>OX941096.1:11780000-16780000 GCA_954870635.1 Arctium minus | reverse complement strand
AGCAGTATTAATACTTTGAGCAGTATTAACATTCTGAAGTACTAACTACTAGCAGTACTAAAATTGCTTAGCAGTAGTAATCTCATCTAGCAGTATTAACCTTGACTTAGCAACATTAATCTTGTTCAGTAGCATTAACTTCAGAAGTAGTAATCTTCAGAAGTAGTAACCAAGTTCTTCTAGCAGTATTAACTGTACTTGAAATTCTGAATTTCCCAACAATCTCCCCCTAACTTGACTTTTAGGAAGAGAAGTCAAGTTCTTCAGATAATCTTCAAGATGCTCCCAAAACTTCATCATGTCTTATACTCCTGTATTTGCATCCAACCCCAAACTCTGATTTATAGTTCTTTGGATCAGATACTTAGCCATTTCTGAATTTGAAACACATCCTAGCTTCTTCTTCAGCATTGCATGAAGCTTCAGTCTGCTGTGATTGTACACTCTATCCACTAGGAAGTACTCTATGTGATTTAAGTCCATAGTTAGTGCATATACTCCACTAGTTTCATATAGAGTCCACTTGTTGACAGTTTTGAACATATTTCTGATCACATGCTCTACTTCTTCAGGTTTGAACATCATACACAGATACTCCATCACTAATTTTGTAATTGAAATCTTTGGAGCTTTCAGTTGATCTGCATACAACTTCATTCCTATCTCAAACATTTCTTCAAGATCTGACCTGGAGCATGTTCTTACAATCTTTGCCCAAGTATTGTATACTTCATACTTTTCATCCTTCCTCTTGAGCCTGATGTACTCTTTACCATTAACCTTCAGTGTATCCCAGAAGATGACTTCAGGAGGCTTCACACCAACAGGTTCAGCTGAAATTGGTTCAGGCACTTTGTCCATCACTACCATGTATAGATTTACATCATCAGACCTTGCTGATTCTTTCTGTTCAGATGACTTAGGTGCCTCTTCTTCTTCAGCAACCTTCTCAACTTCTTCTGCAACTCTAGGCTTCTTGGTTGACTTTCTCCTTGCCATAATCTTGGTTCTTTTTAAAGTCCTTAGACTTTCACCAAGAGTTGCTTCTTTCTTTGGTGGTGTTTCTTGCTCATCAGGGAAAGGTTTTTCTATCATGAAATCATTGCTTTCTTTCATTCATTCTCTTCTCCATCTCCACTCTTGCAGTTTCATTCCCTTGAAGCTTTATCATTTCAGAATTGTACAACTCTTTAATCTGCTCAAATGTCATCTTTGAGAACATCTCCTTTCTGACTCCTACAGCACCCTTGAGAAATGTAATCATCTTGTTTCTCTCTTGGGTACCTAGGAATGTCTTTGAGGGTTGTCTCTTCTTTGCAGCTGTTTTGACCACAGATTTCTTCAGAGATGCTGCTTTCTTTTGTGCAAGTTCAGTTGCCAGGCTTTGTTGATAGGCTTCATTCAGTTCAGCAGCTAGAGCCTTAGCCATTTCTCTGTCCTTTTCAACCTGAACCCTTTCTTCTTTTTCAATATCAGCCTGCAAGCTTCATCTGATTCAACCAACCTTTGCTTTTTGACTGGTTGATCAGATTCCACCATTTTAGCTTTGCCTTTGTCTTTGCTTTCCTTCTTCTCTACATTTGCTTTCTTGATCACTTCACCTTTTTCTTTGATGACAACTCCTTTGGCCTTTGAGGTGACCTTGGGAGTATCATGTTTGGCTTTGATTAAGGTCTCAGCAATTTCAAGATCTGTTAGTACTTCTTGTACTATTTCTGCTGCTTCTTTCAGGTCAGAATTAGTAACTGTTTCTGCTGCTTGGCTTGACTCAGCAGTGTTAACTGTTACTGCTTCTTTCTCTTTTTCTGTTTCTTGTACTATTTCTGCTTCTTGTACCATTTCTGCTTCTTGTACCAACTCAGTTTCCACTTTTTGTTGCTCCCCCTCAACATCCACTTTCTCTTGCTCCCCCTTAGCTTTGGCATCTTCCATGTTGACATCAGCTTCTGACTCCCCCTTTTTGGGAGCATCAGTCACTGGTTTCCTCCTTCTTAGCACAAATTGTTTCTTCTTCTTTTGTAGAATCAATTTCTTCACCATTTGCTTCAAGTTGACAATCTGTTCTTGTTGAGATAGAACTATCAGTTTCAGCTCTTCTATTTCTTTCCCTTGCTTGATCACATCCATGTTTATGTTTCCCATGGTTTCCATCAATTCAAAATAGTTATATCTGTCCTCACCTTCTCCAGAAGTATTACCCTCTTTTGAAGGATCATGGGATATTTTTGTAGTAGAGGTCTTCTGCCTAGCAGAAGCACCTGCTACCCCCGTGGTTTCTTGGCACCTGGGACCTTTGGATGATTGCTCATCCAAAGTTGCCATGGGGAAGGTCTTATTTATGTTACCATTGACCTCCTCTGTGCTAGCAGGAGTAGTGGCAGCCTTAGCACCCATATGCTCATTCATCTCCTTGTTGAGCACCTCCTTGGGGTTGGGAGACACCCCCTGTGGTTTCCCTGTTGATATTCTCTAATGGAGGATTCTCCATTAGAGGGCTTATTGGCTCTGTGGGTGAAGGTACAAGAAGGGAAGGAGCCTTCTTTACCTTTTTCCTTATATAAGTTTGGGTTATTGGAGAAATTGGCTTTTGAACAAGAGACTGAGGGATTGATATGGAGGGTGAAGGTTGGGATTGGCTAGCAGTGGGATGGTCTAATGAGGGCCTTGACCCTGCTGCCATACCTTCTTCAGTGTGGGACACCACCATCATTGTAGAGAACAATGGGGTGTCAACTCCTTCCGAGTCCAATGGAGATCTTTTCATGTTTGAAAAGACCTTACCTTTGGGGATTTTTGGTACATATACCTCATCAAAGTGAGGCATATCCGTCAATTCATGGGTTATAACTTCCTGAACAAACCTGGGGTACATGTAAAAACTCTTTTTGCTTCCCAAGTTTGATACAAGATCACTGAAAATCATTCGTGAAAAATTGTACTTTCTGGCAGTGGCCAAGCAGACCAAAGCATAAGCAATGGTACTGCTAAACTCACTCCATCCAGTAGTCTTTTTGGAAATACAGTGCATTAAGGTATGAACAAGAAAACGCCATTGGGTATAAAATTTTGCTTTTGAGAATTTGAAACCACCCAATTGGCCTCCATACCCCATTCTTGACAAATTAGAGAACAAGTCCTCATTTGGAATAGAAGTAATACCTGCAGCATCGTCTAGACGTAGACAAATGCGTATCACCTCTTCAGAGACTGACAAGGGTTTATCACACACCATTGTCTTCAGAATCTGCACTCCATTCTCTGAGACTATGGAGGCATTTGCCCAAAATTGCCGTTGATGCGCTATGTAGATTGTCGGTGACACAGTGAGAGCATGGGCAATGTGGCTGGACTTAAGAAAATCCACAATCTGGTGGAATCCAGCAGCTTGTTTCGACTTCTGTAGCATCGCAATCTCGTTGTGCTCATCAATGAAAGCCATGGATGCCATTGAAGCTTGAGTATGTTGGACTGAACACTTGTTCTTGAGAGAAAAAGGGTTAGAGAGCAGATGAATAGAAATCAAAGAGTCGTTATGGACTTTTGGGCGGGCAAACAGGGTAATTCGGAACATAAGCAGTATTAACACCTAGCAGTATTAACTAACTAGCAGTATTAACTGAGAGCAGTATTAAAACTGCAATGGCAGCATTAACTATACTTACACTGTTTGAAGCTTGAGGTACTCTGAGCAAGGTAATAGAAAAAGATGTTAGTAGCACCAAAGAATAAACCAATAACAGGTATGAAAACACTTTTTAAACCAAATGAGCTTATTCAGAGTTGATCATGCCCACACTTGTGACCAAGAAAGTGAATCTACCCACATCAAAAGCTTTAGTGAATAGATCAGCAAACTGGTTGTCAGTATGAACTTTAGCAACTTGAATTAGCTTCTTTTCATTACAATCTCTGATAAAGTGATACCTGATCTCAATGTGCTTAGTTCTGGAGTGCTTGACTGGATTGTTAACAATGCTTATAGCACTGCTATTGTTAATGAAGATTGGAGTGTGAAGAAAGGTTACCCCATAGTCCAGCATCTGATTCTGAATCCATAGAACCTGAGAGCAGCAGCTTGCAGCAACAATATACTCAGCTTCTGTTGTTGATAAAGACACTGTGGTTTGTTTCTTACACTGCCAGGATACTAGTCTTGCACCCAAAAGTTGACATCCACCTGAAGTAGACTTTCTGTCCATGTTAGCACCTCCCAAGTCACTATCTGAATAGGCAATCAAGTCAAAGTTGGATTCATATGGATACCAAAGACCTAGTCTAGGTTGCCCTCTTAAGTATCTGAAAATCCTTTTAACAACTTGAAGATGTGATTGCTTTGGATTGACTTGGAATCTGGCACACAAACACACTAGAAACATGATGTCTGGTCTTGAGGCTGTGAGATACATGAGTGATCCAATCATTGATCTATAAAGATGGACATCCACATCCTCCCCCTCAAGATCAGCAGTGATATGTTTATGAGTCTCCATAGGTGTGCTTGCTGGCTTTGAGTCTATTAGACCATATTTGTCCAGGATGTCTTTCACATATTTTTATTGGCTTATGAAGATCCCATCTTTCTTCTGTCTCACTTGAAGCCCAAGGAAGAAGGTAAGTTCACCCATTGAACTCATTTTAAAGCTCTTGTGCATCAACTTTTCAAAGTCTCTACACATCTGATCTTTTGTGGATCCAAAGATGATATCATCCACATAAATCTAAACCAATAGGATGTCCTTCTTACTTCTTTTAATGAATAGGGTCTTGTCAATTATTCCTCTTTCAAACCCATTCTCCAAGAGATAGGTAGACAGTGTATCATACCATGCTCTTGGGGCTTGATGCAGACCATAAAGTGCTTTCTTCAGTTTGTATACTCTGTCTGGATATGATGGATTTTCAAATCCAGGGGGCTTACAGACATATACTTCTTCATCAATTGTACCATACAGAAAGGCACTCTTCACATCCATTTGGTATACCTTGAACTTCATGTATGAGGCATAGGCTAGAAATAGCCTAATTGCTTCTACCCTTGCCACTGGAGCAAACACTTCTTCATAGTCAATGCCTTCTTCTTGAGTGTACCCTTGTGCTACCAGCCTTGCTTTGTTTCTTATCACAATGCCTCTCTCATCCTTTTTGTTCCTGAAAATCCACTTGGTGCCAATAGCTCTATGACCTTTTGGAAGGTCCACCAAGTCCCAAACTTCTTGCAACTTGAACTGCAGTAACTCTTCTTGCATAGCTTCTATCCAACTGGAATCTTTCATTGCTTCAAAAACCTTCTTAGGCTCAATCTGAGATAGAAAGAAGGAGAGTACTGTGTGTTGCTGATCCTGCACCTCTTGAAGTCTGCTTTGATTCCTTGTTATCATAGGAGAAGAGATGTCTCCTATGACCAGCTCTGGAGGATGATTCTTTTGAGTTCTAGTCTGATGACTAGGTTCTTCATTGATTCCCACATCCAGATTGGAATCATATAAGTCAGCTGAGGGGATCTCATCAGCTGCTTCTGGCTCTTCATACACTTGATTCTCCTCATCTCTTCCTTTTTCTTCATTCTGAAAAGGTTCAGTCATTGTCTCTTTTGCACATACATCAATAGGCTCTCTTGTTGGTATGGGAAAGATCACAGACTGAGGAATAATGTCTTGTACTTGTGTTTGTTCATCCCCTGATCTTCCACTTCCTGAACCTGTATGATAATCACTACTGAAACCCAAAGAGTTAGTTAGTGAATCAATGTCAAATAACCCCTGAGGACCAGATCCAATAGGATTTGGTGTGTTCTCATTGCACTTGACATTGTCACTTTCCTTAATTATTCTAGAAGAAGTATTAAAAACTCTGTAAGCCTTACTCTGAGATGAGTAACCAACAAAAAAACCATCATCTGCATTGCTATCAAACTTTCCTAAGTGAGTTTTGGTATTGAGTATGGTACAAGGACACCCAAAAGGTTTGAAAAATCCTATAAAAGGTTTTCTGTTATTTAAAAGCTCATAAGGTGTCTTGTTTTTAGGCTTGACTACTAGAACTCTGTTTTGGACATAGCAAGCAGTATTAACTGCTTCAGCCCAGAAAGTAATTGGAAGTTTTGAATCTGCCAACAGAGATCTAGTTGCTTCAATCAGTGTCCTATTCCTTCTCTCAGCAACACCATTTTGTTGTGGAGTCCTAGGAGCACTGTATTGCCTCTCAATTCCTTTTTCCTCACAAAAGGTGTTTAGGTCATGATTTTTAAATTCAGTACCATTGTCTGACCTAATGACTTTTACCTTTTGATTAGTTTGGTTTTCAATTCTTAGAATAAAGGATTTGATCAGTCCACTTGTCTCATCCTTAGTCCTTAGAAAATATACCCAAGTAAATCTAGAGTAATAATCAACAATAACTAGGCAGTATGATTTCTTACCAATACTCATAACATTTGTAGGACCAAATAGATCCATATGCAACAACTGAAGAGAAATAGAGATTGTGTTTCAATTTCAGAAATGGCTAAGTATCTGATCCAAAGAACTATAAATCAGAGTTTGGGGCTGGATACAAATACAGGAGTATAAGACATGATGAAGTTTTGGGAGCATCTTGAAGATTATCTGAAGAACTTGACTTCTTTTCCTAAAAGTCAAGTTAGGGGGAGATTGTTGGGAAATTCAGAATTTCAAGTACAGTTAATACTGCTAGAAGAACTTGGTTACTACTTCTGAAGTCAAGTTAGAGAGATTGTGTTCAACTCTTTAGACTTATGAGAAGTTTTGTGTTGTTTGCCTTTGAGACAGGCAACACAATGATCATCACATGAAAAGACTTTGGAAGGAAAACCTCTTACAAGGTTGTTTTTAACAAGTTTATTCATTGTTTTAAAGTTCATGTGACACATCCTTCTGTGCCAAAGTGACGATTCATCCAAAGAGGCTTTTGAAACAAGACAGTTTAGGGATGAATCAGTTGAAACACTTTCCATATCTAAGCAATATACATTATCCTTTCTGGGAGTTCTTAGTAGTATCATCTTCTCATCAACTACCTTGAATCCAGGAGCAAGGATAATGCATTCAGAATCTGTAAATAATATACTATGTTGCTTGTCACAAACCTGTGATACACTTAACAGGTTGTACCTTAACTTTTCAACATAGAATACATCTTCAAAGGTCATTTTACCTTTGGATACATCCCCCTTACCACTTATCTTACCTCCATCTGGAGTATTACCAAAGGCAACATGTCCACAATCAATTTTCTTGAAATTCTTGAGGCATGACATGTTCCCTGTCATGTGCCTAGAGCAACCACTATCAACATGCCAGATGCTCTTACCCTTGAGCTGCTGGTTGCCCTGCACATAAGATTAAACAATTAGTATTGATTGGGGACCCAAGCCAAAGTGGTCTTGGGTCTCCCTTTCTCATCAAAGTATTTACATTCCTTTTTGATGAGGTTTTTAAACTCAGAGCACTCTTTATTAGAGTACTTTGTCAATATGATTGGCTTAGCAGCACAAACACTAGAAGCAATACTAACTTTGGAAGCACTAACAGAGTTAGCAATACTAACAGGTTGAGCAGTACTAACCTTATTAGCAGCACTAACAGAGTTAGCAGTATTAACTTTTGAAGAAGTACTAACAATGTCAGCAGTACTAACATTGTTAGCAGTAGTATTACTTCTAGCAGCACTATCATTGTCAGCAGCACTATTTGTGGTAGCAGTACTAACATTTTTAGTGCTTTTAGGAACCCACATATTGACACTTTCTTTAACAGACTTTTTCTTCATGTGGCTTTTAGATTTAACAGATTTCTTAGCCACATGGTTCTTTTCAAACTTCCTATAACCCAAGGGTTTTTGCATAGGTCTTTGAAAGTTCATCCTTTGGTTTATAGGATTGAAATAACAGTATTTGGCAAGATGATTTAATTTGCCACAGATAAAACAAGGTTTTGGTCTATTGATTTTACTCAGATCAACCCCTTGTTTCTGTGCCCAATGATTATTCCAGTTTCTTTGATTTCCCCTCTTTTTATCATGTTTTTGGGGCTCAGTCTTCTTACATGCACACTGTTTGCAAGGACCTGGATTCATAACTGTTGTCTGTTTGTAATGGACCTTACCAGACTTTCCCTCTGTCTTCTCTATGTCCTTGGATTTGATCCAAGCCCTTCCACAGTCCTCATTGGTGATAATATTATTTTCTAGAGGAATCTCACCACTCACCTTGTTCTCCTTACTCTTGTCAACCTCTTTGTCAGACTTATCTTCAACAACTACCTCATCTAAGGGATCTATCTCAGTGGCTCCCTCAGGTAAGTCCTTCCTATCTTTGGTTTCTAACAGGTTTGAAGTAGGAGGAATGTAATTGTTGTTATATGGTGGAGGTGTGGCATTATATCCAATTTCTCTTCTCAGCTTATCATGAATCTGAGTTTGTAGTAAAGAGTCCATTGCTTTAGAAGCATTGGAAAACTTTTCTACATCAAGCTTGACCTTGGTTAGTTCATCTCTCAATTTCTCACTCTCCTCTTTAGATTTGGTCAGTTTGAGCTCTAGATCCTTTTTCTCCCACTTCCAGTAATTTGTGTCATATGAGTGTTGGAGTTCATTGGCTTGAAAACCTTTAATCTGTTCCTCAAACCTCTCAACAATTCTCACATAATCTTTGATATCCTTTTCTAATCTCTTAAGGTCATCACTCATCTTCTGATTGTGATCCCTGTACCTTTTAACAGTGTCTATGCAAGTTTTAGAACAGAGATTAGAATTTACCTCAGATGGGAGATCAGATACTTCAGCCATAAGAGCTTGATTCTGGATAGCCTCTTCTGCTTGATCACTCTAATCAAACTCCATTCCTTGTTGAGAAAAAAGGGCTTGAGCAGAGTTTCTGTTGTTATTGAAGCTTCCAGATTGAGCTTGTTGGTGGTTGTTGTTGTGAGACACTCCACTTCTGCATTCCCTTGCAAAGTGTCCCTTCAGATGGCATTTGTAGCATTCCACCTTTGATTTATCAAACCCTGCTCCATCTTCTCTTCTTTGGGAGAAGTTGTTCCTCCCAGTCCTCTTTATGATCTTCTTCACCCTCATGGAAAGCATGGCCATCTGCCATTTAATATCCATCTCTTCCAGATCATCAGGATGAAGTTGTTCCAAATCATCATTGATTAAGGAGGAATTCCCATGACTGGCAAGAAAGGCTTCAAACACAGAATCAATGCCTTTTTCTTGATTTGCTCCATTAGCAGCATTCACTGATTCAGGGTTAGCAGTAGAATCAATTGATGCTGATAGGAGTGCAACATTATGAATATATCCAGAAGGCTTCTTCTTTGCCTCCACTTCAGCTTCAAATACTCTAAGATCATTGTACAGATCATCAAGTTCTTTTTCTTCCAACTGATCATTCTGTCTGAATGAAACAGTGTACATGGTCCACTCATCTCCAAGAGACCTTAAGAACTTTCTGTTCACATCATCTTGATCAATCTGTACTCCCATAGTAGCCAGTTCACCAATCAGTTTGTTAAACCTGTCAAAAGTTTGAGTCATGGACTCATTCTTAGTTGACATAAAGTTTTCATACTGTTGTTTTAGGATTGCCTTTTGATTTCTTTTGGTACTTTTGGTACCAGAGAATCTCTTCTCTAGAGCATTCCAGAGCATCTGTGCAATTACAGAATTGGTGTTGATATTCATTGGGAATGGCCAAGAGCAGTGTGCTCAAGGCTTTCATCTCTGTCTGCCTTGTCTTTCTTTCTACATCCGTCTTTGGAGGGGTTCTTTTTCCATCTTCACCAATCTTTCCTGCATCAGATGGACCATTCTCAATGATGTCCCACATAGAGTAATCTGTGAGGAGAATGTATTGTTTGATTCTAATCTTCCACATGTCAAATTCATTGGATCTAAGCATTGGAACTTTTGAGACCAGAGTACTGTTTGATTCAGCTGTGTTTTCCATGATGAATAAGATTTCTGAGAATACTAGCTCTGATACCACTTGTCAGGATCTTAATTCTAAACAAGAATAAACACTCAGAAACAATATCAAAGAAGTTTGCGGAATAACACTTTGATATTCAATAATTAATTGAACACAGTAAATCAGAATAAGAACTTGCAAACTTTATTAAATAATAACACTTTGTTGTATTTTGGTGTACAAGGTTGTTTTCTTAGTTTTATTTTGTAACTTCTTTGTTTTATTTGATATTTGTATGTAGTGTTTTATAATAAGTTAGAAGAATGTGTGTGTATGTGTGTATATATATATATATATATATAGATAGATAGATAGATAGATAGATAGATAGATAGATAGATAGATAGATAGATAGATAGAGGGGTAGTTTCATTTGGAAACCACCTTAATTTTGCAAACCAAGGAAACCGTTGATTTCATTGATTAAGTTAATAAAATTGTTTCATAAAAAAATGTATAATTTGATAACTTGTTTCATATAATTCTTTTCTTTATGAAATTGTTTCATATATTTGTGTTTTTAATGTAAAAACGAAAAAGTTTCATCAGAATGAGCAAATATATGAAACAATTTTATTTTTACATAAAAAAACACAAATATATAAAACAATTTCATCAATAAAAGAATTATATGAAACAATTTCATCAAATTAAACAATTTCATGAACTAATTTCATTAACTTAACCAACGAAATCGACGATTTGCACGGTTTGCAAAATTAGAGTGGTTTTCATTTGATCTCTCCCATATATATATATATATATATATATATATATATATATATATAAAGAGAGAGAGAGAGAGAGAGAGACGGTGTGAGAATAAGATTTATGATGAGAATGGTCAGAACATTTATGAGCCTTTGGATGATTTTACTTTTTAATCTTAATTTATTTCAACTACATTCATCTACCTTTATTTTCATTTTTAAGTCACTTTCACGAACTTTTACATACATCTAATCATTTTTACATGTATTTGTTAAAGTTTTGGTCATGATGATAAAAATAGATAAATAAAAATAGTTGAATGTAGATGAAGGTATATGAATGCATATGAAGGTTTTGTTCTCACCATAACTTTATTCTCATTGGAATCCAACTCTCTCTCTCTCTCTCTATATATATAAAAAGTTCAAATGAAAACTCATTTTTCATTGTGCACGTGAGGACAAATCTCAGCCACTCGATCTGTTTTGATCTAACAATTCATATTAAATAGAGTTTTTAATTTTAAAATGCTTAGGGGTAAAATTGGAAGAAAATTTAAACACACGTCTACCATATTTGACTTTTTATTTTCTTTTTTAATTAAAAACTTTTTACCCAATTAAAGTTTAAAATATATTATCTTAAAAATTACTAATATTTTAATCAAACAAATTACATAAAAAAAATGAGAATTTCATGCTCTTCGATATGACATCCATCTCGATATATTTTTTTTTGTCATTTTAATCGTTTTTTATGTGAAATGCTATATATGTGTTATATTCATTATGAATATTTATGTACGTTCAAGTTTGTACAACGCCTCGACACCGTAAGTATGTAACTCGACATCACTTTCTTCACCATTTTCTTCAACGTCGTAAGACATCACGTTTCTTCAGCACCGTAACCCAACACCCATCAAGACGAATCAAGAACCTATCGAGTAATTCTGTTGTGAATCGGGGAACAAAAGAGAGTGCGTCATGTCTCCACATCTTCACAGATCATTCATGTGTTATTCATCATAAATAATGTCTCATTCAGGATGAATAATACAACATTCAGGGTTAATAATTCACGATTCATGAATTCGTGTATTATTCATCATGAATGTTGTGTAATTCATCCTGAATACTATATTATTCATCATGAATAATAAATGAACGTTCACATTTGTTATTCATACGGAATGTGGGACATCCGGAGATGCGCATACATATTCATACTGAGTTAAACCAAATTTTGGTTGTGAATTGGAAAACAAAAGAGAGTGTGCCATGTGTCTACACCTTCACGGGTCATTCATATATTATTCATCATGAATAATGTATCATTCAGGATGAATAATAGAACATTCAGGGTGAATAATACACGATTCATGATAAATAATACATGAATCATGGATTCGTGTATTATTCATCTTGAATATTGTATTATTCATCCTGGATATTGTATTATTCATCATGAATAGTGAATGAACGTTCATCTTTGTTATTCATACTGAATGTGGACACCCGAGGACGTGCATGCATATTCATAATGAATATAACACATATATAGAATTTCACGTAAAAAACGGTTAAAACGAAAAAATCCTGAATATTGTATTATTCATCCTGCATATGGTATTATTCATCACGAATAATGAATGAGCGTTCACCTTTGTTATTCATACTGAATGTGGACACCCGAAGACGTGCATGCATATTCATAATGAATATAACACGTATATATAATTTCATGTAAAAATCGGTTAAAACGAAAAAAAAAACTATATCGAGATGGATGTCATATCGGAGAGCATGTAATTCTCGTTTTTTTGATGTAATTTGTTTTATTAAAATATTAGTAATTTTTAAGATAAATTATTTTAAAGTTCAAGGGGGTAATTTTTTTTAATTAAAAATAAAAATAAAAAGTAAAAGAAGGTAGACGTTGATTCAAAATTACAATTTTGTCCTTAATCACTTCCCAATTAACCTTATTATGTATTAACCATTGATTAGTTTTCTAAGTTTTGATCAATGGTTAAGATTTGTCCTCATGTGCACAATGAAAGATGAATTTTAATTTGAACTCACCCCTATATATATATATATATATATATATATGAATAATTGGTTGAAATGGTGGAGTAATTGGGTGGATAATTGGATCAAAATGATGGATAGAACCAACACGATCCAATTAAATAACGAGTGGTAATATCTAATTGATGGAACAAGTCCATTCCAATCATCTATTAGATTGGATTGATTATCCAAAGTTTATTGGATTTGATCGATTGGCAAAATTCAACATCCAATGGATTAATGGATTGGATCAGTTCCACCTAGGTTGATTGGATTTCAACCGATGAACACCCATATTTACGAGCACATACTATAACATGTTCTTTTTATTGTCTTTATTTAGCTCTCTTGAAATTAAACTAAGATCTACTTTTGATATACAAAAAAACATGCCTTAAGATTTCCCCTGTTTTGCTCTATTGTTGTTTTTCAATCCCATGTACTGCAACTTTTGTTTGATTGTGCCGTCTCATCACCATCTTCAATAGCAAGAGTTCCCTCTTTATCTAATTAAATTTGAATCTAAATCTGGTACCTTTCTAGCGACTCTGGAAGCCTTCTCTAACTTTGTGATTTTGGAACATGTGTGTGATTATGATGGTTGATTGCAGTGTCAATGCCAAAATCTAAATTTGTAATACTCTACAACATTTGATGTTTCCATCGATCTCAATCTCACTTATCGTGACACATAAGACTTTCCTTTGAATGAGGAGATATTGTTTCCATCATCAATCTCAATCTCACTTATCGTGACACATAAGACTTTCCTTTGAATGAGGAGATGTTGTTTCCATCATCGAGTATGTAGATTCAACTTCCTTCGTCTATACGATTAGGTCTATGATGGTAATAATTTTACCCCAATATTCTATAATTTATTTAAAAGTATTTCTTCCAATTGACAACATTTACTGTCATTGTGTGTTTGAAATGGCCACCATTTTTGTCAACTTTCTTGAGGGTCCTTCATTAGATCATTTTCAAACCCAAAAGCAAGAGAATTTTGGGCGATTCCTCACTTAAGGGTTGTTTGTTTTTAAAAAAAAATCTCTTAGTGACTCTTAAGTCTGAATCGTTCAGACCTTTTTACACACCACCTCTTATTAATCATAACTAAAATAAAACTTCAGACTTTAGACCTCTTAAAAAACAAACGGCACCTTAGATTCATAAGGAAAATATGGAGGTTTTTAGATTGGCGTTGATGTGCAACACATTGAAGGGTTTTGAGGATCATTATCATTATTTTCACATATTCATTTTCTCTTTTTGTCCCTTCCCGACCAATCATTATAAGACAAATGGGTCATTCATGTTGTAGCCCAGTGGTAAGGTAACATCCTGGGGGGTCAGTGGATGGTATCCCTGACTACCCAGGTTCGAACCCTGTGGTGAGCATCCTGTGACATCCATGATCATGGGCCTGCCACATAGTGGTACCCTTAATTGGGTTGGGTCGTGATCGACGGGGATTAGTCGGGTGACGCTCTTAAGTGGAAGCCCGGATACCCCGACAACGTGTGCGTGTGTTAACTTGTCGTTCAAAAAAAAAAATTATAAGACAAATGGATATCGTTTACTTTGTAAAATATGATTTTGATGTTTTAATTTAAAAAAAGTTATCAACTAAGATAGTAGTTAGGGGTGGCTGCCTTGTTTATTGTAGCCAAACCGACCAATCCATTTTTATATCAAACTCAATAATGTTGATTTTAATTATATTTGACTTTTATTTGTTGGTATTAAAGCCAAATAATAAGTATAAAATAATTGTAACATATACAAATGACATTTTTTGAATTTATAAATTATATTTTAAATGAAAGGTGGCAATTTTCTTTATAATATTTGTGAAAAATTACGTTTATTATAAAATAAATATTGTTATATGTCAATGTATCTTTTAATGTTTTAACAAGCGTGTTATGACTACAAAATAGTCTTCCATTCTCGTTACATCTCGTAACGGTTGTTTAAGGAAAGACGCCAGACGTGAGACGTGGTATCGGTGTGGCATGGTGCATGTTATGCCTTTGTCAAGGGTATGGGTGTTAGCGGGAACAAACCAAATTGTAATTGCGATTTAGAAAATTTTCTAAATCGAATGTTTTGGCAGTAAGTGACCAAACTGGATAAATCGGACCACAAAAAGGCGATCTGGTCTAACCGTTTTAGGCGGTCTGGATCATTATAGGCTTTAAACTAAAAAACAATATCTATATCTAAAATGAAATTTCTACGAATATAACTTTATTAAAAAATAGTATAACGAATTATAAAATAAACATTTATCTCTAAAACCAAAAAAAAAAACATTAAGCAAGTTGAAAAAAGTTAAACAAGTTCACCAACAACGGTTGGAATTTTGAATTTTATTTTTGACATATTTCGGAATTTTGCCAACTTCAGATAACACGGTCAATTGAGAAAGAAAACTAAAAATATAATGTTTTTGACGAACTTTTTTTAAATTGGACTATAAAAGTTGAGGCTATAACATGAAAACTAAATATAATTAATACATGTGCATTTTTGGCGGCCGGTTCAATGCAAAACGCTTAAAAAACATTCAAATCCCAGACCAGACTGGACCGAGCAGTTTGGCTATTTTCAGACTGGATCGGACCGCCAGACCACTCAAACCGCCAAAAGTGATCCGGTCTGACTTGGTTTGACCGGTTTAAGCGGTCCAACAGTTTTTTTTGAACATCCCTAATCAAGGCATGTTTTTAATATATTTTCTAGTGAAATACATTTTTGGTTCACATGTTTTTTCATCCAGGTTAGCCATCATGGTTTGTAATTTTGCTCGGATATGATCTGCACCCACTAACATCGTTTAGGCCATATTTGACAACCATAAATAAACTTATAAGCTAGTTTTTTTTGAGCATATTGAAAAAGTCTTGTTTGGATTATCATAAGCTAGTTGATAAACTAACTTTATTGAAACTAATTGAAACAACATTTCAAGAAGCTTTTAGATCTTTTTGCCACTTTCTTCCAAATATGCCCCTAAAATTAATTGGAATAGCGTTTCAATAAGCCCCTTATTCTAAAATTCCAAATATGCTATTCTTTTCAATAAGCTTCTAGAGCCTTTCAATCCAGACTTTTCAAAAAAGTTTATGGCCATCCAAATGACGCTTTTAAGAAAAGCTCAAAAAATAAGCTAGGGTGACAAATGAGTTTGGTTTTTATTGGAGGATGGTACGTTTTCAACGTTTTGAAATCATTGATAGATGGTATGATCCTTAATGGTGTATCTCAAGAAAACATTCCTCGCTGGTGTGGTGCGTTTCCTCGGAAAGTTGACATTTTTATTTGGAGACTAAGTCAGAGTAAAGTTCCGGTACGTGAGATTCTGGACAAAATGGGGTTCGATATGCATGCGGTCTTATATATGTCCTCGATGCGATTATGAACCTAAGACGATTGAACATTGTTTCCTGCTTTGTCCGACAAGTAATCAAATTTGGTCGAGTATATGGAGATGGTGGAGATGCAAACCCCTTCCTTGAATTCTCTAAATGATATCTTCTCTCTCCCTTCAAAGTTCCAAGAGGGGAAACTCGATTCGTTGATCAGGTGGACTATTATTTGGACAATTATGTACACTATTTGGTACTCGAGGAACAAAAAGGTCTTTGAAACTTCCAGTTTCCCCAATCTGGATATGGGGTTTGAATTTCAACTTCTTTCTTTTTTTGGGTCTCTAATTATCTAAAAGGAGGTCGGTACTCATGGTCCAATTGGTGTGGTGAAGACTTTTAAGGCTTTGGTTCTCTGTCTATGGTCTTAAATCTTTTCCAGATGAGTGGCATAGTTACGATGGTAAGATTGGTGGCACTGCCAACTTATATCTACTTATTTTGATTGCTCTGGATCAGTTTGGTCCATAACCTTCCTTATCGAAGGCGAATCAAGCTTTCTATCTCTTAAAGGCCAGGCTCGTGGCAGTTCATCAGTAGGCCGTGGTGGCGTTTCTGGCACCTATTTGTATAGTAGGCTTAGTCTGTTGACTGGTCTTTTTTTTGGTAACCATGGGTTTCCGGGCCAGCTTACGCGCACCGATTAATCCCCCTAGCGACCACGAATGGCCCGGAGTCATTGCAGATGAACCTCCATGGCCATAAAGGTTTTGGTAGCGCCTGGATTTGAACCTGGGATAGACGAGATTTGAACCTCCAGGATTGGTCTTTTTTTATGTCATTTTGGTTCGTGTTTCGGATTTTGGTTGTTTGTCTAATTTTGGGGGTTTTTATTCGTGCCTTTAAAAAAATCCCTAATTGTTATTAATTACAATTAATTTTTAATTATTCTTAACTATAAATTGAGAACGTAAAAATAAATTATTCATAAGTGAATCATTGATAAAAGAAAACGTGGATTCACATCACATATGCAAATATGTTGTTTTGGGTTTACGAGTGATTCACATATGAATCATTTATGTTTACATTATCAACCTTTTTTGTCTTACACACACACCCCCACACCCCCCACACACATACACACACATACACATACACATACACATACACACACACACACACACATATATATATATATATATATATTATATATGTTGTTTTTACTTGATATTTGTATGTAGTGTTTTTTAAGAAATTAGGAAAATAAACGAATAATGAGTTGAAAAGGTGGATTAATAATTGGTTGAAGATTAGAAAAATATTGGATGAACCCAATATGACCTAATGGATAATAATAAATAGTAATATCTAATGGATGTAACCTAAAAATGTAAAATCCCTATTCAATCAAGCACAAACAAACAAGAATATGACAATCAAGATTCTAGAGAGAGAGTAGAGAGAGAAAGCGTAGTCGTATGTATTGATTTGTGACAGTTACAAGCTTACATGATTGTTACTACAACTCTCACAACACACATCTATTTATACAAGAACATACTTTACTCACAATACTAAACTCTCACATGCTTACAACCTAAACAAACTCTCAAAAGCTTAAAATCTTACAACACTAATGTTGACTTTGTTGACTTTACAGACTATGACTTTTCTCATTAAATCTTGGTTACAATTTATACACTAACATTCTCCCCCTTTGTATTCAAGATTTAATAAAAATTTGACAATCGTCTTCAGCGCTTGATTCTTCAAATCTTTGTCTCTAACAACTTTAAACATTAAAGCTCTAACAATCTTTAAACTCTGATATCTTTGAAGAATCTTGAAAAGTCTTTCACAAATAGCATCTTTGAAAGTCAACAAGTCTTGAACACGAATCTGAATTCTTGAAACTTTTGAAACTTTGAACTTTGATTGAGGAATCTCTGATCTTATATCTTCATCTCCGTGATCTCTAAACTGTCTTTGGAAAAACAAACTTTCTCGGATCATCTTTCAAAAGTTCTCTACAAGTCTTTTCTACTTTGACATCTCTTTATGACTTTGAAGTTAAACTTTCAGATTTTCTCCCCCTTTTTGATGAATTGTGAGAATCAAAATCATCAAAACTCATTTCAAAGTCAGCTTGATCTTTGAAACTTATCCTCCAATTTAAACAATGTAGAACAGTCTTCATGATCTATTCTGGTAATGTTTGAACATTCTCCCCTAACTAATCTGATAATGAGCCATCAATTCATGAATGTATTTATCCGAATCTTTTCAAATTCAGACAAATTAGGAGTTGTAACCCTGAATCAACATATGAAACAGTTAGGAATGCCTGTCAGTAACACAAAGTTACTGTGTACAATGAATGTACAATTTAAGGAGCTGGTTTGATGTTGACTCCCCAGGACTTCCATTCAATTATTGAAAAAACACAAGGTATTTTCTATGAATGTTCTGACAGAAAAACAGATTTTCTGTGTGCTCGTGCTTGTGTTATGAAAGAATTAACACATTGATTGTGTTTCATAAGGCTCAAAGTATGTAAACCACTAAGACAACAATGATTATACATAGACTCAACATGCATGATGAAGGGTCGAAGGTGGGGCAACATTCCTTCTTTTTCAATATCAGTATCTTCCAAGTGAAGAACCAATAGCTTATGTGTTGCTTCCCCTGAAAATGTGAAACATTCTCTTTTTAAGAAAAGAATGAGTAGCTGGTGGGGTTATTTGCAAGAGTTGGCATGGGCTCACTGCCTTTTTCAATGTCATTCACAAAGAATTGTGAAACAAAAGTTTATGCGGCTGCCCGACTCAGAAAGATTTGGTGCAGAGTCTGATATTCTTTTACTCTATTATCTCACCCTCTTTCTTTTAAACATTTAAGTTCACGTCTAACCAATCTCTCATTTCCATTTTACCTCTTCACACACCAACACTCAAATCTTTTGACCCCTTTTCCCTCAATCACTCAGGGAATACTTCCTGGGTAGGAAACACTGGTTATCGTGAATCCATGGAAGTTCTGTTAAGCTCACACATGAATCCCATGTATTTGTCCTAAAAGAATGTGTTGCTCAATGATTTTCTTGACATTTAAGCGCAAGAAATCATTTGTCAGTATATGTATGCTCAACAAAAATCAGAATGAAATGTAAGCATTTTAAACATGTAAGATTTCTCAAAACTTTGTATGAATGAATAATCATAAAAGAATAGAAATGTTTTGAGAATCTGACAATGATTTAAATCAGATCAAAATTCATGAAGAATAATATTTTGGGAAATCAAAGACGAATGTTGTTTATATGAACAATATATAAACATTTTAACAATGAAAGCACATGAAATAATTAAATGATGTATGATTCAAACAACAATGAATAACAAACAGGAGTATTACCATAGAAAGATTTATCATTTGATACATGGTAATAACAAAATCAATATGAAGCACTGAACCGATGTGTATGAATACTTGAAAGTATATAGAAAAGATAAAACACAAGCATTGATCTTTGGAAACACACAGTCAGTTAAACATTAAAGCTCAATGATGAAAAACTTTTAAAATCACACTTCTAAATTCAATAAATCTTTTGAGAATAAGAAGTGGTTTGAACATTTAAGAAAACGTTTTTCATGCTTGAAAGTTGTTCTTCTTTCAAACAATCAGAGATCTAGATCAGAAGATACTTACAATTTAGCTCCTCCTCAAATCATGATACAATGATTTATATTATGATAAACTCCCCCTGGATATTTGCATAATATCCTCATCTTAAACATTTAAGAGCGGGTCCTGATCTGTTGTAATCAGAAGCCATAATTCTTGACATGAAAGTACGGGTCTTGAACTGTGTTATTCAAGAGCCAAAATTTTTCTATTGAAGACCGGGTTTTGAACTGCTTTGTTCAAAAACCTTTGTTCTTGCTCCCCCTTAAACTTTGGGTGCCTGCTACACAGATTTAGCTTTTGGTACCCACTGGTATTTGGGTCCTGATGTGTTAGTTGCAGTTCTTTTGGGGGTTACATAATAAGAACCATACCAGTAATCAACTAAGTTATTACTTACAAAGTCATTTGCTCCACAATAAGAACAACAAATCTTCTTTTGAGCAACCCTGATCAAATGATTAGTAGAATAAAACATATCAGAATTACCAAAAGATTTACCTTTGTGTGCACTGTTCTTTTTGGCTTTAGATGTGGATGCAGATGATTTGTCATTATTTTTCTCATCCGAAGAATCTTTAACCCTCCAGACCATCTATTCTTTCTTTGATTGCTTTACAAGAGATTTAACATAGAAGCACGCTGGGCTATCAACAGATTTATCATAAAATAGATTTGATGGTCGAATCTGATTTGATTTGACAATGTTTGGTTTGACACTTTTCTTTTTGTAAACATTTTTCTCATGAATGGAACTTGAAGCTGTTTTGAAAGAACAGATTGATTCTGTTGAATTATCAACAGGTGATTGATCAATCACATCAGCTGAAACTTTATCTGACAAATCACTATTTGCAGCTTCTAAGTCCTTTATCCTTTTGGATAAAATGTTTCTTTCATCAGAAAGTATGTCAAACTTCTTTTTCAAATCAGATTTTACCATCTGTTCTTTAAGAATATCTGAGGATAGAACAATTATCTTGGATGTGAGCTTAGATATTTCAGATTCAAATATTAAACGTTCTTGCTCAAAATCTTTTTCCAAGTTCTTGTTTTGTTCAAAAATATCTTTGAAAATCCCAACATTTCTCTTTTCAGAATTTTTCTTTTCAAGCTCAAAAGACTTTTTCTTTTCTTGAAAAGATTTTCTTTCTTTTTCAAGTAAGTCTTGCAATGCAGAGATCTGTTTGGGAAGTTCAACAGTTTTGTTTTCAAGAACTTTTCTCTCTTTAGCAAAAGTATCCCTTTCTGTAATCAAAATCTTTTCGAATTCGGATACTTGGTTGGAAAGTTTCATGCATCTAAGCTCAAGATCCTTTTTCTCTTGGACAACTTTCTTAGAAAAGTCAGAAAGCTTTTGAGCTGAAGCATTCTCCAGATTTGCTTTTTGATTTTCTGCTTTGAGACTTTTCTTCAGATCAACGTTCTTTGACTCCAAAGCAGATATCTTATCTTCAAAAGCCTTAAACTTCTGTTGAAGCTCAACTGATTCAGCTTGTAGTTCAGATGATTTTTGTTAAGTTGTCTTCAGTTGGCTTTGAAGATTTGTTATCCTTCTTTCTTTTTGCATGATTATTTTCTCTTTAGTCTCAATCAAATCATCTTTTCTTTTAATGTCTTTCTCTTTCTCTTTAATTTCTTTCTCTCTTGCCTTTATGATACCTGCAAAATCAGATTGAGAATTATTAGTACATTTAGCACATACAGGAGTTTTATCAGAGTTTAACAATTTAGACTTAAACTCCTAAATCTGATTTAGAAGGACTGAATTCTGATTTTTCAGTTTATCGCGTTCAGCTTCTATTGCCGGTATCTCAGGCATGTACATGACAACAACATCTCTGGCTGACAGTACAATATTTCCTCTCTCATCTGTAGTAGGCATCTTGAATGATAAATGAGCTTGATATGAATGATCGTTCCCAAACAATTCTGAAAAGTTGACTGAAAGTCAAACTCAGATCACCACTTGAAAAACTTTCTCAGAAAAAATTACAAGTCTAGAACTCGCAAACTACAAGAACTCGCAAAGCACTGTTCACACTACTTCTCGCTTAACATGTTATGCGCATTTGAGAAACTCACAGACCTCTTCGTGCGCGTAGTAAGAAACTCGCACGTAAGGTTGTGCGCAAAGTAGCCTCTCGCAGGGTGCTTCGTGCGCGAATTGGACTTAGAAAAAATCTGAACACTTGAACTTCTCGCAAAGAAACACAAACTCGCAGATCAATGAGAACTCGCACAAATCTTAGCGCGTTCCATACTTAGAAATTTTCGAGACATTAGGAACTCGCTAAGTCGAAACTCGCTAAACACAAAGCTCGCAACACACAAAAACTCACAGATTACTGTATACTTCACTTATCGCAAACAGCTTTGTGCGTGAACTAGCTTCTCGCATGTAACCCTTAGCGCGTTTTGTCACTTCTCGCAAACTCCTTATGCGCGAACTATACTCAAATTCGCAAGATTCATAAAAATCAACATTGTGCGCGTTCTTAATTTCTTGTGTGTTCTTGATTTGCACGAAGTACAAATCTAGCGTGTTCTTGCCTCTGAGTTTCAAAAATCGATCCAAAATCCTTAGTACCTGAAATTAGAACTTGAAAATTGACAGGAATGATCGATTTATCAACTGGAACACATTTCTAATGCAAAATTTTGACTAAAAACAACTAAATCACTGAGAATCGATCAAGTAACAGTGTTCGAACATTTTAAAATTCAAAATTGTGAAAAACTCACAAAATTCAATCAAAATTCAAAATCGATCAACTAATGAAAGGTGGCAATTTTCTTTATAATATTTGTGAAAAACTCACAAAATTCAAAATTGATTACGATTCAGTTCGAATTTTGTGATACGATCAATACAAGAAACATTTTAAAACCTAAATCGAATGCAATGAATCCATTATCTTGCAACAAAAACAATTTAGCAATGAAAATTTGATTCAACAGTGTTCTTGAAAAATGTCGTTCTGCGTGTTCTTGAATTTTCAAGAAATCGATTCAAATCTAATGATCCAATCTTTCTGAATATGATTTGGTCTCGCTCTGATACCAATTAAAAATGTAAAATCCCTATTCAATCAAGCACAAACAAACAAGAATATGACAATCAAGATTCTAGAGAGAGAGTAGAGAGAGAAAGCGTAGTCGTATGTATTGATTTGTGACAGTTACAAGCTTACATGATTGTTACTGCAACTCTCACAACACACATCTATTTATACAAGAACATACTTTACTCACAATACTAAACTCTCACATGCTTACAACCTAAACAAACTCTCAAAAGCTTAAACTCTTACAACACTAATGTTGACTTTGTTGACTTTACAAACTCTGACTTTTCTCATTAAATCTTGGATACAATTTATACACTAACATAACCGATCTGATCAATTCATTATTGGATTGGAAAAGGACCAGTTGCCCAATGTTAATTGGATTAGATTAGATGGCAAAATCCAACATTCGTTGGATGATTGGGTCAGATCAGATCCACCTAAATCCAATTAATTTCAACCAATGAATACCCCTAAGCCTAATGATGCTTGAGATATTTTGAACAAAACTTTCAATACGATTTTTCACCTATAAACAAGGTTTAATTTGGAACCAAATACAAAACTTAGACAAAAACAACCTATGAAACACACACATGGATCCCAAAAACACACAAATAGCACAACTAAAAAAGAGCTAGCTAACAAAACAACTGTAAGTCACAGATTCAAGCTCAAACAATGTAAATCAATGGAAGATTTTAGAGAGAGAAAATATGTAGAGAGAAAAAGTCATATGTCATTGAATGCTCTCAAAGTTACAAGTATGAAATGATCTCAAGTGTTACAAAAACAAATGGAACAAAAGGTATTTATATGAAGTCAAAGACACACATTTGACTTTTACAAGCAAGACTTTCAAAGACATAAAGTTTGACTAAAATATGTTGATCTTGAATTACAACAATAATGCTCTAATATTCTACCCCTTTTCAAATCAAGGCAACAAAGGTCTTCTTCTCCTCAGTCCCAAATAGGTCTCATACCTCCTCATTGCTTTTCTGAAGTTTATTCTGTCATCCAGCTCTTCCAAAGCTCTTAGTAGTATCAATCTCTCTCTTCTAGGTATTCTTTCTTCTTCAAAAGCCTTTTCATTTGCCTTATATCTGCTATCCAACTGAAGTCTGATTATCTTAGGAGTCCCATCTGAAAACTTGGCAATTTCACTGAACCTTAGGAACCTCTCCTCACCCTTTCCATTCTTGTATATCACACCAAACTCTGGATCTTCTAGAATCATGAACAGAGGATAATTCTCCAAGTCTGGGATGCTCAGGTTAGTCTTTAGCATGTTGACAATTGGTTGCTCTCTCTCCAAACCAAGATGAAAATCAAAGCAGTATGAGTAGATAAGATGCCTATGCAAAAACCTCTTGATGGCACTTAATGCTAATGTAATATTCTCTATTCTGACTGTCAGGCTTCTGAAATGGTGGTACATGAACTCAAAGTCTTCTATCAGCAAGTTGTAGAAATCTACCTCAGAGAAGGTGTAGTTCTGTTCATCTTGTCTTTGTACAACAAACACAAGATACCAAATTATGAAGAACAAATTTTATTATGAAGAACAATTTTACATATACCTCTTTGATAGTCACAATCAACTTCTTTGAACAGACATGATTGGGTGGTTGAGCTCTAGATCTCATCAAATACAGATACTCTTGTTAGTGTATTGTTGTATCAAAGATTTAAGAATAAAAGTCAAAGCTTGTAAAGTCAAATATAGTCAAAGTTTGTGTAGTTTACCTTGTGATTGTATATGGTCTTTGACCATATAAATATCCTTGTAAGAGAGGTTGTTATTGTAGAGTGTGGCTAAGAATTGTAAACTTGTAACTCATTGTTAGATCTATGACATCAACACTTTCTCTCTCTATACTCTCTCTCTAGATTCAAAGCTAAATTGTCATATCTTGATTAATCTTGTTTGATTTGCTTGAAAACTGGAACTTACATTTGGTATCAGAGCAAACCAATTTATTCAGAATGGATTAAAACACATTGATTTGATCGATTTTTCCAAATCTTGGAAGAACACGCAGGACGATATCTGGAAAATCACCGTGGATTCGATTTTTTCTTGTTAAGGCGATTTTGTTGCAAGAAAATGGGTTCTTAGTGTTCGATTTGTGTTTTAGGATATTTCTTGTTTAGATTTGATCACGAAATTCGCACAAGTTCACATATATTTTTGAATTTTCGTGTATTTTTGGTTGAGAGTTGTTCGAACACTGTATTGATCAATTGCACTGTAATTTTGTTGTTTCTACTCATTGTTTTGTATTAGAAAAGTGTTCTAACTCATCATGCAACTAACCCTGTGCAATTTCGAGCTTTGATTGAGGTTTTTAAGGTTTTTGATCGAAATCCGTGTATAGCACTGAAGAACACACAAGATCTGAAATTCGCGCAAGCTTCATAGTGAAGAACACACACATCAAAGAACATGAAAGAAGTGAAGAACGCACAGGATGAAGTGTTTCTGTTTTGTTATGTGTTCTGCGAGTTCTTGATCAGAACGCGCAAGGCTTATTCTGCGAGAAGTATAAACGCGCTCAAGCTTGCCTGCGAGTTTGGTCATTTGTTTCTTTGATCTGCAAGTTTTTTGTTCCGCGAGAAGTGTTTTACGAGTTGTTATTTTGCAAAAAATATTCTAAGTAAAGAAACACGTAGAGTGATTGTGAGAAGTAACTCTTCAGATCGCGCACGCCTTGTTCTGCGCGAACCAAGAACGTGCATGCCTTGTTTTGCGAGAACCAAGAACGCACACAACTCTTTCTGCGCGAACCAAGAATGCGCATACCCCTGTCTGCGCGAAGCTTGTCTACAATGTTCTGCGAGTTTTATCACTTTGAATTTTTTCTACAGTGTTCTGCGAGTTTTGTCACTTAGAATTTTTTTAAGTTTTTCCTATGTTGACCAAGTTTGACTCTTCAAGTCAAGTTTGTTTCTGAATATTTTGGACGATCAATTCAAGCAAGCATACTGATCAAAATGGCAAATACAATATCAAATAGAGATTGTGCAATAATGTACATGCCTGAGATACCTGCTATAGAAGCTGAACGGGATAAATTGAAGATTCAGAATTCAAGACTTCTAAATCAGATTCAGGAGTTGAAAGCTAAATCTATAATTTTTAAGAAAACTTCTGAATGTGCAAAATGTATTAATGTTTCTAAATCTGATTTTGCAGGTATTATCAAGACAAGAGAGAAAGAGATTAAATTGAAAGAGAGAGAGATAACAAATCTTCAAAGCAAATTGAAGACAATTGAAAAGAAATCATCAGAACTTAAAGCTGAATCAGTTGATCTACAAAGCAAGTTTAAAGCTTTTGAAGAGAAAATTTCTGCATTGGAAGCTAAAAATGCTGATCTAATGAAAAGTATACATCCAGATAAAGACAAAGCTGGTCTGGAGAAAGTTTACACTAAAAAACTTTCTGATATTTCTAAGAAAATATTTTCAAGAAAAGAAGAAATCTATTGAAGTTGAAAATAAAAATTCTGAAAAGAGAAATGTTGGGATTTTCAAGGAAATTTCTGAAAAGAACAAGAACTTAGAAAAAGACTTTGAGCAAGAGCGTCAAATTTTTGAAAGTGAAATATCTAAGCTCACAACGAAATTATCTGTTCTATCATCAGATATTCTAAAAGAACAGAAGGTCAGGTCTGATTTGAAAAAGAAGTTTGACACACTTCTTGATGAAAGAAACATTTTGTCTAAAAAGATAAAACAACTTGAAGTTGTAAATGTTGAATTATCTGATAAGATTTCCGCTGATGTGGTTAATCAATCATCTTATGATAATTCAACTGAATCAGTTTGTTCATTCAAAAATGCTTCAAGTTCCATTCATGAAAATGTTTTCAAAAAGAACTGTGTCAAATCAAAAATTGTTAAATCAAATCAGATTCGTCCTTCAAATTTGTTTTATGACAAATCTGTTGATAGTTCAGCAAGCTTTTATGTCAAATCTTTTGAAAAGCATACTTCTAAGAAAGGACAAATGGTTTGGAGAGTGAAGGGTTCTCCTGATGAAAAGAAGATTGATAAATCATCCACATCCACATCAAATGCTAAGAAGAACAGTGCACATAAAGGTAAATCTTTTGGCAAACCTGATACGTTTTATTCTGCTAATCATCTTATCAGGTTGGCTCAAAAGAAGATTTGCTGTTCTTACTGTGGAACAAATGATTTTGTTCAAAAAGACTATGCTCATCAATGGTATGGAACTTACATAATTACTTCTCAGAAAAATGAAATTAAAAGATTTAAATCTAATGAGAAGTGGATTCCTAAATCTAACCAACCAGGACCCAAATACATGTGGGTACCAAAACCTGTCAAATCTATTTTACAGGTACCACAAGTAAAAGGGGATTAAGAGAAAAGACTTCTGAGTAAATCAGCTCAGGACTCGGACTTCAAAGTCAAAGAGTATAGAATTCTAAACACCTCAGTTTAGGACTCATTCTTAAATGATAAAGAATTATGGTTTCTAATTACAACAGATCAAAACCCGTTATTCAATGTTACGAAGAAAGATTTCTGAGTAAATCAACTCAGGACTCAGACTTCAAAGTCAAAGAGTATAGACTTCTAAACACATTAGTTTAGGACCCGGTCTTTAATGTCAAAGAATTATGGCTTCTAAACATAGCAGTTTAGAACCCATACTTCAAAGAAGAGTTTATTCAAATAAGAATATTATGCAAATATCAAGGGGGAGCTTATCTGAATCTAACTTAGTTTATCATGATTTGAGGGGGAGCTTAAATTATTTGTAAGTATCTTCTGATTTAGATCTCTGATTGTTTGAAAGAAGAACAACTTTCGAACAGGAAAAATGTTTTCTAAAATGTTCAAACCACTTCTGGTTCTCAAAAGATTTCATGAATTTAGAAGTGTGATTTTCAAATGTTTTTTTTTCTTATACTAGAGCGTTAATGTTTAACTGACCGTGTGTTTTCAAAGATCAATACTTGGGTATTATCTTGTCTATATGCTGTCAAGTATTCATACACACCGGTTCAGTACTTCATTTGAATTAGTTATTACCATGTCTCTAAACAAAACAATTTTCGATGGTAATACCCTCGTTTGATTTCACTGTTGTTGAGTGCCAGTCATCATTTCAATCTTTGTGTGTTCATTGCTAAATTTTTTATATTCGTTCATATAAACAAACTATCAAGTTCTTTGATACCCCAACCTTAAATGTCCATACTCATGATATTGATCTTATTGATACATTGTCAGATTCTCAAAACAATTCTCTTTATTTCATTTCATTAATTCAATATCCTTGTTTTGAGAGACCCTCAAAGTTCAAATGCTCAATTATCATTCATATTTTTGATGAGCATACATTTTGACAATGTTATCATATTTTGAGCTTAATTGTTCAAGTCAAATTGTTGAGCAACTATTCTTTTTAGGACAAAAATACATGGGATTCATGTGAGAACTTAAACAAAACTTCCATAGATTCACGTTAACCAGTGTTTCCTACCCCGAAAGTTATCATAGAGTGATTGAGGGGTGAGAGGTCTTAAATCAAAGAGTGGGAGAGATAACTCATCCGTTGAGGTTTTCTCATTGTGCTGAGCGGTAAAATGTAAAAGAGAGTTTGGTTAGAAGTGAGCTTAAATGATAAAAAGAAGGAGGGTGTGAGAACAAAGTTAAAAGAATATCAGAACTCTGCACCAACTACTTTCTGAACCGGGCAACCACATAATCTGTTGGTTCACATTCTTTGGTGACCTTCATTGAAACATGCACTAGCCCATGCCAACTCTTGCAATTACCCCACCAACCACTCGTTTCTTTCTTGAAAAAGAAATGTTTAAATTTCTTTGGGGACGCAGCATATCTGCTATCTGGTCTTCACTCGGAAGATCTAGATATTGAAAAAGAAGGAAAGTTACCCCAGCTTCGCACCTCTTTCATGCACATTGAGTCCGTGTTATACTTGTTGCTGTCTCAACAGTTTACACAATTTGAGCCTTTTCAAGCTTGAGTAGCTTCAATCATTTCTACACTTTCACATACACATGAGGAATATGTTTTCTTGTCATAACATTCATAGAAAATTCCTTTGTGGTTTTTCAATGATTGAATGGAAGCCCTGGGGTAGTGAACATCACAAAAGCTCCGTTCCAATGTACATCCGTTGTATAAAGTGGCTCTGTGCTACTTACAGGCAATTCTAACTGTATCATTTGTTGATTCAGGGTTACAATTCTTATTTTGTCTAAATTTGAAAAGATTCGGATGAATACATTTTATGAATTGACGGATACTCAAATCAAAAGGGCGAAGATTGTTATTTTATCATAAAGGGGAGATTAATGTTCAAAGACAGTGATGACTTGAAAACGTTTTGATGATTTTGCTGCTCACAACTCATCAAAAAGGGGGAGATTGTTCGGGTGAATTGTTTGTTAAATAGAAGTTCAGGGTGTGAATTGTAATTTGTTTAAAGTAGTTTGGTTAATGGGCTTTTGGGCCCATAAGGCTTGTACGCCCAATATTTATTATTGCTTAACCTAGTTTAGGTTTAGAATGGTCATTCATAGGTTTACTTAGTCGTATCAGATATTCTCTCTGTAAACCTTAAACCCTTTACTGATAAATCTAATCATATGACCAACAGTTGTGGTTTAATCATTGCTTATTATTGATTATTTACTTGTGATTGCACTGTTTCTGTGATCTACAATTGGTATCAGAGCAAAGAGACAAGATTTTTGATCCAAAAGGTTTGTCTAAAACCCTTCTCTTTATCGATTTATGTTTAATTGACTTTTGGCTTGTGATCATCATATTCTGTGTTCCTCATAATCGATGTCTTTTTCCTGAGTATTTAGTTGTTTATCTGTTGAATTCGTGAGTATTATTGTTGATAAACTCAGTATTCAATTTTTGGTTTTAAAAGTTGGTATGCGTCGATTTGTGATTAACCCAGATTTTTTGTATTTCACGTGGTGTTCTTCGTAGTTCATCAAAATTGAAGTGGTTAGTTTGTGTTCTTAGTGTTTTTTCCTTAAAACTAAATCTGAGTTTGAGCCTTTTGAGTAAAATAGTTGATAAATCTGTGTGCTAAAAGTTGTTTCTGTTCAAATTTTGGGTTTATCACCGAATTCTTAGAAAAACTCGAACACAAAATTCAACTCCTGGTCTTTTATCTCCCGGACCATTCACTCCCGGGAACCTGCCTCTCTCGAGACCTTGCTTCTCCCGGGTCCGCGTGAACTGTCGCCCGGGTTCCTGTCGCCCGGGTTTCTGTCGCCCGGGTCGTTGTATCCCGGTCCTGCACTCCCAGTTCCCGCACTCCGGGTTGTGCTCCAGATTCCCACACTCCTGGGGCCCTTACTCCCGGGTTCTTTGCACTCCCGGGGCATACCCGGGTTCTTACACTCCAGGGTCCCTTACTCCCGGGATCCTGCAATCTTGGGGTATCGTACTCTCGGGTTCTCGTTCTCCCGGTTCCCTGTCTCCCGGGTCCGTGTCTCCTGGGTCCTCGTCTCCCGGGTCCGTTTCTAAGTTAGGTTTAATTTATTTTTGGATCAAACACGATCTGTACAGTGCATTAAAGATGAATTCCAGAGACGCTCTAGCTTTCGAGACCGATAACAAACCTCCTGTACTTTATCGGGGGGAATATCATCAATGGTACGATAGATTCATGATCTTCATTGAATCCAGGGAAGCCTATCCAGAGATATACAAGTCCCTTACAGAAGGACCATCTACTGCCCTAATGACTGAAATACCCGCAAATGAGGAGAATGGTACACCTCCTATTGTGAGACCAAAGACAGTCGCTCAAATGACGGTTCCAGAAAAGAAACTGTATGAAGGGGAATGTCTCGCAAAAATGTACATTCTCCAAATCTTGACAAACAATGTATACGCAAGCATAGACAACTACAAGGCCACATCAAAAGGAATGTGGGACCAAATTCGCAAAATGATGATGGGTAGTAGAATAAGCGATCAATTGAAAGTCACCAACTGCATTGCCCGATATGACAGCTTCAAGGCGAGAAAAGGAGAGACGCTCACTGAAACATACAAACGGTTCAACCACCTTCTGAACGAGATGCACAAAAATAAAATCAACATAACCAACACTAAGAACAACATCAAGTTCATGAACAACCTCCAGCCGGAATGGAAGATGTTTGTTTCACACATCCGCCATACCCAAACCCTGGAGAAACTTCCCATGAATGAAATGTTTGAAATGATTTTATAGGACGAAGATGAAGTTCTCGAACTGATGGGAAATCAAAAGTCAGACGTAAAGCAAGTGGCTGATCCCTTAGCTCTCATCTCAGACAAAAGAAGTCGCTCTTACAGTCGAGCCTCCAAAAAGGAACCAACAAAAAGTGATTCTGAACCAGACAACACTGACAGCGATTCAGATCCGGAATACACATAGATCAAGGAAGTTGTGATGTTCCTATCTCAAGCCTTTCAGAAAAAGAAATTCTTCAAAAAGCCATCATCAAACAGACAGAGGTACTCCACTTCACCTCACAAGCGACATGATCGTAAGGAGAAGAATGAAGGCAAGAAATGATTCAATGACAGAAAGAAGGTCAAGAAGAAGCATGAAGAGAGAACCAAGGATGAGCCGATCAAATGCTACAACTGTGGTCGTCTGGGCCACTTTGCCAAAGAATGCCGAAAACCAGTCGTTCGCAACTCCAAATACTACAAGGCCAAGATGTTGTTGGCCAAAAAAAAGGAAGCTGGTAAGGCTCTCGTGGTAGAAGTTGATCATTGGCTCAATGTATCTGATGAAAAGGAAGATGATGCAGAAGCTCACATGTGTTTCATGGGTAAGCACTCGACACAGTTTGATACAGACGACGATGATCGCGATTCTACATGTCATGTATGTGCTCCTATCCTTAAAAACTTAATTAATCAGATGGAAATCACCATGTAAAAATTAGACTCTTACAAGCGAATCTCAAAGGAAAAGTCTCACCAAATTTCCACCTTAGAAACACAAGTGTCCAAACAGAAAAAGACCTTAGAGAATCTTCTCGTAGAAAATGCTGGACAATTGTGTGAAATTTCAAGTCTAAAGGAACAATGTGAGGATTTTTCAAAAGAGTCCAAGGAATTAAAGATCAAAGTAGATGAACTTACTGATAAACTTCGTTTGTCAAAAAACGAGAACATTGAGATTGTAAGTCAACGTGTTTCGTGTGAAAAGAAAATTAAAAACTTAACTGAAAAGTTAAAGGATCTCAAACTGAAACTGTATAAAATTGGTCAATCTGAATACACAATTCATCTGAACGCACCTAAAGAATTCCATTATTCTAATCAAGAGAAGGGTATAGGTTACGATAACCCGTATTATCTAAAAAAGGCCTTGTCCAAAGTGCCCACTTTATATGCTTTCGAATTTTTGGGTTTGGACAAGACTTATCCAGAGTACAAAATCAGATGGACCGGGTGACTTGATGATGAGGACCCGGAACTGGAAACTTTGAGAAGGAAAAATACTGTCACTATACAATTTCCTTTTGTGTATGACTCATTGAATGCGTCATATGACACCGATAAACCCACTTTCCTGTCAAATGACTATTTTCGAAGCTATTCTCAGGCTTAACTTGATTCAAAACCTGTTGAGGAAGAATCAATGGATCACAAAATCTATGTTCCACCTCTGATTTTAGAAAAGAAAATTGTTCAGCTAGAAGAGTCATTTGCACAGGCAAACTCATTTTTCAAAAGGAATAAACAAGAGTTATTATCCAAACTTGAGTGCCTCAATTCCAATCAAAAGGAATATGGATCTAAGGAGGAAAAGGAACATCTTCAGACAAAGATAAATAAGCTTACTTCACAACTGTCTGCCTTGGCAGCAGATCTGATGAAAGAGCAACTTCACAAAGCTGAGCTTCAAGCTGAGCCTGACATTCTCCAAGATGAGAAGATCAATCTGTCAGAAAATTCCTATCCACCCTTAGACACCTCTTCCTATAAAGCTTTTTTGGGTGATTCTTCACCAAATTCTTCAGATAAGGGAAAAGAGCCTCAGTTACAATTTTTCAAAAAGGATCACCATTCTGATTTTCAAAATGCTTCCGCCAATGATCCACTTCAAAGCACAAATTCTTCCAGTTTCTTGAATCTTACAAGTATTGTTAATGTCCCTAATTCAAGTTCTAATCACTGACAACAATCAAGATGAACAATTCGTAAATCATATGTCATTGAATTCCATATCAAAGATTACAATCATCACTCTCACACTAAATTTCTCTCTCTAGAATGATATATCAGTGACCTCTTCTCTGATAAGCTCCGTGTACTAACAATGACTTACCACCTACTTACAATGAATGACTTACTTACAAAGACACAAGACTAGAACTATTTATACTTTCAACAAACAAATACAACACAAGACACATACTTTGACTTTGACTTATTACAAAAACTTTGTGTCAGGATCGAATTCTTAACAAGAATTAATACTCAGAAACTAATATCAAAGAAGTTGCGGAAAAACACTTTGATATTTAATAAAACAGTAATCAAACACAGTATATGATGATCAAACAGTAAACTTGTATTGAATACTTAAAATTACAAGATTACACACTCAACCTCAATATTGATGAACAGGCTCACCAATACGAATTCTACTTCTCTAGAATTAGGATCTATGCCTTGAGGTTGATTTTTCTCTCCTGAAAAACGATTATCAAAAAGTTCTTTCTATCTATTCCAAACATTCTATACATATACTAATAAAAAGATAATTACAAAGAATAAACAAATCTTCAGTATATCTTCCATGTATATCTTCAGTATATCCAGCTGTAGTATCCGTATCTCTTTAGCAGCATTAATAATGCTCAGCAGCATTAACTTCAAGTAGCAGCATTAACTACTAGCAGTATTAACTACTAGCAGTACTAACTAGCTAAGCAGTACTAACTTTGTTCAAGCAGTACTAACTTTGACTAGCAGTATTAATAGTACTAGCAGTAGTAACACTCAGCAGTACTAACCTTTAAGTCTTCTAGCAGTATTAACTCTGAACTAGCAGCATTAACCATACTTGATGAATTCTTCAGTTCCCAACAATCTCCCCCTAACTTGACTTTTAAGAAAAGAAGTCAAGTTCTTCAGATCTTTTTCAAGATGCTTTCAACACCTCTGATTCAATTTCCCAAATTTGGATCTAGATCCAAACTTTGATTTACAGTTCTTCTCACCACAATCTTGGCCATATCTGAATCCTTTGTACAAACCAGTGTAGCTTTAAGCATCCCTTCTAACTTCTCCTTGCTATGCTCATATATTTTGTCCACCAGGTAGTATTCATGATAACAATTGTCAATAGTAATCATGTATACTCCACAGTTTTCAAACAGTATCCATTTGTCAATCTTCTTGAATATGAACTCATGCATATGATCTTTAATCCTATGATGCACTCTTGCAGGCTCAAACATCATGCACAAGTATTCCAATGTCACTTTGAGAAGATTCTCTTCAGTACCTTTCAACACAGGTTCATAAAGTTTCATCCCAACTTTATATAGTTCTTCTATATCAGCTCTTGAACAACTTCTGATGACTTTCCCCCATGTTGAATAAGCTTCAAATGAACCATCAGCTCTCTTGATTCTGAAGAAATTCTTTCCATTGTCTCTCAGAATATCCCAGAAGATGATCTCTGGAGCTTGCATAGAGATTGGAACAGCTTTCAAAGGTTCCACTATTGTCATGTACGGATCCATACTTTCATCAGTTTTCTTAGTGACCTGCTCTGGGCTCTGTACTGACTCTGTTGGGGATGTGACTGAGGGTTCTGCTTCCTTTTCAGTTTCTTCCACCCTAGGCCTTTTCAACTGCCTTTTTGGAGCAATTGTTTTCACTCTTTTTCCAGACTTGGCTTCTCTACCAACATTTCCAGGTTCTTCCTTCTTCTCTTCTGCTTCTTCTTTGGAAGGTGTGGTTTTCTCAGGGAATGGTTGTTGGATGTTGAGATCATGTCTCTCTTTCATCCTTCTTTCTGCTTCTTCCCTTTGAGAGGAATCCCCTTGGAGCTTTGTCATTTCCTTCCTGTATAGCTCTTCAACCTGAGAGTATGCCATATGAGTAAACATCTCCCCCTTAACACCAATTGCCCCTTTCAGGAAGTTTATCATCTTTCTTCTTTCCTGATTGGCCAAAAAGGTCTTGGAGGGTTGTCTTTTCTGCTTTTTGAATGGCATTCTTTTTACTTGTACTTGCTTGGCCTGAGCTGCTGTTTTCATGCTCTTCTGATACTCTTCATTTAGTTTTCTGGCCATATTCAGTGCAAGCTCTCTATCCTTCTCAGATTGAAGTTGTTCCTCCCTTTCCATTTCTGCCTGAAGCTGCTTTGCCACTTCTTCATCCAGTTCTATCTGAATTTTCTTCTTTGCAGGTTGTTCAGGTTCAATCATCTTAGCTTTACCCTTTGTATCCTTCAACCCTGCCTCACTTCTTTCTTGTGTCCTCTTTTCAAGGTCTCCTTCATTGATGACCACTCCCTTAGCCTTTTGAGTAGCCTTAGGAGTGTCATTCTTTGCTTTTACTAAGGTTTCAGCTATTTCCAATTCTTCAACAGATAGCCCTGTTACTGTTTGAACATTGTCTGTTTCTACTTCTTGTGCTTCTTTTTCTGCAGCTTTCTCCCCCTTAACATCAAATCCCATCTCAGAAATACTTTCTTTTTCTGCTTCAGCCTCTGAATTCTCCCCCTTGTTGAAATCATCTTGAACATTTGTCCTCCTCTTGAGCACAAACTGCTTCCTTCTCCTTTTCTGTAACAATCTTGTCACCATTTTCTTCAGTTTGGTGATCTGAACTTGTTGAGATAGAATAATCAGCTTCATCTCCTCTATTTCTTTTCCTTGCTTGATGACATCCTGGTTGATGTTTCCCATGGTCTCCATCAATTCATTATAGTTATATCTGTCCTCACCTTCTCCAGGAGTGTTACCCCCTATTGAAGGATCATTGGATCTTTTATTAGTAGATGTCTTCTGCCTAGCAGAAGCACTATCCACCCCTGTGGTTTCTTGGCACCAGGGTCCTTCAAATGATTGCTCATTCAAAGTTGCCATGGGGGAGGTCTTATTGATGTTACCACTGTCCTCCTCTGTGCTGGCAGGAGTAGTGGCAGCCTCATCACCCATATGCTCTACCTCCTCCTCAGAGAGCACCTCCTTTGGGTTGGGAGACACCCTAGTGGATTCCCTTTGGATATTCTCTATTGGAGAATGCTCCAATAGAGGGCTTTGAGGCTCTTGGTTAATAGTAGGTACAACAAGGGAAGGAGCCTTGTGTACCTTTCTCTTGACATAGGTCTTGGATATTATGGGAGTGGGTTTAGCAGCAAAGGACTGAGGGAAAATTTGGGAGGTGGAAGGTTGGGATTGGCTAGCAGTGGGTTGGTCTAATGAGGGCCTTGACCCTGCTACCATACCTTCATTGGTTTGGGACACCACCATCATTGTAGAGAACAATGGGGTGTCAACTCCTTCAGAGTCCCCAGCAGATCTTCTCATATTTGAGAAAACCTTGCCTTTGGGGGGTTTAGGTACATATACCCCAACAGGTTGAGGTATATCCGTCAATTGATGAGTAATAACTTCTTGAACAAACCTGGGATACATAAAGAAGCTCTTTTTGTTTCCCATGTTTGAGACAAGATCATTGAAAATCATTTGTGAAAAATTGTACCTTCTGGTAGTGGCCAAGCACACCAAAGCATAAGCAATAGTGCTGCTGAACTCACTCCATCCAGTCGTCTTTTTGGATATACAATGCATTAGAGTATGGACAAAGAAACGCCATTGGGGAGAGAATTTTGCTTTAGAAAACTTGAAAACACCCAATGGGCCTCCATACCCCATTCTTGTAAGATTTGAAAACAGTTCATCATTTGGGATAGAAGTTATACCAGAGGCATCGTCTAGACGTAGACTGATGCGTATAATCTCTTCAGTAACTGTTAGTGGTTGATCACAGATTCTTGTCTTGATCATTTTCACACCATTTTCCACAACACTGGTTGCATTAGCCCAGAACTGCCTTTGGTGCTCAATGTAGATTGTAGGTGATACAGTAAGAGCATGAGCAATGTGGCTCGACTTCAGAAAGTCGACTATCTGATGAAAACCTTCAGCTTGTTTTGGCTTTTGTAGCATCGCAATCTCGTTGTGCTCGTCGATGAATGTCATGGATGCCATTGATCTTAGTGAAAACTTGCCTGAAAACTTCGAACTTGAGAGAGAACAGGTTTTGAGCGCAAGAGAACAGTATACAAAGAGTCGTTATGAACTTTTAGGCGGGCAAAAGGTATTTATAGTATTCGGAATATAAGCAGTATTAACCTAGAGCAGTATTAACTAACTAGCAGTATTAACCGCGAGCAGTATTAACCACGAGCAGTATTAACTGAACTAGCAGTATTAACTACTAGCAGTATTAACTGAAAGCAGTATTAACCACGAGCAGTATTAACCACGAGCAGTATTAACCAACTAGCAGTATTAACTGAACTAGCAGTATTAACTACTAGCAGTATTAACTGAACGCAGTATTAACCACTAGCAGTATTAACTGAAAGCAGTATTAACCAACTAGCAGTATTAACTGAACGCAGTATTAACCACTAGCAGTATTAACTAACTAGCAGTATTAACTACTCTTACACTTTTTGACACCATCCTTTTTCTCTTACTTTTTACTACTTTGTTTATCCCCTGATCCTTTTCTTCTTGATCCTTCATGATCATTACTCCCTCTGGAGTATTTCTAACTTCAACCTTCTGCTGGTTTAAAAGTAACATGTCCTTCATCAAATCTTTTAAAGAATTTGAAGGCAGTCCATGTTCCTTGGTATGTGCCAAGAGCAACCATTTTCTTCATTCTGAATGCTCTTCCTCTTGAGCTTTTGATTGCCCTGCACACTTGATAAATCAGTTAGTCTTGGAGGGAACCCAAGCCAAAGTGGTCTTGGGTTGACCTTTCTCATTAATATAATCTGTCAGTTTGGTCTGAATGAGTTGTTTAGGAATCTCATGGCTGGAATACTTTGTCAAGATTATAGGTTTAGCTGCATTACTACTAGAAGCAGCACTAGCCTTGTTAGCAGTACTAACTTGGTTAGCAGTACTAACAGGTTTCTTTGCAATTGGAACCCAAACTTGAACAAAGTTGCTTGCTTTCTTTGTCTTTAAATTACTCCTTGGCTTATTTGGAGTAATTTTCTTTGGTTTAGCAAACTTGTTATGAGCATGTGATCTTATAGGTGCTCTGTTCTCAACCATATGATTCCTTCTTTTATTCCTATAACCAAAAGAGTTTTGTGGTTTTCTTTGAAAAGTGACTCTTTGGTTGATAGGGTTGAAATAACAGTGTTTGGCAAGATGATTCAATTTGCCACAGATAAAACAAGGTTTTGGTCTATTGATTTTATTCAAATCAACTCCTTGTTTTTGTGCCCACTTATTATTCCAGTTTCTCTGATTTCCCCTTGGTTTATCATGTTTTTGGGGCTCAGATTTATTGCAAGAACACTGTTTACAAGGGACAGGATTCACAACTGTGGTTTGCTTATAATGGACCTTCTCAGACTTTCCCTCAGTCTTTTCTATGTCCTTAGACTTGATCCAAGCCTTTCCACATCCCTCATTGGTGATGATGTTATTTTCTAGAGGAATCTCACCACTCACAGTGTTCTTCTTACTCTTCTCATTAAAGTTCTCTTCTTCAGAGTCTGTTTCAACCACCACTTTTTCTAATGGATCTACTTTTGTGGCTCCATCAGATGATTCCTTCCTATTCTTGGTCTCTAGCAAGTCTGATATAGGAGGGATGTAGTTGTTGTTGTATGGTGGTGGGGTGGTGTTATAGCCTATTCCTCTTCTAAGTTTGTCATGGATTTGAGTTTGGAGTAAAGAGTCCATTGCTTTAGAAGCATTGGAAAATTTCTCAATATCCAGCTTGGCTTTCTCAAACTCACTCTTTATCTTCTCATTCTCCTCTTTAGACTTTTTCAGCTTAAATTCATACTGATCTTTCTCCCACTTCCAGTAGTTTGTGTCATAAGAGTGTTGAAGTTCATTGGCTTGAAAACCTTTGATTTGATCTTCAAATCTCTCTACTATCCTCACATAGTCTTTTATATCCTTTTCTAGTCTCTTCAGGTCATCACTCATCTTCTGATTGTGATCCCTGTACCTTTTAACAGTGTCTATGCAAGTTTTAGAGCAGAGATTAGAACTTACCTCAGATGGAAGATCAGATACTTTGGCCATAAGAGCTTGATTCTGAGTAGCTTCTTCTGCTTGATCACTCCAATCAAACCCCATTCCTTGTTGAGAAACAAGGGCTTGAGCAGAGTTTCTGTTGTTATTGAAGCTTCCAGATTGAACTTGTTGACGGTTGTTGTTGTGAGACATTCCACTTCTGCATTCTCTAGCAAAATGTCCCTTAAGATGACATTTGTAGCATTCTACCTTTGATTTATCAAACCCTGCTCCATCTTCTCTTCTTTGTGAGAAGTTGTTTCTTCCAGTCCTCTTTATAAACCTTTTAACCCTCATGGAGAGCATGGCCATCTGCCATTTAATATCCATCTCTTCCAGATCATCAGGATGCAGTTGTTCTAAGTCATCATTGATCAAAGAAGAATTTCCATGATTAGAAAGAAGAGCTTCAAATACATAATCAGTGCCTTTATCTAAATTTGATCCATTAGCAGCATTCACTGATTCAGGGTTAGCAGTAGAATCAATTGATGCTGATAGGAGTGCAGCATTATGAACATATCCAGAAGGCTTCTTCTTTGCCTCCACCTCAGCTTCAAATACTCTAAGATCATTGTACAGATCATCAAGTTCTTTGTCTTCCAACTGATCATTCTGTCTGAATGACACAGTGTACATGATCCATTCATCTCCAAGGGACCTTAAGAACTTTCTGTTCACATCATCTTGATCAATCTGTACTCCCATAGTAGCTAGTTCACCAATTAGTTTATTAAACCTGTCAAAAGTTTGAGTCATGGACTCATTCTTAGTTGAGATGAAGTTTTCATACTGTTGTTTTAAGATTGCCTTTTGATTTCTCTTGGTACTTTTAGTACCTGAGAATCTCTTCTCTAGAGCATTCCAGAGCATCTGTGCATCAGTACAATTGCAGAATTGGTGTTGATACTCATTTGGAATGGCCAAGAGCAGTGTGCTCAAGGCTTTCATCTCTGTTTGTCTTGATTTCCTGTCTGTATCTGTCTTTGGAGGAGTTCTTTTGCCATCTTCACCAATCTTTCCTCCATCAGATGGGCCATTCTCAATGATGTCCCACATAGAGTAATCTGTGAGGAGAATATATTGCTTGATTCTGATTTTCCACATGTCAAATTCATTGGATCTGAGCATTGGAACTTTTGAGACCAAAGTACTGCTTGATTCTGTAAGATTTTCCATGATGAATAACTGTTTCTGAGAGAATTTGGCTCTGATACCACTTGTCAGGATCGAATTCTTAACAAGAATTAATACTCAGAAACTAATATCAAAGAAGTTGCGGAAAAACACTTTGATATTTAATAAAACAGTAATCAAACACAGTATATGATGATCAAACAGTAAACTTGTATTGAATACTTAAAATTACAAGATTACACACTCAACCTCAATATTGATGAACAGGCTCACCAATACGAATTCTACTTCTCTAGAATTAGGATCTATGCCTTGAGGTTGATTTTTCTCTCCTGAAAAACGATTATCAAAAAGTTCTTTCTATCTATTCCAAACATTCTATACATATACTAATAAAAAGATAATTACAAAGAATAAACAAATCTTCAGTATATCTTCCATGTATATCTTCAGTATATCCAGCTGTAGTATCCGTATCTCTTTAGCAGCACTAATAATGCTCAGCAGCATTAACTTCAAGTAGCAGCATTAACTACTAGCAGTATTAACTACTAGCAGTACTAACTAGCTAAGCAGTACTAACTTTGTTCAAGCAGTACTAACTTTGACTAGCAGTATTAATAGTACTAGCAGTAGTAACACTCAGCAGTACTAACCTTTAAGTCTTCTAGCAGTATTAACTCTGAACTAGCAGCATTAACCATACTTGATGAATTCTTCAGTTCCCAACACTTTGACTTTCATGCTTGAGAGTTGACTTTGAGACTTTGACTTGCTTTACTTTTATCTTCAATGATTATGATCTTGTATCCAACAAATCTGTGCTCTAACATTCTCCCCCTTTGGATCAAGATCATCTTTAAAAAGATTTTGCAATTCAATCTTCTCTCTTCAAGCTCATTTTGAATCATCTCCCCCTTTCTGTACAAACATTACAATCTTCCTCTTTGTAGAATAAAATCAGATTAAATCTTCTCTTTTATGCTTATAACATTCTCCCCTTTCTTTGATAAACTCTTTCTTTAAACTTTCAGCAATCTTCCCAAAGTTTGTTCTTCAAAAATAGTAACATTCTCCCCCAAAGACGGTATAAACCTCTTTTAGACACTTGGAAAGAAATTATCATCAGGTTCAGCTCGATTTGATTTAGCAAATTATCTCCAAATAAAATTTCAGTAAAATCCTCAACAATTCTGAAATCTTTGAACTCTTTCAGCTTTGAACAACAATCTTTCTTTAACATCTTTCTTTCACAATCAATTCTTGAACAATTCTCCCATCTTTAACATTTCTTGATACTGTCTCCCCCTTTTTGATTATAGAAGCATGAAATCATCAAAACTTTCAACAAGAAATGTCACTTCATCTATTCTGACCATTGATCTTTCATACCGAGCCTCTGATTATTTGCCGATCCAAAAAGATATATATTCGAATCTTTGCAAATTCAGACAAAATAAAGAGTGTAACACCTGAATCAACAAGTGAATAAGTTAGAAGTGCCTGTCAGTAACACGAAGTCACTGTGTGTAACGAATACACATTGGAAAGGAGCTTTTGTGATGTTCACTCTCCTAGGTCTTCCATTCAATCATCAAAACACCACAAAGATATTTATATGAACGTTATGATAAGAAAACATATTCCTTGTGTGTTTGTGCAAGTGTTAGAAAGAATTAAGAACAGATGATTGCTTTTAATAAGGCTAAAAATTGTGTAAACCATTGAGACAACGATAGTTAAACACAGACTCTATTGTGCATGATCGAAGTGCGAAGGTGGGGTAAACTTCCTTCTTTTTCAATATCCAGATTTTCCAAATGAAAACCAGATAGCATATGTGCTGCATCCCTTTAAAATATGAAACATTTTCTTGTTGAGAAGAAAATGAGTAGCTGGTGGGGTTTTTTATAAAGAGTTGGCATGGGCTAGGTGCCTATTTCAATAATGTTCACGAAAAATTGTGAAACACTAGTAATGTGGTTGCCCGACTCAGAAAAAGTTGGTGCAGAGTTTGATATTCTTTTACTCTGTTCTCACACCCTCTTTATTTTTAATCATTGAGCTCACATCTAACCAAACTCTCCTTTACATTTTACCTCATCACTCAACCCACACTCAGTATTTGACTCTTCACACATGCAATCACTCAAGGATTAACTTCTTAGGTAGGAAACACTGGTTAATGTGAATCCATAGAAGTTTCATTGAAGCTCACACAAAAGAAACCTATGTTTTCCTATATGCACAAAGTTGCACAAATGGTTTAACTTTTCAGTTAAAGCACAAAGATACATGTCAGATGTCTGTATGCTCATAAAGATAATCATGAAAATTTGAGCATTTTTAAGCGTTGAAGACTTTTCAAAGCAGGTATATTGAATGAATGAAATGAATACAAGAAACTTGTTTGAAAATCTGACATTGTATGAAAAAGATCAAAATAGAAATGATTTATCTATTAAGGCTTAGGTCAGCAAAAATTGGAATTTGTCTATACGATTCAAGATATAGACACTCTTGAAAGAATGTTTTGAAATGAAATCACGCTCAACAATTAATGAAATTCAATCATGGTGTCTTACCATCGAAAATTTGTTTCACTTTAGAGACATGGTAAGAACATTTTTAACAAAAATTAAACCCGTGTGTGTGAATACTTGACAGTATATGGAAAAGACAATACACAAGTATTTATCTTTGGAAACACACAGTTTATTGACATGTAAACACAAATAAAAAATGAAAACATTTAAAATCACACTTCTATATTCATGAAATCGTTTAAGAATCAGAAGCGGTTTGAACATTTAAGAACATGTTTTCATACGTGAAAGTTGTCCTTCTTTCAGATACGTATGATATTAAGATTAGAAATAAACCTTTTCGTTCAGTCTTAAATCTCATGAAGTCAGCTCTAAGTCATAAAAGATATGATCTTGTAAGCTTCCTCTCAATCTGCAAACAGTCACAAGTCGTCAAAGTACAAAATTTATTCACAACTTTTATTGAAAAGGAAATGACATAAAGCAGTAAAACTTTGAATGTACGAGTTCTGATATGAAGTAATCAGAAGTCATAATTCTTACTCCCCCTGAAATTATGCATCTAAAATATGTCTGTGAAAAACATTATAGAGATCTATAACTCCCCTTGAAGTGTAGATCATCATATCTTCCGAATGCACATTTTCAGAAAAATATGTAATCCCCCTTGAACGTTGATTTCCTCATTTGGATCTCAGAGTACAATCTCATATCAACCCGGGAGTAGCATTTCTTTCATCTTTGAAGTTCGAGTCCTAAACTGTTGTGTTTAGAAGTCAAACTCCATTGAAGTACGGGTCCTGAACTGATTTATTCAGAAGCCTTGGTTCTCTTACTCCCCTTAACTTGAGGTGCCTGCAACACATATTCATCTTTCGGCTTTGGTACCCACTGGTATTTGGGTCCTTGTTTGTGAGTTGCAGTTCTATTAGGAGTAATAGAATAAGAACCATACCAATAATGATCACTCAACTTATGAACAAAATCAAATGTACAACAGTAAGAACAATACCTTTTCCTTGTAGACAACCTGATTAATTGATCTCTCGAATAAGAAAAATCAGGTTTACCTTTCAGCACTTTGTTCTTCTTGGCTTTTGATACATGTACAAATGATTTGTTTTCTTTCTTCTCATCATTCTTTTCTTCATCAACTGGTTTTACCTTCCAAACTAGCTTCTCTTCTTCATATCTCCTTCTTCTCCTTCTTCTAAAAGTATTTGAACCACCTACATTTTTATCATAGAAAATGTTAGTAGTACGAATCTGATCAAATGATTTAACTGGACTTCTTGAAGAAACAGTTTTCTGATGTGAGCTTGAGGCTGTCCTTTTGGAGCCAGCTGAAACATTTCTAGGTGTGTGGATTTTTGACTCTGGAGTCGTTTGCTCAGTCACCACCAACTTGGAAATAATATCTTCAAGCTCTTTTATCTTTGAAGAGTTACTGTCTCTTTCTTTGACAAGCAGATCAATCTCTTTCTTGAATTCAGACTTCACTTTCTGCTCTTTCAGTGCACAAGCTAATAATTCAGATAACTTCTCCGTAAGCTTCCTAATCTCTTCCTCAAACATCTGTCTTTCTTCTTCAAAGTCTTTATCTACATTCTTTCTTTGACCGGACATCTTTTTAAATATTCCAACACTTTTCTGTTCTATGATCTTCTTTTCTTTGTCAAACTTTTCTCTTTCCAAAATGATCACTTTCTCAAAGTTAGAAACTTGTTGAGAAAGCTTTATACATTTCAGATCAACCACTTTCTTTTCTTCAAAACTCTTTCTTGAAAAGTCTGAGAATTTCTTTGCAAATTCTTTCTTCTCTTTCTCAAAAACTGATCTCTCTTCAGCAATTTGCAGTTCTAGCTCAGAAATCTTCTTTATCAGCTCTTCATTAGCACACTCTGTTTGCTGAATGTTGACACTTTGTTAGAGTTAAGTTTTGAGTCAATTTGGTTAAGTCTTTGTGAATACATAACAAGTAGTACAAGTAAACACTTAAGATATGTATCCCATTTAAAGATTTTGGTAAAGAAAACTCACAATCTAGATTTTATAGCAAAACCCTAGAAACTTGGGAGAAACCCTAGAAATGGATGGAGGAGGAAGATGATCTTGAAGCTTGAGATCCTTGGTTGAAGTCCTTGGGTTGAGGATGCTTGATTCTTGCAATAAATGAGGAAGATTAGTGGTTGAAAGGGTTAGGGTTCGGTTTTGGGAGGGAGTAAATGAAGAGAGAGTTTGAGAGAAATGAGGTTGAAGTGTGATAAGTGAAATGGGGCTGAAAACCCCTTTTAAATTCGTCAGGGCCATCGCGCGACTTGTGGCACGGGTTAACCCGCGCGGTAACTCGTGCCACACACTGCTTCCTTCCCGCGGACAGTGCATCGCGCGGCTTGTGCCGCGGCCTAACCCGCACGACAACTCGCGCGGGGCATTTTTTTACACTTTTTCCTTAAACAAAATTTAGAGTGTTACAATCATCCCCACCTAATAAGGATTTCGTCCCCGAAATCACGACTGATCAAATAAATGGGGGTATCTCCTTTTCATATCTTCCTCCGACTCCCACGTCACGTTCGTACCTCGGTGGTGTTTCCATTGAACTTTTACCATGGTCATTTTCTTGTGCCGCAGTTGCTTCGTCTTAGACTCTAGTATGACTTCCGGTTCCTCCACGCATCGGTTGCCGTTGTCCACCCGAATCTCTGATAACAGTATAACGCTCTCCTCTTCCGCCAAGCATTTCCGAAGGTAGCATACGTGAAAGGTAGGGTGGATCCCGTTCATCTCCGGTGGCATTTCCAGTCTATAAGCTTGGAGCCCAATCTTTTCCAAAATTGTGAAGGGTCCAAGGAAACGAGGACTAAGTTTCCTGCGCTTCCCGAATCGAATGATCCCCTTCCATGGTGACACCTTCAACATGACCCGTTCTCCCACTTGGAACTCGACCGGTCTCCTTTTCTTATCCGCATAGCTCTTTTGACGATCTTGCGCCACTTTCAAACGTTCTCGAATGCCTTTGACCTTTTCCGCCGTCGCTTGAACTATCTCCAGTCCCGCAAACTGCTTTTCTCCCGCCTCGAGCCAACACACTGGGGTCCTGCATTTTCGACCATAGAGTGCCTCGAATGGTGCCATCCCAATGCTCGAGTGATAACTATTGTTGTAAGCGAATTCTACTAATGGCAAGTGGGAATCCCAGCTTCCTCCAAAATCTATGACGCAAGACCGAAGCATGTCCTCAAGAGTTTGGATGGTCCTTTCACTTTGTCCGTCGGTTTGAGGATGATAGGTCGTGCTCAACTTGACTTTCGTACACAATTCCCTTTGCAATCCATCCCAAAACTTAGAGGTGAACCGATTATCCCGATCCGAAACTATGGATAGTGGAACATCGTGTCGCGATATCACCTCATCTATGTACAACTTGGCCAATTTATCCATGGGCAATGTCTCCCGCATTGCTAAAAAGTGCGCGCTCTTCGTGAGTCGATCCACTACCACCCAAATCGTATCGTGACCCTTTAAGGTCTTCGGCAATTTGGTGACGAAGTCCATTGTGATGTGTTCCCACTTCCATTCTGGGATGGCTAAAGGTTGTAAACTTCCATAAGGCCTTTGATGTTCCGCCTTGACTTGAAGGCAGGTGATGCACCTCTCCACGTACTTGGCTACGTCGAGCTTCATTACCGACCACCAATAATGAAGTTTTAAGTCCCTATACATCTTGGTACTATCGGGATGTATGGAGTACTTGGTCTTGTGAGCTTCTGCCAAAAGTAGCTCTCGATTCCCTCCAACTCTCGGTACCCAAATCCTCCCTTGGAAAAGTTTAAGGCCGCGACTATCTTCCGTTAATGTTTCCCATTGTTTCACCATGACTTCGTCTTTAAGGTTTTTCTCTCGAAGTGCCTCCACTTGAATCCTCTTGATAACCTCCACTAGACTCGACTTCACGTCAATTCTAGTAAGAGTTATTTTGGCTTCACCCCCGTAATTCTTTCGGCTCAACGCATCCGCCACTACATTGGCCTTACCGGGATGGTACAACAACTCACAGTCATAATCTTTCAAAAGCTCTACCCACCTTCGTTGCCGCATGTTGAGGTCCTTTTGGTCAAAGATGTACTTCAAGATTTTTTGGTCGGTAAATAGGGTACACTTCGTCCCATATAGGTAATGTCGCCAAAGCTTTAAGGCAAATACCACCGCTGCTAGTTCCAAATCGTGCGTAGGGTAATTCTTCTCGTGATCCTTGAGTTGACGTGAAGCACACGTGATCACTTTTCCCCTTTGCATCAATACACATCTAAGGCCCAATTTAGAGGCATCACTATACACCACAAAGTCTTCTGAACCCTCGGGTAGGGATAGGATCGGTGCTTCGCATAATTTTCTTTGGAGGGTCTGGAATGCTCCCTCTTGAGTTTCGGTCCACAAGAATTTAACATTCTTTCTTGTCAGCGACGTGAGCGGAGAGGCAATCTTCGAGAAGTCTTGAATAAATCGTAGGTAGTAGCCATCCAAACCCAATAAACTCCTTATCTCTGATGGACTCGTCGATGGTTCCCAATTCATCATTGCCTCGATCTTTGCCGGATCCACCTTTACCCCATCCTTTGACACCACATGGCCCAAGAACTGGACTTCTTGCAACCAAAATTCACACTTCAAAAATTTTGCGAACAACTTTTCCTTTCGATGGACTTCCAAGACCTCTCGCAAGTGTTGCCGGTGCTTCGCTTCGTCACGAGAGTAAATCAGAATATCGTCGATGAAGACTATGACAGATCTGTCCAATAGAGGTCGACATACACAGTTCATCAAGTCCATGAAAACGGCCGGTGCATTAGTCAACCCAAAAGGCATGACTAAGAATTCGTAGTGGCCATATATAGTCCGGAACGCCGTCTTTGGAATATCGCTCTCCTTCACCCTCACTTGATGGTAACCCGATCGCAAGTCTATCTTAAGGAAGCATCCCGCTCCTTGGAGTTGATCGAAGAGGTCGTCGATCCGGGGAAGTGGATACTTATTCTTCACAGTGACCTTGTTGAGTTCGCGGTAGTCGATGCACATCCGCATCGACCCGTCCTTCTTTTCACAAATAGGACTGGAGCTCCCCACGGCGATGAGCTCGGTCGTATGAATCCCTTCTCGAGAAGTTCTTGAAGCTGCGTCATCATTTCTTGCATTTCTGTCGGGGCTAAACGGTAAGGAGCACGAGCTATCGGAGCTGCTCCCGGAATGAGGTCGATGTGGAACTCTACCTGACGCTCCGGTGGTAGTCTGGGTAGGTCTTCCGGAAAGACGTCCGGGTATTCTCGCACCACGTACACATCTTCTACCTTTCTCTTTTCCAACTTCGTGTCGATTACATAGGCCAAATACGATGCACATCCTTTGTCTAGGCTCTTTCGTGCCTTGAGGTACGAGATGATCATACTGGCTTTTCGGTTCTTCTCCCCATATATAATCACCTCGCCACCAAACGACAAGGGTACTCTGATTAGCTTTTTGGAACAGAAAATACCGGCGTCATTCTTGGATAACCAATCCATCCCGACAATTACGTCAAATCCCCCGATGTCCGCCGGTAACAGGTCTATTTCAAAGGACTCACCATCTAAACTTAAGGTACACCTAAAGTAGCATTCCCGAACTATCAACTGTTCCCCGTTGGCTACCTCTACTACTAACGCATCATGCAACAAAGTAGGAGGTGTAGTGAATTCCTTGCAGAAAGATGAAGATATAAATGATCGGTTCGCACCCGAATCAAATAAAACACGGGTAGGTAGAGAGTTTACTAAGAACGTACCCGACACTACGTCCGCCGTCTCCCTCGCCTCGTCAGCCGTCATTTGGAAGGCCCGACTTGGCGCCTTCGGTTGGGTTTCCTTCTTCGGTATGGAAACACCTGGAGCTCCTTGACGACCCATTGCTAGTTTCGGGCAATTCCTCTTGAGGTGCCCCGGTTCTTTACACTCATAACAAACTCCTTGTCGGGAATAACAATCCTTACTCAAGTGGCCTTTCCGACCACAGTTGGAACATTCGATGGAGTTGGGCAAGGATATCTGACTGCAGGGCCCGAAATGTTTACTCTTACACCCAAAGCACCACTGTGCCTCGCGTTTCGGCTCTATACTCCTTCCCCCGACGAAGGGTTTGGATGGTCGCACGGGCCTGGTCGGCCCTTCCCATTTCCTCTTCTCTCCTTGTAGTTTCCTTTCCTCCTTGTCTTCCATCACGTCATCCTCTACCTGCTGGGAGGCCTCGATCACATCTTGCAAGGTGGTCTTGTGGGCGTTTCTCGCGTCCATCTTCATATTCGCCGGTAACCCCCTCATGAACCACTTTATCTTCGCCTCTTCATCTCTTGCCACATGCTCCACTATGCTGAGCTTGTCCATAAATTGTTTCGCATAGTCGACAACGGTCAGGTTTCCCTTCTTTAGATTTCAGAGCTCTTCTTCTATCTTATCGAGCGCTCTCGCATTGCAAAATTTCTCCATAAGCTTCTTCTTGAAGGTTGGCCAAGTGAGCTTGGCCAAAACCTCCGGCGCCAGCACCCTTCTAGTGACGTTCCACTAAGTCAGCGCGTCCCCTCGGAGTAGTTGGGACGCAAACTTGACCCTTTGAGTATCCGCGCACTCACTCGCCTCGAAAGCCATTTCTACTTCTTGAATCCATTTCATACACGCAAGCGGATCGGTTGTCCCGGAAAATTCCGGAGCTCGGCTACATAGGAATGACTTGAAGGAACAACCCCCTTCCTTCTTCTTCTCGGACCGGATAACATGTTCTTCCGTCCTAACTGCGTTATCAGCTCCGCCCGATCCCATCACTGCATTGTCCCCCACCGTCTCATGTCTCCGATTGCTTGCATCCCTGTCTTCTAAGACTTTCATCAATTTCTCATCCCGTTTGTCCATTGCGGAATTCATCATCTGCATGATGCTTGCCAATAGAACTGACTGAGGGTCCGCTTCTTGAATGACCGGATCCTCGGTTTCCAAGTTTACTTGAGGAATTTCGTCTACGATCCCCGCCAGCATTCTGGGAATCGGTGGAATAACTTGGTTTACTGCCGGGTTTTCTTGCCTTGTAGTTCCCGGGGCGGTCACACTCGCCTCATTCGCATCATCGGCCGTTCCAACCCGACTCCTTGTGTTTACCATGGTGAACTGTCACACACGATGAGAGTCATACCGGTTAATTCTTTAAAAGATAAGCGGTTCACTACGTACTACTACAATGATTAATCGTCATAACAATAATTTCAAGCATACTCATGTAATCATAAATTCATAACAACACTGGCCAAGTGAGATTGTGAACGTATCTTACATAAGAACTCTCGTTGCCATCGTCATAAATTTTGATCAATGCAATTCCGTAATCCTAATACTCTCCCCACCTAGAAATGCTCTACCCATATGGACAGTGATACTAAAGGCTCAACCAGTTTAAGTCTAGGTATGCTAAAGTCAACACCTAGTTCACTTAAACCAGAGTTCTGATACCAACTTGTAACACCCCAAAAATTGGGATAAACAAAAATTTCCATAAAAGGGAAACATGGTAATCAATATGCCAAAGCATGAGCTCTTCCCAAAAAGGGGAGACAATAACGCCTATTAAAATTACAAGTTTGTAATAAATTACAATCTAAGGGAACACAACCCTTTAATCTAAATCCTAACTAGGAACAAGATTAATACAAGTTATAATCCAATCTAAAATAAGCTTTCTAAGCAAAGCATCCCAAAAATGTCCCCAAGCTCGCATCTAAGGCATCTATACCTTCTTGGCGGTCGCGCCGCTAAAACCTGAGATACATATCAAACCAAACAAGTGTTAGGCCAAACGGGCCTAGTGAGTTGTACAAAAGCATGGCATGACATTCGATAAACATGAAATAGCATAATTAACGACTCGGTCCACATGGTCATACTGGAATCAATGGGGGAGATCCATCACACCAATGAGTTTTACCTCAAGTCAATGCACCTTGGGTGTTGTTCTTCCGACAACACCTAAAGGCCCGGCACACCATCCCGGTGGCGGGGGCATTAGGCGCATACCATCCCGGTGGCACCTAAGGCTACATCCTCCTGGCACATACTCACGGTTCCTTCAACATACATACATACATATATATATATATATATATATATATATTTTTTTTTTCCATTTCCGTACATATCTCGCATCAACAAGATATATACACATATTAACCATCATAACCAATAATAACGATGTTAACAACACAATGACTCCATATATATATCTCAACAGTCAAAACCCCCAAATACTCATGAAAATAGCATTTAGGTCAAACTTATCAGGTGATCAGATTTGTGCATACATAACAAGTAGTACAAGTAAACACTTAAGATATGTATCCCATTTAAATATTTTGGTAAAGAAAACTCACAATCTAGGTTTTATAGCAAAACCCTAGAAACTTGGGAGAAACCCTAGAAATTGATGAAGGAGGAAGATGATCTTGAAGCTTGAGATCCTTGGTTGAAGTCCTTGGGTTGAGGATGCTTGATTCTTGCAATAAATGAGGAAGATTAGTGGTTGAAAGGGTTAGGGTTCGGTTTTGGGAGGGAGTAAATGAAGAGAGAGTTTGAGAGAAATGAGGTTGAAGTGTGATAAGTGAAATGGGGCTGAAAACCCCTTTTAAATTCGTCAGGGCCATCGCGCGACTTGTGGCGCGGGTTGACCCGCGCGGTAACTCACGCCACGCACTGCTTCCTTCCCGCGGACAGTGCACCGCGCGGCTTGTGTCGCAGCCTAACCCGCGCGACAACTCGCGCGGGGCACTGTTCTTGCACTTTTTCCTTAAACAAAATTTAGAGTGTTACAGTGAGAAACTTAAAAGTCAAAATTCAAAGCTGAAAGCTCAAATTGATGTTCTGAATGTCAAACTCACTAAAGCTGAGACACAAGTATCAACTTATGAATCCAAAGGAAAGGAATGGATAAAGAAAGTTTATGAAAGGTTCAAGAAAGAGAAAGCTGAACTTGAGAAAACATTCAATATGAAATTATCAGAACTTTCAAGGAAAGCCGAGTCAGAAAAGAAAGAGTTAGAATTCAGATGTACAAAACTTTTAAACAAGTTTCTGATTTTGAAAAAATAGTCATTACTGAAAGAGATGTCTTTGTTAAAGAAAAGAAAAGTGTTGAAAAGAAAAATACTTTACTATTAAAAGAAATCTCTGAGAAAAATCATAACTTGGAGAAAGATTTTGAGACTGAAAGAAAACATTTTGAATCTGAGATTTCTAAACTTACTGACAAGATTGTTGTCGTATTAACAGATATACAAAAGGGACAGAAGACTAAATCTGAATTACAAAGCAAATTTGACAAACTTTGTAATGAAAAAGCCAAGTTGAATGACAAGATCAGTCAACTTGAAGTGGCTAATGCTGATTTATCTGACAAGTTAGCATCTGACACACCTGTATTATCTTCTTATGATAATGATGCAAGTGAATCAGTTTGCTCTTTTGAATCAGTAAATAGTTTGTTTCAAAAAATGATTTTCAAGAAACAAAATGTTAAATCTGAAAATTTGAAAACAGATCAGGTTAAACCTTCCAGTCCATTCTATGTCAAATATGTTAATAGATATGCTTCTGGATTCAATGCTTCCAAGAAAGAGAAGATGATTTGGGTTGTCAAAGGTTCTTCAGAGTCAGTAAAATACCAAAAATCATCTGCAGAAGCTGAACTGAAAAAGATGAACAGATCTTAAAAAGGTAAAATTTTTGCACCTGATGTTATCAAGTCAAATCAACATCTTATCAGGTTAGCAAAAAGAAAACTTTTTTGTTCATATTGCTGTAGCAATGATTTTGTTCATAAAGCACATGTTCACAAAAGGTATTTTTCTAATAAGAAGTTTAATGATACTGCTTATTACAGAGGTGAAAACCACTCAATGAAGCTTTCACATACTAACCAGAATGGACCCAAACTTATCTGGGTACCAAAACCTGTACAACCTGTGATGCAGGAACCTCCACTCGAGAAGGAGTGAACAGAGAAATGACTTCTAAACACAGCAGTTTAGGACCCAATCTTCAATGTACAAGGACTATGACTTCTAGACAAAGAAGTCTAGGACTCAAACTTCAATGTCAAGATACTGAAGAACTTGAATGTCAAATCATTCTAGGAAGTTTTAAGCTTAATTGTTATATCTTATATTGAGGAGTTTGTATAAGAAAAGAGAAATTGTTCTTAATTGTTATATTTTATATGTATGCAGATATGAAGGGGGAGAATATCTGTATAAGTGTTCACAAGTTCCATACAATGTCAAGGGGGAGCCCAACAAAAATCAGACAGACAAATACATCATATCAAGGAACAGAAGAAACAGACATCAAGTCAAGGGGGAGTTTCTTACAGATTATATCTGAAAAGGGTTGTAAGTGTGCAGTGTGTGTAAACTTGTTTTTGGAATTAAAATTAATGAAAAATGTTATTTTTGGAGAATTTCCATTTATGGAAAGTTTCTATCTTTGACAATTTGTGAAAAGTTTCCAAAATTAGCAAATTTCCTCATTTAGAATGTTTTTCAAAAGCTGGAAATTATGCTAAGTCAAGAATTCGCATAACACACACATGCGAAATCTGAGGAATTCGCAGATGTGTGTGATATGAATTCTTGAGAATTCGCATCTCAGAGTGTTGTGAATCCTAACAATTCGCATAAGTGTTTCTGCGAAATGTGAAGAATTCGCATATCACTGATTTACGAATTCTTGAAGTTTTGCACAGAATTCGCGAACTTGTCTCTTGCGAATTCTCAAACACATTGTCTTGTTTTTCAAAGACAATTCGCATGAGTCTCATATGTGAAAAGTGATGGTCAAATCAGATCGTGCCACGTGTCACCCTCACTCCTGAGTATAAATAGGGTTATTTCTCCGAAATCTGCACTTTTCCAGATTCAGTGTTTATCTTACGAATTCTCTCTGTGCACATACCCTTAAACTTTCTCTTGCGACTCTTCATTTTTTCTGTGATTTCAATCGATCTAAAAGGTTAATCTTGTTGTTGATTGTGTATTTTTATTCTTATATCGATTTTGTTGTTTGATTGTTGTAGGGATACCTAATCTGGATTTAGACTTAGGGTTTGTCGATTCGAATGTGTTATTCCCAGATTCTAGTTCCTATTCACAATCAAACAAACACAAACAAGATTTCAATCAAATTACCTGTTTGATTAATCTTTCAAATCCAACGATTACACTTTCTTTCTCTAGAACTCTCTCTCTCTCTACAGATCCCTCTCAAAACTAATTCTCTCTCTGAATATTAACTAACTTGTACGTTCTTCTCTTGACTTCTTACAAAACAGAAATAGAATACTATTTATACCTACAATTACAATACAAAGGAAATAAAACACAAAACAAATACAAAGACTTTGACTTTTAATGAGATTTGACTTTATCAGCTTTGACTTTCTTAAACTTTGACCTTCAGTCTTCTTGATCTTGTATCCAACAGATTTATGCTCTAACAGAATGGAACTGATCTGATCGAAGAACTCGTATAATTCTTTTGAATATTTTTTCATCTATTTTGATCTTGATAATGTTTCTAAGTGGAAATTCGAATTAAAGGACTATTCATACTCTGAAATCGATCCATTTCGAACTATAATTTTGACCTATTTCGATAAATTGTTGGGATTAATTTTGAATATGACTTTTGGTGTTCTTGAAATCTGGGTTCTTGTTATTTTTTATAAAAATCAAGACTAAGGTTTAATGTTAAAATCTAAGATTTCTTGAACAAAAGTTCCAATAATAAAAAATCGATCCTTACAAAATTAATTTTAAATGTTAAAATTTGAAATTTGAAATGTTTGAATCTGGGTTTGGCTTGAAGATTTGAATGTGTTCTTGATGTTCTTATGAAAACTTAGAAAAATTTCAAGAAATCAAAGTTTATACGAATTCTGAGTTTCCATGTTCAATTTTCGCTAATTGTGAAATTCGTATACTTTTTCTATACGAATTCTGGAGTTTGTCATGTTTCATATTTTTCTTAAGTAAGGAATTCGTAAAGTTGCCTCTTACGAATTCTGAGTCTACGAATTCTTCTAACGAATTCTTGATTGAATCCTTGAATTCCTAAGTACAGGAATCTGCGAATTCTTGACTTAGAGTTTTTCAAAATTGGGTTTTCAATGTCAAAAATCAATTTTTTTTAGTTTTTCACTAACCCATTTGGACCTTGTCCATTATTGTTATATCTTTTCAGGTACCAATGACAGATCAGACTGTAGATCAGCAAGTTCAGACCGGTGAGCATTCACCAGAAGCCCAACAAGATTCTGAACAATGCCCAATGCCATCCTCCCGATCTGATTTCCAAGTTCCACAAGATGTAAATCCTGATCTATTCTTGATCTCACCGTCTGAGATGAAACCACAACAGGAAAACAATCATCATCTCTAGTTCAATATCCGTATAGATCCTTTGGTACTGGATATCTTGAGAAACCATCCACTTCGAAATGCACTTACTGTTCAAGTTGTTGTTCCAGAACTCTCTGTACAACAAGCATGGAAAACCATCAGGGTTTCCCACATGAATGAAAAAGGAGTCATAATTCAGATCTTCAAGCTAGAAATTGATCACTTCACATCTGTTCTCACACAAGAGAGGCTGAGATTTATTCTAAGTCTTCAATCTGAGACTGCAAGGGAAGGTAGAACTAGTTATGATGAGTTACCTTCTGAAGCTGAAGTACTCCGAGGCATTAGAGACATGGGGTATGTAGGACAACTTACTCAAGTGATTCAGTTCAAGAAAAACAACCTACCTTCATTCTACTACACCTTGTTCTCTGTGATCAACCGATGCCTCACTGCCAATAACTATGGATCAGATATAATGTCAGCAGTCACATTCTGAAACTCTTCTATTCAGTGGTTCATGACTTGCATATTGATTATGCTCAAATTTTATGGACTGAGCTATATGAGAAAGTGGTGGCCAAGAAGACTTCAAAAGCTCCGAACTACATTCCTTATCAACGTTTCATGGCCCTCATTGTTAGAAGCATGCTAAGAAGTAACAACAAGATTCCTAAAAGAATTAATCATCTACATGCTCCAGTCAGTGAGATAAGGTATTTGATGAGACAGAAGAAAGATTTTACTTTTATCATGCCTGTGCCTGAAGTGTTATTAGACTACGTAGATCCAGAGTGTGCTAGTATCATAGATTATAGAGGGTCTATGGGACGACCAGAACCGGTCATCCCTACCCAAGGCTCCACCCCTAGGCGAGCGAAGTCTGTGAGGGTTTTTGATACCTCGGGGGTACAGAAATGGGGAGCGAAGATATTTTAAGTACTATTACTGGGAGGCTCCACCCCAGCTGATTGGACAACTCAACAGAAACGGTACTTCTTTTCGCAACTTAAGTACTATTACTGGGAGGATCCTGAGCTGTTCAAATATTGCCCAGATCAGATTGTACGAAAATGTGTCCCCAACAGTGATCACGAAGATATTTTAAAGCACTGTCACAGTTATGCATGTGGGGGACACTTCAGTGGAAAGAAGACAGGAATCAAAGTACTTGAGTGTGGATTCTTTTGGCCTACCATATTTCGGGACGCTCAAAACTTTGCGAAATCCTGTCTTCGATGTCAAAGCCTGGGAAATATCTCACGAAAGGACATGATGCCTCTCAACCCTATCCTGACTGTCGAGATCTTTGACGTATGGGGCATAGACTTCATGGGTCCCTTTCCATCATCCCAAGGTAATTTGTACATTCTGCTAGCTGTTGACTATGTCTCTAAGTGGGTGGAGGCTATCGCGACCAAAACGAACGATCACCGGGTAGTATGCAAGTTTGTCAAGAGCCACATTTTCACTCGACATGGGTATCCGAGAGTCATCATCAGTGATGGCGGAACCCACTTTCGTAATATGAAGTTTAGTGCTCTGGCAAAACACTACGGGATCACACACAGGATAGCTACACCATATCACCCATAGACTAGCGGACAGGTCGAGGTCTCGAATCGTGAAATTAAGAATATTTTGGAGAAGACCGTGAGACCTGATAGAAAGGATTTGTCAAGTCGACTGGAAGATGCGTTATGGGCATATCGTACCGCATTCAAGACACCCATAGGCATGTCTCCATATCGACTCGTGTATGGAAAACCTTGCCATCTACCAGTCGAGTTGGAGCACCGCGCTGCTTGGGCAATCAAGAAGCTGAATCTAGATTTGAAAGAAGCCGGTGACCATCAGAGACTCGAGTTAGATGAGTTAGAGGAATTGAGACGAGATGCATACGAGAGTTCCCGCATATACAAGGAACGAACTAAGGCTTTTCATGATAGACACATATCGCGAAAGTCGTTCCATGTAGGGATGAAAGTATGGCTCTATAACTCTCGTTTGAAGTTATTCCAAGGCAAGTTGAGGTCTAGATGGTATGGCCCATACATTGTGCAAGAAGTGTTCCCATATGGTGCTGTCACAATTCAGGATGAGAAAGGCGGGGCATCCTTCAAAGTAAATGGGCAAAGACTGAAGCCATACATCACTCCTAGAGATCACGATGGCTATATTTTGGAGACCACGACTCTTGTCGAGCCGGTATATGACTCTTAGTCATGGTATCAGTTCCATTTATCTGTATATTTTGTATATTTGTTTTATTGCTTTTTATTTATTTGCATGCTTTAAGATCGAGTCAGTTAATTGAGTCGTAGTTAAATGAACTTTGTGGGTATGTTCACTGCAAACCCTCACGAGACTTCACTCGTCCACTAGGGGGAACCTAGGGGTTTAAAAGGCTTGTTGCACATGCTAAGTGCAATCGCGTTTCCCTGCGAAAATGAGGATTAGTTAGTAAGTTTGTTTTGATTTATCTCTTTGTTCTTGTTTATCTGTCTTGGAGCCAGAGATCCCTTTTGATTGAGTCCCACTTCCCAGCATTGAGGACAATGCATATCTTTAAGTTGGGGAGGGGGAAATTTTGGAAATTTTCTAATTGATTGATGCTGAATCTCTATTGTGCTTTAACGAAGTTGGTCCGAGCTTTTGAGTTTTAACAGGAAAGTGCTAACGAAATGTCGAAGGATGACATTCCCATACAGGTTGAAGCTTACATGGATTGATCGATACTACCAGTCATGCATTGGAACAACATCCAGGGGAGTTTTCTGTTCCTCTCATCTTTATTTGTGTTCTTTAGCATAATTGCATACATTGGGGACAATGCATGATAAAGTGTGGGGTGTTAAAAACTTGATTTGTTCTAGGGCAGTAATTCTTTTACATATATGAGCATAATGAAAAGTTCTTGTTAGACTCTAAGGATCACATAACACTATTGAAATGGTCGATTGGTCACCTAAGACTACTTGGTGTGTCTTGCTATTTGAAACTAACATTGATTGATTGGTGAGCACATCTAACCTATGAGACATTTGAGCCTTATGACTAAAACATCCAAATTAGTCTCGTTTCATTTCATGTGTGTATTACACCTCATGTGTACTGATCTCTCTAGAACTTGCATCTATTCTCTTCAAGATTGCATTTAAGTCATGTTTGCATACAAAAGTGAGAAAGACCATCTTTGATGTGATTGTTAACCACTTTTATCCAAAAAGCCTACCTTGAAAATGCAATCCACTTGATTAGCCATGTTGAGCCTATAAAACCGTTCGTTTGACACACCTAAGCTACAAGCCACAAAAGCCAAACACTTCCTACCCAACCTTAAGACTTGGGGTGTGACATTAAACCAATGAGCTAAATTGTTAATATCTTGAAGTTGTGGTCTCAAAAGAAGAAAAGAGTAGAAAGCAAAGCCTCAAAAAAAAAAGAGAGAGAAAAGAAAGAAAGAAAAAAAAAAACAAAGAATCAGTCAAAAAAAAAAAAGAGAAAAAAAGAAAAAAAAAGAAAAAAAAAAGAAAAAAAAGAAAAGAAAGGAAGTGGCACAAAGAAGGGGTTTAAAAGTCAGTATATGCCCCGTGTGAAAAAGAAAAGAAAAAAGAATAAAGGCTTGCAGTCATTAAGCGAAAAGTGCTCAAAAGTTTTCAAAGAGAACCGCAATGTGACATGCTTTTGGTTTATTGCTCATAATTCTCCCTTAGTCCTAAAGGTTTTAAAAGTCACTTCACCATATATTATCCCACCTTACCCGTTGCCACCATTACAACCCGTGGTAAAAGACCTTTTGATTTGTAGCTTGCATGCACTTCCAGCGGTGGAGAATGAGAATTTTTTCAAGCCTATGGTAGAATATCAATAATGTGAGGATGTCTCGAGCGAAACACATAACCCAAAACACATGAGTGATTGAGTGAATCATATCCTTAGTGAGAGCTCATCGGATCATTTCATGCTAGTTCTCAAAATATTATGGACGTACAGAGGGGTTGATGGTTGACTTATCCCATATTCAGGACATGCTATGAGTTCTAAAGAGTTTGATTTGAATATTCTTGAATTATCGAAATAAACTGTTTTATTGCCCGAGGACGGTCATTGTTTAAGTGTGGGGTGTTTTGATCGGTCGTTTAATTCGAGATTATTTTATCGTCAATCACCCGTCTTTAATGTGATAAAATGATAAAACCGAACGATATTAATGTGTTTTTATATTTTGATAGGTTCGGAACACTTTGGAGGAAAATAGAACAAAAGGACGATTTTTGACAGATTTGCGTGACTTTGCTGTTTTGAGCATATCTCACTCGTCCGAGCTCGGATTCAAGTGATTCAAGATGATCTGGAAACCTAACACACAACTCTACAATATTCGTGTTTTGAGTTTCTGGAAATTCGGAGTGGATCTGGACCGAAACAGGCGCCGAAGTTGAATGAACAAAGCTGGACCGGAAAGGAGAAATAAAAGAAAATGGTGCGGTTTTAAATCAAAAGTGAAGCCGCGGCTTAGTGGCAAGGGTGTCGTGTTTGGGTGTGCTTGGTCTCAAGCTCGAATACCACAAGCTGAAATAATTTTTTATTGAAGCTTGATCTCGGCCCAACATGAGGCCTAAGCCCACATACACTTCTTGCTGGCCCAATTCGTCTAATTCATCATTAGGGCATAATTCATCTTATAAATAAATAATCAACAAGAGAAGTGGGGGGCACATCGAGAGGCAGGCTGCTGTCTTTGTATTTTTTTATAAAGTTTTTAAGATGCAAAGGATGGAATTCATGGGATTGAAGATTGTGGTTCGTTAGTTGATGATGATTTGAAGATTCGAGTAGGTGATTTTATTGGAGATACAAAAGAGGTTTGAGTTGGTAATCATTTTTGCATTTATTAATTTTAGTTTGGTTTTAGAATAAGGTTTAAGTTGGTTATTCTTGATATTGTTGGATTGGATTTCTTCGAGAAAGTTTGTGTTTTTATTATATTTATTTAAGTGATATTGTTAATTGGTTAATGATAAATCGTGATGATCTTGATATTCGAGTTTTAAATTAAGTTTCTATCAATTTTTTATGGCGAACAATATGTGACAGATATTGCTAGCTATGATTGTTGATTTTGTTTTTCTGGTAGTTCGTTAGTCATAAAGTTTATTTTTTTAATCGTTTCGAAGTTTAATTCAATTGTCAATCCAAACCTTTTGAAGTAGTGTTATTTGTAACAATTAGATTTTGATTTTTAGTTAGATTAACTTTTGAGCTTAATTGATAAATTGGGTAGCCAATATTTGTGACACACGTGCATTCGGTTTTAATACAAATCGTTAATTTAACCACTGACTCCCTGAGAAGAACGATACCCTACTTACCCTATCACTAGGTTTGAGTTAGGTTTATAAATTTAAACCTTGTTGTGCGTTTAACGACGCATGCATCAGTGTGCAATTGTGTTAGTGGGCGACTAACGTCTTCTTCAATACCTGATCCCAACACATGGGATCTGGTAGTAGATGTGGCTGCCCTTCTGGAGCAATAGGTTTGGGTGCACACTTTCTCACCATATTCTTTTGTCGTTCCTTCACTCAATCTCACCATATCAATATTTTCAACTTGATCTCTCTTAGTTCTCCTTATATCTCCCAATACATCATCTATGTGTTGACCAATAGCAGCATCAAGATCTTGGTCAGAATCACCATCAGAAACATCATAATCATTAGCATCGGCAGCAGCAGGATCCGACTTAGTTTCAGTCTCTGAACTATCACTAGCTGTATTTCCTTTTGGTTAAGCTTCAAGTTCAGATGACTGACCCACTCCTGTTCCCTTCTCGGAATTTTCTCTCAGCTCTACCCGTTCAGGTGCCCGTGCATCCTGAACCCTCACTGACTCCTCTCGCCTAGGGTTTGAGTCTGGGGTAGGTCCCACTGGTTCTGGTTAGACCATAGACTCTATATAATACCTAATACACTCAGAGTCTAGATTTGCATAAGCTAGCAAAGCTACTGGAATGGGCATGCTGAATGGAAATACAACCGTCTGTTTGTGCAAGTACTGCATAGAGTTCTTTGGCCCAACTGGATAGTTCAATCTTCTTGGAATCCTCTTGTTTGACCTTAGCATGGTCAATACAGTTAGCTGGAGGAATCTCTGATATGGTATAAATGTACTTGCTTTGTTAGTGCTTTTTGCTTGGACTCTTTCTTGCAGTTCGTTCCAAAAGATGATGGAGTAGTCGACATGAAGATCATAGACTACTGCATGGAACAACTTTAAGATATGTATGCTGGCATGGTCAATCCCCGTGTGCTTTGAAGTGAGGCATCGGTTGATGACTTAGAACAAAGCATACCAAGTTGGTGGAAGGTTGGTTTTTTGCAACTGACTGACTTTCACCAACTAACCAATGTATCCAAGGGCACAAATTCCTTCAAAGACTTCAGTATCAGTGGGAAATGGAACAAATGAATTCTGACCTGGTCTGAAGTTGTCTTATGGTAGATGGAGCAGAAACCTCAATCTCTGATAATCCAGTGATGTGATGTTGTCATCAATCTGGATATCAAACCTTGGTCTTTCATTCTCATATATAAAGTTGATTGTCTTCCATGTTGGCTGCAGATATATCATTGGCACACTCACAGTAACTAACAGTGCATTATGTCCTTTCAGTATTTGGATGATCACATGATCAATGTTGATGTGGTCAAAATCAACATGATGGCTGTTTGGCTTGAGCTTCAGGTATTCATTGGGATGTAATCAAAGCAAAGCTTTGATTCTCAACATTAGCAGATGATTGGTTTCTGGAACTTGAGGAAGGTAATGGGGAATCTTGTGTAGCTTGTGGCATGTTTTCATCAAAATGGGTTTGGTGGATAGGTTGCACAACAGATTGATCATGGGAGGCCATGATAAGGTACCTGAAATGGTAAATGGTAGAACAACAACTCTAAGGTTAGTTTTGCTCAAAAGCAGTGTTGAAAAGAATTCTGAAAATTTTCCTAAGTCTGGTTGTTGCGAGCCAAAGGAAACAGACCCAAGGTATGTGCTTGTCGCAACCAACTAGACCAAGGAAAGTACTTGTCGCAAGATACTAGATACGACAAATGGACTTGTCACAAGTCAAAAGAAGATCAACTTATCACAGATAGTTGTTTGTGATAAGTACACTTAGGAATTTTCAAATAAACTCAAACTTGTCGCAGAACAACATAATCATGAACTTATCGCAAGTTCATGAGTCAAAATTTCAGATTTCCCAAATCAAAATTGAATCTTGAAACGTTCACAGACTTGTTCGATAATCAAAACCCGGTTAGATTTTAGCATTAAAAGTCCAATAATCATCATAGAATCGAAACCCTAGAACCAAAAGAGTTCGAATGTGTATACAGTCCATATGAACAGTCGTTCGAATCATCTCATAATCAAGAATTTAAACATTAAATTGAAGGTTCGAATGATGTAATGGATGTTCGACGATTGTTGATCAATATCATTGATTGAAATTTCTACCTGGAATCGAGTGATTGGAATGATGAACTCGAAAGCTGATTTGAACTCAAGAAAGTTGGAGATGAACAGTGCTCGAAAGGTCAGGTTTGCTTAGAAAGAACAAGTGAGAAAATGAATTTTGAAACCGTGGGAATATATACTCATAGATCAGAATGACACGTGGCACGAGTGGATTTGACCAACCACTTGTCACAAACCAATAGAAATGGACTTGTCGCAAAGGATGACCAATTGTGTGGAGTACTTGTCGCAAGAGGCAAGATGCGATAAGTGTGCATTGAGCTTGTCGCAGACCAAAGAAATACCAGATCAACTTGTCGCAGACCACGTGTTGTGTCAAGTTACTTGTCGCAAGCAACGTCTTGTGATAACTTAACTTTTCGCAAACAACGCCTTGTGATAAGTGAACTTGTCGCAAACAATGCCTTGCGATAAGTCACTTATTGCATGCAATGCCTTTCTATAAGTAAGCTTGTCACAGGCAACTACTTGCGATAAGTTTCAAACTTTTTTCAGAAAATGCAACTTTTTAAGATTTTCAATACTGAGCTTCCACAATTGATTTTAAAATACACATTTAAGCACAAAAACATCTTTCATACTTGATCAAACCAGTATTTTTCAAAAACACCTTTACACATACAAAGTTACTGTCATTTTTACCTACTCTCCCTTGAGAAATGCATACTTTGATGTGCACAATTATCAAGGAAATCTGCAAATCCAATTAAGACTTGGTACTCATTTGAACATGAGTCCAAAATTATTAGAAGTATCAGACTTTTTAAAAATGTATTTCACCTCAACATAATCAATATAAAACATTGAAATACTTACACATTCTCCCTCAACATGATCATTGAAGAATGAGTCCTGATTTGATGTGATCAGAAGTCAAAATCTCTGAAGTACGGGTTCTAAACTGAATTATTCAGAAACCATTATTTCTTACTTCCCCTACAAATATTCCTAAAAATATATCAGTAAGCACATACATTATCCAAAATTAAAATCTCATCTCTTGAAAGTATGCATGTAGTTCAGTATATGAAACATTAAAAACATAGGTACTCCCTCTTCAAATTCTGCATAACTTCTCTTATGTTTTCCAGTCATGTGTGTGTTATACTTCTAACATTAAGCACCATACATGATGAATCTGTGAAACAGATTAAGTGGATTTTGGTACCCAACAGTACTTGGGTCCTGGTTTGTTAGGTGCAATTTTATTTGAAGAAATCCTATAAGTACCATACCAATAATGAACATAATTCTTGTTAATAAAATCATTAATTCTACAATAAGAACACCACATTTTCTTTTGTGCTAACCTGATTAAGTGATTTACAGAATAAACAAGATTAGGTTTAACAGAAGATTTACCTTGATAAGCATTGTTCTTCTTGGCATTTGGTGTGGGAACTGATGATTTTGGAATACTTTTCTTAGAAGTTGAGCCTTTGACTCTCCAAACATTCACTCTTTTGAAAACATGATAATCTTTAGGCTTAAACACATTATTATCTGAACTATCAACAGAATAATCATAAAAGAGATTAGAAGGATGAATCTGATATGTTGGAAAATCTTTTGGTTTGATACCTCTTTTCAAGGAAACATTTTCATGAATTGAACTAGAAGTTGTTTTAAATGAACACACAGAATCAGTTGAATTATCATAAAGAGATTGAACAATTGTATTAGCAGAAACTTGTTCAGATAATTCAACAATTTTCTTTATTTCTTTTAGTTGCTTGACTTTATAAGATAAAATATTTCTTTCCTCAAAGATTAAGTCAAATTTACTTTGCAAATCAGATTTTACCTTCTGTTCCTTCAGAATATCTTATGCTAATTCAGACAACTTCTTTGTCAGTTTTGAAATCTCAGCCTCAAAGACATCTCTTTCATGTTTAAAATCTTTTTCTAAATTCTTGTTTTTAACAGATATCTCTTTGAAAATTCAACATTCTTTTTCTCAAAAACTTTCTTTTCATTTTGAAACAGAACTTTTCTTTTCTTCAAAATCCTTTCTTTCTTGTTCCAACAATTTTTTTAGATCAGATATTTTTTCTTGAAAGATCAAAAGTCTTTTCTTCAAAAGATTTTCTTTCAGTTTCAAAAACTTTCCTCTCTTTTTTAAAAATATCCCTCTTAATTATCAAGATTTTCTCAAATTCAGAAACTTGTTTTGAAAGTTTGAAACATTTTAGCTCAACGTCTTTCTTCTCCTGGCATGATTTCTTCGAGAAATCAAACAACTTCTAGATGTAAACTTTATCAAGCTCTTCTTTTTTAGTATGAATTTTCTTCTTCAGATCAACATTCTCATTTTTCAATGTTGTTGCTTTCTCTTCAATATTCTTCAAGTGATCCCGAAGACTTGAATTCTCTCTCTCTTTTGTTGCTTCAATGCCTGCAAAATTAGTTTCAAGATCAGTAATGCATTTTGTGATCTTAATATTATTTTCCAAAGATGTAGCTTTTTCTTCAAGCTTCTTTATCTGATCCTTAATACTTGAGTTCTCAAGTTTTAATTTCTCTCGTTTTGCTTCAAAAGATGGTGGTTCAGGCAAATATCTAATTGCAACCTCTCTTGCTGATAAAATAGTTCCTCCATTTTTTTTATGGGTAGACATCTTAATATAATATGAACTTGAAATGATCGTTTCGAAAAATCAGAAAATTTGACTGAGAACTTGTCAAACTGATCAAACTTGGCAAATTGACAAAAATAGCAAAATGAACTTTTCACAGACTGAAGAATTTACACTTGTCGCAAACCAAATGTTGATCCCATTTGTGATGTTCTTTAACTTGATTTAACCTTTTACTAAACACGGATTAATAAATAGAGTGCGGAAGCGTTTAATACATGTAGAAAAGATTGAACATGCAAGGTAGTAAACACACAAGTAATTAATGAACAAGAAGTAAAGTATCACAAGAAAGTTACTCAAAGAACTGTTTCATTGATTAATCAAGAACACCAAGAACACGTACTGGTGTGTGCAAAAAATGCTCAAGGATTATACAAAATACTATTTTGTGTGTGCTCTCTTATCATCTTTAAACTCTAAGGTGGTGCTCCCTTAATATACATGAAGGATGCACCCCTTAGTACAAGACAAAGACTGACATTCCATAAAAGGAATGCCACCTGTAAAGCAAACATCGTGGGACGCCCATTACTTTGATCTTGAGGATCTTCGTACAGCAGGTCTCACGTGCTTGGCACGTGGTCTTGTCTTGAATTCTAAGAAAGGCTTCAACATTGATCTCCAGAGGTTAGCCTTCACAGAGGCTCTGTGAGTGATCGCAGAGGCTTTGTGATCTGAGTATCTTCATCAGGTTTGACTTCGGGTAGATCTTCTGCGGAGCAACCTCTGAGCTTTGCACCTTCTTTGGTGTACTTGAGTATTGAGGCAGACTTCTGCGATTCCCATACTTAGCCTATTTTTCAATACTTCTATACATGTGAGTGGAGCTAACAATCTCCCCCTAAGTATTGAAAAACAAAAAATTGGAATTTAGAGCGATGGCTAAGCTAGAAGCAAAAGAGGTGAAAGTGATATTGTCCTCTATGATCAAGCAATCAAACAAACAAGATATTAACAATCAAAGTATATTCTAGAGAGAGAGTAGAGAGAGAAACGTTCATGTCATATATCTAACAATATTAAGTACAATGAACTTAGCTACATGATTTACAAGGCAACATGGTATTTATACCAAGGACTAAATCACAAGCTTAATGCCTAAGTAAACTCATATTTGACTAAACACACTTTGACTTTGTTGACTTATCTTGAATTGACTTTTCCTATTAAATCTTGGATACAATAATACACTAACATTCTCCCCCTTTGTATTCAAGATTTAAAAAAAATTGACACTAGTCTTCAGCGCTTGATTCTTCAACTTTTATCTCTGACAGCTTTAAAACTTTGAAGCTTTTAACAATCTTCAGTCTTTGAAGAATCTTTGAAAAGTCTTTTGCACTTTGCAGCTTTGTAAATCAACATGTCTTGAATGAATCTTTGAAATCTTTGAAAACTTCTTTGAAACTTCTTTGAAACTTCTTTGAAACTTCTAGATATCTTTGAAAATTTGTATCTTCATCTCTTTGATCTCTTGACCGTCTTCGGAAAAACAAACTTTCTCGAATCATCTTAATTTGGAATTGTCTTCAGAAATCTTTGAGAATCTTTTCATCTGATTTGAACTTTCAGAAATTCTTCACAAGTCTTTTTACTTTGACATCTCTTTATCATTTTGAAATTGATCTTTGTAGATTTCTCCCCCTTTTTGATGATTGTGAGCCTCATAATCATCAAAACTTTCTCAATTTCAACATAATCTTTGATTCTCCCCCTTGAAAATACATTCTCCACCTTTTTGATCTGCACTGAATCATGAACTGTATATACCTGAATCTTTTCAAAGTCAGATATAATGAACGTTGTAACCCTGATTCAACAAATGAAACAGTTAGAAGTGCCTGTCAGTAACACGGAGTTACTGTGTATAACGAATGTACAATTTAAGGAGCTGGTTTGATGATGAATCCCCAGGACTTCCATTCAATCATTGAAAAACACAAGGTTTATCTATGAATGTTCTGACAGAAAAACAAATTTTTTGTGTGCTTGTGCTTGTGTATGAAAGAATTTAGCACAATGATTGTGTTTCATAAGGCTCAAATTGTGTAAACTGTTGAGACAACAACAGATATTACACGGACTCAATGTGCATGAAAGAGGTGCGAAGGTGGGGCAACTTTCCTTCTTTTTCAATATCTAAATCTTCCGAGTGAAGACCAGATAGCAGATGTGCTGCGTCCCCAAGAAAAATTGAAACATTTCTTTTTCGGGAAAGAAATGAGTGGTTGGTGGGGTAATTGCAAGAGTTGGCATGGGCTCACTGCCTGTTTCAATGATGGTCACCAAAGAATGTGAACCAATCAGTAGATGTGGCTGCCCGACTCAGAAAGTGGTTGGTACAGAGTTCTGATATTCTTTTAACTCTGTTCTCACACCCTCTTTCTTTTTAACATTATGCTCACTTCTAACCAAACTCTCATTTACATTTTACCGCTCCACACAATGAGAAAAACTCAACCGGATGAGTTATCTCCCCCACTCTTTGATTTAAGACCCCTCACCCCTCAATCACTCGAGGATAACTTCCTGGGTAGGAAACACTGGTTAACGTGAATCCATGGAAGTTCTGTTTAAGCTCACACACGAATCCCATGTAAGTCCTATAAAGAATGGTTGCTCAACAATTTAACTTTAGCAGTTAAGCTAAAAAATGTGATAATATTGTCAAAATGTATGCTCATAAAAAATAAGAATGAAATTTGAGCATTTGAACTTTGAAGATTTCTCAAAACAAGGATATTGAATGAATGAAATGAAATCAAGAGAATTGTTTTGAGAATCTGACAATGTATCAATCAGATCAAATAAAATGGTTAGGGTATCAAAGAAATTGATGGTTTGTTTATATGAACGAATATAAACAATTTAACAATGAAAGCACAAAGAATAAAATGATGATTGATGCTCAACATCAGTGAAATCAAACGGGAGTATTACCATCGAAAAGTTGTTTCGTTTTAGAGACATGGTAATAACTGATTCAAATGAAGTATTGAACCGGTGTGTATGAATACTTGACAGTATATGAAAAGATAATACACAAGTATTGATCTTTGGAAACACACGGTCAGTTAAACAGTAAAGCTCAATAATGAAAAACATTTAAAATCACACTTCTTAATTCATGAAATCTTTTGAGAATATAGAAGTGGTTTGAACATTTCAGAAAACGTTTTTCATGCTTGAAAGTTGTTCCTCTTTCAAACAATCAGAGATCTAGATCAGAAGATACTTACCTTTTAAGCTCCCCCTCAAATCATTATAGAATGATTTAGGTCAGATAAGCTCCCCCTGGATATTTACAAAATATCCATGTCTTAACATTAAAGAACGGGTCCTGATCTGTCATGTGATCAGAAGCCACAGTCTTTACATTAAAATTCGGGTTTTGAACTGTTTTGTTCAAAATCCATAACTCTTTGACTTTAAGGTCCGGGTTTTGAACTGTTGTGTTCAAAAGCCTTACTCTTTGACTTTGAAGTCCGAGTCCTGAGTTGATTTACTCAAAAGTCAAACATCTTGCTCCCCTATACCTGTGGTACCTGCGAAACAGATTTAACAGGTTTTGGTACCCACTAGTATTTGGATCCTGGTAAGTTAGATTTAAGAATCCACTTCTCATTAGATGTATATCTTTTAAATCTAGAAATCTGAGAAGTAATTCTGTAAGATCCGTACCAGTTATGAGCAGATTCTCTCTGAACAAAGTTATTTTCTCCACAGTAAGAACAGCAGATCTTCCTTTGAGCAATCCTGATCAGATGATTAGTTGAGTAAAACATATCAGGATAAACAAAGGATTTACCTTTATGCGCTCTGTTCTTTTTGGCTTTAGATGTGGATGCGAATGCTTTGTCTTTCTCTTTCTCTTCAGAAGAATCTTTAACTCTCCAGACCATCTGACTTTTCTGAGAAGACTTTCCAAGAGATTTTACATAATAGCTCGCTGATCCATCAACAGATTTATTATAAAATAGATTTGATGGTCTGATCTGACTTGATTTGACAATGATTGGTTTAACACTTTTGTTTTTCAAAACAGTTTTATCATGAATAGAACTCGAAGCTGTTTTGAAAGAACAGATTGATTCTGTTGAAAGATCAACAGGTGATTGATTAATCACATCAGCTGAAATCTTGTCTGATAAATTGACGTTTGCAGCTTCTAAGTCTTTCATCTTTGCAGCTAAAATGTTTCTTTCAGAAGTAATTGTGTCAAACTTCTTTTTAAAATCAGATCTAGCCAGCTGTTCTTTTAGAATATCTGATGATAGAACAAAGATCTTGGACATGAGCTTTGATATTTCAGATTCAAAATATGAACGTTCTTGCTCAAAATCTTTTTGTAAGTTCTTGGATTTATCAGAAATTTCATTGAAAATCCCAGCATTTTTCTTTTCAAATAATTTCTTTTCTTGCTCAAAAGACTGCTTATTTTCTTTGAAAATATTTCTTTCTTTTTCGAGCAAGTCTTGTAAAGTAGAAATCTGCTTGGGAAGTTCAATGTTTTTATCTTCAAGAACTTTTCTTTCCTTAGCAAAATTGTCTCTTTCAGTGATTAAAACCTTTTCAAAACCAGACACTTGCTTTGAAAGTTTAATACATCTAAGCTCAAGATTTTTCTTCTCTTGGTCAGCTTTCTTAGAATTCTCAGATGATTGTTGAGTTGAAGATGTCTTCACATTTTCTTTTTCTTTTTCTGCTTGGAGACTTGTTTGCAGTTCATCATTTTTCTTCTCCAAAGCATATATCTGATCTTCAAAAGCCTTTAACTTGTTTTGAAGCTTGACTGATTCATCTTTCAGCTCAGATGACTTCTGTTCAGTCGTCTTCAGTTGGCTTTGAAGATTTGAAATCTTTCTCTATTTTTGTAAAATTATTTTCTCTTTTACCCCAATGATTTTTTCTTTTATTTCAATTTCATTCTCACTTGCTCTGATGATACCTGCAAAATCAGATTGAGAATTATTAGCACATTTTGCACAAACAAGAGTTTTATCAGAATTTGACATTTTAGATTTGAACTCCTGAATCTGATTTAGAAGCTTTGAATTCTGATTTTTCAGCTTGTCTAATTCAGCTTCCATCTTTGGTATTTCCGGCATGTACAAAACAGCCATATCTCTTCCAGATAAAACAATATTCCCTTTATCATCAGTAGTAGGCATCTTGACAGATTGACTTAAAAAATGATCGTAAAAAAAATCAGACAATTATGACCACTAACACAATATGTCCCTCTCCGCAGACTTAGCACGGGGGTTCCACTACCCGGTTAGCGGATGGGGTGAAGGGGCAACGCCCTTGCGGGGGTATGGGGTCAGCGCCCCTAGAGAAAAATTTTCTGACATATTTTTCTCTAGAAAGAAATGCTTGAAAAAAAATGATCGTTCCCAAACAAATCAGAAATGTTGACTAAAAAAATCAAACTTGGATCACAAAAAAATTTAAGTCTTGAAACTCGCACGTCAAAGAACTCGCAGATTACTGTTTCAAAACAAACTCGCACGTCAAACAACTCGCAGATCACTGTTTAGAAGAAACTCGCTGGCTGAACCGTGCGCGTTTAGCAAACTCGTAAATGCTTATTTACGCGTTTTAGCAAACTCGCAAACAAACTTGCAGACAAACTCGCAGATGAACTCGCAGATGAACTCGCAGACAAACTCGCAGATGAACTCGCAGATGAACTCGCAGACAAACTCGCAGATGTACGGAACTCGCTGACTTTGACTTGCGCGTTTTAGAAACTCGCTAAGTTCGACTAGCGCGTTTTAGAAACTCGCTAACTTCGACTAGCGCGTTTGAGGCCGAATCTCCAACTTGCGCGTTCTAGTGACTTGATGAACTTGTGCGTTCTTCAGCTTGAAACTTGCGCGTTCTACGAAGAACTTGCGCGTTTTCTGGATCTTACGCTTTTTGACAGATATGTTCACGAAATCACTCCAAATCGTTCTAAATCCTGCAATTGATTCTCAAAATGCATCAGTGTGCTCGAAAAACATATTATAACACTTTTCTATCACAAGATTTCCATTAAAAATATCAAAAAATCAACGATTTGAATGAATACACAGTGATCGTTTTCAACTTTTCAAAAACTCAACAATTTGATCAAAATGATCAATCTAGACTTGGAATTTGACATTGTGATTTGAACAAATGTTGATCCTTATGATAAAACGTATACAATCAAATCAATTTCTTGATTTAATTGTACAAAAACATGAAAAATCAAGATCAAACAGTAACATTTTCGAAAATAACAATTTTCTTGAAATTTTCAAGAATCTGAATCTGATTTGGTGAAGAAATATTTCTGAATTTGTTTGGTGTGCTCTGATACCAATTGATATTGTCCTCTATGATCAAGCAATCAAACAAACAAGATATTAACAATCAAAGTATATTCTAGAGAGAGAGTAGAGAGAGAAACGTTCATGTCATATATCTAACAATATTAAGTACAATGAACTTAGCTACATGATTTACAAGGCAACATGGTATTTATACCAAGGACTAAATCACAAGCTTAATGCCTAAGTAAACTCATATTTGACTAAACACACTTTGACTTTGTTGACTTATCTTGAATTGACTTTTCCTATTAAATCTTGGATACAATAATACACTAACAGAAAGGAACTCAACCGCTGAAAAGTGATATTCATTCGTAAAGGAAAGATGCCAAAAGGCAATTACATTAAGCATCGAAATACATGAATGAACAACAAAAGATTACAGAAGTCATTGGGGAAAATCATTTATCGGGTTGGTAAAGCTTTCAGCTAAAGTTTTTCTCATCGATAGAATGAGTTCTCTGTATTTTAGTTGTGCATCAATCTGTCCTATCATTGTCTCTGCAGGTCCTGCTTGCACAATCTCAGAGCCTTTCTTCCTCAGAATCGTGTTCTTTATCTTCTGCAGAGTGTTGTTCGAATACTTGTGACTTTGATTTGGCCGATACATCTTTTTAAGCCCATCGTCGTCTCTGTAGATGAAGCCGAACTCAGGCTCTGTGATTAAGGAGTTGGAAGGAACGTTTTCGATTCCGGGGAATTGATCATGTGGTTTGGTGATCGACAACTTTTCGACTCCGAGTTGTAGAGCTACCTCGAAGTCCATTTTGCTGTGATATTTTACATGTTCGCACATCACCTCCTTGATCCTGCCATTCGCTATCATGTACTCCTTACGCTTTTCAAGTCTTTGCTCTGTGAAGGCATGTAGTTGAGGAAGATCGTAGGCACAGAGATTCTTCAAGTCTGCATCTGTGAACGTGTATTGCTTCCCATCTTTTCTCTCAACCAAGTATTTTGCATACATGATTGACTTGTTGGCGAAGGAGTGCAGAGAGATACTCATCACGGTTTTGATATCTTCTGTGGAGAATATTTCATCCCTTTCTAGTGCAGTTCGCTCGAAGCGTCTTCTGATGTCTTCTTTGATTAAGGGATGTAGATTTGGCGCTAAGAAGACGGCTTCGGGATCTGCGCTGTAAAGATAGGTATGAATGTTCTCTTGAAACTTAAGTTCTTTCGGTGGAGGCCTTGGGATTGGAACTCTCATGGCGTCCATCGATTGAACTATCTCTTTTACTCTGTCCTCTTGACGTTTCTGCTCTGAGTTCTGTTTCTTCCGTGGAGAGGTCTCTGAAGCATCTGCAGCGTTTACTGGATCAAGGCTTTGAAACTGTACAATGGGTGTGGGTGCAGTGGGCATAAGTTCAGGACTTGATGGTTCTACAAACTTTGCGAGTCCTTCTGCGATCTGTTCAGATTCCACACTGACCTTCCCTTTCTGACACCCTACAGAGGTTGTTCCTTGGACAATTGAAATCGGTATTGGGTCCTCAGAGGCACAGGGCGTGAGATTCTGTGTTTTGTGTGCCTCTGAAGATGTTCTTTGTAAGGGTAGGGCTTGAAGAGGAGTGGCTGAGATGACAGGTGCTTTTGGTGTTGATGCCTTCTCCCCCTCATGATGGCCAGGGCCAGAGGTATCTGGGTCCTGATCATCATGGTGAGCCCTTTTCTGTGAGGCGTCCGCTTGGCAAGAGGCAGTGGCCTTTCTTTTCTTCCTCTTGCAGAGGTGGTCATCAGCATGTTTGTTGATCTTCTGTAGGGCGTCCTCTGCAGCCAATGATAGGGCGTTGATTTCCACATCAGACTTGAATCGAAATGTGGCTACGGTTTTCTTTAAGTCTGCTGCCACCTTCTTTCCTTGGTCGTTGAAGTCGGATCGAAGGAGGTTTTGGTTTTGCAGAAACTGATTTCCCATTGCTTCCAAGTCAGCTTTCGTTGCAAACGCAGAGGGGTCTGGGGCAGAGGTTGGTGTCTGTTTGTGAAAGGGGACCATAACACTGCGATTTATGTCCTTTATTTCCTCTCTGAGCTTGGCCATTTCATTCACGCCGGTCTGAACTCCTTGTGTAGCATACTTTGGGAACTCTTCTGTGCAAAGATCCCCTAGAATTTGAACCTGATTTGAGTGTGCAATAATGGCATTTCCACAAGCTTGAAGATCATCCCTTTTCGCGCAGTTTGTATTGAGGGCTTGCATAGCTTCAGTATTGGCTTTTAGGGCCTCTGCAAGGGTTTGAGAGTTGGCTTGGGACTCTCTGGATATAGATCTTTGCAACTCGTCAAGTTTTGTGAGCACCATGTCAGCAAAGGCTTTAAACTCACCCTTTGTGACAAAGGTGTCGACCGTAACCTCTGGAACAACACATGTTCCAGATTTGACCAACGAGTCTTTGGCACCTTCAGAGCCTATTTTTATGTTGAGCTCTGGAGGATTTCCTTCCAATCCTCGATGTTCCACAGAGGAAGCACCTATGGAAGTTCTGTCAACACATTCTTTGGGGGAGGGTTCAGATACTCCCTTAAGACTTATGTTGAATGGATCCTGTGGGTGTTCTAGAGCCACAGAATCATCGTGTGCTTTCACCACCAACTCTGAGGTGGTTTGGATGTCACTCTTGTGTGTGACAGAGGTAACAAATACCTCTGTGTGTGGAAGAGATGTGTCCTGGGGCGAATGGACACGCAGAGCAACACTCTCACCCTTTTGAGAGGGTGAGGTGGTTTTGGTTTCCCCGAATGGTGGCACAGAAGATGAAGGAATATCCTCTGTCCGGGTGGCTTGGGTAGGGTTCGGACTGTGCAGTCCTGTTTCAATACCCCTCTGCACTAGAACTGCAGGGGTAGAAGTGTGGGTTGCACAGGAAGTTGGTTTTGGTGGTGTGCCAAGGGCATCTTTTTCTCCTAACTCCTCAGAGATTTTGTTACCCTCATCATATGAGCTTGAAAGCCCCGTAACGTCTTGCACTGTAAAATATGCGAATTCCCCTAAGGTTCCAGAGTGCAGCTTCTGTATCTACTCAGCTATGGCCAATGCGACTCGAAGAGGGCTGGATGGTTTGTCCTCAGAGCTTTCAATGACTTGGGCTTTTCTTCTTCTCCTCTGCAGAGGTTGTTCAGACTCTGCAGGTTCACTCACATCTGGAGAGGGTACAGGTTCAGAGGTTGCTGCCTTGGTCAGTTTCTTAGCCTTCTTCTTTGGCTTGGCAACTTCTGTTGGGGATTTTGGAGCCTCTTCTTCTGCGACTCTCTTTTTGGAAGTTCTTTTCTTTTTAAGCTTCTTTCGCCCGTTTCTCAACCACAGCTTCTGTCTGTACTTCAGCTCCATCCTCCTTTGTTCTAACAATAGCTCCCTCACCTATCTCTGTCCTAAGGTAGACTGCTATCTCACCCACTTGGAAACCTACACGTGGGGGGGTTGCAGAACTCGGTGCAGGAGTCCTGTGCCCACGAATGTAAGTTCTCACCCCATCTGCACTATTCAGGTAGGCCAAAATTCGGGCTGGCAGAGGTCTTGCACCCGGATACCCAGATTTGAGAACTGTGGGCTTGTGCGACTTCATGTCATAGACCTTGATCATCTTATCCTCTGTGGGTAACTTCTCTTCTCCTATCAGAGCATCTCCTAGCAGAAGTGCAAAGAACCTGTTGAAAACGAGATTTTTGGGCTCTGTGCCTCGAGCTTGGTCCTATTGCTTGACTATGACCGCGTTTCTGATTTCCCTGAATATTAGAGTTGCATAGTCCAGAGGCAAATCGTAGTACATACCATACATTATTGCAAGTATGGTATGGCTAGATTGGTCAGGACTGCCTACCTTGCAAGTCAAGCAACGATTTAGGATAGAGAAGAGAACATTCCACAGAGGTGGAAGGTTCTGGCGTCTGAAGTCGATCCTTTTGGAAATTGGTGCAGTGTACCCTATGAACCTAAGGAACTCCAGAATCTCATCGTCAGAGGGCTCGTCAGAGTATCTTGTTAGGTTTAGCTGGGTCTTGGTGGGAAGCTCAAATACCTCTGCGACCCTTCTTCGGTTTATACCAAGGTCCAGAATTTGAGTAGTGGAAGGATGAGTGGCATATCCCATGACACAGTAGCCATAACGGTCCAGTTTCTCATGCTTAGCACCAACCAGAATTTTTGAATGTAAGTTTCAGGAATATCGGTTCTTTTAAGAGTTAGAGCTTTTGTGAGAATGTGGTTCTTTAGGATTTGAATTAAAGGAGCAGCGTCCTCAGGATATCCCTTGGGTTCCAAGACAACATAGTGATTGTTGGGCTTGAGGTTCAGTTGTCTGGAGTGATAGTCATGGTGTGTGAAAGAGAGCATTCTGCTTGTTAGGACATGTTCTTATTCAACAGAATGGGAATCGTCCTTTTTAGCTTCAGAGTGCATCGAGTGATTTGATGCAGAAGATCCCTTGGAGTTCTTGGGAGAAGCAGAATGAGATGCCATGGAAGGAAATGGAGAATGAGGATTCTTTGCAAAGGGATTCTTGAAGGAGAGAAGATAGCAGGTAAAAAGAAATTTGGGGTATGAGAGGGGTTTATATATGAAGAGAGAGGGTAAAAAGAATGAGCGGTAAAAGATAAAATTTTCAAATCCGTGATAAGTGGTAACGGATAAGAAGCCTTTTTAAAAAACGACGGTACAGGTTACGAACTAATCAAATATTGCCACGTCAGATGATGGCGGTGCACGATCTAGGACGTGCGCCACCCTATTCTCACGCGCCTGGCATTTTCTATTCTCACGTGATAGTGAGTTTCAGAAAATAACCCGCAGCACATGACCTGGAATGACAGAAGCTCTGTGGGTAAGAGACTTCTGAGGTCATATGCAAGGTTATCAGAAGAGCCTTTTAAGAGGGAGAAAAGTGCGATGAAATGATCGAGTTTCTTTTAAAGTGCATTTGGTCAAGCATCCTCAGTTTTGAGGTGCAGAGACTCTGTGATAGATCACAGAGGCTCTGTGGTCGACCTCAGAGGTTTTGAGACCAAAAATTTCCTTTTTAGGAAAGATTTTCAAAGATTTGATCATTTCAAAGTTTTGACGGAAAAATTAGTACAAAGTGGGATCTTTCTGAGGGCATAGTGCTCGAGAAAGAGTTTTGACCCTTGGTTCAGATGGACTAACCTCACTCTGTAGTCTGTTGCGCAGAACTGTCTTGCTCCCCCTTGACTAGTCACGATTGGTCTTTGATGGTTCGTTCTGCTCCCCCTTCAACTATGCTTGGATCATATAAAGATAAGATTTTCACAAGACATAGATTCGCAGAAAATAATATAATAAAGAAAGCCGAAGAGAGTATTTACAAAAAAGAAATAAGTTACATACAAATATGTACAACAGAGGCTCTGTGCAGGGGTACAGAGGCTCTGTGGTCAACTCATGTTGAGCATACCAATTTTGCCAACTAGAAAAGTGAATCTTTTCTCATCCAATGCCTTTGTGAAAAGGTCGGCAAGTTGATAGTCTGTGGGCACAAAGTACATCTCTATTGTCCCATGCTCCACATGATGTTTCAGAAAGTGATACCTGATATCGATATGTTTGGTCTTAGAGTGCTGCACAGGATTGGCAGAGATCGCAATGGCACTTTTGGAGTCACAGAGGATGGGGATTTTTTCGATATCAAATCCATAGTCTCTAAGTTGGGTCCTCTTCCACAGAACTTGTGAACAACAACTTGCAGCAGTAACATATTATGCTTCTGCCGTAGAGGTCGAAACACATTTCTGTTTCTTGGAAGTCCAACTTACCAGTTTCCCTCCTAGGAATTGGCAACTCCCAGAGGTACTCTTTCTGTCGAGCTTGCATCCTCCGTAATCTGAATCTGTATAAGCCATGAGATCAAAGCCAGAGTTCTCCGGATACCAGAGACCAAGATTTTTGGTCCCTTTTAGGTATCTGAAGATCCTCTTGACAGCATGAAGATGAGATTCTTTGGGGTTAGCTTGAAATCTTGCACATAGACATGTGGCAAACATTATATCAGGTCTACTCGCGGTTAAGTACACCAGATATCCTATCATTCCTCTGTAGAGCTTACACTCCACAAATTTGCCTTCTGGATCTGCGTGGAGCTTGGATCCAGTGACCATAGGAGTTTTCATTGGTGAAGAGTCAGAGAGCTTGTATTTTTCAAGTATGTCAGAGACATATTTTGATTGGTTTATGAAAATACCCTCTGTGGTTTGTTTGACTTGCAATCCTAAGAAGAATGTAAGTTCTCCCATCATGCTCATCTCAAACTCACTTTTCATTAATGACTCGAACTTTTTGCAATATAAATCATTTGTAGACCCAAAAATAATGTCATCAACATAAATTTGTACAAGAAGAATCTCACCTTTTCTCTTCTTATAGAATAAAGTCGTATCAGTAGTACCTCTTTCGAAACCGTTTGCAAGCAGGAAGTTTGAAAGTCTATCGTACCATGCTCTGGGGCTTGTTTTAATCCATACAGAGCCTTGTCCAGAAAGTAGACGTGATTTGGTTACTTAGAGTTCTCAAACCCTGGTGGTTGTTGGACATATACTTCTTCTTGAATCTGCCCATTCAGAAACGCTGACTTGACATCCATTTGATATACTTTGAACCCTCTGTGGGATGTTAAGGCAAGAAATATTCTTATTGCTTCGAGTCTTGCCACAGGGGCAAAGGTTTCTTCATAGTCAATGCCTTCTTCTTGACAGTATCCTTTGGCCACCAGTCTTGCTTTGTTTCTGATCACCACACCGTCTTCATCCTTTTTGTTCCTAAAGACCCATTTGGTCCCTATTGCGGTTTTACCTTTCGGCAGAGGCACTAGGGTCCATACTTCGTTTCTTTCAAACTGCAGAAGCTCATCTTGCATAGCTTCTACCCAGTTTGGGTCTTCAAGTGCTTCAGATATCTTTTTGGGTTCGATGATACTCACAAAATTTGTATAGTAACAAAAATTTGCAGTACTCGATCGAGTTTGGACCTTGTCAAAAGCATCACCAATGATTTGGCTCTGTGGGTGACTCTTGGTCCACTTTATCATGCGGGGCAGTTATCATTGGAAACTTCTGTGGTTAGCTCAGGAGCATATTCATCTTGATTTAGATCATTCTCTGTTTAGAGGAATTGATCATTCGTACTTGCCACAGGACTTGGTTGTTCATCATGAATTGAGGTAGAGACCTCTGCGGATCCTTGATCTGGTGTTGACCCTTCAAAAAGATTTTGAAGATGACCATGATTTTGACTGAGCTTGGGGCCTTGATTCGTATTGTCCTCTAAGTGCTCCCCCTCGATGGTTGCACCTGCAGCATTACTGAAAGAGGGTGAAGTATTGCTAGGACCAGTTAGAGAAGTACCTGTTTGGTCCTCAGAGGCTTCGGCTTCAGAGGCTCTGTGGTCACCTTCAGAGGGTTCATCATCATTGACCATCTCTTCAAATAGATGATGAAGATCATTTGTTCGTGATGATCCACCAGAATCTTCATCCTGAAGTTTGAGTCCTGAGCTGACTTGCTCAGAAGTCACTTGAAAAGAATCATCAAATGAAACATTAATACTTTCGAGTATATGCTTGGATTTGAGTACATAGATTTTGTATGCCTTGGAGTTTGATGAATAGCCAACAAATTTGGCTTCATCGGCTTTGGGACTGAATTTCCCTATCTGATCTCTGTCATTCAGTACAAAGCATCTACAGCCAAAGACATGGAAGTACTTAATGTTTGGCTTCCTCTGGTGTAGTAAGTGATATCGTGTCTTTGCATGTCTCTTCACGATCAAGGATCGATTTTGGGTGAAGCATGCGGTTGAAATGGCTTCTGCCCAGAAGGAAATAGAGAGCCCTGAAGCAGCGAGCATAGTTCTTGTGGCTTCCACTAGTGTTCTGTTCTTTCGTTCAACAACACCGTTTTGTTGTGGAGTCCTTGCAGCAGAAAAGTTCTGTGATATGCCTTCTGTCGAAAGATAGGCTTCAATGGTTGAATTCTTAAACTCTGTCCCATTGTCACTTCGGATTCTCTGTACCCTGCAGTCATAAAGAACTTGTATTCTCTTGATAAGATTGATTAGTACTTCAGGAACATCTAATTTCTTTCGAACAAATTCAACCCAAGTATATCTAGAGAATTCATCTATGAGTACAAGGATGTATTTCTTGCCACCAAGACTCTGCACAGAAATAGGACCACAGAGGTCAACATGAAGCATCTGTAGAGGTCTGGTGCAAGATATGTCGGACTTGGTTTTGTGGGTAGCCCTTTTGAGTTTGCCCATCTCACAAGCTGAGCATAGATGATCTTTGTCGAATCTAATACTTGGTAGACCACTTACTAGTTCTAGTTCCACAAGTTTGTTAAGTGTGTGAAAGTTTAGATGACAGAACTTGTTGTGCCAGAGCCAAGCTTCTTCATTCTTACTTGAGACTAAGCAGAGATTTTCTTCTCTGTTAGTTGATTTAAAGTCCATGAGGTATAAATCACCTCGTCTTTTGGCTCGCAGAAGCTCTGTGGTTGTATCTTCCTTCAACAGATAGCAGTACTGTCTTTTGAACATCACATCGAGTCCATTGTCATAGAGTTGACTTACACTCAGAAGATTGTGCTTGAGGCCATCCACATAGGCAACTCTGTTGACATCGATGTCTCCTTTGGCAATGACTCCATAGCCTTTTATTTGTCCCTTTTTGTTATCTCCAAAAGTCACAGATCCTCCTCCATGTTTTTCTTTGTAGGAGGAAACCAACCCTCTGTCGCCAGTCATGTGTCTTGAGCACCCGGAGTCTAGGTACCAGATAGGCACATGCTGTTTCTCCTGTGAACAGATTAGAGAGATTTAGGTACCCATTTCCAAATGGGTCCATTTTTGTTAGGAGACTTTGAAGATGCCTTAACATCTTTGGTTTTGGATTTATCCTCATTTGCAGAGGTACCGGTTTGTCTCTTCTCACCCTTGAATTTTGCATTCTTGGGCTTGGGGTGAGATATAAGACAGGAGGGCCTCGAGAAATGTTGATTCAAAGAGTGCATAAGATCAAAGCATTTACAATAAGGAACATTTGAGGCAAACTTCTTGAAAATTTCATTAAATTTGTCAAAGGAGGGTACAGAGCAAATTTTACTACAACCCGTTTTAGATTTGGGTTTCCTTTTACAGAAAGCTTTGTCTAATCTAGGTTGAGTTTTTTCAAAAACTCTTCTTGAGTGGCTCTTTGGTTGTACTCTCCCTTGATCTTCTTTCCTTGCTTTCACTACAACAGAAGCATCAAGTTTATCAATTTTAGGCCATTTATTTTTCTGTTGCCAAGTGAGTTTTTCTTGAAAAGGTTTTAATGGTCTTGGAGCTTTTGAATCATGAGGGATCTTGTTCCTTTTAGATCTTTCAAGCTCAAGAGAAGTCTTTGCTTGCAAGCACATGTCCAGGAAATCAGGACAGATAGGTACACCTGTGGTTTTCCTTTTGTGAATAATTGTTCTATTGAGAATGCCAGAGGTAAGTTTACTCTTCTCTGGACCACAGGGGAGTATCTCAAGTTCCACAGAACTTGTCTCATTTTCAACAGAGGACTCTGATTCTGACTCAGAGTCTGAATCGAGGAAGTCTCTGTGAATGAGATCCTGTTCTGCAAGTGCCTTGCTTTGTTCATTGGTGTCCTCTGAAGTATTTAGAATTTTTGGAATACATGGAATGACCATAGGAACGTTAAGACAGTTTTGTAGATCTTGCTCAAAGATTTCTCTTATTTCAGAGGTTAAATCAGGATGGTTGAGAAAATGATTTTCATAAGTTCTTTTCAAGTCGTTTTCTAAAAACCTTTTAAATAGTTTTTCTTCCACAGAGGCAGGTACAAACTTTGGTGCTTCAGAGGATAGTTCCTTTTCAGGAATCATCATGCACACAAAAGCCATTTGAGTTTGCGTTTCTGGGTGACCAAATCTGAAGACCCCTATCTGTTTTTGGGACAGATATTTCTTTGGAATAGATTTTCCTTTTGAAGAAGGTGCAGATGGTAAATCATTGTTCTCATAACATACATTCGCTATCTGCAGAGGTTTCCTCAGATGTGGTCCTTCAGAGGTTCCGCGTCTCTTAAAAGTGGATAGAAGGTTTGGAAAACTTGGTTTTAAAAATTGTCCGGGACAGAAAATGTTTGATAAAGATTTGTTTCTTTTGTTTCCTGTGTAAGGATCAATATCCTCAAACCCTAATCCTCTTCTGCCGATCTGGGTGTTAACCTTTTCATTAATCTTTTGAGCATCCTGATACCTCTTTATATGGAGATCTCTGTCAAACAGATCTTGATGTAGAACTTCTCTTTCTTTTTGAAAAACGTTTTTCAAAGAAATGGCATTTAAACGATCACTCTCACATTTATTAAGCTCTTTGACTTTTTCTTTCAAAGTTCTGTCGAGATTTGTGATTTTATCCTTGAAATCCCTTTTTGTTGAAATATGCTCAGAGGTGAGAGTTTTGTTTTCAAGGTAAAGCTTATTCTTCTCCTCTGTGAGAAGCCTAGTTTCTCTTTCAAAGAAGGCAAGCTTTTTCTCAAGATCTGAGCATGTATTTTTGTAAGCTAGAAGATCATTTTGTATTTCAAGAAGCTTGTTTTCAAAATCTGAGTTGCAAGAGTTAGAAGTGGATACCTCACTCTCATTGTCAGAAGAGTGGACTTCTGCCATTCCACAGAAGAGTGCGTTGTTTTCTTCATCAGATGATTCATCGGTTACAAGGTTCTCTTGTTCTGCCATTAGGGATTTCTGAGTGTAGTACTCTGCTTTCTTTTTATAGAAGGCAGCGTCCCTGGTGGGTTTCCCTGTGTTGACAGAGGACCTGCACTCTGCTGCATAGTGGCCTGGTTTCCCGCATTTGAAGCAGCCTTCAGTTTGCTTCGGGAATTTGTCACCAGCTCTGCCGTCTGACTTCTGTCCACTCCTTTCTTCTTGCCTTGGTTCCTCAGACCACTCCTTTCTCTTTGCCTCACCATATCCTCTGCTTCTGTCATCTCTTTCTTCTCTTCTTCTGTACTCCGGCTTCTTCTTGAGACCACGATTGAACTGTTGGGTCATTAGTGCAAGAGTTTTGGCCAGAGCAGCCATGTCAATCTCCTCCTCAGAGTCTTCTTCACTTTCACTCTCTGCTACAAGTACCTTCTTCTTCTTCTTCTGTGCCTCCTCAGCTGCCTTATCCTTCTTTCCCTTGTCTTTGCCTTCTGAGGCACTTCCCACAAGAGCCAGAGGACCTCCGACAGAAGTTGATAGTTTGGAAATTCTATTCTCTTGGCTAATCAGTGTTCCAAAGAGATCAGATATGGACCAAACATCAAGATCCAATGTGGCTTGCATGGACATAGTTAAATGAAGCCATTCATCATTCAGGCTTTGTAGAAATCTGACATTGTTTTCTTCAGAGGTTCTGTGGATCCCATACCTCTTGCACTTGTTTATCAAAGAGTTGTATCTATTGTAAGTGCTTTGAATGGATTCACCCGGCAGAGCTTTGAATGCAAAATACTCATTTATGCATAAGGCTCTGTTGTTCTTGAGGGTTTTGGCACCCCCCTAAAGTTGTTTCTCCAGCTCTAACCATAGGTCCTTTGAAGTTTCACATGAGTCAAGAGATTGAAAGATATCATTTGGGATAGCCATTATGATTAGTCTTTTGGCTTTCTTTGCAAGCTCATGTTGTGCCTTTTCTTCTTCACTCAATTCAAGGACAGGTTTGGGGTGTTGATATTCAGGAATTTCAGGAGTATTGGCAGTGGCAGAAACACGAGGAACAGTTGTCATTGGGATGAAAGGAGGATTGTGAAGAAACTCAACCAGACCAGGATCCACACCTTCAAGGAAATGCACCATCCTGGTCTTCCACTGAGGATATTCATCTCTTAAAAGAGTGGGAGGTTTGGATTGAGATCCAGCACTGAAGTAGTTTACAGTGTTTGCCATTTTAGTTTAGAGAGGAAAAACAGAGTATGGCACGAGTTAGAAAGAGTATAACAGTAAAGGTTTTTGAGATGATGAGAATATGAATTGGTAAGAATAGATGACCAACCAACTAGCTTTGAATCTGTCCTTTTTGAATGAAGAACACACTTGTACCTGTTACTATACCAAACAGGTTGATATAGCTTCAGAAAAACAGAGTGTGACTGTGAATGGAGTTTGGAACGAAGAACAGACTCAAACTACTACCTTGAGTACTGGAAACAAGTATAGAACAGGATCCTTTGATATTGAAAATCAAAGTTGGCTCTGATACCAATTGTTGATCCCATTTGTGATGTTCTTTAACTTGATTTAACCTTTTACTACACACAGATTAATAAATAGAGTACGGAAGCGTTTAATACGTGTAGAAAAGATTGAACATGCAAGGTAGTAAACACACAAGTAATTAATGAACAGGAAGTAAAGTATCACAAGAAAGTTACTCAAAGAACTGTTTCATTGATTAATCAAGAACACCAAGAACACGTACTGGTGTGTGCAAAAAATGCTCAAGGATTATACAGAATACTATTTTGTGTGTGCTCTCTTATCATCTTTAAACTCTAAGGTGGTGCTCCCTTAATATACATGAAGTATGCACCCCTTAGTACAAGACAAAGACTGACATTCCATAAAAGGAATGCCACCTGTAAAGCAAACATCGTGGGACGCCCATTACTTTGATCTTGAGGATCTTCGTACAGCAGGTCTCACGTGCTTGGCACGTGGTCTTGTCTTGAATTCTAAGAAAGGCTTCAACATTGATCTCCAGAGGTTAGCCTTCACAGAGGCTCTGTGAGTGATCACAGAGGCTTTGTGATCTGAGTATCTTCATCAGGTTTGACTTCGGGTAGATCTTCTGCGGAGCAACCTCTGAGCTTTGCACCTTCTGTGGTGTACTTGAGTATTGAGGCAGACTTCTGCGATTCCCATACTTAGCCTATTTTTCAATACTTCTATACATGTGAGTGGAGATAACACCAAACAATCTACTTGTCGCAGATCAAAGCAACTGAGCTTTACTTGTCGCATCCAACGTAGAATGCAAAGAAACTTGTTGCAGATCGCTTCTTGCGATAACTTCACTTGTCGCAGGTGCCTTCTTGCGATAACCTCAGTTGTCGCAGATGACTTTATACGGCAAGTTGATTTGTCCCAGGCTAAAGCTTGCGATAATCACACTTAGCCAAACAAATTTATGAACCTTGCGACAAACAAGATGAACTTGCGACAACCACATATCTTGCGATAAATCGATCTCAGATCACAAAATTTTCCATAACTTCTTCAATTCTTCGAAATTTGCAATGAAATTTTGTAAGGTTTACCAAGAACTGGTTCTGAACATATCTCTAGTTGATGATTTCAACTAAAAATCACTAGATCACGAAATTCGATCTAAACACAGTCTTAAAACCAACTTTCGATCAAAAATTCATGAAATCCCTCAAATTCACACAATCTGTTGTGAGTTTGATGATACAATTCAAACAAGAATTGTTCTACTACATCAATCGAGTACAACCCAAACAAATTTGAATCCAAATAAATCAAATTCAACAAAATTCGAAATCCACAGTAACTTTCTTGAAATAACTTGCGGCAATCTAAAAAACTAGCCAAAAAATGATTAAATTCATCAATCAAATTACCTCTGAATTCTTCGTGTAGCTCTGATACCAATTGTAAGTCACAGATTCAAGCTCAAACAATGTAAATCAATGGAAGATTCTAGAGAGAGAAAATATGTAGAGAGAGAAAGTCATATGTCATTGAATGCTCTCAAAGTTACATGTATAAAATGATCTCAAGTGTTAAAAAAAAAAGGAACAAAAGGTATTTATATGAAGTCAAAGACACACCTTTGACTTTTACAAGCAAGACTTTCAAAGACATAAAATTTAACTAAAACATGTTGACCTTAAATTACAACAATAATTTTCTAACAACTATTAACAATAAAGACTTTATAGTTTCCCAACAGAACAACAACAACCTTTAAAAGGTACAAAGTACGAGGAAGTTCTTGGAACAAGAACTACAATACAAATTTGCATAACAAAAAGCAATTCTAACCAATTAAGAGAGCTTAGAGCATCTTCAATAACTATTTTATAATTTTTCTAAAATCGAGTATCAAAAATTAAAATTTCTAAAAAACATTACATCCAACTCTAAGAACTATTTTATTTTAGCAGTTTTAGCATCAACTATATTATTAAACTATTATGTACATTTAATAAAATATTATTTATCTTTCTTAAATATTTATTTTCAATACATCTGTTGCGGTATTTTCGTGTTCACACCTTTTTAAAATGCAAATAAGTAGAATTCGACGCAAGTATACATCTCAGTCTACTACCGTTTTTAACAAGTAATAATGGTACTAAGTACCGAATATCGATCCCACAGGGAAGCGTGAAAAAGTTCTCCCTGAAAGTCGGGTCTGTAAAAGCGAGTCTCAGATGGCGAATTCGAAAAAAATATTTTGATTGGGGGTTTTGAGTAACAATTACTGAAAAGTTTAATTATAAAAAGAGCGCAAGGTATAAAGATTAGTTGGGACAAATTTAATAATTAAAATAAAAGATGAGATCGCATTCCATCGTTATCTCAAAGTCGATATTTTATGTAACTTAAAGAAGCCGTCATACAACGAACTAGTTGTCAGTTGTAATCAGACATAAAATATAAGATTTAAATAACGTTGGACAATCATGAGATACGGTACACCTTTTATTTTCTTATCGATCTCGGTCCCAACTTTTCTTTATACCCCGAACTGAGACGGTTAGCCCATCACTAATTATAACAGAATTAAAGACTTTTAAAAATAATTGAACTTTAATTTAACGCAAAAAAAAATTGAATTACTTAAATTTAAAGACTACAAATTTAAGAACATAAAGTAGAATGCGGAAATTAAATTACTTGAGAACAACGACTATATTAAATTACGAACACTACAATTAAACGATTTTAATTTAATTAACTCAACGACGTTAAAGTAATGCGAGAATTATAAAATTAACATTTATCAACTAATTTACCACTAGTTATGGAAAATCTTGTTTTAAAATGTGGATTTAGTATTTAATTTACTTTGAGAGTCCTTGGCAATTGTTAACGAAATTATCGTAATATGCGGGAAGGTTTTTATAAATTTTGGAAACATGAAACAATTTTAATACTACAACAAACCGTGAACGAAACGAGGTTGGGAAACCGAAATGATTGATCGGACTTCCGGTTTGTAATAGTACTAAAATTGTGGTGAAAACCAAATAAAAATAAAAATCAATCGAACCATAAGAGATGAGTAGAAGTTGCGAAAGTGTAACGAGAAGTTAACGTTTTAATATTTGAAATAGGAATATTTTGTTATATTAACTTGTACCCAAAAGAAAAAGTTTGAAATGTGAGCTAGAGCCAAATGAGCCTATGATGTACTCATGGCTCACAATTTTCAAACCTCCCAAGAACTCTTACAACTTATGTTCCCAACAAGCTAGCTATGGTTGGAGAATAAAGTAGCTAGCAACTAGACTAAGAAAAAATTGGATAAGTTTGCTGGAAACGAAAACCAAGGGAATGATGAGATGCCTCCTCTCCTCTTTTTTTAGCAACCAAATAAACTTATTTATAGACTAAGGGTGCCATGGGAAAGCCATGGGCTCAAAGAGATTTTGGGCTTTCCCAATTAATGGCAAAAAACTCGGCCCATATATGTTTAAAGAAAAACCACAATTTTCAGCCCATAAATTGTATCATCGAAGACCAAAAACGTCGGCCCAATTATGCTTGCCGAAAGCCGAAAATTAGCCCACCGTCATCTTCAAAAATCGGTTTATGTAGATCCCAGATACAGTGCAATCAACAGATATAATCAATGAAGAACAATATATGAGTCACAGCAACTAGTCATATGATTGATATGAAATCAAAGGGTTACAGGTTTACAGAAAAGATTTCTGATCAGAGAGAGTAAACCTATAGACTAGTTGTTTTGAAACAAAGAGACTCTCTACTGTAAAAGAAAGTAAAACAACCTTTATATATCCAGGCTTTACAATATAATGGGCTTATGGGCTTTTAGGCCCAACAAGCTATTAAACTTTCAAACAATTATAATTTACACCCTGAACTTCTATTTAACATATAAATTGACCTAACAATCTCCCCCTTTAAATAGAAGTTGAAAATCACGCCAGTTTGGAACATAAATCTTTCGAAAACCAAAGCTGATATCGAAATATCGAATTTGAGTCCTGTACTCCAGTCGCTCTTCAATTACACCCAGTGCTTCAAGTACAAGTGGCTTGTATTTAGGATCCAAAGGCAGAACCCCTTTTTCATCTTGGTCAAGTGTATGCTTCAACTTGTCTTTCAGCATCATTAACGTACCATCACAGAATCTGGCAATCTGATCGAATCGGATAAAGCGTAGAACACCTTTGTTGTTCACATATGACATACCAAACTCTGGAAGCTTTATCACAGTAAATGCAGGTACACTCTGGGCATCAGACGGAATCTTCAGATCAGGCTTGAGCAGATTTATCTTTGGTTGGTCGCTTTCCAACCCAATCTGAAAGTCTTCCACCGAGGAAAGTTTCATCGCACACTTCATATACCTCTTTACAGTCTCGAGTGCATCAATGACTTCCCCGGGTCTGATAGTTCTGGTCTTTAAGTCTCGAAGAATGAACAACAGATATTGTGGTTCAAGATACGGAAAGTCAGCATCAGAAAAACAATACTTCTGACCATCTTCTCTCATTACCATGAAATCTCTATACTTTACTTTCATGAAGAAGGCAGGTAGAATATGATCAACTGACGTAATCCTGAGCTTTGTCTTGGAATACTTGCGTTGAAACTTCTTATACACGAATATGAGCTCACGCTGCTTTTCATTGACTGTAGACCATGCAGTACAACTTCATCATAATTCCGAATCCAGTGGGCAAAGATCTTCTTTTGGCTTTCTTCAAGGAAATGAACTTTGATTCTGACTCTTTCCCACTTGGACGGACGAACTGGTGTAGTACTTTCTGTTTCCATAACTGGTGATGTTGGAGGAGATCTGGTGTGAATATCTGTATCAGGAAGATCAGGGTGATCAACAGGATAAGTCAAAAGTGGAACCGCGACAGAAGTCTGATTGTCTGGATGAAGAATCTCGTCTATTTCAGCTTGCATAACTACCAGAGCTCTTTCAGTGTTTGCACATTCTTCTGTCGGGTCATTAACTTCATAAGGATTAAGAATTAACGCTTAGTCTTCAGGTACAATCGGAGAACCTTCATCAAATTCCTCAGGCTTTTCAACCCTTGGAATGTCATATAGCACCAAATCCATACACTGTTCCCGTGCCTGTCCCTGCCTTTCTGATCGAGTACCAGAACCCGAACCCTGTTCCGTTCCCACTTGAGCTGTTTCTACAGTCTGTATCTCCGGATCTGTTAGGCGTTGGCGCTTCTCCCCCTCATGGTGATAAGGATCATCCTGATCATCATGCCGACGCTTGAGCCTGTCCGCCTGGCTACGGCAGGTGTCCTCCACGGCTGATAGGCGTTCAGTCAATACAACTACGGTTTACTGCAAAGACTGAAGCATGGATTGCTGTAGCTGGAAGGCTTCGGGAGATATAATGGGTTGGGAGGTGGTGGGGTAGGTGTGGATGCTTGAGTACGAAGTAGCGATAGGAGATCGGCATCCCGGGAGGGTTCTGTTTGAGATTAGACAAGAAGCTTGGCAAGAAGGATGGATTTCAGGTCCTCGATTGACATCTCGGTAGCGGGAATGAAAGGTGGTGGTGTAGGAGGTAGTGGTTCAGGCTCAGTCGCAGGACCTTTGCCTTTGATCATATGTTTCAGAGAATCTACCTCCTATCGCATCATGGTTTGGACAGCCTTTAGGGCGCCGTCCATATATTCCCTTGAGACGAACTCAGTTGGGGTAACTCCGGGGTCACTTAGACTTCCCGTTGTAGCTACGACTGTAGAAGTTGAGCCGCCTACGTTCACAGCTGGCGAGATGATAGTTGTGGTAGGACTTCCACCCAATCCTCGTAAACCAACCGAAGTTGGAATTACTATGGATGTTCCGGCCGGGCCACTAAGGCAACCGACAGTAGCCGAAAAAGGTATTTGTGTCCTAGGAATGGGAGATATTACATCAAATGGCTCTAGATACTGTGCACCGAAAGAAGTCGAGAATGGGGGCGGCTGTTCTCTTGTTTCAATACCCGAACTCTCCAAGTGAGAGACTGGTAGCGTATGAGCTATGTCCCCGTGTGAACTTGAAACCACCATCTTTTGAGAGATGGCGGAGTGGCTGGGTGGGGTGTGCAATTGCGCCGCTAGGTCCACGGCGTCTTCTTCAATACCCTGTCTCAACACATGAGACTGGGTAGCAGGTGAGGCTACCTGGGTGGATGTGGCTACGGAGGGTACAACCGTTGATGGTTGCCCTGTCACTCGTGTACGCTCATGATGCATCTTGGTTCTCCTTTCCTTCTCTCTGCTCACTTCTAAATTTTCAACTGCAACTCCCTCCGCTCTCCTTGTTTCTCCAGGTGAGGGCTGATTATCGTCACAATCCGAGTCAGAAGACTCTTCATTTGATTCCGATACGTTTGTGGCTGGTTCCGACTGACTTCCGGATTGATCCGCTGCCTCCTCAGAATCGGTGGCAGCTTCCGACTGAGTGCTGGAAGTATTTTTTCCTCCGCAGGCTCGGTGGAGGTTTCAGCAGTTGTTTCCTCTTCCGATGCATTGGCAGAAGAGGGCTGAACGTTGGCGGATTCAGTAGCTATGTCCTCTTCTACCATCGGAGAGGTCGCCCGTGGCGGGGTAGGTGATCGTCGTGAAGTACTGGCTTGTCTCGATCCAACGGCACTGCCCTCTCCAGTTCCCCTCACAACAATATCACTCGTCACACCCGGTCCGGAAGCCCCAGCTATCCGGACTCTACCACCTCTCGTACGGGGACGCGGACCCTCACGCCTCTCAGGTCGTGCTCCCTGGGCAGGTTCTACCGGTTCTGGTTGGACCATGGGAGCTGGAAGATTGTGTGTGTGCCTATAAGCTATAACACTCAGTGCCGAAGGACGAGCGTAGGCCAGCAACACGACTGGGATTTGTCGGGCAACGATACCTTCTGGATCTGGGCGTGCTGGTATTTTACGAGTCGGGTGATGCGGACATGTAGGGTGCGTTGAACGACGAGGAATCTGGGGATATAGATTCATGTAACGTCGGATAATCAGTTGGAGGAACCTCATAAACGGTATGAAGTTATGTCTCTTCGTCGCGTTCGATCGTACTTTCTGAACAAGGTCGTACCATAGGAAGTCGGCGAAATCCGCATGGCGATGGAATGCCACTGAGTGGAATATGCGGAGAATGTTAATACTCGTCTGGTCGATGCCTTTCCTGATAGCCGAAAGACATCGATTGAGGTAAGTGAACATGGTGTACCATAACGTGGACAGGTACTTGTGGTTGAAACTGGATGGAAGACAAAGATCTCCGCCGTATCCTAGGGACAAGAGTTCAGCACATAGAGTGGCGTCCGATACGAGCGGGTCAAAGCTATTTCGTCCCTGGACTGAACCGGCGGTTGGCAGATGAAGAAATTGTCAGAAAAGATCACATGTGAGGAGCACAGGTGTGTGATCAATTCGGCCTTCCAGATGGAATTCACCGTCGGCCTCCAAGGCATGTAGAGATTTCCAAAACTATTGTAGGTATAATAGCGGCACTTCCGCTGTCTCCGATAGAGCATATGATAGAGGATGCCCACTGAGGATCTCGATGATGACCTGATATTGAATGGCAGGTTGGGTTACATCGAGATGATAATTGTTTGGTGTGAGCTGAATGAACTGATCCTCGGGAATCAGCTCAGCATCGGCGATTGGATCAATCGCTGGAGGTGGATTTTGCGCCATAGTACCTGTTAAGAGTAAGCTGGTTAGATATAAGGTACAGTTGAAGAAAGATGTCGTTAGATTTACATGGCCATGGTTTATAACACAGCCTATACGAACTCCAAAAGATTTGGGTGTACAAACCCTAACTCGTGAATCAGGGTATGTCACTACGGCGCGCAATACCACACCCAATGAAAGTACCTGATATCCAACACTTAGACCCAACACATTTGCACCACAACAGTACAGAAATAGTTATATATATATGAGCTATAAAGCACGCAGACCCATTGAACCAAAACACCAAGAATACATGGGAGTACCAAAGGACCGGGATAGGTAAAGGACCGGTACTGACTTCGACCGGGGTAAAACATTCGACCGGTAGGTCATTCGACCGAGAAGGTCTTAGACCGGAATGCATTCGACCGATAGGTCATTTGACCGGTATTGGTAAAGAACGGAAGAGGTCTTCGACCGGTATTTGTATTCGACCGGTAAAATCATTCGACCGGTAAAAGCATTCGACCGGTATTGTTATTAGACCGGGAGGGTCATTTGACCGATATAATCGAGTGGTATAAAACTTCGACCGATATTTAACCTAATCGACCGATATCACCCGGTCGACCGGTGATAAAGAACTCAGATGAACACCAGACCCAGACTAACATTGATCGATTTCGAAACGAAACACCATTAACCCTAAATCGACCAACCAAGATGTAATCTATAAGAACGAAGCGTCGGCCGAAACCCCGAGCGACCGAAGTCGAAGGGTTGCGGCGGATAGGCGATGTATCGACCGAAGTTGACAGCAGAGGCTATCGACCGGAGATAGCTTCGATCGGGGTCGAGGGAATCAATCGACCGGTGTCGATGTAGGTCTAGAATGACAGAGAGATCTGAATAGCGAGAGAGAAAATCGAGAGAGATAAGTGAGAGAACCAACCTGATGAGGATCGAAACAGAGGAATCGAGAAAGAGAGAGATGGTTGCCGGTCGAGACGTTTGACAGAGAGAGAGAAGATTCATATGAGAGACGGAGCGATAGATAGAATTAGGGAAAAAGAAGGAAGACCGGGGGTTTAAAAACCCCGGTCGAAGATATTGGGTCGCACTGATTGGTTTATGGGTCGAGTAAAGGAGTTGGACTAGGCCGAGGATGGGGTGTGGACCGGGTTGAAGAGAAACAAACCAACCAAACCCACTATTTTTGGGATTTTACTTGTTATAAAACAAAATAACTGAGAAACAAAATATTTTTGAATTTTTCATAATTATAAAAAAATTAACCTAAAAAGAAAAAGAAATTGCTCCCCTCGAACATTGAAGGCTTTACGAGAAAAATGCTCCCCCTCGACGAGATACTCGAGAAACTTACCTGCTCGCCCTCAAATAGAGGACTAGAGAACCTTACCAAAACATCGTACAATCGTGCTCCCCCTGAACACATGAACATCTTCTAACGACCACCACAAACGACTTACGCTTGCAGATAACAACCGAAAAACTGCAAAAATAAAACACGAAAGCACCACGAAGAAAAGAAAAAACACACGAGAAAACATAGAAACAAACGAAATCTACTTTATTGATACAAAAGTTTGAAATTGACACAGAACTTAGCGAGTAAAATGCAATAACCAAGGAGTGTGGATCGGAGCAACTAGAGACAAGTCACCGGGGCATTAGACACAATCATTCGTTATTGAATGAAACTCGTTGAGGGCTGTGAGAGGATCAAACTTTCAGATTTAGCATACCTAGCTTGGACACAAGATAAGAAAAACGTTTTTCGTCCAAGGCTTTTGTAAACAGGTCTGCTAACTGATGCTCTGTATTAACAAAGTAGAGTTTGATGGTACCTCGTTCCACGTGGTCTTTTATGAAGTGATAACGCACATCAATGTGCTTCGTCTTCGTGTGCTGGACTGGATTGCTGGATATTGCAATGGCGCTCTTGGAGTCACAGTAGATGGGGATCCGCGAGAAGTTAAAGCCGTAGTCTTTCAGCTGGGTGCGCATCCAGATGACTTGCGAGCAACAACTGGCGGCTGCTACATACTCCGCCTCGGCGGTGGAGGTGGACACGCAGTTTTGCTTCTTCGACGCCCAGCTGACAAGACGATCACCCAAGAATTGGACATGACCCGATGTGCTTTTTCGGTCCAACATGTTTCCAGCATGATCAACGTCCGAATAGGCTGTCAATTCAAAACCTGTCTCTTTTGGGTACCACAAACCAAGATCAGCAGTACCTTTTAAATATCGGATAATACGCTTAACCGCAGCTAAGTGAGACGCTTTAGGTTTCGACTGAAATCGTGCACATAGAAATGTCGAGAACATAATATATGGCCGACTCACCGTCAAGTACATCAGGGAACCTATCATACCTCTATAAGTTGTAGCATTTACATCCTTTCCATCAGGATCGGAGTGTAGCTTTAAGCTGGTAGACATGGGGGTTTTCATAGGTGACGAGTTTTCCATCTGGTATTTCCGAAGAATATCCGAGATGTATTTAGATTGATTAATGAAAATTCCTGTTGATAATTGTTTTACTTGAAGACCCAAGAAAAAATTCATTTGCCCCATCATGCTCATTTGAAAATGTTTACTCATTAAGGCGGAAAAGTTCTGACAGTACTTGGGGTTTGTGGAGCCAAAGATTATGTCATCAACATAAATTTGTACAAGAATGATATCTTTCTTTTCTCTTTTAATAAATAGGGTAGTATCAATCCTACCTTTAGAGAAACTAGATTTAATCAGAAAGGATGAGAGAGCGTCATACCAGGCTCGTGGCGCTTGCTTAATACCGTATAAGGCCTTGTCAAGAAAATAAACGTGATTCGGAGATTCAGAACTTACGAAGCCTTCGGGTTGCGAGACATACACTTCCTCCTTGAGAACGCCGTTCAGGAATGCAGATTTCACATCCATTTGAAAGATGATGAAATTCTTGTGGGCGACGTAGGCGAGGAACATGCAAATAGCTTCAATGCGTGCAACTGGTGCAAACGTCTCCTCGTAATCTATATCTTCTTGTTGGCGATATCCTTTAGCCACTAGACGTGCTTTGTTCCGGACAATGATTCCATTTTCGTCCTTCTTGTTCTTGAAAATCCATTTCGTCCCAATCACCGTCTTGTTCTTTGGCCGGGGAACAAGGCGCCACACTTTGAGGCTCTCAAATTGGTTGAGCTCCTCTTGCATAGCGATCACCCAGTCTGGATCATTCAACACTTCAGAGACGGTGGAAGGTTCGATACGGCTGAGGAACGAAGAAAATAAGCAATCGTTCGCAGTAGTAGATCGAGTCTAAACAGGCGTCTTGGGATCACCAATGATCTGATGAAGGGGGTGAGCTCGAGTCCACTTGGTGGTGTGTGGAAGAGGTTGATATGTCTGTTGAGAAGTGTCGGGGTCCACATAACCACCGGGGGGTAAATCTTGAACTGCTTCGAGTGATGACGGCCTGTGAGGTAGAAGTTCCTTATTTGGAGTCGAGAATGCAGCAGAGGACGACTCAGCAGGAGATGCATTTAGAGCAGGATCCGGGATTGCCGGAATGGGAACTTCAGGAGGGCCTTCCACAGGTGTCGGTTCAGGAGGACCTACTAATGCTGGTGCGACAGTAGGATCTTGGATAGGGGGAGGATCACTTGAGCTCGGGAATGCAGAATCATTGTCAATAGATGAAGGAGCACCAGGCGAGGATGGGCCACCGGAGTCGGTTGGACCTGTGACCTGTGTCACTTCTGGTGCTTGAGCAGCATTCCTGTTACAAGTCATAGTATTAGACTTAATATTAAATAAGTCATCATAGAAATACTCAAAAAGTAAATCCAAATCAGAAAGATGAGCTCTTGACATAGACGCATGATTTAGATCTATTGGAGATTGTGTAGCTCCTGAACGAACTTGTCTAGAAGCTAACATACCAGTTAATGCGGGTTTAGAACTGAGGTGTTCAGAAGCCATATCAGCGGCCTTGTCAAAAGTCACGTTCACACTCTCAATGACGGTCTTCGTTCGTTTGATGTAGACACGGTAAGCTTTGGCGTGCTGGGAATATCCAATGAACACTCCTTCGTCCGCTTTGGGGCTGAATTTTACGAGATCATCCCTGTCATTCAGTACGAAGCATGTGCACCCGAATGCATGAAAATAGTTGATATTGGGGATGCGTTTGTTGATGATCTCGTACGGTGTCTTGTTGAACCGCTTGTTGATGATAGTGCGGTTTTGAGTGTAGCAAGCGGTTGCAACTGCTTCTGCCCATAAAAATATCGGTAGCTTGGACTGAGATAACATCGTGCGAGCGGCTTCGACAAGAGTTCGATTCCGGCGCTCTACTACCCCGTTTTGCTGAGGAGTGCGAGCAGCTGAGAAAGTATGCGTTATGCCCACTGAAGTCAAGTAACCGGTGAGCACTTGATTCTTGAACTTTGTGCCGTTATCCGTCCTTATGGTCTGGACTGATAGGTTGAGACTGACTTGAATACTCTTCAGGAGAGAGATAATCAATTCGGGAGTTTCATCCTTTGATCGGAGGAATCGGACCCATGTGTAGGGAGAAAAATCGTCAACCATCACCAGGACATACTTCTTATGATTGATGCTTTGGACGTGCATCGGTCCACATAAATCCATGTGAATGAGTTCAAGGGACCGTGAAGTACTAGGAGTGACTTTAGGCTTGTAAGAAGCCTTCTTCATCTTGCCCATTTCGCAGGCGGCACACAAATGATCTTTTTCGAACTTAAGATCGGGCATGCCCTTGACGTGACTACCGAGCACCAACTTGTTGATAGTCTTGAAGTTCAGGTGCGAGAGTCTACGATGCCATAACTAGCTTTGTTCGGCAGAGGCTTTAGACATTAAACAAACTTCCTTATCTGCTTTTAGAGACGAGAGGTCAATCGTGTAGAGGTTGGAGCAACGCGTTCCAGTAAGGATTTCTTTTCCGTCTTCAGTCCGAATGCTGCACCTCTTGGCTTTGAAAGTGACCTCTAGATCCTTGTCGCAGAATTGACCGATGCTGAAGAGATTGTGACCAAGGCCTTCGACATAGGACACTTTCTTAATCGTGAGATTATCCTTGACGATATCTCCGTAACCCCTGATGGGAGAATAATGATCGTTCCCAAACCGTACATTCCCACAAAACTTCTCGGTGAAGTTTGTGAGTAGCTCCTTTCTTCCGGTCATGTGCTTGGAGCAACCTGAATCTAGATACCACACATGACCTTCCTGCAAAACAAGTTATTTCTTTTTAGGTACCCATTCGTAAATGGGTCCTTTGGGGTTAGATTTAACACCCGATTTGGATGCCCGTTTAGACTTGGGTCTGTTTCTACGACGGGGAACATCAAACTGAGCATTATTATTAGAAACATGATACGAGCCAAACCAATCAGATGCATAACGACGATCAACAAACTTATTCGATCCACAATAAGAGCAACAAATACAATCATGAGACAGTTGAAGTAAATGAGGAATAGAATAAACTTTTAAAGGTAAAGTTCTATTACATTCAACTAAAGGTTTAGAATTAAAAACATCATGATCGTTATTGTTTTTCCTAGACCTTAAAACTGGATCAACTAATTCTGCTGTTGTCGTGCTCTCTTTAGACTTCTTAGCTACCCAAGCATATCTTACTTCTTTGCGCCGACCAAAAGTATCTGAAAGACCGTTAAACTTATAGTCAGAAGATGTGAAACTTGAAGATTGTTGTCTTTTGGAGCGACCGGTCTTTTTCTTCTTTTGTGAACGTTTTTTGGATTTTGACTTTGAAGAATCGTTCACAAAAGGTTTTTGTGGGGCGGATGTGGAACATTCACCCTTATAAAATTTTACCGGAGGCTCACAAGAAGAGTTTAAAAAATCAACGTAACTTGGTAGAGACGGATTAAAATCAAATTGGGTCAAATCACTGTCTAGACACACCTCGGAATTCAAGAATGCTGAAAATTCCATTTCCTCATCAGAAAGGACCTTATCGCTTGAGAAATTTAGGACGGAAGAATTTGTTTGAAGTGGATCATAGGCGGAAGCATGTTTAAAATCAGAACAATGATCCGTTTCTAAAACATGAGGCTCTTTTCCTTTATTTAAAATATTTGGTGACGAGTCACCCAAAAAGGCTTTACAGGAAGATGTGTCGGAGGCAAGATAAGAATTGTCAGACAGGGTAGGTTTCTCACTTTGGAGAATTGTAGGCTTAGCTTGAGGCTCAACCTTGTGAAATTGTTCCTTCAGACGATCTGCTGCCAAGGCAGACAGTTGTGAGTTTAACTTCTTTATTTCTGTCTGAAAGTATTCTCTTTCCTTGTCGGACACAGATTCCTCTTTATTGGAAGTGAGGCACTCAATTTGAGATAAAAGGTCTTGTTTTTCCTTTTGAAAATTGTCCCTCTCCTGTTCAAATGACGTTTCTAGCTGAACAATTTTCTTTTCTAAAATCAGAGGTGGAACATAAACTTTATGATCTAGAGATTCCTCCTCAGTTTTAACTGTTTTAGCATCAAGTTCAGTTTGAGTATAACTTCTAAAATAGTCATTTGATAGGAAACATGGTTTTTCTTCGTTGTAAGATGCATTTAATGAATCATAAACAAAAGGAAGTTTCATTTTAGTAGAGTTCTCCCTTCTCAACTTATCCTCTTCCCAGTCCTCATCCTCAATTGGTTTGGTCCAATTGATCTTGTATTATGGAAATGTCTTGTCTATTCCAAGAAATTCAGATGCATAAATCGTAGGAACTTTGGATAGGGCCTTTTTCAGATAATATGGGTTATCGTAACCGATACCCGTATTCGCATACTTGGGTTCCTTTGGTGCAATTAGATTTAGCGTTTGATGAGATTGACCAATTCTATAAAGCTTCTTTTCGATCTCCTTTAACTGATTAGATAATCTTTGATTTTCATTTTTATAAGCCACGTTTTGAGACACAATATCAATTTTCTCATTCTCTGACATGCGTAGCTCACTGGTCAGATCTTCTACTTTGGTCTTTAGCTCTTGTGATTCTTTTGAACAACTCTCACACTCTTCTTTTAAATTAGAAATTGTGCACAGATTGCTTGAGATTTCTAAACTTTGATTTTCAATACATTCAGACTGTGTAGCAACTCGTTTTTCTAGAGATGAGATGAGTTGTTCCTTTTCTTTTATGAGTAGCTTAAAAGAGTCTAGTTTATTCATGGCAAGTTGCATCTGATCAGTTAAAGCTTCGTGATAAGGAGCACATACCTGACATGGAGAGTTTTGATCTTCATCATCAGTGTCAGAAGGTGATGAATGCTTGCCCATGAAACACAAGTATGCTTCGGCATCTTCAGGTTCTTCATCAGAGACTTGTATCCAGTAGTCATCTTCAGCCATGAGAGCCTTACCTGCTTCTTTCGCTTTGGCCAGTAGAAGCTTGGATCTGTAATAATCGGAATTGCACACAACAGGCTTGCGACAATCCTTGGCAAAGTGGCCTAACCGACCACAGTTGTAGCATCTGATCGGCTCATCTTTTGGCTTTTCTTCGTGTCTCTTGTCAAACTTCTTTCCATCTTCAACACGTTTCTTACCTTCAGACTTCTCTTGATGGTCACGACGAGTGGAAAACCTTTGCTTGTTGGAAGACTTGTTAAAGAACTTCCTTTTCTGGAATTGTTGAGTCAAGAATACCATAGCTTCTTTCATCTTAGTGAGTTCAGGATCCGAATCACTATCAGGATCTTTGGGTTCAGACTCACTTTGCACTGGCTTCTTTTCAGACGAACGACTGACAGACTTCACTCTTTTCTCAGATACGAGTGCTAACGGATCAACTACCGGCTTTTCTTCAGCTTTCTGATTCCCCATTAGTTCCATAACTTCTTCTTCATCCTGGAGCACCATTTCATAAAGTTCATGTAGAAAAAGCTTCTCCAGGGTCTGAGTATGACGAATATGAGAGACAAACGGCTTCCATTCAGGATGGAGGTTGTTCATGAAGTTGATGTTGTTCTCGGTGTTCGTCTTTGTGATCTTATTCTTCTGGAGATCATTCAGAAGCAAGTTGAACTTTTCATATGTTTCTGTCAGTGTCTCGCCTTTTCTTGCTTTGAAGCCATCATATCTGGTGATGCAATTTGTCACCTTGAGATGATTGTTGATGTGGCTCCCCATCATCATCTTCTCAATCTGGTCCCACATTTTCTTTGCAAACTCCTTATAACTGTCGATGCAAGCATAGATGTCGTTGGGTAGACTTTGTAGAAGATATGTCTTTGCTTGCTTTTCAGCATAATACAAATCCTTTTCTTGATTTGTAAAGTCACCGACAGATTTTGGAACATTGCGTGCAGGTCGACCTTCTTCTGTGTTTCCCGGTACAACTTTCATTGGCCAGTCTTGCGGCCCCTCTGTCAGACACTTGTAAATGGCTTCATAGTTTGGTTTCGATTCAATGAAGTTCATTAAGCGATCGTGCCACTGAGGATATTCCCCTCGATAGAGAACCGGGGGCTTCTGATCCGAACCAATAGCTAACGCGTCTATTGAATTCATCTTAAATCTCTTAACTTAAAAGCACTGTAACGATCGTGAGACAAGCAGGATGATTCAAACACAATAAAAATAATAATAAAAAATAAGCAGAATAGGACAAGGATCCGGTCTAGCAAAAGTCCGGTCGAACTGGGTACCGGTCAAGCAAAGGACCGGTAAAGGCAATGTACCGGTCAAGCAAAGGACCGGTATTGACAGAGTACTGGTCAAACAAAGGACCGGTGTTGACAATGTACCGGTCAATCAAAGGACCGGTATTAACAACGTATCGGTCGAACCAAAAGGACCGGTATTAACAACTTACCGGTCAAAGGACAAAGATCGGTAATCAAGCTACCGATCGAATCAGTGTATCGGTCGAACACAAGACCGAGAGTGGCTAAGTTTAGGTCAAAGCAAAGACCGGAAAACACAATGTATCGGTCAAACACAATGACCGATAATTACACCTTCCCGGTCAAAGGATGTTTATCAGTCAAATAACAGATTAAGACTAATTAAAAGATAGACCGATAAATACAAGCACCGATAAACAAACAATCCCGATAAACTCGAAGAATACCACCGAAGAACACGAAGAATTTTCTGGAATTCGACCGAAATCAAAACCCAGAAAATTGAAATCGAACAGACCGATAAACCACAAAGTCAACAGTAACCTTCGATCGATAAAAACTTAATTACTTTTCTAGAACAACTTCGATCGATAAATATTAAACCCAGAAGAACCGAAAAACTGAATTAAACAAGATATTAGACCGATAATAAACCCAGATTGTCAGAAATCAAATAGATCGATAAACCACATGAACAGAAATCGATTAAAGCAGATAAAAAACGATTAACACAAAATTGATTATAGGGTTTTAGACAAACCTTTATAGGATCAAACCTTTAGTCTCTTCGCTCTGATACCAATTGTAGATCCCAGATACAGTGCAATCAACAGATATAATCAATGAAGAACAATATATGAGTCACAACAACTAGTCATATGATTGATATGAAATCAAAGGGTTACAGGTTTACAGAAAAGATTTCTGATCAGAGAGAGTAAACCTATAGACTAGTTGTTTTGAAACAAAGAGACTCTCTACTGTAAAAGAAAGTAAAACAGCCTTTATATATCCAGGCTTTACAAGATAATAGGCTTCTGGGCTTTTAGGCCCAACAAGCTATTAAACTTTCAAACAATTACAATTTACACCCTGAACTTCTATTTAACATATAAATTGACCTAACAGTTTATAATTGGTACATATGTCGGCCCAAAAATAGAAGTCCACGCTTTTTTTTTCGTATCATGAATGAATTTAGACTTCTCACGGCCTCGTTCTGAACCTAAAACATATAATTATAAAGAAATAAGATTTTTGTCGTAATTTTCTTATAAAATAGATTTATTAGACCGAAAGCGAGAAATATAAAACTGAACGATAAAACGTTAAAAATAAACTAAAAGACGTAATGGGGAAAAGAAAAGTAGCTCAAAATTGTCAAAAATAGGACTAAAAATAGGGTAAATAAATTTACCCTATCACAACCCCAAACTTGAACGGTTGCTCGCCCTCGAGCAACTTTTATTAGAAAATTAGAATTTTGAGCAACAAAAACGCTTGATTAACAAGAGGATCTTTCCGTACCAATCATCATAAACACACCCACAACCTATTTTGACAAATTCATAACAAATGTGGTGATAGCCCTTCACAAATGATTTTTCTTAACTAAATTGAAATACAATCAACCATAATCTAGCCAAACAATTATTTGCCTAATTAGGATCAACAATGCAACAAAATAAAAAAAAAATGGGTATGCATTTGGCTTTTTCATGTTTTTGATTCAAATGCGTTGCCTTTTTCCAAGATTTATATTTATCTCTCTTTATGGTACCATTTTTCTACCATCTTCTCATTTTGAGGAATGAAGTTTTCGACACATTGGTCTCTTTGTGTCTTTGACACTTTTATTATTGCACTGAAAACAAGAGTAGAGCTTTGCTCGTTTTTGCATGGGTGTTTTCATTTTTGTGCATTTTTTTCGGTGTATGTGATACATTTTGCAAAGAGATATGTGAGCTAGGAATGATATGGTTATGAATACGAATGAGTGTCCATATCATCCTCCCCCCAAAACTTTGAATGGTTCAATGCTCTCATTGAACGAATGATGGGTGTAATGGAAATATCAAGAACGGTGGAGAAAGTGTATGTGTTGCGTTGACCCTAACAAAAATTTGTGAAAGCAAAAAATATTGAGGCTAGTTCTAGTGATATGTACAAAAAAATCCAAATGAGAGAAGTGTACATTTGTTATGGCTATCGCACAATGCAATAGAACTTGTTGTCAACAACTTGTGAACCGTATCCATGATGAGAGAACAAGAAAAATAGAACTCTTCGTAACAAAACCAGACAATCCCAGACTCATGACATAAGATTAAAGAAAAATAAAATGCGAAGGAAAATTCTATCCCAAGAAACAAAGTAGTTCGTATCCCTTTTTAATTTCATACGGGTGTTATTTTTTAAAATTCTATCCACGTCCCGTTTTTCCATAATCAATTTTTCGTTTGAAATTCGATCCATGATTAATTTGGCAACACCCGCCTTTTGCATTAATGAATGAATGATCGTGGGAAAAATAAGTCTCGCTTTGGATCGTTCCACCCCTTTTCTAATACTCGAAGAAACAAGACGACCGGCATCGATTTTTAATCCCGCCAAAATGCAATATATCAATAATACACGGGCCATGCAAAGAGTGGAGTCATGTGTCGAGGGGTGTAAACTATGGCGTATAAAATAAAACCACGCGTTCGCCATAGGTTTTAAACATTGTGTTTTAAGAACACGTGATCGTCCTTGAAAAAACCATTCAAACCCCTCGTGTGTGACGGTGTTAAGAGGTGTTTCCAACTCCTCTTCACTCATACTCTCGGATAATCTGTGAAAATCAGAATGCGTGGGTGGTTCGAGGCCCAAAATTTTGTTGATTTTAGTGGCTTTAAAACACACTGGGGTACCTCGAACATTGACAGTTAAACCCTCAGTTACGGATAACTCGGTAAAAAATTCTGTCACCCAATCGATATTATATTGAGCCGGTGGACTTCAAAATAAATCCCATCCTAATGCATGCAAGGCTACGTGCATTTGTGGGTGTGCTTGTAGGGTTTCCATTGGAAACCCACGTGGTGATTGACAGATTTTTCTCCTAAACAATGGATATTTACTTGCGGCTTTATCACAACAAAAATATGCAAGAGTTAAGAATGAGAATACCGTGTCGTTACCCATTTTGGATTTTCCTTTACGGTCGGCTTGGAAACTTTTCTGCAACAAAATCATATCTATACTTTATTTTTCTGCAACAAAGAATCTTCTTGGAATAAGTTATTTAATTATTAATAATAAAATATCTATACTTATTATTATTATTATTATTATTATTTTTCAAGTTAGAAAAATATCTAATTTATTATATATATATATACATATTATATATTATACAAACCATGCGGTGTTGAGAAAAACAAAAAATATATATATATAGATAACCTCTGTAAATAAAGATAATATTTGCTCTCCTTTTTTTTAAGCAGTCTTGTACCACATTTGAAACAAGATTTTCCACTACCATTTCTAATTACGTCTTAGTTTTATAATTCTTGTGTGTGTGTGTGTGTGTGTTTTTTCTTTTCTTTTTCTCTTTCTCTAAAAAAATAAGATAGAAATATATATATATATATATATATATATATATATATATATATTGAAATAATATATACGTTGTCTTGAGTTTGGACAAACTTAAGAACGTTCACTGCCTTTGTTATTCTTGGAGATGAACAACCTCAACAGGTTGTTGCATTAATGCTGACGGTTCAAGAAAAGGTTTTACTCTTTGTCCGTTCACTTTAAAAGTGGTACCCCTTTCTTGATCAACTAACTCGACTACTCCGTAGGGATAAACTTTTGCAATTTGAAACGGACCTGCCCATATAGAGCTTAACTTCCCGGGAAATAACCGGAGTCTAGAATTGAACAGTAGGACTTGTTGTCCTTCAATGAATTCTTTTGGAATAATTTTCCTATCATGCCATCTTTTTGTATTTTCCTTATATAGCTTCGCATTTTCATAGGAAAAATTCATATGTTCCTCTAGTTCACACAATTGTAAGGCTCTTCTATTTCCAGCTTCGTCTAGACCCATGTTAAGTTCCTTTATTGCCCAATAGGCATTCTGTTCTAATTCAACAGGTAGGTGGCAAGCTTTTCCAAAAACTAATTTATAGGGGGACATGCCAATAGGGGTCTTGTAAGCGGTCCGGTAGGCCCACAAGGTATCATCTAATTTGGAGGCCCAGTCTTTTCGGTGTGGCTTGACTACCTTAGTTAAAATTCCTTTGATCTCCCTTTTGGACAGTTCAGCCAATCCATTAGTCTGGGGGTGATAAGCAGTGGCCACCCTATGCTGTATGTTGTACTTTTCTAGGACTTCCTCTAACACATTATTTATAGTATTAATGCATACGAAGGATTTCATGCCAAGGAAGGTGAAGCACTGATTGATACCTACAACAGGTTCAATGTGATCTTAAATGATCTGAGGCGGAATGGAATGAACAAATCAGTATCTGAGATAAATTATAAGTTCATCAAGAACATGAACCCCGAGTGGAAGAGCTACGCCATCAACCTACAAATGTCAAAGAATATGGCTCAAGAAGATGTGAATGACATATTCTCTACTTTATCTCAGCATGAGGACGAGGTAAAGATGTTGAGCGAAGAGAAAAAAGATTGTAAAAGATTCATTGGCTCTTCTTGCTGAAAGGAAGATGGGTAAGTCAAGTTTTGGTACTGGTTAATCTTCAAAGTCTTAAGTCTAAGCTTCCCAAGGCTTACCTATCTTAGCTTCCCAAGTCAAGCTCTAAATCATCGGTTCAGGAAGTTGAGGTTAATTCGGATGACGATATTCAGAGGTTTGCTGAAAATTTGGCCTTCATCACAAAGCAATTTAACATAAGTTTTGGGAAAAAGAAGTATTATTCAAAGTCCAAGTATGAAGGTCAGAAGAAAGATAAGTATGAAAAGTTCAAGCCCCGTTTTGGAAAGAGAGAAGAGAAGAGACAAGAGAAGAAGGAAGAAAAGAAAGAAGAGAAAATTGATCCTCAGTCTGGTAGGTACTTTAACTGTGGCAAGTTTGGTCACTTCTCAAAAGATTGCAAGTTCAAGCGCGTGAAGAACTCAAAATACTACGTGAAAAAAGTCTTTGATTACTAAGAAGCAAGAGGACGGGAAAGTGCTGATGGCCGAGGAAGAGAACTAGCTATTTCAAAGTTTCTATGAGGAAGAGGCCCACTTTACCCAAGTCTGTATGATGGCTAAAGTCGTTGAAGATGCTGAAGCTGTTTCTGAGAAATCTGAAGGTGATTCTGTGGTAAGTACCAATTCTGATAATCCTGAACTTGTTGAATCTTTACTTGCACAAATCCAGCACGTGGAATCTGAATTTAAACTGCTAAAAAGTAAACTTAGTTTTGAACGACAATCAATGATGAATTTTCGTGACGAAAATGCATTGTTGAAAGTTGTTGATGAGGATAAAGAGAAAGAAAAAGATGCTTTGAAAAAGGAAAAAGAAGTTTTGAAAAATAAGATCTTGGAACTCGAAAAGCACTTAGTTAATTTAAATTCTGAAAAGGGTGAATTCAAAATCAAATTTGAAGTTTGTTTCCAAGAAAGAAACGAGGCATATTGCAAGATTAAACAACTGGAAGATTTAAATTTGAAAAAAGGACAGACTGAGCAAACATTGAATATTCTAACAAACAAACTCCAGGATGTTCGGTTTTACAATCCAAAACTGGGGTTAGGTTTGTCAGAAAATGATGTTTTAAAACGAGCCCCTGAAAATTTGTACAATTTTAATAAATTGGGTGCAGTTGGAAAGAAGATTCCAGATATTCATGATACTTTCGTTAAAGCTGAAACTCCCATATCTAATACTTCATCAAAAGGAAATGAAGTAATGGAAGATGATCAATCAAGTTGCACTGATTCTCAAACAAGTTTTAAATCAGTTGGATTTCAATACAATGATTTAAATAAAAGCTACAAAAACAGGAAATTGGAATTTGTAGAGTTTGAATCATTGTTTTCCACACCTTGGTCAAATGAATCACTCAACGATGATAAAATCATACCTGAGACCTAATGTCAGTATGATGAATATGAATCTGATACTGATGTTTGTGATTAGATCCCTATATCTGAATCTGTTACTTCTGATTCTTCAAATGAAGTCAAGATAGAAGAGACTTCAAATGTCATGAATTCTGAAAATCAAAAAGAGTTTGTCGATAAAATGTCTGAGGAAATTTTTGAAGATATGATGAATTCCTCAGATCCTGTCCTGATTTTAAAGAAGCTTCAATCTGACTCTGTGATTGATCAAACATCTGATTTCGAAAAACAAATCAAAGATTTACAAAAAAACTCTTGAAGAGATAGAGGATGAAAACTGTGATCTTCGATTTAAATTGGATAAATCTTTAGAAGAGAACAAAGAGCTTTGTAAACAAGTAAATGATTTGAAAAATGATTTGTTTCAAAAGAACTTAATTGACAAAAAGATGTTTGATGATCAAAAATGGAATGTTAGATCCAATCCAGAGTTTGTAACTTTAGTCAAGCCTATAGTTGTTTATTCTGATTGTCCTGGATATTTGCCAAAGGTTTTCGAAAAAGGTGAGACTTCTGGAACTTTAAAAATGAATTCATCCTCTAAGAAGAAAACTAATAAAGTTTCTTTTCATGTTTCAGATCTGAGTAGAAGTGTTAGTAAAGTAGAATGGAGGAAGAGAGATAGTGATAAGAAAGATTGTCAAGTTTTGTCTGAAAATGATTGTGTTGTTTCTGGTAGTGATGAAAATTTGACATGTAATAGTTCTAAAGCAAATAAATGTCAAGTTTGTTCGAATAAATGTAACTCTTTTGATAAATCAAAAATGATGACATTTGCTCGCAAGAACTTCATATAGAATCACTGTGGTGACAACTCTTTTTCACTTTACTCCATTCCTCCCAAACCAAAGACTGTTAAAAGAGTTTCTAAAGCTAAATCTGTATCTAAATCCTCAACACAACACATTCATGTATTCCAAGCTAAGTCTGCTAGTTTTTCAAAGAAAAAGCAGTTTCATGATCTGAATGTAAATATGATATGGAAATGGTTGCCAAAACCAAGATTTGAATGGAGAATTAAAGGCACCATTGATGATTTGAAGAAAGTGAAAGATGCTAACAAATCAGGACCCATCTGGATATGGGTACCTAAAAAGAAGTAATATGTTCCTTTTGCAGGCCTGCCATTTGTGGTTCATAGACTCTGGTTGCTCAAGACATATGACAGGATACAAGCACTTACTGCATAATTATGTGGAAGAACCTGCGGGAACGGTTAATTTTGAAAATCTTGATCTTAAAGGATACGTTAGAAGACACGACATGCTTACAAATGGCACTGTAACCATCAACAAAATTTTATATGTTGAAGGATTTGATCACAACTTGTTCAGCACGAGTCATTTCTGTGATAGTTTGTATGAAGTGCAGTTTACTATAACTTACTGTCACATCGAGGATCCGGACGGTTCTGAGATCTTTAGATCTGAAAGATATGGTAATCTATATGCGGTCAATTTTCCAACTCTTTTTGGCAACACGTTCAGTGTGCTTACTTGCTAAAGCGTCGAAAGAACAAATTTGGATCTGGCATCGGCGTTTGTCTCATCAAAACTTTAAAGCTATTGATACGTTGGCAAGATAAGGCATTGTCAAAGGTCTTCCTGAGATGCAATTCGAGAAGGATTCTCTATGTCCTACTTGTGAAATGGGGAAGATGAAAAGAAGTTCCCACAAGTCAAAGATTGAATCTTCTTGTACAACGCCGTTGGAAATGATTCATATGGACCTTTGCGGCCCGATGCGTACTCAATCAACCAACAGTAAAAAGTACATTCTTGTAATGATTGATGAGTACTCAAGGAATTTCTGTGACGAAACAAGATGCGCCAGGTTTGATCATTGGCTTCATAAAGAAAGTACAAGTTCTGCTTCAATTGCCAATCAAGAAGTTGCGTAGCAATAACGACACAAAATTTAACAATGAGACTCTTCAAAGCTATCTCAATTTAGTTGGGATTTCTCACAATTTCTAGGTCGCACGCACACCGCAACAAAATGGCGTTGTTGAACGGAAAAACAGAACTTTAGTCGAAGCGGCAAGAACCATGCTGGCATATTCTGTTCTTCCATTGTACCTCTGGACTGAAGCCGTTGCAACCGCTTGTTTTACTCAAAACTGGACGATTGTGATTAAACGCTTTAATAAGACAGCTTAAGAATTGATTAACAAACGTCAATCGAATGTTAAATTTTTACGTGTTTTTGGTTGCAGGTGTTATATTCTCAATGACCGTGATAATCTTGGCAAGTTTGACAGGAAGGCAGACGAAGGCTATTTTATCGGCTATTCTCTAACGTCAAAAGCCTATCGTGTTTATAATCGTCGGACCAAGACTATCATGGAAAGCATACATGTGTCATTTGATGAAAACTCTACATTGACTTTTGAACAACACAATTCATAACTCAAGCTTAAAGGAAAGGCTTATGTTCATGACAGAATAGAATCCAAGCCAAAACAAAATAAGTCATCTAACTCTTCAATTTCTGTATCTGAGTTAGATATTTTATTTTTTGATGCTTTTATGAACATCTGTGTAGATTTTGACAAATCAGGTGTGTCCACATCAACTTCAGAGGTTCCTATCATAACTATTATCCCAGAAATATAGGGTAAACAAGATGACAATGTCAATTCTCTCAATTAACAATTTTATTTCTATTCAGAATACGATTACAAAATAGTTCTCACAAACTTTCTCTCTCTACACAGGAGCACGTATATCACTCTCTTATGAAGCTACTAATCTCTTACACGCACAACAAAACCCAAACACCTATTTATACAAAACACATAAACTCTCAGAACACCAAACACGCTAGCAACAAAACACTCACAACACATGCTTTGACTTTTGACTTTATTACAAAGGCTTTGACTTTCACTTTGAGAATTGACTTGAGTTTTGACTTGGCTTGACTTTCAGCTTTAGTAAATATGATCTTGTATCCAACAAATATGTGCACTAACAATAACCGATGATTTATCTGAACCGTCTGAACCTGTCACAACAACAACCTCTTCAGGTACATCTACACCTAATGTTTCTGATAATACTAATCTTGATTCTGCTTCTGTAGATACAAATTATGGACAAAAAGTCCCGAGTACTTCCTCTGTTGCACCAGAATTACTTTCATCAGATACACCAGTACTAGAAGTTCCAATAACTTCTGAGGTTGTTCCTGCAATAATTGATGATTATAACGAGCAAAACACATGAGTGTATGTTCAACATCTCCCTAGCACAACTCGATGGACAAAACATCACCCTCTTCACAATATCATTGGTGACGTAAATAGTGGAGTGAAGAAGCGTGCAACAATGGCAAATTAATGCCTTTATTCAAATTTCCTTAGTTCCTTAGAACCGAAAAAGGTATCTGAAGCTCTTCAAGACCCTGACTGGATCATTGCAATACAAGATGATCTACTTCAATTTGAAAGGAACAAGGTATGGCGGCAAATCCCACGTCCAAAAGTCAAATTTGTGATTGGCACAAAGTGGGTCTTTAGGAACAAAAAAGACGAGGTTGGAGTTGTCGTACAAAACAAGGATCAAATTGTTGCAAAAGGTTACTATCAATAGGAGGGCATATACTACGATGAAACGTTTGCTCCTGTTGCACGGATCGAGGCTATCAGAATCTTTCTATCTTATGCACCACATAAGAATTTCACTGTCTACCAAATGGATGTGAAATCTGCTTTTCTCAATGGTATACTGCATGAGGAGGTCTATGTAGCACAACCTGAAGGCTTTGTTGATCCACATCACCCAGATTATGTCTACGTTCTAGACAAAGCATTGTATAGATTAAAACAGGCACCACGAGCTTGGTATGACACTCTCACACAATTTTTACTTGTCTCGGGCTTTAAAAAAGGTACAATCGATACCACTCTATTCCTTAAAAAGCAAGGTGAGGATTTAATCTTGATACAGATTTATGTAGACGACATAATATTTGGGTCTACCTGTGATCCCAGTTTTCTAGATATCGATTATACACACAGATTATCAAGATATTATTTGAATTAAAATCACAAGATTACATTTCAGTCATAGATCTCAATGTCACAGATCTCTCATGAAAGTATGCGAGTTCTCTGTGTTTACAATTTGTGCGTGTGACTTAATGTTTACAAAGGAAACAACTACCTATTTATACTAAGTCAACTAGAGTTGACTTTACAACAATTACATTTTTGACCCATCTTTTAATATTGAATACAATTAATATCTAACAATCTCCCCCTTTAGATTCAAGATTAAAAAAATTGACAATTATCTTCAGGTCTTTGTTTCTTCAGAAAACTCTTCAGCATTTGAATCTTTCACAACTTTAAATCTTGAAATCTTTGATGTCTTCAACAAACTTTACATCTTCAAAACATTGTTACTTTGGTTAGTCTTCAATATATGACACTTTAAACGATTCTCCCTCTTTGGATTAGCTTTTAGTAGCTTTGAGTAGTCAACATTTTCTTCAATCTCTGACTTTGATGTAGCTTTCAGATTTATCTCTTTATTTGAAACAATCAACCATCTGACTTTTCTTTCTCATTCTTGTACTTTCCGCTTTGAAGCTGATCTGACTTTAAAATCTCGAACTATCTCCCATTTATGATATGATCAACTTTAAATATGACTTGAACTTTGAAACTTCTCCCCCTTTTTGATGAATTTTGAGAATCAGAATCATCAAAACTTTTCAATGTCAGCTTTGTCTTTGAATGATCTCCCCCAAATAATCAGATAAGCACAATCTTCATGAATAACAATCTCCCGTTTTGGTAGGATATGAACAATCTCCCTCAACTGATCTGATAAGTTTCCGTCAATTCATAAGATGTATTCATCCGAATCTTTTCAAATTCAGACAAATTATGAATGGTAACCCTGAATCAACGAATGAAACAGTTAAAGCGTCTGTAAGTAACACGAAGTTACTTAGTACAACAGATGTACTTTATAAGGAGCTTGGGTGATGTTCACTCCCCAGGACTTCCATTCAATCATCGAAAAATACAAGGTTAATCTATGAACGTTCTGACAGAAAAATAAATTTCCTGTGTGCTCGTTCTTGTGTATCAAAGAATTTAGCACAATGATTGCTTTTATAATAAGGCTCAAAATTATGTAAACCATTGAGACAACAATAGTTATACATAGACTCCATGTGCATGAGAAAGGGTCGAAGGTGGAGCAACTTTCCTACTTTTTCAATATCCAAATCATCCGAATGACGATCAGATAGAGTATGTGCTGCTTCCCCTTGAAAATATGAAACATTCTCTTTTTAAGAAAAGAATGAGTAGCATGTGGGGTTTTATGCAAGAGTTGGCATGGGCTAGTTGTCTTTTTCAATGTCGTTCATGAAGAAATGTGAAACAATAGATTATGTGGTTGTCCGACTCAGAAAAAGTTTGGTGCAGAGTTTAATATTCTTTTACTCTGTTCTCACACCCTCTTTCTTTTAATCATTTAAGCTCGCTTCTAACCAAACTCTCATTTCCATTTTACCTCAACACATACCCACTCTCAATTCTTTTGACCCCTCTCCCCTCAATCACTCAAGGATTACTTCCGGGGTAGGAAACACTGGTTATCGTGAATCCATGGAAGTCGTTTAAGCACTTACACTGAGTCCCATGTATTTTCCTAAAAGAATGTGTCGCTCAATGATTATCTTGACAATTAAGCACAAGAAATCATAGTTAGTGTATGTATGCTCTTTAAAGATAAGAATGAAATTTGAGCAATTGAACATTTAAGATCTCTCAAAACTTTGAATATTTAAGATCATTCAATTTCATGGTTTTGAGAATCTGACAATGATTTAATCAAATCAAATATCATGAAGAAAAATAATTTGGGGTATCAAAGACGTAAGATGTTTATATGAACAAGATATAAACATATTATCAATGAAAGCACATTTCAAATAGAAATGACGTCTGATCTCAAACAATTTAGAGTTCAAACAACGGGAGTATTATCATCGAAAGATTTATCTTTTTAGACATGGTAATAACAAAGTCAATAAAAATGTACTGAACCGATGTGTGTAAGAATACTTGACAGTATATGACAAGATAATACACAAGTATTAATCTTTTGAAAACACACGGTCAAATAATCATGAAAGTATCCAAAGAAAATCATTTAAAATCACACTTCTCAATTCATGAAAACATTTTAAGAATGTGAAGTGGTTTGAACATTTGATAAAACAAGTTACACAAGCGAAAGTTGTCCTTCTTTCAACAAGTGATAGAGTTTATGATTCAGAAATATATACCTGTAATGTAGAAATTTTAACTCCCCCTAAAATGAATATTATCATGTAATTATCCTTGACAAAAACTTCAGATATGCTCCTCCTCGATATCTGAAAAAAAAAATCATTAGAAAAATATGACAGTTAAAGTATAAGTAATTTTTATCTTCTCCCCCTAAAGGATATGACAGTGAAATTATCATTAACTCCCCCTCAAAATAAAAACTCCTTTAAAGATGTTATCTATTAAGCATCATTAGAAGAAAAACTTTTGAGTTTGGGTTCTAAACTAAAGTATTCAGAAGCCATTTTTACGTATTCTCCGGTGAGAATAGTAATTTCAGCTAGAATGTAGCAATGAATTTATCATTTAATCTCCCCCTAAAAAATCAGAAAATATATCACTAAAAATATAAAACATGTAAGCTCCCCCTTAACATATGCATAATCCTTAATCATTGAACCGAGTTCTGAATTACTAGGATTGAAGTGAATTCAGAAGTCAAACACTCCATCTTTATCATTGAAGAACGAGTCCTGATCTATACATGATCAGAAGTCATTATCCTCTGAAATTGAAGTCCGAGTCCTGAGCTGATTTATTCAGAAGTCATTGTTCTTCTCCCCTTAGTCTTTAGATTTCTGCAACACAGGTTTAGCTTTTGGTACCCACTGGTATTTGGGTCCTGATTTGTTAGTTGCAGTTCTATTAGGAGAGATGTAATAAGAACCATACCAGCTATTTTCATAATTTTTATTTACAAAATCATTTGAACCACAATAGGAACAACTAATTTTCTTTTGTGCAAACCTGATCTTATCAGTTGATTTACAGTATAAACAAGATCAGGTTTGCCAAAAGTTTTACCTTTAGGAGCATTGTTCCTTTTAGCATTTGATGTATGCACAAATGATTTTTGTTTCTTCTTCTCCTCCGAGGAACCTTTCACTCTCCAAATCCATTTATCTTTTTCTTTATCATCTTTCCTTCTCCAAAACATCTTCTGTTGAGACTTGTTCTTCTTTATGTTACCTGAACCATCAACACGTTTATCATAGAAAAGGTTAGAAGGACGAATTTGATCTTTAGATTTAGAAGTATGAAAATCATCTGAATCAAATAAAGGATTATTAGAAACATTTGTACAATGTGAACTCGAAGTTGTTTTGAATGAGCATTCCGAATCAGCTTGATCATCTCTTGGTGATTGGACAATTGATTCTGGCGTCTTCGGCTCAGTCAACTTCACCTTTAACATGATCTCTTCAAGTTCTTTTATCTTTGAAGATAAATCGTTTCTTTCCTTTGAAATCAGATCAAACTTCTTTTGTAAGTCAGACTTCACGTTCTTTTCCTTTTGAATAGTTGTTGACAGCTCAGATAGTTTCTTGTTCAGCTTCTCTATCTTAGTCTTAAACACTCTTCTTTCTTCTTCAAAGTCTTTTGCTACAACCTTTCTCTGTTCAGATATTTCTTTGAAAACACCAACATTCTTCTTTTCAGCATTCTTCTTTTCCTTTTCAAACTTGTCTCTCTCCATGATGATAACTTTCTCGAAATCTGACACTTGTTGAGAAAGTTTAAGACATTTCAGTTCAATGGATTTCTTTTCTTCAAATGCCTTTCTTGAGAACTCAGAAAATTTCTGAGCAAATCCTCTTCTTTCTTTCTCAACTTCTTCTCTTTCCTTTTCAAACTTCTTGATTGAGTCGTCTTGTTTAAATTTGACAATTTTAGCTTCCAATTCCAAAACCTTCTTTTTCAGCTCAGTATTATCTCTTTCCAAATCCTTTCTTTTTCTTTCAATCTTCTTTATATCCTCTTTATCTATTGAGTTGTACTTTTCTTTCATCATGTTAATTTATACCTCAAGACTGAAAACTTTATCTTTCAAGTTATCTCTTTCAGCAAAGATTTGTGAATTTGTCTTTCTCAGCCTGTCACAAGTCTCACTGGCAATATTTGCTCTTCTTCTGAGATCTTCAATTTCTCTTTGCATCAGATGTTTCTTTGACCATCTAGAGTTTGCACTAAGACTTTCAGATTTTTTCAACATGGCTTGAAGATTTGAGATCTCTTTTTCTTTAGATTCAACTATTCCTGCAAAGTTGATCTTGGAATTAGTAATGCATTCTGAACAAACAAAATTTTTCTCTGAAAATGTAGAATTTTCTTTCAACTTATTGATCTGAGTAAGAAGAGATGAATTATGAATTTTCAAATTTTTGCTCTCAGCTTCGAGTGCTGGAATCTCTGGCATATAAGCTAAAGCACAGTCTCTGTTGGTTAGAACTGTATTTCCCTTTCCATCAATGTAAGGCATCTTGAAATTTGTAAAAATATAAGCTAGAAATGATCGTTAGTTCAAGTGAAATCACAAAATACAGAAAATCTTAGAAAGAATTTTCAGAAGATTAAATTTCCAAAAATCTACCAAGTTGGAATTCGCACGTCACTGTTACACACACAACTCGTATACAGAATTCGCACATACAATTCGCATACAAGCACAAATAACTAACTTCAGAATTCGCATATAAGAGAAATTGCCAAGAATTCGCATACACACAAACTAACCAAGAATTCGCACATAAGCAAACTACAGAATTTGCATGCACAGGATTCGCAGAACTCCACCAATTTGCACAAGCCTAGATACGAATTGTATGAATTCGTACAACACTATCTGCGAATTCTATACTTAGAATTCAAAGATCTCCAACTTTTCGCATCCACTTTTCGTACAACAAATACATACGAAATATGTACTTGAAATATTTTCAACCTTGAGCAATTCGCATGCACCCTTATGCGAATTCAAAGAATTCGTATACCTCACAGATGCGAAATCCTGACTTTTCGCAAGACACTCAGATGCGAAATCTGATCAATTCGCACAATACGTTATGCGAATTCTACACATTTTGCACATCATACACATACGAATTCTACACTTGAAATTTTCCAGACAAGAAAAATTATGCGAAATCCTCTTCGATGCGAGTTCTTGATGCGAGTTCTTCAGGGCTATGCGAGTTCTTGATGAACTGATGCGAATTCTTGAGATCTAGTCGAACATTCACTCTGATTGGATCAAAAATCCATCAATTCTTTGGTTTTAGATCTGAAACTTCGACAATTCGATCACCAACACTTCTCGAATCGATTAAAACCACTTAATTTCAATAAGATTCACTCAAATGTACACATCAATTCAAACACCGTGCATGTAAACTCGTGAACTCAAAAACTTGTAAAATTCAAGAATTAATCCAAATTACAATGCAAGAATTCAATTCACCTATACAAGATTGTTTTAGACCATTATACGAATACAATTGAATCAAATACAATCACAAATTCTCACAAAAACTCGAAACTTGATCAAGAATCAGAACTCAGTGCGAATATCCATAGTTTCAATCGATTTCAACTTGAATTTTCTCTGATACCAAATGTGATCCTAGTTTTCTAGCTATCGATTATACACATAGATTATCAAGATATTATTTGAATTAAAATCACAAGATTACATTTCAGTCACAGATCTCAATGTCACAGATCTCTCATGAAAGTATGCGAGTTCTCTGTGTTTACAATTTGTGTGTGTCACTTAATGTTTACAAAGGAAACAACTACCTATTTATACTAAGTCAACTAGAGTTGACTTTACAACAAAACCCTTTGACTTTACAACAATTACATTTTTGACCCATCTTTTAATCTTGAATACAATTCATATCTAACACTACCAATCCTAAATTTTGTAAAAACTTTTCAAAAATTATGGAGACTCGGTTTGAAATGTCGATGATGGGTGAACTGACATTTTTTCTTGGTCTTTAAGTGAAATAGTCCCCAGACGGTATCTTTATCAACCAGTCAAAATATATTCGTGATATTTTGAAAAAGTTTAACATGACTGAGAGTTCTGTAATGAAAACGCCCATGGCTACCGGCACGCTTTTGGACGCAAATTTAACCGGTAAATCTGTCGATCAGAAAACGTACCATAGCATGATTGGATCATTACTGTATCTCATAGCAAGTAGACCTGATATCATGTTTGCTACCTGTTTCTGTGCGAGATATCATGCTAACCCGAAGGAATCTCACCTTATAGTTGTCAAAAGAAATATTAGATACCTGAAGGCACTCTGAGTTAGGCCTTTGGTATCCTAAGGATTCTGGTTTTGATTTAACTGCCTTTACTGATGCTGATCATGCAGGCTGTAAACTTGATCCGAAGAGCACCTCTGGATCGTGTCAATTTTTAGGAGATAAACTTGTAAGTTGGACATCCAAAAAGCAGAATTGTGTGTCTACATCCATTGTTGAGGCAGAATACGTAGCTGCTGCAAGTTGCTGTTCACAAGTTCTCTAGATGAAAACACAATTGAAGGACTTTGGATATTCTTAAAAGTGAGTCCCTATCTATTGTGATTCCAAGAGCGCAATTGCGATAACTGCCAATCCCGTTCAACACTCAAAGACTAAGCATATCGACGTGCGTTACCATTTCATCAAAGATCATATGGAGAAAGACGATATTGAAATGCACTTCGTTCAAACAGACTATCAATTGGTTGATCTCTTCACCAAGCCATTAGATGAAAAACGCTTTAATTTCTTGATCAACAAACTTGGTATGTTGAATATGTATGCTTGAATTCTTATCCATGATCTGAGGGGGAGTTGATTCTTATTAAATGCTTATTTGAATGTGTCTAAGGGAAGTAAGAATAGTTGCTTATATTCTTCAATACTGACTAAGGAAAAAACATTTTTATAATGATTACCAAAATCTTTATTGTTTTGCAGGTCTTACTTTGTGACTATGGTTTCTGGATATTTATGTTCAGAACCTGGACTAAAGTGTTTCTCTGCTTAAGGATGTTGATAAGATACATCATTTAGAAAGTTTTTATGGTCAATTTGAGGGGGAGTTTGCTTAAATTTTTTCACTATCGTATTTTTTTGTGGGAGATAGTAGAAAAGAGAAATGTTGTTAACTGTTATATTCATATTGTTCTCTACTAATAATTTGAATTTTTACAGATACAGATGGGGAGTGTCTGAAGTTTTGTCAAAGGATGCTTAAATGATAATATTTTTTAGGGGGAGTTAAGATTTCTACACTAAAGGTATATTATTCTGAATCTTAATCTCTACCACATTTTGAAAGATGAACGACTTTCAGATGTGAAAAACATGTTTTCTTAAATGTTCAAACCACTTCGTGTTCTCAAAAAGATTTTACGAATTTCGAAGTGAGATTTTAAATGTTTTTCATATCAAGTACTTTCATGTTTATCTGACCGTGTATTTCTCAAAGATAAATACTTGTGTATTATCTTGTCTATATACTGTCAAGTATTCTTACCACATTGGTTCAATACATTTTTCTTGACTTTGTTATTACCATGTCTCAAAAGATAAATCTTTCGATGGTAATACTCCCGTTTGAATTCTACATTAAATGTGCTTTCATTGTCAAATTGTTTATATCTTGTTCATATAAACAAATTTTTGTTCTTTGATATCCCAATATATTTTTCATCATGATATTTGATCTGATCGAATCATTGTCAGATTCTCAAAACACTTCACTTGAATTCGTTTCATTCATTCAATTTCATTGTTTTGAGAAATCTTAAATGTTCTAATTTCTCAAATTTCATTCTTATCTTTAATGAGCATACATTTTCTGATAATGATATCTTGTGCTTAAATGTCAAGATTACTGTTGAGCAACATATTCTTTTTAGGACAAAATACATGGGATTCAGTATGAGTGCTTAAAAGACTTCCATGGATTCACAATAACCAGTGTTTCCTACCCCGGAAGTAATCCTAAGAGTGATTGAGGGGAGAGGGGTCAAAAGATTAGAGTGTGGGAGTGTGCTGAGGTAAAATGTAAAAGAGAGTTTGGTTAGAAGTGAGCTCAAATGTTTAAAAGAAAGAGGGTGAGAGATCAAAGTAAAAGAATATCAAACTCTGCACCAAACTTTTTCTGAGTCGGGCAGCCAAAAAATCTGTCGTTTCACAATTCTTTCGTGAACTTCATTGAAAAAGGCACTAGCCCATACCAACTCTTGCATATAACCCCACCAGCTACTCATTCTTTTCTCAACAAAAGAATGTTTCATATTTTTAAGGGGAAGCAACACATTATCTATCATATCATTATTTGGAAGATGTTGATATTGAAAAAGAAGTAAAGTTGCCCCACCTTCGAACCTCATTTCATGCACATTAAGTCTATGTAATATATGTTGTTGTCTCAACGTTTTAAATACTTTGAGCCTGTTGAAGCTTTAATTGCTTCAATCATTGATACACTGCATGAGCACATAAGGAATAAGTTTTCTTGTCATAACATTCATAGAAAATTTCTTTGTGGTTTTTCAATGATTGAATGGAAGCCCTAGGGGAGTGATTCATAGGATCCCTACAAAATCTAAAGAAATTAGAATGGTCAATTATATTGATCAAATTCCATTCCATTTATTGGTTTGACATATGAAATGAAATTGAATTCCACAAATTTCACCATTTATGAATTTTGGTCATTCCATCATAACGGAGAAACGAATTGAATTCCATTTCATCCTTTTTTTTTCAAAAGACAAAATCAACCCCATAGTGATATATATATATATATATATATATATATATATATATATATATATATATATATATATATATATATATAGGGGTTGTTTAATTTGCAACCCTTAAAAAGGTTGCAACCCTTGCAACCCACATCTTAACCGTCGGATTCATATATATATATATATATATATATATATATATATATATATATATATATATATATATATGGGGGGGTTAAATCATGTGAGGACCAAATATATGTTGAGAACCTTGAGGACTAATCTAATCCATAAATTAGATCAAATCAAGGGCCATTTAAAAATAAGCATATTTTAAATATAATGGTGAAATAAGGGTATTTTTGTCATATTAGAAGTCAATTGAAAGGTTATTTTGGGCATATCATATTAGATTTCATTTAAAACCTCTGGTATCATATTACGTCTAGAACACATCAAGAAGAAACCCAGGGCATCTTTACCACTGACAACCATCTTTGACACCGACAACCACGTCGACATCATCCTCCACCATCTTCCATCGCACATCATCCTTCCACTCCCCTCCAACCTCCCCCACTATGTCCCTGTCTTTACTGTTGTCACAACAATGTGACCCCCCTCACCCATTTTTTTTGGCGAACCCCTCGCAACTACGAGATTTCGTCACCTGTCCTATGGTTCTTGATAAGTGGGTGTGGATTTCAGTGTGAAGATATATTTGCATCTAAAGAACCACCCCCCTCCAGCCCCCTCTATCGAATCATATGCAGATTGATTTGCATCGAAACCCCTAAATCGAAAAACCACCTCCAAATCTGTTTACTCAAGTAATGTTTTTTTCTTTTTCATGTTCTCTGCAAATCAAATTAGAGAGGGCTTTTGATCTGCAACTACACCGAAAATGGGTAAGAATGACGGTGTTGTTCTTCGTAAACTAAGAGGGACGTTGACATTTTTGTTGATCATCAAGCACCATGTACGGACCCTAAATCCCACAACCAGACTCGAAATCCTTTGATAACCCCAAATTTCTCCATTAAATTTCTTGTTTTTTTAGGGTTTTTTCAAGATTGGAAGCCTGTTACCATATATAGTGTTTTTGTGTTTGATTCCCCAGATTTGGTGTGTTTCATCTGGTGAATCTGTGTTTTATCTGGTGAATATGAGTGTTTCATCTGGTGAATCTGTGTGACTCATCTGGTGAATCTGTGTGTTTCATATAGTGAAATAGCATATAGATGAAACATTGTCATTATTATCTTATAAAAAAGAATAATTTTTATTATGATTCAATTGGTGAATATGTGTTTCATATGGTGAATCTTTGTTACCAAAATGACAATTATGCCCTTTTCATGTGTTGAACAATTTTCAATTAAAACCATAGGATCAAAACCAAATTACGGCTTAGATTGGTTCTCATGATTTTCAACCTTTTATAGTTCTCATTTGATTATCGTCCTATATATGTGTGTATAGATGGAGGTTTAAACGAGAACATTAACCAAATAAGAGAACACAAAAACGTCCTAATAACATGCAAAATCATATGTGGTTTTACATTAGCAGTCAACACAAGGGTGTGTGGGCGACGTGGCTATAACCTCAAGTCGCGGCCAAATTCGCATGAATCACATGTGATTTTGCACATGATTTCAATGTAAAATCACATATGCTTCGATCATTTTCTTATTATCTTATTTGTTTATTGTTCTCGTATGAACCTGACCATATATATATATATATATGGGCACGTTATGTTATGTACCTAAAATTAATTAGGATCCTGGGAACCTTCCACAGACGATACGTGACATATTTATCAGGAATATGTGATTTATGATAAATAACAAGTCCATAACACATCTATATGCATCATGAATGTGAGATTTATTAATATTTATCCTGAAGAGGAACAAGTGGTGTACTGTGGGTGGTTCTTGGGTTCCTAATCAATTTTTGTGTTACTAGTGGAACTTCCCACCCACCCCCTCTCTCTGTATATATATATATATATATATATATATATATATATATATATATATATATATATATATATATATATATAGAGAGAGAGAGAGAGAGAGAGAGAGAGAGAGAGAGAGACGCCCCTATATATATGTGTGTGTGTTAGCTCCATTCATTAAATAGAAAAGTATTGAAAAATAGGCTAAGTATAGGAATTTCAGAAGACTGCTATTATACACCAAGAATATCACAGAAGTGCCGAACTCAGAAGCTCTGTCGACCATTCAACCGAGAAGCTCAACCTGAAGATCACACTAGACCACAGAACCTCTGTGATCCCTCACATAGCCTCTGTGGTGGGTAAGCTCTGAAGAATGGAAGACTTGAAGATTTCAGGATGCCATGGACAAGACAACATCACATGCAAATCACGTGACCCTACTGTACGAAGATCTTCAAGATCAATAGTACATCCCCACGATGGTTTTACTTTCCAGGTGGCATTTCTTATATGGAATATCAGCCTTTGTCTTGTACTATTGTGTGCTCTCCCCTTGTATATGAAGGGAGCACCTCCTGAATTCACTGTATGCAAGCACACAATTACACCACACCTTGTCTTGAAATTCAAATATTTTAGAGAGCATTTTTCTACACACAGTAGTGTGTGTTCTTGGTGTAACAATTCAAGTTAATGAAGATAATATTTCAGTGACTAATTCTTATTTTGTCTATTGATTTCTTTATTGCTTGATTGTGTGTCTATTACTAAATCGAACCATCTTTCTACACACAATACGCTTCCGCACACATATATTCAAACTGTTAAAGAACCATTTTTTGAATAAGGCCCTAACTATGACAAGGAATGATGTACCTGAAACTTATGTCCAACAGTTCTGGCAAGGATGCCGCCATGAGAAAATCCCAAACTATGGACACTGTATTATGGGGTATGCTACACATCCTGGAAGTGACAAAGTTCTGGAACTAGGCCTCAACAAAAGAATGGTTCAGGACATTTTCGAATTCCCTACTAAGGATCAATTGAACTTGACCAAATACTCAGAAGAACCAACAGATGAAGAAATCTTGGACTTTCTAAGATTCATTGGGTATGCCAAACCCATCTCCAAGAGGAAGAGTTTAGGCGTCAGAACTTGCCACCTCTGTGGAATGTTTTGTTTTCCATCCTCAATCGAGCTCTGATGTGCAAGGTGGGAAGCCCTGACCAATCGAGCAACAACATCTTGGCCATCATATACAGGATCTTCTACGATCTTCCTCTGGACTATGCCAAAATCATATTTAGAGAGATCATGAACGTTGTGCTCACCAAGGAAGAGGACCAGAAGAGGGAAAAAGCACCAACAACTCTTGTTTTCAATAGATTCATTGCCATTTTACTTGGAAATGAAATGGTGGGAGAAGGTAAGCTACCCTCAGAAAGAAAGATGATGAAGATATACGAGATGGAGTCTCATAAACCAACCACCCTGTCTACTGGATACCCTGGTGCTCGACCTCTGCCAGGCAAGCTTCTTTGTTATTTGGATAGTGAAGAGGATAGGCTAGAATACATCTGTGGGCACAGGACTCCTGAACCGAGTCCTGCAACCCCCCCTATGCATAGGATTCCTTGTGGGAGAGATAGCAATTTGCCTTAGGGATGATATAACAGAGGGAGTACAGGAAGATGTGGCCGAAGTAGCACAAGAAGAGAGAATCGTTGAGAAAAAAACCAAGAGATGGGGAAAGGGGTGAGACTACCAAGGCGGAAAAGAAAAGAAAACATAAAAAGAGGACCGCAGAAGTAGTGGTCCCAAACCCTGAAGTTACAATGGCATAAGTTCCATCGCCACCTAAGAAGAAGAAGAAGGCCAAAAAGCCTAAGGATGATGATGCAGAGGCAAGGGTGGAAAAGGCCTTTGTACCACCCCCAGAGGTACAAGCCTCTGAGGAGCCTCCCAAGAAGGCCAAAAAGAAAAGGCTTGTAAATCTGGCCGACAACGACAAAACCAAGGCCTCTTAAGAGGCTCAAGATGAAGTTCCTCTGAAGGAACCTGCAGAGGGGAAGGAAACTCCTCTACAGAGGAGAAAAAGGAAGGTGATGATCGAAGAAACTCCCATCTCTAAGATGGTCACTGCAGAAGAAACCATTAGGCCTCAGAACCCTCTGAAGGTGGCTATGGAAATAGCGAAATAGGTGGTGGAACAACTCAGTTCCCTACCTAAGGATGATGAAGGTAAGAAACCGCCAACAGAGGGTTTAGAGTTTCCAGACACCACAGTGGAGGTAGAGGATGTCACTGACAAGAAGTCGAGTGATGATGAAGAAGACAGAGTAGAAGAAGAGAGAGAAAAATCGAAGAAAGAGAGTATGGGTGAAAAAGATGCCGATGGCACACAACCAAAGCCCACTCCCAGTGCAAACCACCCATCCATTCCTACAGATCTAGTGCAGAAGAATGTTGAAGAAAAAGTGCACACTCTGAACCAAACCCTAACCAAACAGACAGAGGAACCTTTTTCCTTCTCTGTACCAATAATAGTCGGGGAAGCTAAAACAACCCCATCATCTTCCAAGGATGGTGGTGAAGTTATAAGTGTTCTTTTGCCCCAGAACACGCCACCCACCTCTATAGAGGCATTTGTTGCCTCTGCTGCACACACGAGAGATATCCCAAACAATTCAGAGTTGTTGGTGAGGACATACACTGACTCTGCGGGTCTAGATCGCCCAAAGAGTCCACTTATCGATACTCGAGTGATAGACTCTGAATCTACACTTGAGAAACTTGATAACAGAACCTCTGTAGATGATTCCTCTAAGGAACATTGAGGATCAGAGGGAAATCCTATTGAGCTCAACATAAAAACAGGCTCTTTAGATGCCAAAGGCTCATTGGCAGAATCTGGACCATGTGTTGGTCCATAGGTTACCCCTAACAAGTTTGTCACAAAGGATGAGCTCAAAACCTTCAAGGACAATATGTACAGAAGATTAAATGAGTTGCAAAGCTCTATCCCAACCAACGTCATCACCAAGGAGGATCTTCAACAATTCCTTAAATAGAAAAGTATTAAAAATAGGCTAAGTATAGGAATTTTAGAAGACTACTATTATACACCAAGAATACCACAGAAGTGTCAAACTCAGAAGCTATGTCGACCATTCAACCGAGAAGCTCAACCTGAAGATCACACTCAGACCACAGAACCTCTATGATCCCTTACAGAGCCGTTGTGGTGGCTAAGCTATGAAGAATAGAAAACTTGAAGATTTCAGGATGCCATGGACAAGACAACATCACATGCAGATCACGTGACTCTACTGTACGAAGATCTTCAAGATCAATAGTACATCCCCACGATGGTTTTACTTTCCAGGTGGCATTCCTATAGGAATGTCAGCCTTTGTCTTGTACTATTATGTGCTCTCCCCTTGTATATGAAGGGAGCACCTCCTGAATTTACTGTATGTATGCACACAATTACACCACGCCTTGTCTTGAAATTCAAGTATTTTAGAGAGCATTTTTCTACACACAGTAGTGTGTGTTCTTGGTGTAACAGTTCAAGTTAATGAAGATAATATTTTAGTGACTAATTCTTATTTTGTCTATTGATTTCTTTATTGCTTGATTGTGTGTCTACTACTAAACCGAGCCATCTTTCTACATACAATACGCTTCCGCACACATATATAATACTCTGTTTGCGTAGTTAGTTTGGTTAATCATTGTTTAGAACACAAACAAGGGATCAACAATATATATAGTAGATATTGTTTTAGGGGCTGATTCTTTTGTTAATCCAATAATTGGTATTAACTATATGAGCCGATCTTAGCCTTTAATCCTTGAAATCTATAGATTAAATTAATCATGACATATTTGTAATAAATGAAAACTGAACATAAATAAACATTGGTGAACATTCTTGAACAAAGGTATTTGTGGAAAAGATCATGGCATATGAACACCTATGAACAATCTTTATAACACCTATGAACACAACACAATCTTATGAATGTCTTATGGTTATGAACACATTCTTATGAACACCTACCACAACATTCTTATGAAGACCTTATAGTTATGAACACCAATGAACATCATTTATTAATGCAATTCAAATTAATATGGTGAACAAGTTGAGTGTGTTTGGGAACATTTCACATATGAATCTGCAAGATGTTCACTTTGATTAACCGTTCATCTTAAAATTAATATAACTATTCTGGAATTTTGAAATATGATGATATGATTATGATTCCAAAAAACATTCAATTAATAACTTGTAACATCGCATCAAATACCATAAGAGTAACTTACACATAAAAAATTGTAACATCTTATTAAATACCATAAAGAGTAAATTACATATTTGATCCCCATGGTTATATCAAAATTTTGGATTGGATCCCCCAAACAAACTAACTACATATATCATCACTATGGTTTTGATTTTATTGCAGATTGGGTCCCTCGTCCTAATTTGTTTTTTACAACCGTTAGACCTCCTAACTATGACGGACATTGTAACATCCCCCGTCCCCGTGGTACGGAACGGGTGATGTCACGAACGGGACTTAACATAAATACACATCTAAATTCAGATTTATTAATAAACTCTAAACATATATTACAATCCAAACTATCATGCCTCAAAAAGTCTTTATAAACTTAGAAAGTTATAAAATAAGGTGAGTCTAAGAACTCCAATTTATCACGCTCGATCTCAAGTCACGTCCCCATAAACGTCACTTCGAACCTGCCGTGTCAGAAAACAAAAACACGGCTGAGCACATAACTCAGTGAATGGATTATAATATAAGTTCGTAAATAATAATTAAAACATCGATAACGAAGCGGAAGACTAAAAAATTCAATTCGAAGAAAGTTCTTGAGACTGAAGTTCATAGTTCATTTAAATCAAAAGAAACGTTTGGTAATATACTCAAAAGCAATAATCCCAAGAACAGTTCACACTTTAACTTCAAAACGTAATATAAATAAAGTCTGTCAATTCCTGTTGTGTTCGTGGGGTGGCCAAACCACACGAACTAATGGGTCGGCATGCGGGCACACACAACGAATCCCCCGTGAATTTAACCATGGTCACATATTCTGTGGGTAAAGTTCTAAGATCGATCCATCCGCCCTGGAGCCAACAAAGTCGTCCAAGTCCCCTAGAGTGGGTTCACGTAAGCCATTAAGGCTTAACTCTGGTGGACCGTCATCTGCAGGATGCCATGACAACAAAGCCGCCATAGAAGGCATCCCAAATAATGTGCCCATTTATTGGGTTATTCTAAAATCAACGAAAACTAAACATATGTCACTTACCCAAATGGCGTTCATAGAAATTATAGTCAATATACTTCACATTTTTCATGAATAATCTCATACGAGACACATTTTAATAAAACATCAAAATGTTCAAACAATTGATTCAATAAACCAAAATCAATGTGTATGTGTGTGTAAATTTCACATTTGTTGATCACGTTCGGTTGATCAATCACAAGGCGGTGAACCACCTTTCGGAAGGGTCAACTACAACAAATAGTTGCCCACGATTCAAAAGAAATGAAATCCATACCTTAATCAATTTGAGATGTAACACGTGATCAACCGAGACTCAGGACGACGTTTAACCCGTTCGATTGCTTATTTAAACCACGAATTATTATTATTCACGTAACATAAAACTTAATGGTTATTATCACAAGCTTAATCACAAAATTATATTCTCTTAGACATTAAACCGATCACTTGGTGTGCGGTTAAACATCTAGATACAAATATCACCGTTTTAATTCTAAACTTTACTCGTTTGTAATTTTGACAAACCTAAGCATTTCTAAACATATATTTGATCATAACTTTGCAATAACACAACATAATCTACCAACCAACTTCAACTACCCTAACTTACAAACTTAAATAACTTAAAAAGAAATTTATACCTCTAGGAAGGGTTTGTTGCGTAGATTCCGAATATGTAATTGTTTCTTCGATTACTTCGAAAATTTGTGAGTAATTTTAGAAAAAAGTGGGAGATTTTAGAGAGAGAGAAAATGAGAGGCGGTGTGAAAATGAAAGGGACGATAGAGATTGTAATTTTACTCTTAACTTGCAAATATTTGTTATATATATATATATAGAGAGAGAGAGAGAGGAAAGTTCAAATGAAAACTCATTTTTCATTGTGTACGTGAGGACAAATCTCAGTCACTCAATCTCTTTTGATCCAACAACTCATATTAAATAGAGTTTTTAATTTTAAAATGCTTAGGGGTAAAAATGGAAGAAAATTTAAACACACGCCTACCATATTTGACTTTTTATTTTCTTTTTTAATTAAAAACTTTTTACCCAATTAAAGTTTAAAATAAATTATCTTAAAAATTACTAATATTTTAATCAAACAAATTACATCAAAAAAACGAGAATTTCGTGCTCTTCGATATGACATCGATCTCGATTAGGGGTGTTTGCGGTGCGGTTTGGTGTGGTTTAGGGAAAACCGCAAACCGCACCGCATGTGCGGTTTGAGCATTTTCCCAAACCGCAAACCGCACCGCATATACCTCAAACCGCACCGCGAAATGCGGTGCGGTGCGGTTTATGCGATTTGTCCTTATCGCACTTTATGCGTACAATCCAAAAAATTATAAGTTTAAAATACATTAGAAAGTCAACGATTAAGTGACCGTAGTCCAAAAAATAAAGAGTTTGAATGCATCCAAGTCCAAAATGCATAATTAAAAATAGTCAAAGAAATAGTTTAAAAAAATAAATTGTTTCAATACGATAAACGGATAAAGTGACGTCTCCAGTCATGAACGTCTTAACCTAGGGCCTTTTTTTATTTGTTGGGCCATAGACTTTTAAGAGGCTTATAATTAAAATGTTTATTTAGCAAAGTCCAAAACTTAAACTCTTAAAGTCCATAATTAAAAACACAAAGTCCAATTATATAAATATTAAATAAAACTATTATATATATATATATATGTTTAAAATTAAAAAATAAAAATAATATAAAAGATGCGGTGCGGTTTGAACCGCGGTTTGAAAACTTAAAACCGCAAACCGCACCGCATAGTGCGGTTTGGTAAAAATACAAACCGCAAACCACATCGCGAAAGTGCTAAACCGCGTTTTGCGCCTTTGCGGTGCGGTGTGGGCGGTTTGTGCGGTTTGGCGGTTTGGATGAACACCCCTAATCTCGATATAGTTTTTTTGTCGTTTTAACCGTTTTTTACGTGAAATGCTATATATGTGTTATATTCATTATGAATATTTATGTACGTTCAAGTTTGTACAACGCCTCGACACCGTAAGTATGTAACTCGACATCACCTTCTTCAACACTTTCTTCAACGTCGTAAGGCATCACGTTTCTTCAGCACCGTAACCCAACACCCATCAAGACGAATCGAGAACCTATCGAGTAATTCTGTTGTGAATCGGGGAACAAAAGAGAGCACGTCACATCTCCACATCTTCACAGGTCATTCATGTGTTATTCATCATGAATAATGTATCATTCAGGACGAATAATACAACATTCAGGGTGAATAATTCACGATTCATGAATTTGTGCATTATTCGTCATGAATGTTGTGTAATTCATCCTGAATACTATATTATTCATCATGAATAATGAATGAACGTTCACATTTGTTATTCATACTGAATGTGGGACATCCGGGGATGCGCATACATATTCATAATAAATTAAACCAAATTTTGGTTGTGAATTGGGAAACAAAAGATAGTGCGCCATGTGTCTACACCTTCACGGGTCATTCATATGTTATTCATCATTAATAATGTACCATTCAAGATGAATAATAGAACATTCAGGGTGAATAATACACGATTCATGATAAATAATACATGAATCATGGATTCGTGTATTATTCATCATGAATATTGTATTATTCATCCTGAATACTGTATTATTCATCATGAATAATGAATGAACGTTCACCTTTGTTATTCATACTGAATGTGGACACCCGAGGGCGTGCATGCATATTCATAATGAATACAACACATATATATAATTTCATGTAAAAAGCGGTTAAAACGAAAAAATCCTGAATATTGTATTATTCATCATGCATACGGTATTATTCATCATGAATAGTGAATGAACGTTCACCTTTGTTATTCATACTGAATGTGGACACCCGAAGACGTGCATGCATATTCATAATGAATATAACACGTATATAGAATTTCACGTAAAAAACGGTTAAAAGGAAAAAAAAAACTATATCGAGATGGAAGTCATATCGAAGAGCACGAAATGCTCGTTTTTTTGATGTAATTTGTTTGATTAAATATTAATAATTTTTAAGATAAATTATTTTAAAGTTTAAGGGGGTAAATTTTTTTAGTTAAAAATAAAAATAAAAAGTCAAAGAAGGTAGGCGTTGATTCAAAATTACAATTTTGTTTTTAATCACTTCCCAATTAACCTTATTATGTATTAACCGTTGATTAGTTTTCTAAGTTTTGATCAATGGTTAAGATTTGTCGTCATGTTCACAATGAAAGATGAGTTTTCATTTGACGGTTTTAACCCCTCAATTATCTCCAGTTGCTATTTTTAATTACGGTTCAATTCGGATAAGAATAATTATACGTTTTTTTAAAACCGAGTCTTACAGACATTTTTGTCATTTAAAAAAAAACCCTCTCCTTTATTATTTAACCCTATCTTTTAATATTTTCATTTGTCAAATTGATTCACAGACCTAAGATCTTCTTCGTCTCCTTCCTTTGTCTCTCTCTTAAACAATAATCCCCTCCATTTTTCTCATCTTCTTATTCGACAAAACCCACGATGGTTAACTGTGAGTGTGGTTCACGGACTGGTTCATCGACAACGACCCCCTCTGTGGCGTCGTTGTAGCCTTTTTTCTGGAGAACTTCCGGCAAGACGTATACTGTTGGATCATAAATTGTATTCAAGATTAAAGTTAAATTAAAGGGTCTAAACTGTATTTACTTTATAGTTAAAGTTTGGGGTTTAAATTGTAATAGATTGATAGTTTAGTTACTATTAGGCCCAAGCCCATTAGAAATCTCATTAAGCTTAAAGCCCATATGGCCTAGGTATTTAATGTTTTGATTTATTAGTGTCGGTCCACACAATACTTATCAAGTTTATAGATTAACAACACAATAAGATTACCAACCTGTATTGATTATAACAAATGGTTACAGGATTGATCGATTCAAGCTATTTTGTGTTCTCTTTGATTTACACCTTTTTAGTGTGTTTTTGTGTGTGTCTATTATGATCTGATCTATGAGAGTTGTTGAGAGACACAACTAATATCTAATCTAAAGTGTGTCTAACACACTACCATAATATCTAGATTTAATATCTAGATATTATTTCTAACTAAATAATAAAACTAACTAAACTAAAATATAACTAAGTTAACTAATATCTAACAAACTAGATATTAACTTAACTAATGAAATAACAAACAATTACATTGACATTTATTACAAACAAACATAGACTTTAATATCGAGAGTCGACGTTTCGGCTTTAGCTTCAGATTGCGATCTTCAGTTTGGATGATCTTGAATCCAATAGATATGTGATCTAACAATCTCCCCCTTTGGATCAAGATCAATACGAAAATGATTTTAGCAATTCAGTCTTCTTGTTCAAGTTCAGAAGATGCAATCTCTTTCTTTAGCTCTGCAATCAGCATATCTTCAGAATAGTTGCTTTTGAAAATGTGATCTTTGCCATTTCTTTTGTAGTCATTCTCCCCCTTTTTGATGATAAGTGTAACGACTTCATCAAAACTTTTTGTAAGAAATGTCCGTCAGTTAGAGCCTCTGATTCGTCAATTCATAAGATATTCATCCAGATCTTTTCAAATCCAGACAAAATAGTCGTGTAACACCTGAATCAACTAATGAATCAGTTAACATGCCTGTCAGTAACACTAAGTCACTGTGTGTAACAAATACACATTGGAAAGAAGCTGTTTGATGTTGACTCTCCCAGGGCTTCCATTTAATCATCGAAACACCACAAAGGTAATTTCTATAAACGTTATGACAAAGAAACTAATTCCTTGTGTGTTCGTGCTTGTGTTTGAAAGAATTAAGCACTGATGATTGCTTATAGGCTCAAAATTTTGTGTAAACCACTAAGACAACAGTAAGTTAAACACAGACTCAATGTGCATGATTGAAGTGCGAAGGTGGGGCAGACTTCCTTCTTTTCAATATTCAGATTTTCCAAATGAAAATCAGATAGCATATGTGCTGCATCCCCTTTGAAAATGTGAAACACTTTCTTGTTGAGAAGAAAATGAGTAGTTGGTGAGATTTGATCAAGAGTTGGCATGGGCTAGTTGCCTGTTTCAATAATGATCACCAAAGAATTGTGAATCACTAGAATGGTGGCTACCCGGCTCAGAAAAAGTTGGTGCAGAGTTGTGATATTCTTTTAACTCTATTCTCACACGCTCTTTCTTTTAAACGTTTTGCTTTCTCTAATCACACTCATTTCTTTTCGCTTTGCACACTCAATAACTAAGGATTAACTTCTTGGGTAGAAATCACTGGTTAAGGTGATTCCATTGAAGTTGTGTTAATTCCTAGCACAATGATTCTTTGTTTTACTATGATGCATGAGATGCTCAGATTGGTTTAACTATTTCAGTTAAAGCACAATATTGATCATGAAAACATTTAAAATACGCTCCCAAAAGATAAAATGTGTTGAAAAATCGGGAAGTGTTTTGAACATTAAAAACAATGTTTTACAATGATTGAAAGTTGTCCTTCTTTCAACCATATATGAGATGAAGATATAGAATTATACCTCTACGTACAATCTTCCATCTCATGAAGCTAAGCTTTAAGTCATAAACATATGAACTTGTAAGCCTCTCTCAAAAATTCTGCAAAAGTCTTATGTCAAGTTAAAGTAAATTTATTCACTTAAATTGAAAAGACAAAAAGCTGTAAAACTTTTTAAAGTACGAGTTCTGATGAGAAATAATCAGAAGTCATATCCGTACTCCCCTTTGTTGTGAAGAGCTCCCCCTAAATTCTTGCATTCAAAAATTTTATGAGCTCCCCCTCGAAGTAATATTGACCAGTTGTCAATTTCTTCTCATTTTCCCCCTTGGATCATGAACAGTATATAGAAATGCAGATATCAATCAGAGTTAAGAATGAAGAAATGATGAAAAGTATACAATTAGAAAACTTTGATAGGTAACTACTGATTAAAACTTAAGATTTAGCATACCAAGCTTAGAGACAAGAAAGTTGAACCTCTTTTCGTCTAAAGGTTTGGTAAACAAATCGGCAAGTTGATAATCAGTTTTTACAAAGAAAAGTTCAATTGTTCCTTTTTCAACATGATCTTTAATAAAATGATACCTGACGTCTATGTGCTTGGTCTTGGTGTGTTGAACAGGATTCGTTGATATTGCGATGGCGCTCTTGGAGCCACAGTATATCGGGATCTTGTTGAAGTGGAAACCGTAGTCGCGCAATTGAGTTCTCATCCATAAGACCTGAGAACAGCAGCTAGCAGCAGCTACATATTCTGCTTCGGCCGTGGAGGTTGAAACACAAAGTTGCTTCTTCGATGCCCAACTTACTAGTTTGTCACCGAGGAACTATACATGTCCCGATGTGCTCTTCCTGTCTAACATACAACCTGCATGATCTGCATCTGTGTAGGCTGTTAGTTCAAAACTAGTATCTTTAGGATACCACAGACCAAGATCTTCAGTACCCTTTAGATACCTAAATATGCGCTTCACAGCAGACATATGGATTTCTTTAGGATTGGCCTGATATCTTGCACATAAGCATGTTGAGAACATTATATCTGGCCTACTAGAAGTAAGACACATTAAAGAACCTATCATCCCTCGATAAGTCCTAACATCAACAGCCTTTCCCAAAGGATCGGTGCCAATCTTAGTACCTGGTGCCATTGGGGTACCAATCGGTTTTGAATTTTCCATTTTGAACTTCCGAAGAATTTCAAGAATGTATTTTGATTGATTGATAAAAATACCCGTAGAAAAGTGTTTGACTTGCAATCCGAGAAAGAAATTCATCTCTCCCATCATGTTCATCTGAAATCTAGACACCATAAGGTTTGCAAAATTCTTACAGTACTTAGTATTTGTAGAGCCAAAGATAATATCATCTACATAGATTTGAATTAAAATGATATCTCCTTTTTCCTTTTTGATAAACAAAGTGGTATCCACCGTACCTTTTGAAAACCCAGACTTGACTAGAAAAGTGGAAAGGACATCATACCAGGCTCGAGGTGCTTGTTTCAGACCGTATAGTGCTTTGTCGAGAATGTAAACGTGATTCGGCTTCTCTTGATTGACAAAACCCTCTGGTTGAGAGACGTAGACTTCCTCCTTCAGAATTTCATTGAGGAATGTTGTCTTCACATCCATTTGAAAGACCGTGAAGTTCTTGTGGGCTGCGTAGGCTAGAAACATTCTGATTGCCTCTAATCGCGCCACAGGAGCATATGTCTCGTCGTAGTCGATTCCTTCCTCTTGTCTGTATCCTTTGGCTACTAGTCTTGCTTTGTTTCGGATAACGGTACCATCTTCGTATTTCTTTATCTTGAAAATCCATTTCGTACCTATAATGGTTTTACCTTTAGGCTTTGGTACGAGTCTCCAGACTTGAAGTGCATCGAACTGATTAAGCTCTTCTTGCATTGAGATCACCCATTCTGGATCAGCAAGTGCCTCTGATACTCGTGTTGGCTCGAACTTGCTCGGAAAGGAGTCATACATGCACACGTTCATTGATGCTGACCTAGTTTGCACCGGTTTTTATGGATCGCCAATGATCTGGCTTATCGGATGCTCTTTGGTCCATTTATGTTCATGAGGTAGTGAATTAGATGATTGTATGTCGGTTGTATCATCTACAAATCCACTTGTACCTTCTTCAATTTGTTCAGGAGGATTGATAATTGCAGTTGAAGTGATAGGTTCAGAAGGCTCAGCAGGTACAGCTTGTGCTGGATGTAGATTGATCTGAATAGTATCTTCTACTGTTTCAGCTACTTCTGTCTCTTTATCATTTGTCACTTCTTCAACTGTTGGAGTCGGCATTTGAATTGGAATCTCTTGTTGAATCGGGGCGTTGGATTCAATAGGAACATCTGAACTGGTTGGATGAGTAGTCGTTAAATCTTCCATCCTGTCAACCACAACAGATTTCTTTACATTAGATCCAAGAAATTCATCATAAAACAATTCAAATAATAAATCTAAATCAGATAAATGGTTAGTAGAAGTTGATGCTTCATCTGATTTATTCTGTTGAGACGTAGGTCCTGGACTAAGTTGCCCAGAAGCTAGTATTCCTGTTATAACGGGTTCTGAACTGTATTGTTCGGAAGCCATTTCTTCATCAAACGAGACGTTGATGCTTTCAATCACCGTCTTTGACTTCTTTAGATAAACACGGAATGTAGTTGATGTCGAGGAATAACCAATGAAGATTCCTTCATCCGCCTTGGCACTGAACTTATTGAGATTCTCCCTATCATTTAGCACGAAACACTTACACCCAAATATATGAAAATATTTGATTGTAGGTGTGCGGTTGTTGATTAATGCATAAGGAGTCTTCTTGAATCTTCGATGTACCATGGATCGATTCTGTGTGTAGCACGCGGTCGAAAAAGCTTCAGCCCACAAAAATAGAGGTAAGTCTGCTTGACTTAGCATAGTACGAGCAGCCTCGACTAGCGTTCGCTTTCTTCTTTTGACCACTCCATTTTGTTGAGGCGTACGAGCAGCAGAGTATTGATGTGAAATCCCGACCGATTCGAGATATACTTCAACTTTATTGTTCTTGAACTCTGTTCCGTTGTCTGTTCTTATATACTTGACCGGTTTCTGCAGATTCACCTGGGTCGTCTTTAGGAATGTGATGAGAACATCTGGTGTCTCATCCTTTGAACGTAGAAACTTGACCCATGTGTATCGCGAGTAATCGTCCACGATCACGAGTATGTACTTCTTTCCGCCTAGACTTTGAGTTCGCATCGGACCGCATAAGTCCATATGCAATAACTCTAACGGAGCGCTTGTACTTGGTTCAGGCTTTGGTTTATGAGGTGCCCTCTTCATCTTGCCCTTTTCACATGCTGCACAAAGATGTTCTCTTTCATATTTGAGCTCTAGAAGTCCTTTGACGAGCTTTCCACTGACCAGATTGTTGATGTACCTGAAGTTGAGGTGAGAGAGCCTTCGATGCCATAACCAACTTTGTTGCATCGAGGCTTTCGTCAGTAGACAAACTTGCTTGTCAGTCTGGACATTTGATAAATTGATTGTGTAGAGGTCTGATTCTCGAGTACCGACCAAGAGTTCTTCGCCTTCTTTATTGCGAACTAAACATCTCTTGGATTTGAAGTTGACCTCTAAGTCTTTGTCACAGAACTGGCCTATGCTGAACAAGTTGTGTCGTAAGCCTTCTACATAGCTCACCTTCTTGATCGTGACATTGTCATGTTGTACATCACCATATCCCATGATTGGAGAAAACTGGTCGTTGCCGAATCTGACTGTTCCGCAATATTTGTCTTTAAAATTGGACAGTATCTCTTTTTGCCCTGTCATGTGCTTGGAACATCCGCTGTCCAAGAACCATGTATGACTAGTCTGCATAAGAGAAAATTTCAAATTTAGATATTCATACGACAACATTGGAATTAAACACTTTGATCATCGAAGTGCGGGTCTTGAACTGATTTGTTCAAAAGCCTATTTTGACTTTGATGTTCGGGTTTTGAACTGCATTATCCAAAAACCTATTTTGACATTGAAGAACAAGTCCTGATCTGTACATAATCAGAAGTCGATTTCTCTTTAAGCTTTGTGTGCCTGCAACACAGATTTAGCCTTAGGTACCCACTGGAATTTGGGTCCTTCTGTGTTAGCACAAGATTTTGGTACCCATTTCAAATTAGATCCTTTTTTCTTTTGAAATGCATTTGAAGAATTAGTATGAGATGAATGCACATGATAATTGCCAAACCAATCTCCAGAATCTTGACAAGAGATAGAAATATGTTTATCATAAAAAGAAGACTTTCTAGCAGATAAAGAGAACTGAAATAATTGCTTCATTGTATATTGTTTACGAGAAACAGCAAGTTTTGAGTTCAAAACAGCAATATCAACAATTAAAACGTCTTTACTAAGCGAAGTCTTATTACAATTAACACTACTAAACGATAGAACGGTCTTATCAAGCTTCCGTTTGGGTTGCCATTGAGAATTTACTTCTGACCTTTGCTTGCTCAGATCTGAAACATGTGAAACTCGTGAGTTAGACCTTTGAGAAACAAGCGAATGCTTCTTCTTAGAATTACCAGTAGTGTTTGGTTTCTGTGAATGCTGAGATATATTCTTACCTTTAGCATTGTTAGCTTTCATAGAGACTGAGTTATCAACTTTCGTTGATTTTGCACTGTTCACAGGCATACTAGTTTTTCTCAAAGATTTCTTAACACAAAATGAATGGTTAGGAAGCTTTGCATTAAAGTCAAATTGTTCAAAACAACCATCTAAACCACCGTTAGAGTTCAGAAAATCAAGCTCTTTATTTACTAAACCAAACATATCTTCAGAGTTTGAAGCTTTTGAAAGAACAGAATTTGAAAACACAGTTGAAAAAACAGTTGAAAAAACGTTTTGTTCAATATTCATCAAAAGTCTTTCATCTGATAAAGAATTCTCGAGTTCAGAAATTTTACTTTCTAAAACGTGAGGAGGGACATATAGTTTACCTTGAATAGGCTTCGCCTCCATTTCTTTTTCAGAATAACTTTGAAAGAAATCACTTGAAAGAGTTTTCTTCTTTTGATATATTGGATTTTCATCAAAACATTAATTCAGTTTCGCATAATAAAATGGAAGATGAACTTTAGATGATTTCAACCGTTTTTCAGTTTCGTTGGCTTCATCCTTTTCAGATAGTTGAGTCCAGAAAGTTTTAAACTCAAGGATTCTTCGAGCTAGTTTCATAGAAAGATGATCATAAAGTGCAGGCACTTCAGACATTCCCTTTTGAAGACAGTGAGGATTCTTATAACCGATTCCCCAATTGCCTTTATTCTCTAGCGGTTTGTTAAGATGAATGGTTTGTTCACTCTGACCTAAAGAGTACAACTTCTTTTCCAAAGCATCTATTTTTGCAATTAAAGTTTTGTTTTCTTCAACACATGAAGAAAACAATTTTGTAAGCTCATATTTATCAATCTCACTTTTTAGCAGTTTAGACTTGAGTTCAGAATTCTCTTTAAGAATTATTGTCTTTTCCTTTGCGTTGGTGTCATTATCTTTATGTAAAACCTTAACCAATACTTTCTTCTCAGCAATTTCATTGCTAAGTTTTTGTATCAATTGGTTTTTGTCAGTTATAACACCATTTTCTTGCTTAAGATTAGATTCTAACTCTTTTTGTTTTAAACTCATGGCATGCATTTTATTCATGAAATCTGAATCTGATAAATTACATACCTCCTCTTCTTCATTATCTGAATCAGCTTCAACATTTGATTCTATCTTTCCCATCAAGCACATGTTGACGGCTTCATCTTTCTCTTCATCCTCTTCTTCCTCGTCTGAGTGATCAAACCAGTATTCATCCTCAGCCATCAATGCCTTGCCAGCCTCCTGTTGCTTTGCAAGAAGCATCTTGTTCTTGTAGTAATCGGAGTTTCTGACTTTTGATCTGCGGCAGTCCTTGGCAAAGTGACCTGTTTTGCCACAGTTGTAGCACGTTGGTGGTTCTGGCTGACTGGATCCTTCAGCTTTGAACTTTCTTTCTTCTGGTTTCCTTTCCTCTAATCTCTTTCCTTCAGACTGAAATCTTCTCCCTTCAGTTTTCCTCTCCTCTGTTCTTTTCCCTTCAAATCTCTTTCCTTCATATCTACTTCCTTCAACCCTTTCCTTGTGGATGTAGTTGTTCGGACCAGAAGAATACCTGTGACTGTTTGATGTTGGCTTTTTGTAGAACCTTTTCTGAAAAGCATTTGTCAACAGAAGCATTGCTTGCTTCAGTTGGTCATTTTCATCCGTGTCAGAGTTTTCATAAGCTTCATCTTCTTCTGATTCATACACAATCGTCTTGTTCTTCTTCTTTCTAACTACAAGAGCGATTGTGTCTTCAACTGTCTTTCCTCTCTGCCTCTTCTCATCTAGAATTTCATCCACCTCTTCTTCATTTTGTCTGAGGGTTTCATACACCTCATGAAGTGGAATCTCATTCAAATCTTTGATCTGCTTCATCTGCCTAGCAAATCTTTTCCATTCCGGTTGAATAATACTTAGAAACTTGACGTTCAGCTCAATTTGAGATTTGTGGACTTTGTTCTTGCTAAGTTCGTTCAGCAAAGTCACAAACCTGTCATAGGTTTCTTCTAAAGTTTCTCCCACCCTGCCTCTAAATTCTTCATAATTATTTAGGCAGTTTGAGATTTTCAGCTGATTCCCAACCTTCGAACCCAGCATCATCTTTTCGAGCTGATCCCACATTTCTTTGCTGGAGGCTTTGTAGCTGTCAATCTTTACATAGATTTCATTTGGAATTCCTTGTAGAATGTATGACTTAGCTAATCTATCGCCTGTAGCTCTTCTGAGATTATCATCTTCTAGCTCATGAAACTTAAGGTCAACCTCAGTTGGCACATTTCCAACCAAGCGAGTCGTCTTAACTGGTTTCATAACCTTTTCTTCTATAGATTTCCTGATGAATTCACCCACTTCATGTCTGTCAATAAAGTTCAAAAACCGATCCTTCCACTGTTCGTATTCTCCTTTAAAAAGAACTGGTGGCTTGGTGTCAGTTCCTATTGCAAGGGCTTCTCTGGATGTCATTTTGAAGAAAATTCTAAGTCTGGATTGGAGCAAAGAGAGGTTTGCGTATCAAGGTTTTCATGCGCAAATGAAGGTTTGCGTATCAAGTAGGTTGCGCAAATTGAGGTTTGCGTATCAAGCGGGATGCGCAAAGTGAGGTTTGCGTATCACGTTAGATGCGCAAAGTGAACTTTGCGTTTCAAGTTGGATGCGCAAAGTGAACTTGATCTTTTCGTGAAGAGATGAACACGTGTACTGAGCTTTGCGTAACCTTTGATGCGAGAAGTAGTGTTAGCGTATGCTGTTGGATCCGAGAAGTGAGGTTTACGGATTGCTTGAGATGCGCAAAGTAGGGTTTGCGTATCAGGCGTGATGCACAAAGTGAAGTTTGCGTATCACGTTAGATGCGCAAAGTAAGCTTTGTGTGTGTTCGTCTTCTGGTTTGTGGAAGTTCGTCCTGTACTTCGAAAATCAACTAAAAACTTGTTCCTTTGTCGATTAGCAGTACCAAATTTTACCAATAAGTCTAAAAACACTTCTATAACAGATTGCTATCACTCGATCGCAATAAAAACCACTTTTTGAAAATAAATTTGATGGCACAATAACTTTCTGTTCTCGACTTTAGACCACTGAATCACCAAAATGGAACTCGATTAAAGCTTAATAGTTAAATCAAACAACAACAACTCGATCTAGCATGCTAATCGATCACAACCTGATCGATTTTAACACCTAAAACACTCAAAATCTCGAAAACGATTTTTCAATAAGAACACAGAGTCGTTTTCTTTAAAAACTTGATTTTGATCTTAATCAGGCTCTGATACCAATTGTCGGTCCACACAATACTTATCAAGTTTATAGATTAACAACACAATAAGATTACCAACCTGTATTGATTATAACAAATGGTTACAGGATTGATCGATGCAAGCTATTTTGTGTTCTCTCTAATTTACACCTTTTTAGTGTATGTTTTTGTGTGTGTCTATTATGATCTGATCTATGAGAGTTGTTGAGAGACACAACTAATATCTAATCTAAAGTGTGTCTAACACACTACCATAATATCTAGATTTAATATCTAGATATTATTTCTAACTAAATAATAAAACTAACTAAACTAAAATATAACTAAGTTAACTAATATCTAACAAACTAGATATTAACTTAACTAATGAAATAACAAACAATTACATTGACATTTATTACAAACAAACATAGACTTTAATATCGAGAGTCGACGTTTCGACTTTAGCTTCAGATTGCGATCTTCAGTTTGGATGATCTTGAATCCAATAGATATGTGATCTAACAATTAGGTTTTAGGTTTAATCCTCACAATTACAATAATTATCATATAAGTGAGGTAGCTATTTTCTCTGTATTCAAGGGTATCAAGAACACACAAGGTTTAACTGTTTATTCAATGGGATTGGTATGTTATTCTGATCTTTATATCTCTTGATCTATATTGTGTTCTGTGATTGTTAATCAACTAGATTAAACTGGGATAACAAGTGGTATCAGAGCCAAAAGAATCAAATTTTTTTGAGATTACTATTCATCGATTAATCATAAGGTTTATTGTTCATCGAATATTTTTTTTCTGTTCATTTGATTTCATGAATCTATGTGCGTTTATGTTTAAGATTGATCTGATTAGGTGTGTTTTGCGTTATTGAACATTATTTGATTAATTAATTGCATTGAGAATTATCAAGTGATTGAATTTATTGATTTTGTGTTTTCTAGGTTCATAAAGGAGTTGACTCTGTGTTCTTAAAATCAAATGATAAATAGTGATTTTTACTTATTATGATTGATTGAATGCTGATCGATATCTGTTTTGGGATACAAAAGACTGATTTTTGCATCTGATTTTGAGTCTGTATTGATTTCTGGGTTGATTATTGCTTCTGTCTATCGACGTTCTGGGCTGGTTTAAGAACATATCGGTCGACCTCTTCATATCGGTCGAAGGGTTCCCGGTCATATCATTTTATCGGTCATATCACTCTATCGGTCGACTCTCTTACCGGTCGTATATCCCTATATCGGTCGAACATCACTATCGGTCCATACCTTACTGGTCTTAGCATCTCACCGGTCGAATACTTTGTATCGGTCATACAGTTTGTCGGTCATAGCCTATACCGGTCGAAGCCATTTCCGGTCGAACTCGATACCGGTCCTCACACCACCCCGGTCGCCCGGTACACACACAGATCACTACCGGTCTAAGCACTTTTACCGGTCGAACGTAATACCGGTCTTTACATCCTTCCCGGTCGTGAAACATACCGGTCGAACAAGTTCCCGGTCTAAGCAAGTTACAGGTCAAATTCAACTTTGCGCGACCCACTAGACACGCAAACTTTCACTTTGCGCGACCCAAGGCTCACGCAAATCGTACTTTGCGTGACTCACATCTCGCGCGAACCCCTGCTTTGCGCCACGGCCTTGTCGCGCAAACCTCACTTTGCGCAACCCAAGGCCCACACAAACCTCATTTTGCGCAATTACTGTTCACACTATTCACTATTCACTGTTCATTTTTGCGAAATTTATTTTTCATCAGATTCTCACAGTTTGGTTTGTTCAGTATTATTTGAAGCTTTATACTGATTGAGATGACTGCATTTAATTATTTTTGGAAATTTATTTTTCTGAAAATTTTTAAGTGTAGTTTTTATTTTGATTCTAACGATCTCATCTAATTGGTTGTCTTGGTACAGAATTGTTTGATTACTAACCGTACAGCTAGGATGTCGAATCAGCTTCTCTCAATGGGCTCTCAGTCCAAACCTCCTGTCCTCATGGCTAATGAGTATCAGCAATGGAAGACCAGAATGATCCAGTTTCTGAATCACAAGAACAGAGATTTCATGAAAGCAATCATTAATTGTCCAGAAACTCCAATGATCACAGTAAAGGGTCAAGCTGCAACAGAAACCTCTCCAAAAATCCCTGACAGAGAGGTTCCTAAACCTTATCACTTCTTCACTGAAAAGAAGAAAGCTCAGTACAAGACAGAAGAAGAGGCTCTAATTTATCTGACAATGGCAATTCCAAACGACATCTACAATCGAGTAGACAGTCAGAGCTCTGCTAAAGCAATCTGGGATGAACTAGCTAGACAGTTTGAAGGAAGTGAAGCCTCTATCCAAGCTAAGCAGAATCTATGCATAAATGCATACGAGGGATTCGATGCAAAAGAAGGAGAGTTGCTACTAGATACCTACAACAGATATAACATCATTCTCAATGACTTGCGGAGGAACAATATCTCTAAATCTGCTTTTGAGATAAATTACAAGTTCAAGAATATGAATCCAGAATGGAAGAACTTTGCCATAAACCTCTAGATGTCCAAGAATATGGCTCAAGAAAATGTCACTGATATCTTCTCTACTCTTTCTCAACATGAGGATGAGGTGAGATCTATTAATAATGAGTCTAATCATCTAAAGGATTATGTGGCTCTCATAGCCGACAAAGGTTCTGTATCCTCTGCAAAGTCAAAGAAAAAGATGTCTAAAGCTCTAGTCACCGAAGTTACTGAAACTGACTGATTCAAGCGATGAAGAACTGGAAATTGATTCAGATCCAGATATTCAGAAGTTCTCTGAGGACTTGGCTCTAATTACGCGACGATTCAAGAAGAGCTTTGGCAAGAAAAGATTCTACTCAAAGACAAAGCATGATGGATACAAGAAATAGAAGTCTGAGATGCGATACAAGCCGAGGCATGGAAAGAGAGAGGAAGGACGAGAAGACAGGAAGGAAGATAGAAGAGAAGGAAAGAGAGAGGAGAAACGAGTAGAACGAAAGGATGAACCAGGAAGATGCTACAACTGTGGAAAATTTGGGCATTTCTCAAGAGACTGCGAGTTCAAGAAGGTAAAGAACTCAGAGTAGTACGCAAGAAAGTCACTCATTGCCAAGAAAGCCGAAGAAGAAAAAGTGCTAATGGCTGAAGAAGAAAACTGGTTGTATCAAAGTTCCGATGACGAGGAGCAAGCGCACTTCACCCAAGTATCTTATATGGCAAAGTTGGATGGTGACGATGAAGATTCTGAGGCACAATCCGAAGATGCAAACTCTGAGGTAAGTGATAATTCTGAACTTATTGAATCGTTAATGGCCCAAATACATGGTATGAAAGATGAATTTGCTTTACTGAAAGGTAAACTTAGCTCTGCACATCAATCTGTCTTAAGCTTTCGTGATGAAAATGCTATATTAAAAGTTGTTGTGGAAGAAAAAGAAAAGGAAAAGGATGATTTAAAAGCTGAAAAGCGACTTTAAAAGAAAAAATATCTGGTTTAGAAACGGATCTTGTGAATCTTAATGCTGAAAAGGGATAGTTTCAAATAAAATTTGAAGTTTGTTATAAAGAAAGAAATGAAGCTTTCACCAAAATCAAGCAACTAGAGGATATTAATATGAAACGAGGTCAGACTGAGCAAGCATTAAATCTGTTGGCCAATAAACTCCAAGACGAAAGGTTTTATAAACTAAAACCAGGTTTGGGTGTGCCAACTAACGAAATTTTGAAAAAGGCACCGGAGCACCTATATAACTTTGATAAATTTGGCTCCGCAATAAGACCCATCCCTGACATTCGTGCAACTTTTGTTGAAGCAAGTTCTCCTAAACCTTCTAAAGAGACCAAAGGTCGAGAAGAAATGGGAAAGAACAAGTCTGATGACACTGATTCTCAAAATCTTTTTAAATCAGTTGGTTTTACATATGGTGATTTAAATAAAAGTTATGAGACTCGAAAGATCGAATTTACTGAGTTTGAATCACTATTTACTACACCTGTCAAAGAATCAGTAAGCACCAACACTGTTCTACCTGAGACTGCATGCAAATATGATGAGTATGAATCGGATGTTGATCCATCTACTATGCCATCAGTCTCAAGTCTCATTGCTTCTAAACCTTTACTTGTTGAAGAGGTTGAAGAAGAAAATGCTATCACGAATGAATCTTGTGTTCAAAATGATAAAAAGGAGTTTATTGAGTCCATGACTGAAGAGATATTCTCTGAAATGATGAATGCTTCAGACTCTGATCCTGTTTCTGATTTAAAGGGGTCAAATTCTGTGAATGATAATACATCTGAATTGATGAAGCAAATTGATATGTTGCAACAGTCTCTTGATGAGGTTGAAGATGAAAACTTTGATCTCAAACATAAACTTGAAAAGTCTTTAAAAGTAAATCAAGAGCTTTGCACTGAGATCAATGATTTGAAAATTACTTTGTTTAAAAATGCTTCAAATGATAAACAGATGTTCAATGATCCAAGCTAGAAGGTAAGAACCAATCCAGAATTTGATGCTCCTACAAAACCTTCAGTTGTTTACTCTGATTGTCCTGAATATCCACCGAGTATTTTTGAAAAGGGTGAGACTTCAAATAGCACTAGAAAAGCAACACCTTCTAAGTTAGAGACTAACAAGGTTCCTGTTTCTGTTTCAGATATAAAAGGAAATGGAGTTGGGAGGAGTAAGAAGAATAAAGATAGTAGTTTGAATAAGAATGATAGGTTATCTAGTGAAACTTTTGCTTCAAATAGTTGTACTTCAGACAGTGTTATTTTGAAAAGTAATTCTTTTGGTGCACATGAATGTAAGGTTTGTTCTGATAAATCTAAGTTTATGAATTTTGCTCGAAAGAATCTATATTGTAAACACTACTGGGATAACTCATTCAAATACTACTCCTCTCCAAAGTCTAAACAGAGTATGAGAAAAGATAAACTGAATCCTAATTCTAATTCTAATTCTTCTGCACAACCTAAAGTGTTTCGAGCTAAGGTTGCCAATATTTCTTCTAAAAAGCACTTTCAGGAATTAAATGTTAAGATGGTTTGGAAATGGGTTCCAAAACCCCGTTATGAATGGAGAGTGAAAGTTAAACCAGCTGATATTCCTGAGTTGCTTGATGCTAACCGCGAAGGACCCATCCTGATATGGGTGCCTAAGCAAAACTAACTGTCTCTTTTGCAGGCCTGTCGACTGTGGGTGATAGATTCTGGATGTTCACGCCACATGACAGGATTCAAGCACCTCTTGCATAACTATGTGGAGGAGCCTGCCGGAGCAGTTAGATTTGCCAATTCTGAAGCAGAAGGACACGTCAGAGGATATGGCATGCTCGACAATGGCGTTGTGAAGATTCAAAGAGTATTATATGTATAAGGGCTTGATCACAATATGTTTAGTACCAGTCACTTCTGTGACATGAATTATCAAGTCTGCTTCACAACCACTCATTGCTATCTAGAGGATCCCGATGGTTACAAAGTTTTCAAAGCTGAGCGCCATGGAAATCTATACTATGTAGATTTTCCTACACTGTCTGCCACACGTCCAGTATGTCTACTAGCCAAAGCAACTAAGGCACAATCGTGGGCGTGGCATCGCCACTTGTCTCATCAGAATTTCCGATCTATAGCCAAGCTACAGAGATAAGGTCTGGTCAAAGGTCTACCAGAATTGAGGTTCGAAAAAGACTCACTCTGTTCCGCATGTGAGTTGGGCAAAATGAAGCGTAGTTCATTCAAGTCTAAATCTGAATCATCGACCTCATCAGCACTAGAACTTCTTCATATGGACCTTTGTGGCCCAATGCGAACAGCATCTATCAACGGCAAGAAGTATGTTTTAGTAATGATAGATGACTACTCAAGGTATACATGGCTCGAGTTTCTTCGCAACAAGTCAGATGCGCCAGAATTGATCATCGCTTTTATCAAGCGCATCCAAGTACGTCTTCAATTGCCAGTTCGAATCATTCACAGTGATAATGGCACGGAGTTTAAGAATGACACCCTGAGGAGTTATCTTACTTCTGTGGGGATTTCACACAACTTATCCGCCGCCTACACTCCACAGTAGAACGGCATTGTTGAACGGAAGAATCGCACGCTTGTTGAAGCATCTCGTACTATGCTTGCATATTCAGATCTACCCATGTACCTTTGGGCCGAGGCATTTGCTACAGCATGTTTTACTCAGAACCGTACCATTGTGGTCAAGCGCTTTAATAAAACTGCATATGAGTTAATCAACAATCGTACACCTAACATCAAATTCCTTCGTGTTTTCGGTTGCATGTGCTACATTCTTAAAGAGCGTCAAGGATTATCAAAATTTGATAAGAAATCGGATAAAGGATATCTCGTTGGATACTATCTGACATCCAAAGCTTATCGAATTTACATTATTCGAACTAAGACGGTTGTTGAGAGCATGAATGTCTCCTTTGATGAGAATTCTACAAGGACTTCTGGACACAACAGTTCAGAACTCGGTCATAAGGACAAAGCTTCTATTCCATCCAGAATAGAACCAGCTACTAAAGGATCCACTTCTTCTAACTCTAACTCTACTTCATCTGAGTTAGATCTATTGTTTATTGATGCCTTTGATGATATTTGTGCAGATTTTGATAAAGGCATATCTTCATCAATAACAAGTTCGGAGGTCCTTATTATTTCTGAAGACATGTTTGGACCGTCCGAATAAGAAGTCACTAACACTTCATCTCCATCAGGTACAACTCAACCGTTAGTTTTTGACTCTACTAATGCCGAATCTGTCTCTACAGATAGTTCTTCTGGCAACGAAGTCGCGAGCACTTCAACTGCTAGCCCAGAAGCTTCAGTATCAGAAACACTAGTACAAGATGTCCCGAGTACATCTATGGAACAACCTGTCGTGCATGATGACAACGATGCGTCAAATACGCAACAAACAGTTGAAGCCTTACCAAGCACACATCGTTGGACTAAGGATCATCCCCTGAACAACGTGATAGGTAACGTACAATCTGGTGTCACGACAATATCTGCAACAGCTAACTTCTGCATGTTTTCAAGCTTCCTTAGTTCCCTAGAACCAAAGAAAGCATTTGAAGCTCTACGTGATCCCTTCTGGATCTCTGCTATGCAAGAAGAGCTTCTACAATTCGAAAGGAACAAGGTATGGCGCTTGATCCCACTACCTCAAGGTAAATCTGTTATTAGAACAAAGTGGGTTTTCAGAAATAAGAAAGACGAAGCTGGAGTCGTCGTGAGAAACAAAGCTCGATTGGTCGCAAAAGGGTACTGTCAACAAGAGGGCATTGACTATGATGAAACATTCGCCCCGGTTGCAAGGATCGAAGCCATCAGAATCTTCCTAGCCTATGTAGCGCACAAAAACTTTACAGTCTATCAAATAGATGTAAAGTCAGCTTTCCTGAACGGCGTTCTGAATGAGGAGGTCTATGTGGCTCAACCTGAAGGTTTCATTAATCCTCATCACCCTGATCATGTCTATGTTTTAGACAAAGCGCTTTATGGTCTTAAACAAGCACTGCGAGCCTGGTATGAAACTCTCACTAAAATCCTCTTAGCTTCTGGTTTCAAGAAAGGTACAGTAGATACAACCTTATTTCTTAAAAGGCAAGGTGAGGACTTGATTCTCATTCAGATTTATGTTGACGACATAATATTTGGGTCGACAAATCAGAAATTTTGTAAGAACTTTTCAAAGATAATGGAAACAAAGTTTGAAATGTCGATGATGGGTGAATTGAATTTCTTTCTTGGTTTACAAGTAAAGCAATTACCCGACGGCATATTTATAAATCAAGCTAAGTACATAAAGGATATTTTGAAAAAGTTCAATATGTCAGATAGCTCAGTCATGAAAACACCAATGGCTACTGGTACACTCTTAGACGCAGATCCCTCCGGGAAACCAGTTGATCAAAAGGTGTATCGTAGCATGATTGGTTCTTTACTTTATCTGACTGCGAGTCGCCCAGATATAATGTATGCCACATGTTTTTGTGCGAGATATCAGTCTAATCCTAAAGAGTCGCACTTAACTGCTGTTAAGCGAATCCTTAGATATCTCAAAGGCTCTCCTAATCTAGGCCTTTGGTATCCAAAGGATTCTCGTTTTGTTCTAACCGCCTTTACAGATGTTGATCATGCAGGATGTAAGCTAGACCGGAAAAGCACCTCTGGGTCATGTTAATTTATAGGTGACAAACTTGTAAGTTGGACCTCAAAGAAACAAAACTGTGTTTCAACATCCGCTGCCGAGGTTGAATATGTATCTGCTGCTAGTTGTTGTTCTCAAGTCCTCTGGATGAAGACACAGTTAAGGGACTTTGGATACAACTACAAGCGTGTTCCTATTTATTGTGATTCCAAGAGCGCAATCGTGATAACTGCTAACCCGGTACAGCATTCGAAGACCAAGCATATCGATGTACGCTATCATTTCATCAAGGATCATGTAGAAAAAGGTGACATTGAAATGCACTTTGTTCAAACTGACTTCCAGTTAGCTGATCTTTTCACCAAGCCATTGGATGAAAAGCGGTTCCACTTTCTAATCAGCAAACTTGGTATGTTGAACATGTCTTAAGACCTTACTCATGATTCTCGGGGGAGTATTCTAAATCCTAATCTTGTGTTTTATTCTTCAACTGTTGCTAACAAGTGAGGAATCATTTTCACAAATGATTACCATTTTTCTTTTATTTATGCAAGTTTGTACAAGTGACTATGGCTTCTAATCACATCAGATTAGAACCCGCAATTCAGTGCTTTATTTTTCTGCTTTATTCTTAAAAATAATATCTTCAGTTGAGGGGGAGCTTAAATGTCAAAAGAGCTTAATTGAAAAACTCCTTAGAGATTAATTGTCAAACTCTTTTTAGTTTGAGGGGGAGAATTGCATCGTCAAACACAACTGTTTTGACTTCTCCAATTTTTATTCTTCATGTAACTGTATTCCTTTGTGCTTTCATGTACAAAAGCTTGTTGAACAATATGTTCTTTTAGGAAAATACATGGGATTCAGTGTGAGAACTTAACATAACTTCCATGGATTCACGATAACCAGTGTTTCCTACCCAAGAAGTATTTCATGAGTGATTGAGGGGAGAGGGGTCAAAAGAATTGAGTGATGGTGTGTGAAGAGGTAAAATGGAAAAGAGAGATTGGTTAGAAGTGAGCATTAAAAGAAAGAGGGTGAGAGAACAGAGTAAAAGAATATTAAACTCTGTACCAAACTTCTTTCTGAGTCGGGCAGCCACATTATCTGATTGGTTCACATTCTTTGGTGACCGTCATTGAAATAGGCAACTAGCCCATGCCATCTCTTGCATACAACCCCACCAGCTACTCATTCTTTTCTCAAAAAGAGAATGTTTCACATTTTCTGGGGAAGCAACACATATGCTATTGGTTCTTCATTTGGAAGATACTAATATTGAAAAAGAAGGAAAGTTTCCCCACCTTCGAACCCTTTCTCGTGCACATTGAGTCTTTGTATAATTTGTTGCTGTCTCAACAAGTTTACATATTTTGAGCCTATAATGAAAATCCATCATTTGTGCTTAATTCTTTCATACACATGCACGAACACACAGAAATTTGTTTTCTGTCAGAACGTTCATAGATAACCACATGTTATTCGATGATTGAATGGAAGACCTGGGGAGTCAACATCAAAACCAGCTCCTTATATAGTAACTTTGTGTTACTGACAGGCATTCTAACTGAGTCATTTGTTGATTCAGGGTTACACCTATTAAACTGTTTGAATTTGAAAAGATTTGAATGGTTACTACTTTCTATTTTAATCTGAAAAGATTGAAATAATCACTCTTTCCATTTGGGAAGACTGCTCTTATTTCCACACAGGGCTCCATACATGAAGACAGTGCTAAACTGATAAGTATTGTTTTGACAAGTTTTGATGATGATGATTCTCACCACTCATCAAAAAGGGGGAGAATATATTAAGGGGGAGAATATAATCTGAAGACTGGTGAAGATTTTCAAAGATATCAAATATTTGAAGATTTGAAGACTATTTAAAGATTTAAAGTTTTAAAGCTATCAACGTCATATCTGAAGAAAAGTGAAGACCTGAAGACAATTGCAAATTTTTTTTTAATCTTGAATCCAAAGGGGGAGATTGTTGGATCATAAATTGTATTCAAGATTAAAGTTAAATTAAAGGGTCTAAACTGTATTTACTTGATAGTTAAAATTTGGGGTTTAAATTGTAATAGATTGATAGTTTAGTTACTATTGGGCCCAAGCCCATTAGAAAGCTCATTAAGCTTAAAGCCCATATGGCCTAGGTATTTAATGTTTTGATTTATTAGGTTTTAGGTTTAATCCTCACAATTACAATAATTATCATATAAGTGAGGTAGTTATTTTCTCTGTATTCAAGGGTATCAAGAACACATAAGGTTTAACTGTTTATTCAAGGGATTGATATGTTATTCTGATCTTTATATCTCTTGATCTATATTGTGTTCTGTGATTGTTAATCAACTAGATTAAACTGGGATAACATATATCGGCGTACCACACAGAGTATGAAGCATCCCGTTGTTCCTCAAATGCTCCGACAATGCAGACAATCAAAAATCGGAAACTTTGAGATCTTCGTTCTCGTCCAGAAGGAGATTCTCCGGCTTCAAATCATGGTGGGAGACGTCGCGGCTATGGTAGTAATCGACGGCGCTGATCAGTTACTGAAGTATTTTCTCGCTAAATATTATGTCAATCGTTTGCATAATAAAAAATGAATAAATCCCCCGAATAATAAACTTTTGCAAACATTCTAGAGATTAGTTTTGTCAGGAACTCGTTTGAAGGTTCGGTGTGTCTTCAATGGTAGTCGATTGAGTAGTAGACGAGTTGGTTCTTGAAACTGGAGGTTAAATGAAGAAAGCACGGAGATGGAGGTTCGATGTGAGGTTCGATGTGGATTTGAGCCTGTTCCCGTTTGAAAGACAAAGAAAACACAAAGATGACGCGGTAACGAATGTTTTCACCTTTGTCATATACTGAGAGTCGCCGAAGACGACGAAGATGATGAAGGGGGTGAGGGGAGGACGGTGGAGACCAAGATCCTAGGACTGTTGGCTTACGTCTTTTATATATATATATATATATAGAGAGAGAGAGAGAGGGGGGGGCATTGCTAATGCATTGGGAATTGAACACATCAATTGTAATGACATCTATCACCTCAAGTACATATATATATATATATATTATTTTATATATATATATATATATATATATTAGAAATATATATTATATTAGTATTATTATATATTATTTAGGTAATTAGGTTATATATTAAAACAATGATTTCATTATTTAAATGGTTAAAATATATATTTTTAAATAAAAAACATATGATTAATGAAACAAAACAGTAAAATATCCAAAACTTGAAAATACTATTTTATAATAAAATAAAAAACTGTGAATTGGTGATGGTAGACATATGACAAATGTAAAATTGGATTTTATATGAGAAATCATCTTCATATCTTTCTGTCGACTTCATCCTCCAAACACACCTTTGTGTGTGTGTTTTAGGAGAAAACTTTTTGAGGATGGATGGTGATTGAATGATATGAAGAAAAATTTTGTTATAAATCGATGGATTGAAACGATTTTAATTATAAGGTATAATTTATTTCTTTATTTTATATTTAAGACTTTTTACGGATGGTTTTGGTAAAATATAAATTATTTTATGTTTTATTTATATGTTAAATCTCAGTGTTTGTATTTTATTTTTATCTATACTATATTATAAAACATCTATAAAAAAAACTCTTAAAAACAATTGTTAAAGTTTAATTTACCGCTATTTAATGCTAATTACTTAAAACTTAAATAAAGAATGAAAACTTAAAATCCCTTGCTATTTAATCATTATCTCTAACAAATTTAACTCCCCTAAAATCACTCCTCACTTCAACTTCCCTAAAATCACTCCCTACATAATTAAATACAGGATAAAATCAAATTTTAAATATAAAAAATCTAATATATTATTAAGAAAATCTAGCAAAATATTTAATGTTTATTTTATAAAAAACATTATTTTATTAGAACTAAAATAAATTACATTATTATTAAACTATCGAAGAAACACTTAAAACCAAATTTTTATGCATTAAGTACTGTTTATTGATACATATTATTTAAAATTCAAGATTACAAGTTATAATACATGAGTACAAATTTCTAAAACTATATGTTTGAATTCATAACTAACCGATAAACATAATCAAAACAGGATAAACATTTTAATTTAAATATAAAGAATTTAAAATATATAAGATAATCATACTGTAAATCGACAAAAAAAAACAAAAAATAAAAGAAAAAATTAAAATCGTGATGTATCTCGCTGCATTGCGCGAGTACGCTTCTAGTAATTATATAATTATTAGAAAAAATAATAATGTTTATATTAATAAAGATTTATTTATGTTTAAATAAAAGAAAAAAAAAAGAAAAAATACCTCAACAAAAATATACAATAATTATAATTATAAAATATATTTAATTAATAAATAATATAAAATATATATATATATATATATATTTATTAACTATATAAAAGAAAAATTATATAAATATAATATAAATAAAAGAGAAAAAAGGAAAAAAATAGGAATATTAGTAATTTATAATTAAAATCTAATATATTAATAAAAAAGACAAAAAAAACTAATGATTTATCTAGCCTTAGGAGTGTCCTTAGCAAGCCTTAAAGGTGTCATTAGCATTCCCCATATATATATATAGACTTAAGTTCGCGTGAGACCAAACAGTTTTCGTGAGACCGGTGAGACCAAGCTTTAAAGTATGAAATTTCACACCAAAAAATTGTGAAGGTAAAAAAAATCGAACTTTTCATAGCGAAAACACCGTAAATGTTACGTTCAAGGTGTTTTTCACTGTGAATGTTTGTTTTTTTTTTTACCTTCACAGCGTCTTCACTGTGAAGGTTCAGATATACCTTCACAGTCTTTTATCTGTGAATGTTTGATTTTTTTTAACTTGTTTAGGTTTTTTTACCTTCATAGTGTGATTACATTATGAAGGTTCGAATGTTTTTTTACCTTCACAGTGTTTGATTTTTTTTAACTTGTTTGGTGCGTCTTGAAGTTGGAAATCTTTCTTTCCTCATATGAACCCATACCCAATCACCTGGTTCAAACACAATTTTCTTACGTCCCTTGTTGGCTTGTTTGACATATTGTGAGGTTTTCCTTTCACTTGTTAGTTCTATTGATTGAACTCATTCGGGTCTTGCAAGACTAATAGTGCTTGCAATTCTCACTTGGCTTATCACTAGGTATCTTCCGCTTAGTGTGGCGCCCTAACTTTAACAACTTGCTTTCTTCCAACTCAAAGGTGTTGGATTTCATATATCCCTCATTGTTGAGTTATGATAGTAAGGTGTTGGGTTTCTTGGAAGAATTTGTGTTCCTTCCTTCAATCTTTGATTGCTTACTTTCTTACATTCCAAAGGTGTTGGGTTTTGTATACCTTTCATTGTTGGGTTGAAGAGTAAGAAATTGGGTTCTTGGAATACACGAGATCAAACAAGAACGGTCTGAAACACATTTGAAGTCTTCCCTTAAAGATTTCACATCATTTGGTATCAGAGCTAACTTTCTTGTTTGATCATATCATTTGTTTTCTTTGTCTCGTCTAGTTCATTCTTCATCTTTATTTAAATTCTTGTCACATACAAATTATAAAAAAGAGCCTAAAAAAAGCAAAAAAAAAAAAAAAGGAAAGCAAAAGAAACCGCAAAAAAAAAAAGTTATACAAAAATCGACAAGAAAAGTAGAAAAAAAAACTAAAGTCTTTTGTTCTTGATTATTGTGCTTTTATTTGGAATTTTCCACTTGAACTCATATACCACCCCGTTTAAACTTTTCGTTTGTTGTCCAATCACTTCATATTTCTTTCTGGCCAAGTGAGTCATTGTTTGAGCACCTTTGTAAGAGTTGGATCTGTTCTCACTAGAACTACAATAAGTGAGGAATCTGAGAGGAAAAAGGCAAGAGTGCTACATCTATATAAAAAAAGCCTTAAAAAGAGTGATACACTTGGGGAGAGTAGATAGTTTGGGAAACGAATTTGGGGGGTAAAGGGCGTGAGGTTTACTTATCATCATCAATTGTTCAACTTGTTTTGTAGTAGCAACTATGGAGGGAACGAAGGAGACATTGGAACAAAAAGCATGGAGAGAGACGTTGATGGGTCAATTCAATCAAATAATGGAAACTATGATGGAGAGAATGGATCGATTGGAGGTATCCTTACAAAGGGGCGATGAAGAGGGTTCGGAAACAACACAAGACAACCGGAGAAATAGAAATAGAGTTGACAACAATCTTGGTAGCATCAAGATGAAGATTCCATCTTTCCAAGGTAAGAGTGACCCGGAGGCATATATGGAGTGGGAATCAAAAGTAGAGAACGTGTTTGGAGTTCATAACTATTCCGAAGATAAAAAGGTAAAACTTGCTTCTGTTGAATTTTCCGGTTATGCTCTAACATGGTGGGACAAGTTGGTTTTATCTAGAAGGAGAAATGGGGAACAACCTATTAATACATGGGAAGAAATGAAGGCTGTTATGAGAAGGCGTTTTGTTCCACCCTATTACTATCGTGATCTGTTTAATCGACTTCAAAGCATCACTCAAGGATCAAGATCTGTGGAGGAGTATTACCAAGAGTTAGATATGGCAATGACGAGGGCGAATATTGAAGAAGATCCCGAAGCCACCATGGCTAGATTTTTGGGAGGCCTTCGAAAAGAAATTGCTAATGTGGTGGAGTTGCAACACTACATGGATTTGGAGGAAATGTTTCACATGGCTGAAAAGGTGGAGAAACAATTAAAAAGAAAAGGAGGTTCAAGTAAGTTTTCTTCCAATTCATCTTCTTCTTCTTCTTGGAAAAACAATCGGTGGAATAAAAATGAAGATGTAAAGAAGAAATATGGTAAGGATTTTGACTCAAAGAAGACTTTTCAACCAAAGAATGACAAAAACAACCCTTCTACTTCTCATACTTCAAAGCTGACTTGTTTCAAGTGTTTGGGAAAGGGACATATAGCTTCACAATGTCCTAATTCCAAAGCTATGATTATGCTTGATGATGGTTCTTATTTGAGTCAAAGCGAAGATGAGGATGATGGCAACAACATGCCATTTGAAGATGACAATGAACTAAAGGTTGTCGATAGTGGTGATGAAAGGGAGGCTCTTGTGACCATGAGAGCGTTGAACATACAAGCCAAAGAAGAGTACGAAGAACAACGTCACAACATCTTCCATACTCGATGTCTTATCCAAGACAAGGTATGCATGTTAATCATTTATAGTGGAAGTTGCATTAATTGTGCTAGTTCTTATCTTGTGGAGAAGTTGGGGCTGCCAACTATCAAGCATCCAAAACCGTATCGTTTACAATGGCTTAACGATCATGGATAACTCAAGATTGTGCGGCAAGTACTTTTGAGATTTTCCTTAGGAAAATATGAAGATGAAGTTTTGTGTGACGTTGTACCCATGACTGCTAGCCATATCATTCTTGGACGCCCTTGGGAATTTGATCGTAAAACAACTCATGATGGGTGTTCAAACAAGTATCGTTTTGTACTCAATAATCAATCATTCACCCTTGTACCTATGTCCCCGCAACAAGTGTTAAAAGAACAGAAAAAATGAGAGAGAAAAGGCAAAAAGAGGAGAGTTTGAAAAAGTCAAAAGAGATTGGAGAAAAAAAACTGAAAAAGAAAGTGAAAAAAAGTAGCGAATGAAAATATGAGTGGAACAATCAAGGGAGAAAAACCAAAAGCAAGTGAGAGAAAAAGTGCTTTCTTTGCGAGCATGAGGGATGTAGAAAGGGCGTTAACTTCCCATAAGCTTCTTGTTGTACTTCTGTACCAAGAAGTTTGCTTATCTACTAACGATTTACCTCATGATTTGCCTTTGGAGATTGTTTCTGTTTTAAATGAATTTGCAGATGTGCTACCCGAAGAAGTGCCTAACGGACTGCCACCAATTCGAGGTATAGAACATCAAATCGATTTGGTTCCGGGTGCAACTATTCCAAATAGGCCATCTTATAGAGCTAACCCGGAGGAAACAAAGGAGCTTCAAAAACAAGTTGGTGAGCTGTTGGAAAAAGATATTATTCGTGAATCCCTTAGTCCATGTGTTGTGTCGGTCATCTTAGTTCCAAAGAAATATGGTACTTGGCACATGTGTATTGATTGTAGGGCGGTTAACAAAATTACCATCAAATATCGTCATCCAATCCCAAGATTAGATGACATGCTTGATGAATTGAATGGGGCCAAAATATTTACGAAAATTGATCTTAAATCCGGATATCACCAAATTAAAATCAAAGAAGGTGATGAATGGAAGACCGCTTTCAAAACAAAGTTTGGGCTTTATGAGTGGTTAGTTATGCCTTTCGGCTTAACTAATGCCCCTAGCACTTTTATGAGGCTTATGAACCATGTTTTGAGGCATTTCATTGGGAAATTTGTTGTTGTGTATTTTGATGACATTTTGATCTATAGTAGAAGTATGCATGATCATATTGAACATCTTAAGCTTGTTCTTGATACTTTGCGTGAGCAAAAGTTGTTTGCAAATCTGAAAAAAGTGCACCTTTTGTGTGGAAGAAGTTATTTTTCTTGGATATATTATTGGTGCTAATGGTTTGCGAGTTGATGAAGAAAAAATAAAGGCTATTGTAGATTGGCCTATCCCTACAAGCGTTTCGGAGGTAAGATCTTTTCATGGACTTGCAAGTTTTTACCGAAGGTTTGTGAAAGACTTTTCAACTAAGGCTTCACCTTTAAATGAGTTGGTGAAAAAAATGTGAAGTTTGAATGGGGAGAAAAACAGCAAATGGCTTTTGAACAATTAAAGCATGATTTAACCAATTCTCCTGTTTTAGCACTACCTGATTTTTCTAAGACTTTTGAGATTGAGTGTGATGCTTCAGGAATTGGAATTGGAGATGTTTTGCTTCAAGCAAGCCGACCCATTGCGTATTTTAGTGAGAAGTTAAATGGGGACACATTGAACTATCCAACGTATGACAAGGAGTTGTACGCTGTTGTGAGAGCTTTGGAGATATGGCAACACTATCTAATGCCTAAGGAGTTTGTCATTCACACGGATCATGAATCTCTCAAGTATTTGAAAGGCCAAAGGAATTTTCACAAAAGGCATGCCAAATGGATATCTTTCATAGAGACATTTCCATATGTCGTGCGTTACAAGAAAGGTAAAGAAAACATAGTGGCTGATGCACTATCAAGAAGGTACACTCTTCTCACTCACTTGGATTCTAAAATAATGGGTTTTGAGTTCATCAAAGGATTGTATGAATCTGATAATGCTTTTGCCAATGTGTTTGCTGCTTGTGAAAAATCATCTTTCAACAAGTTCTTTAGATATGAAGGATTTTTGTTTAAAGAAAATAAATTATGCATTCCTTCATGCTCTCTTCGTGAACTTTTGACTCGTGAAGCTCACAGTGGAGGTTTGATGGGTCATTTTGGGGTTTCAAAAACTCTAGATGTTTTGAAGGAAAATTTTTATTGGCCTAACATGAAAAGGGATGTTGAACGCATTTGTGGTAGTTGTCTTGAATGCAAAAAGGCAAAATCAAGATCCCTTCCTCATGGTTTGTATACTCCACTTCCCATTCCTCATTCCCCTTGGGCGGATATTTCCATGGATTTCATAATTGGATTACCAAAAACTCAAAGAGGAATGGACTCAATTTTTGTTGTCGTTGATCGATTTTCAAAAATGGCACATTTCATTGCTTGTAAAAAGACGGATGACGCAAAACATGTGGCTGATTTGTTTTTCAAAGAAATCGTTCGTTTGCATGGTATTCCTAGAACAATTGTTTCTGATCGCGATGTAAAGTTTCTAAGCTATTTTTGGAAAACTCTTTGGGGAAAACTTGGGACAAAGTTGCTATTTTCTACTTCAAGTCACCCACAAACTGATGGGCAAACTGAAGTAACAAATAAAATATTGGGAACTTTGTTAAGAGCGATCATAAAAAAGAATTTGAAAAGTTGGGAGGAATGTTTGTCCGTTGCTGAATTTGCTTACAATCGCACTATTCACTCTTCCACCAATTTTTCTCCATTTGAGGTTGTTTATGGCTTTAATCCAATAACACCTTTAGATTTAACTCTTTTACTTGTCAAAGAGCAGTTGAATTTAAATGGTGCAGAAAAGGTTGAGTTTGTGAAAAAGTTGCATGAGCGAGTACGTGCAAACATTGAAAAGAAAACTGGACAATACGTCAAACAAGCCAACAAGGGACGTAAGAAAATTGTGTTTGAACCAGGTGATTGGGTATGGGTTCATATGAGGAAAGAAAGATTTCCAACTTCAAGACGCACCAAATTACATCCACGTGGTGACGGACCATTCCAAGTAGTTGCTCGTGTTAATGACAATGCCTACAAGCTTGATTTACCAGGTGATTATGGTATAAGTGCAACTTTTAATGTTTCTGATTTGTCTCCTTTTGAATTTGATCTAGGTGGTCTCGATTCGAGGACGAATCGTTTTGAAGAGGGAGGGGATGATGGAAAACCAACTAAAGAGACGGGATACAAGCGGGATGGAAATTCAAAGCTCGATGGAAACTCATATGAAGCTGATCCACTTAAAGGAATGCATGGGCCGATGACGCGTGCAAGGAGAAAAAGGATGCAAGAGGCTCTAACTAATCTCATCGTTTCAGCCCAATTAGAAGACATCCAAGATCTCAAGCCTGTTTGGTTGAATTGTCTTATGTTGTTGGGCTAACTTTTACATCTTTGGATTGTCCTTGAAGGCCCAAATGTCATAATTTCGTTTTTGTATTTTATTTAAATAAGAAAAGTCTTGAAAACTCAATTTAGTCATTATTGAGGGCAATCTAAGAGTTTAGGCCTTAAATAGTATATTTAAGAGCCTTAAATTTTGTAGTTAATAAGGGTCTAGTATTTCCCTATAAATAGGAGTTTTTCAAGCATTTGTAATCATCTATCTTTTATCTAAATCAACATATTGTGAGGTTTTCCTTTCACTTGTTAGTTCTATTGATTGAACTCATTCGGGTCTTGCAAGACTAATAGTGCTTGCAATTCTCACTTGGCTTATCAGTAGGTATCTTCCGCTTAGTGTGGCGCCCTAACTTTAACAACTTGCTTTCTTGCAACTCAAAGGTGTTGGATTTCATATATCCCTCATTGTTGAGTTCTAATAGTAAGGTGTTGGGTTTCTTGGAAGAATTTGTGTTCCTTCCTTCAATCTTTGATTGCTTACTTTCTTACATTCCAAAGGTGTTGGGTTTTGTATACCTTTCATTGTTGGGTTGAAGAGTAAGAAATTGGGTTCTTGGAATACATGAGATCAAACAAGAACGGTCCGAAACACATTTGAAGTCTTCCCTTAAAGATTTCACATCAATCCATTAAATGAGAGGCATTTTCATCCTTTTATGGATTTTTTTGTCTTTTAACTATTCAAAATCGATTCATGATTTTTGTCACTATGGTTTCGATTGGGTAAAAGACAAAAAAGACCAATAAAAAGACGAAAAAGCCTCATTTAATAGAATTTTTTAGACGGTGATTAGAGGGAGAAACCAAATCCGGACATTTTTCAAACCATAATGATCATCATATAATTTCAAAACTGCAACAATGAAAAGACAAATCACATGACCAAGTTTGTAGTTTACTCTATATAATATATATATATATATATATATATATGTTATATTATTTAATGCTATGTGTTATAAATCTTATTACTATTTTTCTCAAACCAAGATCAAATACCCTAAAACGGCTCTTCTGGCCTCAACGGGTGACGATCAGTCTCAGAGGAAGCAAGTAACAAAAATTAGGTATGTTACTAAATTTGGACATATAAACCAATCCATGTAAATCTACAGATATATCTTATCAAAAACATGTTTTAACTTATTTCCGTCTAAATCATTTTTGATGAATTTATTCAGATCTGGAAATGATGAAACTGTTCATAACAGTATGACTGAGGAATATGATATTCCCCAGAATTTAGAACTTCTAAACAATTGGACTATTCCAAAGGTTGAACCCAAATTTATTTATAAAATTGGGACTTTTGAAAAACTAGGTTTAAAACATATTGTTAAAACCACTGAATCTTCAGTACCTCTTCATGAGGATGAGATGATGATTCGTCTTTTAAATAAACAGGATATTTTCCCTTATTTAAAAACTCATAAGTTTTTACACATTGGTCTTGTCCAAATTGCTTTTAGACCCCTTACTCTTAAAGGATTACCTGAAAGTTTTCTTGCAGCTCTTAGAGATGGAAGAAATCTTGATTGGCAACAATCTTTAATTGGCATGATCCAATCCAGTCTGGCCCATGGACCAGTCTATTTTGATGTTTATCCTAATTTATGTCTATCTTTATCTGATATTAATATTCTTGACTCTTTAACATTAAATGTTAAAACTCATGGTTATAATTATGCGGCGGGAACAGAAGTTATTTGTATTTGTTATCGCATATATTTTAAACCTCTTTTTACACTTAATCCTAGGTGTAAAAGAATTGATAAAGATATGAATGAAACGATTCTTATAGAAACCAATTTCAATAGATCTAATATTACTACTCGTAGATCTATAAAATGGAATGAGATAAATTTCCCAGAAAATTGGACTTTAACTAGGAATATTCCTAAGAATCCTATTATTCAGAGTGATTTTAGTAATATCACTCAAACCAATGAAGGAATTGTTAATATACAATTCAATGATAATCAGAGAAGAATTTACTCTGGAAAAGGATCTTTATTAAGATCCAATTCATTGGCTCATAATCATATTTCTCCTTTTGGTTATATGGTTGATCTTCAACCATCTAGGGCTTCTACCTCTTATATAAGAGATAATGAAACTTCTTCTTCTAGAGAAGATGAAGGACAATGATCTTCTTTGGAAGATCATATCAATGATCTTAAAGTTCACAGAAATGGTATTGTTCATAATAATACCAGAGAGCCTAAAAATAAACAAATTGAGACTATGTCTGATTTTAGCATATAATTCCATGATTAATACAACTAAAAGAAATTGGCTTTTGGAAAATGGCAAAATTGACTTTTCCACAGGATCACCTGCTAGACAGGCTGTTTGTAATGATTATTATGGTGATATTAAATGGGTTCCTTTTAGAACATGGTATACTGATAGTTTTGTTCATGATGAAATTAAAGGTTTTTCTGAAGAATTTTATAAATTCTGTGAAAAGGAGAATGAAGGTTTTTCGTTTATCCCTTGGTTTATAAATACTCATATTAAACATTATATTAATGTTATTGAAAGAGATTATCAATTAATGACAGGGGAAATCAGGACTGCAATTTATCCTCCCCAAATGCCTTTTCAAATAACAAAAAATGATTCGACTATTAAGTTTTCGGCTTTTTCGAAACTTCTTAAAGATGATACTCTTTCTATTACTTCATCTCATATTAATGAATTATTGGAAAAACAAAATTATTCTAATTTATTAGTTCGTATTCTTGGAGAACAAATTTCGTCTCTGGAGGATCATATTTCTTCTATATATCAAAAAAATTGTCAAATTGAACAAAATCAGAAGAAAATGGATAATACTGATCCCTCTTCCTCTAAAAAAATTATTCTTACTTCAAGCTTTATTCAGCCACCCCCTGAAATAAAAGATTTTAAGTTGCAAAACAAATCTGAGAATTTTATGGACCAACTTGATGTTAAGTTAGCCAGTCTTTATATTTCCAAGCCTTCTGTGTCTATTCTTGATAAGGATAATGATTCAGATGATTCTAATATTAGTCAAAGTACTAATCATAATAATCAAGATTTTGATCAAATAAATAAAATAAAATGGGCTAGCAAGTCTACTTTGAATAAGTATTATTATGGTCGTCCTACTCCCATGGATGTTCTTCATGAAGAACAGGAGTACATTATAAATAATAGTTATAATGGTAAATGTATTTACGAATGGAGTCTTGATGGCTTCACTGATAAGCATATTTATAATATGGCTCATCGCATGCTTATGTATAGCACTGTTTGTAAAACCACTGGTAATACTGATAAAAATATTGCCAAAATGATTATCGCCGGTTTTACTGGTCAGCTAAAAGGTTGGTGGGATAATTACCTCCCTCAGGACCAAAAAGAACAAATTTATAGTTCTGTTAAAACCGAAGATGGTGGTGAGGTAACAACAAATGTTGTTTATCCTCTTATTCTTACTATTATTGAGCATTTTACTGGTAGATTTTCTGATGATAGTGAGAATATTAGAACTCTTATTAGTAATCTGAGATGTAAAACTTTAACTGAGTTCAGATGGTACAAAGATACCTTTCTATCTAGAATCTTTGAGCTCAAAGACTGTAATAACAGCCATTGGAAAGCCAAATTTATTGATGGTCTTCCTCATCTTTTTGCTGAGAAAATAAGAAAAACTCTCAAAAAGGATAACATATCTGTTAACTATGATCATTATACGTATGGTCAATTAATCAGCACTTGTGTTGCTGAAGGTCTTTCTTTGTGCAATGATTTAAAATTAAATCATCAAATTAAGAAACAAAATCTTTTGGAAAGAAAACAGCTAGGAGATTTTTGTGACCAGTTTGGTATGGAGGTTCCTTATAAGAAACCTAAAAAGAATTTTAATAAAAATAATATGGAAGCTGATTTTCGTCATTATAAAAAACGCTTTCATAAGAAAAGATTTGAAAATAAAAATATTGAGAAAAAAGATTTTAAATCAAATGATTTTAGAGAGAAAAGATTTTTTAAAAAATCTAATAACTTCAAAAGAAATAAAATTATTTGTAAAAATTGTGGTAAGATTGGTCATTCTTCAACAAATTGTTGGACCAAGAAGAAAATAAATAGTTTGAATATTGACCAAACTATAAAAGACTCTCTTTTAAACATTTTTCTAAATTATAATGAGAAAAATCAGAGTGACACTAATAGTGATCCTGATTTAAATGATAATGATGGTGAGTCTATTATTTCTTCTAGCACTGAGGAGTCTTCTTCTAATTGTGATGTTTGTGCTATAGGAAAACCTTGTGCAGATTGTTCTAAAGATATTAATAATATCAATAAAGGAAATGAAGAAGAAGAGTTTTATAAACTCTATTCTCAATTTCAAGATTTAAATATAAATGTTTTATCTGATGATTATGTTTTAAAGCTTTTAAAGAAAATTAAAGATCCAGTTAATTGTGCTGAGATTTTAGAAAACATTGATGTAGGTACTACTTCTAAAAATCATGAGAGTACCTCTAATAATATCGACTATTCTATGAAAGAAGTAAATAGACTTCTTAAAAATAAACATTTTAAAGGAAAAGAGATTTCCCTTCAAGACCTCAATAGAGAGGTGAATGTTTTAAAAGATGAAATTAAATTTTTGAAGAGTGACAATCTTCAGCTTCATAAACATATTTCCTTAATTCTTGATAAGGATGTTTCAGATGATTTTGAAAATATTAAAGATTTTCAAGAACCTGTCTCTAAGAAACCACCTGATGAGGCGGTTCTTTCTACTCTTAGCAGGATAATATCCCAGAAATGGTTTACCAAAATAACTCTTCTTATAGGAGGGCAATTTAAAAAAGAGATTACTGCTATGATTGATAGTGGTGCTGATTTAAATGTTATACAAGAGGGTCTTATTCCTAGTAGGTATTTTGAAAAAACCTCTTGTTCTCTTTCCCATGCTGGAGGAGGTCCTTTAAATATAAGATATAAGCTTTCAAATGCAAAAATTTGCAATCAAGCTAGTTGTATTTCTACTAGTTTCCTCCTAGCCAAAGATATTTGTCATGAAATAATTCTTGGCTTACCTTTTTTATATAATATATATCCTATAACTAGGATTGATGAAGTTGGTCTTACAGGTACGTATAATAATAAGCCTATTAGATTTGATTTCATAAACAAACCCATTAAAAGATTTTTAAATAATCTCCAAGAGAGGATTGATAGAAAGACTTTTCATTTATATTCTCTTAAAGATGAAATAAATTCTTTAACTATTGAAGAAAAGATTTCCAATCCTAGGTTAAAATCTAAGATAGATTTCATTCATAATGATTTTTCTCTAAAAATTTGTAATGATCATCCTAATGCTTTTTGGGAAAGAAAAAAGCATATTATTTCTCTTCCTTATGAAGAAGGATTCAATGAATCCAGTATTCCGACTAAGGCCAGACCTTGTCAAATGAATTCTGAGTATCTGGTTTTATGTAAGAATGAGATTTCTCATCTCATTATTAAAGGTCTTATTCGTCCTTCTCAGTCACCTTGGTCTTGTACTGCTTTTTATGTTAATAAACATTCGGAACAAGAAAGAGGTGTTCCGAGGCTTGTAATTAATTACAAGCCTCTTAATAAAGTTTTAAAATGGATTAGGCATCCTATTCCAAACAAGAAAGATCTTCTTGATAGGCTTTTTCAAGCTTTAATCTTTTCCAAATTTGATTTAAAATCAGGTTATTGGCAAATACAGATTGATGAATCTGATATTTATAAGACTGCTTTTAATGTTCCAATGGGACATTATGAATGGAAAGTTATGTCATTTGGTTTAAAAAATGCTCCTTCAGAATTTCAACAAATTATGAATGACATTTTTTATCGTTATAGCAGTTTTATTATTGTTTATATTGATGATATTCTTGTTTTTTCTAAAGATATTGAAAGTCACTTTAGACATTTAAATATCTTCAAAACTTTAGTTATTCAGAATGGTCTAGTCATTTCTAAACCAAAAATGTCTTTATTTAAGACTAAAATCAGGTTTTTAGGCCATGACATTGAAAAAGGAACCATTATTCCTATTCAAAGAAGCCTAGAATTTGGAGATAAATTTCCTGATAAAATCCTAGATAGGACCCAACTTCAAAGGTTTTTGGGCAGCCTAAATTATATTTCGGCTTATATTAAAAACCTTAGTAATTACACTTCTATTCTTTATAATCGTCTTAAAAAAGATTCTGGCAGTTGGACAGATGATCATACTCTTGCTGTTCAAGAAATTAAGAAAAAGGTTAAAAACCTTCCTTGTCTCATGCTTCCCAATCCTATTTGGGAAAAGATTGTTGAGACCGATGCTTCTAACATAGGATATGGGGGCATTTTAAAACAGATTGATCCTAATTCTAAGCAAGAGTACCTCATTAGATTTTATTCTGGAAAATGGAAAGGTGCTCAGCTTAACTATTCTACTGTTGTTAAAGAACATTTTGCTATTGTCAAATGTGTCTTAAAATTTCAAGATGATTTATATAATCAAAAGTTTATAATCAAAACTGATTGTAGTTCTGCTCAATTTATGTTTAGCAGAGATTTTAAACATGATGTTTCAAAACAAATGTTTGCCAGATGGCAAGCTCATCTTGCTCCTTTCGATTTTATAATTCAACATATTAAAGGTGTTGATAACCATCTTCCTGATTTTTTAACTCGTGAATATTTATCATGATTTCAGGTATGAGCTCTAATTACAGCTCCTACTCCTCTTATAGGGGAAGTGGAAGTTCCTCAGGAAGAGGAAGAGGTAACAATTTCTCTAATAGAGGAAGGGGCAACATTGTTATTTCCCAGATGGGTAAACAAAAGCTTATAGCTTCAGACTTGTCTCATGACAAAGATCAGTTAAAAGGCTTCATGGATAATATCCCTAAAGATCATCCTCTAGCCAAGGAATACCTTAATTATATTAAGGAGAAGGAAGCAGAGTCTTCTTCAGTAGCTGCATCAGCTAATTCCTACGCCAATATTAGCAAGGAAGATTCTTCTAATTCACAGTTCCATGAGACTGCATTTAAAGAAGTTATACTTCTTATTGAAGAAAAAGATCTTCAATGGAAAAGCAACCCGGATTATATCCTAGAAAGATATCTTAATAAGACATCTTTTGTACATGGTACTTTAAAGCAAAGACAATATTTTGAAGGTCTTTTGCTTTCCACAAAATCTGTGGAGATTACTCATCACACTGCTAATAGCAAAGATGAAGTTCAGGGCAATTTTAGTTTTTCTAAACTTGTTATTAAAAAGATTATATCTTTTGAAGAATGGGGTTTTTCTCCCCTTGCAGAGAAAGAATGGTATTCCCCAATTCATAAATTCAATTTTAAATTCAACTATTGGGATTATATCCAAAGTTTTTCAAATGTTCTTTTTTATGAAAATGAGAACAAAAGACATTCTTGGTTCTTAAAAATTTGTGAAAATTGTTTTCATACACCAATTCCTAATTGGTTTTTTATATGGTGGAAAAATTTTGGAACCTCTTCAGATATTTTTCCAGATATTATGAAGAAACATCTAAAAAATTGGATGTTATTTTCGTCAACAGTCAATGACTGTAAAAATTTGTATAATATTGAAGGCAGCAATATCTGCTTATTTTTTATAGAATTTGGGTTTCCTTGGATTTGGAAATGGAAACCAATTTTTGGTTATAATGATTTAATGATTCCTTGTATTAAGAGGCAAGGTCTAACCAAATATTGGGATAAATTAGATCGTATTTGTCCTGGTTCTACTCTTATAGAAGGAGTTGATCTCTACAATTCTATTGAGAAGAAAATTCAGCTTTATAAGCAGAATTTTGAGCAGAAAAAGGTTAAAAAGGACTCAGACATTCCAAGTCCTTTCCAGCAAATTTCTCAGAAATATGCAGGAACTCTTTCTAAGGAAGAGATCATTGATCTTTATATTGAAGAAATGAAAAAAGATCTTCAAGAAAACATAGGGCCATGCTCTTCAAAGTCAGATGCATCCATGAACTCAGACTTACACCAAGATGCTCAAAGTGAAGAAGGATCTGAAGAAATTATTATTTCACTAGACGATGCTCTAGAAACCTTGAAAGATTCGTTAAAACAAGGAAAGTAAGAATTTGCCAGCTATTGTACCTTTTATCAAAGGTGGCCGACAAATGTATCAATTTGTCAAAAGATGCTTTCAAGAATTTGCCAGCTATCAAAGGTGGCCGACAAATGTATCAATTTGTCAAAAGATGCTTTCATAAAGCCTTGGTTTTTAGTCCTTTTTACTATTGACTTTTATAAAGTCTTTTGTTTTGATACAGCTGTGATACAACTGTCTTCTTGATTAGTTTCTTAGACTCTATTTAAAGGGAGGCATGTCTCTCTTCTGAATCAGAGTTTTCTTTACCACTTCAGTATTTTCTTTGTTTCTCTGTAATTGGTGAGTTTTCAATAAAAGAATTAGTGGCCACGATCCAGTGAGCACATCTTGTGGTTACAAAGTAAGTTCTTCCATATTTTATCAAACATTTTATTACTTATATTCTAATAATGATCGGCTAAATTAGGAAATATGAGTTAAAACATGTTTTTGATAAGATATATCTGTAGATTTACATGGATTGGTTTATATGTCCAAATTTAGTAACATACCTAATTTTTGTTACTTGCTTCCTCTGAGACTGATCGTCACCCGTTGAGGCCAGAAGAGCCGTTTTAGGGTATTTGATCTTGGTTTGAGAAAAATAGTAATAAGATTTATGTATTTTCTAGATTCTGGGTATAGATGTATATATAATATTATATATAATGTGGGAGGTTCAAGGGAAACCTTAAAAAAATGGAAAACTAAGAAACACTCTGGTAGCTCTTCATCTGGACGATATGTACTTGTATATACAAGTACATTAGGGCTATGTTTGGCCAAAAAAAGCTAGCTTCAGCTAGCTTATAAGCTAGTGTACATGTTTGGATGACCATAAGCTAGCTTATTGAAACGTTACTCAAAGTAGCGTTTTGAAAAGCTAGCTTATCAGCTACAAGCTAGCTTATAAGCTAGTTTGCCAAACAAAGCCTAGGTTGTTTTTATGGTTTTTATGTACGTGTGCATAATGTATTTGTGTATATGCACATGTACATGTTACAGATTACTTGTATGCACAAGTATATACCGTCCAGATGAAGGGTATCAGAGTGTTTCTCAACTTTTCATTTTTTTAAACCTGATCCTATATATAATAATATCTATAATTATATAAACAATATATATATCGCCACTTTTTTTTAATTAACAAATTACCCCCTATTTTTTGTAAATTGAAAATCAACAAAATATACCTGCCACCTTTTTTTTATTTAACAATTACCCCCCCTATTTTTATAAATTGAAAATCAACAAAATATACCGAAAACAAGAACAAAATAAACTACACCAAAAACCCATCATTTTATCATCTTAAATATATACTAGTGTTGGGCCCGTGCATTGCACGGGAGGATAAATTTTTTGTTGAAATATTGAACCGAGTTAAAATGAAATGTAATTTCTCTGTTAACAGTTAATGAAATACAATGTGAAAAACGAATGTATTTTCATAAGTGGTTAACTTGCATATTTTTTAATCATTTGTTGTTATGAGTTTGTGCAATAATATTGGTAATAGTTTTGTATTATATTATTTAAAACTCAAACGACATGTCTCACAACATATCACTATTATTGAAATAATTATAAATATGAACATACGTTTTTACATATTTTGCAATTTTTCTTAAACCTCCTCGACAACACTTGACAATCATTTTGAATGTATAAATCTGTAGATTAATTAACAACATTCAACCCACATCAAATATGACAAAGAAAATAAATGATTTCTATCTTTTGTAACCGGCAACTCAACTGGTATAGTTCAAATTCACTCAAACTACTTGAAAATTTATCTGACTATTGATTTCAAGACCTCATAGTATTAGTCGATAAAAATAAAGATATGTATATATATATATATATATCTTATTCCCCTACTTCGAAAAATATGATAGTGGGTTTTGAAAAATATAAACAAATCCTCAGTAAATAAAATAAAATATAAAAAAGTAGTTTTTCAAAGAAACAAAAATATGAAATACCTTTTGTTCAGTTGCAGGTTCCGCCATTGACACCCGACCGTTCGTCTTCTTCTTGTACTCGGATGATACATAGAGAAGCTATATATATTTATAGTGAATTTAGAGAATATTTTAAAATCTTTTATTTTCATTTTTGATTTTACATTTAAATGTAAATATATAAAAAATATGGAAGAATATTTTTATATCTACATCGTTTCTATTTTATTTTTTCTTTACACTTGTTTAATTTGGAAAGTATTGCGAAATATTTTTTATTTTAAAGAATACGATAATTTATTAGTGTATCTCGTTATTTTTTATTTTTAATTCATATCAACCTTCTTTTTTCTTCTTTTAATGCTCGTGAAAAAAAAACGTGTAGATTTTATATTAGCAAAAAAAACACGTGTAGATTTTATATTATGCTAATATAAAATACGTGTAGATTTTATAAAATAAAATAGATTTTATATTAGCAAAAAAAATACGGAAGAAAAAAGAGTTTATATTACATCTCATTGTGTAAAAAGATTTTATAAAATAAAATATGGAAAAATCATTATGAGATGTACTATAAAAAAATACGGAAGAAAAAAAAAATTATATTACATCTCATTAATATAGATTTAAATGTAAAATCTACGTTTAAAATAGATTATGCTAATATAAAATCTATTTTATAAAATCCTCCACCAAAAAAACAAATATTTATATTAATAAATGAGTATCCATTTCACAAATAGATGATTATGTGAGATACTGTGCTTAGAAAGGTTGTACCAAAGCATTAAGAAATTGTAAATTAAGTAATTGACTTTAATTAGTTGTACCTTGTGCTTAAAATATTGTAATTAAGAGTTTTTTATTTCGTTTTTGTAATCCGTACTTTATTCTTGATTTATTAAAAGTAATTTAGAAAATGATTTCACTTTAAATGTTAATTTTATTATTATTTGTAATTCAAGAAAAAAAATACAAAAGAAGAGTATTATGGCCATTTTTTATTGTTTTATTTTTAATTCATAAGCTACATTATGTAAATCAAGTAAACAAATTCTATTTTTTTTTTCCAAATTTATTTGACATAATATATTTTATCTCTTCTCAACCAAACACTTGGGCATCGTTTGGCAAAAATAAGCTAGTTTATAAGCTAACTTATTTTCTGGGTAAATGTTTGGATGGACATAATGTCACAGACTTGTCTCAACAAGATCGCGTGCGGCCTTAGTTCTCCAACTAAGTCAGCCAAACTCCTAAAACAACCAACGATTAAGGCTAGTAAAGAGAACACAAGAGATTATTGGAATGCAAAGGAACCTTGTATTGCTTGAGAGAACTATTACAAGAGAGCTTAGAAGAATACTTTGAGGTGTGTTGAGCCAAATGAGGCCACCACCTATTTATACTACTCAATGGAACAATCTAGAGAACGACTATCTAGATATGTACAAGGAGTATTCTAGAACTATCAAGTAAGACTATATGCAATAGGCTTCTACATCCTTCCATGGGAATGCCTCCTCCCTTCCATGTAGAATCTTCTAGAGATGTTCCATAAGAGGCTTCTACCATTTTCCCATGGACTCTTCTACAAAAGTTCTATAAGAGCCACCATCCTTCTTGAGTAGTGTAGAAGGTTCCGGAATCCGGTTAAACTTCGGGAAACTCGTCTCATGCTTGGAGGGTCGTCACATTCTCCCCCACCTAAGCTCGCGGCGTCCTCGTCATGCCATCCTCATGATACTTCTTGATATTATCCACGAATTGCCATAATGTGTCTTGAGCCTCCCAGCTTACATCACTATCAGACAAGTTTTGCCACTTGATCAACTATTCCGTATAGCTCGGCACTCCTCGTCTTGATACCTTTCAATCTGAAAGAATCTTTTCAACCTCTCGATCGAAAGAAATCACAACCGTAGTCGGCGCCCTTTTGGACACTCCCCGTTCTAGATCTTCCATATCCTTGTGATAAGTCTTGAGAAGACTTACGTGGAAAACCGGGTGAATTTTCAACTTAGGAGGTAGTTGAAGCCTATATGATACCTTCCCAACACGTCCAATTATCGGGAAGGGGCCTTCGTACCTTCGTATCAATCCCTTATGCACCTTCCTTAATGATTTGAATTGTTGAGGTAGGAGTTTTATCATTACTTGTTCTCCTACCTTGAACTCGACGTGTCTCCACTTCTCGTCCGCCCATTTCTTCATCTTCTTTGCCGCTTTGTCCAACGAAGCCCGGGTTATATCTTCTTGCTCGTGCCACTCCCTCATGGTCTTGTATGCGGCTGGACTATTTCCATCATATGATGCGGCTAATGCATTCGGGGTCAACGGTTGCCGCCCCGTAACCAACTCGAAAGCACTCTTCCCCGTAGCCTCGCTCCTTTGCATGTTGTATGAGAATTGTGCAACATCAAGGAGTTTCGCCCAATTATTTTGGTTGGCACTCACATAGTGTCGAAGATAGAGTTCCACCAATGCGTTTACCCTTTCCGCTTGTCCATCGGTTTGGGGATGGAAGCTCGTAGAGAAGTTCAAATATGTCCCCATGATCTTGAATATCTCCGTCCAAAATCTCCCTGTGAACCGTGGGTCTCGATCGTTCACAATCGTATATGGCACACCCCAATACTTTACCACATTTTTGAAGAAAATCTTTGTCGTCTCTTCCGCAGTACAATCGGGTGGTGCGACTATAAAAGTTCCATACTTTGAGAATCGGTCCACCACCACGGTTATGCTTCCGCAACCCTTCAACTTTGGCAAGCAAGTGATGAAGTCCATGGAAACACTTTCCCATGGTCCTTTAGGTGTCGATAAGGGCTCCAACAATCCTTCCGGTTGTCGTTTCTCTATCTTATCTTGTTGGCATACTAGACACGTACTAACGAATGTCTTTACATCGTCCCCCATCCTTGGTAAATAGAATGTAACTTCTACCAATGCTAGTGTCCTATTGATCCCCGGATGACCGACCTACTTTGAATCGTGACACTCCTTTAAGATAGTCCGCCTAAGATCGCCCCACTTAGGCACGTACAACCGATCTCCCTTGGTGAATAAAAGATCTCCCTTGAGCCAAAACCTTCTTGTCTTCCTATCTCGAGCCAACGCCACAAGATTCTTGGCCATATGATCATACTCTAATCCTTCTTTGATCCGGTCTTAAAGAAAGAACTGGGGTTGAGTGATAGCCACAAATTCCGCCTTGCGACTCAATGCGTCTGCTACCATGTTAGCCTTCCCCGGCTTGTACTCCAAGTGGTAGTCAAACTCGGCTAGGAAGTCTTGCCAGTGTGCTTGCTTTGGACTTAAATTCTTTTGGGTTTGGAAGTAACTTGTCGACCCCAATAGATAGTGTCTCCATGTCCTCAAGCAACGTATGACCGCCATCATTTCCTTCTCTTGCACCGTGTACCTCCTTTCCGTATCATTCAACTTCCAAATTTTGAATGTTATTGGATGTCCTTCTTGCATTAGAACTCCTCCAATGGCAAAATCTGAAGCATCCGTGTGTAACTCCAATGGATTGGTCACTTTCGGTAGTCTCAACACCGGTTCCTCGGTCACCGCATCCTTTAACTCGTCAAAGGCACCTTGGCAACGTTCGTCCTACTCCCAAGCCTTCGTTTTCTTCAATAGGTCCGTCAAGGGTGACGCCTTGACCGAATAACCCTTGATAAAGTGCCAATAATAGTTTACCAATCCAAGGAAAGACCTCACCTTCGTAACCTTGGTTGGTGTCTCCCAATCTCGGATAGCCTTGGTTTGTGGTCGCCCGGGGATTAGTCGGTGCGCGTAAGTTGTCCCGAAAACCCACGGTTACCAAAAAAAAATCTCGGATGGCCTTGACCTTTGCCCCATCCATCATCAATCTACCATCATTGATCTTATGCCCGAGGAACTCCACATCTTCTGGAGCAAAGGAACATTTCTCCAACTTCATGTAGAGATCATTGTCCCGTAATACTTTGAACACCTGTTTCAGATGAGATACATGCTCCTCCAAGGTGTCACTATAGACGACTATGTCGTCTAAGTAGACCACCACAAATTTATCAATAAATGGATGGAATAATTTGTTCATCAAAGTATAAAATGTAGCAGGAGCATTGGTCAAGCCAAATGGCATGACTAAGAACTCGTAAGAGCCATACCTTGTGACACACGTTGTCTTGGATTCATCTCCCTCGGCTATCCACACTTGATAGTATCCCGATCTCAAATCCAACTTGGTGAAGTATCTCGCCTTCCCCAATTGGTCAAACAAATCGGCAATAAGAGGAATTGGGTATTTTATTATTGTTACCTTGTTTAGCGCCCGATAGTCTATGCACATCCGCAAGGACCCGTCCTTCTTCCTTTGAAATAGCACCAGTGCGCCATAGGGATCTTTAGAGGGTCGGATGTACCCCGCATCAAGTAGCTCCTTGAGTTGCCTCCGCAACTCCTCCAACTCCGGTGGAGGCATTTGGTATGGGGCTTTAGAGGGTGGCTTCGATCCCGACTCCAACTCTATCACATGGTTCACCTCCCTCTTAGGTGGGAGCTTCTTCGGTAACTCCTTGGACGTTACGTCCTTGAACTCATCAAGAACCTTCTCCATCTCTTCCGGTACCTTCTCCTTGCTTCTCCCACAATCATCCTCTTGCCTTGTAACAAATAAATAGCAAAGTTCGTTCTTGTTGTATCCTTTCTTGAATTGCATGGACGATAGGGACTTGGCACTACTCTTAGGGCCACGTTCCATATCCACCATACCAGTAATTCCCCCATCTAGGATACATAAAGAAGTATCAAATGGCATAGGGAAAGCGCGTACCTTATTGAGAAAATCTAACCCGAGCACCACTTTGAAGTCGTCCATGGGTACCACCAAGAAATTGATCTCTCCTTTCCACTCTCCAATCTTGGCCCGCACATCTTTGGCTACACCATGGATTGGTTTGGCCGTAGTGTTCACTGCTTTGATAGTACCACTCCCCTTCGTCGCCTTAATCCCTAGCCTTGAGGCTTCATCAATGGAAACGAAATTGTGTGTAGCACCCGTATCGACAAGAGCACGTACCCGATTTCCTTTTATGGTAGCTTCTACGAATTGCAACCCCTTGTTGGCTACCTTGGTCAAATCCGTCTTGCCTTTGATTGCATTAAAGATCCGCAACGACCCCATGCATTCATCCCCGTCTTGAGAGCAACCCTCATCCCGAGTTATAGCATGGAACTTTGCTTTGCTTGGGAAATCTCGAGCTCGGTGTGGTCCATCACAAAGGAAGCACCTATTATTCTTGTAGGTCGTCCTCAAGTCTTTGTTCTTCCTGGTTGGTGGCTTTCGTGCATCATCATTCCTTACTTGGGTTGGCTTCTCTCCTCCACCTTTCTCATGGTTACCCTTCCGATGCCTTGGCTTCGACGACTCTTTCTTGCTAAAATCAATCAAGGCCTACGCCTCGGCAATAGCCGTTGCAAGGTCTTGAACCCCACGTCACTTCAACTCCGTCTTGGACCATGTTCTCAAGCTATCAAGAAAGTAGAAGAGAGAATCTTTGTCGGAAAGATGCGGAATCTCCAAGATAATGTTGGTGAAATCCTTCACATATTCCCGGATTGTTCCGGAATGCTTGAGCTTACGAAGTCGACTCCTCGCCTTGTCCTCGGCATTCTCCGGATAGAATTGTTTCTTAAACTCGCGAATGAAATCTCCCCAATTAGTAATGTTACACGTACCTCGTTCAATATCTCCATATCGACGTCGCCACCATAAAGTCGTGGTGTCCTTCAAGTATCTCGTGGTCGTCTTGATCTTGATCGCATCCTCCACGATGTTGACTCCATCCATGTATTGCTCAATTTCCAATAGAAAAATCATCAACCGCACTAGCATCACGCTTTCCCACGAACGATGATGGTTTGGGAAAATCTACCTTTGGATCATGGTTGTTAGTGTTGCCAACTCTACTAGCCATGACTCGTTTATTCAAACTCACGTCGGCTTGGATTTCATCCAAATGTTGGTGAATCGTGGAGATCTCTACCTCCACCTCACCTCGAAACTTAGCTAGCTCGTTCATGAACATACCACTTAAGTCATGAAGCTCGCGTCGCAAGTCTCCACCCAAGACGTTGAGGGCGCTCTTGAAATCATCCCGCATGTCGGCAAAGTCAGAGTCCAACACTTCCACATGTTGGTTTGTCTCCTCCACTTTTGCCATCAACTCGGCCACAGATGTCTCTACACCCATCATTCTCTCTTCCAAGATAGAGAGCAAATCTTTGGACTTACCTCGGTTCTCGTTCGCTCCTTCATTGCGAGACTCTTCTCGGCCACGATTCTCCTCAACAACGGATGCACCAACAACGTTCTTGCTAGATCCTTTCGCCATGCCTTCAATCGACCTGCTCTGATACCAAATGTCACAGACTTGTCTCTACAAGATCGCGTGCGACCTTAGTTCTCGAACTAAGTCAACCAAACTCCCAAAACAACCAACGATTAAGGCTATTAAAGAGAACACAAGAGATTATTGGAATGCAAAGGAACCTTGTATTGCTTGAGAGAACTATTACAAGAGAGCTTAGAAGAATACTTTGAGGTATGTTGAGCCAAATGAGGCCACCACCTATTTATACTACTCAATAAAACAATCTAGAGAACAACTATCTAGATATGTATAAGGAGTATTCTAGAACTATCAAGTAAGACTATATGCAAGAGGCTTCTACATCCTTCCATGGGAATGCCTCCTCCTTTCCATGTAGAATCTTCTAGAGATGTTCCATAAGATGCTTCTACCATTTTTCCATGGAGAGTCTTTCAGAAAAGTTCCATAAGAGCCACCAACCTTCTTGAGTAGTGTAGAAGGTTCCGGAACCCGGTTAACCTTCAGGAAACTCGTCTCATGCTTGGTGGGTCGTCACAATAAGCTAACTTATAAACTAGCTTTTTGATAAGATATTTTGAGTAGCTTATGAGGAGCTTTTTGTGATTATTCCAATTATAACCTCATTAATATTCATTATTATATATTAACTATTAATTATAAATAAATATTAATTATTAAAATTTATTATTAATTAACTAATAAATATTAATTAATATTATCTGAAAATTATAACATCTATTTTAATTATACATTGATATTAAATTTTAATTATTTAGAATTATTGATAATTATAACAAATTTTTTTAATATTGATCAATATATTTTAGTTATCAATTATTATTATTTTTGTAAGTATTATTTGGTTATTTTTTCCATATTATTTGTAACAGTTATTTAAAATTATAAGTTAATGTAGCTTTTTTTTAAAAATTTGGTTTAAAATTCAAAATTTATAATATATATAATTGTTGGTCCCAAATAGCAGTAAATAAATAAGAAAAATATTGTAGAAGGGGGGTTGAATACAATACACACATTTTTTCACTTAATTTATTTCTTATTGATATGAAATCAAGAATTACACATAGAAAACTTTTGATTATTGCGGAAGAGAACAGATGAATCTGCTCAAACAATCTAACATTAAGAGAAATGAAGAACAATTGTAAAACACTTAGAAAACAATAAGAACTTCGTAGAGAGAAAAGCCAGACACTTAGAGAACTTGAAGGTTGTAGAACTGGTGATCTTGCATGTTGAACCATCCTCCATATTTATAGTGCCTCATGCATTAAATGCATGGGACACCTGTTGAGCAAAGGATGGACACAAGTCTTCAGCAAGGTACAGGATGTACCTTTTGTCTTGAGGTGTTTTGGCTTGAAGTGTTGACCTGTAGAGGATGGTGGAGACCTTTCCTTAAAAGAGTATAAACTACAAAACATACTTTTTCTGATCTTCGGATGAGGTCCATGTCAATGCAAGATATCACAAATATACTTTGTCAGAAAAGTACAATGTGTTAGAGAGATCTTCGGGCTTTGAAGATTAAGAGGTCTTCGGCTCCCGAAGATTGCAGGATGGTGCCGATCTCAGTCTTCGGGAGCCGAAGACCTCTTAATCTTCAAAACCCGAATATCTCTCTAACACATTGTATTTTTCTGACAAAGTATATTTGTGATATCTTGCATTGACGTGGACCTCATCCGAAGATCAGAAAAAGTATGTTTTGTAGTTTATACTCTTTTAAGGAAAGGTCTCCACCATCCTCTACAGGTCAACACTTCAAGCCAAAACACCTTAAGACAAAAGGTACATCCTGTACCTTGTTGAAGACCTGAGTCCATCCTTTGCTCAACAGGTGTCCCATGCATTTAATGCATGAGGCACTATAAATATGGAGGATGGTTCAACATGCAAGATCACCAGTTCTACAACCTTCAAGTTCTCTAAGTGCCTGACTTTTTTCTCTACGAAGTTCTTATTGTTTTCTAAGTGTTTTACAATTGTTCTTCATTTCTCTTAGTGTTAGATTGTTTGAGCAGATTCATCTGTTCTCTTCCGCAACAATCAAAAGTTTTCTATGTGTAATTCTTGATTTCAAACCAATAAGAATTAAATTAAGTGAAAAACTGTGTGTATTGTATTCAACCCCCCCTTCTACAATACTTTTCTTATTTACTTACTGCTATTTGGGACTAACAAGTGGTATCAGAGAGGTTTAGTTTAACTCAATAAACTAGATCCGCAATGGCAGCCTCTTCTTCTTCTTCTTCTTTGAACAATGTTTCTTCTCAAAACACCACTGCTGTTTCATACGACAATGACTCTATAGCCAAACCACCAAAGTTTAACCCCAATAACTTCTTCTTGTGGAAAAGTCGTATGATACTCTTTTTAGAAGGAGTTGACAACAGATATCCAACTATCTTACATGAAGGTCCTTTTCTTCCTAGGGTTTGGAACCGGTACAATGCCAAAAAGGCAGATAAGGGAAATGCTGATGAGGACTCTTCTAAGGAAGAAAGAACTCCAAAAAATGGGAGATACATTGTAAAGGATCCCAACAAATATAATGATGAAGACAGATATCTTATAGCTCTTGATACTAAAGTCAGAGCCATCATTGCCCTTTCTCTGCCTGATGAGGTCTATCACTCCCTTGTTAACCTTTCTACCGCTAAAGAAATGTGGTCCACGTTGTGTGTTCTTTACGAAGGTACGTCTGAGGTGAAAAAGAGCAGAAAGATTGCTCTTGTAAGAAAATATGAACTCTTTTCTCATGAAAAGGGTGAATCTCTCTCAGACTACTACAATCGCTTTAACAGTCTTCTCAACAACCTTAAACTTGTGGGTCGCATCTATGATAATGAGGAGGTCTTGTGCAAGTTTATGGACTGTCTTCCTGAGTTTTGGGAAAATATCTGTACTTGTATCAACTCTACCAAGGATCTTGATTCCATGCCTCTCACTGCCTTGTATGGCACTCTATTTAACTATGAGCAAACTAAACTGCTTAGGAAGTCTATCACAAAAGACATTAAAAGCTCTTCTCTAGCTCTTGTCAGTGATTCTTCCAAAAATGTTGTGTGTATTCCTAGAATCACCTATCCTTTTGATTCCGACAACAATAGTCAAGAAGACCCCAATGACCCTTCAGAAGCCTATCTCAGTGAGGCTGATGATGAAGGAGAGGAGACCTCTGTAGCTCAGCTATCAGATGGTGTTGCCATGCTGGCAGGTTTTTCAAAAGGCAAACCTCGTTTCTCTTCTGGAAAATCCAGGTTTTCTAGAAAATCATCTTCTACTTTTTCTAAAACCACTCCCTCTGACAAATCTAATGAGGAATGTTATAGGTGTGGGAGGAAAGGACACTTTGCCTCTGAATGTAGAAGCAGGTCTTCTGATAAATCCATACTACCTTCCTCTAACCGCACCTCCTCTAGGTCTGTCAGAACCAAGTCTGACTCCTTCCAACCTTCTTCTCATAAATCAACCACATCTGTCCCTTCAAACTCTGACGGTGCTGAAAAGCACAAGGCTAAATACAAGAGAGAGAAGGAAAAAAATGCTCTTCTAGCCAACAAAGGAAAAGGTCTTCTCGCTGAATCTCATGATTGGGCAGATGAACCAACTTCCGAAAGTGACAAGGAAATGGACAACCTTTGTTTTATGGCTAAACTAGATGATGTTGATGACTGTGAAACTCTTTCCACCTCTATGGCTCTTGTTACTGCTGAGAGCTCCACCTCTTCTACTCGAGTACATCCTTTCTTTTCTCTATCTAATGCTGAGAAAATTGAAGCTTTTGACTCTTTGACCATTGACTTCTATGAATCCAAAAACGCAAAGAAAAAGGCAAATGCTCAGATAAAATCTCTTTCTTCTCAACTACAAATATGTGTTTCTCAGCTAAAACACTTTGACAAAATCAAGGCTGAGCTTGAAGATTTGAAAACTATAAACTTTACTCTTGCTAAAGAGAAGAGCAAACTTCTCAAAAGATTCAAAAAGGAGCAAGAAATTGTGAAAAGGTGGACAAGTTCCTCCAAAAATTTAGAAAGGATTTTTCAAGATCAAATAACTTGTGATGACAAGTCCGGACTAGGCTTTGGAAAATCTGACCTTGAACCTTTGTCTGACACCCATGCTCCTTTCTCTCTTCCCTCATTTTATGAATCTTCTGAAGAGAACTCCGACAACTCTGAACCTCTGGACTCTTCTGATCTGTCTAAAAATCTCAAGTTTGGGATGTTCATCAAATCCAAGAACATCGACTCTCCTCATGAAAATGAGGAAGCTCAAGGCTCAAATGACCCTCCTAAACCCATCCTTGAGTCTCTAACCTCCTTAAAAATAAATGAGTCTTCCTCTTCTAAGCCCAAATCCTCCAAAGATTCTTAGCCATCTTCAAGAAAATTCAAAGGCAAATCTGTTGTTGCTGACCTTCCTCCCAAAAAGAAATTTCCCAAGAAAGACTCAAAGAAATCATCTTCTCTCCCTATCCCGAGACCAGTGATGTTGAAAAAGCTGAATTCAAAGATACCCTCTTTTATTCCCCCAGCTAACTCTGGTAAAGGTATCTTGGGTCCTAAGCCTCTTGACACTTCTCTATCCTCCAAGGCCATGAAAGTCAATGTGACCAATCATTACAAGAAAGCTGATCAAAGCTCCAAAAATGTTTTTACCTATAGAAAATGTTATAACTGTGGTAATACCTTTCACCTTGCTAAGGATTGTCCTATGGAAAGAATTGATAAAAATGCTTCCAAGGATTCTTCTTCTTCTTCTAACTCAAAAGGACCCATTTCCAAATAAATTTTAAATTATTTTAATTAACATATTAAAATAGTTTGCCAAATATAGCCTTAGTTAAACCTCATAACATTACATTCAAATTCCTTTCGTATTTCAATTACTTTTGATAGATTCCATTACTTTAAGGAAATTTTGTCTAAACCAAATGCCTTAAAGAGGGCATTTGGTTTTGAGATAATTGGATTTTCATGGAAGGATTTGGTTTTTGGTTCACATTGTGAAACGGAAAATATATGTTAAAAAGTTTCACGTTATGAAATACATACATTACAAAACACATATATGTAAAACAATATCTTAACTCCTAGTCGTATATGAAAAGAAATAATGTAAACGTTTACGTTTAGACTGGTTTCCACGAGTTTGTAACCTTTTTATGTTTCTCTCGGAATTCGCCCTATATGGATATATATAAAATACTTTATGGTATATATTATGTTAAGATAGAGTATCTATATTTATACTATATTATAAAACACGAATAAAAAACTTTTACATACATATTATTAGACAAAAGGTACCATCATTTTATGCAAGATTTTAAAAATCTCTTAATTTAAAAGTATCAAAGCATAAGATACATATTACTACTGCATGCTTCTAACACCCACCAATTTGGTATGTGCAGAGCCTTCCTTTTATACAGACATTTCCATGTATCACTATTAATTAATATATTATATTACTATAATTTTGTTTTAATTATATTATTAAATATGTAATTGGTTATTTTTTCTAGATGTCATTAAAATATATAAGATAATCATTGAATTCTAACAAAATACTTAATTTTTTTTATATAAAAACGATTATACTACTAGAAGTGTACTCGCGCAATGCAGCTAGATACATCACGATTTTAATGTTTCATTTTATTTTCTGTTTTTTGTCGATTTACATTACGATTTTGGATGGTTGTGAGAGAGTGATAATGATTTTTTTATATAAATTTGTTTAATTTAGACTTAATAATATAATGTAATTTATTTTCGTTTAATAATATAATTTTTTTTTTTATAAAATATTCTGTAAGATTTTTTAATTATATTTTAGATTTTTTATATCTAAAATATGCTGAGAGTTATTTTAGGGGAGTTAAAGTGGGAAATGATTTTAGGGGAGTTAAAATGGTTAGAGATAATGATTGGAAATTAATGAATAACATTAAATGTAGTACATACAGCTTTTATGGCTGTTTTTAAGTAATTAGTATTAAATAGCGGTACATTAAGCTTTAAGACTTGTTTTTAAGAGTTTTTTATGCCATCTTTATAATATAGTATAGATTAAGCCTAAATTAAACAAATCTATAAAAAAACATTATCATTTTCTCAAAACCATCCAAAATCGTACTGTAAATCGACAAAAAAATAAAATGAAACATTAAAATCGTGATGTATTTCGCTGCATTGTGCGAGTACGCTTCTAGTATAATTATAATCCAAATATATTATAGAATTATAATGTAAAAATATAATAGTAAAAATATAACTATATTACATATAGTGCTAAAAATTAGAGTAAATTACACCGTAGGTCTCTGTGGTTTACTTAAAATCTGAATATGGTCTCTATTTTGAAATAATTATACCAGAGATCCCTGTGGTTTGCATTTCGTTTCACTCTGGGTTCTATGGTTTGAATTTTGTTACACTCTGGGTCCCTGTGGTTTGTTGAAAATTGCATTCTGGGTCCCTGGATTTTGTTGCACTCTAGGTCCCCCAAGGACTCAGGGTGAAACGAAATGCAAACCACAAGGATCTCTGGTGTAATTATTTCAAAATAGGGACCATATCCAGATTTTGAGTAAACCATAGGGACCCCTGGTGTAATTTACTCTAAATATTATATGTTGCAGGCCGTGAATCATGGCCCACTCCACACTATATAAAGATTGCTCCCGGTCCTGGCCGTTACAAAAACCGATTCGGTCTCCTTCCAATTCCATTACTACTCACCTTCTTCTCCTTGTTCAATCGGAAGAAAATGGGCCAAATCGCTAATGCCATTCCGTTCTTTGAATTGTCTAACAAAACCAAGATCCCTTCTGTAGGTCTTGGCACCTGGCAGGCCGATCCTGGTCTTGTTGGTGACGCTGTTGCTGCTGCTATCAAGGTTCCTTCCTTCCTTCCTTGCCTCTCTTCATTTCCACGTTTTACCTGTTTTTAATTTCTGTTCATCGCTGTAATATAGATTTTACGAAGATGACTCATGAGTTCGATTTTGTGTTTATATGTCCCTTACGTTAACAACATCTCCAACCGATTCTCCAGATAACGGAGACTCTGGGCTAATTTTTTGATTCGTCATATTCTCCAAAAACTTTCTCTAATGGAGAAGCTGTTAGAGTTTAATGCAATTTTTTTCTTTTTGGAGGTTTTGATTTTTGATTCTCCATTTTGGAGAATGTGTTTTCAAGTGAATCAGGGTTTATAAGGGTTTGGACCTGTTATCATATTCGAATCTATCTCTAGCATCAACTTCTAAGGGCCATGCCTCTGTTTGGTTTGATTTGGGTTAGAACTTAAAAGCAATATATAAATTGTTTTATGTAAATTTCTACTCATTATTTGGTATGCAATTTCAATTTATATTTTATTCGTTCTATGAAGTTTAGTTTCTCTTTTTACGTGCCATAAATATTGTTAGTGATTTCGAATCGAGTGCTGAAAAAGATGTGTAACTTAGAAGTTATGTTAGTAAATGTTCATGTGATTCACTTGGTTAATCTAGAATGATCATTCTATGGTGTAACTTATGTGATACACAGTATGATCCTATCATTATAACATGAATATATGGTCATATAATGTTGTATGCCTGGCTCGACCCCTGGATGGGATATACTTTGATCGTTTGTTTTGCTTTAGAAGATATCGTGTCATGTTGATAATATATGTGAAACCCATAAGTTTTTGCTCATAAACACCATCTACCATTAATCTACTATATGGTGTAGTCAACTAATATTATTAATATATTGATTCCTATGATGTCTTATATTATACCATTGAAGTACACAAGACTCATCTTTTATTTTATAACTTTCGGTTATACTTTCTTATAAATCATGGTTCTTATGCATGTAGATTGGGTATCGACATATTGATTGTGCTCAAATTTATGGGAATGAGAAGGAGGTACGCAGTTACTCACCTTTGTTCATCGGAATTTCTTGTTGTTTGGTTGCTATTTGTGCAAAAGGTTATAGGATGGACTAAAGTTATATATTTATCAATCTGGTTTCAAATTGCGAGATATTTAGGTGTATAACCTCAAATGAGATTTTAATCAAGGGGCCGTTTACCAAATGCTTATTAGGTAAGCGCTTAATTTTTGTAACTTCAGAAACATGGTATTGGAGCTATGTAAAATGTGCAACTTTTTGTAATCCATTACTATAACATATTTAATAAGGGGAAGGCTCAAATAAGAAAGACAAAAATATTGAGAACGTAGAATAAATGATTCATATGTGAATCATTGGTAAACCTGAAAATTAACTTTGAAGATGCATATGTGAACCCATGTTCACATTAGTACATTTTTACTAATTGTCCACATATGAAGAGGCACATGTGAACCATCATTTCCTTTTACCAATGATTCACATATGAATAGTATGTTCTTTACGTTCTCAATCTTTTTGCCTTTCTTATTCGAACCTCCCTATATTTAATAATCCATACTATAACATTTTGTACGATTGCATACTTTTTGTAACTTCTTCTACATGGTATTGGAGCTATGAATTTATATATTGGTTTTTTAGCTTAGCTTTGTTTCTATGTCATAATTGTATTTTTTCCAATCTTTATTTATCATTTGCCCCAATTCGTGCCACTGAAGTGTATTGAATTCGTATTTTAGGAGTGTATAGGTGTTTTGTTGAATTTGTATTTTATGAGTAAAAGGAGCAATTTCAATCTATTTATTTAAAATGAGTCAAATTAGGTTATATTTTATTGATAACGGGCCTGGCCTAACAGCAAAGTTTTAAAAAGATTACTTGAAAAACGAAATGGGTGTAACGGGTTAAAGTGGCCCAAAGTACTCAAGGGATTACAACCTCCTAAATTGTATTCTTAAAGAAAATGGGACTATTTATCATAGTAACAGTGTTTGTTATATGTAATATATTAATTATGTATGAAATTAAACCAATGACAGAAAGTGTAGACATTGTTAACCTTTTGTCAAGTTGTCATGTAAATGATTATAGTTTATGGTTTCAGATTGGTTTAGTTTTGAAGAAGCTATTTCAAGATGGTGTGGTGAAACGAGAAGATTTGTGGATTACCTCTAAGCTCTGGTTCGTCATGTTTCTTTAATCTTTATTCTTCTTGTATCAGACTAGAGATGCACAAGGCCTGTGCTTTTCATTAATCAAAAAAGAGCTCGGGCATTTTCAGGTCCAAGCCGAGCTTCTGGGTTGAAAAAGGGCCCGGTTGGGGTTTTTCTAGATGGGCTTTAACAGGCCTTGAAAAAGAAAGTTGGCCTGATCAGGCTTGGCCTGGGCTTTGGATTTGACTTTCTTTGTGCATCTCTAGACGATGTTTTTGTATACACACATGGAGGCTTTCCATTTTCAGTTAATAATTGGCAATAATTTGCAGGTGTACTGATCATGCACCAGAAGATGTACCGGTGGCACTAGAGAAAACATTGAATGATTTGCAGCTCGACTATCTCGACTTGTACCTTGTACGTATGCATTATGGCGTTTTATTTAGGGGAATAACTTTGTGGCAGATTTTTTTTTAAATGCATGACGTTCTGACAGTTTTAAGAACCACTCAATTTGTCAAAAGGTCATGCATTTAAAAGAAGGGAAAATCACCAAGGGGCTTAATCATTTGAAAACTCCAAAAATGTGTGAGATCCGTGAGAATTCTAACTTTAAAGTTTTGTTTCACATGAATTTTGTCCATCTAAGTATAATATTTAATGTATTGATTAACATATATTTGTTTTACAATGTGTTTGTTTCATATGTATTCGGTTCACAATGTGAAACTTTTTTAGGTGTACTTTTTGTTTCACAAACGAGCAAAAAAAAGTTTCACATTGTGATCCGAGTACATGTGAAATAAATACATTGCGAAACAAATATATGTTAATCATTACATTAAATTCTAGACATGGATGAAAAAAATATCATATTAAGTAGCATATGATGCACCGGTTCTCAGAGATCTCACGAGGACCGGTGCGACTTTTTGGCTCGGTTGGGTTCACCATCTGACAAAAAGTGGATTCCACCAATTGGCGGTCTTGATTGGCAAAATTAACGGGATTTCTTTATAAACCTAAAAAACTTGGCTATTTCTTTAATCTTTTTGCCATAAATGGCTATTTTGGTGGATTTTTCTTAAAAAGTATATGTCAGAAGGTTATTCTCCTAATAACCATCTATTATGTGAAGTGGTTATAGCTGTTTATTGTTTTTCGAAGATCCACTGGCCTGTCCGGATGAAGAAGGGATCTGAAGGGTTTAAGCCCGAGAATCTTATGCCAACAGACATCCCTAGCACGTGGAAAGCAATGGAACAACTCTACGACTCCGGGAAGGCACGTGCCATTGGTGTCAGCAATTTTTCTACGAAAAAATTGGGAGATTTGTTGGACGTAGCTCGCGTTCCCCCTGCTGTGAATCAGGTGGAATGCCATCCTTCATGGAAGCAGACCAAACTCAGAGACTTCTGCAAAATGAAAGGCGTTCATCTATCTGTGAGTTAGTAGACGAAATACAAATGTTTTATTTGAAGAATATGTTTATTTAGGAGCCGTTTACACACTTACGCTTCTTACATGTAACCAAACACCGATCGCCTCTTAGTGGGTACCATACCAGGTAAGAGACACTTATGCTATGCTATTTCGATGATCGAGAACCTTACCCAATAAGTGTTGGTAATGGCCCCTCAGTTAATTTTTGTAACAGACAACAATCTAATACGTTAACGTCTCTAAGAAAACTTGTCTTCATGCAAACCACCTCTATACCCCTTGGGGTAAAGGTAAAATCCGCATACATGTCACCCTGCCCGACCCCTACCTCTGCGTGGAATTTACTGGGTCTAATTGGTTTGGTTTTTCTCTAAGAGAACTTAAACTCACAACATAAGGTTATAGAGATGCACCGATACCATCAGACCAATAGGTCATTTGGTTCAATGGTGGTTATGTTAACCAAGTATTTGATGGCTTTATGTGTTATTTTTTAGGGCAAAATGCAATGAACTTTGTATTAGTTTCTATTTAGTGTAACTAGGATTTTCTCTCTCTCAATCAATGTAACAAAGTTTCAAAATTTTCTCTCATACTCATGTTGACCACTAACATACCGATCTTGTAACATTTTGATAATGTGAATATCAAGTTGTGAATCAAGATTTTATGACCGGTAACCCGGTGATTCCACCATATATATATATATATATATTTTTTTTTTTTCAATCAATATTACTTGACAGCTTGGCATCGACGTCATTTAATAGTACAAGATTAGCCAAAATGGGTACGAAATAGTTGCATATTTATGCATTTTGCCCTTCCCTTCCTTTAACAAGTGAAAGCATAATTTATTGTGTTTTTCTTCATTTCTTGCAGGGATATTCACCACTTGGTTCGCCCGGAACCTCGTTCATGAAAAGTGATGTACTCAAACATCCGGTTCTAGCTGCAATAGGGGAAAAATTGGGAAAGACACCCGCTCAGGTTGCTCTCCGTTGGGGTCTGCAGATGGGTCATAGTATACTCCCCAAGAGTACAAGTGAATCCCGAATCAAAGAAAATTTCGATGTTTTTGATTGGTCGATTCCTGAGGATTTATTCGCCAAGATTTCTGATATTGAGCAGGCATGCATGCTTTCTCCTTAACTTGATCAAATCCAGTTTGTCCACATCAGCTAAACTTGAACAGTTCTACTTCAATAAATGTGACCCTCCATTTTCTCTTCAAAGGCTCTTTGGAAGAGTAATATGATGGAGTTCCACATAATTTAGAGATGCACAAAAAGGCCCGAGTATGAACAAGACTTGGGCCTATCACGCCTGGGCCCATGTCTTAAAGCTTGATCAGGCCCGAAAAAGCATGGTCAAGCCCGATCAGGCCTTAAAACGGGCTTAGAAAGTTAGGGGTTTAGACCTCACCAAAGGTGAGGAGGATGTGTGAGTTTATTGGTTGCATTTGCCGTATATAAATATTATATACTTCAAAAAAAAAAAAAAAAGGGCCTTGGAAGGTCTGGTCCCAGGCCCGAAAAAGCTCAGGCCATGTGCATCTCTACCACATATTACACAATTTGCTACATGCATTCTTAAACTTGTATCGGTGTTCTGCAGGCGAGGCTGCTGAGAGGTACGAATTTTGTGGACGAGACTCATGGTCATTACAAGAACATCGAGGAACTCTGGGATGGTGAACTATGAGGCCTAGAGTCTGCTTTCCATGGATTGGTATGGTCGGCTGTTTAAGATTCCCAATAGTTTTTTCTGTGTTTTCTAGTGAAATCTCGGACACTAGTGTTGCGAATGATGGTTATTTTCTGCTGTTAAAGTTTCTACCATCTATACAATCTGGTTCTGCATTTGATGCTTTGTTTGTGATGGATTTACTTTATTTCCGTGGGGATGTGATTGCGTAGTTTAACTAGTTTAACTGGTCGTGATTGATGCACAAAAAAGCCCGAGCTATCAGGTCCGAAAGCTTGGTGAAGCCAAAAGCCGGCCTGAAAAAGCTCGATTGGGCCTATTATTACAACGAAAGCCCGGGCCAGGTTCTAAAAAATGCTAGGTTTTTTTTTGCTTACTGAAAATGGGTTTGGAAGGGATTGAGTTTCATGGATCACAACGGACCTAACGAGTAGAAAATATTAACTCCTTTCTTCATGATTGACGTTTGAGTGTTTAATGAATCCCTTTGAATGCTAATTTTACCCCCCCCCCCCCCCCTAAACTACATGTTCCGTACTCACATTCATTAACATCAAACCCCTCCTTTGACGTTTGTACAACATCTCCAACAGTTCTCACTGTAATTTTTTTCACAATAGAAGATGAAAAGCTAAAATCTTTGGAAAGAAAATACATTCAGATTTTCTATTTTGGAATTCAACATTAATTATATCAGTAAAATATTCAATAGATTTTTCATATCCGAATAATCTTCAAACAGTTTTATATGAAAGGAAACAATATTCAACTTGATTGACGAAAGACTAAAAAATAATCTCTTTCCTTGGCATTAAATTCAAAAGTATTTTCTATATTTGGAGATTTTTATCTTTTATGTCATGTTTTCTTCAATTTTGAAAAACTTATAGAGAATCTGTTCGAGCAAAAAATCTACAAAATCTCAGTTTTATTTATTTTAGAGAATCTTTAGAGAATGCTCTCAGTACGAAGAAACCTATCAACACTGTCAAATTCATCATTTTCTTTTTAGAGAGAATGTAGTTTCATGGTAGCTATAAATTTCCCTAATCACTATATACTTGTGTGGGCATTTCGAATGTTCTCATCGCTAGTCTCTTTCCATTGTATCCTTTCTCGTAGGAAGGAGAGACGTCAATAGTAGAAAAAACCCCTTCATTACTACATTGCTGTTAAACAATTATATCAGAACTTGAATTTGTAAGTGTATGGATCAAGATTAACTGATATGGAGACTTTTAGGATAACAAGTCATCAAACAACCCAAAAAAAACATCATTGACCATCGAGGTACAATGGCCACGTCGATTAGTACGTTGCATAGGCCATTGCAGATAGCTTTGCATCCACCCCCATAGAATTGAGCAAATTACATTAATATGGAACGTACTTTGGTCCGACACCTATTCTGCGTACCGTTCTTTTGAAACCTTCATTTAGACACATCAAAATGATATCTCAAACATTAATTAGACCAAAGTACGGTCCACAAAGTAGGATTCAAACCAAAGTATGTTGTATTTTCATGAACACTCAAATGTAAACTAGATACTTAAATATTTGAGATGTCAAAACTGAGATACCATAATAGTGGTTCAAAAGTACATTACACATAAAAAATTCAGATCAAAATATGTTACATTTTCATGCAATTCGCTAGGGGGAGAAGTTGCTCCTAATCAGCAAGGCAATAATGGGCTCAATGGCACCCCAAGACCTTACAATCCACCTTGCTTCTAGCAAAAAGAAAGGGAACTATCCTTCTATAGCTAATTGGATAAGATTTGCGCTTATCAAAATGAAATAGTAAGATTGTTGGTAAACCTCTCTTACTTGGGTAAGAGTCACCACCCTCAGTTCCAAGTAAGATTCTTGGTCCTCCGGGTATGATTTTAAGTCCTTGTCATTCTCACTTGGTATAGATAAGTAAGAGTAGTGACTGTTAAGTCAAATTTTATAGTAATCATTGTATTTATAGGCTTGGTCTAATACTGTGTTTTAGAGAGCTTGTTGTCGTGTATTGGCCAAGGGTATTTAAGTCCCTTGTGGCCTTAGCTTTGTAGAACTCTAATTGCATATTTTGAATACAAGTGATTTGGTGCATTCATCTCTCTCTCTCTCTACTTTCTCTCTCTAAGATTTAGAGTGATCTTGGATTATCAATTGGTATCAGAGCCTAATATGAATCTGAGAGAAACATGTTTTGATTCTGAATTTGTGGTTGAATCAGAAAATTTGATTGATTTTCTTGATTTTTTCAAGAAAATATCAATTTTTGATTTTTCATCAAATTCAGATTGTTTTCTGATTGAATTTTCTTGTAGTTTGGTTCGCTGGATCCGATTTTCTTAGTAGAATATTTTTGATTCACATCATTTTGCAAGAAAAACAGTTTTTGAACTTCAATTTTGAAAATTTTCGAGTTTCTGGAAAAGCCGTTTTGCGTACTGTTCAATTCACGAATTCTCGATTTTGTGGTTTTTGATCGATTTCGTTGTTGTGGTTAGAAAATTGTTTTCGAACGATTATGTGTGTAAAAATTTTATCAATTGATCTGAGTTTTGCGCGAGTTCATCTGGAATTTGCGCCAGTTCATTCAGATTCATCAGTTTGCGCGAGTTCATCTGAATTTTGCGCGAGTTCTTCTTCAATTTGCGCCAGATTCAAACTTTGCGCTAAGTTTATCAGGGTTTCTAAGTTCTTCGCCAAGTTCAGGTCAAGTCTTCTCGCGAAAAGTTTAGTTTGCGCCATCTCAGTCTCGCGCAAATTACTTTTGCATCATCATACATCTCACGCAAAGTAAAGTTTGCGTCAGCTTCATCTCACGCAAAGTTAAGTTTGCGCCAGCTTCATCTCACGCAAAGTTAAGTTTGCGCCAATTGTTATTCACGCAAAGTTAAGTTTGCGTCACACTCTTCTCACTCAAAGTGAATTTTGCGTTATCAACTCCTCACGCAAAACAGAGTTTGCGCCACCATTGTCTAGCGCAAATCTCTTTTGCGCCACCAACATCTCGCGAAGTTCAAGTTTGCGCCATCTTCTGTTCCCGCAAAATCTAGTTTGCGCCAGTTACTATTAGCGCAAATCTCTAATTTGCGCCAGTCTCTCACTGTTTCAAGACTTGGGAATTTTTTCTCTGATTTTCTGAAGATATGGATATGTCAAAGTTCTTGTTTCAAGCTCAGTTTTACAAGAACGATATTATGATGTCATTGGGAACAGATACTCGTCCTCCTGTTTTAATCAATGAAAATGAGTTCACTCAATGGCAAGATCAGTTCATTAACTTCATCGAGCGTCAAACTAACGGAGAAAACATGATGAAGTCATTTAATGAAGGACCATTTGTCAGACCTAAGAATGATACTCCTTTGACTGCCGAAGAGGTTACACAAGAAAAAGCAGATCGTGAAGCAAAGTCTAATATGATGTTAGCATTGCCTAATTCTATCTACAATCGAATTGTGTTTCAAGCATGATCCGAAGATGATGTGGACTCAGTTAGAAAAGATTATGCTTGGTTCAACAGTTGCTACACAACTTCGGCATACACGCTACATGAATAATTTTGAGGAATTCAAAGCAAAGGATGGGGAGACTTTGAAGAGTGTCTTTGACAGGTTCTCAGTAGTGTTGAACGATCTGCAAAAGATAAAAGTGCAAAAGACTAAGTTAGAGACTAATCTGAAGTTTCTCAACGCTCTTCAACCGGAATGGAACAAATCATGTCATCGATTAAGGAATGATGTCCGAGTCTCCAAAATGCAAATACAAGAGCTTTATGAGATTTTGATGACAGATGAGAGCATTGTCAAAGAGAAGAAGGCCAAACTTGACAAGAAAAACAAGAAGACAGTGGACCCAGTTGCACTTCTCACGAGCCAATTGGCTGAACAAGCATTGTCTGATAATGCTTATGACGGGGCCACTGATGACGATGGTGAAGCTCTTCAGAAAGCGATGATTCTTCTCTCTTAGAACTATAATAAGAAGTTCCAACTTCGTTCGGGTTCCAACAACCTTCGCTTCACTTCAGGGTCTAAGAAGAACAAGAATGTCCAAGTGCCCGAGGCTAAGAAACCTGTAGCATGCTTTAACTATGGAAAGTCGGGTCATATTTCAAAGGAGTGTCAAGCAAAGGTGGTTCGGGATTCGGCATATTATAGAAAGAAATTAGAACTAGCCGAAAAGAGAGAGAATGGAACCGCTCTGTTGGTTGAAGAAGAATTCTGGCTAGATCACTCTGACAATGAAGCTGACAATATGGAAACTGCTCATATGTGCTTCATAGGAGATGATGAGACTGATGATGATGATGAAGGTTCAACTGATGAATCTGAGGTACCTTCTGAATTGGACTTCAAATTTATATCCTCACAAATGAACATCATTATAACTGCTTTACATGATCTTCGCTCAAAGTTATTATCTGAAAAACAATTAAATACAGAAAAGTCAAATTTGATTGAAAAATTACAAATTTTTTTGAAAGATGAAAAATCTATTTTGACTCATACAAAAGAAATCTTTCAAAAGAAATTAGATGAATTAGAAAAATCAAATATGACTTATCTTGATTCTTTAACAGAAATGACCAAACAAAAAGAAAGTTTTTCGGATAAAATAAATAAGTTGGAAGAAAAATTATATCTACGGAATCAAACTGAACAAACTATTTACTTGAATAAACCACGGAGTTATGAGTCTATCAAAGAAAAATGGGGACTTGGTTTTGAAAATCCGCATTTTTTAGATAAAGCTAAAACTGAAGTTCCCACTTTATATGAATATGATTATCTAAATTTTAAAAGATATGCTCCTCAGTTCAAATTTCATTGGACAAGTGAAAAGCAAGTTTTAGAAATCGAAAATGAGAAAAGAATGAACAACATGAAAAAGGAAATTCCTTTTGTTTACACGCGCGAAAATGCCAAATATTTTCCCGAAAAATCAAAGAAGAACAGAAATAGTTTAAATGTCATATCTCCCATTAAATCTTCATTGTCTGATGATTATTTTGATATCTGTGCCACTAACACTGATAAAGAAAATATATCTTCAATTTATTATGATTCTAAGAGATATATTCCTCCATTAGTGTTAGAAAGCAAAATCATTGATCTTGAAGATAAAATGGAAGAACAAAATATTCAAAGAGAAATTGAAACAGATGTAATTCTTTCTTTCATGACGTCAAGTCTTGAAGAAAAATTAATTTCTCAAAAACAAGATTATGTTTCTGGTCTTTCTTCTGATTTTAAAGAAAACAAAAAGGAAGTTCTAAAATCTGAAAACTTTTCTGAAAATTTTTCTGAATCCGAGGCAAGTTCAGGTTTATTGTATGATCAGTTAGGCTTCTTAGGTAAAATTGTTTCTTCAGACTCAATTCTTAAATCGAAAATTCTTGATGAATCTTTTACGCTAAATGATGATTATTATAAACCAAAGCGTAAAAGGAGAAGGTGAAAGAAGTCAAAGAAACAAGATAATGTTATTTCTGAAAATTTTAATTCTTGTTATTCAAATATTTCAGATAGGACTTTGAGGACTCCTACAAGGCAGATATGGAGGATCAAGCGAAAATCTGATGAATCTGCGACTGATGGGATCGAAATGTAGACAAACTTTGTAGAAGTGATTCATTTGCTACTTGTAATAAAATTTTCAAATATTCAATAAAGCAAATGATTCAAATTGCAAAAGATGTCTCCTATTCTTCCTCTGGTTCAAGTTCAGATGATTATGCTTCGTCCTCTACTGATGATTCTGTTCATTCATCTGATTATTTTTCTCATGCTTTCTATGTCAAATATAACAAGATTACTCCCATTAGAACTGCAATTAACAAATATGGACCCAAATACAAGTGGGTTCCAAAACAAAAGATTAATTCTGAGTTGCAGGCACCTAATGTCAAGGGGGAGTAAGAGAACGATGGCTTCTGAGTAAATCAGCTCAGAACCCGTACTTCAATGGACTTCGACTTCTAAACATATAAGTTTAGGACTCGTTTTTCAATGCATTTAGCTTCTGGACAAATGAGAAACTGTGAGTGCATCTACTTTATTCCGCTGCATTTATCTCTGACTGTGATGTTGTTCCAGTTATCTCAAATTTTTTCAAGAATCTGAGCAAGTTTGACCAGATCCAAAACTTTGATATGAGACACCTTTTATTATACATTATACGTTATACATTATACATTATGTGGAAGAAGGTATTATTGAATTTTATTTTGTTCCGACTAAATATCAATTTGCCGAATTCTTTACAATAGTCTTAAATGAAAAATGTTTTTTCAAACTCAGCATGTTGAATTTAAAAGTTTAAATCTTTACAAATTTTATTCTATAAAGTAAAAGTTTTACAGTTTTTCTCTCTCTCTCTTTCTTTTGAATAAAATGTGTGTCTAGGATAAATTTTCTAGTTGCTTTGTTTATATCGAAGTTTTATATGTTCAACTTTCAAGTCTTACAAAAGTCGAAAGGTCAGCAACATGTTTGAAACTTTTGATGTTGCTTTAAAGTTATGTGATTCGGAATATTTATAGTTTACAATGCTTAGAAATCCTAAAAAGTCAGAATTATGGATTGTAATGAAAATATGGGCTAAGCACTTAGATGTAAAACTGAGTGATTGAGATGAAAAATTATATATATAAAATACATAAATCTTTAAGTTTAAAAGTTTGTACCTGTGACCTTTCTGGTTTGGGAAAGTAAGTTCCGTGGGATGCTTGTCATCTGGTCCCCTAAGGTCAATTTGGTATGGGAGTGATCGAACCTAAATCCTTCTATAGAATCAGATCGAAAGTCATGTTCTACTGGTATGAATGGGTTTAGGATGTGTCGATGTAGCCTTTCTGGTCTGGGAGAGTAAGTTCCAAGGGGTGCTTGACACCTAGTCCTCTAAGGCCAACTGGTCTGGAAGCGGCTGACCCAAATCCTGCAATAGGATCAGATAGAGTTACGTTTACGATATGTTCTTTACTTACCAAACTTCTTGATTAAAAGATGCCAATGTGCACAAGCTTAAAAGATGCCAAAGAGCATACTCATGTGAAGATGCCAATGTGCACAATGCTAAAAGATGCCAATAAGCACACATCTCATGATACTTGGTGATATATTTGAGTTGCGATAAACCTATAAATTTGTGAAAGTCTTAATTCTTGACAGCTTAGTGTGAGTAAAGGCAAAGTTCTCTATTATATTTTTAGAATTGTATTTTCTTGAAGCTAATCGAAGTTCGCATGCTAGCACACTAAATAGATTGATGAAAGTTTTTGAAACTGAACATGTCTTAACTTGATATGCAATTAAACTTGTATCTGTATCCAACAACATACACTTGACTTCAACTGATGGATTAATCTGTGATATTTTACTAAGTAGAATTTAATTTGTATAGTGTTTAAAATTTTATATGTTTAGTTGCTTCAAAATTTATATTCAGTATATTTTTCTTTTTACACTGATGTTGTTATGTTTTTATTCTCATATCTGTATCAATGGGTTTGTGCATTATTCGAGCGGGAGTGAATAAGGAAAATATTCTGAAAAGATCATATCTCATATTTCGAGGGGGAGTATCTGATTTTCTATACGAATGCTAACTTGAATTGTCATATTTAGTGCATTTATGTAGGGGGAGTAAAAGAGCTTAACAAGTTACTTCATTTCAGCTTTCAAGTCAGATTTGCGCCAACAGTTGGTAGCGCAAAACTCAACTTTGCGCCTCCTTCAGGTAGCGCAAAACTAAGTTTGCGCCATCAACATGTAGCGCAAATCTTCCCTTTTCTCCTTTATTCTGAATTTTGCAGATCTGAAGCTGTCTTGTCTTTAACATAGGCATGACCAAGTTGATCCAGATCATCAAGGTCATGAGGGGGAGAAGTTAAGGAGAAGTTAAAGAGATAAAGAGTTCAAAGTTTATCTGCTCAAGATTCGAGAAGTTAAAGCGACAAAGAGTTGTCTGCTCAAGATTCTATTTTCTCAGCTATACTAGTTCTTTTGCTGTTCCAGCTCCGACCACCACAGTTCCTTCAAGTATAGTTGAAAGAGGTGCGTCGTTTAGAGCACAAGCTGATGAACCGATTGTTCTTTCAAGCTTATTACAAACAGGTTCAGTCTTGTCAAGGCAGCAAAGATAATATAAATTGAAAGATGCTGAGAAGAAATTTGTTTTAGTCAAGAAGCTTCGCTAAGACGCTTAGCAGGTCTGATTAGAGTTCGAAGATGGATATATCAGTTTACATTGAAGACCGGAGCGCCAATGATTACTAAGGGTGAGATTGTTAAGTCAGATTTTATAGTAATAATTGTATTTATAGGCTTGGTCTAATACTGTGTTTTAGAGAGCTTATTGTCGTGTATTGGCCAAGGGTATTTAAGTCCCTTGTGGCCTTAGCTTTGTAGAACTCTAATTGCATATTTTGAATACAAGTGATTTGGCGCATTCCTCTCTCTCTCTAGTTTCTCTCTCTAAGATTTAGAGTGATCTTGGATTATCAGTGATTCTTACCTTATTAGCGTTGATAAACGACCTCTAAGTTTCTTAGACTTTGCCTTACTTGATGTATTTTGTAGCCTTCTTTTCTGTGCCCAATACCTTTAGTGTCGAGGATAATACTCTATTTATGGTTGGGACAACTATGACCCGAGGAATATGCACCTTGTGTTGCATGTCATTTGTAGAATCAACTCAAACCTTTCGAGTTAGATCGGATAAAGTTAAAATCTGATTGGTCCTTTTTCATACCAGAATAAGCATGAACCAATATGGAGCAGTTTTTTAATTTATTTTCTTTTTTAAATCCATTAGTTTTTGATACTCTCAACCATCTTATCTGTACATAATACATATAGACATCCGAAGTTCAAACATTTAAAAATAAATTATCTTCTTTGTCAACAAAAATAGGACCAATCTGATGTATACTTCACATATCGGATTAGTTAGGGATGAGATCGAGACCGGACCGCTACCGAACTGGGACCGAATCGGTCGGTACCAAAAAATTTTGGGACTAAAAAGTGGTACCGAAAACGGAACCGTATGTACCAGTTCGGTACCAGTTCAATTTCGGTTACGGGACGGGAAAATTGGTACTAGGACCACTTGGGACCGAAAATTTTAAAATGCATCAAATGTGTATCAAAACCAATCGTAAACCAAAATACCTTCATAATGTTTCAAATGTGTTTCAGAACCAATCCCAAACAATCAAAAGTTCAAGTTTCAACAATCAAAGGTTCAAAATCAATCAAAAAGTTCAAAATCAATCAAAAGTTCAAAAATTGTAGGAAGAATTAAATTTGATAGAAAAATTCAAATCTCAAACTTTTAACCAAGAACATGTTCTTACCGGTAACGAGAATATTATTAAAATACATCTTTTAAAAGGTGAATTCTATTCATAGAGGGTAAGAAATACATGTTTTTAACCAAGAACATAATTGAAAAAAGGTACAAAAAATAAAAACTTACTTGAGTTTGATCCATGGAAGTGCCGAATACCAAATCTTGCCCGAATTTGTTGATTTTTTGATATGTATATAGGGGCCGATATTTTGATAGTGATAAAAAAATTGGAGATGATATGCATAATTAAAGAATTTAAAAAGACTTGCCTTTAAATTCCGGTTCGGTTTCAGAACAATAACACTAAGAGGGAGCTCGTGCTCCTCCCCGAGAAGCACTCCGCCCTCTGACCAAAATAGAACTTTAAACAAAATTATTTTGATTCAACCATCTCCCGAAAACAAGATTTACGCAGAAAGGTAACGAAGAGAGTGCTTCTCCTTAAAGAAGCACGAGCGATCGGGAAGCCTCAGAAGAGCCGTGATAAATAACAGCCTCGGAATAAGGTGTCCCTTGACTTTCTGGGTTATCGTTCAAGTGCGCGGCTAAAGCGTTCAATGGTCATGAATTGGAAAAATCCCGGCACCGAATACCAATTTTGACGAATATTTAGGGACCGAAAACCAGACCGAATACATGTTACTAGTTTGGGTTCGGTACGGTATCGGTTTAGTCATGGTTCGGTTCGGGAAAACGGTCCTCGATGCTCATACCTAGGATTAGTCACTCAATAAGGTTTAAATACGATGTTTACTCAAAAAGGAAACAATCTCAAGAACCATCGGATTTACAACCATCAGACTGAATGACTTAGAGTAAAGGTCACAATCCGATGAAAGCGTTTAAGCAACCATTGTTACCTTCATCGGATTTTATATAGTCCTTTGAATTATTCCATGCATTTAATATCCGACAAATAGGCAAATAGCTTATATTCCAGAATAGACAAATAGGATTTTTACTTATAAAAGTCTTATTACTATCTGTATTGTTCCAAGAGTAAAAAACCTTCACCAAAGTCGAAGAATTAGTTGAAGAGTGGTCAGATTGTCACCAAAGCGGACTGATTTATTATCTAGCCAAAAGAAGATCAAGACAAGATACAGTCAGTATGTAGTCTAACAAATACTACTACTGGCAAGCTGAATTTGAAATGCAAACTTGGCCAACAAGTTTGATTCACCAACTCTTCCTGACTCTCATCCTAAAGTATGGGAACATGCAAAAGCATGTCAGTTTAAGTATGCTCTAAAGTATTTTTTAAATACTTGTCATACTTTACTTTTCCCCTACATACAAAAGGATGAGAAGGGTTAACAAGTGTTTACATCAACTCAAAAGGTTGAAGTGAAAAGTACGAGCATGCATGGATCAACAAATCCAATGGAGACACGTGTTAAATGTAACACCCTCAAATTTATAAAGAGCGACTAATTTAAAATTTTCAATAGAACATCAAATAAGGATTAAATACCTTTATAAATGTTAAACATTGGTTTCTTACAACGACAATCTAGGATTCGACATCAAACAACAGTAATCAAAACCTTACACAAAGTCTAGATTTAGATGGGTGTTACTAAAACCCCATAACAGTTGCTATCTCCGAATGCGGAAGACACCATCGAATTACTAAATCCTTCACGTGCATCTAACTAGTACTGTTAGTGTATAAAATTGTATCCAAGATTTAGTGTGAAAAGTCAAGTCTAGAAAAGTCAAAAATGTCAAAGTCTTGATAAGTCAAAGTTAGCAAGTCAATCTTAATGTTTGTAGTTAAGCATGTGGTTTTATATCTTGGTATAAATACCTGTTGCTTTTGTAAAACACAACTAAGAGCTTTCATTGTAATATCAAACATATGAATATTTCTCTCTCTCTAGTTCTTAAACATTGTCAAATCTTGTATTAGATTGAGAATTGCTTGATTGTGATTGGGAATACAATTTCATTTGGTATCAGAGCAAACAAGAAGGAGCAGATTCGGATCAGATTTGAAGTTTTTTTTTTTGAAATTTTTTGGCGGACTGAAAAAGTTACTGTTTGATCTTAGTTTTTCGTGTTTTTGCACAATTAAATCAAGAAATTGATTTGATTGTGTACGTTTTATCCATAGGATCAACTTTCGTTCAGATCACATAGGCTAATTTCGACTTTAGATTAATCAATTTGATCAAAATGTTGGTTTCGTGAATAGTAGAAAGTCGTACACTGTAAATTCGAATTAATCACTGTAATTTTTGACTTCTTTTGTAATTTTAGTGTTGTAATCTTGTTTTGTATTGTATTGTGGACAAATTGTATGATTTTTAGAATCATAAATCAAGTTTTACTTGATTTTTGATCGAACAGGTCAAGAACACGCAAGGAAAACCCAAGAACGCGCAAGATATGTGAAACGCGCAAGTTCTTCGCATGAACGCGCAAGTTGAAGAATTTGGTCTCAAACGCGTAAGGCGTTATTAGCGAGTTCATAGAACGCGCAAGGCGTTATTAGCGAGTTCATAGAACGTGCAAGGCGTTATTAGCGAGTTCATAGAACGCGCAAATCAAAGTCTGCGTGTTTTGCTCTTTGATCTGCGAGTTTCAACTTGCGAGTTTGTTAAACGCACAAGTAGGCCTCTGCGAGTTCCAGAAACGCGCACGTTATGGTCTGTGAGTTTATCAGAAATAGTGTTCTGCGAGTTTATCAGAAATAGTGTTCTACGAGTTTATTCGATTTGCGAGTTTATCCGAAATAGTGTTTTGCGAGTTATTCAGTCTGCGAGTTCTACAAACGAGCACGTGTCTGTTTTCGAGTTTGTCAGTGAAAAGTCTTTTGCGCATTTAAGCATCTGCGAGTTTCAAGCTTTTCAGTGGTCTGCGAGTTTAAGTACTTGGTCAATTTTTTTCTAGTTATTTCAAATTTGATCAGTTTTGGATTTTACACACCGAGTGTAATATGCACTTCTTGAACGATCATATCAATCAAGCTCATTTTTTATTCAAGATGCCAAAGACAGATGAGAGGGGAAATAAAGTATTGTCAGCAAGAGATATGGCAGTCTTGTACATGCCTGAGATACCTATTATAGAGGCTGAACGAGATAAACTGAGAATTCAGAATGCAACCTTTATCAAACAAATGTAGGAGTTTAAATCAAAATTGTCAAATTCTGATAAATCTTCTGATCGTGTAAAGTGTGCTAATCATGCTAAATCTGATTATGCAATTATCATCAGCGCAAGAGAGAAGGAAATTAGAGAAAAAGAGACACAAATTAAAGATGGAGAGAAAATGATTAAAATAAAAGAATATGCCATTCAGTCTCTTGAGAGAGCAATCAAAGTCAAAGAGACTGTAATTACAAATCTTCAAAGCCAACTGAAGACGACTGAACAAAAATCATCAGAATTGCAAGATGAATCAGTCAAGTTTCAAAACAAGTTTATGGCTTTTGAAGATCAGATATCTGCTCTGGAAAAGAAGAATGCTGAACTGAAAACAAGCCTCCAAGCAGAAAAAGAAAAATCAAATGTGAAGACATCTTCTACCCAACAATCATCTGAATTTTCTAAGAAAAATCTTCAAGAGAAAAAGGATTTGGAGCTTAGATGCCTTAAACTTTCTAAACAAGTGTCTGAATTCGAAAAGATAATAATTACTGAAAGAGACACTTTTGTGAAAGAAAGAAAAGTTCTTGAAAATAAAATTACTGAACTTCCCAATCAGATTTCTACTTTACAAGACTTGCTTGAAAAAGAAAGACAAATTTTCAAAGAAAAGAAGCAGTCTTATGAGCTTGAAAAGAGAAATGCTGAAAAGAGAAATACTGAGATTTTCAAAGATATTTCTGAAAAGAACAAGAACTTGGAAAAAGATTTTGAGCTTGAACGTTCACATTTTGAATCTGAGATATCAAAGCTCCAATCCAAAATAACTGCTCTATCGTCAGATTATCAAAAAGAACAGAAGGCCAGATCTGATTTGAAACAAAAGTTTGACACACTTTCAGATGAAAGAAACATTTTGACTAAAAAGATAAAAGACTTGGAAGCTGCAAACGTTGAACTGTCAGATAAAGTTTCAGCTGATGTGATTAGTCAATCACCTGTTGATAACTCAACATAATCAGTCTGTTCTTTCAAAACAGCTTCAAGTTCTATCCATGAAAATGTTTTGAAAAAGAAAAGTGTCAAATCACAAACTGTCAAATCAAATCAGATCAGACCATCAAATTTATTCTATGACAAATCTGTTGATGGTTCAACAAATTTTTATGTTAAATCTCTTGGAAAGAATTCAAAGAGAAATCAGATGGTCTGGAGAATGAAGACTCCTGATGAAGAGAAGAAGAATGACAGATCATTCAAATCTACAACCAATGCCAAAAAGAACAGTACGCATAAAGGTAAATCTTTTGATAATTCTGATATATATTACTCGACTAATCATTTGATCAGGATTGCTTAAAAGAAAACCTGCTGTTCTTACTATGGAGAGAATGATTTCGTCCAACAAGAATATGCTCATAACTGGTACGGATCTTACAGAATTACTTCTCAGATTTCGGATTTTAAAAGATATAAATCTAATGAGAGGTGGATTTCTAAATCTAACATACCAGGACCCAAATACCAGTGGGTACCAAAGCCTGTTAAATCTGTTTCGCAGGTACCACAGGTATAGGGGGAGCAAGATGTTTGACTTCTGAGTAAATCAACTCAGGACTCGGACTTCAAAGTCATGATGTTTGACTTCTAGACAAATCAGTCTAGGACTCGTTCTTCAAAGTTTAAAGAATAAAGGCTTTTGAACACAATAGTTCAAAACCCGGACCTTAAAGTCAATGAGTTTTGGCTTTTGAACAAAACAGTTCAAAACCCGAACATTAATGTAAAGATGGTGGCTTCTGATCACATGACAGATCAGGACCCGTTCTTCAATGTTTAGACATGGATATTTTGCAAATATCCAGGGGGAGCTTAAAAGAAAACAAATCATGATATAATGATTTGAGGGGTAGCTTAAATGTAAGTATCTTCTAATCTAGATTTCTGATTGTTTGAAAGAAGAACAACTTTCAAGCATAAAAACCGTTTTTTTTAAATGTTCAAACCACTTCTCTATTCTCAAAAGATTTCATGAATTAAGAAGTGTGATTTTAAATGTGTTTCATTATTGAGCTTTACTGTTTAACTGACCGTGTGTTTCCAAAGATCAATACTTGCGTATTATCTTGTCTATATACTGTAAAGTATTCATACACACCGGTTTAGTACTTCATTTGAATTTGTTATTACCATGTCTCATAATGAAAAATCTTTCAATGGTAATACTCCCGTTTGCTTTCAAATATTATTGAGCATCAATCATCATTTCCAACTTGAGCGTTCATTGCTAAATTGTTTATATTTGTTCATATAAACAAAACCATCCAATTCTTTGATACCTTAACCATTTAATTTGATCTGATTGATACATTGTCAGATTCTCAAAATAATTCTCTTGATTTCATTTCATTCACTCAATATCTTTGTTTTGAGAAATCTTCAAAGTACAAATGCTCAAATTTCATTCATATTCTTAAATGAGCATACGTTTTGACAATGTTATCATTTTTGTGCTTAATTGTTCAAGTTAAACTGTTGAACAACCATTCTTTATAGGATAAATTACATGGGATTCGTGTGAGAGCTTAAACAGAACTTCCATGGATTCACGCTAACCAGTGTTTCCTACCCCGAAAGTTATCCTAGAGTGATTGAGGGGTGAGGGGTCATAAATCAAAGAGTGGGGGAGATAACTCATCTGGTTGAGTTTTTCTCATTGTGTGGAGCGGAAAATGTAACAGAGAGTTTGGTTAGAAGTGAGCATAATGTTAAAAAGAAAGAGGGTGTGAGAACAGAGTTAAAAGAATATCAAAACTCTGCACCAACCACTTTCTGAGCCGGGCAACCACATCTTCTGATTAGTTCACATTCTTTGGTGACCATCATTGAAACAGGCAGTGAGCCCATGCCAACTCTTGTATTAACCCCACCAGCCACTCATTTCTTTCCCGACAAAGAAATGTTTCAATTTTTCTTGGGGACGCAACACATCTGCTATCTGGTCTTCACTCGGAAGATTTAGATATTGAAAAAGAAGGAAAGTTGCCCCACCTTCGCACCTCTTTCATGCACATTGAGTCCGTGTAATACCTGTTGCTGTCTCAACAATTTACACAATTTGAGCCTTATGAAACACAATCATTGTGCTAAATTATTTCATACACAAGCACGAGCACACATAATTTTTTTTTCTGTCAGAACATTCATAGATAAACCTTGTGTTTTTCAATGATTGAATGGAAGTCCTGGGGAGTCATCATCAAACCAGCTCCTTAAATTGTACATTCGTTGTACACAGTAACTTTGTGTTACTGACAGGCATTCCTAACTGTTTCATTTGTTGAATCAGGGTTACAACGTTCATTATATCTGGATTTGAAAAGATTCGGGTATATACAGTTTATGATTCAACTATTCAAATCAAAGGGCAGAGAATGTCAAATGTATCTCAAAGGGGGAGAATATTTGTAAAAGGGGGAGATTCAAAGAAAGTGCTGAAATTGAGAAAGTTTTGATGATTATGATGTTCACAATCATCAAAAAGGGGGAGAAATCTACAGAGATAAATTTCAAAGACAAATGGTGAAGATAATCCTGAAGAGATAATTCTGAAAGTTCAAGACAATTCAGATGCTTACTATGTTTCAGAGACAGATTCTGAAGATGATTCGAGAAAGTTTGGTTTTCTGAAGACTGATCAGAGATTACAGTAATGAAGATACAGTTTTGTCAAAGATTCCTCAGAGTTTCAAAGATTTTTAAAGATACAGTTTTCAAAGATCCCTCGAAGTTCCAAAGATTTTTAAAGAGCTTCAAATGATTCGTTTTCAAGACTTGTTGACTTTCATGAGATGCAAAGTGTTAAAGACTTTTCAAGATTCTTCATAGACTGAAAGACTGAAGATTATTAGAGCTTCAAAGTCCAAGACTGTCAGAGATAAAAGTTGAAGAATCAAGCGCTGAAGACTAGTGTCAATTTTTTTTTAAATCTTGAATACAAAGGGGGAGAATGTTAGTGTATAAAATTGTATCCAAGAATCAAGCACTGAAGACTAGAAAAGTCAACAATGTCAAAGTCTTGATAAGTCAAAGTTAGCAAGTCAATCTTAATGTTTGTAGTTAAGCATGTGGTTTTATATCTTGGTATAAATACCTGTTGCTTTTGTAAAACACAACTAAGAGCTTTCATTGTAATATCAGACATATGAATATTTCTCTCTCTACTCTCTCTCTAGTTCTTAAACATTGTCAAATCTTGTTTTAGATTGAGAATTGCTTGATTGTGATTGGGAATACAATTTCAAGCACTCAACTCTTCAAGGTGTCGCTAGTACTATTCCCCCAACATGGGCCTGATGCACATGACGACAAATAAAAAGGTTTTGGCTTAACGCATAATGAGTTCAAAAGTTTTCATCTCAAATGTAAAATGGTAAAACGGAAAGAATATTATCTAAATCACAATTTCCAATATGAAAAATATTTAGAATGAAAAGTGATATCTTTCCCGAAACCCCATTTTCGTGATAAAACACTTGAATAGAAATACCCCACAATCATGGAACCAAACCCAATACTCAAATGAAGTACAAATATGATTAAAATCCAAATACCGAATACATGGAAATAACTCTTTTATCCCAAACCTTAATATATGGAGGGGATTTAATATATCAAAGTCATAAATTGCAGTCACTTGCCAAAACCCAAATAATATTAAAGCATGGATATAACACTATCCGAAAATAATGTTTAACAACAACGGGGAAGACCCATATCCTTTGAAAGTGACAGGAACACATAAGTTTGACACTCGTACAACGTTAATCGCATAACACTTCACGAGTTAAAGTCCAAATGTCCCTATGACTCCTTAACAAGTTTCACCTCAAGAGTCGGTTGACCTTAGTTTCCATTCTTGCGAATTCCACCTCAAGGCCCGACCCACTTAGTGTCTACCTCCAAGGTAAAACCTTAAGTATTATGTCCCAAGATTTAAGTTCTAATTGCAACAATCACAAACAAGATGACAAACAATTTCAATCAATCTACCTGTTTCAATTCTAATTCAGATTTCGTTTACAATAACTCTCTGTGATACTTTCTCTCTCTAGAACTCAGCGTACAATATAACTTCTAACCTCTAGTTACTAAATCTAACTAGTCATATGTCTAACAAGAAAACACACGCTTACAACTCATAAAAGAAAATTACATTTTGACTTTGACTTTGATTTTATTTCAAAGATAGACTTTGACTTTCCTCTTGATAGTTGACTTTGAGCTTTGACTTGGTTGACTTTCAGTCTTCAGACTTCATGATCTTGTATCCAACAAATATATGCTGTAACATGCTCTCCTTTTGGTTTCAAGATCATCTCTAAAAGATTTTGCAATTCAATCTCCCCTATGTTGCATTGTTGAACTTTAAGAATTTATCTTCCCTTGTAAATTTCTTGTCAACGCAGATAATCTTCAGAAAGAAAATAAGCAATGAAGTTTAATCTCCCCTTTATCTCCAACAAAACAATTCTGTATTCTTTTCACAGTCTTTGAACAACATCTTTTACAAACAACTTTAACATTCTCCCCAACGGTAGTAAGAACCTCTTCCAAACAATTCTGAAATCTTTGAATTATCTCTTTCATCCTTGAACAATCTTTAACAATCTTATTCATTTCTTGATTACTTCTCAACCATTTCTTGATCCTCTCCCCCTTTTTGATGATTAGAGCATGAGATCATCAAAACTTTCACAAGAAATGTCATTGATTTGATCTGACCACTGATCTTTTACACTGAGCCTCTGGTTATCTATCGATCCAAAAGATATTCATCCGAATCTTTTCAAATTCAACAAAAATATGAGTGAAACACCTGAATCAACAAATGAATCAGTTAAAAATTCCTGTCAGTAGCACAAAGCCACTGTGTGTAATGAATACACATTGGAAAGGAGCTTTATAATGTTCACTCCCCCATGTCTTCCATTCAATCATCGAATAACACAAGTTTATTCTATGAACGTTTTGACAGAAAAACGAATTTCCTGTGTGTTAGTGCTTGTATTTGAAAGAATTTAGCACAAATGATTGCTTTTATTAGGCTCAAAATTGTGTAAACCATTGAGACAACAACAGTTAAACACAGATTCAATTGTGCATGATCGAAGTGCGAAGGTGGGTCAGACTTCCTTCTTTTTTTATATCCAGATTCTCTAAATGAAAACCAGATAGATTATGTGTTGCGTCCCCTTGAAAATATGATACATCTTCTTTTTGGAAGAAAATGAGTAGCTGGTGGGTTTTTTTTATCAAGAATTGGCATGGGCTAGTTTCCTGTTTCAATGATGTTCACCAAAGAATTGTGAAACAATCAGAAATGTGGCTGCCCGACATAGAAAAAGTTGGTGCAGAGTTTGATATTGTTTTACTCTGATCTCTCACCCTCTTTCTTTTTAACATTGAGCTCACTTCTAACCAAACTCTCTTTTCATTTTTCTTCATCACACCCACACTCATATATTGACTCATCACACTCTTCTATCACTCAAGGATTAACTTCTTGGGTACGAAACACTGGTTAACGTGAATCCATAGAAGTTCAGTTAAGCTCACACAATGAACCTATGTAATCCTAAAAGTACAATGTTGCTCAACTTGGTTTAACTTTGCAGTTAAAGCACAAAATATGAAATACAAGTAAGATAAATGGATGTTCTTGAATGTAATCATGAGGATTTGAGAATTTTAAACATTAAAGATATTTCAAACAAGATAATTGAATAAATGAAATGAATACAAGAAACTTGTTTGAAAATCTGACATTGTATGAAAAAGATCAAAATCAGAATGATTTATCATGTAAAGCTTAGGTCAGCAAAAATTGGATATTGTCTATACGAATCAAAATATAAACATTCTTGAAAGAAACGTTTTGAAATGAAACCAACACTCAACAAACATTGAAATTCAATCGGGGTGTCTTACCATCGAAAATTGGTTTCAATATGAGACATGGTAAGAACATTTCCAACAAAAATTGTAAACCGGTGTGTGTGAATACTTGACAGTATATGGAAAAGATAAAACACAAGTATTTATCTTTGGAAACACACAGTTTATATATCATTAAAGCACATGAAAATGAAAACATTTTAAAATCACACATCTATATTCATGAAATCGTTTTAAGAATCAGAAGTGGTTTGAACATTTAAGAACAAGTTTTCATATCTGAAAGTTGTCCTTCTTTCAGACACGTATGAGATTAAGATTAGAAATAAACCTTTTTTCGCTCAGTCTTAAATCTCATCAAGTCAGCTCTAAGTCATATATGATATGATCATGTAAGATCTCTCTCAATTATGCAAAAGTCAAAAAGTCTGTCAAAGTACAAAACTTTATTCACAAAATTTATTGAAAAGTAAATGACATAAAGCAATAAAATGTTGAATGTACGAGTTCAAATAAGACATAATCAGAAATCATATACCATACTCCTTATCTCTTACTCCCCCTGAAATAATGCATCAGAAAATTTATTAGTGATAAACATGCAAAATGTATTAACTCCCCCTCAAATGTATGTAGATCATCTTATTTTGTATCATCTCACACTCCCCCTGAGATCATGAACAACCTTAAATGCATATATCTTTCAGAATAAAAATAAAGAAATGAAGAAAAATAACAATAACAAAACTTTAAGAGGTAATCACAGATTAAGTCTTGAGATTTAACATACCAAGTTTTGAAACGAGAAAATTAAATCCCTTTTCATCAAGAGGCTTGGTAAATAAATCAGCAAGTTGGTAATCTGTGTTTACAAAATAAAGTTCGATTGTACCTTTTTCCACATTATCTTTGATAAAATGATATCTAACATTGATGTGTTTGGTCTTGGTATGTTGAACAGGATTTGTAGATATGGCAATTGCGCTCTTCGAATCACAGTAGATCAGAATCTTGTTGTATTTAAAGTCATAATCTCGGAGTTGTGTTCTCATACACAACACTTGAGAACAGCAGCTCTCCGCAGCGACGTACTCTGCCTCAGCTGTTGATGTAGATACACAGAGTTGTTTCTTTGAAGCCCAACTGACAAGTTTATCACCCAGAAATTGTATGTGTCCCGACGTACTTTTCCTGTCAAGCATACAATCTGCATGGTCTGCATCTGAATATGCTGTCAGTTCAAAAACTGTATCCTTTGGATACCACAAACCAAGATCTGCAATGCCCTTCAGATATCTAAAGATACGTTTAACTGCAGACAAATGGGATTCTTTTGGAGAAGCCTGATATCGAGCACATAGACATGTAGAGAACAAAATATCTGGCCTACTAGATGTTAAATACATTAAACAACCAATCATCCCTCGGTAGGTTCTAACATCGACAAATTTTCCCTAAGGATCAGTGCCAATCTTAGTTTCTGGTGCCATCGGGGTTCCAATAGGTGTACAATTTTCCATTTTTAATTTTCTAAGAATATCGAAAATGTACTTTGATTGATTAATAAAGATCCCCGTTGAAATTTTTTGACTTGTAATCCGAGAAAGAAATTCATCTCTCCCATCATACTCATCTGAAATCTTGACACAATGAGTTTAGAAAAATTTCTTATAGTATTTTGGATTTGTTGAGCCAAATATGATGTCATCCACATAAATCTGAATTAAAATGATATCGGTTTTTTCCTTTTTGATAAACAAAGTAGTATTGATTTTACCTTTCGAGAAGCCAGACTTGACTAGGAATTTAGACAATACTTCATACTAGGCTTGAGGGGCTTGCTTCAGACCGTAAAGAGCTTTGTCCGGAATATACACGTGATTCGGTTTCTCTGAATTGACAAAGCCTTTAGGCTGAGAGACGTAGACTTCCTCTTTTAAGATGCCATTGAGAAAGGCAGTCTTCACGTCCATTTGGTAGACAGTGAAATTCTTGTGAGCGGCATATGCAAGAAACATTCGTATAGCCTCGATGCGCACCACTGGAGCATAAGTCTCGTCATAGTCAATACCTTCCTCTTGCCTATATCCTTTAGCCACTAGTCTTGCTTTGTTTCTGATCATGATACCATCTTCGTCCTTTTTGTTTTTGAACACCCATTTTGTGCCAATCATAGTCTTTCCTTCAGGCTTAGGCACAAGTCTCCAGACTTTTAATGCTTCAAACTAATTCATCTCTTCTTGCATCGCAGTTACCCAATCTGAGTCGGATAGAGCTTCAGATACGTGTGTTGGCTCTATCTTGCTCAGAAATGAGTCATGCATACACATATTTAATGTAGCAGACCTAGTTTGCACTGGTTTGGATGGATCTCCAATGATTTGGCTTATCAGGTTCTCTTTGGTCCACTTATGTTCATGAGGGAGTGGATTTGATGTAGATTGATCATGATTTTCATCTAAGTATCCACTTTCAGTTTCTTCTTGTTCAGGGAGGGTTCAGTTGAAGGATTCTGTGTAGAAGTATCAGTTGGTACAACATTATCTGGCCGTTGATTAGTCGTTTCAGTACAACCAACTGAATCAACAAGTTCTGTCTCAACAGTTTCATGTACAACTTCAACTGAAGAAGTAGGTGTTTGAATCGGAGTTTCTTGCTGAATCGGGGGAACAAATTCAGTAGATACATCTGAAGTGATTGGTTGATGACTGTTTGAATCTTCAGGTCTATCAACCACAACAGATTTAGGCAGTTAGAACCAAGAAACTCATCATAAAAGAATTCAAACGATAAATCTAATTCTGGTAAATGAGATGTAGAAGTAGAATGTTTATCAGAATTAGGTGCATTAACCATAGGTTCTGGACTGATTTGCGCAGAAGCTAACACTCCTGTAAGTACGGGTTCTGAACCGTCTTTTTCAGAAGCCAATTCTTCATCGAATGTGACGTTGACGCTCTCAACTACGATCTTTGACTTCTTCAAATATACTCTGTAAGCGGCAGACGTTTGAGAGTATCCGATGAAAATGCCTTCGTTAGCCTTTGGACTAAACTTGTTCAAGTTCTCTTTGTCGTTCAGTATGAAGAACCTGCATCCAAAAATATGAAAGTGTTTAATGCTAGGTGTGTGATTATTTATTAAAGCATATGGAGTTTTACCAAACCGGCAGTGGATTATGGATCGATTCTGCGTGTAGCAGGCAATCGATATAACTTCAAACCATAGAAACAGAGGTAGATCCGATTGACTCAGCATAGTTCGAGCGGCCTCGACTAGTGTTCTGTTACGTCTCTCCATGACTTCGTTCTGTTCAGGCGTTCAGGCAACATAGAATTGATATGTTATCCCGACCGATTCGAGATAATCTTTTACAATTTTGTTCTTGAATTCTGTGCCATTGTCAGTTCGAAGAAGCTTGACTGACTTTTGTAGATTCACTTGGATAGTATTTAGAAAAGTGATGATGGCTTCGGGCGTCTCATCCTTTGTTCTCAGAAATTTGACCCAAGTGTACCGCGAGTAATCGTCCACAATCACTAATATGTACTTTTTGCTGTTTATGATTTGTGTACGCATAGGACCGCAGAGATCCATATGCAACAATTTAAGTGGAGAACTTGTACTAGACTCAGGTTTTGGCTTATGAGTGGCTCTCTTCATCTTGCCCTTCTCACACACTATGTACAAATGTTCTTTCTCGTACTTAAGCTCAGGAAGTCCTTTGACTAACTTTCCCGTGACCAGTTTGTTGATGTAACGAAAATTCAGGTGAGAAAGCCTTCGATGCCATAACCAGCTTTGTTGCAGCGAGACTTTTGATAGTAGATACACCTCATTGTCAATCTTGACTTTTGACAGATTAATCGTGTAGAGGTTAGACTTTCTCGTGCCGACCAAGAGTTCCTTACCGTCTTCAGTTCGCACAGAACACCTCTTTGCCTTGAAATTAACCTCTAAGTCTTTGTCACAGAACTTTCCAATGCTGAAGAGGTTATGTCCTAAACCTTCAACGTAGCTTACCTTCGTAATCGTTACGTTATCTTGAATCACGTCACCATATCCCAAAATTGGTGAAAACTGGTCGTTCTCGAATCGCACGTTCCCGCAATATTTCTCTGTATAATTAGACAAAATATCTTTCTGCCCAGTCATATGCTTGGAGCAACCAGAATCCAAGTACCACATATGACGGCTCTGCACAAGAGAAATCAGGGAATAATAACTTTAGGTACCTATTTAAATCTGGGTCCTATCGGATTAGCGCAAGATTTTGGCACCCATATAAATTTGGTTCCTCTTTTGTTTTAAAAAAATGAGAAGATTTAGAGTGATAAACATGATAAGAACCAAACCAATCATCAGAATATTGGCGAGAAACAAAATCATTCCGTCTATATATAGATGACTTAGTAGTAGACCGAGATAATTGGAGTAATTGCTTTATTGTATATTTCTTGTAAGGAATTAGAAGTTTTTGTTTATTATAAGCAACGGTATCAACTACATCAGAAAAACTACCAGTCTGTCTATTATAACTAATGTCAGGACATGATTCTGCTTGCTCATCAACCTTCTGTTTTGGTCGCCCGTCAATTCGTTCTTCCGACCTTTTCTTTTTCAACTCTGAAACAAAATATTTAGATTTGTTAGGAAAAATAGATTTATGAGTTTGTCTTTTCTTGAGGTTACCCGTGTTAGTCCGTTTCTGTGAGCGTCTTTTCTTGTGTTTCTTACCTTTTTCATAATATGCAGTACTCACAGAAACTGATTCACCAACCTTAGTCGATGATTCACCTACTTCATACACACTAGGTAAAGCTTCAGAATTAATGATAAAAGCAGAATGATTTGGAAGTTTAGCATTAAAGTCAAACATATGACTACTTTCCTCAACACACCTATCATCAGAATTTAGAAAATCATTTGCAGACACAAACAAGTCATCAAAATCATCTTCATAAGTTTGAGGTACCTTAGAAGATGTTGAACACTCTTTGGATTCAGATTTAAAAACAATGTTCTTCATTACAGTAGAAAATACAATTTGTTCAATATCAACCAAAATTCTTTCATCAGATAAAGCATTTTCAAGATCAATTATTTTGCTTTCTAACACGAGTGGAGGAACATAAATTTTTGTTTTAATCGGTTTTGCCTCCAACTCTGTAGTAGAGTAACTTGCAAAATAATCATTTGATAAAACTTTTGGTTTTTCTGAAAGATAACTATCATTCAGCCTTTGATAGCAAAATGGTAGTTGCATTTTCTTTATATTCTTTCTGTTCTCATCTTCTTTGGCCTCTACCTCATCAGGTGATTTGGTAACAAATTTGGGTTTCAAATGAGGATGTTTGGTAGCCGCTTTTAGAAAATCAAAGCTATACAAGGCTGGCTGTTTTCTGATTGCTTTCTTGAGATAATGTGGGTTATTGTAACCGAGTCCCCACTTTTCTCTAACATCAGTTTACTCATTTGGTGTGTTTAAGAAAATGGTTTGATCTGTTTGTCCTCTAGCATACAGTTTGGCTTCCAAACCATTTATCTTTTTCTCCAGATTCTTATTCTCAACCTGCAATTTATGAGCTTTTAGAACAAATTCTTGTTTCTCAATATCAGACTGTGAAAGTTTAGAAACAATTTCAGAAATCTTATTTTCAAAACAATCTTTTTGAAGTTTAAAATCAGAAGCAGATTTGTTTAGAGAGTCAATCAGACTTTTGTTCCCAACAAGTTGCTTGTTAAGATCAAAAATAGTTTGACGTTTTTTTCGCAACTCTGCTCTTTTCCTTTTTCAACTTAGTTTGAAGGTCTTGAAGCTCGATCATCATGGCTTCCATTTTATTTACAAAATCAGATTCAGAAAAGTTTAGTACCTCATCAGATGTTTCGTCATCTGTCTCATCATACTTCACCTCTTTACCCATCAGACACATGTGTGTTGTTTCTTCCTTTTCTTCTTCATCCGAATGGTCAAGCCAAAACTCATCTTCAGCCATTAAAGCTTTTCCCGCTTCCTTCTGTTTGGCCAGTAGCATCTTCTGGTTGTAATAATCTGAGTTTCTGACGGTAGGCTTCCGACAGTCCTTGGCAAAATGACCCAGCTTACCGCAATTGTAACACTTAATCATATCCTCAGTCTTCTTCTCACTTCCATAGTCATTGGCAAACCTTTTCTTCTCATCTGTCTTTCTATCTCCAAACTTCTTCTCCTCAAATCTTCTACCTTCCACTCTTTCTCTATGCTCGTGATTTCTTGACCCTGACGAGTACCTTTGTGTGTTTGAACCCAGCTTTTTGTAGAACTTCTTTTGGAAGGTACGGGTCAAAAGTAGCATCACTTGCTTCAGGTTTTCCCCGTCATCAGAATCATCGGAGTCATCAGAACTTGGAATCACAATTTTTTTTCTTCTTCTTTTCCTTGTCTTTCTCTTTCTGACTAGCCACTACCAAAGCTATGTGATCAGTTACTTTCTCAGCTTTCTTCTTCTCTCCTCTTTTCTCTTCTACCTCCTCTTCATTCTGTCTCAACGTTTCATACACTTCATGAAGTGGGATGTCACTAAGGTCTTTCATCTGTTTCATCCTTCGAGTGTGCTTCTTCCACTCAGGCTGAAGGATGCTGAGGAATTGGATGTTGTTCTCTATTTGCTTCTTCTTGACTTTATTCTTTGCAAGCTCATTCAATAGAAGAACAAATATCTCGTAAGTTTCCTCAAGGCTCTCATTCTTTTTAGCCTTGAATTCCTCATAGCTGTTTATACAATTGGCAACCTTCATCTGGTTTCCGACCTTAGATCCCATCATCACCGTTTGAAGTTGATCCCAAATCTTCTTTGCATTAGCTTTGTAGCTGTCGATTTTGATGTAGATCTCATTGGGTATGCTCTGTAAGAGTAGAGATCTTGCTTGCTTATCTGCTTTGTATCTGTTCTTTTGTTCTTCAGTATATTGGGAAATGTCTTTCGGAACAATCTTTGTCTTTTGAACCCTGTCTACATTCCCATCTTCACTATCGGAAGATTCGTCATCAGGTATTTCCATTGTGAGAGGTACCATCGGGCCTTCCATGATTGACAGCAAAATATTTTCTCCGTTAGCATGTCTGTCCACAAAGTCAAGGAATCTATCCTTCCATTGTTCGTATTCCCCTTTGAACAGAACCGGAGGCTTTACGTCAGTACCAATTGAAAGTGCGTCCTTGGAAGTCATCCTGTTTCAAAAATGTACAATAAGAACTTGACAATGATCGTTAGTCCAAGTGAAATCAAGGTATAGAAAATATTGGAAAGAAATTTTCAGAAATGAAATTTCCAAAAATCTACCAAGTATGGAATTCGCACGTCACTGTGAAATACAAAGAATTCGCATGCACAATTCGTATAACAAACACATACGAATTCTGAACTTTGAAAAATTTAAAACTTTTTATGCGAGTTCTGAGGAATTCATATAACACTCTGATACAAATTCTTAACTTTTCGCATATAAGTATATGCGAATTCTGTCCTTGTAAGATTTTCACAAAAACTTTTCGTATAAAACACTATGCGAATTCTAACTTTTCGCATATAGTCCTGTACGAAATGTGAGGATTCCTTATCACACACATATGCGAAATCTACACATTTCACGTATCAGACACATGCGAAATCTATACTTGTGAAATTTCCAAATAAAAAATTATGCGAAAAAAACAACAATCTGCGAATTCTAGATGCGTATTCTCGAGATTCAATGCGAGTTCTTCAAGATATGTGAGTTCTTGAAATCTAGTCGAAAAACCACTATGATTGGCTCAAAAATCCATCAATCCTTCGATTTTCGATCTGTGACTTCGACAATTTGATCACCAACACTATTCAAACCTAGTACAATCAATGACTTTCATTTAAAAATACAAATTGTGATTTAACAGTGCTTTACGAACTTGTGTTTCTAAACCAGCAAAATCATCAAATTGATGTACAATTACAGTGCAAGATGATACCAAACCTATACAAGATTTGTCTAAACACTTATACGAACACAATAGACTCGATTAAACTCACAACTACACTAAAAAATTCGAAATTCGATAGAAATTCAGAAAACACAGTGCGACTCCATTTCTTGATCGATTTCAACTTGAATCTGCTCTGATACCAATTATTATGTCCCAAGATTCAAGTTCTAATTGCAAACAATCACAAACAAGATGACAAACAATTTCAATCAATCTACCTATTTCAATTCCAATTCAGAAAATTACATTTTGACTTTGGCTTTGATTTTATTTCAAAGATAGACTTTGACTTTCCTTTTGAGAGTTGACTTTGAGCTTTGACTTGGTTGACTTTCAGTCTTCAGACTTCATGATCTTGTATCAAATAAATATATGCTCTAACATCAAGCGACAAAGATCCTGCTGTGTCACCAAGACAACATTTCCAGATTCAACCCTCCTGGTGCCTACTTAAAAAGTTTAAGGTCATGAAACCAGGGTCCCGGAGTCCAACCCCGCAATACCCACACGACCTTCAACACAAGACTGACTCGCATGTCTATGGATCAAATGCATTACAATCTAAAATTACATGACTCCAATTGAATGACCAACATACTTGTAACATGTAATTTATAAATAATTATGTTATAAATGCATATAACTCCAAGAGCTCATCAATGAGCAAATTAAACTGGACAGATGTCCCCAAGACCCACCTAAGTCAAACCGAGCCAAAAGCTTAATAACTCAATTTGACTATTCAGTAAAAGTAAACAAAAGCAATAACAAGTACTTAAACCACATTTGTGAAAAACACATGCTCCAAAGGTATGATTGACCCAAAGACTTATCATGTGCATCCTCTAAATGAACTCATACTATTTATGTTTCCAAAATGCTTCATAAAAAGAAAGTATGCATTTTCCAAATAGTTTACTAAACCAAATACACTGAAAGTGTGTTTCCAGCAAATAATGTACATTTATACGGTAAACCCACAAAAGCCACATTCTTATGATTCATTTATTAATATATCCAAAAATCCCAAATGTGGCATTTAACAAGATTTATATGACCAAAAGTAACCAAAATGCAAATATTATAAAATGAACAATACACTTGATGAACATCAAGATATCATCTTAAGACTCCAAAATAACATTTTTGGCATGTACATAGTTTTCACAAAGCAACTTGAACTCACTTTGTTAGGTTAGGATAAACCTAGGTTCCAAATCCATTACTAGCTTCCAAATTGGTGAAGGTTTTAGATCCATCAAAACCCACCTCTTGAAAATTTTATCTGGGTCACAACCAGAACCTAGAAATGTAACAAAAGTAACCCCAAACTCAGATTAAAAAAAAATCTTAGTCAAATCCTCTAATCATCCAAAATACCCAAAATTGGTCAAAAATTCAAAACATGGATGATACCTCAAAATAAATGCTCTAGGGGATTAAAATGAAAGGTTTTTAACAAGAATAAGGTTTAGAAGGTTAAGATGGAGTTACAATTTATTTTTAGGAAGAAACCCAAAAATTAGGTCAACAATAAATAGTGATCGGGGAAGATGAACTTTGAATCTTGGATAAATTTGAAATATTGATGTTTGAGAGCTCTTAAATGTTTGGAGATTATAAATAAAAACACTTTCAAGACTTCTAATCGAGTTCAAATAAAGAAGCTAGGAGGTAGGTATGAGAACTAATGGAGAAGATGAAGATTGTGAGAAGCTTTAATCATAATACCTAGCTTTTGATCTTAGAAAAACTCTTGAAGAAATCGATTGGATGAAATGGAGATGCTTGGACCAAGTTAGATTGAGAGAGAAATGAGTTTGGAGATGAGAAATGAGGTAACAATGGAAGGAAAATCGTATTTAAACGAGACCCCTCCAACTCCAATTTTCTGCGCAAACTCCTCGTGCGTGAAAATTTCTCCCCAACCTAAGTAGCAAATTGCTCACGACCTAAGTAGCGGGGGCAGGTCACCCGCATCCCACCAGCTCCAAATAGAGGGTTATGCGACCTGGGCGGCGGCCCTAGGTCGAGCAATAGGTTGCGGGAGGGTCTATTTCATGTGATTTCTTTGTTTGTCGAGCCATATTTGAATCCCAAGCTTTCTAATTAGATTAATACATAAAAACCTTAATGAACATCTATCCTATTTGCTAAGTGACAATGTAATTAATCATAACGGAATCCCTAAAATCGCAATCGCAGGTGTTACAAACCTTGTATTTAGGAAACATTGGGTAGTTGATTCATTGATCCAAGAATCTTGTAAATACGTTGTAATTTCTCCCGGTTAGTGATATATCGATTTCTCTCTCCCTATGGACGTACACTATTCGGATCACCACGGTAAATCTCGATATCCATGCCGCTTTATTATTTGATCGTAAATATGTTTATAACTCTACATTTATGTTCGTGGATTGGTATAACTGACTTAACAACAATATATAATATTTAGATCATGTTAATCCGCATTTGTTATATCAAATCAGTTTGCATTGTGGTTTATATATCTGTTCGAGACCATATATCACTTGTTGAATATGATAATGAAGCTGCGACCGACCAACACCTAAATTATTTGAGTGTTTTGTAGGATTTAAGTTTATAATACCAAAAATTATATAAGAGTCATATCTCAAAGTGTTATAATAAGTTTATAGGACGCTTTTGGGCATCGTATAAAGTTTTTATGACATTTTTAACATAAAATATCGTATTAGCTATTTTATATGACGCTATTTGAAAAAGTGTCATATAAAAACTTGTGTGCTATAAGGCACTCTATTAAGACATTTAACACTTTAGACGTTCTATAAACCTGATTTTGTTGTAGTGTGCACTTTAAGTTGTTTAATTACGGTGTTTGGATGTTAGTAGAATATATGCATGTGTTGAACACAATTATGTTATGTGCATATTTATTCAGATTTGGGTTTTGTGAGCACCAGTTACTATTGGGAACCATGATTGGTATTTTTGGTCGTATTTGAAGTATTGTTGTGACTCAAATGTGATCACTAGTGTGCTCGTATTTCATAACATTAGAGCCTTGATCATGCTTGATTGATTTGGTTTGGATTCTATTTTCTAGTCTGCATGATGACGATGAAAAGTACGATGTTCTTGAACTAGAGAGGAATACTCGTTTCATGATTTACACATACTCGTTTCATGATTTATTATCTACTACCAGATAGTACTACTATTAGTTCTTCTGAAGTAAGCAAGGAGATCCAGGTGGAGTTACTTACTTCGAGTTAAAGTACACATGAAGCATATGTTTAACGATCATGGTCATCTTCACTAATGTTTTAGGAATGTAAACTTTTATTGTAAACCGAAAATGGAAAATCAATGTGCAATTCTTCCTCAAAAAATAAAATCCAATATTTATGGAGTATTCTGCTGTATTTATAGAGCTCTACGTTTAATCGTATTTGAATATGTTTATCAATTAGTTTTAGAGAGTTTGAACATGAAAATTTAAGAATTTGTGCGTATATTATATTATAAAATTGAATTTTAAGAGACTATATTTATAAGCACCACCTAACGCTTAATAAGCTGTTTTTATTTATTTAAACTGCAATAAAATATAGATTATAATTTTGTTTACCAAATGCTTACTAGCAAGAGTATTCAACAACTTTACTTCGCTTATCGCGTAACATTCCTGGCTATAAAAATAGATTGATGGTAAGCGTTCATCACCCGCTAAGCGCTTACCGGGTAAGAGTCACCACCCTCACTTACCAGGTAAAACTTTTGATCCTTATCTTCCTTCTTACCAGGTAATATTCCCAGTCCTTGCTCTTCTCACCTGGTAAGGTAATTGACTCGATAAATACACTTATCCGGGAAGTGTTTGGTATATCCCCCCCATAGTCTACAAATATAATTTTCTCTATGTTTTTTCTACGGAGCTTTTAGTTGGATCATTCATCGTCCGATTCAACCCAAATCTATACACTACTAGAAAAATGAGCAAATCCCACGAAGTATTACCGACGGTAGAAATCCGTCGGTAATTACCGAGGGATTACTGATGGATCCGAATATTACCGACGAAAAAATCCGTCGGTAATTCGGTCTGTGATATCATCGCCGACGACGTTCAATCCGACAGATAGGGTATCTGGCAATGGGTAAGTGTAAACCCGTTAACCGTTATGTTTCGACCCATTAGATAAGGGTATGGATAAAGAAAATTTTATCCATTTATCCACTTATCCATTACCCGTTTACCCAAAATTTTAGTAGGTAAGATATGGATAAACTGTTTTTCGTTATTATTTACCCGTTACCCGTTACGATATAATATATATATATGTATGTATAATTATATAAAATTAAATATTAGTGTATATATACATAATTATATTAAGTTAATTATTAATAATTTTTAATAATGTTGTCGTATATTAACGTGTACTTTAAATTATTTTTATATTTATTGAGTAAAAGATTCATGCTGATTAAATGAGAAACAAAACGGATTTAGAAAAATAAATACAACGAAAAGTGTTAGTCTTACACTTTTTAAATTGTTTTTAAAATATTATACTATGATTATATTTAGAGTAATAAGATGTTTACTACAAGAAATTAGATATAAAATAATAACTATAGTTATGAACTTATGTTTTACTTATATGTTTGAGATTTAACAATATCAATTGTAGTTCAAAATGAAATTTTGTTTTACCATTTATCTATTACCCGTTTCGTTACCCGCTACTTTTAATGGGTAGGGTAGGATACGGAAAAGGGTTTTATGAGATGGATAATTACCCGTTTCATTACCCGTTGCCAGCCCAACCGACAGAGGTTACCGACGGATCCGACTTTCACCAAAGGATTTTTCTGTCGGTGATAGTCATTTGTTTTGTAATGATATTGATTGTGACGTCTATATAAGGTAAAAAATTATTTCATTTACTAATATTTTCACTATTCCACATCTAACTAAGACGTTTCGCTGACCATCATCCGCTTCTTCCCGACAACACACTATCTTGATTATCTTTTCAAAAACATACTCACCTTTTCCTCACAGTACTCTTGTTTGCTATATATACGTCTCACACCTAGACTTGTACGGAATTTAACACCCTATTTCCGATGCATTCCCAAACAACCCGATTTGCAAACAACATAATACGACATGGTCCAACAGGCACGACAGAATTCTCACCCCCTCCGCTAAACCCTTCTAGGAGGCTCGCACAATCTACCATTGACGATATTTCTCCATACTAGAATGCGGACCACCACAGATTTAAGATCATTTTACAAAATCTTATAACTAAAATATTAATTTATATAAATGACTTTCATTTAATTAAATACCAACTCTGTTAGACTGTATGGACTTATGTGTAATTAGTATAATGTAGAGGGCACCTCTATGTAATTGGTATCAGAGCCGCTACCGTCAAAACCCTAACGACATCGTCAAAACCCTAACGGCCGCCGCCAGCATAACCCTAACGACCCACCGCTCTCCGGCCTTTAGCACCCTTCTTTCTTCTCCTCAAATTCAATATCAGAGTCATCTCTGGTTGGAGGTTTGGTTGCTGCCCCGTCAAAACCTTAACAACCCCCGCCATCAGAACCCTAACGGACGCCAGCATCGGAACCCTAATTTTCTTTTCTTCTCACACGCAATCTGATTTTACATCATGGCTCTCATTGCCTCTTTCACAACAGCAGAGAAACAATCTCACAATTCACACAAGTTTGCTCTTACCCTGTCGCTTACAAACTATGATTATTAGAAAACAATGGTTCAACCTTTTCTTATCACAAACAACCTATTCGGATACATCGATGGAACAATACCCTGTCCATCCAAACATCTACCGTCTACCACAACCTACACCGATCCAAAGACCACCATTGATCTAACAACCAACCCTAATTATCCGATCTGGATTTCTAATGACGCTCACGTTCGCATGTTAATCATCTCCACCATCTTTGAAGCCTCTTTTCGACATGTACAGGGTGAAACCTCTCGTGATCTATGGCTTGCCCTAGAACGAGCCTATGCCCCTCACACAACCTCCAGGGAAACACTCTAAAAACACAACTTCTCAAGATTCTGATGAAAGGTGATGAAACTACAGAGGCTTATCTTAATCATGCACAAGAGTATGCCGATGCTCTAACAGCCATTGGCGAACCAGTCAAAGACAAATATCTGGTTATGCTTGTCGTTTCTGGTCTCCGTGAAGAATACAATGGTCTTAAATCCACCATCACTGCATGACAATTTCCAACGACTTTCACTGAACTTCATGCCCTTCTTAGTGACCATAACTACATGCTTGGAAAAAGTCGTGTTTCCAGTCAATCTGTCTCTCAGGTTTTTACATCTACAACTGGTAACTTTGGTGACTCTATCGGTCCCTCACCATCTGACATCAGTACCAACTGGTTTGTTACAGCCATCTGCCTCTCATCAACAACTTGCGGCTCAGATCAGTTCAATTGCATCTACCCTTGGCTATCAATTGCTATCTGGTACAACTTCAGGCCCTCAAGCTTTCTATGGTTCTCGACAGCCCAACACCTAGAACCTTGGTAATCGTCGTCGTGGAGGTTCTTGTGGCAACAATCGAGGACGTTGTGATAGTCATCAATTTAACTGGGCATCCAATCAAAACACAATATATGGAACTTATAACTGTTGTGGTATTGGGCACCTTCCATCACAGTGTCCTAATCATGACCCATGTACCATTCGTTCTCGGCAGACAACTAACTTTGCGAACAACCGTGCCTCCTCATCTGTTGCATCAACTTCATGGTTTTCTGACACAGGAACAAACACTCATGTTACGTCGAATTTAGCAAGCATGGATAGCTCTGACAGGTACTATGGCAATTCCGCTCTCCATGTTGGTAATGGTAAGGGACTTCCTACACTTCATATTGGCTCCTCAACTATCTACTCACCACATAAAACTTTTTGTCTGTCTAATATTCTTCACGTCCCATAAATCACTAAAAATCTTATCTCCGTTTAGAAATTTTGTTCAGATAACAATGTTTTCTTCGAATTTCACTCCACCTTTTTTGCTGTGAAGGACAAGTCTACACAGAATACCCTGCTCATGGGCCCCAGTGAGAATGATCTATATTCTGTTCGTCTACCAAAATTCAAGTCTATCCCTAAAATCACTTTTGTTGCTGATCGTGCATCCTCTACCATTTGGCATAGGCGACTCGGTCATCCACATCAGGTGTCTTTCAGTTTATGCTTTCAAGATTTTCTATTCCTGTTACAAATAAATCATTACCTTTTTGCACGTCTATCCAAATGGGTAAATCATCAAAACAATCGTTACCCATTTCTTCCTTTCGAAGTAATAAAATTCTAGATTTGATTTATTGTGATGTTTGGGGCCCTGCACCTGTTCTATCTTTTGAAGGTCATCGTTACTTTATGTTATGTGTTGATCATCACTCTCGTTATATGTGGATCTACCCTTTGGCTCAAAAATCTGGTTGAAAGACAATTCACTACAAAGGTAAAAAACATTCAAATTGACTGGGGTGGCGAATTTAGAAATCTATCTTCCTTCTTATCATCTTTTGGGATTGTTCATCGTCATTCTTACCCTCATACCAGTGAGCAAAATGGTTTTGTAGAATTCCGCAATCGACATGTCGTCGAAAATGGTCTCACTTTGCTTGTTCAATCCAATGTTCCTCAACGTTTCTGGCATTACGCTTTCGATACCGCTGTATACCAAATCAATCACATACCTTCGCGAATTTCCACAAACAAATCACCGTTCGAACATCTTTTCAACAAATCTCCCGATTACTCCTTTCTTTGGGTCTTTGGTTGTCAATGTTTTCCTCACCTTTGACCGTACAACTATCACAAAATAGATTTTCAGTCAGCTCCTTGTGTCTTTCTAGGATATAGCTCTTCTCATCATGGCTATAATATCGTTGCCTTGACCTATCCATCGAGCGCTTATACATTGCTCGTCATGTTCGCTTTAATGAAGACCACTTCCCCTTTACCTTTCCTTTGGTCCCTCCTTCCTCATCGACATCATCCTGTCCTTATACCTCTTCGGTATCACCTCATGTGGTATCCGAAAACAATCCACCCGTTGCTCCATCTCCTACCATACCTGGTTAGCCTAGTTCGCCACCTAGTGTCTCACCTACCTCTAGTTTCTCTCTTACACCCACTTCCTCCTCACAACCCGATTCAGATATAAGTGGATCATCTCTGTCATCATTCACTCCGCCAACTTCACCACCACCATCGCCACCACCTCCCCCTTCGCGACAATGTCCTTCTAATCTCCTACCCAACCCCAAACAATGGGTTCCCTTCAGTCCATCGGCTAATCATGCCAACACTTCCACTCCATACTGAACTACTCTCATTTACCATTGCCAACAAATCTCCCGAGTGGCTTCAAACTATGACCGAAGAGTACTCAACTCTTATTAAAAATGCTACATGGTCTCTAGTTCCTCGTGTTCCTGATACTCATGTTGTTGATTGTAAGTGGGTTTATAGGATAAAACGGGACCAGACAGGTGCTATTTCTCGTTACAAAGCGAGACTCGTCACAAAAGGTATTCGATAACAACATGGTATTGATTTTCACGAGACCTTCAGTCCTGTTATCAAGACAACTACTATCAGGGTTGTTTTGTCGCTTACGGTTTCTCAGAAATGGTCGATTAGACAACTTGATGTTCAGAATGACTTTCTTCATGGCCAACTAACTGAATCAGTCTATATGAAGCAACGTTCCGACTTCACTGACCCGCAAAGATCAGATCATATTTGCCTACTCCACAAGTCAATTTACGACCTCAAACAGGCCCCACGGGCTTGGTTTCACCGCCTTTCCAAGGCCCTTTACACCCTTGGATTTGTAGGTTCCAAGATGGATCCTTCATTATTTATTTTCCATCATGCTGGCACTTTTTTATACATCTTAGTCACTGGAAACAATCCTGCTATAGACGCCATCATTGCAAACTCGGCTCAACTTTTGCGATAAAGGATCTCGACCCTCTAAACTATTTCTTGGGTATTGAAATTGTCCCTTAAGGATCAAACCTCATCCTTTCTCAAAAACGGTACATTTTGGAGCTCTTACAACGAGTAGGCCTCTCAGACACTAAGCCCATGCCTTCCCTATGTCCTCATCCAATTCGCTATCTTTAGCTGACAATCCTGCCTTCTCTGACCCAGTTAAATATAGACAGGTCGTTGGAGCTCTTCAGTATGTTACTCTTTCTCGACCGGATATCGCTTTTGCGGTTAATAAGGTATTCCAGTTCATGCATGCTCCTACTCAATTCCACTGGCTGCGGTCAAACGGATTCTATGCTACCTTCGAGGAACGGTCGACTGTGGCTTACTCATTCGTTAATTATCTACTTTATCTCTCCAAGCCTTCTCTGATGCTACTTCATCTCTCGAAGCCTTCTTTGATGTGATTAGGCCGGGTGTCCAGATGATCATCGGTCCACGGGGGGATTTGCTATCTATTTGGGTTCCAACCTTATATCTTGGACCTCTCGCAAACAACGCATAGTTTCTCGATCTTCTACCAAATATGAGTACAAAGCTCTAGCTGATACGGTTGCCGAACTAGCCTGGCTTCAAGCTCTCCTTCGAGAACTTGGCATCCGTGCACCAACAACTCCTATCGTATGGTGTGACAATATAGGTGCCACGTATCTTTCAGCCAACCCGGTCTTTCATGCATGAACAAAACATGTTGAAGTTGACTTTCATTTTGTCAGAGAAAAGGTAGCTCAAGGAGGTCTTCGTGTACAATTCAGTTACACAAAAGATCATATTGCTGATATTTTCACAAAGTCGTTGCCGACTCCTAGATTCCTATTTTTACGATCCAAAGCTCTTGTGGCAATGGAGATTCACCTGCGATGACTCCAGGCCATTCGTGGTCGCCCGGGGATTAGTCGGTGCGCGTAAGCTGGTCCGGAAACCCACGGTTACCAAAAAAAAAAAACTACAGGTCGTTACCCGCCCTTAGCTTGTGGGGGCGTATTAGACTGTATGGACATATGTATAATTAGTGTAATGTAGAGGGCACCTCTATGTAGTTAGTATCTCTATATAAAGAGATCCCTTGTAATATGTTATAATCAATCAATATACAAAAACCTTCTTGGTTTATTTAACTCTTATAGCAAATATTCGAATCGTATATGAATTTTTTTTAGGTTAAAATATTTTAACTTTTCCATTTTGTTTTTTATATATTTCCATATGCTATCAAACTATATAGTCTTACAACAACATCCACCCACCATTTCGGTCTCCATCTACGACTCTATCACCATCTACCAGCTGCAACCATTTTAAAAGAATTTTGAGTTGCCGACATGATCTTATCCAAATGGTTGAAACTTTCATGTAATAAATTAAAGATCTAATTATAGTTCGAATTTTTCTATAAAAACGTTTGATTAATTAATGAATGATTAAGAACATGCATGTTAATAACAACACTCTAATAACTTCGTTCACTCATGCATGTACAACTTTTGTTTGAAGTCAAAAAGTTCAGTTGATATTTGACATGGTCTTGGTATACTCATTGGTTCAAAGTTCCGCTAGGTTGTGTTTGATACATGGGACTAGACAACACAAAATGTATTCTTTCACGTTTGACATGACATAATATAGGACAAAAATTCACTGTTTGACGTTTGACGTGACATAATATAGGACAAAAACTCATTGTTTCATGTTTGGCACGACGACAAGGGACTGGAAGTGGACAACGACAGAGACAGGAGGGTGGGACCGAGTGACACTTGATGGGAAAAAAAGGCTTTTGGTGAGATAGGGATGAAACAAAACTAAAAAATTACCAATCTACCCTCGTTTGGTATATATAACCCTAATATGCTATTTGTTTTAACTGTCAACACCACCATTGCCACCACCACAACCAAAGCCCACTACCATCACATCCACCTCATCCACAACCACCACTTCCACCTCTACCTCCATATCAACCACTGTCGGCTGCAATCACCGTTTACCATCTCCACAACCTCAAAACCACTCTCCACACCCACCAATTGACCATCGGCCACCACCGCCTATAGCCGTCACCACCACCATCGGCATCCATACCACCGTACATCACCACCTCTACCTCGACCACATCGCCACCATACCACCACCTAGATCTACACCCACATCCATCACCAATACCGTCCACCATCTCCACGTTCTCCACAACCACCGTCAATCACCGGCCACCACTATAGCCACCACCACCGTCGACCACTTCCACTTCCACCGCCACCTCCACCTGTAACGACCTTATTAAATCATTAAATAATATATAGGGGCAACTGTCAAGCCCAATCAGTCCTAATCATGCCAAACACCAAATAGACAGCTAGTCCAATCTTATTTTCTTGTCGTGTCTTATCCCGTCCATACCTATCTGTGTACCAAACTCTACCTTAGAGCTACTGAAGGGTTTGTCTGCTTGTAAATTTTAAGGTCTCATAAATTTAGTCGAGGTGTGTGTAAGTTGCCCCAGATACCTACAATTATATCATATACAACGTTTCAAATCTTTTTAATATTGAATTAACAAAGATTCATGCATGGGCATGGTTTCTGTTCATTCCTTGTTCTTTATTCTTTATTATTCCAACATGAATTATTGTATTAACAGAAGAAGATACAAAAACACCGCAACATCCGCTTACAAGATGATGCGATTATATTCCCATTGAAGTTTGAAAACATATTTTAAGCAAAGAAAACCAGAATGAATGATACATGCAGATTATTTAATGTGATTGATTCCATGGCGTTGGTGGATGTTTTGGAAGTTACCGATGAAAAGTGAGATCAAAGTCTACAAGTATATGTACTTATATTTGAAGTTAATAATTATAAGCAAAATGGAATCTCTGTTGTGATGTATCTGACTTATATCGAAGTTAATAATTATAGGGTTGGGTTTTGGTGAGAAGTTGAGAGGTTAATGTGAGAAGCATGAGAAGTTATTATCAATCGTTGGATGAGAAATGAATACACGTTAGGATGAGATGCAACAAGATGCACCAAATCAATTCCTTTCTAATTAACATGAGAGGACATTTAATTAAAAGTGATTGACGGTCTTTTAATTAACGGTTCAGATTCAATTCTCACGATTTTCATGTTAACTTCAACTTCTCACACGATCTTTCGTCTCTCTTTCTCTCTCTATATATGTATGTATGTATGTATGTAGGGGAGGGATCAAATGCAAACCAAACCATTTGTACAAGGGAGATTAATTAAAATGCCCGTATTTCCAATCTCGTATTACCTAAATGCCCAAAATCTCGACAGTTTTTGCCAAAATACCCAATTTGGCCGGGATAAATAGTGAAATCCCGGCCTAACCCCGGGATCAATACAATGGACTTACGATTAACAATGAACGGTGAGATTGATAGATAAATTAGGTTAACCCCGGGATGAATAGTGAAATCCCGGACTAACCCCGGGATGAATAGTGAAATCCCGGGATGAATAGTGAAATCCCGGCCAAATTGGGTATTTAGGCAAAACCGTCGAGATTTTGGGCATTTAGGTAATACGAGATTGAAATACGGACATTTTAATTAATTTCCCTTTGTACAAACCGTCGATTTCATTATTTAATTTAATGAAATTCTTTCATGAAAGTGTTTAATATGATGAAATTGTTTCATGTAATTCTTTTTTCTTGATGAAATTTTTTCATATATTTTTTTTTCTATGTAAAAATGAAATTGTTTCATGTATTTCTCAATTTTACATGAAACAAAAATATATGAAACATATGAAACAATTTCATCATATTAAACACCTTCATGAAAGAATTTCATTAAATTAAATAATGAAATCGACAATTTGTACGATTTGTACAAATCACTTTGCAAACCACTCCTATGTATGTATGTATATATGCATGAATGCATGTATACATGTATATTTTCCACTTATTTTACAAACTCTCAACACTTGTGAAAATGTAGTATTTATACAGTGTTGTTTAATATACGTGTGATCATGTAAAGAGGTAGGTGTATACATATTTGATGTTTTAGAAGGGAATTAGGTTTTGTTTTCAGCCTATATTGGTAAAATATTGGTTTGTTCGTGAGGTGAGGGTACTGGACCGTTCTACTCTGTTTCTCTTTGTTCCCACTCTGTTCCTATTTGTTTCACATAAAAGTCATGCCAAAAATGGAACTACAATGATCCATGTTCTGTTCTGTCTTGTCCAATGTATCATACGCACCATTTGTGAACCATCCAAAATTGTTTTTTTCCCACACAGAATACAGTCCTGAACATTTCACATAAGAAACAATATTAAACAAATACTGTATTTTTACACGTGTTGTTTCATATATGAGATGTTTAGGAGTGTTTTATGTGGATGTTTGTAAATGATTGGACGATAGTCAAATGACAACTTACAAAAAGAAGTTGAGAACTACTGTATTTTTACACGTGTTATTTCATATATGAGATGTTTAGGAGTGTTTTATGTGGATGTTTGTAAATGATTGGACGATAGTCAAATGACAACTTACAAATAGAAGTTGAGAACTCTGAGGACCAATCTCATTCTTTTGATCATTTTCATCTAACATATTTAATTAACATTTCATCTTTAATCTAGAAGGGCACTATAGGAAACTTTACTTTTCAATTATTACCAATGATTTTTAAATTCCTATATCTATCGATTTTTAGTATATAATTATTATACAATTTAAAATGTCAATTTGCATCATAGATCTTTATTACGAATTAATTTAAGTTGTGAGTGAAAATATATACATGATTCTTAATCTTTATATTTGCATAAATTTAATTTGACAAATTTATTTTAATTAAGTGATATATAAAATTATAATATGCAATAATATGGTATTAATGTTGATCAATGAAACGTCGGACATTTTTAAAATGTTTTGACTAACAATTAACACTACGATCATGTTCCTTTGTTGTTGCAATATCAGACCTAATGCTTGCAAAGATTGTGCGAGAAACTTGATTCTGTTGCTATGACGTAACTGTCCTAGCCAAAAGGAAGTGAAGATATGGTATGTTGCATTATTCAGATCGAAAATTTATCGGAGTGGTTTGTTGGATCCCAGATTTAATCTCACAACAATGATATAAACAATAAGAGTAATAACAGCGGAAGCAATATAGTTTAATATTAAAGGAGATTCAAATATCACAGTTCATAAAGCAGATAATAGATAAACAAGATATTCTTGGAATAAAATATTCAACTTATATTATCAGCTCAGATTTTGTGAGAAGTTCAGAGAGGGGTACATTGGTTACAACACATGTAGCCAATTTTTCCTCGAGTTCAGAGGAGCCTTCGTTCAGAGATGTTTTGATGTTATCTCTGGAAGGACTTCCACTCAATCCTTGATGTTCCGGAGAATCATCTCTGAGTGTTCTGTTCTCAACCAAGTCCTCCTCCTCAGATTCAGAGGACTGGAAGTGAATGTGGGAGTTGATCTTGCGATCCAGGCAAGTCAATCCTTGTTCTTGTAGGTCAAGCCATTGTCCCTGAGTTGGACAACTACTTCTGGATATCCTAAAGGGTGAGAGATAATCCACATAGGCATCATTATGTGTAGGATTTTTTGATGTACTATGAGGCAACTGAGTACTTAAAGTATTGGCTAAGTCCTGTGAAGAGGGCTTATCCAGAAATTGAGTTTCCTCAGTTATGTGAACTTCAGAGGTGGAAAAAGGTACCTCTGAAGTGGCTGGCTGGATTGGGGTTCGAGGTGTGCACCTCTGATTCAATAACAATTACCTCTGGATCAGGTATGTTAGATTGTGTGGTTGCACTGGGAGATGGGGTTGGTGTCCTAAAATATATGTGCCTTGGGGAATCTTTTTGTGTGGAAGGGGAAGAACTCTCAGGTTTCTCTAAGTCCTTAGAAGACTTGCTCTCTTCTCTCTGAGAATCTTCAGAGCTAGTCTCTGAGGATTCATCCTCACTTTTCTCAGAGCTAGTAGAGCTATCCTCTTCACTAGCAGATGAGGTTTCTTCCATAACTCCCTCATTGACAGCCCTTTCAAGTGCTCTGTCATCTCTCTCAACTTCGGTTTCTCTAGCAAGAGTACCCTCTGGTTCACTCTTGTGAGAGCTCTGAACTTCAGGGTCCTCAGATCCCTCTGAAGCCGAGTTGCTCTTACTCTCCATTCGAGGTTCAAGACCTAAGTGTGTTGGGGTTCCCATAACTGGTTCTAGTCCTTGGGCAACACTGAGATAAGAAGCTAAGGCTAAAGATTGAGGATTTACCTGATTCAGCATGTGGTGAGGGATCCTCCTTGCTTATGGATAGCCTTCAGATAGAATCGTCAGTTTGAAGCTGTTCATTATGTAGAAAGGAGTTTTGGGTTGTTCAGTGGCGATCAAAATATGAAGCTTCTCGATCGCCGCATGGATGATTAGAGACAAAAATCTAGGGAATGTTATTGAAGGAACTTTGGATGATTGGGTCATTTGTTCAGGGTCCTTTGAGAAGCATTTTTTATTCTTCTCTATTGATGTCAGAATCATATCAAAAATTATGCCGGCCATGTCCAAGTTGCGATTGAAGAATAGGGCATACATGATTGACAGAATTTCGGGTGTTGCTTGATCCATGCTCCCCAGTTTGCAGGTGAGAGTGCGGTTTAGTACAGAGAACATGAAGTTCCAGATTAGTGGTAGATGTTGTCGTCGGAAGTTGCTCAATCTGGTGATTTCAGTGTTGTAACCTAGGATTTGAATGAACTGGAGGAGGGTTTCAGTAGTTGGGCGTTTTTCAAAACGCGTGATTTGAAGTTCATCAGTTGTTAGGAGTGGGAGAACTTCTCGTAGAACAGTAGGAGTGATGAGTATCTGACATTTTACGACTTGAGATATGTCGAACTCACCGATTATTCCGTTATGTGCATCGCTGTAGTGACTGGAAGAATACCATTTTTGAACAAACGAGAGTGGACATTCATTGGTAAAAGCAGTTAGGGCTTGAGTCAGTTCACAGTTGGAGAAGAACTCGCAGATTACTCCGTATTGTTCCTCAAATTTGGGAGAATCAAGCTGAATCATGTGATTGTTGTCATTGATTGGAAAACGATACAGTCTTGAAGATTCGCCAGATTTGGGAAAAAGCTTGCACCATTCATTTGAAAACGCCAATTTTGAGTTGAAGTGAAGAAGATGAAGTTCAAATTCTATTTTGAGAGAGAGAGAGAGAGATAGTGCTCGAGAGTAATTTTTAAAAATGAATATCCGGATGTAAAATTGGTTTTGTATCCAAATTTAGAAAAAGATACACTTGAGTACATAAGGTGAAACGGTAGTGATTTGACCCTTTTGATAAAGTCGTTTGGCCTTTCACTCATCACTCTTGTGACACGTGGCCTTGAAAATTGTTGTACCTACGGATGTAGGTTCCAAGAAAATAGGAATGGGGCGCCATTTTTCAATATTAAATTGAATAACTTCTTTTTGTTGACTAGACAAACCTTTCGTCTTGAGAAGTAATTTAAGATATCACTTGTAATAAAAAGGTTCAGTTAATCTGAAATTTTAATTTCAAATGATATCAAAAATTGCTAATTAATTAAAAAGTTCTTGTTTGAGGAATGACTGGTCTGAAAGTTGTTGACTCCCCCTTGACAGATGATTTAAAAAAATCCTCAATTTCAGAGACTCTGAGATGAATTTCAGAGACTCTGAGATGAATTTCAGAGACTCTGAGATGAATTTCATTGATTCTGAGATAAAATTCAGAGACTCTGAGATGACATTTGAAAAGTTCTTTTTCTCCCCCTTGATAAAAGAACAACCTTTTATTTTTCTCCCCTTGTCATGTGTTTGGAGAACATTCAGAGACTGATATTGACATATGCTACTTGGTTCAGAGGCTCTGATAATTTGATCAGAGACTATGAGTTTCTTCCTTGTTAGGTAGTCATATTCAACATTCCTAACTTGCTAATTAAAAAATTGAACCTTCGTTCATCTAAAGCTTTTGTGAAAATATCAGCAAGTTGGAGATCAGTTGGTACAAAATACATTTCTATTGTTCCCCTTTCAACATGATTTTTTAAGAAATGATACCTTACATCAATGTGCTTTGTCTTTGAATGCTGTACTGGATCGGCAGAGATGGCTATGGCACTTTTTGAATCACAGAGAATTGGTATTCTTTCATATTGTTGGCCATAATCTCTGAGTTGAGTTTTCATCCAGATTACTTGAGAGCAACAACTAGCAGCAACAACATATTCTGCTTCTGCAGTTGAAGTTGAAACACAGTTTTGTTTCTTGGATGACCAACTTACCATCTTATTGCCCAATAACTGACAACACCCAGAGGTACTTTTTCTGTCAAGCTTACATCCTGCATGACCTGCATCAGTGTAAGCTGTTAGATCAAAACTAGAAAGTTTTGGATACCAGAGGCCTAATGAGGGTGACCCTCTCAGGTATCTGAAAATTCTTTTGACAACAGATAAATGAGATTATTTTGGATTTGCTTGATATCTAGCACAAAGACATGTTGCAAACATTATGTTAGGCCTACTTGCAGTTAAGTATAATAGTGAACCTATCATGCCTCTGTAAGTTTTTATATCCACAGATTGTCCTGAAGGATCAGAGTCATGTTTGACTCCGATGGCTAGAGGCGTTTTCATAGAAGTTGAATCATTGAGTTTGTATTTTTTCAAAATTTCAGAGACATATTTAGTTTGACTTATGAAAGTACCTTCTGAAGTTTGTTTTACTTGTAAGCCCAGAAAGAAAGTTAATTCTCCCATGCGGCTCATCTCAAATTCACTCTTCATCAACTCTGAAAACTTGTTACAATACTTTTGATTTGTAGAGCCAAATATAATGTCATCAACGTAAACTTGTACTAATAGCATCTCATTTTTGTACCTTTTGATGAATAATGTTGTATCAATTGTGCCTTTGTCAAATCCATTTTTAATCAGAAAAGTGGACAGAGTTGCATACCAAGCTCTTGGAGCTTGTTTAAGTCCATACAGAGCCTTATCCAAATAATAAACATGATTAGGAAACTCTGTACTTTCAAATCCAGGTGGTTGCTGGACATAAACTTCTTCATTTAATTTACCATGTAGAAAGGAAGATTTAACATCCATTTAATAAACTTTGAATCCTTTGTGTGCAGCATAGGCTAAGTAGATTCTTATTGCTTCTAGCCTAGCTACAGGTGAAAAGGTTTCATCATAATCATTACCTTCTTCTTGGCAATATCCTTTAGCAACCAACCTGGCTTTGTTCCTGATTATTATTCCATCCTCATTCTTTTTGTTTCTGAAAACCCATTTTGTTCCAATTGCAATTTTTCCTTTGGGAAGGGGAACTAGGGTCCAAACTTTGTTTCTTACAAACTCTTGAAGTTCATCCTGCATTGCAAAAATCCAATGAGGATCTTCAAGAGATTCTTTTACCTTCTTTGGTTCAATAATGCTCAAAAAGTTTACGTAGAAGCATTCATTGATTGTGGCAGATCTTGTTTTAACTCCTTCTGATGAGGATCCAATTATTTGATCAATTGGATGATCTTTTGTCCATCTTGAGATTGGAGCAAAAATTTGGGGTGGAGTTTGAGCTTCAGAGATGACAGTTGGTGACATCTCTGTTGTGCTGTTCAGAGGCTCTGAAGTTGGTTCCCGACATGGTGAAGCAGATTCTTGAATTTCTTCACTATTTGTTTCTGGAGTTACTTCAGATACTCCTTGATCATCCTCATTTTGATCTTCAGTTTCTTCTGATTCACTTTGCTGATCTGAATTTGGTGAAGCAGAAGGTGATAATTCAGAGTGTCCAGAAAGGGTTGTACCTGTTTCTTGAGGTCCTTCTGAATTCTCTCTTGGTCTATCTCTGAAGATAACTTTAGAGTTATCTTCATCATCAAAGAAATCTTCAAATATTCTGTTTAATTCAGATTCCCTTGATGATTCAGAGATAGGTGTTGAGAAACTTTCTTTTTGTTCAGAGGTTCTATTGTCATCAAAAGTGATATTGATGCTCTCTTGGATGGTCCTTGTTCTAAGATTGAACCCACTGAAAGCTTTTGAGGCTAATGAATATCCAATGAATTTGCCCTCATCAGCTTTCTTGTCAAACTTTCCAAGAGATTCTCTATCGTTCAGAATGTAACATCTGCATCCAAAAACATGAAAATATTTAACATTAGGTTTCCTATTGTTAATGAGTTCATATGATGTTTTCTGAAATCTCTTGACAATTGTAGCTCTGTTATGAGTAAAGCAGGCTGTTGCCACTGCTTCTGCCCAGAAATTTGTTGAAAGATCAGATCCAGCAAGCATTGTTCTTGCAGCTTCAACAAGTGTTCTGTTTTTCCTTTCAACTACTCCATTTTGCTGAGGGGTTCTTGCTACAGAAAAGTTAGGAGTAATGCCTTCCTCTGATAGATAAGAATTGATTTTGGCATTTTTGAACTCAGTTCCATTATCACTTCTTAGTTTATGAATTTTGCTGCTGAATAGAACCTGTAATCTTTTCAACAATCTTATCAATATATCAGGTACATCAGATTTGACTCTGATGAATTCTATCCATGTGAATCTGGAATATTCATCAATCAGAACCAGAATGTATTTCTTACCTGCTAGACTCTGTACAGAGATAGGACCACAGAGGTCCACATGAAGCATGTGCAGAGGTCTAGGACAATTGTTTTCACTTTTGGTTTTATGGGAAGATCTTTTCATTTTTCCCATTTCATAAGCAGAACAAAGATGATCTTTGTTAAACTTCAGAGATGGTAATCCCTTAACCAAATTAAGTTTAACTAATTTATCAAGTGAGGAAAAGTTTAGATGTGAAAACTTTTTATGCCAGAGTCAGACTTCCTCACAATTCAGAGATACAAGACAAAGTTTCTCTGAATCAGTGTCTTTGATTTTGGTAAAATTCATCCTGTAGAGGTTACCTTTTCTGTCTGCTCTGAGTAATTCTTGACCTGATTCTGAGTGAAGAAGTGAACAATATTTTCTTTGAAATTTCACATCAAAACCATGATCACAAAGTTGACTTATGATGATCAGATTGTGTTTTAATCCATCCACATAAGCAACCTTTGATACTAAAACATTTCCTCTTGATAACTCACCATATCCTTTAATATGTCCTTGCACATTGTCTCCAAAAGTAACTGCTCCTCCAGATTTTGCTTTGAATGAGGATAGCAGTTCCTTATCTCCAGTCATATGCCTTGAACATCCAGAATCTAAGTACCAGATTGGCATTGACTGATTCTGCAAGACAGATTATTGTTTCTTAGGTACCCATCTCATTATGGGTCCTTTTATGTTAGACTTTGGTGGATTTGTATGACTTTTTGGCATCTCATCTTTTGATGTCTTGCCGTTACTTGTCTTCTTTTGAAATTTTGTCTCTGAGATATTTTTCAGAGATTGATTTAGAAGACAATGTGATCCTCTGAAATGATTTTTCAGTTTTATCAAGAGATGAATGCAGTTGCAATTAATAGAACAAGAAGAAGTAGGAGCAAAGTTTTTCTTCTTATTAAAAGCATTTGTTACATTTTGAATTCTTTTGAAACTAGCACTAGGAATATTACATGTATCCCTAACTACTTCTTTCCTTTTTGCTTGAAAGACAGTCTTCTTTTCAAGTTGCTTTTTCTTGATAAAAAACATCTTCTTTTCTTTGCTACTTACTGCACAAACAGGATCAATATGGTTAATTTTTGTCCATTTGCCTTTTTGTTCAGGAGAGAATTTTATTGTTTTATAGGTGTAAGATTCAGAAGTGTTTGTTTTATTCTTTGCCTTTTCTTGTAACTCTTTTTCAAGTTCCAGAGACGTTTTTGCTTGTAAACACATATTTGCAAAATCAGGACTTATTGGTATTCTGGTTTTGGTTTTCAAAATTGAAATTGGAACATTCAAAGTACCAGAGCCAACAGTTTCTATCCTTTTGTGAATTACATTCCCTGGTTTACAAAAAATCTGTTCATCAATCTCTTGATCAGATTCTGAATCAGAGTCAAGAAAGTCTCTCTTAGTTTTAATAGAGATAGCTACCTCTATTGTTTTTTCAATTTCTTTTGTTCTAGAGACTTTAATGATCCGTTTCATGCTTTCTTTTCTTTTTAAGTCCTCCATGACATTTTCTTTCCATATCTTTTTAACACCATCTTCAAATGTAGTTCTAATGTTTTCATCTGACTTTGGTGAATACAGAGGGGCATTCGGATTAAGTGAACTCTGAGATTCATTTTCAGAAGTACTTGTATTAGAGCTACTTGGTTCAGATGTCTCTGATTCATTTGAGATGAAAGCATCAAATCTGAAAATTTCTTTGGGATCATTGCTTTGAGGTTTTGTGAAGAGTACCTCTGAAGTTTCTCCTTTTATCTGTAACACAGACTTTTGAAAGTTTTTTTACTTCAGAGTATGTAGTATTTTTGAATTTCAAAGCTTTTGTTTTTGATCCCTCTGATGTTTTCATTCTTTTGAAATTATGCAGAGATGTACCTTCAAAGCTTTGGACCTTTCCCATACGGAAAGTGGAAGAAAGTGAAGTCTTCTCCAATCCAGTGAATGAATTCAACTCATTGAATCCCAGCCCTTGAGAGTCCATTTGAGTTTTTATTTTGTCGAAAACACCTTGTGCATTAACATAGCTTTTGATTCGAAGATTTTTTCTATCTAGAGATTGATGTAGGATTTCTTTTTCCTTTTGAAAAAATTTGGTTAAGGCAATAGAATTGAGCCTTTCATACTCATATTTCTTTACTTCTTCTTCTTTTCCTTTTAAAACTTTCTCAATTTTTCTTATTTCTTCTGAAAATGATTTTTCTTTTTGCTTGTGTGTTTCTTCAAGTTTGGTTTTTTCAAGAAAAAATTCTTTCTTTTCTGATTCCAGAAGATTCTTTTCTCTTTTGAAAAAGATGAGCTCTTTTGTCACTTGCTCTCTTTTCTTTTTCTCTTCAAGAAACTTTTGCTCTAGATCCTGAAGCTCATTAATTAGTTTAAAAGCATCTATTTCAGGATCACTGTCAGAGCTGTAAAGAGAGTTTACCTTTTTAGAGTTGTCTTCTGATGCTCCATCAGTTTGATTTCCATCTGAAAAAGCCATACCACAGAGATTGGTAGGCTCTTCCTCGCCGTCGCTTGTTGAGTCTGATAGCCAGTCTTCCATTTCTGCAACAAGAACTCTTTCTTTTACATTGTACTTGTATTTGTTCTTGTAGTAATCTTGATCTTTGACAAGTTTTCCTCTGCAGTTTGCAGAGAAATGGCCTAGTTTTCCACATCTGAAACATCTTCCATCATTTTGATTTGTTGGAAGAGTGGCAGTACTTGTCTCTGGCTTCTGTTCTTGAGGTTTGAAGTATCTCTGTGGTTGTGGATACCTTGGTTGAAATGGTTGTTGAGGTCTTGATTGTTGTGTTTCAGCATTATTGTTGAAGTTTGTACCCTTTTGATCACTGTATGGAGTGAATCTGGGTTCTTGTTGAAATCTGACACCATCTTGTTGAAATCTTCTTTCAGGATTTCTTCTTTCTTCATTCTCTCTCCTTCCTTCAAATACTTTCTTGCCAAATTTCTTGTTAAATTGATGAGTGATTAATGCAAGAGATTTGGCGAAGGCATTTATATCATCTTCTGAGTCTGAATCTGAATGATTTTCTTCTGCCATTAGGATCTTTTTGGATCTTCTTTTTGTTTCCAAACCTTTTTGTGACTCTTCACAGTTGTTTTCTTTCGAAATTTGTTTTGAAACAAGTGCAAGGGGTCCACCTAAAGAGGTTTTTGATTTTTGTTTCATTACTTCCTTTTCATGTGCAACAAGAGTGCCATAAATGTCAGTTAATGACCATGACTCAAGATCTTGATTGGCTTGTATAGACATGGACAGTTGTGACCATTCTTCATTTAAGCTTTTCAAGAAAAGAACGTTGTTTTCCTCTTTTGTTCTTATCACTCCAAACTTTCTGCATTTGTTGATAAGAATGTTGAATTTTGAGTATGTTTGGTGTAATATTTCTTCTGGTAGAGCATGAAAATCATGATATTCATTGATGCATAGATTTCTTCTATTTTTCTGGGTTTGTAGGCCTCATTCAAGTTGATTTAACAACTGATCCCATATCTCTTTTGCAGTTTTACAAGAATCAAGTTCTTGAAATATATCATTGGGAATGACCATTATAAGTAGTCTAACAGCTTTTGAGTCATTATCCATCATATTAGTTTCTTCATCAGTGAAGTTTGTGGTTTTCTTTTCATAATATGCAGGTATTTCAGCAGTATCTGCTGTTGCAGGAACTCTTGATACCAACACCATTAGAATGTGAGGTCCAACGTTCACTGATCTAAAAAGATCCTTGTCCATACCTTCTAAGAAATTTACCATCCTTATCTTCCATTGGGGATATTCATCCCTTAAAAGTGTAGGAGGTTTTGTTAATGACCCAGCTGTATAAATGACACTTATGCTTGAGTTTGCCATTTTTGAAAAAAGATGAAGATTTGAAGAACTGATGCTTTTTGTATTGAACAGTGATTTACTATCAAATCTTGAGCATATGGTGTTCTTTAATAAACCAGGTTTATATGAACATGCACAGATATTGAAAGTTAGAATCAATGAGATGTAAATCTATCCGAGTATGCAGATGCGATCTTTCTTTGTTTAGAAAACAAAGGAGGCTCTGATACCAATTGTTGGATCCCAGATTTAATCTCACAACAACGATATAAACAATAAGAGTAATAACAACGGAAGCAATATAGTTTAATATCAAAGGAGATTCAAATATCACAGTTCATAAAGCAGATAATAGATAAACAAGATATTCTTGGAATAAAATATTCAACTTATATTATCAGTTATAAGACTTCTTAAGCACACTTTGAACAATAAGGTGATGGTCCTATTTATAGGACCATAAAGTAAACAGTGTACTTATCTGACAAATAGAAGCATGCTTGAACAGTGTCTTACCTAAGAGGTAAGATCAAGACATGCTTGAACAGTGACCTACTCTAGAAAGTAAATCTTATCAATAGGTGACGTGTCATTTGTTCTTCTTTGTCAAGAAATTCAGAGTGAACATCTTCATAGCTCTGAAGTAAGATCTCTGATGAGGAGCTCTCTGATGTCTTTCCGTGAGACTGTCTCTGAACTGACTTCAGAGACAGACGCTTTCTCCGAGACTGACTCTGAACTGACTTCAGAGACAGACTTGCTTTCTTCAGACTGACTCTGAACTGACTTCAGAGACAGACTTGCTTTCTTCACTGTTGTCTCTTGAAAGTCTTTAGTTGAAGACTGAGTTATTTTCAATACTTTCATTGGTTCAGATTTGGGGCTAACATGGTTCATATTCGATAATTGGACTTGCGGTAACTTATGAAACATGAAGATTGTATTTTAGAACTTCTTGGTTTAAAATATATAGTCAACATCTATGGAAATTATCAACCACTAGGGTTTGAAAGCTCTAAGTACCCTAATCATGTCTATTTCTTGGACAAGGTTCTGTATGGACTGAAGCAAGCCCCTAGAGCCTGGTTTGATAGACTTTCCAACTTCTTGCTAGCAAATGGTTTCGAGAGAGGTACAACTGATACAACTATATTCTTTAAAAAGCGAAAAGGTGAGATTCTACTTGTGCAAATTTTTGTAGACGATATTATTTTTGGGTCTACTAATGAATCTTACTGTAAAAAGTTCGAAACTTTGATGAACAGTGAGTTTGAGATGAGTATGTTGAGAGAACTCACATTTTTCCTAGGATTACAAGTCAAACAAACATCAGAGGGAATTTTCTTAAATCAATCAAAATATGTCTCTCACATACTTGAAAAATACAAACTCTATGACTCTTCAGCAATGAGGACCCCAATGGCCACTGGATACAAGCTTTATGCTGATCCAGAGGGCAAATCTGTGGAGTGTAAGCTCTACAGAGGTATGATTGGGTCTCAGCTATACTTAACTGCTTGTAGACCTGATATAATGTTTTCTACATGCCTCTGTGCAAGATTTCAAGCTAACCCCAAATAATCTCATATTCTTGCTGTTAAGAGGATCTTTAGATACCTAAAGGACACCAAGAATCTTGGCCTTTGGTATCCAAAGAACTCTGGATTTGATCTTGTGGTTTATACAAATTCAGACTATGGAGGATGCAAGCTTGACCGAAAGAGTACCATTGGAAGTTGTCAATTTCTAGGAGGCAAATTAGTTAGCTAGATTTCTAAGAAGCAGAATTGTGGGTCAACTTCTACGACAGAAGCTGAATACGTAGCCGCTGCTAGTTGTTGTTCACAAGTTTTATGGATGAGAACCCAACTAAGGGACTATGGTGTTGACATTGACAAAATACCCATCCTCTGTGATTCCAAAAGTGCCATTGCGATCTCTGCCATTCCTGTTCAGCACTCTAAAACTAAGCATATCGATATCAGGTACCACTTTCTGAAACACCATGTGGAGCAGGGGACTATTGAAAAGTACTTTGTGTCCACAAACTATCAACTTGCTGACCTATTCACAAAAGATCTAGATGAAAAGAGATTTTCATTTCTTGTTGGCAAGTTGGGAATGTTAAAAATGAGTTGATTCACAGAGCCTCTGTACCTTGGCACAGAGCTTTTGTTGTACATATTTCAATTTCAGTACTTTTATCTTTACTTCTGTTTGTATAGTTCATTCCTGCATGTACAGTTGTCCTTTAACTTACTTCTTATGGTCAAATACTATGTGATTCCTTGTTCTATGTCTTGTACAAAGCTTATCTTGTATGATCCAAGCATAGGTCAAGGGGGAGCAGAAGGAGCTAAACAAAGAAGACCTTGATTGTTCAAGGGGTAGCAGAGAAACCAACATTCGAGAGAAGTTTGCAGAATAAGGTAAGTTCTTCGCACATCTACATGGACAAAAGCACTTTTCTCGGACACCAATTTCCAAATATGTCCTAAATTATCAACCAAAACATGCCCAAACTTTGGGTAATCAAAAATCTTAATTGAATTTTCTTAATGAGAAATTTTTGGTCAAAGAGCCTCTAAGGCCTCTCACAGAGCCTCTGCGAGACGCATCAGAGCCTTTGAGTCTCAAAAAGACACTTCTTGACCTCTAACTTCTCATTCTCGTATCCAATTTGATCATTCCATTGAATTTCAATGTTTTTGGGAAAGAAAAGTGTAATCTTATGCGAAAGAGCCAATCCCTAACCATAGAGCTTCTGACATTTTCAACACTTATGAATTACTAAAAGGTTACGGGGTGCGGGTTATTTTTGAAAGTAATGGTCATGTGGGTATAGCAAATACCGCGCACATGAAAATAGAGGGAGGCACACGTACTCGATCGTGCACCGCCCCAAATGACGTGGCAAAATATGATTGGGACGTAATCTATACCGTCGTTTTTTAAAATGGCTCACTAATGCGTAGGTACTAATTACGGATTTCAAATCCTTATCTTTTACCGCTTATATTTTCACCCCTCTCACATTATAAATACCCAACCCTTCCCTTTCTTTCATTTTTTACCTGCAACTAAAACTCTCAAGCATTCAAAACCAAGAATCTGCAAACCTGCAACTCTCTGTTTTCTACTCCATTCTTCATCCATGGATTCACGATCTGCTTCTGCCAAGAACTCTCAAGGTTCCCAAAACACAAATAACTCCCAACACTCTGTAGCTCAAAAGGACGATTTTGGATCCGTAGGCCAACAACAACAACTCACTAGTCGAATGATTTCATTCACTAGGCACCAATATCACACTACCACCCTCAATCTGAAACCGAACAACCATTATGTGGTTCTTAACCCAAAAGGATACCCTGCTGAAGCTGCACCATTGATCAACCTCCTTAAAAATCACTTTCTAACCAAAGCACTGACCTTGACTAGAACTGATGTGCGTGAATCCTACATCCAACAATTTTGGCAAGGATGTAGACATGAGAAAATCCCAAACTATGAACACTGTGATATGGGATATGCTACACACCCTAGGAGTGATAAGGTTATGGATTTAGGCATCAACAGAAGGAAGGTCTCTGAGATATTTGACTTCCCAACCAAGGACCAACTCAATTTGGTCAAGTTTTCAGAGGAACCCACTGACGAAGAAATCTTAGAATTTCTAAGATTTATTGGATATGCCAAACCAATCTCTAAGAGGACAGAGTTTAGGCGTTAGAACCTTCCACCTCTGTGGAATGTCCTATTTTCAATCCTCAACATGGCTCTAACATGCAAAGTGGGAAGCCCAGATCAATCGAGCCATAACATTTTGGCTATTATGTAGGGGATGTACTATGATCTTCCCTTGGACTACGCCAAAATTATTTTGAGGGAGATCATGAGCGCGGTGATTGCCAAAGAGGATGATCAGAGGAGAGATACCCAACCAAAGACTTTGGTGTTCAACAGATTCATCGCCGTTCTGCTTGGCGATGAAATGATCGGCGAAGGCAAGTTACCCTCAGAGGGTAAAATGACCAAGATATATGAGATGAAATCTCATAAGCCAACAACTCTGCCAACAGGATTCCCAAATGCCAGACCTCTGCCAGCAAAGCTTCTGCCGTACCTGGGTAGTGAAGAGGATAGGTTAGCGTATGTTCATGGGCACATGACTCCTGAACCGAGTCCTGCACCCCTCCCATGCATAGGTTTCCTAGTGGATGAGATCGTAATATACCTTAGGGATGAGGTAGTTGAGGGAAGTACAAGGTGATGTGGCCAAAGAGGCATACACACACACACACACACACACACACACACACAGAGTGGAAGAGCAAAAACCTAAGAGAGTAGGGAAAGGGGTGAGACTCTAAAGATGAAAAATAAATCTAAACCCCAAAAGAGGACTGTAGAGGAAGAGGTCACACAAGAAGAGGAAGAAATCGCAGAGGCTGAAAAGCCTAAGAAGAGGAAGAAGGCCAATAAGTCCAAGACAGTGACTGCAGATGCTCCTAAAACTGTAGTCGAAGAGGCTTAAGAGGTACAAGACTCTGAAGGTCCTTCAAAGAAGGCCAAAAATCAGAGACTTATTAAGCTGGACGACAAAGCCAAGAAAACCTTTATAGAAGCTGACTCTACAGTTGCATTGAAGGAACCTGCAGAGGAGAAGGAGACTCCTCTGCAGAGGAAGAAAAGAAAGGTCATCCTAGAAGACTCTCCCATCACAACTGAGGTCACAGAAGTCGAAATCATCAAGCCTCATAGCCTCTAAAAATGGCCGCTGAAATAGCCAAATAGGTAGTACAACAAATAGCCTCAGAGGGTCTAGAGATTCAAGACACAACGGTTGAAGTCGAGGACGTGACTGGTCTTTCTAGCAGTGATGAGGAAGACAGAGGTGAGGATGAGAAAAAAGAAAGATCGTTGGAGGAGACTAAGGGAGTTAATGATGCTGAGAGCACACATCCTAAACCAATCCCCAGTGCAAGCCACATTTCCATCCCTGCAGATCTAGTGCAGAGGGATGTTGAAGAAGGAGTGCATACTCCAATCCTAACCCTTACTAGCCGGCCAGAGGAAACTTTTTCCTCCTCTGCGCCATTTATAGTCGGGGAAGCCCAAACAACCCCATCCTCTCAAAAGGATGGTGGTAAAGTTATAAGTGTTCTCTTGCCCCAGAACACGCCACCACCCTCTGCAGAGGCATTTGTTGCCTCTACTCCACACATTAGCGAAATCTAAAACACTTCAGAGGTGTTGGTGAGAACAAACACCGACTCTCCAGGTCTATATCTCCCACAGATTCCACTCATCGAGCATCTAAGAAAAGACTCTGAATCTTCTTCTAAGAAACTTGATGATAGAACCTCTATAGATGATTCCTTTAAGGAACTTCGAGGATTAGAGGGAAATACTGATAAGATCAACATCGAAACTAGCTCTTTAGGAGCCATAGGCTCAATGGCTAAATCTGGACCATGTGTTGGTCTAGAGGTTACCCCGAACATGTATGTCACGAAGGATGAGCACAAAACCTTCAAGGAAAACATGTTCAGAAGGATTGAGGAGTTGAAAAGCTCTATTCCCACAACCCCTTCCACTTCAATTACCGATCTGAACTTCATTATAGAGGCTCTACAAGCGAATACAGAGGCTCTGGTCGATCTTAAAAGGGTTGTTGATCAAAACTCTACGGGCATCAAGAAGCTACTTGAAGCCTCTGCCACCTATGCTACACATGAAGATTCAAACAAGGTTATCTCTGCCTTTGACAAGAAAATAGAAGCCTTAAAAGTGCTTGGTCAAATTGTCATGGATGATGCCCCAAAGGCCGCAGCAGAGACAGCAGCCTCTGCAGTTGAAGATCTTACAATGTTGAAAAATGAGATAAAGGACATGACCCGCAGTGTCATGGTCCCTCTACAAGATCCATCCCCATCAACGTCTCAAACTCTTGCTCCCGCCAATCATCCCTCAAACCTTGAGACTAAAGATGAGCTTCAAGCAATGGGCAGAATGCTTCTAAGACAAATAAATCTGATTAGTGATGACATGAACTCGAAGGACCAATCTGTCACAGAGGATCGGAAGAAAATTGTGGCGCTTCTGAAGTTCAAATCTAACTACGAGATCAACAGAACTTCAATGGTGGTCAATGATGTAGTCCAAATGATCAAACATCAGACAGAGACCAACCTCTGCAGAAAGAAGAAGAGAAAGGAACCTGCTACTTGCCAAGCTGAGGCAGAGCAGAAGAAGCCAAAGCACGATGACCAGGGGCCCGATGGATCTGGTCCTGGGCATCGTGAGGGGGAGAAGGCCAAGACACCTACCTCTACACAAATAGTGGCTACCCCTCTCAGAGCCATTCCACTAAAGGGAACCTCAGAGGGCACAACACAACGCTCATATTCTCGTGCCTCTAGATAAAAATTAGTCCGCTAACATCCCAACAATCCACTCTGCAGAACCAACAAAAAAGGTGAAGGTCAATGTTGGCACTAAAACATTAGCAGAGGGACTTGAGAAGTTTGTTGAACCATCAAGACCTGAGCTTATGCCCATTGCACCAACACCTCTGTCCAATTCTCATCCCTTGAGCCAATAAATATCAAAGAAGATGTTTTGCAGAGATCCCAAATCAGACCTTGCCAAAAGAATCTTCAGAGCCTAAAGCCAAAGCCAAGACACCCTATGCTACTTCTACTTCTGAATTAAAGCCAACAGATGACCGAATGAAAGAAATAGTTCAATCTATTGACGCTATGCGGATTCTAATTCCAAGGCAACCACATAAGGAGCTAAAATTTCACAAAAACATCAACAACTTCTTGTATAGCGCAACACCTGAGACCGTGTTTCTTGAGCCAAACATGCATCCCTTGATAAAGGAAGACGTCAGAAGAAGATTCTGTGAAACTGCTGAAGGGAAATCCAAGGTTTGGTCTCTGTCAGACATAAATCAGGTTCTAGAACTATCACTGCATTTATTTCCCAACAAAGAAATAATGTACGTGAAGTACTTAGTCGAAAGAAAGGATGGACAGAGGTACAGTTTGACAGATGAAGACTTGAAGAACCTCTGTGCCTATGACCTGCCACAACTCCATGCCTTCACAGAGCAGAGATTGGAGAAAAGGAAAGAGTTCATGATCGCCAATGGTTGCATCAAAGAGGTCATACATGAGCAGATCAAGTATCAAAGAAAGATGGATTTCGAAGTTGCTCTGCAGCTTGGAGTCGAGAAGTTGTAGATTACAAGACCTGATGACCAGATCCCGGGCATAGAAGACATACCCTCCAACTCTCTGGTTGTGGAACCTGAAAATGGCTTTGTCTACAGAGATGATGATGGCAAGAATAAAATCTTCAAGCCTCATCAGAGCCACAAATACTCCAACAGTACTCTGTCGAAGATAAAGCATACCATTCTGAGGAAGATTGACACAGAGACAGTGTAAAGTGGACCAGCAGAGCGGATGATCAATAGTATCAATGCACAACTGAAGTATAGGGATCTCATTCTAAGCATGCACAAAACATTAGCTGAGAGCTTCACTCACCTGATTAATGATTTCCCTAAGTGATTTTGTATAGTTTACTTTTCATTCATATGTAATTACAATTCCATGTACTTGCCTTCTGGTATTTCTTTTTATATGAATGAAAAATCAGTCTTCAGAGGTTGAGTTCCTTTCACCTCTTACGTTTCTTACTTAGCCATACACTCATCATTCCAATTTTTATTTTTCAATACTTAGGGGAGATTATTAGCTCCAATTCATTGTATAGAAAGTATTGAAAAATAGGTTAAGTATAGGAACTTCAGAAGACTGCTACATACACCAAGGTACACCACAGAAGTACCGAGCTCAGAAGCTCTGTCAACCATCTACCCGAAAAGCTCTTAACCTGAAGATCACTTCCAGACCATAGAGCCTCTGTGGTCACTCACAGAACCTCTGTGTGGATAAGCTCTGGAGATTGGAAGACTTGAAGATTACAGGATGCAATGGACAAGACAACATCACATGCAGATCACGTGACCCTGTTATACGAAGATTATCAAGATCATTCGTACACACCACGATGGTTTTACTTTCCAAGTGGCATTCCTTATATGGAATGTCAGCCTTTGTCTTATATTATTGTGTGCTCTCCCTTGTATATGAAGGGAGCACCTCCTGTAGAATTATCATGAGAGCACACATAAATCTTTACACCTTGTTTTTAGCAGTATTATCTTTGAGAGCATATTTGCACACAGTTGTGCATGTTCTTTGTATTTTTATTCAAGATTAATGAAGCTGATCTTCCTGTGACTAACTCATACTTGTCTACTTATTTCTTCATTACTTGATTGTGTGTCTACTACCAAACCAAACCATATCACTATATTTAAATCTCTTCCGCACTCATAATATTATGTTTTGTGTAGTTTGAGTTGGTTAATCATATGTTAAAACACCATTTAGGGATCAACAAATTAGACTTGAATCGATCCTTTGAACTATTTGGACAGTTCATTTTCGACTATGCCTGAAAGCGAACAAAATGGTCATTGGGTTATTTTTGTGGACTTGTATTGGACTCTTTCTATATAAAATCAAATAGGAACATTGAATCGAACTTGTCTATGGAACAATCATGAACAAATTTTGGAACCTTAATTGATTCATTGTAAAGTTGACTGTTCATCTTTTTTGAACGTGTTCGTGGTCTGAAAATCAAAAATTTGAAATTAGGGTTTAAAATTGGACTTTTAATGCTCAAATTCATCTGGGGATTTCATTTTCGATCCAATATGAGAACATATCTTGAACTGATTATGATAATTTTGGACTTAAAATGTTGTTTGGGACTTAATCATTTTCTATGGTTTATGAACTTGCGACAAGTTCATAAACTCATGGGTTTTGCGACAAGTCCCTGATTTGCTTTAATCTGCGTCAAGTTCCATCCCCTCTTTGTCTTACGTCAAGTTTGTGTTTTGAGTTAAATTTGTCTAAGTATATCTGTTGCAATAGTTACCTGCCACAAGTAGCTCACTTCTTTGTCTTGCGTCAACCACTTCTCGCATTAGTGGTCTGCATCAAGTGCAAGTGCACTTCTCGGGTCCTTTGACTTGCTTCAAGTAGACTTAAAGAGAAATTTCTAAATTTTTTTCATTTTTTTGAGCTTAGCTGACCCATAGCACCGGTCCTATCTTTTTCAAAATTTAGGTATTCCAAATGGCGAGCAACGATCAATCTATTGAACAAAGGGTGATCATGGATGAGAACATGCCTCAAGCTACAAGAGAGACCCCACTACCCTCATCCAGATCTAGAAACCGTTCATCCCACAACGTTGAAAACCCTGATCGTGCTCTCATCCATCCAAACGAGTACATGCAGATCCTTCCGAACAGCCATCACGTAGACTTCGATCATCTGAACATTGATCCAATCTTCATCGAAATCTTGAAAGGTCATCCTTTAGAGTACGCAATGACATCAATTGTGTCTGTACCAATGATTTATCTGAAACAAACATGGAAGTCAATCACCTTCGTCTACGAGAATGACAAGTCAACCTTTGAGATCTATATTGATGACTATATCACAGTACTAGACTGTGATAGAGTCCGATTGGTACTGTAGTTACCAGAGGCTAACTCAAGAGAGGGTAGAACTACTTTTGATGTCTACCCAACTGAATCTGAAGTCTTTGAGGGAGTTATAGCATTAGGGTATACCGGGCATCTAACAATGATTATTCACTTTATGAAGACCAACCTGCCACCTTTCCTGTACACTTTATTCTCAGTGATCAATATATGCCTGACGTCCAAGCATACCGGAGTGGATAATGCGAGCATCCATATTCTCAGTCTGTTCTATGCTGTAGTCTATGATTTCCATGTCGACTACTCCTTCATTTTATGGAACAATCTCCACGACCGGGTTCATGCAAAGAGAACTAACATAGCAAGTATCTTTGTACCTTATCAGAGGTTCATGCAGCTGCTTGTATTCAGCATGTTTTGCTCAAGCATACAAATACCCAGAAGAAAGAACCATGAGACTGGACCATAATGCAATATGAGGTATGTCTAGAAGCAGAAGCAAGTATTCCAGTACATCATGCCTATTCCTACAACACTTCTTGCTTATGCGGATCAGACTACAAAGTGCATTAGATAATATATAGAGTCTACGGAACGGCCAAAGCCAACAGTTCCTTCCCAAGGCTCAATTCCTAGGCGAATAGTGTAAGTAAGGGTTCAGAGTACCGTGGGGGTCTCTAAACGGGGTGAGACGAGGGAAAATCCAGAGAGGGGAACATGAGGGGGCCAACATACCGATTTGGAGGCCATGGAATCATTAGCAGCTGCTATACATCAACATGATTCCATGTCTCAATCTGATGCAACGATTATTTCACCATAGACTTGCTGACAGCTTGAGAATGCCAATGAGAGTTCGGATACTGAAACACAGTCGGATCACATGGCAAGTGAACATGAAGATAATATTTATGATATACAAGATGATGCCAATGATGGAGATGATGATGATGATGATAATGATGATGATGATCAAAATGATCATGCTATTGAGATGAATGTGGATTCATCTATTCAGCAAGTGATTGGTGATATAAGGCAAACTGGGGGGAGATCAAGTAGAAAATGATGATAATGTGAGGCAGAGTGAAGGGAGAAAAAGAATATGGTGAGAGCGTGTGCAACCGAACCTACCGATCTAGAAGGGCATCCAAATCTACTACTCGAACTCATGTGTTGAGTTCATGTATTGAAACAGACATTAGTAACCTACTAATGCAACTGCACACCCAAACCAGCTATTCAATTACCTCCCAATAGGTAATTGTCTCACATATTCACGGGGATCAAGCAGAACTGCTATCATTCCTCACTCGAAGGGTTTAGATATTGAAAACTGAAGACAACAACCCTAGTCCTCACCTTCTTTCAGTGCACCAATGTGTCTAGAGCCCTTTGAAGAAATATTTTCTATTCCTAGGACATTGCCATCTGTATCTGCTACCATCAGACGTATTAGTGACCCGATCAGAACATCCAGAGTAGATCCATTGGTTGGACTACGAGGACCGGGTGGAAGTCCTATCATAGACAAAGCCATGCCAACTATGAACATAGGCCACACAGTTGTTTCGACAACTGTTGTGACAATGGAACGTCTATGTGTCTCCGGTGTTAGCTTACCTGACTTTGTGTCAAGGGAGTTCCTCAGCAGTGCCCTAAAGGCTATTGAAAACCGGATGATTGATGAGATCTCTTCTGTCAAAAGGATCCTAAAAGGAAAAGACCTAGTTGTTGAGCCAGTGCAACCACATCTACCTCCACCATTACAGACTCATCCAACTACTGATCTATTTATGAGTGAGCTTAAGTCACTTCTGTTTGCTAAGCTCCTATCTGAGGCTCCAGAAGATCAATCTGATGCCGACTTAGTTGGACTGCTCCATGCTCAACAACCTCCTGTTAGTCCAGTTGTGCCTCAAGTTCATATTGATCATGTGACTTCCTCCGAGTTCAAAAACTTCAAGAATGATGTCCTGACTACTCTGCAGACTATGCAATAGGCAATTTAAGACTTATCCAAAGTTGTTCAGACATCATGTAAAGCTCAGGATGAGGGTTCGAAGAGAAAGCATGGCCATGATTCAGATCATGATCATGAGGGGGAGAGGCCCAAGAGACAGAGAGTCACTAAAAGTTCAGATCATCTACAAGGCTCAAAATATATTGCTGAGGAGATATCCCAGAAATTTTAAAGTGGACAGTATGGTGATGAAAGTGGGAAGCAAATGGTATTGTACATTGATCCAAACACAGAACCAACAGTTGAAAAGCCCGAGGTTGCTACTAAAGAGGAACTATTACAGATAATTGGAGGTCATATGGAAGTGATAGATGTTAGCTCCGATGATGATGAAAATGCTGATCAATATGACAAGTTTTGGAAGATAAAGGAAGAATTGGAGGAGTTTATTGATTATTCTGATGATGAGAACGGATGAAATTTTTTGGAGAATTTATTTGAAGATAAGGATACAGATGTCCAACTCCAACTGTATGGCCTGGATTCTCCTGAAGACATTCAACTTAGCCCAGTTATGAATGAATTACCAGAGTTCCATGAGTTCACCTTTCCAGAAATTTCTGTGAGCCAAAGTCAACCTGCTTCTCAACCGGCTCAATCTTCACAGCCTGATCAACCTTCTGCTCAACCATCTACCGATAAAGCTAGTTCGTCTACATCTAGCATGCCTGATCTTGAACCTTATCAAGCTGAACAAAGACAAATGAGGAATGCTATGAGAGTTCCCTTTCTTGAAGAGACGAAGAAGATTTTTGTGCACCACATCAGAAAACTTGATATCTTCTTGCTATTGGGGATAAAGAACCAGCCGAAAGAATATCAGGAAGAGTATATATACATGATCAACTCCATGAAGTTGTCTGCAGAACATGTAAAGTCAAAGCACAAGATAGTATCAATCAAGGAAGTATACCTGAAGAAGTTTTACAGAATCTGGTATCCAGTTTTGTTATTCAGAGACAAGACACCCGCTACTACACTTTTACCGAAGTAGATTTTCACCACCTTCAGATAGATGACTTTGAGTTTATGTACCATCTATTCAGAGATCTGACAGTTAGAAAAAAATATCACTTATGGATTGGAAGCAATCAAGAGATTCATACGGAGGCATATTGTATTTACCTACTGCTATGACTACCAGTTGGGATTGGAGAGTGGTCAGTCAAAGATCAACAATAAAGCCAGGCATGAAGATTCCTGACTTTGAAAACTACCCGTTGTTTATAGTTCTGCAAGATCCAAAGTTCGGGGTTGTCTACAAGAACGACAACAAAGAAAAGAGGTTTATAAGATTCTACGAAATTGCAAAGTTTTGAGACGAAACACTGATAGTTATCAAATTACAGCTTGAAAGCCGGTATGAGCAAAATGAAAGAGAAAGAGCAGCTGAAGGTAACTTTATGCCTAGAAGAGACCCGTTGATACTTTTGAAAGTTATAGAGGCTTTGGAAGAAAGGATTGAATTCAGAAAGGCTATAAGGCAGTTTGAAACTTACTTGGGCATACTAGGTACAAGAACAAGATGTTCCACACGTTGATTCCAAAGGGGGATATTGTTGGAGCGAAATTAGTTGGAATCAAAGTCTTGTTATGAAAAGTCGATGAAAATCAAACCATGCTTACTATTTTGTCTTTGCTTGTAAATGGTGCAAGGAATGCCTTGACCATATAAATAGGTTTAGTCCTTGTTTCTTACTTATGTAACTCATTGTAAACCTTTCATTCATGTCATTGTAAGCATTTGACAAAATCAATACATATGACACTTTCTCTCTCTACATTCTTGATATGAATTACATGTTGATTGCTTGATCTAGGTCCAACACTACATACTTGATACTCATAAATCCAAGTTAGCTAACCAAATAACCCATTATATTCACTTCACAACATTTTAGAGTTCTAACATGTATAAACACATCAATGAGCTAAATAATGAACATACTCATGTTTAGAATTTATTTTAGGTCACATGCTTCCCAAAATCCAAAAATTACCATTTTAGGTCAAACGTCAAGAGGTTATCACATATGTCAAATAATCATAGCAAACATATTCATAGAAGAAATAATATGTAATCCTCACCTATTAGGTTTGTAAAGTGAAACCTAAAAATGGAGAAAACCCTAGAAGAGAGTGTGTTGATGTTAGTGTATTATTGTATCCAAGATTTAAGTGTAAAGTCAAAATCTAGAAAGGTCAAAGTCTTGTAAGTGAAAGTTAGTTTACTTTGTACTGTACATGATCCTTGACCATATAAATACCTCTTAGGACTTGTTTGATAAGTGTGTAGTTGAGTTGCTATGAGACTTGTGATTGTAACTCTTATGACGTATTGTAAGATCTATGAAATAGAATATTTCTCTCTCTACACTCTCTCTCTAGATTGAAACTGAATTGTCATATCCTGATCAATCTTGATTGATTATGCTTGAAATCTTGAACTAACAATTGGTATCAGAGAAAGCAAAAAGTCAGAAATCAGATCAATAATCGAAGATTTTGTCAAATTTTCGAAGAACTCGCAGACACAACTGTCCAATATTGAATTTGTTGAATTAGTGATATTTTAGATCTGAATTTTGTAGCATTGTAATCGTTTTGAGTTGTAGAACAAGTCTTGCTTGTATTACGTAGTTCAATTCACATCAAATCTATGTGAATTTGGAATTTTTGTTGATTTTTGTTCGAAACTTTTCAGAGACTGTGTTTGAATCGAATTCAGTATTGTAGTGGTTTTTGTTCGAAATTATTTCTAGCAAATTTGTTCAGACAAATATCGTGAGTAATCCTGCAAAATTTTGTAGTATTTGGTCAAGAATTGAGAGAATTATGGACAAAATCGTGTTTTGAGTTCGAAGTTAGGAAGAGCTCGCAAGATTCAGAGAACTCGTAAGCATCATCTAAAGAACTCGCAAGACTCATCTGAATCTTAAGTGTGAAGAACTCGCAGACTGAAGGTTGCGACAAGCTAGAACTCGCAGGGTTTGGTTTGCGACAAGTGAGAACTCGCAGAACACTGTTTGCGACTTCTTCGTGTTATTTTTCTTTGTTTTGCGACAAGTGATCTACGACAAGCTCTATTCTGCGACAAATGTTTTGATGGAAAATTTTCTAAGTATATAACTCACAGACGCATTGCGACAAGTGTTCTATATGCGACTTATCAGAACTCACAAGCTGTTATCTGCGACAAGTCAGAATTCACAGGCTACTATCTGCGACAAGTAAGAACTCGCACACCAAAGCTTGCGATAACTAAGAACTCGCACACCGTGCTTTGCGAATTCCTGGACCTTTGCGACAAGTTTTCATTCTGCGACAAGTTCAAGCTATGTGATTTGTGACAAGTTACTGTTCATACCCAATTTTGCGACAAGTTGCCTTATGAGATTTAATTGTCAAAATTTTTCTCTAGGGTCGCTGCCCCTCAACCCCGCAAGAGCGTTGTCCCTTGACCCCACCCGCTAACCGGGACCCCCGTGCTAAGTCTGCGGAGGGGGACATATTTATGATAGTGATAAAAAATTTCTGATTTTTGTTAACAATCATTTTCATGCATTTTTTTGATATCAAGATGTCTACTGGATTATCAAGGAGAGAATGTGCTATAGCATACATGCAGAAATACCTGCTATTGAAGCTGAACGAGACAAATTGAAGATTCAGAATTGAAGTCTTCAAAATCAGATTCAGGAGTTGAAAGAAAAAGATGTATTTTTACAGAAAAAATTTTAAATGTTCAAAATGTATTAATGATTCTAAATTTGATTTTACAGGTATAATAAAGATAAGGGAGAAAGAAATTAAATTGAAAAAGAGAGAGAGAGATAACCATTCTTCAAAGCAAATTGAAGACAACTGAAAAGAATTCAACATAGTTGAAAGCTGAAGCAGTTGATCTTCAACTAAAGTTTAAAGCTTTTGAAGAGAAAATATCTATATTGGAAGCAAAGAATGATGATTTAATGAAGACATCTGAAGAGAAACCATCAAGTTTGAAAACTGACAAAGATGAACTTCAGAAAAAGTTCCATGTAGATAAAGCTGAGTTGGAGAAAGTTTCCACTCAAAAACTATCTGACTTTTCTAAGAAAGCTTTTCAAGAGAATAAAGACCTTGAGCTTAGGTGCATAAAACTCTCAAAGCAAGTCTCAGAATTTGAAAATATTTTAATAACTAAAAGAGATACATTTTCTAAAAAGAGAAAAGTTCTTGCAGATAAGACTATTGAACTTCCTAAGCAGATCTCTACACTACAAGACTTACTTGAAAATGATAGAAAATATTTTCAAGAAAAGAAGAAGTCTTTTTATGCTGAAAAGAAAAACTCTGAAAAGAGAAATGTTGGGATTTTCAAGGAAATTTCTGAAAAAAATAAGAACATGGAAAAAGACCTTGAGCAAGAGCGTCAAATCTTTGAAAGTGAAATATCTAAGCTCATAACAAAGTTATCTATTCATCATCAGATATTCTAAAAGAACAGATGGTCACGTTTGATTTACAAAAGAAGTTTGACACAATTTTTAAAGAAAAATGTTTTAACTGAAATGATAAAACATCTGGAAGTTGCAAATAATGAATTGTCAGAAAAGATTTCTGCAGATGTGATTAATTAACCACCTTATGACAATTCAACTAAATCAATTTGCTCTTTCAAAACTGCTTCCAGTTTTATTCATGAAAATGTTTCTAAAAAGAACAGTATCAAATCAAATATTGTTAAATCAAATCAGATGCGTCCTTCTAATCTGTTTTATATTAAATCTGTTGATAGTTCAAATAGCTATTATGTCAAATTTCTTGACAAGAATGCTTCTATGAAAGGACAAATGGTCTGGAGATGAAGGGTTCTCCTGATGAAAAGAAGATTGATAAATCATCTGCATCCATATCAAACACCAAGGGAAACAGTGCACATAAAGGTAAATATGTTGGCAAACCTGATACGATTTATTCTGCTAATAATCTTATCATGTTGGCTCAAAAGAAAATTTGCAGTTCTTACTGTGGAGCAAATGATTTTGTAAGAAATAATTTTGTTAATTACTGGTATGGCTCATACTATATTACTCCTAAAAGAACTGCAATTAAAAGATTTGGATCTAAATACCAGTGGGTACCAAAAGCAACTCATTCTATTTTGCAGGCATCACATGTAAAAGGGGAGCAAGAGTTATGCTTTTGAACAAAGTAGTTCAAGACCCTGTCTTCAATGATGAAGAATATAGATTTATGAATACAACGGTTCAAAACTCGGTCTTCAATGAATATTTGACTTTTGAATTTACTTCAATCCTAGTAATTAAGAACTCGTTTTAATGATTAAGGATACTTTGATTCATGTCTTATAATCTTTACAGATTTTGTTCAGATAAGGATATTATGCAAATATCAAGGGGGAGCTTATCTGAATCTAAATCATTTTATCATGCTTTAAGGGGGAGATTAAACCGTTTGTAAGTATCTTCTGATCTAGATCTCTGATTGTTTGAAAGAAGAACAACTTTCGAGCATGAAATATGTTTTCTTAAATGTTCAAACCACTTCTGGTTCTCAAAAGATTTCATGAATTTAGAAGTGTGATTTTAAATGTTTTTCATAATTGAGCGTTAATGTTTAACTGTCCGTATGTTTCCAAAGATCAATACTTGTATATTATCTTGTCTATATACTGTCAAGTATTCATACACACCGGTTCAATACTTCATTTGAATTAGTTATTACCATGTCTCTAAACGAAACAATTTTCGATGGTAATACCCTCGTTTGATTTCATTGTTGTTGAGTATCAGTCATCATTTCAATCTTTGTGCGTTCATTGCTAAATTGTTTATATTCGTTCATATAAACAAACTATCAAGTTCTTTGATACCCCAACCATTTCATGTCCATATTCATGATATTTGATCTGATTGATACATTGTCAGATTCTCAAACATGTCCATTGTTCTCATTTCATTCATTAAATTTCCTTGTTTTGAGAAATCTTCAAAGTTCAAATGCTAAATTTTCATTCATGTCCATGATGAGCATACTGTGGGTCCACAATACTTATCAAGTTTATAGAAACAACAACACAATATGATTACCAACCTGTATTGATTAATAACAAATGTTACAAGGTTGATCGATTCAAGCTCTAGAATGTGTTCTCTGTTTTTCTCTCTTTTACACCTTGGTTGTGTGTGTTCTAATCTTATCTGTTATATGAGAGTTGTTGGGATGAGATCTGATAATATCTCATCTCAGATCTCTCTTTAGCTTCTAACACACTCAAACCTTACCACTTGCACTATTAAACTAAACTAAACTAATAATATCTAGATTGTTAGATATTATATAACTAACTAAACAAAACAAAATAACAAACTAACAACTAACTAACTAGTTACTTAGAAATAAAGAAAATACAATAAAACTAACTTTGACATTTATTACAAACGACATTAGACTTCAATATCGAGAGTCGACGTTCCGGCTTTAGCTTCAGATTGCGATCTTCAGTTTGGATGATCTTGAATCCAATGAGACTGTACACTTAAGATAATAGCTTTGATACCAATTGTCGGTCCACACAATATATGTTTATATCAAGCTTTAAGGATAAACAACACAATATCGATTACCAACCTGTATTGTTTAATAACAACGATTACAAGGTTGATCGATTCAAGCTCTAGAATGTATTCTCTGTTTTTCTCTCTTTTACACCTTGGTTGTGTGTGTTCTAATCTTATCTGTTATATGAGAGTTGTTGGGATGAGATATGATAATATCTAATCTCAGATCTCTCTTTAGCTTCTAACACACTCAAACCTTACCACTTGCACTATTAAACTAAACTAAACTAATAATATCTAGATTGTTAGATATTATATAACTAACTAAACAAAACAAAATAACAAACTAACAACTAACTAACTAGTTACTTAGAAATAAATAAAATACAATAAAACTAACTTTGACATTTATTACAAACGACATTAGACTTCAATATCGAGAGTCGACGTTCCAGCTTTAGCTTCAGATTGCGATCTTCAGTTTGTTCAGGAGGACCAACCTGTATTGTTTAATAACAACGATTACAAGGTTCGGTATTGATCTTTGAAGCTCTCTGTTTTCTCTCTGTGTATTACACCTTTTTGTGTGTTTTGTGTTCTAGATAATATCTGATTGTTGAGAGATGTTGAGAGATCTGATATTAGATCTAGCTTCTACAACACACTACCTAATCAACTTGTAATATTAAACTAATATAACTAACTTTAACTAATATAATATCTAACATTTAGATATTATATATCTAACTAAACTAAACTATTAACAATAACAATACTTTGACATTTATTACAAATAAGCATTAGACTTTAATATCGAGAGTCGACGTTCCGGCTTTAGCTTCAGATTGCGATCTTTAGTTTGGATGATCTTGAATCCAATGAGACTGTGGTCTAACACATACATTTATATGACAATGTTATCATGTGCTTAATTGTTCAAGTTAACCAGCTGAGCAACTATTCTTTTTAGGACAAATTTACATGGGATTCGTGTGAGAACTTAAAGAGAACTTTCATGGATTCACGTTATCTAGTGTTTCCTACCCCGGAAGTTATCCTAGAGTGATTGAGGGGTGAGGGTTCTTAACTCAAAGAGTGGGGGAGATAACACATCCAGTTGAATTTTTCTCATTGTGATGAGCGGTAAAATGGAAAAGAGAGTTTGGTTAGAAGTGCGCTTAAATGTTAAAAAGAAAGAGGGTGTGAGAATAGAGTTAAAAGAATACGAAAACTCCGCACCAACTTTTTCTGAGTCGGTCAACCACATCTTTTGATTGGTTCACATTATTTGGTGACCATCATTGAAAAAGGCAATGAGCCCATCCCAACTCTTGCTATCACCCTACCGGTCACTCATTTCTTTTCCGACAAAGAAATGTTTCATATTATCTTGGGGACGCAGCACATATGCTATATGGTCTTCACTCGGAAGATTTAGATATTGAAAAAGAAGGAAATTTTCCCCACCTTCGCACCTCTTTCATGCATATTGAGTCCGTGTAATAGTTGTTGCTGTCTCAACGGTTTTCACTTTTGAGCCTGTTCAAGCTTAAATAGCTTCAATCATTCTACACTTTCACGAGCACACAAGGAATAAGTTTTCTTGTCATAACATTCATCGAAATGTCCTTTATGATTTTTTCAATGATTGAATGGAAGCACTGGGGGAGTGAACATCATAAAAGCTCCTTTCCAATGTACATCCGTTGTACAAAGTGGCTCCGTGCTACTTATAGGCATACTAACTGTATCATTTGTTAATTCGGGGTTACAATTCTTATTTTGTCTGAATTTGAAAAGATTCGGATGAATACATTTATGAATTGACGGATACTCAAATCAAAAGGGCGAAGATTGCTATTTTATCATAAAGGGGGAGATTGGTGTTCAAAGACAGTGATGACTTGAAAAGGTTTTGATGATTTTGATGCTCACAACTCATCAAAAAGGGGGAGATAATTTGGAATTTTCAAGTCAGGTGAATGTTTTGAAGGTTATTTCAAGAGATGTTCTGAAAAAGAGAGGTAATCATGAAAGGGGAAGTTTAAAAAATTTCCAAAGAAAGAAGATATGTGAAAGTCAAGAAGCTCGAGAATTTATGTCAAAGTTTTACAGAGATTATTTGAGAAAGTTCGTTTTTCAAAGACTGTTCAAAGATCAAAGATTGAAGTTACAAGCTATCCAAAGATCCCTCAAATATGCATAGTTTAAAGATCAAAGTTTCAAAGTTTTCAAATTCAAGTTTAAGACTTCTCAAAGCAAAAGTGAATGACTTTTCAAAGACAAAGTGAAAGACTTTTCAAGTTTATCTAAAGATTCTTCAAAAGCCGAGGCATTTCTAGAAGTAATTCTGAAGGACGAATTATGCGAAAGAAACACCTTCAACTGACGAAAGATGGTATAGGTTTGAAACTATTCCAAGCACGAATCTGGGTACCCAAAATTGGAGGGTGTTGGGAATTGTTACTAGAAGATGCTCATAAATCAAAATATTCTATCCATCCCGAGAGTAAGAAGATGTACCGGGATTTAAAGTTGAATTATTGGTGGTCGGTGATAAATCTTAATGTGGCTGGTTATGTGGAGAAATGTATCCCGTTCCTACAAGTTAAGGACGAACACCAACGACCCTATGGTTGTTTGCAGTCTCTAGCCATTCCAGATTGGAAATGGTAGCATATTACCATGGATTTCGTGACAAAACTATAGAAGACATTAAGAGGTCATGACACCATATGGGTATTGGTGGACTAGTTGACCAAAAGTGCACATTTTTAGCAATGCGGGGAACATTGCCAATAGATAGGTTGGCTAAATTGTATATTGATGAAGGGGTTGTGCGACATGGAGTGCCTTTGTCCATTGTATCCAATCACTATAGTCATTTTACTTCCAACTTTTGGGATGGGTTACAAAGGAGTTAGGCACACGAATAAAGTTAAGTACAACTTACCATCCCAGACGGACAACCAAAGCGAGAGGACCATCTAAACCTTGGATGATTTGTTGAGGTCATGTGTTATTGATTTTCGGGGTAATTGGGATTCCTAACCTCCGCTAGTGGAGTTTTCCTACAAGAATAATGATCATTCGAGTATCGGCATGACGTCGTTCGAAGCCTTGTATGGCCGAAAGTGTAGGACTCCCATGTGTTGGTTGTAACCAGGAGAGAAACAGTTTGTCGGCCCGAAAATTGTGCAAGAGACGACCGCCAAAGTGAAGAGTATTCTGGAGCGTTTGAAGGCAGGTCAAGACTGTCAAAAGAGTTATGCGGATAAGAAGAGAAGATCTATAAAATTCCATGTGGGTGATCTAGTGATGCTAAAAGTATCACCTTGGAAAGGAATCATCAAGTTCAGAAAATGTGGGAAGCTTATTCCCCAATTTCTTGGACCCTTCACTAATATTTACAACATTGGTCTTAGGGGTGCTCATGGGTTGGGTTGATCGAGTTGAAGGCATTTCAACAACCCAACCCAATGTTTCGAGTTTGAGAATTTTCAACCTAACCCAACCCAAACAAAAGTGCAACCCAACCCAACCCGTTTTGGTTGGTCGTTTGGTCAGGTTGTGTTTAAACAAAGTAAAAACATTATTGAAAACATAAAAATAAGAAAAAAATTCTTTGAAATACGATCCATCATTTAAAAGAATATATACGAGTTCTTCAAATATTTAAGTATTACATATATCTTTCCAATAATGTCCTCTTATGAGTCCATTGCTCGTTATTGCCGAGTTGTTTTTGGTAACTTATACATATTAAAGGGAAATATAAATAATTTTAGAGAAGTCGCTAAAATGTATATGGGTTATCGGGTTGATCGGGTTACTTTGAGCCTAACCCAATATCAACCCAATAGATTCGGGTTGTCCTAATTTTGTATCGATTATATGTCAGATTACCTCGTGTTGATTTTTTTCTGGGTTGGCTGGGTTGATCAGGTTGGTTGGTTATTTGAGCACTCCTAATTGGTCTCCAAGCCTATAAATTAGGGTTCCCGCCAGAAATGAATGGAATTCAAAACACGTTCCACGTATGCTACCTATGTAAGTGTCTGGCATAGGAAGAAAGCGTTATTCCATTATCGGAGATGTGAATCCCAGATTGACAAGTGTAAGCAATAATCAAACAATATTGAAGAACAATTTAGTCACAAAATCATATGTATTGATCGATAAATATTGAGGGTGTTTTCTGTTGGTCAGAATATGCTAAGGATGGATACTACTGCTAGTTGAAAGGTATTACTATTGCTTGTAATTTTAATACTGCTAGTAGAACTAATACTGCTTGAAAAGTTAGTACTGCTTGGAGAGTTAGTACTGCTAGTAGTTAATAATGTTGAAGATTACTACTGCAAGAATGGTTAATACTGCTCAATGATTAATACTGTTAAAAGAAGAGAAGGTTAGTGCTGCTTCTAAACATAAAGAAGACTTGAAGATAAAGATGAGTTGGAGATATGGTTGAAGATAATTATGGTATTGATGCTGAAGATCAATTTTATTTTGATAATTATCTTGTACTCAGTCTTGTATATATAGTATAGAAGTCTTTGATAGAAAAATAATACATATACGTTTTTGCTTAGAATTAACCTCAAGAATAGTTTAGATCCTTTCTATAGAGAAGTATAGAACGTCTGTTTAGCCTGTTAAAACAGATTGAGGTTTTGGGTGTAATCATTAAGTTTTATGCAATATAAACTTATGATTTGAAGTTCTATATACTGTTCCATTGATTTTCTGTTAAAGTGTTTTTCCGCAACTTCTTTAACAAAATTTTCTGAGTGTGTTATTTAAATTCTTGTTTGAGTTTCAATCCTGACAAGTGGTATCAGAGCTTGAAAATTCAGAAAACTTTAATCATGGACAGTTCAAGTGATAGTGTTTTGGTATCAAAGGTTCCCATGCTCAAACCCAATGAGTTTGACATGTGGAAGATCAGAATCAAGCAGTACATTCTTCTCACAGACTTCTCAATGTGGGACATCATTGAGAATGGTCCTTCTGATGGAGGAAAGATGGATGCAGAAGGAAAAAGACCTCCACCAAAGACAGATGGAGAGAGGAAATTGAGGCAGACAGAGATGAAAGCCTTGAGCACTCTGCTTTTGGCTATACCCAATGAGTACCAACATCAATTCTGCAACTGTTCTGATGCACAAATTCTTTGGAATTCTCTGGAGAAAAGATTTTCTGGTACCAAAAGTACCAAGAGAAATCAGAAGGCCATCCTAAAGCAGCAGTATGAAAACTTCATGTCTACAAAGAATGAGTCCATGACTCAAACGTTTGATAGATTTAATAAGCTAATTGGTGAATTGGCTATTGTTGGTGTCCAGATAGATCAAGATGATGTTAACAGAAAATTTCTAAGATCTCTTGGTGATGAATGGACTATGTACACTATCTCATTCAGACAGAATGACCAATTGGAGGACAAGGAATTAGATGACCTCTATAATGACCTTAGGGTGTTTGAAGCAGAGGTAAAAGCAAAGAAGAGGCCTTCTGGATACTCATACAATGTTACTCTTTTATCATCCTCTACTGATTCTGCTGCTAATACAAAATCAGTTAGTGCTGCCCATGGATCAAAGCAAGATGGATCCAATGACTCAGTTTTAGAAGATTTTCTAGCCAGTCATGCTAATTCCTCTCTAATTAATGATGACTTAGAACAGATAAATGCTGATGATCTGGAAGAGATGGACATCAAGTGGCAGATGGCTATGCTAACTATGAGGGTAAAAAGATTCATTAAAAGGACTGGAAGGAACAACTTTGCCCAGAAAAGAGAAGATGGGGTTGGATTTGATAAATCCAAGGTTGAATGTTACAAGTGTCACAAGCTGGGGCACTTTGCAAGAGAATGCAGAAGTGGAATGCCTAAACAACATACCAGCAACCATCAACCATCATAGTCCACTAGCTTCAACAGTAGAAACTCTTCTCAAGCTCTTGTTTCCCAAGAAGGAATGGAATTTGATTGGAGTGACCAAGCAGAAGAAGTAGTTCAGAATCATTCTTTAATGGCTAAAGTTTCAGAGTCAGCAAGCACTGGTATTCCCACAGAGGTAACTTCTAATCTTTGCTCTAAAACCTGTATTGAAACTGTTAAAAAGTACAGGGATGACAATCAGAGTATGTGTGATGACCTTAAAAGGTTAGAGAAAGATAGAAGAGAGTATGTTCTGATTGTTGAGAGGTTTGAAGAACAAATTAAGTCTTACCAGGCTAATGAACTCCAACATTCCTATGATACAAACTACTGGAAGTGGGAGAAAAATCAGTTAGAGGTTAAGCTTAAAAAGTTTGAAGAGGAATGTGAGAAGATAAGGAGTGATTTTGAGAAAGCAAAGCTGGACATTGAGAAATATTCCAATGCTTCTAAAGCAATGGACTCACTTTTAAAAACTCAAGTCCATGACAAACTTAGAAGAGGAATAGGTTACAACACCACACCTCCACCATACAACAATAACTATATTCCTCCCACCTCTGATCTCTTAGAAAGACAGGATGTTAAGACACAGTCTCATTGGATTCAAGATCATCCAAATTAAAGATCGCAATCTGAAGCTAAAGCCGGAACGTCGACTCTCGATATTAAAGTCAATGTTGTTTGTAATAAATGTCAAAGTAATCAATGTAATTGTTTGTTATTGTATTAGTTAAGTTAATATCTAGTTTGTTAGATATTAGTTAACTTAGTTAGTTATTATTAGTTATTTAGTTTATTAGAAATAATATCTAGATATTAATTCTAGATATTATGTTAGGTAGTGTGTTTGACACACTAAGTTAGATATTAGTTGTGTCTCTCAACAACTCTCTAAGATCAGATATTATCAGACACACAAAACACACACTTAAAGGTGTAATACAGAGAGAACACATCCAAGCTTAAATCGATCAACCTTGTAACCTTTGTTATATATCAATACAGGTTGGTAATCGTTATTGTTGTTTAATCTAAGAACTTGATATAAACATTGTGTGGACCGTCAATTGGTATCAGATCCTGATTAAGATCAAATCAAGTTTTTTTTTTCAAAAACGACTCTGTGTTCTATTTGAAAAAGTGATTTCGAGTGTTAAGGTGTTTTAGGTGTTAAAATCGATCAGGTTGTGATTGATTAGCATGCTAGATCGAGTTGTTGTTGTTTGATTTCACTATAGATCTTTTATCGAGTTCCATTTTGGTGATTTAGTGGTCTAACAGTCGAGTTTAGAAAGTTACTGTGCTATCAAATTGTTTTTCAAAAAGTGTGTTTTATCGAGATCGAGTGTTAGCATTCAGTTCTAGAAGTGTTTTTAGACTTTTTGGTAAAGTTTGGTACTGCTAATCGTCGAAGAATACAGTTTTTAGTTGATTTTCGAAGTACAGGACGAACTTGCGCAAACCAGAAGACGAACATACGCAAAGTCCAGCTTTGCGCATCTAACGTGATACGCAAACTTCACTTTGCGCATCACGCCTGATACGCAAACCCTACTTTGCGCATCTCAAGCAATCCGCAAACCTCACTTCTCGGATCCAACAACATACTTCTCGGATACTAAAGCATACGCAAACCTCGACTTTACTTCTCGCATCAAGAAGGATACGCAAAACTCAGTTTGCGCAACCCTCCTAATACGCAAACATCAGTTCAAGTGATAGTCTCTTCACGAAAAGATCAAGTCTACTTTGCGCATCCCGTTTGATACGCAAACCTCACTTTGCGCACTGTGCTTGATACGCAAACCTCAATTTGCGCAATCAATCTCATACGCAAACCTTCTCAATACGCAAAGTTATTCCATACTTAGAATATTTTTCCTGAGGATTTTTCAATACAGAATGACATCCAGAGAAGCCCTTGCAATCGGAACTGACACCAAGCCACCAGTTCTCTTTAAAGGAGAATACGAACAGTGGAAGGACCGGTTTCTGAACTTTGCGCATCCCATTTGATACGCAAACCTCACTTTGCGCACTGTGCTTGATACACAAACCTCAATTTGCGCAATCAATCTCATACGCAAACCTTCTCAATACGCAAAGTTATTCCATACTTAGAATATTTTTCTTGAGGATTTTTCAATACAGGATGACATCCAGAGAAGCCCTTGCAATCGGAACTGACACCAAGCCACCAGTTCTCTTTAAAGGAGAATACGAACAGTGGAAGGATCGGTTTCTGAAATTTGCGCATCCCGTTTGATACGCAAACCTCACTTTGCGCACTGTGCTTGATACACAAACCTCAATTTGCGCAATCAATCTCATACGCAAACCTTCTCAATACGCAAAGTTATTCCATACTTAGAATATTTTTCTTGAGGATTTTTCAATACAGGATGACATCCAGAGAAGCCCTTGCAATCGGAACTGACACCAAGCCACCAGTTCTCTTTAAAGGAGAATACGAACAGTGGAAGGATCGGTTTCTGAACTTTATTGACAGACATGAGCTGGGTGATTTCATCAGGAAATCTATAGAAGAAGGGGTTATGAAACCAGTCATGACGACTCGTTTAGTTGGAACTGTGCCGTCTCATGTTGAACTTAAGTTTCATTAGCAAGGAGATGATAACCTCAGAAGAGCCAAAGGCGACAGATTAGCTAAGTCATACATGTTACAAGGAATTCCAAACAAAGTATATGTAAAGATTGACAGCTACAAGGCCTCCGACAAAGAAATGTGGGATCATCTCGAAAAGATGATGTTGGGTTCAAAGGTTGGGAATCAGCTGAAAATCTCAAACTGCCTAAATAATTACGAAGAATTTAGAGGCAGAGTGGGAGAGAATTTAGAAGAAACCTATGAAAGGTTTGTGACTTTGTTGAACGAACTTAGCAAGAACAAAGTCCACAAATCTGAAATTGAGCTGAACGTCAAATTCCTGAGTATTCTTCAACCGGAATGGAAAAGATTTGCTAGGCAGATGAAGCAGATCAAAGATTTGAATGAGATTCCACTTCATGAGGTGTATGAAACCCTCAGACAAAATGAAGAAGAGGTGGATGAAATTCTAGATGAAAAGAGGCAGAAAGGAAAGACAGTTGAAGACACAGTTGCTCTTGTTGTCAGGAAGAAGAAGAACAAGACAATTGTGTACGAATCAGAAGAAGATGAAGGTTATGCAAACTCTGACATGGATGAAAATGAACAACTGAAGCAAGCAATGATTCTGCTGTCAAATGCTTTTCAGAAAAAGTTCTACACGAAGCCAAGTTCAAATAGTCATAGATATTCTTTTGGTCGAAACAACTACATCCACAAGGAAAGGGTTGAAGGAAGTAGATATGAAGGAAAGAGATTTGAAGGGAAAAGAAAAGAGGAGAGGAAACCAGAACAGAGAAAGTTTAAAACTGAAGGATCCAATAAGACAGAACCACCAACGTGCTACAATTGTGGCAAAACAAGTCACTATGCCAGAGACTGCCGAAGACCAAAAGTCAGAAACTCTGATTATTACAAGAACAAGATGCTTCTTGCAAAGCTACAGGAGGCTGGTAAGGCTCTGATGGCTGAAGATGAATATTGGCTTGATCATTCAGACGAGGAAGTAGAGGATGAAGAGATAGATGAAGCAGTCAACATGTGCTTGATGGGAAAGATAGAATCAGATGCTGACGTTGATTCAGATAATGAAGACGAGGAGGTATGTAATTTATCAGATTCAGATTTCATGAATAAAATGCATGCCATGAGTTTAAAGCAAAAAGAGTTAGAATCTAATATTGAGCGAGAAAATGGTCTTAATAATGACAAAAACCAACTGATACAGAAACTTAGCAATGAAATTGCTGAGAAGAAAGTATTGGTTGAGGTTTTACCTAAAGATAATGACACCAACGCAAAGGAAAAGACAATAATTCTTAAAGAGAACTCTGATCTCAAGTGTAAACTACAAAAAAGTGAGATTGATAAATATGAGCTTAAAGAATTGCATTCTTCATGTATCAAAGAAAACTTTTCTTTACTTGGAAAATTAAAAGGTTTGGAAGAGAAGTTATATAAAATGGGTCAAACTGAACAGACTATTCATCTGAGTAAACCCAAAGAGGAAATAGAGAGATGGGGAATCGGTTATAAGAATCCTCACTGTCTACAAAAAGGGATGTCTGAAGTGCCAGGACTTTATGATCATCTTTCTATGCAATTAGCTCGCAGAATTCCTGAGTTTAAAACTTTCTGGACTAAACTATCTGAAAAGGATGAAGCCAACGAAACTGAAAAACGTTTGAAATCATCTAAAGTTCATCTTCCATTTTATTATGCGAAATTGAATAATAGTTATGATGAAAATCCAATATATCAAAAGAAGAAAACTCTTTCAAGTGATTTCTTTCAAAGTTATACTGAAAAGGAAATGGAGGCGAAGCCTATTCTAGGTAAACTATATGTCCCTCCTCTCATTTTAGAAAGTAAAATTTCTGAACTCGAGAATTCTTTATGAGATGAAAGACTTTTGATGAATATTGAGCAAAAAGTTTTTTCAACTGTGTTTTCAAATTCTGTTATTTCTAAAGCTTCAAACTCTGAGGACATGTCTGGTCTAGCTAATAAAGAGCTTGATTTTCTGAACTCTAACGATGGTTTAGATGATTGTTCTGAACAATTTGATTTTAATGCAAAACTTCCTAACCATTCATCTTTTGTTAAGAAATCTTTGAACAAAACCAGTATGCCTGTTAATAGTGCAAAATCAACGAAAGTTGATAACTCAGTCTCTGTGAAAGCTAAAACTCCTAAAGGTAAGAATATATCTCAGCATTCATAGAAACCGAACACTACTGGTAATCCGAAGATGAAGCAATCGCTTGTTGCTCAAAGGTCTAACTCACCAGTTTCACATGTTTCAGCTCTGAGCAAGCAAAGGCCAGAAGTAAATTCTCAATGGCAACCCAAACGGAAGCTTGACAAGACTGTTAAATCGTTTAGTGATTGAGGCAGATTGTGTGGACCGTCACAGGACAAGAAGGAATTACCTGAAGGAGCCACTGAAGTAGATACTTTAGACAAAGTAGTGATTGAGGCATATTCTGAAGAAGAGAACTCTGAGAGTAAGAAGGAGAAACACCACAAAGTTATTCCCTTAGAAAACCACATACTGACAAATGAAAGAGGGGGTAAACCTTTTGTCAAGAGTGAGAAAGTAAAGTCTGGGGAAGAGACTGTTAAGAATGTAAAAGTTGAGACCCCTGAGAGAGGAAAGGGAATGGCACAGGGAGTTCATTACATGCAAACTACTGTTGTTAATCCCTATACTTGGAAACAGAATCAGCCCCAAAAATATGATAAAACAAGGGGAAATCAAAGAAATAGAAATAATCAGTGGGCTTTAAAACAAGGAATTGATCTAAAAAAAATTAATAGACCAAAGCCTTGTTTTATTTGTGGCAAGCTAAATAATCTAGCCAAACACTGTTATTTCAATCCTATTAACCAAAGCATCAGTTTTCAAAGAAATATACAAAATCATGTTGGTTATAGGAAGCAAATAAGGAATCATATGGCTGAGAATGTGAGAAAGGCTCCTATAAAATCTCATGTTCAAAATAAGTTTGCTAATTCAAAGAAAAATACTCCAAATAAGCCAAGGAGTAACTTAAAGAAAAAAAAGGAAACAACTTTGTCCAGGTCTGGGTTCCAAAAGTAAAGAAATCTGTTAGTACTGCTGACAGAAATAATGCTGCTGCAAGCAATACTACTGCTAACTCAGTTAGTACTGTTAACAAAGTTAGTACTGCTAATGATGTTAGTACTGCTAACAAAGTTAGTACTGCTAATGAAGTTAGTACTGCTTCCAGTAACAGACCCATTATTGTGACAAAGTATTCAAGCAATAAGATTTCTCAGTGTGATAATCTCATCTAGTCTGAATATGAATATGTTGATGAGAATGGAAAACCCAAGACCACTTTGGCTTGGGTTCCTATTAAAAACTAACTGCTTTATTAAATGTTTAGGGCAACCAACAGCTCAAGGGAAGGAGCATTTGGCATGTTGATAGTGGTTGTTCCAGGCACATGACAGGTAACATGGCCTGCCTTCAAAACTTCAAAATAATTGATGGAGGACATGTTGCTTTTGGTGATAATTCAACAGGTGGTAAGATAAGTGGAAAAGGTAATGTGTCAAAAGTTAAGATGATCTTTGAGGATGTATACTATGTTGAGCAATTGAGATACAACCTGTTAAGTGTATCACAGGTCTGTGACAAGAAACATAGCACATTATTCACTGATACTGAATGTATCATCCTTGCTCCAGGATTCAAGGTAGTTGATGAAAGTATGATACTACTTAGAACTCCTAGAAAGGACAATGTTTATTGCTTAGACTTGGGAGAGTGTAGTTTCTGATTCATCTCTAAACTGTTTATTTTCAAAAGCTTCAGTAGATGAATCATCTCTTTGGCACAGAAGGTGTGTCGCATGAACTTTAAAACAATGAACAAAATTGTGAAAAACAACCTTGTAAGAGGTTTGCCACAAAAGGTATTTTCATGTGATGATCATTGTGTTGCATGTCTTAAAGGCAAGAAGCACAAATCTTCTCATAAGTCCAAAGAGATTAATACAATCTCTTTACCTCTTAATTTACTGCATATGGATCTGTTTGACCCTACAAATGCGATGAGTATTGGTAAGAAATCCTACTGCTTAGTTATTGTTGATGATTTCTCTAGATTCACTTGGGTCTATTTTCTGAGGACTAAGGATGAGACAAGTGGACTGATCAAATCCTTTGTTCTTCGAGTTGAAAACCAAACAAATCTAAGAGTTAAAGTCATTAGGTCTGATAATGGAACTGAATTCAAAAATAATGACCTAAACAACTTCTGTGAGGAAAAAGGCATTGAGAGGCAATACAGTGCTCCTAGAACTCCTCAACAGAATGGTGTTGCTGTAAGGAGAAATAGGACTCTGATTGAAGCTGCTAGATCTCTGTTGGCAGATTCAAAACTTCCAATCACTTTTTGGGCAGAAGCAGTTAATACTGCCTGCTATGTTCAAAACAGAGTTCTAGTAGTAAAATCTTAAGACAAGACACCATATGAGCTTTTTAAAAAGAAGAAACCTTTTATTGGATTTTTCAAACCATTTGGGTATCCTTGCACAATTCTCAATACCAAAACTCACCTAGTCAAGTTTGATAGCAAAGCTGAGGATGGGTTTCTTGTTGGTTATTCATCTCAAAGTAAGGCCTACAGAGTTTTTAACACCTCTTCTAGGATTATTGAGGAAAGTGACAATGTCAAATACAATGAGAACACACCAAATCAACTTGGTTCAGGTCCTGATTGGCTATTTGACATTGATTCACTGACTAATTCTTTGGGTTTCAGTAATGAGCATAATGCAGGAACAGGGACAAAATAGGCACAAGAACAAAGACAAGAGTTTGTGCTGTTCCCAACACCTACTGTTGATCCTGTTGAATTCGGTGACCAAGATAAGAAAGATAATTCATATTCAAAGGACATTGAACCAGCTCAGAATGAAGAGGACAGAGGTGAAAAGGAAGATCGGCCCTCAAATTCAGGAATCAAAGGTCCTGAGATGCCAGTTTTGGAAAAAGGAAGACACAGATGATGATTCTTCAGTGTATGGTGGAAGTTCCCCAGAAAAGAATGACACCAATCTTGAAGTAAATCTTAATGAGAAGACTGTCAATGCTACAAGAACTCAGAAGAATCATCCTCCTCAATTAGTGATTGGTGACATCAATTCTCCAATGATCACAAGGCAACAAAGCAAGATAGGGGGATTGAAAGATCTACAATCAGGTTTATTATCTTGCTTTCTATCATAGGTTAAGCCCAAAAAGGCATTAGATGCAATGAAGGATCCAAGCTGGATAGAAGCAATGCAAGAGGAGCTACTGCAGTTTGTTCTGCAAGATGTATGGGATCTGGTGGATCTTCAAAAAGGACACAGAGCAATTGGCACAAGATGGATCTTCAGGAACAAGAAAGATGAGAGAGGTATAGTAATAAAGAACAAAGCCAGACTAGTGGCACAAGGGTATAATCAAGAAGAGGGTATTGATTATGAAGAAGTATTTGCACCAGTGGCCAGGATAAAGGCAATCAGGCTATTTTTAGCCTATGCTTCTTTCATGAAGTTCAGGGTCTACCAGATGGATGTAAAGAGTGCTTTTCTGTATGGAAAAATTGAAGAAGAATTGTATGTCTGTCAGCCTCCAGGATTTGAGAATCCAAATTTTCCTGACAGAGTATACAAATTGAAGAAGGCACTCTATGGGCTACATCAAGCACCAAGGGCATGGTATGACACTCTGTCTACCTATCTCTTGCAAAATGGTTTTCAAAGAGGAATCATAGACAATACTCTGTTCATTTAGAGGAAGAAGAAGGACATCCTAATAGTGCAAATCTATGTGGATGATATTATATTTGGATCCACAAAAGATCAAATGTGCAGAGATTTTGAAGATTTGATGCACAAGAGATTCAATATGAGTTCTATGGGTGAACTTACCTTCTTCCTAGGGCTACAAGTGAAGCAGAAGAAAGATGGGATATTTATAAGTCAATCCAAATATGTGCAGGACATTATTAATAAGTTTGGTTTCTCAGACTCAAAGCCTGCAAGCACACCCATGGAGACACACAAACAGATCACTGCAGATCTTGAGGGGGAGGATGTGGATGTTCATCACTACAGATCAATGATTGGCTCTCTCATGTACCTCACTGCTTCAAGACCAGATATCATGTTTCCTGTTTGTGTATGTGCAAGATTTCAAGTAAGGCCTAAGTAGTCACACTTTCAAGCAGTCAAGAGGGTATTCAGATATCTCAAAGGCCAACCTAGATTAGGTCTTTGGTATCCTCATGACTCACCATTTGACCTACTTGCTTATTCAGATAGTGACTTGGGTGGTGCAAATTTGGATAGAAAGTCAACTTCAGGGGGATGTCAGTTTTTGGGTGCAAGACTAGTATCATGGCAGTGCAAGAAACAAACCACAGTTTCCACATCTACAACAGAAGCAGAGTACATAGCTGCTGCAAGTTGCTGTTCTCAAGTACTGTGGATTCAGAATCAAATGCTGGACTATGGTATGACCTTTCTTCACACTCCAATCTTCATAGATAACAACAGTGCTATTAGCATTGTTAATAATCTAGTCAAGCACTCCAAAACAAAGCATATAGAAATCAGGTATCATTTTATCAGAGACTGTAATGAAAAGAAGCTAATTCAGGTTGTGAAAGTTCATATAAGTAACCAATTTGCTGATCTATTCACTAAACCTTTTGATGTGGGTAGATTCACATTTTTGGTCACAAGTATGGGCATGATAAACTCTGAATAAGCCTATTATCTTTTGTCTCATGTACCTGTATTGATTTCTTTCTGTCTACTTTCTCATATTGTATTGTGCATGGTGCTACTAACCTTGTGTGTTTCAGTGTTTCAGATTGCTTCAAATGGATACTAGTTACTTCTAAATCAGTTAATACTGCTCGCTATATTACTCATGATATTTTTTCAAAAATGGTTAAGTATGGTTACTACTGCTAGGTGGTTTATACTGCCAGTGCAAAGTTACTACTGCTTGACTTATTTAATACTGCTAATCAGGGTTACTACTGCTGGTCTGTGTTAATACTGCTAGTCTGTGTTAATACTGCTAATCCGTGTTAGTACTACGAGTATGTGTTACTATTGCTAATACGAGTTAATACTGCGAGTTAGTTAATACTGCTAGGGTACTTAGTACTGCTTCTAACTGAAACCCTCCACCTATAAATACCCTTTGTGACCGCCAAAATACAAACGGCTCTTTGAACTTCCATTGTTTCTTCTTCTCTCTCTCGATTTCTTGCTTACCAGTGTCAACCCTAGGAACGATTCGAACGCTAGATTTAACCAGAACGATGGCAGGACGATCATTCTTTGATGAACACAACGAGCTCGCCATGTTGCAGAAACCAAATCAAGCTGAAGGTTTCCATGCCATAGTGGATTTCCTCAAATCCTCACACATCGCCCACGCTCTTACTGTCAATCCCACAATCTATGTGGAACATCAAAGACAGTTCTGGGCCAATGCTACCATTCACACTGAAGAAGGGACTCAGGTCATTCAAACCAGGGTGTGTGATAAACCCCTGACCATCTCAGAGGAATGTATTCGCATCCATCTATGCTTAGATGATGCCTCAGGTATAATCTCCTTACCTAAGGAAGATCTCTTCCAAACTCTTAGTAATATGGGGTATGAAGGTCCCACTGATGTATTCAAGTTTTTCAAGAACAAATTTTCACCACAGTGGCGATTTTTTGTTCATACCCTCCAACATTGCATTTCAAGAAAAACAACTGGATGGAGTGAGTTTAGCAGTACCTTAGCTTATGCTTTGGTCTGCTTAGCTACCTCTAAAAAGTTCAATTTCTCACAAATGATTTTCAATGATTTTATGTCAAACCTGGATACCAAATCCAAAAGCTTTTATATGTATCCCAGGTTTGTACAAGAGCTTATACTGAAGGAATTGACAGATCTACCCTCTTTTCAAGAGGTGTATGTACCAAAACCTCCCAAAGGGAATGTATTCTCAAATATGAAAAGGCCCTCCAAGGACTTTTCTATCCAAGACACCCCATTGTTCTCTACAATGATGGGTGTGTCCCATTCCCATGGTGAGGCATCAGTGTCAAAGCCCTCATCTAACAACCAAACTGATGACCTACCCACACCACTCATTTATAGTAATCCTCCTCAGTTTCCTATTGACAAGCCCACATCCACCATCTCCAAAATATATATAAGGAAAAAGGTAAAGAAGGTTCCTTCCCTTCTTGTACCTTCACCCCCACAGCCTTCAAGCCCTCTAATGGAGCATTATCCATTAGAGAATATCGATAGGGAAACCACAGTGGTGTCTCCTAACCCCAAGAAGGTGCTCGCTAAGGAGCAGGTTGAGCATGTGGGCAGTGAGGCTCACACTACTGACTTTACACAAAGTGCAGAGCAGGACAGTGTGAGCATTCCTAAGACCTTCCCCACGGCAACTTTGGGTGAGCAATCATCCAGAGGTCCCAGGTGCCAAGAAACCAAGGGGGTAGAAGGTGCCTCTGATAGGCAGAGGACCCCTAATAAACGTTCCAGTGATCCTCCAAGGGTGGTAAACACACCTAAAGGTGGTGAGGATAGATATACCTATGATGAATTGATGGAAACATTGGCAAATATAAATGAGGATGTCCTATCTCAGGGCAAACTCATAGAGGAGATGCAACAGATAATCCTCTCCCAATAGGTACAGATCAGCAACCTTAAGAAATTGGTTCTAAAGCAAGTACAAAAGAAGAAAAGAACCCAGTTCATACTGAAAAAGAGGAGCATCCTTCATGATGCTTCCAAAAAGGGGGAGAATAAGGGGAAGTCAAGAGTTGGATCTGACAAGCAAAGTCCTGATGGGATGAAGTCTACAGTTGAGGGGGAGAGGGTAATGAAACAGGGCCAGCAGCAAAAACTTTCAAGCAAGCAGCACAAATTGGGCTAGCAGCAGTAACAAAGCCAGCAGTAGTAATAGGGCTATCTGTTGAAGAGATAGAAATAGAAGAAACTCTTCTAAAGGCCAAAACAGACACTCCCAAAGCCACTCAAAAGGCCAAGGGAGTGGAAATTAAAGAAGGAGGTCTTGAGCAGAAAAGAAAAGAAATCAGTGAGGCAGAAATGAAAAGAAAAGGCAAGGCAAATGTGGATGAATCTGTACAACCTCCCAAGAAGCTAAAACAGATAGAGATTGATGAGGAATTGGCAAAGAAGCTGCAGGCTGAGCTAGAACAAGAAGAAGAGAATCAAAAGGCCAAAGATAGGCAGATTGCTCTAGATCTGTCTACTAAGCTGAATGAGGAATATCAAAAGAAGTTGAAAGCTGCAGCTGATGCCAAGAAAAGTACAGTGAAAGCATCCAAGCACAAACTGCCAGCAAAGACTCAGAAAAGACAACCTTCTAAGACCTATTTGGCCAATCAAGAAAAGAGAAAAATGATAAACTTTCTGAAAGGCTCAATTGGTGTAAAAGAAGAGATGTTTGCTAGCATGTCATACAACAGAGTTGAAGAGATATATAAAAAGGAAATGGCAAAGGTTCAAGGGGACTTCACTCAAAGGGTTGAGTTTAAAAGACAAATGAAAGAGAGACATGATCTCAATATCCAAAAACCCTTCCCTGAGAGTGAGGAAACCACCCCTTCAAAAGAAAAGACTGAAGAAAAGAAGGAAAAACTTGTTGCTGTGGAAGTTAAATCTACCAAGAGAGTGAAAACTATAGCTTCCAAGAAACAGTCCAAAATGTCAAGAGTTGAAGGTGCAGAAAAAGAGGCAGAACCATTTGTTATAGGTCATACAGATCAATCAAGTCAAAGTGCACAACAACCAAGTCAATCTGATGTGCATTTTGATCTTTACATGACTGTAACAGATGATGAACCAGTAAAAGCAGATCCCATTTCAGTTAAAGCCCCTGAAATCATCTACTGGGATATTCTAGAAGATCAAGGAAAAGAGTATTTCAGAATCAAAAGGATGGGTGATCACTTTGAAGTTTATTCTACTTGGGGCAAGATAGTCAGAAGTTGTTCAAGGTCAGACTTGGAAGAAATGTTTAAAGTAGGAATGACTCTGTATGGGGATGTGTTGAAGACATCAGGGATGAACATCAAGAAACTAACAATGGAGTATCTATGCATGATGTTCAGTCCAGACCTTGTCAAGCACGTAATCAATGAAGTTTTCAAGTCTGTGGACAACTGGATGCTCATAGAAAGGTGTGGGGTATATATCTTAACTATTGACAAAAGCTTTCATGAATATTACCTGGTGGATAAGATATATGACCATAGCCTAGCCAAGCTACAGGGGATGCTGAAAGCCAAACTAATCTGTCCTCAAGGTTCTGAAATGGCAAGGATTGTGATTAAAAGGATCATTAATCAAAGTCTAGGTCTGGATCCTAATTTGGGGAACTAAGCTGAAGTGTTGAAAGCATCATGAAGACTCTAAGTTGAAGAACTTAACTTCTCATCCTGAAAAGTTAAGTTAGGGGGAGATTGTTGGGTCAGAATATGCAAAGGATCGATACTACTGCTAGTTGAAAGGTATTATTATTGCTTGTAATTTTAATACTGCTAGTAGAATTTATAATGCTACTTGAATAGTTAGTACTGCTTGAAGAGTTAGTACTGCTAATAGTTAATACTGTTGAAGATTACTACTGCAAGAATGGTTAATACTGCTCAATGATTAATACTGTTAAAAGAAGAGAAGGTTAGTGCTGCTTCTAAAGATAAAGAAGACTTGAAGATAAAGATGAGTTGGAGATATGGTTGAAGATAATTATGGTATTGATGCTGAAGATCAATTTTATTTTGATAATTATCTTGTACTCAGTCTTGTATATATAGTATAGAAGTCTTTGATAGAAAAATAATACATATACGTTTTTGCTTAGAATTAACCTCAAGAATAGTTTAGATCCTTTCTATAGAGAAGTATAGAACGTCTGTTTAGCCTGTTAAAACAGATTGAGGTTTTGGGTGTAATCATTAAGTTTTATGCAATATAAACTTATGATTTGAAGTTCTATATACTGTTCCATTGATTTTCTGTTAAAGTGTTTTTCCGCAACTTCTTTAACAAAAGTTTCTGAGTGTGTTATTTAAATTCTTGTTTGAGTTTCGATCCTGACATTTTCCAATAGTCGCACAATGAATAATCATCAATCACTATGTAAAACCCTAAACATAAAGTTTATATACCCCTAAAGGTATTTACAAAACAAACCCTTGAACTTAAATACATCATCAAATTAGACCTAACAATCTCCCCCTTGTATTCAAGGCTCGGTTGGTGGAAATGTAGCGTCTTCAGAGTCCAAAGAAAATCTCGAAGTGTCTGATTGTGTTCCTATAGTTCAACCTTTCTTCTATTTTCTCCAACACTTTGATAATCAACTTTGTTTCCGTAGGATCCCAAATCAAGCATATATCATCAAGAACACAAAGAAATCAATCAAGATCTAGAGAGAGAAAATGTAGAAAGAGAGAAATATGTCATATATCTCTTAGAGTCAAATGCTTACAAACAAGGAAATGTTACAAGAGCAAAGACTTAAACTTTTTATATGGTCAAAACAAGCTAAGACCATATTACAAAGCATAAGATAAAATGTAAGACAATTGACTTTCATTGACTAAGCTAACAAGACATTGATTCCAAATATAGCATGCTCCAACAATATCCCCCTATGGAATCAATCTGTGAATCGTCTTGTTCTATTATCCCGTATGCCCAAATATGTCTCAAAGTTTCTTATAGATTTCCTGAACTCAATCCTTTCCTACAAATCCTCAATAGCCTTCAACAATATCAACCATTCTATCTTGGACATGAAGTTACCATCAGCTGCTCTTAACCTTTCATTCTGATCATACCGACTATCAAGCTGTAACTTAATCATTTTCAATGTCCCATCAGAAAATCAGAAACCTCTTCTTATTCTTTCCATTCTTGTAGACTACCTCGAACCCTGGATCTTACAGGATCATGAACATTGGATAGTTTTCCATGTCTAGAATCTTCAGGTTAGGCTTTATCAGGTTGATCTTTCTCTGATTTCTTTCTATTCGAAGATAAAAATAATAGCAGTATGTGTAGTTGATATGCCTCCATATGAACCTCTTTATTTCCTCCAATGCATGTGTGATGTTCTCCTTTCTGATAGTCATGTCTCTGAAGGTGTGATACATGAACTCAAAGTCGTCAATCTGAAGGTGATGGAAATCTGCTTCAATGAATGTGTACAGATGAGTATCTTGCCTCTGAACAACAAACATTGGGTACAATAGACGGTAGAACTTCTTCAGATAAACATTCCTTGACTGGTACAATTTTTCTCTTTGATTTTACTTAATGTGTTGGCTTCTTCAGAGACTGAATCATGTAGATATACTCCTCTTGATATTCCTTAGACTGATACTTTATACCCAAAACAAGATATATATCAAGCCTTCGGATGTGATGCACATAAATTTTCTTTGATTCTTCTAAGAAAGGGACTCTGAGAGCATTTTTGTACTACCTTTCCTCTGCTTGAGACAAATATAGTTCTAGCACGTTTGATGGACCGACTTGATCGGTAGATTGATTAGAAGGCTAAATTGGTGGTTGACTTGTATGAACTGGTTGAGTAGCTGGTGGGTCTTGGCTTGTTGGAATTTCAGGAAATGATGTAAACTCATGGAATTCAGGAAGCTCATTCTGTACTGGGCTGAGCTGTATATCCTTTGGAGTTTCTGGGCTATACAGTTGATGAAGCAACTCTATATCCTTATCATTAAACAAGTCATTATAAAAAGTTCTTATCATTCTTAGAATCATACAGTTGACGAAGAACTTGTTATTGTGGGACACATAAGTCATTCTGTACTAGGTTGAGCTGTATATCCTTTGAATGTATCCTTATTCACAAAAATGTACAATTTGATTGAGATACAATGCTTTCGACTTGTGAACTCAAAATTAAACAAATCAGCAAATTGATCAAAAATACAGTGCAATTGAGTTTCTAATTGATACTAATTCTTCTAAAACACTAATCGACCAACTTTCAATTGAAAAATTTGACAATTACACACTAAACAACACTAAAATCGATCAAATGTCAACGAACAGAGGTGCGAAGAACATTTTCTTGATTTCGATTGAACATTCTGCTCTGATACCAATTGTGTGTCCCACAATAACAAGTTCTTATCACTCTTAGGATCAAAATAACAACAAGATTACTCAAACAATTTTCATTTCAATTAATTTTCAATTCGTATACAGTATGCTCTCTGAAAATTTCTCTCTCTACAATGACAGTATACACTTAGCCTAATGATTCTACGAACAGAATAACTATTTATACCCTATTAAAATACAAAGACAAAACTAAAAACACTTTGACTTGATGACTTGTACAAAGACTTATTACAATGACTTTGACTTTTGCTTGAGAGACTTTGAATTTAATTCGCATGATCTTGGATCCAACATATTTTTGTACTAACAATCTCCCCCTTTGGATTCAAGATCATCTTCAACAAGATATGCATTGAAGCTCTCCTTTTGGAATCAGAAACAAATTATCTCTCCTTTTGGTTAAGCAAAACCAAATTTCAGCAATCACGAACAATATTCCTCTTTCAGATAAACATGTACTTCTGTTCGAATGAATTTCATTTTTAAAGCACATTCTCCCCTTTTCAAGAACATTCTTTCTCTTCAAGTTTCTGACAAAGAATTTTGCTTTGAAAGTCAAACTTCTCCTTTGAAAAAACCTGTTCAAAATCAATCTTTCTATTCTTTGAACTCTCTTCAAAACTTTCTGTAATCTTCTCCAAAATCTGTGAATATCTTTTGCAAGAACCTTTAACAATCTCTCCCAAGGAAATAAAAACTCTTCTAGACTTCAGAAAAGAAATTATCTTCAGATTTATCTCACTTTTCTTTAGCAAAAAAACTACAAAGAAAATTTTTGTACACTTCAGCAAATATTCTGAACTCTTTTAACTTACTTTCAAATATTGCACAATCTTTCCATAACTCTGACAATAAATCTTTCAAACTTTCACCATATGAACTTTAGTCATCATTTCTTGAAATTTACTTCTCCCATATTCCAAACATTTCTTGACTATCTCTCCTAATCCAACATTTCTTGATCATGTCTCCCTAAAACTATTACAAACTTGTTCACCATACAACATTTCTTGAAATTATTTCTCCCCCTTTTTGATGATGTAGAGAATAGAAATCATCAAAACTTCTTCAAGAAATTTCATTAGTTTATGACCAAGCGAGCCTCTGATCATCCGTCAATTCATAATGTATTCATCCGAATCTTTTCAAATTCAGACAAATAAGAGTGAAAACCTGAATCAACAGATGAATCAGTTAATAATGCCTGTCAATAGTATGAAGCCACTATATGTAACAAATACACATTGGAAAGGAGCTTTTTGATGTTCACTCCCCTAGGTCTTCCATTCAATCATCGAATAACACAAGGTTAAACTATGAACGTTTAGATAGAAAAACACATTTTCTGTGTGAATGTGCTTGTGTATGAAAGAATTAAGCATGATGATTGCTTTATCAAATAGGCTCAAAATTGTGTAAACCATTGAGACAACAATAGTAATAAACGAACTCAATTGTGCATGATCGAACTGCGAAGGTGGGGCAACTTTCCTTCTTTTTCAATATCTACATCTTCTAAATGAAGACAAGATAGATTATGTGCTGCTTCCCAGAAAAAATGAAACATCTCTTTGTTGAGAAAAATATGAGTAGCTGGTGGGGTATATGCAAGAGTTGGCATGGGCTAGTTGCCTATTTCAATGATGTTCACGAAAAAATTGTGAAACAACAGTAATATGGCTGTCCGACTCAAAAAAAGTTGGTGCAGAGTTTGATATTCTTTTACGCTGATATCTCACCCTCTTTGTTTTTAACATTGAGCTCATGTCTAACCAATCTATCTTTTCATTTTATCTCAGCACACACCCACACTCAGATATTGACCCCTCGCCTCTCGATCACTCAAGAATAACTTCTTGGGTAGGAAACACTGATTATCATGAATCCATATAAGTTCTATTAAGTCCTTACACTGATCCCATGTATTTGTCCTATAAGAAAAATGTTGCTCAATTCGTTTAACTTTTTAGTTAAAGCATATAATGAAATACATGTCAGATATTTGTATGCTCAGTAAGATAATCATGAAGATTTGAGAATTTTATAGATATTAAAAGGATATTGAATGAATAAATGAAAGGTTCTCTCAAAACAAGGATATTGAATGAATGAAATGAATACAAACTGCTTGTTTGAGAATCTGACTATGTCTGAAAAGATCAAATATGAATGATTTAGCATTAAAAGCTTAGGTCAAGAAAAAATTGGATGTTGTCTATAAGAATAATTATAGACATTCTTGAAAGAAACATTTTGAATGAAATAACGCTCAAATATCAATGAAGTTCAAACGGGGTGTCTTGGCATCGAAAATTATGTTCAATTTTGAGACATGGTAAGAACTTAGTAAATAAAAGCACTAACCGGTGTATATAAATACTTGAAAGTATATGGAAAAGATAATACACAAGTATATATCTTTGGAAACACACGGTTTGTTGAACATTGAAGCTTATAGTATGGAAAAATATTTAAAATCACACTTCTGTATTCACGAAATTTGTTTAAGAATCGAGAAGTGGTTTGAACGTTTAAGAACATGTTTTTATATCTGAAAATCGTCCATCTGTCAAATATGTATGAGATTTAGATTAGAATATTCCTTACGCTCATCTTAAATCTCATGAAGTCAGCTCCAAAGTCATGGTAGATATTATCATGTAAGCTCCCTCTGAAAATCTGCATTCAGTCAAAAAGTCGTCAAAGTACATATTCTTATTCACAAAATTTATTGAAAAGTAAAGACATAAAAGCAGTAAATTTTTTTAAGAACGAGTTATGATCAAATGTAATCAGAAGTCAATGTCCTTACTCCCCCTGAACATATGCATCACAAAATATGTCAGTGAAAATTATACGCTAATCTATACAACTCCCCCTAGAATTTAGATCATCGAAATATATCTCACTCCCCCTGAAAACATGAACATAACCTTTCAGTGCAGATATCGTTCAAATTAAAAATAAAAAAATGAAGAAAAATAACAAAAAGAAACTTTACTAGGTAACAACAGATTATGTCTTGAGGTTTAACGTGCCATGTTTCGAAATGAGAAAATTAAATCTCTTTTCGTCTAACGACTTGGTAAACAAATATGCAAGTTGATAATATGTGTTTACAAAGTAAAGTTCGATTGTACCTTTTTTGACATTATCTTTAATAAAATGATATCTCACGTCAATATGTTTAGTCTTGGTGTGCTGAACAGGATTAGCTGATATTGCAATAGCGCTCTTCGAATCATAATATATAGGAATTCTGTTGAACTTGAAATCATTGTCTCGAAGCTGTGTTCTCATCCATAACACTTGAGAGCAGCAACTGGCAGCAACTACATACTCTGTTTCAAAAGTTGAAGTGGAAACACAAAGTTGTTTTTTTGATGCCCAACTTACGAGCTTGTCTCCAAGAAATTGTATGTGACCCGATGTGCTTTTCTTGTCTAGCATACAACCTGCATGATCTGCATCTGAATACGTTGTTAGTTCAAAACCTGTATCTTTAGGATACCACAAACCAAGATTTGCAGTTCACTTCAAATATCTAAATATCCGCTTTACAGCCGACATATGGTATTCTTTAGGCGAAGCTTGATATATAGCACATAAGCATGTAAAGAACATAATATCTGGCCGACTAGCCATTAAGTACATTAAAGAACCAATCATCCCTCTATAGCTTCTAACATCAACAGTTTTTCTCTAAAGATCAGCTCCGATTTTAGTTCCTGGTGCCATCGGGGTTGAAATTGGAGTACAATTTGACATACTAAATTTCTTTAAAATCTCAACAATATATTTCGCTTGATTTATAAAAATCCCCGTAAAAAATTGTTTAACTTGTAATACGAGAATGAAGGTCATCTCACCCATCATACTCATTTGAAAACGTGACACCATGAGGTTAGAAAAATTCTTACAGTACTTTGAATTAGTTGAACCAAATATGATATCCTCTACATATATTTGAATTAAAATGATATCAACTTTCTACCTTTTAATGAATAAAGTGGTGTCGATTTTACCTTTGGAAAATCCAGACTTGAGAAGGAATTTGGATAACACGTCATACCAGGCTCGAGGGGCTTGTTTGATTCCGTAAAGTGCTTTGTCTAAAATATAGACATGATCAAGTTTGTCTGCACTTACGAATCCTTCAGGTTGAGAAACGTACACCTCTTCTTTTAACAATCCATTCAGAAAGGCTGTCTTGACATCCATCTGATAGACCGTAAAATTCTTATGTGCAATGTAGGCTAAAAACATCCTAATTGCCTCAATACGTGCAACTGGTGCATGCGTCTCATCATAATCAATGCCTTCCGCCAGTCTGTATCCCTTGGCTACAAGTCTTGCTTAGTTTCGAATAACAACACCATCTTCATCCTTCTTATTTTTGAATACCCATTTGGTGCCAATAATTGTTTTTCCTTCAGGTCGGGGCACCAATCGCCAGACTTTAAGCGCTCCAAATTGGTTGAGCTCTTATTGCATGGCTGTACCCTAATCTGGATCACAAAGAGCTTCTGAAACTTTTGTTGGCTCTATTTTACTCAGGAATAAATCAAATAAGCATTCATTTGCTGTTGCAGACCTAGTTTGCACCGACTTTAATGGATCTCCAATAATTTGATGATCTGGGTGCTCTTTGGTCCACTTGTATATGTGAGGAAGTGGATTAGATTCAGATTGATCATGTTGAACATCTAGATATCCACTTTCTTCTTCTTGTTCATTATGGGGTTCAGTTGAAGTAATCGGTGCAAAAGTTTATGTTGGTTGGACATTTGATGTCTGTTGAGTAGGCATTACCGTACACCCAACTAAATTTGTAACTTCTGGGTCGGAAATTTCATTTGCAACTTCAACTGATTGAGTAAGTGTTTGAATTTGAATTTCTTCCTGAATCGGTAATTTTGATTCAGTTGAGATATCTGAAGTGATTGGATGATGATTACCTGAATCTTCAGATCTGTCAATCATAACAGGTTTAGTCACTCTAGAACCAAGAAACTCATCATAGAAAAATTCAAACAATAAATATAATTCTGTTAAATGAGATGTAGACATTGACGCTTTATCAGAATTAGAAACAGTAACCGCAGGTTCTTGACTGATTTGTCGAGAAGCTAAAACTCCAGTTATCACGGGTACTGAACTGCTTTGATGAGAAGCCACATCTTCATCAAACGTGACGTTTACGCTCTCCACAACTATTTTGGATTTCTTCATGTAAACTCTATATGCAACAGATGTCTGAGAATATCCGATGAAAATTCCTTCATCAGCCTTAGGACCGAACTTGTTAAAGTTCTCCTTGTCATTCAGCACAAAACACCTACATCCAAAGATGTGAAAATGTTTAATGCTAGGCATTCTATTATTAATCAAAGCATATGGTGTTTTACGAAACCGGCGATGAATGATTGAGCGATTTTGCGTATAACATGCAGTAGACACAACTTCAACCCACAAAAGTAGAGCTAGATCAGATTGACTAAGCATAGTGCGAGCAACCTCAACTAGAGTTCTGTTTCGCCTTTCTACTAATCCATTCTGTTCCGGTGTTCTGAAAGCAGAAAATTGGTGTGTTAACCCAACCGATTCGAGATAATCATCTACAGTCTTGTTCTTGAATTCAGTGCCATTATCAGTTCTGAGAAACTTTACTGTCTTCTGCAAGTTCACTTGAGTGGTCTTTAAGAATGAGATGATGACATCGGGCGTCTGATCTTTTGATCTTAGAAATTTGACCCAAGTGTATCTTGAATAATCGTCCACAATCACCAAAACATATTTCTTACCATTGATGCTTTGAGTTCGCATTGGACCACAAAGATCCATATGCAACAATTCTAAAGGAGTACTTGTGCTCGGTTCAGGCATAGGCTTATGAGAAGCTCTTTTAATTTTATCTTTCTCACACACAACACACATATGTTATTTGACATATTTCAGCACTGGAAGTCATTTCACTAAATTACAAGTCACCAATTTGTTGATGTATCGGAAGTTGAGATGAGAAAGTCTTCTATGCCATAACTAGGTTTGTTGCATAGAAGCTTTTGAAATTAGAGACACCGCATTATTAATCTTGACTTTAGACAGATTAATCCCGACCAAGAGTTCTTTACCATCTTCAGTTCTAATTCAGCATCGCTTGGCCTTAAAATTCACCTCTAAATCCTTGTCACAGAACTGACCAATGCTGAATAGGTTGTGTCCTAATCTTTCAACATAGCTCACCTTCTTAATCGTTACATTTTATTGCATGACATCTCCATATCCCAAGATTGGTGAAAACTGGTCATTTCTAAATCTGACGTTCCCGCAGAATTTCTCTGTATAATTAGATAAAATATCTTTCTGCTCGGTCATATGCCTGGAGCAACCAGAATCCAACTACCGCATATGACGGGTCTGCACATGAGAAATCAAGGAACAACAGGTTGAGGTACCCATTTATAGATGAGTCCTAGCAAGTTAGCACATGATTTTGGCATCCATTTAAACTTGGACCCCTTGATCTTTTGAAAAGCTTTTTAAACAATATTATGAGAATATACATGATATGATCCAAACCAATTATCAGAATATTTTCGAGATACAAAATCATTTCTACGATATGTAGAAGACTTATTAGTCGACGGAGATAATTGGAGCAATTGCTTTATTGAGTAAGTCTTGTAAGAATACAAGTTTTGTTTTATGAGAAGCAATATTACCATTTACACCAGTATCACTAACAGTAAACCTATTACATTTAGAATCAGAAAATTATTTTGTATTCTCTTCAACTTTCTGCTTTGGTCTCCACTCCGATTTCACTTCAGGCTTTTTCTTTTTCACATCTGAAACCTATGAGTTTTGAAAGTTAGAATTGTGATATTTAAAAGATTGTATTTTCCTAGATTTACCAGTGTTAGTCCGTTTATGTGAATGCCTATCCTTTCTTTTCTTACCTTTGTCATGTTTGGTACTCACAGACACTGGTTTATCAACTTTCGTTGATGATTCACCCTTTTCAAATACACTTGGTAAACCTTTGGAATTCACAAAAAATTGAGAATGATCTAGAAGTTTTGCATTAAAATCAAATTGATCAACACAGTCATCAAAACAACCATCAGAGTTTAGAAAATCAAACTCTTCATCAAACATATCATTAACATCATTTGATTTCAAAACTTTGGAAGAATTTGAAAAATCAGTGTTTATAAAAATAGTGGAAAATATCATTTGTTTTAGTCCAGTCAAAATTCTCTCTTCTGCAAGATTGTTCTCAAGTTCAGAAATTTTACTTTCTAAAATGAGTGGAGGAACATAAATTTTTCCTTCAATCGGTTTTGTCTCCATTTCCTCTGTACAATAGCTTTAAAAATAATCGTTAGAAAGAAATTTTGACTGTTTAGAACTGTAACTAGAATTCAACTTCTCATAACGAAATGGAAGTTGCATTTTAGTTTTGTTTTTCCTTTTCTCATCTTCCTTAGCTTATTCCTCATCTGATGATTTTGTTCATTTAACTCTGAGTTCAGGATATTTAGATGTCAATTTTAGAAAACCAAAATCGTATAAAGCAGACACTTTGGAAATACCCTTTTTTAAATAATGTGGGTTATTGTAACCAATACCCCAACATTCACTATTCTCTTTTGGTTCATTAAGATGAATGGTTTTCTCAGTTTGACCTAGAGTATAAAGTTTTTCTTCCAAACCACTCACTTTTTCCACCACAGATTTTTTTTCTTTCTCTAAAGATAAACACTTTTTAACAACCTCTTTAATCTCAAGTTCACACAATTTGAATTTTGATGATGTTTCAGATAGTTGATTGTGGATTAAAGTCTTTTTTCTAGCACTGGTATCAATATTTTTGTCTAAAGTCTCAATCATTACATTCTTCTCAGCAATATCATTGTTGAGTTTCAGTATTGCTTGGTTTTTCTCTTTAATGATACTTTTTTCGCGTTTAAGTTTTGACTTCAAATCCTGAAGTTCAATCATCTTGGATTGCATTTGAGTTAAGAAATTAGTTTCAGTCATATCATTTACCTCTTCAGAATCATCTTCATCAGACATCTCTTTATCAACATTCTGCCCCATTAGGCACATGTGGGCAGTTTCCTCTTTCTCCTCTTAACATCTGAATGATACAGCCAGTAATCATCCTCAACCATCAGTGCTTTACCAACTTCCTTTTGTTTGGCCAGAAGCATTTTATTCTTGTAATACTCCGAATTTTTGACTATAGGCTTCCGACAATCTTTAGCAAAGTAGCCTACTTTACCACAGTTATAGCACTTTACTGGTTGGTCAACTTTCTTTTCTTCGTACTCATTCACATAATTTTTCTCTTCTGGTCTTTTCTTCTCAAATTTCTTCTTTCCTTCTACTCGTTCTTTGTGCTCAAAATTCTTTGACCCTGATGAATATCGTTGACTATTTGAGCCTGGCTTCTTGTAAAACTTTTTCTGAAAAGCTTTGGTCAACAGTAGCATTGCTTGCTTTTGGTTCTCACCGTCATCAGAATATGAATCTTCACGTTCCTCTTCCTCAGTCTCAGTTACTAACACCTTTTTCTTCTTCAGACTTATAGATCACTTCTCTTTTCTCTTTACAACCAAAGCAATTCGATCAACTGTTGGTTTCTCAGCTTTCTTCTTCTCAGCTTTAATCTCATCAACCTCTTCTTCATTTTGTCTGAGAGTCTCATAAACTTCATGGAGAGGTATCTCATTCAGATCTTTCGTCTGTTTCATCTGTCAAGTAAACCTTTTCCACTAAGGTTGTAAAATGCTCAGAAACTTGACATTCAACTCAATCTTAGATTTCTCTACTCTATTCTTGCTTAGCTCGTTTAGAAGACTAACAAATCTGTCATCGGTGGACTTTAAACTTTCACCTTCCTTAGCTTTAAACTCTTCATAATTGTTCAGAAAATTTGACACCTTCAGTTGATTACCAATCTTAGATCCTAACATCATTTTCTCAAGATGATCCCACATATGCTTCCTAGTAGCTTTGTAGCTATCAATCTTCACATATATCTCATTGGGAATTCCTTGTAGTAGAAAAGACCTTACCAGTCTATCAGCCTTGTGCCTCTTCTTCTGTTCATCAGAATAGTCTTCTACAGGCATTGGATATTCTTTGTTGACTATCTCTTCACCATTTGCTTTTGTAGAATGAATCTTAGTTGGAGGTTTCATCACTCCTTCTGTCAAAGATAATCTGATGTAATCACCAAGTTCATTTCTATCAATGAAGTCCAGAAATCTATCTTTCCACTGTTCGTATTCTCCTTTGAAAATAACTGGTGGCTTGACACCGGTTCCAATTGCAAGTGCCTCCCTGGAAGTCATCCGGACAGATAAACTGTAAAATAAGAACTTGAAATGATCGTTATTTCAAAAGAAATCAATATACATAAATCTTAGAAAAATTTTCAGAAATAAAATTTCCAAAAAATTTCCTAAGGCATGAATTCTCACACCACAATTCTCACAAACCACAGAATTTGCAGAACACTCACAATTCGTACGCTGAAGGATTCGCACACCACACAATTCACAAGTAACTAGATGCGAAATCTAAGAATTCGCACGGTACTCAGAATTCGCACAAAACTATATGCAAAATCTAGACATAGAATATATGGGAACTTTCAAATTTTCGCATGAGTTTTCGCACAACAGGGATAAACGAATTCTATACTTAGAATCTATTTCAACCTCGAGCAATTCGTATTGATACAAATTATGGACTTAGAAAATTTTCCAATTTTCCATGCGAATTCTTAAGAACTCGTATGTAATCTTATGTGAATTCAAGGAAATCGTATGCTGCTATCTGCGAAATCCTTAACTTTCGCACGTAGCCTTATACGAAATATGCCCTTAGAAAATCTTACTAACTTTTCGTGCACCGAAATATGCGAAATCTACACAATTCGCACATGAGTCTTATGCGCATTCTTTCCTTAGCTTTTTCACAAAATCAGACTTATGCGAATTCTTAGGCAAACAAAGTCATCATGCTAATTCTTCCAATTATGCGAGTTCTTTATACGAAATCATTAGATCTTTCGAGTTCTTCGAGGATCTATGCGAGTTCTTCAGTTTTCAGCCTAAAAACACTTCAAACAAATCAAAACTTGATCAAATCTGCGATTCTGAATCTGAAACTTCACAAGAATATCCACAAACACTGCAGAAATCGATTACAAACAATGAATTTCAAAAAAAATTCACACAAATGTATAATTTGATTGAGATACAGTGCTTTCGACTTGTGAACTCAAAATTAAACAAATCACCAAATTGATCAAAAATACAGTGCAATTGAGTTTCTAATTGATACTAATTCATTCTAAAACACTAATCGACCAACTTTCAATTGAAAATTTTGACAATTACACACTAAACAACACTAAAATAGATCAAACGTCAACAAACAAAGGTGTGAAGAACATTTTGTTGATTTCGATTGAACCTTCTCGTCTGATACCAATTGTGTGTCCCACAATAACAAGTTCTTATCATTATTAGGATCAGAATAACAACAAGATTACTCAAACAATTTTCATTTCAATTAATTCTCAATTCGTATATAGTATGCTCTCTGAAAATTTCTCTCTCTACAATGACAGTATACACTTAGCCTCATGATTCTACGAACAGAAAAACTATTTATACCCTATTACAATACAAAGACAAAACTAAAAACACTTTGACTTGTTGACTTGTACAAAGACTTATTACAATGACTTTGACTTGAGCTTTTGACTTTGACTTTTCAATCTTAAGAGACTTTGACTTTAATTCCCATGATCTTGGATCCAACATATTTGTGTACTAACAAACACTAACTGCATTCCACTCACATCCCCATATTCACCACTTTGAAAATTCTGAGCTAAGTCTTCCGAAACTGATTATGTGCCATGTACTTGATCAAAACTGTATGTCATTCTCTGTCTCTTCTGCCTCTTCGTCTCATGGTCATGATCTGAATCATAATCATGTCTCCTCTTCAAACTGTCAGCTTGGACTTTATAGGAAGTCTGAACAACTATTGATAACTCTGAAATTTCTTGTTGCATGGATTGCAGAAAAGTCTGAACGTCCTTCCTAAAAAAGTTGAATTTGGAGGTACTCACAAGATCAGATTGAACCTCAGGAACCGCTGGAGCAGACGGCGGTTATTGAGCACATAAAATACCAAAGATATCTGAGTCAGCTTGGTCGGCTGGAGCTTGAGATAGTAACTTGGCAAATAAGAGTGACTTGAGCTCATCTATAGACATATAAGTCTGTGTTTGCACAGGTGGAGGTGGACATGGAGGTGGTTGCTCTGATTCTACTGCAGGACCCTTTCCTTTCAACATTCTCTTCACTGAGGAGATTTCTCTATCATTCGATCTTCTACAGCCTTTAGGGCGCCGTTGAGGCATTCCGTTAACACAAAGTCGGGTAAAGTGACTTCGTTGTCACATAGATAGTCCGTTGACAAGACATCTGTTGAAACAACTATGTGGCCTGTGTTCAAAGTTGGTATGGTGTTAGAAATGATAGGACTTCCACCCGGTCCTCGTAGTCCAACAGATGGATCTACTCGGGGTGTTCCGGTCGGGTCACTTAGACTTTCGACATTAGCAGATGATATGTTTTGTATTCTAAGAATTGAAAAAGATGTATCAATTGTCCCTAGACATACTGGTGCAGACAAGAAAGGTGAGAACTGGGGAATATGTTATGTTTTCAATATCCATGCTCTCCAAGTGAGAGCTAGATAGATTTTGTGTTCTATCCCCGTGAGAATCTATAACAATCACCTGTTGCGAGGTGACTGAATGGATGGATTGTAACACTCTAAATTTCGTTATATTGGGTGAATGCAAGAAACAGTGAAGGTCGCGAGTTACCGCGCGGGTTAAGCCGCAGCATAAGCCGCGACATGCACTGTCCGCGTGAAGAAACAATAGATATCGCGAGTTACCGCGCGGGTTAAACCCACGGCACAACCCGCGAGAAAGCCCTGACGAGTTTAATTGGGTTTCAGCCCTCATGCACTTCACTTTTCTCCAAACCTTTTTCTCTCAAACTCTCTCTTCATTCATTGCTTCCCAAAATCGAACCCTAACTCTCCAACCACCAAATCTATCTCATTTATTTCTAGAATCAAACGTCCTCAACCAAGGATTTCAAACAAGGATCTCACGCTTCAAGATCATCTCCTTCTTCCACCCATTTCTAGGGTTTCTTCCAAGTTTTTAGGGTTTTGCTATAAAACCTAGAGAGTGAGTTTTCTTTACTAAAATCTTTAACTGGGATATATATCTTGAATGATTACTTGTATTACTTGGTATGAGTGCACAAATCTAATCACCTAATAAGTTTGACCTAACTGCTACTTATATGATTATTTGTGGGTTTTGGCTAATGATTCATATATGGAACTGTTGAGTTGTAAATGTTGTTATTATTGGGAATGATGGGTTATATCATGGATTATGTGAAGTCTATTGTTGAACATACATGCTTGGGTTCTTTGGGCCTAACATGGGATTAAAGTCATGCGTAATTTTGTATATGTATCCTGTTGTTACGGGATATGTATAGGAATGGATAGTGTGTGTATGTATCTTGTTGATGCGGTATATGTATGTGAAGGGATAATATATATATATATATATATATATATATATATATATATGTATGTTGGAGGAACCGTGAGTATGTGCCAGGAGGATGTAGCCTTAGGTGCCACCGGGACGGTATGCACCTAATGCCTCCGCCACCGGGACGGTGTGCCGGGCCTTTGGGATGTTGTTCATACGAACTAAACATCAAGGTACATTAACTTGAGGTAAAACTCATTGGTGTGATGGATCTCCCCCATTGATTCCAGTATGGCCGAGTGGACTGAGTCGTTATTTATGCTACTATATGTCTATCAATTATCATGCCATGCTTTTGTACAACTCACTAGGCCCGTTTGGCCTAACATTTGTTTGGTTTGATATGTATCTCAGGTTCTAGCGGCGCGACCGCCAAGAAGGTCTAGATGACTTAGTTGCGAGCTTGGGGACATATTTTTGGAGACGCTTTACATAGAAAGCTTATTTTGGATTGGATCACAACTTGTACTAATCTTGTTCCTAGTTAGGATTTAGATTAAAGGGTTGTGTTCCCTTACATTGTTATTCATTACAAACTTGTAATCTTAACAGGTGTTTATTGTCTCCCTTTTTGGGAGGAGCTCGTGCTATGGCATATTTTGTTACCACGTTTACTTTTTATGGAAATTTTTGTTATCCCAATTTTTGGGGTGTTACAAGTTGTTATCAGAGCTCTATTTTAAGTGAACTAGTTGTCGACTCTAGTATACCTAGACTTAGACTGTTTGGGCTTATAGGACCACTGTCCATTTGGGTAGAGTATTCTTACGTGGGGAGAGTATTAGGATTATGAAAGTGCGTTGATTGAGACTTATGATGATAACAACAAGGATTCTTGTGTAAAATACGTTCACAATCTCACTTGGCCAGTGTTGTTCTGAATTTATGATTACGTGAGCATGCTTGAAATTGTTGTTATGATGATTAATACTTGTAGTAGTACGCATTGAACCGTTTATCTTTTAAAGAATTAACCGGTATGACTCTTATCATGTGTGACAATTCACAATGGTAAACACGAGGAGTCGGGTCGGGGTGACCGAGGATGCAAATGAGGCAAGTGTAACCGCCCCGGAAATTACTCGGCAAGCAAACCTAACGACAAACCAAGTCATTCCACCGATACCCCGAATGCTAGAGGGGATCATAGATCTGACCCCTCAAGTGAACCTGGAAACCGAGAACCCGGTTGTTCAGAAAGTGGACCCTCAATCGGTCCTTTTGGCTAGCACAATGCAGATGATGAACTCTGCGATGGACAAATGGGATGAGAGACTCATAAAAGCCTTGGAGGACAGGGATATAAGCAATCGGATACATGAAACGGTGGGGGACAACGAAGTGTTGGGATCAAGCGGTGCTGATAATGCAGTTGGGACAGAGGAGCATGCGATCAGAACTGAAAAGAGGAAGGAAGGAGGCTGCTCTTTCAAGACTTTTTTGTGCTGTCGGGCTCCGGAATTCTCTGGGACGACCAACCCACTGGTATGAATGAAATGGACCCAAGACGTGGAAATGGCGTTCGAGTCAAGTGAATGCGGGGACTCACAGCGGGTCAAGTTCGCATCCCAACTGCTGAGAGGGGATGCGTTAAGCTGGTGGAACGTTACACGAAGAGCGCTTACGCCGGAAGTTTTGGCCAAGCTCACTTGGCCAACTTTCAAGAAGAAGATTTTGGAGAAATACTGCAATGCGAGGGCCATTGACAAGATAGAGGAGGAGTTCCGTAATCTGTAGAAGGGCAGTTTATCTATTGACGATTATGCGAAACAGTTGATGGATAAACATAGCTTGATGGAGCACTTGGCAGAGGAGGAAGAATCAAAGATAAAGGCATTTGTGAAGGGTTTGCCGGCGGATATGAAGACCGATGTGAGGAACGCTCACAAGAGTACTTTACAGGACGTGATTGAGGCGTCTCAACTGGTAGAGGACGACATGATGCAAGACAAGGAAGAAAAGAAGCAACAAGGAGAAAAGAGGAAGTGGGAAGGGCCGACCGGGCCCGTGCGACCGTCCAAACCCTTCATCGGGGGAAGGAGTGTAGAGCCGAGACGCGAGGCACAATGGTTCTCTAGGTGCAAGAGTATACATTCCGGGCCCTATAATCAGAGATCCTTGCCCAATGCTATCGAATGTTCCAACTGTGGTCGGAAAGGCCACTCGAGTAAGGATTGATTTTCCCAGTCGGGAGTTTATTACGAATGCCGGGAACCGGGTCACTTCAAGTGGAATTGCTCGAAACTAGCAAAGAGTCATCAAGGTGCTCCAAGTGTGTCGGTACCGAAGAAGGAAGTCCAACTGAAGGCACCGAGTCGGGCTTTCCAAGTGACGGCCAATGAGGCGAGGGAGATGGCGGATGTGGTGTCGGGTATGTTCCTAGTAAACTCTCTACCTACCCACGTTTTATTTGATTCGGGTGCGAACCGATCATTTGTGTCTTCATCGTTTTGCAAGAATTTCACTACACCTCCTAGTTTGTTGTGTCTTCACTACACCTCCTAGTTTGTTTTGCAAGAATTTCACTACACCTCCTAGTGGTAGAAGTGGCCAACGGAGAAAAATTGTTAGTCCGTGAATGCTATTTTGGTTGTACCTTAAGTGTAAATGGGGAATCTTTCGTTATAGACTTGTTGCCGGCGGCCATAGGGGGTTTTGATGTGATTGTTGAGATGAATTGGCTATCCAATAATGATGCCGGAATCTTTTGCTCCAAGAAAATAATCAAAGTACCCTTGCCGAGGGGTGGCAAAGTGATAGTCTACGGTGAGAAGAATCGAAAAGCCAACATGATTATCTCATCACTCAAGGCACGCAAGAGCCTGGCCAAGGGGTGTGCTTTGTACTTAGCCTACGTGATCGACGCGAAGTTAGAAAAGTAGAAGTTAGAAGATGTGGACGTGGTGCGTGAATATCCGGATGTCTTTCCGGAGGAGTTACCTGGACTACCACCGGAGCGACAAGTGGAGTTCCACATCGACCTCACTCCGGGAGCCGCTCCGATTGCTCGTGCTCCTTACCGTCTAGCCCCGACCGAAATGCAAGAGATGATGACGCAACTTCAAGAACTCCTCGAGAAGGGATTTATATGACCGAGCTCGTCGCCATGGGGAGCCCCGGTCCTAATTGTGAAGAAGAAGGACGGATCGATGCGAATGTGCATCGACTACCGTGAGCTCAACAAGGTCACCGTGAAGAATAAGTACCCTCTTCCCCAAATCAATTATCTCTTTGATCAACTCCAAGGAGCGGGATGCTTCTCCAAGATAGATCTGCGATCAGGTTACCATCAAGTGTGATTTAAGGAGAGCGATATACCGAAGACGGCGTTCCGGACGAGATACGGGCATTACAAGTTCCTAGTTATGCCATTTGGATTGACTAATGCTCCGGACATCTTTATGGATTTGATGAACCGCGTATGCCGACCCCTATTTGACAGATCTGTCATAGTCTTCATCGACGACATTCTAATCTACTCACGGGATGAGACGGAGCATCGGCAACATTTACGGGAGGTTTTGGAAGTTCTCCGAAAAGAAAAGTTGTTCGCAAAGTTTTCAAAGTGCGAATTTTGGTTACGAGAAGTCCAGTTCTTGGGCCACGTGGTGTCGAAGGATGGGGTAAAGGTGTATCCGACAAAGATCGAGGCAATGATGAATTGGGAACCACCGACGAGTCCAACAGAGATAAGAAGTTTCTTGGGATTAGCCGACTACTACCGACGATTTATTCAAGAATTCTCGAAGATCGCCTCTCCGCTCACGTCGTTGACAAGAAAGAACGTTAAGTTCTTGTGGATAGAAACTCAAGAGAAGGCCTTTCGGACACTCCAAAAGAAATTATGCGAAGCACCAATTCTATCCTTACCCGAAGGTTCCGAAGACTTCGTGTTTTATAGTGACGCCTCTAAATTAGGTCTTGGGTGTGTTTTGATGCAAAGGGGGAGGGTGATCGCGTACGCTTCACGGAAACTCAAGGATCACGAGAAGAATTATCCTACACAAAATTTGGAGCTAGCGGCGGTGGTGTTTGCCTTGAAGCTATGGCGACACTATCTTTATGGGACAAAGTGTACCTTATTCACCGATCACAAAAGTTTGAAATACATCTTTGACCAAAAGGAACTCAATATGCGGTAGCGAAGGTGGTTGGAACTCTTGAAGGATTACGACTGTGAGTTGTTGTACCATCCTGGTAAGGACAATGTAGTGGCGGATGCGTTGAGCCGAGAGAGTTATGGGAGTGAAGCCAAAGTAACTCTTACTAGGATTGACGTAAGGTCGAGTCTAGTAGAGGATATCAAGAGGAGTCAAGCGGAGGCACTTCGAGAGGAAAACCTTAAGTCATGGTGAAACAACGGGAAACACTAACGGAGGATAGTCACGGCCTTAAGCTTTTCCAAGGGAGGATTTAGATACCAAAGATCGGAGGGAATCGAGATTTGTTGCTGGCAGAAGCTCACAAGACCAAGTACTCCATACATCCCGGTAGTACCAAGATGTATAGGGACTTGAAACTTCACTATTAGTGGCCGGTAATGAAGCTCGACGTGGCCAAGTACGTGGAAAGGTGCGTCACATGCCTTCAAGTCAAGGCGGAACATCAAAGGCCTTATGGAAGTTTACAACCGTTGGCTATACCGGAATGTAAGTGGGAACACATCACAATGGACTTCGTCACCTAATTGCCGAAGACCTTGAAGTTCCACGATACTATTTGGGTGGTAGAGGATCGACTCACGAAGAGCGCACACTTTTTAGCAATGCGGGAGACGTTGCCTATGGATAAATTGGCCAAGTTATACATAGATGAGGTGATATCACGGCACGGTGTTCCACTATCCATAGTTTCGGATCAGGATAGTCGGTTCACCTCTAAGTTTTGGGAGGGATTGCAAAGGGAATTGGGTACGAAAGTCAAGTTGAGCACGACCTATCATCCTCAAACCGACGGACAAAGCGAGAGGACCATCCAAACTCTTGAGGACATGCTTCGGTCTTGCGTTATAGACTTTGGAGGAAGTTGGGATTCCCACTTGCCATTAGTGGAATTCGCTTACAACAATAGTTGTCACTCGAGCATTGGGATGGCACCGTTCGAGGCACTCTACGGGTGAAAATGTAGGACACCAGTGTGTTGGGTCGAGGCGGGAGAAAAACAGTTTGCGGGACCAGAGATAGTTCAAGCGGCGGTGGACAAGGTTAAAGGAATTCGGGAACGCTTGAAGGCGACGCAAGATCGTCAAAAGAACTATGCAGATAAGAAGAGGAGACCGGTCGAGTTCAAAGTGGGAGAACGAGTCATGCTAAAGGTGTCACCATGGAAGGGGATCATTCGGTTCGGGAAACGCGGAAAGCTTAGTCCTCGTTTCCTTTGACCCTTCACAATTTTGGAAAAGATTGGACTCTAAACTTATAGACTAGACTTGCCAACGGAAATGAACAGGATTCACACTACATTTCACGTATGCTACCTTCGTAAGTGCTTGGCGGAAGAAGAGAGACGTTATACCGTTATCAGAGATTCGGGTGGACAACGGCAACTGATGTGTGGAGGAACCGAAAGCCATATTGGAGTCTAAGATGAAGCAATGGCGGCACAAGGAAGTTACCATGGTAAAAGTGCAATGGAAAAATCACCGGGGTACGAACTTGACATGGGAGTCAGAAGAGGATATGAAGAGGAGGTACCCCCATTTATTTGGTCAACCATGATTTCGGGGACGAAACCCTTATTAGGTGGGGAGGATCGTAACACTCTAAATTTCGTTATAGTGGGTAAATGCAAGAAACAGTGAAGGTCGCGAGTTGCTGCGCGGGTTAAGCCGCGGCACAAGTCGCGACATGCACTGTCCGCATGAAGAAACAGTGGATATCGCGAGTTACCGCACGGGTAAACCCGTGGCACAACCCGCAAGAAATCCCTGACGAATTTAATTCGGTTTCAGCCCTCGTTCACTTCACTTTTCTCCAAACCTTTTTCTCTCAAACTCTCTCTTCATTCATTGCTTCCCAAAATCGAACCCTAACTCTCCAACAACCAAATCTACCTCATTTATTTCTAGAATCATACCTCCTCAACCAAGGATTTCAAGCAAGGATCTCAAACTTCAAGATAATCTCCTTCCTCCACCCATTTCTAGGGTTTCTTCTAAGTTTCTAGGGTTTTGCTATAAAACCTAGATAGTGATTTTTCTTTACTAAAATCTTTAAATGGGATACATATCTTGAATGATTACTTGTATTACTTGATAAGTGCACAAATCTGATCACCTGATAAGTTTGACCTAACTGCTACTTATATGATTATTTGTGGGTTTTGGCTAATGATTCATATATGGAATTGTTGAGTTGTAAATATTGTTATTATTGGGAATGATGGGTAATATCATGGATTATGTGAAGTCTATTGTTGAACATACATGCTTGGGTGCTTTGGGCCTAACATGGGATTAAAGTCATGCGTAATTTTGTATATGTATCCTGTTGATGCGGGATACGTATAGGAATGGATAGTATGTGTATGTATCTTGTTGATGCGGGATATGTATGTGAAAGGATAGTATATATATATATATATATGTATGTCGGAGGAACCGTGAGTATGTTCCAGGAGGATGTAGCCTTAGGTGCCACCGGGACGGTTTGCCAGGCCTTTGGGATGTTGTTCATACGAACTAAACATCAAGGTACATTAACTTGAGGTAAAACTCATTGGTGTGATGGATCTCCCCCATTGATTCTAGTATGGCCGAGTGGACTGAGTCGTTATTTATGCTACTATATGTCTATCAATTATCATGCCATGCTTTTGTACAACTCACTAGGCCCGTTTGGCCTAACACTTGTTTGATTTGATATGTATCTCAGGTTCTAGCAGCGTGACCGCCAAGAAGGTCTAGATGACTTAGTTGCGAGCTTGGGGACATATTTTTGGAGACGTTTTACATAGAAAGTTTATTTTGGATTGAATCACAACTTGTACTAATCTTGTTCCTAGTTAGGATTTAGATTAAAGGGTTTTGTTCCCTTACATTGTTATTCATTACAAACTTGTAATCTTAACAGGCGTTTATTGTCTCCCTTTTTGGGAGGAGCTCGTGCTATGGTACATTTTGTTACCACGTTTCCCTTTTATGGAAATTTTTGTTATCCCAATTTTTGGGGTGTTACATGGTTTGGGTGTGCAAATGCATTAGTGGGCTACTAATGGCTTCTTCAATACCTGAACTCAACACATGTGTTCGGGTAACAGATGTGACTACCCTTCTAGATTTGTCGGTTAGGTTGCAGACACACTCACCATATTCTTCTATGTTTCCATCTCTCAATATCACACTTTCAGTATTATCTACTTGATTTTGCTCGTTTCTCCTTATGTCTCCCAAAATACTCTAAATGGAATTGTCAACATTCAACTCAAGAACTTTATCATTTTGATCATTTTCATCATCATCAGAAGCATCGTTTGCATCATCATTTATGTCAGATTCTCTGTCGCTTGCCGCACGATCCAACTTAATTTCAAAATCTGAATTTTCCTCATCGCTCTCAACCTGTCGGCCCGATGGTGAAATTATTGTCGTTTTAGGTTGAGATGTGGAATCAGCTTGACGTGTAGCAATTGCAATTGTTGTTGATTCCAAAACTTTCGATTCAGAGTTTTGACCCCCGTCTATTCCCCCCTCGGTATTTTCCCTCTGCTCTCCTCGTTCAGAGACCTCCGTGATACCCTAAACCCTCATAGACTCCCGCTCGTCTAGGGATTGAGTCTGGGCAAGAACATCCGGCTCTGGCCGTTCCATAGACTCGAGGTAAACTCTTACACATTCAGAGGTCGGATCGGCGTAAGAAAGTGGTACAACAAGTACTGGTATGCTGTAAGTGAAGACTTGTTTCTGCTTCTGTAAGTATCACATGTTGCATTCTGGGCCTTTCTCATGATTTCTTCTTCTTGGAATTTGCTTTTTGGATCTGATCATGCTAAAGACTATCAGCTGCATAAATCTTTGATAAGGCATGAAGATGTTGGCGTTGTTTGTCCTCATTGCTAGGACCCATACATAGAGCTCATTCTAGAATATAAAGGAGTAATCTACGTGCATATCGTAGACAACAACATGAAACAACCTTAGTATATGGATATTGTCATTGTCGATTCCTTTGTGCTTAGATGTAAGGTAGCGGTTGATCGCCGAGAATAGCATGTACCAGAGTGGTGACAGGTTGGTTAACTTGAACTGGCTTATTCAGGTAATTTCACCAACATATCCCAAGGCTCTAACTCTGACAAAGACCTTGGAATCAGATGGGTAATCATCAAAATTGTGTCTGCCTTCATGCGAATCTGCTTCTGGTAATTGCAGTATAAGCCTTAGTCTCTCATAGTTCAATACAGTAGTGTAGTCATCTATCTGGATCTGGAATGTGTACTGGTCATTCTCATGCACAAAAGATATTATTTCCACGCTTGTTGAAGATAGATTAAAGGAACTGAAGCGGTTGAAGTGAGAGCATGCATGAGCGAATGACCTTTGAGAATCTCTATGACCAGTGGATCTATGCTCAGATGATCAAATCAACACGATAAATGTTCGGAGATAACTGAAGATAATCATTGGCATGTATGAGAGCTAGATCAGGATTTTGTACATTGTAAGAGGAAGGGTGTCGGGATCTGGATGATGGCAGTGGGGCCTCCCTGGTGGCTTGAGGCACATTTTAATCCATAACAACCCTTTGATCAACTGACTGATCAATACTTGCCATTTGAGTACCTGAAATATGAAAAAAGTACGGACCGGTGTCCAATGAGTCAGTTAAAGCAGAAAAACTTTTTGAATTTTTTTTTCTAAAAAATTCTCTAAGTCCACTTGTCGCAAGCCAAGGGACCCAAGAAGTTCAGTGACAACTTATTACAAGCTACTTGGTACGAGAAGTAACTTGTCGCAGGTCAAAGGATATGAACCACTTGTCGCAGGCCAAAGATTCGACAAGTATACTTAGAAACATTACGCACAAACATTAACTTGACGCAGATAGAAGACTTCCTGGAACTTTTCTCATAACAAAAAACTTTTTCAAGAACTCGCAAGCTGCATAAACATACGAAATTGTCGCAAGTTAATGATTTCAATTTTAAAACTCTTAAGTGTTGTAAAAGTCTTTTCCAATTTGAAAAATTAATCCAAATTAGTTCAAAACATGTTCTTATAAAGAAATGATTATGGTTTATTATCATTGTTGAAGCATTAATTTCCCCAAAAACAAACCCCAATGTCTAGATTTATAACATTCAGTTCAAGAACATGGTCGAAGAGTCGAACAGTCAATCAATCGAGAATTCAAGTGAAATCCAAATATTTGTCCAAATTAAATCCACAGATTAGTTTGAATCAATGAACCCATATGTTTAATGTCTTTTAAGTCCATGAAAGAGTTCATTGTCACAATTCAAGGTCCATTTGTCAATCATCGAGTCAATGTCGAGGAGTTCGTTTAAGAAGATGAACAGTCCATAACACAAGTTCAAATCAAATTGGGATGACACTCTTTGAGTCTCAATAATTTGGGATCTTGTTAAAAGTGTAGCCATAGTCCTTCAACTAGGTATTCATCCACATAACCTGTGAGCAACAACTAGAAACTGCAACATACTCAGCTTCAGTTGTAGAAGTGGACACACAGTTCTATTTCTTAGACGACCAGTTAACAAATTTATCACCAAGAAACTGACATGCTCCTGTGGTGCTCTTTTGGTCGAGCTTATTACCATCATGCTCTGCATCTGTAAAAGCCGTCGATTCAAAACCATAATCCTTCGGATACCAAAGGCCCAGGTTGGGTGTGCCTTTGAGATACCTTAGGATTCTCTTAACAACAATGAGGTGTGACTCTTTTGGATTTGCCTGATATCTTGCACAGAAGCATGTAGCAAACATAATATCCGGTCTACTTGAAGTTAAATATAGCAAGGAACCATTCATACTTCTTTAAGTCTTTTGGTCAGCTGATTTACCAGATAAATCAACATCTAAAAGACTTCCAAATGCCATGGTAGTTTTCATTGTTGAAGAATCAGTCATATTAAACTTTTTAAGCATTTCTTTAATGTATTTAGACTGATTTATGAAAATCCCTCCAAAGGTTTGCTTAACTTGTAAACGAAGAAAAAAATTTAACTCCTCCATCATACTCATTTGGAACCTACTCTTCATGATGCTTTGAAAATCATCACAAAGTTTTTTATTAGTAGAACCAAATATGATGTCATCAACGTAAATTTGTACTATGGTTAGATCCTCACCTTTTTCTTGAGGAAGAGGGTTGTGTCGATGGTACCTTTTTGGAAACCGGACTCAGTTAGGTACACTGTTAGAGTTTCATACCATGATCTTGGCTCTTGTTTCAATCTGTATAAGGCCTTGTCAAGAACATAGACATGATCGAGAAAGTTCAGATTAATGAAACCTTCAGTTGACTAACGTAGACTTCTTCACGTATATCAGGAATGCGGATTTCACATCCCTTTGGTACACCATTATATCTTTATGTGAAGCATATGCCATAAAAATTCTAATAGTTTCGATCCGTGCCACCGGTGAGTAGGTTTCATCATAATCGATGCCTTCTTGCTAATTACACCCCTTTGCAACAAGTCTGGCTTTGTTTATGAAAATGATACCTTCTTCGTCCTTTTTGTTCCAAAAGACCCACTTTGTTCCGATAATCATTTTGTCCTTCGGTCTTTTCAACAATTGCCACACATCGTTCCTCTTGAACTCATTAAGCCCATCTTGCATCGTGTTAATCTAGTCTGGCTCTTTCAATGTTTCCGATGGTTTCTTTGGTTCAATGTTGTTAAAGAAGTTGATGTAAACATACAGTAATTAGTGGATGTAGATCTTCTCTTGACACTGGCTTTTGGATCACCAATGATATTTTCGGGAGGATGTGCTTTGGTCCAACGATGTGTGCTCGGAAGATGTTGAATTTCTGTCTGATTGTTGGTTTCATCAAACTCATCTGATATGGCAGGCATGTCAAATTCATGTGCTTCCGGGCTTGCAGTTTCAATTGGTGAGTAAGCTGCTTCTTCTGTTTGTATCTCTGATGGTGAATCCTCGGAAACAACATATTCTGAAGTTGTTTCAACAATTGGAGAAGCCGTCTCAAAAGTACTATCTAGTATTGAGCTTTCAGAGATTACAGGCTCTACGCTCTACACTCGTAGTCGGTGTGTCTTGATTCCTTAATGTTTCTTGTTTGTTTTCAGTTTCACACATATCCATAAACGCATCAATGAAAAACAAATCAAAATCTGATTCAGTTAAGATTTTAGAGTTAGAATCCTTAGTCTATTTAGGATCAGGTTCCACTCTAGTTAGAATCCTTAGTCCTGAACTGGTTTGTTCAAAAGTTGGTGCAAAAGCTTCATCAAAGGACACGTTGATGCATTCTATGATAACTCTTGTTCTCTTCATGTATACTCTGTATGCTTTGGACTTCACTGAATAGCCAATAAAAATTCCTTACTCAGTTTTCTTGTAAAACTTTTTGAGATGTTCGCGATCGTTTAATACAAAACATATGCAGCCAAAAACACGTAGAAAATTAATATTTGGCTTACGAATATTAATAATCTCATCAGAGGTTTTATTAAAGCGTTTTTTTTATGATGGTCCTGTTTTGTGTAAAGCACGCGGTTGCTAAGACTTAGACCCACATGAACGGAGGTAGGTTTGAGTATGCAAGCATTGTTCTAGCAGCTTCTACCAACGTTCAGTTCTTCCTTTCAACAACGCCGTTTTGTTGTAGAGTCACTGTAGCAGACAAATTGTGAGAGATGCCAACGGATTCTAGAAAACTCTGAAGAGTCTCATTCTTAAACTCAGTCCCGTTGTCACTTCTCAACTGTTGCACTGAAGCTTGAAGAAGAACTTGGATCCGCTTTATAAACTTGATGATGAGATCTGGAGCGTCTGACTCCAGTCGTAGGAATTCCAGACACCTGTATCGAGAGAATTCGTCTACCATAACCTAAACATATTTCTTTCCATTTATGTCTTAGAAGTTCTGGTGAGATAACCGTCGATGCCACAACCAACTTTGTTCCATTGAAGCTTTAGATACCAAGCATACTGGTTTTGATATTGGTAAAGTAGGAAATTTGACTACATAAAGATCTCCCATCCTTCCGGCTTTGAACAGATTCGGTCTGCTTTGATCATCAAGATAACATAATCTTCATCAATGTGTACTTTACACTTCGTCTCACAAAACTGACTTATTGAAAACAGATTATGTCCACGCCTATCAACATACATAACTTTTGAAATTGACATTCTGCCATCGGTAAGCACACCATAGCCTCTGATGTAACCTTTGGTTTTGTTTCCAAAACTTATAGAACCTGCAGGATGTTCAATATAATCGTGCAATATGTGCTTGAACACTGCCATGTGCCTTTATGCACCAGAATCTATTATCTACACATGATAGTCCTGCCAGACACAATTACTTCAACTTAGGTACCCATATGAATATGGGTCCTTTCTTGTTAGTATCTCTTAACTTTTTGAAATCAATTGACGAGCCTTTGATATGCCATTCAAACTTAGGCTCCTTAGGTGAACTTTGTGCTTTGAGTTCAGCTTTAGGAATCCACTTCCACACAAAATTCACCTCAACTGATTTATTTATCTTGACAAAATTATCCTTCTTCTTCTTAACACTGAAAACCCGTACTGTTTGTTTAACATAGGATTTGGTAGATATTTTTTTCCAAACAAAGTGATCAGGTTTTCTCTTTTTAGAAAATTTGGCTTTCAAAGAGAAAAAACTGTCATGACAATAAAGGCATTGTAATACAGCTTGATCCTTTGTCAACAATTCAGATCGTAAAAGATTTTTCTTTTTATTAGAGCACTGTTGACATATCTCAGTACAAACGGTTTTTACTGTGCTATTACAATCCTTTTCACATCTAAAGAACAAACATAATCAAGATTAGTGAATGATTTGGAAATAGAAGATATCCATGAAACAAAATCATATTTTGTTCCTGAGCATTCTCCTTTTTCAAATAAACCAGACTCCTTCTCAGATGGTTTTAATACTCTTAAAGAAGTTTTCATTTAAGAACAAAGAGTTATTGGATCATCCTTTTTAGAACTGAGCTGAACATTTTCATTGAAAAAGAAGGAAGGTTTTGAATACTGATCATTACTCTTTGATTTATTTTTAGAAATTTTGAAAATTTGGGATTCTAACTTTCTTATTTTCTTTTGTAAATCAGAATTTTTAATTAGACTTGAATCAAGCTCAATCCCAATATTTTCTTGAGAACTTTCCAATTCATCAATGATGCCATATAGAACAGAAATTTGGTTTTCTAATTAATAAATTTTATCTAGAGTAGAATGATAATCAAATTCAGTAAAATTCGGAGCTTCAACATAAACAGACTCATTTTGAAGATGAGAATCTTCTACCTTATCTTCCTTGACAAAATTAGATACAACAGATCCAGTCTTATCATTTTTAGTGTTTGATTCACTTGTCTCACAGGTTTTTGGATATAATTGTTCATGTGAATCCAAGATCTCTAAATCCTAGAGAGAGCAAGTGAAGCGCAAAGTAACAATTGTATTAAATGTGTGTGAAAGTCTTACAAAGACACAGGACCAAAGGGACTTAAATACCCTTGGTCAATACAACACAGTATGAGACTCTAAACACAATATTAGACCAAGCCTATAAATACAATGATTACTATAAAATCAGACTTAACAATCTCCCCCTTAGTAATCATTGGTGTTGTGGTCTTCAAAATCCATCTTCTAAATCAGCATGGACCAACTAAGCGACTTTGCAAAGCTTTCTGACGTTAAAAAAAAAATCTTCTCAGCATCTTTCAGTTTGAGTTACCTTTGCTACCTTGACAAGACTGGACCAGATTGGAATAAACATGAATGAACAGTTGATTCACCAGCTTGTGCTCTAGACGACACACCTCTTTTAAATGATCTTGAATGAACAATGATAGTCGGAGCAGGATCAGCAAAAGATGTAATATAACTGAGAAAATAGAATCTTGATCAGCAGATAAACTTTGGAGCTCTTTGTCTTTTTAACATCTCCTTAATCTTCTCCCCCTCATGACCTCGATGATCGAGATCAACTTGGTCAGGCAAATGTTGGAGACGAGACAGCTTAAAATCTGCAAAATCAGAATAAAGGAAAAATAGAGGAGGTTTGCGCGACACGCTGGTGGCGTAAAGTAAGGTTTGCGCTAGTCGAAGGTGACGCAAAGTGAGGTTTGCGTGACCAACTGTTGGCGCAAATCTGACTTGAACTCAGAAAATTTTAGCTTTTTAAGCTCTTTGACTCCCCCTACACAAATGCACTAGATTTGACAATACAAGTTAGCATTTATATAGAAAGACAGAAACTCCCCCTCAAAAACAGATATGATCTTTCATAACATTCTCCTTTATTCACTCCCCCTTGAATAATGCTCAAACCCATTAAGATATAAATGAGAACACAATGATTGAAACATCAATGTAGAAAGAAAAATATACTGAATATGTATTTTGAAACGACTAAATATATAAAAATTTAAATAGAAACAAATAAAATTCTACTTAGTAAAATATCACAATAAAATCCATCAGATGAAATCAAATGTCTGCTTTTGGATATAGAAACAAGTTTTATTGCATATCAAGTTAAGATATGTTCAGTTTCAAAAACTTTCATCAATCTATTCAGTGTGCTCGCATGTGAACTTCGATTAGCTTCAACAAAATGCAATTCTAAAAATATAATAGAGAACTTTGCAAATAATCACACTAATCCATCAAAAATTCAGACTTTCACCAATTTACAGGTTTATTGCAACTCATAAATATATAACCAAGTATCATGAGATGTGTGCTGATTGGCATCTTTTTAGCATTGTGCACTATGGCATCTTCACATGAGTGTGTTCTTTGGAATCTTTTAAGCTTGTGAACTTTGGCATCTTTTAATCAAAAAGTTTATTAAGTAAAGAACATGCCGTAAACGTAACTTTCTATCTGATCCTATTGCAGGATTTGAGTCAGCCGCTCCTAGACCAGTTGGCATTAAGGGACAAGGTCTCAAGCACCCCTTGGAACTTACTCTCCCAGATCAGAAAGGCTACATAGACATATCCTAAACCCATTCATACCAGTAAAACATGTCTTTTGATCTGATTCTATATACGAATTTAGGTTCGATCACTCCTAGATCAATTGACGTTAGGGGACCAGATGACAAGCATCCCACAGAACTTACTTTCCCAAACCAGAAAGGTCACAGGTACAAACTTTTTAATTTAGAGATTTCTGATTTATAAGAATTTAATAATCATCTCAAACACAAGGTTTTACGTCTAAGTGCTTAGCTCATATTTTCATTACGATCCAAAATTTTCGACTTTTTAGGTTTTCTAAGCATTGTAAACTATAAATATTCTGAATCACACAACTTTAAAACAATATCAAAAGCTACAAACATGTTGATGACTTTTCGACTTTTGTTAGGCTTGAAAGTTGAACATATAAAACTTTGATATAAACAAAGCAACTTAAAAATTTATCCTAGACACACATTTTATTCAAAAAAAAGAAAAATTGTAAAACTTTTACTTTAGAATAAAATTTGTAAAGGTTTAAACTTTAAAACAACATGCCGAGATTTGAAAATAGAAATATTTGATCGGCAAGTTTATATTTAGTTGAAACAAAATATAATTCAATAATATCATCTTCCACATAATGTATAAAATGAAATTGTGACTCATTTGAAAATTTTGGGTTGAACAAATTCAGGGTTTGAATAAGATTGCTCAGATTCTTTAGAAAATATGAGAAAACTGGAACAACATCATTATCAGAAATAAATGCAGCGGAAATTAAGTAGATGTACTTACAGTTTCTCATTAGTCAGAAGCTAAGAAGCATTGAAGAACGAGTTCTAGACCGACATGTCTAGAAGTCATAGTCCTTTGAAGTATGGGCTCTGAGCTGAATTACTCAGAAGCCATTATGTTGACATTGAGATGCGGGTCTTGAATTGTGTTATTCAAGAGCCATTGTTCTCTTACTCCCCTTTGACATGAGGTGCCTGCAACTTTGAGTCAGATTGAGATTTTGGTACCCACTTGAATTTGGGCCCATGTTTGTTAGCTGCAGTTCGTATGGGGAAATATTGATTAGATTTGACAGTTAAAGCATGAGAAAGATCATCAGAATAACAAGCACAGTCATCAGATGAATACAAGGCATAATCATCTGAACTAGAATCAGAAGAAGAATATGAGACATTTTTGGAAATTTGAATTATTTGCTTTATTGAATATTTTGAAATTTTCTTACAAACAGCAAATGAATCACTTCTATAATATCTGTCTAAATATATATCTTCATCAGTCTGAGATTCATTAGATATCCGCTTCGCTCTCCAAATCTGCTTTGATGACTTGCTCAAAGTTCTATCCGAAAGATTAGAATCAGAAGAATTAGAACTGTCAGAAAGAACATTATCTTGTTTCTTCGACTTCTTCGACCGTCTTCTTTTACGCTTTGGTTTATAATACTGATCATTTAGCGTAAAAGATTCATCAAGAATTTCCGAATTAATATTTAAATCAGAAGAAATAATTTTACCTAAGCAACCAATCTGTTCAGACAATAAATCTGAACTTACCTCGGAGTCAGAATTATTTTGAGAAAAGATATCAGATTTAGAAACTTCCATTCTGTTTACTTAACAATCAGAAGAAAGGCTAGAAATAGAATCTTGTTTTTGAGAAAATAAATTTTCTTCAAGACTAGACGTCATGAAAGAAAAAATAATATCAGATTCAATTTCTTTTAAAATATTTTGATCTTCCATCTTATCTTCAAGATCGATGATTTTGCTTTATAAAATTAAAGGAGGTGTATATCTCTTAGAATCATAAATGATTGGAGATATATTTTCCTTATCAGATTTATTAGCAAAAATATCAACAAAATCATCACACACTAGAGATTTGACAGGAGATATATCATTTAAACCTTTTCTACCTCTTCTTGAGTTGTCAGGAAAATATTTTGCATTTTCAAATGTGTAAACAAAAGGAATTTCCTTTTTCTTGTTATTTGTTCTTTTCTCATTTTCGAGTTCTAACACTTGCTTCTCATTCATCCAATCAAGTTTAAATTGAGGAGCATATTGAACAAGAGTTAGATAATCGTATTTATATAAAGTAGGGGATTTTTCAATCGCATTGTTTAAACAATGTGGATTTTTAAAACCAAGTCCTCATTTTTCTTTTAAAGCTTCCTCACTCATTGGTTTATTCATAAAAATTGTTTGCTCATATTGGTTACTTCGATATAACTTTTCTTCTAATTTATTTATTTTATCCAAAAAATTGTCTTTTAAAGTGGTCATAGCAGTCAAAGATTCAAGATAAGTTTTATTTGAATTTTCCAAATCATCCAATTTCTTTTGAAAGATGTCTTTTGTATTCTCCAAAATATATTTTTCATCTTTCAAAGAAATCTTCAATTTGTCAATCAAATATGACTTTTCAACATTTAAGTTCTTTTCAGATAATAATTTTAAACGAAGATCATGCAAAGCGGTAATTATAACATTCATCTGAGAAGAAATGAAAGTGTAATCAAAATCAGAAATTTCCTCGTCTTCATCAGTGTCAGAATCATCATCTGACTGATCATCTCCAACAAAGCACATCTGAGCGATCTCGAAATTTGCAGCTTCATCGTAGGAGTGATCCAGCCAGAATTCTTCTTCAGCAAGAAGAGCAGTTACATTCTCTTTTTTCTCTGTCAGTTCCAGTTTCTTTCGATAGTAAGATGAGTCCGTAACTTTCTTCACTTTACACTCCTTAGATATGTGACCCGTCTTTCCACAGTTATAGCAGGCAATAGTCTTTGGCTCGGGCACTTTGATTCTTGAACCGGAAGTGAAGCGAGAAGTGTTGGAACTCGAACATGGTTGGAACTTTTTCTGATAATGTTGTGAGAGAAGGATCATAGCTTTCTGCAGTGCCTCACCATCATCATCAGTTGACCCGTCATAAGCATTATCAGGCAATGCTTGTTCTGCCAGTTGTTTCGTTAGATGAGCAATCGGGTCCACTGATTTCTTGTTCTTCTTTTCAAGCTTAGCCTTCTTCTCTAGTACAATGCTCTCATCAGTCATCAAGATCTCGTATAGTTCCTGAATCTGCATTATGGAGATCCGAACATCGTTCCTCAGTCTGTGACAAGATTTGTTCCATTCAGGCTGAAGAGCATTGAGGAATTTCAGATTCGTCTCAAGCTCTGTCTTGTTCACATTTATCTTGTGTAGATCATTCCGTACTGTGCAGAATCTGTCGAAAACACTCTTCACAGACTCAGTTTCTTTGGCTTTAAACTCCTCGAAGTTGTTCATGAAGCGTGTATGTCGGAGTTGAGTTGCAACTGATGATCAAAGCATAATCTTTTCCAACTGTGTCCACATCTGATTTGGATAATTCTTGTAATGATCAACACGGTTGTATATAGAGTATAGCAATGCTAGCATTAGGTTAGCAGATAATTCTCGATCAGCTTTCATTCTCAAAACCTCTTCGGGTGTTGCGGGAATCTCTTTGTTAGTCTTTAGGAAAGGTCCTTCAGTTAGAGACTTCATCATGTTTGCTCCATTAGTTTGATGTTCAATGAAGTTGAGGAACCGATCTTGCCACTGAGTGAATTCGTTTTCATCTATCAGTACTGGAGGACGAGTGTCAGTACCCAATGACATCATGAGGTCATTCTTATAGAACTGAGCTTGAAAGGCTAACTTGGCAGAATCCATGGCAAAAATCCAGAAAAATTCTAAGTGTTGACGGAGCTTGCGCAAACTTGAGGTTTGCGTGAGAGGTATAAAGCGCAAATGATATTTGCGTGATACACTGAAGACGCAAGAGAACTTTGCGTAAGTAGACCGTAGAGCAAACTATGATTCTCGTGAGCAGCTGAAGACGCAAACTAAGCTTTGCGTGAATAGAACGTGACGCAAAACGAGCTTTGCGTGAATGACCAAAGGTGCAAACGTTGATTTGCGTGATCAGCTAAAAACGCGAATCTAACTTTGCGTAATACACAAGTGACGCGAACTGAACTTCGCGTGAACTGAAGGAAATAACGAACTAGGTTTGCGTGATAAGTTGAAGACGTAAAGTAAACTTTGCGTGATGCACGAGAAATGCAAATTGCACTTTGCGTGATGAACTTGATGAAAACCTGAAACACAGACAAAAGTAGTAAGATCGGACAAATCAAATGATGAACTCGCGCAAAATCATATGAACTAGCGCAAAGTTCAAATCTAGCGCAAACCGATGGAAAATCAAGAAATCTGCCAAAAATCGATTTCAAAACTGAATTTGATGAAATTCTCTTATGCAAACACACTCGAAAACAACTTTTTAACACTTTTCAATCAAACATTTCTATTAAAAACACAGAAACAAGAAATCGACAATAGAACAGTACGTGAAACGCGTTTTTCCAAAAACTTGAAAATTTTCAAAATCAAACACCAAAAACTGAAATTCTTGAAAATCAATGTGAATCAAAAGTTTTCTCCTATTAAAAATGAATCCAACAAACTGATTTCCAACAAAATTCGACCAGAAAACAGTCCGAATTTGATGAAAAAGCAACAAAACGAGATTTTCTTGAAAAATTCAAGAAAATCTATCAAATTTTCTGCTTTAATCCACAAATTCAGAAACGAAAATCAAATCTCTCAATTCTCTCAAGATCTAGATTGGCTCTGATAGCAATTGTGAATCCAATATCTCTAAATCCTAGAGAGAGAAAGTAGAGAGAGAGATTAGAGAGAGAGAGTAAGTGAAGCGCAAAGTAACAATTGTATTAAATGTGCGTGAAAGTCTTACAAAGACACAAGACCAAAGGGACTTAAATACCCTTGGTCAATACAACACAGTATGAGACTCTAAACACAGTATTAGACCAAGCCTATAAATACAATGATTACTATAAAATCAGACTTAACAGTTCCAATTCGACGAGTTCTTTCTTATTATTATTGTAACTAGAATTCAATTCATCGTATTTGAAACCAACTGATTTAAAGCCGTGAGAGCTTGAGTAAGAACTTACTTCTGATTTAATTGTCTATATCTCTTCCTTTACTATCTTGGGAGTTTCAGGTTTCAGATTCTTAGACTTCACAAAAGTTTTAATAGATTCTAGGTATTATAATAGTTCGAGCGTCACCCGTTTTGTTAAAAGAATAAAGATTTTTGGGTGCCTTCCTTAATACCTGAACTTCTGGAAGACCAAGACCCATTTTAGGATTGTAAAATCAGGTATCCTTTGGGTTACTGGTCAGAAGTTTGAGTATCTGTTCTATTTGACCCCTTTTGAAGTTGAGATCTTCCAACACCTTAATCTTTGCATACGCTTGTGCTCTTTCCTTCAAAACAATTACATACTTAAAAGTTAGATCCATATTGTCATCCTTAACATTTCTTAATTCCTTTTGTAAATAAGATATTTTGGATTCTAGCTTTACCTTTTCTGCTTTGAGTAGATTCTTTTCATCTTCCCTATCTGCTACCAAAACTATGAACAACAAAGCTTGATCTTGATGTCCATGAATTGAATTCTTTTGTTTAATAAAATTATCTTTCAGTTTTTCAAATTCATTTTTCATAAAATTCAATAGGGACGTCAAGTTCAACACTTATTTGTTTTCAGGAAAAAAAAATTCGAAGTGTCAGAAACTGAAAATACCTCAGACTCTGTGTCATCCTCATCCACCTTGGCCTTTACACTATACTGCACTTGTGTAAAGTTAGCTTCATCATCATCAGAAGAAACTTGAAGCCATATTTCCTCTTCAGCTTTCAGTGGTTTACCAATCTCTTTTGCTTTGATAAGTTGGGCCTTTTTGGTGTAGTATTCATGTTGGTAAATTAATAAATGCTGAAGTATGGTTAATGCTGCTTCAACATAATTACTACTGCCAGTTGAAGTTAATGCTGCTGATACAACTAAATGCTGCTCATCAAGAATTACTACTGCTAGTAGATTTTACTACTGCTAATAGTTAGTACTGCTAGAACAAAGTTAGTATTGTTGAGCATGGTTAGTACTGCTGAACTTAATACTGCTCAGAGTATTAATGCTGCTTATGAGATGAAGATTCGTATGGCAAGGATGACAACTGGATTGAAGATATCTATGGAAGCTTAGAGATAATGATGGAAGATTATACTGAAGATCATTTATTACTGAAGATCTTTTATTATTTTGTAATTATCTTTATATTCAGTATATGTATAGAATAGTTTGTTTTTCTTTAGAAGTAACATTCAATATGAGTTTTTAGCTTTGATAGAGAGAATCAACCTCAAGGTTAGAACCCTAATTCTAGAGAAGTAGAATTCGTATTGGTGAGTCTGTTCATCAATATTGAGGTTGTGTGTAAAAGCTTGTGACTTTCAATCATTAAATAAAGTTTGCAAGGTGTTCATGAGATTTACTGTTTTGTTTACTGGTTTATTGAATATCAAAGTGTTATTCCGCAAAATTCTTTGATATTGTTATATGAGAGTGTATTCTTGTTAAGAATTAAGATCCTGACAAGTGGTATCAGAGCCTGTAGTCTCAGAAAACTTATTCATCATGGAAAACGTTGTTGAATCAAACAGTACCCTGGTCATAAAGGTCCCAATGCTTAGATCCAATGAATTCGACATGTGGAAGATTAGAATAAAGCAATACATTCTTCTCACTGATTACTCTATGTGGGACATCATTGAGAATGGCCCATCTGATGCAGGAAAGATTGGTGCAGATGGAAAGAGAACTCCACCAAAGACAGACGCAGAAAGAAAGACAAGGCAGACATAGATGAAAGCCTTAAGCACTCTTCTCTTGGCCATTCCCAATGAATATCAACACCAATTCTGCAGTTGCACTGATGCACAGATGCTCTGGAATGCTCTAGAGAAGGGATTCTCAGGTACCAAAAGTACCAAGAGAAATCAGAAGGCCATACTGAAGCAACAGTATGAGAACTTTATGTCAACCAAGAATGAGTCCATGACTCAAACTTTTGACAGGTTCAACAAGCTAATTGGTGAACTGGCTACAGTTGGAGTACAATTTGATCAAGATGATCTAAACAGGAAGTTCTTAAGGTCCCTGGGTGATGAATGGACCATGTATAATGTCTCTTTCAGACAGAATGATGAACTGGAAGGAAAGGAACTTGATGATCTGAGGTAGAGGCTAAGAAGAAGCCTTCTTGGTATGTTCACAATGCTGCACTCCTATCAGCATCAATTGATTCTACTTCCAACCCTGAATCAGTTAGTGCTGCTAATGGAGCAAATCAAGATAAAGGAACTGAATCTGTGTTTGAAGCCTTTATATCCAGTCATGGAAACTCTTCTCTAATTAATGATGACTTGGAACAACTCCATCCAGATGATCTTGAAGAGATGGACATTAAATGGCAGATGGCCATGCTCTCTATGAGAGTAAAGAAGTTCATCAAGAGAACTGGGAGGAACAACTTCTCCCAAAGAAGAGAAGATGGAGCAGGTTTTGACAAGTCAAAGGTGGAATGTTATAAATGTCATCAAAAGGGACACTTTGCTAGGGAATGCAGAAGTGGAGTGTCTCACAACAACAACCACCAACAAGCACAGTCTGGAAGCTTCAATAATAACAGAAACTCTGCAGAAGCCCTAGTCTCTCAACAAGGTATGGGGTTTGATTGGAGTGATCAAGCTGAAGAGGCTATCCAAAACCAAGCTCTAATGGCAGAGGTGTCTGATCTCCCAACAGAGGTAATTTCTAATCTTTGTTCTCAATATTGCATTAACACTGTTAAAAGGTACAGGGATCACAATCAGAACATGAGTGATGAACTTAAAAGATTAGAAAAGGACATAAAAGATTATGTAAGGATTGTTGAGAGGTTTGAAGATCAGATTAAGAGTTTTCAAGCTAATGAGCTTCAACATTCTTATGATACAAACTACTGGAAGTGGGAGAAGAATGACCTAGAACTCCAACTGACCAAATCTAAAGAGGAGAATGATAATTTAAGAGGAGAGTTAGCTAAAGTCAAGCTAGATGTAGAAAAGTTTTCCAATGCTTCTAAAGCAATGGACTCTTTACTACAAACTCAGATTCATGATAGACTGAGAAGAGGAATTGGGTATAATACCACACCACCACCCTATAACAACAACTACATCCCTCCTAGTTCAGACTTGTTAGAGACAAAGGATAGGAAGGACCTGCCTGAAGGAGCCACTAAGATAGATCCCTTAGATGAAGTAGTTATTAAGGATAAAACTGAGAAAGAAACTGTCAAGAATAAGGACAACACTGTGAGTGGTGAGATTCCTATAGAAAATCACATAGTTACCAATGAGGGATGTGGAAAGAATTGGGTCAAGTCCAATGACATAGAGAAGACTGAGGGAAAGAATAAGAAGGTTCATTATAAGCAGACCACTATTGTGAACCCTATCCCTTGCAACAAGTGTTCATGCAATAAATCTGAGCCCCAACAACATGATAAAAAGAGGGGTAATCAGATAAACTTGAATAATATGTGGGCACAAAAACAAGGGATTGATCTGAGTAAAATCAATAGACCAAAACCCTGTTTTTTTTGTGGAAAGATTAATCACATTGCCAAATACTGCTATTTCAATCCTATGAACCAAAGGCTGAATTTTCAGAGACCTACTCAAAAACCCTTTGGTTATAGGAAGAAAGAAAAGAACCTTATGGCTAAGAAAGTTGTCAAATCTAAAAGCCACATGAAGAAAAAGAATGTGGAGGACAGTGTCAAGATCTGAATACCTAAAAGCACTAAAACTATTAGTACTGCTACCACAAATAGTGCTGCTGACAGTGATAGTGCTGCTAGAAGCAATATTACTGCCAATAAGGTTAGTACTGCCAAAACTGTTAGTACTGCTAACTCTGTTAGTACTTCTAAAGATAGTGTTGCTTCTAGTATTAGTGCTGCTAGACCAATAATCTTGACAAAGTACTCAAATACTAAGTGTTCTGATTTTAAAAACCTCATCAAAAAGGAATGTAAGTATTTTGATGAGAAAGGGAGACCCAAGACCACTTTGGCTTGGGTTCCCAATCAATACTAATTGTCTAATCGTATGTGCAGGGCAACCAACATCTCAAGGGGAAGAGCATATGGCATGTTGATAGTGGTTGCTCTAGGCACATGACAGGGAACATGTCTTGCCTCAAGAACTTCAAGAAGATTGATGGTGGGCATGTTGCTTTTGGGAATACTCCAAATGGAGGTAAAATCAGTGGTAAAGGTGATGTGACCAAAGGTAAAATGACCTTTAAAGATGTTTTCTATGTTGAACAGTTAAGGTACAACCTGTTAAGTGTATCATAGGTTTGTGACAAACAACATAGTATACTGTTTACAGATTCTGAATGTATTATCCTTGCTCCTGGATTCAAGGTAGTTGATGAAAAGATGATACTAGTAAGAACCCCCAGAAAGGACAATGTATATTGTTTAGATATGGAAAGTGTTCCATCTGATTCATCCCTAAATTGTCTTGTTTCAAAAGCTTCTCTTGATGACTCATCACTTTGGCACAGAAGGATGTGTCACATGAACATCAAAACAATAAATAAACTGGTTAAAAACAACCTTGTAAGAGGTTTACCTTCTAAAGTCTATTCATGTGATGATCATTGTGTTGCTTGTCTTAAAGGCAAACAACACAAAACTTCTCATAAGTCCAAAGAGGTGAACACAATCTCTAATTCTCTTCATTTATTGCATATGGATCTGTTTGGCCCTACAAGTGTTATGAGTATAGGTAAGAAATCATACTGCCTAGTTATTGTTGATGATTACTCTAGATTTACTTGGGTATATTTTCTAAGAACTAAGGATTAGACAAGTGGACTGATCAAATCCTTTATTCTAAGAACTGAAAACCAAACTAATCAGAAAGTAAAAGTCATTAGGTCAGACAATGGTACTGAATTTAAAAATATTGACCTAAACACCTTTTGTGAGGAAAAAGGAATTGAGAGACAATACAGTGCTCCTAGGACTCCACAACAAAATGGTGTTGCTGAGAGAAGGAATAGGACACTGATTGAGGCTGCTAGATCTTTGTTAGCTGATTCTAAGCTTCCAATAACTTTCTGGGCAGAAGCAGTTAATACTGCTTGCTATGTCCAAAACAGAGTACTAGTAGTCAAGCCTAAGAACAAGACACCTTATGAGCTTTTTAATAAAAGAAAACCCTTTATTGGATTTTTCAAACCTTTTGGGTGTCCGTGTACTATTCTCAATACTAAATCTCACCTGGGAAAGTTTGATAGCAAGGCTGATGATGGTTTTCTTGTTGGTTACTCATCTCAAAGTAAGGCCTACAGAGTTTTTAATACTTCTTCTAGAATAATTGAGGAAAGTGACAATGTCAAATGCAATGAGAACACACCAAATCCTATTGGGTCTGGTCCTCAGTGGCTGTTTGACATTGATTCAGTAACTAACTCTTTTGGTTTCAGTAGTGATGATTATGCAGGTTCAGGAAGTGGAGGATCAGGGGCTATACAAGTTCAAGACATTATACCTCAGTCTGTGATCTTTCCTATGCCTATAAAAGAACCTGTTGAATTATGTGAAAAGGAGACTATAACTGAGCTAATACAGAGTGAAGAAGAAAGAAGAGACGAGGAATCTTCAGTTCATAAAGAGCTAGAAGTAGCTGAGGTGATCCCCTCGGCTGACTTAAATGATTCCAATCTAGAGGAGGGAATCCATGAAGAACCTATTTTTCAGACTAGAACACAAAAGAATCATCCTCCAGAGCTAGTAATAGGAGACATATCTTCTCCTATGATTACAAGGAATCAAAGCAGACTTCAAGAGCTGCAGGATCAACAACACACAGTACTCTGCTGCTTTCTATCCCAGATTGAGCCTAAGAAGGCCTATGATGCAATGAAGGATTCAAGTTGGATAGAAGCCATGCAAGAAGAGTTAATTCAATTCAAGCTACAGTATGTTTGGGACTTGGTGGACCTTCCAAAAGGTCATAGAGCTATAGGCACCAAGTGGATTTTCAGGAACAAAAAGGATTAGAGAGGTATTGTGATCAGAAACAAAGCAAGGCTTGTGGCACAAGGGTACACCCAAGAAGAGGGCATAGATTATGATGAAGTGTTTGCTCAAGTGGTAAGGGTAGAGGCAATTAGGCTGTTCTTAGCCTATGCCTCATACATGAAGTTCAAGGTCTATCAAATAGATGTAAAGAGTGTCGTTCTATATGGTACAATTGATGAAGAAGTATATGTCTATTAGCCACCTGGTTTTGAAAATCCTTCATATCCTGACAGAGTATACAAGCTGAAGAAAGCACTCTATGGTCTACATCAAGCCCCAAGAGCATGGTATGACACTCTGTCTACCTATCTCTTGGAGAATGGGTTTGAAAGGGGCATCATTGACAAGACCCTTTTCATTAAAAGAAGTAAGAAGGACATCCTATTAGTTCAGATCTATGTAGATGATATCATCTTTGGATCCACAAAAGATCAGATGTGTAGAGACTTTGAAGAGTTGATGCACAAGAGCTTTAAAATGAGTTCAATGGGTGAACTTACCTTCTTCCTTGGACTTCAGGTGAAACAGCAGTCAGATGGTATCTTTATCAGTCAATCAAAGTATGTGCAAGACATCCTGGAGAAATATGGTTTAAAAGACTCAAAGCCAGCAAGCACACCAATGGAAACTCACAAACAGATCACTGCTGATCTTGAGGGGGAGGATGTTGATGTCCATCTATATAGATCAATGATTGGATCTCTAATGTATCTCACAGCCTCAAGACCAGATATCATGTTTCCAGTATGTGTATGTGCCAGATTCCAAGTCAAGCCAAAACAATCACATCTTCAAGCTGTGAAGAGGATTTTCAGATACTTAAGAGGGCAACCTAGATTAGGTCTTTGGTATCCATATGAATCTTCATTAGACTTGATTGCATATTCAAATAGTGACTTGGGTGGTGCTAACATGGACAGAAAGTCTACTTCAGGGGGATGTCAACTTTTGGGTGCAAGACTAGTATCCTAGCAGTGCAAGAAACAAACCACAGTGTCCTTATCAACAACAAAAGATGACTATATTGCTGCTGCAAGTTGCTGCTCTCAGGTTCTATGGATTCAAAATCAGATGCTGGACTATGGGGTAACATTTCTTCACACTCCAATCTTTATTGACAATAGTAGTGCTATAAGCATTGTTAACAATCCAGTCAAGCACTCCAAAACAAAGCACATTGAGATCAGGTATCACTTTATCAGAGATTGCAATGAAAAGAAGTTCATTCAAGTTGCCAAAGTTCATACTGACAACCAGTTTGCAGATCTATTCACTAAAGCTTTTGATGTGGGTAGATTCACTTTCTTGGTCTCAAGTGTGGGCATGATCAACTCTGAATGATCTCATGTTTTTAAAAGTGTTCCTATACCTGCTATTTTGGTTATTTGTGTGCTGCTAATCATCTTTCACAGGAAGTTATTGCCTTGATCAGACCTTCATAAGCTTCAAAAAGAGTAAGTATAGTTAATACTGCCAGTGCAGTTTTAATACTGCTCTCAGTTAATACTGCTAGTTAGTTAATACTGCTAGTGGTTAATACTGCTCTCAGTTAATACTGCTAGTTAGTTAATACTGCTAGTTGGTTAATACTGCTCTCAGTTAATACTGCTATTAGTTAATACTGCTCTAGGTTAATACTGTTTATGTCCCATACACTATAAATACCCTTTGCCCGCCTAAAAGTTCATAACGACTCTTTGCATACTGATCACTTGCTCTCTAACCCTTTTCTCTCAAGTATCAAGTATTTCAGGCAAGAACATTCAAGTTCAATGGCATCCATGGCATTCATCGACGAGCACAATGAAATCGCGATGCTCCAAAAGCCAAAGAAAGCGGCAGGATTTCATCAGATAGTGGATTTTCTGAAGAATAGCCATACTGCCAATGCTCTAACTGTGTCGCCAACAATATACATAGAGCATCAAAGGCAATTCTAGGCGAATGCAACCATAATCACAGAGAATGGTGTGCAGATTCTGAAGACAAGGGTGTGTGACAAACCCTTGTCTGTTACTGAAGAGGTGATACGCATCTGTCTACGTCTAGACGATGCTGAAGGTATTACTTCTCTTCTTAATGAGGACCTGTTCTCAAATTTATCAAGAATGGGGTATGGAGGCCAGTTGGGTGGTTTTAAATTCTCAAAAGCAAAATTTTATACCCTATGGTGTTTTCTTGTTCATACCCTTATGCATTGCATCTCTAAAAAGACTACTGGATGGAGTGAGTTTAGCAGTACCATTGCTTATGCCTTGGTCTGCTTGGCCACTGCCAGAAAGTACAATTTTTCTAAAATGATTTTCAGTGATCTTGTCTCAAACCTGGGAAGTAAAAAGAGTTTTTATATGTACCCCAGGTTTGTACAATAAGTTATAACACACGAATTGACGGATATGCCTCACTTTGATGAGGTATATGTACCAAAAATTCCCAAAGGTAAGGTCTTTTCAAACATGAAGAGATACCCTTTGGACTCGGAAGGAGTTGACACCCCATTGTTCTCTACAATGATGGTGGTGTCCCACACTGAAGAAGGTATGGCAGCAGGGTCAAGGCCCTCATTAGACCATCCCACTGCTAGCCAATCCCAACCTTCCCACTCTATATCAATCCCCCAATCCCTAATTCATAAGCCCACTTCTCCTATCACCCAAACTTATATAAGGAAAAAGGTAAAGAAGGTCCCTTCCCTTCTTGTACCATCACCCACTGAGCCTTTAAGCCCTCTAAGGGAGAATTCTCCTTTAGAGAATATCTACAGGGAAACCACAGGGGTGTCTCCCAACCCCAAGGAGGTGCTCACTGAGGAGATGGTTGAGCATATGGGTGAGCAGGCTGCCACTACTCCTGCTAACACAAAGGAGGACAGTGGTAACATAAATAAGACCTCCCCCATGGCAACTTTGAATGAGCAATCATTCAAAGGTCCCTGGTGCCAAGAAACCAAGGGGGTGGATAGTGCTTCTGCTAGGCAGAAGACTTCGACTACTAAAAGATCCAATGATCCTTCAAAAGGGGGTAACACTCCTGGAGAAGGTGAGGACAGATGTAACTATCAAGAATTGATGGATACTATGGGAAACATCAACCTGGATGTTATCAAACAAGGAGCTGACATAGAAGAAATGAAGCTGGTAATCTTGTCCCAACAAATGCAAATTACCAAACTCAAGAAATTGGTGATGAAACTAGTCCAGAAAAAGAAGAAGAGACAATTTGTGCTAAGGAGAAGGAAATCAGGGGATGATGCTCCCAAAAAGGGGGAGTCAGAAGCTGAGTTCACAATGGAAGAAGCAACAGATAAGGGGGAGAAACAAGGAGTTGAGGGGGATCTTGATGGAATAAGTACAGAAAGGGTACAAGCAGTGGAAAAAGATTCAGAGGGTGTACAAGAAGCATAAACTGTTAATGCTGCTGAACTAAGTGAAGCAGCAGAAATGGTGAAAGAAGTATTAAGTGATCTTCAGAGAAGAAATTTGGAAGAACTTGAGACAGCAAAAGCATTAATCAAAGCCAAGCATGATACTCCCAAGGTCAATTCAAAGGCCAAAGGAGTTGTCATCAAAGACAATGTTGAAGTTGTCAAGAAAGTTAGTATTCAGAAAGTGATGAGTAAAGAAAAAGGCAAAGCAAAGCTAGTGGAATCTGATCAACCAATGAAAAAGCAAAAGTTGATTGAGTCAGATGAAGCTCTGGCTAGAAAGATACAAGATGAACTTGAAGAAGCAGAAAATGTGCAAGTGGAAAAGGATAGAGAGATAGCAAAAGCAATGGCTGCAGAACTGAATAAAGCCTATCAACAAAGTCTTGCAACAGAACTAGCCAAGAAGAAAGCCACATCTCTGAGGAAGAATGCTGGAAAGATCAAAATGGCTGCAAAGAAAAGACAAAGACAACCTTCAAAAGCATACCTTGGTGCTCAAGAAAGAAAGAAAATGATTACTTTCCTCAAGGGTGCTGTAGGTGTCAAAGTGGAAATGTTCTTAAAGATGTCTTTTGAGAAAATCAAAGGGCTGTATGATGCAGAAATGATCAAGCTTCAGGGGAATGAAACGGCAAGGGTAGAAATGGAGAAAAGGATGAAATAGAGCAATGACTTGTTGATACAAAAACCTTTTCCATATGAGCAAGAAACTCCAAAGAAGGAGGCCACACTTGGTGAAAGTCTAAGGACTCTTAAAAGAACCAAGATGGTGGCAAGAAGAAAGATAACCAAGAAGCCTAGAATAACTGAAGGAGAGGCTGAGAAGGTTGCTGAAGAAGAAGGGGCACCTGAGTCATCTGAAAAGAAAGATCCTTCAAGTACTGATGATGTAAAGATGTATATGGTAGTGATGGACAAAGTGCCTGAACCAATTTCAGCAGAACCTGTTGGTGTAAAGCCTCCTGAAGTTATTCACTGGGATACATTGACAGTGGATGGAAAGGAATACATAAGGCTCAAGAGGAAGGATGAAAAGTATGAGGTATTCAATACTTGGGCCAAGATTGTCAGAACATGCTTCAGGTCTGATATAGAAGAAATGTTTGAAATAGGGATGAAGTTGTATGCAGATCAGTTAAAAGCTCCAGGGATTTAAATTCAAAACTGGTGATGGAGTATCTGTGTATGATGTTCAAACCTGAAGAAGTGGAGCATGTGATAAGAAGTGTGTTTCAAACAGTCAAAAATTGGACTCTATATGAAACTAGTGGAGTATATGCAGTGACTTTGGATAGAAATCACATAGAATACTTCCTAGTGGATAGAGTATACAACCACAGCAGACTGAAGCTTCATGCAATGTTGAAGAAGAAGCTTGCATGTGTTGAAAACTCAGAAATGGCCAAGTATCTGATTCAGAGAATGATCAATCAAAGTTTGGGGCTAAATGTTGATACAGGGATCTGAAGAATGGTATTTTGGGAGCATCTGAAGAACTTGACTTCTCTTCCTAAAAGTCAAGTTAGGGGGAGATTGTTGGGAAATTCATAAATGCTCAAGTATGGTTAATGCTGCTTCAACATAATTACTACTGCTAGTTGAAGTTAATGCTGCTGATACAACTTAATGCTGCTCATCAAGAATTACTACTGCCAGTACATCATGATTACTACTGCTAGTAGATTTTACTACTGCTAATAGTTAGTACTGCTGGAGTTAGTACTGCTAGAACAAAGTTAGTACTACTGAGCATGGTTAGTACTGCTGAACTTAATACTGCTCAGAGTATTAATGCTGCTTATGAGATGAAGATTCGTATGGGAAGGATGACAGTTGGATTGAAGATATCTATGGAAGCTTAGAGATAATGATGGAAGATTATACTGAATATCTTTTATTACTGAAGATCTTTTATTATTTTGTAATTATCTTTATATTCAGTATATGTATAGAATAGTTTGTTTTTCTTTAGAAGTAACATTCATTCTGAGTTTTTAGCTTTGATAGAGAGAATCAACCTCATGGTTAGAACCCTAATTCTAGAGAAGTAGAATTCGTATTGGTGAGTTTGTTCATCAATATTGAGGTTGTGTGTAAAAGCTTGTGACTTTCAATCATTAAATAAAGTTTGCAAGGTGTTCATGAGATTTACTGTTTTGTTTACTGGTTTATTGAATATCAAAGTGTTATTCCGCAAACTTCTTTGATATTGTTTTATGAGAGTGTATTCTTGTTAAGAATTAAGATCCTGACAAGATAGTCTTTAACCTTTTTCACCTTACAGTCTCTGACATACTGCCCATGCTTACAATAATTGTAACACCTGTCACTTTTCTCCTTCTCTTTGTTCTTTTATTTCTCTTTATCTTTCTCATCTCTCTTTTCCTCCTTTCTGTCTTCTCTCTTCTCGTACTTTCCTTTATTCTTGTCGTATTTATGAAAATCAGGTATGTATTTGTGATAGAACTTCTTTCCGCCAAACCTTTTATGAAACTTGTTGATCAGCAAAGCCAGCTTCTCAGCAAACTCTATAAGTTCATCATCAGAATCTTTCTCAAGATCTTTAGAACTGTCAGATGATTCTACAGATTCAGTAACCAAGGCCTTTTGCTTCTAAACCTTGCTAGAACTTGAACTGGTCTTCACATTCTTTCCTTGCCCAACCAAAAGAGCCAATGAGTCCTCAACCTTTTTCTGCTTGTACTTTATCTCTCTTTCACCATATCTTTATGCTGATATAGGACACATAAAATATCATTCAGCTTGTCTTCGTCCATGTCTTTTGTCATTTGCAACTAAATTGAGTAGTTATCCCACTTTGGCTGAAGATTTTTGATGAATTTAAATTTGATTTCAGACTCTGACTTATTTACCCCATTCCTCTGTAGATCATTCAATATAGTATTGAACCGGTTTTATGCATCTTTCAGATATTCTCCCTCTATTGCTTTAAAACCTTCATAAGCGTTAATACTTTGATTCCTCTTCATTTTGCGATATTTCTCTGACCCTTGAAGTTGGCTCTCCAACTCATCCTAAATCTCTTTTTCTGAATCCTGACTTTAAACACGGTTGAATATGTCATTTGGGATGCCATAGTAAGAAGGGTAAGAGCTTGCTCATCTAAGGTTACCAGTTCTCTATGTCTTTCACTTTATTGAATAGGTTGCTTTGGAACAATCCTCTCGAGGATTTCTGGAGTTATTTCTGTAGCAGGCTATCCGACAACTACCACATGAGGAATGTGAGGGCCATTGATGATTGAGTTCATAAGTTTCTTGTCCTGATTGTTTAAGAAATGAATCATCCTTTTCCTCCATTACGGATATTCTTCCATTTGAAGAACTAGAGGTTTTGATTTTGAGCCCATGTTGAGTAAGTATCTTGACATTTTGATAAGAATCAGAAAAGATACTTGAAAAGATCGCCGAAAAATTCATAAAATCTTTGACTTTAAAAAGTCAAACTTGGTCAACTAGCAAACTTGTCGCAAGTCGATGACAAAAACTTGTTGCAATGAACTTGTCGTAAACAGAAGACAAAGTTGTTGCAATCCAAGTGGAGTGAACAATAACTTGTCGTAAGTAACTAGATTCGAGAAGTTACATGTCGTAAACCAAAGAACCTGAGTTTTAGCTTGTCGCACACCAAAAGATACTAGTAGTTACTATTCGCAAATCACAGTACACGAGAACTATACTTATCGCAAGTCGAAACCCACGAGAATTGAACTTGTCGCAATTCGAAGCACATGGGTTCTAAACTTAATGCAAATCAAAGCAACCAAGAACTAACTTAACGCAACTCGAATGATCAGAGAAGTGAACTATTCATAGACCAAAGGACCTGAGTGTCTTATTTGACGCAGATAGAAGGATCTGAGAAGTAGCTTTTCGCAAGACAAGGAACACGAGAAGTGTACTTGTCATATAAAGCAGGTTACGAGTTCCACAATTAGAAGATTTACAAAAAAACACTGAATCAACAACTAGCAGATGAAGCTTGCGTCAACCTCAAGAATTACGACAACCAGATGAAGCTTGCGACAAGTGTAGATCTTGTGAGAAGTTCTTCAAAATACACAAATTCAGCCATAGAATCTTTGGTACTTTGTATTAGATTCTGAAACTTGAGAGGGTTGATCACCATCTGAATGTGAACAACTTTGTAGAACAACAAATCTTGCAAAAATCATTGTAGAACAAAATTTGATCCAAAATACAGATTCTTAAAAACTTCGAACAAAAATACACAAAAATTTAAAATTCACTACAAATTGTTGTGAATTAGGCCAAGAAATCTACACAAGAACTGTTTCTAATCACAAATCGAATCTACTACAATCAATTAAACTCTCAATTACAAGAAGATCAAAGAAATTGCAATACAACAGTAAACTTTGTAAAAATGGCTTACGAAAACCTTCAAGATCTTCAAAAACTTGCCAAAATCGATGAAATTTGCTACTGAATCATTGTTTCTAAATAATTCGTTTTCTCTAACACCAAATGTAGGATCCTAAATCAAGCATATATCATCAAGAACACAGAGAAATCAATCGAGATCTAGAGAGAGAAAATGTAGAGAGAGAAATATGTCAAATAACTCTTAGAGTCAAATTCTTACAAAGAAGGACATGTTACAAGAGCAAAGACTTAAACTATTTATATGGTCAAAACAAGGTAAGACCATATTACAAAGCATAAGACAAAATGTAAGACAAGTTGACTTTCATTGACTAAGCTAACAAGACATTGATTCCAATTATAGCATGCTCCAACACTTTCTTTATCGTCCAACTTTGTACAAGCATTCAGATCAATCTTTAGTTTCTTGTCCAGCTGAAATCGGATTATCTTTAGAGTTCCATCACAGTAAGCTTCTACTTCGTTCAGTCTCATAAATTTCTTTTCACTTTTACTATTCTGGATCACAATCCCCAACTCTGGTTGTTCCAATATCATAAACAGTGGAAAACTTTCAATATCAGGCAAAATCTGGTTGGCTTCAGCAAATTCACCTTCCTTTGGTTGCTCTCATTCCCATATGTAAGTCACTAACATATGACAACTTTATCCTTCCTCGTATAAATAGAATCACTAAAGTTAGGTCTATCTGAACATCAAGAGGTCTGATCGTCCACTTGCGAAGCTCGAAATACAAGTCTTGCAGGTTTAGGTTTTAAAATATGCTTCTGAAAACTTGCACAACTTCCCGTCTTGTCTTGTCACGTGAAAGACTGGATACTAGACGAGTCGCAACTTCTTCATGTATATTTGGACGATAGAGACTATGTGTTTCGTTGAGTTTACTTCTCTGTGGTTCTGTCTTATAGCCTTCATCATATGGAAATATTTCACTCACCTTTCTTGACTGAAATCCATAACCCCATATATCTTCAACAAATCCAACTACTTTATTGATTTGACGAATATCTTCTTTTTGGTTTCTTCTAGAAATGCTACCCCTGATCCGTGTAAGCTTCCATTTGGCTTCTTGTACATTCTGAGCTGGCCCAAGTACCTCTGTAGTACACGGTTCTGCCATGTTTGTCTGTGAAGGTTAAGGTTGTACCCTTTCTGGCGAATCAGACACGGCTTCATTGATTTCCCTAAGCATGTCAAAGTCTCCTTCTTCCAGGTACTCATTGGTGGAGAAGTGGAACAAATCCTAGACCTCAACCTTTATCTGGATCCTGGCTGATTCAGATCTCTGTTTGTTCTTTGAGTTTGAGTCTATCTCAATTAAATCCCTGATAACTTTGACTGCCTCTTTCGGATATTGACTAACCTCCGGTTTTTCAACTGTTGATTCTCATCATCTATCTCCATAACCTGTACCATATCATCTTCTTAGACTCCCTCTGATACATTTCCTTCATCTGTCCCCTGTTCCTCATCGATATGTCTTTTCTCCCCTCATGACGATTGGGATCATCTTGATCGTCATGTGGTCGCTTAAAAGAACCATCTTGGGTGTGACAGGTGTTTTCCAATTCCCAAACCCTGTTAGAAATGGAGGATATCAAAGACTGTATATCTGTGGCTGTTGACCTGGTGAGCTGGGTGACCTCTTGAAAACTAGATTGGATCTTGTCGTGGAAGGCAAGAAATTATGTCCAAGTGACATTTCTCTCTGAGCCTCAGTTTGCTGTCGTAGGAGTCCAATGAGATCGTCATCTTCTTGGGAGCCCTGTGAAAGAAGTTTCGTATACAACATAGACTTTAATTTGTCAACAGTGGGTGTTAAGTCTGATTTTATAGTAATCATTGTATTTATAGGCTTGGTCATATACTATGTCTAGAAGCTTTTCTCTATGTTGTATTGACCAAGGGTATTTAAGTTCCTTTGGTCTTTGTGTCTTGTAAGAACCCTTCACGCATATTGAATATACTCTCTGTTTTGGGCTCCAAATCTCTCTCTCTAGGATTAATTGATTCTTGGACTCACAATTGGTATCAGAGCCATCTGAATCTTGAGAGAATTGAGAGAAATTGTTTTTCGTTTCTGAATTTGTGAATTAAATCGAAAATTTGATCGATTTTCTTGAATTTTTCAAGAAAATCTCGTTTTCTTGATTTTTCATCAAATTCGGGTGTGTTTTTGATTGAATTTCTTTGCAAATTGGTTTGTTGGATTCGAAATTGATAGGATAACTTTTTTGATTCATACAATTTTGCAAGAAAAACAGTTTTTGATCATCGTTTTTGAGATTTAATGATTTTCTGGAAAACTCGTTCTTGAGTACTGTTTCATTCTCGAATTTGTGATTTAGTGGTTTTTAATCGAAATTGTTGTTTGAAAGTTGTTAAAAGGTTGTTTTCGATCATTTCTATGTGTTTTAGTTGGTTTAATTTCAGGGTTTTAATCGATTCTTGCGTGATTTTTACTTGATTTTCACGGTTTGCGCAAGATCTATACTTTGCACAAGTTCATATTACTTTGCGCAAGTTCATGTTGTACTAATCTTTGTGTTAGTGTTTCAAGTTTTCACATTGGGCTAGTCACGAAAAGGTGGTTTGCGTATCCATCAGCTTAAGAGTTCAGTTTGCGTATCCTTCTTAACACGCAAAGTCAAGTTTGCGTATTCAACGTCTAACGCAAAATTACTTTGCGTATTCAACTAGTCACACAAAGCATAGTTTGCGTATCCAGTGCATCCCGAAAATCTAGTTTGCGTATCTGTCGACTCACGCAAAGATACTTTGCGTATCCTTCTACTAACGCAAAGTACAGTTTGCGTTTCCTCCGTGTTACACAAATTTCAGTTCTCGTATACCGCTTCTCAGGCAAAGTTGGTTTGCGTATCTGCCTGCTCACGCAAAGTCTCATTTGCGTTTCAACCTTTTCACGCAAAGTCTACTTTGCGCAACAGCCTTCTAACGCAAAGCTCAACTTTGCGCAAGTCTCAGACTTAGAATATTTTTGAACATCTGCCATGGATTTTGACAATTTTTCTTATCAAGCTCAGTTCTACAAAAGTGATCTAATGATGTCTTTGGGTACAGAAAATCATCCACCTGTACTGATAGATGAAAATGAATTTACACAGTGGCAAGATCGGTTCCTAAACTTCATTGAACGACAAAAGAATGGTAATGACATGTTGATCATTCTATCTAAAGGACCGTTCGAAAAACCCAAATTGGCTTCTGGATTATATAAGCCCACTAAAGAGTATTCACATGATGAGTTGTCTGCATATCAAGCTGATCGGGACATTAAGGCATATCTGATGCTGGCCTTGCCCAACTCTGTATACAACAGGATTGATTGTTTTAAAACTCATCCTAATCTAATATGGCAACAGCTGAAAAAGATTATGCTTAGATCTTCTGTTGCAACTTAACTTCGACACACTCGTTACATGAATAATTTTGAAGAATTCAAAGCCAAGGAAGGGGAGCCACTAAAGACAGTGTATGATCGTTTCCATGTCGTGATAAATGATCTTAGGAAGATTAAGGTTGTAAAGACAGAGCTTGAATTAAATCTGAAGTTCCTCAACTGATTGCAACCAGAATGGAATAAATCATGCCATAGACTGAGGAACGATGTCAGAATCTCCACATTGCAGATCCAAGAGATGTTCGAGATCTTGCTGACCGATGAGAGCCTGGTGATAGAGAAGAAGGCTAAACTAGAGAAAATAAATAAGTCAGTAGACCTGGTTGCACTTCTCACGAGCCAACTGGATGAACAAGCGTTGTCTGATAACGCTTACAATGGGTCAACTGATGATGATGGAGAGGCTCTGCAGAAAGGTATGATCCTTCTTTCTAACCATTACCAGAAAAAATTCCAACCACGGTCGGGTTCCAACACTTCTCGCTTCACTTCTATGTCTAGAGCAAAAGTACCCGAGCCAAAGAATGCTGCTTGCTACAACTGTGGAAAGTCGGGTCACATCTCAAAGGAGTGTAAAGCAAAGAAGGTTAAGGACTCAGCTTATTATAGACAGAAAATGGAATTGGCCAAGAAAAGAGACAGTGGATTAGCTTTGCTAGCCGAAGAAGAATTCTGGCTAGATCATTCTGACGATGAAGCAGCAAACGTAGAGATCGCTCAGATGTGCTTGATCAGAGATGATCAGTCAGACGATTATGATTCTGATGAAGATGAGGTATATACTGATTTTGAGCACAATTTTATTACCTCTCAGATGAATTTCATAATATCTGCTTTATCTGATTTGCGTTCTAAGTTAATATCTGAAAAGAATTTAAATGCTGAAAAGTCATATTTAATTGACAAATTGAAGATTTCTTTGAAAGATGAAAAATCTATTTTGAAATATACAAAAGACATCTTTCAAAAGAAATTGGATGATTTGAAAAATTCAAATAAGACTTATCTTGAATCTTTGATGGCTATTACTAATTTAAAAGATGAATTTTTAGATAAAATAAATAACTTAGAAGGAAAGCTTTATCGAAGAAACCAATCTGAACAAACAATTTTTATGAACAAACCGAGGAGTGAAGAAGCTTTAAAACAAAACTGGGGACTTGGTTTTGAAAATCCTCATTGTTTAAACAATGCGATTGAAAAATCCCCAACTCTATATAAATACGATTATCTGACTCTTGCTCATTATGCTCCTCAATTTAAAATTCATTGGATGAATGAGAAGCAAGTGTTAGAAATCGAAAATGAGAAAAGGATGAATAACAAGAAAAATGAAATTCCTTTTGTTTATACATATGAAAATGCAAAATATTTCCCTGAAAAATCAAGGAGAGGCAGAAGAATTTTAAATGATATATCTCCTATCAAATCTTCAATGTCTAATGATTTTATTGATCCTTATGCTTCTAATTCTGATAAGGAAAATATTTCTCCAATCATTTATGATTCTAAGAATTATACTCCTCCGTTAGTATTAGAAAGTAAAATCATCGATCTTGAATATAAGATAGAAGATCAAAATATTTTAAAGGAAATTGAATCTGATATCTTTCTTTCTTTCATGACTTCTAGTCTTGAAGAAAAATTATTTTCTCCAAAACCAGATTCTATTTCTAGCCTTTCTTCTGATTCTAAGGAAAACAAAAAGAAAGTTTCTAATTTTAAAATCTTTTCTCAAAATTCTTCAGACTCCAAGGAAAATTCAGATTTATTAGTTGATCAGATTGGTTGCTTGAATAAAATTATTCCTTCTGATTTAAATATTAAGTCTAAAATTCTTGATGATTCTTTTACATTCAATGATCAATATTATAAACTTAAGTGTAAAAGAATACGGTCAAAGAAGTCGAAGAAACAATATATAGTTATTTCTAACAGTTCTAATTCTTTCGATTCTAATCTTTCAGATAGGACTTTGAGCAAGTCAAGGAAGCAGATCTGGAGAACGAAGTAGACATCTACTGATTCTATGTTTGATGAGGATAAATGTGTAGACAGACTTTATAAAAGTGATTCATTTGCTACATGTAATAAAATTTCAAAATATTCTATAAAGCAAATGATTCAAATTTCAAAACATGTCTCATGTTCTTCCTCATATTCTAGTTCAAATGATTATGCTTTCTCTTCTTCTGATGATTCTGTTCATTCGTGTGATTATATCTCTCGTGCTTTAACTGTCAAATCTTATAATTATTTCCCCATACGAACTGCAACTAACAAACACGGACCCAAATACAAGTGGGTACCCAAGTCTAAATCTGATTCAAAGTTGCAGGCACCTCATGTTAAGGGGGAGTAAGAGAAAGGTGGCTTCTGAGTACTTCAACTCAGAACCCGTGCTTCAATGACTACGACTTCTAGACATATCAGTCTAGGACTCGTTCTTCATAGTTTAAGCTTCTGACTAACGAGATACTGTGAGTACATCTATTGTTTTTTCGCTGCATTTTATCTCTGTGATGTATTTCCAGTTTTCTCAATATTTTAAAAGAATCTGAGCATTTTCAATTTTTCCTGAATTTTGATTCAACCAAATATATCTTTTGAGACACATTTAAAAAAAAAACTTTTCAGTTTTAAAAGTGTAAATCTTTACAAATTTTATTCTTTCAAATAAAAGTTTTACAATTTTCTTTCTTTTGAATAAAATGTGTGTCTAGGATAAATTTTCAAGTTGTTTGTTTATATTGAAGTTTTTATTTGTTCAAATTTCAACTCTAACAAATTTCGAAAAGTTAGCAACATGTTTGTAGCTTTTGATATTGCTTTAAAGTTGTGTGATTCGGAATATTTATAGTTTACAATGCTTAGAAAACCTAAAAAGTCGGAATTTTGGATTGTAATGAAAATATGGGTTAAGCATGTAGATGTAGATCCGAGTAATTGAGATGAATTTTAATTTCTTAAAATACAGAAATCTCTAAGTTTAAAAGTTTGTAGTTGTGACCTTTTTGGTTTGGGAAAGTAAGTTCTGTGGGATGTTTGTCATCTGACCCCCTAAGATCATTTGGTCTGAGAGTGATCGAACCCAAATCCTTCTATAGAACCAGATCGAAAGTCATGTTTTACTGGTATGAATGGGTTTAGGATGTGTCGATGTAGCCTTTCTGATCCGGGAAAGTAAGTTCCAAGGGGTGCTTGACACCTAGTCCCCTAAGGCCAACTGGTCTTGGAGCGGCTGACCCAAATCCTGCAATAGGGTCAGATAGAAAGTTACGTTTACGGCATGTTCTTTACTTAATAATTTTTTTGATTAAAAAGATGCCAAAGTGAAAATGCTTAAAAGATGCCAAAGAGCACACTCATGTCAAGATGCCAATGAGCACACTGTTAAAAGATGCCAATGAGCACACATGTCATGATACTTGGTGGTATTTCTGAGGTGCGTTAAATCTGTAAATTTGTGAAAGTCTTAAATTCTTGATGGCTTAGTGTGATTATTTGCAAAGTTCTCTATTATATTTTTAGAATTGCATTTTCTTGAAGCTAATCGAAGTTCACATGCGAGCACACTGAATAGATTGATGAAAGTTTTTGAAACTGAACATATCTTAACTTGATATGCAATGAAACTTGTTTCTGTATCCAGCAACATGTATTTGATTTCAACTGATTGATAAATTTGTAATATTTTTCTCATTGGAATTTTATTTGTTTAGTGTTTAAATTTTTTCATCAAATTTCATATTCAGTATTTTTTTTCTTTTTACTTTGCTGTTTTTAATTCTTGTGTTTTCATATCTTTTTCAAATGGGTTTGAGCATTATTCAAGGGGGAGTGAAAAAAAAGGAGATTTTTCTAAATGATCATATCTGTTTTTGAGGGGGAGTATCTGATTTTCTTTATATGAATGCTAACTTGAATTGTCATATCTAGTGCATTTATGTAGGGGGAGTCAAAGAGCTTTAAAAGGTAAATTTTTTCTAAGTCAACTTTGCGCAATCAGTTGGTCACGCAAACCTTGCTTTGCGCAACCTGCATGTAACGCAAACCTCAGTTTGCGCAACCAACGTGAAGCGCAAACCTCCCCTGTTTTCTCTGTTTCTTTGATTTTGCAGATCTCTGTCTCGTCTCCAATATTTGCATGACCTAGTTGAACCAGTTCATCAAGGTCATGAGGGGGAGAAATCAGAGAGAAGTCAAGGAGATTTTAAAGAGACAAAGAGCTCAAAATTATCTGTTGATCAAGATTCTCTCAAAGATTCTATTCTCTCAGCTTCAACTTTTTCTTTTGTTGTTCCTGCTCCGACCACCACAGTTCATTCAAGGTCTTTCAAAGGAGGTGTGTTGTTTAGAGCACAAGTTACTGGTCCAGACTTGTCAAAGGCAACAAAGACATATCAAACTGAAAGATGCTGAGAAGAAATTTTTCTTTAAAAGTCAGAAAGCTTCATAAAGTCGCTTTAATGGTCCGTGCTGATTTAGAAGATGATTTTTGAAGACAAAAGCGCCAATGATTACTAAGAGGGAGATTGTTATGTCTGATTTTATAGTAATCATTGTATTTATAGGCTTGGTCATATACTGTGTCTAGAATCTTTTCTCTGTGTTGTATTGACCAAGGGTATTTAAGTCCCTTTGGTCTTTGTGTCTTGTAAGAACCTTTCACGCATATTGAATATACTCTCTGTTTTGCGCTCCAAAGCTCTCTCTACTTTCTCTCTCTAGGATTCATTGATTCATGGACTCACAGTTGGTTTCAACTAAACTGGAGGTGGTCTTGGAGATGGTGTAGACGTAGGGGCTTCTGTAGCAGGATATTTCCCTTTCAACATTTTGAGAACGTTGTCCTGAAAAGCTTCAACTGATTTAAAGTGGCTGACATGCTGCTTCAAGATGGAGTTGTTTATGGTATGTAAAGCCTGCCTCAATAAATCTTGAGATATGAAAGTTGGGTGAGTAACGTATGGATCACTTAGGTTTCTAGTTGTCATCACGGTTGAATCAACCGTGAGACCTACGTTCGGCGTTGGCATGGTGATAGCGCCGATATGTCATCATGGTATCACTATGGTTGTTCCAGTTGGGCCACAAAGGCTTGCAATAGTTGACTCTATCTGTTTCCTAGCGTGTATCGACTCTAGACTCGAGGTGCACTGAATAGAAGTCGATATCCGGAGTTGGGTCCTATCCATTTCAATATCTTGACTGTCCAAATGAGAGCCCGATAGTTGATGTGCTAAGTCCCCGTGTATTTGTGAAACAACCATCTGTTGGGAGATGGTTGAGTGGCTGGCGGAGTTCTATGCTTGGCCTACTGGGTCCACGACGTCTTGTTCAACGCGTTGTCCCAATGAATGGGACTTGACAGAAAATGTGGCTATCCGACTTGGTATGGGTTAGATTCGCTCACTCTCATTCACTTTTCCTACTCCCCTTCACACACACTCACTCTATCTCCTTCTCCCTCTTCTCTACTTATGTCTCCTATATCGGCTGTAAATGTCTCTGTAGTGTCAATCTTGATCATGGGTTGGCACATGCCAATGTGGCATGGAAAACGGAACGAGTCATCTTGTGAGTAATCGGAGTCGAAGGCCTTTCATCTTCAGATAAGTTAGCGATTTCCATGCGATCAGCAGAACGGAAATCGTCGTCTATAGTGGAGTCATGAGCACTATCCCTTTCATCACCCCTCACGTCATCATTTTCTCTCAGCTCGACCTGTTCTGAAGCACCCGCTTCCCGAGCCTGCTCTCCTAAGTCTAAACCCTCTCTCCTAGGCTGGGTGGCTCTTTGGGCAAGTTCTACCGGATCTGGACGGACCATAAGAGCATGGAGATGACGATAAGCTAGAACACTCGGTGCTATCCGACTCGTGTATGCCACCAAGTATTATGGGATTACCTTCACGACGATGTATGGGTATTCGGGCGTGGCTCGTAGGCAGTTCATCGGTTACTCTAGGCATTTTCCTACTCCTCTTCGCTTTGGGATCTGCTTGTTGGATCTCATGGCGTTGTGGATGGTGAGCAAGAGGAACCTCTGTAATGGAAATGAAGTTTCGTGCTTTCAGTGGCTTGGAGTGGTCGCATACGACTTTGGTGAGGTCATTCTAGAAAACGAAGTAATGCTTGTTGAAGGCGACTTCGTTGAAAAAGCGTAGGACCCCGAAATGGAAGCGATCGATTCCGGTAGTCTTTGAAGTTAGGCAACAGTTGAGTATCGAGAAGAGAGTGTGCCATATAGGGTTAGGTGCATTCTCTTGAAGGTGAGTGTGCGGGAAAGTTCTGCGTTGTATCCAAGAGATAGGATATCAGCACCAAGTCCAGCTTCAGGAACTTAGTCTTAGTAGGTTGTGTGGCCAGGGACATCATCTGCTAGTGGGAGTTGTAGGACCAGTCTGAGACACTTCTTTTTCAATCGGATATTGTATTGGTCAATGAAAGCTTCAAAATGGTAGTCTCCTTCTTCGAGAACATAGGTGGTCGTGTTTCACACTTGTTGTAGATAGATGAGGGGAACGTTCACCGAAGCCGATAACTCGTAGTTGAAAGGGTGACCCTTGAGAATCTCTAGTATCACTAGATGTTCATAGTGCATGTGGTCGTAGTCAAGGTGGTTGTTGTTGGGACGCAACCATAGGTTATGTGTTGGGTGAATCAATAGCTCATCCGGGTTGCGGGCATTTTCAGACTGTGAGTTTCTTGGGAGTGGAGTGCGGGCAGATGGCCCAGGCCTTTCATCATCGGAAAGGTGGTGATAGTCGTTTTGTTCAACGTTCTGTGCAACGACCGTCCTTTGGGTTCCTGTGAATATAGATAATGGTTAGGGATCAATGTAGACAGATTTGGAAAACAAAGACTCGGAACACTGTGAAAATTTAAAAAAATATTCCAAGTGTTGAAACTATCGCAGAGTAAGGGAAACTGTCGCACAATACACACTTGTTTATCGCACAAGATGTGTGTGATAGTTGAAATTATCACAGATTAAAGGCAAATGTAACGCATAGAAGGTTGTGATAGATGACTATATCGCACTCTTCTAGTGCGATATATCAATCTATCACAGTTAAAGGACTTAAACTAAAATTGTTCTTAATGCGATATCTTAAGGCTTGGAGTCCCAAAATAGTGGTGTGCTATAGTTGACATAAAGATCATGCGATATTTCTAAGTATACGATGAAAACCCTTGATATTTAAGATAAAAACCCAAAAAGATACCATTAAACTTGAAAAACCCACCTCAGATTGGTTCGAAAACCCAAATACACTAGAAATCGACCCTGGTGAACATAATAAAATCAAAGGTAATTGAGTCCTATGACCTAATCGATCCTTTGAAGTTAAACAATTGAAAATGGGGTTCAAAAGGGAACTAAGAACAAACTAAACTCATAAACCTAACAAGATTAGAACAAAATAAAGATTAAGGAAGAATTACATACCAGGAAAGTGATGAAATTCCCAAAAATGCACAAAGAAATTGAGCATAGTGGTGAAGTGTGTTCGAGTAGCAGTGAGAGAGCAAGAAGGATATCGAGTGCTTAAGGCTGGTAAAACCAAAATTGTGCCTTAGGAGGGAGTTTTAATCCCCTGGGATGACACGTGGCAATATGGCATAGGATCCTCCATTATTTGAAAAGATTTGACTTGAAAAGTCACAGTATCGTAGCATGATGTCTGCGATATCGCAGATTATCACAATGAGAGGAGTGCGATATCCATGAAGACCTCTTATCGCAATAGAGTACTGCGATAAGTCACTTTTCATCCAACTATCGCACATAGAGTACTGCGATAGTTTTTTTTTATCGCAGACAGTAGTCTGCGATATATTCACTCTTTTTTGCCAAAAAAAAACATTAATTTCACTAAGGAAATTTTTTTTCACCTTTACTGCCTCTAGAAAAATGCATGAAGTACTTACCTTGTCATTTTCTCCCCCTTAATCTGTGCATACTGTTAGAGTTAAATTATATACAAGATTTAAAGGAGGGTCTGAAATGTAAAGTGTTGACCAAATGCTAAGGTCATGTTGACCATATAAATATCAAGTCATAGTGTAGTTTTGATATAGATTACATACGCGTATTCATAGAATACACATATTTCGTATATGTACACACACTCAGAGCTAATTGTAAAACACACTAAATAGGGATATGATTTGATTTAGGTTGTGTGATCAATAAAGAAAGTATTCTTGATAATTTGTGTTCTGATTGATAGCTAGAAACTAGAACAAGAATTGGTATCAGAGCTAGATTCGACGAATTGACAGAAAATGGGCCGTAAACTGTGTTCTTGAGTTTTTGAGTGATTTTTTATTTCAAAAGTATTTTTGGTAAAAATTTTGATTGGAAAGTGGTCGTTTTATGTACTAAAATGAATCTATGTGATTGAATTTCACGAATAAACTGATTTTAAACACTTAATTTCGATTTTGGTTAGTTTTTGGTTCGACGAGTCATAAGTACTCTTTGATCATGGTTTTATATGTTTGAGTTTATTTTTGTGCTAATCATTGTTTTGGATTGATTCTAACACTAATCATGATTGTTTCTGTGAGTTTACAACTTCTAATTTAAGGATTTTGTTGGAAATTGGACTAGATTTTGAATTTTAGAACGGAAGAACTCGCAAGATCTCTAGATTTCATTATCAAAATGTCTAAAGATCTTCCCTCGATGGGGTCGTAATCAAAGCCTCCGGTATTGTCAGTAAGAGAGTATGCTCAATGGAAGAGGCGAATGACTCAGTTTGTAAATCACAAAAATCGTGATTACATGAAATCAATAATTGATGGACCGGTGGATGCTGTAGTAACTGTTCCAGGCCAAGCAACCACTAAAACTTCTCCAGAAATACCAGTTCGATATGTGCCAAAACCATATCAATATTAAAGTGAGAGGGAGAAGGAGCTTGCCAAAATAGAAGAGGAAACCCTCATATAGTTAACAATGGCAATCCCACACGATATCTACAATCGAGTAGATAGTCGTGAATCCGCGAAAGCGATGTGGTATGAACTTGAGAGGCAATTCCAAGGAACAGAGCGGTCCATTCAGTCTAAACTGAGCCAGAGCATCAACGCTTATGAAGGTGTTCATTTTAAGGAGGGATAAGAACTGATAGACACGTACAACATATTCAACTTGACATTGAATGACTTACGGGAGGAACGGGATGAACAAGTCAATCTCGGAGCTAAACTACATGTTCATCAAGAACCTGAACCATGAATGAAAGAGCTATGCTATCAACCACCAGATGACCAAGAATATGGCACAAGAGGATGTGAATGACATTTTTGCTACTTTATCTCAGCACGAGGATGAAGTGAAACTATTGAATGAGAAGAAGAAGTTAGTCAAAGATTCCCTAGCTCTACTAGCTTAAATGAAGAAGGGTTCTAGTACTCAATCCGTTTCTACATCAAAGTTAAAGCTTAAGAAGTCAAAAGCTTTTCTCACTGAACTTAGCCAGTCCAGTTCTGAGTCATCAGCTGATGAAGTTGAAGTACACTCTGATGATGATATTCAGAGATTTGCTGACAACCTTGCCTTCATCACCTAACAATTTCACAAGAGCTTCAAAAAGAAAAAGTATTCTTCAAAGCCGAGATATGAAGGATATAAGAAAGAGAAGTTTGAGAAATATAAGACCAGGTTTGGATAGAGAGAAGAGAAGAAGAAAGAGAAGAAAGAGGATAAGATAGATCCTAAATCTGGTCGGTGCTTCAATTGTGGCAAAGTAGGCCATTTTTCAAAAGATTGCAAGTTTAAGAGAGTTAAAAACTCTGAGTACTACGCCAAAAAGTCACTGCTTGCCAAGAAGCAAGAAGAGGGGAAGGCGTTAAAGGTAGAAGAGGAGAACTGGCTCTATCAAAATTCCGATGATGAGTCAGCTCACTCCACTCAAGTGTCCATGATGGCTATTGTGGATGATAATGTTGAAGCTTCCTCTGAACAGTCTTAAGTTGACTCTGAGGTAAGTACTAAATTTGAAAACTATGAACTTGTTGAATCTCTAATGGCACAAATCCAGAACATGGAAAAAGAATTTGAGACTTTAAAGAGCAAACTTAGCTATGAATGACAAACAATGTTGAGTTTTCGTGACGAGAATGCATTGTTGAAAGTTGTTGTTGAGGACAAGGAGTTTGAAAATGATGCTTTAAAGAAAGGAAAAGAACTTTGAAAACGAAGATTTTGGAACTTGAAAGAGACTTAGTTAATTTAAATTTTGAAAAGGGTGAATTCAAAATTAAATTTGAGGCTTGCTTTTAGGAAAGAAATGAAGCTTACTGTAAGATTAAACAACTGGAAGACCTAATCTAAAAAGAGGACAAACTGAGCAGACGTTAAACTTGTTAACAAATAAACTCCAAGATGTTAGATTTTACAATGCTAAAACGAGATTAGGTTTATCTGAAAACGATGTTTTGAAGAAAGCCCCAGAAAACTTGTATAATTTTGATAAATTGGGCTCCAAAGTAAAGAAAATCCTAGATATTCATGACACTTTAATTAAAGTTGAAACTCCTAAATCTGACACTTCATGCAAAGGAAAAGAGGTAGTGGATGACGATACGTCTAGTTATTCTGATTCACAAACGACTTTTAAATAAGTTCGATTTCAATACAATGATTTAAACAAGAGCTATAAAAATAGATAACTTGAATTTGTTGAGTTTGAATCATTGTTTTCCACACCATCTTTAACTAAGCCAACCAATGATGACAAAATTATTCCTGAGACTGAATGTCAGTACGACGAGTATGAATCTGACACTGATGTTTGTGTTAAGATTCCTATATCTGAATATGGTACTTCTGAATCCTCAAGTGAAGTTAAGATGGAAGAGAATTTTGTTGATCCCAGTTATGATGTTCTTTAACTTGTTTTAACCTTATACTACACACAGATTGATTAAATAGAGTGCGGAAGCGTTTAAGATGTGTAGAAAAGATTGAACATACAAGGTAGTAAACACACACGTAACTAATGAACAGGAAGTAAAGTATTATAAGAAGGTTACTCAAAGAACTGTTTCATTGATTACTGAAGAACACCAAGAACATGCACTGGTATGTGCAAATATGCTCAAGGATTATACAGACTGCTATTTTTTGTGTGTGCTCGTATTTTTCACTATTACTAAACTCTAAGGTGGTGCTCCCTTAATATACAAGAAGGATGCACCCCTTAGTACAAGACAAAAATTGACATTCCACATAAGGAATGCCACCTGTAAAGTAAACATCGTGGGACGCCCATTACTTTGATCTTGAGGATCTTCGTACAGCAGGCCTCACGTGTTCTGCACGTGGTCTTGTCTGGAACAGTCTTGCCACTCCAACACTGATCTCCAGAGGTTAGCCCTCACAGAGGCTCTGTGAGTGATCACAAAGGCTCTGTGATCTGAGAATTATCTGAGCTTTGCATCTTCTGCGGAGTGGCCTCTAGACTTTGCATCTTCTGTGGTGACTTGGTAGACTACAAGAGTTTCTACACTTAGCCTATTTTTCAACACTTTCAATCTTGGTAAATGGAGCTAACAATCTCCCCCTAAGTGATGAAAAATAAAATTTTGACTTTTGAGGTGTTGGCTAAGCTAGAAACAAAAAGAGGTGAAAGGAACTCAACCTCTGAAAAACGATATTCATTCATAAAGGAGAAATGCCAAAAGGCAATTACATTAAGCATCAAAATACATGAATGAACAACAAAAGATTACAGAAGTTATTGGGGAAAATTATTTATCGGGTTGGTAAAGCTTTAAGCTAGAGTTCTCTTCATCGATAGAATGAGTTCCCTGTACTTCAGTTGAGCATCAATATGTCCGATCATTGTCTCTGTAGGTCCCACTTATACAGTCTTTGTGCTCTTCTTCCTCAGAATCGTGTTCTTTATCTTCAGCAGAGTGTTGTTCGAGCACTTGTGGCTTTGATTTCGCCTGTACATCTTCTTAAGCCCATCATCGTCTTTGTAGATGAACCCGAACTCAGGCTCTGTGATTAAGGAGTTGGAAGGAACGTTTTCGATTTCAGGGAATTGGTCATGCGGCTTGGTGTTCGATAGTTTCTCGACTCCGAGTTGTAGAGCAACCTCGAAATCCATTTTGCTGTGATATTTTACATGTTCGTGCATCACCTCCTTAATCCTTCCCTTTGCTATCATGTACTCCTTTCGCTTTTCAAGTCTTTGCTCTGTGAAGGCATGTAGTTGACGAAGATCGTACGCGCAGAGGTTCTTTAGGTCTGCATTTGTGAACGTGTACTGCTTCCCATCCTTTCTCTCAACTAAGTACTTGGCATACATGATTGACTTGTTGGCGAAGGAGTGCAGAGAGATCCTCATTACAGTCTTTATATCTTCTGTGGAGAACACTTCATTTCTTTCTTGTACAGTTTGCTCAAAACGTCTTCTGATGTCCTCTTTGATTAGGGGATGCAAGTTCGGTGCTAAGAAGACAGCCTAGGGCTCTGCGCTGTAAAGATAGGTGTGAATGTTCTCATGGAACTTGAATTCTTTTGGTGGAGGCCTTGGGATAGGAATTCTCATGGCGTCCATTGATTTAACAATATTTTTCACTCTGTCCTCTTGATGTTTCTGCTCTGAGGGATTTTTCTTGTCAGGTTTAGAGATGTTTTGATCTTTGTTCCGTGGAGAGGTCTCTGAAGTATCTGCATCGTTTACTGGATCAAGGCTTTGAAACTGTACAGCGGGTGTGGGTGCAGTGGGCATGAGTTCAGGACTTGAAGGTTCTACAAACTTTGTGAGTCCTTCTGCGATCTGTTCAGAGCCCACACTTACCTTTCCCTTTAGTGACACTGCAGAGGTTGTTCCTTGGAAAATTTGAGAAGTCGGTATTGGGTCCTCAGAGGCACAGGGCATGAGGTTCTGTGTTTTGTGTGCCTCTGAAGATTTTCTTTGTATAGGTAGGGCTTGAAGAGGAGTGGCAGAGATGACAAGAGCAGAAGTTTTTGATCTTGACGCTTTCTCCCCCTCATGATGGCCAGGGCCAGAGGCATCTGGGTCCTAATCATCATGGTGAGCCCTCTTCTTTGAGGCCTCCCCTTGGGAAGTGGCAGGGGCGTTCATCAACATGTTTGGTAATCTTCTGTACAGCGTCCCCTGCAACCAATGACAGCTCGTTGATCTCCAAATTAGATTTGAAACGAAACGTGGCTACGGTTTTCTTCAAATCAGCTACCACTTTCTTGCCTTGTTCAGTGAAGTCAGATCGAAGGAGGTTGAGGTTGCCCAGAAACTGATTTCCCATTGTTTCGAGGTCTGCTTTCGTTGCAAAGGTAGAGCGGGTAGGTGCAAAGGTTGATGCCGGGACCATAACACTGTGAGTTATGTCCTTTATTTCTTCACGGAGCTTGGTCATTTCTGTCACTCCGGACTGAACTCCTTGTCTAGCATACTTTGGGAACTCATATGTGCAAAGATCCTTGAGAATCTGAATTTGATTGTAGTGTGCAAGGATGGTTTTACCACAAGCTTGAAGGTCAGCTCTGGTCGCGCAGGTTGTTCGGAGGGCATGCAGAGCTTCAGTATTGGCTTTCAGGGCCTTTGCAAGAGTTTGAGAGTTGGTTTGGGACTCTCTGGAGATAGAGCTTTGCAACTCGTTAAGTTTTGTGAGCACCATGTCAGCAAAGGCTTTAAACTCGCCCTTTGTGACAAAAGTGTCAGCAGTAACCTCTGGAACAACACATGTTCCAGATTTAGACAACGAGTCTTTGGCACCCGTAGAGCCTGTGGGGATGTTGAGCTCTGAGGGATTTCCTTCCAATCCTCGATGTTCCACAGAGGAAGCATCTATGGAAGTTCTGTGAACATGTTCTTTGGGGGAGGGTTCAGAGACTCCATTAAGATCTATGTCGAATGGATCATGTGGTTGTTCTAGAGCCACAGAATCATCGTGTTCTTTCACCACCAACTCTGAAGTGGTTTGGGTGTCACTCTTGTGTGTGACAGAGGTAACGAATACCTCTGTGTATGGAAGAGATGTGTTCTGGGGCGAATGGACACGCAGAGCAACACTCTAACCTTTTTGAGAGGGGGAGGTGGGTTTGGTTTCCCCGAATGGTGGTACAGAGGAGGAAGGAATATCCTCTGTCCGGTCGGCTGGGGTTTGGTTTGGACTGTGCGGTCCTGTTTCAATACCCCTCTGCACTAGAACTGCAGGGGTAGAGATGTGGGTTGCACTGGTAGTTGGGTTTGGTTGTGTGCCAATGGCATCTTTTCCTCCTATCTCCTCCAAATAGTTTTCACTCTCATCTTCAGAGCTTGAAAGCCCCGTGACATCTTGTACCTCAATGTTCGCGGTTTCACCCAATCCTACAGAGTGATGCTGTTGAATTTCCATTGCTATGTCCATTGCGACATGAAGAGGGCTGGGTGATTTTTCGTCTGAGCTTTCAATGACCACCTTTCTCCTTCTCCTCTGCAGAGGTTGTTCGGACTCTGCAGGTTCATTCACGTCAGGGGAAGGGACAGGTTCAGAGGTTGCTGCCTTGGTCAATTTCTTAGCCTTCTTCTTCGGCTTGGCAAATTCTGTTGGGGATTTTGGAGCCTCTTCTTCTACGACTCTCTTCTTGGGAGTTCTTTTCTTTTTATGCTTCTTTTCTCTCACCTCACCTCCAGGAGTTACATTCTCTGTACTTACTGGGATTTCCTCTGCTACTACTCTCGTTTCCTCACCTTCCTCTGTCCTAAGGTAGACTGCTATCTCTCCAACTTGGAATCCTATACGTGGGGGGGTTGCAGGACTCGGTGCAGGAGTCTTGTGCCCACGAATGTAAATCTCTGTCGCTTCTTCACTTCCCAGGTATGCTAGAATGTAGGCTGGCAGAGGTCTTGCTCCAGGGTACCCACTCTTTAAGACAGTAGGCTTGTGCGACTTCATGTCGTAAACTTTGATCAATTTGCCATCTCCAGGTAGCTTCCTTTCACCTATCAGAGCGTCTCATAGCAGAACTGCAAAGAACCTGTTGAATACGAGGTTCTTGGGTTATGTCCCTCGAGCTTGGTCTACTTGTTTGGGTATGACTGCGTTTCGAATCTCTCTTAAGATAAGGGTTGCATAGTCCAGATGCAAATCATAGTACATACCATACATTATTGCGAGTATGGTATGGCTAGATTGGTCAGGACTTCCTACTTTTCACGTTAAGCAGCGATTCAGAATTGAGAAGAGAACGTTCCACAGAGGGGGGAGGTTCTAGCGTCTGAAGTCAGTCCTCTTGGAAATTGGCATAGCGTATCTTATGAACTTAAGAAACATCATAATCTCATCGTCAGAGGGCTCGTCAGAGTATATTTTTAGGTTCAACTGGGTCTTGGTGGGAAGTTGGAATACTTCTGCAACTTTTCTGCGGTTTATGCCAAAGTCTAGAATCTGAGTGTTGGAGGGATGAGTGGCATAACCCATGATGCAGTATCCATAGTGATCCAGTTTCTCATGCTTAGCACTCAACCAGAATTGTTGAATGTAAGTTTATGGGATATCAGTCCTTTTTAGGGTTAGGGCAAGTGTGAAAATGTGGTTCTTCAGTATTTGAAGCAAAGGAGCAGATTCCTCGGGGTATCCCTTGGGGTCCAAAACAACATAGTGATTGTTGGGATTGAGATTCAACTGTCTGGAATGGTAATCATGGTGTGTGAAGGAGAGCATTCTGCTGGTAAGAACATGTTCTTGTTCAACAGAGTGGGAATCGGTCTTTTTAGCTTCAGAATGCATCGAGTGGTTTGATGCAGAAGCACCCTTGGAGTTCTTGGAAGAAGCAGAATGAGATGCCATGGAAATAGAAGAACAATCGATCCTTTGCAGAAAAGTTCTTGAGAAAAAGAAGATAGCAGGTAAAGAAAAAACGAAGGAGAAGAGGGTTTTATTTATACAGAGAGGGTGGGTAGAAAGAATTAGCGGTAAAAGATAAATATTTGAAATCCGTCATGAGTGGTAACGGATAAGAAGCCGTTTTTGAAAAACTACGGTACAGGTTACGAACCAATAAAATATTGCCACGTCAGATGATGGCGGTGCACGATCTAGGACGTGCGCCACCCTATTCTCACGCGCGTGGCATTTGCTATTATCACATGACAGTGACGTTCAATAAATAACCCACAGCAAATGACCTGAATTTTAAGTGATGGGAATGACAGAAGCTCTGAGGATAAGAGGCTTCTGAGGTCATAGGCAAGATTGTGATTAACAGAGCATTTTAAGAGGGAGGAAAGTGTGATGAAATGATCGAGTTCTTTTTAAAGTGCATTTGGTCAAACATCCTCAGTGACAGATCGCAGAGGCTCTGCGGTTGACCTCAGAGGTTCTGAGACCAAAAATTTCCTTTTTAGGAAAGATTTTCAAAGATTTGATCATTTCAAAGTTTTGACAGAAAGGAGGGTACAAAGTGGGATTGTTTTTAGTACAAAGTGCTCGAGAAAGAGTTTTGACCCTTGGTCAGAAGGACTAACCTCACTCTGTAGTCTGTGTTGCGCAGACTGTCTTGCTCCCCCTTGATATCGGGCCTGTCTTGCTCCCCCCTCAACTATGCTTGGATCACATAATTATAAGATTTGCACAAGACATAGATTCACAGAAAAGAATACATAATAAAGAAAGCAGAAGATACTATTTACAAACAAGGAATATGTTCGAGGTAAATATGTACAACAGAGGTTCTGTGCAAGGGTACAGAGGCTCTGTGGTTAACTCATGTTGAGCATACCAATCTTTCCAACTAGAAAAGTGAATCTTTTCTCATCCAATGCCTTCGTGAAAAGGTCGGCAAGCTGGTAGTCTGTGGGCACAAAGTACATTTCTATTGTTCCATGCTCCACATGATGTTTCAGAAAGTGATACCTGATATCGATATGCTTGGTCTTAGAGTGCTGCACGGGATTGGCGGAGATCGCAATGGCACTTTTGGAGTCATAGAGGATGGGAATTTTTTCGATATCAAATCCATAGTCTCTAAGTTGGGTCCTCATCCACAGAACTTGGGAACAACAACTGGTAGCAACAACATATTCTGCTTCTGCCGTAGAGGTTGAGACACAATTCTGCTTCTTGGAAGTCCAACTTACGAGTTTCCCTCCAAGGAATTGGTAACTCCCAAAGGTACTTTTTCTGTCGAGCTTGCATCCTCCATAGTCTGAATGTCTATAAGCCATGAGATCAAATCCAGATTTCTCCGGATACCAGAGGCCAAGATTCTTGGTCCCTTTTAGGTATCTGAAGATCCTCTTGACAGCATAAAGATGAGATTCTTTGGGGTTAGCTTGAAATCTTGCACAGAGACATGTGGCAAACATTATATCAGGTCTACTCGCGGTTAAGTACAACAGAGATCCTATCATCCCTCTATAGAGTTTGCACTCCACAGATTTACCCTCTGGATCTACATGGAGCTTAGATCCAGTGACCATAGGATTTTTCATTGGTGAAGAGTCAGAGAGCTTGTATTTTTCAAGTATGTCAGAGACATATTTTGATTGGTTTATGAAAATACCCTTTGTGGTTTGTTTGACTTGCAATCCTAAGAAGAATGTAAGTTCTCCCATCATGCTCATCTCAAACTCACTTTTCATCAATGACTCGAACTTTTTGCAATATAAGTCATTTGTAGACCCAAAAATAATGTCATCGACATAAATTTGTACAAGTAGAATCTCACCTTTTCTCATCTTATAAAATAAAGTCGTATCAGTTGTACCTCTTTCGAAACCGTTTGCAAGGAGGAAGTTTGAAAGTCTGTCGTACCATGCTCTGGGGGCTTGTTTCAGTCCATACAGAGCCTTGTCCAGAAAATAGACATGATTTGGGTACTTAGAGCTCTCAAATCCTGGTGGTTGTTGGACATATACTTCTTCTTGAATTTGTCCATTCAGAAAGGCTGACTTGACATCCATTTGATATACCTTGAAACCTCTGTGGGCTGGGAAGGCAAGAAAGATTCTTATTGCTTCGAGTCGTGCCACAGGAGTAAAGGTTTCTTCATAGTCAATCCCTTCTTCTTGACAGTATCCCTTGGCCACCAGTCTTGCTTTGTTTCTGACCACCACATCGTCTTCATCCTTTTTATTTCTGAACACCCATTTGGTTCCTATAGTCGTTTTGCCTTTTGGCAGAGGCACTAGGGTCCATACTTCGTTCCTCTCAAACTGTAGAAGCTCCTCTTGCATAGCTTCTACCCAGTTTGGGTCTTCAAGGGCTTCAGATATCTTTTTAGGTTCTATGATACTTACAAAATTTGTATAGTAACAAAAATTTGCAGTACTTGATCGACTTTGAACCTTGTCAGAAGGGTCACCTATTACTTGGCTCTGTGGATGACTTCTGGTCCATTTGATCATTCGAGGCAGGTGATCAATTGAAACTTCTGTGGTTATATCAGGAGCATGTTCATTTTGATTTCGATCATTCTCTGTTGAGAGGAATTGATCATTCGTACTTGCCACAGGAGTTAGTTGTTCATCATGAACTAAGGTAGAGATCTCTGCGGATCCTTGATCTGGTGTCGACCCTTCAGAGAGATTTTGAATATGATCATGATTTTGACTGAGCTTGGGGCCTTGATTCGCATTGTCCTCTGAGTGCTCCCCCTCGATGGTTGCACCTGCAACATTACTGGAAGAGGGTGAAGCATTGCTAGGACCAGTTAGAGAAGTTACTGTTTGGTCCTCAGAGGGTTCGACTTCAGAGGCTTTGCTGTCACCTTCAGAGGGTCCATCATCATTGAACATCTCTTCAAACAGATGATGAAGATAATTTGTTCTTGATGATCCACCAGAATCTTCATCTTGAAGTTTGAGTCCTGAGTTGATTTGCTCAGAAGTCACCTGAAAAGAGTCATCAAATGAAACATTAATACTTTCAAGTATATGTTTGGATTTGAGTACATAGACTCTGTATGCCTTGGAGTTGGATGAATAGCCAACAAATTTGGCTTCATCGGCTTTGGGACTGAATTTCCCTATTTGTTCTCTGTCGTTCAGCACAAAGCATCTGCAGCCGAAGACATGGAAGTACTTGATGTTCGGCTTCCTTTGGTGCAGTAAGTGGTATGGTGTTTTTGTATACCTCTTCACTATCAAAGATCGATTTTGGATGAAGCATGCGGTTGAAATGGCTTCTGCCCAGAAAGAAATAGAGAGCCCTGAAGCAGTTAGCATAGTTCTTGCGGCTTCCACTAGTTTTCTGTTCTTTCGTTCAACAACATCGTTTTGTTGTGGAGTCCTTGCAGCAGAGAAGTTCTGTGATATGCCTTCTGTCGAAAGATAGGCTTCAATGTTGAATTCTTAAACTCTGTCCCATTGTCACTTCGGATTCTCTGTACCCTGCAGTCATAAAGAACTTGTATTCTCTTGATAAGATTGATTAGTACTTCAGGAGCATCTGATTTCTTTCGAACGAATTCAACCCAAGTATATCTAGAGAATTCATCTATGAGTACAAGGATGTACTTCTTGTCACCAAGACTTTGCACAGATATAGGACCACAGAGGTCAATATGAAGCATCTGCAGAGGTCTGGTGCAAGATATGTCAGACTTAGTTTGGTGGGCAGCCCTATTGAGTTTGCCCATCTCACAAGCTGAGCATAGATGATCCTTGTCGAATCTAATACTTGGTAGACCACTTACTAGGTCTAGTTTCACAAGTTTGTCAAGTGTGTGAAAGTTTAGATGACAGAACCTGTTGTGCCAGAGCCAAGCCTCTTCATTCTTACTTGAGACTAAGCAGAGCTTTTCTTCTTTGTTTGTTGATTTGAAGTCCATGAGGTATAGATCACCTCGTCTTTTGGCTCGCAGAAGCTCTGTGGTGGTATATTCCTTCAACAGAGAGCAGTATTGCCTTTTAAACATCACATCGAGTCTATTGTAACAGAGTTGGCTTACACTCAGTAGGTTGTGCTTGAGGCCATCCACGTAGGCAACTCTGTTGACATCGATGTCTCCTTTGGCAATGACTCCATAGCCTTTTATTTGTCCCTTTTTGTTATCTCCAAAAATTACAGATCCTCCACCAAGTTTTTCTTTGTAAGAGGAAAGCAACCCTCTGTCTCCAGTCATGTGTCTAGAGCACCCGGAGTCTAGGTACCAAATGGGCACATGTTGTTTTTTCTGTGGACAGATTAGAGAGATTTAGGTACCCATTTCCAAATGGGTCCATTTTTGTTAGGAGGCTGTGAAGATGCCTTAGCATCTTTGGTTTTGGATTTATCCTCATTTGCAGAGGTACCAGATTGTCTCTTCTCACCCTTGAATTTTGCATTCTTGGATTTGGGGTGAGATATGAGACAGGAGGGCCTCGAGAAATGTTGATTTAAAGCATGCATAAGATCAAAACATTTACAATAGTTAACACTGGAGGCAAGCTTTTTGAAAGTTTCATTAAAATTGTCAAAGGAGGGTACAAAGCAAACTTTACTACAACCCATTTTAGATTTGGGTTTCTTTTTACAGAAAGCTTTGTCCAATCTAGGTTGAGTTTTTTCAGAAACTCCTCTTGAGTAGCTCTTAGATTGTACTCTCCTTTGATCTTCTATCCTTGCTTTCACTGCAGCAGAAGCATCAAGTTTATCAATTTTTGGCCATTTACCCTTCTGTTGCCAAGTGAATTTTTCTTGAAATTGTTTTAATGGTCTTGGATCTTTTGAAACTTGAGAGATCTTGTTCTTTTTAGATTTTTCAAGCTCAGGAGAAGTCTTTGCTTGCAAGCACATGTCCAGAAAATCTAGACAGATAGGTACACCTGTGGTTTTCCTTTTGGGAGGAACTGTTCTATTAAGAATGCATGAGGTAAGTCTATTCTTCTCTGGACCACAGGGGACTATCTCAAGTTTCACAGACCCTGTCTCATCTTCGACAGAGGACTCGGATTCTGACTCAGAGTTTGAATCGAGAAAGTCTCTGTGAATGAGATCCTGACCTTCTGTATGTGCCTTACTTTTTCCATTGGTGTCCTTTGAGGTATTTATCTCTTTTGTAAAGCATGGTGTTATTTTAGGAACACTTAGACAGTTTTGAAGATCTTGCTCAAAGATTTCTTTTACTTTAGAGATAATATCAGGATGATTAAGAAAATGGTTTTCATAGGTCTTTCTCAAGTAATTTTCCAGAAATCTTTTGAAAAGTTTTTCTTCCACAGAGGTCGGAACAAACTCTGGAGCTTCAGAGGACAATTTCTTTTCAGGAGTCAGCATGCATACAAAAGCCATTTGAGTTTGTGTTTCTGGATGACCAAATCTGAAGACCCCTATCTGTTTTTGAGACAGATATTTCTTTGGTATAGATTTTCTTTTTGATGAAAGTCCAGATGGAAAATCATTGTTTTCATACCATACACTTGCCATCTGCAGAGGTTTCCTCAGATGTGGTCCTTCAGAGGTTCTGCGCCTCTTAAATGTGGATAAAAGGTTTGGAAGACTTGGTTTTAAAAATTGTCCAGGGCAGGAGATGTTTGATAAAGATTTGTTTCTTTTATTTCCTGTGTAAGGGTCAATGTCCTCGAACCCTAATCCTCTTCTGCCGATCTGGGTGTTTACCTTTTCATGAACCTTTTGAGCATCCTGATACCTCTTAATTTGGAGATCTCTGTCGAATAGATCTTGATGAAGGACTTCTCTTTCTTTTTGAAAAAAGTTTTTCAAACAAATGGCATTTAAGCGATCACTCTCACATTTCTTCAGCTCTTTGACCTTATCTTTCAAAGCTTTGTCAAGATTTGTGATTTTCTCCTTGAAACCCTTTTTTGTTGAAATATGCTCAGGGGTAAGAGATTTGTTTTCAAGGTAAAGCTTGTCCTTCTCCTCTGTGAGAAACCTAGTTTCTCTTTCAAAGAAGGCAAGCTTGTTCTCAAGATCCGAGCATGTATTTTTATAATCTAGAAGATCATTTTGTATTTCAAGAAGCTTGTTTTCAAAGTCCGAGTTACAAGAATTAGAAGTGGATACCTCACTCTCGTTGTTAGAAGAGTGGACTTCTGCCATTCCACAAAATAGTGTGTTGTCTTCTTCATCAGAGGATTCATCAGTTACAAGGTTCTCTTGTTCTGCCATTAGGGATCTCTGAGTGTAGTACTCTGCTTTCTTTTTATATAAAGCAGCGTCTCTTGTGGGTTTCCCTTTGTTGGTAGAAGACCTACACTCTGCTGCAAAGTAGTCTGGTTTCCCGCATTTGAAGCAGCCTTCAGTTTGCTTTGGGAATTTGACACAACCTCTGCCGTCTGACCTCTGTCCACTCCTCTCTTCTTGCCTTAGCTCCTCAGACTTTTCTCTTTCATGTCTTCTTGGCTCACCATATCCTTTGCTTCTGTCATCTCTTTCTTCTCTCCCTCTGTACTCCGGCTTCTTCAGACCACGATTGAATTGCCAGGTTATAAGTGCAAGTGTTTTGGCTAGAGCAGCCTTGTCAATCTCCTCCTTAAAATCTTCTTCACTTTCACTCTTTGCTACAAGTACCTTCTTCTTCTTCCTCTGTGCCTCCTCAGCTGCCTTTTTCTTCTTTCCCTTGTCTTTGCCTTTCTAAGGCGCTTCCTACAAGAGCTAGAGGACCTCCGACAGGGGTTGTTAGTTTGGAAATTCTGTTCTCTTGGCTAATCAGTGTTCCAAAGAGATCAGATATGGACCAAACATCATGATCCAATGTGGCTTGCATGGACATGGTTAGATGAAGTCATTCATCATTCAGGCTCTGTAGAAATCTGACATAGTTTTCTTCAGAGGTTCTGTGGATGCCATACCTCTTACACTTGTTTATCAAAGAATTGTATCTATTGTAAGTGCTTTGAATGGATTCACCCGGCAGATCTTTGAATGCAAAATACTCATTTATGCATAAGTCCCTGTTGTTCTTGAGGGTTTTGGCACCTCCCTCAAGTTGTTTTTCTAGCTCTAACCATAGGTCCTTTGAAGTTTCACATGAGTCAAGAGATTGAAAGATATCGTTTGGGATAGCCATTATGATTAGTCTTTTGGCTTTCTTTGCAAGCTCATGTTGTGCCTTTTCTTCTTCACTCCATTCAAGGACAGGTTTGGGGTGTTGATATTCAGGGATTTCAGGAGTATTGGCAGTGGCAGGAACACGAGGAACAATTGTCATTGGGATGAAAGGAGGATTGTGAAGAAACTCAACCAGACCTGGATCCACATCTTCAAGGAAGTGTACCATCCTGATTTTCCATTGAGGGTACTCATCTCTAATGAGAGTAGGGGGCTTTGATTGAGAGCCAACACTGAAATAGTTAACAGCGTTTGCCATGATGGTTTTAGGGAGAAAAACAGAGTATGATATGAACTAGGGAGAGTATGAACAGATGACCAATCAACTAGCTTTGAATCTATCTTTTAGTGAAGATGCACACCTGTACCTGTTTCTATACCAAACAGGTTGATATAGATTCAGAAAACAGAGTGTGACTGTGAATGGAGTTTGGGACAAAGAACAGACTCAAACTACTACCTTGAATACTGGAAACAAGTATAGAACAGGATCTTTTGATATTGAAAATCAAAGTCTGCTCTGATACCAATTGTTGATCCCAGTTATGATGTTCTTTAACTTGTTTTAACCTTATACTACACACAGATTGATTAAATAGAGTGCGGAAGCGTTTAAGATGTGTATAAAATATTGAACATACAAGGTAGTAAACACACACGTAACTAATGAACAGGAAGTAAAGTATTATAAGAAGGTTACTCAAAGAACTGTTTCATTGATTACTGAATAACACCAAGAACACGCACTGGTATGTGAAAATATGCTCAAGGATTATACAAACTGCTATTTTTTGTGTGTGCTCGTATTTTTCACTGTTACTAAACTCTAAGGTGGTGCTCCCTTAATATACAAGAAGGATGCACCCCTTAGTACAAGACAAAAACTGACATTCCACATAAGGAATGCCACCTATAAAGTAAACATCGTGGGACGCCCATTACTTTGATCTTGAGGATCTTCGTACAACAGGCTTCACGTGTTATGCACGTTGTCTTGTCTGGAACATTCTTGCCACTCCAACACTGATCTCCAGAGGTTAGCCCTCACAGAGGCTATGTGAGTGATCACAGAGGCTCTGTGATCTGAGAATTATCTGAGCTTTGCATCTTCTGCGGAGTGGCCTCTGAGCTTTGCATCTTCTGTGGTGACGTGGCAGACTACAGAAGTTTCTACACTTAGCCTATTTTTCAACACTTTCAATCTTGGTAAATGGAGCTAACAAATTCAAATGTCATGAATTCAAGCAGTCAAAAAGAGTTTGTTAATAAAATGATTGAGGAGATTTTTGATGACATGATTAATTCCTCAGATCCTCTTCCAATTTTGAAGAAGTTTGAATCCAACTCTGTGACTGATCAAACATCAGATTTTGAATAACAAATCAAAGGTTTAGGAAAGACTCTTCAGGAGTTAGAAGATGAAAATTGTGATCTCAGATTTAAATTAGATAAATCTTTTGAAGAGAACAAATAGCTTTGTAAAGAACTGAATGATTTGAAAACTGATTTGTCCAAAAACAATTTGAATGATAAAAAGATGTTTGATGATCAAAAATTGAATGTTCGATCAAATCCATAGTTTGAGACTTCAATAAAGCCTATAGTTGTTTATTCTGAATGTCGTGAATATTTACCGATCATTTATGAAAAAGGCGAAACTTCTGGTGTTTTGAAAAATAATTCATCCTTGAAGAAGAAAACTAATAAAGTTTCTTTTCATGTTTCAGATCTGAGGAAAGGAGTTGGTAAAAAAGAATGGAGAAAGAAAGACAGTGATAAAAAATTTTGTTAAGATTTTGTTGGAAAATATTGTACTGTTACCGATAGTGTTGATTTCGACATGTAAAAGTTTCAACGAAAATAAATGTCAAGATTGTTTGAATAAATGTACTTCTTTTGATAAATAAAAGATATTGACATTTGCTCGTAAGAACTTAATATGCAAATACTGTGGTGACAATGCTTTTTCACTGTACTCCATTCCTCCCAAGCCAAAAGTTGTTAAAAGAGCATTTAAAGCTAAAATTGTCCCCAAGTCCTCAACACAACACATTAAAGTGTTTCAAGCTAAGCCTGCTAATCTTTCTAAGAAACAACAGTTTCATGATTTTGATGTGAAAATGGTCTGGAAATGGTTGCCAAAGACTAAATATGAATGGAGAGTTAAGGCCAAAGTAGATGATTTAAAGAAATTGCATGATGCTAACAAAAAAGGACCCATATGGATATGGGTACCTAAAAAGAAGTGATTTGTTCCTTTTTGCAGACCTGTCATTTGTGGTTCGTTGATTCTGGATGCTCTCGACATATAACAGGATATAAGCATTTATTGCATAATTATGTTGAAGAACCTGAAGGAATAGTCAGTTTTGCAAATTTTGAGCTTCAAGGATTCATCAAAAACTATGGTTCGCTAAAGAAGGGCATTGTAACCATCAAGAAAGTACTATAAGTGGAAGGACTCGATCATAACTTGTTTAGTACTAGTCATTTCTGCGATAGTATGTATCAGGTTCGGTTTACAATCATCACTGTTTTATTGAAGATCCGAACGATTATGAGATTTTTCGATATGAACGTTATGGTAATCTTTATGCGGTAAATGTTCCAACGCTTTCGGCTACACGTCATGTATGCTTACTTGCTAAAGCATCTAAAGCTCAAAGTTGGATATGGCATCGATACTTGTCTCATCAGAACTTTAAGGCTATTGATAAGTTAGCGAGACAAGGAATTGTGAAAGGTCTACCTGAGATGAGGTTTGAGAAGGATTCACTTTGTCCCACATGTGATATGGGGAAGATGAAACGAAGTTCACATAAATCAAAGACTAAATTTTCTTGCTCAACACCTTTGGAATTAATTCATATGGACCATTGTGGCCCCATGCGTACTCAATCTATAAACGGCAAAAAGTACATTCTTGTGATGATAAACGAGTATTCAAGGTATACTTGGTTGGAATTTCTGCGAAGAAAATTTGATGCACAAGATCTGATCATTGCCTTCATCAAGAAAATCCAAGTTCGCCTTCAATAGCCAATAAAGACATTGCATAGTGATAACGACACAGAGTTCAAAAATGATACTCTTCAAAGTTATCTCATATCTGTTGGGATTTCTCACAACTTTTCTACTGCCTACACTCCACAACAAAATGGCATGGTTGAAAGGAAGAATCGAACTTTGGTCGAATAAGCAAGAACAATGTTGGCATATTCTAGTCTACCAATGTACCTCTAGGCTGAAGCCGATGCAATCGCTTGTTTCACTCAAAACCGGACGATTGTGATTAAGTGATTTAGTAAAACAACGTATGAACTGATTAATAAAAGAAGACCGAATATTAAATGCGTGTCTTTGGTTGCAGGTGCTATATTCTGAATGACTATGATAACCTTGGGAAGTTTGACAAGAAAGCTGACGAAGGCTACTTTGTTAGATATTCGCTCATGTCAAAAGCCTATCGTGTGTATAATCGACTCACCAAGTGTATCATGGAAAGCGTGAATGTTTCGTTTGATGAAAATACTACATTGACTTCTGAACAAAACAGAATAGAACCCGAATCTACACAGACTAAGTTTCCTAACTCATGAACTGTTACATCTGAGTTAGATATGTTATTTCTTGATGCTTTTATGGACATATGTGTAGATTTTGACAAATCAGGCGCGTCTGCATCAACTTCAGAGGTCCTAGTAATTAGTGAAGAAATATATGGACCTTCTGAACCGGTCACTACTACAACCTCTTCAGGTATGTTTACACCGAATGCTTCTGACAATACTAATACTGAGTCTACTTCTGCAGATACAATTTCTGGAAGAGAAGTCCCGAGCACTTCCTCTGTCGCTCCAGAATTACCTACATCAGAAACACCTGAACAAGATGGTCCATCAGCATCTGAGGTTGTACGTGTTGTTCTTGATGAATACAATGAGCAAAATACGCAAGAATTTGTTCAACCGCTTCCAAGCACAATTCGTTGGACGAAAGATCACCCCCTGCACAATACTATTGGAGATATACAAAGTGGTGTAAAAACGCATGCAACATCAACTAATTTTTGTCTATATTCAAGCTTCCTTAGTTCTTTAGAGCCGAAAAAGGTCTCTGAAGCTCTACGTGATCCTGATTGGATATTAGCAATGCAAGATGAGCTTCTACAATTTGAAAGGAATAAGGTCTGGCGACTGATCCCACTACCAAAAAGTAAATATGTGATAGGCATAAAGTGGGTTTTTAGGAACAAGAGGGATGAGGCTGGAGTTGTGGTAAGGAACAAAGCTCGCCTGGTAGCAAAGGGATACTGCCAATAGGAAGGCATAGAATACGACGAAACGTTTGCACCTGTTGCCCGGATCGAAGCCATCAGAATCTTTTTATCTTATGCAGCACATAAGAACTTTACTGATTATCAAATGGACGTAAAGTCAACATTTCTTAACGATATTCTGCATGAGGAAGTCTACGTGGTGCAAACTGAAGGTTTCATTGATCTGAATCACCCTGATCATGTCTACGTACTAGATAAGGCACTTTATGGCTTAAAACAAGCATCACGAGCTTGTATGACACTCTTACTAAGTTCTTACTCGCCTCAGGTTTCAGAAAGGGTACAATTGATACAACCATGTTCCTTACAAAGCAAGGTGAGGATTTAATTATAATCCACATTTACGTAGACGATATTATATTTGGGTCTACTAATCCAAAATTTTGCAAGAACTTTTCTAAAATCATGGAGTCTCGTTTTGAAATGTCTATGATGGGTGAGTTAACATTTTATCTTGGACTTCAAGTAAAACAGTCACTCGAAGGCATTTTCATAACCAATCGAAGTATATACGAGACATTTTGAAAAGGTTCAACATGACTGATAGTTCGGTAATGAAAATGCCTATGGCTACCGGAACACTTTTAGACGTAGATTTGTCCAAAAAATCTGTTGATCAGAAAGTGTACCGAAGTATGATTGGTTCATTACTGTATCTTACAGCTAGCAGACCTGATATAATGTTTGCTACATGCTTTTGTGCTAGATATCAGGTAAATCCTAAGGAATCTCACCTGATCGCCGTTATAAGAATACTTAAATACCTCAAAGTCATTCCCGAGTTAGGCTTTTGGTATCCTAAGGATTCTAGTTTTGAATTAACTATATATACTGATGTTGATCATGCAGGTTGCAAATTGGATAGAAAGAGCACCTCTGGATCATGCCAATTTCTAGGAGATAAGCTTGTTACCTGGACATCCAAGAAACAAAACTGTGTTTCTACATCTACCGTCGAGGCAAAATATGTACATGCGGCTAGCTGTTATTCACAAGTCCTCTGGATGAAGATTCCGTTGAAGGATTTTGGATATTCGTACAAGCACGTTCCAATTTACTGTGATTCCAAGAGCGCAATTGCATTAACTGCTAATCCAGTTCAAAACTAAAAAACAAAGCATATTGATGTGCGCTACCACTTTATCAAATATCATGTGGAGAAAGGAGACGTTGAAATGCACTTTGTTCAAACCGACTACCAATTAGCTGATCTTTTCACTAAGTTGTTAGATGAAAAACAATTCATTTTTTAATCAGCAAATTAGGTATGTTGAATATGTCTGATTGAAGGTTAGTCCATGATCTGAGGGGGAGTGCATCTTAGTCTTTGATAAAATTGTATGTGTTTTTGGAAATTCCGAATAGTTGTTGTTATTCATCAAATACTGACTAAGGCGGAATCATTTCTATAATGATTACCAATATCTTTTCTTTTGTAGGTTATCTCATGTGACTATGGCTTCTGGATATTTCCGTTCAGAACCCGCTCTAAACGATTTTTCTTGTAAGGATGCTAATCAGAAAACATCTTTCAAAGGAGTTTTTATTGTTGATTTGAGGGGGGTTTATAAGTTTTTCATTGTTATATTTTTAAAGGGGAGAAGAGAAAATAAAGTTACACTTTCATTGTCATATTTTTCTAATGACTTGACTTTTTACCGATACCAAGGGCGAGTATCTGATATTTTGTCAAAGGATGTTTACAATATGATATTCATTTTAGGGGGAGTTAAGATTTATACATCGAAGGTATATATTTATAAATCTTAATCTCTTCCACATTTTGAAAGATGAACGACTTTAATATGTGAAAAAAGTTTTTCTTAAATGTTCAAACAACTTCGTGTTCTTAAAAAGATTTTACAAATTTCGAAGTGGGATTTTAAATGTTTTTTCATATCAGTACTTTCATGTTTATCTGACCATATGTTTCCAAAAGATCAATACTTGTGTATTATCTTGTCTATATATTGTCAAGTATTTTTACACATATCGGTTCAGTACATTTTTTATTGACTTTGTTATTACCATGTCTCAAAAGATAAATCTTTCGATGGTAATACTCCCGTTTGTTATTCAATGTTCTTTGAGATCAGACATGATTTCTTACTAAATGTGCTTTCATTGTTACAATGTTTATATCTTATTCATATAAACAAATGTTCGTTCTTTGATATCTCTTATTATTTTTCTTCATGATGATTGATCTGATTGAATCATTGTCAGATTCTCAAAACAATGAAATTGATTAATAATAATTGTTCAAAATTTTGAGAGATCTTAAATGTTCAACATGCTCAAATTTAATTCTTATTATTCATGAGCATACATTTTTTCATAATGATTTCTTGTACTTAATTGTCAAGTTAACTATTGGGAAACATCATTGGTTATAGGAGAAAATACATGGGATGCAGTGTGAGTGCTTAAATGACTTCCATGGATTCACATTAACCAGTGTTTCCTACCTCGGAAGTAATCCTTGAGTGATTGAGGGGAGAGGGGTTAAAAGAATTGAGAGTGGGTGTGTGCTGAGGTAAAATGTAAAAGAGAGGTTGGTTAGTAGTGAGCTCAAATGATTAAAGGAAAGAGGGTGAGATATCAGAGTAAAAGAATAATAAACTCTGCACCAAATATTTTCTGAGTCGGGCAACCACATTATCTGTTGTTTCATAATTCTTCGTGAACGACATTGAAAAAGGCACTTAGCCCATGCCAACTCTTGCATAAAACCCCACCTGCTACTCATTCTTTTCTTAACAAAATAATGTTTCAATTTCAAAGGGGAAGCAACATATAATCTTTCTGATCTTCATTTGGATGATTCGGATATTGAAAAAGAAAGAAACGTTGCCCCACCTTCGACCCTTTCTCATGCACATTAAGTCTGTGTATAACTGTTGTTGTCTTAATTGTTTACATAATTTTGAGCCTTATAAAAGCAATCATTATGCTTAATTGTTTCATACACAAGCACTAACACACATAAAATTTGTTTTTCTATCAGAACGTTCATAGATTAACCTTGTGTTATTCGATGATTGAATGGAAGTCCTGGGGAGTGAACATCACTCAAGCACCTTATACAGTACATCTGTTGTACTAAGTAACTTTGTGTTACTTACAGGAATTATAATTGTTTCATCTGTTGATTCAGGTTTACCATTCTTATTTCGTTTGAATTTGAAAAAATTCAGATGATTATATTTATGAATTGACGGCATAATCTTATCAGATCAGACAGATTTCTCATACTCATGTGGAGATTGTGCTTATTATTTCAAAAGATATTTTCCTACATGGGGGAGATTGTTCATATTCTCATGAAAACTATGCTTATTTGATATTTGGAGGAGATATTTTAAAGACAAAGTTGACCTTGAAATCTTTTGATGATTCTGATTCTCAAAATTCATCAAAAAGGGGGAGATAATTCAATATTTCAAAGTCAGATCTGTTTCAAAGCGAAAGACAAGTAAGATGTGATAAAGGGGAAGAAATAAAGTCAGAAAGTTGAAGTCAAGAAATTTGTCAAAGTGAAGTCTGAAGATTCTCAAGTTGTTGAGCTTATCTGAAATTGCATTTTTACTCAAAGAGGGAGATTAAAAAGTGTTAAAGTTTTTGAAGATTTCAAAGTTTTGTGAAGATTGTCAAGTGTCTTAAAGAAATTCAAAAGGGGAGATTTACTTAAAGCGCTATCAAAGATCGATCAAAGCTGCAAAGATCTGAAAATGTCAAAGCTGTGAATGATTATTTGTTCAAGATTTTTCTGAAGGAAGAACACCTGAAGATTCGTGTAAAATTTTTTTTAATCTTGAATCTAAAGGGGGAGATTGTTAGAGTTAAATTGTATTCAAGATTAAAAGGAGGGTCTGAAATGTAATTGGTGTAAAGTGTATGGGTTTGTATTGTAAATAGAGTAAAGTGTTGACCAAATGCTAAGGTCATGTTGACCATATAAATAGCAAGTCATAGTGTAGTTTTGATATAGATTACATACGCGCATTCATAGAATACACATATTTCGTATAGGTACAAACACTCAGAGCTAATTGAAAAAACGCACTAAATAGGGATATGATTTGATTTAGGTTGTGTAATCAATAAAGAAAGTATTCTTGATAATTCGTGTTCTGGTTGATAGCTAGAAACTGGAACAAGACATACCATAAAAAAATTCAGAAAGCCAACACGCATATAAAAAATAGACACAGATATCTGTTATTTAAAGCAAGTATGATGTAACTCCCCCTGGAATCATGAAGAACTGTTAGTAGATAAGTATCACTAATAGAAGAAACATGCGGAAATGAAAAAATAGATAAAGTTATACAGTTAAACTACCGAATCAGAGAGATGAGTGAATGAAGCACAAGGAAGATTCAAGTGAGTTGAATACTATCACTTACTCAAATAAGGTAGTTGCATTTTCAACCGACTGAATGAGCCTTAGGAAAAAATCATGCAACATTTGAATTCAAATTTTCAGATTAAGCATACCTAACATGGACACCAAGAAATTAAAGCGTTTTTCATCCAAAGCTTTGGTAAAGAGGACTGCTATCTGAAGGTCTGTATTGACAAAGTATAGTTCTATCTCTCCTCACTCGGCATAGTCTTTTATAAAATGATACCAGACATCGATGTGTTTGGTCTTCGTGTGCTGAACAGGATCGCTGGATATGGAAATTGCACTTTTCAAGTTACAGTATAAGAGAATCTTTTTCTAGTGAAAACTATAGTCCTTCAGTTCTGTGCACATCCAGATGACTTGGGATCAACAACTCACAGCAGCTACATACTCCGCCTCAGCAGTCGATGTGGACACACATTCATATGACCCACTGTGGTCTTCTTGTCCAGCATGCATCCCGCATGATCCGCATCTGAGTATGTAACTAGCTCATACCCTGTTTACTTAGGATACCACAAGCCAAGATCAGTAATACCTTTCAAGTAACAAAAAATCCTTTTGACTGCAATGAGATGAGACTCTTTTGGATTGGATTGATACCTTACACAGAGGCATGTTGAAAACATAATATCCGATCTAATGGCCTTCAAATACATCAAGGATCCTATCATGCCTCTATAGGTCTTATCATCTACATCCTTTCCGTTAGGATCGGAGTGAAGCTTAGAACCCGATGCCATTAGAGTTTTTATAGGAGTACTGTTTTCCAACTTATATTTCTTTAAAATGCCGAAAATGTATTTTGATTGATTAATGAAAATTCCAGTTGATAGTTGTTTAACATGAAGACCCAGGAAAAAATGATTTCTCCCATCATACTCATTTGAAATTTGGATATCATGATATTGTCTACATAAATTTATATAAGAATGATATCGTCCTTTTATTTCTTGATAAACAGAATGGTATCGGTGTTACCTTTTGAGAAACGACTCTTTGGCAGTCTCGTTGTAGTTGTCAATGGTTGTGTACATGTAATTCAGAAGGATCTGAAGAAGGTAAGACTTAGCAAGCTGATCACCTCTAACACGCTTCTTTTCATCTTTCGTGTACTTTTCCTTTTCGTAAGACAAATAACTGATCTGATCCACAAATACAGACTGTGCAGAACACTGACTCACAGTAGCAGAAGTATCTCATAGAGTAGTCAAGTATCATAGAATAAAGACAGCGATGAACTCAACTATCGCACTATGTTGTCTGAGATATACTCAACTATCACAGACAACTATCTTCTTGTAGTGACATATCGCAGATAACAAGCTTGAGGAATGAAGTATTGCAGATTACTAACCTTTGAGAGTGAAGTATCGCAGTCTACTAAACACAATATCGCAGGCTAGTGGGGCGATATTTCAATTTATCGTTGCCTTTGTCCTGCGATATTTTCAAGTATCGGAACAGATGTTCGCGAATTTAATGCGATATTTGTGTAGTACGATAAAAATTTCAGAAAACACTAACCTTCAAGCCTTGCGATACAGTATGAACTTGCGATATTCTGGGTTTGTCGAGCAGACTAAAAATTTGCAGAAATTTGATACCCAAAACAACTGATATGCAGAAAACAAATTTTATGTGTTTGATTCTTCAAAAACTCTGATTTCTTGAATTTGAAGAAACCCAACACCATTTCTACGATGAACCAAAAACAGTGTTCAACAATCTTCAGTCTTCTGGATCAAATCACTTGTCCCTTAGCTCTGATACCAATTGTGAATCCCAGATTGACAAGTGTAAGAAATAATCAAACAATGTTGAAGAACAAATTAGTCACAAAATCATATGTATTGATCGATAAAGATTGATAGTGTTTCACAATAGTCGCACAATGAATAATGATCAATCACTATGTAAAACCTTACACACAAAGTTCATATACCCCTAAGGGTATTTACAAAACAAACCCTTAAACTTGAATACATCATCAAATTAGACCTAGCAGCAGATCTGTGTAGACAACAACATATATATGGAGGAACCTGATGCCTTTTTGAAAAGAAGTTGAAGAGACTCCATCACAAAGAAGTGGTTATGGTAAAAGTTCAATGGAAGCACCACCGAGGTACGAAAGTGACGTGGGAATTCGAAGAGGAAATGAAGAGGCAATATCCCCACCTTTTTGGTTAGTGAGAGATTTCGAGGGCGAAATCTTTTCTAAAGTGGGGAGGATTGTAACACGCCGAATTTTGGGTAATCAAGCCTTTAATCATTCATTTAAGTAATAAGAACAACCTTAAATGGGTTATTTTATTTTACTCTTTATCATTGGAATTTTGAGAAAGGGGTCGAGATTTGATGAAAAGTTGAATTTTTGGGGCTCGGGGCATGTTTGGTGATTGTACCTGGCGAGAATGCCATGATCCAGTCACGTGTCATAATCGCCCAGCTCCCACACTCTTCAGTACATCTCAGGTGAGTATGCCCAGCAAGAGTGCCCGGGTCATACTCGCTGTTAGCTCCATTCACTTTATTGAAGTATTGAAAAATAGGCTAAGTATAGGATTCTCATAAGACATTTGTCATACACCAAGATTACGACTGAAGTACAAAGCTCAGAAGCTCTGTCAACCATCTACCCGAGAAGAACTTAACCTGAAGATGATGCTCTGATCACAGAACCTCTGTGACCCTTCACATAGCCTCTGTGGTGGCTACGTTATGTGTGTGTCCTTGAATCTAGTTCCTATTCAAGATTAATCAAACAAACAAAATTTAACAAATCAATTACCTGTTTGATTTCAATTCAAATCCAAGATTACAAACTTTCTCTCTCTAGAACTCTCTCTCTCTCTCTACAAAAACTCTCTCTTTCTCAGATACGTATTTTCTAAAAAATGACAACTTCTCTAAACAGAAAAATACAAGACAAGGTATTTATACCTACAACTAATACAAAGGAAATTAAAATACAAAGTACAAATACATTGACTTTTATTACAAAAGACTTTGACTTTAATGAGATTTGACTTTCTTCAACTTTGACTTTCTTCAACTTTGATCTTCAGTATTCTTGATCTTTTATTACAAAAAACCCAGTATCCTTTGGATTCAAGATCACTGTTAAAAAAACTAGCAATTCAGTCTTCACTTTAAGCTCTGTCAATACAATCTCCCCTTTTTCTTTAACTGTATTCTTTCCAAAATTGTCTTCAATCAATGAACAATCTCTTCAAAACTTTCACAGAAAACTTTCAGTCTTTGGAAAGAAATTATCTTCAGAATCAGCTCGAATTGCTTTAGCAGAAAATCTTCAAAGAAAAATTTCCTCAAATCTTCAGAAATTCTTTGATCTTCTTTAAATCTTTCCTTTGAACTTTCTGACTTGAACATTTCAGAAAATCAACTCACAAATCTTTATCAGATCTTGATATCATCTTCCACAAACTTCAAAACTTTAATATTTCTTGATACCATCTCCCCCTTTTTGATGATTTGAGCATCGATATCATCAAAACTTTCTCCAAGAAATGTCTTTGACCAATCTGATATGTCAAACTGAGCCTCTGATTCTGTGAGCCATAACCAAGTATTCATCTAGATCTTTACAAATCCAGACAAAATAAGAACATGTAACTCCTGAATCAACAAATGAATCAGTTAAAATGCCTGTCAGTAACACAAAGTCACTGTGTGTAACGAATACACAATATAAAGGAGCTTTTTGATGTTCACTCCCCCAGGGCTTCCATCCAATCATCGAAATACCACAAAGGCAATTTCTATGAATGTTATGACAAAGAAACAAATTCCTTGTGTGTTCGTGCATGTGTAGAAAGAATTAAGCATGATGATTGCTTTTCAATAAGGCTCAAAGTTGTGTAAACCACTGAGACAACAGTAGATAAACACAGACTCAATGTGCATGATTGAAGTGCGAAGGTGGGGCAGACTTCCTTCTTTTGCAATATCCAGATTTTCCAAATGAAAATCAGATAGATTATGTGTTGCGTCCCCTTTAAAATGTGAAACATTTTCTTTTTGAGAAGAAAATGAGTAGCTTGTGGGGTTTATTCAAGAGTTGGCATGGGCTAGTTGCCTGTTTCAATAACGTTCACGAAGAAATGTGAAACATTAGTAATGTGGCTGCCCGACTCAGAAAGTAGTTGGTGCAGAGTTTGATATTCTTTTACTCTGATCTCACACCCTCTTTCTTTTAATCATTAAGCGCACTACTAACCAAACTCTCTTTTCCATTTTACCTCATCACACAAGCCACACTCATTTCTTTTTGACTCCTCACACTCAATCTCTATGGATTAACTTCTTGGGTAGAAATCACTGGTTAACGTGATTCCATAGAAATTTAGATAATTCCTAGCACAAAGAACCCATATTTCCTATAAAAGCATAATGTTGCTCAGATGAGTTAACTATAACAGTTAAAGCTCATATACAAATGTCAGATGAATGTATGCTCATAAAATATAATCATGAAAAATTTGAGCATTTTTAGACATTGGAGTATTTTCAAACAAGTATATTGAATGAATGAACATGAATGCAAAAAAACTTGTTTGAAAATCTAACATTGTATGAAAATGATCAGAAATGAAATGATATATCAATCAAAGCTTAAGGTCAAGAATAATAGATATTGTCTATATGAACCAAGATATAGACATTCTTGAAATGACGTTTTGAAATGAAATGACGCTCAAAAATTCTTTGAAGTACAAGCGGAGTGGCTTACCATCGAAAAAATTATGTTTCAATATGAGACATGGTAAGAACTATTTGAACAAGAAATCAAACCAGTGTGTGTGAATACTTGAAAGTATATGAAAAGACAATACACAAGTATTAATCTTTGGATAACACACGGTTTGTTTATCAATGAAGCACAAAAATAAAATGAAAACATTTAAAATCACACTTCCAAATTATAAAATATGTTTAAAATTCGAGAAGTGGTTTGAACATTTAAGAACATGTTTTCTATATCTGAAAGTTGTCCTTCTTTCAGATACATTTGAAATTAAGATAAGAAATTTACCTTTTCGCTCAATCTTAATACTCATAAAGTCAGATGAAGTCAAAAATGATATGATCGTGTCATCCTCTCTCATCCTGCATAAGTCTCAAAGTCTAGTCAAAAATTTATTCACAAAATTTATTCGAACAATAAAAGAACATAAAACAGTAAAACGATTAAAGAACGAGTTCTGATCTTAAGCAATCAGAAATCATAGTCTTACTCCTTTTGATAAGCTCCCCCTAAAATCATGCATTACAAATATTTTGTTAGTTAAGTAAAATGCAGAAATCAATTATGCTCCCCCTTAAAATAATGTAGATCATCTAAAATCTTCTCTTACTCCCCCTGAGATCATGAGCAAACAATTAAAGTGCAGATATCCTTCAGACATAAAGATAAAGAGAATGATGAAAAATAACAATACGTAACTTTATTATGTAACAACTGATTATGTCTTAAGAGTTAACATACCAAGCTTAGAGACAAGAAAATTAAATCTCTTTTAATCTAAGGGTTTGGTAAATAAATCTGCAAGTTGATAATCTGTTTTTACAAAATAAAGTTCAATTGTTCCTTTTTCTACATTATCTTTTATAAAATGATACCTGACGTCAATGTGTTTGGTTTTTGTATGCTGGACAGGATTAGCAGATATCGCGATTGCACTCTTCGAGTCACAATAAATTGGAATTTTATCAAACTTGAATCCATAGTCTCGCAGCTGTGTTCGCATCCACAAGACTTGAGAGCAACAACTGGCAGCAGCTACGTACTCTGCTTCAGCAGTCGATGTGGAAACGCATAATTGTTTCTTTGATGCCCAGCTAACGAGCTTGTCTCTAAGAAATTGAACGTGACCAGAAGTACTCTTTCTATCCAACATGCAACCTGCATGATCTGCATCTGAATATACAGTCAGTTGAAACCCAGTATCCTTAGGATACCACAGACCAAGATCTGCAGTCCCCTTCAGATATCTAAAAATCCTTTTGACAGCAGCCAAATGGGATTCTTTAGGAGCAGCCTGATATCTAGAACATAAACATGTTGAAAACATAATATCTGGTCTACTAGAAGTAAGATACATTAACGATCCTATCATACCTCTATAAGTCCTAACATCAACACTTTTACCTGAAGGATCAGTGCTAATTTTAGTACCTGGTGCCATCGGGGTTCCAATTGGTTTACAATTTTCCATTTTGTACTTCCGAAGAATGTCCAAAATGTACTTAGATTGATTAATAAAAATCCCCGTAGAAAACTGCTTAACTTGTAATCCAAGAAAGAAATTCATCTCTCCCATCATACTCATTTGAAAACGTGACACCATGAGGTTAGAAAAGTTTTTGCAAAATTTGGGATTTGTAGAACCAAATATTATATCATCAACATAAATCTGAATAAGAATAATATCAGCTTTTACCTTTTTGATGAATAAAGTAGTATCAACCTTACCTTTAGAAAAACCTGACTTGACCAAAAATTTAGATAAAACGTCATACCATGCTCGAGGGGCTTGTTTTAAACCATAGAGGGCTTTTTCCAAGATATAAACATGATCTGGCTTCTCTGGATTGATGAACCCTTCTGGTTGAGACACGTACACTTCCTCTTTAAGAATGCCATTCAGAAAGGCTGTTTTCACATCCATCTGAAAGACTGTAAAATTCTTATGAACTGCGTACGCTAGAAACATGCGGATTGCTTCTATAGGAGCTACTAGAGCATACGTCTCATCATAATCTATGCCTTCCTCTTGCCGGTAACCTTTGGCAACAAGTCTAGCTTTGTTCCTTATGACAATACCATCCTCATCCTTCTTATTCTTGAATACCCATTTAGTTCCTATCACGGTTTTACCTTCTGGTTTTGGAACTAATCTCCAAACCTTTAGGGCTTCAAACTGATTGATCTCTTCTTGCATAGCAGATACCCAGTCCGAATCAGCAAGAGCCTCTGATACTCACGTTGGTTCAATCTTACTGAGAAATGAATCATGCATACATTGATTAAGAGTCGCTGACCTCGTTTGTACAGGCTTGTTGAGATCTCCAATTACTTGATGTAATGGATGTTCTTTGGTCCAGCGATGCTCATGAGGGAGTGGAGTAGATACTGATTGAACATGATCATCATCTAGAAATCCACTATCAGAATCTTCAGTTTGAATAACAGGAGGAGGTTTTGCAGTTGAAGTTTCAGGTGCAGAAGCATCAGTTGGAACAACAGACTGTGGCTGTTGAGTAGACAATGTATGACACCCAATTGAAAGAGTTACTTCTGGCTCAACAGTTTCTTGTATATCTTCAACTGTAGGAGTAATTGTAGGAATGTGAGTTTCTGACTGAACAGGGAATTCTTGTTCAGTTATCACTTCTGAAATGACTGGATGATTGCAACTTGTGTCTTCAGACCTGTCAGTCACAGCAGATTTAGATACATTAGATCCTAGAAACTCATCATAAAAGAATTCAAATAACAAATCTAAATCAGATAAATGTGAAACTGAAGTAGAAGCGTTATCCGAAATTTTCTCCGTAGAAACAGGTTCTGGACTGATCTGCCCAGAATCTAATACTCCAGTGATAACGGGTTCTGAACTGATTTGATCATAAGCCATATCTTCATTAAATGTGACATTAACGCTCTAAACAACTGATTTTGACTTCTTCAGATAAACACGATATGCTGCTGATGTTGAAGAATAACCGATAAAGATGCCTTCGTCCGCCTTAGCACTGAATTTATTCAGACTCTCTCTGTCATTAAGCACAAAACATTTACACCCAAATATGTGAAAATATTTGATAGTTGGTGTTCTGTTGTTGATCAACTCATATGGAGTCTTTTGAAAACGACGATGTATCATGGAACGATTTTGAGTATGGCATGCAGTCGACACAGCTTCTGCCCACAAGAATAGAGGTAAGTCTGATTGGCTAAGCATAGTCCGAGCGGCCTCGACTAGCGTCCGATTTCGCCTTTCGAATACTCCATTTTGTTCAGGCGTATGAGCAGCAGAGTACTGATGTGATATCCCTACCGATTCGAGTTTTCTTCAACTATCTTGTTTTTAAACTCTGTGCCGTTGTCCGTTCGAAGAAACTTGACTTGTCGCTGCATTTTCACCTGGGTCGTCTTTAAGAAAGTAATGTGTTGGGAACTGAAGAAAAGCTTAAGTGTTTAATGCTGCTAGTACAGAATTACTACTGCCAGAAGAATTCAAGTTTAATACTGCTAGGTATTACTGCTTCTAGTAGAATTAATGTTGCTAGTCAAAGTTAGTGTTGCTTGAACAAAGTTAGTACTGCTTAGCTAGTTAGTACTGCTAGAGGTTAGTGCTGCTTAGTAGTTAATGCTGCCAAGTTTGAGTTAATACTTCCAAGGTGATTAGTGCTGCTTATGAGATGAAGATCCGGATTAAAAGAATGACAGCTGGATTGATTGAAGATATTCATGGAAGATATTCTGAAGATGTTTTAATTAATTGTAATTATCTTTTGTTCAGTATATGTATAGAATTGATAGAGTAGTTTTAAAAAGTTGATTAATTCTGATTTTTTGTTAGAGAGAAAATCACCCTCAAGGCATAGTTCCTAATTCTAGAGAAGTATAATTCGTCTTGAAAGAATTTGTTCTTCAAGATTGAGGTTGTGTGTGTAATCTTGTGATTTAAAGTATTCAATACAAGTTTACAAGTTATTCATCATATTTACTGTTTGTTTATTGTTTCATTGAATATCAAAGTGTTATTCCGCAAACTCTTTTGATATTAGTTTCTGAGAATTTATTCTTGTTGAGAATTTGATCCTGACAAGTGGTATCAGAGCCTGTTCTCTCAAAAACATCTATTCATTCATCATGGAAAACTTTGCAGAATCAAACAGTACTCTTGTTTCTAAGGTCCCAATGCTCAAACCCAGTGAGTTTGACATGTGGAAGATCAGAATCAGGCAATACATTCTTCTCACAGACTACTCAATGTGGGACATCATTGAGAATGGACCCTCTGAAGCAGGAAATATTGGACCAGATGGGAAAAGATCTCCACCAAAGACAGATGGTGAGAGAAAGATCAGACAAACAGAGATGAAGGCCTTGAGCACTCTGCTCTTGGCCATCCCTAATGAATATCAGCATCAATTTTGCAACTGCACTGATGCTCAGATTCTCTGGAATGCTCTAGAGAAAAGATTTGCTGGAACTAAAAGCATCAAAAGAAATCAAAGGGATGTTCTGAAGCAGCAGTATGAGAACTTCATTTCTTCAAAGAATGAGTCAATGACTCAAACTTTTGACAGATTCAACAAGCTTATTGGTGAACTGGCTACTGTTGGAGTGAAGATGGGGCAAGATGATATCAACAGGAAGTTCCTCAGATCTCTTGGGGATGAATGGACTATGTACACTGTCTCATATAGACAGAGTGACAATCTGGAGGAGAAGGAACTAGATGATTTGTATAATGATCTAAGAGTATTTGAATCTGAGGTAGAAGCCAAGAAAAAGCCTACTGGGTACATTCACAATGCTGCACTTCTATCAGCATCTACTGATATTGCTGCCAACCCTGAAGCAGTTAGTGCTGCCAGTGGAGTGAATTCTGAAAAAGGCACTGAAACTATCTTTGAAGCCTTTTTGTCCAGTCACAGCAACAACTCTTTGATTAATGATGATCTGGAACCACTTCACCTTGATGATCTGGAGGAGATGGACATTAAATGGCAGATGGCCATGTTATCAATGAGGGTAAAGAAGTTTATTAAAAGAACTGGGAGGAACAACTTCTCTCAAAGAAGAGAAGATGGAGCGAGTTTTGACAAAACAAAGGTGGAATGTTACAAGTGCCACATGAAGGGACACTTTGCTAAAGAGTGCAGAAGCGGTGTGCCAAACAACAACCACCAACAAGCCCAGAATGGTGGTTTCAATCAAAACAAGAACTCTGCTCAAGCCCTTGTTTCTCAAAAAGGAATGGGATTTGACTGGAGTGACCAGGCAGAGGATGCCATTCAGAACCAAGCTCTTATGGCAGAGGTGTCTGATCTCCCTTCTGAGGTAATTTCTAATCTTTGCACTAAATCTTGCATAGACACTGTCAAAAGGTACAGGGATCACAACCAAAACATGTGTGATGACCTCAAAAGATTAGAAAATGACATAAGAGATTATGTGTTGATAGTGGAGAGGTTTGAAGAACAAATCAAAGGCTTTCAAGCCAATGAACTTCAACACTCTTATGACACAAACTACTGGAAGTGGGAAAAGAAGGAGTTAGAGACCAAACTGTCTAAATCCAAAGAAGAGAATGATAGGTTGAAAGAAGATTTAGATGAGGTTAAGCTTGATATAGAAAAGTTTTCATATGCTTCAAAAGCAATGGATTCTCTTCTAAAGGCTCAGATTCATGATAAGATGAAGTCTGGTGTTGGATACAACAACACCCCCCCCTCCTTACAACAACAACTATATCTCTCCTACATCAGATCTGTTAGAAACCAAGGAGAAAAATGACTTGTCTGAGAAAGCTTTTGAGATAGATCCTTTGGATGAGGTAGTTGTTAAAGATATGACTGAGAAAGAAGCCAGTAAGAAGAGGAACAATGATGTGAGTAAAGAGATACCCTTAGAAAACAACATTGTTACCAATGAGGGTGGTGGAAGGATCTGGGTCAAGTCTAAAGAGATAGCGAAGACCAAAGGAAAGGCTAACAAGGTCCATTACAAACAGACCACTGTTGTGAATCCTGGCCCTTGTAAACAGTGTGCTTGCAATAAATCTGAGAGCCTAAATTCTGGTATAAAAAGAGGTAACCAATGAAACTGGAATAATCAATGGGCTCAGAAACAAGGAGTTGATCTGAATAAAATAATCAGACCAAAACCTTGTTTCATATGTGGCAAGTTGAATCATTTCGCTAAATATTGTTTCTTTAACCCTATTAACCAACAGATGAACTTTCAAAGATTTGTGCAAAAACCTGTTGGTTATAGGAAGGCTGGAAAGAAACATGTGGCTAAGAAGTCTGTTGAAACCAAAGGCCAAATGAAGAAAAAGGTTTTAAAAGAGAGTATTAAAATGTGGGTGCCTAGAAGCACTAAAACTGTTAGTACTGCTGACAGGGATAGTGCTGCCAGTAGCAATACTGCTGCTAACAGTATTAGTACTGCTGAGAATTTTAATGCTTCTAACACTGTTAGTACTTCTTCAAAGGTTACTACTGCTAACACAGTTACTGCTGCTAAAACAGTTAATACTTCTAACAAGGTTAGTACTGCTAAGCATGCAAGTGCTGCTAATGCAGTTAGTTCTTCTAAAAACAGTACTGCTTCTAGCAAATATGCATCCAAACCCATTATTGTAACAAAGTACTCCAGTAATGAGGAGTCAAAGTTTAAAAATCTTGTCAAGAAAGAATGTAAATATTTTGATGAGAAAGGGGTACCCAAGACCACTTTGGCTTGGGTTCCTAGTCCATACTAACTGATTTATCATATGTGCAGGGCAACTAACAGCTCAAGGGGAAGAGCATATGGCATGTGGATAGTGGTTGCTCTAGGCACATGACAGGCAACATGTCATGTCTTCAGGATTTCAAGCCTATCAATGGAGGACATGTTGCATTTGGAGACAATATCACAGGTGGTAAAATAAGTGGGAAAGGTAATGTTACAAATGGTAAGATGACATTTGAGGATGTCTACTATGTTGATCAGCTAAAGTACAACCTGTTAAGTGTATCACAGGTTTGTGACAAACAACATAGTATATTATTTACTAATACAGAATGTATGATCCTTGCTCCAGGGTTCAAGGTAGTTGATGAAAGCATGATACTACTTAGAACTCCAAGAAAGGACAATGTGTATTGTCTAGATATGGACAATGTTTCAAGTGATTCATCCCTGAACTGTCTTGTTTCAAAAGCTTCTGTGGATGAATCCTCTCTTTGGCACAGAAGGATGTGTCACATGAATTTCAAGACAATGAACAAACTTGTTAAAAACAATCTTGTAAGAGGTTTACCATCAAAAGTCTTTTCATGTGATGATCATTGTGTTGCTTGTCTTAAAGGCAAACAGCACAAAACTTCTCATAAGACCAAAGAGTTAAATTCAATTTCTTCTTGCCTCCAGTTATTACATATGGATCTGTTTGGCCCTACAAATGTGATGAGCATAGGGAAGAAATCATACTGCTTAGTTATTGTTGATGATTACTCTAGATTTACTTGGGTATATTTTCTAAGGACTAAGGATGAGACAAGTGGACTGATCAAATCCTTTATTCTAAGAATTGAAAACCAGACTAATCAAAAAGTAAAAGTCATTAGGTCTGATAATGGAACTGAATTTAAAAATATTGACCTAAACACCTTTTGTGAAGAAAAAGGAATTGAGAGACAATATAGTGCTCCTAGGACTCCACAACAAAATGGAGTTGCTGAGAGAAGGAATAGGACACTAATAGAGGCTGCAAGATCTCTGTTGGTTGATTCTAAATTACCAATTACTTTCTGGGCTGAAGCAGTTAATACTGCCTGTTATGTCCAAAACAGAGTACTAGTAGTCAAACCAAAGAACAAGACCCCATATGAGCTTTTAAATAATAGAAAACCCTTTATTGGATTTTTCAAACCTTTTGGGTGTCCTTGTACAATTCTCAATACCAAATCTCACTTAGGTAAGTTTGATAGCAAGGCAGATGATGGATTTCTTGTTGGTTACTCATCTCAGAGTAAGGCCTACAGAGTTTTTAATTCTTCTTCTAGAATAATTGAAGAAAGTGACAATGTCAAATGCAATGAGAACACACCAAATCCTATTGGGTCTGGTCCTCAGTGGCTGTTTGACATTGATTCACTGACTAACTCTTTTGGTTTCAGTAGTAATGAGTATGCAGGTTCAGGAAATGGAGGATCAGGGACTACACAAGTTCAAGAAAATATATCTCAGTCTGTGATTTTTCCCATACCTAAAGTGAATCCTGTTGAAGACTGTGAAAAGGAGCCATCTACTGAATCAAATCAGAGTGAAGAAGAAAGGAGAGATGAGGAGACTCAAGCAAATAAAGAACCTGAAGTAGCTGCTGAAATCACCTCAGTTGAGTTGAATGATTCCAATCTAGAGGTGGAACTCAATGAAGAACCTAGTCATCAATCAAGAACACAAAAGAATCATCCTCCTCAGCTGGTAATAGGGGATATCTCTTCTCCTATGATGACTAGACATCAAAGCAGGCTGCAAGATATGCAAGATCAACAGCATACAGTGCTTTCTTGTTTTCTATCCCAACTTGAGCCTAAGAAGGCTCATGATGCTATGAAAGAGTCCAGCTGGATAGAAGCTATGCAAGAAGAGCTGCTACAATTCAAGCTGCAAGATGTTTGGGATCTAGTAGACCTTCCTAAAGGTCAAAGAGCTATAGGCACAAAATGGGTCTTCAGGAATAAGAGAGATGAAAGAGGGATAGTAATAAAGAACAAAGCAAGATTGGTAGCACAAGGGTATACACAAGAAGAAGGAATAGATTATGAAGAAGTATTTGCACCAGTGGCTAGGATAGAAGCAATCAGATTGTTCCTGGCCTATGCTTCTTATATGAAGTTCAAAGTCTACCAAATGGATGTAAAAAGTGAATTTCTATATGGCTCAATTGAAGAAGAGGTATATGTCTGTCAACCACCAGGGTTTGAAAACCCAAGCTATCCAGACAGAGTATACAAACTGAAGAAAGCACTTTATGGACTGCATCAAGCACCAAGGGCATGGTATGACACTCTGTCATCCTATCTTTTGGAAAATGGCTTTGAAAGAGGAGTCATTGATAAGACTCTATTCATCAAGAGAAAGAAGAAGGACATCTTGTTGGTCCAAATCTATGTGGATGATATCAACTTTGGATCCACAAGAGAAAGTATGTGCAGGGAGTTTGAGGAACTAATGCATCAAAGATTCAAAATGAGTTCCATGGGGGAACTTACCTTTTTCCTTGGACTCCAAGTCCAACAGAAGTCAGATGGTATTTTTATCAGTCAGTCCAAGTATGTGCAGGACATTCTAACCAAGTTTGGATTCTCAGATTCAAAGCCTGCCAGCACACCTATGGAGACACACAAGCAGATAACAGCAGATCTTGAGGGGGAGGATATGGATGTGCATCACTATAGATCCATGATTGGCTCTCTCATGTACCTTACAGCCTCTAGGCCAGATATAATGTTTCCAGTCTGTGTGTGTGCAAGATTTCAAGTTAGGCCAAAGCAATCACACTATCAAGCTGTTAAGAGGATATTCAGATATCTCAAAGGGCAACCTAGATTGGGACTTTGGTATCCTCATGACTCATCATTTGACCTACTTGTATACTCAGACAGTGACCTAGGTGGAGCAAACTTAGACAGAAAATCTACTTCTGGAGGATGCTAGTTTTTGGGTGCAAGACTAGTTTCATGGCAGTGCAAGAAACAAACCACAGTGTCCACATCTACAATAGAAGCAGATTACATAGCAGCTGCAAGTTGCTGTTCTCAAGTGTTGTGGATTCAGAATCAAATGCTGGACTATGGGGTAACCTTTCTACACACTCCAATCTTTATTGATAATAGCAGTGCTATTACCATTGTTAACAATCCTGTCAAGCACTCAAAGACAAAGCACATTGAGATCAGGTATCACTTTATAAGAGACTGCAATGAAAAGAAACTTATTCAAGTTGTAAAAGTTCATACTGATAACCAGTTTGCTGATCTATTCACCAAAGCCTTTGATGTGGGTAGATTCACTTTCTTGGTAAAAAGTGTGGGAATGATCAACTCTGAATAAGCCCCTTCCTAAAAGTGGTTCACTACCTGTATATAGTTTATTCTTGGTGTTACTAACTTTCTTTCTCAGGAAATGTATAGCAGTACTCAGTTTTTCACAAGCTTAAAAGTGTAAGTATGGTTAATACTGCCAGTACAGTATTAGTATTGCCAGTACAGTATTAATACTGCCAGTGCACAGTTAATACTGCTAGTTAGTTAATACTGCTAGTGGTTAATACTGCTCTCAGTTAATACTGCCAGTGCACAGTTAATACTGCTAGATTAGTTAATACTGCTAGTGGTTAATACTGCTCTCAATTAATACTGCTAGTGGTTAATACTGCTCTCAGTTAATACTGCTAGTGGTTAATACTGCTCTCAGTTAATACTGCTAGTGGTTAATACTGCTCTCAGTTAATACTGCTAGTGGTTAATATTGTTCTCAGTTAATACTGCTAGTGGTTAATACTGCTCACTGTTAATACTGCTTTCCCTATTTTTTTAAGGTTAATACTGCTTTTAATCCGAATACTATAAATACCCTTTGCCCGCCTAAAAAGTTCATAACGACTCTTTGCATACTGTTCACTTGCGCTCTAACCCTTTTCTCTCAAGTACCAAGTTTTCAGACAAGAACACTCAAGTTCAATGGCTTCAATGGCGTTTATTGATGAACACAACGAGATAGCCATGCTCCAAAAGCCAAAACAAGCCGAAGGTTTTCACCAGATAGTCGACTTTTTGAGGACAAGTCATATTGCTCATGCTCTCACTGTGTCCCCTACCATCTACATAGAGCATCATAGGCAATTCTAGGCCAATGCCACCATCGTTACTGAAGATGGTGTCCAAATGATCAAGACAAGGGTGTGTGAAAAACCCCTAACAGTTACTGAAGAGGTGATACGCATCTGTCTACGTCTAGATGATGCTGCAGGTATAACCTCTATTCCTAATGAGGAATTATTCTCAACTCTTACAAGAATGGGGTATGAAGGCCAAATGGGAATTTTCAAGTTTTTCAAAGCTAAATTTTCATCCCAATGGAGGTTCTTTGTTCATACCCTGATGCACTGTATTTCAAAGAAAACTACTGGCTGGAGCCAATTTAGCAGTCCCATTGCATATGCTTTGGTTTGTTTATCTACTGCTAGAAAATATAATTTTTCTCTGATGATCTTCAATGATCTTGTCTCAAACCTGGACAACAAGAAGAGTTTCTTCATGTATCCAAGGTTTGTACAGGCAGTTATCATTAATGAATTGACGGATATACCTCACTTTGATGGGGTATATGTACCTAAACCCCCTAAAGGCAAGGTTTTCTCAAACATGAGAAGATCTGCTGGGGACTCGGAAGGAGTTGACACCCCACTGTTCTCTACAATGATGGTGGTGTCCCACACTAATGAAGGTATGGCAGCAGGGTCAAATCCCTCCTCAGACCATCTCACTGCTAGCCAATCCCAACCTTCCCACTCTATATCTATTCCCAGTCTCTACTTCAAAAGCCATTTCTTCAATTACCCAAACTTACAAAAGGAAACAGGTCAAGAAGGCTCCTTCCCTTCTTGTACCTTCCCCCACTAAGCCTTTAAGCCCTCTATTGGAGCATTATCCAATAGAGAATATCCAAAGGGAATCCAATAGGGTGTCTCCCAACCCTCAAGAGGTGCTCTCTAAGGAGATGGAAGAGCATATGGGTGAGAAGGTTGCCACTACTTCTGCTAGCACAGAGAAGGACAGTGGTAACATCTCTAAGACCTTCCCCATGGCAACTTTGGGTGAGAAATCATCCAAAGGTCCCAGGTGCCAAGAACCCAAGGGGTGGATAGTGCTTCTGCTAGGCAGAAGGTTTCCACTACTAAAAGATCCAGTGATCATTCAAAAGGGGGTAACACTCCTGGAGAAGGTGAGGACAGATATAACTATGACGAATTGATGGAAACCATGGGAAACATCAATATGGATGTGATCAAACAAGGTCAAGAGATTGAAGAGCTTAAACTCATTGTTTTGTCACAACAAGAACAGATCCTCAACTTGAAGCAAATGGTAAGGAAATTGCTTCTCCAAAAGAAGAAGAAGCAATTTGTACTCAGAAGGAGGAAACCAGTGACTGATGCTCCCAAAAAGGGGGAGTCAGAAGCTGATGAAAATATGGAAGATGCAAAAGCTAAGGGGGAGCAAGAGAATGCAAAGTCTGAGGGGGAGCAAATAACTGCAGAAAAGGTGGCACAAGAAGCAGAAACACAAGCAGCAGTAGAAACCATTAATACTGCTGGTTCAAGCAGAGCAGCAGAAATGGTTAATACTGTTGAACCAATGGAAGCAGCAGAAACCATTAATACTGCTGGTTCAAGCAGAGCAGCATAAATGGTTAATACTGCTGAACCAATGGAAGCAGCAGAAACAATGAAAGAAGTGCTCACAAATCTTGAAATTGCAGAAACTCTAATCAAAGCAAAGCATGATACTCCCAAGGTCATCTCAAAGGCCAAAGGAGTTGTCATCAAAGAAAGAGGTGATGCTTCAAATAGATCAAGTAAAGAGAAGGAAATGAGTAAAGAGAAAGGCAAGGAAAAGCTAGTTCAACCTGATCAACCAATGAAAAAGCAAAAATTGATTGATTCAGATGAAGCTCTAGCTAGGAAAATACAGGCTGAGCTTGAAGAAGCAGAAACCATGCAAGTGCAAAAGGATAGAGAGATAGCTAAAGCAATGGCTGCAGAGTTAAACAAAGCCTATCAACAAAGCTTAGCAACAGAACAAGCCAAGCAGAAAGCCACATCTTTGAGGAAGCCTGCTAAGATCAAAATGGCTGCAAGGAAAAGACAACCTTCAAAGACATACCTAGGTGCTCAAGAGAGAAAGAAAATGATTACTTTCCTCAAGGGTGCAGTAGGTGTCAAGGTAGAGATGTTTTCAAAGATGTCTTTTGAGAAGCTCAAGAAGATGTATGATGCTGAGATGATAAAGCTTCAAGGGGATGATCTTGCAAGGGTTGAAATGGAGAAAAGAATGAAAGAAAGCAATGATTTCTTACAAAAACCATTCCCTGATGAGCAAGAAACTCCAGAGAAGGAAGCAACAATTGGTGAAAGTCTAAGGACTTTAAAAAGAACAAAGATGATTGCCAGGAGAAAGCCTACAAAGAAACCTAGATTAGTGGAAGAAGAGGCTGAAAAGGTTGCTGAAGAAGAAGAGGCACCTGAGTCATCTACAATGAAAGAACCTGCAAGTACTGAGGATGTCAAAATGTACATGGTAGTGATGAACAAAGTGCCTGAACCAATTTCAGCAGAACCTGTAGGAGTTAAACCTCCTGAAGTCATTCACTGGGATGTTTTGGAAGTAGATGGCAAGGAGTATATCAGACTGAAGAGAAAAGATGAGAAATATGAAGTGTACAACACTTGGAACAAGATTGTCAGAACCTGCTCAAGGTCTGATATTGAAGAAATGTTTGAAATAGGGATGAAGTTATATGCAGATGAACTGAAAGATCCAGTGATTTCAATTACAAAGCTGATAATGGAGTATCTGTGCATGATGTTCAAACCTAATGAAGTGGAGGAGATAATAAGGAATGTCTTTCAAACAGTGAATAATTGGACTCTATATGAAACTAGTGGAGTATATGCAGTGACTTTGGATTTGAATCACACTGAGTACTTCCTAGTGGATAGAGTGTACAACCATAGCAGACTGAAGCTTCATGCCATGCTGAAGAAGAAGCTAGGATGTATTCCAAATTCAGAAATGGCTAAATATTTGATCCAAAGAACAATTAATCAAAGTTTGGGATTGGATGCAAATACTGGAATTTAGGTCATGATGGAGTTTTGGGAGCATCTTGAAGAAGATCTTAAGAACTTGACTTCTTTTCCTAAAAGTCAAGTTAGGGGGAGATTGTTGGGAACTGAAGAAAAGCTTAAGTGTTTAATGCTGCTAGTACAGAATTACTACTGCCAGAGGAATTCAAGTTTAATACTGCTAGGTATTACTGCTTCTAGTAGAATTAATGCTGCTAGTCAAAGTTAGTGCTGCTTGAACAAAGTTAGTACTGCTTAGCTAGTTAGTACTGCTAGAGGTTAGTGCTGCTTAGTAGTTAATGCTGCCAAGTTTGAGTTAATACTTCCAAGGTGATTAGTGCTGCTTATGAGATGAAGATCCGGATTAAAAGAATGACAGCTGGATAGATTGAAGATATTCATGGAAGATATTCTGAAGATTTTTTAATTAATTGTAATTATCTTTTGTTCAGTATATGTATAGAATTGATAGAGTAGTTTTAAAAAGTTGATTAATTCTGATTTTTTGTTATAGAGAAAATCAACCTCAAGGCATAGTTCCTAATTCTAGAGAAGTAGAATTCGTCTTGAAAGAATCTGTTCTTCAAGATTGAGGTTGTGTGTGTAATCTTGTGATTTAAAGCATTCAATACAAGTTTACAAGTTATTCATCATATTTACTGTTTGTTTATTGTTTCATTGAATATCAAAGTGTTATTCCGCAAACTCCTTTGATATTAGTTTCTGAGAATTTATTCTTGTTGAGAATTCGATCCTGACATAATGAGAACTTCCGGCGTCTCATCTTTTGATCGAAGAAATTTGACCCACGTGTATCTTGAGTAATCGTCCACAATGACCAACACGTATTTCTTTCCACCCAAACTCTGAGTTCTCATTGGACCACACAAATCCATATGTAACAATTCTAACGGAGAACTAGTGCTTGGTTCAGGCTTCGGTTTATGTGCGGCTCTCTTCATCTTACCCTTTTCACATGCTGCGCATAAGTGTTCTCGTTCATATTTCAGCTCAGGAAGTTCTTTGACCAATTTCCCACGAACCAGCTTGTTGATATAACGAAAGTTCAAATGAGATAAACGTCTGTGCCAGAGCCAACTTTGTTGCGTTGAAGCTTTTGTCATCAAGCATACTTGATTGTCAATCTGTACTTTGGAAAGATTGATGGTATAGAGGTTTGCCTTTCGATGTCCACCTAAGAGTTCTGTACCGTCTTCAGTACGAACCGATCAACTCTTAGATTTGAAGTTGACCTCTAACCCTTTATCGCAGAATTGACCAATGCTAAACAAGTTGTGCCCCAAGCCTTCGACATAACTCACTTTACTGATCTTTATGTTGTCTTGAATAATGTCACCATATCCTAAGATAGGTGAAAGCTGATCGTTTCCAAATCTGACATTTCCACTAAATTTCTTTGTATAGTTAGACAATAAAGCTTTTTGCCCAGTCATATGCTTGGAACATCCACTGTCCAAGTACCACATATGTCGGGTCTGCAAGAGAAATCAGGCAACAATAGATTTAGGTACCCATTTAAAAACGGGCCCTAACAGATTAGCACAAGATTTTGGTATCCACTTGAAAATGGACCCTTTGTTCTTTTGAAAACCTTTAAAAATATTAGATCTTGAAGAATACACATGATAAGATCCGAACCAATCAGAAAAATTATGAGAGTAAGCAAAATCATTTCTCTGATAATGATAAGATGTAGTAGAAATAGAAGATAATTGAATCAATTGCTTTATTGAATATCGCTTGTAAAAAGTTACAAGGTTTTGTTTATTTGAAACAAATTGATCAACTACATCAGTATCACTACTAACTGATCTATTACAAGAATTATCAGAAACTGATTCAGCTTTCTCATCACCCTTCCTTTTTGGTCGCCATTCAGTTCGAGCTTTCGACCTTTTCTTGCTTATATCTGAAACATAAGATGTAGATTTATTAGGAAAAGCATATTTCTGAGACTGAGTTTTTTTTTGTGTACTAGTGTATTTCTGTTTCTGTAATCGATGTTTCTTATATTTCTTACCTTGAGAATAATAATTAGCAGTTACAGAAATCGATTCACCAACTTTAGTTGATGATTTAGCATTTTTAAGAACACTTGGTAACACCTTTTCATTTATAAGACAAGTAGAATGATCAGGAAGAGAAGCATTGAAGTCAAACATATCAATTTCTTCTATGCACCCACCATCAGAGTTTAAAAAATCATTTGCAGACTCAAATAAGTCATCAAAGTTATCAGTTGAAGTTTGAGGTGCCTTTGAAACTGTAGAACACTTTGTAGATTTAAATTGTAAAACAGTGTTCTTTAAAACTGTAGAAAACACACTTTGTTGAATATCAACCAAAAGTTTTTCATCCGATAAAACATTTTCAAGCTCAATTATTTTACTTTCAAGAATGAGTGGAGGAACATAAACCTTTGCAATTGCAGGTTTTGCCTTCATCTCAGAAATAGAATAGCTCGCAAAATAGTCATTTGAAAGAACTTTTGGTGTTTCTGAAAGATAACTATCATTTAACTTTGCATAGTTAAATGGTAGTTGCATTTTCTTAACATTCTTTCTATTTTCAGTTTCTTTGACCTCAACTTCTTCAGGTAATTTGGTAACAAATTTGGGTTTTAAATGAGTATGTTTACCAGCACATGCCAGAAAATCAAAATTATATAATGTCGGTTGTTTTCTGATGGCTTTCTTTAAGTAATGGGGGTTTTTAAAACCAAGTCCCCATTTTTCCTTAACATCAGCCTCTTCATCAGGTGCATTAAGAAAAATGGTTTGATTTGTTTGGCCTCTTGCGTAAAGTTTGGCTTCCAGACCATTTACCTTCTTATTCAAAAGCTTGTTTTCAACCTGCAGTTTATGAACAATTAGTGCAGATTCTTTCTTTTCAAACTCATATTTAGAAACTTTAACTTCAAAATCAGAAATCTTCTTTTCAAAACAATCTACTTGAGATTTAGAATCAGAACCAGACTTGCGTAAAGAATCAATCAGATCTTTATTCCCAATAACCGACTTATTGAGTTCAAATATCTTATTGTTTCTTTTAGCAACTCTGTCTTTTTCTTTCTTCAGTTTTACTTGAAGATCATTAAGCTCAACCATCATAGCTTCCATTTTGGTTACAAAATCTTTTTCAGTTAAGTTTAATACCTCATCAGCTGTCTCGTCATCTGATTCATCATACTTGACTTCTTTTCCCATGAGACAAAGATGAGCTGTTTCTTCTTTCTCTTCATCTTCACCTCCGGAATGATCGAGCCAAAATTCGTCCTCAGCCATTAAAGCTACTCCCGCTTCTTGTTGTTTTGCCAATAGCAACTTGTTTTGATAGTACTGAGAGTTACGAACTTTTGGCTTTCTACAATCTTTTGCAAAATGACCCATCTTGCCACAGTTGTAGCATTTGACTGAATCATTTGCTGGCTTTTCAGCAACAGTGTAGTCATTCACATACTTCTTCCTGTCATCAGGTTTCTTCTCAACATATCTGTTCTCTTCATATCTCTTTCCTTCCACCCTTTCTCGGTGTTCATGATTCTTGGAACTTGATGAAGAGTACCGCTGTGAGTTAGATCCCGGTTTCTTGTAAAACTTTTTATGGAATGCACGGGTCAATAACAACATAGCCTGTTTGAGGATTTCTCCATCATCACCATCTGATTCAGATTCAGACTCAGAACTGGTAATCACTTTCTTCTTTTTCTTCTTCTCTTTCTTTTTCTCTCCAGCTACCAAAGCAATAGGATCGGGAGCTTTTTCTGCCTTCTTCTTTTCAGCTCTTTTCTCTTCCACTTCTTCTTCATTCTGCCTCAGAGTCTCATATACCTCATGTAACGGTATGTCATTCAGATCCTTCATCTGTTTCATTCTACGTGTATGCTTCTTCCACTCTGGTTGTAGGATGCTCAGAAATTTGACATTGTTCTCAAGTTGCTTCTTTTTCACCTTATTCTTGGACAACTCATTCAGAAGCAAGACAAACCGTTCATAAGTATCTTCTAAGCTTTCATTCTCTTTGGCTTTGAATTCCTCATAACTGTTGATGCAGTTAGCCACTTTCATCTGATTCCCGATCTTGGATCCCATCATCATCTTTTGCAATTGATCCCACATCTTCTTAGCATTTCCCTTGTAACTATCAATCTTGATGTAGATCTCATTCGGAATACTCTGAAGAAGTAAGGATCTTGCTTGTTTATCTGCTTTGTATCGGCTTTTCTGTTCTTCAGAATACTGAAAGATATCCACTGCCACTGTTTTCATCTTTTGATCTCTTTCCTCAGTTCCATCTTCACTATCAGAGGAATCAACATCAGGTATTTGAACTGTTATTGGTGCCATAGGACCTTCGGTGATAGACAGAAGAATATTCTCTCCATTTGAATGTCGATCCACGAAATCCAGAAATCTATCCTTCCATTGCTCGTACTCTCCTTTGAATAGAACAGTAGGCTTTACATCAGTGCCAATTGAAAGAGCATCTTTGGAAGTCATCTTGTTTAAACCTGTTTGAAAAATATATGCAATAAGAAACTAGAAACTGATCGTTAGTCCAAATGAAACAATCAAGAAAATACATAAAACTATGAAATATAAAATCAGAAATTTTAATCACAAAAAGAACTATGTCCCCCTAGGCAGACTTAGCACGGGGGTCCCGCATTCAACAATTATGCGTGTCCCATATGAAATGCACATCCCACTATGTGTGTCACATAATGAACGCACACCTCACTATGCGTGTCAAGAGGCACACGCACACCTTAACTATGTGTGTCAAGAGGCACACGCACACCTTAACTATGCGGTTCAAACGGCAAACGCAAACCACCACTTTGCGGTTCAAGTTAGAAACGCACACCACTACTTTGTGGTTCAAGAAGGAAACGCAAGACACATTGTGCGTGTCAAGTTACACCCGCATATCTCACTCTGCTTGTCTTGATGAATATACCCGCAGATTTTGAATCACCCGCAAACTTTGATGAATTTGTACGTATCTTGATGAATGACCCGCACACTTCGATGAATCAAACGCACAACTAAAGAACACCTGCACACCTCTAAAATCGAACTAAATCACACCAACAACTCATTTACACCTTGAATTCTAACTCTAAACTTCGACAATTTGATCTTTTAAACAACTCGAACACAAAACTATCACTAATTTTTCGATCAAATACACAAAAATTACAAATTTGAATCATATACAGTGTCAAGAACTCGTGAACACGAAAACCACCACACAAAAAAAAAATTCGAAAATTCGAATTGATTACAGTGCAATTGACAAATCTTTCTATACAATTTCAATCGAATTCACTTTCCTAACAACACTTAATCGATTACAACTCCAAAAACTCACTAAAACTCAAAAATCAAATCTGGACTTGAAGAACACAGTACGAACATTTTGACTTTCTTGAATTTCGATTTGGATCTGCTCTGATACCAATTGTGTGTCCTTGAATCTAATTCCTATTCAAGATTAATCAAACAAACAAAATTTAACATATCAATTACCTGTTTGATTTCAATTCAAATCCAAGATTACAAACTTTCTCTCTCTAGAACTCTCTCTCTCTCTCTCTACAAAAACTCTCTCTTTCTCAGATACGTATTTTCTGAAAAATGACAACTTCTCTAAACAGAAAAATACAAGACAAGGTATTTATACCTACAACTAATACAAAGAAAATTAAAATACAAAGTACAAATACATTGACTTTTATTACAAAAGACTTTGACTTTAATGAGATTTGACTTTCTTCAACTTTGACTTTCTTCAACTTTGATCTTCAGTATTCTTGATCTTGTATCCAATAGATTTATGCTCTAACACTGACACTAAACAAGGATCCATCTGGTAAACCTGTAAATGCCACTGCCTATAGAGGAATGATAGGCTCCCTTCTGTATCTTACAGCGAGCCGACCTGACATCATGTACTCTACCTGTTTATGTGCACGCTATCAATCTGAACCCAAGGAATCCCATCTGATCGTTGTCAAGCGAATCTTCAGATATCTGAAAGGAACTCCTAACCTCGGTCTTTGGTACCCCAAAGACCCAGGGTTCGATCAAATTGGATATTCAGATAGTGATTTTGCAGGGTGTAAACTAGATAGAAAGAGCACTACTGGTGGATGTCAACTCCTAGAAGGAAAGCTTGTAAGCTGGACAAGCAAAAAGCAAAATTCAGTGTCCACTTCCATAGTTGAAGCTGAATACGTAGCCGCTGGAAGTTCTTGTGCTCAAGTCTTATGGATGATAAATCAAATATTAGACTATGACCTTCAGCTATCAAAAATTCCAATCTATTGCGATAGCACTAGTGCTATCTCTATAGCAAATAATCCATTGCTACATTCAAAGACAAAACACATAGAGATCAGATATCATTTTATCAGAGATAATGTGATGAATGGTGATATTGAACTTCACTTTATCCCCACTGACTATCATCTAGATGATTTATTCACCAAACCTCTTGATGAGACAAGGTTCAACTTTCTCATTAGTGAGCTTGGAATGCTGAATCTTGAAGAATGACTCTTCATCTTTCACGCATTATGTCAGTTATTCTAAGTTCCTCTTTTATCACTTAATCTCTTAACAAATCTCTGACTCTCAGGTATGTTCTCTCATTCTCAATCACTGAATATTCATTAAGTAAGACGTTTTTCAAAAATCAAAACTTTAATCACTGATTGTTCTTCAAATGATTAAAAGCTTTTTGATAAACAAAATCTATCACTGACTTTTCTCATCAGTGATCCTTTTGAAAAGAAAAACCAATCTCTGAATTTTATCAGAGATTCTTTCAAAAAGAAAACCTATCTCGGACTTTTTCTCAGAGATAATTTCAAAAAGGACAAATGAAACGTTTTTTTTTCTCTCCTATGACGTCATTTGAACCAACAATCCATGACATGCCTTTTTCTCTGACACGTTCGTCCGTTGCCCTTCTATCCAATCAACTTCGTAGGATGTGTCCATGTTATGATGAGCATTTGTTTTCCCGCCTCACTCATTCTCTTTCTCTCTCTCTCCTCATATAAAAAGAATGTCTTTTTCATTCCTATCTTTTTACGCTTTCTGAAAATCTTCTCAAGCAAGAAAAACTCTCAAAGCATTCAAGTAAACAAAAACTCATTCATATCTTTGGATCTTCATCTTCTCCAGATCAACATGTTTTTGTTTCACATCTTCTTATCTTATTTTTTAAATCCTTCATATTTCTTTATAATAGATTTTTCAAAAACATTAAAATCATTTTTTTTGATTTTATCTTATTTAAAAACTTTTGGTTTTCTTCATGTTCTTTATTCTTCACAAAGAACATTGTTTTAATCTGAAAATAACTTGGTTTCTCTATGTTTCTTTCTAAATACAGAAACTGGTAAAAACTTTATTTATTTTTGGACTCTAAACCTTTCCTTCTCTTCTATTTTCCTTTCTATATTCAGAAATGGCCCAAGCTACGCTAATTGCCTCCGAAAATGTCAAATTCGCTATCACTGAATCTGAGGTCCCAAAGAACAACCATCTTGCAAGGTTGGACTTTGAAGTTGCCAAATACCCACACCTGGTGGACGCAGCTGCATTTTTGAAGCAGACATGCTTGGCATACGCTCTAAACGTAGATCCCAAACCATCCAAGATTCTTCTCCAATAGTTCTAGTTCACCGATGATGAAACCACCATCACCAACAAGAAGGGTGACGTGGTTCCCGCTATCTCCTTCTCAACTGAACTAGGATCAGGCATGCTCACTGCCTATGGCCTCAGAAAGGCACTTCGCCTCCCTGAGAAGACGAAACATGGTTTCGATGCCCTCCCCACTGACGCTGAACTCATCCAGTTCCTAGATAACATGGAGTACTGCTGGGATAACAAGCCCTGTTCCACCATTCCAAACAAGCGCCTGACAAAAATTCAAAGGGCAAACATGCCTTCGCAACTCAGCTACATCTTCTCACACATCATTCAAAGCATGAGTGGGAAGATTGTCTCACTAGATCAGGCTAGCAAAGTTCAGCTCCAGATGGGCTATTTAGTCATTGCTGGCAAGCACTTCGACTACGTTGGCACTATCTTTGACGATCTCAAGTCAAAGATAGAGAAGACGGAGAGAGATCCCAAGATCCCTTATGTAATCTTTATCTGTACGTACCTGTTTCTATACTCTGACAAGTACCCAAATTCTCAAGATGGTACTTTTTCAAAGGTTGGTCAGCGATCACTAGAGGTCAAGCCGGTCGCAAATGAGGTAAGTCTCTCAACCCTACGCACTCATCTCTCTCTCCACTCTTCGACTTCAGCGGCCACGCAGGAGGTTCCTTCTCCTGCTATCCCTGCCGCTACCACCGCTCAAAGACGACCTTCAACTAGTCTTCATGGTCCTTCTAAAAAGGCCAAAAAGACTAAGGAGGCCGCTCCTAGTGGTTCAATGCCTGAAGTAGTTTCTCAACAAACTACTTTGGATGCTTTTATGGTTATCTCCTCCACAACTTCCGCAGCCATCACATCAACCGTGCCAGCGATTACCATCGCTGTCACATCAACAGTGACGCCACCCATCACCTCAGTTCTTCAACAACCACCTGAGGTAATTTGCACTATCCAAACTTATTCTATCCCCATTAATCATCCTTCTATTTCTTTGGTCTCTAACCCTACATCTCTTTCACAGTAACCTCATGTTGCACACCTAGGACCTGAAAGTCAAAATTTTGAAGGAGATTTACACTTCTTCAACATGTTTGACAACTCAGGTCCTACTTTGGCTACTGTTGACGCTCACGTCAACACACTTGCTGAGAAGGTGGAGTCTCTCATCACCTCGGTCAACGAATCCACTGGCGCTGTCAATCTCGTTGTTGCTGAGCTAAAGAAATTGACTGATGCCTCTTCCTCCAAAGTTGATTCTTCTCAGCTATCAACTGTTCAGGAGGACATCATCACGATCAAAGAAGACCTTGTCGGGACTCAACAACAGGTCACTCTTATTCATAAAATGCAGAACACCCTCAGAGATGACTTTAGGGATCTCTCTCTCAAGGTTGATTCCTGCACCTCCATGCTTCAGCAAGTACTTCTGAAGCTGACTGAACCAGCTCCAATGCCCACGCCTTGCTTTACAGAGAATGATCGCACCTCTCTGAACATAGCCATTGAATTTATTCATCAGGCTATTTCAGACATTCTTGTCATCGAGGGACATCTTGAGTATTTGGAGGCTAAAGTCCGGTCCCTGGCACCTGCAAAAGCTACTCCTTCAACCACTGAACTCCCCCAATATGATAATAACAAATAGGGGGAGAAAGATCTGAACGAAGAAGAAAATGAGGAAGTTGTTGTTGATGTCCAGACGGAAGAACCTCCCTCTCATGTTGAGTGGGAGAAGGTTGCTGACAAAACTCCTCCCTCTGCTTCTCTCGCTCAAATTCTTGATGAAGAATAAGAGGAAGAGGATGAAGAAGATGATGAAGAACTTGATCTTAAAGATCAAGGGAAAGAGCAACAAGCTGACGACGACGACGACGATGAAGAGGACCAATCTCTTTGGTTCTCAGCAGCGAACGTCTATTCAGTGACAACTACGAAAGAAGTTGTCATAGCAGGGGGGAGAAGTGGAACTTCTTCAGGTGCTCCTTCCCAAGGCAAGCAGAAAGGTATAGCTGCCGAGGGAAACCTGAACATAGTTTAACAATCTGAGGGGGAGCATCCTTCCCAGTTCTCTCCCTTACTTAAGGGAACTGAACTACAAATAATCCCAACTTCCAAAGCTGAAGAACAAATAATCCCAATCTCATTCAGTGAGATTGATGAACAAGAAGAAGAAGAAGAAGAAGAAGAAGAAGAAGCCCTGCTCCATCCATAAAGGCCCTCCAGACCAGCTCATTGGTCAGAGGAAGAACTGAACAGAAGAACAGAGATGATCTCTCATCTGGAGAGTCAACGGCTGAAGATACCTCTTCAAACTCCATCTACAGAGATTGATTTCCTGACTGAAGCTGAAATTGAAGAATCTGTCAGAGCTGAGAAACTGATTGTTGAATGCCAAAAGGATGCAAATCTAGCTCTCAAGATTCAGTCCTCTCAGGTCAAAGACAAGAAACTAAAGAAAAATCCAGTAGAAATTCAAGCTGCTCTTTTAAGAGAAATTGAAGAGGAGCGCTCAAAAGAACAAGCGGTCAGCGATAACACTGTCGAATGGTGTAAACATAAAGTCGACTATCACTCCGACCCATTAAAGATAATAGCCGTTGTCATCTCTGGAAGAAAGAAGAAGGATCGAATTTTTGTCACCATGGAGGTAATCAGAGAGAATGCAAGCTCAAAGGCTATGTTCGTTTCAAAGCTTGAAAGTTTTGGCTACATGGAATGGCTAGAGTTCAAAGATGCGTTGAAGAAATCCAAGTCAACCTACAGAGGTTATGTCGAAGGCATCCTAGAATCCCTCATCAACAGAGTCTCTGCAGTCTTAAACGTGCCATCTGCTCTTCCTTCTAAGCCAATGCAAATCAAAAGGAGGTCTGCTTCTTCCTTCTCTAAAAAAGTCGCTGCCATAAAAAACGACACCCCCATCAAATTCTCAAAGGAAGCATTATTTGGTCCTCCGTCTGATCTCTTAGTTCTAGATCAATCCCTGCCTCCTGGTGGACCGTATATTCCAGGGAAAGTACTTAATGATCCACATGGAATCTTCTTCAGATATGATGAAGGGGTACTCAGATTTCAAAGAGTCTCTGAGATTCCCATCTGCCCCCTGAGTCATCTCAAAGATCTTTTGTGTCTATGGTGCGACTTCTCTACATCAACTGAACCAATCAAGACAATCATTCGTCAAGAATCAACAGATCGAAGGAAAAGAGGAGAAGTAGTACCTAACAATATGATAAAGGTTCTAAAATCCTATCTAGATAGCTGATAGATTAAATTTTCTTAATTCTTGTAATCTATTAGTTAGACTTACAGTAGTTAGTCCTTCACTTGTACTTTATATTTTCATATCTTATAATTCTTTCCTTGAATTAATGAAAATTTCAGTGAAGTACTCAACCCTATCAGTACTGTAAAAGATCCCTCAAAATAGTAATTGGGACATGTATGTTATGAGTCCTGATTATTCCACATTTTGAATTATAAAGTAATTTTCTTCAGTTACTTTGTCATTATCAAATAGGGGGAGATTGTTGATCCAAACTCTCTCAGTGATTAGATAAAGACCCTCCTCTATACTTAAAGAAAATTATGTTTATTAATATGTATTAGTGTTTCATCATCAGCGATCAGATTGAGTTTGTTCAGTTATCACTGATGATCTTTCCTGTAAACATTCATATGCATTAGTGTTTCACCATCAGCGCTTATATACTGAGTATGTTCAGTATCGCTGATAGTTTCTGATGTAAACAGTTAAACGTAATCTCTGAAGACAAGTTTCGCATCAACAGATGTTCATAGCTGAATCGAAGACGAAGCTGCTGAATAAAGACAAGTCTACTAATGACCTGATATGGATATCAGTGAAGCAAAGACGACTCTACTCATACGCGAAGAAACCTGAGAAAAAGCTTCAGCGATAGCTGAACTACTTTGTATCTCTGAAGGAAGAGATATTCAGCGATCGATGATCACTTAGCTTATGCCTCAAGTCTCTTTTGTCTTTCCCTTGTACAACTAGTACGATGTGTCAGAACGGACATACCTCTGCCATAATTCGTACAACAACTCTGTCAAACTACATTGTTCATGATACAACCGAAAGCATGTCTCCCAAAGTCAGACCCTCTCTGCCAATCAATGAAGGACACGTGTAAAGTGCCCTGCCATGCATTTAATGCATAGGGTATAAATAGAATGATCACCTCTCCATCTAAAGAGCGCGCCTCTAGCTTTCATCTTTCTAAAAATATAGAAACCTTTGTTTTCTATACTCTCTAATCTCCCATTCTCTATATTCTTGTGCAACCATCTTAGTGTTTTCTTAAGTTTGTTTAGATTGAGGTTTAGTTAATCTTATTCCGCAACAGACTTGTAAATTGTGTTTGATTTATCAATAAATAATTTATTAAACTTTAAATTATGTGTTTGTATTCAACCCCCCCCCCCTTCTACAAACTTGTTAAGCACTTACGGGACCAACAGTTTCACAATTCTTTTGTGACCATCATTGAAAGAGGTAGTAGCCCATGTCAACTCTTGCATTAACCCACGAACCACTCGTTTCTTTCTTAACAAAGAAATGTTTCATTTTCTTTGGTGATGCAACATATATGCTATCTCGTCTTCATTAGAAAGATGTGGATATTGAAAAAGAAGGAAGTTTGCCCCACCTTCGCACCTCATTCATGCACATAGAGTCCGTGTAATACTTGTTGTTGTCTCAACAGTTTACAAATTTTGAGCCTGAAAAAGTTTAAGTAGCTTTAATCATTTCAACACATGTGATAGGCGGGTTTACACCACCCCTAATCTAACCGCAAGTGTACGGGTCGAATCAAGTAATATTTACTTGGAAGTACGAGTATCGAACCAAGGGAACTAGGAACTGAGTATCACAATGACTATATTCACTATTAACTGAACGGTTAAAAAGGTTGAATTTTTATGAATGATTAACTGAGTACTGATAACAATAAATTAAAATAACACACTATTCAAATGTAACGACTTTGGAAACTTTTATGAAGACAAATAGTTGAGGGATGGAAATCCTATGGTTTTCACTAATAAACAATATTCTTGAAGGCAATTATCAGTTAAACCCTTTAATGAAAATCTAATCTGTGAAATCACCCTTGTTCTTTCTGAAGCAATTATCAGTCTCATCTCCCGATCTTAACACATTAATTCAAAACACATTAAGTTCCATATTATTATGATACTAAGGTTTAGTTGGTATATCTCTATCCAATTTCTCACCTTAGGCATATAATTCTAGTTCTAGTTAACAATTAATTCTCTCGAACTTAATTTATAACGAACAAATCACATGAATGTTGATCAGACTCACAAAAGCATTAAAACCCAAATCATATGCTTCATTAGTTAAGAAAAACTGATAAAAACTCCCAATCACATGTTCACAAGCTTAAACCATAATCAAACCAACCCCCAAGATCTAAAGATTAGTTCATGTTGGGGGTATTAAACAATAAAGTAGTAGAAGTAGTCATAGATCTAAGAAAAATCTCTCGAAGAATAAAAGATTGAAAAACTCCCTTTTGAATGTGTAATACCGACAAAGAATTGAAAGAATTTGTGTAAGAATCGTGACCAATGATGTTTCCAAGCTTCAATCTTCTGTTCTCCTCTTGCAAAAATCGCCCCAAGTATGTCTCCTTGCTTCCTCCCGTCGCCAAGTTGATAATGATATGATAAGTCCATCAAAACCCTAAAAGATAACCATTAAAAATGTCCAGCCCCTTTCTCGTGGGTTACTCCGTAGGTTAGCTTCAGCAACTCACATCAAAAGGTACCCTAATTTTCATTCTGGTAGGTTGCTCCGTGGGTTCAGCTTCAGCAACCCACATCAAAAGGTACTTCAGCCACTGATTTTTGCTTACAATTGGGCTTGAAAAATCCTTCTTAACTTCACTTTTTCACCGGCCACTTCTCGGGTTTGGACTTGACGGACATTATGCTCGATTACCGTTCGGAAAAATACTTTTCGCATTCATTCTTGGTTATCTCTTGATATGATGAAATTCCTGAAACACTTGATTTAAATAGTAAAATTCTACTAAATTTACTTGGAAAAAGCAATTTTACCCAATTAGTGATATGAAAATATCACCAAAAATTGGTGTTATCAACAACCCCAAACCGAGCGTTGCTTGTCCCCAAGCGAATTAGCGTCAATAAAAATCCAAACTCAAACCAAGCATGCAATAATAAACGAAACGGACCACGGGTATATCAATCGGGCAACATTTATTGGCGTCAAGCAATAATAAGAGAAAAGGCATGGATGAAACAACGGGTACTCACTATTCAACAAAGGTATTAGAGTCATAAATATTGAGAATCGAACTAAGAGCAGTGACACCATACCTAATCACAACCAAGTCCTCACACTTTCGGGGAGGATTTCGCCTCGACCCTACCTCACGGATACTCTCTTTACGCTCGAACCCTAGGTTAACACACGTGTTGTTCATGACTTTGGAGTTTATGTACAAAAATTCACAAGATATTAGCATGAACAACTAAACAAGAAAAACGCACAAATGTCAAAAGAAGTGATCTCAGAAGGAATCAAGTAACAAGACTAGGACTATTAGTGCTATTCCGTCTATCCTCCTACACTTTCCAAAAGATCATCCAAGTATTTGTAAAGGTTGTAATGGGGCTAGGCTTATGGCTAGGAAACGAAGGTAAACGGATCAATATCCTCAATGTGGCATTGAATGAACAACTAGTTTCAATCCATTCTTCCCGGCGAGTTTCCTTCTTTTCACTTTAAATCCAACTTTGTTCCTTTACATTGGTGTTTCTTTTCACACCCTTTTCTCTTTTTCTTTTTCTTTCTTTCTCTTTTTTTTTCATAGCCTTTATTACTGTTGCTACTGTTTTTTTTTTTGCAGCTGTTAGACCCATTTTGGTCTTTTCGCTCTTTCTAGAACGGGCTTTCAGTATCACTTTTACTTTTTCTTACCCCTTTCCATTGTTCCCTACCAGTTGTTCATTCATGACACACGTTCGGATGCGGGTAGGCTGACAGTCAGGCTGGGGTTGGATAAATGGGTTACAACTGAATTTAATCGCTGTATGGCTGCAAAAGGGCTTAGGTGCACACAATAGAAAGGTAAGAAAGATAAAAGAATTACATATTTAATTAACACGCAATGCCTGGAATCACCTCTTAAGGTCCGTAATTCAAATACGATAGAAGTTGGCACTTAATATCCTTATGGCCGTCTTTGTTACCTAATGCAATATTATAGTGAGATCTAACTATAATCACGACAAGGAATCTGAAAGGTGTATAAGATAAAAGTGTATAATTCTCTCGCAATAAATTGTACGTTATTGGGTTCAAATTTCTCTCGGGTGGTCTCCACTAATGTCCCCTACTCGTGCAATTTCCTGATTATTTTTAGGACTATATCTCCGCTCCTAGATTCTCAGAACAATGTAAAGTTATCTAAATGCCTAGGTGCTTTATGAAATTGTCAGGATCGAATTCTTAACAAGAATTAATACTCAGAAACTAATATCAAAGAAGTTGCGGAAAAACACTTTGATATTTGATCAAACAGTAATCAAAAACAGTATATAATTATCAAACAGTAACCTTGTATTTAATGCTTAAAACTACAAGATTACACACTCAACCTCAATATTGATAAACAGGCTCACCAATACGAATTCTACTTCTCTAGAATTAGGATCTATGCCTTGAGGTTGATTTTTCTCTCTTGAAAAACGATTATCAAAAGTTATTTCTATCTATTCTAAACATTCTATACATATACTGATAAAAAGATAATTACAAAGAAAAAACAAATCTTCAGTATATCTTCCATGTATATCTTCAGTATATCCAGCTGTAGTACATTCCATCTGGATCTCTTTAGCAGCACTAATAATGCTCAGCAGCATTAACTTCAACTAGCAGCATTAACTTCAAGCAATACTAACTACTAGCAGTACTAACTAGCTAAGCAGTACTAACTTTGTTCAAGCAGTACTAACTTTAACTAGCAGTAGTAATTCTACTAGCAGTAGTAACACTTAGCAGTATTAATCTTCAACTTGTTCTGGCAGTAGTAACTACACTTGTACTAGCAGTAGTAACTACACTTAGTAGAATCTTCAGTTCCCAACAATCTCCCCCTAACTTGACTTTTAGAAGAGAAGTCAAGTTCTTCAGATATTCTTCCAGATGCTCTTTTTGATGCTTCCAAAACTTCCAAGATCATGCTCCTAAGTCTGGATTCAGTCCCAAACTCTGATTGATTATCCTCTGAATTAGATACTTGGCCATTTCTGAATTTGGTGCACAACCCAACTTCTTCTTTAGCATGGCATGAACCTTCAGTCTGGTGTGATTATATACTCTATCCACTAGGAAGTATTCTGTGTGATTTCTATCCAAAGTCACTGCATATACTCCACTAGTTTCATATAGAGTCCAACTTGTGACTTCTTTAAACACACTCTTGATGACCTGGTCCACTTCTTCAGGTTTGAACATCATGCATAGATACTCCATCACCAGTTTTGTAAGAGAAATTCCTGGAGTATTCAGATGATCTGCATACAGCTTAATTCCTATGTCAAACATCTCTTCTATATCAGATCTAGAGCATGTTCTGACAATCTTGACCCAAGTGTTGAATACTTCATACTTATCACCCTTCCTCTTGAGTCTGATGTAATCTTTCCCATCCATTGTCAGTACATCCCAGTGAATGATCTCAGGTGGCTTAACTCCAACAGGTTCTGCAGAAATTGGTTCAGGCACTTTGTCCATCACTACCATATATAAGCTTACATCATCTTTGATTGATGACCCTTGCTGGCTTGATGACTCAGGTGCCACTTCTTCTTCAGCAACATTTTGTTCTTCTTCTACTCTAGACTTCTTATCTTTCTTTCTTTTGGCCATCATCTTGGTTCTTTTCAAAGTCTTTTGAACCTGTACTAGAGTAACTTCCTTCTTCTTTTCTTCCTTTTCCCTTGCCATTTCTTTGATAGGAGTTCCCTCTTCACTTTCAGGGAATGGTTGATTCATATCTATATCATTACTCTCCTTGGCCTTCTTTTCAAACTCTACTCTTTTCTTTTCATTACTCTTCAGATTCCCCATTTCTTTTTCATAGAGCTCTCTGATTTGATCAAAACTCATCTTCACAAACATTTCTTTCTTTACCCCAATTGCACTCCTCAAGAAAGTTACCATTTTGTTTCTTTCCTGAGTGGCAAGGTAAGTTTGTGAAGGTCTTCTTTTCTTTGCATTTGTATTAGCCATCATAGCCTTTCTCAGACTTATAGCCCTTTGTTTAGCCTTTTCAGTTTCAAGCCCCTTTTGATAGGCTTTATTTAGCTCAGCAGCTAAAGCCTTTGCCATTTCCCTGTCCTTCTCCACCTGAGCTCTTTCTTCTTTTTCCATCTCCTTCTGCATTTTCCTTGCTAAAGCTTCATCTGATTCAACCAACCTTTGCTTCTTGATTGGTTGATCAGATTCCACTATCTTTTCTTTTCCCTTATTCTTTGATTCTGCAGCTTTGTCTTTCTGTTCTGATTTTCTTTCTCTCCCTTCATTTATGACCACTCCCTTTGCTTTGGGAGTGTCATTCTTAGCTTTGATTAGCACTTCAGCTACTTCAATTTCTGTTGGTGTTAACTCTGTTACTGCTGCTTGTGAGGTTTCAGCAGCATTAACAGTTTCTGCTTCTTTTTGTACTGAACCTCTTTCTGTTTCTGCTTCCTTCTCCCCCTCAACTTCAACTCTCTCTTTATCAATCTCCCCTTCCCTTGATGCTTCTTCCATGTTGATCTCCCCCTTTTTGGGAGCATCAGTCACTGGTTTCCTCCTTCTGAGCACAAATTGTTTCTTCTTCTTTTGCAGACTCAGTTTCCTTACCATTTGCTTCAACTTGATGATTTGTTCTTGTTGTGACAGTACTATGAGTTTTAGCTCTTCTATATCTTTGCCCTGTTTGAGTACATCCATGTTGATGTTGCCCATTGCCTCCATCAATTCATCATAGTTATATCTGTCCTCACCTTCTCCAGGAGTGTTACCCCCTATTGAAGGATCATTGGATCTTTTAGTAGTGGAAGTCTTCTGCCTAGCAGAAGCACTATCCACCCCTGTGGTTTCTTGGCACCAGGGACCTTCAAATGATTGCTCATTCAAAGTTGCCATGGGGGAGGTCTTATTGATGTTACCACTTTCCTCCTCTGTGCTAGCAGGAGTAGTGGCAGCCTCATCACCCATATGCTCTACCTCCTCCTCAGAGAGCACCTCCTTTGGGTTGGGAGATACCCTTGTGGTTTCCCTTTGGATATTCTCTAGGGGAGAATTCTCCCTTAGAGGGCTTAAAGGCTTAGTTGGTGATGGTACAAGAAGGGAAGGAGCCTTCTTTACCTGTTTTCTTTGATAAGTTTGGGTAATTGTAGAAGTGGGCTTATTCAGAAGGGACTGTGGAATTGATTTTGAGAGGGAAGGTTGGGCTTGGCTAGCAGTGGGATGGTCTAATGAGGGCCTTGACCCTGCTGCCATACCTTCAGTGTTTTGGGACACCACCATCATTGTAGAGAACAATGGGGTGTCAACTCCTTCCGAGTCCCCAGCAGATCTTCTCATATTTGAGAAAACCTTGCCTTTTGGGGGTTTAGGTACATATACTCCAACAGGTTGAGGTATATCCGTCAATTCATGGTTAATTACTTCCTGAACAAATCTGGGATACATAAAGAAACTCTTTTTGTTTCCCATATTTGATACAAGATCACTGAAAATCATCTTTGAGAAATTGTACCTTCTGGATGTAGCCAAGCATACCAAAGCATATGCAATTGGACTGCTGAACTCACTCCATCCAGTGGTCTTTTTGGAGATGCAATGCATCAGGGTATGAACAAGAAAACGCCATTGGGGTGAAAACTTTGCTTTTGAGAATTTGAAAACACCCAATGGGCCTCCATACCCCATTCTAGTAAGATTAGAAAACAGTTCATCATTAGAGATAGACGTTATACCAGAGGCATCGTCTAGACGTAGACTGATGCGTATAACCTCTTCAGTAACTGTTAGTGGTTGATCACAGATTCTTGTCTTGATCATTTGCACACCATTTTCCACAACAATGGTTGCATTGGCCCAGAACTGCCTTTGATGCTCAATGTAGATTGTAGGGGATACAGTAAGAGCATGAGCAATGTGGCTTGACTTGAGGAAATCCACAATCTGATGAAAGCCTTCTGCTTGTTTTGGCTTTTGGAGCATTGCGATTTCATTGTGCTCGTCAATGAACGCCATTGATGCCATTGACCTTGAAGATTTTTGCCTGAAAACTTTGAACTTTGAGAGAGAAAGGGTTTAGAGCGCAAGGGAACAGTATGCAAAGAGTCGTTATGAACTTTTAGGCGGGCAAAGAGTATTTATAGTATTCGGAATATAAGCAGTATTAACCTAGAGCAGTATTAACTACTAGCAGTAGTAACGGCTAGCAGTATTAACTAACTAGCAGTATTAACTGAAAGCAGTATTAACCACTAGCAGTATTATCTACTAGCAGTAGTAACGGCTAGCAGTATAAACTAACTAGCAGTATTAACTGAAAGCAGTATTAACCACTAGCAGTATTAACTACTAGCAGTATTAACCACTAGCAGTATTAACCACTAGCAGTATTAACTACTAGCAGTATTAACTGAAAGCAGTATTAACCACTAGCAGTATTAACTACTAGCAGTATTAACTGAAAGCAGTATTAACTACTATCAGTATTAACCACTAGCAGTATTAACCACTAGCAGTATTAACTACTAGCAGTATTAACTACTAGCAGTATTAACTACTAGCAGTATTAACCACTAGCAGTATTAACTACTAGCAGTATTAACTACTAGCAGTATTAACCACTAGCAGTATTAACTACTAGCAGTATTAACTACTAGCAGTATTAACCACTAGCAGTATTAACTACTAGCAGTATTAACTATACTTACTCCTTTTAAACTTGCTAACACTGAGTACTGCTATGTATATCCTGAAAAAGAAGATTAGTAACACCAAGAATAAAAATATACAGGTATAAAACCACTTTTTGAGAAGAAGATTATTCAGAGTTTATCATTCCCACACCTGTGACCAAGAAAGTGAATCTACCCACATCAAAAGCTTTAGTGAATAGATCAGCAAACTGATTATCAGTGTGGACTTTGACAACTTGAATAAGTTTCTTTTCATTACAATCTCTTATAAAGTGATACCTGATTTCAATGTGCTTTGTCTTTGAGTGCTTGACTGGATTATTTACAATGCTAATAGCACTGCTGTTGTCAATAAAGATTGGAGTGTGTAGAAAGGTTACCCCATAGTCCAACATTTGATTCTGAATCCATAAGACTTGAGAACAGCAACTTGCAGCTGCTATGTACTCTGCCTCTGTTGTAGATGTGGATACTGTGGTTTGTTTCTTGCACTGCCATGAGACTAGTCTAGCACCCAAGAACTGACATCCTCCAGAAGTAGATTTTCTGTCCAAGTTTTCCCCACCTAGATCACTGTCTGAGTATGCTATTAGGTCAAAAGGGGAGTTATGAGGATACCAAAGTCCCAATCTGGGTTGCCCTTTGAGATATCTGAATATCCTCTTAACAGCTTGAAAGTGAGATTGCTTTGGCCTAACTTGAAATCTTGCACAGACACAGACTGGAAACATTATATCTGGCCTAGATGCTGTGAGATACATGAGAGAGCCAATCATGGATCTATAATAATGCACATCCATGTCCTCCCCCTCAAGATCTGCTGTGATCTGCTTGTGTGTTTCCATAGGTGTGCTGGCAGGTTTTGATTCTGAGAAACCAAACTTGGTTAGAATATCCTGCACATACTTGGATTGACATATGAAAATGCCATCTGACTTCTGTTGAACTTGGAGTCCAAGGAAGAAAGTAAGTTCCCCCATGGAACTCATTTTGAACCTTTGATGCATTAAATCCTCAAATTCCTTGCACATGTTGTTTCTTGTAGATCCAAAGATAATGTCATCAACATAGATTTGGACCAGCAAGATATCCTTCTTCTTTCTTTTGATAAAAAGAGTCTTATCAATGACTCCTCTTTCAAAGTCATTTTCCAAGAGATAGGATGACAGAGTGTCATACCATGCTCTTGGGGCTTGATGTAGTCCATAAAGTGCTTTCTTTAATTTGTATACCCTGTCTGGATAGCTTGGGTTTTCAAACCCTGGTGGTTGACAGACATATACTTCTTCTTCAATTGATCCATAGAGAAAAGCACTTTTTACATCCATTTGATAGACTTTGAAGTTCATGTAAGAAGCATAGGCTAGGAATAGTCTGATTGCTTCTATCCTAGCCACAGGTGCAAAAACTTCTTCATAATCTATACCCTCTTCTTGAGTATAGCCTTGAGCCACCAGCCTTGCTTTGTTCCTTATGACAATACCTCTTTCATCTCTCTTGTTTCTGAAAATCCACTTTGTGCCAATTGCTCTGTGACCTTTAGGAAGGTCTACTAGATCCCATACATCTTGTAGCTTGAATTGTAACAATTCTTCTTGCATTGCTTCTATCCAGCTAGATTCTTTCATAGCATCATGTGCCTTTTTAGGCTCAAGCTGGGATAGAAAACATGAGAGCACTGTATGCTGTTGATCTTGCATTTCCTGAAGCCTGCTTTGATGTCTAGTCATCATGGGAGAAGAGATATCTCCTATTACCAGCTGTGGAGGATGATTCTTTTGAACTCTGGTGTTATGACTAGGTTCTTCATTCAGTCCAGCCTCTAGATTAGAGTCATGCAACTCAACTGAAGTGACTTCAGATGTCACTTCTGATTCTTGAGTCTCCTCATCTCTAGTGTCTTCTTCACTCTGACTTGGTTCAGTAAATGATTCCTTTTCACAGTCTTCATTTACTGTGGATATGGGAAAAATCACAGATTTAGATATACTTTCTTGAACTTGTGTGATCTCTGATTCTCCACCATCTGTTCCTGTATACTCATTACTGAAACCAAAAGAGTTAGTTAGTGAATCAATGTCAAATAGCCATTGAGGTCCAGACCCAACAGGATTTGGTGTGTTCTCATTGCATTTGACATTGTCACTTTCTTCAATTATTCTAGAAGAAGAGTTAAAAACTCTGTAGGCCCTACTCTGAGATGAATATCCAACAAGAAATCCATCATCTGCTTTGCTATCAAACTTACCTAAGTGAGATTTGGTATTTAGAATTGTACAAGGACACCCAAAAGGTTTGAAGAAACCAATAAAAGGTTTTCTTTGATTTAAAAGCTCATATGGGGTCTTGTTCTTTTGCTTGACCACTAGAACTCTGTTTTGGACATAACAAGCAGTATTAACTGCTTCAGCCCAGAATGTAATTGGCAATTTTGAATCAGCCAACAGAGATCTAGCAGCCTCTATTAGTGTCCTATTTCTCCTTTCAGCAACACCATTCTGTTGAGGAGTCCTAGGAGCACTATATTGTCTCTCAATACCTTTTCCTTCACAAAAAGTGTTTAAATCATGATTTTTAAATTCAGTTCCATTATCTGATCTAATGACTTTTACTCTTTGATTAGTTTGGTTTTCAATTCTTAGAATAAAGGATTTGATAAGACCACTTGTTTCATCCTTAGTCCTTAGAAAATATACCCAAGTAAATCTGGAGTAATCATCAACAATAACCAAGCAGTAAGATTTCTTTCCTATACTCATAACATTTGTAGGACCAAACAGATCCATATGCAATAACTGGAGACAAGAAGAAACAGAATTTAACTCTTTGGTCTTATGAGAAGTTTTGTGTTGTTTGCCTTTAAGACAAGCAACACAATGATCATCACATGAAAAGACTTTTGAAGGTAAACCTCTTACAAGGTTATTTTTAACAAGATTGTTCATAGTCTTGAAATTCATGTGACACATCCTTCTGTGCCAAAGGGAGGATTCATCTATAGAAGCTTTTGAAACAAGACAATTTAAAGATGAATCACTATCAACATTGTCCAAATCAAGACAGTAAACATTGTCCTTCCTAGGAGTTCTAAGTAGTATCATGTTTTCATCAACTACCTTGAACCCTGGAGCAAGGATCATACACTCAGTATTAGTAAATAATATACTATGTTGTTTGTCACAAACCTGTGATACACTTAACAGGTTGTACTTTAATTGATCAACATAGTAGACATCCTCAAATGTCATCTTACCTTTGGTGACATTACCTTTTCCACTTATCTTACCACCAGTAAGATTGTCTCCAAATGCAACATGTCCTCCATTGATATGTGTGAAATCCTGAAGACATGATATGTTGCCTGTCATGTGCCTAGAGCAACCACTATCAACATGCCAAATGCTCTTTCTCTTGAGCTGTTGGTTGCCCTGCACATTAGATAAATCAATTAGTATGATTAGGGACCCAAGCCAAAGTGATCTTGGGTCTTCCTTTCTCATCAAAGTATTTACATTCCTTTTTAATGAGGTTTTTAAACTCAGAGCACTCTTTATTAGAGTACTTTGTCAATATGATTGGCTTAGCAGAATCAACACTAGAAGCAGTACTAACCTTAGAAGTACTAACAGAGTTAGCAGTACTAACAGGTGTAGCAGTACTAACAGGTTTAGCAGTACTAACCTTGTTAGCAGCATTAACATTGTTAGCAGTAGTATTACTTCTAGCAGCACTATCATTGTCAGCAGCACTATTTGTGATAGCAGTACTAACAGTTTTATTGCTTTTAGGAATCCACATATTGACACTTTCTTTAACAGAATACTTTTTCTTCATGTGGCTTTTAGTTTTAACAGTTTTCTTAGCCACATGGTTCTTTTCAATTTTCTTATAACCAAAGGGTTTTTGCATGGATCTTTGGAAATTCATTCTTTGGTTCATAGGATTGAAATAACAGAATTTTGCAAGATGATTCAATTTGCCACAGATAAAACAAGGTTTTGGTCTATTGATTTTACTCAGATCAACCCCTTGTTTATGTGCCCATTGATTATTCCAGTTTCTTTGATTTCCCCTCTTTTTGTCCTGTTTTTGGGGCTTATTCTTCTTACAAGCACACTGTTTGCAAGGACCTGGATTCACAACTGTGGTCTGTTTATAATGGACCTTACCAGACTTTTCCTCTGTCTTCTCTATGTTCTTGGATTTGATCCAAGCCCTTCCACAATCCTCATTGGTGATAATGTTGTTTTCTATAGAAATCTCACCACTCACCTTGTTCTCCTTACTCTTGCCAACCTCTTTCTCAGTCTTATCCTCAACAATTACCTCATCTAAGGGATCTATTTCAGTGGCTCCCTCAGGCAAGTCCTTCCTATCTTTGGTGTCTAACAGGTCCGAAGTAGGAGGAATATAATTGTTGTTATATGGTGGAGGTGTGGCATTGTACCCAATTCCTCTTCTTAATTTATCATGAATCTGATTTTGCAGTAAGGAGTCCATTGCTTTAGAAGCATTGGAAAACTTTTCTACATCAAGCTTAACCTTGGTTAACTCCTCTTTCAGTTTTTCACTCTCCTCTTTAGATTTGGTCAGTTTAAGTTCTAAATCCTTTTTCTCCCACTGCCAGTAATTAGTGTCATATGAGTGTTGTAGTTCATTGGCTTGAAAACCTTTGATTTGATCTTCAAATCTCTCTACTATCCTCACATAGTCTTTTATATCCTTTTCTAGTCTCTTCAGGTCATCACTCATCTTCTGATTGTGATCCCTGTACCTTTTAACAGTGTCTATGCAAGTTTTAGAGCAGAGATTAGAACTTACCTCAGATGGGAGATCAGATACTTTAGCCATAAGAGCTTGATTCTGAATAGCTTCTTCTGCTTGATCACTCCAATCAAACCCCATTCCTTGTTGAGAAACAAGGGCTTGAGCAGAGTTTCTGTTGTTATTGAAGCTTCCAGATTGAGCTTGTTGATGGTTGTTGTTGTGAGACATTCCACTTCTGCATTCTCTAGCAAAATGTCCCTTCAGATGGCATTTGTAGCATTCTACCTTTGATTTATCAAACCCTGCTCCATCTTCTCTTCTTTGTGAGAAGTTGTTTCTTCCAGTCCTCTTTATAAACTTTTTAACCCTCATGGAGAGCATGGCCATCTGCCATTTAATATCCATCTCTTCCAGATCATCAGGATGAAGTTGTTCTAAGTCATCATTGATCAAAGAAGAATTTCCATGATTAGAAAGAAGAGCTTCAAATACATAATCAGTTCCTTTATCTAAATTTGATCCATTAGCAGCATTAACTGATTCAGGGTTAGCAGTAGAATCAATTGATGCTGATAGGAGTGCAGCATTATGAACATATCCAGAAGGCTTCTTCTTTGCCTCCACCTCAGCTTCAAATACTCTAAGATCATTGTACAGATCATCAAGTTCTTTGTCTTCCAACTGATCATTCTGTCTGAATGACACAGTGTATATGGTCCATTCATCTCCAAGGGACCTTAAGAACTTTCTGTTCACATCATCTTGATCAATCTGTACTCCCATAGTAGCTAGTTCACCAATTAGTTTATTAAACCTGTCAAAAGTTTGAGTCATGGACTCATTCTTAGTTGAGATGAAGTTTTCATACTGTTGTTTTAAGATTGCCTTTTGATTTCTCTTGGTACTTTTAGTACCTGAGAATCTCTTCTCTAGAGCATTCCAGAGCATCTGTGCATCAGTACAATTGCAGAATTGGTGTTGATACTCATTTGGAATGGCCAAGAGCAGTGTGCTCAAGGCTTTCATCTCTGTCTGTCTTGATTTCCTGTCTGTATCTGTCTTTGGAGGAGTTCTTTTGCCATCTTCACCAATCTTTCCTCCATCAGATGGGCCATTCTCAATGATGTCCCACATAGAGTAATCTGTGAGGAGAATATATTGCTTGATTCTGATTTTCCACATGTCAAATTCATTGGATCTGAGCATTGGAACTTTTGAGACCAAAGTACTGCTTGATTCTGTAAGATTTTCCATGATGAATAACTGTTTCTGAGAGAATTTAGCTCTGATACCACTTGTCAGGATCGAATTCTTAACAAGAATTAATACTCAGAAACTAATATCAAAGAAGTTGCGGAAAAACACTTTGATATTTGATCAAACAGTAATCAAAAACAGTATATAATTATCAAACAGTAACCTTGTATTTAATGCTTAAAACTACAAGATTACACACTCAACCTCAATATTGATAAACAGGCTCACCAATACGAATTCTACTTCTCTAGAATTAGGATCTATGCCTTGAGGTTGATTTTTCTCTCTTGAAAAACGATTATCAAAAGTTATTTCTATCTATTCTAAACATTCTATACATATACTGATAAAAAGATAATTACAAAGAATAAACAAATCTTCAGTATATCTTCCATGTATATCTTCAGTATATCCAGCTGTAGTACATTCCATCTGGATCTCTTTAGCAGCACTAATAATGCTCAGCAGCATTAACTTCAACTAGCAGCATTAACTTCAAGCAGTACTAACTACTAGCAGTACTAACTAGCTAAGCAGTACTAACTTTGTTCAAGCAGTACTAACTTTAACTAGCAGTAGTAATTCTACTAGCAGTAGTAACACTTAGCAGTATTAATCTTCAACTTGTTCTGGCGGTAGTAACTACACTTGTACTAGCAGTAGTAACTACACTTAGTAGAATCTTCAGTTCCCAACAGAAATTCCGGTGTTCACTATCCTAAGAAAATAAAATTTATGATATGCTTGACAACTTGTGATAATTACGCAATTAACGTGCAATACCATAGAATACCCGATAGTATACCCGGTCTACAACCCCAAACCTTACCAGCACATTGTCTCCAATGTGGAAGCTTAGTTTGAGTTTAAGATGACAGAAAATTTATGCACTATATAAGAGATAGTAGAAGCCTTACTCGTGTTCGTGCGAGATGATGTGAATAGTATGTCTACATGATTACAGTTATCCGAATTCAAAATAATAGACGATACAAGTACCAAATTCACAAAAATAATGAAGTCAAGAATGGGCATCAAGTAGGATGGCGGTATGGCCGGCGGTAGTTCGAACTTCTACTATTTCCGCGATGATGTGGTCTAGCTTTACTGCCAACCTGAAGAAATATGGTGGCGTGGTATGATATGGAGTCGAGTTCTCGCCATATCCTGAAATTCAATGGAAGTATTAGTACATAGTGAGAATAAATGGTCACCCCAAACCTAGACCGTGGTCTAGGTTTGCTCTTGGTAAAGATTGAAAATGGGTCAAAGATTGATGACCCCAAACCTATGTTGGGACATAGGTTTGAATGATGTACAACCCTCGACTTTGAAAGCGTATATGAGTTGGGTGACCAAGTGTGTGTGTGATTGGGAGGGATGCGAGGAACCCCAAACCTATGTTGGGACATAGGTTTGTTTTGTGTAAAGGAAAGCTCATGCTCACAACCAAATGCATATATGTAAAAGTTAGAGCAAGAAGATGATGGGAAGAACAATAAAACACGACATTACTCATAACACCCCAATTATGACTTAATATTGACATGAAGAGTGAGGTGTAAATATAGGTGATGGTAGGGTGATTCCAAAACAATTAGCACATAAACACCACACAAGCCTAGTGGATGAACAAGATGACCATGGAAGTGTAAGGCTCAACATTATAGTCACAATTATGCTCATATAAATAATTTGGTTGAGCACCCACCCAATTCACATAAAGCACTTATGGAATTACGCAAGATGAAAGTAAAAGCTTAAGCATGATAGCCATGGTGGAATGAATACACATAATTCCCCATAAAACCAACATCTAGAATAATCCCACATGAGTATTTTAGAATCCATCCTTAAGTGTGAGTAAAATCAATTATTAGCAAAGATGTTGAATGACGAGAGAAGTGTAGATAAAGTAGTTAAATAAGAAATTAATTCTCTCTAATAATCCACAATCTTATGCCAATAATGAAACCCTAAAATCAAACACATTGCATTCATCCCTAATCACAAAAATTAATCTTATCATGAACACAAAAGCAAGAGGATGACATATGAGGAATGGCAATGGCAAGAGATCAACACCGCAACCCACATGAGTACTATCTGGATAAATACCACACTATTAGTTCTAAAAAAATCCTAGATATGAGAAAATGGCATAACTAGCAACAACTAGGTAGCATCAATAGAGAAGGGCACACTAATATAGCGAGATGAACACAATCATATAGTCATTACAAAGCACTCAAGTAAGCCACATTGAAAATCCTAGAAGAAAACCACATAATCGTAACAACTCCAAAAAAATGTAGCAATCCCAAAATAAATGTTTGTGGAAAGAAAGGTATGCCCAAACACTTTGAACTATGAAGTATGCCATAAAGAGAAAGTTCAAAGAAGAAAATATCAAGGGTTTGAGCAAAACCCAATTTCACCATTCAAAACAGTAAAGGGAAAGCATAAAGAAGAAGAAGAGGAAGTTGAGAGACATACCTTGGATTGAAGGATGAGGGATTCAAGTAGCAATTGAGGGAGAAGCAAGAGATTGAGAGAAACCTAGCTTGTGTTCCTTGAAATCGAGTACAGAGGGAGAGAGGAGAGGTAGGCGCCGATTGAAAACAAAAAGTGTGGGAGGGAAAAAAAATAATCGGTTAAAGGGTTATTAGACCCAAGTGATTAGAGTGGGTTTTGATGTAGGTTGGGAAGGAGTAAGCCATTGAGAAGCCACGGTAGGGGCTGTTGGGTCTGCACATTGAACGCACAAGGAAAAAAATTGAATTCGGGTGGGATAGGCCGTGAGTTGGGAGGGTGTAACTCACGGAACAAGGCATGGCAAGGGATGTTGGGTTTTGGTCGACGACGGTAGGGTGTAAGGGGGTGGTTCGCGTGGGTTGGGAAGTGAGATGGGAGGGGCTAACTCACGGAAAAACCCACGTGAGGGGATGTTTGTTTGCTAGGAAACGAGAGGGAAAGGGTAAAAGGGGGGGTCTCGCATGGGTTAGGCCGTGAGATGGATGGGTTAACTCACGAAAAACCCACGCTAAGGGTTGTTGGTTTTGGTCGATCAAATGGGGAAGGCAGAGGTGAGCGAGGGTTAGGCCGTGGGTTAGGATGGGTAACTCACGAAACAAGCCACGGTAAAGGCTGTTTGGTTTTATGGAAAATCACCACCCAAAAAAATTTAAATACGATTTTAAACCCACATTAACACCAATTTAAACACCATTTTAACCACTATTTTAATCCACTTTAAATACCATTTTAAACCCAATTTAAACCTCCTCACTATTCTCTCTCAATCCCTTTTCTCGACTTCAAACACATGGGACCAAAGGCTATTACCTCAACCGTTTGCTCCTCTCAATTTCCGTCTTTTCTCTCCAACTTTAACCCAAAACCAAAATAACTTACCTTGGCGCGCGGAAACTTCTCCGAATCACGAGAGACCTACAACGAAAAGAAACAAAACTCCTACAAGCATAAATTAAATAAAACAAAACCCACTAATAATAAAAGAATAAAAACAACTAAAAAAAATAAAACGACACACCTAGTGGGTTGCCTCCCACCTAGCGCCTTATTTAGAGTCGTGGCACGACTGTGTAGCTCTTAATTTCACTCGGTATCGCTTGTAGAACTAAAATACCCACACATACGACTTTTCCTGATTTTCCTCACATCCGTTTTCTCATCATCACCCGTTTCTGATCCAATCGATCGCCTTTCCAGTTCAGCTCTATCTTCTATGCTTTTGAGGACATGGAAGGTTACTTTTTCATTACCAACTCTGAAAGTCATCACACCTTCTTCCATATCTATCAAAGCCTTACTTGTGGCTAAGAACGGTCTTCCCAAAATTAATGGCACCTCAACATCCTCTTCCACATCTATAACTACGAAATCAACTAGAAAGTAAAACTTTTCGACCTTTATCAACACGTCTTCCACGATTCCGTATGGATACTTCACTGATCTATCTGCAAGTTGGAGTGTCATGTTTGTTGGCTTCACTTCCCCCAAGCCAAGTTTCCTGAAAATGGATAAAGGTAACAAGTTAATACTTGCTCCTAAGTCACATAACACTTTATCAAAATGAAAAACTCCAATTTGCATAGGTATAGAGAAACTCCCTGGATCTTGAAGCTTCAGAGGAAGCTTATTTTGAATGATTGCACTGCACTCCTCGGTAAGTGCAATTGTTGCATGATCTTCAATCTTCCTTTTCTTGGACAATATGTCTTTCATGAACTTGAGATATGTTGGCATTTGTGCAAGTGCCTCTGCAAATGGAATATTGATGTGTAGCTTCTTGAAAATGTCAAGAAATTTCTTGAACTGTTCCTTATCCTCGTGTGCCTTCAACCGATTCGGAAAAGGTAGCGGTGGCACATACGGGTTGACTATCGACTTTGATGGAGGTGTCACACCTTTTTCCTTTGGCTCATTTGGATCAGTAATATCAGTAGACATCTCACATTTCGTCCCAACATCTTCAGCCTCTACTTTTTCGGTCACCACATGCTCTCGGGTAGGGTCCTTTATCAATTCCTTGTCACTCCTAATATGAATGGCATTACAATGCTCTCTAGGTTTTCTTTCAGTCTGACTAGGGAATTGACCCTGAGTGCGGGATTGTAGAGCTTCAGCTATCTGTCCGATCTATCTCTCTAAGATTTGGATGGAAGCTGTATTCTGCTCGGTTTCCGCCTTTACTGTGCCTACGGTGGTTGTCAAAGTGCTTACAGATGAAGTAATCTCCTCGACAGTATTGTCCATCTTTGAAATGAACTTCATCAAAACATCTTCTAATCCCGACTTCTTCTCTCCATATTGTCCTTCATCAAGCCTTCTCTGATTATAACCTAGGAGACGATAAACATTATTAGCATTAGAAGAAGAATTAAAATTAAAATTGTTACCGTACTGTTGCTGCTGTTGTCCCATAGTCTCTCTCGGTTGATTTTGCTGTTGATTGCATGAGAGGTTGGGATGCCTCTTCCACCCTTCATTGTAGGTATTAGAGAATGGATCATTCTGAGGGCGATTGTTCCGATTTTGTAAGAATTGAACCTGTTCAGGCTCATGAGAAGCATGGAACAAATTGGGAATGTCTCCCTCATAGTGATGAGCAGGTTGGATGGAAGCTCCGTTCAGCTGATTTGTGATGGCAGCCAGTTGGGCTTTTATCGCCTTTAGCTCATCAGATTCGTGAACATTAGCTACACGTCTGGTATCGGATCGTGGAGTGGCATAGCTATGTTCAGCCAAATTTTCAATCAGCTCAACTGCCTCTTCATAGGTCTTGTTCATCAAGGCCCCACCAGCTGCTGCAGTAATATCATTTTTGTACTGCGGGTGAAGTCCACAAAAGAAAGTCTGAATGATAACCCAGCCGTGTAACCCATGATGCGAACACTTTTTGAGCATGTCTTTATATCTTTCCCATGCCTCATAGAGTGTCTCCTGGTCCCATTGAGCAAAGTGAGTAATTTCAGCCATGACTGGGGCTGTTCTACCCGGTGGAAAGAACTTCTGAAGGAATGTTGCAGTCATGTCGGCCCAAGTGGTAATCTGGCCATTGGGTAGGCTCTCTTCCTAAATTTTTGCCCTTCCCTTCAATGAGAAGTTGAACAACCTCAGTTTAACTGCATCGTCTGACACCCCGTTGATCTTAAATGTGTTACAGATCTTTTCGAATGAACGGAGATGTGCATTAGGGTCTTCTATTGGTGCTCCACCAAACTGTTTTTGTTGCAACATCTGGATCGTGCCATACTTTATCTCAAAGTTGTTTGCTTCTACTAGAGGGGCTCGAATGCCTCTGTTGATAGTTGCCATATTCGGATTGGCAAACGATCTCATCGGCACTCTTACTGGTGCTTCCTCTCCCATTATATGATTTTTTTTATCTGAAACAGGGAAAAGAGGGATCACGGAATGTGCGGAAAATAGAATAAAAAAATGTCCAATGTAATAGCGCTTATAGCTGGTAGTGCTATCAGTGCAAACTAGTTCCCCGGCAACGGCGCCAAAAACTTGATAGGCGGGTTTACACCCCCCTAATCTAACCGCAAGTGTACGGGTCGAATCAAGTATTATGTACTTGGAAGTACGAGTATCGAACCAAGGGAACTAGGAACTGAGTATCACAATGACTATATTCACTATTAACTCAACGGTCAAAAAGGTTAAATTTTTATGAATGATTAACCGAGTACTGATAACAATAAATTAAAATAACACACTATTCAAATGTAACGACTTTGGAAACTTTTATGAAGACAAATAGTTGAGGGATGGAAATCCTATGGTTTTCACTAATGAACAATATTCTTGAAGGAAATTATCAGTTAAACCCTTTAATGAAAATCTAATCTGTGAAATCACCCTTGTTCTTTCTCAAGCAACAACATATTTTATTTTGAAAGCACAAGTCTCATCTCTCGATCTTAACACATGAATTCAAAACACATTAAGTTCCATATTATTATGATACTAAGGTTTAGTTGGTATATCTCTATCCAATTTCTCACCTTAGGCATATAATTCTAGTTCTTGTTAACAATTAATTCTCACGAACTTAATTTATAACGAACAAATCAGATGAAAGTTGATCAGACTCACAAAAGCATTAAAACCCAAATCATATGCTTCATTAGTTAAGAAAAACTGATAAAAACTCCCAATCACATGTTCACAAGCTTAAACCATAATCAAACCAACCCCCAACATCTAAAGATTAGTTCATGTTGGGGGTATTAAACAATAAAGTAGTAGAAGTAGTCATAGATCTAAGAAAAATCTCTCGAAGAATCAAAGATTGAAAAACTCCCTTTTAAATGTGTAATACCGACGAAGAATTGAAAGAATTTGTGTAAGAATCGTGACCAAAGATGTTTCCAAGCTTCAATCTTCTGTTCTCCTCTTGCAAAAATCGCCCCAAGTATGTCTTCTTGCTTCCTCCCGTCGCCAAGTTGATAATGATATGATAAGTCCATCAAAACCCTAAAAGATAACCATTAAAAACGTCCAACCCCTTTCTCGTGGGTTACTCTGTAGGTTAGCTTCATCAACTCACATCAAAAGGTACCCTAATTTTCATTCTGGTAGGTTGCTCCGTGGGTTCAGCTTCAGCAACCCACATCAAAAGGTACTTCAGCCACTGATTTTTGCTTACAATTGGGCTTGAAAAATCCTTCTTAACTTCACTTTTTCACCGGCCACTTCTCGGGTTTGGACTTGACGGACATTATGCTCGATTACCGTTCGGAAAAATACTTTTCGCATTCATTTTTGGCTATCTCTTTATATGATGAAATTCCTGAAACACTTGATTTAAATCGTAAAATTCTACTAAATTTACTTGGAAAAAGCAATTTTACCCAATTAGTGATATGAAAATAACACCAAAAATTGGTGTTATCAACATGCACGTACACACAAGGAATATGTTTTCTTGTCAAAACATTCATAGAAAATTTCTTTGTGGTTTTTCAATAATTGAATGGAAGCCCTGGGGGAGTGAACATCAAAAAACTCATTTCCAAAGTATATTTGTTGCACAAAAGTGGCTTCGTGCTTCTTACAGGCATTTCTAACTGTATCTGTTAGGTCTGATTTTATAGTAATCATTGTATTTATAGGGCTTGGTCAAATACTGTGTTTAGAGTATTATCTGTGTAGTATTGACCAAGGGTATTTAAGTCCCTTTGGTCTTTGTGTCTTGTAAGTTTGTCACGTACATTTGAATAGAATTACACTTTGCGCTCCAAAGTTCTCTCTCTCTAGAAGTTCTAGTGATCTTGGACTCTCAATTGGTATCAAGAGCATACTAGATCTTGAGAGGATTGAGAGAGTGTTTTCCAGAATTTGTTTTAGTGATTGAAATCGAAAATTTGATCGATTTTATTGATTTTTCAATAAAATCTCGTTTTCTTGATTTCTCACAAAATTTGGATTGTTTTTGGTTTGAATTGTGTTAATTTTGTAATCTTCTGCTTCGTTTTTGATATTCGATCTTGTTTGATTCATAGTGTTTTGCTTAAAAACATTGTTTTGATCTTCGATTTTGAAAAATTGTGATTTTCTGGAAAAACGGGTTATCTTTACTGTTCGATTCAAGAATTTGAGTATTAGTGTGTTTTAATCGAAATTGTTTGTTAAAAGTTGTTTTAAAGATGTTTTTCGAAACTCAGAGTGTGAGTTTCTTGTTTTAAATTCTGTGTTAGAATCGATTTTACACAAAATTAGAGTTTTTCTGATCTTTGCGTTTCATTCATGTGTCTTGCGTTTCTATCATGTTACTTTGCGGGTCATTCATATTGATTTGCATTTTCTACTAATTTTTTGTTATCTTGTTTCAGGTTTTCGGTTCACGTTGGACCCGCAAAGCTCATTGTGCGTCTCAAGTGACACACGCAAAGTCAAGCTTCTCGGTTCTATTTTGACACGCAAACCTTCAGTTTGTGTTCCTATCTTCAAGTGAAAAGTCTCACTTTGCGTTCCTCAAGGCACCCGCGAACATCATCTTGCGTTTCCCATTGCAAACGCAAACCTCAGTTTGCGTTTCCCACATCACCCGCAAACCTCAGTTTGCGTTTCAGTCTTCACCCGCAAAGCTCCACTTTGCGGGTCTCCCTGTCTTGGATTAAAAAAAAATAAATAAATAAAATAAAAAAGAGTCTGGAAATTTTTCTTTGTGTGTGTCATCTTTATTTTTTTTAAACTTTGTGTCATAACAAGTGTTTTTCAAATTTACAATTTTTAATATTTTTTTTCTTCCAATTCAATCTGATTTTTGTTTTTCAGATACTTCAGTAATGGATTCTGCCAAATTTGCTTTTCAAGCACAGATCTACAAGAGTTACCTCATGATGTCTTTGGGATCTGATACTCGTCCACCAGTACTGATAAATGAAAACGAATTTGAACAGTGGCAGGATCGATTCATCAACTTTATTGAAAGGCAACCTAATGGGGATAGCATGATGAAATCTCTGTATGAGGGTCCTATGATAAGGAAAATGAAAGTGATTCCAGCTACTGATACTACTCCAGCTACAACAGTTGAAACACCTTTAAGTGAATATGACCCTAAAGAGTTATCGAGATGTCAAGCAGATAGTCTGGCTAAGTCAAATCTAATCCTTGCTCTTCCCAACTCCATTTATAACAAAATCGATTGCTTCAAACATAATCCAATGCTGATGTGGACACAACTTGAGAAGATTATGTTGGGTATTGCTATGTCTACTCAGTTACGACAGACGAGATACATGAACAACTTTGAGAAGTTCCAAGCTAAGGATGGGGAAAGTTTGAAGAGTGTGTTTGATCGATTCTGGGCTGTCATCAATGATCTTTTCAAGATTAAAGTTACCAAGACTGAATTGGAAACTAACTTGAAGTTTCTGAACGCTTTACAACCTGAGTGGAACAAGTCTTGCCACAGAATGAGAAACGATGTTAGAATCTCAACCATGCCAATTCAGGAGTTATACGAAATCCTGATGACAGATGAATCTATGGTAATGGAGAAGAAGGCAAAAATGGATAAGAAGAACAAGCCTATGTCAGTAGATCCCATTGCTCTTATAGCTAGCCAATTGGCTGAGCAAGCTTTGACCGAATCAGCTTATGATGGGTCTACAGATGATGATGGCGAAGCTCTCGAAAAGGCCATGACTCTTTTGACTCAGCTTTATCAGAAACGGTTCATGAATAGATCTGGGTTGAACAATCTGCAGTTTACTTCTGGGTCTAAGAAAATTGAAACTGGTGCTCCTTCAAAGAAATACACTCCAAAATATGAACAGGTTAAGACAGTTGAACAAAAGAAAGATGACAAAAAGGTGATGAACTGCTTTAATTGTGGGAAGCCTGGACATATGGTCAAGGATTGCAGAGTCAAAGTGGTAAATAATGCTGAATTTTACCGAAAGAAGTTGGCTCTAGATGAAAAGAAGGAGAGTGGAACCATCCTGTTAGCTGAAGAAGAGTACTGGTTGGATCATTCGGACGATGAGGCTGAAAATGAGGAGACTGCAGCCATGTGCTTTGTTGGTGACGATCAAAGTGATGATGAGGAAGATGATACCTCATCTGATGGTTCTGAGGTAATATCTGATTTTAACTATAACTTCTTCTTATCTCAAATGAATGTTTTTATCTCTTCCTTGCATGATCTGCGTTCAAAGTTGGTTTCTGAAAAGTTTAAAAATCAAGAAAAGTCTGATTTTATCAAAAAACTGCAAATTTCTTTAAAAGATGAAAAGTCAATTTTAATCGACACAAAAGAGAAATTTAATAAGCAGTTGGTCGAGTTAGAAAATTCAAATCAGACTTATCATGATTCGTTGACTGAACTGACTTCTTCGAATAAAATCCTTTCTGATAAAATAATTGTTTTAGAAAGGAAATTGTATACAAGAGAACAGTCTGAGCAAACTATTTTTTTGAACAAACCAAGGAGTGAAGAAGCTATAAAGGAAAGATGGGGACTTGGTTTTGACAATCCTCATTTTTTAAATAAAGTAATAGACGAAGTTCCCACCTTATATAAATACGACTATCTAAATCTTGCACACTACGGTCCTCAATTTAAATTCTTTTGGACTAGTGAAAAGCAAATTTTAGACGTCGAAAATGAGAAAATAATTTATAATAAGAAAAATGAAATTCCTTTTGTTTACACTTTTGAAAATGCAAAATATTTTCCCGAAAAATCAAGAAGAGGAAAAAGAGTTCAAAATGATATATCTTCTGTTAAATCTTCAGCATCTAATGATTTTATTCCTTCGTATGCTCCTGAATCTGATAAGGAAAATATTTCTCCAATTATTTATGATTCGAAGAAATATACTCCTCCATTAGTGTTGGAAGGGAAAATCATAGATCTTGAAGATCAGATAGAAGATCAGATAGAAGATCACAATATTTTGAAGAAAATTGAATCTGATATTTTTATTTCTTTCATGACATCTAGTTTTGAAGAAAACTTATTTTCTCAAAAATCAGATTCTATTTTTCGCCAATCTTCTGATTCTAAGGAAAATAAAATTAAAAAGGAAGTTTCAAATTTTAAAATTCTTTCTCAAAATTCTTCAGATTCCGAGGCTAGTTCTTCAATATCAAATGCTAAGATTGATTTCTTTGATAAAGTTTCTTCTTCTGATTCAATTATTGATAATTCTTTACTTCTAAATGATCAATTTTATAAAAAGAAGCGTAAAAGAAGAAGATCAAAGAAGTCAAAGAAACATGATACTGTCTTATCTGAAAATTCTAATGTTTCTGATTTTTATTCTTCAGAACGGACTGTGAGGAAGTCATCAAGACAAATCTGGAGAAAGAAGCGGATATCTGAGGAATATATTGTTGATGAGGATAAATGTGTAGACAAACTTTATAACAGTGATTCATTTGCTTCATGTAATAAAATTTCAAAATATTCTAGAAAGCAAATGTTTCGAATTTCAAAATATGTCTCATGTTCTTCCTCAGATTCGAATTCTGATGATTATGCTTTCTCTTCTGATTGTGATTTTTTTTTCTCTGATCCTATTCCTCGTGTTTTACCTGTTAAATCTGATTATTGTTTCCCCATAAGAACTGCAACTAACAAACATGGACCCAAATACAAGTGGGTACCCAAATCTTTATCTGATTCAAAGTTGCAGGCATCACATGTTAAGGGGGAGTAAGGGAAAGTTGGCTTCTAAGTATATCAGCTTAGAACCCGTGCTTCAACGACTTCGACTTCTAAACACAACAGTTTAGAACTCGTTCTTCATAGTTTCAGCTTCTGACTAAATGAGATATTGTGAGTACATCAATTTTAATTCCGCTGCATTTATCTCTGATAATGATGGTATTCCAGTTTTTCTCAATGTTTCAAGAATCTGAGCTTGTTTATCTTTCTCATGAATTTGTATTACTCAAAATTTTCTTTTAATATGAGACACAAATTTATTTTCTTCTATGTAAAAGATGAAATAGTTGAATTTTATTTTGTTCCAACTAAATATTAATTAAAAGTTTAAATCTTTACAAATTTTATTCTATAAAGTAAAGTTTTACATTTTTTCTTTCCTTTAAATAAAATATGTGTCTAGGATAAATTTTCAAGTTCTTTTGTTTATATTAAAGTTTTTATATGGTCAAATTTCAAGTCTTACAAAAGTCGAAAAGTCAGCAACATGTTTGAAACTTTTATTTCTGCTTTAAAGATATGTGAGTCGGAATTTTTATAGTTTACTTTGCTTAGACTACCTAAATGATCAAAATTTTAGATTGAAATGAAAATATGGGCTAAGCATTTAGACGTTGACTTCAGTGATTGAGATGATTATTAAATTCTTAAAATACAGAAATCTCTAAGTTTAAAAGTTTGTACCTGTGACCTTTCTGGTTTGGGAAAGTAAGTTCCTTGAGATGCTTGTCATCTGGTCCCCTAAGGTCATTTGGTCTGGGAGAGATCGAACAGAAATCCTTCTATAGAACCAGATCGAAAGTCATGTTCTACTGGTATGAATGGGTTTAGGATATGTCGATGTAGCCTTTCTGATCTGGGAGAGTAAGTTCCAAGGGGTACTTGACACCTAGTCCCCTAAGGCCAACTGGTCTGGGAGTGACTGACCCAAATCCTGCAATAGGATCAGATAGAAAGTTACGTTTACGGCATGTTCTTTACTTAATAAACTTTTTGATCAAAAGATGCCAAAGTGCACGAGCTTAAAAGATGCCAAAGAGAACACTCATGTTAAGATGCCAATGAGCACAATGCTAAAAGATGCCAATGAGCACACATCTCATGATACTTGGTGATATGTTTGAGTTGCGATAAATCTGTAAATTTGTGAATATCTTAATTCTTGATGGCTTAGTGTTTGTACATGCAAAGTTCTCTATAATATTTTTAGAAATGCATTTTCTTGAAGCTAATCGAAGATTCGCATGTGAGCACACTGAATAGATTGCTGGAAGTTTTTGAAACTGAACATGTCTTAACTTGATATGCAATGAAACTTGTTCTTGTATCCTACAACATATGTTTGATTTCAAATGATTGATAAATTTGTAATATTTTACTCTGTAGAATTTAATTTGTTTAGTATTTAAAATTTTATATGTTTAGTTGTTTCAAAATTTACATTCAATATATTTTTCTTTCTACATTAATTTCTGATCATTGTGTTCTCATAAATATATTTTAATGGGTTTATGCATTATTCAAGGGGGAGTGAACAAAGAGTTGTATTTCAAAGATTAAATCTGTTTTTGAGGGGGAGTGTCTGATTTTCTTTACATGAATGCTATCTCGAATTGTCTTATCTAATGCATTTGTGTAGGGGGAGTCAAATAGCTTAACAAGGTAAATTTTTTCTAAGTCTACTTTGCGCTTCAGGCATGACACGCAAAGCTTGTTTTGCGTTTCCTTTATGAACCGCAAACCTTGCTTTGCGTGTCACACATAGAACGCAAACCTTGCTTTGCGCTTCCTGCATGGAACGCAAACCTTCTCTATTTTCTCTGTTTTTTTTTATTTTGCAGATCTTTCGTTGTCTCGTCTCCAACATTTGCATGACCAAGTTGATCAAGATCATCAAGGTCATGAGGGGGAGAAGTCAAGGAGAAGTTAAAGAGACAAAGAGTTCAAAAGATTATCTGCTGATCAAGATTCGCTCAAAGATTCCATTCACTCAGCTATTTCAAATTCTTTTGCTGTTCTTGCTCCGAAAACCACAGTTCATTCAAGATCATTCAAAAGAGTTGTATCGTCTTGAGCATAAGCAGCAAAGAAAATTTTCAATCTGCAAGATGCTGAGAATAAATTTTTTTCTTAAAAGTCAGAAAGCTTCTGAAAGTCACTTTGTTGGTCCGTGCTATTATAGAAGACAATTTTTGAAGACCAAAGCGCCAATGATTACTAAGGGGGAGATTGTTAGGTCTGATTTTATAGTAATCATTGTATTTATAGGGCTTGGTCAAATACTGTGTTTAGAGTATTATCTGTGTAGTATTGACCAAGGGTATTTAAGTCCCTTTGGTCTTTGTGTCTTCTAAGTTTGTCACGTACATTTGAATAGAATTACACTTTGCGCTCCAAAGTTCTCTCTCTCTACTTTCTCTCTCTAGAAGTTCTAGTGATCTTGGACTCTCAGTATCATATATTGATTATGTTAGGTCATGAATTCACAATTAATCAATGCATGAAAGATTGAACAAGAGGTAGATTGGGTTGGAAGAGATTGTATTATTCACAACCTAGAGAGAGAAAGAGTTTATCTCTCTAGAAACACTTACAAGAATTGAAAGGCTACATTGTGAAATGAAGGTTACAAACAAAATACAAACACCTCCTATTTATACCCCAATCACCCATGTTACACAATTTAGCCCAACCCATTATGCTAATGACAAAGCCTATTGCACTAAGGATTACTTTACAAAACTTTCTAAATACAGTACATTAACATTCTCCCCCTAAAGTTTTGTAAAGGAATCATCTCTTATCAGCTTCAGCTCTTCTCCTCCCTTGATTTCTTTTAAAAACTTTAGTGTTGCTTAAACTTCAAACAGCTCCGGCTCCCCCTTGAAAGTAGCTCTTATTCTTAGAGTATCAACTGAAATATCAGATCTGATGTGGACAGTAACCTCGACTGAGTGCACATAAAGACAACTTTTAACTTTAGTAAACCCAACACATTCCTTAACGCCCACAAGAATGATATGTGTGGATTATGACATGACACCCAAAGTGCATCTTCAGTATATAACATCAATTATGTCTTTGACCGCGAGTTGAATAGGAATTCAGCTTAAGAACTTAATCTAGTATGCTTGTCGGAGGATGAAACTTGTAGCAAACACTACTAAGCATGATAGAAGATTTATCTGAGGAAAATTTTGACAGTTAAATCTCACAAGGCAACTTGTCGCAAAAATGGGTGTGAACAGTAACTTGTCGCAAAAGCTCAGAACTCGCAGAACATTTAAACTCGCAGAACAAATAACTTGCAAAGAACTATTCACGTTCTTTCGCGCTAAACATGATGTGCGTGTTCTTGAAACTCGCAGGCCACTTCATGCGCGTTTTGAAAACTCGCAGGCCTTAACTTGCGCGTTTTATGCCTTAAAAAAATTTGACAATATCAAAACTCGCTAAGCATGAAACTCGCAAACTGAAAGAAGTTAATCGCTCAAACTCGCAAGCTTCGTCTTGCGTGTTTCCCAAACTCGCACGCTTCATCTTGCGCGTTTACTCAAACTCGCAAGCTTGATCTGCGCGTTTTAGGACTTAGAAGAATTTGACAATATCAAAACTCGCATATGACATTTGCTCGTTTCTCTCTATCCTTGCACGTTCTTCAGATGAATCTTGCGCGTTCTTCATATGAATCTTGCGCGAAGTCGAGTCTGAAATCTGAAAAACACCAAATCTTTCACATTTCTTCGAATTTTGAGATGAAACTTTGTGAGCATCTTCGAAAAACACTTCTTAACAACTTTGTAGTTGATGATCTTGTCTAAAAACATCTCAATACAAGAATTCGATCACAACACAGTAAAAAAATATTTCGAACAAAAAAATCTCAAAATCGACTAATTCTTCTAAACTGATTGAAATCACACAATGTGATTGATTACAAATGATTCGACTCTAATCACATAATCAATCTAGTATCAAATCTTGATCAATTAAGCTCCAAAAAGAAGAATTTGAAATCATGGTTATTGTTCATGCGACCACAATCACTGTTCCATTGAAAAATTGCGAATTCGACCGTTTCGATGAATAATTTCTTCGATTAGGCTTTGATACCACATGTTAGGTCATGAATTCACAATTAATCAATGCATGAAATATTGAACAAGAGGTAGATTGGGTTGGAAGAGATTGTATTATTCACAACCTAGAGAGAGAAAGAGTTTCTCTCTCTAGAAACACTTACAAGACTTGAAAGGCTACATTGTGAAATAAAGGTTACAAACAAACTACAAACACCTCCTATTTATACCCTAATCACCCATGTTACACCATTTAGCCCAACCCATTATGCTAATGACAAAGCCTATTGCACTAAGGATTACATTACAAAACTTTCTAAATACAGTACATTAACACACATTTCTTTAGAAGTTTTAAGATGCATGATGGAATGGAAAACTTCATCAGGCAGAGCCATAGAGATAATGGTCTTTGCCCTTGCATCGATACCAACCTTTTTTTGTCTTCATTACTCAATTGTCTGATTTCCTTAACAACATAGCGTTCAGGAACAAAAGGAGTGGTGGCAGTAGCTGGAACGGCAGCTATAATTTGGACAGGTTCAAAGGTTCCATTTGCTACGTACTCAGATATAGTGGGATCTGCACCTTCAAGAAATAGAATCATTCGATTCTTCCAGAGTGAAAAGTTATCTCTGCTAAATCGAGGACGTTTAGAAAGTGAACCATTATCATAGTAGTTTGTGTTTGTGTTAAGTTCCATATTAGAATAGCAAGGAAGAGAATAAAGCAAGATCTTGTTTATCAGATTAAACAGTATGCTCTGATACCACTTGTTGGTCCCGGAGGTGCTTAACAAGTTTGTAGAAGGGGGGTTGAATACAAACACAGAATTTAAAGTTTAATAAATTGTTTATTGATAAATCAAACACAATTTACAAGTCTGTTGCGGAATAAGATTAAGTAGAACTCAATCTAAACAAACTTAAGAAAACACTAAGATGGTTGCACAAAAATATAAAGAGTGGGGATTTTAGAATTAGAAAACAAGGGTTTCTATATGATAGAAAGATGAAGGCTAGAGGTGAGCGCACTCTTTAGATGGAGAGGTAATCTTTCTATTTATACCCTATGCATTAAATACATGGCAGGGCACTTTACACGTGTTCTTCATTGATTGGCTGAGAGGGTCTGAGTTTGGGAGACATGCTTTCGGCCGTATCATGAACAGTGTAGTTGACAGAGTTATTGTACGAATTGTGGCAGAGGTATGTCCGTTCTAACACATCATACTGGTTGTGCAGGGAAAGACAAAAGATACTTGAGGCATAAGCTAAGTGATCATCGATCACTAAATATCTCTTCCTTCAGAGATATAAAAAGGTTCAGCTATCGCTGAAGCTTTTCCTCAGGTTTCTTCACGTATGAGTAGAGTCGTCTTTGCTTCACTGATATCCGCATCAGGTCACTAGTAGACTTGTCTTTGTTCAATAGCTTCGTCTTCGATTCAACTATGAACATCTGTTGACGTGAAACTTATCTTCAGGGATTACGTTTACATCAGAGAACGTCAGCGATAACTGAACAGACTCAATCTGATTGCTGATAGTGAAACACTAATACATATGAGCGTTTATAAGAAAGATCATCAGTGATAACTGAACAGGCTCAGTCTGATCGTTGATGGTGAAACACTAATACATATTAATAAACGTAATTTTCACTAAGTATAGAAGAGGGTCGTTATCAAATCACTGCGAGAGTTTGGATCAACACCCCCAAAAATCCCCTTCTACACCCTTATCCCTTCCCAAAAGATAAGAAGCCCTAATTATCTACGCCACCTAGGGCTGAGCATCAGACGGGTCGGGTCGGGGCCTAAACCCTAAACCCGATCGGATATTGGGTAATGGGTAGAAGGCCCGAAATCGGCCCAAAATCCGACCGAATGTAGTTCGGATACTTCGGGTTTCGGGTAGATTCTGGTAGGGTTTTCGAGTAGGGGTTTCAGAATGCTCAATTGATTTGAAACACAATCCATGGTCCAAAATTAAAGGAATTCAACTACAAGATTATTCTGAAAATCCGATTTTTTCCAAATTTCAATTCCAAGACAGTAGATGGAGTCGACGAAACTTACTTAGAAAAATACAATCTAAGACAATCCATATATATTTCAATTCCAAGACAATCCATAAATATTGTCTAAAATCAAAGGGCTTCAAGTTTCAACTACAAGAACAAGAAGGCCTGAAACTTACTTAGCAAAATATGCGTCGGTGCCTGGTGGAGTCGTGGGTGGAGTCGACGTGTGTCAGTGGGACTGTGGGAGTGGGAGGGCGTCAGTGGGACTGTGGAACGTCGGTGGATGGAAGGCGCCGGTGGATTAATAGGCTTTGTTTGTCGGTGATCTGTCCTCGCGAGTCTCTCTGCATTTTGGAAGTAGAGCATGCAGAGTCCTTGCTTATTGATTAGTTATAAAATTCTTATGCTAAAGGAGTTTTAATCCACTTTTAGGAATTGAATAAGCAATCACAAATAATGGTGGGACCGTGAAGTGAGAGAGATCTGAGAAGAGAAGAGTGAGAGAGGTCTGACCGTTTATAGATATATAAAACAATTTTTAAAAAATAATAATGAAGTTCAGGTTTTCGGGTCGGGTCGGGTGGGGTGGGGTGGGGGTTTGGAAACCTACCCCAATCCGTTGTATTCGAGAAATATGTCGGGTTCGGGGGTTCGGGGGTTCAGGTTTTCGGGTGACGTTTTTTCGGGCTAATCGAGTGTCGGGTCGGGAGGGTTTTGCTCACCCCTAACGCCACCACCTTAAAACCATCCTCGGTGAAGGCCATCTCCCTTGGCAAAATGACGGCCTCCCTCCTCGCCTCTATCCCCGGCGATCAACATCATCGAGGTTTGTCTACTTAATCAACACACAGAGTCGTCGTTCCCCTTCCTTCCGACCAGGTAACCACCGACCACCGCCAGAAAACTTACGATTTTTCTGTTCGTTGTGATGTTGTACAAGTTATCCAGTAGCTTTATAGTCTCATCAACTAATCTAATTTTGAACCATGGTCAAGTTTCCATGAGAAAAATCAAAGGATTTTGGATGGGTGGTTGTTGATTTTGCCTTTGATGTAGGCTTAGGTCATTGCTTATTAATTTGGTTTTTAGGTTTTGGTTTTGGTTTGACTGAAAATCGTACAAAGGTTTTTGGGTTTTGGTTTGAGTTTTCATTTCATGGCAGAATATTTTCATGGTTGTTACAAAAGTTGATAGCAAATCATGTGGAAGAACACTATTAGTTGTTAGGTTGCTAGTTGTCTCTTGCATTCCCAAAATGTTACATATTTTTATGATTTCAGATTATGAAAATATGTCTTCCTATTGAAAATTTGTGTTGAATGATATCTTGCCTTTGTTGTCTTGTACTTGTTTTGACATGGAATAACATTTTCATTGCTTTATTTGTTATCTTATTATCGTACTTTGCCTTCTTATTGCATATGGACATTTATAGGTGAAATTGGTGGTTGTTTTTGATGCTCTGTTGTGAGGGCTTCCAATGTACAAAGGAATTTTGTGAGTGATACAACCAAACACCCTCTTAATACTCTTGCTGCCTTGTTTGAGATTTTTAATGGTCCACTAGATGGTGTTGCATATTGAATAATGTTTGATTGTAATACCTATTGAAATCCACGACTCTTTTGTAAAAGGCTCTCAATTTGTTGTTGGTAATAATGTATTTGAAATTATCCAAGTAATTGTTAACATATTACCTCTTGTTCTTAGATTTCGTGATTTCAAATATGATTTCGTGATGCATCAAAACATTCTTACATTAGATTTTTTGATTTCGGAAAGAATGGAGAGATGAAGGGACTAGTTCAAAAAGAAAGTTGGTCAATTTTGTGATTCAAACCAACGAGCTTGTTACGACGGGATGACATTTGAAGAGCTTGTATTTGGTTATTTGAAGTTGTATATTGGTTTTTTAAACATATGTAATTCGTAATATTATTTGTTATTGGGTAAAATTCTAATTAATAAAAAATTCAATATTAATTTTTTTAAATGTTTTTCCGACGTAAATTATGTTTTATGGCGAAAGTTTTTCCGACCGACAAATCTACTAAAAATCCGCCTGTAAACACGTTTTTCCAACGGATATTTCCGTCGGTAAATTTGGTTTGTCTCGCAGTGTAAGGCAACATATGCAAATAGAGTATGTTGTCTAAGTTGATACCTTAGGCAACACGTGCATAAATCCAATGTTGCCTTTGAGTTTGTTTGATACAATGTATGTTTTTTCCATAGGCAACGTAACTTTTTACGCGTTGCCTAAGGAGTAAGCTTAGGCAACATATGATGTTTGCGTTCGTTGCATAAGTTCTTATGCAACATTGAGAAGGCAACATTGCTTAGACAACATAAGCTTGTTGGCTAAGCCTTAGGTAACACATAAACCCCTCTTAGGCAACATTTTTCATTTGTTGCCTAAGTGACATTTTGAGGTAGTGGTGCACAATGAAAAATGAGTTTCATTAATTTGAACTCATCCATATATATATATATATAGAGAGAGAGAGAGAGAGGGGCACATTCAAATGCAAACTTTTTAATGGTGCAAACCATGCAACCCACTTATCTACCACATATTTTGTTTTTACCTTTTTAATAAAAAAATGGGAAAATAAAATATGTGGTAGATAAGTGGGTTGCATGAGTTTGCACCATTAAAAAGTTTGCATTTGAACATCTCTCTCTCTCTATATATATATATATAGGGTGCGTTTCTTTTCCAACCCAAACAATTTGTACAAACTATGCAAACCACTATATTATGAAACAATAGATATATTTATGGATAATAATTATGATTCATTAATAATGATTGTGATATATATGGAAAATGTTAAGTTTATTCATTATAATCATGATTTTAAATTAGGAAATGTTAAGTTTATTCATTATAATCATGATTTTAAATTAGGAAACATAATAAAATCATATATTCATTAGACTTGATGAACGGTTAAGATTGGTTTGCATAGTTTGTACAAATTGCTTGGGTGGCAAAAGAAACGCACCCTATATATATATATATATATATATATATATATATATATATATACATATATATATACACACGTACATATTCATCAATCATAGAGGGTGTTTGGGATTGTTTATTTAAACTCCTTATTGACTTATAGTTTTTTCACACCGCTAATAAGCTATTTTTAGTGTTTATATTTGGGAAAAATAAAAGTGATTATAGTTTTTCCACACGCTAATAAGGAGTTTTTGATAAGTTAAACTATTCGGACTTATCAACTTATTTGAAACAACTTATGACTTTTTTAGTTATTTTACATGTATAAGCAATCCCAAACACCCTTAAATAACAACTTATTAGCTTATTATGTTTTGATACCACAATAAACTAATCCAAACACTTTTTATAAAACTCATTTTTATCACCACATAAATTAATAAACACTTTTAAAAATAAACATAAATTATTTTAAATAAGCAATCCCAAACATCCCATAATTATATAACCAAAGAATGAAAATAAAAACCTAGATGGGTACATTTGGAAAATTGTGTAAAAGCACGGGATCATGTAGCAGACACAAATTACGTCAAAATCATAAAAGTCGGTGAGCTTAGATTGTGAGAGCTTGATGTTTAATTAAACATGATGGGGCCACGATACCAAATACATAGATTGAGATGTAATCAAGAATGTTAAACAAGGTTGTGGCGTGGTGGTAAGAGCTTGGGGACTTCATAGCGGTTGTCTGGGTTCGAGCCCCACTAGCAGCATTGTGGCCACGGGATGAATGCCTGCGGGCCATAGGCCTGTTTTCCAGGAGATTAGTCTGGGTCCAAAGTGGTCTGAGATACTCCTTTACCAAAAAAGAATGTTAATATTACAAGAAATAATTTAAAGAGTTAATTACATTTTTCGTCCATGTTGGTTTATGGTTTTGTACGAAAAGATTCCTAACCCTTAAAAATTATGATTACATTAGCCAGGTTTTTATTTTTCTTTGAGTTAATTACACTCTGGGTCCTTATGATTAGCTCAAAATCTGGATGTGATCCCTGTTTTAAAATAAGTACACTAGGGATCCATGTGGTTTGATTTCATTGCACTCTAGGTACCTGTGGTTTGCATTTCGTTACACTCTGGGTCTGTAATTACATTATTGGTCCCGACCTGTGTTTAGGGACCCAAAATGCAACAAAATGCAAACCACAAGACCAGAATGTAATGAAATGCAAACCACAAAGCCCCTAATGTACTTATTTCAAGATAGGAACCATATCCAAACTTTGAGTAAACCATAGGACCAACGGTTAACTTTTTTGCTTTTGATCCAGTTTTTTTTGCCGTTACTTGTTAAATTTGCTCCATTAAATTAAAGATATTTTAGTCATTTTTTCCATTGCTTTAATATACTTTTTTATTGTGCATTTTGCATGGTGTGTATAAAACGTTTAATTAAAAAAAAACAAAAAAAAAACATCACACGAGTACCTATCTCCGGTCACTATGCCACCTATCTCTAGCCAACACACCAAAACAACCTAAATTCAAACCCTAATCACCAAAATCTCAAAATCAAAGAAACCCCCATTCAATAGAGTTACAAATTTGATTTTCGTTGTTCATTCTCCTTTTCGTGTATGTAACTCGTTTGTGTTTCAATTGAGTTATAGATCAACATTAGGGGGCTGTTTGTTTACCTCTTAATGTTCCATTAAGAGACAATTTCTGAATCGTTAAGAGGTGAATCTTGTTTGACAAAAAAAGTCTGTCTCTTAATGGTTTCAAAACCCCCTGAATAGTTTTTGTATTCTGACCCTCACTTAACCACTCAGAGCCCTAATTTCATTCTGAACAATTAAAAAACAACCGTATTTTATTTTGCACTATATCATAATAGTCTCTTAATCATTCTGACAACTTAATCATTCTAAACCAAACCATTCAGCAACTATCAAACTGTCATTTGTTCCATAAGGAGTTGAGTTGTAGATATTGAGGGAAGGCAACGTTCGCAGAAAAACAGGGGAGGGAGAGTTGCAGATCTAGTACCACCACCACCGCTCAAATATGGAACAACAACATGATAGGAAGGAAGAGGGAGGGAGTTCAAATCTAAAAAAACGGGGAGTTGCAGAATATGTAAATCTAGAACCCTAGGGATCGTACTATTCAAGGGAACAGGGACGATAGGTGGCTGACGAGACTGATGTGGTGATAAATAATTGAGGGACAGTGATAGAGGGGGATGTCGGAGAAGGGGGGAGGGGATTCGAGGGCTAAGGGTCTTATTCGTAGAAAAAATGAGACCCTAAGGACCCTTATCATATTTTTTTAGGATTAGGGACCTTCTTCGAAAAAACCATGAAACTGCATAGATAAAAAATGTAATTAACTCTAACATAAATATATTATATGTCTTTTTAGAAAATTGTCATATGAAATATTTGATGTGTGTCGGTTAACATATTTGCAATAATTAATCAGAAAAACACAAAATTTGAACTCATAACTTAATTAAATATAAACCATCTTCGATGTATAAGTGTTAACCTAGCAACACTACAGAGACTCGTAAGAGAATGGTTATATATAATATATTATATATCCTTCTTATAATTCAACAATAAGTATATGTATATCACGAGTATTGATCAACTTCTGAAATCAAAATTGAAAACTTCGAACCAGTAGTGCCCTAATTTAGCTAAGCCAAAAACCATTCTCAGTAATGCCTCGGTCTGACGACCATCATCCGCAAGGTAAATGTCGTGTCCCAAGAGTATGTGGGTGGTGCCTAAAGTCGTGCCTTAGACCTCCAACTTATTTTGCAATCTTTCACACCTCCTCATCTATTAAGCTAAGAGCACCCACAGCCCTGGGTTTATGAAAAGTACATCACCCACGTGGACAAATGTGTACCGGTCCAGTAATTTTTTTTCCATTGATTGTGAGGTGACATGGCAAACTGCTCCATCTGCATGGAGCGATCCATGCCTTTATTTTCCTTTAAATAATATAGTTTTTTAAATAAAAATAATATAATAATCAAATTTATATTTATTAAATTTAATTAATTAAAAATGAAAAATTAGGATTTATTTTAGAATTATATATTTTTTTATATTAACTTAATGTAACTTTCAATTATTGTAATTTTTAATTATTATGATTTTTATTATTGTAATTCTTAATTATTGTCTTTTAATTAATAATTAGTTTTTAATTATTGTCTTTTATCAGTATAATTTTGTATTATTATAGTTTTTATTAATTTAATCATGAACCGGTCCATGATTTGGTGTGAAAGGTTTATGAAATGTGTAGGAAAGAGAAAGCTGATGTGGCAGAAAGAGAAAGCTGATGTGGCAAAGCCAAGGACTTTTGGTAAGGTCCATGGTTGTAGATGCTCTAAAACAAAACCACAAAAATGAATATGATCTACTTTAATCAGGGTCGGTCTTAGAGTCTTTGATACACTGTGCGAAAATGCTAAAAAAAAACCCTATGCCTAATTTTTTAAGCAAATGAAACGACAAAACATACAATTAATTAAAAGGTTTGGAACGTATTCAAGCTAGGTCGCTCATCATCACGTTGATTTTTATTAACTATAATTAAAAAAAATACAAAGGGGGGGCATAAAAACCAAAACCCTGAATTTCAAAGTATAGAATGGTAAAGGATAAAACATGAATTAAGATCGTGTTTCCTTTTTTTTCCAGTTTTTCCTTTTCCAAATTGAAATTAGCACAATAGAACATTTACTTCAATATATGGAACTTAGAACTAAAAGATAAGGAAAACTGTAATTAGTTTTAACTAAAATAGTAATATAAATCGAAGTTAATGTCATAGTAAGCAAAGAGCAATACTAAGAAAGTTACAGGCCTAAAGACTAAAGTCTAAATCTAATGTGGTAATGTTAAACCTCAAAGTAAACAAAAGTCAAAAGAACAATAATAAATTATAAATTCATAATCTATGATATTGTGCATTGCAAAGAACACCCAATAAGGCAATATCACAATATGTTGTTATTGTTGTGCAACGTGCTCCAACTATGCTGATACACTGATGTGCTCATGAGCATTGCAAATTTCAATATGCAAAATGAACCGAACGAACACAAACGGAGACTTATTCCCGTTCGTTTGTTTAACTTAACCAAACAAACAAACGGACGCGAGCGGTAAATGAACGAAAGTTTGTATGTTCTTGTTCGTTCATTTAACTTAACTAAACTGAACAGAACAAACGTACAAACAGGAATGGTAAACAAACGGAATTTTTTGTATTCTTGTTCATTCGTAAAAAAAATGTGTTCGCTAATGTTCGTTTGTTAAGATGTTAAACGAACGAACGTAAACGAACGAAACATTTTGTGATCTTATTCGTCCATTAAGAAATTTTGTTTGTTCACGTTTGTTTATTAAGATGCTAAATATAAATTAGATTGAGTTGTTGAAATGTTGGGCTTTCACCGGTTCACAAATTCAATATCCATCACTACCAAGCCTTGGTCCGTTTTTATAGTCAAAGCTACATTATTAAACCCTAAACTAATAATAAATGACAACTTGATTCCCCCTTGGGCTTGGATGCCCTATACGGTGGCACGAACTGCACGTGGCCAGGATCGGCCCTGACTTTGATAAGTGTAATCTACCACATGTTGATCAGACGATTGACCAACTATAAGTCTATGAAGTATTAACAAAAGGTCAATTGGCTCGTATCAGGTTACCTATAGTCCACCTCTTCTAGGAGGTCAAGAGTACCAAATTAATGTGAGGAGTGTAGGTGATTATTTGTTGTATATAAATATTATATAAGAAAAGTAATATAACATAGTTAATGACAATAAGTATATTTTGCCACCCAATTTAACGAAAAACCCTTGCAAAATTTAATTTATGCGTTCGGTATTAAAATTTACATGATTGAAATTGTAATCATCCCATATGCTTATACCATTTTTTTCCTTACTTATTATTAGTTGGTAAAGGACGCAACGACTTTACTCAAATACATAATAGGTTCAAGTTTGAATCTTGCGGAAGGCGGACTTGAATACATCCGCTAGCTTCACCTATTGAATCAACTCTTAATTAATGTCTCCTCCATGTAGTTCCTAGAGAGCGGATTCCATGTGGGGATGCTCGGGCTTACCGATAATCAAACCTTTTGCTTAGATACATCTCTTTTCCTATATATCTCACACCAAATCAGTGGAACTAAAATCGAAAACAAGATTGGTAAACGACCAAATAAGACCTTAGCCTTTTTGTATCGCAATCCTAGGTATTATGAATTCGATCTAAGAGAACACAAATGTGATCACGATTATGTGGCCATATGTGATCAATTACTACCAAATTACGAATGAAGAGAATACAAATAGAAATGAAGTAACATATAGATGCAAGTAAAGAGATGATCATTGGTTCAAAATCATGGTGCCAATGGTTCTATAAACAAACGTTCCATTGAATCCATTCAATCTGCAGGAGTTTACTTTCTAGTAGTTGATCCAATACAAAAACTTCAATCAATTAATATTCATGTAAATTACATGTATTTCGTGGTACACTCCAATGGCTTGTTATCATATTCAAGGAAGAAGACTTGCCCTTAAAACTCCAATCAAATGGACTAAACGTTAAAGGAAAGGAAGTAAGAAGAAGAAGAAACAACACAGTTATTAAAGACAGTTTTTTTCACACTTCACCTTATTAAGGCCGATCACCCAGCCGTAGCTCAAGATCCAAATTCTCTAGCGTAGAGTTCGGGCTACGTTCAACGGGCACCAGTGATTCAGCTTCATCTCCATTTATAACCATCTTGTTACTATTCTTTGCAAAGAAAGACTGTGCATCATCGTCTGTTCGCCTTCTCTTGGAGAACAAACCATCATCGGGTTCATCCTCGTTGTTATAGATAGGTGTCTCACGTCTTCTTCTAACAAGCGAATTTAGGTTACCGGTGAAATGAACTTCAATCTGGTGATTACTCTTCCTTGAAGTGGTAGAATTTGACTCCAGAACTTTTGTACAACCCTTCTCTTGATTTCCCAGATCGTCTAAATGAAATCTTTTTCGGGATTCAAACTTATTGGACCATGACAATACGGGAGTACTAGTACTACTACCCCTTTGATCTTCTTGAGTAAAAGAGCAGGTGAAAGGAGTGAGAATAGAAACTGTAGAAGGTCTGGGAGAAGATGATGAAAAGAGAGTATGATCCAAGTCAATATTAGGGTTACAGATCTCATTAGGGTTTTGTAACATACATGTAGTACTCAAATTAGGTTCAAGAAGTTGATTGTTTTTTGGACTTGAAATCTGCTTGAGTCTAGCCCTATCTCTCCTATGAACGTTCATGTGCCCACCAAGAGCTTGAGCCGACCGGAACTCCCTTCTACAGAAACTGCAAGTATAAGATCTTGGAGGCCATATACACCCACCGAGCGGCCCAGCCGCATCTTCTGCGAATGCTTGTTCTTCCCAAGAATCACCAAACGAAGATAATACGTGTGAATTCAAACAGTTAGTTCTATCCTTCTGGATCCAATATGATCTTGATTTATCATCCATTATTGATCCAGATTCAAGAACCAAAACCGATTCGTCTCAGTGAGGAATATTATAGACAGAAGGGAGGTGGGCAGTCTATATCTTAGTTTGACACAAATGAAAGCTACATGGAGAATCTTTTGGTGAAGAGAGGAGCTGCTAAGTTAGAGCCGTGACAAATTGGTTGCTAATTAACAAAAGGAGGGTTCGAAGGTGAGGTGGTGGGTGCTCAATGCTTGGCTGTTTTCTGTAGCAACTTTTTGGGGTTTTGCTTCTTCACCTTCAATACTGACACACTTCTGATACCCCACTTAATAATAATTAAACACAAAAGTTATCTGGAATGCATCCATTTCCACCTCGTTACTCTCCTTCATACACTAACTCGTGTATTTTTCATTGTCATATTCACAGGGAGGATCGATGTGTGCTTACAAAAAGATTATAATAATACCCACAAAAAAGGAATGATGGAACCACAAAAATCAAAATTACTTACATAACTGTAGCATAACTACAATTTTTTTTTTACTTAAAGTCATTAGCATAAAAGATATATGCCATAGGTAAATTACATCAAAATTTGGCTACCTATTTTGAAGAAACTACTTTCAAAAGCTCTACTTTTGATGTTTACAACAAATAGGGTTTCTGGTTTACAAATTATAATGTTTCCTTTGTTTTTCTTCAAAAATATTTAATAATATGCTCTCTTAATTACATCATATGTACATTTAACTGCATCAAAGACATGTATTAAAGTAAAAGATTGTAAGATACTTTCATTTTAATGCCTTTAATTTATCTATTACAATACATACCAATATTTATAACATGATAATGTGCTTTATCCTTCGAACACCTAGATTATCGTAGGGCTGTACAAGTTATATATGGTGATGTTACACTCATATATATATAATGATGATAGAATTGGTCCAAATTAAAGATGATCATACTGAATTAATGTACCTAAAAAATCCCATTTCGAAATAGGATCTTCTGAAAAGAGACGGTATTTGCAAACCATAACTCCATCCTTAGGGTAAAGGGCAAGTAAGCACTACAAATTAGTAATGACAAATGAAAAATGATGAATAGAAATAGCTTCTAAACAATAAACTAATAACAATTAAGTAATTAAGACGGGAGGTAATTAAGCAACTATTATTGTAATGTGCCAATTAGAAAAAACCTTCAAGAAAATAACGTTTTGAATATTTCTTGATAACAAAAGACATGATAAAACTTGAAAAAACAATACATATTATAACATGATATTGGTGAAAAAAAATTAAAAAAACAATAAACCCTGAATAATAATTGGGTGTTTCGGATTGCTTATTAAAAATGTTTATTAACTTATTGGGTTTTCAAATAGCAAATAAGCTATTTTGAGTGTTTGGATTGGAAACTCCTTATGACTTTTTCATCCCGCTAATAAGCATTTTTTGATAAGTCATTCCTAACTGGTTTATTTGAAACTCCTTATCAACTTATTTAACCAAATTACATATGTGTCCCTTCTTTCTATAAGTTAATAAGCACTTTACAAAAAAACATAAGTTAATAAGCACTTTTACAAATAAGCAAAAGTTGTTTTAAATAAGCAATCCAAAACGCCCCCTAAAAGTGTGAATTACATTGTGGGTCCGTGCCCTGAGCCTCTTTTTTCATTTTGGTTCCTAAAATGCAACAAATACAACGGTGGTTCTTAAATAAATTAGTCATTTTACCTCTATATCTTATTTTTCTTTACAAAAGTAAAAAAGTAAATTAATATTACATAGTTATATAATAATGGACATTATATATAACTTTAAACAGAGAAACGAAGGGCTAAACCTTACCTCTCCAGTAAAACGAGCCTCTCCTCCCTTTCTCCTACGAAACCTCCTCTCCTTTATCCATCCAACACATTAAAAAAAGACACTAGTTTTGTTGCAAAAGGAACAATGCAAAAAAAAAAAAAAAAAAAAAAGAGGCCCCGTTGCTTGAGCGGTTGACACGAAGATGATGTATTGTGGAACAACATATATCTTTCCCACAAGCTCACCCCTTTCCCGATCCACATAACCCCATCTCTCATCTTCGATCAAAACCTTCCTCCTGCATATCCTCCCCACTCCTTTTTGGACAAATGAGGTCGAAGCAGCTAAAGGTCGGAGTAGATGAGGTCAAAGATGAGCGACCCTCTCTTATCTACCCATCTCCCCTTCTTTGACCCTCTTTTGTTTCCTCTCTCGTTCAAAGCAACCATTTAGGGTTTTCTGGTCTTCAAAGCAAGTGTGAAACCAACCATTTAAGGTTTTCTGGTCATGTTCCAATTTATGGTTTGAATGCTTTTTTTGGGGTGATTATTATTGGGTTTGATTGTTTTTGTATGAATCTGATCTACGTTTAATTTGAATGTTTGATTAAATAAAAGTTTGAATGTTTTGGTATGAATCGAATTTAGGTTTGGGGTTTGCGTGTTTCGTCATGAATGTGATTTAGGTTTGAATGTTTGATTAACCTTTTAAGGTTTAATTAAAGTTGGAATGTTTTTTGTACGAATCTGATTTGGGTTTTAAATGTTTTTAATTTTAGTCGTGGTGGTGCGGTGCCAAGACAATGGCAGTTGGTGGAAGGTGGTTGGGGGGTATGAATGTTCTTGAAGTGAGGAAGATGGAGGTGGGGAGAAAGAAGATAGGTAAAAAGAGGATATTGCCCCACACATGAGGGACACATGATTGAGTTATCGAAGGTAGAGTTAACGATGTTAAATCACGAGGCTAATCAGTTATATGTGTTAGACATAAAATAAGAATCACTAGCTAGTATACTTATGCCTTGTGTAAGTGACGTCTACAAGCAAAAGGTGATCATGCCCATGACTATTATACTTGTATCAAGAAACTATCGTAAGTAATAGTCTCAAATAACGTATGATTATGCATTTGTCAGAAAATGTCAAAGATAAATTTGACGGTAATGGAAAAGTTACAAATCAATAAAATTGACGATGAACATCTAGGAGAAAAAACTTGGGAGTAAAATGATAACTTCTTCAAAAAAAAGTGAAGTGGAAGGAATATTTATATAGGGTGCCCTTCATGGAGAACTGATTATTTTGTGATAATCGTGAGATCCAATCTCAACCACAAATCAAATAATAATTTAGGAAATAAATAAATTTGGTAATTTTGATTTAAAGTTATATTTAAAGGACTTTTTAGGTAATTTTATAAATCTCCTCTCTCCTCTCTCCGTTGAAACTAGCTAATTTCGGTGAAATACACTATGATACCCTTGTTGATAGAAAGTAGACTATGATATTCACTGTGATGCAAATGTGGTACAAAATACATTGTGATACAAAATACACTGTGATACGCATTATGATACAAAATGCAATGTCATACATAAAATAAATACGAAACCCAGTGTGATACCCAAAATAATAACACTATGAACCCACTATGATGCCACTGTGAAAAGAATTCCCAAGCACATAACTCCCAAATGTCCTAGAAATGATACCCGCTATGATACCACTGTGATACATACTATGATACCAATGTGATATCCACTATCATACCACTGTGAACAAAACTCCCAAGAATTTTTTTCATAATTTACAGGTGGTTCTAAAGAGGGGGGGGGGGGGTAGTGGGTATCACATTGGTATCATAGTATGTATCACAGTGGTATCATAGCGGGTATCATTTCTAGGACATTTGGGAGTTATCATACCATTGTGAACAAAACTCCCAAGAATTTTTTTCATAATTTACATGTGGTTCTAAGGGGGGGGGGTGAGAAAACAGAAGAAATGAAAGAATTAAAGCTGCTAGATCTGTCCGACAGACCAGGACCAAGGGCTAGTGTTATGTTTTCCGATTGAAATTCTTCATCGCTCGAAAACGAAGGAGATTATGAGGTAGGAGATATCACCCACAAATCAGCATTAATACCCTTAGTGATGCACTGTGATACCCTCCGATTTTGATTAGTCCAGTTTACAAACACCTCAGTGATGCACTATGATACCCTTTGATTCTGATCAGTTCCAATCCGCAAACACCTCTTTGTTTGCCATTCTTCAATCATGGTTGATGGACTCCACAACCTTGTTGATTGAGAACGGATCTATGCAGGGGAGTCCTCGTGGTGGAGATGTTGTCGGTGCCTTAGTGGTGGAGATGTCGTCTGTGGCGGCAACGATGTCCTGATAGTGCAACGGCGGGCCGACGACGATGTCTTGAACTGGTGAAATGTTGGAATAGTGATTGTGGAAAACAAAATGGGGTTTGATATATGAGCGGCGCTTAATATCTTCATCCATCTAAACAAGTTTTCATCCAGATTTCTTCAAACCACCAACAGTCAAAACAATCTTATCAGAGGCTTTATAAGCCTTTTTCAATCCTGGTTTAGCAGCCAATTTCGACCCTGTTACTGGTTAACAAAACTCAGAAAAGTCAGAGAGCAAACAGGTCTACTCCTGACTTAGAACATTAAGAATCCCACACAAATCGATCACCAAAATTCAAATAGAAATCAAAGAGGGGAAGGAATAGCAAAGGAAGCAATGATCGATCCCAGAAAGTGAACACAACCAACAAGAAAAACACAGAAAAAATGAGAAACACAGCCACACAACACTACTAGAAAATTGATTATTTCCGACGGATTACCGACGAAAAAATAACATTTGCGACGGATACACTATCAGTCGGTGATCCGTCGGAAAAAATATCCATTTCCGACGGATCACCGAGGACATAAAATTATTTTATTTTTGTTTTTTTTAAATACTTAATGTCGTCGGTAATCCGTCTGTAAATTTAAAAATTTAATTAATAATTATTTTTTCCCGATGTCCGTCAGTAATCCGGCGGTAATTACTATGTATGTATGTATGTGATCATGCATGTATGTATATGCTCATGTATGTATGTATATATAGTATGTATGTATGTGATCATGTATGTATATATGTATGTATGTATATATATATATGGTCATGTATGTATATGATCATGTATGTATGTGTGGGAGCACAGTGTCGGAGGACGGCGTAAAGGCCGTATTTTTGGATGGGGGACCAGTCAAGATCCCTATTATAATATGACCGGTGATTCAGGTGCCAGTTCGAGTGGGAGCTTGCGCGACCGTCGCGATGAGGAAGTATGTTTGTCAAATGTTGTCTAAAATTGTTATATATATGTTTATATATGTTTGTTAAATGTTGAATTTCAGTTGGATGAGCTGAGACAAAGGGTAGAGAGAGAGAAAGGAAGCAGAGAGGATCCAGATGCAGAAGCGACTACAGAGAGGATCCGGATGCAAGAGCGAATAGAGAGAGATGAAGCAGAGAGGAGGCAGATGCAGGAGCGACTTGAGCAGTTTGAGGCGTTCATGAGGAAGTTTCAAGATCACCCATTTCCCCCTCCGTAGGATTACGTTTTGTATTTATAGATATTAAATTAAGGTTTTGGACAGTTTAAAACTTAATAGTAAATAAAAATTGGCAGGTTTTGTACAGGTTATAAACTGACATTTTTTAATTTTTAATTATTTTTTTTAGAAAAAATTAAATTACCAACGGATAATCCGTCGGTAAATTATTTTTAATTTAATTTTTATTTATTAAATATCCGTAGGAATTCCGTCGCTAAAGCCGTCGGAAATGATCCGTCGGTGAAATTCCGTCTGTAATCCGTCGGAAAGTGGAGGTCGTCGGTGATCCGTCGGAAAATATCCACACCGACCATTGAAATACCGATGGCCATTTATCGACGGATCACCGATGAATTACACTTTTACCGACGGATCACCGACGGGTATGGCCGTTGGTGATAAACATCTTTTTTGTAGTGCAAGAAGTCGACCGAACCAAATTCTTTGACAAAAAAAGTCAAAAATCAAACCCAAGTATGGAAAGAAAATTGAAATCGAAGGAAGGAGATGATTAAACAAACTAAAACGAGGCTACAACCAACATCAATTTCATGAAACCATACCAAATTAACAAAATGGTGGTTTTGATATATTTTAGGGTTTTATCTAATGTCAAACCAAATTAATAAATTACCAAATTACCCTTTATTTTATTTTTTTATTTTATTTTTGTAAATAACAATAATCACTACAAAAAAGAGGCTTATCACCGACGGATGAATCCGTCGGTGATCCGTCGGTAAATGTCCGTCGGTAAAAAGGTTGTCGGCGTTCAGATCACCGACGGGCCACCGACAGATATTACCGACGGATCACCGACCGTTTAATTTTCCGACGGATCTCCGACGGTTACCGACGGCGTGGTTATTTCCGACGGATCACCGGCGGTCTACTTTTTCCGACGGATTACCGACGGCTATTCACCGACGGATTTAGCGACGGATTTCCGACAGATATTTTTTAAATAAAAATTAAATTAAAAAATAATTTCCGACGGATCACCGACGGTCTACTTTTTCCGACGGATTACCGACGGCTATTCACTGACGGATTATTTCCGACGGATTTAGCGACGAATTTCCGACAGATATTTTTTAAATAAAAATTAAATTAAAAAATAATTTCCGACGGATTAGCCGTCGTTAATTTAATTTTTTATTAAAAAAAATAATTAAAAATTAAAATTTTCCAGTTTTTATCATGTACAAAACCTGCCAATTTTTAAATATTGCTAACCCTTAAAGTGTACAAAATATCTATAAATACATAAACATAATCCTACGGAGGGGGAAAGGGGTGCTGATAGTTAAACTTGATCATGAACGCGTCAAACTGTGTCATTCGTTCCTGCATCTGTCTCTTCTCTGTTTCATCTCTATCCAATCGGTCCTATATATATATATATATATATATATATATATATATATATATATATATATAGGGTGCTGATTAAATGATTGGTTCACATTACATTATATCTCACGATTATCACAAACTACACAATTCTCGTTTGATTAGGCCCTATATATATATTATATATATATATATATAGGGTCAAGTTGAGGAGAAAACCTCAAAAGAACGAAAAAAATGAAGAACACCTTGGTAGTCCTTCATCTGTTTCATCTGTACGGTATGCACTTGTGCGTACAGGTAATTTGTAACATGCATTTGTGCATACAAGTAATTTATAACATGCACACGTGCATATGGACAAGTGCATAATATACACATGTGAATAAAAACCAAAAAACAACTTAATTACTTGTATATACAAGTGCATATCGTCCAGATGAAAAACTAACAGGTTGTTCCTTACTTTTCCATTTTATTGAAGTTTTCCTAAACATATATATATATATATATATATATATATATATATATATATATATTGAGTGACCAAGTAAAAGAGTGGAGTGACTTTGCCCAAATATGTTGAGGGACAACCATGTTGTTATAGTCTAAAAGAACCTCACCTTTTGGATTTATGTAACTCTCATTAGGTTTCGTGCCACACAAAATTGTTTTGGTAAGTTTTTTTTATATGACACTATTTTATTTCAATTCGTTATGAACAACTCTAACACCATTTAAAAAAAAATTGAACCCGCAATTATTTTCTACTCTAGTACACTTTCAATCAGAACATATCAAAATCATTTGTATAGTTTATATACACGTACATTTATATCACTACTAAAACTAATCGTATTACCGACGGCTGAAACAGTCGGTAAACCGTCGGAAAAAGGCTTTAGCGACGGTTTTTCGACGGGAATGACCGTTGGTAAAAAGCTGGTCGGTAATATTTAGCGACGGTTTTCCGACGACAACTACCGACAACTTACCGACGGTTCCAGTTACCGACGGTTTTCCGACGGTATTTAGCTATTAAAAATAAATATAAAATAAAATGAAAAAACCAACCGTCGGTAAGCCGTCGGTATATCACCAACTTTTCCGACGGTTTTCCGACGACTTAGTAAAAATAAATTAAAATTAAAATTAAAAAGATACCGTTGGTGGGCAGTCGGTTTGCCGTCGGTAAATACCGACTGTTTTTTGCAGTCGGTAATTGTCGTCGGTATTTCACAATTTTCTAGTGGTGTTATATGAATTCCATTTTCCCAAAAAATGATAGGGTGAAGGATGTGGGGCCTTTGAGTTCTGTCACTCTGATGGTTATATTCTAACTGAGATTATCTTATGATAATTTGAAGTCCAACAAACAGTTATGTGGAAGGAGGTAACATGGTTTGCCTTTTGGAATGAGGCTAAATGTGTCTTCTTTTCAGTTTGCAGGTTTATATATATTTAACTATTGCATGTATTTGTCTTTATATATACAAACAATTAATGTCATAAGATTTCGATATATTTGCCAAAAGATTAATGATACAAGTTGGAGAAATGAAATTCATCCAAAAACAAAAAGCCATCGAAATTCAAGTTGTCATTATTTTCACAAACATGTATAATTTATTATATGGTAATACCTAACTAATTGAAAATATACTTTTTAAGTTTTACTAGAAACGTAATCGCGTAATGCAGCGAGATATATATCACGATTTTAATGTTTCATTTTATTTTTTTGTCGATTTACAGTACGATTTTGGATGGTTTTGAGAAAGTGATAATGTTTTATTTTTATAAATTTGTTTAATGTAGACTTAATAATATAATGTTTTTTATATAAAAAAATTAAGTATTTTGTTAGAATTCAATGATTATCTTATATATTTTAATGACATCTAGAAAAAATAACCAATTACATATTTAATAATATAATTAAAACAAAATTATAGTAATATAATATATTAATTAATAGTGATACATTGAAAAGTGTGCATAAAAGGAAGACCCTGTATAAAAGGAAGGTCCTGCACATACAAAATTGTTGGGTGTTAGAAACATGCATTAGTAATATGTATTTTGTGCTTTGATACTTGTAAATTAATAGATTTTTAAAATCTTGCATAAAATGATGGTACCTTGTGCCTAATAATTTGTATTTAAGAGTTTTTTATCCGTGCTTTATAATATAGTAACGATATATATATACTGCTTTACATTTTAATTTCTGGTGGTTAATTGATCGATAACCTACTAGTTGTAAACTCACTTTATCCTGTGAACTTATAAACCAAGGGTATTTAGGTCTTTTTTCCTAAATTCATAATTTTAGAAATAATTTATATTTTTAGTAACAACTACCTTCCTTAATTTTCTCACTTATCTCCATCTCTCTCTCATGATCCACCATCATCATCCCGTTCCCGGCGACGTCCTCCGACTCCGGTAACCTCCCTCTAATTCTGGAGAATTTCATAAACTGTTCGAGTTTCATAAACTGTTTTTTCATAAGCTCTTTTTTCGAAATTTTCACGTTTCATAATCTGATTATTCATATGAGAAAAATATAAGAAACTTAAAAATCTGATTATTCATATGGTATAAAATAAATGAAATTTCGAAAATATATGATTATTTCGAAATTTTCTGATTATTCATATGAGAGAAAATATATATATGAAACTTCAAAATTCAACAAACATATTATGAAACCGTTTATGAAATTTGAAATTTTGAAAAAACAATTTATGTAACTTAAAAAAATTGCAAATTTCGAAAAAACAGTTTATGAAACTTAAAAAACTTGCAAATTTCGAAAAAACAGTTTATGAAACTTAAAAAACTTACAAATTCCGAAAAAACGGTTTATGAAACTTAAAAAATTCGAAAAAAACGGTTTATAAAACTCGCCGGAATTAAGGGAGGTCGCCGGAGTGGAGGAGGGCGCCGCCAGTGGGAGGAGGTAGCCGGAGTGGGAGGAGGACGCCGGAATTGGATGGATTGTGAGAAGAAATTGTCGGAATTCGGGGGTAGGAGGTCGCCGGAATTTTATGAGAGGGAGGAAGAGAGAGGGAAAGAGATATGAAGATAATTGAGAAAATTAATGAGATGGTATAACCAAAATTAGATAAATTCAAATTAGTTATTAATTCAAAATTTAAAATTTAAAATTTAAAATATTTAAAACCTATTCCCAAACTACCCTTTCTCTCCCTTTCCCTATTTTTTTTAATTAATTTAAATCCGGAAATTTCTCAACCGGCAATCAAAATAATGGATGACCTAGATTGGTTTACATAGTTCACAAGATTAAACGGGTTTACAAAATAAGCTCCCCTCTCTCTCTCTCTCTCTCTCTCTCTCTATATATATATATATATATATATATATATATAGGGTCCCTTTCATTTGCTAACCGTGATATTGGTGTTAACCGTGCTAATCAATCTCAACTGTTAATTACGATGATCAACGACTCATATTTAATTGAATTTTCATTTAATTAATTATTATAGATAGGGATTGATTAAAAATAATGCACAAGTGCACAGGGTTAATTTGGTAAAATAACAACCCAATGTTATTTACGGTAACACGTTTTTAAATCATATAATCCCTAACATTTAGGGATTTCTTCCTTAGAATATTTAGATAACCATCAAAACTCAATCCTTCAAGAAATCAACAACAAGATTACCATTGTGGCGTTGAATCCGGAGAAAGCAAAGGGAAATCGTAAACTACATCCACATTCATCGGAAAAAAACGGATTAACCATCTAAATCGTGGGTATCATAATGCGTTCAAGTTTTTCACTGATGCATTTATGCACATTAAGTGTGAAATCCATATGCACACAATGTATCTTTTTTTAGTATGAAGTCAATATACACACATTGCATCTGTTTTTGTAAGGCATTAAATTTTGTTTGTCGAAATAGAAAATACATGTGCACAATTTATATATGCATATGTGTACATATTGGAATATACATACATAACCTGTAATAACATATGCATATGTACATATTTGTCATATATGGAAATGGATATAGACATGCATATGTGCACCCTACCAGAAAATGCATATGAGCAGATAATCCGGTATTCAACTATTGAACTGGCTCATTATGACGGGTGCACGGGTGAGCGTCTTGACTTTCAAAAATAGATTCCAAAAATCTATCGTTATCAACAACGGAGGTGATTCCATTGTCGCTCATTATGATTTTTACTAGAAACGAAAATTTTTCTTCAACAGAGATTTCAAACCAAAAAAAAAAAACACTTTATGATAAACAATGTTGGATCCGTTAGAAAGTTTAGAAAGATATAAACTTGTTTAAAAAATTTTAAAAGATAACTTCCAAAATTAGTTTAAAGTAAATAGAAATTTGATTTTTTATTAATATATTTAAACTCAAGATAAATACCATAATAACAAACACCTTAAAATATGGAAACCTATTAAATGGGTCGAAATTTTGAAAATTCCCATATTACCCTTAAATATTTAAAAACATTTATCTCATTACCTAAACTCTATGAAGCTTCTGATTGGTCTAAATTCGGTTAGCACGGTTAGCATCAATGTCACGGTTAGTAAATGAATGACCTCTCTCTCTCTCTCTCTCTATATATATATATATATATATATATATATAAAAGTTATGACACCCAAAAAAATAGGGTAAATAAGCATTTATGAAAAGAAATAATATTTGGGATAATGAAAGAAAAATAACGGATTTTCGTTTGGTCAACAGTTTAAAAAGGATAAAGTGTAATGGGAATAACGGATTCAGGTACTAGAAGTGGAAAGTGTTGAAATGTAAGTGACTGAAAATAGAGGGGTCTGTTATGCCAATTGAGCAATTTTTTTAATTCCTACACTTCTAAAACCGTCAGTTTTAATAATGGTCGGTTTTGTTTTTAGATGAACTTTCGAATGGTATTAGTGTTAAAGGGCCAACAATGGTTGTACGCCAGATATTTCGTGCTAAACACTGTTGTGGCAGCGATTTCGATGGTGGCGTGTGTAAAACTTGAAATTTAAGTGGTTTGGTTGGTTTTAATATTTGTAAGTCGTACTATAAGTTGTTAATGAGTATCAAGAAATTATGCAAAAAGAAAGGGTAAAAACGACCCAAAAATGAGTCAATTTGGTAGAAGAAAGTAGAAACTCGTTTTTAAGCAAAACCGAATCCTTCAACTAGAATTTGGGAGGCTATAATCCATGAAAAATCATGATTCTTTTTTCTAGGTTTTTTTTTTTGGTAACCGTGGGTTTCCGGGCCAGCTTACGCACACCGACTAATCCCCGGGCGACCACGAATGGCCTGGAGTCATCGCAGGTGAACCTCTATGGCCACAAGAGCTTTGACAGCGCTTTTTTCTAGGGTTGAGAAATATTATGATGGTGTTATTTTGAAAAAAGAAATCAGTGAAAGCCGTTAAGAAATGAAGTAGATCGATGAAAAATCGTGATAGATGGTTAAAATCCAATTTTTCATGCGACTGGGACCGGCCCATCGGCGACTGTCATGGGCTAGACACTACTGAGCGGTAGTGTTGAGCTTCTCCTTCGTTGGTTGATATTGGTCTAGTAACATGAAAATATTAGAAGCCCAAAAATGTTGTAAATTAGGTTTAAAAATTTAGTTGGGTTTTAATTAATTAATTATTTGGGATGAAACATTTATTGAATATTTAAACTAATTGTTTGGTATTTAATTTAAATAATTGGGCTTTATTAATTCGACATTTAATTGTTAATTAGGTCACAGTTAATTAATTAATTTAATTATTATATTAATTTAAATTTTTATTTAATTAATATATTAATTTATTTTAGACAATTAAAATTTATTTAAGGTGGATTATTAATTTATTTAGTTTATAATAAATAATTTAATAATCTTTAAGTGAAGTCATTTAGATTTCCGAACAATTCGAGACGTTTTTTTTTATTTAGACGAGAATGTTGGTAAATTATAAAGATTAATTAGATGTTATGGGGCATTATGGAACTTAAGAAAAGTTAGGTAGTCAAAGTATTATAAATCAAAGTTGTTAAGCTATTTTGGGTATAAAACCCTCAAATCCAAAACATAGCTTCATTGTTGGTTGTCGTAGAACTTCAAATGAGAGAAAATCTCTCTCCTAACATGTGAAGATACTTGTTGTGATCCAAGAAGGAAAATGCTGGTGTTGGTGTATAACATACTTGCTTGAAGATTGGATGTTAGAGAACTACCATTAAAACTTCCATTTGATTTCAACCACAGTAGCAAGAATATTAGGCAAGTTGGATGAAAACTAGGTTTAGCATAACCTAGCAAGCAGTGGCGGATCCAGGATTTTTTTCCTGGTGGGTGCACCTTCAAAGTTACTTAAATGTCCGTAAGGTTGTCCGATGTATTTTTAGTCTAAATCTAACGTGTTGAGGGTTTTTAAAAGTTTTTTTTGGTTGATTTTAAGAGATTTTTAAGTTTTTTTGTCGATTTCGAAGGGCTATTTTGGTTTTTTAATTGATTTCGAAAGTTAATTTTGGTTTTTTGGTTGACTTCGAGACACTTTTTTTGGTTAATGGGGTCCCGGATGAAAATTTCCTGGGGGGACATTAAGATAGAAAGCCAAAAAATAGAAATTTTTACCCTAAAAATTTCATCTTTTTTCCTTTGTAATGGGGGACCATCCTCCCACTAACATATATATAAATCCGCCAATGCTAGCAAGGTGAATTGCTAGTTGCTTTGTGAAAATTTGTACATTCCAAAAATGTATATTTTAGAGTCTTAAAGTGTTTTCCTTAATATTTATCAAATGTTGTTGCTTACTTGATGAAATTACATCTTTTGCATATTTGGTTTTATAAAAAATTTAGAAGTACAAAAATTTGGGGATTTTGGACACTTTAATAATCAATCATAAACTGTGTGGGTTTTGATGATTTATTTATCATCTTAGATTATTTGATGTTTATACATTTTTGGTATATTGATTTTATAAATCATTCGAAAAATACACATGATTGAGCTATGGGTGCATTTTTGGGTCTCATCACTTGTTAAGAAATGTTTTTTTGAAGCCATGGTGTAATTTTTGATATAATCCATAAGGGTTCTTTCTTAGTGAGATCTTTGCATTAATTGAGTTTTGTTGGATCTTGTGGTACTTCAGGTGATGAGATTTATTAAACTCTTTAAATGTATTTTAGGGATTTTGCAAAACCTTTGAGTCGATAATAAAGATATGCATACCTTTTAGGGTATAGTTGTATTATTGGTATTCTATTCATTTATATTGAACTTACTTGAATAGTGAAGTTAGTTGTGGAATTTATTGGTTTAATTTAACTCAAATAAGTCTTGTGAACATTTGAAGGTTTTAAATTGCTTAATGTCAAGCTTTGGACGTGTATTTAATTTATTGCATATTTATTCGAAAATTAAATGTTTTGATTGTGTTGGTGATTCAATAGGAGTCATGTAATTTAGTGACACGACCCGGAATAAAATCTACTTCGAACCCACAATCAAGATAACTCACCCTAAGAAAGTCTAGAATTAGGTTGTAGATGATCAAGTAGACACTTGAACCCTGGCTATGATAGAACAAGGACAAAAAGTGATAAGGAATGCCACAAGGTGATCAACCTTTATAAGTTCAAGAAGTTCAACAAAGAACCTTAAGGAGAAACTCTCTATCAATGTGTGAAAACACTAAAATATATTGATTATCCAATGATCTCCAAGTACAAAGAAGAGACCTATTTATAGGTTTCAAAGAAGAAACCAAACGGCTCTCTTTCAATTTTAGGACTTAAATTCTCAATCACCATAAATCTAGACATTTAAGAAGCCATTTAACTCGTAAAAGAAATTCAATAAAAAATAGAAAAAAATATGAGCTCTTTTTTTGACTTGGCATTTATTGGACTAGGATGAGATTATGGATCTCAACATAGTTCAACCCACTTGCATTATCTTTTGTCTTCATTTCTTCTACAAGACGTTCAAAGCCTCTTTTATCCTTTTAACTTGTGCTCTTGTTATAGGTCCATTCGAAATCTTCAATGTATTATCTTGATCGTCTTGGTGGCTCACATCATTCCCTCTTTCCTCAAAAGAATTCGTCCTCGAATCTTCATCTACAATAAAAGGAGAAAGATCAACAACGTTAATTGTAACACTAACATTATACTCACTTGGTAACTCAATCTTGAAGGCATTGTTATTTATTTTTTGAAGAACTGAAATGGACCATCTCCTCTTGGACCCAACTTAGACTTCCTATGAGCTAGAAATCTTTTTTATTTCTCATATGTGTAACACCCTAATCTTTAGACTAAAATTTCTAGGAAAAATTCAACATGACCCATTCATAAATTCATGATTTGTCATTTTTATAACCTGTACACACACATGTGTATATATATATATATATATAACGATTTACAAAAGATTACATACAAAAGCCACGAATATGGGCTAATCTAAGTTTATACAACTAGTTACAAGGACGATAATAATATAATTTCTACCAAAATACTCATTCCAACTAATCATCGCCACAGAAGAGATATCGCACAACATATCATCCACCACTATCAAGTACTAGCTTTCCGTACCCCTATTATTACCTTTTGCACCCGATTCTGATCTTGGGATACACATCGACAAACAAAACAAATCAGACTACACATCTGGTGAGTTCAAGAGTTTGTATCATAAAACATTCAATAAAAAAATTAAATTGATTCATAAATTCAAACAATGCATGATTGGTAAATAATAGTGGTAGGCAAGCCAACACGTTACTCTTCACTACAAACATAAAAGTGTGATTATTATTTTCATAATGAGGTAATAAACATCGCACCACGTAGGGGAGATCCACAACAAAGTCGGAATCAGTGAAGGAGCACTACCCATCACTCCACTTATCCGTTAGGCTAATTTAAGCATAATCACCATGTGCATGTTGTGTCTTAGAGACACTATGCCTATTAGTCGAGTATCTGGCACCAACGGTGCACCATACTCCATAAAACACCCAATGGGAGCAACCCATTTAATTGTAAAGGGAGTGACCCCAATACAAACACAATAAAGGGGGTGACCCTAAGTCTCAAACAAATAGCTCACAATACCTCATTTATACAAAGTGTATTTCACCAAAACTTAAATCAAAAGCATGCTACATAAGCATCAAGTTTCAAAACATCAAAACAATATTCCATGTAGTTTATCATAGATATTTATCATGCTTGTTTTCATCTTAAAATTTACTTTGTATAAAACATCAAATAACCACATTTCATAACACTCATTGAAATCATGCATTTTCAACAACACTTATTCAACATAAGCGAAAGGAATCAGTTATGTAAAATACATACTTTGATGTGTACCTAGTTTTAAGATTACTTGAACTCACCTTAAACCTTTTTTAGTACTCCGTTGGTGCTCGACTTGATTACCCGCCTTAATACCTAAACATGCACATAACGATCTTATATTAATACAACACCCTAAACAACCATTTAGATTACATTTTCTTATCTTAATATACCATCAAGAGCCACACAAAATGGACTTAGAACCTTTTCATATATGGGTTTAAAATAAATAAATCTTTCATTTTCGTCAAAAACAGAATAGCTCTGAAAAATTCCCATTTTGACCTATTTAGAGTCTGAATTACCTCATACTTAAAACATATCAATCGTTGAATATGTCTCAACGATCTCAGAATGATATTACTGATGGGTTTTTGATAAAAAAAGGGGGTTTTCTCAAACAATAAAAAGTCATAAAACACACAACGGAAGCTTTAAAAGTTTTGATCACCTAAAACCACATTTAGACCCACAAGGATCACTTTGCATGCAACATGTAAGATCATAACATAAAATTTAACAAAAGAAAAGTTAAGAAACAACAACATTTGAAGTCCTTTGATTTTGGTGAAGAGAAGGATGTTGATGAAGACACTAACCCAAAGTAGAGCTTCTCTGTCGGTGTCCACCACAAGCACCAACACCTTGAATGCTAGTTCTTTTTCTTGAATGATTCAAAAGAAGTTCTTGAATCAAATATTCAAAAGATTTGAAGAAGAAAGAACTCAAAACCACCACCACAATGGTGTTTTTTTCGAAAACAAGAGAGAGGGAGAGGAGAGAGAGATTTTCTAGCTTTTCCTTTTTTTTTTCTCACATCTTTCTTTGATAAGATAAGTAACTTATTTATACAAGCAACCATCAACATGGCCACACAAAAGGGCCAATAAGAAACAAGCTAGCCATGCAAAATTTTCTTTTAAGACCTCCTAGTTTAAATTAGTTAAAATCACAATTTTAACAATTTAAACTTTATTACAAAAGTCCCTCCTTTTTATTTCTAGTTACATATGAGCCCATCATATTATTTAATAAAATAGAATATTTTATTTTCATCTTATATTATGAATCATATTCAATAATATTTTCAAGAAACAATTAATATTTATCAAGAATCAAATTCTTATAATTATCAATTCCGTGTCTACTTGTTGTTCGGTGTGACCCTATAGGATCATATATTATCGGTAATATTATTTTATAATCATTCTTGAGAATATAGAACCAACAATCTCCCACTTACTCAAGATTGCATTATAGAATGATATAGACAGTGGTGGACGTCTAACAACATCTCACTGCCCCTAACAATGTATGACTGTAAATGCCATTCAACAACATCCAATTCCCACAAGCTCATAGCTTTAATTGATGTATAAGGTATCAGTTATCCCTTTGTTCGGACATCATGTTGAACATGAGACATGGATCACTATCATTCTCATCTGTTGTTCAACTTTTGGTAAGGCGCCTTAGATGTCTCACTCTTAAAATGTTTAGAGAAACAAATCCCATCTTGACTGCATATGCCTCTTATGCAGTTCATGCTATGCCCAATGATGGCCTTTATATAACTACCTATTTTCAATAACAGCGGTTAACCATATCAAAGCATAACACTCCCTACACTTGAGTCCCAAATATGCATTTCAGGTCTAAGGATACAAAGATAAATACCTTTATTCAAGTGTCACTTATGACGACGATCCATGAAGTGATCTTAAAGTGGGTATTTAGAATACAATGGACATTTACTCCTAAAAGTATGGTATTTAAAGTGGGTTCATACAATGGACATTTACAATAACTGGTTTATTCAAGGATTAAACATGCTAATATAGAACAGAACGAGTATGAAAAGATCATATCCTATATCTAACTAAATACCATACTTGTTTCTTAACATGTTCCAATATCCAAATACTAAATCCAAATCAAATCCCATCACTATAATAACGAAGTCCTATAGCTCAAGCATGACCCTTCAAGCTTAGCTTATGATAGGAGCTTCATGAACGGGTCCACCAAAAATTTGATTTGTGTGAACTTTGGGAATATTAACATCTCCATCATTAACTTTATTCCAAACATAGTTAAATGTTTGGAGTAGATGCTTGATACTCTGATGTGACATAATGTCCTTTAGCTTGCGTAATGGCACACATATTGTCACAAAAGATTTCTAGGTGATCCTGAATAGGAGGCATCAACCTAGATTTTCAATGAACTCTTTCATCCAAAATATCTTTTCTTTTGCAGCTTCTAAAGCAACAGTATATTCTTATTCTGTAGTATATTATGCAATCACGCTCTGTTTGGAACTCATCCAAGAGACCGCGCCTCCATTCATAATAAAGACAAAACCAGACTGTGATTTACAATCATCTCTATCCGTCTAGAAGCTAGCATCAGTGTAACACTTTACACTAAGACTTTCTTCCTGACCTCCATAGATAAGGAACATTTCTTTAGTTCTTCTTAAGTACTTTAGAATGTTCTTCACAACAATCCAATGATCTTCTCCCGGATCTTGTTGGTATCTACTTGTCATGCTCAAAGCATACAATACATCCGGTCTCGTGCATTATCATAGCATACATGATGGATCCAATTGCAGAAGTATATGTAATGCCACCCATTTTGTCTCGCTCAGCCTTTGTGCTAGGACATTGAGATTTGATCAACATGGTACCAGATGGAATCGACAATGACCCTCTCTTAGAGTCCTGCATCTTGAACCTTTTCGAGATTTTGTCAATGCATGCATTTTGAATTAAACCTATAAGTCTTCTTGATACCAAGAATATAGGCCGCTTCACCCAAATCTTTCATTAAGAAACATTTCTCAATCCAAGCCTTAACCTCTTTTATAGAAGGAATATCATTTCCAAAGAGAAGTATGTCATCCACATACAACACTAGGAACGTTACAATGCTCCCACTAGTTTTCTTGTAAACACATGACTCATCTAAATTTCTTATGAAACCAAACTCTTTGATTTTCTCATTAAAACGAAGATTCCAGATTCGAGATGCTTGTTTTAGTCCATAAATGGATCTCTTAAGCTTACACAGTTTTTATTAGGATACTTTGGATCGACAAAACCTTCAGGCTGAACCATATAGACATCTTCAGTTAAGTGTCCATTCAGAAAAGTCGTTTTGACTTCCATTTGCCATATCTCATAGTTATAATATGCAGTAATGGAAAATAGTATTCTAATAGACTAGATTATAGCCACAGGAGAGAAGGTGTCATCATAGTCAATACCATAAGTTTGAGTGAAACCTTTCGCCATAAGTCTTGCTTTATATGTGTGCAGATTTCCATCCATGTCGGTTTTCTTCTTGAAAACCCATTTACTCCCTATAGTCTTGCCATTGGGAGGAAGATCAACCAAGTCCCATACTTGATTATCATGCATGGATTACATCCCAGTATTCATGGCTTTGAGCCAATGATCAGATTTAGAACCCGTCACAGTAATTTAGTAGTTGGCAGGTTCATCAGAATCCACCATGAAACAACATTCATCATAAGAGATGGAAAAAACCATATCTTTCTGGTTCTTGTCGAATTCTACCAAATTTGCGAATACTTTGTGTTACATTTGTCTCCTGATCAATCATTTGTTCAGGTTCAACATCCTGTTGCTGAGTACTAGTGCCAACCTCAGGTGCATCAGCTAATGGTTCTTCTTCAAGTACCACTTGCTTCCCACTAGTTTCCGCCATTAGAAACTTGGTTTCCAGGAATTCAGCCTTCCAAGCGATAAAAAACTTTATTCTCAGCGGGATTGTAGAAATAATATCCTATACAATCTTTAGGATATCCTACAAAAATGCATTTAGTAGATCTGGGATCTAATTGTTTGAAGCCTTTTGTCTCACATAAGCCTCACTTGCCCATACCCTTAAATTGGATAAGGATGGAATCTTTCCATGCCAAATCTCATAAGGGGTTTTATCTACCCTTTTGGTTGGAGCCATATTTAAAATACGGGTAGCCGTAGCGTAACTCCAAAACGATAAAGGGAGAGTACTTCTACTCATCATAGAGCGAACCATATCTAGTAAGGTTTGGTTCCTCCTCTCAGACACACCATTATGTTGTGGTGTTTTAGGTGGAGTAATTTGTGAGATAATCCCACGATTCTCTAGATGATTTAGGAATTCATTACTCAGATACTCACCTCCTCTACCAGAGCGAAGGATTTTAATGGTTTTATTGAGTTGATTTTCAACTTCACTTTGAAATAATTTGAACATTTCAAATGCTTCATATGTATGTTTCATCAAATAAACATAACCATAACGACTGAAGTCTTAAGTGAAGGTGATGAAGAATCTAGCACCATCTCTAGACATGGTTCTGAAAGGACCGCATACATCAGTATGTATGATTCCTAACATATATTTTGCTCTTTCACTAGAACCAGGGAAAGGAGCTTTAGTAATCTTCCCACATAGACAAGATTCGCATATACCAAATGAATCATCCTCATTTGCCTTCAAAATACCACTCTTTTGAAGTTGGGATATGCGTTTCTTGTTTATATGGTCAAGACGACAATGCCATAGATAAGAATCACTCAAAACATTCTTGAGTCTTTTGGTGTTAGAGTGGTATATAGAACTATTGTTTATTGAAGTATCTAGTTTTACTTCATATATTCCATTAAGAGGTCTAGCCTCGAAATAGAATACATCATTCTTATAACCATGAATAAAATCATCATTAAAACGATAAGTAAAACCAGATTGTTTTAAACGAGCAACTGAAATTATATTCCTGGTCAAACCAGGTACATAACACACATTATTAATGTTAAATACATGTCATTTGGTAAATGCAAATCGTAATCTCCTAAAGCTTGAGCTACAACTCTTGCTTCATTTCCCACGTGCAGTACGATTTCGCCTATTCTTCAGTTGCTTACTTTTTCTGCACCCCTGTAACATGTTACATATGTGAGTTCTACACCCAGTATCAAATACCCAAGTGTTAGGTGAAAAAGTGAATATATCTAGTTCTATGACATAGGTACCTGAAGACCCTACCTCGACTTTCCTTTTCTTCAACTCTGCCAGGTAAGTATAACAGTTCCCTTTCCAGTGATCAATCGTGCCAAATTCAAAACACGCGTCTTCTTTGGTCACTTTCTCCTTCTTTTTCGGCTGTGGTGTTTAAGCAACCTTTTGCCCATGCCCTTGACAAACGTTTTCTTTGCCTTGGAGTTAGGGGTCTTGGGCTTCTTGGTTTCACCCTCCTGAATCATGAGCACATGAGGGGTTTTCTTGGGGAGATTCTTCTCAGTAGTTTTGATCATCTGATGCAATTCTGAGGTAGGTCTCTCCCAACCATTCATGTTGTAGTTCATGATAAAGGGGTCATAGGATTTGGGTAAAGAGTTCAGGATTATATTCGTAGCCAAATCCGTTAGGTATTTAGAGCCAAGACGCTCCAAATGTTCCAAATGACCTTTCATCTTGAGAACATGATTGCTTACACTTCCTCCCTCCTCTATTTTACATGCCTGAAACATTCGAACGGTTTCGAAGCCTTCTGTTCGGGCTTGCTATTGGAACGTTTCCTTCAGCTAAATGATCATATCATATTCCGTGTGATGCTAGAAAATCTTTTGAAGTTCGGGGATCATTGAACCCAACATGAGACTCGACACTTCGACCAAATCATCCACATGTTTCGACCAATTAGCGCGAGGAGCCCTAGGAGTAACAGGAGGATCATCGGGGATTGGGGTATCCAACACATACAACTTCTTCTCTGGCTTGAGAACTATTCTCAGGTTGCGGTGCCAGTTGAGGAAGTTGGTGTGGTTAAGTTTTTCTTTTTCAAGGATGGATCAAAGGTAATTGGTATGATGGTTCGCTCTTTGGGCTATCTACAAAATTTAACAAAGTTCTATTTAGCATTTTCGATTTTTAAAACCTTAATTATTAATATCCTTCATGTTCTTTAAACATTAATAATATAACGTATAGGATCTAACGTTGCAAAACAAATAAATGGTTAGGTGACCTTTATCCCATCTATTTAATTCAACAAGGTAGGTAACGTTTACCAATTACATCCAAATGTAATTTCTAGTTATATGGGATCCTTAACAACGTAGACTTTGACACTGATTCTGGCACATCAGCTCATGGAATTTGAGAAAAGTCAAAACATCAAAGTCATACGTCTGTGTTTTAGCGATTCAACGCAACTGGACTCATGTAAATCGGATCTTCGAGTAAAAAGTTGTACGCGTGTTTATGAAACAACGCAATGTTGTCAGAAAATTCGAAAATTTCGGGCTTCGGGCTCTTGGCTCATTGCGACCTCTGGATCATCGACCTCTGATGTTCGTGTTTAGGTCTACCACTGGTCCCCATTTCTGGTCGCTACTCTTCAGAAGATTTGGTCCACAGAGGCTCTGTGGACAACCTAAGAGCATCTTTGCATAAGCATTTAAGCTTACAATTCTGAGATATCACAGCTCTGCACATGTACAGAGCTTCTCTGATAACAATTATGGAGCTTCTGGACAACTTGAATCATCTCTGCACATCTGATAAATTCTGGATTAGCATAAGAGCATCTCTGAACTATGATCAGGCTCTGGTTCTGCTTCTGCACTTGATTACCTCTGCATCAATCTTCTGGACAACCTTACAGAGGCTCTGCACGTCTTCGGGAACATTTTTTTTGAACTTCTGATCATACGCTCTGGACAACCTCTGATCAAATGAACAGAGGTCGTCTGCACATTTGACAGCATCTCTACATTGCTTCTGAGGTACAAAATCCTTTAATCTTAATGACTAATGGGTACATCAACAATCAGTTTAAAAAGTTGCCTATGTGGTTAACCTCTGCATAAAAGGTCATGGTTGTACTTTGAACATAGCACCTTTGATCTTTGTGGTTATCCTCGAGCGAAGACATATCAGAAGCATCTATCTTTGTATCTGTACTTTGAACACAGCAGCTCTGATCTTTAAATTTGGACAGCAAGATAAACACTGGATTAACAGCAAAACGTAGTGCACAGCAACACCAAAATTGATTTGCACAGCTTCTGTGGTAAAATAACTACAATCCTTTCAAATATCTGATTATGCATCACCCCAAATTCAAGTTTCAAAGCTACTGTCCTCAGTCCATTGACAACACTTGCTCTTTGGGAAGTGATTATCCCTGCATCGGCTCTCTATTCTCACAATACAAATCCATCTGTTAACAACTTTGTGGCGATCACTGTACAATAAAGGATGTAATGGTGGGTACCACCCTCATCTCGAATCTTTGAGTTCCAGTTGATGCACTATCTAAATTCTGAAACAATTACCAGCTCAACAAGAATTCTGGAACAACTTTGAATCAAAAAAAAAAGTGGACAACATTAACAATCTCATTCATAACCTTGTGCAAATCTGATCCAATTTGTCCTTGATCCAAAGAAGCTTCTGCAAGCTGCTGTATAGCTCTCTGCATTTTGAAATCTTATGCATGGACAACAACGGTAAGTTATTCAATTCTGCACATATCGTTTCCATACAACGACAACTCTTTTACAATTACTTCTGAAAAACGAATCAGCACGAATTTTCTGTTTAGGCTCAAACAACTTCAACTGCACTATGGATTTCGATCTGCTACTTTTGAATTCTGCAAGAAATTAGATTTGTCCTATTATTATCTGCTGTCAAAAAGGGTTATGCGATATCCTTGAGTTTGAACACAACAGCAAACTATTCTGATTTTGCACGCAGATCAGATTTATGTTGCAGACATGTTATGGATAAGCATATTTTGGAATTTGATTCTGCTGCACTTCGAATTCTAATTAAATTCTGAATTCTAATCTAATTTAAATCTGGATGAGCACATGTTAACAAAAACTTTCTGTTTGACAATGTCATTCGGTTTGGACAGCGGTTTGATCGATCAGTCATAACTATGTAAACATCTTCAATAATGCCGACATCATCAAATCATTTTCACACTCTTTGACAGTTTGAACAATGTGTAGGTTGCACATTTTGAATGGACAGATCTGTCCATAGTATTTTGAACTTTCTGGACAGCAGCCATCTGCACACTTAGGACTTTTGCTGCACTCGAAATATGGAATAACTCTGATCGAATTCTGCTGTCACAAAGCCAAATTAACATCCCCATATCTCTGCACATTTTTAACCCTTTTTTTTGCTGCACATAACAGATTCTACTGCACATATGGGACTTAAAAAAATTGTGGACAACAGCAACCTCGTTTGAATCAGCTTCTGGAGTCAAAAATTCTGCACAGACCAACTAATGAAATCATCATAAACAGAACTGGGCAAAAGGAAATTCGACATTTGCAGATTTTCGAGCTGTTCATAACTCTGCACATCGGAATCTGAATGTTGTCCATATATCTGCTGCTTTTATCAAGAGTTTAATCTGGATAGCCACAGAGGTTCTGTGATTTGTCACAGAGGCTCTGTGAACTACCCTAGAGGCTCTGCGTCAAACTCTGTACATTTCAAAACACAGCAGCAAGTCTGTTTTAGAAATCTGAATGCACATATACTTCTGCCATTATTCACCTGCACATGAAATCAATATCTATGGACTTCACCATAATCATTCTATATCGAATTCTGCTGCACTTATCAGATCATCAACATCTATAGCATTTGTTGTTTTTTGACCTTCCAATTAGCAAGAACAAAATTTGCACATAATCTGTTGTTATGGACCGACGACAACTTTCTGTTTTGACTTTGAACAACAGCAGGTGATTTTCTGTTTTGTTCGAACAACAACAGCAAATTGAAATATGTTTGACAACACCTTGGTCGATCTGATTGAAATGAAGTCTGGACCGATGAACTCTTATGAACATAATTTATGCATATGAAATGCTGCACTTTTTAGAAATCGATCATCACTCTCATTCAAGATTAAACCGACAACATTATACAACACGTTCATAGTTCTGCACAAATCTGGATTAACCAACAACAATCTGTTTGATCAAGGCTCTAGAATTGAATATAACAAACTTCTGAAATTTGGACTTTCAATCCTTGATTTTTAAGTTTCTGTACTACACCTCACGATCTGAATTAATCAAAGTACCATAAGAATTTCCAAGTATGAACTTAACCATGACCTGTCTACGACTTATCATTAGGTACAAGTCCAGATCCATAATTGAGAACCAGATACAAAACTGAATATTCTGCAAAAACTTTGATCACATAACCAAACTTTGCATAAATCTTCACTATCATCCTTCCATAACATATCTTCTGTGATAGTATGCTATGCCAATTTTGACAGCCCTAATCACATTCTGCTTGAAATCTCAAAATGAACTACTTTGCAAAGTATAGACATCCATTAATCGAATTATGGATCAACAAGATCACAACACTGATTGCACATAACGAATTTGCACAACAGCAAACAGTAACTAACTGTTGATTTTCAAGCACAACAATTTTGGAAACTTTGATTCAACATGACCAGCAATAGTTACTCTTCGTGATTGCATATGACAGCATGCCTTAGTCATAAACTTGATTGCATAGAATCAAGAATCTTGAATCAAATCTTGTTTTTCTTTGAACTCATTGGTATCCTTTAGATTCTTCCGAGTTTCATTATCATATTGTGATAATCCTCCCTTTAAATCAAATGCTCACACAACCAACATGATATAGAAAGAACCAGTCGATCTCCATGATACTTTTAGAACAAAGATTGTGAATAATCAAGTTATTGATCAGATCAGGAAGTTGATCCTAAACACTCAAAGATCTAAAATCTTTTCAGATCTGACTTTTATCCATGCAAACCCAAATCATATCTCTTGTAGACATTAACAAATGATGGATGATTTAAGCATTGGCCAATCCCAAACAGATTCAATATCTCACAAACCAAAATCTGAGCAAAAAGAGAGTCCAATCTTGGATATAAATAATGCCAGATCAAAGATCAACAGCCTTGAATCCAAGATGCCATAAAGGCTAAGGACTAAAGCACACACAAGGATGAGATCATAGATCAATCATCTACTTAGTGCTTATCAAGTCAGACCAATAAAGTAGGAAGGATCAAAACACACACATGAAATAAATCTGATCAGATTTGATCTAAATAGAATCAAATCTTCACATAGGCATTTCATCAAACATGTGGTGTGCAGAATTCAGATTTTGTGAGAAATCAATTAAATATTCTACCAAAGATCATCCAAATCTCATCTAAATGAAGAAATAGATTTCCAATATGCACAAAACAGAAAATAAACCATAGAAATGATATTTGTGTTTAGGCTTATGTGATTGAATCAATCTAAGCACCAAAACGACAAAATACTCATCTATCTTCAATTGTTGCCATAGATGACCGAAATGAAGAAGAGTTTCTTCATTTGGCTCTGATACCAATTGTTAGATCCCAATACAAACAAACAATTGAAGATACTCCATAGAAATGTAGAGATAAGATGAAAATTAAGAACAAAATAATCAAGAACTCATCTCATATGCTTTGATTCATTGACGGAGGGGAAAATGGGAAGAACACCATAATAAACATTAATCGACTCTCATGGAAAAACCTAGTCTATGTGTGTAAACTGTGTTCTCTCCAAAACCTAATGAGAAAATGAGCCATGAGCACCTTTATATAGGGCCCATTTACAATAAAAAGGCTCAAGCCCATACAACTAATTATAAAGCCCAAAATACAATTTCCTTATAAAACATTCAATTAATAGGGGTTAATTTAAGCTAACAATATGTGGCATCATCAGTTTTATGACATGGAATGAAAGGTGCCATCTTAGAAAACCTATCAACCACCATAAAAATGGAATCCTTTCCTGTTTTTGACCTAGGTAACCCCAAAATAAAATCCATTGAAATGTCTACTCAGGTTCACTAGGTATAGGTAGTGGTGTATACAAACCATGTGATAAATCTCTCAATTTTGACTTTTTACAAGTGATATATTTGCTATAAATCCTCTCAACATCATGTTTCATCTTAGGCCAAAAGAAGTGCTCATGCAAAACTCCTAATGTCTTTTGCACACAAGAATATCCTATTAAACCTCCCCTATGAGCTTCCCTCACAAGCACCTCATGTAATGAACATTGAGGAATATGTAACACCCCAATTTTTTTACAAATGGCTGGTGAACGACCGGGGAAAACGGTCAATGAACGGTCAGGGAAATGGTCGGTGAACGACCGAGAGAACGGTGGATGAACGACTGAGAGAGAATGGTTGATGAACAACCGGCAAACAGTTGAGGAACGGTCGAGAAAATGGTTTGTAAATGGCCAGGTAACGGTAGAGTTAACGCTCAAGGAACGGTCGGGAAAACGGTCGAAAAATGGTCGATACAATTGAGGCTACAATACACGGAGACAATGCAAAATGGCATAGTGAGAGCGCAATGTTGTGGGCAATGTACTAGATTTGGTACATCCCGAGCGACAATGCCTGACGATAATGTCATTGCAATAGGCGCATGGCATAGTTGCGAGTGGGTGCAATCCTTAAAAATCTGATTTTCTAGGGTTTTCTACATTTGGTCATATCTTCCTCATTTTAGCTCCGATATTGGTGATTCTTTTTGCTATGGCTTAGTTTTTGATAGCTCTTCAAGATAAATTTTGAGTGTTGAAGTTCATTGGAAGATTCAAGAGTATTTTTTGGTGGTAAGCTTCTCATCTCTCTCAATTTTAAGCTAGGGTGTAATATGATCTTCATTTTCTCTCATCTTCTTTCCATTTTGTCTTAGGTTTTAATCTTTGGAGGTGAATGAAACACTTTGCAAGTGTTAGATCTAAAATTTAGGAGGTGTTGCTTGTGCATTCAAGTTTTCACTAAGAAAACTCAAAGTTTGGGGTGAAAACCTAGATTTAGCCTAAATCTAGCAATGTGAGCCTAAATCTAGCAATGTGAGTTCAGGTTGCTTTGTGAAAACTATGTACATGCCAAAATGTGTATTTTGAAGTGTTAAATCCCGTTTCCAGTAACAAATTGAAGATACTCCTTAGAAAAGTAGAGATAAAAAAGAAATTAACAACAATAATCATCAATAACTCATCTCATATGCTTTGATTGATTAACATGGACGGGAAAGTGGAAGAAACCACACTAAACATTTAATCGACTCTCATGGACTCACCTAGTCTGTGTGTGTAAAATGTGTTCTCTCCAAAAACCTAATGAGAAAATGAACCATGAGCACCTATCTATAGGGCCCATTTACAAGATAATTTGCCCAAGCCCATAAACTAATTAAAAAGCCCAAAATACAATTTCTTTATAAAACATTCAATTAAATTGGGGGCTAATTTAAGATAACAATCTCCCCCCTAATGTTTTATATAGAAAACATCATCATAAAGTCTCCCCCTTGCTTTGTTTAGAAGCTTTGGTGTGCCATTCTTCGATTCTTCAAAGCATCACAAGCTCCCCCTCAAATGTAGGTCCATATTCTTGAAAGACTTAGACAAATTACCCCATTTTGTCCATCTTTCATGTCTCAACTTCACCGTTGTTTTTAACCATCAAGGAGTTTGATTGAGAGAAAACATAAAGCATGCACATTGAACTCTAGCCTCTTTTCTTTCCAATGAGATTTGATTCATCCAGTTTGGTTGAAAAATGAGTGAGTTGTGCACGTTTTCCCTCAGCTGCGCAGAACCATCGTAAAAACAGAAAATTTGACTCTTAAGATCTTGTTGAGTAAGCGTTCAACACCGAGACTTAATCTTGAATAACAGAGGAGGGAGTGAAAATCAATATGTCATATATGTAGCTTCGAACCATGAAGAGCCGACGAGAGAACACCATTATTGAAAGCGGAAAAAGCACGAGTGAAATACAAAGCTTTCGGTCCAGCACCCTAACCTAGACTTTGACACTGATTCTGGCATATCAGCTCATGGAATTTGAGAAAACTCAAGACATAAAAGTCATACATATGTTTTTTAGAAATCCAATGCAAGTGGAATCATGTCATTTGGAGCATTGAGTAAAAAGTTGTGCGCGTGTTTCTGAAACAGCACAATGCTGTCAGAAAATTCAAAATATTCAGGCTCCGGGCTTTTGGCTTGTTGCGCACAGAGGCTCTGCACAGCCTCACAGAGGCTCTGTGATATGCTTCTGTATGTCTACAGAAACTTTGGAAGCCTCTACATTTCTATGGACAACCTTCGCGTAGATCTTTGATTGACCTTTCTGATAATCTGCACATAAACACAACAGCGACTTCTGTGATCTGTCTCTGTATAGAAGTTGTATAAGGCTGATTTTGATTCTGGACAACTTCTTGATCGAGCTCAACATCTGCTGAACAACTTCTGCAAAGGTTCTGTTGTTTTTGTCAAAAGCTTGATTTGGACAACCACAGAGGTTCTAATTTGTCATAGAGGCTCTGTGAACTGCCTCAGAGGCTCTGATCAATTACATTAATTTCTGCATAATTTGAACAAAACAACCATAAAATCTGGTTCATATTTCGAATGGACAGCAACTATCTGTTCTATCAAAACTCTGTAATCGAACAAGATATTTTCTGCACACAAACTTCTGCAAGCTTTGGACTTTGAACTCTGTCTATAAAACTTGAAATCTGGATCGAATTGGAATTAAACACAATAGCACAACGGCCAGAGACAAAATTATGCCCAAATAGGTCTAGAATACGAGCAATATCACAACAGCCTGTTAGTTTTCTTGAATTTTGGACAGATTCGAATATGTTGAAAATATCGATTCTGCTGTTGCCATGAACCTCAATATTATCGTATATCCAACAACATAGTAAGTAAACTCTGATTTTCCTGCTTTCGCCTTGAACTGATCTTGGATGTGCCTTATTAGAGCTCCATTTGCACCCAAGGTTTCTCCTCTGTCCACAACTCTAAGGATTTTGCTGTAGAAAAATTCTTCGAATATGACAACAAATACATTCAAATCTTTTCAATTATGTCAATTCGCTGCACACTTCAAATTCTGGATGGACATAACTATACATAAATTGAAATTTGGAAAGCAGCTATAAAGAATAGTTTTTACACACAAACAACAACTTTCTGTTTCTGTTTTAGCGTGAATGGCAACAACTTTCTGTTTTGGTATCAACTATGGACGAAATCTAAACCTTTTGCTGCATAATTTGAACAAAACAACAACAAATACTGAATATTTTGTTGTAAACTGAACATAAACAACAACATCATGTTTGTTAGCAACAAACAACAACTTTCTGCTGCACCTTTTGTAATCCTTAAACTTCAGCAACTTATGCCTTTCGAACAGCAGCAACCATACATCAATTGATAATACCTCTGCACATCTTTCTATTCTTAGCAGCTGGTAACAACTTTGGAACCAAATTTGTTTTTGGCGATAACATTAGCTTTCTATCCAGCAGCTATCACCTGAGTTCAACACAGTTTTTGACACATAAGAAACTTTATTTTGAGAAAACTCAAAACATCAAAGTTGTACAAATGTATTTTAGGTTTCCAATGCATCTAGACTCATGAAATTTGGAGCTATAATGAGAGAGATATGATAAAAATGCTACAACTGTGCAAATCTGACAACAACTCTAGATATATTGGGCTTAACTCTAGATTCATCCGACTGCAACCAAGTCTAACTCTCTTTCTCCTTGTCGTTTGTTGTCAACAAATTCATCTTCAGGATAAGTTGAACTTAGACCTTCGATCACAACAGATATCATAATTACAACATGTCCATTGTTTCTCTTTTCCAATTTCATACTACCATCAATTCCAGAATCTAGAGTTGTTCTATTACCAAGAGAGTGACAGTTCTCGACCTTAATCATATTCTGATTACACATAATCAATTTGGACAACAACAATAATCAACAAACAATAGCATTCGGATATTTTTTGATCTCATCCAATTTGTTAATTCCAAATTAACAAAATAGAAAATCAACTTATCAAGACAACTTAACACAAATCTGTTGAAATCTTCCAATTGATGTTCATCAAATCAAATGAACACAACTTATGATAAACCTCTTGTCACAACAAACTTCATATTTTCATATTGAAATCCTCCAATTTAAATGTAAACATAAACCGATATGCAGTCATACAAGGCCATAGACTGTCCAATTGGAATTAGGACAACTAATGAACCAAAATTTGAATAAAAGGAAGTCCAATCTCGGATTTAAATAAAGGTCGGATCAAATGATCGACAACCTTACTACCAAGATGCAAAAATTGTTATGGACTAAATCACACACAAGGATGGGATCATAGATCAACCATCTACTTAGTGATTATCAAATAGACCAATAAATGAGAGAGATCAAAGACACACACATGTAATAAAAAAACTGATCAAATTTAACTAAAATGAAATTAAATCTTCACATAGGCATTTCATCAAACATGTGGTGTGCAGAATTCAGATTTTGTGAGAAATCAATAAAATCTATATCAAAGTTCCTTTAAATCTCATCTAAATCAAAAAATGAATCTCCAATAAACACAAAACAGTGAATAAATCACATAAATGATATTTTTGTTAAGGCTCGTATGATTTAATCAATCTAAGCACCAAAACAACAAAATAATCATCTAATCTTCAATTGTTGCCATAGATGACCGAATCGAAGAGAAGTTTCTTCAATTGGCTCTGATACCAATCGTTAGATCCTGTTTCCAGCAACAAATATAAGATACTCCATAGAAAAGTAGAGATAAGAAAGAAATTAACAACAATAATCATCATGAACTCATCTCATATGCTTTGATTGATTAACATGGAGGGGAAAGTGAAATAACACCACACTAAACATTTAATCGACTCTCATGGACTCACCTAGTTTTTGTGTGTAAAATGTGTTCTTTCCAAAAACCTAATGAGAAAATAAACCATTAGCACCTATCTATAGGGCCCATTTACATGATAAGTTGCCCAAACCCATAAACTAATTAAAAAGCCCAAGTACAATTTCTTTATAAAACATTCAATTAAATTAGGGGCTAATTTAAGCTAACATGAAGTAATAATGTGTTTACTTGGTATTCATCAATGTGTTAAGTATTTGACAAAGTTTTCATATTTTGATAAATTTGGGTTAATAAATCTTATGAAATGCCTATATTTGGAGTCTTGGACATTTGGATGAGTAAATCCCAAAAATGTGTTCTTTTCATGATTTATTGTACAAAGGGAGTCTATTTGATGATTTATGAGTTTTTGGTAAAATTGGTTTTATAAACCGTTTGGAAAATACATGTTATAGTGATATGAGGCATTTTGTAAATAAAAGGGTATGATTTCATTTGGAAAATGGTTTGTCTCAACCAATGATAAGTGTTATTCCCAGATTATGCAAGATTATCAAGATGAACAATGGAACTCAATCAAATCTCATATGTCATTGATATGATATGATCTTCAAAGTTTACAATCACACACTCTCTCTAGTTTCTCTCTCTAGAGTATACAAATGATACTCCAAGATACACACACAATTAGATTCCCATATTACAAAGAAAACAATGGTATTTATACTACCTACATATTACTAGGAACACACAACTAACTAGCATGACATTAGATGACTTTGACTTTCCACTTTGATAACTTTGACTTTGACTTGCAATCTTGAGGATTTGACTTGAGCTTTTGACTTTCAATGTAGATGATCTTGAAGACAACAACCTGTGCTCTAACATTCTCCCCCTTTGGATTCAAGATCATCTTCAAAAACAAATTCTCTCCCTTTGATTCAAAAACAAGTGATCTCCCCCTTTGGATAAACTTGCACTAATCTTCAAATAAATTTCACTTTAAAGCACGTTCTCCCCCTTTCAAGAACATTCTCCCCCTTTGAAAAAAAAACTGATCTTCTCAGTCAATCAACATTCTCCCCCTATTGAGATGAAATTTGATAATCTCAATTTTTGAACTGATACTAATAGCCACAACTATTTTAATCATTGACCTCACCTTCTTATGATCTTTAATATTCTCCTCCAAAGAATTTGATAAACATCATCATCTAGCAAAGAAATTATCTTCGGTTGTAGCCCACTTTTCTCTTTTCAAAATAATATTCAAAGAAAATTTCTTGAAATCTTGAACTTTATTCACGATTTCTTAAATCTCTCCCATAAAATCTTCTCTATTTATTGACTTTCTCACCAAAACTATTACAAACAGTTCACCATACAACATTTCTTGAAATTATTTCTCCCCCTTTTTGATGATGTAGAGCATAGAAATCATCAAAACTTCGGCAAGAAATTTCATGAACGTTTTTCTGACCAGTGACCACTGATCTTTCCATATCAACATCTGAACAATCCGTCAATTCATAATGTATTCATCCGAATCTTTTCAAATTCAGACAAATAAGAATGTAACCCTGAATCAACAAATGAATCAGTTACAATGCCTGTAAGTAGCATTAAGCCACTTTGTGCAATGGATGCACATTGGAAATGAGCTTTTTGATGTTCATTCCCCTAGGGATTTCATTCAATCATCGAAAATCACAAAGAATTTTCTATGAACGTTATGACAAGAAAATGTATTCCTTGTGTGCTCGTACATAGTTTAGAATGAATGAAGCTAATTAGGCTTTTCAATTAGGCTCAAAGTATGTAAACCATTGATACAACAACAGTAATACAGAGGCTCAATTGTGCATGATCGAAGGGCAAAGGTGGGGCAAACTTCCTTCTGTTTCAATATCCACATCTTCCAAATTAAGATGAGATAGATTATGTGCTGCTTCCCCAAGAAAATATGAAACATTTCTTTGATGATAAAGAAATGAGTAGCTAGTGGGGTTTAAGCAAGAGTTGGCATGGGCTAGTACCTGTTTCAATGATGTTCACGAATGAAATGTGAAGCAATCAATCAATGTGGCTGCCCGACTCAAAAAAAGTTGGTGCAAAGTTTTGATATTCTTTCAACTTTGTTCTCACACCCTCTTTCTTTTAATCATTAAAGCTCACTTCTAACCAAACTCTATTTTCATTTTATCTCATCACACACCTACACTAAAATATTGACACTTCGCCTCTCGATCACTCAGGATAACTTCTTGGGTAGGAAACACTGTTATCGTGAATCCATAGATGTTCTATTAAATCTCTCACACTGATCCCATGTATTTTGTCCTAATCAACAAAAATATTGATCAATGATTTAACTTTAACAGTTAAAACACATGAAAATGTAATACATGTCAGATGAAGTTATGCTAAATTAGATAATCATGAAGATTTGAGCATTTTAATCATGGAATATTTTCTCAAAAAACATGTAGATTGAAAGAATGAAATGAATACGAAAGACTTGTTTGAGAATCTGACATTGTACTGAAAAGATCAAATATGAATGATTTATCAATAAAAGCTTAGGTCATGAAAAATTGAATGTTGTCTATACGAATCAAATATAGACATTCTTGAAAGAAACACTTTGAATGAATTGAACTTACGCTCAAATATCAATGAAGTACAAAACGGGGTGTTGTACCATCGAAAAAATAGTTTCATTTTGAGACATGGTAAGAACATAGTCAATAAAAGATACTAAACTTGTGTGTATGAATACTTGACAGTATATGAAAAATATAATAAACAAGTATTTATCTTTGGAAACACACGGTTAGTTAATCATGAAAGCATATATAATGAAAACATTTAAAATCACACTTCTGTATTCATGAAATCTGTTTAAGAATCGAGAAGTGGTTTGAACAAATAGTTGTGCGGAAAGTGAAAGAACTCGCATATCTCATTATACGAATTCCTAGAATTCGCATATCAGTGAGATACGAATTCCTAAGAATTCGCATAAGGGTATCATACGAATTCCTTTGTTTGTGCTTAAAAAGTTTTGAAAATTTTTCTAAGTGTTGAATTCGTGTGAGTCCATCTTGAGAAAAGTTGTATGCAAATTCTGAAAGTTTCTTACATGAGAATTCTGAAATATTCTTGTGTGCGAATTCTTGTTTGATTGGTCTTGTGTGCGAATTCTTGTTAGACTTGTGAAGTGTGCGAATTCTTGTTGGTTTGTCTTGTATACGAATTCTATATACGAATTCTTTGCATTTCAGCGTGGTGCAAATTCCATACTTGGAAATTTTTGAAAATCTTATTTTATGAATTTTTTCTGAGTTTTGCTATATTTTGATATTTCAATTGGATTAACGATCACTGTCAAGTTCTTGTTGTACTAATCAAAACAGGATGACTTCCAGAGAAGCTCTTGCAATTGGAACTAATGAGAAACCTCCAGTACTGTTTAAAGGAGAATACGAGCAGTGGAAAAATAGTTTTCTGGATTTCATTGATCGAAATTATTTGGGAAACTATATCAGAATATCTCTGAAGGAAGGAAAGATGAAAACTCCAACAAAGACTTACTCTTTTATGGGAGAAAATGGAGCAACGGAACGAGGAGAGTACCCACTACCACTTAAGGAGTACACATATGAGCAGAGATGGAGACATAAAGATGACAGATTGGCCAAAGCTTTTATCTTGCAAGGAATTTCAGATGAGATTTCTATCAAATTAGATAGTAAAAAGGCTACAGGAAAACAGTTGTGGGAACAACTTGAAAAGATGATGGGAGGATCAAAGATGTCTTCAAAAGAAAGAGTAAAGAGTTTGGAAACTAAGAATACTGACCTGAAAAGAAAGATCTCTGACTTGGAAAATCAAATTGTCCAAATCCAGCAAGCAGACTCTGTTGTTAGTTATACTGAGAAAATTAAGAATCTAGAGTATGCTAATGAAGAGCTAAATTAGAAGATTACTGATCTGGAGTTGAAGATGGCCAAAGACAGAAATGATTTTAAGAGTGAAAAGAAAGGGTTTGCAAATAAGTTTTCTGAATTTTCAAGGAAGAGCTTTGAAGAGAAGAAAGCGGTTGAGCTTAAATGTTCTAAGCTTTCTCAACAGGTGACTGATTTTGAGAAAACAATAATCATGGAAAGAGACAAGTTTGAAAAATAAAAGAAGGTTATAGAACAAAAAAATATTGGAATATTCAAAGAAATATCTAATGGAAGAAAGAATGTGGAGAATGATTTTGAAAAAGAACAAAATATTTTTGAATCTGAGATTAAGAAGCTTACTGACAAGCTATCTGAATTGTCTACAAGTGCACTGAAAGATCAAAAAGTGAAGTCTGAATTCAAGAAAGAGATTGAACTGCTCGTCAAAGAAAGAGAAAGTTATTCTTCAAAGATAAAAGAGCTTGAAGACATTGTTTCAAAGGTGGTGGTGACTGAGCAAACGACTCCAGAGTCAAAAATCCACACACCTAGAAATGATTCAGCTGATTCTGATTGTTCATTCAAGACAGCTGCAAGCTCACATCAGAAAACCGTTTCTACAAAAAGGTCAGTTAATTCATTTGATCAAATTCGTACTACTAACATTTTCTTTCATAGAAATGTAGATGGTTCAGATACATTTAGAAGAATAAGAAGAAGGAGGAGATAAGAAGAAGAGAAACTGGTCTGGAAAGTGAAACCAGTAGATGATGAAAAGGATGATGAGAAGAAGGATGAGAAGAAAGGTAACAAATCATTTGTACATGGATCAAAAGCCAATAAGAACAATGTGCTGAAAGGTAAACCTGATTTTGCTTACTCGAGAAATCAATTAATCAGGTTGTCTAAAAAGAAGTATTGTTCTTACTATCGTACTTATGATTTTGTGCATAAAAAGAGTGATCATTACTGGTATGGTTCTTACTCAATTACTCCTAACCAAAATGCAACTAACAAACATGGACCCAAATACTAGTGGGTACCAAAGCCAAAGGATGATTCTGTGTTGCAGGCACCTCAAGTTAAGGGGGAGTAAGAGAACCAAGGCTTCATAATACTATAGTTCAGGATCCGTTCTTCATTGATAAGGAGTTTGACTTCTAAACACAACAGTTTAGGACTCACTATTCAATGATTAAAAGAGATGATACACCCGTGCTGATAAGAGATTGTAATCCGATACTCAACTGAGAAGATCATCCTTCAAGGAGGAGTACATATTTTTTACTGAAAATATGTATCTGCAAGATATGATGATCTACATTTAAGAGGGAGTTATAGATCTCTATCATGTTTGATAATGTCCCAATTCTATCAAGTTCTCATTATAAAAACAATCATAATCAAGATAACAAATCAGATTAATATTCAACATGTTTCAATTTCCAAATCAAGAATTCGTACAGGAACTTTCTCTATCAAACTTTCTCTCTCTAAGCGTACAATTCAGAATCTTTGTTACAAACTACTTAACAACGAATCCTAGACATATATCTATTAAACAGAAAATAAACACACACGCTAAAACATAAAATTAAAACTTCGACTTTGACTTATTTACAAATGATTTTGACTTTCACATTTGAGAGTTGACTTTCAACTTTGACTTGTTTGACTTTGATCTTCTGTATTCATGATCTTGTATCCAACAAAAATGTGCACTAACAATGTTTTTCACTGACATATTTTATGATGCATAATTTCAGGGGGATTATATGACTTCTGATTACATCTGATCAAAACTCGTACTTTAAACGTTTTACTGCTTTATGTCATTTACTTTTCAATAAATGTTGTGAATAAAGCTTTGCACTTTGACGGAATTTGTGATTTTTTGCAGGATTGAGAGAGAGCTTAAACGATCATATCAAATATGATTTTGAGCTGAGTTGATGAGATTTAGGACTAAGCGAAAATGTTTATTTCTAATCTTAATCTCATACATGTCTGTAAGACGAACAACTTTCAGATATGAAAACGTGTTCTTAAATGTTCAAACCACTTCTTGTTTTTAAAATGATTTCATGAATTTAGAAGTGTGATTTTAAATGTTTTCATGTTACTTGTGCTTCAATGATTTATAAACCGTGTGTCTCTAAAGATAAATACTTGTGTATTATTTTTTCCATATACTTTCAAGTATTCACGCACACCGGTTTAATATTTTTGTTGGATACGTTATCACCATGTCTCAAATTGAACAATATTTTTCGATGGTGATACACCCCGATTGAACTTCAAAGAATTTTGAGCATTGATTTCATTTCGAAACGTTCTTTCAAGAATGTCTATATTTTGATTCGTATAGACAATATCCAATTTTTGCTGACCTAAGGCTTAATTGATAAATCATTCAGATATTTTGATCTTTTTCATACAATATCATATTTTCAAACAAGTTTCTTGTATTCATTTCATTCATTCAATTATCTTGTTTGAAAAATATTCAATGTTTACAAATTCTCAAATCTTCATGATTATGTCTATGAGCATACATATATCTGACTTGTATTTTTATGTGCTTTAACTACAAAGTTAAACTAGTTGAGCAACATGTTCTTATAGGACAACATGGGTTCGTTATGTGAGCTTAAATGAAAACTTCTATGGATTCACATTAACCAGTGTTTCCTACCCAAGAAGTTAATCCTTGAGTGATCGAATGTGTGAGGAGTCAAAATACTGAGTATGGGTTGAGCGATGAGGTAAAATGAAAATGAGAGTTTGGTTAGAAATGAGCTTAAGGATTAAAAGAAAGAGGGTGAGAGAACAGAGTAAAAGAATATCAAACTCTGCACCAATTTTTTCTGAGTCGGACAACCACGTTGCTGGTGTTTCACAATTCTTCGTGAACATCATTGAAACAGGCAAATAGCCCATGCCAACTCTTGTTAAAACCACACCAGCTACTCATTTTCTTCTCAACAAGAAAATGTTATATTTTAAGGGGACGCAACACATAATCTATCTGGTTTTCATTTGGAAAATATGGATATTGAAAAAGACAGAAGTCTGCCCCACCTTCGCACTTCGATCATGCACAATTGAGTCTGTGTTTAACTGTTGTTGTCTCAATGGTTTACACAATTTTGAGCCTATTAAAAGTAATCATTTGTGCTTAATTCTTTCAAACACAAGCACGAGCACACAGGAAATTCGTTTTTCTGTCATAACGTTCATAGAAATTCCTCTGTGGTGTTTTGATGATTGAATGGAAGACCTGGGGGAGTGAACATCACAAAAGCTCCTTTCCAACGTGTATTCGTTACACACAGTGACTTCGTGTTACTGATAGACACTTCTAACTCATTCATTTGTTGATTAGGTATTTCACTCATAATTTGTCTGAATTTGCAAAGATTCGGATGAATATCTTTATGAATTGATGGAGAATCAAAGGCTCAGTGGAAAAGATCATTGGTCAGGACAAATTAAAGATATTTCTTGTGAAAGTTTTGATGATTTCATGCTTCATTCATCAAAAAGGGGGAGAAACGTTCAAGAAATGTTTGTATCAGAAATGAATATGGGAGAGCGAATCAAGGAATGTTATAGATACAGGGGAGGATCTAGAAACGTGTGAAGTGATCAAGAAAGTTTTGTCAAGACAGTGAATTTTGATAAAGTAAAGTTGAAACTGAAAAGAGAAAAAGTCAAAGATTTCAGAATGCAAGCAGAATTTTACTGAAATTTTCTTTGAAGACCATTTGCTAAAGCAAACTGAGCTAAACCCGAAGATAATTTCTTTCCAATGTTTGAAAGAGGTTTTTACAACCGTGAGGGAGAATGTTTGAAGACAGACTTTGGGGAGAATTCAGAAAATTTTGAAGACAATTTTATCAAACAAGAAGGGAGATTGCACAAATTGTGTCAACGAGAGAGATTGATTTGCAAAATCTTTTAGAGATGATCTTGAATCCAAAGGGGGAGAATGTTAGTGTACATATTTGTTCGATACAAGATCATAAAGACTGAAGTTGAAAGTCAAGCAAGTTAAAGCTTAAAGTCAACTATCAAAGTGAAAGTGAAAGTCATTTGTAATAAGTCAAAGTAGTTGTTTTTTGTTGTAAGCTTTGTATGGCTTAATATAAATAGTTCTTAGTTCTTGTCTTTGTAAGTCTAGGAAAAACAATATACGCAGAGCAAATTAGAGAAGAACTTATTGTGTACATTTGTTAGACCACAGTCTCATTGGATTCAAGATCATCCAAACTGAAGATCGCAATCTGAAGCTAAAGCCGGAACATCGACTCTCGATATTTAAGTCTATGTCTATTTGTAATAAATGTCAATGTAATTGTATTAGTTTACTTAGATTTAATATCTAAGTTATAATATTGTAATAGTTAGATAAAGTTAATTTAGTTAGTTTCTAGTAACTTAGTTTATATTAGATATAATATCTAGATCTAATATCTAGATATTATGTTAGATTGTGTGTTCAACACACTTGGTTAGATTAAGTGTATCTCTCTCTCTCAAGATCATAATTCACACATACAAACACACACTTGAAGGTGTAAAAAAGAGAAAATATAGAGAACACATTTCATGCTTAATCGATCAACCTTGTAACTCGTTTGTTATAATCAATACAGGTTGGTAATCATATTGTGTTGTTGTTTCTATAAACTTGATAAGTATTGTTGGACCGACAATTGGTATCAGAGCCTGATTAAGATCAAAACAAGTTTTATAGAAAAACGTCTCTGTGTTCTTCAAGAAAATTTGAGTTTGTGATTTTGAGTGTTTTAGGTGTTAGAATCGATCAGGTTGTGATCGTACTACATGCTAGATCGAGTTGTTGCATTTTGATTTCACTTTTAAGCTTAAATCGAGTTCCAATTTTGTGATTTTGTGAGTAAACAGTCGAGTGAAGAACGTACTGTGCCATCAAATTATTCTCGAAAAAGTGTGTTTTTGAGAGATCAAGTGCTTAAATTCTATACTAAAAGTGTTTCTAGACATATTGGTAGGGTTTGGTATTGCTAAATCGTTTCAGGATCAAATTTTAGACAATTTTCAGAAGTTCAGGACGAACACCCACACAACAGAGGAAGAATAGCCCGCAAACTTCAAACTTTGCGGCTCCCACATCAAACGCATAGTTCTACTGTGCGTGTCCTAAAGGAAACGCATACCTTACTTTGCGGTTCCAACATCAAACACATACCTAACTTCTCGATTCTAAGTCAGACCCGCACACCTCAAGACTTCGAGTTCATCTCTTCAAAAGAACAAGTCCACCTTGCGCGTCCCAAGTGAATCGCATATCTCAACTTTGCGATTCTCACTTGAAACACACACCTCATTGTGCGCTCCTAACTACACCCGCACACCTCATTGTGCGCTTCTCATTAGACCCGTATACCTCAGTGTGCGCTTCCCATTAGAACCGCATACCTTAGTGTGTGCTTCCCACTAGACCCGCAAACCTCTCTGCTCCAATCCATACTTAGAATTTTTTTCTGGGAATTTTTCGAAACTGCAATAGGGTCTTTAATAGCGGGACCCCCGTGGTAAGTCTGCCTAGGGGGACAAAATTTCTTGTGTGATCAAACTTTATTTGGATTAACGATCATATCTGTCAAGTTTTCTCTTATTCAATACAGGATGACATCCAGAGAAGCTCTTGCAATAGGAACTGACACCAAGCCACCAGTTCTCTTTAGAGGTGAATATGAACAGTGGAAGGATAGGTTCCTAAACTTCATCGTAAGACAGGATTTGGGTGATTTCATCAAACAATCCTTAGAAGAAGGCCCCATGGAAACAAAATATAGGGAACCAGCAGAAGGAACTGAAGAAGTAAGACATGCACTGACTTATGAAGAACTAACCGGTGATAATAAGTTAAGAGCAAAAGCAGACAGATTGGCCAAGTCATACATTCTACAAGGGATTCCGAACGAAATCTACATAAAGATTGATAGTTATAAGGCCTCCGGCAAACAAATGTGGGATCAACTCGAGAAGATGATGCTGGGTTCAAAGATAGGGAATCAACTTAAAATCTCTAACTGCCTGCACAGTTTTGAAGAATTTAAAGGCAGAACTGGAGAAAATCTAGAAGGAATATATGATAGATTCGTGACCTTGCTAAACGAATTGAGCAAGAACAAGGTCAACAAATCTCAAATCGAACTGAATATCAAATTCCTGAGTATTCTACAACCAGAATGGAAAAGTTTTGCCAGACAGATGCGGCAGATAAAAGATTTGAATGAGATTCCACTTCACGAGGTGTATGAAACCCTCCGTGAAAATGAAGAAGAGGTGGATGAAATTCTAGCTGAGAAAAGACAGAAAGGAAAGACAGTTGAAGATACAGTCGCTCTTGTCGTCAAGAAGAAGAACAAGACGATTGTATATGAATCAGAAGAAGATGAAGCTTATGCAAACTCTGACATGGATGAAAATGAACAAATGAAGAAAGCAATGTTGTTTCTGACAAATACGTTTCAGAAAAAGTTCTACAGGAATCCAACATCAAACAGTCAGAGGTACTCTTCTGGACCCAACAACTATACTCATAAGGAAAGGGTTGAAGGTAGTAGGTTTGAAGGGAAAAAGTTTGAAGGAAAGAGATTAGATGAGAAGAAAACGGAAGAGAAAAGGTACCAGTCTGAAGGAAAGAGGATAGAGGAGAAGAAACCCGAAGAAAGAAAGTACAAGGATGAAGGATCAAGTCAGCCAGGTCCACCGATGTGCTACAACTGTGGCAAAACAGGTCACTTTGCCAAGGATTGCCGAAGATCAAAGGTCAGAAACTCCGATTACTACAAGAACAAGATGCTTCTTTCAAAGCAATAGGAGGCAGGCAAGGCACTGATGGCTGAGGATGAATACTGGCTTGATCACTCAGATGAAGAAGAAGAAGAAAATGAAGATAAAGATGAAGCCGTCAATATGTGCTTGATGGGAAAGATGGAATCAGATGCTGAAGCTGATTCAGAAAATGAAGAAGAGGAGGTATGTGATTTATCGTATAAAGATTTCATGAATAAAATGCATACCATGAGTTTAAAACAAGAAGAGTTAGAATCTAATCTTAAGCGAGAAAATGGTGTTATTATTAACAAAAAACAATTGATACAAAAACTTAGCAATGAAACTGCTGAGAAGAAAGTATTAATTGAGGTTTTACATACAAACATTGACACCAACGCAAAAGAACAGACTATAATTCTAAAAGAGAATTCTGAACTCAAGTCAAAACTGAGAAATAGTGAGCTTGACTTATATAAGCTGACTAAAATGCATTCTTCATGTACTAAAGAAAACAAGTCTTTAATTGCAAAACTAGATGCTTTGGAAAAGAAGTTGTACTCATTAGGTCAAAGTGAGCAAACCATTCATCTTAACAAACCGAAAAAGAATAAAGAAAATTGGGGAATCGGTTATGTGAAACCTCATTGCCTTAAAAAGGGTATAAGAGAAGTGCCTGCACTTTATGATTATACCTCTATGCTAGTTTCTCACCGAATCTCTTCACTTAAAGTTTTTAATACTAAACTATCAAAGGAGGATGAAGCAAATGAAATTGAAAAACAGAAAAAGTCATCTAAGGTTCACCTTCCATTTTATTATGCGAAGTTGAATAATAGTTATGACTATCCAAATAATGAAAAGAAATCTCTTTCAACTGACTACTTTCAAAGTTATTCTGTAAAAGAGATGGAGGAAAAGCTTGTTATAGGTAAAATATATGTCCCTTCTCTCGTGTTAGAAAGTAAAATTTCTGAACTCGAGAACTCTTTATCAGATGAAAGACTTTTGATTGAGATTCAACAAAAAGTTTTTTCAACCGTTATGAAAAATGTTGTTTTTACAAAAGCTTCTAAATCTGATGACATGTTTGGTTCATCAAACGAAGGGTTTGATTTTCTTAATTCTGACGGTGGTTTGGATGGTTGTTTTGAACAATTTGATTTTAATGCTAAACTTTCAAACCATTCCTCTTTTGTTGTGAAATCTTTGGGAAAAACCAGTATGCCTGTTAACAGTGTAAAATCAACGAAAGTTGATAAGTCAGTCTCTGTGAAAGCCAAAAATGCTAAAGGTAAGAAAATATCTCAGCATTCACAGAAATCGATCACTACTGGTAAGCCAAAGAAGGTGCATTCATTTGTTGCTCAGAAGTCTAACTCACTAGTTACACATGTTTCAGATCTGCGAAAGCAAAGGCCAGAAGTAAATTCTCAATGGCAAACCAAACGGAAGCTTGACAAGACTGTTTTATCGCTTAGTAGTGTTAATTGTAATAAGACTTCGCTTAGAAAAGATGTCCTAATTGCTGATATTGCTCTTTTGAACTCAAAACTTGCTGTTTCTCGTAAACAATATTCAATGAAGCAATTATTTCAGTTATCTTTATCTGCTGGAAAGTCCTCTATCTATGATAAACATGTTTCTATCACTTGTCAAGATTCTGGAGATTGGTTTGGAAATTACCATGTGCATTCATCTCATATTAATTCTTCTCATACATTTCAAAAGAAAAGAGGAACCAATTTGAAATGGTTACCAAAATCTTGTGCTAACACAGCAGGACCCAAATTCCAATAGGTACCTAAGGCTAAATCTGTGTTACAGGCACACAAAGCTTAAAGAGAAAGCGACTTCTGATTATGTACAGATCAGGACTCGTTATTCAATGTCAAAATAAGTTTTTGGATAATGCAGTTTAAAACCCGAACATCAAAGTCAAAATAGGCTTTTGAACAAATCAGTTCAAGACCCGCACTTCGATAATCAAAGTGAAAATTCCAAAGTTGTCGTATAAATATCTAAATTTGCAATTTCTCTTATGCAGACTAGTCATACATGGTTCTTGGACAACGGATGTTCCCAAGCACATGACAGGGCAAAAAGAGATACTGTCCAATTTCAAAGACAAATTTTGTGGAACAGTAAGATTTGGCAACGACCAGTTTTCTCCAATCATGGGATACGATGATGTACAACAGAACAATGTCACTATCAAGAAGGTGAGCTATGTTGAAGGTTTACGACACAACTTGTTCAGTATAGGCCAGTTCTGTGACAAAGAGTTAGAGGTCAACTTCAAAGCCAAGAGATGTTCAGTTCGCAATGAAGAAGGCGAAGAACTCTTGGTCGGTACTCGAGAATCAGACCTCTACACAATCAATCTGTCAAATGTCCAGGATGACAAGCAAGTGTGTCTACTATCGAAAGCTTTGATGCAACAAAGTTGGTTATGGCATCGACGTCTTTCTCACCTCAACTTTCGGTACATCAACAATCTGGTCAGTGGAAAGCTCGTCAAAGGACTTCCAGAGCTGAAATACGAAAGAGAACATCTATGTGCAGCCTGTGAAAAGGGAAAGATGAAGAGGGCACCTCATAAACCGAAGCCTGAACCAAGTACCAATGCTCCGTTAGAGTTATTGCATATGGACTTGTGCGGTCCGATGCGAACTCAAAGTCTAGGCGGAAAGAAGTACATACTCGTGATCGTGGACGATTACTCGCGATACACATGGGTCAAGTTTCTACGTTCAAAGGATGAGACACCTGATGTTCTCATTACATTCCTAAAGACGACCCAGGTGAATCTGCAGAAACCGGTCAAGTTTCTAAGAACAGACAACGGCATAGAGTTCAAGAACAACAAAGTTGAAGAATATCTCGAATCTGTCGGGATTTCACATCAATACTTTGCTGCTCGAACGCCTCAACAAAATGGAGTGGTTGAAAGAAGAAATCGAACGCTAGTCGAGGCTGCTCGTACTATGCTAAGTCATTCGGACTTACCTCTATTTTTGTGGGCAGAAGCTGTTTCGACCGCGTGCTGCATACAGAATCGATCCATGGTACATCGAAGGTTCAAGAAGACTCCTTATGCGTTAATCAACAACCGAACACCGACAATCAAATATTTCCATATATTTGGACGTAAGTGTTTCGTGCTAAACGATAGGGAGAATCTCAATAAGTTTAGTGCTAAGGCGGACGAAGGAATCTTTATTGGTTATTCCTCGACATCAACTGCATATCGTGTCTATCTGAAGAAGTCAAAGACGGTGATTGAAAGCATCAATGTCACCTTTGATGAAGAAATGGCTTCCGAACAACAACGTTCAGAACCCGTTATAACCGGAGTACTAGCTTCTGGGCAACTCAGTCCAGAACCTGCGTCTCAACAGAATAAATCAGACGAAGCTTCAACTTCAACTAACCATTTATCTGTTTTATGATGAATTTCTTGGATCAAATGTAAAGAAATCTGTTATGGTTGACAGGATGGAAGACTCAACAACTACTCATCCAACCAGTTCAGATGTTCCTATTGAATCAAATACCCCGATTCAACAAGAAATTACAATTCAAATGCCGACTCCAACAGTTGAAGAAGTGACAAATGATAAAGAGACAGAAGTAGCTGAAACAGTAGGAGATTCTGTACAGATCAATCTACAGCCAGAACAAGCTGTACCTGCTGAGCCTTCTGAACCTGCCACTTCAACTGAAACCATCAATCCTCCTGAACAAACAGAAGAAGGTACAAGTGGATTTATAGATGATACAATTGACATACATTCATATTATCCACTGCCTCATGAACATAAATGGACTAAAGAGCACCCGATACGCCAGATTATTGGCGATCCATCAAAACCAGTTCAAACTAGGTCAGCATCATTGAATATGTGCATGCATGACTCCTTTCTAAGCAAGTTCGATCCAACACGCGTATCGGAAGCACTTGCTGATCCAGAATGGGTGATCTCTATGCAAGAAGAGCTAAATCAGTTCGATGCACTTCAAGTCTGGAGACTCGTACCAAAGCCTAACGGTAAAACCATTATAGGTACGAAATGGGTTTTCAAGATAAAGAAAGACGAAGATGGTACCGTTATCCAAAACAAGGCAAGACTAGTAGCCAAAGGATACAGACAAGAGGAAGGAATAGACTATGACGAAACATATGCTCCTATGGCGCGATTAGAGGCAATCAGAATGTTTCTAGCCTACACAGCCCACAAGAACTTCACGGTCTTTCAAATGGACGTGAAGACAACATTCCTCAATGGAATTCTGAAGGAGGAAGTCTACGTCTCTCAGCCAGAAGGTTTTGTCAATAAAGAGAAGCCGAATCATGTTTACATTCTCGACAAAGCACTCTACGATCTGAAACAAGCACCTCGAGCGTGGTATGATGTTCTTTCCACTTTTCTAGTCAAGTCTGGGTTTTCAAAAGCTACGGTGGATACCACTTTTTTTATCAAAAAGGAAAAAGGCGATATCATCTTAATTCAAATCTATGTAGATGATATTATCTTTGGTTCTACAAATCCGAAGTACTGTAAGAATTTTGCAAACCTTATGGTGTCTAGATTTCAGATGAATTTGATGGGAGAGATAAATTTCTTTCTCGGTTTACAAGTAAAAAAATTTTCATCGGGTATTTTTATCAATCAATCAAAATACATTAGGGATATTCTTCGGAAGTTTCAAATGGAAAATTCAAAACCGATTGGTACCCCAATGGCACCAGGTACTAAGATTGGCACCGATCCTTCGGGACAGGTGTTGATGTTAGGACTTATCGAGGGATGATAGGTTCTTTAATGTATCTTACGTCGAGTAGGCCAGATATAATGTTTTCAACATGCTTATGTGCAAGATATCAGGCCAATCCTAAAGAAATCCATTTGTCTGCTGTGAAGCGTATCTTTAGGTATCTAAAGGGCACTACAGATCTTTGTCTGTGGTATCCTAAAGATACTAGTTTTGAACTAACAGCCTACACAGATGCAGATCATGCAGGTTGTATGTTAGACAGGAAGAGCACGTCGGGACATGTACAGTTCCTCGGTGACAAACTAGTAAGTTGGGCATCGAAGAAGCAACTTTGTGTTTCAACGTCCACGGCCGAAGTAGAATATGTAGCTGCTGCTGGCTGCTGTTCTCAGATCTTATGGATGCGAACTCAATTACATGACTACGGTTTCCACTTCAACAAGATCCCGATATACTGTGACTCCAAGAGCGCCATCGCAATTACGGCGAATCCTGTTCAACACACAAAGACCAAGCACATAGATGTCAGGTATCATTTTATTAAAGATCATGTTGAAAAAGGAACAATTGAACTTTTCTTTGTAAAAACTGATTATCAGCTTGCCGATTTGTTCACCAAACCTTTAGACGAAAAGAGGTTTAACTTCCTTATCTCTAAGCTTGGTATGCTAAATCTTAAGATTTAATCAGTAGTTACCTATCAAAGTTTTCTAAATTGTATACTTTTTCATCATTTCTTCATTCTTAACTCTGATTGATATCTGCACTTCTATCAAATGTTCATGATCCAAGGGGGATAATGAGAAGAAATTGACATCTGGTCAATATTACTTCAAGGGGGAGCTCATAAAATTTGTGCATGTACTTTTTAATGTCAAATTTCTTTTGTAATGCAAGATTTTAGGGGGAGCTCTTCAAGTCAAAAAGGGAGTACGGATATGACTTCTGATTATTTCTGATCAGAACTCGTAATTTAAAAGTTTTACTGCTTTTTGTCTTTTCAATTTAAGTGAATAAATTTTACTTTGACTTGACATTAGACTTTTGCAGAATTTTTGAGAGAAGCTTACAAGTTCATATCTTTATGACTTTAAGATTAGCTTCATGAGATGTAAGATCAAACGTTAAGGTATAATCCTTTATCTTAATCTCATATATGGTTGAAAGAAGGACAACTTTCAATCATAGAAAACATTGTTTTTAATGTTCAAACCACTTCCTGATTTTTCAACAGATTTTATATTTTGGGAGTGTATTTTAAATGTTTTCATAATCAATATTGTGCTTTAACTGAAATAGTTACACCAATCTGAGCATCACATGCATCATAGGAAAACAAAGAATCATTGTGCTAGGAATTAACACAACTTCAATGGAATCACCTTAACCAGTGATTTCTACCCAAGAAGTTAATCCTTAGTGATTGAGTGTGCAAATAGAAAAAGAAATGAGTATGATTAGAGAAATCTTAATGTTTAAAAGAAAGAGCGTGTGAGAACAAAGTTAAAAGAATATCACAACTCTGCACCAACTTTTTCTGAGCCGGGTAGCCACATTACTAGTGTTTCACAATTCTTTGGTGAACATTATTGAAACAGGCAACTAACCCATGCCAACTCTTGATCAAACCTCACTATCTACTCATTTTCTTCTTAACAAGAAAGTGTTTCACATTTTCAAAGGGGAAGCAGCACATTTGCTATCTGATTTTCATTTGGAAAATCTGGATATTGAAAAGAAGGAAGTCTGCCCCACCTTCGCACTTCAATCATCCACATTGAGTCTGTGTTTAACTTGCTGTTGTCTCAGTGGTTTACACAATTTTGAGCCTAATAAGCAATCATCAAGTGCTTAATTCTTTCAAACACAAGCACGAACACACAAGGAATTAGTTTCTTTGTCATAACGTTTATAGAAATTTACCTTTGTGGTGTTTCGATGATTAAATGGAAGCCCTGGGGGAGTCAACATCAAAACAACTCCTTTCCAAAGTGTATTTGTTACACACAGTGACTTAGTGTTACTGACAGGCATGTTAACTGATTCATTAGTTGATTCAGGTGTTACACGACTATTTTTTTTGGATTTGAAAAGATCTGGATGAATATCTTTTGAATTGACGGATCAGGGGCTCTAACCACAAGATAGACATTTCTTACAAATAGTTTTGATGAATTCGTTACACTTAACATCAAAAAGGGGGAGAATGACTACAAAAGAAATGGCAAAGATCACATGTTTCAAGAATCACGTCAAAGACTGAATTCTTCTAAAGAAAGTAGATTGAAGACATGCTGATTTCAGAGCTAAAGAAAGAGATTGCATCTTCTGAGCTGAACAAGAATACTGAATTGCTAAAATCATTTTCGTAATGATCTTGATCCAAAGGGGGAGATTGTTAGACCACAGTCTCATTGGATTCAAGATCATCCAAACTGAAGATCGCAATCTGAAGCTAAAGCCGGAACGTCGACTCTCGATATTTAAGTCTATGTCTATTTGTAATAAATGTCAATGTAATTGTATTAGTTTACTTAGATTTAATATCTAAGTTCTAATATTGTAATAGTTAGATAAAGTTAATTTAGTTAGTTTATAGTAACTTAGTTTATATTAGATATAATATCTAGATCTAATATCTAAATATTATGTTAGATTGTGTGTTCAACACACTTAGTTAGATTAAGTGTATCTCTCTCTCTCAAGATCATAATTCACACATACAAACACACACTTGAAGGTGTAAAAAAGAGAAAACATAGAGAACACATTTCATGCTTAATCGATCAACCTTGTAACTCGTTTGTTATAATCAATACAGGATGGTAATCATATTGTGTTGTTGTTTCTATAAACTTGATAAGTATTGTTGGACCGACAACATTCTAGTGAGAGAAAGTAGAGAGAGAAAACTTATAATCTGGAGTTTATAATCAATGACATGTGATTATGAAATTCTCATCTTGTTATTTTGATTGTTTATAGTAAGGACTTGATAAAATAGTGGATTAATATGCAGGTATTCAGACACGAAGAATTTCAGGTAACATCTGTCTATTTGTTAACTTTCTTTCTCTTACAGAGCCAAAGAAGACTGGTGATGCCCTCAGAGATCCAAACTGGGTCAGCGCCATGCAAGAAGAGCTAACTGAGTTTGCTAGAAACCAAGTTTGGAATCTCGTTCCCCGACCATCTGATAAATCTGTTATAGGCACTAAATGGGTGTTTAGAAGCAAATTAGATGAACATGGGACTGTAACCCGCAACAAAGCTAGACTAGTTGCTCAGGGATACAAACAAGAGGAAGGCATAGATTATGATGAAACCTTTGCCCATGTGGCCAGGCTCGAAGCAATTCAACTATTCTTAGCCTATGTCGTTTTTAAAGACGTCAAAGTATATATCAAATGGATGTAAAATAAGCATTCCTAAATGGAAAGTTGAATGAAGAAGTCTATGTTGAACAACCCCAGGCTTCTCTGACCCTAAGCATCCACATTATGTATATAAGCTGGATAAGGCTCTCTATGTGTTAAAACAAGCTCCTCGCGCTTGGTATGACACTCTCTCTTCTTTTCTTATCTTTGAAAAATTTGAGCGTGGTAAAATTGATAATACCTTGTTTTTTTAAAAAGATAAAAGGTCACATTATTCTTGTACAAATATTTGTTGATGACATCATGTTTGGTTCTATTAATCCATCTATGTGTACTCGCTTCGCTGAAAGAATGAAGAAGAATATAAAATGAGTATGGTGGGTGAACTAACTTACTTCCTTGGACTTCAAATCATGCAAACTGATAATGGTACATTTATTAATCAAGGTAAGTATGTTAAAGATATGCTGAAGAAGTTTGATCTCACTCAAACTTCAGCGATGAAAACTCCTATGGAACCTCCGCTGACATTAAACTAGGATCCAGATGGAAAACTTGTAAATATCACTGCCTACAGAGGAATGATAGACTCCCTGCTGTATCTTACAGTGAGCCGACCTGAAATCATGTACTCTACATGTCTCTGTGCATGCTATCAATCAGAACCCAAGGAATCTCATCTGATCGCTGTAAAGCGGATCTTCAGATATCTTAAGGGAACTCCTAACCTAGGTCTTTGGTATCCCAAAGACTCAAGGTTCGATCTCACTGGTTATTCAGATAGTGATTTTGCAGGTTGCAAACTTTATATAAAAAGAAACAATAGAGGATGTCAACTTCTTGGAGGAAAGCTGGTAAATTGGACAAGTAAAAAGCAAAATTCAGTATCCACTTCCACAACTGAATATGTAGCAGCTGGAAGTTGTTGTGCTCAGGTCTTATGGATGACAAATCAACTATTAGACTATGTCCTTCAGCTATCCAAAATCCCAATCTATTGCTGCAGCACTAGTACCATCACTATAGCAAACAATCCAGTGCTACACTAAAAAACGAAACACATAGAGATCAGATATCATTTTATCAGAGATCATGTGATGAATGGTGATATTGAACTTCACTTTATCCCAACTGACTATCAACTCGCTGATCTTTTTACCAAATCTCTTGATGAGACAAGGTTTAACTTTCTTATCAGTGAGCTTGGAATGCTAAATCTTGAAGATTAAATCTTCAACTTTCATGAACTATGTCAGTGATAATACGTTCCACTTCATCATATTATCTCTGACTAAATGATTCTAACTCTCAGGTATCATTTCTTATTCCCTATCACTGAATCTTATTCAGTAAAACCCTTTCAAAACTCCAAAACTTTAATCACTGAATTTCTTCAAGTGGTTAAAAGCTTTTTAATAAACAAATGTTATCACTGATATTTCTCATCAGTGATTCTTTGAAAAGAAAATTTATCTCTGAATTTCTATCAGGGATACTTTCTAAAAACGAAACGTTTTATCTCTCCTATGACGTCATTCTAAACGATAATTCATGGCACGTTTTTTTTTCTGACACGTTCGTCCATTGCACTTCATGTTCAATCAACTTCGTGGGACGTGTCCGTGTCATGATGACCTCCTTTTCCCGCCTCAAATTCCTTCTCTCTCATATAAAAGGAATTCCATTTCTTTCCTTGCCTTTTTCCTTCTCAAAAACTTCCAAGGCAAGAAACATACTCTTGGCGTTCACGCAATCAAGCAAACAAGCAAATTCCTTAATCTTCAACTCCTCAAGACTTGCAGGTTTTTGTTCTTCATCTTTTTATTAATAAAAACACGTGTTTGATTCTAAAAACTTCTATTATTTTTGATTCAAAGTGTTTTTATTTCTTAAAATCATTTTCTTTATGATTTTATTCTATGCAAAGACCTTTGGTTTTTAAGAATGTTTCTCTTCTTTCTTTTCATTAAGAACATTATTCGACTCTAAAAACAAACTTATTTTCAAGTTTCTTCCCTCAAAAGGAAACTGGTAAAATAGTCCATAATATTTTTAGACTCTAAACATTCTATTCCATTCTAGTCTTTTCTATTCCACAAATGGCCCAATCTACTCTTGTTGCTTCTAAGAATGTCAAATTCGCCCTCGCTGACTCTGAAATTCCCAAGAACAACCATCTGGCAAGGTTGACTTTTGATGCTAAAAAATTCCCTCATCTGGTTGAAGCTGCCAACTTTCTGAAGCAATCCTACCTCTCCTATGCACTGCAAGTGGATCCCAAGCCCAGCAAGGCTCTTGTTCAGCAATTCCGTTTCACTGCTGACAAGGGATCAGTGGTCAACAAGAAATTTGAACTCATCCCTGCCATCTCCTTCACCACTCAATATGGCCCAGGGAACATCACTGCAGTGGTTGTTCGTACAACACAACGATTCCCTTCCAAGACTCCAAAAGGCTTCGACCCTCTACCCTCTGACGTTGAACTGATTCAGTTTCTGGATCACATGGAGTATTAGTGGGACAACAAGCCTCGCACCACCATTCCAAGCAAGAAGCTGACAAAAATCCTGAAGGCGAACATGACTTCAGAGATGAACTACGTCTTCACTCACATTATTCAAAGCATGAGTGGAAAGATTGGATCTCTGGACCAAGCCAGCAAAGTCCAACTTCAGATGAGCTACTCGGTGCTGGCTGGCAAGAACTTCAACTACGCCGGAGCCATCTTTGATGATCTGATGTCAAAGATTGAGAAACCTGAACGGGACACTAAGATTCCCATTATCCGGTTCATCTCTACTATTCTTCTCTTCTTCCTCAGAGAGAAGTACCCCACTGAAGGTGACTGCAAGTTCTCAAAAGTTGGTCCCCGTGTCCTCGAAGTGAAGCCTGCTAAAAACGAGGTAAGTCTTCAGACCTTACGCCTTCGTCTCTCCTCCACATCTTCTACTTTAGTGGTCACACCGATGGTTCATTCATCAGCTATCCCTACCACTACCACCCCTCTCAAAAGACTGTCATAAGATCTTCCTGGCTTCTCTAAAAAGGCAAAGAAGACTAAGGATTCAACCTTATCGCTGAAAGAACCTGAGGTAGTCTCTCAACACACTACCTTGGATGATTTTATGGGTCGCTCCTCCAAATCAGCAACCACCACAACCGTACCAGTGACTACAATCGTTGTTACGCCACCGGTGATCCATCCAACTCCTCTAGTTTCTCAAACAGTTGAGGTAATTACTATAAGCACCAGTACTTCTCCTTCTATTTCTTTGGTCCCTAATCCTTCATTTTTACAGCAGCCAACTTATGACGCTGCTAATACAGGACCTATTGTTGTTCAAATTTGGGTACAACAATCAACTTCATTTTCAGGTCCTAATTTGGGTACAGTTGACGCCCACGTCAGCAAGCTTGCTGAAAAGGTAGACAGTCTCGCTGCCTCTCTCAACACTAACACCACTGTCATCAATCTGGCTGGTGAAGAGCTGAAGGCTTTATCCTCAGCAACTGCTACCAAAGCTGATGTTGCTCAGCTGAACTCACTTCAACAAGAGGTGACCCAACTGAAGGACAACATGGCCCGCAATATAACTCAACTTCAGATTCTCACGGGCCATGATGATCACTTGATGGGTGAAGTCAGGAACCTCACTAGCAAACATGAAACTGCCAATCAACCCCTCTCACAAATTTGGTTAACCGTGAAGAAACCAGCTCCCGCTCCTACTCCCTCATTTACTGAGAATGATCGAGTGTCTCTGAATATCTCTGTCGAATTCATTAATGAGGCCACTTCGTTAATTCTAGAGATCGAAGGACGTCTGGATAAGCTGGAGGATGATGCCCGCAGGACCCAAATCGCTGATGATGTTGATGCTGCTATTGACGTTGTCCTCCGCCGTGATGATGACAAAGAGGAGGAGAAGACAAATGAAGAAAATAAAGTTGCAGAAGCTGAGGTAGCTGCGGAATAATCTCTTTCCCTTGCTGAAAAAGAGATCATTGATGAGCCTCCCTTTGAAGTTGAGGAGGAGAAGATAATTGAAGATCAGGTCCCTCCTCCTTCTCAGGTTTAGAAGAAGAAGAGGATGAAGAAGAAGAAGACGAGGAAGACCTTGATCTTCAAGATCAAGAAGATGATGATGCAGCTGATGGTGATGATGATGATGAAGATGAAGACCCCTCTCTTTGGTTTTTGGCAACATCAGTGCCCTAGACCAGAGGTGTTGTCATCAATGAAGCAGGGGGAGACAAAAGGATAGTGCTCCAGTTTCCTCCTCTCAAGGCAAGCAGAAGGGGATCGCTGCCGAAGGAAACTTGAAGTTACTATTACCATCTGAGGGGGAGCAACCCTCTCAGGTATGCCTCTCCATTGTCCCTCTCTCCTTCTATTCCTACCAATCACCCCTTCATTCTAAGCCTTTATCTTTCTCTTCCTATATTATACACTAACTCCCTGATATTTTTGCCCAGACAGTTCTTTCCCCTGCTTAAGGGAACCAAATCTTTGCAAATAATCCCAGATATCATAGCTGATGAATAGATAATCCCAACCTCTTTCAATGAGGTTGATGAACAAGAGGAAGAAGAAGATGAATCCCTGAACCATCCAGGAAGGCCCTCTCGACCACCTCAATGGTTAGAGGATGAACTAAAAAGAAGAACATAGATGATTTCTCATCTAGAGAGTCAGCGATTAACGATCCCTCCTCAGTCTCTACTAGAAGAACTCAACTTTCTCTTCGAAGATGAATATTAAGAATCTGTCATAACTGAAAGACTGCTCACTAAATGCCGAAAAGATGTTGACTTAGCTCTCAAGGTACATGCGTCCATGTTTAAAGACGACAAGATGAAAGAGAATGCAGTTGTAGTTCAAGCTGCTATTTTGAAAGATATTGAAGAGGAGCGCTTAAAAGAAAAAGAGGTCAGCGATAAAAGTCTAGACTGGTGCAAACAAAAGATAGACTATCTCTCTGACCTAATGAAGATCGTCGTTGTTACTATCTTTGGGAGAAAGAACAAGGACCGAACATTAGTGACTATGGAGATAACCAGAGAGGATGGAAGCTCAAAAGCAATGTTCGTATCAAGGCTTGAACACTTTGGTTACGATGAATGGCTAGAGTTCAAGGAAGCACTGAAGAAATCAAAGTCAACGTATAAAGGCTATGTTGAAGGTCTCATTGGAGCTTTAATCAACAGAGTCGCTGTAATATTGAAAGTGCCTTCAGCTCTTCCACCAAAGCCAAAGCAAATTAAAAGAAAGCTTGCCTCCTTCTCCTCTGATAATGTCACAGTGATCAAGAACGACACCTCCATCGAATTATCAAAAGAAGCACTGTTCGGGCCTCCTCCTGATCTCTCAGTTCTTGATCTATCTCTGCCTCCTGGTGGTCCATTCATCCCCAGGCAAGTTTTGAAGAACCCTTTTGGAATATTCTTCAGAGATGATAAAGATCAACTCAGGTTCCAAAGAGTCTCTGAAATTCCCCTTTGCCCTCTAAATCATCTCAAGGACCATCTATGCTTATGGTGTACTTATTCTCCCTTAGCTGAATCGATCAAAACTCTCATTCGACAAGAATCAGCTGATCGAAGAGAAAAAGGAGAAGAAGTACCAGATTATATGATCAAGGTTCTGAAGTCTTGTTTAGATAACTGATAGATTCTCTTTTTCTTGTAATCTGTTAGTTAGACTTACAATGGTTAGATCTTCACTTGTACTTATAATTTTCATATCTCTTCTTGTAAATCTTTTCTTGAATTAATGAAAATTTCAGTGAAGTACTTAACTCTATCAGTACTATAAAAGATCCCTCAAAATAGTAATTGGGACGTGTATGTTATGAGACCTGATTATCCTTTATTTTGACTTAAGTAATTTTCTTCATAGTTGCTTTGTCATCATCAAATAGGGGGAGATTGTTGATCTAACTCTCTCAATGATTTGCTAATGACCCTTTATAATACTTAGTGAAAATTACGTTTAAATTCTGTATGTATAAGTGTTTCACCATCAATGATTAAATACTAAGTATGTTCAATATTGCTGATGATTTCTCATGTAAACAGTTAGACGTAATCCTTGAAGTCAAGTTTCGCGACAAAAGATGTTCACTACTGAATCGAAGACAAAGCTGCTGAACAAAGGACAAGTCTACTCATGACCTAATGCGAATATCAGCGAAAACAAGACAATTCTACTCACACGCGAAGAAATCTGAGGAAAAGCTTCAGCGATAGCTGCACTTCTTTCTATCTCTAAGAAGGAAGAGATATTCAACGATCGATGATCACTTTTCTTATACCTCAAGTCTCTTTTGTCTTATCTATGCACACATGGTACAAATGTCAGAAAAGACATGCCTCTACAACAATTCGTATAACAACTCTGATATCTACATTGTTCATCATACGACCCAAAACATGTCTCCAAAAGTCAGACTCATGCAACCAACCAGAGAAGGACACGTGTAAAGTACCCTGCCATGCATTTAATGCATAGGGTATAAATAGAAATATCACAACTCTATCTAAGGGTTGATTTAAGCCTTCAACCTTCAATTTTGTTGTAAAATATAGAAACCCTTGTTTTCTATATTCTCTTAATCCTCATTCTTTAATTCTTGTGCAACCATCTTAGTGTTTTTTAAGTTTGTTTAGATTAGGTTCTTAATTAATCTTATTCCGCAACAGACTTGTAAATTTTATTTTGATTTATCAATAAACGATTTATTAAACTTAAAAATTTGTGTTTGTATTCACCCCCGCCCCTTCTACAAACTTGTTAAGCACCTTCGGGACCAACAGGAATCAACACCAGAGCAATCACAAAACTCTAACCAATAAACCACAAAACTCTCTGAATCAACTCAAAGAGCTCAATCAAGTCCTGTGGTAAGTACAAATGATCAACCTTCTACGACAGAAGTTGATCAAGAACAAGAAACTTCTCCAGATGTGCATTTCGAAGGTTCCAATAACCAGCTACCCCGAATGACCAAATGGACAAAGAGTCACCCACAGAGCCAAATCATTGGTGACCCTTCTGACAGAGTAAAGACTCACTCTACTACTGCCAATTTTTGTTTCTTTACAAACTTTCTTAGTATCATCGAGCCAAAGAAAATCTCTGAAGCCCTTGAAGACCCAAACTGGGTAGAAGCTATGCAAGCGGAGCTTCTATAGTTTGAAAGAAATGAAGTATGTATTATTCCCAAGATTTCAAGTTCTAATCACAGTTTAACAACAACAAAGATAATACGAAGCAATTCAACAATCAACCTTGTTCTAATCACAGTGCTCTGTGAAAGTTTCTCTCTATAACTCTCAATCGTACAACACTTACAAGATACTTCCATTACAACTACTAACACCTTCTAGTCATATCCCTATTTATACGCACAGACAACACAACACAACAAAACAAAATACACTATACAAGACTTTGACTTTGACTTTTATTACAAATAGACTTTGACTTCTATGCTTGAGAATTTGGCATGAGCTTTAACTTGCTTTGACTTCAGTCTTCTGTCTTCATGATCTTGTATCCAATAAATATGTGCACTAACTATATCCCCCTTTGGATTCAAGATCATATCTAAAATGATTTTGTAATACAATCTCCCCCTTTTTGTACAAACCAAACTATCTCCCCTTTGATTGATCTTTAGCAATTTTATCTCCTCCTTGAAAATTTCTTCCAGCAAAGATTATCTTCAGAAAAATAAACATTGAAGCACAATCTCTTTCAAAAACAATCTTCCCTTTTCTCGGATAAAGTTGACTTCAAAAACTTTTGTAATCTCCCCAAAGTCTGTAAGAACATTCATCAAGAATAGTATAGCAATCTCCCCCAAGGTTGTAAAAACCTCTTTCAGACTTTAAAAAGAAATTATCTTCAGGTTCAGCTCTCTTTGCTTCAACATGTTATCTTCAAAGACAAATTCAGTAAAATCCAGCTTGCTCTCAGATTTCTTTGAAATATCTCTTTTAGACTTGTACAATCTTCAACAAAACTTGCAATTCTTTGAACTTAGCTTCTCCTATATTCATTTCTTGACCATCTCATCTCCTTGAAGTTCCAACATTTCTTTATCATTTCCCACATTTCTTGATCATCTCCCCCTTTTTGATGATTGAAGCATAGAAATTATCAAAACTTTTACAAGAAATATCCTTTACAATCTGATCTGACCACTGATCTTTCACAAGAGCCTATGACTATTTATCGATCCAAAAGATATTTATCCGAATCTTTGCAAATTCAAACAAATTATGAGTGTGACACCTGAATCAACAAATGAATCAGTTAAGAATGCCTGTCAGTAACACAAAGTCACTGTGTGTAACGAATACACATTGGAAAGGAGTTTTTTGATGTTTACTCCCCCAGGTCTTCCATTCAATCATCGAGTAACACAAGTTTATTTTATGAACGTTTAGACAGAAAAACAAATTTCCTGTGTGTTCGTGCTTGTGTTTGAAAGAATTAAGCATATGATGATTGCTTTTGTTAGGCTCAAAATTGTGTATACCATTAAGACAACAAAAATAATAGACAGACTCAATTGTGCATGATCGAAATGTGAAGGTGGGGCAAACTTTCTTCTTTTTCAATATCCAGATTTTCCAAATGAAAATCTGATAGCATATGTGTTGCATCCCTTTTTAAAAATTGAAACATCTTATTGTTGAGAAGAAGATGAGTAGCTCGTGGGGTTTAGAGTCAAGAGTTGGCATGGGCTAGTTGCCTGATTCAATGATGTTCACCAAAGAAATGTGAAACTATCAGATTATGTGGCTGCCCGACTCAGAAAAAAGTTGGTGCAGATTTTGATATTCTTTTAATCTGATCTCTCACCCTCCTTATTTTTAAACATTAAGCTTGCTTCTAACTAAACTCTCATTTTCATTTAACCTCAACACACTCACACTCATATATTGACTCCTCACACTCGATCACTCAAGGATTAACTTCTTGGGTAGGAAACACTGGTTAACGTGAATCCATAGAAGTTTTGTTAAGCTCACAAAATGAACCCATGTAATCCTAAAAGTACAAAGTTGCTCAAACAGTTTAACTTTGCAGTTAAAGCACGTAAATACATGTCATATGTCTGTATGCTCAATAAGATAATCATGAACATTTGAGCATTTTTAATCATGAAGATATTTCAAAACAGGTATATTGAATGAATGAAATGAATACAAGAAACTTGTTTGAAAATCTGACATTGTATAATAAGATCAAATATGAATGATTTATCCTGAAAAGCTTAGGTCATGAAAAATTGGAATTTGTCTATACGAATCAAATATAGACAAGTCTTGAAAGAAACATTTTGAAAGGAAATCGCGCTCAAACAAACATTGAATATCAAGCGGGGTGTCTTACCATCGAAAATATGTTTCAATATGAGACATGGTAAGAACATTTCCAACAGAATATTAAACCGGTGTGTATGAATACTTGACAGTATATAGAAAAGATAATACACAAGTATTTATCTTTGGAAACACACGGTTTATTTAAACAATTAAGCTCATGAATAATGAAAACATTTAAAATCACACTTCTAAATTCATGAAATTATTTAAGAATAAGAAGTGGTTTGAACATTTAAGAACATGTTTTCTTATCTGAAAGTTGTTCTTCTTTCAGACACGTATGAGATTAAGATTAGAATATTTCCTTATGTTCAGTCTTAAATCTCATGAAGTCAGCTCAAAATCATAAAAGATATGATCATGTAAGCTCCCTCTCAAAATCTACAACAATCACAGAGTCACCAAAGCACAAAGTCTTATTCACAAAACAAAAAAAAATTATTGAAAAATAAAGACATAAAGCAATAAAACGTATTAAGAACGAGTTCTGATCATATATCATCAGAAGTCATCTTCCTAACTCCATAACTCCCCCTGAAATCATGCATCATAAAGTTTTTCAGTTATAGAAATATATGCAAATTATATTAACTCCCCCTCAAATGTAGATTATCTTATCATCTTCTCACACTTCCCCTGAGATCATGAACAAACTTAAATGCATATATCTTTCAGATTAAAAACAAAGAAATGAAGAAAAACTAACAAAACTAAACTTTAATAGGTAACAACAGATTAAGTCTTGAGATTTAGCATGCCAAGTTTTGAAATAAGAAAATTAAATCTCTTTTCATCAAGTGGCTTGGTAAATAAATCAGTAAGTTGATAATCTGTGTTTACAAAGTAAAGTTCGATTGTACCTTTTTCGACATTGTATTTTATAAAATGATATCTCACGTCTATATGCTTGGTTTTAGTATGTTGAACAGGGTTTGTTGATATGGCAATTGCGCTCTTAGAATCAAAGTAGATCGGGATCTTGTCATACTTAAAGCCAGAATCTCGGAGTTGTGTTCGCATCCACAACACCTAAGAACAATAGCTAGCCGCAACTACATACTCTGAATCGACTATTGAAGTAGTTACACAGAGTTATTTCTGAGAGTCCAAGAATTTCTAAATCTTTAGAGAGAGAAAGTAGAGAGAGAAAGTATGGAAGCGCAAAGTAATCAGATTAATGTGCGTGAGTTTCTTACAACAAACCAAGACTAAAGGGACTTAAATACCCTTGGTCAGATACAACAAAGTATGACTCAAAACACAATATTTGACCAAGCCCTATAAATACAATGATTACTATAAAATCAGACCTAACAATCTCCCCCTTAGTAATCATTGGCGCTTTGGTCTTCAAAAATCATCTTCTAAAATAGCACGGACCAACAAAGCGACTTTAAGAAGCTTTGACTTTTAAGAAAAAAAATTCTTCTCAGCATCTTTCAGATTAAGTTGTCTCTGCTGCCTTGAGCTCTAGACGACACACCTCTTTTGAATGTTCTTAAATGAACTGTGGTGTTCGGAGCAGGAACAGCAAAAAAATCATTTGTAGCTGAGAGAATAGAATCTTTGAGCGAATCTTGATCAGCAGATAAACATTTGTGCTCTTTGTCTCTTTATCATCTCCTTAACATCTCTTAATTCTCCCCCTCACGACCTTGATGATCATGATCAACTTGGTCATGCAAATGTTGGAGACGAGACAACTTAAGATCTGCAAAATCAAAGAAACAGAGAAAACAGGGAAGGTTTGCGCTTCATGTTGGATGCGCAAACCAAGATTTGCGTTTCATGAAGGATACGCAAAATGAGGTTTGCGTTTCACAAAGGATACGCAAAGCAAGGTTTGCGTGTCAAGCTGGATGCGCAAAACAAGGTTTGCGTATCATGCTTGATGCGCAAAACAAGATTTGCGTTTCACGCTGGATGCGCAAAGTGAGGTTTGCGCATGACGCTAGATGCGCAAAGGTGACTTAGAGTCTGAAAATTTTACCTGATTAGCTCTTTGACTCCCCCTACACAAATGCACTAAATTTGACAATTCAAAATAGCATTTATATAGAAAGTCAGACACTTCCCCTCAAAAACAGATATAAACTTTAAAAAAAAAATTCTCTTTGTTCACTCCCCCTTGAATAATGCATAAACCCATTAAAATATATTTATGAGAACACAATGATCAAATATTAATGTAGAAAGAAAAATATACTGAATGTAAATTTTGAAACGACTAAACATATAAAATTTTAAACACTAAACAAATAAAATTATACTTAGTAAAATATCACAGATTTATCAATCATTTGAAATCAAATATATGTTGCTGGATACAGAAACAAGTTTCGTTGCATATCAAGTTAAAACATGTTCAGTTTCAAAAACTTCCATCAATCTATTCAGTGTGCTCACATGCGAATCTTCGATTAGCTTCAAGAAAATGAAATTCTAAAAATATTATAGACAACTTTGCATCTACTCATACTAAGCCATCAAGAATTAAGATATTCATAAATTTACAGATTTATCGCAACTCAAACATATCACCAAGTATCATGAGATGTGTGCTCATTGGCATCTTTTAGCATTGTGCACATTGGCATCTTAACATGAGTGTGCTCTTTGGCATCTTTTAAGTGTTGTGCACTTTGGCATCTTTTAATCAGAGAGTTAATTAAGTAAACAACATGCCGTAAACGTAACTTTCTATCTGACCCTATTGCAGGATTTGGGTCAGCCGCTCCCAGACCAGTTGGCCTTAGGGGACTAGGTGTTGTAACACCTCAAAAATCAGAGTAAATCAAAACCTGGAAACCTGACAATATAACGAAAGTAAATCTATTAACTTCCCATAAATGGAACCAGTCTTTAAGACTATACAATCCTATACAAGGATTTTATCAAAGGAATGAGACTTAACAATTCCCAACAACAATACTAAACAACTCCAAAAAGCTCGAGACTCAAAACTCGTCTCTCCAAAAACCCCGGCAACCCACCGCTAATGGAAACCTGATACACATACCATTTGAGAAAAAGTGTCAGACTTAAAGCCTGGTGAGAACATACAGTTTATGAAGCTCAAAAGATAAAACATTTGCATCAAGATAGTATTTCCAAAGCGATTAAATTTACACATTAGGTCCTTGCCACAAACGGGCTTTTTCGTTATAAACACGCCATAAAAGGACCGAAAACAAAACATTTTACCAAGGATTGTGGCGTAACACAAAGTTAGGCCAAAAATCCGAGTTACGAGCTAAACCAATTGGAGTCCGCGGATACGAATCACAAAGTCCGTGCTACAATGTGAGATCAAGCCCCAAGCGCAAAACCAAGGTATACTCCTTCGCTAGGATCACTATGAACCATGGCTAGTATCCGGCCTCACATAACCGTACCAAGTTGCCCTCAAGGAACAAGTGATCCCTAGCTACAATTTTGGGGAATGTAACATCCCAACAATACAGTCTACTCAAAACCTAGGGATCCACTAGTAATGGTAAGGACTCGTCACAACAACGTATGTGACCAACCATAAATAAACATATGGTTACAAACACATTTTTATAAACAAAATGCTATTCCCAGTTCAACTTCTGGTAAGAATGAAAAGCATTTAAAAGAAGTTCCTTTGAATATTTCTTTGGCATAACGCACAGGTAAAACATCATTTTACTTTTAAAATAAGATAAGATCAAAAAGGTAACTTTTGATATGTATACAGTTTAAAATGATAGTAGGAACTCACCTCTGTTTCCTTCTTCTTAACGAGAGCTACCTATGATAACACCGAAAGAATCGGTAAGTCGAAATACGGATAAACCTCTCGTTACTTGAATAGGACTCAAAGACACAGAAGCTAACAACTTAACAGAACCTAAACTGGTCAAAGGACCACACCGGTCTACAACAACACCGGTCGAACAACCTCCGGTCGAACGACCTCCGGTCGGGCACAACCATTCGGTCGAACACCCTCGATCGAACAGGCTTCGGGTCGAGGGACCATCCGGTCGAACAACCATCCGGTCGAACGACACACCGGTCGAACAACCATCCGGTCGAGCGACCATCCGGTCGAACAACCATCCGGTCGAACGACCATCGCCTTGTTCATCAAGAACAGCGACGCAGAACCCAGATTTCAACCCAGATCCAAATGAGAAAATACTCAGATCTCAAAATGGAACGGTTCAAAACCTTCACAACAAGATTCTACACGGCTAAAAGCATTCAGATCAAAGCATTAAGCTAGATTCGTACCTCGATTTGCCCGAAACGATCGACCCTTTACAAAGCTTCTCCTGCACTCTTCCTTTCTCTCTGACTTCTCAAAACCAAGAAACTGATATTTGTGATATTTATCAAAATATCTAATTTGATTTTGTATATATATAACCCAAGTTACATTTAACCCCCCTGAACTTTGGGTAACGGTCAACTTCTCACCCAATCCCAAAATTCAGGGTGTTACAATCCTCCCCAACTTGGGAATGATTTCGTCCCCGAAATCCAACTATACAAAGAGATGAGGATATCTACGCTTCATATCCTCTTCAGATTCCCAAGTCACATTTGCTCCTCGGTGATGCTTCCACTGCACCTTGACCAAAGTGACTTCTTTATGACGCAACTTCTTAGACTTTTTCTCCAAGATGGCGTCGGGTTATTCCATACAACGGTTACCTTCGTCTACCCTTAGCTCTGAAAGGGGAATGACGCTGTCTTCTACCGCCAAACATTTCCGGAGGTAGCAGACGTGAATCGTGTTGTGTATTCTACTCAACTCCGGTGGCAGTTCCAACTGGTAGGCCTGCAACCCTACACGCTTAAGTACTTTGAAAGGTCCGAGGAAACGAGGACTCAGCTTCCCACATTTTCCGAACCGTATAATGCCTTTCCATGGCGATACCTTAAGCATAACGCGGTCGCCTACTTGGAATTCCATCGGTCGCCTCTTTTTATCGGCATAGCTCTTCTGACGATCTTGAGCCGCTTTCATCCTCTCTCTAATACACTTGACCTTATCGGCAGTCTCTTGCACGATTTCAGGTCCGGCGAACTGCTTCTCTCCCGCTTCTAGCCAACACACGGGAGTCCGACACTTTCGCCCATACAGTGCTTCAAAAGGTGCCATCCCAATACTCGAGCGGTAGCTATTGTTGTAAGCGAACTCCACCAAAGGCAGGTGAGAGTCCCAACTACCCCCGAAATCGATGACACAAGACCTCAACATGTCTTCCAAGGTTTGGATTGTTCGTTCGCTCTGCCCGTCAGTCTGCGGATGGTAAGCCGTACTCAACTTAACTCGCGTACCAAGCTCTTTCTGAAACCCATCCCAGAAGTTCGAAGTGAACCTACTGTCGCGATCCGACACGATCGACAAAGGTATTCCATGCCTCGAGACCACTTCATCGATATAAAGCTTCGCCAACTTATCCATCGGTAAAGTCTCGCGCATAGGCAGAAAGTGAGCGCTCTTCGTCAATCTATCCACTATCACCCAGATGGTATCGTGTCCCCGAAGAGTTTTAGGAAACTTCGTCACGAAGTCCATGGTGATATGCTCCCACTTCCACTCGGGAATCTCTAAGGACTGAAGACTCCCATACGGTCGCTGATGTTCGGCTTTGACTTGCGAACACGTCACACAACACTCAACGTAACGCGCCACATCAAGCTTCATCACCGGCCACCAATAGTGCAACTTCAAGTCCCTGTACATATTCGTACTTCCTGGGTGAATGGAATACTTGGACTTGTGTGCGTCTTCTAGCAACAGCTCACGGTTTCCCCCAACCTTGGGCACCCACACACGACCGCTGAACAGTTTCACCCCACGGCTATCTTCCGTTAAGAGTAAACGCTGTTTTGTCATGACTTCCTCTTTGAGATTCTCTTCTAAGAATGCTTCCATCTGAGATGTCTTGATCTTCTCAACAAGACTAGACACTAGCTCGATTCTTGAATGGGTAGCCCGAATACTCCCGCTATAGTCCTTCCGACTTAGCGCATCGGCCACCACGTTTGCCTTACCGGGATGGTAAAGCAATTCATAGTCGTAATCTTTCAACAACTTGAGCCACCGCCTTTGCCTCATATTCAGCTCTTTCTGTCCAAAGACATACTTCAGGCTCTTGTGATCCGTGTAAAGAGTACACTTCGTGCCGTAGAGGTAGTGTCGCCAAAGCTTCAAAGCGAACACCACTGCTGCTAACTCCAGATCATGAGTTGGATAATTCTGCTCGTGTATTTTGAGCTGCCTCGAGGCATAAGCGATTACCTTGCCTCGTTACATCAACACACAACCCAATCCCATCTTTGAAGCGTCGCTGTAAACCACGAAATCTTCCGACCCTTCAGGCAAAGATAAGATCGGAGCTTCACACAATTTCTTCTGAAGAATCCGGAATGCCTTCTCTTGGGCCTCTGCCCATTCAAACTTCACATTCTTCCGAGTCAGAACTGACAAGGAAGAAGCGATATTCGAAAAGTCTTGAATGAATCTCCTGTAGTATCCCGCCAGACCCAAGAAACTTCGAATCTCTGACGGACTCTTAGGAGGCTCCCAATTCATCATTGCTTCAATCTTGGAGGGATCTACTTTCACTCCGTCCCGAGTGACTACGTGCCCCAGAAATTGTACTTCTTTAAGCCAAAAGTCGCACTTGGAAAACTTGGCGTACAACCTCTCTTTTCTCAACACTTCCAGAACTTCACGCAAGTGCTGCTCGTGCTCTGTCTCACTCTTGGAGTACACGAGTATGTCGTCAATGAATACAATGACCGACTTTTCGAGGAATGGTCGGCACACTCTATTCATCAAGTCCATAAACACCGCTGGTGCGTTCGTCCGGCCAAAAGGCATTACAAGGAACTCGTAATGGCCGTAACGCGTTCTGAAAGCCGTCTTCGGAACATCTTCTTCTCTCACCTTCACTTGGTGATAGCCTGATCGTAAGTCGACTTTGGAAAAACAACCCGCTCCTTGAAGTTGATCGAACAAGTCGTCTATTCTCGGAAGCGGATACCTGTTCTTCACTGTAGCTTTGTTCAACTCACGATAGTCGATGCACATTCTCATTGTGCCATCCTTCTTCTTAACAAATAAGACCGGAGCTCCCCAAGGTGACGAACTCGGTCTTATGAATCCCTTCTCAGAAAGCTCTTGGAGTTGTGCTACCATCTCTTGCATCTCCGACGGCGCTAAACGGTAAGGTGCTTTAGCGATCGGTGCAACGCCTGGCACAAGATCAATCCGAAACTCTACCTGACGATCGGGCGGCAACCCGGGCAAGTCGTCCGGAAAGACATCTGGATACTCACGCACGATCTTCACATCTTCCAGCTTGGACTTCTCTAACTTGGCATCGATCACATAGGCTAGGAAAGACGAACATCCTTTTACTAGACACTTGCGTGCTTTTGCCATTGTGATTATTGCCACTTCACCCTTTCTCTTTTCACCATAGATGACCACGACCTCTCCAGAGGGGTTGGGAAGTCGAATCATCTTCTTGGAACACACGAACTCGGCCTGATTGTTTGACAACCAATCCATACCGATTACAACATCAAAACCCCCGATTGACATTGGTAGCAGATCGATCGGGAATTCTCTTCCCTCGATGCTAAGAGCACACTGCTTCAGAACTTCGTGGATCAGAACTTGCCTACCATCTGCTATTTCTACCACTAATGCATCCTCAAGACTAGTAGTGGGCATAGCAAATTTCTGACGGAACAATTCAGATACGAAAGAGAAACTAGCACCCGTATCGAATAAAATACGAGCAGGTACAGAGTTTATAAGAAAAGTACCCGATACCACATCAGCGGATGCCCTAGCCTCTTCGACCGTCATCTGAAAAGCTCGGCCCTGAACCTTCGGAGGGTTCTCCTTCCTTGCTGGCGCACTACCCGACGCAAGCTTCGGGCAATCTTTCCTCACGTGCCCCGGTGCCTTGCACTCATAACAGATGGGTCCCCTGACCGGGAAATCTCTGACCGTATGCCCAGGCTTCCCACACTTATAGCAAGTTTGAGAACTGTTACTGCAGTTACCGTGATGCTTGGTCCGACACCTCGGGCACCACCTTGCTTCCTGGTAACTGCCGAAATTGCGGTTTCCAACAAAAGGTCTGGTCCGCTTGGGAGGTACTGAACTGCTCTCCCACTTTCTTTTATCAGACACCACCATCGAACTCTCAGACTTGCTTTTCGCGAACATCTCTTCCATGAACTGAGCTTCTTCCACCATCTCTCGGAGGTTAGAAGCCTTGAAATTATGCACCATTGATTGCATATCCGCTGGCAAGCCGTTGAGATAAGCTTTCATCTTGTCTTTCTCTGTTGGGGCAGCATGCCCCACCAGACCCAGTTTCTCCATAAATTGACGGGTGTACTCCCTCACCGTCAGGCTTCCCTTCACCAAGGACCGGAATTCTTTCTCAATTCGGTCCATCGTTCTCTCGTTGCAAAACTCTTCTAGCAGCTTCTTCTTGAACTCGGCCCAAGACAACTGAGCCAACACTTCAGGAGATAGAGTGGATTGGATGATATTCCACCAGATGAGTGCAGTGTCCCTCAGCAATTGGGTACCAAACCGCACCCTCTGATCATCACCACATTCGGAAGAGCCAAAAGCTTGCTCGACCGCTCGGATCCACTTAACGCACACCACCGGGTCATCAGAACCGAAGAATTCTGGCGGTCCGCAGCCTAGAAAGGACTTATAGGAACAACTCTTCCTGTTCCCCTGAGCTCCAGAAATCCCCTGCTCTACTGACACGACCCTTATACCATCACCTCCAGAACCTGCTACGACGTTCTCCACAACCGTCTCACTTCTCCGATTGTTTACGTCGCGGTCCTCCATTGCTTTCAGCAGAAACTCTTGCTGCTTCGCCATCTCTTCTCTCATTGCCAACATCACGCTGGCCAACAACTCTGACTGGGGATTAGCATCCCTGATTACTGGGTGGGACGAAGCCAGGTCTACTCTCGGAATGACCTCTGGCCCCCCTCCTAGTACTTGCTGAACGGGTGGTCGAACGATAACCTCAACTCCTTCCGGCTGACCCGCTGTAGAGGCTGTCGCTTCCTGACCATCAACACGAGCACGCGGTCTTCCACGCGTACCTACCATTCTGAACTGCTACACGGAGCAGTGGAAGAGATAAGAAAAGACAGAAAAACACGAAAGGAAAACGTACTACCACATTACCAAATGTCATATTAATAGCAATTCAAGGACTCTTACGTACAATATCCTCATAATAACATTATCTAAGTGAAATTATGAACATACAACACATAATGGTTCTTGTCACCACTACTACAACGCCTGATAAACGTACTTTCCGTCGACTCTAAGACTAACCCAACTTAGGAGCTCTACCCAATTCTCGCGGATCAATTCTTAGTATACGCAGTCTAAGTCTAGACATCTTACATTCATGCCTAGTTCGCTTAAACTAGAGCTCTGATACCAACTTGTAACACCTCAAAAATCAGAGTAAATCAAAACCTGGAAACCTGACAATATAACGAAAGTAAATCTATTAACTTCCCATAAATGGAACCAGTCTTTAAGACTATACAATCCTATACAAGGATTTTATCAAAGGAATGGGACTTAACAATGCCCAACAACAATACTAAACAACTCCAAAAAGCTCGAGACTCAAAACTCGTCTCTCCAAAAACCCCGGCAACCCACCGCTAATGGAAACCTGATACACATACCATTTGAGAAAAAGTGTCAGACTTAAAGCCTGGTGAGAACATACAGTTTATGAAGCTCAAAAGATAAAACATTTGCATCAAGATAGTATTTCCAAAGCGATTAAATTTACACATTAGGTCCTTGCCACAAACGGGCTTTTTCGTTATAAACACGCCATAAAAGGACCGAAAACAAAACATTTTACCAAGGATTGTGGCGTAACACAAAGTTAGGCCAAAAATCCGAGTTACGAGCTAAACCAATTGGAGTCCGCGGATACGAATCACAAAGTCCGTGCTACAATGTGAGATCAAGCCCCAAGCGCAAAACCAAGGTATACTCCTTCGCTAGGATCACTATGAACCATGGCTAGTATCCGGCCTCACATAACCGTACCAAGTTGCCCTCAAGGAACAAGTGATCCCTAGCTACAATTCTGGGGAATGTAACATCCCAACAATACAGTCTACTCAAAACCTAGGGATCCACTAGTAATGGTAAGGACTCGTCACAACAACGTATGTGACCAACCATAAATAAACATATGGTTACAAACACATTTTTATAAACAAAATGCTATTCCCAGTTCAACTTCTGGTAAGAATGAAAAGCATTTAAAAGAAGTTCCTTTGAATATTTCTTTGGCATAACGCACAGGTAAAACATCATTTTACTTTTAAAATAAGATAAGATCAAAAAGGTAACTTTTGATATGTATACAGTTTAAAATGATAGTAGGAACTCACCTCTGTTTCCTTCTTCTTAACGAGCGCTACCTATGATAACACCGAAAGAATCGGTAAGTCGAAATACGGATAAACCTCTCGTTACTTGAATAGGACTCAAAGACACATAAGCTAACAACTTAACAGAACCTAAACTGGTCAAAGGACCACACCGGTCTACAACAACACCGGTCGAACAACCTCCGGTCGAACGACCTCCGGTCGGGCACAACCATTCGGTCGAACACCCTCGATCGAACAGGCTTCGGGTCGAGGGACCATCCGGTCGAACAACCATCCGGTCGAACGACACACCGGTCGAACAACCATCCGGTCGAGCGACCATCCGGTCGAACAACCATCCGGTCGAACGACCATCGCCTTGTTCATCAAGAACAGCGACGCAGAACCCAGATTTCAACCCAGATCCAAATGAGAAAATACTCAGATCTCAAAATGGAACGGTTCAAAACCTTCACAACGAGATTCTACACGGCTAAAAGCATTCAGATCAAAGCATTAAGCTAGATTCGTACCTCGATTTTCCCGAAACGATCGACCCTTTACAAAGCTTCTCCTGCACTCTTCCTTTCTCTCTGACTTCTCAAAACCAAGAAACTGATATTTGTGATATTTATCAAAATATCTAATTTGATTTTGTATATATATAACCCAAGTTACATTTAACCCCCCTGAACTTTGGGTAACGGTCAACTTCTCACCCAATCTCAAAATTCAGGGTGTTACAGGTGTCAAGCACCCCTTGGAACTTACTTTTCCGGATCAGAAAGGCTACATCGACATATCCTAAACCCATTCATACCAGTAGAACATGACTTTCGATCTGGTTCTATTGAAGTATTTCTGTTCGATCACTCCCAGACTAAATGACCTTAGGGGACCAGATGACAAGCATCCCAAGGAATTTACTTTCCCAAACCAGAAAGGTCACAGGTACAAACTTTTAAACTCAGAGATTTCTGAATTTTAAGAATTTAATATTCATCTCAATTACTTAGGTCAATGTCTAAATGCTTAGCCCATATTTTCATTACAATCAAAATTTTGACTTTTTAGAATTTTCCAAGTATTGTAAACTATAAATATCCCGAATCACACAACTTTAAAGCAGTAATAAAAGTTTCAAACTTGTTGCTGACTTTTCGACTTTTGTAAGACTTGAAATTTGACCATATAAAAACTTTAATATAAACAAAAGAACTTGAAAATTTATCCTAGACACATATTTTATTCAAAAGAAAGAAAAAATGTAAAACTTTACTTTATAGAATAAAATTTGTAAAGATTTAAACTTTTAAACTTAATATGCCGATGTTAAAAATTTTCCTTAAAGACAAAATGTAAAGAATTCGGCAAATTGATATTTAGTTGGAACAAAATGAAATTCAGTTATTTCATCTTTCACATATAAAAAAAAAATTGTGTCTCAAATTAAAAAAAAATTTGGGTTATACAAAATCAGGTAAAAAAAATGAACAAGCTCAGATTCTATAAAAGAATAAAGAGAAAAACTGGAACACATCATTATCAGAGATAAAATGCAGCGAAATTAAAATTGATGTACTCACAGTATCTCATATAGTCAGAAGCTTAAATCATTGAAGAACGAGTTCTAAACTGATTTGTTTAGAAGTCGTAGTCTATCAAGTACGGGTGCTGAGCTGAAGTACTCAGAAGCCAATTTTCCTTACTTCCCCTTAACATGTGATGCCTGCAAGTTTGAATCAGATAAAGATTTGGGTACCCACTTGAATTTGGGTCCGTGTTTGTTAGTTGCAGTTCTTATAGGGAAATAATTGACAGATTTGACAATAGAAGCACGAGAAAGATAATCAGAAAAATATGCACAATCATCAAAAGAGAAAACATAATCATCTGAACTAGAATCAGAAGACGAAAATGAGACATTTTTGGAAATTTGAATCATTTGCTTTCTAGAATATTTGGAAATTTTGTTACTCATAGCAAATGAATCACTTTTATAATATTTGTCTACATATACATCCTCATCAAACATAGAATCAGTAGATTTCATCTTCGGTCTCCAGATCTGCTTCTTTGATCGAGCGCTCAAAGCCCTATCTGTAAGAATTGAATCGGAAGAATTAGAACAGTCAGAAATAACTTTATCTTGTTTCTTCGACTTCTTTGACCGTCTTCTTTTACGCTTAGGTTTATAATATTGATCATTGAGCGTAAAAGAAGCATCAAGAATTTTAGATTTAATATTTAAATCAGAAGAAATAAATTTATCCAAGCAACCAATCTGATCAACTAATAAATCTGAATTTGCCTCAGAGTCTGAATAATTTTGAGAAAAGATTTTAAAATTTGAAACTTCCTTTTTATTTTCCTTAGAATCAGAAGATAGGCTAGAAATAGAATCTGATTTTTGAAAAAATAAATTTTCTTCATGACTAGACGTCATGAAAGAAAGAATAATATCAGATTCAATTTTCTTCAAAATATTTTGATCTTCTATCTGATCTTCAAGATCTATGATTTTTCCTTTTAATACTAATGGAGGAGTATATTTCTTCAAATCATAAATGATTGGAGAAATATTTCCTTTATCAGAATCAGGTGCATAAGGAGCAATAAAATCACCAGACATTGAAGATTTGATAGGAGATATATCATTTAAAACTCTTCTTCCTCTTCTTGATTTTTCAGGAAAATATTTTGCATTTTCACTTGTATAAACAAAAAGGAATTTCAATTTTCTTGTTATTTGTCCTTTTCCAATGTGCGATTTCTAACACTTGCTTCTCATTCATCCAATCAATTTTAAATTGAGGAGCATAATGAGCAAGAGTCAGATAATCGTATTTATATAAAGTTGGGGATTTTTCAATCGCATTGTTTAAACAATGAGGATTTTCAAAACCAAGTCCCCACCTTTGTTTTAAAGCTTCTTCACTCCTTGGCTTGTTCATAAAAATTGTTTGTTCAGATTGGTTTCTTCGATAAAGCTTTTCTTCTAACTTATTTATTTTATCTGAAAATTCATCTTTTAATATGGTCATGTTAGTCAAAGACTCAAGATAAGTCTTATTTGAATTTTTCAAATCATCCAATTTCTTTTGAAAGATGTCTTTTGTATTTTCTAAAATGGATTTTTCATCTTTCAAAGAAATTTTCAGTTTGTCAATCAAATCTGACTTTTAAGAATTTAAATTCTTTTCAGATAAAATCTTTGAGCGCAAATCAGATAAAGCAGTTATCATAATATCCATCTGAGAAGAAATGAAATTAAAATCAAATTCAGAGTATACCTCATCAGCATCAGTATCAGAATCATCTGACTGATCATCTCCGATCAAGCACATCTGAGCGATATCGACGTTTGATGCTTCATCATCGGAATAATCCAGCCAGAATTCTTCCTCGGCCAGCAAAGCTGTTCCATTCTCTCTTTTCTCAGCCAACTCCAATTTCCTTTTGTAATAAGCTGAGTCCTTAACCTTCTTTGCTCTACACTCCTTTGAGATGTGACCCGGTTTTCCACAGTTATAGCAAGCAGTAGACTTTGGCTCAGGCACTTTGATTGTTGAACTAGAAGTGAAGCGAGAAGTGTTGGAACTCGATCGAGGTTGGAACTTTTTCTGGTAATGCTGAGAGAGAAGGATCATAGCTTTCTATAAAGCCTCACCATCATCTTCAGTTGACCCGTTGTAAGCGTTATCAGACAACGCTTGTTCAGATAATTGCTTTGTGAGGAGTGCAACCGGGTCTACTGTCTTCTTGTTCTTTTTCTCTAGTTTGGCCTTCTTTTCTATCACCAGGCTTTCATCAGTCATCAGAATCTCGTATAATTCTTGGATTTGCAAAGTGGAGATTCTGACATCGTTCCTTAATCTGTGGCATGATTTATTCCATTCAGGTTGCAATGTGTTGAGGAACTTCAGATTTAATTCAAGCTCAGTCTTTTCAACCTTTATCTTTCGAAGATCATTGATGACGGCACATAAACGATCAAATACAGTCTTTAGTGGCTCCCCGTCCTTGGCTTTGAGTTCTTCAAAATTATTCATGTAGCGCGTATGCCTGAGTTGAGTAGCTACTGAAGAACCAAGCATAATCTTCTCAAGCTGTTGCCACATCAGATTAGGATGAGTTTTGAAACAGTCAATCCTGATGTATACAGAGTTTGGCAAGGCCAGCATTAGATTTGCTTTAATATCCCTATCAGCTTAATAAGCAGACAACTCTTCATGTGTGTACTCTTTAGTAGGCTTGTATAATCCAGAAGCCAATTTGGGTCTGTCGAACGGTCCTTCAGATAAAATGGTCATCATGTCATTTCCATTCTTTTGTCGTTCAATAAAGTTCAGGAACCGATCTTGCCACTGTGTAAACTCGTTTTCATTTATTAGTACCGGTGGACGATTTTCTGTACCCAATGACATCATAATGTCATTTTTGTAGAACTGAGCTTGGAAAGCAAACTTGGCAGAATCCATAGATGACAAAAAAAAAATTCCCAGTGGACGATTTTTTTTTTAAATCTAAGTCAGGGAGACGCGCAAACTATAGGTTTGCGTTTCAAGAGAGAACCGCGAACTGAACTTTGCGTTTGCTTAGAGAAACGCAAGATGAAGCTTTACGTGAGAAGACTTTGCGTGTTAAGACACGGCTTTGCGTGTGAAGACTGAAAAGCAAACTGTGTTTTGCGTGTGAAAACTGAAGCGCAAAGAATGCTTTGCGTGTGTAAGCAGAAGCGCAAACTAGAACTTTGCGTTTGAAGAAGGAAGCGCAAAATAGACTTTGCGGGTTGAACTTGAAGCGCGAAGTAGAGCTTTTCGTGTGAAGTGAGATGCGCAAATAAGAACTTCTCGTATACTGAGTGATACGCAAAAGTAGCTTTGCGTTTCCAACGTGAACCGAAAACATGAAAATTCACTAACACCCAGATTAGTCGAACAGTGAACTAGCGCAAATCAATATGAATGATGCGCAAACCATATGAATGAAGCGCAAACCACAGAAACTCGAATATAACATGTAAAATCGAATGAAAACAAGAAATTTATGCATGAAAAACACACACTGATTATCGAAAACACCTTTTAACACAATTCAAACAACAATTTCGATTAAAAAACACTAAAACTCAAAAACTTCGATGAAATAGTACGTGAACTCGTTTTTCCAGAAAATTTCAATTTCACAAAATCGATGATCTAAATCAGTTTTTCTTGAAAAACAACCTGAAACAAATGTGATCGATTATCAAAAACGAAACTAATGAAATCAAAAACAACACAATTCGATCACAAACAGATCCAAATTTTATGAGAAATCAAGAAAACGAGATTTTCTTGAAAAAATTCAAGAAAATCGATCAAATTTTCGATTTCAATCACAAATTCAGATATAGAAAAAAAATCTCTCAATCCTCTCAAGATTCAGTTGGCTCTGATACCATTTGAGAGTCCAAGAATCTCTAAATCTTTAGAGAGAGAAAGTAGAGAGAGAAAGTATGGAAGCGCAAAGTAATCAGATTAATGTGCGTGAGTTTCTTACAACAAACCAAGACCAAAGGGACTTAAATACCCTTGGTCAGATACAACAAAGTATGACTCAAAACACAGTATTTGACCAAGCCCTATAAATACAATGATTATTATAAAATCAGACCTAACAGTTTCTTTGAAGCCCAACTCACGAGTTTATCGCCAAGAAATTGTATGTGACCCGACGTACTCTTCCTGTCAAGCATACAACCTGCATGATATGCATCTGAATATGTTGTGAGCTCGAAACCTGTATCCTGAGGATACCACAGACAAAGATATGTAGTGCCCTTTAGATATCTAAAAATACGCTTGACTGCAGACAAATGGGATTATTTAGGACTAGCCTGATATCGTGCACACAAGCATGTAGAAAACATTATATCCGACCTACTAGATTTTAAGTACATTAAAGAACCAATCATACCTCGGTAGGTTCTAACATCGACAACTTTTCTAGAAGGATCAGCGCCAATCTTAGTTCCCGGTGCCATCGGGGTTCCAATAGGAGTACAATTTCCCATTTCAAATTTTCTAAGAATATCGAAAATGTACTTTGCTTGATTAATAAAAATCCCCATGGAAAATTTTTTGACTTGTAATCCGAGAAAGAAATTCATCTATCTCATCATACTAATCTGAAATTTGGACACCATAAGGTTAGAAAAATTCTTACAGTACTTAGCATTAGTTGAGCCAAATATGATATCATCCACATATATCTGAATTAAAATGATATCCGCTTTTTCCTTTTTAATAAAAAGAGTAGTATCGATTTTACCTTTTGAGAAGTCCGACTTGACTAAAAATCTGGATAAGACTTCATACCAAGCTCGAGGGGCTTGTTTTAGACCATAAAGAGTTTTGTCCAGAATGTAAACGTGATTAGATTTATCTGGACTGACAAAACCTTCAGGATGAGAAACGTAGACTTCCTCCTTGAGAATGTCGTTCAGAAAGGTAGTCTTCACGTCCATCTGGTAGACAGTGAAGTTCTTATGTGCGACATACGCTAGAAACATACGAATAGCCTCGATGCACGCAACTGGATCATAAGTTTCGGCGTAATCAATACTTTCCTCTTACCTATATCCTTTAGCCACAAGTCTTGCTTTGTTTCTGATAACGATACCATCTTCGTCTTTCTTGTTTTTGAAAACCCATTTCGTGCCAATTATGGTTTTTCCTTCAGGTTTAGGCACTAGTCTCCAGAATTTTAGCGCTTGAAATTGATTCACCTCTTCTTGCATCGCAGTCACCTAGTCTGAGTCAGCTAGAGCTTCAGATACTCATGTTGGCTCTATCTTGCTCAGGAATGAATCATGCATGCACATGTTTACTGTAGCAGACCTAGTTTGCACCGGTTTGGATGGATCTCCTATGATTTGGCTTATTAGATGCTCTTTGGTCCACTTGTGTTCATGAGGGAGTGAATTAGATGTAGGTTGATCATAATGCTCATCTAAAAATCCACTTTCAGCTTCTTCATTTTGTTTAGGATTAGATAGGGGTTCAGTTGAAGTATTCTGTGTAGAAGCTTCAGTTGGTTGGACATTTTATGTCTGTTGATTATTCGTTATCGTGCATCCAACTGATTCAGCAACTTCTGGCTCTTCATTAATTTGTACAACTTCAACTGATGGAGTAGGCATTTGAATTGGAATTTCTTGCTGAACCGGGGAATCTGATTCAGTAGATATATCTGAAGTAGTTGGAAGATTATTCCTTGAATCTTCTGATCTATCAACCACAACAGATTTAGTCACTTTAGTACCAAGAAATTCATCATAAAACAATTCAAACAGTAAATCTAAATCAGATAAATGAGATGTTGACAATGACGCTTTATACAATTTATTGTTACGAATTACAGGTTCTGGACTGATCTATCCAGAAGCTAAGACACCAGTAATAACAGGTTCTGAACTGTCTTGAACAGAAGCCATCTCCTCATCGAATGTGACATTAACGCTCTCAACTACGATCTTCGACTTCTGTAGATATACTTTGTAAGTTGCAGACGTTTGAGAATAGCCGCTAAAAATGCCTTCGTCAGCTTTTGGACTGAACTTGTTCAGGTTCTCCTTGTCATTTAATATGAAGCACCTGCATCCAAAGATATGAAAGTGTTTAATGCTAGGTATTCTATTGTTTATTAAAGCATACGTCGTTTTACCAAACTGGCGGTGGATAACGGAGCGATTCTGAGTATAACATGCAGTCGACACAACTTCGACCCATAGAAATAGAGGTAGATCTGATTGAATTAGCATAGTTCGAGCGGCCTCGACTAGCTTTCTATTTCATCTCTCTACGACTCCATTTTGTTTAGGCGTTCTGGCAGCAGAAAACTGATGTGTTATCCCGACCGATTCGAGATAATTTTCAACAATTCTGTTCTTGAATTATGCGCCATTGTCCATTCTAAAAAGCTTGACTGTCTTCTACAGATTCATTTGAGTAGTATTTAGAAATGTGATGATGACTTCGGGCGTCTTATCTTTTGATCTCAGAAATTTTACCCAAGTGTATCTCGAGTAAGCGTCCGCAATCACTAACACATACTTTTCCCATTTATGCTTTGAGTACGCATCGGACCACAAAGATCCATATACAGTAGCTCCAAGGTAGAACTTGTACTTGGCTCAGGACTTGGCTTATGAGCAGCTCTTTTCATCTTGCCCTTCTTACACGCTGTACAGAGATGTTCTTTAACATACTTGAGAGCTGGAAGTCGTTTTACCAAATTACCCATGACCAGCTTGTTGATATACTGAAAGTTCAGGTGAGAAAGCCTTTGATGTCATAACCAACTCTGTTGCAACGAAGCTTTTGAAAGTAGACACACCTCATTGTCAGTCTTGACTTTTGACAAGTTAATTGTGTAGAGGTTTGACTTTCTTGCCCCAACCAAGAGTTCCTTAGCATCTTCAGTACACAGAGAACACCTCTTGGCCTTGAAATTAATCTCTAAGTCTTTGTCACATAACTGTCCAATGTTGAATAGGTTATGTCCTAGACCTTCAACATAGCTCACCTTTTTAATCGTTACGTTCTCTTGAATCACATCACCATATCCCAGAATAGGTGAAAACTGGTCATTTCCGAATTGAACTGTTCCGCAATATTTCTCTGTATAATTAGTTAATAAATCTTTCTTCCCGGTCATATGCTTGGAGCAACCAGAATCCAAGTACCACATATAACGGGTCTGCACAGGAGAAATCACGAAACAATTGGTTTAGGTAACCATTTATAGATGGGTCCTATAGTGTTAGCACAAGATTTTGGCACCCATTTAAATTTGGGTCCTATTTTCTTTTGAAAATAACTTGAAGCATGAGAATGATAAGAATAGACATGATATGTTCCAAACCAAACATCAGAATATTGTCGAGAAGCAAAATCATTTCGATGATAAGTTGAAGACTTTCTAGCAGACGGAGATAATTGGAATAATTGCTTTATTGAATATTTATTTTAAGAAGTTACAAGTTTTTGTTTATTAAATGCAACATTCTCAATTGCATCATGTTTTCTATCAGTTTTTCTATTACAAGAAATATCAGAAGATGATTTTGATGTCTCATCAATCTTCTTCTTTGGTTGCCATTCTGATCTCACTCTAGTCTTTTTCATTCTCACATCTAAAACATTTGAACTTTTAAAGTTAGAAGTGTGAGATTTGAAAGATTTCTTGTTCTTTAGCTTACCAGTGGTTGTCTGTTTTTGTGAATGCCGAGATATTTTCTTTTTACCTTTGGCATTCTTGGAGTTCACAGAAACTGGTTCATCAACTTTCGTTGTTGTTTCACCTTTCTCGTACACACTTGGTAATCCAAAAGAATTGATTATAAACTGTGAATGATCAGGAAGTTTTGCATTGAAATCAAATTGAGCAACACAATCATCTAAATCACCATCAGAATTTAAGAAATCAAACTCTTCATCAAACCGACTTTTAACATCATCAGATTTTGATGCTTTGGAAGTCTTTGAAAAATCAGAATTGATAAACATAGTTGAAAACACAATTTGTTCTAGATTAGTCAAAATCCTTTCTTCTGCCAGAGTGTTCTCGAGTTCAGAAATTTTAATTTCTAACACGAGAGGAGGTACATAAATTTTATTTTTAACTGTAGAATAACATTGGAAATAATCATTTGAAAGAAATTTTGACTTATCAGAACTGTAACTATAATTCAACTTCTCATATCTAAATGGAAGTTGCATTTTAGTTTTGTTCTTTCTTTACTCCCTTTCCTTAGCTTCATCCTCTTCTGAAAGTTTAGTCCATTTAACTTTAAGCTCAGGGTATTGTGGTGCCAGTTTTAAGAATCCAAAATCATATAAGGCAGGCACTTTAGAAATACCCTATTTGAGGTAGTGTGGGTTCTCGTAACCAAGACCCCAACACTCACTACTCTCCTTGGGTTTGTTCAGGTGAATGGTTTGCTTAGTTTGACCCAAAGTGTAAAGTTTTTCCTCCAAAACATTCACTTTTTCAGTTAAAGATTTGTTCTCTTTCTTTAAAGATGAACACTTTTTCGCAATTTCTTTAGCCTCAAAATCACACAGTTTATATTTTGAAGTAGTTTCAGATAGTCCATTATGAATTATAGTCTTTTCTTTCGCGCTGGTATCAATGTTTTTTGTGCAAAGCCTCAACAATATCCTTGTTATGTTTTAGTATTGACTGGTTTTTCTCTTTATGATACCTTTCTCACGTTTAAGCTTAGAATCTAATTCCTGGAGTTGAACCATCATGGCTTGCATTTGATTAAGAAAGTCTGATTCAGACATATCACATACCTCTTCATTGTCTTCACAGTCTGAATCAGCTTGAACTTCTTTCTCATCCTTACCCATAAAACACATGTGGGCTTTTTCTTCTTTCTCTTCTTCATCTTCCGAATGATCGAGCCAATATTTGTCCTCAGCTATAAGATCTTTACCAGCCTCTTGTTGCTTGGCCAAAATCATCTTGTTCTTGTAATACTCAGAGTTTCTAACTTTAGGCTTCCTGCAATCCTTTGTAAAATGGCCGAGTTTTCCACAATTGTAGCATTTCACTGGATCTGACTCTTTCTTCTTCTCTTCAGATATATACTTCTTCTCTTCAGGCCTTTTCTCATCAATTCTTTTCCCTTCAATTCTCTCTTTGTGTTCGTAGTTTGTCGAACCTGAAGAATATCTCTGACTGTTAGATCCAGGCTTTTTGTAAAATTTCTTTTGGAAAGCTTTAGTCAATAGTTCCATTGCCTGTTTTAGATTCTCGCAGTCATCTGAGTCAGAGTTTTCTTCACTGTCAACTTCCTCAAATTCTGAAACTAGGACTTTCTTCTTCTTCTTTATGCTGACTGACCTCTTTTCTTTCTTTTTCACCACAAGAGCAACTGGATCAGTAACCACCTTCTCAGATTTCTTCTTCTCATCCTTAATCTCCTCCACCTCTTCTTCATTCTGCCTTAAAGTCTCATACACTTCGTTTAGTGGTATCTCGTTCAGATCCATCATTTGCTTCATCTGCCTTATGAATCTCTTCCACTCTGGTTGCAGTATGCTCAGGAACTTAACATTCAGTTTGATCTGAGACTTCTTGAGTTTGTTCTTACTGAGCTCATTCAGAAGAGTCACAAATCTGTCATATGCTGTTTCCAGATATTCACCTTCCTTGGCCTTGAATTCCTCGTAGTTGTTCAGGCAGTTAGAGACTTTCAGCTGGTTACCGATCTTGGATACTAGCATTATCTTTTCAAGATGATCCCACATCTCTTTTCCTGTGGCATTGTAACTATCAATTTTTACATAGATCTCATTGGGAATCCCTTGTAAAATGAATGATCTAGCCAGTCTCTCAGCTTTGACCCTTTTCCTTTGCTCATCTGTGTATTCTTCCAGTGGAAGTGGATATTCCTTCTATTCACCTTCCTCTCCTTCATTTTCAACCACAAGAACCTTCATAGGAGGTTTCATTACTCCTTCCTTAAGAGATAAACGAATATAATCACCCAGATCGTTGCGGTCTATAAAGTCTAGGAAGCGATCCTTCCACTGTTCGTACTCGCCTTTGAAAAGCACCGGTGGATTCACGCCCATACCAATGGCTAATGTTTCCCTTGAAGTCATCCTGTTTTGAAAACTGTTTCAATAATAAGAAATTGAAATGATCGTTAGTTCAATAGAAATCTAAATACAGAAAAACATAGAAAGAGTTTTTAGAAAATAAAATTTCCAAAAATCTCCTAAGTATGGAATTCGCACACCACACTAAGACAAGCACAATTTGCACACAAAATTCCCACACAAGCAAAATAAGCCAAGAATTCACACACTTAAAAACTTCAGAATTCATACAAAAGAAATTTCAAAATTTGCACACTTACAAACTTCAGAATTCGCACATCAACAAAAGCTATATGCAAATTCTGTTCTGAGAAAACTTTTCAAACACTTCTTATGTGAATTCTAAGGAATTCGTATATCACTCTTATGCGAAATCTGAACAATTCGCATAAAGCACAATACGAATTCTAGGACTTCGTATGCAACTATATACGAGTTCTTCACTTCTCGCACGCAAGCATCATGCGAATTCTTTCCTTCGAAATTTTTTTTCATACAAAACTTTTCGTATAAAGAACCTATGCGAATTCTGACTTTTCGCATACAAACTAATACGAATTCTGAGGATTTCTTATGACACACACATGCGAATTCAACACATTTCGCACATCACACACATGCGAATTCTAGACTTGTGAAAATTCCAGACACAAAAATTTATGTGAAATCTTCTTGATGTGAGTTCTTGGTGCGAGTTCTTGAGACTTATGCGAGTTCTTCGAATCTCGACAAAAATTCACTCTGATCTTCTCAAAAACCCATCAAATCTTCAACTTTCGATCTGTAACTTTGACAATTTGATCACTAATACATCTAGAATCTATTACAATCACTGAATTTTAATAAAGATCACTGAATTATACAAATTGATTCTATTACAGTGCGTTTGAACTCGTCACTCTAAAACTCATAAAAATCCAGGAATTGAACAATATTACAGTGCAAGATTTCAACAAACCTATACAAGATCGTTCTAAAATAATATACGAACACAATTGACTCGATTACAATCACAATTACACTCTAAAAATCTAAACTCGATCGAAGCTTAATGAACAGTGCGAAAACCATTTTTCTTGATTGATTTCAATTAGAACTCTATTCTGATACCAATTATTATTCCCAAGATTTCAAGTTCTAATCACAGTTTAACAACAACAAAGATAATACGAAGCAATTCAACAATCAACCTGTTATTACAATATGATTCCATAATTCGTATACTGTGCTTTGTTAAAGTTTTTCTCTCTAGAACTCTCACACGTACAACACTTACAAGATACTTCCACTTACAACTACTAACCCCTTCTAGTCATATCTCTATTTATATGTACACACAACACAACAAAACAAAATACACTATACAAGACTTTGACTTTGACTTTTATTACAAATAGACTTTGGCTTCTATGCCTGAGAATTTGACTTGAGCTTTGGCTTGCGTTGACTTCAGTCTTCTGTCTTCATGATCTTGTATCCAACAAATATGTGCACTAACAGTATGGACCCTAGTGCCTGTGCCGATAGGAAAAACTGCAATAGGGACCAAATGGGTCTTTAGGAATAAGAAGGATGAAGATGGGGTGGTGATAAGGAACAAAGCAAGACTGGTGTCCAAGGGATATTGTCAAGAGGAGGGGATCGACTAGGAAGAAACTTTTGCCCTGTGGCAAGGCTCGAAGCAATAAGGATCTTCCTTGCCTTCGCAGCCCATAGAGGTTTTAAAGTGTACCAAATGGATGTCAAGTCGGCCTTTTTGAATGGACAAATTCAAGAAGAGGTATATGTCCAACAACCACCAGGGTTTGAAAGCTCTAAGTACTCAAATCATGTCTACTTTTTGGACAAGGCTCTGTATGGACTGAAGCAAGCCCCCAGAGCATGGTATGATAGACTTTCAAACTTCTTACCTGCAAATGGTTTCGAAAGAGATATAACTGATACTACTTTATTTTTCATGAAGAGAAAATGTGAGGTTCTACTTGTACGTATTTATGTAGATGACATTATTTTTGGGTCTACAAATGAATCTTATTGCAAAAAGTTTGAAACTCTAATGAAGAGTGAGTTTGAGATGAGTATGATGGGAGAACTTACATTCTTCGTAGGATTACAAGTCAAGCAAATAACAGAGGGAATTTTCTTCAATCAGTCAAAATATGTCTCTAACATACTTGAAAAATACAAACTCTCTAACTCTTCAGTAATGAGGACTCTAAGCATAGGTCAAGGAGGAGCAAAATGAGTTAAGCAAAGAAGACCTTGCCTTTTGAGAAATAAGGTAGTGTCCACCATACCTTTCTTGAAACCAGAAGCAAGGAGAAATTTAGTAAGAGTTTCATACCAGGCTCGTGGTGCTTGTTTGAGACCATACATCGCTTTGTCTAACACGTAGACATGATCAGGGTGATGAGGATCAACGAAACCTTCAGGTTGTGCCACATAGACCTCCTCATGCAGAACGCCATTTAGGAAAGATGACTTTACGTCCATTTGAAAGACTGTAAAGTTTTTGTGTGTTGCATATGCTAAGAAGATTCTGATGGCTTCGATACTCGCAACAAGGGGCGAATGTTTCGTCATAGTCAATGCCCTCCTGTTGAAAGTAACCTTTTACAACCAATCGAGCTTTGTTTCTCACAACTATTCCAGCCTCGTGTTTCTTGTTTCTGAATACCCACTTAGTTCCAATAACAGTTTTACCTTGAGGTAGTGGGATCAAGCGCCAAACCTTGTTCCGTTCGAATTGCAGAAGCTCGTCTTGCATAGCAGAGATCCAGAAGGAATCACGAACTGCAGGTAGATCCACAAATGTGCTCGGGACATCTTGTACAGGAGTTTCTGATACTAAAGCTTTTGGAATAGCAGCTGATGTACTCGTGACTTCATTTCCAGAATAAATATCTGTAGAGACAGATTCAGCATTAGTAGAGTCAGAAACTAACAGTTTAATTGTACCTGATGGAGATGCAGTTTCAGTGACTTCTTCGGACGGTCTAGACATGTCTTCAGAATGAGTGGGGACCTCCGATCTTGGTGTTGATGTTGATATGCCTTTGTCAAAGTCTGGACAAATTTCATCGAAGGCATCAATAAACAGCAAATCTAACTCAGATGTGATAGAGTTAGTGGTAGAGGAAGTAGACGCTTTAGACACTGGTTCTATTCCGGATTGAATAGAAGCTTTGTTCTTGAGTACGAGTTCTAAACAGTTGTGTCCAGAAGTCCGAGTAGAATTCTCATCAAAGGATACATTCATGCTTTCAACAATCATCTTGGTTCGAATAATGTAGATTCGATAAGCTTTGGATGTCAAGGAGTATCCAACGAGATATCCTTCATCCACTTTCTTATCAAATTTGGATAGTCCTTGACGCTCTCGTAGAATGTAACACCTGTAACCAAAAACACGAAGGAATTTGTTATTAGGTTTACGATTATTGATCAACTCATATGCTGTTTTATCAAAGCGTTTGACCACAATGGTACGGTTCTGAGTGAAGCAAACTATCGCGACTGCCTCAGCCCAAAGATACATGGGTAGATCAGCATAAGCAAGCATAGTACGAGCAACTTCAACAAGAGTGCGGTTCTTCCGTTCAACAATGCCATTCTGCTATGGAGTGTAGGCTGCGGAGAAGTTGTGTGAGATTCCCACAGAGATGAGATAACTCTGCAGGGTGTAATTCTTGAACTCCGTGCCGTTATCACTGTGAAGGGTTCGGACTGGAAATTGAAGGCGTACTTGAATATGCTTAATAAAAGCGATAATCAGTTCTGGCGCATCTGACTTGTTGCCAAGAAACTCGAGCCATGTATACCTTGAATAGTCATCTATCATTACCAAGACGTATTTCTTGCCATTGATAGACATTGTTCGCATTGTGCCACAAAGGTCCATATGAATAAGTTCCAGTGCAGATGAGGTTGATGATTCGGTTTTGGACTTGAATGAGCTTCGCTTCATTTTGCCCAACTCACATGCAGAACATAATGAGTCTTTCTCAAACCTCATTTCTAGTAGACCTTTGACCAGACCTTGTCTCTGTAGCTTAGCTATTGATCTGAAATTCTGATGAGACAAGCGGCGATGCCACGACCACGATTATGCTTTAGATGCTTTCGCTAATAGACATATGGGACGTGTGGCGGACAGTGTCGAAAAATCTACATAATATAGATTTCCATGGCGTTCAGCTCTGAAGATTTCGTAACCATATGGGTCCTCTAGATATCAATGAGATGTTGTGAAGAGAACTTGGTATTTCATGTCACAGAAGTGACTGGTGCTAAACATATTATGATCAAGACCTTCAATATATAGCACCCTCTGTATCTTCACAACTCCGTTATCAAGCATTCCATATCCTTTGACATGTCCTTCTACTTCTGAATTAGAAAATCGAACTGCTCCAGTGCTTTGTTTTCTATTTGTTAAAAAAAAATCAATTACCTTCGGGTCTTCACTTCTCTTGAAAACTGTAGCAGATATCTTCCTCTTTCTTTAAATGAAGTGTCAATCTGACGATCATCTTCAGTCAGGCTTTTGATAAATCAGATTGGTTCAGACACTTTAAAATCTTTGAATTCTTCTGCATTCTTCAATCAATCTTAACACTTCAAAAATTCTTGTATTCTCCCTATTTTTGTATTCTCCACCTTTTTGATGAGTGGTGAGAATCAACATCATCAAAACATTTCAAAACAAACTTGGAATTTTCTCCCAAATCAACAAATAAGCGCAGTCTTCATGAATAGATCCCTGTGTTGAAATAAGAGCAGTCTCCCCCAGATAGAGAGAGTGTGATTATTTCAGTCTTTGCAGATTCAAACAAGTAATGAGTGGTAACCCTGAATCAACAAATGACTCAGTTTGAAGTGCCTGTCAGTAACACACGGTTACTGAATAACACGAAGTTACTATATAAGGAGCTGGTTTTGATGTAGGCTCCCCAGGACTTCCATTCAATCATCGAATAACACATGGTTATCTATGAATGTTCTGACAGAAAATAAATTTATGTGTGCTCGTGCAAGTGTATGAAATAAATTAAGCACAGATGATTGCTTTTCAATGTAGGCTCAAAGTATGTAAACTTGTTGAGACAGCAACAAAGTATACAAGAACTCAATGTGCATGATAAAGGGTCGAAGGTGGGGCAACTTTCCTTCTTTTTCAATATTAGTATCTTCCAAGTGAAGAACCAATAGCGTATGTGTTGCATCCCCAGAAAATGTGAAACATTCTCTTTTTGAGAAAAGAATGAGTAGCTGGTGGGGTTTTATGCAAGAGATGGCATAGGCTAGGTGCCTTTTTCAATGATGGTCACCAAAGAATGTGAACCAATCAGATAATGTGGCTTCCCGACTCAGAAAGAATTTTGGTGTAGAGTCTGATATTATTTTACTCTGTTCTCTCACCCTCTTTCTTTTAAACGTTAAATCTCACTTCTAACCAATATCTCTTTTCCATTTTACCTCTTCTCACACCAACACTCAAATCTTTTGACCCCTCTCCCCTCAATCACTCAGGGAATACTTCCGGGGTAGGAAACACTGGTTATCGTGAATCCATGGAAGTACAGTGAAGCTCACACATCAAATCCCATGTATTTTCCTAAAAGAATATGTTGTTCAACAGTCTTTTGTACATGAATGCACAAAAGAGCACAGTTACACATGAAGAATAAAAATTTTGGAGAAGTCAAAGACATTTGTGTTTGACAATACAATTCTCCCCCTCAAAACAAAAATTGTTTGACAATTAAGTTCCCCCTCAACTTAAATTTTTATTTTTTTATTTTTTTTTGAAGTACGGGTTCTAATCAGATGTGATTAGAATCCATTGTCACTTGAACTATCCTGCACACGAAAAAAAATAGTAATCATTTGTGAAAATGATTCCTCTATCATTAGTAACAGTTGGAGAATTAATATATAAACCGCAAGATTAAGATTCAGAATACTCCCCATCGACTCATGAGTAAGGTCTAAGAAGACATGTTCAACATTCCAAGTTTGCTGATTAGAAACTGGAACTTCTTTTCATCCAACGGCTTGGTGAAAAGGTCAGCTAACTGGAAGTCAGTTTGAACAAAGTGCATTTCGATATCACCTTTTTCTACATGATCTTTGATGAAGTGATAGCGTACATCTATATGTTTGGTCTTTGAATGCTAAACCGATTTAGCTGTTATGGCGATTGTGCTATTGGAATCGCAATAAATAGGCACGCGCTTGTAGTTGTACCCAAAGTCCTTTAACTGTGTCTTCATCCAAAGGACTTGCGAACAACATCTAGCAACAACTACTGATAGTCCAAGATCAATAAATCTTTAGAGAGAGAAAGTAGAGAGAGAGAGAGCTTGAATGCGCAAAGTGTAAATTGTATTGATGTGTGCGTGAGATTTCTTACACGGAACAAAGACCAAAGGGACTTAAATACCCTTGGTCAGATACAACACAGATAGACTCTAAACACAGTATATGACCAAGCCCTATAAATACAATGATTACTATAAAATCAGACCTAACAATCTCCTCCTTAGTAATCATTGGTGCTTTGGTCTTCAAAATTCATCTTCTAAAACAGCACAGACCATTAAAGCGACTTTGTGAAGCTTTCTGACTTTTAAGAAAAAAATTCTTCTCAGCATCTTTCAGATTAAGTTGTCTTTGCTGCCTTGAGCTCTAGACGATACACCTTTTTGAATGATCTTGAATGAACAGTGCTGGTCGGAGCAGAAACAGCAAAAGAATTAGTTGTAGCTGAGAGAATAGAATCTTTGAGCGAATCTTGATCAACAGATAAACGTTTGTGCTCTTTGTCTCTTTATCATCTCCTTAACATCTTTTAATTCTCTCCCTCATGACCTTCATGATCAGGATCAACTTGGTCATGCAAATGTTGGAGACGAGACAACTTAATATCTGTAAAATCAAAGAAACAGAGAAAACAGGGAAGGTTTGTGCATCACGTTGGTTGCGCAAAGTGAGGTTTGCGTGTCACGCTAGATGCGCAAAGTGAGGTTTGCGCGTCACGCTGGATGCGCAAAGTTGACTTAGATTTTTTTTTACCTTTTGAAGCTCTTTGACTCTCCCTACAGAAATGTACTTAGATATGACAATTCAAGTTAGCATTCATATAAAGAAAATCAGATACTCCCCCTCAAAAACAGATATAATCTTTGAAAAAATATTCTCTTTGTTCACTCCCCCTTGAATAATGCATAAACCCATTAAAATATATTTATGAGAACACAATGATCAAATATTAATGTAGAAAGAAAAATATACTGAATGTAAATTTTGAAACGACTAAACATATAAAATTTTAAACACTAAACAAATTAAAGTCTACTCAGTAAAATATCACAGATTTATCAATCAGTTGAAATCAAGTGTGTGTTGTTTGATACAAGAACAAGTTTTATTGCATATCAAGTTAAAACATGTTCAGTTTCAAAAACTTCCAGCAATCTATTCAGTGTACTCATATGCGAATCTTCGATTAGCTTCAAGAAAATGAAATTCTAAAAATATAATAGAGAACTTTGCATGTACTCACACTAATCCATCAAAAATTAAGATTTTTACAAATTATAGGTTTATCGCAACTGAAACATATCACCAAGTATCATGAGATGTGTGCTCATTGGCATCTTTTAGCAATGTGCTCATTGGCATCTTAACATGAGTGTGCTCTTTGGCATCTTTTTAATCAAGAAGTTTATTAAGTAAAGAACATGCCGTAAACGTAACTTTCTATCTGACCCTATTGCAGGATTTGGGTCAGCCGCTCCCAGACCAGTTGGCCTTAGGGGACTAGGTGTCAAGCACCCCTTGGAACTTATTCTCCCAGATCAGAAAGGCTACATCGACATATCCTAAACCCATTCATACCAGTAGAACATGACTTTCGATCTGGTTCTATTGAAGGATTTGGGTTCGATCACTCCTAGACCAAATGACCTTAGCGGACCAGATGACAAGCATCCCGAATAAATTATTTTCCCAAACCAGAAAGGCCACAGGAACAAACTTTTAAACTTAGAGATTTCTGAATTTTAAGAATTTAATATTCATCTCAATCACTCAGTTTTACATAAAAGTACTTAGCCCATATTTTCATTACAATCAAAATTTTGACTTTTTAGAATTTTCCAAGCATTGTAAACTATAAATATTCCGAATCACACAATTTTAAAGCAGTAATAAAAGTTTCAAACATGTTGCTGACTTTTCGACTTTTGTAAGACTTGAAATTTGATCATATAAAAACTTTAATATAAACAAAAGAACTTGAAAATTTATCCTAGACACATATTTTATTCAAAAGAAAGAAAAAATGTAAAACTTTACTTTATAGAATAAAATTTGAAAAAATTTAAACTTTTAAACTCAATATGCCGATGTTAAAAATTTTCATTAAAGACAAAATGTAAAGAATTCGGCAAATTGATATTTAGTTGGAACAAAATAAAATTCAGTTATTTCATCTTTCACATTATAAAAATAATTTGTGTCTCAAATTAAAAAAATTGGGTTATACAAAATTAAGAAATAGTTGAACAAACTCAGATTCTTGAAAAATAATGAGAAAAACTAGAACACATTATAATTAGAGATAAAATGCAGCGGAAATAAAATTGATGTACTCACAGTATCTCATTTAGTCAGAAGCTTAAATCATTGAAGAACGAGTTCTAAACTGATTTGTTTAGAAGTCGTAGTCTATGAAGTACGGGTCCTGAGCTGAAGTACTCAGAAGCCAAAGTTCTATTACTCCCCCTTAACATGTGATGCTTGCAACTTTGAATCAGATAAAGATTTGGGTACCCACTTGAATTTGGGCCCATGTTTGTTAGTTGCAGTTCTTATGAGGAAAGAATTATAAGATTTGACAGTTAGGGCACGATGAATATGATCAGAAAAATAAGCATAATCATCAGAAGAGAAAACATAATCATCAGAACTAGAATCTGAGGAAGAACATGAGACATGTTTTGAAATTCGAATCATTTGCTTTCTAGAATATTTTGAAATTTTATTACATGTAGCAAATGAATCACTTTTATAAAGTCTGTCTACAATTCAATCCTCATTAGTCATAGAATCAGAAGATGTCCGCTTTGCTCTCCAAATATTCTTCTTTGATCGAACGCTTAAAGTCCTATCTGTAAGAATTGAATCGGAAGAATTAGAACAGTCAGAAATAACTTTATCTTGTTTCTTCGACTTCTTTGACCGTCTTCTTTTACACTTAGGTTTATAATATTGATCATTGAGCGTAAAAGAATCATCAAGAATTTTAGACGAAATATTTAAATCAGAAGAAATAAATTTATCCAAGCAACCAATCTGATCAACTAAAAGATCTGAATTTGCCTCGGAGTCTGAAGCATTTTGAGAAAATATTTTAAAATTGGAATCTTCCTTTTTATTTTCCTTAGAATCAGAGGAAATGATAGAAATAGAATCTAATTTTCGAGAAATTAGATTTTCTTCAAGACTAGATGTCATGAAAGAAAGAATAATATCAGATTCAATTTTTTTCAAAATATTTTGATCTTCTATCTTGTCTTCAAGATCGATGATTTTGCCTTCTAATACTAAAGGAGGAGTATATTTCTTCGAATCATAAATGATAGGAGAAATATTTTCCTTATCAGAATCAGGGGCATAAGAAGAAACAAAATCATCAGATACTGAAGATTTAATAGAAGATATATTATTTAAAATTCTTTTTCCTCTTCTTGATTTTTCAGGAAAATATTTTGCATTCTCTCTTGTGTAAACAAAAGAGAATTTCGATTTTCTTATTATTTGTCCTTTTCTCATTTTCGAGATCTAATACTTGCTTTTCACTAGTCCAATGAAATTTGAACTGAGGAGCATAGTGTGCAAGAGTTAGATAGTCGTATTTATATAAAGTAGGCACTTCGTTTTTTACTTTGTTTAAACAATTAGGATTGTCAAAACCAAGTCCCACCTTTGTTTTAAAGCTTCTTCACTCCTCGGTTTGTTCATAAAAATTGTTTGTTCAGATTGGTTTCTTCGATAAAGTTTTTCTTCTAACTTATTTATTTTATCTGAAAATTCATCTTTTAAATTAGTCATAGACGTCAAAGATTCAAGATAGTTTTATTTGAATTTTCCAAATCATCCAATTTCTTTTGAAAGATGTCTTTAGTGTTTTCCAAAATAGAAACAAAATAATCAAAGTTCAAGATCAGATTGAAGTTTTAAAGATTTCAGAGGTGATAAAGTTTTCAGATGTTTAAAGTCAAAGGTTAAAGAAAGCTTATCAAAGAGAAAGTCAGAGTTTATGCAAAAGCTATTTCAAAGGGAGAGATAATTTTGACGAATTGTCAAAGTTTTCGAGATGTCAAAGCCAGAAAAGATTTGAAGTTGAAGTTAATTCTGAAGATATGAAGACCTGAAGATTATTGCCAATTTTTTTTTTTAATCTTGAATCCAAAGGGGGAGATTGTTAGACTGTAATTGTATTCAAGATTAAATGAGGGTCATTGTTGTAATTAGTGTTTGTGTGTGAGTTGTAATAAGCTTAGAAGGTTTGACCTTGCTTGGTCATGTTGACCTATATATAAGCAAGTCTTTGTTTTGTTTCTTGTAGACGTGCAAGAGAGTAAGTGTGTGAAAGTGAAGGTGTAATATTGGTGGTAGTTGAGAGAGAGTAAGAACACACACAAAGAACACACACATACGTGAGATCTGTGACTAGATGTTAGATCTGTGATTAATTGTAATTCATGTGATTGATCTAATAAAAGTGTTTGTGTCAATCTAAATGTGTTAATGCTAGTAATCACTGGGCCACAATTGGTATCAGAGCCAAATCCGTTTGAAAATCAAGAAAATGTTTTGAGTCGATACTGTTCACGTTATTGTTCACGAAGTCTAAATCGATTTTGAGTTTCAGTGGAAATTTTGAGTTGAAATCGATTAGGTTATGTTCGTTTTGTGAAATCGATCGAGTCAGTATCTTTTAATTCTTTAAATGCATGTGATTTGATCATTAATTTTGAAGATTTGGTGTTTTTCAAGTTCACGAGTTTCACGCACTGTTCTTGAATCAATTTGTTGAGTTTTGTGTTTTTAATCGAAATTACTTGTTCGAATTGTGTTCGAAATGTGTTGGTGAGTAAATTGTCAAATTTTCAGATCGAAATTCGAGGTCTAGATAAGTTTTTGGTGCAAATTTGTTTGTTTTAGAGGTTTGCGTTTCATTCATTAAGGTTTGCGTTTGATTCATCCAGGTTTGCGTTCCATTCATCTGAGATTTGTGCATGTTCATCCTGGTTTGTGCTTATCTGAACTTTGCGTGTTCTACTTGAATCGCAAAGTGTGGTTTCAATTGTTTCAGTTTCTTTTGTGTATCATTCCACAAATGCAATGTGTTGTTTGCGTTTCACTCACTGAGAATATTTCACAAGATTTGCGATTCACGGCACAAACGCAAAGTGGCATTTGCGTTCCACACTACACACGCAAAGTGGCGTTTGCGCTTCTCAGCACACACGCAAAGTAGAATTCGCGCTTCACAGTACACACGCAAACTAAGGTTTGCGGTTCACACCACAAACGCAAAGTAGTGTTTGCGTTTCTCAGCACAAACGCAGAGTGGCGTTTGCGTTTCACTCTGCAAGTGCAAAGCTAAGGTTTTCGTTCCTTAGCACAAACGCAAAGTGTTGGTTTGCGCTCTTCACTACAAACTCAAAGCTAAGATTTGCGTTCCTTAGCACAAAGGCAAAGTGTTGGTTTGCGCTCTTCACTACAAACGCGAAGTGTAGTTTGAGTTTCACACTATTCACACGTTTTTGCTTTCACACTGAGTTGTATTTAAAAAAAAAATTCTGAGAAATTTTCAAAACTGTAATATGGGGGACAAAAGTTCTTTGAGTAATCAAAATCTCTGAATTTGTTTTAAGTTTTCTTGATTTGATTGGATTTAAAGATCTGTACTAGCTAATATTTTTCATCTTGTGAAGGTACATACATTCTTCAACCATGGCAAATGAATTTCTTTCTATGGGATATCATCTGAAGCCTCCGGTCTTGTCTGTCGGAGATTATTCACAATGGAAGAAAAGAATGATTCAGTTCTTAAATCTAAAGAACAGAGATTATATGACATCTATCATAGATGGTCCTGGAAATCCACAATCATTTGTACCTGGACAAGCAACCACAACTACATCTCCAGCTATCCCAGATCGATATGTGTCAAAACCATATCAATTCTTTACTGATGTGGAAAAGGCAAGATACAAGCTAGATGATGAGGCACTTATCTATCTCGCTATGGCAATCCCTAATGATATCTACAATCGAGTAGATAGTAGGGAATCTGCAAAAGAGTTATGGGATGAATTGGAAAAACAGTTTCAAGGATCAAAGAAGTCAATTCAGACAAAGCTGAATCAGAGTATAAATGCATATGAAGGCTTTCATGCGAAAGAAGGAGAGACTTTGTTGGAAACATACAATCGCTTCAATGTGATATTGAATGATCTAAGGAGAAATGGAATGAACAAGTAAGAATCAGAGATCAATTATAAGTTCATCAAGAACTTGAACCCAGAATGGAAAAGCTATGCTATCAACATTCAGATGACTAAGGACATGGCACAAGAAGACGTCAATGATATCTTCACAACTTTATCTCAGCATGAGGATGAAGTAAAGCAGCTTGGTGCTGAAAAGAAGATGGTCAAAGATTCTCTAGCCTTAATGTCTGAACGTAAGAAAGGGTCAAGTTTCAAGTCCAGTTCTTCTTACAAGACAAAGTCAAGGAAATCCAGAGCTCTCCTCACTGAGGTTATTGATTCAAGCACTGATAAGTCTTCTACTGAAAGTGAAGAAAATTCAGATGAGGATATGCAACGATTCGCTGAAAATCTGGCTCTTCTCACAAAGCATTTTAAAAGCTTTGGAAAGAACAAGTACAAGCCGAAATATGAGAGTTACAAGAAAGACAAGTTCAAACCGAGATCTGAAAAGAAGTATGAGAAAAGAGGAGAGAAAAGAGATGAAAAGCGAGAAGAGAAACGAGAAGAGAAACGAGAAGAGAAGAGAGAAAGAAAGAAAGAATAGACTGAGCCGAAATATGGAAGATGCTATAACTGTGGAAAACCAGGTCATTTTTCCAAGGATTGCAAGTTCAAGCGTACAAAGAATTCGGAATATTATGCTCGGAAAACTTTGTTAGCAAAGAAGGTGGAAGATGGTCAGAACTTAATGGCGGAAGAAGAGAATTGACTCTACAAGAGTTCTGATGATGAATCTGCACACTTTACTCAGGTGTGTATGATGGCCAAAGTAGATGAGGACATTGGATCATCTTCTGATCATTCCGACTGTGGTTTCGAGGTACGTATTCAATCCTTAAAGGCTCAAGTTAAATTCATGAAAGAAGAGTTTAAAACTTTAAAAGGCAAACTTAGTCATGAAAGACAAACAATGTTGAATTTTCGTGATGAAAATTCAATGTTGAAAGATGTTGTTAAGGAAAAAGAATCTGAGAAAGATTGTTTGAAAAAGGACAAAGATGTTTTAAATTCAAAAATATCTGAGCTTGAAAGAGATCTTGTAAACTTAAATGCTGAAAAAGGTGATTTTCAAGTAAAATTTGAAGCATGTTTTCAAGAAAGAAACGAGGCATATTGTAAAATCAAGCAACTGGAGGATTTAAATCTGAAAAGAGGACAAACTGAGCAAACATTAAATCTTTTAACAAACAAACTCCAAGATGTCAGATTTTATAATGTTAAAAAAGGTTTAGGTTTTGAACCAAATACTGTTTTGAAAAGAGCACCAGAAAATTTGTATAATTTTGATAAAATGGGCTCTACTTCTACAAAACCTGATATTCATGATACTTTTGTAAAAGGTAAAGCTGTGAATGATGATGACACTTTATCTTGCGCTGATTCGATTTCAAGTTTAAAATCTGTTGGTTTTGCTTATAAAGATTTAAATGAAAGTTACAAACCAAGAAAGATAGAATTTAGTGATTTTACGTCTCTATTTTCTCCAACAGAATCAGCCAAGATTGATGAAAATAATACTGAATCTTAGTGTCAGTTTGATGAATCTGATTTAGAAACTAATGTTGAGAATCAAGTGTTATTATCTGATTTATTCACGTCTAATTCATCAAATGGATCAAAAGATGAAAATATCATGAATCAAAACCTTAATTCTGATTTTTCAAAAATTCTGACTGAGGAGATCTTTACAGAAATGATGAATGCTTCAGATCCTGTTCCTATTATAGAAAAGATGGAATCAAACTCTGAGGTGAATCAAGCATCTAATTTTGAGAAACAAATCACAGATCTTCAAAAGACAATTGAAGAGTTAGAAGATGAGAATGTTGATCTCAAATTCAAACTTGACAAGTCTTTTGAAGAAAACAAAGAACTCTCTAGAGAGTTAAATATTTTAAAAAATGATTTGTTTCAACAAAATTTAAAGGAGAAAAAGATGTTTGACTCTAAAAACTGGAATGTTCATTCTAATCCAGAGTTTGATGCTGTTAATTCTAAAACTTAAATTGTTTATACTACTACTCCTGAATATCCTCCGAGTATTTTTGAGAAAGGAGAAGCTTCTTGTACTTCAAAGCCAAAATCATTTTCTTCAAAGAAAACTAACAAGATTCTGTTTCCTGTTTCAGATGTAAAAAGGCAAAATGGTAAAGGAGAAAGGATGAAGAATGTGAAGGAAAATAAAGTTGCTAAAAATAAATGTAATATCAGTGATAGTGGTAGTTTGATGTGTAAAAATTCAAACGTTTCCAAATGTCAAAGTTGTATGAATGATTGTACTTCATTGGATAAATCTAAGCTTTTGACATTTGCACGTAAGAATTTTATCTGCAAACACTGTCATGATAATGCTTTTATCATTCCTTCCATTCATCCTAAATCTAAAGTTGCCAGAAAAACATCTCATGTCAAATCAGCTTTAAATTCCTTAACTCATCAAGCTAAAATTTTTCATGCTAAGATTGATCATTTTTCGAAAAAGAAAACATTTCATGAGCTTAATGTTAAAATGGTATGGAAATGGGTACCTAAGCCTCACTATGAGTGGCGAATTAAGGCTAAGGTAGATGATGTTGATAAGTTGCGAAAAGCTAACAAGGAAGGACCTATCTGGATATGGGTACCTAAACAGAAAGGAGTTGTTCTTTTTGCAGGCCTCACATACATGGTATATAGATTCAGGATGCTCGTGTCATATGACAGGATTTAAGCATCTACTTCACAATTATGTTGAGTAATCTGCCGGTACTGTAAGTTATGCTAATTCTGAGGTTACAGGATACATTCGAGGACACAGATCGTTAACAAATGGCACCGTGACAATCAAAAGAGTACTATACGTGGAAGGACTTGATCATAATCTTTTCAGTACAAGTCAATTCTGCGATAGTCAATTTCAAGTTCGGTTTACTGATAAATGCTGTTATATTGAAGATAAAGATGGTCATGCAGTTTCTAAAGCCAAGCGGAATGCAAATCTTTATTCTGTGAATTTTCCAACACTTTCTGCATCAAGACCTGTTTGTCTGATTGCAAAAGCTTCACGAGCTGAAAGTTGGATATGGCATCGGCGTCTGTCTCATCAAAACTTTGATGCGATTAATCAGTTCGTGAGACAAGGCATTGTCAAAGGTCTACCAGAACTAAGGTTTGAGAAGAATTCTCTTTGTCCCGCTTGTGAAATGGGAAAGATGAAGCGAACATCTCATAAAGCAAAGACAAAATTCTCATCTTCAACACCTCTTGAATTGATACATATGGACCTTTGCGGCCCGATGAGGACTCATTCTATCAATGGTAAGAAATATATTTTGGTCATGATAGATGAGTACTCCAGATATACTTGGCTGGAATTTTTAAGGAACAAATCAGATGCAGCAGAGCTGATCATTGAGTTTTTAAAGAAGATCGAGGTTCGACTACAATTGCCGGTTATATCTTTGAGAAGTGACAATGGCACGGAATTCAAGAATGAAAAGCTTCAAAGTTATCTCATATCTATTGGGATCTCTCACAACTTTTCTGCTGCCTACACTCCTCAACAAAACGGAGTAGTTGAAAGGAAGAATCGAACACTGGTGGAAGCTGCAAGGACAATGTTAGCCTATTCCGAATTGCCAATGTTTCTGTGGGCTGAAGCCGTAGCCACTGCGTGTTTCACACAAAACCGCATGATTGTCATCAAAAGACATAAAAAGACAGCATATGAACTTATTAATAGTCGAAAACCGAATATTAAATTTTTTCGTACTTTTGGTTGCAGGTGTTATATTCTCAATGATCGAGACAATCTTGGTAAATTTGACAAGAAGGCTGACGAAGGCTATTTCATTGGTTATTCGTTAACGTCTAAAGCCTATCAGATCTACAATAGACGAACCAAGACGATCATGGAGAGCATTAATGTGTCATTCGACGAATCATCAACGTTGACTTCTGAACACAACAATTCAGAACTCAAACTTAAACAGAAAGTTTCTATTCAAGATGGAATAGAACCTGAATTCAAACAGAATAAGTCTTCTAATTCAAATAAAATTACAGCTGAATTAGAGTTATTACTTTTTGATGCTTTTCTGGATATATGTGCAGATTTTGAAAAATCAAACATATCCGCATCAACTTCAGAGGTTCCAATTATAGTCGCAGATATTTCAGGACCTTCTGAAAATGTCACAATATCAACCACATCAGGTACATCTACACATATACATTCTGAAGATACTAATGTTGATTCTGTGCATGCAGATCCAAATTCTGCAACAGAAGTTCTGAGTGATTCTTCTATTTCTCCGGAAATATTTAATTCAGAAGAGGCTGTACAAGATGTTCCGAGCACATCTAGGGCTGATAAAGACTTACCTGCAGTATATGATGAATATGAGGAAGATAATACTCAAGCTGAAATTCATTCGATTCCAAGTACAATGAAATGGACAAGAAATCACCCACTTCATAATATCATTGGTGATGCACAGTCTGGTGTACAAACGCGTGCAACATCGACTAGTTTTTGTCTATATTCAAGTTTTTTAAGTTCTCTCGAGCCGAAGAAAGCTACAGAAGCCTTGCGCGATCCAGATTGGATACTGGCGATGCAAGATGAACTTCTACAATTTGAGAGGAACAAAGTTTGGCGACTTATACCACTTCCAAAAGGAAAATCTGTTATTGGAACAAAGTGGGTTTTCAGAAATAAGAGAGATGAATCTGGAGTTGTAGTTCGAAACAAAGCTCGCCTTGTTGCAAAGGGTTATTGTCAACAGGAGGAAATTGATTATGAAGAAACATTTGCTCCTGTGGCACGACTTGAAGCGATACGAATCTTCTTATCCTATGCAGCGCATAAAAATTTTACGGTCTTCCAAATGGACGTAAAATCAGCATTCTTAAATGGGATATTGCATGAAGAAGTATATTTTGCTCAACCAGAAAGATTCGTTGATCCAAAGAACCCTGATCATGTCTATGTCTTAGACAAAGCCTTGTATGGACTCAAACAGGCACCAAGAGCTTGGTACGAAACTCTAACTCAATTTTTACTCGCTTCAGGATTCAAGAAAGGTACAATTGATACTACTCTCTTTCTGAAAAATCAAGGTGATGATATGGTTCTGATTCAGATTTATGTAGATGACATAATTTTCGGTTCTACAAATCCAAAGTTTTGTAAAAAATTTTCAAGAATCATGGAATCTCGTTTTAAAATGTCAATGATGGGCGAACTGAATTTTTTCCTTGGTCTTCAAGTAAAACAGTTACCCGAAGGCATTTTCATTAATCAGTCAAAATATATTCGAGATATTTTAAAGAAATTTAACATGACTGACAGTTCAGTGATGAAAACACCGATGGCAACGGGCACACTTTTAGATGCAGATCTTTCTGGCAAATCAGTAGATCAAAAAGTGTACCGTAGCATGATTGGGTCACTGCTGTACTTAACTGCCAATAGACCGGATATTATGTTTGCTACATGTTTCTGTGCGAGATATCAAGCTAATCCGAAGGAATCACACCTGGTTGTTGTAAAACGGATTTTTAGGTATCTTAAAGGTTCTACTGAGCTAGGCCTTTGGTATCCTAAGAGTTCGTCTTTTGATTTAACTGCCTATACAGATGCTGATCATGCAGGATGCAAACTGGATAGAAAGAGCACCTCTGGTTCTTGTCAGTTCTTAGGTGATAAGTTGGTTAGTTGGACATCTAAGAAACAAAATTGTGTTTCTACATCCACCACTGAGGCTGAATACGTAGCTGCCGCAAGCTGCTGTTCACAAGTCCTCTGGATGCGAACACAGTTAAAAGATTTCGGATATACTTACCAACGAGTTCCTATCTATTGTGATTCTAAGAGTGCGATTGCGATAACAACTAATCCAGTACAGCATTCCAAGACGAAACACATCGACGTGCGTTATCATTTTATAAAAGATCATGTTGAGAAGGGCGATATCGAGATGCACTTCGTGACTACAGACTACCAGTTGGCTGACCTTTTCACCAAGTCGTTGGATGAAAAGAGGTTTACCTGTTTAGTTAGTAAACTTGGTATGCTAAACGCCAATTCATGATTCTAGGGGGAGTTTTCTAATCTTGTACTTTATTTGCATATATTTTAGATATTTCATCATATGCTATCTGACTAAAGCGGAATCATTTTTATAATGATTACCAAAATCTTTTTCTTGCAGGATATTTTATGTGACATTGGCTTTTGGACAATTCAGTTCAAAACCCGTATTCAAATGTTTTCTTTTGAAGGATGCTTTCAAGATTACATCTTTTCAAGAAGTTTTTGTTTGAAATGGAGTTTAGATATTATATTGCTATATCTTTTATAATAATATTTCTAAAAAGATTGACGTTTTACAGATATCAAGGGGGAGGATATCTAGTCAAGGATATTTTAATTGCTATATTCATTCCAGGGGGAGTTAAGGATTTTAATTCACAGGTATAACATTCTAATCCTTATACTCTAACACTTATGAAAGAAGAACAATTTTCACTTGTGAAAAATGGTTTTAAAATGTTCAAACCACTTCACGATCTTAACATGTATTTATGATTTGAGAAGTGTGAATTTTAAATGATTTTTTTTGGATACTTCATTGTTTATCTGGCCGTGTGTTCTTTAAAGAATAATACTTGTGTATTTTCTTTTCTATATACTTTGTCAAGTATTCATACACACACTGGTTCAGTATTTTCAAATTGATTTTGTTATCACCATGTATCAAATGATATATCTTTCTATGGTAATACTCCCGCCGTGTGGTATTCACTGTTGTTTGAATCAAACGTCATTTCATTTTTAAATGTGCTTTCATTGATAATATGTTTATATATTGTTCATATAAACAACATACGTCTTTGAATTCCCAAATTTTTTTTTCTTCATGATAATTTGATCTGATCTTAATCATTGTCAGATTCTCAAAACATTTCTATTCTTTTCATTCATATAAAGTTTTGAGATATCTTAAATGTTTAAAATGCTCAATTTTCATTTCTGATTTTTGAATGAGCATACAAACACTGATATATGATTTCTTGTGCTTTACATGTCAAGAAAATCATTGAACAACATGTATTTTTTAGGAACATGGGATTCAGTGTGAGTTCTTACTAGATCTTCCATGGATTCATAATAACCAGTGTTTCCTACCTCGGAAGAAATCCTTTGAGTGATTGAGGGGAGAGGGGTCTAAAAAATTGAGTGTGGGAGTGAGTTGAGGTAAAATGGAAATGAGAGATTGGTTAGATGTGGGCTTAAATGTTTAAAAGAAAGAGGGTGTGAGAACAAAGTTAAAAGAATATTAGAACTCTGCACCAAACATCTTTCTGAGTCGGGCAGCCACATTACTGATTGGTTCACATTTCTTTGGTGACCATCATTGAAATAGGCAAATAGCCCATGCCATCTCTTGCATACAACCCCACTAGCTACTCATTCTTTTCTTAAAGAGAGAATGTTTCACATTTTCTGGGGAAGCAGAACATAATCTATCGGATCTTCATTTGGATGATACTGATATTGAAAAAGAAGGAAAGTTGCCCCACCTTCGACCCTTTCTCATGTACATTGAGTCCATGTATAATCATTGTTGTCTCAGTGATTTACATACTTTGAGCCTTATGAAACACAATCATTGTGCTAATTCTTTCAAAACACAAGCACGAGCACACAGAGAATTTGTTTTTCTGTCAGAACATTCATAGAATTACCTTGTGTTTTTCAATGATTGAATGGAATTCCTGGGGAGTCAATATCAAACAAGCTCCTTATATTGTACATTCGTTGTACACAGTAACTTCGTGTTACTGACAGGCATTTCTAACTAATTCATATGTTGATTCAGGGTTACAACTCTTATTTTGTTTGAATTTGAAAAGATTCAGATAAATACATTCATGGTTCAACGGTTCTTTCAGATCAGATGATAGATTTTATCACATCATGTATTGGGGAGATTAATAATTTTCCTATCTGGGGGAGATAACAGTTCATGAAGATTGTGCTTATCAGATGGTGGGAAGTTCATTCAATGACGGATCTGACCTTGAAGTGTTTTAATGATGTTGATTCTTACAAATCATTAAAAAGGGGGAGAATAATCAAAGTTCAAGATCAGATTGAAGTTTTAAAGATTTCAGAGGTGATAAAGTTTTCAGATGTTTAAAGTCAAAGGTTAAAGAAAGCTTATCAAAGAGAAAGTCAGAGTTTATGCAAAAGCTATTTCAAAGGGAGAGATAATTTTGAAGAATTGTCAAAGTTTTCGAGATGTCAAAGCCAGAAAAGATTTGAAGTTGAAGTTAATTCTGAAGATATGAAGACCTGAAGATTATTGCCAATTTTTTTTTAATCTTGAATCCAAAGGGGAAGATTGTTAGACTGTAATTGTATTCAAGATTAAATGAGGGTCATTGTTGTAATTAGTGTTTGTGTGTGAGTTGTAATAAGCTTAGAAGGTTTGACCTTGCTTGGTCATGTTGGCCTATATATAAGCAAGTCTTTGTTTTGTTTCTAGTAGACGTGCAAGAGAGTAAGTGTGTGAAAGTGAAGGTGTAATATTGGTGGTAGTTGAGAGAGAGTAAGAATACACACAAAGAACACACACATACGTGAGATCTGTGACTAGATGTTAGATCTGTGATTAATTTTAATTCATGTGATTGATCTAATAAAAGTGTTTGTGTCAATCTAAATGTGTTAATGCTAGTAATCACTGGGCCACAATTTTTCATCTTTCAAAGAAATTTTCAGTTTGTCAATCAAATCTGATTTTTCAGAGTTTAAATTCTTTTCAGATATAAACTTAGAGCGTAAATCATGTATGGCAGTTATCATGATATTCAACTGAGAAGATATGAAATTGTAATCAAATTCAGAATATACCTCATCTTCATCTTCATCTTCATCAGAATCAGAATCGTCTGACTGGTCATCTCCAACCAAGCACATCTGAGCGATTTCAACGTTTGCAGCTTCGTCGTCAGAGTGATCCAACCAGAATTCTTCTTCAACCAGCAGAGCAGTTCCGTTCTCTCTTTTTTCAGCCAATTCCATTTTCTTCCGGTAGTAAGCTGAGTCCGTAACCTTCTTCACTCGACACTCCTTTGAGTAGTGGCCCGACTTTCCAAAGTTATAACAGGCAGTAGATTTTGGCTCAGGCACTTTGACTGTTGAACCAGAAGTGAAGTGAGAAGTGTTGGAACCCGATCGAGGTTGGAACTTTTTCTGGTAATGTTGAGAGAGAAGGATCATGGATTTCTGCAATGCCTCACCATCATCTTAAGTTGACACGTTGTAAGCGTTATCAGACAACGCTTGTTCAGTTAATTGCTTTGTGAGGAGAGAAACCGGGTCTAATGACTTCTTCTTTTTCTCAAGTTTTTCCTTCTTTTCTATCACCAGGCTCTCATCAGTCATCAGAATCTCGTATAATTCTTGGATTTGCATAGTGGAGATTCTGACATCGTTCCTCAATCTGTGGCAAGATTTATTCCATTCTAGTTGCAATGTGTTGAGGAACTTCAGAGTTGTCTCAAGCTCAGTCTTTTCAACTTTAATCTTCCTCAGATCATTTATCACGGCACAGAAACGATCAAACACAGTCTTTAGTGGCTCCCCGTCCTTGGCTTTGAATTTCTCAAAATTATTCATGTAGCGTGTATGCCTGAGTTGAATTGCTGCTGAAGAACCAAGCATAATCTTTTCCAACTGTTGCCACATCAGATTAGGATGAGTTTTGAAACAATCAATCCTGTTATATACAGAGTTTGGCAAGTCCAGCATTAGATTTGCTTTAATATCCCGATCAGCTTGATATGCCGACAACTCATTCTGTGAATATTCTTTAGTAGGCTTGTATAATCCAGAAGCCAATTTGGGTCTTTCGAACGGTCCTTTAGATAAAATGATCATCATGTCATTTCCATTCTTTTGTCGTTCAATGAAGTACAGGAACCGATCTTGCCACTGAGTAAATTCATTTTCATCTATCAGTACTGGTGGACGACTGTCTGTACCCAAAGTCATCATAAGATCACTTTTGTAGAACTGAGATTGATAAGAAAACTTGTGAGAATCCATTTTAGATATTCAGAAAAATTGCTAAGTGACAAGCTTGCGCAAAGATGAACTTTGCGTGACAGGTAGAAGACGCAAACGAGACTTTGCGTACGAAGGCTGATGCGCAAACTAGGTTTTACGTATGCTGAGAGATACGCAAACCACCTTTGCGTAAGTAGCAGAATACACAAACTGAAGTTTCTCGGAAGCAGAAAGAAAACGCAAAGTTGAGCTTTGCGTAACTAAAGTGAAGCGCAAAATGAACTTTTCATATACTGAGAGAGGCGAAAACTGTACTTTGCGAACCCTTGATGATACGTAAACTAAGCTTTTTGGATTACACTTGATGTGAAAACTTTGTTTCTCGGATTGCAATTGATACGCAAACTATGCTTTGCGTAATCAGTTCAATGCGAGAACCTGAAATGTACTAACACACGAATTAGAACACAATGATCTTGGGCAAAATGATATGAATCTTGCGCAAACCAACATGAACTTGCGCAAAACAAAGAACTCAAAAAAAAATTCACAAGATCGATTTAAACTTTGAAATTATAACAAGAAAATCACACACTGATTATCGAAAACATCTTTTTAACACTTTTCAACCAACAATTTCGATTAAAAACAACTAAATCACAATTTCAACGAATGAAACAGTAAGTTTTACGAGTTTTCCAGAAACCTTTTAAACTTCAAAATCGAGGATCAAAACTTGGTTTTTATGCAAAATTATATGAAACTAGAATGATCGATTAACAAAAACGAATCTAATGAAATCAAATTCAACACAAACCGATCACACAACAATCCAAATTTGATTGAAAAACAAGAAAACGAGATTTTCTTGAAAAATTCAAGAAAATCGATCAAGTTTTCGATTAATCTACAAATTCAGAATACAGAAAATGAATTCTCCCAATCCTCTCAAGATTCAGATGGCTCTTATACCAATTGATAGTCCAAGATCAATGAATATTTAGAGAGAGAAAGTAGAGAGAGAGCTTGAATGCGCAAAGTGTAAATTGTATTGACCAAAGGGACTTAAATACCCTTGGTCAGATACAACACAGATAGACACTAAACACAGTATATTACCAAGCCCTATAAATACAATGATTACTATAAAATCAGACCTAACAGCTACATATTTTGCCTCAGCAGTGGACGTTGAAACACAGTTTTGTTTCTTTGAGGTCCAACTTACAAGTTTGTCACCTATAAATTGACATGATCCATAGGTGCTTTTCCGGTCTAGCTTACATCCTGCATGGTCAGCATCTGTAAAGGCAGTTAGATCAAAACGAGAATCCTTTGGATACCAAAGGCCTAAATTAGGAGTGCCTTTGAGATATCTAAGGATTCGCTTAACAACATTAAAGTGAGACTCTTTAGTATTAGATTGATATCTCGCACAAAAACATGTGGCAAACATTATATCTGGGCGACTGGCAGTCAGATAAAGTAAAGAACCAATCATGCTACGATACACCTTTTGACTTGCAGGTTTACTAGATAAATCTGCATCTAAGATTGTACCGGGAGCCACTGGTGTTTTCATGACTGAACTATCTGACATATTGAACTTTCTTAACATGTCTTTTATGTATTTGGCTTGGTTAGTGAAAATGCCTTCGGGTAATTGTTTTACATGTAAACCAAGAAATAAATTTAACTGTTGGGAACTGAAGATGTGACTAAGTCATTAATGCTGCCAGTTCAGAGTTAGTACTGTCAGATGATGTTAAAGATTAATACTGCTAGGTATTACTACTTCTAGTAGAATTAATACTGCTAGTCAAAGTTAGTGCTGCTTGAACAAAGTTAGTACTGCTTAGCTAGTTAGTACTGCTAGTGGTTAGTGCTGCTTAGTAGTTAATGCTGCTTCTAAGATAATGAGAAGATAATGCTGAAGAGATAGCATCTGAAGATAAACATGGAAAGCTTGAAGATAATTATGAAGATTATTTTGAAGATCTTTTTAAGTTTTGTAATTATCTTTATTTTCAATATATGTATAGAATCGTTTAGAATAGAATGAATGGTCTGTGTTTTTGTTCTAGAGAGAAAATCAACCTCAAGGCATAGTTCCTAATTCTAGAGAAGTAGAATTCGTCTTGAAAGAGCCTGTTCTTCAAGATTGAGGTTGTGAATGAAAAGCTTGTAACTTGAATCATTAAATAAAGTTTACAAGTTGATTGTGATTCACTGTTTCATTGTTTTTTTTTGTTTATTGAATATTAAAGTGTTATTCCGCAGTTTCTTTAATTTTGTTTCTGAGTATTCATAATTCTTGTTGAGAATTCGATCATGACAAGTGGTATCAGAGCAAGTTCTCTCAGAAACATTCATTCATCATGGAAAACTTTGCAGAATCAAACAGTACTCTTGTCTCTAAGGTTCCAATGCTCAAACCCAATGAGTTTGATATGTGGAAGATCAGAATCAGGCAATACATTCTTCTTACTGACTACTCAATGTGGGATGTTATTGAGAATGGTCCCTCTAATGAAGGCCAGATTGGACCAGATGGGAAAAGATCTCCACCTAAGACAGATGGTGAGAGGAAGATCAGGCAGACAGAGATGAAGGCCTTGAGCACTCTGCTTTTGGCCATCCCTAATGAATATCAGCATCAATTCTGCAACTGCACTGATGCTCAGATTCTCTGGAATGCTCTAGAGAAAAGATTTGCTGGAACTAAGAGCACCAAAAGAAATCAAAGGGATGTTCTGAAGCAGTAGTATGAGAACTTCACTTCTTCAAAGAATGAGTCTATGACTCAAACTTTTGACAGGTTCAACAAGCTTATTGGTGAACTAGCTACTGTTGGAGTGAAGATGGAGCAAGATGATATCAACAGGAAGTTCCTCAGATCTCTTAGGGATGAATGGACTATGTACACTGTCTCATATAGACAGAGTGACAATCTAGAAGAGAAGGAACTAGATGATTTGTATAATGATTTAAGAGTTTTTGAATCAGAAGTAGAAGCTAAGAAGAAGCCCATTGGGTATATTCATAATGCAGCACTTCTATCAGCATCTGTTGATACTACTGCCAACCCTGAAGCAGTTAGTGCTGCTAGTGGAGTGAATTCAGAAAAAAGGCACTGAAACTGTTTTTGAAGCCTTTTTGTCAAGTCATAGCAATAACTCCTTGATTAATGATGATCTGGAACAAATTCACCCTGATGATTTGGAGGAGATGGACATTAAATGGCAGATGGCCATGTTATCTATGAGGGTGAAGAAGTTTATTAAAAGAACTGGGAGAAACAACTTCTCTCAAAGAAGAGAAGATGGAGCTGGTTTTGACAAAACAAAGGTGGAATGCTATAAGTGCCACATGAAAGGACACTTTGCTAGAGAGTGCAGAAGTGGTGTGCCAAATAACAACCACCAACAAGCTCAGAATAGAGGCTACAATCAAAACAAGAACTCTGCTCAAGCCTTTGTTTCTCAACAAGGAATGGGGTTTGACTGGAGTGACCAAGCTGAGGAAGCCATTCAGAATCAAGCTCTTATGGCAGAGGTGTCTGATCTCCCCTCTGAGGTAATTTCTAAACTTTGTACTCAATCTTGCATAGACACTGTCAAAAGGTACAGGGATCACAACCAAAACATGTGTGATGACCTCAAAAGATTAGAAAAGGACAGAAAAGATTATGTGTTGATAGTTGAGAGGTTTGAAGATCAAATCAAAGGCTTCCAAGCCAATGAACTTCAACATTCTTATGACACAAACTACTGGAAGTGGGAAAAGAATGAGTTAGAGACCAAACTGTCTAAGTCAAAAGAAGAGAATGATAAGTTGAAAGAAGAACTAGCGAAGGTTAAGCTTGATATAGAAAAGTTTTCATATGCTTCAAAAGTAATGGATTCTCTTCTAAAGTCTCAGATTCATGATAAGATGAAGCCTGGTGTTGGCTACAACAATACACCCCCTCCTTACAATAAAAGTTACATCCCTCCTACATCAGACTTGTTAGAGACCAAGGAGAAAAAGAACTTGTCTGAGGAAGCATTTAAGATAGTTCCTTTGGATGAGGTGGTTGTTGAGGATATGACTGAGAATGAAGCTAGTGAGAATAAGAACAATGCTGTGAGTAAAGTGATACATTTAGAAAACAACATCATCACCAATGAGGGATGTGGAAAAATCTGGGTCAAGTCTAAAGAGATAGAGAAGACCAAAGGAAAGGCTAACAAGGTCCATTACAAACAGACCACTATTGTGAATCCTGGCCCTTGTAAACAGTGTGCTTGCAATAAAACTGAGAGCCTAAATTCTGGTACAAAGAGAGGTAATCAAAGAAACTGGAATAATCAATGGGCTCAGAAACAAGGAGTTGATCTGAGTAAAATAATTAGACCAAAACCTTGTTTCATATGTGGCAAGTTGAATCATTTGGCTAAGTAATGTTTCTTTAACCCTATTAACCAAAGGATGAACTTTCAAAGATTTGTGCAAAAACCTGTTGGTTATAGGAAGGCTGGAAAGAAACATGTAGCTAAGAAATCTGTTGAAACCAAAGGCCAAATAAAGAAAAAGATTTTAAAAGAGAGTATTAAAATGTGGGTGCCTAGAAGCACTAAAACTGTTAGTACTGCTACATCAAATAGTACTGCTGACAGGGATAGTGCTGCCAGAAGTAATACTGCTGCTACCAGTGTTTGTACTGCTGAGAATATTAACGCTTCTAACACTGTTAGTACTTCTTCAAAGGTTACTACTGCTAACACAGTTACTGCTGCTGACACCGTTACTACTTCTAACAAGGTTAGTACTGCTAAGCATGCAAGTGCTGCTAATGCAGTTAGTTCTTCTAAAACCAGTACTGCTTCTAGCAAATGTGCAGCCAAACCCATTATTATGACAAAGTACTCCAGCAATGAGGAGTCAAAGTTTAAAAATCTTATCAAGAAGGAATGCAAATATTTTGATGAGAAAGGGATACCCAAGACCACTTTGGCTTGGGTTCCTAATCAATACTAACTGCTTTATCTTATGTGCAGGGCAACCAACAGCTCAAGCGGAAGAGCATTTGGCATGTGGATAGTGGTTGCTCTAGGCACATGACAGGCAACATGTCATGCCTTCAGGATTTCAAGCATATCAATGGAGGACATCTTGCACTTGGAAACAATCTTGCAGGTGGAAAAATAAGTGGAAAAGGTAATGTCACAAAAGGTAAGATGACATTTGAGGATGTCTACTATGTTGATCAGTTGAAGTACAACCTGTTAAGTGTATCACGGGTTTGTGACAAACAACATAGTATATTATTTACCAATACAGAATGTATGATCCTTGCTCCAGGATTCAAAGTAGTTGATGAAAGGACAATGTTTACTGTCTAGACATGGACAATGTTTCAAGTGATTCATCCCTGAACTGTCTTGTTTCAAAAGCTTCTGTGGATGAATCCTCTCTTTGGTACAGAAGGATGTGTCACATGAACTTCAAGACAATGAACAAACTTGTTAAAAACAACCTTGTAAGAGGCTTACCATCAAAAGTATTTTCATGTGATGATCATTATGTTGCTTGTCTTAAAGGCAAACAGCACAAAACTTCTCATAAGACCAAAAAGTTAAATACAATTTCTTCCTGTCTCCAGTTATTACATATGGATCTGTTTGGTCCTACAAATGTGATGAGCATAGGGAAGAAATCATATTGCCTAGTTATTGTTGATGATTACTCTAGATTTACTTGGGTATATTTTCTAAGGACTAAGGATGAGACAAGTGGACTGATCAAATCCTTTATTCTAAGAATTGAAAACCAAATTAATCAGAAAGTAAAAGTCATTAGATCAGACAATGGAACTAAATTTAAAAATCTTGATCTAAACACATTTTGTGAAGAGAAAGGCATTGAGAGACAATATAGTGCTCCTAGGACTCCACAACAAAATGGAGTTGCTGAGAGAAGGAATAGGACACTAATTGAGGCTGCTAGATCTCTGTTAGCTGATTCAAAATTGCCAATTACTTTTTGGGCTGAAGCAGTTAATACTGCCTGTTATGTCCAAAACAGAGTTCTAGTGATTAAGCCAAAGAACAAGACACCTTATGAGCTCTTAAATAAAAGAAAACCCTTTATTGGATTTTTTAAACCATTTGGGTGTCCTTGTACAATTCTCAATACCAAATCTCACTTACAAAAAGTTTGATAGCAAGGCAGATGATGGATTTCTTGTGGGTTACTCATCTCAAAGTAAGGCCTATAGAGTTTTTAATTCTTCTTCTAGAATAATTGAGGAAAGTGACAATGTCAAATGCAATGAGAACACACCAAATCCTATTGGGTCTGGTCCTCAGTGGCTGTTTGACATTGATTCACTAACTAACTCTTTTGGTTTCAGTAGTGATGATTATGCAGGTTCAGGTAATGGAGGATCAAGAACTCCACAAGTTCAAGAAAACATACCTCAGTCTGTGATTTTTCCCATACCTACAGTGGCTCCTGTTGAAGACTGTGATAAGGAGCCATCTACTGAACCAAATCAAAGTGAAGAAGAAACAAGAGATGAGGAGAGTCAAGAAAATACAGAACCAGAAGTAGCTGCTGAAATCACCTCAGTTGAGTTAAATGGCTCCAATCTAGAGGTGGGACTCAATGAAGAATCTAGTTATCAAACAAGAACACAAAAGAATCATCCTCCTCAGCTGGTAATAAGAGATATCTCTTCTCCTATGATGACTAGAAATTAAAGCAGGCTGCAAGATATGCAAGACCAACAGCATACAGTGCTTTCTTGCTTTCTATCCCAGCTTGAGCCTAAGAAGGCTCATGATGCTATGAAAGATTCCAGTTGGATAGAATCCATGCAAGAAGAGCTGCTACAATTCAAGCTGCAAGATGTTTGGGATCTAGTAGACCTTCCTAAAGGTCAAAGAGCAATAGGTACAAAATGGGTCTTCGGGAATAAGAGAGATGAGAGAGGAATAGTAGTAAAGAACAAAGCAAGGTTGGTGGCGCAAGGGTATACACAAGAAGAAGGAATAGATTATGAAGAAGTATTTGCATCAGTGGCTAGGATAGAAGCAATCAGATTGTTCCTGGCCTATGCTTCTTATATGAAGTACAAAGTCTATCAAATGGATGTAAAAAGTGCATTTCTATATGGCTCATTTGAAAACCCAAGCTATCCAGACAGAGCATACAAACTGAATAAAGCACTTTATGGACTGCATCAAGCACCAAGAGCATGGTATGACACTCTGTCATCCTATCTCTTGGAAAATGGCTTTGAAAGAGGAGTCATTGATAAGACTTTGTTCATTAAGAGAAAGAAGAAGGACATCTTGCTGGTCCAAATCTATGTGGATGATATCATCTTTGGATCCACAAGAGACAATATGTGCAAGGAGTTTGAGGATCTAATGCATCAAAGGTTCAAAATGAGTTCTATGGGGGAACTTACTTTCTTTCTTGGACTCCAAGTCTAACAGAAGTCATATGGTATTTTTATTTGTCAGTCCAAGTATGTGCAGGACATTCTAACCAAGTTTGGTTTCTCAGACTCAAAGCCTGCCAGCACACCTATGGAGACACACAAGCAGATCACAACAGATCTTGTGGGGGAGGATATAGATGTTCATCACTATAGATCCATGATTGGCTCTCTCATGTATCTTACAGCCTCTAGGCCAGATATAATGTTTCCAGTCTGTGTGTGTGCAAGATTTCAAGTTAGGCCAAACCAATCACACTATCAAGCTGTTAAGAGGATATTAAGATATCTCAAAGGGCAACCTAGATTGGGACTTTGGTATCCTCATGACTCATCATTTGACCTACTTGCATACTTAGACAGTGACTTAGGTGGAGCAAACTTGGACAGAAAATCTACTTCTGGAGGATGCCAGTTCTTAGGTGCAAGACTATTATCATGGCAGTGCAAGAAACAAACCACAGTGTCCACATCTATAACAGAAGTAGAGTACATAGCAGCTGCAAGTTGCTGTTCTCAAGTCTTATGGATTCAGAATCAAATGTTGGACTATGGGGTAACCTTTCTACACACTCAAATCTTTATTGATAATAGCAGTGCTATTAGCATTGTTAATAACCCTGTCAAGAACTCAAAGACAAAGCACATTGAGATCAGGTATCACTTTATAAGAGACTGCAATGAAAAGAAGCTTATTCAAGTTGTAAAAGTTCATACTGATAACCAGTTTGCTGATCTATTCACCAAAGCCTTTGATGTGGGTAGATTCACTTTCTTGGTAACAAGTGTGGGAATGATCAACTCTGAATAAGATCCTACTTTAAAAGTGGTTCAATACCTGTATATTGGTTATTCTTGGTGTTACTAATGTTCTTTCTCAGGAAATGTAGAGCAGTACTCAATTCATCACAAGCTTAAAAGTGTAAGTATGGTTAATACTGCCAGTACAATTTTAGTACTGCCAGTACAATTTTTAACTATTACTAGTAGTTAATACTGCTCTCAGTTAATACTGCTAGTTAGTTAATACTGCTAGTGGTTAATACTGCGCTCAGTTAATACTGCTAGTTAGTTAATACTGCTAGTAGTTAATACTGCTCTCAATTAATACTGCTAGTTAGTTAATACTGCTAGTAGTTAATACTGCTCTCAGTTAATACTGCTAGTTAGTTAATACTGCTAGTTAGTCACTGTTAATACTGCTTTCACTATCTTTTTAAGGTTAATACTGCTTATAATCCAAAAGCTATAAATACCCTTTCCCCGCCTAAAAGATCATAACGACTCTTTGTCTACTGTTCATCTTCTCTCTCACTCTTTTCTTGCTTATATCTGAAACAAAAGATTGAGATTTATTAGGAAAAGCAGATTTCTGAGATTGAGTTTTCTTTTGTGTACTAGTGTATTTCTGTTTCTGTAATCGCTGTTTCTTATGTTTCTTACCTTGAGCATAGTAATCAGCAGTTATAGAAACTGATTCACCAACCTTAGCTGATGATTCACCAATATTAAAACCACTTGGTAACACTTTTTCACTTATAAGACAAGTAGAATGATCAGGAAGTAAAGCATTGAAGTCAAACATATCAATTTCTTCTATGCACCCACCATCAGAATTAAGAAAGACATTTGCAGACTCAAATAAGTCATCAAAAGTATCAGATGAAGTTTGAGGTGCCTTTGAAACTGTAGAACACTTTGTAGATTTAGTTTGAAAAACAGTGTTCTTTAAAACTGTAGAAAACACATTTTGTTCAATATCTACCAAAAGTTTTTCATCAGATAAAACATTTTCAAGCTCAATTATTTTGCTTTCAAGAATGAGTGGAGGAACATAAACCTTTGCAATTGCAGGTTTTACCTTCATATCAAAAACAGAATAACTAGCAAAATAAACGTTTGAAAGAACTTTTGGTGTTTCTGAAAGATAACTATCATTTAACTTTGCATAGTTAAATGGTAGTTGCATTTTCTTTACATTCTTTCTATTTTCAGTTTCTTTGGCCTCATCTTCTTCTGATAATTTGGTAACAAATTTGGGTTTTAAATGAGTATGTTTACCAGCACAAGCAAGAAAATCAAAATTATAAAGTGTCGGTTGTTTTCTGATGGCTTTCTTTAAGTAATGGGGATTTTCAAAACCAAGTCCCCATTTTTCTTTAACATCATCCTCTTCGTTAGGTGCATTAAGAAAGATAGTTTGATCTGTTTGGCCTCTTGCATAAAGTTTGGTTTTCAGACCATTTACCTTCTTATTCAAAAGTTTGTTTTCAACCTGCAGTTTATGAATGGTTAGTGCAGAATCTTTCTTCTCAAACTCATACTTCGAAATTTTAACTTCAAAATCAGAAATCTTCTTTTCAAAACAATCTACTTGAAGTTTAGAATCAGAAGCAGACTTGCGTAATGAATCAATTAGATCTTTGTTCCCAATAGCAGACTTATTAAGCTCAAAGATCTTGTTGTTTCTTTTAGCAACTCTGTCCTTTTCTTTCTTCAGTTTTACTTGCAGATCATTAAGCTCAACCATCATAGCTTCCATTTTGGTTATAAAATCTTTTTCAGTTAAGTTTAATACCTCATCAGCTGTCTCATCATCTGACTCATCATACTTAACATCTTTTCCCATTAGACAGAGATGAGCAGTTTCTTCCTTCTCTTTGTCATCCTCTTGATCCGAATGATCCAACCAAAATTCGTCCTCAGCCATTAATGCTATGCCTTCTTCTTGTTGTTTGGCCAATAGCAGTTTGTTCTGATAATACTGAGAGTTTCGAACCTTCGGCTTTCGACAATCTTTAGCAAAATGTCCAATCTTGCCACAGTTGTAGCATTTAATTGGATCATTTGCTGGCTTTATAGCAACAGTGTAATCATTCACAAACTTCTTCTTTTCTTCCGGCTTCCTTTCCATATACCGGTTCTCTTCATATCGCTTTCCTTCAACTCTTTCTTGATGTTCATGATTCTTGGAATTTGATGAAGAATATCTTTGAGAATTTGATCCCGGCTTTTTGTAGAATTTCTTTTGAAATGCACGGGTCAATAACAGCATTGCTTGTTTCAGGCTTTCTCCATCATCACCATCTGATTCTGATTCTGATTCTGATTCAGAACTTGTAATCACTTTCTTCTTTTTCTTCTTCTCTTTCTTTTCTTTCTTCTTCTCTCTAGCTACCAATGCAATAGGTTTAGGAACTGTCTCTGCCTTCTTTTTCTCAACTCTTTTCTCTTCCACTTCTTCCTCATTTTGCCTCAGAGTCTCATATACCTCATGTAACGGTATGTCATTCAGATCCTTCATCTGTTTCATCCTGCGTGTATGCTTCTTCCACTCTGGTTGTAGGATGCTCAGGAATTTGACATTGTTCTCAAGTTGCTTCTTTTTCACCTTATTATTGGACAACTCATTCAGAAGCAAGACAAACCGTTCATAAGTATCTTCTAAGCTTTCATTCTCTTTGGCTTTAAATTCCTCATAACTGTTGATGCAATTGGCCACTTTCATCTGATTCCCTAGCTTGGATCCCATCATCATTTTCGGCAACTGATCCCACATCTTCATAGCATTTCCCTTGTAGTTGTCTATCTTGACGTATATGTCATTTGGGATACTTTGAAGAAGAAGAGATCTTGCTTGCTTGTCTGCTTTATATCGGCTTTTCTGTTCCTCTGAATATTGACTATACTCTACTGGAATTGTTTTCATCTTCTGTTCTCTTTCCTCAGTACCATCTTCACTATCAGATGAGTCATCATCAGGTATTTGAACTGTGATTGGTACCATAGGACCTTCCATGATGGACAGAAGAATATTTTCTCAATTTGTGTGCTGGTCCACAAAATCCAGAAATCTGTCTTTCCACTGTTCATATTCTCCTTTGAACAGTACTAGAGGTTTGACATCAGTGCCGATAGAAAGAGCATCTTTAGTAGTCATCTTGAATGAACCTGTTTAAGAAATATATGCAATAAGAAACTAGAAACTGATCGTTAATCCAAATGAAACAATCAAGAAAATACAGAAAACTTGAAATATGAAATCAGAAATTTTGATCATAAAAAGAAATATGTCCCCCTTCGCAGACTTAGCACGGGGGTCCCTCTACCCGGTTAGCGGGTGGGGTCAAGGGGCAACGCCCTTGCGGGGTCGAGCGGCAGCACCCCTAGAGAAAATATTCTAAGTAAACCAAGCTTTGCGCGACATGCTGCTTGCGCAAACCAAGACTTTGCGTGATGTGCTGCTAACGCAAACCACACTTTGCGTGATGAACGTCTTACGCAAACCTCTCTTTGTGTGATGAACGTCTTACGCAAACCTCTCTTTGTGTGACGTGAATAAGGCGCAAACGATGAACTTTGCGTTACAAATTACTCGCACAAGATACACTTTGCGTTTCTAGTTAATGGCGCAAGATACACTTTGCGTGACAAGTTACTAGCGCAAAGTAATACTTCTCGTTTCTCGTTGAAGACACAAAGCTCACTTTGCGTTTTTCGTTGATAACGCAAACCATAGAACAATCACTTGAAGAAATTTCTCGATGAATCTTGCGCAAACTGATATGAACTCGCGCAAAGTACGACGAACTCGCGCAAACTTTAGATCTCACGCAAACCTCTAAAATCGATCAAATCTTCTTCAAAAACTCGTCTAGACCTCAAATTCTAATCTGAAACTTTAACAATTTGCTCGCCTAAACATCTAGAACCAAAATCTATCATTTAATCTCGATCAAAAACACAAATCGATAGAAATTGATTCGAACACAGTGTCTAGAACTCGTGAACTCGAACTCAACAAAAATCACAAATTCATACTCGATTACAGGGCAATTAACAAATCTATCCAGACATAATCGATCGATTATACTATACGAACAAAACCTAATCGATTTCAACTCCTAATTCGCACAAAAACTCAGAATTCGATTTAATCTTCGATGAACAATAACGATGAACAGTGTCAACAAACTTTTCTTCAATTCTTGATCTGATTTCGATTTGGATTTGCTCTGATACCAATTGTTATTCCCAGATTCTAGTTCCTATTCACAATCAAACAAACACAAACAAGATTTCAATCAAATTACCTGTTTGATTAATCTTTCAAAACCAACGATTACACTTTCTCTCTCTAGAACTCTCTTTTTTCTCTCTAACGTATTCTCTCTCTGAATATAACTCTCAGATTCTAAATAAGACTTTTTACAATTAAAAATAGAAATACAAGGTATTTATACCTACAACTAAAAACAAAGAAACTAAAATATAAATACTTTGACTTTTATTACAAATAGACTTTGACTTTGATGAGTGTTGACTTTCTCAGCTTTGACTTCTTACACTTTGACCTTCAGTCTTTTTGATCTTGTATCCAACATATTTATGCTCTAACACTACACTTTCACGAGCACACAAGGAATGAGTTTTCATGTCATAACATTCATAGAAAATTCCTTTGTGGTTTTTCGATGATTGAATGGAAGCCCTGGGGGAGTGAACATCACAAAAGCTCCTTTCCAAAGTACATCCGTTGTACAAAGTGGCTCCGTGCTACTTACAGGCATACTAACTGTATCATTTGTTGATTCAGGTTTACAAATCCTATTATATCTGAATTTGAAAAGATTCGGATATATACATTTCATGAATTGACGGATACTCAGATCAAAAGGCGGATAATGTCAAATTATCATAAAGGGGAGATCAAAGAATGTGTTGAAATTGAAGAGTTTTGATGATCATGATGTTCACAATCATCAAAAAGGGGGAGAGTTTTTCAAGATTGGTGAAAAGAAATCATTCCATAATGATTCAATTTCTTAGTGAAGATGATTCGTGAAAGTTTGCTTTTCTGAAGACAGTCTAGAGATCAAAGAGATGAAGATATGAGTTTGATGTTGTTTCAAAATTCAAAGATGAAGATTTCAAAGTTTGTATTTCTTCTTTCCCGTATCAGGCGGTGTCTGCTACAAGTTTGTTTCTCATTCCTCCTACGAGCTGATTGAAACAAGTTCTTAAGCTAAAAGCATATTCAACTCGCGGTTCAAAGACACATTCTTTGTTTTAAATTGAAGTTGCACCGTGGAATGTCAAGTAACTCTCACATTATTTTTCTTGTGTGCTGATCCGATGTGGTTGAGTTTCTACAGTTAAATGTTGCTTGATAGTGCGTTCAGTCGAGGTTACTATACATTGAATCTGGTTACAATGTTGATACTATGAAGACCAAGAGCTTTATTCAAGGGGGAGCGTGGAAATACATGAAGACATGCAACATCAAAGTCTTTCAAAGGTCCAAGAGGGAAAGAAGATCAAGGCCTGAAGTTTTTCAAGTTGTTAAATGCTTTATTCAACTTTAGGGGGAGATTGTTAGGACTGAAAGTCCTATGTGTTGAAAGTTGCATAAAACATTTATAAGGGGTTGTAATGTAATTAATTAATAGTTGTTTGTTAATGGGCCTAAAGCCTATTAGGCCTAATCTAGTCCATATATATTGTTTTTATTAGTTGGAAATTAGGTTAGATGAATCATTAGACGTTTTAGACAGTTTAGAAGTTTAGTCTCATAATTTCCAAATCTCTAGTCTATAGGTTTAATTTTCTCTGATCAGAAATTCTTTCTGTAAACATGTAACCCTTTGATTTCATATTAATCATATGACTAGAGGTTGTGGCTATATTACTGTTCATCTTTGATTATAATATTTGCTGTTGATTGCACTGTACTGGGATCTACAAGTACCCTTTTGCAACCAATCGAGCTTTGTTTCTCACAACTATTCCAGCCTCGTCTTTCTTGTTTCTGAATACCCACTTAGTTCGAATAACAGTTTTACTTTGAGGTAGTGGGATCAAGCACCAAACCTTGTTTCGTTCGAATTGCAGAAGCTCGTCTTGCATAGCAGAGATCCAGAAGGAATCACGTAGAGCTTCTGATGCTTTCTTTGGTTCTAGGGAACTAAGGAAGCTTGAAAACATGCAGAAATTTGCTAATGCAGACCATGTCGTGACACTAGATTGTACGTCACCTATCACATTATGCAGGGGATGGTCCTTAGTCCATCGATGTGTGCTTGGCAAGGATTCAACTGTTTATTGTGTATTTGATGCATTGTATTCATCATGAACTGCAGGTAGATCCACATTTGTGCTCGGGACATCTTATATAGGAGTTTCTGATACTGAAGCTTCTGAAATAGCAGCTGAAGTACTCGTGACTTCATTTCCAGAAGAAATATCTACAGAGACAGATTCAACATTAGTAGAGTTAGAAACTAACAGTTTAATTGTACCTGATAGAGATGCAGTTTCAGTGACTTCTTCGGACGATCCAGACATGCCTTCAGAATGAGTGGGGACCTCCGAGCTTGGTGTTGATGTTTGTTGGATCATAAATTGTATTCAATATTAAAGTTAAAGTTAAGGGTTTAAATTGTAAATGTGTTAAAAGTTAATTAGAAGGTCTAATTTGTAATAAGTTATAAGTTGTTAGTTATTGGGCCTCAAGCCCATAAGCCCATTAGGCATTAGGCCTAAGTATAAGTAGTTTTGTTTAATTATATTTTAGTTTGAATCCTCATTATTACTTTCATAATCATAATTGAGAGAGGAGTCGTACTCTGTATTACACATTCAAGGTATCAAGAACACACAAGGTTTTCACTGTTTATTCAAGGGATTGTGGTATGTTATTCTGATCTTTTATCTCTTGATCTTTATTGTGTGTGTTTAATTATCAACTAGATTAAACTGGGTTAACAAGTGGTATCAGAGCAGTGTAAATCAAGTTTTTGGATCAAATAATATTTATCGATACCTTCACAGTGTTCATCGACTTCTGATAAATCAATTTCTTGATTTAAGGTGTGTTTATGCATAAAATTGATCTGATTAGATGAGTTTTATAGTATTGAATGTTATCTGATAGTTTAATTGCGATTTAATTCACTAATCGTTTGGATTTTTGATTATTTGTGAAATCTGGGTTCGATGAGTTCATGAAACTGTCGACACTGTGAAACTCAAATTGAAATATGGATTTTTGATTATTTTTTATCATTAAGTTTGTTTGGGATTTGTTCAATACATGTTTTTTGTTACAAAAGTCACCTTTTTGCATTGAATTTGAGTTTTTGTGTGGCTTTCTGGACTAAAAATCGTGTTCTGGGTCGAAACCTTCAATAACTCCGGTCATTATTCAAGCGCAGTCCGGTCCCGGTCAGTACCCCGGTCGACCGCATCGTACCGGTCGAATAGATCCTGTTGACACCATCTCGGTCGCTACGGTAACCCGGTCGCGAAATTTTTTTTTTAATATTATTTTTTCTTTCTTTTTTTTGCGCCACTTCTTACTCGCGCAAAACTCAGTTTGCGCGACCAATACCTCGCGCAAATCTCTCTATCCTTAGAAAATTAAGACTTTTGTGCCAGATCCCTTTAAGCGCACAATTGTATTTTTTGCGCCAGCCTCTATCTTGCGAATATCTTTGTGCTTTATACTGTTTGCTAATACTGCATTTAATTATTTTTGGAAAGTTATTTTTCTGAAAAAAATTTAGTGTAGTTTTTATCCAATACTTGATTCTAAAGATCTCTTCTAGTTGATTTTCTTGGTACAGATAAGTTTGATTACTAACCATACAACTAAAGATGTTTGAAAGTTATAGCTATGATTTTGACAAGATGACTCTTTCTGAAGCAAAAGTAAATGTTAAACGTCTTGCTGGACAGTTGTCAAGATATACAAGCATGGTCTTTGATTGTGAAAAAGAGATTAAAAAGCTCAAATCCGAGATGTTACCTCTTAAAGCTGAGAGCAAGGATTTAAAGATTCAGAACTCATCTCCTCTTACTCAGATCAATGTTTTAAAAGAAAATTCAAAAGATTCAAAGAAATATTTTATCTCTACAATATGTATTACTGATTCTAAAATTGATTTTGCAGGAATAATTGAGTCTAAAGAAAAGGAGATATTACATCTTCAAGCAAAGCTGAAAGAATCTGAAAGTCTTAATTCTAGCTCAAGCTGGTCAAAGAAGGAAACAATGCAAAAAGAGCTAGATGAGCTGAGAAGAAAAGCAAACAATGCTAGTGAGACATCTGAAGGACTTAAAAAGACAAACTCTAGAATTTTTGCTGAAAGGGATTCTTTGAAAGAAAAAGTCTTCAGTCTTGAGGTTGAGATTAATATGCTGAAAGAAAAGGCAACCCAAGATGGAGGCAACACAAAAGTCAAAGATGAGATGTTGAATATTGAGAAAGAAAGAAAAGAATTTGCCAAGAAATTCTCTGATTTCTCTAGAAAAGCCTTTGAAGAAAAGAAATCTTTAGAGCTCAAATGTGTTAAGCTTTCTCAACAAGTTTCAGATTTTGAGAAAGTTATCATTCTGGAGAGAGACAAGGTTGAGAATGAGAAGAAGAAAGCTGAGCAGAAGGATGTAAACAAAGACTTTTCTAATGAAAAGAAAGATCTAGAGACTGAGATAGCTAAACTGACAAGAAAGCTATCTGAGCTGTCAACAAACGTTCTGAAGGAAAAGAAGACGAAATCTGAATTGCAAAAGAAGTTCGATCTGATTGCAAAGGAAAGAAATAGTTTGTCGTCAGAGATAAAGGAACTTGAGGAGATAGTATTCAAAGTGATGTTGACTGAGCACAAGACGCTAGAGTCAATAGCTCAATCACCAAGAGATGATCTAGCTGATTCAGATAGTTCATTAAAAACAGCTTCAAGTTCACATTTCTCAAATGTTTCTTACAATCCTTTATTTGATTTAGATGATGGTCTTTCCTCTAAATCTACTGATCAGATTCGTCCTTCTAACCTTTTCTATGACAAAAATGTTGATGGTTCAGGTAACTTCAAGAAGTCTAAGTCTCGAAAGAAAAGCTTATGGAGAAAGGATGATGATAAAGAGAGAGGAAATTGGATCTGGAAAGTTAAAGGATCTCCAGAGGAAAAGAAGAAAGATAAATCATTTATGCATACATCAAATGCCAAATGGAACTATGCTTCAAAAGGTAAAACTTTTGGCAAACCTGATCTGGTTTACACTATCAATTAACTGATCAGGTTAGCTCGAAAGAAAATTAGTTGTTTCTATTGTGCTACAAATGATTTTGTAAGAAAAGATTATGTAAATAACTGGTATGGTTCTTATTTTATCTCTCCTACTAGAACTACAACTAACCTATTAGGACCCAACTACCAGTAGGTACCAAAAGCTAAATCTGTGTTGCAGGCACCCAAAGTTTAAGGGGGAGAAAGAACGTCGACTTCTGATTACTACAGATCAGGACTCTAGCTTAAGTGTCAAAGAATGTTGACTTCTAGACAATACAGTCTAGGACTCGGACTTCAATGTCAAAGAGTTTGACTTCTGAATTTACTTTAATCCTAGTAATTCATAACTTTGTTTCATGATTAAGTATTATGCATGTGTGTTCCAAAATCTAGTTTCTAATCAATAACAATCAAACAAACAAGATTCAAATCAAAGATTACCTGTTTGATTACTTTGATTTTCACAATTTACACTTTCTCTCTCTTGAACTCTCTCTCTCTCTAAAAACCGTATTCTCTCTCACTCTCAAATCTGATATTACAATACGTACATTCCTTGTCACCCCTAAAATACAAATAGAAAAACTATTTTTATACTACCATCTAAAACAAGGAAACAACAAATACAAAGACATTTACTTTTATTAAGAGACTTTGACTTTTAATGAGATTTGACTTTAGCAGCTTTGACTTTCTCAACTTTGACCTTCAGAATACTTGATCTTGTATCCAACAGATTTATGCGCTAACAATCTCCCCCTTTGGATTCAAGATCATTGTTGAAAGATTTAGCAAGCTTTGTCTGAACAATCTCCCCTTTTCCTTTAAGTGTCTTCTTTCCAAAAGTATCTTCAAATGATTAACAATCTCCCCAAAACTCTCATAGAATGCTTTCAGACTTTGGAAAGAAATTATCTTCAGAATCAACTCGAATTGCTTTCAGCAAATAATCTTCAAAGAAAATTTCTCAAAAATCAGCACATCTTCAGAAATTCTTTAATCATCTTCAAGTCTTCAAATCTTTACTTTGAACTTTTCTGACTTGAACATTTATGAAAATCATCTCTCAAAAACTTTATCATTTCTTGATACCATCTCCCCCTTTTTGATTATTTGAGCATCTATATCATCAAAAAATTTCTCCAAGAAATGTCATTGACCATTCTTATCTGTCATACTGAGCCTCTGATTCTGTCAATCCTCCAAGATAATCATCTAGATCTTTTCAAATCCAGACAAATTAAGAACATGTAACTCCTGAATCAACAGATGAATCAGTTAAAATGCCTGTCAGTAACACGAAGTCACTGTGTGTAACGAATACACAATATAAAGGAGCTTTTTGATGTTCACTCCCCCAGGGCTTCCATCCAATCATCGAAATACCACAAAGGCAATTTCTATGAATGTTATGACAAAGAAACGAATTCTTTGTGTGCTCATGCAAGTGTAGAAGGAATTAAGCACGATGATTGCTTTTTAATAAGGCTCAAAGTTGTGTAAACCACTGAGACAACAGTAGATAAACACAGACTCAATTGTGCATGATTGAAGTGCGAAGGTGGGGCAGACTTTCTTCTTTTTCAATATCCAGATTTTCCAAATGAAAACCAGATAGATTATATGTTGCGTCCCCAGAAAATATGAAACATTTTCTTTTTGAGAAGAAAATGAGTAGCTAGTAGGGTATAGTCAAAAGTTAGCATGGGCTAGTAGCCTGTTTCAATAACGTTCACGAAGAAATGTGAAACATTAGTAATGTGGCTGCCCGGCTCAGAAAGTAGTTGGTGCAGAGTTTGATATTCTTTTACTCTGATCTCACACCCTCTTTCTTTTAATCATTAAGCTCACAACTACCCAAACCCTCTTTTCCATTTTACCTCATCACACCCACACTCATTTCTTTTAGACTCCTCACACTCAATCACTAAAGGATTAACTTCATGGGTAGGAAACATTGGTTAACGTGAATCCATAGAAGTTTAGTTAATTCCTAGCACAAAGAACCCATAGTTCCTATAAAGCATGTGTTGCTCAAATGATTTAACTTTACAAATGTCAGATGAATGTATGCTCAAAATATAATCATGAAGATATGAGCATTTTAAAACATGGAAGTATTTTCACACAAGTATATTGAATGAATGAAAATGAATACAAAAGACTTGTTTGAAGATCTGACATTGTATGAAAATGATCAGAAATGAATGATATATCAATCAAAGCTTAAGGTAAAAAATAATGGATAATGTCTATACGAAACAAAATATAGACATTCTTGAAATGACGTTTTGAAATGAAATGACGCTCAAAATTCTTTGAAGTACAAGCGGGGTGTCTTACCATCGAAAAATTATGTTTCAATATGAGACATGGTAAGAACTATGTGAACAAGAAATCAAACCAGTGTGTGTGAATACTTGAAAGTATATGAAAAGACAATACACAAGTATTAATCTTTGGATAACACACGGTTTGTTTATCAATTAAGCACAAAAAAAAATAAAATGAAAACATTTAAAATCACACTTCGAAATTATAAAATCTGTTTAAAAATCGGGAAGTGGTTTGAACATTTAAGAACATGTTTTCTATATCTGAAAGTTGTGCTTCTTTCAGATATATGTGAGATTAAGATAAGAAATTTACCTTGTCGCTCAATCTTAAATCTCAGAAAGTCAGCTGTAGTCATTTAGATATGATCGTGTCAGCTTCTCTCATCCTGCATAAGTCTCAAAGTCTAGTCAAAATTTATTCACAAAATTTATTCAAAAAGTAAATGACATAAAGCAATAAAACTTTTTAAAATACGAGTTCTGATCTGAAATAATCAGAAATCATAGTCTTACTCATTTTTTAATAAGCTCCCCCTAAAATCATGCATCACAAAAATTTATCAATTAAGTAAAATGCAGAAATTAGTATTGCTCCCCCTCAAATAAATGTAGATCATCTAAAATCTTCTCATACTCCCCCAGAGATCATGAGCAAACAATTAAAGTGCAGGTATCCTTCAGAAATAAAGATAAAGAAAATGACGAAAAATAACAATTCGTAACTATATTAGGTAATAACTGATTATGTCTTCAGATTTAACATACCAAGCTTAGAGATAAGAAAATTAAATATCTTTTCATCTAATGGTTTGGTAAATAAATCTGCAAGTTGATAATCGGTTTTTACAAAATAGAGTTCAATTGTTCCTTTTTCAACATTATCTTTTATAAAATGATACCTTACATCAATGTGTTTGGTCTTAGTATGTTGGACAGGATTAGCAGATATGGCGATTGCACTCTTCGAGTCACAGTAGATAGGAATTTTGTCAAACTTAAATCCATAGTCTCGTAGCTGTGTTAGCATCCACAAGACTTGAGAGCAACAACTAGCAGCAGCTACATACTCCGCTTCAGCAGTCGATGTGGAAACGCATAACTGTTTCTTTGAAGCCCAGCTAACGAGCTTGTCTCCAAGAAATTGAACGTGACCAAAAGTACTCTTTCTATCCAACATACAACCTGCATGATCTGCATCTAAATATGCAGTCAGTTGAAACCCAGTATCCTTAGGATACCACAAACCAAGGTCTGCAGTGCCCTTCAGATATCTAAAGATCCGTTTGACAGCGGCCAAATGGGATTCTTTGGGAGCAGCTTGATATCTAGGACATAAACATGTTGAGAACATAATATCTGGTCTACTCGATGTGAGATACATTAATGAACCAATCATACCTCTATAGGTTCTAACATCAACACTTTTTCCCGAAGAATCAGTATGGATTTTAGTCCCTGGTGCCATCGGGGTTCCAATAGATTTGCAATTTTCCATTTTGTACTTCCTAAGAATATCCAAAATGTACTTAGATTGATTTATGAAAATCCCCGTAGAAAACTGTTTAACTTGTAATCCGAGAAAGAAATTCATCTCTCCCATCATACTCATTTGAAAACGTGACACCATAAGGTTAGAAAAGTTTTTGCAATATTTTGGATTAGTAGAACCAAATATTATATCATCAACATATATCTGAATAAGAATAATATCAGCTTTTTCCTTCTTGATGAATAAAGTGGTATCAATCTTACCTTTTGAGAAACCAGACTTGACCAAGAATTTGGATAAGACGTCATACCATGCTCGAGGGGCTTGTTTTAATCCATAAAGGGCTTTGTCCAAGATGTAAACATGATCTGACTTATCTGGATTGACGAACCCTTCTGGTTGAGACACGTACACTTCCTCCTTAAGAATGCCGTTTAGAAAAGCTGTTTTCACATCCATCTGAAAGACTGTGAAACTTTTATGAGCTGTGTAGGCTAGAAACATTCTGATTGCCTCTATACGCGCTACTGGAGCATACGTCTCATCATAATCGATGCCTTCCTCTTGCCGGTAACCTTTGGCAACAAGTCTAGCTTTGTTTCTTATGACGATACCATCCTCGTCCTTTTTATTCTTGAAAACCCATTTAGTGTCGATCACGGTTTTACCTTCCGGTTTTGGAACTAATCTCCAAACCTTTAGGGCTTCAAACTGATTAATCTCTTCTTGCATTACAGATACCCAGTCCAAATCAGCAAGAGCCTCAGATACTCGTGTTGGCTCAATCTTGCTGAGGAACGAGTCATGCATACATTGGTTAAGAGTCACTGACCTAGTCTATACAGGCTTGTTGAGATCTCCAATTACTTGATGTAATGGATGCTCTTTGGTCCAGCGATGCTCATGAGGGAGTGGAGTAGATGAAGTTTGAACATGATCATCATCTAGAAATCCACTTTCAGAATCTTCAGTTTGAATATCATAAGGGGGGTTCTCAGTTGAAGGTTCATGTGCAGAAGTATCAGTTGGAGCAGCAGATTCAGGCTGTTGAGTAGACAAAGTAGTACACCCAACTGAAACAGTTACTTCTGACTCAGCATTAACTTGTGTAACTTCAACTGTTGGAGTAACATCAGGAATATGAGTTTCTGACTGAACAGGGGACGCTCGTTTAGTTATGACATCTGAAGTGACTGGATGATGACAGCTTGTATCTTCAGACCTGTCAGTTACAACAGATTTAGATACATTAGTTCCAAGAAACTCATCATAAAAGAATTCAAATAACAAATCTAAATCAGTTAAATGTGAAGTAGACGTAGATGCGTTATCCGAATTAGTCGCTGTAGATGCAGGTTCTGGACTGATCTGTCCAGAAGCTAATATGCCAGTGATAACGGGTTCTGAAATGAATTGATCAGAAGCCAAATCTTCATCGAATTTAACATTGAAGCTCTCGACAACTGTCTTTGATTCCTTTAGATAAACACGATATGCTGCAGAAGTTGAAGAATAACCGATAAAGATGCCTTCGTCCGCCTTAGCACTGAATTTATTCAGACTCTCTCTGTCGTTAAGCACAAAACATTTACACCCAAATATGTGAAAATATTTGATAGTTGGTGTTCTGTTGTTGATAAGCTTATATGGAGTCTTATGAAATCGACGGTGTACTATGGATCGATTTTGTGTATGGCATGCAGTCGACACAGCTTCTGCCCACAAGAATAGAGGTAGATCCGATTGGCTAAGCATTGTCCGAGCGGCCTCGACTAGCATCCGATTGCGCCTTTCGACTACTCCATTTTGTTCAGGCGTTCGGGCAGCAGAATACTGTTGTGAAATCCCGACTGATTCGAGATATTCATCAACAATCTTGTTCTTGAATTCTGTGTCGTTGTCAGTTCGAAGAAACTTGACTGGTCGCTACATTTTCACCTGGGTCATCTTTAAGAAAGTAATGAGAACTTCCGGTGTCTCATCTTTTGAACGAAGAAATTTGAACCACGTGTATCTTGAATAATCATCCACAATAACCAACACGTATTTATTTCCTCCCAAACTTTGAGTTCTCATTGGACCACACAAATCCATATGTAGCAATTCTAACGGAGAACTAGTACTTGGTTCAGGCTTCGGTTTATGAGCGACTCTCTTCATCTTACCCTTTTCACATTCTGCGCATAAGTGTTCTCGTTCATATTTCAGCTCAGGAAGTCCTTTGACCAATTTCCCACGAACCAGCTTGTTGATGTAACGAAAGTTCAAATGAGATAAACGTCTGTGCCAGAGCCAACTTTGTTGCATTGAAGCTTTTGTCATCAAGCATACTTGATTATCAATCTGAACTTTGGACAGATTGATGGTATAAAGGTTTGTCTTTCGATGTCCACCTAAGAGTTCTGTGCCGTCTTCAGTACGAACTGAGCAACTCTTAGACTTGAAGTTGACCTCTAACCCTTTATCGCAGAATTGACCAATGCTGAATAAGTTGTGCCCCAAGCCTTCAACATAACTCACCTTACTTATCGTTATGTTGTCTTGAATGATGTCACCATATCCTAAGATTGGTGAAAGCTGATCGTTTCCGAATCTGACATTTTCACTGAATTTCTCTGTATAGTTAGACAATAAAGCTTTTTTCCCAGTCATATGCTTGGAACATCCACTTTCCAAGTACCACATATGCCAGGTCTGCAAGAGAAATCAGACAATAATAGATTTAGGTACCCATTTAAAAACGGGCCCTAACAGTTTAGCACAAGATTTTGGTATCCACTTGAAAATGGATCCTCTGTTCTTTTGAAAACTTTGAAAAACATTTGATCTCGAAAAATTAACATGATAAGATCCATACCAATCAGAAGAATTATGAGAATAAGCAAAATCAGTTTTCCGATAATTAGGACGAGATTTAGTAGTAATAGGAGATAATTGAATCAATTGCTTTATTGAGTAATGCTTGTAAGAAGTTACAAGGTTTTGTTTATGAGAAGCACATTGACCAACTATATCAGAATCACTACTTACAGATTTAGTACAAGAATTATCAGTAACTGATTCAGCTATCTCAGCATCCTTTTGTTTTGGTCTCCATTCGGATTGAGCTTTTATCTTTTTCTTCCTTAAATCTGAAACATAAGATATAGATTTATTAGGAAAAGTAGATTTCCGAGATTGAGTTTTCTTTTGTGTACCAGTGTATTTCTGTTTCTGTAATCGCTGTTTCTTATGTTTCTTACCGTGAGCATAGTAATCAGCAGTTACAGAAACTGAATCACCAACCTTAGTTGATGTTTCACCAATATGAACATCACTTGGTAACACTCTTTCATTTTTAAGACAAGTAGAATGATCAGGAAGTTTAGAATGGACATCAAACATATCAGATTCTTCCATGCACCCATCATTAGAATTAAAAGAATCATTTGCAGACTCAAATAAGTCATCAGAACTATCAGAGAAAGTTTGAGATGCCTTTGAAACTGTAGAACACTTTGTTGATTTAACTTGAAAAACAGTGTTCTTTAAAACTGTAGAAAATACATTTTGTTCTATATCAACCAAAAGTTTTTCATCAGATAAAACATTTTCAAGCTCGACTATTTTGCTTTCAAGAATAGATGTAGGAACATAAACCTTTGCAATCGCAGGTTTTGCCTTCATCTCAGAAGCGGAATAACTAACAAAATAGTCAATTGAAATAACTTTTGGTGTTTTGGAAAGATAACTATCATTTAACTTTTCATAGTTAAACGGTAGTTGCATTTTCTTTTTATTCTTTCTATTTTCAGTTTCTTGGTCCTCAACTTCTTCTGGCAATTTGGTAACAAATTTGGGTTTTAAATGAGTATGTTTACCAGCACAAGCAAGAAAATCATAGTTATAAAGTGCCGACTGTTTTCTGATGGCTTCCTTAAGATAATGGGGGTTTTCAAAACCAAGTCCCCATTTCTCTTTAACATCAGTCTCTTCATTAGGTGCATTGAGAAAAATTGTTTGATCTGTTTGACCTCTCGCATAAAGTTTTGCTTCCAGACTATTTACCTTCTTATTCAATTTTTTTTTTTTCAACCTGCAATTTATAAACAGTTAGTGCAGATTCATTCTTCTCAAACTCATATTTAGACACTTTACCTTCAAACTCAGAAATCTTCTTTTCAAAACAATCTACTTGAGATTTAGAATCAAATTCAGACTTGCGTAAAGAATCAATCAGATCTTTGTTTGAAATAACAGAGGTATTAAGCTCAAAGATCTTCTTGTTCTTTTTAGCAACTCTTTCTTTTTCCTTTTTCAGATTATTTTGTAAATTTTGAAGCTCAACCATTATGGTTTCCATTTTGGTAATAAAATCTTTTTCAGTTAAATTTAATACCTCATCAACTGCCTCATCATCTGACTCGACATCCTTTACTTCTTTGCCCATTAGACAGATATGAACTGTTTCTTCTTTCTCTTCACTTTCATCTTCAGAATGATCAAGCCAAAATTCATCCTCGGCCATTAGAGCGATTCCTGCTTCTTGTTGTTTGGCCAAGAGAAGTTTGTTCTGATAATACTGAGAGTTTCGAACTTTCGGCTGTCGACAATCTTTTGCAAAATGACCCATCTTGCCGCAATTGTAGCATTTGATTGAGTCAGTTGCTTGCTTTGCAGTAACAGTGTAGTCATTCACGAACTTCTTCTTCTCATCCGGTTTCTTCTCCACATATCTATCCTCTTCATACCTCTTTCCTTCCACTTTCTGTCGATGCTCGTGATTCTTTGAACTGGATGACGAATAGCGTTGAGAATTTGATCCCGGCTTCTTATAAAATTTCTTCTGAAAAGCACGAGTCAGTAGTATCATGGCTTGTTTCAGACTTTCGCCATCATCACTATCTGTAACTGAATCTGACTCAGAACTGGTAAGAACTATCTTCTTTTTCTTCTCTTTCTTTTCTTTCTTTTCTTTCTTCTTTTCTCCAGCTACCAAAGCAATCGGATCACGAACTTTTTCTGCCTTCTTCTTCTCAGCTCTTTTCTCTTCTACTTCTTCTTCATTCTGCCTCAATGTCTCAAATACCTCATGTAATGGAATTTCATTCAAATCCTTCATCTGCTTCATCCTTCTTGTATGCTTCTTCCATTCAGGGCGTAGGATACTCAGAAATTTGACATTGTTTTCCAACTGCTTCTTTTTGACTTTGTTCTTTGTCAGCTCATTCAGAAGCAAACTGAATCTTTCATATGTGTCTTCCAGACTCTCATTCTCCTTAGCTTTGAATTCCTCATAACTATTGATGCAGTTTGCCACTTTAATTTGATTTCCAACCTTGGATCCCATCATCATCTTTTGCAACTGATCCCACATCTTCTTAGCATTGGCTTTATAGCTATCAATCTTGATGTAGATCTCGTTTGGAATGCTTTGAAGAAGTAATGATCTCTCTTGTTTATCTGCTTTGTATCGGTTTTTCTGATCTTCAGAATATTGAGAAATATCCACTGTCACTGTTTTCATCTTTTGCTCTCTTTCCTCAGTCCCATATTCACTATCAGAAGAATCAACATCAGGTACTTGAACTGTTATTGGAGCCATTGGACCTTCAGTGATAGACAGAAGAATATTCTCTCCATTTGAATGTCGATCTATGAAATCCAAGAATCTGTCCTTCCATTGTTCATACTCTCCTTTGAATAGAACTGTAGGTTTGACATCAGTGCCGATTGAAAGTGCATCTTTGGAAGTCATCTTCTTTAAACCTGTTTGAAAAATATATCAAATAAGAAACTAGAACTGATCGTTAGTCCAAAATGTGAAATCACAAGAATATAGAAATAACACTGAAAAAAAAAATTTCAGAAATTTTAATCACAATCATAATTTTGTCCCCCTTCGCAGACTTAGCACGGGGGTCCTGCTATTAAAGGCCATATTACAGTTTTGAAAATTACTCAAAAAAAAAAATTCTAAGTATAGAAACTCGCAAGTCACTATTCAAAGTGAAACTCGCAGACGCTTAAACTCGCTAAGTCCTATTCACTGTGAAACACGCAGATCGAGACTTGCGCGTTTGATAAACTCTCAAGTAAACTAGCAGACAAACTCGCAAGCAAACTCGCAGATCAAACTCGCAGATGATGAAACTCGCAAGTGCCTAAACTCGCTAAAAACTGTTCACGCTGAAACTCGCTAACAGAGGTATGCGCGTTTTCCAAACTCGCACGTCGAAGCTTGCGCGTTTCTACTATTCCTCTTCAAACTCGCACGTCGAAGAACTCGCAAACAACTGTTCCTCCTCAAACTCGCTAGCTTCGATTACCGCGTTTGATGAACTCGCAGATCACTACGTGCGCGTTCTGGTCCTTAGAAATTTTTCCAACTTTTCCAAACTCGCAGACTTCAACTAGCGTGTTTTTAAAACTCGCTAGTCGTTACTTGTGCGTTTTGACCAAAATCGATTCCTTTGACTTGCGCGTTCTAGCTGATGAACCTTGCACGTTTGAGAGATCTAGCGCGTTCTTCAGTTTGTCGACTCAAAAACTGAGTTTTTCCATCTGAAATCGATCCAAACTTGTCGAAATGATCTGTAACTTTGCAGAATCCTTTGCAATCAATCCAAGAACATTTTACAATACATGAATTTTACAAACAAACACTCACAAAACAAAAAGATAGATGAAACAGTGAAAGTCGACTCGTGAACAAAATTCAACAAAAATCACAAAATTCGTGTGATTAACAGTGCAATACATAAATTGAATTACAAAGACTCGATCTAATACACTTTTAGAACAATTCCTAAACAAAATCTGCTCCAAAATATCACTCAAACTCAAACTTCGATTTTCGGCTCAAGAACATTGACGAACCACCAAAATCTTAAATTTCTTGAACTGATTTCACCTTTGGATCTGCTCTGATACCAATTGTGTGTTCCAAAATCTAGTTTCTAATCAATAACAATCAAACAAACAAGATTCAAATCAAAGATTACCTGTTTGATTACTTTGATTTTCGCAATTTACACTTTCTCTCTCTAGAACTCTCTCTCTCTCTAAAAACCGTATTCTCTCTCACTCTCAAATCTGATATTACAATACATACATTCCTTGTCACCCCTAAAATACAAATAGAAAAACTATTTTTATACTACCATCTAAAACAAGGAAACAACAAATACAAAGACATTTACTTTTATTAAGAGACTTTGACTTTTAATGAGATTTGAATTTAGCAGCTTTGACTTTCTCAACTTTGACGTTCAGAATACTTGATCTTGTATCCAACAGATTTATGCGCTAACAATGCACATATTAAGGGCGAGCTTAATATTTCTGCTAATATTTCTACTGATATATTTTTTTGATTTAACTGACTTTTTACAGGTATCAAGGGGGAGGATGTCGGCGTTTTGTCAAGTATACTTCATTGAAAATATTCATTCTAGGGGGAGTTAAGGATTCTGACTTACAGGTATATCCTTCTAATCCTTACACTCTATCACTTGTTGAAAGATGAACAACTTTTACTTGTGGAAAATGGTTTCTTAAATGTTCAAACCACTTCCTATTCTTAAACGATTTTCATGAATTGTGAAGTGTGATTTTAAATGATTTTTGGATAATTAATTGTCAAAGATCTTAATTGACAAACTCTTTTAGTTTGAGGGGGAGAATTGCATTGTCAAACACTCTTATGTTTTGACTTCTCCAAAATTTTATTCTTCATGTTTATTTCTTTGTGCTTTCATGTGCAAAATACTGTTGAACAACACATTCTTTTAGGACAATATATGGGATTCAGTGTGAGAGCTTAACAGAACTTCCATGGATTCACGATAACCAGTGTTTCCTACCCCAGAAGTATTCCCTGAGTGATTGAGGGGAGATGGGTCAAAAGAATTGAGTGATGGTGTGTGAAGAGGTAAAATGGAAAAGAGAGATTAGTTAGAAGTGAGATTTAAAAGATTAAAAGAAAGAGGGTGAGAGAACAGAGTAAAAGAATATCAAACTCTGCACCAAACTTCTTTCTGAGCCGGGCAACCACATAATCTGATTGGTTCACAATTTTTGGTGATCATCATTGAAAAAGGAACCTAGCCCATGCCATCTCTTGCATACAACCCCACCAGCTACTCATTCTTTTCTCAAAAAGAGAATGTTTCACATTTTCTAGGGACGCAGCACATATGCTATTGGTTCTTCATTTGGGAGATACTAATATTGAAAAAGAAGGAAAGTTGCCCCACCTTCGAACCCTTTCTCATGCACATTGAGTCTTTGTATAATTTGTTGTTGTCTCAACAAGTTTACATACTTTGAGCCTATATTGAAAAGCAATCATCTATGCTAAATTCTTTCATACACATGCATAAGCACACAGAAATTTGTTTTCTGTCAGAATGTTCATAGATAACCATGTGTTATTCGATGATTGAATGGAAGTCCTGGGGAGTCAATATCAAACCAGCTCCCTATATAGTAACTTTGTGTTACTCAGTGACTTTGTGTCACTGACAGGCATTTTAACTGAGTCATTTGTTGATTCAAGGTTACCATATTTTATTTGAATCTGAAAAGATTGAAATAATCACTTTCTCCATTTGGAGAGACTACTCTTATTTCCACACAGGAATCTATATATGAAGACAAGGATTAATTGAATTCTATAAAGACAAGGGGGAGATTGTTTTGATATGTTTTGATGATGATGATTCTCACCACTCATCAAAAAGGGGGAGAATAATCAACAAGGGAGAATACAAGAACTTTTGAAGTCTTGAAGTAAAAATTGCTGAAGTTTTCAAAGATGTCAAAGTGTCGGAACTTATTTGATCTATTAAAAGTCTGACTGAAGATGATCGTCAGAAGGACACTTCATTTGAAGATAGAGGAAGATGAAGACTGTGTAAAGCTACAAGTTTTGAAGTTGTCAACGTCATATCTACTACAATTTTCAAGAAAAGTGAAGACCCGAAGACTTTTGCCAAAAAATTTTAATCTTGAATCCAAAGGGGGAGATTGTTGGATCATAAATTGTACTCAAGATTAAAGTTAAAGTCAAGGGTTTAAATTGTAAATGTGTTAAAGTTAATTAGAAGGTCTAATTTGTAATAAGTTATAAGTTGTTAGTTCTTGGGCCTCAAGCCCATAAGCCCATTAGGCATTAGGCCTAAGTATAAGTAGTTTTGTTTAATTAGATTTTAGGTTGAATCCTCATTATTACTTTCATAATCATAATTTAGAGAGGAGTCATACTCTGTATTTCACATTCAAGGTATCAAGAACACACAAGGTTTTCACTGTTTATTCAAGGGATTGGGGTATGTTATTTGATGTTTTATCTCTTGATCTTTATTGTGTGTGTTTAATTATCAACTAGATTAAACTGGGTTAACAATGTTGATATGCCTTTGTCAAAGTCTGCACAAATTTCATCGAAGGCATCAATAAATAGCAAATCTAACTCAGATGTGATAGAGTTAGTGGTAGAGAAAGTAGACGCTTTAGACACTGGTTCTATTCCGGATTGAATAGAAGCTTTGTTCTTGAGTCCGAGTTCTGAACAGTTGTATCCAGAAGTCCGATTAGAATTCTCATCAAAGGATACATTCATGCTTTCAACAATCGTCCTGGTTCGAATAATGTAGATTCGATAAGCTTTGGATGTCAGGGAGTATCCAACGAGATATCCTTCATCCGCTTTCTTATCAAATTTGGATAGTCCTTGACGCTCTCGTAGAATGTAACACCTGCAACCAAAAACACGAAGGAATTTGTTATTAGGTTTACGATTATTGATCAACTCATATGCTGTTTTATCAAAGCGTTTGACCCCAATGGTACGGTTCTGAGTGAACCAAGCTATCGCGACTGCCTCAGCCCAAAGATACATGGGTAGATCAGCATAAGCTAGCATAGTACGAGCAACTTCAACAAGAGTGCGGTTCTTCCGTTCAACAATGTCATTCTACTGTGGAGTGTAGGCTGCGGAGAAGTTGTGTGAGATTCCCACAGAGATGAGATAACTCTGCAGGGTGTCATTCTTGAACTCCGTGCCGTTATCACTGTGAAGGGTTCGGACTGGCAATTGAAGACGTACTTGAATACGCTTAATAAAAGCGATAATTAGTTCTGGCGCATCTGACTTGTTGCGAAGAAACTCGAGCCATGTATACCTTGAATAGTCATCTATCAATACTAAGACGTATTTCTTGTCGTTGATAGACGTTGTTCGCATTGGGCCACAAAGGTCCATATGAATAAGTTCCAATGCAGATGAGGTTGATGATTCAGTTTTGGACTTGAATGAGCTTCGCTTCATTTTACCCAACTCACATGTAGAACATAATGAGTCTTTCTCAAACCTCATTTCTGGTAGACCTTTGACCAGACCTTGTCTCTGTAGCTTAGCTATTGATCTGAAATTCTGATGAGACAAGTGGCGATGACACGTCCACGATTGTACTTTAGATGCTTTGGCTAATAGACATACGGGACGTGTGGCGGATAGTGTCGGAAAATCTACATAATATAGATTTCCATGGCGTTCAGCTCTGAAGTTTTCGTAACCATCTGAGTCCTCTAGATAGCAATGAGATGTTGTGAAGCGAACTTGGTATTTCATGTCACAGAAGTGACTGGTGCTAAACAGATTATGATCAAGACCTTCAACATATAGCACCCTCTATATCTTCACAACTCCGTTATCAAGCATTCTATATCCTTTGACATGTCCTTCTACTTATGAATTAGCAAATCGAACTGCTCCAGCAGGCTCCTCCACATAGTTATGTAGGAGGTGCTTGAATCCTGTCATGTGGCGTGAACAGCCGGAATCTATCACCCACACTCGACAGACCTGCAAAAGATACAATTTGTTTTGCTTTGGTACCCATATCAAAATGGGTCTTTCGCTGTTAGCTTCAAGCAGTTCAGGAATATCTGCAGGTTTGACTTTCACTCTCCATTCATATCTGGGTTTTGGAACCCATTTCCAAACCATTTTAACATTTAATTCCTGAAAATGCTTTTTAGATCTAGGATGAGTAACCTTAGCACGAAACACTTTGGGTTGTGTGGAAGAATTAGAATTAAGATTCAGTTTAGCTTTTCTTTTACTCTTCTTGGACTTAGGAGTGGAGTAGTATTTGAAAGAATTATCCCAGCAATGTTTGCAATATAAATTCTTTCGAGCAAATGTCATAAATTTAGGTTTATCGGAACAAATCTGACATTCATGTCCATCAAAAGAAGTACTTTTCAAAATATCACTGTCTGTAGTACAACTTTTGTAACAGAAGTTTCATAAAAATTCAAACTATCATTTTTATTCTTCTTCCTCCTCCCAACTCTATTTCCTTTCATATCTGAAACAGAAACAGGAACCTTGTTATTCTCTTTCTTAGAAGGTAATTCCTTTCTTGAGATACTTGAAGTCTCACCCTTTTCAAAGATACTAGATGGATATTCAGGACAATCAGAGTAAATGACAGAAGGCTTTGCAGAATGATCAAATTTTGGATTACTTCTTACCTTCTAGCTTTGATCATTAAACATCTGTTTATCATTTGAAACATTCTTAAACAAAGTTACTTTCAAATAATTGATTTTTGTGCAAAGCTCTTGATTATCTTTCAAAGATTTTTCAAGTTTAAATTTGAGATCAAAGTTTTCATCTTCAATCTCATCAAGAGACTGTTGCAACATATCAATTTGTTTCATCAACTCAGATGTATGATCACTCACAGAATTTGACTCCTTTGAAATAGAAACAGGATCAGAGTCTGAAGCATTCATCATTTTAGAAAACATTTCTTCAGTCATGTTCTCAATAAACTCCATTTTGTCATTTTTGAAACAAGATCCATTCGTGATGACAGTTTATTCTTCAACTTTTTCAACAAGTATAGGTTTAGGAGCAATGGGATTTGAGACTGATGGTATAACTGATGGATCGACATCTGATTCATACTCATCGTATTTGCATTCAGTCTCAGATGGAGTTGTGCTATTGCTGTCTGATTCTTTTGAAGGTGTGGTAAACAGTGATTCAGACTTAGAAAATTCGATCTTTCGAGTCTCATAACTTTTGTTCAAATCACTATATTTAAAACCAATTGAGTTAAAAGAATTTTGAGAATCAGTGTGTTGGGAACTGAAGAATTCATCAAGTATGGTTGGGAACTGAAGAATTCATCAAGTATGGTTAATGCTGCTGGTTCAAAGTTACTACTACTAGAAGACTTAAAGGTTAATACTGCTGAGTGTTACTACTGCTAGTACTATTAATACTGCTAGTCATAGTTAGTGCTGCTTGAACAAAGTTAGTACTGCTTAGCTAGTTAGTACTGCTAGTGGTTAGTGCTGCTTAGTAGTTAATGTTGCTAGAAGGAATTTAATGCTGCTGAAGATTAGTACTGCTTATATGATGAAGATTCGTTTGAAAGGATATACATGGAAGCTTAGAGATATACATGGAAGATATACTGAAGATATTTTATTTATTGTAATTATCTTTGTATTCAATATATATATTGTATAGTTTAGAATAATGAGTTAACTTTTGTTTTCATTCTTTTAGAGAGAAAATCAACCTCAAGGCATAGATCCTAATTCTAGAGAAGTAGAATTCGTATTGGTGAGCCTGTTCATCAATATTGAGGTTGAGTGAGTAATCTTGTAACTTCAAAGCATTCAATACAAGTTTACAGTTTGTTGATTATATTCTGTTTTGATTTTCTGTTTGATTAAATATCAAAGTGTTATTCCGCAAACTTCTTTGATATTGTTTCTGAGAATTAATTCTTGTTGAGAATTCGATCCTGACACAGTGCCACAAGACTTGTCCTCTCCCATTTCTACTTTACATTTGGTCTCTGTAAAAGGTTTAGATGTACTTGCTTCGACAAAAGTTGCACGAATGTTAGGAATGGGTCTGATTGTGGAGCCAAGTTTATCAAAATTATACAAGTGCTCCGGTGCCTTTTTCAAAACATCGTTAATTGGCAAACCCAAACCTGGTTTAACTTTATAAAACCTTTCATCTTGGAGTTTATTGGTCAACAGATTTAATGTCTTCTCAGTCTGACCTCGTTTCATGTTAATATCCTCCAATTGCTTAATTTTGGTGTAAGCTTCATTTCTTTCTTGAAAACATACTTCGAATTTGATTTTAAACTCACCCTTTTCAGCATTAAGATTTACAAGGTCCTTTTCTAAACCAGATATTTTTCTTTTTAAATATTCCTTTTCAACTTTTAAATCATCCTTTTCTTTTTCTTTTTCTTCCACAACAACTTTCAGTAAAGCATTTTCATCACAAAAACTCAAAACTGATTGGTGTTCTGAGCTAAGTTTACCTTTCAACAATTTAAACTCATCTGTCATATTGTGGATTTGGATCATCAGAGATTCAATAAGTTCAAAATTATCATTTACCTTAGAGTTTTCATCTTCGGAATGTGCCTCATAAGCTTCATCATCACCATCAAGTTTTGCTATGTAAGAGACTTGGGTGAAGTGCGCCTGCTCCTCTTCGTCAGAACTTTGGTACAGCCAATTTTCCTTTTCAACCGTAAGCACCTTTCCCTCTTCCGCTTTCTTGGAAATGAGAGACTTCCTTGCGTAGTATTCTGAGTTCTTTACTTTCTTGAACTTACAATCTTTGGAAAAGTGTCCAAATTTGCCACAGTTATAGCATCTGCCAGGTTCATCCTTTTTCTCCTCTTTCTTCTCCTCTCTCTTTTCTTCTCTTCTATCTTCCTTCCTTTCATATTTCCTCTCTTCTCGTCTTTCCTCTCTTCTTCCATACCTTGGCTTGTACCTCATCTTAGACTTCTCTTTTTTGTACCCTTCATACTTTGGCTTTGAGTAGTACTTCTTCTTGCCAAAGCTCTTCTTGAATTTACGAGTTATCAAGGCCAAGTTCTCAGAGAACTTCTGTATGTCATCATCAGAATCAATCTCCAATTCCTCATCACTTGAAGCAGAATCTGACTCAGTAATCTCTGTAACAAAAGCTTTAGACATTTTCTTCTTTGACCTTGCAGAGGATACAGGACCTGAACTTGAACTCTTTCCTTTGCCAACTATGAGAGCCACATAATCCTTCAAATTTTTGGACTCATTATTGATAGTTATCACCTCATCCTCATGCTGAGAAAGAGTAGAGAAAATGTCAGTTACGTTCTCTTGAGCCATGTTCTTTGACATCTGTAGGTTGATGGAAAAGTTCTTCCATTCAGGATTCAAGTTCTTGATGAACTTATAATTTATCTCGGAAGCAGATTTTGAGATGTTGTTTCTCCTCAGGTCATTCACAATGATGTTGTATTTGTTGTAGGTATCAAGCAGCGTCTCCCCTTCCTTTGCGTGAAATCCCTCATAAACATTTATGCATAGATTCTGCTTGGCTTGAATTGAGCCTTCACTTCCTTCAAACTGTCTTGATAGCTCATCCCAAACTTCCTTAGCAGAACTCCGACTGTCTACACGATTGTAGATCTCATTTTGAATTGCCATTGTCAGATAAATAAGAGACTTTTCATCTATCTTATACAGTTCTTTATCCTTTTCAGTGAAGTACTGATACGGTTTAGGAACAAATCTGTCAGGGATTTCTGGAGTGGTTTCAGTTGCAGCTTGACCAGGTACTCTAATCATTGGATTTACTGGACCAGAAGTAATTGATTCCATGTAATCTCTGCTTTTGTGATTTAGGAACTGAATCATTATCTTCTTCCATTGCTGATACTCATTAGCCAAGAGGATAGGAGGTTTGGACTGAGAGCCCATTGAGAGAAGTTGGTTCGACATCTTTAGTTGTATAATTAGAAAGCAAACTTATCTGTACAAAGAGAATCAACTAATAAGATCTTTTGAATCAAAAAATGGAAAAACTACACTAAAAAATTTCCAGAAAAATAAATTTCCAAAAATCTCAAGTGCAGAATTCACAAACAGTAAGGATCACACAAAGATTCGCAAAAATAAAGAAAAACTCTAGAACTCGCAGCTTAAAGAGATTAGAATTTGTAGATAAGTGAAATTCGCAATCAACAAACCTGCTAAACTTTAAGAATTCGCAAAGATAAATATCTAGAATTCGCAGACAAGAGAAATCAAGAAACTTAGAATTCGCAAAAAAAACCCAGCATGCGAAACCTTGACAATTTGCGAAGTAGTAGCTAGCGAATCCTGTCCTTTAAAAAAATTAGAAAACAAACTTTCGCAAGTAGAATTCGCAGAGTATAGAATAGCGAGTTCTATACTTAAAAAGAATTCAAGAGTATTCAACTTTCGCAAAGCAAAGAATTCGTAAGAAAGAATTCGCAAACGATTAATTCACGAATCCTAGACTTAGAATGTTTTGAGCTTTTCACTTCAACTTTCGCAAACTAAAAGAAGGATAAGATTTTAAGAACCTGCGAATTTTACACTTGTGAAAATTTTGAAAGACAATGAACAAGGATTCGTAAACACCACTCGCGAATCTTAGAGAATTCACTAGCCAAAGGTCTGCGAATTCTTCAGAATTCATAGACAAGATGCCTGCGAGCCGAACACTTTATTAAATTTTCAACTTTTAAGAATCATGCAAAAACTAAACTTTCGTAAGTCAATGATCTGCGAGTTCTTTGGTTTTCACAACCAAGATAACTGCGAAACTTACACTTAGTCAAATTTCAAATTGTTGGATCATAAATTGTATTCAAGATTAAAGTTAAAGTTAAGGGTTTAAACTGCAATTGTGCTAAAGTTAATTAGAGGGTTTAAATTGTAATAAGGTAATAGTTAATAGCTATTGGGCCTCAAGCCCGTTTAGCATTTAGTAAAGCCCAATAGGCATTAGGCCTGGGTATTTAATGTTTTGTTTATTTCAGTTTTAGGGTTAACTCTCATTATTATTACTTTCATAATTATTGTTTAGAGAGAGGTTGCTGTAATCCAAGGGTATCAAGAACACTCAAGGTTTAACAGTTTATACAAGGGATTGGTATGTTACTCTGATTTATATATCTTTTGATTATTATTGTGTTGCTTGATTACTTGATTGATTGTTTACCAACTAGATTAAATCTGGGATAACAATTGGTATCAGAGCCTAAAGAATCTATTTTTTTGTGATATTACTGTTCATCGAAAAAGTACTCTTCATTGAAATATTACTGTTCATCGAAAAAGTTACTATTCATGCAAGTACTGTTCATCGGGTAGTTGTGATCTCCGGTCATTCCCTTCGACCGAACCTTAGCATTCCCCGGTCTTTGCTTCGACCGGGTAGGTACATCGACCGAACGTTAGTGGTTTCCGGTCTAGTATTCGACTGATACTTTGTTACTTCGGTCTTCGCCTTTCGACCGGATACCTTGTTACTCCGGTCTTGCCATTCGACCGGATACTTATTACTCCGGTCTTGCCATTCGACCGGTGCCTTGCATATTCCGGTCTTTGCTTCGACCGGTACAGTTCATTCCCCCGTGCTAAGTCTGCGAAGGGGGACAAAGATTTGCTCTTGATCAAAATCTTCTTAATTTTTCAGTATTTTATTCATAGATATTAGTTCTTTATACTATGTGCGAGGACTGCATTTGATTATTTTTGGAAATTTATTTTTTCTGAAAATTTTTGAGTGTAGTCTTTACTTTTGATTCTAACGATCTCATCTAGTTGGTTGTCTTGGTACAGAAAAGTCTATTTACTAACCGTACAGCTAAGATGTCGAATCAGCTTCTCTCGATGGGTTCTCAAGTCAAACCTCCTGTCCTCGTGGCAAATGAGTATCAGCAGTGGAAGACAAGAATGATTCAGTTTCTGAATCACAAGAACAGAGAGTTCATGACAATAATCATTGAAGGTCCCAAAACTCCAATGATCACAGTAAAGGGTCAACCTGCTACAGATTCCTCTCCTGAAATCCCTGACAGAGATATTCCTAAACCTGTTCAGTTCTTCACTGAAAAGCAGAAAGACCAGCTCAAGTTAGAAGAAGAAGCTCTAATCTATCTGACGATGGCAATTCCAAACGACATCTACAATCGTGTCGACAGTCAGAGTACTGCTAAAGGAATCTGGGATGAACTAGCAAGGCAGTTTGAAGGAAGTGAAGCTTCTATTCAAGCTAAGCAGAATCTGTGCATAAATGCTTACGAGGGATTTCATGCCAAAGAAGGAGAGATGCTTTTAGATACCTATAATAGGTACAACATTATTCTCAATGACTTGCGGAGGAACAAAATCGCCAAATCTGCTTCTGAGATAAACTACAAGTTCATCAAGAATCTGAATCCAGAATGGAAGAACTTTGCTATCAACCTCCAGATGTCGAAGAATATGGTTCGAGAAAATGTCACTGATATCTTCTCTACTCTTGCTCAACATGAGGATGAGGTGAGATCTATGAATAATGAGTCCAATCATCTGAAGGATTCTGTGGCTCTCATAGCCGGCAAAGGTTCTGTATCCTCTGCAAGGTCGAAAAAAAGGCGTCTAAAGCTTTAGTTACCGAAGTTACTGACTCTGACTCTGATTCAAGCAATGAAGAACTGGAAGTTGATTCAGATCCTGATATTCAAAAGTTCTCTGAAGACTTGGCTCTCATTACGCGACGATTCAAGAAGAGCTTTGGCAAGAAAAGATTTTACTCAAAGCCAAAGTATGATGGATACAAGAAAGAGAAGTCTGAGATGCGATACAAGCCGAGGCATGGAAAGAGAGAGGAAGGACGAGAAGATCGGAAGGAAGATAGAAGAGAGGAAAAGAGAGAGGAGAAGCGAGAAGAGCGAAAGGATGAACCAGGAAGATGCTACAACTGTGGCAAATTTGGGCACTTCTCAAGGGACTGCAAATTCAAGAAAGTGAAGAACTCAGAGTACTACTCAAGAAAGTCACTGATTGCCAAGAAAGCTGAAGAAGGAAAAGTACTAATGGCTGAAGAAGAGAACTGGCTGTTCCAAAGTTCTGATGACGAGGAGCAAGCACATTTCACCCAAGTTTCTTACATGGCAAAGCTGGAAGGTGACGATGAAGACTCTGAGACACAATCCGAAGAAGCAAACTCTGAGGTAAGTGAAAATTCTGAACTTATTGAATCTTTAATGGCCCAAATACATGGCATGAAAGATGAATTTGCTTTACTGAAAGGCAAACTTAGCTCTGCACATCAATCTGTTTTAAGCTTTCGTGATGAAAATGCTATTTTAAAAGTTGTTGTGGAAGAAAAGGAAAAGGAAAAAGATGATTTAAAAGCTGAAAAAGAGTCTTTAAAAGAAAAAATATCTGGTTTAGAAAAAGATCTTGTGAATCTTAATGCTGAAAAGGGTGAGTTTCAAATCAAATTTGAAGTTTGTTATAAAGAAAGAAATGAAGCTTTCACCAAAATAAAGCAACTGGAGGACATTAACATGAAACGAGGTCAGACTGAACATACATTAAATCTGTTGACCAATAAACTCCAAGACGAAAGGTTTTACAAACTTAAACCAGGTTTGGGTGTGCCAATTAATGAAATTTTGAAAAAGGCACCGGAGCACCTATATAATTTTGATAAATTTGGCTCCGCAATAAAACCCATTCCTGACATTCGCGCTACTTTTGTTGAAGCAAGTTCTCCTAAACCTTCTGAAGAGACCAAAGGTCAAGAAGAAATGGGAAAGAACAAGTCTGGTGACACTGATTCTCAAAATCTTTTTAAATCTGTTGGTTTTACATATGGTGATTTGAACGAAAGCTATGCAACTCGAAAGATCGAATTTACTGAGTTTGAATCACTATTTACCACACCTTCTAAAGAATCAGTGAGCACCAACACAGTTCTACCTGAGACTGCATGCAAATTTGATGAGTATGAATCGGATGTTGATCCATCTACTATACCATCAGTCTCAACTCTCATTGCTTCTAAACCTTTACTTCCTGAAGAGGTTGAAGAAGTTACTGCTACCGCGGATGAATCTTGTGTTGCTTGATTACTTGATTGATTGTTTACCAACTAGATTAAATCTGGGATAACAATTGGTGTTCAAAATGATAAAACGGAGTTTATTGAGTCCATGACTGAAGATACATTTTCTGAAATGATGAATGCTTCAGACTCTGATCCTGTTTCTAATTCAAAGGGATCAAATTCTGTGAATGATCATACATCTGAATTGATGAAGCAAATCGATTTGTTGCAACAGTCTCTTGATGAGGTTGAAGATGAAAACTTTGATCTCAAACATAAACTTGAAAAGTCTTTAAAACTAAATCAAGAGCTTTGCATAGAGATCAATGATTTGAAAGTTACTATGTTTAAAAATGCTTCAAGTGATAAACAGATGTTCAATGATCCAAGCTGGAAGGTAAGAACCAATCCAGAATTTGATGCTCCTGCAAAACCTACAGTTGTTTACTCTGACTCTCCTGAATATCCACCGAGTATTTTTGAAAAGGGTGAGACTTCAAAGAGCACTAGAAAAGAACTACCTTCTAAGTTAGAGACTAACAAGGTTCCTGTTTCTGTTTCAGATATAAGAGGAAATGGAGTTGGGAAGAGTAAGAAGAATAAAGATCTTAGTTTGAATAAAAAGAATAGTTTGAATTCTAGTAGTGGTCCTACAGAAAGTGTTATTTTGAATAGTACTTCTTTTGATAAACATGAATGTAAGATTTGTTCCGATAAATCTAAGTTTATGAATTTTGCTCGAAAGAATATTTATTGCAAACACTGTTGGGATAATTCATTCAAATACTACTCCCCTCCTAAGTCCAAAAAGAATAAAAGCAAAGCTAAGCTGAACTCTAAGTCTAATTCTAATTCTGATTCTTCTACACAACCAAAAGTGTATCGTGCTAAGGTTGCCAATCCTACTTCTAAAAAGCACTTTCAGGAATTGAATGTTAAGATGGTTTGGAAATAGGTTCCAAAACCGCGTTATGAATGGAGAGTGAAAGTCAAACCAGATGATATTCCTGAGTTGCTTGATGCTAACCGCGAAGGACCCATCCTGATATGGGTGCCTAAGCAAAACTAATTGTCTCTTTTGCAGGCCTGTCGATTGTGGGTAATAGATTCCGGATGTTCACGCCACATGACAGGATTCAAGCACCTCTTGCATAACTATGTGGAGGAGCCTGCCGGAGCAGTTAGATTTGCAAATTCTGAAGCCGAAGGCCACGTCAGAGGATATGGAATGCTCGATAACGATGTTGTGAAGATTCAAAAAGTGTTATATGTTGAAGGACTTGATCACAATCTGTTCAGTACCAGTCACTTCTGTGACATGCAATATCAAGTCCACTTCACAACCACTCATTGCTATCTAGAAGATCACGATGGTTACGAAGTCTTCAAAGCTGAGCGCCATGGAAATCTATACTATGTAGATTTCCCTACACTGTCTGCCACACGTCCAGTATGTCTACTAGCCAAAGCTTCTAAAGCACAATCATGGACGTGGCATCGACGCTTGTCTCATCAGAATTTCCGATCTATAGCGAAGCTACAAAGACAAGGTCTGGTCAAAGGTCTACCAGAAATGAGGTTCGAAAAAGACTCACTCTGTTCCGCATGTGAGTTGGGCCAAATGAAGCGTAGCTCCTTCAAGTCCAAAGCTGAATCATCGACCTCATCAGCACTGGAACTTCTTCATATGGACCTTTGTGGCCCAATACGCACAGCATCTATCAACGGAAAGAAGTATGTGTTGGTAATGATAGATGACTACTCAAGGTATACATGGTTCGAGTTTCTTCGCAACAAGTCAGATGCGCCAGAGTTGATTATCGCTTTCATCAAGCGTATTCAAGTACGTCTTCAACTGCCAGTAAGAACCATTCACAGTGATAATGGCACGGAGTTCAAGAATGACACCCTGAAGAGTTATCTTACTTCCGTGGGAATTTCACACAACTTCTCCGCAGCCTACACTCCACAGCAAAACGGCATTGTTGAACGGAAGAATCGCACTCTGGTTGAAGCAGCTCGTACTATGCTTGCTTACTCAGATCTACCCATGTACCTTTGGGCCGAGGCAGTCGCTACAGCATGTTTTACACAGAACCGTACCATTGTGGTCAAGCGATTTAATAAAACAGCATATGAGTTAATCAACAATCGTACACCTAATATCAAATTTCTTCGTGTCTTTGGTTGCAGGTGTTACATTCTAAAAGAGCGTCAAGGATTATCAAAGTTTGATAAGAAAGCGGATGAAGGATATCTCGTTGGATACTCTCTTACATCCAAAGCTTATCGTATTTACATTATTCGAACTAAGACGGTTGTTGAGAGCATGAATGTCTCATTTGATGAAAATTCTACAAGGACTTCTGGACACAACAGTTCAGAACTCGGTCTTAACGACAAAGCTTCTATTCAAGCAAGAATAGAACCAGCTATAACAGGATCATCTCCTTCAAACTCTAACTCTACTTCATCTGAGTTAGATTTATTGTTTATTGATGCCTTTGATGATATATGTGCAGATTTTGAAAAAGGCATATCAACATCAATAACAAGTGGTACAAACTCGGAGGTCCCTACTATCTCTGACGACATGCCTGGACCTTCCGACGAAGCACTGACACTTCAACTCCATCAGGTACAACTACACCGTTAGTTTCTGACTCTACTAATACTGAATCTGTCTCTACAGATAGTTCATCTGGAAACGAAGTCCCGAGCACTTCAACCGCTAGTCCAGAAGCTTCAGTGTCAGAAACACCAGTACAAGATGTCCTGAGTACATCTGTGGAGCAACCTGTCGTACAAGATGACAACGATGCATCAAATACGCAACAAGTAGTTGATGCACTACCAAGCACACATCGTTGGACTAAGGATCATCCCCTGGAAAACGTGATAGGTGATGTACAATCTGGTGTCACAACAAGATCTGCAACAGCTAACTTCTGCATGTTTTCAAGCTTCCTCAGTTCCTTAGAGCCAAAGAAAGCGGCTGAAGCTCTACGTGATCCTTTCTGGATTTCTGCTATGCAAGACGAGCTTCTACAATTCGAAAGGAACAAGGTATGGCGCTTGATCCCACTACCTAAAGGTAAATCCGTTATTGGAACAAAGTGGGTGTTCAGAAATAAGAAAGACGAAGCTGGAGTAGTCATGAGAAACAAAGCTCGTTTGGTCGCCAAAGGGTATTGTCAACAAGAGGGCATTGACTATGATGAAACATTCGCCCCGGTTGCAAGGATCGAAGCCATCAGAATCTTTCTAGCCTATGCAGCGCACAAAAACTTTACAGTCTATCAGATGGATGTAAAGTCGGCTTTCCTGAACGGCGTTCTGCATGAGGAGGTCTACGTGGCTCAACCTGAAGGTTTCGTTGATCCTCATCACCCTGATCATGTCTATGTTTTAGACAAAGCGCTTTATGGTCTTAAACAAGCACCGCGAGCCTGGTATGAAACTCTCACTAAATTTCTACTTGCTTCTGGTTTCAAGAAAGGTACAGTAGATACAACCTTATTTCTTAAAAGGCAAGGTGATGACTTGATTCTTATTCAGATTTATGTTGACGACATAATATTTGGGTCGACAAATCCAAAATTTTGTAAGAACTTTTCAAAGATAATGGAAACAAAGTTTGAGATGTCGATGATGGGTGAATTAAATTTCTTTCTTGGTCTACAAGTAAAGCAATTACCCGAAGGCATATTTATTAATCAAGCTAAATATATAAAAGATATTTTGAAAAAGTTCAATATGTCAGATAGTTCAGTCATGAAAACACCAATGGCTACTGGTACACTCTTAGACGCAGATCCCTCCGGGAAGCCTGATGATCAAAAGGTGTATCGTAGCATGATTGGATCTTTACTTTATCTGACTGCCAGTCGCCCGGATATAATGTTTGCCACATGTTTTTGTGCGAGATATCAGTCTAATCCTAAAGAGTCGCACTTAACTGCTGTTAAGCGAATCCTTAGATATCTCAAAGGTTCTCCTAATCTAGGCCTTTGGTATTCAAAGGATTCTCGTTTTGAACTAACTGCCTTTACAGATGCTGATCATGCAGGTTGTAAGCTAGACCGGAAAAGCACCTCTGGATCATGTCAATTCATAGGTGACAAACTTGTGAGTTGGACTTCAAAGAAACAAAACTGTGTTTCAACATCCACTGTCGAGGCTGAGTATGTAGCTGCTGCTAGCTGCTGTTCTCAAGTCCTCTGGATGACGACACAGTTAAGGGACTTTGGATACAACTACAAGCGCGTTCCGATTTATTGTGATTCCAAGAGTGCAATATCTATAACTGCTAATCCGGTACAGCACTTGAAGACCAAGCATATAGATGTACGTTATCATTTCATCAAGGATCATGTAGAAAAAGGTAATATTGAAATGCACTTTGTTCAAACTGACTTCCAGTTAGCTGATCTTTTCACCAAGCCATTGGATGAAAAGCGATTTCAATTTCTAATCAGCAAACTTGGTATGTTGAACATGTCTTAAACCTTACTCATGATTCAAGGGGGAGTATTCCAAATCTTGATAGTGTGATTATTTTCCAACTGTTGTTAACGAGAAAGGAATCATTTTCATAAATGATTACCATTGTTTCTTTCACTTATGCAGGTTGGTTCAAGTGACTATGGCTTCTAATCACATCGGATTAGAACCCGCACTTCAGTGCTCTATCTATTTTTTATATGCTTTATTTCCTTATTTATTTAAAAAAAAAAAACCAATAGTGATTTAAGGGGGAGAATATATGTGATATTAACAGATTTTTGGATACTTAAATGCTTATCTGACCGTGTGTTCTTAAAGATAAATACTTGCGTTTTATCTTGTCAATATACTTTGTCAAGTATTCATACACATAACGGTTCAGAACATTCTATTTTGACTTTGTTATTACCATGTATCAAAAGTTAAATCTTTCTATGGTAATACTCACGTTAGTTGTATTCACTGTTGTTTGAATCAAACGTCATTTCATTTGCTTTCATTGAAAATATGTTTATATATTGTTCATATAAACAACATTCGTTTTTGATTATCCAGCATAGTATTCTTCATGACAAATCGTCTATAAGCTTAATTGAAAACTCCTTAAGAGCTTAAATCGTCAAACTCTTTTAGTTTGAGGGGGAGAATTGCATCGTCAAACATCTTCTGTTTTGACATCTCCAAATATTTTATTCTTCATGTAACAAGTGGTATTTGTGCTTACGTGTACAAAACTCCTGTTGAACAGCATGTATTTTTAGGATAATACATGGGATTCAGTGTGTGAGTTTAACAGAACTTCCATGGATTCACGATAACCAGTGTTTCCTACCCAGGAAGTATTCCCGGAGTGATTGAGGGGAGAAGGGTCAAAATAATTGAGTGATGGTGTGTGAAGAGGTAAAATGAAAAAGAAAGATTGGTTAGACGTGAGCATTAAAAGAAAGAGGGTGAGAGATCAGAGTAAAAGAATATTAAACTCTGCACCAAACTTCTTTCTGAGTCGGGCAGCCACATAATCTGATTGGTTCACATTCTTTGGTGACCATCATTGAAAAAGGCAACTAGCCCATGCCATCTCTTGCATACAACCCCACCAGCTACTCATTCTTTTCTCAAAAAGAGAATGTTTCACATTTTCTGGGGACGCAGCACATACGCTATTGGTTCTTCATTTGGAAGATACTAATATTGAAAAAGAAGGAAAGTTGCCCCACCTTCGAACCCTTTCTCATGCACATTGAGTCTTTGTATAATTTGTTGTTGTCTCAACAAGTTTACATACTTTGAGCCTATATTGAAAAAGCAATCATCTATGCTTAATTTTTTTTCATACACATGCACGAGCACACAGAAATTTGTTTTCTGTCAGAACGTTCATAGATAACCATGTGTTATTCGATGATTGAATGGAAGACCTGGGGAGTCTACATCAAACCAGCTCCTTATATAGTAACTTTGTGTTACTCAGTGACTTTGTGTCATTGACAGGCATTCTAACTGAGTCATTTGTTGATTCAGGGTTACACTTATTAACTGTTTGAATTTGAAAAAATTCGAATGGTTACTACTTTTTATTTGAATCTGAAAAGATTGAGATAATCACTCTTTCCATTTGGAGAGACTGCTCTTATTTCTAAACAGGGCTCGTTATATGATGAAGACTGTGCTTACGTGATCATACACAAAGGGGGAGATTGTTTTGAAAAGAGGGAGATTGTTTTGCAAAGTTTTTATGATGATGCTTCTCACCATTCATCAAAAAGGGGGAGATTATACAAAGGGAGAAGATATAAAAAGGGGGAAAAGATACAAAAAGGGAGAATACAATCTGAAGATCTGAAGATATTCAAATTTTCAAAGATTTTAAAGATTTGAAGATTGTTTAAAGATATCAAGTTTTGAAGTTTTGAAGCTATCAACGTCATATCTGAAGATTCTCAAGAGAAAAGTGAAGACAAAAGAAGACCCGAAGACAATTGCAATTTTTTTTAATCTTGAATCCAAAGGGGGAGATTGTTGGATCATAAATTGTATTCAAGATTAAAGTTAAAGTTAAGGGTTTAAACTGCAATTGTGCTAAAGTTAATTAGAGGGTTTAAATTGTAATAAGCTAATAGTTAATAGCTATTGGGCCTCAAGACCGTTTAGCATTTAGTAAAGCCCAATAGGCATTAGGCCTGGGTATTTAATGTTTTGTTTATTTCAGTTTTAGGGTTAACTCTCATTATTATTACTTTCATAATTATTGTTTAGAGAGAGGTTGCTGTAATCCAAGGGTATCAAGAACACTCAAGGTTTAACAGTTTATACAAGGGATTGGTATGTTACTCTGATTTATATATCTTTTGATTATTATTGTGTTGCTTGATTACTTGATTGATTGTTTACCAACTAGATTAAATCTGGGATAACACAAATATTAAGAATCCTGCGAATCTTAGCTTTCGTATATTAGAGATTAGCGAATCCTGAGGTTTTCGCTACTCAAGCACCTGCGAAACTTATACTTAGACTAATTTAGCACCCTGTGAATTTTTGTGGTGCTTTGCAAGTTCATCATAAACTCGTCCCTGTACTTGATTTTCAACCCAGAAACTCATCAACAGGTTAAAACACAATGTAAAAATCATGCAATATATCCACAAACATACTACGAAAGAACCCCAATCAAAATCAATGACCAAAAACAACTTTTGTTCACACAATTGAATGGAACAGTTTTCGGCCTTTTTATGACCAAAACTTCAAAAATCTTCAAAATACCAATCGATTGTGTTTTTTAAAAACAATTAGGCAATATGATGATGTTCTTTAACATGAAACACACCTAATCAAATCAGTTTTATGCACAAAAACACATTAAACAATGAAATCGATTTTCACACAGTAAAGTTTTCGAAAAACACTGTTTAATCCAAAAAGCTTGATTCTTTGGCTCTGATACCACTTGTTAAAACCAGATTATAGTTGATAAACAATCACAACACAATAAGAACAAGATATGAATATAAATCAAAACAATATACCACAGATCTCTTGATTAATCAGATGAATACGTGTGTGTGTTCTTGGTGTAGAGATACCTCTTGTGCATATTGACTTGGAATATACGACCTCCTCTTTTCACCAATACTGTTCACCTTACTTGAAACCTAGGAAAACAATGCCTTTTATATGTAGGTCAACATGACCTAGGCATTATTAGATATCAGCTAAAACACCCCCTAAGGTATTAAACACAGATACAAACTAGACCCCTTTTACAATTTACTCTTGAATACAATTTTTGATCCAACAGGGGAGCAGAGAATCCATTCTTATCGAGAGAAGTATGCAGAATCAGGGATGTTCTTCGTAATTCTTCAAGGACAAAAACACTTTTCTCGAACACCAATTTCCAACTATGTCCTAAATTCCCAACCAAAACTTGTCCAAACTTTGGGTGATCAAAACCTTCTAATGTCTTTCCTTGATTATAAATTTTTGGTCAAAGAGCCTCTGCGAGATGCATCAGAGCCTCTGAGTCTAAAAAAGACTCATCTTGACCATGGACTTCTTATTTGGTAGAAAAATTCGATCACTTCATTTAATTTCAATGTTTTTGGGTAAGAAAAGTGTTATTTTATACGAAAGAGCCAAACCCCTAACCTCAGAAGCTCTTAACCCACAGAGCTTCTGACGTTTTCAATACTTATGAACTATTAAAAGGTTATGAGGTGCGGGTTATTTTAAAACAGTGACAGTCATTTGGGTATAGCAAATGCCACGTGCGCGAGAATAGGAGGAGACGCACTTACTCGATCGTGCATTGCCCCAAATGACGTGGCAAAATGTGATTGGGACGTAATTTGTACCGTCGTTTTTGAAAATGGATCCCTATCTAGGTACTCATTAAGGATTTGAAATTTTATCTTTTACCGCTAATTTTTTAACCCTCTCACATTATAAATACCCACCCTTTCACTTACTTTCATCTTTTACCTGCAATTAAAATTCTCGAGCATTCAAAAGCAAGAACGTGTAGATTTCTATTTTCTACTCCATTATTCATCCATGGCTTCCCACTTTGCTTCTGCTAAGAACTCCTATGGTTCTTAAAACTCAAACAACTCCCAACACTCTGTAGCACAAAAAGATGATTCTGGATCCGTTGGACAATAACAACAATTCACTAGTCGAATGCTTTCATTCACTAGACACCAATACCACTCAACTACCCTCAATCTGAAACCGAACAACCACTATGTGGTTCATGACCTAAAAGGATTCCCTGGTGAAGCCGCACCATTGATAAACCAGCTTAAAAATCATTTTATGGCCAAAGCCCTAACCATGACAATGAATGACATCCCTGAATCATACGTCCAACAATTCTGGAAAGGATGTAGATAAGAAAAAATTCAAGACTATGGACACTGCATTATGGGTTATGCTACACGCCCTGGGAGCGACAAGACTCTGGACTTAGGAATCAGCAGAAGAAAGGTCTATGAGATCTTTTACTTGCCAACCAAGGACCAACTCAATTTGTTCAAGTTCTCAGAAGAACCCTCTGACGACGAAATCCTTGACTTCCTTAGGGGTTGTTCGGTTGTTTTACCATTAAGCCCTGTATGGGTTAAGATGTTTGTGGGGATTTAGTTGTCTGTATGGATTTGACTAAATAGTTGTTCGGATGTTGTGCTGAATAAGCCGTCTAAATGATAAATTACAGTTTTACCCTTAATTCTTTTTTCTTCAACAGTCATTCTGCCTTTACCCATATGCAGATAACAATGGCCCTTCTTCCTTAACAAGGAACACCCTCCATCATGATTAGGTTTAATCCAAGATCTTGTAAAAAATCAAAAAACCCAAAAACCAATTGCAGGCTAGAAAAAAAACAACAAAAAAAAGAGAAGAAATCTATAAGAACCAGCAACAAAAAGGAACCCAAAAATTCAAAACAGAAGCTTGATTTCTTCTCCTCTTCGACACACAATATAAAAGGAACCAAAATATCAAAAACAAAAGGAAAAAACTAAAGAAACCCACAGGTTTTATCAAAACATAAACCCTAACTCTTCTCTTCTATTCGATTTTTTACTCTTTCTTTTCTTTGTTTCTCGATTTTCTAAGCAGGGAGCAGAGACAATGGAGGCAAACTTGAGTAGCGATGGAGGGATGAACGACAGAAGAATGAACGCCATAGGAGCGATGGAGGGAGGAGGGACGAGGGCCAGAGTGAAGAGCTATGAGAGGGTTTTCTATGTTGTGTTCCAGTGAGCGTGAATCATAAGGGTAAGAAAGGAAAAATGAGGGTTGACTACAAACCACACCCTTTTACCAGCTGACCGAATAAGCCATCATCTGTTTCATTAATCCACAACCGAACAACCTTGTATGGCTTACCGAATAAGCCATACATCCTATACAGCCTATTAAGCCACTACCGAACAGCCCCTTAGATTCATTGGGTATGCCAAGACCATTTTGAAAAGGACAGAGTTTAGGCGACAGAACCTTCCACCTATGTGGAATGTGTTGTTTTTAATTCTTAACAGGGTTCTAACCTGCAAATTAAGGAGGTCGGATCAGTCGAGCCACAACATCCTGGCCATAATGTATGGGGTTTATTATAATCTTCCCTTAGATTATGCCAAACTGATATTCAGGGAAATCATGAATGTCGTGATTGCAAAGGAAGAAGTGTTAGTGAAAGCCCAAAAGCTAATCATACGATGATTGTAATTTTGAGTTTTGTTTCATGAAATTAATAAATAAATAAAAGGCATTGCCCAATTTATTATGTATATGTTATATTATGTGTTTTAATTATTCATAATAAATAACCTTAGAATAATTTATTCTAAATGTCCCTAGTTAAATATTATTTTGGGTTTTAAGGTTGAAGTAATATGATAATGACTAGCATATATAAAGATTCATATAGAGATATTGAATCTGCATATGAGTACAAAATGGAGATTTTGTGTATCGGACGTGACTCGTTATGAGAACACTTCATTGGATGTCATGTGAGTGTCATAAGTGTTTCTCATGTGGTCAATGTACATGTAAATCTTTGACTTGAGAAATATAGAGTTTGCTATGTGTGAGTAATATATTTTGACATTTGTTCTAATCATTCCGTAACTGGATGACAAAATTATTGTTGGGTATGTTATAAATCACATGGTAGAACTAGCATATATTGAGATAGGATTTGTCCATCCTTTATGACGGGAGTGATGTCTCTAGGCCCCTTGATAAATATATATACTAAGGAAATGCATGCATGCTCAGATAATTGATATGAGATATCATGATCTGTTTTATTAGTATATTAGGGAATCAAGAAATAGAGATTGGACATAACGAGAATGACACATTCAATGTCTCGTGTTCAATATAGACATCAAGGACAAAGGAGTTAAATGTGTAAACTAAAATTGACTACAAACCGATAATTTGTTGTATCACCAATTCTCTTCATTTGGGTGACGATGATGTATTGCTAGATACCGCTCATTGTTTATAAATATAAATATGAGATTTATAATTATTACCAACATGTCGAGAACCCATTGGGTCACACGCTTTGGACATATTCGAATAAGGAGTTTAAATAATTAAAACGTTTAATTATTATATCTGATTTGTATTGATTTAATTTCATTAAATAAAACCATACATTATTTATGTTGGACCTAAATAAAGTTGACTAGGGATGGCCTTTGTAAGGGAGTGATGGTGTATGGAAAGTCTTACACTCAAGCATGGATACTTCTACACTCAAGTAAGGTGTAGGGATGGTGGTGCTTTCATGCCATGCCTTTCATATCCATATAAATGTATGACATTTTATACAAGAGTTGTTCTTGCAATTCTCTCTAAAATCACCTACAACTATATGCTCTCTTTCCTTTCTAAGTTTTCAAACCGTGACTAGCATAACGAGAAGGCAAAGGATTCAAATTGTTCGCGTGGATACCGTGGAGGCATCAAGCTTGCTTTGTTGTTGTGATTCAAAGTCTCGTTAACTGTGAGGTATAATTTCGAAACACCCGATTTATTCTGGTTCGTATGGGTCCTTGGAGGGTTACGGTTTTATTTTCTGCTGTGCTTGAGATCCCGTAACCCAAGAGAAAGATCAGAAAAGGGACACCCAACCGAAGACTTTGGTATTCAACAGGTTTATCGTCATGCTTCTTGGCGATGAAATGATTGGTGAAGGAAAATTACCCTCAAAGGGTAAAATGGCCATGATTTATGAGATGAAGTCTCATAAACCAACAACTCTGCCAACCGGATACCCGAACGCGAGACCTCTGCCAACGAAGCTTCTGTCCTACATGGATAGAGAAGAGGATAGAACAGAGTACGTACGTGGGCATAGGACTCCTGAACCGAGTCCTAAAACCCCCCTCCCCACGTGTAGGTTTCTTTGTGGGAGAAATAGATATTTATATTAGGGACAAGGTGGTTGAGGGAGCAGAAGGTGATGTGGTCGAAGAGGCACAAAGAGAAAGAGTAGATGAGCATAAAAACCAAGAGAGTGGGATGGGGGTTAGACTTCAAAGAAGGAAAATAAAAGAAAACCCAAAAAGAGGGTCGCAGAAGTAGAGATCCCAAAAGTAGCGGTTGAAACTACAGAGGCTGAAAAGTCGAAGAAGAAGAAAAATGCTAAGAGGGTCAAAGTGGTTGAAGAGACTTAAAAGGCTGAAGAGGCAGTCACAGAGGGTGCCAAACCTCTCAAGAAGGTCAAGAAGGACAAGAAAGTGACTACAGAGTCTTCTACAGTTGTGGTTGAATAAACACAAGTGACTGATGTCGTTGTCATAGAGGTTGTCAAACCTCTGAAGAAGAAAAAGAAGCTGGTCAAACTGGCTGAAAAAGATAAGGCTTGGGCCTCTGAAGCTGAGCATATTCCACTGAAGGAACCTGCGGAGTAGAAGGAGACTCCTCTGCAGAGAAAGAAAAAGAGAAGGGTCATTCTTGATGACTCTCCAATCACTATTGAGGCCAAAGAAACCGAAGTAGTTATTGTTCCCAGATGTGTGCTAATCAAGATGAACAAGATTTAGATTTATCAGAAATATGAGATTTAAGAGTCTATGTTTTCTTGTGCTTACCTGTGTTGGTCCGTTTCTGTGAGTGCCTTTTCTTTTGCTTCTTACCTTTAGAGTGATAGGTACTCACATAAACTGAATCATCAACTTTAGTTGATGTTTCACCTTTTTCAAAAACACTATGTAAAGCAACATTATTAATCACAAAAGAAGTATGATCTGGAAGTTTAGCATTGATATCAAATTTATCAACACTTTCATCCAAAGAACCATCAGAATTTAAAAAATCATTTTCAACCGAAAACAAGTCATCAACATCATCATCAAATTGTTGTGCCTTGGAAGAATTTGAAAACTTGAAATCATTTGACATTTTAGAACACTTTTGTTTTTAAGACATTTTAGCACTATCTGAAGTTTTAGGATTTGTAAAAACATTTCCCACGAAAACTTTACAAGATGACGCATCTGAATCAGTGGAGTTGTTTGCACTAACTCTTCTTGATTTGGAGTTGTCATTTGTAGATTCATATTTGAAAATAGTGTTCTTCATAATAGTAGAAAACACAACTTTCTCAAGATCAACCAAGATTCCTTCATCTACTAAAGTGTCCTCAAGCTCAGAAATTTTACTTTTCAAGATGAGTGGAGGAACGTAAATTATGGCTTTAACAGGTTTTGCCTCCAACTCCTTAGTAGAATAGCTTTCAAAATAATCGTTTGACAGAAACTTTGGTTGTTCAGAAAGATAACTATCATTTAGCTTTTTATAGCAGAATGGTAGTTGCATTTTGGTTGTGTTCATTCTGTTCTCATCTTCCTTAGCCTCAACCTCATCAGACGATTTTGTAACAAATTTGGGTTTCAAATGAGGACATTTGTCAGCCACTTGTAAGAAATCAAAGTTATATAAAGTTGGTTGCTTTCTTATAGCTTTCTTCAGATAATGTGGGTTATCGTAACCAATACCCCAATTATCTTTGAAATTTGTAACTTCCTTTGGTTTGTTTAGATAAATGGTTTGATCAGTTTGACCTCGAGTATAAAGCTTTGCTTCCAAACCAAATATCTTTTTCAGCAAAAATTTGTTTTCAAATTGCAGTTTATTAAAATTGACAACAAAACTCTTGCTTCTCAAGTTCAGACTTATTGAACTTAGAAACTGTTTCAGAAATTTGAGTATCAAAACAAGCTTTTTGTTTTTCAAAATTAGTAGCAGATTTGTTTAAAGAGTCAATCAACTTTTTGTTCCCAGCAATTTCCTTGTTGAGATCAAAAATTGTTTGACGCTTTTTCACAACTCTGCTTTTCTCCTTTTTAAGCTTAGCTTGTAAGTCCTGAAGCTCAACCGTCATGGTTTCCATTTGTTTTAAGAAATCAGATTCAGAAAAGTTATTTACCTCTTCGAAAGGTTCTTCATCAGATTCATCGTAATTGACTTCCTTGCCCATTAAGCACATGTGAGTAATCTCTTCTTTATCCTCCTCGTAATCTGAATGATCTAGCCAGTAATCATCCTCAACCATCAGTGCTTTACCTGCCTCTTTTTGCTTGGCCAGAAGCATCTTATTCTTGTAGTACTCAGAATTTCTAACTATCGACTTTCGGCAATCCTTGGCAAAGTGGCCTATCTTGCCATAATTGTAGCACTTGACTGGCTCCTCAGTTTTCTTCTCACCAAATTGATTTACATAATTTCTCTCTTATGGCTTCCTTTCTTCATGCCTCTTTCCTTCAGACCTTCTATCATCAAACCTTCTTCCCTTCCACTCTTTCCTTGTGTTCATAGTTCCTTGATCCTGAAGAGTACCTCTAACTATTAGAACCCGTCTTCTTATAAAATTTCTTCTGGAAGGCTTGGGTAAGCAAAAAAACATGGCTTACTTAAGATTCTCTCCGTCATCAGAATATGAGTCATTACTGTCAGAATCACCAGAACTAGAAACCACAATCTTCTTTTTCTTCTACTTATCTTTCTTCTCTTACTTCTCTTTCTCTTTCTTCTTCTCCACCACCAAAGCAATTTGATCATCAACTTTCTTCTCACTTTTCTTTTTCTCTTCTCTCTCCTCTTCTACTTCCTCTTCATTATGCCTCAAAGTTTCATAAACTTCATGTAACGGGATCTCACTCAGATCTTTCATCTGTTTCATCCTTCTTGTATGTTTCTTCCACTCTAGCTGCAAGATAGTGAGAAATTTGACATTCTTCTCAATTTGCTTCTTCTTAACCTTGTTCTTGGCCAACTCATTTAGTAGAGAAACAAATATTTCATATGTATCCTCCAGACTTTCCCCAAATTTATCCTTGAACTCTTCATAATTATTTATGCAGTTCGCCACCTTCATCTGATTACCAATCTTTGATCCCATCATCATCTTCTCCAACTGATCCCACATCTTCTTTGCAGTAGCCTTGTAGCTGTCAATCTTTATGTAGATTTCATTTGGAATGCTCTGAAGATTAGAGATCTAGCTTTCTTATCTTCCTTATGTCTTTTCTTCTGTTCAGGTGTATAGCTTGAAAAATCCACCACAGTCTCTTTAGTCTTTATCCCTCTGTTCTCAGTACCATCTTCACTATCTGAACTCTCATTATCCTCATCAGGTACAACAGCAGTTACTGGTTTCATCAGACCCTCATCAATTGATTGTCTGATTTATTTCCATTTTCATGTATGTCAATGAAATCCATAAATCTATCCTTCCATTGCTCATATTCACCCTTGAACAGAATGGGTGGTTTGACATCAGTACCGATAGACAGAGCATCCTTTGAAGTCATCTTGATCAGAAACACAAATCTTTACACACAGAATCAGAAAATATCAAAAACTCAGAAAAACTCGGTCATAAAATGACCAAGTATGGAATTCGTACACCAAAGCAGAAACTTCTCGCACAAGAAAGAAATTCGCACAAGGAAGGATGCGAATTGATAGAATCCGCACGCTGAAGGATGCAAGTTTTAATCTTTTCGCACGTTGTTCGATGCGAGTTTCAAGCTTTTCGCATATAGGAGTATGCGAATTTCAAACTTAGACTTTTCACCAACTTGAAACTATTTGCACGACCTTGTGATGCGAATTTTGGACTAAGCAAAAATTTCGAACTCAAAAAATTCGTATCGATGCAAATTCTTGCCTTAGAAACTTTTTCAGCTTGAGATGCGAGTTCTTCAAAATTCACACATAATAGTATGTGAATTTCCAACTTTTTGCATATAACGAGATGCAGATTATAACCATAACAAAATAGAACACAACTTTTCGTATGTCAAATGATGTGAATTCCTTCTATTCACATATAGGCAAATGCAAGTTTTGTGCTTCTCGTATACAGCACGATGTGAGTTCTGTACCTAACAAAGTTCAAATTTCAATTCCATGCGAGTTCATCTTTATCATGCGAGTTCTTCAGTTTTCTTTGCGAATTCTTCAGATCTCGTTCCAAAAACTTCAATTTCAACCTCAAATCGATCCAAAACTCCAAATTATCCCACGAAACTTTGTCAATTTCATCTCTAACACAATTCGAACAGGTTACAAATGAACAATTACAAGAAAATCAACAAAGAATTACAATTGATCACAAACTCAGTGCTTGAACAGTGTTCGAACAAAAATTCAATCTAATCCAAAATTCACATAAACATGTTGTGAATTGGATGAAATGATTCAAAGCAAACTTGTTCTAGATCACAAATCGATTACAAAACAAGTGATTACAATTCCAAATCAACAAAAATACACGAAATTGAATGATGAACGGTAAGTTGCGAGTTCTTCAAAAAAATCGATCAAAAAATCAAGATTCTTGATTGATTCTCTGAACTGTGCTTGCTCTGATACCAATTATTGTTCCCATATGTTTGCTAATCAAGATTAACAACAATGAAATTCAATTCAAGAAATCGTATATTGATCTTCAAATCAAAACAGTACAATGCTCTCTCAATAAACTATTTCTCTCTCTAAAGTTCACTCTCTCTATGTCATATGAGTCTACAAACGAAAAACACTATTTATACCTACATATCACAAGGACAAAAACAACTAACACTTAAACTAGTTGACTTTTACAAGCTTGACTTTGACTTTCTTCTTTAAGCACTTTGACTATGACTTTCCATTGAGGTTTTGACTTGAGCATTTGACTTTCAATCTCCATGATCTTGGATCCAACAAATTTATGCACTAACAGTAATCAAGCCTCAGAGCCCTCTGAGAATAGTAACTGAAATAGCCAAAGATGTTGTACAACAAATAGCCTCAGAGGGTCTAGGACCGCAAGATCTGTCTATGGTTGTGGAGGACGTGACAGGTCTTCCTAGCAGTGATGAGGAAGGTGGAGGTGAGGATGAGTGAAAAGAAAATTTGAAGGAGGAGTCTGAGGGAGGAAAAGATGTCGAGAGCACACATCCCAAACCAACTCCCAGTGCTCGCCACATCATTATTTATACAGATCTAGTGCAGAGGAATATTGAAGAAGGAGTGCATACTCCGAACCTAACCCAAGCAAGCCGGACAGAGGAACTTCATTCCTACTATGTGCCAAATTTAGTCGGGGAAGCCCAAACAGCCCCATCCTCTCAAAAGGATGGTGGTGTTGAGATAAGTGTTCATTCTCCCCATAACATGACACAAACCTCTGCAGAGGCATTTGTTTCTTCTGCTCCACATATGAGAGACAACCAAAACACTTCAGAGGTGTTGGTGAGAACACACACAGACTCTGCGGGTCTAGATCCCCCACAGAGTCCACTCATCGAGAATCTAAGGAGAGACTCTTAATCTTATCCTAAGAAACTTGATGACAGAACCTCTACAGATGACTCCTCTAAGGAACATCGAGGATTAGAGGGAAATCCTGATGAGCTCAACGTCCAAACAGGCTCTACAGGTGCCATAGGCTCAATGGATGAATCTGGACCATGTGTTGGTCCAGAGGTTACCCCGAACGTTTATGTCACGAAGGATGAGCTAAAAATCTTCGAGGAAAACATGTTCAAGAAGATTGAAGAGTTGAAAAGCTCTATTCCTACAACTTCCACACCGCCCGCAGAACTAAAGCTGATTGCAAAGGCTCTGCAAGCCAATACAGAGGCTCTGCGCGAGCTCAAAAGAGTCTCAGACCAAAATTTTGCAGATATCAAGAAGCTGCTTGTGCCGAAGTCCCCACAGCTTCAAGTTGAGAATACTGACCCCTGCCTGTACCCCTCTCGGGATTTTCTCTCAACTCTCCCCGTTCCTGGACTCCCGTAGTCTCAGGGACCCTCACTGACTCCACTCGTCTAAGGTTGGAGTATGGGGTAGGGATTGCCGGTTCTGGCATTCCCATAGACTCTCTATATTCCATAACACACTCTGAGTTCGGATCAGCGTAGGAAAGTAGAGTTGCTGGAATAGGCATGGAGTAAGCAAAAGTCTTTTTCTGCTTCTGAAGATACCTCATTTCAAATTCAGGAGCACGCTAATGATGAGATCTCTTTGGGATATCTCTATTGGAGTGGATCATACTTCGAACAATCAATTGAAGAAACCTCTGGTATGGCACATATAGTGGTTTCTTGGATGTTCTCTTGTTGATGACCTTTTCATATAATTTTGTCCAGAATGCCACTGAATAGTCTATGTGCATATCGTACATGATAGCATGAAACAGTCTGAGCCTTTGATAAGTCAGAATTGAAGTGAATTTGTCAGTCATAAATTTGAAGAATTTGTTCGTGTTCCTCTCCACCACATACTCTACAGTCTTCCAGGCATATTGCATGTATAACACAGGAATTGATGCAGTGTCTGTCAAGGCCTTGCTGAGTGGATGACCCTTCAGAATTTCATTAACAAGTGGATTGACATTTAAAATATCAAAATCCACGTGGTGGTTATTCGGATAGAGCAACAGATACTCAGAAGGATGAATGAGAGCAAGATCAGGATCTACACCGATTGCTAACTGAATGTGAGATCTAGAAGATGGCATAGGAGTTTCCTTGGATACATGAGGATCATTCTCATCCATCTGGACAATAAGATCATGAGAAATTTCCTCTGCCATTTTATACCTGAAATGAAAGAAAGTATTGGATATAATCCAATATGTTAGAAATAAGCACAAAAACTTGTTTTCAGAAAAATGATTTGATACAAAGTATCAAAGTACAGAAAGATTGTACTTTTAAGCACACAATGATAGCACAAACTGTTGCAAGCTTCAATATGCAACATCATGCAAAAAAAAAATGACCAAAACTGACCAAAACACTTGATGTTTTGATTTTGTTCTCAAAAATGAAGTAGTAGTGTAAGAATTCTCAAGCATCTGAAAGATTTCAAAAAAAAATTGCACTTAAAAATTTTCTAAGTCCAGAACTCTCATGACACTGAGATGGACTAGAAACTCACATATCACTCAAAATATGACATAAATTCGCACGACATAGATTTTTTAAAGAACTCGCATGAAACTGTTTTATACCATAAAACTCGCATGAACCTTGAATTCAACTAAGAACTCGCAAACCCATTTGTTCTTGTGAAGAACACGCAAGAACTTGTGTTCTAAGTCAAGAACACTCAAACAACTATTCATTCAAAAAATTTGAATTTTGAACTTTTTAATCCCAAAAATATTATTTTAATCTGAAATTTACGTTTTTGTTATAAGCATTTAGGGTTTAATTCCAGATTAAATAGAGTCCAAAAATTTAGTTCTTGAATTCAATTCAGTGTTCAAGTTTTCAGAAGTTCAACAGTTCGATACATTTTTGAATGATTCATGTGTTCAAATCAAAATCCAATGTCAAGGAGCCCTGCAAAATGAGAATCGAACAAAACCCAGATGCGATATTGAGATAAGAATACAACAGACATCATTTTACAAAAACAAAATCAACCATAAGTATTTCGTTCAGAAACTGAATCGACACATAACAAGAAATTTGAAGTAAACCCTAGAAAAATCAAAATCAAATCTGCAAAGGACAGAAATAAAACACAAGAAGTAATAACGATGAACAAACAATCAGTATAAAATCAACACCTACTCTGAATCGATGATGAAAACCAAGAAACTAAAAGTCGCTAAGTGGAAGTTTGAGAGAAAAAGTGTATAAGTGTAAAACTTGCAAGGAAGATCTGAGAGAAGTGAGCCGTGAATTGAGAGACCATGGAATATATACCCTGAAAAACTCGATGACATGTGGCACGATTTCATTTGGTGCTCACTTCGCACAGACCACAAAAAGGATATTTGTCGTACAACAGACTCACACACACACACTTACAGACTTTGCAATTATGCTCCTCCTTGAAGTGTGCATTGATCTGTGTACCCCCCCCCTTGGATTATGCATTATGCTCAGCATACTGAAGTACGAGTCCTGATCTAACTTGATCAGAAGTCAAAGTCCAAGATGTGATCTTGTTGTACATTGCCTAAAGTTGTTTTACTGCAAAACAGATTAAAATTTTGATACTCACTGTACATGAGTCCACAGCTGTTAATAGTATCAGACTTTGAAAGTATTTAACAACCAAAACACCTAAGCAGATATATTCAAAATCAACTCCCCCTCAACAACAGGTACAAGAAATAAGAATATAACTATGCATCAAGGTTCAACATTCCAAGTTTGCTGACCAAAAATTAAAATCTCTTTTCCTCAAGAGGTTTAGTGAACAAGTCAGCAACCTCAAAATCTGTTGAAACAAAATGCACTTCTGTATTCCCTTTCTCTACATGATCTTTAATGAAATGGTATCTGATGTCAATGTGTTTGGTTTTGGAATGTTGTACCGGATTTGAAGTTATTGTTATTGCACTTTTTGAATGACAGTAGATGGGGACTTTGTTGAATGTGTATCCATAATCCTTCAGTTGTGTCTTCATCCACAGAACTTGTGAGCAACAACATGTAGCTGCCACATATTCTGCTTCAGTTATAGAAGTTGACACGCAGTTCTGTTTCTTCGACGACCAACTTACTAACTTGTCTCCCAAATACTGACATGCTCTGGAGGTGCTTTTTCTGTCTAGCTTATTTCATGCATGATCTGCATCTATGTACGCAATTAGCTCAAAACCAGAATCTTTTGGATACCAAAGACCCAGATTTGGTGTGCCTTTAAGGTATCTGAGGATTCTTTTAACAGCAGCTAGATGTGACTCTTTGGGATTAGCCCGATACCGTGCACAAAAACAGGTAGCAAACATTATGTCAGGCTTACTTGATGTCAAGTAAAGAAGAGATCTTATAATGCTTCTGTAAGTCCGTTGATCAACTGATTTTCCAGTGTTAGAGCATAAATATGTTGGATACAAGATCATAGAAGACTGAAGATTGAAGTTAAAGCTGAAGTCAACTCTAGAGCAAGAAAGTCAACTCTAGAGCATGAAAGTCAAGGTCTAGTGTAATAAAAGTCAAAGTCTTATGTAATTGTATTTTGTATTTTGTAATTGTAGAGATATCAGCGTCCAAGAGACTTCCATACTGCATTGGAGTCTTCATGGGTGATAAAGAGTTCATGTCAAATTTCTTCAACATGTCTCTTATATATTTGGATTGATTTATAAAAATCCCTTCCGGGGTTTGTTTAACTTGCAAGCCTAAGAAAAAATTTAGTTCACCCATCATTGACATCTGAAACCTACTCTTCATGATATTTTGAAACTCATCACAAAGATCAGGATTCGTAGATCCAAATATAATATCATCTACATATATTTGTACAAGTATCAAGTCATCACCTTTCTTCTTCAGAAACAGAGTTGTGTAGATAATACCTTTTCGAAACCCAGACTCAGTAAGGTATACTGATAGGGTTTCATACCATGCGCTTGGTGCTTGCTTCAGTCCATAGAGTGCTTTGTCTAACACGTACATATGGTCTGGAAACTTTGGATCAGTGAAAACTTCAGGCTGACTTACATACAATTCTTCATGAAGGATACCGTTGAGGAATGCGGACTTGACATCCATATGGTATACCTTGATATTCTTGTGTGCAGCATATGCAAGAAAGATCCTTATAGCTTCGATCCTTGCCACGGGTGCGTAGGTTTCGTCATAATCAATGTCTTCTTGCTGATTGTAACCCTTCGCAACTAATCGTGCTTTGTTCCTAACAATTATACTCGCTTCGTCCTTCTTGTTTTGAAAAACCCACTTAGTACCGACGATTGTTTTGTCTTTGGGTCTTGGTACTAGTCACCACACTTCATTCCTTTTGAATTATTTGAGTTTGTCTTGCATTGCGTTAATCTAATCTGGATCTTTAAGCGCCTCAGACGGCTTCTTTGCTTCTATGCTGCTTAGGAAATTTGAGAACATACAAAAATTTGCAGACGCAGACGCAGTAGTAGATCTTGTAGACACCTTAGCATTCAGATTTCCAATGATGTTTTCTAGGGGGTGACTCTTAGTCCACCTGTGGGTGCTTGGCAGAACATTTATCTTAGTCTGATCGTTTGAGTTATCAAACTCATCCTGGATTCCAGGCATATCAGCTTCTGTTGCAGTTGGACTTGTTACACTTGGTGAATGATCAGCTTCGTCTGTTGTAGTTTCAGGTTGATGTTCCCCAGATACTGCTGATGTAGATCCCGGTTAAACCACTGGTGAGATCATGTCAGTAGTACTGTCTGGTTCAGCTTGTTCAGAAACAACTTGTGTATGACTTGTAGAAGCTTCACCAATTTCTTCAGAGGGTCCTGTGATTTCTGCACTTGTAGTATGTGAGTCAGTATTTGTAATATTATCTTGATTGTTATCTTCAGTAGATATATCATTAAATGCATCAAAAAATAACAAATCAAAATCAGATTCATTGTGGGTTTGAGAAATCTTATTCTTTTGTAGATTAGGTTCTACACTGCTTGATGTAGAAGCTATATCAGTAGGTACGAGTTCTGAACTGATGTGTTCAGAAGTCCTAGTCTTCAGTTCATCAAAGGTTACATTTGTACTCTCAATCACAGTCTTTGTTTGCGTGTTGTAAACTTTGTATGCCTTGGATTGAAGAGAATATCTGATGAATACTCTTTCGTCAGCTTTGGGTTGGAACTTTGACAGATTCTCTCTATCATTAAGCACGTAGCACTTGCAGCCAAACACACGAAAAAATTTAACAGTAGGTTTTCGACCATTAATAATTTCATAAGAGGTCTTATTGAAACATTTATTTATTAAGGTTCTGTTTTGTGTGAAACATGTTGTGGCTACTGCTTCCGCCCAGAGAAACAAAGGTAGATCTGAGTATGCAAGCATCGTTCGTGCAACTTCTACCAGTGTTTTGTTCTTCCTTTCAACTGCCCCGTTCTGTTGAGGTGTCATAGTCGCTGAGAAGTTGTGTGAAATGCCAACGGAGTCAAGAAATGATTGCAGAGTTGTATTCTTGAACTCAGTACCGTTGTCACTTCGCAACTGTTGTATCGGGCTTTGAAGAAGAACTTGAATTTTCTTTATGAACTTGATGATTAGATCAGGAGCCTCAGATTTCTTCCCTAAGAACTCTAACCAGGTGTATCTTGAATATTCATCCACCATGACCAGAATGTACTTCTTGCCATTGATGGATTGAGTTCTCATCGGTCCGCATAGATCCATGTGAATAAGCTCTAAACATCAGTTGCAGTTAGATAACATCTTGAGCTTGTGAGAACTTCTCTTCATTTTGCCTTTTTCGCATGCAGAACAAAGTGAATCTTGTTCTATCTTCAGATCTGGAAGTCCTGTAACAAGATGTTGTGTCCTTAGCTTATTCAGATCTCGGAAATGCTGATGAGATAGACGGCGATTCCACAACCAACTTTCTTCAGATGAAGTCTTAGAGATAAGACATACTGGCTTTGAAGCTTTTATTGTTGGAAAGTGAACACCATACAATAAACCCATTCTCCCAGCTTTGATTAATTCAACTCCACTTTGATCTTTGATATAGCAGTAATCAGCATCAAATTCCACTTTACATTTCTTCTCTGTGAACTGGCTGATAGAGAACAAATTATACGCCAAACCCTCCACGTACAAGACTTTATAGATAGAGATCATATTGTTCCTGATTGTACCGTAACCTCTGACATATCCTTTCATTTCGTTCCCAAATTTGACTGATCCTGCATAGTGTTCTACATAATCGAATAGCAGGTGCTTGTGCGCTGTCATGTGTTTTGATGCACCAGAATCTATAATCCACACATGACAAGCCTGCAAGCAACAGTCACTTAGATTTAGGTACCCATATGAATAATTTTTTTTTGGGAAGGAGTATCCCATACCACATTGGGCCCAGACTAATCTCCGGAAAACAGGCCTTTGGCCCGCTGGCATTCATCCCGTGGCCACAAGGATCCTTAACATTTTTCATAACACTTTTCAAATTAGCTGATGACCCTTTAATTCTCCATTCAAATCTAGGTCCTTTTGGTAATGTTTATGCTTTAATTTCAAATTTGGGAATCCATTTCCACACAAACTTTACATCAGCTATTTTATTAACTTGAAAATCTTTGTTTTTCTTGTTAACACAATAAACTTCAGCTTTATGATTGACATTAGAATGAGCAGAAGATTTCATGTTTTTAAACTGGACAACCTTTCTTTTCTTTGAAGATTTGGGTTTCAAAGAAAATGAACTTTCAAGAGAGTATGAGCATTGCAACTTAGTAACAACTTATGTCAACAACTCTTTTCGAGAAAAAGTTTTTGTTTTATTGAAGCTTTGTTGATTAGTACAAGCATGAACTACTCTATTACATTTCTTACTATCACAAACTTTCACTTTCTTCTCAACTTCAGTCTTCTTTAGTTTCTTCAAACTCTCCTTCTTCACCTTTTCATTTGTAAAACAATTAGAGTTAGAAACATCAAAGGAAGAAGATGTAGAACATTCACATTTTTCATTAACACTCACCTCCTTTTCTAAAGATTTTAATACTTTTAAATCAGATTTCATAAAAGGAGTGGAAGTATCAATTGTGGAAGATTCAGATTGATCATTGGCACATGAACTCATAGAAGTTTTCACAGAAGTTGGAGATTCTTTATCAAAACAAGCCTCTTTTCCTTTTGAAAATTTGAAAATTTGGGATTCTAGATTTCTTATCTCCTTTTGTAAAGATTCATTTTGAATTAAACTAGAATCTAGTTCCATCCCAAAATTTTCATTGGCTTCTTCCAATTCAAAAATGATATTATTGAGATGTGAAATTTGCCTTTCTAATTCAGAAATCTTATTTAAGGCTTTTTGATGTTCAAGATCAGTAAATTTTGAAAAATTCCCAGAAACAGACACGTTTTGTGAATTTACTTCTTCATCTTTGTCTTCCTTAATAGAACAAGTAATGACTATTTCGGTTGTGTCATAATATGAACCAGATTTAGAAGACTCAAGTTGTTTTGAGAAAAGATTTTCATATTCGACAAATGAGTTATTTTTACTTTCGTAAGAAGAATTCAATTCATCATATGAAAATTTTACAGAATTAAAACCATGAGTTTCTGAGTCAATTTGTATTTCTGACTTAACTTCCACAGTATCTTCCTTCTTCATTTTGGGAGACTCAGATAAAGAAGTCTCTGGCTTTACAAATGTCTCAAGGATGCGTGGTACCAAAATTACAGGAGTATCATCCAACTTTTTAAAACTGTAAAGATTTTCGGGTGCTTTCTTTAGAACATCCACATCCGACAGACCGAAGCCAGGTTTTGCTTTGTAAAATCTAGTATCTTTCTGATTGTTAGTCTGACCTCTGTTAAAATTTAGGTCCTCCAACTCCTTGATCTTCGTGTAGGCTTCAGTCCTATCTTTCACCACAATATCATACTGAAGTTTTAGTTCAAGGTTTTTGTCCTTTAATGTCACTACTTCTTTTTGTAATTCAGATATTTTGGCTTGAAGGTTTGATTTATTCGGTTTTAAAACATTTTTCTCGTCTTCTCTTTCCGCATCCAATGTCTTATAGATTAGTGTTTGATCTTGATTACTTGAATTGTACTCTTTTGTTGTTTGAAATTTTCTTTCGGTTTTAAAAACTTAGAGTTCATTAAGTTCAATTGGGACATCAAGTTTAGCACTTCTTCATTCTCAGAAAAACATTCAGAGTTATCGGAAATATAATTTACCTCAGAATCTGACTCTTCCTTCACATCAGATTGTAGTGCACTTGAGTCAAATTCACTTTAACTTCTTCATCTTCTTCATTAGAGTACTCAAACCAGATCTATTCCTCAGCTTTAAGTGCTTTGCCTTTTTCCATTGCTTTAGCCAGCTGAGCTTTCTTTGCGTAATATTCGTAGTTCTTTACCCGTTTGACTGGGCAGTCTCTGATGAAGTGGCCTGATTTACCGCAGTTAAAGCATTTGTCCGATTTCTCTTTTTCTTTCTCTTCTCTTTTCTCTTCTTTCTTCTCTTCTTTCTTCTCCTCTTTCTTCTCTTTCTCTTTTTCTTTCTCTTTCTCATACTTGCCTCTATACTTGCTTGACTTGTAGGAGTCATACTTTGGCTTGTTGTAGAATTTCATTCTGACAAATCTTTTGTGAAAGCTTGAAGTCAAGAGAGCAAGTTTCTCAGCAAACTCTGTCAAATCATCATCTTCAGACTCTTCCTTTACCTCTTCATCAGAACTTTTTGAGGTCTCAATCAGGCTAGTTATTAAAGCTTTCTTCATGGATGCCTTAGAAGAGACTGAACTACTCTTGACCAACTTGCCCTTGCCTTGTTCTAGAAGGGCTAATGAATCTTCAACCTTTTTCTGCTTATCTTTCAGTTGATGTAGTTCTATGTTGACGGCTGCTTGTTATTTAACCTTATCTTCGTGTTGGTTCAGGGCACAGAACAAATCATTAAGCTTCTCCTCGTCCATATCTTTATTGATCTACATCTGAATGGTGTAGACGTCCCATTCGGGCTGGAGGTTCTTAATGAATTTGTAGTTGATCTCAGATTCTGATTTCTGCACTCCGTTCCTCCTCAGATCATTAAGGATGATATTATACCTGTCATAGGCTTTCCGAAGAGATTCCCGATCTTTAGCTTTGAAACCCTCATATGCATTTATGCTCTGATTCCTCTTAGTCTTGATGTACTTTGTTGAGCCTTGAAACTGCCTTTCAAGCTCATCCCAAATATCTTTTGCTGACTCTCGGCTATCAACTCTGTTGAATACGTCATTTTGAATGGCCATAATCAGAAATGTTAAGGCTTAAGCATCTCTTGCCACCAACTCTTTGTCTAATTCATTGTATTGAATCAGGTCTCTTGATACATTCCTCTCAGGGATCTCATGATTTGTATCTGTCGCGGGAATCCTGGCAACTGTGACGTGAGGAAAGTGGGGTCCATCAATGATAGAATCCATTAATTTCTTGTCTTGGTTGTTCAAGAAATTAATCATTCTTTTCTTCCATTGTGGATACTCGTTGGCTTGAAGAACCAGAGGCTTAGACTTCGAACCCATGCTAAGAAGATCACGGGACATTTTTACTGATAGAGAAAGATTACATATAATAGGCTTGAAAAGAATGATCGCCCCCAAAATATCCAGAAAAAGTTGACTGAAAAGTCAAACTCAAATCACCACTTAAAATCGATCACAGAAAAATTCAAACTCCAGAACTCGCAAATCACATAAACACGCAGATCAAATAAACTCGCAAAGAACTGTTCACAAACTTCTCGCAGAAAGCTTTGTGCACAAAGTTGCTTCTCGCATACCGTTACTAGCGCGTTTCTCAAAACTCGCAGGCTTCAACGTGCGTGTTTGATCTTCTCGCACACCACTTCGTGCGTGTTTTGTACTTAGATTATTTTGATCAACTTTGGTTCTCACAAATGAAAGCAAACTCGCAGATCAGTCGAAACTCGCAAGAGCCTTTGTGTGTTCCATACTTAGAAAATTTTCACGAAAGTAGGAACTCGCAAAATGTAGACTCGCTAAACCCAAGAACTCGCAGAATGAACACAGAAACTCGCACCCTTTCTTTGCGTGTTTCCACTTCTCGTACACAACTTTATGCGCGAACCACACAAAAACTCGCAGAAATCATGATCATCATCATCCTGCGTGTTCTTCAGTTTTGTGTGTTCTTCCTTAGCGCGAACTATATATCTTGCGCGTTCTTCACTTAGACTCACGGATTCGATCCAAAATTCAATTCAACCTGCAAAACTCTAAACAAATGGAACCAATGTGATCGACATGATGTTCTAAACACTTTTCTAATCAACAATTATGTCTAAAAACTCAAAATTACAGTGCATTACGCAAAATTACAGTGTTCAAAAACTTTTTCAAGAAAAATCAAGAAATCCAAAATTCAATCTGATACAGTGATTGATTTGTGAATCTATGTGAACAAGAAAGAATCTAATACATCATACGAATCCTATGACAACATTTTTTCAATCTAAAAATAACAATTCAAAGATAACTTGATCCAACAGTGAAAACCAAAATCGTTCTGTGTGTTCTTGATGAATTCAAGAAATCGATCCAATTTAAGTGAAGTAATCCTTCTGAATTTGATTGGGGTAGGCTCTGATACCAAATGTAAGTTCCCAATTCAAGCCATGATGATCAAATCAAACAATTCATCACAAAATGTAGAGAGAGAATCTAGAGAGAGAAATGAAGTCTTATATCTCACTTAAGTCACAAGATTACAATTGTGCGCTCAATTCTCAAGAGTTACACTTCTCTAACAAGCTTACAAAGCTTATATATGAAGGTCTAAAACACTCACAACAAAGAAACTCTCAAAAGACTAAAACTCTCAAAGACTTAGAAAGTCAAAGTTAAACATTACAAAAGATAAATGTTGATCTAAACTATTACATTAACAACTAGCTATACGTTTAAGGGCTCACGACCCTAATTATCTCATCAAGTCTACATGACTTGAAATGATGGAGAATTTACATCATAAGGATTTGATGATTATTGCATATTTATTGGATCAATGTGAAGTTTTCCTATATGTTAGGACATAAAATGTCCAAGTTAGAAAGTTTTGTAAAGGGGTTTACCTTTTATTATTTGTATTGGGCTTATATTGTATTTGGGCTTTATAGTGTAAATGGGCTTGGGATTAATGTAGAACTAGGTTTTGGGAGAGTATATATAGTTTACTTATTTGTTGTTGAACATTAGGTCATTCACGATGAAGCCTACTTTTAGAGAGTGTGTGTTCTAGAGAGAGAAACACTTTCTCTCTCTAGGTTTTGTTCGTGTTCTTTACTCTCAAGGTGAATAAACGTATTCTCTCCCAATCTCATCTTGTTATCTCTTATTGTTTCATGAATTGTTGTTAAATCTGGATCTACATGTGGTATCAGAGCCGGATCGAAGAATTTTTCTTTGATTCGATCGTATTCTAATGGTTCATGATTTTACAGCCCAAGGTTTTTGGTAATTGGTTGATTTGGATTTGATTTGGTGAAGTTTGGATCTAATATGTTTTCTTATTGATTAAATCGATTATATGTTACTTGTTTATCCTATTTGAATCGATTACAATTTTCAATTTTTTGGAGTATTCTTGATTAGATTTGTGGATTAATTTGTGTGGTCGGCGGTAATGTTTGTTTTGATTGGATAATCCAATAGCCGATTGGTAGTCGTTTGATTTTTTCAACACAATAAGTCGGTTGTTAAATTGGTATCCATATTTTCAATTTCAATTGTAATTGATTCACATAATGGTAGGTCGGTGAAGTTCAATTAAGTGACCGACGGCTGTGAGGTTTTCAATGTGATTAAAATTGTTGATGGCAGTTGTTGATTAATCTTTGATCGACCGACGGCTCTTGATTCACTTTGATTGCGTTCATCAAATTCATTGGCTCCCAAAATTGTTAGTGGGTCGTGCAATCAAATTCATGGACGGTGGATGATTCAAACATGGGTCGATGTAATCGGCAGCTATTTCGTTTATGAACGGTGGAAGTAATCTTCAATCGGCGGTTGCTGGTTTAAGATTGTAATCGGTGGCTGCACATTATCCAAAACTGAAAAAGGAGGTTGTAAATTGTTTCTTGGTTCACTTTAATAAATAGTGATTCAAATGGCGGCTGTGGTTTATACCACAAAATGTAATTGGTGGATGAAGATGAATTTTGTTGATGGTGGCTACAAAATTGATGGTCGATGGATGAATTTTTTTTATGTTCGGCGGCTCTTGATTAATTTTGTGGTCGGCGATTGCTTGTGATATTAAACCTTGTCTATGATCTAGGTTTGATAATTTTTGATTGGGCCGAATGCTAATCAGATTTTGGGCTTAACTGTGTATAATCAAAATTTGAGCTTAAGTGTCAAATTTTTTTGACAAGTGATATGTCGTCCGAATTTTTGGAGATTGTTACCGGATTTTATAATTGCAATTCTCGAGAACCGATTATTGTTGCTAAACAATTGTTGATTGGTTCTTCTAACCCTTGTTGAGTAGTGTTTGCTATAAGATGCTTCCTCTACGAGCTGATCTAGTACAAGTTCTTAAGCTGAATTCCTATTCGACTCGCGGTTCAATAACAAATTCGGAGTTATAAATTGAAGATGCACTGCGGTTGTCACGCAAACTCATGCATTTCTTTCTTGTGGGCGTAACGAATGTGTTGAGTTTCTAAAGATAAAAGATGTCTTTAGTGCACTCAGTCGAGGTTATTGCGCACATCTAATCTGGTGTTTTAAAGTTGAAACTTTGAAGGATAAGAGCTTCATTCAAGGGGGAGCCTGAGCTGTATTGAAGATGTGCAACACTAAAGTTTTTCAAAGAAATCAAGGGGGAGAAGAGTTGGCGCTTCAAAGACGATGATTCCTTTAGAAAACTTTAGGGGGAGATTGTTAGGACATAAAATGTCCAAGTTAGAAAGTTTTGTAAAGGGCTTTACCTTTTATTATTTGTATTGGGTTTATATTGTATTTGGGCTTTATAGTGTAAATGGGCTTGGGCTTAATGTAGAACTAGGGTTTAGGAGAGTATATATAGTTTACTTATTTGTTGTTGAACATTAGGTCATTCATGATGTAGCCTACTTTTAGAGAGTGTGTGTTCTAGAGAGAGAAACACTTTCTCTCTCTAGGTTTTGTTCGTGTTCTTTACTCTCAAGGTGAATAAACGTATTCTCTCCAAATCTCATCTTGTTATCCCTTATTGTTTCATGAATTGTTGTTAAATCTGGGATCTACACTTTACCCCATGTGTATATATAAAATGGTCTCGTAGAAGTTGTTATCAAAAGAATATTGATTGTATCTAGGGCATTGGTTATGCGCACCAATTTACCCACATCTACACGGGATTATGCAAATTTACATGCAACTCTATTTATTCGTTTTTAGACCCACTACTAGCTAACCAGTTTCATACGTACCAGTTGGTAACTGAATATAAGCCTGATATTTTATATTTACGCATGTTTGGTTATGTAGTATATGTGCCAATTGCACCCCACATCCCACCAAAATGGGTCCTTAAGAAGACGATTCGGTATATGTTGGATATGAATTCCCAACAATTATCCTCTAATTATAATCCTTGACTATTGACCTCTTTACCACTAGATTTGAGGATTGTCACTTTGATGAGACAGTCTTCCCGTCGTTAGGGGGAGATAGGAAAAAAATATTTTGCAAGGGAACGACATAAAATGTCATAGTATATTCCCACTCTATCTCATGTTGATCCCCAAACTTCACGATGTAAAGTTGAAGTTAAACGAATCAAACTCGATACTTTATACGTTTAATGTTATTCCAAAAGTGACAAGATCACATATATGAGCTGCTAATATACTCGTAAGGTTAAAAGTCCCCAACAGGGGCACAACGCCATTGGAAAGTGCGTTGCAATCACACATAGTGGAAGTGTGGTTGAGGTCGTAGTTACCAAATGAAAGTGTAGAAGCTACTTGGTTTGATGGTTACTATTCTAAAGGAAGAGAATAGTGAGGCACATTCATTTATCATCAATACACAAAACTCTCATGAGATTGTCTCTAATTATAACTATGACCATGAATCATCACTGGAGGACGCTCCGAAGTTAATATTGATTCTAGAGATGAAAGAAAATCTCAAATAAACTATGAGAGTAAATATGAGTCGATGGACAAATCATATATAATCATTGATGATTTATTCGCATATACTATGGCTCATAAGATGATAGAGCACGACGACATCGAGCCAGGCTCAGTTGAATAATATCAACAAAGAGCATATTGGCCTAAATGTAAAGAAACAATCCAGAAAGAATAATATTCTTTGACAAAGGATCGGGTATTTGGTCCGATAGTGCTAACCTACCAAGTGTAAATCCCGTAGGATATAACTGAGCCTTTGTTAGAAAGCGTAACGAGAATAATAGGGTCCTAATGTATAAGGCTCTCATTTGGCGCAAGGTTTCTCACAACGCCCTGGATTGACCATGAGGGGACTTACTCTTTCATGATGGATATTATGAGATCCGAATAATTTGTTAGCCTAGTAGTTTCCGAAGGACTAAAAATGCTAGTAGTTTCCGAAGGACTAAAAATACAACTTATGGATGTGGTTACTACATATCTCTATAAGAATCTAGATTTAGAGATATATGAAAGTGTTTAATGGCATTACATTACCAAAAGCAAGTAACTATAAACCATGAAATGCGTTTGCAATAAGATTGAAACGCTAACTTTATAGATTAAAGCAATCTATGCGGATGTGGTATACCCGCCTAAGTGAATACTTGATTGGGGAAAGGATATATAAGAACGATGAACTGTACCCTTGCGTATTTATAAAGAAAACAAGTTCCATAGTTTCAATCGTAGATTTTTATGTCGATGTTATAAACATAATAGACACTCTTGATGAAGTATGACAAACCACAAGCTACTTGAAATGTAAATTTGAGATTAATAATCTTGGGAAAACTTGGTTTTGTCTAGCTATTTGAGCTTAAACACCGAGTTTGTGAAATATTAATTCACCGATCACATATGTCTAGAAAATAATCAGGCAATTTAATATAGACAAAGCGCATCCGATTAACACTCTCATGATCGGTCAAAGTGTTGGATATAAGGAAAGATCAATTTCGTCTAAAGGATGAAGGCGAAAAAGTGCTGGGAGCTGGAATTCCCTATCTAAGTACAATATGTGCATTATAGTACTTAGCACAATATACTTGATCGTATATTGTATTTCTCAAAGAACTTGTTAGCTAGATTTAGCTCAGTGCCAACACAACATCATTGGAATGATATCAAATTAATCTTTTGGAACCATTGACATGAGTTTATACTTCCCCACAGAGAGAAAAATGAGATTGATAATGAAACTTCAATACATACTTAAAATGTAAGCATCAAAAGTACTAATTCTTATAGAAAAACATGTCTTTGCTGATGTTAATCTGTCTGATTCATACAAAGATTTTTCCCGAACTGGATAAGGAATTACCACAGGGAACACTCCGATTGCTTGGAAGTAAGCTAAGCAAACCCTTGTAACAACCTCCTTGAACTATTCCAAGAATATTACTCTCCGTGAGATAATTAAAGAATGTATATGATTAAGGACTATTATCACATATATTAGAGGAGCTAGTAATTTTAAGTTGAACCAGTATGCTACTTGTATATATGAAAATTATGCATCATGTATCAAAGAAATGAAAGAAAGATACAATAAGGGTGATAATACAAAACATTTTCTACTTAAGTTTTATACAATCAGCAATAACAAAACTCTCCTCTAGATTCAAGTGAATCAAATAAGATGTCAGGAGAACGTGACATATTTTACCTAAAACCATATTTTGGGAAACATGTAGAAAGTATTAAAATGCGAATGTTTTCCAAACTCCCTTGATTGATGCACGAATCAGGGGGAGTAGTAGACAAAAGGGGAAGTCCACTATACATGTGATATTGGTATGTTGTGATCATTCCTTGAACCAATATTTTATTTTTTCCATTGGGTTTTGTTTTTTGGTGTAAGGTTTTAATGAGACAACAATTTATATACCATCATGCTTTCCTAATTCTCATGATTGATACACGAATCTAAGAGAAAACTAGACCGAAGGAAAAATCTATATATTGCAAAGAAGCTGGTGCGTTGTACCATTTCCTTCGTCAGACTATTATTTTTTCCCACTGGGTTTTTATTTTGGCGTAAAGTTTTAACGAGACAATAATTGTGCACCGTTACTTCTTTAACTCAGCACAAGGAGGAATGTTATAGTATAAGTGTTACATCATCTAAACGATATGACGATATAGATAGATATAAACATATTAGTGATAGATTAGAACTGATATCTCTCATAGCTATCTATTTATAACTCCTCTCTATTTTAAGGGCTGATGGTTAATAAGAATTAAAAAATAATTTTCTCTGTGTTTCGTTATTCTTTAACATATATATGATGATTATTTACTTCATATATAAAAAATGATGATAAGGAATACAAATTAAGGTTTCAAAAATAGATCTAAATTTAAGGAAAATGTAAGAGAAAGTGAAATCGCTGACTGATTTCTTTAGATTACTTTCCAAACACCATTTCTGCCGGAACTCACTCGTTCACACTCTCTGTCAAGCAACAAACTGGAGGTAATGGTAATCTCTCGATTCTTAGATCTCAATGGCTTTCTCTTCCATTTCTAGCTTGAAAGATAACAAATCTGATTGTTGAAAGAATTTTCCATCTTTTCTTTTGCTTTTTGTTGCTACACTCATGGATCACCGCTTCTTTGTTCATTTTAGATCTTTGTTTCTTAGATATTGAGCTGTTGATCTTCAATTTTGCGTTTATTTATGTTAATTTGTTAGTTTGTGTGTAGGGTTTTAACATGTTTTAGGGGTTTCATCACTTGATGCCTTTTTAGGCTAAATCTGTTTAGCTTATTAAAAGCTAGATTTGGGTTGCTTTCTAAACCTAGATTTTCAACTTGCATGTTTCAGGAGGACAGTGTGAACTGAAACCTGTGGTACGAGTTTGCACCTTTTGGCGTTATATGGGATTTTAGCAAAGATAAAAAGGTTGGTTTGTGGGTTTAGTTTGGATTAATTATAAATGTCTCTTCTATTTATCTTTTGAGAATTGTGGATTTATTTGGGAAATTTCTAGTTTGGTAAACATTGAAGAGGGGTTGTGTGTGATTGAGATTGATGGAAGACAATTTAGGTTCAGATTCGGTTCCTTCTGGTCCTATTGACAAATCTAGGGTTTTGAATGTTAAGCCATTGAGATGTCTTGTTCCAATTTTCCCATCTGGTTCATCTGCAACACCACCACACTCTTCACCATTTGCATTTGTATCTCCAACTGGTTCATTTCCCCCGGGAGTTGGACAGTTTTACCCCTTTGCTACAAATGAGTCTCAGAGGCAAGCCAATGGACCGAATCATGAAACGTCATACACCATCCCGTCACCAGTCCCTTTGAATTCCTTTAGAACACCAGTCTCAGCCGCAAACAATGGTGGCAAAGGGACGTCGAAGAGGAGCTCCAAAAATCATGGAGCATATAACGATGAATATATTCAAAATGATGGTTTTGAGAACGGTTTCATCGTCGATATGGGGGATAGCAGTGATGCCATCAGGCAAAAGCGTAAGATCCGCAAAAGCATGAAGGGTACTCAAACGGTAGCTGTTTCTAGTTCTGAGGTTGACATTGATCCATTGGTTAATCATCTTTTGAGATCTTTCAATCTCGTGGATATTGACCCATCTCGACAAGGCGAGAGTGATAACGATTTGGTCCAACGTGTGGTCATCGTCTATAATTTGCTGAGGAGAAAGATCATACAACTTGATGACTCAAAGGGAGTTATACCCGGGATTTCAAGACGGGCCGACTTGAGGTCGGGTACGATCTTGATGAACAAGGGAGCTCGGGCTAATACCAAAAGACGGGTTGGCGCTGTTTCTGGTGTCAATGTTGGTGATGTTTTCTTTTTCCGAATGGAGCTATGTTTGGTGGGATTGCATGCTCCGATTATGGCCGGAATAGATTACCTGAGTTTTAAGGTCAGTGGTGATGAAGAGCCGGTAGCCGTTAGTATCGTTTCCTCTGGCGGATATGAAGATGACGGAGATGATGGAGAAGTTCTAGTTTATAGCGGTCAAGGTGGTGTTCAAAGAAGTGATAAACTACTGATGGATCAAAAGCTTGAAAGGGGTAATCTTGCTTTGGAAAAAAGCTTGCACCGAGCTAACGAGGTACGGGTTGTTCGTGGTCTTAAGGATGGAACAAATGCAACTGGAAAAGTATATATGTACGACGGCGTATACAAAATCCACGAGTCTTGGATCGAGAAAGGGAAATCTGGTTGCAACGTCTTCAAGTACAAATTGATTAGAGTTTCCGGTCAACCTGAAGGATTTACATTATGGAAGTCAATTCAGCAATGGAGAGATGGTGTTACCACGAGGGTGGGGGTTATCCTTCCCGACCTTACGTCTGGCGCCGAAAATGTACCTATTTGTCTCGTAAACGATGTGGATGATGAAAAGGGACCCGCTTATTTTACGTACTCTCCCAGTCTCAAGTATGCAAAACCATATTCTTCCTCCAAATCTTCGTTAAACTGTAGATGCTCAAATGGATGCCAACCCGCCACCAACTGCCCTTGCATCGAAAGAAATGGTGGTTATCTTCCATATTCGACGGTTGGTGTTCTTCTGAGTCATAACTTATTGGTTCACGAGTGCGGATCTTCTTGTTTATGCCCTCCTAGCTGCAGAAACCGAGTTTCCCAAGGAGGTCTAAAACTCCGTTTAGAAGTGTTCAGAACAAAGGATAAGGGTTGGGGACTTAGGTCGTGGGATCCCATCCGGGCTGGAGCATTCATATGTGAATATGCAGGTGAAGTGATTGAAAATGGAACCGATAGTGAAGATAACTACATATTCGATGCTACCCGTTCTTTTGAACCATTGGAACCAGTGCCCACTGACGAGCCCGTAAAGCTTCCGTTTTCCCTAATCGTCAGTGCCAAAAATAAGGGAAATGTGGGTCGTTTTATGAACCATAGCTGCTCACCTAACGTCTATTGGCAACCAATTTTGCGTGAAAACGACCAAGAATCGCTTCTCAGTGTTGGATTTTATGCATTCAAGCACATTCCTCCAATGCAGGAATTAACATTTAACTACGGAATTCCGAGGGATCAGAAACCTGCACCCCGAAGAAAGAAGTGTTTGTGTGGATCGGCAAAGTGCAAAGGTTTCTTTTACTAGCCTGTCTACATGAAGTTAGCGAAGATGATGTCTCTTGTAAAAGGTTAGCGTTTTCTTTTTACGTCTAGTAAGTTGTTTAGTGCATGTTTTTTTTTTGGGTTTTTGCAACATTTTCCTGTGCTAATTGTAGGTAATCTGAACTCGTAGCGTAATACGGTACCAGTTATGGTTTGTTTTGATTCCTAGAAGTTATCTGATTCATCCTTTGCTTATTTTGAGTACTGTTAACACTTTGATCTAATCCTACATAAGTTATGTTAGTATGAGTTTATGCTTAATTATGCAAAACTGAATCTTGAAAAGTTTCTTGAGGTGGATTATGTATTTTGGTGTCTCCTCATCTTTACCAAGATTGAAAAAAATGGTAGCATTGTCTGTATTCTATCTGATTCTGAGTTTGGCAATGCTGTTCTCATTTTCAGTTTGGAAATTTCTGCTGGTACAATAGAAAGTAAACGATTTTCTTCGAAATTAGGCGTTCCAACATTCTCGTGCTATGTTTGGCAAACTAGCTTATAAGTTAGTTGTTGGATGTTGGTTGATGAACTAGGCATGTTTGATAAAAAAAAAAAAAAGAAGAAGAAAAGGGAAAAAGAAAAGAAGTTAATAAGCCAGATAACAATGTAAAATGATCTCAAAGAAATATAAGGGGTATCAGTTTGTTGATAAACTAGTTATTAGCTGAAAAACAAGTTGTTGGCTGATGAGCTGCTGGCTTAGTTGATAAGTCCGTTAATAAACTAGTCATGTTTGTAAAAAACTAACTATTTAGTTAGATGATAATGTAAAATGATATGAATGTTGGTTTTCCCTCTATATGTATTTTTTAATAATACATATAATAAAACAAAATAAATCAACAATTTTAAATTCGAGTAAATAAATCAACTAATGATTTTAAGAAATCGATAAAACAATCAACTGATGATTTTCATAACAAATCGATTATAGAGAAGAGAGAAGGAGATGAAACGGAAGTTGAGGCTCGTGTGTAACACGATTCCCTTAAACAGATTGGTCGTCTGTTCCCAGGGTACAACAGCCAAAGCAGTTGAACTGTCGGATATAACCACTTGCCTGAAACTCTTAAATACAGATAAAAAAACTCTTAAATACAAATTATTAGGCATAAGATACCATCATTTTATGCAAGATTTTAAAAATCTCTTAATTTACAAGTTTCAAAACACAAGATACATATTACTACTGCAGATTTTTAACACCCATCAATTTGGTATGTACAACACATTTATATAGACCTTTCCATCTATCACTATTAATTAATATAGAGTAAATTACATTTTTGGTCCTTGTGGTTGTCACCCACTATCAACTTTCGTCCCTCTTTTAAACTAATTACAGTTTTGGTCACTATGGTTGCCATTATGCTTCACTTTTGGTCCTTCAGACTAAGTTTTGTTAAATAAGTCTGTTATCTCAAGGGGTATTTTCGACCTTTTAGTATTTCTATTTATTTATTCTATCAGATTTTTTATCCTTATTTTATGTTTTAAAAATAAATTTTAATGTACATATACCTAAACCATGTGTAAAACAAATTGATGCGTCCCACCCTTCCCTTAATGCCTCCATAGTCTGTTGAATCCCCACCCCCTCCGGTCATCTTCTCCGGCAAAACCCCACTACCATAAAGAACCCAAATATTCTCATACCATGATGAACCCAAATTTGAACAAAACTCATAAATTAACCCCATTATTTAAACTTTAAACCCATAGATTAAACCCATTATTTAAACTTTAAACCAATGAATCAAACCCATTGTACATCTCCTTTTACCATAAATCAAATCAATTATCGTAAACCAAAACTCATTTCAAGTTGAATCAAACCAAAAGAAAAAAAAAAGTAGAAGCAAGAAACTTAATCCAAATGCATAGAAAATCATATGCTTTTGAAGATCAAGTGAAAGATACACGAGAACCAAAAAACAGATTCAAACTGAAAATTGCAAACCAAAATCTGAAACCACATATGAGTATGAGAGACTTTTTTAATTGTGTTCCTGTGGTGAGTTGTTCCAACCACCATCACAAGCAAAACAAAACCCACCACCATCGCCTACCTCTATACCTATTATGTCCCCAATTTTATCTGATTATTCTCAACCCAATGTACCACCAGTCACCACCACCATAGTCAAACCCTATAATCAAACCAACACTCTTAACTCAAAATCAAAATAAAACCCTTACTCAAAATCAAAACCCCAACCTAGTGTTGCAAGTGATGTTTGAAGAAAAAAACCATTAAACCCGACCTTCAAACACCTAAATGAAATCTGGAGATCTAGACCCAAACGAAATCGGCAGATGCATATCTAAATGAATAGATGGAGATACGAACTAAACGAACAGAGAGAGTTAGAAAGAGAGAGATAGTGCTCGACAGTGGAGGGGATACGGTTACTACTGCGATCTTTGGGAGACGGGCGGAAGAAATAGAAGAGGGACGAGGGAGAGATAGGAGATAAGAGAGAGAGAGAGAGAGAGAGAGAGAGAGAGATCGGTGGCCGACGGTGAAGGAGATCGCCGGAGAAACGGGGATGGTGGCTGCAATCGGCGCTTGCTTCTTGTGGGTGGATTGTAGGGTGTCGATGGAGTTGGTTCTCACTTCACACTTTCACAGACCACATATAGGTAAAAATGATATTTACTCTTGATTATTTAAATGAAAAAATGTAATGACATTTTTGCCCTTAGCTGTTACTGGCATTTGACGGAGGTTTGGATGGAAGGTGTCATAAGGACCATAATTGAAATAGAATTGAAACCACAATGACTAAAACTGTAATTATTTTGAAAGAGGGACTACTCTTGATAATAGATGGAAAGCACAGGGACCAAAATTGTAATTTACTCATTAATATATTATATTACTATAAATTTGTTTTAATTATATTATTAAATATGTAATTGGTTATTTTTTTTAGATGTCATTAAAATATATAAGATAATCATTGAATTTTAACAAAATACTTAACTTTTTTTATATAAAAAACATTATATTATTAAGCCTGAATTAAACAAATTTATAAAAAAAAACATTATCACTTTCTTAAAACCATCCAAGATCGTACTGTAAATCAACAAAAAAAAACAAAAAATAAAATGAAACATTAAAATCGTGATGTATCTCGCTGCATTGCACAAATACGCTTCTAATATAATATAAAACACATAAAATTTTTCTTTATAAAAAACAATTAGTTTTCCTTTTTATCGAATATCCATCAAATCTGTTTTTGAAAATAACATATAAAAATTATTCTTTCATTAATGATTACTTTTATAAATGGGAAGTGAATTCCACTTCATGCTGATTCCATTTGGATAGAAGCAATAATTGTTGACTCAACATTATCTATCCGTCTAATTCAAAACGAAAATCCAAAGAAAATATTTAAATAATTATTATTTATCGTGGGTTATATTAATCTTTTATATCTTTTTAATAATTAGAGTATGAAAAAATTAAAAAAAAAAAAACCAACGAAATTATCCTAATTTAAATAATTAAGTCTCTTTTAACTACTTTTTTTAAATAAAAAAACATTAAACTTTCTTATTTTGAATGACCGAATATATGAACTATTTTTTGAATAAAAACATTAAATTTTTGGAAAATTGACTCAGATAGAGTCATTCTACACAACAAAAATATGGTCTCCTAGCCATTCCTATCCCGGTTTTGCACAAATATCGCTACTTCCGCAACATCCAGGTCCGTGACTTGGGTGAAAAACAATTTTTTTTAAAAAAAATCGGTATAGATCCGCAATGTGTACATGATAACTGTGATTGGCGTATTTTGGTACGATGTTCTATGTATGAAAGATGCATGACATACACACTTATTAGATGCATCCCAACCACCGTCAAGCCAACAGAGGAGTATTGGGTCATTTAATTTTTCCAAAAGTGCAGGATACTAGTAGGACACTCCGTGGATCCGGCATTGTCAACGACATAAAAAAACCAAGTTAAAAATAGGTATTTCGTACTGGTAAGCTTGACATGCGAAAGATTATGCACTAACGATGGTGCGTGGTTGCCTTGAAGAATCGTTTACCGGACTCCCTGGGTTTCTCTATAATTTGGAGCTCCATAATCCTGACACCTTTACCTAAATAAAGACATATAGTAGAGGATGTTTTGAGATGTATTTCGCTGCTGTTGGTTGCACGATACGTATAATTTTCTTCTAACTTTTTCACCACTGTAAACTTCTATTATCATTTTTGCACTAATAGATATTATAATTTTCTAATGTGTAAACCACATAATTTTTCCAAATTCAGTCGTTTCTAGGACACTTGCACCGAGTCATTATAATAGTCGGTGCTCATTTGAAACGCCTTACTTAGGCACAATGTTCTTAGCCGTTGTTATGGACGTAAATAACCAAATTGTGTCCATCGCTTTCGAAGTGGGTAGGTCTGATAATGGGGAGGGATTGACTTGGTTTTTGTCCATGTTGAAGCAATGTATCGGAGAAATGGAAGGGATGGTGTTCTTATCTGACAAGGTTGCCTTAATAAAATAAGTTATTACAACAGTGTACCAAGGACCCATCATGCACTTTGTTGTCGCCATCTGATGACGAACGTAAAAACCAGGGACAATAGGGTCACATATAAGATGAAATTATTTTGGAAGACGTGTAAAGCGTACACGATGGAGGATTTTGAACTGAGAATGGAAGGTCTATAAGGCGTTCTACCTCTCAGTGCTCCACTCATAGATGAGGTTGGGCCGGAGATATGGACAAGGACCCATTTTCCAGGAATGCGTTACAACATAATGACTTCAAACAGTGCCGAGTCGGTGAATGTACTGTCACGTTACGCTCGGAAACTACCTATCGTGGTCCTTATGGATTACTTTTTATCATTTCAACAATACTGGTATTCAATTCAACGAACTAAAGGAGGTTATGTAGTAAAACATCTGTATATAAATTTATGCTTTTTTTAATGATAACAAAACAAATTTTTTTTTTTTTTGCAGGGAAAATGATCAATGCTCTCACCCCGCAGGCGGAGGCCATAGTTCAAAGAAGACAAATAAAGTCGGCTACCTAGACTGTACATAAAATTGGCCATGGTTTTATGAAGTTCACGATTTTCGTAGGAAGGCAAAAGTGAATTACCATAATCATATTTTCTCTTGTATGAAATGATAGATCTTCGGGTTACCTTAAGGTCATGTAATTGTTGTTGCAAGATATCTACAGTGTACATATTCCAACCATTTGGTATTTGGTTATTTCACGTCGAATAATTTCCCATCAACATACGCAAAACTCATGCATCCCGTTGGCCCTTCTGAAACATGGGTTGTTCCAAACTACCCACTTATGATTGTTCAACTACCGGTGATAAAGAGACGGGCTGGTAGACCGAGTAACCATGATCGTATTCCATGTCGCGGTGAGGGTCCCATTCAGAGAAGATGTACTTGTTGTGCACAAACCGTACATAATCGGGCAAACTGTCCATCTCCTGGACTAGCAAAGAGCATCTAGTAGCTGACAAACTACCAATATCGACCTAGGAGAATTATGGAAGTTTTAGGCATGATACTTTTGATCTAAACTTCAATGTTAACGAGTAAACCATGTCTGTAGTAACAGTTTTGTAATCTATTAATATATCCTATTTTTATATATTTTCTTGTAAATAAGGAAATTATTGTTAAACAACACAATAATGTAAACCATTTTATTCAAACAAAAACAAAACATGAGCACATAACATATAAATTTAAAGGATATTATTTAGGCGTGCATAAAAACAACACACCGCACATGCGCGCATAAAGCCGACAGATGACACATACAAGACACTGAAGATGAGATATCCTAAAAGGATAAAGTGCTTTGCACTGATCAATCCGGGTCATTTTTTCATTAATCAGTGCTTGCATTTGGAAATTGTTTCCCCTGTTCTTTGGCATGGTCTGTTAGCTCAAATTAGCTGTAACACCCCGAAATCTTTGGTTGAAAAGAAGACGGAAAATGGCGACAGTGCTCCGTGCTACTGCTTGCGCGAGTCGAACCGCGCGGTGATCTGGGCTGGACCCTGTCTACTGCCCGCGATAGTCGGGTCGCGCCACCACTCGTGCGGAGCCACTACACGCACTTAAAGGAGAAAAATAGGCCTATAACCCCATTTTCTCACCCAAAACTCAAATCTCTCCCCCTTTCTCTCCTAAACCGACCCCCATCCTCTCCAAACAAACCTAAACTCATTTTTGGGGGGTTTTCCTTTTTAAATCAAATGATTCTTCACCACCTAGCAAGTTGGGAGCTAGAGCTATCATCCTTTCATCTTCATCTTCCTCACCAAGGCTTCTTAGGGTTTCATCCAACCATTTTCATCCTTTTGAAGATTTGGAGTTTGTAGCTCGTTTTGGGGATCTAGAAGAGTATGGATGATGGATTTAAACTATGGCAAAGGTAATCTTCTCTTCTCTTCAACTATGGAAAGTAGGGTTTTGGGATAAGGTGAGATCTGCATGTAAAATGTTTGGGGAACAATTCTATATGTTTGAATATGGATATTTATGGTTGGACATTGATGGATCTAGGTTTTTGGAAGTTTTGGCTTGAGGATCCAAGTTTCTTCAAAGGAGCTCAAGTTGGGGAAAATCTAGATTTAGCCTAAATCTAGCAAGGTGAGTTCAAGTTGATTTGTGAAAACGTTGTCCGGTTTTAATAGCCCCTTTTGTGGAATTTTAAGTATGATTGCGTTTATTGCGTATCATTTGATAGTTGCATGTTTTGAGTGCTTCGGTCATTCAATTGGAGTCATGTAATGTTATAGGCTGTAATGTAGTGGATCCATAGGCATATGAGTCAGACTTTGTTTGTTAAAAGAAAAATGGCGGATATTTTCATGATGGGACCAGGATTAGTCATGGGGCATCGAAGGCCTTATTGTGCGGGTTCGTAGAGTCAAACATCTTCCATTGGTCCAGTGATGTAATTTCTGAGTCTGTTTTTATGGGATAGTTATTCCTATTTGTAGCTAGTTGAAACAGTGGGTCCTCGGGGGCAACTTGGTACGGTTATGTGGAGCCGGATAGTAGCCATGGGCCGTAAATGTAATCCTTGTGAATGAGCATGATTAGGATCCTCGGGTGCCCTCATCCACATATTAGTACGAATCGGCTAGCTCGTGGCCATGGGTCTTAGTATGGTGAGCTCAATAACTTGGGAAGTGACCTACTTTTGTGTTCCGCCACTAACCATGGAAAACGGTTCTCCCCCGTCACAGAAAGGTGTAGTTTTGGGTATTTACTTTTATCCTTGTTTTTTGGTGACGTTTTGAGTTTGGGATGTTCTCCATATGTTAAAATTTTGGAGGCTTGAGTTTACTCTTATTTCGGTCGTTTGGTTTATAAAGTTTTAATCAAATTCCAATATTTGAGCATTTACCATTATTCACGTTTTGACTGAGTTTTGGGTTGCACCACTTCATGAAAGAATGTTTTGCATTGAGACATCCATCTTTAAAAATGCATGTTATTGGAAAAGGGTCGTTTTCATATTTAAAGTAAATCACTTTGAAAGATCATGATTTAAGTCGCATTATTTATGTTTAACGATTTTTATAATCTTGATGAAAACTCTTGAACTCACCAGACATTAGCCTAACCTTTTTATTTGTCGGCATGTGCATCAGGTTCCGGCTGGGAATAGTTCTAGTGACACTGTGAAGAGAAGAGTGCTAGTTGTGTACTCGAGGAGTGTGTAGTTTGGTGAAGCCTTCCGCATATATTACGGGATTTGCAGCTTGTCTTTGGGTTAAGTAACACTCGTCCCTAGTTTAGTCCTTGTATGAGACTAGAGTTTATAAATGTTGAAGTTAAATATAGAATTCTATTAGGAGATTTATCTTTTATTTGATGAAAATTTAAAATTTTAATTTAGCTGCTCTTTCCAAATTTGAGGGTGTTACAAGTTGGTATCAGAGCTTAAGTTTGAGAGAATTAGGTATTAATTTTGGATGCCTAGACTCAAACTAGTGTTCTTTTAAGTGAATGAGAGTGGAAATTGCACCAATAGGCGCTTTAAGATTGTATGTTTTGAGGTTGATGGAGGCACCAAGAGCGGAAATCACGTCGAGGGTAGCAAGGATGATCATGTACAATACGTTCATAATTGTACCTGGCCAGTGTTATGGTGAACCTACTAGTTACATGTGAGTTGCAGTTCTAATAGGAGTAATAGAGTAAGAACCATACCAGTAATGATCACTAGACTTATGAACAAAATCATATGTATGACAGTAAGAACAATACCTTTTTCTAGAAAACCTGATCAAATGATCTCTCGAATAAGAAAAATCAGGTTTACCTTTCCGTACATTGTTCTTTTTGGCTTTTGATGTATGTACAAATGATTTGTTACTTTTCTTCTCTTCCTTCTTCTCATCATCAAGCGGTTTCACCTTCCAAACCAACTTTTCTTCATTATATCTCCTTCTTCTCCTTCTTCTGTATGTATCTGAACCATATACATTTATATCAAAGAAAATGTTAGTAGTACGAATCTTATCAAATGATTTAATTGACCTTTTTAAAGAAACAATTTTCTGGTGTGAGCTTGCAGCTGTCTTGAATGAACAGTCAAAATCAGCTGGATCATCTCTAGGTGTGTGGATTTGTGACTCTGGAGTCGTTTGCTCAGTCACCACCACCTTAGAAATAATACCTTCAAGCTCTTTTATCTTTGAAGATAAACTATCTCTTTCTTGAATTCAAATATATTCAGACTTCTCTTTTTGCTCTATCAGTGCACTCGTGGATAGTTTAGATAACTTCTCTGCCAGTTTCTTTATTTTTACTTCAAATATATTCCTTTCTTCTTCAAAGTCCTTGTCCACATTCTTTCTTCCATCAGATATCTCTTTAAAGAATCCAACATTCTTTTGTTCTATGATGTTCTTCTCTTTGTCAAACTTTTCCCTTTCTAGAATGATTACTTTCTCAAAATCTGAAATCTGTTGAGAAAGTTTTACACATTTTAGCTCAACTGCTTTCTTCTCTTTAAAGCTTTTCCTGGAAAAGTCTGAAAACTTTTTAGCAAACTCTTTCTTTTCTTTCTCAAAAACACCTTTGACTTCGACCATCTTTTGTTCCAAATCTGATATTTTCTTTTGAAGCTCAACATTAGCATCCTCCATATTTTTAATCTTCTTCTCATAACTTTCAACAGAAGCTGCTGGTTGGATTTTGGCAATTTGAGCTTCCAGATCAGAAATCTTTCTTTTTAGTTCAATATTTTCACATTCTATCTGAGAAATTTTCTTCATCAGAAACCTATTTTCAGACTCCAATTCCCTTCCTTTTAATACCACCTTTGGTCCTAACATCATCCATTCAAGATAATCCCTCAACTCCTTCCCTGTCGCTTTGTAGGTATTTATTTGAACAAAAATCTCACTAGAAATACTTTGCAGCATAAATTTTTGAGCTATTCTATCAACTCTCTGTCTTTTCTTCTGTTCCTCAGTACAATCTTCTACTGGTAATGAAGGTTTCATCACTCCTTCATTCAATGATAATATGATGTAGTAACCCATATCACATTTATCTATAAAGTTTAAGAATCTAACTTTCCACTGTTCGTATTCTCCTTTGAACAACATTGGTGCCTTCACACTTGTTTCACACTTGTACTACTAGCAAGTGCTTCTTTGGAAGTCATCCTGTTATCACAAAAAGAACTTGAATTTGATCGTTAGTCCAATTTGAAATCACAAAAATACAGAAAACTTGAAAGAAAATCAGAAATGAAATTTCCAAAAATCTACAATATGGAATTCGCAAATTACAATGAAACACAAGAAATTCTCAAATCACAAGAAACACACACATAATTCGCAAACAACAGAAACACTTCAGAACAAAGTCAGAATTCGTAAACTCAGAATTCGTAAGCAAGAAGACTCAGAATTCATTTACATACACAGAATTCGCAAACTAGGATGTAAGAGTCTTTAAGAATTTGCAAGCAACACCAGTCTACGAATTTTAAGCTTTTCACAATACACAAATCTACGAATTCTAAGCTTTTCGCAATAAACACAAATACGAAATCTGTCCTCAACAAAAAAAAAATTCAAAAACTTTTCGCACAAAGAACATATGCGAATTCTTTTCTGCGAATCCTTAAAGGTTTTCACACAACCTTTTGTAAATCAAGCTTATGCGAATTCTTATGAAATTCGCATGAGTCACTTATACGAATCCTATAGTTTTCGCAACACACTATTATGCGAAATCCTTTGATTCAGCGAATTCTTCTTGCGAGTTGTTCGTGAAATCCTGCGAGTTGTTGAGGGACTTGCGAGTTCTTTAGATCTCGAACAAAATAGCCTCTGATCTGCTCAAAAACACATCAAACCTTCATCTTTCAAACTGAAATTTTGACAAATCAATCACCTATACTCCTAGAATCTAATTCTACCAACGAATTTCAACAGGATACACATAGAAATACAAATCGATATAGAACAGTACTTTTCGAACTCGTGAAAATAAAACTCACAAAATTTACCAAATTATCCAAAATTACCGTGCAATCCTTTTTCAAACCTATAGAAGAATTATCTAGAACATTAATCGACCCTAATCTAATCCATAAATCTAACAAATTTGCACAAAAACTCAAAATTGATCTTTGACTCAAGAACACAGTGCGAACTTTCCAATTTTCTTGATTTCTCTCTAGATCTGCTCTGATACCAATTGTTAATGTCCCTATTTCAAGTTCTCATTGCTACTAAACAATCAAGATGAACAAACTGTAATCACATGTCATTGATTATGAAATCACAAGTTACAATTTCACTTTCTCTCACTAATTTCTCTCATTAGAATGATATACAATCTGTTCTTCTCTGATATGCTCCGTCTCACACACAAACTGATTACAATGAATGACTTTCACACAATCTCATAAGTGTTCTACAATGAATGACTTTCTTCTATCTGATTACAAAGACTCAAAACTATTTATACCAACAACTAATATAAAACACAAACTTTGACTTTGACATTATTACACTTGACTTTGACATTCTTGCTTGAGAGTTGACTTTGAGATTTTGAATTGCTTGACTTTTATCTTCAGTATTAATGATCTTGTATCCAACAAATCTATGCCCTAACACGTATCTAGAGAGATTCCTAGAGAGAGAAAGTATCTTGCGTTCAATCTTGTAAACTGTGGAATTTGATCAATGACATATGACTTTCTAAATTGAAATTGTTGTTGATAATCTTGGTTAGAACTTGTATTGTGGGACACACAAAATGGCTACTAATCGGTTTCCATGTTCATTTGGTGTTTCTTTTATGAACGGGATCACGGGTCACCTACTATCCAATTTGTCATTCGGATCGTCAATTGGTAATTGAGGTCCGTGATCCTATTATCTTACTAAAACTTTTACCGACATTGATTTTATATTTCTAGTTCTTTAAAATAGAATATGGATACTAACCTATTTGTATGTTTGTTTCGTCTTATGTTTTATGGAAATGATCATGGGTTATCGATTCTTAAAGTTCATCGTACGACTATCCTTTTGTAATATAGCTATATGCTCCTTCTAAATTTGTTATCTACCAAGATGTTTCTTATTTCCTGTTCTTAGTACATTGAAATGACTACTAATCGGTTTCCATGTTCAATTAGTGTTTCTCTAATGGACGGGATCGCGGGTCACCTACTATCGATTTTGTCATTCGGCTCATCCAATCGTAATTGAGGTCCATGATCCTTTTATCTTTCTTAAGCATTTACCGATATTGTACTTATATTTCAAGGTTTTCGAAATATAAGATGAATACTAATCTTTTTGTTTGTTTGTTTCGTCTTTTGTTTTATGGACATGATTGTGGGTTATCGACTCTTACACTTCGTCATGTGACTAGTCTTTTGTAATATAGGTATGTGCTCCTTCTAAGTTTGTTATCTACCAAGATGTTACTTGTTTCCCATTCTTAGTACATTGAGATGACTACTAATCAGTTTCCATGTTCAACTGGTGTTTCTTTTTTTGACGGGATCGCGGGTCACCTACTATCCAATTTGTCATTCAGCCTATCAATTGGTAATTGAGTTCCGTGATCTTTTTATCTCTCTAAAACATTTACCAACATTGTCTTTATATTTCTAGTTATTTGAAATGGAATATGGATACTAACCTTTTTGTATGTTTGTTTCGTCTTTTCTTTTATGGACATGATCATGGGTTATCGACTCTTAAAGTTCGTCGTATGACTATCCTTTTGTAATATAGTTATATGCTCCTTCAAAATTTGTTATCTACCAAGATGTTTCTTATTTCCTTTTCTTAGTACATTGAAATGACTACTAATCGGTTTCCATGTTCAATTGGTGTTTATTTAATGGATGGGATCGCAGGTCACCTACTATATATCTATTTTTTCATTCGGATCATCCATTGGTAATTGAGGTCCATGATCCTTTTATATTTCTAAAACATTTACCGATATTGTACTTATATTTCAAGGTTTTCGAAATATAAGATGAATACTAATCTTTTTGTTTGTTTGTTTCGTCTTTTGTTTTATGGACATGATCGTGAGTTATCGACTCTTACACTTCGTCGTGTGACTATCCTTCTATAATATAGGTATGTGCTCCTTCTAAGTTTGTTATCTAACAAGATGTTTCTTGTTTCCCATTCTTAGTACATTGAGATGACTACTAATCGGTTTCCATGTTCAATTGGTGTTTCTTTTAGGGACGGGATCGCAGTTCACCTACTATATATTTTGTCGTCCGGCTCGTCCATTGGTAATTGAGGTCCGTGATACTTTTATCTTTCAAATTTTTTTACCGACATTGGTCTTATATTTCTAGTACTTTGAAATAGAATATGATTACTAACATTTTTGTATGTTCGTTTCGTCTTTTGTTTTATGGACATGATCGTGGGTTATAGACTCTTAAAGTTTGTCATGCGACTAGCCTTTTGTAATATAGGTATGTGCTCCTTCTCAATTTCATAACTAGCAAGATGTTTCTTATTTCCCTTTCTTAGTACATTGAAATGACTACTAATCCGTTTCCATGTTCAATTGGTGTTTCTTTTATGGATGGGATCATGGGTCACCTACTATCCAATTTGTCATTCGGCTCGTCAATTGGTAATTGAGGTCTATAATCCTTTTATCTTTCTAAAAGTTTTACCGACATTGTTTTTATATTTCTAGTTCTTTGAAATAGAATATGGATACTAACCTTTTTGTATGTTTGTTTCGTCTTTTGTTTTATGGACATGATCATGGGTTATCGACTCTTAAAGTTCGTCGTGCGACTATCCTTTTGTAATATAGCTATATGCTCCTTCTAAATTTGTTATCTACCAAGATGTTTCTTGTTTCCTTTTCTTAGTACATTGAAATGACTACTAATCGGTTTCCATGTTCAATTGGTGTTTCTTTTACGGACGACAACACGGGTCACCTACTATCTATTTTGTCGTTCGGCTCATCCATTGGTAATTGAGGTCCAATATCCTTTTATCTTTCTAAAACATTTACCAAAATTGTACATATATTTCAAGGTTTTCGAAATATAAGATGGATACTAATCTTTTTGTTTGTTTGTTTCGTCTTTTGTTTTATGGACATTATTGTGGGTTATCGACTCTTACCCTTCGTCGTGTGACTAGCCTTCGGTAATAAAGGTATGTGATCCTTCTAAGTTTTTATCTACCAAGATGTTACTTGTTTCCGGTTCTTAGTACATTGAGATGACTACTAATCGGTTTCCATGTTCAATTCGTGTTTCTTTTATGGACGGGATCGCTGGTCACCTAATATATATTTTGTCGTCCGGCTCGTCCATTGGTAATTTAGTTCCGTGATCCTTTTATCTTTCAAATTTTTTTACCGGCATTGTCCTTATATTTCTATTACTTTGAAATAGAATATGAATACTAACATTTTTGTATGTTTGTTTCGTCTTTTGTTTTATGGACATGATCGTGGGTTATCGACTCTTAAAGTTCGTCGTGCGACTAGCCTTTTGTAATATAGGTATGTGCTACTTCTCAATTTCTTATTGTTAGAACCCATTTAGGCAAACAAATTAAAATAATCCATAGAAAAGTAGAGATAAGATGAAAATTAAGAACATAATTATCAAGAACTCATCTCATATACTTTGATTTCATTAATGGAGGGGAAAATGGGAAGAACACCACAGTAAACATGTAAACGCCTCGCATTAGTCTTTGTGTGTGAAAAGTGATCTATCCAAAACCTAATGAACAAATGAGCCACGGGAACCAATAAATAGGTCCCATTTACAAAGAAAATGATCAAGCTCATACAACTAATTATAAAGCCCAAAATACAATTTTCTTTATAAAACATTCAATTAAATTAGGGGCTAATTTAAGCTAACAATCTCCCCCTAATGTTTTATAAAGAAAGCATCATCATATAGTCTCCCCCATTATTTCTTTAGAAGCTTTGGTTTTATATTCTTCGAGTCTTAAAAGCATCACAAGCTCCCCCTCAAATGTAGGCCCATCTTATTGAAAGACTTAGACAAATTACCCCATTTTGTCCAGCTTTCATGTCTCAACTTCACTGTTGTTTTTGACCATCAAGGAGCATGTTTGAGAGAAAACATAAAGCATTCACATTGAAATCCAACCTCTTAGATTTCCATCGATCTTTGATTCGTCCATTTTGGATGAAAAATGAGTGAGTTGTGCAAGTTTTCCCACAGCTGCATATAACGTTCGTCAAAATAGAAAATTTGACTCTTAAGATCCCGTTGAGTAAGCATTCAGCACCGAGCCTTAAAATTGAATAACGGATGAGGGAGTGACAAACAATGTGTCACATGTGTGTCTTGTAACCATGAAGAACCGACGAGAGAACACCGTTCTTGAAAGCGGAAAGAGCACGAGTGAAATGCAATGCTTTCGGTCCAGTATCCTATTGTAGACTTTGACACTGATTTTGGCATATCAGAACACAAAATTTGAGAAAACTAAAATCATCAAAGTCGTACTTCTGTGTTTTAGTAATCTAATGCAACTGGACACATGTAAATCGGAGCTTCGAGTAAAAAGTTGTGCACGTGTTTCTAAAATAGCGCAATGTTGTTAGAAAATCTGAAAAATTCGGGCTTATGTCACTTGGCTCATTGTGACCTTTGGACCATCGACCTCTGATGTTCGTGTTTAGGTATACCTCTGGTCCCCCCTTTCTGGTCTCTTCTCTTTGAAGGTTTTGGTCCACAGAGGCTCTGTGGACAACTTAAGAGCCTCTATGCCTCTTAAGAGCCTCTCTGAGAATCAACTTCTATGCATCAGCCTTTTGATCTTCCTCTACAGCCTATAGACAACTTTTTCACATGAACAGAGCTATGCACAGATTTGTTGGCTTCACTGAACAACTTCTGCAAAGGTTCTGGACAATCTATAGAGGCTCTGCAGAACTTCTGATGTGCACATCTTCTGCCTCTGAACTTCAGCACGTATTTTCTGCAGAGCATCTCTAGATATTATCACAGAGGCTCCGTGCGTGCCTCTAGACAGTCTCTAAAATCTTCCATAATGAAGCTCTGTGTATAACCATTATCTTCAAAAACAACAAGGTCATCCTCTGCTGTAGAAGAAGGATTCTAGATGGGTGAGTCACCATCTTCTAATGTCAATAATGCACCATATTCTTTCATCTGTTCCAGAATCTTTCTTCTTTTGTGATCAATAGAATCCAGAGTTGAAATCTATAGAATCTTCTGCATTGAACTCAACGTACAACAACAAACAACTCTGATTAAGAGCTTAGTAACCAGAGCTTCTGAACAGGCTCTGGACGTATGTGCAGCCTCTGTACAGACTGAATAGATTTTGCTCCTGCACAGAGCTTCTCTAAAATAACCTCTGCACATACTATAACTTCTCTCTAACTACAATAGACTTTTGCTTTTGTCTATGATTAGCATGCTTTTGAAATCAAACAGCAAGGACTCTTGTTCTGAACATAATGACATAAGCTTTATGTTTGCTTCTGCTGCAGCTTATGTGATCTTCAAATCTGTACATTCAGCCTTGGTATCGAAGATGATTGACTTGTTATCACCAATAAAATCTGTGGAAACAAGATCCTCTTCAACATATCACAAGATACCTTTCAACTTGGCTTCTGATTCCTCTTAGATAGCATCCTTCATCTGCTCGTAAGTATCTTTCTTCTCAAGTCTTGTCGTTGATGACCTTGGCCAAGGGAGCAAGGCAGTTGGTTGTGTAGCTAGCATTTAAAATAATGTCAAGCTCATGTTTGTATTCGACTTTCACTGTCCATAACTCAGATCCACATTTTTCCTATCTTCGGCCTTTGCTCTGTTACAACTTTAATTGACAACCCACAACTTGTTTGAATAAGCTTATAGACATGAACATAGCAGCACTGATAATTTAATCTGGATTTGCTATCCAACTATTGATATTTATATTGAAATCTGGATTACTCTGGATTAACATGATATTGAAATCTGAATTTGCTATCCAACTATTGAAATTCTGCAAATATCGAATTGGTAAACTTGGAAAGTATACAACAAATTCTTTTTTATGCACTTGCTATTCGATTATGTCTCATGGAAGAAAGCAATTTGCTTTGGAATCTGGTACACCATCAAAAACCTCAACATGACTTTCTGGAAGCTTAAATCTCCTTTTAAGACCCACTACGTCAGAACCAAGCAAATATGGAAGATTGAGGCCAAAGTATTCCACTTATCAGTAGCATCAAATAAACACAAACAAATAAGAGCACTGTCCCTACTTCTGCATTATTTAAAAAAATTGCTTCCACCAAACTCTTTCAAGAAAATCACATATTACGAAGTAATCACTACTATAGCTTCCATTGCCATAAGTCTCTATATATAGACAAGAAGAATTTGCTTTGCAACCTGTAACTGCACCACTATCGAATTCTATAGAAATTGGATATATCCTATTATCTGCTGTAAAAAAGGTTCTGAGATCATGTTTGAGTTTCAACATAGCAGCGAACCAGCGGTTGTAAATTTTTCTGGACAATCTCTTTGGATTCAATACAACAGCTCAACAGTAGCTTTATGCAGCTTAACTGCAGCTACATTCTGCTGCAATTAAGTTCTGAAAAACGACATTTGGTTTCTAGGGTCAGATCTTTCAACTGATAACTTCCTTGACTTTGCAAATTGTAGCAGCGCAGGAGGTGCAAGGTTGCTTGCAGGTACTGATTGGGCAGATTATGGTCCAACAAATGAGATACCATTGGCACTTGATAGACCTGTTGCATTAGGACTATAAATATCAAGTGCCACACGATTGTTAGATCCCATTACCAGTACCTTTCTCAAAAACAACATTCTGCCATAACTTATTAAACAACACGGTTAGCTCCAACTTCTATGTATAGAAGTATTGAAAAATAGGCTAAGTATAGGAACTGCAGAAATGGGTACATTTGCGGCAAAAGTCGTTCATTCAGGGGTGGATGATCTGACCAAACTACGAGATGAAATCAAGGACCTAACTCGCAGTGTTATGGTTCCTTTCCAACCTCCGACATCCACTTCTGCACCTCCACCCTCCACCTCTAAAATTGACATTCCAGGCCTCGCAACAAAAGAAAAGTTAGAGACAATGGGGAAAATGGTTCTGAGAAATCTCAACCTCATTGGAGCTGATATCTCCCATCAAGGCAAAAATGTGGCAGAGGATCTGAAGAAGACTGTAGCCACGATAAAATTTAAGTCTGATCTTGAAGTCAACAGACTATCGTTGGCTACAGAAGACGTTTTAAAGAAAATCTCCAAGCATGCTGAAGATCACCTCTGCAAGAGGCGAAAGAGGAAGGCACCTGCGACCTGCCAAGCCGAGGCATCGCAGAAGAGGGCACGACAAGAGGACCAGGATCCTGATGCCTCTGGTCCTTATGAGGGGGAGACTCTGAAGATGAAGACTCAAAGCATGATAACTCAAAAGAACCCCTGAACCAACAAGTCCCATGAAGCTCAGAGCCTGAACCTCAGAAGACAAATCTACAACAGGCCTCTGCAGCTTTATCTCCCACAGTACAAATCAAAGCACCATCAACCGCCAAAGACAAAGGCAAGGCTATTGCCACAGAGCCCCTGAAGAAGAAGTCACCTCCACCAAGCACCGAAAAGCTTATGAAGAGCTCCTTTGATACCCACAAACGTGAAGCTCTGAGAGGCATTAAACCCGAAGAGGAAGACTGGGCATTCGATCTGCAACCCTTCTCTGAACTTCATGTCTTAGACCCAATCGACAAACCTTCAAAGGATAGAGTCGCATAAGTAATCCAAGGCTTCGAGAGCTTGAGAAGACCCTTCCCTTTTCCTCAGAAGAAGAATATAGAAGAAGATGTCTACAAGTACCTCTATAGCCGAGGAGTCCATGATCATCCCTCTGTCAAGCTCTCAGAGCAAATTGTTTCAAAGGAGGGGAGAAGATTCTACAGAGACAAAGCCAAACCAAAAATGAGTGTCTTCTCCATTGCCAAAATCTCAGTGGTTCTGTCAATAAAACTTGGCCATACAAAATGCAAAAACTTCTGGTTCAACGAGTATGAGGTGAAGAGAGATGATGGGCAAATATGGACGTTCACTGATGCAGATCTGCCAAAATCTTCATCCCCACGATCTCTCAGAGCTATTTAAGTGGACAGAAGACAAGTTTGGCTGGAAGAAAGAGTATCAAGAAGCCCACCTAACAATCAAAAGAACCATGAGGGAAAAGCTACTCTTTTACAGCATTGTCGACTTTCTAGTGGAACTTGATCTGGGGGTCAAGAAGGTAAACTTTCCTCCACCAGAGGATAACCTACCACCCTCTGCCACAATCCTTCCGAACTCCATCGTAAATTCACCTTCCTTTGGCTTCATGTACATCAATCCCAAAGGCGAAAAGAAGATTTTTATAGGGATAGAAAGTCACAAGTACTCAACTCAGTCTCTACTGTTCATACAAGACCTGATCATCAAAGACAAAGGCACACCACTTGTACCCACAGAAGCTGCAAATGTACTTCTGGAAAATATAGGTGCAACAATAAACTTCAGAGATTTGTGCGTGTTTTACTACAGAGAGATGAAGAAGGAAGGTGGCTTTGGAAGAAAAGTCAATGATTTCCAGACGCCATGATATAGGCTCTGAAGAAATGTAATTTTCTTTACTTTCATTTCATGTACTAAAAATTATTGCCTTATGGCATTTTTTTTATTTATGAATGCAAGTATTCAGAGGTTGAGTTCCTTTCACCTCTTTTTGTTTCTAACCTAGCCTAAATCTCAACAATCAAATTATTCATTTTTTAATACTTAGGGGGAGATTGTTAGCTCCAAATTCTATGTATAGAAGTATTGAAAAAAAGGCTAAGTATAAGAACTGCAGATATCATGATCAGAACATCCAAGTACACCGCATAACCCACAATCTCAGAAGATTCTTTCGAAAGCTCTGCCAGAGGACTCGTAACCTGAGAATGATCTTCAGATCACAGAGCCTCTGTAGTCTTCGAAGATGGCAAACTCAGTTCAAGACAAGGTCACGTGCAATACACATGATGACAACTGTTCAAAGTTTCTAGATCATTTCATGTCAGTTTGTGTCTTGTACTAAGGGGTGCATTCTCATTGTATATATATATATATATATATATATATATATATATATATATATATGAGCACCTCCTTGGAGTTTAGAAGCAAGTAAGCACACACACAAGTCAGATTAAAGAGATTGTATTTGCCTGAGAGTATTTGCACACACAAGTGCGTGTTCTTGGTGTTCATAAATGTTTATCAATATAACAGTGTCTTGAGTAAAATCCTTGCTATATCTTACGATTCTGTTTATTGATTATTTGTGTGTCTATTACCTTGAATGTTCTACTTTTCTACATATTAGAAATGCTTCTGCACTCTTATCCTTTTATCTGTGTGTAGTAAAAGTCCATCAAGTAAAGAACATCATTATTTGGGATCAACAATTGGTATAAGAGCGGTCTTTGATTCTTAATATCAAAGGATCATATTCTATACTTGTTTCCCACGTTCCAGGTAGTAGTTTGAGTCTGTTTCTTTGCCTTGATCCCCACTCATAAACATACTCTGTTTTCTGGAGCTACGTCAACCTGTTTGACGTAGATTCTAAAGCAATTGTGTTTTAATCGTTGAAGATAGATTCAAAGCTTAGTTGTTGATTGTCATCTTTCTCATACTGAATACTCATCCCTGTTGAGTAAACTCGTGATCTTTTCTAAAGAACCCTTCATACTCTGTTTTTTTCTCTCTACCTAAAAATGGCGAACCAAGTTAACTACTTCAGTGCAAGATCTCAATCAAAACCCCCCACTCTAATGAGGGATGAATATCCTCAGTGGAAAATCAGGATGATGCACTTTCTCGAAGGTGTCGATCCTTGTTTGGTTGAGTTTCTTCACAATCCTCCTTACATTCCAATGTCTACAGTTCCTCGTGTTCCTGCCACTGCAAACACCCCTGAAGTTCCTGAATATCAGCATCCAAAACCCTTAAGTGAATGGACTGGACAAGAAAGTGCCATGCATGAACTTGCAAAGAAAGCCAAAAGACTACTCATCATGGCTATCCCAAATGACATTTTTCAGTCTCTTGATTCCTGTGAAACATCGAAGGACCTATGGTTAGAACTAGAGAAACAATTTGAGGGTGGTGCTAAAACCCTCAAGAACAACAGATCTCTATGTATTAATGAATATTTTGCATTCAAGGCTCTTCCGAGTGAATCCATCCAAAGCACATACCATAGGTACAATTCCTTATTAAACAAGTGCAAGAGATATGGCATTCAAAGAACCTCTGAGGAGAATAATGTCAGATTTCTTCAGAGCCTGAATGACGAATGGCTTCATCTAACCATGTCCATGCAAGCTACACTAGATCTGGATGTATGGTCCATTTATGACCTTTTTGGTACATTGATAAGTCAAGAAAACAGAATATCAAAGTTGATGACCCCTGTCGGTGGTCCTCTAGCGTTGGTTGGAAGTACCACAGAGTGTCAGGACAAAGGAAAGGAAAAGGCGACTAAGGATGCTCAGCATAAGAAAAAGAAGAAAAAGGTTATTTTGGCAGAGAGTGAAAGTGAGGAAGGATCTGAGGAGGAAATCGATATGGCTGCCCTAGCCAAGACCCTTGCACTTATGACCCGACAATTCAATATAGGTCTTAAGAAAAAGCCAGAATACAGAGGACGAGAGGAAAGAGACGACAGAAGCAGAAGATATGGTGAAGAAATAAAGTATGGGAGAGAAGAATTCAATGGTCAGAGGCAAGAAGAAAGAAGAAGTGGACAAAAATCAGACGTCAGAGGTACTGATAAAGTTCCTAAACAAAATGAAGGTTGCTTCAAATGTGGAAAGCTGGGCCACTTCGCCGTAGAGTGCAGGTCCTCTGCCATTAAAGAGAAACCCACAAGAGACGCTGCTTCCTTCATAAAGAAAGCAAAATACTATACTCAGAGATCCCTAATGGCAGAATAACAGAAACTTGAAACTGACTTATGTGGAATGGCAGAAGTCCACTCTTCTGACGACAAAACTGAGGTATCTACTTCTGACTCTTATATTTCTGAATATGAAAACAAACTTGAAAAACAAAATGAATTTTTGCTTATAAAACCATGTGCTCAGAGCTTCAGAAGAAGTTGGCCTTCATTGGAAGAGAAACCAGGCTTCTTACCCAAGAAAAGGACAAGCTTTATCTTGAAAGAAAATCACTTATTTCTGAGCACATTACTGATAAAAAGAGTCTAAAAGAAAAGGTTTTAAAACTCGATCAATCTTTAAAAGAAAAGGTCAAAAAGCTAAAGAATAGTGAGAGTGATCGATTAAACGCCATCTCTTTGAAGAATTTTTTCCAAAAAGAAAGAGAAGTTCTTCATCAAGATCTGTTTGACAGAGATTGTTATCCTAGATTAATCTAGTTGATAATTAACACACAAATACAATATATATCAAGAGATATAAAGATTAGAATAACATACCAATCCCTTGAATAAACAGTTAAACCTTGTGTGTTCTTGATACCTTGAATGTAGGATTACAGAGAAAACAACTACCTCTGTAAAATATGATTATGAATAATAATGAGGATTAACCTAAAACCTATTTAAACAAAACATTAAATACCCAGGCCTAATGCCTAATGGGCTTTGCTAAATGCTAAGCGGGATTGAGGCCCAATAACTATTAACTATTAACTTATTACAAAATAAACCCTTTAATTTTAACTATCAAGTAAATACAAATTAAACCCTGAACTTTAACTTTAATCTTGAATACAATTTATGATCCAACAATCTCCCCATTTGGATTCAAGATTAATTTTTTTTTTTTTTTGCAATTGTCTTCAGGTCTTCACTTTTCTTCAGATATGACGTTGATAGCTTCAAAACTTGATATCCTTGGAATCTTCAGTCAGCAGTCTTCAGATTATATTCTCCTTCTTTGATAATTCTCCCTTTTTGTATATTATCCCCCTTTTTGATGAGTGGTGAGAATCATCATCATCAAAACTTTGCAAAACAATCTCCCCCTTTGAATATGGTCATCAGTTGAGCATTGTCTTCATGTAACGAGCTCTATGTGAAATAAGAGCAGTCTTCCCAGACGGAAAGAGTGATTATTTCAATCTTTTCAGATTCAAATAGTCAGTAGTAACCATTTGAATCTTTTCAAATTCAAATAGTTTAATAGGTGTAACCCTGAATCAACAAATGACTCAGTTAGAATGCCTGTCAGTAATACAAAGTTACTGAGTAACACAAAGTTACTATATAAGGAGCTGGTTTTGATGTTGGCTCCCCAGGTCTTCCATTCAATCATCGAATAACACATGGTTATCTATGAACGTTCTGACAGAAAACAAATTTCTGTGTGCATGTGCATGTGTATGAAAAAATTAAGCAAAAATGATTGCTCTTCAATATAGGCTCAAATTATGTAAACTTGTTGAGACAACAACAAATTATACAAAGACTCAATGTGCATGAGAAAGGGTTCGAAGGTGGGGCAACTTTCCTTCTTTTTCAATATTAGTATCTTCCAAATGAAGAACCAATATCGTATGTGCTGCGTCCCCAGAAAATGTGAAACATTCTCTTTTTGAGAAAAGAATGAGTAGCTGGTGGGGTTGTATGCAAAGGATGGCATGGGCTAGTTGCCTATTTCAATGTTGGTCACCAAAGAATGTGAACCAATCAGATTATGTGGCTGCCCGACTCAGAAAGTGGTTTGGTGCAGAGTCTAATATTCTTTTACTCTGTTCACTCACCCTGTTTCTTTTAATCCTCACTTCTAACCAATCTCTCTTATCCATTTTACCTCTTCACACACCATCACTCAATTCTTTTGACCCCTCTCCCCTCAATCACTCAGGGAATACTTCCTGGGTAGGAAACACTGGTTATCGTGAATCCATGGAAGTTCTGTTAAGCTTACACACTGAATCCCATGTAATTTCCTAAAAAGAACTTGTTGTTCAACATGCTATTGTACATGAAAGCACAAATAAGCACAGAGTTACATGAAGAACAAGAAATTTGGGAGAAGTCAAAACAGTTGTGTTTGACGACGCAATTCTCCCCCTCAAACTAAAAAAGTTTGACAATTAAGCTCTAAGGAGTTTTTCAATTTAGCTTATAGACAATTAAGTTATTTTTCTCTTAAGCTCTTTAACAAGTAAGCTTTTTGACAATGAAGGTCCCCCTCAACTGAAGATTTTTTTTTTAACAGAAATGAACAGAAAGTAAAATGATAAAGCACTGAAGAGCGGGTTCTAATCTGAAGTGATCAGAAGCCATACTCCGTTGAGGTACGGGTTCTAAGCTGATTTACTTAGAAACCTTCGTTCTTTCTCCCCCTTAAACCTTGGGTGCCTGCAACACAGATTTAGCTTTTGGTACCCACTGGTATTTGGGTCCTAATGGGTTAGTTGCAGTTCTAGTGGGAGATATGAAGTAAGAACCATACCAATTATTCACATAATCGTTTCTTACAAAATCATTTGAGCCACAGTAGGAACAACTAATTTTATTTTGAGCTAACCTGATCAGTTGATTGATAGTATAAACCAGATCAGGTGTGCCAAAAGTTTTACCTTTTGAACCATAGTTCCATTTGGCATTTGATGTATGCACACATGATTTATCTTTCTTCTTTTCCTCTGGAGATCCTATAACTCTCCAGATCCAATTTCCTCTATTTTCATCTTCTTTTCTCCAGATCCTTTTCTTCTGAGACTTGTTCTTCTTTAAGTTACCTGAACCATCAACATTTTTGTCATAGAAAAGGTTAGAAGGATGAATCTGATCATTAGATTTAGAAGTAAGACAATCATCTAAATCATAGAAAGGATTATAGAAAACATTTGAAAAATTTGAACTTGAAGCTGTTTTTAATGAACTATCTGAATCAGCTAGATCATCTCTTGGTGATTGAGCTATTGACTCTGGCGTCTTGTGCTCAGTCAGCTTCACCTTGAATACGATCTCTTCAAGTTCCTTTATCTTTGACGACAAACTGTTTCTTTCCTTTTCAATCAGATCAAACTTCTTATGCAACTCAGATTTTGCATTCTTCTCCTTCATGAAGTTTGTTGACAATTCAGATAGCTTTCCTGTCAGCTTGGCTATCTCGGTCTCAAATATTTTCTTTTCTTCAAAAAAGTCTATATTTGGTTTCTTCAGCTCAACTTTCTTCTTCTCATTCTCAGCCTTTTCTCTCTCTAGAATGATAACCTTCTCAAAGTCTGAAACTTGTTGAGAAAGCTTAACACATCTAAGCTCTAATGATTTCTTCTCTTCAAAGGCTTTTCTGGAGAAATCAGAGAATTTCTTGGCAAAGTCTTTTCTTTCTTTCTCAATCTTCAACATCTCATCTTTATCTATTGTATTGTCTCTGTCTTGGGTTGCCTTTTCTTTCAGCGTATAAATCTCAACCTCAAGAGTAAGAACTTTATCTTTCAGTTTGTCTCTTTCAGCAAAGACTTGAGAGTTTGTCTTTTTAAGCTCTTGTGATGTCTGAATAGCAATGTTTGCTCTTCTTCTAAGCTCATCAAGCTCTTTTTGCATTGATTCCTTCTTAGACCATGTAGAGCTTGACTCAGATCTTTTCAACTTTGCTTGAAGATCCAAGATCTCTTTTTCTTTAGACTCAATTATTCCTGCAAAGTCAATTATAGAATCAGAATCTTTTGAATTTTCTTTTAAAGCATTGATCTGAATAAGAAGAGATGAGTTTTGAATCTGTAAAGCCTTGTTCTCAGCTTTAAGAGGTGATATCTCGGATTTGAGCATTTTTGCCTCTTTGTCATACTCAGAAATTATGTTAGAAGATATTGATAACTGTCCAGCAAGACATTTAGCCTTTCCTTTTACTTCAGAAAGAGTCATGTTGTTGAAATCAAGGTTGTAACCTTCAGACATCTTTAGCTGTATGGTTAGAAATCAACTAATCTGTATCAAGACAATCAACAAGAAGAGATCGTTAGAATCAAGATAAAAACTACAGTAAAAAAATTTCAGAAAAATAAATTTCCAAAAATAATTAAATGCAGTCCTCTCAATCAGTATAGAGATTCAAAAAAATACTGAAAAAGTGAACAGTGAACAGTACTTGCGCGAACTGGGTCTAGCGCAAAATGAGGTTTGCGTGTCTAGTGGGTCGCGCAAAGTGTAGTTCTCGTGAGACTTGGGTCGCGCAAACAGTGGTTCTCTTAAGACTTGTGTCACGCAAACAGTGTTGACCGGTATCTTGCAGTCGACCGGGATGTTGTTCGACCGGTAAGATGTAGGACCGGTGACTTGTAATGACCGGTATTATGCTCGACCCGTAAAAGTGTTCGACCGGTAGGGATCTGTGTGTGTGTACCGGGCGACCGGGGCGATGTGAGGACCGGTATCGAGTTCGACCGGTATTGGTGCTTTGACCGGTAGCTTGTCAACCGGACAAGAGAGTCGACCGGTATTCTATTCGACCGATATAGACTAAGGCAACTGATATAGTGTAAGGACCGATAGGATATGGACCGATAAAATATGTTGACCGGTAAGTGATTAAGACCGATAATGCTATGGACCGGTATTGTGTGGACCGATATAGTGAACTCGACCGGTAATGTGCCTTGACCGGTAATGAGAATGGACCGATAAGAAGAGGTCGACCGGTATGTTCTTGAGAATTCGGCCCAGAACGATGATAATCAACCCAGAAATCACTTTAACCCAGAAATCCAATGTAAAACTTAGACTTTTGTGCCCAGAAACAAGTATCGATCAGTATTCAATCAAAATCAATGATCAATTTCAACTTTCGTACCTCAATTCGAAGAACACAGTATCAACAGTTTCTAAAAAACTCATCGAACCCAGATACCAAAAATTCAATAAATTCAATCACTTGATGTTTTATAATGCAATTAACCAAGGAGATAACTTTCAATAGTATAAAACTCATCTAATCATATCAATTTCAAGCATAAAAACATGTTAATTCATGAAATCGATTTTCACTTGATGAACAGTAACTCGATGAATAGTAATCGATGAATAGTAAATGATGAATAGTAAAATTGCAAAACACAAATTTAATCCTAAACACTTGATTCTTTTGGCTCTGATACCACTTGTTATCCCAGATTAATCTAGTTGATAATTAACACACAAACACAATATATATCAAGAGATATAAAGATTAGAATAACATACCAATCCCTTGAATAAACAGTTAAACCTTGTGTGTTCTTGATACCTTGAATGTAGGATTACAGAGAAAACAGCTACCTCTCTAAAATATGATTATGAATAATAATGAGGATTAACCTAAAACCTAATTAAACAAAACATTACATACCCAGGCCTAATGCCTAATGGGCTTTGCTAAATGCTAAGCGGGCTTGAGGCCCAATAACTAATAACTATTAACTTATTACAAAATAAACCCTCTAACTTTAACTATCAAGTAAATATAAATTAAACCCTGAACTTTAACTTTAATCTTGAATGCAATTTATGATCCAACAGAGATCTTCAAATTAAGAAATATCAGAATGCTCAAAAGGTCCATGAAAAGGTCAATACCTAAATTGGCAGAAGAGGTATAGGGTTCGATGATATTGACCCTTATACTGGAACTAGAAAGAACAAATCTTTAGCAAATATCTTCTGCCCTGGACAATTTCTAAAACCATGTCTTCCAAACCTATTGTCCACATTCAAGAGGCACAAAACCTCTGAAGGACCACATCTGAGGAAACCTCTGCAGATGGCAAATGTATGGTATGAAAACGATATTCTACCATCTGCACTCTCATCAAAGAGAAAATCTATTCCAAAGAAATATCTGTCTCAAAAGCAGATATGGTCTTCAGATTTGGTCATCCAGAAACTCAAACTCAAATAGCCTTTATGTGCATGATGATTCCTGAAAAGAAACTATCCTCTGATGCACCTGAGTTTGTTCCAGCCTCTGTGGAAGAAAAACTATTCAAAAGGTTTTTGGAAAGTGATTTGAGAAAAACCTATGAAAACCATTTTTTTGATCATCCTGATCTAATCTCTGAAGTAGAAGAAATCTTTGAGCATGATCTTCTAAAAAGTCTTAGTGTTCCTATGATTATTCCTTGCATTTCAAAAATTCTAAATGTTACCAAGGACACTACAAAAGGACAAAACAATGCATTTCCAGAAGGTCAAAGTTTCTCCTACAGAGACATTCTCGACTCAGATTCAAAATCAGAGTCTGAGTCCCCCTCTATCAGTAATGAGACAAGTTTTGTGGAACTTGAGCTGGTTTCCTATGGTCCAGAGGAAAATAGGCTGCCCTCTAGTATTCTTAACAGAATAGTTGCTCCTAAAAAGATAATCACAGGTATACCAATCTGCCCTGACTTTTTGGACATGTGTCTTCAAGCAAAGACTTCTCTTGAGCTTCAAAAATTGTAAAATAAAAAAATCAAGATCACTCATGCTTCCAAAACTCCAAAACCTGTCAATCTAGCAAAGCCTTTTCAAGAAAAGCTCACCTGGCAACAGAAGGCAAAATGGCCCAAAATTGATAAAAATAATTATTTTGTGGCAGTGAATGCTCGAAAGGAAGGTCATTAGGGGAGAGTACACTTAGAGAACCATCAAAGAGGAGTTTTTGACAAGAGACAACCTAGATTAGACAAAGTATTCTGCAAAAAGAAACCCAAATCTAAAATGGGTTGTTGTAAAAGTTGCTCTGTACCCTCCATTAACATTTTTAATGAAATATTTAAGAAGATTACTTATGAAATTCCTCATTGCAAATGTTTTGATCTTGTGCATGCTTTAAATCAACATTTCTCTAGGCCTTCCAGTCTTATATCTCACCCGAAGTCCAAGAATGCCAAATTCATGGGTGAGAAAGGACAAAATGGTACATCTAACAAGAAGGATAAAACCAAATTCAAAGATGTTAAGTCATCTTTAAAGACTCCTAAAAATACTGGACCCATTTGAAAATGGGTACTCAAATCTTCTTAATCTGTCCACAGAAGAAACAACATGTGCCCATTTGGTACCTAGACTCCGAGTGTTCAAGGCACATGACTGTCGACAGAGGATTGCTCTCTGCTTACAAAGATAAACTTGAAGGTGGTTCTGTAACCTTCGGAGACAACAAGAAAGGTTAGATCAAAGGCTATGGAGTCATTGCCAATGGAGACATCGATGTCAACAGAGTTGCATATGTGGATGGCCTTAAGCACAACCTACTAAGTGTTAGCCAACTCTGTGATAATGGACTCGATGTAATGTTAAAAAAGAAGTAATGCTCTCTGATCAAGGAAGACACCACAACAGAGCTTCTGCGGGTAAAGAGACGAGGTGATCTATACCTCATGGACTTCAAGTCCATCAACAGAGACGAAAAGCTCAGTCTGGTCTCAAGTAAGAACGAAGAGGCTTGGCTCTGACACAACAGGTTATGTTACTTAAACTTTCATTCTCTTGACAAACTTGTGAAACTAGATCTGGTAAAGGGCCTACCAAGTATTAGATTCGACAGAGATCATCTATGCTCTGCATGTGAAACGGGCAAACTCAAAAGAGCTGCCCATGAGACCAAAACAGACATATCTTGCACTAGACCTCTACAGATGCTTTACGTAGACCTCTGTGGTCCTATATATCTGTGCAGAGTCTAGGTGGTAAGAAGTACATACTTGTACTCATAGATGAATTCTCTAGATATACTTGGGTGGAATTTGTCCGAAAGAAATCAGATGTTCTTGAGGTACTAATCAATCTTCTAAAGAGGATACAAGTTCTTCATGATTGCAGGGTTCAGAGAATTCGAAGTGACAACGGGACAGAGTTCAAGAACTCAAAAATAGAAACCTATCTCACGACAGAGGGCATTTCACAGAACTTCTCTGCGGCAAGAACTGCACAACAAAACGGTGTTGTTGAACGCAAAAATCGAACACTTGTGGAAGCCACAAGAACCATGCTCACTGCCTTAGGACTTCCAATCTCCTTTTGGGCAGAAGCCATCTCCACGACATGTTTTACTAAAAATCGATCTTTGATAGTAAAAAGACATGCAAAGTCCCCTTACCATCTACTCAATCAAAGAAAGCCAAATATCAAGTACTTCCATGTCTTCGGCTGCAGATGCTTTGTGTTAAACGACAGAGAGCAAATTAGAAATTCAGTCCCAAAGCTGATGAAGCCAAATTTGTTGGCTATTCATCAAACTCCAAGGCATACCGAGTCTACATGATCAAATCAAAACACATACTTGAAAGTACTAATGTTTGTTTTGATGACTCGTTTCAGGTGACTTCTGAGCAAATAAGCTCAGGACTCAAGTTTCAGGATAAGGAATCTGGTGACTCATCTATAGCAAATGAACTTCATCATCTATTTGAAGAGATGTTCAACGATGATGGACCCTCGGAGGATGTCCACAGAGCCTCTGGAGCTGAAGCCTCTGCAGACCAATCAGGTATATCCCTATCAGGTCCAAGCAATACTTCACCCTCTTCCAATACTTTAGCAGGTGCAAATGTCTAGTGGGAGCACTCAGAGGCAAATTATGAACATGGCTCAAAGATTAATCAAGATCATGGTCATCTACAAGATATCTCTGAAGGGTCAACACCAGAACAATTAGAGTGCTTTGAACAAGGCACAACAGAGCTAAAAACATAAACTCAAAATGACCAAAGTCCCATGACAAGTACAAATGATCTCCCTTCTACAGAGGGTGATCAACCTAAAACTGAACATGCTCCAGAAGTGATTTCAGAAGGTTCCAGTGATCACCTACCACGAATGACAAAGTGGACCAGAAGTCACCCACAGAGCCAAATAATAGGTAACCCCTCTGACAGAGTCCAAACTCGATCCAATACTGCAAATTTTTGTTACTATACAAATTTTGTGAGTATTATCGAACCCAAAAAGATCTCTGAAGCTCTTGAAGACTCAAACTGGGTAGAAGCTATGCAAGAAGAGTTTCTGCAGTTTGAAAGAAACAAAGTATGGACCCTAGTGCCTCTGCCGAAAGGAAAAATTGCAATAGGGACCAAATGGGTCTTCAGGAACAAAACAGACGAGGATGGTGTGGTGATCAGGAACAAAGCAAGACTGGTGGCCAAGGGATATTGCCAAGAAGAAAGAATTGACTATGACGAAACTTTTGCCCCTGTGGCAAGGCTCGAGGCGATAAGAATATTTCTTGCCTTCGCAACCCACAGAGGTTTTAAAGTATTTCAAATGGATGTTAAGTCATCCTTTCTGAATGGGCAAATTCAAGAGGAAGTATATGTCCAGCAACCACCAGGGTTTGAAATCTCCAAGTACCCTAACCATGTGTACTTCTTGCACAAGGCTCTGTACGGACTCAAGCAGGCCCCCAGAGCTTGGTACGACAGACTTTCAAACTTTCTTCTTGCCAATGGTTTTGAAAGAGGTACAACTGATACAACCTTATTTTATAAAAAGAGAAAAGGTGAGATTCTACTTGTACAGATTTATGTTGACGACATTATTTTTGGGTCCACAAATGTATCTTATTGTAAAAAGTTTGAGTCATTGATGGATAGTGAGTTTGAGATGAGCATGATGGGAGAACTTACCTTCTTCCTAGGATTGCAAGTCAAACAAACCAAAGACGGCATTTCATAAACCAATCTAAATATGTCTCTGACATACTTAAAAAATACATGCTCTCTGACTCTTCACCAATGAAAACCCCTATGGCCACTGGATCTAAGCTTCATGCAGACCCAGAGAGCAAATCTGTGGAGTGTAAACTCTACAGAGGTATGATAGGATCTTATTTGTACTTAACCGTAAGCCAACCTGACATAATGTTCGCCACATGCCTCTATGCAAGATTTCAAGCTAACCCCAAAGAATCTCATCTTCATGTGGTCAAGAGGATCTTCAGATACCTAAAAGGGACTAAGAATCTTGGCCTCTGGTATCCGGAGAACTCCGACTTTGATCTTGTGGCTTATACAGATTCAGATTACGGAGGATGCAAACTAGACAAAAAGAGTACCTCTGGGAGTTGTCAATTCCTAGGAGGGAAACTAGTGAGTTGGATTTCTAAGAAGCAGAATTGTGTCTCGACATCTACGGAAAAAGCGGAATACGTTGCTGCTTCCAGTTGTTGTTCACAGGTTCTGTGGATGAGAACCCAACTCAGAGACTATGGATTTGACATCGAGAAAACCCCCATCCTCTGCGACTCCAAAAGCACCATCGCGATCTATGCCAATCCTGTTCAGCACTCTAAAACAATGCACATCGAGATCAGGTATCAATTTCTGAAACATCATGTGGAACATGGGATAATTGAAATGTACTTCGTCCCCACAGATTACCAGCTTTCCGACCTTTTGACAATGGCATTAGATGAGAAAAGATTTACTTTTCTCGTTGGCAAGATTGGGATGCTAAACATGAGTTGATTCACAGAGCCTTTGTACCCATGCACAGAGCTTCTGTACCCATGCACAGAGCCTCTGCTGTACATACTATATAACCGTATATAAATTTTCATTTCTTCTCAAAACCATTTTGTTAAAATGGCTCTCTTGCTCTGTCTTGGTCAACGACTAGTTCCAAAATATTCCAAGCACAGATCAAGGGGGAGCTGAAAAAGGAGACATTGACAATTCAAGGGGGAGTTTGACATCATTTTTTAAAATATGTCTCTCTGCCCCTTAAAAATGTTTTCACAACTTTTGAGTGATCACCACCGAAATTATTTCCTAAAAATAGAAATTTTGGATCTCAGAGCCTCTGTGATCTATCACAGAGCCTCTGTACCTCACAAAAGGGGTTTCTTATCACATGATTGTGTCTGTGTTCGATCATCTCATAAGTTTTTTCGATTGTCCAGGTCTCATTTGTTCTGAACCCACAAAATGACCTCAGAAGCTATTGTCCCACAGAGCTTCTGCAATTTTTAAACTTGAAAACTTTTACCATTTGGTCATTTAATGCGGGTTATTTTCTAAAAAAATCACTGTCATGTGGGAATAGTTAATGCCACGCGCGTGAAAACAGAGGGAGGCGCACTTACTCAATCGTGCACCACCCATCCTTACGTGGCACATTTCTATTGGTTCGTAGTTGTACAGCCGTCTTTAAAAACGGATACTTATCCGTTTACACTCATTACGGATTTCAAATTCTTATCTTTACCGCCAAATTCTTTTTACCCCTCACAGTATATAAACCCTCCCATATCCCTTCTTTTCCCTTTTACCTACAACTTTTACTCTCAAGAATTTCCTTTGTAAGAATCTTTCACTGCTTCAAAAATGGCTTCTCATTCCAGTTCTTCCAAGAACTCCAATGGCTCTAAGAACACCAATAAATCCCAACACTCAGCTGCACAAAATAATGATTCAAACTCTGTTGACCAAGAACAAGTCCTCACAAGCATAATGCTTTCCTTTACACGGCATGACTATCACTTGACTCAGATGAACAACAAGCCAAACAACCACTTTGATACCCTAAATCCCTCTGGATTTAATGTTGAAGCCGAACCCCTAATCAAGATCCTCCAAACCCACTTTCTTGTCAAAACCCTAACTATGAAGAGGAATGAAATCCCTGAATCATACATTCAACAGTTCTGGCTAAGCCCTAGTCATGCCAAGATGGAAGGATACGGGCACTGTATCATTGGGTATGCAACTCATCCCTCGACTACTAAGATTTTGGATTTGGGCATCAATCGAAGGAAGTTGTCAGATGTCTTTGAGCTCCCCACCAAGGAAGATCTAAACCTGCGCAAATTTTCGGAGGAGCCCACAGAGGAAGAACTATTAGAGTTTATGCGGTTCATTGGATACGCTGTACCAATCACCAAAAGAACAAACTTCAGAAGACAGAATCTGCACCCATTGTGGAACGTGCTTTTCTCCATCTTGAACAGATGCTTAACGTCAAAGGTTGAGAGCCCAGATCAGTCGAGCCATACAATACTGGCTATCATGTATGGGATCTACTATGATCTACCACTTGACTATGTGGGACTTATCTTCAGGGAGATTAAGAATGCGGTCATCTTCAAGCAACAAGACCAGGATAGAGGCACAAAGCCCAAGAACATCGTATTTGGCAGGTTCTTGGGACTACTTCTGGGAGACGATCTGATTGGTGAAGGAAAATTACCAGCAGAGGGTAAGACCATCAAGATACATGAGATGAAGTCACACAGACCCACGACCCTCAAAACTGGTTATCCGAACGCAAGACCTCTGTCAACACACCTGTTGACATATCTGGGTAGTGAAGAGGGAACTAGGGCTTACATACGAGGGCACATGACTCCTGCACCGAGTCCTGCAACCCCCCCTCGCGTAGCATTCAAGGTAGGGGAGATTGTAGTATACTTGAGAGATGAGAGTGAGAGGGAGACAGAAGTTGTGGCCACAGAGGCACAAGTAGTGAGTGAGAGAAAGGGAGAGTTAGATTGAGGGGAGGGCAGTGCGAAAAAGGAGAAAAAGAAACAAAAGAAAAAGAGAACCGCAGAAGTAGAGGTTCCAAAACCAAAGGAGAAGGCTGCAGAAGAAACAACAGAGGCTGTCAAATCCTCTGAGAAGAAGAAAAAGAGAAAACTACGTACGCTCGTAGAGAAAGAGCGATCTGCTGAAGCCAAGGTTGAGGCTCTTAGAGCTAGAACTGAACCTGCAGAGGGCAGCGAAAAACCTCTGCAGAAGAAAAAAAAGAGAGCACTGGTCTTTGAAGAAACCCCTGAGGAAAGACCTAAGAGTCCTTTAAAATTGGCCTCTAAAATAGCTAAAGAGGTCATTCTTAGGTACTCAAGGGATTTGGGAGAAACCGTGACTGTGGAGATTGAAGATATGACTGGTAAGTCACAGAGTGAAAAGGAGGAAGAAAAAAACAAAAAATAGAAGGAGGAGAGTGGAATAAAAGATGCCTTGAGCACACAACCTGAACCAACTCTCCGTGCAACCCACATCTATACCTCTGCAGTTCTAGTGTAGAAAGGTATTGAAGAAGGACTGCACACTCCTATCCCAACCCAAGCCGACCGGACAAGGGATATTCCTTCACCCTCTGTACCACCATTCGGGGAAACCAAATCCATTTCACCCTCTCAAAAGGGTAAAAATGTTGTTATAAGTGTCCATTTGCCCCAGGACACGACACCCCCCCCACACAGAGGCATTTGTTGCCTATTTCGCGCACATGAGTGACCACCCAACCGCTTCAGAGTTGGCAATGAGAGATCACACTAGTTCTGTGGTTCTAGAACAACCACAAAACTTAATCACTAGGAATCTTGGGGAAGCCTCTGAACCCTCCCCCAAGAGACCTACTAACAGAACTTCTATAGATGATTCCTCCGTGGAACATCGAGGATTGGAAGGAAATCCTATAGAGCTCAACATCATCTCAGGCTCTGGAGGTGTCAAACACTCGTTGGAAAAATCTGGAACATGTGTTGTTCCAGAGGTCACCACGGACACCTTCTTCACAAAGGGAGAGTTTAAAGCCTTTGTTGACATGGTGTTCCAAAAACTTGAAGAGTTGAAAAGCTCTGTCACGAAGGAATCCCAACAGAACACCAAAGTCCTTGCAGAGGCTCTGAAAGCCAACGTAGAGGCTCTGAAAGCTCTTCATCAATCTTCAGTACAACATTTGCCAGAGATCAAGAAGTTGACAGAGAACTCTGTGACAAGGCAAGATATTCGAGAATGCGGTAGATCGATTAACATTCAGACAGATGCAGTTCAGGCCTTGGGGGATATCTGCATGGAGAAAATGGTTACATTTGCAGCAAAAGTCGTTCAGTCAGGGGTGGATGATCTGACCAAACTACGAGATGAAATCAAGGACCTAACTCGCAGTGTTATGGTTCCTTTCCAACCTCCGGCGTCCACTTCTGCACCTCCACCCTCCACCTCTAAAACTGACATTTCAGGCCTCGCAACAAAAGAAGAGTTAGAGATAATGGGGAAAATGGTTCTAAGAAATCTCAACCTCATTGGAGCTGATATCTCCCATCAAGGCAAAAAGGTGGCAGAGGATCTGAAGAAGACTGTAGCCCAATAAAATTTAAGTCTGATCTTGAAGTCAACAGACTATCGTTGGCTACAGAAGACGTTTTAAAGAAAATCTCCAAGCATGCTGAAGATCACCTCGACCTGCCAAGCCGAGGCATCACAGAAGAGGGCACGACATGAGGACCAGGATCTTGATGCCTCTGGTCCTCATGAGGGGGAGACTCTGAAGATGAAAACTCAAAGCCTGATAACTCAAACAGAACCCCTGAACCAACAAGTCCCATCAAGCTCAGAGCCTGAACCTTAGAAGACAAATCAACAACAGGCCTCTGCAGCTTTATCTCCCACACTCCAAATCAAAGCACCATCAACCGCCAAAGACAAAGGCAAGGCTATTTCCACAGAGCCCCTGAAGAAGAAGTCGCCTCCACCAAGCACGGAAAAACATATGAAGATCTCCTTCGATGCCCACAAACGTGAAGCTCTGAGAGGCATTAAACCCGAAGAGGAAGACTGGGCATTCGATCTGCAACCCTTCTCTGAACTCCCTGTCTTAGACCCAATCGACAAACCTTCTAAGGACAGAGTTGCAGAAGTAATCCAAGGCTTCGAGAGCTTGAGAAGACCCTTCCCTTTTCCTCAGAAGAAGAATATAGAAGAAGATGTCTACATGTACCTCTATAGCCGAGGAGTCCATGATCAGCCCTCTGTCAAACTCTCAGAGCAAATTGTTTCATAGGAAAAGAGAAGATTCTACAAAGACAAAGCCAAACCAAAAATGAGTGTCTTCTCCATGGCCAAAATCTCAGAGGTTCTGTCAATAAAACTTGGCCATACAAAATGCAAAAACTTCTGGTTCAACGAGTATGCGGTGAAGAGAGATGATGGGCAAATATTGTTGGGAACTGAAGAATAACTCAAGTGATTAATGCTGCTAGTTCAGAATTACTACTGCTAGAAGACTCCAAAGTTAATACTGCTGAGTATTACTACTGCTAGTAGAATTAATACTGCTAGTCAAAGTTAGTGCTGCTTGAACAAAGTTAGTACTGCTTAGCTAGTTAGTACTGCTAGTGGTTAGTGCTGCTTAGTAGTTAATGCTGCCAAGACTTAATGCTGCTTATAAGGTAATGTGAAGATAATGATGAAGAGATCGTGGGTAAAGATAAACAAGGATATTCTGAAGATATTCATGGAAGATATACTGAAGATATTTTATTTATTTGTAACTATCTTTTTGTTTAGTATATGTATAGTTTTGATAGAATAGATTAACAGAGATATACAGATTGATAGATTAACAGATATATAGAATTTTTATTCTAAGTTTTTTAAAGAGAGAATCAACCTCAAGGCATAGATCCTAATTCTAGAGAAGTAGAATTCGTCTTGAAAGAGCTTGTTCTTCAAGATTGAGGTTGTGTGTGTAATCTTGTGATTTTAATACAAGTTTGCAAGTTGTTAATCAAATACTGTTTGTTTACTGTTACATTGAATATCAAAGTGTTATTCCGCAACTTCTTTGATATTGTTTCTGAGACTTTATTCTTGTTGAGAATTCGATCCTGACAAGTGGTATCAGAGCTTGTTCTCTCAGAAACATCTATTCATTCATCATGGAAAACTTTGCAGAATCAAACAGTACTCTGGTTTCAAAGGTACCAATGCTCAGACCCAATGAATTCGATATGTGGAAGATCAGAATCAAGCAGTACATACTCCTCACTGACTATTCTATGTGGGATATCATAGAGAATGGTCCTTCTGAAGCAGGTAAGATTGGTGCAGATGGAAAGAGAACTCCACCAAAAACTGATGCAGAAAGAAAGGCTAGACAAACAGAGATGAAAGCCTTGAGCACTTTGCTCTTGGCCATCCCCAATGAATATCAACATCAGTTCTGCAACTGCACTGATGCAGAGATGCTCTGGAATGCTCTAGAGAAGAGATTCTCAGGTACCAAAAGTACCAAGAGAAATCAGAAAGCCATTCTGAAGCAACAATATGAGAACTTTATGTCAACCAAGAATGAGTCCATGACTCAAACTTTTGACAGGTTCAACAAGCTTATTGGTGAACTTGCTACAGTGGGAGTACAAATTGATCAAGATGATCTGAACAGAAAGTTTCTAAGGTCCCTGAGTGATGAATGGACCATGTATACTGTGGCTTTCAGACAGAATGATCAACTGGAAGAAAAGAACTTGATGATCTATATAATGATCTAAGAGTTTTTGAATCTGAGGTAGAGGCTAAGAAGAGGCCTTCTGGGTATGTTCACAATGCTGCACTCCTTTCAGCATCAACTGATTCTACTTCCAACCCTGAATCAGTTAGTGCTGCCAATGGAGCAAATCTAGAGAAAGGCAATGAAACTGTATTTGAAGCCTTTCTAGCAAGTCATGGAAACTCTTCTCTCATTAATGATGACTTGGAACAACTCCATCCAGATGATCTTGAAGAGATGGACATTAAATGGCAGATGGCCATGCTCTCTATGAGAGTTAAGAAGTTCATCAAAAGAACTGGAAGGAACAACTTCTCACAAAGAAGAGAAGATGGAGCAGGTTTTGACAAGTCAAAGGTGGAATGCTATAAATGTCATCAGAAGGGAAACTTTGCTAGAGAATGCAGAAGTGGAATGCCTCAAAACAATAACCACCAAAAAGCTCAATCTGGAAGCTTCAATAATAACAGAAACTCTGCTCAAGCCATTGTCTCTCAACAAGGCATGGGGTTTGATTGGAGTGATCAAGCTGAAGGGGCCATCCAGAACCAAGCTCTAATGGCAGAGGTGTCTGATCTCCCAACAGAGGTAACTTCCAATCTTTGTTCTCAAAATTGCATTAACACTGTTAAGAGGTATAGGGATCACAATCAGAACATGAGTGATAACCTTAAGAGATTGGAAAAGGACATAAAAGATTATCTGAGGATAGTTGAAAGATTTGAAGAGCAGATTAAGGGTTTTCAAGCCAATGAGCTTCAACACTCTTATGACACAAACTACTGGAAGTGGGAGAAGAATGACTTAGAACTTCAACTGACCAGATCCAAAGAGGAGAATGAGAAGATAAAAAGGGAGTTTGAGAAAGCCAAGCTGGATATTGAGAAATTTTCAAATGCTTCTAAAGCAATGGACTCTTTGCTCCAAACTCAAATCCATGACAAACTTAGAAGAGGAATAGGGTACAATACCACACCACCACCCTATAACAACAACTACATCCCTCCTAGTTCAGATTTGTTAGAAACAAAGGATAGGAAGGACCTACCTAAGGGAGCCACTGAGATAGATCCCTTAGATGAAGTAGTTGTTAAGGATAAAACTGAGAAAGAAGTTGTCAAGGATAAAGACAACACTGTGAGTGGTGAGATTCCTATAGAAAACCACATAATCACCAATGAGGGTTGTGGAAAGCATTGGATCAAATCCAATGAGATAGAGAAGACTGAGGAAAAGAACAAGAAGGTTCACTATAAGCAGACCACTATTGTGAACCCTATCCCTTACAAACAGTGTGCATGCAATAAATTTAAGCCCCAAAAACATGATAAACCAAGGGGAAATCAAAGAAACTGGAACAACCAATGGGCACAAAAACAAGGCATTGATCTAAGTAAAATCAATAGACCAAAGCCTTGTTTCATATGTGGAAATTTAAACCATTTGGCTAAGTACTGTTACTTTAACCCTATTAACCAACAAATGAACTTTCAAAGATTTGTGCAAAAACCTGTTGGTTATAGGAAGGCTGGAAAGAAACATGTGGTGAAGAAACCTGTTGAAAACAAAGGCCCCATGAAGAAAAAGGTTTTGAATGAAAGTATTAAAATGTGGGTGCCTAAAAGCACTAAAACTGTTAGTGCTGCTGACAGAGATAGTGCTGTTGGAAGCATTATTGCTGCTACCAGTGTTAGTACTGCTGAAAATATTAATGCTGCTAATACTGTTAGTACCTCTTCAAAGGTTAATACTGCCAACACAGTTACTGCTTCTAACACAATTACTACTTCTAACAAGGTTAGTACTGCTAAGCATGCAAGTGGTGCTAAGGCAGTTAGTACTTTTAAAACCAGTACTGCTTCTAGCAAAAGTGTTTCCAAGCCTATCATTGTGACAAAGTACTCCAGAAATGAGGAGTCAAAGTTTAAAAATCTTGTCAAGAAAGAATGCAAGTATTTTGATGAGAAAGGGGTACCCAAGACCACTTTGGCTTGGGTTCCCAATTCAAACTAACTGATTTATCTTATGTGCAGGGCAACTAACAGCTCAAGGGAAAGAGCATTTGGCATGTTGATAGTGGTTGCTCTAGGCACATGACAGGCAACATGTCATGCCTTCAGGATTTCAAGCATATCAATGGAGGACATGTTGCTTTTGGAGATAATCTTACTGGTGGTAAAATAAGTGGCAAAGGTAATGTTACAAAAGGTAAGATGACATTTGAGGATGTCTACTATGTTGATCAATTGAAGTACAACCTGTTAAGTGTATAACAAGTTTGTGACAAACAACATAGCATATTATTTACTAACACAGAGTGTATGATCCTTGCTCCAGAGTTTAAGGTAGTTGATGAAAGCATGATACTACTTAGAACTCCAAGAAAGGACAATGTTTATTGTCTAGATATGGACAATGTTGATAGTGATTCATCCCTGAACTGTCTTGTTTCAAAAGCTTCTGTGGATGAATCCTCTCTATGGCACAGAAGGATGTGTCACATGAATTTCAAGACTATGAAAAAACTTGTTAAAAACAACCTTGTAAGAGGTTTACCTTCGAAAGTCTTTTTATGTGATGATCATTGTGTTGCTTGTCTTAAAGGCAAACAACATAAAACTTCTCATAAGACCAAAGAGTTAAATTCTATTTCTTCTTGTCTCCAGTTATTGCATATGGATCTGTTTGGTCCTACAAATGTTATGAGTATAGGCAAGAAATCTTATTGCTTGGTTATTGTTGATGATTACTCCAGATTTACTTGGGTATATTTTCTAAGGACTAAGGATGAGACAAGTGGACTGATCAAATCCTTTATCCTAAGAATTGAAAACCAAACTAATCAAAAAGTAAAAGTCATTAGATCAGATAATGGGACTGAATTTAAAAATCTTGATCTAAACACCTTTTGTGAAGAGAAAGGCATTGAGAGACAATATAGTGCCCCTAGGACTCCTCAACAGAATGGAGTTGCTGAGAGGAGAAATAGGACACTAATAGAGGCTGCTAGATCTCTGTTGGCTGATTCAAAATTGCCAATTACCTTCTGGGCTGAAGCAATTAATACTGCTTGTTATGTCCAAAACAGAGTTCTAGTAGTCAAGCCAAAGAACAAGACCCCATATGAACTTTTAAATAAAAGAAAACCATTTATTGGATTTTTCAAACCTTTTGGGTGTCCTTGTACTATTCTCAATACCAAATCTCACATAGGTAAGTTTGATAGCAAAGCAGATGATGGATTTCTTGTTGGTTACTCATCTCAGAGTAAGGCTTATAGAGTCTTTAACTCTTCTTCTAGAATAATTGAAGAAAGTGACAATGTCAAATGCAATGAGAACACACCAAATCCAATTGGGTCTGGTCCTCAGTGGCTATTTGACATTGATTCACTAACTAACTCTTTTGGTGTCAGTAGTGATGATTATGCAGGATCAGGGAGTGGAGGATCAGGAACTACACAAGTTCAAGACAGTTTATCTCAATCTGTGATCTTTCCCATACCCACAGTGGATCCTGTTGAAGACTGTGAAAAGGAACCATCTACTGAACCAAGTCTGAGTGAAGAAGAAAGTAGAGATGAGGAGACTCAAGTCAATAAGGAATCAGAAGTAGCTGCTGAAAACACCTTAGTTGAGTTGAATGACTCAAATCTAGAGGTGGTACTTAATGAAGAACCTAATCATCACACCAGAATTCAAAAGAATCATCCTCCACAACTGGTAATAGGAGATATATCCTCTCCTATGATGACTAGAAATCAAAGCAGGCTGCAAGAATTGCAAGATCAACAGCATACAGTGCTTTCTTGCTTTTTATCCCAGCTTGAGCCTAAGAAGGCACATGATGCTATGAAAGAATCCAGTTGGATAGAAGCAATGCAAGAAAACTACTGCAATTCAAGCTGCAAGATGTTTGGGATCTGGTAGACCTTCCTAAAGGCCAAAGAGCAATAGGAACAAAATGGGTCTTCAGGAATAAGAGAGATGAAAGAGGAATTGTGATAAGGAATAAAGCAAGGCTGGTGGCTCAAGGGTATACACAAGAAGAGGGAATAGACTATGATGAAGTATTTGCACCTGTGGCCAGGATAGAAGCAATTAGATTATTCCTGGCTTATGCTTCTTATATGAAATTCAAAGTCTATCAAATGGATGTGAAAAGTGCATTTCTTTATGGCTCAATTGAAGAAGAAGTATATGTTTGTCAACCACCAGGGTTTGAAAACCTAAGCTATCCAGACAGGGTATACAAATTGAAGAAAGCACTTTATGGATTGCATCAAGCTCCAAGAGCATGGTATGACACTCTGTCATCCTATCTCTTGGAAAATGGCTTTGAAAGAGGAGTCATTGATAAGACTTTATTCATCAAGAGAAAGAAGAAGGATATCTTGCTGGTCCAAATCTATGTTGATGATATCATCTTTGGATCTACAAGAGACAACATGTGCAAGGAGTTTGAGGATCTAATGCATCGAAGGTTCAAAATGAGTTCCATGGGGGAACTTACTTTTTTCCTTGGACTCCAAGTTTAACAGAAGTCAGATGGAATCTTTATCTGTCAGTCCAAGTATGTGCAGGATATTTTAATCAAGTTTGGTTTCTCAGATTCAAAACCTGCCAGCACACCTATGGAGACACACAAGCAGATAACAACAAATCTTGAGGGGGAGGATATGGATGTTCATCACTATAGATCCATGATTGGCTCTCTCATGTATCTTACAACATCTAGACCAGATATAATGTTTCCAGTCTGTGTATGTGCAAGATTCCAAGTTAGGCCAAAGCAATCTCACTATCAAGCTGTTAAGAGGATATTCAGATATCTCAAAGGGCAACCAGATTGGGACTTTGGTATCCTCATGACTCATCCTTTGACCTACTTGCATACTCAGATAGTGATCTAGGTGGAGAAAACTTGGACAGAAAATCTACTTCTGGAGGATGTCAGTTTTTGGGTGCAAGACTAGTGTCTTGGCAGTGCAAGAAACAAACCACAGTGTCCACATCTACAACAGAGGCAGAGTACATAGCAGCTGCAAGTTGCTGTTCTCAAGTCTTATGGATTCAAAATCAAATGCTGGACTATGGGGTAACCTTTCTACACACTCCAATTTTTATTGATAACAACAGTGCTATTAGCATTGTGAATAATCCTGTCAAGCACTCAAAGACAAAGCACATTGAAATCAGGTATCACTTCATAAGAGACTGTAATGAAAAGAAACTTATTCAAGTTGTAAAGGTTCATACTGACAACCAATTTGCCGATCTATTCACCAAAGCCTTTGATGTGGGTAGATTCACTTTCTTGGTAACAAGTGTGGGAATGATCAACTCTGAATAAACTCCTTCTCAAAAAGTGGTTCAATACCTGTATATTATGTATTCTTGGTGGTCCTAATCTTTCTTTTCAGGGAATTCATAGCAGTCCTCAGTTCATCATAAGTTGAAAAGAGTAAGTATTGTTAATACTGCCAGTGCATTATTAATACTGCCAGTGTATTGTTAATACTGCCAGTGCATTGTTAATACTGCCAGTGCATTGTTAATACTGCCAGTGCATTGTTAATACTGCCAGTGCATTGTTAATACTGCTCTCAGTTAATACTGCTCTCAGTTAATACTGCTCTCAGTTAATACTGCTCTCAGTTAATACTGCTCTCAGTTAATACTGCTCTCAGTTAATACTGCTCTAGGTTAATACTGCTTATGTCCCGAATACTATAAATACCCTTTGCCCGCCTAAACGTTCATAACGACTCTTTGCATACTGTTCACTTGCGCTCTAAACCCTTTCTCTCTCAAAGTTTTCAAGCAAGAACCTTCAAGCTCAATGGCATCCATGGCGTTCATAGACGAGCACAATGAAATCGCGATGCTCCAAAAGCCAAAACAAGCTGAAGGTTTTCACCAGATAGTCGACTTTCTGAAGTCAAGCCATATTGCCCATGCTCTCATTCTATCTCCTACCATCTTCATAGAGCATCAGAGGCAATTCTGGGTAAATGCCACCATTGTTACTGAGAATGGTGTGCAAATGATCAAAACAAGGGTGTGTGACAAACCCTTGACAGTTACTGAAGAGGTACTTCGCATCAGTCTACGTCTAGACGATGCCTCTGGTATAACTTCTATCTCTAATGATGAACTGTTTTCTACTCTTACAAGAATGGGGTATGGAGGCCCATTGGGTGTGTTCAAGTTCTCAAAAGCCAAATTTTCACCCCAATGGCGTTTCTTTGTCCATACTCTTATGCACTGTATATATAAAAAGACTACCGGATGGAGTGAGTTCAGTAGCACCATTGCTTATGCTTTGGTATGCTTAGCCACTGCCAGAAAGTATAATTTTTCACAAATGATTTTTAATGATCTTGTCTCAAACCTGGGAAGTAAAAAGAGATTTTATATGTACCCCAGGTTTGTCCAAGAAGTTATTAACCATGAATTGACGAATATACCTCATTTTGATGGGGTATATGTACCCAAAATTCCCAAAGGTAAGGTCTTTTTAAACATGAAAAGATCCCCTCTGGACTCGGAAGGAGTTGACACCCCATTGTTCTCTACAATGATGGTGGTGTCCCAAACTGATGAAGGTATGGCAGCAGGGTCAAGGCCCCCATTAGACCAACCCACTGCTAGCCAATCCCAACCTTCCCACTCTACATCACTTCCCCAGTCTCTTCTTGATAAACCAACTTCACCAATAACCCATACTTACAAAAGGAAACAGGTAAAGAAGGCTCCTTCCCTTCTTGTACCATTGACCCCTAAGCCTTTAAGCCCTCTAAGGGAGTATTCTCCCTTAGAGAATATCTACAGGGAACCCACAAGGGTGTCTCCCAACCCAAATGAGGTGCTCTCTGAGGAGAAGGAAGAGCATATGGGAGAGAAGGCTGCCACTACTCCTGCTAGCTTAGAGGAGGTCAGTGGTAACATACATAAGACCTTCCCCATGGCAACTTTGAATGAGCAATCATTCAAAGGTCCCCGGTGCCAAGAAACCAAGGGGGTGGATAGTGCTTCTGCTAGGCAGAAGACTTCCACTACAAAATGATCCAATGATCCTTCAAAAGAGGGTAACACTTCTGGAGAGGGTGAGGACAGATATTCTTACTATGAATTGATGGAAACAATGGGCAACATCAACCAAGATGTTCTCAAACAAGGGAAAGAAATTGAAGAGATGAAGCTGGTAATCCTGTCACAACAAGTGCAAATTACCAAACTCAAGAAATTGGTGATGAAGCTAGTCCACAAAAAGAAGAAAAGACAATTTGTGCTAAAGAGAAGGAAATCAGGGGATGATGCTCCCAAAAAAGGGGGAGTTTAACATGGAAGAAGTCTCAGATAAGGGGGAGCTTGATGGAGTAAAGCATGACGTTGAGGGGGAGCAAGAAGCAGAAACAGAAATAGAAACACAAGAAGCAGCAGTAACAACAGAGCAAGCAGTAGAAACCATTAATACTGCTAGTTCAAGTAAAGCAGCAGAAATGGTTAATACTGCTGAAATTAAACAAGCAGCAGAAACAGTGAAAGAAGTATTAACAGATCTTGAGATTGCAGAAACCTTATTTAAAGCCAAACATGATACTCCCAAGGTCACTTCAAAGACCAAAGGAGTAGTCATCAAAGAACAAGGTGAAGTGATCAAGAAAGATAACAGTAAGAAGGTAATGAACAAAGACAAAGGAAAAGCAAGGATGGTGGAATCTGATCAACCAGTCAAAAAGCAAAGGTTGGTTGAATCAGATGAAGCCTTGGCCAGAAAGATGCAGGCTGATATTGAAAAGGAAGAAAGAGTTCAGGTTGAAAAGGACAGGGAGATGGCAAAGGCTCTAGCTGCTGAACTGAATGAAGCCTATCAACAAAGCCTGGCAACTGAACTTGCACAGAAGAAAGCAGCATCTTTGAAGAAATCTGTGGTGATAAAAACAGCTGCAAAGAAGAGACAACCCTCAAAGACTTTCCTTGGTACTCAAGAGAGAAACAAGATGATAATTTTTCTCAAGGGTGCTATAGGAGTCAGAAAGGAGATGTTCTCCAAGATGACATTTGAGCAGATCAAGGAGCTGTACAATTCTGAAATGACTAAGCTTCAAGGAAATGAAACTGCCAGGGTGGAGATGGAGAAGAGAATGAAAGAAAGCAATGATTTCATGATAGAAAAACCTTTTCCAGATGAGCAAGAAACACCACCAAAGAAAGAAGCCACTCTAGGTGAAAGTCTAAGGACTTTAAAGAGAACCAAGATGATGGCAAGAAGAAAGTTAACCAAGAAGCCTAGAATAGCTGAAGGAGAGGCTGAGAAGGTTGCTGAAGAAGAAGGGGCACCTGAGTCATTTGAAAAGAAGGAATCTTCAAGTACTGATGATTTAAATATGTACATGGTAGTGATGAACAAAGTTCCTGAACCAATTTCAGCAGAACCTGTTGGTATAAAGCCTCCTGAAGTTATTCACTGGGATACACTGACAGTGGATGGAAAGGAGTATATCAGACTCAAGAGGAAGGATGATAAGTATGAGGTATTCAACACTTGGGCCAAGATTGTCAGAACATGCTCTAGGTCTGATATAGAAGAAATGTTTGAAATAGGGATGAAGTTGTATGCAGATCAGTTAAAAGCTCCAGGGATTTCAATTACAAAATTGGTGATGGAGTATTTGTGTATGATGTTCAAACCTGAAGAAGTGGAGCATGTCATAAGAAATGTGTTTCAAGCAGTCACAAATTGGACTCTATATGAAACTAGTGGAGTATATGCAGTGACTTTGGATAGAAATCACATAAAATACTTTCTAGTGGATAGAGTATACAATCACAGCAGACTTAAGCTTCATGCAATGCTGAAGAAGAAGCTTGGATGTGTTGAAAACTCAGAAATGGCCAAATATCTGATTCAGAGAATGATCAATCAAAGTTTGGGGATAAATGTTGATACAGGGATCTGAAGAATGATATTTTGGGAGCATCTGAAGAACTTGACTTCTCTTTCTAAAAGTCAAGTTAGGGGGAGATTGTTGGGAACTGAAGAATAACTCAAGTGATTAATGCTGCTAGTTCATAATTACTACTGCTAGAAAACTCCAAAGTTAAAACTACTGAGTATTACTACTGCTAGTAGAATTAATACTGCTAGTCAAAGTTAGTGCTGCTTGAACAAAGTTAGTACTACTTAGCTAGTTAGTACTGCTAGTGGTTAGTGGTGCTTAGTAGTTAATGCTGCCAAGACTTAATGCTGCTTATAAGGTAATGTGAAGATAATGATGAAGAGATCGTGGGTAAAGATAAACAAGGAAATTCTGAAGATATTCATGGAAGATATACTGAAGATATTTTATTTATTTGTAATTATCTTTTTGTTCAGTATATGTATAGTTTTGATAGAATAGATTAACATAGATATACAGATTGATAGATTAACAGATATATAGAATTTTTATTCTAAGTTTTTTAAAGAGAGAATCAACCTCAAGGCATAGATCCTAATTCTAGAGAAGTAGAATTCGTCTTGAAAGAGCTTGTTCTTCAAGATTGAGGTTGTGTGTGTAATCTTGTGATTTTAATCGAAGTTTGCAAGTTGTTAATCAAATATTGTTTGTTTACTGTTACATTGAATATCAAAGTGTTATTCCGCAACTTCTTTGATATTGTTTCTGAGACTTTATTCTTATTGAGAATTCGATCCTGACAAATATGGAAGTTCACTGATGCAGATCTGCCAAATCTTCATCCCCACGATCTCTCAGATCTATTTAAGTTGACAAAAGACAAGTTTGGCTGGAAGAAAGTGTATAAAGAAGCCCACCTAACAATCAAATGAACCATGAGGGAAAAGCTACTCTTTTACAACATTGTCGACTTTCAAGTGGCACTTGATCTGGGGGTCAAGAAGGTAAAATATCCTCCACCAGAGGATAACCTACCACCCTCTACCACAATCCTTCCGAACTCCATCATAAATTCACCTTCCTTTGGCTTCGTGTACATCAATCCCAAAGGCGAAAAGAAGATTTTTATGGGGATAGAAAGTCACAAGTACTCAACTCAGTCTCTACTGTTCATACAAGACCTGATTATCAAACACAGAGGCACACCACTTGTACCTATAGAAGCTGCAAATGTACTTCTGGAAAATATAGGTGCCACAATAAACTTCAGAGATTTATGCGTGTTTTACTACAGAGAGCTGAAGAAGGAAGGTGGCTTTGGAAGAAAAGTCGATGATTTCCCAGACGCCAAGAAATAGGCTCTAAAGAAATGTAATTTTCTTTACTTTCATTTCATGTACTAAAATGTAATTGCCTTCTCGCATTTTATTTATTTATGAATGCAAGTATTCAGAGGTTGAGTTCCTTTCACCTCTTTTTGTTTCTAACCTAGCCTAAATCTCAACAATCAAATTATTCATTTTTTAATACTTAGGGGGAGATTGTTAGCTCCAACTTCTATGTATAGAAGTATTGAAAAAAAGGCTAAGTATAGGAACTGCAGATATCATGATCAGAACATCCAAGTACACCACAGAACTGACAATCTCAGAAGATTCTGTCGAAAGCTCTGCCAGAGGACTCGTAATCTGAGAATGATCTTCAGATCACAAAGCCTCTGTGATCTCTCACAGAGCCTCTATGATGGCTAACCTCTATAGTCTTCGAAGATGGCAAACTCAGTTCAAGACAAGGTCACGTGCAGAACACCTGATGACAACTGTTCAAAGTTTCCAGATCATTTCATGTCAGTCTGTGTCTTGTACTAAGGGGTGCATTCTCATTGTATATATATATGAGCACCTCCTTGAAGTTTAGAAGCAAGTAAGCACACACACAAGTCAGATTCAAGAGATTGTATTTGCCTAAGAGTATTTGCACACACAAGTGCATGTTCTTGGTGTTCATAAAAGTTTATCAATATAACAGTGTCTTGAGTAAAATCCTTGCTATATCTTACGATTCTATTTATTGATTATTTGTGTGTCTATTACCTTGAATGTTCTACTTTTCTACATATTAGAAATGCTTCCGCACTCTTATCCTTTAATCTGTGTGTAGTAAAAGTCCATCAAGTAAAGAACATCATTATTTGGGATCAACAAGCACATTTGCATATCTATCTCTGGACTGCACTCTAACGATTTTAAACCCAATGGCAGAACCTGGACTACAAAATTTCGATCTTCTGGATTCTGTTACATTATCTGTTGAAGCTTCTTTGGTTCCAGAGATGTGATAACGATTTTTGCAGATTTTCGAACTTTGCCAATGAACAGGTGAACTCTCATAAACAGAAATTTAACTCTGGTTGAATTCTGAAAACATTAAGCCCAAATCTGTATAAACACGGATTGCAATTTGTCAAATGCTCCAATCTGTTCATAATAATTCATAAATCTGAAAGATCACGATTCTGGATCATCAACTTCATGTTTTTGGGTTTACATACTTCAATTTCGACAGAGCAGCTGTTAAAACTCTGATAAACTACACTTTTAGAAGTCTAGACAACAGTTGATTGAATAGATTAGCATATACAGATAGCAACAAATTCTGACATAATTCTTAAATTTATTTTGATCTGCATCATTTTCAGATTATCAAATAGACCATGCTTCGACCAAATTCAACATGAATACAACAGATTTCCATTTTTCGAATGTACTGGGTAGATTAACATCATAACCTCTAGATTTTCAATCACAGTAGCATTCTGCACTTCAAATTCTATATCATGTTGTCAAGTCAGATTTTGGAACAATGAAGATTGAATTCTGGACAACCTCTTGATTGACCTGTTCCCAAAATCTGTGAGATCTCGATAGTTTCTGAACCAAATTGTTCATATCAAGGTTGTGTCAAACATGTTGCTACACGAAATCAACATGAATAGGCAGTAGCAAACATCACAGATTTAATCATTTTGAATATGTTCCTTCATTCTACACACATCTAGAATCAAACACAGTAAACTTATCAACTTATCCGAACCAACATAAAGAACATGAAAAACAACTGTTTTGATCGAGCATATATAGCAAAATCAAACCAAAGGTCACTAATCTGTCAATTCACAAACAAACCAAAAAAATTCACAAAACAAAATCTGAATAAAAAGAAAGTCCAATCTTGGATTAAGATAAAGCCAGATCAATGATCAACAACCTTGAATCCAAGATGCCATAAAAGCAATGGATTAAAGCACACACAAGGATGAGATCATAAATCAACCATCTACTTAGTGCTATCAAATATTAGACCAATAAACGAGAAAGAATCAAGAACACACATATGTAATAAAAAGTTATCAGATTTAACCAAAATGAAATTAAATCTTCTCATAGGCATTTCATCAAACATGTGGTGTGTAGAAACAAATTTTGTGTAAAATCAAACAAATATTTGATCAAAGATCATCCAAATCTCATCTAAAAGAAATGGATTTTCAATAAGCACAAAACAGTGAATAAATCACATAAATGATATTTGTGTCAAGGCTCATGTGATTTAACCAATCAAAGCACCAAAACAACAAAATAATCATCCAATCTTCAATTGTTTCCATAGATGACCGAAATGAAGAAGAGTTTCTTCATTTGGCTCTGATACCAATTGTTAGATCCCAATTAGGCAACCAAATGAAGATACTCCATAGAAAAGTAGAGATAAGATGAAAATTAAGAACATAATTATCAAGAACTCATCTCATATACTTTGATTTCATAAATGGAGGGGAAAATGGAAAGAACACCATAGTAAACATGTAAACGACTCACATTTAGTCTCTGTATGTGAAAGTCTCCTCTCCAAAACCTAATCAACAAATCAGTCATGGGAACCAATAAATAGGGCCCATTAACATAGAAAAGGCTCAAGCCCATACAACTAATTATAAAGCCCAAAACACAATTTTCTCTATAAAACATTCAATTAAATTAGGGGCTAATTTAAGATAACACTTATCAACCTAGATATTTCTTATTTCCCTTTCTTAGTACATTGAAATGACTACTAATCGGTTACAATGTTCAATTGGTGTTTCTTTTATGGACGAGATCACGGGTCACCTACTATCCAATTTGTCATTCGTCTCGTCAATTTGTAATTGAGGCCCGTGATAGTTTTATCTTTCTAAAACTTTTACCGACATTGTTTTTATATTTCTAGTTCGTTGAAATAGAAGATGGACACTAACCTTTTTGTATGTTTGTTTTCTCTTTTGTTTTATGGACATGATAATGGGTTATCGACTCTTAAAGTTCGTCGTACGACTAACATTTTCTTAGTACATTGAAATGATTACTAATCGGTTTCCATGTTCAATTGGTGTTGCTTTTATGGACGAGAACACGGGTCACCTACTATCAATTTTTTCGTTCGGCTCATCCTTTGATAAATGGGTTCTATGATCCTTTTATTATTCTAAAACATTTACCGATATTGTACCTATATTTCAAGGTTTTCGAAATATAAGATGAATAATAATCTTTTTGTTTGTTTGTTTTGTCTTTTGTTTTATGGACATGATCGTGGGTTATCGACACTTACACTTCATCGTATGACTAGCCTTCTGTAATATAGGTATGTGCTCCTTCTAAGTTTGTTATCTACCAAGATGTTTCTTGTTTCCCATTCGTAGTACATTGAGATGACTACTTATCAGTTTCCATGTTCAATTGGTGTTTCTTTTATGGACGGGATCGCGGGTCATCTACTATATATTTTGTCATTCAGATCATCCATTGGTAATTGAGGTCCATGTTCTTTTTATCTTTCTAAAACATTTACCGATATTGTACTTATATTTCAAGGTTTTCGAAATATAAGATGAATACTAAGCTTTTTGTTTGTTTGTTTCGTCTTTTGTTTTATGGACATGATTGTGGGTTATTGACTCTTACACTTCGTCGCACGACTAGCCTTCTGTAATATAGTTATGTGATCCCTCTAAGTTTGTTATCTACCAAGATGTTTAATGTTTCCCATTCTTTGTACATTGAGATGACTACTAATCAGTTTCCATGTTCAATTGGTGTTTCTTTTATGGACGGGATCGCGGGTCATCTACTATATATTTTGTCATTCGGATCATCCCTTGGTAATTGAGGTCCATGTTTTTTTATCTTTCTAAAACATTTACCGATATTGTACTTATATTTCAAGGTTTTCGAAATATAAGATGAATACTAAGCTTTTTGTTTGTTTGTTTCGTCTTTTGTTTTATGGACATGATTGTGGTTTATCGACTCTTACACTTCGTCGTGTGACTAGCCTTCTGTAATATAGGTATGTGCTCCTTCTTAGTTTGTTATATACCAAGATGTTTCTTGTTTCCCATTCCTAGTACATTGAGATGACTACTAATCGGTTTCCATGTTCAGTTCGTGTTTCTTTTATGGATGGTATCGCGGGTCACCTACTATATATTTTGTCGTCCGACTCGACCGTTGGTAATTGAGGTCCGTGATCCTTTTATCTTTCAAATTTTTTTACCGACATTCTTCTTATATTTCTAGTACATTGAAATAGAATATGAATACTAACATTTTTGTATGTTTGTTTCGCCTTTTCTTTTATGGACATGATCGTGGGTTGTCGAATTTTAAAGTTCGTCGTGCGACTAGCCTTTTGTAATAAAGGTATGTGCTCCTTCTCAATTTCTTATCTACCAAGATGTTCCTTATTTCCCTTTCTTAGTACATTGAAATGACTACTAATCGGTTTCCATGTTCAATTGGTGTTTCTTTTATGGACGGAATCACGATTCACCTACAATCCAATTTGTGATTCGGATCATCCTTTGGTAATTGAGGTCCATGTTCTTTTTATCTATCTAAAACATTTACCGATATTGTACTTATATTTCAAGGTTTTCGAAATATAATATAAATACTAATCTTTTTGTTTGTTTGTTTCGTCTTTTGTTTTATGGACATGATTGTGGGTTATCGACTCTTACACTTCGTCGTGAAACTAGCCTTCTGTAATATAGGTATGTGCTCCTTCTAAGTTTCTTATCTACCAAGATGTTTCTTGTTTCCCATTCTTAGTATATTGAGATGACTAATAATTGGTTTCCATGTTCAATAGGTGTTTCTTTTATGGACGGGATCGCGGGTCACCTACTATATATTTTTTCGTCCGGCTCGAACATTGGTATATGAGGTCCGTGATCCTTTTATCTTTCAAAATTTTTTACCGACATCGTTCTTATATTTCTTGTATTTTGAAATAGAATATGAATAATAACATTTTTGTATTTTTGTTTCATCTTTTGATTTATGGACATGTTCGTGGGTTGTCGACTCTTAAAGTTCGTCGTGCAACTAGCCTTTTGTAATAAAGGTATGTGCTTCTCAATTCCTTATCACCAAGATGTTTCTTATTTCCCTTTCTTAATACATTGAAATGACTACTAATCGGTTTCCATGTTCAATTGGTGTTTCTTTTATGGACGGGATCACGGGTCACCTACTATCTAATTTGTCATTTGGCTCGTCAATTGGTAATTGAGGTCCGTGATCCTTTTATCTTTCTAAAACTTTTACCGACATTGTTTTTATATTTCTAGTTCTTTGAAATAGAAGATGGATACTAACCTTTTTGTATGTTTGTTTTGTCTTTTGTTTTATGGACATGATAATGGGTTATCGAATCTTAAAGTTCTTCGTACGACTAACCTTTTGTATTATAGCTATATGCTCCTCCTAAGTTTGTTATCTACCAAGATGTTTCTTATTTCCTTTTCTTAGTACATTGAAATGACTACTAATCGGTTTCCATGTTCAATTGGTGTTTCTTTTATGGACGAGAACATGGGTCACCTACTATCTATTTTTTCGTTCGGCTCATCCTTTGGTAAATGGGTTCCATGATCCTTTTATTTTTCTAAAACTTTTACCGATATTGTACCTATATTTCAAGGTTTTCGAAATATAAGATGAATAATAATCTTTTTGTGTGTTTGTTTTGTCTTTTGTTTTATGGACATGACCGTGGGTTATCGACACTTACACTTCATCGTGTGACTAGCCTTCTATAATATAGGTATGTGCTCCTTCTAAGTTTGTTATCTTCCAAGATGTTTCTTGTTTCCCATTCTTAGTACATTGAGATGACTAGTAGTCAGTTTCCATGTCCAATTGGTGTTTCTTTTATGGACGGGATCACGGGTCATCTACTATATATTTTGTCATTCGGATCATCCATTGGTAATTGAGGTCCATGTTCTTTTTATCTTTCTAAAACATTTACCCATATTGTACTTATATTTCAAGGTTTTCGAAATATAAGATGAATACTAAGCTTTTTGTTTGTTCGTTTCATCTTTTGTTTTATGGACATGATTGTGGGTTATCGACTCTTACACTTCGTCGCACGACTAGCCTTCTGTAATATAGTTATGTGATCCCTCTAAGTTTGTTATCTACCAAGATGTTTAATGTTTCCCATTCTTTGTACATTGAGATGACTACTAATCAGTTTCCATGTTCAATTGGTGTTTCTTTTATGGACGGGATCGCGGGTCATCTACTATATATTTTGTCATTCGGATCATCCCTTGGTAATTGAGGTCCATGTTCTTTTTATCTTTCTAAAACATTTACCGATATTGTACTTATATTTCAAGGTTTTCGAAATATAAGATGAATACTAAGCTTTTTGTTTGTTTGTTTCGTCTTTTGTTTTATGGACATGATTGTGGTTTATCGACTCTTACACTTCGTCGTGTGACTAGCCTTCTGTAATATAGGTATGTGCTCCTTCTTAGTTTGTTATATACCAAGATGTTTCTTGTTTCCCATTCCTAGTACATTGAGATGACTACTAATCGGTTTCCATGTTCAGTTCGTGTTTCTTTTATGGATGGTATCGCGGGTCACCTACTATATATTTTGTCGTCCGACTCGACCGTTGGTAATTGAGGTCCGTGATCCTTTTATCTTTCAAAATTTTTTACCGACATTCTTCTTATATTTCTAGTACATTGAAATAGAATATGAATACTAACATTTTTGTATGTTTGTTTCGCCTTTTCTTTTATGGACATGATCGTGGGTTGTCGAATTTTAAAGTTCGTCGTGCGACTAGCATTTTGTAATAAAGGTATGTGCTCCTTCTCAATTTCTTATCTACCAAGATGTTCCTTATTTCCCTTTCTTAGTACATTGAAATGACTACTAATCGGTTTCCATGTTCAATTGGTGTTTCTTTTATGGACGGAATCACGATTCACCTACAATCCAATTTGTCATTCGGATCATCCTTTGGTAATTGAGGTCCATGTTCTTTTTATCTATCTAAAACATTTACCGATATTGTACTTATATTTCAAGGTTTTCGAAATATAATATAAATACTAATCTTTTTGTTTGTTTGTTTCGTCTTTTGTTTTATGGACATGATTGTGGGTTATCGACTCTTACACTTCGTCGTGAAACTAGCCTTCTGTAATATAGGTATGTGCTCCTTCTAAGTTTCTTATCTACCAAGATGTTTCTTGTTTCCCATTCTTAGTATATTGAGATGACTAATAATTGGTTTCCATGTTCAATAGGTGTTTCTTTTATGGACGGGATCGCGGGTCACCTACTATATATTTTGTCGTCCGGCTCGAACATTGGTATATGAGGTCCGTGATCCTTTTATCTTTCAAAATTTTTTACCGACATCGTTCTTATATTTCTTGTATTTTGAAATAGAATATGAATAATAACATTTTTGTATTTTTGTTTCGTCTTTTGATTTATGGACATGTTCGTGGGTTGTCGACTCTTAAAGTTCGTCGTGCAACTAGCCTTTTGTAATAAAGGTATGTGCTTCTCAATTCCTTATCACCAAGATGTTTCTTATTTCCCTTTCTTAATACATTGAAATGACTACTAATCGGTTTCCATGTTCAATTGGTGTTTCTTTTATGGACGGGATCACGGGTCACCTACTATCTAATTTGTCATTTGGCTCGTCAATTGGTAATTGAGGTCCGTGATCCTTTTATCTTTCTAAAACTTTTACCGACATTGTTTTTATATTTCTAGTTCTTTGAAATAGAAGATGCATACTAACCTTTTTGTATGTTTGTTTTGTCTTTTGTTTTATGGACATGATAATGGGTTATCGAATCTTAAAGTTCTTCGTACGACTAACCTTTTGTATTATAGCTATATGCTCCTTCTAAGTTTGTTATCTACCAAGATGTTTCTTATTTCCTTTTCTTAGTACATTGAAATGACTACTAATCGGTTTCCATGTTCAATTCGTGTTTCTTTTATGGACGAGAACATGGGTCACCTACTATCTATTTTTTCGTTCGACTCATCCTTTGGTAAATGGGTTCCATGATCCTTTTATTTTTCTAAAACTTTTACCGATATTGTACCTATATTTCAAGGTTTTCGAAATATAAGATGAATAATAATCTTTTTGTGTGTTTGTTTTGTCTTTTGTTTTATGGACATGACCGTGGGTTATCGACACTTACACTTCATCGTGTGACTAGCCTTCTATAATATAGGTATGTGCTCCTTCTAAGTTTGTTATCTTCCAAGATGTTTCTTGTTTCCCATTCTTAGTACATTGAGATGACTAGTAATCAGTTTCCATGTCCAATTGGTGTTTCTTTTATGGACGGGATCACGGGTCATCTACTATATATTTTGTCATTCGGATCATCCATTGGTAATTGAGGTCCATGTTCTTTTTATCTTTCTAAAACATTTACCCATATTGTACTTATATTTCAAGGTTTTCGAAATATAAGATGAATACTAAGCTTTTTGTTTGTTCGTTTCATCTTTTGTTTTATGGACATGATTGTGGGTTATCGACTCTTACACTTCGTCGTGTGACTAGCCTTCTGTAATATAGGTATGTGATCCTTCTAAGTTTGTTATCTACCAAGATGTTTCTTGTTTCCCATTCTTAGTACATTGAGATGACTACTAATCGGTTTCCATGTTCAATAGGTGATTCTTTTATGGACGGGATCGCGGGTTACCTACTATATATTTTGTCGTCCGGCTCGAACAATGGTAATTTAGGTGTGTGATCCTTTTATCTTTCAAAGTTTTTTACCGACATCGTTCTTATATTTCTAGTATTTTGAAATAGAATATGAATAATAAAATTTTTGTTGTTTGTTTCGTCTTTTGATTTATGGACATGTTTGTGGGTTGTCGACTCTTAAAGTTCGTCGTGCAACTAGCCTTTTGTAATAAAGGTATGTGCTTCTCAATTCCTTATCTACCAAGATGTTTCTTATTTCCCTTTCTTAGTACATTGAAATGACTACTAATCGGTTACCATGTTCAATTGGTGTGTCTTTTATGGACGAGATCACGGGTCACCTACTATCCAATTTGTCATTCGGCCCATGATAGTTTTATCTTTCTAAAACTTTTACCGACATTGTTTTTATATTTCTAGTTCTTTGAAATAGAAGATGGATACTAACCTTTTTGTAAGTTTGTTTCGTCTTTTGTTTTATGGACATGATCATGGGTTATTGACTCTTAAAGTTCGTCGTACGACTATCCTTTTGTAATATAACTATATGCTCCTTCTAAATTTGTTATCTAGCAAGATGTTTCTTGTTTCCTTTTCTTAGTACATTGAAATGACTACTAATCGGTTTCCATGTTCAATTGGTGTTTCTTTTATGGACGGCAACACAGGTCACTTACTATCCATTTTGTCGTTCGGCTCATCCATTGATAATTGAGGTCCATGATCCTTTTATCTTTCTAAAAAATTTACCGATATTGTACTTATATTTCAAGATTTTCGAAATATAAGATTAATACTAATCTTTTTGTTTGTTGGTTTCGTCGTTTGTTTTATGGACATGATCGTGGGTTATCGAGTCTTACACTTCGTCGTGTGACTAGCCTTCTGTAATATAGGTATGTGCTCCATCTAAGTTTGTTATATACCAAGATGTTTTTTGTTTCCCATTCCTAGTACATTGAGATGAATACTAATCGATTTCCATGTTCAGTTGGTGTTTCTTTTATGGACGGTATCGCGGGTCACCTACTATATATTTTGTCGTCCGACTCGTCCATTGGTAATTGAGGTCCGTGATACTTTTATCTTTCAAAATTTTTTACCGACATTGTTCTTATATTTCTAGTACATTGAAATAGAATATGAATACTAAAACTTTTGTATGATTGTTTCGTCTTTTCTTTTATGGATATGATCGTGGGTGGTCGACATTTAAAGTTCGTCGTTCAACTAGCCTTTTGTAATACAGGTATGTGCTCCTTCTCAATTTCTTATCTACCAAGATGTTCCTTATTTCCCTTTTCTTAGTACATTGAAATGATTACTAATCGGTTTCCATGTTCAATTGGTGTTTCTTTTATGGACAGAATCACGAGTCACCTACAATCCAATTTGTCATTCGGATCATCCATTGGTAATTGAGGTCCATGTTCTTTTTATCTTTCTAAAACATTTACCGATATTGTACTTCTATTTCAAGGTTTTCGAAATATAAGATGAATACTAATCTTTTTGTTTGTTTGTATCGTCTTTTGTTTTATGGACATGATTGTGGGTTATCGACTCTTAAACTTCGTCGTGAGACTAGCCTTCTGTAGTATAGGTATGTGCTCCTTCTAAGTTTGTTATCTACCAAGATGTTTCTTGTTTCTCATTCTTAGTACATTGAGATGACTACTAATCGGTTTCCATGTTCAACAGGTGTTTCTTTTATGGACGGGATCGCGGGTCACCTACTATATATTTTTGTCGTCCGACTCGATCATTGATAATTTAGGTCTGTGATCCTTTTATCTTTCAAATTTTTTTACCGACATCGTTCTTATATTTCTAGTATTTTGAAATAGAATATGAATAATAACATTTTTGTATGTTTGTTTCGTCTATTGATTTATGGACATGTTCGTGGGTTGTCGACTCTTAAAGTTCGTCGTGCAACTAACCTTTTGTAATAAAGGTATGTGTTTCTTAATTCCTTATCTACCAAGATGTTTCTTATTTCCCTTTCTTAGTACATTGAAATGACTACTAATCGGTTTCCATGTTCAATTGGTGTTTCTTTTATGGACGGGATCACGGGTCACCTACTATCCAATTTGTCATTTGGCTCATCAATTGGTAATTGAGGTTCGTGATCCTTTTATCTTTCTAAAGCTTTTACCGACATTGTTTTTATATTTCTAGTTATTTGAAATACAAGATTGATACTAACCTTTTTGTATGTTTGTTTTGTCTTTTGTTTTATGGACATGAAAATGGGTTATCGACTCTTAAAGTTCGTCGTACGACTAACCTTTTGTATTATAGCTATATGCTCCTTCTAAATTTGTTATCTAGCAAGATGTTTCTTATTTCCTTTTCTTAGTACATTGAAATGACTACTAATCGGTTTCCATGTTATATTGCTGTTGCTTTTATGGATGAGAACACGGGTCACCTACTATCCATTTTTTCGTTCGGCTCATCCTTTGGTAAATGGGTTCCATGATCCTTTTATTTTTCTAAAACATTTACCGATATTGTACCTATATTTCAAGGTTTTTGAAATATAAGATGAATAATAATCTTTTTGTTTGTTTGTTTTATCTTTTGTTTTATGGACATGATCGTGGGTTATCGACACTTACACTTCATCATGTGACTAGCCTTCTGTAATATAGATATGTGCTCCTTCTAAGTTTGTTATCTACCAAGATGTTTCTGGTTTCCCATTCTTAGTACATTGAGATGACTACTAATCAGTTTCCATGTTCAATTGGTGTTTCTTTTAAGGACGGGATCGCGGGTCATCTACTATATATTTTGTCATTCGGATCATCCATTGGTAATTGAGGTCCATGATCCTTTTATCTTTCTAAAACATTTACCGATATTGTACTTAAATTTCAAGGTTTTCGAAATATTATAAGATGGATACTAATCTTTTTGTTTGTTTGTTTCGTGTTTTGTTTTATGCACATGATTGTGGGTTATCGACTCTTACACTTCGTCGTGTGACTAGCCTTCTGTAATATAGGTATGTGCTCCTTCTAAGTTTGTTATCTACCAAGATGTTTCTTGTTTCCCATTCTTAGAAGATTGAGATGACTACTAATCAGTTTCCATATGCAATTAGTGTTTATTTTATGGACGGGATCAAAGGTCACCTACAATATATTTTGTCGTCCGACTCGTCCATTGATAATTGAGGTTCGTGCTCTTTTTATCTTTCAAATTTTTTACCGACATTGTTCTTTTATTTCTAGTACTTTGAAATAGATTATGAATACTAACATTTTTTATGTTTGTTTTGTTTTTGTTTCATGGAAATGATTGTGGGTTATCGACTCTTAAAGTGCGTCCTGCGACTAGCCTTTTGTAATATAGGTATGTGTTCCTTCTCAATTTCTTATCTACCAAGATGTTTCTTATTTCCCTTTCTTAGTACATTGAAATGACAACTAATCGGTTTCCATGTTTAATTGGTGTTTCTTTTATAGACGGGATCAAGGGTCACCTACTATCCAATTTGTCATTCGGCTCGTCAATTGGTAATTGAGGTCCGTGATCCTTTTATCTTTCTAAAACTTTTACCGGCAATGTTTTTATATTTCTAGTTCTTTGAAATAGAAGATGGATACTAACCTTTTTGTATGTTTATTTGGTCTTTTGTCTTATGTACATGATTATGGGTTATCGACTCTTAAAGATTATCGTACGACCATCCTTTTGTAATATAGCTTTATGCTCCTTCTAAATTTGTTATCTACCAAGATGTTTCTTGTTTCTTTTTCTTAGTACATTGAAATGACTACTAATCGGTTTCCATGTTTAATTGGTGTTTCTTTTATGGACGGGAAACGGGTCACGTACTATCCATTTTGTCGTTCGGCTCATCCATTGGTAATTGAGGTCCATGATTCTTTTATCATTCTATAACATTTACCGATATTGTAGTTATATTTGAAGGTTTTCGAAATATAAGATGAATACTAATTTTTTTGTTTGTTTGTTTCATCTTTTGTTTTATAGACATGATTGTAGGTTATCGGCTCTTACACTTCGTCGTGTGACTAGCCTTCAGTAATATAGGTATGTGTTCTTTCTAAGTTTGTTATCTACCAAGATATTTCTTATTTCCCATTCTTAGTACATTGAAATGACTACTAATCAGTTTCCATGTTCAATTGGTTTTTTTTTATGGATGGGATCACGGGTCACCTACTATCCAATTTGTCATTCGGATCATCCATTGGTAATTGAGGTCCATGTTCTTTTTATCTTTCTAAAACATTTACCGATATTGTACTTATATTTCAAGGTTTTCGAAATATAAGATGAAAGCTAATCTTTTTGTTTGTTTGTTTCGTCTTTTGTTTTATGGACATGATTGTGGGTTATCGACTCTTACACTTCGTCGTGTGACTAGCCTTCTGTAATATAGGTATGTGCTCCTTCTAAGTTTGTTATCTACCAAGATGTTTCTTGTTTCCCATTCTTAGTAGATTGAGATGACTACTAATCGGTTTCCATGTTCAATAGGTGTTTCTTTTATGGACAGGATCGCGGGTCACCTACTATATATTTTGTCGTGCGGCTAGAACATTGGTAGTTTTGGTCCGTGATCCTTTTATCTTTCAAAATTTTTTACCGACATCGTTCTTATATTTCTAATACATTGAAATAGAATATGAATAATAACATTTTTGTATGTTTGTTTCGTCTTTTGCTTTTTGGACATGATCGTGGGTTGTCGACTCTTAAAGTTCGTCGTGCAACTAGCCTTTTGTAATAAAGGTATGTGCTTATCAATTCCTTATCTACCAAGATGTTTCTTATTTCCCTTTCTTAGTACATTGAAATGACTACTAATCGGTTTCCATGTTCAATTGGTGTTTCTTTTATGAACGGGATCTCGGGTCACTTACCATCCAATTTGTCATTTGGCTCGTCAATTGGTAATTGAGGTCTGTGATCCTTTTTTCTTTCTAAAACTTTTACCGACATTGTTTTTATATTCCTAGTTCCTTGAAATACAAGATGGATACGAACCTTTTTGTATGTTTGTTTTGTCTTGTGTTTTATGGACATGATAATGGGTTATCGACTTTTAAAGTTCGTCGTACGACTAACCTTTTGTATTATAGCTATATGCTCCTTCTAAATTTGTTATCTACCAAGATGTTTCTGATTTCCTTTTCTTAGTACATTGAAATGACTACTAATCGGTTTCCATGTTCAATTGGTGTTGCATTTATGGACGAGAACACGTCTCTCCTACTATCCATTTTTTCGTTCGACTCATCCTTTGGTAAATGGGTTCTATGATCCATTTATCTTTCTAAAACATTTACCGATATTGTACCTATATTTCAAGGTTTTCGAAATATAAGATGAATAATAATCTTTTTGTTTGTTTGTTTGTTTTGTCTTTTGTTTTATGGACATGATCGTGGGTTATCGACACTTACCTTTCATCGTGTGACTAGCCTTCTGTAATATAGGTATGTGCTCCTTCTAAGTTTGTTATCTACCAAGATGTTTCTTGTTTCCCATTCTTGGTACATTGAGATGACTACTAATCAGTTTCCATGTTCAATTGGTGTTTCTTTTAAGGACGGGATCGCGGGTCATCTACTATATATTTTGTCATTCGGATCATCCATTGGTAATTGAGGTCCATGATCCTTTTATCTTTCTAAAACATTTACCGATATTGTACTTAAATTTCAAGGTTTTCAAAATATAAGATGAATACTAATCTTTTTGTTTGTTTGTTTCGTGTTTTATTTTATGCACATGATTGTGGGTTATCGACTCTTACACTTCGTCGTGTGACTAGCCCTCTGTAATATAGGTATGTGCTACTTCTAAGTTTGTTATCCACCAAGATGTTTCTTGTTTCCCATTCTTAGTACATTGAGATGACTACTAATCAGTTTCCATGTTCAATTAGTTTGTATTTTATGGATGGGATCGCGGGTCACCTACAATATATTTTGTCATCCAGCTCGTCCATTGGTAATTGAGGTTCGTGATCCTTTTATCTTTCAAATTTTTTACCGACGTTGTTCTTATATTTCTAGTACTTTGAAATAGATTATGAATACTAACATTTTTTTATGTTTGTTTCGTCTTTTGTTTCATGGAAATGATCTTGGGTTATCGACTCTTAAAGTGCGTCGTGCGACTAGCCTTTTGTAATATTGGTATGTGCTCTTTCTCAATTTCTTATCTACTAAGATGTTTCTTATTTCCCTTTCTTAGTATATTGAAATGACTACTAATCGGTTTCCATGTTCAATTGGTGTTTCTTTTATAGACGGGATCAAGGGTCACCTACTATCCAATTTGTCATTCGGCTCGTCAATTTGTAATTGAGGTATGTGATCGTTTTATCTTTCTAATACTTTTACCGACAATGTTTTTATATTTCTAGTTCTTTGAAATAGAAGATGGATACTAAACTTTTTGTATGTTTATTTGGTCTTTTGTCTTATGTACATGATTATGAGTTATCGACTCTTAAAGATTGTCGTACGACTATCCTTTTGTAATATAGATTTATGCTCCTTCTAAATTTGTTATCTACCAAGATGTTTCTTGTTTCTTTTTCTTAGTACATTGAAATGACTACTAATCGGTTTCCATGTTTAATTGGTGTTTCTTTTATGAACGGGAAACGGGTCACGTACTATCCATTTTGTCGTTCGGCTCATCCATTGGTAATTGAGGTCCATGATTCTTTTATCATTCTATAACATTTACCGATATTGTAGTTATATTTGAAGGTTTTCGAAATATAAGATGAATACTAATTTTTTTGTTTGTTTGTTTCATCTTTTGTTTTATGGACATGATTGTAGGTTATCGGCTCTTACACTTCGTCGTGTGACTAGCCTTCAGTAATATAGTTATGTGTTCTTTCTAAGTTTGTTATCTACCAAGATGTTTCTTGTTTCCCATTCTTAGTAGATTGAGATGACTACTAATCGGTTTCCATGTTCAATAGGTGTTTCTTTTATGGACGGGATCGCGGGTCACCTACTATATATTTTGTTGTCCGGCTAGAACATTGGTAATTTTGGTCCGTGATCCTTTTATCTTCCAAAATTTTTTACCGACATCGTTCTTATATTTCTAATACATTGAAATAGAATATGAATAATAACATTTTTGTATGTTTGTTTCGTCTTTTGCTTTTTGGACATGATCGTGGGTTGTCGACTCTTAAAGTTCGTCGTGCAACTAGCCTTTTGTAATAAAGGTATGTGCTTATCAATTCCTTATCTACCAAGATGTTTCTTATTTCCCTTTCTTAGTACATTGAAATGACTACTAATCGGTTTCCATGTTCAATTGGTGTTTCTTTTATGAACGGGATCTCGGGTCACTTACCATCCAATTTGTCATTTGGCTCGTCAATTGGTAATTGAGGTCTGTGATCCTTTTTTCTTTCTAAAACTTTTACCGACATTGTTTTTATATTTCTAGTTCCTTGAAATACAAGATGGATACGAACCTTTTTGTATGTTTGTTTTGTCTTGTGTTTTATGAACATGATAATGGGTTATCGACTCTTAAAGTTCGTCGTACGACTAACCTTTTGTATTATAGCTATATGCTCCTTCTAAATTTGTTATCTACCAAGATGTTTCTGATTTCCTTTTCTTAGTACATTGAAATGACTACTAATCGGTTTCCATGTTCAATTGGTGTTGCATTTATGGACGAGAACACGTGTCTCCTACTATCCATTTTTTTGTTCGACTCATCCTTTGGTAAATGGGTTCCATGATCCATTTATCTTTCTAAAACATTTACCGATATTGTACCTATATTTCAAGGTTTTCGAAATATAAGATGAATAATAATCTTTTTGTTTGTTTGTTTGTTTTGTCTTTTGTTTTATGGACATGATCGTGGGTTATCGACACTTACCTTTCATTCTGTGACTAGCCTTCTGTAATATAGGTATGTGCTCCTTCTAAGTTTGTTATCTACCAAGATGTTTCTTGTTTCCCATTCTTAGTACATTGAGATGACTACTAATCAGTTTCCATGTTCAATTGGTGTTTCTTTTAAGGACGGGATCGCGGGTCATCTACTATATATTTTGTCATTCGGATCATCCATTGGTAATTGAGGTCCATGATCCTTTTATCTTTCTAAAACATTTACCGATATTGTACTTAAATTTCAAGGTTTTCAAAATATAAGATGAATACTAATCTTTTTGTTTGTTTGTTTCGTGTTTTGTTTTATGCACATGATTGTGGGTTATCGACTCTTACACTTCGTCGTGTGACTAGCCCTCTGTAATATAGGTATGTGCTACTTCTAAGTTTGTTATCCACCAAGATGTTTCTTGTTTCCCATTCTTAGTACATTGAGATGACTACTAATCAGTTTCCATGTTCAATTAGTTTGTATTTTATGGATGGGATCGCGGGTCACCTACAATATATTTTGTCATCCAGCTCGTCCATTGGTAATTAAGGTTCGTGATCCTTTTATCTTTCAAATTTTTTACCGACGTTGTTCTTATATTTCTAGTACTTTGAAATAGATTATGAATACTAACATTTTTTTATGTTTGTTTCGTCTTTTGTTTCATGGAAATGATCTTGGGTTATCGACTTTTAAAGTGCGTCGTGCGACTATGCTTTTGTAATATTGGTATGTGCTCTTTCTTAATTTCTTATCTACTAAGATGTTTCTTATTTCCCTTTCTTAGTATATTGAAATGACTACTAATCGGTTTCCATGTTCAATTGGTGGTTCTTTTATAGACGGGATCAAGGGTCACCTACTATCCAATTTGTCATTCGGCTCGTCAATTTGTAATTGAGGTCCGTGATCGTTTTATCTTTCTAATACTTTTACCGACAATGTTTTTATATTTCTAGTTCTTTGAAATAGAAGATGGATACTAAACTTTTTGTATGTTTATTTGGTCTTTTGTCTTATGTACATGATTATGGGTTATCGACTCTTAAAGATTGTCGTACGACTATCCTTTTGTAATATAGCTTTATGCTCCTTCTAAATTTGTTATCTACCAAGATGTTTCTTGTTTCTTTTTCTTAGTACATTGAAATGACTACTAATCGGTTTCCATGTTTAATTGGTGTTTCTTTTATGGACGGGAAACGGGTCACGTACTATCCATTTTGTCGTTCGGCTCATCCATTGGTAATTGAGGTCCATGATTCTTTTATCATTCTATAACATTTACCGATATTGTAGTTATATTTGAAGGTTTTCGAAATATAAGATGAATACTAATTTTTTTGTTTGTTTGTTTCATCTTTTGTTTTATAGACATGATTGTAGGTTATCGGCTCTTACACTTCGTCGTGTGACTAGCCTTCAGTAATATAGGTATGTGTTCTTTCTAAGTTTGTTATCTACCAAGATATTTCTTGTTTCCCATTCTTAGTACATTGAAATGACTACTAATCAGTTTCCATGTTCAATTGGTGTTTTTTTTATGGATGGGATCACGGGTCACCTACTATCCAATTTGTCATTCGGATCATCCATTGGTAATTGAGGTCCATGTTCTTTTTATCTTTCTAAAACATTTACCGATATTGTACTTATATTTCAAGGTTTTCGAAATATAAGATGAATGCTAATCTTTTTGTTTGTTTGTTTCGTCTTTTGTTTTATGGACATGATTGTGGGTTATCGACTCTTACACTTCGTCGTGTGACTAGCCTTCTGTAATATAGGTATGTGCTCCTTCTAAGTTTGTTATCTACCAAGATGTTTCTTGTTTCCCATTCTTAGTAGATTGAGATGACTACTAATCGGTTTCCATGTTCAATAGGTGTTTCTTTTATGGACGGGATCGCGGGTCACCTACTATATATTTTGTCGTGCGGCTAGAACATTGATAATTTTGGTCCGTGATCCTTTTATCTTTCAAAATTTTTTACCGACATCGTTCTTATATTTCTAATACATTGAAATAGAATATGAATAATAACATTTTTGTATGTTTGTTTCGTCTTTTGCTTTTTGGACATGATCGTGGGTTGTCGACTCTTAAAGTTCGTCGTGCAACTAGCCTTTTGTAATAAAGGTATGTGCTTATCAATTCCTTATCTACCAAGATGTTTCTTATTTCCCTTTCTTAGTACATTGAAATGACTACTAATCGGTTTCCATGTTCAATTGGTGTTTCTTTTATGAACGGGATCTCGGGTCACTTACTATCCAATTTGTCATTTGGCTCGTCAATTGGTAATTGAGGTTTGTGATCCTTTTTTCTTTCTAAAACTTTTACCGACATTGTTTTTATATTTCTAGTTCCTTGAAATACAAGATGGATACGAACCTTTTTGTATGTTTGTTTTGTCTTGTGTTTTATGGACATGATAATGGGTTATCGACTCTTAAAGTTTGTCATACGACTAACCTTTTGTATTATAGCTATATGCTCCTTCTAAATTTGTTATCTACCAAGATGTTTCTGATTTCCTTTTCTTAGTACGTTGAAATGACTACTAATCGGTTTCCATGTTCAATTGGTGTTGCTTTTAGGTTATTGTCTTTCTAAAACATTTACCGATATTGTACCTATATTTCAAGGTTTTCGAAATATAAGATGAATAATAATCTTTTTGTTTGTTTGTTTGTTTTGTCTTTTGTTTTATGGACATGATCGTGGGTTATCGACACTTACCTTTCATTGTGTGACTAGCCTTATGTAATATAGGTATGTGCTCCTTCTAAGTTTGTTATCTACCAAGATGTTTCTTGTTTCCCATTCTTAGTACATTGAGATGACTACTAATCAGTTTCCATGTTCAATTGGTGTTTCTTTTAAGGACGGGATCGCGGGTCATCTACTATATATTTTGTCATTCGGATCATCCATTGGTAATTGAGGTCCATGATCCTTTTATCTTTCTAAAACATTTAACGATATTGTACTTAAATTTCAAGGTTTTCAAAATATAAGATGAATACTAATCTTTTTGTTTGTTTGTTTCGTGTTTTGTTTTATGCACATGATTGTGGGTTATCGACTCTTACACTTCGTCGTGTGACTAGCCCTCTGTAATATAGGTATGTGCTACTTCTAAGTTTGTTATCCACCAAGATGTTTCTTGTTTCCCATTCATAGTACATTGAGATGACTACTAATCAGTTTCCATGTTCAATTAGTTTGTATTTTATGGATGGGATCGCGGGTCACCTACAATATATTTTGTCATCCAGCTCGTCCATTGGTAATTGAGGTTCGTGATCCTTTTATCTTTCAAATTTTTTACCGACGTTGTTCTTATATTTCTAGTACTTTGAAATAGATTATGAATACTAACATTTTTTTATGTTTGTTTTGTCTTTTGTTTCATGGAAATGATCTTGGGTTATCGACTTTTAAAGTGCGTCGTGCGACTAGCCTTTTGTAATATTGGTATGTGCTCTTTCTTAATTTCTTATCTACTAAGATGTTTCTTATTTCCCTTTCTTAGTATATTGAAATGACTACTAATAGGTTTCCATGTTCAATTGGTGTTTCTTTTATAGACGGGATCAAGGGTCACCTACTATCCAATTTGTCATTCGGCTCGTCAATTTGTAATTGAGGTCCGTGATCTTTTTATCTTTCTAATACTTTTACCGACAATGTTTTTATATTTCTAGTTCTTTGAAATAGAAGATGGATACTAAACTTTTTGTATGTTTATTTGGTCTTTTGTCTTATGTACATGATTATGGGTTATCGACTCTTAAAGATTGTCGTACGACTATCCTTTTGTAATATAGCTTTATGCTCCTTCTAAATTTGTTATCTACCAAGATGTTTCTTGTTTCTTTTTCTTAGTACATTGAAATGACTACTAATCGGTTTCCATGTTTAATTGGTGTTTCTTTTATGGACGGGAAACGGGTCTCGTACTATCCATTTTGTCCTTCGGCTCATCCATTGGTAATTGAGGTCCATGATTCTTTTATCATTCTATAACATTTACCGATATTGTAGTTATATTTGAAGGTTTTCGAAATATAAGATGAATACTAATTTTTTTGTTTGTTTGTTTCATCTTTTGTTTTATAGACATGATTGTAGGTTATCGGCTCTTACACTTCGTCGTGTGACTAGCCTTCAGTAATATAGGTATGTGTTCTTTCTAAGTTTGTTATCTACCAAGATATTTCTTGTTTCCCATTCTTAGTACATTGAAATGACTACTAAACAGTTTCCATGTTCAATTGGTGTTTTTTTTATGGATGGGATCACGGGTCACCTACTATCCAATTTGTCATTCGGATCATCCATTGGTAATTGAGGTCCATGTTCTTTTTATCTTTCTAAAACATTTACCGATATTGTACTTATATTTCAAGGTTTTCGAAATATAAGATGAATGCTAATCTTTTTGTTTGTTTGTTTCGTCTTTTGTTTTATGGACATGATTGTGGGTTATCGACTCTTACACTTCGTCGTGTGACTAGCCTTCTGTAATATAGGTATGTGCTCCTTCTAAGTTTGTTATCTACCAAGATGTTTCTTGTTTCCCATTCTTAGTAGATTGAGATGACTACTAATCGGTTTCCATGTTCAATAGGTGTTTCTTTTATGGACGGGATCGCGGGTCACCTACTATATATTTTGTCGTGCGGCTAGAACATTGGTAATTTTGGTCCGTGATCCTTTTATCTTTCAAAATTTTTTACCGACATCGTTCTTATATTTCTAATACATTGAAATAGAATATGAATAATAACATTTTTGTATGTTTGTTTCGTCTTTTGCTTTTTGGACATGATCGTGGGTTGTCGACTCTTAAAGTTCGTCGTGCAACTAGCCTTTTGTAATAAAGGTATGTGCTTATCAATTCCTTATCTACCAAGATGTTTCTTATATCCCTTTCTTAGTACATTGAAATGACTACTAATCGGTTTCCATGTTCAATTGGTGTTTCTTTTATGAACGGGATCTCGGGTCACTTACCATCCAATTTGTCATTTGGCTCGTCAATTGGTAATTGAGGTCTGTGATCCTTTTTTCTTTCTAAAACTTTTACCGACATTGTTTTTATATTTCTAGTTCCTTGAAATACAAGATGGATACGAACCTTTTTGTATGTTTGTTTTGTCTTGTGTTTTATGAACATGATAATGGGTTATCGACTCTTAAAGTTCGTCGTACGACTAACCTTTTGTATTATAGCTATATGCTCCTTCTAAATTTGTTATCTACCAAGATGTTTCTGATTTCCTTTTCTTAGTACATTGAAATGACTACTAATCGGTTTCCATGTTCAATTCGTGTTGCATTTATGGACGAGAACACGTGTCTCCTACTATCCATTTTTTTGTTCGACTCATCCTTTGGTAAATGGGTTCCATGATCCATTTATCTTTCTAAAACATTTACCGATATTGTACCTATATTTCAAGGTTTTCGAAATATAAGATGAATAATAATCTTTTTGTTTGTTTGTTTGTTTGTTTTGTCTTTTGTTTTATGGACATGATCGTGGGTTATCGACACTTACCTTTCATTCTGTGACTAGCCTTCTGTAATATAGGTATGTGCTCCTTCTAAGTTTGTTATCTACCAAGATGTTTCTTGTTTCCCATTCTTAGTACATTGAGATGACTACTAATCAGTTTCCATGTTCAATTGGTGTTTCTTTTAAGGACGGGATCGCGGGTCACCTACTATATATTTTGTCATTCGGATCATCCATTGGTAATTGAGGTCCATGATCCTTTTATCTTTCTAAAACATTTACCGATATTGTACTTAAATTTCAAGGTTTTCAAAATATAAGATGAATACTAATCTTTTTGTTTGTTTGTTTCGTGTTTTGTTTTATGCACATGATTGTGGGTTATCGACTCTTACACTTCGTCGTGTGACTAGCCCTCTGTAATATAGGTATGTGCTACTTCTAAGTTTGTTATCCACCAAGATGTTTCTTGTTTCCCATTCTTAGTACATTGAGATGACTACTAATCAGTTTCCATGTTCAATTAGTTTGTATTTTATGGATGGGATCGCGGGTCACCTACAATATATTTTGTCATCCAGCTCGTCCATTGGTAATTGAGGTTCGTGATCCTTTTATCTTTCAAATTTTTTACCGACGTTGTTCTTATATTTCTAGTACTTTGAAATAGATTATGAATACTAACATTTTTTTATGTTTGTTTCGTCTTTTGTTTCATGGAAATGATCTTGGGTTATCGACTTTTAAAGTGCGTCGTGCGACTATGCTTTTGTAATATTGGTATGTGCTCTTTCTTAATTTCTTATCTACTAAGATGTTTCTTATTTCCCTTTCTTAGTATATTGAAATGACTACTAATCGGTTTCCATGTTCAATTGGTGGTTCTTTTATAGACGGGATCAAGGGTCACCTACTATCCAATTTGTCATTCGGCTCGTCAATTTGTAATTGAGGTCCGTGATCGTTTTATCTTTCTAATACTTTTACCGACAATGTTTTTATATTTCTAGTTCTTTGAAATAGAAGATGGATACTAAACTTTTTGTATGTTTATTTGGTCTTTTGTCTTATGTACATGATTATGGGTTATCGACTCTTAAAGATTGTCGTACGACTATCCTTTTGTAATATAGCTTTATGCTCCTTCTAAATTTGTTATCTACCAAGATGTTTCTTGTTTCTTTTTCTTAGTACATTGAAATGACTACTAATCGGTTTCCATGTTTAATTGGTGTTTCTTTTATGGACGGGAAACGGGTCACGTACTATCCATTTTGTCGTTCGGCTCATCCATTGGTAATTGAGGTCCATGATTCTTTTATCATTCTATAACATTTACCGATATTGTAGTTATATTTGAAGGTTTTCGAAATATAAGATGAATACTAATTTTTTTGTTTGTTTGTTTCATCTTTTGTTTTATAGACATGATTGTAGGTTATCGGCTCTTACACTTCGTCGTGTGACTAGCCTTCAGTAATATAGGTATGTGTTCTTTCTAAGTTTGTTATCTACCAAGATATTTCTTGTTTCTCATTCTTAGTACATTGAAATGACTACTAATCAGTTTCCATGTTCAATTGGTGTTTTTTTTATGGATGGGATCACGGGTCACCTACTATCCAACTTGTCATTCGGATCATCCATTGGTAATTGAGGTCCATGTTCTTTTTATCTTTCTAAAACATTTACCGATATTGTACTTATATTTCAAGGTTTTCGAAATATAAGATGAATGCTAATCTTTTTGTTTGTTTGTTTCGTCTTTTGTTTTATGGACATGATTGTGGGTTATCGACTCTTACACTTCGTCGTGTGACTAGCCTTCTGTAATATAGGTATGTGCTCCTTCTAAGTTTGTTATCTACCAAGATGTTTCTTGTTTCCCATTCTTAGTAGATTGAGATGACTACTAATCGGTTTCCATGTTCAATAGGTGTTTCTTTTATGGACGGGATCGCGGGTCACCTACTATATATTTTGTCGTGCGGCTAGAACATTGATAATTTTGGTCCGTGATCCTTTTATCTTTCAAATTTTTTTACCGACATCGTTCTTATATTTCTAATACATTGAAATAGAATATGAATAATAACATTTTTGTATGTTTGTTTCGTCTTTTGCTTTTTGGACATGATCGTGGGTTGTCGACTCTTAAAGTTCGTCGTGCAACTAGCCTTTTGTAATAAAGGTATGTGCTTATCAATTCCTTATCTACCAAGATGTTTCTTATTTCCCTTTCTTAGTACATTGAAATGACTAATAATCGGTTTCCATGTTCAATTGGTGTTTCTTTTATGAACGGGATCTCGGGTCACTTACCATCCAATTTGTCATTTGGCTCGTCAATTGGTAATTGAGGTCTGTGATCCTTTTTTCTTTCTAAAACTTTTACCGACATTGTTTTTATATTTCTAGTTCCTTGAAATACAAGATGGATACGAACCTTTTTGTATGTTTGTTTTGTCTTGTGTTTTATGAACATGATAATGGGTTATCGACTCTTAAAGTTCGTCGTACGACTAACCTTTTGTATTATAGCTATATGCTCCTTCTAAATTTGTTATCTACCAAGACGTTTCTGATTTCCTTTTCTTAGTACGTTGAAATGACTACTAATCGGTTTCCATGTTCAATTGGTGTTGCTTTTAGGTTATTGTCTTTCTAAAACATTTACCGATATTGTACCTATTTTTCAAGGTTTTCGAAATATAAGATGAATAATAATCTTTTTGTTTGTTTGTTTGTTTTGTCTTTTGTTTTATGGACATGATCGTGGGTTATCGACACTTACCTTTCATTGTGTGACTAGCCTTATGTAATATAGGTATGTGCTCCTTCTAAGTTTGTTATCTACCAAGATGTTTCTTGTTTCCCATTCTTAGTACATTGAGATGACTACTAATCAGTTTCCATGTTCAATTGGTGTTTCTTTTAAGGACGGGATCGCGGGTCATCTACTATATATTTTGTCATTCGGATCATCCATTGGTAATTGAGGTCCATGATCCTTTTATCTTTCTAAAACATTTAACGATATTGTACTTAAATTTCAAGGTTTTCAAAATATAAGATGAATACTAATCTTTTTGTTTGTTTGTTTCGTGTTTTGTTTTATGCACATGATTGTGGGTTATCGACTCTTACACTTCGTCGTGTGACTAGCCCTCTGTAATATAGGTATGTGCTACTTCTAAGTTTGTTATCCACCAAGATGTTTCTTGTTTCCCATTCATAGTACATTGAGATGACTACTAATCAGTTTCCATGTTCAATTAGTTTGTATTTTATGGATGGGATCGCGGGTCACCTACAATATATTTTGTCATCCAGCTCGTCCATTGGTAATTGAGGTTCGTGATCCTTTTATCTTTCAAATTTTTTACCGACGTTGTTCTTATATTTCTAGTACTTTGAAATAGATTATGAATACTAACATTTTTTTATGTTTGTTTTGTCTTTTGTTTCATGGAAATGATCTTGGGTTATCGACTTTTAAAGTGCGTCGTGCGACTAGCCTTTTGTAATATTGGTATGTGCTCTTTCTTAATTTCTTATCTACTAAGATGTTTCTTATTTCCCTTTCTTAGTATATTGAAATGACTACTAATAGGTTTCCATGTTCAATTGGTGTTTCTTTTATAGACGGGATCAAGGGTCACCTACTATCCAATTTGTCATTCGGCTCGTCAATTTGTAATTGAGGTCCGTGATCTTTTTATCTTTCTAATACTTTTACCGACAATGTTTTTATATTTCTAGTTCTTTGAAATAGAAGATGGATACTAAACTTTTTGTATGTTTATTTGGTCTTTTGTCTTATGTAGATGATTATGGGTTATCAACTCTTAAAGATTGTCGTACGACTATCCTTTTGTAATATAGATTTATGCTCCTTCTAAATTTGTTATCTACCAAGATGTTTCTTGTTTCTTTTTCTTAGTACATTGAAATGACTACTAATCGGTTTCCATGTTTAATTGGTGTTTCTTTTATGGACGGGAAACGGGTCACGTACTATCCATTTTGTCCTTCGGCTCATCCATTGGTAATTGAGGTCCATGATTCTTTTATCATTCTATAACATTTACCGATATTGTAGTTATATTTGAAGGTTTTCGAAATATAAGATGAATACTAATTTTTTTGTTTGTTTGTTTCATCTTTTGTTTTATAGACATGATTGTAGGTTATCGGCTCTTACACTTCGTCGTGTGACTAGCCTTCAGTAATATAGGTATGTGTTCTTTCTAAGTTTGTTATCTACCAAGATATTTCTTGTTTCCCATTCTTAGTACATTGAAATGACTACTAAACAGTTTCCATGTTCAATTGGTGTTTTTTTTATGGATGGGATCACGGGTCACCTACTATCCAATTTGTCATTCGGATCATCCATTGGTAATTGAGGTCCATGTTCTTTTTATCTTTCTAAAACATTTACCGATATTGTACTTATATTTCAAGGTTTTCGAAATATAAGATGAATGCTAATCTTTTTGTTTGTTTGTTTCGTCTTTTGTTTTATGGACATGATTGTGGGTTATCGACTCTTACACTTCGTCGTGTGACTAGCCTTCTGTAATATAGGTATGTGCTCCTTCTAAGTTTGTTATCTACCAAGATGTTTCTTGTTTCCCATTCTTAGTAGATTGAGATGACTACTAATCGGTTTCCATGTTCAATAGGTGTTTCTTTTATGGACGGGATCGCGGGTCACCTACTATATATTTTGTCGTGCGGCTAGAACATTGGTAATTTTGGTCCGTGATCCTTTTATCTTTCAAAATTTTTTACCGACATCGTTCTTATATTTCTAATACATTGAAATAGAATATGAATAATAACATTTTTGTATGTTTGTTTCGTCTTTTGCTTTTTGGACATGATCGTGGGTTGTCGACTCTTAAAGTTCGTCGTGCAACTAGCCTTTTGTAATAAAGGTATGTGCTTATCAATTCCTTATCTACCAAGATGTTTCTTATTTCCCTTTCTTAGTACATTGAAATGACTACTAATCGGTTTCCATGTTCAATTGGTGTTTCTTTTATGAACGGGATCTCGGGTCACTTACTATCCAATTTGTCATTTGGCTCGTCAATTGGTAATTGAGGTTTGTGATCCTTTTTTCTTTCTAAAACTTTTACCGACATTGTTTTTATATTTCTAGTTCCTTGAAATACAAGATGGATACGAACCTTTTTGTATGTTTGTTTTGTCTTGTGTTTTATGGACATGATAATGGGTTATCGACTCTTAAAGTTCGTCATACGACTAACCTTTTGTATTATAGCTATATGCTCCTTCTAAATTTGTTATCTACCAAGATGTTTCTGATTTCCTTTTCTTAGTACGTTGAAATGACAACTAATCGGTTTCCATGTTCAATTGGTGTTGCTTTTATGGACGAGAACACGTGTCACCTACTATCCATTTTTTCGTTCGACTCATCCTTTGGTAAATGGGTTCCATGATCCATTTATCTTTCTAAAACATTTACCGATATTGTATCTATATTTCAAGGTTTTCGAAATATAAGATGAATAATAATCGTTTTGTTTGTTTGTTTGTTTTGTCTTTTGTTTTATGGACATGATCGTGGGTTATCGACACTTACCTTTCATTGTGTGACTAGCCTTCTGTAATATAGGTATGTGCTCCTTCTAAGTTTGTTATCTACCAAGATGTTTCTTGTTTCCCATTCTTAGTACATTGAGATGACTACTAATCAGTTTCCATGTTCAATTGGTGTTTCTTTTATATTTTGTCATTCAGATCATCCATTGGTAATTGAGGTCCATGATCCTTTTATCTTTCTAAAACATTTACCGATATTGTACTTAAATTTCAAGTTTTTCAAAATATAAGATGAATACTAATCTTTTTGTTTGTTTGTTTCGTCTTTTGTTTTATGCACATGATTGTGGGTTATCGACTCTTACACTTCGTCGTGTGACTAGCCCTCTGTAATATAGGTATGTGCTACTTCTAAGTTTGTTATCCACCAAGATGTTTCTTTTTTCCCATTCTTAGTACATTGAGATGACTACTAATCAGTTTCCATGTTCAATTAGTTTGTATTTTATGGATGGGATCGTGGGTCACCTACAATATAATTTGTCGTCCGGCTCGTCCATTGGTAATTGAGGTTCGTGATCCTTTTATCTTTCAAATTTTTTACCGACGTTGTTCTTATATTTCTAGTACTTTGAAATAGATTATGAATACTAACATTTTTTATGTTTGTTTCGTCTTTTGTTTCATGGAAATGATCGTGGGTTATCGACTCTTAAAGTGCGTCGTGCGACTAGCCTTTTGTATGGATTATCGACTGTTAAAGATTGTCGTACGACCATCCTTTTGTAATATAGCTTTATGCTCCTTCTAAATTTGTTATCTACCAAGATGTTTCTTGTTTCTTTTTCTTAGTACATTGAAATGACTACTAATCGGTTTCCAAGTTTAATTGGTGTTTCTTTTATGGACGGGAAAACGGGTCACGTACTATCCATTTTGTCGTTCGGCTCATCCATTGGTAATTGAGGTCCATGATCCTTTTATCTTTCTAAAACATTTACCGATATTGTACCTATATTTCAAGGTTTTCGAAATATTAAATGAATAATAATCTTTTTGTTTGTTTGTTTTGTCTTTTGTTTTATGGACATGATCGTGGGTAATCGACACTTACACTTCATCGTGTGACTAGCCTTCAGTAATATAGGTATGTGTTCCTTCTAGTACCAAGATGTTTCTTGTTTCCCATTCTTAGTACATTGAGATGACTACTAATCAGTTTCCATGTTCAATAGGTGTTTCTTATATGGATGGGATCACTTGTCACCTACTATCCAATTTGTCATTCGGATCATCCATTGGTAATTGAGGTCCATGTTCTTTTTTTCCTTCTAAAACATTTACCGATATTATACTTATATTTCAAGGTTTTCGAAATATAAGATGAATACTAATCTTTTTGTTTGTTTGTTTCGTCTTTTGTTTTATGGACATGATTATGGGTTATCGACTCTTACACTTCGTCGTGTGACTAGCCTTCTGTAATATTGGTATGTGCTCCTTCTAAGTTTGTTATCTACCAAGATGTTTCTTGTTCAAATTCTTAGTACATTGAGATGACTACTAATCGGTTTCCATGTTCAATAGGTGTTTCTTTTATGGACGGGATCGCGGGTCACCTACTATATGTTTTGTCGTCCGTCTCGAACATTGGTAATTTAGGTCCGTGATCCTTTTATCTTTCAAATTTTTTTACCGACATCGTTCTTATATTTCTAGTACTTTGAAATAGAATATGAATAATAACATTTTTGTATGTTTGTTTCGTCTTTTGCTTTATGGACATGATCGTGGGTTGGCGACTCTTAAAGTTCGTCGTGCAACTAGCCTTTTGTAATAAAGGTATGTGCTTCTCAATTCCTTATCTACCAAGATGTTTCTTATTTCCCTTTCCTGTACATTGAAATGACTACTAATCGGTTTCCATGTTCAATTGGTGTTTCTTTTATGGACGGGATCACGGGTCAGCTACTATCCAATTTGTCATTTGGCTCGTCAATTGGTAATTGAGGTATGTGATCCTTTTATCTTTCTAAAACTTTTACCGACATTGTTCTTATATTTCTAGTTCCTTGAAATACAAAATGGATACTAACCTTTTTGTAAGTTTGTTTTGTCTTTTGTTTTATGGACATGATAATGGGTTATCGACTCTTAAAGTTCGTCGTACGACTAAGCTTTTATATTATAGCTATATGCTTCTTCTAAATTTGTTATCTACGAAGATGTTTCTTATTTCCTTTTCTTAGTACATTTAAATGACTACTAATCGGTTTCCATGTTCAATTGGTGTTGCTTTTATAGACGAGAACACGGGTCACCTACTATCCATTTTTTCGTTCGGCTCATCCTTTGGTAAATGGGTTCCATGATCCTTTTATCTCTCTAAAATATTTACCGATATTGTACTTATATTTCAAGGTTTTCGATATATAAGATGAATAATAATCTTTTTGTTTGTTTGTTTTGTCTTTTGTTTTATGGACATGATTGTGGGTTATCGACACTTACACTTCATCGTGTGACTAACCTTCAGTAATATAGGTATGTGTTCCTTCTAAGTTTGTTATCTACCAAGATGTTTCTTGTTTCCCATTCTTAGTACATTGAGATGACTATGTCAGGATCTGATTCTTAACAAGAATAATGAAACTCATAAACAATATTAAAGAAGTTGCGGAAAAACACTTTAATATTCAAATATCAATGTAACAGTAAAGTAAAAATCACAACTTGTAAACTTTATTGAATGATTAAAGTTACAAACTTTCACACAAAACCTCAATCTTGATGAACAGGCTCACCAAGACGAATTCTACTTCTCTAGAACTAGGGTTGTAAACCTTGAGGTTAATTCTCTCTTTAAACAAAAACTTTTCAAAATTGATTAATTTCTATCAAATACTTCTATACTATATATACAAGACTCAATACAAGATAATTATCAAAAAATACAATTGATCTTCAATATCAATCCCATAATTATCTTCAGCCTTATCTCCAGCTTGTCTTTATCTCCAAGGCATCATTATCTTTATAAGTAGCACTAATTCTCTTCAGAAGTATTAACCATCAGCAGTACTAACTATGCTTAGCAGTATTAATTTCTTCAAGCAATATTAATTTAGCTCAGCAAATAGTAACCTTGTTGTACTGGCAGCAGTAATCATACTTAAACAAATCTTTAGTTCCCAACAATCTCCCCCTAACTTGACTTTTAGAGAAGAGAAGTCAAGTTCTTCAGATGCTCCCAAAACTCTATTGCTCATAATCCTATATCAAGATTCAGCCCCAAACTTTGATTAATTATCCTGCTAACCACAATCTTTGCCATTTCTGAGCCTTGAGGACAAATTAATTTGGCTTTCAGCATCTCATGTAGCTTGGCTAGGCTGTGATCATATATCTTATCCACCAGATAATATTCATGAAAACTTTTATCTATTGTCAAGATATACACCCCACACCTTTCTATGAGCATCCAGTTGTCCACAGTCTTGAATACATCTTTGATGACATGTTTTACAAGATCTGGACTAAACATCATGCATAAATACTCCATTGCTAGTTTCTTGATGTTCATTTCTGGAGTCTTCAGCACATCCCCATACAGATTTATTCCCCCTTTAAACATTTCTTCCAAGTCTGACCTGGAACAACATCTGATTATCTTTTCCCAAGTAGAGTAAACTTCAAAGTGATCACCCATTCTTTTGATTCTGAAATATTCTTTGCCTTGATCTTCTAGAATATCCCAGTGGATGATTTCAGGGGCTTGGACTGAAATGGGATCTGCTTGTACAGGATCTTTATCTGTCATAGACATATACAAGGCAAACTGCTCATTTTGTTGCAGATTGGACTGCTCTGGAGTCTGCTCTGGTTGTGCTGAAGATGTAACATTAGGTTCTTCTTCTGTTTCTGCTCTTTCTTCTTCAATTCTTGCCCTTTTTCCCATTGGCTTGGTGGCAATGGATTTCTTTCTTTTGATGACTCCAATTTGCTGAGCCAAAGTCTCTTCTTTCTTTTCCATTATAGGAGTGCCTTCTTCACTTTCAGGGAAGGGTTGTTGTATGTTGAGATCATGCCTCTCTTTCATCCTCCTTTCACCTTCTTCCCTTTGAGTGGAATCCCCTTTCAGATTTGACATCTGCTTTGTATACAACTCCTCTATCCTACCATAGGCCATGTTGGTAAACATTCCTTCAGGAACTCCAAGAGCTCCTTTCAGGAAGTTTATCATCTTCCTCCTTTCTTGATTGGCCAGGAAGGTCTTTGAGGGTTGTCTTTGTCTTTGCTTTAATGTCAGCCTTTGCCTTGAAGCCTTCTTTGTAACTATCTTGGCAGCAGCTGCATCGTTTGAACTCTTTTGATATTCCTCATTGAGCTTTTTATCCATATCCAGAGCAAGCTCTCTGTCTTTGGCAGATTGTATTTCTTCTTCCTTTGCCAACTCTGCTTGATGCTGTTTAGCCACTTCTTCATCTAACTCTATCTGATTCCTTTTCTTTAAAGGTTGCTCAGATTCAACCATTTTCTCCTTTCCCTTCCTCATTGAATCCTCCAAACTAACCTCTTTTTCTTTCTTTTCTAAACCTCCTTCTTTGATTATTACTCCCTTAGCCTTTTGAGTGGCTTTGGGAGTGTCATTCTTAGCTTTGACCAAGGTTTCTACAATCTCTATTTTCTCTCTGGACAAAGATGTTTCTGCTGTAGTTTTCTCTGTTTCTATTTCTTTTTCAGTATTCAGCTCCCCCTCAAACTGAGTTTCCATGCCAATGGGGCTGTGTTTCTCTCCTTCATCTTGTTTCTCCCCCTTGTTGAAAGCATCTCCCCTCTTTTTCAAGACATACTGCTTTCTTTTCTTTTTTTGTACGAACTTCATCACCATCTTCTTCAATTTGGTAATCTGCACTTGTTGAGACAGAATTATCAATTTCATCTCCTCTATATCTGAGCCTTGCTTTATGACATCTAGATTAATGTTTCCCATAGTTTCCTTCAATTCATTGTAGTTATATCTGTCCTCACCTTCTCCAGGAGTGTTACCCCCTTTTGAGGGATCATTTGATCTTTTAGTAGTAGAGGTCTTCTGCCTAGCAAAAGCACCCTTCACCCCCTTGGTTTCTTGGCACCTGGGACCTTTGAATGATTTCTCATTCAAAGTTGCCATAGGGAAGGTCTTAGTGATGTTACCACTGGCCTCCTCTGTGCTAGCAAGAGTAGTGGCATCCTTCTCACCCACATGCTCATGCATCTCCTTAGTGAGCACCTCCTTGAGGTTGGGAGACACCCCTGTGGTTTCCCTATAGATATTCTCTAAAGGAGAATGCTCCATTAGAGGGCTTTGAGGTTCTGGGTTTGTTGGAGGTACAACAAGGGAAGGAGCTTTGTGTACCTTTCTCTTAGTATACGTTTTGGATATAACTGGGGTTGGCTTAAGAACAAGTGACTGAGGAAGTGATATAGTGGTTGAAGGTTGGGTTTGGCTATCAGTGGGATGGTCTAGTGAGGGCCTTGACCCTGATGCCATACCTTCTTGGTTGTGGGACACCACCATCATTGTAGAGAACAATGGGGTGTCAACTCCTTCCGAGCCCTTGGCAGATCTTTTCATATTTGAAAAGACCTTGCCCTTAGGGATTTTAGGTACATATACCTCATTAAAATGAGGTATATTCGTCAATTCAGAGGTGATAACTGCCTGGACAAATCTTGGATACATATAGAAACTCTTTTTATTTTCCAAGTTTGACACAAGGTCATTGAAAATCATTTTGGAGAAATTATACTTTCTGGCAGTGGACAAGCGGACCAAAGCAAAAGCAATGGTACTACTGAACTGACTCCATCCAGTAGTTTTTCTAGAAATACAGTGCATAAGAGTATGAACAAAGAAACGTCATTGGGAAGAAAAGATAGTTGTGTAAAATTTGAAAACACCCATTTGGCCTTCATACCCCATTCTTGTGAGATTGGAAAACAAATCCTCATTAGGGATAGAGGTAATACATGAGGCATCGTCTAGTCGTAGACTGATGCGAATGACCTCTTCAGAGACTATCAAGGGTTTGTCACACACCCTTGTCTTGATAAACTGCACACCGTTTTCAGTAACATCGGTGGCATTGACCCAAAATTGCTTCTGGTGCTCGATGTAAATTGGTGGTGACACTGTAAGAGCATAAGCTATATGACTGGTCTTGAGAAAATCAACTATTTGATGGAATCCATCAGCCTGCTTAGGCTTTTGAAGCATTGCGATCTCATTGTGTTCATCAATAAACGCCATGGATGACATCGGCCTTGAGGATTCTTGACTGAAACACACTAGTTGCTTGAGAGAAAGGAGTTTGAGAGAAGATGAACAGTATTCAAACAGTCGTTGTGAGATTTTTGGCGGGCAAAGAGGGTATTTATTGGATTCAGGAAAGAAGCAGTATTAACCCTAATTTTAGTTAAAGCAGTACTAATCCACTCGCAGTATTAACTGAGAGTAGTAACCAACTAGCAGTATTAACTAACTAGCAGTATTAACTAACTGGCAGTATTAACTAAGTAGCAGTATTAACTAACTAGCAGTATTAACACATACCTGAAGTAGTAACTCAGACTAGCAGTAGTAATAATGAACCTGCAGTAGTAATTTTGCACTGGCAGCATTAAAACTGCACTGGCAACATTAACTATACTTACACTGTTGAAGCTTGTGTTAGTCTAAGCAGGGCCATACACTTCCTGAGAAAGATGATTAGTAGCACCACAAAAAATAAACAAATAACAGGTATACAAACACTTTTTAAACATGAGCTCATTCAGAGTTGATCATGTCCACACTTGTGACCAAGAAAGTGAATCTACCCACATCAAAAGCTTTAGTGAATCGATCAGCAAACTGGTTATCAGTATGCACTTTAGCAACTTGAATAAGCTTCTTTTCATTGCAGTCTCTAATAAAGTGATACCTGATTTCAATGTGCTTTGTTTTGGAGTGCTTGACTGGATTGTTAACAATGCTAATAGCACTGCTATTGTCAATGAAGATTGGAGTGTGAAGAAAGGCTACCCCATAGTCCAACATTTGATTCTGAATCCATAAAACCTGAGAGCAGCAACTTGCAGCAGCAATGTACTCAGCTTCTGTTGTGGATAAGGACAATGTGGTTTGCTTCTTACACTGCCAAGATACTAGTCTTGCACCTAAAAGCTGACATCCTCCTGAAGTAGACTTTCTATACATATTAGCATCACCCAAGTCACTGTCTGAATATGCAATCAAGTCAAAAGTAGATTCATAAGGATACCAAAGACCTAATCTAGGTTGCCCTCTTAAGTATCTGAAAATCCTCTTAACAGCTTGAAGATGTGACTGCTTTGGCTTGACTTGGAATCTGGCACACACGCACACTAGGAACATGATATCTAATCTTGAGACTGTGAGATACATGAGAGATCCAATCATTGATCTATAAAGATGGACATCAACATCCTCCCCCTCAAGATCAGCAGTGACCTGTGTGTGTGTTTCCATTGGTGTGCTTGCTGGCTTTGAGTCTGATAAACCATACTTATCTAGGATGTCTTTCACATACTTTGATTGACTTATGAAAATCCCATCTTTCTACTGTTTCACTTGAAGCCTAAGGAAGAAAGTGAGTTCACCCATTGAACTCATTTTGAAGCTCTTGTGCATCAACTCTTCAAAGTCTCTACACATCTGATCTTTTGTGGATCCAAATATGATGTCATCTATATAGATCTGAACACGTAGGGTGTCCTTCTTACTTCTTTTAATGAAAAGGGTCTTGTCAATGATTCCCCTTTCAAACCCATTTTCCAAGAGATAGGTAGATAGAGTATCATACCATGCTCTTGGGGCTTGATGTAGACTATAAAGTGCTTTCTTAAGTTTGTATACTTTGTCAGGATATGATGGATTCTCAAATCCAGGGGGCTGATAGACATATACTTCTTCATCAATTGTTCCATATAGAAAGGCACTCTTCACATCCATCTGATATACCTTGAACTTCATATATGAGGCATAGGCTAGAAACAGCCTAATTGCCTCTACCCGTGCAACTGGAGCAAAAACTTCCTCATAGTCTATGCCTTCTTCCTGAGTGTACCCATGTGCCACTAGCCTTGCTTTGTTCCTGATTACTATTCCTCTCTCATCCTTTTTATTTCTGAAAATCTACTTGGTGCCAATTGCTCTATGACCTTTTGGAAGGTCCACCAAGTCCCAAACATCTTGCAATTTAAACTGTAGCAACTCTTCTTGCATGGCTTCTATCCAACTTGAATCTTTCATTGCATCATAAGCCTTCTTAGGCTCAATCTGAGATAGAAAGCAAGAGAGTATTGTATGTTGCTGATCCTGCAAATTTGGAAGTCTGCTTTGATTCCTAGTTATCATAGGAGAAGTGATGTCTCCTACTACCAGCTCAGGAGGATGATTCTTCTGAGTTCTTGTCTGATGACTAGGTTCTGCATTAATTCCCACATCTAGATTGGAGTCATTTAAGTCAGCTGAGGGGATCTCATCAGCTACTTCTGGCTCTTCATGCTCTGAATTCTCCTCATCTCTTCTTTCTTCTTCACTCTGAATTGGTTCAGTAACAGTTTCCTTTTCACATAATTTAACAGGGTCCATTGTTGGTATGGGAAAGATCACAGACTGAGGAATAATATCTTGTACTTGTTCATCCCCTGATCCTCTACTTCCTGATCCTGCATGATCATCACTACTGAAACCCAAAGAGTTAGTTAGTGAATCAATGTCAAATAACCACTGAGGACCTGAACCAATAGGATTTGGTGTGTTCTCATTGCATTTGATATTGTCACTTTTCTCAATTATTCTAGAAGAAGAAATAAATACTCTGTAGGCCTTACTCTGAGATGAGTAACCAACAAGAAAACCATCATCTGCTTTGCTATCAAACTTTCCTAAGTGAGTTTTGGTATTGAGAATGGTACAAGGACACCCAAAAGGTTTGAAAAAACCAATAAATGGTTTTTTTTTATTTAAATGCTCATATGGTGTCTTGTTCTTAGGCTTGACTACTAGAACTCTGTTTTGGACATAGCAAGCAGTATTAACTACTTCAGCCCAGAAAGTAATTGGAAGTTTTGAATCAGCTAACAGAGATCTAGCAGCGTCAATCAGTGTCCTATTCCTTCTCTCAGCAACACCATTTTGTTGTGGAGTCCTAGGAGCACTCTATTGCCTCTCAATTCCTTTTTCCTCACAAAAGGTGGTTAGGTCAAGATTTTTAAATTCAGTACCATTATCTGACCTAATGACTTTTACCTTTTGATTTGTTTGGTTTTCAATTCTTAGAATAAAGGATTTAATCAGTCCACTTGTCTCATCCTTAGTCCTTAGAAAATATACCCAAGTAAATCTAGAGTAATCATCAACGATAACTAAGCAGTATGATGTATTACCTATACTCATGACATTTGTAGGACCAAACAGATCCATATGCAACAACTGAAGAGAAGAAGAAATTGTATTCAACTCTTTGGACTTTTGAGAAGTTTTGTGTTGTTTGCCGTTGAGACAAGCAACACAATGATCATCACATGAAAAGACTTTTGAAGGCAGACCTCTTACAAGGTTGTTTTTAACAAGTTTATTTATTGTTTTAATGTTCATGTGACACATCCTTCTGTGCCAAAGTGATGATTCATCCAACGAGGCTTTTGAAACAAGACAGTTTAGGTATGAATCATTTGAAACATTTTCCATATCCAAACAATAGACATTATCCTTTCTAGGAGTTCTTAGTAGTATCATCTTTTCATCAACTACCTTGAATCCAGGAGCAAGGATAATGCATTCTGAATCAGTGAATAATATACTATGCTTTTTGTCACAAACCTGTGATACACCTAACAGGTTGTACCTTAACTGCTCAACATAGTAAACATCTTCAAAGGTTATCTTACCTTTTGTTACATCTCCCTTACCACTAATCTTACCTCCATCTGGAGTATTACCAAAGGCAACATGCCCTCCATCAATTTTCTTGAAATTCTTGAGGCAAACCATGTTCTCTGTCATGTGCCTAGAGCAACCACTATCAACATGCCAAATGCTCTTTCCCTTGAGCTGCTGGTTGCCCTGCACATAAGATAAATCAATTAGTATTGACTGGGAACCCAAGCCAAAGTGGTCTTGGGCCTCCCTTTCTCATCAAAGTACTTACATTCCTTTTTGATGAGATTTTTAAGTATAGAATACTCTTTACTGGATTACTTTGTCAAGATGATTGGTCTAGAAGCACAAACACTAGAATCAGTACTAATTTTAGAAGTACTAACAAAGTTAGCAGCACTAACATGTTTAGCAGTACTAACCTTGTTAGAAGCATTAACAGAGATAGCAGTATTAACATCTGAAGAAGTACTAACAATGTTAGCTTTAGAAGTACTAATACTCTCAGCAGCACTAACATTGATAGCAGCAATATTGCTTCTGGCAGTACTATCTTTGTCAGCAGCACTATTTGTGGTAGCAGTACTAACAGTTTTAGTGCTTTTGGGAACCCACATCTTGACACTCTCTTTTACAGTCCTTTTCTTTTTGTGGCTTTTAGATTTAACAAGTTTCTTAGCCACATGGTTCCTTTCTTCCTTCCTATAACCAAAGGGTTTTTGCACAGATCTTTGAAAATTTATCCTTTGGTTAATAGGATTAAAATAACAGTGCTTGGCAAGATGGTTCATTTTGCCACATATGAAACAAGGTTTTGGTCTGATGATTCTACTCAGATCAACTCCTTGTTTCTGAGCCCACTGATTATTCCAATTTCTTTGATTTCCCCTCCTTTTATCATGTTTTAGGGGCTCAGATTTATTACCTGCACACTGTTTGCAAGGAACATGATTCACAACTGTAGTTTTCTTGTAATGAACCTTTTTAGACTTTCCCTCAGTCTTCTCTACCCCATCAGATTTGACCCAATCCCTTCCACCACCCTCATTGGTAAGAATGTTATTTTCTAAGGGAATCTCACCACTCACAGTATTATCATTACTCTTACCAGCTTCCTTCTCAGTCTTGTCCTCAACAACTACTTCATCTAAAGAATCTATCTTAGTGCCTCCCTCATGCAAGTCCTTCCTATCCTTGGTCTCTAGCAAGTCTGATTTAGAAGGATGTAGTTGTTGTTGTATGGTGGTGGTGTCGTATTATACCCAATTCCTGGTTTAAGCTTATCATGGATTTGGACCTTTAGAATTGTATCTATGGCTTTAGAAGCATATGAAAACTTTTCCACATCTAGGTTAACCTTGGCTAGCTCTCCTCTCAACTTTTCATTCTCCTCTCTAGACTTTGTCAGTCGGATTTCTAACTCATTTTTCTTCCACTTCTAGTAATTTGTATCATATGTGTGTTGAAGTTCATTGGATTGGAACCTTTTAATTTGTTCCTCAAACCTCTCAACAATTTTCACATAGTCTTTTCTATCCTTTTCTAACCTCTTAAGGTCATCACTCATACTCTGGTTGTGATCCCTATACCTTTTAACAGTGTCTATACAAGTTTGAGAACAGAGATTAGAAAATACCTCAGTTGGAAGATCTGATACCTCTGCCATGAGAGCTTGATTTTGGATGACCTCTTCTGCTTGATCACTCCAGTGAAACCCCATTCCTTGTTGAGAAACAAGAGCTTGAGCAGAGTTTCTGTTCTGGCTGAAGCTTCCAGTCTGAGCTTGTTAGTGGTTGTTATGAGACACTCTACTTCTGCATTCCCTGGTAAAGTGTCCCTTCATGTGATACTTGTAGCACTCCACCTTTGACTTATCAAAGCCTGCTCCATTTTCTCTTCTTTGGGAGAAGTTGTTCCTCCCAGTCCTCTTGTTGAACTTCTTCACCCTCATAGAAAGCATGGCCATCTGCCATTTAATATCCATCTCTTCAAGATCATCAGGATGAAGCTGTTCCAAGTCATCATTGATTAAAGAAGAGTTACCATGGCTGGAAAGAAAGGCTTCAAAAACGGATTCATTGCTTTTTTCTTGATTTACTCCACTGGCAGCATTAACTGATTCAGGGTTAGCAGTAGAATCAGTTGATGCTGATAGGAGTCCAGCATTATGAACATATCCAGTAGGCTTCTTCTTTGCTTCCACTTCAGATTCAAACACTCTCAGATCATTGTACAGATCATCCAGTTCCTTTTCTTACAATTGATCATTCTGTCTGAATGAAACAGTGTACATGGTCCATTCATCTCCAAGAGATCTGAGGAACTTTCGGTTGAGATCATCTTGTTCCATCTGGACTCCAACAGTAGCCAACTCACCAACTAACTTATTGAATCTCTCAAAAGTTTGAGTCATAGACTCATTCTTTGAAGATGTAAAATTCTCATATTGCTGCTTGAGAATATCCCTTTGATTCCTCCTAGTGCTCTTGGTGCCAGCAAATCTCTTTTCTAATGCATTCCATAGAATCTGAGCATCAGTACAGTGGTGAAACTGATGTTGATACTCATTAGGAATGGCCAAAAGCAGGGTGCTTAAGGCTTTCATCTCCAATTGTCTCACTTTCTTCTCAGCATCAGTTTTTGGAGGTGGTCTTCTTCCATCTTGTCCAATTTTACCTTCAGCAGAGGGACCATTCTCAACAATGTCCCACATAGAAAAGTCTGTAAGGAGGATGTACTGCTTGATCCTAATTTTCCACATGTCAAACTCATTAGGTTTAAGCATGGGAACCTTTGAAACAAGAGTACTGTTTGATTCAACTGTGTTGTCCATGATGAATGAAGGTTTCTGAGAATACTAGGCTCTGATACCACTTGTCAGGCTCTGGTTCTTAACAAGAATAATGAAACTCAGAAACAATATTAAAGAAGTTGCGGAAAAACACTTTAATATTCAAATATCAATGTAACACTAAAGTAAAAATCACAACTTGTAAACTTTATTGAATGATTAAAGTTACAAACTTTCACACAAAACCTCAATCTTGATGAACAGGCTCACCAAGACGAATTATACTTCTCTAGAACTAGGGTTGTAAACCTTGAGGTTAATTCTCTCTTTAAACAAAAACTTATCAAAATTGATTAATTTCTATCAAATACTTCTATACTATATATACAAGACTCAATACAAGATAATTATCAAAAAATACAATTAATCTTTAATATCAATCCCATAATTATCTTCAGCCTTATCTCCAGCTTGCCTTTATCTCCAAGGCATCATTATCTTTATAAGCAACACTAATTCTCTTCAGAAGTATTAACCATCAGCAGTACTAACTATGCTTAGCAATATTAATTTCTTCAAGCAGTATTAATTTGGCTCAGCAGTTGTAACATTGTTGTATTGGCAGCAGTAATCATACTTAAACAAATATTCAGTTACCAACAAACTACTAATCAGTTTCCATGTTCAATTGGTGTTTCTTTTATGGACGGGATCACGGGTCACCTACTATATATTTTGTCATTCGAATAATCCATTGGAAATTGAGGTCCATGATCCTTTTATCTTTCTAAAACATTTACCGATATTGTACTTAAATTTCAAGGTTTTTGAAATATAAGATGAATACTAATCTTTTTGTTTGTTTGTTTCGTCTTTTGTTTTATGGACATGATTGTGGGTTATCGAATCTTACACTTCGTCGTGTGACTAGCCTTCTGTAATATATGTATGTGCTCCTTCAAATTTTGTTATCTACCAAGATGTTTCTTGTTTCCCATTCTTAGTAGATTGAGATGACTAATCGGTTTCCATGTTCAATAGGTGTTTCTTTTATGGACGGGATCGCGGGTCACCTACTATATATTTTGTCGTCCGTCTCGAACATTGGTAATTTTGGTCCGTGATCCTTTTATCTTTAAAATTTTTTTACCGACATTGTTCTTATATTTCTAGTACTTTGAAATAGATTATGAATACTAACATTTTTTTAAGTTTGTTTCGTCTTTTGTTTCATGGAAATGATCGTGGGTTATCGACTCTTAAAGTGCATCGTGCGACTAGCCTTTTGTAATATAGGTATCTGGTCCTTCTCAATTTCTTATCTACCAAGATGTTTCTTATTTCCCTTTCTTAGTATATTGAAATGACTACTAATTGGTTTCCATGTTCAATTGGTGTTTTTTTTATGGATGGGATCACGGGTCACCTACTATCCAATTTGTCATTCTCCTCGTCAATTGGTAATTGAGGTCCGTGATCCTTTTATCTTTCTAAAACTTTTGCCGACAATGTTTTTATAATTCTAGTTCTTTGAAATAGAAGATGGATACTAACCTTTTTGTATGTTTGTTGTCTTTTGTTTTATGGACATGATAATGGGTTATCGACTCTTAAAGTTCGTCGTACGACTAAGCTTTTGTATTATAGCTATATGCCCCTTCTAAATTTTTTATCTACAAAGACGTTTCTTATTTCCTTTTCTTAGTACATTGAAATGACTACTAATCGGTTTCCATGTTCAATTGTTGTTGCTTTTATAGACGAGAACACGGGTCACCTACTATCCATTTTTTCGTTCGGCTCATCCTTTGGTAAATGGGTTCCATGATCCTTTTATCTATCTAAAACATTTACCGATATTGTACCTATATTTCAAGGTTTTCGAAATATAAGATGAATAATAATCTATTTGTTTGTTTGTTTTGTCTTTCACTTTATGGACATGATCGTGGGTTATCGACACTTACACTTCATCGTGTGACTAACCTTCTGTAATATAGGTATGTGCTCCTTCAAAGTTTGTTATCTACCAAGATGTTTCTTGTTTCCCATTCTTAGTACATTGAGATGACTACTAATCAGTTTCCATGTTCAATTGGTGTTTCTTTTATGGACGGGATCGCGGGTCACCTACTATATATTTTGTCATTCGGATCATCCATTGCTAATTGAGGTTCATGATCCTTTTATCTTTCTAAAACATTTACCGATATTGTACTTAAATTTCAAGGTTTTCGAAATATAAGATGAATACTAATCTTTTTGTTTGTTTGTTTCGTCTTTTGTTTTATGGACATGATTGTGGGTTATCGACTCTTACACTTCGTAGTGTGACTAGCCTTCTGTAATATAGGTATGTGCTACTTCTAAGTTTGTTATCTAACAAGATGTTTCTTGTTTCCCATTCTTAGTACCTTGAGATGATTACTAATCAATTTCCATGTTCAATTAGTGTTTATTTTATGGACGGGATCGTGGGTCACCTACAATATACTTTGTCGTCCTACTTGTCCATTGGTAATTGACGTTCGTGATCCTTTTATCTTTCAAATTTTTTTACCGACATTGTTCTTATATTTCTAGTACCTTGAAATAGATTATGAATACTAACATTTTTTTATGTTTGTTTCGTCTTTTGTTTCATGGAAATGATCGTGGGTTATCGACTCTTAAAGTGCGTCGTGCGACTAGCCTTTTGTAATATAGGTATCTGGTCATTCTCAATTTCTTATCTACCAAGATGTTTCTTATTTCCCTTTCTTAGTATATTGAAATTACTACTAATCGGTTTCCATGTTCAATTGGTGTTTCTTTTATGTACGGGATCACGGGTCACCTATTATCCAATTTGTCATTCGCCTCGTCAATTGGTAATTGAGGTCCGTGATCCTTTTATCTTTCTAAAACTTTTGCCGACAATGTTTTTATATTTCTAGTTCTTTGAAATAGAAGATGGATACTAACCTTTTTTATATTTGTTTCGTCTTTTGTCTTATGTACATGATTATGGGTTATCGACTCTTAAAGATTGTCGTACGACTATCCTTTTGTAATATAGCTTTATGCTCCTTCTAAATTTGTTATCTACCAAGATGTTTCTTGTTTCTTTTTCTCAGTACATTGAAATGACTACTAATCGGTTTCCATGTTTAATTGGTGTTTCTTTTATGAACGGGAAAACGGGTCACGTACTATCCATTTTGTCGTTCGGCTCATCCATTGGTAATTGAGGTCCTGTTAGGACTGAAAGTCCTAGTGTGTTGAAAGTTGTATAACGCATTTATAAGGGTTTAAATTGTAATATGTTGAAAGTGTTTGTAAATGGGCCTCAAAGCCCATTAGTCTTATACGGCTTAGTATTTATTGTTTGCTAAACCTTGTTTTAGGTTAAGAGAAGAGATTAAGACGTATTCATTATTCTAGTCAATTGGTTTACTTTTGCTAATCAGTAATTGTCTCTGTAAACCTAAACCTTTATTGAATATCAATCATATGACTAGAGGTTGTGATTCATTAATTATTCTTCATTGATTACTATGTATCTGGGATCTACAATTGGTATCAGAGCGGGATCGAATTAATTTCTATTCGATGCGATCAAAAGGTTTGTCTAAATCCCTTTTTTTTTATCGATTTCTAGTTTAATACCGTACATCACTGTGCTCTTGAAGTTTCTTGAAAAAAAAATCATTCAATCTTCTCATGTTTTGATCAATTAGTTTGAAAATGATTGTTTGATTTATTGTTAGAAACGATTTGTGATCATCAATTTTGGATTTAAAAAGGTTGATTTTGTTCGATTGGTTATTGCCGATAAAAAAAAATAGTGAATTCGGTCGATGTGCTTTGAGTTCGGTTGGATATTGGATATGTGAATTCGGTCGATGTGTTTCTGGATAAATTGGTTGAGTAATAGTGGGTCGGTGAGGTTGTTTGATTTTGTATCGACCGAATTGTGAGGTTGTATCGACCCATTTACCACTATCAAACAACCTCCCCGACTGGTGCCTTACCGCCAGTCCCTCCCCGACCCGTCGCTTGCGGCTACCGGTGTCCAGCGAACCATGACAAGAATCAAGTTTTTGAGATTTTCGATCAGTTTTCGAAAATATTTTCGGTTGATTCGGTAGTAATAGGGGACGAACGTTTTCGATTTTTAAACATTAAGGGTTGTTTACGAAGCTTAAACGATCGATTTCTATTGAAAAGTTGCAACCCATATTAAGTTTTTAAATTCTCGTTCGGTTTCCGAAAAATCTTCGGTTGCTTCGTTCAAGAGTTTGAGAGATTTTTTCGAGTTTTAATCAGTTGAGGGAGCTTAAGCGGACATAAACGATCGATTTTGGTTGAAAAGTTTTAACCCATACCGAGTTTTTAAGTTTTCGATCGGTTTTCAAAAAGTTTTCGGTTGGCTCGTTTGCGATCGTGAGGTGACCGGTTCTTTTTTAATTTTTTAAGGACTGATCAGGGAGCTTTAACGATCGTTTTGCATTAAATATCTCTAATCGTTTCGAGATTTTGCAGGTTGGATCAACGGAGAAGATGATGAATAGTAAATCCGTTAAATCACCGTTAAATGCTTTACATTTTGGTCATTTTTTCGTTAAGTCTTCGTTAGTGCAGTTAGTTTGTTAGTTTGGTTAGTTTTATTACATTTTTAGTCTTTTTTCAGTTAGTGTCCAGTTAAGTCGGTTAGAAGTTTCAAATTTTGCACTTTTAGTCCCTCTAGTTAGAGATTTCATTTTATGTCATTTTTGGTCCTTCTAGTTTAAGTTTAATTTTTTGTCACTTTTAGTCCTTGCAGTTTTAAGTTTTAGTTTGTGTCACTTTTAGTCCCCGTACTTCATAGTTTTGATCTTTTGTCATCTTTGACCCCTACGCTTTTAAGTTTCACTCGTTATCACTTTTGGTCCTTGCACATTGATTTTTTCATATTTTGTCAAGTTTAGTCCCTAGACTTCAAGTTTTTCAAACAACAATGTCTCATCCAACTTATTCTAAGTTAGAAGGGAAAGTTTCTTGTTTAGAAGCTAGAATTGAAAGACTGCTTGACAAGGATGATAATCAAAGCATAGAAATTGCTAGCAACCTGTGCATAATTTCAAATCTAAAGGAAGAGTGTGAGAGTTGTTCAAAAGAATCAAAAGAGTTAAAGACCAAAGTAGATGATCTTACTTATAAGCTTCGTATGTCAGAAAATGAGAAAATTGATATTGTAAATAAAAGTGTGGCTTATAAAAATGAAAATCAAAGGTTATCTACCCAGTTAAAGGATCTTGAACTGAAACTTCACAAAATTGGTCAATCTAAACAAACAATGCATCTGAATGCACCCAAAGAATTCAAATATTCAGAGACGGGTCTCGGTTACGATAACCCACATTATCTGAAAAAGGCCTTGACCAAAGTTCCCACGTTATATACGTTCGAATTTTTTGGAATAGACAAAACCTACCCAGTGTACAAAATCAATTGGACTAAACCACTTGTTGATGAGGATCCGGAACTGAAAACTTTGAGAAGGAAAAATACTACCAAGATGCAACTTCCTTTTGTTTATGACTCATTAAATGCGTCATAGAACACCGAAAAACCCTGTTTTTTGTCAAATGACTATTTTAGAAGTTATTCTCAAGCTGAACTTGATTCAAAAACTGTTGAAACTGAGGAGGAACCAATGGACCACAAAATCTATGTTCCACCTCTGATTTTAGAAAAGAAAATTGTTCAGCTAGAAGAGTCATTTACACAGGAGAGAATCATTTTTCAAAAGGAAAAACAAGAGTTATTATCCAAAATTGAGTGCCTGAATTCCGATAAAAAGGAAACTAGATCGACGGAGGAAAAGGAATATCTTCAGACAGAGATAAATAAGCTTAATTCACAACTGTCTGCCTTGGCAGCAGATCTGATGAAAGAGCAACATCACAAAGCTGAGCTTCAAGCTAAGCTTGACTTACTCCATGAGGGGAAGATTAATCTGTCAGAACATTCTTCTCCACTCTTAGATACCTCTTCTTTTAAAGCTTTTCTAGGTGATTCTTCACCAATTTCTTCTGATAAAGGAAAAGAGCCTCAGTTGGAGTGTTTCAAAAAGGATCATCGTTCTGATTTTCAAAATGCTTCCGCTAATGATCCGTTTCAAAGCACAAATCCTTCCAGTATCCTCAATCCTTCAAGTGATAAGACTCCTTCTGATGAGGAAATGGAATTTTCAGCCTTTCTGAATTCTGAGATGTGTGTAGACAGTCAGGTAGACCAATTTGATTTCGATCCTAAACTTCCAAGTAATGTTGATTTTTTGGATTCAACTGGTGAGCCACCGGTCAAATTTTATAAAGGCGAATGTTCAACGTCTTCCTCTCAAAAGGTTTATATGAACAAATCTTCAAAGCAAAAATCTAAAAGGCGTTCACAAAAACAAAGATAGACTGACATCTTAAACAAAAGACATACTTACTACTCCAGTTCTTCTGATTGCGAGCTTAATGATTCTTCAAATAATCATTTTTTCAGAAAAGTAAAGATGGTTTGGAGAAAGAAACCAACTACATAAGACAGTGAAGGAAACAAGTCTCATGATTCGCCTGTAGTTGATACAAAGTCATCTATTTCCAAGACTGATTCACCTACTTATGTTTATTCTACAGGAAAGTTGATCAGTCTAAACCGAGCAAAGATCTGTTGCACTCACTGTGGAAAGAGTGACTTTGTGGATTCAAGGTATGTTAATAATTGGTATGGTAATTATAGCTTCCCCATTCCTCAGTTTAATAGCTTAAAAGCTAAGGCAACTAACCATCAAGGATCCATCATAACATGGATACCAAAACCAAAATCTTCTTAATCTGTTTTGCAGGAATGTCATGTGTGATTTAATTCAGATTATTCACGCACATGACTACAATCAAGGGTTATGCCACTTTTGAGGGGGAGTGCCATGTTACTTATTTTTCATATCGACTTCTGAACACTTCAGTTCAAGACTCGTTCTTAAATGCTTTTGACTTCTGATTCTCACAAATCAGAAATTTTACTTCAATGTTCTACATTGGTGAGTTAAAGGAATGTTAGGGCTCACAAAGTTTCTATGGTCAATCTAGAACCGGAAGGACCTACCCAAGAAACACATCCAATTCATAGATATCAGTGAGGGGTCTAGATTGATAGATGAGTTCAGAGTGAAAAAAAATTGTGTGGATGTGACAAGACTTAAAAGAATTATTGGTCCTTACCAAACCGAGTCAGTTATCCGGGTTACCACATAATCTATTCATTCTCGTTCTTTGGAGATGGATATTGAAACAGACATGGACCCAGTGTCGATAACTCGTGTCACCCCACCCAGCCACTCAAGTATCTCTCAAAAGATACTTGTTTCACATTTGCACGGAGATTTAGCACATAATCTATCTATTCCTCACCCGGAGGTCTTAGATATTGAAAAAGGAAGACATCAGCTCCAGTCTCCGAACTTCATATTCATCTCACTGTGTCTATTGATTTCTAACCTGCATCCCAGGTTGAAACAATATTTGAGCCTAATCGATTTAAGTTATACTTTTTTCACACACGCACGAATCTTTGTGATTCCCCTTGCATATCTTTGTGATATTGCCAGAACAGTTTGAGAAGTAATTTTTTAATATTTTACTTTAGTGATAACTAGAAGTCCTATCAGAGATACATCGATGCCAACTCTGAAAATAGGCCACACAATTATTTTAATTGTTGTGATAACAGTTACTATTGTGTTTCTGTGTTAGCTGTTACCCTTGGTTACTGAATCGTTTTATGGGGGATTTTCCTACTCATACATTATGTCTTTGAAGTTACATGTTACTCATGATTCTCCTAATCATCATGAGGGGAGAACGACATACAATTCAAAGATGCAGATTATCGTGTTGAGGGGGAGTTAGCAAAATCTGAGAGGGAGTAACAAAATTTCTTAAATCTGAGGTTGAAAAGCCTTTGGATTCAAAGATTGCAGCTAAGCAGAAAATATTTTATTGCATTTCTTCTATCCCGTATCATGTGGTGTCTGCTACAAGTTTGTTCCTCCTACGAGCTGATTGAAACAAGTTCTTAAGCTGAAAGCAAATTCAACTCGTAGTTCAAAGACATTCTTTGTTTTTAAACTGAAGATGCACTGTGGAATGTCACGTAACTCACACATTATCTTTCTTGTATGATGATCCGATGTGTTGAGTTTCTATAGTTGAAATTTGCTTGATAGTGCGTTCAGTCGAGGATATTGCACATTGAATCTGGTTACAAAGTTGAAACTATGAAGACCAAGAGATTTATTCAAAGGGGAGCTGGGAAAGACCTGAAGACTTGCAACACCAAAGTTCTTCAAAGATTTAAGAGGGAAAGAAGATCAATGCCTGAAGTTTTCAAGAAGATAAATGCCTTATTCAACTTTAGGGGGAGATTGTTAGGACTGAAAGTCCTAGTGTGTTGAAAGTTGTATAACACATTTATAAGGGTTTAAAATGTAATATGTTGAAAGTGTTTGTAAATAGGCCTCAAAGCCCATTAGGCCTATACTGCTTAGTATTTATTGTTTGCTAAACCTTGTTTTAGGTTAAGAGAATAGATTAAGACGTATTCATTATTCTAGTCAATAGGTTTACTTTTGCTAATCAGAAATTCTCTCTATAAACCTAAACCTTTATTGAATATCAATCATATGAATAGAGGTTGTGATTCGTTAATTGTTCTTCATTGATTACTATCTATCTAGGATCTACAGGTCCATGATCCTTTTATCTTTCTATAACATTTACCGATATTGTACTTATATTTCAAGGTTTTCGAAATATAAGATGAATACAAATCTTTTTGTTTGTTTGTTTTGTCTTTTGTTTTATGGACATGATCGTAGGTTATCGACTCTTACACTTCGTCGTGTGACTAGCCATCAATAATATAGGTATGTGTTCCTTCTAAGTTTGTTATCTACCAAGATGTTTCTTGTTTCCCATTCTTAGTACATTGAGATGACTACTAATCAGTTTCCATGTTCAATTGGTGTTTCTTTTATGGACGGGATCACTGGTCACCTACTATCCAATTTGTCATTCGGATCATCCATTGGTAATTGAGGTCCATGTTCTTTTTATCTTTCGAAAACATTTACCGATATTGTACTTATATTTCAAAGTTTTCGAAATATAAGATGAATACTAATCTTTTTGTTTGTTTGTTTCGTCTTTTGATTTATTGACATGATTGTGGGTTATCGACTCTTACTCTTCGTCGTGTGACTAGCCTTCTGAAATATAGGTATGTGCTCCTTCTAAGTTTGTTATCTACCAAGATGTTTCTTGTTTCCCATTCTTAGTACATTGAGATGACTACTAATCGGTTTCCATGTTCAATAGGTGTTTCTTTTATGGACGGGATCGCGGGTCACCTACTATATATTTTGTCGTCCGGCTCGAACATTGGTAATTTAGGTCAGTGATCCTTTTATCTTTCAAAATTTTTTACCGACATCGTTCTTATATTTCTAGTACTTTGAAATAGAATATGAATAATAACATTTTTGTATGTTTGTTTTGTCTTTTGCTTTATGGACATGATCGTGGGTTGTCGACTCTTAAAGTTCGTCGTGCAACTAGCCTTTTGAAATAAAGGTATGTGCTTCTCACGGGTCACCTACTATCCAATTTGTCATTTGGCTCGTCAATTGGTAATTGAGGTCCATGATCCTTTTATCTTTCTAAAACTTTTACCGACATTGTTTAATATTTCTAGTTCTTTGAAATACAAGATGGATACTAACCTTTTTGTATGTTTGTTTTGTCTTTTGTTTTATGGACATGATAATGGTTTATCGACTCTTAAAGTTCGTCGTACGACGAAGCTTTTGTATTATAGCTATATGTTCCTTCTAAATTTGTTATCTACCAAGATGTTTCTTATTTCCTTTTCTTTGTACATTGAAATGACTACTAATCGGTTTCCATGAACAATTGGTGTTGCTTTTATGGACGAGAACACGGGTCACCTACTATCCATTTTTTCGTTCAGCTCATCCTTTGGTAAATGGGTTCCATGATCCTTTTATCTTACTAAAAAATTTACCAATATTGTACCTAATTTCAAGGTTTTTGAAATATAAGATGAATAATAATCTTTTTGTTTGTTTGTTTTGTCTTTTGTTTTATGGACATGATCGTGGGTTATCGACACTTACACTTCATCGTGTGACTAGCCTTCTGTAATATAGGCATGTGCTCCTTCTAAGTTTGTTATCTACCAAGATGTTTCTTGTTTCCCATTATTAGTACATTGAGATGACTACTAATCAGTTTCCATTTTCAATTGGTGTTTCTTTTATGGACGGGATCGCGGGTCACCTACTATATATTTTGTCATTCGGATCATCCCTTTGTAATTGAGGTCCATGATCCTTTTATCTTTCTAAAACATTTACCGATATTGTACTTAAATTTCAAGGTTTTCGAAATATAAGATGAATACTAATATTTTTGTTTGTTTGTTTGTTTTGTCTTTTGTTTTATGGATATGATTGTGGGTTATCGACACTTACACTTCGTCGTGTAACTAGCCTTCTGTAATATAGGTATGTGCTACTTCTAAGTTTGTTATCTACCAAGATGTTTCTTGTTTCACATTCTTAGTACATTGAGATGACTACTAATTGGTTTCCATGTTCAATAGGTGTTTCTTTTATGGACGGGATCGCGGGTCACCTACTATATATTTTGTCGTCCATCTCGAACATTGGTAATTTAGGTCCGTGATCCATTTATCTTTCAAATATTTTTACCAACATCGTTCTTATATTTCTAGTACTTTGAAATAGAACATGAATAATAACATTTTTGTATGTTTGTTTCGTCTTTTGTTTCTTGGAAATGATCGTGGGTTATCGACACTTAAAGTGCGTCATGCGACTAGCCTTTTGTAATATAGGTATGTGCTCCTTCTCAATTTCTTATCTACTAAGATGTTTCTTATTTCCCTTTCTTAGTATATTGAAATAACTACTAATCGGTTTCCATGTTCAATTGGTGTTTCTTTTATGGAAGGGATCAAGGGTCACCTACTATCCAATTTGTCATTCGCCTCGTCAATTGGTAATTGAGGTCCGTGATTCTTTTATCTTTCTAAAACTTTTACCGACAATGTTTTCATATTTCTAGTTCTTTGAAATAGAAGATGGATACTAACCTTTTTGTATGTTTGTTTGGTCTTTTGTCTTATGTACTTGATTATGGGTTATCGACTCTTAAAGATTGTCGTACGACCATCCTTTTGTAATATAGCTTTATGCTCCTTCTAAATTTGTTATCTACCAAGATGTTTCTTGTTTCTTTTTCTTAGTACATTGAAATGAATACTAATCGGTTTCCATGTTTAATTGGTGTTTCTTCTATGGACGGGAAAATGGGTCACGTACTATCCATTTTGTCGTTCGGCTCATCCATTGGTAATTGAGGTCAATGATCCTTTTATCTTTCTATAACAATTACCAATATTGTACTTATATTTCAAGGTTTTCGAAATATAAGATGAATACTAATCTTTTTGTTTGCTTGTTTTGTCTTTTGTTTTATGGACATGATCGTAGGTTATCGACTCTTACACTTCGTCGTGTGACTAGCCTTCAGTAATATAGGTATGTGTTCCTTCTAAGTTTGTTATCTACCAAGATGTTTCTTGTTTCCCATTCTTAGTACATTGAGATGACTACTAATCAGTTTCCATGTTCAATTGGTGTTTCTTTTATAGACGGGATCGAGGGTCACCTACTATCCATTTTGTCATTCGTATCATCCATTGGTAATTGAGGTCCATGATCCTTTTATCTTTCTAAAACATTTACCGATATTATACTTATATTTCAAGGTCTTCAAAATATAAGATGAATACTAATCTTTTTGTTTGTTTGTTTCGTCTTTGGTTTTATGGACATGATTGTGGATTATCGACTCTTACACTTGGTCGTGTGACTAGCCTTCGGTAATATAGGTATGTGCTTCTTCTAGGTTTGTTATCTACCAAGATGTTTCTTGTTTCCCATTCTTAGTACATTGAGATGACAACTAATCGGTTTCCATGTTCAATTGTTGTTTCTTTTATGGACATTATTGCGGGTCACCTACAATATATATATTTTGTCGTCCGGCTCGTCCATTGGTAATTGCGGTCCATGATACTTTTATCTTTCAAAATTTTTTACCGACATTGTTCTTATATTTCTAGTACATTGAAATAGATTATGAATACTAACATTTTTTATGTTTGTTTGTTCTTTTGTTTTATGGACATGATTGTGGGTTATCGACTCTTAAAGTTCGTCGTGCGACTAGCCTTTTGTAATATAGGTATTTGCTCCTTCTCAATTTCTTATCTACCAAGATGTTTCTTATTCCCCTTTCTTAGTACATTGAAATGACTACTAATCGGTTTCCATGTTCAATTGGTGTTTCTTTTATGGACGGGATCACGGCTCACCTACTATCCAATTTGTCATTCGGCTCGTCAATTGGTAATTGAGGTCCGTAATCCTTTTATCTTTCAAAAACTTTTACAGACATTGTTTTTATATTTCTAGTTCTTTGAAATAGAAGATGGATGCTAACCTTTTTGTATGTTTGTTTCGTCTTTTGTCTTATGGACATGATCATGGGTTATCGACTCTTAAAGTTTGTCGTACAACTATCCTTTTGTAATATAGCTAGATGCTCTTCTAAATTTGTTATCTACCAAGATGTTTCTTGTTTCTTTTTCTTAGTACATTGAAAGGGACTACTAATCAGTTTCCATGTTTAATTGGTGTTTCTTTTATGGACAGGAAAACGGGTCACGTACTATCCATTTTGTCGTTCGGCTCATCCATTGGTAATTGAGGTCCATGATCCTTTTATCTCTCTATAACATTTACCGATATTGTACTTATATTTCAAGGTTTTCGAAATATAAGATGAATACTAATCTTTTTGTTTGTTTGTTTTGTCTTTTGTTTTATGGACATGATTGTAGGTTATCGACTCTTACACTTCGTCGTGTGACTAGCCTTCAGTAATATAGGTATGTGTTCTTTCTAAGTTTGTTATCTACCAAGATGTTTCTTGTTTCCCATTCTTAGAACATTGAGATGACTACTAATCAGTTTCAATGTTCAATTGGTGTTTCTTTTATGGACGGGATCGCGGGTCACCCTACTATCCATTTTGTCATTCAGATAATCCATTGCTAATTGAGATCCATGATCCTTTTATCTTTCTAAAACATTTACCGATATTGTACTTATATTTCAAGGTTTTCGAAATATAAGATGAATACTAATCTTTTTGTTTGTTTGTTTCATCTTTGGTTTTATGGACAATATTGTGGGTTATTGACTCTTACACTTCGTCGTGTGACTAGCCTTCTGTAATATAGGTATGTGATCCTTCTAAGTTTGTTATCTACCAAGATGTTTCTTATTTCCCTTTCTTAGTATATTGAAATGAGTACTAATCGATTTCTAGGTTCAATTGGTGTTTATTTTATGGACGGGATCATGGTTCACCTACTATCCAATTTGTAATTCGGCTCGTCCATTGGTAATTGAGGTCCGTGAGCCTTTTATCTTTCAAATTTTTTTTACCGACATTGTATTTATATTTCTAGTTCTTTGAAATAGAAGATGGATACTAACCTTTTTGTATTGTTTGTTTCGTCTTTTGTTTTAAGGACATGATCATGGATTATCGACTCTTAAAGTTCGTCGTACGACTATCCTTTTATAATATAGCTATATGCTCCTTCTAAATTTTTTATCTACCAAGATGTTTCATTATTTCCTTTTATTTGTAGTTTATAATGACTAGTAACTGGTCTCCATGTTCAATTGGTGATTCTTTTATGGACTGGTTCGCGGGTCACCTACTATCCATTTTTACGTTTAGGTCATCCATTGGTAATTGAGGTCCATGATCCTTTTATCTTTCTAAAACATTTACCGATATTGTACTTTTATTTCAAGGTTTCTGAAATATAAGATGAATACTAATATTTTTATATGTTTGTTTCGTCTTTTGTTTTATGGACATTATCGTGGGTTATCGACTATTACACTTTGTCTTGCGACTAGCCTTATATAATATAGGTATGTGCTCCTTCTAAATTTGTTATCTACCAAGATCTTTTTTATTTCCCTTTCTTAGTACATTGAGATGACTAGTAATTAGTTTCCATGTTCAATTGGTTTTTCTTTTATGGACGGGATCGCAGGTCACCTACTATCCAATTTTTCGTTCGTCTCGTCCGTTGGTAATTAAGGTCCGTGATCCTTTTATCTTTCAAAAACTTTATCGACATTGTTCTTATATTTCTAGTTCTTTGAGATAGAAGATGGATACTAACCTTTTTGTATGTTTGTTTTGTCTTTTTTTTTTATGGACATGATCATTAGTTATCGACATTGAGAGTTATTCGTGCGAATAGCCTTTTGTAATACAGTTATATGTTCCTTCTAAATTTGTTATCTACCAAAATGTTTCTTATTTCCCTTTCTTAGTACATTGAAATGATTACTAATCGGTTTCCATGTCCAATTGGCGTTTCTTTTATGGACGGGATCGTGGGTCACCTACTATCCATTTTGTTGTTCAGCTCGTCCATTGGTAATTAAGGTCCGTGATCCTTTTATCTTTCTACAACATTTACTGATATTGTACTTATATTTCAAGGTTTTCGAAATATAAGATCAATACTTATCTTTTTGTATGTTTGTTTCGTTTTTTGTCTTATGGACATGATCGTGGGTTATCGTCTCTTACACTTCGTCGTGTGACTAGCCTTCTGTAATATAGGTATGTGCTCCTTCTAAATTTGTTATCTACCAAGATGTTTCTTGTTTCCCATTCTTAGTACATTGAGATGACAACTAATCGGTTTCCATGTTGAATTGTTGTTTCTTTTATGGACGGGATCGTAGGTCACCTACAATATATTTTGTCGTCTGGCTCGTCGATTGGTAATTGAGGTCTGTGATGCTTTTATCTTGCCAAAGTTTTTACCATCATTGTTCTTATATTTCTAGTTCTTTGAAATAGAAGATGAATATTAACCTTTTTGCGTGTTTGTTTCGTCTTTTGTTTTATGGACATGATTGTAACGATCATTATATCCATTTCACACTAGTATAATTTAAGTAGTGTGGAATGTGTAAGAATTAGAAAGTTCGAGGGTCTTTTCGAAATTTTGCAATAAAGGGGGGTAAAACCCTAGACTCACCCTCATTTTCTCTTAGTGATCATGGGTGCGGCTAGAGAGAAAGAGATGAGAAAAGAGAAGGGAGAAGCCATTGTTGGACATCGATAATCTAGAAGGGGTCGTTGGCAAGGAATCAAAGCAATCTATTAGGGGAATTTCTTCTTCAGGAATTAAGTAATCTAGCCCTTATCTTATTTTAGAAATCTTAGCCTTAGAAGAAGGCTCTCTGTGTGATATCCCATTCTGGGAGTTGGAAGGATTGAAATTTTGTTGAGGAATCTGGGTGATGTTTGAATTTAAAATCCGAGATGAGATTGTTGAGAGAAAACCATTATTTGGAGTATAGAAATTGGATTTTTTAGGCTAAAAAGGAAATCGATGGGGTTATCTTCGAAACCCTGATCATCGCCGCCGCTGTATTCTTCTTAGGCCCGGGGGTGTCGCCCACACCCATGAGTTTCCTACCCGGATCGACCGGGAGTTCCCTTACCCGGGATCACCCGGGAGTTGTGTAACCGGGATCACCCGGGAGTCGTCTAGCCGGGGACACCCGGGAAGGACTCAACCGGGATCACTCGAGGTTTGTCAACCCGGGGACACCCGGGACTTGCTCAACCTGGGGCCACCCAGGTCTTCTCGACCGGGACAACCGGGGTTACTCCACCCGGGTACACCAGAGCCTATAACTAACCGGTGTTGTCGAAATTGGATTCCCATATCGGTCAAACCGAAAGTCGGGAATTAATCCGATCATAGCGGAACTGTGAGGGTTGGGAACTCGGGATCTTCATCTAGAGGTAAGGCAGACCTAACCGGGAGTTGTGTTGTGTGTTGTCGTTTGTGTAGGTGTCCTGTTTTCTTGAAGTTAGTTTTTGTGTGTGTCGTGTTCTCCATCGAAAGGTGAGTTCCCTTGTCATTTTTTCTATTCTCATGAAAATGTGTTTAATTATCAAATGCTCGAACTGTGTCAGAGTAGTAATGATCGGAGCGTGATCTATGGTCCACCTGATCTTATAATGAAATGGTAACCGTTTTATCTACGATTATTATATTTACTCATTTTGAATTACCGATTGATTGTAGAGTCGAATATTATCGTTGTGTGGAGAAGTCTCGAGGATCCGATTGGAGCCGTGTGCCTTGAATCCGTTTCTCACGCACACGAAAATGGCATCTACTGGGGGCCAAATGATAATGTCATCTACTGGGGGGCCAAATGAAAATGGGGATCTACTAGGGGCCTCGAGTGTGGACATCACGAGGTGATGGAGTTGGTTCGTTGTGAAATCCTATCGGTGTGAATTTGATTCCAGTATTATCGGTTGTTACATAACTTTATTAATTGCTTTGGTTGTGAAGTAAGTTTTTTTACGTCGTTTAATTCATAATTGGGAGGGAATTCACTAGACCTCAAGGTCTAATCCTCGCTTTTCAAAACTAAAACCTTTTTAGGTAAAGGCCTAGTTAGAAGTTCGTTTAAGAGACGTTGGAGAGCGTGTCGTGGTAGAGACTTCGAAGGAACCCTGTACCGGTGGTCTTAGACTATCTCACTTGCTGTCATATATTTTTTAAGAATTTTTCCAGTACGGGATTTGTTGTGACGTGTTATTTGGGACATTATCAGCTGTAATATTATCTTTATGTTTTGTTGGTTTTTGGGTCGTTACAATGATCGTGGGTTAACGACACTTAAAGTTAGTCGTGCAACTAGCCATTTGTAGTATAGGTATGTGATCCTTTTTAAATTTGTTTTATACAAAGATGTTTCATTATTTCACTTTATTTGTACTTTAAGACGACTAGTAACCGGTCTCCATGTTCAATTGGTGATTCTTTTATGGACGGGTTCGCGGGTCACCAACTATCCATTTTGTCGTTCGGCTTATCCATTGGTAATTGAGGTCCGTGATCCTTTTATCTTTTTAAAACATTTACCGATATTGTACTTATATTTCAAGGTTTTCGAAGTATAGGATGAATACTTATCTGTTTGTTTATTTGTTTCGTCTTTTGTTTTATGGACATGATCGTGGGTTATAGACTCTTACACTTCGTCTTATGACTAGCCTTTTGTAATATAGGTATGTTCTCCTTCTAAACTTGTTATCTACCAAGATGTTTCTTGTTTCCCATTCTTAGTACATTGAGATGACTACTAATCGGTTTCCATGTTCAATTGGTGTTTCTTTTATGGACGGGGTCGCGGGTCATCTACTATATATTTTGTCGTCTAACTCGTCCATTGGTAATTGAGATCTGTGATCCTTTTATCCTTCAAAAATTTTTACCGACATTGTTCTTATATTTCTATTTCTTTGAAATAGAAGAGGAATACTAACTTTTTTGAATGTTTGTTTCGTCCTATATTTTATGGATATGATTATGGGTTATCGACTCTTAAATTCATCGTACAACTAGCTCTTTGTAATATAGGTTTGTGCTACTTTTAAATTTGTTTTCTACAAAGATATTTCATTATTTTCCTTTCTTTGTACTTTAAGTTGACTAGAAACCAATCTCCATGTTCAATTGATGATTCTTTTATGGACGGGATCGCGGGTCACCTACTATCCATTTTGTCGTTCGACTCATCCATAGGTAATTGAGGTCTGATCCTTTTATCCCTCTAAAACATTTACCGATATTGTACGTATATTTCAAGGTTTCCGAAATATAAGATGAATACTAATGTTTTTGTATGTTTGTTTTGTCTTTTGTTTTATGGTCATGATCATGGGTTATCGACTCTTACACTTCGTTGTGCGACTAGCCTTCTATAATATAGGTATGTGCTCCTTCTAAATTTATTATCTACCAAGAGGTTTCTTATTTCCCTTTCTCCGTACATTGAGATGACTACTAATCGGTTTCCAAGTGTAATTGGTGTTTCTTTTATGGACGGGATCGCGGGTCACCTTCGATATATTTTGTCGTCCGGCTCATCCATTGGTAATTGAGGTCCGTGATCCTTTTATCTTACTAAAACTTTTACCGACATTGTTCTTATATTTCTAGTTCTTTGAAATAAAAGATGGATACTAACCTTTTTGTATGTTTGTTTCGTCTTTTTTTTTATAGACATGATCATGGGTTATCGACTATTAAATTTCGTCGTGCGACTAGCCATTTGTAATATAGCTATATGCTCCTTCTAAATTTGTTATCTACCAAGATTTTTCTTATTTCCCTTTCTTAGTACATTGAAATGACTACTAATCAGTTTCCATGTTCAATTGGTGTTTCTTTATGGACGGGATCGCGGGTCACCTTCGATATATTTTGTCGTCTAACTCGTCCATTGGTAATTGAGGTCCGTGATCCTTTTATCCCTCAAAAATTTTTACCGACAATGTTCTTATATTTCTATTTCTTTGAAAGAGAACAGGAATACTAACTTTTTTGAATGTTTGTTTCGTCCTATATTTTATGGATATGATCGTGGGTTATCGACTATTAAAGTTCGTCGTACAACTAGCTCTTTGTAATATAGGTATGTGCTCCTTTTAAATTCGTTTTCTACAAAGATATTTCATTATTTTCCTTTCTTTATACCTTAACTTGACTAGAAACCAGTCTCCATGTTCAATTGGTGATTCTTTTATGGACGGGATCGCGGGTCACCTACTATCCATTTTGTCGTTCGGCTCATCCGTTGGTAATTAAGGTCCATGATCCTTTTATCTTTCTAAAACATTTGCCAATATTGTACTTATATTTCAAAGTTTCCGAAATATAAGATGAATACTAATGTTTTTGTATGTTTGTTTCTTCTTTTGTTTTACGGACATGATCATGGGTTAACGGCTCTTACACTTCGTCGTGCGACTAGACTTCTGTAATATTGATATTTGCTCCTTCTAAATTTGTTATCTACCACGATGTTTCTGTGTTTCCTTTCTTAGTACATTGACATGACTACAAATCGGTTTCAATGTTCAATTGGTGTTTCTTTTATGAACAGGATCGCTGGTCACGTACTATATATTTTGTCGCCTGGCTCGTCCATTGGGAATTCAGGTCCGTGATCCTTTTATCTTTCAAAATTTTTTACCGACATTGTTCTTATATTTCTAGTCATTGAAAATGAAGATGAGTACTAACCTTTTTGTATGTTTGTTTCGTCTTTTGTTTTATTGACATGATCGTGGGTTATCGAATCTTAAAGTTCATCGTGCAACTAGCCCTTTGTAATATAGGTATGTGCTCCTTTTAAATTTGTTTTCTACAAAGAGGTTTCATTATTTCTGTTAATGCACATATTTATTGGATTCAAGATCATAATTATCTGAAGATGGAAATCTGAAGTTAAAGCTAATAAAGTCGTCTCAACAAATAGTCTAGGGTCCTTTTGTAATAATTAGTCAAAAGTATTTTTACGTATTTTATTTATTAGTCTTTTATTTAGTTAAATAAGTTAGTTGTTTTTAGATATTTGGGCCAAGCCTTGCTAGCCAAGCCCATTAGGCTTTATGGCCTAAATATAATTAGTTTTTGGTTAGAGTAATTAGGGTAAGAGATCTTAATTGCAAAATTATTATTGAGAGAGAATTAGTGGTGGTGGTGTGAGGCGCCGTGAATATCAAGAAGAAAGAAAGAGAGAATTCAATTTCAAGTCTGTAACTCATTGAATCGGTTGCATAATCAATATCAGGTTTGATTTATCGTATTGTTTATGTGATTGCTTGTTTGAATGATTGCGTATTGGGACACACAATTAGTATCAGAGCAGAGTACAGATTGGATTGAATAAGTTTTTGTTCGGTTCTAATTTTCTGTCAAAGATTCATAATTTTTATTGTGTGATTGTTCATTCAAGTTTTTTTTATTGGGTTGTAATTGATATGCATATTCTATTGATTTGGTATTGTTAGATTTGTTAATTGCATTGATCTTGGTTATCAATTTGTTGTTTTTTATTTTCTGGGTTCGGTTTGGAGACGACACTGTGTGTTCAATCGATTCTTTCATAAAGTGGTTTTTACTGTAATTAATTAGTAGCAATTAGTTCTAATCGTGTAATCGATCATTTTTGCAAAGTTTGGGAGTTTAATTTTATGTTTTGATCTGTTTCTGGGCTGATTATTTGAGTTTCTGGGTCGATACTGTGTCAAGAACACTCCGGTCGAACATATAGGTCTTTGTTTCTATCGGTCTAAGTCCACTTCCGGTCGAATACCTTTATCGGTCTATAGCATTCGACCGGGACACTCACTGTCCACTCCGGTCATGCATAATATCGGTCGAAGCATGGTATCGGTCGAACAACCATCCGGTCTTACCAACATCCGGTCTTAACACTATCGGTCTTGCATTCTATCGGTCAAATCATTCGACCGGACTCTACAAGTACCCGGTCGAACACTATATCGGTCAAATCCTTCGACCGGACTTTACATGTTCCCGGTCGAACATTTTATCTTTACAAGTCTCCGGTCGAAGCACATTTTATCTTTACAAGTTCCCCCGTGCTAAGTCTGCGAAGGGGGACAATGTTCTGTTCGTGATCAGCTTTTTCTGAATTTCTTTCTAAGTTTTTCAGTATTGTGTGATTTTATCTTGACTTCTAACGATCTCATCCAGTTGATTGTTCAATATCAGATAAGTTTGATTTCTAATCATATAAGTAAAGATGTCTCGGGAAGCTCTTGCTATTGGAACAGATGTGAAGCCACCAGTACTCTTCAAGGGGGAGTACGAGCAATGGAAGGACAAATTTTTGGACTTCATTGATCGACATGATTTGGGAGATGAAATCAGAAAATCTCTGAAAGACGGGATCATGACACCTCCGACCAAGGTTCTCACTGTAGCTGGAGAAAATGGTCAAGAAGAAGAGACGGAGTACAAATTACCGATTGGTGAATATTCGGAAGATCAGCTGAAGAGACACAAGGGTGACAAGCTAGCAAGATCATTTATTCTCCAAGGCATACCGAATGAAATATATGTCAAGATTGACAGCTATAACGCTACCGGTAAGCAAATGTGGGATCAATTGGAGAAGATGATGATCGGATCCAAAGTCGGCAATCAACTCAAAGTATCTACATGCCTGAATAATTATGAAGAGTTCAAAGCCAAAGCTGGAGAGTCTCTCGAAGCTACTTATGACAGATTTGTCACTTTGCTGAACGAGCTCAGCAAGAACAAGATCAGCAAATCTCATGTGGAGCTGAATGTGAAATTTCTCAGCAATCTTCAGCCTGAATGGAAGAGGTTCACCCGTCAGATGAGACAGTTGAAGGATCTGCATGACATTCCTCTTCATGAAGTTTATGAGATCCTCAGACAGAATGAGGAAGAGGTAGAAGAGATCAAGGCTGAGATGAAAAAGGCTGACAAAGCAGTTGCTGATCCAGTTGCTCTTGTGGTTAAGAAGTCAAAGAAGAAGAAGGTGATAGATTCTGATTCGGAAGAAGCTGATTGTGAGGAAAATTCTGAAACTGACGATTGTGAAAAACTGATAGAAACCATGCTCATGTTAACCAAGGCTTTCCAAAAGAAGTTCTATAAAAAGCCAAACTCCAATAGTCAGCGATACTCGTCTGGTCCGAACAACTACAAGCATAAAGAGAAAGTTGAAGAAAGGAGATCAGAAGAAATGAAGAAGGATGGAGCTGAAGAGACCAAGAAAGAAGAACCGATTAAGTGCTACAACTGTGGTAGACTCGGTCATTTTGCCAAGGACTGCCGCAAATCAAAAGTCCGAAACTCAGACTATTACAAGAATAAAATGCTTCTAGCCAAGCAACAAGAGGCTGGAAAAGCATTAATGGCCGAGGATGAATACTGGCTCGACCACTCGGATGAAGAATCTGAAGAAGGAGAGAAGGATGAGACAGCACATCTGTGCTTGATGGGGAAGAACCAGTCAGAAGCTGAAGCTGATTCGGATGATGGAGATACTGATGAGGTATTTAACTTTACTGAATTTGATTTATTGAACCAAATGAATGCCATGATGTCTAAACTCCAAGAATTAGAGTCAAAACTGAAGCGTGAAAGAGGTGTCATAAATGAGAAAAATCAATCAATACATAAGCTTAGTAATGATATTGCTGAGAAAAATGTATTAATTGAAACTTTGCACAAAAATATAGACACCAGCGCTAAAGAAAAGACTATAATTCATAAAGAGTTATCTGAAACTGATTCAAAGTTTAAAGAATGTGAGTTTAAATCTAGAGAGATTGCTAAAAGGTACTTTTCTACTTCAAAAGAGAATAAATCTTTAATAGAAAAGGTGAATGCTTTGGAAGAAAAATTACACTCTTTGGGTCAAACTGAACACACTATTCATTTGAACAAACCTAAAGAGAAACCTGATACTTGGGGACTTGGTTACAAGAACCCACATCATCTCAAAAAGGGTATATCTGAAGTGCCAGCACTTTATGACTTTGGGTTTATGTTGTTGGCTCCTTAACATCAAGAACTCAAACCCTTTTGGACTAGTCTGTCGGAAAAAGATAAAGCCAAGGAATATGATAAAAGAAAGAACACAACTAAAGTTCAACTTCCATTTCGCTATGAGAAGTTGAACAACAGTTATCGTTCTAATAAATCAAAATTTCTTTCAAATGATTATTTTGAAAGTTATTCTGTTAAAGAGTTGGAGGCTAAACCCATTGAAGGTAAGCTTTACGTCCCTCCCCTAGTTTTGGAAAGTAAAATTTCTGAACTTGAGAATACTCTTACAGATGAAAGGATTTTGATGGACTTAGAACAAACTGTATTTTCAACAGTGTTCAAAAATTCTAATTTTCCTAAACTCTTCAAATCTTTAAATTCGGATGACAGATCTGGTTCACTTGATAATGAACTTAATTTCTTAAACTCTGAAGGTGTTTTAAATAAGTGTGTTTCTCAGTTTGATTTTTCTTCTAAACTTCCTGATCATTCATCTTGTGTTATTAATTCCTTTGGATTACCCAGTGTTTTTGACAAAGGTGAAACATCAACGAAAGTTGATAAATCAGTTTCTGTGAAATCAAAGAAAGCAAAAGGTAAGAAACAAATATCTCATCTTTCACAGAAACCGATCCCCACTGGTAAGCCAAAGAAGAAGCATTCTCTTAATTCTCATCATTCTAACTCTAAAGTTTCACATGTTTCAGATTTGAGAAAGCAAAGGGTTGGAGTTAAGACTGCATGGATACCGAAACAGAAGATAGACGAGAAAGCTAAATCTAGTTCTAGTTTTATTTTGAATAAAAAGACTTCTAGTAAAGATGATTTGAGTGTGAATGTTGCTTCTTTTAAAAATAATCTTGTTGATTCTCGCAAGAAATATTCTATAAAGCAATTATTTCAGTTAGCTCCATCTAGTACTAAAAAGTTTTTAAATTATGGTGAATGTGATTATGCTTCTCGTAGATATTCTGATGTTTTGTATGGTTCATATAATGTTTCATATTATCATTATCATACGTCTTATCATGCTTCTGGTTTTCAAAGAAAAAGCGGACCCAAATTTAAATGGGTGCCAAAATCAAGTACTAACAGTGGAGGTCCCATTTTTAAATGGGTTCCTAAACCTCTTCTTTCTTGATTTGTGTTGTGCAGACCCGTCATATGTGGTATTTGGATAGTGGGTGTTCCAAACATATGACCGGGCAGAAGAGTATGTTGTCTAATTATAAGGACAAATACTGTGGCACAGTTCGTTTTGGGAATGATCAGTTTTCACCTATTTTGGGATATGGTGATGTTGTACATGAAAATCTTACGATCAAGAAGGTGAGTTACGTTGAAGGCTTAGGGCACAACCTGTTCAGCATTGGCCAGTTCTGCGACAAAGATTTAGAGGTTTATTTCAAGGCCAAGACATGTTCAATACGCACTGAAGAAGGAAAAGAACTCCTGGTCGGATCTCGCAAGTCAAACCTTTACACCATCAATTTGTCAAAGGTCCAGGCTGACAATCAGGTCTGCCTACTATCAAAGGCCTCGATGCAACAAAGCTGGTTATGGCATCGACGACTTTCTCACCTCAACTTTCGGTACATCAACAAGCTGGTCAGTGGCAAGCTAGTGAAAGGTCTTCCAGAACTGAAGTACGAAAGAGAACATCTATGCGCAGCGTGCGAAAAGGGAAAGATGAAGAGAGCCCCACACAAACCAAAGCCTGAACCGAGTACCAGCTCTCCATTAGAGTTGTTGCATATGGATCTATGCGGTCCTATGCGAACGCAAAGCTTAGGAGGAAAGAAGTATGTGCTAGTTATCGTGGACGACTATACGCGATACACTTGGGTTAAGTTTCTACAGTCAAAAGATGAGACTCCCGATGTTCTCATTACGTTTCTAAAGACAACTCAAGTCAATCTGCAAAAACAAGTCAAGATTCTCAGGACTGACAACGGCACAGAGTTCAAGAACAAGACAGACGAAGAATATCTCGAATCAGTCGGGATATCACATCAGTACTCTGCTGCTCGCACACCTCAACAGAACGGCGTCGTCGAAAGGCAAAATCGTACACTTGTCGAGGCCGCTCGAACAATGCTCAGCCAATCTGAATTACCTTTATTTTTGTGGGCTGAAGCTGTATCGACTGCGTGTCACACTCAGAATCGCTCCATGATACACCGCCGATTTCAAAAGACTCCGTATGCGTTGATCAACAGCCGAACACCAACCATTAAATATTTTCATGTTTTTGGTTGTACGTGTTATGTTCTAAACGAACGAGAGAATCTGAACAAGTTCAGTGCTAAGGCGGATGAAGGCATCTTTGTTGGTTATTCCTCTACATCGTCTGCATATCGTGTTCATTTAAAGAAGTCAAAGACAGTGATCGAGAGCGTCAATGTAACATTTGATGAGGAAATGGCTTCTGAGCACATCAGTTCAGAACCCGTCATTACCGGAGTATTAGCTTCTGGACCAACCAGTCCAGGACCTGCACCTCAAGAGCACAAATCAGATGGCGCTTCGTCGTCTACTTCTAATTTATCTGATTTGGATTTATTATTTGAACTGTTCTATGATGAATTTCTTGGTTCTAAATTGCCTCACTCTGTTGTGGTTGACAGGATAGAAGACTCGATGACTACTCATCCGACCACTTCCGATATCTCTACTGAATTTGGTTCCCCTATTCAGCAAGAAGTTCCAGTTCAAAAGACTACTCCGATAGTTGAAGTTGTGACCAACAATGCCGAGACAGAAGTAGCTGACTCCGTATGATGTACTGTAGGGACTGATCAACAGATTGACCAAGCTGTACCTACTGCTACTTCTGCAACAACTACTTCAACTGAAGCCCCCATTAATTCTGAACCATCTGAAGGAGATACCAGTGGATTCCTAGATGCGGACAATGATCAACATGCATCTAATCCACTCCCTCATGAACATAAGTGGACCAAAGAGCACCCGGTACATCAAATAATTGGAGATCCTTCTGCACCGGTGCAAACTAGGTCTGCAACATCAAATCTATGTATGTATGAATCCTTTCTGAGCAAGATCGAGCCTACACGCGTATCTGAGGCCCTTGCCGATTCAAATTGGGTAACTGCGATGCAAGATGATCTGAATCAGTTTGAAGCACTGAAAGTCTGGAGACTCGTACCCAAACCGCATGGTAAAACCATCATTAGTACGAAATGGGTGTTCAAAAACAAGAAAGATGAAGATGGCACCGTTATCCGAAACAAAGCACGACTTGTCGCCAAGGGATATAGGCAAGAGGAAGGGATAGACTACGATGAGACTTATGCTCCAGTGGCACGTATAGAGGCAATTCGGATGTTCTTAGCATACGCAGCCCACAAGAACTTCACCGTCTATCAAATGGACGTGAAGACAGCTTTTCTGAATGGAGTACTCAAGGAAGAAGTCTACGTCTCACAGCCAGAAGGGTTTGTAAATCCAGATAAGCCGAACCACGTCTACATCTTGGATAAAGCTCTTTATGGACTGAAACAAGCTCCTCGCGCCTGGTATGATATTCTATCTCAATTCTTGGTTAAATCGGGTTTCACAAAAGGTACGGTTGATACCACTCTTTTTATTAAAAAGGATAAAGGCAATATCATTCTAATTCAAATATATGTGGATGATATTATTTTTGGTTCTACAAATCCTAAGTACTGTAGGAACTTTGCAAACCTCATGGTGTCTCATTTTCAAATGAGCATGATGGGAGAGATGAATTTCTTTCTCGGATTGCAAGTCAAACAATTTTCAACGGGGATCTTTATCAATCAATCTAAATACATTATGGATATTCTTCGGAAGTTCAAAATGGAAGATTGTAAACCGATTGGTACCCCAATGGCACCTGGTACTAAGATTGGCACCGATCTTTCGGGAAAGGCTGTTGATGTTAGGACTTACAGAGGGATGATAGGTTCTTTAATGTATCTCACTTCAAGTAGGCCGGATATAATGTTTTCTACATGCTTATGTGCTAGATATCAGGCCAATCCTAAAGAATCCCATTTGTCTGCTGTAAAGCGGATTTTCAGATATCTGAAGGGGATTGCATATCTTGGTCTGTGGTATCCTAAGGATACAAGCTTTGAACTAACATCTTATTCAGACGCAGATCATGCTGGTTGCATGTTAGACAGGAAAAGCACCTCGGGTCATATACAATTCCTCGGAGATAAACTCGTCAGTTGGGCTTCGAAGAAGCAATTATGTGTCTCCACATCAACGGCCAAAGCGGAATATGTAGCTGCTGCGAGACTATGGATTTCATTTCAATAGAATCCCGATCTATTGTGATTCGAAGAGTGCTATTGCGATTACCGCTAACCCTGTTCAGCATACTAAGACCAAACACATAGATGCCCGGTATCATTTTATAAAAGATAATGTAGAAAAGGGGACAGTTGAAATTTACTTTGTAAAAACCGATTCTCAACTTGCGGATTTGTTTACCAAACCTTTAGACGAAAAGAGATTTAATTTTCTTGTCTCAAGACTTGGTATGCTAAATCTTAAGACCTAATCGGTAGTTACCTATTAAAGTTTCTTATTGTATCTCTTTGTCATTTATTTATTATTATTTCCGCATGAAACCTGCTCTTTAATAGTTTGTTCATGATCTCAGAGGGAGTGTGAGAAGTATTTCATTGATAGTCAATGTTAGTTTGAGGGGGAGCATATTTAAATGCATCGTGCTTACTGATACTTGTTACTAATGCATAAATTTAGGGGGAGCGATCAAGTCAAAGAAGTTTGGCGATGACTTCTGATTATTTCTGATCAGAACTCGTACATCAATTGTTTTACTGCTTTATGTCATTTCAATTTCAGTGAATAAAGTTACTTTGACTAGACTTTTAGACTTTTGTAGGTTGAGAGATGCTTCAAAGATCATATCTATATGACTTTAAGCTTGACTTCGTGAGATGTAAGACTGTACTCAAAAGGTATAATTCTTAATCTTCATCGCCTCCATGGTTGAAAGAAGGACAACTTTCAATCAGAATAAAACATGTTCTTAATTGTTCAAACCACTTCCCAATTCTCAAAAAGATTTCTTGATTTGGAAGTGTGATTTTAAATGTTTTTTGCTTCATCATTGAGCCTTAACTGATAAAGTTAAATCACCTGAGCATCTTATGCTTCATAGGAAAACATGGGATCAGTGTGCTAGGACTTAAGTGAACTTCTATGGATTCACGTTAACCAATGTTTCTTACCCAAGAAGTTAATCCTGTAGTGAAATGTGAGGAGTCCAACAAGAAATGAGTGTGGGATGTGTGATGAGGGACAATATTAAAAGAGAGTTCGGTTAGCTGTGAGCTTAAAAATTAAAAGAACGAGGGTGAGAGATCAGAGTAAAAGAATATCAAACTCTGCACCAACTACTTTCTGAGCCGGGCAGCCACATTTCTAATGCTTCACATTTCTTTGGTGAACATTATTGAAACAGGAAACTAGCCCATGCCAACTCTTGACATTACCCCACCAGCCACTCATTTTCTTCTCAACAAGAAAATGTTTCATTTTCAAAGGGGACGCAACACATATGCTATCTGATTTTCATTTGAAAAATCTGGATATTGAAAAGAAGGAAGTCTGCCCCACCTTCACACTTCACTAATGCACATTGAGTCTGTGTTTAACTGCTTGTCTCAGTGGTTTACACTTATTTGAGCCTTATAAGCAAACATCATCTGCTTAATTTATTCTATCACTTGCACGAACACACAAAGAATTTGTTTCTTTGTCATAACGTTCATAGAAATTGCCTTTGTGGTGTTTCGATGATTGAATGGAAGCCCTGGGGGAGTGCACATCATAAAAGCTCCTTTATATTGTGTACTCGTTACACACAGTGACTTTGTGTTACTGACAGGCAATTTTAACTGATTCATTTGTTGATTCAGGTGTTACACTTCATTTACTATATTGTCTAGATTTGCAAAGATCTGGATGAACATCTTAATGAATTGACGGATACTCAGTGGTTCTGTTTGCAAGATCAATGGTGGAAGAAATTTCTTGAAGACACGTTTTGATGAACTCTTTGCTCTTTTCATCAAAAAGGGGGAGAAGCGTCAATCAAGAAATGCGGATCAAGAAATGCGGAGATAAAAAGTTTTTGAAAACATTTCTGAAGATATTCTGAAGATATGTTGCTTTGAAGAAATTTTCCTTGAAGATGATTTACTAAAGCATTCTGAGTTGAAACTAGAGATAATTTCTTTCCAAGAGATATTCTAATCTATTGGGGAGATTGCTACATTCTAAAGACAAAGAGGAAGATTACATTTTCTGAGCTTAAAGAATGATCTTGATCCAAAGGGGGAGATTGTTAATGCACATATTTATTGGATTCAAGATCATAATTATCTGAAGATGGAAATCTGAAGTTAAAGCTAATAAAGTCATCTCAACAAATAGTCTAGGGTCCTTTTGTAATAATTAGTCAAAAGTATTTTTACGTATTTTATTTATTAATCTTTTATTTAGTTAAATAAGTTAGTTGTTTTTAGATATTTGGGCCAAGCCTTGCTAGCCAAGCCCATTAGGCTTTATGGCCTAAATATAATTAGTTTTTGGTTAGAGTAATTAGGGTAAGAGATCTTAATTGCAAAATTATTATTGAGAGAGAATTAGTGGTGGTGGTGTGAGGCGCCGTGAAGATCAAGAAGAAAGAAAGAGAGAATTCGATTTCAAGTCTGTAACTCATTGAATCGGTTGCTTAATCAATATCAGGTTTGATTTATCGTATTGTTTATGTGATTGCTTGTTTGAATGATTGCATATTGGGACACACAATTTCCCTTTCTTTCTTCCTTAAGATGACTAGTAATCGGTCTCCAAGTTCAATTGGTGTTTCTTTTAAGGACGGGATCGCGGGTCACCTACTATTCATTTTTTCGTTCGGCTCGTCCAATGGTAATTGAGGCCCGTGATCATTTTATCTTTCTAAACCAATACCGATATTGTACTTATATTTCAAAGTTTTCAAAATATAAGATGAATACAAATCTTTTTGTATGTTTGTTTCGTCTGTTGTATTATGGACATGATTGTGGGTTATCGACTCTTACAATTTTTCATGCGACTAGCCTTCTGTAATTGAGGTTTGTGCTCCTTCTAAAATTGTTATCTACCAAGATGTTTCTTATTTCCCTTTCTTAGTACATTGAGATGACTACTAATCGATTTCCATGTTCAATTGGTGTTTCTTTTATGGACGGGATCGCGGGTCACCTACTATATATTTTGTTGTCCGACTCGTCCATTGGTAATTGAGGTCCGTGATACTTTTATCCCTCAAAATTTTTTACAGACATTGTTCTGATATTTTTATTTTTTTGAAATAGAAGATGAATACTAACTTTTTTTAATGTTTGTTTCTGTTAGCTTAAATTTGAAAAAAAACTATATGATGATGCTTTCTTTATAAAACATTAGGGGGAGATTGTTAGCTTAAATTAACCCCCACATTAATTGAATGTTTTATAAAGAAATTGTATTTGGGCTTTTAAATAGTTGTGTGGGTTTGAGCCTTTTATTTGTAAATGGGCCCTTTTTATTGGTGCCCATGGCTCACTTTGCTTATTAGGTTTTGGAGAGAACACATTTTACACACACAGACTTGGTGAATCCGTCAGAGTCGATTAATTTCATAGTGTGGTGTTCTATTCCAATATTCCCTCCATTTTATGAAATCAAAGCATATGAGATGAGTTCTTGATAATTATTTTCCTATTTTCATCTTATCTCTACTTTTCTATGGAGTTCTTCAATTTGTTGCTTGTATTGGGATCTAACAATTGGTATCAGAGCCAACTGAAGAAACTTTTCTTCATTTCGGGTATCTTTGGCAACAATTCAAGAGTGGATGATTATTTTGTTGTTTTGGTGCTTTGATTGATTCAATCACATGAGCCTAAACTCAAATATCATTTATGTGTTTTATTTTCTGTTTTGGGCTTATTGGAAATCTATTTCTTCATTTAGATAAGTTTTGGATGAACTTTGATCTAGATTTTATTGATTTCTTACAAAATCTGAATTCTGCACACCACATGTTTGATGAAATGCCTATGAGAAGATTTAATTTTATTTTGGTTAAATCTGATCAGTTTTTATTACATGTGTGTGTTCTTGATCTTTCTCACTTATTGGTCTAATATGTGATAGCACTAAGTAGATGGTTGATCTATGATCCCATCCTTGTGTGTGCTTTAATTCATAGCTTTTATGGCATCTTGGATTCAAGGATTTTGATCTTTGATCTGGCTTTACCTTAATCTGAGATTGGACTCTCATTTTATTCAAATTTTGGTTTTGTTTGTGGATTAGCAGATTTTTCTTTGCTCTGGAGTGATAAGGATATGTCTTATATTGTGTGTTATGGATGCATACAACCTAGTGGATTGGATTTGTCAATCGATTTGATTTTAAAGAATTCATCTAGGTGCTTTCCAGAATGTTAATATGTGTTTCTGTCAATCAGATGTGACCACAAGTGCTTTAATTTGATCATATTCAGAACTTTAAGTTGTACATGTGAATGTAAAACAGTCCCTATTGTGCAGATTGTTTTCATGTTATTACAGAGTTTTCAAACAATTTCCAGATTTCAAGCTTGATGTGGGCAGATTGTTCAGATCCATTTCTGAAGAGGATTTATGCATTTGTTTATGTGTTTATAAATTTGAACCAATTGACAGATTCAAATTTGTGTGCTGATGATAAAGTTGCAAAAAAAAATGTTGTTCTGTCGGACACAACTACTACAAGTGCAAAGATCGACTCACAGGTTAATAAACAATCAACTTCTTGGTTCATCTTCTTTGCCAATGGTGATACAGCAGGTTGTTGCAATGCAACAAATGCAATTTTAGCAGGCTCTTCTAATGCAACAACCATGAAAACTTCAACATAATTAGCAGCAACTAATGCTGCAGAAAAAAGAAGTTAATAGCGGAAGGGATAATTGGAAATGACGAAGAACCAATTAAAAGTCCCAGGTCACCTTCTCCAGTCCCTGTAGAGTTTACTCTAGAAACTTGCTAAAACAGAAGCTACTATGCAGTCTGTCGTTGTGATCTTGAAAGAATCTGAAGATGAAATCTAACGCTTCCATGTGCATATTGTGCCTATAGTATTCAATCTGTTCATCCAGATATTCTGTGCAAAATTTGAGAACTAAAGCAGAAAGTATCATGTCCATGTTGAAAGTTAATACAAATCAGATTTGATGCTGTCCAATTGAAGTGAAGCAGAATATTAGCTGTTGTTTGTTGAACTTTTTGCAACAGGTTATACACAGACTTTTTTTACCTACTATATATTTTTTCGCCTGACTCGTCCATTGGTAATTGAGGTCCGTGATCCTTTTATCTTTCAAATTTTTTTACCGATATTGTTCTTATATTTCAAGTTCTTTGAATATGAAGATGAGTACTAACCTTTTTGTATGTTTGTTTCGTCTTTTGTTTTTTTGACATGATCGTGGGTTATCGACTCTTAAAGTTCGTCGTGCAACTAGCCCTTTTTAATATAGGTATGTGCCCCTTTTAAATTTGTTTTCTACAAAGATGTTTCATTATTTCCCTTTCATTCTAATTTAAGATGACTAGTAATCGGTCTCCATGTTCAATTGGTGTTTCTTTTATGGACGGGATAGTGGGTCACCTACTATCCAATTTTTCGTTTGGCTCGTCGATTGGTAATTGAGGCCCGTGATCCTTTTATCTTTCTAAAACATTTACCGATATTGTACTTATATTTCAAGGTTTTCAAAATATAACATGGATACAAATCTTTTTGTATGTTTGTTTCGTCTTTTGTTTTATGGACATGATTGTGGGTTATCGACTCTTACAATTCTTCGTGCGACTAGCCTTCTATAATATAGGTATGTGCTCCTTCTAAAATTGTTATCTACCAAGATGTTTCTTGTTTCCCATTCTTAGTACATTGAGATGACTACTAATCGGTTTCCATGTTCAATTGGTGTTTCTTTTATAGACAGGATCGCGTGTCACCTACTATATATTTTGTCGCCTGGATCGTCCATTGGTAATTGAGGTCCGTGATCGTTTTATCTTTCAAATTTTTTTACTGACATTGTACTTATATTTCTAGTACATTGAAATAGAATATGAATACTGTGAATCCAAGATCTCTAAATCCTAGAGAGAGAAAGTAGAGAGAGAGAGTTCAAGGTGGAAAGTAATGAATGTATTGATATGAGTGTGTAAGAGTTACAAGGAAAAAGGACCAAAGGGACTTAAATACTGTTAGCCCCAAATCTGAACCAATGGAAGTATTGAAAATAACTAAGTTTTCAACTAAAGACTTTCAACAGACATAAGTGAAGAAAGCAAGTCTGTATCTGAAGTCAGTTCAGAGTCAGTCTGAAGAAAGCAAGTCTGTCTCTGAAGTCAGTTCAGAGTCAGTCTGAAGAAAGCAAGTATGTCTCTGAAGTCAGTTCAGAGTCAGTCTGAGAAAGCAAGTCTGTCTCTGAAGTCAGTTCAGAGTCAGTCTTGGAGAAAGTATGTCTGTCTCTGAAGTCAGTTCAGAGACAGTCTGACGGAAAGACATCAGAGAGCTCCTCATCAGAGATCCTACTTCAGAGCTCTGAAGATGTTCAGTCTGAATTTCTTGACAAAGAAGAACAGATGACACGTCACCTTGTGATCAGATTTACTTTCTAGAGTAGGTCACTGTTCAAGCATGTCTTGATCTTACCTCTTAGGTAAGATACTGTTCAAGAATGCTTCTATTTGTCAGGTAAGTACACTGTTTACTTTATGATTCTATAAATAGTACCATCACCTTATTGTTCAAAGTGTGCTTAAGAAGTCTTATAACTGATAATATAAGTTGAATATTTTATTCAAAGAATATCTTGTTTATCTATTATTTGCTTTATGAACTGTGATATTTGAATCTCCTTTGATATTAAACTATACAGCTTCCGCTGTTATTACTCTTATTGTTTATATCATTGTTGTGAGATTAAATCTGGGATCCAACAATTGGTATCAGAGCCTTCGTTTGTTTTCTAAACAAAGTAAGATCTCATCTGCATACTCGGATAGATTTACATCTCATTGATTCTAACTTTCAATATCTGTGCATGTTCAAATAAACCTGGTTTTTTAAAGAACACCATATGCTCAAGATTTGATAGTAAATCACTGTTCAATACAAAAAGCATCTGTTCTTCAAATCTTCATCTTTTTCTTCAAAAATGGCAAACTCAAGCATAAGTGTCATTTATACAGCTGGGTCATTAACAAAACCTCCTACACTTTTAAGGGATGAATATCCCCAATGGAAGATAAGGATGGTGAATTTCATAGAAGGTATGGACAAGGATCTTTTTAGATCAGTGAACGTTGGACCTCATATTCCAATGGTGTTGGTTCCAAGAGTTCCTGCAACAGCAGATACTGCTGAAATCCCTGCATATTATGAAAAGAAAACCACAAACTTCACTGATGAAGAAACTAATATGATGGATAATGACTCAAAAGCTGTTAGATTACTTATAATGGCCATTCCCAATGATATCTTTTAAGAACTTGATTCTTGTAAAACTGCAAAAGAGATATGGGATCAGTTGTTAAATCAACTTGAAGGAGGCCTACAAACCCAAAAAAATAGAAGAAATCTATGCATCAATGAATATCATGATTTTCATGCTCTATCAGAAGAAATATTACAACAAACTTACTCAAGAATCAACATTCTTATCAACAAATGCAGAAAGTTTGGAGTGATAAGAACAAAAGAGGAAAACAATGTTCTTTTCTTGAAAAGCTTAAATGAAGAATGGTCACAACTGTCCATGTCTATACAAGCCAATCAAGATATTGAGTCATGGTCATTAACTGACATTTATGGCACTCTTGTTGCACATGAAAAGGAAGTTATGAAGCAAAAATCAAAACTGTCTTTAGGTGGACCCCTTGCACTTGTTTCAAAACAAATTTCGAAAGAAAACAACTGTGAAGAGTCACAAAAAAGTTTGGAAACAAAAAGAAGATCCAAAAAGGTCCTAATGGCAGAAGAAAATCATTCAGATTCAGACTTAGAAGATGATATCAATGCATTCGCCAAATCTCTTGCATTAATCATTCATCAATTTAACAAGAAATTTGGCAAGAAAGTATTTGAAGGAAGGAGAGAGAATGAAGAAAGAAGAAATCCTGAAAGAAGATTTCAACAAGATGGTGTCAGATTTCAACAAGAACACAGATTCACTCCATATAGTGATCAAAAGGGTACAAACTTCAACAACAATGATGCAACTCAACAATCAAGACCTCAACAATCATTTCAACCAAGGTATCCACAGCCACAGAGATATTTCAAACCTCAAGAACAGAAGCCAGAGACAAGTACTGCCACTCTACCAACAAATCAAAATGATGGAAGATGTTTCAGATGTGGAAAAATAGGACATTTCTCTGCGAACTGCAGAGGAAAACTTGTCAAAGATCAAGATTACTACAAGAACAAATACAAGTACAATGTAAAAGAAAGAGTTCTTGTAGCAGAAATGGAAGACTGGCTATCAGACTCAACAAGTGATGACGAGGAAGAACCTACCAATCTCTGTGGTATGGCTTTTTCAGATGGAAATCAAACTGATGGAGCATCAGAAGACAACTCTAAAAAGGTAAACTCTCTTTACACCTCTGACAGTGATCCTGAAATAGATGCTTTTAAACTAATTAATGAACTTTAGGATCTAGAGCAAATGTTTCTTGAAGAGAAAAAGAAAAGAGAGCAAGTGACAAAAGAGCTCATTTTTTTCAAAAGAGAAAATAATCTTCTGGAATTAGAAAAGAAAGAATTTTTTCTTGAAAAAACCAAACTTGAAGAAACTCACAAGCAAAAAGAAAAATCATTTTCAGAAGAAATAAGGAAAATTGAGAAAGTTTTAAAAGGAAAAGAAGAAGAAGTAAAGAAATATGAGTATGAAAGGCTCAATTCTATTGCCTTAACCAAAATTTTTCAAAAGGAAAGAGAAATCCTACATCAATCTCTAGATCGAAAAAATCTTCGAATCAAAACCTATGTCAATGTACAAGGTGTTTTCGACAAAATAAAAACTCAAATGGACTCTCAAGGGCTGGGATTCAATTAGTTGAATTCATTCACTGGATTGGAGAAAACTTCATTTCTTCCACTTTCCATATGGGAAAGGTCCAAAGCTTTGAAGGTACATCTCTATTAAAACTAAGAGAGACTTTCTTGATTCTGATTCAGAATCTGATCAAGAGATTGATGAACAGATTTTTTGTAAACCAGAGAATGTAATTCACAAAAAGATAGAAACTGTTGGGTCTGGTATTTTGAATGTTCCAATTTCAATTTTGAAAACCAAAACAAGAATACCAATAAGTCCTGATTTTGCAAATATGTGTTTACAAGCAAAAACGTCTCTGGAACTTGAAAAAGAATTACAAGAAAAGGCAAAGAATAAAACAAACACTTCTGAATCTTACACCTATAAAACAATAAAATTCTCTCCTGAACAAAAAGGCAAATGGGAAAAAATTAACCATATTGATCCTGTTTGTGTAGTAAGCAGCAAAGAAAAGAAGATGTTTTTGATCAAGAAAAAGCAACTTGAAAAGAAGACTGTCTTTCAAGCAAAAAGGAAAGAAGTAGTTAGGGATACATGTAATATTCCTAATGCTAGTTTCAAAAGAAGTCAAAATGTAACAAATGCTTTTAATAAAAAGAAAAACTTTGCTCCTACTTCTTCTTGTTCTATTAATTGCAACTGCATTCATCTCTTTATCAAACTGAAAAATCATTTATGAGGATCACATTGTCTTCTGTATCAATCTCTGAAAAATATCTCAGAGACAAAATTTCAACAGAAGTCAAGAAACGGCAAGACATCAAAAGATGAGATGCCAAAAAGTCATACAAATCCACCAAAGTCTAACATAAAAGGACCCATAATGAGATGGGTACCTAAGAAACAATAATCTGTCTTGCAGATTCAGTTAATGCCAATCTGGTACCTAGATTCTGGATGTTCAAGGCATATGACTGAAAATAAGGAACTGCTATCCTCATTCAAAGCAAAATCTGGAGGAGCAGTTACTTTTGGAGACAATGTGCAAGGACAGATTAAAGGATATGATCATGCAGGATGTAAGCTTGACAGAAAAAGTACCTCTGGGTGCTGTCAGTTACTGGGCAATAAGCTGGTAAGTTGGTCATCCAAGAAACAAAACTGTGTTTCAACTTCAACTGTAGAGGCAGAATATGTTGCTGTTGCTAGTTGTTGCTCTCAAGTAATATGGATGAAAACTCAGCTCAGAGATTATGGCCAACAATATGAAAGAATACCCATTCTGTGTGATTCAAAAAGTGCCATAACCATCTCTGTCAATCCACTACAGCATTCAAAGACAAAGCACATTGATGTAAGGTATCATTTCTTAAAAGATCATGTTGAAAGGGGAACAATAGAAATGTATTTTGTACCAACTGATCTCGAACTTGCTGATATTTTCACAAAAGCTTTAGATGAACGAAGGTTCAATTTTTTAATTAGCAAGTTAGGCATGTTGAATATGTCTACCTAACAAGGAAGAAACTCAGAGTCTCTTGATCAAATAATCAGAGCCTCTGAACCAAATAGCATATATCAATATCAGTCTCTGAATGTTCTCCAAACATATGACAAGGGGAGAAAAATAAAAAGTTGTTCTTTTGTCAAGGGGGAGAAAAAGAACTTTTCAGAAGACAACTCAGAGTCTCTGAACTTCATCTCAAAGTCTCTGAAATTGAGAAAAAGAACTTTTCAGAAGACATATCAGAGTCTCTGAAATTGAGATAAAGAATTTTTCAAATGTCAACTCAGAATCTCTGAATTTTGTCTCTGAATCAAATTAAATTTATCTCAGAGTTTCTGAAAATGGTCTCTGTAGTCTTCTTAGAGTCTCTAAAATTAATCTCTGAGTCTCTGAAATTGAGGATTGTTTTTCCCACAAATCATCTGTCAAGGGGGAGTCAACCACTTTCAGACCAAGTATTTTCTTAAACAAGAACTTTTTAATTAATAAGCAATTTTTGATATCATTTGAAATTAAAATTTCAGTTTAACTGAACCTTTTTTTTATTTCAAGTGATATCTTAAATTACTTCTTAAGGCGAAAAGTTTTGTTAGAGCATAAAATATGTTGGATACAAGATCAAGAAGACAAAAGTCAAAGTTCAAGAAGTCAAAGCTGAGAAAGTCAAATCTCATCAAGTCAAAGCCTTTTGTAATAAAAGTCAAAGTATTGTATTTGTATTTTACTTTTCTTGTTTTAGTTGTAGGTATAAATAGTTTCATTTCCTTTGTAAAATAGTAGTTAACAGAGTTAAGAAGTCAGATTGTAATATCTGAGAGAGAGAGATTCGAAGAGAGAGAGAGTTCTAGATAGAGAATGCTGTAAATTGTGAATTGAAAGTGAAATCAAAACAGGTAATTGATTCTTGTTTGTGTTTTTGTTTGTTTAATTGTGTTTAGAAACTAGATTTAGGCATTTTTAACTGATTGATCTGTTGATTCAGGAGTTACCTGTTCTTATTTTGTCTAGATTTGAAAAGATCTGGATGAATACATTGTTTGAATTGGCAAAGAATCAGAGGCTCAGTTGGAAAGATCAGTGGTCATAAAGAATTTCAAAGACATTTCTTGGGAGAAAAGTTTTGATGATATAGATGTTCAAATCATCAAAAAGGGGGAGATGATTATCAAGAAATGTTAAAGTTTTGTAGTTTGGGGGAGATGGTATCAGGAAATGATAAAGTTTTTGAGAGATGATTTTTATAAATGTCCAACCCAGAAAAGTTCAAAGTAAAGATTTGAAGATTTGGAGAAGATCAAAGAATTTCTGAAGATTTGAGGAAACTTTTCTTTGAAGATTATCTGCTAAAGCAATTCGAGCTCATTCTGAAGATAATTTCTTTCCAATGTCTGTAAGTATTCTGTGAAAGATTTGGAGAGATTGTTAATAATTTGAAGACAGTCTTGGAAAGAATATAGTCAAAGAAAAGAGGAGATTGTACTGACAGAGCTTAATGTGAAGACTGAATTGCTAGATCTTTCAACAGTGATCTTGAATCCAAAGAGGGAGATTGTTAGAGCATAAAATATGTTGGATACAAGATCAAGAAGACAAAAGTCAAAGTTCAAGAAGTCAAAGTTTAAGAAGTCAAAGCTGAGAAAGTCAAATCTCATCAAAGTCAAAGCCTTTTGTAATAAAAGTCAAAGTATTGTATTTGTATTTTACTTTTCTTGTTTTAGTTGTAGGTATAAATAGTTTCATTTCCTTTGTAAAATAGTAGTTTACAGAGTTAAGAAGTCAGATTGTAATATCTGAGAGAGAGAGAGATTCGAAGAGAGAGAGAGAGTTCTAGAGAGAGAAAGTTGTAAATTGTGAATTAAAAGTGAAATCAAAACAGGTAATTGATTCTTGTTGTGTTTTTGTTTGTTTAATTGTGTTTAGAAACTAGATTCAGGGAAACACAGGTTTGTCTAGTCAAGCACAAAGAAGTTAATTCAATTTTTTATTGAAAAATGGCGCCCCTTTCCTATTTTCTTGGAACCTACATTCGTAGGTACAACAATTTTCAAGGCCACGTGTCACAAAAAGGGATGATTGAAAGGCCAAACGGTTTTATCCAAAGGGTCAAATCACCGCCGTTTCACCTAATGCAATCAAGTGTATCTTTATCTAAATTTGGATACAAAAACAATTTTACATCCGGATATTCATTTTTACAAATTACTCTCGAGCACTCACTCTCTCTCTCCAAAAAGAATTTGAACTTCATCTTCTTCACTACAACTCAACAATGGCGTCTTCAAATGAATGGTGCAAGCTTTTTCCCAAATCTGGCGAACCTTCAAGACTGTATAGTTTTCCGATCAAAGACAACAATCACATGATTCAGCTCGATTCTCCCAAATTTGAGGAACAATACGGAATAATCTGCGAGTTCTTCTCCAACTGTGAACTGACTCAAGCCCTAACTGCTTTTACCAATGAATGTCCACTCTCGTTTGTTCAAGAATGGTATTCTTCCAGTCACTACGGCGATACACATAACGGAATAATCGGCGAGTTTGACATATTTCAAGTATTAAAATGTCGGATACTCATCAATCCTACTGTTCTAAGAGAAGTTCTCCCACTCCTAACAACTGAGGAACTTCAAATCACGCGTTTTGAAAAACACCCAACTTCTGAAACCCTACTCTAGTTCATTCGAATGCTAGGTTACAACAATGAAATCACCAGATTGAGCAACTTCCGACGACAACACCTACCATCAATCTGGAACTTCATGTTCTCTGTCCTAAACCGCACTCTCAACTGCAAACTGGGGAGCATGGATCAAGCAACACCAGAAATTCTGTCAATCATGTATGCCCTATTCTTCAATCGCAACTTGGACATGGTCGGCATAATCTTTGATATGATTCTGACATCAATAGAGAAGAAGAACAAATGTTTGGCAAAGGACCCTGCACAAACGACCCAATCATCCAAAGTTCCTTCAATAACATTCCCTAGATTTCTGTCTTTAATCATCCATGCGGCGATCGAGAAGCTTCATATTTTGATCTCCACTGAACAACCCAAAACTCCTTTCTACATAATGAACAGCTTCAAACCGACGATTCTATCTGAAGGCTATCCAGAAGCAAGGAGGATCCCTCACCACATGCTGAATCAGGTAAATCCTCAATCTGTAGCCTTAGCTTCTTATCTCAGTGTTGTTCAAGGACTAGAACCAGTTATGGGAACCTCAACACACTTAGGTCCTGAACCTAGAATGGAGAGTAAGAGCATCTCGGATTCAGAGGGATCTAAGGACCCTGAGGTACAGAGCTCTCACAAGAGTGAACCAGAGGGTACTCTTGCTAGAGAAACCGAAGTTGTGAGAGATGACAGAGAACTTGAAAGGACTGTCAATGAGGAAGTAATGGAAGAAACCTCATCTGCTAGTGTAGAGGATAGCTCGACTAGCTCTGAGGAAAGTGAGGATGAATCTTCAGAGACTAGCTCTGAAGATTCTCAGAGAGAAGAGAGCAAGTCTTCTAAGGACTTGGAGAAACCTGAGAGTTCTACCCCTTGCATACAAAAAGATGCCTCAAGGCACATATATTTTAGGACACCAACCCCATCTCCAAGTGCAACCACACAATCTAACATACCTGATCCAGAGGTAATTGTTATTGAATCAGAGGTGCACACCTCGAACCCAAACCAGCCAGCCACTTCAGAGGTACCTTTTTCCACCTCTGAAGTTCACATAACTGAGGAAACTCAAATTCTGGATAAGCCCTCTTCACAGGACTTAGCCAATACTTTAAGTACTCAGTTGCCTCAGAGTACATCAGAAAATCCTACACATAATGATGCCTCTGTGGCTCATCTCTCACCCTTTAGGATATCCAGAAGTAGTTGTCCAACTCAGGGATAATGGCTTGACCTACAAGCATAAGGATTGACTTGCCTGGATCGCAAGCTCAACTCCCACATTCACTTCCAGTCCTCTAAATCTGAGGAGGATGATATGGTTGAGAATAGAACACTCAGATATGATTCTTCGGATCATCAAGGATTGAGTGGAAGTCCTTCTAGAGACAACATCAAAACAGCTCTGAACAAAGGCTCCTCTGAACTCGAGGAAAAATTGGCTACATGTGTTTGTAACCAATGTACCCCTCTCTGAACTTCTCACAAAATCTGAGTTCCAGATATTCTGTGAGGAAGTCAGAGGCTCCATGAATGACCATAACTTTCAGAGAATTGACGGTTCAGAGACCTCTTCTCTTCGCTCTGAAAACACAAACCTCAGAGCAGAGGTTTCCACTCTGAAGACCCAACTTTCCAAGAGTTGGAACAAGAACTGTTCAGACAGAAGGCTCAATCATCTCTGGAGATAGCCAATCTTAAAGCTCATAATGCGTCTCTTCAAAATCAAGCATCTACAACTATCGATGTCCAGAAGGCTCTACAAGAACTAAGGGACGAGGTAGTAGCCACCAGATCATCTTCACTCTCAACAGATCAAATGGCCTCTATCTCTGACCTCATCAAAACTACAATTCAAGCCTCTGTACCAGAAGTCAGTACACCATCAACAACACCACAGCCGCCACCCCGAACTTCTGAAGACCTCATCACTAAAAGTGATCTGGCCTTTTTCAAATCCGCAATCGTGAGTAGAATGCTGACTTGTTCTTCCATGATCTCTACCATTGCTCAGAAGCAGGTCAAAGCTACTCTGGAACTTCATAACTATAAATCAGAGGAACAGATTGCTGAAATCAGAACTGCGGCTTCAGAGGCAATCGAATCCATTCAGAAGACACTTCTGGATCCCAATGGAAAAGGAATCGCTGAACCTAACTCTCCCAAATACAAACGCAAGTTTTCTGGTGGGACTTGTAGTGATGAAGTGAAGAAAGCCAGATTTGATGATTCTGAGGATTCAGATGATGATGAGAACTCTGAATCACAAGAAAGGGAGATCAGAGATACAACCGCGCACACCTATAAAGCTGCTCCCTCTGCACCAATTCAAGAGAAGGAACCAGAAAGGAACACCAACTCTTCTGATGAAAACAGAACTTTGCAAACATTCACAACACCGGTAATACTTTTCGCCTCATCAACACCAGGTGTTCCAAGCACTCCAGTTACCGATGCAACTCCAGAGAAAATTGGAGCTCTGGAAGAGGAAGAAAACGAACAACTAGTAGATTTTTCTACATCCTCTGAAGATGCATTCTCATCACCCGAAAGACAACCAATGGTGATGAGAGATGCCTTTGACTCAGAGTCTGAGAAAGAACAAAAAGATTCTGACAGAGAGGAAGAAGCTTTTGGAGATGAGATCGAAGTAATTGATGTCGAAGAGTATGTCTTCAAAAACGCTCAACCTCATCATATCTCAACAGCTTCAGAATTAAGAGAATCTCCAGAGATAGATGGATATATCTCTGAACAACCTTCAGAGATAACTCAGTCACAACTCAAGGACAAATAAACCATGGTTGTTGATGAACAGGCTCCTCAAGATAATCTTGTTCAGAAAACAAGCATCGGTTTACCAGCCAAGGTCTTCACTCATCTTCCTACATTCTTAGAATCCACTCCTGAAGCATCAATAGAAGATCACTTTCGGCATATATACTGTGATTTCAATATGGAAGACACTCAAGTAATCCCTCTGAATCCAAGAATCAGAGAGGATATGCCAGACTACGAACGAAGATTCATACAGGCAAAGACATCACCAAGAAAGGCGGTTCTTAACGATGCTCCAATAATAAAAGTTGAGAAATTCACTGAAAAGACATTTGCCTTCAACAAAATCATATATAGGCATTATGTGGTGACTCGATCTAATCAGAAGATTTACGAGTTCAATGATAATGTTCTCGTAAATCTAAATCCGTATGATCTCACTCATCTCTATGCCTATTGCTCTGCGAGATACGATTCAGGAAGAAGGGAGATAACAATGGGCATGGTTGAAGTAAGACGGGCAATGGAAGCTTACATCAAACACAGAGCCAAACGTGACTTTCAAATTGCTCTAAACTTGGGTGAAGAAAAGCTCGAAGTGACTGAACCAGTGGAAACCATCGAAAACCTGGACAAACAGAAGACTGGATCAATCATTGAAGAACCTCTGGGTTTTATCTACAGAGTGAACCAAGAGAAGAAAATCTTTCTAGCTTCGCAAGTAGCGATGTATTCTGATGAAACCTTGAAAGGCGTACAAAAGATGATTCATGTAAAGCAAGAACGACACAGAGCAGACCTACTGGCGAAACTAGACTTGGAAATTGGCTCAATGATTAACTTCAGAGAGCTAATCATGAAGTTTCATAGGAATATGTTCTAGTGATAGGTTCTGATTTTTTTTAATATTATTATCTTGTAATTCCAAATTCTTATGACAAGTAATATTTACAGAGGATGACTTTCTCCTCTTCGCTTTCTAGTTAAATGTTCTATGTGTTCTTTATTTATTTTCCGTACTTAGGGGGAGATTGTTAGCCCAAATCTGAACCAATGGAAGTATTGAAAATAACTAAGTCTTCAACTAAAGACTTTCAAGAGACATAAGTGAAGAAAGCAAGTCTGTCTCTGAAGTCAGTTAAGAGTAAGTCTGAAGAAAGCAAGTCTGTCTCTGAAGTCAGTTCAGAGTCAGTCTGAAGAAAGCAAGTCTGTCTCTGAAGTCAGTTCAGAGTCAGTCTCGGAGAAAGTATGTCTGTCTCTGAAGTCAGTTCAGAGACAGTCTCACGGAAAGACATCAGAGAGCTCCTCATCAGAGATCCTACTTCAGAGCTCTGAAGATGTTCACTCTGAATTTCTTGACAAAGAAGAACAGATGACACGTCACCTTGTGATAAGATTTACTTTCTAGAGTAGGTCACTGTTCAAGCATGTCTTGATCTTACCTCTTAGGTAAGATACTGTTCAAGCATGCTTCTATTTGTTAGATAAGTACACTGTTTACTTTATGGTTCTATAAATAGTACCATCTCCTTATTGTTCAAAGTGTGCTTAAGAAGTCTTATAACTGATAATATAAGTTGAATATTTTATTCAAAGAATATCTTGTTTATCTATTATTTGCTTTATGAACTGTGATATTTGAATCTTCTTTTATATTAAACTATACTGCTTCCGCTGTTATTATTCTTATTGTTTATATCATTGTTGTGAGATTAAATCTGGGATCCAACAAATACCCTTGGTCAAACACACAGAAAACCTATCTAAGAACAATATAAGAACAAGCCTATAAATACAATGATTACTATAAATTCAGACTTAACAATCTCCCCCTTAGTAATCATTGGCGTTGTGGTCTTCAAAATCAATCTTCTAAATCAGCATGGACCAACTAAGCGACTTTGCAAAGATTTCTGACTTTAAAAAAAAAATCTTCTCAGCATTATTCAGTTTGAGATATGTTTGCTGCCTTGACAAGACTGGACCAGATTGGAATAAACTTGAACGAACAGTTGATTCATCAGCTTGTGCTCTAGACGACACACCTCTTTTAAATGACCTTGAATGAACAATGGTGGTCGGAGCAGGAATAGCAAAAGATGTAGTATAACTGAGAAAATAGAATCTTGATCAACAGATAAACTTTGGAGCTCTTTGTCTCTTTAACATCTCCTTAACTTCTCCCCCTCATGACCTTGATGATCGGGATCAACTTGGCCATGCAAATGTTGGAGATGAGACAGCTTAAGATCTGCAAAATCAAAGTAAAGGAAAAATAGAGGAGGTTTGCGCTACACATTGGTGGCGGAAAGTGAGGTTTGCGCGACCAACGGTTGGCGCAAATCTGACTTGAACTCAGAACATTTTTACCTTTTTAAGCTCTTTGACTCCCCCTACACAAATGCACTAGATATGACAATTCAAGTTAGCATCCCCCTTGAATAATGCACAAACCCATTTATAAAGAAAATATGAGAACACAAGAAATGAAACATCAATGTAGAAAGAAAATTATACTGAATATGTATTTTGAAACGACTAAATATATAAAAATTTAAACAGAAACAAATAAAATTCTACTTAGTAAAATATCACAATAAAATCCATCAGATGAAATCAAATATATGTGTTTGGATACAGAAACAAGTTTTATTGCATATCAAGTTAAGACACGTTCAATTTCAAAAACCTTCATCAATCTATTCAGTGTGCTCGCATGTGAACTTCTATTAGCTTCAAGAAAATGCAATTCTAAAAATATAATAGAGAACTTTGCATGTAATCACACTAATCCATCAAGAATTCAGACTTTCACAAATTTACAGGTTTATTGCAACTTAAATATATCACCAAGTATCATGAGATGTGTGCTCATTGGCAACTTTTAGCATTATGCACTATGGCATCTTCACATGAGTGTGCTCTTTGGCATCTTTTAAGCTTGTGCACTTTGGCATCTTTTAATCAGAAAGTTTGTTAAGTAAAGAACATGCCGTAAACGTAACTTTCTATCTGACCCTATTGCAGGATTTTGGTCAGCCACTCCCAGGCCAGTTGGCCGTAGGGGACTAGGTGTCAAGCACCCCTTGGAACTTACTTTCCCAGATCAGAAAGGCTACATCGACACATCCTAAACCCATTCATACCAGTAGAACATGACTTCCGATTTGATTCTATTGAAGGATTTGGGTTCGATCACTCCGAGATCAAATGACCTTAGGGAACCAGATGACAAGCATCCCACAGAACTTACTTTCCCAAACCAGAAAGGTCACAGGTACAAACTGTTAAACTTAGAGATTTCTGTTTTATAAGAATTTAATAATCATCTGAAACACAAGGTTTTACGTCTAAGTGCTTAGCCCATATTTTCATTACGATCCAAAATTCCGACTTTTTAGGTATTCTAAGCATTGTAAACTATAATTATTCCGAATCACACAACTTTAAAGCAAAGTCAAAAGTTACAAACATGTTGCTGACTTTTCGACTTTTGTTAGACTTGAAAGATGAACATATAAAAACTTTAATATAAACAAATCAACTTGAAAATTTATCCTAGACACACATTTTATTCAAAAGAAAGAAAAATTGTAAAACTTTTACTTTATAGAATACAATTTGTAAAGATTTAAACTTTTAAAACAACATGCCGAGATTTAAAAGAAAATAGAAACATTTGATCGGCAAGTCTATATTCAATTGAAACAAAATATAATTCAATAATATTATCTTTCACACAATGTATAAAGAATATGTGTCTCATTTGAAAGAATTGGGTTGAACAAATTCAGGAGTTGAAATTGAAATGCTCAGATTATTTTAAAAAACAATTGAGAAAAACTGGAACAACATCATTATCAGATATAAATGCAGCAGAATAAAGTAGATGTACTCACAGTTTATCATTAGTCAGATGCTTAAAACATTGAAGAACGAATTCTAAACTGACATGTTTAGAGGTCGATGTCTTTGAAGCACGGGTTCTGAGCTGAAATACTCAGAAGCCAAAATGTTGACAATGAAGTCTGGGTCTTGAGCTGATTTACTCAAGAACCATAATCTTGACATTGATGTACGGGTCTTGAACTGTGTTATTCAAGAGCCATATTTCTCTTACTCCCCCTTGACATGAGATGTCTGCAACTTTGAATCAGATTGAGATTTTGGTACCCACTTGAATTTGGGCCTATGTTTGTTAGTTGCAGTTCTTATGGGGAAATATTTATACAATTTGACAGTTAAAGCACGAGAAAGATCATCAGAATAATAAGCACAATCATCAGATGAATACAAAGCATAATCATTTGAACTAGAATCAGAGGAAGAATATGAGACATGTTTTGAAATCCGAATCATTTGCATTCTAGAGTATTTTAAAATTTTATTACAAGTAGCAAATGAATCACTTTTATAAAGTTTGTCTACACATCTATCCCCATCAATCTGAAATTCATCCGATATCCGCTTCGGTCTCTAAATCTGCTTCGTTGACTTGCTCAAAGTCCTATCTGAAAGATTAGAATCAGAAGAATTAGAACTATCAGAAATAACTTTATCTTGTTTCTTTGACTTCTTTGACCGTCTTCTTTTACGTTTAGGTTTATAATACTAATCATTTAGCGTAAAAGTTTCATCAAGAATTTCCGAATTAATATTTAAACCAGAAGAAATAATTTTACCTAAGCAACCAATCTGATCAGACAATAAATCTGAACATACCTCGTAGTCAGAATTATTTTGAGAAAAAATATCAAATTTAGAAACTTCCATTTTGTTTACTTGACAATCAGAAGAAAGGCTAGAAATAAAATCTTGTTTTTGAGAAAATAAATTTTCTTCAAGACTAGACATCATTAAAGAAAGAATAATATCAGACTCAATTTCTTTTAAAATATTTTGATCTTCCATCTTATCTTCAAGATCGATGATTTTGCTTTCTAAAATTAAAAGAGGTGTATATCTCTTAGAATCATAAATGATTGGAAATATATTTTCCTTATCAGTTTTGTTAGCAAAAATATCAATAAAATCATCAGACACTGAAGATTTTACAGGAGATATATCATTTAAACCTTTTCTACCTCTTCTTGATTTATCAGGAAAATATTTGGCATTTTCAAATGTGTAAACAAAAGGAATTTCCTTTTTCTTGTTATTTGTCCTTTTCTCATTTTCAATTTCTAACACTTGCTTCTCATTCATCCAATCAATTTTAAATCGAGGAGTATATTGAGCAAGAGTTAGATAATCGTATTTATATAAAGTAGGGGATTTTTCAATCGCATTGTTTAAACAATGTGGATTTTTAAAAACAAGTCCCCATTTTTCTTTTAAAGCTTCCTCACTCCTTGGTTTATTCATAAAAATTGTTTGCTAAGATTGGTTCCTTCGATATAACTTTTCTTCTAATTTATTTATTTTATCATAAGACTGTCTTTTAAATTAGTCAAAGCAGTCAAAGACTCAAGATAAGTTTTATTTGAATTTTCCAAATCATCCAATTTCTTTTGAAAGATTTTTTTAGTATTTTCCAAGATATATTTTTCATCTTTCAAAGAAATTTTCAATTTGTTAATCAAATCTGACTTTTCAGAATTTAAATTCTTTTCAGATAAGAGTTTTGAACGAAGATCAGATCAAGCATTAATTATAACATTCATCTGTGAAGAAATAAACGTGTAATCAAAATCAGAAATTACCTCGTCTTCATCAGTGTCAGAATCATCATCTGACTGGTCATCTCCAACAAAGCACATCTAAGCGATCTCGACATTTGCAGCTTCATCGTCGGAGTGATCCAGCCAGAATTCTTCTTCGGCTAGCAATGCTATTCCACTCTCTCTTTTCTCAGCAAGTTCCAGTTTCTTCCTATAGTAAGCTGAGTCCCTAACTTTCTTCACTTTACACTCCTTAGATATGTGACCCGTCTTTCCACAGTTAAAGCAGACAATAGTCTTTGGCTCGGGCACTTTGACTCTTGAACCGGAAGTGAAGCGAGAAGTGTTGGAACTAGAACGTGGTTGGAACTTTTTCTGGTAATGCTGTGAGAGAAGGATCATTGCTTTCTGAAGTGCCTCGCCATCCTCTTCAGTTGACCCGTCATAAGCATTATCACACAAAGCTTGATTAGCAAGATGGCTCGTTAGAAGTGCAACCGGGTCCATTGACTTCTTGTTCTTCTTCTCAAGCTTTGCTTTCTTCTCTAGCACCAAGCTCTCATCAGTCATCAGAATTTCATATAATTCCTGAATCTGCATAGTAGAGACTCGAACATCGTTCCTCAGTTTGTGACAAGATTTGTTCCATTCAGGCTAAAGAGCATTGAGGAATTTCATATTCATCTCAATCTCTGTCTTGTTCACATTTATCTTTCGCAGATCATTCAGCACTGTACAGAATTTGTCGAAAACACTCTTTAGAGAATCAAATTCTTTGGCTTTAAACTTCTCAAAATTGTTCATATAACGTGTATGGCGGAGTTGAGTTGCGACTGATGAACCAAGCATGATCTTTTCCAATTGTGCCCACAACAAATTTGGATAATCCTTGCAATGATCAACCTGGTTGTAGACAGAGTTTGGTAAAGCTAGCATCAGATTAGCTTTTAATTCTTTATCAACTTTCGTTCGCAAAGCCTCTTCCGTTGTTGCAGGAGTCTCTTTATTAGGCTTTCTGAAAGGTCCTTCAGTTTGAGATTTCAACATGTTATCTCCATTAGCTTGGCGCTCAATGAAGTTCAGGAACCTATCTTTCCATTGAGTGAATTCATTTTCGTCAACAAGAACTGGAGGACGAGTTTCTGTGCCTAATTGCATCATCAGATCACTTTTGTAAAATTGAGCTTGGAAAGCAAACTTAGCAGAATCCATATTTCAAAAACTCAGAAAAATTCTAAGTCTGGAATGAAAACTGGCGCAAATTTGAGGTTTGCGTGAGAGGCAAGTAGCGCAAACTGAGCTTTGCGTTAAAAATAGAAGACGCAAACTTGATTCTCGCGAATAGTTGGAGACACAAACAGAGATTCTCGCGAGTAGTTAAAGACGCAAACTGAGCTTTGCGTGAACAACAGAAGATGCAAACGAGATTTACGTGAGCTGACACTGACGAGAACTTGACTTTGCGTGATACACTGAAGACGCAAACGTAGCTTTGCTCGAGCTACTGAAGACGAGAACTTAACTTTTCTTGATCTGAAGGAGACGCAAAATAGACTTCTCTTGGTGCACGAGAGACGCAAAGAAAGCTTTGCGTGAACAGCGGATGACACAAAGTGTACTTTGCGTGATGTACGAAACGCAACTTGCACTTTGCGTGATAAACTTGAAAACCTGAAACACTAAGACAAAATTAGTAAGATCACGGAAATCAAATGATGAACTCGCGCAAAATCATATGAAGTAGCGAAGGTTCAAATCTGGCGCAAACCGAAGGCAAATCATGAAATCTTTCAAAAAACGATGACAAAACAGAATAAGACGAAATTTTCTTATACAAAAACGTTTGAAAACAATTTTCTAACACGATTTAATCAAACTTTTCGATTAAAAACCACAATTTCGAAAAATCGGATATGAACAGAACGAGAAACGAGTTTATCCAGAAACCGAAAATCTTCAAAATTTACTATGAAAACATGAATTTCATGAAAATCGATGTGAAATAAAAGTGTTTAACATTCAAAATCGAATCCAACTAACCAATTTTCACAAGAATTCGTTAAAAAACAAAGCCGAATTTGATGAAAAATCTAAAAACGAGATTTTCTTGAAAAATTCAAGAAAATCGATCAAATTTTCAGATTATTCCACAAATTCAGATATGAAAATCAAAGCTCTCAATTCTATCAAGATTCATATTTGCTCTGATACCAATTGTGAATCCAATATATCTAAATCCTAGAGAGAGAAAGTAGAGAGAGAGAGAGTTCAAGGCGCAAAGTAATGAATGTATTGATATGAGTGTGTAAGAGTTACAAGGAACAAGGACCAAAGGGAATTAAATACCCTTTGTCAAACACATAGAAAACCTATCTAAGAACAATATAAGACCAAGCCTATAAATACAATGATTATTATAAAATCAGACTTAACAAATACCAAAATTTTTGTATGTTTGTTTCGTCTTTTGTTTTATAGACATGATCGTGGGTTATCGACTTTTCAAGTTCGTCATGCGACTAGACTTTTGTAATATAGGTATGTGATCCTTCTGAATTTCTTATCTACCAAGATATTTCTTATTTCCCTTTCTTAGTACGTTGAGATGACTACTAATCAGTTTCCATGTTCAATTAGTGTTTCTTTTATCGACGGGATCATGGGTCACCTACTATACATTTTGTCGTTAGGCTGGTCCATTGGTAATTGAGGTATGCGATCCTCTTATCGTTCTAATTAAAACTTTTACCGACATTGTTCTTATATATCTAGTAATTTAAAATATAATATGAATACTAACCTTTTTGTATGTTTGTTTCGTCTTTTGTTTTATGGACATGATCATGGGTTATCAACTCTTATAATTCGTCACGCGACTAGCGTTCTGTATTATAGGTATATGCTCCTTCTAAATTTGTTATCTACCAAGATGTTTCTTATTTCCCTTTCTTAGTACATTGAGATGACTACTAATCGGTTTCCATGTTTAATTGGTGTTTCTTTTATGGACGGGATTGCCGATCACCTACTATATATTTTGTCGACCGACTCGTCCATTGGTAATTGAGGTATGTGATTTTTTTATCTTTCAAAATTTTTTACTGACATTGTTCTTATATTTCTAGTTCTTTGAAGTAGAAGATGAATACTAACCTTTTTCTATGTTTGTTTCGTCTTTTGTTTTATGGACATGATCGTGGGTTATCGACTCTTAAAGTTCGCAGTGCAAGTAGCCCTTTGTAATATAGATATGTGCTTCTTTTAAATTTGTTTTCTACAAAGATGTTTCATTATTTCCCTTTCTTTTTAGGTTAAAATGACTAGTAATCGGTCTCCATGTTCAATTGGTGATTCTTTTATGGACGGGATCGCGGGTCACCTACTATCCATTTTGTCGTTCAGCCCGTCCAATGGTTATTGAGGTACGTAATCTTTTTATCCTTCTAAAACATTTACCGATATTGTTCTTATATTTCTAGGTTTTCGAAATATAAGATGAATACTAATCTTTTTGTATATCTGTTTCGTCTTTTGTTTTATGGACATGATCGTGGGTTATCAACTCTTACACTTCGTAGTTCGACAAGCTTTTTGTAATATAGGTATGGTGTTCATTTAAATATGTTTTCTACCAACATGTTTCATTATTTCCCTTTCTTTGTACTTTAGGATGACTAGTAATCTGTTACCATGTTCAATTGGTGATTCTTTTTGTTAGGACATTAAATGTCCTTAGTTTAGAAAGTTTTGTAAAGGCCTTATAACTTGTAAATGGGCTTTGTCTTAGCATATTAGGCTTGTGCTTAAATGTTGTATAATGGATGTTGGGGTATAAATAGGAACAATGTTTGTAATGTTTCTAAGGAAGTTCAGCAAAATGTAGTCGTGTGATGTTGTAAGAGGTTCTAGAGAGAGAACCCTCTTTCTCTCTCTAGATTGTGTGTGTAATAACAATATTGTGAATAAAACAAACTTGTGTCTCTCCCAATCAATCTCTTGTCATTCATCATACATTGAATTAGTTCTAATTTGGGCTTAAAGTATGTCATGTCAACAACAGCACAAATAAGATATGGAAAATAGATTAAAAAAAAACTAAAGCAACTCTATATCTACCAGTAAAGCTTTAGTTGCCTAAGCACCCACAACTCCACCTTTCCCTCTGCTCACCATATACCTTCTCTAAACTCTTATCCTCCCAATCATGTTCTTACAAAGATAGGTAATCATCATCATCGGGCACATCCCGAACACGGTGCATCAAACCACGACTATGAACGATGACCCGAGGTATTTTAACGCATCTTGTAAGAGTTGATGTCGAGTCGGCAGTGTCAAGCAAGTCCTCATCAACGTCTGGATCCAAATCGATAACCTCATCTCATTTCCTATTGCGAAGATCCCGAACACGTTTTCTTTCCTTTTCGAAAAGACGAAACTGCAAAAAGTACTAAATTATTATAACTATAATAATTTGATTATGAGTGTCAAATATATATAAAAAATTAGCTCATCACTTAGTTCTTGAGCGAAGTGGGGATGATAAGGTTCAAAAGGTATACTTTCTCAACACTTAAAGATTCGTACTTTGGAGCATGAATACCATCTGCGTCCTTCTCAATACGTGCATCACGAGAAACAATTTTTTTAATAACGATGAAAATGCAAACAAACTTATGATATATATTTTCATAATGTGTGTACCTTGTACATTTGAATTTCCATTTCACTCACGGATTTTTGCAACACACTGAGCTTCAGGTACGTGTTCTGGAAGCTCTACGTGGATAAAATGAAGTCCCACCTCTGCACATTGGTTTCTCAAAATTGTTATATAACTTTCAAATTGTTGATTATTCGCAAGTGCTGGCGGCTGAAACAAAAACATATATAATGTATAGTTAGAATTTTAACTTTGTGAAAAACAAACTTATTACACACACACACACAAATATATATATATATATATATATATATATATATGTATTCAACCGAATCCAAACATAAAGAAAGTTAATCATACTGCTTACCTTGCCATATTTTTTTGGTGAAACTCAGGACATCAACAGTGATTTTCGAAGGCCTTTTACCCACATACCCATCAATTTGGTTCGCAATGTCTATATACTTGTCCATTGTTTTCGTAATCTAATCACATTCAACAAAGATATTGTGGAAATTGGCCTATAACCTTTGCAATAGTATTCCAGAAAACACAGTTGTGAGAGGTTATATTCATCAACATCCATAATGAACAAACAATAACCATGAGATTTTTCAGGTAGTAACCCGGTATAATGAGACCATTTTGAATATATTGAGATGTCACTGCAGCCATCTTAACCCTTTGGCCAAAAATTGTCATTTAAACTCCTTTAAAATATAGTACTGTTGGGCCAAAACAAAAAATAAAAGTTGCATCTTTTTCCATTTAGCAACAGTCCAACCAAACAGAATTGTAAAACAACATCTGGGAAAGAGGTGAAAACTATATAATGAGATCAATTTGAACATATTGAGACCCCACTGCAGCCATCTTAACCCTTTAGCCAAAATTTGACATTTGAACTTTAAAATACAGTATTTTTGGCCAAAACAAAAAATAAAGGTTTCATCTTTTTCCATTTAGAAACAGTCCCAATACCAAATAGAATTATAAAAGAACATCAATGGGAAAGAGGTCAAAAAAGTATAATGAGACCAATGTGACATATTGACACCCTACTACAACCATCTTAAATCATTAGGAGAAGATAAACCCTCAATTACAAAACAACTAACCATAGCAAATAGAAGAAGTTGTAGGAGAGAACTGGTTCTAAAAAATGGATAGGACCATAACAGAATGATAAAGTAGCCTCTAAGAATGCATGATTGGAAATTAGACTTTTGTAGTAATTTTAAATAACAAAGTTCATCTTGTAGAAAAAATTCTTACCTAAATGAAACAAATTAGCGTCAACCAAAATTGATAGACCAAACGAAAAGGAGGAAAAAAATTGGCATACGTACTTTGCAGTTCTGATGTCAAACTTGGTCGAAAATTGTACCCGTACTTAGAGGGTTTAAATTGTAATAAGTTAATAGTAAGTGAAGACCCGAAGACAATTGCAAATTTTTTTTAATCTTGAATCCAAAGGGGGAGATTGTTGGATCAAATAATTGTATTCAAGATTAAAGTTAAACTTCAGGGTTTAAACTGCAATTGTGCTAAAGTTAATTAGAGGGTTTAAATTGTAATAAGTTAATAGTTTAGTTACTATTGGGCCTCAAGCCCATAAGCCCATTAAGCCTGGGTATTTATAGTTTTGGTTAATTAGTTTTTAGGGTTAACCTTTCATTATACAATTTTCATATTAGAGAGGCAATCCTATTTTCTCTGTATTCAAGGGTATCAAGAACACTCAAGGTTTCATTGTTTATTCAAGGGATTGGTATGTTACTCTGATTTATATATCTCTTGATTATTATTGTGTTGCTTGATTACTTGATTGATTATTTATCAACTAGATAAAACTGGGATAACACCCTTCCTTTGCAACATATATCGGAACTACACACACCAATTTGATCAAAGACTTAGCATTCATCCAATGCCCAGGTTTGCATACATTTATAGTTGCTGAGAGGACTATCCTATGGATCGTGGGAGATTGGGGGATTTGGGGGCACAACCTAGAATGTGGAGGTTGAAGATGAAGGGAGGAGTGGGATGGATTGTGTAACAGTGGAGAAGGAGAAGATATCGGTGGTTTTCAACATGAAGCAATGGAAAAGTAACGGAGTGGGCTGGAATATAGTATGGGAAAAGAAGAAAAGTGGGTTGGAATATAGGAGTAGTCTGGATAGGTCATAACCGCAAGATAATTAATTTAAACGAACCAAATCTAATCTTGAGTTTGATCCAACGTTTGATACACAAAGGACGGTTTCTTGACTGACTGTGGTTAGTAATATATACAATTGAGTGCATGCACCCTTCATTGTCTTTCACTTTTTCAATTCTTCCATTTCTTCAATTCTCTGATTCGACTTCCATTCATGTATTTTATCAAAATCTTATAATTTATATTTAATGTTTTTTTCTTATTTCTCTATCTTTTTGTTATTTTTCTTCTATAACTTTGTTATTTGAATATTTATATATGTTTTTTGAAGGTTTTTTTTAATGTTAGTGTTTTCTTTTAATAACAATAAATAAATTGTTGATATGTGTAATTTACACCAATAATAATTGTATGATTTTATATAAAATAGGATGTCTTCAACTAGAAATTTTAAATCGCCCATAAAAAAAGCTGAACAATTTGTTCAAAGTCAAAGAGGAGTCATCGAACGTTTTATTATCAAACAATTTGTTCAAAGATATATTTTTTGAATTTAGTAATAAAAATTTTAAAAAACAATACAACTAAAAAAATTACAGGGCCACATTTATGTCATTGCACAGGGATTCCAAAATGTCAGGACCAACCCTGTTAGTTCATAGATCACAATGTTATAGCATCCACAATCATAAATCTCTTTAGAGGTTCATGACTCTGACACATCAATTTTCTATTTCTACACATTCTATAAACCTTTCACACCCAATCATGGACTGGTCCATAGTTTATATAATAAAAATATATAATAATAAAAAATTACTTATTATAAATAAAAGACAATAATTAAAAGACCATGATTAAAAATTACAATAATAAAGTCATAATAATTAAAAGTTACAATAATTAAAAAACAATTTTAAATAAATCTACATCAATTTTCTGTAAACTGCTCCTAAATATGTTCGACCAAATCTGCTCGAAGTTGATGATGTACTGAACGATCACATATTTCAACATTCATTTGAAGGTATTGTTGAAATTGTTGAACGAAACCTTGATATGGGTATTGGAGGATTTACGTGGTCGTCTGACCAACTAGTTGTTGAAATCCCTTTGTTTTATATAATCATATTATGTAATATAATGCATGTATAAATGATGTCCCTCATTATTTTGATTTACCAAAATCTTGTTGCTCCTCTTATGATTGCCCAACGAGATTGAAGAACACTAAAGACTCAACGTTTTATTCACAACCTCATAAGTCATTTGTCAATGGATGAATTTAGAAAATTTGAGAGCACAAATGTAATTAGTTTAGGTTGGTAGTAGTTGAGGGGAAAATGTAGGTTGGTGGTAGTTGGGGGTAAATGTAGGTTGGTTATCATACTTAAATGAAAATTACATTACTTAAAATTACGGAATTGAAAATTACATTACTTCAAATTATGGAATTGAAAATTACATTACTTAAAATTACGGAAATAAAAATTACATTACTTAAAATTACGGAAATAAAAATTACATTAACTAAAGTCATAATAATTAATAATTAATACCATATTTTGCTTTGATACCAGCACACAACATGTGACGGAAATGAAAATGACATTAACTAAAGTCGTTGGTATTGATGCTTGCATGAGTATCCGTTCATCATGTGTAAGTACCCGATGCCGAGGTCTTCGCTCTTTTCCTAAAAGATTAATGGAGCTTTCACCTCTCCATTTTGGTTCATCCTTAATCATTCTCCACACATGCTCATATTTATATTGATGATTGTGTTCGGAATGGTAAACTTCACGAGATTTTTTCAATAATTTTATCATCAGACCACCCACTATGATGCTCATTCTTTAATCGAATAAGACCTTGATTTGTTAGGGTGAATATTGTAATTAATCCAAAGTTTATTTCTTTGTTGGGCCCAAAGCCCTTTAGGCCCATTAGCTTAGTGCGTGACATATATAAGTCATGTATTAGTTTCATTATTCAGTTTAGATCTCATTCATAATTCTCTAGTCAATAGGTTTACTTTGCTTTTTAGATATTCTCTCTATAAACCTAAACCTTTCTTGAATATTAATCATATGACTAGAGGTTGTGATTCATTAACTGTTCGTCATTGATATTATTGTTCGTGATTGCTCTGTACTGGGATCTACAGTTGGTATCAGAGCAAAGAGACTGAAGTTTTGATCCAAAAAAGGTTTGTCTAAAACCCTTTAATCGCATAGTTTGGTTAATCGTTTTTTTTCGTATGCGTATAACTGGGTACATGCTCTTATTCATGTTCTTCAAGTTTGAGTCTGGTTTATATTGAGTTCACTTAGTTCTGCTTGTCGATTTTCTGGGTTCAGTCTACATAATCGAGTTCTTTTATTTTCTGGATTCATATCGGTCGAATTTTATGGGTTTGCACTGCTATACAGTTTAACTGAATTGAATCTGCATGATTGTTTTCTGGATTTCTTATCGACCTGTGTTCAATCTGAGTAAAGTTCGATCGATTAAAATCTAGAGTAAAACTTGTTTTTTTGGGTTCTGGGTCGAATCATGTTATGCTATTTGTTCCTGGTTATAACTTGCTTTATCTGTTCATATTTGATTTATGGGTTAAGTCTGGTTTGATTCTGCATGTTGTTCTTATTGGTCGATTAATTTGATTTTCTGGGTTAAAAATTTGATTTCGATTGATTGTCAGATTCAACGATTTTATTGGTAGATTACCTGTTAAATCGAATTATCTGTTATCGTTTTGTGCTTATCTTGATATCGACCGGCCCTATTGACCGGACCCTGCGACCGGACCATTCTTCGACCGGGCTCTAGTGACCGGTGCCTTGACCGGTTTCTTGCTGACCGGTGTTTTGCGACCGGATCGCTTTGGCGACCGGTACTTTGGATGACTGGACTCGTGTCTCGACCAGTACCGCGATCGGTACCTTGTTGACCGGTGCCTTGTGCCCGGTGTCCTATTGACCGGACTCGTGTCGACCGGACTCTTGCTTCGACCGGGTCCTTGCTTCGACCGGGTCCTTGTTTACTTATTATACATTTTTTTGGATCATCTTGTTTTGTCTCACGATCGCTATAGTGCTTTTAAGATTTAAAGAGTTAAAGAGTTAAGATGAATTCGAGAGACACCCTAGCCATTAGTTCAGATCAAAAACCTCTAGTGCTCTATCGTGGAGAGTACCTACAATTGCATGATCGCTTCATGAACTTTATCGAAGCGAAACCAGACTATGAGGAAATACTCAAGTGTCTGAAGGAGGGGCCACAACCCTGGCCGATGAAAGTTCTGCCTGAAAACCAAGATGATGGTCCACCAGACCGTTATGTTCGGAAAACTCTCGGTGAGTTTACCCCTACAGAAAGGATCATGTATGACGCTGAAAAGCATGCAAGGTCCTATATTCTCCAAAGTCTACCCAACGACATATATGCCTGCATCGATAGTTACAAGGAGACAGCAAAAGGAATGTGGGACCAGATTGAAAAGATGATGATGGATAGCAGAATAAACTCTCAGTTGAATGTGACAAATTGCATCACCCGATATGATGGCTTCAAAGCTAGAAAAGGCGAGACGCTCACGAAAACCTATGAACGGTTCAACCTGCTTCTGAACGATCTGCATAAAAACCAAATCACGAAGACGAACACCGAGAACAACATCAAGTTCATGAACAATCTTCAGCCAGAGTGGAAGACGTTCGTCTCTTATATCCGTCATAGTCAAACCCTGGAGAAGATTGCACTACCTGAACTATATGAAATGCTTCTCCAAGATGAGGAGGAAGTTCTTGTGTTGATGGGAAATCAAAAAGCAGATGAAAAGCCGGTGGTTGATCCGTTAGCACTTGTCTCAGATAAAAGAGGTAAATCTGTCAGCCGCTCGTCTGAAAAGGAGCCAGTGAAAAGTGATTCTGAACCCGAAGACCCTGACAGTGACTCGGATCCAGAATACACTCAGATTAAAGAGGCAGTGTTGTTCTTAACCCAAGCGTTCCAGAAAAGGAAGTTCTTCAACAAGTCTTCCTCAGACAAGAAAAGATACTCCACTACTCCTCTCAATCAACGTGATCATAAAGAGAAGTATGAAGGTAAGAGACGCGCAGATGAAGGTAAGAAGCCTGAGAAAAGACCTGAAGAGAAAGCAAAAGAGGAGTCGATCAAATGTTATAACTGTGGTCGGTTGGGTCACTTTGTCAAAGACTGCCGAAAGCCTGTCGTGCGCAACTCAGATTACTACAAAGCCAAGATGTTGCTGGCCAGAGAAAAGGAAGCAGGTAAGGCTCTCATGGTAGAGGATGACTACTGGCTAAAAATATCTGATGAAGAATAAGCTGATGAAGAAGCACACTTGTGTTTCATGGGCAAGAATTCAACACAATCTGATACTGACGATGATGATCGTAATTCCCCATGTCAGGTATGTGCTCCTTACCAAGAAGCCATAATTGATTAGATGAAAATCACTATGCAAAAATTAGACTCCTGCAAGCGAACCATAAAAGAAAATGAACAACTCATCTCACAGTCTGAATGTATTGAAAAAAACAAAGAATATAAATTGCTGGCAACATGTGCATAATTTCAAATCTCAAATAAGTGTGTGAGAGTTGTTCAAAAGAATCAAAAGAGTTAAAGACCAAAGTAGATGAGAAAATTAATAATGTAACTCAAAGCGTGACTTATAAAAATAAGAATCAAAGGTTATCTACTCAGTTAAAGGATCTTGAACAGAAACTTTAAAAAATTGGACAATCTCATCAAACGCTGAATCTAATTACACCAAAAGAATTCAAATATTCAGAGACGGGTATCGGTTACGATAACCCCCGTTATCTGAAAAAGGCCTTATCCAAAGTTCCTACGTTATATGCGTTCGAATTTTTCGGAATAGATAAAACCTACCCAGAGTACAAAATCAATTGGACCAAGCCCCTTGATGATGAGGAAACGGAACAAGATAATTTGCGAAGGAAGAACTCTACCAAAATGCAACTTCCTTTTGTTTATGATTCATTGAATGCATCTTACAACGCTGAAAAATCTTGTTTCCTGTCAAATGAGTATTTTCGAAGCTACACTCAAACTGAACTAGATGTTCCACCTCTGAGTTTATGTTCCACCTCAGAGTTTAGGAACTAATAGACCATAAAGTTTATATTCCACCTCTGAGTTTAGAAAAGAAAATTGTTCAGCTAGAAAAGTCATTTGAACAGGAGAGGAACATTTTTCAAAAGGAAAAACAAGAGCTATTGTCCCAAATTCAGTGTCTCGATTCCGATAAAAAGGAAACTGTGTCGGCGTAGGAAAACGAATTCTTTCAGACAGAAATAAAGAAGCTAAATTCACAACTGGCTGCTGTGGCAGCAGATCTGATGAAAGAGCGACTTCACAAAGCTCAGCCTCAAGCTAAGCCTGAAATTCTCCAGGTTGAGAAAATTCATATCTCTGAAAATTCCTATCCACCCTCGGATACATGTTCCTGTAAAGCCTTTTTTGGTGACTCATCACCAAATCTTTCAAACAAAGGAAAAGAGCCTCAATCTTTAGACACGGATCATTGTTCTGATTTTCAAAATGCTTCCGCCTATGATCCGCTCAAAGAAACAAATCCTTCCGATGTTCTGAATTCATCAAGTGATAAGGCTCCTTCTGATGAGGAAATGGAATTTTCAGCCTTTCTGAATTCTGAGGTGTGTCTAGACAATCAATTAGACCAATTTGATTTTAATCCTTCACTTCCAAGTCACGTTGATTTTCTAACTTATACTTGTGTGCCTCCGGTAAAAGTTTACTAGGGTGAATGTTCCACATCTTCCCCACAAAACTCTTCTGTGAATAATTCTTCAAATTCTAAATCCAAAAGACGTTCACAGAAGAAGAAAAAGACCAGTCGCTCTAAAAAGACACAATCATCAAAATTCAAATCTTCTGACTATGGGTTTAACGGTCTTTCAGATACTTTTGGTCGACGCAAAGAAGTCAAGTACGAGTGGGTAGCTAAGAAGTCTCAGGAGAGCACGACGAAGACAGAATTAGTTAATCCAGTTTTAAATTCTAGAAAAAACAATAACAGTCATGATGTTTTTAATTCTAAACCTTTGGTTGAATGTAATGGATTATTTCCTTTAAAAGTTCATTCAATTCAGCAATTACTTCAACTGTCTCATGATTGTGTTTGTTGCTCCTATTGTGGATTGAATGATTTTGTTGATCGTAGATTTGCATCTGATTGGTTTGGGTCGTATCATGTTTCTAATTATCATTCAAAGTTTGATGCTCCCCGCCATAGGAACAGATCCAAGTCCAAACGGGTCTCCCGGTCGGATGTTAAGTCTAATCCCAAAGGACCCATTTACGAATGGGTACCTAAAAAGCCTTAACTTGTTTTTTGCAGGATGGTCATGTGTGGTATTTAGATTCAGGCTGCTACAAACAAATGACCGAAAGAAAGGAGATTCTCACAAATTGCACCGAGAAGTTTTGTGGCAATGTATGCTTTGGGAATGACCATTATTCTCCAATTTTGGGATACAGAGATATTATCAAGGATAATCTCGCAATAAAGAAAGTGTCCTACGTCGAAGGTCTTGGTCACAACATGTTCAGCATCGGTCAATTCTGCGACAAGAATCTAGAGGTCACCTTTAAAGCAAATAGGTGCAGTGTTCGGACTGAAGATGGAAAAGAAATTCTTGCTGGAACGCATCACAAAAATCTCTACACGATTGACCTCTCGTCTCTGATAGCAGATAAGGAAGTTTGTTTGATGTCCAAAGCCTCAGCCGAACAAAACTGGTTATGGCATCGTAGACTCTCGCACCTGAACTTCAAGACTATCAATAAGTTGGTGCTCAGTGGACACGTCAGGGGAATGCCAAATCTTAAGTTTGAAAAAGATCACTTGTGTGCCGCCTGTGAAATGGGCAAGATGAAGAAGGCTTCTCACAAGCCTAAAGCCACTCCAAGTACTTCTCAGTCCATTGAACTCCTTCATATGGATTTGTGTGGACCAATGCGCATTCAGAGTATCAATCACAAACAGTGGGAATAGTACAGGTGGAAACAGAAAGGGGTTCGGGTTCTGGTACTCAACCGGAAGGGCAAGAACAGGTCCAGGAACAGATTATGGATTTGGTTTTATACGATATTCCAACGGTTGAAAAGCCTGAGGAACAATACGAGGGTTCATCAATAGATCCGGAAAATGGGCTATAATAGTTGATCCATATTCAGATACTGACCCGACGGAAGAACCAATCAACATGGAAAGAGCGCTGGTAGTCTTTCAAGCCGAGATTGATGAGCTTTTCAATTCTGAATATACGACTCAAGATTATCAGCCAAATGTACAACTTTCTGTCGAGGCACCACTTTTGACTTATACATCTGATCACCCAGATCATCCACAACAAGACATTCATGATCAATCTCCTCCAGCATCGCCAACATCACCAGTTTTGGGAACAGATAGTACTCCGCCAGTTCAGCCGTCCAAATGGGAAATAGTCAGAATTAAAGTACCATTTCTTGAAGAAAGCCAGAAGAAAATCTTTGCCCATTAGATTCGGAAGTATGATGAAGTCGTAGCTCATGGTTTTCAGTCGATGAAAAACAAGGAGAAACAACGAGAACTTCTATTCGTGTATAATTACTTCAAGGACAAATACAACAAGACAAAGCTCAGAATTCAATAAGTTGATCAGATTCACGCTTGGTACTTCAAAGGTGTAAAGTATTCATTCTTCGTGGTGACAAGAGAAGATGGTAAGCAGTGGAGTTTTTCTGAAGCTGATTTTGAACGTCTTGAACGACACGATCTTCTATTCCTGCTTAGAGACTTAAAAACCAGAACTATCCGACCCGGGGAAGTTACAAATGCACTTGAATCCATAAAGAGATACATGAAGTGTGCAATGAAGCTTGCCTCGGTAGAAGACTTTCAGATCGGGTTAGAAAGCAACCAACCAAAGATTAAGCTGCTTAAACCGGATTTGAGTATTCCATCAGAGGCCCAGAATGTACCAGCTTTCACAGTTCTGAATTTTCCAGAATTAGGCATGACATACCTAAACGACAAAGGTGATATGCGTTTTATTCGATTCAGTCAGATTGCTAAATTCTGCAATAGTACTTTGATGTTGCTTAAAGACAAGTTAAAGCATCCAGTTAATCAAGATGAAAAAGGTATTTAGCTACTGGATCCGAAATACAAGAGTATTGTTCTTGAAGCACTAGGTGTTATCATAGAGCTCCTGGAGTACAGAACGTCAATGCGCTATTTCGAGATCAGTTTCGGGTTTCGAAAAATATATGTTCCGAACTGGCGTGATTATGAACTTCTATTTAAAGGAGGAGATTGTTAGGGTATTTATATGTTAAATAAAAGTTCAGGGTGAATATTGTAATTAATCCAAAGTTTATTTCTTTGTTGGGCCCAAAGCCCTTTAGGCCCATTAGCTTAGTGCGTGACATATATAAGTCATGTATTAGTTTCATTATTCAGTTTAGATCTCATTCATAATTCTCTAGTCAATAGGTTTACTTTGCTTATCAGATATTCTCTCTGTCTAGAGGTTGTGATTCATTAACTTTCTTCATTGATATTATTGTTCGTGATTGCACTGTACTGGGATCTACATGATTGAAGTCATTTACTTAAGGATTTATCCTATAGTAATGAGATTTGAAAACATTTGTTTTTCTTTCGATGATAGAAGCGCGATGAGTATTATAGAACTCCACAATTCTTTTCCTAAAACACTATCGGTGGAAATAATGAGCCAAGCACTTATGATTAATTCATCTTCCTTATGGCTCCCTTTTTATTTATTTGATGTTTTCGAATGATTCTTTTCGTTAAGATTTTTATTATCTAAACTTTCTTGGATAGTAAATGGTGGAAGTTCAGAAAAGTCATTCGGTGCATTCAGTGTGGGTTGTGTTGGAAATGTAGGTATATATGGATTTGGCGTGTATATAGAATATTGAGTGTTTGGCGGAAATAAAAAAACGACCACCATTTGACGTATCGTGAGAAGAATACTGAGTGTGTGAGTAAAGCGGTGGAAAATGGATATGGTAGAAAATTCGGTTGAACTTGTCTATTTGTTGTATTTGGTGAACTTGTATCAGTAGGTGAGTTCAACAAATTTGTAAAGTAGTTTGGATGGTTAGGATCCATATTGAAATAGGGTAAAAGATTGAAAGAGTTGAAGATTGGAAGATGTAATTTCAAATGACGTAGGTAAATTTTTTATAGGTAAAAATTGATAATTAAATTGTGTAGTTGAAAGTTAGTAATTAAATTATGTAGGTAGAAGATGTAATTAATTTGTGTAGGTAAAAGGTTGATAATTAATTAGTTTTATTAAGTTATTTTTGAATTGATTATTAAATTATTTTTCAATTAAATAAGTTAAATTGAATATTGATGCAATATATGTAAAAAGTAGTATATTATTAAAATGGGTTAAATTGATTTTGTGGTCATTTACGCTCCAAGCAGATGGAGTTGTTTGCAAATTCATAACCCTCTCAATGGTAAGCGGTTTAAGGAATCGGTTCCTACGAGTGACGTGGATGTTCATGAACCCATCATTGGTGTCAGGATCGAAATTCAAACAAGAATTTAATTCACACACACTCAGAAACAATGCTAAAGAAGTTGCGGAAAAACACTTTAACACTAACAATCAATGAAACATTATATCAAACTCAAATCACAAGTTTATATTGATTCAACTTGATGATTACACACAAAACCTCAATCTGTTGAACAGACTCAACAGACGTTCTATACTTCTCTATAGAAAGGATCTAAACTAGTCTTGAGGTTAATTCTCTCTAAAACAAAACCTTATGAATGAATTTATTATTTTTACTATCAAATACTTCTATACTATATATACAAAATTGAATACAAGATAATTATCAAAATACAATTGATCTTCAGTATCAATACCATAATTATCTTCAGTCTTATCTCCAGCTTGTCTTTATCTCCAAATCATCTTTATCTTTAGAAGCAGCACTAATTATCTTCAGAAGTACTAACCATCTTCAGCAGTATTAATCTTCAGCAGTACTAACTACTAGCAGTACTAACTCTCCAAGTAGTAATAATTATTCAAGTAGCAGCACTAACTCTTCAAGCAGTATTAATTCTACTAGCAGTAGTAATCTTGATAGTCTGGCAGTAATAATTACTTAGCAACATTTATCAGCAACATAAACCATACTTAGCATATTCAGACCCAACAATCTCCCCCTAACTTAACTTTTCAGAAAGAGAAGTTAAGTTCTTCATGATATGGTCTTCATGATGCTTTCAACACTTCAGTTTAGTTGCCCAAAATTTGGATCCAGTCCCAGAATTTGATTGATGATTCTTTTGACTACTATCCTGGCCATTTCTGAATCCTTTGAACATGTCAACTTAGCATTCAACATTGCATGAAGTTTAGCCTTGTTGTGATCATAGATCTTATCCACCAGGTAGTACTCATGATAGGCTCTGTCTTCAGTGATGACATAGACTCTACACCTTTCAAATAGCATCCAATTTTTTGTTCTTTGGAATTTATTCTTAAGATGCAAATCTCTGATCACATGTTGAACTTTGCTGGGATCAAACATCATGCATAAGTACTCCAAGGCTAATCTGATTAAGCTCCTTTCTTCTCCTGTCAAAACCATTTCATACAGGCTCATTCCAACTTTGAACATTTCTTCTAAATCAGATATGGAACAACTTCTGATGATTTTTCCCCAAGTAGAGTAAACCTCATACTGATCTCCCATCCTTTTAATCCTGAAATATTTCTTCCTTTGATCTTCCAGGATGTCCCAAAAGATAATCTCAGGGGCTTGGACATAAATTGGATCAGCTTGTACAGGATCTTTATCTGTCACAGTCATATACAAGTCAAACTTCTCATTTGGTTGCTGATTGGACTGCTCTGGTTCTGCTGAAGGTGTAACATTAGGTTCTGCTTCTGTTTCTGGTCTTTCTTCTTCAATCCTTGCCCTTTTTTCCTTTGGCTTGGTGGCAATGGATTTCTTTCTTTTGATGACTCCAATTTGCTGAGCCAAAGTCTTTTCTTTCTTTTCTTCTTTCTTTTCCTTGACAGGAGTGCCTTCTTCACTTTCAGGAAAGGGTTGTTGTATGTTGAGATCATGCCTCTCTTTCATCCTCCTTTCAGCTTCTTCCCTTTGAGTGGAGTCCCCTTTCAGATTTGACATCTCCTTTGTATACAACTCCTCTATCCTACCATAGGCCATGTTAGTAAACATTCCTTCAGGAACTCCAAGAGCTCCTTTTAGAAAGTTTATCATTTTCCTCCTTTCTTGATTAGCCAAGGAGGTCTTTGAGGGTTGTCTTTGTATTTGCTTTAATGTCAGCCTTTGCCTTGAAGCCTTCTTTGTAAATATCTTTGCAACAGCTGCATCCTTCAAACTCTTTTGATATTCTTCATTGAGCTTTTTAGCCATATCCAGTGCAAGCTCTCTGTCTTTGGCAGATTGTATTTCTTCTTCCTTTGCCAACTCTGCTTGAAGCTGTTTGGCCACTTCTTCATCTAACTCTATCTGATTCTTTTTCTTTAAAGGTTGATCAGATTCAACCATCTTCTCCTTTCCCTTCTTCTTTGCATCCTCCATGCTGACCTCTTTTTCTTTCTTTTCTAAACCTCCTTCTTTGATTATTACTCCCTTAGCCTTTTGAGTGGCTTTAGGAGTGTCATTCTTAGCTTTGACCAAGGTTTTTGCAATCTCCATTTCCTCTCTGGACAATGATGTTTCTGCTGCTGGTTCTGTTTCTACTTCTTTCTCAGGTACTGCTGTTGGTTCAGTTTCTGCTTCTTTCTCAGTTACTGCTGCTGGTTCAGTTTCTGCTTCTTTGCTATTTTCTGTTTCCTTATTCAGCTCCCCCTCAAACTGAGCTTCCATACCAATAGGACTGAGTTTCTCCCCTTCATCTTGTTTCTCCCCCTTGTTGAAAGCATCTCCCCTCTTCTTCAAGACATACTGCTTTCTTTTCTTTTTTCTGGACCAACTTCATCACCATCTTCTTCAATTTGGTAATCTGCACTTCTTGAGACAGAATTACCAATTTCATCTCCTCTATATCTCATCTTTGCTTGATGACATCAAGATTAATGTTTCCCATAGTATCAATCGATTCCTGGTAGTTATATCTGTCCTCACCTCCTTTGGGTGTGTTTACCACCCTTGAAGGATCCTTGGATCTTTTAGTAGTAGAGGTCTTCTGCCTAGCAGAAGCACCCTCTACCCCCTTGGTTTCTTGGCACCTGGGACCTTTGGATGATTGCTCACCCAAAGTTGCCATGGGGAAGGTCTTAGATATGTTCACATTGTCCTGCCCTGCACTTTGTACAAAGTAGTAGTGTGAGCCTTACAGCCCATATGCTCTTCCTTCTCCTTATTGAGCACCTTCTTGGGCTTGGGAGACACCCCGTGGTTTCCCTTTGGATATTCTCTAATGGAGAATGCTCCATTAGAGGGCTTGAAGGTTGTGGGGGTAAAGGTACAAGAAGGGAAGGAACCTTCTTTACCTTTTTTCCTTATATAAGTGTGAGTGATGGGTGATGTTGGATTTTTAAGAAGGGGCTGAGGGATGTTAATAGAAATTAGTGGTGTGGGTAGGTCATCAGTTTGGTTGTCAGATGAGGGCTTTTACACTGACGCCTCACCATGGGAAGGAGACACACCCATCATTGTAGAGAACAATGGTGTGTCAATACCTGAGAAGTCCTTACTAGGCCTCCTCATATTAGAAAACACCTTCCCTTTCGGGACCTTTGGTACATATACCTCATTAAAATGAGGTAAATCCGTCAATTCTTTATTCAGTAAAGCTTGCACAAACCTAGGATACATATAAAAGGATTTTGTTTTGGTATCCAGGTTTGACAGTAAGTCATTGAAGATCATTTGTGAAAAATTGAACCTCCTGGAGATTTCTAAGCAGACCATAGCATAAGCAATGGTACTGCTGAACTCACTCCAGCCAGTTGTTTTCCTTGAAATACAGTGCTGAAGGGTATGAACAAAGAATCTCCACTGTGGTGAGAATTTGTTCCTGAAAAATTTGAAGACATCAGTGGGACCTTCATACCCCATATTACTAAGAGCTTGGAAGAGATCTTCCTTGGGTAAAGAGGTTATATCTAAGGCATCATGTAGTTGTAGATGAATGTGAATAGCTCCTTCTGTGATCGTCAGGGGTTTATCACACACCCTTGTTTGGATGACCTGATTGCCATCTTCAGTATGAATTGCTGCATTGGCCCAAAACTGCCTTTGGTGTTCCACACAGATTGTGGGATTGACAGTTAATGCGTGGGCTATGTGTGAGGATCTTAGGAAATCCACAATATGATGAAATCCCTCTGTTTGCTTTGGTTTGAGTAGCATTGCCAATTCATTGTGTTCATCGACAAACATCAGTTCAGCCATCTTTTTGAGCGATTGGTCGAAGCTAGGGTTATGCACTGGTAAGAGAGAATTCAAGAGAACAAGAGAGAAAGAGTAGACTAGTAGGAAATTCAAAGAGTCGTTTGTAATTTGGCGATCACACAGGGTATTTATTGGTGGAGGGAGTACGTTAGAAGCAGTACTAATTACCTTAGGAGTATTAACGAACTTGCAGTATTAACTCATAATAGCAGTAATAACACATACTAGTAGTACTAACACAGACTAGCAGTATTAACACAGACTAGCAGTATTAACACAGACTAGCAGTACTAACACATACTAGCAGTATTAACATGGACCAGCAGTAGTAACAACGATTAGCAATATAAATAAGGCAAGCAGTAGTAACTTTGTACTGGCAGTATAAACCACCTAGCAGTAGTAACCATACTTAACCATATTTGAACTATTATTATGAGAAATGCAGTGAGCAGTATTAACTGAACGAGAAGTACCAAGTATCCAATCCAAACAATCTGAAACACTTAAACACACAGAGGTTAATAGCACAACTTTAATGAAAGTAACTAAGGAGGAATCTATATAGGTACATAAAGAGAATGAGAATATACTTATTCATTGTTCATCATGTCCGCACTTGTGACCAAGAATGTGAATCTACCCACATCAAAAGCTTTTGTGAATAGACCAGCTAACTGGTTACTTGTGTGTATTTTATGAACCTGAATTAGCTTCTTCTCATTACAGTCTCTGATAAAATGGTACCTTATTTCTATATGCTTTATTTTTGAATGCTTGACAGGATTATTAACAATGCTAATAGCACTACTGTTGTCTATGAAAATAGGAGTGTGAAGAAATGTCATACCATAGTCCATCATTTGATTCTGAATCCATAGCACTTGTGAGCAGCAGCTTGCAGCAGCTATGTGTTCTGCTTCTGTTGTTGAAGTGGACACTGTGGTTTGCTTCTTACACTGCCATGATACTAGTCTTGCACCCAAAAACAGACATCCTCCAGTTGTAGACTTTCTGTCCAAGTTAGCTCCACCCAAATCACTATCTGAATATGCAAGTAGGTCAAATGGTGAGTCATGAGGATACGAAAGTCCTAATCTGGGTTGACCTTTGAGATATCTGAATATCCTCTTGACTGCTTGAAAATGTGATTGCTTTGGCCTAACTTGAAATCTTGCACATACACAAACAGGGAACATGATATATGGTCTAGAAGCTGTGAGAGACATGAGAGAGCCAATCATGGATCTGTAATAATGAACATCCACATCCTCCCCCTCAAGATCTGCAGTAATCTGTTTGTGTGTCTCCATGGGTGTGCTTGTAGGCTTGGAATCTGAGAACCCAAACTTGGTTAAAATGTCCTGCACATACTTGGTTTGGCTTATGAAGATTCCATCTTGTTTCTGCTTAACCTGTAGCCCAAGGAAGAAAGTAAGTTCACCCATAGAACTCATCTTGAATCTCTTATGCATTAACTCTTCAAAATCTCTGCACAATTGATCTTTTGTGGATCCAAAGATGATGTCATCCACATAGATTTGCACTGACAGGATGTCCTTCTTTCTTTGAATGAACAGAGTCTTGTCAATGATTCCTCTCTCAAAACCATTTTCCAAGAGGTAGGTAGACAAAGTGTCGTACCAAGCTCTTGGTGCTTGATGTAGTCCATACAGTGCTTTCTTCAATTTGTATACTCTGTCAGGGTACTTAGGATTTTCAAACCCTGGGGGCTGACAGACATATACTTCTTCTTCAATTTTGCCATATAGAAAAGTACTTTTCACATCCATTTGGTAGACTTTGAACTTCATGAAAGAAGCATAGGCTAAAAACAGCCTAATTGCCTCAATCCTAGCCACTGGTGCAAAAACCTCTTTATAATCAATTCCTTCTTCTTTAGTGTACCCCTGTGCTACCAATCTAGCCTTGTTCTTGATCACTATCCCTCTCTCATCCTTCTTGTTTCTGAAAATCCACTTTGTCCCTATAGCTCTGTGTCCTTTAGGCAGTTCTACCAAATCCCATACATTTTGCAGCACAAACTGTAGCAGCTTCTCTTGCATTGCTTCTATCCATCTTGGATCTTTCATTGCATCATGTGCCTTTTTGGGCTCAACCTGAGATAGAAAGCAAGATAGTAATCCTGATTGTATGTCTTTTAATCCTCCCAACATACTCTGATTCCTTGTGATGATTGGAGAATTGAGGTCACCAATCACCAACTGAGGAGGATGATCTTTATGCACTTTTGTTTGATGAAAAGCCTCTTCATTAATGTCTGCATCCAGATTAGAGTCATTCTTTTCAGGAGAGCTGTCACCAAACACTGAGGAGTTCTCATCATCACTGTCATCTTCTGCCAATGCAGACATTTCAGGTTCTAGCTGTTCTGGAGTCAAAAGTTGATCCTCCTTTTCACCTCTATCCTCTTCATTCCGAACAATTTCAGTATCCTTTGAGTCTGAAGCATATTTCTTCTCTTGAACACAGAGTTCAGTAGAATCTGCTGTAGGAATTGGGAATAACACAAACTCTTGTCTTTTGTTTTGTACTGATTCTGTCCCTGTTCCTGCATTTTTCTCATAACTGAAACCCAAATAATTAGTTAGCGAATCAATGTTAAAAAGCCAATCAGGGCCTGTACCAAGTTTATTTGGTATGCTCTCATTGCATTTGACATTGTCACTTTCCTCAATTATTCTAGAAGAGGTATTAAATACTCTATAAGCCTTACTATGGGATGAGTAACCAACCAGAAATCCATCATCTGCTTTGCTATCAAACTTGCCTAAATGAGTTTTGGTATTAAGAATTGTACAAGGACATCCAAATGGTTTGAAAAAACCAATAAAAGGTTTCTTCTTGTTAAAAAGTTCATATGGTGTATTGCCTTGAGATTTAACTAATAGAACCCTGTTTTGAACATAATAAGCAGTATTAACTGCTTCTGCCCAAAATGTAACTGGCAGTTTTGAATCTGCCAACAGGGATCTTGCAACTTCAATCAGTGTCCTATTTTTCCTCTCAGCAACTCCATTCTGTTGAGGGGTCCTAGGAGCACTGTTTTGTCTCTCAATACCTTTTTCCTCACATAAGTTGTTTAGATCATGGTTTTTGAATTCTGTTCCATTATCAGATCTGATGATTTTAACTCTTTGATTTGTTTGGTTTTCAACTCTGAGAATAAAGGATTTGATCAGTCCATTTGTCTCATCATTTGTCCTCAGAAAATAGACCCAAGTGAATCTACAGAAATCATCAACAATAACTAAGCAGTAAGATTTCTTGCCAATACTCATCACATTTGTAGGGCCAAACAGATCCATATGCAGTAAGATAAGAAGTGAAGAGATTGTATTTATCTCTTTCGACTTATGAGAAGTTTTGTGTTGTTTGCCTTTAAGACATGCAACACAATGATCATCACATGAAAATACCTTTTGTGGTAAACCTCTTACAAGGTTGTTTTTCACAAGATTATGCATTGTTTTAAAGTTCATATGACACATCCTTCTGTGCCATAGAGATGATTCATCAACAGAAGCTTTTGAAAATAGACAATTAAATGATGAATCATTAGATACATTCTCTAAATCCAAGGAATAAACATTGTCCTTTCTTGGTGTTCTCAGTAGTATCATACTTTCATCAACTACCTTGAACCCTTTAGCAAGGATAATACATTCAGTATTAGTAAACAATATACTATGTTTCTTGTCACAAACCTGTGATACACTTAACAGGTTGTATCTCAATTGCTCAACATAGTAGACATCCTCAAAGGTCATCTTACCCTATGACACATTACCTTTTCCACTAATCTTTCCTCCAGATGGATTATCACCAAATGCAACATGTCCTCCATCTATTCTTTTGAAGTTTTGTAGGCAGGACTTGTTGCCTGTCATGTGCCTAGAGCAACCACTATCAATATGCCAAATGCTCTTCCCTTTTTACTGTTGGTTGCCCTGCACATAAAGTGGAACAGTTAGTTTTTAGTAGGAACCCAATCCAAAGTGGTCATGGGTTTCCCATTCTCATCAATATATTCACAATCAGTTTTTATGAGCTTTTTAGACTGGGGAATCTTATGGCTTGAATACTTTGTCACAATAATAGGTTTGTTACTGGAAGCAATACTAACTTGATTGGTAGTACTAACTTTGTTAGCAGTACTAACATCATTAGTAGTACTAATTGGATTAGCAGTACTAATTTTGTTAGCAGTACTAACTTCATTAGCAGTACTAATTGGATTAGCAGTACTAACATTGTTAGCAGTAGTATTGCTTGCAGCAACATTATTTCTGTCAGCAGTACTATTTGAAGTAGCAGTACTAACAAATTTCTTTACTATTGGAACCCAAACCTGAACAAAGTTGTTTGCTTTATTTTTCTTTAAGTTACTCCTTGGCTTATTTGGAGTATTTTTCTTTGATTTTGCAAACTTGTTTTGAGCATGAGCTTTTAAAGGTGCTCTTTTTTCATTTTCAGCCATATAATTCCTTCTTTGATTCCTATAACCAACAAGATTTTGTATATGTCTTTGAAAGTTTATCCTCTAGTTCATAGGATTGAAATAATAGTATTTGGCAATATGGTTAAGCTTTCCACAAATAAAACAAGGTTTTGGTCTATTGATTTTACTTAGATCAACCCCTTGTTTTTGTGCCCACTGATTATTACAGTTTCTTTGATTACCCCTTGTTTTATCACGTTTTTGGGGCCGATGCTGTTTACATGTACAGGGATTCACAACTGTGGTCTGCATATAGTGGACTCCCTGTACCTTTCCCTTTTCTCTCTTTGAGCTTTCCACCTTTTCACTCTTTGAGCTATCCACCTTTTCACTCTTGATGAATGGTTTACCTCCCCCTTCATTGGTAAGAATATGATTTTCTACAGGAATCTCTTCTGCATTCTTATTCTCAGAATTCTCTTTCTAATTCTCTTCTTCAACCACCACACTATCTATAGGATCTACTTCTGTTGCTCCTATAGGTAAGTCCTTTTTATTTTGGTTTTCTAAGAGATCTGAAGAGGGAGGGATATAATTATTGTTATAAGGTGGAGGTGTTGCATTGTATCCTATACCACTCTTGATCTTATCATGAACTTGAGCTTTAAGCAAAGAGTCCATTGCTTTGGAAGCATAAGAAAACTTATCAATGTCAAGCTTAGCTTTTTCATACTCACTCTTTATTTTCTCACACTCCTCTTTAGATTTTTCTATTTGGATCTCTAATTGATCTTTCTCCCACTTCCAGTAATTTGTGTCATAGTAATGCTGAAGTTCATTGGCCTTGTAAGCCTTGATTTGATCTTCAAACTTCTCCACAACTTTATAATCTCTTATATCTCTCTAACCTTTTAAGGTCATCACACATGCTTTGGTTATGATCCCTGTATTTTTTAACAGTCTAAAGACACTCTTTAGTGCACAGTTTAGTTTTTACCTCTGTTGGAATATTTGTGCTTGATGATTCTGAGACTTCTGCCATCAGGGCTTAATTCTGAACAGCTTCTTCTGCTTGATCACTACAATCAAATCCCATTCCTTCGTGAGAAACAAGAGCTTGAGTGGAGTTTCTGTTGTTTTGGAAGCTTGAGAAATGTGCTTGCTGGTGGTTGCTGCCATATTGTTGAGGAGTTCCTCCTCTGCAATCTTTTGCAAAGTGTCCCATCTTGTGACACTTGTAGCACTCCATCTTTGACTTGTCAAACCAAGCACCATCTTCTCTCCTCTGAGAAAAGTTGTTCCTTCCAGTCCTTTTTATGAATCTCTTTACCCTCATAGTTAGCATGGCCATCTGCCACTTTATATCCATCTCCTCAAGGTCATCTACATTAATTTGTTCAAGATCATCATTAATTAAACCAGAATTAGCATGACTAGCAAGAAAAGCTTCTAATACAGAGTCATTAGATACATCCTGCTTAGATACATAAGCAGTACTGACTGATTCTGTATTAGCATCAGAAACAGTAGAAGAAGAAGATGATAAAAGGGCAGCATTATGAGTGTATCCAGATGGTCTTTTCTTGGCTTCAACTTCAGCCTCAAACACCCTTAAGTCATTATAAAGATCGTCTAGTTCTTTGTCCTCCAGCTTTTCATCCTGTCTGAAGGAGACAGTATACATGGTCCATTCATCTCCAAGGGACCTTAAGAACTTTCTGTTTACATCATCTTGATCAATCTGCACTCCAACAGTAGCTAGTTCACCAATCAGCTTGTTAAACCTGTCAAAAGTTTGAGTCATGGACTCATTCTTAGTTGACATAAAGTTTTCATACAGTTGCTTCAGTATTGCCTTCTGATTTCTCTTGGTACTTTTGGTACCAGAGAATCTCGTCTCTAGAGCATTCGAAAGCATCTGTGTATCAGTGCAGTTGCCGAATTGGTGTTGATACTCATTAGGAATAGCGAAGAGCAGTGTGCTCAAGGCTTTCATCTCTGTCTGCCTTATCTTCCTCTCTTCATCTGTCTTTGGTAGGATTCTTTTTCCATCTACTCCAATCTTTCCTTCATTAGATGGGCCATTCTCAATGATGTCCCACATAGAGTAATCTGTGAGAAGGATGTATTGCCTGATCCTAATCTTCCACATGTCAAACTCATTAGATCTGAGCATTGGAACCTTTGAGACCAGAACACTATCACTTGAACTGTCCATGATGATTGTTGTTTTTCTGAGTTTAACAATGCTCTGATACCACTTGTCAGGATCGAAATTGAAACAAGAATTTAATTCACACACACTCAGAAACAATGCTAAAGAAGTTGCGGAAAAACACTTTAACACTAACAATCAATGAAACAGTATATCAAACTCAAATCACAAGTTTATATTGATTCAACTTGATGATTACACACAAAACCTCAATCTGTTGAACAGACTCAACAGACGTTCTATACTTCTCTATAGAAAGGATCTAAACTAGTCTTGAGGTTAATTCTCTCTAAAACAAAAGCTTATGAAAGAATTTATTATTTTTACTATCAAATACTTCTATACTATATATACAAAACTGAATACAAGATAATTATCAAAATACAATTGATCTTCAGTATCAATACCATAATTATCTTCAGTCTTATCTCCAGCTTGTCTTTATCTCCAAATCATCTTTATCTTTAGAAGCAGCACTAATTATCTTCAGAAGTATTAACCATCTTTAGCAATATTAATCTTCAGCAGTACTAACTACTAGCAATACTAACTCTCCAAGTAGTATTAACTATTCAAGTAGCAGCACTAACTCTTGAAGCAGTATTAATTCTACTAGCAGTAGTAATCTTGATAGTCTGGCAGTAATAATTACTTAGCAACATTAATCAGCAGCATAAACCATACTTAGCATATTCAGACCCAACAATTGGAGATGCTCTTAGTTGCCATGTGCAACTCTCAACCACAAATAGCTGCTTCACTTTCCAGAATACATTAATGAGTAACCTATATACGTACTTATATACGTAGTTCTTGTGCTAATCTGATTCTTCTATAAGTTTTTTGTACCCTCTTTGATTTGAACAACTATTGCTAAAAATTTATTCTTTTTTCTGTTTGGAAAATTGTGTGCCACATAAATAAAATGCCGAGAAGTGATTTATAAGGTCCCAAACTTGTAGAAAAACAAGTGCACAACAAACCCAACAACAAATGAGGATAACAATAATCTAGACGTTGCACAAAAATACTTTAACGTAGAAAACAACCCACAAAATATAGATAGTAACAAAATACGTTATTATCTATAGTTATAGAAAGTTCAAAACAAATAACACATGGGTTTAACGTGGTTCCACTATCGGTGTGATAATGTATGTCCACCAGGGAGAGAGCAAGAATTTATTAACAACCGTGAGAAATTACAACGTGTTATCGAGATCCTTGGATCAACAAATCATCTACCTAAATCTTCTTCACTAATATATATATATATAGGGTGTGGTTCAAATGCAACTCATTTACATGTTGCAACCCCATGCAACCCCTATATCCACCACGTATTTTATGTAATTAAAAAAAAGAAAAAAAGTAAAAGTAAAATGTGTGGTGGATAAAGGGGTTGCATGGGTTGCACCATGTAGAGGGGTTGCATAATAACCTACCTCTCTCTCTCTCTCTCTCTATATATATATATATATATATATATATATATATATATATATATATATATCTAGAGTCCCCTTCATTTGCTAACCGTGACATTGGTTCTAACTGTGCTAACTAAATTTCGACCAATCAGAAGCTTCGTTTTTGTTATGCCATTAATGTTATTAAATCTGAAAGGGTAATATGGGAATTTGATAAATATCGCCTCATTTAATCTGTTTCCATATTTAAAGAAGTTTTTTAATTTGGTAGTTATCCTGATATTAAATATATCGCCCCATTTAATTTGTTTCCATATTTAAAGGAGTTTTTTAATTTGGTAGTTATCCTGATATTAAATATATTAATTTAAAATTTTATTTTGATTTGAATCTTATTAATTTGGTAATAGACAGAACTATGCATATATGCATCTGGAAAATATGTCCATATCCATATCTGATAGTTGTGCACATATCCATGTATGATTATACTACATGTATGAATTTCCCAAAATGTGCACATATGCATTTTCAATTACAGTGGACATATGCATGTAATATTTCAACAAACATATTTCCATATTTAAAGAAGTTTATTAATTTGGTAGTTATCCTGATATTAAATATATCACACCATTTTATCTGTTTCCATATTTAAAGGAGTTTTTTAATTTGGTAGTTATCATGATATTAAAAATATTAATTTAAGATTTTATTTTCTTTTGCATCTTATTAATTTGGTAATAGACAAAACTATGCATTATGCATTTGGGAAATATGTCCATAACCATATTCGATAGTCGTGCATCGAACTGTGAATATATGAATATACTATTTCATATGCATTTACATCGAACTGCATATATGCACAGACTGCATATATAAATATACCACTTACATTGAACGACATATATGCACAGGTTGCATATGCATATATGCATAGACTGCATATATGCATCAATTCAATGTTCAACCCAGTGCACCAACTTCATCGACGGCTTCATGAACACTAGTACAATCATCATTCATAACTTGACATAGTTGTTGGACCAAATTTTTCCCAAATCTTCAAAACTTCTAAAATAGTTGTTTTTTTAACAGGTGTTCATTTTTTCTTGAAATTGGGATTTCAACAAGTTTACGGTTTTCATAACATTCCAAGATTATATAACATTCATCGAATTGTTAGAGAAAAAAAAAAGACTAAAACGTAGCCTGATTTGAGTTGAAAATAAGCTACAAACAACAAATTTGGATACCGAAAATGGTGTTAAAAAGAATATAATCAAGAAATCATTTTTTTCTCAAGGGAATTGAAAGGATCCTCCGATTTGGTTTTGCCCTTGCGGAGGATTAATCGCCACCCACAGCTGCGATATCGTGATCGCAATCAACCTCAACCACACGAACACGAGCGTCGGTGTTCTTACCCTTCTTCCCATCAACCCTTTCACAAGCGGATACAAATGCGCCCACACCCAAAACCTGAAGAACACGCCACCAAGAAGACGAATCCACTGCGGTATCATACTGTAAATCGTCCTGCTAAACCCGATAACAATGGCGATCAAGTTCACCATCATGATCGTTATCGGCGGGATCATGAGCGATGTCCATTTAACTACATAAAGATCCGTGAATTCGTCATCTTCGTTGTCTCCGTCGGATTTTGACGTTAGCGTGAAGGAGATTTCGATTCCGACGACCACTTTCAGAAGTCCTTGAAGAACAACGGCTAAATATGAATCTCAAATCAAAATAAAATCAAATAAAAAAAGATAATTGCAAATTGAAAAGATAACTCCCAAGAATAACTGCATAATTTAAATTTAAGATTCTCCCTGATTTCATGCACCGTGATTATCTTCAAAAATAATTAAAATAATTTTCAATTAAAATATAAAAGGAAATGTATTTTGACCGAAATACCCCTGTGCATACATGCATTTTATTTTTATAAACCGTTTTTTATATATTTTTTTAATTAAAATTATAATTAATTGTGAACCATTCATCTAAATAACCAACGGTCCAGATTGGTTAGCAAGGTTAACACCAATGTCGTGGTTAGCAAATGAATGGGGCTCTCTCTCTCTCTCTTTCTCTCTCTCTCTCTATATATATATAGGGAGAGGTTCATTTGAGAAATTGTAAATGTATGAGAAATAGAGAATTAATCCTACCAATTCATCTGTTCAACATTTGCGGCTTTGATCGTGAAGCACCGGATAATTTCTTGTATGGTTCATAGAAAATAGAAGGGTAGTTTCGTAAAATACGCGGGACGAGTTAATATATGAACCTGTAAGATTCATATATGAACCTGTATGTTTCCTTACGTTCATATGTGAATCTCAAAGGTTCTTGTATGAATCTGTTAACTAGTTCAACTGATTCACATATGAACCTAAAAATAATTAGTTCATATGTGAATCAGTTAATTACTTCATATATGAATCAGTTAAAAGAGTTCATATGTGAATTACACTGGTTCACATATGAACTTGTGGATCATACAGGTTCATATATGAACTGGTCCCATGTATTTTGTAAAAATTATGAAACTCTCCTACTATTTTTGGATTAGCCGCAACTTTTGACCAGTCAAAGTCACAATTCGTGACCAGTTAAAGCCACAATATTTGACTAGTCATATCCGATCTTGACCGTATGAATGGCTAGGATTACTTCCCTATTTCTCAAATGAACCTATATATATAGGGTCAGGTTCACGTGAGACCAAGCTGTTTCCGTGAGACCGCATGAGACCAAGCCTTACAACATGAAACTTCACACCGAAACACTGTTAAGGTAAAAAACATTTGAACCTTCATAATGTAATCACACTATGAAGGTAAAAAAACCTAAACCAATTTAAAAAAATCAAACCTTCACAGCTAAAAGACTGTGAAGGTATATCTGAACCTTCACAGTGAAGACGTTGTGAAGGTAAAAAAAACGAACATTCACAGCAAAAAACACCGTGAACGTAACATTTACGGTGTTTTCCCTATGAAAAGTTCAACTTTTTTTACATTCACAGTTTTTTGGTGTGAAGTTTCATACTTTAAAGCTTAGTCTCACCGGTCTCACGGAAACTGTTTGGTCTCACGCGAACTTAAGTCTATATATATATATATAGGGAGCTTCTTTTGTAAACCCATTTTATTCTATGAACTATGTAAACCAATCTAGGCCATCGATTAACTTGATCGACGGTTGAGAAATTTCCGGATTTAAATTTATTTAAAAATATAGGGAAAGGGTAGTTTGGGAATAGGTTTTAAATAATTTAAATTTTAAATTTAATAATTATTTTGAATTTATCTAATTTTGGTTATATCCTCTCCTTAATTATCTCATTTATCTCTATATCTCCCTCACTCTCACATCTCTCTCTCATAAAATTCCGGCGACCTCGTAATCTCGAATTCCGACGACTTCCTCTCACGATCCCTCATCTCCATTCAATTCTGGTGACCTCCTACCACTCAAACTACCTCCTCCGAATGGCGACGACCTCCTCCCACTGACTACGTCCTCCTCCAATTGGCAAGCTACTTCCTCCCACCGGAGGCGACCTCCCCCAATTCCGACAAGTTTCATAAACCATGTTTTCCAAATTTTCAAGTATTTTAAGTTTCATAAACCGGTTTGTGGAAATTTTCAAGTTTTTTAAATTTCATAAACTATTTTTTCGAAAAAAAATTTAAATTTCATAAACCGTTTTTTTTTTCAAAATTTTCAAGTTTTTTGAGTTTCATAATTGCGAAAATTTGTGAGTTTTTAAACTTTGCGTTTCATTCATATAAGCTTTGCGCCTCATTCATAGTCTTTGCGTGTCATTCATATATGTTTGCGTGTGATTAATATATTTTGCGTGTCTAACTCTTGTGTTAGTGAATTTTTCAAGTTTACGGTTCACATTGGAAACGCAAAGTTTCAAGTTTTCGGTTCTAGTCTAATACGCAAACCATCAGTTTGCGTTTCTCTCTTCAAGTCTTCGTGCATCACCCACAAAGTCTTTCACCCGCAAAGTAACAGTTTGCGTTTCTCAAAGCAAACGCAAACTTTGCGTTTCTCAAAGCAAACGCAAAGTTCAAACTTTGCGTCTCTCTAAGCAAACGCAAACCTACAGTTCGCGGTTTAGTTCAGTTTGCGGTTCTCTCTTCAAACGCAAACCTTCTCTTTGCGCGTCTCCCTAACTTGGTTTAAAAAAAAGTGTTTTTCTCTTTGCGAGTCTCTCTAACTTTGTGTCATCTATATTTTTTTTCTTCAACTTTGTGTCATAACAAGTGTTTTTCAAATTTTCATTTTTTAATATTTTTCGAATTTTTTTTTCAATTCAATCTGATTTTTGTTTTTCTGATACATCAACAATGGATTCTGCCAAGTTTGCTTTTCAAGCTAAGTTCTACTCAAATGATCTGATGATGCAATTGGGAACATATACTCGTCCTTCAGTCTTAATCAATGAAGATGAGTTTACACAGTGGCAAGATAGGTTCATAAATTTCATTGAGCGTCAGAGTAACGGAGAAAATATGATGAAATCTTTTTCTGAAGGACCTTTTGTCAAGCCAAAAAGTGACATTCCTTTGATTGCTGATGAAATCAAACGCGAAAAAGCCGATAGAGAAGCAAAGTCCAATTTGATGCTAGCTCTTCCTAACACGATCTACAATCGAATTGATTATTTCAAACATGATCCAAATATGATGTGGACTCAATTAGAAAAGATCATGCTTGGGTCATCAGTTGCTACTCAGGTTCGCCAGACACGATTCATGAACAACTTTGAGGAAATTAAGGCTAAGGACAATGAATCTCTGAAGGTTACTTTTGATCGGTTTTGCACTGTGATTAATGATCTTAGAAAGATTAAAGTGGAAAAGACTGATCTTGAGACGAATCTGAAATTTCTCAATGCTCTTCAGCCTGAATGGAACAAATCATGTCATAGACTGAGGAATGATGTTCGAATCTCATCAATGCAGATTCAAGAACTGTATGAGATTTTACTAATTGATGAGAGCTTTGTGATAGAGAAAAAGGTCAAGATGGATAAAAGGAAGAAAACAGTAGATCCGGTTGCTCTCCTCACGATGCAATTATCTGAACAAGCATTATCTGAAAATGCTTACACCGGATCAACTGAAGATGATGGCGAGGCATTACAGAAAGCTATGATTCTTCTCTCTCAGCATTTCCAGAAAAAGTTCCAACCAAGGTCGAGTTCCAACACTTCTTGCTTCACTTCTGGTCCTAAAGCAAAAGTACCCGAGCCAAAGACTCTTGCTTGCAACAACTGCGGGAAGCCGGGTCACATGTCAAAGGAGTGTAGAGCAAAAGTGGTCAGGGATTCAGCTTATTATAGAAAGAAAATGGAACTAGCTGAAAAGAGAGAGAACGAAACTGCTATGCTGGCCGAGGAAGAATTCTGGCTGGATTATTCCGATGATGAAGATTCAAACGTCGAGATCGCTCAGATGTGCTTAATCGGTGATGATCAGTCAGATGATTTTGAAACAGATGAGGATGAGGTATATTCTGAGATTGATTTTAACTTCATTACCTCTCAATTGAATGTCATGATAACTGCTTTGTCTGATCTACATTCAAAACTCTTATCTGAAAAGAATTTAAATTCCGAAAAGTCAGATTTTATTGACAAATTGAAAATTTCTTTGAAAGATGAAAAATCTATTTTAGAAAATACTAAATACATCTTTCAAAATAAATTGGATGATTTGGAAAATTCAAATAAGACTTATCTTGAATCTTTGTCGGCTATGACTGATTTAAAACATGAATTTTCAGATAAAATAAATAAATTAGAAGAAAAACTTTATCGAAGAGACCAATTTGAACAAACCATTTATATGAACAAACCGAGGAGTGAAGAGGCTTTAAAACAAAGATGGGGACTTGGTTTTGAAAATCCTCATTGTTTAAACAATGCGATTGAAAAATCCCCAACTTTATATAAATACGATTATCTGACTCTTGCTCATTATGCTCCTCAATTTAAAATTGATAGGATGAATGAGAAGCAAGTGTTAGAAATCGAAAATGAGAAAAGAATGAATAACAAGAAAAATGAAATTCCTTTTGTTTATACAAGTGAAAATGCAAAATATTTTCCTGAAAAATCAAGAAGAGGAAAAAGAGTTTTAAATGATATATCTCCTATCAAATCTTTAATGTCTGGTGATTTTATTGCTCCTTATGCACCTGATTCTGATAAAGGAAATATTTCTCCAATCATTTATGATTCGAAGAAATATACTCCTCCAGTAGTATTAGAAGAAAAAATCATAGATTTTGAAGATCAGATAGAAGATCAAAATATTTTGAAGAAAATTGAATCTGATGTTATTCTTTCTTTCATGACGTACAGTCTTGAAGAAAATTTATTTTTTCAAAAATCAGATTCTATTTCTAGCCTATCTTCTGATTCTAAGGAAAATAAAATGGAAGTTTCAAATTTTAAAATCTTTTCTCAAATTTCTTCAAACTCCGAGGCAAATTCAGATTTTTTAGATGATCAGATTTGTTGCTTGGATAAATTTATTTCTTCTGATTTAAATATTAAGTCTAAAATTCTTGATGATTCTTTTACGCTAAATGATCAATTTTATAAACCTAAGCGTAAAAGAAGACGGTCAAAGAAGTCAAATAAACAAGATAAAGTTATTTCTGACAGTTCTAATTCTTCCGATTCAATTCTTTCAGATAGGACTTTGAATCGGTCAAAGAAGCAAATCTGGAGAGCGAGGCGGACATCAAATGTTCCTATGACTGAGGAAGATAGATATGTAGACAATTGTTATAAAAGTGATTCATTTGCTTATTGTAATAAAATTTCAAAATACTCTATAAAGCAAATGTTTCAAATTTCCAAAAATGTCTCATATTTTTTTTCTGATTCTAGTTCAGATGATTATGCTTTCTCTTCTGATGATTGTGCTTATCATTCTTGTGATCATATTTCTCATGCTTTAACTGTCAAATCTAAATATTTCCCCATACGAACTGCAACTAACTTTCACGGGCCCAAATACAAATGGGTACCCAAGTCTAAATCTGATTCTAAGTTGCAGGCATCTCATGTTAAGGGGGAGTAAGAGAAAGTATGGCTTTTGAACACAGAAGTTCAAAACCCGGACTTCAATGTCAAGACTTTGGCTTCTGAGTACTTCAGCTCAGGACCCGTACTTCATTGACTACGACTTCTAAACAAATCAGTTTAGAACTCGTTCTTCAATGATTTAAGCTTTTGTCTAAATGAGATACTGTGAGTACATCAATTTTATTTCCGCTGCATTTTATCTCTGATTATGATGTGTTCCAATTTTTATCATTATTTTTCAAGGATCTGAGGTTGTTCAACTTTTTCTTAATTTTGTATAACCTAATTTTTTTTATTTGAGACACAAATTATTTTTTATAATGTGAAAGATGAAATAATTGAATTTTATTTTGTTCCAACTAAATATCAATTTTCCGAATTCTTTACATTTTGTCTTTAAGGAAAATTTTTTAACTTCGGCATATTGAGTTTAAAAGTTTAAATCTTTACGAATTTTATTCTATAAAGTAAAGTTTTAAATTTTTTCTTTCTTTTGAATAAAATATGTGTCTAGGATAAATTTTCAAGTTCTTTTATTTATATTAAAGTTTTTATATGATCAAATTTCAAGTCTTACAAAAGTCGAAAAGTTAGCAACATGTTTGAAACTTTTATTACTGCTTAAAAGTTGTGTGATTCGAATTTTTATAGTTCACTTTGCTTAGACTTCCTAATTAATCAGAATTATAGATTGGAATGAAAATATGGGCTAAGCACTTAGATGTAGATCCTTGTGTTTGAGATGAATATTAATTTCATAAAATACAGAAATCTCTAAGTTTAAAAGTTTATACCTGTGACCTTTCTGGTTTGGGAAAGTAAGTTCCGTGGGATGCTCGTCATCTGGTCCCCTAAGGTCATTTGGTCTGGGAGTGATCGAACAGAAATCCTTCTATAGAACCAGATCGAAAGTCATGTTTTACTGGTATGAATGGGTTTAGGATGTGTCGATGTAGCCTTTCTGATCCGGGAAAGTAAGTTCCAAGGGGTGCTTGACACCTAGTCCCCTAAGGCCAACTGGTCTAGGAGTGGCTGACACAAATCCTGCAATAGGGTCAGATAGAAAGTTACGTTTACGACTTGTTCTTTACTTAATAAACTTTTTGATCAAAAGATGCCAAAGTGCACGCGCTTAAAAGATGCCAAAGAGCACACTCATGTTAAGATGCCAATGTGCACAATGCTAAAAGATGCCAATGAGCACACATCTCATGATACTTGGTGATATGTTTGAGTTGCGATAAATCTGTAAATTTATGAATATCTTAATTCTTGATGGCTTAGTGTGAGTACATGCAAAGTTCTCTATAATATTTTTAGAATTTCATTTTGTTGAAGCTAATCGAAGATTCGCATGTGAGCACACTGAATAGATTGATGGAAGTTTTTGAAACTGAACATGTTTTAACTTGATATGCAATGAAACTTGTTCTTGTATCCAACATCATATGTTTGATTTCAAATGATTGATAAATATGTGATATTTTACTAAGTAGACTTTTATTTGTTTAGTGTTTAAAATTTTATATGTTTAGTTGTTTCAAAATTTACATTCAGTATATTTTTCTTTCTACATTAATATTTGATCATTGTGTTCTCATAAATATATTTTAATGGGTTTATGCATTATTCAAGGGGGAGTGAACAAAGAGAATATTTTTCAAAGATTATATCTGTTTTTGAGGGGAATATCTGATTTTCTTTATATGAATGCAAACTCAAAGTGTCATATCTAGTGTATTTGTATAGGGGGAGTCAAAGAGCTTAAAAAGGTAAACTTTGTCCAAGTCATCTTTGCGCTTCCAGCACGACACGCAAACTTTGATTTGCACTTCCTTCATGAAACGCAAACCTTGGTTTGCGCGTCCAACATGAAACGCAAATCTTAGTTTGCGCATCCAACATGAAGCGCAAACCTCCTCTATTTTCTCCGTTTCTTTGTTTTTGCAGATCTTACGCTGTCTCATCTCTAACATGTGCATGACCAAGTTGATCAAGATCATCAAGGTCATGAGGGGGAGAAGTCAAGGAGATGTTAAAGAGACAAAGAGCTCAAATGTTTATCTGCTGATCAAGATTCGCTCAAAGATTCTATTCCCTCAGCTACAATAAATTCTTTTGCTGTTTCTGCTCCGAACATCACAGTTCATTCAAGATCATTCAAAAGAGGTGTATCGTCTAGAGCTCAAGACAGTAAAGACATCTTAATCTGAAAGATGCTGAGAAGAATTTTTTTTTCTTTCTTTAAAAAGTCAGAAAGCTTCATAAAGTCGCTTTGTTGGTCCATGTTGTTATAGAAGATGATTTTTGAAAACCAAAGCGCCAATGATTACTAAGGGGGAGATTGTTAAGTCTGATTTTATAGTAATCATTGTATTTATAGGGCTTGGTCAAATACTGTGTTTAGTGTCCTATTATGTGTTGTATTGACCAAGGATATTTAAGTCCCTTTGGTCTTTGTCTTTGTAAGAAACTCACGCACTTTAATCTGAATCGTTACTTTGCGCACCTTGTCTCTCTCTCTCTACTTTCTCTCTCTAGGATTCATTCGATCATGGATTATCAAATGTCCATTTGCGTTCCACGTTGGAAACGCAAACTAATAGTTTGCGCATGCAGTTGGACGCGCAAAACTCAGTTTGCGCCTCCAATGGGAAGCGCAAACCTCCTCCAGACTTGCGCAATTTTGAAAATATTCACTCCGAGGCTAGGTCTTCAATGTCAAATGCTAAGACTGATTTCATTGATAAAGTTTCTTGTTCTAATTTAATTATTGATGATTATTTACTTCTAAATTCTCAATTTTATAAAAAGAAGCGTAAAAGAAGAAGATCAAAGAAGTCAAAGAAACATGATACTGTCTTATCTGAAAATTCTAATGTTTCTGATTTTTCTTCTTCAGATCGGACTGTAAGGAAGTTACCAAGGCAGATTTGGAGGATGAAACAACAAATTTTAGAATCTGAACTGTTAGGAGTTAACTGTGTAGACAATCTTTGTGATACTGATACATTTGCTACATGTAATACAAACCCAAAATATTATTTTCAGCAAATGTTTGATATATCAAAGAATATCTCATATGCTTCTTCGAGTTCTGATTCTGATAATTGTGTTTTATCTTCTATTGATAATTGCTTTCATTCTTGCATGAAAAATAAATCTGTGAAAAATAAAAGACATAAATCTAACAAGGGACCCCTAAGCATATGGGTACCTAAAAAGGTGTAGTTTCTGTGTGTGCAGCTAAGTCAATTATGGTATCTGGACTCGGGATGTTCAAAACATAAGACTGGCAACAAATCACTTCTGTCTAATTTTAAAGATAAATGTTGCGGTCGTGTGAAATTTGGCAACTGTGAGACAGCTCCGATTCTTGGTTATGGTGATCTAGTTCAGGGTAACATTACTGTAAAAAGAGTAAGCTACGTCGAGGGTCTAAGTCAGAACCTTTTCGGCATAGGACAGTTCTGCGATAAAGACCTGGAAGTCAACTTCAAACCCAAAAGAGTTGCAGTGAAGAATGATAATGGCAAGGATCTTCTGGTGGGAAAAAGACACTCAAATTTGTATACCATTGATCTTTCCAAGATCAGAATTCCTTCAGATATCTTCTTGCTTTCTAAAGCTTCAGTTCAAGAAAGTTGGATTTGGCACAGACGTTTAGCTCACCTCAACTTTAAGTATATGGATCACCTGGTCAAGAATGATTCAGTGAGAGGTCTTCCAGTTGTCCGTTTCCAGAAAGACCATCTATGCCAGGATTGTGAGAAAGGAAAAATGAAGAAATCTCCTCACAAGCCTAAACCTGAACACTGCACGTCGGCTATTCTTGATCTTTTGCATGTTGATTTGTGTGGTCCGATGAAGACGAAGAGTTTAGGACATAACAAATATGTTTTGGTGATTGTTGATGATTACTCCAGATATACTTGGGAAAATTTCTGAAGTCAAAAGACGAGACTCCTGAAGTACTCATCAACCTCATCAAGACAACTCAGACAAATAAGCAGAAGCAAGTGAAAGTGGTAAGATCTGACAAAGGTACTGAATTCAAAAATAGTACTCTTCAGGCATTCTATGAATCTCAAGGCATACATCAACAATTTTTTGCTACATGTACTCCACAACAGAACGGTGTTGTTGAAAGAAGAAACAGAACGCTCGTTGAGTCCGCCAGATCAATGCTTGCTTATTGAGGTCTACCTTTGTCTTACTGGGCTGAAGTAGTGTCAACTGCCTGTCATACACAGAACAAATCAATTTTGCATCGTCGTTTTAACAAAACACCGTATGAACTTATGAATGGGATCAAACCGAACATCAAGTATTTCAAGTCATTCGGGTGTAAATGCTACGTTCTGAATGACAGGGAGAATCTCAACAAGTTTAGTCCAAAGGCAGACGAGGGTGTATTCGTGGGTTATTCTTCAAACTCTGCCGCTTATAGAGTTTTTCTGATCTCTGCAAGAAAGGTCATAGAGAGTGTCAATGTAAAATTTGACGAAGCTGCTGATTTGGTTTCTAGTCACTCAGACTCAGAACCCGCTATTACTGAAAATTCAGTTTCTGAACAAATCAGTTCAGAACTTGCTCTTTCATCGGATAACCAGGATTCTTCTACTCCCTCTCCTAATCTTTCCGATCTTGATTTTCTGTTTGAAAATTTTTATGATGATGTGCCTAGATCTAAATCTGAAAATGTTTCTAATGTTTTGAATCAGGAAACTGAGAGCTCATCTATTCCAAATTCCGCTGCATCTATCTCTGACAATGATGCTGCTCCAGTCTCTCTTGTTCAACAAGAACTGGCACAACAAGTTTTTGTTCAATCAGACAATGTTCAATCAGAAACTGAGCCTATTCATGAAGAACATATTCTAGAAGAGTCTATTCAAGAGAAATCACTTCAGGAAGAAGTACAGAATGATGTTATTCAACAAACTGTTCCCGAATCTGATTCATAAATTGTTGAGATACCTCATCCTCAAGTTGAAACTATTTCTATATCTTCATCTGATGTAGAAGTTTATGAACCTTCGTCTCTTCAATTAGAAGTGGTTCAAGATGTAATTAATCCTCTCCCTCATACAAGAAAATGGACAAGATCTCATCCAATTCATCAAATTATTGGAGATCCTCAAGTCAGTGTTTCTACACGCTCCAAGTCGGCTAATTCCAACGAATGTCTCTTCACTTGCTTCCTAAGCAAGATTGAACCTACAAAAGTCTCTGAAGCGTTGAAGGACCCGGATTGGATTATTGCTATGCAAGAGGAACTTAATCAATTTGATGCACTCAAAGTGTGGAGACTTGTACCAAGGCCGAAAGGAAAAAGTGTTATTGGCACTAAGTGGATTTTCAAGAACAAAAAGGATAAAGATGGTATCGTTGTACGTAATAAATCAAGATTGGTAGACAAAGGATATCGACAAGAAGAAGGTATTGACTACAATGAAACATTTGCATCCATTGTCAGATTGGAAGCTATCCGAATGTTTCTTGCCTTTGCTGCTTATCGCAACTTCACAGTATATCAAATGGACGTCAAGACGGCATTTCTCAATGGCAAACTGAAACAAGAAGTATATGTATCTCAGCCAGAGGGATTTGTTGACAAAGATCGTCCAAATTATGTATTTTTTCTCGATAAAGCATTGTATGGTTTGAAACAAGCTCCACGGGCGTGGTATGACGAGTTGTCGGCTTTCTTGGTCAAATCCGGCTTCACCAAAGGGTCTATCAATACTACTCTTTTCATTTATAGAACTAATCTTGATATCTGCTTAGTACAAATATACGTAGATGATATTATTTTCGGTGCGACTAACAAATCTTTGTGTACTTGGTTTTCTGATTTAATGACCTCTAGATTTCAGATGAACATGATGGGAGAAATCAACTTCTTCCTCGGCTTACAAGTGAAGCAGCTTCCAGATGGAATCTTCATCAATCAGTCAAAGTACGTATTTGACATTTTGAAGAAATTCAAGATGGACAAATCTACTTCAATCGGCACACCGATGGCTCACGGTGCCAAACTCGGTCTCGATCCAGATGGAAAAGCTGTGGATGAAAAGACATGCTGAGGGATGATCGGATCGCTGATGTATCTAACTGCCAGTCGCCCGGACATAATGTTCTCCACGTGCTTGTGTGCCCGATTCCAAGCTAAACCAAAAGAATCTCATCTTTTAGCAGTGAAACGCATTTTTAGATATTTTAAAGGAACTCCTTATTTAGGATTATGGTATCCTAAAAGTTCTGACTATAATTTGATTGCTTATTCAGATGCAGATTTTGGTGGTAATCACATGGACAAGAAGAGTACTTCTGGTCATCTTCAGTTTTTAGGTGATAGACTAATAAGCTGGGCGTCGAAAAAGCAAAACTGCGTTTTAATATCAACAGTCGAAGCTGAATACGTTGCTGCAGCTAGTTGCTGTGCTCAAGTGCTCTGGATGAAAATGCAACTTCGTGATTACGGAATGCTATACAAGACAGTGCCGATATATTGTGACAGCAAGTCTGCAATTGCGATATCGATCAATCCAGTCCAGTACACCAAGACCAAGCACATAGACATGAGATACCATTTTATAAAGCATTACGTGGAAGAAGGTACTATTGAATTATATTTTGTCCCAACTGAATATCAACTTGCTGATACATTTACAAAAGCTTTAGATGAAAAACGGTTTAATTTTTTGCTTTCAAAATTAGGCATGTTGAATTTAAAAGTTTAAATCTTTACAAATTTTATTCTATAAAGTAAAATTTTACAGATTTTCTTTCTTTTGAATAAAATGTATGTCTAGGATCTTTTACAAGTTCTTTGTTTATATTATAGTTTTATATGTTCAAATTTCAAGTCTTACAAAAGTCGAAAAGTCAGCAACATGTTTGTAGCTTTTGATTCTGCTTTAAAGATATGTGAGTCAGAATTTTTATAGTTTACTTTGCTTAGACTACCTAAATAATCAGAATTTTAGATCGGAATGAAAATATGGGCTAAGCATTTAGACATTGATCTAAGTGATTGAGATGAATAATAAATTCTTAAAATACATAAATCTCTGAGTTTAAAAGTTTCTACCTGTGACCTTTCTGGTTTGGGAAAGTAAGTTCCGTGGGATGCTTGTCATCTGGTCCCCTAAGGTCAATTGATCTGGGAGTGATCGAACCCAAATCCTTCTATAGAACCAGATCGAAAGTCATGTTCTACTGGTATGAATGGGTTTAGGATGTGTCGATGTAGCCTTTCTGATCCGGGAAAGTAAGTTCCAAGGGGTGCTTGATACCTAGTCCCCTAAGGCTAACTGGTCTAGGAGTGGCTGACCCATATCCTGCAATAGGGTCAGATAGAAAGTTACGTTTACGACATGTTCTTTACTTAATGAACTATCTGATTAAAAGATGCCAAAGTGCACAACGCTTAAAAGATGCCAAAGAGCACACTCATGTGAAGATGCCAATGTGCATACTGCTAAAAAAGATGCCAATGAGCACACATCTCATGATACTTGGTGATATGTTTGAGTTGTGATAAACCTGTAAATTTGTGAAAATCTTAATTTTTGATGACTTAGTGTCAGTACATGCAAAGTTTTCTATAATAATTTTAGAACTGCATTTTTTCTTGAAGCTAATTGAAGTTCACATGCGAGCATACTGAATAGACAAATGGAAGTTTTTGAAACTGAACATGTCTTAACTTGATATGCAATTATACTTGGTCTTGCATCCAACAACATATGCTTGATTTCAACTGATTGATAAATCTGTGAGATTTTACTGAGTAGATTTTAATTTGTTTAGTGTTTAAAATTTTATATGTTCAGTTGTTACAAAATTTATATTCAATATGATCATCTTTCATACTGAGGCCTTTATGATTGAGTATCTATGTTTTTGTATATGGTTTATGCAATTTTCAAGAGGGAGAGCTTATCTGAAAAAGTTTTCTAATCTTTTCTGTGTTTGAGGGGGAGTAAGTAAGAAAATTATCTGTGCTGATCAGAAGTTAAACAGGTATGTATCTCAGATTTTTCTACACATTTGCTATACTAACAGTTAAATTTTTGTGCATTTTTGTAGGTATATTTCAGGTATATTTTTCTACACATTTGCTATTTCAGGTATATTTTTACAATTTTTTTATTTTTTTTTTATGTTATGTTTTTTTTAGCTTTAGTTTTGTGTTAGTTTTCTTGGTTTAAATAGTGTTTTTCTATATCATTTTTCTTTTTCCCGCTTGATTGTTCCTTCTATCTGACCTTCGGCCTCCTATTCTCTCTCTGTCAAATTCTTTCTTGTGCTAAACCCTAATCTGATTTCTTTCAGATTTTGTTACACGAACTCAAGGTATGTTTTTGATTCTCTTTTACTTTCATTCTTTGTTTTTGATTTGGTTTATATTGTATGTTTACTTGACTTAAATGCTCTTAATCTGATACTCATTGTTTTTGAACTGTTCCTATTCTCAGATTCATTTTGTGGTTGTTTGTTGTTTGAATTGGATATTGGGTTTTGCTTAGAACTGATAATTGATCATCAGGTATTCTTCTTTTATCTTTAATTTCTTGTATTCTTGCTTTAATTTTGGTTTTTGTTGTTTTCGGTTTATTTCTCGCAAAAACTAAGTTTCTTTACAAGTATGATAGACCCGTAAAGTTAACTTTGCGCATCTAACTAGAAACGCAAAGTGAACTTTGCGCGTCTAACTAGAAACGCAAAGTGAACTTTGCGCGTCTAACTTGAAACGCAATGTCTACTTTGCGCTTCTAACTTGTTACGCAAACTTATTGTTTATGTTTTCTTTGTTCTTTCAAGAGTAGTTTACGTATCAACTAGGACACGCAAAGTCCACTTTGCGTCTCCTCTTTGACACGCAAACTCTCGTTGTGTTTGTGTTTCTTGTTTTGGTTTTGGCTTTATATATCAAGTATGATTGTCCCGCAAAGTGTACTTTGCGCAACCATCAGGACACGCAAAGTCTAGTTTGCGTCTCCCGTTGGACACGCAAAGTGAACTTTGCGCATCACACTTGATACGCAAACCTCCCTTTGTGTTTTTATTTGTCTTGTTTTGTTTTTCTAAGTATAGTTTTCGGACCATGTTAGATACGCAAACTTACCTTTGCGACTCATGACAGAAACACAAACTTGGCTTTGCGTTTCACGTTAAACACGCAAACCTTGGTTTGCGCTTCTAACTTGGCACGAAAACCATACTTAGAATATTTTTTTTATTTGTGTCTAATTTTTTTTTTCATTTTGTTTTCCAGGTCTATTATGTCTTCTAAAACAAATACAGATCCAATGATTCAAGACGAGAATGTCATTCTCGATGATCCGTCTGATCGAGCTTCTCATGAGACTCCCATGCCGTCTCACCCTTCTGTTGGGGCCGATCTTTCTGCTTCTGTCGTACACCAAATGATGTGTTCCCAACCATCATGTATATGCCTTCCAAGCCGAACAACAATTTTGTGGACTTTGATAGAATAAAGATCCATCCGATTATTCGATCTATTCTTCGAGGACATCCAATTGCTCAAGCTCTGTCTTCTGTTGCTGAAGTTCCGGAGGTCTACATTCAACAGACTTGGCATTCTATAACAAAGAATGAAATGGCTCGTCCACATCACTTTGATCTTCAAATCGATCAATTTGAATCTTTCCTTTCCCACAAGCGACTGAGATTGATACTGGAGCTTCCTGAGTCGAACTCCAGACCAGGTCGTACTACCTATGACAGTTTTCCATCAGAATAGGAAGTATTTGAGGGAATCAAACAACTTGGATATGTTGGTCAACTAAACAAAGTTACAGACTTTGACAAGTCTAATCTACCTCCAGTATGGTATGCAATGTTCTCATTATCATCAGGTGCCTGACATCGAAGCATTCTGGCACAGACAGTGCAAGTCTAATGTATCTCCGATTGTTCCATGCAGTCGTCTATGACTTGCATGTCGACTACACTTTTATTTTTTGGACCGAACTCTCGGAGGTCGTACATGAAAAGTTCACCAACAAGAAACGGAAGTTCATTTCGTTCATTAGATTTCTGAAACTTATTGTTCGAAGTATGCTGAGAAGCAATCCAGCTATTCCTCGAAGATTATCTTGGCCAACAGTTCCAGACACCGAAATGACTTATATTCAGAAGCATAAGAGGTCTTTCAACTATTCTATGACCATTCTGTATGCTCTTATTGCCAACTACGCTGATGTTACAGATGAGAATGTCATAGAATATTGCATGGAGAATGAGTTTATGGAAGCTGCACAGGATGAGCCTTCTCATGACACTCAAGCTGTTGCTGAACATGAAGTTGAAGTTGAAGCAACTGTTGATCAAGAAATTGAAACAATTGCTGAAACTGAAGTTGATATAGCTGTTAATCAGGAGGTTGAAGTATCTGCCGCACAAGAAGTTGAGGAAGCTGTTGCATCTCAACAAATTGGATCTGTTATTGCTGATATTGGTACTGAAGCTACAGATGCTACTGCTTTTGATTTTGAAGATGAAGATGATTCTACTGCTGATACTGCTCTTTCTGGTGATAAAGATGGTGAAGTTGCATTTGGTGATGATGATGATGATAGTGATAAACCAAGTATTAAGGTTTATGAAAGGAGGGTTAGGACACCGGAAGTGGTTGTTTCAACAGAAGTTTTCTCTGAAGATGATTCTGTTCCTGTTAATCCTTCTGTTGCACATCTTCAAGTAGATGAATTGGATACAGCATTTGATCAAGCCTCAGCTTCGGTACAAAGTCAAGATCCAGCAACTTCGCTTACGGCTATTCAAGTTCCAGATGTAGAGCTTTCTTCTGATCAAGCTCGGGTATCTTCTGACAAATTCTCTACTTTGAATGATGTTATTCATTAGTTATCAGAGAAAATGGATGCAGAAAAGGAAACGCAAATTCTGAAGTTGAAGACTTTCTTCAAAGGCAAGATGCCTGAGATTGATACTTCTGTCATTCCTCCAGAGATTCCTTTCAAACGACCAACTGGGGTAGTTCTTTGTGAACCTTCTTCTGTTGTGATTTCAACTACTTCTCCGATTGTTTCTCTTCCGTTTCCTTCGGTGGTTTCTATGTCTATGGGACTTTCTATGTCTGCTCCTACTGGTACATCTTCAAGGTCTTCTCTTCATGAACTTCCTATTTCTGAGTTGACTGATCTACTATATGTGCGTCTACTGTCTATGTCACCTCCACAACATCAGGATCAAGATCTTCTTTCTTTGTTACGGAACTTCCAACCTACGCCGCCTCCAGTTCCTTCTTCTGAATCTGACCGGATTACTGCTTTATCTGATGAGTTTCATGCATTCAGATCAGAAGTTCGTACAAGTTTTTCTGATATCAAATCTTTTATGTCTCAAGCCTTCTCTAATTTATCTTCCAGGCTTGATCTTCATGAACAAAGTTGCAGAACTGAGGCTGGCCTGTCTCTTAAGCGCTGACATGACCAAGATGATCCTGATCATCAAGGCCATGAGGGGGAGATGGCAATGAGACCGAGAGTTGAAAGATCTTTTGAAGCGAGAGAAGATATTCAAGAAGAAGTGGCTGGTGATAAAGGAAAGAGTGGTGAATCTGTTCAAGATTGTAACATTTAGGATTTAGTGAATGTTATGATTGAAAATGCTGATCTGTCTTCCTTGCATAATGAACTGAATATTTCTGAGAGCAATATTAACAATAATTTGCAAATTTTTGTTTATATGGATCCAGATGTTTCTGCAAATATTCATGAAATTGAAGAATCTGATACTGCAAATGACATGAGGACATTCTTTGCTAATTTCATAGAGATTAATTCTAATGATGATGAAGATGTCAGATTTGAAAAGATATGTCAAGTCAATGAAGAAGACTGTGATGACATTGTTATCATATCAGAAACAAAAGATGACTCAGTGTTCACGGATGCGAAAGACGAAGAAGAAGCAGATTTATTATACAGTGATCTTCCTGCTCATGATGAGATTCCTGAATCAGCTAAAGACTCATCTACTCATGTTGCTAGTTCAGCTCCGACTACCACTATTCCTTCAACATCATTTGAAGTTGGTCAGTCGTCAAGAGCAGAAGCTGATGTTCCACCTTTTGATCCTGTAATTCCACCATCTATTCTAGAAGAAGGACCAGCTTTATCTAGACATCAAAGACAAAGGAATTTGCAACATAGATATTTGGCATCAAGGCAAAGATCAACCTTTCTAGAAGACACTCAAAGAAACATCTTTGTCTCTAGAAGATGGCCAATTAACATCTATGCAATCCTTGGAGTAGAGAAAGAGTCAGATGCCTATCAATATGAATACTTAATGTTCATTAAGTGCCAGCGCAAAAGGAATAATACCGTGTCTTCTCAACACTTGATTGTTCGAGTCATCAGTGTCACAATCAACAAGTTTGTGAATATCTGGTATCCTGATTTTGAAGTTGAAAGAAGAGACTGCAAGCGGTATAAATTTTCAGAGGCAGACTTCGCTGACCTTTCTATAGATGACATGGAGTTCTTATATGACCATTTCAGGAATCTCTATCATAGATCACAGGATGTTTCACAAGCTTTGTTCGTCATCAAAAGATTTATTCGACGACAAATTCGATTCTTCAGAGTTTTTGATTTCTAGATGGCTGTTGAAAGCTTCCAACCAGTTGTAAATCTTCTGAGGCCTAACCAAAGCTTACCAAACTTAGAGTCTTATCCTCTTCTCACCATTGTTGAAGATCCATATGGAGTGGTGTACAAGAATGGGTCAAATGAAAAATGTTTTCTCAGATTTGAAGAAATTGCACATTACTCTGATGGAACTTTAAAGGTGATTAAGCTTCAGTTAGAGCAACATCTGAAGGAGGCTAAAAGAAGATTTTTGGAATCAAGAGAAAATGCATTCCTGGTTGATAATGATGAAATCCGTCTTCTCCAGAAGACTTTAGATTCAATTCAAGAGAGATTGAATCTCCGCTCAACTCTAAGACGACAGGAAGTTTTAGTTGGTTTGAATAGACTTCGTCAATGAGAAGAGCGTCAGTGATTCTCCAAAGTCGCCTAGTTGGTCTATGTTGTTTTTGCAGATTGTTTTTGAAGACCACGACGCCAATGATTACTAAGGGGGAGATTGTTAAGTCTAATTTTGTAGTAATCATTGTATTTATTTTCTAGCCTATACTGTGCTTAATGTTCATTTCTGTATTGTAAAGGCTAGGGGTATTTAAGTCCCCTTAGTTCCTTTGTTTTGTAACTTTTGCACTCACATTTGAATACATCTTAATACTTTGCGCTTCTTTGCTCTCTCTCTACTTTCTCTCTCTAAAGATTTAGAGATCTTGGTTTCTCAGTTAATCCTAAGAGGCACGAGCTATATCTTACATACTCTATTGTCCGATCATAGCCGTCTGAGAGTCCTGCCCGAGCAGGAGGAGCATCCAATCCGTACCTAGGTAGAGGAAGCTGATCCGCCGTATGCACTTCCGACTGACACAGTCGACAGCTTGAGGAATAAATGTGCTTTAATACTTTCCGAGTTTGGCTTGATGATACTTCATTTAGATACTTAATAAGATAAGAAGACCCATAAAAAGATCAAATAACGGAAGGCGGAAGGTCGATTAGGAAAGGAGCTTTTCAAATCAAAGAATTCGTTGATTGCGAAGCCTTCTTTCAGATAAGTCGTTTAGAAAAAATTCCTTAACTCATTAACTCAGGATTGGTAAAGGCCTTAGTTTATTCCTTGTCAGGAATAACGGCCTTAGAGCTTCTACTACTATCGGCTATCTAACTCTCAGGAAATCGGGGGTTTTGTCTGGGAATCGGTGTCATGTTGGTGCTACGAGATGGCGATTTATCGTATAGAAGAATGGATCCGCGAACCTCTTGATTGACCATAGATGCGAACCGATCGACCGCTACCTAAATAAACATCTGAATCCCCTATGAATCTCAATGACCAAGAATTGGCAATTGACGCGGGAAGGAACTATAAAATACCTGGAATCTCACAGAAAGATTTATTTTTTTCAATTGTTCAAATGGATCGGTTAAACATTCCATTAGGGAGCCTGTCTTGACTTTTCTGGGTGGTATTTATTCTCGTTCGGCTCTTGGAATCACATCCAATAGTGGTGGGAACAACTCGCAAAATCCAACCACTTCACCTACTTCATTGCCCCCAACCCTTTCTCATACCTCTATTGAAACAGAATGGTTTCATGTTCTTTCATCGATTGGTTATTCCTTTCCGTTCGTATCTCTTTCTACAATTTCGGTCTTGATTAGTTCACAAGATTGAATGGCCAATTCTCCTCCGGACCCTCGATTCGATTGTTTTCCAAGAATGTTGAGCCGGGTATGTAAGCCATGTATCTGGAAGGAACTTAAAAGAAGGGCTTTCGGTTTTTTCACCTCGTTTTGTGGTCTTGCAGCTATTTAAATAAATAATAATATAAAATTATATATATAATATAAGACTTTTTTAGAAGAAAGATTATATATATGTCCAATCCCCAGGGGTGGTGGGACCAACCAAGATGTATGTCGTCCAACTCAGCCTCATACTCTTTCTTCCCGACCTATTTGACTCTCTAGCCGCAGTTATAGTTATTTAGGTGGTATCCCGAGATTGAAGAGATCGAATTCCTCCGGGGAACACACGAAAAAAAGATATGAACTGGGTAAATAGAAATGGAAAAGAGATGTTTCCAATTCATCAAAATGAGAAGCTTTTTAGCTTCTATAGATCGGGTTCTCACTATCGGTCCAAGTGGGAAATATTCTAAGAAAGCCCCTTCTTCTAGTCTTTATCTTGAATCTTTCTTATTGTCTTTCCATTTCATCTTGATATCAACTCTGACATTAACAAAACATCGGGCGGGGAAGCTTTCAATATTATGATGAAAGATACTATCGGAGAAGGTCCCACTCTGCTTGTGTCCGCTAGCTAACGACGTGTGTAATGCATGCTCCTGTTCCGCGTGCATGCTGGTCTGGATCCTGAGAAGATATATATTAGCGAGTTTCACCATACAATATATAACCCAGGACTAGCTGAAATTAATGAATTCTCATGGTTTCCGCCGGCTAATAGGGCGAGCAGCGTAATGGAGTCCCCGGGGCGGACGACGTGAGTGAGATTGGAATGGGCATAGGAACATGTATTGATGTACCATATCGGCTAATGCTCCCAGGTTGATGCGATGTATTCCACCAGTTGACTGAAGACTTGTGTATTGGTATATCTATCGGTCCAACACGGATTTAAATAGAGCCGGTTCAATAGGAAGCTTTTGAAAACACAGTGCAAAACTTGGATGGCTTGCTTGCTTGTTTAGCTTGCCCCCTCTTTGAATGTGTACAATTCGAGCAAGCAAACGGCTAGCAGGGCCGAGGAACCACAATGAATGGGATGACAGAAGTTCCACAAGAATATGACTAGAGAGATATGTTCTTCTTCGTGCATGCAGGTCTGGTTCCTGAGAAGATATCTATTAGCGAGTTTCGTCATACAATATATAAATCGGGACTAGCTGAAATTAATGAATTCTCATGGTTTCCGTCGGCAAATAGGGCGAGCATCGTAATGGAGTCCCCGGGGCGGACGACGTGAGTGAGATCCCAGACCATAGCGGCTTTAGAGACTTATCTCTCGGATTTTAATTGCATTGGAGGAAATCTACCAAAGCTAGGCAGATAGATAGACTCCTTTCCCGCTGCTAAGGGAGAGCAAGAAAGAGAAAATTTCTTGTTTTTTAACCAGCGCCCCCTTTTGGGTATGCAGGTACTAAGAGTCCTCTCACTACCAACCAACAGACATCATCTGGCTAGGTCTTGCCGGTAGCTCACCCCAAAAAAGATGTAGTAGTAAATAAGGATTGGTGCGGAAAATAAAAGAGGGTGGTCCCTCTTCATCATATCATATTAGGCGCGACTTTGTATGAGGCTCGTACTGCAGAGCAAGAGAAGAAAACGTAAGGGCGCGTGCTAGCACTCCTGCAAGAAAACGGCCTAGCTAACGCGCCCCTTATTGAAAAGTCAAGGATATTGAATGATCGATATGAGAAAGAAGCGCTCTAGCATTCGAAGAAGCCGACCTTACTCAACAAGCACCTTTCTTAGCTTAGTAAGGTTGCTTGTTTCCACTCATTGAAGATTCTATCTACAAAAAAAGGTCAACCGGGGGGGGGGGGGGGTACTAAAATGGCTCTCACTGACACCATCTACGAGAAGGTGAGGTCGTCTTTATTTCCAGATGAACCGGATATGGACAGTTCCAAAAAGATTTCATTCTTGAACAAAAATCCATTTTTTGATTTATTTCTTCTATTCCATGACCAGAACAGGGGAGGATACACGTTACACCATGATTTTGAATCAGAAGAGAGATTTCAAGAAATGGCAGATTTATTCAATCTATCAATAACCGAGCCGGATCTGGTGTATCATAAGAGATTTGCCTTTTCTATTGATTCCTATGGATTCTTCATTAAAAAAAAAAAATTGAGTAATAGAACGTATGGCTACTATTGCAGATGCAGTAAGGCTTACTGAAGTTGTAAACGAAATACAACACATAGAAAACGAACTGCGCCGACGCCGGAGAATGTTAATAGCCTTTTTTTGGAGACGCCGGTTCCTGGAGAACACGAATATAGGCACTAACTCTTACTTAAACAGCTTCGCTTCCTTCCCCATATACATGAGATGAAGGAAAGCGAGGGCGAAAGGAAGGCTTTGACTAACTCCTTCTAGGGTGTAATATTGAGAATGCTCATTGAATGAGCAATTCAATAAGAGAGCTCGGATAGCAATACCAATTCGATCCGATCTCTCTTGGAATAAGTTTGGCACCAGATCACGAAATCTTGGTCATCTTCTCTATCTAATGAATGGGGAGTCTGCCTTAAAATTGTCTGTCCTGCACCCACCCCCCGAGTATCGAAAAACCTCATCACTGAAATTCAAGCGTAAACCCATTTCTTAGTCACCGGGCTGAGCGCACCTTTGATACTTCAGTAGGGCGAGCTCTTTGATAGTGACTTATTTCGGAGAGACGAAAGGCTACTTCAATCTAGAAAACAACCGAAAACTCGAGATGGTCGCCTTTGGGAGCGTTCATCGGTAACCATCACGACAACATAAAAAGGAAGGAGTGAGGCTAACTGAATCCAATCCATAAACCCGGAAACGAAACTAAGTTCGTTCCCTTCCATTTCTAAAAAATTACTATATGATATGATTTCTAATCGGCAAAGACTAAACACAAGTAAAATACACAATGCCACCACAAAGGAATGTTACTAATGGAACATGTAGTAATAAAAAAAGAGGGCCAATTCCTTTTTTTTGCCTTCATATATAAAAATAGCGAAAAGAGGAAGCCCTCTTGTTGCGCAAACCCCACAATAAAGAAAGATGGAACACAAGAAGCACAGTAGCAAGCCGTCTCATACTTACCACTTGTCTGTCGTTTCAAGCTTCCAATACAAGACCTAAGGAGTTTGGAGCCCTTGAGTTCTCTGTCGGTAATGGGAAGATGAGCTTCTCTATTGTAATGGTATTTTCTCGAGGAGCCTGTCCCTACCTGCTTATCCAGACCAAACAACAACCTTTGGTCCTTCGGGCTGAGGCTCTCCGGCGTCGGCGCAGTTCGTTTTCTACGTGTTGTATTTCGTTTAAAACTTCAGCAAGCCTTACTGCATCTCCAATAGTAGCCATACGTGCTATTACTCAATTTATTTTCTTTTTGTTTAATGAAGAAGACATTTATTGAGCATCCATTTATAGAGTAGAAATAGAGTAATCCCGCCATGCGGCATGAATTGGATGATAGGCACAATTCTGACTAGTTCTCCACACTAATTTTCTGCAGTTGAATACTATCATTCCTATTTTGTGAAAAACTGGTTGGCTCTAGCTACCTTGCGGAGCAAACAAAAGATCCCCAAATCACACTGCCTGTATGAACAAACAAACTTTGCAAAACCGTTTCACCTAATCGATCGTGGTAAAGTCAGCAATGGATTCGGTGGATCATCCACGTCACGCTAGGATTTTGGAAGGACATTTACGAGAATGAGGTGAGTACAGTACTATCATTGTTGTGTGAAGAAACTACAAAACTTGCGAAGCACGCACCTCAATCACCCTGCCTGTGTGAATTGAATGAACTGACAAGTACAACCAGCTTAAGCTGGTTTTCCACCTATTTGTGAGTGTTCGGCCATTTAAAGAAAGTATAAAGGACATATTCGTTGCCGATTTGGGGTTCTGATGGAAGATATTGTTGTGGTTATACACCAAGTACACACGTGATTCTGCTCTGGCAGAAGTGCACGCGCAATTCAGCTCTGGAAGGACATGAGGGGAGAATTTTCGCCGGATTTGATCCAAACGGGAGAGGCATGAGTGCAATTCGATCTTGTGGTGTATTCCTTTGTAGAGAGTAGGGCCTCTTTCTCGTTGATCAGTTCGCCTCCGCTCTATTGAAAGGTCTCCATTCCTACAGCGGTTTTGATTTAGTATGTGCTTAGTTTCGGTTAATCCTTAGGCTCTTTTTGATTACGTATAAACTTGGATTATTTTTAGCCTTTGTAATCGTAATCTAATTTCAATAATTTTTTCCATAGGTTAGTTTCTTTATTTTAGAGCTCGGGGAGTGTCTTGAGTTCAGGCGGGTTGCTTCCTCTGTCGTCGCCAGGAAGCTCTTGGCGAAGAGACCTTAGGATAAGTTGCTAAAACAAACGGGGGGGGGGGGGGAAGCGGTTCGAGATTCAAAATAATTAGGCGAAGTGTTTGTTGCTGAATGACGGAAGTGGAAAGACACTAAGGGAGAGGGATATACTCCTTTATGAGGATTTTCTATCCAAATCCCTTCTCTTCTTCACTCAAAGGGGCAATGCACCCGCCAACCAGTATGGTGGCGAACACGTTGTGCTGTAAACATGTAGAGGCTTGCCTAGATCTCGTGTTTCCCATGTAGTCCGTCAGTCAAACCAATGATTCTCCTCTCAAAGTAATAGAGTGATCCTTTTCTTTTTCCAGTATGTGGCTCCGCGAGCAAGGAGCGCATCATCAGAGCAGGGCGAAAATGAACATAGGATCATGGCCCTTTTCTTCTTTATTTTACTGATGATCTCACATAGAGAGCAGCCCCCTCGTGTTGCGGCGTTTTTGCCAGACGGTCTTTGCCAGTAGTGTCATCCTCCCCACTGGCTATATGGGCGGGTTGTCCCTCGCTGCTGCGTTCTGTTAGGCTATGGATTACAGGAACAAATGTAGTTGAATGGAACAGCAGGCGGGTTACACGTTCCACTGTGCCGAGAATCCGTTGCTTCTTGCTTTTGAGCCGGAGTTTGCTGGGTAGCGAGTCCGTGAAGGTTGAATAAGACTTATGTTAAGCAAGCAGAGTAGTCAAGCCAAAGAGGAAAAAAAAAGCAAGACGACCGCCTATAGGTGGTAGGGTAGGGTGGGTGGTACCGCTTAGATTGCGGCTAATCTTCCTAACCGTGAGCGGGCCGGGCTTAGAAACTGATTGCAAAAGAAGGGAAATCGGCCACATTAAAATTACCTTCTGGTGAGGTCCATTTGATATCCAAAAATTTCTCAGCAACAGTCGGCAAGTGGGGAATGTTGGGGTGAACCAGAAAAGTTTGGGTAGAGCCGGATCTAAGCGTTGGCTAGGTAAGCACCATGTAGTAAGAGGAGTAGTTATGAACCCCATCTTAGGGTGATTCTTTTGTCGACGGAAGATCCTATTACACTCGTAGTCTCTGAAGGATGAGAACCAACTATGTAGCATGTACACCGAGAATTCAAGTAATGTATACGTCCCGTCCTCAGTTCGGATTGCAGACTGCATGAAGCCGGAATCGCTAGTAATCGCCGGTCAGCCATACGGCGGTGAATCCTAATTAGACCTAACAAGAACATAATCACGCTCTGTTGGATTTGAACCTACGACATCAGGTTTTGGAGACCCACGTTCTACTGAATGGAATATTCCATAACATTTGCTTCTGAAAGAATTTGAACTAATTGTGCCACAGTTGAGCGTTTCTGTCCAATCGCTACATAGACACAAAATTATCAAAGATTCAGATTCCTTATTTCGATTCAACAAGGTATGAATAGTTCCTTGATTTGGATTAAGGGATTCTTGAATCCTTGCCTTGGAATAGGAATAGGAATAGGAATAAATGTAAGAAAACGGATTGACATTAGCGCGGTCTGATCCATTCTCAGAGATCAATCCTGAACCTCGAGAAACAAGTGGGCTATTTCTTTGCAAAATTATGCTCAATTTCATATTTGGCAATTCCGCCAAGATCTCTTCGTTAGTTGGGGGAAGAATCCGCCTGAATCAGATTTTTCATTTTGAAAGCAAAATTTTCATTGAAAGCGATTGTGCCTACCACAGTCAAGTTTGGTATTTACTAGCAAGGAAAAGGGTAGGATCTACCAAGACGGGTGGCATGTGAACCGCTTTGGAGTGAATCGGTTAAGAACCACAGATGGCACATCGAATCCCCGGACGATCACAACTCCTTTACGGGCTCCGTAACAAGAAATAATATATTCTGTTAAAGAGAGTTGCCCATCATTTCTGTTTTGGAAAAAGGTTCCATTAATACTTTAATTTCGAAGGAATCTTCCGTACACGGGGTCGAGCGTGACGGGCCGAAAGAGAATTTGAAGGGATTATGTCCCCACTACCGGCCCAACAAATAAGAAACGGTGAAAGGGAAGGGCTCGGAAGACAGAAGCATTATAGCTGCTGCGTTAAGGTTGTTTTTGTATGGATTGCTTTTTCGCCTCTTTCGCCGTCAAAGTGCCTATGGTACCAGTTCATATTTGATTACCCGATGCTCATGTAGAGGCACCTACGGCAGGATCCGTCATCTTGGCGGGAATTCTTTTAAAATTGGGAACCTACGGCTTTTTAAGATTTTCAATACCCATGTTTCCTGAAGCGACACTTTGTTTCACCAACTAAGACATTTCTGAGCAGTTCCCCTCACCCCCTATCACTTAAAGGCAGAGCTAACCCAACATATTTTGCTCTCTAAAGGGCCTGCCTATTCTATTAGTCAAGCTTGGAGAACATAGTACTAGGACTTACAAGATGAAATACCTATCAGTTAAAAAGACATTTTAAAAAGTAATCAAAGATAAGATCGAAGAGAATGAGTCACAAGATGAAATGAAAATGAGTTATCCTTCCAAACAGACTAAAAGACATAATTGATTAGGTAGCCAGACTTTACTTCACTCGAACCAAGCAATGCCCAAAGAGTCCCATGCCTTTCTTGGTCGGACCAAGCCAACTGGCGATTTCCGACAAGTCTTTCCTAATTTTTAGAGCAAGAAGCGGGGCGGAACGAGGAGAGGGACCGACAATCATACCACCCCGCGGTCGAAAAAGGGTGTTCCCTTCAGATAATACGCACTGTAGACCATCCTCGGCCTTCTTCGTTTTCGATGAAAAAGAAAGAAAATCTAGATCTCTGAAAGCCTTTTCCTTCCCCCGCCGCACTCCCCTCCCTTCGTCGAGCCTTTCCTTTAATGGTTGGGGGAAGCATTACCTTATCTGAACTTGGCGGGCATTCTTTCCAGCCTGACTCAAATAGGAGGCGGGTTTGTTTGGTTTGAACATAGGCTCAAACATTATTTGAAGGGTCCTAGCTACGCCATACGTTCAATAAAAAATCTAGAAAGGAAAGCAGCAGGGATGACAAAAAGAGAGCGCTTTCCTGCACTGAAAAAAAAGGACCTAAGAGAAGAGCGTCTTCTCTTAGATTTCTTCCTCCCGCGCCCGCCACCGTATCCACCCATTTTAATTTCGTGGAAGTCCCCGGCTGAGTAAAAGGCTGTAGGTGATGGCGCGTTCTGCTTCTTATCTAGAGAGGGGTGATGAAATCCTTTCTATGGGCTCGTGCGTGGCAGCTGGTATAGATGAATAAAGGCGGACCGCATGAACGGGACCTATTCTCTTAATATAATAGGCGACAAATGGAATAGAAAAGTAGGCCTGTAAACGAACCGAACGAACACGAACAGAGTCATGTTCATGTTCGTTCCTTTAACTTAGTCGAACAAACGAACGAACAAGAACATTAAACGAACAAAATTTTAGGTCTTCGTGTTCGTTCATTTAAGAAATGGTTGCGTTCGTGTTCGTTCATGTTCGTTCGTTTAGGTGCTAAACGAACGTAAACGAACACTTAAACGAACAAGTTAATGAACATGGGGTACACCAAAGAGACACTTGGGCTCAAGCCAATGGGCTCGAGACACTTGGGCTGAAGTCAATGGGCTCAAGCCACGGCTAAGTGTCAAAATGAAAGAAAATTGAAAGGATGAGAATTATATATATATTAGAGATGAAAGAAAAAGAATGGAAATCCCACCGATGTGGGATGGGAAGCAAATCAGGAATTTCTAAGTTTTAAGAGGAAAAACACCAACAAAGGTCTATCCCACATGGAAATTTTATAGAAAACAAAGCCACCAAAGAATTAATATAAGGGAATCGATGAGCATCAGCCTAAAACCATCAGTATTCATTATGTTTTTTTTCATACAAAAAACATAATCTTTTTTTGATATATTATTAATAATTAATTAATGTTAGTTATTTTTATAATTATTTATTGGTTGTTAATTCATTATTGTTAATATAAATAAATGTAAATATACGTAAAATGTAAACTGTCATAAGTAAATGAACCTTAACGAACGTAAACGAACTTAAGTAAACGAACCTTAACGAACGTAAACGAACATAAGTAAACGAACGTAAACGAACATAAATGAATGAACGAGACATTTGTTCATGTTCGTTCGTTTAACTAAACGAACGAAAAAAACTTGTTCATGTTCGTTCGTTTATTAAATAAACGAACATAAACGAACTTCCCGCCGAACGGTTCACGAACGGTTCACTGAACGTTCGGTTCGTTTACAGCCCTATAGAAAAGCACAGGCGACCCACATGCAGGGAAACTTGCACGTTGTCAAAAGAACAACTTTGTGAGTTTCAGTATGAATAAAAATATCGATCGTGAATCATTCAAATGGGGATTCCATACTCAAAGATGTTCATTTGTACATGTATCATATATATCACATGTGATAAGAGAACATAACCCCAATTTGATGGATGAAATTCTGAGTATTTTGGACCCTATCTCCATTCAAGAAATTCAATCTATGCGGGGCTGTCTTTCTGAGGTTTATGAGGGCAAACTTCACTAGCTACTTCATCCTGATGGATGCCTTCTCTGTTTCTAGTGCATGGGAATCGACGCGGGCTTCTCATCCTAATCGAGTAAATTAGATTTACTTTTTGTTAAATATAGAAAAAAGCGTCCTTTTCTTCCCCAATATTCCCCCAAAAAATTCAAGGGGTTCCGTTCCATATTTCATATAGATAGAAGTATTTTACTATTATTATATGTTAAATGAGACCAAAAAGACGAAATGGACATAAAAATTATAGATTTTAATAGAGGAGATAACGATGTGGAAAACAAGACAGGAATTCTCTACAATGACACTGTAGATAGGCGTGTAAACGAACAGAACGAACACGAACAGAGTCATGTTCATGTTCGTTCGTTTAACTTAGTCGAACAAACGAACGAACACGAACATTAAACGAACAAAATTTTAGGTGTTCGTGTTCGTTAATTTAAGAAATGGCTGCATTCGTGTTCGTTCATGTTCATTCGTTTAGGTGCTAAACGAACGTAAACGAACACTTAAACGAACAATTTAATGAACATGGGGTACACCAAAGAGACACATGGGCTCAAGACAATGGGCTCGAGACACTTGGGCTCAAGCCATTGGGCTGAAGCCAAGAGGCTCAATCCACGGCTAAGTGTCAAAATGAAAGAAAATTGAAAGGATGAGAATTATATATATATTAGAGATGAAAGCAAAAGAATGGAAATCCCACCGATGTGGGATGGGAAGCAAATCAGGAATTTCTATGTTTTAAGAGGAAAAACACCAACAAAGGTCTATCCCACATGGAAATTTTATAGAAAACAAAGCCACCAAAGTATTAATATAAGGGAATCGATGAGCATCAGCCTAAAACCATCAGTATTCATTATGTTTTTTTTTTCATACAAAAAACGTAATCTCTTTTTGATATATTATTAATAATTAATTAATGTTAGTTATTTTTATAATTATTTATTGGTTGTTAATTCATTATTGTTAATATAAATAAATGTAAATATACGTAAAACGTAAACTATCATAAGTAAATGAACCTTAACGAACGTAAACGAACATAAGTAAACGAACGTTCACGAACATAAATGAACGAACGAGACATTTGTTCATGTTCGCTCGTTTAACTAAACGAACCAAAAAAACTTGTTCATGTTCGTTCGTTTATTAAATAAACGAACATAAACGAACTTCCCGCCGAACGGTTCATGAACGGTTCACTGAACGCTCGGTTCGTTTACAGCCCTAACTGTAGACCAATGGAAGGGATGTAGCGCCCTTCATAATCTATTCATTAGGGTTGGGGATGGATGGAACCAATCAGAAGTGCAAATCACGCAAGCAAAGCCGGGAAACGGACTGCAGCGCAACGACTAGGACTCGTGTTGGAGGACTTTTGAGCGTGAGCTACCACTCATATACTCGAGCAGTAAGATTTGATTCAATTGCCAACAGAAGACAATCTGCAACAACAAGACCATCAACAGCAGATGATTGAACAGCGGATGCGTTGAGGAGATCAGCCCTAATTGAAGACCCGATACTCTCAACCAAGAACTTCTATATATAACACCAACCGCAGAACAGGAGCATGTGTTACACACGTCGTCAATTAGCGGACGTAAGCAGAGTGGGACCTTCTCCGATAGTATCTTTCATCATAATATTGAAAGCTTCCCTGCTCCGCCAGCGCGACAACTGTCCGAATCATTTGACGCATGAAAGTTAAAAAACTTGAAAATTTCGAAAAAAAAAGCTTATGAAAAACCAGTTTACGAAACTCAAACAGTTTATAAAACTCAAACAGTTTATAAAACTCAAACAGTTTATGAAACTCGACGGAATTGAGGGGAGGTCACCGGAGTGGGATGTAGATAATTGAGAAAATTAAGGAAGTTGGTTATTTCCTAAAAATATGAATTATTGCTAAAATTATGAATTTGAGAAAAAAGACACAAATACCCTTGGTTTCAAGTTCACAGTATAAAATGGGTTTACAAAATAAGTGGACTATATATATATATATATATATATATATATATATATATATATATATATATATCTCGCTAGACAAGAGAAAGAAAGAAGAGGAAGGAGCATAAGACTAAAATGTCTTCTAATTTTACTTCTAGTTGTGATATCTTCATTGTATGTATGCATGCATGCATATGTATATATATATATATATATATATATATATAGCCTTAGGTTCATTTGGGAAATGGTAAATATATGACAAATAGAGAAGTAATCCTAGGCATTCATACGGTCAAGATCAAATTTGAGGGTCAAATATTTCGGCTTTGACTGGTCAAAAGTTGCGGCTTTTATTGGTCAAAAGTTGCGGCTATTCCAAAAATAGAAGGACACTTTCGTAATTTTTACAAAATACACGGTCTGTGTTCATATATGAACATTTATAATTCACATATGAACTATATGTTCATATGTGAATCAGTGTAACTCACATCTGAACTCTTATAACTGATTCATATATGAATCTTTTTGATTCATATATGAACTAATTATCTGATTCACATATGAACTAATTAACTGTAAGTTCATATATGAATCAGTTGAACTAATTAACAGATTCATATATGAACTTTTGTGATTCATATATGAACTAATTAACTTATTCAGATATGAACGTATAGTTCATATGTGAAGCATATAGGTTCATATATGAACTCATCCCGCGTATTTTACAAAAATACCCCTCTACCTTATATAGACCATGGAAGGAATTGTCCGGTGTTTCGCGGTCAAAGCCGCAAATGTTGACTACATGAATGGTTAAGATTACTTCTCTATTTCTCATACATTTACCATTTCTCAAATGAACCTCTCCATATATATATATATATATATATATTTGGTGGTGGAGGAGGTGAGAGTAAGGACAAAAGGTAGAGGTTGACTTCTAAAAGGTAAGGCTAAGTGAAAGGTTTGCAGAAATAAGAAATACAAATGCTTCATTCTTATATAAAAGCCAAAAGTGTTCATGTAAGACAAAAGACCAATTGTCAACTCTTGTATCCATGGAAAGGTCTTCATGCAAGACAAACTTTCATGCAAAAGTATTCTATTCTATCCACCATGCAAAAGTCCACATTAAATATGTGGTTCTAAATAATTTTCACTTTCATGTATCAAGCATTTGTACATTGTGCTTGGTGAGTTGTAAAACATCAGATGAAAAACTTATATGATTTAAGTTTTTCAACACTTCACCATGATGTTCAAATCACCCGACGAAACTGACAACGAACGAACACAAACCAATAGCTGATAGAGATTGACACGAGGTAACAAAATGCATTTTGACCGTGACGAGCTTCGGCTCAGCCATCACCCATAAAAGCCAAAAGCAAAAAATCCTCAAATGTGAAATTTCAACAAAAAAAAACGAGTTAAGAAACCCAAAACACGTACCAAGTAATAACTCCCAAAGATGTTGTTTTGTCACGTGTAGTAATATATTTTCTCTCTTCAGCAAAGTGCCCAACCGCATTAACACAAACAGAGCTGGATCAAGTTTGAGCAACGCTCAAACATAGCTGGTGGTAGCGACTTAGTGAATATATCAGCGATATTGTCATCTGTTAGGACTTTCTTAAAATAGACAATCTTCACTTCATGTAATCTCACAAGATATGCATCACACACATTTATGTGCTTTGTCTAGGAACTGCAAGGCAAATTAGTAGCCAAATGGATGACATTCTCATTATCACAGAAAATGTGCGTGAAAGGCCGCTCAAAGCCTAAGCCATTCATCAATTCCTTTAAATAGACCACTTCCTTTGCAGACTCAACAACCACAACAAGTTCGGCTTCTGTTGTCAATAATGCAACAATGGACTGTAAACGTGATCTCCGGCTAACGACTTTTCCACCTAAAGTAAATACATAACCAGATGTGGACCTCTAACTTACCCGATCACCTGCATAGTCAGAATCACAAAATCCAACAATTTTACAGTCATTGTGCAAACCAAATATAAGACCATGTGTCTCGGTTACCTTCAAATATCGGAATGTTGTTTTAACGGATACCCAATGTGATCGACCCAGATTCGTGATAAACCAACTCACCACTCCGAAATAATGTGCGAGATAGGGACAAGTACACACCATGTCGTACATGAGACTCCCAACCGCACTAGCATACGGAACCTTTGACATTTCGGCCTTTCCCTTATTATCCTCCAGACAATCTTCCCTTGTAATCTTGATGTGCTTCGGTAGGGGAGTGCTAGACGTCTTAGAACCATCAATATTGAACTGCTTCAGAATTTTCTGAATATATACTCTTTGTATCAACCTCAGTGTCCGAGACTTTCTGTCCCGTACGATTTCCATGCCCAAAATCTTCTACGCCACGCCAAGATCCTTCGTTTCAAATTCATATTTCAAACCTTCGATCTTAGACTGGTCCTGCAGACTTTAAGCATGTCATCTACATAAAAAAGTAAGTAAGTGAAAATGCCACCTCTTTGTCTATGATAGACACAATCACCCTTTTCACTTTGCTCGAATCCCAAAGTGAGCATAAAAAAATTGAACTTCTTATACCACTGTTGAGGAGATTGTTTAAGTCTATAAAAGGACTTCTTGAGCTTACATACATAATCTGGCTTACTCTCGGAAATGAAACCATCATGGTGCTTCATATATATAGTTTCCTTCAAGTATCCATGTAGTAAGGCGGTCGTTACATCTAACTATTCTGACTCCAAATCATGAATAACCACGATCACCAAAAGAACAAACGAGTAGATGTATGACGTACAACGAGAGTAAAATTATCGTCATACTCGATACCCTTCCGCAACGTAAAGCCTTTAGCAACGAGACACGTCTTGTTCTAATTGTCATCTTTGACTTTGAAAACCCATTTGCAAAAAATAGCACGACTGCCATTCGACAATAGACATAAGTCTCAAGTGTTGTTCTTCGAGAGAGATTCCATCTCTTCTTACATGGATCCAAGCCAATTCTAACTATGTATTGAGGCCAACGACTCCTTTATATCAAATGGATCATCATGCCCCACATGCAAAGGAAACTCCAACCGATCTGTAAAAATCATGTTAGCAAAATTCCAAGCTCCATACCTGTTAGGGGGACGAATAGGTCTTTGACTATGCCTGGTAGGTACAATAATTGTGATTGTATCACCTTGGTATCCACCATCATTCAGAATCTCTTCTTCAGAATCACTAGTAGAAGTCACTGGCGGAATGAATTCTTCGACATTATCGGGCGATTCTGAACTAATATCGGGAGTAGATGAATTGGGAATGTAAGAACTATCTACTATGTCCGCATCATCGGCAATAGAAGCAATATTAGTAACGATTTCCAGATCTTGGGAGGATTAAGGATGTGACTTCAACTGGACTAATTCATCAAATATGACGTGACAAGAATGAATTACTTTACGAGCCAAAGGGTTCTAGATTCAGTAACCTTTGACGTCATCTGTATAGCCGAGCAAAGATCCTTTGGTGGCTCTAGGATCTAGCTTGTCCTAGAAAGAAACATGAAAATAAACAGGACAACAAAATACACATATGTATTTCAAACGGATGTTTCTTTTATATATTCCAACCTCTTCCAGAATCTGTCACCCAATAGTCGAACAAGGTAACCTCTTAATAATGTGCACCATGGTGTAAAGTGATTTGGCATAGAAAGATTTAGGGAATGTCGATATTGACAACATACATCAGACCTTTTTAAGCAAAGTCCTATTCATCCGCTTGGCAACCCCGTTAGACTGACGGTCTCCAGGTGTGGTGTAGTGACGATGAATTACTTTACGGGAACAAAAGTCTTTGAAGTTATCACTAGTATTTTCTCTACCGAAACAAAATATTTACCTTCTTACCAGTCTCGAACTCTACTCGTTCCATCCAAGTCTTGAACATATCGAAGACATATGACTTTAACTTTAGCACACACACACCCAAAGCTTATGTAAGAAATGATCAATAAACGAAACAAAATATTTAACTCTTTTGAGGGAAGAAAGTACTGGATGGTCCCCGGACGTCTATATGAACATAGTCAAGTAATATTTTAGTGTTGTGTTTTCCAACACCAAAAGAAACACAACTTTGCTTTCCTTTGAGACATCCTGGATAAAAATCCAGGCAACCTGGTACGACGACTTTAATGAGTTTTCCGTTGCGCAAAATCTCCAAATTCTTCTCGGATGTGTGGGCCAAACGAAGATGCCATAAATGAGAAACATTGGGATTTTGTGAACTATCAGCTACACACGATTCAAAAGAAATAGTCTTGCCAATCAAATGAAAAAAAATATTTTTTCCCGTTCACCTTTCATTACAATAAAACTCCCTCGGGAGATGCGCAAACTCCCGTCTTCAATCCGAATCTTGCACCCTAATTTAGACTGTTTTCTAACAGAGATCAAGGAACGACTCATGGATGGAACATATTTTACATTATTCAATGTCTTAATACACCCATTAAACATCTTGATCTGCATAGTATTGATACCCTGAGTGACACACGAGTACTGTTATCCATATAAATATTGTTACCTTCAACGATTTTTTCGAAGGTAGAGAATCCATCTTGCTCCTCTTTAGCTGCAACAACTGATGATTCAACGTTCTTTTTGTCTTTCAGACTCAGACAATCTTCCAGCCAATGACCTGGCTTATGGAAATTATAGTTTCCCTGTGTCTTTTATTTCCCACAAGAACCAGGTCGACAGGACTGAGAGCGCCCACAATTTATTGTTCTTGAAGACTGTTGATCATCTCGACCTCTATCATCAAATAGGCGTTAGTTGTGATTGTTCTCCTTGGGATTGTTACCAATCCTCATCTGAATTATTTGATCTTCATAAATCATTCATGTTTTCACATCAGAGAAAGAAAAAGTTTCTCTTCCATATATAAAACTGTTAATGAATTGGAAATATTTCTCGGGATGTGAATACAACAGGATCATAGAAAATGCTTTTTCATCTTTAGCAATAAGCGCATTTGTTTCCTTCAACTTTATAATGATATCTTCAAATTCCGTCATATGACTTTTAATTGTTGTGCCTTCCTTCATTTTAAAGAAGAGGCACGACCTCATCAACAACAATCTGTAGGTCAAAGTTTTCTTAAGGAATAAATTCTCAAGCTTGCTCCAAATACCTATAGCTATCTTTTCAGGCACAATCTCATATATAACATTTTCTCCAATAGCCATCTATAAATTAGAAAATTCCCATGTTGGCATTTCTTTAGCTTTAAATTAATACATATTAGGGTCAAACTTGTCTTTAGGAAATACTATGGGATGAACTCCATTTAACACACACACACCCAAAGCTTATGTGAGAAATGATCAATAAACGAAACAAAATATTTACCTCTCCTTAGGGACGGAGTACTGGATGGTCCCCGGACGTCTGTATGAACATAATCAAGTATTATTTTAGTGTTGTGTTTTCCATCACCAAAGGAAACACGACTTTGCTTTCCTTTGACACATCCTGGATAAAAATCTAGGCTAGCAGGTACGACGACTTTAATGAGTTTTCGCTTGCACAAAATCTCCATGTTCTTCTCGGATGTGTGGGCCAAACGAAGATGCCATAAATGAGAAACATTGGGATTTTGTGAACTATCAGCTACACACGATTCAAAAGAAATAGTCTTGCCAATCAAATGAAATAAAATATTTTTTTCCGGTTCACCTTTCATTACAATAAAACTCCCTCGGGAGATGCGCAAACTCCCGTCTTCAATCCGAATCTTGCACCCCAATTTAGACTGTTTTCTAACAGAGATCAAGGAACGAGTCACGGATGGAACATATTTAACATTATTCAATATCTTAATACACCCATTAAACATCTTGATCTGCATAGTATTGATACCCTGAGTGACACACGAGTACTGTTTCCCATATAAATATTGTTACCTTCAACGACTTTTTCGAAGGTAGGGAAACCATCCCAGAATGGTTTCATATGGCAATATGCACCGGTATCTAACACCCATCGCTTGTGACCTTGTGGTAGTGTGAGTATGGTAAAGAATCCATCTTGCTCCTCTTTAGCTGCAACAACTAATGATTCAACGTTCTCTTTGTCTTTCAGACTCAGATAATCTTTCAGTCAATGACCTGGCTTATGGAAATTACAGTTTTCTCGTGTCTTTGATTTCCCACAAGAACCAGGTCGACAGGACTGAGAGTACCCACAATTTCTTGTTCTTGAAGACTGTTGATCATCTCGGCCTCTATCATAACATAGGCGTTGGTTGTGATTGTTCTCCTTGGGATTGTTACCAATCCTCATCTGAATTCTTTTCATAAATCATTCCTGTTTTCACATCAGAGGAAGAAAAAGTTTCTCTTCCGTATATAAAACTGTTAATGAATTGGAAATATTTCTCAGGAAGTGAATACAACAGGATCATACCAAATGCTTTTTCATCTTTAGCAATAAGCGCATATGTTTCCTTCAACTTTATAATGATATCTTCGAATTCCGTCATATGACTTTTAATTGTTGTGCCTTCCTTCATTTTAAAGAAGAGGCACGAGCTCATCAGCAACAATCTGTAGGTCAAACTTTTTCTTAAGGAATAAATTCTCAAGCTTGCTCCAAATACCTATAGCTATCTTTTCAGGCACAATCTCATATATAACATTTTCTCCAATAGCCATCTATAAATTACAAAATTCCCATGTTGGCATTTCTTTAGCCTTAAATTAATACATATTAGGGTCAAACTTGTCTTTAGGAAATACTACAGGATGAACTCCATTTAACACACACACACACCCAAAGCTTATGTGAGAAATGATCAATAAACGAAATAATATATTGACCTCCCCTTAGGGACGGAGTACTGGATGGTCCCCGGACGTCTGTATGAACATAATAAAGTATTATTTTAGTGTTGTGTTTTCCAACACCAAAAGAAACACGACTTTGCTTTCCTTTGAGACATCCTGGATAAAAATCTAGGCTAGCAGGTACGACGACTTAAATGAGTTTTCGCTTGCGGAAAATCTCCAAGTTCTTCTCGGATGTGTGGGCCAAACGAAGATGCCATAAATGAGAAACATTGGGATTTTGTGAACTATCAGCTACACACGATTCAAAAGAAATAGTCTTCCCAATCAAATGAAAAATAATCTTTTTTCCCGTTCACCTTTCATTACAATAAAACTCCCTCGGGAGATGCGTAAACTCCCGTCTTCAATACGAATTTTGCACTCCAATTTAGACTATTTTCTAACAGGGTTCGAGGAACGAGTCATGGATGGAACATATTTAACATTATTCAATGTCTTAATACACCCATTAAACATCTTGATCTGCATAGTATTGATACCCTGAGGGACACACGAGTACTGTTTCCCATATAAATATTGTTACCTTCAACGACTTTTTCGAAGGTTGGGAAACCATCCCAGAATGGTTTCATATGACAATATGCACCGGTATCTAACACCCATCGCTTGTGACCTTGTGGTAGTGTGAGTATGGTAGAGAATCGATCTTGCTCCTCTTTAGCTGCAACAACTGATGATTCAACGTTCTTTTTGTCTTTCAGACTCAGACAATCTTTCAGCCAATGACCTGGATTATGGAAATTACAGTTTCCCCGTGTCTTTGATTTCCCACAAGAACCTGGTCGACAGGACTGAGAGCGCCTACAATTTCTTGTTCTTGAAGACTGTTGATCATCTCGGCCTCTATCATCAAATAGTCGTTGGTTGTGATTGTTCTCCTTGGGATTGTTACCAATCCTCATCTGAATTCTTTGATCTTCATAAATCATTCATGTTTTCACAACAGAGGAAGAAAAAGTTTCTCTTCCATATATAAACTGTTAATGAATTGGAAATATTTCTCGAGAAGTGAATACAACAGGATCATAGCAAATGCTTTTTCATCTTTAGCAATAAGCGAATATCTTTCCTTCAACTTTATAATGATATCTTCGAATTCCGTCATATGACTTTTAATTGTTGTGCCTTCCTTCATTTTAAAGAAGAGGCACGAGCTCATCAGCAACAATCTGTAGGTCAAAGTTTTCTTACAGAATAAATTCTCAAGCTTGCTCCAAATACCTATAGCTATCTTTTCAGGCACAATATCATATATAACATTTTCTCCAATAGCCATCTATAAATTACAAAATTCCCATGTTGGCATTTCTTTAGCCTTAAATTAATACATATTAGGGTCAAACTTGTCTTTAGGAAATACTACAGGATGAACTCCATTTAACACACACACACACCCAAAGCTTATGTGAGAAATGATCAATAAACGAAATAATATATTGACCTCCCCTTAGGGACGGAGTACTGGATGGTCCCCGGACGTCTGTATGAACATAATAAAGTATTATTTTAGTGTTGTGTTTTCCAACACCAAAAGAAACACGACTTTGCTTTCCTTTGAGACATCCTGGATAAAAATCTAGGCTAGAAGGTACGACGACTTAAATGAGTTTTCGCTTGCGCAAAATCTCCAAGTTCTTCTCGGATGTGTGGGCCAAACGAAGATGCCATAAATGAGAAACATTGGGATTTTGTGAACTATCAGCTACACACGATTCAAAAGAAATAGTCTTCCCAATCAAATGAAAAATAATCTTTTTTCCCGTTCACCTTTCATTACAATAAAACTCCCTCGGGAGATGCGCATACTCCCGTCTTCAATACGAATTTTGCACTCCAATTTAGACTATTTTCTAACAGGGTTCGAGGAACGAGTCATGGATGGAACATATTTAACATTATTCAATGTCTTAATACACCCATTAAACATCTTGATCTGCATAGTATTGATACCCTGAGTGACACACGAGTACTGTTTCCCATATAAATATTGTTACCTTCAACGACTTTTTCGAAGGTAGGGAAACCATCCCAGAATGGTTTCATATGACAATATGCACCGGTATCTAACACCCATCGCTTGTGACCTTGTGGTAGTGTGAGTATGGTAGAGAATCGATCTTGCTCCTCTTTAGCTGCAACAACTGATGATTCAACGTTCTTTTTGTCTTTCAGACTCAGACAATCTTTCAGCCAATGACCTGGATTATGGAAATTACAGTTTCCCCGTGTCTTTGATTTCCCACAAGAACCAGGTCGACAGGACTGAGAGCGCCCACAATTTCTTGTTCTTGAAGACTGTTGATCATCTCGGCCTCTATCATCAAATAGTCGTTGGTTGTGATTGTTCTCCTTGGGATTGTTACCAATCCTCATCTGAATTCTTTGATCTTCATAAATCATTCATGTTTTCACAACAGAGGAAGAAAAAGTTTCTCTTCCATATATAAACTGTTAATGAATTGGAAATATTTCTCGAGAAGTGAATACAACAGGATCATAGCAAATGCTTTTTCATCTTTAGCAATAAGCGAATATCTTTCCTTCAACTTTATAATGATATCTTCGAATTCCGTCATATGACTTTTAATTGTTGTGCCTTCCTTCATTTTAAAGAAGAGGCACGAGCTCATCAGCAACAATCTGTAGGTCAAAGTTTTCTTAAAGAATAAATTCTCAAGCTTGCTCCAAATACCTATAGCTATCTTTTCAGGCACAATATCATATATAACATTTTCTCCAATAGCCATCTATAAATTACAAAATTCCCATGTTGGCATTTCTTTAGCCTTAAATTAATACATATTAGGGTCAAACTTGTCTTTAGGAAATACTACAGGATGAACTCCATTTAACACACACACACACCCAAAGCTTATGTGAGAAATGATCAATAAACGAAATAATATATTGACCTCCCCTTAGGGACGGAGTACTGGATGGTCCCCGGACGTCTGTATGAACATAATAAAGTATTTTTTTAGTGTTGTGTTTTCCAACACCAAAAGAAACACGACTTTGCTTTCCTTTGAGACATCCTAGATAAAAATCTAGGCTAGCAGGTACGACGACTTAAATGAGTTTTCGCTTGCGGAAAATCTCCAAGTTCTTCTCGGATGTGTGGGCCAAACGAAGATGCCATAAATGAGAAACATTGGGATTTTGTGAACTATCAGCTACACACGATTCAAAAGAAATAGTCTTCCCAATCAAATGAAAAATAATCTTTTTTCCCGTTCACCTTTCATTACAATAAAACTCCCTCGGGAGATGCGCAAACTCCCGTCTTCAATACGAATTTTGCACTCCAATTTAGACTATTTTCTAACAGGGTTCGAGGAACGAGTCATGGATGGAACATATTTAACATTATTCAATGTCTTAATACACCCATTAAACATCTTGATCTGCATAGTATTGATACCCTGAGTGACACACGAGTACTGTTTCCCATATAAATATTGTTACCTTAAACGACTTTTTCGAAGGTAGGGAAACCATCCCAGAATGGTTTCATATGACAATATGCACCGGTATCTAACACCCATCGCTTGTGACCTTGTGGTAGTGTGAGTATGGTAGAGAATCGATCTTGCTCCTCTTTAGCTGCAACAACTTATGATTCAACGTTCTTTTTGTCTTTCAGACTCAGTCAATCTTTCAGCCAATGACCTGGATTATGGAAATTACAGTTTCCCCGTGTCTTTGATTTCCCACAAGAACCAGGTCGACAGGACTGAGAGCGCCCACAATTTCTTGTTCTTGAAGACTGTTGATCATCTCGGCCTCTATCATCAAATAGTCGTTGGTTGTGATTGTTCTCCTTGGGATTGTTACCAATCCTCATCTGAATTCTTTGATCTTCATAAATCATTCATGTTTTCACAACAGAGGAAGAAAAAGTTTCTCTTCCATATATAAACTGTTAATGAATTGGAAATATTTCTCGAGAAGTGAATACAACAGGATCATAGCAAATGCTTTTTCATCTTTAGCAATAAGCGAATATCTTTCCTTCAACTTTATAATGATATCTTCGAATTCCGTCATATGACTTTTAATTGTTGTGCCTTCCTTCATTTTAAAGAAGAGGCACGAGCTCATCAGCAACAATCTGTAGGTCAAAGTTTTCTTAAAGAATAAATTCTCAAACTTGCTCCAAATACCTATAGCTATCTTTTCAGGCACAATATCATATATAACATTTTCTCCAATATCCATCTATAAATTACAAAATTCCCATGCTGGCATTTCTTTAGCCTTAAATTAATACATATTAGGGTCAAACTTGTCTTTAGGAAATACTACGGGATGAACTCTATTTAACACACACACACCCAAAGCTTATGTGAGAAATGATTAATAAATGAAACAAAGTATTTACCTCTCCTTAGGGACGGAGTACTGGATGGTCCCCGGACATCTGTATGAAAATAATCAAGTATTATTTTCGTGTTTTGTTTTCCAACACCAAAAGAAACACGACTTTGCTTTCCTTTGACACATCCTCTATAAAAATCCAGGCTAGCAGGTACGACGACTTTAATGAGTTTTCGCTTGCGCAAAATCTCCAAGTTCTTCTCGGATGTGTGGCCCAAACGAAGATGCCATAAATGAGAAACATTGGGATTTTGTGAACTATCAGCTACACACGATTCAAAAGAAATAGTCTTGCCAATCAAATGAAAAAAAATATTTTTTCCCGTTCACCTTTCATTACAATAAAACTACCTCGAGAGATGCGCAAACTCCCGTCTTCAATCCCAATCTTGCACCCCAATTTAGACTGTTTTCTAACAGAGATCAAGGAACGAGTCATGGATGGAACATATTTGACATTATTCAATGTCTTAATACACCCATTAAACATCTTGATCTGCATATTATTGATACCCTGAGTGACACACGAGTACTGTTTCCCATATAAATATTATTACCTTCAACGACTTTTTCGAAGGTAGGGAAACCATCCCAGAATGGTTTCATATGGCAATATGCACCGGTATCTAACACCCATCGCTTGTGACCTTGTGGTAGTGTGATTATGGTAGAGAATCCATCTTGCTCCTCTTTAGCTGCAACAACTGATGATTCAACGTTCTTTTTGTCTTTCAATCTTTCAGCCAATGACCTGGCTTATGGAAATTACAGTTTCCCCGTGTCTTTGATTTCGCACAAGAACCAGGTCGACAGGACTGAGAGCGCCCACAATTTCTTGTTCTTGAAGACTGTTGATCATCTCGGCCTCTATCATCAAATAGGTGTTGGTTGTGATTGTTCTCTTTGGGATTGTTACCAATCCTCATCTGAATTCTTTGATCTTCATAAATCATTCCTGTTTTCACATCAGAGGAAGAAAAAGTTTCTCTTCCATATATAAAACTGTTAATGAATTGGAAATATTTCTCGGGAAGTGAATACAACAGGATCATAGCAAATGCTTTTTCATCTTTAGCAATAAGCGCATATGTTTCCTTCAACTTTATAATGATATCTTCGAATTCCGTCATTTGACTTTTAATTGTTGTGCCTTCCTTCCTTTTAAAGAAGAGGCACAACCTCATCAGCAACAATCTGTAGGTCAAAGTTTTCTTAAGGAATAAATTCTCAAGCTTGCTCCAAATACCTATAGCTATCTTTTCAGGCACAATCTCATATATAACATTTTCTCCAATAGCCATCTATAAATTACAAAATTCCCATGCAGGAATTTCTTTAGCCTTAAATTAATACATATTAGGGTCAAACTTGTCTTTAGGAAATACTACGGGATGAACTCCATTTAACACACACACACCCAAAGCCTATGTGAGAAATGATCAATAAACGAAACAAAATATTTACCTCTCCTTAGGAACGGAGTACTGGATGGTCCCTGGACGTCTGTATGAACATAATCATGTATTATTTTAGTGTTTTGTTTTCCAACACCAAAAGAAACACGACTTTTCTTTCCTTTGACACATCCTGTATAAAAATCCAGGCTAGCAGGTACGACGACTTTAATGAGTTTTCGCTTGCGCAAAATCTCCAAGTTCTTCTCGGATGTGTGGCCCAAACGAAGAAGCCATAAATAAGAAACATTCGGATTTTGTGAACTATCAGCTACACACGATTCAAAAGAAATAGTCTTGCCAATCACATGAAAAAAATATTTTTTCCCGTTCACCTTTCATTACAATAAAACTACCTCGGGAGATGCGTAAACTCCCGTCTTCAATCCGAATCTTGCACCACAATTTAGACTGTTTTCTAACAGAGATCAAGGAACGAGTCATGGATGGAACATATTTGACATTATTCAATGTCTTAATACACCCATTAAACATCTTGATCTGCATAGTATTGATAACCTTAGTGACACACGAGTACTGTTTCCCATATAAATATTGTTACCTTCAACGACTTTTTCGAAGGTAGGGAAACCATCGCAGAATGGTTTCATATGGAAATATGCACCGGTATCTAACACCCATCGCTTGTGACCTTGTGGTAGTGTGAGTATGGTAGAGAATCGATCTTGCTCCTCTTTAGCTGCAACAACTGATGATTCAACGTTCTTTTTGTCTTTCAGACTCAGACAATCTTTCAGCCAATGACCTGGCTTATGGAAATTACAGTTTCCCCGTGTCTTTGATTTCCCACAAGAACCAGGTCGAAAGGACTGAGAGCGCCCACAATTTCTTGTTCTTGAAGACTGTTGATCATCTCGGCCTATCATCAAATAGTCGTTGGTTGTGATTGTTCTCCTTGGGATTGTTACCAATCCTCATCTGAATTCTTTGATCTTCATAAATCATTCCTGTTTTCACATCAGAGGAAGAAAAAGTTTCTCTTCCATATATAAAACTGTTAATGAATTGGAAATATTTCTCGGGAAGTGAATACAACAGGATCATAGCAAATGCTTTTTCATCTTTAGCAATAAGCGCATATGTTTCCTTCAAATTTATAATGATATCTTCGAATTCCGTCATATGAATTTTAATTGTTGTGCCTTCCTTCCTTTTAAAGAAGAGGAACGACCTCATCAGCAACAATCTGTAGGTCAAAGTTTTCTTAAGGAATAAATTTTCAAGCTTGCTCCAAATACCTATAGCTATATTTTCAGGCACAATCTCATATATAACATTTTCTCCAATAGCCATCTACAAATTACAAAATTCCCATGCATGCATTTCTTTAGCCTTAAATTAATACATATTAGGGTCAAACTTGTCTTTTGGAAATACTACGGGATGAACTCCATTTAACACACACACACCCAAAGCTTATGTGAGAAATGATCAATAAACGAAACAAAATATTTACCTCTCCTTAGGGACGGAGTACTGGATGGTCCCCGGACGTCTGTATGAACATAATCATGTATTATTTTAGTGTTTTGTTTTCCAACACCAAAAGAAACACGACTTTGCTTTCTTTTGACACATCCTGTATAAAAATCCAGGCTAGCAGGTACGACGACTTTAATGAGTTTTCGCTTGCGCAAAATCTCCAAGTTCTTCTCGGATGTGTGGCCCAAACGAAGATGCCATAAATGAGAAACATTGGGATTTTGTGAACTATCAGCTACACACGATTCAAAAGAAATAGTCTTGCCAATAAAATGAAAAAAAAATATTTTTTCCCGTTCACCTTTCATTACAATAAAACTACCTTTGTTTTCTAACAGAGGTCAAGGAACGAGTCATGGATGGAACATATTTGACATTATTCAATGTCTTAATACACCCATTAAACATCTTGAACTGCATAGTATTGATACCCTGAGTGACACACGAGTACTGTTTCCCATATAAATATTGTTACCTTCAACGACTTTTTCGAAGGTAGGGAAACCATCCCAGAATGGTTTCATATGGCAATATGCACCGGTATCTAACACCCATCGCTTGTGACCTTGTGGTAGTGTGAGTATGGTAGAGAATCCATCTTGCTCCTCTTTAGCTGCAACAACTGATGATTCAACGTTCTTTTTGTCTTTCAATCTTTCAGCCAATGACCTGGCTTATGGAAATTATAGTTTCCCCATGTCTTTGATTTCCCACAAGAACCAGGTCGACAGTACTGAGAGCGCCCACAATTTCTTGTTCTTGAAGACTATTGATCATCTCGGCCTCTATCATCAAATAGGTGATGGTTGTGATTGTTCTCTTTGGGATTGTTACCAATCCTCATCTGAATTCTTTGATCTTCATAAATCATTCCTGTTTTCACATCAGAGGAAGAAAAAGTTTCTCTTCCATATATAAAACTGTTAATGAATTGGAAATATTTCTCGGGAAGTTAATACAACAGGATCATAGCAAATGCTTTTTCATCTTTAGCAATAAGCGCATATGTTTCCTTCAACTTTATAATGATATCTTAGAATTCCGTCATATGACTTTTAATTGTTGTGCCTTCCTTCCTTTTAAAGAAGAGGCACGACCTCATCAGCAACAATCTGTAGGTCAAAGTTTGCTTAAGGAATAAATTCTCAAGCTTGCTCCAAATACCTATAGCTATCTTTTCAGGCACAATCTCATATATAACATTTTCTCCAATAGCCATCTATAAATTACAAAATTCCCATGCAAGCATTTTTTAGCCTAAATTAATACATATTAGGGTCAAACTTGTCTTTAGGAAATACTACGGGATGAACTCCATTTAACACACACACACCCAAAGCTTATTTGAGAAATGATCAATAAACGAAACAAAATATTTACCTCTCCTTAGGGACGGAGTACTGGATGGTCCCCGGACGTCTGTATGAACATAATCAAGGATTCTTTTAGTGTTGTGTTTTCCAACACCAAAAAGAACACGCCTCTGCTTTCCTTTGACGCATCCTGAAAAAAAAATCCAGGCTAGCAGGTACGACGACTTTGATGAGTTTTCGCTTGCGTAAAATCTCCAAGTTCTTCTCGGATTTGTGGCCCAAATGAAGGTTCCATAAAAGAGAAACATGGGGATTTTGTGAACTATCAGCTACACACGATTCAAAAGAAATAGTCTTGCCAATCAAATGAAAAAAAATATAATTTTCCCGCTCACCTATCATTACAAAAAAACTAATTCGGGAGATGCTCAAACTCCCGTCTTCAATCCGAATCATACACCCAATTTGGACAGTTGTCTAACAGAGTTCAAGGAATGAGTCATGGATGGAACATATTTGACATTATTTAATGTCTTAATACACCTATCGAACATCTTGATTCGCATAGTATTGATACCCTGAGTGACACACGAAGTACTGTTACCTATATAAATATTGTTACCTTCAACGACTTTTTCAATGGTAATGAAACCATCCCGGAATGATTTCATATGGCAATATGCATCGTATATCTAACACCCATTGCTTGTGACCTTGTGGTAGTGTGACTATGGTAGAGAAGCCATCTTGCTCCTCTTTAGCTGCAACAACTGATGATTTAACGTTGTTTTTGTCTTTAAGACTTAAAAAATCTTTCACCCAATGACCTGGGTTATGGAAATTATAGTTTCCCCATGTCTTTGATTTCCCACGAGAACCAGGTCGACAGGACTGAGAGCGCCCACTATTTCTTATTCTTGAAGACTGTTGATCATCTCGGCCTCTATCATCAAATAGGCGTTGGTTGTGATTGTTATCCTTGGGATTGTTACCACTCCTAATCTGAATTTTTTAATCTTCGAAAATCATTCCTGTTTTCACATCAGAGGGGGAAAAAGTTTCTCTTCCATATATAAAACTGTTAGTGAATGGGAAATATTTCTCGGGAAGTGAATACAACAGGATCATAGCAAGTGCTTCTTCATGTTTTGCATGAAGCGAATCTGTTTCCTTCAACTTTATAATGATATCTTCGAATTTCGTCATATGACTTTTAATTGTTGTCCCTTCCTTCATTTTGAAGAAGAGGCACGACCTCATCAGCTACAATCTGTTGGTCAAAGTTTTCTTGAGGAATAAATTCTCAAGCTTGCTCCAAATACCTATAGTTATCTTTTCAGGCAAAATATCATATGTAACATTTTCTCTAATAGCCATCTATAAATTAAAAAATGCCCATGCTTCCATTTGTTTAGCCTTAATTTAATACATATTAGGGTCTAACTTGTCTTTACGAAATACTACGGTATTAACTCCATTTTTTTCTAAGTACAACAGATGTTGTGAACTGCCATTTAAAAAAATTACCGTTCACATTCCAAGTCTATATACGAATCCCAGCCCCAGATAAATTAAATATAACTTCTTGGTATGACCTTTGGGTCTGATTTGAGGGACCGAAACCAAAACGGTTTTCTACTTCAGCCATAGAGACAAATATATGTGCAAACTAGTTTAAGTATATTTTCTAGAAAAACCCAAATCTAGATCCAAAGATCTTATACAAATTGTTTAGAAAAATGTGTGCCACACATAAACTTGTAGAAATCCAAGTGCATAACAAACCCAACAATAAATGCGTATAATAATAATCTAGATGTTGCACAAAAATACTCTAATGTATAAAACAACCCACAAAATATAGATAATAACAAATTACGTTATTATCTATAAGTATAGCAAGATCAAAACAAATAACACCAGGATTTAACGTGGTTCCACTATTGGTGTGATAGTGTACGTCCGCTAGAGAGAGAGAGAGAACAAGAGTTTATTACCAACCAGGATAAATTACAACGTGTTATCGAGATCCTTGGATCAAAAAATCAGCTACCTAATTCTTCCTCACTAATATATATATATATATATATATATATTTCTAGACAAGGGAAAAAAATAAGAGGAAGGAGAAGAAGACTAAAATGTCTTATAACTTTACTTGTGGTTGTGATATCTTCATCGTATGCATGCATGCATATATATATATATATATATATGGGGAGATGAGAGTAAGGACAAAAGGTAGGGTTGACTTCTAAAAGGTAAGGCAAAGTGAAAGGTTTGCAGAAAAAAGAAATGCAGATGCTTCTTTCCCATACACAAGACAAAAGTCTTCTGTAAGACAAAAGACCAATTGTCAACTCTTCTATCCATGCAAAGGTCTTCATGCAGGACAAACTTCCTTGCAAAAGTCTCTCTTTTCTCCACCATGCAAAAGTACAACATCAAATGAAAAACTTATCTGATTTAAGTTTTTCAACAGTTTCATTATTCTGATACTAATTCTTGATTGCTTGTTTGTTAAAGGTGGATTATGATAAGGCAATAATTTATATGGTTGGTAAATAAAAAAGATTTTTTTTCTTTAGCAATTATGAGTACAACAACGTTGTTCTAAGGATCGAGATTGATGTCCTTGTTGGGTTGGGCATATATATTGTATCCAGATTTCCTCATGAGGCTTATCAAGTTTGGTGAAGGGTCGTGTTAGAAGTTGAGTTAACATGAGAAGCGTGAGAAGTGGATCTGAACCCTTGATCACTTTTAATCTTAAGCCCACCCATGAATTGCTCTTGATACGGGGATACTGATACAGGGAGAATCCGAGAGCTATCATGGTTTTTCTTCTATCTCCAAAAAAGAAGAAAACGAGCTCAAAGAAGGCTCGGAATTTGGCATCAAAAAAGGAGCAAACAGCTCCTAGCGGTTGTTACACCGAGACCTAAGTCCCGGTACAAGTATCGTTGGCTACTGGAATGTACAGCACCAACAACAAAGTTTATCGAGAGTTTCACCGAGACTTAACTCACGGGACAAGTCTCGGTGACCATCGGAGACAACTCTCGCTTCCAAAGACTACTGAGAGTTTAACCCAGACTTAAGTCTCGGGACAACTCTCGAAAACATATTTCCTTATTTTAATTATTTAAACTTAGGATAATTATTGTTAGTTTTGATTATTATTATTAGGATTAATATTTAGTTTACTTTTTATTCATTATTTAATTACTTTTATGGTTAGTTTAGAATTAGGATAGATTTAATTTCCATAGTTATCGCTTGATTAGTTTAGCTATAAATAGGTTTTATTATTTTCTTTGTTAATCAAAAATTATTGATCAATAAAGTTATCTTATAGAGTTTTATCTCTAGGTTTAAGAGTTTTCTCTTATTTTCCAATTTAACGCTTGTCGATCTATTATGTACTTTTCCCTGCCGCGTCAGTTGGTATCTGAGCAGGCTTCTGTTAAGTCTAATTTTGTAGTAATCATTGTATTTATTTTCTAGCCTATACTGTGCTTAATGTTCATATCTGTATTGTAAAGGCTAGGGGTATTTACGTCCCCTTAGAGCCTTTGTTTTGTAACTTTTGCACTCACAGTTTAATTGATCTGAATACTTTGCGCTTCCTTACTCTCTCTCTCTACTTTCTCTCTCTAAAGATTTAGAGATCTTGGTTTCTCAATTGGTATCAGAGCGTACTAGATCTTGAGAGGATTGAGAGAAATCATTTTTAGTTACTGAATTTGTAGATTAAGCAGAAAATTTGATTGATTTTCTTGATATTTCAAGAAAATCTCATTTTTTGCTTGATTCATCAAATTTGGATAAGTTTCTGGTTGAATTTGTGCAAATTTGTTTGGTATAGATTCGTTTTTAGTAGTTGATCATACTTGATTCAAATATTTGTGCATAAAAAACCATGATTTGATTCTCGATTTTGTGTTTTTGTGATTTTTCTCAAAAACTCGTTAAACGTACTGTTACATTCTAGATTTTTAGATTTAGTGGTTTTTAATCGAGTTTGATAATCAAAAGTTGTTAGAAAGGTGTTTTCGATATTCAGTGTGTGTTTTTCATGCATAAAATTCTTTGTTTGAATTGATCTTGCAAAAATTTGTGAGTTTTTAATGTTTTCGCTTCATTCATACAAGTTTCCGCCTCATTCATAATAGTTTGCGATTCATTCATAAATTTTGCTTAAAGTTCTTTGTGGTCTAACTCGTGTGTTAGTGAATTTTCAGGTTTGTGGTTCACGTTGGAAACGCAAAGCTTCTAGTTTATCGGCTCTATTTAATACGGAAACCATCAGTTTGCGAATCACTCTGTATACGCAAAGTATACTTCGCGATTCTCTCTTCAAGCGAAAAGATCTTTTTGTGCATTAAGTTTTCGCTTCTCTCACAAACGCAAAGTCTCAACCCACAAAGTCACAGTTTTCATATCATACTTGCAACGCAAAGCTCAACCCGCAAAGTCACAGTTTGTGTATCATACTTGAAACGCAAAGTTGAAACGCAAAGTTCACATTTGCGCGTCTTCTTGACTTCGACAATTTTTCTGAAATTTCTGATTTTTTCACAAGATGTTTAGCACAACTCTACAAGAATAACCTCATGATGTCTTTGGGGTCTGATACTCGTCCACATGTATTCATCAATGAGAACGAATTCGAACAGTGGCAGGATCGGTTTATCAATTTTATTGAAAGGCAACCGAATGGGGACAATATGATGAAGTCTTTGACTAAAGGTCCAATGGTTAGGCCAATGAAGGTTATTCCTGCTACTGCAACCTCTGAAGCTTCAACAGTAGAAAAAGCATTAATAGAATATGACGCCGATGAACTCCTTCATTATCAAGATGACAATCAAGCTAAGTCAAATCTGATCCTTGCTCTTCCCAACTCCATTTATAACAGAATCGATTGATTCAAACATAATCCAATGTTGATGTGGACTCAACTTGAGAAGATTATGCTTGGTACTGCAATGTCTACTCAGTTGAGACAGACTAGGTACATGAACAACTTTGAAAAGTTCAAGGCTAAGGATGGGGAAAGTTTGAAGAGTGTGTTTGATCGATTATGGGTTGTCATTAACGATCTTTACAAGATTAAAGTCATTAAGACTGAGTTGGAGGCTAACTTGAAATTCCTAAACGCATTACAACTAGAGTGGAACAAGTCATGCCACAGAATGAGAAATGATGTCAGAATCTCAACCATGCCAATTCAGGAGTTATACGAAATCTTGATGACAGATGAATCTATGGTAATGGAGAAGAAGGCGAAAATGGATAAGAAGAACAAGCCTCTGTCAGTAGATCCCATTGCTCTTATAGCTAGCCAACTGGCTGAGCAAGCTTTGAACGAATCGACTTATGATGGATCTACAGATGATGATGGCGAAGCTCTTGAAAAGGCCATGATTCTTCTAACTCAGCATTATCAGAAACAGTTTAAGCACAGATCTGGGTCGAACAACCTGCGGTTTACTTCTGGTTCTAAGAAGATAGAACCTGGTGCTCTTTCAAAGACATACACTCCAAAGTATGAACCAGCTAAGGTAGTTGATCAAAAGAAAGATGACAAAAAGGTGATGAACTGTTTTAACTGTGGGAAGCCTGGACATATGGTTAAGGATTGGAGAGTCAAAGTGGTAAAGGATGCTGCTTTTTACCGAAAGAAGTTGGCTCTAGCTGAAAAGAAGGAAAGTGGAACCATCCTGTTGGCCGAAGAAGAATACTGGTTGGATCATTCGGACAACGAGGCTGAAAATGAGGAAACTGCGGCTATGTGCTTTATAGGTGATGACAAATCTGATGATGAGGAAGAGGATACCTCATCTGATGGTTCTGAGATAATATCAGAGTTTAACTATAATTTCTTTTTTATCTCAAATGAAGAGGAAACTGCGGCTATTTCTTTTCCACGTTGGAAACGTAAACTGATAGTTTGCGCATGCAGTTGGACGCGCAAAGCTCAGTTTGCGCCTCCAATGGGAAGCGCAAACCTCCTCCAGACTCCGAGGCTAGTTCTTCAATGTCAAATGCTAAGACTGATTTCTTTGATAAAGTTTCTTCTTCTGATTCAATTATTGATGATTCTTTACTGCTAAATGCTCAATTTTATAAAAAGAAGCGTAAAAGAAGAAGATCAAAGAAGTCAAAGAAACATGATACTGTCTTATCTGAAAATTCTAATGTTTCTGATTTTTCTTCTTCAGATCGGACTGTGAGGAAGTAACCAAGGCAGATTTGGAGGATGAAACAACAACTTTTAGAATATGAACTGTTAGGAGTTAACTGTGTAGACAATCTTTGTGATACTGATACATTTGCTACATGTAATAAAAACCCAAAATATTCTTTTCATCAAATGTTTGATATATCAAAGAATATCTCATATTCTTCTTCTAGTTCTGATTCTGATAATTGTGTTTTATCTTCTATTGATAATTGCTTTTATTAAAGACATAAATCTAACAAGGGACCCATAAGCATATGGGTACCTAAAAAGGTGTAGTTTCTGTGTGTGCAGCTAAGTCAATTATGGTATCTGGACTCGAGATGTTCAAAACATATGACTGGAAACAAATCACTTCTGTCTAATTTTAAAGATAAATGTTGCGGTCGTGTGAAATTTGGCAACTGTGAGACAGCTCCGATTCTTGGTTATGGTGATCTAGTTCAGGGTAACATAACTGTAAAAATAGTAAGCTACGTCGAGGGTCTAAGTCACAACCATTTCAGCATATGACAGTTCTACGATAAAAACCTTGAAGTCAGCTTCAAATCCAAAAGAGTTGCAGTGAAGAATGATAATGGCAAGGATCTTCTGGTGGGAAAAAGACACTCAAATTTGTATACCATTGATATTTCCAAGATAAAAATTCCTTCAGATATCTTCTTGCTTTCTAAAGCTTCAGTTCAAGAAAGTTGGATTTGGCACACACGTTTAGCTCACCTCAACTTTAAGTATATGGATCGCCTAGTCAAGAATGATTCAGTAAGAGGTCTTCCAGTTCTCCGTTTCCAGAAAGACCATCTACGCCAGGATTGTGACAAAGGAAAAATGAAGAAAGCTCCTCATAAGCCTAAACCTGAACACTGCACGTCGGCTATTCTTGATCTTTTGCATGTTGATTTGTGTGGTCCGATGAAGACGAAGAGTTTAGGACATAAGAAATATGTTTTGGTGATTATTGATGATTACTCCAGATATACTTGGGTAAAATTTCTGAAGTCAAAAGACGAGACTCCTGAAGTACTCATCAACCTCTTCAAGACAACTCAGACAAATAAGCAGAAGCAAGTGAAAGTGGTAAGATCTGACAATGGCATTGAATTCAAAAACATCACTCTTCAGGAATTCTATGAATCTCAAGGAATACAACAACAATTTTTTGCTGCACGTACTCCGCAACAGAACAGTGTTGTTGAAAGAAGAAACAGAACGCTTGTTGAGTCCGCCAGATCAATGCTCGCTTATTCAGGTCTATCTTTGTCTTACTGGGCTGAAGCAGTATCAACTGCCTGTCATGCACAGAACATATCAATTCTGCATCGTCGTTTCAACAAAACACCGTATGAACTTATGAACGGGATCAAACCGGACATCAAGTATTTCAAGTCATTCGGGTGTAAATGCTACGTTCTGAATGACAGGGAGAATCTGAACAAGTTTAGTCCAAAGGCAGACGAGGGTGTATTCGTGGGTTATTCTTCAAACTCTGCCGCTTATAGAGTTTTTCTGATCTCTGCAAGAAAGGTCATAGAGAGTGTCAATGTAAAATTTGACGAAGCTGTTGATTTGGTTTCTAGTCACTCAGACTCAGAACCCGCTATTACTGAAAATTCAGTTTCTGAACAAATCAGTTCAGAACCTGCTCTTTCATCAGATAACCAGGATTCTTCTACTCCCTCTCCTAATCTTTCTGATCTTGATTTTCTGTTTGAAAATTTTTATGATGATGTGCCAAGATCTAACTCTGAAAATGTTTCTAATGTTTTGAATCATAAAACTGAGAGCTCATCTATTCCAAATTTCGCTGAATCTATCTCTCACAATGATGCTGCTCCAATCTCTCCTGTTCAACAAAAACTGGCACAACAAGATTTTGTTCAATCAGACAATGTTCAATCAGAAACTGAGCCTATTCATGAAGAACATATTCAAGAAGAGTCTATTCAAGATCAAACTGTTCAAGAGGAATCACTTCAGGAAGAAGTACAGAATGATGTTATTCAACAAACTGTTCCCGAATCTGAGTCAAAGATTGTTGAGATACCTCCTCCTCAAGTTGAAACTATTTCTATTTCTTCATCTGATGTAGAAGTTTCTGAACCTTCCTCTCTTCAATTAGTAGTGGTTCAAGATGTAATTAATCCTCTCCCTCATACAACAAAATGGACAAGATCTCATCCAATTGATCAAATTATTGGAGATCCTCAAGCCAGTGTTTCTACACGCTCCAAGTCGGCTACTTCCAACGAATGTCTCTTCACTTGCTTCCTAAGCAAGATTGAACCTACAAAAGTTTCTGAAGCGTTGGAGGACCCGGATTGGATTATTGCTATGCAAGAGGTTCTTAATAAATTTGATGCACTGAAAGTGTGGAGACTTGTACCAAGGCCTAAAGGAAAAAGCATAATTGGTACAAAGTGGATATTCAAGAATAAAAAGGATAAAGATGGTATCGTTGTGCTTAATAAAGCAAGATTGGTAGCCAAAGGATATCGACAAGAAGAAGGTATTGACTACGATGAAACATTTGCACCCGTTGCCAGATTGGAAGCTATCCGAATGTTTCTTGGCTTTGCTGCTTATCGCAACTTCACAGTATATCAAATGGACGTCAAGACGGTATTTCCCAATGGCAAGCTGAAAGAAGAAGTATATGTATCTCAGCCAGAGGGATTTGTTGACAAAGATCGTCCAGATTATGTATATTTTCTCAATAAAGCATTGTATGGTTTGAAACAAGCTCCACTGGCGTGGTATGACGAGTTGTCAGCTTTCTTGGTCAAATCCGGCTTCACTAAAGGGTCTATCGATACTACTCTTTTCATTTATAGAACTAATCTTGATATCTGCTTAGTAGAAATATACATAGATGATATTATTTTTGGTGCGACTAACAAATCTTTATGTACTTGGTTTTCTGATTTAATGACCTCTAGATTTCAGATGAGCATGATGGGAGAAATCAACTTCTTCCTCGGCTTACAAGTGAAGCAGCTTCCAGATGGAATCTTCATCAATCAGTCAAAGTACGTATTTGACATTTTGAAGAAATTCAAGATGGACAAATCTACTTCAATCGGCACACCGATGGCTCTCGGTGCCAAACTCGATCTCGGTCCAGATGGAAAAGCTGTGGATCAAAATACATACAGAGGGATGATCGGATCGCTGATGTATCTAACTGCCAGTCGCCCGGACATAATGTTCTCCACGTGCTTATGTGCCCGATTCCAAGCTAAACCAAAAGAATCTCATCTTTTAGCAGTCAAACGCATTTTTAGATATATTAAAGGAACTCCTTATTTAGGATTATGGTATCCTAAAAGTTCTGACTATAATTTGATTGCTTATTCAGATGCAGATTTTGGTGGTAATCAATTGGACAGGAAGAGTACGTCTAGTCATCTTCAGTTTTTAGGTGACAGACTAATAAGCTGGGCGTCGAAAAAGCAAAACTGCGTTTCAATATCAACAGTCGAAGCTGAATACGTCGCTGCAGCTAGTTGTTGTGCTCAAGTGCTCTGGATGAAAACGCAACTTCGCGATTACGGGATACTATACAAGACAGTGCCGATATATTGTGACAGCAAGTCCGCAATTGCCATCTCTGTCAATCCGGTCCAGCACACTAAGACCAAGCATATAGACATGAGATACCATTTTATAAAGCATCACGTGGAAGAAGGTACTATTGAGTTATATTTTGTCCCAACTGACTATCAACTTGCTGATTTTTTTACAAAAGCTTTAGATGAAAAACGTTTTAATTATTTGCTTTCTAAACTTGGCATGTTGAATTTAAAAGTTTAAATCTTTACAAATTTTATTCTATAAAGTAAAATCTTTCAGATTTTCTTTCTTTTGAATAAAATGTGTGTATAGGATCTTTTACAAGTCGCCTTGTTTATATTAAAGTTTTATATGGTCAACTTTCAAGTCTTACAAACATCGAAAAGTAAGCAACATGTTTGACGCTTTAGATTCTGCTTTAAAGATATGTGAGTCGGCATATTTATGGTTTACTTTGCTTGAACAACCTAAGTGATCAGAATTGTAGATCGTAATGAAAATATGGGCTAAGCGATTCAATATAGATCTGAGTTATTGAGATGATTATTTTTTTAAGCATATAAAATATAGAAATCTCTGGGTTTAAAAGTTTGTACCTGTGACCTTTCTGGTTTGGGAAAGTAAGTTCCGTGGGATGCTCGACATCTGGTCCCCTAAGGTCATTTAGTCTGGGAGTGATCGAGCAGAAATCCTTCTATAGAATCAGATCGAAAGTCATGTTTTACTTGTATGAATGGGTTTAAAATATGTCGATGTAGCCTTTCTGATCCCGGAAAGTAAGTTCCAAGGGGTGCTTGACACCTAGTCCCCTAAGGCCATCTGGTCCGGGAGCGGCTGACCCAAATCCTGCAATAGGGTCAGATAGAAAGTTACGTTTACGGCATGATCTTTACTTATCGAACTCTTTGATTAAAAGATGCCAAAGTGCACATCGCTTAAAAGATGCCAAAGAGCACACTCATGTGAAGATGCCAATGTGCACACTGCTAAAAGATGCCAATGATCACACATCTCTTGATACTTGGTGATATATTTTGAGCAGCGATAAACCTGTAAATTTCTGAAAATCTTAATTCTTGATGATTTAGTGTCTGTACATGCAAAGTTCTCCATTTTATGTTTAGAATTGCATTTTTTTTGAAGCTAGTTAAAAGATCGCAAGCGAGCACACTGAATAGATACCTGCAAGTGTTTGAAACTGAACATGTTTTAACTTGATATGCAATGAAACTTGTTCTGGTATCCAGCAACACATGCTTGATTTCAACTGATTGATAAAATCTGGGAAATTTTACTGAGTAGGCTTTAATTTGTTTAGTGTTTAAAAGTTTATATATTCAGTTGTTACAAAATTTATATTCAATATGATCATCTTTCATACTGATGTCTTTATGTTTGAGTATCTGTATTTTTTTGTATATGGTATGTGCATATTTCGAGGGGGAGAGATCATCTTCTTGTCAAATATGACAACATTATGTTTTTTAGGGGGAGTGCTCATAACTGATAAAATTTTTCTCGTTCTAATCAGAAATTTATCAGGTAAGTTTTCTGATATTCCTACACATTTGTTATACTGATATGTTAATTTTTTATGCATTTGTGTAGGGGGAGTAAAGGAACCTGTCAGGTAAAATTTTCATTTAGCTGTATTTTTTTAAGAATATTTTTTTTAGGAATATTATTTTTTTTTAAGTATATTTTTTTAGTATTATTAATTTTTTTTAAGTTTAGTATAAATAGAGGTTAGTATATGAATATTCACTTTTATTGCTTCTTTTCATCATTTTGAATATTGAAGTACTGTTCATCTTCTTCCCTCCTACTCTCTGTGCGCCGAAATCCATTGACTTTAGATTGTTGTTCTTTTTCAATCAAGTATGTGTTTTCGATTACTTCGCATTCGTTTATCGATCTTAAGTAATGTTTCATTATGCTTATTGTTGATTCAAGTGTTCATGAACCTGATGTTTGCTTTTCTCGAACTGTTCATCTTCCAAAATCTCAGATTGTAATTTCGTGAATTTTTACTTAAATCAAGTATTGGGTTTTGCTTAGAACTGATAATCGATCATCATGTATGCTTCTTTTATCTTTAATTTCTTGTATTCTTGCTTTAATTTTGTTTTTTTGTGGTTTTCGGTTTGTTTCTCGCGAAAACTAGGTTTTTGTACAGGTATGATAGACCCGCAAAGTGAAGTTTGCGCGTCTAACTAGAAACGCAAAGTGAACTTTGCGAGTCTGACTAGAAACGCAAAGTGAACTTTGCGCGTCTAGCTAGAAACACAATGTCTACTTTGCGCTTCTAACTTGTTACGCAAACTTATTGTTTTTGTTTTCCTTGTTCTTTCAAAGTGTAGTTTACGTATCAACAAGGACACGCGAAGTCTACCTTGCGTATCCTCTTTGACACGCAAACTTTCTTTGTGTTTGTGTTTCTTGTTTTGGTTTTGGGTTTATATATCAAGTATGATTGTCCCACAAAGTGTACTTTGCGCATCCAACAGGACACGCAAAGTCTAGTTTGCGTCTCCCGTTGGACACGCAAAGTGAACTTTGCGCATCACACTTGATACGCAAACCTCCCTTTGTGTTTTTGTTTGTCTTGTTTTGTTTTTCTAAGTATAGCTTTCGGACCATGTTAGATACTCAAACTTACCTTTGCGACTCATGACTGAAACGTAAACTTGGCTTTGCGTTTCACGTTCAACACGCAAACCTTGGTTTGCGCTTCTAACTTGGCACGCAAACCATACTTAGAATATTTTATCTTTTTTTGTCTAATCTCTTTTTCATTTTGTTTTCCAGGTCTATTATGCCTTCTAAAACAAATACAGATCCAATGATCCAAGACGAGAATGTCATTCTCGATGATCCGTCTAATCGAGCTTCTCATGAGACTCCCATGCCGTCTCACCCTTCTGTTGGGGCCGATCTTTCTGCTTCTCGTCGTACACCAAATGATGTGTTCCCAACCATCATGTATATGCCTTACAAGCCGAACAACTATTTTGTGAACTTTGATAGAATAAAGATCCATCCGGTTATTCGATCTATTCTTCGAGGACATCCAATTGCTCAAGTTCTGTCTTCTGTTGCTGAAGTTCCGGAGGTCTACATTCAACAGGCTTGGCATTCTATAACAAAGAATGAAATGGCTCGTCCGCATCACTTTGATCTTCTGTTGGTCCCTAAGGTGCTTAACAAGTTTGTAGAAGGGGGGGGGGGTTGAATACAAACACAAGAATTTAAAGTTTAATAAATTGTTTATTGATAAATCAAATACAATTTACAAGTTTGTTGCGGAATAAGATTAAGACAAACTCAATCTAAACAAACTTAAGAAACACTAAGATGGTTACACAAGAAATTCAGAGAATGGGGGATTAAGAGATATAGAAAACAAGGGTTTCTATATGGGGTTCAAGGATTGAGCACACTTCAGATGTAGGGGTGATCTTCCTATTTATACCCTATGCATTAAATGCATCGCAGGGCACTTTACACGTGGCGTTCACTGATTGGCTTTGGTAGTCTGACTGTTGGGAGACATGCTTTCGGCCGGACAATGAATAGTGTAGATGATAGAGGTGTTGTAAGAATTGTGGCAGAGACATGTCCGTTCTGACATATCGTACTAAGTTGTGCAAGGAGAGACAAAAGGAAACTTGAGACATAAGCCAAGTGATCATTCGATCGCTGAGTATCTCTTTCTTCAGAGATATCAAGATTTCAGCGATCGCTGAAGCTTTTCCTCATGTTCCTTCGCGTATAAGTAGATTCGTCTTTGCTTCACTGATATCCGCATCAGGTCACTAGTAGACTTGTCTTTGTTCAGCAGCTTCGTCTTCGATTCAGCTATGAACATCTGTTGACGCGAGACTTGTCTTCAGGGGTTACGTTACTGTTTACATCAGAAACTATCAGCGATACTGAACAGGATCAGTTTGATCACTGATAGTGAAACACTAATACATACAAGATGTTTATAAGAAGACTATCAGCGAGAACTGAACAGACTCAGTCTGATCGCTGATGCTGAAACACTAATACATATTAAAACGTAATTTTCACTAAGTATAGAAAAGGGTCGTTATCAAATCACTGAGAGAGTTTGGATCAACATCTTCAAATCGATCAATTTGAATCTTTTCTTTCCTACAAGCGACTGAGATTGATAGTGGAGCCTTCTGAGCCGAACTCCAGACCAGGTCGTACTACCTATGACAGTTTTCCATCAGAAGAGGAAGTATTTGAGGGAATCAAACAGCTTGGATATGTTGGTCAACTAAACAAAGTTACAGACTTTGACAAGTCTAATCTACCTCCAGTATGGTATGCACTGTTCTCAGTTATCATCAGGTGCCAGACATCGAAGCATTCTGGCACAGATAGTGCAAGTCTAATGTATCTCCGATTGTTTCATGCAGTCGTCTATGACTTGCATGTCGACTACACTTTTATTTTTTGGACCGAACTCTCGGAGGTGGTACATGACAAGTTCACCAACAATAAAACGGAAGTTCATTCCATTCTTTAGATTTCTGAAACTTATTGTTCGAAGCATGCTCCGCAGCAATCCAGCCATTCCTCACAGGTTATCTTGGCCTCAGGTTCCAGACACCGAAATGACTTATATTCAGAAGCAGAAGAGGTCTTTCAACTATTCAATGACCATTCCGTATGCTTTTATTGCCAACTACGCTCATGTTACAGATGAGAATGTCATAGAATTTTGCATGGAGAATGAGTTTATGGAAGCTGCACAGGATGAGCCTTCTCATGACACTCAAGCTGTTGCTGAACATGAAGTTGAAGTTGAAGCAACTGCTGATCAAGAAATTGAAACAATTGCGGAAACTGAAGTTGATATAGCTGTTCATCAGGAAGTTGAAGTATCTACCGCACAAGAAGTTGAGGAAGCTGTTGCATCTCAACAAATTGGATCTGTTATTGCTGATATTGGTACTGAAGCTACTGATGCTACTGCTTTTGATTTTGAAGATGAAGATGATTCTGCTGCTGATACTGCTCGTTCTGGTGATAAAGATGGTGAAGATGCATCTGATAATGATGATGATGATGATGATAATGATAAACCAAGCCTTAAGGTTTATGAAAGGAAAGTTAGGACACCAGAAGTGGTTGATTCAATAGAAGTTCTCTCTGAAGATGATTTTGTTCCTGTTAATCCTTCTGTTGCACATCTTCAAGTAGATGAATTGGATACAACATTTGATCAAGCCTCAGCTTTGGTACAAAGTCAAGATCCAGCAACTTCGCTTGCGGCTATTCAAGTTCCAGTTGTAGAGCTTTCTTCTGATCAAGCTCGAGTATCTTCTGACAAATTCTCTACTTTGAATGATGTCATTCGTCAGTTATCAGAGAAAATGGATGCAAAAAAGGAAGCATAGATTCTGAAGTTGAAGACTTTCTTCAAAGGCAAGATGCCTGAGATTGATACGTTTGTCATTCCTCCAGAGATTCCTTTCAGACGACCAACTGGGGTAGTTCTTCGTGAACCTTCTTCTGTTGTGACTTCAACTACCTCTCCGATTGTTTCTCTTCCGTTTCCTTCGGTGGTTTCTATGTCTGCGGGACTTTCTATGTCTGCTCCTTCTGGTACATCTTTAAGGTCTTCTCTTCATGAACTTCCTATTTCTGAGTTGACTGATCTACTATATGCGCGTCTACTGTCTATGTCACCGCCATAACATCAGGATCAAGATCTTCTTTCTTTGCTACAGAATTTTCAACCTACGCCGCCTCTAGTTCCTTCTTCTGAATCTGACCGGATTACTGCTTTATCTGATGAGTTTCATGCATTCAGATCAGAAGTTCGTACAAGTTTTTCTGATCTCAAATCTTTTATGTCTCAAGCCTTCTCTGATTTATCTTCCAGGCTTCATTTTCATGAACAAAGTTGCAGAACTGAGGCTAGCCCATCTCTTAAGCGCCGACATGACAAAGATGATCCTGATCATCAACGCCATGAGGGGGAGATGGCAAAGAGACCGAGAGTTAAAGGATCTTCTGAAGCTAGAGAAGATATTCAAGAAGAAGTGGCTGGTGATAAAGGAAAGAGTGGTGAATCTGTTCAAGACTACAACATTCAGGATTTAGTGAATGTTATGATTGAAAATGCTGATTTGTCTTCCCTGCATAATGAACTGAATATTTCTGAGAGCAATATTAACAATAATTTACAAATTGTTGTTTATATGGATCCAGATGTTTCTGCAAATATTCATGAAGTTGAAGAATATGAAGCTGCAAATGACATGAGGACATTCTTTGCTAATTTCATAGAGATTAATTCTGATGATGATGAAGATGTCAGATTTGAAAAGATATGTCAAGTCAATGAAGAAGACTGTGATGACATTGTTATCATATCAGATACAGAAGATGACTCAGTGTTCATGGATGCGAAATACGAAGAAGAAGCAGATTTGCTATACAGTGATCTTCCTGCTCATGATGAGGTTCCTGAATCAGCTAAAGCCACATCTACTCTTGTTGCTAGTTCAACTCCGACTACCACTATTCCTTCAAGATCAATTGAAGTTGGTCAGTCTTCAAGAGCAGAAGCTGATGTTCCACCTTCTGATCCTGTAATTCCACCATCTATTCTAGAAGAGGGACCAGCTTTATCTAGACATCAAAGACAAAGAAATTTGCATTGTAGATATTTGGCATCAAGGCAAAGATCATCCTTTCTAGAAGACACTCAGAGAAACATCTTTGTCTCTAGAAGAAGATCAATTAACATCTATGCAATCCTTGGAGTAGAGAAAGAGTCAGATGCCTATCAATATGAATACTTAATGTTCATTAAGTGCCAGCGCAAAAGGAATAATACCGTGTCTTCTCAACATTTGATTGTTCGAGTCATCAGTGTCATAATCAACAAGTTTTTGAATATCTGGTATCCTGATTTTGAAGTTGAAAGAAGAGACTGCAAGCGGTATAAATTTTCAGAGGCAGACTTCTCTGACCTTTCTATAGATGACATTGAATTGTTATATGACCATTTCAGGAATCTATATCATAGAACACACGATGTTTCACAAGCTTTGTTCGTCATCAAAAGATTCATTCGACAACAAATCCGATTCTTCAGAGTTTTTGATTTTCAGATGGTCGTTGAAAGCTTCCAACCAGTTGTAAATCTTCTGAGGCCTAACCAAAGCTTACCAAACTTAGAGTCTTATCCTCTTCTCACCATAGTTGAAGATCCATATGGAGTGGTGTACAAGAATGGGTCAAATGAAAAATGCTTTCTCAGATTTGAAGAAATTGCACATTACTCTAATTGAACTTTAAAGGTGATTAAGCTTCAGTTGGAGCAACATCTGAAGGAGGCTAAAAGAAGATTTTTGGAAACAAGAGAAAATGCATTCCTGGTTGATAATGATGAAATCCGATTTCTCCAGGAGACTTTAGATTCAATTCAAGATAGATTGAATCTCCGCTCAACTCTAAGACGACTGGAAGTTTTAGTTGGTTTGAATAGACTTCGTCAAAGACAAGAGCGTCAATGATTCTCCAAAGTCGCCTGTTTGGTCTATGTTGTTTTTGAAGATTGTTTTTGAAGACCACGGCACCAATGACTAAGGGGGAGATTGTTAAGTCTAATTTTGTAGTAATCATTGTATTTATTTTCTAGCCTATACTGTGCTTAATGTTCATATTTGTATTGTAAAGGCTAGGGGTATTTAAGTCCCCTTAGAGCCTTTGTTTTGTAACTTTTGCACTCACAGTTTAATTGATTTGAATACTTTGCGCTTCCTTGCTCTCTCTCTCTCTACTTTCACTCTCTAAAGATTTAGAGATCTTGGTTTCTCAGCTTCTCCTATCTCTTTTATTAACAATCGCCGATCGACTCGCTACTGAAACAATTTTAGTAGAGATGCATGTGGCATTATCCACGACACTCGATAATCTGACAGCGATTGTCAACAAACATCAACCCAATTTCGTCAACGAAAACAGTCGGAGAAGAGATCGACATGATTGAAGGAACGGTTAAGGTTCCGCGTAATGGCTAACGTAACTGGCTTAATCTTTCAATTTCCGAATCTGAAGAGGATGAGGAAGAAGAACCGGTGAACCTGAGAAGATACTTACAAGATTACCGATGAAAGCAGATATTTCGTCCTTCTATGGAACCAAAGGAGTAGAAGAATTCTTAGATTGGAAAATCGAAGCCGACCGATTCTTTGACATTATGGGGCTTCCCAAAGAAAAATAGGTAAAGTTGGTTGCTTTTCGTCTAAAGAGTGTCACCGCTATTTGGTGGGATAAACTGATTGTGCAAAGACAACGACAAAGAAAGGGACCAGTTCAATCTTGGATGAGAATGAAGCAGCTTATGATGGATCCTTAATAAGCTATATCCCAAACCTGACAACAACAATGATTCTATTATGTATCCCGTTTCTTCCCTCATCAAACAACCACCTGTTTCGAAGAAGCCACCCGAAAAAAACGTAGTCTTGTCGGACAGATTTGAAGAGAAAGCCATCCCCGTCGTGACCAAGCCACAACAAGAAATATTGACTGAGACCAAAGTATCTGAACCAGATCTCGAACCATCCACCGAAGAAATCTAAAGTGATCCAGTTGAAAACATTCCCAAGCCAACATAATCTTTGTTGCGAGAAGTCAAGGAGATTAATCCTAAAGATTTTGTTTTCGTTGTTCCCGCACCTAAGGCTCCGGTTCAAACCGAAACAATTCCCGGTAAAGTTGTTTTAATCTCTTACCCTTTCGAATTTGATAAAATATCGCTCGTATGGAGACGATCACGAAAACTTCCGTTGGGATCTGAAGACTCGTCAATTTTTTTGAATTTTGGAGGTCAAGTTGATAATCCAAACGTTTTGAAGAAGTGAATGTTCTACGGGTCGGATAAAGATGTTTTTCAAGTGAACTCGAGGTCGAGTTCTTTTCAAGTAAGGGTGACTGATATAGGGAGAATCCGAGATCTATCAAGTTGTTTCTTCTAACTTCGAAAAAGAAGAAAATGTGCTGAAAGAAGGCTCATAATTCAGCATCGAAAAAGGAGCAAACAGCCACTACCGATAGCTACACCGAGACCTAAGTCCCAGTACAAGTACAGGTGGCTACTGGAATGTGCAGCGCCAACAACAGAGCCTACCGAGAGTTTCATCGAGAGTAAACTCTCATAACAAGTCTCGGTGACCATTGGAGACAACTCTCGCTTCCAGAGACTACCGAGACCTAAGTCTCGGGACAACTCTTGAAAACATATTTCCTTATTTTAATTATTTAAACTTAGGATAATTATTGTTAGTTTTGAATATTATTAGGATTATTATTTAGTTTCCTTTTTATTCATTATTTAATTACTTTTATAGCTGGTTTAGAATTAGGATAGATTTAATTTCCATAGTTATCGCTTGATTAGTTTTGCTATAAAGAGGTTTTATTGTTTTCTTTGTTAACCAGAAATTATTGATCAATAAAGTTATCTTTTAGAGTTTTATCTATAGGTTTAATAGTTTTCTCTTATTTTCCGGGTTCTACGCTTGTAGACTCGTTTATCCTTTGAATTTGACGCTTGTTAATCCGTTCCGCACTTTTCCCCGTTGCGTCAGATTCGTTGCATCTTGGTACATCTTATCTCGATGCATCTCATCTTAATGTGCATCCAACTTTTGATAACCACTTCTCACGCTTCTCACGTTAACTCAACTTCTCACCGGAACCCAACCCTATAGGATAGAAGCATATTTTGTCTATTGCTTGGGTACAACTATTAGTACTGTGCTGATTTTTTGATGTTTTTAACTTCTCCAAACAAATTGACACAATATTGAAATTATGCGGAGAACATTCTGCAAGCAATTAGGTTTTCAAAATCACTAATCTAATCTGTTGTTGTTGTTTTGATATATATGTGTGTGTGTGTGTATAGGTTGGTTTTTCTCATGCTTTTATGATCCATTAGTCAGCAAATCCACATATTAGTAAACTTGTTATATTGCAGCTTGTTATATTTATATGTAAAGTTTAGCTTTCTAATATGAATGAACTGTTATCCTAGTTTAATCTAGTTTATTAACAATCACAGAACACAATAATAATCAAGAGATATATAAATCAGAGTAACATACCAATCCCTTGAATAAACAATGAAACCCTTGAGTGTTCTTGATACTCTTTGAATACAGAGAAAACTTACGGCTATAAACTAGAATATTATCAGAGTTAACCTAAAACTAAACTAAACATAACTTTAAATACCCAGGCTTTTAGGCCTAATGGGCTTATGGGATTTCTAACAGGCTTTAGGCCCATTTACAAATAACTATTAACATATTACAATTTAAACCCCAAACTTTAACTATCAAGTAAATACAGTTTAGACCCTTTAATTTAACTTTAATCTTGAATACAATTATTTGATCCAACAATCTCCCCCTTTGGATTCAAGATTAAAAAAAAAATTGCAATTGTCTTCGGGTCTTCACTTGTATTCTCTTTTCTTCAGATATGTCGTTGATCGCTTCAAAACTTGATATCTTTAAAATCTTTGAAATCTTCAGATCTTCAGATTTTATTCTCCCCCTTAATATATTCTCCCTCTTTTTGATATGTTCTCCCCCTTTTTGATGAGTGGTGATAATCATCATCATCAAAACTTTGCAAAACAATCTCCCCCTTTTCAAGACAATCTCCCCCATCGTGTATGATCACGTAAGCACAGTCTTCATGTAACGAGCCCTGTATGGAAATAAGAGCAGTCTTCCCATATGGAAAGAGTGATTATTTCAATCTTTTCAGATTAAAATAGAAAGTAGTAACCATTCGAATCTTTTCAAATTCAAACAGTTTAATAAGTGTAACCCTGAATTAACAAATGACTCAGTTAGAATGCCTGTCAATGACACAAAGTCACTGAGTAACACAAAGTTACTATATAAGGAGTTGGTTTGATGTAGACTCCCCAGGTCTTCCATTCAATCATCGAATAACACATGGTTATCTATGAACGTGCATGTGTTAGAAAAAAAATTAAGCATAGATGATTGCTTTTTCAATATAGGCTCAAAGTATGTAAACTTGTTCAGACAACAACAAATTGTACAAAGACTCAATGTGCATGAGAAAGGGTTAGAAGGTGGGGCAACTTTCCTTCTTTTTCAATATTAGTATCTTCCAAATGAAGAACCAATAGCGTATGTGTTGCGTCCCCAGAAAATGTGAAACATTCTCTTTTTGAGAAAAGAATGAGTAGCTGGTGGGGTTGTATGCAAGAGATGGCATGGGCTAGTTGCCTTTTTCAATGATGGTCACCAAAGAATGTGAACCAATCAGATTATGTGGCTGCCCGGCTCAGAAAGAAGTTTGGTGCAGAGTTTAATATTCTTTTACTCTGTTCTCTCACCCTCTTTCTTTTAATGCTCACATCTAACCAATCTCTCTTTTCCATTTTACCTCTTTTCACACCATCACTCAATTCTTTTGACCCTTCTCCCCTCAATCACTCAGGGAATACTTCCTGGGTAGGAAACACTGGTTATCGTGAATCCATGGAAGTTCTGTTAAGTTCTCACACTGAATCCCATGTATTTTCCTAAAAGAACATGCTGTTCAACAGGCGTTTTGTATATGTAAGCGCAAATACCACTTGTTACATGAAAAATAAGAATTTCGGAGATGTCAAAACAGTTATGTTTGACGATGCAATTCTCCCCCTCAAACTAGAAAGAGTTTGGCAATTTAAGCTCTTAAGGAGTTTTTCAATTAAGCTTATAGACGATTTGTCATGAAGAATAAGATTTTGGAGAATCAAAAACGAATGTTGTTTATATGAACAATATATAAACATATTTTCAATGAAAGCACATGAAATGACGTTTGATTCAATCAACAGTGAATACAAATAACGTGAGTATTACCATAGAACGATTTAACTTTTGATACATGGTAATAACAAAGTCAAATAGAATGTTCCGAACCGTTATGTGTATAAATACTAGACAAAGTATATTGACAAGATAAAACACAAGTATTTATCTTTGAAGAACACACGGTCAGATAAGCATTTAAGTATCCAAAAATTTGTTAAAATCACAGATATTCTCCCCCTTAACTTAATGTAAATAAATTTTTTTTATTTTTTTTTATTTTTATATAAATAAAGCAGAAAAAAATAAATAAAGCACTGAAGTGCGGGTTCTAATCTGATGTGATTAGAATCCATTCTCCGTTGAGGTACGGTATCTAAGCTGATTTACTTAGAAGCCTTCTTTTTTTGACGATGAAGTCCGGGTTTTGAACTGTTTTGTTCAAAAGCCATAGTTCTTCCTCCCCTTTAAACCTTGGGTGCCTGCAACACAGATTTAGCTTTTGGTACCCACTTGTATTTTGGTCCTAATGGGTTAGTTGCAGTTCTAGTAAGAGATATGAAGTAAGAACCATACCAGTTATTTACATAATCTTCTCTTACAAAATCATTTGAGCCACAATAGGAACAATTAATTTTCTTTTGTGCTAACCTGATCAGTTGATTAATAGTGTAAACCAGATCAGGTTTGCCAAAAGTTTTACCTTTTGAAGCATAGTTCCATTTTGCATTTGATGTATGCACAAATGATTCTTCTTTCTTCTTTTCCTCCGAGGATCCTTTAACTCTCCAGATCCAATTACCTTTATCTTTCTCATCATCTTTTCTCCAGTAGCTTTTCTTTTGACACTCAGTCTTCTTAAAGTTACCTGAATCATCAACATTTTTGTCATAGAAAAGGTTAGAAGGACGAATCTGATTAGTAGATTTAGAAGTAAGACTATCATCTGAATCACAGAAAGGATTATAGAAAACATTTGAAACATGTGAACTTGAAGCCTTTTTTAGTGAATAATCTGAATCAGTTTGATCATCTCTCGGTGATTGAGCTATTGATTCTGGCGTCTTGTGCTCAGTCAGCTTCACCTTGAATACGATCTATTCAAGTTCCTTTATCTTTGAAGACAAACTGTTTCTTTCCTTTTCAATCAGATCAAACTTCTTATGCAACTCAGATTTTGCATTCTTCTCCTTCATGATGTTTGTTGACAATTCAGACAACTTTCCTGTCAACTTAGCTATCTCAGTTTCAAATATTTTATTTTCTTCAGAAAAGTCTGTATTTATATCCTTCAGGTCAACTTTCTTCTTCTCATTCTCAGCCTTTTCTCTTTCAAGAATGATAACCTTCTCAAAGTCTGAAACTTGTTGAGAAAGCTTAACACATCTAAGCTCTAATGCTTTCTTCTCTTCAAAGGCTTTTCTGGAGAAATCAGAGAATTTCTTGGCAAAGTCTTTTCTTTCTTTCTCTATCTTCAGCAATTCATCTTGAGTTATTGTATTGTCTCTATCTTGGGTTGCCCTTTCTTTCATCGTTTTAATCTCACCCTCAAGACTGATAACTTTATCTTTTAAAGAGTCTCTTTCAGCAAAGATTCGAGAGTTTGACTTTCTAAGCTCTTCAGATGTCTCGCGAGAAATGTTTGCTCTTCTTCTAAGCTCATCAAGCTCTTTTTGCATTAACTCCTTCTTAGACCATGTAGAGTTGGATTCAGATCTTTTCAACTTTGCTTGAAGATCTAAGATCTCTTTTTCTTTAGACGCAATTATTCCTGCAAGATCAATTATAGAATCAGAATCTTTTGAATTTTCTTTTAAAGCATTGACCTGAATAAGAAGAGATGAGTTCTGAATCTTTAGATTTTCAATCTCAGCTTCAAGAGGTAACATCTCGGATTTGAGCTTTGTAATCTCCCTTTCACAATCATCAGCTCTGTCTCTATTTCTTGACAACTGTCTAGCAAGATATTTAGCCTTTTCTTTTACTTCAGAAAGAGGCATGTTGTTAAAATCATGGCTATAACCTTCAGACATATTTAGCTGATTCGACATCCTGGATGTATGGTTAGTAATCAAACTTTTCTGTATCAACACAATCAACTAGAAGAGATCGTTAGAATCAAAATAAAAACCACACTAAAAAATTTCCAGAAAAAAATTTCCAAAAATAATTAAATGCAGTCCTTTCAATCAGTATAACGCTTCAAATAATACTGAACAAAAAGAAAAAGTTGATCTCGAACAGAACTTTGTCCCTCTTCGCAGACTTAGCACGGGAGTCCCGCTATTAAAGTTTGCAAAAAATCGACCGGGGATGTGCTTCAACCGGTATTGAGTCGACCGGAGACTTGTAAAGACCGGTAGAGAGTTCGACCGGTAACTTGTAAAGACCGGTAGAGATTTCGACCGGGAACTTGCTTAGACCGGTATTATGTTCGACCGGGAACTTGCTTAGACCGGTATTATGTTCGACCGGGAACTTGCAAAGACCGGGAAGGTATAGACCAATATAGGGTTCGACTGGGATTGTGATAGGACCGATAGTGTCTAAGACCGATACAAAGGTATGGACCGATAAGATATTTAACCGATATTTAATTAGACCGATAGACTCTATTCGACCGATATAATGCTATGACCGGTAAGACTAAGGACCGATAGGTTGTTCGACCTATATGGTGTTCGACCGATAGAGTGTAAGGATCGAGAAACTACTTCGACCGGTAAAGGACTAGACCGATATGAATGCTTAGACCGATAGAATGTTCGACCGGTATGTTCTTAAGCAACCCAGAAGTCGATGAACAGACGCAATAATCAACCTAGAAAATCAGTACAGACTCACAATCAGATGCAAAAATCAGTCCTTTGTACTCAGAAACATGAACTAATCACAATACAATCAAACTCAGAGATCAATTTCAAATTTTAAGCATTCGATTTGATAAGCATAGTAATGACCGATAGATAACTTATGTCGATCCCAGAAAACTCAAAATCACACAATTCAATCACTTTGTTAATTCTCAATGCACTTAATCAATCAGATGGCATTTAGAAGCATAAATCTGAACTAATCAGATCAACTTTAACCTAATAAACACATTAATTCATGCAATCGATTTTCAGAATACGATGAACAGTAACTTTCACGATGAACAGTATTCGATGAATAGTAACATTAAAAAAAAATTGATTCTATTTTCTCTGATACCAATTGTTATCCCAGTTTAATCTAGTTGATTAACAATCACATAACACAATAATAATCAAGAGATATATAAATCAGAGTAACATACCAATCCCTTGAATAAACAATGAAACCCTTGAGTGTTCTTGATACCCTTTGAATACAGAGAAAACTTACGGCTATAAACTAGAATATTATCAGAGTTAACCTAAAACTAAACTAAACATAACTTTAAATACCCAGGCTTTTAGACCTAATGGGCTTATGGGCTTTCTAACAGGCTTTAGGCCCATTTACAAATAACTATTAACATATTACAATTTAAACCCCAAACTTTAACTATCAAGTAAATACAGTTTAGACCCTTTAATTTAACTTTAATCTTGAATACAATTATTTGATCCAACAGGAACCAGTAGCCTTACGTCTCATCTGGTACCATTCATGTCTCTTGAACCCCATGGTTGTTGGTGTTTCTTGTTTTTTTTGTTTGATTGTTTTGGTTGTTTTGTTTCTATTTGCATTCTTTCTGAAATATATATGATGGAATAAGCTAGCACATATAGACTACATTTTATCCCTCGGTTATTGGTGAATCTTTCAATCCTGACAACAACGTCGACTTTACATTAGTGTCATATTTTTGATTTAATAATATTCCTAAAACCCTTTGTCCATCTTAAACCTTTCGGTTATTTCTAGAATCCATACTTTGCATACATATAAAGGAAACCATTTCAATAATACTATTATTCTATGTTGCAATATTATTAACTACTGTGAGTCCAAGATCAATGAATCCTAGGGAGAGAAAGTAGAGAGAGAGACTTGTAAGCGCAAAGTAACTGTATTCAATATGAGTGCGTGAAGTTCTTACAAGGACACAAGACCAAAGGGACTTAAATACCCTTGGACAATACTACTTAGAATATGACTTTAGACACAGTATTTGACCAAGCCTATAAATACAATGATTACTATAAAATCAGACTTAACAATCTCCCCCTTAGTAATCATTGGCGCTTTGGTCTTCAAAAATCATCTTCTAAAACAACACGGACCATTAAAGCGACTTTGCGAAGCAATCTGACTTTTAAAAGAAAATTCTTCTCAGCATCTTTCAGTTTGATTTGTCTTTGTTGCCTTTGACAAGTCTGGACCAAAAGCTTGTGTTCTAAATGACACACCTCTTTTAAAAGATCTTGAATGAACTGTGGTGGTCGGAACAGGAACAGAAAAAGAATAAAAATGGCTGAGAGAATAGAATCTTGGAGCGAATCTTGATCAACATATAAACTTTTGAGCTCTTTGTCTCTTAATCATCTTCTTTAACTTCTCTTAATCAGCAAATAAACTTTTAATCAGACTTAACAAAGCTGATCGTGATATTAAAGCAAATCTGATGCTAGCCTTGCCAAACTCTATATACAACAGAATTGACTGTTTCAAAACTCATCTTAATCTGATGTGGCAACAGCTTGAGAAGATTATGCTTGGTTCTTCGATCACAACTCAACTCAGACATACGCGCTACATGAATAACTTTGAAGAATTCAAAGCCAAGGATGGGGAGCCACTGAAAACGGTGTTTGACAGATTTTGTGCCATTATCAATGATCTGATGAAGATTAAAGTTGAAAAGACCGAGCTTGAGACAAATCTGAAGTTCCTCAACACATTGCAACCAGAATGGAATAAATCATGCCACAGATTGAGGAACGATTTCAGAATATCCACTATGCAAATCCAAGAACTTTATGAAATTCTGATGACTGATGAGAGCTTGGTGCTAGAGAAGAAGGCCAAACTGAAGAAAAAGAACAAGAAATCAGTAGACCCGGTTGCACTACTCACTAGCCAACTGACTGAACAAGTGTTGTCTGATAACGCTTACAACGGGTCAACTGATGATGATGGTGAGGCACTGCAGAAAGCAATGATCCTTCTCTCACAACATTATCATAAAAAGTTCCAACCAAGAACTGGTTCCAACTCTTCTCGCTTCCCTTCTGTGTCTAGAGCCAAATTACTCGAGCCGAAGACTGCTACTTGCTACAACTGTGGAAATCCGGGGCACATTTCAAAGGAGTGTCGAGCAAAGAAGGTTAGGGACTCAGCTTACTACTGGAAGAAACTGTAACAGGCTGAAAAAAGAGAGAACGAAACTGCTTTGCTAGCAGAAGAAGAATTCTGGCTAGATCACTCTGACTATGAAGCTACAAACGTCGAGATCGCTCAGATGTGCTTGATGGGAGATGATCAGTCAGACGATTCTGAATCTGATGAAGATGAGGTATATTTAGAGTTTGATCATAATTTCATTATCTCTCAGATGAATATCAAAATTACTGCTTTGTCTGATTTGTGTTCTAAGTTAATATCTGAAAAGAATTTAAATTCTGAAAAGTCAGATTTGATTGACAAACTGAAAATTTCTTTGAAAGATGAAAAATTTATTTTAGAAAATACAAAAGACATTTTTCAAAAGAAATTGGATGATATGGAAAATTCAAATAAGACTTATCTTAAATCTTTGACAGTATGACTAATTTAAAAGATGAATTTTCAGATAAAATAAATAAGTTAGAAGAAAAGCCTTATCGAAGGAACCAATCTGAACAAACAATTTTTATGAACAAACCGAGGAGTGAAGAAGCTTTAAAAAAAAGGTGGGGACTTGGTTTTGAAAATCTTCATTGTTTAAACAATGCGATTGAAAAATCCCCAACTTTATATAAATACGATTATCTGACTCTTGCTCATTATGCTCCTCAATTTAAAATTGATTGGATGAATGAGAAGCAAGTGTTAGAAATTGAAAATAAGAAGAGAACAAATAACAAGAAAAAGGAAATTCCTTTTGTTTACACAAGCGAAAATGCAAAATATTTCCCTGAAAAATCAAGGAGAGGAATAAGGGTTTTAAATGATATATCTCCCGTCAAATCTTCAATGTCTGATGATTTTATTGATCCTTATGTTTCCAATTCTGATAAGGAAAATATTTCTCCAATCATTTATGATTCTAAGAAATATACTCCTCCGTTAGTATTAGAAAGCAAAATCATCGATTTTGAAGATAAGATAGAAGATCAAAATATTTTAAAGAAAATTGAATCTGATATTTTTCTTTTTTTCATAACATCTAGTCTTGAAGAAAAATTATTTTCTCCAAAATTAGATTCTATTTCTAGCATTTCATCTGATTTTCAAGTAAACAAAAGTGAAGTTTCTATTTTTAAAATATTTTCTCAAAATTTTTCAAACTCCGAAGTAAATTCAAATTTATTAGTTGATCAAATTGGTTGCTTAGGTAAAATTATTTTTTCTGATTTAAATATTTCGTCTAAAATTCTTGATGATTCTTTTACGATCAATGATCAATATTATAAACCTAAGCGTAAAAGAAGACGGTCAAAGAAGTCGAAGAAACAAGATAAAGATCTTTCTGACAGTTCTAATTCTTCCGATTCTAATTTTTCAGATAGGACTTTGAGCAAGTCAAAGAAGCAGATTTGGAAAGAAAAACGGACATCTGATGAATCTACTTTTGATGGGGATAAATGTGTAGACAAATTCTATAAAAGCGATTCATTTGTTTCTTGTAATAAAATTTCAAAGTACTCTATAAAACAAATGATTCGAATTTCAAAACATGTCTCATGTTCTTCCTCAGATTCTAGTTCTGATGATTATGCTTTATCTTCTGATGATTGTGCTTATTATTCTGAGAATGTTTCTCTTGCTTCTCGTATCAAATCTTCTAATTATTTCCCCATACGAACTGCAACTAATAAACACGGGCCCAAATTCAAGTGGGTACCAAAATCTCAATCTAATTTAAAGTTGCAGGCACCTCTCGTTAAGGGGGAGTAAGAGAATGATGGATTTTGAACACAGCAGTTCAAAACCCAGTCTTAAATGTCAAGACTTTGGTTTCTGAGTACTTCAGCTTAGAACCCGTGCTTCAACGACTATGACTTCTAGACAAATCAGTCTAGGACTCGTTATTCAATGCTTTAAGCTTTTGACTAATGAGAAATTGTGAGTACTTCTACTTAATTTCCGCTGCATTTATATCTGATAATGATGTTGTTCCAGTTTTCTCAATTTGATTTAAAAAGAATCGGAGCATTTCATTTCAACTCCTGAATTTGTTCAACCCAATTTTTACAAAAGAGACACAAATTTCATTTTTACATTGTATGGAAGTTGATATTATTGAATTATATTTTGTTTCAACTAAATATAAACTTGCCAATCAAATTTTTTCTATTTTTTTATCTTGGCATGTTGTTTTAAAAGTTTAAACCTTTACAAATTTTATTCTATAAAGTAAAAGTTTTACAATTTTTCTTTCTTTTGAATAAAATGTGTGTCTAGGATAAATTTTCAAGTTGCTTTGTTTATATTAAAGTTCTTATATGTTCAAATTTCAGCTCTAACAAAAGTCGAAAAGTCAGCAACATGTTTGTAGCTTTTGATATTGCTTTAAAGTTGTATGATTCGAAATATTTATAGTTTACAATGCTTAGAAAACCTAAAAAGTCGGAATTTCGGATCGTAATAAAAAATATGGGCTAAGCACTTAGACGTAAAACCTTGTGTTTGAGATGGTTATTAAATTCTTATAAATCAGAAATCTATAAGTTTAAAAGTTTGTACCTGTGACCTTTCTGGTTTGGGAAAGTAAGTTCTGTGGGATGCTTGTCATCTGGTCCCCTACGGTCATTTGATCTGGGAGCGATCGAACCCAAATCCTTCTATAAAATCAGATCGAAAGTAATGTTCTACTGGTATGAATGGGTTTAGGATATGTCGATGTAGCCTTTCTGATCTGGGAGAGTGAGTTCCAAGGGGTGCTTGACACCTAGTCCCCTAAGGCCAACTGGTCTGGGAGTGGCTGACCCAAATCCTGCAATAGGGTTAGATAGAAAGTTACGTTTACGGCATGTTCTTTATTGAATAAACTTTTTGATTCAAAAGATGCCAAAATGCACACACTTAAAAGATGCCAAAGAGCACACTCATGTAAAGATGCCATAGTGCACAATGCTAAAAAGATGTCAATGAGTACACATCTCATGATACTTGGTTATAAATTTCTGAGTTGCAATAAACCTGTAAATTTGTGAAAGTCTGAATTTTTTATGGCTTAGTGTGATTACATGCAAAGTTCTCTATTATATTTTTAGAATTACATTTTCTTGAAGCTAGTCGAAGTTCACATGCGAGCACACTGAATAGATTGATGAAAGTTTTTGAAACTGAACATGCTTTAACTTGATATACAATAAAACTTGTTTATGTATCCAAATACATACATTTGATTTCATCTGATGGATTTTATTGTGATATTTTACTAAGTAGATTTTCATTTGTTTCTGTTTAAATTTTTATATATTTAGTCGTTTCAAGATACATATTCAGTATATTTTTCTTTCTACATTAATGTTTCATTCATTGTGTTCTCATATTCTTTTAAAGGGGTTTGAGCATTATTCAAGGGGAGTGAAAAAGGAGAATTTTCTTAATGATCATATCTGTTTTTGAGGGGGAGTATCTGATTTTCTTTATATGAATGCTAACTTGAATTGTCATATCTAGTGCATTTGTGTAGGGGGAGTCAAAGAGCTTAAAAAGGTAAATTTTTTTCTAAGTCAGCTTTGCGCCATCAGTTGGTCGCGCAAACCTTGTTTTACGCAACATGCATGTAACGCAAACCTCGTTTTGCGCAACATGCATGTAACGCAAACCTTACTTTGTGCAACCTGCATGTAACACAAACCTCGCTTTGCGAAACCTGCATGTAACGCAAACCTCACTTTGCGCAACCTGCATGTAACGCAAACCTCACTTTGCGCAACCAGCGTGTAGCGCAAACCTTCCTTGTTTTCTCTGTTTCTTTGATTTTGCAGATCTTAAGTTGTCTCGTCTCCAATATTTGCATGACCAAGTTGATCCAGATTGTCACGGTCATGAGGGGGAGAATTAAAAGAAGTTAAAGGAGATGATTAAGAGACAAAGAGCTCAAAAGTTTATTTGCTGGTCAAGATTCGCTCCAAGATTCTATTCTCTCAGCCATTTTTATTCTTTTATTGTTCCTGTTTCAACCACCACAGTTCATTCAAGATCTTTCAAAAGAGGTGTGTCGTTTAGAGCACAAGCGTCTGGTCCAGACTTGTCAAAGGCAACAAAGACAAATCAAACTGAAAGATGCTGAGAAGAATTTTCTTTTAAAAGTCAGATTGCTTCGCAAAGTCGCTTTGATGGTCCATGCTGTTTTAGAAGATGATTTTTGAAGACCAAAGCGCCAATGATTACTAAAGGGGAGATTGTTAAGTCTGATTTTATAGTAATCATTGTATTTATAGGCTTGGTCAAATACTGTGTCTAAAGTCATATTCTGAGTAGTATTGTCCAAGGGTATTTAAGTCCCTTTGGTCTTGTGTCCTTGTAAGAACTTCACACACTCATATTGAATACAGTTACTTTGCGCTTACAAGTCTCTCTCTCTACTTTCTCTCTCTAGGATTCATTGATCTTGGACTCACAATTGGTATCAGAGCCATCTGGATCTTGAGAGAATTGAGAGAAGTCTTTTTCGTTTCTGAATTTCTTGATTAAAATCGAAAATTTAATCGATTTTCTTGATTTTTCTTCAAATTCGGATGTGTTTTTGAACGAATTTCATTGAAAATCAGTTTTTTGGATTCGATTTTGATAGAAGAAAACTTTTGATTCACATTGTTTTTCAAGAAATTCAGTTTTTTGAGGTTCGATTTTAAGGTTTTTGAAAATTCTGGAAAATCGTGTTTTACGTTCTGTTCATATACGAAATTTTGAGTTTGTGGTTTTTAATCAAATTTTTTGATTGAATTGTGTTAAAAAGTTGTTTTCAAACGTATTTGTACAAGAAAATTTTATCACATTTAGTTTTTGAAATCGAGTTTTTGGAAGTTTTATGGTTTTTCTATCGGTTTGCGCTAGATATTCCATTCGCGCGAGTTCATGTGCATTTGCGCGAGTTCATCATTGAATTTGCATGATCTTTCTAATTATGTGCTAGTGTTTCAGGTTCTCGTTTCATCTGTGTCACGCAAAGTCCAGTTTACGTTTTACTCTGATCACGCAAGATTACTTTGCGTCACTCATCTAACGCAAAGACCAGTTCTCGTCTTCCTCTGCTCACGCAAACCTAAGTTTACGTCTCCAGTGCCTCACGCAAAATGTAGTTTGCGTCTCCTTCAGTTAACGCAAAGCTTACTTTATGTCTTCAACATATAACGCAAAGGCTAGTTTGCGTCTCCCGCTACTCACGCAAAGTTGGTTTGCGTATCTAGTTACTCACGAGAACTTCAGTTTGCGTAACCTTCACATAACGCAAAGATACTTTGTGTCTCTGCCTTATAACGCAAAGCTTACTTTGCGTCACAACTTGCTTGCGAAAAGTTTCAGTTTGCAAATAGTTTACTCTCACGCAAACATCAAGTTTGCGCCATCTCAACACTTAGCATTTTTTCTGGATTATTCTGAAACATGGATTCTGACAAGTTTGCTTATCAAGCTCAGTTTTACAAAAGTGATCTAATGATGTCTTTGGATACAGAAAGTCGTCCACCAGTGCTAATTGATGAAAATGAATTTACACAGTGGCAAGATCGGTTCCTGAACTTCATTGAACGACAAAAGAATGGAAATGACATGATGATCATTTTATCTGAAGGACCGTTTGAAAAACCCAAATTGGCTTCTGGATTATATAAGCCTACTAAAGAGTATTCACATGATGAGTTGTCTGCATATCAAGCTGATCGTGATATTAAAGCAAATCTGATGCTAGCCTTGCCAAGCTCTATATACAACAGGATTGACTGTTTCAAAACTCATCCTAATCTGATGTGGCAAGAGTTTGAGAAGATTATGCTTGGTTCTTCGGTCGCAACTCAACTCAGACATACACGCTACATGAATAAGTTTGAAGAGTTCAAAGCCAAGGATGGGGAGCCACTGAAAACGGTGTTTGACAGATTTTGTGCCATTATCAATGATCTGAGGAAGATTAAAGTTGAAAAGACCGAGCTTGAGACAAATCTGAAGTTCCTCAACACATTGCAACCAGAATGGAATAAATAATGCCACAGATTGAGGAACGATATCAGAATCTCCACTATGCAAATCCAAGAACTTTATGAAATTCTGATGACTGATGAGAGCTTGGTGCTAGAGAAGAAGGCCAAACTGGAGAAAAAGAACAAGAAATCAGTAGACCCGGTTACACTACTCACTAGCCAACTGACTGAACAAGTGTTGTCTGATAACGCTTACAACAGGCCAACTGATGATGATGGTGAGGCACTGCAGAAAGCAATGATCCTTCTCTCACAACATTATCAGAAAAAGTTCCAACCAAGAACTGGTTCCAACTCATGCCACATCAGATTAGGATGAGTTTTGAAATAGTCAATCCTGTTGTATATTGAGTTTGGCAAGGCTAGCATCAGATTTGCTTTAATATCATGATCAGCTTGATATGCAGACAACTCATCATGTGAATACTATTTAGTAGGCTTATATAATCTAGAAGCCAATTTGGGTTTTTCCAACGGTCCTTCAGATAAAATGATCATCATGTCATTTCCATTCTTTTGTCATTCAAAGAAGTTCAGGAACCGATCTTGCCACTGTATAAGTTCATTTTCATAAATTAGCATTGGTGGACGATTTTCTGTACCCAAAGACATCATTAGATCACTTTTGTAAAACTAAGCTTGATAAGAAAACTTTTCAGAATCCATTTTTCAGAATAATCCAGAAAAAATGCTAAGTGTTGAGATGGCGCAAAGTTGATGTTTGCGTGAGAGTCAACTATTTGCAAACTAGAACTTTTCGCAAGCAGGCTGTGATGCAAAGTAAGCTTTGCGTTATAAGGCAAAGACACAAAGTATCTTTGCGTTATATGAAGGTTACGCAAACTGAAGTTCTCGTGAGTAACTAGATACGCAAACCAACTTTGCGTGAGTAGCGGGAAACGCAAACTAGCCTTTGCGTTATATGTTGAAGACACAAAGTAAGCTTTGCGTTAGCTGAAGGAGATGCAAACTACACTTTGCGTGAGGAACTGGAGACACAAACTTAGGTTTGCATGAGCAGAGGAAGACGAGAATTGGTCTTTGCGTGATCAGAGTAAAACGCAAACTGGACTTTGCGTGACACATATGAAACGAGAACCTGAAACACTAGCACAGAATTAGTAAGATCATGCAAATTCAATGATGAACTCGCGCAAATGCACATGAACTCGCTCAAATGGAAGATCTAGCACAAACCGATAGAAAAACCATAAAACTTCCAAAAACTCGATTTCAAAAACTAAATGTGATAAAATTTTCTTGTACAAATACGTTTGAAAACAACTTTTTAACACAATTCAATCAAAAAATTTGATTAAAAACCACAAACTCAAAATTTCGTATATGAACAGAATGTAAAACACGATTTTCCAGAATTTTCAAAAACCTCAAAATCGAACCTCAAAAAACTGAATTTCTTGAAAAACAATGCGAATCAAAAGTTTTCTTCTATCAAAATCGAATCCAACAAACTGATTTTCAATGAAATTCGTTCAAAAACACATTCGAATTTGATGAAAAATCAAGAAAACGAGATTTTCTTGAAAAAATCAAGAAAATCGATTAAATTTTCGATTTTAATCAAGAAATTCAGAAACGAAAAAGACTTCCCTCAATTCTTTGAAGATCCAGATGGCTCTGATACCAATTGTGAGTCCAAGATCAATGAATCCTAGAGAGAGAAAGTAGAAAGAGAGACTTGTAAGCGCAAAGTAACTGTATTCAATATGAGTGCGTGAAGTTCTTACAAAGACACAAGACCAAAGGGACTTAAATACCCTTGGACAATACTACACAGAATATGACTTTAGACACAGTATTTGACCAAGCCTATAAATACAATGATTACTATAAAATCAGACTTAACAACTACTTTTGCCTTTATATATATGGTCCTTTAGATGTGACTGATTATCTCATTTCCAAAAGCTTTCGGCTAGATACTATCTCTACCTCCTTAAGAAGACAGATATTTGTAGATAAATGGTGATTGAAACAAAAAACCTATTTGGAGATTCAAATTACAAACATCACCTTCCAGCCTGAAATTTGACCTAAACTGGGAATTTCTTCTAACATGACAAATCATTTGTCAATTTGTTGTATACAAATGGTTATCAGAGCTCATATTTGGTGCACTACTTAATCTATTTGTATAACATGCATGTCTTTTCTGCATGATTATCAATTTGTATGATTGCAGTTGTGACTTCCTGGCACCGTTGTTTATAGGAACATCCAACAATACCTAGAAGCATGTAGATACTATGGCATTGTAATTGTTCGAACTAATGCACCTATATACAGGGACGGACTTAGTATGTGGAATACGGTGGCACGTGCCACCGTATTATTTCTCCGTCGAAGGGTAAAAAAATTTAGGTTCGTGAAAGGTGCAACCGTATCGTTTTGGAAGGTGCTACCATATTATTTTGGAAACTTCAAGAAGGTGCAACCGTACCTCATAATCAACCAGAAAACCAAAAGAAACTATCGAAATCAACAAAAAAACCGAAAAAATCCTCGAAATCGATAAAAAAAACTTAAAAATCCCTCGAAATCGATAAAAAAAAATAAAAAACCCTCAAAATCAAGCAAACAACTTTAAAAATCCCTCGAAATTATGGGATTATGCTAAAAACACATCGGGCAATATTGAACGTCCGTAAAAAGACGAAGATAAGTCGATAAAAACCATATTTTTTGTAATTATTTTTTGTCTCTATTGTATTGTGTCACCGTATGAAAAAATTTCTTGATCTGTCCCTGCCTATATTTGTAATTAGATGTTTGCTTTTGTTAAATAACTTGTAAACTTTTTTTATATAATTTCAGGCTGTGGGAGTGTGAAATCATGGTCAATCAATCTTGCAAATGTGGACCAAAGAGTAGTTTGAAAGAATATATTTTGTTGTCTTGGAGATGGCACGTACGTAAACATATGAAGAAACTTCCGATTTCTTTATCATTTGTTGGTTTCGGTAGTTTTTCAATCACTTTCAACTTGGTTTTGTCAACCTCAATACCTCTATTTGAGATTAAATAACCTAAAACAATCCCCTTTTTGAGCATGAAGTGACATTTTTTCCTATTGGTCTCCTCACATCTTTTAAGACGTTCTATATTTTTCAAACATTCATATCCATAGACAAAAAAGTCATCCAAGAATTAATATTTTCATAGAGGTTTCCAACATATCAGAGAAAATGGACATCTTGCATATTTGAAATATGGCAAGGACATTGCAAAGTCAAAAAGCCTTTCCCTAAGGGAAAAGTTTACAAAAACCCAATGAACTATACCATTTTGAATGATTAAGTCATTGAACTTTATTTCTGAATGAAAAAACCATTAAACTTTCTCATTTTGAATAATTAAGTCACTAAACATTTTTGATTAAATAAATCATCGAACTTTTAAGAATTGGTTACCTACATTCTTTTAACCAAAAAAAAGTCATCTGTAACCGACTAGGAATGTTTTAAAGTAAAAAAAAACCTAAATCAAATTTAATGTTCCCAAACACTACATTCAAACCGCTTGCAAGCAACGGTGTAGCTCCCCCTCCCCACTTCACGTCACCCCATCGTTGTTCGTTCTCTATCTTGCCTATGCCTATCACGCTATTGGTCCCTGCCATCGATCTCCATCGTTTGATCTATTGTCGATCTATCAAAAGATGGAAAATCAAAAAATGAATAACATATAAAAAAGAGGGAGATCGATGGTAGGGGCCAACAACGTGATAGGCGATATGGAAACAGATAACGATGGGGCGACGAGGAATAACAAGAGGGAATGATACTGGTGTTTGCATGGGGTTTTAATGCGTAGAGTTTGAGAACAGTAAAAGTAATTTTGGTTTCTTTTTTACTTTAAAACCTTCATAGTCAGTTACATGTTTTTTTTGGTTAAAAGGATGTAAGTAACTAATTTCTAAAAGTTCGATGGTTTATTTTATTGGAGAAAAATGTTTAATTAATTATACAAAATGAGAAAGTTAAATGTTTTTCAATCAATAAATTAGTTCAGAGATTTAAATCATTCAAAATGGGAATGTTTAATGGTTTTTTCATTCAAAAAATAGTTTAGGGGATTAATCATTCAACATGGGATAGTTTGTTGGGGTTTTTTTGAACTTTTCCCTTACCTTAAAATCAAAAACACCAAAAGCACAAATGAATATGGTTTTCTTTTGGTCCTCAAATGCTATAGCAATATAGTTGTAGCCACAATATCCAACCAGAAAACAGTAGTATTCCTTCCCAGCTAATCTATCAAACATTTGGTCAATGAAAGGTAAGGAAAAATGGTTTTTAATGGTTGCTTTGTTAAGCATACTATAATACAAACATGTTCTCTATCGTGATACTACTCTAGTTGGGATCAACTCATTCTTTTCATTTCCCACAACTGGCACACCTTCTTTCTTTGGAACATATTGGACAAGGTTAAAGCAAGAGCTACAAGCTATAGGGTATATTATTCCAACATCTAACCACTTAAGTATTCCCTTTTTTACTACTTCTTTTATTCACATGCTTTAGTCTCCTTTGTGGCTGAACAGATTTGAAATTCTTATCCTCCGAAATGATTTTGTGTTGACATATTGATAGACTAATGCCTTTTAGATCGAAAATTGTCCCACCTATGTATCACTAGACAAGGTTCGAATAGGTCTACTTCTAAATCCAAGTGTTATCTGACCAATCTGAGTTTCCAAAGTCCTTATGGTTTCATTTTGATGATTAATGGTTGAGTTGGTTTAGGCTATAAACCCTTTCAACACGGTTTCCAAAGAAGTGGATGAATCAAAATGTTGATTAGGTTTACGTTGAAAAGATGGTTGATTTTGTTGAAAATGATTCTGTTGGTGTTGAGAGCTACTTGGTTGTTGCTGAAAACTTCGTGCTCTTTGCTCTATTATAACACGTGGGTACAAACATTGACTATTTCAAGAAAAGTTGTGTTAGATCACAGATTTATTGGATTCAAGATCATCAAGTTTGAAGAAGAAATTTCAAGAAGTCTATGCTGAAAAGTCATTCTCAACAAATAGTCTAGGTCCTTTGTAATAAATAGTTAAGGTTATTTCCTTGTATTTTTTGTTATTTTTTGTCTTTTCCGCAAATAGGTTTTATAGGGTGCTAGGGTTGTTGGGTGTGTAGGCGTGTGCAAAATTAGAAAACATCAGCCGCCAATATTCTACAGAGAAAGAGAGAGAGCTTAGAGAGAGAAAATCATTCAAGAGAAAAATTTGTAATCGGTTGATTGAGAAATCAAATCAGGTTTGTTAATCTCTTGTTTTGATTATATATATTTTATGTGATAAGAAACTGATTTACAGGGACAATCAATTGGTATCAGAGCCTATCCAGATTGAAATCAAAAGAATATATTGGCCGAACAATGTTCCATCGAAAGTCAGATTTGATTTTTGAGTGTTTGTGTGTTTTTCGAGTCGAAATCACTTCGTTTGAGGTCGAAATTAGTATTAGATTGGTTTTGAATTGATTTAATCGAGTATTGCACTATAATCGATTCTCATTTTGATGATTTTGGTGTTTTCGTGTTCACGAGTCCAGAGCACTGTTTCATTAATCGATTCTTATTAAGAGTGTTTGTTTTTAAATTAGTCGATTGTAATCTGTTCTAGATGTGTTTGTGGTCTTATTGTCAAAATTTCGAGTTGTAAATCGAAGTCTAGATAGGTTTTTGGGTGATTCAGAGCCGACTTTCGAAGTAAAGGTGAAGAACCCGTTTTGCACTAGTTCATAGATATTTCTCGCCAGATTCAAGAGCTTCAAAGTGATCAGCGCAAAGTTAGTTTTGCGCCATTGCCTTTAGCGCGTACCTGAAGTTCTTGCCATTTGCGCCACACAGAACACCGGTCATCATCAGTTCTTCGCGCAAATCTATAGTTTGTGCCACCTTCTCTTTGCGCAAAGTCTTTCTTCGCGCGACCCACTTCTCGCGCAAAACCTACTTGCGCCAGCTTCTCTGCTTCCAGACTTAGCGAATTTCAGGATTTCGTGCCAACTTCTGTTAGCGCGACTTGACTTTTGCGCCAGACTCTTTTAGCGCAAAATCTCTTTTGTGCCACAGCCCTTGGCGCATTTCTGTCCTTAGCGTATTTTGTGTTTTGCGCCAGATTCTCATTTTCAGTATTAATCTGTATTTATTTGATTTTATCTGGACTAACGATCATTTTCGAGTTTCTTATTGCATATTATCAAAAACAAAATGACTTCCAGTGAAACTCCTTCAATTAGTACGGATGAGAATCCACCAGTACTTTTCAGAGGAGAGTACGAACAATGAAAAAATCATTTCCTGGATTTCATTGACAGTCATGAATTAGGGGATCATATCAGAATATCTCTTAGAGAAGGAAAAATGAAAACTCCAATGAGGGTTTATGATTATTTTAGACAGGGATCAATGGAAAGAATAAAAGGAGAGCTTCCATTACCACTTGATATGTACTCAGACGAGCAAAGAAAAAGACATCAAGCTGACTGTTTAGCCAGATCTTTTACATTGCAAGGAATTCCCGAGGAGATTTTAAAGGAGATTTCTATCAAGTTAGAATGCAAAAATGCTACAGGAAAGCTGTTATGGGAATATATTAAGATGATTGTGATAGGATCACAGATTTCATCAAGAGTTAAGTTTTTGGAAACTAAGAACTTTGAACTCAAGAATATAACTGAAGAAGAGAAGAAAGAGACAGCACACCAGGGCTTAATGGGAAAGATGGTGAATGAAGCTGAAGATGAAGCTGAGTCGGCTGAAGAAGAAATTGATGAGGTATGTGACATCACTGAATCTGATTTTATAAATCAAATCAATGTCATGATGATAAGACTTCAAAAGCTAGAGTCAAAGATTAAGCATGAAAGAGGTATCAATAAAGACAAAAACCAATCAATACAGAAACTTAGCGAGAATATTGCTGAGAATAATGTATTGATTGAGACTTTACATAAAAATATTGATACTAGCGCTAAAGAAAAGACTCTAATTCTTAAAGATTTAGCTGAGACAAAATCAAAATATAGACTGTGTGAGTTTGATTCAAAAGAGCTTACTAAAATGTATTCTTCGCTTTCAAAAGAAAAGAAATCTTTAATTGAAAAAGTGAATGATTTGGAAGGAAAATTATATACTTTGGGTCAAACTGAACAAACCATTTATCTAAACAAACTTAAAGAGAATCCTGAGTGTTGGGGACTTTACATAAAAATATTTATCTAAACCATTTAATTGAAAATTAATGCTGAGAATAATGTATTGATTGAGACTTTACATAAAAATATTGATACTAGCGCTAAAGAAAAGACTCTAATTCTTAAAGATTTAGCTGAGACAAAATCAAAATATAGACTGTGTGAGTTTGATTCAAAAGAGCTTACTAAAATGTATTCTTCGCTTTCAAAAGAAAAGAAATCTTTAATTGAAAAAGTGAATGATTTGGAAGGAAAATTATATACTTTGGGTCAAACTGAACAAACCATTTATCTAAACAAACTTAAAGAGAATCCTGAGTGTTGGGGACTTGGTTACAAGAACCCAAACCACCTCAAAAAGGGTATATATGAAGCGCCTGCTCTTTATGATTTTCGATTTATGAAACTGGCACCTCAATACCCTTAACTCAAAGTTTTCTGGACTAGTCTGTCTGAAGAGGATAAAGCCAAGGAATATGCTAAAAGAAAGAACACAACTAAAGTTCAACTTCCGTTTCGTTATGAGAGGTTGAATAATAGTTATAGTTCTGATAAATCAAAATCTCTTTAAAATGACTATTTTGATAGTTATTCTGTAAAAGAAATGGAGGCTAAGTCCATCGAAGGTAAGCTTTATGTTCCTCCTCTCGTTTTGGAAAGTAAAATTTCTGAACTCGAGAATACTCTCACAGAAGAAAGGATTTTGATAGACTTAAAACAAACTGTATTTTCTACTATGTTTAAATATACTGAGTTTTCTAAATCTTCCAAGGCTTTAAAATTTGATGATATGTCTGGTTTACTTGATGAAGGGTTTGATTTTCTAAACTCTGATGGTTGTTTACATGACTGTGTTGGTGATTTTGACTTTAATGCTAAACTTCCTGATCATTCTTCTTTTGTCGTTAATTCTTTTGGATTACCCAGTGTGTTTGAAAAAGGTGTAACATCAACGAAAGTTGATAAATTAGTTCCTGTGAATTCCAAAGTTGCCAAAGGTAAGAAGAAGAAATCTGGGCATTCACAGAAACAGATCAACACTGGTAAGTCAAAGAAGAAGCATTTGTTTGATTCTCACCGTTCTAACTCTGAAGTTTCAAAATTTTCAGATGTGAAAAGGAAAATGCATGGAGTTAAGTCTGAATGGCAACCAAAGCAGAAGAAAAATGAGAATGCTAAATCATTTTCTAGTTCTGATTGTAATAAGAAGATTACTAGTAAAGATTATTTGATTGTGAATGTTGCTATTTTTAAACCAAAACTTGTTGATTCTCGCAAGAAATATTCAAAGACAGCAATTATTCCAGTTATCTTTGTCCACTAGAAAGTTTTCCAATTATGATATAAATGATTATGTTTCTCGGAAATATTCTGATGATTAGTTTGGAACATATTTTGTATATTCTCATCGTTCTAATTCTTCCTATGGTTTTCAAAGGAAAAGCGGACCCAAGTTTAAATGGGTGCCAAAATCATGTGCTAACACAGTTGGACCCAAGTACAAATGGGTACCAAAGAAAAAGGATGAATCTGTGTTGCAGGCACCTACTGTCAAGGGGAAGTAAGAGAACAAAGGCTTCTAAGTAAATCAGCTTAGGACCTGTACTTCAACGAATCATGAGTTCTAAACACAACAGTTTAGGACTCGCACTTCAATGATCAAAAGACTTTACTCCTAATATGAATGATATTGTACTCCTAGATCATATCTGAGAAGATCAACATTCAAGGGGGAGTACATATTTATCTGAAATTTTATGCATCCGACAGATATGGCGATCTACATTTGAGGGGGAGTTAATGCATATCTTTTACACTGATATTTTTCTGATGCATAATTTTGGAGGAATAAAAGGCTATGATTTCTGATTACTTCAGATAAGAACTCGTACTTTAATTTTTTTACTTCTTTATGTCATTTTAATTTATGTGAATAAAGTTGCTTTGACTATCACCTTAAGACTTTTGCAGTTTGAGAGATGCTTACAAGATCATATCTTTATGACTTTAAGCTTGACTTCATGAGATGTAAGACTGCACGCAACAGGTATAATTCTTTATCTTTATCTCATATATGGTTGAAAGAATGACAACTTTCAATCATAAGAACACATGTTCTTAAATGTTCAAACCACTTCCCGATTCTCAAACAGATTTCATGAACTGGAAGTGTGATTTTAAATGTTTTCATTTTTATTTGTGCTTCAATGCCTAACAAACCGGTGTGTGTGCTTTAATTCTTTTGTTGAATAAGTTATCACCATGTCTCATACTGACCAACTTTTTGATGGTGATACACTCCGCTTGTATTTCAAATGAATTTTTGAGCGTCATTTCATTTCGAAACGTCATTTCAAGAATGTCTGTATGTTTGTTTCATATAGACAATATCCATTATTCTTGACCATAAGCCTTGATTGTTATATCATTCTGTACTGATCAATTTTCATACAATGTCAGATTTTCAAACAAGTCTCTCGCATTCTTGTTCATTCATTCAATTTACTTGTTTGAAAATACTTCAATGTTTCAATTGCTCAAATCTTCATGATTATATCCTGAGCATACAAACATCTGACTTGTATTTGAGCTTTAACTGATAAAGTTAAATCATCTGAGTAACACGTGCTTTCTAGAAAAATACGAGATCTTTGTGCTAGGACTTAATTGAAACTTCTATGGATTCACGTTAACCAGTGTTTCCTTCCCAAGAAGTTAATCCTTAGTGATTGAGTGTGAGAAGTCAAAAAGAAATGAGTGTGGGATGTGTGATGAGGTAAAATGGAAAAGAGAGTTTGGTTAGTTGGGAACTTAATTATAAAAAGAAAGAGGGTGTGAGATCAGAGTAAAAGAATATCAAACTCTGCACCAACTACTTTCTGAGTCGGGCAGCCATATTACTAATGTTTCACAATTCTTTGGTGAATATTATTGAAACAGGCAACTAACCCATGCCAACTCTTGACATTAACCCTACCAGCCACTCATTTTCTTCTTAAAAAGAAAATGTTTCATTTTTCAATGGGGATGCAGTACATTTACTATCTGATTTTCATTTGGAAAATCTGGATATTGAAAAGAAGGAAGTCTGCCCCACCTTCGCACTTCAATCATGCACATTGAGTCTGTGTTTATCTACTGTTGTTTCAGTGGTTTACAAAAATTTGAGCCTTTATAAGCAATCATCCGTGCTTATTCTTTCTATCACTTGCCAGAACACATAAAGAATGTGTTTCTTTATCATAACGTTCATAGAAATTGCCTTTGTGGTGTTTCGATGATTGAATGGAAGCCCTGGGGGAGTGAACATCCAAAAATCTTCTTTACAATGTGTATTTGTTACACATAGTGACTTTTTGTTACTGACAGACATTTTTAATTGATTCATTTGTTGATTTAGGTGTTACATTCTTATTTTGTCTGGATTTGAAAATATCTAGATGAATATATTGTTCGAATTGGTGATGAATCAGGGGCTCAGTTCAACAGATCAGTATGGTCAAAGACATTTCTTGGAAGAAGTTTTGATGATATCGATGCTCAATTCATCAAAAAGGGGGAGAGTTAATCAAGAAATTTTCTTATGGGAGAACACAAGTTTAGAGAAAGTATTCTGAAGATATGCTGAATTGAGAGAAATTTTTTTTGAAGATACTTTGCTAAAGCATTCTGAGCTGAATCTAGAGATAATTTCTTTCCATTATCTGAAAAAGATTTTATTTTCGTCTTTTGGGGAGATTGTTATATTTTGAAGAAAAAGAGTGGGATTACATTTTTCTGAGCTTAAAAGAGAAGATTGAATTGTCAAATCTTTCTAGTAATGATCTTGATCCAAAGGGGGAGATTGTTAGATCACAGATTTATTGGATTCAAGATCATTAAGTTTGAAGAAGAAAGTTTCAAGAAGTCTATGTTGAAAAGTCATTCTCAACAAATAGTCTAGGTCCTTTGTAATAAATAGTTAAGGTTATTTCCTTGTATTTTTTTGTTATTTTTTGTCTTTTCCCTAAATAGGTTTTATAGGGTGCTAGGGTTGTTGGGTGTGTAGGCGTGTGCAAAATTAGAAAACATCAGCCGCCAATATTGTAGAGAGAAAGTGAGAGAGCTTAGAGAGTGAAAATCATTCAAGAGAAAAATTTGTAATCGGTTGATTGAGAAATCAAATCAGGTTTGCTAATCTCTTGTTTTTGATTATATATATTTTATGTGATAAGAAACTGATTTTACGGGGACAATCAAGTTGGGATGTTACTTACAAGTTAAGTTATACTTATTTGAAAATTAACCAACTCTGTTATGCAAATAATTAACAAATTAAGGGGTTTTGACTACATTGGTCATAACTATGACCTTCACCATAATACACACATTGTACATGCAAGGATTCATAAGTAGATGTTGCACCAACAATATTCATAGTGGGGGCAACATACATATTTTTAATCATGTTGGCCATTGATGTGAGTTGTGATGTAAGAGCAGAGTATGGATTACCTTCATGGATATCGGTTGTCTTTTTAGGTACTAGTGCATTTGGATCTAACCAATGACCATTATTGATTATAATTTTTTTTAAATATCATGGTCAACATTGTAGATGTTGGTTGTAAAGGTTATTCGTGTTGTAGCATCGAGCATCTGTTCGGCAATGGTATTTAAACCATTGTAGAATGTAACATCCCAAAATTTTGGGACAATTTTTTTCCAAAAATGGAAATGTGGTATATAAAATTGCCAAAGCATAAGCTTTCCCAAAAAAGAAACAATATACGCCTGTATAATTACAATTCTGTAATACTAAAGCAATGAGGGATAACAACCTCTTAATATAATTCCTATCAAGAAATGAGATTACAATTGGTTGTCATCGAAGTCCCAAAATAATCGTCTTCTGTAATTGGTGTCCCAAAAGTACTCCCAATATCACATCTAAAGACCGGATAAACCTTCTTGGCGGCCACGCCGCTAGAACCTGAGATACACATTAACACCAAACAAGTGTTAGGCCAAAAGAGCCTAGTGAGTTTGAACAATAGCAAAAAATAATCATTTAAAGGGGGTTAATAATTATAAAGGTCCATAGAGGAATCAATGGGGAGACCCAAAACACCAACGAGTTTCACCTCAAGAGTCGATGTACCTTGATGTTCACTAACATGAGCAACATCCCGAAGGCCCGACACATTTGAAGACTACCTCCAAGGTATTACTACAAATGGCGGAGGTCTAGACACATACCAATAAGGTGGTTGCCAAGACTATATCCTCCTAGTGCCTACTCGTGATTCATCCAACATCCAATCCCACACTATATACATTTTACCTCTAGCAAAATACATATAAAAGTTTCCACATAGCTCCAAACCTCAATTTAGGTCAAAAACCTAAATCATCTAAATTCCACATATAACATCCATCAACCATGTATATCTCATGAGTATATCCCAACATTTACCAACAAAATAACCTCCTCAATATTCCCATAAAAGATTGGTAACCAAGACTCCAATATTTCCCAATATCGTAAGTTTATGTCTACTTTGTCAAATGATTAATATAATGGAAGGAAACATGAAATGATGATAGGAAGCATATAAATACATGTATCTCATTTTAAAATGGTTAGAAAACTCACTATCTAGATTATATAAAAAAACCCTAGAAAACTTAGAAAACTAAGCTTGGATGGAGATGAGTGGAAGACTTGAATCTTGATGTGGGGAATCTTCAATAAATGCTCTTCCAGATGACATAAATGTCTTCACCAAACTCTAGGTCGAATTTAATGAGATAAAGGGTTTTGAGATGAGAATTCCCACCTAGAACTCTCCCAAAAATTGCTCCAAGAATTAAATTTTAGGTCACAATGAGCTGAAAACTGGATTTGGGGTTTTTATATGGCCAGAAGCACGCGGGCGATAGTGCCTCCTAGCACAATTGCGGGCTCTGTCGTGGTATTCCCTTTGGTCACGGTACCAATCACGCGAGAGTGATAGGCGAGTTTGCCATTTGGCATTCTCGCTGTCACAATCGCCCCGGATGTACCGAGGGTGCCTTTCCCCCGGTGATAGTGACGTGTGAGTGTGCCCTCTGGCACTCTCACTGTCAAGGTCACAAACAGCCCTCACTCACCCCGAAAACTGTGACACCCCAAAATAGGGTAAATAATTATTTATAAAAAAAGGAGGAAAAAGGAAAGTAAAATAAAATGGGTTTTATTTTATTGGACCAAAATGGAAAGAAAACTAGTTGAAAAGAGCCAATTAAGTCATTTGATGAAAGTAATAAAGTGAATAAGACGGTTTGTATTCACTTTGGGCCAAAATGTTAAATATCACGTCAGGAGGGGGTTGAACGTAAATGTCAGAAAGTGTAGGGGCCCGAACGTCATCTTTTTCAAAATACAAGGACCTGTTTTGTCATTAGTACAAGTCTGTTTGAAGAAAATGACTTCACGGCATAAAGATCGGGATCTGGTTCGTTTTATTCAACTAATAAGCCAAAACAATTCGATATAAACGTAGGGAACTCAATAGAGAATATTTTCATTCTGATAAATTGGAAAACCGACTTGTATACAGAGAGAAATCGGGGTAGGAAAGAAGAAGTGAAGATTTTCGTTTTTTCAAAGATTCGAGGTAATATACTTAACCAAATCTTATGATTTATAATTTGATGGCTTCGCTTTTAAGTGGTCTATCGAACCCTAGTAGCCCTTTGTCTCAGATTTGCGTTTTTATGGTCCAGATCGGTATTCAAATTTGTTGGGTTTTAGTTTTAAAAACCTAAACTTTAAATGAGAAAATGGAACTTGTTTCTTGTCGAAAAATGATGTTCTTGATGTCAAAATGTTGCTAAAATTATTACCAAGGCTTTGGTGTAAAAAAGAAAAGAATGAAAAAAATAGCTAAAAACGAGTGAAAATTGCCCTTGAAAATGTTGCAGCCATGGTTGTTGTTTGTTGGGTAATCTGTTGGGTCGTGGGTTATGACCGGGTCAAGAAGAATGACCCATGTAATGTTTTAAGGGTTAAAAAAAATAATAAGGTCCACGGCCATGACCTCTTTCTCAAAATCCAATGCCTCAACCAAATGACCAAAGGTGTTTTTGTGTCATGAAAACTATCATAATTTACTTATTTATTTTACGGAGCTGGTTTTTATTCAACAAAAGTTGATGTTGCGTTGGAACTAGAAACATTTTATTTTTGTTTTAATAGAAACCACATAAATTTAATATTTAATATTTATATTAAATTTCCTAAAAATATATTATAGTCCTTAAAGTTCCAAAAATATGATTTCTGCAACAATAGTATTCTAAGAACTTCAACAAATTTTCTATGGACTTATAATATGAAAATTTTGACTCGATTTCGATTAATTATCTTTACAAAATCTCCAAAATGTCCCCACAATTAAACCGTTGGTATTTCAAGCATTATCTTATGTAATTAACTTTAATGAAATTCTGAAATATTTATACTGTTGGAAATTGGTAATTTAATTACTTATATTTCTGAGATGGCTAAATTAAATCATTTTGTTATTTAAGTGATTTAAGATTGGGATTGGAATATCGTTTTTGGGTTAATAGCTAGTGGGATAATTTAATGCGGAATGAAGATTTTATATAATTATAAAATGATTAATTTGACGTTTTTGACACGTCATTGAGTTATAGACTTGGGAGTTTGATTAAGTTGGTCGGGATTGACCGAATAGACCAAGGGTTGACTTTTGATTCGTTTGACCCACATTGATTTTAATGATGGGGTCAAGTTGAGTTATTTGAGGCATATTAGGATACTTGGATATGGAGTTTGACTTTAGGTCGGGTCGAGTTGACCATATTTGACTTTTGGAGAAATTAAGTCATTAATTGGGGTTGATGGCATGAAATGTGTAGGTTTTTAGATGAGAGCTATCAATGGCCGATCTACACGCGATCAGGAGAGTCTTCATGAGACTTACACTGGGATGCATACCTACGTACAAATTATTTTGAGCATTATATGATTTTTATGGTGAATGTTATGCATGATAATGATTTAAATAATGTCATTGGTATATGTTTACATGTATGTGGAATTTTATGGAGCGTGCATGCTAATTGTGTTCCGACTCTTAAACGTATTTAGCATGCTTGGATTTTCAGTCGGTTTATATCGTATAAATGGTGCATGGGTTAGAGTATGAGATATCGGTTTGGTTTGTCACACTTAAGGGGAGGCACGACCCCAAAATGGGTTACTGGCTATGTGTGAGCCGTATACACCAGGGAATGCCTGTGACACGGCAGCACAACCCCGTAATGGGTTATTGGCTATAGGTGAGCCATACACACCCAGGGAATGCTTGCAACTTATCAGTCCTTACTCGAGGAGACGGTTATGAGGTCTCGTTTCTTTTAGTGTTGCATGTTTTAGAAAATGAATATTGTTTTTATACGAAGTTTGCATGTTTGATATGTGTGACAAGATGTGATTTCACTCACGCAAACCATGAACTCACTGAGCTTTATAAGCTAACTATATGATGCATCTCAGGGATTGAAGGTTTTAGGTTGGACGAGGGAAAAATGGCACACATAGAGACTCGCCTAGCCTATTTAAGTTCAATATTTATGTTGCGGCATCTATGGTAGATAAATTTGTAACGCAATCCAGTATGGGACGAATTAGCAGTTAAGTTATATATTTATTATTTTAAAGTCTTCCGCTGTAAATGATTTTAATTTAGCCATTATTTTGGATTAATTTGGAGAATTGTTTTAGATTAAGTAACATTTGTCAAGGCGAAAATATGGGTGTTACAAGATGGTATCAGAGCCGTAGTTCAAGAGAAATAGGTTATGATCTATAGCCTAAGCTTGAACTGTTAGTTGTATTCGATTCTTCAGCTTTAGGTACGAATCAGTATTAGTATCGTACATTGATCAATATGAACATAACACATGTTAGACACAACAATGTTCAACGTAAGTACATTGTAGCATTGTGCGGGAATGCAATAAGTTTAAGTGAAGTCATAATTAGTCTAATTTCCTTCTTTTATACTAGATTAGTGCTAAGAATGCATGTAGGGTGCTTGGAAGTAAGGTAGTACAAAGTATGGCAGAATAATTTGTGAAAGTAAGACATATGATGTTCGGATTTAGAAATATCAAGGCAAATCCAGTTTTAATAGCACCAGTCGCCTTAGATGGAACTTGAGTTGTTTCATATATATGTTTCAGTTGAAAATTCCAATATTTGTTAGTTGTCAGCTATGCATGTTGAGTTGGGTATGTGTGTGAAGGGTCATGTACCGGAATACCGGTGGCTCATGAAGGGAAGTATAAAGATGCAGAAAATGGTACATGTACCATGAGGGTGCCTCTGTACAAATGTGTATTCAGTTAAGTTAAGTAACATGTGCATACTGTGGTGAATGTACATTGATAATTCAGGTAGATAGATGACCTCCCACTACGCCAAGAAAGTTAAGATCTTGAAAGTGTCTAGCCTTGTATTTTGTTTAAATACAATTCTTCAGAGTATTTAGACATTAGATTTAACGTTCCGGATCAACTTGAATGTTACATGTTTTGAAGTAACGTTCTCCCATATTTTTTTTTGTTTAAAATCACGGGCTTTTAGTAACGCCATATATGGGTTGAGAAGCGCGACAGTAACGTTATGAACCTAGTGAACGTAGTGTTTAGACCATATTCAGAGAAGCTGTTATAATCGTAAATTGAGGTGTGCTTAATTATTCAAGAAATAAGGCTAAGCATGTATAACAACAAAAGTTGGTCCCACAACCATGAAAGAATATAAGTTGCAAAAAAAAGGGGGGGGAAGTGAGTTATAGATGCAAAGTTGTAACACCCTAAAAACCAGAGTGAATTTAAAAATGCGGAAACTGGACAATTAGACATCATCACTTGGTATAAATCTCCCAAAAAGGGGAATGTACTTAACCTTTACAAAATCTGTATATGGATATGGAATTCAACAACAAACTAATCTAAACATAAACTATATAGATTACATCGGTTGTTAATCCAATATCACCAAAAGAATGGGACTTAAACAATTGCCCAACATCAAATACTAGTCATCTCAAAAGCCCCCGAGACCAAGCTCGTCACTCAAGCCCTTGGCAACGCACCGCTAATGGGAACCTGTCATACATATCATTTGAGAAAAAAGTGTTAGGCTTAAAGCCTAGTGAGAACATACAATTTATAAATTACAAGATATATAAACAAATGCATCATACGGAAATCTTTTCAATAAGGTTTAGTTTTCAATTGAAGCTTTTGCCCCAACCAGGCTTTTTTGATGTAAACTCATCATGTGATGACAAAAGATAACCAATTTTACCAAGGATTGTAACGTAACACAAAGTAGGCCACAAATCCGAGTTATTAGTCGAATCACTTGGAATCCATGGCCACGAACTACAAAGGTCCGTACTACGATATGAGGGAGGGCCCCCGAAGAAACCAATTCAAAACTCGTTCACTAGGACTCCTCTATGACCCATGGCTAGTAACCGATCTCACATAACCGTACTAAATGGCCCCCGAGGATCATAGGCATCCATTGCTACAAATAAGGGAAAATATGATCCATGGCTAGTAACCGGTCTTGCATAACCGTACCAAATGGCCCCCGAGGATCATATACATCCATTTTTACAAATAGGGGAAAAGATGTTGGATCAAATAATTGTATTCAAGATTAAAGGGTCTAAACTGAATTTATTTGATAGTTAAAGTTAGAGGGTTTATTGTGTAATAAGCTAATAGTTTTTAGTTATTGGGCCTCAAGCTCGCTTAGCATTTAGCAAAGCCCATTAGGCATTAGGCCTGGGTATTTAATGTTTTAATTAGTTTAGTTTTAGGGTTAATCCTCATATTCATATTTATAATCCTATAGTGATGTAGTCGTTTTCTCTGTATTCAAGGGTATCAAGAACACACAAGGTTTAACTGTTTATTCAAGGGATTGGTATATTATTCTGATCTTATATCTCTTGATCTATATTGTGTTCTGTGATTGTTAATCAACTAGATTAAACTGGGATAACAAGTGGTATCAGAACCAAAAGAATCTGTGTTTTGCGATTTTACTATTCATCGATTCACTATTCATCGTTTTTACTGTTCATCGAGATTTATGTGTTTTATAATGTTCATCGACTATTCACTGTGCGTTAATCGATTTCTCAAATTGATGTGTTTATTGGTTTAAAGTTGATCTGATTAGATGAGTATCATGCTTCTAAATGCTATATGATTGGTTAATTGCATAGAAAATCATCAAGTGATTGAATTTTTTGAATTATTGGTTTTCTGGGGTCAAGAACTGTCGACTACAGCATGCTTAAAATCGAATGGTAAAAAGTGGTTTTTTAATCAATAATATTGATTGCACTTTGATCGATATATGTTAATAGATGCTATAGTCTGATTTTTACATCTGAATTTGTGTTCTTGAGTGTTTCTGGTTTGATTTTTCTGGGCTGTAAATCGAGTTACCGGTCGACAGTCACTTTGCGCCAGTGCTTATTCGCGCAAGACCAACTTCGCCCCAGTGTCGTCTCGCATAAACCCCACTTTGCGCGACCCAAGGCTCACGCAAAACTTACTTTGCGTGACACACTGCTCGCGAGAACCCCTGCTTTGCGCCACCCATTACTCCCGCAAAGCTCAACTTTGCGCGACCTGCCTCTCGCGCAAACCGCCATTTCTTTTGCGTAAATTTTTTCTCTAGGAGCGCTGCCCCCATACCCCCGCAAGGGAGTTGCCCCTTGACCCCCGTGCTAAGTCTGCGAAGGGGGACAAAGTTCTGTTCGTGATCAAAATTTTCTTATTTTTAGTATTACTCTTTTGATTTTATCTACTGTTTGAGAATTCTGCATTTAATTATTTTTGGAAATTTATTTTTCTGAAATTTTTTTAGTGTAGTCTTTATCTTATACTTGATTCTAACGATCTCTTCTAGTTGATTGTCTTGATACAGATTAGTTTGATTTCTAACCATAAAGCTAAAGATGTCTGAAGGTTACAACCTTGATTTCAACAACATGACTCTTTCTGAAGTAAAAGGAAAGGCTAAATGTCTTGCTGGACAGTTAGCAACATCTTCTAACATGATTTCTGAGTATGACAAAGAGGCAAAAATGCTCAAATTCGAGATATCACCTCTTAAAGCTGAGAACAAGGCTTTACAGATTCAGAACTCATCTCTTCTTATTCAGATCAATGCTTTAAAAGAAAATTTAAAAGATTATGATTCTATAATTGACTTTGCAGGAATAATTGAGTCTAAAGAAAAAGAGATCTTGGATCTTCAAGCAAAGTTGAAAAGATCTGAGTCAAGCTCTACATGGTCTAAGAAGGAATCAATGCAAAAAGAGCTTGATGAGCTTAGAAGAAGAGCAAACATTGCTATTCAGACATCACAAGAGCTTAAAAAGACAAATTCTCAAGTCTTTGCTGATAGAGACAAACTGAAAGATAAAGTTCTCAGTCTTGAGGTTGAGATTAATACGCTGAAAGAAAAGGCAACCCAAGACAGAGATAATACAATAGCTAAAGATGAGATGTTGAAGATTGAGAAAGAAAGAAAAGACTTTGCCAATAAATTCTCTGATTTCTCCAGAAAAGCCTTCGAAGAAAAGAAATCTTTAGAGCTTAGATGTGTTAAGCTTTCTCAACAAGTTTCAGACTTTGAGAAGGTTATCATTCTTGAAAGAGAAAAGGTTGAGAATGAGAAGAAGAAAGTTGACCTGAAGGATATAAATAAAGACTTTTCTGAAGAAAAGAAAATATTTGAGACCGAGATAGCCAAGCTGACAGGAAAGCTATCTAAACTGTCGACAAACATCATGAAGGAGAAGAATGCAAAATATGTGTTGCTTAAGAAGTTTGATCTGATTGAAAAGGAAAGAAACAGTTTGTCTTCAATGATAAAGGAACTTGAAGAGATCGTATTCAAGGTGAAGTTGACTGAGCACAAGATGCCAGAGTCAATAGCTCAATCACCAAGAGATGATCTAGTTGATTCAGATAGTTCATTAAAAACAGCTTCAAGTTCACATTTTTCAAATGTTTTCTATAATTCTTTCTATGATTTAGATGATTGTCTTACTTCTAAATCTACTGATCAGATTCGTCCTTCTAACCTTTTCTATGACAAAAATGTTGATGGTTCAGGTAACTTCAAGAAGACTAAGTCTCAAAAGAAAAGCTTCTGGAGAAGGGATAATGAGAAAGAAAGAGGAAATTGGATCTGGAGAGTTAAAGGATCCTCGGAGGAGAAAAAGAGAGAAGAATCATTTGTGCATACATAAAATGCTAAATGGAACTATGCTACAAAAGGTAAACCTTTGGCAAACCTGATCTGGTTTACACAATCCATCAATTGATCAGGTTAGCACAAAAGAAAATTAGTTGTTCCTACTGTGGCTCAAATGATTTTGTAAGAGAAGATTATGTGAATAACTGGTATGGTTCTTACTTCATATCTCCCACTAGAACTGCAACTAACCCATTAGGACCCAAATACCAGTGGGTACCAAAAGCTAAATCTGTGTTGCAGGCACCCAAGGTTTAAGGGGGGGAAAGAACAAAGGCTTATAAGTAAATCAGCTTAGAACCCGTACCTCAACGGAGTATAGCTTCTAATCACATCAGATTAGAACCCGCACTTCAGTGCTTTATTTTTCTGCTTTATATTCTATATATAAATAAAAAATTCAGTTGAGGGGGAGCTTACTCGTTAAAGAGCTTCATTGAAAAACTCCTTAGAGCTTAATTGTCAAACTCTTTTTAGTTTGAGGGGGAGAATTGCATCGTCAAACACAACTGTTTTGACATCTCCGAAATTTCTTATTCTTCATGTAACTATGTGCTTATTTGTGCTTTCATCTACAATAGCCTGTTGAACAACAAGTTCTTGTTAAGAAATTACATGGGATTCAGTGTGTGAGCTTAACAGAACTTCCATGGATTCACGCTAACCAGTGTTTCCTACCCAGGAAGTATTTCCTGAGTGATTGAGGGGAGAGGGGTCAAAAGAATTGAGTGATGGTGTGTGAAGAGGTAAAATGGAAAAGAAAGATTGGTTAGAAGTGAGCATTACAAGAAAGAGGGTGAGTGAATAGAGTAAAAGAATATTAGACTCTGTACCAAACCACTTTCTGAGTCGGGCAGCCACTTAATCTGATTGGTTCACATTCTTTGGTGACCATCATTGAAAAAGGCACCTAGCCCATGCCATCTCTTGCATACAACCCCACCAGCTACTCATTCTTTTCTCAAATAGAGAATGTTTCACATTTTCTGGGGAAGCAGCACATACGTTATTGGTTCTTCATTTGGAAGATACTAATATTGAAAAAGACGGAATGTTGCCCCACCTTCGAACCCTTTCTCATGCACATTGAGTCTTTGTATAATTTGTTGTTGTCTCAACAAGTTTACATATTTTGAGCCTATATGAAAAAGCAATCATCTATGCTTAATTCTTTCATACACATGCACGAACACACAGAAATTTGTTTTCTGTCAGAACGTTCATAGATAACCATGTGTTATTTGATGATTTAATGGAAGACCTGGGGAGCCAACATCAAAACCAGCTCCTTATATAGTAACTTTGTGTTACTCAGTAACTTTGTGTCACCGACAGGCATTCCAAACTGAGTCATTTATTGATTCAGGGTTACACCTATTACACTGTTTGAATTTGACAAGATTCGAATGGTTACTACTGACTATTTGAATCTAACAAGATTGAAATAATCACTCTTTCCATTTGGAGAGACTGCTCTTATTTCACACAGGGCTCGTTCCATGAAGACAGTGCTACATTGATGATCGTATTCCAAGGGGGAGATTGATTTGCAAAGTTTTGATGATGATGACTCTCACCACTCATCAAAAAGGGGGAGAATAATCAAAGAAGGAGAATAAAAAGAAGATTTCAAGAATTTTTGAAGTAAATACTGCTGAAGAATTCAAAGATATCAAAGTATCTGAGCTAATTTGAAGATATCAAAGATAAAGATGAAAACTATTTCTGAAGTTTTCAAGAAAAGTGAAGACAAGTGAAGACCCGAAGACTATTGCCAATTTTTTTTTAATCTTGAATCCAAAGGGGGAGATTGGTGGATCAAATAATTGTATTCAAGATTAAAGGGTCTAAACTGAATTTATTTGATAGTTAAAGTTAGAGTATTTGATAGTTAAAGTCAAGCCCGCTTAGCATTTAGCAAAGCCCATTGGGCATTAGGCCTGGGTATTTAATGTTTTAATTAGTTTAGTTTTAGGGTTAATCCTCATATTCATAATTATAATCCTATAGTGAGGTAGCCGTTTTCCCTGTATTCAAGAGTATCAAGAACACACAAGGTTTAACTTTTTATTCAAGGGATTGGTATGTTATTCTGATCTTATATCTCTTGATCTATATTGTGTTCTGTGATTGTTAATCAACTAGATTAAACTGGGATAACAAAAGACATCCCAAATATAAGTCAACTCAATAACTAGGGATCCACTAGTAATGGTACAAACTTGCCACAATAACATATGTGACCCACCATAGGTAGTCATATGGTAATAAAACATTTTATAAACAAAATGCTTTCCTTCAAGTTTAACTGCTGGTAAGAATGATAATCATAAAATGACTTTATATACATTCCTTCAAATAATCCACATAAATGTGCAAGTAAAACCTCCTTTTACTTCAAATAAGATGGAACCCATCATTTTAGTCGAAAATGATCGGGAACCCTAAAATCTCCCAAAACTCAAGTTATGTCAAAAATGTAGTAAACTTAGATCCAAAACCATGGAGATATATAGGAGTTCAAAATGTAACTTTTGACATGTATAAAGTTTATAAAAAGGTAGTAGTAACTCACCAAATAGGTTTTAGACGAAAACCCGAAAAACCAGATATCGACCACCGAGAGAAGACGAAGCTTTATATACCGAACCCTTGCTAGATACACTTAATACTAGCAATAAATGGTAGCTTGAAGCTAACCAAACAAACAAATGAAGAAAGAGAGAGAGAGAGAGAGAGAAAAGAGATTTGAGAATGAGAGATAAGAAACCAAATGAGATATTTTCCAGAAAATATCTTTTTAACCCACTGAGGCCACCGCGCGGGTTATGGCGCGGGCTAAGTCGCGTCGTGACTCGCGCCACCCTCTGTGTTGGGAACTGAAGATTCTACTAAGTGTAGTTACTACTGCTAGTACAAGTGTAGTTACTACTGCTAGTACAAGTGTAGTTACTACTGCCAGAACAAGTTGAAGATTAATACTGCTAAGTGTTACTACTGCTAGTAGAATTACTACTGCTAGTTAAAATTAGTACTGCTTGAACAAAGTTAGTACTGCTTAGCTAGTTAGTACTGCTAGTAGTTAGTACTGCTTGAAGTTAATGCTGCTATTTGAAGTTAATGCTGCTGAGCATTATTAGTGCTGCTAAAGAGATCCGGATGGAATGTACTACAGCTGGATATACTGAAGATATACTTAGAAGATATACATGGAAGATATACTGAAGATTTGTTTATTCTTTGTAATTATCTTTTTATCAGTATATGTATAGAATGTTTAGAATAGATAGAAATAACTTTTGATAATCGTTTTTCATGAGAGAAAATTAACCTCAAGGCATAGATCCTAATTCTAGAGAAGTAGAATTCGTATTGGTGAGCCTGTTCATCAATATTGAGGTTGAGTGTGTAATCTTGTAGTTTTTGATTACTGTTTGATCAAATATCAAAGTGTTTTTCCGCAACTTCTTTGATATTAGTTTCTGAGTATTAATTCTTGTTAAGAATTCGATCCTGACAAGTGGTATCAGAGCCAAATTCTCTCAGAAACAGTTATTCATCATGGAAAATCTTACAGAATCAAGCAGTACTTTGGTCTCAAAAGTTCCAATGCTCAGATCCAATGAATTTGACATGTGGAAAATCAGAATCAAGCAATATATTCTCCTCACAGATTACTCTATGTGGGACATCATTGAGAATGGCCCATCTGATGGAGGAAAGATTGGTGAAGATGGCAAAAGAACTCCTCCAAAGACAGATACAGACAGGAAATCAAGACAGACAGAGATGAAAGCCTTGAGCACACTGCTCTTGGCCATTCCAAATGAGTATCAACACCAATTCTGCAATTGTACTGATGCACAGATGCTCTGGAATGCTCTAGAGAATAGATTCTCAGGTACTAAAAGTACCAAGAGAAATCAAAAGGCAATCTTAAAACAACAGTATGAAAACTTCATCTCAACTAAGAATGAGTCCATGACTCAAACTTTTGACAGGTTTAATAAACTAATTGGTGAACTAGCTACTATGGGAGTACAGATTGATCAAGATGATGTGAACAGAAAGTTCTTAAGGTCCCTTGGAGATGAATGGACCATGTACACTGTGTCATTCAGACAGAATGATCAGTTGGAAGACAAAGAACTTGATGATCTGTACAATGATCTTAGAGTATTTGAAGCTGAGGTGGAGGCAAAGAAGAAGCCTTCTGGATATGTTCATAATGCTGCACTCCTATCAGCATCAATTGATTCTACTGCTAACCCTGAATCAGTTAATGCTGCTAATGGATCAAATTTAGATAAAGGCACTGATTATGTATTTGAAGCTCTTCTTTCTAATCATGGAAATTCTTCTTTGATCAATGATGACTTAGAACAACTTCATCCTGATGATCTGGAAGAGATGGATATTAAATGGCAGATGGCCATGCTCTCCATGAGGGTTAAAAAGTTTATAAAGAGGACTGGAAGAAACAACTTCTCACAAAGAAGAGAAGATGGAGCAGGGTTTGATAAATCAAAGGTAGAATGCTACAAATGCCATCTGAAGGGACATTTTGCTAGAGAATGCAGAAGTGGAATGTCTCACAACAACAACCATCAACAAGCTCAATCTGGAAGCTTCAATAACAACAGAAACTCTGCTCAAGCCCTTGTTTCTCAACAAGGAATGGGGTTTGATTGGAGTGATCAAGCAGAAGAAGCTATTCAGAATCAAGCTCTTATGGCTAAAGTATCTGATCTCCCATCTGAGGTAAGTTCTAATCTCTGCTCTAAAACTTGCATAGACACTGTTAAAAGGTACAGGGATCACAATCAGAAGATGAGTGATGACCTGAAGAGACTAGAAAAGGATATAAAAGACTATGTGAGGATAGTAGAGAGATTTGAAGATCAAATCAAAGGTTTTCAAGCCAATGAACTACAACACTCATATGACACTAATTACTGGCAGTGGGAGAAAAAGGATTTAGAACTTAAACTGACCAAATCTAAAGAGGAGAGTGAAAAACTGAAAGAGGAGTTAACCAAAGTTAAGCTTGATGTAGAAAAGTTTTCCAATGCTTCTAAAGCAATGGACTCCTTACTGCAAAATCAGATTCATGATAAATTAAGAAGAGGAATTGGGTATAATGCCACACCTCCACCATATAACAACAATTACATTCCTCCTACTTCAGACCTGTTAGACACCAAAGATAGGAAGGACTTGCCTGAGGGAGCCACTGAAATAGATCCCTTAGATGAAGAAATTGTTGAGGATAAGACTGAGAAAGAGGTTGACAAGAGTAAGGAGAACAAGGTGAGTGGTGAGATTTCTATAGAAAACAACATTATCACCAATGAGGATTGTGGAAGGGCTTGGATCAAATCCAAGAACATAGAGAAGACAGAGGAAAAGTCTGGTAAGGTCCATTATAAACAGACCACAGTTGTGAATCCAGGTCCTTGCAAACAGTGTGCTTGTAAGAAGAATAAGCCCCAAAAACAGGACAAAAAGAGGGGAAATCAAAGAAACTGGAATAATCAATGGGCACATAAACAAGGGGTTGATCTGAGTAAAATCAATAGACCAAAACCTTGTTTTATCTGTGGCAAATTGAATCATCTTGCAAAATTCTGTTATTTCAATCCTATGAACCAAAGAATGAATTTCCAAAGATCCATGCAAAAACCCTTTGGTTATAAGAAAATTGAAAAGAACCATGTGGCTAAGAAAACTGTTAAAACTAAAAGCCACATGAAGAAAAAGTATTCTGTTAAAGAAAGTGTCAATATGTGGATTCCTAAAAGCAATAAAACTGTTAGTACTGCTATCACAAATAGTGCTGCTGACAATGATAGTGCTGCTAGAAGTAATACTACTGCTAACAATGTTAATGCTGCTAACAAGGTTAGTACTGCTAAACCTGTTAGTACTGCTACACCTGTTAGTACTGCTAACTCTGTTAGTACTTATAAGGTTAGTACTGCTTCTAGTGTTGATTCTGCTAAGCCAATCATATTGACAAAGTACTCTAATAAAGAGTGCTCTGAGTTTAAAAACCTCATTAAAAAGGAATGTAAATACTTTGATGAGAAAGGAAGACCCAAGATCACTTTGGCTTGGGTCCCTAATCATACTAATTGATTTATCTAATGTGCAGGGCAACCAACAGCTCAAGAGAAAGAGCATTTGGCATGTTGATAGTGGTTGCTCTAGGCACATGACAGGCAACATATCATGTCTTCAGGATTTCACACATATCAATGGAGGACATGTTGCATTTGGAGACAATTTTACTGGTGGTAAGATAAGTGGAAAAGGTAATGTCACCAAAGGTAAGATGACATTTGAGGATGTCTACTATGTTGATCAATTAAAGTACAACCTGTTAAGTGTATCACAGGTTTGTGACAAACAACATAGTATATTATTTACTAATACTGAGTGTATGATCCTTGCTCCAGGGTTCAAGGTAGTTGATGAAAACATGATACTACTTAGAACTCCTAGGAAGGACAATGTTTACTGTCTTGATTTGGACAATGTTGATAGTGATTCATCTTTAAATTGTCTTGTTTCAAAAGCTTCTATAGATGAATCCTCCCTTTGGCACAGAAGGATGTGTCACATGAATTTCAAGACTATGAACAATCTTGTTAAAAATAACCTTGTAAGAGGTTTACCTTCAAAAGTCTTTTCATGTGATGATCATTGTGTTGCTTGTCTTAAAGGCAAACAACACAAAACTTCTCATAAGACCAAAGAGTTAAATTCTGTTTCTTCTTGTCTCCAGTTATTGCATATGGATCTGTTTGGTCCTACAAATGTTATGAGTATAGGAAAGAAATCTTACTGCTTGGTTATTGTTGATGATTACTCCAGATTTACTTGGGTATATTTTCTAAGGACTAAGGATGAAACAAGTGGTCTTATCAAATCCTTTATTCTAAGAATTGAAAACCAAACTAATCAAAGAGTAAAAGTCATTAGATCAGATAATGGAACTGAATTTAAAAATCATGATTTAAACACTTTTTGTGAAGGAAAAGGTATTGAGAGACAATATAGTGCTCCTAGGACTCCTCAACAGAATGGTGTTGCTGAAAGGAGAAATAGGACACTAATAGAGGCTGCTAGATCTCTGTTGGCTGATTCAAAATTGCCAATTACATTCTGGGCTGAAGCAGTTAATACTGCTTGTTATGTCCAAAACAGAGTTCTAGTGGTCAAGCAAAAGAACAAGACCCCATATGAGCTTTTAAATCAAAGAAAACCTTTTATTGGTTTCTTCAAACCTTTTGGGTGTCCTTGTACAATTCTAAATACCAAATCTCACTTAGGTAAGTTTGATAGCAAAGCAGATGATGGATTTCTTGTTGGATATTCATCTCAGAGTAGGGCCTACAGAGTTTTTAACTCTTCTTCTAGAATAATTGAAGAAAGTGACAATGTCAAATGCAATGAGAACACACCAAATCTTGTTGGGTCTGGACATCAATGGCTATTTGACATTGATTCACTAACTAACTCTTTTGGTTTCAGTAATGAGTATACAGGAACAGATGGTGGAGAATCAGAGATCACACAAGTTCAAGAAAGTATATCTAAATCTGTGATTTTTCCCATATCCACAGTAAATGAAGACTGTGAAAAGGAATCATTTACTGAACCAAGTCAGAGTGAAGAAGACACTAGAGATGAGGAGACTCAAGAATCAGAAGTGACATCTGAAGACACTTCAGTTGAGTTGCATGACTCTAATCTAGAGGCTGGACTGAATGAAGAACCTAGTCATAACACCAGAGTTCAAAAGAATCATCCTCCACAGCTGGTAATAGGAGATATCTCTTCTCCCATGATGACTAGACATCAAAGCAGGCTTCAGGAAATGCAAGATCAACAGCATACAGTGCTCTCATGTTTTCTATCCCAGCTTGAGCCTAAAAAGGCACATGATGCTATGAAAGAATCTAGCTGGATAGAAGCAATGCAAGAAGAATTGTTACAGTTCAAGCTACAAGATGTGTGGGATCTAGTAGACCTTCCTAAAGGTCACAGAGCAATTGGCACAAAATGGATCTTCAGAAACAAGAGAGATGAAAGAGGTATTGTTATAAGGAACAAAGCAAGGCTGGTGGCTCAAGGCTATACTCAAGAAGAGGGTATAGATTATGAAGAAGTTTTTGCACCTGTGGCTAGGATAGAAGCAATCAGACTATTCCTAGCCTATGCTTCTTACATGAACTTCAAAGTCTATCAAATGGATGTAAAAAGTGCTTTTCTCTATGGATCAATTGAAGAAGAAGTATATGTCTGTCAACCACCAGGGTTTGAAAACCCAAGCTATCCAGACAGGGTATACAAATTAAAGAAAGCACTTTATGGACTACATCAAGCCCCAAGAGCATGGTATGACACTCTGTCATCCTATCTCTTGGAAAATGACTTTGAAAGAGGAGTCATAGATAAGACTCTTTTTATCAAAAGAAAGAAGAAGGATATCTTGCTGGTCCAAATCTATGTTGATGACATTATCTTTGGATCTACAAGAAACAACATGTGCAAGGAATTTGAGGATTTAATGCATCAAAGGTTCAAAATGAGTTCCATGGGGGAACTTACTTTCTTCCTTGGACTCCAAGTTCAACAGAAGTCAGATGGCATTTTCATATGTCAATCCAAGTATGTGCAGGATATTCTAACCAAGTTTGGTTTCTCAGAATCAAAACCTGCCAGCACACCTATGGAAACACACAAGCAGATCACAGCAGATCTTGAGGGGGAGGACATGGATGTGCATTATTATAGATCCATGATTGGCTCTCTCATGTATCTCACGGCATCTAGGCCAGATATAATGTTTCCAGTCTGTGTCTGTGCAAGATTTCAAGTTAGGCCAAAGCAATCTCACTTTCAAGCTGTTAAGAGAATATTCGGATATCTCAAAGGGCAACCCAGATTGGGACTTTGGTATCCTCATAACTCCCCTTTTGACCTAATAGCATACTCAGACAGTGATCTAGGTGGGGCAAACTTGGACAGAAAATCTACTTCTGGAGGATGTCAGTTCTTGGGTGCTAGACTAGTCTCATGGCAGTGCAAGAAACAAACCACAGTATCCACATCTACAACAGAGGCAGAGTACATAGCAGCTGCAAGTTGCTGTTCTCAAGTCTTATGGATTCAGAATCAAATGTTGGACTATGGGGTAACCTTTCTACACACTCCAATCTTTATTGACAACAGCAGTGCTATTAGCATTGTAAATAATCCAGTCAAGCACTCAAAGACAAAGCACATTGAAATCAGGTATCACTTTATAAGAGATTGTAATGAAAAGAAACTTATTCAAGTTGTCAAAGTCCACACTGATAATCAGTTTGCTGATCTATTCACTAAAGCTTTTGATGTGGGTAGATTCACTTTCTTGGTCACAGGTGTGGGAATGATAAACTCTGAATAATCTTCTTCTGGTTTTATACCTGTATATTTTTATTCTTGGTGTTACTAATCTTCTTTTTCAGGATATACATAGCAGTACTCAGTGTTAGCAAGTTTAAAAGGAGTAAGTATAGTTAATACTGCTAGTAGCCAATACTGCTAGTAGTTAATACTGCTTTCAGTTAATACTGCTAGTAGTTAATACTGCTAGTAGTTAATACTGCTTTCAGTTAATACTGCTAGTAGTTAATACTGCTAGTGGGTAATACTGCTTTCAGTTAATACTGCTAGTAGTTAATACTGCTAGTGGTTAATACTGCTAGTGGTTAATACTGCTAGTAGTTAATACTGCTTTCAGTTAATACTGCTAGTAGTTAATACTGCTAGTGGTTAATACTGCTTTCAGTTAATACTGCTAGTTAGTTAATACTGCTAGCCGTTACTACTGCTAGTAGTTAATACTGCTAGTGGTTAATACTGCTTTCAGTTAATACTGCTAGTTAGTTAATACTGCTAGCCGTTACTACTGCTAGTAGTTAATACTGCTCTAGGTTAATACTGCTTATATTCCGAATACTATAAATACTCTTTGCCCGCCTAAAAGTTCATAACGACTCTTTGCATACTGTTCCCTTGCGCTCTAAACCCTTTCTCTCTCAAAGTTCAAAGTTTTCAGGCAAAAATCTTCAAGGTCAATGGCATCAATGGCGTTCATTGACGAGCACAATGAAATCGCAATGCTCCAAAAGCCAAAACAAGCAGAAGGCTTTCATCAGATTGTGGATTTCCTCAAGTCAAGCCACATTGCTCATGCTCTTACTGTATCCCCTACAATCTACATTGAGCATCAAAGGCAGTTCTGGGCCAATGCAACCATTGTTGTGGAAAATGGTGTGCAAATGATCAAGACAAGAATTTGTGATCAACCACTAACAGTTACTGAAGAGGTTATACGCATCAGTCTACGTCTAGACGATGCCTCTGGTATAACGTCTATCTCTAATGATGAACTGTTTTCTAATCTTACTAGAATGGGGTATGGAGGCCCATTGGGTGTTTTCAAATTCTCAAAAGCAAAGTTTTCACCCCAATGGCGTTTTCTTGTTCATACCCTGATGCATTGCATCTCCAAAAAGACCACTGGATGGAGTGAGTTCAGCAGTCCAATTGCATATGCTTTGGTATGCTTGGCTACATCCAGAAGGTACAATTTCTCAAAGATGATTTTCAGTGATCTTGTATCAAATATGGGAAACAAAAAGAGTTTCTTTATGTATCCCAGATTTGTTCAGGAAGTAATTAACCATGAATTGACGGATATACCTCAACCTGTTGGAGTATATGTACCTAAACCCCCAAAAGGCAAGGTTTTCTCAAATATGAGAAGATCTGCTGGGGACTCGGAAGGAGTTGACACCCCATTGTTCTCTATAATGATGGTGGTGTCCCAAAACACTGAAGGTATGGCAGCAGGGTCAAGGCCCTCATTAGACCATCCCACTGCTAGCCAAACCCAACCTTCCCTCTCAAAATCAATTCCACAGTCCCTTCTGAATAAGCCCACTTCTACAATTACCCAAACTTATCAAAGAAAACAGGTAAAGAAGGCTCCTTCCCTTCTTGTACCATCACCAACTAAGCCTTTAAGCCATCTAAGGGAGAATTCTCCCCTAGAGAATATCCAAAGGGAAACCACAAGGGTATCTCCCAACCCAAAGGAGGTGCTCTCTGAGGAGGAGGTAGAGCATATGGGTGATGAGGCTGCCACTACTCCTGCTAGCACAGAGGAGGAAAGTGGTAACATCAATAAGACCTACCCCATGGCAACTTTGAATGAGCAATCATTTGAAGGTCCCTGGTGCCAAGAAACCACAGGGGTGGATAGTGCTTCTGCTAGGCAGAAGACTTCCACTACTAAAAGATCCAATGATCCTTCAATAGGGGGTAACACTCCTGGAGAAGGTGAGGACAGATATAACTATGATGAATTGATGGAGGCAATGGGCAACATCAACATGGATGTACTCAAACAGGGCAAAGATATAGAAGAGCTAAAACTCATAGTACTGTCACAACAAGAACAAATCATCAAGTTGAAGCAAATGGTAAGAAAACTGATTCTGCAAAAGAAGAAGAAACAATTTGTGCTCAGAAGGAGGAAACCAGTGACTGATGCTCCCAAAAAGGGGGAGATCAACATGGAAGAAGCATCAAGGGAAGGGGAGATTGATAAAGAGAGAGTTGAAGTTGAGGGGGAGAAGGAAGCAGAAACAGAAAGAGGTTCAGTACAAAAAGAAGCAGAAACTGTTAATGCTGCTGAAACCTCACAAGCAGCAGTAACAGAGTTAACACCAACAGAAATTGAAGTAGCTGAAGTGCTAATCAAAGCTAAGAATGACACTCCCAAAGCAAAGGGAGTGGTCATAAATGAAGGGAGAGACAGAAAATCAGAACAGAAAGACAAAGCTGCAGAATCAAAGAATAAGGGAAAAGAAAAGATAGTGGAATCTGATCAACCAATCAAGAAACAAAGGTTGGTTGAATCAGATGAAGCTTTAGCAAGGAAAATGCTGAAGGAGATGGAAAAAGAAGAAAGAGCTCAGGTGGAGAAGGACAGGGAAATGGCAAAGGCTTTAGCTGCTGAGCTAAATAAAGCCTATCAAAAGGGGCTTGAAACTGAAAAGGCTAAACAAAGGGCTATAAGTCTGAGAAAGGCTATGATGGCTAATACAAGTGCAAAGAAAAGAAGACCTTCACAAACTTACCTTGCCACTCAGGAAAGAAACAAAATGGTAACTTTCTTGAGGAGTGCAATTGGGGTAAAGAAAGAAATGTTTGTAAAGATGAGTTTTGATCAAATCAGAGAGCTCTATGAAAAAGAAATGGGGAATCTGAAGAGCAATGAAAAGAAAAGAGTAGAGTTTGAAAAGAAGGCCAAGGAGAGTAATGATATAGATATGAATCAACCATTCCCTGAAAGTGAAGAGGGAACTCCTATCAAAGAAATGGCAAGGGAAAAGGAAGAAAAGAAGAAGGAAGTTACTCTAGTACAGGTTCAAAAGACTTTGAAAAGAACCAAGATGATGGCCAAAAGAAAGAAAGATAAGAAGCCTAGAGTAGAAGAAGAACAAAATGTTGCTGAAGAAGAAGTGGCACCTGAGTCATCAAGCCAGCAAGGGTCATCAATCAAAGATGATGTAAGCTTATATATGGTAGTGATGGACAAAGTGCCTGAACCAATTTCTGCAGAACCTGTTGGAGTTAAGCCACCTGAGATCATTCACTGGGATGTACTGACAATGGATGGGAAAGATTACATCAGACTCAAGAGGAAGGGTGATAAGTATGAAGTATTCAACACTTGGGTCAAGATTGTCAGAACATGCTCTAGATCTGATATAGAAGAGATGTTTGACATAGGAATTAAGCTGTATGCAGATCATCTGAATACTCCAGGAATTTCTCTTACAAAACTGGTGATGGAGTATCTATGCATGATGTTCAAACCTGAAGAAGTGGACCAGGTCATCAAGAGTGTGTTTAAAGAAGTCACAAGTTGGACTCTATATGAAACTAGTGGAGTATATGCAGTGACTTTGGATAGAAATCACACAGAATACTTCCTAGTGGATAGAGTATATAATCACACCAGACTGAAGGTTCATGCCATGCTAAAGAAGAAGTTGGGTTGTGCACCAAATTCAGAAATGGCCAAGTATCTAATTCAGAGGATAATCAATCAGAGTTTGGGACTGAATCCAGACTTAGGAGCATGATCTTGGAAGTTTTGGGAGCATTAAAAAGAGCATCTGGAAGAATATCTGAAGAACTTGACTTCTCTTCTAAAAGTCAAGTTAGGGGGAGATTGTTGGGAACTGAAGATTCTACTAAGTGTAGTTACTACTGCTAGTACAAGTGTAGTTACTACTGCTAGTACAAGTGTAGTTACTACTGCCAGAACAAGTTGAAGATTAATACTGCTAAGTGTTACTACTGCTAGTAGAATTACTACTGCTAGTTAAAATTAGTACTGCTTGAACAAAGTTAGTACTGCTTAGCTAGTTAGTACTGCTAGTAGTTAGTACTGCTTGAAGTTAATACTGCTATTTGAAGTTAATGCTGCTGAGCATTATTAGTGCTGCTAAAGAGATCCGGATGGAATGTACTACAGCTGGATATACTGAAGATATACTTAGAAGATATACATGGAAGATATACTGAAGATTTGTTTATTCTTTGTAATTATCTTTTTATCAGTATATGTATAGAATGTTTAGAATAGATAGAAATAACTTTTGATAATCGTTTTTCATGAGAGAAAATTAACCTCAAGGCATAGATCCTAATTCTAGAGAAGTAGAATTCGTATTGGTGAGCCTGTTCATCAATATTGAGGTTGAGTGTGTAATCTTGTAGTTTTTGATTACTGTTTGATCAAATATCAAAGTGTTTTTCCGCAACTTCTTTGATATTAGTTTCTGAGTATTAATTCTTGTTAAGAATTCGATCCTGACACTCTGGAACTTGCAACCAATCAGTGCACCGCGCGGGTTATGGCACGGGTACACTCGCCCCGTGACTCGCGCCGCTCACTGGACAAACCCCAAACAAGCAGTGCACCGAGCGGGTTATGGCGCGGGCTAAGCTGCGCGACAACTCGCACAGGCCACTGCCTCTGCTTCTCCTTCCAAACTAGACAAACGAAACTCGGGGTGTTACAAATCCTCCTCAACTTGGAGATGATTTTGTCCCCAAAATACCAACTATCCAAAAAAGTGAGGATATCTTCGCTTCATATCCTCTTCAGCTTCCCACGTCACATTGGCTCCCCGATGATGCTTCCACTGCACTTTGACCATCGTGACCTCTTTGTGACGCAACTTCTTAGACTTTCTCTCTAAGATAGCGTCAGGCTTTTCTACACAACGGTTACCCTTGTCCACTCTTAGCTCGGAGAGAGGAATGACACTTTCTTCCTCCGCCAAACACTTCCGAAGGTAACATATGTGGAACGTGTTGTGGATTCTGCTCAACTCCGGCGACAGTTCCAATTGGTAGGCTTGCAAACCCACCCGCTTAAGCACTTTGAAAGGTTCAAGGAAACGGGGACTCAGCTTCCCACGTTTTCCGAATCTAATAATGCCCTTCCATGGCGACACTTTAAGCAACACACGGTCGCCCACTTGAAACTCCATCGGCCGCCTCTTCTTATCGGCATAGCTCTTCTGCCGATCCTGAGTCGCTTTCAATTTTTCACGAATGCTTTTGACCTTATAGGATGTCTCTTGCACGATCTCAGGTCCGGCGAATTGCTTCTCTCCCGCTTCAAGCTAACACACGGGAGTTCGGCACTTCCGCTTGTACAACGCCTCAAATAGTGCCATCCTAATACTCGAGTGGTAGATATTATTGTAAGCAAATTCCACCAAAGGTAGGTGAGAGTCCCAACTACCCCCGAAATCGATGACATAAGACCTCAACATGTCTTCTAGCGTTTGAATCGTTCTCTCGCTTTGCCCGTCGGTTTGTGGATGGTAAGCCGTACTCAACTTTACTCACGTACCAAGCTCTTTCTGAAACACATCCCAAAAGTTCGAAGTGAACCGACTGTCGCGAACCGACACGATCGATAAGGGTATATCATGTCTCAAGCTTTGCTAACTTGTCCATCGGTAAAGTCTCGCGCATAGCCAAGAAGTGAGCGCTCTTTGTCAATCTATCGACTATTACCCAAATGGTATCGTAACCTCGAAGAGTTCTAGGCAACTTCGTCACGAAGTCCATGGTAATATGTTCCCACTTCCACTCGGGAATCTCTAAGGACTGAAGACTACCATACGGACGTTGATGTTCGGCCTTAACTTACAAGCACGTCACACAACGCTCCACGTAGCGTGCCACATCAAGCTTCATTACTGACCACCAAAAATGTAACTTCAAGTCTCTGTACATCTTTGTACTTCCCGGATGAATGGAATACTTGGACTTGTGAGCATCCTTGAGCAACAGATCACGGTTACCTCCAACTTTGGGCACCCACACACGACCGCTAAACAGTTTTACCCCACGGTTTTCTTCCGTTAAGAGCAAACGTTGCTTCGTCATGACTTCCTCCTTGAGATTTTCTTCCAACAAAGCTTCAACCTGCGACGTCTTGATCTTTTCAACAATACTAGACACTAACTCGATTCTCGAATGGGTAGCCCGAATACTTCCGCTATAGTCCTTCCGACTTAACGCATCGGCTACAACGTTAGCCTTACCGGGATGGTAAAGCAACTCACAATCGTAATCCTTTAGCAACTCGAGCCACCGCCTTTACCTCATGTTCAACTCCTTTTGATCAAAGACGTACTTCAAACTCTTATGATCTATGTGGAGCATACATTTTGTGCCATAGAGGTAATGTCGCCAAAGCTTCAAGGCGAACACTACCGCTGCTAACTCCAAATCGTAGGTAGGATAGTTCTTCTCGTGTATTTTAAGTTGTCTTGAGGCGTAAGCGATTACCTTGCCTCTTTGCATCAACACACATCCTAAACCCATCTGCGAAGCGTCGCTATAGACCACGAAGTCTTCCGACCCTTCAAGCAACGATAAGATTTTAGCTTCGCACAATTTCCTTTGTAGAATCCGGAACGCCTTCTCTTGCATTTCGATCCAATCTAATTTCACATCCTTTCGAGTTAAAACTGTCAAGGAAGAAGCGATATTCGAAAAGTCTTGAATAAATCTCCGGTAGTACCCCGCCAGACCCAAGAAACTGTGGATCTCGGACGGACTCTTGGGAGGCTCCCAATTCAACATAGCTTCAATCTTGGAGGGGTCCACTTTCACTCCGTCTCGAGTGACAACGTGACCCAAGAATTGCACTTCTTCAAGCCAAAAGTCGCACTTGGAAAACTTGGCGTACAATCTTTCTTTTCTCAAGACATCGAGAACTTCGCGTAGGTGTTGCTCGTGCTCTAACTCGCTCTTAGAGTACATGAGTATATCATCAATGAATACGATGGCCGACTTGTCGAGGAATGGTCGGCACACCCTATTCATCAAATCCATAAATACTGCTGGTGCGTTCATTAGGCGAAAAGGCATTACAAGAAACTCATAATGGTCGTAACGCGTTCTGAAGGTTGTCTTCAGAACGTCTTCTTCTCTCACCTTCACTTGGTGGTAACCCGAACGTAAGTCGATCTTGGAAAAACACCCCGCTCCTTGGAGTTGATCGAACAAGTCGTCTATCCTGGGAATCGGATACTTGTTCTTCACTGTTGCTTTGTTCAGCTCTCGATAATCGATACACATTCTGATTGTGTCATCCTTCTTTTTAACAAACAAGACCGGAGCTCCCCAAGGTGACGAGCTCGGCCTTACGAAACCCTTCTCCAAAATCTCTTGGAGTTGTGCCATCATCTCCTGCATCTCCGCTGGCTCTAACCGGTAAGGGGCTCTAGCAACAGGAGCCGATCCCGGTATGAGATCAATCTGAAACTCCACTTGACGATCGGGTGGTAACCCGGGAAAGTCGTTCGTAAAGACGTCTGGAAACTCACGCACAATCTTCACATCTTCCATCTTTAACTTCTCTAGCTTGGCGTAGATCACGTAAGCTAGGAAAGATGAGCATCCTTTCACCAAACACTTGCGTGCTTTAGTCATGGTGATTATTGCCACATCTCCCTTCCTCTTCTCACCATAAATCACAACAACTTCGCCACTGGGATTGGGAAGTCAAATTAATTTCTTGGAACATGCAAACTCGGCATGATTGTTTGCTAACCAATCCATGCCGACCACAACATCAAAACCCCCGATTAACATCAGCAACAAATCGATAGGGAATCTCTCCCTTCGATTCCAAGAGTACACTTCTTCAGAACATCTCGGATCAGAACTTGACTATCATTTGCTATCTCAACCTGAAAATGTCCTTTTCAAGCAATTCAATCAAGATACACAAGATTTAACAATGGGTTCTAGAGAGAGAGTAAAGAGAGAGTAGAGAGAGAAAGTAACAATCGTATATCTTACAATTTACACATATTAAAATGAAGGTCTTCTACCAATTACAAAGGATTAAAGATATTTATACCACATGTCTAAAAACACAAGTTTAACACCTAAGTAAACTCATATTTGACTAAACAGACTTTGACTTTGTTGACTTATCTGGACTTGACTTTTTCTATTAAATCTTGGATACAATAATACACTAACAATCTCCCCCTTTGTATTCAAGATTTAATAAAAATTTGACAATCGTCATCAACGCTTTATTCTTCAACTTTTATCTCTGACATCTTTAAAACTTTGAAACTTTTTCTGAAGTTGTTGAAGAATCTTGAAAAGTCATTCACAATTAGCATCTTTGAATAATCAACAAGTCTTGTAGACGAACCATTTGAAGTCTTGAAGCAATACTTTGAAAACTTCTTTGAAACACTTCATCTTTGAAAATTTTGAAACTTCGAGGGATCTTTGAACTTTGTATCTTCATCACTTTGATCTCTTGACCATCTTCGGAAAAAAAAAATTCTTGAATCATCTAATTTGATTTTGAATAATCTCAGAATGATTTCTTTTCATCTGGCTTGGACTTTCAGAATCATCTTTAGAAAGTCTCTTTTCTTCAAATCAGTTTTAAAATTTAAATCTTTCAGAAATTTCTTCCACTTTTTGACATCTCATCTCTGAAATTGATCTCTGAAATTGATCCTTGTAGATTTCTCCCCCTTTTTGATGATTGTGAGCACCATAATAATCAAAACATCCTCAATTTCAGTACTTTCTTTGAATCTCCCCCTTTTACAAATATTCTCCCCCTTTGAGATACATTTGACATTCTCTGCCCTTTGATCTGAATAGCTGAATCATGAACTATATATACCTAAATCTTTTCAAATCCAGATATAATGAACTTGGTAACCCTGATTCAACAAATGAAACGTTAGAAGTGCATGTCAGTAACACGGAGTTACTGTGTACAACGAATGTACAATATAAGGAGCTGGTTTGATGATGACTCCCCAGGACTTCCATCCAATCATTGAAAAACACAAGGTTTATCTATGAATGTTCTGACAGAAAAACAAATTTTATGTGTGCTCGTGCTTGTGTATGAAAGAATTTAGCACAATGATTGTGTTTCATTAAGGCTCAAATTGTGTAAACTGTTGAGACAGCAACAAGTATTACACGATCTCAATGTGCATGAAAGAGGTGCGAAGGTGGGGCAACTTTCCTTCTTTTTCAATATCTAAATCTTCTGAGTGAAGACCAGATAGAAGATATGCTGCGTCCCCATAGAAAATGAAACATTTCTTTGTTAAGAAAGAAACGAGTGGCTGGTGGGGTAATGTCAAGAGTTGGCATGGGCTCACTACCTGTTTCAATGATGGTCATCAAAGAATATGAATCAATCAGTAGATGTGGTTTCCCGGCTCAGAAATTAGTTGATCCAGAGTTTTGATATTCTTTTAACTCTGTTCTCACACCCTCTTTCTTTTTGACATTTAGCTCACTTCTAACCAAACTCTCTTTTTCATTTTACCACTCCACACAATGAGAAAAACTCAACCGGATGAGTTATCTCCCCAACTCTTTGATTTTGACCCCTCACCCCTCAATCACTCTAGGATTACTTCCTGGGTAGGAAACACTGGTTAACGTGAATCCATGGAAGTTCTGTTTAAGTTCTCACACAAATCTCATGTAATTTTGTCCTAAAAAGAATGATTTCTCAACAATTTAACTGAACAGTTAAGCATAAAAATGGTAACATTGTCAAAATGTATGCTCATCAAAGGATATGAATTATAATTGAGCATTTGAACAATGAAGATCTCTCAAAACAAGGATATTGAATGAATAAAATGAAATCAAGAGAATTGTTTTGAGAATCTGACAATGTATCAATCAGATCAAATGAAATGGTTAGGGTATCAAAGAACTAGATATTTTGTTTATATTAACAAATATAAACAATTTAACAATGAACGCTCAAGTTTGAAATGATGAATGATGCTCAACAATAATTGAAAGCAAACGGGAGTATTACCATCGAAAAATTGTTTCGATATGAGACATGGTAATAACGATTTCAAATGAAGTATTGAACCGGTGTGTGTGAATACTTGACAGTATAAAGAAAAGATAATACACAAGTAATGATCTTTGGAATCACACGGTCAGTTAAACATTAAAGCTCAATAATGAAAAACATTTAAAATCACACTTCTTAATTCATGAAATCTTTTGAGAACTAGAAGTGGTTTGAACATTTTAGAAAATGTTTTTCATGTTCGAAAGTTGTTCTTCTTTCAAACAATCAGAGATCTAGATCAGAAGATATTTACCTTTAAGCTCCCCCTCAAATCAAGATAGAATGAGTTATTTTCTTTTAAGCTCCCCCTGGATATTTTCAAAATATCCTTATCTTACACAATTAAGAACGGGTCCTAATCTGTCATGTGATCAGAAGCCACAATTTTTACATTAAAGTTCGGGTTCTAAACTGAAGTGTTTAGAAGCCAATGTCTTTGACATTGAAGTCCGAGTTCTAAGTTGTAGTACTTAGAAGTCAAAATCTTGACACTTAAGTTCGGGTTTTGAACTGTTTTGTTCAAAAGCCAAAGTTCTATGCTCCCCCATAAACCTTGGGTGCCTGCAACACAGATTTAGCTTTTGGTACCCACTGGTATCTGGGTCCTGAAGTGTTAGTTGCAGTTCTTGTGGGGGTTACATAATATGATCCATACCAGTAATTAACAAAGTTCTTACTTACAAAGTCATGTGCTCCACAGTAAGAACAAAAAATCTTCTTTTGAGCAATCCTGATCAAGTGGTTAGTAGAATAATACATATCAGGATTATCAAAAGATTTACCTTTATGCGCTCTGTTCTTGTTGGCATTGGTTGTGGATGCAGATGTTTTGTCCTTCTTCTTTTTCTCTTCAGAAAAATCTTTAACTCTCCAGACCATCTGATTTTTCTTATAATTCTTTCCAAGAGATTTTTCATAATAGCTCACTTAACCATCAACAGATTTGTCATAAAATAGATTTGATGGTCTGATCTGACTTGATTTGACAATGATTGGTTTGACACTTTTGTTTTTCAAATTTTTGTCATGGATAGAACTAGAAGTTGTTTTAAAAGAACAGACTGATTCTGTTGAGTTATCAACAGGTGATTGGCTAATCACATCAGTTGTAATCTGTTCTGACAAATTGACATTTCCAGCTTCTAAGTTCTTTATCTTTTCAGTATAAATGTTTCTTTCTGAAGTAAGTGTGTCAAACTTTATTTTCAAATCAGATCTTGCCTTCTATTCTTTAAGAATATCTGATGATAGAACAGAGATCTTGGACATGAGCTTGGATATTTAGTTTCAAAATATGAACGTTCTTGCTCAAAATCTTTTTGTAAGTTCTTGGATTTATCAGAAATTTCCTTGAAGATCCCAACATTTCTCTTTTCAGAATTTTTCTTTTCAGATTCAAAAGACTTTTTATTTTCTTTGAAAATTTGTCTTTCTTTTTCTAATAAGTCTTGTAAAACTGAGATCTGTTTGGGAAATTCAGTGTTTTTATCTTCAAGAACTTTTCTTTCCTTAGCAAATGTGTCTCTTTCAGTAATTAGAATTTTTTCAAAATCAGACACTTTCTTGGAAAGTTTGAGGCATCTAAGCTCAAGATCATTTTTTTCTTGCAAAGTTTTCTTAGAAAGTTCAGACATCTGTTTAGTGGAAGATGTCTTCCAACATGATTTATCTTTTTCTGCTTGGAGACTTGTTTTCAATTCAGCATTCTTCTTTTCCAGAGCATATATCTTCTCTTCGAAAGCCTTAAACATGTTTTGAAGCTTGACTTATTCATCTTGCAAATCCGATGCTTTCTGTTCAGTCGTCTTTAGTTGGCTTTGAAGTTTTACAATTTTTCTCTCTTTTAACTTTAATTCTTTCTCACATGTAACAATTGTATTTTCTTTTAAAGCAATGATGTTCTCTTTCTCTTTAATCTCTTTCTCTCTTGCACTATCAATACCTGCAAAAACAGATTTGACATCATCAGTACATTTTGCACAAACAGGAATTGTATCAGAATTTGACAAATTGGAATTAAAATCCTGAATTTGTTTAAGAAGCTTTGAATTCTGATTTTTCAGCTTGTCTAATTCAGCTTCCATCTTTGGTATTTCCGGCATGTACAAAACAGTCATATCTCTTGCAGATAAAACAGTGTTCCCTCTCTCGTCTGTAGTAGGCATCTTGTCAGATTAGCTTGACAATGAAATGATCGTCAAAAATCAGAAAATTATGACCACTAACAAAATATGTCCCCCTCCGCAGACTTAGCACGGGGGTTCTACTTGAAAAAACAGGAATTGTATCATAATTTGACAAATATGTCCCCAATTCAGAAAAGTTGACTGAAAGTCAAACTTTGATCACCACTTGAAAAAAAAATTCAACTCAGAAACTCGTAGATCAAGTAAACTCGCTAAGTACTAAAACTCGCTAGACACTATTAACTGAAAAATGCGCTAGATGTTATGTGCGCGTTTGAAAAACTCGCAGGCCACTGAAAGCGCAAAGAACTATTAATACTAAAACTCGCTAGTAGGCACTTGCGCGTTTCTGGAACTCGCTAGCCGCTACGTGCGCGTTTTATGATGTTTGCGCGTTTCAACACTCAGAAATTTTTTGACGGATTTCAAACTAGGAAGCCTCTTAGTGCGTTTCGATCAAACTCGCAAGCTTTGTCTTGCGCGTTTATCAAACTCGCTTGCCTCTATTAGCGCGTTTCCGACCAAAAATCAAATCCTTTGACTTGCGCGTTTGATGGTGAACTCGCAGGCTTAGCTTGCGCGTTCTTCAGACTTGAATCTTGCGCGTTCTTCAGATGAACTTGCGTGTTTGCTAGATCTTGCGCGTTTCGACACTTTCGTTCAAAAATCGATCCAAAATGCTTTAAACCTGCAAATTGATTCTACAACTTTTACCAATATGATCGAAATACATATTAGAACACTTTTCTATCAATTCAAACTAGCTAAAAACATGAAATTACAGTGCATTGATCTAGATACAGTGTTCGACTACAAGTTTTATGAGAAACACAATTTGAACAAATTGATCAATCTAGAATCAAAATTAGCCTATGTAACCTGAACAAGAGTTGATTCTAGAGATGATACTTACACAACCAAATCAATTTCTTGATCCAATTGTACAAAAACAATAAAATTCGTGATCAAACAGTATATTCCAAGAAAACGAGTTCGTGAACATTAAAATCCAAGAATTAATCCAAATTTGATGCGATGATCCCTCTAGATTGGTTTGGTTTGCTTTGATACCAATTGAAATTGTCCTTTTTAATCAAGCAATTCAAAAAAGATCAAACAATTATGACATTTATGTTCATGATCTAGAGAGAGAGTAGAGAGAGAAAGTAACAATTGTATTTTTCACACGTCTGAATGTTTTACAATGAAGTCTCCTTTTCTCTTTGTTTTCTTTCTTTGTACATCTTATTCCTGAAATCTTGGATATCAATAATGATCGGCCTTTCTTCTTCAAGATCTTTTGGTTTAGGCTTTGAGGTAGGAATTCTTGATCTTTTTGACTTTCTGGGCTTATCAGCTTTTGGTTTCTGCTTGGGTTGATCAGCTGGTTGTTTAGAATCAAAATCTTTAGGCAAAGGAAGAGCAACTCTTGGTTCAGAAGCATCAAGGTTTTCAGGGACAGAGAAGTTTCTTGTGGGAGAGACAATAGGAATAGTAGTCAAGATTTCATCTTCATCAAACAATCTGTAGGTTGGTGGAGCATAATCAACTGTACTCGCAATCTGTGCAACCTCCACAACTTCGGCTTGTTGAACTAGAAACGTTTGATCAAGATCTACAATCTCTTCATCTTCACCTTCAAGATCATCAAAATTTTCATCTAAATTTTCTCCAAACAAATCATCCAGAACATTTTCACTCTGACTCAGATTTCCTTGAGCAATTGAATTCTATACAAATTCTTCAACTGTAACTGTATTCTCAGGATCTGGTCCATTTCAAGAAATTCAATCAAGATACACAAGATTTAACAATGGAGTCTAGAGAGAGAGTAGAGAGAGAAAGTAACAATCGTATATCTCACAAGTCACACATATTACAATGAAGGTCTTCTACCAATTACAAAGGATTAAAGGTATTTATACCACATGTCTAAAAACACAAGCTTAACACCTAAGTAAACTCATATTTGACTAAACAGACTTTGACTTTGTTGACTTATCTTGACTTGACTTTTCCTATTAAATCTTGGATACAATAATACACTAACACAACCACTAACGCATCCTCAAGACTAGTATTGGGCATAGCAATCTTTTTACGGAACAACTCAGATATAAATGAGAAACTGACACCCGTATCAAATAAAACACGCGCAGGTATGGAGTTTAGAAGAAATGTACCCGATACCACATCAGCGGATGCCTTGGACTCATCGGCCGTCATCTGAAAAGCTCGACCCGGAACCCTAGATAGATTCTCTTTCTTCACTGGCGTGCTACCCGACATCAGCTTCAGGCAATCTCTCTTCATATGCCTCGGTGTCTTGCACTCGTAACATATAAGCCCTCTATCAGGCAATCCTTGACGACGTGATCAGCTTTCCCACACTTGAAACAAGATTGGGAAGTGGTGTTACAGTTACCGTGGTGCTTGGTTCTGCACTTCTGGCACCACCTAGCTTCTTGATAACTGCTGAAACTTCGGTTTCCGACAGAAGGTCGGGTTCTCTTGGGAGGTACTGAACTGCTATCCCATTTCCTCTTTACAACAACTGCCACAGCCTTCTCCGGTTTACCTCTCGCGTAAACCTCTTCCATAAACTCTGCCTCTTCAATAGTCTCACAAAGGTTGGAAGCCTTCGAATTTCGGACCATAGTCATCATGTCCGACGGTAGACCCTTCATATAGGCCTTAATCTTCTCCTTTTCAGTTGAGGCCACATGCCCCACTAACCCCAACTTTTCCATGAATTGACGGGTATACTCTCTCACCGTCAAATTCCCTTTCTCCAGCACTCGGAACTCTACCTCGATCCGATCCATAGCCCTCTCGTTGCAGTATTCCTCCAACAGTTTTACCTTGAATTTGCCCCAAGTCATTTGGGCTAAGACAGTAGGAGAGAGGGTGGACTAGATAACATTCCACCACGTCAGCGCCGTATCCCTGAGCAGTTGAGTACCGAATCTTACCCTCTGGTCATCACCACACTCGGATGAACCGAATTCCTGTTCAACCGCTCGGATCCACTTAACACACGCAACTGGGTCTTCGGAACCAGAGAACTCTGGTGGTCCACAACCCAGAAAAGATTTGTAGGAACAACTCTTCCCACTTCTCGGAGCACCCACGACCCTTTGATCCTCAGATCTGATCCTGTTCCCGGTGCCCCCAGAGCCAACCAACACATTCTCCTCCACTGCCTCATGCCTTGTGAGGCTCGTGTCCCGGTCCTCCAACATTTTCTGAAAAACCTCTTGTTGTTTCTCCATGGTCGATGTCACCATTTGCATGACGCTGGCCATCATATCAGCTTGAGGGTTTGCCACATGAACAACAGGGCTGGTGGGTGCCAAATCTACTCTTAGCCCCAGCTCTACTTCCCAGTAAATATCGGTGGCATGCCCGGAGGAACGATTGCTGACACCCTAACCACAGGATTCAGCTCACGCAAACTAACATCGCAAAGATCTTTGTCGCCCGACGAACGACCACGTGTGTTCACCATACCTAAAATAATGGTTGCCACACAATCACGAAAAGAATGAGAGGCAGATCAACAGAATAATACAAGGAACATACTACTACATCACCAATTGTCACAGTAACGAAACTTCAAGCACAATCACGTATAATTATTCTCATGATAACATTAGCTAAGTGAGATTATGAATATACAATACATAAAGGTTCTTAATACCGTCGCCACAACGTTCGATAACTATAATTTCTGTCGACTCTAAGACCAACCCATCTTAGAAGTTCTACCCAAACATCACGAATCCATGCTTAACATACTCATTCTAAGTCTAGACATCTTACATTCATGCCTAGATCACTTAAACTAGAGCTCTGATACCAACTTGTAACACCCTAAAAACCAGAGTGAATATAAAAATGCGGAAACTAGACAATTAGACATCATCACTTGGTATAGATCTCCCAAAAAGGGGAATGTACTTAACCTTTACAAAATCTGTATACGGATATGGAATTCAACAACAAACTAATCTAAACATAAACTATCTAGATTACATCGGTTGTTAATCCAATATCACCAAAAGAATGGGACTTAAACAATTGCCCAACATCAAATACTAGTCATCTCAAAAGCCCCCGATACCAAGCTCGTCACTCAAGCCCTTGGCAACCCACCGCTAATGAGAACATGTTATACATATAATTTGAGAAAAAGTGTTATTCTTAAAGCCTAGTGAGAACATACAGTTTATAAATTACAAGATATTAGGGGTGAGCATGGTACCGGACCGGTACCGGTATCGATTTTCCCGAATCCCGAATGTGGTCTAAAGGCGGTACCGAATACCGAACCGAGTAATCATATACGGTACCGGTATCGGTACCGGTACCGGTACCGGGTATTCGGTATTCGTCCCGAATTTCCCGAATATCTCAAAATCATTCCATCAAACCAAACGTCCTATTAGTGTATTTTTAAAATTTTACATGACTATATTCTTTTACATCATAGATGAGATGTTTAACATCATATACATTCAAGGCTTGTTACTTTTTTCAGAAAGTCATATTAAAATCTCAAATATGGTCGTTTAACTAAATTATCCACACATTTGAGAATGCATTTAAATTTAAATCAAGCCTCTTGGAGCTCACGAACAAGGTTCACGATGAGCCTAAACTTTATGGTGAGTCTGACTTGAGTCACTTGGCTCTTTGTGTTGTTTGAGCCTAAATTAGCTAACCCTTTATAGTAGCATGCATAGCTTGATGATTTTACATAGGGGTGAGCATGGTACCGAAAGTAATTAAAATGACATTTGGTCTTACCGGGATGGTTCGGTATTAGTACTGAGTACCGAATCCCGAATCCCGAATCAACGACATTACAAGTACCGAACCGAAAAATATAATCGGTATCGGTACCGGTTCCGGTACCGTACCGGTACGGTTCGGTATTTTCGGTGCCGATGCTCACCCCTACAAGATATATAAACAAATGCATCATACAGAAATCTTTTCAATAAGGTTTAGTTTTCAATTGAAGCTTTTGCCCCAACCGGGATTTTTCGATGTAAACTCATCATGTGATGACAAAAGATAACCAATTTTACCGAGTTATGAGTCGAATCACTTGGAATCCATGGCCACGAACTACAAAGGTCCGTACTACGATGTGAGGGAGGGCCCCCGAGGAAACCAATTCAAAACTCGTTCACTTGGACTCCTCTATGACCCATGGCTAGTAACCGGTCTCACATAACCGTACCAAATGGCCCCCGAGGATCATAGGCATCCATAACTACAAATAAGGGAAAATATGATCCATGGCTAGTAACTGGTCTTGCATAACCGTACCAAATGGCCCCCGAGGATCATATACATCCATTTTTACAAAGAGGGAAAAACATCCCAAATATAAGTCGACTCAATACCTAGGGATCCACTAGTAATGGTACAGACTTGCCACAATAACATATGTGACCCACCATAGGTAGTCATATGGTAATAAAACATTTTATAAACAAAATGCTTTCCTTCAAGTTTAACTGCTGGTAAGAATGATAATCATAAAATGAGTTTATATACATTCTTTCAAATAATCCACATAAATGTGAAAGTAAAATCTCCTTTTACTTCAAATAAGATGGAACCCATCATTTTAGTCGAAAATGATCGGGAACCCTAAAATATCCCAAAATTCAAGTTATGTCAAAAAAGTAGTAAACTTAGATCCAAAACCATGGAGATATATAGGAGTTCAAAATGTAACTTTTGACATGTATAAAGTTTATAAAAAGGTAGTACTAACTCACCAAATAGGTTTTAGATGAAAACCCGAAAAACCAGATATCGACTACCGAGAGAAGACGAAGCTTTCTATACCGAACCCTTGCTAGATACACTTAATACTAGAAATAAATGGTAGCTTGAAGCTAACCAAACAAACAAATGAAGAAAGAGAGAGAGAGAGAGAGAGAGAGAGAGAGAGAGAGAGAAAAGAGATTTGAGAATGAGAGATAAGAAACCAAATGAGATATTTTCCAGAAAATACCTTTTTAACCCACAAGGCCCAAAATGCTTACTCCTACACTTGAGGCACCACCTAGCCTCACGTCAAGGTTCCACGTTCCTCCACCCGGTGAAGGGTTTAGAAGGTTGGGCAGGCCCGGTTGTCCCTTTCCACTTTTGCTTCTCGCTTGGTTGACTTGTTTCCTCTTTACCTTGGATAAGGTCGTCCTCCACTAGTTGGGATTCCTCAATAATCTCTTGCAACGTAGACACCCGGGCATTCCTCACACATGTCTTCATGTGCGCAGGCAAACCCTCAGATAGGCTTTTACTTTTGATCTCTCATCAACAACCAAGTGCTCAACTAGGCTAAGATTCTCCACAAATTGCCTTGAATACTCGACAATAGTCAAGTTTCCTTTCCTCAAATTCCTGAACTCCTCTTTACTCTTGTCAAGAGCTCTTTTGTTGTAGTATGTATCCATTATCTTTCTTTTGAAGGTTGGCTAAGTGAGCTTGTTTAGAACCTCTGGAGTGAGACTAGTTCGGGTGAGGTTCCACCAACTCAAGGCTCCCCTACCCCTGAATAATTGAGATGCGAACTTTATCCTCTGAGAGTTGTCACATTCGCTTGATTCGAAAACCATCTCCACTTCTCTTATCCAGTTCATACAAGCCACTGGATTTTTTGTTCCAGAAAATTATGGGGGTTTGTGTTAAGTCTGATTTGATAGTAATCATTGTATTTATAGGCTTGGTCAAATACTGTGTTTAGAGTCTAATTATGTGTTGTATTGTCCAAGGGTATTTAAGTCCCTTTGTTCTTGGTTGTTTGTAAGAACTCATTCACACTACATTCAATACATATTACTTTGCGCTTCATGCTCTCTCTCTCTATTTTCTCTCTAGGATTTAGTTGATCTTGGACTATCAATTGGTATCAGAGTCGATCTGAATCTTGAGAGGATTGAGAGATTGTGTTTTAGTTTCTGAATTTGTAGATTAATCGAAAATTTGATCGATTTTCTTGAATTTTTCAAGAAAATCTCGTTTTCTTGATTTTTCATCAAATTTGGATTGTTTTGTGATTGAATTTCTTTGTAAATTGATTTGTTGAACTCGTTTTTAATTGTAGAACATTATTGTTTCACATCGATTTGCAACAAGTTTTGATTGTCAATTTTGAAAATTGTTGATTTTCTGGAGAAACGGTTTTGAGCGTACTGTTACATTCTTGAAATATTGATTTTGTGGTTTTAAATCGATTTTGTTGAGTGAAATGTGTTAGAAACCTGTTTTCGTTCATTTTTGTTTGAATTAGTTGCATTATTTTCATGGTTATAATCGAATCTTGCGAGTTTTACTTGGTTTTCTTCGGTTTGCGCTAGATCTACAGTTTGCACGAGTTCATACATGTTTGCGTGAGTTCATACTATTTTGCACTAGTTCATATTGTTGTTCTAATCTTTGCGTTAGTGTGTTTCAGGATTTCGCATTGGGTTATTCACGCAAAGCTACTTTGCATATTCCTCAATTCAAGAGAAGTATCGTTTGCGTCTCCTTCTGTTCGAGAGAACTTCAGTTTGCGTTTCAAGCTAATTACGCAAAGTTTAGTTCTCGTTATAAGCGTATCACGAAAAATTCATCTTGCGTCTTACTTGGCTCACGCAAACCTTGTTTGCGTCACTCACTGATGGCGAGAATCAAGTTTTCGATACTACTTTATCACGCAAACCTCAAGTTTGTGTCTCCTCTGCTCACACAAAGTAACATTTGCGTTAATAGTGCTTCACGCAAAGCTCCTTTGCGCCACAACGTGTTCACGCAAAGAGTGATTTGTACTTCCTCTTACCCACGCAAATCTATGTTTGCGTCTCCAGCATCTAACGAGAATTCAGTTTACGTCTTGCTCTTCTCACGCAAAGCACAGTTTGCGCTTCTTGCCTCTCACACAAACCTCAAGTTTGCGCCATCTCAGTCAAGACTTAGCATTTTTTCTGGATTTATGCTATGGATTCTGACAAGTTTTCTTATCAATCTCAGTTCTACAAAAGTGATCTTATGATGTCTTTGGGTACAGAAAATCGTCCACCAGTGCTGATAGATGAAAATGAGTTTACACAGTGGCAAGATCGGTTCCTGAACTTCATTGAACGTCAAAAGAATGGAAATGACATGATGATTATTTTATCAGAAGGACCGTTTGAAAACCCCAAGTTGGCTTCTGGATTATATAAGCCTACTAAAGAATATTCACTTGAAGAGTTATCGGCATATCAAGTTGATCGTGATATAAAGGCAAATCTGATGCTAGCATTGCCAAATTCTATCTACAACAGGATTGACTGTTTCAAAACTCATCCTAATCTTATGTGGCAACAACTTGAGAAGATTATGCTTGGCTCTTCAGTTGCGACTCAACTCCGACATACTCGTTACATGAATAGTTTTGAAGAATTCAAAGCCAAGGAAGGGGAGCCACTGAAAAACTGTGTATGACAGATTTTGTGCCGTGATCAATGATCTGAGGAAGATTAAAGTTGAAAAGACTGAGCTTGAAACAAATCTAAAATTCATCAATGCACTTCAACCAGAGTGGAATAAATCCTGCCACAGATTGAGGAATGATGTCAGAATATCTACAATACAGATCCAAGAGATGTTTGAGATCTTACTTACTGATGAGTGCATTGTATCTGAGAAGAAGGCCAAACTGAACAAAAAGAACAAGAAATCAGTAGACCCGATTGCACTCCTCACGAGCCAACTGGCTGAATAAGCGTTGTCTGAAAACGCTTACAATGGGTCAACTGATGATGATGGTGAGGCACTACACAAAGCAATGATTCATATCTCTCAGCATTATCAGAAAAAGTTCCAACCAAAGTCATGTTCCAACTCTTCTCGCTTTACTTCTGGGTCTAAAATCAAAGTGCCCGAGCCAAAGACTGTTGCCTGCTACAACTGTGGAAAGTCGGGTCACATTTCAAAGGAGTGTCGAGCAAAGGTGGTTCGGAATTCGGCATACTACAGAAAGAAACTGGAACTAGCCGAAAAGAGAGAGAATGGAACTGCTCTTCTTGCTGAAGAAGAGTACTGGCTGGATCACTCTGAAGACGAAGCTAATTCTATTGAGACTGCTCATCTATGCTTAGTTGGAGATGATCAGATTTCTGATGATGACACTGATGAAGATGAGGTATATTCAGAATTTGATTACAATTTCATATCTTCTCAGATGAATATCATGATAACTGCTTTATCTTATTTGCACTTGAAATTTTTATCTGAAAAAAATTTAAATTCTGAAAAGTCAGATTTGATTGACAAACTGAAAATTTCTTTGAAAGATGAAAAATCTATCTTGGAAAATACTAAAAAATCTTTCAAAAGAAATTGGATGATTTGGAAAATTCAAATAAGACTTATCTTGAGTTTTTGACTGATATGACTATTTTAAAAGACAGTCTTTCGGATAAAATAAATAAATTAGAAGAAAAGTTATATCGAAGAAACCAATCTGAGCAAACAATCTTGATAAACAAACCAAGGAGTGAGGAAGCTTTAAAAGAAAAATGGGAACTTGGTTTTAAAATTCCACATTGTTTAAAAAATGCGATTGAAAAATCTCCAACTTTATATAAATACGATTATCTAACTCTTGCACATTATGCTCCTCAGTTTAAAATTGATTGGATGAATGAAAAGCAAGTGTTAGAAATCGAAAATGAGAAAAGGACAAATAACAAGAAAAAGGAAATTCCTTTTGTTTACACGTTTGAAAATGCAAAATATTTTCCTGAAAATCAAGAAGAGGTAGAAAAGGTTTAAATGATATATCTCCTGTCAAATCTTCAGTGTCTGATGTTTTTATTGATATTTTTGCTAACAAATCTGATAAGGAAAATATATCTCCAATCATTTATGATTCTAAGAGATATACACCTCCTTTAATTTTAGAAAGCAAAATCATCGATCTTGAAGATAAGATGGAAGATCAAAACATTTTAAAAGAAATTGAATCTGATATTATTCTTTCTTTCATGACGTCTAGTCTTGAAGAAAAATTATTTTCTCAAAAACCAGATTCTATTTCTAGCCTTTCTTCTTTTAAGGAAAACAAAAAGGAAGTTTCCAATTTTAAAATTTTTTCTCAAAATAATTCTAACTCCGAGGTAAATTCAGATTTATTGAATGATCAGATTGGTTGCTTAGGAAAAATTATTTCTTCTGATTTAAATATTAATTCGAAAATTCTTGATGAATCTTTTACACTAAATGATCAGTATTATAAACCTAAAAGTAAAAGAAGACGGTCAAAGAAGTCGAAGAAACAAGATACAGTTCTTTCTGACATTTCTAATTCTTCCAATTTAATTCTTTCAGATAGGACTTTGAGCAAGTCAAAGAAGCAGATCTGGAAAGCGAAGCGGACATCTACTGATTCTATGACTGATTAGGATAAATGTGTAGACAGACTTTATAAAAGTGATTCATTTGCTACATGTAATAAAATTTCAAAATATTCAATAAAGCAAATGATTCGAATTTCAAAACATGTCTCTTGTTCTTCCTCTGATTCTAGTTCAGATGATTATGCTTTGTATTCATCTGATGATTGTGCTTATTATTCTGATGATATTTCTCATGCTTTAAATGTTAAATCTAACAATTTATTCCCCATAAGAACTGCAACTAACAAACACGGGCCCAAATTCAAGTGGGTATCCAAGTCTCAACCTGATTTAAAGTTGCAGGCATCTCATGTCAAGGGGGAGTAAGAGAAATATGGCTCTTGAATAACATAGTTCAAGACCCGCACATCAACGTCAAGATTATGGTTTTTGAACACAGCAGTTGAAAACCCGGACTTCATTGTCAACATTTTGGCTTATAAGTACATCAGCTTAGAACTCTAGGACTCATTCTTCAATGCTTTAAGTTTCTGACTAATTAGAAACTGTGAGTACATCTACTTAATTTCCGATGCATTTATATCTGATAATGATGTTGTTCCAGTTTTCTCAAATGTTTTAAAAGAATCTGAGCATTTCATATTCAAACTTCTGAATTTGTTCAACCCAAATTTTTCAAATGAGTCACAATTTCTTTATACATTGTCTGACAGAAAGTATTATTGAGTTATATTTTGTTTCAACTTAATATAGACTTGCCGATCAAATATTTCTATTTTTAAAATCTCGGCATGTTGTTTTAAAAGTTTAAACCTTCACAAATTTTATTCTATAAAGTAAAAATTTTACAATTTTCTTTCTTTTGAATAAAATGTGTGTTTAGGATAAATTTTCAAGTTGTTTTGTTTATATTAAAGTTTTTATATGTTCATTTTTCAACTCTAACAAATTTCGAAAAGTCAACAACATGTTTGTAGCTTTTGATATTGCTTTAAAGTTGTGTGATTCGGAATATTTATAGTTTACAATGCTTAGAAAACCTAAAAAGTCAAATTTTTGGATTGTAATGAAAATATGGGGTAAGCACTGAGATGTAAAACCTTGTGTTTGAGATGATTTTTAAATTCTTATAAATCAGAAATCTCTAAGTTTAAAAGTTTGTACCTGTGACCTTTCTGGTTTGGGAAAGTAAGTTCTGTGGGATGCTTGTCATCTGGTCCCCTAAGGTCATTTGATCTGGGAGTGATCGAACCCAAATCCTTCTATAGAATCAGATAGAAAGTCATGTTCTACTGGTATGAATGGGTTTAAGATGTGTCGATGTAGCCTTTCTGATCTGGGAAAGTAAGTTCCAAGGGGTGCTTGACACCTAGTCCCCTAAGGCCAACTAGTCTGGGAGCGGCTGACCCAAATCCTGCAATAGGGTCAGATAGAAAGTTACGTTTACGGCATGTTCTTTACTTAATAAACTTGTTGATTAAAAAGATGCCAAAAGTGCACAAGCTTAAAAGATGCCAAAGAGCACACTCATGTAAAGATGCCATAGAGCACAATGCTCATGCTACATTCAATACATATTACTTTGCGCTTCATGCTCTCTCTCTCTAATTTCTCTCTCTAGGATTTAGTTGATCTTGGACTATCAATTTGCTACATAAGAAGGTCTTGTAGGAGTAGCCCCCTTCCTTCCTTCTCTCAGCCCTTATCACTTGCTCCTCAGTCCCAACAGCATTACCTGTACCACCCGACCCAATGGCTGCATTGTCTACTACCATCTCATGTCTTCGGTTGCTTACATCCCGATCCTCTAGCAATTTCATAAATCTTTCGTCACGTTTGTCCATTGCGGAGGTCATCATTTACATGAATCATGATGCTAGATATCATGACCGATTGAGGGTCCACTTCTTGAACAAACGGGTTCTCGGTCACTAGGTTCACTTGAGGAACCTCATTAATAACTCCCCTTAACAAAGTGCGAAATGGCGGAATGGTTTGATTGTCCGCCGGAATTGCTCGCCTAGAGGTTTTTGGGGCGGTTACACTTGCCTCATGGCCCTCTTCGGGCACCCCGACCCAACTCCTTGTGTTTACCATTGTGAACTGTCACACATGATAAAGATCATACGGGTTAATTCTTTAAAAGATAATCGGTTTATAACGTAATACTACAATCATAAATCATTAAAGTAACAATTTCAAGCACGCTTACGTATCAATAAATTCATAATGTCACTGGCCAGGTGAAACCATGAACGTATTATATACAAGGATCCTTGTTATCATCACCACGCTTCTCGATTAATGTATTTCTGTGGTCCTAATACTCTCCCCACCTAGGAATGTTCTACCCAAGTGGACACTGATACTATAGACATCTACAGCTTAAGTTTAGGTATGCTAGAGTCAACACCTAGTTCACATAAACTAAAGCTCTGATACCAACTTGTAACAGCCCAAAAATTTGGGACATCAAAAATATCCCAAAATAGAAATGTGGTATAAAAATGCCAAAGCATGAGCTTTCCCAAAAAAGGAACAATATACGTCTGTATAATTACAAGTCACTAATGATAAACCAATGAGAGATAACAACCTCTTAATCTAATTCCTATCAAGAAATGAGATTACAATTGGTTGTTATCTAAGTCCCAAAATAATTTTCTTCTATAATTGGTGTCTCAAAAGTGCTCCCAAGCTCACATCTAAAGGCACACTAAACCTTCTTGGCGGCCACACCGCTAGAACCTGAGATATACATCAACACCAAACAATTGTTAGGCCAAAAGAGCCTAGCGATTTTGAAAAATATCATAACATAATCATTTAAAGAGGGTTAATAATCATAAAGGTGCATAGAGGAATCAATGGGGGAGACCCAAATCACCAACGAGTTTCACCTCAAAAGTCGATGTACCTTGATGTTCACTCACATGAGCAACATCCTAAAGGCTCGACACATTTGAAGACTACCTCCAAGGCATTACTCCAAATGGAGGAGGTCTAGGCACATACCAACAAGGTGGCTCCTAAGACTACATCCTCCTAGTGCCTACTCGTGATTCATCCAATATCCGATCCCACACTATATACATTTTACCTCAAGCAAAATACATATCAAAGTTTCCATATAACTCCAAACCCCAATGTAGGTCAAAACCCTAAATCATGTAATTTCCACATATAACATCCATCAACCATGTATATCTCATGAGTATATCCCAAAATTTACCAACAAAATAACCTCCTCAATATTCCTATAAAAGATTAGTAACCAACACTCCAATATTTCCCAATATAGTAAGTTTATGTCTACTTTGTCGAATGATTAATATAATGTAAGGAAACATGAAATGATGATAAGAAGAAAATAAAGACATGCATCTCATTTTAAAATGGTTAGAAAACTTACTATCTAGGTTTTATAAAAAACCCTAGAAAACATAGAAAACTCTAGCTTGGATGGAGATGAGTGGAAGACTTGAATCTTGATGTGGGGAATCTTCAATAAATGCTCTTCAAGATGACATAAATGTCTTCACCAAACTCTAGGTCGAATTTAATGAGAAAGGGTTTTGAGATGAGAACTCCCACCTAGAACTCTCCCAAAAATAGCTCCAAGAATTAAATTTTAGGTCAAAATGAGCTGAAAACCAGATTTGGGGTTTTTATATGGCCAAAGGCATGCGGGCGATAGTGCCGCCTGGCACAATCGCGGGTACTATCACGGTCTTCCCTTTGGTCGTGGTACCAATCACGCGAGAGTGTCACAATCGCCCCGGGTGTACCAAAGGTACTTTCCCCCGGCGATTGTGACGTGCGAGTGTGCCCTATGGCACTTTCGCTGTCAAGGTCGCACCAACCCTCACTCACCCCGAAAATCTTCGTTACTATGACGGTAAACCCGAAATGTAATCCCATAACCTTACACCTAACCTTTTCATGATAAATCCAACCAAGGTCGATAATCAAGATCATAGAAATTGTGAATTTCACATACCGATATTTACGAGCGTTACATAGAATATCTCATGTTATATGAAGTAGGGAATACTATGGTGAGGGATTTCTTTACATTTCTTTGAACCATTCCCAATCATAATAAACTGCTTCATCATCTGTTTGTTTAAATAAACAAATTTCATTTCTGCACTTGACATTCCATGTTGGTGGAATTATTTTATTAAAATATTTTCAGCCATGTCATTCCAACAATTGAATCTGTTGCATAAGAGTTATAGAAAGTTTTTCCTCTATCCCTAAGTGAAAATGGAAATGACTTCAACCGAAGGGCATCATCAGTCACTCCACTAAGATGAAAAACATCAGTGATTTTCATAAAGACTAAAGATGTGAATGAGGATCCTCAGATGACAAACCATTAATTGATCGTTTGTTTATAACATTTGAAACATGACTGAATTGAGTCCAAACTAGCATCCTTAATGTGTGGTCTAACTTAATAGAGTGTAGTAGGTAAAAAACAAGAATAACATAGTCCATAATACCTCTATCTTTAAAATTTTCAATTTGGATGATATTTTGTATCTCATTTTGAACAGGTCGATCTGTTCAGGTGGTAGCTGAAAATGTGGTGGTTGATAATTACAAGGTGGTGGTTGGTTATTACGTGGTGGATTAACCACAGGTGGATCCATGCTATGAGATATTAAAGCACTTATCATGACTTTTTGCACTCTCCTCCTTTACCATAAAGTTCTTTCCATATCCGGATTAGGTTGAAAAATCTCTTTGTGTGGTAATCGTGGCATACACTTGAAAACAGGTAACAATGTGGTAGAAAAATCAGATTTCAAAATGACTAAAAATTCTTTACTTTGGCTTGTCCCGGACAACGACGCCAAAAACTTGTGGTCAGATTTATGTATCCCAAAAACGAGATCACAAATGGAATATCATGCAAATATACAGCTAAAATACTCTCGTCTTTAAACAAGTAATAATGATATAAAGTACCTACCATCTTTAAACAAGTAATAATGATATAAAGTATGAACTATCAATCCACAGGATAATAAATCAAGAATTAAACAAGTCAAACTTAAAAGAGATTTTAGATGGTGAATCTGAAGAAAATATTTTTGAGTGAGTTAACAAACTTTTGAAGTGTTTAAAATAGTTAAATGAAAGAAAGGGCACAAGATTTGGTTGGAGTTTCGGCTTAAATGTGCATTGGAACCTTGATACATCATGACCTGGAGGGCTACTACAACAATAGTTCTCTACTCATACTATTGGTTCAAATGGCTCCCTTTCGAGATTCAAATTAGGTACTCACTGGCAGTGTCCTCATTGTATCTATGATGAAACACAAATCCAAAAAGGCACAAATCTTACCTTTATTTTCATATATAGTTAATTGTACCAGTGGCTATACAGCATGCTGCAACATTTCTATAACATTCCAAACCTTTAGATTTGCATTGGCTCATTGAACTCAATTCATTTGGTCAAAATTACAGATTGTCAACTTGTCATATATTTCCTAATGGAACATTAAAGTTTAGAGTGACTAATATAATAGATAGCTATTGTGAAAGTAGTTATCCACTAGCACATTAGTCTATTCTTCCAACTTTCACTTAAAACCAAGCTAGGGTATTTAGACCATTATCGCTTGAAATAAAATACAAGACATAAATGTAAAGACTAAATGTAAAGGCATATAAAGTAGATAACAAAAAAGTGAAGTGTTGTGAGAATCTAAGAAGGTTGTTATAGCAAGTTGCAGGGCATAAAAGTACAAAAGATTCACACTAACTCTGATTTAAAACTTGAAAGGGGCAAATTGTTGAACCACAGAGCTCTATGAGTTGTTCGTTGGAATTGAAAGATGAAATACTCCCCTGTTTATACAAAGAAGGATAGAACTAAATACAAAAACAAATACGAGACAAAAGACATAAATATAACACAATCAAATTAAACTTAATATTGTAATCAGAAGTAATCCTAGAGCCATCCCTTCAAATCAACCTTCTTACTTACTCCATTTTCAAATAAGTTCTACTTTATCTTCACTCTTTGTAGTAGGAATGCATAAGATGTCAACCGAAAAAGATTATGAAGTATTATAATCATCGCATGGTGCTCCTTGTCATGACAATCCTGCTGTAACAACCAAAATATTACCAACTTTGCTTTTATAGAATTTTATAGTTTTGGAATAACCAAGGAAAATACCATTATATTCTTTGGGATCAAACTTTGTAAGGTAATTCTTGTTTAAGATAAAGCACTTGCACTCAGAAACTCTTAAATGACTAAGGGTAAGTTTTCTAACTCTATATAGCGCATAGGACATTTTGGAATGACTGGTATCAATGTTATTGTTGTTGTTTACGCATTTGGCATATGATTTTTGGAATCAAGGTGGAGTTTGTTAATTTGATTATGAATCCAACAAACATGCGTAAGAATATGAACGTGGGAATCCCATCTTGGAGGCTAAAGGCCAAGCTATCAGTGTCATGACTTCAAATTGTCGGTATTGGTTATATAGTGTCATAGCCTGAAATAGAAGGGGTACGATACATATTCACCTAGAAGAATTAATCAAAGAACCGAGCAACCCAGGCAATGATCTCCATTTGTAGTGTCGGTCTCTCATGAAGAGCATAAGCATTAGTCAAATTTTTAGGACTTCTTTCATTTAGTTCTACTTCTAGTATCTTCCTTTTATAGACACAAACTTTTGGTGCATTGTGTGCCATTTAATGGAGAATTACCTAAATGAATTAAGTTTTTATCATTGTGAAGGTAAGTGCTCCTTGTAATTCCTCCTTTGATAATCAATATAGAAAGCTCGTATCTCCAAGTGGATGTGCACTCTCACACTGATAGCGGAAGCACGTTAAAACGTTGTTTTCATTAATGTTTATGTTTCATTTTCATTGTATGGTTACCCTTGTTATGCATTACCAGTTGTTTGAGACATTGAATACATGTTGGATGTTTTTTTTTTGTTTTTGCATTTGTTGTTGGAAGTTGACACACATACTGATTGTGGACTTGTTTGCAAGAGATTTAGAAATTTTCCAAATTGTCCTTGTATAGTTTGGCGATTTTAATGGCTCATTGCTTGTTAAGTACGCTTGCACTAGCTCTCCGATGAACATCTACAAGCCAATCCGAACTCCACAATAAGCACTTTAAAAGACAAGGAATGGTTTCGATTATCAGTCCTATTCCAACATTCAATATGAACATACCATCAAGAGAGACGAGTAGGTTGGACCGAAGGAGCCTAGAGTTCCATGATCCCTGATCATCATTGAACATATATCATTTTCGTGTACTTCTTGAAACTTACTATAAAAATATGGACGAACAACATTTCACTAATCATGTCATGGAACCATACCTTACAGATCATAAACAAACTTTTCTAGATATAAGAATGCTCCAGACGTCATTCCCGTTAACAAAGTTTGTTGATTTTGATGTTATGGATCGTGAGCCTAACCACCACGCTTTCAGAGAGGCTAGTTTGTTCAATTTTACTACAACGTAATGTCCTTGTTACGATGCCCAATGTTATTATGTGTCATAATAGAGTACTTAATGCAAATTTAAGTTTATATGACCCATAAATGTGCGTTATATATAATAATATTACAATTAACTAATAGAATAATATTAAACAACCTAACCAAGTTATATTCACGATAATAAAAACACAAGATTAAATCATCATATTGACATTTTTGTTAGTCTTTCTTGTAAAATTTGTTATAGAAGACCCTTTTAAAAATATTTTATATAGAAAAGTTAATAATACAATTTACTCTTTTGTGTCCTTTACTTTAATTATGATATATTTTAGGGATTGTTTGTTTATCCTTTAGTGGTTCCATTAAGAGTCAACCTCTGAATCGTTAAGAGGTAAATATTGTTTGGCAAAAAAAATATTTGTCTCTTAATGGTTCCAAAACCCTCTGAATGATTTTGTATCTTGACCCTGCCTTAACCATTAAGAGCCCTGATTTCATTCTGAACAATTAGCAAACAACCATATTTCATTTCGCACTATATCATAAGAGTCTCTTAATCATTCTAACCACTTAATCATTCTGCACCAAACCATTCAGCAACTGCTAAACAGCCCTTAGTGTTTTTCTTCTGTATTTAAAGCAACGTAATTAAAATTAATCACCAAAGGTTTCCAGCCAACCAAAGTATAACTACGATCATCAACCCCCTTGTTTATCTCTCTTCCACTTCTCTCCCTCCCTCTCTTATAGCCTCTCATTGCTCAAGAACAAAACGATCGATTTTGCTCCCAAAAAAAAAACAGACAACTTTTGAAACGAATTCAATAACTTGGAAAAATCCGTTGATCGAGTTTTTGATTTCAAGAAATGTGTGAAAATGGAGCGAAGAATGGTGTCGATGAACTGGGATCAATTAGACGACTTGGATGACGACGATGAATTCTACGAAAGCACCAACCGCATCTCGGCCGTTGTTCCTCTCGACTTTGATTACAATGAAGAAGATGATCAAGAATTTGACGATAGTCGTGTATCTTTCTCCAACAACGTTTCTAATCGTAAGTCGTTCAAGGATATTCAAAACGTTACGGTGGCTGCCGCCCCCTCCTCCTCCTCCTCCTTTCAATACGATATGTGGATGATGGCACCCGGTTCGATTACCGACCGCCGACGGAAGCTTCTCCAAGGCATGGGGTTAAACAGCAACAAAGACTTTGCTCGGATATCTACAACCAAACTTAACAAAGCAATGACCAAAAGAGTGGCTTCCAGACTACCTGATGCTACTTCTTCTCTAGATGTAAATATAGCCAACCAAAATCCCATATCAGGGACGTCTATGGTAAAAGAATCTAAAGATAATTTAGAGGGATTGAATAAAGATGAGCAGAAGCAGCCTCAGTTGCCGCCTCAGCCTAAACCGCAACTATCTAAACCTCAACCACAACCTGAACCCGATCCTGAACGTGAACCTGGACCTGAAACGCAGCTTCAGGTTCAGGGTCAGGGTCAGGCTCAGGATCAGGCCCAACCTTCCTCCTCACATCCAGTATTGTTAGTTCGCTGTAGATCGGATAGCGATATAGATACAAGTTCCTTCAATACGAAAAGACGAAAAGAGGAAATGATTGGGTCGATATCGAAACAACGCCTGACCAGAACATCGTCTGAACTGATCGCACCATCAGTTGGATTGTCATGCCAGTATGCCAACGTTCTTAGAGTCTCCACCAATCCACCGAAGAAGTCTTCTGCAGCTGCACCCAGAAAGAAGAAAAACGCCCATCAACATACCTCCAGTGAACAATACGATTCTTTCGTCTTGATCAAGAATTTGGATACAGGGAAGGAGTTCGTAGTTAAGGAGTACAATGAAGAAGGGGTATGGAATAAGGTGAGCGATCTTCAAACTGGGAAGCAACTCACGATGGATGAATTCGAGAAAACCGTCGGCCATTCTCCGGTGGTGAAGGAATTAATGCGGCGAGCTAGCCGGAAAAAGAATGGAAATTCCAGCAAACTGGCCTCCACGAACTCCTATCTCAGCAAGAGCTTTAGAAATAGCAAGAAAAAAGGGGTTGCAATATTGAAGAATTTGAAAAGTTCAGTGAGTGGATCATCGAAAACAGAAAAAGAAAAGGATGATAGTGTAACAACTTCTACAACTGATTCATCATCATCATCTTCACAACCCAACAGAGAAAAGAAACACACCGGAGAAAAGAAAACCAGTGGAGAACAGAAAACTACAGAAGAGCAGAAAACCAAAGCAGAACAGAAAACCACTGTAGAAAACAACTCAACGTCAGAATGGGTGAAAACAAGAGCCCATGGAAAACCCATTAAGGAATTCTCAGCAGTGCATTTATGTCAAGAAATTCAGGCTCATGATGGACCGATTTGGGCGATGAGATTTAGCATTGATGGTTTGTATCTAGCGTCCGCGGGTGAAGATAAGGTTATCCATGTTTGGGAAGTGCAAGAATGCGACGTAATGTCAATGCGAGATGATAAGAGTAGTTCAGGTGTTTCTTCTGATAACAAGCCACCATTACCGGAAAGCTCACCAATGGCGGCGGCCACAGAGAAGAAGAAGAAAGGGAAGAACAGTAAGAAGAAAGGGGAGGTTCCTGATTATGCAAAGGTACCGGAAGCTATGTTTGGGTTGTCGGAAAAACCAATCTGCACGTTCGAAGGCCACCAGGAAGATGTCTTGGACCTATCATGGTCAAGATCTCAGGTCAGTCTTCCATTCCACACCAACATTACCCATCTATTTTGATTCCTATGGTTTTATATATATATATATATATATATATATATATATAGGGTCAGGTTCAATAGAAAACTTTAAATAAATGGAAAACTGAAAAACCACGAAAAAACGAATGAAAAAGTATATGAATATTGATGTCAAATTAACGAGAAAAATATGATCGTTTATTTGGTGTAATTTATTTCACTCGAATTTTGTTCATTTTTCGTATTTTTTCGAATAAAAAATAGAGGGTAGAGGTTTTTAAATTTAAAAAACATTGTTGTAACCGCCTGTTTAATGAAATCCATGAGATCATCTAATCTAACGGTGATAAGGTGTTTTTTAATTTTTCATTTATTTGAGGTTTATATATATATATATATAGAGAGAGAGAGGGAGGATCATGCGAGAAATAACTAATTTACGAGAAGGCGAGAAGGAATATGAGCCACATATTTTAATAATTAAAAATATCATAAATAGAAAATAATTTTAAAAATTAGGATAATTATTATTTCAAATTGGATAAATCCTTAGAAAATCTCATAATATCTTTGACATTTTTTATATTTTTATTTTTAATTTATTTTTAATTATTTTATCATTTTTTTAGGTACACTTTTGATATCACAAGTTTCATCAATATCAAATGTGATATTTACAATTAATTCATTATTTTTTTTACCATTTTTTTTTTGGATCTACGTTTACATTTTGAATAACATGTGATTAGATTCGTTTAACATATGATCTATTACGTATCACATATGATCCATTATATGATTTTTTGTACATATCACATATCATATTATCACATGTGATAATTGTAGATATTCTAATTAATCATATATGATTACATATATTTATTGATCTTTTGGTGATGTAAATAGTATTACATGAGATTGTGCATCACTTACATGCATGCATATATTATCATATGTGATATGTACAAAAAATCACATAATAGATTATATGTTAAATGGAGTTAATCACATATCATATTATCACATGTGATATTTGTAGATATTTTAGTTAATCATATATGATTATGCGATTTATTGATCTTTTGGTAATGTAAAAATGTTATCACATGTGATTATACATTGTTTGCATTCAGACGTATATTATCATATGTGATATGTACAAAAATTCATATAGTGGATTATATGTGAAATGTAGTTAATCACATGTGATTAAAAAAATAGAGAAAAAATTGTGAAAAATATAATGAAATCATTGTGGATATCACATGTGATATTTTACGAAAATTATGATTTTTTTTTTTATCAAAAATGTATCTAGAAAAAAAAATATAAAATTTGATAAAAAAAATTATGAATTTATTAAAAATAAATAAATTTAAAAGATATAATTAGATTTTTAAGGGTTTATCCAATTCAAAATGGTAATTATCCTAATTTTTAAATGATAATTATCTTAATTACTAAAATTATTTTTAATTTTTATTTATAGTATTTTTTAATTAATAGATTATGTGGCTCATAATCCTTTTTGGCTTCTCGTAAATTGACTACCTTCTCGTTTGAATCTGCCCCTATATGTATAATGTTTAAGAGTTTGCCCAAAACTTGGATTTGGTCACCAACCATCTACATTAATCATATTTTAATTTTATAACACACAATATCATAGAAATTAACACTATTAGTTAGTAATCGTTACGAGGGACAAATCAGAATTTAGATAAACTTAGAGACCAAAAATGTTATTCATTTTAAAATTAATTATTATTCAAATCTTCTTCTTTTTAAATTTTTTTTTTCTATATATGTCCAATTACAAAATCAAATTTCTTAAATTAAATTACATATTAAATAAAAATCTTTATAATTATGTTAAGTTACTATTAATTGATAAAATGATTTTTGCGTTATAAAATCCCAAATTTAGAAAATTAAAATAAATCAAGAGAAATTCACATATAGTTTGAGTTGAGCATTTGAAGTATGCAATCAAAATTAGGGGTGTATAAAAAATCATCAACCCGTGAAACCCGTCCAACCCAACCCACTAACAACCCAATTAAACCTAACCCGTCAAGTCGCTAAACTGCCAAACCGTTAATTAAAAGGGTTTAAATTGGGTTAACATAACTCAACACAACCCAAACCGCCAACCCGTCGCTAATATATATTATTTCGATAAAATTATATATATATATATATATATATATATATATAATATTTATAGCCATTATAATTTATAACCTAAAAAATATATGAATATATTATTATAATTTACATCCCAAAAAATATATACATGTATTAGTCCAATTTATAGCCCAAAAAATATATCCATATATTAGTCCAATTTACGGCCCAAAAAATATATCTATATATTAGTCCAACTAGGTTTGACCCCGTGTATTACACGGAGTAATTTAAAAAAATTAAATCATGCATAAACTTATCTTACAGATATGAATGATCATCGAAAGTACGATGCTACTTTTTCAAGCTTTTTTCCCTTCCGAACTTTTTTTTTGCAGTTTGTTACAAAATGTTTTTGTTTTAGGCCGTTTTCACAAAGAATGTTTTACAAAAAATTAATAAAAAATATGAATAAATATTAAGAATTTATAAAACAATAATATAACGTAAATGAAATTATGGAAAATTACATAGTTAAAATATTAATAAAATAAGAACCAAGTATCATAAATTACCAAATACTTCTTTATATACAACATTCTTTGTTGTATTGCTAATATATAAGTAATATATACTAAACATTATAATGTCAAGAAAATAAAATTAAAAATGTTATTTTATAAAACTTCATGATAAAAATCAAAATTCTTGTATAAAATTTTTAAAGAGGATGAGGTTTTTATAAAAAACTCTTGAAGTAAAAAGTGATATGAAATAGCCAAAAGAAAATTAAGACAATTTAGTGATTATTTGTATCAAATCTCATAATAATTTCAACAAATCTCATACTAATCATGACACATTAATTCGTATATATTTATGATATTTAATAATATAATTAAATCAAAAAATATTCAATATTGGACTCATTTCGAAAGTATTGACGAAACTATTATAACGGTATAATTTGTAAAAAATAAAAATGTTTTTTAATGCATTTTAGTTCATATACATTATTTATGTTTATATGATAAGAGTCTAAAATGAAAAATAAAAAAGTAAGAGATTAAAAGTAAACTATATACCTAATTATAAGGGTAGTAAATGTAAGGTATAAATAAAAAAAAATTGAATTAAGGAAAGATTTAAAGAAGAATGAATGTGTATGTACTAAATGAACTTATAATGTAAAATGTGTCCAGATACATGTTTAGGCAGGAAAATGAATAAATGGTCTCACCAGAAGACGACACGTGTCATTCTAGTTACTTATTTATTATATGTATAGATTTGAAGTTTAGGTTTAAGACTTAAGGAGTTTAATATATATTTGGATGATTACTAACCCACCAACCCAATCCAACCCGCCTTGGTTTGGGTTATACTTTTGAATGAGTTGGTTGGGTTGTAAAAATGTCAAAAACCGTCCAACCCAACCCACGTACACCCCTAATCAAAATATTGGAAGTTAAATATGGTTAACGTGTGATAGTTATATATTAAAATCAGTTCACTAGGATAAATAATTTTTTTGTTATGAAAAAGATAATCATGTTTTAAAAGTTAAAATATTGTATTAAACCGAATTATGAAATAATTGTGAATAATCTACAATAACTAAATAGATATAATAATCAAAATATAATCAAAGACATAAGAACTTAGAAGAATTTCTTTAGGATCTTGGAAAAAAACAGAAAAAAAGGAAAAACTTAATATATTGCAACTTTTTGTACTTTTGGAAAACATGTATAGTTGCTCGTATAATCACCCATTATTCTTGTATACTTTTTATATCTTTGGAAAACATTTATAGGTACTCATATAATCACCCATTATTCTTGTATGATTTTGTAATATGTTTTCTTTTATTAATTTATATAATAGGTGCTAGCCTAGTGGTAAGGCCCTGGGGGGATAGTGCATGGTATGCCTATCTACCAGGGTTCGAATCCTGGGGGATGCACTTCGGCGATAGCCAGACCTTGGTTCGACCTTCGGGTCGGCTCGGGTTCAGGTTTACGGGCATACCAGTCTATGGGTATGCGGGTTCGGTCTTGACCGGGATTAGTCGTACCTGGGCGGGTCCAGTCGATTTGGGCTGGGCCGGGTCGCCGCGGATTAGTCGGTGCTACCCAATTGGATGCCCGGATACCGTGGGTGCGTGTGTGGGCTTAGCCCAAGTTGCCGTACAAAAAAAAATAATAGTAATAGTTCTCTTTTTGTATATCCAAAATGTTACGGTTTTATGGATTTTAATTTTGTTATTATTTTAACTATTTGTAGCTTGACTTTATATTAAGAGTAAATTATGTTTCTAGTCCCTGTGATTTGTTGAGAATTTCTATTTTCGTCTTTATGGTTTTGAAATTATATCTTCATCCCTATAGTTTATAATTTATTACCTTTTTCATCCTTATGGTTTAATTTTTATTGCTTTTTTTCATCCCTATGGTTTGAAAGTCATTTCTATTTTAGGGGCCGTTTACCAAATTCTTACCGGGTAACTGCTTACCGGCAAGAGATTCACCTTCATTTACATTATCGTGTAACATCCTTGGCCATGAAAATGGATTGTTGGTAAGCATTTTAAACCCGGTAAGCGCTTACCGGGTAAGAGTCATTTCCCACACTTACCGGGTAAGACTCTCGGTCCTTCCCTTGTCTCTTACCGGGTAAGCTTCTTGGTCCTTGCCATGCACAATCAATAAGGTATATGATATTAGTAAGCGCTTATCTGGTAAGCGTTTAATAAACGACCCCTTAGTCTTTCATATTTAAAAGTAGTATTTTGGCCTCAGGGATGAAAGTAAAAAATAAATTGCAAACCATAGGGGCGAAAACTGAAATTTTAAAACCACAAGGACGAAATTCACAATTTTTAACAAATCATAGGGACTAAAACGTAATTTACTCTTATATTAATAACCACAACTCAATGCACAACCCAAGAGATATGTTAATTTCTCTTGGTTTCATTTTTTTAGAGTAAATTACACTTTTGGTCCCTATGGTTGCCACTCACTATCAAGTTTAGTCCCTTTATTAAACTAATTACAGTTTTAGTCACTGTGGTTGTCAATCTATTTCATTTTTAGTCCCTCTGGTTGCCATTTGGTTTTGATTTTGGTCCATCTTATTAACTCTGTTAAAAAAAGCTAAGTTAAGATGAGGGCATTTTAGTCTCTTTGGTTTTTTTTACCATCTTTTTGGTTTTATCAGATTTTACCTTCTTTTTTAATTTTTTTTAAGTGTACACATGCTTAAACCTAATGATGCACCCCAACCTCATAGTTCCCCACCGATCATCTTCTCCGGCAATCCAAACAAAGAAACCATCCAAAAATTCGATAAATAAACAAACTTAAATCTTAAGTATACCAAATTCAAATTCAAATCCAAATCCAAATCCAAATCAAATCAAAGAAAACCAAATTCAAATTCAAATAAAAAATAGACAACTCAATCTGTTTATGTGGATGAATTAAAACAAAACAAACCCAAACGACCACTATGGTGGTGGGCGCCCGAGGGGATGCTATGAGATCTACAACTTTGAGAAGAAAATGTGGTGGGCTCAATATGAAACATATCCAAACGATTGTTTGAGTTCTTGGAGTTTAATTGTCTGATGCAACCAAATGTTACCTTTAACCCCATGGATGCTAACAGGGTTCTTAGAATCTGATAACCAAAAGGTAAAAATCGAAAAGCTTCAAATATGAAAATCAAAGCAAATCCAAATCTGGAAATCACAAAAATAAAACCCAACAAATCTGATAAACGAAAAGGTATTAAATCGAAAATATTCAAATCTGAAAATCAAAAGTCAAAAATGACAAACACAAAATTGGAAATCGAAAATATCTAAAGGAAATCTGGATATGTAGACCCAAACGGAATCGGCAATTGCAGATCCAAGTGAACAGATGGGTATGAAGGAGATTCAAACCTAAACAAAAATCGGCAGATGCTTCAAACACCCAAACGAAATCTAGAGATGCAGATCCAAACAAAATCGACGACTGCGGATGCAAGTGAGCAGGTTTAGATGCAAACCTAAACTAAAATCGACAGATGCTTCAAACACCCAATGAAATCTAGATCCAAATGAACAGTGGAGAAATAGATCTTTGGGAGACGTGCTCGACGGAGGAGAAATAGAATAGAGAAGAGGGGGAGAGATGAGATGAGAGAGAGCGAGATCGGTGGCCGGCGAGATCGCCGGAGAAACTGTTGGGCTGGAATCGACACCTATTTCTTGAGGGATGGAGGTTGGATTCTAAGGTTGATGATGAAGGTTGCAAAGTCAGATGGAGGTTTGTTGAAGTCACTTGAAACAATGCCTCTCTATCGACATATTTATTTAATTTTTATTAAAAATTATGAAAACAATAAAAAGACCAAAATACCCTTGAAGTTAACTGACTTTTTTAACAGAGTTTGTCAAAGGACCAAAAGTGAAACAATTTGGCAACCATAGTGACCAAAACTGTAGTTAGTTTAAAAGAGGGACTAGAGTTCATAGTGAGTGGTAACTACAGGGACCAAAAATGTAATTTACTCTTTTTTTTATTAGACAAAAGTCATTTTGTCAATCTAATAGTTTTTTAAAGCAAGTATAAATTTTTTATTTCAAATTTATGTAATTTGATTTATGATTAAATATATAAAATATTTTTAAGATAAATTTAATAAAGAAAAAGGTGTGAACCACAATTAATTCTAGATTGAATTACACTTTTGGTCCCAGTAGTTTGTCCAAAGACGGATTTGTCCATAATAACGATTGCTAACTAACAGTGTTAATTCCAGGAAATGTGAGTGTTATGAAATTGAAAAATCAGGGACCAATAGTGTTGATAGTTCCTTTTACCGATCAAATCCAAAATTTGAACAAAACACAAGTGTAATTCACTCTAATGTTGACATAAAATCAAAACTTTTGTGACTATGGTCAGCTGCTGCTTTCATCATCAATGGACAAAACCGTAAGGCTATGGGATATCGAAACCAAGAACTGTTTGAAACAATTTGCACACAGAGATTATGGTACATACATACATATGCATGATTAACTTCTAAACAATTTAGTACAACAAAATCGGTTTTATAGGACGTCAAATATGTTTAAATGTTATAATAGACTGTTTTATATGATTTAAGTATACAGAAACCAACAATTGTGTGTCCTATGTAAATGAATTACAATAAGTGAATAGGACGCTTTTGGACATATTAACAATAAGACATCTTTTAGTAGTCTCCTTTGAACAATTAATTTTTATAAGACATTTTTTCAAATAATGTTATATAAGAAAACTGTTCTATGACGTTTTAATTCAAAATCGTCATAAAAAACTTGTTACGATGCCCAAAAGAGTCTTATCAACTTATTGTAACACTTTTACATAAAGCGTACAATTGTTTGGTCCTATAAAACAGTGTATTAAGACAATTCAAAATATTTAGCATTCGAAAGCCAATTTTGTTGGAGTGATTTTAAGGGGTCGTTTACTAAACGCTTATTCGGGTAAGTGCTTACCGGTAAAATTCAACACTATCACTTACTTACCACGTAAGTTTTTAGTCCACCAAAATTGTATCGTATGCAACAATCTTTCCGGTAAGCGCCAACCGTGGTAAGAGTCTTCGCCCTCACTTACCGGGTAAGACTTTCGGTCCTTGCCTTGGCTCTTACCGGGTAAGATTTTTGGTCATTGCCATATTCATCCGTAAGATAATGTGACTTGGTAAGCGCTTACCCGGGTATGCGTCTGGTAAACGGCCTCTAAGATGCCCCATTTATGATCTAATGAGGGAGTATGATTGTGGCAGTGACTTGCATACAATTCAATCCAACAGATGATGATTACTTCATAAGTGGTTCATTAGATACGAAGGTTAGATTATGGAGCATACCAGGTCGAAAAGTCATAGACTGGAGTGATCTTCATGACATGATAACTTCTGTATCCTACTCTCTTGATGGACAGGTATAATCAACCACTACAATAAAAAGACGCCAATTACGTTTAAATATCATAATATATTGTTTTATATGTGAACATCTCTAGTCATGAGGCTCATGACTTTATTACCTCTTTCCTACACATTTTATAAACTTTCTATCTCCATTAATCATCAATCGGTCCATAACTTAGATTCTAGTTAAATATTTGAATTGGGTTCCATCATTTTGATGAAGAACAAGTTCATTTTTATAAATCTTTCCGTTCCACGTTGGCATGTACTGTTTTCTCCTAATGGTGCAAAAATTTAAGAACATGTCTGTTAGTTTTAAGAACCTCCCGTTTGAGATGCTCTTATTTACGTTTATACAATCAAATACTTTATATGAAGGTGTTACAAGAAGATGTGAAGACGTATTTTGAAATAAAATGTTCTATTAGCTTTTCTATTATACATTTTTTGTAAATCTGGTGAATATATCTTTTTTATAAAACAACTCTTCAAATAATGGATGCCCACAAGTGTCCTATCAACTTATTGTAACATATTTTTTATATAGAACATACAATTGCTTAATCATATGCTTATTAAGTAGTTTAGTAGGACTCTTAGGCATAATATGGCATGCTATAAAACCAATTTTGTTATAGTGAAATGTACTTAATTATAGCTAGTATTGGTATAGATTCTTAGAAATCACCTAATTCTTCATGGTTTAATTCCTTCATAGTTTAAGGGTATTTGAAATCCCTAATTAACATCTAATGAATCTATACAACAAGTATTGACATTAATTCGTGTGTTGTTCTACAATTGAAGGGTGCCATTGTTGGATTACACAAAGGGAGTTGCAAATCATATAGTACTATTGGTATAGACTATGAATTCCTTCATCAACTACCATCTCCTTCAAGTTTTTCGTTCTACAACCTTATCTTTCTGTTGTGTTGTAGATTGTAAGCTCGAGGAAAAGGATCAACTTCAATTGCATAGCAAACCAAAGGCTGAGCCAAAAAAGATAACAGGTTTTCAGGTGACATTTACTCTGATGCTAATATATTGTTCTTAACGTAAATAAGAGGACTTTTTCTATAATCTATCTAATTTTGTGACTTGTAGTTTTCTCCATTTAACCCAACTGAAGTGCTAGTTACTTCAGCCGACTCCCGTATTAGAATTCTCGATGGATCACATGTCGTCAATAAACTCATAGGTATCATTTAACTCTTTTTCATCTGACTCCATCTAAATGGGCTTTCTAAATGTACTGATAGGATGTTATGACGTATGAACACCCCAATAAGTTTTTTAAGACACTTCTAAAATAACATGTCATACGACAAGTTGACAAATGGAAAACAACAATATATTCAACAACAATGGATACAAGTTTTTTCTATTTGATGAAAATGAAGATAAAAGAGTCGTTGAGAAGATCCTAACGTATCCTTGAAATAAGTTTTCAATATTTTTGCCATTCAATTTCATTTGATTACTAGTAAAATTACTCGATTGTAAATCCTCTACTGATTCGGCATCATGTATTATGATATTTGCACCTAAAAGTTTGCAATTAAACACTCCTCACTTCATCTTCACCACGATATATAAGTCCTGTAAATCATGTCCCATGCTTCCTTTGAAGATTTTGATGTTAATATTCTCTTAAATATCATTTCGTCAATGGCTTGATAACTGTAAAACAATGTCTTCTTGTCTTCCTTAAGATATATTGTAACATCCTAGGCCAACCGTACCAGATACTGTCCACTTTATCCACACACCTGGACTCACGGTTTTAAAACGCGTCTGGTAGAGGAGGTATCCAGTCCCTTATAAGGCAACTTTTGTTCCCCTCTCCAACCAATGTGGGATCTTACAATCCACCTCCATTGAGAGACCAGCGTCCTCGCTGGCATACTAGTCCGACTCCCGACTCTGATACCATCTGTAACATCCCAGGCCAATTGTACCAGATATTGTCCTCTTTGTCCACACACCTAGACTCAAGATTTTAAAACGCGTCTGGTAGAGGAGGTATCCAGTCCCTTATAAGGCAACTTTTTCCCCCTCCCCAACCAATGTGGGATCTTACATATATGATTCTCCAACTACATAAATTTGTTGTGCCATGAAATTTGTTTGATTTGCGGGTCCTAAAACGCCATTCTCCATAATGTTTCACAAATCTTGTGATTCATACAAGACTTCCATTAATTTGAATTCTCCATTTGATGGTAATTTCTTACATTTAGTTTCGGAAGTTGAGGCTGCAACAAGTTGAAGGCCATAGAAAAAAAGATAAACATTTGCACCGATCAAACGTCCCCAAAAGATCTATGACAAAAAAATTGTTGTTCGTTGTTAGTTTTTTACAAGACATTTTTAAGAAATGTTCAATGAATATATCGGTTTTACATAGGACACTTGTTTTTTATAAGGCATTCTGTTAAATAATATCATACAAAAACGGTAATAAGACAACTTATTTCAAAAGTGTCCTAAAATAAAAATACTTGTCAGGACACCCAAAATGTCATATCAACTTAATATAACATATATATATATATATATATATATATATATATATATGACACACAATTGTTTGGCTTCTTACAAAGTTAATTAAGCATGTTAAGCAGTACAATTAGACATAATATAGCACCCTATAAAACCAATTTTATTATATCTCCCACAAAGCCTTGTTTGTTCGATTTTTCGATTTTAATATAATAAAAGTACTAATACACAGGTTACAGAAATACTACCAGCCAGTTCTCAGCTCAATATAGTGCAGATGGGAGGTACATAATTTGCGCTAGTGAAGACTCTCAAGTATACATTTGGAAGCATGAAAGACCAAAACACACTGGTGCTGCTAAGCCCAAATTTGTAACAACTACTTCCTATGAACACTTCCCATGTACAGAAGTCACCGTCGTGCAACCATGGCTTGGAAGCAGCAAATTCCAACGGATAAACAACGAAACACAATCTAAAGGACACTCGAAAAGGTCTGATCCACTGGCTCCAACGCCCGAACGCAATGCACACGCTAAGAAGCCATCAGAGTTGCCACCAATTCCTAAAAAGAGTACAGAAAAAACTACAAATCTAGCGGTTGAGGACTCAGAACAGCCTTCTGACGCAAGTGTTACTGCTAGCGAGTCCGCCGATGCTTCATCACAGTCAGAGAGTGGTCACCACAACAACAGTAGCAACGTTCAATCGACGGCATGGGGTTTGGTGATTGTGACCGCAGGAGCTGGTGGTGAGATTAGGGTTTATCAAAATGTTGGATTGCCGGTTAAAGTTGGCCTTCAAACGAATCTCTTTTAAAGACTTCACATAATTCTAACTTTTGGTAGATTTAGAACTCATGTTGAGTGAACATCTTGCTACGGGGTTATCTGGCTGGTGCATGCCCTCCATATTTCAGTGTACATTATTAATTAGACTAATTAATTAATTTGAAGGGAAAATTGCATTAAAATGGAACCAACTTTACCCTTATTCCTATTTTGGGGAACCAACTTTTAAAACATTCATTTTAGGGTTTCAAACAAACTTTTCATTTATTTAAGGGACTCGTTTACTTGATAACCTACAAGTGATGACGTGGAACCGGTAAAATATGATGTGTCATTAGGTTTTTAAAAATTATTGCATTCCTACCCTCCACCTCCCTAACTTCAGACTTCGTACCGGCAACTACGCCTCTCTGCCGACTACCTCACCTTCTCCACCCTCCCTTTCTTTTTTTGGTGAGGACCCTCCACCTCCCCATCAATTACGAGTTGGTTTTTTAAAGTTCAATGTGTGGTTAACAAGAAAGGAGTAGAAATGATGTGGAGAGATTTGATTATTTTTTCCGACGCCTGCGCTTTCCTCCATCGAAGATCAGTTGATTTCTTTCTCTCAATATACATAGTATTATGAGAAGGGTGGAGGTGGTGTGGAGAGAGTTGGTTGCGGATCTTGATGGAGATGGCCAGATGGGTGGAGAAGAAAGGTTGTTGCCGGAGATTAATGGAGTGATTTACAGTCACCGAATTTGGTTTCGATGTTGCAATAGCTGTGGAAAAGGGATTGAAGAGATAAAGTTGGTTTAGGTGTTTGATGAAGATAATTTAGGCAGTAGGCGGCGACTTAGGCTAGAATTTTGGTTGAATTTTTTCTTTTGTTTTCAAAATATTTTTTTATTAAAAATGTTAAAATATTCATTTAAGTTTTAATTTTTTTTAAAGTTTTTCTTGCCACATCATTTGAGTTAACCGGTTACCTGCTGAACAGGTAAACGAGTCCCTTAAATAAATGAAAAGTTTGTTTGAAACCCTAAAATGAATGTTTTAAAAGTTGGTTCCCCAAAATAGGAATAAGGGTAAAGTTGGTTCCATTTTGATGCAATTTTCCCTAATTTGAATACTTTAGTTGACTGAAGTTTTGACTCGATCGTATTTGGTAGCAATCATCATATCCATAAAATTTTCAGAGTCGTTACACTAAATTAGTAGTAGAATATAAAAAAATAATTATAAATAAATACGGTTTTATTATAAAGGATAAACAAGTTATCTCCTAAAGTTAATTATTACGACTTTTATCCTTTAGAATCGGTTAATTACATCTTTGTTCATGATATTGACAAACGTTATTTTTTATTTGTAATGCCACAAATGACCGAAATATAAACAAATATAAATAAATATACGTTAAATATAGATACTAATTGTTAGGGTGTTTTATATGTTAAATAGAAGTTCAGAGTGAATATTGTAATTGCTTGATAGTTTATTTGTTAGTTGGGCCCAAAGCCCATAAAACCCATTATGATTGTAAGCGCCATATATAAAGGCATATTTAGTTCATTATTCAGGTTAAAAGAATCATTTTTAGATTGCTAGTCATTAGGTTTACATTCTCTGATCAGATATTTTCTCTATAAACCTAAACCTTTGATTGTTACATTTAATTTATATGACTAGCAGTTGTGGCTTAGATATTGTTCTTCATTGATTAATTATTGTTGATTTGTTCGTGATTGCACTGTACTGGGATCTACAATTGGTATCAGAGCATAGATACTGAAGGTTTGATCCAAAAAGGTTTGTCTAAAACCCTTTAATCGACTATTTGTTTTAATTGTATTTATCTATTTATCTGCTATAGTTTGTGTTCTGGCTTGATTGAGCTTCTAAGATTTGATTGATCTGATTATCTGCAAAACAGATTGATTAATCTGTTTTCTGCACTATCGTTTTTTAAAATCAATTTTTTTAAAGATCGGTCGATTCAATTTTGGATTAAGTTCAGTTTGAAATCGATTTCTGGGTTGAGATTGGTTGATCTCTATTCAATCTGCTATATCAGTGTTCAATCTGGGTTCTGAGTTAAATCGATTTTTTTCTGGAAAAACAGTAGTTCGGCCGATTCTATGTTATTGAAAATCAAATTTTTTGGTTTGAGTTTTCTGGGTTTGCTTATCGAACTGCAAAATTTGTTGCTTGGTCGATTGATTTTTCTGGGTCGATCGTTCTTCAAATTCATCGAGTTTATCGGCATATTATCTGTTTTCAATTTGATCGAATTATTTGTTTTCGGTGATTATCTGTTATCGACCGGTCCTATTGACCGGACCCTGCGACCGGACTCATTCGACCGGTCTCTTGTTGACCGGTGTACTGCGACCAGATCCTTGCTGGGGACCGGTGTCTTGTTGACCGGTACCTTGACTCGACCGGATCGCTTTGGCGACCGGTGATTTATTGACCGGTACATTGTTCGACCGGTATCCTGTCTTGACCGGTACCCTGCTCGATCGGACCCTATCGACGGGTACCTTGTTGACCGGTACTTTGTGACCTGACCGGTACGCGACCGGTACCCATTTGACCGGTACTCGACTGGTATCCAGTTGACCGGTACCCAGATGACCAGTACTTTGCGCCCGATGCCTTGTCGACCAGATCTTCTCTCGACCGGACCCTTGCTCGACCGGGTCCTTGCTCTTCCGGGTCCTTGCTCGACTAGGTCCTTGTCCTACTTATTATATATATATATACATATATTGTTTTTGGATCATCTTGTTTGTCTCACGATCGCTACAGTGCATTTTTTTAAGTTTAAAGAGTTAAGATGTGTTGGGTCTGAAATGTGCTAAGGATGGTTATTACTGCTAGACATGACTATTACTACTGCCTGAGGAAGTTAGTACTGCTAGATCACAATTACTACTGCTTGAAGGAGTTAATGCTGCTGAGACAAAATTAATACTGCTTGCTGAGATTAATACTGCTCATGAAGATAGTACTGCTTATGAGAATGAAGACAGCTGTATAGATTGAAGCTAAAGTAAAGGAGATAATTATGGACTGAAGATCAATTTTATTTTGATAATTATCTTGTAATCAGTTTTGTATATATAGTATAGAAGTCTTTGATAGAAAAGATAATTATTCATATGTTTTGTTTTAGAGAGAATTAACCTCAAGACTAGTTTAGATCCTTTCTATAGAGAAGTATAGAACGTCTGTTGAGCCTGTTCAACAGATTGAGGTTTTGTGTGTAATCATCAAGTTTAATCAATATAACTTGTGATTTAAGTGCATATACTGTTTCATTGATTGTTAGTGTTAAAGTGTTTTTCCGCAACTTCTTTAGCATTGATTCTGAGTGTGTGTGAATTAAATTCTTGTTTGAATTTCGATCCTGACAAGTGGTATCAGAGCTTTGTTAAACTCAGAAAAAAACAATCATCATGGACGGTTCAAGTGATAGCGTTCTGGTCTCAAAGGTTCCAATGCTCAGATCTAATGAGTTTGACATGTGGAAGATTAGGATCAGGCAATACATTCTTCTCACAGATTACTCTATGTGGGACATCATTGAGAATGGCCCATCTAATGAAGGAAAGATTGGAGCAGATGGAAAAAGAATCCCACCAAAGACGGATGGAGAGATGAAGATAAGGCAGACAGAGATGAAAGCCTTGAGCATACTGCTCTTGGCTATTCCTAATGAGTATCAACACCAATTCTGCAACTGCACTGATGCCCAGATGCTTTGGAATGCTCTTGAGAAGAGATTCTCTTGTACCAAAAGTACCAAGAGAAATCAGAAGGCAATATTGAAGCAACTGTATGAAAACTTCATGTCAACTAAGAATGAGTCCATGACTCAAACTTTTGACAGGTTTGTTGGATCCCAGATCTAATCTCGTAACAATGATATAAACAATAAGAGTAATGACAGCGGAAGCAATACAGTTTAATATCAAAGGAGATTCAAATATCACAGTTCATAAAGCAGATAAAGATAAACAAGATATTCTTAGAATAAAATATTCAACTTATATTATCAGATATATATCTTCTCAAGCACTCTTGAACAATAAGGGGATGGTCCTATTTATAGGACCATAAAGTAAGCAGTGTACTTGCATGACAAAAAGAGCATGCTGAACAGTGACCTACTCTAGAAAGTAAATCTTATCACTAAGTGACGAGTCATCTGTTCTTCTGTTCATTAGAAAACTTGTGCATTCAGAGAGAATGTCTTCAGAGCTCTGACGTTGTCTTCAGAGCCTCTGATGAAGCTATCTCTGATGTAAGTTGCAATCTCTGATAAGTACTTCAGAGGCAGGTTTGTCCTCTGGTCTTCGTCCTCTGATGTCTTCTGAGTTGCACTGATAAGTACTTCAGAGGCAGGTTTGTCCTCTGAAGTCTTCGTCCTCTGAAGTCAGTTGCAATCTGATAAGTACTTCAGAGGCAGGTTTGTCCTCTGAAGTCTTCGTCCTCTGAAGTCAGTTGCAATCTGATAAGTACTTCAGAGGCAGGTTTGTCCTCTGAAGTCTTCGTCCTCTGAAGTCCTCTGAAATAGGACGGTTATTTTCAACACTTTAACAGATGATTTGGAGCTAACAATCTCCCCCTAAGTGTCGAAAATAAAAGATACAAAAATAACAGAGAATTGAATTTTAATCTAGAAAGCATAGAGGAGAAAATCATCCTCTTAAGTATTACTCCTTAAACATTTGGAAGTTTAATACAAAGTAATATCAAAAAAAAAAAAGAAACAGACTACAATTTGTCACTTGAACAGATTCTATGGAATTTCATGATCAGAGCTCTGAAGTTGATCATCGAGTCAATCTCTAAGTCAAGCTTTGCCAGTAAATCTGCTCTGTGCCTTTCTTCTTTTGCATGGATCAATTTCTTTATACCTCTCAAGGTTTCATCAGAATACTTCGACACTTCTGAAGCTAGAAAGATCTTCTTTTCTTGATTTACTCTGAAGACGAAACCCAGAGGTTCTGCAACGATTGATCCAGTCTTCTGTTCTTTAAGTTTGTCAAATGACTCCACAGGTTCAGTTACCTCCAGCTTCTCTTCCCCTAGGTTCAGAGCTATTTGAAAGTCACGTTTTGCTCGTTGTTTGACATAGGCCTCCATTGCCCGTCGGACTTCAACCATGCCCATCCTGATTTCCCTTCTTCCATGATCATACCTGGAAGAGCAATAGGCATATAGATGTGGTAAATCATATGGATTTAGATTTACGAGATCATTGTCATTGAACTCGTAAATCTTCTGATCAGATCGAGTTACCACATAATTCCTATAGATAATCTTGTTGTAAGCAAAGGTCTTTTCTGAGATTTTGTTGATTTTGATGATTGGATCATCAGAGAGGACCTGTGCTCTTGGTTTGGTTTTATCTCTGATAAATCTTCGTTCATAGTCTGGCATGTCCTCTCTGATTCTTGGATTCAGAGGAATGACTAGTGTGTCTGCCATGTTGAACTCACAGTAGATGTATCTGAAGTGGTCTTCTATGGAAGCTTCGGGATTTGATTCGAGGAATGTGGGAGGTTTATTGAACACTTTTGCTGGAAGACCGATGCTTGTTTTCTGAATAGGATTCTCTGAAGGAGCCTGTTCATTAACAACCATGGTTTCTGGTTCCTTTGTCTGTGGAGGATCTTCTTTTGAGGGTTCAGAGATGTAGCCATCTATCTCTGGTGATTCCCTTAGCTCTGACGTTGTTGAAGTATGATGTGGTTGAGCATTCTTGAAGACATATTCTTCGACATTAACTACTTCAACTTCTTCTTCAATCTCTTTTCCAGAATCTGTTTTTTCTTCTTTTTCAGATTCTGATTCGTAAGCATCTCTTATCACATAAGTTGTTCTTTCTGGTGATGAGAATGCATCTTCTGATGTTGAGAAGTCTACGAGCTGTTCATCTTCTTCTTCGTCCAGAGCTCCAATAGTTTCTTGAGATGCAGCTGTGATTTGTTCAGCTGTGATTGGAACTATTGGAGCACCTGAAGTGGATGGTGCTAGAAAGATGACAGGTACTGGCGACTTTAGAGTGGCCTGAATATCTTCAGCAGAGGTGGAGGTTGAACGTCTCTCTGTTCCTTTCTCCTTGTGTTGGTTTAATTCAGAGGGAGTGGACTCCTTTTGTGTTTCAACAGGTTTTGGAGTAGGAGTCTTCTCCCCCTTATGAAGATCGGATGACCCCTGAGGTCGGTCATCTTCGTCATCAGAATCTTCATACCTAGCCTTCTTCCGCGCTTCCTCAGAGCATGCGACCTCTGGTTCCTTTCTCTTCAATACTCCCTCTGAAGATTTGACATTCTTCAGAAGGTCTTCAATCTTCTTGTTCTGCTGAGTGGTCTTGGAGACGAACTTGCTGGATATAGTCATTACATTGCTGGTGATCTTCTTGGAGAAGTTGGTCAGGTCAGCCTTTGTAATAAACTCTGTAGCAGGAGCAGCAGTAGAGGTAGGGATCTTTGCAAGTACCTCTGCCAAAGAACGCAAGACTTCCTCTTTGAATTGAGAAAAGTCTGCATTTGTCGGAGTGGGGGCAGAGGTAGGTATAATCGCCTGGAGGAGCTCTGTTTTCGAGTTCTGAATTTCCCTGGACAATACGGAGTCATTTTTTATGACCAAGCTTTCCAGAGCATCCAGTTTTTCGTTCTGATTGAGAACCGTCGTGCGCAGCTCAGAGACCTCTGAAGTGAGCTTTTCAACTTCAGAGTTAGAGGCAGAGGCCTCTGAGGTCTTCTCCATTTGAAGTTTTATCTCCTTCATAGATTCTCTGATTTCATCACCAAAGATTTTGAACTCTTCTTTGGTAACGTAATCAGAGGGGGTAACCTTAGGATCAACACATGATTCTAAGTTTCCCTCGAGTTCAGAGGGGCCTTCTTTCGGAGGTGGTTTGATGTTTTCTCCGGAAGGACTTCCCATTAATCCTTGGGGACCCTTTTTCAAGGATTTCCTTATAATGGTTCCGATTGGTCCCTGATCATCAGAGTCAGAATCTGATGATGAGAACCGAATGTGTTTGGAAACCTTGCTGTCCAGGCTAAGGATTCCTTGTGCAAGAAGGTCGTGCCATTCTTTTTCTGACAGGCAATGCTTACGTTCTAAGGGACGGTCCAACTTAGTTTGAGCCACAAAGGCATCATGTGTAGGTAGAGGTGACATACTCTGGGGTGATTGAGTACTTTTATCTTGGTCCAAGTCCTTTTGGGAGGACTTAGCCGTATCAGAGGTTTCCCCTCTGGTGCATGCTTCAGAGGCAGAAACAGATGCCTCTGAGCGGTTAGGATGGGTAGGGTTCGAGGTGTGCACCTCTGTTTCAATGTCCATTGATGTTGGACCACCTTGGACAGTAAATTTGGTTGCACTGGGAGTTGGGCTTTGGATTCTCTCATTTGTGTCGTCAAGGACATCTTTTTCTACCTCATCGCCCTCAGATTCTAAGTTTAGAAACTCACCCTCTGGAATTCTCTCTTCCTCACTTTCCTCTGCTCTGACAGAGATATTCTCTTCGTCAGAGGGAGGGTTCTCATGTTCTCTCTTCCTCACCCTCTCAGAGCCACCCTCTGGTTGCGCTCTGTTAATGTTTTGAGCAGTATCAGAGATATCACTCTCTGATTCAGGCTCAGGCTCAGAACCTAAGTGTGTTGGGGATCCCATCATCGGTTCTGATGATTGGGCAACACGACTAAGTAGGAGATGGGTAGGAGAGTCAGTAGGAATTACCTCAATCATGGTGTGTGGGAATCGTCGGTCATGTGGATAAGGAGGAACCTCTGTTGCTTTGAATGAGTTCATCATAAACAGAGGTGTCATTGGGCCCTCCTCAGTGATGGAGAATTTCTCCATTGCTCGTTGAATGACCACAGAGATGAATCGAGGAAACAGTACCGATATTGGTTGTTTTCCTTTGGCCAAGTCCTTGTTCTTCTTGTCCACCGCCGTTAGCATCTCACAGAAGAGAATGTGAGCCATATTGATGCTTCTGTTGAAAAAGAGAGCATACATTATGGCTATTATCGCTGGATGAGTCTGATCCTGACTTCCAATTTTGCAGGTTATTGTTCGGTTGAGAACACTGAACATAAAGTTCCATTTGGGAGGCAGGTACTGACGTCTGAATTGACTTAGGCGTGTTATTTCTTTGTTGTAGCCCAAGTGGTGGAGGAACTGAAGAAGGAATTCTTGACTTGGTAGTTTCTCAAAAGCATATATTTGAAGATCAGTTGTCGTGAGGAGGTTGAATCGACGAGTCAGGGTTTGTGGGGTTATTCTTATTGTCAGGCTTTGTTCTCCTAGGTCAATGTGCCCAACCAGTCCTTTCTTTTCATCGTCGTATTCACTTGAATACCACCATTGTTGGACAAAGCGAAGGGGAATATCTGAGGCATGTTTGGTTAGAACATCATTGAGTTCGCAGTTGGTAAAAAAGTCGAGGATTGGGCGAAACTGTTCATCGTATTTTGATGGGGTGACGTCCAGAAAGTAGTTGTTTCCTTTGACTGGAACATCGAACTGTACCATATTCAAGCTTGGAGCAAGTTTGCTTGAGTTATCTGAAGTTTGGGAAAGAGCCGCCATTGTTGCAGGTTGAGAAAGATGAAAGCTTAGAAAGAGAGATTTGGGATTTCGGATTTTGAGAGCGTAAAGGATAATAAAAAGGGAAACAGGGTTTTTATAGACAAAGGGTAGAGGGAGAGGTTATGGAAACGGCGAATGAGAGTCCTAATGTCAGAAAGGACGTTCCATCATCCCCTAATTAATAGGTGACACGTTTAGGTATGTAGGGGAGAGCCGCTTTGTGTCAGAAAACCGCCAGTTGGGTTTAAAAAGAAACGAATGGTTATCCAAAAAGATTTATTATTTAAACGAATTTCCCTGGAATATTCGTTTAATGAGAAAAGATCAGAAGTTCTGATATAAATATCAGAAACAAGATCAGAGGCTCTGATATAAATATCAGAGACAAGATCAGAGGCTTGGATATAAATATCAGACAAGATCAGAGGCTCTGATATAAATATCAGAGACAAGATCAGAGGCTCTGATATAAGATCAGAGGCTCTGATATAAATATCAGAGAAGATCAGAGGCTCTGATATAAATATCAGAGACAAGATCAGAGGCTCGGATATAAATATCAGAGACAAGATCAGAGGCTCTGATATAAATATCAGAGACAAGATCAGAGGCTCTGATATAAGATCAGAGGCTCTGATATAAATATCAAGATCAGAGGCCATATATATATCAGAGACAATATCAGAGGCTCTGATATAAATATCAGAGACTTTTCTTCCCCTTGAAAAGCTGAAAGGGTCTGTCTCCCCCTTGACCAAAGAAAGAAGTCTTTGATGTTCTCCCCCTTGACACATGCTTGGAGAAAACAAGTGATTTTTACCATTGGTGAAAAAATCCAGAGGCTCTGATTAAAAGGATCAGAGACTCTGAAGTTTTCTTGTGTTTGACATATGCTACTTGGTTCAGAGTCTCTGATAATTGATCAGAGACTGAGTTTACCAATTTTTGTTAGGTAGACATATTCAACATTCCCAACTTGCTAACTAAAAAATTGAACCTTCGTTCATCTAAAGCTTTTGTGAAAATATCAGCAAGTTGTAGTTCAGTTGGTACAAAATACATCTCTATTGTTCCCTTTTCAACATGATCTTTTAGAAAGTGGTACCTTACATCGATGTGCTTGGTTTTGGAGTGTTGTACTGGATTGGCAGAGATGGCTATGGCACTTTTTGAATCACAGAGAATTGGAATTCTTTCAATTTGTTGGCCATAATCACTGAGCTGAGTTTTCATCCATATTACTTGTGAGCAGCAACTAGCAGCAGCAACATATTCTGCCTCTGCTGTTGAAGTTGAAACACAGTTTTGCTTCTTGGATGACCAACTTACCAGCTTATTGCCCAATAACTGACAGCATCCTGAGGTACTTTTTCTGTCAAGCTTACATCCGGCATGATCTGCATCAGTGTAAGCTGTTAAATCAAAACTAGAAAGTTTTGGATACCAGAGGCCTAATGAGTGTGACCCTCTGAGGTATCTGAAAATTCTCTTGACAGCAGATAAATGAGATTCTTTTGGATTTGCTTGATATCTAGCACAAAGACATGTTGCAAACATTATGTCAGGCCTACTTGCAGTTAAGTATAATAGTGAACCTATCATACCTCTGTAGGTTTTTATATCCACAGATTCTCCTGAAGTATCAGAGTCAAGTTTGACTCCGGTGGATAGAGGAGTTCTCATCGAAGTTGAATCATTGAGTTTGTATTTTTGCAAAATTTCAGAGACATACTTAGATTGACTTATGAATGTACCTTCTGAAGTTTGTTTTACTTGTAAGCCCAGAAAGAAAGTTAATTCTCCCATGAGGCTCATCTCAAATTCACTCTTCATCAACTCTGAGAACTTGTCACAATACTTTTGATTTGTAGAGCCAAATATAATGTCATCAACATAAATTTGTACTAAAAGCATCTCATTCTTGTACCTTTTGATGAATAAGGTAGTATCAATTGTGCCTTTTTCAAATCCATTTTGAGTTAGAAAGGTGGACAGAGTTTCATACCAGGCTCTTGGAGCTTGTTTAAGTCCATACAGAGCTTTATCCAAATAATAAACATGATTAGGATACTCTGTACTTTCAAATCCAGGTGGTTGCTGGACATAAACTTCTTCATTTAATTTACCATGAAGAAAGACAGATTTAACATCCATTTGATAAACTTTGAATCCTTTGTGTGCAGCATAGGCCAAGAAGATTCTGATTGCTTCTAGCCTAGCTACAGGTGCAAAGGTTTCATCATAATCAATGCCTTCTTCCTGGCAATATCCTTTTGCAACCAACCTAGCTTTGTTTCTGATTATTATTCCATCCTCATCCTTTTTGTTTCTGAAAACCCATTTCGTTCCAATTGCAAATTTTCCTTTGGGAAGGGGAACTAGGGTCCAGACTTTGTTTTTTACAAACTCTTGAAGTTCATCCTGCATTGCAAAAATCCAATGAGGATCTTCAAGAGCTTCTTTTACCTTCTTTGGTTCAATAATGCTCAAAAAGTTTACATAGAAGCATTCATTGATGGTGGCAGATCTTGTTTTAACTCCTTCGGATGAGGATCCAATTATTTGAGCAATTGGATGATCTTTTGTCCATCTTGTAATTGGAGCATAAATTTGGGGTGGAGTTTGAGCTTCAGAGTCTCTGACAGTTGGTGACACCTCTGTTGTATTATTCAGAGGCTCTGTTGGTGATGCCTCTGTTGTACTGTTCAGAGGCTCTGAGTTTTGTTCCGGAGATGCAGATTTTTGTTCATCATTTGGTTCTGGAGTTGCTTCAGATACTTCTTGATCATCTTCTGATTCACTTTGCTGATCTGCATTTGGTGAAACAGAAGGTGTTGGTTCAGAGGGCCCTGAAAGGGTTGTACCTGTTTCTTGAGGTTCTTCTGAATTCTCTCTTTGTCTCTCTCTGAAGATAACTTCAGAGATATCTTCATCATCAAAGAAATCTTCAAATATTTTGTTTAATTCAGATTCCCTTGATGATTCAAAGATTGGTGATGAACTTTCTTGTTGTTCAGAGCTTTTATTGTCGTCAAAAGTGATATTGATGCTTTCTTGGATAGTTCTTGTTCTAAGATTGAACACTCTAAAAGCTTTTGAGGCTAATGAATATCCAATGAATTTGCCCTCATCAGCTTTCTTGTCAAACTTTCCAAGATATTCTCTATCTTTCAGAATATAACACCTGCATCCAAAAACATGAAAATATTTAATATTAGGTTTCCTATTGTTAATGAGTTCATAGGATGTTTTCTGAAATCTCTTGACAATTGTAGCTCTATTCTGAGTGAAGCAGGCTGTTGCTACTGCTTCTGCCCAAAAATTTGTTGAAAGATCAGATTCAGCAAGCATTGTTCTGGCAGCTTCAACAAGTGTTCTGTTTTTCCTTTCAACTACTCCATTTTGTTGAGGAGTTCTTGCTGCAAAGAAGTTAGGGGTAATGCCTTCTTCTGATAGATAAGAATTGATTTTGGCATTTCTGAACTCTATTTCATTATCACTTCTTAGTTTCTGAACTTTGCTGCTGAATAGAACCTGTAATCTTTTTAACAACCTTATTAATATGTCAGGTACATCAGATTTAGCTCTAATGAATTCTATCCATGTGTATCTGGAAAATTCATCAATCAGAACCATAATGTATTTCTTACCTGCTAGACTCTGTACAGAGATAGGACCACAGAGGTCCACATGAAGCATGTGCAGAGGTCTAGGACAGTTGTTTTCACTTTTGGTTTTATGGGAAGATCTTTTCATTTTTCCCATCTCACAAGCAGAACAAAGATGATCTTTGTTAAACTTTAGAGATGGTAATCCCTTAACCAAATTAAGTTTAACTAACTTATCAAGTGAGGAAAAGTTTAGATGTGAAAACTTTTTATGCCAGAGCCAGATTTCCTCACTATTCAGAGATACAAGACAAAGTTTCTCTGAATCAGTGTTTGTGATTTTGGTAAAGTTCATTCTGTAGAGGTTACCTTTTCTGTCTGCTCTTAGCATTTCTTGACCTGATTTTGAGTGAAGAAGTGAACAATATTTTCTTTGAAATTTCACATCAAAACCATGATCACAAAGTTGACTTATGCTTATCAGATTGTGTTTTAATCCATCCACATAAGCAACCTTTGATACTGAAACATTTCCTCTTGATAACTCACCATATCCTTTAATCTGTCCTTGCTTGTTGTCTCCAAAAGTAACTGCTCCTCCAGATTTTGCTTTAAATGAGGATAGCAGTTCTTTATCTCCAGTCATATGCCTTGAACATCCAGAATCTAGGTACCATATTGGCATTGACTGTTTCTGCAAGACAGATTATTGTTTCTTAGGTACCCACCTCATTATGGGTCCTTTTGTGTTAGACTTTGATGGATTTGAATGATTTTTTGGCATCTCATCTTTTGATGTCTTGCCTTTACGTGTCTGCTTTTGAGATTTTGTCTCTGAGATATTTTTCAGAGATTGATTCAAAAGGCAGTGTGATCCTTTAAAATGATTCTTCAGTTTCATCAGGAGATAAATGCAGTTACAATTAATAGAACAAGAAGAAGTAGGAGCAAAGTTTTTTTTTTTTATTAAAAGCATTTGTTACATTTTGACTTCTTTTGAAACTAGCACTAGGAATATTACATTTATCCCTAACTACTTCCTTTCTTTTTGCTTGAAAGATAGTCTTCTTTTCAAGTTGCTTTTTCTTGTTCAAAAACATCTTCTTTTCTTTGCTGCTTACTGCACAGACAGGATCAATATTATTAGTTTTTGTCCATTTGCCCTTTTGTTCAGGAGAGAATTTTATTGTTTTATAGGTGTAAGAGCCAGAAGTGTTTGTTTTATTCTTTGCCTTTTCTTGCAACTCTTTTTCAAGTTCCAAAGATGTTTTTGCTTGTAAACACATATTTGCAAAATCAGGACTTATTGGTATTCTGGTTTTGGTTTTCAATACTGAAATTGGAACATTCAAAATACCAGAGCCAACAGTTTCTATCTTTTTGTGAATTACATTCCCTGGTTTACAAAAAATCTGTTCATCAATCTCTAAATCAGATTCTGAATCAGAGTCAAGAAAGTCTCTCTTAGATTTGATAGAGATATCTACCTCTACTGGTTTTTTAATTTCTTTTGATCTAGAGACTTTGATGATCCGTTTCATGCTTTCTTTTCTTTTTAAGTCCTCCATGACATTTTCTTTCCATATCCTTTGAACATCATCTTCAAACGTGGTTCTGATGTTTTCATCTGACTTTGGTGAATACAGAGGAGCATTTGGATTAAGTGAACTCTGAGATTCATTTTCAGAAGTACTTGTATCAGAGGTACTTGGTTCAAATGTCTCTGATTCACTTGAGATGAAGGCATCAAATCTGAAAATTTCTTTGGGATCATAGCTTTGAGGTTTTGTAAAGAGTACTTCTGAAGTTTCTTCTTTTACCTGTAACACAGACTCTTGAATGTCTTTTACTTCAGAGTATGTAGTATTTTTGAAATTCAAAGCTCTTGCTTTTGATCCCTCTGATGTTTTCATTCTTTTGAAATTATTCAGAGATGGACTTTCAAATCTTTGGACCTTTCCCATACAGAAAGTGGAAGAAAGTGAAGTTTTCTCCAATCCATTGAATGAATTCAACTCATTGAATCCTAGTCCTTGAGAGTCCATTTGTGATTTTATTTTGTCAAAGACACTTTGTGCATTAACATAGCTTTTGATTTGAAGATTTTTTCTATCTAGAGATTGATGTAAGATTTCTCTTTCCTTTTGAAAAAATTTGGTTAAGGCAATAGAATTGAGCCTTTCATACTCAGATTTCTTTACTTCTTCTTCTTTTCCTTTTAAAACTTTCTCTATTTCTCTTATTTCTTCTGAAAATGATTTTTCTTTTTGCTTGAAGGTTTCATCAAGTTTAGTTTTTTCAAGAAAAATATCTTTCTTTTCTGATTCCAGAAGATTCTTTTCTCTTTTGTAAAAGATGAGCTCTTTTGTTGCTTGCTCTCTTTTCTGTTTTTCTTCAACAAATTTTTGCTCTAAATCCTGAAGTTCATTAATTAGTTTAAAAGCATCTATTTCAGGATCACTGTCAGAGGTGTAACGAGAGTTTACCTTTTCAGAGTTGTCTTCGGATGCTTCATCAGTTTGATTTCCATCTGAAAAAGCCATACCACAGAGATTGGTAGGCTCTTCCTCACCATCACTTGTCGAGTCAGATAGCCAGTCTTCCATTTCTGCTACAAGAACTCTTTCTTTTATATTGTATTTGTATTTGTTCTTGTAGTAATCTTGATCTTTGACAAGTTTTCCTCTGCAGTTTGTAGAGAAGTGGCCTGGTTTTCCACATCTGAAGCATCTTCCATCATTTTGATTTGTTGGAAGAGTGGCAGTACTTGTCCCTGGCTTCTGTTCTTGAGGTTTGAAGTATCTCTGTGGTTGTGGATACCTTGGTTGGAATGGTTGTTGTGGTCTTGTTTGTTGTGTTGCATCATCATGATTGAAGTTTGCACCCTTTTTATCACTATATGGAGTGAATCTGGGTTCTTGTTGAAATCTTCTTTCCGGATTTCTTCTTTCTTCATTCTCTCTCTTTCCTTCAAATACCTTCTTACCAAATTTCTTGTTAAATTGATGAGTGATTAATGCAAGAGATTTGGCAAAGGCATTGATATCTTCATCTGAGTCTGAATCTGAATGAGTTTCTTCTGCCATCAAGACCTTTTTGGATCTTCTTTTTGTTTCCAAACATTTTTGTGACTCTTCACAGTTGTTTTCTTTTGATATTTGTTTTGAAACAAGCGCAAGGGGTCCACCCAAAGAGGTTTTTGATTTTTACTTCATAACTTCTTTTTCATGTGCAACAAGAGTACCATAAATGTCAGTTAATGACCATGACTCAAGATCTTGATTAGCCTGTATAGACATGGACAGTTGTGACCATTCTTCATTCAAGCTTTTCAAAAAAAGAACATTGTTTTCCTCTTTTGTTCTCATTACTCCAAACTTTCTGCATTTGTTTATTAGAATCTTGAATCTTGAGTAAGTTTGGTGTAATGTTTCTTCTGGTAGAGCATGAAAATCATGATATTCATTGATGCATAGATTTCTTCTATTTTTCTGGGTTTGTAGGCCACCTTCAAGTTGATTTAACAACTGATCCCATATCTCTTTAGCAGTTTTACAAGAATCAAGTTCTTGAAAGATATCATTGGGAATGGCCATTATGAGTAATCTAACAGCTTTTGAGTCATTATCCATCATATTATTTTCTTCATCAGTGAAGTTTGTAGTTTTCTTTTCATAATATGCAGGTATTTCGGCAGTATCTGCTGTTGCAGGAACTCTTGGCACCAACACCATTGGAATGTGAGGTCCAATGTTCACAGATCTAAAAAGATCCCTGTCCATACCTTCTAGGAAATTTACCATCCTTATTTTCCATTGGGGATATTCATCCCTTAAAAGTGTAGGAGGTTTTGTTAATGACCCAGCTGTATAAATGGCACTTATGCTTGAGTTTGCCATTTATTAAAAATGAAGATTTGAAGAACAGATGCTTTTTGTAATGAACTGAGATTTACTATCAAATCTAGAGCATATGATATTCTTTAATAAACTGGGTTTATATGAACATGCACAGATAATGAAAGTTTAGAATCAATGAGATGTAAATCTATCCGAGTATGCAGATATGATCTTTCTTTGTTTAGAAACAAAGGAAGCTCTGATACCAATTGTTGGATCCCAGATCTAATCTCGTAACAATGATATAAACAATAAGAGTAATGACAGCGGAAGCAATACAGTTTAATATCAAAGGAGATTCAAATATCACAGATCATAAAGCAGATAAAGATAAACAAAATATTCTTAGAATAAAATATTCAACTTATATTATCAGATATATATCTTCTCAAGCACTCTTGAACAATAAGGGGATGGTCCTATTTATAGGACCATAAAGTAAGCAGTGTACTTGCATGACAAAAAGAGCATGCTGAACAGTGACCTACTCTAGAAAGTAAATCTTATCACTAAGTGACGAGTCATCTGTTCTTCTGTTCATTAGAAAACTTGTGCATTCAGAGAGAATGTCTTCAGAGCTCTGACGTTGTCTTCAGAGCCTCTGATGAAGCTATCTCTGATGTAAGTTGCAATCTCTGATAAGTACTTCAGAGGCAGGTTTGTCCTCTGGTCTTCGTCCTCTGATGTCTTCTGAGTTGCACTGATAAGTACTTCAGAGGCAGGTTTGTCCTCTGAAGTCTTCGTCCTCTGAAGTCAGTTGCAATCTGATAAGTACTTCAGAGGCAGGTTTGTCCTCTGAAGTCTTTGTCCTCTGAAGTCAGTTGCAATCTGATAAGTACTTCAGAGGCAGGTTTGTCCTCTGAAGTCTTCGTCCTCTGAAGTCCTCTGAAATAGGACGGTTATTTTCAACACTTTAACAGATGATTTGGAGCTAACAAGGTTTAACAAACTGATTGGTGAACTAGCTACTGTTGGAGTGCAGATTGATCAAGATGATGTAAACAGAAAGTTCTTAAGGTCCCTTGGAGATGAATGGACCATGTATACTGTCTCCTTTTAGACAGAATGACAAGCTGGAGGAAAAAGAACTAGACGATCTTTATAATGACTTAAGGGTGTTTGAGGCTGAAGTGGAAGCCAAGAAAAGACCATCTGGATACACTCATAATGCTGCTCTTTTATCATCTTCTTCTTCTACTGATTCTGCTGCTAATACAGAATCAATTAGTACTGCTTATGTATCTAAGCAGGATGTATCTAATGACTCTGTATTAGAAGCTTTTCTTGATAGTTATGCTAATTCTGGTTTAATTAATGATGATCTTGAACAAATTAATGCAGATGACCTTGAGGAGATGGATATAAAGTGGCAGATGGCCATGCTAACTATGAGGGTCAAGAGATTCATAAAGAGGACTGGAAGGAACAAATTTTCTCAGAGGAGAGAAGATGGTGCTGGGTTTGACAAGTCAAAGGTGGAGTGTTACAAGTGTCACAAGATGGGACACTTTGCAAAAGAATGCAGAGGAGGAATTCCTCAACAATATGGCAGCAACCACCAGCAAGCACATTCCTCAAGCTTCCAAAACAATAGAAACTCCACTCAAGCTCTTGTTTCTCAAGAAGGAATGGGATTTGATTGGAGTGATCAAGCAGAAGAAGCTGTTCAGAATCAAGCCTTGATGGCAGAAGTCTCAGAATCTTCAAGCACAGATATTCCAACAGAGGTAAAAACTAAACTGTGCACTAAAGAGTGTCATCAGACTGTACAAAAGTACAGGGATCATAACCAAAGCATGTGTGACGACCTTAAAAGGTTAGAAAGAGATATAAGAGAGTATAAAGTGATTGTTGAGAAGTTTGAAAATCAAATCAAGGCTTACAAGGCCAATGAACTTCAACATTACTATGACATAAATTACTAGAAGTGGGAGAAATATCAATTAGAGATTCAAATAGAAAAGTCTAAAGAGGAGTGTGAGAAGATAAAGAGTGAGTATGAGAAATCTAAGCTTGACATTGAGAAGTTCTCTTATGCTTCCAAAGCAATGGACTCTTTGCTTAAAGCTCAAGTTCATGATAAGATCAAGAGTGGTATAGGATACAATGCAACACCTCCACCTTACAACAATAATTATATCCCTCCCTCTTCAGATCTCTTAGAGAACCAAAATAAGGAGGAGTTACCTATAGGAGCAACAGAAGTAGATCCTATAGATAGTGTGGTGGTTGAAGAAGAGAATGAGGAAGAGAATTCTGAGAGTAAGAATGCAGAAGAGATTCCTGTAGAAAATCATATCCTTACAAATGAAAGGGGGGGGGGTAAATCATTCATCAATAGTGAAAAGGTGGATAACTCAAAGAAAGAAAAGGGAAAGGTACAGGGAGTCCACTATATGCAGACCACAGTTGTGAATCCCTGTACATGTAAACAGCATCAGCCCCAAAAACATGATAAAACAAGGGGTAATCAAAGAAACTGGAATAATCAGTGGGCATAAAAACAAGGGGTTGATCTGAGTAGAATCAATAGACCAAAACCTTGTTTTATTTGTGGAAAGCTTAATCATATTGCCAAATACTGTTATTTCAATCCTATGAACCAAAGGATAAATTTTCAAAGTCATATACAAAATCTTGTTGGTGATAGGAATCAAAGAAGGAATCATATGACTGAAAATGTAAAAAGAGCACCTTTAAAAACAGCCTAATTGCCTCAATCCTAGCCACTGGTGCAAAAACCTCTTCATAATCAATTCCTTCTTCTTGAGTGTACCCCTGTGTTACCAATCTAGCCTTGTTCTTGATCACTATCCCTCTCTCATCCTTCTTGTTTCTGAAAATCCATTTTGTCCCTATAGCTCTGTCACACCCCGCTAAAGCGGAAACACGGGGCATAACAGCTCGATACGCATAGCACAAGATTAAAGTTCATACCATCATACAATTTAATTATTTCATAAAAAAAAATATTTATCATCGTTTACAATTTCCAAAATCTTAAACATAACGGAATATATTCGTAAAGGTAAGCCTGCTTCAAAACAATATTCAGGTAGCTTAAACATCGATGTCTACCTTCTTGACTTCCTGAAAAGCATGTATAAAACAAGGTCAACTACAAAGAGTTGGTGAGTTCACAGGTTTTAAATATGCACAAATCATTTTTATATGCAAGTTGTCCTTTGTAAAACATACGTATAAACCAAACTTCAATTCTTTGATTCATGAGTACCACAATTTAATTCCTTTATGATAAGTGTATGCAAAGACAATATTACGTTGAGCCACTACTAAGTCGTCCCTGACCAATTTCAACGCCCCCGATGAACTAACTCAGCGGTGGTTCATGCCACATGTTTAGTCATCTTCTCTAGTATAGTGCACCCCTGCTCGTCAGCATTAAGGTGGGTTTGTCACACCAAATAGCGCTATCCACTAATACTATAGGCCCGATTTTCTTCGAGTTAATAGTAGTGTCACGGGGTCTTAACATTAAAAACTCAACACATCAATTGCATACTTATCATATAGATTATAATTCCAAATGCTTTTAACAAAGCCTTATAAATTGCCAATTCGCAATACTTTCAAACAATTCTCATGAATCTTTAAATACGCAATTTAAACATGCTTTCCACCCCAAAATCAATTAAAACGATAAAAGTGGGGCTGTGAATACTCACCTTTTGGAGAAAGTGCGAGGATTTTGAGATAGTGATCACCGAAGGTCGTTACTCCCTATAATTCCTATAACGAAAGGTGCCACAAGGAAAATACGTCATTACTCGTCCTAAGTCCAAATAATCCTTCCGAGTGATTTATGAAATGCCAATAAGTGTATATTTTAGTCCAAAATCATTCAATTAGTTATTTTAGTCTAATTACTAAATTATATACTATAACGTGATTTCAAGTACAAATATGTAAATCTTTGAATAAATTATAGAGTTATAAAGTCCAAAAATCCTCTTTTTAACAAATCTGACCCTTGACTTAAGCTGTCAAAATTTTATGCCTACTTTTAATGATACTATAACCATTTTCCATATGTTATTATTTTACCAAATTTTTATAGTGTTTAATTTACTTCCTTGGTGAACTTTTGGTATAGGTAACACCCTTTTTGGAGTTGATTAGATAGGGCAATTATGTTCTTAAAGTTCATTGGTCACAGAGATCCATGCAGTGTACACCTTCTGCTTGTCTCGATCATTTGAAGGGTCAAAACTTACTATTTTCTGGTGATTCAAGTTGGGTTTTGTTCCTTATTCAAAGAAGAAACTTCCAGAAAAAGATTCATCTTATTTGGACCAATAATGAGTGAGTTACATCCGTTTTAAGACAAGTGTCCCAATCTGACAGAAAATTGCTTTTTGCACACTCAACTTGTTAATGATGGTTGAGTACTCAAATCTTTATATTTTCAAGTGAATCAAATTTTGTTTGGTTCCCAGATCATTAAAGTTACTTCCAGAAAAAGAATTATTAATGTTTATGGTTTTTCATGATGGTTATGGTTGATTGATTGCAAGATTTTGTCCAGCCGGATTCTGATTGCACCATAAACTTTAAAGGTAAGGTTGAGGGGTCAGAACTCCATATTTTTGAGTGATTCCAGTGGGGTTTGATTGGTATTTCATTATATTAAATTCCAGAAGAAGATTCATAGCATTTGAGTCCATAGTTTTCAAGTTATGCCCAAAATACTAACATGCAATGAATCTGACAGAAAATAAAAATTGAAATAACTAAATTTTATGAACATTTTATCACTTTTTGGCCCATAAATTGGGGTTTCTTGATTGAAAACGTTTTTATCTTCCATTTTACATAAGTTTTAGTAAAAATCATTCTTTAACTTTTTGAAACACATGTATGGACTCTAATATCTTTAGATTGTAAGAAAAATGGACATGCATGTCATTCAAACTTCATTTTCTTGAGTTTTAGAGGTATGGGTCAAGGGTTATCACCATTGCTTGACATTTAACATGTCATTGGTGTATAACCTATCATTTAGGGACTTTACAAAGCCCTAAATTCTAGAAAACCTTCAAGAAGATGAAGAAGAATGAAGGAAAAATGATGAAAACTTGATTTTTATGAAGATTTAAAGGTATGATTCATGAAATACAAGAGTAGAATGTTACCTTGATGATGAGGAGTTGTTTTGATCTTCAAAAATTATGATTTGGAAGGAGGTTTGGGGCTGGAGTTTAGAGAAAAATGATGCTAGAGAGAGAGAGAAATGAGAGAAATGATGGAGTGTTGGTGGTCTTGAAGAAGAAAATAAAAACAAAAGTGGGGATATAGGGGGGGGGGGGGGGAAACCGGCCACATGGCCAAATCTTTTAAAAAAATATATTATTTTTTTTTATTTGAGTTATATATATATATATATAATGTAATTTTTATAAAAAGATAGGTTATGGGTAGGTGAATTCTCAATTATTTGCTTAAATTTTTGTTTTGATTGCTTAAAATTTAGAATTTATATTTGGTTAATTAAATTTTATAATTAACCCACTCATTATTATTACTATTAATAAAATAAAATTTTAATTTTATCGGATTGGCATTTTATAAGACGGTGTATCCCGTTACGCGCAGTGACCGGATATTCTAAGCGCACTACCGGGAACCTTAGGAAACTAAAGCCCTTGCCTATAAAATTAGGTCATAGAAGGGTGTTCCTATATATTTAATCGTGATTTACACAGCTCGGGTGCTAACCTGGAGGTTCCGGAAGGCAGATGTCACAGTCTCCCCTCCTTAAAAGAATTTCGTCCCGAAATTAATGATTGCTATCTCTAGACTGATCCTTTGTGAAGAGGTGGGGATACTTGAGTTTCATATGATCTTCCGGCTCCCAGGTGTACTCGGGTCCAAGACTCGAGTTCCAACGAATTTTCAAGATTGGAATTTTACTACGCCTCAGGCGTTTGACTTTCCGGTCAACGATTTCAATTGGTTTTTCTACGAAGCGCAAACGCTCGACAATCTGAACCTCTTCAGGATTTATAACCAATGATTCATCAGTTAAACATTTCTTTAAATTTGACTCATGAAAAGTGTCCTGTATAGCACTCAGCACTTGTGGTAATTTGAGTTTATAAGCTACTGGTCCAATTCTTTCTAGTATCACGAATGGGCCAATATATCCTGGACTCAATTTACCTCTTTTCCCAAATCGAACCAATCCTCTCCAAGGTGACACTTTCAGAAGGACTTTATCACCCAATTGGAATTCTAACGGCTTTCTATGGTTATCTGCATAACTTTTCTGACGGTCTCTCGCAGCTTTTAGTTTATCATGGATAGTAGATATTTTATCAGTGGTTTCTTGCATAATATCAGGCCCGATCAATTGACTATCACTAGTTTCCATCCAACTGAGTGGGGATCTACACTTACGTCCATATAAAGCTTCATATGGCACACATTGGATACTGGTGCAGCTCCTGGAATTAAATCTATACGGAATTCAACTTGTCTTGGTGGGGGTAATCCAGGTAATTCATCAGGAAATACTTCGGCAAAATCCTGGACTATAGGAATATCTTGAATGCATTTTTCTTATTCTCTTTATTTACTACATGCGCCAGAAATGCAACGTACTCTTTCCTCAGATAATTCTGCATCTTCATACATGATACCATCTTTAAATTCCTTTTCAGCTAGGTTTAGGGTACAGTTCAAAATTACATCCTTGACCCTAACTTCTTGTCCATTAGCAAATTCGATGGCATAAATTTCTTTTAACTTTTGGGGTTTTCGATTAATTTTGATCTAAAATTTAGTTATACGAAACTTCTATCTGCCCCGATTTCAAATACCCGACCCCGTGCCTGACCTCTTTGATTCCCTTGGTTGGCCGGTTGAGCCTGATTAAGATTCAACCTTCTGTTCATCTTGAGACAGGTGTTCCTGATGTGATTCGGACTTCCACACTCAAAACAAACTTGTCTTCCCCCAATCTTACAATCCTTCGCATAATTACCCCCTCTGTTGCATTTGTGACAAATAATACAATTCCCAGTGTGATGATTGTTACACTTGTCACATTTCGGATACGTTCCTTTTCCTTTGTCAGTTGCCTGAGTTTGGATTCCATAATTCTCCACTATTCATTGCTCCTTTCCTCTGCTCCTGTCGAACGGTCTCCTTGAAGTTTCCTCAATCTTCCTCTTTCCCTTAACTCCGTCATTAATGAAAAGTCCCGAACGGTTGGCATTGTTGGTAAGTTTGGTTGCTAAGTTTACTGCTTCTTGGAGGGTTTTTGGATTGCCCGAAGTCACATCCCCTCGGATTAATGGAGCTAAATCCCAGATATACTTGTCCACTCGATTCTCCTCTGGTGTAACCAAATGGGGTGCCATCTTTGCCAATTCATGAAATCGTGTTGTGTATGCATCTATATCATTTCCCTTCATTTCGTGATCCCATAACTCCGCTTGTAACTTTTGCATTTCACTCCTCGGACAATATTCCTCTTTAAGCATCTCCTTAAATTCATCCCATGTGACTTTGTTAACAGCATCCCGTCCTCGTGTTTGAACCTGAGTATTCCACCATGTCAACGCTCTCCCTTGCAGTAGACAAGCTGCAAACGCCACCTTGTTTGCTTCTGTACACTTACTAATATGGAGTACGGACTCCATTCCTTCTATCCAAGTTAATAATCCAACAGCTCCTTCAGTACCATGGAATTCTTTCGGGTTACAAGATCTAAAGGTCTTATATGTACATTCTTTATCTCCGTTTGTACCGACCCTTGGATTGTCAACTTGGTTAGCATTCAAACCTGCTGCTACCTGACTAACTATATTGGGAAGTGCAGCTAAGATTTGTTCAGACACGAGTCGCGTAATTTCGGGGTTTTCCCTTCTTGGAGGCATAATTCTAAGGCAAAGTTTCAAATTAAAATCTAATCATCATCTATTACTATATCCGTACTCATTTTATATCTATTCTACGTTCTTAATACAATATATATTCGTTGCAATTGATTAAACATACATTCGATACATCATAAATTAACAACATATATTTCAAAACCACACGTTGTAAGTAATCATAATCAGCATTTCATAGACATTTTCAAAATTATAAAGATACCACATCAAAAGTTTAATATCCAACCAAAAGTAGTAGCCATGGAAAAAGTAATTGTTCAAAACAACGGACTACATGCTACCAAAAGAAAGTTTAACATCCCAAATATTCTTTATCAAACTAGACTACCGATGCATGAAAAACATCATCAACCATGCGATCACAACCACCACGAATCCCATCCCTAAGGATAAACATGCGTACAGCCTCCTCACCGCCGCCCTAGTATCTACCAGCCCACCCATAATTCCATTCACCATCTGGTCACTCATGCTCATCATCGATATAACCCCATCCACAATCTGATCATTCGAATTCAACATAGACAAGAGTGCGTCAATGGAATGCCCATGATGCTCTAACTCCATCCTAAACAGCTCTATGTATCGGGACATGCCCGAAACCCAATAGCTCTCAGCTGTTGTCATACCAGCTGGACGTGGCACCGGTATCCAAACACATGGGGGTGGCGATACTCTCCTTCTTCTCGGTCGGGAGGGCCCAGCTTCATCCCTACGTGGGATGGTAAAGGTCTCCCGAACGGGTGGCCGCACACTCATCCGAGCGATGCCCCGGGCTCTCGCTCTAGGTACAGACTGTGAAGATGAATCGGTCAAAGGTGTGACGGATCTCTCAGGAGACTGACCAGACTCTGAAAAACTATGCTCGGATGGGTCAAAGTCCTCACTCCTAGAAGTATCCCCTCTAGGTATGTGAGTAAAATAGCCTGACTCGTCAGGTGACTGCTCTCGGTGAGGTGGTGTCCGTGACATAATGACTGCGGTAATTGACAAAGTTTAATTTGTTAAAACATGCTAAAATATTTATCAAAACCCAAAAATACCATGCAAACTCACATAACAGCCATGCTTTTCATTTTCATGAACAAAAGTTTCTATTTTTAGTAACCCCTAGCATAACCGGTCCATGTCCCCATTATATACATCTAAATTAAACGAGGGTGATCAAGCTTCGTTTAAGTTAGAATATAATAATATGAAACATATTCTAGTCATACTAGTAGTATACTCGAATTCGTAATTTTATTTGTAAAACAACTTTTTTTTTTTTTTTTTTTTAAAATAGAGGTTATAGTGTATGGTTTTATAATAAAACCGGTATTCTCTATAACCTGTGGCTCTGATACCAAATCTGTCACACCCCGCTAAAGCGGAAACACGGGGCATAACAGCTCGATACGCATAGCACAAGATTAAAGTTCATACCATCATACAATTTAATTATTTAAAACATTACATAAAAAAAAATATTTATCATCGTTTACAATTTCCAAAATCTTAAACATAACGGAATATATTCGTAAAGGTAAGCCTGCTTCAAAACAATATTCAGGTAGCTTAAATATCGATGTCTACCTTCTTGACTTCCTGAAAAGCATGTATAAAACAAGGTCAACTACAAAGAGTTGGTGAGTTCACAGGTTTTAAATATGCACAAATCATTTTTATATGCAAGTTGTCCTTTGTAAAACATACGTATAAACCAAACTTCAATTCTTTGATTCATGAGTACCACAATTTAATTCCTTTATGATAAGTGTATGCAAAGACAATATTACGTTGAGCCACTACTAAGCCGTCCCTGACCAATTTCAACGCCCCCGATGAACTAACTCAGCGGTGGTTCATGCCACATGTTTAGTCATCTTCTCTAGTATAGTGCACCCCTGCTCGTCAGCATTAAGGTGGGTTTGTCACACCAAATAGCGCTATCCACTAATACTATAGGCCCGATTTTCTTCGAGTTAATAGTAGTGTCACGGGGTCTTAACATTAAAAACTCAACACATCAATTGCATACTTATCATATAGATTATAATTCCAAATGCTTTTAACAAAGCCTTATAAATTGCAAATTCGCAATACTTTCAAACAATTCTCATGAATCTTTAAATACGCAATTTAAACATGCTTTCCACCCCAAAATCAATTAAAACGATAAAAGTGGGGCTGTGAATACTCACCTTTTGGAGAAAGTGCGAGGATTTTGAGATAGTGATCACCGAAGGTCGTTACTCCCTATAATTCCTATAACGAAAGATGCCACAAGGAAAATACGTCATTACTCGTCCTAAGTCCAAATAATCCTTCCGAGTGATTTATGAAATGCCAATAAGTGTATATTTTAGTCCAAAATCATTCAATTAGTTATTTTAGTCTAATTACTAAATTATATACTATAACGTGATTTCAAGTACAAATATGTAAATCTTTGAATAAATTATAGAGTTATAAAGTCCAAAAATCCTCTTTTTAACAAATCTGACCCTTGACTTAAGCTGTCAAAATTTTATGCCTACTTTTAATGATACTATAACCATTTTCCATATGTTATTATTTTACCAAATTTTTATAGTGTTTAATTTACTGCCTTGGTGAACTTTTGGCATAGGTAACACCCTTTTTGGAGTTGATTAGATAGGGCAATTATGTTCTTAAAGTTCATTGGTTACAGAGATCCATGCAGTGTACACCTTCTGCTTGTCTCGATCATTTGAAGGGCCAAACTTACTCTTTTCTGGTGATTCAAGTTGGGTTTTGTTCCTTATTCAAAGAAGAAACTTCCAGAAAAAGATTCATCTTATTTGGACCAATAATGAGTGAGTTACATCCGTTTTAAGACAAGTGTCCCAATCTGACAGAAAATTGCTTTTTGCACACTCAACTTGTTAATGATGGTTGAGTACTCAAATCTTTATATTTTCAAGTGAATCAAATTTTGTTTGGTTCCCAGATCATTAAAGTTACTTCCAGAAAAAGAATCATTAATTTTTATGGTTTTTCATGATGGTTATGGTTGATTGATTGCAAGATTTTGTCCAGCCGGATTCTGATTGCACCATAAACTTTAAAGGTAAGGTTGAGGGGTCAAAACTCCATATTTTTGAGTGATTCCAGTGGGGTTTGATTGGTATTTCATTATATTAAATTCCAGAAGAAGATTCATAGCATTTGAGTCCATAGTTTTCAAGTTATGCCCAAAATACTAACATGCAATGAATCTGACAGAAAATAAAAATTGAAATAACTAAATTTTATGAACATTTTATCACTTTTTGGCCCATAAATTGGGGTTTCTTGATTGAAAACGTTTTTATCTTCCATTTTACATAAGTTTTAGTAAAAATCATCCTTTAACTTTTTGAAACACATGTATGGACTCTAATATCTTTAGATTGTAAGAAAAATGGACATGCATGTCATTCAAACTTCATTTTCTTGAGTTTTAGAGGTATGGGTCAAGGGTTATCACCATTGCTTGACATTTAACATGTCATTGGTGTATAACCTATCATTTAGGGACTTTACAAAGCCCTAAATTCTAGAAAACCTTCAAGAAGATGAAGAAGAATGAAGGAAAAATGATGAAAACTTGATTTTTATGAAGATTTAAAGGTATGATTCATGAAATACAAGAGTAGAATGTTACCTTGATGATGAGGAGTTGTTTTGATCTTCAAAAATTATGATTTGGAAGGAGGTTTGGGGCTGGAGTTTAGAGAAAAATGATGCTAGAGAGAGAGAGAAATGAGAGAAATGATGGAGTGTTGGTGGTCTTGAAGAAGAAAATAAAAACAAAAGTGGGGATATAGGGGGGGGGGGGGGGGGGGGAAACCGGCCACATGGCCAAATCTTTTAAAAAAATATATTATTTTTTTTTTATTTGAGTTTTATATATATATATATATAATGTAATTTTTATAAAAAGATAGGTTATGGGTAGGTGAATTCTCAATTATTTGCTTAAATTTTTGTTTTGATTGCTTAAAATTTAGAATTTATATTTGGTTAATTAAATTTTATAATTAACCCACTCATTATTATTACTATTAATAAAATAAAATTTTAATTTTATCGGATTGGCATTTTATAAGACGGTGTATCCCGTTACGCGCAGTGACCGAATATTCTAAGCGCACTACCGGGAACCTTAGGAAACTAAAGCCCTTGCCTATAAAATTAGGTCGTAGAAGGGTGTTCCTATATATTTAATCGTGATTTACACAGCTCGGGTGCTAACCTGGAGGTTCCGGAAGGCAGATGTCACAAGCTCTGTGTCCTTTAGGCAGTTCTACCAAATCCCATACATTTTGTAGTACAAACTGCAACAGCTCCTCTTGCATTGCTTCTATCCAGCTTGGATCTTTCATTGCATCATGCGCCTTTTTGGGCTCAACCTGAGATAGAAAGCAAGATAGTAAGCCTGATTGTATGTCTTTTAATCCTCCCAACTTACTCTGATTCCTTGTGATGATTGGAGAATTGATGTCACCAATCACCAACTGAGGAGGATGATCTTTATGCACTTTTGTTTGATGAATAGTCTCTTCATTAATCTCTGCATCCAGATTAGAGTCATTCTTTTCAGGAGAGCTGCCACCAAACGCTGAGGAGTTCTCATCATCAGTATCATCTTCGGCCAATGCAGGCATCTCAGGTTCTAGATGTTCTGAAGTCAAAAGTTGATCCTCCTTTTCATCTCTCTCCTCTTCATTCTGAGCAGTTGCAGTATCCTTTGAATCTGAAGCATCTTTCTTCTCTTGAACACAGAGTTCAATAGGATCTGCTGTAGAGATTGGGAACAACACAAACTCTTGTCTTTTGTCTTGTACTGATTCTGTCCCTGTTCCTGCATTATTCTCATAACTGAAACCCAAAGAATTAGTTAGTGAATCAATGTCAAAAAGCCAATCAGGGTTGTACCAAGTTTATTTGGTGTGCTCTCATTGCATTTGACATTGTCACTTTCCTCAATTATTCTAGAAGAGGTATTAAATACTTTGTAAGCCTTACTTTGGGATGAGTAACCAACCAGAAATCCATCATCTGCTTTGCTATCAAACTTGCCTAAGTGAGTTTTGGTATTAAGAATTGTGCAAGGACACCCAAATGGTTTGAAAAATCCAATAAAAGGTTTCTTCTTGTTAAAAAGTTCATATGGTGTCTTGCCTTGAGATTTAACTATTGGAACCCTGTTTTGAACATAACAAGCAGTATTAACTGCTTCTGCCCAAAATGTAACTAGCAGTTTTGAATCTGCCAACAGGGATCTTGCAGCTTCAATCAGTGTCCTATTTCTCCTCTCAGCAACTCCATTCTGTTGAGGGGTCCTAGGAGCACTGTATTGTCTCTCAATACCTTTTTCCTCACAGAAGCTGTTTAGATCATGGTTTTTAAATTCAGTTCCATTATCATACCTGATGATTTTAACTCTTTGATTTGTTTGGTTTTCAACTCTGAGAATAAAGGATTTGATCAGTCCATTTGTCTCATCCTTTGTCCTCAGAAAATAGACCCAAGTGAATCTAGAGAAATCATCAACAATAACTAAGCAGTAAGATTTCTTGCCAATACTCATCACATTAGTAGGACCAAACAGATCCATATGAAATAATTTGAGAGGTGTAGAGATTGTATTTACCTCTTTGGACTTATGAGAAGATTTGTGCTGTTTGCCTTTAAGAGAAGCAACACAATGATCATCACATGAAAATACCTTTTGTGGCAAACTTCTTACAAGGTTGTTTTTCACAAGTTTATTCATTGTTTTAAAGTTCATGTGACACATCCTTCTGTGCCAAAGAGATGATTCATCAACAGAAGCTTTCAAAAATAGACAATTAAATGATGAATCATTAGATACATTCTCTAAATCCAAGCAATAAACATTGTCCTTTCTTGGTGTTCCCAGTAGTATCATACCTTCATCAACTACCTTGAACCCTTTAGCAAGGATAATACATTCAGTATCAGTAAACAATATACTATGTTTCTTGTCACAAACCTGTGATACACTTAACAGGTTGTATCTCAATTGATCAACATAGTAGACATCCTCAAAGGTCATCTTACCCTTTGACACATTACCTTTTCCACTAATCTTTCCTCCAGATGGATTATCACCAAATGCAACATGTCCTCCATCAATTCTTTTGAAGTTTTGTAGGCAGGACTTGTTGCCTGTCATGTGCCTAGAGCAACCACTATCAACATGCCAAATGCTCTTCCCATTTAGCTGTTGGTTTCCCTGCACATAAAGTAGAACAATTAGTTTTTAATAGGAACCCAAGCCAAAGTGGTCTTGGGTTTCCCATTCTCATCAACATATTCATAATCAGTTTTGATGAGCTTTTCAGACTGGGGAATCTTATGGCTTGAGTATTTTGTCAGGATAATAGGTCTTGCAGTACTAACGCTGGAAGCAGTACTAACTGAATTAGCAGTACTAACTAGGTTAGCAGTACTAACTAGGTTAGCAGTACTAACTCTGTTAGCAGCACTAACATTGGTAGCATCACTATTTCTGTTAGCAGTACTATTTAAGGTAGCAGTACTTACAGGTTTTGTGCTTTTTGGGACCCAAACCTGGACAAATTTGTTTGCTTTCTTCTTCATTAAGTTACTCCTAGACTTGTTTGGAGTATTTTTCTTTGATTTTGCAAACTTGTTTTGAACATTAGTTTTTTAAGGTGCTCTTTTTACATTTTCAGCCATATGATTCCTTCTTTGATTCCTATCACCAACAGGATTTTGTATATGATTTTGAAAATTTATCCTTTGGTTCATAGGATTGAAATAACAGTATTTGGCAATATGATTAAACTTAAATCACAAGTTATATTGATTAAACTTGATGATTACACACAAAACCTCAATCTGTTGAACAGGCTCAACAGACGTTCTATACTTCTCTATAGAAAGGATCTAAACTAGTTTTGAGGTTAATTCTTTCGAAAACAAAACATATGCATAATTATCTTTTCTATCAAAGACTTCTATACTATATATACAACACTGATTACAAGATAACTATCAAAATAAAATTGATCTTCAGTCCATAATTATCTCCTTTACTTTAGCTTCAATCTATACAGATGTCTTCATTCTCATAAGTAGCACTATCTTCATGAGCAGTATTAATTCTGAACTAGCAGTATTAATCTCAGCAAGCAGTATTAATTTTGTCTCAGCAGCATTAACTCCTTCAAGCAGTAGTAATTGTGATCTAGAAGTACTAACTTCCTCAGGCAGTAGTAATAGTCATGTGCAGCAGTAATAACCATCATTAGCACATTTCAGATCCAACAATATCAAGAACAAGGCTAGATTGGTAGCACAGGGGTACACTCAAGAAGAAGGAATTGATTATGAAGAGGTTTTTGCACCAGTGGCTAGGATTGAGGCAATTAGGCTGTTTTTAGCCTATGCTTCTTTCATGAAGTTCAAAGTCTACCAAATGGATGTGAAAAGTGATTTTCTATATGGCAAAATTGAAGAAGAAGTATATGTCTGTCAGCCCCCAGGGTTTGAAAATCCCAAGTACCCTGACAGAGTATACAAATTGAAGAAAGCACTGTATGGACTACATCAAGCACCAAGAGCTTGGTATGACACATTGTCTACCTATCTCTTGGAAAATGGTTTTGAGAGAGGAATCATTGACAAGACCCTGTTCATTCAAAGGAAGAAGAAGGACATCCTGTTAGTGCGAATCTATGTGGATGACATCATCTTTGGATCCACAAAAGATCTATTGTGCAGAGATTTTGAAGAATTAATGCATAATAGATTCAAGACGAGTTCTATGGGTGAACTTACTTTCTTCCTTGGGCTACAGGTTAAGCAGAAACAAGATGGAATCTTCATAATCCAAACAAAGTATGTGCAGGACATTTTAACCAAGTTTGGGTTCTGAGATTCCAAGCCTGCAAGCACACCCATGGAGACACACAAACAAATAACTGCAGATCTTGAGGGGGAGGATGTGGATGTTCATTATTACAGATCCATGATTGGCTCTCTCATGTATCTCACATCTTCTAGACCAGATATCATGTTCCCTGTTTGTGTGTGTGCAAGATTTCAAGTTAGGCCAAAACAATCACATTTTCAAGCAATCAAGAGGATATTCAGATATCTCAAAGGTCAACCCAGATTAGGGCTTTGGTATCCTCATGACTCACCATTTGACCTACTGGCATATTCAGATAGTGATTTGGGTGGAGCTAACTTGGACAGAAAGTCTACAACTGGAGGATGTCAGTTTTTGGGTGCAAAACTAGTATCATGGCAGTGTAAGAAGAAAACTACAGTGTCCACTTCAACAACAGAAACAGAATACATAGCCGCTTCAAGCTGCTGCTCACAAGTGCTATGGATTCAGAATCAAATGATGGACTATGGTATGACATTTCTTCACACTCCTATTTTCATAGACAACAACAGTGCTATTAGCATTGTTAATCATCCTGTCAAGCATTAAAAAACAAAGCATATAGAAATAAGGTACCATTTTATCAGAGACTGTAATGAGAAGAAGCTAATTCAGGTTCAGAAAGTACACACAAGTAACCATTTTGCTGATCTATTCACAAAAACTTTTGATGTGAGTAGATTCACATTCTTGGTCACAAGTGTGGGCATGATGAACAATTAATAAGTATATTCTCATTCTCTTTATGTACCTATATAGATTCCTCCTTATTTACTTTCATTAAATTTGTGCTATTAACCCTTGTGTGCTTAAGTGTTTCAGGATGAAAGGCCAATCAAAAGTGAAGTATAGTTAATACTGCTAGTATGTATTACTACTGCTAGTCTGTATTACCACTGCTAGTCTGTGTTACTACTGCTGGTTAGTTTTCCTACTGCCAGTCTGTGTTAATACTGCCAGTCTGTGTTAATGCTGCTAGTTTGTGTTAATACTGCTAGTATGTATTACTACTGTTAGTTAGTGTTACTACTGCTAGTAAGTATTACTACTACTTCAAAGAGTTACTACTGCGGGGGTCAGTTACTACTGCTAATGTAAATTAGCACTGCTCTTAACTGTTTCAATGATTGTATAAATACCCCTTTAGTCCGCCAAAAATCAAAACGACTCTTTGAATTTCTTGCGCTCATTTATCTTCTTTCTCTCTCGTTCTCGCTAACGCTCTTGCTTTTCAAGCTCTTAATCCTAGTTCGCAGTCAAATCTCTCTCAAATGGCAGGTCTTGTATTTGTTGATGACCACAATGAGTTGGCAATGCTGAATAAGCCCAACCAAGCTGAAGGATTTCATCAGATTGTGGACTTCCTAAAATCCACACATATCGCCCACGCTTTAACGGTCAATCCCACAATCTATGTGGAGCATCAAAGACAGTTCTGGGCAAATGCCACTATCCATAATGAAGAGGGTACTCAGGTTATCAAGTCAAGGGTTTGTGATAAACCCCTGACCATCTCGGAGGAGACCATTCGCATTCATCTACTTTTAGATGATGCCTCAGGTATAACATCTCTACCCAAGGAAGATCTTTTTGAAAATATAAGCAGAATGGGATATGAAGGTCCCACTGAGATTTATAAGTTCTTTAAGAACAAATTCTCACCTAAGTGGAGATTCTTTGTTCATACTCTTCAGCATTGCATTTCAAAGAAAACAACTGGTTGGAGTGAGTTCAGCAGTACCATTGCTTATGCTTTAGTCTGCTTAGCAACCTCCAGAAAGTTCAATTTTTTGAAAATGGTCTTAAATGATTTTCTGTCAAACCTGGATACCAAGTCAAAATCCTTTTATATGTATCCCAGGTTTGTACAAGCTATATTGAATAAGGAATTGACGGAATTACCTCATTTTAATGAGGTATATGTACCTAAGGTCCCGAAAGGGAAGGTGTTTTCTAATATGAGGAGAACTTGTAAGGTCTTCTTAGGTATTGACACACCATTGTTCTCAATAATGATGGTTGTGTCCCACTCTACAGGTGAGGCATCAGGGTCCCAAGCCTCATTGGACCAACCCACTGATGACCTACCCATACCTTCCAACATAAAAATAATTCCTCTGTCCCTTCTAAATAGACCAACCCCTCCCATCACCAAATTATACACTAAAAAGAAGGTGCAGAAGGATCCTTCCCTTCATGTACCAACACCCTCTAAGCCTACAATCCCTCTAATGGAGCATTCTTCATTAGAGAATATCCAAAGGGAAACCAAAGGGGTGTCTCCCAACCCCAAGAAGGTGCTTACTAAGGAGAAGGTTAATTATGTGGGCAGAAAGGCTCACACTACTGTTTCTGCACAAAGTGCAGGACAGGACAGTGTGAACATCTCTAAGACCTTCCCCACGGCAACTTTGGGTGAGCAAACATCCAAAGGTCCCCGGTGCCAAGAAACCATGGGGGTAGAAAGTGCCTCTGCTAGGCAGAGGACCCCTACTAAATGTTCCAGTGATCCTCCAAGGGTGTTAAACACACCTAAAGGTGGTGAGGATAGATATACATACGATGAATTGATGGAAACTATTGCCAATATCTATAATGATGTCCTATCTCAGGGCAAACTTATTGAGAAACTGCAACAAGTGATCTTATCCCAAAAAGTCCAGATTTCCAACCTCAAGAAAATGGTCCTCAAGCATGTGCAAAAGAAGAAGATGACCAAATTCATACTGAAGAAGAGGAGCATCCCTCATGATACTTCCAAAGAGGGGGAGAATAGAGCTGAATCTGAGAAACAAAGTCCTGTTGGAATGGACTTTACTTTTGAGGGGGAGAAGGGCAAAGAAGCAGAAACCAGTACAGCAGTAGAAACAGAGCCAGCAGTAGAAACTTTCAAGAAAACAGTATCAATTGGCTTAGCAGCAGTAACAGAGGCAACAACAGTAACAGGGCTTTCTGTTGAAGAAATAGAGATAGCATAAACCCTTCTAAAGGCCAAAACAGACACTCCCAAAGCCACTCAAAAGGCCAAGGGAGTGGAAATCAAAGAGGGAGGACCTGAGATAAAAAGGAAAGAAATCAGTGAGGCTGAACTGAAGAGGAAAGGAAAGGCAAAGGTGGATGAATCTACAAAGCCACCAAAGAAGCTAAAACAGATTGAACTAGATGAGGAACTGGCAAAGAAGCTACAGGCTGAGCTACAACAAGAAGAAGAAACTCAGAAGGCCAAAGATAGGCAGATTGCTCTAGATCTGTCCACTAGGCTGAATGAGGAACATCAAGAAAGCTTAAGGGCTGCAGCTGAGGCCAAGAAAAGCACTGTGAAAGCTTCCATACAAAGACTTCCAGCAAAGAAGCAGAAAAGACAACCTTCTAAAACTTACCTGGCCAATCAAGAAAGGATAAATATGATTAACTTTCTGAAAGGCTCAGTGGGGTTAAGGAAGAAATGTTTGCTGATGTCCTACTCAAGAGTTGAAGATCTATACAAGAAGGAAATGGCAAAGCTTCAAGGGGACTTCACTCAAAGGATAGAATTTGAAAGACAAATTAAAGAGAGACATGATCTCAATATTCAACAACCCTTCCCTGAGAGTGAGGAGACCACCCCTAAGGCTAAAGAAAAGAAAGAGGAAGCTACTACTAAAGAAGTCAAATCTGTTAAAAGGTTGAAGAAAATAGCGTCCAAGAAATTGTCTAAGAAGCCAAGGGTTGCAGAAGCTGAGAAAGAAACAAAATCATCTGTTACAGGTCAAGCTGAGCAATTAAGTCAAAGTGCACAACAACCAAGTCAATCTGATGTGCATTTTGAACTTTACATGACTGTAACAGATAATGATCCAGTGAAGGCAGATCCCATTTCAGTCCAAGCCCCTGAAATCATCCACTTGGATATTCTTGAAGATCAAGGCAAAGAATATTTCAGAGTCAAAAGAATGGGTGATCACTTTGAAGTCTATTCTACTTTGGGGAAGATAGTCAGATGTTGTTCAAGGACAGACTTGGAAGAAATGTTTAAAGTGGGAATGAATCTGTATGGGGATGTGCTGAAGACTCCAGGGATGAACATCAAGAAACTAGCAATGGAGTATTTATGCTTGATGTTCAGTCCATATCTTGTCAAGCATGTCATCAAAGATGTATTCAAGTCTGTGGACAACTGGATGCTTATAGAAAGGTGTGGGGTATATATCTTAACCATTGACAAAAGTTTCCATGAATATTACCTGGTGGATAAGATATATGACCATAGCCTAGCCAAGCTACATGGGATGCTGAAAGCAAACTAATCTGTCCTCAAGGCTCATAAATGGCAAGGATTGTGGTTAGGAGGATCATAAATCAAAGCTTAGGTTTGGATCCTAATCTAGGGGTGTAAAATTAGGTTTTGAAAGCATCATGAAGACCAGGTTTTGAAGAACTTAACTTCTCAATTTGAAAAGTTAAGTTAGGGGGAGATTGTTGGGTCTGAAATGTGCTAAGGATGGTTATTACTGCTGGACATGACTATTACTACTGCCTGAGGAAGTTAGTACTGCTAGATCACAATTACTACTGCTTGAAGGAGTTAATGCTGCTGAGACAAAATTAATACTGCTTGCTGAGATTAATACTGCTAGTTCAGAATTAATACTGCTCATGAAGATAGTGCTGCTTATGAGAATGAAGACAGCTGTATAGATTGAAGCTAAAGTAAAGGAGATAATTATGGACTGAAGATCAATTTTATTTTGATAATTATCTTGTAATCAGTTTTGTATATATAGTATAGAAGTCTTTGATAGAAAAGATAATTATTCATATGTTTTGTTTTAGAGAGAATTAACCTCAAGACTAGTTTAGATCTTTTCTATAGAGAAGTATAGAACGTCTGTTGAGCCTGTTCAACAGATTGAGGTTTTGTGTGTAATCATCAAGTTTAATCAATATAACTTGTGATTTAAGTGCATATACTGTTTCATTGATTGTTAGTGTTAAAGTGTGTTTCCGCAACTTCTTTAGCATTGATTCTGAGTGTGTGTGAATTAAATTCTTGTTTGAATTTCGATCCTGAAAAGATGAATTCGAGAGACGCCCTAGCCATTGGTTCAGATCAAAACCCCCCGGTGCTCTATCGGGGAGAATACCCACAATGGCATGATCGCTTCATGAACTTTGTCGAAGCGAAATCAAACTACGAGGAAATATTCAAGTGTCTGAAACAGGCACCGCAACCCTGGCCAATGAAAGTCCTTCCTGGAAACCCAGCCGAAGGTCGACCAGACCGTTCGGTTCGGAAAATACTCAGTGAGTTTACCCCTCCAGAAAAGAGCATGTATGAGGCTGAAAAGCAAGCAAAGTCTTATCTTCTACAAAGTCTACCCAACGACATATATGCCTGCATCGATAGTTACAAGGAGACTGCGAAAGGAATGTGGGACCAGATTGAGAAGATGATGATGGGTATCCGTATAAACACTCAGCTGAAGATGACAAATTGCATTAATCGATATGATGGCTTCAAAGCAAGAAAAGGCGAGACGCTCACAGAAACCTATGAACGGTTCAACCTGCTTGTTAGAGCATAAATATGTTGGATACAAAATCAAGAAGACAAAAGTCAAGGTTTAAAAAGTCAAAGCTGAAGAAAGTCAATTCTCAAGTGAAAGTCAAAGTCTTTGTAATAAAAGTCAAAGTCAACATTTGAATTAGTTTTTGTTTCCTTGTTGTTTTAGTTGTAGGTATAAATAATTTCCTTTTCCTTTGTAATTAGTAAGAAAAACAGAAGTGGTATTCAATTGTACGTTTTTCCAGAGAGAGATCTGTAGAGAGAGAGAGAGAGAGTTCTAGAGAGAGAAAGTTGTAATTGTGGAATTTGAAAGAGAAATCAAACAGGTAATTGGATTGAATTGTTTGTTTGATTAATTGTTTGTGATTAGAAACTAGAAAAACAGGGAATAACAATTGGTATCTGAGCAGATCCAAAGTGAAATCAGATCTTGAAATCCAAGAAAGTGTTGGTTCGTCACTGTTCTTGAGCAGAGAATCAAGTTTTTGATTTTTAATGTGTTTTTGGAGCAAAATTTGATTAGGATTTGTTCGAAAAGTGTAATAGATCGAGTCTATGTACTTTAATTTCAGAATTGCACTGTAATTGACTTGTAATTTTGGTTTTTGTCGATTTTTTTTCACGAGTTAACACACTGTTTCATCATTCATTTTGTAGTGTGAATGTTTGCTTGTGAAATTCTTAAGTTGTAATCGGTTCTAATATTGTAATCGAGTATCAATACAAAGTTTCAAGATAATTGGACATGGTTTGGATGGATTTCAGTGAGAAAAGTTGATATTTGGTCGATATTCTGAAGAACGCGCTAGTGTTGGGAATTGAAGAATTGTTCAAGTATGGTTAATGCTGCTAGCACAACATGGTTACTACTTCTGAGACAAGTTACTACTGCTGAGCAAGATTAGTACTGATTGAATAAGTTACTACTGCTGAGCAAAGTTAGTGCTGCTGATGAAGATTAGTACTGCTCAATGTGATTAATGATGCTACAACTTAATACTACTTATGAGATAATCAAGATACATGCAGATCAAGTTTGAAGATAATCATGGAAGGTTTTGAAGATAATTGTGGAAGAATTCTAAAGATCTTTTATGTTTTATAATTATCTTGTATTCAGTCTTTGTGTATATAATATAGAATAGTTTGACAGAAGAATAATTCTGAATTTTTGTTTTCATAGAGGGAATTAACCTCAAGGTTTAGAACCCTAGTTCTAGAGAAGTAGAATTCGTATTGGTGAGTCTGTTCATCAATATTGAGGTTTTGATTGAAATCTTGTAACTTTAATCATTCAATAAAGTTTACAAGTTGTGATTTCTGATTCACTGTTACATTGATTGTTGAATATTAAAGTGTTATTCCGCAACTTCTTTAATATTGTTTCTGAGTTCATCATTCTTGTTAAGAATTTAGATCCTGACAAGTGGTATCAGAGCTAGTATTCTCAGAAACCTTCATTCATCATGGAAAACACAGTTGAATCAAACAATACTCTTGTCTCAAAGGTTCCAATGCTCAGATCTAATGAGTTTGACACGTGGAAGATTAGGATCAAGCAATACATTCTCCTCACAGATTACTCTATGTGGGACATCATTGAGAATAGCCCATCTGATGAAGGAAAGATTGGTGCAGATGGAAAAAGAATCCCACCAAAGACGGATGCAGAAAGGAAGACAAGGCAGACAGAGATGAAAGCCTTGAGCACACTGCTCTTGGCTATTCCCAATGAGTATCAACACCAATTCTGCAATTGCACTGATGCACAGATGCTTTGGAATGCTCTAGAGAAGAGATTCTCTGGTACCAAAAGTACCAAGAGAAATCAGAAGGCAATATTGAAGCAACTGTATGAAAACTTTATGTCAACTAAGAATGAGTCCATGACTCAAACTTTTGACAGGTTTAACAAGTTTATTGGTGAACTAGCTACTATGGGAGTACAGATTGATCAAGATGATGTAAACAGAAAGTTCTTAAGGTCCCTTGGAGATGAATGGACCATGTATACTGTTTCATTCAGACAGAATGAACAATTGGAAGAAAAGGAACTGGATGATCTGTACAATGATCTGAGAGTGTTTGAATCTGAGGTGGAAGCAAATATGAAGCCTATTGGATATGTGCATAATGCTGCACTCCTATCAGCATCAATTGATTCTACTGCTAACCCTGAATCAGTTAATGCTGCCAATGGAGTAAATCAAGAAAAAGGCACTGAATCTGTTTTTGAAGCCTTTCTTTCCAGTCATGGAAACTCCTCTTTAATCAATGATGACTTGGAACAACTTCATCCTGATGATCTTGAAGAGATGGATATTAAATGGCAGATGGCCATGCTTTCTATGAGGGTGAAGAAGTTCATCAAAAGGACTGCGAGGAACAACTTCTCCCAAAGAAGAGAAGATGGTGCAGGCTTTGATGAGACAAAGGTGGAGTGCTATAAATGTCATCTGAAGGGACACTTTTCCAGGGAATGCAGAAGTGAAGTGTCTCACCAACAAGCTCAGACTAGAAACTTCAACCAGAACAGAAACTCTGCTCAAGCCCTTGTTTCTCAACAAGGAATGGGGTTTGACTAGAGTGATCAAGCAGAAGAGGCTATTCAAAATCAAGCCCTCATGGAAGAGGTATCTGATCTTCCAACTTAGGTACTTTCTAATCTCTGTTCTCAAACTTGCATTGACACTGTTAAAAGGTACAGGGATCACAACCAGAATATGAGTGATGACCTTAAGAGGTTAGAAAAAGATATAAAAGACTATGTGAGAATTGTTGAGAGGTTTGAGGAACAAATTAAAAGTTTCCAAGCCAATGAACTTCAACACTCATATGATACAAATTACTGGAAGTGGGAGAAAAATAACCTAGAAATTCAACTGACCAAATCTAAAAAGGAGAATGAAAAGTTGAGAGAAGAGCTAGCCAAGGTTAAGCTGGATGTAGAAAAGTTTTCCAATGCTTCTAAAGCAATGGACTCTTTACTACAAACTCAGTTTCATGACAAACTGAGAAGAGGAATTGGGTACAATACCATACCACCACCATACAACAACAACAACTACATCCCTCCTATATAAGACTTGCTAGAGACCAAGGATAGGAAGGATTTGCCTGAGGGAGCCACTGAGATAGATCCCTTAGATGGAGTAGTTGTTGAGGACAAGACTGAGAAAGAAGCTGGTAAGAGTAAGGAGAACAATGTGAGTGGTGAGATTCCTCTAGAGAATAATATTATCACCAATAAGGATTGTGGAAGGAACTAGGTCAAATCTAAGGACATAGAGAAGACTGAGGGAAAGTCCAAAAAAGTCCATTACAAGCAGACTACAGTTGTGAATCCTGTTCCTTGCAAACAGTGTGCATGTAATAAGGATGAGCCCCTAAAACATGATAAAAAGAGGGGCAATCAAAGGAATTGGAATAATCAGTGGGCTCAGAAACAAGGAGTTGATCTGAGTAGAATCATCAGACCAAAACCTTGTTTCATATGTGGCAAATTGAATCATCTTGCCAAGTACTGTTACTTTAATCCTATTAACCAAAGGATGAATTTTCAAAGAGCTATGCAAAAACCCTTTGGTTATAGGAAGGATGAAAGGAACCATGTGGCTAAGAAACCTGCTAAATCTAAAAGCCACATGAAGAAAAATACTGTGAAAGAAAGTGTCAAGATGTGGATTCCTAAAAGAACTAAAACTGTTAGTACTGCTACTACAAATAGTACTGCTGACAAAGAATGCTGCTAGAAGCAATACTACTGCTACCAATGTTAGTGCTGCTGAGAGTTTTAGTACTTCTAAAACTAACATTGTTAGTACCTCTTCAAATGTTAATACTGCTAACTCTGTTAGTACTTCTAAGAAGGTTAGTACTGCTAAACCTGTTAGTGCTGCTAGCTTTGTTAGTACTTCTAAAATTAGTACTACTTCTAGTGTTTGTGCTGCTAGACCTATTATCTTGACGAAGTACTCCAGTAATGAGTGTTCTGATTTTAAAAATCTCATCAAAAAGGAATGTAAATACTTTGATGAGAAAGGGAGACCCAAGACCACTTTGGCTTGGGTTCCCAATCAATACTAATTGTTTTATCTTATGTGCAGGGCAACCAACAGCTAAAGGGAAAGAGCATCTGACATGTTGATAGTGGTTGCTCTAGGCACATGACAGGGAACATGGCTTTCCTCAAGAATTTCAAGAAAATTGATGGAGGACATGTTGCCTTTGGTAATACTCCAGATAGAGGTAAGATCAGTGGTAAAGAAACAAAAGGTAAGATGACCTTTGAGGATGTTTTCTATGTTAAGCAATTAAGGTACAACCTGTTAAGTGTATCACAGGTTTGTGACAAACAGCATAGTATATTATTCACTGATTCTGAATGCATTATCCTTGCTCCTGGATTCAAGGTGGTTGATGAAAAGATGATACTACTAAGAACTCCCAGAAAGGATAATGTCTATTGTTTGGATATGGAAAATGTTTCAACTGATTCATCTCTAAACTTTCTTGTTTCAAAAGCATCTTTGGATGAATCATCTCTTTGGCACAGAAGGATGTGTCACATGAACTTTAAAACAATGAATAAACTTGTTAAAAACAACTTTGTAAGAGGTTTGCCTTCAAAAGTATTTTCATGTGATGATCATTGTGTTGCCTGTCTCAAAGGCAAACAACACAAAACTTCTCATAAGTCCAAAGAGTTGAAACACTATTTCTAATTCTTTTCAGTTGTTGCATATGGATCTGTTTGGTCCTACAAATGTTATGAGTATAGGTAAGAAATCATACTGCTTAGTTATTGTTGATGATTACTCTAGATTTACTTGGGTATATTTTCTAAGGACTAAGGATGAGACAAGTGGACTGATCAAATCCTTTATTCTAAGAATTGAAAACCAAACAAATCAAAAGGTAAAAGTCATTAGGTCAGATAATGGTACTGAATTTAAAAATCATGACCTAAACACCTTTTGTGAGGAAAAAGGAATTGAGAGGCAATACAGTGCTCCTAGGACTCCACAACAAAATGGTGTTGCTGAGAGAAGGAATAGGACACTGATTGAAGCTGCAAGATCTCTGTTAGCTGATTCAAAACTTCCAATTACTTTCTGGGCTGAAGCAGTTAATACTGCTTGTTATGTCCAAAACAGAGTTCTAGTAGTCAAGCCTAAAAACAAGACACCATATGAGCTTTTAAAGAAAAGAAAACCATTTATTGGATTTTTCAAGCCTTTTGGGTGTCCTTGTAGCATTCTCAATACCAAATCTCACTTAGGAAAGTTTGATAGCAAGGCAGATGATGGTTTTCTTGTTGGTTACTCATCTCAGAGTAAGGCCTACAGAGTATTTAATTCTTCTTCTAGAATAATAGAGGAAAGTGACAATGTCAAATGCAATGAGAACACACCAAACCCTATTGGTTCTGGTCCTCAGTGGTTGTTTGACATTGATTCAGTAACTAACTCTTTGGGTTTCAGTAGTGATAATCATGCAGGTTCAGGAAGTGGAGGATCAGGGGATGTACAAGTACAAGACATTATTCCTCAGTCTGTGATCTTTCCCATACCTACAATGGAACCTGTTGAAATCTGTGAAAAGGAGACTGTTACTGAACCAATTCAGAGTGAAGAAGAAAGAAGAGATAAGGAGAATTCAGAGCATGAAGAACCAGAAGTAGCTGATGAGATCCCCTCAGCTGACTTAAATGATTCCAATTTAGATGAGGGAACTATTGAAGAACCTAGTCTTCAGACAAGAACTCAGAAGAATCATCCTCCTGAGCTGGTAATAGGAGACATCTCTTCTCCTATGATGACTAGGAAACAAAGCAGACTTTAAGACATGCAGGATCAGCAAAATACAATATTCTCTTGCTTTCTATCTCAGATTGAGCCTAAGAAGGCTTGTGATGCATTGAAAGATTCAAGTTGGATAGAAGCCATGCAAGAAGAGTTACTACAGTTCAAATGGCAAGATGTTTGGGACTTGGTGGACCTTCCAAAAGGTCATAGAGCAATTGGCACCAAGTGGATTTTCAGAAATAAAAAGGATGAGAGAGGAATTGTAATCAGAAACAAAACAAGGCTAGTGGCACAAGGGTACACTCAAGAAGAAGGCATAGACTATGATGAAGTCTTTGCTCCAGTTGCAAGGGTAGAGGCAATTAGGCTGTTTCTAGCCTATGCTTCATATATGCAGTTCAAGGTTTATCAAATGGATGTGAAGAGTGCCTTTCTTTATGGAACAATTGATGAAGAAGTATATGTCTGTTAGCCACCTAGATTTGAGAATCCATCATATCCTGACAGAGTATACAAACTTAAGAAAGCACTTTATGGTCTACATCAAGCCCCAAGAGCATGGTATGATACTTTGTCTACCTATCTCTTGGAAAATGGGTTTGAAAGAGGAATAATTGACAAAACCCTTTTCATTAGAAGAAGAAAGAAGGACATCCTACTTGTTCAGATCTATGTGGATGATATCATCTTTGGATCCACAAAAGATCAGATGTGTAGAGACTTTGAAGAGTTGATGCACAAGAGCTTCAAAATGAGTTCAATGGGTGAACTTACTTTCTTCCTTGGGCTTTAAGTGAAACAGCAGATAGATGGGATCTTCATAAGTCAATCAAAGTATGTGAAAGACATCCTGGACAAATATGGTTTATCAGACTCAAAGCCAGCAATCACACCCATGGAAACACACAAACAGATCACTGCTGATCTTGAGGGGGAGGATGTTGATGTCCATCTATATAGATCAATGATTGGATCTCTCATGTATCTCACAGCCTCAAGACCAGACATCATGTTTCCAGTGTGTGTTTGTGCCAGATTCCAAGTCAAGCCAAAGCAGTCACATCTACAAGCTGTTAAAAGGATTTTCAGATACTTAAGAGGGCAACCTAGATTAGGTCTTTGGTATCCTTATGAATCCAACTTTGACTTGATTGCATATTCAGACAGTGACTTGGGAGGTGCTAATATGGATAGAAAGTCTACTTCAGGGGGATGTCAGCTTTTGGGTGCAAGACTAGTATCTTGGCAGTGTAAGAAGCAAACCACAATGTCCTTATCAACAACAGAAGCTAAGTATATTGCTGCTGCAAGTTGCTGCTCTCAGGTTCTATGGATTCAGAATCAAATGCTGGACTATGGGGTAACTTTTCTTCACACTCCAATCTTCATTGACAATAGCAGTGCTATAAGCATTGTTAACTATCCAGTCAAGCACTCCAAAACAAAGCACATTGAGATCAGGTATCACTTTATTAGAGACTGTAATGAAAAGAATCTTATTCAAGTTGCTAAAGTTCATACTGACAACCAGTTTGCTGATCTATTCACTAAAGCTTTTGATGTGGGAAGATTCACTTTCTTGGTCACAAGTGTGGGCATGATCAACTCTGAATGAGCTCATATTTAAAAAGTGATTGTATACCTGTTATTTGGTTATTTTTGGTGTTACTAATCATCTTTCTCAGGAAGTGTATTGCCTTGATCAGACTAACACAAGCTTCAAAAAGTGTAAGGTTAGTTAATACTGCTAATGGTTAATACTGCTCTCAGTTAATACTGCTAGTTAGTTAATACTGCTCTCTGTTAATACTGCTAGTTAGTTAATACTGCTAGTTCGTTAATACTGCTCTCAGTTAATATTGCTAGTTAGTTAATACTGCTAGTGGTTAATACTGCTCTTAGTTAATACTGCTAGTTAGTTAATACTGCTAGTGGTTAATACTGCTCTCAGTTAATACTGCTAGTTCATTAATACTGCTTCTGTCCCGAATCATATAAATACCCTTTTGCCCGCCTAAAAGCTCATAACGACTCTTTGAATACTGTTCATCTTCTCTCTAATCTTTTTCTCTCAAGCACTTAGTGAGTTTCAGTCCAGTTTACTCAAGCTCGATGGCTTCAATGGCGTTTATTGATGAACACAATGAAATCGCGATGCTTCAAAAACCAAAGCAAGCTACTGGATTCCATTAAATAGTGGATTTTCTCAGGTCCAGCCATATCGCGTATGCTCTTACAGTGTCACCATCCATCTACATCGAGCACCAGAAGCAATTCTGGGCTAATGCCACCACTATTACTAAAAATGGTGTGCAAGTTATCAAGACAAGGGTGTGTGACAAACCCTTGACAGTTTCTGAAGAGGTAATTCGCATCAGTCTACATCTAGACGATGCCTCAGGTATCTCATCTATCTCTAATGATGATCTATTTTCCTCTCTCACTAGAATGGGGTATGGAGGCCTATTGGGTGTTTCGAAGTTCTCAAAAGCTAAATTCTCACCCCAATGGCGTTTCTTTGTCCATACCCTTATGCATTGTATTTCTAGAAAGACTATTGGAAGGAGTGAGTTCAGTAGTACCATTGCTTATGCTTTGGTTTGCTTGGCCACTGCCAGAAAGTATAATTTTTCAAAAATGATTTTCAATGACCTTGTGTCAAACTTGGGAAACAAAAAGAGTTTTTATATGTACCCAAGATTTGTCCAGGCCGTTATAACCATTGAATTGACGGATATGCCTCAATTTGATGAGGTATATGTACCTAAAATCCCCAAGGGCAAGGTCTTTTCAAACATGAAGAGATCTCCCATGGACTCGGAAGGAGTTGACACCCCATTGTTCTCTACAATGATGGTGGTGTCCCACAATCAAGAAGGTATGGCTTCAGGGTCAAGGCCCTCATTAGACCATCCCACTGAAAGCCAATCCCAACCTTCAGTCAGTATATCAATCCCTCAGTCCCTTCTTCAAAAACCAACTTCTCCAATCACTAATACTTACATCAGGAAAAAGGTAAAGAAGGCTCCTTCCCTTCTTGTACCTTCACCCTCCAAGCCTTCAAGCCCTCTAATGGAGAATTCTCCATTAGAGAATATCTATAGGGAAACCACAGGGGTGTCTCCCAACCCCAAGGAGGTGCTCACTGAGGAGATGCATGAGCATATGGGTGCAAAGGCTGCCACTACTCCTGCTAGCACAAAGGAGGACAGTGGTAACATCAATAAGACCTTCCCCATGGCAACTTTAGATGAGCAATCATCCAAAGGTCCCAGGTGCTAAGAACCCAAGGGGGTAGCAGGTGCTTCTGCTAGGCAGAAGACCTCTACTACTAAAAGATCCAATGATCCTCCAAAGGTAGTAAACACACCAAAAGGAGGTGAGGACATATATGACTACAATGAATTGATGGAAACTATGGGCAACATTAATATGGATGTCATCAAACAAGGCAAACACATAGAAGAGATGAAATTGGTAATTCTGTCTCAACAAGTACATATTACGAAATTGAAGAAAATGGTGACAAGATTAGTGCACAAGAAGAGGAGACGACAGTTTGTTTTGAAGAAGAGAACAAGTGCTAATGATGCTTTCAACAAGGGGGAGAATCAAAAGGATGAAGCTGAAAAGGAAAGTACATCTGAGATGGGATTTGATTTTGAGGGGGAGAAAGCAGTAGAAACAGAACCACAAGCAGCGAAAACAGATGAGGTTCAAGCAGCAGTAGAAACAGAATCACAAGCAGCAGTAACAGAACAGGTAGCAGCAGTAACAGGGCTATCTGTTGAAGAATTGAAAATTGCAGAAACTTTGGTAAAAGCCAAGAATGACACTCCTAAAGCTACTCAAAAGGCCAAGGGAGTAGTCATTAAAGAAGGAGGACTTGAAAAGAAAAGAAAAGAAATGAGTGAGGCAGATTTGAAGGATGCAAAGGGAAAAGCTAAGATGGTTGAATCTGAACAACCCATAAAGAAGAAGACTCAGATAGAGTTAGATGCATAAGTGGCAAAACAACTTCAAGCTGAGATGGAAAAGGAAGAACAACTCCAAGCTGAAAAGGACAGAGAGCTTGCACTGGAGATGGCCAGAAAGCTCAATGAAGAGTATCAAAAGAGCATGAAAACTGCAGTTGAGGCCAAGAAAATACCCGTGAAAACATCCAAGAAAAGAATGCCAGTCAAGAAGCAGAAAAGACAACATTCCAAGACCTTTTTGGCCAATCAAGAAAGGAGAAAAATGATCAACTTTCTGAAAGGCTCAATTGGTGTAAAGGGAGAAATGTTTACTAACATGGCATACAACAAAGTTGAGGAGCTGTATAAGAAGGAAATGACAAAGCTTAAAGGGGATTCCTCTCAAAGGGAAGAAGCATAAAGAAGGATGAAAGAGAGGCATGATCTCAACATCCAACAACCATTCCCTGAGGAAACCACACCTTCAAAGGAAAAGGTTGAAGAAAAGAAGGAAGAGCAAGAGAATGTTGGAATGGAAATGAAATCTGCAAAGAGAGTATAGACTATAGCTTCAAAGAAACAGTCCAAGAAGACAAGGATTGAAGAATCAGAAAGAGAGGCAGAATCTTCTGTTCCACCTTCAGCAGAACCAGAGCAGAATCCAGAATCATCTGTGGTAGATCATACAGAGCAACCTAGTCAAAGTGCATAGCAAACAAGTTAGTCTGATGAACATGTGGGGCTCTATATGACTTTAATAGAACCAGTATAGGTTGTTCCCATTTATGTGAAAACACCAGAAGTCATCTTTTGGGACATTCTGAGAGACAACAGAAAGGATTACTTCAGATTTAAACGAGTTGGTGATATATTTGAAGTATATTGAACTTGGGGGAAAGTAATCAGAAGTTGTTCAAGAGCTAACCTAGGAGAAATGTATAAAGTGGGAATGAAGCTTTATGAGCATGTTTTGAAAGGAAATGAAGAAAATCTACTCAAGGTTGCAATGGAATACCTATGTATGATGTTTGAACCAGAAAAGGTGGTTCACAGGATCAAGGATCTACATCATGAGTATGGGTTCAAGAAGATTGATCACTGGATACTATTTGAAAACTGTGGTGTATACATGATCACAATAGATAAATGTTATCATGAATACTACCTGGTGGACAAAGTATATGATCATAGCAAGGAGAAGCTGAATGGGATGCTAAAAGCTAAGCTAGTGTGTGCAAAGGAATCAGAAATGGCCAGAATTGTGGTAAGAAGGACAATCAATCAAAGTCTGGGTCTGAATCCAAATTTGGGCAACTAAGCTGTAGTGTTGAAAGCATCTTGAAGACCATAATTGAAAAACTTGACTTCTCTTCCTAAAAGTCAAGTTAGGGGGAGATTGTTGGGAATTGAAGAATTATTCAAGTATGGTTAATGCTGCTAGCACAACATGGTTACTACTTCTGAGACAAGTTACTACTGCTGAGCAAGATTAGTACTGATTGAATAAGTTACTACTGCTGAGCAAAGTTAGTGCTGCTGAATAAGATTAGTACTGCTCAATGTGATTAATGCTGCTACAACTTAATACTGCTTATGAGATAATCAAGATACGTGGAGATCAAGTTTGAAGATAATCATGGAAGGTTTTGAAGATAATTGTGGAAGAATTTTAAAGATCTTTTATGTTTTATAATTATCTTGTATTCAATCTTTGTGTATATTATATAGAATAGTTTGACAGAAGAATAATTCTGAATTTTTGTTTTCATAGAGAGAATTAACCTCAAGGATTAGAACCCTAGTTCTAGAGAAGTAGAATTCGTATTGGTGAGCCTGTTCATCAATATTGAGGTTTTGATTGAAATCTTGTAACTTTAATCATTCAATAAAGTTTACAAGTTGTGATTTCTGATTCACTGTTACATTGATTGTTGAATATTAAAGTGTTATTCCGTGACTTCTTTAATATTGTTTCTGAGTTCATCATTCTTGTTAAGAATTTAGATCCTGACAGCTAGATCTCCAGAACGCGCAAGTTCATCGATCAAACGCGCAAGATTCATCCGCAAAAACGCGCAAGTCGAAGGATTGATTTTGGTCTCAAACGCGCAAGGCGTTATCTGCGAGTTCTAGAAACTCGCTGATCGAAGTCTGCGAGTTTGGAAAATTTGGAAATTTTTCTAAGGATCAGAACGCGCACGTAGTGGTTAGTGAGTTCTTCAAACGCGTTAATCGAAGGGTGCGAGTTTGAAGAGGAACAGTGATCTACGAGTTTGAAGGATGCGAGTTTGAAATTTCTGGAAAAATTTCTAAGTGTGGAAACGCGCAAGTAAAGGTAGCGAGTTTAGCTCAAATGCGCAAGCTTTGACGAGCGAGTTTTGGAAACGCGCACACCTCAGTTAGCGAGTTTCATCGTGAATAGTAATTTGCGTGTTTAGGCATTAGCGAGTTTGAGAAGGAATTTTTGTTTTGCGAGTTTCAATGGTCTGCGAGTTTGATTGATCTGCGTGTTTCTCAGTGTCTGCGAGTTTAAGCACCTGCGAGTTCTATAGTGACTTGCGAGTTTTGATACTTAGTCAAAATTTTCAATTTTATTTTAATTTCAAGATTTTTTTTTGATTTCATATTTGGACTAACGATCAATTCTAGTTTCTTATTGGATATATTTTTCAAACAGGTTTTATCAAGATGACTTCTAAAGATGCACTTTCCATTGGCACTGATGTCAAACCTCCTGTACTGTTTAAAGGAGAGTATGAACAATGGAAGGACAGATTTCTTGATTTCCTGGACCAGCACACAAATGGAGAGAATATTCTTTTGTCAATTACAGAAGGTCCTATGAAACCAATCATAGTTCAAGTACCTGCTGATGATGATTCATCTGATAGTGGACATGGTGATGAGGAAAAAGAACAAAAGACAAAACCAGTTAAAGTGGATGTCTCACGGTATTCTGAAGAACAGGAAAGCCGTTACAAAGCAGACAAGCAAGCAAGATCTCTTCTACTTCAAAGCATTCCTAATGAGATTTACATCAAGATTGATACCTACAAGGATGATGCTGAAAAGATGTGGGATCAATTACAAAAGATGATGATGGGATCCAAGGTAGGGAATCAGATGAAAGTGGCTAATTGCATCAATAGCTACGAGGAATTCAAAGCCAAAGAGAATGAGAGTTTGGAAGACACATATGAAAGGTTTACTTTGCTTCTGAATGAACTGACGAAGAACAAAGTGACAAAGAAGCAGCTGGAAAACAATGTCAAATTCCTGAGTATCCTACGACCTGAATGGAAGAAACATACACGTAGGATGAAGCAGATGAAAGAATTGAATGACATACCTCTTCACGAAGTCTATGAGACTTTACGACAAAATGAAGAGGAAGTTGAGGAGAAAAGAGCTGAAAAGAAGAAGGCTGAAAAGGTTCTGATCCGATTGCTTTGGTAGTTGGAGAGAAGAAGAAAGAAAAGAAAGAAAAGGCAGATAAGAAGAAAAAGAAGAAAGTGCTTACGAGCTCTGAGTCAGAATCTGAGATAGATGGTGATGATGGAGAAAGTCTGAAACAAGCCATGTTGTTGCTAACACGTGCCTTTCAAAAGAAATTCTATAAAAAGCCGGGATCAAATTATCAACGGTATTCTTCATCAAGTTCTAAGAATCACGAGCACCGAGAAAGGGTGGAAGGAAGGAGATATGAAGAGAACAAATATGTTGAGAAGAAACCTGATGAAAGGAAGAAGTTCGTGAATGATTACACTGTTGCCGAAAAGCCAGCAAGTGATCCAGTCAAATGCTACAACTGTGGCAAGATTGGTCATTTTGCAATAGATTGTAGAAAGCCAAAAGTTCGTAATTCTCAGTACTATCAGAACAAGTTTCTATTGGCCAAACAGCAAGAAGCGGGCATAGCTTTTATGGCTGAGGACGAATTTTGGTTAGATCATTCCGATGGTGAAGAAGAAGAGAAATAAGAAGTTGCTCATCTCTGTCTAATGGGAAAAGAAGTGAAGTATGATGAGTCAGATGACGAGACAGCTGATGAGGTATTAAACTTAACTGAAAAAGATCTTATAACCAAAATGGAAGCTATGATGGTTGAGCTTATTGATCTTCAAGTAAAACTGAAGAAAGAAAAATACAGAGTTGCTAAAAGAAACAATAAGATATTTGAACTCAATAAATCGGTTATTGGGAACAAAGATCTGATTGATTCTTTACGCAAGTCTGCTTCTGATTCTAAACTTCAAGTAGATTGTTTTGAAAAGAAGATTTATGATTTTTGAAATTAAAATTTCTAAGTATGAGTTTGAGAAGAAAGAATCTGCACTAACTGTTCATAAACTGCAGGTTGAGAACAAGCTTTTAAATAAAAAGGTAAATGGTCTGGAAGCCAAACTTTACGCTAGAGGCCAAACAGATCAAACAATCTTTCTTAATGCACCTAACGAAGAGGCTGATGTTAAGGAAAAATGGGGCCTTGGTTTTCAAAACCCTCATTACTTAAAGAAAGCCATCAGAAAACAACCGGCACTTTATAATTTTGATTTTCTTGCTTGTGCTAGTAAACATACTCATTTAAAACCCAAATTTGTTACCAAATTACCGGAAGAAGTTGAGGCCAAAGAAACTGAAAATAGAAAGAATGTGAAGAAAATGCAACTACCATTTAACTATGCAAAGTTAAATGATAGTTATCTTTCAGAAACACCAAAAGTTCTTTCAAACGATTATTTTGCTAGTTATTCTGTTTCTGAGATGAAGGCGAAACCTGCAATTGCAAAGGTTTATGTTCCTCCACTCATTCTTAAAAGCAAAATAATTGAGTTGGAAAATGTTTTATCTGATGAAAAACTTTTGGTAGATATTCAACAAAGTGTATTTTCTACTGTATTAAAGAACACGGGTTTTCAATCTAAATCTACAAAGTGTTCTACAGTTTCAAAGGAACCTCAATCTTCAACTGATAATTTTGATGACTTATTTGAGTCTGCAAATGACTTTCTTAATTCTGATGATGGGTGTATAGAAGAAATTGATATGTTTGACTTCAATGCTCCTCTTCTTGATCATTCTACTTGTCTTACAAATGAAAAAGTGTTACCAAGTGTTCTTAAAACTGCTAAATCATCAACTAAGGTTGGTGAATCAGTTTCTGTAACTGCGGATTATTATTCTCTAGGTAAGAAACATAAGAAACAGCGATTACAGAAATAGAAATACACTGGTACATAAAAGAAAACTCAGTCTCAGAAATATGCTTTTCCTAATAAATCTTCTTTTTGTGTTTCAGATATAAGTAAGAAAAGGTCGAAAGCTCTAACTGAATGGCGACCAAAAAGGAAGGATGATGAGATAGTTGGATCAGTTTCTGATAATTCTTGTACTAGAAAGTATTGAAAATAACTAAGTCTTCATCTAAAGACTTTCAAGGGACATCAACAAGTCTGTCTCTGAAGTCAGTTCAGAGTCAGTCTGAAGAAAGCAAGTCTGTCTCTGAAGTCAGTTCAGAGTCAGTCTGAAGAAAGTATGTATGTCTCTGAAGTCAGTTTAGAGACAGTCTCTCAGAAAGACATCAGAGAGCCCCTCATCAGAGATCCTACTTCAGAGCTCTGAAGATGTTCACTCTGAATTTCATGACAAAGAAGAATAGATGACACGTCACCTAGTGATAAGATTTACTTTCTAGAGTAGGTCACTGTTCAAGCATGTCTTGATCTTACCTCTTAGGTAAGACACTGTTGAATATCTTGATCTTACCTCTTAGGTAAGATACTGTTCAAGCCATGCTTCTATTTGTCAGATAAGTACACTGTTTAATTTATGGTCCTATAAAAAGGACCATCACCTTATTGTTCAAAGTGTGCTTAAGAAGTCTTATAACTGATAATATAAGTTGAATATTTTATTCAAAGAATATCTTGTTTATCTATTATTTGCTCTATGAACTGTGATATTTGAATCTCCTTTGATATTAAACTATACTGCTTCCGCTGTTATTACACTTATTGTTTATATCGTTGTTGTGAGATTAAATCTGGGATCCAACAATTGGTATCAAAGCCTTCTTTGTTTTCTAAACAAAGTAAGATCGCATCTGCATACTCGGATAGATTTACATCTCATTGATTCTAACTTTCAATATCTGTGCATGTTCAAATAAACCTGGTTTATTAAAGAACACCATATGCTCAAGATTTGATAGTAAATCACTGTTCAATACAAAAAGCATCTGTTCTTCAAATCTTCATCTTTTTCTTCAAAAATGGCAAACTCAAGCATAAGTGCCATTTATACAGCTGGATCTTTAACAAAACCTCCTACACTTTTAAGGGATGAATAACCCCAATGGAAGATAAGAATGGTGAATTTCTTAGAAGGTATGGACAAGGATCTCTTTAGATCAGTGAACGTTGGACCTCACATTCCAATGGTGTTGGTTCCAAGAGTTCCTGCAACAACAGATACTATTGAGATCCCTGCATATTATGAAAAGAAAACCATAAACTTCACTGATGAAGAAACTAATATGATGGATAAAAACTCAAAAGCTGTTAGATTACTGATAATGGCCATTCCCAATGATATCTTTCAAGACCTTGATTCTTGTAAAACTGCAAAAGAGATATGGGATCAGTTGTTAAATCAACTTGAAGGAGGCCTACAAACCCAGAAAAATAGAAGAAATCTATGCATCAATGAATATCATGATTTTCATGCTCTACCAGAAGAAATATTACACCAAACTTACTCAAGATTCAACATTCATATCAACAAATTTAGAAAGTTTGGAGTGATAAGAACAAAAGAGGAAAACAACGTTCTTTTCTTGAAAAGCTTAAATGAAGAATGGTCACAACTGTCCATGTCTATACAAGCCAATCAAGATCTTGAGTCATGGTCATTAACTGACATTTATGGCACTCTTGTTGCACATGAAAAGGAAGTAATGAAACAAAAATCAAAACTGTCTTTAGGTGGACCCCTTGCACTTGTTTCAAAACAAATTTCGAAAGAAAACAACTGTGAAGAGTCACAAAAAAGTTTGGAAACAAAAAGAAGATCCAAAAAGGTCCTAATGGCAGAAGAAAATCATTCAGATTCAGACTCAGAAGATGATATCAATGCCTTCGCCAAATCTCTTGCATTAATCACTCATCAATTTAACAAGAAATTTGGGAAAGAAAATATTTGAAGGAAGGAGAGAGAATGAAGAAAGAAGAAATCCTGAAAGAAGATTTCAACAAGATGGTGTCAGATTTCAACAAGAACCCATATTCACTCCATATAGTGATCAAAAGGGTACAAACTTCAACAACAATGATGCAACTCAACAATCAAGACCTCAACAATCATTTCAACCAAGGTATCCACAACCACAGAGATATTTCAAACCTCAAGAACAGAAGCCAGAGACAAGTACTGCCACTCTTCCAACAAATCAAAATGATGGAAGATGTTTCAGATGTGGAAAAATAGGCCATTTCTCTGCAAACTGCAGAGGAAAACTTGTCAAAGATCAAGATTACTACAAGAACAAATACAAGTACAACGTAAAAGAAAGAGTTCTTGTAGCAGAAATGGAAGACTGGCTATCAGTGTTGGGAACTGAAGAATTCATCAAGTATGGTTAATGCTGCTGGTTCAGAGTTAGTACTGCTAGAAGACTTAAAGGTTAGTACTGCTGAGTGTTACTACTGCTAGTACTATTAATACTGCTAGTCAAAGTTAGTGCTGCTTGAACAAAGTTAGTACTACTTAGCTAGTTAGTACTGCTAGTGGTTAGTACTGCTTAGTAGTTAATGCTGCTAGAAGAAAGTTAATGCTGCTGAAGATTAATACTGCTTATATGATGAAGATTCGTTTGAAAGGATATACATGGAAGCTTAGAGATATACATGGAAGATATACTGAAGATATTTTATTTATTGTAATTATCTTTGTATTCAGTATATATTGTATAGTTTAGAATAATAATTTAATTTGAAGCTTTCATTCTTTTAGAGAAAAACAACCTCAAGGCATAGATCCTAATTCTAGAGAAGTAGAATTCGTATTGGTGAGTCTGTTCATCAATATTGAGGTTGAGTGTGTAATCTTGTAACTTCAAAGCATTCAATACAAGTTTACAATTTGTTCTTCATATTTACTGTGTTGATTTACTGTTTCATTGAATATCAAAGTGTTATTCCGCAAACTTCTTTGATATTGTTTCTGAGAATTAATTCTTGTTGAGAATTCGATCCTGACAAGTGGTATCAGAGCAAAACTCTCTCAGAAACAGTTATTCATCATGGAAAATCTTACAGAATCAAGCAGTACTTTGGTCTCAAAAGTTCCAATGCTTAGATCCAATGAATTTGACATGTGGAAGATCAGAATCAAGCAATATATTCTCCTCACAGATTACTCTATGTGGGACATCATTGAGAATGGCCCATCTGATGAAGGAAAGATTGGTGAAGATGGCAAAAGAACCCCTCCAAAGACAGATGCAGACAGGAAGACAAGGCAGACAGAGATGAAAGCCTTGAGCACACTGCTCTTGGCCATTCCAAATGAGTATCAACACCAATTCTGCAATTACACTGATGCACAGATGCTCTGGAATGCTCTAGAGAAGAGATTCTCAGGTACCAAAAGTACCAAGAGAAATCAAAAGGCAATCTTAAAGCAACAGTATGAAAACTTCATCTCAACTAAGAATGAGTCCATGACTCAAACTTTTGACAGGTTTAATAAACTAATTGGTGAACTAGCTACTATGGGAGTACAGATTGATCAAGATGATGTGAACAGAAAGTTCTTAAGGTCCCTTGGAGATGAATGGACCATGTACACTGTGTCATTCAGACAGAATGATCAGTTGGAAGAAAAAGAACTTGATGATCTGTACAATGATCTTAGAGTATTTGAAGCTGAGGTGGAGGCAAAGAAGAAGCCTTCTGGATATATTCATAATGCTGCACTCCTATCAGCATCAATTGATTCTACTGCTAACCCTGAATCAGTTAATGCTGCTAATGGAACAAATCAAGATAAAGGCACTGATTCTGTGTTTGAAGCTTTTCTTTCTAATCATGGAAATTCCTCTTTGATTAATGAGGACTTAGAACAACTCCATCCCGATGATCTGGAAGAGATGGATATTAAATGGCAGATGGCCATGCTCTCCATGAGAGTTAAAAAGTTCATCAAAAGAACTGGGAGGAACAACTTCTCCCAAAGAAGAGAAGATGGAGCAGGATTTGACAAGTCCAAGGTGGAATGTTACAAATGCAATCAAAAGGGACATTTTGCTAGAGAATGCAGAGGTGGAATGTCTCACAACAACAACCATCAACAAGCTCAATCTGGAAGTTTCAATAACAACAGAAACTCTGCTCAAGCCCTTGTTTCTCAACAAGGAATGGGGTTTGATTGGAGTGATCAAGCCGAAGAAACTATTCAGAATCAAGCTCTTATGGCTAAAGTATCAGATCTCCCATCTGAGGTAAGTTCTAATCTCTGTTCTAAAACTTGCATAGACACTGTTAAAAGGTACAGGGATCACAATCAGAAGATGAGTGATGACCTTAAGAGATTAGAAAAAGATATAAAAGACTATGTAAGGATTGTAGAGAGATTTGAAGATCAGATCAAAGGTTTTCAAGCCAATGAACTACAACACTCATATGACACAAATTACTGGCAGTGGGAGAAAAAGGATTTAGAACTTAAACTGACTAAATCTAAAGAGGAGAGTGAAAAACTGAAAGAGGAGCTAACCAAGGTTAAGCTTGATGTAGAAAAGTTTTCCAATGCTTCTAAAGCAATGGACTCTTTACTACAAAATCAGATTCATGATAAGCTGAGAAGAGGAATTGGGTACAATGCAACACCTCCACCATATAACAACAATTACATTCCTCCTACTTCAGACCTGTTAGACACCAAAGATAGGAAGGACTTGCCTGAGGGAGCCACTGAAATAGATCCCTTAGATAAGGTAGTTGTTGAGGATAAGACTGAGAAAGAGGTTAGCAAGAGTAAGGAGAACAAGGTGAGTGGTGAGATTCCTCTAGAGAATAACATTATCACCAATGATGATTGTGGAAGGGCTTGGATCAAATCCAAGGACATAGAGAAGACAGAGGGAAAGTCTGGTAAGGTCCATTACAAACAGACCACAGTTGTGAATCCAGGTCCTTGCAAACAGTGTGATTGCAATAAAGCCAAGAGCCTAAATTCTGGTTTAAAAAGAGGAAATCAAAGAAACTGGAATAATCAATGGGCTCAGAAACAAGGGGTTGATCTGAGTAAAATCAATAGACCAAAACCTTGTTTTATCTGTGGCAAATTGAATCATCTTGCAAAATTCTGTTATTTCAATCCTATGAAACAAAGGATGAATTTCCAAAGATCCATGCAAAAACCCTTTGGTTATAAGAAAATTGAAAAGAACCATGTGGCTAAGAAAACTGTTAAAACTAAAAGCCACTTGAAGAAAAAGTATGTTAAAGAAAGTGTCAATATGTGGATTCCTAAAAGCACTAAAACTGTTAGTACTGCTACCACAAATAGTGTTGCTGACAATGATAGAGCTGCTAGAAGTAATACTACTGCTAACAATGTTAATGCTGCTAACAAGGTTAGTACTGCTAAACCTGTTAGTACTGCTAACTCTGTTAGTACTTCTAAGGTTAGTACTGCTTCTAGTGTTGGTTCTGCTAAGCCAATAATATTGACAAAGTACTCTAATAAAGAGTGCTCTGAGTTTAAAAACCTCATTAAAAAGGAATGTAAATACTTTGATGAGAAAGGGAGACCCAAGACAACTTTTGCTTGGGTCCCCATTCATACTAATTGATTTATCTAATGTGCAGGGCAACCAACAGCTCAAGGGAAAGAGCATTTGGCATGTTGATAGTGGTTGCTCTAGGCACATGACAGGCAACATGTCATGCCTTCAGGATTTCAAACATATCAATGGAGGACATGTTGCATTTGGAGACAATCTTACTGGTGGTAAGATAAGTGGAAAAGGTAATCTCACCAAAGGTAAGATGACATTTGAGGATGTCTACTATGTTGATCAATTAAAGTACAACCTGTTAAGTGTATCACAGGTTTGTGACAAACAACATAGTATATTATTTACTAATACTGAGTGTATGATCCTTGCTCCAGGGTTCAAGGTAGTTGATGAAAGCATGATACTACTTAGAACTCCAAGGAAGGACAATGTTTACTGTCTTGATTTGGACAATGTTGATAGTGATTCATCTTTAAATTGTCTTGTTTCAAAAGCTTCTATAGATGAATCCTCCCTTTGGCACAGAAGGATGTGTCACATGAATTTCAAGACTATGAACAATCTTGTTAAAAATAACCTTGTAAGAGGTTTACACTCAAAAGTCTTTTCATGTGATGATCATTGTGTTGCTTGTCTTAAAGGCAAACAACACAAAACTTCTCATAAGACCAAAGAGTTAAATTCTGTTTCTACTTGTCTCCAGTTATTGCATATGGATCTGTTTGGTCCTACAAATGTTATGAGTATAGGCAAGAAATCTTACTGCTTAGTTATTGTTGATGATTACTCCAGATTTACTTGGGTATATTTTCTAAGGACTAAGGATGAAACAAGTGATCTTATCAAATCCTTTATTCTAAGAATTGAAAACCAAACTAATCAAAGAGTAAAAGTCATTAGATCAGATAATGGAACTGAGTTTAAAAATCATGATCTAAACACCTTTTGTGAAGAAAAAGGCATTGAGAGACAATATAGTGCTCCTAGGACTCCTCAACAGAATGGTGTTGCTGAAAGGAGAAATAGGACACTAATAGAGGCTGCTAGATCTCTGTTGGCTGATTCAAAATTACCAATTACCTTCTGGGCTGAAGCAGTTAATACTGCTTGTTATGTCCAAAACAGAGTTCTAGTGGTCAAGCAAAAGAACAAGACCCCTTATGAGCTTTTAAATAAAAGAAAACCTTTTATTGGTTTCTTCAAACCTTTTGGGTGTCCTTGTACAATTCTAAATACCAAATCTCACTTAGGTAAGTTTGATAGCAAAGCAGATGATGGATTTCTTGTGGGATATTCATCTCAGAGTAAGGCCTACAGAGTTTTTAACTCTTCTTCTAGAATAATTGAAGAAAGTGACAATGTCAAATGCAATGAGAACACACCAAATCCTGTTGGATCTGGACCTCAGTGGCTATTTGACATTGACTCACTAACTAACTCTTTTGGTTTCAGTAATGAGTATACAGGAACAGGTAGTGGAGAATCAGAGATCACACAAGTTCAAGAAAGTATATCTAAATCTGTGATTTTTCCCATACCCACAGTAAATGAAGACTGTGAAAAGGAATCATTTACTGAACCAAGTCAGAGTGAAGAAGACACTAGAGATGAGGAGACTCAAGAATCAGAAGTGGCATCTGAAAACACTTCAGTTGAATTGCATGACTCTAATCTAGAGGCTGGACTGAATGAAGAACCTAGTCATAACACAAGAGTTCAAAAGAATCATCCTCCACAGCTGGTAATAGGAGATATCTCTTCTCCTATGATGACTAGACATCAAAGCAGGCTTCAAGAAATGCAAGATAAACAGCATACAGTCCTTTCTTGCTTTTTATCCCAGCTTGAGCCTAAAAAGGCACATGATGCTATGAAAGAATCTAGCTGGATAGAAGCAATGCAAGAAGAACTGTTACAGTTCAAGCTACAAGATGTATGGGATCTAGTAGACCTTCCTAAAGGTCACAGAGCAATTGGCACAAAGTGGATTTTCAGAAACAAGAGAGATGAAAGAGGTATTGTCATAAGGAACAAAGCAAGGCTGGTGGCTCAAGGCTATACTCAAGAAGAGGGTATAGATTATGAAGAAGTTTTTGCACCTGTGGCTAGGATAGAAGCAATCAGACTATTCCTAGCCTATGCTTCTTACATGAACTTCAAAGTCTATCAAATGGATGTAAAAAGTGCTTTTCTCTATGGATCAATTGAAGAAGAAGTATATGTCTGTCAACCACCAGGGTTTGAAAACCCAAGCTATCCAGACAGGGTATACAAATTAAAGAAAGCACTTTATGGATTACATCAAGCCCCAAGAGCATGGTATGACACTCTGTCATCCTATCTCTTGGAAAATGACTTTGAAAGAGGAGTCATTGATAAGACTTTATTTATCAAAAGAAAGAAGAAGGATATCTTGCTGGTCCAAATCTATGTTGATGACATTATCTTTGGATCTACAAGAAACAACATGTGCAAGGAGTTTGAGGATTTAATGCATCAAAGGTTCAAAATGAGTTCCATGGGGGAACTTACTTTCTTCCTTGGACTCCAAGTTCAACAGAAGTCAGATGGCATTTTCATATGTCAATCCAAGTATGTGCAGGATATTCTAACCAAGTTTGGTTTCTCAGAATCAAAACCTGCCAGCACACCTATGGAAACACACAAGCAGATCACAGCAGATCTTGAGGGGGAGGACATGGATGTGCATTATTATAGATCCATGATTGGCTCTCTCATGTATCTCACAACATCAAGGCCAGATATAATGTTTCCAGTCTGTGTATGTGCAAGATTTCAAGTTAGGCCAAAGCAATCTCACTTTCAAGCTGTTAAGAGGATATTCAGATATCTCAAAGGGCAACCCAGATTGGGACTTTGGTATCCTCATAACTCACCTTTTGACCTAATAGCATACTCAGACAGTGATCTAGGTGGGGCAAACTTGGACAGAAAATCTACTTCTGGAGGATGTCAGTTTTTGGGTGCTAGACTAGTCTCATGGCAGTGCAAGAAACAAACCACAATATCCACATCTACAACAGAGGCAGAGTACATAGCAGCTGCAAGTTGCTGTTCTCAAGTCTTATGGATTCAGAATCAAATGTTGGATTATGGGGTAACCTTTCTACACACTCCAATCTTTATTGACAACAGCAGTGCTATTAGCATTGTAAATAATCCAGTCAAGCACTCAAAGACAAAGCACATTGAAATCAGGTATCACTTTATAAGAGATTGTAATGAAAAGAAACTTATTCAAGTTGTCAAAGTTCACACTGATAATCAGTTTGCTGATCTATTCACTAAAGCTTTTGATGTGGGTAGATTCACTTTCTTGGTAACAAGTGTGGGAATGATAAACTCTGAATAATCTTCTTCTCAAAAAGTGGTTTTATACCTGTATATTTTTATTCTTGGTGTTACAAATCTTCTTTTTCAGAATATGCATAGCAGTACTCAGTGTTTAGCAAGTTTAAAAGGAGTAAGTATAGTTAATACTGCTAGTGGTTAATACTGCTTTCAGTTAATACTGCTAGTGGTTAATACTGCTTTCAGTTAATACTGCTAGTGGTTAATACTGCTTTCAGTTAATACTGCTAGTGGTTAATACTGCTTTCAGTTAATACTGCTCGTGGTTAATACTGCTTTCAGTTAATACTGCTAGTGGTTAATACTGCTTTCAGTTAATACTGCTAGTTAGTTAATACTGCTAGCCGTTAATACTGCTAGTTAGTTAATACTGCTAGCCGTTACTACTGCTAGTAGTTAATACTACTCTAGGTTAATACTGCTTATATTCCGAATACTATAAATACTCTTTGCCCGTCTAAAAGTTCATAACGACTCTTTGCATACTGTTCTCTTGCGCTCAAAAGCTTTTCTCTCTCAAGTTCGAAGTTTTCAGGCAAGTTTTCACTAAGATCAATGGCATCCATGACGTTCATCGACGAGCACAACGAGATTGCGATGCTACAAAAGCCAAAGCAAGCTTCAGGATTTCATCAGATTGTGGATTTCCTCAAGTCCAGCCACATTGCTCATGCTCTTACTGTATCCCCTACAATTTACATTGAGCATCAAAGGCAGTTCTGGGCTAATGCAACCATTGTTGTGGAAAATGGTGTGCAAATGATCAAGACAAGAATCTGTGATCAATCACTTACAATTACTGAAGAAGTTATTCGCATCAGTCTACGTCTAGACGATGCATCTGGTATAACTTCTATCCCAAATGATGAACTGTTTTCAAATCTTACAAGAATGGGGTATGGAGGCCCATTGGGTGTTTTCAAATTTTCTAAAGCAAAATTCTCACCCCAATGGCGTTTCTTTGTCCATACTCTTATGCATTGCATATCCAAAAAGACTACTGGATGGAGTGAGTTCAACAACACTATTGCTTATGCTTTGGTGTGCTTGGCCACTGCCAGAAAGTACAATTTTTCTAAAATGATTTTCAATGATCTTGTCTCAAACATGGGAAACAAAAAGAGCTTCTTTATGTATCCCAGGTTTGTTCAAGAAGTTATTACTAATCAATTGACGGATATACCTCAACCTGTTGGGGTATATGTACCTAAACCCCCCAAAGGCAAGGTTTTCTCAAATATGAGAAGATCTGCTGGGGACTCTAAAGGAGTTGACACCCCATTGTTCTCTACAATGATGGTGGTGTCCCAAACCAATGAAGGTATGGCAGCAGGGTCAAGGCCCCCATTAGACCAACCCACTGCTAGCCAAGCCCAACCTTCCCTCTCAAAATCAATTCCCCAGTCCCTTCTTGAAAAACCAACCTCTCCCATCACCCAAACCTACAAGAGAAAACAGGTAAAGAAGGCTCCTTCCCTTCTTGTACCATTACCCACTAAGCCTATAAGCCCTCTAAGGGAGAATTCTCCCCTAGAGAATATCCAAAGGGAAACCACAAGGGTGTCTCCCAACCCAAAGGAGGTGCTCTCTGAGGAGGAGGTAGAGCATATGGGTGATGAGGCTGCCACTACTCCTGCTAGCACAAAGGAGGAAAGTGGTAACATCAATAAGACCTCCCCCATGGCAACTTTGAATGAGCAATCATTTGAAGGTCCCTGGTGCCAAGAAACCACAGGGGTGGATAGTGCTTCTGCTAGGCAGAAGACTTCCACTACTAAAAGATCCAATGATCCTTCAATAGGGGGTAACACTCCTGGAGAAGGTGATGACAGATATAACTATGATGAATTGATGGAGGCAATGGGCAACATCAACATGGATGTACTCAAACAGGGCAAAGATATAGAAGAGCTTAAACTCATAGTTCTGTCACAACAAGAACAAATCATCAAGTTGAAGCAAATGGTAAGGAAACTGATTCTGCAAAGGAAGAAGAAACAATTTGTGCTCAGAAGGAGGAAACCAGTGACTGATGCTCCCAAAAAGGGGGAGTCAGAAGCTGATGCCAAAGCTAAGGGGGAGCAAGAGGAAAAACATGATGTTGAGGGGGAGAATGAGCAAGCAGCAGAAACAGAGCCAGCAGCAGAAACCATTAATACTGCCAGTTCAATTAAAGCAGCAGAAATGGTTAATACTGCTGAGCTGAAAGAAGCAGCAGAAACAGTAAAAGAGGTCCTTACAGAGCTTGAGGTTGCAGAAACACTCATCAAAGCCAAACATGATACTCCCAAGGTCACCTCAAAGGCCAAAGGAGTTGTCATAAAAGAAAGAGGTGATGCAGCAAAGAACTCTAGCATTGAGAAGGTGATGGGTAAAGATAAAGGTAAGGCAAAGCTAGTTGAATCTGATAAACCAATGAAAAAGCAGAAGCTGATTGAATCAGATGAAGCTCTAGCTAGGAAGATACAGGCTGAATTTGAAGAAGCAGAAACCATGCAAGTGCAAAAGGATAGAGAGATAGCTAAAGCAATGGCTGCAGAGTTAAACAAAGCCTATCAACAAAGCTTAGCAACAGAACAAGCCAAGCAGAAAGCCACATCTTTGAGGAAGCCTGATAAGATCAAAATGGCTACAAGGAAAAGACAACCTTCAAAGACATACCTGGGTGCTCAAGAGAGAAAGAAAATGATTACTTTCCTCAAGGGTGCAGTAGGTGTCAAGGTAGAGATGTTTTCAAAGATGTCTTTTGAGAAGCTCAAGAAGATGTATGATGCTGAGATGATAAAGCTTCAAGGGGATGATCTTGCAAGGGTTGAAATGGAGAAAAGAATGAAAGAAAGCAATGATCTCTTACAAAAACCATTCCCTGATGAGCAAGAAACTCCAGAGAAGGAAACAACAATTGGTGAAAGTCTAAGGACGTTAAAAAGAACAAAGATGATTGCCAGGAGAAAGCCTACAAAGAAGCCTAGATTAGTGGAAGAAGAGGCTGAAAAGGTTGTTGAAGAAGAAGAGGCACCTGAGTCATCTACAATGAAAGAACCTGCAAGTACTGAGGATGTCAAGATGTACATGGTTGTGATGGACAAAGTGCCTGAACCAATTGCAGCAGAACCTGTAGGAGTTAAACCTCCAGAAGTCATTTACTGGGATGTTTTGGAAGTAGATGGCAAGAAGTATATCAGACTGAAGAGAAAAGATGAAAAGTATGAAGTCTACAGTACTTGGGCTAAAATTGTCAGAACATGCTCAAGGTCTGATATTGAAGAAATGTTTGATATAGGGATGAAGTTGTATGCAGATCAGTTGAAAGCTCCAGGAATTTCAATTACAAAACTGGTGATGGAGTATCTGTGTATGATGTTCAAACCTGATGAAGTGAAGGAGATCATAAGGAGTGTTTTTCAAGCAGTTACCAATTGGACTTTGTATGAAACTAGTGGTGTATATTCTGTGACTTTGGATAGAAATCACATTGAATACTTCCTAGTGGACAAATTATACAACCATAGCAGACTGAAACTTCATTTAATGTTGAAGAAGAAGCTTGGATGTGGTGAAAATTCAGAAATGGCTAAATATTTGATCCAAAGAACAATTAATCAAAGTTTGGGATTGGATGCAAATACTGGAATTTAGGTCATGATGGAGTTTTGGGAGCATCTTGAAGAAGATCTGAAGAACTTGACTTCTTTTCCTAAAAGTCAAGTTAGGGGGAGATTGTTGGGAACTGAAGAATTCATCAAGTATGGTTAATGCTGCTGGTTCAGAGTTAGTACTGCTAGAAGACTTAAAGGTTAGTACTGCTGAGTGTTACTACTGCTAGTACTATTAATACTGCTAGTCAAAGTTAGTGCTGCTTGAACAAAGTTAGTACTACTTAGCTAGTTAGTACTGCTAGTGGTTAGTACTGCTTAGTAGTTAATGCTGCTAGAAGAAAGTTAATGCTGCTGAAGATTAATACTGCTTATATGATGAAGATTCGTTTGAAAGGATATACATGGAAGCTTAGAGATATACATGGAAGATATACTGAAGATATTTTATTTATTGTAATTATCTTTGTATTCAGTATATATTGTATAGTTTAGAATAATAATTTAATTTGAAGCTTTCATTCTTTTAGAGAAAAACAACCTCAAGGCATAGATCCTAATTCTAGAGAAGTAGAATTCGTATTGGTGAGTCTGTTCATCAATATTGAGGTTGAGTGTGTAATCTTGTAACTTCAAAGCATTCAATACAAGTTTACAATTTGTTCTTCATATTTACTGTGTTGATTTACTGTTTCATTGAATATCAAAGTGTTATTCCGCAAACTTCTTTGATATTGTTTCTGAGAATTAATTCTTGTTGAGAATTCGATCCTGACAATCAGACTCAACAAGTGACGGTGAGGAAGAACCTACCAATCTCTGTGGTATGGCTTTTTCAGATGGAAATCAAACTGATGGAGTATCAGAAGACAACTCTGAAAAGGTAAACTCTCTTTACACCTCTGACAGTGATCCTGAAATAGATGCTTTTAAACTAATTAATGAACTTCAAGATCTAGAGCAAAAGTTTCTTGAAGAGAAAAAGAAAAGAGAGCAAGTGACAAAAGAGCTCATCTTTTTCAAAAGAGAAAAGAATCTTCTGGAATCAGAAAAGAAATAATTTTTTCTTGAAAAAACTAAACTTGAAGACACTCACAAGCAAAAAGAAAAACCATTTTCAGAAGAAATAAGAAAAATTGAGAAAGTTTTAAAAGGAAAAGAAGAAGAAGTAAAAAAATCTGAGTATGAAAGGCTCAATTCTATTGCCTTAACCAAATTTTTTCAAAAGGAAAGAGAAATCCTACATCAATCTCTAGATAGAAAAAATCTTCGAATCAAAAGCTATGTTAATGCACAAGGTGTTTTCGACAAAATAAAAACTCAAATGGACTCTCAAGGGCTGGTATTCAATGAGTTGAATTCATTCACTAGATTGGAGAAAACTTCATTTCTTCCACTTTCCATATGGGAAAGGTCCAAAGCTTTGGAGGTCCATCTCTGAATAATTTCAAAAGAATGAAAACATCAGAGGGATCAAAAGCGAGAGTTCTAAATTTCAAAAATACTACATACGCTGAAGTAAAAAACTTTCAAGAATCTGTGTTACAAATAAAAGAAGAAACTTCAGAGGTACACTTCACAAAACCTCAGAGCTATGATCCCAAAGAAATTTTCAGATTTGATGCTTTCATCTCAAATGAATTAGAGACATCAGAACCAAGTACCTCTGATACAAGTACTTCTGAAAATGAATCTCAGAGTTCACTTAATCCGTATGCCCCTCTGTATTCACCAAAGTCAGATGAAAACATCAGAACTACATTTGAAGATGATGTTAAAAAGATATTGAAAGAAAATGTCATGGAGGAATTAAAAAGAAAAGAAAGCATGAAACGGATCATTAAAGTCTCTAGAACAAAAAAAATTGAAAAACCAATAGAGGTAGCTATCTCTATTAAATCTAAGAGAGACTTTCTTGATTCTGATTCAGAATCTGATCAAGAGATTGATGAACAGATTTTTTGTAAACCAGAGAATGTAATTCACAAAAAGATAGAAACTGTTGGGTCTGGTATTTTGAATATTCCAATTTAAATCTTGAAAACCAAAACCAGAATTCCAATAAGTCCTGATTTTGCAAATATGTGTTTACAAGCAAAAACGTCTCTGGAACTTGAAAAAGAATTACAAGAAAAGGTAAGGAATAAAACAAACACTTCTAATTCTTACACCTATAAAACAATAAAATTCTCTCCTGAACAAAAAGGCAAATGGACAAAAATTAACCATATTGATCCTGTTTGTGCAGTAAGCAGCAAAGAAAAGAAGATGTTTTTGATCAAGAAAAAGCAACTTGAAAAGAAGACTGTCTTTCAAGCAAAAAGGAAAGAAGTAGTTAGGGATACATGTAATATTCCTAATGCTAGTTTCAAAAGAAGTCAAAATGTAACAAATGCTTTTAATAAAAAGAAAAACTTTGCTCCTACTTCTTCTTGTTCTATTAATTGCAACAGCATTCATCTCTTGATCAAATTGAAAAATCATTTCAGAGGATCACATTGTCTTCTGAATCAATCTCTGAAAAATATCTCAGAGACAAAATTTCAACAGAAGACAAGTAAAGGCAAGACATCAAAAGATGAGATGCCAAAAAGTCATACAAATCCACAAAAGTCTAACATAAAAGGACCCATAATGAGATGGGTACCTAAGAAACAATAATCTGTCTTGCAGAATCAGTCAATGCCAATCTGGTACCTAGATTCTGGATGTTCAAGGAATATGACTGGAAATAAGGAACTGCTATCCTCATTCAAAGCAAAATCTGGAGGAGCAGTTACTTTTGGAGACAATGTGCAAGGACAGATTAAAGGATATGGTGAGTTGTCAAGAGGAAATGTTTTAGTTTCAAAGGTTACTTATGTGGATGGATTAAAACACAATCTGATCAGCACAAGTCAACTTTGTGATCATGGTTTTGATGTGAAATTTCAAAGAAAATATTGTTTACTTCTCCACTCAGAATCAGGTCAAGAATTACTCAGAGCAGACAGAAAAGGTATCCTCTACAGAATGAATTTTACCAAAATCAACGAAACTGATTCAGAGAAACTTTGTCTTGTATCTCTGAATAGTGAGGAAGTCTGGCTCTGGCATAAAAAGTTTTCACATCTAAACTTTTCCTCACTTGATAAATTAGTTAAACTTAATTTGGTTAAGGGATTACCATCTCTGAAGTTTAACAAAGATCATCTTTGTTCTACTTGTGAGATGGGAAAAATGAAAAGATCTTCCCATAAAACCAAAAGTGAAAACAACTGTCCTAGACCTCTGCACATGCTACATGTGGACCTCTGTGGTCCTATCTCTGTACAGAGTCTAGCAGGTAAGAAATACATTCTGGTTCCAATTGATGAATTTTCCAGATTCACATGGATAGAATTCATCAGAGCCAAATCTGATGTACCTGATATTTTGATAAGATTGTTGAAAAGATTACAGGTTCTATTCAGCAGCAAAGTTCAGAAACTAAGAAGTGATAATGGAACAGAGTTCAAAAATGCCAAAATCAATTCATATCTATCAGAAGAAGGCATTACTCCTAACTTTTCTGCAGCAAGAACCCCTCAAGAAAATGGACTAGTTGAAAGGAAGAACAGAACACTTGTTGAAGCTGCAAGAACAATGCTTGCTGGATCTGATCTTTCAACAAATTTTTGGGCAGAAACAGTGGCAACAGCCTGCTTTACTCAGAATAGAGCTACAATTGTCAAAAGATTTCAGAAAACATCCTATGAACTCATTAACAATAGGAAACCTAATGTTAAATATTTTCATGTTTTTGGATGCATATGTTATATTCTGAACTATAGAGAATCTCTTGGAAAGTTTGACAAGAAAGCTGATGAGGGCAAATTCATTGGATATTCTTCAGCCTCAAAAGCTTTCAGAGTGTTCAATCTTAGAACAAGGACCATCCAAGAGAGCATCAATATCACTTTTGATGACAATAAAAGCTCTGAACAACAAGAAAGTCTCTCAACACCTATCTCTGAATCATCAAGAGAATCTGAATTAAACAGAATATTTGAAGATTTCTTTGATGAAGATAACCCAGAAGTAATCTTCAGAGATAGACCAAGAGAAAATTCAGAAGGACCCCAAGAAACAGGTACAACCCTTTCTAGACCCTCTGAATTAACACCTTCTGTTTCACCAAATTCAGATCAGCAAAGTGAATCAGAAGAAGTTGAAGATCAAAAAGAGGATGATCAAGGAGTGTCTGAAGTAACTCCAGAAACAAATAGTGAAGAAATTCAAGAATCTGCTTCACCATCTCGGGAAACAACTTCAGAGCCTCTGAACAGCACAACAGAGATGTCACCAACTGTCATCTCTGAAGCTCAAACTCTACCCCAAATCTTTGCTCCAATCTCAAGATGGACAAAAGATCATCCAATTGATCAAATCATTGGATCCTCATTAGAAGGAGTTAAAACAAGATCTGCAACAATCAATGAATGCTTCTACGTAAACTTTTTGAGAATTATTGAACCAAAGAAGGTAAAAGAAGCTCTTGAAGATCCTCATTGGATTTTTGCAATGTAGGATGAACTTCAAGAGTTTGTAAGAAACAAAGTCTGGACCCTAGTTCCCCTTCCCAAAGGAAAATTTGCAATTGGAACAAAATGGGTTTTCAGAAACAAAAAGGATGAGGATGGAATAATAATCAGGAACAAAGCCAAGTTGGTTGCTAAAGGATATTGCCAACAAGAAGGTATTGATTATGATGAAACCTTTGCACCTGTAGCTAGGCTAGAAGCAATCAGAATCTTCTTAGCCTATGCTGCACACAAAGGATTGAAAGTTTATCAAATTGATGTTAAATCTGCCTTTCTACATGGTAAATTAAATGAAGAAGTTTATGTCCAACAACCACCTGGATTTGAAAGTACAGAGTTTCCTAATCATGTTTATTATTTGGACAAGGCTCTGTATGGACTTAAACAAGCTCCAAGAGCTTGGTATACAACACTATCCACTTTTCTGATTAAAAATGGATTTGACAAAGGCACAATTGATACAACATTATTCATCAAAAGGTACAAAAATGAGATGCTATTAGTACAAATTTATGTTGATGACATTATATTTGGCTCTATAAATCAAAAGTATTGTGACAAGTTTTCAGAGTTGATGAATTGTGAATTTGAGATGAGCCTCATGGGAGAATTAACTTTCTTTCTGGGCTTACAAGTAAAATAAACTTCAGAAGGCACTTTCATAAGTCAAACTAAATATGTCTCTGAAATTTTAAACAAATACAAACTCAATGATTCAACTTCTATGAAAACGCCTCTAGCCACCGAAGTCAAACTTGACTCTGATCCTTCAGGACAATCTGTGGAAATAAAAACCTAAAGAGGCATGATAGGTTCACTACTAAACTTAACTGCAAGTAGGCCTGACATAATGTTTGAAACATGTCTTTGTGCTAGATATCAAGCAAATCCAAAAGAATCTCATTTATCTGTTGTCAAAAGAATTTTCAGATACCTAAGAGGGTCACCATCTTTAGGCCTCTGGTATCCAAAACTTTCTAGTTTTAATCTAACAACTTACACTGATGCAGATCATGCAGGATGTAAGCTTGACAGAAAAAGTACCTCTGGGTGCTGTCAGTTACTGGGCAATAAGCTGGTAAGTTGGTCATCCAAGAAACAAAACTGTGTTTCAACTTCAACTGCAGAGGCAGAATATGTTGCTGCTGCTAGTTGTTGCTCTCAAGTAATATGGATGAAAACTCAGCTCAGAGATTATGACCAACAATATGAAAGAATACCCATTATGTGTGATTCAAAAAGTGCCATAGCCATCTCTGCGAATCGAGTACAACATTCAAAGACAAAGCACATTGATGTAAGGTATCATTTCTTAAAAGATCATGTTGAAAGGGGAAGAATAGAAATGTATTTTGTACCAACTGATCTCCAACTTGCTGATATTTTCACAAAAGCTTTAGATGAACGAAGGTTCAATTTTTTAATTAGCAAGTTAGGAATGTTGAATATGTCTACCTAACAAGGAAGAAACTCAGAGTCTCTTGATCAAATAATCAGAGCCTCTGAACCAAGTAGCATATTTCAATATCAGTCTCTGAATGTTCTCCAAACACAACAAGGGGAGAAAAATAAAAAGTTGTTCTTTTGTCAAGGGGGAGAAAAAGAATTTTTTAGAAGACATCTCAGAGTCTCTGAATTTCAAATCAGAGTCTCTGAAATTGAGAAAAAGAATTTTTCAGAAGACATATCAGAGTCTCTGAATTTCATCTCAGAATCTCTGAAATGGAGAAAAAGAACTTTTAAGAAGACATCTCAGAGTCTCTGAATTTCATCTCAGAATCTCTGAAATGGAGAAAAAGAACTTTTCTGAAGACATATCAGAGTCTCTGAATTTCATCTAAGAATCTCTGAAATGGAGAAAAAGAACTTTTCTGAAGACATATCAGAGTCTCTTAATTTCATCTCAGATTCTCTGAAATTGAGAAAAAGAAATTTTCAAATGTCAACTCAGAAACTCTGAATTTTGTCTCTGAATCAAATTAAATTTATCTCAGAGTTTCTGAAAATGGTCTCTGTAGTCTTCTCAGAGTCTCTGAAATTAATCTCAGATTCTCTGAAATTGAGGATTTTTTTTCAAAATCATCTGTCAAGGGGGAGTCAACAACTTTCAGACCAAGTCATTCCTCAAACAAGAACTTGTTAATTAATAAGCAATTTTTGATATCATTTGAAATTAAAATTTCAGTTTAACTGAACCTTTTTATTACAAGTGATATCTTAAATTACTTCTTAAGGCGAAAGGTTTCTCTAGTCAGCACAAAGAAGATATTCAATTTTTTAATGAAAAATGGCACCCCTTTCCTATTTTCTTGGAACCTACATTCGTAGGTACAACAATTTTCAAGGCCACGTGTCACAAAAGGGGATGAGTGAAAGGCCAAACGGCTTTATCCAAAGGGTCAAATCACTGTTGTTTCACCTTATGTACTCGAGTGTATCTTTTTCTAAATTTGGATACAAAACCAATTTAACATCCGGTTATTCATTTTTACAAATTACTCTCGAGCACTTACTCTTTCTCTCCAAAAGTATTTGAACTTCATCTTCTTCACTTAAACCTCAACAATGGCGTCTTCAAATGAATGGTGCAAACTTTTTCCCAAATCTGGCGAACCTTCAAGACTGTATCGTTTTCCAATCAAAGACAACAATCACATGATTCAGCTTGATTCTCCCAAATTTGAGGAACAATACGGAGTAATCTGCGAGTTCTTCTCAAACTGTGAACTGACTTAAGCCCTAACTGATTTTACCAATGAATGTCCATTATCGTTTGTTCAAGAATGGTTTTCATCAAGTCACTACAGCGATGCACATAACGGAATAATCGGCGAGTTCAACATATCTCAAGTTGTAAAATGTCGGATACTCATCATTCCTACTGTTCTAAGAGAAGTTCTCCCACTCCTAACAGCTGAGGAACTTCAAATCACGCGTTTTGAAAAACGCCCAACTTCTGAAACCCTACTACAGTTTATTCGAATGCTAGGTTACAACACTGAAATCACCAGATTGAGCAACTTCCGACGACAACACCTACCACCAATCTGGAACTTCATGTTCTCTGTCCTAAACCGCACTCTCAGCTGCAAACTGGGGAGCATGGATCAAGCAACACCAGAAATTCTGTCAATCATGTATGCCCTATTCTTCAATCGTAACTTGGACATGGCCAGCATAATCTATGATATGATTCTGAAATCAATAGAGAAGAAAAACAAATTCTTGGCAAAGGACCCTGAACAAACGACCCAATTATCCAAAGTTCCTTCAATAACATTCCCAAGATTTCTGTCTCTAATCATCCATGCTGCGATCGAGAAGCTTCATATTTTGATTGCCCCTGAGCAACCCAAAACTCCTTTCTACATAATGAACAACTTCAAACCAACAATTTTATCTGAAGGCTATCCAGAAGCAAGGAGGATCCCTCACCACATGCTGAATCAGGTAAATCCTCAATCTGTAGCCTTAGCTTCTTATCTCAGTGTTGCCCAAGGACTAGAACTAGTTCTGGGAACCCCAACACACTTAGGTTTTGAACATGGAATGGAAAGTAAGAGCATCTCGGCTTTAGAGGGATCTGAGGACCCTGAAGTACAGAGCTCTCACAAGAGTGAACCAGAGGGTACTCTTGCTAGAGAAACCGAAGTTGAGAGAGATGACAGAGCACTTGAAAGGGCTGTCAATGAGGACGTTAGGGAAGAAACCTCATCTGCTAGTGTAGATGATAGCTCGACTAGATATGAGGAAAGTGGGGATGAATCTTCAGAGACTAGCTCTGAAGATTCTCAGAGGGAATAGAGCAAGTCTTCTAAGGACTTAGAGAAACCTGAGAGTTCTTCCCCTTCCATACAAAAAGATGCCCCAAGGCACATTTATTTTAGGACACCAACCCCATCTCCCAGTGCAACCACACAATCTAACATACCTGATCCAGAGGTAATTGTTATTGAATCAGAGGTGCACACCTCGAACCCAAACCAGCCAGCCACTTCAGAGGTACCTTTTTCCACCTCTGAAGTTCACATAACTGAGGAAACTCAAATTCTGGATAAGCCCTCTTCACAGGACTTAGCCAATATTTTAAGTACTCAGTTGCCTCAGAGTACATCCGGAAATCCTACACATAATGATGCCTCTATGGCTCATCTCTCACCCTTTAGGATATCCAGAAGTAGCTGTCCAACTCAGGGACAATGGCTTGACCTACAAGGACAAGGATTGACTTGCCTGGATCGCAAGCTCAACTCCCACATTCACTTCTAGTCCTCTGAATATGAGGAGGAGGACTTGGTTGAGAACAGAACACTCAGAGATGATTCTCCGGAACATCAAGGATTGAGTGGAAGTCCTTCCAGAGACAACATTAAAACAACTCTGAACGAAGGCTCCTCTGAACTCGAGGAAAAATTGGCTATATTTGTTGTAACCAATGTAACCCTCTCTGAACTTCTCACAAAATCTGAGTTCCAGAGATTCTGTGAGGAAGTCAGAGACTCCATGAATGAGCATAACTTTTAGAGAATTGAAGGTTCAGAGACCTCTGTTATTCGCTCTGAAAACACAAACCTCAGAGCAGAGGTTTCCACTCTGAAGACCCAACTTTTGGACTCCTCAAACAGAATCCAAGAGTTGGAACAAGAACTGTTCAGACAGAAGGCTCAATCATCTATGGAGATAGCCAATCTTAAAGCTCAGAATGCATCTCTTCAGAGTCAAGCATCTACAACCATCGATGTCCAGAAGGCTCTACAAGAACTGAGGGATGAGGTAGTAGCCACCAGATCATCTTCACTCTCAATAGATCAAATGGCCTCTATCTCTGACTTGTATTCAAGACTGTATTCCAACTGTCAACGCACCATCAGCAACACCACAGCCGCCACCTCGAACTTCTGAAGACCTCATCACCAAAAGTGATCTGGCCTCTTTCAAATCCACAATAATGAGCAGAATGCTGATTTGTTCTTCCAAGATCTCTACAATTGCTCAAAAGCAGGTCAAAGCTACTCTGGAACTTCACAACTATAAATCAGAGGACCAGATTGTTGAAATCAGAACTGCGGCTTCAGAGGCAATAAAATCCATTCAGAAGACACTTCTGGATCCCAAAGGAAAAGGAATCGCTGAACCAAGCTCTCCCAAATACAAACGCAAGTTTTCTGGTGGGACTTGTAGCGATGAAGTGAAGAAAGCCAGATTTTATGATTATGAGGATTCAGATGATGATGAGAACTCTGAATCACAAGATAGGGAGATCAGAGATACAACCGCGCACACCTTTAAAGCTGCTCCCTCTGCACCAGTTCAAGAGAAGGAACCAGAGAGGAACACCACCTTTTCTGATGAAAACCGAACTTTGTAATCATTCACAACACCGGTAATACTTTTTGCCTCATCAACACCAGGTGTTCCAATTACTCCAGTTACCGATGCAACTCCAGAGAAAATTGGAGCTCTGGAAGAGGAAGAAGAATAACTTGTAGACTTCTCTACATCCTCTGAAGATGCATTCTCATCACCCGAAAGACAACCAATGGTGATGAGAGATGCCTTTGACTCAGAGTCTGAGAAAGAACAGAAAGATTCTGACAGAGAGGAAGAAGCTGTTGGAGAAGAGATCGAAGTAATTGATGTCGAAGAGTATGTTTTCAAAAACGCTCAACCTCATCATATCTCAACAACTTCAGACATAAGAGAATCTCCAGAGATAGATGGATATATCTCTGAACAACCATCAGAGATAACTCAGTCACAGCTCAAGGACAAAGAAACAATGGTTGTTGATGAACAGGCTCCTCAAGAGAATCTTGTTCAGAAAACAAGCATCGGTTTACCAGCCAAGGTCTTCACTCATCCTCCCACATTCTTATAATTCACTCCTGAAGCATCAATAGAAGATCACTTTAGGCATATCTACTGCGAGTTCAATATGGGAGACACACAAGTAATCCCTCTGAATCCAAGAATCAGAGAGGATATGCCAGACTACGAACGAAGATTCATACAGTCAAAGACATCACCAAGAAAGGCGGTTCTCAACGATGCTCCAATAATAAAAGTTGAGAAAATCACTGAAAAGATTCTGATCAGAAGATTTACGAGTTCAATGATAATGATCTCGTAAATCTAAATCCTTATGATCTCACTTATCTCTATGCCTACTGATCTGCAAGATACGATTCAGGAAGAAGGGAGATAAGAATGGGGATGGTTGAAGTAAGACGGGCAATGGAAGCTTACATCAAACACATAGCCAAACGAGACTTTCAGATAGCTCTGAACTTGGGTGAAGAAAAGCTCCAAGTGACTGAACCAGAGAAAACCATCGAAAACCTGGACAAACAGAAGACTGGATCAATCATTAAAGAACCTATGGGTTTTATCTACAGAGTGAACCAAGAAAATAAAATCTTTCTAGCTTCGCAAGTATCGAAGTATTCTGATGAAACCTTGAAAGGCGTACAAAAGATGATTCATGTCAAGCAAGAACGGCACAGAGCAGACCTACTGGCAAAACTAGACTTGGAAATTGGCTCAATGATTAACTTCAGAGAGCTAATCATGAAGTTTCATAGGATATGTTCTAGTGATAGGTTCTGATTATTTTTTTAATATTATTTTCTTTTGTAATTCCAAATTCTTATGAGAAGTAATATTTACAGAGGATGACTTTCTCCTCTTTGCTTTCTAGTTTAAATGTTCTATGTGTTATTTGTTTATTTTCAGTATTTAGGGGGAGATTGTTAGCCCCAAATCTGAACCAATGAAAGTATTGAAAATAACTAAGTCTTCATCTAAGGACTTTCAAGGGACATCAACAAGTTTGTCTCTGAAGTCAGTTCAGAGTCAGTCTGAAGAAAGCAAGTTTGTCTCTGAAGTCAGTTCAGAGTCAGTCTGAAGAAAGCAAGTCTATCTCTGAAGTCAGTTCAGAGTCAGTCTGAAGAAAGTATGTCTGTCTCTGAAGTCAGTTCAGAGACAGTCTCTCAGAAAGACATCAGAGAGCCCCTCATCAGAGATCCTACTTCAGAGCTCTGAAGATGTTCACTCTGAATTTCATGACAAAGAAGAACAGATGACACGTCACCTAGTGATAATATTTACTTTATAGAGTAGGTCACTGTTCAAGCATGTCTTGATCTTACCTCTTAGGTAAGACACTGTTCAATATCTTGATCTTACCTCTTAGGTAAGATACTGTTCAAGCCATGCTTCTATTTGTCAGATAAGTACATTGTTTACTTTATGGTGCTATAAAAAGGACCATCACCTTATTGTTCAAAGTGTGCTTAAGAAATCTTATAACTGATAATATAAGTTGAATATTTTATTCAAAGAATATCTTGTTTATCTATTATTTGCTTTATGAACTGTGATATTTGAATCTCCTTTGATATTAAACTATACTGCTTCCGCTGTTATTACTCTTATTGTTTATATCATTGTTGTGAGATTAAATCTGGGATCCAACAATAATGATGTAATTGATCAACTTGCTTCACATAAACAAAACCTTGTAACTTCTTACAAGCGATATTCAATAAAGCAATTGATTCAATTATCTCCTATTTCTACTACATCTCATTATTATTATCAGAGAACTGATTTTGCTTATTCTCATAATTCTTCTGATTGGTATGGATCTTATCATGTTTATTCTTCGAGATCAAATATTTTTATAGGTTTTCAAAAGGACAGAGGGTCCATTTTCAAATGGATACCAAAATCTTGTGCTAATCTGTTAGGACCCGTTTTTAAATGGGTACCTAAAGTTATTGTTTCCTGATTTCTCTTGCAGACCCGGCATATGTGGTACTTGGACAGTGGATGTTCCAAACATATGACTGGGCAAAAAGATTTATTGTCTAATTATACAAAGAAATTCAGTGGAAATGTCAGATTTGGAAACGATCAGCTTTCACCAATCTTAGGATATGGTGACATCATTCAAGATAACATAACGATCAGTAAGGTGAGTTATGTCGAAGGCTTAGGGCACAACTTGTTTAGCATTGGTCAATTCTGCGATAAAGGGTTAGAGGTCAACTTCAAATCTAAGAGTTGCTCAGTTCGTACTGAAGATGACACATAACTCTTAGGTGGACATCGCAAGACAAACCTCTATACCATCTGTGGCCCAAGAATTACTATCTATAACACATTTAGATTGACACAAACACTTTTATTAGATCAAACACATGAATTACAATTAATCACAGATCTAACAATTAGTCACAGATCTCACGAATATGTGTGTGTTCTTTGTGTGTGTGTTCTTACTCTCTCTCACACACTTACTCTCTTGCTTACACAAATCTTCTAGAAACAATACAAGGACTTGCTTATATGTAGGTCAACATGACCAAGCAAGGTCCAAGGTTCAGATTGACAACCAGGTATGCTTAATGACAAAAGCTTCACTGCAGCAAAGTTGGCTCTGGCATAGACGTTTATCACACCTGAACTTTTGTTATATCAACAAGCTGGTTAGTGGAAAATTGGTAAAAGGACTCCCTGAGCTGAAATACGAGAAAGAACACTTATGTACTGCATGTGAGAAGGGTAAGATGAAGAGAGCTCCGCATAAACCGAAGCCTGAACCAAGCACTAGTTCTCCGTTAGAATTGTTACATATGGATTTGTGTGGTCCAATGAGAACTCAGAGTTTGGGTAGAAAGAAATACGTGTTGGTCATTGTGGACGATTACTCAAGATACACATGGGTCAAATTTCTTCGATCAAAAGATGAGACGCCCGAAGTTCTCATTACTTTCTTAAAGACGACCCAGGTGAATATGCAGAGACAATTCGAGTTTCTACAAACTGATAACGACACAGAGTTAAAAAACAAAACAGTTGAAGAATATCTCGAATCGGTCGGGATATCACATCAGTACTCTGTTGCTCGTACGCCTGAACAAAATGGAGTAGTCGAAAGGCGAAATCGAACACTAGTCGAGGCCGCTCGTACTATGCTCAGCCAATCCGATCTACCTCTATTCTTGTGGGCAGAAGTTGTGTCAACTGCATGTCATACTCAAAATCGATCCATGATACATCGTCGTTTTCAAAAGACTCCATATGAGCTGATCAACAACAGAACACCGACAATCAAGTATTTTCACATATTTAGGTGTAAGTGTTTCGTGCTTAACGACAGAGAGAGTCTAAATAAATTCAGTGCTAAGGCAGATGAGGGTATCTTCATTGGTTATTCTTCAACATCGGCAGCATACCGTGTTTATCTGAAGAAGTCAAAGACAGTCATTGAGAGCGTAAATGTTACATTCGATGAAGATATGGGTTCTGAACAATTCAGTTCAGAACCCGTGAAAGCTGGAGTATTAGCTTCTGGGCAGATCAGTCCAGAACCTGCTTCTACAGCGAATAATTCAAATAACGCTTCTACTTCTAGTTCACATTTATCTGATTTAGATTTGTTATTTGAATTCTTTTATGATGAGTTTCTAGGTTCTAATGTATATAAATCTGCGGTGACTGACAGGTCTGAAGACACAAGTTGCAATCATCCAGTCACTTCAGAAGTCATAACTGAACAAGAATCCTCCGTTCAGTCAGAAACTCACATTCCTACAATTACTCCTACAGTTGCAGATATACAAGAAACTGCTGAGACAGAAGTAACTATTTCAGTTGGGTGTCATACATTGTCTACTCAACAGCCAAATTCTACTGTTCCAACTGATACTTCTGCACCTGAAACTTCAACTGCAAACCCCCTTCCTATTATTGAAACTGAAGAGTCTGATAGTGGATTTCTAGATGATGATCATATTCAATCAGTATCTACTCCACTCCCTCATGAGCATCGCTGGACCAAAGAGCATCCATTACATCAAGTAATTGGAGATCTTAACAAGCCTGCACAAACTAGGTCAGCGATTTTGAATCAATGTATGCATGACTCATTCCTCAGCAAGATAGAGCCCACACGAGTATCTAAGGCTCTTGCTGATTCGGACTGGGTATCTGCCATGAAAGAAGAGATCAATCAGTTTGAAGAACTAAAGGTTTGGAGATTAGTTCCAAAACCAGAAGAAAAATCCATAATTGGCACTAAATGGGTATTCAAAAATAAAAAGAATTAAGATGGTATCGTCATAAGGAACAAAGCTAGACTTGTTGCCAAAGGTTACCGGCAAGAGGAAGGCATAGATTACGATGAGACGTATGCTCCAGTAGCGCGTATAGAGGCAATCCACATGTTTCTAGCCTACGCAGCTCATAAGAATTTCACAGTCTTTCAGATGGATGTGAAAACATCCTTTCTGAATAGCATTCTTAAAGAGGAAGTTTACGTGTCTCAACCAGAAGGGTTTGTCGATCCAGAGAAACCAGATCACGTCTACATCTTGGACAAAGCCCTGTACGGTTTAAAACAAGCCCCTCGAGCATGGTATGCTGTTCTATCAAAATTCTTGGTCAAGTCCGGTTTTTCCAAAGGTAAGGTTGATACCACTTTGTTCATCAAAAAGGAAAAAGCCGATATCATTCTTATTCAAATATATGTTGATGATATAATATTTGGCTCTACTAATCCTAAATTTTGCAAAAACTTTTCTAACCTCATGGTGTCACGTTTTCAAATGAGTATGATGAGAGAGATGAATTTCTTTCTCGGATTACAAGTTAAACAGTTTTCAACGGGGATTTTCATTAACCAATGTAAGTACATTTTGGATATTCTTCGGAAGTACAAAATGGAAAATTGTAAACAAATTGGAACCCCGATGGCACTAGGTACTAAAATTAGCACTGATCCTTCGGGTAAAAGTGTTGATGTTAGGACTTATAGAGGTATGATAAGATCGTTAATGTATCTTACATCTAGTAGACCGGATATTATGTTTTCAAAATGTTTATGTTCTAGATATCAGGCTGCTCCTAATGAATCCCATTTGGCTGCTGTCAAACGGATTTTTAGGTATCTGAAGGGGACTGCAGATCTTGGTTTGTGGTATCCTAAGGATACTGGTTTTCAACTGACTGCCTATTCAGATGCAGATCATGCAGGTTGCATGTTGGACAGAAAGAGTACTTCAGGTTACATTCAATTCCTTGGAGACAAGCTCGTTAGCTGGGCATCAAAGAAACAATTATGCGTTTCCACATCGACTGCTGAAGTAGAGTATGTAGCTGCTGCTAGTTGCTGCTCTCAAGTTCTGTGGATGCGAACACAGCTGCGAGACTATGTATTAAAGTTTGATAAAATTCCAATATATTGTGACTCGAAGAGTGCAATCGCAATATCTGCTAATCCTGTCCAGCATACGAAAACCAAACACATTGATGTCAGGTATCATTTTACTAAGGATAATGTAGAAAAAGGAACAATTGAACTCTATTTTGTAAAAACAGATTATCAACTTGCAGATTTATTTACCAAACCATTAGATGAAAATAGATTTAATTTTCTTATCTCTAAGCTTGGTATGTTAAATCTGAAGACATAATCAGTTATTACCTAATATAGTTAAGTATTGTTATTTTTCATCATTTTTTTATGTTTGAACGATATTTGCACTTTAATTGTTTGCTCATGATCTCAGGGGGAGTAAGAGAAGAATTTTAGATGATTTACATACATTTTAAGGGGGAGCATAACTAATTTCTGCATTTTTCTTAACTGACAAATTTTTGTGATGCATGATTTTAGGGGGAGCTTATATGTCATACCAAAAGGAGTAAGACTATGATTTCTGATTAGTTCAAATCAGAACTTGTACTGTTAACTGTTTTACTGCTTTATGTTTTTTAATTTTTTTTTGTGAATAAAGTTGCTTTGACTAGACTTTGAGATTTTTCCAGGATGAGAGAAGCTTAAAAGATCATATCATTTTGACTTAAGCATGACTTCATGAGATTTAAGATTGAGCGAAAAGGTAAATTTTTTATCTTAATCTCAAATATATCTGAAAGAAGGACAACTTTCAGATATAGAAAACATGTTCTGAAATGTTCAAACCACTTCCCGATTCTTAAACAGATTTTATAATTTGGAAGTGTGATTTTAAATGTTTTCATTTTATTTTTTGTGCTTAATTGTTAAATAAACCGTGTGTTTCCAAAGATAAATACTTGCGTATTGTCTTTTCTACATACTTTCAAGTATTCACACACATCGTTTTAATTTTTGATCAAATTGTTCTTACCATGTCTCATATTGAAACAATTTTTCGATGGTAAGACACCCCGCTTGTATTTTAAAGAATTTTGAGCGATATTTCATTTCAAAACGTCATTTCAAGAATGTCTATATTTTTGTTTCGTATAGACAATATCCATTATTCTTGACCATAAGTCTTAATTGATATATATTTCATTTCTGATCATTTTCATACAATGTCAGATTTTCAAACAAGTCTTTTGCATTCATGTTCATTCATTCACTATACGTGTTTGAAAATACTTTAACGTTTTCAAATGCTCAAATCTTCATGATTATATTTTATGAGCATACATTTGTTTGACATTTGAATATGAGCTTTAACTGATAAAGTTAAATCATTATGAGCAACACGTTCTTTTAGGATCATACATGGGTTCTTTGTGCTAGGAATTAACTGAACTTCTATGGAATCACGTTAACCAATGATTTCTACCCAAGAAGTTAATCCTTTAGTAATTGAGTATGAGGAGTCGAAAAGAAATGAGTGTGGGTGTGATGAGGTAAAATGGAAAAGAGAGTTTGGTTAGTCGTGAGCTTAATGATCAAAAGAAAGAGGGTGTGAGAACAGAGTAAAAGAATATTAAACTCTGCACCAACTACTTTCTGAGTCGGGCAACCACATTACTAGCGTTTCACAACTCTTTGATAAACGTTATTGAAACAGGCAACTAGCCCATGCCAACTCTTGTTAAAAACCCCACCAGCTACTCATTTTCTTCTCAAAAAGAAAATGTTTCACATTTTCAAAGGGGACGCAACATATAATCTATCTGGTTTTCATTTGGAAAATCTGGATATTGAAAAAGAAGGAAATCTGCCCCACCTTCGCACTTCAATCATGCACATTGAGTCTGTGTTTATCTACTGTTGTCTAAGTGGTTTACACTATGTTGAGCCTTTATAAAAGCAATTATTCGTGCTTAATTCTTTCTACACGTGCACGAACACACAAGGAGTTCGTTTCTTTGTCATAACATTCATAGAAATTGCCTTTGTGGTATTTCGATGATTGGATGGAAGCCCTGGGGGAATGAACATCAAAAAGCTCCTTTATATTGTGTATCTGTTACACACAGTGACTTCGTGTTACTGTCAGGCATTCTAACTGATTCATCTGTTGATTCAAAAGTTACATGTTCTTATTTTGTCTGGATTTGCAAAGATCTAGATGAATACTTGGTTATGGATCACAGAATCAGAGGCTCAATTTGACAAATCAGAATGGTTAAAGACATTTCTTGGGAGAAAAGTTTTGATGATATAGATGCTCAAATCATCAAAAAGGGGGAGATGATATCAAGAAATGATAAAGTTTTGAGAGATGACTTTCAGAAATGTCCAAGTCAGAAAAGTTCAAAGTAAAGATTTGAAGATTTGAAGAAGATCAAAGAATTTCTGAGGATGTACTGATTTGAGGAAATTTTCTTTGAAGATTTTTTGCTAAAGCAATCCGAGCTGATTCTGAAGATAATTTCTTTCCAAAGTCTGAAAGTGTCTTGTGAAGGTTTTGGGGAGATTGTTAATCGTTTGAAGATAGTTTTGGAAAGAATACCGTCAAAGAAAAAGGGGAGATTGTACTGACAGAGCTTAAAAGTGAAGATTGAATTGCTAGATATTTTAACAGTGATCTTGAATCTAAAGGGGAGATTGTTAGAGCATAAATATTTTGGATACAAGATCAAGAAGACAAAAGTCAAGGTTTAAAAAGTCAAAGCTGAAGAAAGTCAATTCTCAAGTGAAAGTCTAAGTCTTTGTAATAAAAGTCAAAGTCAACATTTGTATTAGTTTTTTTTTCCTTTTTGTTTTAGTTGTAGGTATAAATAGTTTCCTTTTCCTTTGTAATTAGTAAGAAAAACAGAAGTGGTATTCAGTTGTACGTTTTTCCAGAGAGAGATCTGTAGAGAGAGAGAGAGAGAGAGAAAGTTGTAATTGTGGAATTTGAAAGAGAAATCAAACAGGTAATTGGATTGAATTGTTTGTTTGATTAATTGTTTGTGATTAGAAACCAGAAAAACAGGGAATAACACTGCTTCTGAACGATCTTCAGAAAAACAAGATCACGAAGACGAACACCGAGAACAACATCAAGTTCATGAACAATCTCCAGCCTGAATGGAAGTCGTTCGTCTCTCATATCCGTCATACTCAAACCCTGGAGACGATTCCTCTACACGAATTATATGAAATGCTTATCCAGGATGAAGAGGAAGTTCTTGAGTTGATGGGAAATAAAAAGGAAGATGAAAAGACGGTGGTTGATCCGTTAGCGCTTGTATCAGATAAAAGAGGTAAATCTGTCAGTTGCGCGCCTGAAAAGGAGCCAGTAAAAAGTGATTCTGAACCCGAAGATCCTGATAGTGACTCGGATCCAGAATACACTCAGATTAAAGAAGCTGTGTTGTTCTTAACGCAAGCGTTCCAGAAGAGGAAATTCTTCAACAAGTCTTCATCAAACAAGCAAAGATACTACACTACTCCTCTCAATCGACGTGATAAAGAGAAGTATGAAGGGAAGAGACGCGTTGATGAAGGAAAGAAGACTGAGAAAAGACGAGAAGAGAAAGAAAAAGAGGAGCCGACCAAATACTATAACTGTGGTCGGTTGGATCACTTTGCCAAAGATTGTCGCAAGCCTGTCGTGCGCAACTCAGATTACTAAAAAGCCAAGATGCTGTTGGCCAAAGAAAAGGAAGCAGGTAAGGCTTTCATGGCAGAAGATGACTACTGGATTAACGTATCTGATGAAGAAGATGATGATGCTGAAGCACATCTGTGTTTCATGGGCAAGCACTCAACACAGTCCGATACTGATAATGATGATCGTGATTCCCCATGTCAGGTATGTGCTCCTTACCTAGAAGCCTTAATTGAACAGTTGCAAATCACTGTGCACAAATTAGACTCCTGCAAGCTAACCATAAAAGAAAATGAACAACTCATCTCATCTCTGGAAAAACGTGTGTCTGCACAGTCTGATATATTGAACAACAAAGCATAGATATTGCTGGCAACCTGTGCATAATTTCAAATTTAAAAGAAGAGTGTGAGAGTTGTTCAAAAGAATCAAAAGAATTAAAGACCAAAGTAGATGATCTTACCTATGAGCTACGTGTGTCAGAAAATGAGAAAATTGATATTGTGACTCAAAGCGTGGCTTACAAAAATGAAAATCAAAGGTTATCTAATCAATTAAAGGATCTTGAAAGGAAACTTTATAAAATTGGTCAATCTCATCAAACGCTGAATCTAATTGCACCAAAAGAACCCAAGTATGCGGATACGGGTATCGGTTACGATAACCCATATTATCTGAAAAAGGCCTTATCCGAAGTTCCTACGTTATATGCGTTAGAATTTCTTGGAATAGACAAAACCTATCCAGAGTACAAAATCAATTGGACCAAACCACTTGATGATGAGGAAATGGAAGAGGACAATTTGCGAAGGGATAACTCTACCAAAATGAAACTTCCTTTCATTTATGATTCATTGAATGCATCTTACAATGAAGAAAAACCCTGTTTCCTTTCAAATGACTATTTTAAAAGCTACACTCAAGTTGAACTTGATGCTAAAACCGTTAAAACTGAGAAGGAATTACTAGACCATAAAGTTTATGTTCCACCTCTGCTTTTAGAAAAGAAAATTGTTCAGCTAGAAGAGTCATTTGCACAGGAGAGGAACATTTTTCAAAAGGAAAAACAAGAGTTACTATCTCAAATTGAGTGCCTCAATTCCGATAAAATAGAAACTGTGTCAGAGGAGGAAAAAGAATACTTTCAGATAGAAATAAAGAAACTAAATTCACAACTGGCTGCTTTGGCAGCAGATCGGATGAAAGAGCGACTTCACAAGGTTGAGCCTCAAGCTAAGCCTACAATTCTCCAAGTTGAGAAAACTCATCTGTCTGAAAATTTCTATCCAACCTCAGACACATCTTCCTGTAAAGCCTTTATGGGTGACTCGTCACCAAAATTTTCAAATAAAGGAAAAGAGCCTCAATCTTTAGAAACGGATCATTGTTCTGATTTTCAAAACGCTTCCGCCTATGATCCGCTTAAAACAAATCCTTCCGATATTTAATTTTTTAAATTTAATTTTAATTTTAAAATTAAGCGGCAAAATTAAATTTTAATTTTTTAAATTTGAAAAAATCTTGCCATGTGTCCTTTGGGGAAAGGTTCTCGCCGTGGTGGAACCAAAGCAGTTCGATTTCAACTACACCCATGATGACATGTGTGATGTCATGGGGGCATGGGAAACACGCGTGTCAAGTGTAGGTAACAGGCGTCGAAGATCCGACGGTGCGATCGAAAAGACGATCAACACGTGTCGATTATCAGTTGTTTCGACTTTATACGTTTGGGCGTATAAATAGGGATCCTTGGTGGATTATTTCCTTTTACACCATCAGAGTATTTTAGAGAGATATTTCAATGAATCCCTTCCAAGTCTTAAAACATCCATACGATCCTTGCCAAGTTTTGGTTTCGATCGAGGTTTAGAGCGACTATTTAAGGTACGATTGTTCTTTGAACTTTTATATGCATTTTAAGACTTGTGCTAGGAAGCCTAGGAAATACTGGGATATACTAGGTTTGATTGAGTTAAAAATCAACCTTACTGGTCTTGTTGGTAATTTTAGTAAAATCATCGGTTCATTTTATGTAATTGGGTTCACAAGATAATAATGGGGTTGATAGCTAAGTTATAACATGAGTTAGGAGGTGTAGAGTGCACACTCGTGTAATCTAACTAGAACCCGGGATCATTGGATGGTTATGTTTGGCGAGTTACTATGTGGAAAAAGCCTGAGCACGACCCGTGCGTTTTTCCTGTTTGGCGAGTTACTAAGTGGAAAAAGCTTGAGCACGAACCCGTGCGTTTTTGTTCATAAAATGAGAACGGGCCGTGCGTTTGTCGACAAAAGGTTTTTCACGACCCATGCGCTTTTCTTCTTGAAATTGGCACAGGCCGTGCGTGGTCGTCAGAAGGTTTTGTACGACCCGTACGTTTTTCTTCTTCAAATTGGCACGGGTCGTGCGTCTTCGTCAGTTTCGTAACTGATTAGATTTTTTTGTAAGCACCAACATTAATGTCCATAATCAATCCCATTAATTGGAAAATTATTGTCATTAATAATATAGGATCGGTTACGATTCTCTTGGTGTTTAAATAGGATCGATTTCTGCCAGAATCGATACCGGTGAATTTGAGATTATCCTCGAGGAATTTCATGATACCCAGGCATAATAGGGTCGAAATATCACTTAAGGAAAGCGAGCTCTCACGCGATCTCGAATTCTTATTCAAGTTCCAATCTTTCTCTTCTCTCCCTCTCCATCGATTTTCTGCACCACTCCCCAACAATCTTAAGTGATATTCCGTTCTTAAGAGAGATGGTAAGTGATCAATCCATGAGAGACATGACGACCAAGTTCACAAAACTTGAGAAGTTCGAAGGTGTCGATTTTCGGTGATGGCAAAAGAAGATGCACTTTTTGTTGACCACATTGATGGTCGTGTACGTGTTGAGCACTCCGATGCCATAGGTGATGGAAGACGAGACGTTGGAGATGACCCGACGTCATGGCAAATGGGAAAACGACGACTACATTTGTTGTAGCCACATCTTAAACGGTACGCATTTTAGGCCAATATGCTCAACACAATATGAAGATGGACGAATCCATCTCCGTATCGAGCATAATTGATAAATTTCCACCCTCTTGGAAAGATTTCAAACACATGTTGAAACACAAGAAGGAAGAGTTGTCTCTTGTACAACTCGGTAGTCACTTGCGTATAAAGGAATCTCTTCTGGCGCAAGAGACTGAGAAACCTAAAATGAAAGAGGTTTATGCACCTTCGGTGAACATGGTGGAAGAGGGAAGATCCAACAACTTCAAGGGAAAACGTAAGTTCAATGTAGCCAAGAAAGGTTCCAACAAAAAGGTTAAATTAAACAGTTGGACTTGTGGCATGACTGGCCATCAGACGGGATTGTCGGGTTGTCAAGAATATGAATAGAGCAAGCACAAGTGGTGGTGGGCAAGGATCAACACACACGGTAAGGTCAGTTTATTGACTTTGGTTTTCATTCAAGGTTGAATTATGTACCACTAATATTCGAATCATTTTACGTTCAGGATGATGATGATGCTTGGTGGATTGACACGGGTGCCTCGACTCATGTGTGCAAGGATCGACGTTGGTTCACCTCGTTGGAACCGGTTGAAGACGGATCCGTGCTACACATGGGGAACGAGTCAAATGTTCCCATTCTTGGATGCGGGTTAGTTAGGCTAGAGTTTAGTTCTAGAAAAATAATTGAACTTATTGACGTTTTGTTTGTACCTCAAATTCGAAAGAATTTGGTTTCCGGTAGTATCTTGAATAAGTTAGGATATAGGCAAGTTTTTGAGTCTGGCAAGTTTACCTTGTCAAAAGGTGGCTCTTTTGAGCAAGATTTTTGGATTCTATTTAGATTTGTTCATCCCCCTTCTTTGGTCTATCTCTATTGCACTTAGTAAGTGGTTGATTTCCATATTTGGTTATCCCACTTTGATGTGTGCTGCAGTTCATAAACAGGTAGTGTGGCCATGGATCTTTGATCTGGCTAGTAAGTCTCCCTGTTATGGATTTGCTTTCTTGTGTTTCCATGACCAGCTTATTATTTTCTGGGAGGATTTCTTTAGTTTTTCTCTTGATATGGCCTTTGGCCAAATATCAACCATTTGGGTTTTTGAAATTCCTCTTAGATCCAGCAGCAAGTGGGTTTTTTGGAATGATTTTTGGACTATGTTGAGATTATCTCAAATAAGGAGTTTATTGTTTGGGGCTGAGATTATTTGGGATGTTATTTGGTTTTATAAGGGTTATTTCAAGTTTATTTCTTGGGCCATATTACGGTTGAGATCTATTCATATTTGGGCCGAAAGAAGTGGATGTGGTAGTTCTCATTGGGCTGAAAGTGTTGTTTGTTATGATGATTTATATGGTTGGGATTATATGGGCTTTGTTTGGAATTCTGAGATGAATTGTTGGGCCAATTATAATATGATGTTTGGAGAGCATGCTTTGGTGTATTGGACTATTGGGCCTATTCAACACAGATTTGGGCTTGTGAGAAATTTTAAAGATAAATGGCATTTATTGAAGCGTTGGGCCAAGTTTGATAATATATTTAGTCATGGAAGAGCCCATTATTGTTTTATGGGTCTTATTAATATTATGTATTGCCATGAGTGGGATTTTATTTTTTATATTGGGGATTGGGTGCTAAATTCCATTGTGGGGTTTAGAGTTAGGCCCTTATTGGCTATGTTGCCTAAACATTTCTTAGGTAGGCATTTTGTCTTCGAGGGGGATGCCCTTCGTATTTTGTAAGTTCTTTTTGTTTGAATAAAGTTTGTCCTGGGGTTCCGTCCCCTTTTTCAAAAAAAAAAAAAAGGTGGCTCTTTTGAAGGATTTGGTTATTTGAATAATAACATGTTTATGTTGAGTTTGAATAAAAATAATCGTGTTTCTAATTCCGTTCATGTTGCAAATGAGAATTGTGTTGATTCTTTTTTATGGCATGTAAGGCTTGGTCATGTTAATTTCAAAAGACGGTCTTATTCCGGCTTTTGACGTTAAAACCGAAAAATGTAAAACTTGCATGTTGACAAAGATCACTAGACAACCTTTTCCTAATGTGAAAAGGGATTCATCGGTGCTTGAATTAATTCATAGTGATCTTTGTGATTTGCATTCAACTCCGTCTTTTGGTAGTAAAGAGTATGTTGTTACTTTTATTGATGACGCTTCACGTTTTTGTTATATTTATTTGTTGCACTCAAAAGATGAAGCGTTGGATAAATTTAAAATTTATAAAACGGAGGTTGAATTGTAAATGAACAGTTTTATTAAATGTTTACGCACCGATCGTGGTGGGAAATATTACGACCCCATGTTTTCCCAATCCGTAGGAATCATTCATGAGACCACAACGCCTTATACACCACAACAAAATTGTGTGGCGGAACGGAAAAATAGAGTTCTCAAAGAAATGGTGAACTCTATCTTATCCTACTTGGGATTGAGTGATGGATTTTGGGGTGAAGCCATGTTAACGACTTGTTATTTATTAAATCGAGTTCCCAATAAAAAGAACAAGATTACCTCATATGAACTTTGGTTCAAGAAAAGGCCTAACTTGAATTATGTTCGAGTTTGGGGTTGTTGAGCAATTGTTGGACTACCCAAACCCAAAAGGAAAACTTTGGGTGAGAAAGGTATTGATTGCATCTTTGTTGGATATGCCGAGCATTCCAAGTCCTATAGGTTCTATGTTATTACACCTAATGATTTTATTGCGATTCACACCGTTATAGAATCGAGAGATGTATTATTTGATGAGACTAGATTCTCATGAGTACCTAGGCCAAAGGACATAGTTCCAAGTACTAGTGGAACTAGTGAGGTTGAAGAATAAGCAATTGTTCCAACCGAATCTCCGATGCTTCGAAGGAGCAAAAGAGGAAGGATTGAAAAATCATTTGGTCCAGATTTCCAAGTGTACTTGGTAGGAGGATGAAGAGATGAGATTGGGTCACAATTCTCTTACTGTTATAGTATTGAGGAAGATCCAAAATCATTTGATGACGCTATGAAGTCTCAAGATATTGCTTTATGGAAAGAAGCAATAAATGATGAGATGGATTCCATCATGGGGAATAATACTTGGGTATTATCGGACTTGCCACCGGGTTGTATACCGTTGGGATGTAAGTGGATCTTCAAAAGGAAGATGAAAGCCGATGGATCAATCGACAAGTTCAAAGCTCGATTAGTAATCCAAGGCTTTAGGCAACGGGAAGGCATCGATTATTTTGATACCTATGCCCCGGTTGCTAGAATCTCCACGATTAGATTGTTGATAGCCTTAGGAGCTATCCACAATTTAGTGATTCACCAAATGGATGTCAAAACGACATTCTTGAATGGTGACTTGGAGGAAGAAGTTTACATGAAACAACCAGAAAGTTTTGTTATGCCCGGGATGGAGCATAAGGTATGTAAACTTGTAAAATCATTGTATGGCTTAAACAAGCACCCAAACAATCGCATAAAAAATTTGATATGGTTATCTTGTCCAATGGTTTTATGTTAAACCAAGAGGACAAGTGTGTATATAGCAAATTGACACATCCGGTAACGGAGTAATCATTTGTTTATACGTTGATGACATGTTGATCTTTAGCACCAACCAAAATCAAGTTGATAAAACGAAAGAGTTTTTGTCATCAAGTTTCTCCATGAAAGATATGGGAGAGGTGGAGGTGGTCCTTGGAATAAGGATCAAGCGTGAGAACAAAGGGATTGCAATTACACAATCTCATTACATCGAGAAAGTATTAAAAAAATTTAATTGCTTTGATTGTTCTCCGGCGAGTACTCCATTTGATCCGAGTGTGAAGCTTATGCCCAATTCGGGTGAAGCGGTGTCACAACTCGAGTACTCAAAGGCTATTGGATGCTTGATGTATGCCATGACAAACACTAGGTCGGATATCGCTTTTTCCGTAGGCAAGTTGAGTAGGTATACTAGCAATCCTAGTATACACCATTGGCAAGCGATAAGACGAGTATTTAAATACTTGAATAAAACCATTGATTATGGTTTGTCATATGTCGGGTTTCCTTCAGTATTAGAGGGATATTCGGATGTAAGTTGAATTACCAACTTAAAAGATCACTCTTCTACGAGTGGTTAGGTATACTTGCTTGGGGGAGGCGCCATCTCATGGGCTTCCAAGAAGCAAACTTGCATCACGAGTTCGACTATGGAGTCGGAATTTAGGGCATTAGCCGCTGCCGGTAAAGTGGTGGAGTGGCTAAGGAAGTTAGTCCATGAAATTCCGTTATGGCCGAAACCAATATCACCCATTTCTATCCGTTGTGATAGTGCGACTACTTTGGCTAAAGCTTATAGTCAAATATATAATGGAAAGTCTATACACTTAGGTGTTAGACGTAGCATGATTCGTGAGCTAATCACGAATGGGGTGATTTCGATTGAATTTGTTCGGTCACAACAAAATCTAGCGGACCGCTTGACGAAGGGGTTAGCTAGGGACTTGGTTCACAAGTCGGTGATAAAATATTCCATGATTTAAATGCTCAAATATTCATGATTATCTTCATGAGCATACAAATATCTTACATGTATTTTATACTGTGCTTTAACTGTTGACGTTAAACAATTGAGCAACATTTTGCTTCTAGGACAATATACATGGGAATTGTGTGAGCTTAATTGAACTTCTATCGATTCATGATAACCAGTGTTTTCTACCCAAGAAGTTATTCCTTGATTGGTCGAGAGGCAAGAGGTCAATATCTTAGTGTGGGTGTGTGATGAGATAAAATGAAAAGAGAGTTTTCTTAGAAGTGAGCTTAAATGTTAAAAAGAAGGAGGGTGAGAGATCAGAGTAAAAGAATATCAAACTCTGCACCAACTTTTTCTGAGTCGGGCAACCACATTACTATTGTTTCACAATTCTTTCGTGAACATCATTGAAACAGACACCTAGCCCATGCCAACTCTTGTTTAAACCCCACCAGCTAATCATTTATTTCTTAATAAAGAGATGTTTACACATAATCTATCTTGTCTTCATTCGGAAGATGTGAATATTGAAAAAGAAGGAAGTTTGCCCCACCGTCGCACTTCGATCATGCACAATTGAGTTTGTGTATTACTGTTGTTGTCTCAATAGTTTACACATGTTGAGCCTTATAAACATTCATGTTTAAATTCTTTCATACACAAGCACGAACACACATAATTTTATTTGTTCTGTCGGAACGTTCATAGAATAACCTTGTGTTATTCGATGATTGAATGGAAGACCTGGGGAGTGAACACAAATAAAACTCCTTGTACAGTACATTCGTTGTAATAAGTGACTTCGTGTTACTTACATGCATATTAACTGATTCACTTGTTGATTCAGGGTTACATTCTTATTTGTAAGAATTTGAAAAGATTCAGATGAATATATTATGAATTGATGGATGTTCAGAGGTTCATATGGAAAGATAGTCAAGAAATGATCTATGGGAGAGCTAATTTCATGAAATGAAAGTCCTGTAAAAGGTCAAATTCAGAATATGATGGACAAGTTATTTCAAGAAATATGGTTTGGAGAACAACTAGTATTTGTTATGGGGAGATTGTACAAGATTTGAAAGAGAAAGTTCAAAGAATTCAGAAAGTTTACTGAAATTTGCTAAAATTTTCTTTGAAGTTTGATTGTTGAGGAAAAGTGAGCTAAATCTGAAGATAATTTCTTTTCTGAAGTCTGGAAGGAGTTTTATTACCTTGGGGGAGATTGTTAAAGATTTTTGCAAAAGATATTCACTGACTTTGGGGGAGATTACTGAAAGTCTAAAGACAGTTCAAAGAAAGAAATTTTTGAAGATGATCATTGTTATTTCTTTTAGAGGGGATATGAAGATGTTAAAGTGGGAGATTGAATTTGTTAACGGTCAGACAAGAGGGAGATTGTTCTTTGATGCTTAAATTTAATCTGAATCCAAAGGGGGAGTTTCAATGCATATCTTTTTGAAGATGATCTTGAATCCAAAGGGGGAGATTGTTAGAGCATAAATATTGTATCCAAGAGCATCAAAGGTTAAAAGTCAAAGTTCAAGTCAAAGCCTCTCAAGCAAAGTCAAAGTCAAAGCTCAAGGTCAAATAAAGTCAACTAGTTTAGTTTAGATTCCTTTGTATTGTACTTTAGTATAAATAGTTTTGTTTATGTTCGTAGACTCATATGACTAAGAGAGTCTAAGCGTAGAGAGAGAAATATTGGGAACATATTGTATACTGTTGAATTGAAATCAATTGAAATGGAAATTGTTTGATTGATTGTTGTTCATCTTGATAATCTGTTTTTGCACATAAACTGGGACACACAGTCGAGTCTTTCCTTTGTAACCATCGACTTTTTTAATGCAAACAGTTTTTTGGTGCTATGTCATACCTTGTCAAACGTTCTTTCACTTCATGCGATATACACGACATCACATAGTAATAATATAGGACAATAAAGTACTTAGTTCTTTTCAGTCGTGCAACCAAACAATCACTTAATCAAATTTACTTTCGATCCAACATAACACATAATCTAAGGGTTTTTGCTACTGAGGCATTTCAAACAATCTTACCCCAGGATACTTGCGACTAAGGCGACCCAAGTAGTTTTAATCCTGGAATTCATGCGACTAAGGAATTTGTCTATAAAACTTTTCTAAGTTAAAAAACTAAAAATTGAGTTTTATAAGATCAAGCATGTATAAGATTTGTAATATGATGTTGTGCAATCCTGCGAGAAAACAATGTTAGAGATTAGTCGTTGGCTAACCAATGACCCTCCGATGCTTAAGTCAGTACTTGATCGTGTCATAATAATCATAATGAAATAGTTAAGGGATTTAGAAAAAATACCTTCTTAGATGTGTTGCATTCCAACTTCGTGGGATATCTTGGTCGTCGGACCTTTTGCTACGACCAAGTTCACAAAACTTGAGAAAAAAATACCTTCTTAAATACCTTTTGCTACGACCTTAGATATGCGATAAGGACCTTCCCACTTAACGGAAAGCTTACTTGCGTTTGGCTCTTGAGTATTATGGAATACTCGACGCAAGACATGATCGCCTTTTTGGAAGACTTTAGTATTTACGTTTTTGTTGAAATAACGTTCAACTGATTGTCTCTAAGATTCCATTCAAATCAATGCTGATTCTCTCATTTCTTCAAGAGCGTCGAGATCATAACTCAAATCGACTAAGTTATGGTCGACCAAGTTATGTCTTTAGGTTGGAAACTGGATCTTGATGGGTAGAACTGCCTCACATCCATAGACTAAGAAAAAAGGGGTTTGTTCTGTAGATGCTCGTGGAGTCGTATGATTTTCCCACAAGACTGAAGGGAGTTCGTCGACCCATTTTCCTTTTGTTGCTTTCAAACATTTTTTAATCGAGTTTATGATCGTCTTATTGCTCGATTATGTAAGTCCATTCGATTGTGGATATCGTGGTGTCGACGTCGTGAGTTTTATGTTGCGATCCTCACAGAATTGTTGAGTTCTTTCGCTGATGAACTGAGATCCATTATCGCAAACGATTTCGGATGGTATTCCAAACATGCATATAATGTTAGTCTGGATAAAGGATATTACCTCTTTGTCCCGAACTTGGGAAAAAGTGGCTTCCTCTATCCATTTACAGAAGTAATCTGAAGAACAAGTAAAAATACCTTTTGCTCGGGGGGAGGTGGTAACTTACCGCCGATGTCCATGCCCATCTCATGAAAGGCCAAGAGACCAGCGTCGAGTGTAAAGGTTCAGAAGGTTTATGCGTCGTACCTGAGTGTCATTGACATGCGTTGCAGTGTTGTACATACCTGATGGCGTCTTGTCGTAGCGTCGGCCAATAGTACCCATGTCGTGATATTCGATTGGCTAGACTACGACCACCTGAGTGATTTCCACACTCACCATCGGTCATTTCTTGTAGGATGTTCTGGACTTGTGTTTTGCTAATAATGCATCGTAGGTTAAGTCCAGTAGAGGATCGTCGATAAAGTTTTCCTTGTATTATGATATATCTAGAAGCTTTGAATCTAATCTTTCGAGCTTCCGGTCTATCCTCAGGAAGTTCGTCGCATGTTAAATAATTCATTATATCGCTTGACCAATATTCTTCTTCACTGTTGATCTGGGAAACATCGTCGTGATCAATGGACGACGTCGTGAGATGTACCATGGGTATTGTATCAAACAACGATTTGCTAAGTGTCGATCCAAGATTGGCTAAAGCGTTTGCTTGTGTATTCAGATCTCTTGGGATTTGTTCGATCGGTAAAGGCTTGAATTTTTCAGATTTAGCTTTGGCTATCCTGAGGTATGATGTCATTTTTGAATATTTAGCCACGAATTCACCATTCATTTGGTTCACGACAAGGAGGGAGTCAATCTTGACGTGCAACCCCTTTGCCCATAAGTAATACGCCATACTAATCCCTATGATCAGGGCTTCATATTCGGCTTCGTTGTTGGTTGCTTTGAAATTGCATCGTATGGAGTACACCATCTTGCCCCCTTGTGGCGAATTTAAGACGACGCTTAACCTTGTACCTCTAGCGTTGGACGATCCGTCGACATATAGAGTCCAGGGTTTGTCGTCATGAGTCGCCAGAAAACAAACTTCATCTTGTGTTTCTTTCTCTAGTTCAGGACTAAAGTCGGCGACAAAGTCTGCTAGGACTTATGATTTGATCGCAGTCCTATGTTTAAAATCGATGTGGTAACTGCTGAGATATATGCTCCATTTCACTAGAAGACATGTTAATTCGGGTTTTCTCAAGACAAACTTAAGTGGTAAGTTAGTATCGACAGTTATAGGATGCAATTCAAAGTAATGTCGTAATTTCTTTGCAATAGTAACTAGCGATAGTAAGAGTTTTTCCATCGAGGAATACCTGGTTTCAACATGGAGCAAAGACTTACTTACGTAATAAATAGGTAATTGTTGTTTGTCATCTTCCCTGACCAAGACTGCACTTACCACGTTGGAGTTAACGACTAAGTATAATTACAATGCTTCGTTGTCTCGTGGTTTTGATAGCAGTGGAGGTGACACCGTATATTCTCTTAATTATTGCAATGCTTGTTCATGGTCGTCCGTCCACTAGAAACCTTTATTTTTTCGTAGGACATTATAGAACAGGTGGCATTTATCTGACGACCGAGATATGAACCTGTTTAAAGCTGCCACTCGACCTGTCAAACGTTGTACTTCTTTGAAGTTCCTTGGTGATTTGATCTCGACTATTGCTTTAATCTGATTGGGGTTGGCTTCAATGCCTCATCGAGTCACCATTTATCCTAGAAATTTCCCGGTGCTGACCCCAAAGAAACATTTCTTAGGATTGAGCTTCATATGGTATTTTCTAAGGATATCGAACGAATGGCGTAGATGTTCGACATGTTCGACAGCTTGTCGAGACTTGACGAGCATGTCGTCAATGTATACTTCCATGGTGTCGTCTAACTGATCCTTGAACATTTTGTTGACCAATCGCTAGTACGTGGAACCTGTATTTTTCAAACCAAAAGGCATAACCTTATAGCAATAAATACCTCTATTTGTCATGAAGGTTGTCTTCTCTTGGTCGTCAACGTGCATAAGTATTTGATTGTAGCCCGAATATGCGTAGGTTATGATCCTGTAGTACATTTTAAGTTTGATTTGTGAGGAATGGGTAGAACTAAGATAGGACTATCTTAGGAACTATTCATGCTAGTTAATTAATATTTCGTATGTTTAATTTCTTATTGAAAATAACCGAGCAAATGATTCCTCTGTTATTTGTGTTAGCTCCAAATGCTGCCGAGAAGAGTACCTGCAATAAGAGGGGCAATAAGAGGTAGACCCAGGAGAAATAGAATCGGGTCTGAAAATGAAGCAAGAAATCTGCCAACAAGTCAAGTAGATCCTAATGTGATCGCAGCTGTCCACCAAACGGTTAACGAGATGCTACCAGGAATAATAGCACAAACGGTGGAAGCATTACATCAAACTGGCAAAAACCAGAATCCTAACACTGGGAACTCTGGCCAAAAATCAGAGATGAGGAAATTGACATGGGTAACCAACTGGTTGATATCCATAAATGGTTGGAGTGGTTCCACAAGCAAAAGCCTCATACTTTTATCTCAGCGGCCACTCCTGTTGAGGCCAAAGATTGGATATCAAACCTTGAAAAGATATTTCGGGTTTTAGGTTGTTTGGATAGAATTCAGGTGCAATTGGCTACCTATAAACTTGAAGGGGATGTTAATCGTTGGTGGCAAGCTTGGAATCAATCTTATGGAGGGGATAGAGCTATTAAAAATTTAACTTGGTCTGGGTTCAAAGAGATTTTCTATCAACAATACTTTACTGCAGCAGACAAAGATGCGTATGTTCAAGAATATTCTACACTTAAGCAGAAAGAAGATGAATCCATATCTGAATACATGGCCAGATTTCTACGATTGGCTAGTTTTGCAGGTACTATGTCCGGTACGGTATGAAATTAGGTTAATAAATTCAAATCGTCCCTCAACAGCAAATTCAGATCCAAGTTTATCAATCAAGATTTTACAAGTGTTGCCGAAGTTGCTGATGCTGCGAGAAACATTGAAAGGGAAGGACTGGACTCTATACTCTCCCGAGCTGATAATGGTAATAAAAGAAACCGAGATGCATTTCAAGGAAGTTCTAGCAGACGAGGAACTAATCGGACGGGTCAGTGGAAACAACCGAATTACCGATCTTAAGTTTCATCTCAAGGGACTTCTAGTAAAGGTTTTTCGAATACAACTTCTCTGTTATGGTTCAAAGATTGTGGATTTAGACATCGCCCAGGACCATGTCTTCGAATGACCCGTGCCTGTTATAACTGTGGTCAATGGGGACATCTAGCTCGTGATTGTAAACAAGGGCCAAAGGATAATGCTAAAGATAAAGAGAAGCAATCTACTGCCGGTGGTCGAGTGTTTTCCCTGTCTACTGAAAAATCTACTGCGGGTATGGTTTCTGGTATCCTTTCTATTGACGGTAGATATGTATGTGTTTTATTCGATACAGGTGCTACACACTCGATTGTTTCTAAAAACTTTGAAGAAAATCTTAAACCATATGAATGATCCACTTAGTTCCCTTTGCACATTACTACTCCTATGGGTATTTCAGTATGTATACTTGGTGAATTTCCAAACTGTCCGTTATTCATTGGTGATCGAATTCGGGAGGTCACTTTACTTTCGATGAAAATGGATCACTTCGATATAATCCTCGGCATGGATTGGTTGTCGAAACACCAAGTGACCATTGACTGTAAAGCCAAACAAATTGTCTTCGGTGATGTCAATGAACCCGAATATGTGTTCCATGGTGTTTCACACGAGATGGGGACCCGTGTTATCTCGGCAATAAAAGTTAAGGTAATGATCTGGCAGGGATGTGAAGGGTGCCTAGCTGCACTACAAGACCCAGAAGAGGTATGCCTTAAACTTGAAGATATTCATATTGTCAATGAATTTCCAGACGTCTTTCCTGATGAATATATGTTTTCCTTTTCTACTGACATTGGGGACACCGATGTTGAGATGCTTCCATGATGGCTAAAACGATCATGGCGTCCTCACTATATATAGTCCTTAAAAGCGGACTGTTTAGATACCGGTCAAATATAGGGCTTATGGATCGATCCTAGGAACCGTTATCGGGGAATATGTTGCGGCCGTGGTTAAATCCACGGAGAGGATTGTCGTGTTGTGTCCATACCCCTTTCCTCACTCAATCCCAAACGGACTGATCATCTTTTTGGGAACAAAGCGTTATTGTGATGCTTGTTGATTTTTAGACCTTTAATATCCCTTCGGGACATTCGTTTGTCTTTGATTTCTTTCAGAAACATCTTAAATCTAGAATATCATCTTAAACGTTAATTTTCATCTTGAATTTGTTATCTCATGTATATTGTTTAGTTACCATTATCTGTTCACTGAGTATTAAGCTCAGCTGAGGTTTTTTTTTTCGTCCTCGACAGGTAAATGACTTAGTTGAGCTTTTGGGTTGAGAGCTGTGGAGATAACAGGAATGAAGATAACGTATTATGAAATGATTTATTAAGATTTTGATAACTAATGTAGATGATGTTTATGTGTATTTTGGGAATGTATTTTGGTATAAACTGTTATCTTCGTTGGTGGTTCTGTAATTATATATTTTTAAATTATAGTAATCGCTCTGTTTTAACCTTTGGATTGGACTAGGTTTTGTTTTAATCTATTTGTGGCGTCTTCCGTACCTAGCCACGTGGGACGGGGGTGTTACAGTTTCCAACCCAGGAAGTAATCCTTCGAGTAATTGAGGGGAGAGGGGTCAAAAGATTTGAGTGTTGGTGTGTGATGAGGTAAAATTGAAATGAGAGATTCGTTAGAAGTGAGCTTCAATGTTTAAAAGAAAAAGGGTGTGAGATCAGAGTAAAAGAATAATAAACTCTGCACCAAATCTTTCTGAGTCGGGCAACCACATAATCTGATTGGTTCACATTCTTTGGTGACCATCATTGAAAAAGGCAGTGAGCCCATGCCAACTCTTGCAAACACCCCACCAGCTACTCATTATTTTCTTAAAAAGAGAATGTTTCATATTTTCTGGGGAAGCAGCACATACTCTATTGGTTCTTCACTTGGAAGATACTGATATTGAAAAAGAAGGAAAGTTTCCCCACCTTCGACCCTTTCTCATGCACATTGAGTCTATATACAACTGTTGTTGTCTCAATGGTTTACATAATTTTGAGCCTAAACATCAATCATTGTGCTTAATTCTTTCATAACACAAGCACGAGCACACAAAAAATATGTTTTTCTATCTGAACATTCATAGAAAATACCTTGTGTTTTTCAATGATTGAATGGAAGTCCTGGGGAGTGAACTTCATCACAAGCTCCTTACATTGCACATTCGTTGTACAAAGTAACTTTGTGTTACTGACAAACATTCCTAACTGTTTCATCTGTTGATTCAGGGTTACAACTCATATTTTGTCTGAATTTGAAAAGATTTGGATAAATACATTCATGAATTGATGGCATGCTCATTATCAGATCCGTTGTGGTAGAATGTTTATATTTTATCAAAGGAGAAGATTGTTAATCATGAAGATTGTGCTTATCAGATGATTTTTGGGAGATTATTCAAAGCTTGTGCTGACATTGAAAAAGTTTTGATGATTCTGATTCTCAATTTCATCAAAAAGGGGGATAATTTCAGAATTTCAAAGTCAGATTCAAGAATTAGTTGATTGTATCAGAAAGGGAGAGAGTTTTCAAAGATAAATTCTTAAAGAACGAGCAAAGTTCGATGTTTCAAAGACTGATTTGTTATTGAAAAAAAAAAGGAGAGAATGAAGATGATGGTGATTATTCAAAGTTATTTCAAAGATGGAGATTAGTCTGAAAACGCCATCAAAGACAAAGTTCATTCCAAAGTGTCAAAGATTTGAAGTTGTCAAAGATGATAAAGATTGATTGCTGAAGATATTTTTGAAGATAAGAAGACCTGAAGATAATTGTCAAATTTTTTTAATCTTGAATCCAAAGGGGGAGATTGTTGGATGTATATTGTATTCAAGATTAAAGAGAGGGTCAAGTATGTATGGTTTAGAAAGTGTGAGTGTGTAACATGCAACTGTTTAGAGAGGGTTGACTTTGCTAATGTCATGTTGACCAAGTATATAAAGAAAGTCATAGTGTTAAGTTTTGTAAGATAAGAACGCAGAGTTGGTAAGAGAATTCGCACACTGAGAACACACATACGTGAGACTTGTGACTACGTGTTAGATCTGTGACTAGTTGTAAATCTTGTGTTTGATCTATAAAAGTTGTGTTCTTAATCTGTGTATTGAATATATACTAGTATTTTGGGATCACACACAGACTTTGGAGGAGATTATAGAAGGTCTAAAGGTTGTTCAAAGAAAGACATATTGTTTTTGAACAAATTTACTCAAAGGGGGAGATTGACTTTCAATGGAAAGTTATTTGTCAGAAACTTAAAGAGGGAGAATGTTCTTGAAAAGGGGAGAACGTGCTTTAAAGATGAAATTCATTTGAAGAGAAGTACAAGTTTATACGAAAGGGGGAGATTGTTCTTTGATGCTAAAATTTAATTTGAATCCAAAGGGGAGTTTCAATGCATATCTTTTTGGAGATGATCTTGAATCCAAAGGGGGAGATTGTTAGAGAATAAATGTTGTATCCTAGATCATCAATGGTTAAAAGTCAAAGCTCAAGTCAAAGCCTCTCAAGCAAAGTCAAAGCACAAAGTCAACAAAGTCAAAGTATGTTAGTTTACTTGTTGTTTAGATTCCTTTGTATTAGTTAGTAGTATAAATAGACTTCCTTTGTATTTGTTTGTGTAGAACTAAGTGTGTGAAACTTAGTCGTGTGAAACTTGGAGTGAATCTTAGAGATAGAAAGTAGAGAACTTAGCTTCCTGTGAACAATTTGTAAACTGTGAATCGAGATCAATGACATATGACGATTGGGATTGAATTTCTTGTTGTTGATCTTGCTTAGAACTATTATTGTGGGACAAACAATTTGCGCAATTATACATTTATGACATCGACAATGAGATCGACAACCAGTTTTATGCATTACACAGAGATGTTCCTTCGATCCTTAGTTCAAGACCTCATTGTTATTCTTGATCAGAATAACGCATTAGTCCAGGCCTTTAGGATGGCTAAGGAGCGGTCCAATGTGTCATCAATGCAACCCGGTAAACTTGTATTGATTGGTACATGAAAAAAAGATGGAAGACAATATAATTTACCAACTGCTTTCGAAGTAGTTGCATTAATTCCAGGCGATGGTAATCAAACAGACTCTCGTGAAGTACTTATCGAAGAGCGAGGTAGCCGAAAAATTAAAATAATATCTGAACTCCACCCAAGTTTTATGGCTTTGCAGTATCTGTTACTTTTCCCATATGGAGAAGATGGGTTCCATCTAAATATACCTCTATCTACTACTACAAGGCCATCAAAGAGGAGAAAACTATTAGTTTAAGGGAATATTATTTCTTTCATTTGCATGTTACGAACAACAAAGGTAAAATAATGCACAAAGTAGGTCGTTTGTTTCACACATATGTTGTTGATACTTATACAGCGGTGCTTGATAATGATTTGGATTGGTATAAGAGAAACCAAAATAAAATTTTATCGGATTTATATAATGGTTGGCATAACCGTATCTGTAATGGAGAAACGAGTTGTGAATCTATTGGTCGACGGGTTATCTTACCAGCATCATTTACTGGTGGACCTAGGTATTTGATACAACAATATCAAGATGCAATGGCAATATGTCGTTGGCTAGAACTCCGGATCTATTCATTACTATGTCGTCCAACCCAAGATGGGTTGAGATTAAACGTCTGGTTCAAGAAACCATACTTGGGAAACAAACATGTGATAGACCCGACATTATTGCACGTATGTTTAAAATTAAACTTGATGAGCTTATGACAGAATAAGGAAGAATTATCTTTCGGGCGAGTAAAATCGGGTACGTTTTTTTTTAATATATTCTACTCTTAATTATTGATATAACCCTCTTCATTCCTCTCTAACCCTACATCAATGTATCTATGCAGTTATTTATACAATTTAGTTCCAAAAACATGGTTTGCCACATTGTGATGCTCTCGTGTTTCTTCATCCTAACATTAAATAACTACAACTCATAAGATTGATCAGTTCATATCTGCAGAGTTGGCATCTGAATTAAATGACCCTTGCAGTTTTGAAGTTGTTCATACTCATATGATGCATGGACCATGTGGTCAGCTTAATCCTTCAAGTCCGTGTATGTACAACGGACGGTGTTCGAAAGGATACCCAAAGACGTATTCTGATGAAACATTCATCAGGTGTGATGGGTGGCCCCATTATAGAAGGCCTAATAATGGAGAAAAAATACAAGTTGGTTGTCATGATATCATGCTTGATAATGATTTGTTATTCCACATAACCATGATTTGCTTGTCAATTACGGTTGTCACATAAATATTGAGTGGTGTAAGCAAATAATGTTGGTTAAGTACCTTTTATCTTACCTTAACAAAGGTCTAGATCGTGTTACTGTTCTTTTAGAAGATGAGAATAATAGAACACCTTTCAGTTCGCTATTGAAACACGATAACGAGATTGAGTAATATAGTTAACTGTCGTTACATATCAGCATCAGAGACATGTTGGAAACTGTTTGCATTTGACATGCATTATCATTCAGTACCCGTTGAAAGACTACCATTTCATGAAGAAGGTTGTAATAGAGTCTACTTCCGTGACAATGAGCAACTTAAATTTGTTGTTGTTGTCAGATTTATGCAACCTTTGAGATTCACTTAAATAGTACTCAGTGCAAGTATACACCTTATCCTACTATCGTCTCTTAACAAGTAATAGTGGTACAAAGTACCGGATATCGATCCTCAGGGTAGACTGTGAGAGTTCTATCAGAAAATTCCAGTATTATAAAGCTAATTTCATATGGCAAATTCGAAAAAAAAATCTTTTAACGAGTCTAAGTTATCACTAAGAAAAGTTCAGTTGTAAGAAAAAGCAAAGGGTGCAAATGTTCGTTAGGATAGAAATAAATGATCCGGTAAAAAGATATTATAGCAGTCTCGTTTATCTCAGAATTAACATTTAATATAACTTTTTAAGGTTACACACTTTCATACATTTATTTAGTCGTCAGTTAATTATTTGTACTCTTTAATTACGTGAGATATTTTCAACGAGACTTTAAACTATAATTTTGACACCTTTTTACTTTTTCATCGGTCTCGGTCCTAATTTTGCCTTGCACCCAAACTATGGTTTTAGCCTATCATTTCTTGGTCTTTCTTACAAAAGAAGTAAATACATAAATTAATGGGGATGGAAAATATAAAAATAAAGAACAAGTATTGAAGTTTTAAAAAGAAAACTTGCCGCGCAAGTAATTAAAGTCTGAAGTGAAGACATAAATTTAAATTGCGGAAAATGTAAATAATTGAAAAGTAAATTGCAGGAGAGGTAAATGACTGGAATATAAATGTGAGAAATGTAAAGAAAGCAGTAAATGTGTTGTGAGTGCTTCCAGATTTAGTAACTTGCGCGGGAAATTTCGTTTGAAAAGTAGAACACTTGCAAAATAAAATTTGGAGACACTAATTTCAACTAATTAGAAAATTCATCGCTTGGCACATAAGGAATTTAATCCAAAAAACACCAAGTATGACGGTTTTAGTTCTAATAGTGAAATCGAAAGTAACCAAAAGAAATAAAGCAAAAGAACCTTGAATACGTCGGAAAATACTTGGGAATTGTTTCAACAAATTAATACTATCCACATGTCACAAGAGAAATAAATCCAATGTAAACCATGATTTTAAAGACTAGATTAATTGAGAAAGCGAAATGGACCAAGCAATAATTCTTATGTAAACAATCGTAATCAAAACAACAATTAACCGAACACTTTAGAAATCACTTTGGGAGATCACAACAAGGCCACGACCTTAGATTGATTTTTAGAACTCGAAAATGATTTTAGAAATCAAGAAGCAATTCTCTAAAATTAATTGTAATCAATAAAAGATGTAACTAAAACCAAATTGCTTGTATTACTTCTAATGCCTTGAACAAAAACTTAATTAGCCATTTATAATGAAACATTAATTAGCCATCAAGCTATGTCACAAATAATAAGAAAATGCAAGTAATAATTCCATGGGCTAGGCCTTCTCTCTTCAAATCTTCAAGCTTATGGTTAGACCAAAAGTGAGCCCAAAAGTGAAGCCCAAATAAACGACCAAAGTGATCAACATGTAGTCTAAGTCTTTAGCCCAAACGCATTATCCGACAAAAAATTTGAGAGCAATCCCACATTAAGCCCAATTTCCATTCTTTACGGTTTCTCCGAAGTCCCAACAAATCTAAAATTTTAAAGATAAAAATAAACATAAGAAACTTGATTAAATTAAACTAAAATTCAGCAAATCGTAAAAAAATAAATAAAACCCAAGACTAAAGTAAAATTGTGTAAAATAAGATAAATAAAGACACAATTCACTAAACTGGGCAAATAAAATATTTATAAACGACGCAAAAGGTGGTGTTTTAGGGTTAATAAACCAACACCTATCACACCCCCAAACATAGATTGTTGCTTGTCTCCAAGCAAGGACAAAAGGGAAAAATAAAGCTAAACAAAATATCTATAGATCCTAAAAAAATTGGACATGTTTTGCAACCATATATCTATGCACTATTTTTGAAATGCTCGTAACTCAAACAAATTAATGCCCATAGCCCTTCATAAGCTTAGTTTCCTCATTTAGGTTCAAAATGTACCAATCACAATCTAGTCTAAATTTATCTTATGTATCTTGGGATGATTATCATGGCATTTGGGTATGAAAGTGCACATGGCTTTTTTCATTCTGTTATGTGCATGCCTTTTACCACAAAACTCACACATTAACTTAATGGTACCATTTTACTACCATTCTTCTCATTTTGAGGTACAAAGTAGACACTTTGGTCTCTTTTGAGTTTTTAGTGTCTTTGACACTTTTTCATGCAAAAGAAATATAGCTATGCTCTTTTTGATTTCTGGGACTTTTCTGCATGTTTTTTGTGATATTTGAGGGTGTGTGGCTTTGTTTTGTGTATGTTTAAGACAGACCAATTGTACTCCCCCCAAACTTGAGAGAGACAATGCCCTCCTTGGCTCAAATGATGAAGGAAACCAAAGATAGAAAGTGTAGATGGGTCGTGGGTTTAGAGATGTAAGCCCAATCATAGAAACAATCCCAAGATTATCCAACTCTAGCCCAATAAATTGTTGGCTAGCCTATGATGATGATTTCAAAATGGATGAAAAGCCCAAAAGTTTAATGTGGCTATAGAATTAAATGTATGAGTTAGAGATCATATGTGCATGATTGGAATAATGTGCATAACATGGTGTTGATCAAAACATCCCATAAATTCAGTACCTAACTATCTAAAAAAATAAAATAAAAGACACTTATACTACATTATGTACACAATGTAAACAAGAGAAAAGTGATGACAGAACCTGGCCTACTCAAAATGAGTAGGAGTAGCGGTTGCTTGCGTGAGTGGGAATGGTCATAAACCATCCAATGCTCTTGAATTCATGATCTTCAACTCTTTTCTCCAAATCATGGGTCAATTATTTTTCTTTTTTTTTTAACAGGCCCAAAAAGAAAAGTTGGCTAAATCTTAATTAACTAATATATAAATAATATAGCTAACTTATTTACACAATTTTTAGAATTATAAATCAATCAAATTAACAACCTCGCAAGGTTGTTCCAACATTTCCATGTGATTAAAAAATGGTTTTATCCTTTGACTGTTCACTTTGAAAGTAGTACCTTTATCCAGATCAATTAGATCGACCACACCATAAGGGTATACTTTAGAAATATTGTAAGGTCCGGTCCACCTAGAGTTCAATTTTTCAGGGAATAATTTAAGTCTAGAATTAAACAGCAGGATTTGTTGACCTTCAGTGAATTCTTTTGGTATAATTTTCTTATCATGCCATTTCTTTGTATTTTGTTTGTATAATTTAGAATTTTCATAAGAAAAATTTATGTGCTCTTCTAATTTACATAGTTGTAAAGATCTTTTCTTTCCTGCGTCATCTAGACTCATATTAAGTTCCCTGATAGCCCAATAGGCTTTGTGCTCTAACTCTAGTGGTATATGACAAGCTTTTCCACAAACTAGTTTGTATGGAGACATTCCAATTGGGGTTTTGTAAGCAGTCTGATAGGCCCATAGATCATCATCCAGTTTGGAGGCCCAGTCCTTTCTGTGAGGTTTGACTACTTTGGCTAAAATTCCTTCTATCTCCCTATTTGACAATTCAGCTAATCCATTGGTTTGAGGATGGTAGGCTATGGCTACCCTATTCTTAATGCCATATTTCTCAAGGACTTCTCCCAACAAGTTATTTATGAAGTGAGTACCCTCATCATTGATTATGGTATGAGGTGTACCAAATCAGGTAAAAATGTGCTTTTGTAGGAATTTGACAACAGTTTTAGCATCATTGGAATGGCAAGCCATAGCTTCCACCCACTTTGACTCATAGTCCACTGTTAGCTCCAATCATAATGTATAGAAGTATTGAAAAATAGTCTTAGTATAGAAATTGCAGAAGTTCGCTCAGAACATCCAAGTGCACCACAGAAGATGCAATCTTAGAAGACATATGTCGACACGCTGCTAGAGGACACGAAACCTAATAATGCTCTTCAGATCACAGAGCCTCTGTGATGGCTATCCTCTGGAGACTTCTACGTTTTTAGCAAACTCAGTTCAAGACAAGGTCACATGTAGATCACGTGATTCCTGCTGTACGAAGATTTCCAGATCACCTTGGAGCGGCGCACGATGGTTTTACTTTCTAGGTGGCATTCTGTTTATGGAATGTCAGCCTTTGTCTTGTACTACGGGGTACATCATCCTTGTGTATTATAGGAGCACCACCTTTGAGTTTTGCATGCGAGCACACACACTAGTCTGAATAAAGATTGTATTTCCCTGAGAATATTTGCACACACCAATGCATGTTCTTGGTGTTTTTTAGAAAATCAATGAAATAGTTTCTTGAGTGAAATTCTTGTTATATTTTACGATTTTGTTTGTTGATTGCTTGTGTGTCTACTACCTTGCATGAACTAGTTTTCTACATACTATAAATGCTTCCGCACTCATATTACTAAATCTGTGTGTAGTAAAAGGTCCATCAAGTAAAGAACATCATTATTAGGATCAACAATTGGTATCAGAGCAGACTTTGATTCTTAATATCAAAGGATCATGTTCTATACTTGATTCCCACATTCTAGGTAGTAGTTTGAAGTCTGTTTCTTTGCCTCGATCCCCACTCATAAACATACTCTGTTTTCTGGAGCTACTTTAACCTGTTTGACGTAGATTCAAAAGCAAGCGTGTTTGAACCGCTAAAGATAGATTCAAAGCTTAGTTGATTGATTTTCATCTCTCTCATAACAAATACTCATCCCTGTTAGGCACATTCGTTGTCTTTTCAAAAGAACTCTTCGTACTCTGTTTTTCCCTTTTTCTAAAAATGGCGAACCCTGTTAACTATTTTAGTGCAGGATCTCAATGAAAACCTCCCACTCTACTGAGGGATGAGTATCCTCAATGGAAAATCAGGATGATGCACTTTCTCGAAGGTGTGGATCCTGGTTTGGTTGAGTTCCTTCACAAACCTCCCTTCATTCCAATGACTACAATTCCTCGTGTCCCTGCCACTGCAAACACCCCTGAAGTTCCTGAATATCAGCATCCCAAGCCCATCAATGAATGGACTGAAGAAGAAAAAGCATTACATGAACTTGCATAGAAAGCCAAAAGACTACTCATCATGGCTATACCAAACGACATCTTTCAGTCCCTTGATTCCTGTGAAACATCGAAGGACTTATAGTTGGAGCTAGAAAAACAGCTTGAGGGTGGTGCTAAAACCCTCAAGAACAACAGGGCACTATGCATAAATGAATACTTTGCATTTAAGGCTCTGCCAGGTGAATCCATCCAAAGTACATACAGCAGATACAATTCCTTGATAAACAAGTGCAAGAGTTATGGCATCCATAGAACCTCTGAAGAAAACAATGTCAGATTCCTTCAGAGCCTGAATGACGAATGGCTTCATCTAACCATGTCCATGCAAGCTACATTGGATCTTGATGTTTGGTCTATCTCTGACCTCTTCGGGACGCTGATAAGCCAAGAGAACAGAATAACGAAGTTCATGACCCCTGTCGGTGGCCCTCTGGCGCTGGTTGGAAGTACCACAGAGGGTCAGGACAAACGGAAGGAGAAAGTGACTGAGGATGCTCAAAAGAAGAAGAAGAAGAAAGTTCTCGTGGTAGAGAGTGAGTGTGAGGAAGGATCTGAGGAGGAGATTGATATGGCTTCTCTGGCCAAAACACTTGCACTTATGACCCGACAATTCAATCGTGGTCTTAAAAAGAAGCCAGAGTACAGAGGAAGAGAGGAAAGAGACGACAGAAGCAGAGGGTATGGTGAGGTAAGAAAGTATGGGAGTGAAGAGTTTGAGGAACAGAGGCAAGAAGAAAGAAGGAGTGGACAGAGGTCAGACGGCAGAGGTGGTGATAAAATCCCCAAACAAACTGAAGGATGCTTCAAATGTGAGAAACCAGCCACTTCACCGCAGAATGCAAGTCCTCTGCCATTAAAGGTAAACCCATAAGAGACGCTGCTTTCTACAAAAATAAAGCAGTGTACTATACTCAGAGATCCCTAATGGCAGAACAACAGAATCTTGAGACCGATGAATCCTCTGATGAAGGGGACAACAATGCACTCTTCTGTGGAATGGCAGAAGTCCACTCTTCTGACGACAAGAGTGAGGTATCTACTTCTAACTCTTATAACTCTGACTCTGAAATCAAACTTCTTAAAGTACAAAATGATCTTCTTGCTTATAAAAATATGTGCTCAGAGCTAGAAAAGAAATTGGCCTTCTTTGAGAGAGAAACAAGGCTTCTCACTCAAGAAAAGGACAAGCTCTATCTTGAAAGAAAATCTCTCGTCTCTGAGCATATTGGTGAAAAGAAAGGGTTAAAAGAAAAAATTTCCGAACTTGATAAAGCCCTGAAAGACAAGGTGAAAGAGCTAAATAACAGTGAGAGTGATCGATTAAATGCCATTTCCTTGAAAAACGTTTTTCAAAAAGAAAAAGAAGTTCTTCATCAAGATCTGTTCGACAGAGATCTCCTAATTAAGAGGTATCAGGATGCTCAAAGGTCCATGAAAAAGTCAACACCCAGATCGACAGAAGAGGAATAGGGTTCGATGATATTGACCCCTACACTGGAAATAAAAGGAACAAATCTTTAGCAAATATCTTCTGCCCTGGACAATTTTTAAAACCAAGTCTTCCAAACCTATTATCCACATTTAAGAGGCGCAGAACCTCTGAAGGACCACATCTGAGGAAACCTCTGCAGATGACGAATGTATGGTATGAAAACAATGATTTACCATCTGCACTCTCATCAAAGAGAAAATCTATTCCAAAGAAATATCTGTCTCAAAAACAGATAGGGGTCTTCAGATTTGGTCACCCAGAAACACAAACTCAAACGGCGTTTATGTGCATGATGATTCCTGAAAAGGAAATGTCCTCTGATGCACCAGAGTTTGTTCGAGCCTCTGTGGAAGAAAAACTCTTTAAAAGGTTTTTGGAAAGTGACTTGAGAAAGACCTATGGAAATCACTTTCTCAACCAGCCTGATCTAACCTCTGAACTGATACCACCTTATTTTATAAAAAGAGAAAAGGTGAGATTCTACTTGTACAGATTTATATTTATGACATTATTTTTGGGTCCACAAATGAATCTTATTGCAAAAAGTTTGAGTCATTTATGAAGAGTGAGTTTGAGATGAGCATGACGGGAGAACTTACCTTCTTCCTAGGATTGCAAGTCAAACAAACCAAAGAGGGCATTTTCATAAACGAATCTAAATATGTCTCTGACATACTTGAAAAATACAAGGTTTCTGACTCTTCACCAATGAAAACCCCTATGGCCACTGGATCTAAGCTTCATGTAGACCCAGAGGGCAAATCTGTGGAGTGTAAACTCTACAGAGGTATGATAGGGTCTCTGTTGTACTTAACCGCGAGTCGACCCGATATAATGTTTGCCACATGCCTCTGTGCAAGATTTCAAGCTTACCCCAAAGAATCTCATCTTAATGATGTCAAGAGGATCTTCAGATACCTAAAAGGGACCAAGAATCTTGGCCTCTGGTATCCGGAGAACTATGGCTTTAATCTTGTGGCTTATACAGATTCAGATTACGGAGTGTGTGTCCCTGTGATTAACGATTCAATGAAGAAAAACGATTTAAACAACAATATAAAGCAAACCTGATACGATTAATCGAATGATTCAAATGGTTACAAGCTTGAATGATGAATCTCTCTCTCTGTCTCTTTCACGCAACTCTCTCTCTCTCTCTCTCTCTCTTTGTTTCTCTTGTACGGTGCACCACACACAACCCCACACCCCTCTAAACCTAATTAACACTAAATAAACTAATTTATACCTAAAACCTATTTAATTACAAAAATACGAAAACAAACTTTGACTATTTATTACAAAGGACCCTAGACTATTTGTTGCGAGACGAGTTTATCAGCTTTGACTTCAGATTTCCATCTTCAGATAACGATAATCTTGAATCCAATAAAACTGTGCTTTAACAATCTCCCCCTTTGGATCAAGATCATTACTAAAAAGATTTAACAATTCAATCCTTCTCTTTTTGTCTTCAGAAAGTAGCAATCCTCCCCAATCGATGATAATCAAAACTCTTGGAAAGAAATTATCTCCAGTTTCAACTCGGAATGCTTTAGCAAGTCATCTTCAAATAAAATTTCTTCAATTCAACATATCTTCAGAAAATCTTTCAATCTTTCAAAAACTTGTGTTCTCTTCATTTCTTGGTTGACGCTTCTCCCCCTTTTTGATGAAAAGAGCAAAGAGTTCATCAAAACTTTTCTTCAAGAAATGTCTTCCACCACTGATCTTGCAAATAGAACCACTGATTATCCGTCAATTCATAAAGATGTGCATCCAGATCTTTGCAAATCTAGACAAAATAGAAAGGTAACACCTGAATCAACAAATGAACCAGTTAAAATTGCCTGTCAGTAACACGAAGTCACTGTGTGTAACAAATACACAATATAAATGAGCTTTTATGATTTTCACTCCCCCAGGGTTTTCATTCAATCATCGAAACACCACAAAGGTAATTTCTATGAACATTATGACAAAGAAACAAATTCATTGTGTGTTCATACAAGTGATAGAAAAATTAAGCATATGATGACTGCTTATAAGGCTCAAAATGTGTAAACCACTGAGACAACAGGTAGTTAAACACAGACTCATTGTGCATTAGTGAAGTGTGAAGGTGGGGCAGACTTCCTTCTTTTCAATATCTAGATTTTACAAATGAAAATCAGATAGCATATGTGTTGCGTCCCCTTTTGAAAGTGAGACATTTCCTTGTTGAGAAGAAAATGAGTGGTAGGTGGGGTAATGGCAAGAGTTGGCATGGGCTAGTTGCCTATTTCAATAATGTGGCTGCCCGGCTCAGATAGTAGTTGGTGCAGAGTTTAATATTCTTTTACTCTGTTCTCTCACCCTCCTTCTTTTTATCATTAATCTCACTGCTAACCAAACTCTCTTTTACAATTTCTCTCATCACACATCCCACACTCATTTCGTTTGACTCCTTACACTCAATTACTAAGGATTAACTTCTTGGGTAGGAGCCACTAGTTAACGTGAATCCATAGAAGTTCAGATAAGTCCTAGCACACTGATCCCATGTTATCCTATAAAGCATATGATGCTCAGATGGTTTAACTTTAGCAGATAAAGTGCATAGATGAAGAAAACATTTAAAACACACTTCCAATTCAAGAAATCTGTTTGAGAATCGGGAAGTGGTTTGAACATTTAATAACATGTTTTCTGATGATTAAAAGTTGTCTTTCTTTCAACCATAGATGAGATGAAGATAATGAATTATACCTTTTAAATGCAGTCTTACATCTCAAGAAATCAAGCTTAATGTCATAAAGATATGATCCTGTAAGCATCTCTCAATCTGCAAAAGTCTAAAAGTCTGGTCAAAGTAACTTTACTCACTGAAATTGAAATGACAGAAAGCAGTAAAACGATTAAATTACGAGTTCTGATAAAAAATAATCAGAAGTCATAGCCATACTCCTTTGACTTGGGCGCTCCCCCTATAATCATGCATCACTAACAAGTTATCATTAAACACAATGCATATGTTAGATATGCTCCCCCTCAAAATAATATTGATCATCAATGAAGTACATCTCACACTCTCTCTGAAATCATGAACAAACTATTAAAGAGCAGATATCTTGCGGAAATAATGATAAAGAAATGATGAAAAGATACAATAGGAAACTTTAATAGGTAACCACCAATTAGGTCTTAAGATTTAGCATACCAAGTCTAGAGACAAGAAAATTGAATCTCTTTTCGTCTAAAGGTTTGGTGAACAAATCTGCAAGCTGAAAATCAGTTTTTACAAAGTACAGTTCAATTGTTCCCTTTTCCACATTATCTTTTATAAAGTGATACCTGACATCTATGTGTTTGGTCTTAGTATGCTGAACAGGGTTAGCGGTAATTGCAATAGCGCTCTTCGAGTCACAATAGATCTGGATTCTATTGAAATGAAACCCATAGTCTCGCAGTTGTGTTCTCATCCACAAGACCTGAGAAAAGCAGCTAGCAGCAGCTACATATTCTGCTTCGGCCGTTGATGTGGAGACACATAATTGCTTCTTTGATGCCCAACTGACGAGTTTATCACCGAGGAATTGTATATGACCCGAGGTGCTTAACCTGTCTAACATGCAACCAGCATGATCTGCATCTGAATAAGCTGTTAGTTCAAAGCTTTTATCCTTAGGATACCACAGACCAAGATCTGCAGTCCCCTTCAGATACCTGAAAATCCGCTTAACAGTAGACAAATGGGATTCTTTAGGATTGGCCTGATATCTAGCACATAAGCATGTAGAAAACGTTATATCCGGTCTACTGGAAATAAGATACAATAAAGAACCTATCATCCCTCTATAAGTCCTAACATCAACAGCCTTTCTCGAAAGATCGGTGCCAATCTTAGTACCAGGTGCCATTGGGGTACCAATCGGTTTACAATTTTCCATTTTGAACTTCCGAAGAATATCAAGAATGTACTTAGATTGATTGATAAAAATTCCCATTGAAAATTGTTTGACCTACAATCCGAGAAAGAAATTCATCTCTCCCATCATGCTCATCTGAAAACGTGACACCATGAGGTTTGCAAAATTCTTACAGTACTTAGGATTTGTAGAACCAAAAATAATATCATACATATATATTTGAATAAGAATGATATCACCTTTATCCTTTATAATGAAAAGAGTGGTATCAACCGTACCTTTTGTAAAACCTGACTTGACCAAGAATTGAGATAAGATATCATACCAGGCGTGAGGAGCTTGTTTCAGTCCATAAAGAGCTTTATCCAATATGTAAACGTGATTAGGCTTATCTGGATTTACAAACCCTTCTGGCTGTGAGACGTAGACTTCCTCCTTGAGTACACCATTCAGAAAAGTTGTCTTCACATCCATTTGATAGACGGTAAAGTTCTTGTGCGCTGCGTAGGCTAAGAACATCCGAAATGCCTCTATACGCGCCACTGGAGCATAAGGCTTGTCATAGTCTATCCCTTCCTCTTGCCTATATCCCTTGGCAACAAGTCGTGCTTTGTTTTGGATAACGATACCATCTTCATCTTTCTTGTTTTTAAACACCTATTTCGTACCAATGATGGTTTTACCTTGAGGTTTGGGTACGAGTCTCCAGACTTTAAGTGCTTCAAACTGATTCATCTCATCTTGCATCGCAGTAACCCAATCTGAATCGGCAAGAGCCTTAGATACGTGAGAGGGCTTGATCTTGCTCAGAAAGGATTCATGCATACATCTATTTCATGTTGCAGACCTAGTTTGCACCGGTTTTGAAGGATCTCCAATTATTTGATGTATCGGGTGCTCTTTGGTCCACTTATGTTCATGAGGGAGTGGATTAGATGTAGATTGATCATTGTCAGGATCTAGGAATCCACTTTTATCTCCTTCAGATGGTTCATACTGAATGGGAGTTTCAGTTGAAGTAGTAGTTGCAGAAGTCGCAGTAGGTACAGCTTCATCAGTCTGTTGATCAGTTCTGACAGTACATTCTACTGAGTCAGCTACTTCTGTCTCGTCGGTGTTGGTCACAACTTCAACTTTCGGAGTAGGCATTTGAATTGGAACTTCTTGCCGAATCGGGGAGTTGGATTCAGTAGAGATATCGGAAGTGGTTGGTTGAGTAGTCATCGAGTCTTCCATCCTGTCAACCACAACAGATTTAGGCACATTAGATCCAAGAAATTCATCATAAAACAGTTCAAATAATAAATCCAAATCAGATAATTTAGAAGTAGACGATGAAGTGCCATCTGATTTGTTCTCTTGAGGTGCAGGTCCTGGACTGGGTGGCCCAGAAGCTAGTACTCCGGTAATTACGGGTTCTAAACTGACGTGCTCAGAAGCCATTTCCTCATCGAATGAAACGTTGACGCTCTCGATCACAGTCTTCGACTTCTTTAAGTAAACACGATATGCAGTAGATGTAGAGGAATAACCAACAAAGATGCCCTCATCTGCCTAAGAACTGAACTTGTTCAGATTCTCTCTGTCGTTTAGAACATAACACTTACAACCAAAAACATGAAAATATTTAATGGTTGGTGTTCGGTTGTTGATCAACGCATACGGAGTATTTTGAAATTTACGGTGAATCATGGAGAGATTCTGAGTGTGACATGCAGTCGATACATCTTCAGTCCATAAAAATAGAGGTAATTCAGATTGGCTGAGCATAGTTCGAGCGACCTCGACAAGTGTACGATTTCGCCTTTCGACGACTCTATTCTGTTGAGGCGTACGTGCAACAGAGTATTGATGTGATATCCCGACCGATTCGAGATATTCTTCAACTATTTTGTTCTTGAACTCTATGCCGTTGTCAGTTCTTAGAATCTTGACTTGTTTCTGCAGGTTGACTTGGGTCGTCTTCAGAAATGTAATGAGAACTTCAGGCATCTCATCTTTAGACCGTAGAAACTTAACCCAAGTGTATCGCGTATAGTCGTCCACGATAACTAGCATGTACTTCTTTCCTCCTAAGCTTTGCGTTTGCATAGGACCGCATAAATCCATATGCAACAACTGTAAAGGAGAACTGGTACTTGGTTCAGGCTTTGGTTTATGTGGAGCTCTTTTCATCTTTCCCTTTTCACATGTTGCACACAGGTGTTCTTTTTCATACTTCAGCTCAGGAAGTCCTTTCATAAGCTTTCCACTGACCAGCGTGTTGATGTACCGAAACTTGAGGTGAGAGAGTCATCGATGCCATAACCAACTTTGTTGCATCGAGGCCTTTGATAGTAGACATACCTGATTATCAGCCTGGACCTTTGACAAGTTAATGGTGTAGAGATTTGACTTGCGAGTGCCGACTAAGAGTTCTTTCCCGTCTTCAGTGCGTACCGAACATGTCTTGGCCTTGAAATTTACCTCTAAATCTTTGTCGCAGAACTGGCCAATACTGAATAGGTTGTGTCCTAAGCCTTCAACGTAGCTCACCTTCTTAATCGTGAGATTTTCGTGTACAACATCACCATATCCCAGAGTTGGTGAAAACTGATCATTTCCAAAATGAACTGTGCCGCAGTATTTGTCTGTATAATTAGACAACATACTCTTCTGCCCGGTCATATGCTTGGAACACCCGCTATCCAAGTACCACATATGACGGGTCTGCACAAAACAAATCAGGAAATAAGAGGTTTAGGTACCCATTTATAAATGGGTCCTACATTGTTAGTACATGATTTTGGCACCCATTTAAATTTGGGCCCTCTTTGTCTTTGAAAACCATGAGCATGATAAGAAGAATGATAACGATAAGATGAAACATTATATGAACCAAACCAAACATCAGAATATTTACGAGAAGCATAATCCAATCCACCAAAATTTCAAAACATTTTATTAGAAGGAGCTAACTGGAATAATTGCTTTTTGGAATATTTCTTGCGAGAATCAACAAGATTAGATTTAAAAGAAGCAACATTCACAATCAATTCATCTTTACTATAAGTCTTTTTATTCAAATTAAAACTAGAACTAGATTTAGCTTTCTCGTCTATCTTCTGTTTCGGTATCCATGCTGACTTAACCCCAAGCCTTTGCTTTCTCACATCTGAAACATTTGAAACTTTAGAGTTAGAATGATGAGAATCAAAAGAGTGCTTCTTCTTTGGCTTACCCGTGGTGATCGGTTTCTGTGAATGATGAGATTTTCTTTTCTTACCTTTCGCATTCTTAGATTTCACATAAACTGATTTGTCAACTTTCGTTGATGTTTCACCTTTTTCAAACACACTGGGTAATCCGAAAATATTAATAACACAAGATGAATGATCAGGAAGTTTGGAAGTAAAGTCAAACTGAGCAACACAATCTTTTAGAACACCATCAGAGTTTAAGAAATTAAGCTCATTTTCAAGAAAACCATATCTATCATCAGATTTTAAAGCCTTGGAAAGTTTACAAAACTCAGTATTTTTGAACACTGTTGAAAAAACAGTTTGTTCTAAATTCATCAAAATTCTTTCTTCTGTAAGAGTATTCTCAAGTTCAGAAATTTTACTTTCCAAAACTAGAGGAGGGACGTAAAGCTTTCCTTCAATGGGCTTAGCCTCCATTTCTTTTACAGAATAAATATCAAAATAGTCATTTGAAAGAAATTTTGATTTATCAGAACTATAACTATTATTCAACCTCTCATAACAAAACGGAAGTTGGACTTTAGTTGTGTTCTTTCTTTTAGCATATTCCTTGGCTTTATCTTCTTCAGACAGTTTAGTCCAGAAAACTTGAAGTTCAGGGTATTCAGGTGCCAGTTTCATAAATCCAAAATCATAAAGAGCATACACTTCAGATATACCCTTTTTGAGACAATGTGGGTTCTCATAACCGAGTCCCCAATTATCTTTATCCTCTTTGGGTTTGATTAAATGAATGGTTTGTTCAGACTGACCAATAGTATATAATTTCTCTTCCAAAGCATTCACCTTTTCAATTAAAGATTTATTTTCTTTTGAAGTCGAAGAGTACATTTTATAAAGCTCTTTAGACTTAAACTCACATTCTCTATACTTTGAAACAGTTTCAGATAACTCTTTATGAATTATAGTCTTCTCTTTAGCACTGGTGTCTATATTTTTGTGCAAAGTTTCAATTAATACATTTTTCTCAGCAATATCATTACTAAGTTTATGTATAGATTGATTTTTCTCATTAATGACACCTTTCTCACGCTTCAGTTTAGACTCTAATTCTTAGAGTTTAGACATCATGGCATGCATTTGGTTCAGAAAATCAGACTCAGTTAAGTCACATACCTCTTCATTATATTTATCATCAAAATCAGCTTCATCTTCTGACTGCTGTTTACCCATCAAGCACAGGTGTGCTGTCTCATCCTTCTCTCCTTCTTCAGATTCTTGGTCCGAATGGTCGAGCCAGTATTCATCCTCGGCCATTAATGCTTTTCCAGCCTCTTGTTGCTTGGCTAGAAGCATCTTATTCTTGTAATAGTCAGAGTTTCGGACTTTTGGTTTTCGGCAGTCCTTGGCAAAGTGACCGTGTTTACCACAGTTGTAGCCCTTTGTCGGTTCTTCCTGCTTGGGCTCTTCGACTTTATCCTTCTTCTTCTCTTCTGGTCTCTTTTCTTCAACTTTCTCCTTATGTTTGTAGTTGTTTGGACCAGACGAGTACCTCTGACTGTTGGAGTTAGGCTTTTTATAAAACTTCTTTTGGAAAGCCTTGGTTAATGTTAGATCTGATTTTATAGTAATTATTGTATTTATTTTCTAGTCTGACTGTTCTTAGTGTTCTATCTATTTTGTAAAGGCTAGGGGTATTTAAGTCCCCTTAGAGCCTTTGTTTTGTAATCTTGGCATTCACATTTTAATACATCTGATAACTTTGCGCTTCCATACTTTCTCTCTCTACTTTCTCTCTCTAAAGATTTAGAGATTCTTGGACTCTCAATTAGTATCAGAGCAATCTGAATCTTGAGAGGATTGAAAGATTAGTGATTTAGTTTTCTGGATTTGTGAATTGAAGCAGAAAACTCGATCGATTTTCTTGATTTTTCAAGAAAATCTCGTTTTTTGCTTCTTCATCAAATTTGGACAGGATTTTGATCAATTTGTGTTGAAATTGTCTTAATTGATTCGTTTTTGCTAATCGATCATAATTGCTTCATGTTATTTTGCATAAAAATCATCATTTGATTATCAATTTTGAGTTTAAAAGTTTTCTGGAAAAACACGAGTTCGATACTGTTTCATTCTAGTTTTTTAGATTTAGTGGTTTTAATCGAGTTTGATAATCAAAAGTTGTTAGAAAGGTGTTTTCGATATTAAGTGTGTGTTTTTCATGCATAAATTTTTCTTGATTTGATTTGATCTTGTGAAAATTTGTAAGTTGTTGAAGTTTGCGCTTCATTCATATAAGTTTGCGCCTCATTCATAATGATTTGCGCCTCATTCATATATTTTACTTAAAGTTCTTTGTGGTCTAACTCTTGTGTTAGTGAATTTTCAGGTTTGCGGTTCACGTTGAAAACGCAAAGCTTCTAGTTTCTCGGCTCTAGTTTAATACGCAAACCATCAGTTTGCGTTTCACTCTGTATACGCAAAGTTTACTTTGCGTTTCTCTATTCAAGCGAAAAGATCTTCGTGCATCAAGTTTTTGCTTCTCTCACCTGCAAAGTCTACTCATGCAAAGCATCATCTTGCGTTTCACTAAGCAAACGCGAAGTTCAGTTCGCGGTTCTCTCTTGAAACGCAAACCTCTAGTTTGCGCGTCTCCCATACTTAGAAAATTTTCTAAATTTTCTGACTTTTTCACAAGATGTCTTTGCAAGCACAACTCTACAAGAATGACCTCATGATGTCTTTGGGGTCTGATACTCGTCCACCTGTACTCATCAATGAGAACGAATTCGAACAGAGGCCGGATCGGTTTATCAATTTTATTGAAAGGCAACCGAATGGGGAAAATATGATGAAATCTCTGAATGAGGGTCCTATGGAGAGGCCAATGAAAGTGATCCCAGCTACTGCTACTACTCCAGCTACAACAGTTGAAAAGGCTTTGAGAGATTATGAAGCTGAAGAGCTCTTAAGATATCAAGCAGACAGTCAGGCTAAGTCAAATCTGATCCTTGCTCTTCCCAACTCCATCTATAACAAAATCAATTGCTTCAAACATAACCCAATGCTGATGTGGACATAACTTGAGAAGATTATGCTTGGTACTGCAATGTCTACTCAGTTACGACAGACCAGGTACATGAACAACTTTGAAAAGTTCAAGGCCAAGGATGGGGAAAGTTTGAAAAATGTTTTTGATCGATTCTGGGCTGTTATCAAAGATCTCTACAAAATTAAAGTTACCAAGACTGAGTTGGAGGCTAACTTGAAGTTTTTGAACGCTTTACAACCTGAGTGGAACAAGTCATGCCACATAATGAGAAACGATGTTAGAATCTCAACCATGCCAATTCAGGAGTTATATGAAATCTTGATGACAGATGAATCTATGGTAATGGAGAAGAAGGCAAAAATGGATAAGAAGAACAAACCTCTGTCAGTAGATCCCATAGCTCTTATAGCTAGCCAACTGGCTGAGCAAGCTTTGACCGAATCAGCTTATGATGGATCTACAGATGATGATGCCGAAGCACTCGAAAAGGCCATGATACTTTTGACTCAGCACTATCAGAAGAGATTCAATCACAGATCTGGTTCAAACAACTTGCGGTTTACTTCTGGTTCTAAAAAGATAGAACCTGGTGCTCCTTCAAAGACATACACTCCAAAGTATGAACCAACTAAGGTGGTTGAACAGAAGAAGGATGAGAAAAAGGTGATGAATTGCTTTATCTGTGGAAAGCCTGGACATATTGCTAAGGAATGCAGAGTCAAAGTGGTAAAAGATGCTGCTTTTTACCGAAAGAAGTTGGCTCTAGCTGAAAAGAAGGAAAGTGGAACTATCTTGTTGGCCGAAGAAGAATGCTGGTTGGATCATTCGGACAACGATGCTGAAAATGAGGAAACTGCAGTTATGTGCTTTATAGGTGATGACAAATCTGATGATGAGGAAGATGATACATCATCTGATGGTTCTGAGGTAATATCTGAGTTTAACTATAATTTCTTTTTATCTCAAATGAATGTTTTTATCACTGCTTTGCATGAATTGCGCTCAAAGTTCATTTCTGAAATGTTTAAAAATCAAGAAAAGTCTGATTTAATCGAAAAACTGCAAATTTCTTTAAAAGATGAAAAGTCAATTTTAATTGACAGAAAAGAGAAATTTAATAAGCAGTTAGTCGAGTTAGAAAATTCAAATCAGACTTATCGTGATTCGTTGACTGAACTGACTTCTTCAAATAAAATTCTTTCTGACAAGATAATTGTTTTAGAAATGAAATTGTATAAAAGAGAACAGTCTGAGCAAACCATTTACATGAATAAACCAAGGAGTGAAGAAGCCATAAAAGAAAAGTGGGGACTTGGTTTTGAAAACCCGCATTTTTTAAATCATGCTAAAAATAAAGTTCCTACTTTATACGAATATGATCATTTTACTCTTGCAAAATATGCTCCTCAGTTTAAATTCTTTTGGACAACTGAGAAACAAATTTTGGAAGAAGAAAATGTGAAAAGAATGAAAAACAAGATGATGGAAATGCCATTTGTTTACACCTCTGAAAATACAAAGTATTTTCTTGATAAATCTAAGAAATCTAGAAATTCTAAAAATATTTTAGATGTCAAATCTTCCAATAAATTTTCATTATCAACAGATTTTGATGATATTTTTACTAACACTGATAAGGAAAATGTATCTCCGGTGTCTTATGATACTAAGAAATACATTCTCCCATTAGTGTTAGAAGGTAAGATTGTTGATCTTGAAGATAGATTGGAAGAACAAAATCTTCAAACTTGTTTAGAAAACGATTTATTTCTTTTTATAATGAAAACAAGTTTTGAAGATAAAATTTCTTCTGGATTGTCAAAAGATTCTAAGAAAAATTCTAAAGTTTTACAAAATAATGGTCATTTGCGTTCCACGTTGGAAACGCAAACTGATGGTTTGCGCATGTAGTTGGACGCGCAAACACTAGTACAAAAAAGGTCTTTAGTGACGGTTAAAAACCGTTACCATAGGTATTCGGTAACGGTTTTCATGGACATCAAAATCGTCACCTTATCTGCCGTCACTTTTGGTACACTTTTGGTTACGTTTAAAAAATGTTACCAAATCATATAAAAAATCGTTACCATACGCTAAAAACCGTCATCTTAAATATACAAAAAAAAAGTTGTTTTTTTTTCTAAAACCGTTACCATAGCATAACATACAATGACATTAATTTTTAAAAATCGTCACCATAGCATAACATACGGTGACACTATTTTATTAAAATTGTCATCGTAGCATGACATGCTTTAACGTTTATATTAAAAACCGACATCGTAGCATTACATATGGTGACGTTTATTTTTTCAAAATCGTGACCATAGCATGACATACAGTGACAGTTATTTGTCATAAATGTTACCATAGCATGACATATAACGACCTTCATTATTCAAAATCGTCAGCATAACATAACATAAGGTGATGTTAAATTCTCGAAATAGTCACCGTAACATGACATACGCTAAGGTTTCTATTTTAAAAACCGTAACTCTAACATGACATACAGTGACATATATTTTATAAAATAGTCACCATAGCATGACCTACGTTGACGTTTACATTTAAGAAACATGACTATAGGATGACATAATGTGACGTTTATTTTTCAAAATCGTCACTGTAATACGATATATGGTGACGTTTATTATTTAAAATCGTCACAGTAACAGATATATGGTGACATTTATTTATTCGAACCGTTACCATAGCATGACATACAATGACGCTTATTTTTCAGACCCGTCATTGTAGTACGACGTACGGTGACATTTGTTTTTCAAATCCGTTAACGTAGTAAGATGTATAGTGACATTTATTTTTCAAAAATGTCACCATAGTCATATTTACGGTGACGGTTTTGAAAACCAAACCGTCAGCGTACAATGACATAATGTGACATTTATCTTTCAAAAGTGTCACCGTACCAAGACATTGTGACGTTTATTTTTTAAAACCATCACCTTAGAGTGACATACAATGACATCTATAATTCAAAATCATCACCGTAGCTAAACCTAAAGTGATGTTTTTTTTTTCAAAACCGTCGTCATAGCACAACATACAGTGAGATTATTTTTCAAATCTGTCACTGTAGAGTGACGTAAAGTGACGTTTATTTTTCAAAATCGTCATTATAGTATGACATATCACTACAAAAAAAGACCTTATCAGTGACGGGAAATTTCGTCGTTAATCCGTCGCTGAAAGTCCGTCGCTTAATATGTGGTGGGGTAATGCTTATCAGCGACGAATTTATTAACGACGGATTTAGCGATCGCCGCTAGTTAGCGATATATTAGCGACAGAAAGTATTAATGACGGATTAGCGACGAAATTTATTAGCGACAGAATAGCAACGGAAATTATTAGACACGGATTTAGCGACGGATTTCCGTCACTAATTCCGTCGTTCAATTTTTATTCATATATATATATATATCGCAATGAGGCGGAAGGCAAAACTTTCATTCTAAGATAAAATTATAAATTCAATTACAATATGAATCACCCCCAATTCACCATTATTCTCAAAATCCTAGACAAAAAGAATCCCGCATTTGTATTTTTCGTTTCCGAACCAAATAATAAGAACATTGTCCTTCTCAAGATGCTCTTTGATGCTAATTTTTGGACCCAAATATATATATGGGTGTCATCTTCATCTTCAGTTGCATAACAAGAGGATTCAGAAGCATCATCACGAACTACAGATCCAGATGGTGGGGTTTCGTTCAATTCACCATGCTTGTCGTCTTTATCTTTAGTATCACCCATGTTGCCTTAGAATCTAACAAGAAAAAAAGTTACTATATGCTAAAATTTTGTAGGTCTTTCTTATTAAACTAAATTTTTTAGGTTACAACTACATATGTTAAAGAAACTAGGCCCCTAACCCCTAATATTTTTTAGCCTGGGTCGATATCTATTAGCATTGGCAGGAAGGTAGAATTAGGGAAGTTGAATCACTAAATTCCAGAGTATTAACAATTGCACGTCAAATGCAAATTTAGCTTAGACAATCAAAATAGAAACAGACCGAGTAAATCCATCTAGGGGTAGGGTCGTTTAGATCCCCATCCCTTAGTATACTACCCTAGTAAGAACTTCTATGAGAGATCATGTCATTGGTTGTGCATCAATTAAAGTAAAATTGGTAAAACAATTCAATCTGTTAACATAATCTGATCATGAGATATAAAATGATAAACTTTTACTAAACGTATTGAAGTAGTCTATAACATACATGGAGTCCATTGGGATACCATCTGTCAGAACCCCGGTTATAAGAACTGCAAACGGGAGACCTACAAAAACATAAAACCAATGTTGACTGATATAGAAAAGGAAAATTGATGTTTGACAAAAAAAAGATATAGATACACAAACATATATTAAAGATGAAAGGAGAAAAACTTTGGCTGATTCAATTTCGTCTGTTTCTCATCCAACAAATATGGCTGCAAAAATCATCATCAACTGATAAAGCTGCAATAGTAATGTAGCTAAACAAATAAAAACCCTTTTTAAAACTTTCAAAGTATTTACCTTGCCATATCTGGTCCTTGTGACTATATCAATTGCATAAGTTTCATTCTCCTCAAAATCCACATCAACTCTACTTCTGGAATATTAAAGTGAAATAAAAAAAATGAAGTTCCATACTATACAGGATTTATCGATAAAAATATATTAAAACAAAAACTTAAAGCAATTGGTAATCACTAAGCATAACTCACTTTCTTTCATCAACAAAAGTCTTGATGCACGTGTCGTTAAACGCACAACAAAGTTTAAATTTATAAACCTAACTCAAACCTAGTAATAGGGTAAGTCGGGTATCGTTCTTCTCAGGGAGTCGGTGGTGAAATTAACAACTTGTGTTAAGACCGAATGCACGTGTGTCACAATGATTAGCTACTCACTTTGGTCACTTAAGCTCAATGAAATTGACTAAAAACGAAAATACTTGATACAAATGACATTACTTCAAAAGACATGGAATGAGAGTTAAACTACTAAACTAAAAATCGCAACTTTATAACTAAAGAAAACTAATAAAAGACGAGAACTTTATCCATCAACCTAACATTCAAGAAAAGAAACATAAATTCACCTAGGACTTTCATCAAACACTTGGTGTGCAAATCAAAAAATCATAAACTAATGTCAAGCCTAAAAAAACTTATACCAAACGCCATAGTAAAATCAACACCAACGATTGAAATCAAGCACTTGAGTAACTCAATAAACTAAACAATATATAAATTCCGGAACACTAAGGAAGATCAATTTAATAATTAATAAACATTCAAACACACCCTTCTAAAGAAAAAGGAGTCTACTTGCAAAGAAATCAAAGAATATTGTATATGGTAACCGGATATGACTTCCAAACTTCTAAAATAACACTAAAAATAATCAAGAAAATAAGTTTTGTGAATGATAAAGCATACTCAAATTGATATTTGTACCGTCATACCGCTGTCCACCGTGTTCAGACTCGTACCCAACGACTTTCTGCAGGCTATTGGAGTCGCTGCTGAGTTGTAACCGAGAAAGAAGAAGAATCAAAAAGAGGGTTGTCCAGATTTGTAACCAGGAAAAAAAACAAGCAACTCCCTTCTATTCCTCTCCTTGATTGATTCTCCAGAACCACCCGATTTTCGTTTCCTTTGTTGTGTCTCCCAACCCCCTATCGTCTCCTTTTTTATTTCCTCTTCAACAGCCCCTAGACAAAAGGAAGAGATCCCCCTTATTCTTTCCTTTTTATTTTTCAACAATCCTTTCCTTTTTTTTTCTTCTTCCCACTCACGTTTTTAACATAGAAGCCATCCCCTTTTATTTAATTTTCAGTCCAACTAAACAAGGCCCACATCCTCCTTTTATTTTATTGAATAATATAAATCATTTCAAAACCCCAAAAAATCAGCCCCACATCACCTGTTGTCCAGCACACTTTTTCTGACTTCGACGACAATTTCAGCCTAGATTCGTTCCGAATTTACAAAAATGCAAAACATAAAAGTTGTAGGCCCGTCTGTTAGGTTTCCAGATCATCTTGAATCTATTCAAACGGAGCTCGGACGAGTGAGATATGGCCAAAATTAGACAAGGGAGACTTGGATCATCAACAAAATTAGACACTTGTTTTTCAAGTTTCATCAGATCCTGATATTCGAAGGCCACTTCTCTAAATGCATCTGCTTTTCCTTCTGGGCAGTCAAAGTGCTTTAGGACTGCCTGCTCGTCAACCTTTCCAAACACAGACAGACAGACATCCTAACATAAGTAACATGTCGCTATTTTCTCGATTTTGTTATTATCTTTTTTGTAGTAAATTGTTAGAATTTACTATTTCTATCTAAAAAGAATGTTATAAAACAAATAATGTAATATATCTTGAAGGCATACCAAGAACGAAAGTTCTTAATCTAGCCAGTTCACGAAAGTTAGCAAATCGACTATGTCTGTAAAGGAAGCGACACGGACTATAGATGCAAGTGACTCAACAAAATCACCTTGAGTTTCAACATCGGCTTTTACCTGAAAAAAGGCAATGAAAGATATACCTTAGGACCATGTGTCAACAAGTAATATATGTATTAAATTCAAGCTAAAATTATAATCTTGACACATACAGCTAACAGGAATGTTGATCGATTCTCTCTCGCCAATCATGTTACTCCTTGCATCCGCTGTGTTAGCTGCAAAAGCAGATATGATTGATGTATCCTTCTTAGCTTCACACTTCATCAAGATCTCGTAGAATTTAACCAATTCTGTAGCCCTGTGAACTTTATCACCACCACCTGCTCCTCTTGCAAGGCTTCCCGGTGGAGGAGGTGGACGAGGTGGCCAACCAGGTGGTGGTGGTGGTGGTGTAGCACCCGGTGGAGGAGGTGGAGGAGGAGGACCACCGCGCAGGTACCCCGATTGGTGGATTAGTAGTGGTAGCAGGAACGCCTCCAGTAGGTCTAGGAGGAGGCCGTGCTAGGTGGTCTCTTTTCGATATGGGCAAATTGCATCTTGCTCACTAATGGAGAACTAGTTGCCATTCCATCATTAGACTGATCACCTGAAGCGTTAGCAGGTATTACCACTCTTTCCTTGACACCTTTAGCTAGTGGTCATAGAAATACTAGCTTTGTCTCAACATCATGTACATTTTCTAGCAAAATGCCGCGGTCGCGCAAATCTGTCAAAAATCCTTCTTTTGCTCTTTTTCGCTCCAAATGGTTCCGAACCTATAAAATATAAAAACGCATCAATGTAGTTCGATTTTACCAATTTTATGCATTAATTGAGGGTGATTGACTAGAAAATAAAGTACAACTTAACAATCGATCAAGTCTTATTGAGTTTGGTCAAGCACTCCATAAGGAAATGGCATAAAAACCATTACTAACAACACAAAGCAAAAGTGAAATTGAATGGAAAGGAAAAAAATGAGAAAAAAGAAAAGGGGATTCTAAAAGTATTATTAGCTTTGGTGTGTAAAAACAAGACTAAGCATGTTTTAAAATATAGATATTTATGCAATAAGAGTAAAAATAAAAGGAATTGAGCACTGATCAGGAGCAAATAACCAAATGAAAGCACCAATTTCCTCTTCAATGTACAACAGGTTCAAAGTAAAGACGACAAGCATGGTGAATTAATGCTTGTCGTCTTTATCATCATCAGTATCCCCCATGGTGAAACAACATTGAGTTGTGATTAGAAATTTTATGAACAGATTAAGGGGAGGGGGGGGGGGACTTCGGGTGCAAATGAAAACTCTCAAGTATAATTTAGGACACCTAAAGAATGTTAATCATTGCAGAGAACTTAAAATTCGCATGGTACTAATTAGTAACAAAAAACCAGTATATATCAAATGGCTTTGGACATTAGATGTTGTTTAAGAATTCACCATGCCTGGTTGAACATAGTAAGCCAAAGTTGTTGTTGTGACTTTAACTCGTTAGCCCCTACACTTACCATGTACTCGATTCCAGTTGTGTGATTTAACATCAAATCGAAAGAAAATTAACATAAGAATATAGTACACATGGTGGTGACATACAGGGCAATCTCACTTGTTCTTCTACACATCAAGGAACATCAAGTAGCAAGTAAGAGTACCTCTCTTAGATTTATGGGTCGGCATCTCAGTCAGCATAATTGACTGATAAGAGGGGTTAAAGTTCGTGACTTTGTTTAATCTTATCATAGTTAGTTGGCTCCAACTAAACAATTTCAATAATCCACATAAGAGAGATCTCTTATTGATAAACTTAACACTTTAAAACAAATATGATAAACACAAGAACTCCACTAATCAACAAACTGATTTCAATAATAAACCGAAATTTCAACAGTCAATGTGATAAGCTTTAAGGCTTTCAAACAAATATCCAACAATTTATAAATTTCAATATAAATTTATACATCAATTTCAACAATTACAATCATCAAATACATGTATACCCACACACATTTGAATGATTACATGTATACCCACACAAATACGGTAGAGACCAAACCAAACCATATTTGAATAAACATGAATGTTTATCAAAGCCCTAAAATCCCACAAAAATAGGAAGAATCACCCAAAATTGAACCATGAGAAGAATAATGGAAGCAAAATCGAACCCCAACCCACCCCGAATATCGATTTCAGAACCAGAAACAATCCCACACAAATAAGAGCAAAAAAAATCGATTTTAGGTTGAGAGATAGAGAGGAGGGCGACGGTGAGATGGGTATTGAGTGCATACCAGCGAGAATCCGCAGAAATCTTGGTGAGGTGGTGGTCTGGGACGGAGGCCGATGACGAGAGGGAGGAGGCGAGATAGGGAGGAGACTGACGGGAGGGAGGAGGCGAGACAGGGAGGAGGCGACGGGAGGGTGGAGGCGTGAGACTTCCTATTCTTTGGGGGAATGAATACTGATTTAGGGTAAGTTTGTAGATATTTTATTATATAAATATTTTTTGTAAGTTTTCAAAAAATTATTTTTTATGTATTAAGTATACTACAAAAAATATCAATATAATTCAATGTAGTTAAGAGTTTTTTATCCGTGCTTTATAATACTAGAAGTGTATTCGCGCAATGCAGCTAGATAAATCACAATTTTAATGTTTCATTTTATTTTCTGTTTTTTGTCGATTTACATTACGATTTTGGATGGTTGTGAGAGAGTGAAAATGATTTTTTTATATAAATTTGTTTAATTTAGACTTAATAATATAATGTAATTTATTTTGGTTTAATAATATAATTTTTTTTATAAAAATATTATTTTAGAGTTTTTTAATTATATTTTAGTTTTTTATATTTAAATTTTGATTTTATTCTATATTTAATTATGCTGAGAGTTATTTTAGGGAGTTAAAGTGGGAAATGATTTTAGGGGAGTTAAAATGGTTAGAGATAATGATTGAAAATTAATAAATAGAATTAATGTAGTACATACAGTTTTAATAGTTGTTTTTTAAGTAATTAGCATTAAATAACAGTACATTAAGCTTTAAAACTTGTTTTTAATAGTTTTTTATGTCTGCTTTATAATATAGTATATAGATAGTATAGATTTGTTATATTTAAAAAAATACCTTGTTAAATTTTCTAATAAAAAATTATTTTTATTTAAACAAGTAATAATAAATACTCGATTAATAATACGAGATAAAACACTTGTATTTTTTCTTCTAAAATATCTAAATTTTTAAAACTCTTCTTAAATATAGTTATAATTTTTGGATTTGGTTGCAGTGAGAAGTTGAGTTAATGGTGAGAAGTGTGAAAAGTGGTTATCTATCGGCCTTTGGATGAGAAATGGACGTACATCGTGATAAAATGCACCGAGATGCACCAGATCAATTTTCTTATAATAAAATTTAAATCACATAAATTAAATAAAGTAAAACAGAAAAATGAAATTTTATAATCTTTAGTTTGAATCCCGTATTGATATATTTTTAAGATAAAATAATATCCAACCCATATCTTAAATAATTGTAATGGCTCAATGAAACTCAATAAAGCTCAATAGAACCCCTTAAAGCCCGATAGATCCATTAAGGCCCAACGAAACCATTTAAAGCACAATAGAACTCTTTAAAGCCCGATAGATCCATTAAGGGTCAATGAAACCTTTAAAGCTCAATAGAATCCCTTAAAGCCCGATAGATCCATTAAGGCCCAATGAAACCATTTAAAGCACAATAGAACTCTTTAAAGCCCGATAGATCCATTAAGGGTCAATGAAACCTTTAAAGCTCAATAGAATCCCTTAAAGCCCGATAGATCTATTAAGGCCCAATGAAACCATTTAAAGCACAATAGAACTATTTAAAGCCCGATAGATCCATTATTAAGGGCCAATGAAATCCTTTAAAGCTCAATAGAACCCCTTAAAGCCCGATAGATCTATTAAGGCCCAATGAAACCATTAAAAGCACAATAGAAGTCTTTAAAGCCCTATAGATTCATTAAGGCCCAATGAAACCCTTTAAAGCTCAATAGAACCCCTTAAAGCCCGATAGATCTATTAAGGCCCAATGAAACCATTTAAAGCACAATAGAACTCTTTAAAGCCCGATAGATCCATTAAGGCCCAAAGAAACCCTTTAAAGCTCAATAGAACCCCTTAAAGCCCGATAGTTCCATTAAGGCCCAATGAAACCATTTAAAGCACAATAGAACTCTTTAATGCCCGATAGAAACATTAGGGCCCAATGAAACCCTTTAAAGCTCAATAGAACCCCTTAAAGCCCGATAGATCCATTAAGGCCCAATGAAACCATTTAAAGCACAATAAAACTCTTTAAAGCCTGACAGATCCATTAAGGGCCAATGAAACCCTTTAAAACTCAATAGAACCCCTTAAAGCCCGATAGATCCATTAAGGTCCAATGAAACCATTTAAAGCACGATATAACTCTTTAAAGCCCGATAGATCTATTAAGGCCCAATGAAACCCTTTAAAGCTCAATAGAACCTCTTAAAGCCCGATAGATCCATTAAGGCCCAATGAAACCATTTAAAGCACAATAGAACTCTTTAAAGCCCGATTGATCTATTAAGGCCCAATGAAACCCTTTAAAGCCCAATAAAACCGAATAAACTCATTAAAGCCCGAAAGATCCGTGAAAGCCCAATAAGATAATATAAGGCCCAATATACCACATATAAAGCACAATATAATCAAATAAAGCCCAATAGAATCCATTATAGCCTAATAAACCTGAAAATGTTTAATTAATTTCCTCTAAAATAAATAATTAAAAAAAGTTATATTCTGTTGGTAATCCGCCGAAAATCAAGTGAAAAAACATAATTTAAAAAAAAAGAAAAAAATATTCTGATGGATTTCTGACGAATGTAAACGAGGTTTGACTACTTTGGCAGCCGACGGAAATTAGTGGTTAGGTCCTTCTATCAGAGCAAAAGTCAAACTTTGAGGATCAAAACTTGAATTATAAAACCACAGGTCGCTCTTTCAAAAAAGTCACCAAACATTAAAGACCAAAATTGGAGTTTACTCTTAATTTATTTAAATAATTAAGCCTCTAAGGTGAAAATTGATGGTTTGAGCTTTAAGTTTATATGGATATGATTTCCCCTATATATGGATACTCTTTAAATAGTTGTATACATGTTTAATAGTTAGTTGACCGTTTGTCATTATACCCATCATTGTAAATAAAAAGGTATAGAAAATCCTATTTTATTTCCCATTTATTTTTTTTAAATGTTAACGAGATATATTGTGATTTTTTAAGTTTTTTTTTAATATTATTATATTATTGAATAGAGTAAATTACAAATTTCGCCCCTGTGGTTATATGTACTTTTGGATTGGGTCCTTAAATCCTCAACTATCACTGTATCATGACAAACGATGAGGTAAATTTCTCAAAACCGTCACTGAATTATGACATTCGGTGACGTAAATTTATCAAAACTGTCACTATAAAATGACATATGGTGACATTTATCATTCAAAACCGTCATCGTAACATTAATTACCGTGAGTAAATTTCTCAAATTTATCGCTACATGACATATGTTGACATAAATTTATCAAAACCGTCACCATAACATGACATACGGTGATGTTAATCAATCAAAACTCACTTTATCCTTCCACATTGTCACCCTAGCATGACCAAAGGGTGAAGTTTATTTTTCAAAACCTTCACAGTAATATGACATATAGTGATGTTTATTATTCAAAATTGTCACCTTAGCATAACTTATAGTGACATTTATTATTCAGAAGCATCACCGTAACCTAACATATGGTAACATAAATTTATCAAAATTGTCACTGCATTATGTTGTACGATGACATAACTTTATCAATATTGTCACTGTAACATGACATACGGTGACGTTCATCATTCAAAACTGTTACCGTAACATCAACATACTGTGACGTTTTCCATTCAACACTGTTATCATAACATGAAATATGGTAACATTTAGATTTCAAGACCGTCACTGTAGAATGACATAAGGCGACGTTTATTTTTCAAACCCATCGCCATAGGATAACATACGATGACGTTCATTATTTAAAATCATCATTTTAACATGACATACATCGATGTTTATTATTTGAAAACGTCACAATAGCATGACATAGGGTGACTCATTTCTTTTTTTTGTCAAAATTGTCACCCTTGCATAACATATGATAATGTTTATGTTTCAAAACCGTCACCATAACATGACGTACATTGACATTTATTTTTCTAAACCGTCACCGTATCATAAGAGGTGACGTAATTTTTTCGAAACCGTCATTGTAGCATGACATGCAGTGACGTTTATTTTTCAAAACTGTCACCGTAGCATGAGGTACATTGTCGTTTATCTTTCATAATTGTCATTGTAACATGATGTACGATGACATTTATTGTTCAAAATCGTCACTCTGGATGATGTACACTGATGTTTATTATTTAAAATTATCACCATAACATTACATATGGTCACATTTATTATACAAAATCGTCATCGTAGCATGACTTACGTGGAAATTCATTATTATAACCGTCACCATATCATGATATATAATGACATTTATTATACGAAACCATCACCATTGAGACATATAATATTTTAAAACCATCACCATAGCATAACATATGGTGACATTTATTTTTCAAATCGTTACCGTAGAATGACATATGATAACATACTCAAAACCGTCACATAACGTGACATATTGTGACTTAATCATTAAAAACCGTCAATGTAACTTGAGATATTGTGATGTAAATTTTTTATTGCCGTTACCAAAGCATGACATATGATGACGTAATATTTTTCAAAAACCCTTGCCATACATTAACTTTTGGTGACACAAATTTTGCAAAATCGTTGCCATAGAACTTGGTGACTTTCGGAAACGGTTTTTAAATAAGTGTTGCTATACATATTTTTGTTTTCCGTAACGCTTTTTTAAAACCGTTACGACATAAAGCAACGATTTAGATAAAAACCATTACTAAAAGGTCTTATATGCCAACGGTTTTTAAAAACCGTCACAACATAAAGCAACGATTTTACGAAACCGTCTGAAACCGTTACGTTAGGGAACCTTTTATTACATTTTTATCTAAAACGTTGCTTTATGTTTCTATGTTTTTTTAATAGTAACGTTTCTTTATTAAAATTGTTACTAAAACAATTCTATAATTTTTTATGTGGCCTTTTGTAACAGTTTTTTATCAAACCGTTACAAACCTATTTTTCAAAACCGTCACAAAAAGTCATTTTTGTACTAGTGAAATCTCAGTTTGCGCCTCCAATGGGAAGCGCAAACCTCCTCCAGACTTGCGCAATTTTGAAAATTTTCACTCCGAGGCTAGTTCTTCAATGTCAAATGCTAACACTGATTTCTTTGATAAAATTTCTTCTTCTGATTCAATTATTGATGATTCTTTACTGCTAAATGGTCAATTTTATAAAAAGAAGCGTAAAAGAAGAAGATCAAAGAAGTCAAAGAAACATGATACTGTCTTATCTGAAAATTCTAATGTTTCTGATCTTTCTTCTTCAGATCGGACTGTGAGGAAGTCATCAAGGCAGATTTGGAGGATGAAACAACAAATTTTAGAATCTGAACTGTTAGGAGTTAACTGTGTAGACAATCTTTGTGATACTGATACATTTGCTTCATGTAATAAAAACCCAAAATATATTCTTTTCAGCAAATGTTTGATATATCAAAGAATATCTCATATGCTTCTTCTAGTTCTGATTCTGATAATTGTGTTTTATCTTCTATTGATAATTGCTTTCATTCTTGGATGAAAAATAAATCTGTGAAAAATAAAAGACATAAATCTAACAAGGGACCCATAAGCATATGGGTACCTAAAAAGGTGTAGTTTTTGTGTGTGCAGCTAAGTCAATTATGGTATCTGGACTCGGGATGTTCAAAACATATGACTGGCAACAAATCACTTCTGTCTAATTTTAAAGATAAATGTTGCGGTCGTGTGAAATTTGGCAACTGTGAGACAGCTCCGATTCTTGGTTATGGTGATCTAGTTCAGGGTAACATAACTGTAAAAAGAGTAAGCTACGTCGAGGGTCTAAGTCACAACCTGTTCAACATCGGCCAATTCTGCGATAAAGACCTTGAAGTCAGCTTCAAATCCAAAAGAGTTGCAGTGAAGAATGATAATGGCAAGGATCTTCTGGTGGGAAAAAGACACTCAAATTTGTATATCATTGATTTTTTCAAGATCAAAATTCCTTCAGATATTTGCTTGCTTTCTAAAGCTTCAGTTCAAGAAAGTTGGATTTGGCACAGACGTTTAGCTCACCTCAACTTTAAGTATATGGATCGCCTGGTCAAGAATGATTCAGTGAGAGGTCTTCCAGTTCTCCGTTTCCAGAAAGACCATCTATGCCAGGATTGTGAGAAAGGAAAAATGAAGAAAGCTCCTCACAAGCCTAAACCTGAACACTGCACGTCGGCTATTCTTGATCTTTTGCATGTTGATTTATGTGGTCCGATGAAGACGAAGAGTTTAGGACATAAGAAATATGTTTTGGTGACAACTCAGCCAAATAAGCAGAAGCAAGTGAAAGTGGTAAGATCAGACAATGGCACTGAATTCAAAAACAGTACTCTTCAGGCATTCTATGAATCTCAAGGAATACAACAACAATTTTCTGCTGCACGTACTCCGCAACAGAACGGTGTTGTTCAAAGAAGAAACAGAACGCTCGTTGAGTCCGCCAGATCAATGCTCGCTTATTCAGGTCTACCTTTGTCTTACTGGGCTGAAGCAGTATCAATTGTCTGTCATACACAGAACAGATCAATTATGCATCGTCGTTTCAACAAAACACCGTATGAACTGATGAACGGGATCAAACCAAACATCAAGTATTTCAAGTCATTCGGGTGTAAATGCTATGTTGTGAATGACAGGGAGAATCTCAACAAGTTTAGTCCAAACGCAGACGAGGGTGTATTCGTGGGTTATTCTTCAAACTCTGCCGCTTATAGAGTTTTTCTAATCTCTGCAAGAAAGGTCATAGAGAGTGTCAATGTAAAATTTGACGAAGCTGCTGATTTGGTTTCTAGTCACTCAGACTCAGAACCCGCTATTACTGAAAATTCAGTTTCTGAACAAATCAGTTCAGAACCTGCTCTTTCACCGGATATCCAGGATTCTTCTACTCCCTCTCCTAATCTTTCTGATCTTCATTTTCTGTTTGAAAATTTTTATGATGATGTGCCTAGATCTAACTCTGAACATGTTTCTAATGTTTTGAATCAGGAAACTAAAAGCTCATCTATTCCAAATTTTGCTGCATCTATCTCTGACAATGATGCTGCTCCAGTCTCTCCTGTTCAACAAGAACTGGCACAACAAAATTTTGTTCAATCAGACAATGTTCAATCAGAAACTGAGCCTATTCATGAAGAACATACTCAAGAAGAGTCTATTCAAGATCAAACTGTTCAAGAGGAATCACTTCAGGAAGAAGTACAAAATGATGTTATTCAACAAACTGTTCCTGAATCTGATTCATAGATTGTTGAGATACCTCCTCCTCAAGTTGAAACTATTTCTATCTCTTCATCTGATGTAGAAGTTTCTGAACCTCCCTGTCTTCAATTAGAAGTGGTTCAAGATGTAATTGATCCTCTCCCTCATACCACAAAATGAACAAGATCTCACCCTCTACATCAAATTATTGGAGATCCTCAAGCCAGTGTTTCTACTCGCTCCAAGTCGGCTACTTCCAACGAATGTCTCTTCACTTGCTTCCTAAGCAAGATTGAACCTACAAAAGTTTATGAAGCGTTGGAGGACCCGGATTGGATTATTGCTATGCAAGAGGAAGTTAATCAATTTGGCGCGCTGAAAGTGTGGAGACTTGTACCAAGGCCTAAAGGAAAAAGCATAATTGTTACAAAGTGGATATTCAAGAATAAAAAGGATAAATATTGTATCGTTGTGCATAATAAAGCAAGATTGGTAGCCAAAGGATATCGACAAGAAGAAGGTATTGACTACGATGAAACATTTGCACCCGTTGCCAGATTGGAAGCTATCCGAATGTTTCTTGCCTTCGCTGCTTATCGCAACTTCACAATATATCAAATGGACGTCAAGACGGCATTTCTCAATGGAAAACTAAAAGAAGAAGTATATGTATCTCAGTCAGAGGGATTTGTTGACAAAGATCGTCCATATTATGTATATTTTCTCGATAAAGCACTGTATGGTTTGAAACAAGCTCCACGGGCGTGGTATGACGAGTTGTCAGCTTTCTTGGTCAAATCCGGCTTCACCAAAGGATCTATCGATACTACTCTTTTCATTTATAGATCTAATCTTGATATCTGCTTAGTACAAATATACGTAGATGATATTATTTTCGGTGCGACTAACAAATCTTTGTGTACTTGGTTTTCTGATTTAATGACCTCTAGATTCCAAATGAGCATGATGGGAGAAATCAACTTCATCCTCGACTTACAAGTGAATCAGCTTCCAGATGGAATATTCATCAATCAGTCAAAGTACGTATTTGATATTTTGAAGAAATTCTAGATGGACAAATCTACTTCAATAGGAACACCGATGGCTCATGGTGCCAAACTCGGACTCGATCCAGATGGAAAAGTTGTGGATCAAAAGACATACAGAGGGATGATCGGATCGCTGATGTATCTTACTACCAGTCGCCCGGACATAATATTCTCCATGTGCTTGTGTGCCCGATTCCAAGCTAAACCAAAAGAATATCATCTTTTAGCAGTCAAACGCATTTTTAGATATATTAAAGGAACTCCTTATTTAGGATTATGGTATCCTAAAAGTTCTGACTATAATTTGATTGCTTTTTCAGACGCAGATTTTTGTGGTAATCAATTGGACAGGAAGAGTACTTCTGGTCATCTTCAGTTTTTAGGTGACAGACTAATAAGCTGGGCGTCGAAAAAGCAAAACTACGTTTCAATATCAACAGCCAAAGTTGAATACGTCGCTGCAGCTAGTTGTTGTGCTCAAGTGCTCTGGATGAAAACGCAACTTCGGGATTACGGGATGCTGTACAAGACAGTGCCAATATATTGTGACAGCAAGTCTGCAATTGCGATATCGGTCAATCCAGTCCAGCACACCAAGACCAAGCACATTGACATGAGATACCATTTTCTAAAGCATCACGTAGAAGAAGGTACTATTGAATTGTATTTTGTACCAACTGAATATCAACTTGCTGATATCTTTACAAAAGCCTTAGATGAAAAACGTTTCAATTTTTTGCTTTCAAAATTAGGCGTGTTGAATTTAAAAGTTTAAATCTTTACAAATTTTATTCTATAAAGTAAAATTTTACAGATTTTCTTTCTTTTGAATAAAATGTATGTCTAGGATCTTTTACAAGTTCTTTGTTTATATTATAGTTTTATATGTTCAAATTTCAAGTCTTACAAAAGTCGAAAAGTCAGCAACATGTTTGTAGCTTTTGATTTTGCTTTAAAGATATGTGAGTCGGAATTTTTATAGTTTACTTTGCTTAGACTACCTAAATGATCAGAATTATAGATTGGAATAAAAATATGGGATAAGCATTTAGACGTTGATCTGAGTAATTGAGATGAATAATAAATTCTTAAAATACAGAAATCTCTGGGTTTAAAAGTTTGTACCTGTGACCTTTCTGGTTTGGGAAAGTAAGTTCCGTGGGATGCTCGACATCTGGTCCCTTAAGGTCATTTGGTCTGGGAGTGATCGAACAGAAATCCTTCTATAAAATCAGATCGAAAGTCATGTTTTACTGGTATGAATGGGTTTAGAATATGTCGATGTAGCCTTTCTGATCCGGGAAAGTAAGTTCCAAGGGGTGCTTGACACCTAGTCCCATAAGGCCAACTGGTATGGGAATGGCTGACCCAAATCCTGCAATAGGGTCAGATAGAAAGTTACGTCTATGACATGTTCTTTACTTAATTAAATCTCTGTTTAAAAGATGCCAAAGTGCACAATGCTTAAAAGATGCCAAAGAGCACACTCATGTGAAGATGCCAATGTGCACACTGCTAAAAAGATGCCAATGAGCACACATCTCATGATACTTGGTGATATGTTTGAGTTGTGATAAACCTGTAAATTTGTGAAAGTCTTAATTTTTGATGACTTAGTGTCAGTACATGCAAAGTTTTCTATAATAATTTTAGAACTGCATTTTTCTTGAAGCTAATTGAAGTTCACATGCGAGCACACTAAATAGACAAATGGAAGTTTTTGAAACTGAACATGTCTTAACTTGATATGCAATTATACTTGGTCTTGCATCCAACAACATATGCTTGATTTCAACTGATTGATAAATCTGTGAAATTTTACTAAGTAGATTTTAATTTGTTTAGTGTTTAAATTTTTATATGTTCAGTTGTTACAAAATTTATATTCAATATGATCATCTTTCATACTAATGTCTTTATGTTTGAGTATCTGTATTTTTTGTATATGGTATGTGCATATTTCGAGGGGGAGAGATCATCTGCTTGTCAAATATGACAACATTCTGTGTTTGAGGGGGAGTAAGTAAGAAAATTATCTGTGCTGATCAGAAGTTAAACAGGTATGTTTCTCAGATTTTTCTACACATTTGCTATACTAACAGTTAAATTTTTGTGCATTTATGTAGGGGAGTGAAAGGATTTCAGGTATATTTTTACAAATTTTTTTATTTTTTTATGTTATGTTTTTTAGCTTTAGTTTTGTTTTAGTTTTCTCGGTTTAAATACTGCTTTTTCTTTTCATTTTCATTTTTCCCGCTTACCTGTTTTTGATTTCTGATTTTTCGGCTCACGTTTTCTCTCTATCGCATACTTTGGGTTCGAAATCTAAATTTGTTTTCGTGAAATCAAGGTATGTGTTTTCGATTACTTCGCATTCGTTTATCGATCTTAAGTAATGTTTCATTATGCTTATTGTTGATTCAAGTGTTCATAAATCTGATGTTTGTTTTTCTCGAACTGTTCATCTTCCAAAATCTCAGATTGTGATTTCGTGCATTTTTACTTAAATCAAGTATTGGGTTTTGCTTAGAAATGATAATCGATCATCAGGTATGTCTCTTTTATCTTTAATTTCTTGCTTTAATTTTGGTTTTTGTGGTAATCGTGAAAACTAGGTTTCTTAACAAGGATGATAGACCCGCAAAGTGAACTTTGCGCATCTAGCTAGAAACGCAAAGTGAACTTTGCGCGTCTACCTAGAAACGCAAAGTGAACTTTGCGCGTCTAACTAGAAACGCAAAGTGAACTTTGCGCGTCTAACTAGAAACGCAAAGTCTACTTTGCGCTTCTAACTTGTTATGCAAACTTATTGTTTTTGTTTTTTTTCTTTGTTCTTTCGAGTGTAGTTTACGTATCAACTAGGACACGCAAAGTCTACTTTGCGTCTCCTCTTTGACACGCAAACTCTCTTTGTGTTTGTGTTTCTTGTTTTGGTTTTTGGGTTTATATATCAAGTATGATTGTCCCGCAAAGTGTACTTTACGCAACCAACATGACACGCAAAGTCTAGTTTGTGTCTCCCGTTGGACACGCAAAGTGAACTTTGCGCATTACACTTGATACGCAAACCTCCCTTTGTGTTTTTGTTTGTCTTGTTTTGTTTTTCTAAGTATAGTTTTCGGACCATGTTAGATACGTAAACTTACCTTTGCGACTCATGACTGAAACGCAAACTTAGCTTTGCGTTTCACGTTCAACACGCAAACCTTGGTTTGCGCTTCTAACTTGGCACGCAAATCATACTTAGAAATTTTTTTTGTTTAATTATTTTTCATTTTGTTTTCCAGGTCTATTATGTCTTCTAAAACAAATTCAGATCCAATGCTTCAAGACGAGAATGTCATTCTCGATGACCCGTCTGATCGAGCTTCTCATGATACTCCCATGCCGTCTCATCCTTCTGTTGGAGCCGATCTTTCTGCTTCTCGTCGTACACCAAATGATGTGTTCCCAACCATCATGTATATGCCTTACAAGCCGAACAACTATTAAGTGGACTTTGATAGAATAAAGATCCATCCAGTTATTCGATCTATTCTTCGAGGACATCCAATTGCTCAAGCTCTGTCTTCTGTTGCTGAAGTTCTGGAGGTCTACATTCAACAGGCTTGAAATTCTATAACAAAGAATGAAATGGCTCGTCCGCATCATTTTGATCTTCAAATCTATCAATTTGAATCTTTCCTTTCCTACAAGCGATTGAGATTGATACTGGAGCTTCCTGAGCCGAACTCCAGACCAGGTCGTACTACCTATGATAGTTTTCCATCAGAAGAGGAAGTATTTGAGGGAATCAAACAACTTGGATATGTTGGTCAACTAAACAAAGTTACAGACTTTGACAAGTCTAATCTACCTCCAGTATGGTATGCACTGTTCTCAGTTATCATCAGGTGTCTGACATCGAAGCATTCTGGCACAGACAGTGCAACTCTAAGGTATCTCCGATTGTTCCATCCAGTAGTCTATGACTTGCATGTCGACTACACTTTTATTTTTTGGACCGAACTCTTGGAGGTGGTACATGACAAGTTCACCAACAAGAAACGGAAGTTCATTCCATTCTTTAGATTTCTGAAACTTATTGTTCGAAGCATGCTCCGCAGCAATCCAGCCATTCCTCGCAGGTTCCAGACACTAAAATGACTTATATTCAGAAGCGGAAGAGGTCTTTCAACTATTCTATGACCATTCCGTATGCTCTTATTGCCAACTACGCTGATGTTACAGATGAGGATGTCATAGAATATTGCATGGAGAATGAGTTTATGGAAGTTGTATAAGATGAGCCTTCTCATGACAATCAAGCTGCTGAAAAAGATGTTGAAGTTGAAGCAGCTATTCCTGAACAAGAGCCTGAAGTTGAAAAAGAGGCTGAAGATGAGCAAGAAGTTGCGGCTTTTGTTGAAGAAGAAATAGTTCAAGAGGATGTTGCTTCTCAACAAATTGAGAATGTTCTAACAGAAATTGTTACTGAGTCTCCTATTCATGTTACTTCTGATGATGTTGATGATGATGATGTTCATGTTAGCGATATTGATGAAGATTCTGATCATGATAATGAAGATGATGATGATAGTGATAAACCATGTCTTAAGGTTTATGAAAGGAAGGTTAGGACACCGGAAGTGGTTGTTTCAACAGAAGTTCTCTCTGAAGATGATTCTGTTCCTGTTAATCCTTCTGTTGCACATCTTCAGGTAGATGAATTGGATACAACATTTGATCAAGCCTCAGCTTCGGTACAAAGTCAAGCTCCAGCTACTTCAGTTGCGGCTATTCAAGTTCCAGCTGTAGTGCTTTCTTCTGATCAAGCTCGGGTATCTTCTGACAAATTCTCTACCTTGAATGATGTTATTCGTCAATTATCAGAGAAAATGGATGCAGAAAAGGAAGATCAAATTCTAAAGTTGAAGACTTTCTTCAAAGGTAAGATGCCTGAAATTGATACTTCAGTGATTCTTCCAAAGATTCCTTTCAGACGCCCATCTGGGGTAGTTCTTCGTTAACCTTCTTCTGCTGTGACTTCATCTACTTCTCCGATTGTTTCTCTTCCGTTTCCTTCGGTGATTTCTATGTCTGCGGGACTTTCTATGTCTGCTCCTTCTGGTACATCTTCAAGGTCTTCTCTTCATGAACTATCTATTTCTGAGTTGACTGATATACTATATGCACGTCTACTGTCTATGTCACCGCCACAACATCAGGATCAAGATCTTCTTTCTTTGCTATGGAATTTCAAACCTACGCCGCCTCCAGTTCCTTCTTCTGAATCTGACCGGATTACTGCTTTATCTGATGAGTTTCATGCATCCAGATAAGAAGTTCGTACAAGTTTTTCTGATCTCAAATCTTTTATGTCTCAAGCCTTCTCTGATTTATCTTCCAGGCTTGATCTTCATGAACAAAGTTGCAGAACTGAGGCTGCCCCACTCTTAAGCGCCGACATGACCAAGATGATCCTGATCATCAAGGCCATGAGGGGGAGATGGCAAAGAGACCAAGAGTTGAAGGATCTTCTGAAGCTAGAGAAGATATTCAAGAAGAAGTGGCTGGTGAAAAAGGAAAGAGTGGTGAAAATGTTCAAGACTGCAACATTCAGGATTTAGTGAATGTTATGATTGAAAATGTTGATCTGTCTTCCTTGCATAATGAACTGAATATTTTTTAGATTAATATTAACAATAATATGCAAATTGTTGTTTATATGGATCCAGATGTTTCTGCAAATGTTCATGAAGTTGAAGAATCTGAAGTTGCAAATGATATGAGGACATTCTTTGCTAATTTCATAGAGATTAATTCTGATGATGATGAAGATGTCAGGTTTGAAAAGATATGTCAAGTCAATGAAGAAGACTGTGATGATATCGTTATCATATCAGATACAGAAGATGACTCAGTGTTCATGGATGCAAAAGATGAAGAAGAATCAGATTTGTTATATAGTGATCCTCCTGCTCATGATGAGATTCCTGAATCAGCTAAAGACACATCTACTCCTGTTGCTAGTTCAGCTCCGACTACCACTATTCCTTCAAGATCATTTGAAGTTGGTCAGTCGTCAAGAGCAGATGCTGATGTTCCATCTTCTGATCTTGTAATTCCACCATCCATTCTAGAAGAAGGACCAACTTTATCTAGACATCAAAGACAAAATAATTTGCAACGTAGATATTTGGCATCAAGGCAAAGAACAGCCTTTCTAGAAGACACTCAGAGAAACATCTTTGTCTCTAGAAGAAGGTCGATTAACATCTATGCAATCCTTGGCGTAGAGAAAGAGTCAGATGCCTATCAATATGAATACATAATGTTCATTAAGTGCCAGCGCAAAAGGAATAATATCGTGTCTTCTCAACACTTGATTGTTCGAGTCATCAGTGTCACAATCAACAAGTTTGTGAATATCTGGTATCCTGATTTTGAAGTTGAAAGAAGAGACTGCAAGCGGTATAAATTTTCAGAGGCAGACTTCACTGACCTTTCTATAGATGATATTGAATTCTTATATGATCACTTCAGGAATCTATATCATAGAACACAGGATATTTCACAAGCTTTGTTCATCATTAAAAGATTCATACGACGACAAATCCGATTCTTCCGAGTTTTTGATTTTCAGATGGCCGTTGAAAGTTTTCAGCCGGTTGTTAATCTTCTCAGGCCCAACCGAAGCTTACCGAACTTAGAGTCTTATCCTCTTCTCACCATTGTTGAAGATCCATATGGAGTTGTGTACCAGAATGGCTCTAATGAAAAATGCTTTCTCAGGTTTGAAGAAATTGCTTACTACTCCGATGGAACCTTAAAGGTGATTAAGTTTCAGCTGGAGCAACGTCTGAAGGAGGCCAAAAGAAGATTTTTGGAAACAAGAGAAAATGATTTCCTGGTTGATAATGATGAAATCCGACTTCTCCAGAAGACTTTAGATTCAATTCAAGAGAGATTGAATCTCCACTCAACTCTAAGACGACTGGAAGTTTTAGTTGGTTTGAATCGACTTCGTCAGAGAGAAGAGCGTCAGTGATTCTCCAAAGTCGCCCGGTTGGCCTATGCTATTTTTTTGAAGATTGTTTTTTGAAGACCACGGCGCCAATGATTACTAAGGGGGAGATTGTTAGATCTGATTTTATAGTAATCATTGTATTTATTTTCTAGTCTGACTGTTCTTAAAGTTCTATCTGTTTTGTAAAGTCTAGGGGTATTTAAGTCCCCTTAGAGCCTTTGTTTTGTAATCTTGGCATTCACATTTTAATACATCTGATAACTTTGCGCTTCCATACTTTCTCTCTCTACTTTCTCTCTCTAAAGATTTAGAGATTCTTGGACGCTCAGTTAACATTAGCATGGCTTCCTTCAGTTGTTCACAATCGTCAGAGTCAGACTTTGCCTCACTGTTAGCCTCTTCTGATTCAGATGCTATCATCTTCTTCTTCTTAGACTTCTTCTTGACCACAAGTGCAACTGGATCAGCAACTTCTTTGTCAGCCTTTTTCATCTCAGCCTTGATCTCTTCCACCTCTTCCTCATTCTGTCTGAGGATTTCATAAACTTCATGAAGTGGAATGTCGTTCAGATCTTTCAATTGCCTCATCTGTCTGGTGAATCTCTTCCACTCAGGCTGAAGGTTGCTGAGAAATTTTTCATTCAGATCAACTTGACATTTGCTGATCTTGTTCTTGCTTAGCTCGTTCAGCAATGTGACAAATCTATCATAGGTGGCTTCTAGTGATTCTCCAACTTTGGCCTTGAATTATTCAAAATTGTTCAAGCAGTTGGAGACTTTGAGTTGGTTGCCAATTTTAGATCCAATCATCATCTTCTCCAATTGATCCCACATTTGCTTGTCGGTAGCGTTGTATCTATCAATCTTGACATAAATTTCATTTGGTATGCCTTGGAGAATAAATGATTTTGCCAGCTTGTCACCCTTGTGTCTCTTCTTTTGTTCATCCGAGTATTCATCAATCGGTAATTTATACTCTTTCTCTTCTTCTTCACAATTTTCTCCAGCTACAGTGAGAACCTTGATTGGAGGTGTCATGATTCTTTCTTTTAGAGATTTCCTGATGTAATCTCCCAGATCATTTCGATCGATGAAATCCAAGAATATGTCCTTCCATTGCTCGTACTCCCCCTTGAAGAGTACTGGTGGCTTCACATCTGTTCCGATAGCAAGAGCTTCCCGAGATGACATCCTTACTGATATGATTAGTAAACAAACTTATCTGATATGAAGACAATCAACTAGATGACATCGTTAGAATCAAGAGTTGGATAAAACTACACTCAAAACTTTTCAGAAAAATAAATTTCCAAAAATAATTTAATTTCAGTACTAGCACAGTATAATTCACAGATAAAATAATCAGAGAAGCTGGCGCAGAAAGTGAGCTAAGACAGTGGCGCAAAAAAGACAGTTCACGCGAGAGATAGGTCGCGCAAAGAGGAGCTTTGCGCGAGTAACAGTTGGCGCAAAGTAAGGTTTGCATGTGATGTGGGTCGCGCAAAGACGAGATTTAAGTGAACCGCGGGTGGCGGATAGTGTCAGGTTTTCGCGAGTAACAGTCTGACCGATATATTGCTACGACCGAAGTCCGTGACCGGTATTGGTCTTAGACCGGTATTGGTCTTTGACCGGTATAGGTCTTCGACCGGAATTGGTCTTCGACCGGTAAGATGTTGACCGGTAAGGACTGAGAGTTTTCCGGGCGACCGATATAGAGAATGTGTTCTCCGGGCAACCGATATTGAGAAAAAGTTGTCCGGGCGACCGATATTGAGAAAAAGTTGTCCGGGCGACCGATATTGTGTCAACGGTAAGGCTTCGACCGGTATAGACTGTGAGTTATCCGGGCGAATGGTAAACCAACTGGTATTATGCGGTCGACCCGGGTAGAGCAAAGACCGATATGACGACCGATATTATGCGGTCGACCGATATGGACTGTGTGTTTGCCGGGCGACCGGTATGTTCTTGATGCTTTCGACCCAGATAAACACAAATCAACCCAGAAATCAATCGATAACCCAAAATCAAATGCAAAAATCAGAGTTTCTTACTTATAAACATAGATCGAACGAGAGTAAAATCAGGATCAATGATTATAAACCACTTTTTATTATTCAATTTGATGAATGCAGTAGACAACAGTTCAATAAACTTATTGAACCCAGTATCAAACAAATCATCAAAAAATCAATCGATTCTAGACTAAAACTCAAATTAATCAATTCCAATTCAAAGATGTGAGCAAATCGAATAATACCTAAACAAAAACAACTTGAAAGAACAATCACACCAAAAAAAATTTCAATTCAATCTGTTAAGCTCTGATACCAATTGTGTGTCCTTGTGATTAACGATTCAATCAAGCAAAATGATTTAAACAACAATATAAAGCAAACCTGATACGATTAATCGAATGATTCAAATGGTTACAAGCTTGAATGATGAATCTTTCTCTCTGTCTCTTTCACGCAACTCTCTCTCTCTCTCTGTTTCTCTTGTACGGCGCACCACACACAACCCCACACCCCTCTAAACCTAATTAACAATAAATAAACTAATTTATACCTAAAACCTATTTAATTAAAGGAAAGGACTAAAAACGAAAATACGAAAACAAACTTTGACTATTTATTACAAAGGACACTAGACTATTTGTTGTGAGACGACTTTATCAGCTTTGACTTCAGATTTCCATCTTCAGATAATGATGATCTTGAATCCAATAAAACTATGCTTTAGCACGGAGGATGCAAGCGAGACAGAAAGAGTACCTCTGGGAGTTGCCAACTCTTTGGAGGGAAACTAGTGAGTTGGACTTCTAAGAAGCAGAATTGTGTCTCAACCTCTACGGCAGAAGCGGAATATGTTGCTGCTGCCAGTTGTTGTTCGCAGGTTCTGTGGATGAGAACCCAACTCAGAGATTATGGATTTGACATCGAGAAAATCCCCATCCTCTGTGACTCCTAAAGTGCCATTGCGATCTCTGTCAATCCTGTTCAGCACTCTAAGACAAAGTATATTGACATCAGGTATCACTTTTTGAAACATCATGTGGAGCATGGGACGATAGAAATGTACTTTGTCCCCACAGATTACCAGCTTGCTGACCTATTCACAAATGCATTAGATGAGAAAAGGTTCACTTTTCTTGTTGGCAAGATTGGCATGCTTAACATGAGTTGATCTACAGAGCTTCTGTACCCTTGCACAGAGCCTATGCAGTACATACTGTATAACCGTACATATTTTTTTGTACAGTCTCTCTTTCGAAAACCTTTTGTTAGATGGCTCTCTTGCTCTGTGTCTTGCTCAATGTTGATTTCTAAAAAGAACCCAAGAACAGATCAAGGGGGAGTTGACATAGGAGACCCAGACATTTCAAGGGGGAGCTCAACATCTTTCGTCAAATATGTCTCTCTGCCCCTCAAAAGTGCTTTCAAAACTATTAAGTGATCACCAACCCAAATTATTTCCTAAATTAGAAGTTTTGGTTCTCAGAGCCTCTGAGGTCCTCCACAGAGCCTCTGTACCTCACAAAAGGAGTCTCTGGTCCATTACTCACATGATCGGGTCTATATTCGATCAACTCATACGTTCTTTCGAAAGTGTTGGTCTTAGTATTTTGGAACCTCATAATGACCTTAGAAGCTCTTGACCCACAGAGCTTCTGCCAATTTTAACTTCAACATTTTCTACCATTCGGTCATTATGTGTGGGTTATTTTTTTCAAAATCACTGTCATGTGGGAATAGTAACTGCCACTCGCGTGAGAATAGAAGGAGGCGCACGTACTCGATCGTGCACCGCCTATCTTGGCGTGGCACATTTCTATTGGTTCGTATCTGTACTGTCGTTTTTTAAAATGGCTCCCTATCCGTTAACACTCATTACGGATTTCAAATATTTATTTTTTACCGCTAATTCTTTTCACCCCTCTCAGTATATAAACCCTTCTATACCTCTTCTTTTCTTTTTTACCTGCAATTTTTGCTCTCAAGGAATCCTTTGCAAGAATTTTTGACTGTTTCAACAATGGCTTGCCACTCCAGCTCTTCCAAGAACTCCAATGGCTCTAAACACTCCAACAAATCTCTTCACTCTAAAGCACAAAAAGTTGATTCAAACTCAGTTGGCCAAGAACAAGTTCTCACAAGCTGAATGCTTTCCTTTACTAGGCATGACTATCACTTGACCCAAATAAAAAACAAACCCAATAATCACTTCGTCACTTTGAACCCTTCTGGATTTCCTACTGAAGTTGAACCCCTGATCAAGATCCTCAAAAACCAATTTCTGGTCAAAGCCCTAACTATGAGGAGGAATGACATTCCTGAATCATACATTCAACAGTTATGGCTGAGTGCTCGACATGCCAAGATGGATGGATATGGACACTGCATCATCGGGTATGCAACTCATCCCTCGACTACAAAGATACTGGATTTGGGCATCAATCGAAGGAAATTGTTAGATGTCTTCGAACTCCCCACCAAGGAAGACCTTAACCTTCGCAAGTTCTCCGAGGAGCCCACAGAGGAAGAACTCTTGGAGTTTTTGCAGTTCATCGGATACACTGTACCAATAACCAAAAAAACAAACTTCAGACGACAGAACCTTCCCCCTCTGTGGAACGTGCTCTTCTCTATTCTGAACAGATGCCTAACGTCTAAGGTTGGGAGCCCAGATCATTCGAGCCATACAATTATGGCTATAATGTATGGGATATACTATGACCTACCGCTTGACTACGCAGGACTAATCTTCAGAGAGATAAAGAATGCTGTAATAACCAAGCAACAGGACCAAGATAGGGGCACAGAGCCCAAGAACATTGCTTTTGGACGTTTCCTAGGACTGTTTCTGGGATACGATTTGATTGGGGAGGATAAATTACCAGCAGAGGGCAAGACGATCAAGCTACATGAGATGAAGTCTCACAAACCAATTACTCTCAAAACTGGTTGCCCGAACGCTAGACCTCTGCCAGCAAGCAAGTTAACTTATCTAGGTAGTGAAGAGGGAACTAGGGATTACATACGAGGGCACAAGACTCCCGCACCGAGTCCTGCAACCCCCCCTCGCGTAGGTTTCCAAGTAGGAGATATAGTTATCTACTTGAGAGATGAGGGTGTTAGGGACACTGAAGTGGTTGCCACAGAGGAACCTTTAGTGAGTGAGATGAGGAGTGAGGTAGAAAGGGAACGGGGTGAGAAAAAGGAGAAAAAGAAACAAAAGAAAAAGAGAACCGAAGAAGTAGAGGTTCCGAAATTCAAGGGAAAAGTCACATAAGAGACCACAGAGGTTGTGAAGTCCTCTGAGAAAAAGAAAAAGAAGAGATTGAGGAAGTTAGCTGAGAAAGAGAAAACCAAAAAAGACAAGGTTGAGGCTCTAAGTGCTGGAAATGAACCTGCAGAGGGTGGTGAAAAACCTCTGTAGAAGACAAGAAGGAGAGCACTCATCATTGAAGAAACCCCTGAGGAAAGACCTCAGAGCCCTCTGAAATTAGCCTCTGAAATAGCTAAAGAGGTCATTCTTAGGTACTCAGGGGATTTGGGCGAAATCGTGGATATAGAGATTGAAGATGTGACAGAAAAGTCACAGAGTGAGGCGGAGGAAGAAGAGAACAAAAAATCGAATGAGGAGAGTGGAATAAAATATGCCTTGAGCACACAACCTGAACCAACTCCCCGTGCAACCCACACTACTACCTCTGCAGTTCTAGTGCATAAAGGTATTGAAGAAGGACTGCACAGTCCGATCCTAACCCAAGCCATCCGGATAGAGGATATTCCTTCATCCCCTGTACCACCTCAATCCGGGGAAACCAAATCCACCTCACCTTCTCAAAAGGGTGAAGGTGTTGTTATAAGTGTCCATTTACCCCAGGACACGACACCCCCACACACAGAGGCATTTTTTGCCTCTGTCATACACTTGAGTGAAATCCAAACTGCTTCAGAGTTGGCAGAGAGAGCTCACACCAGTTCTGTGGTTCTAGAACAACCACATAACTTGATCACGAGGACTCTTGGGGAAGCCTTTGAACCCTTCCTCAAAAAACCTACTGACAGAACTTCCATAGATGATTCCTTTGTGGAACATCGAGGATTGGAAGGAAATCTTACAGAGCTCAACATCATCTCAGGCTCTGTAGGTGCCAAACACTCGTTAGCTCAATATGGAACATGTGTTGTTCCAGAGGTCACCACGGACACCTTCGTCACAAAGGGCGAGTTTAAAGCCTTTGCTGACATGGTGTTCCAACAACTTGAAGAGTTGAAAAGCTCTGTCCTTTCTGACTCCCAACAGAGATCCAACGTCCTTGCAGAGGCTTTGAAATCCAACGCAGAACCTTTGAAAGCTCTTCATCAATCTTCGGTACAACATTCGGCAGATATCAAGAAGCTGACAGAGAACTCTGTGATAAGGCAAGATATTCAAGCATGCGGTAGATCGATCAACATTCAGACAGAATTAGTTCAGGCCCTGGGGGATATATGCATGGAGGAAATGGGTATATTTGCGGCAAAAGTCGTTCAGTCAGGGGTGGATGATATGACCAAACTTCGAGATGAAATCAAGGACCTAACTCACTGTGTTATATTCCTTTCCAACCTCAGGCATCCACTTCTGCACCTCCACTCTCCACCTCTGCCACTGACATTTCAGGCCTCGCAACAAAAGAAGAGTTAGAAACAATGGGGAGAATGGTTCTGAGAAATCTCAACCTCATTGGAGTTGATATCTCTCAACAAGGCAAGAAAGTGTCAGAGGATCTGAAGAAGACTTAGCCACGATCAAATTTAAATCTGATCTTGAAGTTAACAGACTATCGTTGGCTACAGAGGACGTTTTGAAGAAGATTACCAAGCATGATGAAGATCACCTCTGTAAGAGGCGGAAGAGGAATGTACCTGCGACCTGCCAAGCCGAGGCAGCACAGAAGAGGGCACGACATGAGGACCAGGATCCTGATGCCTCTAGTTCTCATGAGGGGGAGACTTTGCAGACAGAGACTACAAGCCAAATTCAAAAAGAACCCCTGAACTAAGTCCCTACAAGATCAGAGCCTGGACCTCAAAAGTCAAATCAACCACAGGCCTCTGCAGCTTTATCTCCCACAGTCCAAATCCCGACAATCCAAATCAAGGCACCACCAACCACCAAAGACAAAGGCAAGGCTATTGACACAGAGCCTCTAAAGAAGAAGTCACCTCCTCCTAGCACAGAGAAGATTCTGACGAGCTCCTTCGATACCCACAAACGAGAAGCTCTGAGAGGCATTAAACCCGAAGAGGAAGACTGGGCATTTGATCTGCAACCCCTCTCTGAACTCCCTGTCCTTGACCCAATTGAAAAACCTTCAAAGGACAGAGTTGTAGAAGTAATCCAAGGCTTTGAGAGCTTGAGAAGACCCTTCCCTATTCCTCAGAAGAAGAACATAGAAGATGTCTACAAGTACCTCTACAGCCGAGGGGTCCACGATCAGCCTTCTGTCAAACTCTCAGAGCAAATCGTTTCAGAGGAGAGGAGAAATTCTACAAAGACAAATCCAAGCCAAGACTGAAAGTCTTCACCATGGCCAAAATTGCAGAGTTTCTGTCAATCAAGCTTGGCCATACAAAGTGCAAAAACTTCTGGTTCAACGAGTATGCAGTGAAGAGAGATGATGGGGAAATATGGACGTTCACCGATGCAGATCTGACAAATCTCCATCCCCACGATCTCCTAGAGATATTCAAATGGACAAAAGACAAGTTCGGATGGAAGAAAGAGTACCAAGAAGCCCACCTTACAATCAAGAGAACGATGAGGGAAAAGATACTCTTCTACAGCGTAGTGGATTTTCAAGTGGCACTTGATCTGGGGGTCAAGAAAGTGAACTTTCCTCCACCAGAGGATAGTCCACCACCCTCTGCCACAATTCTTCCGAACTCAATAATCAATTCACCTTCCTTTGGCTTTGTGTACATAAACCCCAAAGGCGAAAAGAAGATTTTTATGGGGATTGAAAGTCACAAGTACTCAACTCAATCTCTGCTGTTCATCCAAGACCTAATCATCAAACACAGAGGCACAACACTTGCACCCACAGAAGCTGAAGAAGGAATGTGGGTTTGGAAGAAAAATAGATGATTTTCCAGACGCCAAAGTATAGGCTCTGAAGATATGTATTTTATCTACTTTCATTTATTGTACTTAAATGTAATTGCCCTCTAGCATTTTTTTTTAATGAAAGTAAGTAGACAGAGGTTGAGTTCCTTTCACCTCTTTTTTTTTCTAACTTAGCCAAGCTCCCAAATTTTCACTTCTTTATTTTTCAATACTTAGGGGGAGATTGTTAGCTCCAATCATAATGTATAGAAGTATTGAAAAATAGGCTAAGTATAGAAACTGCAGAAGTTCGCTCAGAACATCCAAGTGCACCACAGAAGATGCAATCTCAGAAGACATCTGTCGACACTCTGCTAGAGGACACAAAACCTGATAATGCTCTTCAGATCACAAAGCCTCTGTGATGGCTATCCTCTAGAGACTTCGACGATTTTAGCAAACTCAGTTCAAGACAAGGTCACATGCAGATCACGTGATGCCTGTTGTACGAAGATTTCCAGATCACCTTGGAGCGGCGCACGATGGTTTTAATTTCCAAGTGGTATTCCGTTTATGGAATGTCAGCCTTTGTCTTGTATTACGGGGTGCATCCTCCTTGTATATTATAGGAGAACCACCTTTGAGTTTTGCATGCGAGAACACACACTAGTCTGAATAGAGATTGTATTTCCTTGAGAATATTTGCACACACCAGTGCATGTTCATGGTGTTTTTCAGAAAATCAATGAAACAGTTTCTTGAGTGAAATTCTTATTATATTTTACGATTCTGTTTGTTGATTGCTTGTGTGTCTACTACCTTGCATGCACTACTTTTCTACATACTATAAACGCTTCCACACTCATATTACTAAATTTGTGTGTAGTAAAAGGTCCATCAAGTAAAGAACATCATTATTGGGATCAACATCCACAGCAACCACGATGTAGGAACAATTATTGGAAATGGGAAAAGGTCCCATAAAGTATATACCCCAAACATCAAATAACTCTATTCCTAGAATTCCATTTAAGGGCATTTCATTTCTTTGGGAAATATTCCCACTTCTCTGACACTCATTGCAACTTTTTACAAAGTAGGCCAGAAAAATCCTGATTGCAAGACTTTAGCAGTTGTCGTACTTCCTCCAAAATGTCCTCCATATGGCCCTGAATGGCAGTGCTGAAGAACTGATGTCATTTCCTCTTTTGGTATGCACCTTCTAATCACCTGATCTACACAAATTTTAAATAAGAAAGGATCATACCATAAATATTTGTTTGAATCATAGATGAGCTTCCTTCTTTCATGCTTATTTAGCTCCTTGAGAATAATACCACAAGCTAAATAGTTAACAAGATCAACAAACCATGGCATTGTAGAATGTTGCAAAGAGTGAATCCTTTCATCTAGAAATACTTAACAGATGTCACTACTTTGCACAGGGTTGTCTTGTTTTTCTAACCTAGACAAATGGTCAGCAACTTGATTGTCCTCACCCTATCTATCAATGATTTCCAAATCAAACTCTTGAAGTAACAAGACCCACCTTATCAGTCTAGTTTTTGCATCTTTTTTAGAAATGAGATTGATAAAGTATATTTCCTAATTATCAAGCACAATCAAACAATCTAAATCAAGATTTGAGATATGACAGTTATGTTCTAGAGAGAGTAGTGAGAGAAATTCACAAGTCATATATTGATATGAAAGTGTTACAATTCTTCTAGTTACAAAAACTCAAGATAGAAAGTCTATTTATACAAGATAAGAAACTCTCATATGCTTAAACTTTCAAAACATAGCTTCTCTCAAACCACTAAGGTTGACAATATTGACTTTATAGACTTAGACTTTTCACATTAAATCTTGGATACACCCCACACCTTTCAATAAGCATCCATTTGTCCACAGACTTGAAGACATCTTTGATGACATGCTTGACAAGATCTGGACTAAACATCATGCATAAATACTCCATTGCTAGTTTCTTAATGTTCATCCCTGGAGTCTTCAGCACATCCCTATACAGATTCATTCCAACTTTAAACATTTCTTCCAAGTTTGACCTTGAACAACATCTGACTATCTTCCCCCAAGTAGAATATACTTCAAAATGATCACCCATTCTTTTGATTCTGAAATATTCTTTGCCTTGATCTTCAAGAATATCCCAGTGGATGATTTCAGGGGCTTGGACTGAAATGGGATCTGCCTTCACTGGATCATTATCTGTTACAGTCATGTAAAGTTCAAAATGCACATTAGATTGACTTGGTTGCTGTGCACTTTGACTTGATTGCTCAGCTTGACCTGTAACAGCTGATTCTGTATCTTTCTCAACTTCTGCAACCCTTGGATTCTTAGACAGTTTCTTGGAAGCTATAGTTTTCACTCTCTTGGCAGATTTGACTTCCACAGCAACATGTTGTTCCTTCTTTCCTTCAGCCTTTTCTTTTGACGGAGTGGTTTCCTCACTCTTAGGGAAGGGTTGTTGGATATTGAGATCATGTCTCTCTTTCATTTGTCTTTCAAACTCAACCCTTTGAGTGAAGTCCCCTTAAAGCTTTGCCATTTCCCTTTTATATAGCTCTTCAACTCTGTTGTATGACATGTTAGCAAACATCTCTTCTTTTACACCAATTGAGCCTTTCAGAAAGTTTAACATTTTTCTCCTTTCTTGATTGGCCAAATAGGTCTTAGAAGGTTGTCTTTTCGGAATCTTTGCTGGCAGTCTGTGCTTGGATGATTTCACTGTACTTTTCTTGGCCTCAACTGCAGCTTTCAAGCTCTTTTGATATTCCTCATTCAACTTAGTGGACAGATCTAGAGCAATCTGCCTATCTTTGTCCTTCTGAGTTTCTTCTTGTTGTTGTAGCTCCGCCTGCAGCTTCTTAGCCAGTTCCTCATCTAGTTCAATCTGTTTTATCTTCTTTGGTGGCTTTGCAGATTCATCCACCTTTGCCTTTCCTTTCCTCTTCAGTTCAGCCTCACTGATTTCTTTCCTTTTTAGCTCAGGGCCTCCCTCTTTGATTACCACTCCCTTGGCCTTTTGAGTGGCTTTGGGAGTGTCTGTTTTGTCCTTTAGAAGGGTTTCTGCTATCTCTATTTCTTCAACAGAAAGCCCTGTTACTGCTGCTTCCTCTATTACTGCTGCTAAGCCAATTGATGTTGCTTTCTTGAACGTTTCTACTGCTGGATCTGTTTCTACTTCTTTACTAGTTTCTGCTTCTTTGCCCATCTCCCCCTCAAAAGTAGACTTCATCCCATCAGGCCTTTGCTTGTCAGATCCAGTTCTTGACTCCCCCTTATTCTCCCCCTTTTTGGAAGCATCATGAGGGATGCTCCTCTTCTTTAGTATAAACTTGGTTCTTTTCATCTTTTTCACTTGCTTTAGAACCAATTTCTTGAGGTTGCAGATCTGTACCTGTTGGGAGAGGATTATCTATTGCATCTCCTCTATGAGTTTTCCCTGAGATAGGACATCCTTATTTATATTTGCCAACGTTTCCATCAATTCATCATAGGTATATCTATCCTCACCACCTTTAGGTGTGTTTACCACCCATGGAGGATCACTGGAAATTTTAGTAGAGGTCCTCTGCCTAGCAGAGGCAGCTTCTACCCCCTTGGTTTCTTGGCACCGGGGACCTCTGGATGATTGCTCACCCAAAGTTGCCATGGGGAAGGTCTTAGATATGTTCATACTATCCTGCCCTGCACTTTGTGCAAAGTCAGTAGTGTGAGCCTTACAACCCATATGCTCAACCTGCGCCTTAGTGAGCACCTTCTTGGGGTTGGGAGACACCCCTGTGGTTTCCCTATCGATATTCTCTAATGGAGAATGCTCGATTAGAGGGCTTGAAGGCTGTGGGGGTGAAGGTACAAGAAGGGAAGGAACCTTCTTTACCTTTTTCCTTATATATAATTTGGTGATGGGTGAAGTTGGGTTTTTAAGAAGGGACTGAGGGATGGTAATAGAAATGAGTGGTGTTGGTAGGTCATCAGTTTGGTTGTCAGGTGAGGGCTTTGACACTGATTCCTCACCATAGGAAGGAGACACACCCATCATTGTAGAGAACAATGTTGTGTCAATACCTGAGGAGTCCTTACTAGTCCTCCTCATATTAGAAAACACCTTCCCTTTTGGGACCTTTGATACATATACCTCATTAAAATGAGGTCAATCCGTCAATTCCTTATTCAGTATTGCTTGCACAAACCTGGGATACATATAAAAAGATTTTCTTTTAGTATCCAGGTTGGACAGTAAGTCATTTAAGATCATTTGTGAAAAATTGAACTTTCTGGAGGTTGCTAAGCAGACCATAGCATAAGCAATGGTACTGCTGAACTCACTCCAGCCAGTTGGTTTCTTTGAAATGCAGTGCTGGAGGGTATGAACAAAAAATCTCCACCGAGGAGAAAATTTGTTCTTGAAGAACCTATATACCTCAATGGGACCTCCATATCCCATTCTGGTTACATTTTCATAAAGATCTTCCTTGGGTAGAGATGTTATACCTGAGGCATCATCTAAAAGTAGATCAATGCGAATGGTCTCCTCCGAGATGGTCAGGGGTTTATCACAAACCCTTGACTTGATAACCTGAGTACCCTCTTCATTATGGATGGTGGCATTTGCCCAGAACTGTCTTTGATGCTCCACATAGATTGTGGGATTGACCGTTAAAGCGTGGGCGATATGTGTGGATTTTAGGAAGTCCACAATCTGATGAAATCCTTCGGCTTGGTTGGGCTTATTCAACATTGCCAACTCATTGTGGTCATCGACAAATACAAGACCTGCCATTTGAGAGAGATTCGACTGCGAACTAGGGTTAAGAGCTTGAAGAGCAAGAACGTTAGCGAGTGCGAGAGAGAAAGAAGATAAATAAGTGCAAGAAATTCAAAAAGCCGTTTTGATTTTTGGCGGACTAAGGGGGTATTTATACAACCAATAAAACAGTTAAGAGCAGTACTAATTTACATTAGCAGTAGTAACTGACCCCCACAGTAGTAATTCTTTGAAGCAGTAGTAAGTACACTAGCAGTATTAACTAACTCGCAGTATTAACTCATATTATCAGTAGTAACACATACTGGCAGTACTAACACAGACTAGCAGTAGTAACCCTGATTAGCAGTATTAAATAAGTCAAACAGCAGTAACTTTACACTGGCAATAAAAACCACCTAGCAGTCGTAACCATACTTAACCATTTTTGAAAAAATTTCATGAGTAATATAGTGAGCAGTATTAACTGAACTAGAAGTACCAAGTATCCAATCAAAACAACCTGAAACACTTAAACACACGGGGGTTAATAGCACCAATTTAATGAAAGTAAATAAGGAGGAATCTATATAGGTACATAAAGAGAATGGGAATATACTTATTCATTGTTCATCATGTCCACACTTGTGACCAAGAATGTGAATCTACGCACATCAAAAGCTTTTGTGAATAGATCAGCAAACTGGTTACTTGTGTGTACTTTCTGAACCTGAATTAGATTCTTCTCATTACAGTCTCTGATAAAATGGTACCTTATTTCTATATGCTTTGTTTTCTAATGCTTGACAGGATTATTGACAATGCTAATAGCACTGCTGTTGTCTATGAAAATAGGAGTGTGAAAAAATGTCATACCATAGTCCATCATTTGATTCTGAATCCATAGCACTTGTGAGGAGCAGGTTGCAGCAGCTATGTATTCTGCTTCTGTTGTTGAAGTGGACACTGTGGTTTGCTTCTTACACTGCCATGATACTAGTCTTGCACCCAAAAACTGACATCCTCCAGTTGTAGACTTTCTGTCCAAGTTAGCTCCATCCAAATCACTATCTGAATATGCAAGTAGGTCAAATGGTGAGTCATGAGGATACCAAAGGCCTAATCTGGGTTGACCTTTGAGATATCTGAATATCCTCTTGACTGCTTGAAAATGTGATTGCTTTGGTCTAACTTGAAATCTTGCAAACACACAAACAGGGAACATGATATCTGGTCTAGAAGCTTTGAGATACATGAGAGAGCCAATCATGGATCTGTAATAATGAACATCCACATCCTCCCCCTCAAGATCTGCAGTGATCTGTTTGTGTGTCTCCATGGGTGTGCTTGCAGGCTTTGAGTCTGAGAATCCAAACTTATTAAGAATATCCTGCACATACTTGGATTGGCTTATGAAGATTCCATCTTGTTTCTGCTTAACCTGTAGCCCAAGGAAGAAAGTAAGTTTACCCATAGAACTCATCTTGAATCTCTCTTATGCATTAATCGTTCAAAATCTCTGCACAGTTGATCTTTTGTGGATCAAAAGATGATGTCATCCACATAGATTTACACTAACAGGATGTCCTTCTTCTTCCTTTGAATGAACAGAGTATTGTCAATGATTCCTCTCTCAAAACCATTTTCCAAGAGATAGGTAGACAATGTGTCATACCAAGCTCTTGGTGCTTGATGTAGTCCATACAGTGCTTTCTTCAATTTGTATACTCTGTCAGGGTACTTGGGATTTTCAAACCCTGGAGGCTGATAGACATATACTTCTTCTTCAATTTTTCCATATAGAAAAGCACTTTTCACATCCATTTGGTAGACTTTGAACTTCATGAAAGAAGCATAGGCTAAAAACAGCCTAATTGCCTCAATCCTGGCCACTGGAGCAAAAACCTCTTCATAATCAATTCCTTCTTCTTGAGTGTACCCCTGTGCTACCAATCTAGCCTTGTTCTTGATCACTATCCCTCTCTCATCCTTCTTGTTTCTGAAAATCCATTTTGTCCCTATAGCTCTGTATCCTTTAGGCAGTTCTACCAAATCCCATAAATTTTGCAGTACAAACTGCAGCAGCTCCTCTTGCATTGCTTCTATCCAGCTTGGATCTTTCATTGCATCATGTGCCTTTTTGGGCTCAACCTGAGATAGAAAGCAAGATAGTAAGCCTGATTGTATGTCCTTTAATCCTCCCAACCTACTCTGATTCCTTGTGATGATTGGAGAATTGATGTCTCCAATCACCAACTGAGGAGGATGATCTTTATGCACTTTTGTTTGATGAATAGTCTCTTTATTAATCTCTGCATCCAGATTAGAGTCATTCTTTTCAGGAGATCTGCCACCAAACACTGAGGAGTTCTCATCATCAGTATCATCTTCTGCCAATGTAGGCATCTCAGGTTCTAGATGTTCTGAAGTCAAAAGTTGATCCTCCTTTTCACCTCTCTCCTCTACATTATGAGCAGTTTCAGTATCCTTTGAATCTGAAGCATCTTTCTTCTCTTAAACACAGAGTTCAATAGGATCTGCTGTAGAGATTGGGAACAGCACAAACTCTTGTCTTTTGTCTTGTACTGATTCTGTCCCTGTTCCTGCATTATTCTCATAACTGAAACCCAAAGAATTAGTTAGTGAATCAATGTCAAAAACTAATCAGGGCCTGTACCAAGTTTATTTGGTGTGCTCTCATTGCATTTGACATTGTCACTTTCCTCAATTATTCTAGAAGAGGTATTAAATATTCTGTAAGCCTTACTTTGGGATGAGTAACCAACCAGAAATCCATCATTTTCTTTGCTATCAAACTTGCCTAAGTGAATTTTGGTATTAGAATTATGCGAGGACACCCAAATGGTTTGAAAAATCCAATAAAAGGTTTCTTCTTGATAAAAAGTTCATATGGTGCCTTGCCTTGAGATTGAACTATTAGAACCCTGTTTTGAACATAACAAGCAGTATTAACTGCTTCTGCCCAAAATGTAACTGGCAGTTTTGAATCTGCCAACAGGGATCTTGCAGCTTCAATCAGTGTCCTATTTCTCCTCTCAGCAACTCCATTCTGTTGTGGGGTCCTAGGAGAACTGTATTGTCTCTCAATACCTTTTTCCTCACAGAAGTTGTTTAGATCATGGTTTTTAAATTCAGTTCCATTATCAGACCTGATGATTTTAACTCTTTGATTTGTTTGGTTTTCAACTCTGAGAATAAAGGACTTGATCAGTCCATTTGTCTCATCTTTTGTCCTCAGAAAATAGACCCAAGTGAATCTAGAGAAATCATCAATAATAACTAAGCAGTAAGATTTCTTGCCAATACTCATCACATTAGTAGAACCAAACAGATCCATATGCAATAATTGGAGAGGTGTAGAGATTGTATTTATCTCTTTGGACTTATGAGAAGATTTGTGTTGTTTGCCTTTAAGACAAGCAATACAGTGATCATCACATGAAAATACCTTTTGTGGCAAACCTTTTACAAGGTTGTTTTTCACAAATTTATTCATTGTTTTAAAGTTCATGTGACACATCCTTCTGTGCCAAAGAGATGATTCATCAACAGAAGCTTTTGAAAATAGACAATTAAATGATGAATCATTAGATACATTCTCTAAATCCAAGCAATAAACATTGTCCTTTCTTGGTGTTCTCAGTAGTATCATCCTTTCATCACCTACCTTGAACCCTTTAGCAAGGATAATACATTCAGTATCATTAAAAAATATACTATGTTTCTTGTCACAAACCTGTGATACACTTAACAGGTTGTATCTCAATTGCTCAACATAGTATACATCCTCAAATGTCATCTTACCCTTTGACACAATACCTTTTCCACTAATCTTTCCTCCAGATGGATTATCACCAAATGCAACATGTCCTCCATCAATTCTTTTAAAGTTTTGTAGGCAGGACTTGTTGCCTGTCATGTGCCTAGAGCAACCACTATCAACATGCCAAATGCTCTTCCCTTTTAGTTGTTGGTTGCCCTGCACATAAAGTAGAACAGTTAGTTTTTAATAGGAACCCAAGCCAAAGTGGTCTTGGGTTTCCCATTCTCATCAACATATTCACAATCAGTTTTGATGAGCTTTTCAGACTGGGGAATCTTATGGCTTCAACACTTTGTCACAATAATGGGTCTATTACTGGAAGTAGTACTAACTTGGTTGGCAGTACTAACTTTGTTAGCAGTACTAACATCATTAGCAGTACTAATTGGGTTACCAGTACTATTGCTTACAGCAGCATTATTTCTGTCAGCAGTACTATTTGAAGTAGCAGTACTAACAGCTTTCTTTATTTTTGGAACCCATACCTGGACAAAGTTGTTTGCTTTCTTCTTCATTAAGTTACTCCTTGACTTATTTGGAGTATTTTTCTTTGATTTTGCAAACTTGTTTTGAGCATGAGATTTTATAGGTGCTCTTTTTACATTTTCAGTCATATGATTCCTTTTTTGATTCCTATAACCAACAGGATTTTGTATAACAGGATTTTGAAAATTTATCCTTTGGTTCATAGGATTGAAATAACAGTATTTGGCAATATGTTTAAGCTTTCCACAAATAAAACAAGGTTTTGGTCTATTGATTTTACTCAGATCAACCCCTTGTTTTTGTGCCCACTGATTATTCCAGTTTCTTTGATTACCCCTTGTTTTATCATGTTTTTGGGGCTGATGTTGTTTACATGTACAGGGATTCACAACTGTGGTCTGCATATAGTTGACTCCCTGTACCTTTCCCTTTTATCTCTTTGAGTTATCCACCTTTTCACTCTTGATGAATGGTTTACCCCCCCCCCTTCATTGGTAAGAATATGATTTTCTACAGGAATCTCTTCTGCATTCTTACTCTCAGAATTCTCTTCCTCATTCTCTTCTTCAACCACCACACTATCTATAGGATCTACTTCTGTTGCTCTTATAAGTAAGTCCTCCTTATTTTGGTTTTCTAAGAGATCTGAAGAGGGAGGGATGTAACTATTGTTATAAGGTGGAGGTGTTGCATTGTATCCTATACCACTCTTGATCTTATCATGAACTTGAGCTTTAAGCAAAGAGTCCATTGCTTTGGAAGCATAAGAAAACTTCTCAATGTCAAGCTTAGCTTTCTCATACTCACTATTTATCTTCTCACACTCCTCTTTAGACTTTTCTATTTGAATCTCTAATTGATTTTTCTCCCACTTCCAGTAATTTAGGTCATAGTAGTGATGAAGTTCATTGGCCTTGTAAGCCTTGATTTGATCTTCAAACTTCTCTACAATCACTTTATACTCTCTTATATCTCTCTCTAACCTTTTAAGATCGTCACACATGCTTTGGTTATGATCCCTGTACTTTTGTACAGTCTGAAGACACTCTTTAGTGCACAGTTTAGTTTTTATCTCTGTTGGAATATCTGTTCTTGAAGCATCTGAGACTTCTGCCATCAGGGCTTGATTCTGAACAGCTTCTTCTGCTTGATCACTCCAATCAAATCCCATTCCTTCTTGAGAAACAAGAGCTTGAGTGGAGTTTCTGTTGTTTTGGAAGCTTGAGGAATGTGCTTGTTGATGGTTGCTGCCATGTTGTTGAGGAATTCCTCCTCTGCATTCTTTTGCAAAGTGTCCCATTTTGTGACACTTATAGCAATCCACCTTTGACTTATCAAACCCAACGCCATCTTCTCTCCTCTGAGAAAAGTTGTTCCTTCCAGTCCTCTTTATGAATCTTCTGACCCTCATAGTTAGCATGGCCATCTGCCACTTTATATCCATCTCCTCAAGGTCATCTGCATTAACTTGTTCAAGATCATCATTAATTAAACTAGAATTAGCATGACTAGCAAGAAAAGCTTCTAATACAGAGTCATTACATACATCCTGCTTAGATACATAAGCAGTACTAACTGATTCTGTATTAGCAGCAGAATCAGTAGAAGAAGAAGATGATAAAAGAGCAGCATTATGAGTGTATCCAGATGGTCTCTTATTGGCTTCAACTTCAGCCTCGAACACCCTTAAGTCATAATATAAAGATCGTCTAGTTCTTTGTCTTCCAGCTTGTCATTATGTCTGAAGGAGACAGTATACATGGTCCATTCATCTCCAAGGGACCTTAAGAACTTTCTGTTTACATCATCTTGATCAATCTGCACTCCAACAGTAGCTAGTTCACCAATCAGCTTGTTAAACCTGTCAAAAGTTTGAGTCATGGACTCATTCTTAGTTGACATGAAGTTTTCATATAGTTGCTTCAATATTGCCTTCTGATTTCTCTTGGTACTTTTGGTACCAGAGAATCTCTTCTCTAAAGTATTCCAAAGTATCTGGGCATCAGTGCAGTTGCAGAATTGGTGTTGATACTCATTAGGAATAGCCAAGAGCAGTGTGCTCAAGGCTTTCATCTCTGTCTGCCTTATCTTCCTCTCTCCATCCGTCTTTGGTGGGATTCTTTTTCCATCTTCACCAATCTTTCCTTCATTAGATGGGCCATTCTCAATGATGTCCCACATGGAGTAATCTGTGAGAAGAATGTATTGCCTGATCCTAATCTTCCACATGTCAAACTCATTAGATTTGAGCATTGGAACCTTTGAGACTAGAACGCTATCACTTGAACCGTCCATGATGATTGTTGTTTTTCTGAGTTTAACAAAGCTCTGATACCACTTGTCAGGATCGTAACTCAAACAAGAATTTAATTCACACACACTCAGAATCAATGCTAAAGAAGTTACGGAAAAACACTTTAACACTAACAATCAATGGAACATTATATAAAACTCAAATCACAAGTTTATATTGATTCAACTTGATGATTACACACAAAACCTCAATCTGTTGAACAGGTTCAACAGACGTTCTATACTTCTCTATAGAAAGGATTCTATTTATCTTGAGGTTAATTCTCTCTAACAAATCATATTAAATTAATCTATCAAATACTTCTATACTATATATACAAGACTGATTACAAGATAATTATCAAAATAAAATTGATCTTCAGTCCATAATTATCTCCTTTACTTTAGCTTCAATCTATACAACTGTCTTCATTCCCATACGAAGTCTTCATCTCATAAGCAGCACTATCTTCATGAGCTGTATTAATTCTGAACTAGCAGTATTAATCTCAGCAAGCAGTATTAATTTTGTCTCAGTAGTATTAATCTCAGCAAGTAGTATTAATTGTCATCTGGCAGTACTAACTTCCTCAGGCAGTAGTAATAGTCATGTCTAGCAGTATTAACCATCCTTAGCACATTTCAGACCCAACAAAAATTCATCAAGTCTTGAACAAACATTTAAAATTCTTTGAAGCTTCTTTGAAAACTTTGATCTTTGAAACATCTTTGAGAAATTTTTGATCTCGTATCTTCATTTCTGTAATCTCTGAATCATCTTCAGAAAAACAAACTTTCTTGAAACATCGAATCATCTTGACTTATCTCCCTTTTTGATAAACTTTCATCAGACTTGATCGAGTTGAACTTTCAAAAATTTCTCCCAAAGTCTTTTTCACTTTGACATCTCTATTTGACTTTGAAATTGATCTTTCAGAAATTTCTCCCCCTTTTTGATGATTGTGAGAATAAAGATCATCAAAACTTATTTCAAAGTCAGCTCGGTCTTTGAAACTTCTCCCCAAATTAATCTATGTAGAAAAGTTGTTAAGTCAAATTTTATAGTAATCATTGTATTTATAGACTTGGTCCAATACTGTGTTCTTAGATCTTGTAATGTCTTGTATTGGCCAAGGGTATTTAAGTCCCTTGGTTGCCTTTGTGTTGTAAGACTTGAACGCATACATTGAATATACTTTTACATTTGGCGCTACTCCCTCTCTCAACTTTCTCTCTCTAAGATTTAGAGTGATCTTGGATTATCAATTGGTATCAGAGCCTAATCTGAATCTGAGAGAATTGAGAGAATCGTTTTCCATTCTGAATTCGTAAACAATTCAGAAGATTTGATCGATTTTCTTGATTTTATCAAGAAAATCTCATTTTCTGAATTTTTTCACAAATTATTGCAGTTTTTTTGAGCGAATTTTCTTGAAATCTGGTTTGTTGGATTCGATTTTAATAGAAGAACTTATTTTATTCACATCAGATTGCAAGAAAATCGATTTTTGATCTTCAATTTTAAATTTTTTCGAGTTTCTGGAAAAGTCGATAAGCGTACTGTTCTTTTCAAGATTTCACGATTTTGTAGTTTTTGATCGAATTGGTTGTTTGAAAGTGTTTAGGAATCAGTTTTCGATCACTTCTGTGTGAGCAAAATTCATCATTTTCGAATCTGTAATCGTTTTTGGAAGTTTTTCTTGATTTTCTCACGTTTTGCGCCAGATTTGGATTTTGCGCGAGTTCATCAAGACTTTGCGTCAGTTCATATCAAACTTTGCGCGAGTTCATCAGGGGTTCAGTTTTCGCTCAGTGCATCGCGCAAAACAATCCTTGTGCCACCTTCTACTCGTGCAAAACAACTTTACGCCAGATATCATTAGCGCAAATCTCCTTATTAGCGGCGGGTTATTCAGTTTTTCGTCAAGTTTAGAATTTTGCCAAAGGTTTTACCAAGTTCAGATCTCGTCTTCTCGCAAAAAGCTCAGGTTTTTGTCATCAGTTCGTCGCGCAAAGTTTAGTTTTTCGCCAATAGTTCTTCGAGCAAAACTAAGTTTTGCGCCATCAACGTCTCACGCAAAGTTAAGTTTACGCCATCTTCTGTTCGTGCAAAACCTAGTTTGCGCCAGTCACAGTTAGCGCAAATCTCCAGTTTGCGCCAGTTTCTCTGTGTTTCAAGACTTGGGATTTTTCTCTGAAATTCTGAAGATATGGATATGTCAAAGTTTTCTTTTTAAGCTCAGTTTTACAAGAATGATCTTATGATGTCGTTGGGAACATAAACTCGTCCTCCTGTTTTGATCAATGAAAATGAGTTCACCCAATGGCAAGATCGGTTCATTAATTTCATCGAGCGTCAAGCTAACGGAGAGAACATGATGAAGTCATTTACTGAAGGACCATTTGTCAGACCAAAGAACGATATTCCTTTGACTTCCGAAGAGGCTACATGAGAAAAAGCAGATCGTGAAGCAAAGTCTAATCTGATGTTAGCATTACCTAATTCTATCTACAATCGAATTGATTGTTTCAAGCATGATCCGAAGATGATGTGGACTCAGTTAGAAAAGATTATGTTTGGTTCAAGGTTGTGACACAACATCGGCAAACGCGCTACATGAATAATTTTGAGGAATTCAACGCAAAGGATGGGGAGTCTTTGAAAAGTGTCTTTGACAGGTTCTCGGTAATAATGAACGATCTTCAAAATATCAAAGTGACCAAGAATGAGTTAGAAACTAATATGAAGTTCCTCAACGCTCTGCAACCGGAATGGAATAAATCTTTCCATCGATTGAGGAATGATGTCCGGATATCTTCAATGCAAATTCAATAACTTTATGAGATTCTGATGACAGATGAGAGCATAGTCAAGGAGAAGAAGGCTAAAATTGACAAAAAGAACAAAAAGATAGTGGACCCGATTGCACTTCTCACGAGCCAATTAGCTAAACAAGCATTGATTGAAAATGCTTATGACGGGGCTACTGATGACGATGGTGAAGCTATTCAGAAAGCGATGATTCTTCTCTCTCAGCACTATAATAAGAAGTTCCAACCTCGTTCGGGTTCCAACAACTTTCGCTTCACTGCAGGGTCTAAGAAGAACGAGAATGTCCAAGTGCCCAAGGCTAAGAAACCTGCAACATGCTTTAACTGTGGAAAGTCGGGTCTTATTTCAAAGGAGTGTAGAGCAAAGGTGGTTCGGGATTCGGCTTATTACCGGAAGAAATTGGAACTAGCCGAAAAGAGAGAGAATGGAACTGCTTTACTAGTTGAAGAAGAATTCTGGCTAGATCACTCCAACAATGAAGCTGACAATGTGGAAACTACTCATATGTGCTTCATAGGAGATGATCAAATTGATGATGATGATGAAGATTCACCTGATGAATCTGAGGTACCTTCTAAATTCGATTTCAAATTTATATCCTCACAGATGAATATCATTATAACTGCTTTACATGATCTTCGCTCAAAGTTATTATCTGAAAAACAATTAAATACAGAAAAGTCAAATTTGATTGAAAAATTAAAAATTTCTTTGAAAGATGAAAAATCTATTTTAAATCATACAAAAGAAATCTTGATTCTTTGACAGAAATGACCAAACAAAAAGAAAGTTTTTCGGATAAAATAAATAAGTTGGAAGAAAAATTATATCTACGGAAGCAAACTGAACAAACTATTTACTTGAATAAACCACGGAGTTATGAGTCTATCAAAGAAAAATGGGGACCTGGTTTTGAAAATCCGCATTTTTTAGACAAAGCTAAAACAGAAGTTCCTACTTTATATGAATACGATTATCTAAATCTTGCACGATATGCTCCTCAGTTCAAATTTCATTGGACAAGTGAAAAGCAAGTTTTAGAAATCGAAATGAGAAAAGAATAAACAACTCGAAAAAGGAAATTCCTTTTGTTTACACGCGCGAAAATGCAAAATATTTTCCTGAAAAATCAAAGAAGAACAGAAACAGTTTAAATATCATATCTCCCATTAAATCTTCATTGTCTGATGATTATTTTGATATATGTGCCACTAACACTGATAAAGTAAATATATCTCCAGTTTCTTATGATTCTAAGAGATATATTCCTCCACTAGTGTTAGAAAACAAAATAATTGATCTTAAAGATAAAATGGAAGAACAAAATATTCAAAGTGAAATTGAAACAGAAGTAATTCTTTCTTTCAAAGAAGTCAAAGAAACAAGATATTCAGACTCAATTCTTAAATCGAAAATCTTGTTGAATATTTTACGCTAAATGATGATTATTATAAACCAAAGCGTAAAAGAAGAAGGTCAAAGAAGTCAAAGAAACAAGATATTGTTATTTCTGAAAATTCTAATTCTTGTGATTCAAAATTTTCAGATAGGACTTTGAGGACTTCTACAAGGCAGATATGGAGGGTCAAGCTGAAATCTGATGAATCTGCGACTGATGAGGATGAAAATGTAGACAAACTTTGTAGAAGTGATTCATTTGCTACTTGTAATAAAATTTTCAAATATTCAATAAAGCAAATGATTCAAATTGCAAAAGATGTCTCCTATTCCTCCTCTGGTTCAAGTTCAGATGATTATGCTTCGTCCTCTACTGATAATTCTGTTCATTCATCTGATTATTTTTCTCGTGCTTTCTATGTTAAATCTAACAAATTTTCTCCCATAAGAACTGCAACTAACAAACATGGACCTAAATACAAGTGGTTACCAAAACCAAAGATTAATTCTGATTTGCAGGCACCTAATGTCAAGGGGGAGTAAGAGAAAGATGGCTTCTAAGTAAATCAGCTTAGAACCCGTACTTCAATTGACTTCGACTTCTAAACATATCAGTTTAGGACTCGTTCTTCAATTCATTTAGCTTCTGAACAAATGAGAAACTGTGAGTAGATCTACTTTATTCCACTGCATTTATCTCTCTCTGTGATGTTGTTCAAGTTATCTCAAGTTTTTCAAGAATCTGAGCAAGCTCGACCAGACTCAAAATTTTGATATGAATTACTAATTCATTTCACATTATGTGAAAGAAGGTATTATTGAATTATATTTTGTTGCAACTAAATATCAACTTGCCGATTTCTTTACAATAGCATTAGATGAAAATCGTTTTAATCTTTCTGATTTCAAACTCGGCATGTTGAATTTAAAAGTTTAAATCTACAAAAATTTTATTCTATAAAGTAAAAGCTTTACAGGTTTTTCTTTCTTTTGAATAAAATGTGTGTCTAGGATAAATTTTCAAGTTGCTTTGTTTATATCTAAGTTTCATATGTTCAACTTTCAAGTCTTACAAATATTGAAAGGTGAGCAACATGTTTGAAACTTTTGAAAATGCTTTAAAGATGTGTTATTCGGAATATTTATAGTTTACAATGCTTAGCAAGCCTAAAAAGTCATAATTATGGATCGTAATAAAAATATGGGCTAAGCACTTAGATGTAAAACTGGTTGATTGAGATGAATTATATATATAAAATACAGAAATCTCTATGTTTAAAAGTTTGTACCTGTGACCTTTCTGGTTTGGGAAAGTAAGTTCCGTGGGATGCTTGTCATCTGGTCCCCTAAGGTGAATTGGTCTGGGAGTGATCGAACCCAAATCCTTCTATAGAATCAGATCGAAAGTCATGTTCTACTGGTATGAATGGGTTTAGGATGTGTCGATGTAGCCTTTCTGCTCTGGGAGAGTAAGTTCCAAGGGGTGTTTGACACCTAGTCCCCTAAGGCCAACTGGTCTGGAAGCGGCTGACCCAAATCCTGCAATAGAATCAGATAGAAAGTTACGTTTACGACATGTTCTTTACTTACCAAACTTCTTGATTAAAAGATGCCAATGTGCACAAGCTTAAAAGATGCCAAAGAGCACACTCATGTGAAGATGCCAATGTACACAATGCTAAAAGATGCCAATGAACACACATCTCATGATACTTGGTGATATGTTTGAGTTGCGATAAACCCATAAATTTGTGTAAGTCTTAATTTTTGATGGCTTAGTGTGAGTACATGCAAAGTTTTCTATTATATTTTTAGAATTTCATTTTTTGAAGCTAATCAAAGTTCGCATGCGAGCACACTGAATAGATTGCTGAAAGTTTTTGAAACTGAACATGTATTAACTTGATTTGCAATGAAACTTGTATCTGTGTCCAAAAACATACACTTGATTTCAATTGATTGATTAATCTGTATATTTTACTGAGTAGAATTTAATTTGTATAGTGTTTAAAATTTTATATGTTTAGTTGTTTCAAAATTTATATTCAGTATATTTTTCTTTTTACAATGATGTTGTTATGTTTGTGTATCTATATCTTTGTAAATTGGTCTGTGCATTTTTCAAGGGGGAGAGAATAAGGAGAATATTCTGAAAGATCTTATCTAATTTCGAGGGGGGGTATCTGATTTTCTATACGTAAGCTAACTTGAATTGTCATATTTAGTGCATTTGTGTAGGGGGAGTAAAAGAGTTTAACAAGTGTTTCATTTCTAATTTTAAGTCAGATTTGCGCCAACAGTTGGTAGTGCAAAACTCAACTTTGCGCCTCCTTCAGGTAGCGCAAAACTAAGTTTGCGCCACCAACATGTAGCGCAAACTTTCTCTTTTCTCCTTTATTCTGAATTTTGCAGATCTGAAGTTGTCTCGTCTCCAAAGTAGGCATGACCAAGTTGATCAAGATCATCAAAGTCATGGGGGGGGGGAAGTTAAGGAGACAAAGAGTTCAAACGTTTATCTGCTGCTCAAGATTCCCTCAAGATTCTATTTTCTCAGCTATATTAGTCCTTCTACTATTTCAGCTCCGACCATCACAGCTTTTTTTGAGTACATTTGAAAGAGATGCATCGTTTAAAGCACAAGCTGATGAACCGATTGTTCCTCCAAGCTTATTACAAACAGGTCCAGTCTTGTCAAGGCAGCAAAAGCAACATAGATTGAAAGATTTTGAGAATAAATGTTTTTTAGTCAAGAAGCTACACGAAGACGCTTAGCAGGTCTGATTAGAGTTCAAAGATGGATATAACAACTTACTTTGAAAACCGGAGCGCCAATGATTACTAAGGAGGATATTGTTAAGTCAGATTTTATAGTAATCATTGTATTTATAGACTTGGTCCAATACTGTGTTCTTAGAGCTTGTAATGTCTTGTTTTAGCCAAGGGTATTTAAGTCCCTTGGTTGCCTTTGTGTTGTATGACTTGAACGCATACATTGAATATACTTTTACATTTGGCGCTACTCTCTCTCTAAGATTTAGAGTGATCTTGGATTATCAATATTCTTCATGATCTCTTGTTATCAAGCGTGAACATTTTCCCCCAACTAATCTGATAATGAGCCGTCAATTCATGAAATGTATTTATCCGAATTTTTTCAAATTCAGAAAAATCATGAATTGCAATCCTGAATCAACAAATGAAACAGTTAGGAATGCCTGTCAGTAGCACAAAGACACTGTGTACAACGAATGTACAATTAAGGAGCTTGAGTTGATGTTCACTCCCAAGGACTTCCATTCAATCATTGAAAAACACAAGGTATTTTATATGAATGTTCTGACATAAAAACAGATTTTCTGTGTACTCGTGCATGTGTTATTAAAGAATTAAGCACAATTATTGTGTTTCATAAGGCTCAAAGTATGTAAACTATTGAGACAACAATGGTATACACAGACTCAATGTGTATGATAAAGAGTCGAAGGTGGGGAAAATTTCCTTCTTTTTCAATATCAGTATCTTCTAAGTGAAGAACCAATAGATTATGTGCTACTTCCCCATAAAATGTGAAACATTATCTTTTTGAGAAAAGAATGAGTAGCTGGTGGGGTCTTATGCAAGAGATGGCATGGGCTATATGCCTTTTTCAATGTCGTTCACGAAGAATTCTTAAACAACAGTTTATGTGGCTGCCCGGCTCAGAAAGAAGTTTGGTGTAGAGTTTAATATTCTTTTACTCTGTTCTCACACCCTCTTTCTTTTAAACATGTAAGCTCACTTTTAACCAATCTCTCATTTCCATTTTACCTCTTCACACACCAACACTCAAATCTTTTGACCCCTCTCCCCTCAATCACTCTTGGGAATACTTCCTGGGTAGGAAACACTGCTTATCGTGAATCCATGGAAGTTCTTTTAAGCTCTCACACTGAATCCCATGTATTTGTCCTAAAAATATGTGTTGCTCAATGATTTTCTTGACATTAAAGCACAAGAAATCAATTGTCAGTATATGTATGCTCATCAAAAATCAGAATGAAATTTGAGCATTTTAAACATTTAAGATTTCTCAAAACTTTGTATGAATGAATAATCACAAAAGAATAGAAATGTTTTGAGAATCTATCAATGATTAAGATCATATCAAAATTCATGAAGAATAATATTTTGGAAAATCAAAGACGAATATTGTTTATATGAACAATATATAAACATATTATCAATGAAAGCACATATAATAAGAAATGACGTCTTATCTTAGACAATTTAGAGTACAAACGGGAGTATTACCATAGAAAGATTAAACTTTTGATACATGGTAATAACAAATTCAAATGAAGTACTAAACCGGTGTGTATGAGTACAAACGGGAGTATAACAAGTATTGATCTTTGGAAACACACGGTCAGTTAAACATTAAAGCTCCATAATGGAAAACATTTAAAGTCACACTTCCAAATTCATGAAATCTTTTGAGAATAAAGAAGTGGTTTGAACATTTAAGAAAACGTTTTTCATGTTCGAAAGTTGTTCTTCTTTCAAACAATCAGAGATTAAGATCAGAAGATACTTACCTTTAAGCTCCCCCTCAAATCATGATAAAATGATTTAAATTCTGATAAGCTCCCCCTAGATATTTGCATAATATCTTTGTCGTTAAACATTAAAATCTGAGTCCTAAGTTGTTTTACTTAGAAATCGTAGTCCTTTAACATTAAAGTCCGGGTCTTGAACTGAATTATTCAAGAGCCATTTATTCTTTGAGGTACGAGTCCTAGACTGTTTTGTCTAGAAGTGAAACATCTTGCTCCCCCTTAAACCTTGGGTGCCTGCAACACAGATTTAGATTTTGGTACCCACTGGTATTTGGGTTCTGATGTGTTAATTGCAGTTCTTGTGGGGGTAACATAATAAGAACCATACCAGTAATCAACAAAATTATTACTTACAAAGTCATTTGCTCCACAGTAAGAACAACAAATTTTCTTCTGAGCAATCCTGATCAAATGATTAGTAGAGTAAAATATATCAGGTTTACCAAAAGATTTACCTTTGTGTGCTCTGTTCTTTTTGGCATTTGTTGTGGATGTAGATGCTTTTCATTCTTCTGCTCATCTAAGGAATCTTTAACTCTCTAGACCATCTGTCCTTTCTTTGAATGCTTTCCAAGAGATTTGACAAAGAAGCTCGTTGGACTATCAACAGACTTGTCATAAAATAGATTAGATGGACGAATCTGATTTGATTTGACAATGTTTTGTTTGACACTTTTCTTTTTGAAAACATTTTTCTCATGAATGGAACTTGAAGCAGTTTTGAAAGAACAAACTGATTTCATTGAATTGTCAAGAGGTGATTGATTAATCACATCAGCAGAAACTTTATCGGACAATTCAATATATGCAACTTCCAAGTCCTTTATCTTTTTAGATAAAATGTTTCTTTCATTAGAAAGTGTGTCAAACTTTTTCTTCAAATCAGTTCTAGCCATCTGTTCTTTAAGAATGTTTGAGGATAGAACAGATATCTTGGATATTGCTTTGATATTTCAGATTCAAAAATTTGACGTTCTTGCTCAAAATCTTTTTCTATGTTCTTGTTTTGTTCAGAAATATCTTTGAAAATCCCAACATTTCTCTTTTCAGCATTTTTCTTTTCAAGCTCAAAAGACTTTTTCTTTTCTTGAAAAGATTTTCTCTCTTTCTCAAGTAAGTCTTGTAAAACAGAGATTTGTTTGGGAAATTCAAAAGTTTTGTCTTCAATACATGAACATGGTACTGGGTACAAGATGGAGAGAGTCTGAAAAGTGTGTTTGACAGATTTTGGGCAGTGATAAATGATTTGTACAAGATAAAGGTGACAAAGACTGAACTGGAAGCCAATCTAAAATTTTTAAATGCTCTTCAACCAGAATGGAGCAAATCTTGTCATCGAATGAGGAATGATGTCAGGATTTCCACAATGCCAATTCAGGAACTTTATGAAATCTTGATGACTGATGAGAACATGGTACTGGAAAACAAAGCAAAGATTGATAAGAAAAACAAGTCGAAGTCAGTGGATCCGATTGCTCTTCTAGCTAGTCAGTTAGCCGAACAAGCATTATCTGAGAATGCTTATGATGGGTCAACTGATGACGATGGTGAGGCTTTGGAAAAGGCTATGATCCTCCTCTCTCCACATTATCAGAAGAAGTTCCAACACATATCAGGTTCAAACAACCTCCGCTTCACTTCTGGTTCAAAGAAAGTGGAACCCGGTGCTCCCTCAAAGCCATATATTCCAAAGTATGAACCTGCTAAAGTGACTAAGCCGAAAAAGGAAGATAAGAAGGTTATGAATTGCTTCAATTGTGGAAAACCAGGACACATAGCAAATGAGTGTCGAGTGAAGGTTGTCAAAGATTCTGCATTTTATAGGAAACAGTTGGAACTGGCAGAAAAGAGAGAGAATGGAACAATTCTGTTAGCTGAAGAAGAATACTGGCTTGATCACTCAGACAATGAAGCTGAGAATGAGGAAACAGCTGCCATGTGTTTCATTGGGGATGATAAGAGTGATGATGAAGATGAGGACACCTCCACTGATGAATCTGAGGTACCTACTGAGTTTGATTTCAACTTTATTTCTTCTCAAATGAACGTCATAATAAATGCTTTACATGACTTATGTTCAAAGTTCTTATTTGAAAAGCAAACTAATCAAGAAAAATTTGTCATGATTGAAAAATTGCAAATTTCATTGAAAGATGAAAATTTTATTTTGACAGATACAAAAGATAATTTTCAACAGAAATTGGATGAATTAGAAACTTTAAACAAGACTAATCTTGAGTCTTTGACTGAATTGACCAAATTAAATCAAGATTTTTCTAATAAAATAAATGTTTTAGAAGGAAAATTATATAAGAGAGAACAAACTGAACAAACCATATATATAAATAAACCAAGGAGTGATGAGGCAATAAAAGAAAGATGAGGACTTGGTTTTGAAAATCCACATTGTTTAAACAATGTTATATCAAAAACCCCCACATTATATAATTTCGATTATCTAAATCTTTCAAAATATGCTCCTCAATTTAAAATTGAGTGGATGAATGAAAAGCAAGAATTAGAAATTGAAAATCAGAAAAGAATGAACAATAAGAAAATGGAGATACCATTTGTTTATATTTTAAATGTCAATTCTGAATTGAGTGGATACCATTTGTTTATACCATTTAAAATTGAGTGGATGCCAAATATTTTCCTGAAAATTCAAACAAGTCCAGAAAATATCAAAATATTTTAAATGTCAATTCTTCCATTAAATCTTCATTATCAAATGATTATATTGATATATATGCCAATAGCACTAATAAGGAAAATATATCTCCGGTTTCTTATGATTCTAAGAGATATATTCTCCCATTAGTGTTAGAGAGTAAAATCAATGATCTTGAAGATAAAATGGAAGAACAAAGTCTTCAAAATGATTTTGAAAATGTTTTATTTCTGTTTATCATGAAATCTAGTTTTGAAGATAAAATCATTTCTCAAAAACAAGACTTTGATGACAAAATTAATACTGGATTATCTGATGATTCTAAGAAAAATACGCAAAATGTTCAAAACAGTGTAGGTTTGCGCCAACCATTGGTAGCGCAAACTGATTGGTTGTGCCAACAGTTGGTAGCGCAAAACTCAGTTTGCGCCACCAAGGGATCGCGCAAAACGTCTTCAGTCTTGTGCGTTTCTGAAAATTCTGACTCCAAGGCTAGTTCAAATATGATGAAAGCTCAGTTTGATTTCTTAGATAAAATTTCTTCTTCTAATTCAATTGTCGATGACTCTTTTATGCTAAATGATCAGTATTATAAACCAAAGCGTAAAAGAAGAAAGTCAAAGAAGTGAAAGAAGAAAGATAATGTCATTTCTGAAAATTCTAATTCTTCTGATTCTATTGTTTCAGATCGGACTTTGAACAAGTCAATAAGGCAGATATGGAGAGTCAAGAAGAAATCAACAGAATTTGACACTTTATAGGAGAAATGTGTAGATTGTCTTTGTAAAACGGATACATTTGCATTGTGTAATAAAAACACAAAATATTCAATAAAGCAAATGATTCAAATTGCAAAGAATGTCTCATATTACTCTTCTAGTTCTGATTCAGATGATTGTGATTTTTCTTCCATAGATGATTGCGTTTAAAATTTTTCTAAAAATAGATTTTTGAAAAATAAAAGGCAAAGGACTAACAAGAAGGGACCCATAAGCATATGGGTACCTAAATCTGTGTAATTTTTGAATGTGTAGCTTAGTCAATTATGGTATCTGGATTCGGGGTGTTCCAAACACATGACAGGTAACAAATCATTCCTTTCAAAATTTAAAGAAAAATGTTGCGGTCGTGTTAAGTTTGGAAACTGCGAGACTGCTCCTATTTTAGGCTATGGTGATCTTGTGCAAGGAAATATCACTGTCAAGCGAGTTAGCTATGTTGAAGGACATAGCCATAATTTATTCAACATCGGGCAATTTTGCGACAAAGATCTTGAAGTCAGCTTCAAATCTAAACGAGTTGCAGTAAAGAATGACATTGACCGGGATTTACTTGTCGGAAAGAGAAGATCAAATTTATAAACTATTGATCTTTCCAAGGTTAAAATTCCGTCAGATATTTGCTTGCTATCTAAAGCCTCTGTTCATGAAAGCTGGATATGACACCGACGACTAGCTCATCTCAACTTCTAATGCATGGATCACCTTGTCAAGAATGATTCAGTTCGAGGTCTCTCAGTTCTCGGATTTCAGAAAGACCACCTCTGTCAAGACTGTGAGAATGGAAAGATGAAGAAAGTTTCGCATAAGCCAAAACCCGAGGCTTGCACTTCGGACATTCTTGATATTCTACATGTTGACTTATGTGGACCGATGAAGACAAAGAGTATCGGAAAGAAAAGATATGTTTTGGTAGTTGTTGATGATTATTCACGCTATACCTGGGTGAAGTTTCTCAAGTCCAAAGATGAAACTCCAGACATACTCATCAACCTTATCAAAACAATTCAGACCAACAAGGAAAAAGCGGTCAAAGTTGTCAAATCAGACAATGGTACTGAATTCAAGAATAGTACTCTTCAAGATTTTTACGAAGCTCAAGGCATTCAACAACAGTTTTCTGCTGCTCGAACACCGCAACAGAATGGGGTTGTTGAACGAAGAAATCGAACGCTTGTCGAGGCTGCCAGATCAATGCTTGCATATTCCGGTCTTCCTTTGTCTCATTGGGCTGAAGATGTCTCAACTGCGTGTCATACTCAGAACAGATCCATTTTACATAGAAGATTCAACAAAACACCTTATGAGCTTATGAATGGTATCAAACCGAATGTCAAATATTTCAAATCTTTTGGGTGTAAGTATTATGTTCTGAATGACCGCGACAATCTCAACAAGTTCAGTCCAAAGGCAGATGAGGGTATCTTTTTGGGTTATTCTTCTACTTCTGCGGCTTATCGAGCCTTTCTTACTTCAGCCAGAAAAGTGATAGAGAGTGTCAATGTTAAATTTGACGAAGCTGCAGATATGGTTTCTAGCCAAACAGGATCAGAACCCGCACTTTCAGGAAATTTAGATTCTGGACAAGCCAGTTCAGAACCTGCACTACAACAGACAAATCAGGATCCCTCTTCTTCCTTGCTTAATCTTACTGATCTTGATTTTCATTTTTAGCATTTTTATGATGATGTGCCTAAATCTAACTCTGAAAATGCTTCAAATGTTTTGAATCAGGAAACTGTGAACACATCTACTACAAATTCCGCTGCATCTATCTCTGACACTGATGTTGTTCCAGTTAATTCTGTATCTCAGAATAGTATTCCTGATCCTCTTCCAGATCAATCAGAACTTGAGCAAGTGCACACTGAATCTGTACAAGCAGAACCAGTTCAAGAAGAAGAACAATCTGCTAATATTCAACCAACAATTCTTGAATCTGATTCATATATTGTTGAATTACCTCCTCCTCCGGTTGAAACATTTTCTATCACCTCATCTGACATAGATGTAACTGAAGCTCTCTCTCAACAATTAGAAGTTGTTCAAGAAGTTATTGATCCTCTTCCTCATACCACTAAATGGACAAGATCTCATCCTATTCATCAGATTATTGGTGATCCTCAAGCCAGCGTATCTACTCGTTCCAAGACGGCAACTCCAAACGAATGCTTATTCACTTGCTTTCTAAGCAAGTTTGAACCAACCAAAGTATTTGAAGAATTGGAGGATCCGGATTGGATAATAGCAATGCAAGAGGAACCCAATCAATTTGACGCATTAAAAGTTTGGAGACTTGTTCCACGACCAAAAGGAAAGAGCATAATCGGCACAAAGTGGATATTCAAGAACAAGAAAGACAAAGATGGTATCGTTATACGCAACAAAGCTAGATTGGTTGCCAAGGGTTATCGACAAGAAGAAGGAATAGAATACGATGAAAATTTCGCACCGGTTGCAAGATTAGAAGCTATTCGAATGTTTCTCGGTTTTGCTGCTTATCGCAATTTCACCGTGTACCAGATAGATGTAAAGACAGCTTTTCTCAACAGGAAACTGAAAGAAGAAGTTTACGTTTCTCAACCAGAGGGATTTGTTGACAAAGACCATCCTGATCACGTATACTTTCTTGATAAAGCATTGTATGGCTTGAAACAAGCACCGAGGGCGTGGTATGATGAGTTGTCGGCCTTTCTGATCAAATCCGGGTTTACCAAAGGATCCATAGATACCACTCTTTTCATTTATCGTTCTAACTTATATATCTGCTTAGTTCAAATATACGTAGATGATATTATATTTGGTGTCGCAAATAAATCTTTATGTACTTGGTTTTCTGATCTCATGACCTCCAGGTTTCAAATGAGCATGATGGAGGAAATTAATTTTCTTCCTCGGCTTACAAGTGAAACAACTTCCAGATGGAATCTTCATAAATCAGTCGAAGTATGTGTTTGACATATTGAAGAAATTCAAAATGGACAAATCTTCTTCAATTGGCACGCCTATGGCTCATGGTGCTAAAATTGGACTAGATCCAGATGGAAAAGTTGTGGACGTCAAGACTTATCGAGGAATGATCGGATCACTAATGTACTTAACTGCAAGTCGACCGGATATTATGTTTTCTACCTGCTTATGTGCCAGATTTCAAGCCAAACCAAAGGAATCACATCTTTTAGTAGTCAAGCGCATATTTCGTTATATCAAAGGAACTCCTTACTTAGGTTTATGGTATCCTAAGAGTTCTGATTATAAACTGATTGCTTACTCTGATGCAGATTTTGGTGGAAATCAATTGGACCGAAAAATCACTTCAGGTCACCTTCAATTTCTTGGTGATAGATTGATAAGTTGGGCGTCTAAGAAGCAGAATTGTGTTTCTATCTCAACTGCAGAGGCAGAATACGTCGCCGCAGCTAGTTGTTGCGCTCAAGTGCTATGGATGAAGACACAACTTCGTGACTATGGGATGTTATACAAAACCGTTCCGATCTATTGTGACAGCAAATCCGCGATTGCGATATCAGTGAATCCAGTCCAGCACACAAAGACCAAACACATCGATATGAGGTACCATTTCATAAAGCATCAAGTGGAAGAAGATACTATTGAATTATATTTTGTTCCAACTGAATATCAACTTGCTGATATTTTTACAAAAGCTTTAGATGAAAAACGTTTTAATTTTCTGCTTTCAAAACTCGGCATGTTGAATTTAAAAGTTTAAATCTTTACAAATTTTATTCTATAAAGTAAAAGCTTTACAGTTTTTCTTTCTTTTGAATAAAATGTGTGTCTAGGATAAATTTTCAAGTTGCTTTGTTTATATTGAAGTTTTATATGTTCAACTTTCAAGTCTAACAAAAAATCGAAAGGTCAGCAACATGTTTGAAACTTTTGATACTGCTTTAAAGTTGTGTTATTCGGAATATTTATAGTTTACAATGCTTGGAAATCCTAAAAAGTCAGAATTATGGATCGTAATGAAAATATGGGCTAAGCACTTAGTTGTAAAACCGAGTGATTGAGATGAATTTTATATTTCTAAAATTCAGAAATCTCTAACTTTAAAAGTTTGTACCTGTGACCTTTCTGGTTTGGGAAAGTAAGTTCCGTGAGATGCTTGTCATCTGGTCCCCTAAGGTCAATTGGTCTGGGAGTGATCGAGCCTAAATCCTTCTATAGAACCAGATCGAAAGTCATGTTCTACTGGTATGAATGGGTTTAGGATGTGTCGATGTAGCCTTTCTGATCTGGGAGAGTAAGTTCCAAGGGGTGCTTGACATCTAGTCCCCTAAGGCCATCTGGTCTGGGAGCGGCTGACCCAAATCCTGCAATAGGGTCAGATAGAAAGTTACGTTTATGGCATGTTCTTTACTTACCAAACTTTTTGATTAAAAGATGCCAAAGTACACAAGCTTAAAAGATGCCAAAGAGCACACTCATGTGAAGATGCCAATGTGCACAATGCTAAAAGATGCCAATGAGCACACATCTCATGATACTTGGTGATATTCCTGAGTTGCGATAAACCTGTAAATTTGTGAAAGTCTTAATTCTTGATGGCTTAGTGTGAATACATGCAAAGTTCTCTATTATATTTTCAGAATTGCATTTTCTTGAAGCTAAACAAAGTTCGCATGCGAGCACACTGAATAGATTGCTGGATGTTTTTCAAAATTAACATGTCTTAACTTGATATGCAATGAAACTTGTCTATGTATCCAACAACATATACTTGCTTTCAATTGATTGTTAAATCTGTGATATTTTACTAAGTAGAATTTAATTTGTTTAGTGTTTAAAATGTTTTGTGTTCAGTTGTTTCAAAATTTATATTCAGTATAATTTTATTTTTACACTGATATCTCTATGTTTGTGTATCCATATCTTTGTCAATTGGTATGTGCATTTTTCAAGGGGGAGAGACTATCTGAATGAAAATTTGATATCTTCTGATTTTGAGGGGGAGTAAATAAAGAGGTCAGGTACATAGCTGATAAAGTACTTCACGTGCTCATCAGAAATTCATCAGGTAAGTATTTCTGATCTTGTTCTATACAAATGCTAGTCTGATCTGTTTTATTTAGTGCATTTGTGTAGGGGGAGTAAAAGAGCTTTCCAGGTAAAATTTCATTTTTAGTGTTATTTTTTTTAGTATTATTTTTTTTAGTATAAATAGCTTAGGTACTGTTCATATTTCTTTTTCTTGATTCATTTCTCTTTGTTTGAACTTTGTCTATCGCCTCATTTTCCCTCTCTCTGTCGATCTCTCTTTCTTTGATTTCAGGCTTCTTCATCGATTGGGTATGTTTTCTATTTCTTTTTGTCTTTGATTTGTGGTTATTTTTAGTGTAGCATTGTTCATATTCGTGTTTTTTATTTCATTCTTTCTTAATGTGCGATTTGTTTTCAACTGTTCATCTTCTTCTTCATTCAGATCAATCTTGTTTGTTCAAATTGTTTGTTGGGTTTGTTTTAGTTACTGATTTCGAACTCCAGGTATATGTTTTCAATCTTCATCTTGTTATTTTTTGCTTCGTTTTTGTGGTTGCCTGGTTGCGACTATTCATCTGGTTTTTTTCAAAATTTTCAAATGTTTGTGTTGAATAATGATTTTAATCTGTATAAACTTGGTCGAAATGAGCTTATAATCGTTCATTTATGTTTTTCGACCACTCATTTTGATTTAAAATCGTTTTTCTTTGAAATTTTGAAAATCTCAGATGAACTCGCGTTTTTCTCAAGTTTTCTAGGGTTTTGCGTGAATCAAGTACACCACGCAAACTTAAGTTTGCGCCACCTTCATGTAACGCAAACTTAGTTTTGCGCTACAAGTTGGTAACGCAAACTTAGTTTTGCGCTACATACTTGAAACGCAAATCCGTTTTATAGCTTCTTGTTGTGTAGATTTGCGCTACACATTGGTCGCACAAAGTTACTTTTGGGCTACCTGTTGGTCACGCAAAGTTTCTTTTGCGCTACCTTTATGTCACGCAAACCTTCATTGTGCTTTATTTGTTCATGAAAATTTTTCTAAGGCAAGTTTACTTCACAAGTGCATCACGTAAACTTCATTTTGCACCATGTACTTGATACACAAACTTCGTTTTGCGCTAACAGTTTGTCACGCAAACCTTATTTTGCACCACCCGTTCATAGCGCTAACCTGAGTTTGCGCCACTCACTTGTCGCGCAAACTTGACTTAGGCAAATTTTTCAATTTTTTTTTTGTGTTTTTCAATTTTACTTTCCTTGTCTAATTTTCTTCTTTTCTGTTTCATAGGTATTCTTATGGCTTCTCAAAACGTCACTGATCCAATGATCCAAGATGAGAATGAATTTGAAGATGATCCATCTGATCGTGCTTCCCGCGAGACGCCTATGCCGTCTGTACCTTCCGTTGGGGCGAACCTTTCTACTCAACGCCGAACACCGAATGATGTTTTCCCGACTATGCTCTATATCTTGCCATACAAGCCAAACAACTACTTTGTGGATTTTGACAAGATTAGGATTCATCCTGTTATCCGAGCGATTCTCAATGGACATCCTCTTGCTCCGGCTCTTACTTATTGTGCCGATGTTCCTGAGGTTTATCTACAACAGGCCTGACATACAATCACAAAGAATGAGCGAGTCCATCCTCATCGATTCGACTTATAGATTGATCAGTTTGAATCATTTCTCTTTTACAAGCGTCTTCGACTGATTCTGGAGCTTCCTGAGCCTAATTCCCGACCAGGTCGAACTTCCTATGAAAGTTTTCCTTCTGAATCAGACGTACTAGAGGGTATTCGTAATCTGGACTATCTTGGTGATCTGGATAAAGTCAGTCAGTTTGACAAATCCAATCTTCCTCCGGTTTGGTATGCTTTGTTCTCCGTACTTAACAGATGTCTCACATCCAAACATTCCGGAACGGACAATGCCAATCTACATTATCTCAGATTGTTCCATGCAGTCGTATATGACTTGCATGTCGACTTCACGTATATTTTCTGGACCGAACTTTCCGAGAGAGTGCAAGACAAGTTGACTCATAAGAAGCGGAAGTTTCTTCCTTTCATTCGGTATATGAAGCTGATTGTTCGAAGTATGTTGCGAAGCAATTCAGATATTCCTCGTCGTCTTTCTTGGCCTCAAGTTATGGATACTGAGATGACATTCATTCAGCGACAGAAGAATATTTTTGAGTATTCGATGACAATTCCTTATGCACTAATAGCAAATTATGTTGATCTGACTGATGACAGTGTTGTTCAATACTGCATGGAGAATGATTTTTCATTGGAAGCTGAACAAGCAGAACTTTCTAATGATGAACAAGCTGAATCTTTTCATGCTGAACAAGCAGTTCAAGCAGATGTTGCGGATCAATAGATTGGTGATGTACTTGCTGGAGTTGCTAATGCTGAAATTGATGATGAACCTGATGATGCTGAAGGTGATGATGATACCAATACTGATATTGGTAATGATGCAAATGGAGATAATGATGACAATGATGATAATGATGGTGATCATCCTAGTCTTCATGTTTATGAAAGGAGGTTCAGGGAACCAGAAGTGAATACTCAAGAAGATGTGATATCTGAAGAAGAGTCTATTCCGATTAATGTTGCAGTTGGTAATATTCATGTTGATGAGCTTGATATAGCATTTGCAAATCCTACAACTCAGCATCGGGTTAAAAATACAGCAATTTCTCACTCTTTGCCTGAACCTACTCCTAGTGTTGAGACTTCTTCAGTCGAAGTACAAGACACGACTGAGAAATTTACATCTATGAATGAGGTCATTCGACATATGAGTGAAAGGCTTGATGCTCAAAAGAATGAACAAGTCCAGAAGATGACGACTTTGTTAAAAGGAAATATGATAGAAATAGGTTCGGATGTTCTTGCTAAAGTGATTCCTTTCCGAAGACCAACTGGGGTAGTCATTCGTGAACCATCCACAGTTTCTACTACTGCTCCAGCAATCGTTTCTATTCCTCCTCCTCCATCATTCACACAGACAGCTGGTATTTCTGCATCGCCTTTTATGCCTCAAGTATCTACTTCAGTTCCTCAAGTGACTTCTAGCATTCCAGTTCAAGATCTTCTAATTTCAGAATTGACAGATATGTTATATGCTTGTCTTCTTTCTATGACGCCGCCAGAACAACAACATAAAGATTTGATATCTCTGCTAAGGAATTTCCAATCGACTCTGACTCCGGCTTCTACTTCTACACCTGACAGGGTTTCTACGTTATATGAGGAGTTCAATTCCTTCAGATCTGAAGCTCGGACAAATTTTTCTGAAATCAAGGAAGGCATCTCTCTCTTGACTCAAGCTTTAACTGTTTTATCTAACAGGTTTGATCGTCACGAACAGAGTTGTAGAACTGAAGCAGGTTTGTCTCATAAACGGACACATGACCAAGATGATCCATATCATCAAGGTCATGATGGGGAGATGTCGAAGAGACAAAGGGTGGAAAGTTCTTCAGTTAGAGAAGATCAAACTCAAGATGAGGCGGCTGACAGAGAAATGAATGCTGATAATGTTCAAGACTGCAGTGTTGAAGATCTTGTAAACAATATGATAGAAAGTGTTGATTTGACTGCCATGTCTAATGTGTTGAATATTTATAAACAAAATATCGAGCATAACATGCAGATAGTCGTTTATGTTGATCCAGACACTGCAACAAGGTCAAATGACCTAGATGATTCTGAAGCAGCAAACGACATGATAAATTTCTTTGCAAACTTCATAGAGATCAATTCAGATGATGATGATGATATCAGATTTGAGAAGCTCTGCAAAGTGAAAGAAGAGGATTGCGATGATATAATCGTTTTATCTGACACTGAAGAAAATGTTTTCTATCTTGATGCCAAGGATGAAGAAGTTGCAAACACCTTGTACGGAGACCTTCCTTCACAAGATGAGATTCCTGAAGCTACTCCAGTTATTTCTAGTCCTGTTGTTGATACAACTCTGACTACCACTGCTCCTTCAAGTACATTGGAAGTTTTTCAGTCGTCAAGAGCTCAAGCGGATATTCCTTCTTCTGATCCTATGATCCCTCCTTCTATCCTAGAAGAAGGTCCAACCTGGACTAGACAACAGAGACAAAGAAGTTTACAAGGCATATGGCTTCAAGGCTTAGATCTGCTTTTCTCGAGGACTCTCAGAGTAATATATTTGTTTCTAGGAGAAGACAGATCAACATACATGCCATTCTTGGTGTTGAAAAGGAGTCAGCAGATTATCAGTACGAATACTTGATGTTCATCAAATGCCAACATCGTGGAAAGCATCTCGTTTCTTCTCCTCATCTGATAGTACGGGTTATCAGCGTTTCGATAAAGAAGTTTTTTAATATCTGGTATCCTGTATTTGAAGTGGAAAGAAGAGATTGCATCTTATATACTTTCTCCGAGGCTGATTTTAATGATTTATCTATTGATGACGTTGAGTTTCTGTACGATCATTTCAAGAATCTTTATCATAGAACTGAAGATGTCTCTTAAGCATTGTTTGTGATTAAAAGATTCATTCGATGCCAAATCAGATTCTACAGAGTTTTTGACTTTCAAATGGCTGTTGAAAGCTTTCAGCCTGTGGTAAACCTTCAAAGACCCGACCGTAGCTTGCCAAACATCGACTCATATTCTTTATTCACTATTCCTCATAATCCATATGGAGTTGTTTACAGGAATGCTTCTAGTCAGAAATGCTTCCTAAGATTTGAAGAGATTAATCATTACTCTGATGGAACGTTGAAGGTGATCAAGTTACAGTTGGAGAATCGTTTCAAAGCCGTTGTAAGAATCTTTTTGGAATCAAGAAGTGAACTATTTCAGATCGAGAATGAAGAGATTCAACTTCTCAAGAAAGTATTGAATACCATTGATGAGAGGTTGATCTTCTGCTCAACTCTAAGACGCTTAGAAATTTTGCTTGGATTAAATCGACTTCGTCAAAGAGAAGAGCGCCATTGATTACTAAGGGGGAGATTGTTAAGTCTATTTTAAATAGTAATCAATGTATTTATTAACCGTGGTCTTAACTGTGTTTAGTTTGCTTATTTGTTTTGGTTTAGGCCTTGGGGTATTTAAGTCCCCTTGGTGCTTTGTCTTTGTAACTTTGGAACTCATTTGAATACAGATTACATTTGGCGCATTCTTACTTTCTCTCTCTACTTTCCCTCTCTAAGATTTGGTGATTTTGGGATTATCAGTTTATACTAGCACCTAAGTCACATAAGGCCTTTCCTATTTCTTTTCCTCCTATGGAACAAAGGATTATAAAACTTTTGGGATCTTTCAGCTTAGGAGGGATTTTACTAGACAATAGAGCACTAAACCCTTCAGTCAGAGCTACAGTCTCATATTCAGTCAACTTTTTCTTTTTGCTCAAAATGTCTTTTAGAAATTTTGCATAACTTAGCATCTTCTCAATGGTTTCGACCAAAGGTATGTTTATGTGTAATTGCTTAAAAACATCAAGAAACTTTTTAAACTGTATTTATTCCTTTTGATTTCTTAATCTTTTGGGATAAGGAATGTAAGGACTGACTGAAGTAGAGGGTGGAGTCTTAGGAAGAGTAGGTGTTTGAATTGGTGCTTGAGTAGATGTTTTGGCAGGTGTTTGAACAGGCTCTAGATCAGTTTCTGTTTCAGTTCTACAGGGTGCTACAGGAATGGGTTGAGTTGGCATTGCATGATTGCCACCAGAGTGTGACACATCAACTACAACACTTTCCTTGGGCTTCTGGACTTGTTCACGTTTATTATGGAACAAAGTTGGATAATCTGACCTCTTGGGACGAGTTGGGCTACTATTGGGCTTATCAATGTTCATGGGCCCATTAGTACTACTAGACTGGTTCACATGTAATGTAGTAGTAGAATCTGGTCTCATTTTTTTCTTTCAGGCTCAGCTTTGTCAGGATCTCTTTGAATGTTTTGTAAATTCTTTCCACTTCTTAAGGTCACAACCTTGACTTGATCTTTTCCAGATCTTTGAGGTATCTCAGTATCACTCGGGAGAGTTCCTACTGATCTTTTCCTTATCTCCAAAGCCATGTGCCCCATCTGAGTTTCCAGATTTTTAATTGATGCCTTAGTTTGGGTTATAAACCCTTTCATCATAGCTTCCAAAAAAGTAGATGAGTTAGCATGTTGGTTAGGATTGCTTTGGAAAGAAGGTTGATTTTGAGATTGGAAATGAGCCTATTGGTTGTTCTGAGAGTTTTGATGTGACTGTGGATGTGATTGTTGGTGAAAGTTAGACTGTCCTTGAGATTGTGAATGGAAATTCGACTGTCCTTAAAGTTTTGGCAATTAATGGTTATGAGTGGGACCGTTCCAAGAAAATTTTGGTGGATTTCTCCACCCAAAATTATAATTTTGTGAAAAAGGTCCACTTTTGTTGAGAAAATTAACTTGTTCAGGATTTCCAGGGAATTGCTCAAAAGAATGTTCGTCACCACCGTAAGTACACTGCAGAGAGTTGACAGTAGGGGTATGTGTAGTAGCATTATATTGCACATATGGATTGGTAGGATTTTTAGTTAAATATTCCATGTTAGAAAGTTGTGTCGTCAATGCTGAGTAAGCATCTAGATCATGTACCCCTGCTGCTTTCCTAGGTGGAGGTGTCGTGAAATAGACTAATGTCCATTATTGTTAGAAATTTTCTCAAGTATGTCATAACCTTCATTGTAGGTACTAGCTGTGAAAGCTCCGCCTGCAGTAGCATCGAGCATTTGTTTAGCAGTGGTGTTTAAACCATTGTAAAACGTCTCTAGCTGTATACAGTACGGAATGCCATGGTGATGGCATTTTCTCAGTAGCTATTTGTACCTTTCCCATGCATCAGGAACTGCTTCATCATCCAGTTCTCTAAAAGAGCAGATTTCATTTCTGGATTTAGCGTTCCTCGTGGATGGAAAAAAAAATTCAAAAAAATTTCTGCCATATTGTTCCATGAGATCAAAGAATCTGGTTTGAAAGAATTATACCAGGATTTTGCTCTATCCCTTAGTGAAAATGGAAAAAGTTTAAGTCTTAAAGCATCTTTAGATACTCCAGGGATAAGGAACGAGTCTGTGATTTCCATGAAAGATCTTAAGTGAGAATAAGGATCTTCAGATTGCATACCAGCGAACTGGCCATTGGTTTGAAGCATCTGCAACATTATAAGTTTAAGTTCAAAATGGGCAGCGGTAATAGTAGGTTTAAGAATCCCTGTATGTATTTGGTTTAAAATAGGGATAGCATAATCCATAATATAGCCATTTTTAGAATTTACTAGCCTAAAAATGTTTTGTTCCTCTTCCTCAAATCGATTTATTGGAGGGTCATTTTCAGGATTACCATCAGGGTTTCTAGGAGCAGGCCCAGGATGTGCCTCTTCGTCTGACATATCTTTGTAATCAGACATTATAGGAGAGGTTAAAGCCAAAGCAGCTCTTTGCACAGTTCTTCGTTGTCTAAAAGTTCTTTCAATGTCAGGATCGAATTGGAAAAATTCCCCGTATGGCAATCTTGGCAGGCACAAATTTTTGAAAAGGTGGTAGAAAAATCAGCTTTTACAAACTTTACTTAAAATGAAAAACTTGCAGCGTGCTTCCCCGGCAACGGCGCCAAAAACTTGTTGTCAGATTTATGCAACCTTTGAGATTCACTTAAATAGTACTTAGTGCAAGTATACACCTTATCCTACTATCGTCTCTTAACAAGTAATAGTGGTACAAAGTACCGGATATCGATCCTCAGGGAAGACTGTGAGAGTTCTATCAGAAAAGTCCAATATTAAAAAGCTAATTTCGGATGGCGAATTCGAAGAAAAATCTTTTAACGAGTCTAAGTTATCACAAAAAAAAATTTAAACGTAAGAAAAGGCAAAGGGTGCAAAGGTTCGTTAGGACAGAAATAAATGATCCGGTAAAAAGATATTATAGCAGTCTCGTTTATCTCAGAATTAACATTTAATATAATTTTTTAAGGTTACACATTTTCATACATTTAATTAGTCGTCAATTAATTATTTGTAGTCTTTAATTACCTGAGATATTTTCAACGAGACTTTAAACTATATTTTTTACACTTTTTTACTTTTTCATCGGTCTCGGTCCTGATTTTGCCTTGCACCCCAAGCTAAGGTTTTAGCCTATCATTGCTTGGTCTTTCTTATAAAAGAATTAAATACATAAATTAATGGAGATGGAAAATATGAAAATAAAGAACAAGTATTGAAGTTTTAAAAAGAAAAACTGTCGTGCAAGTAATTAAAGTCTGAAGTGAAGACAAAAATTTAAATTGCAGAAAATGTAAATAACTGAAAAGTAAATTGCAGGAGATGTAAATGACTGGAATATAAATGTGAGTAATGTAAAGAAAACAGTAAATTGCAGTAAGTAAATGTGTTGTGAGTGCTGCCAGATTTAGTAACTTGCGCGGGAAGTTTCTTTTGAAAACTATAACACTTGCAAAATAAAACTTGGAAACACTAATTTCAACTAATTAGAAAATTCACCGCTTGACACAGAAGGAATTTAATCCAAAAGAACACCAAGTATGACGATTTAGTTCTAATAGTGAAATCGAAAGTAACCAAAAGAAATAAAGTGAAAGAACCTTGAATACGTCGGAAAATACTTGGGAATTGTTTCAACAAATTAATATTATCCACGTGTCACAAGAGAAATAAATCCAATGCAAACCACGATTTTAAAGACTAGATTAATTGAGAAAGTGAAATGGACCAAGCAATAATTCTTACGTAAACAATCGTAATCAAAAAAACAATTAACCGACTTTGGGAGATCACAACAAGGCCACGACCTTAGATTGATTTTTAGAACTCGAAAATGATTTTAGAAATCAAGAAGCAATTCTCTAAAATTAATTTTCTAAAAACATTTGTAAGCAATAAAAGATGTAACTAAAACCAAATTACTTGTATTACTTCTAATGCCTTGAACAAAAACTTGCAAAGAAAATCACCAACTACTTGTAGCAAAATGAAGAGAATACTTGGAAGTAGCTAACAAAACAAGATGATGAAATTCTAATGTTTTGAGATAATGAGAGATAAGATCCTAAGATGATTTTAACCTAAACAATTACATCCTATTTATAATGAAACATTACTTAGCCATCAAGCTAGGTCAAAAATAATAAAATAAATGCAAGTAATAATTCCATGGGCTAGGCCTTCTCTCTTCAAATCTTCAAGGTTATGGTTGGCCCAAAAGTGAGGCCCAAATAAAAGGCCCAAGTGATCAACATGTAGACCAAGTCTTTAGTCCAAACGCATTATCCGACAAAAAATCCGAGAGCAAGCCCACGTTAAGCCCAATTTTCATTTTGTATGTCCCACAATACTTGCAAATCAATCAAGATGACAAAACAAATCAATTCACTAATCATTTGTATTTCTTGAATCACAGATTACAAAATGCTCTCTACGACTCAATATTTCTCTCTCTACAAAAATAAACTCTCTTAGTCATATGAGTCTACAAACCAAAACAAAATCTATTTTTACTCAAACACTAATTACAAGACAAAACAACACTTTGACTTTTAACTAAGACTTATTACAAAAGACTTTGACTTTTGCTTGAGAGACTTTGACTTGAGCTTTTGACTTTGACTATTGTTGGATCATATAATTGTATTCAAAATTAAATGAAATAAGGAGTCTAGACTGTAATAATGTTTAATACCTTAGGGGGTATTTTAGCTAATAGTTAATATTAAGTAAGTCATGTTGACCTAAGTATAAATAGTTTATTTTCTAGAATTAGGTCGAGGGTTGAACAATATTCGTGTTTAGAAGGGAGCCGTATTCTCTCTGTATTGTACGCATCATACAAGGTACAGGAAGAACACACACACGTATTCATTGATTAATCAAGAAATCTGCGGTATGTTAATCTGATTTATTTATCTCTTGTTCTTTATTATGTTGTCACTGTTTATCAACTATAATCTGGGTTTAACAAGTGGTATCAGAGCCAAAGAATCAAGCTTTTTGTATTAAAACAGTATTTATCGATATATTACTGTGTGAAAATTGATTTCAAGAATTAATGTGTTTTTATGCTTAAAATCGAATTGATTAGGTGCGTTTTATGCTATTGAATATCATCTGATTGTTTAATTGCACTTAAAATCATAAATCGATTGACTTTTTATGAATTTTTGGGTACTGGGTTCATAATACTGTCGAGTACTGTTCTATTCAAATTGAGTGATAAAAAGTTATTTTTAATCATTGTTTTTGATTGGGTATTGATCGATACATGTTTATGGATATATAGTATGATTTTTACATTACATATCTATCGATTGGAGTGTTTTCTGGGTTGAAAATCGTTCACAGGGTCAAACTGTGATGAACTAGCGCGGTTGTTACTTTTGCGCCAGTTCATAGTAGTGTTTTGTGCCACCTCCTATTAGCGCAAACTAAGTTTTGCGCCACCTTCTCTTGGTGCAAGGTTTACTTTTGCGCCATACACAACACCGATCGACACCGGTCGCAGCAACACTCCAGTCAGGACACCGGTCGATCAGACACCGGTCGGCAGGACACCGGTCGCAGGACACCGGTCGGTCAGATACCGGTCGAGGACACCGGGCCTCAAGACCCCGGTCGCAAAAATCTCTTCTTTGCGCCATCGGTTCTTCGCGCAGACCTCACTTTCGCGCAAAACCTATTTCTCACGACCCATTACTCGCGCAAAACTTTTTCTTGCGCCACCTCTTTCTCGCACAAAAATCCAAATCTCGCAGGTTACAGATCGCGCAAATCTCAGAACGCGCAAGTCTCACTTAGCGTGAACTCCCTCTTGCGCGAACTCCTTGTAGCGCAAATTAGACTTTTGCGCCAAACACTTTTAGCGCAAATCTTCTTTTGTGCCAGCTTCACTAAGCGCAAATTGACTTTCGCGCGAGCCTTGCTTAGCGCAAGTTGATCTTTTGCGCCATCCCTGCTTAGCGCAAACTGACCATAGCGCAAATCTTCTTTTGCGCTATTGCCTTTGATTTTCTTAGTGTTTTATACTGTTTGCTAATTCTGCATTTGATTATTTTTGGAAATCTATTTTTCTGAAAAAAAATTAGTGTAGTTTTTTTATCCAATTCTTGATTCTAAGATCTTACGAGTTGATTTAAGTGGTACAGATATCATCATGCCTTACATAGACGAGAAGGGAAATACAGTGCTAACCAAGAGAGACTGTGTTTTAGAATATATGCCAGAGATTCCAGCACTAGAAGCTGAGAATGAAAAACTAAAGATTCAGAACTCATCTCTTCTTGAACAGATTAATAAGTTGCAAGATGATAAATGCCTAAAGAAAGATTTTGTTTGCTCATAATGCATTAATGATTCTAAAATTAATTTTGCAGGAATTATTGAGTCAAAAGAGAAAGAGATTCTAAATCTTCAAGCTAAATTAAAAGAATCTGACAGTCTTAATTCAAGATCTACATGGTCAAAGAAGGAGTTAATGCAAAAAGAGCTTGATGAGCTTAGAAAAAGAGCAAACAATGCTAGTGAAACATCTGAAGGGCTTAGAAAGTCAAATTCTCGAAGAGACTCTTTGAAAGATAAAGTTTTCAATCCTGAGGTTGAGATTAATATGCTAAAAGAAAACGCAACCTAAGACAGAAACAACACAAAAGCCCAAGATGAGATGATAAAGATTGAGATAGAAAGAAAAGAATTTGCTAAGAAATTCTCTGATTTCTCAAGAAAAGCCTTTGAAGAGAAGAAATCATTCGAGCTTAAATGTGTTAAGCTTTCTCAACAAGTTTCAGACTTTGAGAAAGTTATCATCCTTGAAAGAGACAAGGCTGAGAAAGAAAAGAAGTGTTACACCCCGATTTTCGAAAGTTATCATTTCAAGTTTTTACCGAAATCGATACAATAATGAAAAATAAGATATTTGATTTTGGACTTGAATCCTTGACTTTATAACCTTGATGGATGAATGATTCAATTACGAGTCCAAAGGTTCTTTCCGGAGCGAAAACGGAGCTATAACGAAGAAGTTATGGCCGAAACGGGATTTGACCAAATAAGAAGAAAAATCAATTTCAAAAGTGGGCCAAAATCAGTGGCTGAAGTACCTTGTTATGTGGCTTGCTGAAGCTGAACCCACGGAGCAACCTACCAGAATGAAAATTAGGGTAACTTGTTATGTGGGTTGCTGAAGCTGAACCCACGGAGCAACCTACCAGAATGAAAATTAGGGTACATTGTTATGTGGGTTGCTGAAGCTGAACTCACGAATCAACCCACGAGAATGGTGCTGGACGTCTTCATCTCAAAATTTCTCTCCCAACCCTTCCCTTCACCTACTTCTTCTAAGCTTCTTTCAACCACCAAAGCATCACCAATTGTTGCTAGAGTTATGAGTATCATCCAAGATTTCGGTTTGGAAGTTTCACCACCATCTCCATCTTCATCTTCTCCAAGTTTTATCTTCTTGGATCTAGGGTTCTCTATTTTCTGGGTTTTCGGTTCAAAACCTTGAAGGTGAGTTTACTAAACTTTTGTTAAAACTGGATACACATCATATTTGCTTAATTGTTGTTATTATCACATATTTGCTCAAAATGGTCTTCTTTACGGGTTTATGTATTTGATGGTATTTCTATGAGATTATGTGAGATATATGTATATGAAGTGTCATCCCATGATTTACTCTATGTTGTGTAGTTATTTGGGGATTTCCATTATGTGTGCCCACAATGGGTATTGGACATGTATAAGGAATATATGTTGGTATATCATGATGATTTCCATTTGGAATATATTCTTGGTGATATTGTATCTACAACGTGGCTATGTGGATGTTTAAGTCTTATGTTGGGCTCATGTTATTAGGAGGGTGATATTGTACCTATGGTTGGTATTGAATTATATTTGGTTGAAATATACCGAAGGACCTCCTATATACATTACGTGGACGAACCAAGTCAGTACACAAGGAGGATGTAGTCTTGGGCGCCACTGTGATGGTATGTGCCTAGACCTCCGCCATTCGGGGAATTTTCTTAGCGATAGTCTTCGGGTGTGCCGGGCCTTTGGGGTGTTCCTTGTTAAGGCCATCAAGGTATATCGACTCTTGGGTAGGACTTGATTGCTGCTTTGGGTCTCCCCTAATGACTCCACATATATTGAACATTGGTTAACTGCTGATAAGAAATTGTGACTGTTCATGCATGCTTATTATTGTTCAACTCACTAGGCTTTTTGGCCTAACACTTGTTTGGTGTCGATGTGTATCTCAGGTGTTAGTGGCGCGGTTCCTAGGCAAGTTTAGATTATTTGGGCAAGAACTTGGGGATTTTGGCACTTGAACTATTTTTGGAAGATTTGGGTTTATAGATGACACCCCTTTTGTAATCTCTTTTCTAGATGTAGAAATTAGATTAGTTGGTTGTTGTTTATTTATCCGTTAAATTACAAAATTGTGATTAAATAGGTTATTTGTATATTTCCCCTTTTTGGGAGGCTCTTGCTATGACAAACTTTATACCACTTCTCCATTTATGGAAAGTTTTTGTTATTCCTATTTTTAGGGTGTTACAAGAAGAAAGCTGAGCAGAAGGATGTAAATAACGACTTTTCTAAAGAAAAAAAAGATTTAGAGACTGAGATAGCTAAGCTGACAAGAAATCTATCTGAGTTGTCAACAAACATCTTGAAGGAGAAGAATGCAAAATCTGAGTTGTATAAGAAGTTTGATCTGATTGCGAAGGAAAGAAACAGTTTGTCATCAAAGATAAAGGAACTTGAAGAGATCGTATTCAAAGTGAAGTTGACTGAGCACAAGACGCCAGACTCAATAGCTCAATCACCGAGAGATGATCTAACTGCATTCGAATGCTCATTAAATTCAGCAGCAAGTTAAATTTTTACTAATGTTTTTAATAATCCTTTGTTTGATGTAATTGATGATCATACTTCTGAACATAAAGATCAGATTCGTTCTTCTAATCTTTTCTTTGACAAAAATGTTGACGGTTCAGGTAATTTCAAAAAGAACAAGTCTCGGAAGATAAGGTTCTGGAGAAGGGAAGATGAAGAAAAAAATAGAGAAAATTGGATCTGGAGAGTTAAAGGATCCTCTGAGGAGAAAAAGACCGATAACTCATTTGTACATACATCAAATGCTAAAAGGAACAATGCCTCAAAAGGTAAAACTTTTGGCAAACCTGATCTGGTTTACACTATCAATCAATTGATCAGATTAGCACAAAAGAAAATTAGTTGTTCCTACTGTGGCTCAAATGATTTTGTAAGAAAAGATTATGTGAATAATTGGTATGGTTCTTATTTTATCTCTCCTACTAGAACTGCAACTAACCCATTAGGACCCAACTACCAGTGGGTACCAAAAGCTAAATTTGTGTTGCAGGCACCCAAGGTTTGAGGGGGAGAAAGAACAATGACTTCTGATTACTACAGATCAGGACTCTTGCCTCATTGTCAGAACAATGACTTCTAGACAATACAGTCTAGGACTCGGACTTCAACGTCAAAGAGTTTGACTTCTAAATTTACTTTAATCCTAGTAATTCAGAACTCGGTTTCATGATTAAGGATTATGCACATATTAAGGGAGAGACTATATGCTTTATATATTTTTACTGATGTGTTTTCTAATGTTTCAGGAAAAGATTAAATACTATACTCACCGGAGAATATGTATAATGGCTCTTTAATAACACAGTTCAAGACCCGATCTTCATTGGTAAAAATGAGCGATACTATTCTCATCGGAGAATAAGAAATAATGGCTTCTGAATACTAGAGTTCAGAACCCATTTTCAAATGTTTTCTTCTGATAGGATGCTTAAATGATAACATCTTTTATAGAAGTTTTTGATTTGAGGGGGAGCTAACTGTTATATCTCTTAGGGGGAGGAGATAAATATGATTTTTACTATCATTATCATATTTTTCTGATGAATTGTTGTTTTACAGATATAAAGAGGGAGAACAATTAAATGAAAATATTCATTTCAGGGGGAGTTAAGGATTCTGATTTACAGGTATATCTTTCTAATCCTTACACTCTATCACTTGTTGAAAGATGAACAACTTTCACTTGTGAAAAATGGTTTCTTAAATGTTCAAACCATTTCCAATTCTTCAAAGATTTTCATGAATTGCGAAGTGTGATTTTAAATGATCTTTGGATACTTAATTGTCAACCACTTTTTGTTTGAAGGGGAGAATAGCATTATCAAACACACTTATGTTTTGACTTCTCCAACATTTTATTCTTCATGTTTATTTGTATTTGTTTGTTCTTACATGTACAAAAGGCTGTTGAACAGCATATTCTTTTAGGAAAATACTACATGGGATTCAGTGTGAGAACTTAACAGAACTTCCATGGATTCATGATAACCAGTGTTTCCTACCCAGGAACTATTCCGTGAGTGATTGAGGGGAGAGGGGTCAAAAGATTTGAGTGTTGGTGTGTGAAGAGGTAAAATGAAAAAGAGAGATTGGTTAGAAGTGAGATTTAAAAGATTAAAAGAAAGAGGGTGAGAGACCAGAGTAAAAGAATATCAAGCTCTGCAACAAATTCTTTTTGAGTCGGGCAGCCGCATAAACTGTTGTTTCACATTTCTTCGTGAATGAAATTGAAAAAGGCACTTAGCCCTTGCCATCTCTTGCATACAACCCCACCAGCTACTCATTCTTTTCTCAAAAAAAAAGAATGTTTCACATTTTCTGCGGACGCAACACATACACTATTGGTTCTTCATTTGGAAGATACTAATATTGAAAAAGAAGGAAAGTTGCCCCACCTTCGACCTTTCTCATGCACATTGAGTCTTTGTATAATTTGTTGTTGTCTCAACAAGTTTACATACTTTGAACCTACATTGAAAAGCGATCATCGGTGCTTAATTTTTTTTTCATACACATGCACGAGCACACAGAAATTTGTTTTTTGTCAGAAAGTTCTTAGATAACCATGTGTTATTCGATGATTGAATGGAAGTCCTGGGGAGTCAATATCAAAACCAACTCCTTATATAGTAACTTTGTGTTACTCAGTAACTGTGTGTTACTGACGGGCATTCCAAACAGAGTCATTTGTTGATTCAGGGTTACCACTTTTTACTTATTTGAATCTGCAAAGATTGAAATAATCACTCTCTCCATTTGGGGGACTGTTCTTATTTCCACACAAGGATCTATACATGAAGCCTGCGCTTAATTGTTGATCTGGGGGAGAACATTCTTACATTATTTTGTTATGTTTTGATGATGATGATTCTCACCACTCATCAAAAAGGGGCAGAATACAAAGAGAAAGACTATTTATACAAGAATTTTTTAGTTGAAGACTGTATCTGAAGTTTTTCAAGAGAAGTGAAGACTGTATCTGAAGTTTTTCAAGAGAAGTGAAGACTGTATCTGAAGTTTTTCAAGAGAAGTGAAGACCCGAAGAAAATTGCAAAAAAAATTTAATCTTGAATCCAAAGGGGGAGATTGTTGGATCAAATAATTGTATTGAAGGTTAAATTAAATAAGGGGTCTAGTCTGTAATAATGTTTAATACCTTAGGGGGTATTTTAGCTAATAGTTAATATTAAGTAGGTCATGTTGACCTAAGTATAAATAGTTTATTTTCTAGAATTAGGTCAAGGGTTAAACAATATCGGTGTTTAGAAGGGAGCAGTATTCTCTCTGTATTGTACGCATCACACAAGGTACACCAAGAACACACACACACACACACGTATTCATTGATTAATCAAGAGATCTGCGGTATGTTAATCTGATTTATTTATCTCTTGTTCTTTATTGTGTTGTGATTGTTTATCAACTATAATCTGGGTTTAACAACTATCATCTTCATAATCTTGTATCCAACATATTTAAGTACTAACAATCTCCCCCTTTGGATTCAATATCATCTTCAAAATTATATGCAATACAATATCCCCCTTTGTTAAGAATCGTTAACAAAACATAATCTTCCTCTTTGGAAATAACACTGGTCATCTTCAAAGAATAAGATCTTGAGCTCCCCTTTTGATTCAGAAAAATATTTTAGCATCAAAGAACAATCTCCCTCTTTAAGTTTCTGACAAAGAATTTTTCTTTGAAAGTCAATCTCTTCCTTTGAGTAACTCTGTTCAACATCATTCTTTCCTTCCTTTGAACTGTCTTCAAAAACTTTATGTAATCTCCCCAAAATCTGTGATACTGTTCTACAAGAATCTTTAACAATTTCCCCAAGGTAATGAAAACCTTTTTCAGACTTCAGAAAAAAATTTATCTTCAGATTTAGCTCACTTTACTTTAGCAAATACTCTTCAAAGAAAATTTCTGTACAATTCAGCAAACTTTCCGAAATCTTTGAACTTTATTTCAAATCTTGAACACTCTTTCCAGACTCTAGAAAAATATAACATTCCAGCTCTGTCAATTCTTGATCAACTCATCATAATTGTTACAAACTTTTCTTCAAACAACATTTCTTGGAATTAATTTCTCCCCCCTTTTTGATGATGTAGCATAGAAATCATCAAAACTTCTTCAAGAAATGTCATCAGTTTCTGACCATGATCCTTTCATATGGGCCTCTGAACATCCATCAATTCATAATGTATTCATCTGAATCTTTTCAAATTCAGACAAATAAGCGTGTAAACCTGAATCAACAAATGAATCAGTTAATAATGCCTGTCAGTAACACGAATCTACTGTGTGTAACAAATACACATTGGAAAGGAGCTTTTTGATGTTCACTCCTCCAGGTCTTCCATTCAATCATCAAAAAACACAAGATTATTCTATGAATGTTCCAATAGAAAAACACATTTTCTGTGTGTTTGTGCTTGTGTATAAAAGAATTAAGCATGGTGATTGCCTTAATAGACTAAAAAATGTGTAAACCATTGAGACAACAATAGTAATACATGGACTCAATTGTGCATGATCGAAGTGCGAAGGTGGGGCAAACTTCCTTTTTTTTAATATCTACATCTTCCAATTGAAGACAAGATAGATTATGTGTTGCTTCCCCATGAAAATATGAAGCATCTCTTTGTCAAGAAAAAGATGAGTAGCTGGTGGGGTTTAAAACAAGAGTTGGCAAGGGCTAGTTGCCTGTTTCAATAATGTTCACAAAAGAATTGTGAAACAACAGTAATGCGGTTTCCCGGCTCAGAAAAAGTTGGTGCAGAGTTTGATATTATTTTACTCTGATCTCTCACCCTCTTTCTTTTCGTTATTTAAGCTCACTTCTAACCAAACACTCTTTTCATTTTATCTCAGCACACACACCCACACTCAGATATTGACCCCTCGCCTCTCGATCACTCAAGATTAACTTCTTGGGTAGGAAAGACTGGTTAATGTGAATCCATAGAAGTGCAGTTAAGTGCTCACACTGATCCCATGTAATTGTCCTAAAAGCACAATGTTTCTCAATTGGTTTAACTTTTCAGTTTAACCACAGTATGAAATACATGTCAGATATATATATATATATATATATATATATGTGTGTGTGTGTGTGTGTTTATGAAGATTTGAGCATTTTTAAACATTGAAGATTTTCTCAAAAACAAGTATATTGAATGAATGAAATGAATGCAAACTGCTTGTTTGAGAATCTGACTATGTATGAAAAGATCAAATATGAATGACTTATCGTTAAAGGTTTAGGTCATGAAAAATTGGATATTGTCTATAAGAACAATTATAGACATTCTTGAAAGAAACATTTTGAACGAATCAACGCTCAATGAAGTTCAAACGGGGTGTCTTACCATCAAAAATTAGTTTCAAATTTGATACATGGTAAGAACTTAGTCAAGAAAGTACTAAACCGGTGTGTGTGAATACTTGACAGTATAAGGAAAAGATAATACACAAGTATTTATCTTTGGAAACACACGGTTTGTTAAACAATGAAGTACATAATAACAAAAACATTTAAAATCACACTTCTGTATTCATGAAATCTTTTTAAGAATCGAGAAGTGATTTGAACGTTTAAGAATATGTTTTCATGTATGAAAGGCGTCCTTCTTTCAAACACTTGTTAGATTAAGAATAGAATAATCCTTACGCTCAGTATTAATCTCATAAAGTCAACTCGAAAGTCATGATTGATATGATCATGTAAGCTCCCCATCAAAATCTGCATTCAGTCAAAAAGTCATCAAAGTACAAAGTCTTATTCACAAACTGTATTGAAAAATTAAAGACATGAAAGCAATAAAACTTGTTAAGAACGAGTTCTGATCAGATGTAATCAGAAGTCATTGTCCTTACTCCCCCTAAATATATGCATCACAAAATATGTCAGTGTAAGATATATGCAAAATTCGCTAACTCCTCCTAAAATGTATATCAACTTATCTTTGTCTCACCCTCCCCCTGAAATCATGAACAACCTTCAGTACAGATATCTTTCTGATTAAAAATATAAAGAAATGAAGAAAAATAACAAAAATAACAAAAATAAATTGTACTAGGTAACTACAGATAAAGTCTTGAGATTTAACATGTCAAGTTTTGAATTGAGAAAATTAAATCTCTTTTCGTCTAACGGATTGGTAAACAAATCCGCAAGTTGATAATCTGTGTTTACAAAGTAAAGTTCAATTGTACATTTTTCGACATTATCTTTGATAAAATGATATCTCACGTCAATATGCTTGGTTTTCGTATGTTGAACAGGGTTTGCAGATATAGCAATAGCGCTCTTTGAATCAGTAAATTGAGATATTGTTGTACTTGAAACCATAATCTCGAAGTTGTGTTCGCATCCATAACACTTGAGAACAGCAGCTAGCCGCAGCTACGTACTCTGTCTCATCTGTTGAAGTAAATACACAGTTGTTTCTTCGAATCCCAACTCACGAGCTTATCTCCCAAGAATTGTATGTGTCCCAAAATACTCTTCCTGTCAAGCATACAACCTGCATGATCTGCGTCTGAATACGCTGTTAGCTCAGAACCAGTATCTTTAGGATACCACAAACCAAGATTTGCAGTTCCTTTCAGATACCTAAATATCCGCTTAACCCCTGAAAGATGGGATTCTTTGGGCGAAGTCTGATATCTAGCACATAAGCACGTAGAGAACATAATATCTTGTCGACTAGTCGTCAAGTACATTAAAGAACCAATCATTCCTCTATAGGTTCTAACATCGACAACTTTTCCCGAAAGATCAGCTCCGATCTTAGTTCCAGGTGCCATCGGGGTACCAATCGGAGTACAATTTTCCATTTTAAATTTTCTCTGAATATCATAAATGTACTTCGTTTTATTAATGAAAATCCCAGTAGAAAATTGTCTGACTTGTAATCCGAGAAAGAAGTTCATCTCTCCCATCATACTCATCTGAAATCATGACACCATGAGGTTTGAAAATTTCTTACAATACTTTGGATTAGTTGAACCAAATATGATGTCATCCACATATATCTGAATTAAAATTATATTTGCTTTCTCCTTTTTAATGAAGAGAGTGTTAAGTCTAATTTTGTAGTAATCATTGTATTTATTTTCTAGCCTATACTGTGCTTATTGTTCATTTCTGTATTGTAAAGGCTAGGGGTATTTAAGTCCCCTTAGAGCCTTTGTTTTGTAACTTTTGCACTCACATTATAATTCATCTGAATACTTTGCGCTTCCTTGCTCTCTCTTTACTCTCTCTCTCTAAAGATTTAGAGATCTTGGTTTCTCAATTGGTATAAGAGAATACTAGATCTTGAGAGAATTGAGAGAAATCGTTTTTTAGTTATTGAATTTGTAGATTAAGCAGAAAATTTGATTGATTTTCTTGATTTTTCAAGAAAATCTCATTTTTTTCTTGATTCATCAAATTTTGATAGGTTTCTGGTTGATTTTGTGCAAATTTGTTTGGTTTAGATTCGCTTTTAGTAGTTGATCATTCTTGATTCATATATTTGTGCATAAAAACCATGATTTGATTCTCGATTTTGTGTTTTTGTGATTTTTCTGAAAAACTCGTTAAACGTACTGTTACATTCTAGATTTTTAGATTTAGCGGTTTTTAATCGAGTTTGATAATCAAAAGTAGTTAGAAAGGTGTTTTCGATATTCAGTGTGTCTTTTTCATGCATAAAATTCTTGGTTTGAATTGATCTTGCGAAAATTTTTGAGTTTTTAAAGTTTTCGCTTCATTCATACAAGTTTGCGCCTCATTCATAATAGTTTGCGATTCATTCATATATTTTGCTTAAAGTTCTTTGTGGTCTAACTCGTGTGTTAGTGAATTTTCAGGTTTGCGGTTCACGTTGGAAACGCAAAGCTTCTAGTTTCTCGGCTCTAGTTTAATACGCAAACCATCAGTTTTCGTATCATACTTGCAACGCAAAGGTCAACCCGCAAAGTCAAAATTTGCGTATCATACTTGTAACGTAAAGCTTAACCCGGAAAGTCACAGTTTGCGTATCATACTTGAAACCAAAGTTCACATTTGCGCGTCTTCTTGGCTTAGACATTTTTTCTGAAATTTCTGATTTTTTCACAAGATGTCTTTACAAGCACAACTCTACAAGAATGACCTCATGATGTCTTTGGGGTCTGATACTCGTCCACCTGTACTCATCAATGAGAACGAATTCGAACAGTGGCAGGATCAGTTTATCAAGTTTATTGAAAGGCAACCGAATGGGGAAAACATGATGAAATCTCTGAATGAGGGTCCTATGGAGAGGCCAATGAAAGTGATCCCAGCTACTGCTACTACTCCAACTACAACAGTTGAAAAAGCTTTAAGTGATTATGAAGCTGAAGAGCTCTTAAGATATCAAGCAGACAGTCAGGCTAAGTCAAATCTGATCCTTGCTCTTCCCAACTCCATCTATAACAGAATCGATTGCTTCAAACATAAGCCAATGCTGATGTGGACACAACTTGAGAAGATTATGCTTGGTACTGCAGTGTTTACTCAGTTACGACAGACCAGGTACATGAACAACTTTGAAAAGTTCAAGGCCAAGGATGGGGAAAGTTTGAAAAATGTTTTTGATCAATTCTGGGCTGTTATCAATGATCTCTACAAGATTAAAGTTACCAAGACTGAATTGGAGGCGAACTTGAAGTTTCTGAACGGTTTACACCCTGAGTGGAACAAGTCATGCCACAGAATGAGAAACGATGTCAGAATCTCAACCATGCCAATTCAGGAGTTATACGAAATCTTGATGACAGATGAATCTATGGTAATGGAGAAGAAGCCGAAAATGGATAAGAAGAACAAGCCTCTGTCACTAGATCCCATTGCTCTTATAGCTAGCCAACTGACTGAGCAAGCTTTGATCGAATCGGCTTATGATGGATCTACAGATGATGATGGCGAAGCTCTCGAAAAGGCCATGATTCTTTTGACTCAGCATTACAAGAAACAGTTCAAGCACAGATATGGGTCGAACAACCTGCGGTTTACTTCTGGTTCTAAGAAGATAGAACCTGGTGCTCCTTCAAAGACATACATTCCAAATTATGAACCAGCTAAGGTAGTTGACCAAAAGAAAGATGACAAAAAGGTGATGAACTGTTTTAACTGTGGGAAGCCTGGACATATGGTTAAGGATTGCAGAGTCAAAGTGGTAAAGGATGTTGCTTTTTACCGAAAGAAGTTGGCTCTAGCTGAAAAGAAGGAAAGTGGAACCATCCTGTTGGCCGAAGAAGAATACTGGTTGGATCATTCGGACAACGAGGCTAAAAATGAGGAAACTGCAGCTATGTGCTTTATAGGTGATGATAAATCTGATGATGAGGAAGAGGATACATCATCTGATGGTTCTGAGGTAATATCAGAGTTTAACTATAATTTATTTTTATCTCAAATGAATGTTTTTATCACTGCTTTGCATGAATTGCGCTCAAAGTTCGTTTCTGAAAAGTTTAAAAATCAAGAAAAGTCTGATTTAATCGAAAAACTGCAAATTTCTTTAAAAGATGAAAAGTCAATTTTAATTGACACAAAAGAGAAATTTAATAAGCAGTTGGTCGAGTTAGAAAATTCAAATCAGACTTATCGTGATTCGTTGACTGGACTGACTTCTTCAAATAAAATTCTTTCTGACAAAATAATTGTTTTAGAAATGAAATTGTATAAAAGAGAACAGTCTGAGCAAACCATTTACATGAATAAACCAAGGAGTGAAGAAGCCATAAAAGAAAAGTGGGGACTTGGTTTTGAAAACCCGCATTTTTTAAATCATGCTAAAAATGAAGTTCCTACTTTATACGAATATGATCATTTTACTCTTGCAAGATATGTTCCTCAGTTAAAATTCTTTTGGACAACTGAGAAGCAAATTTTGGAAGAAGAAAATGTGAAATGAATGAAAAACAAGAGGATGGAAATGCCATTTGTTTACACCTCTGAAAATGCAAATTATTTCCTGATAAATCTAAGAAATCTAGAAAATATAAAAATATTTTAGATATCAAATCTTCCAATAAATCTTCATTTTCAACAGATTTTGTTGATATTTTTACTAACTCTGATAAGGAAAATGTATCTACGGTGTCTTATGATACTAAGAAATACATTCCCCCATTAGTGTTAGAAGGTAAGACTGTTGATCTTGAAGATAGATTGGAAGAACAAAATCTTCAAACTTGTTTAGAAAACGATTTATTTCTTTTTATAATGAAAACAAGTTTTGAAGATAAAATTTCTTCTGGATTGTCAAAAGATTCCAAGGAAAATGCTAAAGTTTTACAAAATAATGGCCATTTGCCTTCCACGTTGGAAACGCAAACTGATAATTTGCGCATGCAGTTAGACGCGTAAAGCTCAGTTTGCGCCTCCAATGGGAAGCGCAAACCTCCTCCAGACTTGCGCAATTTTGAAAATTTTCAGTCCGAGGCTAGTTCTTCAATGTCAAATGCTAAGACTGATTTCCTTGATAAAGTTTCTTCTTCTGATTCAATTATGGATGATTCTTTACTGCTAAATGCTCAATTTTATAAAAAGAAGCGTAAAAGAAGAAGATCAAAGAAGTCAAAGAAACATGATACTGTCTTATCTGAAAATTCTAATGTTTCTGATTTTTCATCTTCAGATCGGACTGTGAGGAAGTCACCAAGGCAGATTTGGAGGATGAAACAGCAAATTTTAGAATCTGAATTGTTAGGAGTTAACTGTGTAGACAATCTTTGTGATACTGATACATTTGCTACATGTAATAAAAACCCAAAATATTCTTTTCAGCAAATGTTTGATATATCAAAGAATATCTCATATGCTTCTTCTAGTTCTGATTTTGATAATTGTGTTTTATCTTCTATTGATAATTGCTTTCATTCTTGCATGAAAAATAAATCTGTGAAAAATAAAAGACATAAATCTAACAAAGGGACCCATAAGCATATGGGTACCTAAAAAGGTGTAGCTTCTGTGTGTGCAGCTAAGTCAATTATGGTATCTGGACTCGGGATGTTCAAAACATATGACTGGAAACAAATCACTTCTGTCTAATTTTAAAGATAAATGTTGCGGTCGTGTGAAATTTGGCAACTGGGAGACAGCTCCGATTCTTGGTTATGGTGATCTAGTTCAGGGTAACATAACTGTAAAAACAGTAAGCTACGTCGAGGGTCTAAGTCACAATCTTTTCAGCATAGGACAGTTCTGCGATAAAGACCTTGAAGTCAACTTCAAATCCAAAAGAGTTGCAGTGAAGAATGATAATGGCAAGGATCTTCTGGTGGGAAAAAGACACTCAAATTTGTATACCATTGATCTTTCCAAGATCAAAATTCCTTCAGATATTTGCTTGCTTTCTAAAGCTTCAGTTCAAGAAAGTTGGATTTGGCACAAACGTTTAGCTCACCTCAACTTTAAGTATATGGATCGCCTGGTCAAGAATGACTCAGTGAGAGGTCTTCCAGTTCTCCGTTTCTAGAAAGACCATCTATGCCAGGATTGTGAGAAAGGAAAAATGAAGAAAGCTCCTCACAAGCCTAAACCTGAACACTGCACGTCGGCTATTCTTGATCTTTTACATGTTGATTTGTGTGGTCCGATGAAGACGAAGAGTTTAGGACATAAGAAATATGTTTTGGTGATTGTTGATGATTACTCCAGATATACTTGGGTAAAATTTCTGAAGTCAAAAGACGAGACTCCTGAAGTACTCATCAACCTCATCAAGACAACCCAGACAAATAAGTAGAAGCAAGTGAAAGTGGTAAGATCTGACAATGGAACTGAATTCAAAAACAATACTCTTAAGGCATTCTATGAATCTCAAGGAATACAACAACAATTTTCTGTTGCCCGTACTCCGTAACAGAACGGTGTTGTTGAAAGAAGAAACAGAATGCTTGTTGAGTCCGCCAGATCAATGCTCACTTATTCAGGTCTATCTTTGTCTTACTGGGCTGAAGCAGTATCAACTGCCTATCATACACAGAACAAATCAATTCTGCATCGTCGTTTCAACAAAACACCGTATGAACTTATGAACGGGATCAAACCGAACATCAAGTATTTCAAGTCATTCGGGTGTAAATGCTACGTTCTGAATGACAGGGAGAATCTAAACAAGTTTAGTCCAAAGGCAGACGAGGGTGTATTCTTGGGTTATTCTTCAAACTTTGTTGCTTATAAAGTTTTTTTGTTCTCTGCAAGAAAGGTTATAGAGAGTGTCAATGTAAAATTTGACGAAGCTGCTGACTTGGTTTCTAGTCACTCAGACTCAGAATCCGCTATTACTGAAAATTCAGTTTCTGAACAAATCAGTTCAGAACCTGCTCTTTCACCGGATAACCAGGATTCTTCTACTCCCTCTCCTAATCTTTCTGATCTTGATTTTCTGTTTGAAAATTTTTATGATGATGTGCCTAGATCTAACTCTGAAAATGTTTCTAATGTTTTGAATCAGGAAACTGAGAGCTCATCTATTCCAAATTCAACAAGAACTGGCACAACAAGATTTTGTTCAATCATCCAATGTTCAATCAGAAACTGAGCCTATTCATGAAGAACATACTCAAGAAGAGTCTATTCAAGATCAACCTGTTCAAGAGGAATCACTTCAGGAAGAAGTACAGAATGATGTTATTCAACAAACTGTTCTGAATCTGATTCAGAGATTGTTGAGATACCTCCTCCTCAAGATGAAACTATTTCTATCTCTTCATCTGATGTAGAAGTTTCTGAACCTCCCTCTCTTCAATTAGAAGTGGTTCAAGATGTAATTGATCCTCTCCCTCATACAACAAAATGGACAAGATCTCATCCAATTCATCAAATTATTGGAGATCCTCAAGCCAGTGTTTCTACACGCTCCAAGTCGGCTACTTCCAACGAATGTCTCTTCACTTGCTTCCTAAGCAAGATTGAACCTACAAAATTTTCTGAAGCGTTGGAGGACCCGGATTGGATTATTGCTATGCAAAAGGAACTTAATTAATTTGATGTGCTCAAAGTGTGGAGACTTGTACCAAGGCCGAAAGGAAAAAGTGTTATTGGCATTAAGTGGATTTTCAAGAACAAAAAGGATAAAGATGGTATCGTTCTGCGTAATAAAGCAATATTGGTAGCCAAAGGATATCGACAAGAAGAAGGTATTGACTATGATGAAACATTTGCACCCGTTGCCAGATTGGAAGCTATCCGAATGTTTCTTGCCTTTGCTGCTTATCGCAACTTCACAGTATATCAAATGGACGTCAAGACGGCATTTCTCAATGGCAAGCTGAAAGAAGAAGTATATGTATCTCATCCAGAGGGATTTTTTGACAAAGATAGTCCAGATTATGTATATTTTCTCGATAAAGCATTGTATGGTTTGAAACAAGCTCCACGGGCGTGGTATGACGAGTTATCAGCTTTCTTGGTCAAATCCGGCTTCACCAAAGGGTCTATCGATACTACTCTTTTCATTTATAGAACTAATCTTGATATCTGCTTAGTAAAAATATACGTAGATGATATTATTTTCGGTGCGACTAACAAATCTTTGTGTACTTGGTTTTCTGATTTAATGACCTCTAGATTTCAGATGAGCATGATGGGAGAAATCAATTTCTTCCTCGGCTTACAAGTGAAGCAGCTTCCAGATGGAATCTTCATCAATCATTCAAACGCATTTTTAGATATATTAAAGGAACTCCTTATTTAGGATTATGGTATCCTAAAAGTTCTGACTATAATTTGATTGCTTATTCAGATGCAGATTTTGGTGGTAATCAATTGGACAGGAAGAGTACTTCTGGTCATCTTCAGTTTTTAGGTGACAGAATGATAAGCTGGGCGTCGAAAAAGCAAAACTGCGTTTCAATATCAACAGCCGAAGTTGAATACGTCGCTGCAACTAGTTGTTGTGCTTAAGTGCTCTAGATGAAAATGCAACTTCGTGATTACGAAATGCTTTACAAGACAGTGCCGATATATTGTGACAGCAAATCTGCAATTGCGATATCAGTCAATCCAGTCCAGCACACCAAGACCAAGCACATAGACATGAGATACCATTTTATAAAGCATCACGTGGAAGAAGGTACTATTGAGTTATATTTTGTCCCAACTGACTATCAACTTGCTGATATTTTTACAAAAGCTTTAGATGAAAAACGTTTTAATTTTTTGCTTTCTAAACTTGGCATGTTGAATTTAAAAGTTTAAATCTTTACAAATTTTATTCTATAAAATAAAATCTTTCAGATTTTCTTTCTTTTGAATAAAATGTGTGTATAGGATATTTTCCAAGTCGCCTTGTTTATATTAAAGTTTTATATGGTCAACTTTCAAGTCTTACAAACATCGAAAAGTAAGCAACATGTTTGACGCTTTAGATTCTGCTTTAAAGATATGTGAGTCGGCATATTTATGGTTTACTTTGCTTGAACAACCTAAGTGATCAAAATTGTAGATCGTAATGAAAATATGGGCTAAGTTATTCATTATAGATCTGAGTTATTGAGATGATTATTTTTTTTAAGCATATAAAATACAGAAATGTCTGAGTTTAAAAGTTTGTACCTGTGGCCTTTCTGATTTGGGAAAGTAAGTTCCGTGGGATGCTCGACATCTGGTCCCCTAAGGTCATTTGGTCTGGGAGTGATCGAACATAAATCCTTCTATAGAATTAGATCGAAAGTCATGTTTTACTGGTATGAATGGGTTTAGAATATGTCGATGTAGCCTTTCTGATCCGGGAAAGTAAGTTCCAAGGGGTGCTTGACACCTAGTCCCCTAAGGCCAACTGGTCTGGGAGCGGCTGACCCAAATCCTGCAATAGGGTTAGATAGAAAGTTACGTTTACGACATGTTCTTTACTTATCGAACTCTTTGATTATAAGATGCCAAAGTGCACATCGCTTAAAAGATACCGAAGAGCACACTCATGTGAAGATGCCAATGTGCAAACTGCTAAAAGATGCCAATGAGCACACATCTCTTGATACTTGGTGATATATTTTGAGTTGCGATAAACCTGTAAATTTGTGAAAATCTTAATTCTTGATGATTTAGTGTCTGTACATGCAAAGTTCTCCATTTTATGTTTAGAATTGCATTTTTCTTGAAGCTAATTAAAAGATCGCATGTGAGCACACTGAATAGATACCTGCAAGTGTTTGATACTGAACATGTTTTAACTTGATATGCAATGAAACTTGTTCTGGTATCCAGCAACACATGCTTGATTTCAACTGATTGATAAATCTGGGATATTTTACTGAGTAGACTTTAATTTGTTTAGTGTTTAAAAGTTTATATATTCAGTTGTTACAAAATTTATATTCAATATGATCATCTTTCATACTGATTTCTTTATGTTTGAGTATCTGTATTTTTTGTATATGGTCTGTGCATATTTCGAGGGGGAGAGATCATCTACTTGTCAAATATGACAACATTCTGTTTTTGAGGGGGAGTGCTCATAACTGATAAAAAATTTCTCATTCTAATCAGAAATTTATCAGGTAAGTTTTCTGATATACCTACACATTTGTTATACTGATATGTTAATTTTTTATGCATTTGTATAGGGGGAGTAAAGGAACCTGTCAGGTAAAATTTTCATTTAGCTGTATTTTTTTTAAGAATTTTTTTTTAGGAATATTATTTTTTTAAGTGTATTTTTTTTAGTGTTATTTTTTTAAGTTTAGTATAAATAGAGGTTAGTATATGAATATTCACTTTTATTGCTTCTTTTATCATTTTGAATATTGAAGTATTGTTCATCTTCTTCCCTCCTACTCTATGTGCGCCGAACTCCATTGTTTTTAGATTGTTGTTCATTTTCAATCAGGTATGTGTTTTCGATTTCTTCGCATTCGTTTATCGATCTTAAGTAATGTTTCATTATGCTTATTGTTGATTCAAGTAATTCATGAACCTGATGTTTGCTTTTCTCGAACTGTTCATCTTCCAAAATCTCAGATTGTGATTTCGTGAATTTTTACTTAAATCAAGTATTGGGTTTTGCTTAGAACTGATAATCGATCATCAGGTATGACTCTTTTATCTTTAATTTCTTGTATTCTTGCTTTAATTTTGGCTTTTGTGGTTTTCGGTTTGTTTCTCGCGAAAACTAGGTTTCTGTACAAGTATGATAGACCCGCAAAGTGAACTTTGCGCGTCTAATTAGAAACTCAAAGTGAACTTTGCGCGTCTAACTAGAAACGCAAAGTGAACTTTGCGCGTCTAACTAGAAACGCAAAGTGAACTTTGCGCGTCTAACTAGAAACGCAATGTCTACTTTGCGCTTCTAACTTGTTACGCAAACTTATTGTTTTTATTTTCTTTGTTCTTTCAAGTGTAGTTTACGTATCAACAAGGACACGCAAAGTCTACCTTGCGTATCCTCTTTGACACGCAAACTCTCTTTGTGTTTGTGTTTCTTGCTTTGATTTTGGGTTTATATATCAAGTATGTTTGTCCCGCAAAGTGTACTTTGAGCAACCAACAGGACACGCAAAGTCTAGTTTGCGTCTCCCGTTGCACACGCAAAGTGAACTTTGCGCATCACACTTGATATGCAAACCTCCCTTTGTGTTTTTGTTTGTCTTGTTTTGTTTTTCTAAGTATAGTTTTCGGACCATGTTAGATACGCAAACTTACCTTTACGACTCATGACTGAAACGCAAACTTGGCTTTGCGTTTCACGTTCAACACGCAAACCTTGGTTTGCGCTTCTAACATGGCACGCAAACCATACTTAGAATATTTTTTTTCATTTTGTTTTCCAGTTCTATTATGTCTTCTAAAACCAATACAGACCCAATGATTCAAGACGAGAATGACATTCTAGATGATCCGTCTGATCGAGCTTCTCATGAGACTCCTATGCCGTCTCACCCTTCTGTTGGGGCCGATCTTCCTGCTTCTCGTCGTACACCAAATGATGTGTTCCCAACCATCATGTATATGCCTTACAAGCCGAACAACTATTTTGTGGACTTTGATAGAATAAATATCCATCCGGTTATTCGATCTATTCTTCGAGGACATCTAATTGCTCAAGCTCTGTCTTCTGTTGCTGAAGTTCCGGAGGTCTACATTCAACAGGCTTGGCATTCTATAACAAAGAATGAAATGGCTCGTCCGCATCACTTTGATCTTCAAATCGATCAATTTGAATATTTCCTTTCCTACAAGCGACTGAGATTGATACTGGAGCTTCCTGAGCCGAACTCCATATCAGGTCGTAATACTTATGACAATTTTCCATCAGAAGAGGAAGTATTTGAGGGAATCAAACAACTTGGATATGTTGGTCAACTAAACAAAGTTACAGACTTTGACAAGTCTAATCTACCTCCAGTATGGTATGCACTGTTCTCAGTTATCATCAGGTGCCTGACATCGAAGCATTCTGGCACACACAGTGCAAGTCTAATGTATCTCCGATTGTTCCATGCAGTCGTCTATGACTTGCATGTCGACTACACTTTTATTTTTTGGACCGAACTCTCGGAGGTGGTACATGACAAGTTCACCAACAAGAAACGGAGTTCATTCCGTTCTTTAGATTTCTGAAACTTATTGTTCGAAGCATGCTCCGCAGCAATCCAGCCATTCCTCGCAGGATATCTTGGCCTCAGGTTCCAGACACCGAAATGACTTATATTCAGAAGCAGAAGAGGTCTTTCAACTATTCTATGACCATTTCGTATGCTCTTATTGCCAACTACGCTGATGTTACATATGAGAATGTCATAGAATATTGCATGGAGAATGAGTTTATGAAAGCTGCACAGGATGAGCCTTCTCATGACACTCAAGTTGTTGCTGAACATGAAGTTGAAGTTGAAGCAGCTGCTGATCAACAAATTGAAACAATTGCTGAAACTGAAGTTGATATAGCTGTTAATCAGTAGGTTGAAGTATTTGCCGCACAAGAAGTTGAGGAAGTTGTTGCATCTCAACAAATTGGATCTGTTATTGCTGATATTGGTACTGAAGCTACTGATGCTACTGCTTTTGATTTTGAAGATGAAGATGATTCTGCTGCTGATACTGCTCTTTCTGGTGATAAAGATGGTGAAGATGCATCTGGTAATGATGATGATGATGATGATAGTGATAAACCAAGTCAAGGTTTATGAAAGGAAGGTTAGGTCACCGGAAGTGGTTGTTTCAACAGAAGTTGTCTCTGAAGATGATTATGTTCCTGTTAATCCTTCTGTTGCACATCTTCAAGTACATGAATTGGATACAGCATTTGATCAAGCCTCAGCTTCGGTACAAAGTCAAGCTCCAGCAACTTTGCTTGTGGCTATTCAAGTTCCAGCTGTAGAGCTTTCTTCTGATCAAGCTCGGGTATCTTCTGACAAATTCTCTACTTTGACTGTTGTCATTCGTCAGTTATCAGATAAAATGGATGCAGAAAAGGAAGCATAAATTCTGAAGTTGAAGACTTTCTTCAAAGGTAAGATGCCTGAAATTGATACTTCAGTGATTCCTCCAGAGATTCCTTTCAGACGACCAACTGGGGTAGTTCTTCGTGAACCTTCTTCTGCTATGACTTCAACTACTTCTCCGATCGTTTCTCTTCCGTTTCCTTCGGTGGTTTCTATATCTGCGGGACTTTCTATGTCTGCTCCTTCTGGTACATCTTCAAGGTCTTCTCTTCATGACCTTCCTATTTCTGAGTTGACTGATCTACTATATGCGCGTCTACTGACTATGTCACCGCCACAACATCAGGATCAATATCTTCTTTCTTTGCTACGGAACTTCCAACCTACGCCGCCTCTATTTCCTTCTTCTGAATCTGACTGGATTACTGCTTTATCTGATGAGTTTCATGCATTCAGATCAGAAGTTCTATCAAGTTTTTCTGATCTCAAATCTTTTATGTCTCAAGCCTTCTCTGATTTATCTTCCAGGCTCGATTTTCATGAACAAAGTTGCAGAACTGAGGTCGGCCCGTCTCTTAAGCGCCGACATGACCAAGATGATCCTGATCATCAAGGCCATGAGGAGGAGATGGCAAAGAGACCGAGAGTTGAAGGATCTTCTGAAGCTAGAGAAGATATTCAAGAAGAAGTGGTTGGTGATAAAGGAAAGAGTGGTGAAACTGTTCAAGACTGCAACATTCAGGATTCAGTGAATGTTATGATTGAAAATGCTGATCTGTCTTCCCTGCATAATGAACTGAATATTTCTGAGAGCAATATTAACAATAATTTGCAAATTGTTGTTTATATGGATCCAGATGTTTCTGCAAATATTCATGAAGTTGAAGAATCTGAAGCTGCAAATGACATGAGGACATTCTTTGCTAATTTCATAGTGATTAATTCTGATGATGATGAAGATGTCAGATTTAAAAAGATATGTCAAGTCAATGAAGAAGACTGTGATGATATCGTTATCATATCAGATACAGAAGATGACTAAGTGTTCATGGATGCAAAAGATGAAGAAGAAGCAGATTTGTTATACAGTGATCTTCTGCTCATGATGAGGTTCCTGAATCAGCTAAAGCCACATCTACTCCTGTTGCTAGTTCAGCTCCGACTACCACTATTCCTTCAAGATCATTTGAAGTTGGTCAGTCGTCAACAGCAGAAACTGATATTCCACCTTCTGATCCTGTAATTCCACCATCTATTCTAGAAGAAGGACCAGCTTTATCTAGACATCAAAGACAAAGAAATTTGCATCGTAGATATTTGGCATCAAGACAAAGATCAGCCTTTCTAGAAGACACTCAAAAAACATCTTTGTCTCTAGAAGAAGGTCGATTAACATCTATGCAATCCTTGGAGTAGAGAAAGAGTCAGATGCCTATCAATATGAATACTTAATGTTCATTAAGTGCCAGCGCAAAAGGAATAATACCGTGTCTTCTCAACACTTGATTGTTCGAGTCATCAGTGTCACAATCAACAAGTTTGTGAATATCTGGTATCCTGATTTTGAAGTTGAAAGAAGAGACTGCAAGCGGTATAAATTTTCAGAGGCAGACTTCACTGACCTTTCTATAGATGACATTGAATTCTTATATGACCATTTCAGGAATCTATATCATAGATCACAGGATGTTTTACAAGCTTTGATCGTCATCAAAAGATTAATTCGACGGCAAATCCGATTCTTCAGAGTTTTTGATTTCCAGATGGCCGTTGAAAGCTTCCAACCAATTGTAAATATTCTAAGGCCCAACCGAAGCTTATCAAACTTAGAGTCTTATCCACTTCTCACCATTGTTGAAGATCCATATGGAGTGGTGTACAAGAATGGGTCAAATGAAAAATGCTTTCTCAGATTTGAAGAAATTGCACATTACTCTGATGGAACTTTAAAGGTGATTAAACTTCAGTTGGAGCAACATCTGAAGGAGGCTTAAAGAAGATTTTTGGAAACAAGAGAAAATGCATTCCTGGTTGATAAAGATGAAATCCGACTTCTCCAGAAGACTTTAGATTCAATTCAAGAGAGATTGAATCTCCGCTCAACTCTAAGACGACTAGAAGTTTTAGTTGGTTTGAATAGACTTTGTCAAAGAGAAGAGCGTCAGTGATTCTCCAAAGTCGCCTGGTTGGTCTATCCTGTTTTTGAAGATTGTTTTTGAAGACCACGGCGCCAATGATTACTAAGGGGGAGATTATGAAGTCTAATTTTGTAGTAATCATTGTATTTATTTTCTAGCCTATACTGTGCTTATTGTTCATTTCTGTATTTTAAAGGCTAGGGGTATTTAAGTCCCCTTAGAGCCTTGGTTTTGTAACTTTTGCAGTCACATTTTAATTCATCTGAATACTTTGCGCTTCCTTGCTCTCTCTCTCTACTTTTGTTATTCCCAATTTCAAGTTCTAATTGCTAACAAACACTCAAGATGAGAATTCCAAATCATATGTCATTGAATCCAAACTCAAAGATTACAAATTACAACTTTCTCTCTCTAGACTCTCTCACTAGAAATGTATTCTAATTAGCTCTTCTCCAATCTGCTCTCTCTCTCTCTAATTCGTGTACATATGTTTTCAACTGATTGATAACTCTAACTTCTGATTACAAAGACAAACAAAGGTATTTATACCCTTGACAATTACAAAGGAAAACAAACAAAATACAAATGTTGACTTTGACTTTATTAACAAAAGACTTTGACTTTTCATGATAGTTGACTTTCCAGCTTTGACTTCTTGATCTTTTGTCTTCAATCTTAATGATCTTGAATCCAACATATTTATGCTCTAACAATCTCCCCCTTTGGATCAAGATCATTACTAAAAGATTTAGCAATGCGATCTTCTCTCTTTAAGCTAGATTGAAATAACTCCCCCTTTGATCAACCTTTATCTTCTCTTGTAATCTCCCCTTTTGAAACAAACATGATATACAAACTCCCCTTTAACACAATGAAATTATTCTTTTATAAGCTTGGTTCTTCAAAAACTTTCAGCAATCTTCCCAACGTCTGATCTTCAAAAATAGTAACAATCTCCCTCAAGATTATAAACAAACCTCTTTCAGACATTGAAAGAAATTATCTTCATTTACAGCTCTGAATGTTTTCTCCAACTTTCTTCAAATAAAATTTCTCCAAAATCTGCTTTCTTTCGAAATTCTTTGAACTTTCGCTTATCAACTTTGAACAAACTTCAATTCTGAAATATCTCTCTCCATATCCAATACAAATACTTCTTTCCGGACAATTCTTTCAACTTTAACATTTCTTTGAAATACACATTTCTTGATCTTCTCCCCCTTTTTGATGATTAGAGCATCTATATCATCAAAACTTTTATTCCAAGAAATGTCTTTGACCATTCTGATATGTCAAATTGAGCCTCTGATTCTGTGATCCATAACCAAGTATTCATCTAGATCTTTGCAAATCCAGACAAAATAAGAACATGTAACCCCTGAATCAACAAATGAATCAGTTAAAATGCCTGTCAGTAACATGAAGTCACTGTGTGTAACGAATACACAATATAAAGGAGCTTTTGTGATGTTCACTCCCCCAGGGCTTCCATCCAATCATCGAAACACCACAAAGGCAATTTCTATGAATGTTATGACAAAGAAACAAATTCCTTGTGTGTTCGTGCACGTGTAGAAAGAATTAAGCACGATGATTGCTTTTCAATAAGGCTCAAAGTTGTGTAAACCACTGAGACAACAGTAGATAAACACAGACTCAATGTGCATGATTGAAGTGCGAAGGTGGGGCAGACTTCCTTCTTTTTCAATATCCAGATTTTCCAAATGAAAATCAGATAGATTATGTGTTGCGTCCCCATAAAATATAAAACATTTTCTTTTTGAAAAGAAAATGAGTGGTTGGTGGGGTTTTAGCAAGAGTTGGCATGGGCTAGTTGCCTGTTTCAATAACGTTCACCAAAAAGTTGTGAAACGCTAGTAATGTGGCTGCCCGGCTCAGAAAGTAGTTGGTGTAGAGTTTGATATTCTTTTACTCTGATCTCTCACCCTCTTTCTTTTAATCATTTAAGCTCACTTCTAACCAAACTCTCTTTTCCATTTTACCTCATCACACATCCCACACTCATTTCTTTTAGACTCCTCACACTTAATCACTAAAGGATTAACTTCTTGGGTAGGAAACACTGGTTAATGTGAATCCATAGAAGTTCATTTAAGTCCTAGCACAAAGAACCCATGTATGATCCTAAAAGAACGTGTTGCTCATAATGATTTAACTTTATCAGTTAAAGCTCATATTCAAATGTCAGACAAATGTATACTCATAAAATATAATCATGAAGATTTGAGCATTTTTAGACATTGAAGCATTTTCAAACAAGTATATGAAATGAAAGAATATGAATGCAAAAGACTTGTTTGAAAATCTGACATTGTATGAAAATGATCATAAATGAATGATATAGCAACTAAGGCTTATGGTCAAGAATAACAGTATAGTCTATATGAAACAAAAATATAGACATTCTTGAATGAAACACTTCGAAATGAAATATCGTTCAAAAATCTTTGAAATACAAGCGGGGTGTCTTACCATCGAAAAATATGTTTCAATATGAGACATGGTAAGATCATTTTGAACAAAGTCAAACCGATGTGTGTGAATACTTGAAAGTATATAGAAAATACAATACACAAGTATTAATCTTTGGATAACACACGGTTTGTTTATTAATGAAGCACAAAAATAAAATGAAAACATTTAAAATCACACTTCCAAATTATAAAATCTGTTTAAGAATCAGGAAGTGGTTTGAACATTTAAGAATATGTTTTCTATATCTGAAAGTTGTCCTTCTTTCAAATACATTTGAGATTAAGATAAGAAATTTACCTTTTCCGCTCAATCTTAATTCTCATAAAGTCAGTTGTAGTCATCAAGATATGATCGTGTCATCTTCTCTCATCCTGCATAAGTCTCAAAGTCTAGTCAAAGCAAATTTATTCACAAAATTTATTCAAATGTAAAAGACATAAAGCAGTAAAACGATTAATGGTACGAGTTCTGATCTGAGTAATCAGAAGTCATAATCCTTTTACTCCCCCTGAAATTATGCATCTAAACTATGTCAGTTATAAAGCACATGATAGAGATCTACAACTCCTTTTGGAATGTCGTTCGTCATATCTATCGGATGCAAAAATTTCAGAAAAATATGTACTCCCCCTTGAAGGTTGATATCCTCGTTTGACTATCGGAGTACATCTTCATATCCGCCCGGGAGTATCACATCTTTTGATCACTGAAGTACGAGTCCTAAACTGTTGTGTTTAGAAGTCATACTCCGTTGAAGTACGGGTCCTAAGCTGATTTACTTAGAAGCCTTGGTTCTTGACATTGAGGTGCGGGTCTTGAACTGTATTATTCAAGAGCCATTGTTCTCTTACTCCCCCTTGACTTGTGGTGCCTGCAACATAGAATCAATCTTCGGTTTTGGTACCCACTGGTATTTGGGTCCATGTGTGTTAGTTGCAGTTCGTATGGGAGTAACTGAATAAGAACCATACCAGTAATGATCACTTGCTTTATGAACAAAATCATATGTATGACAATAAGAACAATACCTCTTTTTAGATAACCTGATCAATTGATCTCTCGAATAAGAAAGATTAGGTTTACCTGTCAGCACTTTGTTCTTCTTGGCTGTTGATACATGTAGAAATGATTTGTTACTTTTCTTCTCTTCCTTCTTTCCTTTCTTTTCTACCTTCTTCTCATCATTCTTCCCATCTTTAACTGGTTTTATCTTCCAAACTAGCTTCTCTTCTTTATATCTTCTTCTTCTTCTTCTATGTGCACCTGAACCATCTACATTTTGATCATAGAAAATGTTAGTTGTACGAATTTGATCGAAAGATTTAACTAACCTTCTTGTAGAAACAGTTTTCTTATGTGAACTTGAGGCGGTCTTGTTAGAACCAGCTGAACTATTTCTAGGTGTGTAGATTTTTGACTCTGGAGTCGTTTGCTCAGTCACCACCACCTTTGAAACAATCTTTTCAAGCTCTTTTACCTTTGAAAATAGACTGTTCTTTTCTTTGATGTGCAGGTCAATCTCTTTCTTGAATTCAGACTTCGCTTTTTGATCTTTCAATGCAGTTGTAGATAGTTCAGATAGCTTTGCATTCAGCTTCTTGATCTCAGCTTCAAACAAGCTTCTTTCTTCCTCAAAACCCATTTCAGCATTTGTCCTCTGACCAGATATTTCTTTGAATATCCCAACATTCTTTTGCTCAATGATTTTCTTCTCTTTGTCAAACTTCTCTCTTTCCAGGATGATTACTTTATCAAAGTCAGAGATTTGTTGAGAAAGCTTAATACATTTAAGCTCAACCGTTTTCTTCTAGTCAGCACATTTTCTGGAAAACTCGGAGAATTGCTTAGCAAACTCTTTCTTTTCTTTCTCAAAAACTGATCTGTCTTCAACAATTTGCAATTCTAATTCAAATATCTTCTTTTCATTAGTACACCCTGTTTGCTGAAACTTGACAATGTGATCTTCTAATTCTGAGATCTTGCTCTTTAACTCAGTGTTTTCAGCTTCCAAAAACAAAACCTTTTCTTCATTAAGCCCAGAAGTCTGTTTCAGAAGATCTTCATTTATTTTCTTTAATACATTGACTTCTTCTCTCATTAGCTTCCTTTCATCAGAATATCTCTTTGACTTCTTTGTGTAGTAGTCAACTGAGGAAGCAAGATTTTTGTTTTCTAATTTGCGCTTGTGAATCTTCTTTTCATCACCATCAGAAAGATATCCCATCTTGAATACCTGTAAACAAAAAGAACTTGACAAAAATGATCGTTAATCCAAAATATGAAATCTCAAGAAATACAGAAAAACTTGAAATAAAAATTCAGAAATTTTGATCACAATCAGAACTATGTCCCCCTTCGCAGACTTAGCACGGGGGTCCCGCTACCCGGTTAGCGGGTGGGGTCAAGGGGCAACGCTCTTGCGGGGTCGAGGCCATATTACTATTTTCACTATTAAAGGCCATATTACTATTTTGAAAATTTGTCTAAGTCCTCCACACTTTGCGCTTCAAGAGGCAAACGCAAACCTTTACTTTGCGTTTCAAGTGACAAACGCAAACCTTACTTTGCGGTTCATGTGGGAAACGCAAACCCTTACTTTGCGGTTCATGTGGGAAGCGCAAACCCTTACTTTGCGGTTCAAGAGGGAAACGCAAACCACTACTTTACGGTTCAAGAAGGAAATGCAAACCACTACTTTACGATTCAAGAGGGAAACGCAAACCACTACTTTGCGTTTCTCGTTACAAACGCAAGATACACTTTGCGTTTCTAGTTGCAAGCGCAAACCACACTTTGTCTCTGATCCCAAACACTTCTACTTTTCGTTTGTTTAAAAACGCAATTCTTACTTCTCGATTCTTGATTGCAACGCAAAACTGTACTTCTCGATTCTCAAATGAAACGCAAACTTGAACTTCTCGATTCTCAAATGAAATGCAAACTTGAACATCTCGATTCTTAACTCTCAATGAAGGAAACGCAAACTTTTATGAACACATGCAAACCTTGATGAACACCCGCAAACCTGATGAATGACCCGCAAACCTCTAAAATCGAACACAATCGCACCAAAAACTCATTTAGACCTAGACTATCAAGACTATACTTCGACAATTCACTCGTCTAACTAATTCGAACACAAAACTAACACAAAAATTCGATCAAATAAGCAAACGATACAAATTTGATACACATACAGTGTCAAGAACTCGTGAACAGAAAAACCACAAAAATTCGAAAATTTTAATTGATTACAGTGCAATTGACAAATCTTTCTATACAAACTCGATCGATTACACTGTTCTAACAGAATCTAATCAAAAACAACTCGAAAAATACATTAATACTCAAAAACAGATCTGAACATGAAGAACATAGTGTCGAACATTCTGTTTTTCTTGATATTCGATTTGGATCTGCTCTGATACCAATTGTTATTCCCAATTTCAAGTTCTAATTGCTAACAAACACTCAAGATGAGAATTCCAAATCATATTTCATTGAATCCAAACTCAAAGATTACAAATTACAACTTTCTCTCTCTAGACTCTCTCACTAGAAACGTATTCTAATTAGCTCTTCTCTAATCTGCTCTCTCTCTCTAATTTGTCTACATATGTTTTCAACTGATTGATAACTCTAACTTCTGATTACAAAGACAAACAAAGGTATTTATACCCTTGACAATTACAAAGGAAAACAAACAAAATACAAATGTTGACTTTCACTTTATTAACTAAAGACTTTGATTTTTCATGAGAGTTGACTTTCCAGCTTTGACTTCTTGATCTTTTGTCTTCAATCTTAATGATATTGAATCCAACATATTTATGCTCTAACAACTTTCTCTCTCTAAAGATTTAGAGATCTTGGTTTCTCAGAGAGTAGTAGCGATTTTACCTTTAGAAAATCCAGACTTGACTAAAAATTTGGATAGAACATCATACCAGGCGCGAGGGGCTTGTTTCAAACCATAAAGAGCCTTGTTCAGAATGTAGACATTATCTGGTTTATCTGGATTGACAAAACCTTCAGGCTGCGAGACATAGACTTCCTCCTTTAGAACGTCATTCAGAAAGGTAGTCTTCACATCCATTTGCCTCTATATGCTCAACTGGAGCATAAGTCTCATCGTAATCTATGCCTTCCTCTTGCCTATATCCTTTAGCAACAAGTCTTGCTTTGTTCCTTACCACGATACCATCCTCATCTTTCTTGTTTTGAATACCCATTTCGTGCCAATAATTGTTTTACCTTCAGGTCGGGGCACGAGTCTCCAGACTTTATGCGCTTCGAACTGATTGAGCTCTTCTTGCATTGCAGTTATCCAATCTAAATCATCTAGAGCTTCAGATACTCTGGTAGGCTCTATCTTACTCAGAAATGAATCATGCATGCATTGGTTCAATGTTGCAGACCTTGTTTGCACCAGCTTGGAAGGATCTCCAATGATTTGATGTATGGGGTACTCTTTGGTCCACTTATGTTCATGAGGGAGTGGATTAGAAGTAGACCGATCATGTTGATAATCTAAGTATCTACTATCATCTTCTAGTTAGGGTTCAGATGAAGTAACAGGTACAGAGGTTTCAGTTGATTGGACATTTGCTTTCTGTTGAGTAGGCATGACAGCGCATCCAACTGATGTTGCAACCTCTAGCTCTTCATTAACATGTACAGCTTCAACTGATTGAGTAGGCGTTTGAATTTGAATTTCTTCCTAAATCGGGGGATCAGATTCAGTTGAGATATCTAAAGTGATTGGATGATGATTGATTGAATCTTCATATCTGTCAATCATAACAGGTTTAGTCAATTTAAAACCAAGAAACTCATCATAGAAAAATTCAAACAATAAATCTAGTTATGTTAAGTGAGATGTAGACGTTGACGCTTTATCAGAATTAGGAACGTTAACCGCATGTTATGAACTGATTTGTCCATAAGCTAAAACTCCTGTTATTACAGGTTCTGAACTGCTTTGAACATAAGTCATTTCTTCATCAAATGTTACGTTTACACTCTCCACCACAATATTTGACTTCTTCAAATAAACTCTGTATGCTGCAGACGTTTGAGAATATCCGATGAAAATGCCTTCATCAGCCTTAGAACAGAACTTGTTCAAGTTCTCTTATTCATTCAGTACAAAACACCTGCATCCAAAGATAAGAAAATGTTTAATGCTATGTATTCTATTATTAATCAAAGCATATGGTGTTTTACCAAACCGGCGATGAATAATGGAGTGATTTTGCATATAACATGCAGTTGGCACAGCTTCAACCCACAGAAATAGAGGTAGATCAGAATGACTAAGCATGGTGCGAGCAGCCTCAACGAGAGTTCTGTTTCTCCGTTCTACTACTCCATTCTATTATGGTGTTCTAGCAGCAGAAAATTGGTCTGTTATCCCGACCGATTCAAGAAAATCATCTACAGTCTTGTTCTTGAATTCTATGCCATTGTCTGTTCTGAGAAGCTTAACTGTCTTCTGCAGATTCACTTGAACAGTCTTTAAAAATGAGATGAGGACATCAGGCGTCTCATCTTTCGATCTAAGAAATTTGACCCAAGTGTATCTTGAATAATCGTCCATAATCACAGATATCCATATGCAGTAGTTCCAAAGAAGTACTTGTACTCGATTCAGGCTTAGGCTTATGAGAGGCTCTTTTCATCTTACCTTTCTCACACGCTGTACACAGATGTTCTCGTTCATATTTCAGCTCTGGACGTCCTTTCACCAAGTTACCAGTCACCAGTTTGTTGATGTATCTGAAATTGAGGTGAGATAGCCGTCTATGCCATAACCAGCTTTGTTGCATAGAAGCTTTAGTAAGTATACACACAACATTATCAGTCTTGACTTCTGCGTCTCGACCAAGAGTTCTTTTTCATCTTCAGTTCTAACACAACATCGCTTGGCCTTAAAATTCACCTCTAAGTCTTTGTCACAAAACTAACCAATGCTGAACAGATTGTGTCCTAAACCTTCAACGTAGCTCACCTTCTTTATCGTTACATTCTCTTGCACGACCTCTCCATATCTAAGAATCGGTGAAAATTGGTCATTCCCAAACCACACATTGCCGTAGGTTTTCTCTCTATAATTAGATAAAATATCTTTCTGCCCAGTCATATGCTTGGAGCAACCAGAATCCGAGTACCACATATGACGGGTCTGTACAAGGGAAATCAGACAACAACCGGTTTAGGTACCCATTTATATTTGGGTCCCTTCATGTTAGCACAAGATTTTGGCACCCATTTGAATTTGGGTCCTCTTTGTTTTTGAAAATCATGAGAATGATATATATATATATATATATATATATATATATATATATATATATATATATATATATATATATAAAATAAGTACCAAACCAATAATCAGAATATTGTCGAGTCACAAAATCATTTTGACCATATGTGGAAAACTGAATAGTAGATGGAGATAATTGGATCAATTGCTTTATTGTATAAGACTTGTAAGGAGTTACAAGGTTTGATTTATTAGAAGCAACTTGACCAATTACATCATGAAAACTATTAGAAGTCCTATTACATTTTGAATCAGACAATGATTTTGTCAACTCTTAAACATTCTTCTTAGGTCGCCATTCAAGCTTTGCCTCAGACCTCAGACCTTTTACTTTTCAAATTTGAAACAGAAGATTTAGATTTGTAAGAACCATGAGATTTAAGAGTTTATGCTTTCTTATGATTACATGTGCTTGTCCGTTTCTGTGAGCGCCTTTTCTTTTGATTTTTACCTTTAGCATAATAGGTACTCACAAGAACTAAGTCATCAACCTTAATTGATGATTCACCTTTTTCAAATACACTGGGTAAAGTATCATTATTAATCACAAGAGCTGAATGATCTGGAAGTTTAGCATTGAAGTCAAATTTCTCAACACTTTCAGCAAAACAACCATCAGAATTCAAAAAATCAGTTTCATCCTCAAATAAGTTTACACCATCATCATCAAATTTAGAAGCCTTAGAAGATTTTAAATTTGAATTAAAAACCACGGTGTAAAATACAATCTTTTCTAAATTAGCCAAAATCCTTTCATCCACTAAGGTATTCTCAAGCTCAGAAATTTTACTTTCCATGATGACTGGAGGTACATAAATTTTAGCTTCAACAGGTTTAGCCTCCAATTCCTCAGTAGAATAACTGTGAAAATAATCATTTGAAAGAAATTTAGGTTGTTCAGAGAGATAACTATCATTCAGCTTGTTATAGCAAAATGGTAGTTGCATTCTCGTTATGTTTTTCCTATTTTCATCTTCCTTAGCCTCAATCTCATCAGATGATTTTGTAACAAATTTGGGTTTCAAATGAGGACGTTTGTCAGCCACTTGTAAGAATCAAAATTATATAAAGTTGGTTGTTTTCTAATTGCTTTCTTCAAATAATGTGGGTTATCGTAACCGAGACCCCACTTTTCTTTAAAATCATAATCTTCATTTGGTGTGTTTAGAAAGATGGTTTGATCCGTTTGACCTCTAGAATAAAGTTTTGCTTCCAAACCATTAATCTTTTTCTGCAAGTTTTTATTATCAACCTGCAAGCTGTGAACTTTTAGAACAAACTCTTGTTTCTCATGTTCAGATGTATTCAATTTGGAAACTGTTTCAGAAATTTGAGTTTCAAGACAAGCTTTTGGTTTTTCAAAAAACAGCAATAGATTTGTTTAAAGAATCAAACAAGTTTTTGTTCCCAACAATTTCCTTGTTTAGATCAAAAATTGTTTGGCGCTTCTTTGCAATTCTACTTTTCTCCTTTTTAATCTTAGGTTGTAATTCTTGAAGCTCGACCATCATGGTTTCCATCTGTTTTAAAATATCAGATTCAGAATAATGTTGTACCTTTTCAGAAGTTTCTTCATCAGATTGATCATATTTCACTTCCTTCCCCATCAGGCACGTGTGAGCAGTCTCTTCATTATCTGCCTCATTATCTGAATGATCCAACCAATAGTCATCTTCAGACATCAATGCTTTTCCTGCCCCTTTTTGCTTTTCCAGAAGCAACTTATTCTTGTAATATTCTGAATTCCTCATAATCGGCTTCCGGCAGTCCTTGGCAAAGTGAGCGATCTTTCCACAATTATAGCACTTAACTGGGTCCTCAGTTTTCTTCTCTACATAATCATTCAAATACCTTCTTTTCTCCTCTGGCTTATTCCCTACAGATCTCTTATCATCAAATCTTCTGTTGGGAACTGAAAGATGTGACCAAGTCATTAATGCTGCTAGTTCAGAGTTAGTACTGCCAGAGGATCTCAGAGTTAATACTGCTAGTCAAAGTTAGTGCTGCTTGAACAAAGTTAGTACTGCTTAGCTAGTTAGTACTGCTAGTGGTTAGTGCTGCTTAGTAGTTAATACTGCCAAGACTCAGTTAATGCTTCCAAGGTGATTAATGTTGCTTCTGAGATAATGTGAAGATAATGTTGAAGAGATCGCGTCTGGAGATAAACATGGAAAGCTTGAAGATAATTATGAAGATTATTTTGAAGATCTTTTTAAGTTTTGTAATTATCTTTATTTTCAGTATATGTATAGAATTGTTTAGAATAGTTAAATTAATTCTGAGTTTTTGTTCTAGAGAGAATAAACCTCAAGGCATCGTTCCTAATTCTAGAGAAGTAGAATTCGTCTTGAAAGAGCATGTTCTTCAAGATTGAGGTTGTGAGTGAAAAGCTTGTAACTTGAATCATTAAATAAAGTTTACAAGTTGATTGTGATTCACTATTTCATTGTTTTTCTGTTTATTGAATATTAAAGTGTTTTTCCGCAACTTCTTTAATATTGTTTCTGAGTATTCATAATTCTTGTTGAGAATTCGATCCTGACAAGTGGTATCAGAGCCTGTTCTCTCAGAAACATTCATTCATTCATCATGGAAAACTTTGCAGAATCAAACAGTACTCTTGTCTTTAAGGTTCCAATGCTCAAACCCAATGAGTTTGACATGTGGAAGATCAGAATCAGGCAATACATTCTCCTCACTGACTACTCAATGTGGGATGTCATTGAAAATGGCCCCTCTACTGAAGGTCAGATTGGACCAGATGGGAAAAGATCTCCACCAAAGACAGATGGTGAGAGGAAGATCCGGCAGACAGAGATGAAGGCCTTGAGCACTCTGCTCTTGGCCATCCCCAATGAATATCAGCATCAATTCTGCAACTGCACAGATGCTCAGATTCTCTGGAATGCTCTAGAGAAAAGATTTGCTGGAACAAAGAGCACCAAAAGAAATCAAAGGGATGTTCTGAAGCAGCTGTATGAGAACTTCACTTCATCAAAGAATGAGTCTATGACTCAAACTTTTGACAGTTTCAACAAGCTTATTGGTGAACTGGCTACTGTTGGAGTGAAGATGGAGCAAGATGATATCAACAGGAAGTTCCTCAGATCTCTTGGGGATGAATGGACTATGTACACTGTCTCATATAGACAGAGTGACAATCTGGAAGAGAAGGAACTGGATGATCTGTATAATGATCTGAGAGTTTTTGAATCAAAGGTAGAAGCTAAGAAGAAGCCCACTGGGTATATTCATAATGTTGCACTTCTATTAGCATCCACTGATACTACTGCTAACCCTGAAGCAGTTAGTGTTGCTAGTGGGGTGAATTCAGAAAAAGGCACTGAAACTGTCTTTGAAGCCTTTTTGTCCAGTCACAGCAACAACTCCTTGATTAATGATGATCTGGAACAACTTCACTCTGATGATCTGGAGGAGATGGACATTAAATGGCAGATGGCCATGTTATCTATGAGGGTGAAGAAGTTTATTAAAAGAACTGGGAGGAACAACTTCTCTCAAAGAAGAGAAGATGGAGCTGGTTTTGACAAAACAAAGGTGGAATGCTATAAGTGCCACATGAAGGGACACTTTGCTAGAGAGTGCAGAAGTGGTGTGCCAAATAACAACCATCAACAAGCTCAGAATGGAGTTGCTGAGAGGAGGAATAGAACACTAATAGAGGCTGCTAGATCTCTGTTGGCTGATTCAAAACTGCCAATTACTTTCTGGGCTGAAGCAGTTAATACTGCCTGTTATGTCCAAAACAGAGTTCTAGTGGTCAAGCCAAAGTACAAGACACCTTATGAGCTCTTAAATAAAAGAAAACCATTTATTGGATTTTTTAAACCATTTGGATGTCCTTGTACAATTCTCAATACCAAATCTCACTTACGAAAGTTTGATAGCAAGGCAGATGATGGGTTTCTTGTGGGTTACCCATCTCAAAGTAAGGCCTACATAGTTTTTAATACTTTTTCTAAAATAATTGAGGAAAGTGACAATGTCAAATGCAATGAGAACACACCAAATCCTATTGGGTCTGGTCCTCAGTGGCTGTTTGACATTGATTCACTAACTAACTCTTTTGGTTTCAGTAGTGATGATTATGCAGGTTCAAGCAGTGGAGGATCAGGGACTACACAAGTTCAAGACAACATACCTCAGTCTGTGATTTTTCCCATACCTATAGTGGATCCTGTTGAAGACTGTGAAAAGGAGCCATCTACTGAACCAAATCAGAGTGAAGAAGAAAGAAGAGATGAGGAGAGTCAAGAAAATAAAGAACCAGAAGTAGCTGCTGAAATCACTTCAGTTGAGTTGAATGACACCAATCTAGAGGTGGGACTCAATGAAGAACCTAGTCATCAAACAAAAACACAAAAGAATCATCCTCCTCAGCTGGTAATAGGAGATATCTCTTCTCCTATGATGACTAGAAATCAAAGCAGGCTGCAAGATATGCAAGACCAACAGCATACAGTGCTTTCTTGCTTTCTATCCCAGCTTGAGCCTAAGAAGGCTTATGATGCTATGAAAGATTCCAGTTGGATAGAAGCCATGCAAGAAGAGCTGCTCCAATTCAAGCTGCAAGATGTTTGGGATTTGGTAGACCTTCCTAAAGGTCAAAGAGCAATAGGCACAAAATGGGTCTTCAGGAATAAGAGAGATGAGAGAGGAATAGTAATAAAGAACAAAGCAAGGTTGGTGGCACAAGGGTATACACAAGAAGAAGGAATAGATTATGAAGAAGTATTTGCACCAGTGGCTAGGATAGAAGCAATCAGATTGTTCCTGGCCTATGCTTCTTACATGAAGTTCAAAGTGTATCAAATGGATGTAAAAAGTGCATTTCTATATGGCTCAATTGAAGAAGAAGTATATGTCTGTCAACCACCAGGGTTTGAAAACCCAAGCTATCCAGACAGAGTATACAAACTGAAGAAAGCACTTTATGGACTGCATCAAGCACCAAGAGCATGGTATGACACTCTGTCATCCTATCTCCTGGAAAATGGCTTTGAAAGAGGAGTCATTGATAAAACTCTGTTCATCAAGAGAAAGAAGAAGGACATCTTGCTGGTCCAAATCTATGTGGATGATATCATCTTTGGATCCACAAGAGACAATATGTGCAAGGAGTTTGAGGATCTAATGCATCAATGGTTCAAAATGAGTTCTATGGGGGAACTTACTTTCTTTCTTGGACTCCAAGTCCAACAGAAGTCAGATGGTATTTTTATTTGTCAGTCCAAGTATGTGCAGGACATCCTAACCAAGTTTGGTTTCTCAGACTCAAAGCCTGCCAGCACACCTATGGAGACACACAAGCAGATAACAGCAGATCTTGAGGGGGAGGATATGGATGTTCATCACTATAGATCCATGATTGGCTCTCTCATGTATCTTACAGCCTCTAGGCTAGATATAATGTTTCCAGTCTGTGTGTGTGCAAGATTTCAAGTTAGGCCAAAGCAATCACACTATCAAGCTGTTAAGAGGATATTCAGATATCTCAAAGGGCAACCTAGATTGGGACTTTGGTATCCTCATGACTCATCATTTGACCTACTTGCATACTTAGACAGTGACCTAGGTGGAGCAAACTTGGACAGAAAATCTACTTCTGGAGGATGCCAGTTTTTGGGTGCAAGACTAGTATCATGGCAGTGCAAGAAACAAACCACAGTGTCCACATCTACAACAGAAGCAGAGTACATAGCAGCTGCAAGTTGCTGTTCTCAAGTCTTATGGATTTAGAATCAAATGCTGGACTATGGGGTAACCTTTCTACACACTCCAATCTTTATTGATAATAGCAGTGCTATTAGCATTGTTAATAACCCTGTCAAGCACTCAAAGACAAAGCACATTGAGATCAGGTATCACTTTATCAGAGACTGCAATGAAAAGAAGCTTATTCAAGTTGTAAAAGTTCATACTGATAACCAGTTTGCTGATCTATTCACCAAAGCCTTTGATGTGGGTAGATTCACTTTCTTGGTAACAAGTGTGGGAATGATCAACTCTGAATAAGATCCTACTTAAAAAGTGGTTCAATACCTGTATATTGTTTATTCTTGGTGTTACTAATTTTCTTTCTCAGGAAATTTATAGCAGTACTCAGTTCATAATTCTTCTTAAAAGTGTAAGTATGGTTAATACTGCCAGTACAGTTTTAGTACTGCCAGTACAATTTTACTACTGCCAGAGCACAGTTAATACTGCTATCAGTTAATACTGTTAGTTAGTTAATACTGCTAGTGGTTAATACTGCTCTCAATTAATACTGCTAGTTAGTTAATACTACTTGTGGTTAATACTGCTCTCAGTTAATACTGCTAGTTAGTTAATACTGCTAGTGGTTAATACTGCTCTCAGTTACTACTGCTAGTTAGTTAATACTGCTAGTGGTTAATACTGCTCTCAGTTAATACTGCTCTCAGTTAATACTGCTAGTTAGTTAATACTGCTAGTGGTTAATACTGCTCTCAGTTAATACTGCTAGTTAGTTAATACTGCTAGTAGTTAATACTGCTCTCAGTTAATACTGCTTTCAGTTAATACTGATTTCAGTTAATACTGCTTTCAGTTAATACTGCTCACTGTTAATACTGCTTTCACTAAATTTTTAGGGTTAATACTGCTTATAATCCACAAGCTATAAATACCCTTTCCCCGCCTAAAAGATCATAACGACTCTTTGTCTACTGTTCATCTTCTCTCTCACTCTTTTCTCTCAAGTACCCAGTGCTCGCTAGGCAAGAATCCTTGCGTACAGATGGCTTCAATGGCGTTTATTGATGAGCACAACGAGATAGCAATGCTCCAAAAGCCAAAACAAGCCGAATGTTTTCACCAGATAGTCGATTTCCTGAGGTCAAGCCACATCGCTCATGCTCTCACGGTGTCTCCTACCATCTACGTAGAGCATCAAAGGCAATTCTGGGCCAATGCCACTACTAGCACTGAAAACGGAGTGTCGTGCATCAAAACAAGGGTTTGTGACAAATCCTTGACAGTTACTGAGGAGACCATTCGCATCTGTCTACGTCTAGACGATGCTTCAGGTATATCTTCTATTCCAAATGAGGATTTGTTTTCAAACCTCACCAGAATGGGGTATGAAGGCCAAATGTGGATTTTCAAGTTTTTCAAAGCACAATTTTCACCCCAATGGAGGTTCTTTGTTCATACCCTGATGCACTGTGTTTCTAAGAAAACTACTGGCTGGAGCCAATTCAGCAGTCCCATTGCCTATGCTTTGGTATGCTTATCTACTGCTAGAAAATATAACTTTTCTTTGATGATCTTCAATGATCTTGTCTCAAACCTGGACAACAAGAAGACTTTCTTCATGTATCCCAGGTTTGTACAGGCAGTTATAACCAACGAATTGACGGATATACCTCACTTTGATGAGGTATATGTACCTAAACCCCCTAAAGGCAAGGTCTTCTCAAACATGAGAAGATCTGCTAGGGACTCGGAAGGAGTTGACACCCCATTGTTCTCAAAAATGATGGTGGTGTCCCAACCACAAGAAGGTATGGCCTCAGGGTCAAGGCCCTCATTAGACCAACCCACTGAGAGCCAATCCCAACCTTCCCTCTCTCAAATTTTTCCTCAGTCTTTTGCTGCTAAACCCACTCCTATGATATCCAAGACTTATGTCAAGAGAAAGGTACACAAGGCTCCTTCCCTTGTTGTACCTACTATTAACCAAGAGCCTCAAAGCCCTCTATTGGAGCATTCTCCAATAGAGAATATCCAAAGGGAAACCAATAGGGTGTCGCCCAACCCTGAGGAGGTGCTCTCTAAGGAGCTGAATGAGCATATGGGTGAGAAGGCTGCCACTACTTCTGCTAGCACAGAGAAGGACAGTGGTAACATCTCTAAGACCTTCCCCATGGCAACTTTGGGTGAGAAATCAACCAAAGGACCCCGGTGCCAAGAAACCAAGGGGGTAGTTGGTGCTTCTGCTAGACAGAAGGCCACTACTACAAGATCCAAGGATCCCTCAAGGATGGGCAAAACATCCAAAAAGGGTGAGGACATAATTGAAACTGATGAATTAATGGCAAAAGATTCCAATGATCCTTCAAGGGTGGGTAAAACACCTAAAGAAGGTGAGGATAGCCATACTTACTTGGAATTGATGGAAACAATAGCCAACATCAATGTTGATGTGGTTAATCAAGGAAAGGAAATCAAGGCATTGCAGCAAGTGGTCATCTCCCAACAACAGCAGATTTCTAAACTCAAGCAACTGGTGAGAAAGCTCATTGCCAAGAAAAGAAGAAAACAGTTTTTTCTAAGGAGGAGAAAGGGGGCAACCAAAAAGGAAAATGAGAATGCTTCCAAAAAGGGGGAGAGTTCAAGCTCAGAAAAGTTAGATCAACAGATTGAAGGGGAGTTTGTTGAAGCACAGGGAGAGTTTGTTGAAGAAAAAGCTGAAGGTGTAATAGAAACAGAAAGTGCCAAAGCAGCAGAAACAACACCAGCAACAGTAACAACCCCAGCAGCAGAAACTGTTAGTGCTGCTGAAACTACACAAGCAGCAGTAACAAGGTTAACACCTGAAGAGGTTGAGGTAGCTGAGATGCTTGTAAAAGCAAAGAATGACACTCCCAAAGAAAAGGGAGTGGTCATAAATGAAGGGGGAGCAAAGATAATAGAAAAGAAAGACATGGTTGCAGATGCAAAGAGAAAAGAGAAAGAAAAGATGATAGAATCTGATCAACCAACCAAAAAGCAAAAGATGGTTGAGTCAGATGAAGCATTAGCCAAGAAAATGCAAGAAGAGTTAGATCAAGCAGAGAAAGAGCAGGTTGAGAAAGACAGAGAGATAGCCAGAGCACTAGCCAATGAATTAAATGAAGCATTTCAGAAAGGGTTGGAAACAGAGAAAGCAAAGCAAAGAGCAATAAGCTTGAGAAAGGCTATGATGGCCAGATCAAGTGCAAAGAAGAGAAGGCCTTCACAAACTTACCTTGCAACAGGAAAGAAACAAGATGATAACTTTCTTGAGGAGTGCAATTGGTGTGAAGAAAGAAATGTTTGTAAAGATGACTTTTGATCAAGTCAAGGGCTTATATGAGAAAGAAATGGGAAAACTGAAAGGTAATGAAAAGGACAGAGTGGAGTTTGAAAGGAAAGCCAAGGAGAGGCATGATGTGAACATTAATCAACCCTTCCCTGAAAGTGAAGAGGGAACTCCAACAAAAGAAAAGGCAGATATTAAGGAAGAAGAGACTTTAGCTCAGAAGATCAAGAAAATAAAAAGAGTTAAGTCTATTGCTTCTAAAGGTCCTAGATCAGAGGAAAGGAAAAAGGAAGAAAAGAAGAAGGAAGCTACTTTAGGGCAAAGTCAAAGGATTCTGAAGAGAACCAAGATGATGGCCAAAAGAAAGAAAATTGACAAGAAGCCTAGAGTAGAAGAAGAGAAAAAGGTTGTTGAAGAAGAAGAGACACCTAAGAATGAAGAAAAGAAAGCTGAATTTCAGGAAGTACCACAGAGTTCAGATGTTAATATGTACATGGTGGTAATGGATAAAATTCCAAAGCCTATCACAGCTGAACCTGTTGGATTCAAACCTCCTGAAGTTATCCACTGGGATACTATGGAGGTGGATGGTAAAGAGTATATCAGATTGAAAAGAAAGGATGAGAAGTACTATGTATTTGCAACATGGAACAAAATTGTCAGAGAATGTTCAAGATCTGATTTAGAGGAGATGTATGAAGTTGGTATGAAGTTACATGCAGATCAGTTGAAAGCTCCTCCAGGGTTACCAATTGTGAAGCTGGTTATGGCGTATTTGTGCATGTTATTAATCAAGAAGCAGTAAAGCATTTAATCAGAGATGTGTTTAAAACTGTTAGAGGATGGACTCTGTATGAAAGAAGTGGAGTCTATGAATTGGCCTTGGATACTTTTCACATGGAATATTACTTGGTGGATAGGGTCTACAATCACACACGTCTAAAGCTTCATGCCATGTTAAAGAAGAAGCTGGGTTGTGCACCAAATTCAGAAATGGCAAAGTATCTAATTCAGAGAACTATCAATCAGAGCATGGGACTGGATCCTAACATGGGACTGGATCAATGAAAGTTTTGGAAGCATCTGAAGAACTTGACTTCTCTTTCTAAAAGTCAAGTTAGGGGGAGATTGTTGGGAACTGAAAGATTTGACCAAGTCATTAATGCTGCTAGTTCAGAGTTAGTACTGCCAGAGGATCTCAGAGTTAATACTGCTAGTCAAAGTTAGTGTTGCTTGAACAAAGTTAGTACTGCTTAGCTAGTTAGTACTGCTAGTGGTTAGTGCTTCTTAGTAGTTAATACTGCCAAGACTCAGTTAATGCTTCCAAGGTGATTAATGCTGCTTCTGAGATAATGTGAAGATAATGTTGAAGAGATCGCGTCTGGAGATAAACATGGAAAGCTTGAAGATAATTATGAAGATTATTTTGAAGATCTTTTTAAGTTTTGTAATTATCTTTATTTTCAGTATATGTATAGAATTGTTTAGAATAGTTAAATTAATTCTGAGTTTTTGTTCTATAGAGAATAAACCTCAAGGCATCGTTCCTAATTCTAGAGAAGTAGAATTCGTCTTGAAAGAGCCTGTTCTTCAAGATTGAGGTTGTGAGTGAAAAGCTTGTAACTTGAATCATTAAATAAAGTTTACAAGTTGATTGTGATTCACTGTTTCATTGTTTTTCTGTTTATTTAATATTAAAGTGTTTTTCCGCAACTTCTTTAATATTGTTTCTGAGTATTCATAATTCTTGTTGAGAATTCGATCCTGACATCTTCTCCCTTCAATCCTTTCCTTGTGATCATAATTCCTAGATCCTAATGAGTATCTCTGACTGTTAGAACCCGGTTTCTTGTAGAATTTCTTCTGAAAGGCTCTGGTTAGCAGTAGCATAGCTTGCTTTAAATTTTCACCATCGTCAGAATCAGAATCATCACCATCAAAATCATCAGAACTTGATATGGCAACTTTCTTTTTCTTTTTCTTGTCCTTCTTCTCTTTTTCTTTGCAACAACCAAGGCAATAGGATCCGATACTGGCTTCTCATTTTTCTTCTTCTCTTCTCTATCCTCTACAACTTCTTCTTCCTTCTGCTTATGTGTTTCATACACTTCATGTAGAGTAATTTCACTTAGATCTTTCATTTGTTTCATCCTCCGTGTGTGCTTTTTCTCTATTTGTTTCTTCTTGACCTTGTTCTTTGCCAGCTCATTTATCAAAGAAACAAACCTATCATAAGTGTCTTCAAGACTTTCTCCATCTTTGGCTTTAAACTCCTCATAACTATTTATGCAGTTTGCAACTTTCATCTGGTTGCCAACTTCGGAACCCAGCATCATTTTCTCTAATTGATCCCACATCTTCTTAGTCGTTGCCTTGTAGTTGTCTATTTTGATGTAGATCTTATTTGGTATGCTCTGAAGGAGTAGAGATCTAGCTTTCTTGTCAGCCTTGTATCTGTTTTTCTGTTCTTCAGTATATTGAGAAATATCCTTAGGTGTCGTCTTTGTCTTTTGTTCTCTTTCCACATTTCCATCTTCACTATCAGAGGATCCATCATCTGGAATTTCCATAGTAATTGGAATCATCAGACCTTCTTCAATAGACATCTTGATGTTATCACCATTTGCATGTCTGTCTATGAAGTCTAAAAAGTTGTCTTTCCACTATTCGTATTCGCCTTTGAAAAGAACCGGTGGTTTGACATATGTACCGATAGCAAGTGCATCCCTTGAAGTCATCTTGAACTTTGTACTGATTTGAAATGATCGTCCTAAAATTCAGAAATAAACTTGACCTGTAAATTCAAACTTGGTCAAAGCTGAAAAACAAACAAAGAAAGCACTTCGCACAAATAGAGGTCTGCGCGTTCTAAGTTCGTGCAGAGAGTGCTTTGCATGTTCTAGGTTCGCGCAGAACAAAGCGTGCACGTTCTTAAAGTTCACTTCGCGCAATCACGCTGCGCGTTTCTATACTTAGAAAATTTTCAAAAAAATAACTTCTCGCAAAATATAAACTCGCAAACCACTTCACATAGAACAATAAACTCACAGATCAAACAAAAGAGTAGACAAGAACTCACAGACAATGTTGTGCACGTTCTTACTTTGCTCAGACAGTACTCTGCGCGTTCTTACTTCGCTCATACAGTACTTTGCGCGTTCTTACTTCGCACAGATAGAACCTTGCGCGTTCTGATCAAGAACTCGCAGAAAACACAAAAGCATAGACACACTTCATTCTGCGCGTTCTTCACTACTTGCGTGTTCTTTGGTGTGCGTGTTCTTCAGTATGATGCCTGCGCGAATTTTGGATCTTGCGTGTTCTTCAAATGTCGACTTAAAAACTTAAATTTCCAGCCTGAATTCAATCCAAAACTTCACAGTAGATTTTGAAACTCTGCAGATTTGCTCTTGACTAAAATCTGAACATATTACAAACAAGCAATTTCACTAAAATCAACAAGAAAGTACACTTTTGAGCTACACACAGTGCGTAAAAAACTTTTGAACAAGATTAGAATAAAATCCAAAATTCACACCGAAAAGTTGTGAATTAGGCTAAGCAATGCAAAACAGTTGTATTATAGATCCAAAAACGAGTACAAATATATCAATTCTAACTCAAAAACACAACTGAATCTCAAAAATCGATCTTCGACAGTTTGCTATGCAAGTTCTTGAATAAATCGACCAAAAATCAAATTATTATCATGATTCTGAATTCTTGTTTGTTGTGATACCAATTGTGTGTCCCACAATACTTGCAAATCAATCAAGATGACAAAACAAATTAAATCAATTCACTAAGTCATTTGTATTTATTGAATCACATATTACAAAATGCTCTCTACGATTCAATATTTCTCTCTCTACAAAAATGAACTCTCTTAGTCATATGAGTCTACAAACAAAAACAAAAGCTATTTATACTCTAACACTAATTACACGACAAAACAACACTTTGACTTTTAACTAAGACTTATTACAAAAGACTTTGACTTTTGCTTGAGAGACTTTGACTTGAGCTTTTGACTTTGACTATCATCTTCATGATCTTGTATCCAACATATTTAAGTACTAACACATTCTTTACGGCTTCTCTGGAGTCCCGACAAATTTGAAATTTAAAGATAAAAATAAACATAAGAAACTTGATTAAATTAAACTAAAATTCAACAAATCGTAAACAAATAAATAAAACCTAAGACTAAACTACAATTTTGTAAAATAAGATAAATAAAGACGCAATACACTAAATTGGGCAAATAAAATATTTATAAACGACGCAAAAGGTGGTGTTTAGCGTTAATAAATCAACACCTATCAGTTGTACAAAGGCCTAAATCTGTTATGTCTAAGTTTATCAAGTGGATGGCAGCAAATTAGTTGTTCCTAGAAGGCTAAGATGTAACCTATATTGAGTTCCCAACTAGATTCACATGGCATGAAGACGCAAAATCATGGTTGCCATGAAAAAATGGGTTCGCTATTGGTCGAATCTATTATGTAAGTCCTTCTATGGGAGAAACGTATTATTTGCGCATGTTATTAAATGTTGTACGGGTCCCCTAAATTTTAAAGATATTTGCACAGTTGATGGTGTTGAGCATCCAACATATATGACTGCTTGCAAAGCATTGAGTTTATTAGGAGATTATGCGAAATAGAGATAATCAATACGAGATGCATGCCAATTGCAGTTCGGGAATCAAGTTCATGAACTTTGTGTAACAATTTTGCTATCCTATATGGTCAATGATCAAGCCAAGTTTTTATCGGATTGTTTCCCCTACTTATCATAAGATGTTGTTTATAATCAACGTAGATTGCTTCAAAATGGAGACGTTTTGTTCTAAGGTGATGAAGTGTTAAACTACACTTTGATTGAGTTGGAGAAAGTTTAGCAAAACCCGATTAACCCGGTCCCACCCGACCCGAAAGTTAGCCCAATATCCGAAATCCGAGATACCCGAAACCCGAACTAACCGACCCACTTAAATTTTCGGGTAAAGCAGGATCGTGTTGGGTATCCAAATCCCAAACCCGACCCGCCCAAATATCCGAAAAGTATTTAATTTTTTTTAAATTCCTTTTTATAAAACTAAACCTAAACGCCTAAAGTCTCTAAACTAAATCCCTTGGCCTCGACTCCCAGACCTCTCTCTCTCTCTCTGTCTCTCATCTCAAATTCTCAATCAACTCCTCCAGCCTCCAACCACCGGCCTACCGCCTGGCTCCCAGTCCTCGGCCTGAGAGGCTGAGACGCTCCAGCCTCCAGCAATCCAGCCACCGCCCTGCTCCCACCGGCGGTCATCGCATCGTACCAGCCCAAGGATGAGTGTGGCTCCCTCCCAAGTGACGCGAACCCCGACAAAATGGATTTGTTATTCTAGAAGGACCTTCTTTGGTTGTAATACTTTTATCCTCATTCTATTTTTCAATTTCATCTTTTTTTTCTACATCTTTAAGATGATCCCCAATTCTTTTATCTCTATCCAAAGTCCCAGGCGATGGAATCCTCACATTTCCCACTCAAGCATGAAAATATACATTTTCTCTATGTAACGCTTCATATCATTCTTCATTTGCATGTCCTGATGTTTATCCATTAACTTCACCATCCCTTTGCCTTTTTTAAAAACTACCATTGTTGTCTTGTTGAATCCACCTCATGATTTATCTTTCTTGGATTTCTTGTATCACTGTGACAAACTTCTTGCCTACATGTTTGTTGGTTCGTCCAATCTTTTGCATTTTGTGGTGAAGGGAAGCCCTATTATTGGCAGCGAAAAGACTATTTGATTTTCCAAATTTGCTATGTTTGGGATCCTTTTATCTTGTTTCGTTGTGTTTGATTCCATTGACCACTCCTGCTCTGCTGGTGATGTCGTTATTCCACCGGGTTTTTTTCCACTTCTTTCCTGACTATCAACCTCCATTTCTATCTTACCCGAAGTCCAACCCGAAATCCCCGCCACCCAATGCCCCGATATCCGATCAACCCGAATTTTATTCGGTCGATTTTCGGTTCTTTTCCCCATTACCTGATATCCGATCGGGTTTGGAGTTTTGGGCCCCGACCCAACCGATGCTTGGGCCTATAATAGATCGTTGGTTGATTTTTCAAATCTACATCAAATTAATCATCTTGTGAGGAACTTTTTTTTGTATCTGGTAGTGAAGGGACTAGGAAAACATTGGAAAACATTATTGCTTCCATGCAGTCACATGGGAAGATTGTTTTGTCTGTTGCATCTTCTGGCATTGCTTCTTTGTTATTGCCTAGTAGTCTTACAGTGCACTCAAGATTTCGAATTCCTGTAGCTATTGATGAAGACTCGTGTTGTTCAATCGACGGTGGGTCATATCGTGCAGAGTTGATTAATGTTTCATAACTTATCATTTGGGATGAAGCACCTTTATAACATCGATATGCTTTCGATGTAGTTGATTGAACATTACGATATGTGTGCCATCATAACGTACCCAGGGTTGAACTTCAAGTTTTTGGGGGGAAGTTGTAGTTCTTGGAGATGACTTTTGACAGATTCTTCCGGCTATTTCGTTTGCATCACGTAGTGAGATTGTCACTTATGTTGTCAACAAGTCATCAAATATATGGGATGCATGTAAGGTTTTAGTTTAAACAATAAATATGTGTTTGCAAGATCCAACAATTAAGCGTGACGATCTCATACATATACAACAAATTTAATAATTGGATTTATGACATGGGGGTTGGTCGGCTTCCTGCAATTGCACTGGCAAGCAAAGACAAGGCTACATGGATGACTATACTTGATGACCTTCTTATTCCTATTGCTGATGATCAAACCCATTAGAGGATATACCGACCAACTCAATTGCAGCATATTTAGGAGAAACATTTTTTGCTCCACTTTCATGATTAACTGTTGACATTGAGAAGAAACCTATACAACATATTTAGGAGAAACGGTTCCTTTAGAAGTATATCAACAAATAAAAGTTATAAGGTGTAACACGTTATCTAATTGTTGTCAGATTTGACTACAAAGGTCACCTATGAACCAATCTAACTTGTTGATCGGATATGCTGAGAAAAAGGGTTCTTACTCTTCATAATCATAAACCTAAGAATTTTGGCTTTTGTAGTTTTATTATTTGATAATAAAAACAACAAACAAACAAAGAAAGATGGTCAACTTATCTGTTGCTAACTTTTGAGAAATCTAGTCTGTTTAATTTCCTTGTCATATGACACCCATAGTTTTCAGATAAATTGGTCCATATTGTTTTTTGATGTTCATATTTACTTTACCTAACTTTATGATGATTATCATATAAACCAACTCAAACCAAATGTACCACGTATATCCCACTCGGAATTGGGGTTTTAGGTGGTAGGATATATGCAGACCTCTCCTATATCCCAAGTGGTAGAGAGGTTTTTGTGAAACCCCCGGCTTGTGAAAAGGTTTCAGAAAAATATGAGACAGAAAAAAAATTGTCTAAAAAATTGGAATTTTTTGAAGATTATGAAAAGAAACCAAAGAGCAAGCAACAGAGGGAAATATGAGTACAAAAAAGTGTTGGCAAACAGAGGACATTAGGAAAAGGTTATGATACTCTATGTACCTTAAAAACTGTCACCAGATCAAACTTTTTAACTTAATAAAGGAAACATCATGTTCATAGTTCAAATTACATGCATTTTAATGACAATTCTCCCTGCTATGAAAGCAGGATCATATAATCGATTGTCGACAGGCATCGACAGGGATGGACCTAAAGAAGGGAATACGTGCCACCATATTATCTCTCCAACGAAAGGTTAAAGTTTTTATGTTTATGAAAGATGCAACCGTATCGTTTTAAAATTTTAATTATGTACCTTGTAATCAACCAAAAACCCAAAAAAAAAACTCTTGAAATCAACCCAAAAAACCGAAAAAGCCCCTTTCGATAAAGAAAAAGCCATAAAAATCTCTCGAAACGGTGGAATTAGGCTAAAAACACATCGACTGATATTGAACATTGGTAACACGTTGTCGATAAAAATCATGCTTATTGTAATTATTTTTTATCTATATAAAAATAGTGCCACACCGAGACCGTATGAAAAAAAATTTGGGTTCGTCCCTGGCATGAGTCCGTCATTTACATCAAAGGGTCCTGTATAATCTATCAATTATATATATATTAAAGGAGAAACCACGTGCAATGATGTGGCCCCCTCTAAACATAAGAAGCCTACATTCTTTTTTTCTCAATTTTTAACTTTTTTTTTAATTTATTTGAACTCTTTTTAGGTTTTACTAAACTATTCATCTCCCTCTCATTCCACGTTTGTCTCTCTACCTCCCTTTCTCCAAGGTTTTTTTACTGCTCCCTTTCTCCATCTACATCTCCATATGTTCCTATGGTTTGCTTAACTTTCTTTTTACTTATATAGTCCCAAACTCTATTTGCTCTCTATCCGGTGCAGAGGCCAAAACTTCAAGGTTTTCTTTTCTCCATCTACATCTGCATACGTCTTTCTCCGCATCTCTGCCTATGGTTTGTTTGTCTATCTTTCTTCTTACTTTTATCGTTGCATCTCTCTATCTAGCGTAAAGTCGAAAATGAGAGAGATGAATTGGCTTCTTTTACAGGATTGCGAGGATTTTGGATGAAAAAAGAGGATCATGGACCGTAGACAACAACCTAGAGGTAAGTTCCAATTTTTTTTGGCTTTGACGAGTTCATTTTACATCGGTTAGACATGATGTTTTATTTTAATATTTTTTTCCAACTACCATATTGCCATATGGCTAATTTGTTTTTTACATTTTTGAAAATTTGTGGTCTCTGTTATGTTTCATTTTTGAGTTTTTTTAAAATTTAAATGTTGCATTAATTGAATTCAACTTTTTATTTTCTTTATTACTCTTTTTTATTGTTCTTACTAAATTAAATTTTTTTATTTAATCAAACGTTTTTTTGACGACTAAAAGTTTATTTAACATTTTCTAAAATTATAATTTTTTTTTATTTAATCAAACATTTTTTTGACAACTAAAAGTTTATTTAACATTTTTTTAAATTATAATTTTTATTTTTAATTACTTCTTTATTATTTTTCAAACATATAATTTTTTTCGTTTTTATTTAATCTTTTTATTTTTTTAGTAATCTAACAATGTTTATAAATCAAAATTTTAGTATTAAATAAAAGACATATATGTTTATTTGAATTTTATTCTCTTTTATGTTTTCATTTTTTTCATAGTAATCTAACAATACTTATAAATCAAAATATTATTAAACGAATATATTTATTTTTCATTTAGTTTTTTTTTATTTTATTTTAGTAACTTAACAATGGTTTTAAAAGAAAGGGAAATTAATTAAACTAGCCATTTCATAAAATCGGCTTTATCTCCTAACCAATCTCTCCATCAATTTATTAAAATAGCCCATAAGTTTGTGAAAGGTGTTCGTATATACGAACACATCCTTAAATCTGATAAATTTGACATATGTTCGTAATATATGTTCGTATATACGAACATAATTTAAAAACTCAACAATATTTAATAACTTCGTGAAATGATTTCCTGGGAAATGAAATTAGTTAAAAAAAATTACATTTATGGCCCCTGTTCCTGATATACGAACGAAACTTACAATTTTGGCCCCTGATCGTAAATGGGGCGAGTTATACGAACATAAAAATTTACAATTTTGGCCCCTGTTCATATATATCATGTGGTATACGAAGATTACGAAATACAAGTTTGGCCCCTGGTTCGTGATTATTTAGTTACGAAGTAAATGGTTTCCAATAAAAAAAAAAGTTACAATTATGGTCCCTCAACTTTGGCCCAATTATCAAAGTATTTACAATTTTGGCACATGTTCGTGGATCATGTTCGTGGGGCACGAACATGATGTTTCAAATAAAAGCCAAGTTACAATTATTGCCCCTCAACTTTGGCCCAATTATCAAAATATTTACATTTATGGCACATGTTCGTGGATTATGTTTGTGGGGCACGAACATATTGTTTCAAATAAAAGACAAGTTACAATTATGGCCCCTCATCTTTGAAACATTAATCAAAGTATTTACAATTTTGGCACTACTTCGTGGAATATGTTCGTGTATCACGAACATATAGTTTCAAAAAGTTAAATAATTACAATTTCATATATATATATATATATATATATCATTATTTAACTTTTTGAAACTTTATGTTCGTGATACACGAACATATTCTAAATACTTTGATTAATCCTTCAAAGATGAGGGGCTAAAATTGTAACTTGCCTTTTATTTGAAATAATATGTTCGTGATACAGGAACATATTCCACGAAGATGGGCCATAAGTGTAAATTTTTTTATTAATGTTCCAAAGATGAGGGGTCATAATTGTAGCTTGGTTTTTATTTGAATTCATTTGGATCGTAAATAAAGAATCATGAACCAGGGGCCAAACTTGTAAATTCCGAATCTTCGTATATCACATGATATATACCAACAGGGGCCAAAATTGTAAATTTCGCATGTTCGTATCACTCACCAATTTTACGATCAGGGGCCAAAAAGGTAAGTTTAGTTCGTATTTCACGAACAGGGGCCATAAATGTAATTTTTTTAAACTGATTTCATTTCCAAGGAACCAATTTCACCAAGTTATAAAATTTTCTTGACTTTTTAAATTATGTTCGTATATACGAACGTATATTACGAAGATATGCCAAATTTATCAGTTTTAAGGATGTGTTCGTGTTAATACTGATTTTGTAGTAATCATTGTAATTATTTTCCTAGTCTTTACTGTGCTTAGAGTGCTTATTTGTGTTGTTATGGCTAGGGGTATTTAAGTCCCCTTTGGCCTTTGTTTTTTTAACTTAGCTCTTACTTTGAATATACATCAGATTACTTTGGCCCTCATACTTTCTCTCTCTACTTTCTCTCTCTAGGATTTAGAGATTCTTGGACTTTCAATTGGTATCAGAGCAATCTGAATCTTGAGAGGACTGAGAGAAATTGTTTTACGTTTCTGAATTTGTGGATTAGAGCATAAATTTGATTTATTTTCTTGATTTTTTCAAGAATATCTCGTTTTTAGCTTTTTCATCAAATTCGGATTGGTTTTAGATCGAATTGTGTTGTATTTGGATTCTTTAGACTCGTTTTTGGATATAGATCATATTCGATTCATACATTTTTGCAAGAAAAACAGTTTTCGATCGTTGATTTTGAGATTTAAAGGATTTCTGGAAAACTCGTTTTTACGCACTGTACTTTCTTGAAATTGTGATTTTGTGGTGTTTAATCGATATTGTTGATTGAATTGTCTTAGAATCTTGTTTTCGATCAATCTTGTGTATATTTGTTGCTTTAATTTCATGGATATAATCATTTTTAGCAAGATTTTATTGATTTTCAAAACTTTCCGCGAGATCTAAACTTTGCGCTAGTTCATCACACTTTTGCGCTACATTCATCGGGTTTGCGCTACATTCTTCCAGGGAAATCTTCATTTTCACGAGAAGTTCATATTTGATCAGTGTTCCTCACGCAAACCTAAGTTTGCGTCTTCTTCTATCGCGAAAAGTTTTATTTTTGTTAGTCCTAGATTTCAAGTTCTAATCATAACAAAACAATCAAGATGAGAAATCATATGTCATTGATGAATCAAAATGTTACAAATCTCACTCTCTCACTACATTCTCACTCTAGAATGATATTCTCTAATTTGTTCTTCTCTCATACGCTTACTCTCAATTACAATGACTTTTTCCTTACAAAGAATACAAAGACACAAGGTATTTTTACCCTCACACAATTACAAAAAAAAAACAAAAACACAATACAAAATACAATATACTTTGACTTTTATTAACAAAAGACTTTGACTTTAATGAAGGTTGACTTTCTCAGCTTTGACTTTCTTGAACTTTGACCTTCAGTCTTCTTGATCTTGTATCCAACAAATTTATGCTCTAACAATTTTGCGTCTCAACTGCATCAAGAAAAGTGGTGTTTGAGTCTTTCATAGCATACGCAAAGATCACTTTTGTAGATCCCAGTACAGTGCAATCACAGCAAACAATATCAAAGAATAACAGTATTTGAGTCACAACTACTAGTCATATGATTAATAAGCAATCAAAGGGTTACAGGTTTACAGAAAGAATTTCTGATCAGAGAGAGTAAACCTATTGACTAGTAATCTGAATTATGAGACTATTACATCACAAATGAAACTGAAATAGCTTTTATATACTCAGGCTTTACAAAGATGGGCTTATGGGCTTTTAGGCCCAACAAGCTATTAAACTTCCAAAGAATTACAAAATATACCCTGAACTTCTATTTAACATATAAATTGCCCTAACAATCTCGCCCTTTAAATAGAAGTTGAAAATCGCGCCAGTTTGGAACATAAATCTTTCGAAAACCAAAGTTGATGTCGAAGTATCTTATCTGTGTTCTGTACTCCAATCACTCTTCAATAACCCCCAGTGCTTCAAGAACAAGTGGCTTGTATTTAGGATCCAAAAGTTGAACCCCTTTTTCATCTTGGTCAAGTGCATGCTTCAAGTTGTCTCTCAGCAACATTAACGTACCGTCGCAGAATCTGGCAATCTGATTAAAACGATTGAACCTCATAATACCTTTGTTGTTCAAGTAGGTCATGCCAAATTCTGGAATCTTTATCACAGTAAATGCAGGTACACTCTGGGCATCAGACGGAATCTTTAGATCAGGCTTCAGCAGATTAATCTTTGGCTGGTCGCTTTCTAACCTAATCTAAAAATCTTCCACCGAGGCAAATTTCATCGCACACTTCATATATCTCTTTACGGTCTCGAGTGCATCAATGACTTCCTCGGGTCTGATGGTTCTGGTCTTTAAGTCTCGAAGAATGAACAGCAGATCTTGTGGTTCAAGACACGGAAAGTCGGCTTCAGAAAAACAATACTTCTGACCATCTTCTCTCGTTACCATGAAGTCTGAATACTTTACTTTCATGAAAAAGGCAGATTGAATCCGGTCAACTGATGTAATCCTGAGCTTTGTCTTGGAGTGCTTGCCTTGAAACTTCTTATACACGAATACAAGCTCACGCTGCTTTTCCTTGTTTTTCACAAACTGTAGACCATGAAGCACAACTTCATCATACTTCCGAATCCAGTGGGCAAAGATCTACTTTTGACTTTCTTCAAGGAAAGGAACTTTTATTATGACTCTTTCCTACTTGGATGGACGAACTGGTGGAGTACTTTCTATTTCCCTAACTGGTGAAGCTGGAGGAGATCTGACGGGAATATCTGTATCAGGAAGATCAGGGTGATCAACAGGATAAGTCAACAACGGTACCGCGACAGAAGTCTGATCGTCTTGATGAAGAATCTCGTCTATTTCAGCTTGCATAACTACCAGAGCTCTTTCAGTGTTTGAACATTCTTCTGTCGGGTCAGTAACTTCATAAGGATCAAGAATTAACACCCAGTCTTCAGGTATAATCGGAGAACCTTCATCAAATTCCTCAGGCTTTTCAACTCTTGGAATATCATATAGCACCAAATCCATACATTGTTCCCATGCCTGTCCCTGCACTTCTGTTCGAGTACCAGAACCCGAACCCTGTTTCGTTCCCACCTGAACTGTTTCCACAGACTGTGTCTCCGGCTCTGTTAGGCGTTGGCGCTTCTCCCCCTCATGGTGATCAGGATTATCCTGATCATCATGTCGGTGCTTCAGCCTGTCTGCCTGGCCTCGGCAGGTGTCTTCCACTACTGATAGGCGTTCAGTCAATACAGCTACGGTTTGCTGCAAAGACTGAAGCATGGCTTGCTTTAGCTGGAAGGCTTCGGGAGATATAATGCGTTGGGGGTGGTGGTGTAGGGGTGGATGGTTGAGCACGTAGAAGCGATAGAAGATCGGCATCCTGGGAGGGTTCTGTATAAGATTGGGCAAGAAGTTTGGCTAGGAGTATGGATTTTAGGTCCTCGATTGTCATCTCGGTAGCTGGAATGGAGGGTGGTGTAGGAGGTAGAGGTTCAGGCTCGGTTGCTGGACCCTTGCCTTTGATCATGCGCTTCAGAACATCTACTTCCTCCCTCATCATGGTTTGGACAGCCTTTAGGGAGCCGTCCATATACTCCCTTGAGACGAACTCAGTTTGGGTAACTCCTGGGTCACTTAGACTTCCAGTTGTAGCTACGACTGTAGAAGTCGAGCCGCCTACGTTCACAGCTGGCGTGATGATAGATGTGGTAGGACTTCCACCTAATCCTCGTAAACCAATCGAAGTTGGAATTACTATAGGTGTTCCGGCTGGGCCACGAAGGCCTTCAGCAGTAGCCGAGAATGGTATTTGTGTCCTAGGAATGGTATATATTACATCAAAGGGCTCTAGACACTGTGCACCCAAAGAAGTCGAGAACGGGGGCTGCTGTTCTCTTGTTTCAATACAAGAACTCTCCAAGTGAGAGACTGGTAGCTTATGAGCTATATCCCCGTGTGAACTTGAAACCACCATCTGTTGAGAGATGGCAGAGTGACTGGGTGGGGTGTGCATTTGTGTCGCTAGGTCCACGGCGGCTTCTTCAATATCCTGTCTCAACACATGAGACTGGATAGTAGATGTGGCTACCTGGCTAGATGCGTCTTGGGGGTCGACAACCAGAGGTGGTTGCGATGTCACTCGTGTACGCTCGGTTTCATATTTTCTCTTTCTTTCCCTCTCTCGGCTCACTTGACTATCATCTTCGTCTATAACTCCCTCCGCTCTCCTTATCTATCCAGAAGAGGGCTCATCATCATCACCATCAGAGTCAGAACACTCATCTGATGTCGATGTTGCGGTGGTGGTTTCCTCAGAGTCGGTTTGTTCTGGTGTTTCCTCAGATACTGCGACAGAAGAGGACTGAACGTGAACGGTTTCAGTAGCTGTGGCCTCTCCTGCCATCTGAGAAACTGGCGTCATCGGTGAAGGCGATCGTTGTGAAGTACTGGCTTGGCTCGGTCCAACGGCACTGCCCACTCCAGTTCCCCTCACGGTATGTTCTCTCGTCACACCCCGTCCGGAAGCCCCAGCTATCCAGACGCTACCACCTCTCATGCGTGGACGCGGACCCTCACGCCTCTCAGGTCTTTCTCCCTGGGGAGGTCCTGCCGGTTCTTTTCGGACCATAGGAGCGGGAAGATTGTGTGTGTGCCTATACGCTATAACACTCAGTGTCGTAGGACGAGCATAGGCCAGCAACCCGACTGGATTTGTCGGGCGACGATACCTTCTGGATATGGACGTCCTGGTATCTTGCGAGTCTGGTGATGCGGACATGTAGGGTGCGTTGAACGGCGAGGAATCTCGGGATATATATCCATGAAACTTCGGATGATTAGCTGGAGAAACCTCATAAATGGTATGAAGTTCTGACGCTTTGAAGTGTTGGCGCGTACTTTCTGAACAAGTTCGAACCATAGAAAATAGGCAAAGTCGGCGTGGCGATGGAATGCCACTGAGTGGAAGAGGCGGAGGATGGGGGCACTTGTCTGATCGATGCCCTTCATTATATCCGAAAGACACCGATTGAGATACGTGAACAATGTGTACCAGATCGTGGCGAGGTGCTTGTGGTTGAACCCATATGGAAGACGTAGATCTGCACCATAGCCGAGAGACATGATGTCTGTACAGAGAGTTAGATCTGATACGAGTGGGTCGAAGCTATTACGCCCCGGAACTGAAGTGGCAGTCGGCATATGAAGCAACTGTCGGAAGAGATCACGAGTGAGAAGTACTGGTGTGTGATCAATCCGACCTTCCAGCTGGAAACCATCGTTGGCCTCCAACGCATGTAAGGACCGCCAAAACTGCTGTAGGCACCTCCGCAGTCTCCGTAAGAGCATATGAGATGGGATGACCCATAAGTATCTCGATGATGACCTGATATTGAATAGCAGGTTGGGTTACATCGAGATGGTAGTTGTTGGCTGTAAGAGGAAGGAACTGATCCTCGGGAATCTGTTCTGGATCGACGATCGGGTCAATCGCTGGAGGTGGATTTTACGCCATTTGACCTGGTAAGAATAAATCGGTGAGAACAGAGGTACATTTAAAACAAGAATGTCGTTGGAGTTACATGGCCATGGTTTAAACCACAACCTATACTAACTCCAAAATACTGGAAAAACAAACCCTAATTCGTGAATTAGGTTCTGTAACCAATTCGCGCAACACCACATAAAATTGATATCACCACAAAGGTGTCGAAACTCAAACTCGTACACACACCACATGCACAAACATGTATATATAGAGATATTAGCAATTAAGACACTAACCCCTTGAACCAAAACACCAATTATACACAGGGAGTACCAAAGGAACGGGATAGGGAAAGGACCGGAAAGGTCTTCGACCGATAGAGTCATTTAACCGGGATGGCCTTCGACCTGTAAGATTACTCGACCGGAAGAGGTCTTGACCGGTATGAACATTCGACCGAAATGGTCTTCGACCGATAAAGACTTAGACCGAGAAATGTATTCGACCGAAAAGGATTCGACCGAGAAGGTCATTTGACCGGAATAGCATTCGACCGGAAAGGCCATTCGACCGGTATTGATATAAGACCGGAAAAGAATTCGACCGATAAGGCCTTCAACCGGTAAGATTAATCGACCGGTACATCTAGGTCTAAGAAAAGAAATCCCCAATCGACCGGTATGAACACAGTCGATTCAATATTAACCCAGATTAACCAAATCGAACTAAGATTGACATAAATCTATCCTAATCGACTGAAATCGATCTGGGCTTGGGGCAAAACGACCTAAATCGATCGCCGACCACAAGCGGTGGTGGCGACGAACGAGTGGAGGCGGCGACGATGATTCGACCGGGATCGATTATCCAGCAAGAAAGACGAGAGTGATGGGAGGAACATACCTGATTGCGGTCGACGAGTCGGCGAGAGCGAGAAATCGAGATTGAGCGAGAGAGTGAGAGGGATATGCAAGTTCCGGTCGAGATAGATTGTGAGAGAGATTGAGAATGAGAGAGAAGATTGATAGATAGAATGTAGGAAAGGAAAGGTAGCCCGGGGTTTTAAACACCCGGGTCGAGGATTTGGGTCGCTACGGATGGGACGGGTTAAAAATGATGGGTCGGTTCATATAAAAACTTGGGCCGGTCCATAAACCTTAAAAAAACTTTTTAAAAAACTTTTAAAAAAATAAAACCAAACATATTTTTGAAGTTTTCTTTTTATAAAAAAACAAGGAAAAGAAAATATTTTTGAATTTTTATGTTTTATAAGGAATTAAAAAAAACTTTAAGGGTAGACTTAATAAAAAAAATTAATCCTAAGAAAATTGAAGAAAAGCAACGAGGAGGCATAAGTAACTGAGAACTGAAGAAAAAAAACTAAGGAAAAAAATAAAACTTAAGAAATAGGAAATGCTCCCCCTCGAATATGGAATTACTCACTAGAATTTGCTCCCCCTCGACAATTACCGCGAGGAAATTGAAACGCAGGAAAAACTTACTTGCTCCCCCTCGAATGGAGGACTCGAGAATCTTATGTATGTCCCTGAATCTAGTTTCTAATCACAATTAAACAAACAAAACACAAACAAGAATCAATTACCTGTTTGATTTCACTTTCAAATTCAAGATTACAAACTTTCTCTCTCTAGAACTCTCTTTCTCTCTCTAACGTATTCTCTCTCAACTAGACAACTTCTTTCAATCTTACAACTGAATACTACTTCTGTTTTTCTTAACTACAAATTATAAAGGAAAGGAAACTATTTATACCTACAACTAAAACAAGGAAAAACAAATACAAATTCAATACATTGACTTTTATTACAAAAGACTTTGACTTTGATAAGAATTGACTTTCTTTCAGCTTTGACTTTCTTGAACTTTAACCTTCAGTCTTCTTGATCTTGTATCCAACATATTTATGCTATAACAATCTCCCCCTTTGGATTCAAGATCGTTGTTGAAAGATCTAGCAATTCAGTCTTCACTTTAAGCTCTGACAGTACAATCTCCCCTTTTTCTTTGACGGTATTCTTTCCAAAACAGTCTTCAAACGATTAACAATCTCCCTAAAACTTTCACAATAATACTTTCAGACTTTGGAAAGAAATTATCTTCATAATCAGCTCAAATTACTTTAGCAGATAATCTTCAAAGAAAATTTCCTCAAATCTTCAGAAATTCTTTGATCTTCTTCAAATCTTTACTTTGAACTTTTCTGACTTGGACATTTCTGAAAATCATCTCTCAAAACCTTATCATTTCTTGATACCATCTCCCCCTTTTTGATGATTTAAGCATCTATATCATCAAAACTTTCAACAAGAAATGTCATTGACCATTCTGATCTGTTCAAGAGCCTCTGATTCTGTGATCCATAACCAAGTATTCATCTAGATCTTTGCAAATCCAGACAAAATAAGAACATGTAACCCCTGAATCAACAAATGAATCAGTTAAGATGCCTGTCAGTAACACGAAGTCACTGTGTGTAACAAATATACAATATAAAGGAGCTTTTTGATGTTCACTCCCCCAGGGCTTCCATCCAATCATTGAAACACCACAAAGGCAATTTCTATGAATGTTATGACAAGAAAACAAATTCCTTGTATTTTCGTGCAAGTGTAGAAAGAATTAAGCACGAATGATTGCTTTTATAAAGGCTCAACATAGTGTAAACCACTGAGACAATAGTAGATAAACACAGACTCAATGTGCATGATTGAAGTGCGAAGGTGGGGCAAACTTCCTTCTTTTTCAATATCCAGATTTTCCAAATGAAAATCAGATAGATTATGTGCTGCGTCCCCAGAAAAATATGAAACATTTTCTTTTTGAGAAGAAAATGAGTGGTTGGTGGAGTTTAAGCAAGAGTTGGCATGGGCTATTTGTCTGTTTCAATAATGTTCACCAAGAATTGTGAAGCATTAGTAATGTGGCTGCCCGGCTCAGAAAGTAGTTGGTGCAGAGTTTGATATTCTTTTACTCTGATCTCACACCCTCTTTCTTTTAATTCAATAAGCTCACATCTAACCAAACTCTCATTTCCATTTTACCTCATCACACATCCCACACTCATTTCTTTTAGACTCCTCACACTCAATTACTAAAGGATTAACTTCTTGGGTAGGAAACACTGGTTAACGTGAATCCATAGAAATTCGTTTAAGTCCTAGCACAAAGAACCAATATTTCCTATAAAGCACATGTTTCTCAGATGATTTAACTTTATCAGTTAAAGCTCATATACAAATGTCAGATAAAATGTATGCTCGGATAATATAATCATAAATATATGAGCATTTTGAAACATGGAAGTATTTTCAAACAAGTATATTGAAATGAATAAAAATGAATGCAAAAGACTTGTTTGAAAATCTGACATTGTATGAAAATGATCAGAAATGAATGATATAGCAACTAAGGCTTATGGTCAAGAATAACGGTATAGTCTATATGAAACAAAAATGTAGACATTCTTGAATGAAACGCTTCGAAATGAAATATTGCTCAAAAATCTTTGAAATACAAGCGGGGTGTCTTACCATCGAAAAATATGTTTCAATATGAGACATGGTAAGAACATTTAGAACAAAAAATCAAACCGGTGTGTGTGAATACTTGAAAGTATAAAGAAAAGACAATACGCAAGTATTTATCTTTGGAAACACACGGTTTGTTTATCAATTACGCACAAAAATTAAAATAAAAACATTTAAAATCACACTTCCAAATTATAAAATCTGTTTAAAAATCGGGAAGTGGTTTGAACATTTAAGAACATGTTTTCTATATCTGAAAGTTGTCCTTCTTTCAGATATATTTGAGAGTAAGATAAGAAATTTACCTTTTAGCTTTGTCTTAAATCTCATGAAGTCATGCTTAAGTCAAAAAAATAAGATCGTGTCTTCCTCTCTCATCCTGCATAAGTCTCAAAGTCTAGTCAAAAATTTATTCACAAAATTTATTCGAAAATAAAAAAATAAAAGACGTAAAGCAGTAAAACAATTAAAGTACGAGTTCTGATTAGAAATAATCAGAAATCATAGTCTTACTCCTTTTGACTTGACTTATATGCTCCCCCTAAAATTATGCATTACAAAAGTTTTGTCAATTAAGAAAAATGCAAAAATTAGTTATGCTCCCCCTCAAAATAATGTAGATCATCTTTAATCTTCTCTTACTCCCCCTGAGATCATGAGCAAACATTTAAAGTGCAGATATCCTTCAAACATAATGATAAAGAAAAATGATGAAAAATAACAATACGTAACTTTATTAGGTAACAACCGATTACGTCTTATGATTTAACATACCAAGCTTAGAGACAAGAAAATTAAATCTCTTTTCATCTAAGGGTTTGGTAAATAAATCTGCAAGTTGATAATCTGTTTTTACAAAATAAAGTTCAATTGTTCCTTTTTCTACATTATCTTTTATAAAATGATACCTGACGTCAATATGTTTGGTTTTCCTATGTTGGACAGGATTAGCAGATATGGCAATTGCACTCTTCGAGTCACAATATATTAGAATTTTGTCGAACTTGAATCCATAGTCTCTTAGCTGTGTTCGCATCCACAAGACTTGAGAGCAGCAACTGGCAGCAGCTACGTACTCTGCTTCAGCAGTCGACGTGGAAACGCATAATTGTTTCTTTGATGCCCAGCTAACGAGCTTGTCTCCAAGAAATTGAACGTGACCTGAAGTACTCTTTCTGTCCAACATGCAACCTGCATGATCTGCATCTGAATAGGCATTCAGTTGAAACCCAGTATCCTTAGGATACCACAGACCAAGGTCTACAGTGCCCTTCAAATATCTAAAGATCCGTTTGACAGCAGCCAAATTGGATTCTTTGGGAGCAGCCTGATATCTAGAACATAAGCATGTTGAAAACATAATATCTGGTCTACTAGATGTAAGATACATTAACGATCCTATCATACCTCTATAAGTCCTAACATCAACACTTTTACCCGAAGGATCAGTGTTAATCTTAGTACCTGGTGCCATTAGGGTTCCAATTGGTTTACAATTTTCCATTTTGTACTTCCGAAGAATGTCCAAAATGTACTTAGATTGGTTAATGAAAATCCCCGTAGAAAACTGCTTAACTTGTAATCCGAGAAAGAAATTCATCTATCCCATCATACTCATTTGAAAACGTGACACCGTGAGGTTAGAAAAGTTTTTGCAAAATTTTGGATTTGTAGAACCAAATATTATATCATCAACATAAATCTGAATAAGAATAATATCAGCTTTTTCTTTTTTGATGAATAAAGTGGTATCAACCTTACCTTTAGAAAAACCGGACTTGACCAAGAATTTAGATAAAACGTCATACCATGCTCGAAGGGCTTGTTTTAAACCATAGAGGGCTTTGTCCAAGATATAAACATGATCTGGCTTCTCTGGATTGACGAACCCTTCTGGTTGAGACACGTACACTTCCTCTTTAAGAATGCCATTCAGAAAGGCTGTTTTCACATCCATCTGAAAGACTGTGAAATTCTTATGAGCTGCGTAGGCTAGAAACATGCGGATTGCTTCTATACGCGCTACTGGAGCATACGTCTCATCGTAGTCTATGCCTTCCTCTTTCCGGTAACCATTGGCAACAAGTCTAGCTTTGTTCCTTATGACGATACCATCTTCATCCTTTTTATTCTTGAATACCCATTTAGTTCCTATCACGGTCTTTCCTTCCGATTTTGGAACTAATCTCCAAACCTTTAGGGCTTCAAACTGATTGATCTCTTCTTGCATGGCAGATACCCAGTCCGAATCAGCAAGAGCCTCAGATACTCGCGTGGGCTCAATCTTACTGAGGAATGAGTCATGCATACATTGATTAAGAGTCCCTGACCTCGTTTGTACAGGCTTGTTAAGATCTCCAATTACTTGATGTAAAGGATGGTCTTTGGTCCAGCGATGCTCATGAGGTAGTGGAGTAGAGACTGATTGAACATGATCATCATCTAGAAATCCACTATCAGACTCTTCAGTTTGAATAGTTGGAGGAGGATTTGCAGTTGAAATTTCAGGTGCAGAAGCATCAGTTGGAATAGCAAACTCTGGCTGTTGAATAGACATTGTATGACACCCAACTGAAACAGTTACTTCTGGCTCAGCAGTTACTTGTGTATCTTCAACTGTAGGAGTAGATGTTGGAATGTGAGTTTCTGACTGAACGGGGGATGGTTGTTCAGTTATGACATATGAAGTGACTGGATGATTGCAACTTGTATCTTCAGACTTGTCAGTCACAACAGATTTAGGTATATTAGAACCTAGAAACTCATCATAAAAGAATTCAAATAACAAATCTAAATCAGTTAAATGTGAAATAGATGTAGAAGCATTATTCGAATTATTGGCTGTAGAAGCTGGTTCTGGACTGATCTGCCCAGAAGCTAATACTCCAGTGATCATGGGTTCTGAACTGAGTTGTTCATAAGCCATATCTTCATCGAATGTTACATTAACGCTCTCAAAAACTGTCTTTGACTTCTTCAGATAAACACGATATGCTGCTGATGTTGAAGAATAACTAATGAAGATACCTTCGTCCGCTTTAGCACTGAATTTATTCAGACTCTCTCTGTCGTTAAGCACAAAACATTTACACCCAAATATATGAAAATACTTGATTGTCGGTGTTCTATTGTTGATCAGCTCATATGGAGTCTTTTGAAAACGGCGGTGTATCATGGATCGATTTTGAGTATGGCATGCAGTCGACACAGCTTCTGCCCACAAGAATAGAGGTAAGTCCGATTGGCTAAGCATAGTCCGAGCGGCCTCGACTAGCGTCCGATTTCGCCTTTCGACTACTCCATTTTGTTCAGGTGTTCGAGCAGCAGAGTACTGATGTGATATCCCGACCAATTCGAGATATTCTTCTACTATCTTGTTTTTGAACTCTGTGTCGTTGTCCGTTCGAAGAAACTTGACTTGTCGCTGCATTTTCACCTGGGTCGTCTTTAAGAAATTAATGAGAACTTCGGGCGTCTCATCTTTTGATCGAAGAAATTTGACCCATGTGTATCTTGAGTAATCGTCCACAATAACCAACACGTATTTCTTTCCACCCAAACTCTGAGTTCTCATTGGACCACACAAATCCATATGTAACAATTCTAACGGAGAACTAGTGCTTGGTTCAGGCTTAGGTTTATGCGGAGCTCTTCATCTTACCCTTCTCACATGCAGCACATAAGTGTTCTTTCTCGTATTTCAGCTCAGGAAGTCCTTTTACCAATTTCCCACTAACCAGCTTGGTGATATAACGAAAGTTCAGGTGTGATAAACGTCTGTGCCAGAGCCAACTTTGCTGCATTGAAGCTTTCATCATTAAACATACCTGATTGTCAATCTGAACTTTGGACAGGTTGATGGTATAGAGGTTTGTCTTTCGATGTCCACCTAAGAGTTTTGTGCCATCTTCAGTACGAACCGAGCAACTCTTAGATTTGAAGTTGACCTCTAACCCTTTATCGCAGAATTGACCAATGCTAAACAGGTTGTGCCCTAAGCCTTCGACATAACTCACTTTACTGATCGTTATGTTGTCTTGAATGATGTCACCATATCCTAAGATTGGTGAAAGCTGATCGTTTCCAAATCTGACATTTCCACTGAATTTCTCTGTATAATTAGACAATAAAGATTTATGCCCAGTCATATGCTTGGAACATCCACTGTCCAAGTACCACATATGTCAGGTCTGCAAGAGAAATCAGGAAACAATAACTTTAGGTACCCATTTAAAAACGGGTCCTAACAGATTAGTACAAGATTTTGGTATCCATTTGAAAATGGACCCTCTGTTCTTTTGAAAACCTTTAAAAATATTTGATCTTGAAGAATACACATGATAAGATCCAAACCAATCAGAAGAATTATGAGAATAAGCAAAATCATTTTTCCGATAATGATAAGATTTAGTAGTAATAGGAGATAATTGAATCAATTGGTTTATTGAATTTCGCTTGTAAGAAGTTACAAGGTTTTGTTTATGTGAAGCAAGTTGTTCAACTACATCATTATCACTACTAACTGATCTATTACAAGAGTTATCAGAAACTGATTCAGCTATCTCATCATCCTTCCTTTTTGGTCGCCATTAGGTTCGAGCTTTCGACCTTTTCTTGCTTATATCTGAAACAAAAGATTTAGATCTATTAGGAAAAGCAGATTTCTGAGACTGAGTTTTCTTTTGTGTACCAGTGTGTTTCTGTTTCTGTAATCGCTGTTTCTTATGTTTCTTACCTTGAGAATAATAATCAGCAGTTACATAAACCGATTCACCAACCTTAGTTGATGATTTAGCAGTTTTAAGAACACTTGGTAACACCTTTTCATTTGTAAGACAAGTAGAATAATCAGGAAGAGGAGAATTGAAGTCAAACATATCAATTTCTTTTATGCACCCATCATCAGAATTAAGAAAGTCATTTGCAGACTCAAATAAGTCATCAAAATTATCAGTCAAAGTTTGAGGTGCCTTTGAAACTTTAGAACACTTTGTAGATGCAGATTGAAAAACCGTGTTCTTTAATACTGTAGAAAATACACTTTGTTGAATATCAACCAAAAGTTTTTCATCAGATAAAACATTTTCAAGCTCAACTATTTTGCTTTCAAGAATGAGTGGAGGAACATAAACCTTTGCAACAACAGGTTTTGCCTTCATCTCAGAAACAGAATAACTAGCAAAATAATCGTTTGAAAGAACTTTTGGTGTTTCTGAAAGATAACTATCATTTAACTTTGCATAGTTAAATGGTAGTTACATTTTCTTTACATTCTTTCTATTTTCAGTTTCTTTGGCCTCAACTTCTTCCGGTAATTTGGTAACAAATTTGGGTTTTAAATGAGTATGTTTACCAGCACAAGCAAGAAAATCAAAATTATATAATGCTGGTTGTTTTCTGATGGCTTTCTTTAAGTAATGGGGGTTTTTAAAACCAAGTCCCCATTTTTCCTTAACATCAGCCTCTTCATCAGGTGCATTAAGAAAAATGGTTTGATCTGTTTGTCCTCTTGCGTAAAGTTTGGCTTCCGGACCATTTACCTTCTTATTCAAAAGCTTGTTCTCAACCTGCAGTTTATGAACAATTAGTGCAGATTCTTTCTTCTCAAACTCATATTTAGAAACTTTAACTTCAAAGTCAGAAATCTTCTTTTCAAAACAATCTACTTTAGATTTAGAATCAGAAGTTGACTTACTTAAAGAATCAATCAGATCTTTGTTCCCAATAACAGACTTATTGAGTTCAAAGATCTTATTGTTTCTTTTAGCAACTCTGTCTTTTTCTTTCTTCAGTTTTACTTGAAGATCATTAAGCTCAACCATCATAGCTTCCATTTTGGTTACAAAATCTTTTTCAGTTAAGTTTAATACCTCATCAGCTGTCTCGTCATCTGACTCATCATACTTCACTTCTTTTCCCATAAGACAGAGATGAGCAATTTCTTCCTTCTCTTCCTCTTCGCCTTCTGAATGATCCAGCCAAAATTAATCCTCCGCTATTAAAGCAATGCCTGCTTCTTGCTGTTTGGCCAAAATAAGTTTGTTCTGATAATATTGAGAATTACGAACTTTTGGCTTTCGACAATCTTTTGCAAAATGACCAATCTTCCCACGATTGTAGCATTTAACTGGATCACTTGTTGGCTTTTCTACAACAGTGTAGTCATTCATGAACTTCTTCCTTTCATCAGGTTTCTTCTCAACATATTTGTTCTCTTCATATCTCCTTCCTTCCACCCTTTCTCGGTGCTCATGATTCTTTGAACTTGATGAAGAATACCTTTGAGAATTTGATCCCGGCTTCTTGTAGAATTTCTTTTGAAATGCACGGGTCAGTAAAAGCATGGCTTGTTTTAGACTTTCTCCATCATCACCATCAGATTCAGATTCAGACTCAGAACTTGTAAGCACTTTCTTCTTTTTCTTCTTCTCTTTCTTTTCTTTCTTTTTCTCTCCGGCTACCAATGCAATAGGATCAGGAACCTTTTCTGCCTTCTTTTTCTCGGCTCTTTTCTCTTCCACTTCTTCTTCATTCTGCCTCAAAGTCTCATAAACCTCATGTAACGGTATGTCATTCAGATCCTTCATTTGTTTCATCCTACGTGTATGCTTCTTTCATTCAGGTTGTAGGATACTTAGGAATTTGACATTATTCTCCAACTGCTTCTTTTTCACTTTGTTCTTTGTCAGTTCATTCAGAAGCAAGACAAACCGTTCATAAGTATCTTTCAGGCTTTCATTCTCTTTGGCTTTAAATTCTTCATAAATGTTGATGCAGTTAGCCACTTTCATCTGATTCCCGACCTTGGATCCCATCATCATCTTTTGCAATTGATCCCACATCTTCTTAGCATTTGCTTTGTAACTATCAATCTTGATGTAGATCTCATTCGGAATGCTCTGAAGAAGTAAGGATCTTGTTTGTTTATCTGCTTTGTATCGGCTTTTCTGTTCTTCAGAATACTGAGAGATATCCACTGCCACTGTTTTCATCTTTTGATCTCTTTCCTCAGTACCATCATCAGGTATTTGAACCGTGATTGGTACCATAGGACCTTCTGTGATTGACAGCATAATATTTTCTCCATTTGCATGTCTGTCTATAAAATCAAGGAATCTGTCTTTCCACTGTTCGTACTCTCCTTTGAACAGAACAGGAGGCTTGACATCAGTGCCAATGGAAAGAGCATCTTTGGAAGTCATCTTGTTTAAACCTGTTTGATTTTACTTCAAATTCAAGATTACAAACTTTCTCTCTCTAAAACACTCTTTCTCTCTCAACAGATTTCTCTTTCTCTAAAATACAACTGAATAATACGCTTTTCTTCTGTTGACTACTAATTACAAAGGAAAGAAACCTATTTATACCTACAACTAAAACAAGGAAAAACAAATACAAATTCAATACATTGACTTTTATTACAAAAGACTTTGACTTTGATAAGAGTTGACTTTCTTCCAGCTTTGACTTTCTTGAACTCTAACAATCTCCCCCTTTGGATTGAAGATCACTGTTTAAAGATCTAGCAATTCAGTCTTCACTTTAAGCTCTGACAGTACAATCTCCCCTTTTTCTTTAACGGTATTCTTTCCAAAACAGTCTTCAAAAGATTAACAATCTCTCCAAAACTTTCACAATAATACTTTCAGACTTTGGAAAGAAATTATCTTCAGAATCAGCTCAAATTGCTTTAGCAGATAATCTTCAAAGAAAATTTCCTCAAATCTTCAGAAATTCTTTGATCTTCTTCAAATCTTTACTTTGAACTTTTCTGACTTGGACATTTCTGAAAATCATCTCTCAAAACCTTATCATTTCTTGATACCATCTCCCCCTTTTTGATGATTTGAGCATCTATATCATCAAAACTTTTCTTCCAAGAAATGATAAGGTTTTCTTTATCAATTGTATGTCCCTGAATCTAGTTTCTAATCACAATTAAACAAACAAAACACAAACAAGAATCAATTACCTGTTTGATTTCACTTTCAAATTCAAGATTACAAACTTTCTCTCTCTAGAACTCTCTTTCTCTCTCTAACGTATTCTCTCTCAACTAGACAACTTCTTTCAATCTTACAACTGAATACTACTTCTGTTTTTCTTAACTACAAATTACAAAGGAAAGGAAACTATTTATACCTACAACTAAAACAAGGAAAAACAAATACAAATTCAATACATTGACTTTTATTACAAAAGACTTTGACTTTGATAAGAGTTGACTTTCTTTCAGCTTTGACTTTCTTGAACTTTGACCTTCAGTCTTCTTGATCTTGTATCCAACATATTTATGCTCTAACATCTTACCAACCAACTGACGATGGGGCTCCCTCTGAACACATGAACATCTTCTAACGACCACCACAAACGACAAACGTTTTCGGATAGAACCGTAAGGACCTGCAAAAGAAACTCGCAAACACCACGAAGAAAGGAAAACCACACGAGAAAACCTAGAAACAAACGAAATCTACTTTATTGATACAAAAGTTTGAAATTGTCACAGATACAAGGCACTGGGGCATTAGACACAGTCATTCGTTATTGAATGAGACTCGTTGAAGGCTGTGAAAGGATCAAACTTTCAGATTTAGCATACCTAGCTTGAACACAAGATAATTAAAGCGTTTTTCATCCAACGCTTTGGTGAACAGGTCTGCTAACCGATGCTCTATATTAACAAAGTAGAGTTCGATGGTACCTCTTTCCACGTGGTCTTTTATGAAGTGATATCGCACGTCAATGTGCTTCGTCTTCGTGTGCTGGATTGGATTACTGGATATTGCAATGGCGCTCTTGGAGTCACAGTAAATGGGGATCCTTAAGTAGTTAAAGCCGTATTCTTTCAGCTGGGTGCGCATCCAGATGACTTACGAGCAGCAACTAGCGGCTGCTACATACTCTGCCTCGGCGGTGGTGGTGGACACGCAGTTTTGCTTCTTCGAAGCCCAGCTGACAAGACGATCACCCAAGAATTGGACATGACCCGATGTGCTTTTCCGGTCCAGCATGTTTCCAGCATGATCAGCGTCCGAGTAGGTTGTCAATTCAAAACCTGTCTCTTTTGGGTACCACAAACCAAGATCAGCAGTACCTTTTATATATCGAAAAATACGCTTAACCGCAGCTAAGTAAGACTCTTTAGGTTTTGACTGAAATCTTGCACATAAAAATGTCGAGAACATAATGTCAGGTCGGCTAGCCGTCAAGTACATCAGAGAGCCTATCATAGTTCTATAAGTAGTAGCATCCACATCCTTTCCGTCAGGATTGGAGTGTAGCTTAATACTGGTAGACATGGGGGTTTTCATAGGTGAGGATTTTTCCATCTGGTATTTCCGAAGAATATCCGAGATGTACTTAGATTGATTAATGAAAATTCCTGTTGCTAATTGTTTTACTTGAAGACCTAGGAAAAAATTCATTTCCCCCATCATACTCATTTGAAAATGTTTACTCATTAAGGCTGAAAATTTCTAACAGTACTTGGGGTTTGTGGAGCCAAAGATTATGTCATCAACATAAATTTGTACAAGAATGATATCTTTCTTTTCTCTTTTAATAAACAAAGTAGTGTCAATCTTACCTTTAGAGAAACCAGATTTAACTAAGAAGGATGAGAGAGCGTCATACCAGGCTCGTGGCGCTTGCTTAAGACCGTATAAGGCCTTGTCAAGAGAGTAAACGTGATTGGGTGTTTCTGAACTCACGAAACCTTCGGGTTGCGAAACATATACTTCCTCCTTGAGAACGCCGTTCCGGAACGCAGATTTCACATCCATTTGAAAGACGATAAAATTCTTGTAGGCGGCGTAGGCGAGGAACATGAGAATAGCTTCAATGCATGAAAACGGTGCAAACATCTCCTCGTAAGCTATCCCTTCTTGCTGGCGATATCCTTTAGCCACTAGATGCGCTTTGTTCCGAACAATGATACCATTTTCGTCCTTCTTGTTCTTGAAAATCCATTTCGTCCCAATCACCGTCTTGTTCTTTGGCCGGGGAACAAGGCGCCACACTTTGAGGATCTCAAATTGGTTGAGTTCCTCTTGCATGGATATCACCTAGTCTGGATCATTCAACGCTTCGAAGAAGGTGGAAGGTTCGATACGGCTGAGGAACGAAGAAAATAAGCAGTCGTTCACAGTAGTAGATCGAGTCTGAACAGGTGTCTTGGGATCACCAATGATCTGATGAAGGGGGTGAGCTCGAGTCCACTTGGTGGCGTGTGGAAGAGGTTGATATGTCTGTTGAGAAGTATCGGGTTCCACATAACCACCGGGGGGTAAATCCTGAACTGCTTCGAGTGATGACGACCTGTTAGGTGGAAGTTCCTTAGTTTGAGTCGAGAGTGCAGCAGAGGACGACTCAGCAGGAGATGCATTTATAGCAGAATCCGGGATTGCCGGAATGGAAACTTCAGGAGTGCCTTCCACAGGTGTCGGTTCAGGAGGGCCTACTATTGCCGGTACGATAGTAGGATCTTGGATAGGAGGAGGATCACTCGAGCTCGGGAATGTAGAGTCATTGACAGTAGATGATGGAGCACCAGGCGAGGATGGGCCACCCGAGTCGGTTGGACCAGTGACATGTGTTTCTTCTGGTGCTTGGGCAGCATTCCTATTACAAGACATAGTATTAGACTTAATATTAAAGAAGTCATCATAGAAATACTCAAAAAGTAAATCCAAATCAGAAAGATGTGCTCTTGACGTAGATGCATGATTTGGATCTACTGGAGATTGTGTAGCTCCGGAACGAAATTGTCCAGAAGCTAACACACCAGTTAAAGCGGGTTCTGAACTGAGGTGTTCAGAACCCATATCAGCGGCCTCGTCAAAAGTTACGTTCACACTCTCAACGACGGTCTTCATTCGTTTGATGTAGACACGGTAAGCTTTGGCATGCTGGGAATATCCAATGAACACTCCTTCGTCCTCTTTGGGGCTGAATTTTCCGAGATCATCCCTGTCATTCAGTACGAAGCATGTGCACCCGAATGCATGAAAATAGTTGATATTGGGGATGTGTTTGTTGATGATCTCGTACGGTGTCTTGTCGAATCGCTTGTTGATAATAGTGCGGTTTTGAGTGTAGCAAGCGGTCGTAACTGCTTCTGCCCATAAAAATAGCGGTAGCTTGGACTGAGATAACATCGTACGAGCTGCATCGACAAGAGTTCGGTTCTGGCGCTCTACTACCCCGTTTTGCTGAGGAGTGTGAGCAGCTGAGAAGGTATGCGTTATGCCCACTGAAGTCAAGTAACCGGTGAGCACTTGATTCTTGAAGTCTGTGTCGTTATCCGTCCTTATGGTCTGGACTGATAGGTTGAGATTGAGTTGAATACTCTTTAGGAGAGAGATGATCAATTCGGGAGTTTCATCCTTTGAACGGAGGAATCTGACCCACGTGTAGCGAGAAAAGTCGTCAACCATATCCATGACATACTTCTTGTGATTAATGCTTTGAACGCGCATCGGTCCACATAAATCCATGTGAATGAGTTCAAGGGACCGTGAAGTACTAGGAGTGACTTTAGGCTTGTGAGTAGCCTTCTTCATCTTGCCCATTTCGCAGGCAACACATAAATGATTTTTTTCGAACTTAAGATCAGGCATTCCCTTGACATGTCCACTGAGCACCAACTTGTTAATAGTCTTGAAGTTCAGATGCAAGAGTCGACGATTCCATAACCAGCTTTGTTCGGCAGAGGCTTTGGACATCAAACAGACTTCCTTATCTGCTTTCAGGGACGAAAGGTTGATCGTGTAAAGATTTGTACGACGCGTTCCAGCTAATATTTTTTTACCATCTTCAGTCCGAACACTGCACCTTTTTGCTTTGAAGGTGACCTCTAGATCCTTGTCGCAGAATTGACCGATTCTGAAGAGATTGTGACCAAGTCCTTCGACGTAGGACACTTTCTTGATCGTGAGATTATCCTTGACGATATCTCCGTAACCCCTGATGGGAGAATAATGATCGTTGCCAAACCTTACATTTCCACAAAACATCTCGGTGAAGTTTGTGAGTAACTCCTTTCTTTCGGTCATGTGCTTGGAGCAGCCTGAATCTAGATACCACACATGACCGTCCTGCAAAATAAGTTATTTCTTTTTAGGTACCCATTCGTAAATGGGTCCTTTGGGGTTAGATTTAACACCCGTTTTGGATGCCCGTTTAGACTTGGGTCTTTTTCTATGACGGGTAATATCAAACTGAGAATGATAATTATCAACAAGATACGAGCCAAACCAATCAGATGCATAACGACGATCAACAAAATCATTCGATCCACAATAAGAGCAACAAATACAATCATGAGACAGTTGAAGTAAATGCGGAATAGAATAAACTTTTAAAGGTAAAGTTCCATTACATTCAACTAAAGGTTTAGAATTAAAAACATCATGATTGTTATTGTTTTTCCTAGAGTTTAAAACTGGATCAACTAATTTTGGTGTCGCCGAGCTTTCCTTTGACTTCTTAGCTACCCAAGCATATTTAACTTCTTTGCGCCGACCAAAAGTATCTGAAAGACCGTTAAACTTATAGTCACAAGATGTGAAACTTGAAGATTATTGTCTTTTGGAGAGACCGGTCTTTTTCTTCGTTTGTGAACATTTTTTGGATTTTGACTTTGAAGAATAGTTCACAAAAGGTTTTTGTGGGGCGGATGTGGAACATTCACCCTTATAAAATTTTACCGGAGGCTCACAAGAAGAGTTAAGAAAATCAACGTGACTTGGTAGAGACGGATTAAAATCAAATTGGGTCAAATCACTGTCTAGACACACCTCGGAATTCAAGAATGCTGAAAATTCCATTTCCTCATCAGAAAGGACCTTATCGCTTGTGGAATTTAGGACATCGGAAGAATTTGTTTGAAGTGGATCATAGACGGAAGCATTTTTAAAATCAGAACAATGATCCGTTTCTAAAACTTGAGTCTCTTTTCCTTTATTTGAAAGATTTGGTGATGAGTCACCCAAAAAGGCTTTACAGAAAGATGTGTTGGATGCAGGATAAGAATTGTCAGACAGGGTAGGCTTAGCTTGAGGCTCAGCCTTGTGAAATTGTTCCTTCAGACGATCTGCTGCCAAGGCAGACAGTTGTGAGTTTAACTTCTTTATTTCTGTCTGAAAGTATTCTCTTTCCTTGTCGGACACAGATTCCTCTTTATTGGAAGTGAGGCACTCAATTTGAGATAAAAGGTCTTGTTTTTCCTTTTGAAAATTGTCCCTCTCCTGTTCAAATGACGTTTCTAGCTGAACAATTTTCTTTTCTAAAATCAGAGGTGGAACATAAACTTTATGATCTAGAGATTCCTCCTCAGTTTTAAATATTTTAGCATCAAGTTCAGCTTGAGTATAACTTCTAAAATAGTCATTTGATAGGAAACAAGGTTTTTCTTCGTTGTAAGATGCATTTAATGAATCATAAACAAAAGGAAGTTTCATTTTAGTAGAGTTCTCCCTTCTCAACTTATCCTCTTCCCAGTCCTCATCCTCAATTGTTTTGGTCCAATTGATCATGTATTCTGGACATGTCTTGTCTATTCCAAAAAATTCAGACGAATAAATCGTAGGAACTTTGGATAGGGCCTTTTTCAGATAATATGGGTTATCGTAACCGATACTCGTATTCGCATACTTGGGTTCCTTTGGTGCAATTAGATTTAGCGTTTGATGAGATTGACCAATTCTATAAAGCTTCTTTTCAATCTCCTTTAACTGATTAGATAATCTTTGATTTTCATTTTTATAAGCCACGTTTTGAGACACAATATCAATTTTCTCATTCTCGGACATGCGTAGCTCACTGGTTAGATCATTTACTTTGGTCTTTAGCTCTTGTGATTCTTTTGAACAACTCTCACACTCTTCTTTTAAATTAGAAATTGTGCACAGATTGCTTGAGATTTCTAAACTTTGATTTTCAATACATTCAGACTCTGCAGCAACTCGTTTTTCTAGAGATGAGATGAGTTGTTCTTTTTCTTTTATGAGAAGCTTGAAAGAGCCTAGTTTATTCATAGCAAGTTGCATCTGATCAATTAAAGCTTCGTGATAAGGAGCACATACCTGACATGGAGAGTTTCGATCTTCATCATCAGTGTCAGAAGGTGATGAATGCTTGCCCATGAAACACAAGTGTGCTTCGGCATCTTCAGGTTCTTTATCAGAGACTTGTAGCCAGTATTCATCTTCAGCCATGAGAGCCTTACCATCTTCCTTCTTTTTGTCCAGTAGCAGCTTGGCTCTGTAATAGTCGGAGTTGCGCACAACAGGTTTGCGACAATCCTTGGCAAAGTGGCCTAACCGACCACAGTTGTAGCATCTGATCGGCTCATCTTTTGGCTTTTCTTCGTGTCTCTTGTCAGACTTCTTTCCATCTTCAACACGTTTCTTACCTTCAGACTTCTCTTGATGGTCACGGCGAGTGGAAAACCTTTGCTTCTGGGAAGACTTGTTAAAGAACTACCTTTTCTGGAATTGTTGAGTCAAGAATACCATAGCTTCTTTCATCTTAGTGAGTTCAGGATCCGAATCACTATCAGGATCTTCGGGTTCAGACTCACTTTGCACTGGATTCTTTTCAGACGAACGACTGACAGACTTCCCTCTTTTCTCAGATACGAGTGTTAACGGATCAACTACCGGATTTTCTTCAGCTTTCTGATTCCCCATTAGTTCCATAACTTCCTCTTCATCCTGGAGCAGCATTTCATAAAGTTCATGTAGATAAAGCTTCTCCAGGGTCTGAGTATGACGAATATGAGAGACGAACGACTTCCATTCAGGCTGGAGGTTGTTCATGAACTTGATGTTGTTCTCAGTGTTCGTCTTCGTAATCTTGTTTTTCTGGAGGTCATTCAGAAGCATGTTGAACCTTTCATAGGTTTCTGTCAGTGTCTCACCTTTTCTTGCTTTGAAGCCATCATATCTGGTGATGCAGTTTGTCACCTTCAGCTGATTGTTGATGTGGCTCCCCATCATCATCTTCTCAATCTGGTCCCACATTTTCTTTGCAGACTCTTTATAACTGTCGATGCAAGCATAGATGTCGTTGGGTAGACTTTGTAGAAGATATGTCTTTGCTTGCTTTTCAGCATAATACATATCCTTTTCTTGAGTTGTAAAGTCAGTGATAGTTTTTGGAACACTTCGTTCAGGTCGACCTTCGTCTGGGTTTCCCGGTACAACTTTCATTGGCCAGTCTTGCGGCCCCTCTGTCAGACACTTGTATATGGCTTCATAGTTTGATTTCGATTCAATGAAGTTCATGAAGCGATCGTGCCACTGAGGATATTCCCCTCGATAGAGAACCGGGGGCTTCTGATCCGAACCAATAGCTAACGCGTCTCTTGAATTCTTCTTAAATCTCTTAACTTAAAAGTACTGTAACGATCGTGAGACAAGCAGGATGATCCAAACACAATAACAAAAATAAGCATAAAAAGACAAGGACCCGGTCGAATCAGGGTCCGGTCGAGATGGGTATCGGTCAAGTAAAAGACCGATATAGACAACGTACCGGTTTAGCAAAGGACCGGTCTAGACAAACTATCGGTCGAATCCAAATATCGGTCAAAGCAAAGTCGGTCAAACCAAAGGACCGGAAGTGACAATGTATCGGTCAAAGGACAAAGACCGGTAAGCAGGGTATCGGTCGAAGGTAATGAGTCGGTCGAGCAAAGAACCGATAATGTCAAAGTACCGGTCGAATAAACAACCGATATTTACAATGTACCGGTCGAACCAAAGGACCGGTAGAGACTAAGTCCCGGTCAAACAAACTATCGGTCGAACCTGATTAATAACAAATTAAGATATAGACCGATAAACAGATAAGCCCGATAAAATCGAAGAACAGCGAAGAACACGATGAATCTAGAATTCGATCGAAATCAAACCCAGAAATAAACTTCGATGAGCGACTAAGCAGATTTAATCAATTTTGTATATAAACCATACAGATCGATACACCACAAGATCGATTTTCAAAGGACCGATACATAACCCAGATATGAAAAGTTCAATAGACCGATAAGAATATCAAACATAAGCCCAGACTGATAATCACTTTTTCCAGTAAGAAATAGACCGAAGAAAAAAAATCAACCCAAATATTCAAACGACCGATAAGTAACTTTTCTAGAATATTAAACAACCGATAAAATCTTACTGATTTTCCAAAAAAAATTCGATCGATAAACCACATGAACAGAAATCGATTAAAGCAGATAAAAAACGATTAACACAAAATTGATTATAGGGTTTTAGACAAACCTTTTTTGGATCAAACCTTTAGTCTCTTCGCTCTGATACCAATTGTAGATCCCAGTACAGTGCAATCACAATAAACAATATCAAAGATGAACAGTATTTCAGTCACAACTACTAGTCATATGATTAATAAGCAATCAAAGGGTTACAGGTTTACAGAAAGAATTTCTGATCAGAGAAAGTAAACCTATTGACTAGTAATCTGAATTATGAGACTATTACATCACAAATGAAACTGAAATAGCCTTTATATACTCAGGCTTTACAAAGATGGGCTTATGGGCTTTTAGGCCCAACAAGCTATTAAACTTCTAAAGAATTACAAAATATACCCTGAACTTCTATTTAACATATAAATTGCCCTAACAACTTTGCGTTTTCCTTTGCTCGCAAAAAGTTCGGTTTGCGCCTCGAGTTCATCACGCAAAGCTCAGTTTGCGCGATCAACACCTCACGCAAAGTCTAGTTTGCGTCATATGCTTATCACGCAAAGCTCTTCTTGCGTTTCACTTGGCTCGCGCAAAGCTCTCTTTGCGCCACAAACTGCTCACGCAAACCTCAAGTTTGCGCCAGATTACATCTTCCAGACTTTGATTTTTTCAGTTTGTATTTGGGTTCAAAATGTCTCTGCAAGCTCAAGTTTACAAGAATGACCTGATGATGTCATTAGGGTCTGACACTCGGCCTCCCGTACTAATTAACGAAAATGAATTTGAACAGTAGAAGGACCGATTCATTAACTTCATAGAAAGACAACCGAATGGGGATAACATGATGAAATCTCTGACTGAGGGTCCTATGGAGAGGCCGATGAAAGTTATACCAGCTACAACAACTACTCTGGCTTAAACTGTTGAGAAGTCTCTGAGAGAATATGATGTTGATGAACTTTTAAGATATCAAGCTGAGAATCAGGCAAAGTCTAATCTGATTCTTGCACTACCCAATTCGATCTACAACAGAATTGACTGTTTCAAACAGAATCCTATGCTTATGTGAACTCAATTGGAAAAGATCATGCTTGGTACAGTTGTGTCAACTCAACTGCGTCAGACTCGGTATATGAACAATTCTGAGGAGTTCAAAGCTAAGGATGGAGAAAGTCTGAAGAATGTATTTGATAGATTTTGGGCTGTGATTAATGATCTGTACAAGATCAAGGTGACAAAGACTGAGTTAGAAGCCAACCTGAAGTTCCTGAATGCACTCCAACCTGAATGGAGCAAATCATGTCATAGGATGAGAAATGATGTCAGGATTTCTACTATGCCCATTCAGGAATTGTATGAAATTCTGATGACCGATGAATCCATGGTGTTGGAAAAGAAGGCAAAGTTGGATAAGAAGAATAAACCTAAGTCAGTAGATCCGATTGCTCTTCTGGCTAGCCAACTGGCTGAGCACGCTTTATCTGAATCTGCTTTTGATGGTTCCACAGAAGATGATGGTGAAGCCTTGGAGAAAGCAATGATACTTATCTCACAACACTATCAGCAAAGGTTTCAGCGTAGAACTGGATCCAACAATCTCCGTTTCACTTCTGGCTCAAAGAAAGTTGAACCTGGTGCACCATCAAAGGCATACACTCCAAAGTATGAACCAGTTAAGGTGACTGAACCGAAAAAGGAAGAGAAAAAGGTGATGAACTACTTCAATTGTGGTAAACTGGGTCATATAGCAAAGGATTGTAGAGTAAAGGTTGTTAAGGACTCATCTTTCTACAGAAAGAAGATGGAACTGGCTGAGAAGAGAGAAAACGGAACTATTATGATGGCTGAGGAGGAGTACTGGTTGGATCATTCAGATAACGAGGTTGAGAATGAAGAGACTGCAACCATGTGTTTCATCGGAGATGACAAAAGCGATGATGAAGAAGAGGACACCTCAACAGATGAATCTGAGGTAATTTCTGAGTTTGATTTAAATTTCATTTCTTCTCAAATGACTGTGATTATCAAAGCCTTACATGATTTACGTTCAAAGTTCATATCTGAAAAGCATGATAATCAAGAGAAGTCTGTTTTGATTGAAAATTTGAAAATCTCTGAAAGATGAAAAGATCATTTTAAATGACACAAAAGAGAAATTTCAAAAGAATTTGAATGACTTAGAATTATCAAATCATACTTATCGTGATTCTTTGACTGGATTGACTGATTTGAACAAAAGTTTATCTGATAAAATAATTGTGTTAGAAGAAAAATTGTATAAGAGAAATCAAACTGAGTAGACTATAGATATGAATAAGCCTAGGAGTGACGAGGCTATAAAAGAAAGGTGGGGACTTGGTTTTGAAAATCCTCATTGTCTAAACAATGTTATTTCAAAAACCCCAACCTTATATAATTTTGATTATCTAACTCTTGCGAATTATGCTCCTCAATTTAAAATTGACTGGTTGAATGAAAAGCAAGTTTTAGAAATTGAAAATCAAAAGAGGATGCATAACAAGAAAATGGAAACGCCATTTGTTTATACATCTGAAAATGCCAAGTATTTTCCTGAGAAAACGAAGAAGTCTAGAATTTCCAAAAATGTTTTAAATGTCAAGTCTTCCAATCAATCTTCATTACCAACTGATTTTGATATATATGCTAACACTGATAAGAAAAATGCATCTCCGGTGTCGTATGATTCTAGGAGATACATTCCCCCATTAGTGTTAGAAAGCAAAATAGTTGATCTTGAAGATAAATTGGAAGAACAAAGTCTTCAAACTGATTTAGAAATCGATTTATTTCTTTTTATAATGAAAACAAGTTTTGAAGACAAAATTACTTCTGGATTTTCTATCAATTCTAAGGAAAATACTCAAGTTTCTCAAAACAGTGTGCATTTGCGCCACCAGTTGGTCACGCAAACTGACACCTTGAGCCAGCCGTTGATCGCGCAAATTTCAGTTTGCGCCACCAAAGGGTCACGCAAACCTCCTCCTGACTTGTGCATTTTTCAAAATTTTCACTCTGAGGCTAGTTCTTCAATGTCGAATGCTCAGGCTGATTTCTTAGATAAAGTTTCTTCTTCTGATTCAATTATTGATGATTCTTTAACACTAAATGTTCAATATTATAAAAAGAAGCATAAAAGAAGAAGGTCAAAGAAGTCAAGGAAACAGGATAGTGTCTTGTCTGAAAATTCTAATTCTTCTGATTCTTCTGTTTCAGATCGGACTGTGAAGAGGTCACAAAAGTTGATATGGAGGATAAAGCAGAAATCTATAGAGTCTGAACTACTAGAAGATACTTGTGTAGTGAATCTTTGTGACAATGATACATTTGCTTTGTGTAATAAAAATACAAAATATTCATTTCCGAAAATGATTCACATTGCAAAGCATGTCTCTTCTTCTTCTAGTTCTGATTCTGATGATTATGTTTATTCCTCTATTGATGATTGCATTCTTGATTGTTTACATAATAAATCTGTGAAAAATAAAAGACACAAATCTAACAAGAAGGGACCCATAAGCATATGGGTACCTAAATCTGTGTAGTTTATGTTTGTGCAGCTTAGTCATTTATGGTATCTGGATTCGGGGTGTTCCAAACACATGACAGGCAACAAATCACTTCTCTCAAATTTTAAAGAAAAATGTTGCGGTCGTGTTAAGTTTGGAAACTGTGAGACTGCTCCAATTCTTAGTTATGGTGTTCTTGTTCAAGGTAATATAACTGTCAAGAGAGTCAGCTACATCGAAGGTCTAAGCCACAACTTATTCAGCATCGGACAGTTCTGTGATAAAGATCTTGAAGTTAGCTTCAAATCTAAAATAGTTGTCGTGAAGAATGATAGTGGCCGAGATCTACTAGTTGGAAAGAGAAGATCCAATCTGTATACTATTGATCTTTCCAAAGTCGACATTCCATCAGATATCTGTCTAATTTCTAAAGCTTCAGTTCATGAAAGATGGATTTGGCATCGTCGACTAGCTCATCTCAACTTTAAGTATATGGATCGCCTGGTCAAGAATGATTCAGTAAGAGGTCTTCCAGTACTTCATTTTCAGAAAGACCACCTCTGTCAGGATTGTGATAAAGGAAATATGAAGAAAGCTCCTCACAAGCCAAAGCCTGAACCCTGCACTTCAGACATACTTGATTTACTGCATGTTGATTTATGCGGACCGATGAAGACAAAGAGTATTGGTAAGAAAAGGTATGTATTGGTGGTTGTTGATGATTATTCAAAATATACATGGGTGAAGTTTCTCAAATCCAAAGATGAAACCCCAGACATTCTCATCAACCTCATCAAAACAATTCAGACCAACAAGCAAAAGAAAGTCAAGGTTGTCAGATCATACAATGGTACTGAATTCAAGAACAGTACTCTTCAAGCTTTTTACGAGGATCAAGGAATTCAACAACAGTTTTCTGCTGCTAGAACACCGCAACAGAATGGGGTTGTTGAACGTCGCAATAGAATGCTTGTTGAGGCTGCAAGATCTATGCTTGTTTATTCTGGTCTTCCTTTATCTCATTGGGCTGAAGCTATTTCAACTACATGTCATACTCAGAACCGCTCGATTTTACATCGCCGATTCAACAAAACACCATATGAGCTGATGAACGGTATCAAACTGAATGTCAAATATTTCAAGTCTTTTGGGTGTAAGTGTTACGTTTTGAATGACAGGGATAATCTGAACAAGTTTAGTTCGAAGGCAGATGAGGGTATTTTTCTGGGTTATTCTTCTAACTCTGCTGCTTACAGAGTCTTTCTGATCTCAGCAAGAAAAGTAATAGAGAGCGTAAATGTCAAATTTGACGAAGCTGCTGATTTGGTTTCTGTTCAATCAGGCTCAGAACCCGTTCTTACTGGAAGTTCAGCTTCTGAACAACACAGTTCAGAACCTTCGCCACAACCGTCAAATCAGGATTCTTCTACTTCCTTGCTTAATCTTTCTGATCTTGATTTTCTATTTGAAAATTTTTATGATGATGTGCCTAGATCTAACTCTGAAAATGTATCAAATGTTTTGGATCAGGAAACTGAGAGCACATCTACTCCCAATTCCGCTGCATCTATCTCTGACACTGATGTTGTTCTAGTACCTCCTGTTATTCAAACTAGTATTTCTGCATATGATCCAGCACCATCAGAAACTGAACCTATTCAAGAAGAATCTGTACAAGAACAACTTGTTCAAGAGGAATCAGTTCAGGAAGAAGAACAGACTGTTATTATTCAACCAACTCTTCCAGAGTCTGATCCAGATGTTGTTGAGCTACCTCCTCCTCCAGTTGAAACTGTCTCTATCTCTTTAACTGACATAGAAGCTCCTGAACCTCCTTCTCAACAATTAGAATTAGTTCAAGATGTAATTGATCCTCTCCCTCATACCACAAAATGAACAAGATCTCACCCAATTCATCAAATTATTGGAGATCCTCAAGATAGTGTGTCTACACGTTCCAGGATGGCTACTTCCAACGAATGTCTCTTCACTTGCTTCCTAAGCAAGATTGAACCAACCAAAGTCTCTGAAGCGTTGGAGGATCCGGATTGGATTATAGCTATGCAAGAGGAGCTAAATCAATTTGACGCGCTGAAAGTTTGGAGACTTGTTCCACGGCCTAAAAGAAAGAGCATAATTGGAACAAAGTGGATATTCAAGAACAAGAAAGACAAAGATGGTATCGTTATTCGGAACAAAGCAAGATTGGTAGCCAAGGGATATCGACAAGAAGAAGGAATTGACTACGATGAAACGTTCGCGCCGGTCGCTCGACTTGAAGCTATTCGTATGTTTCTTGCTTTTGCTGCTTATCGCAATTTTACCGTGTATCAGATGGATGTCAAGACAGCCTTCCTCAACGGGAAATTGAAAGAAGAAGTCTATGAATCTCAACCAGAGGGGTTTGTTGACAAAGACCGTCCTGATCACGTATACTTTCTCGATAAAGCATTGTATGGCCTGAAACAAGCACCGAGGGCGTGGTATGATGAGCTGTCAGCCTTCTTGATCTAATCTGGCTTCACCAAAGGATCCATCGATACTACTCTTTTCATTTATAGATCAAACTTGGATATCTACTTAGTTCAAATATATGTAGATGATATTATTTTTGGTGCGACTAATAAATCTTTGTGTACTTGGTTTTCTGATCTTATGACTTCTAGATTTCAAATGAGCATGATGGGAGAAATCAATTTCTTCCTCGGCTTACAAGTGAAGCAGCTTCCAGATGGCATTTTTATCAACCAGTCGAAGTACGTGTTTGACATATTGAAGAAATTCAAGATGGACAAGTCGTCTTCAATTGGTACGCCTACGGCACATGGAGCCAAAATTGGACTTGATCCAGATGGAAAAGTTGTGGATCAAAAGACATATAGAGGGATGATCGGATCGCTAATGTATCTAACTGCAAGTCGGCCGGACATAATGTTCTCTACATGCTTGTGTGCCAGATTCCAAGCCAAGCCTAAAGAATCTCATCTATTAGCAGTCAAGCGCATTTTTAGATATATTAAAGGAACTCCTTATTTAGGTTTATCGTATCCTAAGAGTTCTGATTATAAGTTGATTGCTTATTCTGATGCAGATTTTGGTGGTAATCAATTGGACCGGAAGAGTACTTCAGGTCACCTTCAATTTTTGGGTGACAGACTGATAAGTTGGGCGTCGAAAAAGCAAAAATGTGTGTCTATATCAACAGCTGAAGCTGAATACGTCGTTGCAGCTAGTTGTTGTGCTCAAGTGCTTTGGATGAAAACGCAACTTCACGATTACGGGATGCTATACAAGACAGTGCCAATTTATTGTGACAGCAAATCCGCGATCGCAATATCAGTCAATCCGGTTCAGCACACTAAGACCAAGCACATAGATATGTGGTATCATTTCATAAAACATCATGTGGAAGAAGGTACTATTGAATTATATTTTGTACCAACTGAATATCAACTTGTTGATATCTTTACAAAAGCTTTAGATGAAAAACATTTTAATTTTCTACTTTCAAAACTTGGCATGTTGAATTTAAAAGTTTAAATCTTTACAAATTTTATTCTATAAAGTAGAATTTTACAGATTTTCTTTCTTTTGAATAAAATGTGTGTCTAGGATCTTTTACAAGTTCTTTGTTTATATTAAAGTTTTATATGTTCAACTTTCAAGTCTTACAAAAGTCGAAAAGTCAGCAACATGTTTGTAGCTTTTGATTTTGCTTTAAATATATGTGAGTCGGAATTTTTATAGTTTACTTTGCTTAGACTACCTATATAATCATAATTATATATCGGAATGAAAATATGGGCTTAGCGCTTAGATGTTGACCTGAGTGATTGAGATGAATATTAATTTCATAAAATACAGAAATCTCTTAGTTTAAAAGTTTGTACCTGTGGCCTTTCTGGTTTGGTAAAGTAAGTTGCGTGGGATGATTGTCATCTGATCCCCTAAGGTCATTTGGTCTGGGAGTGATCGAACTCAAATCCTTCTATAGAACCAGATCGAAAGTCATGTTCTACTGGTATGAATGGGTTTAGGATGTGTCGATGTAGCCTTTCTGATCCGGGAAAGTAAGTTTCAAGGGGTGCTTGACACCTAGTCCCCTAAGGCCATCTGGTCTGGAAGCGGCTGACCCAAATCCTGCAATAGGGTCAGATAGAAAGTTACGTTTACGGCATGTTCTTTACTTACCGAACTTTTTGATTAAAAGATGCCAAAGTGCACACGCTTAAAAGATGCCAAAGAGCACACTCATGTGAATATGCCAATGTGCACACTGATAAAAAGATGCCAATTAGCACACATCTCATGAAACTTGGTGAAATGTTTGAGTTGCAATAAACCTGTAAATTTGTGAAAATCTTAATTTTTGATGACTTAGTGTTAGTACATGCAAAGTTCTCTATAATATTTTTAGAATTGCATTTTTCTTGAAGCTAATCGAAGTTTGCATGTGAGCACACTGAATAGATAGCTGGAAGATTTTGAAACTGAACATGTCTTAACTTTATATGCAATAAAACTTGTTCTTGTATCCAACAACACACGCTTGATTTTAACTGATTGATAAATCTGTGATATTTTACTGAGTAGACTTTAATTTGTTTAGTGTTTAAAATTTTATATGTTCAGTTGTTTCAAAATTTATATTCAGTATGGTTTTCTTTTTACTCTGATGTCTTAATGTTTGTGTATCCAATTTTTGTGTCAAAACGGTCTGTGCGTCTTTCGAGGGGGAGAGAACATCTGTTTGCATAAGTAGTCAATAGTCTGTTTTTGAGGGGGAGTGAATAAGGTGATCAGATTCATATCTGCTAAGATACTTCATGTGTTGATCAGAATTTTAAACAAGTAAGTATTTTTGTTCTTTTCTACACAAATGATAATCGGATATGTCTACTTTTGTGCATTTGTGTAGTGGGAGTAAAAGAGCTTGGCTGGTAAAAATTTCAATTTTATGTTCTTTTATTTTTTTTAAGAAGTGTTATTTTTTTTAGAATGTTTTTTTTTAGTTATTTTTTTAGTATAAATAGTTCTTGTATTGTTCTTTCTTCCTTTTCTCGCTCCCTTATTCTTTTTGAACTGTCCTTCGCACTGTTCATTTTCCCTCTCTTTGTAGATTCATAATCTGAGATTTACAGGTTGTTTCAATCGAATCAGGTATGTGTTCTATCTTCTTTTTGTATTTGATTTGTAGCTATGTTTAGTTTAGCATTGATCCTTCTTGATTTTGGTTTCATTCAGGTTTTCTTACTGTGTGATTTTATTTTTCTCTGTTCATCGTCTTTTTCATCAGATTGTTCTTTATTGCTAAAATCGAGTATTGGGTTTGCTTTAGTTTCTATTTTCGATCATCAGGTATGTGTTCTTTCTCTTTGTTTTGTTGTTATTTTGCTTCGTTTTTGGTGTTTAAGGTTTGTGTTTGTTCATCCTTGAAATTCGAAAATGCTCTCGATTTTGGGTTGACTACTGATTCTAATCAGTATATCTTTGATCGAAATTTGTTTTTAAATGTTTCTATTTGCAATTCGATTCACAAATTTTTGGTTTACACTGTTTTATTTGCATTTTTGACATTTCAACGATGAACTCGCGAAAACCTTTGCGTATTCTAGGGTTTTGCGTTATTTTCTAGGAAAAACAAGTCAGCTTTGCGTTATCTGTTGGTCACGCAAACCTAAGTTTGCGTTACCCGTTGGTCACGAAAACCTAAGTTTGCGTTACCTGCTTATCACGCAAACCTAAGTTTGTGTTTTGTTTCTCACGCAAACCTGACTTTGTGTTATCCTTTAGAAACGCAAAACTTGTTTGTTTTGTGTTGTTCGTTTGTAGTTTAGTTTGCGTAACACATTGGTCATGCAAAGTCTACTTTGCGTTACCTGTTGGTCACGCAAAGTTTTCTTTGCGTCACCTATGTGTCACGCAAACCTTTGTGGTTCTGTTTGTTAATGAAATTTTTCCAAGTATAGTTTTCTTCACAAGGTACTCACGCAAAGTCTACTTTGCGTTATGAACTGGTTACGCAAACCTCAGTTTGCGTTTCAAGCTTGTCACGCAAACTTGTCTTTGCGTTTCTAGTTCATTGCGCAAACCTCCTTTGCGTTTCCTACTTATCACGCAAACCATACTTAGAAAATTTTTCATCTTTGTGATTTTCTTCCTTTGTCTTATTTTTCTTTGTTTCTATTTCCTAGGTGATTCAATGGCTTCTCATACTAACACTGATCCGGTAATCCAAGACGAGAACGTTATTCTCGATGACCCGTCTGATCGTGCTTCTCATGAGACGCCCATGCTGTTTGTTCCTTCAGTTGGAGCAAATCTTTCTGCTTCACGCCGAACTCCGAATGATGTTTTTCCAAGGATCATGTATATGCCATACAAGCCGAACAACTATTATGTGGATTTTAATCGAATTAAGATTCATCCGGTGATATGCTCAATTCTCAAAGGCCATCCACTTGCACCTGCTCTCTCTTACTGTGCAGATGTTCCTGAAGTTTATCTTCAGCAGGCATGGCATACTATTACAAAGAATGAGCTAGCTCGACCTCACCGATTCGATTTACAGATCGATCAATTTGATTCGTTCCTATCATACAAGCGTCTGCGGCTTATCTTAGAACTTCCAGAACCGAACTCTCGACCAGGGCGCACTTTTTACGATCAGTTTCCCTCTGAAGAAAATGTTCTTGAAGGCATCAGAAATCTGGGATATCGGGGCACTCTGAATTGGGTCAGTGACTTTGATAAGTCAAATCTTCCTCCAGTCTGGTACGCATTGTTCTCAGTTCTCAACAGGTGCCTAACTTCTAAGCATTCTGGCATTGACAATGCGAGTCTACACTATCTGAGGTTATTCCATGCAGTTGTCTATGACCTGCATGTCGACTATACTTATATTTTCTGGACTGAATTGTCCGAGAGGGTTCAAGACAAGAGGACGAATAAGAAGAGGAAGTTTATTCCCTTTGTCAGATACATGAAGTTGATCGTTCGCAACATGCTCAGAAGCAATTCAGCTATTCCACGTAGATTATCTTGGCCTCAGGTTCCAGATACGGAGATGATGTACATTCAGAAGTTAAAGCGCTCTTTCAACTATTCTATGCCTCTTCCTGTTGATCTCATTGTGAAGTATGCGGATCCATCTGATGCGAGTATCACTGAATATTGTCTGGACAATGAAATTTTTCTGGAAGTTGACCAACCTGAACCGACTAATGATGAACGAAATGTCTCTTTGCATGTCGAACAAGAAGTTGAAGTATCTATTGCTGATAAAGAGGTTGACACTGCTGTTGAACAAGAAGTTGAAGAATCTTCATAACAAGAGGTTCAAGAAGATGTTGCTACTCAATAAATCGGTGTTGTACTTGCTACTATTCATACTGAACCTGCTGCTTCTGTCTATGATACTTCTGTTGCTGATGTTGATGCTTCTGCTGGTGATGGTGATAGAGATGCTGATACTGGTGATGATTTTGCTAGAAATGAAGATGGGGATGATGATGATTCTGATGGTGATAATGGTAATGATCTGATCAACCGAGTCTTAGGGTTTATGAAAGAAAATTCAGGGAACTAGAAGTGGTTGTTCAAGAAGATGTTGAGTCTGAAGAAGAGTCTGTTCCGATTAACGTTGCAGTTGCCAATATTCATGTTGATGAACTTGACTTAGCATTTGTCAATGCTTCAACTTCTCATCAGGTTCAAGATACATCAGTTTCTCTTACTTCTAGTGTCGAGACTTCTTCAGTCGAGGTACGAGATACAACGGCTAAATTCTCTACTTTGAATGAGTTAATTCAAAAGATGAGTGAGCAGTTTGAAGAGCACAAGCAAGCAGAAATTCAGAAATTGCGTGCTTTCTTCAAGGGTAAAATGCCGGAAATTGATACATCCTCTATCCCAGAAGTGATTCCGTTCAGACTCCCATCTGGGGTTGTGATAAGAGAACCATCTTCTGCAGTTCAATCATCTGCTCCTGCTATTATGTCTATTCCTCTACCTCCGCTGTTTACGCAGTCTCTGGGTATTTCTACATCAGCTCCTATGGGTACATCTTCACGATCTTCTCTTCATGATCTTCCGATTTCTGAGTTAACCGATCTACTATACGCGCGTTTATTGTCTATGTCAACGCCACAACATCAAGATCAAGATCTGATTTCTCTTCTAAGGAATTTTTAGCCTACGCCGCCTCCAGTTCATTCATCTGATTCTGACTGGATTACTGCTTTGTCTGAAGAATTAAAGTCTTTCCGATCAGAAGTTCAATCCAGTTTTGCTGATCTTAGGTCTTTTATGACTAAAGCTTTTTCAGAACTTTCTAACAAGGTTGATCATCTTGAACAGAGCTGCAGAACTGAGGCTGGCCCGTCTCTTAAACGTCGGCATGACCAGGATGATCCCTATCCTCAAGGTCATGAGGGGGAGATGAATAAGAGACAGCGGGTGGAGAGTTCGTCTGCTAGAGAGGATCAGACACAAGAAGATGCGACTGACAAATCAAAGAGTTCTAAAGATGTTCAAGACTGCAATGTTGAAGACATTGTAAATGTGATGTTAGAGAATGTAGACATGTCTGAAATATCTAATGTCTTGAATATTTCTGAACAGGATATTCATAATGATATGCAGATAGTTGTTTACGAGGATCCAGACACTGCAGTAAGGGCTCATGAGATAGATGATTCAGAGATTGCTAATGATATGAGAAACTTCTTTGCAAACTTCATTGAGATAAACTCAGATGACGACGATGATGTCAGATTCGAGAAGCTTTGTAAGGTGAAAGAAGAGGAATGTGATGACATCATCATCTTATCCGACACTGAAGATGATTTTGTGTTTATGGATGCTAAGGATGAAGAGATTACAGATATGTTGTACAGAGATCTTCCTTCTCAAGAAGAGGTTCCTGAAGATACTACTGTTCCTGAAGCTACTTCTGATATTTCTACTCTTGTTGTTGCTACTGCTCCGACTACCTCTGCTCCATCAGGTACATTTGAAGAAGGTCAGTCATCTAGAGCACAAGCTGATGTTCCTCCTGCTGAACATGTGGTTTCACCAAGCATTCAAGAAGAAGGACCAGCTTTGACCAGGCAGGAGAGACAAAGAAATCTTCATCAAAGATATATGGCTTCAAGGCAAAGATCAGCTTTTCTAGAAGACATTCAGAGAAATATTTTCGTTTCTAGAAGAAGGCCGATCAACATTTATGTTATTCTTGGTGTTGAAAAGGAGGCAGAGGCATATCAATATGAATACTTGATGCTCATCAAGTGCCAACGTCGTAGAAACAATAGCGTTTCTTCTCCACATCTGATTGTCCGAGTTATCAGCGTCACAATAAACAAGCTAGTTAATATCTGGTATCCGAAATTCGTAGTGGAAAGAAGAGATTGCAACCGATATACCTTCTCAGAGGCAGATTTTTCTGATCTTTCTATGGATGATATTGAGTTTCTATTCTATCATTTCAGGAATCTTTATCATAGAACTCAGGATGTTTCTCAGGCACTGTTTGTTATCAAGAGATTCATTCGACGGCAAATCAGATTTTTCAGAGTGTTTGATTTTCAGATGGCCGTTGAAAGCTTTCAGCCAGTTGTAAATCTTCTGAGGCCCAATCGAAGCTTGCTAGACTTAGATTCTTATCCTTTATTCACCATTATTCAAGATCCATATGGAGTTGTCTACAAGAATGGCTCAAGTCAAAAATGCTTTCTCATATTTGAAGAAATTGCTCATTACTCAGATGGAACTTTGAAGGTGATCAAGCTTCAGTTGGAACAACGTCTGAAAGAAGCTCAAAGAATATTTTTGGAAACAAGAAGTAAAGTTTTTCTGGTTGATAATGACGAGATTCAACTTCTCAAGAGGACACTGAATACAATTCATGAGAGATTGAACCTCTGCTCAACTCTAAGACGAATGGAAGTTTTAGTTGGTTTGAATAGACTTCGTCAAAGAGAAGAGCGTCAATGATTCTCCAAAGTCGCTTAGTCGGTCAATGCTGTTTCAGAAGATTATTTTTGAAGACCACTGCGCCAATGATTACTAAGGGGGAGATTGTTAATACTGATTTTGTAGTAATCATTGTAATTATTTTCCTAGTTTTTACTTTGCTTAGAGTGCTTATCTGTGTTGTTATGGCTAGGGGTATTTAAGTCCCCTTTGGCCTTTGTTTTTGTAACTTAGCTCTTACTTTGAATATACATCAGATTACTTTGGCGCTCCTACTTTCTCTCTCTACTTTCTCTCTCTATGATTTAGAGATTCTTGGACTTTCAGTTCGTATATACGAACCCCTTTCACGAACGTGTGGGCTATTTTAATAAATTGAGAGAGAGAATGGTTAGAAGGTAAAGTCGATTTTTTGAAATGGCTAGTTTAATTAATTTCCCTAAAAGAAAACTATTATTTAAAAAACAAAGTGTTTTTTATTATTTTATATTTTATTCTCACGTATAGTTCCAAGTTTATTTACATATTTTTAAATAAAATATTTATTTTTTATTTAGTCTTTTTATTATTTTAGTAAGGTAACAATGTTTTTTATTATTTTATTTTTATTCCATATATGTTTTTATATTTATTTACATTTTATTTTTTAAATGAGTCCATTTTATAAGATATATTAACAAATACCGGTGATTACAATAATCAATTATGTTATTATCAATATTGATGACAATCATTTATGTCAATTTAATAATATTTAGTCTACATATTAATGTGGTATAACAAAATGTTCGTTACCATTCGATTTTAGCTATCATGTGAATTTTATACTTTAATTTTAAATAGAAAATATCATTATTATTCCTAATAAAATGAAAGAAATACTTATAACAATTAATGATAACTAAATAACCATTATCATTAATTATAATGAGTGATATACAGTACTCATTGTATGGGCTTTAATGAATTCAGTTGGGCTTTACTGGACCCGGTTGGGCTTTAATATATCCAGTTGCTTTTAATGGATCCAGTTAGACTTTAACGTACCCAGTTGGGCTTTAAACGAATCCGGTTGGGCTTTAACGTTACCAGTTGGGCTTTAACAGATCCAGTGGGCTTTAACGTTCCCAGTTGGGCTTTAATGTATCCAATTGGGCTTTAACATACACATTTGGGCTTTAATGGATCCAGTTGGGCTTTAATGGACCCGGTTGGGCTTTAATATATCCAGTTGCTTTTAATGGATCCAGTTAGGCTTTAACGTACCCAGTTGGGCTTTAAACGAATCCGGTTAGGCTTTAATGGATTTAGTTGGGCTTTAACGTTACCAGTTGGGCTTTAATGGATTTAGTGGGTCTTTAACGTTCCCAGTTGGGCTTTAACGTATCCAATTGGGCTTTAACATACACAGTTGGGCTTTAACATACACAGTTGGGCTTTAATGGATCCAGTTGGGCTTTAATGGACCCGGTTGGCTTTAATATATCTAGTTAATGGATTTAGTGGGGCTTTAACGTTCCAGTTGGGCTTTTAATGGATCCAGTTAGGCTTTAACGTACCCAGGTGGACTTTTAATGGACCCGGTTGACTTTAATGGATCAGTTGGGCTTTAACGTTCCTAGTTGGGCTTTAATGGTACATACATGATCACATACATTTATACATGGTGTACATACATTCATGATCACATACATACATGTGTATATACATACATGAACACATATATACATGTACATACATACATGATCACATACATACTATACATGATCACATACGTACTTGTATATACATACATGATCATATACGTACTATACATGTACATGATGTACATACATACATGATCACATACATACTATACATGGTGTACATACATTCATGATCACATACGTACATGTGTATATACATACATGATCACATACATACAAACATACATACATATATATATACACATACATGATCACAGAAAAAATAAATATTTATTAAATTATTAAATTTACCAACGGATTACCGACGGACGTCAGAAAAAAATAAATATTTATTAAATTATATAAATTACCGACGGATTTAAAAATAAAATAAAATAAAATAATTTAATATCCGTCGGTAAATATATACATTTACCGACGGATTACCGATGGATAGTCTATCCGTCGCAAAGTTTTCATTTCCGTTGGTGATCCGTTAGTAATTACCGACGGATATAATCCGTCGGAAATCTTGGTCGGAAATAAGCAATTTTCCAGTAGTGTGATGTGGGTGAAGAGAGAATGAGAAAATGCATAAAATCACGACTTTATGGGGGCCTGGCACACCTGGCGACATTGCCAGACGACAATGCAAATGGCAAAGTCGCTTGGCATAGTTGCTGGAGTGTACCAACCTTCTGTCCAAGCTGAGCGACTGTGACAGTGCGACTATGACACTGTCATAGTCGCCGGTCATTGTAGCTAGACCCTTTCCATGCTCCGAAACCCGACTTTTTCAACATCAACACTCCCGATACTCTAAGGATCTTATAGCAATGTTTTTCCAACATAAACCTCACCATTTACAAGTTGTAAAAACGTCCGGGTGACCTTTACTTACCGAAAATTACGGGTGTTACAACATGTTTATTAGTAGTGCCGATATTATAAGATGTCAAATATGAACTAGACATGAAGGTTTATGGTTTCAATGAAACATTTTAGGACCAAACAATTAACTTCTTGGGTACGGTCGGTTTCAACCATTACGAGTGCTCAAATGCATACCTAGATACGACTAGGTTAGTCAGTTTCCTTTGTGGTAGTTAATTGCATTTTTCATGCATTAACTGCAATATATAAGGCAAAATTCTCCACGACAAAAAAACAAAATCAATATTGGAGTCAAGAGAGGTCCAACACGATCGTACTTGATCAATTTAGATGGTTTGAAACATTTATTATTCAAACTTTTGAAGTATGTGATTATTGATTTGAATTACTTGATTCTAAGACTTAAGGATTTAATTATATATTTCGATGATTATAATAACTAATAACTTCATTTTGTATATTTTTAGTAGTATTTATCGTATTTCATACATTAATTTTATGTATACTATACAAAAACGCTCAACTCGTCACAACCCGCAAAGATTAGGTTATACTTTCGAATTAGTTGGATTGGATTGAGATTTTTCCAAACCACGACAAATTAAATTGGATTGTAAAAATGTCCCAAACCATTAGAACGAACTCTTGTACACAATAAATTCCACTCAACTTATAAAATAAATAAATATAAAAATTAAGGAATCATCAAAAAAATTTATTGTTTAGATTCATTGTTGGTAAATAGCAGCAACCAACAAGTATAGTATAACATAGTTTGTGAATATGATGAATGGTGAAAGACAATTTACAGAAATTAACTTCATTTCACCGGAATCAAAACTTCATTGGTCCTAAAAGCCGGCAACGTGATCCATGGCGGATTATATCTTCCCAACACATACTCCCCACTAATCTTAAACCCATCTCCCTCCAAATCTTTCTTCAACTTCTCCACCTTCTTCGCCACCACTCCTTCCGACGCCACCCCACTAAACGTCACCACCCCATACTTCCTCTCTCCCTCCTCCCTTATCACCACCCTCTCATCCACCGGCTTCGGCGCCTCCTCAGCCTTTTTGTACTTTTCCGGCAGTGTAAACTGCATCGTCATCACCCCACCTCCGTCTCCCTTTGTCACCACCGGCGAAGTCATGTCGATCTTCTCCGGCTTCGTTAACACCGGAGACGTCATAGCGATCTTTTCCGGCTTCGTATTATGTGGGTTGCCAAATGCGCCGATGTAGTTGGCTAGTATCTTAAACCCACCGTCTTTGTCTCCCTTGAACTGGGTTGGATCGTAGGTGACTTCCGCCGTCACCGACGGTGAGTATTGCCGGATCTCGTAGTCTGCCGATGACTTGATGACTTGGAATTTGGGTGTCTCCACGTTGACTTTCCCAAAAACCATACCCATGATGTTTATTTGTGAGTGTTTCTGTCTGTTTGTACCTAAAGGTGGCTGGCTGGTTTTATAAGGGGTAAACCCATGAACGAGCGGTGATCATTGTTCGGGTGTTGCGCGGAGTTCATCACACCACGTTATCTTACGTTTACATTTCGTCCGTACAATTTTTAATGCGCAACTTACATGTCATTAGAGCATCTCCGATGATAGCTTTTTCAAAGGCCTTTTACTATTTTAGAGACCTTTTTTAATGGGTTAAAGTGTTGGAGTATATCTTTTTTACAAAGCTTATTGTACAAAGCCTGTGTTTTTAGCAGTTTATTGAGTTTTAATTAATGTGAATTAGAGGTGTTTGTTTTTAACTTAATAAGCTTAATGGGTAGTTAGCTTAGGGCCTGTTCGGTAGCAGCTTAATGGGCTGAATAAGGGATATGGCTGATTCGGTCAGCCATATCTGAGTGTTCGGTAGTGGCTTAATGGGACAGCTAGTGGCTGACCGAATCAGCTACCAAAATAAAGTCATTTACACTCGGCCCTTTTATATCTTTTAATTTCCTCATCTACCCTTCAACTCCCAACTACTCACATTTAATAAAATTGACCTAACCCGTCCTTTTAAAACACAGCCTCTCCATCGATAGCACTCCATCGATTGCAGGTACTCCATCGATTGAAGAAGCAACATGCTGGAAGATATCAGACCTTCCATCGATTGAAGCAGCATGTTCTACATTGATCTCTCTTTTCCGCTCCAGGTAATGGAACATCGATCACTCTTTTCCTCTCCATCGATCTCTCTTTTCCTCTACATCTATCCTTTGCTCATCGATCTCTCTTTTCCTCTACAACTTGTTATTAGAAACTTGTTTTTTTAGAAACTTGGTGAAATCGACATTGGTGTAATCGACATTGGTGAAATCGACATTTAGAACCATGTTCACAGACTTCTTGTTAACTTGTTATTAGAAACTTGTTTTTTTTTCTTTTCACAGACTTGTTCTTTGCACATACTTGTTGTTAGAAACTTGTTTTTTTCACAGACTTGTTCTTTTCACAGACTTGTTGTAAGAAACTGGTCTATAATCTAAAATCTGGTTGTAGTCATTATCTGTTAATCTGGTTGTTAGAAACTTGGTGAAATCGACATTGGTGAAATCGACATTTAGAACCATGTTCACAGACTTGTTGTTAGAAACTTGTTTTTTTTTCTTTTCACAGACTTGTTCTTTGCACAGAGTTGTTGTTAGAAACTTGTTCTTTTCACAGACTTGTTCTGGTTGTAGTCATTATCTGTTAATCTGGTTGTTAGAAACTTGTTTTCACGGACTTGTTCTTTTCACAGACTTGTTCTTTTCACAGACTTGTTAATTTATTCATGTTTCTCCACTATGTTCTCACATCCTTGAGCATCCTGATGATTATTTGCCTGTGTTGGTTTTGGTTCATAGCCTTATATGGTAAATCTTTGATATACAGATTTACATTTGCATATTTTTGGGATTTTTCTTCTGCAATGTATATGTTGTATTTTCTGAAATGTATTTAAATGTAGCATAAGTTTTTTCAATGTTCTGAGTTTATGAGTTTCTAATCTATAGATCATTAGGTATGGAACAAACAGCCGATTCACATCAACCTAAAAGGACTAGGATAAGCTGGAAAAACATGGCTGTTGTGAAAACGTTTTTAGAAACTTGTATCCTTGAAATAGCATTGAATGGAAAGGAAGGTGGAAGCCTAAAATCGATGTCGTGGAAGAAAGTTTCTGAAACTTTGAAATAGCAATGAAGACACCATTTTCACCAATGAAGAAGAAGACGTTGGAAGTGTAGAAGCGGAAATAGATGGATCACAATGGGGTGCTAATAGCACACAATATATGGCTAATTTGCGTGATCAAATTGCAAATGGACTAGTTTGAAATGTTTGAAATATTTAAATCTATCCAAACTTATGATGTTGACTTGTTCCTATTATAAGTACTTATTAATGTTGTTTTGCTTGCAACATTGAATTCATATTATTATGTTTTATCAAGTTGTTTTTATTTAGAAAACTTTTAAATTTATTTTTTTAATAATTATAAGTCATTTATTCCATATTTTTATCAAACAGCTATTTTATTCAGACAAAAATAAAGAATGGGGGTAAAATGGTCATTTCTGACATTCAGACTGTTTATTCAGCATACTAACCGAACAACAACTTTTCTGTTAACATACAGATAACTATATCCAGACAGACAGCTATATCCATTCAGGTCTTAACAGAAAACGAATCGAACAACACCTTAATTGGTTAAGGTATATTAAGGTGTTTGATTTTAACTTAATACTAAGAGATTGACTTAACATGTTAAGTTAGAAATTTTCCAAAATTACCCTTGTCCTACAATTTAATTATGCGACTCATTAAAAAATAAATAGTTTAATTATTAATACACATAAATTTAAAAAAAAAATTAATCAATCAATAATAAATTATTGTTTTAAATATATTTTAAGTTATTAAATATTATAGAGTGAATTACATTGGTGGTCATGTGGTTTGTTTAAAATTTGGATTTGATCCCTAAAACAAAATATCTACACTGAAGGTCCCTAATTTTTCAGTTTAATAACACTCAAAGTCCCTACAGCTAACACCATTAGTTAACAACAATTATAAAGGACTAATATGTTTTTAGCCAAACTTTAGGGGCCAAAAATGTGATTCACTCTAAAATTTTTGTGAATCACGTATTTTTTCTAAGAACTTTGTGAATCACATTTTTTTTTGTTAAATCACCATTTTTTTACTAAAAATATTTTACATCTTCAATTACGTAAATTTCTTATATTAAGCTGCATATTAAATAAAAAAATTTATATTTATTTTACGTTATAAATTCTCTAATTTAGAAAATCAAGAGAACTTCACGTGTCTTTTGGGTTAGGCCTTGAATTATGCAAACAAAATATTGGAAGTTATGTACGATTAACGTGAGATAGTTATATATTACAAATTGTTCTTTAGAACAATAATTATGTTTAAAAGTTATAATATTGTGAGACATTATTAAATTGAATTATCAAATAATCACTACTAGAAAAAGAGGTATTACTGACGAAAATTTCTGTCGCTAATAGTGACGGATTACCGACAGAATATAGTCTGTCACTAATCCGCCACTGATTACCGACGGAATATATATTTTTCTATTTAAAAAATAAAAAAATGAAAATCAACGCTAATCCGTCGCTAATTAGTGGCGGATTAGTGACGGAAAATCAGTGACGAAAATTTACGTCGCTAATTTAGTCTGTCGCCGATCTGTTGCTAATCTGTCGTTGATAGTATCACCCACCCTCTTTTCAGCGATGGATTAGTGACGAAATTCACTTTCAGTGACGAATCAGCGACGGAATTTTCCGTCACTGGAGAAGGTCGATTTTTGTAGAGAACTGATTATAAACTAAACTTAATATAATAATCAAAATATTATTAAAAACGTAATGATTTAAAGGATTTTATATGGTTCTTGGATTAAAAAAAGAAAAATTGTCTATACATCAAACTCTCTATATTTTTGAACAAGAAACGTGTTCTTTTTATGGTTGCTCGTATAAGTACCCATTATTGTAATAGAATTTGGTAATAGTTTTTATTAGTTGTTTGAATAATTGTTGTTTATTAATATTTATTTATAACTTGTATTTTTAGTTTGTTATTATTTTAATTTTTTATAGTTTGATTATATATTAAAAAAATCACATTAATCGTACTTAACTTGCATATATCAATGTCAACCCAAAAGATATGTAAAGTTCTTTTGATTTTCATTGGTTTTCTGAACTTATGATTTTTTAACGTAAAAGTAATTTTATTAATTTAATACTAGTTTTTAAATAAAAATAAAGATTTCTATTTAAATTGAACTTATATTAAATATTCTCTTTAATATAAGAAATTTGATTTATGATTGGAGATGTAAAAGTAAATTTTTAATTAATTTTTTAGAAAAAATACATGATTCATAAATTTTTTAGAAAAAAATACGTGATTCATAAATTTTTTAAAGTGAATTACAATTTTGGTCCCTGTAGTTTGGCTAAAGACACATTAATCTTTCATAACGGTTGCTAACTAACGTGTTAACTGCAGGGACCTTGAGTGTTATGAAATTGAAAAGTCAGGGACCATCAGTATAGATAGCTTGTATTAGGGACCAAATCCAAAATTTAAGCAAACCATAGGGACCACCAATGTAATTCACTCAATATTATATAATGAACTCGTTGATTTCATATTATTTATGTAATTTTAAATAATTCATATTATTTTAAAGTTTTTTGTCATTTAAATATTTATCAAACAGTTTAATTCCATTCAATACATATGTAGATTAAAATGGTAATTATTGTTGTTCAGACTATTTATTCAGGATAAAAATCAAACAACAATTTATCTTAATTTATCCAGAAAGATTAATATTTAAAAATAATTTAATAGATTCAGAACTTGATAGATAAAAAATCAAACAGCCCGTTAAATTATTTGATTAATTATATATGATTGTTTGATAGTGGCTTAGTGATATAAAAAGTGGCCTATCATAAGGGGAGTTTTATGCAAAATGTCAAGTTTTCTACAAACCTGTGCTTCTAGACTAAAAAACACACCCTTTTTCATCAATTAAAAACCCTCCCCAACAAAAGCTTTTCTAATTTATGTAGACAGATTAATCCATACAGACAACTTTATCCACACAAGACTTAATTAGAAAAACCAACCAAACAACCCTTTATTATACAATGAGCAGTTGATCTAATTGTACTTTTTCATTTAAGTTTTCACATTATCCCTTCATTCAATCTTATTTCTGACCGTAAACTTCAATGTACCATAAGATTAGTCTGAGAGATACCCAAGCTAACCCGACACTCGCAATTAAAAAGAACATGTGCATATAAGAGTTAGGGGGTGTTTACTTGTGTCTTAATGAGCTAAATGACAAAAATGGCTTATTCGCACAGACGTTTGGGAGTGTTTACTTTTGGCTTAATGGCTTATTCGCGCATATAAGAGAGGCTTATTCACTAAGTGGAGAAGGGGGTGTTGTCCCCATTAAGACACAATCTTGACATTTATACCCTTTAAAAAAACCATCAGACATATAAATCATCGACGCCTCCAACTCCATAACCACGCCTCCCTCCCACTTACAGCCTCCATGTCGGTTCTCACCTCCGACCGGTGCTCTTCTCCGGCGCTCTGCTTTTTCTTCTTCTCCGGCGCAAAAACCCAATCGATTTTAGGGTTTGTATCGAACCTTTTGTTTTTTCTTCTCCAGCGCCCTTTTGTTTCTTCTGCAACTCGTTTTTAGGGTTTGTATCGAACTAAATCGATTCTGAAATCGATTCTGGAATTCGATTCTGGAAGTTGATGGCATTTCCGGTGAGTTCTAATTTCTGGTTGTAATAATTAATAGCTGGAGAAATTATTGAACCTTTGAAGATTATTATTTGGCAATGTTGCCTACCAATTCAAGTATAATTGTAGAGGTTTTTGTTGGATCAAATAATTGTATTCAAGATTAAAGTTAAAGTTTAGGGTCTAAACTGTAATTGTTTGATAGTTATAGTTAAAGGGTTTATTATGTAATAAGTAAATAGTTATTTGTAAATGGGCCTAAAGCCTGTTAGAAAGCCCATAAGCCCATTAGGCCTAAAAGCCTGGGTATTTAAAGTTATGTTTAGTTTAGGTTTAGGTTAACCTTTGATAATTATTGGTTAGAGATTATAGTCAAGTGAAGTTTTCTCTGTAATCAAAGGGTATCAAGAACACACAAGGGTTTCATTGTTTATTCAAGGGATTGGTACGTTATTATTAATCTTTATATCTCTTGATCTTATTGTGTTCTATGATTGTTTACCAACTAGTTAAATCTGGGATAACAAGTGGTATCAGAGCCAAAAGAATCAAGATTTGAATGTTTATCGATTTATTGATTATTGGATATTCATTGTGTTCATCGACTGTTTATATGTGAAAAATCGAGTTCATGAATTTATGAGTTTTTGAGCATAAAATTGATATGGTTATATGTGATTTATGCATCTGAATGATATCTCATTGCTTAATTGAGTTTTGATTCATTAATAAATTGTTTTCTTTGTGGATTCTGTTGAATCTGGGTTCGACAATCTTCATACTGGTCGACCCCTGGGTTCTTCAAATTGATAATCAAAAAGTTGTTTTTGATCATTAATTCATGTTTGGGTTTGCTTGATATATGTTTCTGGGCACAAAGACATAGATTTTGCATTCAATTTCTGTGTTTTGAGTGTTTTCTGAGTTTCATCATCGTGTTCTCTGCGTTTCTGGGTTGAGCAAGAACATACCGGTCCATCACTTTATCGGTCTTTGTTTATATCGGTCTTGCATATTACCGGTCAAATCACTCCACCGGACTTTACAAGTTCCCGGTCGAACTTAATACCGGTCGAATCAATACTGGTCGAATCAATACCGGTCGATTCTTTCCGATCTTGCACAATATCGGTCCTCACACTTTACCGGTCGAATTAATACCGGTAAAATCAATACCGGTCCAAGCTATATTCCGATCGAAGTGGTTTACCGGACTTACAACCTCCCGGTCGGACAGGTTCCCGGTCAAAGACGTGTACCGGTCGTGCATCATACCGGTCGACGCGTGTTACCGGTCAAACAATATCCCGGTCGAAGCACATTATCGGTCGAACACATTTTTCCAGACTTAGATAAATTTTTGCAAACTGTAATATGGCCTCTCAAAGTCAAAAAAAAAATTCTCTAGGGGCACTGCCCCCATACCCCCGCAAGGGCGTTGCCCCTTGACCCCACCCGCTAACCAGGTAGCGGGACCCCCGTGCTAAGTCTGCGAAGGGGGACAAAGTTCTGTTCGGAATCAAAAATTTTCTTATTTTCAGTATTACTCTATATTTAATTATATTGTGCAGGACTACATTTAATTATTTTTGGAAATTTATTTTTTCTGAAAATTTTTGAGTGTGGTTTTTATCTTGATTCTAACGGTCTCATCTAGTTGGTTGTCTTGGTACAGAAAAGTCTGTTTACTAACCGTACAGCTAAGATGTCCAATCAGCTTCTCTCAATGGGTTCTCAAGTCAAACCTCCTGTTCTCATGGCTAACGAGTATCAACAATGGAAGATCAGAATGATCCAGTTTCTGAATCACAAGAACAGAGACTTCATGAAAGCAATCATTGAAGGTCCCCAAACTCCAATGATCACAGTAAAGGGTCAACCTGCTACAGAGTCCTCTCCTGAAATCCCTGACAGAGAGATTCCTAAACCTTATCAGTTCTTCAATGAAAAGCAGAAAGAACAGTATAAGATAGAAGAAGAGGCTCTAATCTATCTGACAATGGCAATTCCAAACGACATCTACAATCGTGTCGACAGTCAGAGCACTGCTAAAGGCATCTGGGATGAACTAGCAAGGCAGATTGAAGGAAGTGAAGCCTCCATACAAGCTAAGCAGAATCTATGCATAAATGCATACGAGGGATTTCATGCTAAAGAAGGAGAGTTGTTGTTAGATACCTACAACAGATATAACATCATCCTCAACGACTTGCGGAGGAACAATATCTCCAAATCTGCTTAGGAGATAAATTACAAGTTCATCAAGAATCTGAATCCAGAATGGAAGAACTTTGCTATCAACCTCCAGATGTCCAAGAATATGGCTCGAGAGAATGTCACTGATATCTTCTCTACTCTTGCTCAACATGAAGATGAGGTAAGATCTATTAATAATGAGTTTAATCATCTGAAGGATTTTGTGGCTCTCATAACCGGCAAAGGTTCTGTATCCTCTGCAAGGTCTAAGAAAAAGGTGTCTAAAGCTCTAGTTACCGAAGTTACCGACTTTGACTCTGATTCAAGCGATGAAGAACTGGAAATTGATTCTGATCTGGATATTCAAAAGTTCTCTGAAGACTTGACTCTCATTACGCGACGATTCAAGAAGAGCTTTGGCAAGAAAAGATTCTATTCAAAGCCAAAGTATGATGGCTACAAGAAAGAGAAGTCTGAGATACGATACAAGTCGAGGCATGAAAAGAGAGAAGAAGGTCGAGAAGACAGGAAGGAAGATAGACAAGAAGGAAAGAGAGAGGAGAAGCGAGAAGAACGAAAGGATGAACCAGGAAGATGCTACAACTGTGGCAAATTTGGGCATTTCTCGAGGGACTGCAAGTTCAAGAAGGTAAAGAACTCAGAGTACTACGCAAGAAAGTCACTTATTGCCAAGAAAGTTGAAGAAGGAAAAGTGTTGATGGCTGAAGAAGAGAACTGGCTGTATCAAAGCTCCGACGATGAGGAGCAAGCACACTTCACACAAGTATCTTATATGGCAAAGCTGGATGGTGACGATGAAGACTCTGAGACTCAATCAGAAGATGCAAACTCTGAGGTAAGTGACAACTCTGAACTTATTGAATCTTTAATGGCCCAAATACATGGTATGAAAGATGAATTTGCTTTACTGAAAGGCAAACTTAGCTCTGCACATCAATCTGCATTAAGTCTTCGTGATGAAAATGCTATTTTAAAAGTTGTTGTGGAAGAAAAAGAAAAGGAAAAAGACGATTTAAAAGCTGAAAAAGCGTCTTTAAAAGAAAAAATATCTGGTTTAGAAACAGATCTTGTAAATCTTAATGCTGAAAAAGGTGAGTTCAAAATAAAATTTGAGGTTTGTTATCAAGAAAGAAATGAAGCCTATTCAAAGATTAAGCAATTGGAGGACATCAATATGAAACGAGGTCAGACTGAGCAGACATTAAATCTGTTGACTAATAAACTCCAAGATGAAAGGTTTTATAAACTGAAACCAGGTTTGGGTGTGCCAACTAATGATATTTTGAAAAAGGCACCGGAGCATCTATATAATTTTGATAAATTCGTCTCAGCAATTAGACCCATTCCTGACATTCGTGCAACTTTTGTTGAAGCAAGTACTCCTACACCTTTATCTGAGACCAAAGGTGAAGAAGAAATGGGAAAGAACAAGTCTGGTGACACTGATTCTCAAAATCTTTTTAAATCAGTTGGTTTTCAATATGGTGATTTAAACAAAAGCTATGCGACTCGAAAGATCGAATTTACTGAGTTTGAATCACTATTTACCACACCTTCCAACGAATCAGTAAGCACCAACACAGTTCTACCTGAGACTGCATGCAAATATGATAAGTATGAATCGGATGTTGATCCATCCACTATGCCATCAGTCTCAAATCCTATTGCTTCTAAACCTTTACTTGTTGAAGAGGTTGAAGAAGAACATGCTATCACGAATGGCTCTTGTTCTCAAAATGAAAAACTGGAGTTTATTGAGTCCATGACTGAAGATATATTTTCTGAAATGATGAATGCTTCAGACTCTGATCCTGTTTCTAATTCAAAGGGATCAAATTCTGTGAATGATCATACATCTGAATTGATGAAGCAAATTGATTTGTTGCAACAGTCTCTTGATGAGGTTGAAGATGAAAACTTTGATCTCAAACATAAACTTGAAAAGTCTTTAAAAGTAAATCAAGAGCTTTGCACTGAGATCAATGATTTGAAAATTACTCTGTTTAAAAATGCTTCAAATGATAAACAGATGTTCAATGATCCAAGCTGGAAGGTAAGAACCAATACAGAATTTGATGCTCCTACAAAACCTTCAGTTGTTTACTCTGATTGTCCTGAATATCCACCGAGTATTTTTGAAAAGGGTGAGACTTCAAAGAGCACTAGAAAAGAACCACCTTCTAAGTTAAAGACTAACAAGGTTCCTGTTTCTATTTCAGATATAAGAGGAAATGGAGTTGGAAGGAGTAAGAAGAATAAATACAATAGTTTGAATAAGAATGATAGGCTATCTAGTGAACCTTTTATTCCAAATAGTTGTACTTCTGACAGTGTTATTTTGAAAAGTAATTCTTTTGATAAACATGGATGTACGGTTTGTTCTGATAAATCTAAGTTCATGAATTTTGCTCGAAAGAATCTATATTGCAAACACTGTTGGGATAACTCATTCACATACTACTCCCCTCCAAAGTCCAAACAGAATAAGAGAAAAGCTAAACTGAACTTTAAGTCTAATTCTTCTGCACAACCCAAAGTGTATCGAGCTAAGGTTGCCAATCCTACTTCTAAAAAGCACTTTCAGGAATTAAATGTTAAGATGGTTTGGAAATGGGTTCCAAAACCGCGTTATGAATGGAGAGTGAAAGTCAAACCAGATGATATTCCTGAGTTGCTTGATGCTAACCGCGAAGGACCCATCCTGATATGGGTACCTAAGCAAAACTAATTGTCTCTTTTGCAGGCCTGTCGATTGTGTGTAATAGATTCTGGATGTTCACACCACATGACAGGATTCAAGCACCTCTTGCATAACTATGTGGAGGAGCCTGCCGGAGCAGTTAGATTTGCCAATTCTGAAGCCGAAGGCCACGTCAGAGGATATGGAATGCTCGATAACGGTGTTGTGAAGATTCAAAAAGTGATATATGTTGAAGGACTTGATCACAACCTGTTCAGTACCAGTCACTTCTGTGACATGAAATATCAAGTCCGCTTCACAATAACTCATTGTTATCTAGAGGATCCAGATAGTTACGAAGTCTTCAAGGCTGAGCGCAATGGAAATCTATACTATGTAGATTTTCCTACACTGTCTGCCATACGTCCAGTATGCCTACTAGCCAACGCTTCCAAAGCACAATCGTGGACGTGGCATCGACGCTTGTCTCATCAAAATTTCAGATCTATAGCGAAGCTACAGAGACAAGGTCTGGTCAAAGGTCTACCAGAAATGAGGTTCGAAAAAGACTCACTATGTCCCGCATGTGAGTTGGGCAAAATGAAGCGAAGCTCCTTCAAGTCCAAAGTTGAATCATCGACCTCATCTGCACTGGAACTTCTTCATATGGACCTTTGTGGCCCAATGCGCACAACATCTATCAACGGAAAGAAATATGTGTTGGTAATGATAGATGACTACTCAAGGTATGCATGGCTCGAGTTTCTTCGCAACAAGTCAGATGCGCCAGAGTTGATTATCGCTTTCATCAAGCGCATTCAAGTACGTCTTCAACTGCCAGTCAGAACCATTCACAGTGACAATGGCACGGAGTTCAAGAATGACACCCTGAAGAGTTATCTTACTTCCGTGGGTATTTCACACAATTTCTCTGCAGCCTACACTCCACAGCAAAATGACATTGTTGAACGGAAGAACCGTACTCTGGTTGAAGCTGCTCGTACTATGCTTGCTTACTCGAATCTACCCATGTACATTTGGGCTGAGGCAGTCACTACAGCATGTTTTACTCAGAACCGTACCATTGTGGTCAAGCGATTTAATAAAACAACATATGAGTTAATCAACAATCGTACACCTAATATCAAATTTCTTCGCGTCTTTGGTTGTAGGTGCTACATTCTTAAAGAGCGTCAAGGATTATCGAAATTTGATAAGAAAACGGATGAAGGATATCTCGTTGGATACTCTCTGACATCCAAAGCTTATCGAATTTACATTATTCGAACTAAGACGGTTGTTGAGAGCATGAATGTCTCCTTTGATGAGAATTCTACAAGGACTTCTGGACACAACAGTTCAGAACTCGTACTTAAGGACAAAGCTTCTATTCAATCCCGAATAGAACCAGCTACCAAAGGATCCACTTCTACACACTCTAACTCTACTTCATCTGAGTTAGATTTATTGTTTATTGATGCCTTTGATGATATATGTGCAGATTTTGAAAAAGGCATATCAACATCAATAACAAGTGGTACAGGCTCGGAGGTCCCTAATATATCTAAAGACATGTTTGGACCTTCCGAAGAAGTCACTGACACTTCATCTCCATCAGGTACGAGTACAAAGTTAGTTTCTGACTCTACTAATGCTGAATCTGTCTCTACAGATAGTTCTTCTGGAAACGAAGTCCCGAGCACTTCAACTGCTAGCCCAGAAGCTTCAGTATCAGAAACACCAGTACAAGATGTCCTGAGTACATCTATGGAGCAACCTGACGTGCAAGATGACAACGATGCGTCAAATACGCAACAAACAGTTGAAGCATTACCAAGCACACATCGTTGGACTAAGGATCATCCCCTGGAAAACGTGATAGGTGACGTACAATCTGGTGTCATAACAAGATCTGCAATAGCCAACTTCTGCATGTTTTCAAGCTTCCTTAGTTCCCTAGAACCGAAGAAAGCGTATGAAGCTCTACGTGATCCATTCTGGATTTCTGCTATGCAAGACGAGCTTCTACAATTCGAAAGGAACAAGGTATGGCGCTTGATCCCACTACCTAAAGGTAAATCCGTTATTGGAACAAAGTGGGTGTTCAGAAATAAGAAAGATGAAGCTGGAGTAGTCGTGAGAAACAAAGCTCGACTGGTCGCCAAAGGGTATTGTCAACAAGAGGGCATTGGCTATGATGAAACATTCGCCCCGGTTGCAAGGATCATAGCCATCAGAATCTTTCTCGCATATGCAGCGCATAAAAACTTTACAGTCTATCAAATGGATGTAAAATCGGCTTTCCTGAACGGCGTTTTGCATGAGGAGGTTTACGTGGCTCAACCTAAAGGTTTCGTTGATCCTCATCACCCCGATCATGTCTACGTCCTAGACAAAGCACTGTATGGTCTTAAACAACCGCGAGCCTGGTATGAAACTCTCACTAAATTTCTACTTGCTTCTGGTTTCAAGAAAGGTACAGTAGATACTACCTTATTTCTCAAAAGGCAAGGTGAGGACTTGATTCTCATTCAGATTTATGTTGACGACATAATTTTTGGGTCGACAAATCAGAAATTTTGTAAGAACTTTTCAAAAATAATGGAAACAAAGTTTGAGATGTCGATGATGGGTGAATTGAATTTCTTTCTTGGCCTACAAGTAAAGCAATTACCCGACGACATATTTATTAATCAAGCTAAATATATAAAAGATATGTTGAAAAAGTTCAATATGTCAGATAGTTCAGTCATGAAAACACCAATGGCTACTGGTACACTGTTAGACGCAGATCCCTCCGGGAAACCTGTTGATCAAAAGGTGTATCGTAGCATGATTGGATCTTTACTTTATCTGACTGCAAGTCGCCCAGATATAATGTTTGCCACATGCTTTTGTGCGAGATATCAGTCTAATCCTAAAGAGTCGCACTTAACTGCTGTTAAGCGAATCCTTAGATATCTCAAAGGCTCTCCTGATTTAGGCCTTTGGTATCCAAAAGATTCTCGTTTTGAACTAACTGCCTTTACAGATGCTGATCATGCAGGATGTAAGCTAGACCGGAAAAGCACCTCTGGATCATGTCAATTCATAGGTGACAAACTTGTGAGTTGGACTTCAAAGAAACAAAACTGTGTTTCAACATCCACTGCCGAGGCTGAGTATGTAGCTGCTGCTAGCTGCTGTTCTCAAGTCCTCTGGATGACGACACAGTTAAGGGACTTTGGATACAACTACAAGCGTGTTCCTATTTATTGTGATTCCAAGAGCGCAATATCTATAACTACTAACCCGGTACAGCATTCGAAGACAAAGCATATCGATGTACGCTATCACTTCATTAAGGATCATGTAGAAAAAGGTAATATTGAAATGCACTTTGTTCAAACTGACTTCTAGTTAGCTGATCTTTTCACCAAGCCATTGGATGAAAAATCGTTTCAATTTCTCATCAGCAAACTTGGTATGTTGAACATGTCTTAGACCTTACTCATGATTATAGGGGAGTATTCTATGTTTTTATCTTGTGTGTTATTTTTAAACTGTTGCTAACGAGAGAGGAATCATTTTCATAAATGATTACCCTTATTTCTTTTATTTATGTAGGTTTGGTCAAGTGACAATGGTTTCTAATCACATCAGATTAGAACCCGCACTTCAGTGCTTTATTTATTTTTTCTGCTTTATGTAAAAAAAAAATTATCAGTTAAGGGGGAGAATATCTGTGATTTTAACAGATTTTTGGATACTTAAATGCTTATCTGACCGTGTGTTCTTAAAGATAAATACTTGCGTTTTATCTTGTCAATATACTTTGTCAAGTATTCATACACATAACGGTTCAGAACATTCTATTTGACTTTGTTATTACCATGTATCAAAAGTTAAATCTTTCTATGGTAATACTCACGTTATTTGTATTCACTGTTGATTGAATCAAACGTCATTTCATGTGCTTTCATTGAAAATATGTTTATATATTGTTCATATAAACAACATTCGTTTTTGATTCTCCAAAATATTATTCTTCATGACAAATCGTCTATAAGCTTAATTGAAAAACTCCTTAAGAACTTAAATTGTCAAACTCTTTTAGTTTGAGGGGGAGAATTGCATCGTCAAACATCTTCTGTTTTGACTTCTCCAAAATTTTTACTCTTCATGTAACAAGTGGTATTTGTGCTTACATGTACAAAAAGCCTGTTGAACAACATATTCTTTTAGGAAAATACATGGGATTCAGTGTGAGTACTTAACAGAACTTCCATGGATTCACGATAACCAGTGTTTCCTACCCAGGAAGTATTCCCTGAGTGATTGAGGGGAGAGGGGTCAAAAGAATTGAGTGTTGGTGTGTGAAGAGGTAAAATGGAAAAGAGAGATTGGTTAAAAGTGAGCATTAAAAGAAAGAGGGTGAGTGAACAGAGTAAAAGAATATCAGACTCTGCACCAAACCACTTTCTGAGCCGGGCAACCACATAATCTGATTGGTTCACATTCTTTGGTGACCATCATTGAAATAGGCAACTAGCCCATGCCATCTCTTGCATACAACCCCACCAGCTACTCATTCTTTTCTTAAAAAGAGAATGTTTCACATTTTCTGGGGACGCAACACATACGCTATTGGTTCTTCATTTGGAAGATACTAATATTGAAAAAGAAGGAAAGTTGCCCCACCTTCGAACCCTTTCTTATGCACATTGAGTCTTTGTACAATTTGTTGTTGTCTCAACAAGTTTACATACTTTGAGCCTATATTGAAAAAGCAATCATCTATGCTTAACTTCTTTCATACACATGCACGAGCACACAGAAATTTGTTTTCTGTCAGAACGTTCATAGATAATCATGTGTTATTCGTTGATTGAATGGAAGACCTGGGGAGCTAACATTAAACCAGCTCCTTATATAGTAACTTTGTGTTACTCAGTGACTTTGTGTCATTGACAGGCATTCTAACTGAGTCATTTGTTGATTCAGGGTTACAACTCTTAAACTGTTTGAATTTGCAAAGATTTAAACGGTTACTACTTTCTATTTTAATCTGAAAAGATTGAAATAATCACTCTTTCCATCTGGGAAGACTGCTTTTATTTCCATACAGGGCTCGTTACATGAAGATTGTGCTTACGTGATCATACACAATAGGGGAGATTGTCTTGAAAAGGGGGAGATTGTTTTGCAAAGTTTTGATGATGATAATTCTCACCACTCATCAAAAAGGGGGAGAAGATACAAAAAGGGAGAATTATCAAAGAAGGAGAATATAATCTGAAGATTGCTGAAGATTTTCAAAGATTTGAAGTTTTGAAGCTATCAACGTCATATCTGAAGAAAAGAGAAGACCCGAAGACAATTGCAAATTTTTTTTAATCTTGAATCCAAAGGGGGAGATTGTTGGATCAAATAATTGTATTCAAGATTAAAGTTAAAGTTCAGGGCCTAAACTATAACTGTTTGATAGTTATAGTTAAAGGGTTTATTATGTAATAAGTAAATAGTTATTTGTAAATGGGCCTAAAGCCTGTTAGAAAGCCCATAAGCCCATTAGGCCTAAAAGCCTGGGTATTTAAAGTTATGTTTAGTTTAGGTTAACCTTTGATAATTATTGGTTAGAGATTATAGTCAAGTGAAGTTTTCTCTGTAATCAAAGGGTATCAAGAACACACAAGGGTTTCATTGTTTATTCAAGGGATTGGTACGTTATTATTAATCTTTATATCTCTTTATCTTATTGTGTTCTATGATTGTTTACCAACTAGTTAAATCTGGGATAACAGTTTTTTTTCAATATTTTGGTAAGATCGTCTCATCTTTTTCAATATTGCTTTAGATGAATGATGATGATGATGGAGCTACTGGGTTTTTCTTTGATTGTTGCTTCAATTTTGCCATCTATTGTTGCCATAGGTTGTTTTATTAAAAAAATTATAAGAATTTATCAAACAACAGATAATTCATAATGTCATTTATGTCATTCAGACCGTTGATTCGGAAAAAAAAAAAAAAAAAAAGTAAACAACAACAACAATTTATCCGGATAGACAAATTTATCCAGACAGACAAATTTATTTATACAGGACTTAATGGAAAAATTTGGTAAACAGCCCCTTAGACATTATAGGGCAACTCATTCTCCATTTCTATTTTCTGGACACACTGTTCAGATTGCACAACAAATGCCCAAACCAACTTAAACTATCACCAAAGAGCCAACCCAACCTAAACCAACACCAAACGAACCAACCCACTTGCTCATGATCGAACCACAGGCAACAAACTAGAACCAAACATGACCAAAGTGGTCAGTTGGGCTTTCCGCCACAACGCAAGTCCTTTCTCAAACGTTCGTTCGAGAAAGAAGCTCAAATTGTAACAAAATCTTCGGCTTCATATTCACGATACACCTTAAAACTTTACCACATCGAAGGCACGTAGACCTGTTCTTTCAAATTTTGAGTAGCGCTTTCCGTCGGAAAACCTCTCACCGCCCCAATCGTCCACTGAGCTATAATTCCGGCAGCAACGGCAAACCGAAGCTGCCTATCAAGAACATCTTGATTCACAAACATCTCTGGTTGGGTCGTCAACTTCCTCATAATCGCAGCAACGACCGCATCACCTGAACCCGTTCTATCGCACGTAAACGGTGTTATCAGCACGTCTTCGGTCCCAACCACGACCCCATCAAAATCCGGAGCATAATAATGAAGCCGAAGGGTCCCATCTGTCACAAATAAGAATTTCAATTTATCGTGCCATAAAGGGGAGATTTCTTCGCGGGTGTAGTGATAATAATCTTTCCCTTTTTCTTTTGTTTCATCGTGGGTTTCTGCATAGTATTGCGGCTGGTAATTTCTTCGTCTTTCATGGTACTGTTCATCGAGAAGGAATTCAAGTTCTTGTTTGCTAACTTCGATGATGTCAGCTTGTGCCCAGGCGTTTTTTATCACTTTCATTGTTTCGTGGCGGGATTTCCATAGTGGCAATGGGAGATTCATGTCGAAGAATATAAGGCTACCGAATTTTTTAGACCATGAGATTGCTTTAAACAAGGCGGCTTGCATCGAGTCGGATGTAAGGACTTCGGAATTGAAGTGGAATATTCTTGCCTGCATAAAAATAGAAACAATGGGATATTTTTTAATATGGCTGGATCTATACATCACACAAGAGTTTAGATTGAAATTTGCAAAAATAGAAGCAATCGAATATTTATCACTACGGCTGGATGTTTACATTTCACAAGAGTTCAAATTGAAGCATCAATTCTATAAGAGTCCAGCAAGGAAACAAAACATTCTTGTACGTATAAAATATAAAGCAACGTATTGAATCAACATAGACTCTATGCTGTTAATATCGCGATATATCGACGATATATCGTGTATCGCTCCTAAACGAAATATCGTTGGTCAAATATCGCTATTTGTATCGGGTACCGATATATCGCCGATATATTGACCAAAATATCGGCCGATAATACCGATATATCGTTTATGAACACTTTTCCTATATTTTGTTTTGTGAAACTTGTTTAAGTTGATGTTGAAACTATTTTAAGTTGATGTTTGATGTTGAAACTATGTTTTTAGTTAATGCATATGATATGTTCATAAATGCATACTGATATATATATATATATATATATATATATATATATATATATATATATATATATATATATATATATATATATATATATATATATATATATATATAATTCTAAGAAATATTATATGAACCGATATTTTTGACCGATATATCATCGATATTTCCGATATATCGTGTATCGGTCCCTGACCGATACACCACCGATATCCGATATTAACAGCATAGCAGACTTGATCTTGCCTCACAGAATAGTTTATGTCACAGCATTTTTAAGACTATACTCACCTACAGGAGTTTGGGATGGGGGAGAGGATATATATATATATAGGAATGGGTTCCAGTGGAGATAAATTTTTTGGTGAGAACAAAACTTTCATTTACCTTCAACTACCTTCACTACCTATTTCTATCACCATGACCGAAACTTTTAACAAATTTATTCATGCGAAAGTGGTTGAAGGTATGTAAAGGTTCGTGAAGATAAAGGTGAAGATGAAGACAGATGAAGGCAACCACAAGGGTTGTGGCATACTGGTTAAGACCCTGGGAGATGTGGTGGAATATTCCATCTGCCCAGGGTTCGAATCCAGGCATACACAAAAGTTGTGGCCACTGAGGTTTAATCGGGGTTGATGTCTTACGGTCATAATTTGCCAAGGGATTAGTCTAGGCATAGCCTAGGACACCCTTCCAAAAAAAAAAGATCGATGAAGGTCCGTGCTCTTTGTCAGCTTTCAATTGAAGTAGTTGAAGGTCCATCTTCTTTGTCACATCCTCCTTGTCCCAGTTTCTCATGGAATGAGTATGTTATTTTTTTGATTTCGGAATACATATATCTTTTGGGGGGTGAGAGTTCCACAGTTCTTTATGAACATCTCTATTTGATGATTTGTGAGCTGTCAATTAAGGTAGTTGAAGGTCCACATTTTTAGCCATTAGATCAAAAAATCAACTCATCTAAAGACTCAAAAGTGTTCTCACCATTGTCACCAAAACTCTTATTCTCACACGATCCCAATTCTATATATATATATATACATACATATAGATAGATAGATAAATAGAGAGAGAGAGAGAGATCCCAAAAACAAATCAACGAATGGCAATGAAGTACTCCCTCTGCCAAGAAAGGAGCCAACTATTGAATTTAGAAAGATGTAGCATTTCAATTTGTTTATCTAAAAAATGCTGGTATGCCAGTACCCTTTATATAGCTATATGAAGCTATCAAATTTTCTTCAGACAGAAAATAGCTATTCATTTTAAAAGTTAAACACAATTTCATGTCACAGTCAAATGCCAAATGTGGACTCATTTTTGGAACATAGGTACTGGAAGGCAAGGCATAACTTACAAAAAGTTCAAGACATGCACATCATCAAAGTGAGGCTATGACTTGCGAAAATTCAAAAGCGTGTATTTGTTTGCAATTTTGCATGCACCAATAATCATTAAATGGGGCAAAAGGAAATGTATATCTAAACAAAGAACTTCTTAAAGCCTCATTAACAGCAGTAAAGTTTAAATATACATAGTTACATATAACAAACCACCTACGTTCATTTTAAATCATCTGTTAACAATCTATTAACATCAATTTAACAGTACATCAACCGACATTGTACTAATATGAGCAACAAAAATTATTAACGTCAATTAACAATAACAGTAAAAGCATACCGGCCACCGATATTCAAGTAAACTTATGCCCATACACAGAAAACGATGAGAGAAGAGGCAGAGGTGAAGAGATGAAGAACCAAGAAAAGTCACCCACTAATGTTGACTGTCCAATTTCTTATTTCTTTTTGCGCAGTATATTAGTTGTAAAGGTGATTAATAGCATCTCCAATCATGAAATTTCTCTTTCCTACACATTTTATAAACCTTCTACAGCCAATCCACATCATTTATAATTAAAAAGTATAATATAAGAGAGTGGGTGAATTCATTAACTAATTATTTATTAAATGGTTTTGGCCCACAAAAAGGGTGGTGGAACCGGTCCACACTTTTCTTTGTCTAGCAATGATATAAACCGGTTTTTTCCAAGCTAATGTGGCACTGTACCGATTTCTCTCTCCCATTGGAGATGGCCTAATAGGGAAACTGAGTGGGCCAAAAACTTTGGATTTGCATCTTGCTTCAAAAGCCAAAAGTACTTTGCTCGGTTGGCATTCCTATGCTGAGTTGCTGACGACGGTATCTTCTACCTTCACGTGCACCTTGTGTGCCTAGAACCTCATAGGTTAAGGTGAACACCTCAAAGAAGCAGACGAGCCTCGGCCAAGGCGGGGATTTAACATTGCACTTCAACAATGCCTAGGCATGCCCTTAATCAGATGCTCCAGTTTTAGCAGAGTTTAACATTAAAATGCCACTTAAGCAGCCGCGTAGGTGTTAAGGTACCCTACATCCCTACCACTCCGTTTATCTAAGCCATGTAGTCGTTTACCTACGTGTTAAGCATCCCCGACCGCTTCGATTAGCACTAATTGTTGAATTAAGCGTTTCAAATACAAAGGTGGGAGCTAACCAAATTTTCTCAATGGTGCATAGATCAGCTTATTTAAACTAGGAGGTCCTCTTTCAGAGTGATTGTATCAATAAAACAAGAAAATAGTCATTTAGACAAGTAACTGGATCAAGATGAAGTTAGTAATTATATGAAAATTTTAATTCCTATACGCATACATAATGTCCTAATCTAATAATAACATTTTATACATTAAAATAAGCTGTTTGTGTTCACTTAAACATTCACTTGATTTCTCTTGGGCTATGAAGCTCTAGAAGGTAAAGCAACCATCTAGCTCCGCATAATACTTTTTAGAGCACTAACTTTCACATTTTATCACATGTATTCAAATTGGTGGTTGCCTCTTGCTTGGGTCAATAAGATCTTTGATGTGGCTAAGTACACTAGAGTGAATAGACAACATAGCTTGTTTCTCGGTTCTAATGATGCATTAAAAGGGTGCAATTAGTGCCTGAAAAAAGAGTAAATGACCATTACAACAGAAGGGCCTATGTTCAATCGAGCTCACGGAAGTTCAACAAGAAGACAGCTACACAATTGGCACGACATTTACTCAACCGAACTGGAGAAATGAGGACTTGATCCATACATATTGGTTTTACACAACAAAATTGAGGAGAATCACATGGCAAAATATGATACTCAGCTTCGCTTTTTCACATTTGAGTTGGGAGGGATTTATTCTTGTGGTAACTTGATTGTTTCACATAAACCTTACCTCAGAGACCATGATCCTCTTTATTTTGGAAAGCTCAGTTGGATTTTCGCACGGAGTTACTCAAGGGAGCTACAAACACATTCTCTTGTTCAGAAAGTTGGGCTCGCTCAAGGCCCTTAGTCAATCTAGGGAAGAAGTCTCCATAATGTTCCTCTGTTCCTTGTGCTTATTTTGTGCGTTCTAGCTCGGATTAATGAACTTTGAGTTAAAACAATATGTTCTAGTGCCTAATGAGATGTGTCTGGTAGGGAGGTTGGCCCCTACGCTTAAACATTCCTGAGTTAGTCGTGTTTTTGGTAAGGTTGCCTTGAGTCCCTAACTCGAACATTACAGGACCAATATGGGTCTTCGGTTATGAATTTCATAAATGAAGTAGTTAATGGTGGGGTTACCATTATCCATTTTGTAGTGATGACTGACGGATCTTGTATGTGTTCCTAAGAAAAGGAATCCCTCCATAAGAGCTCGAGCATGAAAATTCGACTTTGTGAAAGTGCCTTACCGGTGAGATCTTATTGATTGCTTAGCCTTAATTAGCATTAAACAATGGATCCGTATATCATTAACTAGGCCTTGCATTGACTAAGGGGTTGTTTGTTTGTTTTTTCAGACCTTTTTACACACCACCTCTTATTAATTATTACTCAAATAAGACTTCAGACTTTAGACCTCTTAAAAAACAAACGACACCTAAGGGAAGCAATTTGTCTTAACCAAGAAGAGTTTATGAGAGTGATATGGGGAGAGAAGGCCTCTTAGAGGTAGAAAGTAGACTAAAGGAGAGTCTCTTTTAGGTGTTGTTCTATTGATGAGCTTGTCCTTACTAATCTGCTGGGTTATGAAAGGCCCATTTATAAGAGTTTTCCAAGTTTGAGTTCCTCATTTGCTTGTTTGTTCGTCAGAGATTTTGAGCAAAACTTCTTTCACCAAAGAGTAGTAGTGTTCTTTGAGTGTTCATGTATAGTTAAAGCATTGCTCTCAAAGATATTTGAATACTTGAAGACAAATGTTTAGACTAGAACAACTTATAGACCAAATTCAATAGAACCAACATTTTGTATAATGACTATGGGTAAATAAGTAACACAGGTTTAAACTTCCCAAAAAGAAAAAGGAAACACTACTCCCTTGGTGGCTTGGGCTGACTCAGAACATAATTTCAAAGCCATATTTCAATTGCAGTTTATCTGGGACATGGACATGATAAGATGAAAATTGAAATGGACAAAGTATGTCAGTAACAAAGATTGTTTCAAATCTTACTCAAAAGCAAAACAGTTTAAGGAACAGAATCAAGAAATAATGGGATAATGTTTGTTTGTCAACCAAATAGTACCTCTTTTAGCACCGAAAGGTTCACTTCAGAGCTCATCAAAGAATCCTCAGCTGCCTCTTTAACCTTCTCAGCTTTCATCTTCCCCTTTCCATCAAACTTAATCTTCATATAAGCACAACCAGTTTTCTCATTTCCATCAATTTTCACACCTCTAGTTTGAACTTTTTCCTTATTCATCAACAAAACCAACTGGTGACCAAAATCATCATCCCCTACCTTTCCCATGAACGCTGCCCTACCTCCAAGCCTCGCGTGTGCTATGGCCACATTCGAAGGGGGTCCACCAGGCGCCCTTGCGAACTCCGGCGGGTCCCACTGCAGCATTTTCCACTCTGAGTATATGTCCGGGTGCAATTGCTGGTCTGAAACCCTAACTGTGGGAACAAATTCCTTTTGTGCAGCTCCAAAGCAGCAAATCAGAGGAGGGTCCTCGTAAGGGATATCAACGCCATCATCAAAATCCTCTACCTCTTCTTCTTCTTTTTCAGTTTTGTTTACTTGTGTGTCTGATTTCTTGGTGTGGCTGGAACTTTTAGTGGGAGGAGTTGTCGTGACGGTAGAGGTGGACTTTTTCCGGCCACGGCGAGCGGGTTTCGGTGGGGAGGAGACAGTGTGGTCGCCATTGATAGATGCTCTAGGTATGTAAATGGAACGGAAGCAGGCCGTAGGATGGAGAGATGGCAGTGAAGGAAAGAACTGAAGAATTGCCATGGCTGGAGATGGTAGTTAGGGTTTAACCTTTGGTATCGGGGTTTCTGATAGGGTTGTCCTTATCGCGTAACGGAAAAGGATTCAAATCTAAAAAGAAAATCATAAATAAACATTATATATTTTAAACTACATCTTCGTTTCTCTTCTTAGAAAAATTATTATTGAAGAGACTTGTTATAAGAATCTTATATGATTTGAACTTGTTAAGATGCTTAAAATCAACTTATAAACATATTGTAACGCTTTTAGATATGACGTTTTATTGTTGGTGTTATTAATCTAAGAGGGTGTTTATTTGCGACTTAATAGGGCTTAATGGTCTATCCGGCTTATTCGCACAGCTCTTTTAGGTTATTTACTTGTGGCTTATTCGCACAGCAAGTGACTTAATCGCACAGTTGAATTTGTTGTGTTGTCCCCATTCAGCCAAAAGAAAGACATCACTACCCTTTGTTTTCAAACCATTCCTTCCTTCCAGGTTCACACGCCTCCCTTTCCTTTCCAGGTTCAAACCCTAGATTTCAAGCACACCTCCTTAGATTCAAAACAAGCCTCCTCCTTTCGATTTCGATTTCGATTTTGTTTTCGTTGTGAAGTTCCATATTGCATTTCAAGTTCGATCTCATATGAAGTTCGATTTCCAAGTTTTGTTGTGAATTCGTTTGATTTCATTTTCGTTTTTGAGTTCTACATATCGTTTGATTTCGGTTTCATTTCCAGATATCGTTTGATTTAGATTTCTTTTTCCATATTTTGTTTGTTTCGATTTCGTTTTTTGAAGTTCTAGACCCGTTTGATTTCGATTTCGCTTTTTGAAGTTCCAAGACCTGTTTGATTTCTATTTCGTTTTTGAAGTTTCAGATTTGATTTCATTTTTGTTTTTGAAAATCTACATATAGTTTGATTTCGATTTCGTTTCCAGATATCGTTTGATTTCGATTTCTTTTTTGAAATTCCATATTTTGTTTGTTTTGATTTCGTTTTTTGAAGTTCCAGGCCTGTTTGATTTCGATTTCGTTTTTGGAAGTTCCAGACCTGTTTGATTTCAATGTTGTTTTTGAAGTTTCAGATTTGATTTCATTTTCGTTTTTGAAGTTCTATATATCGATTGATTTCGATTTCATTTTGAAGCTTCAAATTTTGATTTCCTGAAGCTGCTTCACATTTCTGTTCTCTGCTCACAATTTTTTTTGTTCAGATTGTTCATTGACTCCACAAGTTCATATTTTTTCCTCATGGATTCCCACAAGTTCATAGTTTTGTTGAAGTTTATCTGATAAATTGATGGGTAAAACGGTCATTTCTATCATTCAAACGGTTGATTCAGTAAAAAAAGTAAACAATAATAAAGTTTTATCCAAACAGAAAAATTTATCTATACAGACAAATTTATCCATTCAGGACTTAATAAATTTTTTTGGTAAATAGCCCCTAAGTCTTATATAGCAATTTATTAGGATACTTTGATATTCTTGTCATCCTATGAACCTAATTTTAGGGCGTGTTTGGTTTGCGGGATTGGAATGGATTTGGAGGGATTTGGATTTCAAATCCATTCCAATCATGCGTTTGGTTTGCAGGAAAGGATTTCGTTGCTGGATTTCAAATCCGTTGACCATTTTAAAATCCCTCATATGATGGATTTGGAAATCCTTGGCATTGGGCGTGGATTTGAAATCCAAATCTGATGGGTTCTAAAGCGTGATCCATACTTCAAATTGTATCGATCCAAATTCAACGTTTACCAATAAAAATAATTTTTTTATAAAAAAAACTCAATCCAAATCCAAATCCTACAAACTAAGCAAGACTTGTAAAGGAATGGATTTGAAATCCATTCCAAATCCTACAAACCAAACACATGAAGGGATTTCAAATCCCCCCAAATCCAAATCCCTCAAAATCCAAATCCCTCCTTGAAATCCAATCCATTCCATTCCAATCCCGCAAACCAAATGCATTGTAATGATAACATATGCTTTTGAGTTGAAATATATACATCACGTTAATATAATGTGTACTCAAATCATCAAGACTCATCTATGGTGCTAGATGGAAGGTAACTACACTAATTGAACATTAACTAGCACCCCACTAGCGTAATCAAGACTCATCTCGGGTGCTAAAAAGACCCTAAATTCACTATATAACATACGTAACTAGAAGCGGATTCTCATGATCTAATTTATCCGTTGGCAGCGAACTAGCATTCTCGAGATGTGTTCTGCGAGTTATGTGAGCTCCAATTCACTATATAATGTACTAGCATAAATCTAGACACATATCTACCAAACGAACAACTTAGTTCCATATTCAGATACACAAATGACGTATACATGCATTTTCAAAAACACATTTATGCACACAAATACCCTGAATAAAAAATTGATGTTCTAAAATCTCATGTCTCATTCTTGTCTATCAAAAAGAGAATATGAACATGAATCAAATAAAGTAATATTTAAAAAAATCCGATGTTTATTCACGTAATTGGTGGGACAGAAAGGAGACATGAAATTTTCGGTTACCAAATTTTTATTCAAATACCCTGTGTGGACACATATGCCTCATAATAATGTGTCCTTATGGCCATGGAGGTTCATCTACGATAACTCTAAGCCAGTCATGGTCATCTGGGAGATTAGTAGGTGCGCACAAGTTGGCCCAGAAACCACGGTTACCCAAAAAAAAAATGCATTTAACACATTAACACATTATATTGCATATTGCATATATCTTTTTTTAAAAAGCATTATGACAATTACCATGCACAATTAGTTGAGTTATGGCAGTTCTAACACTTAGAGCATCTTCAACTTATACTATTTAATTTTAAAAAGTAAGTACGAAAAGGTACATTCTTGAAAAAAAAAATTACATATAACTCCAACATCTACTATATTTTAGAGATTTTAACATTAATTATATTATTAATGTGAATTCCCAAATCAAGCCATGACATTCAAATCACACAAATCAATATGAAATTGTAGAGAGAATCTAGAGAGAGAATGTAGAAGTCATATATCTCACAGAAGTCACAAGATTACAATACGCTCAATACAATGTCACTCAGTTTCTCTCAAGACAAAAGACTATTTATATGAAAATAGAATCACTCACATGCTTAAACTCTCATAACACATACAAAGCTTAACAACATTAACTTTGACTTTGTTGACTTTACAGACTTTGACTTTGTACATTAAATCTTGGATACAACAAATACACTAACATTCTACCTGTAACACCCTGGATTTTCATTATATATAATCGTTGTATTCTTGCGTTTACCTTTTGTCGTAAACGCCGAGTCTTGATCTGTGAGTTAGTGTTTGGGTTTTTGGTTGAAATTGTGGGAAACAGGGAGTTACGCGGGCTATGCCGCGGCTTGTAGGCCGCGAGGAAAGTCGCGTAACCCTCTGGAGGATTTCCAGATTGTTGACACGCGCGGGTTATGTCACGGCTTGAAGACCGCGAGCTAAGTCGCGTAACCCACTGGGAGTTCCCAGTTTTGTGGCACGCGCGGGCTTCCCCGCGGCTTAAAGGTCGCGAGATAAGTCGCGTAAGACCCTGGTCGACTAAAAAGGTGGTCAGCCACAAATATCTATTGGTTGATATTTCTCTCTCTTTCTCTTCAATCCTCTCTCTCTAAGTTTTCTCTTTGGTTTCTTCAATCTTTGAGGCTCCGTTGATAGCTAGTTTTAAGTGCATTGCTCGGGGTTTCGGTGTTTTAAGCTTCACCTCTTCGTCGTGATCGTTATCTGGTTTTCCGGGTTTTATCCTAAAACCTATTGGTGAGTTCCTACTACCATTTTACAAACATTATACATGTCAAAACTCTTATTTGCGAAATCCGAAGTATTTCTACGGTATGATTTCATGTTCTCTACATTTTGATATAAATGAAGTTTTTGGTGATTTTCGGGGTTCCCGATCTGTTTTGACTAAAATGACGGGTTCCGCCTTATTAGAAGTAAAATGATGTGTTACTTGCCCATGTTTGTGGCTTATTGAAAGAATGTATATAAACTGGTTTTATGATTTTCTTTCTTACCAGTAGTTGGTCTGGAAAATGGCATTTTGAAATATAAATGTGTTGAAAGCTGTTTATCTAGCTTTGTTGGTCACATGAAATATTATGACAAGTCATGACTATACTAGTGGATCCCTTGGTATCGAGTCGGCTTATGGCTGGGAAGGTTGTGCCCCTTCTGTTGTAGTTAGATGCACTTGATCTTCGGGGGAACTTGGTACGGTTATGTGAGACCGGTTACTAGCCATGGGTCAAATGTAGTCTAACGAAAGAGTATGACTGGTTCCTTGGGGGCCTCCCTCATATCGTAGTACGGACCGAAGCGTTCGTGGCCATGGTTCCATGTATTTAGCTCATAACTCAGATATGTGGCTTACTTTGTGTTCCACTATAATCCTTGGTAAATCGGGTAATCCCCGTCATCGAAAGATGTGTTTTGGACCGGTTGTCCGTATATTATCAAAGAACTGTATTTGCATAACTAAACCTTTGAAAGGATTTACTTTGATGCATTTGATTATATCTCTTGAGATTTATGAACTGTATGTTCTCACTAGGCTTTAAGCCTAACACTTTTTCTCAAATGATGTATATAACAGGTTTCCCTTAGCGGTGGGTTGCCAGGCTTTTGAGAGACGGGTTTGGTCTCGAGGCATTTTGAGATGACTAGTATTGTAACTGGGCATTTGTTAAGTCCCATTCTTTTGGTGAATTATGGATTGTCAACTGATGTAATCTTGATAGAGGTGTCTAGATTAGTTTGTTGATGAATCCTATAGTTGTGTAGGTTTTGTAAAGTCTTAAGGACTGATCCCCTTTATGGGAGGTTTATATCAATACGAATGTCATGTTGCCATGTCTCCAGGTTTTAATTTACTCTGATTTTTAGGGTGTTACACTCCCCCTTTGTATTCAAGATTTAAAAAAAAATTGACACTAGTCTTCAGCTCTTGATTCTTCAAACTTTATCTCTGACGGTCTTAAACTTTGAAGCTCTGATAATCTTTAAGCTTTGATGCTTTGAAGAATCTTGAAAAGTCTTTCACTATGCTTTGTAAAGTCATCAAGTCTTGAACTTGAATTTGAACTCTTTAAACAATCTTGAACAATGCATCTTTGTGAATTTGAGGAATCTTTCAAAATTTGTATCTTCATCTCTGTAATATCTGAACTGTCTTCTGAAAATAAACTTTCTTGAATCATCTTGATTTGTCTTTGAATCATCTCTGAATAATTTCTTTTCATCAGACTTGATCTAATTGAGAACATATTTTATGTTCTATTTAGAAGTTTTATAAAGTAATCAACATTATTGTATTGGGCCTTGTATTGGGTTTGGGCTTAATTGTATACAAGGGAGTATGGGGGTATAAACAGGAATCTTGTAGTGTGTTTTAGGGTTAACCTTTCATTGTGTAATTTTCAGTTTAGCAAACATGTAGACATACGGCTACTGTTTACTCTGTAGTGTAGTTTACTTGCTTTCAATAAAACTACAGATTTCTATCCCTTAATCCTTATTATTGTTTATCTTCAATCCAATCATGATCTCAATGGACCTCACATAATTGAACTTTCAGAATTTTTCCCCAAGTCTTTTTCACTTTGACATCTCTCTATGGCTTTGAAATTGAACTTTCAAAAAAATTCTCCCCCTTTTTGATGATTGTGAGCATCATGATCATCAAAACTTCTTCAATTTTATCAGTTTCTTTGAATCTCCCCCTTTATATGAAAACAACATCTTCTGCCCTTTTGATCTGAACATCCGTCAATTCATAAAATGTATATACCTGAATCTTTTCAAATTCAGATATAATAAGAATTATAACCCTGAATCAACAAATGATACAGTTAGAATGCCTGTAAGTAGCACGGAGCCACTTTGTACAACATATGTACATTGGAAAGGAGCTTTTGTGATGTTCACTCCCCCAGGGCTTCCATTCAATCATCGAAAAACCACAAAGGAATTTTCTATGAATGTTATGACAAGAAAACTTATTCCTTGTGTGTACGTGAAAGTGTAGAAATGATTGAAGCTACTTAAGCTTTTTTAGGCTCAAAATATGTAAATTGTTGAGACAGCAACAAGTATTACACGGACTCAATGTGCATGAAAAAGGTGCGAAGATGGGGCAAAACTCCTTCTTTTTTCAATATCTAAATCTTCCGAGTGAAGACCAGATAACAGATGTGCTGCGTCCCCAAAGAAAATGAAACATTTCTTTGTTAAGAAAGAAACGAGTGGTTGGGGTATCAAAGAACTTGACAATTTGTTTATATGAACGAATATAAACAATTTAGCAATGAACGCTCAACGATTGAAATGATGATTTATGCTCAACAACATTGAATTACAAACGAGAGTATTACCATCGAAAAATTATTTCTTTATGAGACGTGGTAATAACAACAACAATATGAAGTACTGAATCGGTGTGTGTGAATACTTGACAGTATATAAACAAGATAATACACAAGTATTGATCTTTGGAAACACACGGTCAGTTAAACATTAAAGCTCAATAATGAAAAACATTTAAAATCACATTTCTAAATTCAAGAAATCTTTTGAGAATAAGAAGTGGTTTGAACATTTCAGAAAATATTTTTCATGTTCGAAAGTTGTTCTTCTTTCAAACAATCAAAGATCTAGATCAGAAGATACTTACAAACATTTAGGCTCCCCCTTAAATCATGATATAATGATTTAGATTTAGTTAAGCTCCCCTGGATATTTTTAAAATATCCTTGTCTTTAAACATTGAAGACCGAGTCCTAAACTGATGTGTTTAGAAGTCTAAGTCCTTTAACATTTAAGAACGTGTTCTGATCTGTTGTAATCAGAAACCATAATTTTTGACATTAAGGTGCGGGTCTTGAACTGTGTTATTCAAGAGCCTCTTTTCTTGCTCCCACTTAAACCTTGGGTGCTTGCAACACATATTTAGCTTTTGGTACCCACTGGTATTTGGTTCCTGATGTGTTAGTTGCAGTTCTTTTGGGGGTAACATAATATGAACTATACCGGTAATTGAAAAAATTATTACTTACAAAGTCATTTATTCCACAGTAAGAACAACAAATCTTCTTTTGAGCAATCCTGATCAAATGATTAGTTGAGTAAAACATATCAGGTTTACCAAAATATTTACCTTTGTGTGCACTGTTCTTTTTGGCATTGGATGTGGATGCAGATGCTTTGTAATTCTTCTTTTCATCTGAAGAACCTTTAACTTTACAGACCATCTGTCCTTTCTTTGAATGCTTTCCAAGAGATTTAACATAAAAGCTCGGTGGACTATCAACAGTTTTATCATAAAACAGATTAGATGGTCGAATCTGATTTGATTTAACAATTTTAGATTTGACACTTGTCCTTTTTGAAACATTGTCATGAATTGAACTTGAAGCAGTTTTAAAAGAACAAACTGATTCTGTTGAATTATCAAAAGGTGATTGACTAATCACATCTGCAAAAACTTTATTTGACAATTCAACATTTGTTGCTTCCAAGTCCTTTATCTTTTTAGATAAAATGTTTCTTTCATCAGAAAGTGTGTCAACTTCTTCTTCAAATCAGATCTAACCATCTGTTCTTTAAGAATATCTGATGATAGAAAAGTTATCTTGGATGTGAGCTTAGATATTTCATATTCAAAGTTTAAACGTTCTTGCTCAAAATCTTTTTCTAAGTTCTTGGTTTTCTCATAAATTTCTTTGAAAATCCTAGTATTTCTCTTTTCAGCATTTTTCTTTTCCACATCATAAGACTTTTTCTTCTCTTGAAAATATTTTCTTTCTTTTTCAAGTAAGTCTTGCAATGTAGAAATCTGTTTGGGAAGTTCAATTACTTTATCCACAAGAACTTTTCTTTCCTTTGCAAAAATATCTCTTTCAGTAATAACAACCTTTTCAAACTCTGATACTTGCTTGGAGAGTTTAATGCATCTTAGCTCCAGATCCTTTTTCTCTTGGATAGCTTTCTTAGAATGATCAGATAACTTTTGAGTATAAATTTTCTCCAGATCAAATTTAATTGTATATGCATTGAGATTTTTCATGAGATCAGCATTGTTTGCTTCCAATGCAGATATCTTCTCTTCAAAAGCTTTAAACTTGATATGCAGATCAACTGATTCAACTTTAAATTCTGTTGTCTGTTGTTCAGTTGTCTTTAGCTTGCTTTGAAGATTTGTTATCTTTCTCTCTTTTTGCATGATTATTTTCTCTTTAACCTCTATAATTTTTTCTTTCATTCCAATTTCTTTCTCTTTCTCTTTAATCTCGTTCTCTTTTGTGCTGAGAATATCTGCAAAATCAGATTTGGAATTATTAGCACATTTTGCACAATCAGGAGTTTTATCAGAATTTGACAATTTAGATTTAAAATCCTGGATCTGTTTTAGAAGAGCTGAATTCTGATCCTTCAATTTATCACGTTCAGCCTCTATCGTAGGTATTTCATGCATGTATAAGACTACAACATCTCTCCCTGACAAATAATCTTTAGACATCTTGAACAGAAAGTTAGCTTGAAAAATGATCGTTCCCAAATTATTCAGAAAAGTTGACTAAAAGTCAAACTCAGATCACCACTTGAAATAGATCATAGAAAAAATTCTAAGTCCTGAACTCGCAGAACAAATAAACTCGCAGACCACTGAACACGCAGAATACTGTTCACTGAACTTCTCGCTAAACACTTTGTGCGCGTTTTCAGAACTCGCACACAACTACTAGCGCGTTTAAGGAACTCACAGAAAATGTCGTGCGCGAAGTAGCTTCTCGCAAGATACTTCTTGCGTGTTCTGTACTTAGAATCTTTTTATCAACTTGAGCTTATCGCAAACGAACACAAACTCGCAGATCACCCAAAACTCGCACGAGCTTTTGCGTGTTCCATACTTAGACAAAAATCAATCAAGATAGAAACTCGCTAAATGTGAACTCGTAAAGCAATGAAACTCGCAGAGCACTTATGCGCGTTCCATACTTAGAAATTTTCACGAAAATAAGAACTCGTAGAATCCAAACTCACAAAGGTACAAAACAATTGTTCACAACCTTAATAAAACAAAACAGGACCTTAATAAATAAGTGTTTCAATAAGACTTCTTATGAAATTATTAACGGTCGAAAACCTACTGTTAAATTTTTTCGTGTGTTTGGCTGCAGGTGTTACGTGCTTAATGATCGAGAGAACCTATCAAAGTTCCAACCCAAAGCTGATGAAGGAGTATTCATCGGATATTCTCTTCAATCCAAGGCTTATAGAGTTTACAACACGCGAACAAAGACTGTAATTGAGAGTACTAATGTAACCTTTGATGAACTGAAGACAAGGACTTCCGAACAAAGCAGTTCAGAACTCGAAACTAAAGACAAAGCTTCTACATCAACTAGTGTAGAACCTGATCTTCAAAAGAATAAGAATTCTCAAACCCACACTGAATCTAATTTTGATTTGTTATTCTTTGATGAATTTAATGATATATCTACTGAAGATAACAATCAAGATAATATTGCAAATACTGACTCACATACTACAAGTGCAGAAATTTCTGGACCCTATGAAGAAATTGGTGAAGCTTCTACAAGCCAAACGCAAGTTGTTTCTGAACAAGCTGAACCGGACAGTACTACTAACATGATTTCTCCAGTGGTTGAACCGGGATCTACATCAACAGTATCTGGGGAACATCGGCCAGAAACTACAACAGAAGAAGCTGATCTTTCACCAAGTGCAACAAGTCCAACTGCAACAGAAGCTGATATGCCTGTAATCTAGGATGAGTTTGATAACTCAAACGATCAGACTGAGATAGATGTTCTGCCAAGCACCCACAGATGGACTAAGAGTCACCCCCCTGAAAACATCATTGGAGATCCGAATGCTAAGGTGTCTACAAGATCTGCTACTGCGTCTGCATCTGCAAATTTCTGTATGTTCTCAAACTTCTTAAGCAGCATGGAACCGAAGAAGCCGTCTGAGGCACTTAAAGATCCAGATTGGATTAATGCGATGCAAGATGAGATGAACGAATTAAAGAGGAATGAAGTGTGGCGGTTAGTACCAAGACCCAAAGACAAAACAATAGTCGTTACTAAATGGGTGTTTCGAAACAAGAAGGACGAAGCGGGTATAATTGTCAGGAACAAAGAACGGTTAGTGACGAAGGGTTACAATCAGCAAGAAGGCATTGATTATGACGAAACCTACGCACCCGTGGCAAGGATCGAGGCTATAAGGATTTTTCTTGCGTACGCTGCACACAAAAACATCAAGGTATATCAGATGGATGCCAAATCGGCATTCCTCAATGGTATCCTACACGAAGAAGTGTATATAAGTCAACCTGAAGGCTTCATAGATCCAAAGTTCCTAGACCATGTGTACGTGTTGGACAAAGCACTCTACGGACTGAAGCAAGCGCCACGTTCATGGTATGAAACATTGTCAATTTACCTGACTGAGTCTGGCTTTCAAAAAGGTATTATCGACACAACTTTATTTCTAAAGAAGAAAGGTGATGAATTAATCCTTGTACAAATATATGTAGACGACATTATATTTGGATCTACGAACCCTGATCTTTGTGATGAGTTTCAAAACATCATGAAGAGCAGGTTTCAGATGTCAATGATGGGTGAACTGAATTTTTTTTTGGCTTGTAAGTAAAACAAACCCCACAAGGGATTTTCATAAATCAAGCCAAATATATAAGAGACATGTTGAAGAAATTTGACATGACCTCTTCATCACCCATGAAGACTCCAATGCAGTCTGGAAGTCTGTTGGACGCTGATATCTCTAGAAAATCAGTTGATCAACGGACCTATAGAAGCATTATAGGATCTATTCTTTACTTGACATCAAGTAGGCCTGACATAATGTTTGCTACCTGTTTTTGTGCACGGTATCAGGTTAATCACAAAGAGTCCCATCTTTCTGCTGTTAAAAGAATCCTCAGATACCTTAAAGGCACACCAAATTTGGGCTTTTGGTATCCGAAAGATTCTGGTTTTGAGCTAATTGCCTACACAAATGCAGATCATGCAGGTAATAAGCTAGATAGAAAAAGCACCTCCGGAGCATGTCAGTATTTGGGAGACAAATTAGTAAGCTGGTCGTCGAAGAAACAGACTATGTGTCAACTTCTACAGCTGAAGCAGAATATGTTGCAGCTGCAAGTTGTTGCTCACAAGTTCTGTGGATGAAGACACAACTGAAGGATTATGGATACTCATTCAACAAAGTCCCCATCTACTGTGATTCTAAAAGTGCAATAGCAATAACTTCAAATCCGGTACAACGTTCTAAAACTAAACACATTGACATCAGGTACCATTTCATTAAAGATCATGTAGAGAAAGGGAATATAGAAATGCATTTTGTTTCAAAAGATTTTGAGGACTTGTTTACTAAACCTCTTGAGGAAAAGAGATTCAAATTTTTGGTCAGCAAACTTGGGATGTTGAACCTTGATGCATAGTTATATTTTTATTTCTTGTACCTGTTGTTGAGGGGGAGCTGATTTTGAATTTATCTGTTTAAATGTTTTGGTCGTTACATATCTTTCAAAGTTTGATACTATTAACAACTGTGGACTCATGTACAATGAGTACCAAAATTTTAATCTGTTTTGCAGTAAAACAGTTTCTTGCAGTGTCCAACAAGATCACATCATGGACTTTGACTTATGATCAAGTCAGATCAGGACTCGTACTTCAGTATGCTGAGCATAATGCAAAATCCAAGGGGGAGTACACAGATCAATGCACACTTCAAGGGGGAGCGAAATTGTAAAGTTTGTAAGTGGGTGTGTGAGTCTGTGTTTTCAAAAAGATTTTGAAGTCAGAAAGGATTTTCAAGAGAAAAGGTTGCATTTTTGGAAAATTTTTAGAAAGTGGGACAAATTATGTTTGGAAAGTTTCCATTTTTGGAAAATTTTCAAAATTTTTTAAGTATAAAATGCGCACATAGTTGCATGTGAGTTCTTAAAACGCGCACAACATTGCATGCGCAAAGTGTAGAACGCGCACGTTGTGTTATGCGAGCTCTCACTTCGCGCATAGCATTGTCTGCGCGAAGTCCAAAACACGCACACTATGTCGTGCGAGTTCCTACTTCATGCATGACCCTGCATGCGAGTTCCTCATGTCAATACCACTTCACGCACATTGTTTCATGCGAGAAGTGAACACATACGACCTTGCCTTTGTTGTGCGGCAAGTGCATCTTCTTTGATATGCGCGAAGTAAGCATCAAATCAAATTGTGCCACGTGTCTGCGAGTTTTTAAGGGTATATATTCCTTAGTTTCTCGATACATGGCTCACTTCTCTCAGATTCCATTTAGCGAGTTTCTCACTTAGCATTTTTTCTCTCAAACTTCCAACTTGTGACTTTCGAGTTTCTTGATCTTTCTCATTGAATCAGTGTAGGTTTTGATTGTATATTGTTTGTTTCTTCATTATTATTACTTCGTGTATGTTCTTTTCGTGTATGCAGGTTTGATTTTTCATTTTTTCTAGGGTTTCAGTTCGAAATTTTTTTTGTGTCGATTCAAGTTCTTGGCAGAAAATACTTGAGTTTTTTTTTTTGAATTTGTTCTTAAGAAATGTTGTATGTATACTCCAAATAGCATTTGGGTTCTTGTTTGATTTGCTATTGCAGGATACCTTGACTTTGGATTTGGACATGAACTCATGAACCGATTGCACAAAATTTTGAACTGTTGGATAAACTCTTGTACTCAATCGAACTTAGTAGATAGGTTTTGATGGAACTCTATGATTAAATTGATATAAACCATATTCGAACTTAATTAGATAACCATTATCAGTTTAAAGGTCATAAATTTAAACTTGGAAATTTAAAATTCAAAATATTTCGGATGAACAACATTCAAAGTGTTCTTGACTTAGAACACAGGCTCATGAGTGTTCTTCGTTTGAACACAAGAATTTGCGAGTTCTATCCTTGCACTATGTTTCTTGCGAGTTTTTGGACTTAACTGAGTTCCATGAGAGTTCCATGGTTACACTTTACTTTTTGCGAGTTCTAAACTTCATGCGAGTTCTTTGAGAGAATTCATTGTTCTGCGAGTTCATGGTCAGTATCTTGCGAGTTCTGGACTTAGAAAATTTTCTGAGTTTTAATTTTTTTTTGAAAAGTTTTCAGATGCTTAAGAGTTCTTACACTACTACTGCATTTATGAGAACAAAATCAAAACATCAAGTGTTTTTGTCAGTGTTGGTCATTTTTTTTCTGTATGATGTTGCATTTTGAATCTTGCAACACTGTGTGCTTATCTTGTGAGCTTAAAAGTACAATCTTTTTGTACTTTGACACTGTGTGTATCAAAATCATTTTCTGAAAACATATTTTTGTGCTTATTGCTAACATATTGGATTATATCAATTACTTTCTTTCCATTTCAGGTATAAAATGGCAGACGAAATTTCTCTTGATCCCATTGTTCAGATGGATGAAAATGACCCTAATGTGTCCAGGGAAACTCCTATGCCATCTTCCAGATCTCACATTCAGTCAGCAGTCGGTATAGATCCTAATCTTGCTCTCATTCATCCTTCTGAGTATCTGTTGCTCTATCCGAATAATCACCACGTGGATTTTGACATTCTAAATGTCAATCCACTTGTCATTGAAATTATGAAGGGTCATCCAATCAGCAAGGCCTTGACAGACACTGCATCAATTCCTTTGTTATACATGTAGCAGGCCTGGAAGACTATAGAGTATGTGGTGCAGAGCAACACGAACAAATTCTTCAAAGTTCGGATTGACAACTTCACTTCAATTCTGACTTATCAAAGATTCAGACTTATTCTGGATTTACCTGAAGCAAATTCCAGAGAGGGCAAAACCACTTTTGACTCATACCTAGTTGATTCCGAAGTATTTGAAGGCATCCGAGCCTTAGGGTGTGTGGGTCAATTGACAAAGATCAACGAATTCAAGAAGACAAATCTACCACCGTTTTACTACCAAATGTTCTCCGTCATCAATCGCTGTTTGACCTCCAGGCACTCAGGCCTTGATAATACAAACATGCATACACTACGACTCTTTCATGCTATCGTGTACGATCTACACGTTGACTATTCAGTGGCATTATGGACTGAATTATATGAAAAGGTCATCAGCAAGAGAACATCCAAGAAACCACTATATGTGCCATACCATAGGTTTCTTCAATTGATTGTTCGAAGTATGATCCGCTCCAATAGAGATATCCCAAAGAGATCTCATCATGAGCTTGCTCCTGAATTTGAAATACGGTATCTTCAGAAGCAGAAAAAGACTTTCGCTTACTCCATGCCTATTCCAGCAGCTCTACTTTCCTATGCTGATTCGAACTCAGAGTGTGTTAAGGATTATAGAGAGTCTATGGGAATGCCAGAGCTGGCAATCCCTGCCCAAGACGCCAACCTTAGACGAGTGGAGTCAGTGAGGGTTCCAGTGGCTACGAGAGTCCAAGGACGGGGAGAATTGAGAGAAAATATCGAGAGCGGTACAGGCGGGGGTCAGAATTCTCAACCTGAAGCTGTGGGGACTTCGACACATGTTGCCAATCGTCTAGAAGTCTCTACATCTCAACCTGACAGGACTATCATTCGTCAATCAAGTCCTCAGGAAGAGATTGCTAATGAAGGTGAGAACTTTGAAACAGAGTCGGGTCGGCAGGCAAGTTCTACAGATACTATTCCTTCTGCTACTTTAGAACATCAACAGAAGAATATTCATGATGCTGATGTTAAAGATGAAAATTTACAACACAATTTTGGTTTTCTGGATGACATCTCCTTACATCATGAGGACATGGAGATAGACACAGCTGCTACTAACATACAAAATGTACTGGGAGATATAAGGAGAAATGAGGGAGTTGAAGTTGAAAATACAGATAATGTGAGGCAAAGTGCGAATGTAGAAAAAGAATATGGTGAGAGAGTGTGTAACCTAACCTACAGATCCAAAAGAGCAACCACATATAGTACTCCGTCGCATGTGTTGCTTTCAGATGTACAAGCCATAAGTAGCCCACTTATGCACTTGCACACCTCAGCCATCCATTCTATTGCCTTTCAACAGGCTTTAGTCTCATCTTTGCATGGGGATACACCACATACTCTATCCAGCTTTCACTCGGAAAGTATGGATATTGAAAATAGAGCTCAGCTGCCCAGAGCTCACTTCCTTTATGTGCACAGTCGAGTCTAGCACCACTTGCTCTATCAACATCCATTCCTAGGACACTTAAACACTCTGCTACCATCGGTTGTCTCAGTGACCCGATCGGAATACCTGTAGTAGCTTCGCATTCCGAACTAAGAGGATCAGGTGGAAGTCTTATCATTGTTACCACGATGCCAGCTTTGAACACATGCCACACTGTTGAATCTTCAACAGTTGTGCAAACGGGAATCTAAGTGACCCCCGTGTGTTATTTTCCCAGACTCTGTGTCTAAGGAGTTTCTCAATGGCGCCTTAAAGGCAGTTGAAGATCGATTGACCGAGAAGTTTGAAACGGAGTTGGGAAAAGGGAAGAGTCTGTTGAAAGGAAAAGGACCAGCTATAGATGAGCTTGTTCAGCCACCTCCACCACCACTAGTTCAGTCAGTTGATCTATCTGTGGAGGAGCTGAAGTCACTTCTATATGCAAAGTTGTTATCCCAGGCTCCAGCTGATGATACGGATGCTGATTTGGTTGGGTTGCTTAGATCTCAACATGCTCATGTACCTTCAGACAAAGTTTCAATCTCAGAATTTCAAGCTTTCAAGTCTGAAGTGGTACAACATCTTCAAGATCTTACCAGAGCAGTTCAGGAATCTTGTAAAGTTCAGGCAATTACCAAAAGAAGACATGATCGTGATTCTGATCAAGATCATGAGGGGGAGATAAGTAAAAGACAAAAAACTGCACTGACACTGAAGTTGCTCAGGTTGATATTCAAGAGGGAGATGATGTGGTGATGACAGATGTGAGAACTAATGTGCAGATTGATGAAGGATAAAGGAATGAGATACTGTTGTATGTTAATGAGGAGGTAGAACCGAGGGTTGCAAAGCCTAAGGTTGCTACAAGGGATGAAATTCTGATGCTTACTAGGATGTTGGATATTGATATAGCTAATATTTCATCTGATGAAGAAGAGACGACCAATGAAAAATATGATAACTATTGGAGGTTGAAGGAGGAAGAAAGAGAAGGTTTGATGGAATCAGTTGAAGAGGGTAATGAGAACATCCTTGATATCCTGACGGGCACACCAGATGACATCCAATTGAGTCCTGTGTAGTATGAGATTCCAGAAACTACCACAACTCCACCAGAAATACCATATTTCAAAGAAATTAACCTCTCGGAACCTACTGAATAACCAACAAACATCCCTAGCCCAGTTAACCAACCCATTCCTAGCCAAGAAAATATCCCTAGCCTAAACAAAATTCTTAGCCCTGTAAACCTTCCAAGCCCAAACAGAATCCCAAGCCCAATACCTGATAACCAACCTGAAACCAATCCTGATAACCAACCTGAAACTAATCCTGAAACTGAACCTGAACCTGAAGCCTATTTTTCTTCTAACCCAGTTGATGCCCAAGCTGGGCCCTCAGACATTCCTGAAGCAACTCTTATACCTACTGATGTTGAAATTAAACATATGAGGAATGCTTTGAGAGTACCTTTTCTGGAAGAAGATAAGAAGAAAATCTTTGTGCAAAGGATCAGGGAGTTAGAAATTCACAAAGTTTTGGGTGTTTCTCATTTACCATGGGAGATACAGGAGGAATATGCAAGATTTATTACCTGGGAAAGAAAGGTTGAGAAGTTTGTAAAGAACAAATCGGGGATTGTCACAGTCAAACAAGTCATAATGCAAAAGTTTCATAGGAAGATCTGGTACCCAGTGTTCTATGTACAAAGAAGGGATCTTCTCACTGTGAATTTTCTGAAGCTGATTTTTCACATCTGAATGTGGACGATATTGAATATCTTTATCACTTATTCAGAAACATGACTGTATGTCCTGAAAATATTGTATTTGCCTTAGAAGTCGTCAAAAGATTCATGAGAAGGCACGTCAATTACACTTATTGTTATGATTTCCAGATTGCTATAGAAACCAATCAGAATAGGGTGAACATGACAAAGCCTAACTTGGATTTGGAAGATTTGGAAAACTATGGTTTGTTTACTGTCATTGATCATCCTGAGCTTGGAGTAGTATACAAGTATGGTGATAACAAGAAAAGGTTCGTGAGGATATCAGAGCTATCAAAGTTTTTAGATGGAACAATTAAGGTTGTCAGACTCCAGCTTAACCGGAAGTTTAAAGAGAATGAAGAGAAAGTCAATAAAGGAGAAATAAGGTCTTGGTAAATTTGACAGACTTGCTTTGATCCGAGTGTTGGATGCTTTAGATGATAAACTTCATTTCAGAAGGGGGATAAGGATTTTTGAATCATTGCTCGGAATCAGACAAGGAAGTTATTCTCATTGAAGCAGGCCTATCATAAATGCTTGATCTAAAAGGGGAAGATTGTTTATGTAATAGTTTAGATCAATCATTTGACTTTTGTAATATTTGACTTTGACAAGTCTTTGAGAGTTTAAGCATGTGAGTGCTTCTAGTTTCATATAAATAGTCTTTGTCTTGAGAGAAGCTTGTAACAGTGAGTTGAGCGCACATCTTTGTAAGCATTTGACAAGTGAGATATATGACTTCAATATTCTCTCTCTAGATTCTCTCTCTGTGTTTGATTTGATTGTGTGATTAATTGATCATGGCTTGATTTGGAAATTCACACAGCTTCACCTTGAACATGATCTCTTCAAGTTCTTTGATCTTTATTGACAAACTGTTTCTTTCCTTTGAGAGTAGATCAAACTTCTTGTGCAATTCAGACTTCATCTTCTTCTCCTTCAGAACAGTTGATGATAGTTCAAATAGTTTTCATGTCAGTTTCTTAATCTCATCTCCAAACACTTTTCTTTCTTCTTCAAAGTCTTTCTCTACAGACATTCTTTGTTCAGATATTTCTTTGAACACTCCAACATTTTTCTGTTCAACTTTCTTCTTCTCTTTCTCAAAATTTTCTCTTTCCAAGATAATAACTTTCTCATAGTCTGACACTTGTTGAGAAAGTTTTGTACATTTGAGTTCAATCAACTTCTTCTCTTCAAAGGACTTTCTTGAGAAGTCAGAAAACTTTTGAGCAAATGCTTTGCTTTCTCTTTCAAACCCTTCTCTTTCTTTCTTAACAATCTTTACACCTTGAGAAAACTTGTCTTTCATTTCTGTAATCTTTCTTTGAAGTTCAACATATTCTTTTTCTGACCTGCTTATCTTATCTTGAACTCCTGAAATTTCTTTCTCTTGTAGAGCTTTCTCTTTCAACTTGTCTCTTTCAACTCTAAGATCTGGGCTTTCAGATTTATCTTTCAGACCTTTTATTTTTGATTCAAGAGTAGAGACTTTGATTTGCAACTCAGTTTTTTCAGCTTTAATCTTTGTATTTTCTCAGTCACAGTCATTGGCCATTCTGGTGTATATTGATAACTGTCCAAGAAGACGTTGAATATTCGCTTTAGCCTCAAAAAGATTCATCTTATCAAAATCAAAATTGAAACCTTGAGACATCTTGAAATCTGTAAAAAAAAATATGATCGTCAAAAGAAAACATCGATTAGAAGTTGAATATTGTGCACACTCGTGAAAATATGAATACAACAATTAAAATCAGAAAATTAAAATCTGAGAAACAAATTATAAAATTTGTCTTAAAAAATTAATTCTGAAAAGTCAGCGCGGAAAAATTTGACTTTGATCTCCAAACCAACAAAAATATATGAAAAATATATCAGTTACGCTCAGAAACAGTAAAAACAACCAAAAATGACACGAAACGGACTAAAAATGAAAAAAAAAATGAAAAACAGGGACTAAACACAACACTTACGAAAAATCAACAAAAATTGACTAAAAATGAACAAAAATACGAAAATAGAGACTAAAATCGACAAAATACGAAGCTATTACGGAAAACGAGGACTAAAAGTGAAAAACACTAAGACACGACAAAAACACAAAAATATAAAGTCTAAGGACTAAAAACATAAAAACACTAAACTTAGAAACTAGAAGGACTAAAAATAACAAAACAAACTATCAACTAGTGGGACTAAAATTATAAAAACTTGAAAGTTAAAAACTATAGGGGTTAAAAGTGACAATTCCTTAAAAATGCAACTTGAGGGACCAAATCTGTCAAAACCCCTAAACTAAACTATAAGAACTAAATCTGCCACAATTTGAAAGAACTAAACTGAAACTTAATGAAACTAACAAAAAGGACTAAAAATGTAAAGAAATCTAACAAAACTTAACAAAAATTAATCACAGGGACGAAAATTGACAAAACCTAAAAGAACTTAACTGACCTAACGACAATTAACGAAGAAATGGACTGAAATGTAACAAAAACTAACGGTCTAACGGAGAATGGAGGTCCGTTAAGTTACTGTTCATCATCCCTACCAATCGATCTTCAAACTTTAAACCTCGATATCTCCTTCATTTTTCATCCAAAATTCACGAAATTTGTTGAGTTTTGTTCCTTGATCACTCCTAAATCGAACCCAACGAAAATTTTCCAAACATGCAACAAAACTCGGGCTGGATATTAACGTGAAACAACTCCGACAACTTTATTTTCCGGCGACCCTTTATCGTTCAAATACAACCTTTAATGACATGTAAATCGATGAAAAACACCAAAGGAACGATATACATAAGCTACAACATCGAACCCAATCGTTTAAAACGTGTTCCGGCCAAACCCGTTTTTCCGATGGTACTCCGGCGAAGCTCCGACGAACCTTCAGATGCGTATATCTCACTCGTTTCTCAACCAAATTCAAATCTGAAACTTGTTCTGAAATCCTTATGAACAGAAAAAGATATTAGAACTAATTATATCCATTAAAAACGACTCCATCGTAGACCCACTTCAAGAACATGATCGGAAAATTTTCAAAAAAAAAAAAAATTCTATCTCAGGAATTCGTATCGATGCGAATTCTTTGAATATCTCAGAAACGAAGTATAGAATTCGTATAACCTTTCACTCTGACATGAGAATTCTAGACCTTCATATGAATTCTTGACGTTATGCGAAAAGTTAACTTGGATACGAATTCCTTTAACTGAGAGACATGCGAATTCTGTTGTTTAAGAGGCATGCGAATTCTGAATGATCATGCGAAATCTGATATACGAGTTCTTCATTACATCGTGTGAGTTCTTCAAGGTTACCATGCGAATTCCTTTTTTTTTTAATGAACTCCACGTGAATCACCTTCAATTTTTTTTGAACAATGAAATTTCTTTGATTTTTTTTAACCTGCTTCCTCACTTCGCTACATGCACATCTGCACAAATATAATTCTCACAAAAAGAAACTGTTAAATCTAAAAATTTAAATCAAAATCCAACACAAACAACTTTTTATTAACATCCTAACAAAAATTTGGATCAAAATGTCAGATCTGAACAAGAACACTCAAGAACATATCAAGAGCACCAACAATCCAAAATTTTCAAAAAAGATTTTATGAATTAAAACTTGAAATCATTTATTGTTTCATGTATAAAATCAGTTTTTGTTAACAAATTTACACAAAAACTAATCAAAACAACAACAAATTGCAAAATCAGTCTTCAAAAATTTTCAAAGAACACTTTTTCTCAAGAACACAAAAATTCACAAAATCTTCAAATTGATCAAATCATGTCATGTATTTGTGAAATTGATGATGCAAAACCTTTTTAGAATGATGGAGAAACATTTATCAATCGAAAACAACTCAAAAAACAAACAAGAATTGCATAACCCGTTTGAGATTTTCAAATCTTTAAAAATGGAGTTTTTCTTCAAATTTCTTCAAATCTTGATGAATCTTGAACGAATTCTTGATGAATTGTGCACATTTTAATCTCCCAAAGCTCTGATACCAAATGAAAGTCCCACACAAACAGATTTCAATCACAAATCTCAAGTTTATTTCATTGAAATTCAACTTTCTTTCTCTACAATCAGTTTCTCTCTCTACAAGCTTGGTACATTTCTCTCTCTAAAATTTCTCTCAAGAATATGACATTGTCACAACGCACCTAGCCTAATTACAAATAACCTAAACCTATTTATACTTCTAAGATTACAAGGAGACTAAACCTATTTGACTTTACAAGACATTTAAAACACTTTGACTTTTGTTGACTTAACATTTGACAATTACATTGACTTTACAACAATTACAAACAAGACCTTTTAATCTTGAATACAATTCTTGATCTAACAACCTGTTTTCAATTTCAATGAAAGAATTCGTATATAATGAGCTCTCTGACACTTTCTCTCTCTATAGGATGCGTATGATACTAACAATCTCTTAACACACGCTTACAAGACATCTAGCCATATACCTATTTAACACACGCACACAACACAACTAAAACAAAATACATTGACTTTGACTTTTACATTTATTACAAATAGACTTTGACTTTAGCATGAGAGTTTGACTTGGCTTGACTTTCAGTCTTCAGTCTTCATGATCTTGTATCCAACAAATATATGCACTAACATTCTCGCCCTTTGGATCAAGATCATCTCTAAAAAGATTTTGCAATTCAATCTCCCCCTTTGACATTTCTTTCAGCAAATCAACATTGAAGCACAATCTCCCCTTATCTTCAAAAACAATTATGTATTCTTCCAAAAGTCTTTGAGCAACATCTTTTACAATCAACTTTAACATTATCCACCAAGGTAATAAGAAACCTCTTTCAGACTTCAGAAAGAAATTATCTTCAGATTCAACTCGGTTTGCTTCAACAAATTAATCTTCAAAGAAAATTTCAGTAAAATCTGCTCGCATTCAGAATTCTTTGAATGTGCTCTTTCAAACTTGCACACTCTTCAGCAATCTTGCATTCTTTGACACAAACTTTCAATAAACTTTCTTTAACAACTTTATTTCACAACCATTTCTTGATCACTTCTCACATTTCTTGATCATCTCTCACGTTTCTTTGATCATCTCTCCCCCTTTTTGATGATTGTGGCATTGAAATCATCAAAACTTACACAAGAAATGTCCTTAACGTTCTGATCTGACCACTGATCTTTCACAAGAGCCTCTAACCATCTATCGATCCAAAAGATATTCATCTGAATCTTTGCAAATTCAGACAAATTATGAGTGTAACACCTGAATCAACAAATGAATCAGTTAAAAATGCCTGTTAGTAACACGAAGTCACTATGTGTAACGAATACACAATGGAAAGGATCTTTTTGATGTTCACTCCCCCAGGTCTTCCATTCAATCATCGAATAACACAAGTTTATTCTATAAACGTTTCGACAGAAAAACGAATTTTCTGTGTGTACGTGCTTGTGTTTGAAAGAATTAAGCACATGATGATAGCTTTTGTAAGGCTCAAAATTGTGTAAACTATTGAGACAACAATAGTATAACACAGACTCAATTGTGCATGATTGAAGTGCGAAGGTGGGGCAGACTTCCTTCTTTTTCAATATCTAGATTTTCCAAATGAAAACCAGATAGCATATGTGTTGCATCCCCAGAAAATATTGAAACATCTTCTTGTTAAGAAAAAGATGAGTGGCTGGTGGGGTTTTCAAATCAAGAGTTGGCTTGGGCTAGTTGCTTGATTCAATGATGTTCACCAAAGAATTGTGAAACAATCAGAAATGTGGCTGGCCGACTCAGAAAAAGTTGGTGCATAGTTTGATATTCTTTTACTCTGATGTCTCACCCTCTTTCTTTTAATCATTAAGCTCACTTCTAACCAAACTCTCCTTTTCATTTTACCTCATCACACCCACACTCATATATTGACTCCTCACTCTTCAATCACTCAAGGATTAACTTCTTGGGTAGGAAACACTGGTTAACGTGAATCCATAGAAGTTCTGTTAAGCTCACATAAAGAACCCATGTAATCCTATAAGCATAATTTTGCTCAAACGGTTTAACTTTGTAGTTAAAGAACAATGTGAAATATAAATCAGATGTTTGTATGCTCATTAAGATAATCATGAAAATTTGAGCATTTTTAATCATGAAGATATTTCAAAACAAGTATATTGAATAAATGAAATGAATACAAGAAACTTGTTTGAAAATTTAACATTGTATAATAAGATCAAAATCTGACATATTTTATCATTTAAGGTTTAGGTCATGAAAAATCAGATATTGTCTATACGAATCAAAATATAGACTTTCTTGAAAGAAACGTTTTGAAATGAATCAACGCTCAAACTTTGAATTTCAATCGGGGTGTCTTACCATCGAAAATTGGTTTCTATATGAGACATGGTAAGAACATTTCCAACAAAATATTAAACCAGTGTGTGTGAATACTTGACAGTATATAGAAAAGATAATAAACAAGTATTTATCTTTGGAAACACACAGTTTATTAACATTTAAGCACATGAAAATGAAAACATTTAAAATCACACTTCTAAATTCATGAAATATTTTTAAGAATCGAGAAGTGGTTTGAACATTTAAGAACATGTTTTCTATAATTGAATGTCGTTCTTCTTTCAACCATAAATGAGATTAAGAGTAGAATATGTCCTTACGCTCATCTTCAATCTCACGAAGTCAGCTCAAAAATCATATTAGATATGATCATTTAAGCTCCCTCTCAAATATGCAACAGTCAAAAAGTCTGTCAAAGTACAAAGCTTTATTCATAAAACTTTATTGAAAAGTAAAGACATAAAGCAATAAAACTTGTTAAGAACGAGTTCTGATCAGATGTAATCAGAAGTCATTTACTCCCCCTGAAATATTGCATTCACAATATTTATCAACAGGAAAAAATATGTACTCCCCCTTGAAGGTTAATCATCTCATTTATGTATCGGAGTACAATCTCATATATGTAGTGGAGTATACTCTCTTTTGATCGTTGAAGTACGAGTCCTAAACTGTTGTGTTTAGAAGTCACACTCTTAATCTTTGAAGAACGGGTCCTGAACTGTAGTATTCAGAAGCCTTGGTTCTCTTACTCCCCCTTGCCTTGAGGTTCCTGCAACACAGATTCATCTTTTGGCTTTGGTACCCACTGGTATTTGGGTCCATGTTTGTTAGTTGCAGTTATATTAGGAGTAATAGAATAAGAACCATACCAGTAATGATCACTTATTTTATGAACAAAATCATATGTATGACAATAACAACAATAATTCTTGTGTTCCCAGATTCTAGTTTCTAAACACTTAATCAAACAAACACAAACCAAGAATTCAATCAATTACCTATTACAATTAAAATACAAGGAATACAAGGTATTTATACTCACAACTAAAATACAAGGAAATTAAAAACAAAACAATACATTGACTTTGACTTTTATTATAAAAGAACTTTGACTTTGATGAAAGTTGACTTTCTTCAGCTTTGACTTCTTGAACTTTGACCTTCAGTCTTCTTGATCTTGTATCCAACAGATTTATGCTCTAACAATCTCCCCCTTTGGATTCAAGATCACTGTTGAAAGATATAGCAATTCAGTCTTCACTTTTAAGCTCTGTCAGTACAATCTCCCCTTTTTCTTTGATGGCATTCTTTCCAAAACTGTCTTCAAACGATTAACAAACTCCCCAAAACTTTCACAAAATACTTTCAGACTTTGGAAAGAAATTATCTTCAGAATCAGCTCGGATTGCTTTAGCAAATAATCTTCGAAGAAAAATTTCCTCAAACCTTCAGAAATTCTTTGATCTTCTTCAAATCTTTACTTTTAATCTTCTGACTTGGACATTTCTGAAAATCATCTCTCAAAACTTTATCATTTGTTGATACCATCTCCCCTTTTTTGATGATTTGAACATCGATATCATCAAAACTTTCAACAAGAAATGTCTTTGACCTTCTGATATGTCAAACTGAGCCTCTGATTCTGTGATCCATAACCAAGTATTCATCTAGATCTTTGCAAATCCAGACAAAATAAGAACATGTAACTCCTGAATCAACAAATGAATCAGTTAGAATGCCTGTCAGTAACACGAAGTCACTGTGTGTAATGGATACACAATATAAAGGAGCTTTTGTGATGTTCACTCCCCCAGGGCTTCCATCCATTCATCGAAATACCACAAAGGCAATTTCTATGAATGTTATGACAAAGAAACGAATTCTTTGTGTGTTCGTGCAAGTGTAGAAAGAATTAAGCACGAAAAATTGCTTTTTAAGGCTCAACATAGTGTAAACCACTGAGACAACAGTAGATAAACATAGACTCAATGTGCATGATTGAAGTGCGAAGGTGGGGCAGACTTCCTTCTTTTTCAATATCCATATTTTCCAAATGAAAATCAGATAGATTATATGCTGCGTCCGCTTGAAAATATAAAACATTTTCTTGTTAAGAAGAAAATGAGTGGTTGGTGGGGTGAAAGTCAAGAGTTGGCATGGGCTAGTTGCCTGTTTCAATAACGTTCACCAAAGAATTGTGAAACGCTAGTAATGTGGCTGCCCGACTCAGAAAGTATTTGGTGCAGAGTTTGATATTCTTTTAGTCTGATCTCACACCCTCTTTCTTTTTAATCATTAAGCTCACTACTAACCAAACTCTCATTTCCATTTTCCCTCAACACACAACCCACACTCATTTCTTTTAGACTCCTCACACTCAATCTCTATGGATTAACTTCTTGGGTAGAAATCACTGGTTAACGTGATTTCATAGAAGTTCAGTTAATTCCTAGCACAAAGAACCCATATAATTCTATGAAAGCATAATGTTGCTCAAATGGTTTAACTTTAGCAGTTAAAGCTCATATACAAATGTCAGATGAATGTATGCTCATAAAATATAATCATGAAGATTTGAGCATTTTTAGACATTGAAGCATTTTCAAACGAGTATATGAAATGAATGAATATGAATGCAAAAGGCTTGTTTGAAAATCTGACATTGTATGAAAATGATCAGAAATGAATTATATATCAATTAAGGCTTATGGTCAAGAATAATGGATATTGTCTATACGAAACAAAAATATAGACATTCTTGAAATGACGTTTCGAAATGAAATATCGCTCAAAATTCTTTAAAGTACAAGCGGGGTGTCTTACCATCTAAATTATGTTTCAATATGAGACATGGTAAGAACAAATTGACCAAAAAATAAACCGGTGTGTGTGAATACTTGAAAGTATATAGAAAAGACAATACACAAGTATTTATCTTTGGAAACACACGATTTATAAACTTTGAAGCACAAATTAAAATGAAAACATTTAAAAATCACACTTCCAATTTATGAAATCTGTTTAAGAATCGGAAAGTGGTTTGAACATTTTAAGAACATATTTTCTATGATTGAAAGTTGTCTTTCTTTCAATCATATATGAGATTAAGATAAGAAATTTACCTTTTCGCGCAATCTTAATTCTCATAAAGTCATCTGAAGTCATTAAGATATGATCGTGTCAGCTTCTCTCAATCTGCATAAGTCTCAAAGTCTAGTCAAAGCAAATTTATTCACAAAATTATTCAAATATAAAAGATATAAAGCAGTAAAATGATTAAAGTACGAGTTCTGATTTGAAATAATCAGAAATCATAGTCTTACTCCTTTTGGTATGACATATAAGCTCCCCCTAAAATCTTGCATTACAAAAATTTTGTCATTTAAGTAAAATGCAAAAATTAGATAAGCTCCCCCTCAAAAGAATAATGATTCATCTTTAATCTTCTCTTACTCCCCCTGAGAACATGAGCAAACAATTAAAGTGCAGATATCGTTCAGACATAAAGATAAAGAAAATGATGAAAAATAACAATACATAACTTTATTAGGTAACAACCGATTATGTCTTAAGATTTAACATACCAAGTTTAGAGACAAGAAAATTAAATCTCTTTTCATCTAAGGGTTTGGTAAATAAATCTGCAAGTTGATAATCTGTTTTTACAAAATAAAGTTCAATTGTTCCTTTTTCGACATTATCTTTTATAAAATGATACCTGACATCAATGTGTTTGGTTTTCGTATGCTGGACAGGATTAGCAGATATCGCGATTGCACTCTTCGAGTCACAATATATTGGAATTTTATCAAACTTGAATCCATAGTCTCGCAGCTGTGTTCGCATCCACAGAACTTGAGAGCAGCAACTGGCAGCAGCTACATACTCTGCTTCAGCAGTCGATGTGGAAACGCATAATTGTTTCTTTGATGCCCAGCTAAAGAGCTTGTCTCCAAGAAATTGAATGTGACCTGAAGTACTCTTTCTGTCCAACATGCAACCTGCATGATCTGCATCTGAATAGGTAGTCAGTTGAAAACCAGTATCCTTAGGATACCACAAACCAAGATCTGCAGTCCCCTTCAGATATCTAAAAATCCTTTTGACAACAGCCAAATGGAATTCTTTAGGAGCAGCCTGATATCTAGAACATAAGCATGTTGAAAACATAATATCTGGTCTACTAGATGTAAGATACATTAAAGACCCTATCATACCTCTATAAGTCCTAACATCAACACTTTTACCCGAAGGATCAGTGCTAATCTTAGTACCTGGTGCCATCGGGGTTCCAATTGGTTTACAATTTTCCATTTTAAACTTCCGAAGTATATCCAAAATGTACTTAGATTGGTTAATGAAAATCCCCGTTGAAAACTGTTTTACTTGTAATCCGAGAAATAAATTAATCTCTCCCATCATACTCATTTGAAAACGTGACACCATGAGGTTAGAATAGTTTTTGCAATATTTAGGATTAGTAGAGCCAAATATTATATCATCAACATATATTTGAATAAGGATGATATCGGCTTTTTCCTTTTTGATGAACAAAGTGGTATCAACTTTACCTTTGGAAAAACCTGACTTGACCAAGAATTTAGATTGAACATCATACCATGCTCGAGGGGCTTGTTTTAAACCATACAGGGCTTTGTCCAAGATGTAGACATGATCTGGATTATCTGCATTGACGAACCCTTCTGGTTGAGACACATATACTCCCTCCTTAAGAATGCCATTCAGAAAGGCTGTTTTCACATCCATCTGATAGACTGTGAAATTCTTATGAGCTGCGTAGGCTAGAAACATGCGGATTGCTTCTATACGCGATACTGGAGCATATGTCTCTTCGTAGTCTATGCCTTCCTCTTGCCGGTAACCTTTGGCAACAAGTCTAGCTTTGTTCTTTATGACGATACCATCTTCATCCTTTTTATTCTTGAATACCCATTTAGTGCCAATTACGGATTTTCTTTCCGGTTTTGGAACTAATCTCCAGACCTTCAGGGCTTAAAACTGATTTAATTCTTCTTGCATGGAAGATACCCAATCCGAATCAGCTAAAGCCTCTGATACTCGTGTGGGCTCTATCTTGCTGAAGAATGAGTCATGCATATATTGATTCAAAGTCGCTGACTTAGTTTGTACAGGCTTGTTAAGGTCTCCAATTACTTGATGTAAAGGATGCTCTTTGGTCCAGCGATGCTCATTAGGGAGTGGAGTAGATACTGATTTAACATGATCATCATCTTGAAATCCACTATCAGACTCTTTAGATTGAATAATAGGAAGGGGGTTTGCAATTGAAGTTTCAGGTGCAGAAGTATCAGTTGGAACAGCAAAATCTGGCTGTTGAGTAGACATTGTATCACACCCAACTGAAATAGTTACTTCTGGCTCATTAGTTACTTGTATATATTCAACTATAGGAGTAATTGTAGGAATGTGAGTTTCTGACTGAACGGAGGGTTCTTGTTCAGTTATGACTTCTGAAGTGACTGGATGATTGCAGCTTGTGTCTTCAGACCTGTCAGTCACAACAGATTTAGGCAAATTAGATCCTAGAAACTCATCATAAAAGAATTCAAATAACAAATCTAAATCAGATAAATGTGAAATAGAAGTAGAAGCGTTATCCGAATTTTTTGCTGTAGAAACAGATTCTGGACTGATCTGCCCAGAAGCTAATACTCCAGTGATAACGGGTTCTGAACTGAGTTGTTCAGAAGCCATGTCTTCATCAAATGTAACATTAACACTCTCGACAACTGTCTTTGACTTCTTCAAATAAACACGATATGCTGCCGATGTTGAAGAATAACCAATGAAGATACCTTCGTCCGCCTTAGCACTGAATTTATTCAGACTCTCTCTGTCGTTAAGCACGAAACACTTACACCCAAATACGTGAAAATATTTGATTGTCGGTGTTCTGTTGTTGATCAGCTCATATGGAGTCTTTTGAAAACGGCGGTGTATCATGGATCGATTTTGAGTATGACATGCAGTTGACACAGCTTCGGTCCACAAGAATAGAGGTAAGTCAGACTGGCTCAGCATAGTCCGAGAGGCCTCGACTAGCGTCCGATTTCGCCTTTCGACTACTCCATTTTGTTCAGGTGTACGAGCAGCAGAGTACTGATGTGATATCCCGACCGATTCGAGATATTCTTCAACTATCTTGTTTTTGAACTCTGTGCCGTTGTCCGTTTGATGAAATTTGACTTGTCGCTGCATTTTCACCTGGGTCGTCTTTAAGAAAGTAATGAGAAATTCGGGCGTCTCATCTTTTGATCGAAGAAATTTGACCCACGTGTATCTTGAATAATCATCCACAATAACCATCACGTATTTCTTTCCACCCAACCTTTGTGTTCTCATCGGACCACACAAATCCATATGCAGTAACTCTAGTGAAGAACTGGTGCTTGGTTCAGGCTTCGGTTTATGTGCGGCTCTCTTCATCTTACCCTTCTCACATGCAGCACATAAGTGTTCTTTCTCATATTTCAGCTCAGGAAGTCATTTTACCAATTTTCAGCTCAGATGTGATAGTCGTCGGTGCCAAAGCCAACTTTGTTGCATCGAAGCTTTTGACAATAAGCAAACGTGACTGTCATTCTGGACCTTTGAAAGATTGATAGAGTAGAGATTTGTCTTTCTCTTTCCAACTAAGAGTTCTGTGCCGTCTTCAGAACGGACTGAACATCTCTTAGCTTTGAAGTTGACCTCTAACCCTTTGTCGCAGAATTTACCGATGCTGAACAAGTTGTGCCCTACACCTTCGACATAACTCACCTTCTTAATCGTTATGTTGTCTTGAATGATGTCACCATATCCTAAGATTGGTGAAAGCTGATTGTTTCCAAATCTGACATTTCCACTGAATTTCTCTGTATAATTAGACAATAAAGCTTTTTGCCCAGTCATATGCTTGGAACATCCACTGTCCAAGTACCACATATGCCGGGTCTGCAAGAGAAATCAGGAAACAATAACTTTAGGTACCCATTTAAAAACAGGTCCTAACAGATTAGCACAAGATTTTGGTATCCATTTGAAAATGGACCCTCTGTTCTTTCGAAAAACGTTAAAAATATTTGATCTTGAAGAATACACATGATAAGATCCAAACCAATTAGAAGAATTATGAGAATAAGCAAAATCATTTCTTCGATAATGATAAGATTTAGTGGTAATAGGAGATAATTGAATCAATTGCTTTATTGAATATCGCTTGTAAGAAGTTACAAGGTTTTGTTTATGTGAAGCAAATTGATCAATTACATCATTATCACTACTAATTGATCTATTACAAGAGTTATCAGAAACTAATTCAGCTATCTCACCATCCTTCCTTTTTGGTCGCCATTCAGTTCAAGCTTTCAACCTTTTCTTGCTTATATCTGAAATAAAAGATTTAGATTTATTTGGAAAAGAAGATTTCTAAAACTGAGTTTTCTTTTGTTTACCAATGTATTTCTGTTTCTCTAATAGCTGTTTCTTATGTTTCTTACCTCGAGCATAGTAATCAGCAGTTACAGAAACTGGTTCATCAACCTTAGTTAATGATTCACCAATATTAATAACACTTGGTAACACTTTATCATCTATAAGACAAGTAGAATAATCAGGAAGAGGAGCATTGAAGCCAAACATATCAATTTCTTCTATGCACCCATCATCAGAGTTTAAAAAATCATTTGCAGACACAAATAAGTCATAAAAATTATCAGACGAAGTTTGAGGTGTCTTTGAAACTGTAGAACACTTTGTAGATTTAAATTGAAAAAAGTGTTCTTTAAAACTATAGAAAACACACTTTGTTGAATATCAACCAAAAGTTTTTCATCAGATAAAACATTTTCCAGCTCAAATATTTTGCTTTCCAGAACGAGTGGAGGAACATAGACTTTTGCAATAGAAGGTTTTGCCTCCATCTCAGAAACATAATAACTAGCAAAATAGTCGTTTGAAAGAACTTTTGGTGTATCTGAAAGATAACTATCATTTAACTTTGCATAGTTAAATGGTAGTTGCATTTTCTTTACATTCTTTCTATTTTCAGTTTCTTTGGCCTCAACTTCTTCTGGTAATTTGGTAACAAATTTGGGTTTTAAATGAGTATGTTTACCAGCACAAGCAAGAAAATCAAAATTATATAATGCTGGTTGTTTTCTGATGGCTTTCTTTAAGTAATGGGGGTTTTGAAAACCAAGTCCCCATTTTTCCTTAACATCAGCCTCTTCGTTAGGTGCATTAAGAAAAATGGGTTGATCTGTTTGGCCTCTAGCATAGAGTTTGGCTTCCAGACCATTTACCTTCTTATTCAAAAGCTTGTTCTCAACCTGCAATTTATGAATAGTTAGTGCAGATTCTTTCTTCTCAAACTCAGACTTAGAAATTTTAACTTCAAAATCAGAAATCTTCTTTTCAAAACAATCTATTTGAATTTTAGAATCAGAAGCAGAATTGCGTAAAGAATCAATTAGATCTTTGTTCCCAATAACAGACTTATTAAGCTCAAAGATCTTGTTGTTTCTTGTAGCAACTCTGTCTTTTTCTTTCTTCAGTTTTACTTGAAGATCATTAAGCTCAACCATCATAGCTTTCATTTTAGTTATGAAATCTTTTTCAGTTAAGTTTAATACCTCATCAACTGTCTCATCATCTGACTCATCATACTTGACCTCTTTTCCCATTAGTCAGAGATGAGCAGTTTCTTCCTTCTCTTTGTCATCCTCTTGATCAGAATGATCCAACCAAAATTCATCTTCAGCCATTAATGCTTTGCCCGCTTCTTGTTGTTTGGCCAATAGAAGTTTGTTCTGATAGTACTGAGAGTTTCGAACCTTTGGCTTTCTACAATCTTTAGCAAAATGTCCAATCTTGCCACAATTGTAGCATTTAATTGGATCATTTGCTGGCTTCTCAGCAACTGTGTAATCATTCACAAACTTCTTCCTTTCATCGGGTTTCTTCTCAACATATCTGTTTTCTTCATGTCGCTTTCTTTCAACTCTTTCTCGGTGCTCATGGTTCTTGGAGCTTGATGAAGAATATCTTTGAGAATTGGATCCCGGCTTCTTGTAGAATTTCTTTTGGAAAGCTCGGGTCAGTAAAAGCATGGCTTGTTTGAGACTTTCTCCATCATCACCATCTGATTCAGATTCAGATTCAAAACTTGTAAGCACTTTCTTCTTTTTCTTCTTCTCTTTCTTTTCTTTCTTCTTCTCTCCGACCACTAGAGCATTAGGATCAGAAAGTTTCTCATCTTTCTTCTTCTTTTCACTTCTTTTCTCTTCAACTTCTTCTTCATTCTGACGCAAAGTCTCATAGACTTCGTGAAGAGGTATGTCGCTCAAGTCTTTCATCTGCTTTATCTGACGGGTATGTTTCTTCCATTCCGATTGCAAAATGCTTAAAAACTTGACGTTGTTTTCAATTTGCTTCTTCTTCACTTTGTTCTTTGAGAGTTCGTTCAGAAGAAGCACAAACCTCTCATAGGTTTCCTCTAGGCTCTCATTTTCTTTTGCTTTGAATTCCTCGTAGCTATTGATGCAGTTAGCTACTTTCATCTGATTCCCTACTTTGGATCCCATCATCATTTTCTGCAACTAATCCCACGTCTTCTTAGCATTTGCCTTGTAGCTGTCTATTTTAACATAGATGTCATTCGGGATACTTTGAAGAAGAAGAGATCTTGCTTGCTTATCAGCTTTATATCGACTTTTCTGTTCTTCAGAATACTGAGCATATTCAACTGGAACTGTTTTCATTTTCTGATCTTTTTCCTCAGTACCATCTTCACTATCAGATGAATCATCATCAGGTATTTGAACTGTGATTGGTACCATAGGACCTTCTGTAATTGACAGCAAAATGTTTTCCCCATTTGCATGTCTGTCTACAAAATCCAGAAATCTGTCTTTCCACTGTTCGTATTCTCCTTTGAACAGAACAGGAGGCTTGACATCAGTGCCAATGGAAAGAGCGTCTTTGGAAGTCATCTTGAATGTACCTGTTTTGGAAAAATATATGCAATAAGAAACTAGAAACTGATCGTTAGTCCAAATGAAACAATCAAGAAAATACAGAAAACTTGAAATATAAAAAACAGAAATTTTGATCACAAAAAGAAATATGTCCCCCTCAGCAGACTTAGCATGGGGGTCCCCCTAGAGGAAAAATTTTCACTCTTAAAGGGCATATTACAGTTTTAAAAATTTCTCAGAAAAAATTGTAAGTATGAAAACTCGCAAATCACTGTGGAACTTGCAGAAGCTCAAAACTCGCAGAACACTGAAACTTGCAGATTGTTGAAACTCGCAAGTCGCTGAAACTCGCAAGTCGTTGAAACTCGCAAGATACTATTCACCAATAAACACGCAGATAGAGACGTGCGCGTTTGAGAAACTCGCTAGTCACTACTAGCGCGTTTTGATAAAACTCGCAGATCAACCAAACTCGCAAATCACTATTCCTGCTCAAACTCGCACCCTTCGATTAGCGCGTTTGTAGAACTCGCTAATCACTACGTGCGTGTTCTGGTCCTTAGAAAAAATTTCCCAACTTTCAAAACTCGCAGACTTCGATCAGCGAGTTTCTAGAACTTGCTAACAATGCTTTGCGCGTTTTTGACCAAAACTGAGATTCTTCAGCTTGCGCGTTCTAACGAATGAACTTGCGCGTTCTTCAGATTCCTTGCGTGTTCTTCATCTGATTCACCAAAAAATCAATCTAAACTTTGAATTTCCGCACCAAACTTTGAGAATTTACTCACATATTCATCGAGAACACAATACAATCAACTAATTTCGATATAAAACACAAATCTATACAAATCGACTCGATTACAGTGTTTAGAACTCGTGAACAAAAACTTCAACAAAATCCAAAATTACAAGAAAATTACAGTGCAATTGACAAATCAAATCATACAAACATGATCGATTATACTATATGAACAAACTCTGATCGATTTCAACACCTAATTTGCACTAAAACTCGAAATTCGATTTGAACTTCGATGAACAGTGACGATGAACAGTAACAACAAACTTTTCTTGATCTCTTGATTTGATTTCGATTTGGATCTTCTCTGATATCTGAGTAAATGATTTCTCGAATAAACAAACTCAGATTTACCTTTTCGCACATTGTTCTCCTTGGCTTGTGATGCATGTACAAATGATTTCTTACCTTCCTTCTCATCAGTCACTGGTTTTACTTTTGTTTGTCCACAATGTTTATCAAGTTTTATATCAAACAACAACACAATATGATTACCAACATGTATTGATATATAACAAAGGTTACAAGGTTGATCGATTCAAGCTCTAGATTGTGTTCTCTATTTTTCTCTCTTTTACACCTTTTAGTGTGTGTTTTGTGTTCTTGATAATATATGATATTAGAGAGTTGATGAGATGAGATCAGATATTGATCTCTAGCTTCTTCAACACACAACCTAAAATAACTTGCAATATTAAACTAATAAACCTACATAATATCTAACATTTAGATATTATATCTAATTAACTTAATATCTAACTAATAACTAACTAACTAAGTAAACTAAATAACAATAACAATAACAATACTTTGACATTTATTACAAATAAACATTAGACTTTAATATCGAGAGTCGACATTCCGGCTTTAGCTTCAGATTGGATCTTCAGATTGGATAATCTTGAATCCAATAGATATGTGATCTAACAATCTCCCCCTTTGGATCAAGATCATTACTAAAAAGATTTTAGCAATTCAGTCTTCTTGTTCAGCTCAGAAGATGCAATCTATTTCTCTAGCTTTGAAATCAACATGTCTTCAGAATACTTGCTTTTGAAGAGTTTAATCTTGGACGTGATTCTTGAAACATGTGATCTTTGCCATTTCTTGTGTAGTCATTCTCCCCTTTTTTGATGATAAGTGCACCGACTGCATCAAAACTCTGAGTAAGAAATGTCAACCACTTGGAGCCACTGATCCGTCAATTCAAAAGATATTCATCCAAATCTTTGCAAATCCAGACAAAATAGTCGTGTAACACCTGAATCAACTAATGAATCAGTTAACATGCCTGTCCGTAACACTAAGTCACTGTGTGTAACAAATACACATTGGAAAGGAGCTATTTGATGTTGACTCCTCCAGGACTTCCATTTAATCATCGAAACACCACTAAGGTAATTTCTATAAACGTTATGACAAAGAAACAAATTCCTTGTGTGTTCGTGCTTGTGATAGAAAGAATTAAGCACTTGATGATTGCTTATAGGCTCAAAAATTGTGTAAACCACTGAGACAACAGTAAGTTAAACACAGACTCAATGTGCATGATTGAAGTGCAAAGGTGGGGCAGACTTCCTTCTTTTCAATATCCAGATTTTCCAAATGAAAATCAGATAGCAAATGTGCTGCATCCCCTTTGAAAATGTGAAACACTTTCTTGTTGAGAAGAAAATGAGTAGATGGTGAGGTTTGATCAAGAGTTGGCATGGGCTAGTTGCCTGTTTCAATAATGTTCACCAAAGAATTGTGAAACACTAGTAATGTGGCTGCCCGACTCAGAAAAAGTTGGTGCGGAGTTGTGATATTCTTTTAACTCTGTTCTCTCACGCTCTTTCTTTTAAACATTTAGCTCACCCTAACCAAACTTCCTTTTTCAGTTATATCTCATCACTCAATTTTTTTCGACTTCTCACACTTAATCACTATGGATTAACTTCTTGGGTAGAAATCACTGGTTAAGGTGATTTCATAGAAGTTGTGTTAATTCCTAGCACAATGAAATCTTGTTTTCCTATGATGCATATGATGCTCAGATTGGTTTAACTATTTCAGTTAAAGCACAATATATTTCTTGAAAACATTTAAAGTCACACTTCCAATTCATGAATTCGTTTTGAGAATCGGGAAGTGGTTTGAACATTTAATAACAATGTTTTCTATGATTGAAAGTTTTCCACTTATCAACCATATATGAGATTAAGATAAAGGATTGTACCTTTACGTGCGATCTTACATCTCATGAAGCTAAGCTTAAAGTCATAAAGATATGATCTTGTAAGCATCTCTCAAAAATTCTGCAAAAGTCTTATGTCTATGTCAAAGCAAAATTTATTCACTTATATTGAAAAGACAAAAAGCAGTAAAACTATTAAAGTACGAGTTCTGATCAGGAATAATCAGAAGTCATATCCATACTCCTTTGATTTGAAGAGCTCCCCCTAAAATCTTGCATTACAAAAAAAATTTGGCATTAAAATGTACACACAAAAATTTTATGAGCTCCCCCTCGAAGTAATATTGATCACTTGTCAATTTCTTCTCATACTCCCCCTTAGATCATAAACAGTATATAGAAGTGAAAATATCTTGCGGAAATGAAGAAATGATGAAAAAGTATACAATTTAGAAAACTTTGATAGGTAACTACTGATTAAATCTTTAGATTTAGCATACCAAGCTTAGAGACAAGAAAGTTAAACCTCTTTTCGTCTAAAGGTTTGGTAAACAAATCGGCAAGCTGATAATCAGTTTTTACAAAGAAAAGTTCAATTGTTCCTTTTTCAACATGATCTTTAATGAAATGATACCTGACGTCTATGTGCTTAGTCTTGGTGTGCTGAACAGGATTCACTGTTATTGCGATGGCGCTCTTGGAGTCACAATATATCGGGATTTTGTTGAAGTGGAAACCGTAGTCGCGCAATTGATTTCTCATCCATAAGACCTGAGAACAGCAGCTAGCAGCAGCTATATATTCTACTTCGGCCGTGGAAGTTGAAACACAAAGTTGCTTCTTCGATGTCCAACTTACGAGCTTATCACCGAGGAACTGTACATGTCCTGACGTGCTCTTCTTGTCTAACATACAACCGGCATGATCTGCATCTGTATATGCTGTTAGTTCAAAACTTGTATCTTTAGGATACCACAGACCAAGATCTGCAGTGCCCTTCAGATACCTAAATATGCGCTTCACAGCAGACATATGGATTTCTTTAGGATTTGCCTGATATCTTGCACATAAGCATGTTGAAAACATTATATCTGGCCTACTAGAAGTAAGATACATTAAAGAACCTATCATCCCTTGATAAGTCCTAACATCAACAGTTTTTCCCGAAGGATCGGTGCCAATCTTAGTACCTGGTGCCATTAGGGTACCAATCGGTTTTGAATTTTCCATTTGGAACTTTCGAAGAATATCCATAATGTATTTTGATTGATTGATAAAAATCCCCGTAGAAAACTGTTTGACTTGTAATCCAAGAAAGAAATTCATCTCTCCCATCAAATTCATCTGAAATCTAGACACCATAAGGTTTGAAAAATTCTTACAGTACTTAGGATTTGTAGAGCCAAAAATAATATCATCTACATAGATTTGAATTAAAATGATATCGACTTTTTCCTTTTTGATAAACAAAGTGGTATCCACCGTACCTTTTGAAAAATCAAACTTGACTAGAAATTTGGAAAGGACATCATACCAGGCCCGAGGAGCTTGTTTCAGACCGTAGAGTGCTTTGTCGAGAATGTAGACGTGATTCGTCTTCTCTTTATTGACAAATCCCTCTGGCTGAGAGACGTAGACTTCCTCCTTCAGAATGCCATTCAGAAAGGCAGTCTTCACGTCCATTTGAAAGACCGTGAAGTTCTTGTGGGCTGCGTAGGCTATAAACATTCTAATTGCCTCTAAACGCGCCATAGGAGCATATGTCTCGTCGTAGCCGATTCCTTCCTCTTGTCTGTATCCTTTGGCTACTAGTTTTGCCTTGTTTCGGATAACGGTACCACATTCGTCTTTCTTGATCTTGAAAACCCACTTCGTACCTATAATGGTTTTACCTTTAGGTTTTGGTACGAGTCTCCAGACTTGAAGTGCATCGAATTGATTCAGCTCTTCTTGCATTGAGATCACCCATTCTGGATAAGCAAGTGCCTCTGATACGCGTGTTGGCTCGAACTTGCTCAGAAAGGAGTCATGCATGCAAATGTTCATTGATGTTGACCTAGTTTGCACCGATTTTGAAGGATAGCCAATGATCTGGCTTATCGGGTGCTCTTTGGTCCATTTATGTTCATGAGGCAATGGATTATATGAATGTATGTCAATTGTATCATCTATAAATCCACTTGTACCTTCTTCAGCTTGTTCAGGAGGAATGATGATTGCAGTTGAAGTGGTAGGTTCAGAAGGCTCAACAGGTACAACTTGGTCCGACTGTAGATGGATCTGTACAGAACATCCTACTGGTTCAGCTACTTCTGTCTCTTTATCACATGGAACTTCTTCAACTGTTGGAGTCGGCATTTGAATTAGAACTTCTTGTTGAATCGGGGCATTGGATTCAATAGTAACATCTGAATGGTTGGATGAGTAGTCGTTAAGTCTTCCATCCTGTCAACCATAACAGATTTCTTTACATTAGATCTAAGAAATTCATCATAAAACAATTCAAATAATAAGTCTAAATCAGATATATGATTAGTTGACGTTGATGCTTCATCTGATTTATTCTGTTGAGACGCAGGTTCTGGACTGAGTTGCCCAGAAGCTAGTACTCCGGTTATAACGGGTTCTGAACTGTGTTGTTCGGAAGCCATCTCTTCATCAAACGTGACGTTGATGCTTTCAATCACCGTCTTTGACTTCTTCAGATAGATACGGTATGCAGTTGATGTTGAGGAATAACCAATGAAGATGCCTTCGTCTGCCTTGGCACTGAACTTGTTGAGACTCTCCCTATTGTTTAGAACAAAACACTTACACCCAAATATATGGAAATATTTGATTGTCGGTGTTCGGTTGTTGATTAAAGCATAAGGAGTCTTCTTGAATCTGCGATGTATCATGGAGCGATTCTGTGTATAGCACGCGGTCGATACAGCTTCAGCCCACAAAAATAGAGGTAAGTATGATTGACTTAGCATAGTACGAGCAGCCTCGACTAGCGTACGATTTCTTCTTTCGACCACTCCATTTTGTTGAGGCGTACGAGCAGCAGAGTATTGATGTGAAATCCCGACAGATTCGAGATATTCTTCAACCTTTTTATTCTTGAACTCTGTGCCGTTGTCTGTTCTTAGAAACTTGACCGGTTTCTGCAGATTCACCTGGGTCGTCTTTAGGAATGTAATGAGAACATCTGGTGTCTCATCCTTTGAACGTAGAAACCTGACCCATGTGTATTGCGAGTAATCGTCCACGATCATGAGTATGTACTTCTTTCCTCCTAGACTTTGAGTTCGCATCGGACCGCATAAGTCCATATGCAATAGCTCTAACGGAGCGCTTGTACTCGGTTCAGGCTTTGGTTTATGTGGTGCCCTCTTCATCTTTCCCTTTTCACGTGCTGCACAAAGATGTTCTTTTTCATATTTGAGCGCTGGAAGTCCTTTGACAAGCTTTCCTCTAACCAGATTGTTGATGTACCTGAAGTTGAGGTGAGAGAGCCTTCGATGCCATAGCCAACTTTGTTGCTTCGAGGCTTTCGTCAATAGACAAACCTGCTTGTCGTTCTGGATTTTTGACAAGTTAATTGTGTAGAGGTCTGACTTTCTTGTGCCGACCAAGAGTTCCTCGCCTTCTTCAGTGCGAACTGAAAACGTCTTGGCTTTGAAATTGACCTATAAGCTTTTGTCACAGAACTGACCAATACTGAACAGGTTGTGCCGTAAGCCTTCAACATAGCTCACCTTCTTGATCGTGACATTGTCATGTTGTACATCACCATAACCCATTATTGGAGAAAACTGGTCGTTGCCGAATCTGACTGATCCGCAATACTTCTCTTTAAAATTGGACAACATATCTTTTTGTCCAGTCATATGCTTGGAGCATCCGCTATCCAAGTACCACATATGACGGATCTGCACAAGAGAAATAATGAAACAATTAAGTTAAATAGTCTTAAATCAACGATGGAATTAAGACTCTTGAGCATAGAGGAGCGGGTCTTGAACTGATGTGTTCAAAAGCCATATTCTGTTAAGCACGGGTTCTGAATAGACGTGTTCAAAAACCATTGTTTTATCTTTGAAGTGCGGGTCTTGAACTGTTGTATTCAAGAACCTAGTTTCTTTGAGGAACGAGTCCTAGACTGATTTGTCTATAAGTCATATCTGTAAGCTCCCTTTTTAAACTTTGTGGGCCTGCAACACAGATTTAGCCTTAGGTACCCACTGGAATTTGGGTCCTATTATGTTAGCACAAGATTTTGGTACCCATTTCAAATTGGGTCCTCTTTTCTTTTGAAATGCATTTGAAGAATTAGAATGAGATGAATGCACATGATAATTGCCAAACCAATCTTCAGAATCTTAACAAGAAGTAGAAACATGTTTATCATAAATAGAAGACTTTCTAGTAGATAAAGATAACTGAAATAATTGCTTCATTGTATATTGTTTACGAGAAACAACAAGTTTTGAGTTCAAAATATCAACATCAGCAATTAAGACATCTTTACTAGGCGAAGTCTTACTACAATTAACACTAGAAAACGATTTAATGGTCTTGTCAAGCTTCTGTTTCGGTTGCCACAGAGATTTAACTTCTGGCCTTTGCTTGCTCAGATCTGAAACATGTGAAACTGGTGAGTTAGACTTTTGAGCAAAAAACGAATGCTTCTTCTTCGGATTACCAGTAGTGTTCGGTTTCTGTGAATGCCTAGATGTATTCTTACCGTTAGCATTTTTAGCTTTCACAGAGACTGAGTTATCAACTTTCGTTGATTTTGCACTGTTAACAGGCATACTGGTTTTTCCTAAAGATTTCTTAACAAAGGATGAATGGTTAGGAAGTTTTGCATTAAATTCAAATTGATTAGAACAATCATCTAATCCACCGTCAGCGTTCAGAAAATCAAACCCTTTATTTGCTAAACCAAACATATCTTCAGAGTTTGAAGCCTTAGAAATAATAACATTTTTGAACATAGTTGAAAAAACTTTTTGTTCAATATTCATCAAAAGTCTTTCATCTGTTAAAGAATTCTCGAGTTCAGAAATTTTATGTTCTAAAACGAGAGGAGGGACATATAGTTTACCTTGAATAGGCTTCGCCTCCATTTCTTTTTCAGAATAACTTTGAAAGAAATCACTTGAAAGAGTTTTCTTCTTTTGATATATTGGATTTTCATTATAACTATTATTCATCTTCGCATAATAAAATGGAAGGTGAACTTTAGATGATTTCAAACGTTTTTCAGTTTCGTTGGCTTCATCCTCTTCTGATAGTTTAGTCCAAAAAGTTTTAAACTAAGGGATTCGTCGAGCTAATTTCATAGAAAGATGATCATAAAGTGCATGCACTTCAGACATTCCTTTTTGAAGACAGTGAGGATTCTTATAACCGATTCCCCATCTCTCTATTTCCTCTTTGGGTTTGTTCAGATGAATAGTCTGTTCAGTTTGACCCATTTTGTATAACTTCTCTTCCAAACTTTTTAATTTACCAAGTAAAGAAAAGTTTTCTTTGGTACAAGAAGAATGCAATTTTGTAAGCTCATATATATATCAATCTCACTTTTTGTCAGTTTAGTCTTGAGTTCAGAATTCTCTTTAAGAATTATTGTATTTTTCTTTGCATTGGTGTCATTATCTCTATGTAAAACATCAACCAATACTTTCTTCTCAACAATTTCATTGCTAAGTTTCTGTATCAATTGGTTTTTGTCTGTAATGACATCATTTTCTCGCTCAAGATTCGACTCTAACTCTTGTTGTTTTAAATTCATGGCATGCATTTTATTCATGAAATCTGAATACGATAAATCACATACCTCCTCTTCTTCATCATCTGAATCAGCTTCAGCATCTGATTCTTGCTTTCCCATCAAGCACATGTTGACGGCTTCATCCTTCTCTTCATCCTCTTCTTCCTCGTCTGAATGATCAAGCCAGTACTCATCCTCTGCCATCAGTGCCTTACTAGCCTCCTGTTGCTTTGCAAGAAGCATCTTGTTCTTGTAATAATCGGAGTTTCTGACTTTTGGCCTTCGGCAGTCTCTGGCATAGTGACCTGTTTTGCCACAGTTGTAGCACGTTGGTGGTTCTGTCTGACTGGATCCTTCAGCTTTAAACTTTCTCTCTTCCGGTTTCCTCTCCTCTATTCTCTTTCCTTCAGACTGATATCTTCTCTCTTCCGGTTTCCTCTCTTCTGTTCTCTTCCCTTCATATCTATTTCTTTCAACCCTTTCCTTGTGGACATAGTTGTTATGACCAGAAGAATACCTCTGGCTGTTTGATGTTGGCTTTTTGTAGAACTTTTTCTGAAAAGCATTTGTCAGCAGAAGCATTTCTTGCTTCAGTTGGTCATTTTCATCTGAGTCAGAGTTTGCATAACCTTCATTTTCTTCTGAATCATACACAATCGTCTTGTTCTTCTTCTTCCTGACAACAAGAGCAACTGTGTCTGTTATTCCCAGATTCTAGTTTCTAATCACAATTAGACAAACAAAACACAAACAAGAATCAATTACCTGTTTGATTTCACTTTCAAATTCAAGATTACAAACTTTCTCTCTCTAGAACTCTCTTTCTCTCTCTAACGTATTCTCTCTCAACTATACAACTTCTTCCAATCTTACAATTGAATACCATCTATACAAAACAGAAAAACAAAGCTATTTATACTTACAACTAAAACAAGGAAAGTAAAATACAAATACAATACATCGACTTTTATTACAAAAGACTTTGACCTTGATGAGATTTGACTTTCTCAGCTTTGACTTCTTGAACTTTGACTTCTGTCTTCTTGATCTTGTATCCAACATATTTATGCTCTAACAATCTCCCCCTTTGGATTCAAGATCACTGTTGAAAGATTTAGCAATTCAGTCTTTACTTTAAGCTCTGTCAATACAATCTCCCCTTTTTCTTTGACGGTATTCTTTCCAAAACTGTCTTCAAACGATTAACAAACTCCCCAAAACTTTTACAATAATACTTTCAGACTTTGGAAAGAAATTATCTTCAGAATCAGCTCGAATTGCTTTAGCAAATAATCTTCAAAGAAAATTTCCTCAAATCTTCAGAAATTCTTTGATCTTCATCAAATCTTCAAATCTTTACTTTGAACTTTTCTGACTTGGACAATTCTGAAAATCATCTCTCAAAATTTTATCATTTCTTGATACCATCTCCCCCGTTTTGATGACTTGAGCATCTATATCATCAAAACTTTTCTCCCAAGAAATGTCATTGACCAATCTGATCTGTCAAACTGAGCCTCTGATTCTGTGATCCATAACCAAGTATTCATCTAGATCTTTGCAAATCTAGACAAAATAAGAACATGTAACTCCTGAATCAACAAATGAATCAGTTAGAATGCCTGTCAGTAACACGAAGTCACTGTGTGTAACGAATACACAATATAAATGAGCTTTTTGATGTTCACTCCCCAGGGCTTCCATCCAATCATCGAAACACCACAAAGGCAATTTCTATGAATGTTATGACAAAGAAACAAATCCCTTGTGTGTTCGTGCATGTGTAGAAAGAATTAAGCACGAAAATTGCTTTTATAAAGGCTCAACATAGTGTAAACCACTGAGACAACAGTAGATAAACACAGACTCAATGGGCATGATTAAAGTGCGAAGGTGGGGCAGACTTCCTTCTTTTTCAATATCCAGATTTTCCAAATGAAAATCAGATAGCATATATGCTGCGTCCCCAGAAAAATGTGAAACATTTTCTTTTTGAGAAGAAAATGAGTGGCTGGTGGGGTATTGTCAAGAGTTGGCATGGGCTAGTTACCTGTTTCAATAATGTTCACGAAAGAATTGTGAAACATTAGTAATGTGGCTGCCCGACTCAGAAAGTAATTGGTGCAGAGTTTGATATTCTTTTACTCTGATCTCTCACCCTCTTTCTTTTAATCATTAAGCTCACTACTAACCAAACTCTCTTTTACATTTTACCTCATCACACAACCCACACTCATTTCTTTTTGACTCCTCACACTCAATCTCTATGGATTAACTTCTTGGGTAGAAATCACTGGTTAACGTGATTCCATAGAAGTTCAGTTAATTCCTAGCACAAAGAACCCATATTTCCTATAAAAGCATAATGTTGCTCAAATGATTTAACTTTATCAGTAAAAGCTCATATACAAATGTCAGATGAATGTATGCTCAGAATATAATCATGAAGATATGAGCATTTTAAAACATGGAAGTATTTTCAAACAAGTATATTGAATGAATGAATATAAATGCAAAAGACTTGTTTGAAAATCTGACATTGTATGAAAATGATCAGAAATGAATGATATAACAATCAAAGCTTATGGTCAAGAATAATGGATGTGTCTATACGAAACAAAAAATATAGACATTCTTGAAATGAACTCTTCGAAATGAAATAACGCTCAAAATTCTTTGAAGTACAAGCGGGGTGTCTTACCATCGAAAAAATTGGTTACATTATGAGACATGGTAAGATCATTTTGAACAAAGTCAAACCGATGTGTGTGAATACTTGAAAGTATATAGAAAAGACAATATACAAGTATTAATCTTTGGATAACACACGGTTTGTTTACCAATGAAGCACAAAAATAAAATGAAAACATTTAAAATCACACTTCCAAATTATAAAATCTGTTTAAAATTCGAGAAGTGGTTTGAACATTTAAGAACATGTTTTCTATATCTGAAAGTTGTCATTCTTTCAGATACATTTGAGATTAAGATAAGAAATTTACCTTTTCGCTCAATCTTAATTCTCATGAAGTCAGCTGTAGTCATAAAGATATGATCGTGTCAGCTTCTCTCATCCTGCATAAGTCTCAAAGTCTAGTCAAAATTTATTCACAAAATTTATTCAAACGTAAATGACATAAAGCAATAAAACGATTAAAGTACGAGTTCTGATTTGAAATAATCAGAAATCATAGTCTTACTCCTTTTGACTTGACTTATATGCTCCCCCTAAAATCATGCATCACAAAAATTTGTCAGTTAAGTAAAATGCAGAAATTAGTTATACTCCCCCTCAAATGAATGTAGATCATCTAAAATCTTCTCTTACTCCCCCTGAGATCATGAGCAAACATGTTAAAGTGCAGATATTCTTCAGAAATAAAAATAAAGAAAAATGATGAAAAATAACAATTCGTAACTTTAGTAGGTAACAACCGATTACGTCTTAAGATTTAACATACCAAGCTTAGAGACAAGAAAATTAAATCTCTTTTCATCTAAGGGTTTGGTAAATAAATCTGCAAGTTGATAATCTGTTTTTACAAAATAAAGTTCAATTGTTCCTTTTTCTACATTATCTTTTATAAAATGATACTTGACATCAATGTGTTTGGTTTTCGTATGTTGGACAGGATTAGCAGATATGGCAATTGCACTCTTCGAGTCACAATATATTGAAATTTTGTCGAACTTGAATCCATAGTCTCTTAGCTGTGTTCGCATCCACAAGACTTCAGAGCAGCAACTAGCAGCAGCTACGTACTCTGCTTCAGCAGTCGATGTGGAAACGCATAATTGTTTCTTTGAAGCCCAGTTAACGAGCTTGTCTCCTAGAAATTGAACATAACCTGAAGTACTCTTTCTGTCCAACATGCAACTTGCATGATCTGCATCTGAATATGCAGTCAGTTGAAACCTAGTATCCTTAGGATACCACAGACCAAGGTCTGCAGTGCCCTTCAAATATCTAAAGATCCGTTTGACAGCAGCCAAATAGAATTCTTTGGGAGCATTCTGATATCTAGAACATAAGCATGTTGAAAACATAATATCTGGTCTACTAGATGTAAGATACATTAACGATCCTATCATACCTCTATAAGTCCTAACATCAACACTTTTACCCAAAGGATCAGTGTTAATCTTAGTACCTGGTGCCATTGGGGTTCCAATTGGTTTACAATTTTCCATTTTGTACTTCCGAAGAATGTCCAAAATGTACTTAGATTGGTTAATGAAATCCCCGTAGAAAATTGTTTAACTTGTAATCCGAGAAAGAAATTCATCTATCCCATCATACTCATTTGAAAATGTGACACCATGAGGTTAGAGAAGTTTTTGCAAAATTTTGGATTTGTAGAACCAAATATTATATCATCAACATTAATTAAAATAAGAATAATATCAGCTTTTTCCTTTTTGATGAATAAAGTGGTATCAACCTTACCTTTAGAAAAACCGGACTTGACCAAGAATTTAGATAAAACGTCATACCATGCTCGAGGGGCTTGTTTTAAACCATAGAGGGCTTTGTCCAAGATATAAACATGATCTGGCTTCTCTGGATTGACAAACCCTTCTGGTTGAGACACATACACTTCCTCTTTAAGAATGCCATTCAGAAAGGCTGTTTTCACATCCATCTGAAAGACTGTGAAATTCTTATGAGCTGCGTAGGCTAGAAACATGCGGATTGCTTCTATACGCGCTACTGGAGCATATGTCTCATCGTAGTCTATGCCTTCCTCTTGCCGGTAACCTTTGGCAACAAGTCTAGCTTTGTTCCTTATGACGATACCATCTTTATCCTTTTTATTCTTGAATACCCATTTAGTGCCTATCACGGTTTTACCTTCTGGTTTTGGAACTAATCTCCAAACCTTTAGGGCTTCAAACTGATTGATCTTTTCTTGCATAGCAGATACCCAGTCCGAATCAGCAAGAGCCTCAGATACTCGCGTTGGCTCAATCTTACTGAGGAATGAGTCATGCATACATTGATTAAGAGTCGCTGACCTAGTTTGTACAGGCTTGTTGAGATCTCTAATTACTTGATGTAATGGATGTTCTTTGGTCCATCGATGCTCATGAGGGAGTGGAGTAGATATTGATTGAACATGATCATCATCTTGAAATCCACTCTCAGACTCTTCAGTTTGAATAATTGGAGGAGGATTTGCAGTTGAAGTTTCAGGTGCAGAAGCATCAGTTGGAACAGCAGATTCTGGCTGTTGAGTAGACAATGTATTACACCCAACTGAAACAGTTACTTTTGGCTCAACAGTTTCTTGTATATCTTCAACTGTAAGAGTAATTGTTGGAATGTGAGTTTCTGACTAAACGGGAGATACAAGTTCAGTTAAAACTTCTGAAGTGACTAGATGATTGCAACTTGTGTCTTCAGACCTGTCAGTCACAGCAGATTTAGATACATTAGATCCTAGAAACTCATCATAAAAGAATTCAAATAACAAATCTAAATCAGATAAATGTGAAATAGAAGTAGAAGCGTTATCCGAATTTTTCTCTGTAGAAACAGGTTCTGGACTGATCTGCCCAGAAGCTAATACTCCAGTGATCATGGGTTCTGAACTGAGTTGTTCAGAAGCCATATCTTCATCGAATGTTACATTAACCCTTTCGACAACTGTCTTTGACTTCTTCAGATAAACACGATATGCTGCCGATGTTGAAGAATAACCAATGAAGATACCCTCATCCGCCTTAGCATTGAATTTATTCAGACTCTCTCTGTCGTTAAGCACAAAACATTTACACCCAAATATGTGAAAATACTTGATTGTTGGTGTTCTGTTGTTGATCAGCTCATATGGAGTCTTTTGAAAACGGCGGTGTATCATGGATCGATTTTGAGTATGGCATGCAGTCGACACAGCTTCTGCCCACAAGAATAGAGGTAAGTCCGATTGGCTAAGCATAGTCCGAGCGGCCTCGACTAGCGTCCGATTTCGCCTTTCGACTACTCCATTTTGTTCAGGCGTTCGAGCAGCAGAGTACTGATGTGATATCCCGACCAATTCGAGATATTCTTCAACTATCTTGTTTTTGAACTCTGTGCCGTTGTCTGTTCGAAGAAACTTGACTTGTCACTGCATTTTCACCTGGGTCGTCTTTAAGAAAGTAATGAGAATTTCGGGCGTCTCATCTTTTGATCGAAGAAATTTTACCCATGTGTATCTTGAGTAATCGTCCACAATAACCAACTCGTATTTCTTTCCACCCAAACTCTGAGTTCTCATTGGACCACATAAATCCATATGTAACAATTCTAACGGAGAACTAGTGCTTGGTTCAGGCTTCGGTTTATGCAGAGCTCTCTTCATCTTACCCTTCTCACATGCAGGACATAAGTGTTCTTTCTCGTATTTCAGCTCAGGAAGTCCTTTTACCAATTTCCCACTAACCAGTTTGTTGATATAAGGAAAATTCAGGTGTGATAAACGTCTGTGCCAGAGCCAACTTTGTTGCAATGAAGCTGTTGGGAACTGAAGAAAAACTCAAGTATGGTTAATGCTGCTGGTTCAGAGTTAATACTGCTAGAAGACATAAAGGTTAATACTGCTGAGTGTTACTACTGCTAGTAGTTAATACTGCTAGTCAAAGTTAGTGCTGCTTGAACAAAGTTAGTACTGCTTAGCTAGTTAGTACTGCTAGTGGTTAGTACTGCTTAGTAGTTAATGCTGCTAGAAGGAAGATAATGCTGCTGAAGATTAATACTGCTTATATGATGAAGATTCGTATGAAAGGATATACATGGAAGCTTAGAGATATACTTAGAAGATATACTGAAGATATTTTATTTATTGTAAATATCTTTGTATTCAGTATATATATTGAATTGTTTAGAATAGTTAGATAACTTTTCTTTTTCATTCTTTTAGAGAAAAACAACCTCAAGGCATAGATCCTAATTCTAGAGAAGTAGAATTCGTATTGGTGAGCCTGTTCATCAATATTGAGGTTGAGTGAGTAATCTTGTAACTTCAAAGCATTTAATAAAAGCTTACAGTTTGTTATTCATATTTTCTGTGTTGATTTACTGTTTCATTGAATATCAAAGTGTTATTCCGCAAACTTCTTTGATATTGTTTCTGAGAATTAATTCTTGTTGAGAATTCGATACTGACAAGTGGTATCAGAGCCTGATTTCTCAAAAACAACTATTCATCATGGAAAATCTTGCAGAATCAAGCAGTACTTTGGTCTCAAAGGTTCCAATGCTTAGACCCAATGAATTTGATATGTGGAAGATCAGAATCAAGCAGTACATACTCCTCACTGACTATTCTATGTGGGACATCATAGAGAATGGTCCTTCTGAAGCAGGAAAGATTGGTGCAGATGGAAAGAGAACTCCACCAAAAACTGATGCAGAAAGAAATATCAGACAGACAGAGATGAAAGCCTTGAGCACCTTGCTCTTGGCTATTCCCAATGAATATCAACATCAGTTCTGTAACTGCACTGATGCAGAGATGCTCTGGAATGCTCTGGAGAAGAGTTTCTCTGGTACCAAAAGTACCAAGAGAAATCAGAAAGCAATTCTGAAGCAACAATATGAGAACTTTATGTCAACCAAGAATGAGTCCATGACTCAAACTTTTGACAGGTTCAACAAACTTATTGGTGAACTAGCTACAGTGGGAGTACAAATTGATCAAGATGATCTGAACAGAAAGTTTCTAAGGTCCTTGAGTGATGAATGGACCATGTATACTGTGTCTTTCAGACAGAATGATCAACTGGAAGAAAAGGAACTTGATGATCTTTATAATGATCTAAGAGTTTTTGAATCTGAGGTAGAGGCTAAAAAGAGGCCTTCTGGGTATGTTCACAATGCTGCACTCCTTTCAGCATCAACTGATTCTACTTCCAACCTTGAATCAGTTAGTACTGCCAATGGAACAAACCAAGAGAAAGGCACTGAAACTGTGTTTGAGGCCTTTCTGGCAAGTCATGGAAACTCTTCTCTCATTAATGATGACTTGGAACAACTCAATCCAGATGATCTTGAGGAGATGGATATTAAATGGCAGATGGCCATGCTCTCCATGAGAGTTAAAAAGTTCATCAAAAGAACTGGGAGGAACAACTTCTCCCAAAGAAGAGAAGATGGAGCAGGATTTGACAAGTCCAAGGTGGAATGTTACAAATGCCATCAAAAGGGACACTTTGCTAGAGAATGCAGAAGTGGAATATCTCAGAATAACAATCACCAACAAGCTCAATCTGGAAGCTTCAACAGAAACTCTGCACAAGCCCTTGTCTCTCAACAAGGTATGGGGTTTGATTGGAGTGATCAAGCTGAAGAGGCTATTCAGAATCAAGCTTTAATGGCAGAGGTGTCTGATCTCTCTACAGAGGTAACTTCCAATCTTTGCTCTCAAAATTGCATTAACACTGTTAAAAGGTATAGGGATCACAACCAGAACATGAGTGATGACCTTAAGAGATTGGAAAAAGACATAAAAGATTATGTGAGGATTGTTGAGAGATTTGAAGAACAGATTAAGGGTTTTCAAGCTAATGAGCTTCAACACTCTTATGACACAAATTACTGGAAGTGGGAGAAGAATGACTTAGAGCTTCAACTGACAAGATCTAAAGAAGAAAGTGAAAAGCTAAGAGGAGAGCTAGCTAAAGTCAAACTTGATGTAGAAAAGTTTTCTAATGCTTCCAAAGCAATGGATTCTTTGCTACAAACTCAGATTCATGATAAACTGAGAAGAGGTATAGGGTACAATACCACACCACCACCCTATAACAACAACTACATCCCTCCTAGTTCAGAGCTGTTAGAAACTAAGGATAGAAAGGATCTACCTAAGGGAGCCACTGAAATAGATCCCTTAGATGAAGTGGTTGTTAAGGATAAAACTGAGAAAGAAGTTGTCAAGGATAAGGACAATACTGTGAGTGGTGAGATTTCTAAAGAAAATCATATTATCACCAATGAGGGATGTGGAAAGCACTGGATTAAGTCCAAAGAGATAGAAAAGACTGAGGGAAAGAACAAGAAGGTTCACTATAAGCAGACCACTGTTGTGAACCCTATTCCTTGCAAACAATGTGAATGCAATAAAGTCAAGAGCCTAAATTCTGGTTTAAAAAGAGGAAATCAAAGAAACTGGAATAATCAATGGGCTCAGAAACAAGGAGTTGATCTGAATAAAATCAATAGACCAAAACCTTGTTTTATATGTGGCAAGTTGAATCATTTGGCTAAGTATTGTTACTTTAACCCTATTAACCAACAGATGAACTTTCAAAGATTTGTGCAAAAATCTGTGGGTTATAGGAAGGCTGGAAAGAAACATGTGATAAAGAAATATGTTGAAAGTAAAGGCACTTTAAAGAAAAAGATTTTAAAAGAAAGTATCAAAATGTGGGTGCCTAGAAGTACTAACAGTATTAATACTGCTAACAATATTAGTACTGCTAACACAGTTACTACTGCTAACAGTGTTAGTACTGCTGAAAATATTAATGCTGCTAATACTGTTAATACTTCTTCAAAAGTTAATACTACCAACACAGTTACTGCTGCTAACACAGTTACTACTTCTAACAAAGTTAGTGCTGCTAAGCATGCAAGTGCTGCCAAGGTAGTTAGTACTTCTAAAACTAGTACTGATTCTAGCAAACATAGTTCCAAGCCTATTATTGTAACAAAGTACTCCAAGAATGAGGAGTTAAAGTTCAAAAATCTTGTCAAGAAAGAATGCAAATATTTTGATGAGAAAGGGGTACCCAAGACCACTTTGGCTTGGGTTCCTAAATCATACTAATTGATTTATCTAATGTGCAGGGCAACCAACAACTCAAGGGAAAGAGCATTTGGCATGTTGATAGTGGTTGCTCTAGGCACATGACAGGCAACATGTCATGCCTTCAGGATTTCAAACATATCAATGGAGGACATGTTGCATTTGGAGATAATCTTACTGGTGGTAAGATAAGTGGAAAAGGTAATGTCACCAAAGGTAAGATGACATTTGAGGATGTCTACTATGTTGATCAATTAAAGTACAACCTGTTAAGTGTATCACAGGTTTGTGACAAACAACATAGTATATTATTTACAAATACTGAGTGTATGATCCTTGCTCCAGGGTTCAAGGTAGTTGATGAAAACATGATACTACTTAGAACTCCAAGGAAGGACAATGTTTACTGTCTTGATTTGGACAATGTTGATAGTGATTCATCTCTAAATTGTCTTGTTTCAAAAGCTTCTGTAGATGAATCCTCTCTATGGCACAGAAGGATGTGTCACATGAATTTCAAGACTATGAACAATCTTGTTAAAAATAACCTTGTAAGAGGGTTACCTTCAAAAGTCTTTTCATGTGATGATCATTGTGTTGCTTGTCTTAAAGGCAAACAACACAAAACTTCTCATAAGACCAAAGAGTTAAATTCTGTTTCTACTTGTCTCCAGTTATTGCATATGGATCTGTTTGGTCCTACAAATGTTATGAGTATAGGCAAGAAATCTTACTGCTTGGTTATTGTTGATGATTACTCCAGATTTACTTGGGTATATTTTCTAAGGACTAAGGATGAAACAAGTGGTCTTATCAAATCCTTTATTCTAAGAATTGAAAACCAAACTAATCAAAGAGTAAAAGTCATTAGATCAGATAATGGAACTGAGTTTAAAAATCATGATCTAAACACCTTTTGTGAAGAAAAAGGTATTGAGAGGCAATATAGTGCTCCTAGGACTCCTCAACAGAATGGTATTGCTGAAAGGAGGAATAGAACACTAATAGAGGCTGCTAGATCTCTGTTGGCTGATTCAAAATTGCCAATTACCTTCTGGGCTGAAGCAGTTAATACTGCTTGTTATGTCCAAAACAGAGTTCTAGTGGTCAAGCAAAAGAACAAGACCCCATATGAGCTTTTAAATAAAAGAAAACCTTTCATTGGTTTCTTCAAACCTTTTGGGTGTCCTTGTACAATTCTAAATACCAAATCTCACTTAGGTAAGTTTGATAGCAAAGCAGATGATGGATTTCTTGTTGGATATTCATCTCAGAGTAAGGCCTACAGAATTTTTATCTCATCTTCTAGAATAATTGAAGAAAGTGACAATGTCAAATGCAATGAGAACACACCAAATCCTGTTGGGTCTGGACCTCAGTGGCTATTTGACATTGATTCACTAACTAATTCTTTTGGTTTCAGTAGTGATGATTCTACAGGAACAGGATTTGGAGGATCAGGGATCACACAAGTCTCAGAAAGTATATCTAAATCTGTGATATTTCCCATACCCACAGTGAATTCTGGTGAAGACTGTGAAAAGGAATCATTTACTGGACCAAATCAGAGTGAAGAAGAAACTAGAGATGGGGAGACTCAAGAAAATAAAGAATCAGAAGTGGATTCTGAAAACACTTCAGTTGAGTTGCATGACTCTAATCTAGAGGCTGGACTGAATGAAGAACCTAGTCATAACACCAGAGTTCAAAAGAATCATCCTCCACAGCTGGTAATAGGAGATATCTCTTCTCCTATGATGACTAGACATCAAAGCAGGCTTCAAGAAATGCAAGATCAACAGCATACAGTCCTTTCTTGTTTTCTATCCCAGCTTGAGCCTAAAAAGGCACATGATGCTATGAAAGAATCTAGCTGGATAGAAGCAATGCAAGAAGAACTGTTACAGTTCAAGCTACAAGATGTATGGGATCTAGTAGACCTTCCTAAAGGTCACAGAGCAATTGGCACAAAGTGGATTTTCAGAAACAAGAGAGATGAAAGAGGTATTGTCATAAGGAACAAATCAAGGCTGGTGGCTCAAGGCTATACTCAAGAAGAGGGTATAGATTATGAAGAAGTTTTTGCACCTGTGGCTAGGATAGAAGCAATCAGACTATTCCTAGCCTATGCTTCTTACATGAACTTCAAAGTCTATCAAATGGATGTAAAAAGTGCTTTTCTCTATGGATCAATTGAAGAAGAAGTATATGTCTGTCAACCACCAGGGTTTGAAAACCCAAGCTATCCAGACAGGGTATACAAATTAAAGAAAGCACTTTATGGACTACATCAAGCCCCAAGAGCATGGTATGACACTCTGTCATCCTATCTCTTGGAAAATGACTTTGAAAGAGGAGTCATTGATAAGACTTTATTTATCAAAAGAAAGAAGAAGGATATCTTGCTGGTCCAAATCTATGTTGATGACATTATCTTTGGATCTACAAGAAACAACATGTGCAAGGAGTTTGAGGATTTAATGCATCAAAGGTTCAAAATGAGTTCCATGGGGGAACTTACTTTCTTCCTTGGACTCCAAGTTCAACAGAAGTCAGATGGCATTTTCATATGTCAATCCAAGTATGTGCAGGATATTCTAACCAAGTTTGGTTTCTCAGAATCAAAACCTGCCAGCACACCTATGGAAACACACAAGCAGATCACAACAGATCTTGAGGGGGAGGACATGGATGTGCATTATTATAGATCCATGATTGGCTCTCTCATGTATCTCACAGCATCAAGGCCAGATATAATGTTTCCAGTCTGTGTATGTGCAAGATTTCAAGTTAGGCCAAAGCAATCTCACTTTCAAGCTGTTAAGAGAATATTCAGATATCTCAAAGGGTAACCCAGATTGGGACTTTGGTATCCTCATAACTCACCTTTTGACCTAATAGCATACTCAGACAGTGATCTAGGTGGGGCAAACTTGGACAGAAAATCTACTTCTGGAGGATGTCAGTTTTTGGGTGCTAGACTAGTCTCATGGCAGTGCAAGAAACAAACCACAGTATCCACATCTACAACAGAGGCAGAGTACATAGCAGCTGCAAGTTGCTGTTCTCAAGTCTTATGGATTCAGAATCAAATGTTGGATTATGGGGTAACCTTTCTACACACTCCAATCTTTATTGACAACAACAGTGCTATTAGCATTGTAAATAATCCAGTCAAGCACTCAAAGACAAAGCACATTGAAATCAGGTATCACTTTATAAGAGATTGTAATGAAAAGAAACTTATTCAAGTTGTCAAAGTTCACACTGATAATCAGTTTTCTGATCTATTCACTAAAGCTTTTGATGTGGGTAGATTCACTTTCTTGGTAACAAGTGTGGGAATGATAAACTCTGAATAATCTTCTTCTCAAAAAGTGGTTTTATACCCGTATATTTTTTCTTGGTGTTACTAATCTTCTTTTCCAGGATATGCATAGCAGTACTCAGTGTTTAGCAAGTTTAAAAGGAGTAAGTATAGTTAATACTGCTAGTGGATTAATACTGCTTTCAGTTAATACTGCTAGTGGTTAATACTGCTTTCAGTTAATACTGCTAGTGGTTAATACTGCTTTCAGTTAATACTGCTAGTGGTTAATACTGCTTTCAGTTAATACTGCTAGTGGTTAATACTGCTTTCAGTTAATACTGCTAGTGGTTAATACTGCTTTCAGTTAATACTGCTAGTGGTTAATACTGCTTTCAGTTAATACTGCTAGTAGTTAATACTGCTCTAGGTTAATACTGCTTATATTCCGAATACTATAAATACTTTTTGCCCGCCTAAAAGTTCATAACGACTCTTTGCATACTGTTCTCTTGCGCTCAAAACCTTTTCTCTCTCAAGTTCGAAGTTTTCAGGCAAGCTTTTCACTAAGATCAATGGCATCCATGACTTTCATCGACGAGCACAACGAGATTGCGATGCTACAAAAGCCAAAGCAAGCTTCAGGATTTCATCAGATTGTGGATTTCCTCAAGACAAGCCACATTGCTCATGCTCTTATTGTATCACCTACAATCTACATTGAGCATCAAAGGCAGTTCTGGGCTAATGCAACCATTGTTGTGGAAAATGGTGTGCAAATGATCAAGACAAGAATCTGTGATCAATCACTAACAGTTACTGAAGAGGTTATTCGCATCAGTCTACGTCTAGACGATGCCTCTGGTATAACTTCTATCCCAAATGATGAACTGTTTACAACTCTTACAAGAATGGGGTATGGAGGCCCATTGGGTGTTTTCAAATTTTCTAAAGCAAAATTCTCACCCCAATGGCGTTTCTTTGTCCATACTCTTATGCATTGTATATCCAAAAAGACTACTGGATGGAGTGAGTTCAGCAGCACTATTGCTTATGCTTTGGTGTGCTTGGCCACTGCCAGAAAGTACAATTTTTCTAAAATGATTTTCAATGATCTTGTCTCAAACATGGGAAACAAAAAGAGCTTCTTTATGTATCCCAGGTTTGTTCAAGAAGTTATTACTAATCAATTGACGGATATACCTCAACCTGTTGGGGTATATGTACCTAAACCCCCCAAAGGCAAGGTTTTCTCAAATATGAGAAGATCTGCTGGGGACTCTGAAGGAGTTGACACCCCATTGTTCTCTACAATGATGGTGGTGTCCCAAACCAATGAAGGTATGGAAACAGGGTCAAGGCCCCCATTAGACCAACCCACTGCTAGCCAAGCCCAACCTTCCCTCTCAAAATCAATTCCCCAGTCCCTTCTTGAAAAACCAACCTCTCACATCACCCAAACTTACAAGAGAAAACAGGTAAAGAAGGCTCCTTCCCTTCTTGTACCATTACCCACTAAGCCTATAAGCCCTCTAAGGGAGAATTCTCCCCTAGAGAATATCCAAAGGGAAACCACAAGGGTGTCTCCCAACCCAAAGGAGGTGCTCTCTGAGGAGGAGGTAGAGCATATGGGTGATGAGGCTGCCACTACTCCTGCTAGTACAGAGGAGGAAAGTGGTAACATCAATAAGACCTCCCCCATGGCAACTTTGGGTGAGCAATCATCCAAAGGTCCCAGGTGCCAAGAACCCAAGGGGGTGGATAGTGCTTCTGCTAGGCAGAAGACTTCCACTACAAAAAGATCCAATGATCCTTCAAAAGAGGGTAACACTTCTGGAGAAGGTGAGGACAGATATAACTATTATGAATTGATGGAAACCATGGGCAACATCAACATGGATGTACTCAAACAGGGCAAAGATATAGAAGAGCTTAAACTCATAGTTCTGTCACAACAAGAACAAATCATCAAATTGAAGCAAATGGTAAGGAAACTGATTCTGCAAAGGAAGAAGAAACAATTTGTGCTCAGAAGGAGGAAACCAGTGACTGATGCTCCCAAAAAGGGGGAGTCAGAAGCTGATGCCAAAGCTAAGGGGGAGCAAGAGGAAAAACATGATGTTGAGGGGGAGAATGAGCAAGCAGCAGAAACAGAGCCAGCAGCAGAAACCATTAATACTGCCAGTTCAAGTAAAGCAGCAGAAATGGTTAATACTGCTGAGCTGAAAGAAGCAGCAGAAACAGTAAAAGAGGTCCTTACAGAGCTTGAGATTGCAGAAACACTCATCAAAGCCAAACATGATACTCCCAAGGTCACCTCAAAGGCCAAAGGAGTTGTCATAAAAGAAAGAGGTGATGCAACAAAGAACTCTAGCATTGAGAAGGTGATGGGTAAAGAGAAAGGTAAGGCAAAGCTAGTTGAATCTGATAAACCAATGAAAAAGCAGAAGCTGATTGAATCAGATGAAGCTCTAGCTAGGAAGATACAGGCTGAACTTGAAGAAGCAGAAACCATGCAAGTGCAAAAGGATAGAGAGATAGCTAAAGCAATGGCTGCAGAGTTAAACAAAGCCTATCAACAAAGCTTAGCAACAGAATAAGCCAAGCAGAAAGCCACATCTTTGAGGAAGCCTGCTAAGATCAAAATGGCTGCAAGGAAAAGACAACCTTCAAAGACATACCTGGGTGCTCAAGAGAGAAAGAAAATGATTACTTTCCTCAAGGGTGCAGTAGGTGTCAAGGTAGAGATGTTTTCAAAGATGTCTTTTGAGAAGCTCAAGAAGATGTATGATGCTGAGATGATAAAGCTTCAAGGGGATGATCTTGCAAGGGTTGAAATGGAGAAAAGAATGAAAGAAAGCAATGATTTCTTACAAAAACCATTCCCTGATGAGCAAGAAACTCCAGAGAAGGAAACAACAATTGGTGAAAGTCTAAGGACTTTAAAAAGAACAAAGATGATTTCCAGGAGAAAGCCTACAAAGAAGTCTAGATTAGTGGAAGAAGAGGCTGAAAAGGTTGCTGAAGAAGAAGAGGCACCTGAGTCATCTACAATGAAAGAACCTGCAAGTACTGAGGATGTCAAGATGTACATGGTTGTGATGGACAAAGTGCCTGAACCAATTGCAGCAGAACCTGTAGGAGTTAAACCTCCTGAAGTCATTCACTGGGATGTTTTGGAAGTAGATGGCAAGAAGTATATCAGACTGAAGAGAAAAGATGAAAAGGATGAAATTGTATGCAGATCAGTTGAAAGCTCCAGGGATTTCAATTACAAAACTGGTGATGGAGTATCTGTGTATGATGTTCAAACCTGATGAAGTGGAGGAGATCATAAGGAGTGTTTTTCAAGCAGTTACCAATTGGACTTTGTATGAAACTAGTGGCGTATATTCTGTGACTTTGGATAGAAATCACATTGAATACTTCCTAGTGGATAAAGTATACAACCATAGCAGATTGAAACTTCATTTAATGTTGAAGAAGAAGCTTGGATGTGGTGAAAATTTAGAAATGGCTAAATATTTGATCCAAAGAACAATTAATCAAAGTTTGGGATTGGATGCAAATACTGGAATTTAGGTCATGATGGAGTTTTGGGAGCATCTTGAAGAAGATCTGAAGAACTTGACTTCTTTTCCTAAAAGTCAAGTTAGGGGGAGATTGTTGGGAACTGAAGAAAAACTCAAGTATGGTTAATGCTGCTGGTTCAGAGTTAATACTGCTAGAAGACATAAAGGTTAATACTGCTGAGTGTTACTACTGCTAGTAGTTAATACTGCTAGTCAAAGTTAGTGCTGCTTGAACAAAGTTAGTACTGCTTAGCTAGTTAGTACTGCTAGTGGTTAGTACTGCTTAGTAGTTAATGCTGCTAGAAGGAAGATAATGCTGCTGAAGATTAATACTGCTTATATGATGAAGATTCGTATGAAAGGATATACATGGAAGCTTAGAGATATACTTAGAAGATATACTGAAGATATTTTATTTATTGTAAATATCTTTGTATTCAGTATATATATTGAATTGTTTAGAATAGTTAGATAACTTTTCTTTTTCATTCTTTTAGAGAAAAACAACCTCAAGGCATAGATCCTAATTCTAGAGAAGTAGAATTCGTATTGGTGAGCCTGTTCATCAATATTGAGGTTGAGTGAGTAATCTTGTAACTTCAAAGCATTTAATAAAAGCTTACAGTTTGTTATTCATATTTTCTGTGTTGATTTACTGTTTCATTGAATATCAAAGTGTTATTCCGCAAACTTCTTTGATATTGTTTCTGAGAATTAATTCTTGTTGAGAATTCGATCCTGACAGAAGCTTTTGTCATCAAGCAAACTTGATTGTCAATCTGAACTTTGGACAAATTGATGGTATAGAGGTTTGTCTTTCGATGTCCACCTAAGAGTTCTGTGCCGTCTTCAGTACGAACCGAGCAACTCTTAGATTTAAAATTGACCTCTAACCCTTTATCGCAGAATTGACCAATGCTAAATAAGTTGTGCCCCAAGCCTTCGACAGAACTCACCTTACTTATCGTTATGTTGTCTTGAATGATGTCACCATATCCTAAGATAGGTGAAAGCTGATCGTTTCCAAATCTGACATTTCCACTGAATTTCTCTGTATAGTTAGACAATAAAGCTTTTTGCCCAGTCATATGCTTGGAACATCCATTGTCCAAGTACCACATATGCCGGGTCTGCTAGAGAAATCAGGAGACAATAGATTTAGGTACCCATTTAAAAACGGGCCCTAACAGATTAGCACAAGATTTTGGTATCCATTTGAAAATGGACCCTCTGTTCTTTTGAAAACCTTTAAAAATATTTGATCTTGAAGAATACACATGATAAGATCTGAACCAATCAGAAGAATTATGAGAGTAAGCAAAATCATTTCTCCGATAATAATAAGATGTAGTAGAAATAGGAGATAATTGAATCAATTGCGTTATTGAATACCGCTTGTAATAAGTTACAAGGTTTTGTTTATTTGAAGCAAATTGATCAACTACATCAGTATCACTACTAACTGATCTATTACAAGAATTATCAGAAATTGATTCAGCTTTCTCATCACCCTTCCTTTTTGGTCGCCATTCAGTTCGAGCTTTCGACCTTTTCTTGCTTATATCTGAAACATAAGATGTAGATTTATTAGGAAAAGCAGATTTCTAAAACTGAGTTTTCTTTTGTGTACCAGTGTGTTTCTGTTTCTGTAATCGCCGTTTCTTATGTTTCTTACCTTGAGAATAATAATCAGCAGTTATAGAGACTGATTCATCAACCTTAGTTGATGATTTAACAGTTTTAAGAACACTTGGTAACACCTTTTCATTTACAAGACAAGTAGAATGATCAGGAAGAATAGCATTAAAGTCAAACATATCAATTTCGTCTATGCACCCATCATCAGAATTAAGAAAATCATTTGCAGACTCAAATAGGTTATCAAAATTATCAGACGAAGTTTGAGGTGCCTTAGAGACTTTAGAACACTTTGTAGATGTAGATTGAAAAATCGTGTTCTTTAATACAGTAGAAAATACACTTTGTTGAATATCAACCAAAAGTTTTTCATCAGATAAAACATTTTCCAACTCAACTATTTTGCTTTCAAGAATGAGTGGAGGAACATAAACCTTTGCAATTGCAGGTTTTGCCTTCAACTCAGAAACAGAATAGCTCGCAAAATAGTCGTTTGAAAGAACTTTTGGTGTTTCTGAAAGATAACTATCATTTAACTTTGCATAGTTAAATGGTAGTTGCATTTTCTTAACATTCTTTCTATTTTCAGTTTCTTTGGCCTCAACTTCTTTCGGTAATTTGGTAACAAATTTGGGTTTTAAATGAGCATGTTTACCAGCACATGCAAGAAAATCAAAATTATAAAGTGCCGGTTGTTTTCTGATAGCTTTCTTTAAGTAATGGGGATTTTGAAAACCAAGTCCCCATTTTTCCTTAACATCAGCCTCTTCGCTAGGTGCATTCAGAAAAATGGGTTGATCTGTTTGGCCTCTTGCATAGAGTTTGTCTTCCAGACCATTTACCTTCTTATTCAAAAGCTTATTTTCAACCTGCAATTTATAAACAGTTAGTGCAGATTCTTTCTTCTCAAACTCATACTTAGAAACTTTAACTTCAAAATCAGAAATCTTCTTTTCAAAACAATTTACTTGAAGTTTAGAATCAGAAGCAGACTTGCGTAAAGAATCAATCAGATCTTTGTTCCCAATAACAGACTTATTGAGTTCAAATATCTTATTGTTTCTTTTAGCAACTCTGTCCTTTTCTTTCTTCAGTTTTACTTGAAGATCATTAAGCTCAACCATCATAGCTTCCATTTTGGTTACAAAATCTTTTTCAGATAAGTTTAATACCTCATCACTTGTCTCGTCATCTGACTCATCATACTTCACTTCTTTTCCCATAAGACAGAGATGAGCAGTTTCTTCCTTCTCTTCCTGTTCACCTTCTGAATGATCCAGCCAAAATTCGTCCTCAGCCATTAAAGCTATGCCCGTTTCTTGTTGTTTGGCCAGTAGCAGTTTGTTCTGATAGTACTAAGAATTACGAACTTTTGGCTTTCTACAATCTTTTGCAAAATGTCCAATCTTGCCACAGTTGTAGCATTTGACTGGATCACTTGCTGGCTTATCAGCAACAGTGTAATCATTCACGAACTTCTGCCTTTCTTCCGGCTTCCTTTCCATATACCGGTTCTCTTCATGTCGCTTTCCTTCAACTATTTCTCGATGCTCATGATTCTTGGAACTTGATGAAGAGTACCTCTGTGAGTTAGATCCCGACTTCTTGTAAAACTTTTTCTGGAATGCACGGGTCAATAGCAACATAGCCTGTTTGAGGCTTTCTCCATCATCTCCATCTGATTCAGATTCTGACTCAGAACTTGTAAGCACTTTCTTCTTTTTCTTCTTCTCTTTCTTTTCTTCCTTTTTCTCTCCGGCTACCAATGCAATAGGATCGGGAACCTTTTCTGCCTTCTTTTTCTCAGCTCTTTTCTCTTCCACTTCTTCTTCATTCTGCCTCAAAGTCTCATAAACCTCATATAACGGTATGTCATTCAGATCCTTCATTTGTTTCATCCTACGCGTATGCTTCTTCCATTCAGGTTGTAGGATACTCAGAAATTTGACATTATTCTCCAGTTGCTTCTTTTTCACTTTGTTCTTTGTCAGTTCATTCAAAAGCAAGACAAACCGTTCATAAGTATCTTCCAGGCTTTCATTCTCTTTGGCTTTAAATTCTTCATAACTTTTGATGCAGTTAGCCACTTTCATCTGATTCTCGACCTTGGATCCCATCATCATCTTTTGCAATTGATCCCACATCTTCTTAGCATTTGCTTTGTAACTATCAATCTTGATGTAGATCTCATTCGGAATGCTCTGAAGAAGTAAGGATCTTGCTTGTTTATCTGCTTTGTATCGGCTTTTCTGTTCTTCAGAATACTGAGAGATATCCACTGCCACGGTTTTCATCTTTTGATCTTTTTCCTCAGTACCATCTTCACTATCAGACGAATCATCATCTGGTATTTGAACCATGATTGGTGCCATAGGACCTTCTGAGATTGACAACATAATATTCTCTCCATTTGCATGTCTGTCTATAAAATCAAGGAATCTGTCTTTCCACTGTTCATACTCTCCTTTGAATAGTACAGGTGGCTTGACATCAGTGCCAATTGAAAGAACATCTTTGGAAGTCATCTTGTTTAAACCTGTTTGAAAAATATATGCAATAAGAAACTAGAAACTGATCGTTAGTCCAAATGAAACAATCATGAAAATACAGAAAACTTGAAATATAAAGTCAGAAATTTTGATCACAACCAGAAATATGTCCCCCTTCGCAGACTTAGCACGGGGGTCCCGCTACCCGGTTAGCGGGTGGGGTCAAGGGGCAACGCCCTTGCGGGGTCGAGGGGCAACGCCCCTAGAGAATTTTTTTTCACTATTAAAGGGCATATTATAGTTTTGAAAAATTTGTCTAAGTCCTCCACACTTTGCGCTTCAGGAGTGATGCGCAAAATACACTTTGCGTCTCTAGTGTGGTACGCAAACCACACTTTGCGTCTCTCTCGACTTGCTTAAATGATACTTTGCATGTCGAATTGTGATGAGTAGATTTGCGTGCTGAGAAGATTACTTTGCGTTTCAAATGGGAATCGCATACCTTTACTTTGCGGTTCAAGAGGGATACGCAAACCCTTACTTTGCGTTTCAAGTGAGAAGCGCAAACCACAACTTTGCGTTTCAAGAGGCAAATGCAAACCACAACTTATCTCTGAACTCAATCACTTCTACTTTGCGTTTGTCAACTTTGCGTGTCATGAAAAGTACATAAACGATGAACTTCGCGTTTCACATTACGAACGCAAACCCAACTTTGCGTTTGTAGTTAGAAACGCAAACCCTACTTTGCGTTTGTAGTTACAGACGCAAAGCTTGCTTCTCAGTTCTTGTTGAAGACGCAAACCTTAACTTCTCGATTCTTGAAGTTCCTCAATGAATAAAAACGCAAACCTCTGAATCTTGATGAATTACCCGCAAACCTTGATGAATGAAACACAAATCTTGATGAATGAAACGCAAACCTTGATGAACACGCGCAAACCTCTAAAATCGATCAAAATCACACCAAATACTCATCTAGATATATAAATCTAACTCCAAACTTCGACAATTTGATCGTTTAAACAACTAAAACACAATCTTAACAATTAATTTCGATCAAATACAAAAAAATGTATAAATCGACTCAATTACAGTGCACAGGACTCGTGAACTTTGAACTCAACTAAAATCAAAATTAACGATCGATTACAATGCAAATTGATCTAAAACTTATACAGACTCGATCGATAACACTTTTCTAACAAAACCTAATCATTTACAACTCCAGAAACACACTAAAACTCAAAATCAACCTGGACATCGAAGAACACAGATACGAACATTCTGATTTTCTTGATTTTCGATTTGGATCTGCTCTGATAACAATTGTTATTCCCAGATTCTAGTTTCTAATCACAATTAAACAAACAAAACACAAACAAGAATCAATTACCTGTTTGATTTCACTTTCAAATTCAAGATTACAAACTTTCTCTCTCTAGAACTCTCTTTCTTTCTCTAACGTATTCTCTCTCAACTATACAACTTCTTCCAATCTTACAACTGAATACCATCTCTACAAAACAGAAAAACAAAGCTATTTATACTTACAACTAAAACAAGGAAAGTAAAATACAAATACAATACTTTGACTTTTATTACAAAAGACTTTGACTTTGATGAGATTTGACTTTCTCAGCTTTGACTTCTTGAACTTTGACTTCTGTCTTCTTGATCTTGTATCCAACATATTTATGCTCTAACAGTGTCTTCAACTGTCTTTCCTTTCTGCCTCTTTTCATCTAGAATTTCATCCACCTCTTCTTCATTTTGTTTGAGGGTTTCATACACCTCATGAAGTGGAATCTCATTCAGATCCTTGATCTGCTTCATTTGTCTGGCAAATCTTTTCCATTCCGGCTGTAGAATACTCAGAAATTTGATGTTCAGCTCTATTTGTGATTTGTGGACCTTGTTCTTGCTTAGTTCGTTCAGCAAGGTTACAAACCTGTCATAGGTTTCTTCTAAAGATTCTCCTACTCTGCCTCTAAATTCTTAATAATTATTTAGGCAGTTGGAGATTTTCAGCTGATTCCCAACCTTTGAACCCAACATCATCTTCTCAAGCTGATCCCACATTTCTTTGCCGGAGGCCTTGTAGTTGTCAATCTTTACATAGATTTCATTTGGAATTCCTTGTAGAATGTATGACTTAGCTAATCTGTCGCCTTTAGCTTTTCTGAGGTTATCATCTTCTAGCGCATGAAACTTAAGTTCAACCTGAGTTGGCACGGTTCCAACCAAATGAGTCATCATGACTGGTTTCATAACCCCTTCTTCTATAGATTTCCTGATGATATCACCCAGCTCATGTCTGTCAACAAAGTTCAGAAATCGATCTTTCCACTGTTCGTATTCTCCTTTAAATAGAACTGGTGGCTTGGTGTCAGTTCCGATTGCAAGGGCTTCTCTGGATGTCATTTTGAAGAAAAATTTAAGTCTGGAAAAAACTTTGCGTTTTGAGAAGGTTTGCGCAAGAGTTTGATGGCTCAAAGTGAGGTTTGCGTGTCAAATGGGTTGCGCAAACTGAGGTTTGCGTATCACGTGTGTTGCGCGAAGTGAGCTTTGCGTATCACGAGGGTTGCGCAAAGTAAGCTTTGCGTTTCAAGAGGGTTGCGCAAACTTGACTTGAGCTTTTCGTGAAGAGTTGATCACGTGAACTGAGGTTTGCGTGATGAGTGAGTTGCGAAAACTGAGCTTTGCGTTTCCTTGTTGTTGCGAGAAGTGAAGTTCGAGGTTTGCGTTTCAAGAGTGTTGCGAGAAGTGGACTTTGCGTGTTGCTTGAGTTGCGCAAAGTAAACTTTGCGTGTCCTGTTGGTTGCGCAAAGTGGATTACGCAAAGTTAGCTGTGCGTGAGTTCGTCTTCTGGTTTGCGCAAGTTCGTCTGTACTTCGATAAATTCGACTTTTCAACCTGTTTTTCCAAGATTAACAGACCCAAACTCTACCAATATGACTACAAACACTTCTAGAATATATTGTGATCACTTGATCTCGATAAAAAAAAATACTTTTTCAAAATTAATTTGATGGCATAGTAACTTTTGAAACTCGAACTCAGACCACTAAAATCACAAAATGGAACTCGATTAAAGCTTTATACTGAAATCAAGCTACAACAAGTCGATCTAGCATCTATATCGATCACAACCTGATCGATTTTAACACCTAAAACACTCAAAATCTCAAACTCGATTTTCAAACAAGAACACAGAGTCGTTTTTCTTAAAACTTGATTTTGATCTTAAATCAGGCTCTGATACTAATTGTTTGTCCACAATGTTTATCAAGTTTTATATCAAACAACAACACAATATGATTACCAACCTGTATTGATATATAAAAAAGGTTACAAGGTTGATCGATTCAAGCTCTAGATTGTGTTCTCTGTTTTTCTCTCTTTTACACCTTTTACTGTGTGTTTTGTTATCTTGATAATATATGATATTAGAGAGTTGATGAGATGAGATCAAATATTGATCTCTAGCTTCTTCAACACATAACCTAAAACAACTTGCAATATTAAACTAATAAACCTACATAATATCTAACATTTAGATATTATATCTAATTAACTTAATATCTAACTAATAACTAACTAACTAAGTAAACTAAATAACAATAACAATACTTTGACATTTATTACAAATAAATATTAGACTTTAATATCGAGAGTCGACGTTCCGGCTTTAGCTTCAGATTGGATCTTCAGATTGGATGATCTTGAATCCAATAGATATGTGATCTAACAACTTTCCATAACAGCTGGTCATTTGCTTTTTCTCTTCTTCTTTTGTATGTACCTGAACCATCTACATTTCTATCATAGAAAATGTTAGTAGTACAAATCTGATCATATGAATTAACTGACCTTTTTATTGAAACAGTTCTATGATGTGAACTTGCAGCTTTCTTGAATGAACATGCAGAATCAGCTGAATCATCTCTAGGTGTGTGGATAATTGACTCTGGAGTCTTCTGATCAGTCACCACCACCTTAGAAACAATTTCTTCAAGCTCTTTTATATCTGAAGATAAACTGTCTCTTTCTTTGACGAGTAGGTCAATCTCTTTCTGGAATTCAGACTTCGTTTTCTGATCTTTCAAAGCACATGTTGACAGTTAAGATAACTTCTCTGTAAGCTTCCTTATCTCTGATTCAAACATCTGTCTTTCTTCTTCAAAATCCTTCTCTACACTCTTTCTCTGACCAGATATTTCTTTGAAGATTCCAACATTTTTCTGTTCAATTGCCTTCTTCTCTTTTGCAAACATGTCTCTTTCCATTATGATCACTTTCTCAAAATCAGTAACTTGTTGAGAAAGTTTAGAACATTTAAGCTCAACAACTTTCTTCTCTTCAAAACATTTCCTTGAAAACTCTGAAAAATTATGAGCAAATCCTCTCTTTTCTTTATCAAATTCTGATATCTCTTTCGCAATTTGCAGTTCTAACTCAGAAATCTTTTTTATCAGCTCTTCATTAGCACACTCCAAATCCTTAACTTTCTCCTCATTCTTCTTAACAAACTCTGTTTGCTGGATTTTGACAATTTGATCTTCCAAGTCTGAGATCTTGCTCTTCAACTTAGTGTTCTCAATTTCCAGACTCTGTACTTTTTCTTCATTGCTTTCACCATCTTTCAATTGCTGAGAGTCAGAGATCTGCTTCAGAAGATCCACATTAATGTTTTTTAATGCATCGACTTCTTCTCTTAACAACCTATTTTCATCATAATATATTTTTGATCGCTTTGAATAGTATCCAACTGATGAAACAAGATTTTTGATCACTGTTTTGAGTTTTGCAATCTTTTCTTCATCTCTATCAGAAAAACTCACCTTGAATTACACTGATATCAATTAGAACTTGAAATGATCGTTAGTTCAATAGAAATCAGAATACAGAAAAAAAACTTAGAAAGAATTTTCAGAAAATAAAATTTCTAAAAATCTCCTAAGTATGGAATTCACAAGATACACTGAAACACAAACAATTCGCACACAAGAAAATTTAGCCAAGAATTCGCACAAAGATAGAATTCGCATACAACAATTCACACAAACACCAAACTCCAGAATTCACATACAAGCACAAACCAGAATTTGCACCCTGCAGAATTCACACGTAATTATATGCGAGTTCTAGGAATTCGCACACAACACTATGCGAAAACTAGACTTAGAAAAATTTGAAAAACAACTTTTCGTATACACTTTTCGCACAACAGAATTATGCGAATTCTGTACTTGAAGAAATTTTAAAACTTCTTATACAAATTCTGAGGAATTCGTATATCTTCCTTATACGAATTCTAAGAATTCATATGCCACTGTATGCGAGTTCTTCACTTTTCGTACGCAGGCATATGCACATTCTATCCTTAGAATATTCTTCACAAAACTTTTCGTATAAAAGCCTTATGCGAATTCTGACATTTCGCACATAGGCTTGTACGAATTCTGAGGAATCCTCACAACACACACATGCAAATTCAACACATTTCGCACAACACTATTATGCGAATTCTATACTTACGAAATTTTCAGACAAAAACAATATACGAAATCTATTGATCTGCGAGTTCTTGGATGCGATTTCTTGAGATTCTATGTGAGTTCTTCAGAATTTAAGCGAATTCTTCAGATCTTCGACTTAAAAACACTCTGATCAACTCAAAAACCCATCAAACCTTCGATTTTTGATCTGTAACTTTGACAATTCAATCACTTATTTATCTAGAATCTATTACAACAAATGAATTTCAACAAAGATTAATCAAACATAAAAATTGACTCTAAACAGTGCTCTCGAACTCGTGAACTCTCAAATACACAAAATCTCAAAATTGATGAAAATTACAGTGTAGAATCACTACAAACCTATACAAGATTTATCTAGAACACTATACGAACTCAATCGACTCAAACAAACTCGCAATTACACTCAAAGATTGAAAATTCGAATGAAGCTCAATGAACAGTGTCGAAAACCATTTTCTTGATTGATTTCGATTTGAACTCTGCTCTGATACCAATTATTAATCCCTGAATTCAAGTTCTAATTACAGTTTAATCACAATAACAAGATGAATATCAAAACATCAATTAACCTGTTTTCAATTTCAATGAAAGAATTCGTATACAATTAGCTCTCTTACACTTTCTCTCTCTACAGGATGCGTATGATACTAACAATCTCTTAACACACGCTTACAACACATCTAGCCATATACCTATTTAACACACACGGACAACACAACTAAAACAAAATACTTTGACTTTGACTTTTACATTTATTACAAATAGACTTTGACTTTAGCATGAGAGTTTGACTTGAGCTTTGACTTGGCTTGACTTTCAGTCTTCATGATCTTGTATCCGAAAAATATATGCACTAACAAAAGATGTATCATTAAGCGTCCTTAAGAAGAAAGACATTTAAGAGCGGGTTATGAACAGAAGTATTCAGAAGTCGTCGTCACGTATTCTTCGATGAGAATAGTAACTCCCCATCTTTAGCATTGAAGACCGAGTTTTGAATTGCTTTGTTCAAAAACCATTGTCACGATTTGATAACCTGCATACAAGAAAAATATTGGTAATCATATAAACTGATTCCGCTTTCGTCAGTAAACATAATATAATAAGAATCAATTGTTCTAACTCCCCCTCAGAACATGCGTAAAATCTAAATATACCTATTCAACATACAAAGTTTGCTGATCAGAAAATTAAAGCGTTTTTCATCTAACGGTTTCGTGAATAGATCAGCCAATTGGTAGTCTGTTTGGACAAAGTGCATTTCTGGCTTCAGTCAGGTCATCGATTCACCTTATGGTCGACTTGCTTGAATCAAAGAGGAAGACCTCCTCTTAGATCTCAGAGAGTTCTCAGTTTTTGATCACCAGATAAGGCACTTTTCAATTCTAATGGAGGGTATATCTCCTTTATCCACGTGATCTTTGATAAAATGGTAACACACGTCGATATGCTATGTTTTAGGGTGTTGAACAGGATTAACGGTTATAGCAATGGCGCTCTTGGAATCACAATAGATAGGTACTCGCTTCTAAGAATATCCAAAGTCCTTTAATTGTGTTTTCATCCAGAGGACTTGTGAACAGCAGCTTGCAGCATGTTGGGAACTGAAGAATTGCACAAGTACAACACAAGTAAAGTTAATGCTGCTAGAAGAAAATAGTTACTACTTCTAGTTAGTACTTTTGTGATTAATGCTGCTAGTTGCAGATTAATGCTGCTCAACAAGTTTAGTACTGCTAGTTCAAAGTTAGTACTGCTTGAAGAGATTAATACTGCTGAGCATGGTTAGTACTGCTGGAGTTAATACTGCTCAGAGTATTAATGCTGCTGAAGAATAATGCTGCTTATGTGATAAAGAATTCGCATGGAAGGATGACAGCTGGATGGACTGAAGATATTCATGGAAGTTGGAGATAAAGATGGAAGTTTATATTGAAGATCTTTTTATGTTTAGTAATTATCTTTTATTCTGCAATATATATATAGATTTGTTTAGAATAGCTAAGTAACTTTATAGAGAATTAATTCTGAGTTTTTGTTCTAGAGAGAATCAACCTCAAGGCATAGTTCCTAATTCTAGAGAAGTAGAATTCGTCTTGAAAGAGCCTGTTCTTCAAGATTGAGGATGTGAATGAAAAGCTTGTAACTTGAATCATTAAATAAAGTTTACAAGTTGATTGTGATTCACTGTTTCATTGTTTTTCTGCTTATTGAATATTAAAGTGCTATTCCGCAGCTTTTTTAATATTGTTTATGAGTATTCATAATTCTTGTTGAGAATTCGATCCTGACAAGTGGTATCAGAGCCAGTATTCTCAGAAACCTACATTCAAAATCACATCATCATGGCTAAAGGTTCAGAATCTTCAAGCTCAGAAATTCCTACAGAGGTAACATCTAATCTTTGTTCTAAATGCTGTATTGAAACTGTAAAAAGGTACAGGGATCACAACCAGACAATGAGTGATGACCTTAAAAGATTAGAGAGAGATATAAAAGACTATGCAAAAATTGTTGAGAGTTTTGAGGAACAGATTAAGAGTTTCCAAGCCAATGAACTCCAACACTCATATGACACCAACTACTGGAAGTGGGAGAAAGATCAGTATGAGTTGAAGCTGAAACAGAAAGAAGAGAAGAATGAGAAAATAAAGAGTGAGTTTGAGAAAGCCAAGCTGGATATTGAGAAATTTTCCAATGCTTCAAAAGCAATGGACTCTTTGCTCCAAACTCAAATCCATGACAAACTTAGAACAGGAATTGGCTATAATACCACACCACCACCATACAACAACAATTACATCCCTCCTATATCATACTTGCTAGAGACCAAGAATAGGAAGGAATTGTCTGATGAAGCCACTAAGGTAGATCCATTAGACAAAGTGGTGGTTGAAACAGATTCTGAAGAAGAAAACTCTAATGATAAGAGTAAGGAGAACACTGTGAGTGGTGATATTCCCCTAGAAAATCACATTATCACCAATGAGGGATGTGGAAAAACTTGGGTCAAATCTAAGGACATAGAGAAGACAGAGGGAAAGTCTGGTAAGGTACATTACAAACAAACTACAGTTGTGAATCCTGTCCCTTGCAAGCAGTGTACATGCAATAAATCTGAGCCCCAAAAACATGATAAACCAAGGGGAAATCAGAGAAACTGGAATAATCAGTGGGCACAAAAACAAGGGATTGATCTGTGTAAAATCAACAGGCCAAAACCTTGTTTTATCTGTGGCAAATTGAATCATCTTGCCAAATACTGTTATTTCAATCCTATTAACCAAAGAGTCACTTTTCAAAGACAACCACAAAACTCTTCTGGTTATAGGAATCAAAGAAGGAATCAAATGGCTGAGAAAAGAGCACCTAAAAAGTTTCATGCTCAGAACAAGTTTGCTAATATAAAGAAAAATACTCCAAATAAGCCAAGAAGTAATTTAAAGACAAAGAAAGCAAACAACTTTGTTCAGGTTTGGGTTCCAATTGTAAAGAAACCTGTTAGTACTGCTATCCCAGATAGTACTGCTAACAGAAATAGTGCTGCTAACTCAGTTAATACTGCTAACCAAGTTAGTACTGCTAACAAGGCTAGTGCTGCTTCTAGTAGTAATGCTGCCAAGCCTATAATCTTGACAAAGTATTCCAGCCATGAGATTCCTAAACAACTCATCCAGACTAAACTTACAGATTATATTGATGAGAAAGGACAACCCAAGACCACTTTGGCTTGGGTTCCCTCCAAGACTAACTGATTTATCAAGTGTGCAGGGCAACCAAAAGCTCAAGAGGAAGAGCATTTGGAATGCAGATAGTGGTTTCTCTTGGCACACAACAGGTAACATGGACTGCCTTCAAAAGATAAGTAATAATAAATGCTCAGGTAACATGGACTGCCTTCAACAGATACTGCATTTGATTCAGAGGGACGTAATAATAAATGCTCAGGGCATGAGTTAAAAGATAAGTTGCCTTTGGAAGATTTCATTGAGCATGATACTACTAACCTGTGTGTTTAAGTGTTTCAGGTTGAAGTTAGTAATACTCCAGAGGGAGTAATGATCATGAAGGATCAAGAAGAAAAGGATCAGGGGATGAACAAAGTAGTAAAAAGTATGAGTAAAAGGATGGTGTCAAAAAGTGTAAGTGTAGTAAATGCTGCCAGTGTAGTTTTAATACTGCCAGTGCATTTTTAATACTGCCAGTGCATTTTTAATACTGCCAGTGCATTTTTAATACTGCCAGTGCACAATTAATACTGCTAAGTAGTTAATACTGCTAGTTAATTAATACTGCTAGTGGTTAATACTGCTCTCAGTTAATACTGCTAGTTAGTTAATACTGCTAGTGGTTAATACTGCTTTCAGTTAATACTGCTTTCAGTTAATACTGCTTTCAGTTAATAATGCTCACTGTTAATACTGCTTTCACTAAATTTTTAGGGTTAATACTGCTTATTATCCACAAGCTATAAATACCCTTTCCCCGCCTAAAAGATCATAACGACTCTTTGTCTACTGTTCATCTTCTCTCTCACTCTTTTCTCTCAAGTATCCAGTGCTCGCTAGTCATGAATCCTTGCGTACAGATGGCTTCAATGGTGTTTATTGACGAGCACAACGAGATTGCAATGCTAAAGAAGCCGAAACAAGCCGATGGATTCCACCAAATTGTGGACTTTCTCAGGTCAAGCCACATTGCCCATGCTCTCACTGTATCACCAACTATCTACATAGAGCATCAAAGGCAATTTTGGGCTAATGCCACCATTGTTACTGAAGATGGTGTCCAAATGATCAAGACAAGGGTATGTGAAAAACCCCTAACAGTTACTGAAGAGGTGATACGCATCTGTCTATGTCTAGACGATGCTTCAGGTATAACCTCTATTCCTAATGAGGAATTATTCTCAACTCTTACTAGAATGGGGTATGGAGGCCCATTGGGTGTGTTCAAGTTCTCAAAAGCTAAATTTTCACCCCAATGGCGTTTCTTTGTCCATACCTTTATGCATTGTATCTCTAAAAAGACTACTGGATGGAGTGAGTTCAGTAGCACCATTGCTTATGCTTTGCTGTGCTTGGCCACTGCCAGAAAGTACAATTTTTCTCAAATGCTTTTTAATGATCTTGTCTCAAACCTGGGAAGTAAAAAGAGTTTTTATATGTACCCCAGGTTTGTACAAGAAGTAATAACCCATGAATTGACGGATATACCTCATTTTGATGGGGTATATGTACCAAAAATTCCCAAAGGTAAGGTCTTTTCAAACATGAAAAGATCCCCTCTGGACTCGGAAGGAGTTGACACCCCATTGTTCTCTACAATGATGGTGGTGTCCCACACTGAAGAAGGTATGGCAGCAGGGTCAAGGACCTCATTAGACCATCCCACTGCTAGCCAATCCCAACCTTCCCACTCTATATCTATCCCACAGTCCCTACTTCATAAGCCCACTTCTCCAATTACCCAAACTTATACAAGGAAACAGGTAAAGAAGGCTCCTTCCCTTCTTGTACCATCACCCACTAAGCCTTCTAGCCCTCTAAGGGAGAATTCTCCCTTAAAGAATATCAATAGGGAAACCAAAGGGGTGTCTCCCAACCCCAAGGAGGTGCTCACTGAGGTGGAGGTTGAGCATATGGGTGCTAAGGCTGCCACTACTCCTGCTAGCATAGAGGAGGTCAGTGGTAACATACATAAGACCTTCCCCACGGCAACTTTGGGTGAGCAATCATCCAAAGGTCCCAGGTGCCAAGAAACCAAGGGGGTGGATAGTGCTTCTGCTAGGCAGAAGACTTCCACTACAAAAAGATCCAATGATCCATCAAAAGAGGGTAACACTTCTGGAGAAGGTGAGGACAGATATAACTATTATGAATTGATGGAAACCATGGGAAACATCAACATGGATGTACTCAAACAGGGAAAAGATATAGAAGAACTTAAACTTATAGTTCTGTCCCAACAAGTCCAGATTGCCAAGCTAAAGAAAATGGTGACAAGGTTATTGCAAAAGAAGAGGAGAAAGCAGTTTGTTCTAAAGAAGAGGAATAATGCTCAAGATGCTTCCAACAAGGGGGAGAAGCAAGAAAGGGAAACAGAAAAAGAAAGTTTAGCTGAAAAGAGAGTTGAAGTTGAGGGGGAGACAGAGGATGCAATAGAAGCAGAAACAGAAGTTGCTGAAGCAGCAGAAACGGTTAATGTTGCTGAAACAAAAGAAGCAGCAGAAACAGAAGAAGCAGTAACAGGGCTCTCTGTAGAGGAACTGGAGATTGCAGAGACATTGGTTAAAGACAAGAATGACACTCCTAAGACTAGTCAAAAGGCCAAGGGAGTGATCATTAATGAAGGAGGAGGCTCAAAGAAAAGAAAAGAATCAAGTAAAGAAACTTTGAAAGATACAAAGGGAAAGGGAAAGGAAAGGCTTATTGAAACTGAACTGCCTTCAAAGAAGAGGAGTCAGATTGAAATGGATGAGGAGATGGCAAAGCAGCTTCAAGAGCAAATGGAAAAGGAGGAACAGATTCAAACAAAAATAGATAGAGAGCTTGCAAAGATAATGGCCAGAAATCTAAATGTTGAGTATCAAGAAAGTTTAAAAGCAGAAACTGAAGCCAAGAAAAGCTCTGTGAAAGTGTCTAAGCAGAGAATGCCAGTAATGAAGCAGAAAAGACAACCTTCTAAGACCTTTTTGGCCAATCAGGAAAAAAGAAGAATGATTAACTTCCTGAGAGGTGCAATTGGTGTCAAAGGGGAAATGTTTACCAACATGGCATACAGCAAGGTTGAGGAGCTGTACAAGAAAGAAATGGCCAAGCTTCAAGGGAACTCATCTCAAAGGGAAAAGGCTGAAAGAAGAATGAAGGAAAGGCATGACCTAAATATTCAACAACCATTCCCTGAGGAGACCACACCTTCAAAGGACAATGATGAAGAAATGAAGGAAGAACAAGAGAATGCTGGTATAGAAATTAAATCTGCAAAGAGGGTGAAGACAATTGCTTCCAAAAGGCAGTCTAAAAGGCCAAGAGTGGAAGAAAGAGCAGAAACTGAAGCAGAACCTTCAGTTACACCTTCAGTAGAACCTGTGCAGAACCCAGAACAGTCCAAAGAGCAATCAGATGAGCATGTGGGGCTGTATATGACTATAGTAAAACCTGTACAGGCTGTTCCAATTTCCATGAAGGCTCCAGAGATCATCTTTTAGGATATCCTAAGAGACAATGGAAAGGATTTCTTTAGACTCAAAAGAAATGGTGGTGCATTTGAAGCATATTCAACCTGGGGGAGAGTAATCAGAGATTGTTCATGAGCAGACATAGAGGAAATGTACAAAGTGGGAATGAAACTCTATGAGCCTGTGTTGAAAGGTACTGAAGAAAATCTTCTCAAAGTGGCAATGGAATACTTATGTATGATGTTTGATCCAGAGAAGGTGGTGCATAGGATTAAAGATCTTCATCATGAGTATGTGTTCAAAAAGATTGATCATTGGATACTTTTTGAAAACTGTGGTGTGTACATGATTACAATTGATAAATGTTATCATGAATACTACCTAGTTGACAAAATATATGATCATAGCAAGCAGAAACTTGAAGGAATGCTGAAAGCTAAGCTAGTATGTACTAAGGATTCAGAAATGGCCAGAATTGTGGTGAGAAGAACTATCAATCAAAGTCTGGGCCTAGATCCAAATTTGGGCAACTGAATGTGAGGTGTTGAAAGCATCTTGAAGATCAGATCTGAAGAACTTGACTTCTCTTCCTAAAAGTCAAGTTAGGGGGAGATTGTTGGGAACTGAAGAATTGCACAAGTACAGCACAAGTAAAGTTAATGTTGCTAGAAGAAAATAGTTACTACTTCTAGTTAGTACTTTTGTGATTAATGCTGCTAGTTGCAGATTAATGCTGCTCAACATGTTTAGTACTGCTAGTTCAAAGTTAGTACTGCTTGAAGATATTAATACTGCTGAGCATGGTTAATACTGCTCAGAGTATTAATGCTGCTGAAGAATAATGTTGCTTATGTGATAAAGAATTCGCATGGAAGGATGACAGCTGGATGGACTGAAGATATTCATGGAAGTTGGAGATAAAGATGGAAGTTTATATTGAAGATCTTTTTATGTTTAGTAATTATCTTTTATTCTGCAATATATATATATATATATATATATATAGATTTGTTTAGAATAGCTAAGTAACTTTATAGAGAATTAATTCTGAGTTTTTGTTCTAGAGAGAATCAACCTCAAGGCATAGTTCCTAATTCTAGAGAAGTAGAATTCGTCTTGAAGGAGCCTGTTCTTCAAGATTGAGGTTGTAAATGAAAAGCTTGTAACTTGAATCATTAAATAAAGTTTACAAGTTGATTGTGATTCACTGTTTCATTGTTTTTCTGCTTATTGAATATTAAAGTGCTATTCCGCAGCTTCTTTAATATTGTTTCTGAGTATTCATAATTCTTGTTGAGAATTCGATCCTGACACAGCAGCTACTTATTCTGCCTCAGCAGTGGATGTAGACACGCAATTATGCTTTTTGGATGTCCAACTTACAAGTTTATCTCCTAAAAATTTACACGATCCAGAGGTGCTCTTCCGATCAAGTTTACAACCTGCATGATCAACATCAGCAAATGCAGTTAAATCAAATCCAGAATCCTTAGGAAACCAAAGGCCAAGCTCAGGAGTGCCTTTCAGATATCTAAGAATTCTTTTCACGGCTACAAGATGAGATTCCTTTGGGTTAGCTTGATATCTTGCCTAGAAACAGGTAGCAAACATGATATCAGGTCTAATTGCTATGAGATACAGTAATGATCCTATCATACTACGATACGTTTTTTGATCAACATATTTACTCGTTAAATCTGCGTCTAGAAGTGTGCCGGTAGCCATGGGCGTTTTCATTACATCACTCTCAGTCATATTAAACTTTTTCAAAATATCACCAATATATTTAGACTGGTTGATAAAGATACCATATGGGGACTGTTTCACTTGAAGACCAAGGAAAAATGTCAGTTCACCCATCATCGACATTTCAAACTGAGTCTCCATAATTTTTGAAAAGTTTTTACAGAATTTAGGATTTTTAGACCCAAATATTATGTCGTCTACATAAATATGTATCAAGATTAAGTCCTCACCTTGCTTCTTTAGGAATAGAGTGGTATATATCGTACCTTTCTTGAAGTCCGAGGCAAGTAGAAATTGAGTAAGAGTTTCGTACCATGCTTTTGGTGCTTGTTTTAATCCATACAGCGACTTGTCAAGAACATATACGTGGTCCGGGTAATGTGGATCAACAAAGTCGTCAGGTTGTGCAACATACACTTCTTCATGCAATATACCTTTTAGAAATGTTGATTTCTAGTCCATTTGGTAGACAATGAAATTCTCATGTGCTGCATAAGAAAGAAATATCCTAATGGCTTTAATCCTTGCAATAGGAGCAAAAGTTTCGTCATAGTCAATGCCTTCTTGCTGACAGTAACCCTTCACGACCAATCTAGCTTTGTTCCCTACTACAATTCTTGCCTCATCTCTTTTATTCCTAAATACCCACTTTGTGCCAATCACAGATTTGTCTTTTGGGCGTGTGATTAGCCGCCATACCTTGTTCCTTTCAAATTGAAGTAGTTTATCTTGCATTGCAAGGATCCAGTCCTCTTGTTCCTGTTTCTAGCTATCAAACATTACATAGATTATCAATAACACTTTGTATTATTGATCACAATACTTATATCAATCCATATCTCAATTTGTTGCATATTACAATTAAGTTATGTGTGTGTGTGTGTGTTTGTATGGTGTTCTTACACTGATTTGCGCGTGTGTTCTTATGACTTATCAACACTATGACCTGCTATTTATATGGTCAACATGACCTTAGCATTTGGTCAGCACTTTACTCTACTTACAAAATACACCCACACACATTACAACAATTACAATACAGACCCTCCTTTTAATCTTGAATACAATTTAAGTCTAACAATCTCCCCCTTTGGATTTAAGATTAAATTTTGTTTGACATTAATCTTCAGTAAACAGTCTTTCACAACTTTGACATCTTCAAATCTTTGACATTTTGATCAAACTTTGATATCACTTTCAATAAATCTCCCCTTTTGAATTACTTAACAACTTTAGACAATCTTCAGTCTCCCCCTTTGATTACAAAAATGCAATAAGCTCTTCAGAAACATCACCAACTTTTCAACTTTCTTTAATCATTGCTTTGACAAACTTTTCTCCCTTTATCACTTCTTGCTTGACTTTGCTTTCTCATTCTTGTATTCTCCCCCTTTGTAACATCTCGCTTGACTTTCGCTTTAAAACGGATCTAACTTTGAAATCTTGAATTATCTCCTCCTTTTTGATGAATTTTGAGAATCAGAATCATCAAAACATTTCAAGTTCAGCTTTGTCTTTGAAGTATCTCCCCCAAATAACAATATAAGCACAGTCTTCATGAACAATCTCCCCCATGTAGGAAACTAGATAATCTCCTCCAATCTGATCTGATATTAAGATTTTGCCGTCAATTCATAAATGTATTCATCCGAATCTTTTCAAATTTAGACAAATTAGGAATGATAAACCTGAATCAACAGATGAATTAGTTAGAATGTCTGTCAGTAACACAAAGTTACTGAGTACAACGAATGTACTATATAAGGAGCTTGTGTGATGTTCACTCCCCAGGACTTCCATTCATCATCGAATAACACAAGGTTAATCTATGAACGTTCTGACAGAAAAACAAATTTTCTGTGTGTTTGTGCTTGTGTGTGAAAGAATTAAGCATAATGATTGCTTTTATAAGGCTCAAAACATGTAAACTATTGAGACAACAATAGTGTTACACAGACTCAATGTGCATAAGAAAGGGTCGAAGGTGAGGCAACTTTCCTTCTTTTTCAATTTCCGAATCATCCAAATGAAGATCAGATAGATTATGTGCTACTTCCCCTTTAAAATTGAAACATTCTTTTGTTGAGAAAAGAATGAGTAGCTGGTGGGGTTTTAATGCAAGAGTTGGCATGGGCTAGTTGCCTTTTTCAATTTCGTTCACGAAGAATTGTGAAACAACAAATTATGTGGCTGCCCGACTAAGAAAAAGTTTGGTGCAAAGTTTGATATTCTTTTACTCTGATCTCTCACCCTCTTTCTTTTAAATATTTGAGCTCACTTCTAACCAACCTCTCTTTTACATTTTACCTCAGCACACACCCACTCTCAAATCCTTTGACCACTTTCCCCTCAATCACTCAAGGATTACTTCCGGGGTAGGAAACACTGATTAGCGTTAATCCATGGAAGTCTTTTAAGCTCACACACTGAGTCCCATGTAATTTGTCCTAAAAATGTGTTGCTCTACAGTTATCTTAAAAATTAAGTACAAGAAATCACTTGTCAGAAAATGTATGCTCATGAATAATAAGAATGAAATTTGAGCAATGTGAACATTTAAGATCTCTCAAAACTTTGAACATTTATTATCATTCAATTTCAATGTTTTGAGAATCTGACAATGATTTAATCAGATCAAATATAATGAAGAAATATGTAATGGGGTATCAAAGAACGGACATTTGTTTATATGAACGAGATATAAACATATTATCAATGAAAGCACATTTAACGAGAAAGGACGTCTGATCTCAAACAATAAAAATACAAACAAGAGTATTACCATCGAAAGATTTATCTTTTGAGACATGGTAATAACAAAGTCAAGAAAAATGTACTGAACCGATGTGTGTATGAATACTTGACAGTATATAGACAAGATAATACACAAGTATTGATCTTTTGGAAATACACGGTCAGATAAGCAATAAAGTATCCAAGTGAAAATCATTTAAAATCACACTTCAAAATTCATAAAACATTTGAGAACGCGAAGTGGTTTGAACATTGAAGAAAACAATTTTCACTAGCGAAAGTTGTTCGTCTTTCAACAAGTGATAGAGGTTAAGAATTTAGAAATATATACATGTGTGTCCCTCAATCAGTGTAAAACAATCTCAGATGACAAAAACTAGCAATTGAAACAATTTGTATTGATTTGAGTTTTCACAGTACAAAGACTCTCTATTGTATTTTCTCTCTCTAGAAATGAATGCGTACAACTCTCTTACAATTATCCATATCCCTATTTGAAAAACAAAACACTTATATACCTAAACACTCACACTACATACACTTTGACTTTAACCTTTTATTACAATTGACTTTGACTATGCTTGAGAGTTTGACTTGAGCTTTGACTTGGCTTGACTTCAGTTTTCTGTCTTCTATGATCTTGTATCCAATATATTTATGCACTAACAATATTCCCCTTTGGATTCAAGATCATCTTCAAAAAGATTTTGAATCTCAATCTCCCCCTTTGACAAGATTGCAAAACAATCTCTCTTATCATAAAAAACAATTATGTATTCTCCCCAAAGTCTTTGCTCAACATTTGCAATAATCTTTAACATTCTCTCCTAAAGGTTGTAAAAACCTCTTTCAGACTCCAGAAAGAAATTATCTTCAGATTCAGCTCGGTTTGCTTCAGCAAATTATCTTCAAAGAAAATTTTCAGTAAATTTCTGCTCACTTTCAGAATTCTTTCAAACTTGTACAATATTTTCAAAACTTGCATTTTTTGACATAATCTTTTTTTTTCAAATCATCTTTTCTTGAAATGATTTATCCTTTAAATTCCAACATCTCTTTAACTTTTCCCATAATTGATACAAACTTTTCTTCATCAAACATTTCTTGAACAAATCTTCTCCCCCTTTAAACATTTCTTGATCACCTCTCCGCCTTTTTGATTATTGTAGCATAGAAATCATCAAAACTTTACAAGAAATGTCACTAACCCTTTCTGTCCATTGATCTTTCATCATAGAACCTCTGATCATTAGTTAATTCACCAAGATATTCATCCGAATCTTTTCAAATTCAGACAAATTATGAGTGTAACACCCGAATCAACAAATGAATCAGTTAAAAATGCCTGTCAGTAACATGAAGTCACCGTGTGTAGCGAATACACATTGGAAAGGAGCTTTTTGATGTTCACTCCCCCAGGTCTTCTATTTAACCATCGAATAACACAAGGTTAAACTATGAACGTTTTGACAGAAAAACGAATTTCCTGTGTGTACGTGCTTGTGTTTGAAAGAATTAAGAACATGATGATTGCTTTTGATAATAGGCTCAAATTTGTGTAAACCATTGAGACAACAACATTATAACACAGACTCAATTGTGCATGATCGAAGTGCGAAGGTGGGGTAGACTTCCTTCTGTTTCAATATCCACATCTTCCGAACGAAGACGAGATAGCATATGTGCTGCATCCCCAGAAAATATGAAACATCTTCTTTTTAAGAAAAAGATGAGTAGGTGGTGGGGTTTTAAATCAAGAGTTGGCATGGTCTAGTTTCCTGATTCAATGACGTTCACCAAAAAATTGTGAAACAATCAGAAATGTGGCTGCCCGACTCAGAAAAAGTTGGTGCAGAGTTTGATATTCTTTTACTCTGATCTCTCACCCTCTTTCTTTTTAACATTGAGCTCGCTTCTAACCAAACTCTCTTTACATTTTACCTCATCACACACCCACACTCATATATTGACTCCTCGTCTCTCGATCACTCAAAGATTAAGTTCTTGGGTAGAAAACATTGGTTAACGTGAATCCATAGAAGTTCTGTTAAGTCCTCACACAATGATCCCATGTTGTCTTATGTGCACAATGTTGCTCAAATGGTTAAACTTTTTCGTTAAAGCATAAAATACATGTCAGATAAATGTATGCTCATAATGATAATCATGAAGATTTGAGCATTTTATCATGGAAGATATTTGAAAACAAGTATATTGAAATGAATACAAGAAACTTGTTTGAAAATATGACATTGTATAAAAAATCATTTATATTTGATCTTTTCAATCAAAGGTTAGGTCATTAAAAAAAATAGGAATTTGCCTATACGAATCAAAATATAGACGAGTCTTGAAAGAAATGTTTCGAATGAAATCACGCTCAAACTTTGAATTTCAAGTGGGGTGTCTTACCATCGAAAATTTGTTTCAATATGAGAGATGGTAAGAACATTTCCAATAAAAGTACTAAACCGGTGTGTGTGAATACTTGAAAGTATATGAAAAAGATAATAACAAGTATTTATCTTTGGAAACACACGACTAGTTTAACAATGAAGTTCACAAAAAATGAAAACATTTACAATCACACTTCTAAATTCATGAAATCTGTTTAAGAATCAGAAGTGGTTTGAACATTTAAGAACATGTTTTCATATATGAAAGTTGTCCTTTTTTCTAACACGTATGAGATTAAGATTAGAATGAACCTTACGCTCTGCTTAAATCTCATGAAGTCAGCTCAAAGTCATAAAAGATATGATCGTATAAGCTCCCTCTCAAAATCTGCATCAGTAAAAAATCTGTCAAAGTACAAAACTTTATTCAGAAAATTTATTGAAAAGAAAATAACATAAAGCAATAAAACGTGTTAAGAATGAGTTCTGATCAGATGTAATTAGAAGTCATTTTCCATACTCCTTAACTCCCCTTGAAATAATGAATCAGAAAATTTTATCAGTTATAAAATATATGCAAATTATATCAACTCCCCCTCAAATGTAGATTATCTTATCATCTTCACACACTCCCCCTGAAATCAAATTTATTAGAGATCCCCCTGAAACCGGTTTGGATGGATCTCCAATGATCTGATGTATCGGGTGCTCTTTGGTCCACTTGTATTCATGAGGGAGTAGATTAGATGTAGATTGATCATGTTGCTCATCTAAAAATCCACTATCTTCTTCATTTTGTTCAACATGAGGGAGGGGTTCAGTTGAAGTAGCCTGTGCAGAAGTTTCAGTTGTTTGGACATTATCTGTCTGTTGAGTAGTCATTGCGATGCTTCCAACTGATTTAGCAACTTCTGGCTCCTCATTAACATGTACAACTTCAACTGATGGAGTAAGAGTTTGAACTTAAATTTCTTCTTGAATCGGGATTGCTGACTCACTAGATACCTCTGATGTGATTGGTTGATTATCGTTTTATTCTTCGGACCTATCAATCACAACAGGTTTAGTCACTTTAGTACCAAGAAATTCATCATAGAAATGTTTAAACAATAAATCTAAATCTGATAAATGTGATGTAGAAGTTGACGCATTATCATAATTTAAAACATTAACCGCAGATTCTAGACTGATTTGCCCAAAAGATAACACTCCATTAATCACGGGTTCTGAACTGTCTTGAACAGAAGCCATATCCTCATCAAATGTTACATTAACGCTCTCAACTACGATCTTCAACTTCTTCAGGTATACTATGTAAGCAGCAGACGTTTGAGAATAGCCAATGAAAATGCCTTCTTCAGCTTTTGGACTGAACTTATTCAAGTTCTCCTTGTCATTCAATACGAAACACCTGCATCTAAAAATATAAAAATGTTTAATGCTAGGTATTCGATTATTTATTAAAGCATACGGGGTTTTACCGAACCGACGATGAATTATGGAGCGATTTTGCGTGTAGCAAGAAGTCGACACAACTTCAATCCATAAAAATAGAGGTAGATCTGATTGACACAACATAGTTCGAGCGGCCTCGACTAGCGTTTTGTTTCATCTTTCTACGAATCCATTCTGTTCAGGCGTTCTGGCAGCAGAAAACTGGCGTGTTATCCCGACCGATTCGAGATAATCATCAACAATTTTGTTCTTGAATTCTATGCCATTGTCTGTTCGAAGAAGCTTGACTGTCTTTTGCAGATTCACTAGAGTGGTCTTTAGAAATGTGATGATGACTTCGGGCGTCTCATCTTTTGATCTCAGAAATTTGACCCAATTGTATCTAGAGTAATCGTCCACAATTACTAATGCATATTTCTTGTCGTTGATGCTTTGAGTACACATCGGACCATAGAGATCCATATGCAGTAACTCCAATGTAGAACTTGTACTTGGCTCAGTCTTCGGCTTATGAGCGACTCTTTTCATCTTACCTTTCTCACACGCTGCACAGAGATGTTCTTTAAAATATTTGAGTTCTGGAAGTCCTTTCACTAAATTTCTCGTGACCAGCTTATTGATGTAGAGAAAATTCAGGTGAGATAGCCTTCTATGCCATAACCAACTCTGCTGCATAGAGGCTTTTGATAGTAGACACACCTCATTGTCAGTCTTGACTTTTGATAGGTTGATTGTGTAAAGGTTTGACTTTCTCGTCCCAACCAAGAGTTCTTTACCATCTTCAGTACGTACACAACACCTCTTGGCCTTGAAATTAACCTCTAAGTCTTTGTCCCAGAACTGTCCAATGCTAAATAGGTTATGTCCTAGGCCTTCAACGTAGCTCACCTTCTTAATCGTTACGTTGTCTTGAATAACGTCACCATAACCCATAATTGGTGAAAATTGGTCATTCCTGAAACGCACATTTCCACAAAATTTCTCTGTATAATTAGACAATAAATCTTTCTGCCTTGTCCTATGCTTGTAGCAACGAGAATCCAAGTACCACATATGACGGGTCTGCATAAGAGAAATCAGGGAACAACAACTTTAGGTACCCATTTATATTTGGGTCCTTTCAGATTAGCGCAAGATTTTGGCACCCATTTGAATTTGAGTCCTCTTTTATTTTGAAAAAACATGAGGTATATAATATGTTCCAAACCAACATTCAGAATAATGTCGAGTCACAAAATCATTTCGATGATATGTAGACAACTGATTAGTAATCGGAGATAATTGGATCAATTGCTTTATTGAATATTTCTTGTAAGAAGTTACAATATTTGTTTTTGTAGAAGCAATGTTACCAACCAAATCAGTACTACTAACAGAAATCCTATTACATTCAGAATCCGAAAATGACTTTGTAAGCTCTCCAACTTTCTTCTTTTGTCGCCATTCAGTTTTTACTTCAGACCTTTCCTTTCTCAATTCTGAAACAAAAGATTTAGATTTGTTAGGAAAATGAGATTACTGAGTTTGTGATTTCTTTTGCTTACCTGTGTTGGTTCGTTTCTGTGAGCGCCTTTTCTTTTGCTTTTTACCTTTTTCATAATAATCAGTACTCACAGAAACTGATTCACCAACCTTAGTTGATGATTCACCTACTTCAAACACACTAGGTAAAGCTTCAGAGTTAATAATGAAATCAGAATGATCTGGAAGTTTTTCATTGAAGTCAAACATATCAATACTTTCATCAATACAACCATCATCAAAATTTAAGAAATCCTTTGCACACGCAAATAAGTCATCAATATCATCTTCAGAAGTTTGAGGTGCCTTGGAAGAGTTTGAACACTCACTAGTTTTAGATTTAAAAATAGTGTTCTTCATGACTATAGAAAATACTACTTGTTCAACATCAACAAAAATTCTTTCGTCAGATAACACATTTTCAAGATCAATTATTTTGCGTTCTAAAACGAGTGGAGGAATATAAATTTTGGCTTTAATAGGTTTTGCCTCCAACTCTTTTGTAGAATAACTTTCAAAATAATCATTCGAAAGGAACTTTGGTTGTTCAGAAATATAACTATCATTCAGCTTTTGATAGTAGAATGGTAGTTGCATTTTCGTTGTTTTCTTTTTGTTCTCATCTTCTTTGGCCTCTACTTCATCAGAAGATTTGGTAAAAAACTTGGGTTTCAAATGAGGATGTTTGTTAGTCGCTTATAGAAAATCAAAATTATACAAAGCTGGCTGTTTTCTGATTGTTTTCTTCAAATAGTGTGGGTTATCGTAACCAAAACCCCACTTTTCTTTAACATAATTTTCCTTTTTTGGTGTGTTTAGAAAGATGGTTTGATCTGTTTGTCCTCTAGCATACAATTTGGCTTCCAAACCATTTACCTTGTTCTCTAAACTCTTATTTTCAACCTGCAATTTGTGAACTCTTAGTACAAATTCTTGTTTTTCAAGATTAGACTTTGAAAGTTTAGAAACAGTTTCAGAAATCTTATTTTCAAAACAATCTTTTTGTTGTTTAAACTCAATAGCAGATTCGTTCAAAGAGTCAATCAGAATTTTGTTCCCAACAAGTTCTTTGTTGAGATAAAAAATAGTTTGACGCTTCTTAGCAACTCTGCTTTTCTCCTTTTTCAGTTTATTTTGAAGGTCGTGAAGCTCAATCACCATGGCTTCCATTTTGTTTAGAAAAGCAGATTCAGAAAGATTTTGTACCTCATTAGAAGTTTCTTCGTCGGACTCATCATACTTCACATCTTTTCCCATCAGGCACATGTGAGTGGTCTCTTCCTTTTCTTCATCGTCAGAGTGGTCTAGCCAAAACTCATCTTCCGCCATCAAAGCTTTTCATGCTTCCTTTTACTTTGCCAGAAGCATCTTATGCTTGTAATAGTCTGAATTTCTCATGGTAGGCTTCCGACAATCTTTGGCATAGTGGCCCACTTTACTATAATTATAGCATTTAATCAGCTCATCATTCCTCTTCTCACTGCCATAATCATTCACAAATTTCTTCTTCTCTTCTGACTTCTTCCCTTCATACCTCTTCTCATCGAATCTTCTTCTTTCAATCTTTTCCTTGTGATCATAGTTTCTAGATCCTGACGAGTACCTCTGACTGTTCGATCCAGGATTTTTGTAGAATTTCTTCTGAAATGCACGGGTCAGAAGTAGCATGGCTTGTTTCAAGTTTTCCCCATCATCAGAATCAAAATCACTGTTCTCAGACTCATCCGAACTTGGAATAACAACTTTCTTTTTCTTCTTCTTTTCTTTCTCTTTCTCTTTCTCTTTCCTTGCAACAACTAAAGCTATGGGATCTACAACTTTCTCAGTCTTTTTCTTCTCTTCCCTTTTCTCTTCTACTTCCTCCTCGTTCTGTCTAAGTGTTTCATATACTTCATGAAGAGGGATGTCACTGAGATCCTTCATTTGCTTCATCCTTCTCGTGTGTTTCTTCCATTCAGGTTGAAGGATGCTGAGAAATTTGACATTGTTTTCTATTTACTTCTTCTTAACCTTGTTATTTGCAAGTTCATTCAGCTACAAAACAAATCTTTCATATGTATCTTCAAGGCTCTCATTCTCCTTTGCCTTGAACTCCTCATAACTATTAATGCAGTTGGCAACCTTCATCTGATTCCCAATCTTGGATCCAATCATCATCTTTTGCAGCTGATCCCACATCTTTTTTGCATTTGCCTTGTAGCTATCTATTTTGATGTAGATCTCGTTTGGTATGCTTTGTAAGAGTAGATATCTGGCTTGTTTGTCGTCTTTATATCTGTTCTTCTGCTCTTCTATGTACTGAGAAAGATCTTTCGGAACTGTCTTTGTTTTCTACTCTCCGTCCAAATTCCTGTCTTCACTATCCGAGGACTCATCATCCGGGATTTCCATGGTTATCGGAACCATTGGACCTTCTTTGATTGATAGCAGAATATTTTCCCCGTTGGCATGTCTATCAATAAAATCGAGGAACCGGTCTTTCCATTGTTCGTATTCTCCTTTGAAGAGTACTGGTGGTTTGACATCCGTACCAATGGCAAGTGCATCTTTGGAAGTCATCTTTATCTTGTCTGAAATGATCTTTAGAAATTCAGAAACAAACTTAATCTGCAAAAGTCAAACTTGGTCAAATCTGGAAAAAAAACTCAGAAAATATTCTAAGTATGAAAACCTCACACAAGTCACAAAGAATTCACATATACACAAAAAACACTTTAAGAATTCGCACAATGTTAGAAATTCGCACACAATAGAATTCGCACACCAAAGAATTCGCACAATAAAGAGAATCCACATGAAACTTTTCGCATAACAGAGATACGAATTCTATACTTAGAAATTATTTGAACCTCAAAGAATTCGTATCGATGCGAAATCAACACTTAGAAAAAATTTCAACTCTTAATGCGAAATATGAGCAATTCGTATGTGACTCTTATGCGAATTCTAAGCAATTCGCATGAAGCACAATGCGAATTCTACGAGTTCGTATGCTACTATATGCGAGTTCCTCACTTTTCGCATACAAGCATATGGGAATTTTGTCCTTAGAAAAATTTTCAACAAACTTTTCGTATAAGAGAGTTATGCGAAATCTAACTTTTCGTATAAAAGCATATGCGAATTTTACACTTAAACTTTTTCAGAAATCAATTTCCATTTGAATTCCACTATGCGAGTTCTTCATTTTATGCGAGTTCTTCAGCTTCTATGCGAGTTCTTCAGATCTCAGTTTAAAAACTTGCAATTTTCAGCCCAAATTGATCCAAATCTTCAACTTAGATCATGAAAACTTACCAATTTGACCACGAACACTGTTTGAACGGATTACAATAAGTGAATTACAAACTGCAACACCAAAACTACAATTTTGATACAGACACAGTGCGTATGAAAAACTCGAACAAGATTTCAAGAAATTTCAAAATTCACACTAATCTATCGTGAATTGGACTAAGTATTACAAACCAAAAGTGTTATAGATGTATAAACGTATACAAAGACACAAAAATTAGATCAGAAACATCATTGAAACACAAAAATCGAATATCTACAGACTACTTGCGAGTTCTTGAATAGTCGACCAACAATTCTTGAAATTTGATCAAGTTTCTGAATCTCTTTCTCTGCTCTGATACTAATTGTGTGTCCCACAATCAGTGTAAAACAATCTCACATGACAAAAACTAGCAATTGAAACAATTTGTATTGATTTTGATTTTTCACAGTACAAAGACTCTCTATTGTATTTTCTCTCTCTAGAAATGAATGTGTACAACTCTCTTACAATTAGCCATATCCCTATTTGAAAAACAAAACACTTATATACCTAAACACTCACACTACATACACTTTGACTTTGACCTTTTATTACAATTGACATTGACTATGCTTGAGAGTTTGACTTGAGCTTTGACTTGGCTTGACTTAAGTCTCCAGTCTTCAGTTTTCTATGATCTTGTATCCAACATATTTATGCACTAACAATACCTTCATCGTAGAAATTCTCAACTCCCCTTAAATGAACATTATCTTGTAAGCATCCTTAACAAAACAACAAATACTCCCCCTACGTATCTGTAAAAAGTCAAATCATCAGAATAATATGACAGTAAAAGTATCACTAACTATTCTCTACTCCCCCTTGAAGATATAACAGTTAAACCTTATGAACTCCCCCTCAAAGTAAAAACTCCTTTTGAAAGATGTTATCTATTAAGCACCCTGAAGAAGAAAAACTTTTGAGAACGGGTTCTGAACTGAGTTATCCTGAAGCCATAGTCACATGAAATTACCTGCAAAACAAAAAATATTGGTAATCATTATAGAAATGTTTCCGCCTCAGTCAGTAGTTGAAGAATACCAGCAACTGTTCAGAATTTCCAAAAACACATATAAGTAAGCACAAGTAAGATTCACTCCCCCTCAGAACATGGATAGGTATTCAAACAGACATATTCAACATACCTAATTTGCGGATTAAGAATTTGAATGGCTTTTCATCTAACGGCTTAGTGAAAAGATCTGCTAATTGGTAGTCTGTTTGAAAAAAGTGCATTTCAACGTCTCCTTTCTCCACATGATCTTTGATAAAGTGGTAGCGCACATCAATATGTTTTGTCTTCGAGTGTTGAACTAGATTAGCATTTATTGCAATTGCGCTATTGGAGTCACAATAAATGGGAACACGTTTGTATGAATATGCAAAATCCTTCAACTGAGTCTTCATCCAGAGGACTTGCGAAAAACAGCTAGCCGGAACTACGTATTCTGCCACGACGGTGGATGTAGAAACACATTTTTGTTTCTTGGATGTCCAACTAACAAGCTTATCTCCTAGAAATTGGCACGATCCAGAGGTGCTCTTTCTATCCAGTTTGCAACCTGCATGATCAACATCAATATATGCAGTTAATTCAAAGCTAGAATCCTTAGGATACCAAAGGCCTAACTTGGGAGTGTCTTTGAGGTATCTAAGTATTCTTTTGATGGCGATCAGGTGAGATTCCTTAGGATTTGCCTGATATCTAGCACAGAAGCATGTAGCAAACATTATATCAGGTCTGCTAGCTGTTAGATACAGTAATGATCCAATCATACTTCGGTACACTTTCTGATCAACAGATTTTTTGGACAAATATGCGTCTAAAAGTATTCCGGTAGCCATAGGCGTTTTCATTACCGAACTATCAGTCATGTTGAACTTTTTCAAGATTTCTCGAATATACTTCGATTGGTTTATGAAAATGCCTTCGTGTGACTGTTTGACTTGAAGTCCAAGAAAAAATGTTAACTTACCCATCATAGACATTTCAAACCGAGCCTCCATGATGTTAGAAAAGTTCTTGCAAAATTTTGGATTAGTAGACCCAAATATAATATCGTCTACATAATTCTAGATTAGAATTAAATCCTCACCTTGCTTTTTAAGGAACAGGGTTGTATCAATTGTACCCTTTTTAAAATCTGAGGCAAGTAAGAACTAAGTAAGAGTGTCATACCAAGCTCGTGGTGCCTGTTTTAAACCATAAAGCGCTTTGTCTAGGACGTAGACATGATCAGGGAGATTCAGATCAATGAAACCTTCAAGTTGAGCCACGTAGACTTCCTCAATCAGAATACCATTAAGAAACGCCGACTTTACGTACATTTGATAGACAGTAAAGTTCTTATGTGCTGCATAAGATAAAAATATTCTGATGGATTTCATCCGAGCAATAGGTGCAAATGTTTCGTCATAGTCTATGCCTTTCTGTTGACAATAACCCTTTGCTATCAGGCAAGCTTTGTTTCTTACCACAATTCCAGCCTCATCCCTCTTGTACCTAAAAACCCACTTTATGCCTATCACAGATTTACCTTTCGGTAGTGGGATCAATTGCCATACCTTATTTCTTTCAAATTGTAGAAGCTCGCCTTACATTGCTAGAATCCAATCGGGATCACGTAGAGCTTCAGAGACCTTTTTCGACTCTAAGAAACTAAGGAAGCTTGAGTATAGACAAAATTTAGCTGATGTTGCACCCGTTTTTACACCACTTTGTATATCTCCAATAATATTGTGCAGGGGGTGATCTTTCGTCAATCGAGATGTGCTCGGAAGTGGTTGAACATATTCTTGCGTATTGTGCTCATTGTATTCATCAATAACAACAAGTACAACCTCAGATGTAGATGGAACATCTTGTTCAGGTGTTTCTAATGCAGGTAATTCTGGAGCGACAGAGGAAATGCTCGGGACTTCTCGTCCAGAATTTGTATCTGCAGAAGCAGACTCAGGATTAGTATTTTCAGAAACATTCAGTGTAGATATACCTGAAGAGGTTGTAGTAGTGACTGGTTCAGAAGGTCCAGATATGTCTACAGTAATTACTGGGACCTCTGAGGTTAATGCGGATGCGCCTGATTTGTCAAAATCTGCACATATGTCCATAAAAGCATCAAGAAATCGCATATCTAACTCAGATGTAACAGTTGATGAGTTAGAAGACTTAGTTTGTGTAGATTCGAGTTCTATTATGCTTTAAACATAAGCCTTTTCCTTAATCTTGAGTTCTGAACTGTTCTGTTAAGAACTCAATGTAGTATTTTCATCAAATGACACGTTTACGCTTTCCATAATACACTTGGTCCGTCGATTATACACACGATAGGCTTTTGACGTGAGTGAATATCCAATAAAGTATCCTTCGTCAGCTTTCTTGTCAAACTTCCCGAGGTTATCACGGTTATTCAGGATATAGCACCTGCAACCACAATCGTCCGGTTTTGAGTGAAACAGGCGGTTGCAACGGCTTCAGCCCAGAGGTACATTGGTACACCAGAATATGCCAACATTGTCCTTGCAGCTTCGACCAAAGTTCGATTCTTCCTTTCAACCACGCCATTTTGTTGTGGATTGTAGGCAACAGAGAAGTTGTGAGAAATCCCAACAGAAGTAAGATAACTTTGAAGAGTATCATTTTTGAACTCTATGCCGTTGTCACTACGCAATGTCTTTATTGGTATTTGAAGGCGAACTTGGATTTTCTTGATAAAGGCAATGATCAGATCTGGTGCATCAGATTTGTTTCGCAGAAATTCCAACCATGTATACCTTGAATACTCGTCTATCATCACAAGAATGTACTTTTTGTCATTTATAGACTGAGTACGCATGGGGCCACAAAGGTCCATATGAATTAATTCCAGAGGCGTTGAGCAAGAGGATTCAGTCTTTGATTTGTGTGAATTGCGTTTTATCTTCCCCATCTCACATGCTGGACAAAGTGAATCCTTCTCAAACCTCATCTCAGGTAGACCTTTCACAATTCCTTGTCTCGCTAACTTATCAATAGCCTTGAAGTTTTGATGAGACAAGCGCCGATGCCATATACAACTTTGAGCTTTCGATGCTTTTGAAAGTAAGCATACAGGACGTGTAGCCGAAAGCGTTGGAAAATTTACCGCATAAAGATTACCATAACGTTCAGCTTGAAAGATCTCATAACCGTCCGAATCTTTAATAAAACAGTGAGTGATTGTAAACCGAACCTGATAATTACTATCGCAGAAATGACTTGTATTGAACAAGTTATGAACGAGTCCTTCCACGTATAGTACTTTTTTGATGGTTACAGTGCCATTTTTTAGCGAACCATATCCTTTGATAAATCCTTGAAGCTCAGAATTTAAAAAACTGACTGTTCCTGTAGGTTCTTCAACAAAATTATGCAATAAATGCTTATATCCAGTCATATGTCGAGAGCATCCGGAGTCAACGAACCATAAATGACAGGCCTGCAAAAAGGAACAAATCATTTCTTTTTAGGTACCCATATCCAGATGGGTCCTTTTTTGTTAGCATCAAGCAGTTTCTTTAAATCATCTAATTTAGCCTTAATTCTCCATTCATATTTAGTCTTTGGCAACCATTTCCAGACCATTTTGACATTAAGATCATGAAACTGCTGTTTCTTAGAAAGATTAGCAGACTTAGCTTGAAACACTTTAATGTGTTCTGTTGAGGACAAGGAAACAATTTTAGCTTTAAAAACTCTTTTAAAAACTTTTGGCTTGGGAGGAATGGAGTACAGTGAAAAAGCATTGTCACCATAGTGTGCATATTAAGTTCTTACGAGCAAATGTCAATATCTTTGATTTATCAAAAGAAGTACATTTATTCAAACAATCTTGACATTTATTTTCGTTTGAACTTTTATATGTCAAATCAACACTATCAGTAACAGTACAATCTTTTCCATCAAAATCTTTACAAACTTTCTTATCACTGTCTTTCTTTCTCCATTCTACTTTACCAACATATTTACTCAGATCTGAAACATGAAAAGAAACTGTATTAGTTTTCTTCTTCAAGGATGAATTCTTTTTCAAAACACCAGAAGTTTCGCCTTTTTCATAAATGCATGGTAAATATTCAGGACATTCAGAGTAAACACTTGTAGGCTTTGTTGAAGTCTCAAACTCTGGATTTTATCGAACATTCCATTTTTGATCATCAAACATCTTTTTATCAGACAAATTCTTTTTGCACAAATCATTTTTCAAATCATTTAGTTCTTTACAAAGCTCTTTGTTCTCTTCAAAAGATTTATCCAATTTTAAATCTGAGATCACAATTTTCATCTTCTAACTCCTCAAGAGTCTTTTGTAAACCTTTGATTTGTTTCCCAAAATATGATGTTTGATCAGTCACAGAGTTTGATTCAAGCTTCTTTAAGATTGGGACAGGATCTGAGGAATTAATCATGTCATAAAAAATCTCCTCAGTCATTTTATCAATAAACTCTTTTTAAATGCATGAATTCATGACATTTAAATTCTCTACCATCTTAACATCACTTGAAGATTTAGAAATAATGGTTTCAGATATAGGAGTCTGATCACAAAAATCAGTGTCTGATTCATACTCGTCGTACTGACATTCAGTCTCAGGAATAATTTTGTCATCATTGGCTGATTCAGTTGAAGATGGTATGGAAAACCATGATTCAAACTCAACAAATTCAAGTTTTCTATTTTTATAGCTCTAGTTTAAATCATTGTATTGAAATCCAACTGATTTAAAACTGGTTTGTGAATCAACACAACTAGACGTATCATCATCCACTACCTCTTTACCATTACGAGAAGTATCAGATTTCGGAGTTTCAGCTTTAATGAAAGTGTCATGAATATCTAGGATTTTCTTTACTTTTTAGCCCAATTTATCAAAATTATACCATTTTTCCGGGGCTTTCTTCAAAACATCGTTTTCAGATAAACCTGATCCATTTTAGCATTGTAAAATTTGACATCTTGGAGTTTGTTTGTCAACAAGTTTAACGTCTGCTCAGTCTGTCCTCTTTTCAGATTAAGGTCTTCCAGTTGTTTAATCTTACTGTAAGCCTCATTTCTTTCCTAAAAGCAAACTTCAAACTTACTTTTATATTCACCTTTTTCAGAATTTAAATTTATCAAGTTCTTTTCAAGTTCCGAAATCTTTGTTTTCAGAGTTTCTCTTTCTTTCTTTAAAGCATCTTTTTCATGTTCCTTGTCCTCAACGACAACTTTCAACAATGAGTTCTCGTCACGAAAACTCATCATTGTTTGTCGTTCATAACTAAGTTTGCTCTTTAACGTCTCAAATTCTTTTTCCATGTTCTGGATCTGTGTCATTAGAGATTCAACAAGTTCAGAATTTTCAAAGTTAGTACTTACCTCGGAGTCACCGTCAGACTGTTCAGAGGAGGCTTCAACATTGTCATCCACATTGGCCATCATACACACTTGAGTAAAGTGAGCTAACTCATCATCTGAACTTTGGTAGAGCCAATTCTCATCTTCTGCCATTAATGCTTTGCCCTCTTCTTGCTTCTTGGCAAGCAGTGACTTCTTGGCGTAGTACTCAGAGTTATTTACTCTCTTAAACTTGCAATCTTTTGAGAAATGGCCTACTTTGCCACAATTGAAGCACCGACCAGATTGTGGATCTATCTTATCCTCTTTTTTCTCTTCTCTTCTCTTCTCTCTTACCAAACCGGGGTTTATACTTCTCGGACTTTTCCTTCTTATACCCTTCATATATCATCTTTGAAGAATACTTTTTCTTTCCAAAACTTTTGTGAAATTGTTTGGTGATGAAGGCAAGGTTGTCAGCGAATTTCTGGATATCATCATTAGAATGTACTTCAACTTCATCAGTTGATGACTCAGAACTGGACAGGCTTAGTTCAGTGAGAAAAGCTTTTGACTTCTTAAGCTTTGACTTTGAAGCAGAAACGGATTGAGAACTAGAACCCTTTTTCCTTCCAGTCAGTAGAGCTAGCGAATCTTTGACAATTTTCTTCTCCTCATTCAGCAATTTCATTTCATCCTCATACTGGGATAGAGTTGAGAAAATGTCATTAACATCCTTCTGTGCCATATTCTTGGTCTTTTGGAGATTGATTGCAAAGCTTTTCCATTCAGGGTTCAAGTTCTTAATGAACTTACAGTTTATCTCCGAGATTGACTTATTCATCACGTTCCTCCTTAAGTAACTCAAGATCACGTTGAATCTGTTGTACGTGTCTATTAGTGCTTCTCCCTCCTTAGCATGAAATCCTTCATAAGCATTGATACTCTGGTTCAATTTAGCCTGAATGGACCTCTCTATTTCTTGGAATTGCCTCTCAAGTTCATCCCACATTGCTTTCGCAGATTCACGACTATCTACCCGATTGTCGATATCGTTTGGGCAAGCTCCTTCTCCCTCTCATTATAATACTGATACGGTTTAGGCACATACCGAACTGGTATTTCTGGAGAAGTTTCAGTAGCAGCTTGGCCTGGAACAGTTACTACAGCATCCACCGGTCCATCAATTATTGATTTCATGTAATCACGATTCTTGTGATTCAGAAACTGAGTCATTCGCTTCTTCCATTGAGCGTACTCTCCTACAGATAACACAGGAGGCTTTGATTGCGACCCCATAGAGAGAAGATCTTTAGACATTTTGATAATCTATAAAAGAATTTAGCTAGAATTGATCGTTAGTCCAACAAAATGAATTAACAGAAGCAGAACTTATTTTTTTTTTTCAGAAAACAGATTTCCCAAAAATTTCTAAGTATAGAATTCTTACACAAAAGAGATTAGAAAGCAATTCGCATGGACATAAGAATCAAAATGCGCATAAAATGAAGAATTCGTACAATTTAAAATCAGAATTCACACACTATCCTCAATTTGCATACTAGAGATAATAAAAAACAACACAATTCACATGAACCTATATGCGAAATCAAAGAATTCGTATATAGTTATATGAGAATTCTTCACAGTTCGTACATGTCGTTTAAGCGAACTCTTTCCTTTGAATTTTTTTGAAAATCAAGCTTTTCTCATGAGCATTTCGTATCATAGGGAGATGCGAATTCTTTACTTAGAAATTTTTTTCATTTTTAAACTCAAAAACTTTTCACATCGATACGAAATCTGTACTCAGAAAAAATTTCAAAAAATTATGCGAGATGCTCAAGAATTCATACAAGGTACATATGTGAATTCTTCACAATTCGTATCCTTCTATATGCGAGTTCTTCACTTTTCGCATGAAGGCATGTACGAATTATGTCCTTAGAATTTTTTCAGTTCAAACTTTTCGTATCAGGGACATCTGCGAATTCTATCTTTTCGTACAAGAGTATATGCGAATTCTGCAATTAAACAAAATTTCAAGAAAGATATGTGAATTCAATGGCATGCGAGTTCTTCATACTAAAATAATGGATCTTGCGAGTTTTCAAGTTTCGGTCCTAAAAGTCAAAATCTAGTCCAAAATCCAATCAAATCCTTGAATTTGAAGCTGTAAAATCACTGAAACAATCAAGATTAGTATTAGAATCAATCCAAATCAATCAATTTCACACAAATACACTCAATCACCAAATTCTATGATCAAACAGTACCTACGACTCGTTCGAACCAAAACTTACAAAAATCAAAATTTAGTGATCTAACACAGTTTATCAATAAAATTCAATCACACAAATTCATTTTAGTACATAAAACGATCACTTTTCAACCAAAGATTTACTCAAAAACACTTTTGAAATAATAAATCGCTCAAAAACTCAAGAACTTAGTTTACGAACTCATTTTCTGTCAAATTATCGAATTAAGCTCTGATACCATTTCTTGTTCCAGTTTCTAGCATTGGTCAACACAATGTATTATTGATCACAACATTACACAGATTATCAAAATCCAATCAAGAACACTTTGTATTATTGATCACAACATTTAAATCAATCCATATCTGTTGGTCCCAAAAAGCAGTAAGTAAATAAGAGAAGTATTGTAGAAGGGGGGGGGGTTGAATACAATACAAACAGTTTTTCACTTAATTTAATTCTTATTGATTTGAAATCAAGAATTACACATAGAAAAATTTTGATTGTTGTAGAAGAGAATAGATGAAATCTATTCAAACAATCTTACAAAAAGAGAAATGAAGAATAATTGTAAAACACTTAGAAAACAATAAGAACTTCGTAGAGAGAGAATGCCAGTGCACTTAGAGAGCTTGAATGCTTGAGAGCTGGTGATCTTGCATGTTGAGCCATCCTTCATATTTATAGTGCCTCATGCATTAAATACATGGGACACCTGTTGAGCAAAGGATGGACACAGGTCTTCAGCAAGGTACAGGATGTACCTTTTGTCTTGAGGTGTTTTGGCTTGAAGTGTTGACCTGCAGAGAGGATGGTAGAGACCTTTCCTTAAAATGGTGTAGTAGACAAAACTTACTTTATCTGATATTCAGATGAGGTCCACGTCAATGCAAGATATCACAATATACTTTGTCAGAAAAGTACAATGTGTTTGAATGAAATCCTCAAGCATCGGCTGCCGAAGACTTGAGAGATCTTCGGCTCCTTAAGATGTGAGAACACCTTCATACTATTGAAGACATGTGATTGACACCATCCTGGCCGATGGTGTTGATCACTTGGGCATGCTTGGCTTTAGGCTGAGGAGACTATCTTCAATCCGCTTTGAGAGATGTACTCCTTCTTTGTCTTCTTCGGCTGATTTTCGACTTCACCGAACATTTGTATAGAAACCAAGCTGCTAAAAGAACCTCAAACATATTCTTAGTAGGATGATATAAGTATGGAAGATCAGTAGGTCATCTTCAAATCTTCAGATGACCCAACAATCTCCCCCTATTTGATGATGACATCCATACTAAAGAATAAAACAAAGAGTATACTGAATAAATTCATTTTGACCCATCTTTACTCTTTTTGGGTTCTTTTCACATAGATTTTTTTTACATAAGGATTTATAAAGTATATCCAACATTTACAAAAGAATAAAAGAATGAAGTATATATGTACAAACTAAGTAAGAGAAAATGCACTTGTATTAAACATGATCATTTAACAAAATACGGTTACAAGTACATAAGACAGATTTAGAGAAAAACCTCATTCATTTTTCCGTCTTTTGTGAAGCTCAACAATAATATCACTACGAATGAGAGAGGCTTCAAAACTTATGGGGATAAGAGATAGGATAGCAACCAGAAATTTGGTGTCAGCAATGGATATCTCCTCATGTCTGAAGAACATGAGAGTTTCCTTTTCATCGAAGAAATAGACTCCTCTAGTTGGCCTAGACACTACAGTACCAATACTTGAAAACCGGGTCGGACCCGGACCGACTGGAGTCTTCAGATTTAGATTCTTCATATCAGAGATTAATCCCTTGGCATCCATATCTTTGAATAGATTTTGTTTGACAGAAGAGGAGAGTTGTGGAGAGGAGGAAATGAACATATTTTTGAGATACTGAACTTGAGCTTCTTTTTCAGGAGAATGCTTGTAATCTCTTGCAAAGTCTTTCATTTTTTCAAGTAAACCATTGATGGTATTTTTGGCCAAAACCCTGTGACGACTAAATGATTTAGATAACAATTCAGATATTTCGTACCATTCAGAGAGTCCATAATATTCAAGATCGCTGAATTTGATATATTGACGAGTTGTGTCTTCCCTGATGATAACCATCCGAACCTCTGTATCTGAACCTTTGGTGGTGCCAAGATTTATTTCATCAATTTTAGACTTCGACTTTCTTCCCATTAAAGTCTTTCGGTACCAAAGGATGTCATGAGAATCAAGCTTGGCTTTAGAAAGGCCAAAGTCAGAAGTGACCTTGTTAGGTGGTTGAATCTTGAGCCTATCAGCTTCAGAAACAAAAGCCTTTAGAGCAGCAGACTTTTGTTGATGGGATAAGAAGGCCTCTTCATCAGGAGATAGCTTTTTCTTTCCTTTGTCTCCTCCTCAGTTGGAGCATCGGTGGAAATGGAAGTGGGAACCTGACGGCCGCTGTCAGAAGAGATTGGAACAGCCTGTTTCTCCCCCTCAGCGGCTGTCCGGGGAGCAACTTTCATAGAATCAACCTTCTGATAAAGAGACTGCAAGGACTCAAGAATCTGAGTAGTGAAGGCCTGATGAGACGCGGAAGCCGCTTGGAGACGACGAACCTCCTCATCACGAGCATTGGAGCCTGCCTGAAGAGCAGTGACCAAGGTAGTGAGGTGACGATTAGAGGACTCAAGAGACAACAACTTTTCATAAGAGACCTTGACAAAAGAGCCCAGAAGTGTCTGATGTTCACGAAACTGAGCCCCCAAGAGGTGGTGCTGTCTGTTTGCTTCCTGTATAGCCTCCAGAATTTATGGGGGGGTGATGGGAGCAGAAGGAGGAGTGTCCCGTACATCAGAGGTAGAAGGAATTTTGGAGGTTGACACCTTCTTGCAACCCTGTTACAAATAAGCCAAATATTGTGAAATACCCTCCACACTGGCCTTGGGTAAGACCCGTGTTTCACCGGGCGGTGCGTAAACATCGACCAAGAATTGGTCGGGTGAAAATTCGTGCAGTGAGAAAGCAGAACCTTGGTCTGGGGAGAAGACCAAGTCATCCTCATCCACTAAGGATAAAGTAGAGGAGGGAAGTTGAGGGTCCCCAAATATTACAGTTGCATCCTTTTGTGAGGATACAAAGGTGGTGGCAGTGGCTATGTCTGAATCCCCGGGCCCGAATGGGACAATATCAACATCCGTCGATTGTGAAGAATCGGAGGATGGAGTATGTGGGATGGCCCTAGAAACCTTCCTCATTCTTTTGGGAGAAGAGGGAGGGGAAGAGGTAGAGTACCGCCGCTTTAAGGTAGGGGGTGAGGCGTGGGTAACCACCGAAGGTCCTTTCGGTGGTATGGCCGTTTGGGCAGGTGCGGCGGTGTCAGTAGCTGATGATGAGATAGTGCTAGCCGACGTCACAAGAGGTGAGGGGGAAGGGTCCACTACAGAGGAGGGACCTTTGGACACCGGAGTGTCCTTGGCATCTCCCCACTATAGATTGGGAGAAGTAAGGAAAGAGACCACCTGGAAGTAGAGGGTTGTCAGTTGCCAAAGGCCCCTTATGAAGAAGGGGTTTGGTCATAATTGGCGCCTTGTAGTCAAAAGTGTTGCTATGAGAGGCATCAATGGCAGTAGCAAATTTATGATAAATGATGAGCCATATAAACCGAGGAAAAGCGACATGGGGCCGCTTTTGAGGGGTGATGACACTGACTAATTCACGGAAGAAGTACCGCACAAAATCAATCTTTCTTTGAAAGATAAGAGCATGTGCCAGTTGGGTGATGTAAGAGGGAGATTGATCATCTCCACCAGTTTTCTTGCTAAGACATAAAATAACATGAGAGAAGAAGAAATGCCAGATACCTCCCATGTTTTTGCGAAGTAGGGTGCCCGGACTCCTGTCATGTTCTCCACGGATGTAGTTCAGAGCTGCAACAACTTCCTCATGCTCATTGCCAAGTGGAAATTTTTCATAGGGTGAGTAGATAGGAAGATGAAGTGCCGAACGAACATCTTCAACCCCGAAGGTGAGATCCGATGAAGCGGGGTCGGAGAGAATGGAAGCCGACACCTTCTCGGATGTAGCGTCATAGACACAAGTAAGCCAAAAATTGCTAATGAGAAATTTGCTTATTTTTGGTGGATTGTATGTCAAGGCATAGTGAAGAGAACATGATTGCATGATTGCATAAGGAAGGAAGCAATCGGGTCAAACTCACTATGCTTGGGATCACTTTCCAACCGTGCAACATGATTGCATGGGTTGAAAATTAGATCGGAATGAGAGGTGGGGGAGGTGACCACATTTTTCTTGACAAGGTTGGGGGAAGAGGAGGAATCCATGAAGGAGAGAAAAATAATGTAGGTGGAAGAGGAGAATGAATGAAGGAAGGGATGGTGGAAAATGGAAGGGGAGGGGTGTTATTTATAGTGGAAATAGGAGGGAAATAGAAAAGGAAGGGATTTGCAAAATGGGTAGGCTAAATATGTAGAAGATAATAGGGAGAGATGTGTAAGTATGGTAAGTATGGGAAAGGTAATATAGAGTAGGAGGAGATGTATGGGGAAAGAAGAGGATTGTGTAAGAAAAAGGTAGATAGGGAAGAAAGAGGTAGGTAAGTCTTGGAAAAGGAAAAAAATAAAAGAGTACGGAAAGGGAATAATTAAAGAAAAAGGAAGAGAGATATGGGATATAGGAAAAAGTCAAATGAAGGAGAGGTAAGGGGGGGATCGGCTAAGAAGGGTGGGGGGAGGAGGGGGTGTGGTTTGGCCGAAAAAAAATTGGAAAGGGGGGGGGGGGGCTTTCGCCCGAACTAGGGGTGATAAGGGGGTTGTGGTTCGGTTGGAGTTCGGCGAGGGTGGATGTTCGGTTGGGGGAGGGATCGTCTAGGAGGTTGTTCGGTTGGAGGGGGGGGATCGGCTAGGGGGTATTCGGGTGAAGGAAGAGAGTGAGGGTGTCGAGGGTGGTGTGGTTCGGAGGTATAGAGGGGGGGGGGGAAAGGGGTTCAGCTGCCGAAAGGGAGTAGCCGAAGTTGGTAGGGGGGTTGGGGTGTTCGGTGAGAGAGAGAGTCGAAGGGAGGAGAGGGGCCGAGAGAGAGGGAGCCGAAGGAAAGGGAGAGATTTCGGTGGGTGAGGGGATGGGTGATGGGGGTTGTTGGTGCGGTGGCCGAAGGGTAGAGAGGGAGAGAGAACCGAAGGGGGAGGGGGGATCGGTAGCCGAAGGGGAAAGGAAGGGAGGGGATGGGAGGGTTCAGCTAGGGGGGTAGGGAGAAAGAGAGAGAGCCGATAGGAGAGAGAGAGTGTGTTGTGTGTGAGATGAGGAGACAAGAGAAAAGAAGAGAAAAAAATACTGATTTTTTTTTTTGATTTCTTTTCTTTTCTTTCTCTCATTTTTTTTTTTGGTTTTCTTTTCTCTCACTTTTTTTTTTTTGATTTCTTTTCTTTTCTTTCTCTCATTTTTTTTATTTTCTTTTCTCTCACTTTTTTTTCAAGAATAAAACTAAACATCGGCATTTAACATACCGAGTTCGCCGATAAGAAACTTGAACCGGGCTTCGTCAAGAGGCTTGGTGAAGAGATCCGCCAGTTGGAGGTCGGTAGGGATGAAATGTAACTCGATATCACCCTTAGAGATGTGATCCCGAATGAAGTGATATCGGATGTCGATGTGCTTGGAACGAGAGTGTAGCACCGGATTGTTTGCGATGGCTATCGCACTTGAGTTGTCACACAGAATCGGGATGTGAGAGTACAACTGATTGTAGTCTCTAAGTTGGTTCTTCATCCAGAGGATTTGAGCACAACAACTTCCAGCAGCTACATACTCAGCCTCAACGGTAGAGGTGGAGAGTGAGTTCTGCTTCTTGCTAGACCAACTAACAAGCTTGCCACCAAGGAGTTGACAGCTGCCAGTGGTGCTCTTCCTATCAGTCTTAGAGCCTGCAAAATCAGAATCTGAATACCCCATTAGATCAAAACCTGAGTCTTTGGGATACCAAAGACCTAGATTCATGGTACATTTCAGATACCGAAAAATGCGTTTAACTGCAGCCAAGTGAGATTCTTTCGGATTGGCTTGGTAACGCGCACACGTACAAGTAGCAAACATAATGTCTGGTATACTAGTAGTAAGATAAAGAAGAGAGTCGATCATGCCTCGGTAGCTGGTGATATCCACAGATACACCATCCGGATCAACATGGAGTTTCAAAAGTAGTGTCATGGGAGTTTTCATGGGGGAGGAGTTTTCAAAATGGAACTTCTTCAAAAGGTCACGAATGTATTTACTTTGATTTATAAAGATTCCATCTGAAGATTGTTTAACTTGAAGTCCTAAGAAAAAGGTAAGCTCCCCCATCATACTCATCTTATATTGGCTTTTCATGAGAGAGGCAAACTCATCACACAGTGACTCATCAGTGGCACCAAAAATAATATCATCCACATAAATTTGAACAAGAATAAGATTACCTGAGGTTTGCTTGATGAACAAAGTGTTGTCAATTTTACCTCTTGTATACTTGTTCTTCAGGAGAAAGTCAGCAAGAGTGTCATACCAGGCACGAGAAGCCTGCTTTAAACCATAGAGAGCTTTGTCCAATCTGTACACATAGTCAGGATGGACTGGATCTTCAAAGCCAAGGGGCTGTTTCACATAGACTTCTTCAGCTAGCTCCCCATTCAGAAAGGCACTCTTGGCATCTATCTGGAAGACTCTGAAGTTATTGTAGGCAGCATGAGCAAGGAAGATTCTGATGGCTTCAAGTCTGGCAACTGGAGCAAATGTTTCGTCATAGTCAATTCCTTCCTCTTGCCTGTAGCCTTGTGCAACCAGTCTGGCCTTGTTTCTGATCACCGTGCCTTCTTCGTCCATTTTGTTTCGAAAGACCCACTTGGTTCCTATGATGGTTTTTCTAGAAGGCCGAGGAACCAATCTCCAAACTTTGTTCCTTTCGAACTGAGAAAGTTCTTCTTGCATGGCAGTGATCCAACATGGATCAGCTAGAGCTTCGTCAACTTTATTTGGTTCAATGAGAGAAAGGAAGTTCACATAGAGACAAATGTTACCAACACCTCTTCGGGTCTGTACACCAGCTTGTTGATCACCAATGATTTGATCAATGGGGTGATCTTTTGTCCACTTTAGGGCAGAGGTAAAGGAGGAGGGTAAGAAATTTGTAGAGGAGAGTTGGAAGGGATATTGTCAGGAGAGATGGATGGAAGATCGGAAGGTATAGGTGAGGAATGAAAGTCAGATTGAGAGACTGGGATGATTTGGAGTGTATTTTGAGGTTGGGTAGGCTGAGGATCATCCTCTTGATGAGAGGAGGGGTTGTAAGATGTAGAGGGATCATTGTTTTGGTAGAGAGAAGTGGGAACTGTGTAGGGAATGTCTGATGATGTTGGAAGAGGACCATCACCAACACAAGAGGATATCCAAAGGTTCAATTCTTCATCATCACAAGAGAGTGATGATATCTTGAGGTCATCAAACTTGACATGGATGGACTCATCAATGCACTTCCTTCTGAGGTTGTAGACTCTGAAAGCTTTTGAAGTGAGAGAATATCCGACGAAAATTCCTTCATCAGCTTTGGGATCAAATTTTCCCAAATTTTCTCTGTCGTTGTGAATGTAACACACACACCCAAAGACATGAAGGAAGCCAATGTTAGGTTTTCTACCATAAAAGACTTCATAAGGAGTTTTATTATGTCTTTTCACAATGATGGACCTATTTTGGGTAAAGCATGCAGTATTGATTGCTTCGGCCCAAAAATAGGTAGGAAGGTGAGATTCACTCAGCATGGATCGGGCAGCTTCACATAGCGTTCTGTTCTTTCTCTCCACTACACCGTTTTGTTGTGGAGTTCTGACGGCAGAGAAGTTCTGAGAGATGCCTTTTTCATTGAAAAAGTCATCCAACATACTATTCTTGAATTCTGTTCCGTTGTCACTTCTGACAGATCTTACTAGCTGCCCATTCAACACTTCAGACTTCTTGATGAACTTTATACCTGAGAAAAAATACCCAAGTGTAACTAGTGAATTCATCAATAATAACAAGAATGTACCTTCTACCACCAAGGCTTGGGGTACTGACTGGTCCACACAAATCCATGTGGAGCATCTGAAGAGGCTGAGAGATGGAGAAACATTGCTTGGACTTGAAGGAAGATTTTGTGAGTTTCCCTTTCTCACATGTAGCACACAGCTTATCTTTCACAAAGCATAACTTTGGCATGCCTGTGACATGCTCTTGGTTGGAGAGGACATTCAAGGTCTTGAAGTTGAGGTGATAGAGACCCTTGTGCCAGAGCTAACATCTTTTTGCAGAGTCTTTAGAGACAAAGCAGATATTTGTTCCGACGGATGAGCTATGTCCCATGTCTATGACATAGACATTTTCCTTACGGTAGCCAGAGAGTACGGTTTCCATATTTTTGTTGAAAATGATGCATGAAGATAATTCAAACATCACTTTGTAGCCCAGATCACACAGTTGGCTTATGCTTAGAAGATTGTGCATCAAGCCCTCAACATAGGCTACCTTGTTAAAGGTGATGGAACCATTTGAGAGTGTTCCATAACCTTTAGTACTTCTTCTGGAATTATCACCAAAGGTGACAGAAGGACCTTTGGATGGCACGAAGTTTACAAGAAGAGATTTGTTCCCTGTCATGTGTCTGGAGCACCCGCTGTCAAGATACCAGATTTGTTGGTGCCCTAGACCCTGCAATCACGAGGAAATGAGTTCTTTGGTACCCATTTGGAAATGGGTCCTTTTGAGTTAGAAGAAGAGGAATAATCCTTGGAAACATTTTTATCAATTATTTCCATAGGACAATCCTCAGAAAGGTGAGAGGTATTACCACAGTTATAACATTTTCTATATGTAAAACCCTTTTTGGAGCTTTGACCAGATTCCTTGTGATGACTGGTCACATTGACTTTCATGGCCTTAGAGGTTAGAGGATAGTCAAGAGGCTTAGGACCCAAGATACCTTTGCCAGAGTCAGTTGAAGGAATAGAAGAGGGTGTCTTGGAATTTAGCTTATTTAACATCACAACTCTGGGGATTGGAAGAGAAGATGGTTTCTTTGAGTTTTTCTTGGGAAGTTTCTTTTGGGGAGGAAGATTGGCAACATATTTTCCCTTTTTGGAGAAAGAGAATTTGTTTGAAGAAGGCTGAGGAACTTTGGAAGGTTTGGGTTTAAAAGAGGAAGGCTCATTTATTTTTAAGGAACACATAGGCTCAATAATTGGTTTAGAAGGGTCATTTGAGTCTTGGGCTTCCTCACTCTCATTGGGTGAATCAATGCTCTTAGCTTTGATGAACATTCCAAACTTGAGATCTTTAGAGGGATAAGAAGAGTCCAAAGGTTCAGAGTTGTCATAGTTCTCTTCAGAGGATTCATAGAATGAGGGAAGAGAGATAGGAACATGGGTGTCAGAAGGAGGTTCAAGGTCATATTTCCCGAAGCCTAGTCCAGATTTGTCATCACAAGATATTTGATCCTGAAAAATCTTTTCTAAGTTCTTGGAGGAACTTGTCCACTTATTAACAATTTCTTTCTCCTTTTTGAATCTTTTCAAAAGTTTATTTTTCTCTTTAGTAAGAGTAAAATTTATAGTTTTCAAATCTTCAAGCTCAGCCTTGATTTTGTCAAAGTGTTTTAGTTGAGAAAGACAAATTTGCAACTGAGAAGAAAGAGATTTTATCTGAGCATTTGCCTTCTTCTTTGCATCCTTGGCTTCATAGAAGTCAATGGTCAAAGAGTCAAAGGCTTCAATTTTCTCAGCATCAGAGAGAGAGAAAAATGGATGTACTTGATTAGATGAGGTAGAGCACTTAGTGGACACAAGAGCCATGGAAGTGGAAGAGGTTTCACCGTCATCAGCATCATCTATTTTAGCCATAAAGCAAAGGTTAGCCATGTCCTTGTCACTTTCGAAAGTTGGTTCATCTGCCCAATCATGAGATTCGGCAAGAAGACCTTTTCCTTTGTTGGCTAGAAGAGCATTCCTTTCCTTCTCTCTCTTGTATTTTGCCTTGTACTTTTCAGCATGGTCAGAGTTTGAAGGAACAGAAGTGCTTGACTTTTGAAAAAGGGGTTGGTAGGAATCAGACTTGGTTCTGACAGACCTAGAGGATGTACGGTTAGAGGAGGGCAGTCTAGACTTATCAGAGGACCTGCTTCTGTATTCAGAAGAAAAGTGTCCCTTCCTCCCACACCTGTAACATTCCTCATTTGATTTGTCAGAGGAAACATTTTTAGAAAGAGTAGAGGAGAGTTTTCTAGAAAACCTGGATTTTCCAGAAGAGAAGCGAGGGTTGCCTTTAGAAAAGCCTGCCAACATGGCAACACCGTCTGACAGCTGATCCACAGAGGTCTCCTCTCCTTCATCATCAACCTCACTGATATAGGCTTCTGAAGGGTCATTGGGGTCCTCTTGACTATTGTTGTCAGAATCAGAGGGATAGGTGATCCTAGGGACACAAAGTACTTTTGGAAGATTCACCGACAAGAGCTAGAGAAGAGCCTTTGATGTCTTTTATGATTGACTTCCTAAGAAGTTTAGTCTGTTCATAGTTGAAGAGAGTACCATACAAGGCAGTGAGAGGCATGGAATCAAGATCCTTGGTAGACTTGATACAAGTACAGATGTTTTCCCAAAAGTTTATGATCCATGGAATCATAGATGCGACCCACAAGTTTAAGATCATTGAGTAGACTGTTAAAACAATTATAGTAGTCTGAGAGAGACTCACCCTTCTCATGAGAGAAGAGTTCATACTTTCTTACAAGAGCAATCTTTTTGCTCTTTTTCACCTCAGACGTACCTTCATAAAGAACACACAGAGTGGACCACATTTCTTTTGCAGTAGAAAGGTTAACAAGAGAATGGTAGACCTCATCAGGTAGAGACAGGGAAATGATGGCTCTGACTTTAGTATCAAGAGCTATAAGACGTCTGTCTTCATCATTGTATTTACTGGGGTCCTTTACAATGTATCTCCCAGTAGCTGGAGTTCTTTCTTCCTCAGAAGAGTCCTCATCAGCTTTTCCCTTATCTGCATTGTAACGGTCCCAAACTGTAGGAATAAAAGGACCTTCATGTAAGATAGTAGGATATCTGCTGTCAACTCCTTCTAAGAAGAGTATCATATGACTTTTCCACAGGAAAAAGTTATTGGGGTTAAACTTTGGTAGTTTGGCTATAGAGCCATTGTCATATGAAACAGCAGTAGTGTTTTGAGAAGAATCATTTTTCAAAGAGGAGGAAGAAGAAGAGGCTGCCATTGCGGATCTAGTTTATTGAATTAAACTAAACCTCTCTGATACCACTTGTTGGTCCCAAAAAGTAGTAAGTAAATAAGAGAAGTATTGTAGAAGGGGGGGTTGAATACAATACACACAGTTTTTCACTTAATTTAATTCTTATTGATTTGAAATCAAGAATTACACATAGAAAACTTTTGATTGTTGCGGAAGAGAATAGATGAAATCTATTCAAACAATCTTACACAAAGAGAAATGAAGAACAATTGTAAAACACTTAGAAAACAATAATAACTTCGTAGAGAGAGAATGTCAGTGCACTTAGAGAGCTTGAATGCTTGAGAGCTGGTGATCTTACATGTTGAGCCATCCTTCATATTTATAGTGCCTCATGCATTAAATACATGGGACACCTGTTGAGCAAAGGATAGACACAGGTCTTCAGCAAGGTACATGATGTACCTTTTGTCTTGAGTTGTTTTGGCTTAAAGTGTTGACCTTCAGAGAGGATGGTAGAGACCTTTCCTTAAAATGGTGTAGTAGACAAAACTTACTTTATTTGATCTTCAGATGAGGTCCACGTCAATGCAAGATATCACAATATACTTTGTCAGAAAAGTACAATGTGTTTGAAAGAAATCCTCAAGCATCGGCTGCCGAAGACTTGAGAGATCTTCGGCTCCTGAAGATGTGAGAACATCTTCATCTTCTAAGGAGAGATTATCGGCTGCCGAAGACTTGAGAGATCTTCGGCTCCTGAAGATGTGAGAACACCTTCATCCTGAAGACATGTGATTGACACCATCCTGGCCGATGGTGTTGATCACTTGGGCATGCTTGGCTTTAGGCTGAGGAGACTATCTTCAATCTGCTTTGAGAGTTGTACTCCTTCTTTGTCTTCTTCGACTGATCTTCGACTTCACCGAACATTTGTATAGAAACCAAGCTGCTAAAAGAACCTCAAACATATTCTAAGTAGGATAATATAAGTATGGAAGATCAGGAGGTCATCTTCAAATATTCAGATGACCCAACAATATCCCTATTTGTTTCGTATTACAATTAAGCTCTGTGTGTCTGTTTATTTGTTTGGTGTTCTTTCACTGATTTGCGCCTGTGTTCTTATGACTTATCAACACTATGACCTGCTATTTATATGGTCAACATGACCTTAGCATTTGGTCAACACATTACTCTGTTTACAAAATACACCCACACACTTTACAACAATTACAATACAAACCCTCCTTTTAATCTTGAATACAATTTAACGCTAACAACTCCGGATCTTGAAGAGCTTCTGACACCTTTTTAGGTTCTAAGGAACTTAGGAAATTGGAATAGAGACAAAAATTTGCCGATGCTGCACGCGTTTTGACTCCACCATTTACGTCACCAATAATGTTGTGAAGAGGATGATATTTTGTCCACCGAGTTGTGCTAGGGAGAGGTTGAACAGAAACTTGTGTGTTTTGCTCATTGTACTCATCAACCATAGCAGGAATAACCTCATAAGTTATTGGAACTTCCTGTACATGTGATTCTGATTGATCTAATTCTTGTGCAACAGAGGAAGTACTCCAGACTTCTTGTCCAGAATTAGTATATGCAGAAGTAGAATCAATATTAGTATTATCAGAATCTGTAGGTGTAGTTGTACTTGATGAGGTTGTTGTTGTGAGGGGTTTAGAAGGTCCAAATAAATCATCAGTTATTACAGGAACCTCTGAAGTAGATGCGGACACACTTGATTTTTCAAAATCTTCACAGATGTCCATAAAAGCATCAAAAAAATAAAGGATCTAACTTAGATGGGTTCTATTCTGTCTTGAACAGAAGCCTTTCAGTTTGTTTTTGCTTGGGCTCTGATACCAATTTAAAGGTCCATACAAACATGATTGAATCACAAATCTAACGTTTATTTCATGATCTTGAAAGTTTCTCTCTCTATAAATGACTTTCTCTCTCTAGAATATCTCTATACGTATTTGACAATGTCAAAGGATCCTCTAACCTAATTACAAGCTTACAAAACCTATTTATATGGTCAACCTAATTATAAGCTTTACAAACAAACTACTTTGACCTTACAAGACTTTAACTATACAAACAATTACAAACAAACACAACTATGACCTTTTAATCTTGAATACAATTCTGACTCAAAATTAATCTTTCTCAACAAGTGTCAGATTTTGTCTGACACTTATTTTTCTGAATTTGAAAAGATTCAAATGAATACATTATGAATTGACGGATGGTTCAGATGTTCGTTTGGAAAAATCAGTGGTCAGAATATTGTGATATTTCTTGAAGAGAGTTTTGATGATTTTTATGCTATGCATCATCAAAAAGGGGGAGAAAGTTAAGAAATGACAAAGTAGTTTTTGAGAAAGTCAAGAAATGGAAAACAAGTTATGGGAGAAAGATTCAGGAAATAAGAAAGAAATTGTGAATAAAGTTCAAGAAATTTCAAGAATTCAAGTAAGTTCAAGAAATTCTTTTTGAAGATTGTTTTGAAAGAGAAAAGTGAGCTACATCTAAAGATAATTTCTTTGCTAAAAATTATGATATTTGTCAAAGTCTTTGGTGGAGAATATTAATGATCACAAGAAGGAGAGAGTGAAAATTATTAATTTTTATCTCAATAGGGGGAGAAAGTTGATTGCCTGAAAAGATCAGTTTTTGTCCCAAAGGGGGGGGGGAATGTTCTTGAAAGGGGGAGAATGTGCTTTCAAGATAAAACTCATTTGAAGATAGATGCAAGTTTATCCAAAGGGGGAGATCAGTTGTTTTTTAATCAAAGGGGGAGAATTTGTTTTGAAGATGATCTTGAATCCAAAGGGGGAGAATGTTAGAGAACATATTGTTGTCTTCAAGATCATCTTTTTTTTGAAAAGAAAATATTATTAAAAAAGAAACAGGAACAGATACAAAACAAGAGAAACAATCTACGAGGGGCAGAAAGACAAACAACCAAGGAGGCGCAAAAAGAGAAACGACCGAACGAACCAACAACAACTAAAACTCCCCGCGAACAAGGAAAACACAACAAAAACCAGATGGAACAAAATCAAAAGGCACCGGCGGTAGGAGAGTTCTTCCAGTCATCCCACGAGATCGGAAAAGATGGGAATCTAGCTGAAACGCATCCAAAGACAAACAACCAAGGAGTCTTCAAGATCATCTAGATTGGAAGTCTAAATCCCAAGTCAAAGCCTTCAAATGCAAAGTCAATGTCATCAATTGGAAAGTTAAAGTCAATCAAAGTCAAGCTTGTTTGTTTAGTTTGTGAGTTCCTTGTAATGTGTCTAGGTATAAATACCTTTCTCTTTGGGAATATCAGTAGTCTTAGTGAAGAGAGCTTATTAGAGAAGATCGCATTGTATATCTTTAGTGAGAGAAATTAGAGAGATAAAGTGATTTTACTGTGATATTCAAAGATCAATGAATATGAGATTTGATTGAGAAATCATTGTTCATCTTAATAATCTTGCATCAGACTGGGAATAACAATACGTTACGTCGGCCTTGGATAAGGAGGCAATTTGTAACACCCGTAATTTTCGGTCAGTAAAGGTCACTCGGACGTTTTTGGAACTTGGAAATAGTGGGATTTATATTGGGAAAGCATTACTTAAATTACTTGAGAGTGCCGAGGGTCTTAGTGTTGAAAAAGTCGAGTTTCGGAGCTTGGTACGGGTACGACTACAATGCCCAGCGATTATGACAGTGTCATAATCGCACCTGGCATCGTGGTAGCAAAAATCAGAGACTGAGGGAGAGTTGGCGACATTTCCAGGAGATATTGCCCTGGGCAATGTCACTGGTCAATGTCGCACCAGGGGTGCAAGGTGCGGTTAAGACAGGATTTCAACCTTCTTTCTCATTTCTCACATCCAAACTTCTCTCTTTCTCTCCCAAATCGTTCCTTCTTCTTCCCCCTCAAACCTTAACTCATTTTGGGGTCATTTCTTGGGTTCTTAAGGTTTCCCATCATCAAGTGGTAGATTGGAAGCTATGGTCAAGAGTTCACCATCTTCATCTTCAACCTCAAGCTCCATTTTAGGGTTTTCTTGGTTTTCACCAAAACCTAAGTGGTAAGTTTATCCTCTCTATTTCTAAACCTTATTATAGGATATTAATGCTTCATTGATGATATCCTAGAGTTTTATTCCTCCAATTTCGATTTGGAAGGTTTTGGATAATTTAGGTCAAAAATTAGGGTTTTGGTCAAAATGGAGATTTTGATGTAAAATGTTAGGGGATCGATTCTATATGGTTGAGTATTATTATTTATCGGTGGAAATTGTGGATCTAGGTTTTGGAATGATTTTTCTTGTGGATTCAGAATTATTCAAGGAAGCTCAAGTTGGGATAAAATCTAGATTTATCCTAAATCTAGCAAGGTGAGTTCAAATTGATTTGTGAAAACGGTGTACATGCCAAAAATTTCAATCTTTAAATGTCTATATGTTTCACATGATATTATTAACTGCTAAGTTATCTGATAAGTTTTGATCATCTGAAGTGTTTAACTGTATAAACTTGTAAAACTCCCATCTTTGGGATTTTGGGGAATTTTGATAAATGTGTCATAATGAAAATGTTTTGATAGCCTATTTTCATAAATGGAGACTAATTGGTGAAAATGCATTTTTAGTGGTTATTGGTAATAAGTGTATTTTGGGTTGTGAAAGGTTTTGAAAAATACCAACATGTGGGTCATTGGAATTTGGTCATTCCCAACCTTGCAAACATTTCAAAATTCACAAACCTTTTGGTCTTAGGGAAAGATGTGTTTCAATTATGTTGTTGAGTAAATCCTTGATATTCATATTTTAGCGATTTATAGTACGCGAGCGAATCCTTTGGAATAATTGTACCTTTAAGGTATGCTATGGGACGTTTTGAAAGAGTGAATGAGATTATAAACTTATTTGGAAAATGATTTGTCCCAATCTAAACTATGCTGGAATTTATTCATACATTTTCAAGTACGTGTCTGCATAAATGTTGGTCGTTGCCCTTTATTGCATTTTGTGGGTTTTAACTTAGGGTCATTTGATTTTGGGATGGAAGCCTGATTTTTGTCTGTGTCGGGCCTTGAGGACATTTGTCCGGTTTTAATGACTTAATGCGGTACTTTGGCGTAAGTTGTAGGTATTGCACTTTATACTGGTGATTCCATGTTTTGAGTGCATGTCTCATTCATTTTGAGTTAAGTGTTTGGACCGTAATGCATTGGATCCATAGCCATGTAAGTCAGTCATAATTAAGGGTGAGGAGTATTGATATTCTCACTTTAGGCATTATGCCGTGTTGGCCTTGTTGTCCTAGTCGTTTTACGTAGAGGAACCTTTATGGGTTGTACTTCGGGACCATGGGTTTTGTCATTTGAAGTTATAATTCTTGTGCACAAGGGTTAGACATCATGAGATATCAAGCAAGGAGTTGAGGTTCCTATCTTGAATGCTAGGGAGTAGGCACTAGGGGTCGAACTGGTACCCTGCGGATGAAACTCCACTAGAGACCGAACAAGCAATAAGATCATGTATCCTTGAGGTGTAGCTCGGCAGAGCAGGCAATGGGGGATACGGTGTTTTTGGGACTTATAATAAAGTCCGAATGAAGGTGTAGCTCGGCAAAGCAGACAATACAGTCACGATCTGAGGTGTAGTTCGACAACATGGCTATGTGGCTTAACTTTGTGTTCCGCCACGTACTATGGAATCGGGTCTCCCCCGTCACCAGAAGGTGTTATTTGGGTATTAAATTGTATTATTTTATTATCCATGTTTTTTGTGGCGTTTTGCATATAGGGATTTGTTTACTCAAGATTTATGGGTTGAGTATTATGCCCCGCCCATGTTTGGGTGTTTTGGGAAGTAAAGTTTATTTCGTATTTTTATAAATTAGGAGTTTATTTACTATTCACGTTTTGGGTGAGTTTGGGATTGGAGTTGTTTTACGAAGGAATGTCTGTGTTGGGTTATGTGTCTGTCTGTGTTGGGTTGCGTTTTTTTCAAGGTGTGTATTGTTGGAAAATGAGTCGCTTAATATTTAACGTAAATCATTTCGATAGATTATGATTTAAACCGCGTTCTTTCCCTTTAACAAATATATTTTTTTCATGTTGAAAAATCTTGAACTCACTAGGCATCAACCTAACCCTTTTTATTTGTCGGCATGTGCATTAGGTTTGTTTGAGGATTGTTGCTAGCGACTTCGTGGTGAGATGAGTGCTAATCCTATGGACGAGAGAGTAGCTTGGTGAAGCCTTCCGCGTTTTTGGAGATAGCAACTGTTCTTGGGTTTTAGTAACACCCGACTTTATTAGTCTTTATATAAGACTTGACCTATTATTTGTTGAAGTTTAATCTAGAATTCTAATTGAGGTGACTCAAGTGATGATTAGTAGAATAGATTTTATCCTTAATTGATGTATATTGGAAAATTTTAAATTACTAGCTCGTTCCGATTTTGAGGGTGTTACACAATTAAGGTTGAAAACCTACAAAAGACACATTAAAAGGCGGTCTTGGACCAATTCAGATCCAAGAGGATTTCCAACACTTTGATTCCTCAAAAGTGTAAGTTCTTCAGCAACCTTGCGATTTTGCTCATCTAACGCGTTGATGCGATTGCGCATCTGAGCAATAGAATTTTGTTTAGCTCCTTGTCCTGACATGATCCTGTCTATCAAAGAAACTTCAATGAAATCGTTAGCAATACACACTCTTTGTCGAAGATTTTCTTTAGTCGTGGTCCTACAGTGGGCGCCAAACTATTAATGCCACAAATTACCCAAGGATAACTTAAGGTCGGTGTGGAGCTTTAACAACTAAAGCAAAGAATCAATCGATAAATCGTATGACGAAAGATAAATAAAAGACAAGACACCAAAATTTGGTGATGTGGAAAACCCCGTCGAGGGTAAAAACCGCGGACGATAGCAGAGATCGTCAATGCACTATGGACGTTAAGAAGGGACATCGTCCTTTAGAGGGAGTAGTAGAAAGTACAATTGACAATATTACAGATAAAAGACAAACAAATAGTTAGATTGTATAGTCAGTCGTGAAGTGGAGCACTTCGTCAAGAATTCTTGCATGAGAGAAAAATAGCAAGCGCTTTGTGTGCTTGAATAATGCCTGTCCGAGATGTGTCATTTTGAGCTCATCACAACTCATATATAAAGCTTGGGATGTCATAAATGAGCCTCAATGATCCAACGGTCCGTACATTGAATGGTTTTGATGGAGATCATCCATTATGATTGTTGTTCATAAATGCGCTTTAACCTGAAATAATGACATAAAAGAAAATATTTGTTGATAATAAACAAGTCATGATCGTTAAATAAGTTATGAAAGTCATAAGATATTAGTCGTAGGAAGATTTTGGTCGTAAGTCATTAGAAATTTACGACCATCACCATAAGTAGCGACTGTAGTCCTTGGTGTATGTGGTCCTCAGGACCCTATCTTAATAATTGTCTTAAGATTGCAAGTGTTTGGTGTACTAGTATCGATCGAGACTTGAGAATTTTTACACAAACAGTAGATACTCCATTTCACTAGTCGACATGTTAGTTCTGGTTTTCTTAAGACAGACTTATGAGGGAAATTAGTCACGACAGTTATAGGATGTGATTCAAAATAATGTCATAACTTCATAGCCGTTTTAACTAGTGACAGTAATATTTTTTCCAAAGAGGAGTACCTGGTTTCGGCATCTAATAATTATTTACTTACGTAGTAAATTAGAAGTTGTTGTTTTTTGTCCCCTCAAGTTAAGATGGCACTTACAGCGTTAGGGTTGACAACTAGATAGAGCTGCCGGACTTCATGATCTTTGGGTTTCGACAGTAGAGGCGGCGACGCCATATATTCCTTGAGCTTTTGAAGTGCGTTCTCATGGTCGTCCATCCACTCGAAGCCCCTGTTCTTTCTTAAGACATTATAAAATAAATTACATTTATCTGAGGATTATGAGATGAACCTGTTCAAGGCTGTGACCCGACCAGTACGTCGTTGGACCTTTTTGAAGTTTCGAGGTGACTTAATGTCATTAATTTCTTTGATTTGGTCAGGGTTGGCCTCGATCCCATGTCGTGTGGCCATGTATCTCAAGAATTTGCTTGCACTTACTCTAAAGGATCACTTCGTCGGGTTCAACTTCATATGGTATTCTCTGAGGATGTCGAACGACTTCTTCAAGTGATCGATGTGGTTTGTCGCTTGTTTTAATTTAACGAGCATGTCGTCGATATAGACATCTATCATGTCACCTAGATGTTCTTTATTAACTAGTCGTTGGTATGTTGAACCTGCCTTTTTAAGACCAGAGGGCATACCTTTATAACAATAAATACCTTTGTTCGTCATGAAAGCGGTTGTTTGGTCGTCACGATGCATTAAGATCTAGTTGTATCCTGAATAGGCGTCCATGTATGTTAAAAGTTCATGCCCTGTCGTCACATCGACCATAGTGTCGATATATGGTAAAGGGAAGGAGCCTTTAGGATAGTCATTGTTGAGGTTAGTATAGTCTATCCATACTCTCCACTTTCCATTCTTCTTTTACACAACCACGACGTTAGCAGTCAGTCAGGGTATTTGACCTCCCTTATTTTTCCAGTTTTGAGCAAATTATCGACCTCTTAGTTTATCACTTTGTTTCATTCTGGAGCGAACTTGCATCATTTCAGTTTAATAAGTTTAAACGACGAATTGACATTTAAACGATGTGAAATGACTTCGGGGTTTATGCGGACCATATCTTCGTGGGTCCAAGTGAAGCAATCGACATGTTCTTGCAAAAAAGATATTAGTTATTTATTTATAACAGGGTCGAGAGATGACCCGATGAAGAGGATTCTATCAGACTTGTCTCGATACAAGACGACTTCTTCTACACGATAGTCGTCGACAGTCTCAGGATCGTCCGGACTCTATAATTGCTAGATGTTTTGCTTTCGAGGCTTCATCGTGACTTTGTAGCAATCTTGTGCGATAATTTGCTCACTTCTGATCTCTTGGACTCCACATGGTGTTGGAAATTTAACTGTATGATGATATGTCGAGGGGACATCTTTCATGTCGTGAATGCAGGGTCGCCCTAGTATGACGTTGTAAGCAGACGATCAATCAATGACACTGAACTTGGTCAACTTTTTGACTCCTTTTGTGTATACCGGAAGAATAATCTCGCCGAGTGTATTAACCTTGTCTTCATTGAATTCCACTAACATTGTCGAGCGTCGCACGATTTCTGCTTTGTCTATTCCCATAGCCTTGATCGTGCTAAGGAAAATGATATTACCAGAACTTCCTCTGTCGATCAAGATCCATTTGGTCGAACAATTCCCGATCGTGAGTTGTATTATCAACCCGTCTTGATGTTTTTTCCAGGGATCGTTGAGGTCATCTTGATTGAACGTTATGAGCATGGCTTCCAACTCCAATTCCTGCTTTGTTCTTGACGACCTTGAGATTGGATGTTCATCAGGTCCTCGCTAACATGACTTTTAGCTGCTAAATAGGTTAGACCACAAATATCTGAACCTCCAGTCACGCAATTAACGACATTTGTATGTTCTGGAGAAGCCGGTTATGCATTATAGCCCAATAAATCTTGAAGGTATCCCTTCGGTACTAGCTATGCTAGTTCTTTTCGCAAGGCTATACACTCATCCGTCGTATGTCCATGATCGCTTTGAAAGTCGCACCATTTGAATTTATCTTTATTAGCATCATTTTTATTTCTTTTTTCACGCCACTTGACATTCGAATGTACATTCTTGAGAGACTCGTCCACATCCTTAGATGTTCCCTAGAATCTGTAAGAAGCGATCTTAGGATACTGAGGGAATTTGGGTGTCGAGACATTTTTCTTTTTGTCAAATCTTACGTTCGAGATTTTTCTTTATGGCTCGACGTTAGGAGTCACTCGAGTCTTGAAATCAGGCTTCTTGAGACTTAATGACATTTTGTTGCCCGAATGCTTGCGTTGGAAGGCCACATCATCTTCGACCCACATATAGGCCAATGTTCTAGCTCGAACATCCTCAAAGCTCTCTGGTGGATACTTCATCAGGTCTGTGGATAGGTCTGAATTGTCGTCAAGACCTCGCTTGTAAGTTTCGATTGCGGTCTTGACATCATAATTACGCACATTAATCATTTCTGAATTGAAACAATTAGAATAGGTTCGGACAGACTCGCCATTCTTTTGAGTGACATAGTAGAGGTCGCTAGTCTAATTTTCCATTTTGCGACTGCTAGAAAATTGTTGAAAAAATTGGTTGACAAGCTCGGCAAAGTTGTTGACAGACTTGGGCTTGAGATTGATCAACCACTAAAGAGCAGCGCCTGTGAGAGTCGCACTGAAACTCTTACACATGCATACTTCTTGATACTGATGGGGGATCGACACAGTCCACATCAATTACATGTATTGTACGATATGTTCCGTTGGATCTGTCACTGCAGAATACTTTGGAGTGAAAGAGGGAATGTTGTACTTCTTTGAGACGTTGATGAAAGGAGATGCTTGAAACCCAGTACGAGGTTCAACATCGACCGGTACAGAGGCTTCAGGAAGCTTGGAAAGTAGCGACAACATCCTTCAACTTTGTTCTTCCAACAATTTTAATCGTCAAGCGACCGAGTCATCAAAATTGAATCCATTGGTCTCCAGGGGCGGTGCTGGGATGATTCCTGAATTTTGAGACGTTATGCAAAACGTCGTGTAAAATCCATTTTGATGTGAGGACTCAGTAGCTTACCCGTTGGTTGGCACGAGCATCGCAAGGAACACCGTTGATGGAATTGGCAGCTTTGGGATTGACATCGTTGGAATGTGATAGGTTGCAGCACCAACGTTCTACGTCGGCCTTGGATATAGAGGAATAGGAGGTTGGAAACCTGTAAAAGACACTTTAAGGAATGGTCTTGGACCATTTTGAGATCCAAATAAGTTCCATGTGTTCTGGCTCCTCAAGAGCGTGATTTATTCGACTGCTTTGTGATTTTGGTCATCTAAGGCATTGATACGATTGCGTGCAACATCTAACTCCATACGCATTTGAGCAAGGGCATTGTGATGAGCTCCTTGTCCTGACATGATCCTTTCAACCAAAAAGACTTTAAGGAATTTGTTAGTAGGACGCACTCTTTGTCGAAGATTTCTTCTAGCTGGGGCCCCACGGTGGGCACCATACTGAAAATGCCAAAAATTACCCAAAATATATCTTAAGGTCGGTGTGGAGCTTTTAATAACTAAAGTAAAGAATCGGTCGACAAATTATGTGACATTAATAAAATAAAACAGAAGACGGAAATCGGTGACGCAGAAAACCCCGTCGAGGGTGAAAACCACGGACGATAGCATAGATCGTCAATTCACTATGGACGTCAAACAGGGACGTCGTCCTTCTGGAGGAGCACTCGAGAGTACAATAATTACTAATACACTTGAAAAATTAACAAGTCGTAAGATTTTCTTGCTCATCGTAAGATATAACACTTCGTCGAGAGTTTTTTTTGAGAGAAATATGTTTGTATGCCTTGTGAGTACTCTGATATTATGTGTCCCGTTTTGGGGTTTTTGTAGATTGTATAAATAGTTTATGTCGTCATAAATGAGCTTTAATGTCACAACGATATTCGCATTGAATGGTCTTGATGGTGATCTTCCGTTATGATCATTGTCCATAAATGCTTTATGACCTTAAATAAATAGACTTAGGAAAAATGTTCATTGTTAGTTAATGAATCACGATCGTTAGATATCTTGCGACAGTCGTAAGATGCTCGTTTGATGAGAGATTTGGTCGTAGGTCGTGACAAACTTACGATCATCACTAGAAGTGACAATCATAGTCTTCGATGTATGTGGTCTTCGGGACCTTATCTTAATACAAGAGTTTTCTTAAGATTGGAGACGTTTGGTCTTCTTGCATCGGTCGTGTGAATCCCTAATTATCAAGCTATTCTCAAACAAACAAGATTTATCAATCAAGAACTAGAGAAAGAGAGTAGAGAGAGAAAGTAGATCTTGAATCTTCATACGTCTGAAATGTTTACAATTAAGATCTTACTTGATTTACAAAGCTTAAACCTATTTATACAACAAGCTTATACAAAGACTTAACAACAAAGGAAACTTAAACAACTTTGACTATTTTGACTTTGACAAAGTTGACCTTACAACTTTGAATTTCTAATTAAATCTTGGATACAATATTTAGACTTAACAATCTCCCCCTTTGTATTCAAGATTTAATAAAAATTTGACACTAGTCTTCAGCACTTGATTCTTTAGCTTTTGTTTTTGACAACTTTGAACTTTGAAGCTTTAACAATCTTCAGTCTTTCAGCCTTTAAAGAATCTTGAAAATGCTTTTTCACTTTCTAGCTTTAAAAGTTAACATGTCTTGAACACGAATCAGAAATCTTGAAACTTTTGAAACTTTCAACATTGAAACATCTTTGAAAACTTTATCTTTGAACTTTGAAACAACTTTGAGGAATTTTTCACAACTGTATCTTCATCACTCTGATCTCTTGACTGCCTTCAGAAAAAAACAAACTTTCTCGAATCTTGATTTATCTTTGAATAATCTTCAAAACTTTCTCAAATCATCTTCAATCGGAAAACTTGAACTTTCTGAAACTTTGACATCTCTTCATGGCATTGAAATTGAATCATTGTAAATGTCTCCCCCTTTTTGATGATTGTGAGCATCATGATCATCAAAACATCTTCAATTTCAACACAGTCTTTGATCATCCCCTTTGTATTCAACTCATAATCTCCTCTTTCAATGATAATTTGAGAGTTGCCGCCCTTTGATCTGAATAACTGAATCATGAATTGTAAATACCTGAATCTTTTCAAATTCAGATATAATGAACGTGGTAACCCTGATTCAACAAATGAAACAGTTAGAAATGCCTGTCAGTAACACAAAGTTACTGTGTACAACGAATGTACAATTTAAGGAGGTGGTTTGATGATAACTCCTCAGAACTTCCATTCAATCATTGAAAAACACAAGGTTTATCTATGAATGTTCTGAAAGAAAAACAAATTTTCTTTGTGCTCGTGCTTGTGTATGAAAGAATTTTAGCACAATGATTGTGTTTCATAAGGCTCAAATTGTGTAAATTGTTGAGACAGCAACAGATATTACACGGACTCAATGTGCACAAAAGAGGTGCGAAGGTGGGGCAACTTTCCTTCTATGTCAATATCTAAATCTTCCGAGTGAAGATCAGATAGCATATATGTTGCGTCCCCAATGAAAATGAAACATTTCTTTTTCGGGAAAGAAATGAGTGGTTGGTGGGGTAATTGCAAGAGTTGACATGGGCTCACTGCCTTTTTCAATGATGGTCACCAAAGAATGTGAACCTATCAGAAGATGTGGCTGCCCGACTCAGAAAGTGGTTGGTGCAGAGTTCTGATATTCTTTTAACTCTGTTCTCACACCCTCTTTCTTTTTAACATTTAAAGCTCACTTCTAACCAAACTCCCTTTTCCATTTTTCTGCTCCACACAATGAGAAAAACTCAACCGGATGAGTTATCTCCCCCACTCTTTGATTTTGACCCCTCACCCCTCAATCACTCAAGGATAACTTCCTGGGTAGGAAACACTGGTTTACGTGAATCCATGGAAGTCTGTTTAAGCTCACACACGAATACCATGAAAGTACTATAAAGAATGATTGCTCAATAGTTTAACTTGAACAGTTAAGCACAAAAATATGATAACAGTGTCAGAATGTATGCTCATTTAAAAATATGAATGAAATTTGAGCATTTGAACTTTGAAGATTTCTCAAAACAAGGATATTGAATGAATGAAATGAAGTCAAGAGAATTGTTTTGAGAATCTGACAATGTATCGATCAGATCAAATGAAATGGTTAGGGTATCTGTTAGATCTATTTTTATAGTAATCATTGTATTTATTTTCTAGCTTTTACTGTGCTTAATGTTCTCATCTGTATTGTAAAGGCTAGGGGTATTTAAGTCCCCTTAGTGCCTTTGTTTTGTATCTTTGGACTTACATTTCAATACATCAGTTTACTTTGCGCCTCATACTTTCTCTCTCTACTTTCTCTCTCTAAAGATTTAGAGATTCTTGGACTCTCAATTGGTATTAGAGCGTACTAGATCTTGAGAGGATTGAGAGAATTTGTTTTTAGATACTGATTTTGTAGATTAAGCAGAAAATTTGATTGATTTTCTTGATTTTTCAAGAAAATCTCGTTTTTTGCTTGATTCATCAAAATTGGTTAGGTTTTTGATTGAATTTGTGCGAATTTGATTTCTTTAGTTGCGTTTATGATAATCGATCGTATTTGATTCACATAGTTTTACATAAAAAACATGATTTGATTCTCAATTTGGTGATTTTGTGTTTTTCTGGAAAAACGTATTCTCGTTCTGTTCTTTTTCGAAAGTGTCGATTTAGTGTTTTTCAATCGAAATTGTTTTATAAAATTTGTTAGAAAGAAGTTTTCGAAGTTCAATGTGTGCTTTTCTTGGTTAATTTTCAAAGTTGTAGTTGATCTTGCGTGAATTGGTAGTGTTTATGAAGTTTGCGTTTCATTCATATAAGCTTTGCGCCTCATTCATAGTCTTTGCGTGTGATTCATATATGTTTGCGTGTCATTCATATATTTTGCGTGTCTAACTCTTGTGTTAGTGAATTATTCAGATTTGCGGTTCACGTTGGAAACGCAAAGCTTAAAGTTCTCGGCTCTAGTTTAATACGCAAACTATCAGTTTGCGTTTCTCTCTTCAAGTCTTCGTGCATCAAGTTTGCGTTTTATACCTGCAACGCAAAGTCTTTCACCCGCAAAGTAACAGTTTGCGTTTCATACCTGCAACGTAAAGTCTCAACCCGCAAAGTTACAATTCACGTATCATTCTTGCAACGCAAACTTCATTTTGCGTTTCTCTAAGCAAACGCAAACCTCTAGTTTGCAGTTCAGTTCAGTTCGCGGTTCTCTAAGCAAACGCAAATCTCAGTTTGCGTTCCCCTCTACAAACGCAAAACCTTCTTTGCGCTCCTCATTGCATTCGCAAACCTCTAGTTTGCGCGTCTCTTATACTTAGAAAATTTTCTTTGCAAGCACAAATCTACAAAAATGACCTGATGATGTCTTTGGGGTCTGATACTCGTCCACCAGTACTCATCAATGAGAACGAACTCGAACAGTGGCAGGATCGGTTTATTAATTTCATTGAAAGACAACCAAATGGGGAGAACATGATGAAATCACTGACTGAGGGTCCTATGGAAATACCAAGGAAAGCTGTTCCAGCTACAGCAACTTCTGTTGCTACCTCTGTTGAGAAAGCTTTAAGGGAATATGATGCTGATGAAATGTTACGACATCAAGCTGATAGCCAGGCCAAATCAAATCTGATCTTTGCTCTTCCCAACTCCATTTATAACAGAATCGATTGCTTCAAACAGAATCCTATGCTGATGTGGACTCAACTTGAAAAAATTATGTTTGGTACTGCAATGTCAACTCAGTTGCATCAGACTAGGTATATGAAAAATTTTGAAAAGTTCAAGGCTAAGGATGGAGAAAGCTTGAAGAGTGTATTTGACCGATTTTGGGCTGTCATCAACGATTTATACAAGATTAAAGTTAAGAAGACTGAATTGGAGGCTAACTTGAAATTTCTGAATGCTTTACAACCTGAGTGAAACAAGTCATGCCACAGAATGAGAAACGATGTTAAAATCTTAACCATGCCAATTCAGGAGTTATACGAAATCATGATGACAGATGAATCTATGGTAATGGAAAAGAAAGCAAAAATGGATAAGAAGAACAAGCCTCTGTCAGTAGATCCAATTGCTCTTATAGCTAGCCAACTGGCTGAGCAAGCCTTGACTGAATCAACTTATGAAGGATGTACAGATGATGATGGCGAAACTCTTGAAAAGGCCATGATTCTTCTAACTCAGCATTATCAGAAACAGATCAAGCACAGATTTGGGTCGAACAACTTGCGGTTTACTTCTGGTTCTAAGAAGATAGAACCTGGTGCTCCTTCAAGGACATACACTCCAAAGTATGAACCTGCTAAGATAGTTGACCAAAAGAAAGATGACAAAAAGGTGATGAACTATTTTAACTGTGGGAAGCCTGGACATATGGTTAAGGATTGCAGAGTCAAAGTGGTAAAGGATGTTGCTTTTTACCGAAAGAAGTTGGCTTTAGCTGAAAAGAAGGAAAGTGGAACCATCTTGTTGGCCGAAGAAGAATAATGGTTGGATCATTCAGACAACGAGGGTGAAAATGAGGAAACTGCGGCTATGTGCTTTATAGGTGATGACAAATCTGATGATGAGGAAGAGGATACATCATCTGATGGTTCTGAGGTAATATCTGAGTTTAACTATAATTTCTTCTTATCTCAAATGAATGTTTTTATCACTGCTTTGCATGATTTGCGCTCAAAGTTTGTTTCTAAAAAGTTTAAAAGTCAAGAAAAGTCTGATTTAATCGAAAAACTGCAAATTTCTTTAAATGATGAAAAGTCAATTTTAATTGACACAAAAGAGAAATTTAATAAGCAGTTGGTCGAGTTAGAAAATTCAAATCAAACTTATCATGATTCGTTGACTGAACTGACTTCTTCAAATAAAATTCTTTCTGACAATATAATTGTTTTAGAAAGGAAATTGTATAAAAGAGAACAGTCTGAGCAAACCATTTACATGAATAAACCAAGGAGTGAAGAAGCCATAAAAGAAAAGTGGGGACTTGGTTTTGAAAACCCGCATTTTTTAAATCATGCTAAAAATGAAGTTCCTACTTTATATGAATATGATTACTTTACTCTTGCAAGATATGCTCGTCAGTTTAAATTCTTTTGGACAACTGAGAAACAAATTTTGGAAGAAGAAAATGTGAAAAGGATGAAAAATAAGAGGATGGAAATGTCATTTGTTTACACTTCTGAAAATGCAAAGTATTTTCCCTATCAATCTAAGAAATCCATAAAATTTCAAAATCTTTTAAATGTCAAATCTTCCAATAAATCTTCATTTTCAACAGATTTTGTTGATATTTTTAATAACACTGAAAAGGAAAATGTATCTCCGGTATCTTATGATACTAAGAAATACATTCCCCCATTAGTGTTAGAAGGTAAGATTGTTGATCTTGAAGATAGATTGGAAGAAGAAAATCTTCAAACTTGTTTAGAAAACGATTTATTTCTTTTTATAATAAAAACAAGTTTTGAAGATAAATTTTTTTCTGGATTGTCAAAAGATTCTAAGGAAAATTCTAAAGTTTTGAAAAACAATGGCCATTTGCATTCTACGTTGGAAACGCAAACTGAAAGTTTGCGCATACAGTTGGACGCGCAAGGCTCAGTTTGCGCCTCCAATGGGAAGCGCAAACCTCCTCTAGACTTGCGAAATTTTGAAAATTTTCACTCCAAGGCTAGTTCTTCAATGTCAAATGCTAAGACTGATTTCTTTGATAAAGTTTCTTCTTTTGATTCAATTATTGATAATTCTTTAATGCTAAATGCTCAATTTTATAAAAAGAAACGTAAAAGAAGAAGATCAAAGAAGTCAAAGAAACATGATACTGTTTTATCTGAAAATTCTAATGTTTCTGATTTTTCTTCTTCAAATCGGACTGTGAGGAAGTTACCAAGGCAGATTTGGAGGTTGAAACAACAAATTTTAGAATCTGAACTGTTAGGAGTTAACTGTGTAGACACTCTTTGTGATACTGATACATTTGCTTCATGTAATAAAAACACAAAATATTCTTTTCAGCAAATGTTTGATATATCAAAGAATATCTCATATGCTTCTTCTAGTTCTGATTCTGATAATTGTGTTTTATCTTCTATTGATAATTGCTTTCATTATTGCATGAAAAATAAATCTGTGAAAAATAAAAGGCATAAATCTAACAAGGGACCCATAAGCATATGGGTACCTAAAAAGGTGTAGTTTCTGTGTGTGCAACTTAGTCAATTATGGTATCTGGACTCGGGATGTTCAAAACATATGATTGGCAACAAATCTCTTCTGTCTAATTTTAAAGATAAATGTTGCGGTAGTGTGAAATTTGGTAACTATGAGACAACTCCGATTCTTGGTTATGGTGATCTAGTTCAGGGTAACATAACTGTAAAAAGAGTAAGCTACGTCGAGGGTCTAAGTCACAACCTTTTTAGCATAGGACAGTTCTGCGATAAAGACCTTCAAGTCAACTTCAAATCCAAAAGAGTTGCAGTGAAGAATGATAATGGCAAGCTGAAAGAAGAAGTATATGTATATCAGCCAGAGGGATTTGTTGACAAAGATCGTACAAATTATGGATATTTTCTCGATAAAGCATTGAATGGTTTGAAACAAGCTCCACGGGCGTGGTATGACGAGTTGTCAGCTTTCTTGGTCAAATCCGGCTTCACCAAATGATCTATCGATACTACTCTTTTCATTTATAGAACTAATCTTGATATCTGCTTAGTACAAATATACGTAGATGATATTATTTTCGGTGCGACTAACAAATCTTTGTGTACATGGTTTTCTGATCTTATGACCTCTAGATTTCAGATGAGCATAATGGGAGAAATCAATTTCTTCCTCGGCTTACAAGTGAAACAACTTCCTGATGGTATCTTCATCAACCAGTCAAAGTATATATTTGACATCTTGAAGAAATTCAAGATGGACAAATCTACTTCAATCGGAACGCCGATGGCTCACGGTGCCAAACTCGGACTCGATCCAGATGGAAAAGCTGTGGATCAAAAGACATACAGAGGGATGATCGGATCACTAATGTATCTAACTGCCAGTCGCCCAGACATAATGTTCTCCACGTGCTTATGTGCCCGATTCCAAGCTAAACCAAAAGAATCTTATCTTTTAGCAGTCAAACGCATTTTTAGATATATTAAAGGAACTCCTTATTTAGGATTATGGTATCCTAAAAGTTCTGACTATAATTTGATTGCTTATTCAGATGCAGATTTTGGTGGTAATCAATTGGACAGGAAGAGTACTTCTGGTCATCTTCAGTTTTTATGTGACAGACTGATAAGCTGGGCGTCGAAAAAGCAAAACTGTGTTTCAATATCAACAGGCGAAGCTGAATATGTCGCTGCAGCTAGTTGCTGTGCTCAAGTGCTCTAGATGAAAACGCAACTTCGTGATTACGGAATGCTATACAAGACAGTGCCGATATATTGTGATAGCAAGTCTGCAATTGCTATATCGGTCAATCCAGTCCAGCACACCAAGACCAAGCACATAGACATGCGGTACCATTTTATAAAGCATCACGTGGAAGAAGGTACCATTGAATTATATTTTGTATCAATTGAATATCAACTTGCTGATATCTTTACAAAAGCCTTAGATGAAAAACGTTTCAATTTTTTGCTTTCAAAATTAGGCATGTTGAATTTAAAAGTTTAAATCTTTACAAATTTTATTCTATAAAATAAAATTTTACATATTTTCTTTCCTTTGAATAAAACGTATGTTTAGGGTCTTTAACAAGTTATTTGTTTATATTAAAGTTTTATATGTTCAACTTTCATGTCTTACAAAAGTCGAAAAGTCAACAACATGTTTGTAGCTTTTGATACTGCTTTAAAGATATGTGAGTCTGAATTTTTATAGTTTACTTTGCTTAGACTACCTAAATGATCAGAATTATAGATCGGAATGAAAATATGGGCTAAGCATTTAGACGTTGATCTGAGTAATTGAGATGAATAATAAATTCTTAAAATACAGAAATCTCTGGGTTTAAAAGTTTGTACCTGTGACCTTTCTGGTTTGGGAAAGTAAGTTCCGTGGGATGCTCGACATCTGGTCCCCTAAGGTCATTTGGTCTGGGAGTGATCGAACAGAAATCCTTCTATAGAATCAGATCGAAAGTCATGTTTTACTGGTATGAATGGGTTTAGAATATGTCGATGTAGCCTTTCTGATCCGGGAAAGTAAGTTCCAAGGGGTGCTTGACACCTAGTCCCCTAAGGCCAACTGGTCTGGGAGTGGCTGACCCAAATCCTGCAATAGGGTCAGATAGAATGTTGGGAACTGAAGAATTCATCAAGTATGGTTAATGCTGCTAGTTCAGAGTTAATACTGCTAGAAGACTTAAAGGTTAGTACTGCTGAGTGTTACTACTGCTAGTACTATTAATACTGCTAGTCAAAGTTAGTGCTGCTTGAACAAAGTTAGTACTGCTTAGCTAGTTAGTACTGCTAGTGGTTAGTACTGCTTAGTAGTTAATGCTGCTAGAAGGAAGTTAATGCTGCTGAAGATTAATACTGCTTATATGATGAAGATTCGTATGAAAGGATATACATGGAAGCTTAGAGATATACATAGAAGATATACTGAAGATATTTTATAAATTGTAATTATCTTTGTATTCAGTATATATATATTGTATTGTTTAGAATAGTGAGATAACTTTTAACTTTAAGTTTTCATTCTTTTAGAGAAAAACAACCTCAAGGCATAGATCCTAATTCTAGAGAAGTAGAATTCGTATTGGTGAGCCTGTTCATCAATATTGAGGTTGACTGAGTAATCTTGTAACTTCAAAGCATCAAATAAAAGCTTACAGTTTGTTATTCATATTTACTGTGTTGATTTACTGTTTCATTGAATATCAAAGTGTTATTCCGCGAACTTCTTTGATATTGTTTCTGAGAATTAATTCTTGTTGAGAATTCGATCCTGACAAGTGGTATCAGAGCCTGATTTCTCAGAAACAACTATTCTTCATGGAAAATCTTACAGAATCAAGCAGTACTTTGGTCTCAAAAGTTCCAATGCTTAGATCCAATGAATTTGACATGTGGAAGATCAGAATCAAGCAATATATTCTCCTCACAGATTACTCTATGTGGGACATCATTGAGAATGGCCCATCTGATGAAGGAAAGATTGGTGAAGATGGCAAAAGAACCCCTCCAAAGACAGATGCAGACAGGAAGACAAGGCAGACAGAGATGAAAGCCTTGAGCACACTGCTCTTGGCCATTCCAAATGAGTATCAACACCAATTCTGCAATTGCACTGATGCACAGATGCTCTGGAATGCTCTAGAGAAGAGATTCTCAGGTACCAAAAGTACCAAGAGAAATCAAAAGGCAATCTTAAAGCAACAGTATGAAAACTTCATCTCAACTAAGAATGAGTCCATGACTCAAACTTTTGACAGGTTTAATAAACTAATTGGTGAACTAGCTACTATGGGAGTACAGATTGATCAAGATGATGTGAACAGAAAGTTCTTAAGGTCCCTTGGAGATGAATGGACCATGTACACTGTGTCATTCAGACAGAATGATCAGTTGGAAGAAAAAGAACTTGATGATCTGTACAATGATCTTAGAGTATTTGAAGCTGAGGTGGAGGCAAAGAAGAAGCCTTCTGGATATATTCATAATGCTGCACTCCTATCAGCATCAATTGATTCTACTGCTAACCCTGAATCAGTTAATGCTGCTAATGGAACAAACCAAGAGAAAGGCACTGAAACTGTGTTTGAGGCCTTTCTGGCAAGTCATGGAAGCTCTTCTCTCATTAATGATGACTTGGAACAACTCAATCCAGATGATCTTGAAGAGATGGATATTAAATGGCAAATGGCCATGCTCTCCATGAGAGTTAAAAAGTTCATCAAAAGAACTGGGAGGAACAACTTCTCCCAAAGAAGAGAAGATGGAGCAGGATTTGACAAGTCCAAAGTGGAATGTTACAAATGCCATAAAAAGGGACATTTTGCTAGAGAATGCAGAAGTGGAATGTCTCACAACAACAACAATCATCAACAAGCTCAATCTGGAAGCTTCAACAGAAACTCTGCACAAGCCCTTGTATCTCAACAAGGTATGGGGTTTGATTGGAGTGATCAAGCTGAAGAGGCTATTCAGAATCAAGCTCTAATGGCTAAAGTATCTGATCTCCCATCTGAGGTAAGTTCTAATCTCTGTTCTAAAACTTGCATAGACACTGTTAAAAGGTACAGGGATCACAATCAGAAGATGAGTGATGACCTTAAGAGATTAGAAAAAGATATAAAAGACTATGTAAGGATTGTAGAGAGATTTGAAGATCAGATCAAAGGTTTTCAAGCCAATGAACTACAACACTCATATGACACAAATTACTGGCAGTGGGAGAAAAAGGATTTAGAACTTAAACTGACCAAATCTAAAGAGGAGAGTGAAAAACTGAAAGAGGAGCTAACCAAGGTTAAGCTTGATGTAGAAAAGTTTTCAAATGCTTCTAAAGCAATGGACTCTTTACTACAAAATCAGATTCATGATAAGCTGAGAAGAGGAATTGGGTACAATGCAACACCTCCACCATATAACAACAATTACATTCCTCCTACTTTAGACCTGTTAGACACCAAAGATAGGAAGGACTTGCCTGAGGGAGCCACTGAAATAGATCCCTTAGATAAGGTAGTTGTTGAGGATAAGACTAAGAAAGAGGTTGGCAAGAGTAAGGAGATCAAGGTGAGTGGTAAGATTCCTCTAGAGAGTAACATTATCACTAATGATGATTGTGGAAGGGCTTGGATCAAATCCAAGGACATAGAGAAGACAGAGGGAAAGTCTGGTAAGGTCCATTACAAACAGACCACAGTTGTGAATCCAGGTCCTTGCAAACAGTGTGATTGCAATAAAGCCAAGAGCCTAAATTCTGGTTTAAAAAGAGGAAATCAAAGAAACTGGAATAATCAATGGGCTCAGAAACAAGGGGTTGATCTGAGTAAAATCAATAGATCAAAACCTTGTTTTATCTGTGGCAAATTAAATCATCTTGCAAAATCCTGTTATTTCAATCCTATGAAACAAAGGATGAATTTCCAAAGATCCATGCAAAAACCCTTTGGTTATAAGAAAATTGAAAAGAACCATGTGGCTAAGAAAACTGTTAAAACTAAAAGCCACATGAAGAAAAAGTCTGAAAGTGTCAATATGTGGATTCCTAAAAGCACTAAAACTGTTAGTACTGCTACCATAAATAGTGTTGCTGACAATGATAGTGCTGCTAGAAGTAATACTACTGCTAACAATGTTAATGCTGCTAACAAGGTTAGTACTGCTAAATCTGTTAGTACTGCTAACTCTGTTAGTACTTCTAAGGTTAGTACTGTTTCTAGTGTTGGTTCTGCTAAGCCAATAACATTGACAAAGTACTCTAATAAAGAGTGCTCTGAGTTTAAAAACCTCATTAAAAAGGAATGTAAATACTTTGATGAGAAAGGGAGACCCAAGACAACTGTTGCTTGGGTCCCCAATCATACTAATTGATTTATCTAATGTGCAGGGCAACCAACAGCTCAAGGGAAAGAGCATTTGGCATGTTGATAGTGGTTGCTCTAGGCACATGACAGGCAACATGTCATGTCTTCAGGATTTCAAACATATCAATGGAGGACATGTTGCATTTGGAGACAATCTTACTGGTGGTAAGATAAGTGGAAAAGGTAATGTCACCAAAGGTAAGATGACATTTGAGGATGTCTACTATGTTGATCAATTAAAGTACAACCTGTTAAGTGTATCACAGGTTTGTGACAAACAACATAGTATATTATTTACTAATACTGAGTGTATGATCCTTGCTCCAGGGTTCAAGGTAGTTGATGAAAGCATGATACTACTTAGAACTCCAAGGAAGGACAATGTTTACTGTCTTGATTTGAACAATGTTGATAATGATTCATCTTTAAATTGTCTTGTTTCAAAAGCTTCTATAGATGAATCCTCCCTTTGGCACAGAAGGATGTGTCACATGAATTTCAAGACTATGAACAATCTTGTTAAAAATAACCTTGTAAGAGGTTTACCCTCAAAAGTCTTTTCATGTGATGATCATTGTGTTGCTTGTCTTAAAGGCAAACAACACAAAACTTCTCATAAGACCAAAGAGTTAAATTCTGTCTCTACTTGTCTCCAGTTATTGCATATGGATCTGTTTGGTCCTACAAATGTTATGAGTATAGGCAAGAAATCTAACTGCTTAGTTATTGTTGATGATTACTCCAGATTTACTTGGGTATATTTTCTAAGGACTAAGGATGAAACAAGTGATCTTATCAAATCCTTTATTCTAAGAATTGAAAACCAAACTAATCAAAGAGTAAAAGTCATTAGATCAGATAATGGAACTGAGTTTAAAAATCATGATCTAAACACCTTCTGTGAAGAAAAAGGCATTGAGAGACAATATAGTGCTCCTAGGACTCCTCAACAGAATGGTGTTGCTGAAAGGAGAAATAGGACACTAATAGAGGCTGCTAGATCTCTGTTGGCTGATTCAAAATTACCTATTACCTTCTGGGCTGAAGCAGTTAATACTGCTTGTTATGCCCAAAACAGAGTTCTAGTGGTCAAGCAAAAGAACAAGACCCCATATGAACTTTTAAATAAAAGAAAATCTTTTATTGGTTTCTTCAAACCTTTTGGGTGTCCTTGTACAGTTCTAAATACCAAATCTCACTTAGGTAAGTTTGATAGCAAAGCAGATGATGGATTTCTTGTGGGATATTCATCTCAGAGTAAGGCCTACAGAGTTTTTAACTCTTCTTCTAGAATAATTGAAGAAAGTGACAATGTCAAATGCAATGAGAACACACCAAATCCTGTTGGGTCTGGACCTCAGTGGCTATTTGACATTGACTCACTAACTAACTCTTTTGGTTTCAGTAATGAGTTTACAGGAACAGGTAGTGGAGAATCAGAGATCACACAAGTTCAAGAAAGTATATCTAAATCTGTGATTTTTCCCATACCCACAGTAAATGAAGACTGTGAAAAGGAACCATTTACTGAACCAAGTCAGAGTGAAGAAGACACTAGAGATGAGGAGACTCAAGAATCAGAAGTGGCATCTGAAAACACTTCAGTTGAATTGCATGACTCTAATCTAGAGGCTGGACTGAATGAAGAACCTAGTCATAACACAAGAGTTCAAAAGAATCACCCTCCACAACTGGTAATAGGAGATATCTCTTCTCCTATGATGACTAGACAACAAAGCAGGCTTCAAGAAATGCAAGATCAACAGCATACAGTCCTTTCTTGCTTTTTATCCCAGCTTGAGCCTAAAAAGGCACATGATGCTATGAAAGAATCTAGCTGGATAGAAGCAATGCAAGAAGAACTGTTACAGTTCAAGCTACAAGATGTATGGGATCTAGTAGACCTTCCTAAAGGTCACAGAGCAATTGGCACAAAGTGGATTTTCAGAAACAAGAGAGATGAAAGAGGTATTGTCATAAGGAACAAAGCAAGGCTGGTGGCTCAAGGCTATACTCAAGAAGAGGGTATAGACTATGAAGAAGTGTTTGCACCTGTGGCTAGGATAGAAGCAATCAGACTATTCCTAGCCTATGCTTCTTACATGAATTTCAAAGTCTATCAAATGGATGTAAAAAGTGCTTTTCTTTATGGATCAATTGAAGAAGAAGTATATGTCTGTCAACCACCAGGGTTTGAAAACCCAAGCTATCCAGACAGGGTATACAAATTAAAGAAAGCACTGTATGGACTACATCAAGCCCCAAGAGCATGGTATGACACTCTGTCATCCTATCTCTTGGAAAATGACTTTGAAAGAGGAGTCATTGATAAGACTCTATTTATCAAAAGAAAGAAGAAGGATATCTTGCTGGTCCAAATCTATGTTGATGACATTATCTTTGGATCTACAAGAAACAACATGTGCAAGGAATTTGAGGATTTAATGCATCAAAGGTTCAAAATGAGTTCCATGGGGGAACTTACTTTCTTCCTTGGACTCCAAGTTCAACAGAAGTCAGATGGCATTTTCATATGTCAATCCAAGTATGTGCAGGATATTCTAACCAAGTTTGGTTTCTCAGAATCAAAACCTGCCACCACACCCATGGAAACACACAAGCAGATCACAGCAGATCTTGAGGGGGAGGACATGGATGTGCATTATTATAGATCCATGATTGGCTCTCTCATGTATCTCACAGCATCAAGGCCAGATATAATGTTTCCAGTCTGTGTATGTGCAAGATTTCAAGTTAGGCCAAAGCAATCTCACTTTCAAGCTGTTAAGAGGATATTCAGATATCTCAAAGGGCAACCCAGATTGGGACTTTGGTATCCTCATAACTCACCATTTGACCTAATAGCATACTCAGACAGTGATTTAGGTGGGGCAAACTTGGACAGAAAATCTACTTCTGGAGGATGTCAGTTTTTGGGTGCTAGACTAGTCTCATGGCAGTGCAAGAAACAAACCACAGTATCCACATCTACAACAGAGGCAGAGTACATAGCAGCTGCAAGTTGCTGTTCTCAAGTCTTATGGATTCAGAATCAAATGTTGGATTATGGGGTAACCTTTCTACACTCTCCAATCTTTATTGACAACAGCAGTGTTATTAGCATTGTAAATAATCCAGTCAAGCACTCAAAGACAAAGCACATTGAAATCAGGTATCACTTTATAAGAGATTGTAATGAAAAGAAACTTATTCAAGTTGTCAAAGTTCACACTGATAATCAGTTTGCTGATCTATTCACTAAAGCTTTTGATGTGGGTAGATTCACTTTCTTGGTAACAAGTGTGGGAATGATAAACTCTGAATAATCTTCTTCTCCAAAAGTGGTTTTGTACCTGTATACTTTTATTCTTGGTGTTACTAATCTTCTTTTTCAGGATATGCATAGCAGTACTCAGTGTTTAGCAAAGTTTAAAAGGAGTAAGTGTAGTTAATACTGCTACTAGTTAATACTGCTAGTGGTTAATACTGCTTTCAGTTAATACTGCTAGTAGTTAATACTGCTTTCAGTTAATACTGCTAGTAGTTAATACTGCTAGTGGTTAATACTGCTTTCAGTTAATACTGCTAGTGGTTAATACTGCTTTCAGTTAATACTGCTAGTGGTTAATACTGCTTTCAGTTAATACTGCTAGTAGTTAATACTGCTAGTGGTTAATACTGCTTTCAGTTAATACTGCTAGTAGTTAATACTGCTAGTGGTTAATACTGCTTTCAGTTAATACTGCTAGTAGTTAATACTGCTAGTGGTTAATACTGCTTTCAGTTAATACTGCTAGTGGTTAATACTGCTTTCAGTTAATACTGCTAGTAGTTAATACTGCCCTAGGTTAATACTGCTTATATTCCGAATACTATAAATACCCTTTGCCCGCCTAAAAGTTCATAACGACTCTTTGCATACTGTTCTCTTGCGCTCAAAACCTTTTCTCTCTCAAGTTCGAAGTTTTCAGGCACGTTTTCACTAAGATCAATGGCATCCATGACTTTCATCGACGAGCACAACGAAATTGCGATGCTACAAAAGCCAAAGCAAGCTTCAGGATTTCATCAGATTGTGGATTTCCTCAAGACAAGCCACATTGCTCATGCTCTCATTGTATCACCTACAATCTACATTGAGCATCAAAGGCAGTTCTGGGCCAATGCAACCATTGTTGTGGAAAATGGTGTGCAAATGATCAAGACAAGAATCTGTGATCAACCACTAACAGTTACTGAAGAGGTTATTCGCATCAGTCTACGTCTAGACGATGCCTCCGGTATAACTTCTATCCCAAATGATGAACTGTTTACAACTCTTACAAGAATGGGGTATGGAGGCCCATTGGGTTTTTTCAAATTTTCTAAAGCAAAATTCTCACCCCAATGGCGTTTCTTTGTCCATACTCTTATGCATTGTATATCCAAAAAGACTACTGGATGGAGTGAGTTCAGCAGCACTATTGCTTATGCTTTGGTGTGCTTGGCCACTGCCAGAAAGTACAATTTTTCTAAAATGATTTTCAATGATCTTGTCTCAAACATGGGAAACAAAAAGAGCTTCTTTATGTATCCCAGGTTTGTTCAAGAAGTTATTACTAATCAATTGACGGATATACCTCAACCTGTTGGGGTATATGTACCTAAACCCCCCAAAGGCAAGGTTTTCTCAAATATGAGAAGATCTGCTGGGGACTCTGAAGGAGTTGACACCCCATTGTTCTCTACAATGATGGTGGTGTCCCAAACCAATGAAGGTATGGCAGCAGGGTCAAGGCCCCCATTAGACCAACCCACTGCTAGCCAAGCCCAACCTTCCCTCTCAAAATCAATTCCCCAGTCCCTTCTTGAAAAACCAACCTCTCCCATCACCCAAACCTACAAGAGAAAACAGGTAAAGAAGGCTCCTTCCCTTCTTGTACCACTACCCACTAAGCCTATAAGCCCTCTAAGGGAGAATTCTCCCCTAGAGAATATCCAAAGGGAAACCACAAGGGTGTCTCCCAACCCAAAGGAGGTGCTCTCTGAGGAGGAGGTAGAGCATATGGGTGATGAGGCTGCCACTACTCCTGCTAGCACAGAGGAGGAAAGTGGTAACATCAATAAGACCTCCCCCATGGCAACTTTGAATGAGCAATCATTTGAAGGACCCTGGTGCCAAGAAACCACAGGGGTGGATAGTGCTTCTGCTAGGCAGAAGACATCTACTAATAAAAGATCCAATGATCCTTCAATAGGGGGTAACACTCCTGGAGAAGGTGAGGACAGATATAACTATGATGAATTGATGGAGACCATGGGAAACATCAACCAGGATGTCATCAAGCAAGGAAAAGAAATAGAGGAGATGAAGCTGATTATTCTATCTCAACAAGTTCAGATCACCAAACTGAAGAAAATGGTGACAAGATTGTTACAGAAAAGGAGAAGGAAGCAGTTTGTGCTCAAGAGGAGGACAAGTGTTCAAGATGATTTCAACAAGGGGGAGAATTCAGAGGCTGAAGCAGAAAAAGAAAGTATTTCTGAGATGGGATTTGATGTTAAGGGGGAGAAAGCTGCAGAAACAGAAGCACAAGAAGTAGAAACAGATAATGTTCAAGCAGTAACAGGGCTATCTGTTGAAGAATTGGAAATAGCTGAAACCTTAGTAAAAGCAAAGAATGACACTCCTAAGGCTACTCAAAAGGCTAAGGGAGTGGTCATCAATGAAGGAGGCCTTGAAAAGAAGACACAAGAAAGAAGTGAGGCAGGGTTGAAGGATACAAAGGGTAAAGCTAAGATGATTGAACCTGAACAACCTGCAAAGAAGAAAATTCAGATAGAACTGGATGAAGAAGTGGCAAAGCAGCTTCAGGCAGAAATGGAAAGGGAGGAACAACTTCAATCTGAGAAGGATAGAGAGCTTGCACTGAATATGGCCAGAAAACTAAATGAAGAGTATCAGAAGAGCATGAAAACAGCAGCTCAGGCCAAGCAAGTACAAGTAAAAAGAATGCCATTCAAAAAGCAGAAAAGACAACCCTCCAAGACCTTTTTGGCCAATCAGGAAAGAAGAAAGATGATAAACTTCCTGAAAGGTGCAATTGGTGTTAAGGGGGAGATGTTTACTCATATGGCATACTCTCAGGTTGAAGAGCTATACAGGAAGGAAATGACAAAGCTCCAAGGGGATTCCTCTCAAAGGGAAGAAGCAGAAAGAAGGATGAAAGAGAGACATGATCTCAACATCCAACAACCATTCCCTGAGAAAACCACACCTTCCAAAGAAGAAGCAGAAGAGAAGAAGGAAGAACCTGGAAATGTTGGTAGAGAAGCCAAGTCTGGAAAAAGAGTGAAAACAATTGCTCCAAAAAGGCAGTTGAAAAGGCCTAGGGTGGAAGAAACTGAAAAGGAAGCAGAACCTTCAGTCACATCCCCAACAGAACCAGTACAGAGTCCAGAGCAGGTCACTAAGCAAACTGATGAAAGTATGGATCCGTACATGACAATAGTGGAACCTTTGAAAGCTGTTCCAATCTCTATGCAAGCTCCAGAGATCATCTTCTGGGATATTCTGAGAGACAATGGAAAGAATTTCTTCAGAATCAAGAGAGCTGATGGTTCATTTGAAGCTTATTCAACCTGGGGGAAAGTCATCAGAAGTTGTTCAAGAGCTGATATGGAAGAACTATATAAAGTTGGGATGAAACTTTATGAACCTGTGTTGAAAGGTACTGAAGAGAATCTTCTCAAAGTGACATTGGAATACTTGTGCATGATGTTTGAGCCTGCAAGAGTGCACCATAGGATTAAAGATCACATGCATGAGTTCATATTCAAGAAGATTGACAAATGGATACTGTTTGAAAACTGTTGAGTATACATGATTACTATTGACAATTGTTATCATGAATACTACCTGGTGGACAAAATATATGAGCATAGCAAGGAGAAGTTAGAAGGGATGCTTAAAGCTACACTGGTTTGTACAAAGGATTCAGAAATGGCCAAGATTGTGGTGAGAAGAACTGTAAATCAAAGCTTGGGCCTAGATCCAAATTTGGGAAATTGAATCAGAGGTGTTGAAAGCATCTTGAAGAAGATCTGAAGAACTTGACTTCTTTTCCTAAAAGTCAAGTTAGGGGGAGATTGTTGGGAACTGAAGAATTCATCAAGTATGGTTAATGCTGCTAGTTCAGAGTTAATACTGCTAGAAGACTTAAAGGTTAGTACTGCTGAGTGTTACTACTGCTAGTACTATTAATACTGCTAGTCAAAGTTAGTGCTGCTTGAACAAAGTTAGTACTGCTTAGCTAGTTAGTACTGCTAGTGGTTAGTACTGCTTAGTAGTTAATGCTGCTAGAAGGAAGTTAATGCTGCTGAAGATTAATACTGCTTATATGATGAAGATTCGTATGAAAGGATATACATGGAAGCTTAGAGATATACATAGAAGATATACTGAAGATATTTTATAAATTGTAATTATCTTTGTATTCAGTATATATATATTGTATTGTTTAGAATAGTGAGATAACTTTTAACTTTAAGTTTTCATTCTTTTAGAGAAAAACAACCTCAAGGCATAGATCCTAATTCTAGAGAAGTAGAATTCGTATTGGTGAGCCTGTTCATCAATATTGAGGTTGACTGAGTAATCTTGTAACTTCAAAGCATCAAATAAAAGCTTACAGTTTGTTATTCATATTTACTGTGTTGATTTACTGTTTCATTGAATATCAAAGTGTTATTCCGCGAACTTCTTTGATATTGTTTCTGAGAATTAATTCTTGTTGAGAATTCGATCCTGACATAGAAATTTATGTTTATTGCATGTTCTTTACTTAATGAACTCTCTGATTAAAAGATGCCAAAGTGCACGCGCTTAAAAGATGCCAAAGAGCACACTCATGTTAAGATGCCAATGTGCACACTGCTAAAAGAGGCCAATGAGCACACATCTCATAATACTTGGTGATATGTTTGAGTTGTGATAAACCTGTAAATTTGTCAAAGTTTTAATTTTTGATGACTTAGTGTAAGTACATGCAAAGTTTTCTATAATAATTTTAGAACTGCATTTTTCTTGAAGCTAATTGAAGTTCACATGCGAGCACACTGTATAGACAAATGGATGTTTTTGAAACTGAACATGTCTTAACTTGATATGCAATTATACTTGGTCTTGCATTCAACAACATATGCTTGATTTTAACTGATTGATAAATCTGTGAAATTTTACTGAGTAGACTTTAATTTGTTTAGTGTTTAACAGTTTATATATTCAGTTGTTACAAAATTTATATTCAATATGATCATCTTTCATACTGATGTCTTTATGTTTGAGTATCTGTATTTTTTGTATATGGTTTGTGCAATTTTCAAGGGGGAGAGCTTATCTGAAAAAGTTATATGAATTTTTCTGTGGTTGAGGGGGAGTAAGGAAGAAAATTATTTGTGCTGATCAGAAGTTAAATAGGTATATTTCTCATATTATTCTACACATTTGCTATACTAACAGTTAAATTTTTATGCATTTGTGTAGGGGGAGTAAAGGAACCTGTTAGGTAATTTTTTTTTTTAGCTGTATTTTTTTTAGGAATATTTTTTTTTAAGTTTAGTATAAATAGAGGTTAGTATATGAATATTCTCTTTTATTGCTTCCTTTATCTTTTGAACTTTGGAACTGCTCATCTTCTTCCCTCCTATTCTCTGTGTGCGTCGACCTCATCCTTTTCAATTGATTTTCGATTGTTGTTCACTTCAATCAGGTATGTGTTCTTCTTTTATTTTGATTTGTTGTTATGATTAGCTTAGCATTGTTTTTGATTTCGTGTTTGATTTCGTACTGAATGGTTGTCGTTTTTTTTTTCCTTTTCTTTTACTGTTCATATGTTCTAAATCTTCAGATTCGACTTGTTTTAGTTCGAATTAGGTATTGGGTTTTGCTTAGAACTGATATTCGATCATCAGGTATGTTTCCTTTTACTTTAATTTCTTGTATTCTAGCTTTAATTTTAGTTTTTGTGGTTTTCGGTCTGTTTATCGCGAAAAGGAGGTTTCAGTTCAAGTTTGATAGACCCGCAAAGTAAACTTTGCGCGTCTAGCTAGAAACGCAAAGTGCACTTTGCGCGTCTATCTAGAAACGCAAAGTCTACTTTGTGCTTCTAACTTGTTAAGCAAACCTTTTGTTCTTTCAAGTATTGTTTACGTATCAACTAGGACACGCAAAGTCTACTTTGCGTCTCCTCTTTGACACGCAAACTCTCTTTATGTTTGTGCTTCGTGTTTTGTTTTTGGGTTTTGATATCAAGTATGTTTGTCCCGCAAAGTCTACTTTGTGCGTCTAACTAGAAACGCAAAGTCTACTTTGCGCGTCTAGTTAGAAACGCAAAGTGAACTTTGCGCGTCTAACTAGAAACGCAAAGTGAACTTTGCGCGTCTAACTAGAAACGCAAAGTGAACTTTGCGCCTCTAACTAGAAACGTAAAGTCTACTTTGCGTTTCTAACTTAATACGCAAACCTTTCTTTGTGTTTTTGTGTGTTTTGTTTTGTTTTTCTAAGTATAGTTTTCGGACCATGTTAGACACGCAAACTTACCTTTGCGTCTCATGACTGAAACGCAAACTTTGGTTTGCGCTTCTAACTTGACACGCAAACCATACTTAGAATATTTTTTTTTATTTTTGTCTAATTCTTTTCGTTTTTGTTTTTCAGGTCTATTATGTCTTCTAAAACAAATACAAATCCAATGATTCAAGATGAGAATGCCATTCTCGATGATCCGTCTGATCGAGCTTCTCATGATACTCCCATGCCGTCTCATCCTTCTGTTGGGGCCGATCTTTCTGCTTCTCGTCGTACACCAAATGATGTGTTCCCAACCATCATGTATATGCCTTACAAGACGAACAACTATCACGTGGACTTTGACCGAATCAAGATACATCCAGTGATACGAGCAATTCTCAGAGGTCATCCACTTGCCCCTGCTCTTTCTTACTATGCAGATGTTCCTGAAGTTTATCTACAGCAGGCATGGCATACAATAACAAAGAATGAAATGGCTCGTCCGCATCACTTTGATTCCAAATTCTTTCCTACAAGCGTCTGAGATTGATACTGGAGCTTCCTGAGCCTAATTCCAGACCTGGCCGAACTACATATGACAACTTTCCATCTAAAGAGGAAGTATATGAAAGAATAAGGAATCTTGGATATGTTGGTACTTTGAACAAACCTACAGACTTTGACAAGTCTAATCTACCTCCAGTATGGTATGCACTGTTCTCAGTTATCATCAGGTGCCTGACATCGAAGCATTCTGGCACAGACAGTGCAAGTTTATTTTATCTCCGATTGTTCCATGCAGTCGTCTATGACTTGCATGCCGACTACAGTTTTATTTTTTGGACCGAACTCTCGGAGGTGGTACATGACAAGTTCACCAACAAGAAACGGAAGTTCATTCCGTTCGTTAGCTTTCTGAAGCTTATTGTTCGAAGCATGCTCCGCAACAATCCGGCCATTCCTCGCAGGTTATCTTGGCCTCAGGTTCCAAACTCTGAAATGATTTATATTCAAAAGCAGAAGAGGTCTTTCAACTATTCTATGACCATTCCATATGCTCTTATTGCCAACTACGCTGATGTTACAGATGAGGATGTCATAGAATATTGCATGGAAAATGAGTTTATGGAAGCTGATGTTCAAGCTGCTGAAAAAGATGTTGAAGTTGAAGCAACTATTCCTGAACAAGAGCCTGAAGATGAAAAAGAGGCTGAAGATGAGCAAGAAGTTGCGGTATTTGTTGAAAAAGATATAATTCAAGAGGATGTTGCTTCTTAACAAATTGAGAATGTTCTAACTGACATTGTTACTAAGTCTCCTATTCATGTTACTTCTGATAATGCTGATGATGCTGATGATGCCGATGATGGTGCTATTCTTGCTAGTGATAAAGATGAGGATGAAAGTGATTCTGATGATGATGATAGTGATCATGCTGATCAACCGAGTATTCAAGTTTATGAAAGGAAGACCAGGACACCGGAAGTGATTGTTCAAGAGAATATTCATTCTGAAGCCGAATCTGTTCCCATCAATCCGAAATTTGCTGATATACATGTCGATGAACTTGATTTAGCTTTTGCTAATGTTTCAAATCATCATCGGGTTCTAGATACTGTTGTTTCTCCATCTTCTCTCGATCCTTCTTCTAGTGTCGAAACTTCTTCAGTCGAGGTACGGGATTCAACTGCAAAATTTTCTACTTTGAATGATGTGATTCGACAGATGAATGAGCAGTTTGAAGAACACAAGAATTCGGAAATTCAGAAGTTACGTGCTTTCATAAAGGGTAAGATGCCAGAGATTGATACATCCTTAATACCTGAAGTAATTCCTTTCAGACACCCATCTAGGGTGGTTATTAGAGACCCATCTACTGTTGTTCAATCATCTGCTCCTGCAATCATGTCTATTCCTCAACCTCCACCGTTTTTGTAGTCTGTTGGTGTATCTACTTCTACACGTCCTCCGGTCTCGCCTTCTAGAACTCCAGTCTCCGATCTTCCCATTTCAGAGTTGACAGATTTGCTCTATGCTCGACTTCTCTCTATGTCGCCGCCTGAACACCAAGATCAAGATCTTATCTCTCTTTTACGGAACTTCCAACCTACGCCGCCTCCAGTTCCTTCTTATGAATCTGGCCGAATTACAACTTTATCTGATGAGTTTCATGCATTCAGATCAGAAGTTCGATCAAGTTTTTCTGATCTCAAATCTTTTATGTCTCAAGCATTTTCTGATTTATCTTCAAGGCTTGATTCTCATGAACAAAGTTGCAGAACTGAGGTTGGCCTGTCTCTTAAGCACCGACATGACCAAGATGATCCTGATCATCAAGGCCATGAAGGGGAGATGGCAAAGAGACCGAGAGTTGAAGGATCTTCTGAAGCTAGAGAAGATATTCAAGAAGAAGTGGCGAGTGATAAAGGAAAGAGTGGTGAATCTGTTCAAGACTGCAACATTCAGGATTTAGTGAATGTTATGATTGAGAATGTTGATCTGTCTTCTTTGCATAATGAACTGAATATTTCTGAGAGTAATATTAACAATAATATGCAAATTGTTGTTTATATGGATCCAGATGTTTCTGCAAGTATTCATGAAGTTGAAAAATCTGAAGCTGCAAATGACATGAGGTCATTCTCTGCTAACTTCATAGGGATTAATTCTGATGATGATGAAGATGTCAGGTTTGAAAAGATATGTCAAGTTAATGAAGAAGACTATGATGACATCATTATCATATCAGATACAGAAGATGACTCTGTGTTCATGGATGCGAAAGACGAAGAAGAAGCAGATTTGTTATACAGTGATCTTCCTGCTCATGATGAGATTCCTGAATCAGCTAAAGATACATCTACTCCTGTTGCTAGTTCAGATCCGACTACCACTATTCCTTCAAGATCATTTGAAGTTGGTCAGTCGTCAAGAGCAGAAGCTGATGTACCACCTTCTGATCCTGTAATTCCTCCATCTATTCCAGAAGAAGGACCAGCTTTATCTAGACATCAAAGACAAAGGAATTTGCAACGTAGATATTTGGCATCAAGGCAAAGATCAGCCTTTCTAGAAGACACTCAGAAAAACATCTTTGTCTCTTGAAGAAGGGCGATTAACATCTATGCAATCCTTGGAGTAGAGAAAGAGTCAGATGCCTATCAATATGAATACTTGATGTTCATCAAGTGTCAGCACAAAAGGAATAATACCGTTTCTTCTCAACACTTGATTGTTCGAGTCATCAGTGTCACAATCAACAAGTTTGTGAACATCTGGTATCCTGATTTTGAAGTTGAAAGAAGAGACTACAAGCGGTATAAATTTTCAGAGGAAGACTTCAATGACCTTTCTATAGATGATATTGAATTCTTATATGATCACTTCAGGAATCTGTATCATAGAACACAGGATATTTCTCAAGCTTTGTTCGTCATTAAAAGATTCATTCGACGACAAATCTGATTCTTCAGGGTTTTTGATTTTCAGATGGCTGTCAAAAGTTTTCAACCGGTTGTTAATCTTCTCAGGCCCAACCAAAGCTTACCGAACTTAGAGTTTTATCCTCTTCTCACCATTGTTGAAGATCCATATGGAGTTGTGTACAAGAATGGATCTAATGAAAAATGCTTTCTCAGGTTTGAAGAAATTGCTCACTACTCTGATGGAACATTAAAGGTGATCAAGCTTCAGCTGGAGCAACGTCTGAAGGAGGCCAAAAGAAGATTTTTTGAAACAAGAGAAAATGCTTTCCTGGTTGATAATGATGAAATCCGTCTTATCCAGAAGACTTTAGATTCAATTCAAGAGAGATTGAATCTTCGCTCAACTCTAAGACTACTAGAAGTTTTAGTTGGTTTAAATAGACTTCGTCAACGAGAAGAGCGTCAGTGATTCTTTAAAGTCGCCTGGTTGGTCTATGCTGTTTTTGAAGATTGTTTTTGAAGATCACGGCACCAATGATTACTAAGGGGGAGATTGTTAGATCTATTTTTATAGTAATCATTGTATTTATTTTCTAGCTTTTACTGTGCTTAATGTTCTTATCTGTATTATAAAGGCTAGGGGTATTTAAGTCCCCTTAGTGCCTTTGTTTTGTATCTTTGGACTTACATTTCAATACATCAGTTTACTTTGCGCGTTATACTTTCTCTCTCTAAAGATTTAGAGATTCTTAGACTCTCAGTATCAAAGAATTGGAAATTTTGTTTATATGAACAAATATAAACAATTTTGCAATGAAAGCACAAATTTAGAAATGATAATTGATGCTCAACAACATTGAATTTCAAACGAGGGTATTACCATCGAAAAATTGTTTCGTTATGAGACATGGTAATAACAATTTCAAATAAAGTACTGAACCGGTGTGTGTAAATACTTGACAGTATATGGACAAGATAATACATAAGTATTGATCTTTGGAAACACACAGTCAGTTATACATTAAAGCTCAAAATTGAAAAACATTTAAAATCACTCTTCTAAATTCATAAAATCTTTTGAGAATAGAGAAGTGGTTTGAACATTTAAGAAACTGTTTTTCATGCTTGAAAGTTGTTCTTCTTTCAAACAATCAGAGATCAAGATCAGAAGATATTTACCTTTAAACTCCCCCTCAAATCATGATAAAATGATTTAAGTCTTTTAAGCTCCCCCTGGATATTTGCAAAATATCCAGGTCTGAACATTGAAGAACGGGTCCTGATCTGTCATGTGATCAGAAGCCATCACCTGTACTCCCCCTTAAATTATGCATCTGGAATATGTCAGATAAAACACAAGATAGAGATCAATACAACTCCCTTTTGAATTGTAGACCGTCATATTGTAAGTATATTGTCAATGAAAAAGCACAGGATAGAGATCAATACAACTCCCTTGTGAATTGTAGACCGTCATATCTTATCGGATGCACAGTATTACCGGAGTAAGGTCTTTTGATCACTGAAGTACGAGTCCTAAACTGTTGTGTTTAGAAGTCAAACTTCGTTGAAGTACGGGTTCTAAGCTGATGTTGTTAGAAGCCTTAGTCTTTCAACTTAGAGGTCCGGGTTTTGAACTGCTTTGTTCAAAAGCCTTGGTTCTCTTACTCCCCCTTGACTTGAGGTGCCTGCAACACAGAATCAGTTTTCGGTTTTGGTACCCACTGGTATTTGGGTCCATGAATGTTAGTTGCAGTTCGAATGGGAGTAATTGAGTTAGAACCATACCAGAAATGATCGTTGGTCTTATGAATAGGATCATGTGTACAACAATAAGAACAATAGTATTTCTTACTTGACAACCTAATTAATTGATCTCTCGAGTAGATATGATCAGGTTTACTTTTAAGCACAATGTTCTTCTTGGCTTTGTGTGTATGTACACATGACTTTTTAGCTCTCAGCTCATCTTTCTTCTCATCATCAACTGGTTTCTTCTTCCAGACCAGTTTCTCTCCTTTGTATCTCATTCTGCTTTGATGTGTACCTGAACCATCTATATTTCTGTTATAGAAAAGGTTAGAACTACGAATCTGATCATAAGATTTAACTGACCTCTTGGAAGAAACAGTTTTCTGATTTGAACTTGATGCTGTCTTTTCAAGCACTTTAATCTTTGAAGCAAAGTTGTCTCTTTCTTTAACAAGCAGGTCAATCTTCGTCTTGCATTCAGACTTCGTTTTCTGCTCTTTCAGTGCATTCTCAAATAGTTCAGATAACTTGACAATAAGCTTTTTGATCTCAGCCTCAAACATGTTTTGTTCTTCTTCAAATCCCTTCTCAGCATCCTTTCTTTGGCCGGATATTTCTTTGAAGAATCTCACATTCTTTTGTTCAATGGCCTTCTTCTCTTTGGAAAACTTCTCTCTTTCCAAGATAAGTACTTTCTCAAAACAGAAACTTGTTGAGAAAGTTTTATGCATTTAAGCTCAACTGCTTTCTTCTCATCAGCACTCTTTCTGGAAAATTCTGAAAATTTCTTAACAAACTCTTTCTGTTTACTCTCAAAATCAGATTTGTCTTTAGCAAGATTTTTCTCCAAATCAGATAATCTCTTTTAAAGCTCAGCATTAGCATCTTCCAAACGTTTAATCTTTTTTCATAACTTTTAACAGAGACTGCTTGCTGAATTTTAGCTTTCAAATCAGAAATCTTTTCTTTTAGCTCAGAGTTTTCAGCTTCCAATTGTCTTCCTTTTAATAAAACCTCTGGCCCTGTCATCAGCCATTCAAGATAATTCCATATCTCTTTTCCTGTTGCCTTGTATACATCTTTTCCTGTCAACTTGTACAAATCTTTTCCTGTCAACTTGTAGATATTTAGTTTACCAGAAATATCATGAGAAATACTATTCAACAAAAAATTTTGAGCCATATTATTAGCACTCTTTCTTTTCTCCCGATCCTCAGTACAATCTTTTGTTGGAGTTTGAGGTTTCATCTCTCCTTCAGACAATGATAATCTGATATAGCAACTCAGCTCATGTTTATCTACAAAATTGAAAAAACCAACTTTCCACTGCTCGTATCTTCCTCTAAGTAATATTGGTGAACTCATCCTATTTCAAACAGAATTTGAAAAAAAATCGTCAGTCGAAATGAGTTCAAAAACAAAATTCAGACAATTTAACTGAAAGTATAGTATTTCATCTCTCAGAAAATATTGAATGAGAAATCAGCTTGATAAGAATGATCGTTCCCAAACAATTCAGAAAAATTTGACTGAAAGTCAAATTTAGATTAACACAACAAAAATAATCTCAGAAAAAAATTCAATCTCTGGAACTTTTCAAATCACTGAAACTTGCAGATCAAATTAATTCAAAACCTGCAAATCAGAAAGTTGAAAATCAGATCAATTGAAATCTGGTGCAAAATAGAAACTTGAATAACACTTGTTTTGCGTGAACTGTTGATGGCGCAAATTATAGATGCAGTTGGCGCAAGAATTGAATTTTCCGCCAATGGAGAGTGACGCAAAGTTGCTATTTGTTGGCACAACTGCAAATTGATTTTCCCTGCAAAAATAAAACTTGAATTCAATTCACACCATCGTTCATGAATAACATTGCAGATAAATTCAATTGACGCAAAAACATGTAATGGATAGCGCAAAGTTTAACAAAAAAAATGTTGAGGTTGGCAAGAAGTTTGTGGACTAAAACAAAACAATGGGTGGCACAAATAAAAGATTTGCGTCAGATGCTTGTGGCGCAAACCTGCACAAAACAAATACGTGAATGGCGCAAATCAATATTAACAAAATCAATCCAATTAACGCAAATCTAATTTGTGACGTAAATGTAATCACATTTTCAATGGGTGACGCAAAACATTTGTTTGATTGGCGCAAAACAATTGAAGAATGAAAGATGCAAATCAATTTCACTAATTCAATTAACGAATCAAATCATTAACCAAACAATCACCGTCCTACTAATTGAGATGGTGCAAATCAATTAATTAAACAAATTGAGATGGCGCAAATCAATTGAACATGACCACCGTCCCATTATTGAGTATCATCCAATAACAATTTTGAGTCCACTATCTCCAGTTTAATGATGGCCAATTACAATCTGCACAAAAAAAAAAAAATATGAATGTGGCGCAAAGTATTTAAGGAAAGTGGCGCAAATCAGAGTATGAACTGGCGCAAATCTGTTAAATAGATTTGGTTCATCAATCTGATTCAAACCTGCAAATTGATTCTCAAAAACGTATCAATACCATTGAAAATCAATACTAAACACATATCTAATATCAATTTTAGATTAAAAACAACAAATCACAAAAATTTGATTCAACCAGTGTTCGAACAATATTTTCAAGAAATCCAAAATTTCAGAAATTGACATCGATTTACTTCGAAATTCATGATGTAATCAATACAAGAAACAATCCAAAACACAAATCGAATCCAATCATTCCATTTTCTTGCATAAAAAGCGATTTTTCAAAAAAAATCGGATGAACAGTAAAATTCGTGTTTTTGAGAATCTTCAGAAAATCAACCTTTTTGAACCAAAAATCCATAAAATCGACCTATATTTTGTTGTGAATTTTTTTTTGGAAATTGTTTGGTATAGCTCTGATACCAATTGTGAATCCCTAATTATCAAGCTATTCTCAAACAAACAAGATTTATCAATCAAGAACTAGAGAGAGAGAGAGAGTAAAGAGAGAAAGTAGATCTTGAATCTTCATACGTTTGAAATGTTTACAATTAAGATCTTACTTGATTTACAAAGCTTAAACCTATTTATACAACAAGCTTATACAAAGACTTAACAACAAAGGAAACTTAAACAACTTTGACTATTTTCACTTTGACAAAGTTGACCTTACAACTTTGACTTTCTAATTAAATCTTGGATACAATATTTAGACTTAACAGGTCGAGACTTGTGAAATTTTACCCAAACATATATTTTGATGAGCAAATCTCAAAAATGTACTATTTGGGTAAATTATTGCACAAGTAGAGTTATTTGATGTTATTGCATTTTTAGTGTATTTGTTTTTAGAATCCGATTGGAAAATGCTCGTCGTTGTGTTACGAGATATTTTGGAAATATAATGGGGGTTTTAATTTGGAAGTTATTTTTCCCAACCCATTTATGTACTTTTAAATTAATCATGCCTTTAAAGCATGTATTTTCATAAATACCGGTTAAATGCGTTTTGTTGTTTTAATGACATTTATTTAATGGTCGATTGAGTTTTCGAGCTTTTGACTCGGTTTTGACTTAAAGAGTCTTTGGGACATTAGTCTGTTTTATTTTGCTCTATGATAAGCCTTTTGAACTATATGCATTTAAGGCATATTTATTTGTTATTTATATGATTTGATAGTGTTGGACATTCTTTGGAATTACATGCATTTGAGGCATATTTATTTGTTAATTACATGTTTTGAGGATGTTGGACATTCTTTTGGAGTCATGTAATTTAGACTGTGATGTATTGGATCCATAGGCACGTAAGTCAGTCTTCATTTGTTGGTCGAATGGGTATCGCAGGGTTGGACTCCGAGAACCATGTTTTGTAATCCTTAAAATTTTCAAGTAGGCAATAGGAGAGTTGAGTCTGGAGGTGCTACCTTGGAGGTAGGCACTAGGACCTCCGCCGCTTGAAGGTAATGCCTTGGAGGAAGTCCTTAAGTGTGTCGGTCCTTGAGGTGGAATTCGTAGGAATAGACAATAAGGTCAACCGACTCTTGAAGTGTAACTTGTTTAGGAGTCGTAGGAACCTTTGGACGTCTAGTCGCGAAGTGTTATATGATTAACGTTGTACGAGTGACATACTCATGTGTTTCTTTTACTCTCAACGGATGCAGGTCTCCCCCGTTGTTAAATGCTATTTTGGGATATTGTAATATCTATGCTTTAATATTGTTGGGTTTGGGCGAGTAACCACATTTTATGACTTTGACTTATTGGATCCCTTCCATATATCAATGTTTTGAATAAAGAAAATAACTCCCTTGTTTGTTTTGGGTATTTGGATTTTAATCCTATGATATTTCATGTGAGTATTGAGTTTGGTTCCATGATTATGCGGTGTCTCTATTCAAGTAATTCATCACGAAAATGGGTTTTGGGAAAGATGTCACTTTATATTCTAATTACTTTGCATATTGAGAATTGTGATTTAAATAATATTCTTTCCACTTTTCCGTCTTATGTAATTAATAAAACTCTTGAACTCACTAGGCGTTAAACCCAACCTTTTTTATTTGTCGGCATGTGCATCAGATCCTTGTTCGTGAATGGTACTAGCGGCACCGTGAAAAATTGAGTGCTAGTTAGATGCACGAGAAGGATGTAGCTATTGGGTGATGTCTTCCATACATTTGGAGATACTAATTATTTATGGGTATAGTAACACCCAAACTTTAATTAGTCTTTATATAAGACTTGATTTATTTTTGTTGAGGTTAAATCTAGAATTCCAATTGAGGTATTTCAAGTATTGATTTGTAGAAAGAGATTTTATCCTCCATTTGATGTATTATTGAAATTTTTTAATTTGTTGCTCTTTTCAAATTTGAAGTTGTTACAGGCGGTGTGAAAAGGTTTAGGTCGGAGATTTTACATATATACATATATATATATATATACATATATATATATAATATAAATAATATTATAGAGTCGGGTTCAAACGAAAACAATACCTACTTAAAAGAATATGGGAACTAACAAAATCATTAGTGATTTTACATTGACACACGAAAAAGGGCCTTTGGCCGCGGCTTCAGGTCCGCGTGGCTTTTTTGCACGTTAATGAAAAATCACTAATGATTTTGTTAGTTCTCGTGTTCTTTTAAATACATATTTTTCTCGTTTGATCCTACCTCTAATATTATATTATTATATTTAATTTTTTTCAAAGAGAATTAAGGATGTAGATGAAAAGACAAAATTATCCTTCATTTAACAAATTTTTTAACAGAGTTAGTGACTAAGGACCATTTCTTGAGCAAAATGTAAACCATAAGGATGATTTCTAAAATTATCAAAGTTCAGTCTCACTTTCAGACTTTTTACTAAATCTCTGGGTCCAAAAATAGAGTTTACTCTTAATATATATATATATATATATATATATATATATATATATAGGACGGTAATCAAATGATAACGGCAAAAATGTTGAGAACCGTGAGGACTAATATCAATCATTCAAATATTTTAATCAATGGTCATTAAAAATAATGGCATTTATTGTAATATTAGTGAAACTTTTGAAAATCTAAGGGTAAACTTGTAATTTAATCCTTCTTCTAATCATCCTTATGGTCTACCTTTTAGGTTTCTTATACCTTATCGTGTGGACTTAAAGCGATGAACAAGCATTTGTTTTGTTCGTAATTTTGATGGGAGTTGTTATCATGTACGAATTGTTTGTGCATACCGAGATAAAATCTTCAGATGGGCGATGGTATGGAGGGTGACGATGGGGATCTTATGTGGGTTACTACTGATGACGTTGTTCCTTCTTTTCTTCAGTCACCCGAACCGTGCTTTACTTGGTCTGCAAATCGCACCATCGGGAAGCCATTTTCTTCTTCCTTGACATCGTCTCCTTCCCGTGCCATGATTGCTTTTCGTCAAACACCAAACACCACCGCCTCTGCTGCTGTGACTCCAAGGAAAGGAACAACACCGTTTCCATATCTTCACTACAAAGGTCTTCTTTCTGGTATTGTTATTGATTGATTCCATTATCAATCTGTATGTTTGGATTGAGAAAACGAGAAAAGTTAGGGTTTAATTTGGGGAAAATGTAAAATTTGGTTGATTCTATTATCAATATGTAAGGTTGGGTTTTAATCCGGTTTCAGATTTGAGTCTTAGGTTTGATTTTGATTGGGTTTTCTTATTATCGATCTCCATTCGAAGACGATCCCAAGATCCTTTTTTGTATGAAGACGGTGTATACAACAACTGGAATGAAGACGGTGTCAAGATCGTTCATTCGGCGGCCGAGGAGTCACTGTCCACCAGTGATTATGAAATCAGATATGAATCAGTGATTATAGACATAAATTGTATTTGATTTCATTAGGTGAAAATAGATTATAGAAGAAATTTATGTTTGATTTCATGTGGTGAAATAAGGGTAACATGTGTTTCATCTAGTGAATTAGTGTGTTTCATATGGTGAATCTATGTGTTTCATTTGATGAATGAATCTGTATGTTTCATCCAGTGAATCTTGTTACCAAAATGCTGATTATACCCTTTTCATGTGGTGAAACAAGTTTTAATTAAAACCATAGGATCAAAACCAAATTAAGGCTTAGATGGGTTCTCACGGTTCTCAACATAATTTTGGTTCTCACATGATTTAACCCTTATATATATACATATATATATATATATATATATATATACTCCTTTTAAAATGGTTATTTTCAAAATTCAAGTTTATATTTTATTCCCTTATAATTAGTTATTTAATTAAATTTAATCCCTTACTTTTTCATTTTTCATTTTAAACTCTTATCATATTAACATAAATAATAGTATATAAAATTAAATGGATTAAATATATACATATTTTATAAATTATATCATTGTAATCGTCTCGTCAATGCCTTCAAATTGAGCCATATTTTGAATATTTTTGCATTTAATCATATTGTTAAATATCAAGAATATATACCAATTAATTTGTTTTATATTCCTTACGTTTTCATTTTTTATTTTACACTCTTATCATACTAAAAATAAATAATCATAGATTAACAAAAATACATTATAAAATGCATTTTGTTTTACAAATTATACCATTATAATATTTTAGTTAATAATTTCAAAATAAGTTCATTATTGAATATTTTTTAATTTAATAACATTATAAATATCATAAATATGTTATGGAATTGAATACCCCACTTTGGAGCGAATCTTTTTCAATTTTTTTTAACCAATTGACCATATTAACCTTGAATTTCTTATATTTGATATGCGATTTAAGAACTCATAAAACCATAAAATTTGCATCGTGTGATGGAGAATAAAACTGAACATGAAACAAGATTATTATTTCAAGTTCTCAGTTTTCGATTCAAGGTATTTCGTGCCGCATCGCACACGGGTACGTATCTAGTATATTCATAAAAAAACATTGTATTTTGACGAGTAAACTACATTTTTGGTCAAAATGATTTCTTAAAGCGTTCTAATAGGATGTTTTTATAAATAAAAAGTGTAGGTTTTTTGAAGAACTATCATTGGAGAGAGTTGTTATAAGAACCTTACATCATTTGAACTTGTAAGATTCTTAGAAATATCTTATAAACTTATTACAACGCTTTTAGATATGACGTTTTATTGTTGGTCCTATTAACCTAAGGGGTCGTTCACTCAAATACTTACCCGGTAAGATTCAACACTCTAACTTACTTTACCGGGTAAGATTTTAGTTCATCGAAACGGTAATTAAACAATTTACTTTGTAATTGCTTACTGGATAAGAGTCATCACCCTCACTTACCGGGTAAGACTTGTCATCTTATCATCACTCTTACCGAGATTTTCGACCATCACCATGTTCATCTGGTAAGGTAAATAACCCGGTAAGCGTTTAAGGAGTAAGTGTTTAGTAAACCCCCTACATAACAATCAATTGGGGTACTTTGATATTTTTGCTGTCTTATGAACCTATGTTTAATTTATTGTAATGATTACATATATTTTTGTGTTGAAATATATCACATCACATCACATCAACATATAGTGTACACAAATCATCGAGACTCTCATCTATGGTGCTAGATGGAAGGACTACACCAATTGAACATTAACTAGCACCACACTAGGACCATCAAGAGTCATCTCGGGTGCTAGACGGACCCCAAATATACAACATACTGGAACACAACTAGAAGTGGATCTAGATCATGATATAATTTATCCATTCGCAGCGAACTAGCCTTCTCGAGATGTGTAATGCGAGCTATCCAATCCCCAATTCACTATATAATGTACTAGCATAAATCTAGACACATATCTACCATACGAACAACTCAGTTCCATATTCAGATAGACAATAACGAATACATGCATTTTCGAAAACACATTTATGCACACAAATAACCTAAATAAGAAATTGATGTTCTAAAATCTCACATCTCATTCCTGTCTACCAAAAAGAGAATATGAACATGAATCAAATAAAGTAATATTTAAAAAATATGATGTATATTCCCGTAATTGGTAGGACAGAATGGAGGCATGAAAGTTTCGGTCACCAAATTTTTATTCAAATAACCCGTGTGGACACATGTGCGATACCTCGTAATAATGTGCCCTTGTGGCCATGGAGGTTCACTTGCAATGACTTCAGGCCAATCATGGTCGTCCGGGAGATTAGTCGGTGCACGTATGTTGGGCTGAAAACCCACATTTACCCAAAAAAAATATGCATTTAGAACATTAACACATCATGTTGCATATATCTTATTTTTTGTATCGCATCATGACAATTACCATGAACAATTAGTTGAGTTATGGCAGTTCTAACACTTTGAGCCTCTTCTACTAATACTCTGTAATTTTAAAAAGTATGAAAAGTTACATTCTTTAAAAAACAGTTATAACAGTTCCAACAACTACTCTATTTTAGAGATTCTAACATTAATTATATTATTAAAATATCCAATACATTTAATAAAATATTAATTCTCTCTTCTAAACATTTAAGTGGGGGTTAGAGGTGAATATGTTCCAATGATGGCCTTCTGGACAAGATACGAATGCCATGAATTCTTAGTAATGCCTTTTGGCTTAATGAATGCTCCGGCCGTATTCATGGATTTGATGAACCGAGTATGTCTCCCCTCTTAGACAAATCGATGATTGTGTTCATCGAAAACATACTCGTTTACTCAAAAAATGAAGAAGAGAATGAACGTCACATTCGGGAAGTCCTTGAAGTTCTTTGAAGGGAGAAATTATTCGCCAAATTCTCCACATGCGAATTTTGGCTTCAGGAGGTGGACTCATCCAAGATTGAAGCAATGATGAATTGGAACTGCCGACTAGCCCAACGGAAATCAGGAGCTTCTTGGGATTAGCCTGTTACTACTGACGGTTTATCCAAGATTTCTCAAAGATTGCATCACCATTGACGACCTTGACAAAGAAGAACATCAAATTTGTGTGATTCGAAACCTAAGATCGAGTGTTCAAAATTTTGTAGAAAACATTATGTGAGGCGACAGTCCTATCTCTACCCAAGGGATCGAAAGACTTTGGGGTCTTTAGCGACACTTCAAAAATGGGTTTGGGATGTGTGTTGATGCAAAGGAGAAGGTGATTGCTTATGTGTCTTGCCACTTCAAAAATTGGAATTGGCGGTAATAGTTCGCTTTGAAACTATGGTGACACTATCTTTGTGGTACAAAGTGCACTCTCTCTACGTACCATAAAATCTTGAAATACATTTTAGACCAGAAGGAGTTGAATATGCACCATAGAAGATGATTGGAGCTATTGAAAGACTTGGATTGCAAGTTGCTTTATCACCCCGATAAGGCGAACGTAGTAGCGGATGCCCTAAGATGAAAAGGTCATAGTGGAAGTTTGCAAGTATCATTCTCAAGGATCGATGTAACGTTTAGCTTGATAGAAAAAATGAAAGCATGTCAAGCTGAGGCACTTCTAGTAGAGAATTTTAAGGCAGAGGTTATGGTTAAGCAGGTGGTCTTGTTGAAGGAAATGGTCAAGGTTTCATACTTTTCCAAGGCCGAGTGTGGGTACCTAAGCTTGAAGGGAATCAAGAGTTTCTTTTGGAGGATGACCATAAATCCAGGTACTATATACATCCCAGGGGAACGAAAATATATAGAGATCTAATATTGAATTATTGGTGGCCCGTTATGAAATCAGATGTGTCCAAGTTCTTTGAAAGTTGTTTTACTCGTCTGCAAGTCAAAGCGAAGCACCAAAGGCCATATGGGAATCTCTAATCCTTGGAGATTTGGAATGGAAATGGCAACACATTACCATGGGCTTTGTGACAAAGTTTTCGAGAACGTTGAGGGGCCATGACACGATATGGGTGGTGGTGGACCGATTGACCAAGAGTGGACATTTCTTGGCAATGTTGGAAACTTTGCCGATGGATAAATTGGCAAAATTGTACCTTGACGAGGTAATTTCAAGGCACGGGATGCTAATATCTATTGCATGGGGTGCTAATATATATTATCTCATATCAGGATAGTAGATTTATTTCAAACATTTGGGATGGCTTATGGAAGGAATTGGGAACAAAGATAAAGTTGAGCATGGCATACCACCCTTAAACGGATGGTCAAAAAGAAAGGACTATCCAAACTCTAGAAGATATGTTGAGGTTGTTTCTTATCGATTATGGTGGTAACTATGTTGATCACAATCTCTTAGGGATTTGATGATGATCATTATACTTAGTGAAAATCAGTTCAGATTGTTTTAGTTTGTTTGATTTAGTTTCAACGATCAACACCGAGTCTGTTCAGTTATCGCTGAACATGTAATGTAATAGTTGGTTAAGTGATCCCTAAAGACAAAGCCTCACACCGAAAATAGCCTTCAACGACTGTCGAAGATATAGCTGAAGAAAGAGATAGTATACTAATGATCTGAAGCAGAATTTAGTGAAATCATGACTCATCTACTAGGCGTGACAATCTAACAAAGACTTAGTGATAGCTAAAAAACTTCTCAGCAATTCAAGCCATCACTGATCAAGAGTCTTACTCTACAAGATTGAAGTTTGTCTTATCCTATCTGCACAAAAGGACGAAGGTACACAGTACGATTGATTTCTTTTCTACAATTGTGCTTACCAAATTTCTGCCACCTTCTTACAAATGCGGCTCAAAGCATGCTGATTTAGATCATTCTAACTCTGAGGACTTATCAGACCCTGAACTATCAGGGTTTGATGATTCACTAGCACTCTTGAAAAATTCTTTTCAAAGATTTGCAAGAAAGAGCAACTTTAGAAGAAATCCTCTTTTATCTATCCCTGACACGCCCAAATCAAAATCAATCATGGTTGACAAAGCTTTAGCGACTTGCAATAACTAGGGATGGCAGAAAACCCCGAACCCGACGGCGAAACCGAAACCCGACTAAGTTCGGGTTGGGTCGGGTTAGACAATTTCGGGTCGGGTTAGGCAACGGGGAAAATTTCGGGGATTTTATTGGGTTCGGGGCAATGTATCCCCGCCCCGCCCCGATATATATATATATATATATATATATATTAATAAAAATAAAATTATATATATATTATTAATATTTAATATAAATATGTTTAATATATATTATTAATATAATTATGTTTAATATATATATATATATATATTATTAATATAAATATAAATATGTTTAATATATATTATTAATATTTAATGTAAATTATATATATATATATTATAAATATGTTCGGGTCGGGTTCGGGTTCGGGGATTCCCCATCGGGTCGGGGACGGGGCATAAAAATTCCCGACGGGGCACCCCGAATAAAAACCCAACGGGGAACGGGGCGGGGACGGGGGACGACAAACCCGTCCCGTTGCCATTCCTAGCTATAACTGCGAAAGAACGGGACATTTTGCTAGTGAGTGTAGGTCTAAGAAAGTTGTAAAACCTTCTTCATCAAAAAAATCCATGGTCGATAAGTACCAGAAGATGAAGGATAAATATCAGAAGCTGATGGAATTCAAGCAAAAAGGAAAAGGACTTATCATTGAGGATCACGACTGGGTAGACTCAGATGATGAGTCAAGCTCGGATGAAGAATATGCGGCATATCTCTATCTAACTCTCAAGATTGATGAGGTAGAAGAAGAAACATATGAGGCTTCTTCTTCCTCCACTCAAACTTCTAACCCCTCTTAGGTATCACTTGTATCTGATTCTTCTCTAGCTGAAGTTGATAGACGCATGCCAATCGATTCGTTGACGGTTGACCTTTACAATGCTCTGAATGGCAAAACACAAGCTGAAAAAAATTAAATATAAACCTATCTGAACAGGTTGAAAAATTCCATATAGAAATACAAGAGCTGACTAAGATCGAAGAAAATATAAAATATCAAAGTCATTGTAAATGAAATCATCAGCATTAAACTTAAGCCAACTATAGATGTGCTAAGAGTCGAGAAAGCCACTGTTGAAAGATGGTGTAAATCCTCAGCTAAGATAACTGAGATGCTCAGATACCTACTCAGTGAAAAACAATTTGGGATATGATTCTAAAAATGGCAATCCTAACAGATATCGTTCCGAACTAAAATTCGGAATGTTCATCTCTTCTGTATTTGAAACCTCATCTTCTCAGTACTCTTCTTCTACTCCTATCCTTCAGGAAACTCCTAAGAGTTCCAAGTCAATGGAAAAAGGCAAGTCTGTTTCCATCACACTTACCAAAACCAAAAAGTCCCTAGGCTGAAGAAGAATTCCTCTAAACCTTCAGTTGTTCAACCCTCAACTCCTGGAACAAAGATATTTGGACCTTTTCAAAGACCTACTACAAAGCTACAACTTAACTTAAAACCAAAGAAATCATAAGAACTAAAACTTCATCCGAGAATGGATCACTAAGGACTTGATCAATTGGGTGACTCTTTGTCCATCTCTGAACGGGTTTTTGATCGTTCATATCTAATGAGATATGAGGTTGAGGTAGAGATACTGAAGATGAAGCTTCAACATTTGGTTCATCAGCAATCAGAGGATGTGGTTCAGATTGAACAACATTTACTGAAGGTTGGTTAGAGCTTGAGAGTGATTAAATGTTTAAGGATTTAGAGGGAGGTAAAGTATTTATAGGCTCAACTAAGATCCATGAAGAGGACTCAACTTCATTTGTTTGCATACTTGATACAATGATAGGATCATCATCAACATTGTGTTGTTCAGATGGTGGGTTATTGGTGATAGATGCTTCAGGTTGAACAACATGAGAAAACATCCTTTGATTTAACTTATCATTGTCAAGAATAGGTCATGAGTTTGCTAGGAAGTATTCATCAAAGGTGATGTGCATGGTTTCTTCTATAGTTTGTCTTCTTTTATTGAAGACTCTGAAGGCTTTGGATATTGAGGAGTATCCGAGAAATATACCATCATCAGCTTTGGTGTCAAACTTTCCAAGATTATCTCTATTTTTTAGGATATAGTATCAAAAACCAGATATATGAAGAAAACTGATAGTTGGATTTCTACCATGGAAGAGTTCGTAAGTTGTCTTCCTTAATTGCTTTACAATCAGTGATCGATTTTGAGTAAAGCATGCAGTGTTGACAACTTCAACCCAAATTAGGTTGGTAGATGAGATTCACTGAACATCGATCGAGCAGCTTCAATGATGGTTTGATTTCTTCTTTCAGCGACTCCTTTTTGTTGTGGTGTTCTGTAACACCCCGAATTTCGTTTGGCCGTTTTGCGAAGATGTACAGAGGAAAAAGGAGGTTTCTGCGTCTGTCTACAGGGCGCACGGGTCATGCGCCATCCTTCAGAGAAAACGCACGGGTCGTGCGTATGATCCAGCGGCGAGGCAGTGGGCTTGCACACGGGCCGTGCGCATTTCCTTCTTTGAGGGCGCACGACAGGCTGCTTTTTGGGGTTTGCCTTAAATATCTCATTTGTGAGATATTTCTTATAATATCTCAAAATCTCAGTCTCTATCTTCCTTTTCTCTCTTTTCTTCTTTCGATCTTTGACTCTCGTTTGGTTGCTAGTTTGCGGTGTTTCTAGCAAGGGGTCGGTGTTTTAAGCTTCACCTCTACGTCGTGATCGTTATCTGGTTTTCCGGGTTTTATTCTAAAAACCTACTGGTGAGTTCCTACTACCATTTTACAAACTTTATACATGTCAAAACTCTTATTTGCGAAATCCGAAGTATTTCTACGGTATGATTTCATGTTCTCTACATTTTGATATAAATGAAGTTTTTGGCGATTATCGGGGTTCCCGATCAGTTTTGACTAAAATGACTGTTTCCGCCTTATTGAAGTAAAATGACGTTTTACTTGCACATTATGTGGATATGTGAAAAGAATGTTTAAGAACTCATTTTTTTATGATTTTCATTCTTACCAGAAGTTGAACTGGAAATGACATTTTGTTTATAAAATGTGTTTATACCATATGTTTATTTATGGTTCGTCACATATGTTGTTGTGACGAGTCTGTACCATTACTAGCAGATCCCTAGGTTTTGAGTCGACTGTATTGTTGGGATGTCATATTCCCCATTTTGTAGCTATGGATGCATATGATACTCGGGGGCAACTTGGTACGGTTATGTGAGGCCGGATACTAGCCATGGTTCATAGTGATCCTAGTGAAGGAGTATACATTCGTTTTGCTTGGGGGCTCGATCTCACGTTGTAGCACGGACCTATGTGTTCGTATCCTTGGATTCCAATTGTTTAGCTCATAACTCGGATTTTCGCCTACTTTGTGTTACGCCACAATCCTTGGTAAAAGGTTTTGTCGTCGGTCCTTTGATGACATGTTTATAACGAAAAAGCCTCTTTGGAAATATTATCTTATGATGCAAATGTTTATATCTTTTGAGCTTTATAAAATGTATGTTCTCACCAGGCTTTAAGTCTGACACTTTTTCTCAAATGATATGTATAACAGGTTTCCCTTAGCGGTGGGATGCACTGGGTTTTGAGAGACGAGTTGGGTCTCGGGGCATTTTGAGATGACTAAAGTGTTGATAGTTGGGCATTGTTAAGTCCCATTCTTTTGATGAATTTTGAATTGTCAACTGATGTAATCTAGATAGTTATGTTTAGATTAGTCTGTTGATGAATTCTAAATCCGTACAGATTTTTGTAAAGTCTTAAGGACTGATACACCTTTTGTGGAGTTTATAGCAACACAGATGTCATATTGCCTTATTTGAGAAGTTTTATTTTACTCTGATTTTTAGGGTGTTATAGGTTGGTATCAGAGCTCTAGTTTGAGTGAACTAGGCATGAATGTAAGATGTCTAGACTTAGACCGAGTATGATAAGAATTGATCCGTGAGATTGGGTAGAGCTTCTAAGATGGGTTGGTCTTAGAGTCGACGGAAAGTACGTTTATCAGGCGTTGTGGCGATGGTGACAAGAACCTTTATGTGTTATATGTTCATAATCTCACTTAGCTAATGTTATTATGAGGATATTGTACGTAAATGTGCTTGAATTTCTGTTACTGTGACAATTGGTAATGTGGTAGTACGTTTCCTTTGTGTTTATTCAATCTGTCTCTTATCTCTTTTCCCGTTTTGTGAAGCAGTTTGTCATGGTGAATACGCGTGGTAGACCGCGTACGCGTGTTGATGGTCTGGAAGCGACAGCCTCCACCGCTCGTCAGCCGGAGGGAGTTGAGGTTGTTGTGCGACCACCTGTTCAGCAAGGGCTAGGTAGGGGGCCAGAGGTCATTCCGCGAGTAGACCTGGATTCGTCACACCCAGTCATCAGGGATGCTAGTTCCCCGTCTGAGTTGATGGCCAGCATGATGTTGGCAATGAGGGAAGAAATGGCAAAGCAACAAGAGTTTCTGTTGAAAGTGATTGAGGACCGCGATGTGAACAATCGGAGGAGTGACACGGTTGTGGAAAACATTGTAGCGGGTCCTGGAGGCGCTGGTACAGGGGTCAGGGTTGAGGAGCATGGGATTGTTGGTGCTCCAGAAAATAGGAAAAGTTGTTCCTACAAGTCCTTTCTGGGTTTCGGACCACCAGAGTTCTCTGGTTCCGACGACCCAATCTTGTGTGTGAAGTGGATTCGAGCGGTCGAGCAAGCTTTTGGCTCTTCCGAATGCGGAGATGATCAGAGAGTGCGGTTCGGTACCCAACTGCTGAGGGTTACTACGCTCATTTGGTGGAATGTCATTCAATCCACCCTATCTCCTACTGTGTTGGCTCAGTTATCTTGGGCCGAGTTCAAGAAAAAGCTGATAGAAGAGTTCTGTAATGAAAGAACAATGGACTGAATCGAGAAAGAATTCCGGTCTCTGGTAAAGGGAAGCCTGACGGTGAGGGAGTACACCCGTCAGTTCATGGAGAAGCTTGATCTGGTGGGGCACGCTGCCCCAACAGAGAAGGATAAGATGAAGTCCTATCTGAATGGTCTACCCGTGGACATGCAATCTATGGTCCACAATTCTAAAGCTTCTAACCTCCGCGAGATGGTTGAAGAAGCTCAGTACATGGAAGAGATGTTCGCAAGGAACAAAGCTGAGAAAGCCGTGGTGGTGACTGATAATAGAAAGTGGGAGAGCAATTCTGCTCATCCCAAGAGATCACGACCTTTTGGCGGAAACCGAAACTTCAGCAATCAGCAGGAAGCTAGGTGGTGCCACAAGTGTCGAACTAAACACCACGGTGACTGTAACACCACTTCTCAAACTTGTTATAAGTGTGGGAAACCTGGTCACACTGTCAGAGATTACCCGGTTAGAGGACTTGTCTGTTATGAGTGTAAGGCACCGAGGCACGTGAAAAGAGATTGCCCGAAGCTTGTGTCGGGTATCACGCTAGCAAGGAAGGAGAACCCTCCTAGGGTTCCGGGTCGAGCATTTCAGATGACGGCCGATGAGGCCAAGGCATCCGCTGATGTGGTATCGGGTACTTTTCTTATAAACTCTGTACCTGCTGGTATTTTATTCGATACAGGTGCCAGTTTCTCTTTCGTATATGATTTCTTCTGTAAGAAGATTTATATGCCCACTACTAGTCTTGAGGGTGCATTAGTGGTAGAAATAGCCGATGGTAGTCAATTTCTAATCCACGATGTTCTGAAGCAGTGTACTCTTAGTATCGAAGGGAGAGAATTCTCGATAAATCTACTGCCGATGTTAATCGGGGGTTTCGATGTTGTGGTCGGCATGGATTGGTTGTCAAACAATCACGCCGAGATCGTATGTTCCAAGAAGTTGATTCGACTTCCCAACCCCTCTGGCGAAGTCATTGTCATCTATGGTGAAAAGAGAAGAGGTGAAGTGGCAATAATCACAATGGCAAAGGCACGCAAGTGCTTAGTAAAAAGGATGTTCGTCTTTCCTAGCCTATGTGATCGATGCCAAGTTAGAGAAATCAAAGCTGAAAGATGTGAAGATTGTGCGTGAGTTTCCAGATGTCTTTCCGGACGACTTACCCGGGTTACCACCTGATCGTCAAGTGGAGTTTCGGATTGACCTTGTACCTGGAGCAACATCAATTGCTAAAGCTCCTTACCGTTTAGCGCCATCAGAGATGCAAGAGATGATGGCACAACTTCAAGAGATATTGGAGAAAGGCTTTATAAGACCGAGTTCGTCACCCTGGGGAGCTCCGGTCTTGTTTGTAAAGAAGAAAGATGGCACGCTGCGAATGTGCATCGACTATCGTGAGTTGAACAAAGCTACAGTACAGAACAAATATCCTCTTCCGAGAATAGACGACTTGTTCGATCAACATCAAGGAGCGGGTTGTTTTTCTAAAATCTACTTACGTTCGGGTTATCACCAAGTGAAGGTGAGGGAAGAAGATGTTCCGAAGACAACTTTTAGAACACGTTACAACCATTACGAATTTCTTGTAATGCCTTTTGGCCTAACAAACGCACCGGCGGTATTTGTGGACTTGATGAATAGAGTGTGCCGACCATTCCTCGACCAGTCAGTCATTGTATTCATTGATGACATACTCGTGTACTCCAAGAGCGAGTTAGAACACGAACAACATCTGCGGGAAGTGCTTGAAGTATTGAGAAAGGAAAGATTGTACGCCAAGTTTTCCATGTGTGACTTTTGGCTTAAAGAGGTACAATTTCTGGGTCACGTTGTCACTCGAGACGGAGTGAAAGTGGATCCCTCCAAGATTGAAGCTATGATGAATTGGGAATCTCCCAAGAGTCCGTCAGAGGTCCGAAGTTTCTTAGGTCTGGCGGGGTACTATCGCAGATTTATCCAAGAGTTATCGAAAATCGCTTCTTCCTTGACAGTTTTGACTCGGAAGAATGTGAAGTTTGAATGGACCGAAAACCAAGAGAAGGTTTTCCGTATCCTTCAAAAGAAGTTATGTGAAGCTCCGATCTTATCGTTACCTGAAGGGTCAGAAGACTTTGTGGTCTATAGCGACGCTTCGAAGATGGGTTTAGGTTGTGCGTTGATGCAGCGGGGCAAAGTAATCGCTTACGCCTCGAGGCATCTTAAAATACACGAGAAGAACTATCCTACCCACGATTTGGAGTTAGCAGCGGTGGTGTTCGCCCTGAAGCTTTGGCGACACTATCTCTATGGCACGAAGTGTACACTCTTCACACATCATAAAAGTCTGAAGTATGTCTTTGATCAAGAAGAGTTGAATATGAGGCAAAGGCGGTGGCTCGAGTTACTTAAAGATTATGATTGTGAATTGCTTTACCATCCGGGTAAGGCGAACGTGGTGGTCGATGCGCTAAGTCGGAAGGACTACAGCGGAAGCATTTGGGCTACCCATTCGAGAATCGAGTTAGTGTCTAGTCTTGTTGAAAAGATCAAGGAATCACAAGTGGAAGCATTGCTGGAAGAGAATCTCAAAGAAGAAGTCATGACGAAGCAGCGGTTGCCCTTAACGGAAGATAGCCGTGGGGTAAAACTGTTTAGCGGTCGCGTGTGGGTACCCAAGATTGGGGGTAACTGTGATCTGTTGCTTGAAGATGCACAGAAGTCCAAGTATTTCGTTCATCTGGGGAGTACAAAGATGTACAGGGAATTGAAACTGTATTATTGGTGGCCAGTAATGAAACTTCATGTAACACGTTATGTAGAGCGTTGTGTGACGTGTTCGCAAGTTAAGGCCGAACACCAACGACCGTATGGGAGTCTTCAGTCTTTAGAGATTTCTGAGTGGAAGTGGGAGCATATCACCATGGACTTCGTGACGAAGTTTCCTAAAACACTTCGAGGCCACGATACCATTTGGGTGATAGTTGATAGATTGACAAAGAGCGCTCACTTCTTGGCTATGCGCGAGACACTACCGATGGATAAGTTAGCGAAACGTTATATCAATGAGGTGGTCTCGAGGCATGGAATACCATTGTCAATCGTGTCATATCGCGACAGTCGGTTCACTTCGAACTTTTGGGATGGGTTTCAGAAAGAGCTTGGTACGCGAGTTAAGTTGAGTACGGCTTACCATCCACAGACCAACGGGCAAAGCGAGAGAACGATCCAGACTTTAGAAGACATGCTGAGGTCTTGTGTCATTGATTTCGGGGTAGTTGGGACTCTCACCTGCCTTTGGTGGAGTTTGCTTACAACAATAGCTACCACTCGAGTATTAGAATGGCACCTTTTGAGGCATTGTATGGGCGAAAGTGCCGGACTCCCGTGTGCTGGCTTGAAGAGTGGGAAAAGCAGTTCTCCGGACCTAAATTAGTGCAAGAGACGTCCGATAAGGTCAAATGCATTCGTGAAAGAATGAAAGCGGCTCAGGATCGGCAGAAAAGCTATGCCGATAAGAAGAGACGACCGATAGAGTTCCAAGTGGGTGACCGTGTGATGCTTAAGGTATCGCCATGGAAGGGTATTATCCGATTCGGAAAACGTGGGAAGCTGAGTCCCCATTTCCTCGGACCTTTCAAAGTGCTTAAACGGGTGGGTTTGCAAGCCTACCAGTTGGAACTGCCACCGGAGTTGAGCAAAATTCACAACACGTTTCATGTTTGTTACCTTCGAAAGTGTTTGGCTGTGGAAGACAACGTTATTCCCCTCTCAGAGTTAAGAGTGGACGAAGGTAACCGTTGTGTGGAAGAACCCGACACCATCCTAGAGAGAAAGTCAAAGAAGTTGCGTCACGAAGAGGTCACTTTGGTCAAGGTGTAGTGGAAGCATCACCGGGGAGTAAATGTGACGTGGGAACCCGAGGAGGATATGAAATGAAGATATCCTCACCTTTTTGAGTAGTTGGGATTTCGGGGATGAAATCATTCCCAAGTTGGGGAGGATTGTAACACCCCGAATTTCGTTTGGCCGTTTTGCGAAGATGTATAGAGGAAAAAGGAGGTTTCTGCGTCTGTCTACATGGCGCACGGGTCGTGCTCCATGCTTCAGAGAAAACGCAGGGGTCGTGCGTATGATCTAGCGGCGAGGCAGTGGGCTTGCGCACGGGCCGTGCGCATTTCCTTCTTTGAGGGCGCATGGGTCGTACGCCCTGTCACGCTGCTTTTTGGGGTTTTCCTTAAATATCTCATTTATGAGATATTTCTTATAATATCTCAAAATCTCAGTCTCTCTCTTCCTTTTCTCTCTTTTCTTCTTTCGATCTTCGACTCTCGTTTGGTTGCTAGTTTGCGGTGTTTCTAGCAAGGGGTCGGTGTTTTAAGCTTCACCTCTACATCGTGATCGTTATCTGGTTTTCCGGGTTTTATTCTAAAAACCTACTGGTGAGTTCCTACTACCATTTTACAAATTTTATACATGTCAAAACTCTTATTTGCGAAATCCGAAGTATTTCTACGGTATGATTTCATGTTCTCTACATTTTGATATAAATGAAGTTTTTGGCGATTTTCGGGGTTCCCGATCAGTTTTGACTAAAATGACTGTTTCCGCCTTATTGAAGTAAAATAACGTTTTACTTGCACATTATGTGGATATGTGAAAAGAATGTTTAAGAACTCATTTTTTTATGATTTTCATTCTTACCAGAAGTTGAACTGGAAATGACATTTCGTTTATAAAATGTGTTTATACCATATGTTTATTTATGGTTGGTCACATATGTTGTTGTGACGAGTCTGTACCATTACTAGCGGATCCCTAGGTTTTGAGTCGACTATATTGTTGGGATGTCATATTCTCCATTTTGTAGCTATGGATGCATATGATCCTCGGGGCAACTTGGTACGATTATGTGAGGCCGGATACTAGCCATGGTTCATAGTGATCCTAGTGAAGGAGTATACATTGGTTTTGCTTGGGTCTCGATCTCACGTTGTAGCACGGACCTATGTGTTCGTATCCTTGGATTCCAATTGTTTAGCTCATAACTCGGATTTTCGCCTACTTTGTGTTACGCCACAATCCTTGGTAAAAGGTTTTGTCGTCGGTCCTGTGATGACATGTTTATAACGAAAAAGCCCGGTTGTGGCAAAGGTTTCAATTGTAAAATTTAACCTCTTTAGAAATATTATCTTATGATGCAAATGTTTATATCTTTTGAGCTTTATATAATGTATGTTCTCACCAGGCTTTAAGTCTGACACTTTTTCTCAAATGATATGTATAACAGGTTTCCCTTAGCAGTGGGATGCACTGGGTTTTGAGAGACGAGTTGGGTCTTGGGGCATTTTGAGATGACTAAAGTGTTGATAGTTGGGCATTGTTAAGTCCCATTCTTTTGATGAATTTTGGATTGTCAACTGATGTAATCTAGATAGTTATGTTTAGATTAGTCTGCTGATGAATTCAAAATCCGTACAGGTTTTTGTAATGTCTTAAGGACTGATACACCTTTTGAGAAGTTTATAGCAATACAGATGTCATATTGCCTTATTTGAGAAGTTTTATTTTACTCTGATTTTTAGGGTGTTATATGTTCTCACAACTGAGATGTTGTAAGAAATTTCGTTGGTCTCAAAGAAGTTATCAAGAGTACTATTTTTGTAGTTGGTACCATGATCACTTCTTATTGACCAAACTATCATATTGTTCAACACTTCCATTTTCCTAATGAAACAGATGATTTCTTATGCGGTGTCACTCTTGGCCCTTAGAAACATTACCCAGGTATATCATAAGAATTCGTCCATTATTACTAGTGTATATTTTTTTTCTAGTGGTGGATTGTATGTTGACAGGGCCAACTAGATCCATGTGGAGAAGATGAGGAGGAGTAGTCACTGAGGAGAATTTCTTAGCTTTAAATCTTGTTCTTGTTTGCTTCCCTTTCTCACATGCTGAACATAGAGATTACTTAGCATATTAATGTTCAGGTAAGCCAGCGATAAGTTCTTTCTTTGAGAGATCATTCAGTGCTTTAAAACTTAAGTGAGAAAGCCATTTGTGGCATAGCCAGTTGACATTTGAGGAGGCATTAGAGAGAAAGCATATGTTTTCATTGTTGGAAGTGTCCATGTAAATACCATAGACATTTTCCATACGATTACTAGGTAGACCATGTTTTGTATCTTTGTCGGTGACAGAATAAGTTCTCTTGGTGAAACATACTTTATAGTCTTTGTCACAAAGTTGACTGATACTGAGAAGATTGTGCTTCAGTCCTTCTACTTGGAAAGTAGTTACACCATTAGTCAACACGCCAAATCCTCTCCAAATGCTACTGAGGGACCTTTCTCTTCCTTGTATTCTGAAAGAAGGATCTTGTTACCGGTCATGTGTCTAAAGCATCTGCTATCATGATACAAGATACCCTTCAGGTCCTACAATCATAAGGAAGATTAATTTTGAAATGGTACCCATTTTGAAATGTGTCCAACAAGGTTAGTAGAGATGGAAGGTTCAACTTTCTTCACTTTTTCTGATGACTCAACTTCACTAGCAATCTTCACCATAGTTAATTTCTTAACTCTGGTGGTATTCTTCACGTTGGAAGGTTTCTCAGCCTTGTTGACGTTCTTAGCCTTAGCTGACTTTTCAGTTTTGGCAACCATCTTCACTCTAGATGATTTCTCAGCTTTAATGGTTGTGGGGAACTTAGTGGCAATATGATCAGTAAATCCACAATGATAACATTTCCTATAGCTGAAAGTAGCTTTAGTACCAAAAGCATAGTAGTTAGAAAGATTTAGATGAGTAGGGCCAAGACCGAGAATACCTTTTTCTTCAGATTTCGGAGGAACCATTAGTTCTTCAGATTTCTTTGGTTTCAGATCAACCTTCAGTTTAGGAGTTGGTCTCTGAACGTGTCTAGAGATCTTAGTTCCAGATGTTGATGGTTTATTTGCTGAAGGCTTTGGAAAGGTCTTCTTCAACTTAGGAGTGTTGTGGGTCCTTTGAGGAGGGTTGGCAATAGCTTTGCCTTTTTCCAGACCCTTGAAACTCTTAGGAGTTTCCTCAAATTTTGAGATAGAGGATGAAGAGCACTGAGATGAAGAGGTGTCAGGGATAGATGAGACGAACATTCCAAACTTAAGCATGGAACGATCTATGTCTGGATTATCCTTTTCAGATTCATATCTGAGACAACTCTTAACCTAAGAAGGTATTTGAGCACTAATTATCTCAGTTATCTTTGTTGAGAATTTGCATCATCGTTCAACAGTAGCTTTTTCAACTTTTAGCTCAATGATAGCTTTTTCGCATTCTATGCTGAATAGCTCATTTACAATAACCTAATCCTTTAAACTTTCTTCTATATTAGTTAGTTCTTGGATCTTTAAATGGAATTTCTCAAGTTGGTTAGTTAAATCCATGTTTTGTTTTTCACCTTGTGTCTTACCATTTAAGGCCTTATAAAGATCAACAATCAACATATCGATAGCGCGACGTCTATCATCTTCGGTAAGAACCGGATCTGTAGAAATTGATACCTGAGAGGTTGATGAGGTTTGAGTAGAGGAGGATGAGGCTTCATATGTTTCATCCTTTACTTCTTGGATCTTGACCATTTTAGATGGAGGTTGTCCACATCTTCTTCATCTGAGGATGATTCTTCTTCTGAATCAACCCAGTTATGTTCTTCAGCGACAAGACCTTTACCTTTGCATTGATAGTTTTTCACCTTTTTGTACTTTTATTTATGTCTTAGGTATTTGTCGTCTCTAGGTTTGGATGATGAAGAAGGTACAATTGCTTTCTTTGACCTGCATTTACTAGCAAAGTGTCTTTTTTATTCACAATTGTAACAAGTCGTTGAAGCTTTATCAACCAAGGTTGGTTTAGGCTTATCAATGATAGCAAGAGGCCTATTTCTTCTGAAATTGCTCTTGCCTGCAAATCTCCTAAAGGAGTTTGTCAAGACTGCTAGAGAGTAATCAAATTCTGATTGACCAGCGTCTGATATGTCCTCAGACTTAGGATCTAACTCAGTGATAGTCAAAGTAGAAGGGTACTTGACAGGAACAATCTCTGAAGAGACTAAATCAACAGGAGTGGTTTTGTAGTCTTTAGAATCTTTTATAATATTCTTCTTCAGTTGTCGATATTGCTAATGGTTATGTAGAATCCCATAAAGAGTACCCAGAGAGAGAGAAAGAGAGTTTTGAGGTCTTTTGTCAGGTTAAGACATACTGAACAGTTGTCCCAACTTTACTGGGGAGACATTCTAGAAACTTTGTTAGAGTGTCAGAGTTGTATTCCCGTACAACTATTCTTAGATTAATTAATAAGCATTTAAAGCTTTGATGTACTTCAGACATAAATTCATTATTAGCATAAATGAAACCTTCGTATTGTATTACCAGATTTATCTTTCTAGTGTCATGTAATTCAGTAGTACTTTCATATTGAACACAGATTGTGTCCCATATGGATTTTGGTGTCTTGAGGTGCATAATTAAATGGTATACATCGTCAGGGAGTGACATTGCAATAACAATCCTTGCTTTAGCTTCTACGACCACTTTCTTCATGTCTTCATCAATCCGCTGACGGACTTGTTTGGCCACTTCCCTTTCAGGGATGGCCTCAGTAGTGGAAGTGGTAGGGACAGTGGGTGCAATAACATATGGAACATATGGCCCATTTTCTACATATTTAGGAATAGTGGGATCCACCCATTCAAGAAAAAGGATCATACAATTTTTCCATAAATTAAAGTTATCTCTACTAAATCGTGGGGTTTAGCAAGAGAACTATTATCATAGTAATTTGTGTTTGTGTTAAGTGCCATAATTAAAGAATAGAAAGGAAGAGATTAAGAAAAATCTTGTTTATTAGATTAAACAATCTGCTCTGATAGCATTGTTGGTCCCAATAAGGATTCTACAAGGGTTTAGGTTTGTAGAAGGGGGGGGGGGTTGAATACATACACACAATATTACTTTTTAATTTTGTTTATTGATTATAAGGAGATCAAAAACATAATTTACAGATTGTTGCAGAATTAGATAAGGAAAACCTAATCTAAAAAATCTTTGCGAATCACTATGTTTCTTGCACAAGAAAAAAGAAAGAAGATGAAGAAAAATATTTCTATAAAGATTCAGAAGAGAAGGATCCTTGGAGAGGAGGGTCTTCATTTCTATTTATACCCTATGCAATTAATGCAAGTTATAAGGTACATTCCATGTGTCCATGAAGGATTGGTTGCATGCATTTGACTTTATCCAAGCCATGCTTTTAGCCGTATGATGAATAGCAGAGCAGGAGGGAGTTTGTACGGATATAGAAAAAGCAAGTATGCTTTTGTACTATTGTACTATTTGTGCAAGTAGATAATAAAAACAAATCTTGTGTAGCACGATTCTTGATCAGTTATCACTGGTGGGTGTCTTCAGCTTTCACTGATGAACATCTTCAACTTTCACATAAGCGTGATCAGATTTGTCACACTTTGTAGACTAGTCTTGGTGTCACTGAATCCTGCTTCAGATCATGAGTAGACTTTGTCTTTATCATCAGTTTGGTCTTCGACTTCTGCTGAGGTTTTCTTTCAGTATGAAACTTGTGTTCATGGATTACATATATAAACTGTTTACTTAATAAAGTACTAAGTGATCACTGAACAGACTCAGTGAATAATCGTTGATGTTGAAAGACTTAGTCACCGACAATTAATGTAAGTTTCACAAAGTAAAGGATCATCATCAAATCACTGAGAGAGTTTGGATCAACAGGAAACGAAAACCAATAACCAACATCTAAATATTAGAAGTAAACCAACAACCAATAATGTTCCCAACTGCTGACACATGAATTTTGAAGCCATAAAAAATCCACACATAAAAATTAGAAGATTCTAAAATGTGCAGGCATGATTGAAATTGAGCGCATACCAGAATAGGAAATATTCACCACACCAGTAACAAACAAAAGCACATACCCATCCATCTTCCCGATCTTGAACAAATAGTAACAAAATTCCCAATGAGCAAACCAGAAGCTATCAGTTGCACAAAAAGAACAAGAATATTAATCTCGCACAGTCTCCAACCAAAGAAAATAGGATCAGTATGGTGCTGCCATAATGGAACTTTTATCCAATCTTTATTTATAATAAATTGATTCTTATATTTCTTTTTATATTATTAAGCAAAAGATGATTAAAATACGTACATCACAAAGTACACATGTTGTCTCGTCTAATCAAGGTGATAATTCCTAGTTTCCTACGAACAATATATTTTATGATGTTCTAGGCTCCCAGTCCCAATATAAGAAACGATTTGGATTGTTGCCTAGGCTCAAAGCATTTGGAGGAATCCAGGCATCCACAACAATTGTGCCCACTGAGTTTATCAGGGTTGATTTCTTCCAGTCATAATTTGTCGGGATTAATCTAGGCATAACCTAGGACACCATTAAAAAAAGCATTTGGAGGAAATATAGCACGTACTCCGACCTCCATTTCTAGTACGCAACAACAAGAGCACATTGATAGAATCATAAAGGAGCACAGACATCTCAAACATTATATGACTGTTGTTATGGTGAAGAATATCAAATTCACGACTGATGTAAGATTTATACGACCGAACATATCTTGAAAATAGGTCTTAACCACCAAGGACCATTAGACTAACAGTCGTCACTTTTGACGACAATCGTAAGATATTCTCGACATACAACTTACGACCAAAGACATATGTGCCCTCAGTCATCACTAAGTAGCGACAATCACGAGTAACTAAAGACACATGTTTTTCGTTACTAACTTACAATGAAACCACATACTAACATATGTATATATACATATATACGCATGTCTTCTCTCATTAAATGCCCAACGGACATAACTGAGGACCACAATCAAGAGCAATAAAGACAATGTGTTAGTGCACAAATACGTTAGATACAAGATCATGAAGATGAAAAGTCAAAGTCAAAAGCCCAAGTCAAAGTTTCACAAATGTGTGAATTTTTGTGATTGAATTCAAGAACACACAAACATACTTTCCAAAATTGTTTTTCTTATTTTGTGTTGTTCTTGGAGTTGTAATCATTGTATGATAATTGGTTTGTTGTCTAGAACAGGTTTGATTTGAATTGTTTTGTCCAATTCACTACAAATTGTGTGAATTTTAGATTATTGTTAAGTTTTTATTCAAGTTGAAAAACGTGCTGTGTCTAGATCAAAATTTTATTTTTTGGTGTTTTTGATAGAAATCAATTGATTGTAACCTGTTCAGAATGTGTAAAAGGATGACTTGGTGAAGTTTCAGAGTCAATTTCAAAGTATTGGATTGAATTCAGGCTGAAATTGAATTTTTGAGTCGACGTCTGAAGAACACGCAAGATCCATTTTTCACGCAAACTGAAGAACACACACAGGGTGAAGAACACGCAGGCTGAAGGATTTCTGTGATTTCATGTTATCTGTGAGTTCTTATCAAGAACACGCAAAGTGAAGTTTTAGATCTCAAATTTTTTCTAAGAAAAGAACGCGCAAGGTTCTATCTATGCGAAGTAAGAACACATAGAGTACTGTCAGCGCGAAGTAAGAACACACACATCATTGTATGCGAGTTATTGTCTTATCTTTTGTTTGATCTGCGAGTTTATTGTTCTGAGTGAAGTGGTTTGCGAGTTTATATTTTGCAAGAAGTTATTTTTCTGAAAAAATTTTAAGTATAGGAACGCGCAGAGTGATTGCGCTAAGTGAACTTTAAAAACGCGCATGCTTTGTTCTGCGCGAACCTAGAACTCGCAAAGCACTCTCTCAGCGAACTTAGAACGCGCAGACCTCTGTTTGCCCGAAGTTCTTTCTTTGTTATGCGAGTTCTAACACTTAGAATTTTTTTTTGTTTGTTTTTCAGGTTTGACCAAGTCTGACTTTACAGGTCAAATTTATTTCTTAATTTTTGGACGATCATTTCCAATAAGTGCAATGTTCAATATGACTTCAAGGGATGCACTTGCTATCGGTACAAATGTCAAATCACCAGTTCTTTTCAAAGGCGAATACGAACACTGGAAAGACAGGTTTTTAGACTTCATAGACATACATGAAAATGGTGATAACATCAAGATGTCTATTGAAGAAGGTCCTATGATTCCAATTACTATGGAAATTCCAGATGATGGATCCTATGATAGTGAAGATGGAAATGTGGAAAGAGAACAAAAGACAAAGACGGTACCTAAGGATATTTCTCAATATACTAAAGAACAGAAAAACAGATACAAGGCTGACAAACAAGCTAGAACTCTACTTCTTCAGAGCATACCAAATGAGATCTACATCAAAATAGACAGCTACAAGGCAACGACTAAGAAGATGTGGGATCAATTAGAGAAAATGATGTTGGGTTCCAAAGTTGGCAACCAGATGAAAGTTGCAAACTGCATAAGCAGTTATGGGGAGTTTAAAGCCAAAGCTGGAGAATGTCTTGAAGACACTTATGATATGTTTGTTTCTTTCATAAATGTGTTGACAAAGAACAAGGTTCTTATCCCAGAATGTAGTGTAAAATCAGATGACAACAAACTATCTAATCAATTTCCATTATTATTTCATTTCACAAATCGATTACAAATTGCTCTCTCAAACTTTCTCTCTCTACACAGTGCACACAATTCTCTGAAGGAACAAAGAGCCATATCCTTATTTAAACTAGGGACAAAACACTCACACCACAATGTGCGCACAACACAAAACACGCACACAACAGAAACACAAAACTCTTACAAAACAAAACACTTACAACACTAACTTTGACTTTGACTTTTATTACAAAAGACTTTGACTTTGCTTGAGAGTTAACTTTTGAGCTTTGACTTGCTTGAACTTTGATCTTCAGTATTAAAGATCTTGTATCCAACAAATCTGTGCACTAACATTCTCCCTCTTTGGATCAAGATCATCTCTAAAAAGATTTTGCAATTCAATCTTCTCTCTTTAAGCTCAATTTGTACAATCTCCCATTTGATCAACTTTTTCTTCCCCAATGTTTGTCTTCAAAAGTAGTAACAATCTCCCCAAGGTTGTAAAACCTCTTTCAGACAGAGGAGAGAAATTATCTTCAGATTTAGCTTAGTTCATTTCAGCAAAATTATCTTCAAAGAAATTTTCTCTAAAATCAACACATCTTCATAATTCTTTGAATTCTTCAACACTTTTTCTTCAACTTGACATAAATTTCTTGATCACTTCACAGATTTCTAGATTCTGTCTCCCAACTATAACATTTCTTTATTCTGTCTCCCCCTTTTTGATGAATGAAGCATGAAATCATCAAAACTCTTTACCAAGAAATGTCACTTTATCTATCCTAATTGATCCAAAAAGATATTCATCTGAATCTTTGCCAATTCAGACAAAATATGAGTGTAACACCTGAATCAACAAATGAATCAGTTAAAGTGTCTGTCAGTAACACGAAGTCACTAAATGTAACGAATACACATTGGAAATGAGCTTTTGTTATGTTCACTCCTCCAGGTCTTCCATTCAATCATCGAAACACCACAAAGGAATTTCTATGAACGTTATGACAAGAAAACCTATTCCTTGTGTGCTCGTCCAAGTGTTTGGAAGAATTAAGCACCGATGATTGCTTTTTGTAGGCTCAAAATTGTGTAAACCATTGAGACAACAACAGTTAAACACAGACTCAATTGTGCATGATCGAAGTGCGAAGGTGGGGCAGACTTCCTTCTTTTTCAATATCCAGATTTTCCAAATGAAAATAAGATAGATTATGTGTTGCGTCCCTTTGAAATATTGAAACATTTTCTTGTTGAGAAGAAAATGAGTAGCTTGTGGGGTTTTTATCAAGAGTTGGCATGGGCTAGTTGTCTGTTTCAATAATGTTCATGAAGAATTGTGAAACATTAGTAATGTGGCTGCCCGACTCAGAAAAAGTTGGTGCAGAGTTTGATATTCTTTTACTCTGTTCTCACACCCTCTTTATTTTCAATCATTGAGCTCACTTCTAACCAAACTATCATTTACATTTTACCTCATCACACAACCCACACTCAGATATATTGACTCCTCACACATTCGATCACTCAATGATTAACTTCTTGGGTAGGAAACACTGGTTAACGTGTGATAATCCCAAAATCACTAAATCACTTAGAGAGAGAAAGTAGAGAAAGAAAGACAATGAAAGAGCCAAGTAGTTCTTGATTAGAATATGCGTGGGTTTCTAACAAAGACAAAAGCCACAAGGGACTTAAATACCCTTGGTTAATACAATACTGAATAAGCCTCTACACACAGTATTAGACCAAGTCTATAAATACAATGATTACTATAAAATCAGACTTAACAATCTCCCCCTTAGTAATCATTGGCGTTGTGGTCTTCAATATCCATCTTCTAAAACAACTCGGACCATCTTAGCGACTTATCGAAGAAGCTTCTTGACTAAAAAAAATTTCTTCTCAGCATCTTTTAGTTTTAAGAAGCCTTTGTTGCCTTAACAAGTATGGACCTGTTTGTGATAAGCTTGAAAGAACAATCGGTTCATCAGCTTGTGCTCTAAACGACACACCTCTTTTAAATGAAATTGAATGAACTGTGGTGGTCGGAGTTGGAACAACTTAAGAATGAGTAGCTGAGAGAACTGAATCTTGAGCGAATCTTGATCAGCAGATAAACGTTTGAACTCTTTGTCTCTTTAACTTCTCCTTAAATTCTCCCCCTCATGACCTTGATGATCTGGATCAACTTGGTCATGAAAATGTTGGAGACGAGTCAGCTTAAGATCTGCCAAATCAGAATAAAGAAGAAAGAGGGAGGATTTACGCTATACGTTTTGTGGCGCAAACCTAAGCAGAAGGAAGCGCAAAGTTAGTTTTGCGCTAGCTGAAGGATGCGCAAAGCTTGTTTTGCGCTAGAAGCTGTTGGCGCAAATCTATGTTTTGCTCTACCAACTGTTGGCGCAAATATGACTTGGAATCTGAAAAATTTCATCTGTTAAGATCTTTGACTCCCCCTACACAAATGCACTAAATTTGACAATTCAAGTTAGCATTCACATAGAAAATCAGATACTCCCCCTCGAAAACATATATGATCTTTTTAGAAAAAAACTCCTTATTCAACCCCCCCCCCTTGAATAATGCACAAACCCATTTAAAACATATATATGAGAACACAAGAATTGAAACATCAAAGTAGAATGAAAAATATACTGAATATGTATTTTGAAACAACTAAATATATAAAATTTTAAACACTAAACAAATTAAATTCTACTGAGAAAATATCACAGATTTATCCATCAAATGAAATCAAATATATGTTGTTGGATACAGATATAAGTTTCATTGCATATCAAGTTAAAACATGTTCAGTTTCAAAAACTTTCATCAATCTATTCAGTGTGCTAGCATGCGAACTTTGATTAGCTTCAAGAAAATACAATTCTAAAAATATAATAGAGAACTTTGCATGAACTCACACTAATCCATCACGAATTAAGACTTTCACAAATTTATAGGTTTATCGCAACTCAAACATATCACCAAGTATCATGAGATGTGTGGTCATTGGCATCTTTTAGTATTGTGCACATTGGCATCTTCACATGAGTGTGCTCTTTGGCATCTTTTAAGCTTGTGCACTTTGGCATCTTATAATAAAAAATTTTGCTAAGTAAAGAATATGCCGTAAACGTAACTTTCTATTTGATCCTATTGCATGATTTGGGTCAGTCGCTCCCATACCAGTTGGCCTTAGGGGACTAGGTGTCAAGCACCCCTTGGAACTTACTCTCCCAGATCAGAAAGGATACATCGACACATCCTAAACCCATTCATACCAGTAGAACATGACTTTCGATCTGGTTCTATAGAAGGATTTGGGTTCAATCACTCCCAGACCAATTGACCTTAGGAGACCAGATGACAAGCATCCCACGGAACTTACTTTCCCAAACCAGAAAGGTCACAGGTACAAACTTTTAAACTTAGAGATTTATGTATTTTATATATATAATATTCATCTCAATCACTCAGTTTTACATCTAAGTGCTTAGCCCATATTTTCATTACTATCCATAATTCAGACTTTTTTAGGATTTCCAAGCATTGTAAACTAAAAATATTCCGAATCACATAACTTTAAAGCATAATACAAAAGTTACAAACATGTTGCTGACTTTTCGACTTTTAAAAGACTTGAAAGTTGAACATATAAAACTTTAATATTAACAAAACAACTTGAAAATTTATCCTAGACACACATTTTATTCAAAAGAAAGAAAACCTATAAAGCTTTTACTTTATTTTCATCTAAGACAAATATAAAGAATTCAGCAAAATGATATTTATTCGAAACAAAATAAAATTCAATAATATTATCTTCCACATAATTTATAATAAATTTGTGTCTCATATGAAAGAAAAAAAATTGGGTTGTACAAATTCAAAAGTTAGTTGAATTTGCTCAGATTCTTGAAAAACATGAGAAAACTGGAACAACATCATTAACAGAGATAAATGCAGCGGAATAAAATAGATGTACTCACAGTTTCTCATTAGTCAGAAGCTAAAAGCGTTGAAGAACGAGTCCTAAACTGACATGTTTAGAAGTCGTAGTCCATTTATGTACGGGTTCTAAGCTGATGTACTTAGAAGCCAACTTGCTCTTACTCCCCCTTGACATTAGGTGCCTGCAACTCAGAAACAATATTTGGTGTTGGAACCCACTTGTATTTGGGTCCATGAAAGTTAGTTGCAGTTCTTGTGGGGAAATATTTGTTAGATTTAACATATAAAGAACAAGAAAAGTAATCAGAGAGATGAACATATTAATTAGTAGAAGATAAAGCATAATCATGTGAACTAGAATCAGAAGAAGAATATGAGACATCTTTTGAAATCCGAATCATTTGCTTTATTGAGTATTTTAAAAATTTATTACAAGAAGCAAATGAATCACTTTTATAGTGTTTGTCTACATATCTATCTTCATCAGTCGTAGAATCATCTGATGTCCGCTTGGCTCTCCATATCTGCTTTAAAGGAGCGCTCAGAGTCCTATCTGAAATCATTGAATCAGAAGAATTAGAACTGTCAGAAATGACTTGATCTTGTTTCTTTGACTTCTTTGACCGTTTTCTTTTACGCTTTGGTTTATAATAATCATCATTGAGCGTAAAAGAATCATCAAGAATTTCGATTTAATATTTGAATTGAAAGAAACAACTTTACCTATTAAACCCAACTGATCAACCAATAAATCTGAATTCACCTCGGAGTCAGAAAAATTTTGAGAAAAGTTTTCATATTTTAGAAATTCCTTTTTGTTTTCTTGAAAATTAGAAGAAAGGCCAGAAACAGAATCTTGTTTTTGAGAAAATAAATTTTCTTCAAGTATTGAAGTCATAAAAGAAAGAATAACATCAAATTCAATTTCTTTTTGAATATTTTGATTTTCCATTTTATCTTCAAGGTCAATGATTTTGCCTTCTAATACTAATGGAGGAGTATATCTCTTAGAATCATAAAAGATCAGAGATATATTTTCCTTATCAGATTTAGTGGCATATATATCAACATAATCATCAGACACTGAAGACTTAATAGGAGATATTTCATTTAAACTTTTTCTGCCTTTCTTTGATTTGTCAGGAAAATATTTGGCATTTTCGCTTGTATAAACAAAAGAAATTTCCTTTTTCTTATTATTCATCCTTTTCTCATTTTCGATTTCTAACACTTGCTTTTCATTCAACCAATCAATTTTAAATTGAGGAGCGTATTTAGCAAGAGTTAGATAATCATATTTATATAAAGTAGGGGATTTTTCTATCGCATTGTTTAAACAATGTGGATTTTCAAAACCAAGTCCCCATTTTTATTTTATAGACTCATAACTCCGCAGTTTGTTCAAATAAATAGTTTGTTCAGATTGATTTCTTCGATATAATTTTTCTTCCAAATTATTTATTTTATCCGAAAAATTATCTTTTAATTTGGTCATTTCAGTCAAAGAATCAAGATAAGTCATATTTGATTTTTCTAAATCATCTAATTTCTTTTGAAAGATGTCTTTTGTATGATTTAAAATATATTTTTCATCTTTCAAAGAAATTTGTAATTTATCAATCAAATTTGACTTTTCAGAATTTAAATTCTTTTCAGATATTAACTTCGAGTGAAGATCAGATAAAGCCGTTATAATAATGTTCATTTGTGAGGAAATGAAAGTGTAATCAAACTCAGAAATTACCTCATCTTAATCAGTGTCATCACTATCACTTTGATCATCTCCAATGAAGCACATTTGAGCAGTCTTGATAGCATCGGTTTCATCTTCAGAGTGATCTAGCCAAAACTCTTCTTCAGCTAACAAAACAGTTCCATTCTCTCTCTTTTCAGCTAGTTCCAATTTCTTTCTGTAATAATCAGAATCCCGAACCTTCTTCACTCAACACTCCTTAGAGATGTGACCGGGCTTTCTACAGTTGTAGCATGCAGTCGGTTTCTTACCCTCGGGCACTTGAACATTCTTGGACCCAGAAGTGAAATGAGGAGAGTTAGAACTCGAACGAGGTTGGAACTTCTTCTGATAGTGTTGAGAGATAAAAATCATAGCTTTCTCAAGATCCTCGCCATCGTCATCAGTTGCACCATCATAAGCATTTTCGGATAATGCTTGTTCAGATAATTTGCTAGTGAGAAGTGCAACTGTGTCCACTGACTTCTTGTTCTTTTTGTCAAGTTTGGCCTTCTTCACTGTGACTATGCACTCATCTGTCAGCATAATCTCGTACATCTCTTGTGTTAAAACACAGTCTCATTGGATTCAAGATCATCCAATCTGAAGATCGCAATCTGAAGCAAAAGCCGGAACGTCGACTCTCGATATTAAAGTCTATGTCTATTTGTAATAAATGTCAAAGTAATCAATGTATTTGTTTATTATTGTAAAAGTTAACTTAATATCTAGTATGTTAGATATTAGTTAACTTAGTTAGTATAGTTAGTTATAATATTAGTTAGATAGATATAATATCTAATATTAAGATATTATTTAGTTTTATTTTTTTATATTACAACTTGTTGTTGCAAGTTGTAGAAAGTGTGTTCAACACACTAACTTAGATATTAGTGTATCTCTAGTAAATCTCTCATAGATCAGAACACAATTCACACATACAAACACACACTTAAAGGTGTAATAGAGAGAAAACAGAGAACACATTCAAACTTTGAATCTGATCAACCTTGTAACCGTTGTTATATATCAATACAGGTTGGTAATCGATTAATGTGTTGTTTCTAAGAACTTGATATTAGTATTGTTGTGGACCGACAATTGGTATCAGAGCCTGATAAAGATCAAAATCAAGTTTTTGTGAAAAACGTCTCTGTGTTCTGTGTTCAAAATCGATTTCGAGATTTAAACTGTTTTAGGTGTTAGAATCGATCAGGTTGTGATCGAAATACATGCTAGATCGAGTTGTGTGTGATTAATTTCAGTATTAAGCTTAAATCGAGTTCCTTTTTGGTGATTTAGTGAGAAAACAGTCGAAGTGGGTAAGTTACTGTACGATCAATTTATTTTCGAAAAAGTGTGTTTTATTGAGATCGAGTGCTTACATTAAGTTCTAGAAGTGTTTCTAGACATATTGGTAGTGTTTTGGTACTGCTAATCGTTTCAGGATCAAGTTCTAGTCGATTTTCGAAGTTTAAGGACGAACATACGCAAAGCAGAAGAAGAACACACGCAAAGTCCCACTTTGCGCGTCTCAAGTGAAACGCAAAGTCCCACTTTGCGCGTCTCAAGTGAAACGCAAAGTCCCACTTTGCGCGTCTCAAGTGAAACGCAAAGCCCACTTTGCGCTCCTCAAAGCAAACGCAAAGCATCTCAAAACTTCACTTCTCGGATTAAACCTCAGAAACGCAAACCTCACAAACGCAAACCTCAGTTTGCGCTTCCCACTAGACCCACAAACCACAGTTTGCGCTTCCCACTAGACCCGCAAACCTCAATTTGCGCTCCTCACTAGACCCGCAAACTTCCATTTGCGCTCCTCACTTGAAACGCAAACCTCCATTTTGCGCCTATCACTATTCAATACTTAGAATATTTTTTTCTGAGAATTTTTTCAAAACTGTAATAGGGTCTTTAATTGTCATAATTTTTTTCTCTAGGGGCGCTGCCCCCATACCCCCGCAAGGGTGTTGCCCCTTGACCCCACCCGCTAACCGGTTAGCGGGACCCCCGTGCTAAGTCTGCCTAGGGGGACAAAATTTCTTGTGTGATCAAATTTTATCTGGGTTAACGATCATATTCAAGTTTTATAATCAATACAGGATGACATCCAGAGAAGCCCTTGCAATAGGAACTGACACCAAGCCACCCATTCTCTTCAAAGGAGAATACGAACAGTGGAAGGATCGGTTTCTGAACATCATTGACAGACATGAGCTGGGTGATTTCATCAGGACATCTATAGAAGAAGGGGTTATGAGACCACCAATGACGACTCGTGTAATTGATAATGTGCCGACTCAGGTTGAACTTAAGTATCATGAACTACAAGATGATAACCTCAGAAGAGCCAAAGGCGACAGATTAGCTAAGTCATACATCTTACAAGGAATCCCAAATGAAATATACGTAAAGATTGACAGCTACAAGGCCTCCGGTAAAGAAATGTGGGATCACCTTGAAAAGATGATGCTGGACTCAAAGGTTGGAAATCAGCTGAAAATCTCCAACTGCCTAAATAATTATGAAGAATTTAGAGGAAGGGTGGGAGAAACTTTAGAAGAAACCTTTGACAGGTTTGTGACTTTGCTGAACGAACTTAGCAAGAACAAAGTTCACAAATCTCAAATTGAGCTGAACGTCAAATTCCTGAGCATTCTTCAACCGGAATGGAAAAGATTTGCTAGGCAAATGAAGCAGATTAAAGACTTGAATGAGATTCCACTTCACGAGGTGTATGAAACCCTCCGACAGAATGAAGAAGAGGTGGATGAAATTCTAGATGAGAAAAGGCAGAGAGGAAAGACAGTTGATGACACAGTCGCTCTTGTAGTCAGGAAAAAGAAGAACAAGGCGATTGTATATGAATCAGAAGAAGATGAAGCTTATGCCAACTCTGACACGGATGAAAATAACCATCTGAAGCAAGCAATGCTTATGCTGACAAGTGCTTTTCAGAAAAGGTTCTACACAAATCCAAGTTCAAACAGTCAGAGATACTCTTCTGGTCCGAACAACTACATCCATAAAGAAAGGGTTGAAGGCAGTAGGTATGAAGGGAAGAGATTTGAGGGAAAGAGAACAGAAGAGAGGAAACCTGAAGAGACAAGGTATCAGTATGAAGGAAAGAGATTAGAGGAGAGGAAACCGGAAGAGAGAAAGTTTAAAGCTGAAGGATCCAGTCAGCCAGAACCACCAACGTGCTACAACTGTGGCAAAACAGGTCACTTTGCCAAGGACTGCCGCAGATCAAAGGTCAGAAACTCTGACTACTACAATAACAAGATGCTTCTTGCAAAGCAACAGGAGGCTGGCAAGGCACTGATAGCTGAGGATGAATACTGGCTCGATCACTCAGACGAGGAAGAAGAGGATGAAGAAAAAGATGAAGCCGTCAACATGTGTTTAATGGGCCAGATAGAATCATATGCTGATGCTGATTCAGATGATGAAGAAGAAGAGGTATGTAATCTATCAGATTTAGAGTTTATGAATAAAATGCATGCCATGAGTTTTAAAACAAAAAGAGTTAGATTCTAATCTTGAGCGAGAAAATGGTGTTAGAACTGACCAAAACCAATTGATACAAAAACTTCGCAATGAAATTGCTGAGAAGAAAGTATTGGTTGAGGTTTTACATAAAGATAATGACACCAACGCTAAGGAAAAGACAATAATTCTTAAAGAGAATTCAGATCTCAAGTCTAAACTGCTAAAATGTGAGATTGATAAATATGAGCTTACAAAATTGCATTCTTCATGTGTTGAAGAAAACAAAAATTTAATTGCAAAAATAGATGATTTGGAAAATAAGTTGTACTCATTAGGTCAGAGTGAACAAACCATTCATCTTAACAAACCGTTGGAAAACAAAGGCAATTGGGGAATCGGTTATAAGAATCCTCACTGTCTACAAAAAGGGATGTCTGAAGTGCCAGGACTTTATGATCATCTTAATATGCTATTAGCTCACAGAATCCTTGAGTTTAAAACTTTTTGGACTAAACTATCGGAAAAGGATGAAGCCAATGAAACGGAAAAACGGTTGAAATCAGCTAAAGTTCATCTTCCATTTTGTTATGCGAAACTGAATAATAGTTATGATAAAAATCCAATATATCAAAAGAAGAAAACTCTTTCAAGTGATTTCTTTCCAAGTTATTCTGAAAAGGAAATGGAGGCGAAGCCTATTAAAGGTAAACTATATGTCCCTCCTCTCGTTTTAGAAAGTAAAATTTCTGAACTCGAGAATTCTTTATCAGATGAAAGACTTTTGATACATATTGAGCAAAATGTTTTTTCAACTGTGTTTTCAAATTCTGTTATTTCAAAAGCTTCAAACTCTGAGGATACGTTTGGTTCATCAAATAAAGAGCTTAATTTTCTTAACTCTAACGGTAGTTTCGATGGTTGTTTTGAACAAATTGACTTTAATACAAAACTTCCTAACCATTCATCCTTTGTTAAGAAATCTTCAAGAAAAACCAGTAAGCCTGTTAATAGTGCAAAATCAACGAAAGTTGATAACTCAGTCTCTGTGAACGCTAAGAGTGCTAAAGGTAAGAATATATCTGAGCTTTCACAGAAACCGAACATTACTGGTAATTCTAAGAAGAAGCAATCTCTTGTTGCTCAAAGGTCTAACTCACTAGTTTCACATGTTTCAGATCTGAGCAAGCAAAGGCCAGAAGTAAATTCTCAATGGCAACCCAAACGGAAGCTTGACAAGACCGTTTTATCGTTTAGTAGTGTTAATTGTAATAAGACTTCGCTTAGTAAAGATGTTCTAATTGCTGATATTTTTGTTTTGAACTCAAAACTTGCTGTTTCTCGTAAACAATATACAATGAAGCAATTATTTCAGTTATCTTTATCTGCTAGAAAGTCTTATATTTATGATAAACATATTTCTATCTCTTGTCATGATTCTGAAGATTGGTTTGGCAATTACCATGTGCATTCATCTCATACTAATTCTTCACATACATTTCAAAAGAAAAGAGGACCCAATTTGAAATGGGTACCAAAATCTTGTGCTAACACAGAAGGACCCAAATTCCAATGGGTACCTAAGGCTAAATCTGTGTTGCAGGCACACAAAGCTTAAAGAGAATGCGACTTCTGATTATGTACAGATCAGGACTCGTTCTTCAATGTCAAAATAGGTTTTTGGATAATGTAGTTCAAAACCCGAACATCAAAGTCAAAATAGGCTTTTGAACAAATCAGGTCAAGACCCGCACTTCGATAATCAAAGTGAAAATTCCAATGTTGTCGTATGAATATCTAAATTTGTCATTTCTCTTATGCAGACTAGTCATACATGGTTCTTGGACAGCGGATGTTCCAAGCACATGACAGGGCAAAAAGAGATACTGTCCAATTTTAAAGACAAATATTGCGGAACAGTAAGATTCGGCAACGACCAGTTTTCTCCAATCATGGGATACGGTGATGTACAACATGACAATATCACTACCAAGAAGGTGAGCTATGTAGAAGGCTTAGGACACAACTTGTTCAGTATAGGCCAGTTCTGTGACAAAGACTTAGAGGTCAACTTCAAAGCCAAGAGATGTTCAGTTCGCAATAAAGACGGCGAAGAACTCTTGGTCGGTACTCGAGAAACAGACCTATACACAATAAACTTATCAAATGTCCAGACTGACAAGCAAGTTTGTCTACTGACGAAAGCATCGATGCAACAAAGCTGGTTATGGCATCGAAGGCTCTCTCACCTCAACTTTCGGTACATCAACAATCTGGTCAGTGGAAAGCTCGTCAAAGGACTTCCAGAGCTGAAATATGAAAGAGAACATCTTTGTGCATCTTGTGAAAAGGGGAAGATGAAGAGGGCTCCACATAAACCGAAGCCTGAACCAAGTACAAATGCTCCGTTAGAGTTATTGCATATGGACTTATGCGGTCCGATGCGAACTCAAAGCTTAGGCGGCAAGAAGTACATACTAGTGATCGTGGACGATTACTCGCGATACACATGGGTCAAGTTTCTACGTTGAAAGAATGAGACACCTGATGTTCTCATTACATTCCTAAAGAGGACCCAGGTGAATCTGCAGAAACCGGTCAAGTTTCTAAGAACAGACAACGGCACAGAGTTCAAGAACCAAAAGGTTGAAGAATATCTCGAATCTGTCGGGATTTCACATCAGTACTCTGCTTCTCGAACGCCTCAACAAAATGGAGTGGTTGAAAGAAGAAACCGAACGCTAGTCGAGGCTGCTCGTACTATGCTAAGTCAGTCAGACTTACCTCTATTTTTATGGGCAGAAGCTGTTTCGACCGCGTGCTACACACAGAATCGATCCATGGTACATCGAAGGTTCAAGAAGACTCCTTATGCGTTAATCAACAACCGAACACCGACAATCAAATATTTCCATATATTTGGATGTAAGTGTTTCGTGCTAAACGATAGGGAGAATCTCAATAAGTTCAGTGCTAAGGCGGACGAAGGAATCTTCATTGGTTATTCCTCGACATCAACTGCATATCGTGTCTATCTGAAGAAGTCAAAGACGGTGATTGAAAGCATCAATGTCACCTTTGATGAAGAAATGGCTTCCGAACAACAACGTTCAGAACCCGTTATAACCGGAGTACTAGCTTCTGGGCAACTCAGTCCAGAACCTGCGTCTCAACAGAATAAATCAGATGAAGCATCAACTTCTACTAACCACTTATCTGATTTAGATTTATTATTTGAATTGTTTTATGATGAATTTCTTGGATCTAATGTAAAGAAATCTGTTGTGGTTGACAGGATGGAAGACTCAACAACTACTCATTCAACCAGTTCAGATGTTCCTATTGAATCAAACGCCCCGATTCAACAAGAAATTACAATTCAAATGCCGACTCCAACAGTTGAAGAAGTGACAATTGATAAAGAGACAGAAGTAGCTGAAACAGTAGGAGATTCTGTACAGATCAATCTACAGGTCAGCATCAAAACCGGTGCAAACTAGGTCAGCATCAATGAACATGTGCATGCATGACTCCTTTCTGAGCAAGTTTGAGCCAACACGCGTATCAGAGGCACTTGCTGATCCAAAATGGGTGATCTCTATGCAAGAAGAGCTAAATCAGTTCGATGCACTTCAAGTCTGGAGACTCGTACCAAAGCCTAAAGGTAAAACCATTATAGGTACGAAATGGGTTTTCAAGATAAAGAAAGACGAAGATGGTACCGTTATCCGAAACAAGGCAAGACTAGTAGCCAAAGGACACAGACAAGAGGAAGGAATAGACTATGACGAAACATATGCTCCTGTGGCACGATTAGAGGCAATCAGAATGTTTCTAGCCTACGCAGCCCACAAGAACTTCACTGTCTTTCAAATGGACGTGAAGACAACATTCCTGAATGGAATTCTGAAGGAGGAAGTCTACGTCTCTCAGCCAGAGGGTTTTGTCAATCAAGAGAAGCCAGATCACGTTTACATTCTCGACAAAGCACTCTACGGTCTGAAACAAGCACCTCGAGCCTGGTATGATGTCCTTTCCACTTTTCTAGTCAAGTCTGGGTTTTCAAAAGGTACGGTGGATACCACTTTGTTTATCAAAAAGGAAAAAGGCAATATCATTTTAATTCAAATCTATGTAGATGATATTATCTTTGGCTCTACAAATCCAAAGTACTGTAAGAATTTTGCAAACCTTATGGTGTCTAGATTTCAGATGAATTTGATGGGAGAGATGAATTTCTTTCTCGGTTTACAAGTAAAACAATTTTCATCGGGTATTTTTATCAATCAATCAAAATACATTACGGATATTCTTTGGAAGTTCCAAATGGAAAATTCAAACCGATTGGTACCCCAATGGCACCAGGTACTAAGATTGCACCGATCCTTCGGGAAAGGCTGTTGATGTTAGGACTTATCGAGGGATGATAGGTTCTTTAATGTATCTTACTTCTAGTAGGCCAGATATAATGTTTTCAACATGCTTATGTGCACGATATCAGGCCAATCCTAAAAAAAATCCACTTGTCAGCTGTGAAGCGCATTTTTAGGTATCTGAAGGGCACTGCAGATCTTGGTCTGTGGTATCCTAAAGATACTAGTTTTGAACTAACATCCTACACAGATGCAGATCATGCAGGTTGTATGTTAGACAGGAAGAGCACGTCAGGACACGTACAGTTCCTCGGTGACAAACTAGTAAGTTGGGCATCGAAGAAGCAACTTTGTGTTTCAACGTCCACGGCCGAAGCAGAATATGTAGCTGCTGCTAGCTGCTGTTCTCAGGTCTTATGGATGCGAACTCAATTACGCGACTACGGTTTCCACGTCAACAAAATCCCGATATACTGTGACTCCAAGAGCGCCATCACAATATCAGCAAATCCTGTTCAACACACTAAGACAAAGCACATAGATGTCAGGTATCATTTTATTAAAGATCATGTTGAAAAAGGAACAATTGAACTTTTCTTTGTAAAAACTGATTATCAGCTTGCCGATTTGTTCACCAAACCCTTAGACGAAAAGAGGTTTAACTTTCTTGTCTCTAAGCTTGGTATTCTAAATCTTAAGATTTAATCGGTAGTTACCTAACAAAGTTTTCTAAAATTGTATACTTTTTCATCATTTCTTCATTCTTAACTCTGATTGATATCTGTACTTCTATCTAATGTTCATGATCCAAGGGGGAGAATGAGAAGAAATTGACATCTGGTCAATATTACTTCGAGGGGGAGCTCATAAAATTTGTGCATGTACTTTTTAATGTCAAATTTCTTTTGTAATGCAAGATTTTAGGGGGAGCTCTTCAAGTCAAAAGGGAGTACGGATATGACTTCTGATTACTTTTGATCAGAACTCGTACTTTAAAAAGTTTTACTGCTTTTTGTCTTTTCAATTTAAGTGAATAAATTTTACTTTGACTTGACATAAGACTTTTGCAGAATTTTTGAGAGATGCTTACAAGTTCATATCTTTATGACTTTATGCTTAGCTTCATGAGATGAAAGATCACACGTTAAGGTATAATCCTTTATCTTAATCTCATATATGGTTGAAAGAAGGACAACTTTCAATCATTGGAAAACATTGTTTTTACTGTTCAAACCACTTCCTGATTTTTCAACAGATTTTATATTTTGGGAGTGTATTTTAAATGTTTTCATGATCTAAATTGTGCTTTAACTGAAATAGTTAAACCAATCTGAGCATCACATGCATCATAGGAAAACGAAGAATCATTGTGCTAGGTATTAACACAACTTCTATGGAATCACCTTAACCAGTGATTTCTACCCAAGAAGTTAATCCTTAGTGATTGAGTGTGCAAATCTAAAATAAATGAGTGTGATTAGAGTAAGCTAAATGTTTAAAAGAAAGAGCGTGTGAGAACAGAGTTAAAAGAATATCACAACTCTGCACCAACTTTTTCTGAGCCGGGTAGCCACCATTCTAGTGATTCACAATTCTTTGGTGATCATTATTGAAACAGGCAACTAACCCATGCCAACTGTTGATCAAACCTCACTATCTACTCATTTTCTTCTCAAAAAGAAAGTGTTTCACATTTTCTAAAGGGGATGCAACACATATGCTATCTGATTTTCATTTGGAAAATCTGGATATTGAAAAGAAGGAAGTCTGCCCCACCTTCGCACTTCAATCATGCACATTGAGTTTGTGTTTAACTTACTGTTGTCTCAGTGGTTTACACATTTTTGAGCCAATAAGCAATCATCAAGTGCTTAATTCTTTCTATCACAAGCACGAACACACAAGGAATTTGTTTCTTTGTCATAACGTTTATAGAAATTTACCTTTGTGGTGTTTCGATGATTAAATGGAAGCCCTGGGGGAGTCAACATCAAACAACTCCTTTCCAATGTGTATTTGTTACACACAGTGACTTAGTGTTACTGACAGGCATGTTAACTGATTCATTAGTTGATTCAGGTGTTACATGACTAATTTGTCTGGATTTGAAAAGATCTGGACGAATATCTTTTGAATATCCATCAGGGGCTCTAACCGCAAGATTGACATTTCTTACATCTAATTTTGATGAAGTCGTTGCACTCAACATCAAAAAGGAGGAGAATGACTACACAAGAAATGGCAAAGATCACATGTTTCAAGAATCACGTCAAAGACTGAATTCTTCTAAAAAAAGTAGAAAAAGACATGCTGATTTAAGAGCTAGAGAAAGAGATTGCATCTTCTGAGCTGAACAAGAAGACTGAATTGCTAAAATCATTTTCGTAATGATCTTGATCCAAAGGGGGAGATTGTTAAGACACAGTGTCATTGGATTCAAGATCATCCAATCTGAAGATCGCAATCTGAAGCTAAAGCCAGAACGTCGACTCTCGATATTAAAGTCTATGTCTATTTGTAATAAATGTCAAAGTAATCAATGTATTTGTTTATTATTGTAAAAGTTAACTTAATATCTAGTATGTTAGATATTAGTTAACTTAGTTAACTTAGTTAGTATAGTTAGTTATAATATTAGTTAGATAGATATAATATCTAATATTTAGATATTATTTAGTTTTATTGTTTTATATTACAACTTGTTGTTGCAAGTTGTAGAAAGTGTGTTCAACACACTAAGTTAGATATTAGTGTATCTCTAGTAAATCTCTCATAGATCAGAACACAATTCACACATACAAACACACACTTAAAGGTGTAATAGAGAGAAAACAGAGAACACATTCAAACCTTGAATCTGATCAACCTTGTAACCGTTGTTATATATCAATACAGGTTGGTAATCGATTAATGTGTTGTTTCTAAGAACTTGATATTAGTATTGTTGTGGACTGACATCTTGGATCTGCATGGTAGATATTTTGACATCATTCCTCAATCTGTGGCAAGATTTGTTCCATTCCGATTGAAGTGCATTGAGGAATTTCAGGTTCGTCTCTAACTCAGTCTTTCCCACTTTAATCTTCCTCAGATCATTTATCACTGCACAAAATCTGTCATAAACATTTTTCAGTGATTCCCCATCTTTGGCTTTGAATTCTTCAAAGTTGTTCATGTAGCTTGTATGCCGAAGTTGAGTTGCAACTGAAGACCCAAGCATAATCTTTTCTAGTTGTTGCCACATAAGGTTAGGATGATTTTTTAAACAATCAATCCTGTTGTAGATAGAATTTGGCAAAGCTAACATTAGATTTGCCTTTATATCTCGATCGGCTTGATATTGTGCTAACTCATCAGGTGTATATTCTTTAGTAGGCTTTGATAATCCCGAAGCCAAAATGGGTTTTACAAAAGGTCCGTCAGTGAGAATCTTCATCATGTCATCTCCGTTCTTTTGTCATTGAATGAAATTGAGAAATCGATCTTGCCACTGAGTGAATTCATTTTCATCAACTAGAACCAGAGGACGAGTTTCTGTGCCCAATGACATCATGATATCACTCTTATAGAACTGAGCTTGAAAAGCAAACTTTGGAGAATCCATAGAAAAATCGTTAGAAAAATGCTAAGTCTTGAAACAGAAGATCTGGCACAAACTTAAAGTTTGCGTGAGAAGCAGATGGCGCAAACTGAGATTTGCGTGAGCAGTAAGTCGCGCAAAAGAAATTTGCGTGACTAGTTGATGGCGAGAACCTCTCTTTTGCGTGAAGAACTATTGGCGCAAAATGAACTTCGCGTGATGAACTGATGACGCAAAATAGACTTTGCGTGACAACATGGTGGCACAAAAGATCACTTTACTTTGAACTGAACGTCTCGTGAGATAAGAATAGCGCAAACTTTACTTTGCGCGAACTGCAGTAAGAGAGAACCTTAAGTTTTCGTGAGCTGATGATGTTGAGAACCTTTCTTTGCGTGAAGAGTAGGTGGCGCACAACTGATGTGCGCGAACAATAACTAGCATAAAATGGACTTGCGCGAAGAACTTCTAGCGAAAACTTACTTTGCTCGATGAAAGGATGACGCAAACTATGATTTGCGTGAAGAACTGAATCTTGACAAGATGAACTGGCGCAAAGGTTGATGAACTCGCGCAAACTTTGAAGAACTCGCGCAAAACCTGGATCTGGCGCAAAACGTGAGAAAATCAAGAAACCTTCCAAAAATCGATTACAAAACAGAATTTGATGAAATTTTCTTGCACATAAACGTTCAAAAACAACTTTCTATCAACTTTCAACCAAACGAATCGATTAAAAACTACAAAATCAAGAATTCGAGAATCAAACAGTACGTAAAATCAGTTTTTCAAAAACTCGAAAATCTTCAAAATTGAACATCAAAACTTGATTTTCTAGCAAATCGATGTGAATCAAAAAAAAATTTACTATCAAAAACGAATCCAACAAATCAATTTACAAAGAAATTTGATCAAAAACAAACACGAATTTATGAAAAATCAGAAAACGAGATTTTCTTGATTAAAATCAAGAAAATCAATCAAATTTTCTAATTAGTGTACAAATTCAGTTTTACAAAACGATTCTCTCAAATATCTCAGATTTAGATTGGCTCTTATACCAATTGATAATCCCAAAATCACTAAATTACTTACAGAGAGAAAGTAGAGAGAGACAATGAAAGCACAAAGTAGTTCTTGATTAAAATATGCATGAGTTTCTTATAAAGACAAAAGCCACAAGGGACTTAAATACCCTTGGCTAATACAATACTGAATAAGCCTCTAAACACAGTATTAGACCAAGTCTATAAATACAATGATTACTATAAAATCAGACTTAACAACGTGAATCCATAGAAGTTTCAATTAAGTCCTCACACAATGAACCCATGTTGTTATCCTAAAAGATCATGTTGCTCAACTGGTTTAACTTTTCAGTTAAAGCACAAATATATACAAGTCAGATGTATGTATGCTCACAGATATAATCATGAAGATTTGAGCATTTTAAACATTGAAGACTTTTCAAAACAAGTATATATTGAATGAATGAAATTAATACAAGAAACTTGTTTGAAAATCAGACATTGTATAAAAAATGGACAAAGTTGATCATTCAGAATTGATCTTTTTCAAATAAGGCTTAGGTCAGCAAAAATAGGATATAGTATATACAAAACAAGATATAGACACTCTTGAAGGAACGTTTTGAAATGAAATCAACGCTCAAAATTATTTGAAGTTCAATCGGGGTGTCTTACCATCGAAAAATTTGTTTCAATATAGAGACATGGTAAGAACATTTTCAACAAAATATTAAACCGGTGTGTGTGAATACTTGACAATATATGAAAAAGATAATATACAAGTATTAATCTTTGGAAACACACGGTTTATTGATATTTAAGCACAAATAAAAATGAAAAACATTTAAAATCACACTTCTAAAATTCATGAAATCGTTTTGAGAATCAGAAGTGGTTTGAACATTTAAGAACATGTTTTCATATCTGAAAGTTGTCCTTCTTTCAGATACTTATGAGCTTAAGATTTAGAAATAAACCTTTTCATGCAGTCTTAAATCTCATCAAGTCAGCTCGAAGTCATAAAAGATATGATCGTTTAAGCTTCCTCTCAATTCTGCAAAAACCCACAAAGTCGTCAAAGCATAAAGCTTTATTCACAAAATTTATTGAAAAGTAAATGGCATAAAACAATAAAACTTTGAATGTACGAGTTCTGATCAGAAATAATCAGAAGTCATAATCCATACTCTTTGTGTTTTACTCCCCCTGTATTTATGCATCAGAAAAGTTTATCAGTGATAAACATATGCAAAAATTGTTAATTCCCCCTCAAATGAATGTAGATCAACTTTTCATCTTCTCTCACTACCCCTGAGATCAAGAACAAACTTTAAAGTGCAGATATCTTTTCAGAATAAAAAAAATAAAGAAATGAAGAAAAATAACAATAAGAAAACTTTAGTAGGTAATCACAGATTATGTCTTGAGATTTATCATACCAAGTTTAGAGACGAGAAAATTAAATCTCTTTTTGTCAAGAGGATTGGTAAATAAATCTGCAAGCTGATAATCAGTGTTTACAAAATAAAGTTCTATTGTACCTTTTTTGACATTATCTTTAATAAAGTGATATCGTACGTCTATGTGTTTGGTTTTTGTATGCTGTACAGGATTCGCTGATATTGCAATGACGCTCTTAGAGTCACAGTATATCAGGATCTTGTAAAATTTGAAGCCATAATCTTGTAGTTGTGTCCTCATCCACAACACTTGAGAGCAGCAACTCGCCGCAGCGACATATTCTGCCTCAACCGTTGATGTGGAAACAGTTGTTTCTTTGATGCCCACTTACGAGTTTATCGCCTAGGAATTGTATGTGCCCCGATGTACTTTTCCTATCCAACATACAACCTGCATGATCTACATCTGAGTAGGCTGTCAGTTCAAAACTAGTATCCTTAGGATACCACATATCAAGATCTACAATTCCCTTCATATATCTAAAAATCCTTTTGACCGCAGACAAATGGGATTCTTTAGGATTAGTCTGATATCTAGCACATAGACATGTAGAGAACATAATATCTGGCCTACTAGACGTTAAATACATCAAAGAACTAATCATACCTCGATAGGTTCTAACATCGACAACTTTTCTCGAAGGATCCATGCCGATCTTAGTTCTCGGTACCATCGAGGTTCCAATTGTTGTACAATTTTCCATTTTAAATTGTCGAAGAATATCGAAAATGTACTTTGATTGATTAATGAAAATCCCCGTTGAAAGTTGTTTGACTTGTAATCTAAGAAATAAGTTCATCTCTCCCATCATACTCATCTGAAATCTTGACACCATGAGGTTTGAAAAATTCTTACAATTTTTAGGATTTGTTGAGCCAAATATGATGTCTTCCACATATATTTGAATTAATATGATATCGGATTTTTTTTTAATAAACAAAGTAGTATCGATTTTACCTTTCGTGAAGCCCGACTTGACTAAGAATTTAGATAAAACTTCGTACCAGGCTCGAGTTGCTTGTTTCTGACCGTAAAGTGCTTTGTCGAGAATGTAGACGTGATTCGGTTTCTCTTGATTGACAAAGCCTTCAGGCTGTGAGACGTAGACTTCTTCCTTTAGAATGCCGTTGAGAAAGGTAGTCTTCAAGTCCATCTGGTAGACGTTGAAGTTCTTGTGGGCAACATATGCAAGAAAAAATATGATTGCTTTAATGTGTGCCACTTGAGCATAAGTCTCATCGTAATCAATTCCTTCCTCTTTTCGGATAACGATACCATCTTCGTCCTTTTTATTCTTGAATACCCAATTTGTACCAATGATAGATTTACCTTCTGGTCGTGGTACTAGTCTCCAGACTTTTAATGCTTCGAACTGGTTCAGCTCCTCTTGCAACGTAGTTACCCAATCCGAGTCAGCTAGAGCTTCAGATACACGAGTTGGCTCTATCTTGCTCAGAAATGAGTCATGCATACACATATTAAATGTAGTAGACCTGGTTTGCACCGGCTTAGTTGGATCTCCTATGATCTGGCTTATCGGGTGCTCTTTTGTCCACCGATGTTCATAAGGAAGTGGATTCAATGTAGATTGATCATGATTATCATCTAGTTATCCATTGTCTGCTTCATCAATTTGCTCAGGAATTAATGGGAGTACAGTTGAAGTTTCTTGTGCAGAATCTTCGGTTGGAACAACAGTTTCTGATTGTTGATTTGTCGTTACAGTACAACCAACTGACTCAACAACTTTCGTCTCTTCGTTAACGCTCACAACTTCAACTGTTGGAGTAGGTGTTTGAATTGGAATCTCTTGCTGAATCTTGCGAGAAGTGCTTTGAACAGTGACTTGCGAGTTTATTAACCATGCGAGTTTTCATTTAGCGAGTTCTATTTTTTCAAAAATTGTCCAAGTATGGAACGCGCAAGGGATATTTGATCTACGAGTTTGTGTTTATTTGCGAGAAGTATAAGTGATCAAATTTTTTTCTATGTCCAAAACGTGCATACAGTTGTCTGCGAGAATCTACTTCGCGCACATCAAGTCCTGCAAGTTATTCAAAATGCCCAAGAAGTAGTATGCGAGTTCTACAAACGCGCACATAATTATTAGCGAGAAGTTTCGTGACCAGTGTTTTGCGAATCCTTTGGTCTACGAGTTTCTGTTGTATGCGAGTTCTGGAGTTAAATTTTTTTTCTAAGATTGTTTTTCAAGTGGTGATCTGGGTTTGACTTTCAATCAACTTTTCTGAATTGTTTGGGGAACGATCATTCATATCAAGCCAATTTATTGATCAAGATGTCTACAATTTTATTAGGGAGAGACTGTGCTGTCATGTACATGCCTGAGATACCGGCAATAGAAGCTGAACGAGATAAACTGAAGAATCAGACTTCAGTTCTTCTTAAACAAATTCAGGAGTTGAAATCTAAGTTGTCAAATTCTGATAAAACTTCTGATTGTGCAAAATGTGCTAATAATGTTAAATCTGATTTTACAGGTATCATCAGAGCAAGAGAGAAAGAAATCAAAGAGAAGGAGAAAAATATTGCTTTAAGAGAAAATATTATTGGAACTTGTGAACAAGAAATAAAGCTGAAAGAGAGAAAGATAACGAATCTTCAAAGCCAACTGAAGACAACTGAACAAAAATCATTAGAACTGCAAGCTGAATCAGTTAAGCTTCAACAGAAGTTTAAGGCTTTTGAAGAAAAGAAATCTGTTTTGGAACCAAAGAATGCTGATCTGATTAAAAGCTTTCAAGCAGATAAAGACAAAGCAAATCTGGAGAACGCGTCTACTCAAAAGTTGTCAAACTTTTCAAAGAAAGCTATCCAAGAGAAAAAGGATCTTGAGCTAAGATGCATTAAACTATCGAAGCAAATGTCAGAATTTGAAAAGATCTTAATTACTGAAAGAGACACGTTTGCTAAAGAGAGAAAAGTTCTTGAAGACAAAACACTTGAACTTCCAAAACAAATCTCAGTTTTGCAAGACTTACTTGAAAAAGAAAGAAAACCTTTTCAAGAAAAGAAAAAGTCTTTTGAGATTGAAAAGAAAAATGTTGAAAAGAGAAATGTTGGGATTTTCAAAGATATTTCTGAACAAAACAAGAACTTAGAAAAAGATTTTGAGCAAGAATGTTTAAACGTTTAAACTGTTCTATCATCAGATATTCTTAAAGAACAGATGGCTAGAAATGATTTGAAAAATATGTTTGACACACTTTCTAATGAAAGAACTATTTTGTCTAAAAAGATAAAGGACTTGGAAGCTGCAAATAGTGAATTGTCAGAAAAGATTTCAGCTGATATGATTGATCAATCACCTGTTGATAATTCAACAGAATCAGTTTGTTCTATGACAAGTCTGTTGATAGTGCAGCGAGCTTCTATGTCAAATCTTTTGGAAAGCATTCAAAGAAAAGACAGATGGTCTGGAGAGTGAAGATTTCTCTTGATGATGAAAAGAAGAATGACAAATCATCTGCATCCATATCCAAAGCTAAAAAGAACAATACGCATAAAGGTAAATCTTTTAGTAAATCTTTTGATCAGGATTGCTCAAAAGAAAATATGTTGTTCTTACTGTGGAGCAAATGACTTTGTAAGTATAAATTTTTTTGATTACTGGTATGGTTCATATTATGTTACCCCCAAAAGAACGACAACTAACACATCAGGACCCAAATATCAGTGGGTGCCAAAAGCTAAATCTGTGTTGCAGGCACCCAAGGTTTAAGGTGGAGCAAGAAAATAGGCTCTTGAATAACACAGTTGAAGACCCGCACTTCAATGTTAAAGGACTTAGATTTCTAAACACATCAGTTTAGGACTCGGTCTTCCATGTTTAAGACAGGGATATTTTTGCAAATATCTAGGGGGAGCTTATTAGAATTTAAATCATTATATCATGATTTGAGGGGGAGCTTAAATGTAAGTATCTTCTGATTTTAATCTCTGATTGTTTGAAAGAAGAACACCTTTCAAACAGAAAAACGCTTTCTTAAATGTTCAAACCCCTTCTTATTCTTAAAAGATTTCCTGAATTAAGAAGTGTGATTTTTAAATGTTTTTCATTATTGAGCTTTAATGTTTAACTGACCGTGTGTTTCCAAAGATCAATACTTGTGTATTATCTTGTCTATATACTATCAAGTATTCATACACAACGGTTCAACATTTCATATTGATTTTGTTATAACCATGTATCTAAAGTTTAATCTTTCTATGGTAATATTACTGCTTGTTATTCATTGTTGTTTGAATCAGTCATCATTTCATCATTATTTGTGCTTTCATTGTTTACATGTTTATATTTTGTTCATATAAACATTTTACGTCTTTGATATCCTTTATTTCTAATTCTTCATGAATATTTGATCTGATCTTAATCATTGTTAGATTCTCAAAACATTTCTATTGTTTCATGATTATTCATTCATACAAAGTTTTGAGAAATCTTAAATGCTTAAAATGCTCAAACTTCATTCTGATTTTTGATGAGCATACATATACTGATAAATGATTTCTTGTGCTTTAATGTCAAGAAAATTATTGAGCGTTTTTCACTTCTCGCAACCACTTTATGCGCGAACTAACAACAAACTTTCAAAGATCATCGTGCGTGTTCTTCAAAATCTAGCTTGTTCTAGATTAGCGCGAAGTACAGATCTTGCGCGTTTTGTACTTTGAGTTTCAAAATCGATCCAAGATGCGAATTAACCTACAAATTTCTTTACAAATAGATTCAATATGCTCGAAAATTGAAATCGAGCACTTTCTTAACAATCAAACAAGACCAAAAACAATAAATTACATTGCATTCATCGAATTTACAGTGTTCGAGAATGTTTTTCAAGAAAACCAAACAAATCCAAAATTCAATCTGATACAATGATTAAATTGTGAATTTGAGTAAACAAAAATGAATCTATGACATAATACGAATCCTATTGAATCATCTTTACAATCTAAAAACAACAATCAAATATGAATTTGATTCAACAGTGTTCTTGAAAAATTATCATACGAGTTCTTGAAAAAATCAAGAAATTTAATCCAATCCAAGTGATGTATTCCTTCTGAATATGATTTGGGTTTGCCCTGATACCAAATGAAAATGTATGATCCCAATATTCAAGCACAATCCAACCAAGATTATGATATGACAATTTCAGTTCAAGAGAGAGAGTAGAGAGAGAAACTATAAGTCGTATGTTTTATTGATATGAAAGTTACAATGCTTCAAGTTACAAACTCTCAAGATACTAATCCTATTTATACAAACAACTAAAACTCTCAAGGAACTAAACACTCACAATGTAGAAACTCTCATACCACAAAGGTTGACTTTGTTGACTTTACAAACTCTGACTTACTTTGACTTAGACTTTTCTACATTAAATCTTAGATACAATTTATACACTAACATCGGGGAATTTGATTCAGTAGATATGTCTGAAGTGGTTGGTTGATGTCGTTGTGAATCTTCTGATCTGTCAACCACAATAGGTTTAGACACTTTAGTTCCAAGAAATTCATCATAAAACAATTCAAACAAAAGATCTAAATCAGATAAATGAGATGTCGTTGATGACGCTTCATCTGATTTCTTCTCAGTAGGTACAGGTTCTGAACTGATCTGCCTAGAAGATAACACTTCAGTAAGTATGGGTTCTGAACTGCTTTGTTTAGAAGCCATATTTTCTTCAAATGTGACATTTACGTTCTCAATCATAGTCTTTGACTTCTTCAGGTACAATCTGTATGTTGTAGACGTTTGAGAATATCCAATGAAGATTTCTTCGTCAGCCTTCGGTCCGAACTTGTTCAAGCTCTCTCTGTCATTTAAAACGAAACACCTGCATCTAAAAACATGGAAGTGTTTAATGCTAGGTGTACGATTGTTAATCAAAGCATATGGAGTTTTACCGAACCGGCAGTGTATTATGGAACGATTCTGTGTGTATCACGCAGTCGAAACAACTTCGGCCCATAGAAGTAGAGGTAGATCGGATTGGCTGAGCATAGTACGAGCGGCCTCGAATAGCGGTCGATTCCGTCTTTCTATGACTCCGTTCTGTTCTGGCGTTCTGGCAACAGAGAATTGATGTGTTATCCCGACCGATTCGAGATAATCTTTCACAGTTTTGTTATTAAACTCTGTGTCGTTGTCCGTTCTAAAAAGTTTGACTTCCTTTTGCAGATTCACTTGGGTAGTCTTTAAGAATGTGATGACGACTTCGGGCGTCTCATCTTTTGATCTCAGAAATTTTACCCATCTATATCGCGAATAATCATCCACAATAACTACAACATATTTCTTGCCATGAATACTCTGCATACGCATAGGACCACAGAGATCCATATGCAACAACTACAATGAAGAACTTGTACTAGGTTCAGGCTTTGTCTTATGAGCGGCTCTCTTCATCTTACCTTTCTTGCACGCTGCACATAGATGTTTTTTCACATATTTTTGCTTAGAAAGCCCTTTTTACCAATTTTCCCATTACCAGTTTGTTAATGTAGCGAAAATTCAGGTGAGAAAACCTTCGATGCCATAACCAGCTTTGTTGCAGTGTGGCTTTTGACAGTGGACAAACCTCATTGCCAGTCTGGACTTTTGACAGATTAATCGTGTAGAGGTTAGAGTTTCTCGTGCAAACCAAGAGTTCCTTACCATCTTCAGTACGCACAGAACATCTCTTGGCCTTGAAATTTACCTCTAGATATTTGTCACAGAACTGGCCAATGCTGAACAGGTTATGCCCTAATCCTTCAACATAGCTCACCTTCGTAATCGTCACATTGTCATGAATCACATCACCATAACCTAGAATTGGTGAGAACTGGTCGTTGCCGAATCTAACTATACCACAATATTTCTCTGTATAATTAGATAAAATATCTTTCCGCCCGGTCATATGCTTGGAGCAACCAGAATCCAAGTACCTCATATGACGGGTCTGCACGTGAGAAATCAGGGAACAACAACTTTAGGTACCCATTTAAATTTGGGTCCATAGAGTTAGCACAAGATTTTGGCATCCATTTATATATGGACCCTTTGACCTTTTGAAAAACATTAGAAGCAATAGAATGATAATAATATACATGATATGTGCCAAACCAAACATCAGAATATTGTCGAGACGTATAATCATTTCTTTTATAATTAGAAGACTTTCTAGCAGACGGAGATAATTGGAACAATTGCTTTATTGAATATTTCTTGTAAGAAGATACAAGTTTTTGTTAATTGAAAGCAATATTCTCAACTATATCAGTAGTACTAGATGTTCCTCTATTACAATCAAAAATAACAGAAGATGATTTAATAGTCTCTTCAACCTTCTGCTTTGGTAGCCATGCTGATTTAACTCCAGTCTTTTTCTTTTTCACATCTGAAACATTTAAAACTTTAGAATTAGAACTGCGAGATTTAAAAGATTGCTTTTTCTTTGGCTTACCAGTGGTTTTATGTTTCTGTGAATGCCTAGATTTCTTCTTCTTACCTCTAGCATTCTTGGTGTTCACAGAAACTGATTCATCAACTTTCGTTGATGTTTCACCTTTTTTCACAAATTTGGAATGATTAGGAAATTTAGCATTAAAATCAAATTGATTAATACACTCATCTAATTCACCTTCAGAGTTTAAAAAATCAAACTCTTCATCAAATAGATCAGAAATATCATCAGATTTTGAAGCTTTTGAAGATTTAGAAAAATCAGAATTTTTAAGCACAGTGAAAAACACAGTTTGTTCTAAACACATCAAAATTCTTTCTTCGGCTAGAGTATTCTCGAGTTCAGAAATTTACTTTCCAACACGAGAGGAGGTACATAAATCATACCTTCGATAGGCTTAGCCTCCAACTCTTTTGAAGAATAATTCTCAAAATAGTCATTAGAAAGGAATTTTGATTTATCAGAACTGTAACTATAATTCAACTTCTCATAACGGAATGGAAGTTGCATTTTAGTTGTGTTCTTCCGTTTCTCTTTTTCTTTAGCTTCATCCCTGTCAGACAATTTGGTCCACTTAACTTTGCGCTCAGGGTATTGTGGTGCCAGTTTTAAAAATCCAAAGTCATAAAGTGTAAGCACTTTTGAAATACCCTTTTTGAGGTAGTGTGGGTTCTCGTAACCTAGTCCCCAACACTCACTACTCTCTTTAGGTTTGTTCAGATGAATAGTGTGTTTAGTTTGACCTAAACTATAAAGCTTTTCCTGCAAAACATTCACCTTATCAGTTAAAGATTTATTATCTTTTGAAAGTGATGAACACTTTTCAGAAATCTCTTTTGATTCAAAATGACACAGTTTATACTTTGAAGTAGTTTCAGCTAATTCATTGTGAATTATAGTATACTCTTTAGCGCTGGTATCAATATTTTGATGTAAGGCTTTAATCAATACATTCTTCTCAGCAAGATCCTTGCTAAGTTTTTGTCTTAATTCTTTGTTTTCTTTCATGATACCTTTTTCGTGTTCATGTTTAGACTTTACTTCCTAGAGTTCAATCATCATAGCTTGCATAGCATTTAAAAATTCTGACTCAGTCATATCACATACCTTTTCGTTATCCTCGTCATCAGACTCATCTTCAGCTTCAATCACTGTCTTACCCATGAAACACAAATGGGCTTTTTCTTCTTTCTCCTCTTACTCGTCTGAATGGTCAAGCCAGAACTCATCGTCCTCCATAAGTGCCTTGCCAGCCTCCTGTTGCTTGGCCAAGAGCCTCTTGTTCTTGTAATACTCGGTGTTTCGGACTTTGGGCTTTCGGCAGTCCTTAGCAAAATGTCCGAGTTTGCCACAGTTGTAGCACTTTGTCCGTTCTAGCTGTTTCTTCTCTTCAGCTCTATAATGCTTGTCATCATACCTCTTCTCCTTTATTCTCTTTCCTTCAATCCTCTCCTTGTGTTCATAGTTTTTGGAACCAGAAGAATATCTCTGACTGTTTGAGCTAGGTTTTTTGTAGAACTTCTTCTGAAAGGCTTTGGCCAGCATCAGCATCAGCATAGCCTGCTTTAAGTTCTCACAGTCATCGGAATCAGAATTCTCTTCACTGTTAGCCTCTTCAGACTCAGAAACTATGACTTTCTTCTTCATTTTCAAGCTCAAAAACTTTTTCTTCACCACCAGAGCAATCGGATCAGCAACTATCTTCTAAACCTTTTTCTTATCATCCTTAATCTTATCAACCTCTTCTTCATTCTTCCTGAGAGTCTCATATAACTCGTGGAGTGGTATTTCATTCAAATCCTTCATTTGCTTCTTCTCCCAGTAAATCTTTTCCATTCAGGCTGCAAAATACTGAGGAACTTTACATTGAGTTCAATCTGTGATTTCTTTACTTTGTTCTTGCTAAGCTCGTTTAGTAAAGTCACAAATCTATCATAAGTTGCCTCAAGAGATTCACCCTCTTTAGCCTTGAACTCTTCGTAGTTATTGAGGCAGTTAGAGATTTTGAGTTGGTTTCCGTCTTTGATCTTAGCATCATCTTCTCTAATTGATCCCACATTTGCTTGCCCGTGGCGTTGTAGCTATCAATCTTTACATGGATCTCATTTGGTATGCCTTGAAGAATGAATGATTTCGCCAGTCCATCAGCTTTTACTCTTTTTCTCTACTCTTTAGTGTATTCCTCGGGTGGTAGTGGGTACTCTCTCTGTTCTTGTTCTCCAGGTTCTCCTACAATAAGAGTCTTTGTTAGAAGTTTCATAACACCTTCATTCAAAGATTTCTTGATATAATCCCCCAAATCATGTATTTCTATGAATTCCAGGAACCGGTCTTTCCATTGCTCGTACTCTCCCTTGAAGAGTACTGGTGGCTTTACGTCTGTTCCAATCGCGAAAGCTTCTCGGGAAGTCATCTTTGGCTTTACACTGCTTTTGGTTGCATCTTTCGCGCAAAGACCTATATGCGCGTTTGAACTACGCGCACAAAGAAGGTCAAGAGAACTCCACTTCTCGCACACAGAGTTGTGCGAGTTTGTGGTTCGCGCACGATGCTTTATACGAGTTCTAGGTTCTCGCACACAACTATGTGCGAGTTCTATCACTTCTCGCAGAATCTTGCGAGTTCAACACTTAGAAAAATAAATTCAGAAATAAGTTCGCGCTAAATGCAAACGCGCAAGAATCACTTCTCGTAGGCCTCTTGTGAGTTTTGGACTTAGAATTTTTTTGACAAAACTACTTCCCGCAAAATGGAAACACGTAAACAAATAACTTCTCGCAAAGATAGTTCATGCACAACACAGATAATGAACAGTAAGAACTCGCACAAAGCCTCTTGCAAGTTCCTACTTCTCGCACAATACTGGTGCGAGTTCTTCATAATTTCACGAATTCTGTCCTTGTGCGTGTTCTTTCAACGTTGCGAGTTTTACCCTTTGTGAGTTCTAGAGATGCGAGTTCTTACTCTTCGTATTCTTCAGATCTTGCGAGTTCTTGACTTGTAATTCAAAAACTCGATTTTCTCACTGATTTCGATTCAATACTTCTTCAATTCACTTGAAATCTTGCAGAAATCATCTCGAACATAATTCGAACCAATTACAAACAAGAAATTTCAAACTTATACACCAAAAATATGAATTCGATTTAAAGATGGTACGTAAAAAGACTCCGTTAGCTCCAAATCATCTGTTAAAGTGTTGAAAATAACCGTCCTATTTCAGAGGACTTCAAAGGACGAAGACATCAGAGGACAAAGACTTCAGAGGACAAACCTGCCTCTGAAGTACTTATCAGAGATTGCAACTTTCAGAGAAGACATCAGAGATAGCTTCATCAGAGGCTCTGAAGACAACATCATAGCTCTGAAGACATTCTCTCTGAAGATGCACAAGTTTTCTACGAATGAACAGAAGAACAGATGACACGTCACTTAGTGATAAGATTTACTTTCTAGAGTAGGTCACTGTTCAGCATGCTCTTTTTTGTCATGCAAGTACACTGCTTACTTTATGGTCCTATAAATAGGACCATCACCTTATTGTTCAAAGTGTGCTTAAGAAGATATATATCTGATAATATAAGTTGAATATTTTATTCTAAGAATATCTTGTTTATCTTTATCTGCTTTATGAACTGTGATATTTGAATCTCCTTTGATATTAAACTGTATTACTTCCGCTGTCATTACTCTTATTGTTTATATCATTGTTAAGAGATTAGATCTGGGATCCAACAATTGGTATCAGAGCCTCCTTTGTTTCTAAACAAAGAAAGATCATATATGCATACTCAGATAGATTTACATCTCATTGATTCTAAACTTTCATTATCTGTGCATGTTCATATAAACCCAGTTTATTAAAGAATATCATATGCTCTAGATTTGATAGTAAATCTCAGTTCATTACAAAAAGCATCAGTTCTTCAAATCTTCATTTTTTTTACAAATGGCAAACTCAAGCATAAGGGCCATTTATACAGCTGGGTCATTAACAAAACCTCCTACACTTTTAAGGGATGAATATCCCCAATGGAAAATAAGGATGGTAAATTTCCTAGAAGGTATGGACAGGGATCTTTTTAGATCTGTGAACATTGGACCTCACATTCCAATGGTGTTGGTGCCAAGAGTTCCTGCAACAGCAGATACTGCCGAAATACCTGCATATTATGAAAAGAAAACCACAAACTTCACTGATGAAGAAAATAATATGATGGATAATGACTCAAAAGCTGTTAGATTACTCATAATGGCCATTCCCAATGATATATTTCAAGAACTTGATTCTTGTAAAACTGCAAAAGAGATATGGGATCAGTTGTTAAATCAACTTGAAGGTGGCCTACAAACCCAGAAAAATAGAAGAAATCTATGCATCAATGAATATCATGATTTTCATGCTCTACCAGAAGAAACATTACATCAAACTTACTCAAGATTCAACATTCTAATAAACAAATGCAGAAAGTTTGGAGTAATAAGAACAAAAGAGGAAAACAATGTTCTTTTTTTGAAAAGCTTGAATGAAGAATGGTCACAACTGTCCATGTCTATACAGGCTAATCAAGATCTTGAGTCTTGGTCATTAACTGACATTTATGGTACTCTTGTTGCACATGAAAAAGAAGTTATGAAGCAAAAATCAAAAACCTCTTTGGGTGGACCCCTTGCGCTTGTTTCAAAACAAATATCGAAAGAAAACAACTGTGAAGAGTCACAAAAATGTTTGGAAACAAAAAGAAGATCCAAAAAGGTCTTGATGGCAGAAGAAACTCATACAGATTCAGACTCAGATGAAGATATCAATGCCTTTGCCAAATCTCTTGCATTAATCACTCATCAATTTAACAAGAAATTTGGTAAGAAGGTATTTGAAGGAAAGAGAGAGAATGAAGAAAGAAGAAATCCGGAAAGAAGATTTCAACAAGAACCCAGATTCACTCCATATAGTGATCAAAAGAGTGCAAACTTCAATCATGATGATGCAACACAACAAACAAGACCACAACAACCATTCCAACCAAGGTATCCACAACCACAGAGATACTTCAAACCTCAAGAACAGAAGCCAGGGACAAGTACTGCCACTCTTCCAACAAATCAAAATGATGGAAGATGCTTCAGATGTGGAAAACCAGGCCACTTCTCTGCAAACTGCAGAGGAAAACTTGTCAAAGATCAAGATTACTACAAGAACAAATACAAATACAATGTAAAAGAAAGAGTTCTTGTAGCAGAAATGGAAGACTGGCTATCTGACTCGACAAGTGATGGTGAGGAAGAGCCTACCAATCTCTGTGGTATGGCTTTTCAGATGGAAATCAAACTGATGAAGCATCCGAAGACAACTCTGAAAAGGTAAACTCTCTTTACACCTCTGACAGTGATCCTGAAATAGATGCTTTTAAACTAATTAATGAACTTCAGGATTTAGAGCAAAAATTTGTTGAAGAAAAACAGAAAAGAGAGCAAGTAACAAAAGAGCTCATCTTTTACAAAAGAGAAAAGAATCTTCTGGAATCAGAAAAGAAAGATATTTTTCTTGAAAAAACTAAACTTGAAGAAACCTTCAAGCAAAAAGAAAAATCATTTTCAGAAGAAATAAGAGAAATAGAGAAAGTTTTAAAAGGAAAAGAAGAAGAAGTAAAGAAATCTGAGTATGAAAGGCTCAATTCTATTGCCTTAACCAAATTTTTTCAAAAGGAAAGAGAAATCTTACATCAATCTCTAGATAGAAAAAATCTTCGAATCAAAAGCTATGTTAATGCACAAAGTGTCTTCGACAAAATAAAATCACAAATGGACTCTCAAGGACTAGGATTCAATGAGTTGAATTCATTCAATGGATTGGAGAAAACTTCACTTTCTTCCACTTTCTGTATGGGAAAGGTCCAAAGATTTGAAAGTCCATCTCTGAATAATTTCAAAAGAATGAAAACATCAGAGGGATCAAAAGCAAGAGCTTTGAATTTCAAAAATACTACGTACTCTGAAGTAAAAGACATTCAAGAGTCTGTGTTACAGATAAAAGAAGAAACTTCAGAAGTACTCTTTACAAAACCTCAGAGCTATGATCCCAAAGAAATTTTCAGATTTGATGCCTTCATCTCAAGTGAATCAGAGACATTTGAACCAAGTACCTCTGATACAAGTACTTCTGAAAATGAATCTCAGAGTTCACTTAATCCAAATGCTCCTCTGTATTCACCAAAGTCAGATGAAAACATCAGAATCACGTTTGAAGATGATGTTCAAAGGATATGGAAAGAAAATGTCATGGAGGACTTAAAAAGAAAAGAAAGCATGAAACGGATCATCAAAGTCTCTAGATCAAAAGAAATTAAAAAACCAATAGAGGTAGATATCTCTATCAAATCTAAGAGAGACTTTCTTGACTCTGATTCAGAATCTGATTTAGAGATTGATGAACAAATTTTTTGTAAACCAGGGAATGTAATTCACAAAAAGATAGAAACTGTTGGCTCTGGTATTTTGAATGTTCCAATTTCAGTATTGAAAACCAAAACCAGAATACCAATAAGTCCTGATTTTGAAAATATGTGTTTACAAGCAAAAACATCCCTGGAACTCGAAAAAGAGTTGCAAGAAAAGGCAAAGAATAAAACAAGCACTTCTGGTTCTTACACCTATAAAACAATAAAATTCTCTCCTGAACAAAAGGGCAAATGGACAAAAACAAACCATATTGATCCTGTCTGTGCAGTAAGCAGCAAAGAAAAGAAGATGTTTTTGAACAAGAAAAAGCAACTTGAAAAGAAGACTGTCTTTCAAGAAAAAAGAAAAGAAGTAGTTAGGGATAAATGTAATATTCCTAGTGCTAGTTTCAAAAGAAGTCAAAATGTAACAAATGCTTTTAATAAAAAGAAAAACTTTGCTCCTACTTCTTCTTGTTCTATTAATTGTAACTGCATTTATCTCCTGATGAAACTGAAGAATCATTTTAAAGGATCACACTGCCTTTTGAATCAATCTCTGAAAAATATCTCAGAGACAAAATCTGAAAAGAAGACACGTAAAGGCAAGACATCAAAAGATGAGATGCCAAAAATTCATTCAAATCCACCAAAGTCTAACACAAAAGGACCCATAATGAGGTGGGTACCTAAGAAACAATAATCTGTCTTGCAGAAACAGTCAATGCCAATCTGGTACCTAGATTCTGGATGTTCAAGGCATATGACTGGAGATAAAGAACTGCTATCCTCATTTAAATCAAAATCTGGAGGAGCAGTTACTTTTGGAGACAACAAGCAAGGACAGATTAGAGGATATGGTGAGTTATCAAGAGGAAATGTTTCAGTATCAAAGGTTGCTTATGTGGATGGATTAAAACACAATCTGATAAGCATAAGTCAACTTTGTGATCATGGTTTTGATGTGAAATTTCAAAGAAAATATTGTTCACTTCTTCACTCAGAATCAGGTCAAGAAATGCTAAGAGCAGACAGAAAAGGTAACCTCTACAGAATGAACTTTACCAAAATCACAAACACTGATTCAGAGAAACTTTGTCTTGTATCTCTGAATAGTGAGGAAATCTGGCTCTGGCATAAAAAGTTTTCACATCTAAACTTTTCCTCACTTGATAAGTTAGTTAAACTTAATTTGGTTAAGGGATTACCATCTCTAAAGTTTAACAAAGATCATCTTTGTTCTGCTTGTGAGATGGGAAAAATGAAAAGATCTTCCCATAAAACCAAAAGTGAAAACAACTGTCCTAGACCTCTTCACATGCTTCATGTGGACCTCTGTGGTCCTATCTCTGTACAGAGTCTAGAAGGTAAGAAATACATTCTGGTTCTGATTGATGAATTTTCCAGATACACATGGATAGAATTCATTAGAGCTAAATCTGATGTACCTGACATATTAATAAGGTTGTTGAAAAGATTGCAGGTTCTATTCAGCAGCAAAGTTCAGAAACTAAGAAGTGATAATGGAACAGAGTTCAGAAATGCCAAAATCAATTCTTATCTATCAGAAGAAGGCATTAACCCAAACTTCTCTGCAGCAAGAACTCCTCAACAAAATGGAGTAGTTGAAAGGAAAAACAGAACACTTGTTGAAACTGCCAGAACAATGCTTGCTGAAGCTGATCTTTCAACAAATTTTTGGGCAGAAGCAGTAGCAACAGCCTGCTTCACTCAGAATAGAGCTACAATTGTCAAGAGATTTCAGAAAACATCCTATGAACTCATTAACAATAGGAAACCTAATATTAAATATTTTCATGTTTTTGGATGCAGGTGTTATATTCTGAAAGATAGAGAATATCTTGGAAAGTTTGACAAGAAAGCTGATGAGGGCAAATTCATTGGATATTCATTAGCCTCAAAAGCTTTCAGAGTGTTCAATCTTAGAACAAGAACTATCCAAGAAAGCATCAATATCACTTTTGACGACAATAAAAGCTCTGAACAACAAGAAAGTTCATCACCAATCTCTGAATCATCAAGGGAATCTGAATTAAACAAAATATTTGAAGATTTCTTTGATGATGAAGATATCTCTGAAGTTATCTTCAGAGATAGACAGAGAGAGAATTCAGAAGAACCTCAAGAAACAGGTACAAACCTTTCAGGGCCCTCTGAACCAACACCTTTTGTTTCACCAAATGCAGATCTGCAAAGTGAATCAGAAGATGATCAAGAAGTATCTGAAGCAACTCCAGAACCAAATGATGAACAAAAATCTGCAACTCTGGAACAAAACTCAGAGCCTCTGAACAGTACAACAGAGGCATCACCAACAGAGCCTCTGAACCGTACAACAGAGGTATCACCTTCAGAGCCTCTGAACAATACAACAGAGGTGTCACCAACTGTCAGAGACTCTGAAGCTCAAACTCCACCCCAAATTTATGCTCCAATTACCAGATGGACAAAAGATCATCCAATTGATCAAATCATTGGATCCTCATCCGAAGGAGTTAAAACAAGATCTGCCACCATCAATGAATGCTTCTATGTAAACTTTTTGAGCATTATTGAACCAAAGAAGGTAAAAGAAGCTCTTGAAGATCCTCATTGGATTTTTGCAATGCAGGATGAACTTCAAGAGTTTGTAAGAAACAAAGTCTGGACCCTAGTTCCCCTTCCCAAAGGAAAATTTGCAATTGGAACGAAATGGGTTTTCAGAAACAAAAAGCATGAGGATGGAATAATAATCAGAAACAAAGCCAGGTTGGTTGCAAAAGGATATTGCCAGGAAGAAGGCATTGATTATGATGAAACCTTTGCAACTGTAGCTAGGCTAGAAGCAATCAGAATCTTCTTGGCCTATGCTGCACACAAAGGATTCAAAGTTTATCAAATGGATGTTAAATCTGCCTTTCTTCATGGTAAATTAAATGAAGAAGTTTATGTCCAGCAACCACCTGGATTTGAAAGTACAGAGTATCCTAATCATGTTTATTATTTGGATAAAGCTCTGTATGGACTTAAACAAGCCCCAAGAGCTTGGTATGAAACTCTGTCCACCTTTCTAACTCAAAATGGATTTGAAAAAGGCACAATTGATACTACCTTATTCATCAAAAGGTACAAGAATGAGATGCTTTTAGTACAAATTTATGTTGATGACATTATATTTGGCTCTACAAATCAAAAGTATTGTGACAAGTTCTCAGAGTTGATGAAGAGTGAATTTGAGATGAGCCTCATGGGAGAATTAACTTTCTTTCTAGGCTTACAAGTAAAACAAACTTCAGAAGGTACATTCATAAGTCAATCTAAGTATGTATCTGAAATTTTGCAAAAATACAAACTCAATGATTCAACTTCGATGATAACGCCTCTATCCACCGGAGTCAAACTTGACTCTGATCCTTCAGGAGAATCTGTGGATATAAAAACCTACAGAGGCATGATAGGTTCACTATTATATTTAACTGCAAGTAGGCCTGACATAATGTTTGCAACATGTCTTTGTGCTAGATATCAAGCAAATCCAAAAGAATCTCATTTATCTGCTGTCAAGAGAATTTTCAGATACCTCAGAGGGTCACACTCATTAGGCCTCTGGTATCCAAAACTTTCTAGTTTTGACCTAACAGCTTACACTGATGCAGATCATGCCGGATGTAAGCTTGACAGAAAAAGTACCTCAGGATGCTGTCAGTTATTGGGCAATAAGCTGGTAAGTTGGTCATCTAAGAAGCAAAACTGTGTTTCAACTTCAACAGCAGAGGCAGAATATGTTGCTGCTGCTAGTTGCTGCTCACAAGTAATATGGATGAAAACTCAGCTCAGAGATTATGGCCAACAAATTGAAAGAATTCCAATTCTCCGTGATTCAAAAAGTGCCATAGCCATCTCTGCCAATCCAGTACAACACTCCAAAACCAAGCACATCGATGTAAGGTACCACTTTCTAAAAGATCATGTTGAAAAGGGAACAATAGAGATGTATTTTGTACCAACTGAACTACAACTTGCTGATATTTTCACAAAAGCTTTAGATGAACGAAGGTTCAATTTTTTAATTAGCAAGTTGGGAATGTTGAATATGTCTACCTAACAAAAAAATGGTAAACTCAGTCTCTGATCAATTATCAGAGACTCTGAACCAAGTAGCATATGTCAAATGTGCTTAACACAAGAAAACATCAGAGTCTCTGATCCATTCATCAGAGCCTCTGGACTTTTTCACCAATGGTAAAAATCACTTGTTTTCTCCAAGCATGTGTCAAGGGGGAGAACATCAAAGACTTCATTCTTTGGTCAAGGGGGAGACAAAGACCCTTTCAGCTTTCAAGGGGAAGAAAAGTCTCTGATATTTATATCAGAGCCTCTGATCTTGTCTCTGATATTTATATCAGAGCCTCTGATCTTGTCTCTGATATTTATATCAGAGCTTCTGATCTTTTCTCATTAAACGAATATTCCAGGAAATTCGTTTAATAATAAATCTTTTTGGATAACCATTCGTTTCTTTTTAAACCCAACTGGCGGTTTTCTGACACAAAGCGACTCTCCCCTACATACCTAAACGTGTCACCTATTAATTAGGGGATGATGGAACGTCCTTTCTGACATTAGGACTCTCATTCGCCACTTCCATAACCTCTCCCTCTACCCTTTGTCTATAAAAACCCTGTTTCCCTTTTTATTATCCTTTACGCTCTCAAAATCCAAAATCCCAAATCTCTCTTTCTAAGCTTTCATCTTTCTCAACCTGCAACAATGGCGGCTCATTCCCAAACTTCAGATAACTCAAGCAAACTTGTTCCAAGCTTGAATATGGTACAGTTCGATGTTCCAGTCAAAGGAAACAACTACTTTCTGGACGTCACCCCATCAAAATACGATGAACAGTTTCGCCCAATCCTCGACTTTTTCACCAACTGCGAACTCAATGATGTTCTAACCAAACATGCCTCAGATATTCCCCTTCGCTTTGTCCAACAATGGTGGTATTCAAGTGAATACGACGATGAAAAGGAAGGTCTGGTTGGGCACATTGACCTAGGAGAACAAAGCCTGACAATAAGAATCACCCCACAAACCCTGTCTCTTCGATTCAACCTCCTCACGAAAACTGATCTTCAAATAGATGCTTTTGAGAAACTACCAAGTCAAGAAGTCCTTCTTCAGTTCCTCCACCACTTGGGCTACAACAAAGAAATAACACGCCTAAGTCAATTCAGACGTCAGTACCTGCCTCCCAAATGGAACTTTATGTTCAGTGTTCTAAACCGAACAATAACCTGCAAGATTGGAAGTCAGGATCAGACTCATCCAGCGATAATAGCCATAATGTATGCTCTCTTTTTCAACAGAAGCATCAATATGGCTCACATTCTCTTCTGTGAGATGCTGACGGCGGTGGACAAGAAGAACAAGGACTTGGCCAAAGGAAAACAACCAATATCAGTACTGTTTCCCCGATTCATCTCTGTGGTCATTCAACGAGCAATGGAGAAATTCTCCATCACTGAGGAGGGCCCAATGACACCTCTGTTTATGATGAACTCATTCAAAGCAACAGAGGTTCCTCCTTATCCACATGACCGACGATTCCCACACACCATGATTGAGGTAATTCCTGCTGACTCTCCTACCCATCTCCTACTTAGTCGTGTTGCCCAATCATCAGAACCGATGATAGGATCCCCAACACACTTAGGTTCTGAGCCTGAGCCTGAATCAGAGAGTGATATCTCTGATACTGCTCAAAACATTAACAGAGCGCAACCAGAGGGTGGCTCTGAGAGAGTGAGGAAGAGAGAACATGAGAACCCTCCCTCTGACGAAGAGAATAACTCTGTCAGAGCAGAGGAAAGTGAGGAAGAGAGAATTACAGAGGGTGAGTTTCTAAACCTAGAATCTGAGGGCGGTGAGGTAGAAAAAGATGTCCTTGACGACACAAATGAGAGAATCCACAGCCCAAATCCCAGTGCAAACAAATTTACTGTCCAAGATGGTCCAGCATCAATGGACATTGAAACAGAGGTGCACACCTCGAACCCTACCCATCCTAACCGCTCAGAGGCATCTGTTTCTGCCTCTGAAGCGTGCACCAGAGGGGAAACCTCTGATACGGCTAAGTCCTCCCAAAAGGACTTAGACCAAGATAAAAATACTCAATCACCCCAGAGTATGTCACCTCCACCCACACATGATGCCTTTGTGGCTCAAACTAAGTTGGACCGTCCCTTAGAACGTAAGGATTGCCTGTCAGAAAAAGAATGGCACGACCTTCTTGCACAAGGAATCCTTAGCCTGGACAGCAAGGTTTCCAAACACATTCGGTTCTCATCATCAGATTATGACTCTGATGATCAGAGACCATTCGGAACCATTATAGGAAAATCCTTGAAAAAGGGTCCCCAAGGATTAATGGGAAGTCCTTCCGGAGAAAACATCAAACCACCTCCGAAAGAAGGCCCCTCTGAACTCGAGGGAAACTTAGAATCATGTGTTGATCCTAAGGTTACCCCCTCTGATTACGTTACCAAAGAGATCAAAATCTTTGGTGATAAAATCAGAGAATCTCTGAAGGAGATAAAACTTCAAATGGAGAAGACCTCAGAGGCCTCTGCCTCTAACTCTGAAGTTGAAAAGCTCACTTCAGAGGTCTCTGAGTTGCGCACGACGGTTCTCAATCAGAACGAAAAACTGGATGCTCTGGAAAGCTTGGTCATAAAAAATGACTCCGTATTGTCCAGAGAAATTCAGAACTCGAAAACAGAGCTCCTCCAGGCGATTCCACCTACCTCTTCCCCCACTCCAACAAATGCATACTTTTCTCAATTCAAAGAGGAAGTCTTGCGTTCTTTGGCAGAGGTACTTGCAAAGATCCCTACCTCTACTGCTGCTCCTGCTACAACAGAGTTCATTACAAAGGCTGACCTGACCAACTTCTCCAAGAAGATCACCAGCAATGTAATGACTATCTCCAGCAAGTTCGTCTCCAAGACCACTCAGCAGAACAAGAAGATTGAAGACCTTCTGAAGAATGTCAAATCTTCAGAGGGAGTATTGAAGAGAAAGGAACCAGAGGTCACATGCTCTGAGGAAGCGCGGAAGAAGGCTAGGTATGAAGATTCTGATGACGAAGATGACCAACCTCAGGGGTCATCCGATCTTCATAAGGGGGAGAAGACTCCTACTCCAAAACCTGTTGAAACACAAAAGCAGTCCACTCCCTCTGAATTAAACCAACACAAGGAGAAAGGAACAGAGAGACGTTCAACCTCCACCTCTGCTGAAGATATTCAGGCCACTCTAAAGTCGCCAGTACCTGTCATCTTTCTAGCACCATCCACTTCAGGTGCTCCAATAGTTCCAATCACAGCTGAACAAATCACAGCTGCATCTCAAGAAACTATTGGAGCACTGGACGAAGAAGAATATGAACAACTCGTAGACTTCTCAACATCAGAAGATGCATTCTCATCACCAGAAAGACCAACTTATGTGATGAGAGATGCTTACGAATCAGAATCTGAAAAAGAAGAAAAATCAGATTCTGGAAAAGAGGTTGTAGAAGAAGTTGAATTAGTTGATGTCGAAGAGTATGTCTTCAAGAATGCTCAACCACATCATACTTCAACAACGTCAGAGCTGAGGGAATCACCAGAGATAGATGGCTACATCTCTGAACCCTCAAAAGAAGATCCTCCACAGACGAAGGAACCAGAAACCATGGTTGTTGATGAACAGGCTCCTTCAGAGAATCCTGTTCAGAAAGCATGCATCGGTCTTCCAGCAAAAGTGTTCAATAAACCTCCCACATTCCTCGAATCAAATCTCGAAGCTTCCATAGAAGACCACTTCAGATACATCTATTGTGAGTTCAACATGGCAGACACACTAGTCATTCCTCTGAATCCAAGAATCAGAGAGGACATGCCAGACTATGAGCGAAGATTTATCATAGATAAAACCAAACCAAGAGCACAGGTCCTCTCTGATGATCCAATCATCAAAATCAACAAAATCTCAGAAAAGACCTTTGCTTACAACAAGATTATCTATAGGAATTATGTGGTAACTCGATCTGATCAGAAGATTTACGAGTTCAATGAAAATGATCTCGTAAATCTAAATCCATATGATTTACCACATTTATATGCCTATTGCTCTGCCAGGTATGATCATGGAAGAAGGGAAATCAGGATGGGCATGGTTGAAGTCCGACGGGCAATGGAGGCCTATGTCAAACACCGAGCAAAACGTGACTTTCAAATAGCTCTGAACCTAGGGGAAGAGAAGCTGGAGGTAACTGAACCTGTGGAGTCATTTGACAAACTTAAAGAACAGAAGACTGGATCAATCGTTGCAGAACCTCTGGGTTTCGTCTTCAGAGTAAATCAAGAAAAGAAGATCTTTCTAGCTTCGGAAGTGTCGAAGTATTCTGATGAAACCTTAATAGGTATAAAGAAATTGATCCATGCAAAGGAAGAAAGGCACAGAGCAGATTTACTGGCAAAGCTTGACTTAGAGATTGACTCCATGATCAACTTCAGAGCTCTGATCATGAAATTCCATGGAATCTGTTCAAGTGACAAATTGTAGTCTGTTTCTTTATTTTTTTTTGATATTACTTTGTATTAAACTTCCAAATGTTTAAGAAGTAATACTTAAGAGGATGATTTTCTCCTCTATGCTTTCTAGTTTAAAAGTCAATTCTCTGTTATTTTTGTATCTTTTATTTTCGACACTTAGGGGGAGATTGTTAGCTCCAAATCATCTGTTAAAGTGTTGAAAATAACCGTCCTATTTCATAGGACTTCAAAGGACGAAGACTTCAGAGGACAAAGACTTCAGAGGACAAACCTGCCTCTGAAGTACTTATCAGAGATTACAACTTTCAGAGAAGACATCAGAGATAGCTTCATCAGAGGCTCTGAAGACAACGTCAGAGCTCTGAAGACATTCTCTCTGAAGATGCACAAGTTTTCTACGAATGAACAGAAGAACAGATGACACGTCACTTAGTGATAAGATTTACTTTCTAGAGTAGGTCACTGTTCAGCATGCTCTTTTTTGTCATGCAAGTACACTGCTTACTTTATGGTCCTATAAATAGGACCATCACCTTATTGTTCAAAGTGTGCTTAAGAAGATATATATCTGATAATATAAGTTGAATATTTTATTCTAAGAATATCTTGTTTATCTTTATCTGCTTTATGAACTGTGATATTTGAATCTCCTTTGATATTAAACTGTATTACTTCCGCTGTCATTACTCTTATTGTTTATATCATTGTTACGAGATTAGATCTGGGATCCAACAGACTCGAACTCAAATCTAATGAAAATCCAAAATTCTCATGATTAACTATGAATTCGACTAAGTGAATCAAACAAAAATAGTTCTAAACACAAAATTGAATACACATCAACCAATTACAACTCAAAATTATCACTAATTTGCAAAATCAGATCCAACACAGACAACTTGCGAGTTCGTGAACTATAAATCCAAAATCTCAAAAATTGATCCTTGTTTATCTGAATTTCGTATGCTCTGATACCAATTCTTATCCCAGAATGTTGTGTAAAATCAGATGACAACAAACAATCTAATCAATTTCCATTATTATTTCAATTCACAAATCGATTACAAACTGCTCTTGTTAGAGCATCAATTATGTTGGATACAAGATCATGAAGACTAAAGTCAAAGTTCAAGAAAGTCAAAGATGAGAAAATCAACTCTTATTAAAAAGTCAAAGTCTTTGTAATAAAAGGTCAAAGTCAAATCCTTGTATTTTATTTTCCTTGTATTTTAGTTGTAGGTATAAATAGTTGTGTTAGTTGTTTTTGTTAGTAGTTGTAACTTGAAGTAGAAATCTAGAGATCGCATCTAGAGAGAGTTTTGTAGAGAGAGAAAGTGTTGTCTAGAGAGAGAAAGTCAAGAACAGAATTCTAATCGTTTGAGATTGTGAATTAAATCAAACAAGTAGTTTAATCATATCTTGTTTGTTGAATTGATTGTGATTAGAAACTAGAACGGGGACTCTCAATTGGTATCAAAACAAATCCATTTGAAATCAAATCAAGAAAGTTGGTTCGACTCTGTGTTCGTCGAAGTCAGATTCATTTTCGAGTTCTAGTGCGATTTAGAAGTTGTAATCGATCAGGTTTTGTGTGATTAGTGATTTCCATCGAGTTTGTATGGTTTAATTTCAGAATTGCACTACAATAGATTTGTAATTTTGGATTTTGTTGAAGTTTTGTTCACGAGTGGAAAGAGCACACACGCAGGATGAAACAAATGAAGGATTTGAATGAAATACCTCTACATGAAGTTTATGAAACTCTGCGACAGAATGAAGAGGAGGTGGAAGAGAAAAGAGCTGAGAAGAAGAAAGTTGAGAAGGCTGTTGATCCCATAGCATTAGTAGCTGGAGAGAAACAGAAAGAGAAAGAAAAGAAAGAGAAGAAGAATAAGAAGAAGACAGTTGTTTTCAATTCTGAATCAGAGTCTGAATCTGATGGAGATGATGGAGAAAGTCTTAAACAAGCAATGTTGTTACTGACCCGTGCGTTCCAGAAAAAGTTTTACAAGAAACCAGGGTCAAATTCTCAGAGATATTCTTCATCAAGATCAAAGAACCACGAGCATAGAGAAAGAGTGGAAGGAAATAGAATGATTGAGAGAAATCCAGAAGAAAAGAAGAACTATGTGAATGATTACACAAGTACTGAAAAGAAGATGTCTAATGATCTGATCAAATGCTACATCTGTGGCAAGTTCGGACATTATGCAAAAGAATGTCGGAAGCCAAAGGTTCGCAACTCAGAGTATTATCAGAACAAATTGCTCTTGGCCAAGCAACAAGAAGCTGGCAGGGCATTAATGGCTGAAGATGAATACTGGTTGGATCATTCTGATGAGGAAGAACAAGAAGACACTGCTCATCTATGCTTGATGGAAAAAAGGTGAAAGATGATGATTCAGATGATGAGACTGCTGATGAGGTAATGAACTTAACTGAAAATGATTTCATGACCAAAATGGAAGCCATAAGGGTCGAACTACAAGACCTTCAAAATAAATTGAAAAAGGAAAAAGACAGAGTTGCTAGGACAAATGAAAAGGTCTTTGAGCTCAACACGTCAATTATTTAGAACAAAGATTTCATTGATTCTCTACGCAAATCTGCTTCTGTTTCTCAAAATGAAAAAGATTGTTTTGAAAGTAAGATTTCTGAATTGCAAAAACAATTGTTTAAGTCTGATTCTGAAAAACAAGATTGTGTTCTAAAATCGTATAAATTGCAGGTTGAGAACAAGACTTTAGAGAAAAAGTTAAATGGTTTGGAAGCCAAATTGTATCTTAGAGGCCAAACAGATCAAACTATTTTCTTGAATACACCTGATGAAGATGCTGATTTTAAAGAAAAATGGGGATTAGGGTTTGATAATCCTCATTACTTAGAAAAAGCTATCAGAAAACAACCAGGTCTATATAATGCAAATTATATGTATGCGGCTGATGAATATCGTCATTTGAAACCCAAATTTATCACCAAAGCATCAAAAGAAGTTGAGGAAAAAGAAGATGAGAAAAGAATGAATTTAAAGAAAATGCAACTACCATTCTGTTATGAAAGACTGAATGATAGTTATCTTTCTAAAACACCAAAAAAAAAATTCAACTGATTATTTTGCTAGTTATTCTTCAACTGAGATGGAGGCAAAACTTGTTCAAGCCAAAATTTATGTACCTCCACTTGTCTTAGAGAGCAAAATAATTGAGTTAGAAAATATTTTATCTGATGAAAGAATATTGAGTGATCTAACACAAAATGTATTTTCTATAGTGTTAAAGAACACAAATTTTCATGTTAAATCTAATGTGTATTCATCTTCTAAAGTACTTCAAACTTCTGAGACTGTTTTTGATGATTTATTTGAGTCTGCAAATGATTTTCTAAATTCTGATAAAGGGTGTATAGAAGAAATTGATATGTTTGACTTTAAAACTCCACTTCTAAATCATTCTACTTTTGTGATAAATGGACAAGCTTTACCAAGTGTTCATGAAAAGGGGGAATCATCAACTAAGGTTGGTGAATCAGTTTCTGGGAATGCTGATTACTATGCTAATGGTAAGAAACATAAGAAACAGCGTTCACAGGAAAAGAACAACACTGGTAAACGCAAGAAAAATCAATCTCAGAAATCTGACTTTCCTAAAAAAATCTAAATCTTCTTTTTCAGATATAAGAAAGAAAAGGTCAGAAGCAAGATCTGAATGACGACCTAAAAGGAAGAATGATGAGAAGGCGGAATCAATTCCTGATGTAGTTACTGATAGATCTGATAGTAGTGTGTCTGATATAGTTGGTTATGTTGCTTCTATAAATAAAAACCTTGTAACTTCTTACAAGCGGTATTCTAATAAGAAATTGTTCCAATTATCTCCTACTACTACTAATTCTTATACTTATCAGTGGAATGATTTTGCTTATCATCATAATTCTAATGATTAGTTTGGATCATATCATGTTTATTCTTCTAAATCAAAAGTTTTTAAAAGTTTTCAAAAGAAAATAGGATCCATATTTAAATGGGTACCTAAATCTATTGTTTCCTGATTTCTCTTGCAGACCCGACATATGTTGTACTTGGATAGCGGCTGTTCCAAGCATATGACCGGGCAGAAAGCTTTATTGTCTAATTATACAGAGAAATTCAGCGGCAATGTGAGATTTGGGAACGACCAGTTTTCACCGATCTTAGGATATGGTGACATCATTCAAGACAACACAACGATTAGGAAGGTGAGCTATGTCGAAGGCTTAGGGCACAACTTGTTTAGCATCGGTCAATTCTGCAACAAAGGGTCAGAGGTTAATTTCAAAGCTAAGAGATGTTCGGTTCGTACTGAAGACGACAATGAACTCTTAGTCAGCAATCGAAAGACAAATCTCTACACCATCAATCTTTCAAAGGTTTAGAATAACAATCAGGTTTGCTTATTGACAAAAGCTTCGATGCAGCAAAGTTGGCTTTGGCACCGACGACTATTACACCTGAATTTTTGTTATATAAACAAGTTGGTTAGTGGTAAATTGGTAAATGGACTTCCTGAGGTGAGATACGAGAAAGAACACTTATGTGCAACATGTGAAAAAGGGAAGATGAAGAGAGCTCCACATAAACCAAAGCCTGAACCTAGTACCCGTTCTCCATTAGAGTTGTTGCATATGGATCTTTGTGGTCCGATACGAACACAAAGCTTAGGTGGAAAGAAATACGTTTTGGTTATCGTGGACGATTATTCGCGATACACATGGGTCAAATTTCTAAGTTCAAAAGATGAGACACCGGAAATACTCATTACATTTCTGAAGACGACCCAGGTGAATCTGTAGAAAACAGTCAAACTTCTCAGAACTGATAACGGCACAGAGTTCAAGAACAAAACTGTTGAAGAATATCCCGAATCGGTTGGGATATCACATCAATACTCTGTTGCTCGTACGCCCGAACAAAATGGAGTAGTTGAAAGGCGAAATCGAACGCTAGTCGAGGCTGCTCGTACTATGTTCAGCCAATCTGACTTACCTCTATTTCTGTGGGCATAATCTATTTCGACTGCGTGCTACACTCATAACCGTTCCATGATACACTGCAGATTTCAAAAGACTCTGTATGCTTTGATCAACAACCGAACACCAACCATTGAATATTTTCATGTTTTTTGTTGTAAGTGTTTTGTGATGAACGACAGAGAGAGTCTGAACAAGTTTAGTGCTAAGGCTGATGAGGGCATCTTTATTGGATATTCTTCTACATCTGCTGCATATAGAGTCTATCTGAAGAAGTTAAAGACAGTAGTCCAGAGCGTTAATGTCACATTCGATGAAGAAATGGCTTCTGGACAACTCAGTTCAGAACCCGTGATAACTGGAGTTCTAGCTTCTGGGTCAATCAGTCCAGAACCTGTACCAGAACAGAACAAATCAGATGACGCTTCTTCGTCTACTAGTCATTTATCTGATTTAGATTTGTTGTTTGAATTTTTCTGTGATGAGTTTCTAGGATCTAAATTTCCTAATTCTGTTGTGGTTGACAGGTCTGATGATTCAATGATAAATCCTCCAACTACTTCAGATGTTTCAACTGAACTTTTACCTCCGGTTCAGATAGAAGCTCAAGTTCAAACACATACTCGTTCAGTTGAAGTTGAATCTGTTAATGAAGAACCAGAAGTTACTGCATCAGTAGGGTGTATGATAAGGACAGATCAACAGACTGACCAAGCTGTTCCTACTGAAACTTCTGCATCACTTCCTTCAACTGAACAACTCCCTCCTACTATACAAACTGAAGAAGTTGATAGTGGATTTTTAGATGATGACCATGATCAATCTTCATCTACTCAACTCCCTCACGAACATCGCTGGACCAAAGATCACCCTTTACATCAAGTAATTGGAGATCTTAACAAGCCTGTGCAAACTAGGTCAGCAACCTTAAATCAATGTATGCATGACTCATTCCTCAGCAAAATAGAGCCTACTCGAGTATCAGAAGCTCTTGCTAATTCGGATTGGGTGTCTGCTATGCAAGAAGAATTAAATCAGTTTGAATCCCTGAAGGTCTGGAGATTAGATCCAAAACCAGAAGGAAAGACCGTGATAGGAACTAAATGGGTGTTCAAAAACAAGAAGGATGAAGATGGTATTGTCATAAGGAATAAAGCAAGACTTGTTGCCAAAGGTTACTGGCAAGAGGAAGGTATAGACTACGATGATACGTATGCTCCAATAGCGCATATAGAAGCAATCTGTATGTTTCTAGCCTATGCAGCTCACAAGAATTTCACAGTCTATCAGATGGACGTGAAAATGGCCTTTCTGAATGGTATTCTTAAGGAGGAAGTATATGTGTCTCAACCAGAAGGGTTCGAAAATCCAGATAAGCCAAATCACGTCTACATTTTTGATAAAGCCCTGTATGGTTTGAAACAAGCCCCTCGCGCATGGTATGATGTTCTATCTAAATTCTTGGTCAAGTCAGGTTTTTGATATCTCTTTTCAACCGAGGAACAAAACAAGATCATTTCGCTCCATTTTTAGTCAAATAGTGATGGATATTCGATTAGTAATGAAAAAAGGGGTGGAGGGGATCCGTATATGTTGTTCAGGTCGATCAGAAGGTGCAGAAATAGCTAGAACTGAATGTGGAAAGTATGGAAAAACATCTAGTAATGTATTTAACCAGAAAATAGATTATGCTCCTGCGGAAGTATCTACTCGTTACGGAATCTCAGGTGTCAAAGTGTGGATTTCATATAGTCAAAAAGAAAGGGGGCGTGCTATATCTGAAACGTACGAAATATAGTAAATATCGTAAAGGCAGATGTAGTAGGGGTTGCAAACCGAACGGTACATGACTTGGTTTTGGAAGATATGGCACTAAAAGTTGTAGAGCTGGTCGTCTTTCATATCGATCCATTGAAGCAGCGCGTCGAGCTATAATTGGGCAATTCCATCGTACTATGAGCGGACAATTCCGAAGAAATGGTAAGATATGGGTAAGAGTTCTCGCAGATCTCCCTATTACCGGGAAACCTACAGAAGTCAGAATGGGAAGAGGAAAAAGGAAATCCTACGGGTTGGATTGCTCGTGTGTCCACAGGACAAATCCCATTTGAAATGGATGGTGTGAGTTTGTCAAATGCTCGACAAGCCGCTACATTAGCGGCGCATAAATTATGTTCGTCAACCAAGTTTGTTCAGTGGTCGTAATGTAATTAGTTAGTGGGGAAAAATCGGGTCGGGATTCAAAACAATTAGGCGAAGTGTTTGTTCCTGAACGACGGAAGTGGACAGACACTCGTGAAATATCGATTGCTTGTTGAACCCTGTGAATTGTGTGAAAGTAGGATACTCAAAATTCGGGAGTCAAAAAGTTTTATAAAACGTTCTTGGTGGATAAAAATGTGAATGAAAGATCCCACTGAATTGAATTGGGTCCAGGAATATAAGAAATAGTGAGAGATCAATAAAGATAATGTAGAAAAAGGTACAATAGAACTTTTCTTTGTAAAGACTGATTATCAACTTGCGGATTTGTTTACCAAAGCTTTAGATGAAAAGAGATTTAATTTTCTTGTATCTAAGCTTGGTATGCTAAATCTCAAAGTCTAATCAGTAATTACTTATTAAAGTTTTTTTATTGAAATTTTTCATCATTTCTTTATCAATATTTCTGAAAGAATATCTGCACTTTAACATGTTGTTGTTGTTCTCAGGGGGAGTGAGTAAAGATTATAAGTTGATCAATATTCTTTTGAGGGGGAGCTTATCTAATTTCTGCATTTTACTTAACTGACAAATTTTTGTGATGCATGAATTTAGGGGGAGTGTACAAGTCAAAGGAGTAAGACTATGATTTCTGATTATTTCATATCAGAACTCGTACTTTAATCGTTTTACTGCTTTATGTCATTTATTTTTCAATAAATTTTTGTGAATAAAAGTTGCTTTGACATGACTTTGCGACTTTTGCAGAATGAGAAAAGCTATCAAGATCATATTTTTATGACTTCAGCTGACTTTATGAGAAATAAGCATGAGCAAAAAGGTAAATTTCTTATCTTAATCTCAAATATATCTGAAAGAAGGACAACTTTCAGATATAGAAAACATGTTCTGAAATATTCAAACCACTTCCCGATTCTTAAACAGATTTTATAATTTGGAAGTGTGATTTTAAATGTTTTCAAGAATTACTTGTGCTTACATGATTATAAACCGTGTGTTTCCAAAGATAAATACTTGTGTATTGTATTTTCTTTATACTTTCAAGTATTCACACATACCGGTTTGAATTTTTGTTCAAAATGTTCTTACCATATCTCAAATTTGAAACATATTTTTCGAAGGTAAAACACCCCGCTTGTACTTTAATGAATTTTTTAGCGTAATTTCATTTCTAAGCGTTTCATTCAAGAATGTCTATATTTTGGTTCATATAGACAATATCCATTATTCTTGACTATAAGCCTAATTGCTATATCATTTTTATTTGATAATTTCATACAATGTCAGATTTTCAAACAAGTTTTTTGCATTCATATTCATTCATTCAATATACTTGTTTGAAAATACTTCAGTGTCTAAAAATGCTCATATCTTCATGATTATATCATCTGAGCATACAATTTATCTTAATTGTATATAAGTTTTAACTGATACAGTTAAACAATTTTGAGCAACATTATGCTTTATAGGATTACATGGGTTCTTTGTGCTAGGACTTAAATGAAAACTTCCATGGAATCACGTTAACTAGTGATTTCTACCCAAGAAGTTAATCCTTAGAGACTGAGTGTGAGGAGTCAAAAAGAAATGAGTGTGGGTTGTGCGTTGAGGTAAAATGGAAAAGAGAGTTTGGTTAGATGTGAGCTTAATGATTAAAAAGAAAGAGGGTGTGAGAAATCAGAGTAAAAGAATATCAAACTCTGCACCAACTACTTTTTTGAGTCGGACAGCCACATTACTAATGTTTCACAATTCTTCGTGAACGTTATAGAAACAGACAAATAGTCCATGCCAACTCTTGACAAAACCCCACCATCCACTCATTTTCTTCTCAACAAGGAAATGTTTCATATTTTTTAAGGGGACGCAACACATAATCTATCTGATTTTCATTTGGAAAATCTGCATATTGAAACAGAAAGAAGTCTGCCCCACCTTCGCACTTCAATCATGCACATTGAGTTTGTGTTTATACTACTGTTGTCTCAGTGGTTTACACAATTTTGAACCTTAAAACAATCATCATTTGCTTAATTCTTTCAACACTTGCACGAACGAACAAGGAATTTGTTTTCTTGTCATAACGTTCATAGAAATTGCCTTTGTGGTGTTTCGATGATTGGATGGAAGCCCTGGGGGAGTGAACATAACAAAAGCTCCTTTACAATGTGTATACGTTACACACAGTGACTTTGTGTTACTGACAGGCATTTTAACTGATTCATTTGTTGATTCAGGTGTTACATTTCTTAATTTATCTGGATTTGAAAAGATCTAGATGAATACATTGTTATGGATCACAGAATCAGAGGCTCTTAGACAGATCAGAATGGTCAAAGAAATTTCTTGGTGAAAGTTTCGATGATACCGATGCTTAAATCATCAAAAAGGGGGAGATTGTATCAAGAAATGTTAAAGTTTTGGACTTTTTGGGAAATGATTTACAAAAATGTCCAAGTCAGAAGATTCAAAGTAAAAGATTTGAAAATTTTCAAAGGATTTATGTCACACCCCGCTAAAGCGGAAACACGGGGCATAACAGCTCGATACGCATAGCACAAGATTAAAGTTCATACCACCATACAATTTAATTATTTAAAACATTACATAAAAAAAATATTTATCATCGTTTACAATTTCCAAAATCTTAAACATAACGGAATATATTCGTAAAGGTAAGCCTGCTTCAAAACAATATTCAGGTAGCTTAAACATCGATGTCTACCTTCTTGACTTCCTGAAAAGCATGTATAAAACAAGGTCAACTACAAAGAGTTGGTGAGTTCACAGGTTTTAAATATGCACAAATCATTTTTATATGCAAGTTGTCCTTGTAAAACATACGTATAAACCAAACTTCAATTCTTTGATTCATGAGTATCATAACTTAGTTTATATGACAAGAGGTATGCATTGATACAACCACGTTGAGCCACTACTAAACCTTTCCGGACCAAATCAACGCCCCATGATCTACCTCAGAGGTGGGCTTTAACCACATGTGTAGTCATATTTCTCTAGTACAGTGCACCCCTACTCGTCAGTATAAGGTGGGCTTGTCAGACCAAATAGCGCTATCCACTAATACTATAGGCCCGATTTTCTTCGAGTTAATAGTAGTGTCACGGCGTCTTAACATTTAATACTCAACACATCAATTGCATACTTATCATATAGCTTATAATTCCAAATGCTTTTAACAAAGCCTTATAAATTGCCAATTCGCAATACTTTAAAACCATTCTCATGAATCTTTAATATACGCAAATTAAACATGCTTTCCACCCCAAAATCAATTAAAACGATAAAAGTGGGGCTGTGAATACTCACCTTTTGGAGAAAGTGCGAGGATTTTGAGATAGTGATCACCGAAGGTCCTTACTCCCTATAATTCCTATAACGAAAGATGCCACAAGGAAAATACGTCATTACTCGTCCTAAGTCCAAATAATCCTTCCGAGTGATTTATGAAATGCCAATAAGTGTATATTTTAGTCCAAAATCATTCAATTAGTTATTTTAGTCTAATTACTAAATTATATACTATAACGTGATTTCAAGTATAAATATGTAAATCTTTGAATAAATTATAGAGTTATAAAGTCCAAAAATCCTCTTTTTAACAAATCTGACCCTTGACTTAAGCTGTCAAAATTTTATGCCTACTTTTAATGATACTATAACCATTTTCCATATGTTATTATTTTACCAAATTTTTATAGTGTTTAATTTACTGCCTTGGTGAACTTTTGGCATAGGTAACACCCTTTTTGGAGTTGATTAGATAGGGCAATTATGTTCTTAAAGTTCATTGGTCACAGAGATCCATGCAGTGTACACCTTCTGCTTGTCTCGATCATTTGAAGGGTCAAAACTTACTCTTTTCTGGTGATTCAAGTTGGGTTTTGTTCCTTATTCAAAGAAGAAACTTCCAGAAAAAGATTCATCTTATTTGGACCAATAATGAGTGAGTTACATCCGTTTTAAGACAAGTGTCCCAATCTGACAGAAAGTTGCTTTTTGCACACTCAACTTGTTAATGATGGTTGAGTACTCAAATTTTTATATTTTCAGGTGAATCAAATTTTGTTTGGTTCCCAGATCATTAAAGTTACTTCTAGAAAAAGAATCATTAATTTTTATGGTTTTGCATGATGGTTATGGTTGATTGATTGCAATATTTTGTCCAGCCGGATTCTGATTGCACCATAAACTTTAAAGGTAAGGTTGAGGGGTCAAAACTCCATATTTTTGAGTGATTCCAGTGGGGTTTGATTGGTATTTCATTATATTAAATTCCAGAAGAAGATTCATAGCATTTGAGTCCATAGTTTTCAAGTTATGCCCAAAATACTAACATGCAATGAATCTGACAGAAAATAAAAATTGAAATAACTAAATTTTATGAACATTTTATCACTTTTTGGCCCATAAATTGGGGTTTCTTGATTGAAAACGTTTTTATCTTCCATTTTACATAAGTTTTAGTAAAAATCATCCTTTAACTTTTTGAAACACATGTATGGACTCTAATATCTTTAGATTGTAAGAAAAATGGACATGCATGTCATTCAAACTTCATTTTCTTGAGTTTTAGAGGTATGGGTCAAGGGTTATCACCATTGCTTGACATTTAACATGTCATTGGTGTATAACCTACCATTTAGGGACTTTACAAAGCCCTAAATTCTAGAAAACCTTCAAGAAGATGAAGAAGAATGAAGGAAAAATGATGAAAACTTGATTTTTATGAAGATTTAAAGGTATGATTCATGAAATACAAGAGTAGAATGTTACCTTGATGATGAGGAGTTGTTTTGATCTTCAAAAATTATGATTTGGAAGGAGGTTTGGGGCTGGAGTTTAGAGAAAAATGATGCTAGAGAGAGAGAAAAATGAGAGAAATGAGAGAAATGATGGAGTGTTGGTGGTCTTGAAGAAGAAAATAAAAACAAAAGTGGGGATATAGGGGGGGGGGGGGGAAACCGGCCACATGGCCAAATCTTTTAAAAAAATATATTATTTTTTTTTATTTAAGTTTTATATATATATATAATGTAATTTTTATAAAAAGATAGGTTATGGGTAGGTGAATTCTCAATTATTTGCTTAAATTTTTGTTTTGATTGCTTAAAATTTAGAATTTATATTTGGTTAATTAAATTTTATAATTAACCCACTCATTATTATTACTATTAATAAAATAAAATTTTAATTTTATCGGATTGGCATTTTATAAGACGGTGTATCCCGTTACGCGCAGTGACCGGATATTCTAAGCGCACTACCGGGAACCTTAGGAAACTAAAGCCCTTGCCTATAAAATTAGGTCGTAGAAGGGTGTTCCTATATATTTAATCGTGATTTACACAGCTCGGGTGCTAACCTGGAGGTTCCGGAAGGCAGATGTCACAGTCTCCCCTCCTTAAAAGAATTTTGTCCCGAAATTAATGATTGCTATCTCTAGACTGATCCTTTGTGAAGAGGTGGGGATACTTGAGTTTCATATGATCTTCCGGCTCCCAGGTGTACTCGGGTCCAAGACTCGAGTTCCAACGAATTTTCAAGATTGGAATTTTACTACGCCTCAGGCGTTTGACTTCCCGGTCAACGATTTCAATTGGTTTTTCTACGAAGCGCAAACGCTCGACAATCTGAACCTCTTCAGGATTTATAACCAATGATTCATCAGTTAAACATTTCTTTAAATTTGACTCATGAAAAGTGTCCTGTATAGCACTCAGCACTTGTGGTAATTTGAGTTTATAAGCTGCTGGTCCAATTCTTTCTAGTATCACGAATGGGCCAATATATCCTGGACTCAATTTACCTCTTTTCCCAAATCGAACCCATCCTTTCCAAGGTGACACTTTCAGAAGGACTTTATCACCCAATTGGAATTCTAACGGCTTTCTATGGTTATCTGCATAACTTTTCTGACGGTCTCTCGCAGCTTTTAGTTTATCCTGGATAGTAGATATTTTATCAGTGGTTTCTTGCATAATATCAGGCCCGATCAATTGACTATCACTGGTTTCCATCCAACTGAATGGGGATCTACACTTACGTCCGTATAAAGCTTCATATGGCGCACATTGGATACTGGTGCAACTCCTGGAATTAAATCTATACGGAATTCAACTTGTCTTGGTGGGGGTAATCCAGGTAATTCATCAGGAAATACTTCGGCAAAATCCTGGACTATAGGAATATCTTGAATGCGTTTTTCTTATTCTCTTTATTTACTACATGCGCCAGAAATGCAACGTACTCTTTCCTCAGATAATTCTTCATCTTCATACATGATACCATCTTTAAATTCCTTTTCAGCTAGGTTTAGGGTACAGTTCAAAATTACATCCTTGACCCTAACTTCTTGTCCATTAGCAAATTCGATGGCATAAATTTCTTTTAACTTTTGGGGTTTTCGATTAATTTTGATCTAAAATTTAGTGATACGAAACTTCTATCTGCCCCGGCATCAAATAATACAGATGCAGGATGATTATTTAAGAGAAACGTACCTGTAATCACATCACATCTGGGTTTTGCCTTGCTTCCTCTGCCCCAATTTCAAATACTCGACCCCGTGCCTGACCTCTTTGATTCCCTTGGTTGGCCGGTTGAGCTTGATTAAGAGTCATCCTTCTGTTCATCTTGGGGCAGGTGTTCTTGAAGTGATCCGGACTTCCACACTCAAAACAAACTCGTCTTCCCCCAATCTTACAATCCTTCGCATAATGACCCCCTCTGTTGCATTTGTGACAAATAATACAATTCCCAGTGTGATGATTGTTACACTTGTCACATTTTGGAAACGTTCCTTTTCCTTTGTCAGTAGCCTGAGCTTGGATTCCATAATTCCCCACTATTCTTTGCTCCTTTCCTCGGCTCCTGTCAAACTGTCTCCCTGAAGTTTCCTCAATCTTCCTCTTTCCCTTAGCTCTGTCATTAGTGAAAAGTCCCGAACGATTGGCATTGTTGGTAAGTTTGGTTGCTAAGTTTACTGCTTCTTGGAGGGTTTTTGGATTTCCCGAAGTCACATCCCCTCGGATTAATGGAGCTAAACCCCAGATATATTTGTCCACTCGATTCTCTTCTGGTGTTACCAAATGTGGTACCATCTTTGCCAATTCATGAAATCGTGCTGTGTATGCATCTATATCATTTCCCTTCATTTCGTGATCCCATAACTCCGCTTGTAACTTTTGCATTTCACTCCTCGGACAATATTCCTCTTTAAGCATCTCCTTAAATTCATCCCATGTGACTTTGTTAGCAGCATCCCGTCCTCGTGTTTGAACCTGAGTATTCCACCATGTCAACGCTCTCCCTTGCAGTAGACAAGCTGCAAACGCCACCTTGTTTGCTTCTGTACACTTACTAATATGGAGTACGGACTCCATTCCTTCAATCCAAGTTAATAATCCAACAGCTCCTTCAGTACCATGGAATTCTTTCGGGTTACAAGATCTAAAGGTCTTATATGTACATTCTTTATCTCCGTTTGTACCGACCATTGGATTGTCAACTTGGTTAGCATTCAAACCTGCTGCTACCTGACTAACTATATTGGGAAGTGCAGCTAAGATTTGTTCAGACACGAGTCGCGTAATTTCGGGGTTTTCCCTTCTTGGAGGCATAATTCTAAGGCAAAGTTTCAAATTAAAATCTAATCATCATCTATTACTATATCCGTACTCATTTTATATCTATTCTACGTTCTTAATACAATATATATTCATTGCAATTGATTAAACATACATTCGATACATCATAAATTAACAACATATATTTCAAAACCACACATTGTAAGTAATCATAATCAGCATTTCATAGACATTTTCAAAATTATAAAGATACCACATCAAAAGTTTAATATCCAACCAAAAGTAGTAGCCATGGAAAAAGTAATTGTTCAAAACAACGGACTACATGCTACCAAAAGAAAGTTTAACATCCCAAATATTCTTTATCAAACTAGACTATCGATGCATGAAAAACATCATCAACCATGCGATCACAACCACCACGAATCCCATCCCTAAGGATAAACATGCGTACAGCCTCCTCACCGCCACCCTAGTATCAACCAGCCCACCCATAATTCCATTCACCATCTGGTCACTCATGCTCATCATCGATATAACCCCATCCATAATTTGATCATTCGAATTCAACATAGACAGGAGTGCGTCAATGGAATGCCCATGATGCTCTAACTCCATCCTAAACAGCTCTATGTCTCGGGACATGCCCGAAACCCAATAGCTCTCAGCTGTTGTCATACCAGCTGGACGTGGCACCGGTATCCCAACACATGGGGGTGGCGATACTCTCCTTCTTCTCGGTCGGGAGGGCCCAGCTTCATCCCTACGTGGGATGGTAAAGGTCTCCCGAATGGGTGGCCGCACACTCATCCGAGCGATGCCCCGGGCTCTCGCTCTAGGTACAGACTGTGAAGATGAATCGGTCAAAGGTGTGACGGATCTCTCAGGAGACTGACCAGACTCTGAAAAACTATGCTCGGATGGGTCAAAGTCCTCACTCCTAGAAGTATCCCCTCTAGGTATGTGAGTAAAATAGCCTGACTCGTCAGGTGACGGCTCTCGGTGAGGTGGTGTCCGAGACATAATGACTGCGGTAATTGACAAAGTTTAATTTGTTAAAACATGCTAAAATATTTATCAAAACCCAAAAATACCATGCAAACTCACATAACAGCCATGCTTTTCATTTTCATGAACAAAAGTTTCTATTTTTAGTAACCCCTAGCATAACCGGTCCATGTCCCCATTATATACATCTAAATTAAACGAGGGTGATCAAGCTTCGTTTAAGTTAGAATATAATAATATGAAACATATTCTAGTCATACTAGTAGTATACTCGAATTCGTAATTTTATTTGTAAAACAATTCTTTTTTTTTTTTTTTTTAAATAGAGGTTATAGTGTATGGTTTTATAATAAAACCGGTATTCTCTATAACCTGTGGCTCTGATACCAAATCTGTCACACCCCGCTAAAGCGGAAACACGGGGCATAACAGCTCGATACGCATAGCACAAGATTAAAGTTCATACCACCATACAATTTAATTATTTAAAACATTACATAAAAAAAATATTTATCATCATTTACAATTTCCAAAATCTTAAACATAACGGAATATATTCGTAAAGGTAAGCCTGCTTCAAAACAATATTCAGGTAGCTTAAACATCGATGTCTACCTTCTTGACTTCCTGAAAAGCATGTATAAAACAAGGTCAACTACAAAGAGTTGGTGAGTTCACAGGTTTTAAATATGCACAAATCATTTTTATATGCAAGTTGTCCTTGTAAAACATACGTATAAACCAAACTTCAATTCTTTGATTCATGAGTATCATAACTTAGTTTATATGACAAGAGGTATGCATTGATACAACCACGTTGAGCCACTACTAAACCTTTCCGGACCAAATCAACGCCCCATGATCTACCTCAGAGGTGGGCTTTAACCACATGTGTAGTCATATTTCTCTAGTACAGTGCACCCCTACTCGTCAGTATAAGGTGGGCTTGTCAGACCAAATAGCGCTATCCACTAATACTATAGGCCCGATTTTCTTCGAGTTAATAGTAGTGTCACGGCGTCTTAACATTTAATACTCAACACATCAATTGCATACTTATCATATAGCTTATAATTCCAAATGCTTTTAACAAAGCCTTATAAATTGCCAATTCGCAATACTTTAAAACCATTCTCATGAATCTTTAATATACGCAAATTAAACATGCTTTCCACCCCAAAATCAATTAAAACGATAAAAGTGGGGCTGTGAATACTCACCTTTTGGAGAATGTGCGAGGATTTTGAGATAGTAATCACCGAAGGTCCTTACTCCCTATAATTCCTATAACGAAAGATGCCACAAGGAAAATACGTCATTACTCGTCCTAAGTCCAAATAATCCTTCCGAGTGATTTATGAAATGCCAATAAGTGTATATTTTAGTCCAAAATCATTCAATTAGTTATTTTAGTCTAATTACTAAATTATATACTATAACGTGATTTCAAGTATAAATATGTAAATCTTTGAATAAATTATAGAGTTATAAAGTCCAAAAATCCTCTTTTTAACAAATCTGACCCTTGACTTAAGCTGTCAAAATTTTATGCCTACTTTTAATGATACTATAACCATTTTCCATATGTTATTATTTTACCAAATTTTTATAGTGTTTAATTTACTGCCTTGGTGAACTTTTGGCATAGGTAACACCCTTTTTGGAGTTGATTAGATAGGGCAATTATGTTCTTAAAGTTCATTGGTCACAGAGATACATGCAGTGTACACCTTCTGCTTGTCTCGATCATTTGAAGGGTCAAAACTTACTCTTTTCTGGTGATTAAAGTTGGGTTTTGTTCCTTATTCAAAGAAGAAACTTCCAGAAAAAGATTCATCTTATTTGGACCAATAATGAGTGAGTTACATCCGTTTTAAGACAAGTGTCCCAATCTGACAGAAAGTTGCTTTTTGCACACTCAACTTGTTAATGATGGTTGAGTACTCAAATTTTTATATTTTCAGGTGAATCAAATTTTGTTTGGTTCCCAGATCATTAAAGTTACTTCCAGAAAAAGAATCATTAATTTTTATGGTTTTGCATGATGGTTATGGTTGATTGATTGCAATATTTTGTCCAGCCGGATTCTGATTGCACCATAAACTTTAAAGGTAAGGTTGAGGGGTCAAAACTCCATATTTTTGAGTGATTCCAGTGGGGTTTGATTGGTATTTCATTATATTAAATTCCAGAAGAAGATTCATAGCATTTGAGTCCATAGTTTTCAAGTTATGCCCAAAATACTAACATGCAATGAATCTGACAGAAAATAAAAATTGAAATAACTAAATTTTATGAACATTTTATCACTTTTTGGCCCATAAATTGGGGTTTCTTGATTGAAAACGTTTTTATCTTCCATTTTACATAAGTTTTAGTAAAAATCATCCTTTAACTTTTTGAAACACATGTATGGACTCTAATATCTTTAGATTGTAAGAAAAATGGACATGCATGTCATTCAAACTTCATTTTCTTGAGTTTTAGAGGTATGGGTCAAGGGTTATCACCATTGCTTGACATTTAACATGTCATTGGTGTATAACCTACCATTTAGGGACTTTACAAAGCCCTAAATTCTAGAAAACCTTCAAGAAGATGAAGAAGAATGAAGGAAAAATGATGAAAACTTGATTTTTATGAAGATTTAAAGGTATGATTCATGAAATACAAGAGTAGAATGTTACCTTGATGATGAGGAGTTGTTTTGATCTTCAAAAATTATGATTTGGAAGGAGGTTTGGGGCTGGAGTTTAGAGAAAAATGATGCTAGAGAGAGAGAAAAATGAGAGAAATGAGAGAAATGATGGATTGTTGGTGGTCTTGAAGAAGAAAATAAAAACAAAAGTGGGGATATAGGGGGGGGGGGGGGGAAACCGGCCACATGGCCAAATCTTTTAAAAAAATATATTATTTTTTTTTTATTTAAGTTTTATATATATATATAATGTAATTTTTATAAAAAGATAGGTTATGGGTAGGTGAATTCTCAATTATTTGCTTAAAATTTTGTTTTGATTGCTTAAAATTTAGAATTTATATTTGGTTAATTAAATTTTATAATTAACCCACTCATTATTATTACTATTAATAAAATAAAATTTTAATTTTATCGGATTGGCATTTTATAAGACGGTGTATCCCGTTACGCGCAGTGACCGGATATTCTAAGCGCACTACCGGGAACCTTAGGAAACTAAAGCCCTTGCCTATAAAATTAGGTCGTAGAAGGGTGTTCCTATATATTTAATCGTGATTTACACAGCTCGGGTGCTAACCTGGAGGTTCCGGAAGGCAGATGTCACAATTTATGAAGATGTGTTGATTTTGAGGAAATTTTCTTTGAAGATTGTTTGCTAAAGCAATCCGAGCTGAATCTGATGATAATTTCTTTCCAAAGTCTGAATGAGTATTGTGATAATACTGAAGAGATCGTTGAAGACCTTGTTTATCATATTTAGGGAGATTGTTATATTCTTCGAAGATAGACTTGAAAAGATTACATTGTTAAAGGGAGAGATTGCATCTGACAGAGCTTAAAAGAGAAGACTGAATTGTAAGATCTTTCAACAGTGATCTTGAATCCAAAGGGGGAGATTGTTAGAGCATGAATTATGTTGGATACAAGATCATGAAGACTAAAGTCAAAGTTCAAGAAAGTCAAAGCTGAGAAAGTCAACTCTTATTAAAAAGTCAAAGTCTTTGTAATAAAAGGTCAAAGTCAAATCCTTGTATTTTATTTTCCTTGTATTTTAGTTGTAGGTATAAATAGTTGTGTTAGTTGTTTTTGTTAGTAGTTGTAACTTGAAGTAGAAATCTAGAGATCGCATCCAGAGAGTGTTTTGTAGAGAGAGAAAGTGTTGTCTAGAGAGAGAAAGTCAAGAACAGAGTTGTAATCGTTTGAGATTGTGAATTAAATCAAACAGGTAGTTTAATCATATCTTGTTTGTTGAATTGATTGTGATTAGAAACTAGAACAGGGACTCTCAGCTCTCTTAAACTTTCTCTCTCTACATAGTACGCACAATTCTCTGAAATAACTATTAGAAAAATTACACGCACAACAAAGAGCCATATCCCTATTTAAACAAGGGACAAAGCACTCACACTACAATGTGCGCACAACACAAAACGCGCACACAACAGAAACACAAAACTCTTACAAAACAAAACACTTACAACACTAACTTTGACTTTGACTTTTATTACAAAAGACTTTGACTTTGCTTGAGAGTTGACTTTTGAGCTTTGACTTGCTTGAACATTGATCTTCAGTATTAATGATCCTGTATCCAACAAATATGTGCACTAACAAAGGTCAAGAAGAAACAACTAGAGAAAAATATAAGGTTTCTAAGTGTTCTGCAACCTGAGTGGAAAAAGCACACACGGAGGATGAAACAAATGAAAGATCTAAGTGAAATTCCTTTACTTGAAGTGTATGAAACACTTTGGCAGAAAGTAGAACAAGTTGTAGAGGATATTGTGATCCTAGTATACTAGAATATATTCAATTTACACAGATTATCAAAACAATCTTTTGTATTAAAATTACATGATTACAACGTAGTCACAAGTCTAGGTGTCACAGATCTCACTTGACTGCTATACGAATTCTTTCTGTGTTCTCTCTGAATATGTGCGTGACTTGTGTTCTCTGAATGAGCGTGTCTACAAGATTACAAAGGAACCAACTATTTATACTAAGTCAACTTTAGTTGTTTACAACATAACGCTCAAACTATACAACATTTACACAAATGACTCACTATTTTAATCTTGAATACAATATAGCTTCAACAATCTCCCACTTTGGATTCAAGATTATTTTTTTTTTTTGACAATTATCTTCAGGTCTTCTTATCTTCAAAACATTCTTCAGCTTTTGAATCTTTTTCAGCTTTAAAACTTGAAATCTTTAACATTCTCTACAAACTTTGCATTTTCAAAACTTTGTCACTTTGGTCAAACTTTGACTTGACTTCGATTTGACTGTGATAGAGCTTTCAGATTTCTTTCTCTCTTTGGATTAACTTTTAGAAGCTCTTAGTAGTCAACCTTTTCTTCAATCTCTGACTTTGATATCAATCAACCATTTGACTTTCAATCTCATTCTTGTACTTTCCGCTTCGAAACCTATTTATGATATGATCAACTTTCATCTGACTTGAACATTGAAGCTTCTCCCCCTTTTTGATGAATTTTGAAAATCAGAATCATCAAAACTTTTAAAGTTCAGCACTGCCTTTGATTGATCTCCCCCAAATAATCAGATAAGCACAATCTTCATGACTAATCAATTTCACCTTTGGTAGGATATGAACATTCTTCCCCAACCGATCTACGATAAGTTTTCGTCAATTCATGAATGTATTCATCTAAATCTTTTCAAATTCAGACAAAATATGAGTGGTAACCCTGAATCAACGAATAAAACAGTTAAAGTGCCTTTAAGTAACACGGAGTTACTTAGTACAACGGATGTACTTTATAAGGAGCTTGGGTGATGTTCGCTCCCCAGGACTTCCATTCAATCATTGAAAAACACAAGGTTAATCTATGAATGTTCTGACAGAAAAACATATTTTATGTGTGCTCGTGCTTGTGTTATGAAAGAATTAGCACAATGATTGCTTTTTCAGGCTCAAATATGTAAACCATTGAGACAGCAACAGTTATACATAGACTCAAATATGCATGAGAAAGGGCCGAAGGTGGGGCAACTTTCGTTCTTTTCAATATCAGTATCTTCCGAGTGAAGAACTAATAGAGTATGTGTCGCTTCCCTAGAAAATATGAAACATTCTTTAAGAAAAGAATGAGTAGTTGGTGGGGTTTTCTGCAATAGTTGGCATAGGCTCACTGCCTTTTTCAATGATGGTCACCAAAGAATGTGAACCAATCAGATTATGTGGTTACCCGACTCAGAAAGATTTGGTGCAGAGTTTAATATTCTTTTACTCTGATCTCACACCCTCTTTCTTTTAAACATTTAAGCTCACTTCTAACCAATCTCTCTTTTCCATTTTACCTCATCACACACCAACAGTCAATTCTTTTTGACCCCTCTCCCCTAAATCACTCTTAGGATTACTTCCGGGGTAGGAAACACTGGTTAACGTGAATCCATGGAAGTTCTTTTAAGCTCACACACTGAATCCCATGTAATTTTGTCCTAAAAGAATGTGTTGCTCAATGATTTTCTTGACATTTAAGCGCAAGAAATCATAGTCAGTGTACGTATGTGTGATCCCAAAATTACTAGCATATATCAAACACAGATTATCAAAAAATCTTTTATTAATCAAACCACACGATTACAACGAAGTCATAGATCTAACAAGGTGCCACAGATCTCACGTATGTGTATGTTTTCCAAAGTGTAAATCTTACCAATTCTGCGCGTGTTCGTATGTATCTAAGACACAAAGACTTTGCTATTTATACTTGGTCAACATGACCTATAGCAAGTCGACCCTCTAACAAATATAAAGACACATATACACTTTCTAACTATTACAACTTAGACCCACTATTTTAATCTTGAATACAATATGCATCCAACAATCCCCCCCTTTGGATTCAATATTAAAAAAAATTAACAATTATCTTCAGGTCTTCTGTTCATCAAAACAATCTTTAGCAAATAATCTTTACAGCTTTAATCCTTGAAATCTTTGGTCAATCTTTGACAATACTTGAAATGAATCTATTTCTTTGAATCAGCTTTAAGTAGTGTTGATTAGAACTTTAACACTTTCATCAATCTCTCCTTTTGTTTTCAACAAAATCAAATATTCTTCAGAAGAACTTTTCTTCAAACTCATACTTTAAAGCAACTTTCAGATTTATCTCTTTCTTTGAAACAATTAACCATCTGACTTTTCTTTTTCAATCTTGTACTTTCCGCTTTGAAATTCTTCGCTTGACTTTCACTATGAATATAAAACTTTGAATCTAACTTTGAAACTTCTCCCCAATTCTGAAATCTGACTTTGAAATTCTGAAATTCTCCCCCCTTTTGATGAATTTTGAGAATCGAAATCATCAAAACTTTTTCAATGTCAACTCTGTCTTTTAATGATCTCCCCAAAATAATCAGATAAGCACAATCTTCATGAGTAACAATCTCCCCGTGTTGGTAGGATATGAACAATCTCCTCCAACTGATCTGATCTGAAAAGTTTCCGTCAATTCATGAATGTGTTCATCTGAATCTTTTCAAATTCAGACAAATTATGAGTTGTAACCCTGAATCAACGAATGAAACAGTTAAAGTGCCTGTAATAACACAAAGTTACTTAGTACAACATATGTACTTTATAAGGAGCTTGGGTGATGTTCACTCCCCAGGACTTCCAATCAATCATTGAAAAACACAAAGTATTTTCTGTGTGCTCGTGCTTGTGTTATGAAAGAATTAACACAATGATTTCTTTATCAGGCTCAAATATGTAAACCATTGAGACAGCAACAGTTATACATAGACTCAATGTGCATTAGAAAGGGTCGAAGGTGGGGCAACTTTCCTTCTTTTTCAATATCAGTATCTTTCGAGTGAAGAACCAATAGAGTATGTGTTGCTTCCCCAGAAAATGTGAAACATTCTCTTTTTTAAGAGAAGTATGAGTAGCTGGTGAGGTTGTTTGCAAGAGTTGGCATGGGCTCACTTCCTTTTTCAATGATGGCACCGAAGAATGTGAACCAATCAGATTATGTGGCTGCCCGGCTCAGAAAGAATTTGGTGCTGATTTTGATATTCTTTTACTTTGTTCTCACACCCTCTTTCTTTTGAATATTTAAGCTCACTTTTAACCAATCTCTCATTTCCATTTTACCTCATCACACATCAACACTCAATTCTTTTGACCCCTCTCCCCTCAATCACTCTTAGGATTACTTCCGGGGAAGGAAACACTGGTTATCGTGAATCCATGGAAGTTCTTTTAAGCGCTCGCACTGAATACCATGTATTTTTGTCCTAAAAAGATGTGTTGCTCAATGATTTTCTTAACAGTTAAGCAAAATAAATCATAGTCAGTGTTTTTAGACTAGAATTGTATTCAAGATTAAAATAGAGGGTCTAGTTTGTAATTGTTGTATTTGTTAGAACAGAAATATGTTGGATATAAGATCAAGAAGACTAAAGTCAATGTTTAAGAAAGTCAAAGCTGAGAAAGTCAACTCTCATTTAAAAGTCAAAGTCTTTGTAATAAAATGTCAAAGTCAACGTTTTGTATTTGTTTTGTTTCCTTGTAATTCTTGTAGGTATAAATACCTTTCATTTGTTGTTTAATAGATAGATGAGTTAGAGTTTGATAGTAAGATTGAGAGAGAATTTGTAGAGAGAGAATTTGTAGAGAGAGAAAATTGTATTCAATTGAAATTGTGAAGTGAATCAAACAGGTAATTTGATAATCATCTTGTTTGTGTTTGCTTATGTCAGGATCGAATTCTTAACAAGAATTAATACTCAGAAACTAATATCAAAGAAGTTGCGGAAAAACACTTTGATATTTTATAAAACAGTAATCAAACACAGTATATAATTATCAAACAGTAAACTTGTATTGAATGCTCAAAGTTACAAGATTACACACTCAACCTCAATATTGATGAACAGGCTCACCAATACGAATTCTACTTCTCTAGAATTAGGATCTATGCCTTGAGGTTATTTTTCTCTAAAAGAATGAAAACGTTATCCTCCTATTCTAAACAATACTATATATATATACTGAATACAAAGATAATTACAATGAATAAAATATCTTCAGTATATATTCTATGTATATCTCTAAGTATATCTTCAGTATATCCAGCTGTAGTACTTTCCATCCGGATCTCTTTAGCAGCACTAATAATGCTCAGCAGCATTAACTTCAACTAGCAGTATTAACTTCAAGCAGTATTAACTACTAGCAGTACTAACTAGCTAAGCAGTACTAACTCTGTTCAAGCAGTACTAACTTTAACTAGCAGTAGTAATTCTACTAGCAGTAGTAACACTTAGCAGTATTAATCTTCAACTTGTTCTGGCAGTAGTAACTACACTTGTACTAGCAGTAGTAACTACACTTAGTAGAATCTTCAGTTCCCAACAATCTCCCCCTAACTTGACTTTTAGAAGAGAAGTCAAGTTCTTCAGATATTCTTCCAGATGCTCTTTTTGATGCTCCCAAAACTTCCAAGATCATGCTCATAAGTCTGGATTCAGTCCCAAACTCTGATTGATTATCCTCTGAATTAGATACTTGGCCATTTCTGAATTTGGTGCACAACCCAACTTCTTCTTTAGCATGGCATGAACCTTCAGTCTGGTGTGATTATATACTCTATCCACTAGGAAGTATTCTGTGTGATTTCTATCCAAAGTCACTGCATATACTCCACTAGTTTCATATAGAGTCCAACTTGTGACTTCTTTAAACACACTATTGATGACCTGGTCCACTTCTTCAGGTTTGAACATCATGCATAGATACTCCATCACCAGTTTTGTAAGAGAAATTCCTGGAGTATTCAGATGATCTGCATACAGCTTAATTCCTATGTCAAACATCTCTTCTATATCAGATCTAGAGCATGTTCTGATAATCTTGACCCAAGTGTTGAATACTTCATACTTATCACCCTTCCTCTTGAGTCTGATGTAATCTTTCCCATCCATTGTCAGTACATCCCAGTGAATGATCTCGGGTGGCTTAACTCCAACAGGTTCTGCAGAAATTGGTTCAGGCACTTTGTCCATCACTACCATATATAAGCTTACATCATCTTTGATTGATGACCCTTGCTGACTTGATGACTCAGGTGCCACTTCTTCTTCAGCAACATTTTGTTCTTCTTCTACTCTAGGCTTCTTATCTTTCTTTCTTTTGGCCATCATCTTGGTTCTTTTCAAAGTCTTTTGAACCTGTACTAGAGTAGCTTCCTTCTTCTTTTCTTCCTTTTCCCTTGCCATTTCTTTGATAGAAGTTCCCTCTTCACTTTCAGGAAATGGTTGATTCATATCTATATCATTACTCTCCTTGGCCTTCTTTTCAAACTCTACTCTTTTCTTTTCATTGCTCTTCAGATTCCCCATTTCTTTTTCATAGAGCTCTCTGATTTGATCAAAACTCATCTTCACAAACATTTCTTTCTTTACCCCAATTGCACTCCTCAAGAAAGTTATCATTTTGTTTCTTTCCTGAGTGGCAAGGTAAGTTTGTGAAGGTCTTCTTTTCTTTGCACTTGTATTAGCCATCATAGCCTTTCTCAGACTTATAGCCCTTTGTTTAGCCTTTTCAGTTTCAAGCCCCTTTTGATAAGCTTTATTTAGCTCAGCAGCTAAAGCCTTTGCCATTTCCCTGTCCTTCTCCACCTGAGCTCTTTCTTCTTTTTCCATCTCCTTCTGCATTTTCCTTGCTAAAGCTTCATCTGATTCAACCAACCTTTGCTTCTTGATTGGTTGATCAGATTCAACTAACTTTGCCTTACCTTTATCTTTACCCATCTCCTTCTCAATGCTAGAGTTCTTTGCTGCATCACCTCTTTCTTTTATGACAACTCCTTTGGCCTTTGAGGTGACCTTGGGAGTATCATGTTTTGCTTTGATGAGTGTTTCTGCAACCTCTAGCTCTGTAAGGACCTCTTTTACTTGTTCTGCTGCTTCTTTCAGCTCAGCAGTATTAACCATATCTGCTGCTTTACTTGAACTGGCAGTATTAATGGTTTCTGCTGCTGGCTCTGTTTCTGCTGCTTGCTCATTTTCCCCCTCAACAATATGTTTTTCCTCTTGCTCCCCCTTAGCTTTGGCATCAGCTTCTGACTCCCCCTTTTTGGGAGCATCAGGCACTGGTTCCCTCCTTCTGAGCACAAATTGTTTCTTCTTCTTTTGCAGAATCAGTTTCCTTACCATTTGCTTCAACTTGATGATTTGTTCTTGTTGTGACAGTACAATGAGTTTTAGCTCTTCAATATCTTTGCCTTGTTTGAGTACATCCATGTTGATGTTGCCCATTGCCTCCATCAATTCATCATAGTTATATCTGTCCTCACCTTCTCCAGGAGTGTTACCCCCTATTGAAGGATCATTGGATCTTTTAGTAGTGGAAGTCTTCTGCCTAGCAGAAGCACTATCCACCCCTGTGGTTTCTTGGCACCAGGGACCTTCAAATGATTGCTCATTCAAAGTTGCCATGGGGGAGGTCTTATTGATGTTACCACTTTCCTCCTCTGTGTTAGCAGGAGTAGTGGCAACCTCATCACCCATATGCTCTACCTCCTCCTCAGAGAGCACCTCCTTTGGGTTGGGAGACACCCTTGTGGTTTCCCTTTGGATATTCTCTAGGGGAGTATTCTTCCTTAGAGGGCTTAAAGGCTGTGTGGGTGATGGTACAAGAAGGGAAGGAGCCTTCTTTACCTGTTTTCTTTGATAAGTTTGGGTAATTGGAGAGGTTGGTTTTGTAAGAATGGACTGGGGAATTGTTTTTGAGTGAGAAGGTTGGGCTTGGCTAGCAGTGGGATGGTCTAATGAGGGCCTTGACCCTGCTGCCATACCTTCAGTGTTTTGGGACACCACCATCATTGTAGAGAACAATGGGGTGTCAACTCCTTCCGAGTCCCCAGCAGATCTTCTCATATTTGAGAAAACCTTGCCTTTTGGGGGTTTAGGTACATATACCCCAACAGGTTGAGGTATATCCGTCAATTCATGGTTAATTACTTCCTGAACAAATCTGGGATACATAAAGAAACTCTTTTTGTTTCCCATATTTGATACAAGATCACTGAAAATCATCTTTGAGAAATTGTACCTTCTGGATGTAGCCAAGCATACCAAAGCATATGCAATTGGACTGCTGAACTCACTCCATCCAGTGGTCTTTTTGGAGATGCAGTGCATCAGGGTATGAACAAGAAAACGCCATTGGGGTGAAAACTTTGCTTTTGAGAATTTGAAAACACCCAATGGGCCTCCATACCCCATTCTAGTAAGATTAGAAAACAGTTCATCATTAGAGATAGACATTATACCAGAGGCATCGTCTAGACGTAGACTGATGCGAATGACTTCTTCAGTAACTGTAAGTGAGTGATCACAGATTCTTGTCTTGATCATTTGCACACCATTTTCCACAACAATGGTTGCATTAGCCCAGAACTGCCTTTGGTGCTCAATGTAGATTGTAGGTGAGACAGTAAGAGCATGAGCAATGTGACTTGACTTGAGGAAATCCACAATCTGATGAAATCCTGAAGCTTGCTTTGGCTTTTGTAGCATCGCAATCTCGTTGTGTTCGTCGATGAATGTCATGGATGCCATTGGTCTTAGTGAAAACTTGCCTGAAAACTACGAACTTGAGAGAGAAACGGTTTTGAGCGCAAGAGAACAGTATGCAAAGAGTCGTTATGAACTTTTAGGCGGGCAAAAAGTATTTATAGTATTCAGAATATAAGCAGTATTAACCTAGAGCAGTATTAACTAACTAGCAGTATTAACCGCGAGCAGTATTAACCACGAGCAGTATTAACTGAACTAGCAGTATTAACCGCGAGCAGTATTAACCACGAGCAGTATTAACTGAACTAGCAGTATTAACTATTAGCAGTATTAACTGAAAGCAGTATTAACTATTAGCAGTATTAACTGAAAGCAGTATTAACTGAAAGCAGTATTAACCACAAGCAGTATTAACCACAAGCAGTATTAACTGAAAGCAGTATTAACCACAAGCAGTATTAACCACAAGCAGTATTAACTGAAAGCAGTATTAACCACAAGCAGTATTAACCACAAGCAGTATTAACTGAAAGCAGTATTAACCACAAGCAGTATTAACTAGACTTACTCCTTTTAAACTTTCTAAATACTGAGTACTGCTATGCATATCCTGAAAAGAAGATTAGTAACACCAAGAATAAAAATATACAGGTATAAAATCACTTTTTGAGAGGAAGATTATTCAGAGTTTATCATTCCCACACTTGTTACCAAGAAAGTGAATCTACCCACATCAAAAGCTTTAGTGAATAGATCAGCAAACTGATTATCAGTGTGAACTTTGACAACTTGAATAAGTTTCTTTTCATTACAATCTCTTATAAAGTGATACCTGATTTCAATGTGCTTTGTCTTTGAGTGCTTGACTGGATTATTTACAATGCTAATAGCACTGCTGTTGTCAATAGAGATTGGAGTGTGTAGAAAGGTTACCCCATAATCCAGCATTTGATTCTGAATCCATAAGACTTGAGAACAGCAACTTGCAGCTGCTATGTACTCTGCCTCTGTTGTAGATGTGGATACTGTGGTTTGTTTCTTGCACTGCCATGAGACTAGTCTAGCACCCAAAAACTGACATCCTCCAGAAGTAGATTTTCTGTCTAAGTTTGCCCCACCTAGATCACTGTCTGAGTATGCTATTAGGTCAAAAGGGGAGTTATGAGGATACCAAAGTCCCAATCTGGGTTGCCCTTTGAGATATCTGAATATCCTCTTAACAGCTTGAAAGTGAGATTGCTTTGGCCTAACTTGAAATCTTGCACAGACACAGACTGGAAACATTATATCTGGCCTAGATGCTGTGAGATACATGAGAGAGCCAATCATGGATCTATAATAATGCACATCCATGTCCTCCCCCTCAAGATCTGCTGTGATCTGCTTGTGTGTTTCCATAGGTGTGCTGGCAGGTTTTGATTCTGAGAAGCCAAACTTGGTTAGAATATCCTGCACATACTTGGATTGACATATGAAAATGCCATCTGACTTCTGTTGAACTTGGAGTCCAAGGAAGAAAGTAAGTTCCCCCATGGAACTCATTTTGAACCTTTGATGCATTAAATCCTCAAACTCCTTGCACATGTTGTTTCTTGTAGATCCAAAGATAATGTCATCAACATAGATTTGGACCAGCAAGATATCCTTCTTCTTTCTTTTGATAAAGAGAGTCTTATCAATGACTCCTCTTTCAAAGTCATTTTCCAAGAGATAGGATGACAGAGTGTCATACCATGCTCTTGGGGCTTGATGTAGTCCATAAAGTGCTTTCTTTAATTTGTATACCCTGTCTGGATAGCTTGGGTTTTCAAACCCTGGTGGTTGGCAGACATATACTTCTTCTTCAATTGACCCATAGAGAAAAGCACTTTTTACATCCATTTGGTAGACTTTGAAGTTCATGTAAGAAGCATAGGCTAGGAATAGTCTGATTGCTTCTATCCTAGCTACAGGTGCAAAAACTTCTTCATAATCTATGCCTTCTTCTTGAGTGTAGCCTTGAGCTACCAGCCTTGCTTTGTTTCTTATAACAATACCTCTTTCATCTCTCTTGTTTCTGAAGATCCATTTTGTACCAATTGCTCTGTGACCTTTAGGAAGGTCTACTAGATCCCACACATCTTGTAGCTTGAACTGTAACAATTCTTCTTGCATTGCTTCTATCCAGCTAGATTCTTTCATAGCATCATGTGCCTTTTTAGGCTCAAGCTGGGATAGAAAACATGAGAGCACTGTATGCTGTTGATCTTGCATTTCCTGAAGCCGGCTTTGATGTCTAGTCATCATGGGAGAAGAGACATCACCTATTATCAACTGTGGAGGATGATTCTTTTGAACTCTTGTGTTATGACTAGGTTCTACATTTAGTCCAGCCTCTAGATTAGAGTCATGCAATTCAACTGAAGTGTCTTCAGATGTCACTTCTGATTCTTGAGTCTCCTCATCTCTAGTGTCTTCTTCACTCTGACTTGGTTCAGTAAATGATTCCTTGTCACAGTCTTCATTTACTGTGGGTATGGGAAAAATCACAGATTTAGATATACTTTCTTGAACTTGTGTGTTCTCTGATTCTCCACCATCTGTTCCTGTATACTCATTACTGAAACCAAAAGAGTTAGTTAGTGAATCAATGTCAAATAGCCATTGAGGTCCATACCCAACAGGATTTGGTGTGTACTCATTGCATTTGACATTGTCACTTTCTTCAATTATTCTAGAAGAAGAGTTAAAAACTCTGTAGGCCCTACTCTGAGATGAATATCCAACAAGAAATCCATCATCTGCTTTGCTATCAAACTTACCTAAGTGAGATTTGGTAATTAGAATTGTACAAGGACACCCAAAAGGTTTGAAGAAACCAATAAAAGGTTTTCTTTGATTTAAAAGCTCATATGGGGTCTTGTTCTTTTGCTTGACCACTAGAACTCTGTTTTGGACATAACAGGCAGTATTAACTGCTTCAGCCCAGAATGTAATTGGCAATTTTGAATCAGCCAACAGAGATCTGGCAGCCTCTATTAGTGTCCTATTTCTCCTTTCAGCAACACCATTCTGTTGAGGAGTCCTAGGAGCACTATATTGTCTCTCAATACCTTTTCCTTCATAAAAAGTGTTTAAATCATGATTTTTAAATTCAGTTCCATTATCTGATCTAATGACTTTTACTCTTTGATTAGTTTGGTTTTCAATTCTTAGAATAAAGGATTTGATAAGACCACTTGTTTCATCCTTAGTCCTTAGAAAATATACCCAAGTAAATCTGGAGTAATCATCAACAATAACCAAGCAGTAAGATTTCTTTCCTATACTCATAACATTTGTAGGACCAAACAGATCCATATGCAATAACTGGAGACAAGAAGAAACAGAATTTAACTCTTTGGTCTTATGAGAAGTTTTGTGTTGTTTGCCTTTAAGACAAGCAACACAATGATCATCACATGAAAAGACTTTTGAAGGTAAACCTCTTACAAGGTTATTTTTAACAAGATTGTTCATAGTCTTGAAATTCATGTGACACATCCTTCTGTGCCAAAGGGAGGATTCATCTATAGAAGCTTTTGAGACAAGACAATTTAAAGATGAATCACTATTGACATTGTCCAAATCAAGACAGTAAACATTGTCTTTTCTTGGAGTTCTAAGTAGTATCATGCTTTCATCAACTACCTTGAACCCTGGAGCAAGAATCATACACTCAGTGTTAGTAAATAATATACTATGTTGTTTGTCACAAACCTGTGATACACTTAACAGGTTGTACTTTAATTGATCAACATAGTAGACATCCTCAAATGTCATCTTACCTTTGGTGACATTACCTTTTCCACTTATCTTACCACCAGTAAGATTGTCTCCAAATGCAACATGTCCTCCATTAATTTGCTTGAAATCCTGAAGGCATGACATGTTGCCAGTCATGTGCCTAGAGCAACCACTATCAACATGCCATATGCTCTTTCCCTTGAGCTGTTGGTTGCCCTGCACATTAAATAAATCAATTAGTATGATTGGGGACCCAAGCCAAAGTGATCTTGGGTCTTCCTTTCTCATCAAAGTATTTACATTCCTTTTTAATGAGTTTTTTAAACTCAGAGCACTCTTTATTAGAGTACTTTGTCAATATGATTGGCTTAGCAGAATCAACACTGGAAGCAGTACTAACCTTAGAAGTACTAACAGAGTTAGCAGTACTAACAGGTGTAGCAGTACTAACAGGTGTAGCAGTACTAACAGGTTTAGCAATACTAACTTTGTTAGCAGCATTAACATTGTTAGCAGTAGTATTACTTCTAGCAGCACTATCATTGTCAGCAGCACTATTTGTGGTAGCAGTACTAACAGTTTTAGTGCTTTTAGGAATCCACATATTGACACTTTCTTTAACAGAATACTTTTTCTTCATATGACTTGTAGTTTTAACAGTTTTCTTAGCCACATGATTCTTTTCAATTTTCTTATAATTAAAGGGTTTTTGCATGGATCTTTGGAAATTCATTCTTTGGTTCATAGGATTGAAATAACAGAATTTTGCAAGATGATTCAATTTGCCACAGATAAAACAAGGTTTTGGTCTATTGATTTTACTCAGATCAACCCCTTGTTTATGTGCCCATTGATTATTCCAGTTTCTTTGATTTCCCCTCTTTTTGTCCTGTTTTTGGGGCTTATTCTTCTTACAAGCACACTGTTTGCAAGGACCTGGATTCACAACTGTGGTCTGTTTATAATGGACCTTACCAGACTTTTCCTCTGTCTTCTCTATGTTCTTGGATTTGATCCAAGCCCTTCCACAATCCTCATTGGTGATAATGTTGTTTTCTATAGAAATCTCACCACTCACCTTGTTCTCCTTACTCTTGCCAACCTCTTTCTCAGTCTTATCCTCAACAATTACCTCATCTAAGGGATCTATTTCAGTGGCTCCCTCAGGCAAGTCCTTCCTATCTTTGGTGTCTAACAGGTCTGAAGTAGGAGGAATGTAATTGTTGTTATATGGTGGAGGTGTGGCATTATACCCAATTCCTCTTCTTAATTTATCGTGAATCTGATTTTGCAGTAAGGAGTCCATTGCTTTAGAAGCATTGGAAAACTTTTCTACATCAAGCTTAACCTTGGTTAACTCCTCTTTCAGTCTTTCACTCTCCTCTTTAGATTTGGTCAGTTTAAGTTCTAAATCCTTTTTCTCCCACTTCCAGTAATTAGTGTCATATGAGTGTTGTAGTTCATTGGCTTGAAAACCTTTGATTTGATCTTCAAATCTCTCTACTATCCTCACATAGTCTTTTATATCCTTTTCTAGTCTCTTCAGGTCATCACTCATCTTTTGATTGTGATCCCTGTACCTTTTAACAGTGTCTATGCAAGTTTTAGAGCAGAGATTAGAACTTACCTCAGATGGGAGATCAGATACTTTAGCCATAAGAGCTTGATTCTGAATAGCTTCTTCTGCTTGATCACTCCAATCAAACCCCATTCCTTGTTGAGAAACAAGGGCTTGAGCAGAGTTTCTGTTGTTATTGAAGCTTCCAGATTGAGCTTGTTGATGGTTGTTGTTGTGAGACATTCCACTTCTGCATTCTCTAGCAAAATGTCCCTTCAGATGACATTTGTAGCATTCTACCTTTGATTTATCAAACCCTGCTCCATCTTCTCTTCTTTGTGAGAAGTTGTTTCTTCCAGTCCTCTTTATAAACTTCTTAACCCTCATGGAGAGCATGGCCATCTGCCATTTAATATCCATCTCTTCCAGATCATCAGGATGAAGTTGTTCTAAGTCATCATTGATCAAAGAAGAATTTCCATGATTAGAAAGAAGAGCTTCAAATACATAATCAGTGCTTTTATCTAAATTTGATCCATTAGCAGCATTAACTGATTCAGGGTTAGCAGTAGAATCAATTGATGCTGATAGGAGTGCAGCATTATGAACATATCCAGAAGGCTTCTTCTTTGCCTCCACCTCAGCTTCAAATACTCTAAGATCATTGTACAGATCATCAAGTTCTTTGTCTTCCAACTGATCATTCTGTCTGAATGACACAGTGTACACAGTGTCAGGATCGAATTCTCAACAAGAATTAATTCTCAGAAACAATATCAAAGAAGTTTGCGGAATAACACTTTGATATTCAATGAAACAGTAAATCAACACAGTAAATATGAATAACAAACTGTAAGCTTTTATTTGATGCTTTGAAGTTACAAGATTACTCACTCAACCTCAATATTGATGAACAGGCTCACCAATACGAATTCTACTTCTCTAGAATTAGGATCTATGCCTTGAGGTTGATTTTTTCTAAAAGAATGAAAACTGAAAGTTAAAAGTTATTATTCTAAACTATACAATATATACTGAATACAAAGATAATTACAATAAATAAAATATCTTCAGTATATCTTCCATCATTATCTTCAAGCTTTCCATAATCTTCAGTTTATCTTCCATCATTATCTTCAAGCTTCCATGTATATCTCTAAGCTTCCATGTATATCTCTAAGCTTCCATGTATATCTTCAGATTATCCAGCTGTTATCCTTTCATGCAGATCTCCATCTTATAAGCAGTATTAATCATAAGCAGCATTAATACTCTGAGCAGTATTAACTCTAGCAGTACTAACCATGCTCAGCAGCATTAATCTCTTCAAGCAGTACTAACTTTGAACTAGCAGTACTAATCTTGTTGAGCAACATTAACCATCAACTAGCAGCATTAATAACAGAAGTACTAACTAGAAGTATTAACAACTAGAAGTATTAACTGTTTTCTTCTAGCAGCATTAACTAGAACTAGCAACATTAACCACAGAAGTAGTAACCGTGTTGAATATTAACTTCAGAAGTATTAACCATGTTGAACTAGAAGTAGTAACCATGTTGAACTAGAAGTAGTAACCATCCTTGGCATATTTCAGACCCAACAATCTCCCCCTAACTTAACTTTTCAAAACTGAGAAGTTAAGTTCTTCAGCATAGGGTCTTTATGATAATTTCAAAACTTTCTGCAATTACTAGTTCTTCTTGATTCAGTTTCTGCTGTTATCTTCTTTTCTGTTTCTGTTGTAGTTACTGCTTTGTTTCATCTTCTTCACTTATCTCCCCCTCAAAATAAGATTTCATATCAACTTGATTCTCCTTCTCATGTCTTCTCAAATTCAGATGTTTAAGTCTCCCCCTTTTTGAAATAATCATGATCTTTTCATCTCTTTTATCTCCATAATTTGATTGTGAACTTTCAGACAAATTGTACCAAGTGTATCCATCAATTCTTTGTAGTTAAACTGTCCTCACCTCCTTTAGATGTTTTACCACCTTTGAAGGATCCTTGGATCTTTTAGTAGAGATCTTCTGCTTAACAGAAGCACCTTCTACTCCCTTGGTTTCTTGGCACCTGGGACCTTTAGATAATTACTCATCTAAAGTTGCCATGGGGAAGGTCTTAGATATGTTCACACTGTCCTGTCCTGCACTTTGTGCAAAGTCAGTAGTGTGAGCCTTACAACCCATATGCTCTTGCATCTCCTTATTGAGCACCTTCTTGAGGTTGGGAGACACCTCTATGGTTTCCCTTTGGATATTCTCTGATGAAAAATGCTCCATCAGAGGGCTTGTAGGTTTTGAGGTTGAGGATACAAGAAGGGAAGGAACCTTCAGTATCTTTTCTTATATAATATAGTAATGGGGAATGTTGGTTTGACAAAAGGAATCTGAAGATTTATGCTTGGTAGTGGAAGGTGTGGATAGGTCATCAGTGGGTTGGTCTAATGAGGGCTTTGACCCTGATGCCTTACCTTCTTGATTGTGGGACATCACCATCATTGTAGAGAACAATGGTATATCAACTCCTTTCGAGTCCCTAGCAGATCTTCTCATGTTTGAGAAAACCTTGCCTTTAGGGGGTTTAGGTACATATATCTCATTAAAATGAGGTTAATCCGTCAATTCCTTATTAAGTACTTCTTGTACAAACCTTGGATACAGATAAAAGCTTTTTGATTGATATCCAGGTTTGACATTAAATCATTGAAGATCATTTTTAGGTATAGAAAACTTACATTAGCAGTAGTAACACTTATCAGCAGCATTAACACAGACTGGCAGTAGTAACACATACCAGCAGCATTAACACAGTCTGACAGTTTTCACTGAACTAGAAGTACTAACTACCTTTCAGTATTAGCAACCTGAAACACTTACAGACACAAGGTTAGTAGTACCATATATCATAAGATTTTCAAAAGTTACTTTATCTTTTGAAACTATACCTTTTTCACTTTTCTTACCTTCTGCTGGATCAAAAGTAACATGTCCTCCATCAAATCTTTTTAAAGAATTTGAAGGCAATCCATGTTCCTTGTTATGTGCCAATAGCAATCATTATCTTCATTCCAAAATGCTCTTCCTCTTGAGCTTTTGATTGCCCTGCACACTTGATAAATCAGTTAGTCTTTGAGGGAACCCAAGCCAAAGTGGTCTTGGGTTGTCCTTTCTCATTTATATAATCTGTCAGTTTGGTCTGAATGAGTTGTTTAGGAATCTCATGGCTGGAATACTTTCTCAAGATTATAGGCTTTGCAACATTAATGCTAGTAGAAGCACTATCCTTGTTAGCACTAGTATTGGTTGCAGCAACACTATTTCTGTTAGCAGTACTATCTGGGATAGCAGTACTAACAGGTTTCTTTACAATTGGAACCCAAACTTGAACAAAGTTGTTTGCTTTCTTTGTCTTTAAATTACTCCTTGGCTTATTTGGAGTATTTTTCTTTGGTTTAGCAAACTTATTTTGAACATGAGACTTTTTAGGTGCTCTGTTCTCAGCCATTTGATTCCTTCCTTGCTTCCTATAACCAAAGGAGTTTTGAGTTTGTCTTTGAAAATTTACTCTTTGGTTTATAGGATTGAAATAACAGTATTTGGCAATATGATTAAGCTTTCCACAAATAAAACAAGGTTTTGGTCTATTGATTTTACTTAGATCAACCCCTTGTTTTTGTGCCCACTGATTATTCCAATTTCTCTGATTTCCCCTCCTTTTATCATGTTTTTGGGGCTCAGATTTATTGCAAGTACACTGTTTGCAAGGGACAGGATTCACAATTGTTGTCTGTTTGTAGTGGACCTTACCAGACTTTCCCTCTGTCTTCTCTATGTCCTTGGATTTGATCCAAGTCTTTCCACATCCCTCATTGGTGATAATGTGATTTTCTAGGGGAATCTCACCACTCACAGTGTTCTCCTTACTCTTATTATTAGAGTACTCTCCTTCAGAGTCTGTTTCAACCACCACTTTGTCTAATGGATCTACCTTAGTGGCTTCATCAGACAATTCCTTCCTATTCTTGGTCTCTAGCAAGTCTGATATAGGAGGGATGTAATTGTTGTTGTATGGTGGTGGTGTAGTGTTATAACCTATTTCTCTTCTAAGTTTGTCATGGATTTGAGTTTGGAGCAAAGAGTCCATTGCTTTAGAAGCATTGGAAAATTTCTCAATATCCAGCTTGGCTTTCTCAAACTCACTCTTTATCTTCTCATTCTCCTCTTTAGACTTTTTCAGCTGAAGTTCTAGGTCATTCTTCTCCCACTTCCAGTAGTTTGTGTCATAGGAATGTTGAAGCTCATTGGCTTGAAAGCTCTTAATCTGCTCTTCAAACCTCTCAACAATCCTAACATAGTCTTTTATGTCCTTTTCTAATCTCTTCAGGTCATCACTCATTTTCTGGTTGTGATCCCTGTACCTTTTAACAGTTTCAATACAGGATTTGGAACAAAGATTAGATGTTACCTCTGTAGGAATTTCTGAGCTTGAAGACTCTGAACCTTTAGCCATGATGATGTGATTTTGAATGTAGGTTTCTGAGAATACTCGCTCTGATACCACTTGTCAGGATCGAATTCTCAACAAGAATTAATTCTCAGAAACAATATCAAAGAAGTTTGCGGAATAACACTTTGATATTCAATGAAACAGTAAATCAACACAGTAAATATGAATAACAAACTGTAAGCTTTTATTTGATGCTTTGAAGTTACAAGATTACTCACTCAACCTCAATATTGATGAACAGGCTCACCAATACGAATTCTACTTCTCTAGAATTAGGATCTATGCCTTGAGGTTGATTTTTTCTAAAAGAATGAAAACTGAAAGTTAAAAGTTATTATTCTAAACTATACAATATATACTGAATACAAAGATAATTACAATAAATAAAATATCTTCAGTATATCTTCCATCATTATCTTCAAGCTTTCCATAATCTTCAGTTTATCTTCCATCATTATCTTCAAGCTTCCATGTATATCTCTAAGCTTCCATGTATATCTCTAAGCTTCCATGTATATCTTCAGATTATCCAGCTGTTATCCTTTCATGCAGATCTCCATCTTATAAGCAGTATTAATCATAAGCAGCATTAATACTCTGAGCAGTATTAACTCTAGCAGTACTAACCATGCTCAGCAGCATTAATCTCTTCAAGCAGTACTAACTTTGAACTAACAGTACTAATCTTGTTGAGCAACATTAACCATAAACTAGCAGCATTAATAACAGAAGTACTAACTAGAAGTATTAACAACTAGAAGTATTAACTGTTTTCTTCTAGCAGCATTAACTAGAACTAGCAACATTAACCACAGAAGTAGTAACCGTGTTGAATATTAACTTCAGAAGTATTAACCATGTTGAACTAGAAGTAGTAACCATGTTGAACTAGAAGTAGTAACCATCCTTGGCATATTTCAGACCCAACAGCTTCTTCTTTGCCTCCACCTCAGCTTCAAATACTCTAAGATCATTGTACAGATCATCAAGTTCTTTGTCTTCCAACTGATCATTCTGTCTGAATGACACAGTGTACATGGTCCATTCATCCCCAAGGGACCTTAAGAACTTTCTGTTCACATCATCTTGATCAATCTGTACTCCCATAGTAGCTAGTTCACCAATTAGTTTATTAAACCTGTCAAAAGTTTGAGTCATGGACTCATTCTTAGTTGAGATGAAGTTTTCATACTGTTGTTTTAAGATTGCCTTTTGATTTCTCTTGGTACTTTTAGTACCTGAGAATCTCTTCTCTAGAGCATTCCAGAGCATCTGTGCATCAGTACAATTGCAGAATTGGTGTTGATACTCATTTGGAATGGCCAAGAGCAGTGTGCTCAAGGCTTTCATCTCTGTCTGTCTTGATTTCCTGTCTGTATCTGTCTTTGGAGGAGTTCTTTTGCCATCTTCATCAATCTTTCCTCCATCAGATGGGCCATTCTCAATGATGTCCCACATAGAGTAATCTGTGAGGAGAATATATTGCTTGATTCTGATTTTCCACATGTCAAATTCATTGGATCTGAGCATTGGAACTTTTGAGACCAAAGTACTGCTTGATTCTGTAAGATTTTCCATGATGAATAACTGTTTCTGAGAGAATTTAGCTCTGATACCACTTGTCAGGATCGAATTCTTAACAAGAATTAATACTCAGAAACTAATATCAAAGAAGTTGCGGAAAAACACTTTGATATTTTATAAAACAGTAATCAAACACAGTATATAATTATCAAACAGTAAACTTGTATTGAATGCTCAAAGTTACAAGATTACACACTCAACCTCAATATTGATGAACAGGCTCACCAATACGAATTCTACTTCTCTAGAATTAGGATCTATGCCTTGAGGTTATTTTTCTCTAAAAGAATGAAAACGTTATCCTCCTATTCTAAACAATACTATATATATATACTGAATACAAAGATAATTACAATGAATAAAATATCTTCAGTATATATTCTATGTATATCTCTAAGTATATCTTCAGTATATCCAGCTGTAGTACTTTCCATCCGGATCTCTTTAGCAGCACTAATAATGCTCAGCAGCATTAACTTCAACTAGCAGTATTAACTTCAAGCAGTATTAACTACTAGCAGTACTAACTAGCTAAGCAGTACTAACTCTGTTCAAGCAGTACTAACTTTAACTAGCAGTAGTAATTCTACTAGCAGTAGTAACACTTAGCAGTATTAATCTTCAACTTGTTCTGGCAGTAGTAACTACACTTGTACTAGCAGTAGTAACTACACTTAGTAGAATCTTCAGTTCCCAACAGCTTAATTGTGATTAGAAACTATATTCAGGACACTCAATTGGTATCAGAGCCAAATCCAAATCAAAATCAATAAAATGTGTGCGACACTGTGCTCGTAGACTTTCTGATTCAATTATGAAATTGAGTTTGTTTTTCGTGTTGTAATTGTTTGTAATGTGGTCGAAATATGTGTTAGAATGAATTTGTATAGATAAAATCACGAATTGCACTGTAATTAGCTATCAATTTGAGAATTTGTTGGTTTTGGTTTTTCACGAGTTTAGTCACTTTTAAGAATCGATGTGTTTTTCGTGTTCTAGATGTGTTTTGGAGTAAATTGTCAATGTATCAAATCGTTTGATGGAGTATTGAATCAAATTCGGTGAGAAAATCAAGTTTTTGAACCGAAGATCTGAAGAACACGCAAGTTCTTCAAGAACGCGCAAGATCTACGAAACGCGCAAGTTCATCGAAAGAACACGCAAGCTGAAGAATTCTGAGTTTTGGACAAAACGCGCAAAGGGTGGTTTGCGAGTTCTAGAAACATGCAAATTGAAGTCTACGAGTTTGGTGAAATCTGCGAGTTTAAAATCTTGCGAGTTTGAAGATTGGAAAAATTATTCTAAGTGTTAAAATACGCTAACATCATCTAGCGAGTTTCAAGTTTTGCGCCATCAACGTCTAGTGCATTTCTAGGTTTTGCGTGATCATTGGTTAGCGAGTTTGCTCAAAATGCGCAAGTAGTGTCTTGAGAGTTTTACAAACGCGCACGTTTTTATCAGCGAGTTTCATCGTGAATAGTCATTTGCGAGTTACAGTGATCTGCGAGTTTTTCAAAACACGCAACCCTTTGTGTGTGAGTTTCATAAACACGCAAGCTTAAGTCTGCGAGTTTTTCTGTAAATAGTGACTTGCGAGTTTCAGGTCTCTGCGAGTTTTAATATTCTACATTGCCTTGCGAGTTTTATCACTTAGTCAAAATTTCTGAATTTCAGATTTTTCTATATTTCAAGATTTTTCTTGTGATTTCATATTTGGACTAACGATCAGTTTCTAGTTTCTTATTGCATATCTTTTCAAACAGGTACAAAAAGGATGACTTCAAGAGACGCTCTCTCGATTGGAACTGATTCAAAGCCCCCGGTGTTGTTCAAAGGGGAATATGAGCAATGGAAAGATAGATTTTTGGATTTTGTTGATCGGCAAAAGAATGGAAAGAATATTCTAGCATCAATTGAAAAAGGTCAAATGCCACCAATTTTTGAGGAAGTTCCTACTAACGGTAATGATTCAGAAGGAGCTCCGAAAACAAAGAGATCTGAGAAAGATTATGAAGATTTTTCTGTTGAGCAAAAGAATCAGTTTGATGCTGATAAAACTGGCAGATATTCGCTTTTACAAAGCATGACCAATGGGATATATGTTAAAATAGACAACTACAAGGAAAGTGCCAAATCAATGTGGGATCAACTTCAGAAAATGATGATGGGTTCAAAGGTTGGGAACCAAATGAAAATAGCTAATTGTATCAACAGTTATGAAGAGTTCAAAGCAAAAGACAATGAAAGCTTGGAAGAGACTTATGAAAGATTTGTTCTACTCTTGAAGGAACTCTCGAAGAACAAGGTCAAGAAGGATCAAATAGAGAACAACGTCAAATTTCTTAGCATCTTGCAACCGGAATGGAAAAAGCACACTCGCCGAATGAAACAAATGAAGGATCTGAGTCACATTCCATTACATGAGGTTCATGAGACGTTGAGACAGAAAAAAAACGGTAGAAGAGAAAAGAAGTGAGAAGATGAAAGTTGAAAAGGTTACTGATCCCATTGCACTTGTGGCTGGTGAAAAAGAGGAAGAAAAGAAAGAAAAGAAAAAGAAGAAGAAAGTAATTATCAGTTCAGAATCAGAATCAGAGTCTGATGGAGATGATGGAGAAAGTCTCAAACAGGCTATGCTATTGCTGACCCGTGCTTTCCAAAAGAAGTTCTACAAAAAGCCGGGATCCAATTCTCAGAGATACTCTTCGTCCAGTTCCAAGAACCACGAGCATAGAGAAAGAGTGGAAGGAAATAGAATGATTGAGAAAAAGCCAGAAGAAAAGAAGAAGTATGTAAATGATTACATAAGTACTGAAAAGAAGACGGCTAATGATCTGATCAAATGCTACAAATGTGGCAAGTTCGGACATTATGCAAAAGAATGTCGGAAGCCAAAGGTTCGTAACTCAGAATATTATCAGAACAAATTGCTCTTGGCCAAACAACAAGAAGCTGGCAGGGCATTAATGCTTGAAGATGAATACTGGTTGGATCATTTTGATGAGGAAGAACATGAAAAGACTGCTCATCTATGCTTGATGGGAAAAGAAGTGAAAAAATGATGATTCAAATGATGAGATTCCTGATGAGGTAATGAACTTAACTAAAAGAGATTTCATGACCAAAATGGAAGCTATGATGGTTGAACTTCAAGACCTTCAAACTAAACTGAAAAAAGAAAAAGACAGAGTTGCTAGGAGAAATCAACAGATCTTTGAACTCAATAAATCAGTTATTGGGAATAAAGATTTAATTAATTCTCTACGCAAATCTGCTTCTGTTTTTAAAAACGAAAAAAATTGTTTTGAAAGAAAGATTTCTGATATTGAAAAACAATTATCTAAGTCTGATTCTAAAAAACAAGAATGTGTTCTAAAATCGTTTAAATTGCAGGTTGAGAACAAGACATTAGAGAAAAAGGTAAATGGTCTGGAAGCAAAGTTGTATATTAGAGGTTAAACAGATCAAACAAATTTCTTGAATACACCTACTGAAGAAGCTGATTTTAAAGAAAAATGGGGACTAGGTTATGATAATCCTCATTACCTAGAAAAAGCTATTAGAAAACAGCCAGGTCTATATAATGCAAATTATATGTATGCTGCTAAAAAACATCCTCATTTGAAACCCAAATTTATTACCAAAGCATCAAAAGAAGTTGAGGACAAAGAAGATGAGAAAAGAATGAATTTGGAGAAAATGCAACTACCATTCTGTTATGAAAGACTGAATGATAGTTATCTTTCTGAAACACCAAAATTTCTTTCAAGTTATTCTTCGACTGAGTTGGAGGCAAAACCTGTTCAAGCTAAAATTTATGTACCTCCACTAGTCTTAGAAAGCAAAATAATTGAATTATAAAATATTTTATCTGATTAAAGAATTTTGGGTGATCTAACACAAAATGTATTTTCAACCGTATTAAAGAACACATATTTTAATGTTAAATCTAAAATGTGTTCTCCATCTTCTAAAGTTTTTCAAACTTCTAAGACTGATTTTGATGATCTATTTGAGTCTGCAAATGATTTTCTAAATTTTGATGAAGGATGTATCGACGAAATTGATATGTTTGACTTAATGTTCAACTTCCAAATCATTCTACTTTTATCATAAATGGAAAAGCTTTACCAAGTGTACATGAGAAAGGTGAATCATCAACTAAGGTTGGTGAATCAGTTTCTGGGAATGCTGATTACTATGCTAATGGTAAAAAAACATAAGAAACAGCATTCACAGAAAAAGAACAACACTGGTAAACGCAAGAAAAATCAATCTCAGAAATCTGACTTTCCTAATAAATCTAAATCTTTTGTTTCAGCTTTAAGAAAGAAAAGGTCGGAAGCAAGAACCGAATGGCGACCAAAAAGGAACAATGATGAGACAGCTGAATCAATTTCTGATAATTCATGTAATATATCTGATAGTAGTGTTAGTGTTGTAGTTGGTCAACTTGCTTCTCCTAAACAAAACCTTGTAACTTCTTACAAGTGTTATTCAATAAAGCAATTGATTCAATTATCTTCTACTACTACTAAATCTTATCATTATCGGAGAAATGATTTTGCTTATTGTCATAATTCTAATGATTGGTTTGGATCTTATCATGTTTATTCTTCTAAACCAAAAGTTTTCAAGAGTTTTCAAAGAAAAGGAGGATCCATATTCAAATGGATGCCAAAATCATGTGCTAATTTGTTAGGTCCCGTTTTAAATGGGTACCTAAATCTATTGTTTCCTGATTTCTCTTGCAGACCCGGCATATGTGGTACTTGGATAGCGGCTGTTCCAAGCATATGACCGGGCTTAAAGCTTTATTGTCTAATTATACAGAGAAATTCAGCGGCAATGTACGATTTGGGAACGACCAGTTTTCACCGATCTTAGGATATGGTGACATCGTTCAAGACAATATAACGATTAGGAAGGTGAGCTATGTCGACGGTTTAGGGCACAACTTGTTTAGCATCGGTAAATTCTGTGATAAAGGGTTAGAGGTCAACTTCAAAGCTAAGAGATGTTCGGTTCGTACTGAAGACAGCAAAGAACTCTTAGTCGGCAATCGAAAAACAAATCTATACACCATCAATCTTTCAAAGGTTCAGAATGACAATCAGATTTGCTTACTAACAAAAGCTTCGATGCAGCAAAGTTGGCTTTGGCACCGACGACTATCACACCTGAATTTTCGTTACATAAACAAGTTGGTTAGTGGTAAATTAGTAAATGGACTTCCTGAGTTGAGATACGAGAAAGAACACTTATGTGCAACATGTAAAAAAGGAAAGATGAAGAGAGGTCCACATAAACTGAATCCTGAACCAAGCACCAGTTCTCCACTAGAGTTGTTGCATATGGATCTTTGTGGTCCAATGCGAACACAATGCTTAGGAGGTAAGAAATATGTGTTGGTTATCGTGGACGATTATTCGCGATACACGTGGGTCAAATTTATCCGATCAAAATATGAGACACCGGAAGTACTCATTACATTTCTGAAGACGACCCAGGTGAATTTGCAGAAAACAGTCAAGCTTCTCAGAACTGATAATGGTACAGAGTTCAAGAACAGAATTGTTGAAGACTATCTCGAATCAGTCGGGATATCACATCAATACTCTGCTGCTCGTACGCCTGAACAGAATGGAGTAGTTGAAAGGCAAAATCGAACGCTAGTCGAGGCTACTCGTACTATGCTCAGCAAATCTGACTTACCTCTATTTCTGTGGGCAGAAGTTGTGTCGACTGCATGTCATACTGAGAATCGGTCCATGATACACCGTCGTTTTCAAAAGACTTCATATGAGCTGATCAATAACAGAACACCGACAATCAATTATTTTCACATATTTGGGTGTAAGTGTTTCGTGCTTAACGACAAAGAGACTCTGAACAAGTTCAGTGCTAAGGCGGATGAGGGCATCTTCATTGGTTATTCTTCGACATCTGCTGCATATCGTGTCTATCTGAAGAAGTCAAAGACAGTCGTCGAGAGCGTAAATGTTACATTCGATGAAGAAATGGCTTCTGAACACCTCAGTTCAGAACCCGTGATAACTAGAGTATTAGCTTCTGGGCAGATCAGTCCAGAACCTGATTCTACAGAGAACAATTCGGATAACGCTTCTACTTCACTTTCACATTTATCTGATTTAGATTTTTTATTTGAATTCTTTTATGATGAGTTTCTAGGGTCTAATTTGCCAAAATCTGCTGTGACTGACAGGTCTGAAGACACAAGTTGTAATCATCCAGTCACTTCAGAAGTCATAACTGAACTTGAATCCCCTGTTCAGTTAGAAACTCATATTCCAACATCTACTCCTACAGTTGAAGATATACAAGTAATTGCTGAGCCAGAAGTAATTGTATCATTAGGTGTGATACACTGTCTACTCAACAGCCAGAGTCTGTTGTTCCAATTGATGCTTCTGCACCTGAAACCTCAACTGCAAAACCCCCTCCAACTATTCAAACTGAAGAGTTTGATAGTGGATTTTTAGATGATGATCATGATCAATCTTCATCTACTCCACTCCCTCATGAACATCGTTGGACCAAAGAGCACCCTCTACACCAAGTAATTGGATATCTTAACAAGCCGGTGTAAACTAGGTCAGCGACTTTAAATCAATGTATGCATGACTCATTCCTCAGCAAGATAGAGCCCACGCGTGTATCAGAGGCTCTAACTGATTCGGATTGGGTATCTGCTATGTAAGAAGAATTAAATCAGTTTGAAGCCCTGAAGGTTTGTAGATTAGTTCCAAAACCAGAAGGAAAGACAGTGATAGGAACTAAATGGGTATTCAAAAATAAAAAGGACGAAGATGGTATTGTTATAAGGAACAAAGCTAGACTTGTTGCCAAGGGTTACCGGCAAGAGGAAGGCATAGACTATGATGAGACGTATGCTCCAGTAGCACGTATAGAGGCAATCCGTATGTTTCTAACCTACACAGCTCACAAGAATTTCACAGTCTATCAGATGGATGTGAAAACAGCCTTTCTGAATGGCATTCTTAAGGAGGAAGTATACGTGTCTCAACCAGAAGGGTTCGGAAATCCAGATAATCCAGATCACGTCTACATTTTGGATAAAGCCCTGTATGGTTTGAAACAAGCCCCTCGCGCATGGTATGATGTTCTATCTAAATTCTTGGTCAAGTCAGGTTTTTCCAAAGGTAAAGTCGATACCACTTTGTTCATCAAAAAGGAAAAAGCTGATATTATCCTTATTCAGATATATGTTGATGATATAATATTTGGATCTACAAATCCTAAATATTGTAAAAACTTTTCTAACCTCATGGTCTCACGTTTTCAAATTAGTATGATGGGAGAGATGAATTTCTTTCTCAGATTACAAGTTAGACAGTTTTCAACGGGGATTTTCATTAACCAATCTAAGTACATTTTGGATATTCTTCGGAAGTACAAAATGGAAACTTGTAAACCAATTGGAACCCCAATGGCACCAGGTACTAAGATTAGCACTGATCCTTCGGGTAAAAGTGTTGATGTTAGGACTTATAGAGGCATGATAGGTTCTTTAATGTATCTTACTTCAATTAGGCCAGATATTATGTTTTCAACATGCTTATGTTCTAGGTATCAGGCTGCTCCTAAATACTCCCATTTGGCTGCTGTCAAACGGATTTTTAGATATCTCAAGGGGACTGTAGATCTTGGTCTGTGGTATCCTAAGGATACTGGGTTTCAACTGACTGCTTATTCAGATGCAGATCATGCAGGTTGCATGTTGGACAGAAAGAGTACTTCAGGTCATATTCAATTCCTTGGAGACAAGCTCGTTAGTTGGGCATCCAAGAAACAATTATGTGTTTCCACATCGACTGCTGAAGCAGAGTATGTAGCTGCTTCCAGTTGCTGCTCTCAAGTCATGTGGATACGAACACAACTACGAGACTATGGTTTCAAGTTTGACAAAATACCGATCTATTGTGACTTGAAGAGCGCAATCGCGATATCTGCTAATCCTGTCCAGCATACGAAAACCAAACACATTGACGTCAGGTATCATTTTATCAAAGATAATGTAGAAAAAGGAACAATTGAACTATATTTTGTAAAAACAGATAATCAGCTTGCAGTTTTATTTACCAAACCCTTAGATGAAAATGTTGGATCATAATTGTATTCAAGATTAAAGGGTCTAAACTGTATTTGTTTGATAGTTATAGTTCAGGGTTTAAATTGTAATAAGTTAATAGTTTAGTTGCTATTGGGCCTCAAGCCCATAAGCCCATTAGGCCTAAAAGCCTGGGTATTTAAAGTTATGTTTAGTTTAGTTTTAGGTGAACTCTGATAATATTCTAGTTTATAGCCATAAGTTTTCTCTGTAATCAAAGGGTATCAAGAATACTCAAGGGTTTCATTGTTTATTCAAGGGATTGGTATGTTACTCTGATTTATATATCTCTTGATTATTATTGTGTTACTTGATTACTTGATTGATTGTTAATCAACTAGATAAATCTGGGATAACAATTGGTATTAGAGCCAAAAGAATCAAGGTTTTACTGTTTATCGATTGATCTAGTATCTGTGTTCATCGATATATATATAAATCTGTAAAAATTGATTCTTCGATTTAAGGTGATATTATGCTTGAATCTGATATGATAAGATGAGTTTTATGCTATTGAAGGCTATCTGATTGGTTAATTGCATTTAAACTCACCAATTAATTGATTTTTTCATGATTTATGGTTTCTGGGTTCATAAATTGTCGAAGGCTGTGTTCATAAAATTGATTCATGAAAGTTGGATTTAGCCTTTGATTTTGATTACATTCTGCTTGGTACATGTTTTGGGTTACAAAAGTCTAATTTTTGCATTCAATTTTCGTGATTTGTGTGTTACTGGGTTGATTTTTCTGGGTTGTTCATCGTTCTGGGTAAACTAAGAACGTCCCGGTCGAACGCATAATATCGGTCAAATCAGGACACCGGTCAAATAGTCCGATCGCCCGGTATACTCACAGACCACCTCGGTCGATACCTTGTCCGGTCGAATCAATACCGATCGAATCAATACCGGTCGAAGTGTTTACCGGTCTTACAACCTCCCGGTCGAAGACTTTTATCGGTTGAATATTTTTATTGGTCTTCACTATACCGGTCAACTATATTCCCGGTCGAACAAAGTACCAGTACAAGCAACTTACCGGTCGAACTCTCTATACCGGTCTTAGTCGTTTACCGGTCGAGCATAAGACCGGTTGTTACATCTTACCGGTCAAACAAGGTACCGGTCTAAGCAAAACCCCGGTCGACTCAATACCGGTCGAAGCACATCCCCGGTCGATTTTTGCAAACTGTAATAGGGCATCTAATTGTCAAAAAAATTTCTCTAGGGGCGCTTCCCCATACCCCCGCAAGGGCGTTGCCCCTTGACCCCACCCGCTAACCGGGTAGCGGGACCCCCGTGCTAAGTCTGCGAAGGGGGACAAAGTTCTGTTCGAGATCAACATTTTCTTTTTGTTCAGTATTATTTGAAGCGTTATACTGATTGAAAGGACTGCATTTAATTATTTTTGGAAATTTTTTTTTTCTGGAAATTTTTTAGTGTGGTTTTTATTTTGATTCTAACGATCTCTTCTAGTTGATTGTGTTGATACAAAAAAGTTTGATTACTAACCATACAGCTAGGATGTCGAATCAGCTAATGATGTCTGAAGGTTACAGCCTTGATTTTGAAAAGATGACACATTCTGAAGTAAAAGCAAAGGCTAAACAACTTGTTGGACGGTTATCAACATCATCTCGCATGATTGATGAGTATGACAAAGAGAACAAAATGCTCAAAGCTGAGAACAAGGCTTTACAGATTCAGAACTCATCTCTTCTTATTCAGATCAATGCTTTAAAAGAAAATTCAAAAGATTCTGATTCTTTAATTGACTTTGCAGGAATAATTGCGTCTAAAGAAAAAGAGATCTTAGATCTTCAAGCAAAGTTGAAAAGATCTGAATCCAGCTCTGCATGGTCTAAGAAGGAGTTAATGCAAAAAGAGCTAGATGAATTGAGAAGAAAAGCAAACATTGCTCGTGAGACATCTGAAGAGCTTAGAAAGTCAAACTCTCGAATCTTTGCTGAAAGAGACTCTTTAAAAGATAAAGTTCTCAGTCTTGAGGTTGAGATTAAAACGATGAAAGAAAAGGCAACCCAAGACAGAGACAATACAATAGCTCAAGATGAAATACTGAAGGTAGAGAAAGAAAGAAAAGACTTTGCCAAGAAATTCTCTGATTTCTCCAGAAAAGCCTTCGAAGAAAAGAAATCTTTAGAGCTTAGATGTGTTAAACTTTTTCAACAAGTTTCAGACTTTGAGAAGGTTATCATTCTAGAGAGAGAAAAGGCTGAGAATGAGAAGAAGAAAGCTGAGCTGAAGGATACAAATATAGACTTTTCTGAAGAAAAGAAAATATTTGAGACCGAGATAGCCAAGCTGACAGGAAAGCTATCTGAATTGTCAACAAACATCTTGAAGGAGAAGAATGCAAAATCTGAGTTGCATAAGAAGTTTGATCTGATTGAAAAGGAAAGAAACAGTTTGTACTCAAAGATAAAGGAACTTGAAAAGATAGTATTCAAGGTGAAGTTGACTGAGCACAAGACGCCAGAGTCAATAGCTCAATCACCGAGAGATGATCTAGCTGATTCAGATAGTTCATTAAAAACAGCTTCAAGTTCACATATTTCAAATGTTTTCTATAATCCTTTCTGTGATGATAGTCTTACTTCTAAACCTATTAATCAGATTCGTCCTTCTAACCTTTTCTATGACAAAAATGTTGATGGTTCAGGAAACTTCAAGAAGACTAAGTCTCAGAAGAAAAGCTTCTGGAGAAGAGACGATGAGAAAGATAAAGGTAAATGGATCTGGAGAGTTAAAGGATCTCCAGAGGAAAAGAAGAAAGACAAATCATATGTGCATACATCAAATGCTAAAAGGAACAATGCTACAAAAGGTAAAACTTTTGGCAAACCTGATCTGGTTTACACAATCAATCAATTGATCAGGTTAGCACAAAAGAAAATTAGTTGTTCCTACTGCGGCTCAAATGATTTTGTAAGAAAAGATTATGTGAATAACTGGTATGGTTCTTACTTCATATCTCCTACTAGAACTGCAACTAACCCGTTAGGACCCAAATACCAGTGGGTACCAAAAGCTAAATCTGTGTTGCAGGCACCCAATGTTTAAGGGGGAGGAAGAACAATGGCTTTTGAACAACACAGTTCAAAACCCGGACTTCATTGTCAAAAAGAAGGCTTCTAAGCAAATCAGCTTAGAACCCGTACTTCAACGGAGAATGGCTTCTAATCACTATAGATTAGAACCCTCTCTTCAGTGCTTTATTTTTCTGCCTTACTGTTTAAAAAAAAATAATAATAATAAAAAAATTGCAATTGTCTTCGGGTCTTCACTTGTCTTCAGATATGACATTGATAGCTTCAAAACTTGATATCTTTGAAATCTTCAAATCTTTGAAAATCATCAGCAGTCTTCTTCAGCAGTCTTCAGATTATATTATCCTTCTTTGATAATTCTCCTTTTTGTATCTTCTCCCCCTTTTTGATGAGTGGTGAGAATCATCATCATCAAAACATTGCAAAATAATCTCCCCCTTTTCAAGACAATCTCCCCCATTGTGTATGATCACGTAAGCACAGTCTTCATCATGTAACGAGCCCTGTATGGAAATAAGAGAAGTCTTCCCAGATGGAAAGAGTGTTTATTTCAATCTTTTCAGATTAAAATAGAAAGTAGTAACCATTCGAATCTTTTCAAATTCCAACAGTTTAATAAGTGTAACCCTATATCAACAAATGACTCAGTTAGAATGCCTGTCAATGACACAAAGTCACTGAGTAACACAAAGTTACTATATAAGGAGTTGGTTTGATGTAGACTCCCCAGGTCTTCCATTCAATCGTCGAATAACACATGGTTATCTATGAACGTTCTGACAGAAAACAAATTTCTGTGTGCTCGTGCATGTGTATGAAAGAAGTTAAGCATAGATGATTGCTTTTTCAATATAGGCTCAAAGTATGTAAACTTGTTGAGACAACAACAAATTGTACAAAGACTCAATGTGCATGAGAAAGGGTTCGAAGGTGGGGCAACTTTCCTTCTTTTTCAATATTAGTATCTTCCAAATGAAGAACCAATAGCGTATGTGTTGCGTCCCCAGAAAATGTGAAACATTCTCTTTTTGAGAAAAGAATGAGTAGCTGGTGGGGTTGTATGCAAGAGATGGCATGGGCTAGTTGCCTTTTTCAATGATGGTCACCAAAGAATGTGAACCAATCAGATTATGTGGCTGCCCGGCTCAGAAAGAAGTTTGGTGCAGAGTTTAATATTCTTTTACTCTGATCTCTCACCCTCTTTCTTTTAATGCTCACTTCTAACCAATCTCTCTTTTCCATTTTACCTCTTCACACACCATCACTCAATTCTTTTGTCCCCTCTCCCCTCAATCACTCAGGGAATACTTCCTGGGTAGGAAACACTGGTTATCGTGAATCCATGGAAGTTCTGTTAAGCACATACAGTGAATCCCATGTATTTTCCTAAAAGAACATGTTATTCAACAGGCTATTGTACATGTAAGCACAAATAAGCACAGAGTTACATGAAGAATAAAAATTTCGGACAAGTCAAAACAATTGTGTTTGACGATGCAATTCTCCCCCTCAAACTAAAAGAGTTTGACAATTAAGCTCATATCAATTTGTCCTGAAGAATAATATGCTGGAGAATCAAAAACGAATTTTGTTTATATGAACAATATATAAACATATTTTCAATGAAAGCACATGAAATGACCTTTGATTCAATCAACAATGAATACAAAGAACGTGAGTATTACGATAGAAAGATTTAAATTTTGATACATGGTAATAACAAAGTCAAATAGAATGTTGTGAACCGTTATGTGTATGAATACTTGACAAAGTATATTGACAAGATAAAACGCAAGTATTTATCTTTAAGAACACACGGTCAGATAAGGATTTAAGTATCCGAAAATCTGTTAAAATCACAGATATTCTCCCCCTTAACTGATAATTTTTTTTTTAACATAAAGCAGAAAAAATAAATAAAGCACTGAAGTGCGGGTTCTAATCTGATGTGATTAGAAACCATTGTCACTTGACCAAACCTGCATAAATAAAAGAAATAAGGGTAATCATTTATGAAAATGATTCATCTCTCGTTAGCAACAGTTTAAAAATAACACACAAGATAAAAACATAGAATACTCCCCCTAGAATCATGAGTAAGGTTTAAGACATGTTCAACATTCCAAGATTGCTGATGAGAAATTGAAAACGCTTTTCATGCAATGGCTTGGTGAAAAGGTCAGCTAACTGGAAGTCAGTTTGAACAAAGTGCATTTCAATATTACCTTTTTCTACATGATCCTTGATGAAATGATAGCGTACGTCGATATGCTTGGTCTTCGAATGTTGTACCAGATTAGCAGTTATAGATATTGCGCTCTTGGAATCACAATAAACAGGAACACGCTTGTAGTTGTAGCCAAAGTCCCTTAACTGTGTCGTCATCTAGAGGACTTGAGAACAGCAGCTAGCAGCAGCTACATACTCAGCCTCGGCAGTGGATGTTGAAACACAGTTTTGTTTCTTTGAAGTTCAACTCACAAGTTTGTCACCTATGAATTGACATGATCCAGAGGTGCTCTTCCGGTCTAGCTTACATCCTGCATGATCAGGATCTGTAAAGGCAGTTAGTATAAAACGAGAATCCTTTGGATACCAAAGGCCTAGATTAGGAGAACCTTTGAGATATCTAAGGATTCGCTTAACAGCAGATAAGTGCGACTCTTTAGGATTAGACTGATATCTCGCACAAAAACATGTGGCAAACATTATATCCGGGCGACTGGCAGTCAGATAAAGTAAAGAACCAATCATGCTACGATACACCTTTTGATCAATAGGTTTCCCGGAGGGATCTGCGTCTAAGAGTGTACCAGTAGCCATTGGTGTTTTCATGACTGAACTATTTGACATATTGAACTTTTTCAAAATATCTTTTATATATTTAGCTTGATTAATAAATATGTCGTCGGGTAATTTCTTTACTTGTAGACCAAGAAAGAAATTTAATTCATCCATCATCGACATTTCAATCTTTGTTTCCATTATTTTTGAAAAGTTCTTACAAAATTTCTGATTTGTTGACCCAAAAATTATGTCGTCAACATAAATCTGAATGAGAATCAAGTTCTCACCTTGCCTTTTAAGAAATAAGGTTGTATCAACAGTACCTTTCTTGAAACCAGAAGCAAGTAGAAATTTAGTGAGAGTTTCATACCAGGCTCGCGGTGCTTGTTTAAGACCATAAAGCGCTTTGTCTAAAACATAGACATGATCAGGGTGATGAGGATCAACGAAACCTTCAGGTTGAGCCACGTAAACCTCCTCATGCAAAACGCCGTTTAGAAAAGCCGACTTTACGTCCATTTGATAGACAGTAAAGTTTTTGTGAGAGGCATATGCTAGAAAGTACGAATTCTGAACTGTTGTGTCCAGAAGTCCTTGTAGAATTCTCATCAAAGGAGACATTCATGCTCTCAACAACCGTCTTGGTTCGAATAATGTAAATTCGATAAGCTTTGGATGTCAGAGAGTATCCAACGAGATATCCTTCATCCGCTTTCTTATCAAACTTTGATAATCCTTGACGCTCTTTTAGAATGTAACACCTGCAACCAAATACACGAAGGAACTTGATGTTAGGTGTACGATTGTTGATCAACTCATATGCTGTCTTATTAAAGCGCTTGACTACAATGGTACGGTTCTGTGTAAAACATGCTGTAGCAACTGCCTCAGCCCAAAGGTACATGGGTAGATCTGAGTAAGCAAGAATAGTCCGAGCTGCTTCAACCAGAGTGCGGTTCTTCCGTTCAACAATGCCATTTTGCTGCGGAGTGTAGGCGGCGGAGAAATTATGTGAAATACCCACGGAAGTAAGATAACTCTTCAGGGTGTCATTCTTGAACTCCGTGCCATTATCACTGTGAATGGTTCTGACTAGCAGTTGAAGACGTACTTGAATGCGCTTGATGAAAGCGATAATCAACTCTGGAGCATCTGACTTGTTGCGAAGAAACTCGAGCCATGTATACCTTGAGTAGTCATCTATCATTACCAACACATATTTCTTTCCGTTGATAGATGTTGTGCGCATTGGGCGACAAAGGTCCATATGAAGAAGTTCCAGTGCAGATGAGGTCGATGATTCAACTTTGGACTTGAAGGAGCTTCGCTTCATTTTGCCCAACTCACATGCAGAACACAATGAGTCTTTTTCGAACCCCATTTCTGGTAGACCTTTGACCAGACCTTGTCTCTGTAGCTTTGCTATAGATCTGAAATTTTGATGAGGCAAGCGTCGATGCCACATCCACGATTGTGCTTTGGAAGCTTTGGCTAGTAGGCATACTGGACGTGTGGCAGACAGTGTAGGAAAATCTACATAGTATAGATTTCCATGGCGCTCAGCCTTGAAGACTTCGTAACCATCTGGATCCTCTAGATAGCAATGAGTTGTTGTGAAGCGGACTTGATATTTCATGTCACAGAAGTAACTGGTACTGAACAGGTTGTGATCAAGTCCTTCAACATATAACACTTTTTGAATCTTCACAACACCGTTATCGAGCATTCCATATCCTCTGACGTGGCCTTCGACTTCAGAATTGGCAAATCTAACTGCTCCGGCAGGCTCCTCCACATAGTTATGCAAGAGGTGATTGAATCCTGTCATGTGGCGTGAACATCCGGAATCTATTACCCACAATCGACAGGCCTGCAAAAGAGACAATTAGTTTTGCTTAAGTACCCATATCAGGATGGGTCCTTCGCGGTTAGCATCAAGCAACTTAGGAATATCATCTGGTTTGACTTTCACTCTCCATTCATAACGCGGTTTTGGAACCCATTTCCAAACCATCTTAACATTCAGTTCCTGAAAGTGCTTTTTAGAAGTAGGATTGGCAACCTTAGCTCGATACACTTTGGGTTGTGTAGAAGAATCAGAATTAGAATTAGACTTAGAGTTCAGCTTAGCTTTGCTTTTATTCTTTTTGGACTTAGGAGGGGAGTAGTATTTGAATGAATTATCCCAACAGTGTTTGCAATAAAGATTCTTTCGAGCAAAATTCATAAACTTAGATTTATCGGAACAAATCTTACATTCATGTTTATCAAAAGAAGTACTATTCAAAATAACACTGTCTGTAGGACAACTACTAGAATTCAAACTATTCTTTTTATTCAAACTAAGATCTTTATTCTTCTTACTCTTCCTAACTCCATTTCCTTTTATATCTGAAACAGAAACAGGAACCTTGTTAGTCTCTAACTTAGAAGGTGGTTCTTTTCTAGTGCTCTTTGAAGTCTCACCATTTTCAAAAATACTCGGTGGATATTCAGGACAATCAGAGTAAACAACTGAAGGTTTTGTAGAAGCATCAAATTCTGGATTGGTTCTTACCTTCCAGCTTGGATCATTGAACATCTGTTTATCATTAGAAGCATTTTTAAACAAAGTAATTTTCAAATCATTGATCTCATTGCAAAGCTCTTGATTTACTTTTAAAGACTTTTCAAGTTTTTGTTTGAGATCAAAGTTTTCATCTTCAACCTCAGCAAGAGACTGTTGTAACATATCAATTTGCTTCATCAATTCAGATGTATTATCATTCACAGAATTTGACTCCTTTGGAATAGAAACAGGATCAGAGTCTGAAGCATTCATCATTTCAGAAAATAATTCTTCTGTCATGGACTCAATAAACTTCGTTTTATCATTTTGAACACAAGATTCATTCGTGATAGCAGTTTCTTCTTCAACCTCTTCAACAAGTAAAGGTTTAGAAGCAATGGGATTTGAGACTGATGGTATAGTAGATGGATCAACATCCGATTCATACTCATCATATTTGCATGCAGTCTCAGGTGGAACTGTGTTGGTGCTTACTGATTCTTTGGAAAGTGTGGTAAATAGTGATTCAAATTCAGTACATTCGATCTTTCGAGTCTCATAGCTTTTATTCAAATCACCATATGTAAAACCAACTGATTTAAAAAGATTTTGAAAATCAGTGTCACCAGACTTGTTCTTTCCCATTCCTTCTTGACCTTTGATCTCAGATAAAGGTGTAGGAGTACTTGCTTCAACAAAAGTTGCACGAATGTCAGGAATGGGTCTGATTGCGGAGCCGAATTTATCAAAATTATATAAATGCTCCGGTGCCTTTATAATCTGAAGGAGAATATAATCTGAAGACTGCTGAAGAAGACTGCTGATGATTTTCAAAGATTTGAAGATTTCAAAGATATCAAGTTTTGAAGCTATCAATGTCATATCTGAAGACAAGTGAAGACCCGAAGACAATTGCAAAAAAAAAATTTAATCTTGAATCCAAAGGGGGAGATTGTTGGATCATAATTGTATTCAAGATTAAAGGGTCTAAACTGTATTTGTTTGATAGCTACAGTTCAGGGTTTAAATTGTAATAAGTTAATAGTTTAGTTGCTATTGGGCCTCAAGCCCATAAGCCCATTAGGCCTAAAAGTCTGGGTATTTAAAGTTATGTTTAGTTTAGTTTTAGGTGAACTCTGATAATATTCTAGTTTATAGCCGTAAGTTTTCTCTGTAATCAAAGGGTATCAAGAACACTCAAGGGTTTCATTGTTTATTCAAGGGATTGGTATGTTACTCTGATTTATATATCTCTTGATTATTATTGTGTTCTATGATTGCTTGATTGATTATTTACCAACTAGATTAAACTGGGATAACAGAAAAGAGATTTAATTTTCTTGTCTCTAAGCTTGGTATGCTAAATCTGAAGACATAATCGGTAGTTATCTAATAAAGTTAAGTATTGTTATTTTTCATCATTTTCTTTATTATTATTTCTGAAAAGATATCTGCACTTTAACATGTTGTTCATGATATCAGGGGGAGTAAGAGAAGATTAAAGATGATTATTATTCTTTTGAGGGGGAGCATTTCTAATTTTTGCATTTTACTTAACTGGCAAATTTTTGTGATGCATGATTTTAGGGGGAGCATATTAGTCATACCAAAAGGAGTAAGACTATGATTTCTGATTACTTCAGATTAGAACTCGTACTTTAATTGTTTTACTGCTTTATGTCTTTTAATTTTTGTGAATACAAGTTGCTTTGATTTGACTTTGAGACTTGTGCAGGATGAGATATGCTTACAAGATCATATCATTATGACTTACAGCGTGACTTCATGAGATTTAAGACGAAGCGAAAAAGGTTCATTTCTTATCTTAATCTCATATATGGTTGAAAGAAGGACAACTTTCAATCATAGAAAACATATTCTTAAATGTTCAAACCACTTCCCGATTCTTAAACAGATTTCATGAATTGGAAGTGTGATTATAAACCGTGTGTTTCCAAATATAAATAATTGTGTATTATCTTTTCTATATACTTTCAAGTATTCACACACATTGGTTTGATTTTTTGTTCAAATTGTTCTTACCATGTCTCATATTGAAACATAATTTCGTTGGTAAGACACCCCGCTTGTATTTCAGAATTTTGAGCGTAATTTCATTTCGAAGCGTTTCATTCAAGAATATCTATATCTTGGTTCGTATAGACAATATCTGTTATTATTGACCATAAGCTTTGAATGCTATATCATTTCATTTCTGATCATTTTCATACAATGTAAGATTTTCAAACAAGTTTCTTGCATTCATGTTCATTCTTTTAATATACTTGTTTGAAAATACTTCAATGTTTAAAAATGTTCAAATTGTCATGATTATATTCTGAGCATATACATATCTGACTTTTATTTGAGCGTTAACTATTCAAGTTAAACCATATTGAGCAACAATTTGCTTTATAGGAAACATGGGTTCTTTGTGCTAGGAATTAACTGAACTTCTACGGAATCACGTTAACCAGTGATTTTTACCCAAGAAGTTAATCAATAGTGATTGAGTTTGAGGAGTCTGAAAGAAATGAGTGTGGGTTGTGCGTTGAGGTAAAATGGAAACGAGAGTTTGGTTAGATGTGAGCTTAATGATTAAAAGAAAGAGGGTGTGAGATCAGAGTAAAAGAATATCAAACTCTGCACCAACTACTTTCTGAGTCGGGCAACCACATTACTAATGTTTCACAATTCTTTGTGAACATTATTGAAACAGGCAAATAGCCCATGCCAACTCTTGATAAAACCCCACCAACCACTCATTTTCTTCTTAAAAAGAAAATGTTTCATATTTTTCTGGGGACGCAGAATATAATCTATCTGATTTTCATTTGGAAAATCTGGATATTGAAAAAGAAGGAAGTCTGCCCCACCTTCGCACTTCAATCATGCACATTGAGTCTGTGTTTATACTACTGTTGTTTCAGTGGTTTACACAATGTTGAGCCTTAAAAAGCAATAATCAGTGCTTAATTCTTTCTACACTTTCATGAACACACAAGAAATTTGTTTTCTTGTCATAACATTCATAGAAATTGCATTTGTTGTGTTTCGATGATTGGATGGAAGCCTTGGGAGAGTGAACATCAAAAGCTCCTTTACAATGTGTATTCGTTACACACAGTGACTTTGTGTTACTGACAGGCATATTAACTGATTCATTTGTTGATTCAGGTGTTACCTTTCTTATTTTGTCTGGATTTGCAAAGATCTAGATGAATACTTGGTTATGGATCACAAAATCAAAGGCTCTTGAAAGATCAGTGGTTAGAACAGAATTTCAATGACATTTCTTACTAAAAGTTTTGATGATATCGATGCTCAAATCATCAAAAAGGGGGAGATGGTATCAAGAAATGTTAAAGTTTTGAGAGATGATTTACATAAATGTTCAAGTCAGAAGATTCAAAGTAAAGACTTGGAGAAGATCAAAGAATTTCTGAAGATGTGCTGATTTTGAGGAAATTTTCTTTGAAGATTATTTGCTAAAGCAACCCGAACTGAATCTGATGATAATTTTATTCCGAAGTCTGAAAGAGTATTGTGATAGTATTGAAGAGATTGTTGAAGACTTTGTTTATCATATATGGGGAGATTGTTATATTCTTCGAAGACAGACTTGGAAAGATTACATTGTTAAAGGGAGAGATTGCATCTGATAGAGCTTAAAAGAGAAGACTGAATTGCAAGATTTTTCAACAGTGATCTTGAATCCAAAGGGGTAGATTGTTAGAGCAGAAATATGTTGGATACAAGATCAAGAAGACTAAATTCAAAGTTTAAGAAAGTCAAAGCTGAGAAAGTCAACTCTCATTTAAAAGTCAAAGTCTATGTAATAAAATGTCAAAGTCAACGTTTTGTATTTGTTTTGTTTCCTTGTAATTCTTGTAGGTATAAATACCTTTCATTTGTTGTTTAATAGATAGATGAGTTAGAGTTTGATATTAAGAATGAGAGAGAATTTGTAGATAGAGAAAGAGGAGTTCTAGAGAGAGAAATTTGTATTCAATTGAAATTGTGAAGTGAATCAAACAGGTAATTTGATAATCATCTTGTTTGTGTTTGCTTAATTGTGATTAGAAACTAGATTCAGGACACTCAGTATTGTTAAGGGTTTTGAGTTGTAAAGTCAAATATGTTGACTAAGTATAAATAGTTTTGTCCCTTTGTAATCTTGTAAGAACGAACACATTCATTTAGAGAGAAGTCTGAGAACTCGCATGAGAGAGATTTGTATATTGTGAGATATATGACTTCGTTGTAATCATATAACTTTAATGAAAATGTCTTCTTGTTAAATTTGTGTTTGATTTAGAAAGCTAGATTTTTGGGATCACAATTGGTATCAGAGCTAGATCAGAGAAGAAGAAATATCAAATTTTTGTCACTGTTCCATCGACTCTGTGCAAAATCAAATTCTTTGATTTAATGGAAATTTGGTGTGAATTAGTGTTCATTATGATCGCAAACTGTTACTGAACAATTCTTGTTCAGGTTGGAAATCAAATTGATCAACAGATTAGTATAATTTGATCAAAGTTTCAATTTCTAGAAACTTTTTGCTCGTGGACTGCCATGGATCGATTTCTACTTCAATAGTTATTCTTAGAGAAATTCCTTACACAGGGTTGTTCACGATGTTACAGTGATCATTTGTATAAAATTTCAGAGTTAAACATTAAGATTTGGGTGGAAATTAGTGAAAAATATCTCAAGATCCACAAAATTCACAGAGGAAACGAAGAACTCGCACGATGAACTCGCAGGGTGGAAGAATTCGCACATCACAAGAGAAACTTTAAAGAATTCACATAATTCTGTGTGGAAAAGTTGCTAAGGAAGGAATTCGCACGAAGACATATACGAAAAGCTAAGGATTCGCACAAAGCTATCTACGAGAAGTGTGGAATTCGCAAAAGAGACATCTACGAATTGTGAAGAATTCACACACTAGTCTTCTGCGAAAAGCCCAGAATTCGCACACTAGTCTTCTCCGAAAAGCTCAGATTTCGTACCCTTTTGATATCTTTTTCATGGGAATTCTAGTTCATACAAATTCTTGATTGTGAGTGCTATACGAATGCTTACATACGAATTCTGTACTTAGCATATTTTTCAAGTGATTTTTCTGATTAACGATCATTTCTAGCTAATGTTTTTTATATCAAGCTGCAATATGAGATTCATTTGTCAAAAATTGACGAGAAGGGAAATACTGAAATACGAGAAGGGACCCCCGTGCTAAGTCTGCGTAGGGGTACATATTTTTGAGTGTGATCAAGGTTTCTGATTCTTTTTAACGGTTATTTCAAGCTTATGTTTTTGCAAATATCAAGATGTCATATATTGACGAGAAGGGAAATATTGTTCTTACAAAGAGAGATTGTGCCTTAGCATACATGCCAAAGATTCCGGTCATGGAAGCTGACATCAAGAATCTGAAGATTCAAAATGAATCTCTTCTTGTTCAAATTGATAGATTGAAAAATGATAAAGATCTTAAGAAATATTTTATTTGCTCTGATTGTGAAGCTAACTCAAAGATTAATTTTTGCAGGAATTATTGAATCTAAAGAGAAAGAGATCTTAAATCTTCAAGATAAGCTGAAAAGATCTGAAAGTTTTAATTCTAGCTCAAGCTGGTCGAAGAAGGAATCAATACAAAGGGAGCTAGATGAACTGAGAAAAAGAGCAAATATTGCCAGTGAGACATCTGATGCACTTAGAAAGTCAAATTCTCAACTCTGTACTGAAAGAGATAAGTTGAAAGATAAAATGTTCAGTCTTGAGGTTGAAATCAACATGATGAAAGAAAAAGCAACCCAAGACAGAGACAACACAAAAGCCCAATATGAGATGAAGAAGACTAAGAAGAAGAGAAAAGAAATTGAGAGAGATAATGTTGAGCTTCAGAAGAAGATAAATGAATTGAAAGAAAAGATCTCTCAAGATGAAAAGAAGATGGAAAAAGATAGAAAATAATTTGCAAAGAAGTTTTCTGAATTCTCCAGAAAAGCTTTTGACGAGAAGAAAGTTGTGGAGCTTAAATGCATAAAACTTTCTCAACAAGTTTCAGACTTCGAGAAAGTAATCATAATGGAGAGAAACAAGTTTGAGAAGGAGAAGAAAAAGATTTAACAGACAAAGAGTGTAGAGCAGAAGATTGAAAAGAAGAGTGATGAAGAAAGAAAAGTGTTTGAGACTAAGATAGAGAAGCTTACAAAGAAATTATCTGAGCTATCATCAACTATTCTGAAAGAAAAGAAGACGAAGTCTGAACTACAAAAGAAGTTTGATCTGATGACAAAGGAAAGAAACAGTTTGTCTACAAAGATCAAAGAACTTAAAGAGATCATGTTCAAGGTGAAGTTGATTGAGTCAAAGACTCCAGAATCAATTGCTCAATCACCGAGATATGATCTAGCTGCATCCGAATGCTCATTCAAATCAGTAGCAAGTTCAATTTTCACAAATGTTTCTAGTAATCCTTTGTTTGATGTAAATGATAATCATACTTCTGAACATAAAGATCAGATTCGTCCTTCTAATCTTTTCTATGACAAAAATGTTGATGGTTCAGGTAACATCAAGAAGAATGAGTCTCAGAAGAAAAGATTTTGGAGAAGGAAAGATGAGAAAGAAAAAGAAAAATGGATTTGGATAGTGAAAGGTTCCTCGGAGGAGAAGAAGGAACATAAATCATCTGAGCATGCATCTAATGCAAAAAGGAACTATGCTTCGAAAGGTAAAACTTTTGGCACACCTGATCTGGTTTATACTATCAATCAACTAATCAGGTTAGCTCAAAAGAAAATTAGTTGTTCCTATTGTGGCTCAAATGATTTTGTTAACAAAAAATATGAAAATAGCTGGTATGGTTCTTATTTTATCTCTCCTACTAGAACTGCAACTAACAATTCAGGATCCAAGTACCAGTGGATACCAAAAGCTAAACCTGTGTTGCAGGCACCTAAAGATTAAAGGAGAGAAAGAACTAAGACTTCTGAATACAACATTTCAGAACTCGTTCTTCAAAGCACTTTTGACTTTTAGACAAAACAGTCTAGCACTCGGACTTCTATGTTAAAGAGTTTGACTTCTGACTTAATTCAATCCTAGTATTTCAGAACTCGATTTCATGATTAAGGATTTTGCATATTTTAAGGGGAAATTATATGTTTTATCTTTTTACTGATATATTTTCAAATTTTTCAGGGGGAGACTACATGATAAATTCATTGTTACTCTTTAAACAGAATTCCTATTCTCATCAGAGAATACGTACCTATGGTATCTGATTATATCAGATCAGGACCCGGTCTTCATTGGTAACTTGAATATTACTATTCTCACCGGAGAATAAGTAATTATGGTTGCTAAATATCTTTGTTCAGAACCCATACTCAACTGTTTTTCTTCTGAAGGATGCTCAATAGATCACATCTTTTCAAGGAGTTTTTTATGTTGAGAGGGAGTTTATAGAAATTTAATTGCGATATCTTTTAGGGGAGAAAATATATTTCACTATTATATGTTTCTAATAATTTGTCTTTTTACAGATATTTAGGGGGAGGATATCTGATGTTTTGTCAAGGATACTTATATGATGATATTCATTCGAGGGGGAGTTGAGATACTATATACTGTAGGTATATCATCTGTATCTCTAACTCTATCACTTGTTGAAAGATGAACAACTTTCACTTGTGCAAAATGATTTTCTTAAATGTTCAAACCACTTCACATTCTTCAAATGTTTTCATGAATTGAGAAGTGCGATTTTAAATGATTTTTTTTGGATACTTTGATGCTTATCTGACTGTGTGTTTCCATAAGATTAATACTTGTGTATTATCTTGTCAATATACTGTCAAGTATTCTTACACACATCGGTTCAGTACATTTCTTGACTTTGATATTATCACGTCTCAAAAGTTTAATCTTTCGATGGTAATACTCCCGGTTGTATTCTATGTTGTTTGAATCAGACGTCATTTCATCATTATGTGCTTTCATTGTTAAAATGTTTATATATTGTTCATATAAACATCTTACGTCTTTGATATCCCAATTTAATAATTCTTCATGATATTTTTGATCTGATTTAAATCATTGTCAGATTCTCAAAACATTTCTATTCTTTCATGATATTCATTCATTCAAGCTGTTTTGAGAAATCTTAATTGCTTAAAATGCTCAAATTTCATTCTGATTTTTAATTAGCATACATATAGTGACAATTAATTTCTTGTGCTTAAATGTCAAGTTAATTATTGTACAACACATTCTTTTAGAAAAATACATGGGATTCAATTGTGTATGCTTAACATAACTTCCATGGATTCACGATAACCAGTTTTTCCTACCCCGGAAGTATTCCCAAGAGTGATTGAGGGGAGAGGGGTTAAAAGATTGAGTGTTGGTGTGTGAAGAGGTAAAATGCAAATGAGAGCTTATTTAGAAGTGAGCTTAAAAGATTAAAAGAAAGAGGGTGTGAGAACAGAGTAAAAGAATATCAGACTCTGCACCAAAATCTTTCTGAGCCGGGAAGCCACATCTACTGATTGGTTCACATTCTTTGGTGACCATCATTGAAACAGGCAGTGAGCCCATGCCAACTCTTGCAAACACCCCACCAGCTACTCATTTTTTTCTCAAAAAGAGAATGTTTCACATTTTCTGAGGGTTTGCAGCACATACGCTATTGGTTCTTCATTCGGAAGATACTGATATTGAAATAGAAGGAAAGTTGCCCCACCTTCGACCCTTTCTCATACACGTTGAGTTTATGTATAACTGTTGATGTCTCAATGGTTTACATAATTTTGAGCCTAAACAACAATCATTGTGCTAATTCTTTTATAACACAAGCACGAGCACACAGAAAATATGCTTTCCTGTCAGAACATTCATAGAAAATCCCTTGTGTTTTTCAATGATTGAATGGAAGTCCTGGGGAGTGAACATCATCTCAAGCTCCTTATATTGTACATTCGTTGTACATAGTAACTTTGTGTTACTGACATGCATTCCTAACTGTTTCATTTGTTGATTCAGGGTTACAACTCATAATTTGTCTGAATTTGAAAAGATTCGGATAAATAATTTCATGAATTGACGGCTCATTATCAGATCAGTTGGGGTAGAATGTTCTTATCATACCAACAGAGTAGATTGTTAATCATGAAGATTGTACTTATCAAATGATTTGGGGGAGATTGTTCAAAGACTATGCTGACATTGAAAAAGTTTTGATGATTCTGATTCTAACAATTCATCAAAAAGGGGGAGATATATCAAGTTTTCAAAGTCAGATTAAAGTGAAAATTGTTAAGAAAGGGGAGAATTACAAAGTTTTAGTTGTTCAAAGTTCAAGTCAGTTTGTTCAAAGTTCAAGTCAGTTACAAGTCATTTGAAAGAGCTGAAAAAAGAAAGTAAGTTTCAAAGAGTTCAATGATAGTGAAGAATTTATCAAAGTCTGAATTTGAACAAAGTCAAAGATTGAAGAAAAGGTTGACTATTCAGAGTTTCTACAAGCTAATTCAAAGGAGGAGATTCATTTAAAGAGCTTTCAAAGAATTTTCAACACATCAAAGATTTCAAGGTTTAAAGCTGAAAAAGATTTATGCTGAAGATATTTTTGAAGATAAGAAGACCTGAAGATAATTGTCAAAAAAAAAAAAATTTAATCTTGAATCCAAAGGGGGAGATTGTTAGACTAGAATTGTATTCAAGATTAAAATAGAGGGTCTAGCTTGTAATTGTTGTATTGTTAAGGGTTTTGAGTTGTAAAGTCAAATATGTTGACTAAGTATAAATTGTTTTGTCCCTTTGTCATCTTGTAAGAACACACACATTCATTTAGAGAGAAGTCTGAGAACTCGCATGAGAGAGATTTGTATATTGTGAGATATATGACTTCGTTGTAATCATATGACTTTAATGAAAATGGCTTCTTGTTAAAGTTGTGTTTGATTTAGAAAGCTAGATTTTTGGGATCACAAGTGTATGTATGCTCATTAAAGATAAAAATGAAATTTGAGAAATTGAACATTTAGGATTTCTCAAAACAATTTAAATGAATGAATATCATGAAATGAATAAAAATGTTTTGAGAATCTGACAATGATTTAATCAGATCAAATTATCAAGAAAAAAAATAATTTGGGGTATCAAAGAACGAATGTTGTTTATATGAACGATATATAAACAATTTATCAATGAAATCACTTATAATGAGAAACGACGTCTGATCTCAAACAAATGTGAATAACAAATGGGAGTATTACCATAGAAAGATTTATCATTTAATACATGGTAATAACAAAGTCAAGAAATGTACTAAACCGATGTTTGTATGAATACTTGACAAAGTATATGAAAAGAGAATACACAAGTATTTTTCTTTAAGAACACACGGTCAGATAAGCATCAAAGTATCTGAGTAAAAATCATTTAAAATCGCACTTCGAAAATTCATAAAACGTTTTCAGAACAGGAAGTGGTTTAAACATTTTAATTCAAAATTGATTTTCACAAGTGAAAGTTGTCCTTCTTTCAGCAAGTGATAAAGTTTAAGATTCAGAAAAATATACCTGTAATGTATGAATCTTAACTCCTCCTGAAATGAATATTCTCATTTATGCTTCCTGGACAAAACTTCAGATATTCTTCCCCTCAATATGACTGAAGAACGGGTTCTGATCTGATGTAATCAGAAACCATATTCACTTGAAATAAACCTGCAAAATAAAAGATTTTGGTAATCATTTTGAAAATGATTCCTCCTTCGTCAGTAGTTGATGAATATTCTTATATGTTCATAAATTCCAAGACACATTCTATAGAAACATAAATTGAGATATACTCCCCCTTGGATCATGAATTGGCATTCAACATACGTAATTTGCTGACTAAAGAGTTGAAACGCTTTTCATCTAACAGTTTAGTGAAAAGGTCAGGCAATTGGTAGTCGGTTTGCACGAAATGCATTTCTATGTCGCCCTTTTCCATGTGATCCTTGATGAAGTGGTAACGTACGTCAATGTGTTTCGTCTTTGAGTGTTGCACCGAATTAGCTGTTATTGCTATCGCACTCTTGGAATCACGGTAGATAGGGACTCTTTTGTAGGAATATCCAAAATCTTTCAACTGTGTCTTCATCCAGAGGAGTTGTGAAAAGCAGCTAGCAGCAGCTAGCGGCAACTACGTATTCAGCCTCAGCGGTGGATGTAGAAACTTAGTTTTGTTTCTTTGAAGTCCAGCTAACCAATTGTCACACCCCGCTAAAGCGGAAACACGGGGTATAACAGTTTTCGATAAACAATCCACAAGCATAAAGTTCAACCACCATACATTTAATAAAAATATATTACAAAGTTTAGTAGTAGAAAGTTTATCGTGAAATTACAATCCCGAGATATTTCAAGATAGCAATGTCCAAAAGTTTGTACATCCCCCAAGCATATTCGGATCATACTTAGAACGACCCTTAAAATTTACCTTCTTGATTACCTGAAAAGCATGTACAAAAATATGGTCAACAACGAGAGTTGGTGAGTTCACAGGTTTTAAATATGCACAAAACATTTTATATGCAAGATTTGATAGTTGGAGCATGTTCATGCTCAAAAGCTTAACTTGAATACTTGGAGCATATACGTGCTCAAATACTTGGAGCATAACTGTGCTCATCAGCATAACTTGAAAATTTCATGAGTATTGCTTTACGTATGACTTGAGTCGGTATAACTTAAACTTGGTTGAGCCACTACTAAACCGTCCCGGACCCTTGTTTTTGCCCCGTGTGCCTTGACTCAGAGGTGGTCTCAAGCGCCACATGTTCAATCACTTCTCTAGTATAGTGCACTCCTAGCTCGTCAGCTGTAAGAAGTGGGGTTGGTCAAGCCCAAATAGCGCTATCCACTAATACTATAGGCCCAATTTTCTGGGTTAATAGTAGTGTCGTCTGGGGACTAACTCTTAAATACTCAACATACCAACTATTTAACGTCATACATCTTACTTTTTAAAATGCTTGAGAACAAGCCTTGGCGACTTAACAGCGCAAAACATTTCAATTAACTCATGAATCATTGTAATCGTACTTAAGCATGCTTTTCACCCCAAAATACGTAAAACGATAAAAGAGGGGCTGTGAATACTCACCTTGAGAGTGAACTTGGAAACTTAATGATAGTGCTCAAAATAGGTGCCGCTTCCTTGGTTTCCTATAGTGAAGGTTGCCATAGAGGAAATACATTAATACCCGTTCCTATGTCCAAATGACCCGTCCCAATAACTTATGAAATGCCATTAAGTAGGTTTCAATAACCAAAACCATATTTAGATCAATTATAGACTTATTATGCCTTAACACTATTTTAGAACTCATTATAATCGCTTTTCTGAAAATTCAGCAGAAGCTGTCCAATATTTTATTCAACAAAACCACTATAGAAACATATCTTCCCAAAGGAATGAATTCACCAAAAATTTTTTGGTAATACTATAGTGTGTCAAGAGTAAATTTGCACTTTTTCATAATTTTTGGATGAGTTTTGATACCTGAAATAATTTCCACAAAGCAGTGTGTCACTGATTTTCGGACCAGTGACATACCTAACTTGTAGCATGCCTTTGAGGTATCAATTCTTTGAATTAGCCCATAATCCTTATATGGGTGTAAACCTAACTCAAAATCCTATCATTTGGAAAAAGATTCACTTAATTTGGGATAAGAAATGAGGAAGTTATGGCCTCCACAAGATAGGTGTTTGAATCTGTCTTCACTGGACAGATTGCACCATTTTCTTGTAAAATCCATTTAAGTGCTCAAATCATCTCCAAAATTAGTGTTTTCGGACTTTCTAGAAAGCTAACACTCTAAATTAAAGTCCATAAGCAAAAAGCCCAAATTTTGACATGTAGAACATGATTTATGCATGTTGGAAGTAGGTCCATTTTCTGGACAGCAAATCTGCAGAAAGTTAAGATTATGAAATTTTGAAATGGTGATCATTTTACAATTGGTTTAATGAAATAACCATATGTTATCACACCATAATCAATCATAACATAGTCTTGAGATGAAAACCTTTTGAACACAAATAAAACTACAAATATTTCATCCAAAGTGAGTTGCATGAAACCAAAAACACCTAAATAAGTGATTTTCATCACATAAGATTGAACAATCTCATCATAAGAGTTTGTTTAAACTTGAAATTATTACTAGAATGTTAAATATAAACCAACAAAAACATCAAAAATTTTATACACAAGGTTGTACTTATGATAAAATCAACATATTAATCAAGAACTCAAATTTTCACTATTTAACTTGGTTTTTCATGGAAGATCATTTTATGGCATCACTTTATGAATGTTTTATTCATCAATGATGTCCTTTTCACTTCTAAAACCATGAATGAATTACTTCTACACATGCATGAGGGTTTTTATAAAGTTCAACCATCAAACTTGAATAAACATGAAGAAATGATGAAATAGGGTTTTGTACCTTGTGTAGATGATGATATAAACTTGGAATTCTTGATTTGAAGATGATTTTAACCTTTGTAACTCTTATATTTTCTGGAAATTTGGAGATGATAGTGTGGGTGTGTGTGTGTGGGCCGATTTGGAGAAAGGAGAAGAGAGGAGAGGGAGATAAAGAGTTAGAAATGAGGGTTTAACCCCTTTCTTACTTGGTTTTAAATTAAAATTTTATTTATTAAATAAATAAAAATAATAATAATAGTAATAGTGTAGTCATGACAAGTGTCCATGACTAATCAAAAAAAAATTAATTAAAATACTTAGTCTATTTTATTAAAATATCAGATATATTCGAGAACCGAAATACCCGATTTCTCAATTTTTGCTTAAAACAACTTTTATAAAAAAAAATGAAAGTATTTCAACTAAAAATATTATAACTTTATAATTTTATATATTTTGGACCTTAATCAATATTTTTGGCATTTCTGAATTGTGACGGTCAGTTACTGGACTGTTCCGGGCATTCTACGCAACCTCCTAAATTTTTAGGAAACTTTTATCTTAAAAATTTTATGCAATTTAAGGAGTGGTAAATGCTTAAATCTTAATTTTCGTTAACTTAGAAATTAACCTGAGCACTAATCTTGACGGTTGTCACACCAATTTGTCTCCTAAAAACTGTCAAGATCCAGATGTACTCTTTCGATCCAGTTTACAACCTACATGGTTAGCATCTGTTGGTCCCGAAGGTGCTTAACAAGTTTCTAGAAGAGGGGGGGTTGAATACAAACACAAGATTTTAAATTTTAATAAATTGTTTATTGATAAATCAAACACAATTTACAAGTCTGTTGCGGAATAAGATTAAGTAGAACTCAATCTAAACAAACTTAAGAAACACTTAGATGGTTGCACAAGAATATAGAGAATGGGAGATTAGAGAGTATAGAAAACAAGGGTTTCTATATTTCAGAAAGATGATGGCTTCAGAGATCCTTCAAATGGAGAGTTGATCTTTCTATTTATACCCTATGCATTTGTTAAACCCAGATAACTAGTTGATAACAATCACACAACACAATAAAGATCAAGAGATAAATAAATCAGAATAACATACCACGATCCCTTGATTAATCAATGAAAATCAGTTCTGTGTTCTTGGTACCTTGTATGTGCGATTACAGAATACGACCTCCTCTCTATAGAATTATGATTATAATAATGAGGATTACGAGAGGACTAACCTAAAACCTAATTTATTAAACCTATTTATTTCTAAGTCGTATAGGCCTAATAGGCTTGGGCCCAATTACAACTTAACTATTAAATAAATACAATTTGAACCCTGAACTTTAATCTTGAATACAAGTACTGATCCAACAATCTCCCCCTTTGGATTCAAGATTAAAAAAACTTTGGCAATTTGCTTCGGGTCTTCACTTCTCTTGAAAACTTATTAACAACTTCAGATCTTGTAGCTTTACACAGTCTTCAAATTCCTCTTTTGAATGCAAGTGTCCTTCTGACGATTATCTTCAATCAGACTTTTGATGAATCGAATAAGTTCAGACACTTTTAATTCTTTGAAATCTTCAGCAGTCTTCAGAGTATAATCTTCCCCTTTGTATTCTCCCTTTCTTGATTATTCTCCCCCTTTTTGGTGAGTGCTAAGAATCATCATCATCATCAAAACATAGCAAAACAATCTTCCCCTTTTTGTATAGTCATCAATTAAGCACTGTCTTCATGTATAGATCCCTGTGTGGAAATAAGAGCAGTCTCTCCAAATGGAAAGAGTGATTATTTCAATCTTTTCAGATTCAAATAAAAAAAATGGTAACCCTGAATCAACAAATGACTCAGTTCAAATGCCTGTCAGTAACACAGTTACTGAGTAACACAAAGTTACTATATAAGGAGTTGGTTTTGATGTTGGCTCCCTAAGTCTTCCATTCAATCATCGAATAACACATGGTTATCTAAGAACGTTCTGACAGAAAACTAATTTTTGTAGGCTCGTGCATGTGTATGAAAGAATTAAGCATAGATGATTGCTTTTCAATATAGGCTCAAAATGTAAACTTGTTGAGACAGCAACAAATTATACAAAGACTCAATGTGCATGGGAAAGGGTTCGAAGGTGGGACAACTTTCCTTCTTTTTCAATATTAGTATTTTCCAAATGAAGAACCAATAGCATATGTGTTGCTTCCCCAAAAAATGTGAAACATTCTCTTTTTGAGAAAAGAATGAGTAGCTGGTGGGGTTGTATGCAAGAGATGGCATGGGCTAGGTGCCTTTTTCAATGATGGTCACCAAAGAATGTGAACCAATCAGATTATGTGGCTGCCCGGCTCAGAAAGAAGTTTGGTGCAGAGTCTGATATTCTTTTACTCTGTTCTCTCACCCTCTTTCTTTTAATCTTTTAAATCTCACATTTAACCAATCTCTCTTTTCCATGTTACCTCTTCACACACCAACACTTAAATCTTTTGACCTCTCTCCCCTCAATCACTCAGGGAATACTTCCTGGGTAGGAAACACTGTTTATCGTGAATCCATGGAAGTTCTTTTAAGTTCTCACACTGAATCCCATATATTTTCCTAAAAGAACGTGGTATTCAACAGTCTTTTGAACATGTAAGCACATAGGAATACAATGAAACATAAAGAATAAATATTTGGAGAAGTCAAAACATAAGATGTTTGACAATGCAATTCTCCGCCTCAAACAAAAGAGTATGACAATTAAGTTTATAGACGATTAAGCTTCCCCTCAACTTAAGAATTTTTTTTTAAAGAAACAGAAAAATAAAGCACTAAAGTGCGGGTTCTAATCAGATGTGATTAGAAGCCATGGTCACTTGAACACACCTACATATAAAAGAAATCATGGTAATCATTTGTGAAAAATGATTCCTCTCTCGTTAGCAACAGTTGGAAAGTAAAACACAAGATTAAGATTCAGAATAGTCCCCCTAGAATCATGAGTAAGGTCTAAGATGACATGTTCAACATACCAAGTTTGCTGATGAGAAATTGGAACCCAATTGGTTGGACCGTAGGTGCGATGATTTAACAGAATTCCATACTCGATCTCATAGATACATATAGAATTCTGCGGAAAGCCGTATTCGATGAAAGTTACCACTTTTCATCCAACGGATTGGTGAAAAGATCAGCTAACTGGAAGTCATTATGAACAAAGTGCATTTCGAGATCACCTTTTTCTACATGATCCTTGATGAAGTGATAGCATACATCTATATGCTTGGTCTTCGAATGCTGAACCGGGTTAGCAGTTGTGGCGATTGCGCTCTTGGAATCACAATAAATAGTCCCGTAACTGTGTCTTCATCCAGAGAACTTGTGAACAATAGCTAGCAGCAGCCACATATTCAGCCTCAGTAGTGGATGTTGAAACACAGTTTTGTTTCTTTGTGGTCCAACTCACAAGTTCGTCACCTATAAATTGACATGATCTAGAGGTGTTTTTCCGGTCTAGCTTACATCCTGCATGATCAGCATCTATAAAGGCAGTTAGATCAAAACAAGAATCCTTTGGATACCAAAGGCCTAAATTAGGAGTGCCTTTGAGATATCTAAGGATTCGCTTAACAGCATTAAAGTGCGACTCTTTAGGATTAGACTGATATCTCGCACAAAAACATGTGGCAAACATTATATCTGGGCGACTGGCAGTCAAATAAAGTAAGGAACCAATCATGCTACGATACAACTTTTGATCAACAGGTTTACCAGAGGGATCTGTATCTATGAATGTACCAGTAGCCATTGGTGTTTTCATGACTGACCTATCTGACATATTGAACTTTCTTAACATGTCTTTTATATATTTAGCTTGATTAATGAAAATGCCTTCGGGTAATTGCTTTACTTGTAAACCAAGAAAGAAATTTAATTCACCCATCATCGACATTTCAAACTTTGTTTCCATGATTTTAGAAAAGTTCTTGCAAAATTTCTGATTTGTCGACCCAAATATTATGTCGTCAACATAAATCTGAATGAGAATCAAGTCCTCACCTTGCCTTATACGAAATAAGGTGGTATCAACCGTACCTTTCTTGAAACCAGAAGCTATGAGAAACTTAGTTAGAGTTTCATACCAGGCTCTTGGTGCCTGTTTAAGACCATAAGTGCTTTATCTAGCACGTAGACATGATCAGGGTGATGAGGATCAATGAAACCTTCAGGTTGTGCCACGTAGACCTCCTCATGCAAAACGCCATTTAGGAAAGCTGACTTTACGTCCATTTGATAGACTGTAAAGTTTTTGTGCGCTACATATGCTAAGAAGATTCTGATGGCTTCGATCCTTGCAATAGAGGCGAATGTTTCATCATAGTCAATGCCCTCCTGTTGACAGTACCCTTTTGCAACCAAACGAGCTTTGTTTCTCACAACTACTCCAGCCTCGTCTTTCTTGTTTCTGAATACCCACTTTGTTCCAATAACAGTTTTACCTTTAGGTAGTGGGATCAAGCACCAAACCTTGTTCCGTTCGAATTGCAGAAGCTCATCTTGCATAGAAGAAATCCAAAAGGGATCACGTAGAGCTTCTGATGTTTTCTTTGGTTCTAGGGAACTAAGGAAGCTTGAAAACATGCAAAAATTTGTTGATGCAGACCGTGTCGTGACACCAGATTGTACGTCACCTATCACGTTATGCAGGGGATATTCCTTAGTCCAACGATGTGTGTTTTGTAACGATACGACTGTTTGCTGCGTATTTGATGCATTATATTCATCATGCACGGTAGATAGATCCACAGATGTACTAGGGACATCTTGTACTGGTGTTTCTGATAATGAAGCTTCTGGACTAGCGGTTGAAGTACTCGTGACTTCATTTCCAGAAGGACTATCTACAGAGACAGATTCATCATTAGTAGAGTCAGAAACTAATTGTCTACTTGTACCTGATGGAGATGCAGTTTCAGTGACATCTTCGGAAGGTCCAGACATATCTTCAGAAATAGCAGGGACTTCCGAGGTTGTTGTTGATGTAGATATGCCTTTGTCAAAATCTGCACAGATATCATTGAAGGCATCAATAAACAACAAATCTAACTCAGATGAAGTAGAGTTAGAAGAAGTAGATTCTGTAGACACTGGTTCTATTCTGGAGTGAATAGAAGCTTTATTCTTAGGTCCGAGTTCTGAACTGTTGTGTCCAAAAGTCCGAGTAGAATTCTCATCAAAGGAGACATTCATGCTTTCAACAACTGTCTTGGTTTGAATAATGTAAATTCGATAAGCTTTGGATGTCAGAGAGTATCCAACGAGATATCCTTCATCTGTTTTCTTATCAAATTTTGATAGACCTTGATGCTCTCGCAGAATGTAACACCTGCAACCAAAAACACGAAGGAATTTGATATTAGGTTTACGATTGTTGATTAACTCATATGTTGTTTTGTCAAATCGTTTAACCACAATGGTACAATTCTGAGTAAAGCATGTTGTTGCGACTGCCTCAGCCCAAAGATACATGGGTAGATCAGAATATGCTAGCATAGTACGAGCAACTTCAACAAGAGTGCGGTTCTTCCGTTCAACAATGCCATTCTGGTGTGGAGTATAGGTTGCGGAGAAGTTATGTGAAATTCCCACAAAGATAAGATAACTCTGCAAGGTGTCATTCTTGAACTTTGTGCCATTGTCACTGTGAAGAGTTCGGACTGGCAATTGAAAACGTACTTGAATGCGCTTTATGAAAGATATAATCAATTCTGGCGCATCTGACTTGTTGCGAAGAAACTCGAGCCATGTATACCTTGAATAATCATCTATCATTACTAAAACGTATTTCTTTCTGTAGATAGATGATGTTCGCATTGGGCCACAAAGATCCATATGAAGAAGTTCCAAAGCAGATGAGGTTGATGATTCAGGTTTGGACTTGAATGAGCTTCGCTTCATTTTGCCCAACTCACATGCAGAACATAGTGAGTCTTTTTCGAACCTCATTTTTGGTAGACCTTTGACCAGACCTTGTCTCTGTAGCTTAGCTATGGATCAGAAATTCTGATGAGACAAGCGGTGATGCCACGTCCACGATTATGCTTTAGATGCTTTGGCTAATAGGCATACTGGACGTGTGTCAGACAGTGTCGGAAAGTCTACATAATATAGATTTTCATGGCGCTCATCTTTGAAGACTACGTAACCATCTGGATCCTCAAGATAACAATGAGTTGTTGTGAATCGAACTTGATATTTCATGTCACAGAAGTGACTGGTGCTAAACAAACTATGATCAAGTCCTTCAACATGTAACACCCTATGAATCTTCACAACTCCATTATCGAGCATTCCATATCCTCTAACGTGTCCTTCTACTTCAGAATTTACAAACCTAACTGCTCCGGCAGGATCCTCCACATAGTTATGCAAGAGGTGCTTGAATCCTGTCATGTGGCGTGAACATCCGGAATCTATCACCCACAGTCGACAGGCCTGCAAAAGAGACAATTAGTTTTGCTTAGGTACCCATATCAAGATGGGTCCTTCGCGGTTAGCATCAAGCAATTCAGGAATATCAGCAGGTTTAACTTTGACTCTCCATTTATAACGGGGTTTTGGAACCCATTTCCAAACCACTTTAACATTTAATTCCTGAAAGTGCTTTTTAGAACTAGGATTGGCAACCTTAGCCCGAAACACTTTGGGTTGTGTGGAAGAATTAGAATTGGAATTTAGGTTCAGTTTAGCTTTTCTTTTATTCCTCTTGGACTTAGGAGTGGAATAGTATTTGAAAGAATTATCCCAGCAATGTTTGCAATATAGATTCTTTCGAGAAAAATTCATAAACTTAGATTTATCGGAACAAATCTTACATTCAAGTCCATCAAAAGAATTACTTTTCAAAATAACACTGTCTGAAATACAACTGTTTGTAACACAAGATTCACTAGAAGTCAAACTACCATATGTATTCAAACTAGTAACTTTATCCTTCTTACTCCTCCCTACTTCATTTCCTTTTATATCTGAAACAGAAACAGGAATCTTGTTAGTCTCTATCTTAGAGGGTGGTTCTTTTCTAGAGTTACTTGAAGTCTCACCCTTCTAAAAAATACTAGGTGGATATCCAGGACAATCAGAGTAAACAACTGAAGATTTTGCAGGAGCATCAAATTCTGTATTAGTTCTCACCTTCCAATTTGGATCATTGATCATCTGTTTATCATTTGAAACATTCTTAAATAAAGTAATTTTCAAAACATTGATCTCTGTGCAAAGCTCTTGATTTTCTTTCAAAGATTTTTCAAGTTTAAATTTGGGATCAAAGTTTTCATCTACAACCTCATCAAGAGATTGTTGCAACAGATCAATTTGTTTCATCAATTTAGATGCATGATCACACTCATAATTTGACTGCTTTGTAACAGAAACAAGATCAGAGTCTGAAGCATTCATCATTTCAGAAAACATTTCTTCAGTCATGTTCTCAATAAACTCCATTTTGTCATTTGTCACACAAGATCCATTCGTGATTACAGTTTCTTCTTCAACCTCTTCAACAAGTAAAGGTTTAGGAGAAATGGGATTTGAGACTGATGGTAGGTTTGATGGATCGGCATCCGATTCATACTCATCATATTTGCATTCAGTCTCAGGTGGAACCGTGTCATTGTTGACTGATTTTTTGAAGATGTGGTAAACAGTGATTCAAACTCAGTTAATTCGATCTTTCGCGTCTCATAGCTTTTGTTCAAATCACAGTATTTAAAACCAACTGATTTAAAAGAATTTTGAGAATCAGTTTCACAAGACTTGTCCTTTCCCATTTCTTCTTTACCTTTGGTCTCTGTAAAAGGTTTAGAAGTACTTGCTTCAACAAAGGTTGCACGAATGTTAGGAATGGGTCTGATTGCGGAGCCAAATTTATCAAAATTATATAAGTGCTCTGGTGCCTTTTTCAAAACATCGTTAGTTGGCACACCCAAAACTGGTTTAACTTTATAAAACCTTTCATCTTGGAGTTTATTGGTCAACAGATTTAATGTCTACTCAGTCTGATCTCGTTTCATATTAATATCCTCCATTTGCTTGATTTTGGTAAAAGCTTCATTTCTTTCTTGAAAACAGACTTCGAATTTGATTTTAAACTCACCCTTTTCAGCATTAAGATTTACAAGATCCTTTTCTAAGCCAGATATTTTTCTTTTTAAAGATTCTTTTTCAGCTTTTAAACCATCCTTTTCTTTTTCTTTTTCTTCCACAACAACTTTTAATAAAGCGTTTTCATCACGAAAACTTAAAACTGATTGATGTGCGGAGCTAAGTTTACCATTCAATAAAGTAAATTCATCTTTCATATTATGTATTTGGGCCATTAAAGATTCAATAAGTTTAGAATTATCACTTACCTCAGAGTTTACATCTTCGGAATGTACCTCAGAATCTTCATCGTTACCATCCAGTTTTGCCATGTAGGAAACTTGGGTGAAGTGTGCCTGCTCCTCGTCATCAGAATTTTGGAACATCCAGTTTTCTTCTTCAGCCATAAGCACCTTTCCCTCTTCAGCTTTCTTGGCAATGAGTGACTTCCTTGCATAGTATTCTGAGTTCTTCACTTTCTTGAACTTGCTGTCTCTAGAGAAGTGCCCAAATTTGCCACAGTTATAGCATCTACCTGGTTCATCCCTTCTTTCTTCTTTCTTCTCCTCTCTCTTTTCTTCTCTTCTATCTTCCTTCCTGTCATCTTTCCTCTTTTCTCGTCTGTCCTCTCTTCTTCCATACCTTGGCTTGTATCGCATTTCAGACTTCTCTTTCTTGTGCCCTTCATACTTTGGCTTCGAGTAGTACTTTTTCTTCCCAAAGCTCTTCTTGAATCGTCGAGTAATTAGAGCCAAGTCCTCAGAAAACTTCTGTATATCCGGATCAGAATCAATCTCCAGTTCTTCATCACTCGAAGCAGAATCAGACTCAGTAAAATCCGTAACAAGAGCTTTAGACACCTTTTTCTTTGACCTTACAGAGTATACAAGACCTTTGCCAGCTATGAGAGCCACTGAATCCTTCAGTTTATTGGACTCATTATTGATGGTTCTCACCTCATCCTCATGCTGAGAAAGAGTAGAGAAGATATCAGTGACGTTTTCTTGAGCCATATTCTTTGACATCTGAAGGTTGATGGCAAAGTTCTTCCATCTAGTATTTAAGTTCTTGATGAACTTATAATTTATCTCTGAAGCTGATTTAGAGATATTGTTCCTCCGCAAGTCATTTAGAATGATGTTGTATCTGTTGTAGGTCTCTAGCAACGTCTCTCCTTCCTTTGCGTGAAACCCCTCATAGGCATTTATGCATAGATTCTGCTTGGCTTGGATGGAGGATTCACTTCCTTCAAACTGTCTTGATAGTTCATCCCAGACTCGTTTAGCAAAGCTCGGACTGTCTACACGGGTGTAGATGTCATTTGGAATTGCCATTGTCAGATAAATGAGAGCTTCTTTATCTAACTTGTACAGCTCTTTCTCCTTTTCACTGAAGTACTGATACGATTTAGGGACAAATCTATCAGGAATTTCTGGAGAGGTTTCAGTTTCTGCTTCACCAGGTACTCTGATCATTGGATTTACTGGACCATTGATGATTGATTCCATGTAGTCTCTGTTCTTGTGATTCAGAAACTGGATCATTCTCTTCTTCCATTGCTGATACTCATCAGCCATGAGGACAGGAGGTTTGGACTGAGAACCCATTGAGAGAATCTGGTTCGACATCTTAGTTGTATGATTAGAAATCAAACTTATCTGTATCAAGAGAGTCAACTAGATGAGATCTTTAGAATCAAGAATTGGATAAAAACTACACTAAATTTTTTTTAGAAAAATAAATTTCCAAAAATGATCAAATGCAGAATTCGGAAACAGTAGATGAAATCAATTAAATACAGAGTAATACTGAAAATAAGAAAATTTTGATCACGAACAAAACTTTGTCCCCCTCCGCAGACTTAGCACGGGGGTCCCACAAAAATGGAATTTGCGCTAGAAGAGGGTCGCGCAAAATGACTTTTGTGTGAATAGGCACTGGCGCAAAGGTATGTTTGCGCGATGACCGGGTGGCGCAAACGTGGGATTTGCGCGAGCTGCGGGTGGCGCAAAACAAATGTTTGCGCGAATAGCACAAATGAGTGACCGGGGTCTTGCTTGACCGGGGTCCTGATCGACCGGGGTATTTAGGTCGACCGAGGTTTTTGATCGACCGAAGAGGACCTTCGACCGGTATCAGCCTTTGACCGGTAACGTGCTTCGACCGGTATTGTGTCGACCGGACCAGTATATTGACTAGTATGCAACAAGGACCGGACCGATGTGGAGAGTGACCGGTAAGGTACGAGGTGATACGACCGGGATGTTCCCGACCGGTATTGACCGGGGTCGTGTGACCGAAGTCGACCGGATCAATGTGTGGCGCAAAATAAAATTTTTGCGCGATTAAGGTCGACCGGTGTCCAAACTTGAATATCGACCGGTGTTCTTGATGTTTTTGACACTGAACGCAAATGTCAACCCATAACACAAATGTTAAACCCACTCCAAACAATTAAATATCAGTTCAAAAAGCATACTATATGTCCACGATCAAACAACGGATGAAACCCAAACAAAATCAATGCCTAAAAACAACTATCAATCTTTAATTTTAATGAGGCAGTATGCGATAGTTTCCAGAGCACAACATTCAAAAATCATTAAAAAGCCAATAGATTAATGATTCTAAGCGCAATTAAACAATCAGATGATATTCAATCACATAAAACACCTATCCAAATCGATATTATGCAGAAAAACACGTTAATTCATGAACTTGATTTTCACACAGTGAGATATCGATGAACACGGTAAGTTATCGATAAACCAGTTTTAATCCAAAAAGCTTGATTCTTTTGGCTTTGATACCACTTGTTAAACCCAGATAACTAGTTGATAACAATCACACAACACAATAAAGATCAAGAGATAAATAAATCAGAATAACATACCACGATCCCTTGATTAATCAATGAAAATTAGTTGTGTGTTCTTGGTACCTTGTATGTGCGATTACAGAATACGGCCTCCTCTCTATAGAATTATGATTATAATAATGAGGATTATGAGAGGATTAACCTAAAACCTAATTAATTAAATCTATTTATATTTAAATGCATGGCAGGGCACTTTACACGTGTCCTTCATTGATTGGCTGAGAGGGTCTGACTTTAGGAGACATGTTTTCGTCCGTATCATCAATAGTGTAGCTGACAGAGTTGTTGTACGAATTGTAGCAGAGGTATGTCTCTTCTGACACATCGTACTGGGTGTGCAAGGGAAAGACAAAAGAGACTTGAGGCATAAGCTAAGTGATCATCGATCGCTGAGTATCTCTTCCTTCATAGATACAAAGAAGTTCAGCTATCGCTGAAGCATTTCCTCAGGTTTCTTCGCGTATGAGTAGAGTCGTCTTTGCTTCACTGATATCTGCATCAGGTCACTAGTAGACTTGTCTTTGTTCAGCAGCTTCGTCTTCGATTCAGCTATGAACATCTGTTTACGCGAAACTTGTCTTCAGGGATTACGTTTGACTGTTTACAACTGAAACTATCAGCGATACTGAACATACTCAGTATTTAACAACTGATAGTGAAACACTAATACATATGAATGTTTACAAGAAAGATCATCAGTGATAACTGAACAGACTCAGTCTGATCACTGATGATGAAATACTAATACAATTTTTTTAAACGTAACTTTCACTAAGTGTAGAAAAGGGTCTTTATCAAATCACTGAGAGAGCATGGATCAAAAGCATCTGTATAGGTAGTTAAATCGAAACCAGAAGACTTAGGATACCAAAGGCCTAACTCGGGAGTGCCTTTGAGGTATCTAAGAATTCTTTTTACAGCGACGATATGATATTCCTTCGGATTAGTTTGATATCTCGCACAAAAGCATGTAGCAAACATTATATTGGGTCTGCTTGTTGTTAGATATAGTAACGATCCAATCATGCTTCAGTACACTTTTTGATCAATATATTTGCCAGACAAATCAGCATCCAAAAGTGTTCCGGTTGCCATCGGCGTTTTCATTACTGAACTATCAAGCATATTGAACTTTTTCAGGATATCTCTAATGTATTTAGACTGATTTATGAAAATGCCTTCAGCTGACTGTTTGACATGCAGTCCAAGGAAAAATGTTAGTTCACCCATCATCGACATTTCAAAACGAGATTCCATGATTTTTGAATAGTTCTTACAGAATTTAGGATTAGTAGACCCGAATATAATATCGTCCACATAAATCTGTATTAGAATCATATCATCACCTTGATTTTTCAGAAAGAGGGTAGTATCGATCATACCTTTCTTAAAACCAGAAGCGAGTAGGAATTGAGTTAAAGTTTCATAACAAGCTGTCAGTGCCTTTTTTAATCCGTATAGTGCTTTGTCTAGAACGTAGACATGATCTGGGTGCTTTGGATCAACAAAGCCTTCAAGTTGAGCAACATAGACCTCTTCATGCAGAATCCCATTTAAGAATGCAGACTTTACATCCATTTGATAGACTGTAAAATTCTTATGAGCTGCATATGATAAGAAGATTCCGATGGCCTCAATCCATGCTACAGGGGCAAATGTCTCGTCGTAATCAATTCCCTCCTGTTGGCAGTAACCCTTAGCAACTAGGCGAGCTTTGTTTCGTACTACTATTCCAGCTTCATCCCTCTTATTTATGAAAACCTACTTCATGCCAATCACGGATTTTCCTTCAGGTAGTGGGATAAGTCGCCAAACCTTGTTCCTCTCGAATTGCAGAAGCTCGTCTTGCATGGAAAGAATCCATTCGGGATCGCGTAATGCTTCTGATACTTTCTTAGGCTCCAAGGAACTAAGAAGTACTCGGGACTTCTCTTCCAGAATCTGTGTCTGCAGAAGCAGAATTAGTATTAGCACTTTCAAAAATATTCGGTGTAGATGTAACAGACAAGGTTGTTGTAGTGACAGGTTCAGAAGGTCCAAAGATAACTTCAGTAACATTTGGGACCTCTGATGTTGATGTAGATGCTTCAGATTTTTCAAAATCTGCACAAATATCCATAAATGCTTCAAGAAACAATAAATCTAAGTCAGATGTTACATTAGATGAGTCAGAAAACTTAGTCTTAGAAGATTCGGGTTCTATTCCGGTTTGAATAGAAGCCTTTTCTTTAAGCTTGAGTCCTGAACTGTTGTGTTCAGAAGTCAACGTAGATGATTCATCAAACGACACGTTCATTTTTTCCATGATTGTCTTGGTCCATCTATTGTATACCCGATAGGCTTTAGACATCAAAGAATATCCTACAAAGTAGCCTTCGTCCGATTTCTTATCGAACTTTCCAATATTATCACGGTCGTTTAAAATGTAGCACCTGCAACCAAAAACACGAAGAAATTTAATATTCGACTTTCTTTTATTAATAAGCTCATACACTGTTTTCTTCTGTCGTTTAACCACAATGGTACGGTTCTGAGTGAAACACGCGGTCGCAACGGCTTCAGCCCAAAGATACATTGGAAGACCAATATATGCCAGCATCGTTCTCGCAGATTCAACCAGGGTTCGATTTTTTCTTACGACCACGTCGTTCTATTGCGGTGTGTAGGCAGCAGAGAAGTTATGTGAAATCCCAACTGATGTGAGATAACTCTGAAGAATATCATTCTTAAACTATGTGTCGTTATCACTTCTCAACGTTTTGACCGGCAGTTAAAGTCGAACCTGGATCTTTTTAATGAAGGTAATTATCAGTTCTGGCGCATCAGATTTGTTCCTCAGAAACTCCAATCAAGTGTATCTCGAGTACTCATCAATGATAACAAGTATATACATTTTGTCGTTGATCGATTGAGTACGTATTGGGCCGCAAAGGTCCATATGAATGAGTTCCAGAGGTGTTGAGCACGAAAATTCAGTCTTTGCTTTGTGTGAACTACGTTTCATCTTTCCCATCTCGCAAGCGGGTCAAAGAGAATCTTTCTCAAACCTCATTTCTGGTAGACCTTTGACTATACAATGTCTTACTACCTGATCTATCGCTTTGAAGTTCCGGTGAGATAGGCGTCGATGCCATGTCCAACTTTTAGCTTTTGATGCTTTGGCAAGTAGACACACAGATCTAGTTGCAAATAGTGTTGGAAAATTCACCGCATAAAGATTACCTTGACGTTCTGCTCTAAAAATCTCATCACCGTTCCAATCTTCAATAAAACAGCTATCAACTATAAATCGAACTTGAACTTGACTGTCGCAGAATTAACTTATGCTGAATAGATTGTGATGAAGTCCTTCTACGTACAGTACTTTCTTGATCGTCACAGTGTCGTTTTTCAATGTACCGTGTCCTCTGATTATACCGATGATCTTAGATTTGGCGAAGCTGACCGTTCCTGCACGTTCCTCGGTATAATTATGTAATAGATGATTAAATCCTGTCATGTGTCTCGAGCATCCTGAGTCAATATACCACAGATGTGAGGCCTGCAAAAAGAACAAATCACTTCTTGTTAGGTACCCATATCCAGATGGGTCCTTCTTGGTTAGCCTTATGCAATTTCTTGATATCTTCTACCTTAACCTTGACTCACCATTCATAACGAGGATTTGGTACCCATTTCCAGATCAAATTAAAATTAAGCTCATGAAATTGCTTTTTGTTAGAAAGATGATCATTCTTAGCATGAAACACTTTAGTGTGTTTTGTTGAGGATTTGGATATAGGTTTAGCTCGAGATGCCTTTTTAACAAATTTAGGCTTAGAAGGAATGGAGTGAGATGTAAAAGCATTGTCACCACAGTGTTTGCAAATCAAGTTCTTGCGAGCAAATGTCAACATTTTTGATTTATCAAACTGAGTACATTTATTCATACAATTTTGACATTTATTTGCAATTGAACTTGTACAAGGAGAAACAACACTATTGGCAACATTACATTCAGTTTTAACATCTTTTTTTCACTCTATTCCTTCATCCATTCTCCTTTACCATTTCTGTTTTTCAAATCTGAAACATGAAATGAAACCTCGTTAGCTTTCTTCTTCAAAGATGATTTTTTCTTTAAAATACCTGAAGACTCGCCTTTTTCAAAAATACTTGGAAGATATTCACGATTTTCAAAATAAACAACTGAGGTTTTGGAAGAAGTAGTCTCAAACTCTGGATTTGAATGAACATTCCATTTTTGAGATTCAAACATCTTTTTCTCATTTAAATTTTGCTTAAATAAATCAGCTTTCAAATCATTGAACTCTTTGGAAAGCTCTTTGTTTTCCTCAAAAGACTTGTCAAGTTTGAATTTGAGATCACAATTCTCATCTTCTAACTCTTCAAGTGTCTTTTGTAGTTCACTGATTTGTTTTTAATAGCAGATGTTTGATCCATTACAGAATTTGAGTCTAACTTCTCAATAATAGGAACAGGATCTCAAGCATTCATCATATTTTCAAAAATCTCCTCAGTCATTTTCTTTGCAAAGTCAGTTTTAATGCTAGGATTCATGACATTTAAGCACTCTTCAGTCTTAAACTCTTTTGGAGATTCAGAAGTGACTGATTCAGATATTGGAGTCTGAGTCTCAATATGAGTGTCTAATTCATATTCATCATACTGACATTGAGTTTCAGGTATATCTGTGTCATTGTTGGCTGATTCTGTTGGTGATGATGTAGAAAATAATGATTGAAACTCAACAAATTCAAGTTTCCTGTTTTTATAGCTTTTGTTCAAATCATTGTATGAAAAACCAACAGATTTAAAGCTTGAATGTGAATCAGCACAACTCGACGTATCGTCATCTATCACTTCTTTACCTTCAGAAGAGATGTCAGACTTAGGAGTTTCAGCTTCGACAAATGTTTCATGAATGTCCAGGATTTTCTTTGTTTTATACCCCTATTTGTCAAAAGTATACAAGTTTTCGGGGGCTTTCTTCAAAACATCATTTTCTTCAAAACCTAATCCTGTCTTAGCATTGTAAAATTTGTCGTCTTGGAGTTTATTAGTTAGCAAATTTAATGTTTGCTCAGTCTGTCCTCTTTTTAGGTTCAAATCCTCTAGTTGTTTAATTTTGCAATAAGCTTCATTTCGCTCCTGAAAGCAAGCTTCAAACTTAATCTTAAATTCACCTTTTTTAGAATTTAAATTAACTAGATTTCTTTCAAGCCCCACAATTTTAGATTTTAAAACTTCCTTTTCTATCTTCAAGGCATCTTTTTCTGATTCCTTGTCCTCAACAACAACTTTTAACAATGCGTTTTCATCTCGAAAACTCATCATTAATTGTCGTTCAGTGCTAAGTTTGCCTTTCAAGTTATCAAATTCTTTTTCCATGTTTTGAATCTGAGCCATCAGAGATTCAAAAAGATCAGAGTTATAAGGAGTATTTACCTCAGAGTCACAGTCAGATCGGTCAAAAGAAGTTTCTGCTTCATCATCAATCTTTGACATCATGCAGACTTGTGTAAAGTGGGCTGATTCTTCATCTGAACTTTGAAAGAACCAATTTTCTTCCTTAGCCATCAACTTTTTTCCTTCTTCTGCCTTCTTTGCTAGTAAGGACTTCTTGGCATAATACTCGGAGTTTTTTACCCTCTTAAACTTGTAACCTTTAGAAAAGTGGACAGGCTTACCGCAGTTGTAACACCTGCCATATTTGGGCTCAGTCTTCTCTTCTTTCTTCTCTTCTCTTTCCTCATCTCGTTTCTCTTCTCTCTTTCCTTCTTTCTTCCCATACCTCGGTTTGTACTTTTCTGTTCGGTCCTTCCTGTATCCTTCATACTTTGACTTGGATAACCGTTTCTTACCAAAGCTCTTTTGGAATTGCTTGGTGATAAGGGCCAGGTTTTCTGCAAACTTCCGTATATCATCATCAAAATGTACTTCAGTCTCATCAGAGGATTCTTCAGAACTTGACTCACTAAGTTCTGTGATGAAGGCTTTGGACTTCTTGGACTTGTATTTTGAGGAAGAGACGGTCTTTGAATTTGAACCCTTTTTCCTTTCAGCTAATAATTCTAGAGAGTCCTTGACAATCTTATTTTCTTCATTCAGAAGTTTGACCTCATCCTCATGTTGAGCAAGGGTAGTGAAGATGTCATTTACATCCTCTTGTGCCATATCTTTGGTCATCTGAATATTTATGGCATAACTCTTCCATTCGGGATTCAAGTTGTTGATGAACTTGTAATTGATTTTAGATACGGATTTGTTCATCCTGTTTCTCCTCAAGTCGTTCAGTATCACATTGAACCATGTATAAGTGTCCACTAGAGCTTCCCCTTCCTTGGCATGAAATCCCTCATATCCATTGATGCTTTGGTTCAACTTAGCCTGAATTGACCTTTTTGTACCTTGAAATTGTCTTTCGAGCTCATCCCACATGGCCTTTGCTGATTCTCGACTATTTACTCTGTTGTAGATATCATTTGGAATGGACATAGTGAGATAGATGAGAGCCTCTTCATCTATTTTGTATAGATCCTTATCTCTGTCACTGAAGTATTGATATGGCTTTGGCACATATCTGACTCGTATTTCAGGAGAGGTATCTGTATCAGCTTGACTAGGTACAGTAACAACAGGTTGAACTGGTCCTTCTGTGATGGATTTCATATAGTCACGGTTCTTATGGTTTAAGAACTGAATCATCCTCCTCTTCCACTGAGAGTACTCTCCGATAGACAACACCGGAGGTTTGGATTAGCAACCCATGGAAAGAAGTTCTTTAGACATGATGAGATTATCAATCAAATCTGTACACAAAGAGAAAATGCTAGTATTGATCTTTTAATTCAACAATTTGAGATAATGAAAACAAGACTTAAAAATTTTCAGAAACTGAAATTTCTAAAAACCTTAAGTACAGAGTTCGCATGCACTTAGATTGAAGAGCAATTCGCGTGCACAAAGTGATAGAATTCGTATAACACTTAAAATTCGTATAAGCAAGCTCACAATTCTCACAATTCTAGAATTCGCAGGAAGAGACACTTAAAATCAAGCAATTCGCATGATCTTATATGCGAATTCTTAAGAATTCGTATAAAACTTTATGCGAGTTCTTCACAATTCGTACGTCTCTCTTATGCAAGTTCTTTCCTTGAAAATTTTGAAAATTCTCAAACTTTTCGCACACAAACTTTTCGCACAATGAATTCCTATGACAAGAGGATGCGAGTTCTTTACTTAGAAAATTTTGAAATTTCACAAACAATTCGCATCTCATACGAATTCTGAACTTAGGATAATTTTGAACAAATGTGCGAAATCTTAAGAATTCGTACAAGTCATACTTGCGAATTCCTAAGAATTCTTACATAGCTATGTGCGAATTCCTTACAATTCGCATGTAGTTTCTTGCGAATTCCTTCCTTGAATTTTCAGAAATAACTTTTCGCTCAACAGTCTTATGCGAATTCCTGCTTTTCTTATGAAGAGTTATACGAAATCCACACTTAAACAAAATTCCAAGGCTTTTTATGCGAATTCTACAACATTTCGTACACAACAGTGATACGAATTCTTTACTTAATGAATTTAGTTGAACTTTTATGCGAATTCTTTCTGCGAATTTAAAGCCTGCGAGTTCTTTGTACGAAAAGTACAGATCTTGCGAGTTCTTGAGTTATCGGTCCTAAAAAATCAAATCTAGTCGAAAAATCGATTAATTCCTTCGATTCAGAGGTTGTAATTTCACAACAATGAACAGATTAGTACAAAGATCAATCCAATTCAGTATCAAATCCAAAATCACACTTAAACATAGAAAATCATAGTGCAACAGTAAACTGAACTCGTACGAACCAAAAAATTTCAAAAATCAAAATTTGTTGATCAAACTTGTTTTTCAGTGCAATTCAATCCAATAAAGTCAATCTAAACATATTTCGACCAACTTTCAATAAAAGATTTTAACAAAAACACTTTTAATCAAAAAATTCAAATCAAGAACTCAAGAAATTGTTCGAACTCATTTTTTCTCAAAAAATTGTTGAATCACAGCTCTGATACCAAATGTGATCCCAAAACTACTAGCATATATCAAACACATTATCAAACAATCTTTTATTAATCAAACCACACGATTACAACGAAGTCATATATCTAACAAGGTGCCACAGATCTCACGTATATGTGTGTTTTCCAAAGTGTAAATCTTACCAATTCTGCGCGTGTTCGTATGTATCTAAGACACAAAGACTTTGCTATTTATACTTGGTCAACATGACCTATATCAAGTCAACCCTCTAACAAATATAAAGACACATATACACTTTCTAACTATTACAACTTAGACCCACTATTTTAATCTTGAATACAATATGCATCCAACAGTATGCTCATAAAAGATAAGAATGAAATTTGAACATTTTAAACATTTAAGATCTCTCAAAACAAATTGAATGAATGAATATCATGAAGTGAATAAAAATGTTTTGAGAATCTGACAATGATTTAAATCAGATCAAATATTTCATGAAGAATTATAAGTTGGGATATCAAAGACGTAAGATGTTTATATAAACAAAATATAAACAGATTATCAAGGAAAGCACATAAAATGAGAAATGATGTCTGATCTCAAACAAATTAGGGTTCAAATAACTAGAGTATTACCATATAAAGATTTATCATTTGATACATGGTAATAACAAAGTCAAAAAATGTACTGAACCGATGTGTGTAAGAATACTTGACAGTATATAGACAACACAAGTATTAATCTTTTGGAAACACACGGTCAGTTAGTCATGAAAGTATCCATATGAAAATCATTTAAAATCACACCTCGAAATACATAAAACATTTTGAGAATGCGAAGTGGTTTGAACATTTTAATCCAAAAATGATTTTCACAAGTGAAAGTTGTTCATCTTTCAACAAGTGATAGATTTTAAGTTTCAGAAAAATATACCTGTAATGTAGGAATCTTAACTCCCCCTAAAATGAATATTTTCATTTAAGCACCCTTGACAAAACTTCAGATATTCTCCACCTCAATATCTGTAAAAAGTCAATTTATAAGAAAAATATGACAATCAAAGTATAACCGACTTTTATCTTCTCCCCCCTAAAAGATATGACAATTAAACTTTCATTCACTCCCCCTCAAAAGAAAAACTCCTTGAGAAGATGTAATCTGATAAGCATCCTTCAGAAGAAAAAACCTTTGAGTACGGGTTCCGACCTGAAGTATTCAGAAGCCATTATTACATATTCTCCGATGAGAACAGTAATTTTCAGTTTTACCAATTAAGAACGGGTCCTAATCTGATGTAATCATAAACCATAGTCACTTGAAATAAACCTGCAAAATAAAAGATTTTGGTAATCATTTTAAAAATGATTCCGCCTTAGTCAGTAGTTGATGAATATTCTTATCTGTTCATAAATTTCAAGACACATACAATGTAATCAAAGAAGTTAGATACACTCCCCCTTGGATCATGGTTTGGCATTAAACAAACCTAATTTGCTAACTAAGAAGTTGAAACGCTTTTCATCTAACGGTTTAGTGAAAAGGTCAGCCAATTGGTAGTTAGTTTGCATAAAATGCATTTCTATGTCGCCCTTTTCCAAGTAATCCTTGATGAAGTGGTAGCGTACGTCAATATGTTTCGTCTTTGAGTGTTGTACCGGATTAGCATTTTTCGCTATCGCGCTCTTAGAATCACAGTAAATAGGGACTCTTTGGTAGGAGTAGCCAAAATCTTTCAATTGTGTCTTCATCCAGAGGACTTGTGAACAGCAGCTAGCGGCAGCTACATATTCAACCTCAGCGGTGGATGTAGAAATGCAATTTTGTTTATTTGAAGTCCAGCTAACCAATTTGTCTCCTAAAAACAGACAAGATCCATATGTGCTCTTTCGATCCATCTTGCAACCTGCGTCGTCAGCATCTGTATAGGCAGTTAAATCGAAACCAAAATACTTAGGATACCAAAGGCCTAACTCGGTAGTGCCTTTGAGGTATCTAAGAATTCTTTTTACAGTGACTAGGTGAGATTCCTTCGAATTCGCTTGATATCTCGCACAGAAACATGTAGCAAACATTTTATCGGGTTTGCTTGCTATTAGATACAGTAACGATCCAATCATGCTTCGGTACACTTTTTGATCAACAGATTTGCCAGACAAATCAGCATCTAAAAGTGTTCCGGTTACCATCGGCGTTTTCATTACTGAACTATCAAGCATGTTGAACTTTTTCAGGATATCTCTTATATATTTAGACTGATTTATGAAAATGGCTTCGGGTGACTGTTTTACTTGAAGGCCAAGAAAAAATGTTAGTTCACCCATCATTAACATTTCAAAACGAGATTCCATAATTTTTGAAAGAGGGTAGTATCGATCATACCTTTCTTAAATCCAGAAGCGAGTAGGAACTGAGTTAAAGTTTCATACCATGCTCTCAGTGCCTGTTTCAATCCATATAGCACTATGTCTAGAACGTAGACATGATCTGGGTGTTTCGGGTCAACGAAGCCTTCAGGTTGAGCAACATAGACCTCCTCATACAGAATCCCATTTAAGAATGCAGACTTTACGTCCATTTGATAGACAGTAAAGTTCTTATGAGTTGCATAGGATAAGAAGATCCTAATGGATTCGATCCGTGCTACAGGGGCAAATGTTTCGTCATAGTCGATGCCTTCATGTTGGCAGTAACCCTTAGCAACTAGGCGATCTTTGTTTTGTACTACTATTCCAACTTCATCCCTTTTGTTCCTGAAAACCCACTTCGTGTCGATCACAGATTTACCTTGAGGTAGTGCGATTAGTCTCCAAACCTTGTTCCTTTCAAATTGCAGAAGTTCATCTTGCATAGCTAGAATCCAATCAGGATCGCGTAAGGCTTCTGAGACTTTCTTAGGCTCTAAGGAACTAAGGAAACTAGAATACAAGCAAAAATTTGCAGATGCTGCCCGCGTTTTGACTCCACTATGTACGTAACCAATGATGTTATGTAGGGGATGATCTCTTGTCCAACATGTTGTGCTTGGAATTGGTTGAACATTTTCTTGCGTATTATCATCATTATATTCATCATAAACTGCAGGCACACCCTCGGATGTACTCGGGACATCTTGTACATTTGTTTCTGAAGCAGGTAACTCTGGAGCAACAGATGAAGTACTCAGGACTTCTCTTCCAGAATCTGTATCTGCAGAAGAAGAATCAGTATTAGCACTTTCAGAAATATTTGGTGTAGATGTATCTGACGAGGTTATTGTAGTGACAGGTTCATAAGGTCCATAGATAACTTCAGTGGCAGCAGGGACCTCTGATGTTGATGCAGACGCACTTGATTTATCAAAATCTACACAAATATCCATAAATACATCAAGAAACAATAAATCTAACTCAGATGTTACATTAGATGAGTCAGAAAGCTTAGTCTTTGAAGATTCGGGTTCTATTCCGCTTTGAACAAAAGCTTTTTCTTTAAGCTTGAGTCCTGAACTGTTGTGTTCAGAAGTCAACGTAGAAGTCTCATCAAACGATACATTCATGCTTTCCATGATAGTCTTGGTCCGTCTATTGTATACACGATAGGCTTTAGACATCAATGAATATCCCACAAAGTATCCTTCGTCCGCTTTCTTATCGAACTTTCCAAGATTATCACGGACGTTTAAAATGTAGCACCCGCAACCAAAAACACGTAGAAATTTAATGTTCGGCTTTCTTTTATTAATAAGCTCATACGCTGTTTTCTTGTGTCTCTTACTCACAATGGTACGGTTCTAAGTGAAACACGCGGTCGCAACGACTTCAGCCCAGAGATACATCGATAGACCAGGAGATGCCAACATAGTTCTAGCAGCTTCAACCAAGGTTCAATTTTTCTTTTCGACCACGTCGTTTTGTTGTGGAGTGTAGGCAGCAGAGAAGTTATGTGAAATCCCAACCGATGTGAGAAAAAATTGAAGTGTATCGTTCTTGAACTCTGTGTCGTTATCACTTCTCAACGTTTTAACTGGCAGTTGAAGTCGAACTTGTATCTTTTTGATGAAGGCAATAATCAGTTCTGGCACATCAGATTTGTTCCTTAGAAACTCCAACCAAGTGTATCTTGAGTACTCGTCTATCATAACAAGTATGTACTTTTTACCGTTGATAGATTGAGTACGCATTGGGCCGTAAAGGTCTATATGAATGAGTTCCAGAGGTGTTGAGCAGAAAAATTCAGTCTTTGCTTTGTGTGAACTTCGTTTCATCTTTCCCATCTCGCAAGCGGGACAAAGTGAATCTTTCTCAAACCTCAATTCTGGTAGACCTTTGACTATGCCATGTCTCGCTAAATGATCTATCGCTTTGAAGTTCTGATGAGACAGGTGTCGATGCCATGTCCAACTTTCAGCTTTCGATGCTTTGGCAAGTAGACATACAGATCTTGTAGCCGAAAGCGTAGGAAAGTTTAGCGCATAAAGATTACAATGACGTTCTGCTCTGAAAATCTCAGCACCGTTCACATCTTCAATAAAACAGCTATCGACTGTAAACCGAACTTGATATTTTCTGTTGCATAACTGACTTGTGTTGAATAGAATGTGATCAAGTCCATCTACATACAATACTTTCTTAATTGTCACAGTTCCATTCTTTAATGAACTGTGTCCTCTGATGATTCCATTAAGCTCAGAGTTGGCGAAGCTGATCGTTCCTTCAGGTTCTTCAATATAATTATGCAGTAGATGCTTAAATCCTTTCATGTGTCTAGAGCATCCTGAGTCAATATACCACAGATGACAGGCCGGCAAAAAGAACAGATCACTTCTTTTTAGGTACCCATAACCAGATGGGTCCTTCTTTGTTAGCCTCATGCAATTTCTTGATATCATTTACCTTAGCCTTTATTCTCCATTCATATCTAGGCTTTGGTACCCATTTCCAAATCATTTTAACATTAAGCTCATGAAATTTCTTTTTGTTAGAAAGATAAGCAGGTTAGCATGAAACACTTTAATGTGTTGTGTTGAGGATTTGGATACAGGTTTAGCTCAAGATGCCTTTTTAACAGATTTAGGCTTAGGAGGAATGGAGTGAAATGTAAAAGCATTGTCACCACAGTGTTTGCAAATCAAGTTCTTGCGAGCAAATGTCAACATTTTTTATTTATCAAACTTAGTACATTTATTCATACAATTTTGACATTTATTTGCACTTGAACTTGTACATGGCGAAACAACACTATTGGCAACATTACATTCATTTTCAACTTCTTTCTTTTCACTCTCATTCTTCATCCATCCTCCTTTACCATTTTTTCTTTTTAGATCTGAAACATGAAATGAAACCTTGTTAGTTTTCTTCTTCAAAGATGAATTTTTCTTTAAAATAAATTTCAAAGATGAAATGAATTTTCAGGACTTTCAGAATAAACAACAGTGGTTTTGGAAGAAGTCTCAAACTCTAGATTTGAATGCACATTCCATTTGTGTGAGTCAAACATCTTTTTATCATTCAAGTTTTGTTTAAACAAATCAGTTTTCAAATCATTTAACTCTTTGGAAAGCTCTTTGTTTTCCTCAAAAGACTTGTCAAGTTTCAATTTGTGATCACAGTTCTCATCTTCTAACTCTTTAAGGGTCTTTTGTAGATCTTTGATTTGTTTTTCAAAATCAGATGTTTGATTCATCACCGAGTTTGAGTCAAGCTTCTCAATAATAGGAACAGGATTTGAAGCATTCATCATTTTATCAAAAATCTCCTCAATCATTTTGTTTGTTAATTCAGTTTGAATGCTAGGATTCATGACATTTGAACACTCTTCAGTCTTAACTTCGTTTGGAGATTCAGAAGTGACAGAGTCAGATATTGGTGTCTGAATAGCAACATCAGTATCTGAATCATAATCATCATACTGACATGCAGTTTCAAGAATATTGGTGTCATCATTGGCTGATTTAGTTGGAGATTTATTAGAAAACAATGATTCAAATTCGACAAATTCAAGCTTTTTGTTTTTATAACTTTTGTTCAAATCATTGTGCTGAAATCGAACTGATTTAAAACTTAATTGCGAATCAGCACAACTAGACATATCATCATTTATCACCTCTTTTCCTTTAGAAGAAATGTCTGACTTTGGAGTTTCGACTTTAATGAATGTGTTATGAATGTCCGGGATTTTCTTTGGTTTTGACCCCAATTTATCAAAATTATACAAGTTTTCGGGGGATTCCTTTAAAACATCATTTTCTTCAAAACCTAAACCCGTCTTAGCATTAGAAAATCGAACATCTTGGAGTTTGTCTGTTAGCAAATTCAATTTTTGCTCAGTCTGTCCTCTTTTTAAGTTCAAATCCTCTAGTTGTTTGATTTTGCAATAAGCTTCATTCCTTTCCTAAAAGCAAGCTTCAAATTTGATCTTACATTCACCATTTTCAGAATTTAAATTAACTAAGTTTCTTTCAAGTTCAACAATCTTAGCTTTTAAAGTTTCTCTTTCTTTCTTCAAGGCATCCTTTTCTGATTCCTTATCCTCAACAACAACCTTCAACAATGCGTTTTCATCACGAAAACTCATCATTAATTGTCGTTCCTTGCTAAGTTTGCCTTTTAAGTTTTCAAACTCTTTTTCCATATTTTGAATTTGAACCTTTAAAGATTCAACAAGTTCAGAGGTTTCAAAAGAAGTACTTACCTCAGAGTCACCATCTGAATACTCAGAAGAAGTTTTTGCATTCTCATTGATCTTAACCATCAAGCAGACCTGAGTAAAATGGACTGATTCGTAATCTGAACTCTGAAAGAACCAGTTTTCTTCCTCGGCCATTAACTCTTTACCTTCTTCTTGCTTCTTTGCCAGTAAAGACTTCTTAGAATAGTACTCTGAGTTCTTGACCCTCTTGAACTTGCAATCTTTCGAGAAGTGACCTGGATTTCCACAATTATAGCACCTCCCGAATTTAGGCTCAGACTTCTCTTCTTTCTTCTCATCTTTTTCTCTTCTCTCTTCTCTCTTCTCTTCTCTCTTCTCTTCTTCCAAACTTTGGTTTGTACTTCTCCGATCTATCATTCCTATACCCTTCATACTTTGACTTTGAGTACCTCTTCTTACCAAAACTTTTCTAGAATTGTTTGGTGATGAGGTCCAGGTTTTCAACAAATCTCTGAATGTCATCATCAGAGTGCAGCTCAGTCTCATCGGAAGATACTTCAGAATTTGATTGGCTTAGTTCTGTGAGGAAGGCTTTGGACTTCTTTGACTTGTATTTAGAAGAAACGAACTTAGAACTTGAACCTTTTTTCTTTCAGAAAGTAGAGCCAGAGAATCCTTGACAATCTTATTTTCTTCGTTCAATGCTTTGACCTCATCCTCATGTTGTGAGAGGGTAGTGAAGGCGTCATTTACGTCCTCGTGGGCCATATTCTTTGTCATCTGGATGTTGATGGCATAGCTCTTCCATTCTGGGTTCAGGTTCTTGATGAACTTGTAGTTGATTTCAGAGACAGATTTGTTCATCCCGTTCCTCCTCAAATCATTCAGAATCACATTGAATCTGTTGTAGGTGTCCACTAAGGCTTCCCCTTCTTTGGCATGAAACCCTTCATAAGCATTGATGCTCTGGTTTAGCTTCGCTTGTATTGACCGTTCTGTACCCTGGAACTGTCTTTCGAGCTCATCCCACATGGCCTTGGCTGTTTCGCGACTATATACTCGGTTGTAGATATCGTTAGGAATAGCCATTGTGAGATAGATAAGAGCTTATTCATCTATCTTGTGCAGTGCCTTCTCCCTCTCATTGAAGAATTGATACAGCTTTGTCACATATCTGAAAGGAATCTCAGGAGAAGTATCAGTAGCAGCTTGTCCAGGTACAGTCACAACAGGCACTTCCGGTCCATCTATAATTGATTTCATGTAGTCTCGGTTCTTGTGATTTAAGAATTGAATCATCCTCCTCTTCCACTGAGCGTACTCTCCTACACACAACACTGGAGGTTTGGATTGGGAACCCATCGAGAGAAGCTCTTTAGACATTCTGAATAATATTTGCACACACTAAAATAAGCTAGTATTGATCTTTAGTTCAACAATTTGAGATAAAAGATGTAAGACTTAAAAATTCTCAGAAAATGAAATTTCTAAAAACTTCAAGTACAGAATTCGCATACATTGAGAATTAAGAGAAATTTGCATGCAAGAGATACATAAAACAAAGCAATTCGCATGAGCCTATATGCGAATTCTTAAGAATTCGTATAAAGCTTACTGCGAGTTCTTCACAATTCGCACATATCTCTTATGCGAAATCCAACCTTAAAAAATTTGAATACAAACTTTTCGCACAATAATTTTTCGTACACACAGAATTCATATCAAAGAGAGATGCGAGTCCACTACATAGAAAATTTTTTAAATTTCACAAATATTTCGCATGACATACAAATTCTGAACTTAAAAGAATTTTGAAGATTTATGCGAAATCCTCTAAAATTCGTATGAAAACCTTATGCGAAATCTAGCAATTCGCACCACAAAAATATGCGAATTCTACAAAATTCGCATCACATACATGTGAGAATTCTTGTGCAATTCGTATAAAACACATGCGAATTCTTGCCTTAAAACATTAAAACTCAACTTTTCGCACAATAGACATCTACGAATTCTTTCTTTTCGTATATAAAGGTATACGAATTCTACACTTCAAATGATTTTTCAAGAAAAATTATGCGAACTCCTCTACTTTTCGTACACAACTATTGTACGAATTCTATACTTGATGAATTTAGATGAAATTATGCGAATTCTTTCTGCGAAATTTTAATCGTGCGAGTTCTTCGTACGAATTGTACAGATCCTGCGAGTTCTTGAGTTACGGTCCTAAAAATTCAATTCTAGTCCAAAATCCAACCAAAAACTTCGATAAAGATAATCAGATTAGTATATAGAACAATCGAATTCAATATAAAATTCAAATTCACACTCAAACATCGAAAACCATGATTAAACAGTAAACGAACTCGTTCGAACAAAATTTCCAAAATATCACAAATTGATTATCCAAATCGATTTTCCAAAGAAATTCAATCACAGAAAGATGTTATAAAACATATTTCGACCAAAATTCTACCAAAAGATTTATCAAAAACACATTTAATCACAAAAATTCAATCAAGAACTCAAGAAACAATGTGCGAACTCGTTTTTCTCAAAATTGTTGAATCTGGGCTCTAATACCAAATGTATTCCTAGTATACTAGCATATATTCAATTTACACAGATTATCAAAACAATCTTTTGTATTAAAATCACATGATTACAATGTAGTCACAAGTCTAGGTGTCACTGTGTGTCCCACATTGTGTATAGATCAAGATTATAACACTTAATTTCCAATCAAATTACTTTTATTAATCACAAGTCTGAATTACAATATTTCTCTCTCAAACTTCTAACTCGTATGACACAATAATAATTGCTACTACCTTAGAACACGCACAAAACCTATTTATACAAAGGATTACAGAACGCGCTAAACACTGTTCACGCACATAACTAAAACGCGCAAACAATATAAAACAGGAAAAATACAACATTGACTTTGACTTTTATTACAAGAAACTTTGACTTTGATGCTGAGAGTTGACTATAGCTTTGACCTTCAATTTTCAGACTTCTATGATCTTGTATCCAACATATTTATGCTCTAACAATCTCTCCCTTTGGATTCAAGATCATCTTTGAAAGATTTTGCAATTGAATCTTCTCTTTTAGCTCAAAAAGTACAATCTCCTCCTTTGCAGCAAATTTTCTTCTTAAGGCACAAGCATTGCAATCTCCCCTTTCTTTGACTATACTCTTCCCAAGTTTGTCTCTGAACAAAATTGACAATCTTCCCCAAATATGATAGAAACAATCTACAACAATCTCCCCAAAACTATCACAGAAATTCTTTCAGACTTCAGAAAGAAATTATCTCCATTTTCAGCTCTGTTTCTTTTAGCAACAAACCATCAAAGAAAATTTATGTTAAATCTCAGCGCATCTTCAGAAATCTTCAGCTTTGCATCCTTCTTTCACAAATAATCTTTGAACACAAACAATTCTTTATCTTTGAAATATCTGATTCAGACATTTCTTTAAAATTCATCTCCCCCTTTTGATGAATAGAGCATCGATATCTTCAAAACTTCCTCTAAGAAATGTCACTGAAATTATTTTATGACCACTGATCTTACAAATGGAGCCTCTGATTCACCGTCAATCCTCCAAAAATATTCATCTAGATCTTTTCAAATCCAGACAAATAAGAATGTAACGCATGAATCAACAAATGAATCAGTTAAAATGTCTGTCAGTAACACTAAGTCACTGTGTGTAACAAATACACATTGGAAAGGAGCTTTTGTTATGTTCACTCCCTCAGGGCTTCCATCCAATCATCGAAATACCACAAAGGCAATTTCTATGAACGTTATGACAAGAAAACAAATTCCTTGTGTGTTCGTGCATGTGATAGAAAGAATTAAGCATAGTATGATTGCTTATAAAGGCTCAAAAATTGTGTAAACCATTGAGACAACAACAGTTAAACACAGACTCAATGTGCATGATTGAAGTGCAAAGGTGAGGAAGAAATCCTTCTTTTTCAATATCCAGATTTTCCAAGTGAAAATTAGATAGCATATATGTTGCGTCCCCTTTGAAAAGTATGAAACATTTTCTTTTTGAGAAGAAAATGAGTAGTTGGTTGGGTTATAATCAAGAGTTGGGATGGGCTATTTGCCTATTTCAATAATGTTCACCAAAGAATTGTGAAACATTAGTAATGTGGATGCCCGGCTCAGAAAGTAGTTGGTGCAGAGTTTGATATTCTTTTACTCTGATCTCACACCCTCTTTCTTTTTATCATTGAACGCACATCTAACCAAACTCTCATTTACATTTTACCTCGTCACACAACCCACACTCATTTCTTTTGACTCCTCACACTCAATCACTATGGATTAACTTCTTGGGTAGGAAACACTGGTTATCGTGAATCCATAGAAGTTTCATTTAAGTCCTAGCACAAAGAACCCATGTTGTCCTATTAAGCATATGTTGCTCAAAATGGTTTAACTTGAACAATTAAAGCACAAACACAAATGTCAGATGTATGTACGCTCAGAATATAATCATGAAAATTTGAGCATTTTAAACATTGAAGATATTTCAAACAAGTAAATTGAATGAATAGACATGAATGCAAGAGACTTGTTTGAAAATCTGACATTGTATGAAAAATGATCAGAATCAAATGATATAGCAATTAAGGCTTAAGGTCAAGAATAATGGATATTGTCCATATGAAACAAAATATAGACATTCTTGAAAGACGTTTCGAAATGAATTAACGCTCAAAATTCATTGAAGTGCAAGCGGGGTGTCTTACAATCGAAAAAAAATATATGTTTCAAAATTTGACACATGGTAAGAACATATTGAACAAAAAGTCAAACCGGTGTGTGTGAATACTTGAAAGTATATAAAAAAGACAATACGCAAGTATTTATCTTTGGAAACACACGGTTTGTAGAATGTTTAAGCACAAGTAAAATGAAAACATTTAAAAATCACACTTCCAATTCATGAAATCTGTTTAAGAATCGGGAAGTGGTTTGAACATTTAAGAACATGTTTTCTATGATTAAAATGTGTCCTTCTTTCAACCATATATGAGATTAAGATAAGAAATAAACCTTTCCATTCAGTCTTAAATCTCATGAAGTCAAGCTTAAAGTCATAAAGATATGATCGTGTAAGTATCCTTTCAATCTGCAAAAGTCTCAAAGTCATGTCAAAGCAACTTTATTCACAAAATTTATTGAAAAGTAAATGAAATAAAGCAGTAACACACTTAATGAACGAGTTCTGATCAGAAGTAATCAGAAATCATTTCCTTACTCCTTTTGTTGTACTCATAAACTCCCCCTAAAAATATGCATCACAAAAATTTAGCAGTTAAGTAAATGCATAAAATTCTATAAACTCCCCCTCAAAATAATGTCGATCATCTTAAATTCTTGTCTCACTCCCCCTGAGATCATGAACAAAATGTTAAAGTGCAGATATCCTTTCAGAATTAATGATAAAGAAATGATGAAAAATTACAATAAAAGAAACTTTAATAGGTAATTACTGATTAGGTCTTGAGATTTAGCATACCAAGCTTAGATACAAGAAAACAGAATCTCTTTTCATCTAAAGGTTTGGTAAACAAATCTGCAAGTTGATAATCAGTTTTTATAAAGTAAAGTTCTATTGTACCTTTTTCTACATTATCTTTAATAAAATGATACCTGACATCAATGTGCTTTGTTTTAGTATGTTGCACAGGATTAGCTGATATGGCGATAGCGCTCTTCGAGTCACAATAGATCGGTATTTTATCAAACTTGAATCCATAGTCTCGAAGTTGTGTCCTCATCCAAAAGACCTGAGAGAAGCAACTAGTAGCAGCTACATACTCTGCTTCAGCAGTCGATGTGGAAACACAAAGTTGTTTCTTTGACGCCCAGCTAACGAGTTTGTCTCCAAGAAATATTATGACCTGAAGTGCTCTTCCTTTCCAATATACACCCAGGATGATCTGCGTCTGAATAAGAAGTCAGTTCAAACCCAGTATCCTTAAGATACCACAGACCAAGATCTGCAATCCCCTTCAAATATCTAAATATCCGTTTGACAGCAGCCAAATGGGATTCTTTAGGATCAGCCTGATATCTAGCACACAAACATGTTGAAAACATTATATCTGGCCTACTTGAATTAAGATACAGTAAAGAACCTATCATGCCTCTATAAGTCCTAACATCAACAGCTTTTCCCGAAGGATCAGTGCCAATCTTAGTACCTGGTGCCATTGGGGTTCTAATAGGTTTACAATTTTCCATTTTGAATTTCCGAAGAATATCAAAAATGTACTTAGATTGGTTAATGAAAATCCCCGTTGAAAACTGCTTCGAACTGGTTTAACTCTTCTTGCATAGCAGACACCCAATCTGAGTCAGCTAGAACCTCTGATACGCGAGTGGGCTCTATCTTACTCAGGAATGAGTCATGTAGACATTTATTTATATTAATTGACCTAGTTTGCACTGGTTTGTCTAGATCTCCAATGATTTGGTGAAGAGGGTGCTCTTTGGTCCAGCGATGTTCATGAGGGAGTGGATTCGATGAAGATTGATCATGATTGTCATCTAAGAATCCATTATCAACTTCTTCAGTTTGTACATCATGAGGGAGGATTTCATTTGAAGTAATTGGTGCAGAAGTTTCAGTAGGTATAGCTTGTTCAATCTGTTGATCAGTCCTTACAGTACATCCTACTGATTCAGCAACTTTCGGCTCTTCGTTAGTAGATATGTTAAATCACATATTTATTGGATTCAAGATCATAATTATCTGAAGATGGAAATCTGAAGTTAAAGCTGATAAAGTCGTCTCAACAAATAGTCTAGGGTCTTTTTGTAATAAATAGTCAAAGTATGTTTTCGTATTTTATTTATAAGTTTTATTTTTAGTTAAATAGGTTTAGTTTGTTTTGTTGTTGGGCCCAAGCAAGCCAAGCCCATTAGGCTAATCAAGCCTAAGTATAAATTAGTTTAGGTTAGTTGTAATTAGGGTTAAGGAGCTTAATTAGAAAATATCAATTAGAGAGAAAGGTCTGCTTGGTGGTGTGTCGTGAACAGATAAACAGACAGAGAGATAGATCGATTTCAATCCTATAACCTGTTGAATCTATTGCTTAATCAATATCAGGTTTGCATTATTGTGTTAATTATTGATTTACTTGATTTAATGATTGCATATTGGGACACACAATTGGTATCAGAGCCTGTTACAGATTGAATTGAATATTTTTTTCGGTTCTGCTTTTTCTGTCAAAAGATTCATAATTTTTATTGTGTGATTGTTCATTCAAGTTATTATTGATTGGATTGTGTTTGTTTTATCTATTATAGTGATTGGGTATTGTTTGATTTGATTATTGCATCGATTTTGGTTATCAATTTGTTAAATTTGTTGTTCTGGGTTCGTTCAAGAAGTCGACACTGTGTCATCAATCAATTTGTTCTTTAAGTGGGTTTATTGAAATTAATTGATTGTAATCTGTTCTAGTTGGTAAATTGATCGTTTTAGCAAAGTTTGGTTGTTCAATTTTGAGTTTTGATTTGTTTTCTGGGCTGATTTTGGTTTCTGGGTCGATACTGCATCAAGAACATATCGGTCTTTGTTAATATCGGTCTTTGTGTTTTTCCGGTCGAAGACCTCTATCGGTCTTTGATTACTCCCGGTCGAATACCTCTTTATCGGTCTATAGCATTTGACCGATACACTCACAGTTCACTCCGGTCAAAGACAATAGCGGTCGAAGCTTTTGCATTTTATCGGTCGAACATATCGGTCTTGTTTAGTGTCGGTCGAACATCCATCCGGTCTTGCATTATATCGGTCTATTGCATTCGACCGATACACTCACAGTTCACCCGGTCTAAGCGTTTATCAGTCGAACATATCGGTCTTGTTTAGTGTCGGTCGAACATCCATCCGGTCTTGCATTCTATCGGTCTATTGCATTCGACCGATACACTCACAGTTCACCCGGTCTAAGCTTTTATCGGTCGAACATATCGGTCGAGTAACACCGGTCTAAGAGTATATCGGTCGAGTCATATCGGTCGAACTCTATATCGGTCAAATCACTCGACCGGACTTATCAAGTTACCGGTCGAATCAATTTTACCGGTCAAGCAAAGTTCCGGTCTTTCATCTTACCGGTCGTTGCAATTCCCCGGTCGAACAAGCTACCGGTCGAACTCTCTACCGATCTTTACAAGTCTCTGGTCGACTCAATACCGGTCTGCGAAGGGGGACAAAGGTCTGTTCGTGATCAGATTTTTCTGAACTTCATTCTAAGATTTTCAGTATTGTGTGATTTTATCTTGACTTCTAACGATCTCATCCAGTTGATTGTTTAATATCAGATAAGTTTGATTTCTAATCGTATAAGTAAATATGTCTCGGGAAGCTCTTGCTATTGGAACAGATGTGAAGCCACCAGTACTCTTCAAAGGGGAGTACGAGCAATGGAAGGATAGATTTTTGGACTTCATTGATCGACATGATTTGGGAGATGAAATTAGAAAATCTCTGAAAGACGGGATCATGACACCTCCGACCAAGGTTCTCACTGTAGCCGGAGAAAATGGTGTAGAAGAAGAGACTGAGTATAAGTTATCGATTGGTGAATATACGGAAGATCAGCTGAAGAGACACAAGGGTGACAAGCTGGCAAGATCATTTATTCTCCAAGGCATACCGAATGAAATATACGTCAAGATTGATAGCTACAACGCTATCGGTAAGCAAATGTGGGATCAGTTGGAGAAGATGATGCTTGGATCTAAAGTTGGCAATCAACTCAAAGTTTCCACCTGCTTGAATAATTATGAAGAATTCAAAGCTAAAGCTGGAGAATCACTTGAAGCCACTTATGACAGATTCGTCACATTACTGAACGAGCTGAGCAAGAACAAGATCATCAAATCTAACGTGGAGCTGAATGTGAAATTTCTCAGCAACCTTCAGCCTGAGTGGAAGAGATTCACCAGACAGATGAGACAGCTGAAGGATTTGCACGACATTCCTCTTCATGAAGTTTATGAAATCCTCAGACAGAATGAGGAAGAAGTGGAAGAGATCAAGGCTGAGATGAAAAAGGCTGACAAAGTAGTTGCGGATCCAGTTGCTCTTGTGGTCAAGAAATCTAAGAAGAAGAAGGTGATAGAATCTGAATCGGAAGAAGCTGATTGCGAGGCAAAGTCTGACTCTGACGATTGTGAGCAACTGAAGGAAGCCATGTTTATGTTAACCAAGGCTTTCCAAAAGAAGTTCTATAAAAAGCCAAACTCCAATAGTCAGAGGTACTCGTCTGGTCCGAACAACTACAAGCATAAAGAGAAAGTTGAAGAAAGGAGACCAGAAGACAAGAAGAAGGATGGAGCTGAAGAGACCAAGAAGGAAGAACCGATAAAGTGCTACAACTGTGGCAGACTTGGTCATTTTGCCAAGGACTGCCGCAAATCAAAAGTCTGAAACTCCGACTATTACAAGAATAAGATGCTTCTAGCCAAGCAACAAGAGGCTGGAAAAGCATTAATGGCCGAGGATGAATACTGGCTCGACCATTCGGATGAAGAATCTGAAGAAGGAGAGAAGGACGAGACAGCACATATGTGCTTGATGGGAAAGAACCAGTCAGAAGCTGATTCTAATGATGGAGATAATGATGAGGTATGTGACTTAACTGAATCTGATTTTTTGAACCGAATGCATACCATGATGTCTAAACTCCAAGAATTAGAGTCTAAACTAAAGCGTGAGAAAGGTGTCACAAATGAGAAAAATCAATCTATACATAAACTTAGTAATGACATTGTTGAGAATAATGTATTGATTGAAACTTTGCACAAAAATATAGACACCAGCGCTAAAGAAAAGACTATAATTCATAAAGAGTTATCTGAAACTGTTTCAAACTACAAAGAATGTGAGTTTAAGACTATAGAGCTTGCTAAAAGATACTTTTCTACTTCAAAAGAGAATAAATCTTTAAAAGAAAAGGTGAATGCATTGGAAGAAAAATTACATACTATTGGTCAAACTGAACACACTATTCATTTGAACAAACCTAAAGAGAAACCTGATACTTGGGGAATTGGTTACAAGAACCCACATCATCTCAAAAAAGTTATATCTGAAGTGCCTACACTTTATGACTTTGGGTTTATGTTGTTGGCTCCTCAACATCCTGAACTCAAACCCTTTTGGACTAGTCTGTCTGAAAAAGATAAAGCCATGGAATATGATAAAAGAAAGAACACATTTAAAGTTCAACTTCCATTTCGCTATGAGAAGTTGAATAACAGTTATAGTTCTAATAAATCAAAATTTCTTTCAAATGATTACTTTGAGAGTTATTCTGTACAAGAGTTGGAGGCTAAACCCATCGAAGGTAAGCTTTACGTCCCTCCTCTAGTTTTGGAAAGTAAAATTTCTGAACTCGATAATACTCTTATAGAAGAAAGAATTTTGATGGACTTAGAACAAACTGTTTTTTCAACAGTGTTCAAAACTTCTAATTTTCCTAAAATCTCCAAGGCTTTAAATTCGGATGACAAATCTGGTTCCCTTGATAATGAGCTTAATTTATTAAACTCTGAAGGTGTTTTAAATGATTGTGTTTCTCAGTTTGATTCTTCTTCTAAACTTCCTTATCATTCATCTTGTGTTGTTAATTCCTTTGGATTACCCAGTGTTTTTGACAAAGGTGAAACATCAACGAAAGTTGATAAATCAGTTTCTGTGAAATCAATGAAAGCAAAAGGTAAGAAACAAAAATCTCAGCTTTCACAGAAACCGATCCCCACTGGTAAGCCAAAGAAGAAGCATTCTCTTAACTCTCATCATTCTAACTCTAAAGTTTCACATGTTTCAGATTTGAGAAAGCAAAGGGTTGGAGTTAAGACTGCATGGATACCGAAACAGAAGATAGACGAGAAAGCTAAATCTAGTTCTAGTTTTATTTTGAATAAAAAGACTTCTAGTAAAGATGATGTGATTGTGAATGTTGCTACTTTTAAAACTAATCTTCTTGATTCTCGCAAGAAGTACTCTATAAAGCAATTATTCCAGCTAGCACCATCAAATAAAAAGTTTTTAAATTATGGTGAATGTGATTATGCTTCTCGTAAATATTCTGATGTTTGGTATGGTTCATATAATGTTTCATCTTATCATTATCATTCGTCTTATCATGCTTCTGGTTTTCAAAGAAAAAGCGGACCCAAATTTAAATGGGTGCCAAAATCAAGTACTAACAGTGGAGGTCCCATTTTTAAATGGGTTCCTAAACCTCTTCTTTCTTGATTTATGTTGTGCAGACCCGTCATATGTGGTACTTGGATAGCGGGTGTTCCAAGCATATGACTGGGCAGAAGAGTATGTTGTCTAATTTTACAGACAAATATTGCGGCACAGTTCGTTTTGGGAATGATCAGTTTTCACCTATTCTAGGATATGGTGATGTTGTACATGAAAATCTTACGATCAAGAAGGTGAGTTATGTTGAAGGCTTAGGGTACAACCTGTTCAGCATTGGCCAGTTCTGCGACAAAGATTTAGAGGTTAATTTCAAGGCCAAGACATGTTCAGTACGCACTGAAGAAGGAAAAGAACTCCTGGTCGGATCTCGCAAGTCAAACCTTTACACCATCAATTTGTCAAAGGTCCAGGCTGACAATCCGGTCTGCCTACTATCAAAGGCCTCGATGCAACAAAGTTGGTTATGGCATCGACGGCTTTCTCACCTCAACTTTCGCTACATCAACAAGCTGGTCAGTGGCAAGCTAGTGAAAGGTCTTCCAGAACTGAAGTTCGAAAGAGAACATCTATGTGCAGCGTGCAAAAAGGGAAAGATGAAGAGAGCCCCACACAAACCAAAGCCTGAACCGAGTACCAGCTCTCCATTAGAGTTGTTGCATATGGATCTATGCGGTCCTATGCGAATGCAAAGCTTAGGAGGAAAGAAGTATGTGATGGTTATCGTGGATGACTATACGCGATACACTTGGGTTAAATTTCTACGGTCTAAAGATGAGACTCCCGATGTTCTCATAACGTTTCTGAAGACGACCCAAGTCAATCTGCAAAAACAAGTCAAGATTCTCAGGACTGACAACGGCACAGAGTTCAAGAACAAGATGGTTGAAGAATATCTCGAATCGGTCGGGATATCACATCAATACTCTGTTGCTCGCATGCCTCAACAGAACGGAGTCGTCGAAAGGCGAAATCGTACACTTGTCGAGGCCGCTCGGACAATGCTCAGCCAATCTGACTTACCTTTATTTTTGTGGGTTGAAGCTGTCTCGACTGCATGTCACACTCAGAATCGCTCCATGATACACCGCAGATTTCAGAAGACTCCGTATGCGTTGATAAACAACCGAACACCAACCATTAAATATTTTCATGTTTTTGGTTGTACGTGTTATGTTCTAAACGACCGAGAGAATCTGAACAAGTTCAGTGCTAAGGCGGATGAAGGCATCTTTGTTGGTTATTTATCTACATCGTCTGTATATCGTGTTTATTTGAAGAAGTCGAAGATTCTGATCGAGAGCGTTAATGTTACATTCGATGAGGAAATGGCTTCTGAGCACATCAGTTCAGAACCCGTCATTACCGGAGTATTAGCTTCTGGACCAACCAGTCCAGGACCTGCACCTCAAGAGAACAAATCAGATGGCGCTTCGTCGTCTACTTCTAATTTATCTTATTTGGATTTATTATTTGAACTGTTCTATGATGAATTTCTTGGTTCTAAATTGCCTAACTCTGTTGTGGTTGACAGGATAGAAGACTCGATGACTACTCATCCAACCACTTCCGATATCTCTACTGAATTTGGTTCTCCTATTTAGCAAGAAGTTCCAGTTCAAAAGACTACTCCGACAGTTGAAGTTGTGACCAACAATGCCGAGACAGAAGTAGTTGACTCCGTAGGATGTACTGTAAGGACTGATCAACAGATTGACCAAGCTGTACCTACTGCTACTTCTACAACGACTACTTCAACTGAAGCCCCCGTTAATTCTGAACCATCTGAAGGAGATACCAGTGGATTCCTAGATGCAGAAAATGCTCAATCTACATCTAATCCACTCCCTCATGAACATAAGTGGACCAAAGAGCACCCGGTACATCAAATTATTGGAGATCCATCTGCACCGGTGCAAACTAGGTCTGCAACATCAAATCTATGTATGTATGAATTCTTTCTGAGCAAGATCGAGCCTACACGCGTATCTGAGGCCCTTGCCGATTCAGATTGGGTAACTGCGATGCAAGATGAGATGAATCAGTTTGAAGCACTGAAAGTCTGGAGACTCGTACCCAAACCACAAGAAAAAATCATCATTGGTATGAAATGGGTGTTCAAAAACAAGAGAGATGAAGATGGTACCGTTATCCGAAACAAAGCACGACTTGTCGCCAAGGGATATAGGCAAGAGGAAGGAATAGACTACGATGAGACTTATGCTCCAGTGGCACGTATAGAGGCAATTCGGATGTTCTTAGCCTACGCAGCCCACAAGAACTTCACCGTCTATCAAATGGACGTGAAGACAGCTTTTCTGAATGGAGTACTCAAGGAAGAAGTCTACGTATCACAGCCAGAAGGGTTTGTAAATCCAGATAAGCCGAACCATGTCTACATCTTGGATAAAGCTCTGTATGGACTGAAACAAGCTCCTCGCGCCTGGTATGATATTCTATCTCAATTCTTGGTCAAGTCGGGTTTCACAAAAGGTACGGTTGATACCACTCTTTTCATTAAAAAGGATAAAGGCGATATCATTCTTATTCAAATATATGTGGATGATATTATTTTTGGTTCTACAAATCCTAAGTACTGTAGGAACTTTGCAAACCTCATGGTGTCTCGTTTTCAAATGAGCATGATGGGAGAGATGAATTTCTTTCTCGGATTGCAAGTCAAACAATTTTCAATGGGGATTTTTATCAATCAATCTAAATACATTCTGGATATTCTTCGGAAGTTCAAAATGGAAAATTGTAAACCGATTGGTACCCCAATGGCACCTGGTACTAAGATTGGCACCGATCTTTCGGGAAAGGCTGTTGATGTTAGGACTTATAGAGGGATGATAGGTTCTTTATTGTATCTTACTTCTAGTAGGCCAGCTATAATGTTTTCTACATGCTTATGTGCTAGATATCAGGCCAATCCTAAAGAATCCCATTTGTCTGCTGTAAAGCGGATCTTCAGGTATCTGAAGGGGACTGCAGATCTTGGTCTGTGGTATCATAAGGATACAAGCTTTGAGCTAACATCTTATTCAGACGCAGATCATGCTGGTTTCATGTTAGACAGGAAAAGCACCTCGAGTCATATACAATTCCTCGGAGATAAACTCGTCAGTTGGGCTTCGAAGAAGCAATTATGTGTCTCCACATCAACGGCCGAAGAGGAATATGTAGTTGCTGCTAGCTGCTGTTCTCAGGTCTTGTGGATGAGAACACAACTGCGAGACTATGGATTTCATTTCAATAGAATCCCGATCTATTGTGATTCTAAGAGCGCTATTGCGATTACCGCTAACCCTGTTCAGCATACTAAGACCAAACACATAGATGTCCGGTATCATTTTATAAAAGATAATGTAGAAAAGGGGACAATTGAACTTTACTTTGTAAAAACCGATTATCAGCTTGCAGATTTGTTTACCAAACCTTTAGACGAAAAGAGATTTAATTTTCTTGTCTCAAGACTTGGTATGCTAAATCTTAAGACCTAATCGGTAGTTACCTATTAAAGTTTCTTATTGTATCTCTTTATCATTTCTTTATTATTATTTCCGCATGATACCTGCTCTTTAACAGTTTGTTCATGATCTCAGGGGGAGTGTGAGAAGTATTTCATTGATGGTCAATGTGAGTTTGAGGGGGAGCATATTTAAATGCATTGTGCTTACTGATAATTGTTAGTGATGCATGATTCTAGGGGGAGCATACAAGTAAAGAGTATGGCTATGACTTCTGATTACTTCTGATCAGAACTCGTACACTAATTGTTTTACTGCTTTATGTCATTTTAATTTCAGTGAATAAATTTTCTTTGACTAGACTTTTAGACTTTTGTAGGTTGAGATATGCTTCAAAGATCATATCTTTATGACTTTAAGCTTGACTTTGTGAGATGCAAGACTGCACTCAAAAGGTATAATTCCTTATCTTCATCTCATTTATGGTTGAAAGAAGGACAACTTTCAATCATAAGAAAACATGTTTTAAATGTTCAAACCACTTCCTGATTCTCAAACATATCTCTTGAATTGGAAGTGTGATTTTAAATGTTTTCTGATTCATCTTTGAGTTGTAACTGATAAAGTTAAATCACCTGAGAATCTTATGCTTCATAGGAAAACATGGGATCAGTGTGCTACGACTTAATTGAACTTCTATGGATTCACGTTCACCAGTGTTTCCTACCCAAGAAGTTAATCCTGTAGTGAATGAAGGTGAGGAGTCCAACAAGCAATGAGTGTGGGATGTGTGATTAGAGAATATGTCAAAAGAGAGTTCGGTTAGCTGTGAGCTTAAATATTAAAAGAAATAGGGTGAGAGATCAGAGTAAAAGAATTTTCAAACTCTGCACCACCTACTTTCTGAGCCGGCCAGCCACATTTCTAATGCTTCACAATTCTTGGTGAACATTATTGAAACAGGTACCTAGCCCATGCCAACTCTTGACATTACCCCACCAGCCACTCATTTTCTTCTCAACAATTAAATGTTTCATTTTAAAAGGGGACGCAACACATATGCTATCTGATTTTCATTTGGAAAATCTGGATATTGAAAAGAAGGAAGTTTGCCCCACCTTCACACTTCACTAATGCACATTGAGTCTGTGTTTAACTACCTGTTGTCTCAGTGGTTTACACTTTTTGAGCCTTATAAGCAAACATCATATGCTTAATTTATTCTATCACATGCACGAACACACAAAGAATTTGTTTCTTTGTCATAACGTTCATAGAAATTGCCTTTGTGGCATTTCGATGATTGAATGGAAGCCCTGGGGGAGTGAACATCATAAAAGCTCCTTTATATTGTGTATTCGTTACACACAGTGACTTTGTGTTACTGACAGGCAACTTTAACTGATTCATTTGTTGATTCAGGTGTTACACTTAATTTTCTAATTTGTCTAGACTTGCAAAGCTCTGGATGAACATCTTAATGAATTGACGGATAATCAGTGGTTCTGTTTGCAAGCTCAATGGTGGAAGAAATTTCTTGAAGACATGTTTTGATGAACTCTTTGCTCTTTTCATCAAAAAGGGGGAGAAGCGTTAATCAAGAAATGGAAGATAGTCTGAAGATATGCTGAAATGAAGAAATTTTCTTTGAAGATAATTTGCTGAAGCATTCCGAGCTGAAAATGGAGATTGCCACATTCTGAAGACAAAGAGGAAGATTACATTTTCTGAGCTTAAAGAATGATCTTGATTCAAAGGGGGAGATTGTTAAAGCACATATTTATTGGATTCAAGATCATAATTATCTGAAGATGGAAATCTGAAGTTAAAGCTGATAAAGTCGTCTCAACAAATAGTCTAGGGTCATTTTGTAATAAATAGTCAAAGTATGTTTTCGTATTTTATTTATTAGTTTTATTTTTAATTAAATAGGTTTAGTTTGTTTTGTTGTTAGGCCCAAGCAAGCCAAGCCCATTAGGCTAATCAAGCCTAAGTATAAATTAGTTTAGGTTAGTTGTAATTAGGGTTAAGGAGCTTAATTAGAAAATATCAATTAGAGAGAAAGGTCTGCTTGGTGGTGTGCCGTGAACAGAGAAACAGACAGAGAGATAGATCGATTTCAATCCTGTAACCTGTTGAATCTATTGCTTAATCAATATCAGGTTTGCATTATTGTGTTAATTATTGATTTACTTGATTGAATGATTGCATATTGGGACACACAAGATACAACTTCAACTATCGGAGTAGGCATTTGAACTGGAATTTTTCGTTGAATCGGGGAATTAGATTCAGTAGAAACATCTGAAGTGGTTGTATGATTAGGCATTGAATCTTCCATCCTGTCAACCACAACAGGTTTATTCAAGTTAAATCCAAGAAATTCATCATAAAACAGTTCAACTAAAAGATCTAAATCAGATAAATGAATAGTAGATGATGATGCAACATCTAATTTAGTCACTGTAGGTACAGGTTCTAGACTGATTTGTCCAGAAGCTAACACTCCGGTTATCACGGCTTCTGAACTGATTTGTTTAGAAGGCATTTCCTCATCGAATGTGACATTTACGCTCTCGATAACAGTCTTCGACTTCTTCAAGTACACTCGATATGCAGCAGATGTAGAAGAATATCTAATGAAGATGCCCTCGTTATCGTTATCGTTATCGTTATCGTTACGTTGTCATGAATAACATCACCAAATCCTAAAATCGGTGAGAACTAGTCGTTTCCAAATCGGACATTTCCACTAAATTTCTTTGTATAATTAGTCAATAAATTCTTTATCCCGGTCATATGCTTGAAACAACCGCTATCCAAGTACCACATATAACAGGTCTGCAAGAGAAATCAGGAAATAACAATTTTAGGTACCCATTTAAAAACGGGTCCTAACGGATTAGCACATGATTTTGGTATCCATTTGAATATGGATCCTCTTTTCTTTTGAAAAATCTTTGAAATATTTGGTTTAGAAGAATAAACATGATAAGATCCAAACCAATCATTAGAATAATGATGACATGCAAAATCATTCCACTGATAAGTATAAGATTTAGTAGTAGTACGAGATAATTGGAACAATTGCTTTATTGAATATCGCTTGTAAGGAATTACAAGGTTTCGTTTATTGAAAGAAACGTTACCAACTACTATCAGATATATCAGTAACTACATCAGGAATTGATTCCGCCTTCTTATCAATCTTCTTTTTAGGTCGCCATTCAGTTCGTTCTTCTGACCCTTTCTTTCTTATATCTGAAACAAAAGATTTAGATCTATTAGGAAAATCAGATTTCTGTGTTTGTATTTTTGCAAACTTACCAGTGTATTTCTGTTTCTGTGAGCGCCGTTTCTTTTGCTTCTTACCCTTAGCATAATAATCAGCATTCACATAAACTTTGTCACCAACTTTAGTTGATGATTCACCAATTTCATGCACACTTGGTAATGCTTGACCATTAAAAACAAAAGTAGAATGACTTGGAAGTTTAGAATTAAAGTCAAACATTTCAATATCATCAATACACCCTTCATCAGAATTTAAGAAATCATTTGCGGACACAAATAAGTCATCAAAATCATCTGTTGAAGTTTGAGGTGCCTTAGAAGATTTTGAACACTTTTGAGATTTATCTTGAAAAATAGTGTTCTTCATTACAGTTGAAAATACAATTTGTTCTATGTCAACCAAAATTCTTTCATCAGATAAAGAAATTTCAAGATCAACTATTTTGCTTTCTAAAATGAGTGGAGGAACATAAATTTTAGCTGTAACAGGTTTTGCCTCCATCTATTTGCTTGAATAGCTGACAAAATAATCGTTTGATAAAACTTTTGGTTGATCAAAAAGATAGCTATCATTCAGCTTTTGATAGCAGAATGGTAGTTGCGTTTTCTTTATATTCTTTCTGTGTTCATCTTCTCTGGCCTCAACCTCTTCAGAGGCTTTGGTAACAAATTTGGGTTTCAAATGAGGATATTTTCCAGCCACAAAAAAATAATCAACATTATATAAAGTTGGTTGTTTTCTGATAGCTTTCTTTAGATAGTGTGGGTTTTCGTAACCGAGACCCCACTTCTCTCTAACATCAGCTTCCTCATTCGGGGTGTTTAAAAAAATAGTTTGATCTGTTTGACCTCGTGTATAAAGTTTGACTTCCAAACCATTTACCTTTTTCAGTAAGTTCTTATTTTCCACCTGCAAGTTATAAACATTTAGAACACTTTCTTGCTTTTCTGAAACAGATTTAGAAATTTGAGATTCAAAATCAGAAATCTTATTTTCAAAACAATCTTTTTCTTGTTTAAAATCAGAAACAGATTTTCGAAGAGAATCAATCAAATCTTTTTTCCCAACAACTTGCTTGTTAAGTTCAAAGATCTTTTGATTTTTCTTTTCAACTCTGCTCTTTTCTTTTTTCAGTTTAATTTGAAGATCTTAAAGTTCGACCATCATAGCTTCCATTTTAACCATAAAATGAGATTTAGAAAGATTAAGTACCTCATCAGCAGATTCTTCATCACTATCATCATACTTCACAGTGTTGCCCATCAAACACATGTGAGTTGATTCTTCTCTTTCCTCGTCATCTGAATGATCTAGCCAAAATTCGTCTTCAGCCATCAATGCCTTGCCAGCTTCCTGTTGCTTGGCCAAGAGAATTTTGTTCTTATAGTATTCTGAATTGCGAACCTTTGGCTTTCGACAGTCTTTTGCATAATATCCAACCTTGCCACAGTTGTAGCATTTGATCAGATCATCTGTCTTCTTCTCAGCATTGGTATAATCATTCACAAACTTCTTCTCTTCTGGCTTTCTTTCCACATACCTTTTCTCTTCATATCTCTTTCCTTCCACTTTCTCTCGGTGCTCATAATTATTCGATCCGGATGAGTACCTCTGTGAATTTGACCCTGGCTTCTTGTAGAACTTTTTCTAGAAAGCTCTGGTCAATAAAAGCATTGCCTGCTTGAGGTTCTCCCCATCATCACCATCAGACTCATAATCAGACTCAGAACTAGGAATGACTATCTTCTTCTTTTTCTTTTTCTCTTTCTTTTCTTTTTCCTTTTCTCCAGCTACTAAGGCTATTGGATCAGGAACTTTCTCAACTTTCTTATTTTTAGCCCGTTTCTCCTCAACTTCTTCTTCATTCTGCCATAATGTCTCATAAACCTCATGAAGTGGGATATCACTTAGGTCTTTCATCTGCTTCATTTTGCATGTATGTTTTTTCCACTCGGGCTGGAGAATGCTGAGGAATTTGATATTGTTCTCGATTTGCTTCTTCTTAACTTTATTCTTTGCCATCTCATTCAGAAGAAGTACAAATCTCTCATATGTGTCCTCAAGGCTCTCATTTTCTTTTGTCTTGAATTCCTCATAGAAGTTGATGCAATTAGCCACTTTCATTTGATTCCCGACCTTGGATCCCATCATCATCTTTTGAAGTTGATCCCACATTTTCTTGGCATTCGCCTTGTAGCTGTCTATCTTGATATATATCTCATTCGGAATACTTTGGAGTAAAAGTGATCTAGCTTGTTTGTCGGCTTTGAAACGGATTTTCTGCTCCTCAGAATATTGAGCAAAGTCCTTTGGAACAGTTTTCATCTTCTGCACTCTGTCCTCGTCTCCATCCTCACTGTCTAAAGAGTCGTCATCAGGAATTTCAACAGTAGGTGGAATCATGGGACCTTCTGTAATTGATAGCAGAATGTTTTCCCCATTTGCATGTCGATCAAAAAAATCCAGAAATCTGTCTTTCCATTCCTCATATTCCCCTTTGAAGAGAACAGGGGGTTTGACATCAATGCCAATTGAAAGAGCGTCTCTGGATGTCATCTTTGATCTATACAGCTTTTTATGATCGTCAAAAATTCAGAAAGTAAAGCTGGATCTACAAAAATCAAACTTAGTTAAGTTTCAGATAAATTCAGAAAAACTGACTAAGTATGAAACTCGCATTCCAGATAAACCAAAACAAAACGCGCAAATGCCTTCTTACGAGTTTGAGAAACACGCACAAGGAAGGTTGCGTGAACTGCACTTCTCGCACACAATGTTGTGCGAGTTCCTGCTTCGCGCACAACACTACTTGCGTGAACCAAGGTTTGCGCACAATGTACTCTGCGAGTTTCTACTTCTCGCACACCACAATGTGCGAGTTTTGAAACTTCTCGCAAAACCTTTGCGAGTTCGATACTTAGATTATTTTCAAAAACTTGACTTCTCACTAAATGCAAACGCGCAAGATTCAAGTCTTGCAAGTTGTGGACTTAGAAAAAAAATTTACAAGGATACTTCGCGCAAAAAATACAAAGGCGCACGACACTTCTTCTCGCAGATACAACTTCGCGCACAACAAACAACTTGAACAGTAGAAACTCGCACCTAGTTATGTGCGAGTTTTAGCTTCTCGCACGGCCCTATTAGCGAGTTCCTCACTTCAATTTCAAAAACAGGTCTCTGCGAGTTCTTTGATGCTTGCAAGTTCTTCACTTAGCGAGTTCTTCCTTAGCGAGTTCTATGGATCTAGCGAGTTCTTCACTTGCAGTTCCAAAAACTCACTTTTTAACTCTGATTTGATTCAAACCAACTTCAATTCACTCGAAACTTTGCAATACTCCTTGAAATCAAGTATCGAACAGGTTACAATACAAGAATTACAAGAACAAACACAAATTGATACATTTTGATCTTATTAAAGTGCGTATGAAAAACTCGAACATGAAATCTACAAAAATCACAATTCAATCTAATTGTGTGTGAATTAGACTAAGTGTTCCAAATCAAACTTGTTCTAGAAGTAGAATAGATCACCAAAATACTAAAATCACGTCCATAACATCACTGAATCGAAAAAAACAAATATCACAGCCCATTTTTGCGAGTTCGACAAAATAGAATCTGAAAATCTTCAAATTTGATTCAGTCTTTCTGAATTAGTTTGCTCTGATACCAATTGTGTGTCCTACAATGTGTATAGATCAAGATTATAACACTCAACTTCCAATCAAATTACTTTTATTAATCAGAAGTCTGAATTACAATATTTCTCTCTCAAACTTCAAACTCGTATGACACAATGATAATTGCTACTACCTTAGAACACGCACAAAACCTATTTATACAAAGGCTTACAGAACGCGCTAAACACTATTCACGCACATAACTAAAACGCGCAAACAATATAAAACAGGAAAAATACAATGTTGACTTTGACTTTTATTACAAGAAACTTTGACTTTGATGCTGAGAGTTGACTTTAGCTTTGACCTTCAATCTTCACACTTCTATGATCTTGTATCCAACCTATTTATGCTCTAACATTCACAGATATCACTTGAATGCTATACGAATTCTTTCTGTGTTCTCTCTAAATGTGTACGTGACTTGTGTTCTCTGAATGAGCGTGTCTACAAGATTTCAAAGGAACCAACTATTTATATAAGTCAACCTTAGTTGACTTTACAACATAACCCTCAAACTATACAACATTTACACAAATGACCCACTATTTTAATCTTGAATACAGTATAGCTTCAACAGATAGAGAAGAGAAGAAGAAAAATGATAAGCCATTATCGGATCCTATTACCTTGGTTGTTGCAAAGAAAGAAAAAGAGAAGAAGGACAAGAAAAAGAAAAAGAAAGTTGTCATATCAAGTTCTGATGATTCTGATGGTGATGATTCTGATTTTGACGATGGTGAAAATTTAAAGCAAGCTATGATACTGCTAACCAGAGCCTTTCAAAAGAAATTCTACAAGAAATTGGGTTCTAACAGTCAGAGATACTCATCGGGATCTAGGAATTATGATCGCAAGGAAAGGATTGAAGGAAGAAGATTTGATGATAAGAGATCTAAAGAGAAGAAGCCAGAGGAGAAAACAAGGTATTTGAATTATTATGCAGAGAAGAAAACTGAGGAGCCAGTTAAATGCTTTAATTGTGGCAAGATTGGTCACTTTGCCAAGGACTGTCGGAAACCGATTGTGAGGAATTCAGAATATTACAAGAATAAGATGTTTCTGGCAAAGCAAAAAGAGGCAGGAAAAGCATTGATGGCTGAAGATGACTATTGGTTGGATCATTCAGATAATGAGGCAGATAATGAAGAGACTGCTCACATGTGCCTAACGGGGAAGGAAGTGAAATATGATGAATCTGATGAAGAAACTTCCAAAGAGGTACAACATTATTCTGAATCTGATTTTCAAAAACAGATGGAAACCATGATAGTCAATCTTCAAGACTTACAAGCTAAGCTTAAAAAGGAGAAAAGTAGAGTTGCAACGAAGCGTCAAACAATTTTTAATCTAAACAAGGAAATTGTTGGGAAAAAAACTTGTTTGATTCTTTAAACAAATCTACTGCTGTTTTTGAGAAACAAAAAGCTTGTCTTGAAACTCAAATTTCTGAAACAGTTTCCAAATTGAATACATCTGAACGTGAGAAACAAGAGTTTGTTCTAAAAGTTCACAGCTTGCAAGTTGATAGTAAAAACTTGCAGAAAAAGATTAATGGTTTGGAAGCAAAACTTTATTCTAGAGGTCAAACGGATCAAACCATCTTTCTAAACACACCAAATGAAGATTATGATTTTAAAGAAAAGTGGGGTCTCGATTACGATAACCCACATTATCTGAAGAAAACAATTAGAAAGCAACCAGCTTTATATAATTTTGATTTCTTACAAGTGGCTGACAAACATCCTCATTTGAAACCCAAATTTGTTACAAAATCATATGATGAGGTTGAGGCTAAGGAAGATGAAAATAGGAAAAACATAACAAGAATGAAACTACCATTTTGCTATAACAACCTGAATGATAGTTATCTCTCTGAACAACCTAAATTTCTTTCAAATGATTATTTTCACAGTTATTCTACTGAGGAATTGGAGGCCAAACCTGTTGAAGCTAAAATTTATGTACCTCCACTCATCTTGGAAAGTAAAATTTCTGAGCTTGAGAATACCTTAGTGGATGAAAGGATTTTGGCTGATTTAGAAAAGATTGTATTTTCCACTGTGGTTTTTAATTCAGATTTAAAATCTTCTAAGGCTTCTAAATTTGATGATGATGGTGTAAACTTGTTTGAGGATGAAAATGATTTTTTGAATTCTGATGGTTGTTTAGCTGAAAGTGTTGAGAAATTTGACTTCAATGTTAAACTTCCAGATCATTCAGCTTTGGTGATTAATACTGATGCTTTAACCAGTGTATTTAAAAAAGGTAAATCATCAACTAAGGTTGATGATTCAGTTCTTGTGAGTACCTATTATGCTAAAGGTAAGAAACAAAAGAAAAGGCGCTCACAGAAACGGACAAGTACGAGTAAACATAAGAAAGCACAAACTCTTTAATCTCATGGTTCTTACAAATCTAAATCTTCTATTTCAGATTTGAAAAGTAAAAGGTCTGAGGCAAAGCTTGAATGGCGACCTAAGAAGAATGTTGAAGAGTTGACAAAATCATTGTCTGATTCAAAATGTAATAGGACTTCTGATAGTTTTCATGATGTAATTGGTCAAGTTGCTTCTAATAAATCAAACCTTGTAACTCCTTACATGTCTTCTACAATAAAGCAATTGATCCAATTATCTCCATCTACTATTCAGTTTTCCATATACGGTCAAAATGATTTTGTGACTCGACAATATTCTAATTGTTGGTTTGGTACTTATTATATATAGATATATCATTCTCATGATTTTCAAAAACAAAGAGGACCCAAATTCAAATGGATGCCAAAATCTTGTGCTAACATGAAGGGAGCCACATATAAATGGGTACCTAAACCGGTTGTTGTCTAATTTCTCTTATGTAGACCCGTCATATGTGGTACTTGGATTCTGGTTGCTCCAAGCATATGACTGGGAAGAAAGATATTTTATCTAATTATACAAGAAATTCTGCTGCAATGTGCGGTTTGGGAATGACCAGTTTTCACCAATTATTAGATATGGAGACATCGTGCAAGAGAATGTAACGACAAAGAAGGTGAGCTACGTTGAAGGAAAAAAAACACAATCTGTTCAGCATTGGTCAGTTCTGTGACAAAGACTTAGAGGTGAATTTTAAGGCCAAGTGATGTTGTGTTAGAACTGAAGACGGAAAAGAACTTTTGGTCGGGACGCGGAAGTCAAACCTCTACACGATTAATCTGTCTAAAGTCAAGGTTGATAATGTTGTGTGTCTACTTACTAAAGCTTCTATGCAACAAAGCTGGATATGGCATAGACAGCTATTTGTGTGTCCTTGAAATCAAGATTCTAATTGCAAAAACAAATCAAACAAACAAGATTTACAAACCTGTTTATCAAATTCAATTCAAGAATCAACCGTTTACAACTTTCTCTCTCTACAGATCTCTTTCTCTCTCTACAAATATGTTTTTCTAAAACTGAACTCAAACTCTAGCCATCTATCTATTAAATAGCAAAGAGAAACTATTTATACTTACAACTAATAACAAGGAAACAAACAAACACAACTAGACTTTGACTTTTATTACAAAATGACTTTGACTTTTAATGAGAGTTGACTTTCCAGCTTTGACTTCTTGAATCTTTGACCCTCAGTCTTCATGATCCTGTATCCAACATATTTCTGTTCTAACAATCTCCCCCTTTCGATTCAAGATCATCACAAACAGATTTAGCAAATCAATCTCCTCCTTTGGTTAAATCTGGACAATCTCTTCCTTTTGTTTAACTTTATTCTTCCTAAGTCTGTCTCTGAACAAAATTAACAATCTCTCCAAAATATGGTAGAAACGATCTTCAATAATCTCTTCAGAAATTACCACACAACTCTTTCAGACTTCGGAAATAAATTATCTTCAGATTTAGCTCAACTTGCTTCAGCAAAATAATCTTCAAAGAAAATTTCTGAAAATCAACACATCTTCAAACAACCTTTCAAACTTTCAACCTTTGAACTTTAACTTCTTAAACTCTTTATCTTTGAAATTTCTGAAACTAACATTTCTGTAAATCATCTCCCCCTTTTTGATGAAACGAGCATCGATATCATCAAAACTTTCATCAAGAAATGTCTTTAACCATTCTGATCTCTCTAAAAGCCTTTGATTCGTTGCCAATTCGAACAATGTATTCATCCAGATCTTTGCAAATCTAGACAAAATAGGAATGTAACACCTGAATCAACAAATGAATCAGTTAATGTGTCTGTTAGTAACACTAAGTCACTGTGTGTAACGGATACACATTGTAAAGGAGCTTTTGTTATGTTCACTCCTCTAGGGCTTCCATCTAATCATCGAAACACCACAAAGGAAATTTCTATGAATGTTATGACAAGAAAAAAAATTCCTTGTGTGTTCGTGCAAGTGTAGAAAGAATTAAGCATATGATGATTGCTTAGAAAGGCTCAACATTGTGTAAACCACTAAGACAACAATAAATAAACACAGACTCAATGTGCATGATTGAAGTGCGAAGGTGGGGCAAACTTCGTTCTTTTTCAATATCCAGATTTTCCAAATGAAAATCAGATAGATAATGTGTTGCGTCCCCAGAAAAATATGTAACATTTTCTTTTTGAGAAGAAAATGAGTGGCTAGTGGGGTTATGTCAAGAGTTGGCATGGGCTATTTTCCTGTTTCAATAATGTTCACAAAGAATTGTGAAACATTAGTAATGTGGCTGCCCGGCTCAGAAAGTAGTTGGTGCAGAGTTTGATATTCTTTTACTCTGATCTCACACCCTCTTTCTTTTTATCATTAAGCTCACATCTAACCAAACTCTCTTTTCCATTTTACCTGAAAGCACAACCCACAGTCATTTCTTTTTGATTCCTCACACTTAATCACTATGGAGTAGCTTCTTGGGTAGGAGACACTGGTAATCGTGAATCCATAGAAGTTCATTTAAATCCTAGCACAAAGAACCCATATTCCTATGAAGCATATGTTGCTCAATATGGTTTAACTTTATCAGATAAAGCTCGAATACAAGTCAGATAAATGTATGCTCATAAGATAATCATGAAAATTTGAGCATTTTTAAACATTGAAGTATTTTCAAACAAGTATATTGAAAGAATAAACATGAATACAAGAGACTTGTTTGAAAATCTAACATTGTATGAAAAATGATCAGAAATGAAATGATATAGCAATCAAGGCTTATGGTCAAGAATAATAGATGTGTGTCTATACGAACCAAGATATAGACAAGTCTTGAAATGAACGTTTCGAAATGAAATTACGCTCAAAATTATTTGAAGTACAAACGGGGTGTCTTACCATCGAAAAAATATGTTTCAAATTTTGAGACATGGTAAGAACATTTTGAACAAAAAGTCAAACCGGTGTGTGTGAATACTTGAAAGTATAAAGAAACGACAATACGCAAGTATTTATCTTTGGAAACACACGGTTTGTAAACATGTAAGCACAAATAAATCTTGAAAAACATTTAAAAATCACACTTCCAATTCATGAAATCTGTTGAAGAATCAGAAAGTGGTTTGAACATTTAAGAATATGTTTTCTATGATTGAAAGTTGTCCTTCTTTCAACCACATATGAGATTAAGATAAGAAATTTAACCTTTTCGTGTAGTCTTAAATCTCATGAAGTCATGCTTAAATCATAAAGATATGATCTTGTAAGCTTCTCTCATCCTGCACAAGTTTCAAAGTCATGTCAAAGCAACTTTATTCACAAATTTATTCAAAATTAAAAGACATAAAGCAGTAAAACGTTGAATGTACGAGTTCTGATCAGAAGTAATCAGAAATCATCACCTTTACTCCCCCTGAAATTATGCATCAGAAAAATTATCAGGGTAAAAGATATGTATTAACTCCCCCTCAAATGTAGAACATCATTTTTGTTGGATGCATAAAATTTCAGACAAATATATATGTACTCCCCCTTGAATATTGATTTCCTCAGATATGTATGTAGGAGTACATTATCATTCAGCTCAGGAGTAAAATCTTTTGATCATGTAAGTGCGGGTCTTGAACTGTTGTATTCAAGAGCCATCAGTTCTTTCACTCAACCTTGACTTGACATTCCTGTAACACAGATTCATCCTTTTTCTTTGGTATCCATTTGTATTTGGATTCAACAGAGTGAGCACATGATTTTGACACCCATTTAAACTTGGGTCCACTTTTCTTTTGAAAACCATATGAAGAATTAGAAGGATAAGAATATACATAATATGTCCCAAACCAAACATCAGAATATTTCCGAGAAGCATAATCATTTCTATCATAATTGGAAAACTTTCTAGTAGACAAAGATAACTGGAATAATTGTTGTCTTGAATATTTCTTGTAAGAATTTATAAGTTTTGTTTTAGAATTAGCAACATCCACAATTATATCATCTTTACTAGTAGTATACTTATTACAATCAGCACTAGAAAATGATTTAGCATTCTCATCTTTCTTCTGCTTTGGTTGCTACTCAGACTTAACTCCATGCCTTTTCCTTTTCATATCTGAAAATTTTGAAACTTCAGAGTTAGAACGGTGAGAACCAAACAAATGCTTCTTCTTTGACTTACCAGTGGTGATCTGTTTCTGTGAATTCCTAGATTTCTTCTTCTTACATTTAGCAACTTTGGTTTTCACAGGAACTGGTTTAACAACTTTCGTTGATGTTTCACCTTTTTCATACACACTTGGTAATCCAAAAGAATTAACAACAAAAGATGAATGATCAGGAAGTTTAGAATTAAAATCAAATTGAGCAATACATTCATCTAAATCACCATCAGAGTTTAAAAAATCAAACCCATCATTAAGTAAACTAGACATATCATCAGAATTTGAAGCTTTAGAAGAATTAGAAAAATCAGAATTTTTCAACACAGTTAAAAACACATTTTGTTCTAAATCCATCAAAATTCTTTCTTCTGTCAGAGTATTCTCAAGTTCAAAAATTTTACTCTCTAAAACGAGAGGAGGAATGTAAATTTTACCTTCGATAGGCTTTGCCTCCAACTCTTTTGAGGAATAACTCTCAAAATAGTCATCTGAAAGAAATTTTGATTTATCAGAACTATAACTACTCTTCAACTTCTCATAACGAAATGGAAGTTGAACTTTAGTTGTGTTCTTTCTTTTCTCATATTCCTTAGCTTCATCTTCTTCAGATAGTTTAGTCCACTCAACATGAAGATCAGGGTATCTTGATGCTAGACTTAAAAATGTAAAATCATAAAGTGCAGGCACTTCAGATATACCCTTTTTAAGATAGTGTGGATTCTCATAACCGAGTCCCCAACACTCTTTGTTCTCTTTGGGTTTGTTTAGATGAATGGTTTGTTCAGTTTGACCCAATGTGTATAATTTTCCTTCCAAAGCATTCACTTTTTCAAGTAAAGATTTTTTTTTCTTTTGAAAGAGAAGAATGCATTTTAGTAAGTTCTTTTGAATCAAACTCACACAGTTTATATTGTGAAGTTGTTTCAGCTAACTCTTTAAGAATTAGAGTCTTTTCTTTAGCACTGGTATCAATATTTTTATGTAAAGTCTCAATCAATACTTTCTTCTCAGCAATATCCTCGCTAAGTTTCTGTATTGATTGGTTTTTGTCTTTATTGATACCTCTTTCACGCTTAAGCTTTGACTCTAACTTTTGAAGTCAAATCATCATGACATTTATTTGATTTATAAAATCCGATTCAGTCATATTACATACCTTTTCAATTACTTCTTCATCTGACTCAGCTTCAGCTTCCAACTCTATCTTACCCATTAAGCACAGGTGTGTTGTCTCTTCCTTCTCTTCTGTCTCATCTTCCTAGTCTGAATGATCAAGCCATAACTCATCCTCTGCCATTAATGCTTTTCCAACCTCCTGTTGCTTGGCTAGAAGAATCTTGTTCTTGTAGTACTCGGAGTTTCTAACTTTGGGCTTTCTGCAGTCCTTAGCAAAATGACCCAGTTTGCCACAGTTGTAGCACTTTGTAGATTCTGGTTGTTTCTTCTCTTCAACAGGCTTCTTCTCTTCCATTCTCTTTCCTTCAATTCTCTCCTTGTTTTCTTAGTTTTTAGACCTAGAAGAGTACCTCTGACTGTTTGAGTTAGGTTTTTTGTAAAACTTTTTCTGAAAAGCTTTTGTCAACATCAGCATGGCCTGCTTCAAACTTTCACAATCATGTGAATCAGAGTTATCTTCACTCTCTACCTCTTCTGATTCAGAAAGTATGACTTTCTTTTTCTTCTTAAGGCTCACACTCTTCTTTTTCACAACTAGAGCAACTGGATCAACAACTACCTTCTCAGCCTTTTTCTTTTCACCCATAATCTCATCAACCTCTTCTTCATTTTGTCTAAGAGTTTCATAGACTTCATGGAGTGGTATTTCATTCAAGTCCTTCATTTGCTTCATTTGCCTAGTAAATCTCTTCCACTCAGGCTGCAAGATACTAAGGAACTTGACATTAAGCTCAATTTGTGACTTATTCACTTTGTTCTTGCTGAGTTCGTTCAAAAAAGTCACAAATCGGTCATAAGTAGCCTCCAGTGATTCACCCTCCTTAGCCTTGAACTCTTCATAGTTATTGAGGCAGTTGGATATTTTGAGATGGTTCCCAACTTTTGATCCAAGCATCATCTTCTCCAGTTGATCCCACATTTGCTTTCCGGTAGCATTGTAACTGTCAATCTTAACATATATCTCGTTTGGTATGCCTTGAAGAATGAAAGACTTTGTCAATTTATCAGCTCTTGTTCTATCTTTCTCCTCATCAGTGAATTCATTAAATTTCAGTTGATATTCTATCTGCTCATTTCCAATAGTACGGGTCGTTGTTGGAATTGGCATAACTCCTTCCTCCAAAGATATCTTGATAAGTTCACCCAATACATGTCTATATATGAAGTCCATGAACCTATCTTTCCATTGCTCATACTCTCCCTTGAAGAGTACTGGTGGCTTTGTGTTAGTTCCAATAGCGAGAGCTTCTCTTGATGTCATCCTGTTTGGTAAAAAAAATATACAATAAGAAACTTGAAATTGACCGTTAGTCCAAATGAAATCACAAAGATACAAAAATATTGAAATGGGAATTCAGGAATTTTTATCAACAATCAGAACTATGTCCCTCCGCAGACTTAGCACGGGGGGTCCCGCTACCCGGTTATCGGGTGAGGTCAAGGGGCAACGCCCTTGCGGGGTCTGGGGACAACGCCCCCAGAGAAAATATTTACACATTTAAAGACCATATTACAGTTTGCAAATATTTGACTAAGTACTTAAACTCGCAAATCACTAAAGAAGCTTGAAACTCGCAGACGCCTATACTCGCAAAATACTATTTACTGAGAAACTCGCAGGCTTAGGCGTGCGTGTTTGTGAAACTCGCAAGCAAAGGGTTGCGTGTTTTGAAAAACTCGCAGACCGAAAGAATCGCTGAAACTCGCAGATAGAGGCGTGCGCGTTTCCTGAACTCGCAGACTAAACTCGCAAGATGAAACTCTTCAGTTTGCGCGTTCTTCCGATGAAGCTTGCGCGTTTCGTATATCTTGTGTGTTCTTCCGATGAATCTTGCGCGTTTCGTAGATCTTGCGAGTTCTTGGGTTTTTCGAATAAAAACTCAAGTCTTTTCTTGATTTTGACGAATCCTTCACCAAATGTTCTAAAATTCTGCAGATCACATCGATTTCATACCACGAACAGATTACAGACAATTAATTTCAATAACAAACACACAAAAATACAAATCAATCTATGACAGTGTTCGACTTCGTGAAACTCAAAAACAAGAAATTCATTAAAATTACAAACAATTACAGTGCAATTCAATACAAAACTTATACAAACTCAATCTAAAATACAATTAAAATTCAAATCCATTGAATTCAATTCCAAATACAAACTCAGAACTCAAATTCAATCCTCGACTCAAGAACACAGTGCGAATTCAGTTTTTCTTGATTTGATTTCAATTGGATCTGCTCTGATACCAATTGTGTGTCCCTGAAATCAAGATTCTAATTGCAAAAACAAATCAAACAAACAAGATTTACAAACCTATTTATCAAATTCAATTCAAGAATCAACCGTTTACAACTTTCTCTCACTATAGATCTCTTTCTCTCTCTACAAAAATGTTTTTCTAAAACTGAACTCAAACTCTAGCCATCTATCTATTAAACAGCAAAGACAAACTATTTATACTTACAACTAATAACATAGAAACAAACAAACACAACTAGACTTTGACTTTTATTACAAAATGACTTTGACTTTTAATGAGAGTTGACTTTCCAGCTTTGACTTCTTGAATCTTTGACCTTCAGTCTTCATGATCTTGTATCCAACATATTTTTGTTCTAAGACTATCTCACCTCAATTTCAGATACATCAACAAACTGGTGACTGGTAACTTGGTGAAAGGACTTCCAGAGCTGAAATATGAACGAGAACATCGATGTGTAGTGTGTGAGAAAGGTAAGATGAAAAGAGCTTCTCATAAGCCTAAGCATGAACCAAGTACAAGTACTTCTTATTAAACTGCTACATATGGATCTCTGTGGTCCAATGTGTACTCAAAGCATCAACAGTAAGAAATACGTTTTGGTGATTGTGGACGATTATTCACAATAAACTTGGGTCAAATTTCTTAGATCGAAAGATGAGACGCCCAATGTCCTCGTCTCATTTTTAAAGACCGTTCAAGTGAATCTGCAGAAGACAGTTAAGCTACTCAGAACAGACAATGGCACATAATTCAAGAACGAGACTGTAGATGATTATCTCGAATCGGTGGGGATAACACACCAATTTTCTGTTGCCAGAACACCATAACATAATGGAGTAGTAGAAAGGAGAAATAGAACTCTCGTTGAGGCTACTCGTACCATGCTTAGTCATTCTGATCTACCTCTATTTCTGTGGGCTGAAGTTGTGTCAACTGCTTGTTATACGCAAAATCGCTCCATTATTCATCGCAGGTTTGGTAAAACACCATATGCTTTGATTAATAATAGAATACCTAGCATTAAACATTTTCACATCTTTGGATGCAGGTGTTTTGTGCTGAATGACAAGGAGAACTTGAACAAGTTCAGTCCTAAGGTTGATGAAGGCATTTTCATCGGATATTCTCAGACGTCTACAACATACAGAATTTATTTGAAGAAGTCAATGATTGTGGTGGAGAGCGTAAACATAACATTTGATGAAGATATATCTTCTATTCAAAGAAGTTCAGAACCCGTTATAACAGGAGTATTAGCTTCTGGACAGATTAGTCCAGAACTTGCGGTTAAAGTTTCTAATTCTGATAAAGCATCAACTTCTACATCACATTTATCAGATTTAGATTTATTGTTTGAACATTTTTATGATGAGTTTCTTGGTACTAAAATGACTAAACCTGTTGTGATTGATAGATCAGAAGAATCAAGCGAAAATCAACCAATCACATCAGAGGTATCTACTGAATCAGAAACACCGATTCAAGAAGAATCTCAAGTTCAAACGCCTACTCAATCAGTTAAAGTTGTACATGATAATGAAGAGTCAGAGGTTGGAACATCAGTTGGATGCACTGTCATGCCTACTCAACAGACAACAAATGTCCAATCAACTGAAACCTCTGTACCTGTTACTTCAACTGAACCCCAACCGGAAGATGATAGTGGATACTTAGATGATCAACATGATCAGTCTACTTCTAATCCATTCCCTCATGAACATAAGTGGACCAAAGAGCACCACATACATCAAATCATTGGAGATTCGTCCAAGCCGGTGCAAACTAGGTCTGCAACCTTGAATCAGTGCATGCATGATTCATTTCTGAGTAAGATAGAGCCTACGAGAGTATCTGAAGCTCTAGCTGATTCAGATTGAATAACTGCAATGCAAGAAGAGCCCAATCAGTTCGAAGCACTTAAAGTCTGGAGACTCGTGCCTCAACCTGAAGGAAAAACTATCATTGGCACGAAATGGGTATTCAAAAATAAGAAAGATGAGGATAGTATCATGGTACGGAACAAAGCAAGACTTGTTTCTAAAGGATATAGGCAAGAGGAAGGCATAGATTACGATGAGACTTATGCTCCAGTTGTGCGTATAGAGGAAATCAGAATGTTTTTAGCCTACGCCGCACACAAGAACTTCACAGTCTATCAAATGGATGTGAATACTGCCTTTAAGGAATGACATTCTAAAGGAGGAAGTCTATGTCTCGCAGCCTGAAGGTTTTGTCAATCCAGATAAACCAGATCATGTATATATCCTTGACAAGGCTCTTTATGGTTTGAAACAAGCTCCTTGCGCCTGGTATGATGTTCTATCAAAATTTTTAGTCAAGTCGGATGATCAGCCACACTGGGACTGAGACACGGCCCGGAACCTCATGTTGTCACGAGTTCAGATGAGTATGATGGGAGAGATGAATTTCTTTCTCGGATTACAAGTCAGACAATTTTCTACGGGGATTTTCATTAATCAAGTGAAGTACATTTCTGATATTCTGAGAAAATTTAAAATGAAAAATTATACTCCGATTGGTACCCCGATGGCACCTGGAACTAAGATTGGAGCTGATCTTTCGGGAAAAGTTGTCGATGTTAGAACCTATATAGGAATGATTGGTTCTTTAATGTACTTGACCGCTAGTCAGCCAGATATTATGTTTTCTACTTGTTTATGTGCAAGATATCAGGTTTCGCCTAAAGAATCCCATCTTTCAGTGGTTAAGCGTATATTTAGGTATCTGAAAGGAACTGCAGATCTTAGCTTGTGGTATCCTAAAGATATTGGTTTTGAGCTAACAGCGTATTCAGACGCAGATCATGCAGGTTGTATGCTTGACAGGACGAGTACTTCGGGACACATACAATTCTTGGAAGATAAGCTCGTTAGTTGGGCTTCGAAGAAACAATTGCGTGTATCTACTTCCACAGCTGAGGCAGAGTACGTAGTTGCGGCTAGATGCTGTTCTCAAGTGTTGTGGATGCGAACACAACCCAGGATTATGGCTTCAAGTACAACAATATCCCGATTTCCTACGATTCAAAGAGCGTTATTGCTATATCTGCAAACCCTGTTCAACATACGAAACAAGGCACATTGATGTGCGATATCACTTTAACAAAGATAATGTTGAAAAAGGTACAATTGAACTTTACTTTGTAAATACAGATTATCAACTTTCAGATTTGTTTACCAAGCCATTAGATGAAAACAGATTTTATTTTCTCATTTCAAAACTTGGCATGTTAAACCTCAAGACTTAATCTGTAGTTACCTAGTACAGTTTGTTTTTGTTTTTTTTCTTCATTTCTTTATATATTTTTTTAATCTGAAAGATATCTGTACTAAAGGTTGTTAATAATTTCAGGGGGAGTGTGAGACAAAGATAAGATGATCTACATTTTAGGAGGAGTTAGAGAATTTTGCATATATCTTATACTGACATATTTTGTGATGCATATGTTTAGGGGGAGTAAGGACAATGACTTCTGATTACATCTTATCAGAACTCGTTCTTAACAAGTTTTATTGCTTTCATGTCTTTAATTTTTCAATAAAGTTTGTGAATAAGACTTTGTACTTTGACTACTTTTTGACTGAATGCAGAATTTGAGTGCGAGCTTACATCATTATATTAATCATGACTTTCGAGTTGACTTTATGAGATTAATACTGAGCGTAAGGATTATTCTATTCTTAATCTCATACGTGTTTGAAAGAAGGATGACTTTCATACATGAAAACATATTCTTAAACGTTCAAACCATTTCTCGATTCTTAAAAATATTTCATGAATAGATGTGTGATTTCAAATGTTTTTGTTATTATGTGTTTCAATGTTTTACGAAGCGTGTGTTTCCAAAGATAAATACGTGTTTATTATCTTTTCCATATACTGTCAAGTATTCACACACACCGGTTTAGTACTTTATTGACTAAGTTCTTACCATGTCTCATATTTGAAACTAATTTTCGATGGTAAGACACCCCGTTTGAACTTCATTGATATTCGAGCGTTGACTCATTCAACACATTTCTTTCAAGAATTGTCTATATTTGATTCGTATAGACAAATTCCAATTTCTCATGACTTAAGCTTTTAATGCTAAATCATTCATATTTGATCTTTTCATACATTGTCAGATTCTCATTCAAGTCTTTTGTATTCATTTAATTCATTCAATATACTTGTTTTGAGAAAATCTTTCATGATTAAAATGCTCAAATCTTCATGATTATCTTACTGAGCATACATATATCTGACATGTATTTCATATTGTGCTTTAACTGTTCAAGTTAAACCATTTGAGAAACATTTTGCTTTTAGGACTATATACATGGGATCAGTATGAGGACTTAATTGAACTTCTATGGATTCACGTTAACCAGTGTTTCCTACCCAAGAAGTTAATCTTGAGTGATCGAGAGGCGAGGTGTCAATATCTGAGTGTGGGTGTGTGCTGAGATTAAATGAAAAGAGAGGTTGGTTAGAAGTGAGATTAAATGACAAAAAGAAATAGGGTGAGAGATTAGAGTAAAAGAATATCAAACTCTGCACCAACTTTTTCTGAGTCGGACAGCCATATTACTGTTGTTTCACATTTTTTTCGTGAACATCATTGAAAAAGGCAACTAGCCCATGCCAACTCTTGATTTAAACCCCCACCAGCTACTCATTTTTTCTCAACAAAGAGATGTTTCAATTTTATTGGGGATGCAGCACATATCCTATCTTATCTTCATTCGGAAGATATAGATATTGAAAAAGAAGGAAGTCTGCCCCACCTTCGCACTTCGATCATGCACAATTGAGACTGTGTATTACTATTGTTGTCTCAATGGTTTACACATTTTGAGCCTATTAAAAGCAATCATTATGCTTAATTCTTTCATACACAAGCACGAACACACAGAAAATGTGTTTTTCTGTCTAAACGTTCATAGTTTAACCTTGTGTTATTCGATGATTGAATGGAAGACCTGGGGGAGTGAACATCAAAAAGCTCCTTTCCAATGTGTATTTGTTACACACAGTGGCTTCGTGCTACTGACATGCATTATTACCTGATTCATTTGTTGATTCAAGTTTACACTCTTATTTGTCTGAATTTGAAAAGATTCGGATGAATACATTATGAATTGACGGATGTTCAGAGGCTCATATGAAAGGATCATGGTCAGAAACTGATGCCATTTCTTGAAAAAGTATGATGAAATCTATGCTACATCATCAAAAAGGGGGAGAGATAATGTCAATAAATGATGATTAAATGTTGTATGGTGAACAAGTTTGTATTTGTTATGGGGAGATTGTTCAAGATTTGAAAGAAAGTTCAAAGAATTTGGAAAGTTAGCAGAAATTTGCATAAATTTTCTTTGAAAATTATTTGTTGAATCAAAGTGAGCTAAATCTGAAGATAATTTATTTTCTGAAGTTTGGAAGAGGTCTTTATAACTTTAGGGGAGATTGTTAAAATTTTTGAAGAATATTATCACAGACTTTGAAAGAGATAATAGAAAGATTTGAAGACAGTTCAAAGAGAACAAAAGAGGGAGAATGTTCTTGAAAAAGGGAGAACGTGCTTTAAAGATGAAATTCATTTAAAGAAAAGTACAAGTTTGTCAGAAAGGGGGAGATTGTTCTATGATGCTGAAATTTATTCTGAATACAAAGAAAATCTTCAATGCATGTCTTATTAAAGATGATCTTGAATCCAAAGGGGGAGATTGTTAGTGCACAAATATGTTGGATACAAGATCATGAAGATGAAAAGTCAAAGTCAAAAGCTCAAGTCAAAGTCTTTGTAAAAGTCAAAGTGTTTAGCTTTTATCTTTGTACTAGGTGGTAGGTTTAAATATGCATCTTTGTCTTTGTAAGCGTGAGATATATAAAGAGATCATCTTGTGAGAAGTAATTGTTGAGAGAGAAATATTTGAGAGTTGAGAGTTGAGAGCATTTTGTAATCGTGTGAATTGAGAAATGCATATGGCATATTGAATCTTTTTCTTGGTCATCTTGATTGATTGCACGTATTGTAGGACACACACAATGACCGTTACCATTAGTAAATGATCATAAAAGACACATTTATAACAAATAATCCTATATAAATGAAGCTCAAGAACAATTATGAGGGGAAGTGGAATATCAACGTAATAAGCAAGATACAAGCAATTTTTTTGGACATTCTGACAACATATTCGACGACAACAGTCAAACTCACGATTTATTTACTTCCTGATCACATTGTAATCAGTTGTACTCTCGACCCTCGTTACTAAAGGATGACGTCCATGTTTGACGCCATTAGTGCACTGACGACGTTCACCGTCGTCCGTGGTTTTTATGCTCGACGGGGTTTTCAGGGTCACCAAATAAGTGTGCCTCTTTTATTTCTTTCACTTGTCATGTTTTTGTCGAAGGATACTATCTTTTGTTGATAAAGCTCAGCCTTAAATTATTCTTAAGGATAATTTTTGACATTAACAGTTGTCCAACATGATTTTTTTTTATGGAACAAACGCAAGATAATGAGATGAAAAAATTGTTTCAACAAATTCAAGGTCTTATACCCAGATTAAATGTGCTGCAACATTTGTGTCAGGATCGAATTCTCAACAAGAATTAATTCTCAGAAACAATATCAAAGAAGTTTGCGGAATAACACTTTGATATTCAATGAAACAGTAAATCAACACAGTAAATATGAAGAACAAACTGTAAACTTGTATTGAATGCTTTGAAGTTACAAGATTACTCACTCAACCTCAATATTGATGAACAGGCTCACCAATACGAATTCTACTTCTCTAGAATTAGGATCTATGCCTTGAGGTTGATTTTCTCTCTAAAAGAATGAAAAACAAAAATTAACTCATTATTCTAAACTATACAATATATATACTGAATACAAAGACAATTACAATAAATAAAATATCTTCAGTATATCTTCCATGTATATCTCTAAGCTTCCATAATCTTCAGATTATCCAGCTGTCATTCTTTCCATCCGAATCTCTTTAGCAGCACTAACCATGATCAGCAGCATTAACTTCTTCTAGCAGCATTAACTACTAAGCAGCACTAACTACTAGCAGTACTAACTAGCTAAGCAGTACTAACTTTGTTCAAGCAGTACTAACTATGACTAGCAGTATTAATAGTACTAACAGTAGTAACACTCAGCAGTATTAACCTTTAAGTCTTCTAGCAGTAGTAATTTTGAACCAGCAGCATTAACCATACTTGATGAATTCTTCAGTTCCCAACAATCTCCCCCTAACTTGACTTTTAGGAAGAGAAGTCAAGTTCTTCAGAATTAATCTTCAAGATGCTCCCAAAACTCTATTATGGCCTAAATTCCAGTGTTTGCATCCAATCCCAAACTCTGATTGATGGTTCTTTGAATCAAGTATTTAGCCATTTCTGAATCTGGAACACACCTTAACTTTTTCTTCAGCATGGCATGTAGCTTCAATCTGCTATGATTGTACACTCTATCCACTAGGAAGTATTCAGTGTGATTTAAATCCAAAGTCACTGTATATACTCCACTAATTTCATATAGAGTCCAACTGTTGACCGACTTGAATACATCCTTGATCATATGCTTTACTTCTTCAGGTTTGAACATCATACACAGATACTCCATTACCAGTTTTGTAATTGAAATTCCTGGAGCCTTTAGAATATCTGCATACAACTTCATTCCTATCTCAAACATCTCTTCAAGATCTGATCTAGAGCATGTTCTGACAATTTTTGCCCATGTGTTGAACACTTCATACTTTTCATCCTTTCTTTTCAGCCTTATGTATTCCTTTCCATCCACTGTCAATGTATCCCAGAGAATGACCTCAGGAGGCTTAACTCCTACAGGTTCTGCTGAAATTGGTTCAGGCACTTTGTCCATCACTACCATATACAAATTTACATCATCAGTGTTAGATGGCTCTGTCTGTTTAGATGACTCAGGTGCCCCTTCTTCCTCAGCAACCTTATCAGCCTTTTCTTCAGATACTCTAGGCTTTTTGATTGGCTTTCTCCTTGCCATCATTTTTGTTCTCTTTAAAGTCCTTAGACTTTCTCCCATAGTGGACTCTTTCTTAGGAGGTGTTTCTTGCTCATCTGGAAATGGCTTTTGACAATCAAAGTCATTACTTTCTTTTATTCTCTTCTCCATCTCCACCCTAGCAGTTTCACTTCCCTGAAGCTTTAACATTTCTGAATCATGGAGCTCTTTGATCTTCTCAAAAGACATTTTGGAGAACATCTCCTTTTTGACTCCTACAGCACCTTTGAGAAATATAATCATCTTGTTTCTCTCTTGGGTACCTAGGAATGTCTTTGAGGGTCTTCTCTTCTTTGCAACTGTTTTCACCACAGATTTCTTCATACTTGCAGCTTTCTTCTGTGCAATTTCAGTTGCCATACTCTGTTGATAAGCTTCATTCAATTCAGCAGCTAGAGCTTTTGCCATTTCCCTGTCCTTTTCCATCTGAACTCTTTCTTCTTTTTCAATATCCTCCTGCATCTTTTTAGCTAGGGCTTCATCTGATTCAACCAACCTTTGCTTTTTGATTGGTTGATCAGATTCTACCATCTTTGCTTTTCCTTTGTCTTTGCTCATTGCCTTTTTACTGTTATCTTTCTTGATCACTTCACCTTGTTCTTTTATGATTACACCTTTGGTCTTTGGAGTGACCTTGGGAGTATCATTCTTGGCTTTTAGTAAGGTCTCTGCAATCTCAAGATCTGTTAACACTTCTTTCACAGATTCTGCTGCTTTATTAATGTCAGCAGTAGTAACTGTTTCTGCTTGCTGCTCCCCCTGAACATCAACTTTCTCTCCATCAAGCTCCCCCTTTCTTGTGGCTTCTTCCATGTTGATCTCCCCTTTTTTGGGAGCATCATCCTCAGTGGTCCTTCTTCTTAATTGAAATTGCTTTCTCTTCTTCCTTTGTACCAGACTAACCACCATCCTCTTCAGCTTAGCAATCTGTTCTTGTTGTGACAGAATTACTAGCTTCATTTCTTCAATTTCTTTGCCTTGTTTGAGAACATCTTGATTGATGTTCCCCATTGTTTCCATCAATTCATCGTACGTATATCTGTCCTCACCCTCTCTAGAAGTGTTACCCTCCTTTGAAGGATCATTGGATCTTTTATTTGTGGAAGTCTTCTGCCTTGCAGAGGCACTATCCACCCCTGTGGTTTCTTGGCACCAGGGACCTTCAAATGATTGCTCATTCAAAGTTGCCATGGGGGAGGTCTTATTGATGTTACCACTTTCCTCCTCTGAACTAGCAGGAGTAGTGGCAGCCTCATCACCCATATGCTCTACCTCCTCCTCAGAGAGCACCTCCTTTGGGTTGGGAGACACCCGTGTGGTTTCCCTTTGGATATTCTCTAGGGGAGAATTCTCCCTTAGAGGGCTTATAGGCTTAGTGGGTAATGGTACAAGAAGGGAAGGAGCCTTCTTTACCTGTTTTCTCTTGTAAGTTTGGGTGATGGGAGAGGTTGGTTTTTCAAGAAGAGACTGGGGAATTGATTTTGAGAGGGAAGGTTGGGCTTGGCTAGCAGTGGGTTGGTCTAATGGGGGCCTTGACCCTGCTGCCATACCTTCATTGGTTTGGGACACCACCATCATTGTAGAGAACAATGGGGTGTCAACTCCTTCAGAGTCCCCAGCAGATCTTCTCATATTTGAGAACACCTTGCATTTGGGGGGTTTAGGTACATATACCCCAACAGGTTGAGGTATATCCGTCAATTCATGAGTAATAATTTCTTGAACAAACCTGGGATACATAAAGAAGCTCTTTTTGTTTCCCATGTTTGAGACAAGATCACTGAAAATCATTTTAGAAAAATTGTACTTTCTGGCAGTGGCCAAGCACACCAAAGCATAAGCAATAGTGCTGCTGAACTCACTCCATCCAGTAGTCTTTTTGGAGATACAATGCATAAGAGTATGGACAAAGAAACGCCATTGGGGTGAGAATTTTGCTTTAGAAAATTTGAACACTCCCAATGGGCCTCCATACCCCATTCTTGTAAGGTTTGAAAACAGTTCATCATTTGGGATAGAGGTTATACCAGAGGCATCGTCTAGACGTAGACTGATGCGAATAACCTCTTCAGTAACCGTGAGTGATTGATCACAGATTCTTGTCTTGATCATCTGCACACCATTCTCAACTACAATGGTTGCATTAGCCCAGAACTGCCTTTGATGCTCAATATAGATTGTAGGGGATACAATAAGAGCATGAGCAATGTGGCTTGTCTTGAGGAAATCCACAATCTGATGAAATCCTGAAGCTTGCTTTGGCTTTTGTAGCATCGCAATCTCGTTGTGCTCGTCGATGAAAGTCATGGATGCCATTGATCTTAGTGAAAAGCTTGCCTGAAAACTTCGAACTTGAGAGAGAAAAGGTTTTGAGCGCAAGAGAACAGTATGCAAAGAGTCGTTATGAACTTTTAGGCGGGCAAAAAGTATTTATAGTATTCGGAAAATAAGCAGTATTAACCTAGAGCAGTATTAACTACTAGCAGCATTAACTGCTAGCAGTATTAACTAGCTAGCAGTATTAACTAACTAGCAGTATTAACTAACTAGCAGTATTAACTACTAGCAGTATTAACTGAACGCAGTATTAACTACTAGCAGTATTAACTGAAAGCAGTATTAACCACTAGCAGTATTAACTAAAAGCAGTATTAACCACTAGCAGTATTAACTGAAAGCAGTATTAACTACTAGCAGTATTAACTGAAAGCAGTATTAACCACTAGCAGTATTAACTGAAAGCAGTATTAACCACTAGCGGTATTAACGGAAAGCAGTATTAACCACTAGCAGTATGAACTAACTTACTCCTTTTAAACTTGCTAAACACTGAGTACTGCTATGCATATCCTGAAACAGAAGATTAGTAACTCCAAGAATAATAAACAGATATAAAACCACTTTTTGAGAAGGGGATTATTCAGAGTTTATCATTCCCACACTTGTTACCAAGAAAGTGAATCTACCCACATCAAAAGCTTTAGTGAATAGATCAGCAAACTGATTATCAGTGTGAACTTTGACAACTTGAATAAGTTTCTTTTCATTACAATCTCTTATAAAGTGATACCTGATCTCAATGTGCTTTGTTTTTGAGTGCTTGACTGGATTATTCACAATGCTAATAGCACTGCTGTTGTCAATAAAGATTGGAGTGTGTAGAAAGGTTACCCCATAATCCAACATTTGATTCTGAATCCATAAGACTTGAGAACAGCAACTGGCAGCTGCTATGTACTCTGCCTCTGTTGTAGATGTGGATACTGTGGTTTGTTTCTTGCACTGCCATGAGACTAGTCTATCACCCAAAAACTGACATCCTCCAGAAGTAGATTTTCTGTCCAAGTTTGCCCCACCTAGATCACTGTCTGAGTATGCTATTAGGTCAAAAGGTGAGTTATGAGGATACCAAAGTCCCAATCTGGGTTGCCCTTTGAGATATCTGAATATCCTCTTAACAGCTTGAAAGTGAGATTGCTTTGGCCTAACTTGAAATCTTGCACATACACAGACTGGAAACATTATATCTGGCCTTGATGCTGTGAGATACATGAGAGAGCCAATCATGGATCTATAATGATGCACATCCATATCCTCCCCCTCAAGATCTGCTGTGATCTGCTTGTGTGTTTCCATAGGTGTGCTGGCAGGTTTTGATTCTGAGAAACCAAACTTGGTTAGAATATCCTGCACATACTTGGATTGACAGATGAAAATGTCATCTGACTTCTGTTGAACTTGGAGTCCAAGGAAGAAAGTAAGTTCCCCCATGGAACTCATTTTAAACCTTTGATGCATTAAATCCTCAAACTCCTTGCACATGTTGTTTCTTGTAGATCCAAAGATAATATCATCAACATAGATTTGGACCAGCAAAATATCCTTCTTCTTTCTTTTGATAAATAGAGTCTTATCAATGACTCCTCTTTCAAAGTCATTTTCCAAGAGATAGGATGACAGTGTGTCATACCATGCTCTTGGGGCTTGATGTAGTCCATAAAGTGCTTTCTTTAATTTGTATACCCTGTCTGGATAGCTTGGGTTTTCAAACCCTGGTGGTTGACAGACATATACTTCTTCTTCAATTGATCCATAGAGAAAAGCACTTTTTACATCCATTTGATAGACTTTGAAGTTCATGTAAGAAGCATAGGCTAGGAATAGTATGATTGCTTCTATCCTAGCCACAGGTGCAAAAACTTCTTCATAATCTATACCTTCTTCTTGAGTATAGCCTTGAGCCACCAGCCTTGCTTTGTTCCTTATGACAATACCTCTTTCATCTCTCTTGTTTCTGAAAATCCACTTTGTGCCAATCGCTCTGTGACCTTTAGGAAGGTCTACTAGATCCCATACATCTTGTAGCTTGAACTGTAACAGTTCCTCTTGCATTGCTTCTATCCAGCTGGATTCTTTCATAGCATCATGTGCCTTTTTAGGCTCAAGCTGTGATAGAAAACAAGAAAGCACTGTATGCTGTTGATCTTGCATTTCCTGAAGCCTGCTTTGATGTCTAGTCATCATAGGAGAAGAGATATCTCCTATTATCAACTGTGGAGGATGATTCTTTTGAACTCTGGTGTTATGACTAGGTTCTTCATTCAGTCCAGCCTCAAGATTAGATTCATGCAACTCAAATGAAGTGTTTTCAGATGCCACTTCATTATTTTCTTGAGTCTCCTCATCTCTAGTGTCTTCTTCACTCTGACTTGGTCTAGTAATTGATTCCTTTTCACAGTCTTCACCAGAATTTACTGTGGGTATGGGAAAAATCACATATTTAGATATACTTTCTTGAACTTGTGTGATTCCTGATCCTCCACTTCCTGTTCCTGTATACTCATTACTAAAACCAAAAGAGTTAGTTAGTGAATCAATGTCAAATAGCCACTGAGGTCCAGACCCAACAGGATTTGGTGTGTTCTCATTGCATTTGACATTGTCACTTTCTTCAATTATTCTAGAAGAAGAGTTAAATACTCTGTAGGCCTTACTCTGAGATGAATATCCAACAAGAAATCCATCATCTGCTTTGTTATCAAACTTACCTAAGTGAGATTTGGTATTTAGAATTGTACAAGGACACCCAAAAGGTTTGAAGAAACCAATAAAAGGTTTTCTTTTATTTAAAAGCTCATATGGAGTCTTGTTCTTTTGCTTGACCACTAGAACTCTGTTTTGGACATAACAAGCAGTATTAACTGCTTCAGCCCAGAAGGTAATTGGCAATTTTGAATCAGCCAACAGAGATCTAGCAGCCTCTATTAGTGTTCTATTCCTCCTTTCAGCAACACCATTCTGTTGAGGAGTCCTAGGAGCACTATATTGCCTCTCAATACCTTTTTCTTCACAAAAGGTGTTTAGATCATGATTTTTAAACTCAGTTCCATTATCTGATCTAATGACTTTTACTCTTTGATTAGTTTGGTTTTCAATTCTTAGAATAAAGGATTTGATAAGACCACTTGTTTCATCCTTAGTCCTTAGAAAATATACCCAAGTGAATCTGGAGTAATCATCAACAATAACCAAGCAGTAAGATTTCTTGCCTATACTCATAACATTTGTAGGACCAAACAGATCCATATGCAGTAATTGGAGACAAGAAGAAACAGAATTTAACTCTTTGGTCTTATGAGAAGTTTTGTGTTGTTTGCCTTTAAGACAAGCAACACAATGATCATCACATGAGAAGACTTTTGAAGGTAACCCTCTTACAAGGTTATTTTTAACAAGATTGTTCATAGTCTTGAAATTCATGTGACACATCCTTCTGTGCCAAAGAGAGGATTCAACTACAGAAGCTTTTGAAACAAGACAATTTAGAGATGAATCACTATCAACATTGCCCAAATCAAGACAGTAAACATTGTCCTTTCTTGGAGTTCTAAGTAGTATCATGCTTTCATCAACTACCTTGAACCCTGGGGCAAGAAACATACACTCAGTATTAGTAAATAATATACTATGTTGTTTGTCACAAACCTGTGATACACTTAACAGGTTGTACTTTAATTGATCAACATAGTAGACATCCTCAAATGTCATCTTACCTTTGGTGACATTACCTTTTCCACTTATCTTACCACCAGTAAGATTGTCTCCAAATGCAACATGTCCTCCATTGATATGCTTGAAATCCTGAAGGCATGACATGTTGCCTGTCATGTGCCTAGAGCAACCACTATCAACATGCCAAATGCTCTTTCCCTTGAGCTGTTGGTTGCCCTGCACATTAGATAAATCAATTAGTATGAATTAGGAACCCAAGCCAAAGTGGTCTTGGGTACCCCTTTCTCATCAAAGTACTTGCATTCTTTCTTGACAAGATTTTTGAACTTTAATTCTTCATTCTTGGAGTACTTTGTTACAATAATAGACTTGGAAATATGTTTGCTAGAATCAGGACTAGTTTTAGAAGTACTAACTGGCTTGGCAGCACTTGCATGCTTAGCAGTACTAACCTTGTTAGCAGTAGTAACTGTGTTAGCAGCAGTAACTGTGTTGGCAGTATTAACTTTTGAAGAGGTATTAACAGTATTAGCAGCACTAATATTTTCAGCAGTACTAACACTGTTAGCAGTAGTAACTGTGTTAGCAGTACTAATATTGTTAGCAGTACTAATACTGTTAGTACTTCTAGGTACCCACATTTTGATACTTTCTTTTAAAATCTTTTTCTTTAAAGTGCCTTTACTTTCAACAGATTTCTTTATCACATGTTTCTTTCCAACCTTTCTATAACCAACAGGTTTTTGCACAAATCTTTTAATGTTCATCTGTTGGTTAATTGGGTTGAAGTAACAGTACTTAGCCAAATGATTCAACTTGCCACATATAAAACAAGGTTTTGGTCTATTGATTTTATTTAGATCAACTCCTTGTTTCTGAGCCCTTTGATTATTCCAGTTTCTTTGATTTCCTCTTTTTAAACCAGAATTTAGGCTCTTGGCTTTATTGCAATCACACTGTTTACAAGATCCAGGATTCACAACTGTGGTTTGTTTGTAATGGACCTTGTTATCATTTCCTTTAGTCTTCTCTATCTCCTTGGACTTGACCCAGATTTTCCCACATCCTTCATTGGTGATAATATTGTTTTCTAATGGTATCTTTTTACTCACATTATTATCCCTATTCTCACTGGCTCCTTTTTCAGTCAAATCCTTAACTACTACCTCATCCAAAGGATCTATCTTAAAAGCTTCTTCAGACAAGTCCTTTTTCTCCTTAGTTTCTAACAAGTCTGATGTAGGAGAAATATAGTTGTTATTGTAAGGAGGGGGTGTATTGTTGTATCCAATACCAGGCTTCATCTTATCATGTATCTGAGCCTTTAGAAGAGAGTCCATTGCTTTTGAAGCATAGGAAAACTTGTCTATGTCAAGCTTAACTTTTGACAGTTCCTCTTTCAGTCTAGCATTCTCTTCTAAGGACTTAGACAGTTTGGTTTCTAACTCATTCTTTTCCCACTTCCAATAGTTTGTGTCATAAGAGTGTTGAAGTTCATTAGCTTGAAAGCCTTTGATTTGCTCTTCAAATCTCTCTACTATTAACACATAATCTCTTCTGTCTTTTTCTAATCTTTTGAGATCATCACACATACTTTGATTGTGATCCCTGTATCTTGTAACAGTGTCATGCAAGATTTAGTACAAAGATTAGAACTTACCTCAGTAGGGAGATCAGACACTTCTGCCATAAGAGCTTGGTTCTGAATGGCTTCCTCAGCTTGATCACTCCAGTCAAATCCCATTCCTTGTTGAGAAACAAGGGCTTGAGCAGGATTCTTGTTCTGATTGTATCCTCCATTCTGAGCTTGTTGGTGGTTATTATTTGGAACAGCACTTCTGCATTCTCTAGCAAAGTGTCCTTTCTTGTGACACTTATAACATTCCACCTTGGTTTTGTCAAAACCAGCTCCATCTTCTCTTCTTTGAGAGAAGTTATTTCTTCCAGTTCTTTTAATGAACTTTTTCACCCTCATGGATAACATGGCCATCTGCCATTTAATATCCATCTCCTCCAGATCATCAGGGTGAGTTTGATCAAGATCATCATTAATCAGAGAATTGCTGCTATGACTGGACAAAAAGGCTTCAAAGATAGTTTCAGTGCCTTTTTCTGAACTTACTCCACTGGCAGTACTAATTGCTTCAGGGTTAGCAGTAGTATCAGTGGATGCTGAAAGAAGTGCAGCATTGTGAATATAACCAGAGGGCTTCTTCTTGGTTTTTACCTCAGTTTCAAAAACTCTTAGATCATTGTATAGATCATCAAGTTCTTTCTCTTCCAGATTGTCACTCTGTCTATATGAGACAGTGTACATAGTCCATTCATCTCCAAGAGATCTGAGGAACTTTCTGTTGATATCATCTTGTTCCATCTTCACCCCTACAGTAGCTAGTTCACCTATGAGTTTATTGAACCTATCAAAAGTTTGAGTCATAGACTCATTCTTTGTAGAAGTGAAGTTCTCATACTGTTGCTTTAGAACATCTCTCTGATTTCTTTTGATGCTCTTAGTTCCAGCAAATCTTTTCTCTAGAGCATTCCAGAGAATCTGAGCATCAGTGCAGTTGCAAAATTGATGCTGATATTCATTGGGAATGTCCAAGAGCAGAGTGCTCAAAGCCTTCATCTCTGTCTGTCTGATCTTCCTCTCACCATCTGTCTTTGGTGGAGGTCTTTTCCCATCTGGTCCTATCCTTCCAGCTTCAGAAGGACCATTCTCAATGATATCCCACATTGAGTAGTCAGTGAGAAGAATATATTGTCTGATTCTGATCTTCCACATGTCAAACTCACTTGGTTTGAGCATTGGAACCTTAGAAACCAAAGTACTGCTTGATTCTATAAGATTTTCCATGATGAATAACTGTTTCTGAGAGAGTTAGGCTCTGATACCACTTGTCAGGATCGAATTCTCAACAAGAATTAATTCTCAGAAACAATATCAAAGAAGTTTGCGGAATAACACTTTGATATTCAATGAAACAGTAAATCAACACAGTAAATATGAAGAACAAACTGTAAACTTGTATTGAATGCTTTGAAGTTACAAGATTACTCACTCAACCTCAATATTGATGAACAGGCTCACCAATACGAATTCTACTTCTCTAGAATTAGGATCTATGCCTTGAGGTTGATTTTCTCTCTAAAAGAATGAAAAACAAAAATTAACTCATTATTCTAAACTATACAATATATATACTGAATACAAAGACAATTACAATAAATAAAATATCTTCAGTATATCTTCCATGTATATCTCTAAGCTTCTATAATCTTCAGATTATCCAGCTGTCATTCTTTCCATCCGAATCTCTTTAGCAGCACTAACCATGATCAGCAGCATTAACTTCTTCTAGCAGCATTAACTACTAAGCAGCACTAACTACTAGCAGTACTAACTAGCTAAGCAGTACTAACTTTGTTCAAGCAGCATTAACTATGACTAGCAGTATTAATAGTACTAACAGTAGTAACACTCAGCAGTATTAACCTTTAAGTCTTCTAGCAGTAGTAATTTTGAACCAGCAGCATTAACCATACTTGATGAATTCTTCAGTTCCCAACAATTTGTTGTCTACGGAACGACCTTCGCCTCCATTGTTGGTTTTCTTTGACAATACAATTACTAGTCAACCATTTGAGTCAATCCACGAGGAAGAGGAAGATGATGCTACAAATTTTTTTGACTAATACATTCTATCTGCTTTTATTTTCTTACATATGTTGAGAATATATTTTGTTTGGTTGGGTTATGTTTAAAATATATTTATGTAATGTTTTCTTCTTATTAATTAGCCAATTTATGTTTGGTTTTATATTTGTTTATAGTAATTTTTGTGGACAAAAGTTTTTTCCAACTGCTTCATTATAAAGTCAACAACAACCTTTGCCATCAGGTTTTTGCCAGCAAAAAAGTTGACCAAAGAATTTAATTAACTTTTGCCGAGGGGTTTTTTTGTCAGCAAAAACTTGACTGAAAGAGTCAAATTTAACTTCTACCAACGAGATTTTGCCTCAGTAAGAGGTTATGCATAAAAATTTTAAAAAAAGAACTTTTTTCCGATGGATTTTTAGGCCGATAAATGTTTGACCAAAAAATCAAATAGTTTTTTTCTGATGGATAAAATTACACCGGCGAAAGTTTTTAGTCGACAGGAAAAATCTTTTATGTGATATCTTCCCAGAAGCTTTTTCCGACGAATTTACCTTTTGTCGACAACTTTTCCTTTTGCCGACGACTATACTTTGCCGGCAAATTCATCTTTACCCGCAGCTCATGTTTTTCGCCAACAAAGAAAGTTTTAGCAGCAGGCTTTTTCACGGAAAATTTTGCCAACGAAAAAGCCTGTCAGCAAAAGATTTTGGGCTTTTGCCGACGAATTTAGAGTTTTTTGTCGGCGATATTTTACACCAGAAAATGTATTTATTTTTGTCGTCCCCAAAAGCATACATGCACACTTATACATATACGCACATATACATATACACACCTAATCAAATGAGAACTATGTAGTTTGTGCTAACCATGAGATCCAATGTGAGCCACTCATTTAATATAAATAATTTTGTTTTTAAAATAATGTAAAAGGATAATTTGGTAAATTGATAATTTGAATTTTTTAATAAAAAAATCAATTCCTTATTTGACTCATTCCAAATTTAAATTATTTCAATTTACCGTAATTTATTAATTTAAACCTAACCGCCGACCACAATCTATTGGGTATCACACTGTGTATCATAGTCATATAATGTCTTGCTGCTACAAGTTATTGGGTATCACAGTGTGTATCATAGTCATTTAATGTGTAACTGTTATAAGTTCTTGGGTATCACATGTATCATAGTCATTTAATGCATTATTGTTCAAAGTTATTTAGGTATCACAATATGTATCATGGTCATTGTAATGCCTTACTGTTAAAAGTTATTGGGTATCACAATGTATTTTTCTTGTTTTACGAAGTGTATCACATAGTATCAGGTAGTGTTTTGTTTTACTAATTGTATCACACTATATCTTTTCGTTATTTTATTAAGGGTTTCAAAATATGCATCATGTTTTTGCCGGAATAAAGTTCGCCGGGAAAAAGTTTGCCGAAGAGAACAAAGAGGAGGAGGAGAGAAGCTATTTTTAAAATACCTAAGTTGCCCTTTAATTAAAATCATAAGATAAAATTACCAAAATTAGTAATTTCCTAATTTATTCATTGATTTGTGGTTGAGATTGTATCTCACGGTTATCACAAACAACCAAGTTCTCTCTTGAATGGCCCCTATACATGCATACTAACATATGTATATATACACATCACATATGAACATACAAGATACACATGCCTATATATACATATACATATAGGAAATTATTCAAAAAAATCATATTTAAGCTCATACGGTACAAAGAAGGGAAATTGGCTCAAAGAGCCACATTACATTGTCATTTGCATCTCCTAGGCATTTCTCTATGTTATTGACGAAAATAGACCTAGGTCCGCAATGGCGGACCTGCAGGTCCGCCACCTGCCACAAAACGACAAAAAAATGCTACGGTCCGAGCCAGATCCGCAACGGTTCGGGTCAGTAGGTCCGCCACCCGACCCAGGTCCGCCACCATCACACGTGTCATGCTCTGATTAAACCCGCCAGGTCCGCCATCTGACATGCAGGTCCGCCATTGCGGACCTGCCGTTTTTTCAGTCAATGAATTGCCTTCTTCTACATCGATAGCAACACCCTTTTATATATATAAACCGGTTTGATGGTCCCCCATACTAAATCGATTATTCTATACTAAGGAAGATTAGGCTTGTTTTTTGTCGCATATTTGTACGTGATTCCCTACACCGACACGTGTGCAACATGTTTCGAAAGGTAAGTTCGCATTCTAAACCTCCTCCGCCACCACTACGTCCGCCATCACTACGTCCGCTACCACCATCTCCGCCACGACCACGTCCGCCACCACCACGTCGCCACCGTGTGACTGGCGGACCTGCACCATCACCGCCATTGAACTGGCGGACCGGCGGACCTAGAGATTTTAGTTAATTTTTATTTTATTGTCATTTATTAATTGTTAATTTGAGATTATTAATTGTTAATTATTGATTATCCCAATGTTTTAAAACCCGCGTCGACCCGGCCGGTTCAACCGGTTGAACCGGGAACCGGTCGAGAGACCGGATCAACTATCACCGGGTTTTTGGGGATTTATGAATCAGATCGAACCGCCGGGTTTTTGAGAAAACCGGTTGAACCGGTATGATTGAACCGGCAAAAACCCGGGTTGACCCGGTTAAAAAAATAATTTTTTTATATTTGTGTTTTTTATGTTTTTAGATTGACATAAAACTTGTTGTTATGTGTTTTTTTTAATGTTTTTGGATTGATGTAAACTTTTTGTTATGTGTATTTTTAATGTTTTAACTTGTGGACATCAAATTCTTGGTTTTATATATATACATATATAGAGGGAGGATCATGCGAGAAGTTAAACATTTTGCGAGAAGGCGATAAGTGTTTAATCATATATGATTACACAATTTGTAAGTGTGTTTAATCATGTATGATTAAACGTTTATGTATAGCCAATATAACATGTTTTTAATCATATATGATTAAGCTTGTGTATCATTTATGATTAAACATTTCTCGTCTTCTCGCAAAATGTTTAGCTTCTCGTTTGAACCTACCCCTACATATATGTGTATATATATATATATATATATAGGTGGTTTCATTTGCAAACCACACTTATAATACAAACTTTGCAACCCACCTCTTAACCATAGATTACAATAATCAAGGGTCTAGATAATTTTAGGCTAATTTTGGTAATTAAAATTTTATATTAATTTTATATTCTAATTAAAATATGTAGGAAGGGCATAATAGTACATTTCACCCCTATTTTCAAAATGAAAACCGGATTAATCCCGTTAATTAGGTAACATGATCCATTCCTTTTAATTGTAATATTAATTATAATTTAATATTCTAACTAAAAACATATTATTCCTTTAATTGTAATATTAATTATAATTTAATATTCTAACTAAAAACAATGATTCGATTTCATCCATCATGAATATACTTTTTTTTGTGTAATATGAAACAAATCGAATCTTCTGATGAAACGAAAGTGAACCGGAGATGAACGGATATGTACCGGAGATGAACGGAAATGAACCGGAGATGAAACGTAGATGAACGGATATGAATCGAACAAGAAATGAAAGTGAACGGATATGAACCGGAGATGAAACGGAAGTGAACGAATATGAACCAGAGATGAAACAGATATGAACCGGAGATGAAACAAGTGAACGGATATGAACAGAGATGAAACGGAAGTGAACGAATATGAACCGGAGATGAAACAAATATAAACCGGAGATGAACCTGTTTAATTTTTATGAAAACAGAGATGAATCGGTTGCGGTTGCGGTTGAACGATGGAGGATGGTCTTCGTCGCCAGAAATGTTGGTGGTGGGTTTGCTGCCGCCGGAGAAGATGGTGATGATGGTTGGATAGATCGAGATGAGACCCTGCAAGTTGCAAAAGAGAAGGAGAAGGAGTTAATGGTGGAGATGATTAATTTTCCAAAAAAAAATTCCCTAATTAGGTGATTATGAAATCTAGAAATTAAAAAAAATACAAAAAGATAATTGCCTAATATAGAACGTCTAAAGAAAATGTCAATTATGCCCCTTCATTAATAAAAATCAAAAAAGAAAAAGAAAATCTCTGATTGGTGAAAATGAGTTTGTATGGTTTGTAATATATGAAGGGTTTTCATATGATCCCTCCCCTATATATATATATACATATATATATATACATATATATATATGCAATAAAATGAAAAATACGTAAAAAATTTGAAACCGGGTCAACCACCCGGTTGAACCGGTCGGACCGGTTCCGGGTCAACCAAAAAACCGGTTTTTAAAACATTGGATTATCCTTCTATAATTATATTTGGTTTGTATTTGGAATTACTTATTAATTTATTGTTGATGAATCATTATTTAGGGCCCCTATATTTATCTTTGGTTTGTATTTGGATATTTGACACTTTTAGTCAATTAAATTTAATTTTAGAAATTTTAGGTCCCGACAAAATTAATTTGTTTCAATTTATGTCCCTAAACTTATATATTTGACACTATTGATCCCTTAAATTATATAATTACACTATTGGTCCCTTAAAGTTAATTTTAGACACTTTAGGTCCCTTAAATTTAATTTTAGACACTTTAGGTCCCTTAAATTTAATTTGTTTCACTTTATGTCCCTAAACTTATATATTTGACACTATTGATCCCTTAAATTATATAATTACACTATTGGTCCCTTAAAATTAATTTTAGACACTTTAGGTCCCTTAAATTTAATTTTAGACACTTTATGTCATTTAAATTTAATTTGTTTCACTTTATGACCTAAACTTATATATTTGACAATATTGATCCCTTAAATTATATAATTACACTATTGATCCCTTAAATTTAATTTTAGACACTTTAGGTCCCTTAAATTTAATTTTAGACACTTTATGTCCTTTAAACTTAATTTGTTTCACTTTATGTCCCTAAACTTATATATTTGAAACTATTGATTCCTTAAACTATATAATTACACTATTGGTACCTTAAATTTAATTTTAGACACTTTAGGTCCCTTAAATTTAATTTTAGACACTTTATGTCCTTTAAATTTAATTTGTTTCACTTTATGTCCCTAAACTTATATATTTGACACTATTGATCCCTTAAATTATATAATTACACTATTGGTCCCTTAAAATTAATTTTAGACACTTTAGGTCCCTTAAATTTAATTTTAGACACTTTATGTCATTTAAATTTAATTTGTTTCACTTTATGACCTAAACTTATATATTTGACAATATTGATCCCTTAAATTATATAATTACACTATTGATCCCTTAAATTTAATTTTAGACACTTTAGGTCCCTTAAATTTAATTTTAGACACTTTATGTCCTTTAAATTTAATTTGTTTCACTTTATGTCCCTAAACTTATATATTTGAAACTATTGATTCCTTAAATTATATAATTACACTATTGGTACCTTAAATTTAATTTTAGACACTTTAGGTCCCTTAAATTTAATTTTAGACACTTTATGTCCTTTAAATTTAATTTGTTTCACTTTATGTCCCTAAACTTATATATTTGAAACTATAGATCCCTTAAATTATATAATTACACTATTTGGCCCTTAAAATTAATTTTAGACACTTTAGGTCCCTTAAATTTAATTTTAGACACTTTAGGTCCCTAAACTTATATATTTGACACTATGGATCCCTTAAATTATATAATTACACTATTGGTCCCTTAAATTTAATTTTAGACACTTTAGGTCCCTTAAATTTAATTTTAGACACTTTATGTCCTTTAAATTTAATTTGTTTCACTTTATATCCCTAAACTTATATACTTGACACTATTGATTCCTTAAATTATATAATTACAATATTGGTCCCTTAAATTTAATTTTAGACACTTTAGGTCCCTTAAATTTAATTTTAGACACTTTATGTCCTTTAAATTTAATTTGTTTTACTTTATGTCATTAAACTTATATATTTGACACTATTGATCCCTTAAATTATATAATTACACTATTGGGCCCTTAAAATTAATTTTAAACACTTTAGGTCCCTTAAATTTAATTTTAGACACTTTATGACCTAAACTTATATATTTTACAATATTGATACCTTAAATTATATAATTACACTATTGATCCCTAAACTTATATATTTGACAATTTAGGCTCCTAGCTTGACTTTAAGGTCAAAGTTGACCGTCATTGAGCAAATTAAAAGTAAGTTGAGAGGACGAAGGCTGGAGATCTTCAGTCAGACGATTTTTGGTCATTGGTTGTTGATGGAGGACTACTCCTATCAGGTTGGAGATCTTCAGGCAGATGGTTTTTGGTCATTGGTTGTTGACGGCGGTGTTGAAAAAGCCATAGGATTTTGCAAGAAACACGAAATTTCGGCATTGTCTCTTAGCTGAATCATTTGTCCAAAATTTATGTAAATAATTCTGGTGGTACCAACAATGTTGTCCATACCACACTTCTCACGAAGATAACTAATCAACCTTTGATGCGTGATAGTTGCCGGAACCATGATACGAACCATTGGTCGTTCAGTATAATAATCCCACCCTTGATCATTCTGTTGAAAGTAACCTCCACCCAAAATACGTAACTTTACTTTTTCAGAAACAAAACTCATCTTCAAGTTTTCAGGTGTTTTTGAAATTTTTTCTTAGATAACAAAATTGCTTACCTTCCGTTTTCAGGTTTGCTATTTTTGGGGAAAACTTCACGGCTTCAAATTTTTTCAAAATGCTTCAATGAATTCAACCACTAAATTGTATATCTGACAATTATATAGGACCAAAATAATGCAGCTACGCAACGAAAACGTACGTCAAAAAACAAAAAAATCAACAAAAACATGGTCAATGGCGGACCTAGCCTAGGTCGGCAATGGCGGAGCTAGGTCCGCAATGGCGGACCTGCAGTCGGACCTGGCGGGTTTAATCAGAGCATGACACGTATGATGGTGGCGGACCTGGGTCGGGTGGCGGACCTACCGACCCGACCCGTTGCTGATCTGGCTCGGACCATAGCATTTTTTTGTCGTTTTGTGGCAGGTGGCGAAACTGCAGGTCCGCCATAGCGGACCTAGGTCTATTTTCGTCAATATCGTAGAGAAATGGCTAGGAGATGCAAATGGCAATGTAATGTGGCTCTTTGAGCCAATTTCCCTACAAAAAAACTAAAACTTGTCGGTGATCAGGGAACGGACACAGACAACACTTTTAAAACCATTTTCTTCCACTTTTCTTTTAAGAGATTGAAGTTGGCAAACTTATATTATGTTAAAATGTTTCCTTTTTTTTTTTTTTTTTGAGAAATAAAAGATTAGGAAAAATGTTGTAGGTAATTTGTCGGTAAATTTAAGTATTTCCGACGGATAGAAAAATATTTTAATTTCTAATATTTAATTATCTTTTTTGGTGGCCGTCAGTAGTTCATTGGTAATAACCCACGGTCAACGAAAAAAAATAAAAAAATTTTAAAAGAAGTAAAAAGTAAAATATTTTCTAATTTGTCAGGTAATCCGTTGGAAATACTAAAATTCACTGACGGCATTTTGGGTCATCGAGAAAAGTTGCGGGCGTGAATTTTTTGTCGAGGATCCGTCGAAAATTACCGACAGATTTTGGCCATCGGTAATTTTCCATCTGTGAGACCAGTGGCGGACCTACATTCATTGATATGGTGGCAGGGCCACCGCTTCATGGTTCATCGTAAGGGAAAAAAGTAAGTTTATGAAGGGTGTTACCGTATTATTTTGTTAGGTGCCACCATATAGTTTTTTAAACTAAAATTTTATCAAGTACATGATTTTGATGGTGGAGATGGTTAATGCTTCTAGCTTTGTGCAAAAGGCCAGGGTTTGAGTCTCACTATTTTCAAGTTTGTTAATTTTTAGCTTAAATTTTAATGCTTTTTTAATTATATATGTGTTTTTAAAAAGATATGCAGATAGAACTTGAACATGGGTGTCCCTTATGGAGGGACAAGGAACAAACCAACAATATATACTAATATTGTGAAAGAAAAAAAAACATATTTTTGACAGTTAAATTATGCCACCACTTAAAAAAATTATGTGTACGCCTTTACGTGATACCCAGTTTTTTTGGTAGTGAGTCGCCCGCTCACCCCTTGCATTAAACGTCTTGCACTATCATATCTGTGATTTCAATACAAAATCATATGTAATTTGGGCGTTTTTATGTTTTCTTATTTTGACATGGTCTCGTTTGATTCTCTCTCTCTCTCTCTCTCTATATATATATATATATATGGGGGTGTGTGTGGAGGTTCAAACGAGAACGATACCATTTTCCGAGAACACAAGAACACTTGAAACAAACAACCATCATAGATGATATATTGCTTGGGGACGAAGTAGTGTGCGGACAACTTGGCCACGACCTTGTGTCCATCATGTGTATCAACAATTTGTCATATGTGATGGTTGTCAATTTCATGTTTTCTCCCATTCTCGTAAAAATGGTTTCATTATTGTTTGAACCCTTTTCTCTCTCTCTCTCTCTCTTTATATATATCTATACTATATTATTAAAACACGGATAAAAAACTCTTAAATACAAATTATTAGGCACAATGTACCATCATTTTATGCAAGATTTTAAAATTTTCTTAATTTACAAGTATCAGAGCACAAGATACATATTACCACTGCAGGCTTCTAACACCCACCAATTTGGTATGTGCATGACCTTCCTTTTATGCAGACATTTCCATATATCAGTATTAATTAATATATCATATTACTATAAATTTGTTTTAATTATATTATTAAATATGTAATTGGTTATTTTTTCTAGATTTCATTAAAATATATAAGATAATCATTGAATTCTAACAAAATACTTATTTTTTTTTATATAAAAAACTTTATATTATTAAGCCTAAATTAAACAAGTTTATAAAAAAAACATTATCACTTTCTTAAAATCATCCAAAATCGTACTGTAAATCGACAAAAAAACAAAAAATAAACTGAAACATTAAAATCGTGATATATCACGCTGCATTGCACGAGTACGTTTCTAGTATTATATAAAAGATAGTAATAAATGTTATTAATTAAGTTTTAGTTAAAACATACTAAATAAGCTAAAATTAACAAAAATAATATATAAATTTGAAAAAAAAATAAGGTTGGGAACAAAACTGCCGTATTACAAATAAAATTACATTTATTATTCACGACCCCAAATACACATATTCGGTTGAATTTGATTTGGACGTTTGTAGCAAAAGCATGCTTATAACAAATTATTAATTAAATAACCTATTAATTAATTAATTGTATGGCAATTAGTGACATCATTTCATCATGCTTAGATTCATCCCATATTAATTGCCACGCCATTTATGTTTGACAAACTAGCTGAAAAGCTAGCTTATGACTAATAAGCTAGTTGGTAGCTGATAAGCTAGTTGATGAAAAAATCACGTTTGGTAAAAACTAGCTTATAAACATTTAAATTACCAAAAAGGACATTAATTATTTATTTATAATTAAAAGTTAATATATAATTATGAATATTAATGAGGGGCATAACTGGAATAATCACAAAAAGTTCCTTATAAGCTACTCCAAGTAGCTTATCAAAAAGCTAGCTTATGACCATCTAAACATGTACCTTTTTGTGATTATTCCAATTATGCCCCTCATTAATATTCATAATTATATATTAACTTTTAATTATAAATAAATAATTAATGTCCTTTTTAGTAATTTAAATGCTTATAAGCTAGTTTTTACCAAACGTGACTTTTTCATCAGCTAGCTTATCAGCTACCAGCTAACTTATTAGTCACCAGCTAGCTTATCAGTCACAAGCTAGCTTTTCAGCTAGTTTGCCAAACATATCCTTAGTTGCATAAAAACATTATTTCATTAATTCATTATTACAGTTATGTTTAGGCATGGGCGGACCTCATAAGAGTGCTCTTATATGTTTTTAAAATCAAACCTAAAACAAAAATATGATGTCGTAGGAATGGTTGGGTTATTGTTTTTCATTCATGAGGTCATGGGTTCATTTCTTGTTTGAAGTCGAATTTACTTTTACCAATAAACTACTACTACTTTTAATTTATTATTGTCCCCGTCTTATTTTTATTTCCTTTTTTCTGAATTTTTTCTTTCTAATTTACCCATTAATATCAAAATTGTTTTTTTTTCTCGTTTAAACAACAACAATATCTAATATAAATAAGAATAAATTTAATTAATCACATTTAACAAATAATACTTTTTATAAGTTTTATTTTGTCTAAATCTTGATAATATTGTCGGTTATTATTCCTATGTATATGATGTCGTCAAACATGCTTATATAAGAATTTGATAAAATTATATTTTGTTATTGAGCTGCTCATTACGAACACTACCAGAGAACCAAAAAAAAGTTCCCCGTAAAAGTGGAATTTGGCAACAAAAAAAAACACTATCGAGCGTAAGACATAGTTTTCCGCCTTGCTCAAAAAGTCAAGGTCGATTCCATTTTTAAAAATGTATTATATCAAATCGACACAATTCAACTTTCCTCGAGTCAAACCGTGTTGACTTTTCCTTAGGTTAAACCGTAACTTTGCAAGTTTTGATCGATCTTAAAGACGCATTCACTCAGGAAAATTCCTGAATCCGCCACTGTGTTTGGGAATGTTAATATAAGATAATAGTTAAAATGATACATATATATATATATATATATATATATATATATATATATATAGTGTTTGGTTCATTTGAGAAATGGTAAATATATGAGAAATAGAGAAGTAATCCTAGCCATTCATATGGTCAAGATCGGATTTGACTAGTCAAATATTGCGGCTTTGACCGGTCAAAATTTGCGGCTTTGATTGGTCAAAAGTTGCGGCTATCCCAAAAATAGAAGGACAATTTCGTAAATTTTACAAAACACACGGGCCTGTATTCATATATGAACATGTATAATTCACATATGAATTATATGTTCATATATGAACTAGTGCAATTCATAACTGAACTCTTTTAACTGATTCATATATGAATCAGTTGAACTAACTAACAGATTCATATATGAATCTGTATGAATCACAAAGATTCATATATGAATCAGTTGAACTAATTAACAGATTCATATATTAATCTTTGTGATTCATACAGATTCATATCTGAACTCATCCCGTGTATTTTACGAAATTACCCCTCTACCTTCTATAGACCACACAAGGAATTATCCGGTGCTTCGCGGTCAAAGCCGCAAATGATGACCAGATGAATGACTAAGATTACTTCTCTATTTCTCATATATTTAACATTTCTCAAATGAACCTCTCCCTATATATATATTGAGTAATCTTAGGTTTTCGTGACAGCTTACACGCACCAACTAATCTCCCAAACGACCACGAATGAACTGGAGTTATTGTAGGTGAACCTCCATGGCTGCAAGGATTTTGGCAGCGGCTAAAATTGAACATGGGGTCATTGCAGGTAAAATGATATTCACTTGCTTTGAAAAAGAGTAGTATAATTAATACGTCAATTTCTGACTTTATTATGATAGTGTTGTTTACGATGCAATGCAGTGTGGATGATTTAAACCGTAAAATAGTCACTTGCTTTGAACATTTTTTTAAATCACAAGCCAAACCATGGATGATTTAAAGTGTAAAATATTGCATCGTAAAATACGGGACAATCAGGTGAAAATAAAAACCTTAATTGACAACTTCTTATTTAGGCTATGTTCGGCAAACTAGCTTATAAGTTAGCTTGTAGCTTATAAGCTAGCTTTTCAAAACACTACTTTGAGTAGCGTTTCAATAAGCTAGTTTATGGTCATCCGAACGTGTACCAGGAAAAAAAAGCTAGCTTTTTTTGCCGAACATAGCCTTAGTAATCTAAATAACTAGTGTACTCTCACAAGATTAAAAAAAGTCTAATGAACCACTTCTTACAAAAGTTTGTAAACATGGATTGTACTTGCGTTGATATTTATTAGTTATGACTTAATGTTCTATAATTATCGTAATCACTCTTAATATATATTGGTAACTGTGGGTTTTCTGGATAGCTTATGTGCACCGATTAATCCCCGGACGACCACTAATGGCATGGAGTTATAGCAGGTGAACCTTCATGGCCACAACGGCTTTGATAGCGCCTGGATTTGAAACATGTGTAGATGAGATTCTCCACTAGTTTCACAACCCAAGTGGTTTAATAAATATTATTTAATTCATATAAATATAAGATATTTTATTTATATACATACAACCTAATTAATAGAAAAAAATAATATGAGGTGCAATGCAGTGCGATTTAAAATGATTTCAGTAATTCAAAACTGCAAATCAAACCGTAAAATACGATGTAAAAAAATATAAAACGTAAAGCATTTCGACCGCACGGTTTAGTGGTGCAATGCAGATGATAATGCAGGTTGTGCGGTATTTTTTAAACACCTCTAATTACTACTGTGAAGTCTCTACATTGATCGATATCTAAATTCATATACTTACTGTTAGAACAAGTAGTATTTATCACATTGCTTGTTCTTTGCTTAATCCCGCATAGGATGAGTGAGGAACCTCTTATTGATTTATAAGATGAAATTGATTTGAATTATTGGAAAGTGATTTGGAGGGAACTCAAAGGGGTAAATTCACGAGGGGTTCTTTTGGCAATATTATATAGTTGAGGGACTATATATATATATATATATATATATATATATATATATAATGAAAGACTTAGCATTTAGCATTTTGCACTTGCAGATAAAATTCCTTACTTTTTTTTGTCCTAACAGTTAATGACAAGTTAAATTTTCCGTTAACTTTCAATTAGTTTGTTTCGGTTATTTTTTGAGGGAAAACTGAAACATTGCAACTGTTCATGAACTATTGCATCTGTTCATGAAAGGTTGCATCTTTTCATGAAAGGTTGAAATATATATATATATGTTTTTTCCTTCAATTTCCTTCAATTTTGTTTTTCATCTTCTTCATCATATCACAACCATGATCATGAGAAGAATTTGTACGATCGTTGCCTACAGTTCTTAAAACTTGAGGTCATGGGAAGGAATTAGCCTAGATCTCAACGACCTAGTGGGAGATAATATTTCTTAAGGATAGTGATATACTCACGTCCTCATTTTATCGCTTTGATTAATTTCAGTTCTGTCATATACTCCGTTTCTAACAAACTTAAGGAATAATGAACATGGATGCTTCGACTACTATGCTAAAGATGGTTTGTCTAGATTCCATCAAACTTGACAAAATGGATGGAATGAACTTCACTCGTTGGGAGGAGAAGATGAAGTTTCTTGTTGATGGAGTAGGCGTTTGAATTGGAATTTCTTGCTGAATCGGGGAATTTGATTCAGTTGATATATCTGAAATGGTTGGATGATTATTCCTCGAATTTTTCGATCTGTCAAACACAACAGGTTTAGTCATTCTAGTACCAAGAAATTCATCATAAAATAATTCAAACAGTAAATCTAAGTCAAATAAATGAGATGTCGACGATGACGCTTTATCCGATTTATTATCACTAATCACCGGTTCTGGACTGATCTGCCCAAAAGCTAAAACTCTAGTAAGAACGGGTTCTGAACTACTTTGAACAGAAGCCATCTCCTCATCGAATGTAATGTTGACGCTATCTACAACAATCTTTAACTTCTTCAGGTATACTCTGTAAGCAGCAGACGTTTGAGAATAACCAATAAAAATGCCTTCTTCAGATTTTAGACTGAACTTGTTCAAGTTCTCCTTGTCATTCAATACGAAACACCTGCATCCAAAAATATGGAAGTGTTTAATGCTAGGTATTCTATTATTTATTAAATCATACGATGTTTTATCGAACCGACGATGGATAATGGATCAATTTTTCATGTAACAAGCAATCGACACAGCTTCAGCCCACAAAAATAGATGTAATTCTGATTGACTCAACAAAGTACGAGCGGCCTCGACTAGCATTCTGTTTCGTCTCTCTACGACTCCATTTTGTTCAGGCGTTCTGGTAGCAGAAAACTGGTGTGTTATCCTGACCGATTCGAGATAATTGTGTGTCCCACAATGTATATAGATCAAGATGTAAACAATAGATTTTCAATTCAAACACTCTTTTATTGATTTCAATTTCACAGTACAATATTTCTCTCTCTAACTCAAGAACATGCTCAATACAATGAATCAATACTCTCTCAAAAACTTTTTTCACAACAAGATACCATATACCTATTTATACACACACCACAAACTCTCACGAAACTAAACACGCATAAAGCTAAACACACACAACACTATGAAAAACAAAAATACAATGTTTGACTTTGACTTTATTACAGTGAACTTTGACTTTGATGCTGAGAGTTGACTTTAGCTTTAATCTTCAGTAATCAGTCTTCTATGATCTTGTATCCAACATATTTATGCTCTAACAATCTACCCCTTTGGATTCAAGATCATCTTTGAAAATTTTTGCAATAACATCTTCCCCTTTGATTTAATCTGTGCAATCTACAGTATTTTCTTTAGACTTCATCTCTTTGTAACAAATCTTCTTTAAGCACAAACAATACAATCTTCTCTTCCTTGAACTGAACTCTTCCTAAGTCTGTCTTTGAAGAATATTAACAATCTCCTCCAAATATGATAGAAACGATCTTTAAAAATCTCCCCAAAACTATCACAAAAACTCTTTCAGACTCCGGAAAGAAAACTATCTTCAAATTTAGAATTAGATTGCTTTAGCAAAATATCTTCAAAGAAATTTTTTTGTAAAATCTCACAACTTCAGAATTCTTTGATCTTGCTCTTTCAACTTTCATACTCTTCTTTCACAAATGACTGAAACAAACGATCTTGGACATTTCTTTAACTTTGAACTTTCTGAATCTGACATTTCTATAATTCATCTCCCCCTTTTTGATGAATAGAGCATCGATATTGTTAGATTTGTTTTTATAGTAATCATTGTATTTATTTTCTAGCTTTTACTGTGCTTATTGTTCATTTCTGTTTTGTAAAGGCTAGGGGTATTTAAGTCCCCTTAGAGCCTTTGTTTTGTAACTTTTGGCACTCACTCTCAATATATCAGATTGAACTTTGCGCTTCATATTTTCTCTCTCTACTTTCTCTCTCTAAAGAATCAGTGATCTTGGACTCTCAATTGGTATCAGAGCAATCTGAATCTTGAGAGGATTGAGAGATTGTTTTTCTATATCTGAATTTGTGATTGAAATCGAAAATTTGATCGATTTTCTTGATTTTTTTTAAGAAAATCTCGTTTTCTTGATTTCTCATAAAATTTGGATCTGTTTGTGATTGAATTCATGCGAATTTGATTTCTTTAGCTGCGTTTATGATAATCGATTGTATTTGATTCACAAAGTTTTCTTTAAAAAACATGATTTGATTCTCAATTTGGTGATTTTGTGTTTTTCTGGAAAAACGCCGTTCTCGTTCTGTTCTTTGTCGAATTTTTAGATTTTGTTGATATTAATCGAAATTGTTTGATAAAATGTGTTAGAAAGAAGTTTTCGAAGTTCAGTGTATGCTTTTCTTGGTTAAATTTCGAAGTTGTAGTTGATCTTGCGTGAATTGGTGAGTTTATGAAGTTTGCGTCTCATTCATGATGGTTTGCGCTTCATTCATATCAGTTTGCGTTTCATTCATATACTTTGCGTGTCATTCATAGTCTCTGCATGAATTAGTAATGTTCCCGAACTTTGCGTTTTATTCATGAGAGCTTGCGTGTGATTCATATATGTTTGCGTTTTATTCTTATGCTTTGCGTCTCTTACATTCCTTCATAAATTTTGTGATCTAACTCGTATGTTAGTAATTTTGTCAGGTTTACGATTCTCATTGGAAACGCAAAGCTAAGTTTCTCGGTTCTAGTCTGACACGCAAACCATCAGTTTGCGTTTCTCTCTTCAAGTGAAAAGTCTTAGTGCATCAACCGCAAAGTCTCTCACCCGCGAAGTCAGCAAACGCAAAGCTCAGTTTGCGTTCCCCTCAGCAAACGCAAAGCTCAGTTTGCATTCCCTTCAGCAAACGTAAAGCTCAGTTTGCGTTCCTCTCAGCAAACGCAAAGCTCAGTTTGCGTTCCCCTCTGCAAGCGCAAAACCTTCTTTGCGTTCCTCATTACAAACGCAAACCTCTAGTTTGCGCGTCTCTCATACTTAGACAATTTTGCTGAAATTTCTGATTTTTTCACAAGATGTCTCTACAAGCACAACTATACAAGAATGACCTCATGATGTCTTTGGGGTCCGATACTCGTCCACCAGTTCTCATCAATGAGAATGAATTTGAACAATGGCAGGATCGGTTCATCAACTTTATTGAAAGGCAACCAAATGGGGAAAACATGATGAAATCACTAACTCAAGGTCCTATGGAAACACCAAGGAAAATGATCCCAGCTACTGCTACTACTCCAGCTACAACTGTTGAAAAAGCTTTAAGAGAGTATGAAGCTGAAGAAGTCTTAAGATATCAAGCAGACAATCAGGCTAAGTCAAACCTGATCCTTGCTCTTCCCAACTCCATCTATAACAGAATCGATTGTTTCAAACATAACCTAATGCTGATGTGGACACAACTTGAGAAGATCATGCTTGGTACTGCAATGTCCACTCAGTTACGACAGACCAGGTACATGAACAACTTTGAAAAGTTCAAGGCCAAGGATGGGGAAAGTTTGAAAAGTGTTTTTGATCGATTCTGGGTTGTTATCAATGATCTCTACAAGATTAAAGTTACCAAGACTGAGTTGGAGGCAAACTTGAAGTTTCTGAACGCTTTACAATCTGAGTGGAACAAGTCATGCCATAGAATGAGAAATGATGTTAGAATCTCAACCATGCCAATTCAGGAGTTATATGAAATCTTTATGACAGATGAATCTTTGGTAATGGAGAAGAAGGCGAAAATGGATAAGAAGAATTAGCTTATGATGGATCTACAGATGATGATGGTGAAGCACTCGAAAAGGCCATGATTCTTTTGACTCAGCATTACAAGAAACAATTCAAGCACAGATCTGGGTCGAACAACTTGCGGTTTACTTCTGGTTCTAAGAAGATAGAACCTGGTGCTCCTTCAAAGACATACACTCCAAAGTATGAACCGGCAAAGGTAGTTGACCAAAAGAAAGATGACAAAAAGGTGATGAATTGTTTTAACTGTGGGAATCCTGGACATATGGTCAAGGATTGCAGAGTTAAAGTGGTAAAGGATGCTGTTTTTTACCGAAAGAAGTTGGCTCTTGCTGAAAAGAAAGAAAGTGGAACCATCCTGTTGGCCGAAGAAGAATACTGGTTGGACCATTCAGACAATGAGGCCGAAAATGAGGAAATTGCGGCTATGTGCTTTATAGGAGATGACAATTCTGATGATGAGGAAGAGGATACCTCATCTGATGGTTCTGAGGTAATATCTGAGTTTAACTATAATTTCTTCTTATCTCAAATGAATGTTTTTATCACTGCTTTGCATGATTTGCGCTCAAAGTTCGTTTCTGAAAAGGTTAAAAATCAAGAAAAGTCTGATTTAATTGATAAACTGCAAATTTCTTTAAAAGATGAAAAATCAATTTTAATTGATACAAAAGAGAAATTTCAAAAGCAGTTAGTTGATCTAGAAAATTCAAATCAGACTTATCATGATTCGTTGACTGAACTGACTTCTTCAAATAAAATCCTTTTAGAAAAGATAATTGTTTTAGAAAAGAAATTGTATAAAAGAGAACAGTCTGAGCAAACAATTTTCATGAATAAACCAAGGAGTGAAGAAGCCATAAAAGAAAAGTGGGGACTTGGTTTTGAAAACCCGCATTTTTTAAATATTTCTAAAAATGAAGTTCCTACTTTATATGAATATGATTACTTTACTCTTGCAAGATATGCTCCTCAGTTTAAATTCTTTTGGACAACTGAGAAACAAATTTTGGAAGAAGAAAATGTGAAGAGAATGAAAAACAAGAGGATGGAAATGCCATTTGTTTACACTTCTGAAAATGCAAAGTATTTTCCTGATTAATCTAAGAAATCCAGAAAATTTCAAAATCTTTTTAATGTCAAATCTTCCAATAAATCTTCATTTTCAACAGATTTTGTGGATATTTTTGCTAACACTGATAAGGAAAATGTATCTACGATGTCTTATGATACTAAGAAATACATTCCTCCATTAGTGTTAGAAGAAAAAATTGTTGATCTTGAAGATCGATTGGAAGAACAAAATCTTCAAACTTGTTTAGAAAATGATTTATTTCTTTTTATAATGAAAACAAGTTTTGCAAATAAAATTTCTTCTGGATTGTCAAAAGACTCTAAGGAAAATTCTAAAGTTTTGAAAAACAATGGCCATTTGCGTTCCACATTGGAAACGCAAACTGAAGGTTTGCGCATGCAGTTAGAAACACAAAGCTCAGTTTGCGCCTCCAATGGGAAGCGCAAACCTCCTCCAGACTTGTGCAATTTTGAAAATTTTCACTCCAAGGCTAGTTCTTCAATGTCAAATGCTAAGACTGATTTCTTTGATAAAGTTTCTTCTTCTGATTCAATTATTGATACTTTTTTACTGCTAAATGCTCAATTTTATAAAAAGAAGTGTAAAAGAAGAATATCAAAGAAGTCAAAGATACATGATACTGTCTTATCTGAAAATTCTAATGTTTCTGATTTTTCTTCTTCAGATCGGACTGTGAGGAAGTCACCAAGGCAGATTTGGAGGATGAAACAGCAAAGATTAGAATCTGAACTGTTAGGAGTAAACTATGTAGACAATCTTTGTGATACTGATACATTTGCTTCTTGTAATAAAAACCCAAAATATTCTTTTAAGCAAATGTTTGATATATCAAAGAATATCTCATATGCTTCTTCTAGTTCTGATTCTGATAATTGTGTTTTATCTTCTATTGATAATTGCTTTCATTCTTTCATGAAAAATAAATCTGTGAGAAATAAGAGATATAAATCTAACAAGGGACCCATAAGCATATGGGTACCTAAAAAGGTGTAGTTTCTGTGTGTGCAGCTTAGTCAATTATGGTATCTGGATTCAGGATGTTCAAAACATATGACTGGCAACAAATCACTTATGTCTAATTTTAAAGATAAATGTTGCGGTCGTGTGAAATTTGGTAACTGTGAGACTGCTCCGATTCTTGGTTATGGTGATCTAGTTCAGGGTAACATAACTGTCAAAAGAGTAAGCTACGTCGAGGGTCTAAGTCACAACCTTTTCAGCATAGGACAATTCTGCGATAAAGACCTTGAAGTCAGCTTCAAATCCAAAAGAGTTGCAGTGAAGAATGATAATGGCAAGGATCTTCTGATAGGAAAAAGACATTCAAATTTGTATACCATTGATCTTTCCAAGATCAAAATTCCTTCAGATATCTGCTTGCTTTCTAAAGCTTCAGTTCAAGAAAGTTGGATTTGACACAGACGTTTAGCTCATCTCAACTTCAAGTATATGGATCGCCTGGTCAAGAATGACTCAGTGAGAGGTCTTCCAGTTCTCCGTTTCCAGAAAGACCATCTATGCCAGGATTGTGAGAAAGGAAAAATGAAGAGAGCTCCTCACAAGCCTAAGCCTGAACATTGTACTTCGGCTATTCTTGATCTTTTGCATGTTGATTTGTGTGGTCCGATGAAGACAAAGAGTTTAGGACGTAAGAAATATGTTTTGGTGATTGTTGATGACTACTCCAGATATACTTGGGTAAAATTTCTGAAGTCAAAAGACGAGACTCCTGAAGTACTCATCAATCTCATCAAGACAACTCAGACAAATAAGCAGAAGCAAGTAAAAGTGGTAAGATCTGACAATGGGACTGAATTCAAAAACAGTACTCTTCAGGCATTCTATGAATCTCAAGGAATACAACAACAATTTTCTGCTGCACGTACTCCGCAACAGAACGACGTTGTTGAAAGAAGAAACAGAACGCTTGTTGAGTCCGCCAGATCAATGCTTGCTTATTCAGGTCTACCTTTGTCTTACTGGGCTGAAGCAGTATCAACTGCCTGTCATACACAGAACAGATCAATTCTGCATCGTCGTTTCAACAAAACACCGTATGAACTTATGAACGGGATCAAACCGAACATCAAGTATTTCAAGTCATTCGGGTGTAAATGCTACGTTCTGAATGACAGGGAGAATCTCAACAAGTTTAGTCCAAAGGCAGACGAGGGTATATTCGTGGGTTATTCTTCAAACTCTGCTGCTTATAGAGTTTTTCTGATCTCTGCAAGAAAGGTCATAGAGAGTGTCAATGTAAAATTTGACGAAGCTGCTGATTTGGTTTCTAGTCACTCAGGCTCAGAACCCGCTTTTACTGGCAATTCAGTTTCTGAACAAATCAGTTCAGAACCTGCTCTTTCACCGGATAACCAGGATTCTTCTACTCCCTCTCCTAATCTTTCTGATCTTGATTTTCTGTTTGAAAATTTTTATGATGATGTGCCTAGATCTAATTCTGAAAATGTTTCTAATGTTTTGAATCAGGAAACTGAGAGCTCATCTATTCCAAATTCCGCTGCATCTATCTCTGACAATGATGCTGCTCCAGTCTCTCCTATTCAACAAGAACCGACACAACAAGATTTTGTTCAATCAGACACTGTTCAATCAGAAGCTGAACCTATTGATGAAGAAAATACTCAAGAAGAGTCTATTCAAGATCAACCTGTTCAGGAGGAATCAATTCAGGAAGAAGTACAGAATGATGTTATTCAACAAACTGTTCCTGAATCTGATTCAGAGATTGTTGAGATACCTCCTCCTCAAGTGGAAACTATTTATATCTCTTCATCTGATGTTGAAGTTTCTGAACCTCCCTCTCTTCAATTAGAAGTGGTTCAAGATGTCATTGATCCTCTCCCTCATACAACAAAATGGACAACATCTCATCCAATTCATCAAATTATTGGAGATCCTCAAGCCAGTGTTTCTACACGCTCCAAAACGGCTACTTCCAACGAATGTCTCTTCACTTGCTTCCTAAGCAAGATTGAACCTACAAAAGTTTCTGAAGCATTGGAAGACCCGGATTGGATTATTGCTATGCAAGAGGAGATCAATCAATTTAATGCGCTCAAAGTGTGGAGACTTGTACCAAGGCCGAAAGGAAAAAGCATAATTGGTACAAAGTGGATATTCAAGAACAAAAAGGATAAAGATGGTATCGTTGTGCGAAACAAAGCAGGGTTGGTAGCCAAAGGATATCGACAAGAAGAAGGTATTGACTACGATGAAACGTTTGCACCCGTTGCCAGATTGGAAGCTATCCGAATGTTTCTTGCCTTCGCTGCTTATCGCAACTTCACAGTATATCAAATGGACGTCAAGACGGCATTTCTCAATGGCAAGCTGAAAGAATAAGTATATGTATCTCAACCAGAGGGATTTGTTGACAAAGATCGTCCAGATTATGTATATTTTCTCGATAAAGCATTGTATGGTTTGAAACAAGCTCCACGGGCATGGTATGACGAGCTGTCAGCTTTCTTGGTCAAATCCGGCTTCACCAAAGAATCTATCGATACTAATCTTTTCATTTATAGAACTAATCTTGATATCTGCTTAGTACAAATATACGTAGATGATATTATTTTCGGTGCGACTAACAAATCATTGTGTACTTGGTTTTCTGATCTTATGACCTCTAGATTTCAGATGAGCATGATGGGAGAAATCAATTTCTTCCTCGGCTTACAAGTGAAGCAGCTTCCTGATTGTAGCTTCATCAATCAGTTAAAGTATATATTTGACATCTTGAAGAAATTCAAGATGGACAAATCTACTTCAATCGGAACGCCGATGGCTCACGGTGCAAAACTCGGACTCGATCCAGATGGAAAAGTTGTGGATCAAAAGACATACAAAGGGATGATCGGATCACTGATGTATCTAACTGCCAGTCGCCCGGACATAATGTTCTCCACGTGCTTATGTTCCCGATTTCAAACTAAACCAAAAGAATCTCATCTTTTAGCAGTCAAACGCATTTTTAGATATATTAAAGGAACTCCTTATTTAGGATTATGGTATCCTAAAAGTTCTGACTATAATTTGATTACTTATTCAGATGCAGATTTTGGAGGTAATCAATTGGACAGGAAGAGTACTTCTGGTCATCTTCAGTTTTTAGGTGACAGACTGATAAGCTGGGCGTCGAAAAAGCAAAACTGTGTTTCAATATCAACAACCGAAGCTGAATACGTCGCTGCAGCTAGTTGCTGTGCTCAAGTGCTCTGGATGAAAACGCAACTTCGGGATTACGGGATGTTGTACAAGACAGTGCCAATATACTGTGACAGCAAGTCCGCAATTGCGATATCGGTCAATCCAGTCCAACACACTAAGACCAAGCACATAGACATGAGATACCATTTTATAAAGCATCACGTGGAAGAAGTTACTATTGAATTATATTTTGTACCAACTGAATATCAACTTGCTGATATCTTTACAAAAGCCTTAGATGAAAAACGTTTCAATTTTTTGCTTTCAAAATTAGGCATGTTGAATTTAAAAGTTTAAATCTTTACAAATTTTATTCTATACAATAAAATTTTATAGATTTTCTTCTTTTGAATAAAACGTATGTCTAGGATCATTTACAAGTTCTTTGTTAATATTAAAGTTTTATATGTTCAAATTTCAAGTCTTACAAAAGTCGAAAAGTCAGCAACATGTTTGTAGCTTTTAATACTGCTTTAAAGATATGTAAGTCTGAATTTTTATAGTTTACTTTGCTTAGACTACCTAAATGATCAGAATTATAGATCGGAATGAAAATATGGGCTAAGCATTTAGACGTTGATCTGAGTAATTGAGATGAATAATAAATTCTTAAAAATACAGAAATTTCTGGGTTTAAAAGTTTGTACCTGTGGCCTTTCTGGTTTGGGAAAGTAAGTTCCGTGGGATTCTCGACATCTGGTCCCCTAAGGTCATTTAGTCTGGGAGTGATCGAACAGAAATCCTTCTATAGAATCAGATAGAAAGTCATGTTCTACTGGTATGAATGGGTTTAGGATGTGTCGATGTAGCCTTTCTGATATGGGAAAGTAATTTCCAAGGGGTGCTTGACACCTAGTCCCCTAAGGCCAACTGGTCTGGGAGTGGCTGACCCAAATCCTGCAATAGGGTCAGATAGAAAGTTACGTTTATGGCATGTTCTTTACTTAATTAACTCTTTGATTAAAAGATGCCAAAGTGCACGCGCTTAAAAGATGCCAAAGAGCACACTCATGTTAAGATGCCAATGTGCACACTGCTAAAAAGATGCCAATGAGCACACATCTCATGATACTTGGTGATATGTTTGAGTTGTAATAAACCTGTAAATTTGTGAAAGTCTTAATTTTTGATAACTTAGTGTCAGTACATGCAAAGTTTTCTATAATAATTTTAGAAATGCATTTTTCTTGAAGCTAATTGAAGTTCACATGCGAGCACACTGAATAGACAAATGGAAGTTTTTGAAACTGAACATGTCTTAACTTGATATGCAATTATACTTGTTCTTGCATCCAACAATATATGCTTGATTTCAACTGATTGATAAATCTGTGAAATTTTACTGAATAGACTTTAATTTGTTTAGTGTTTAAAATTTTATATGTTCAGTTGTTACAAAATTTATATTCAATATGATCATCTTTCATACTGATGTCTTTATGTTTGAGTATCTCTGTTGTTTGTATATGGTCTGTGCAATTTTCAAGGGGGAGAGCTAATCTGAAAAAGTTATCTGAACTTTTCTGTGTTTGAGGGGGAGTAAGGAAGAAAATTATCTGTACTGATCAGAAGTTAAATAGGTATGTTTCTCAGATTTTTCTACACATTTGCTATACTAACAGTTAAATTTTTGTGCATTTGTGTAGGGGGAGCAAAAGGATTTCAGGTATATATATATATATTTTTTTTACATTTTTTATTTTTATTTTTATGATATATTTTTTTTAGATTTAGTTTTTGTTTTAGTTTTTTAGGTTCAAATAGTGTTTTTTCTTTTCATTTTCATTTTCCCGCCTACCTGTTCATTGCTTTCTGACTTTTCGGCTCCTCATTCTCTTTGTCGTTCTCTGTCTTCACGGTTCTAATTTGATTGCTTTCAGATTGTGATTCGAGAAATCAGGTATGTGTTCGTCTTTTCTTTTGATTTGTTGTTTTGATTAGCATTGTTTTTCTGGTTTGTTTGATTTTGATGTTTTGATTTGTGTACTGTGCCATTTACGTTCAAAGTACTGTTCATTGTCTTTGATATTCAGATTCGAGTTTCTTTGTTCAAATTGAGTCTTGGGTTTTGTTTAGAACTACTAATCGATCTTCAGGTATGTTACTTTTTACTTTAATTTCTTGTTATCTAGATTTAATTTGAGTTTTTTATGGTTTTCGGTCTGAATCGCGAAATCTAGGTTTTTGTACAAGGATGATAGACCCGCAAAGTCTACTTTGCACGTCTAGTTAGAAACGCAAAGTGAACTTTGCGTGTCTAACTAGAAACGCAAAGTGAACTTTGCGCGTCTAACTAGAAACGCAAAGTCTACTTTGCGCTTCTAACTTGTGTAAACCTTTTGTTCCTTCTAGTATAGTTTACGTATCAACTAGGACACGCAAAATGTACTTTGCGTCTCCTCTTTGACACGCAAACTTTCTTTTTTGTTTTACTTCGTGTTTTGATAAGGTTTTGATATCAAGTATGTTTGACCCGCAAAGTGAACTTTGCGAGTCTAGTTAGAAACGCAAAGTGAACTTTGCGTGTCTAACTAGAAACGCAAAGTGACCTTTGCGCGTCTAGTTAGAAACGCAAAGTGAACTTTGCGCGTCTAACTAGAAACGTAAAGTGAACTTTGTGCGTCTAACTAGAAACGTAAAGTCTACTTTGCGCTTCTAACTTGATACGCAAACCTTGGTTTGCGCTTCTAAAGTGGCACGCAAACTATACTTAGAATTTTTTTTTATTTTTTGTCTAATTATTTTTCATTTTTTTTTCAGGTCTACTATGTCTTCTAAAACCAATACTGGTCCAATGATTCAAGACGAGAATGTCATTCTCAATGATCCGTCTGATCGAGCCTCTCATGATACTCCCATACCGTCACATCCATCTGTTGGGGCCGATCTTTCTGCTTCTCGACGTACACCAAATGATGTGTTCCCAACCATCATGTATATGCCATACAAGCCGAACAACTATCACGTGGACTTTGACCGAATCACGATACATCCAGTGATACGAGCAATTCTCAAAGGTCATCCACTTGCCCCTGCTCTTTCTTACTGCGTAGATGTTCCTGAGGTTTATCTCCAGCAGGCTTGGCATACAATCACAAAGAATGAAATGGCTCGTCCGCACCGTTTTGAGCTTCAAGTAGATCAGTTTGAATCTTTCCTTTCCTACAAGCGACTGAGATTGATACTGGAGCTTCCTGAGCCGAACTCTAGACCAGGACGAACTACATATGACAGTTTTCCATCTGAAGAGGACGTCTATGAAGGGATACGGAATCTTGGATATGTAGGTACTTTGAACAAACCTACAGACTTTGACAAGTCTAATCTACCTCCAGTATGGTATGCACTGTTCTCAGTACTCATCAGGTGCCTGACATCGAAGCATTCTGGCATAGACAGTGCGAGTTTACTGTACCTCCGATTGTTCCATGCAGTCGTCTATGACTTGCATGTTGACTACATGTTTATTTTTTGGACCGAACTCTCAGAGGTGGTACATGACAAGTTCACCAACAAGAAACGGAAGTTCATTCCGTTTGTCAGATTTCTGAAGCTCATTGTTCGAAGCATGCTTCGTAGCAATCCAGCTATTCCTCGCAGGTTATCTTGGCCTCAGGTTCCAGACTCGGAAATGACTTATATTCAGAAACAGAAGAAGACTTTCAACTATTCTATGACTATTCCATATGCTCTTATTGCCAACTACGCTGATGTTGCAGATGAGGATGTCATAGAATATTGTATGGAAAATGAGTTCATGGAAGTTGTACAAGATGAGCCTTCTCCTGTCAATCAAGCTGTTGAAAAAGATGTTGAAGTTGAAGCAGCTATTCATGAACAAGAGCCTGAAGCTGAAAAAGAGGCTGAAGATGAGCAAGAAGTTGCAATATTTGTTGAAAAAGACATAGTTCAAGAGGATGTAGCTTCTCAACAAATTGAGAATGTTCTAACTGCAATTGTTACTGAGTCTCCTATTCCTGTTCCTTCTGATGATTCTGATGATGCTGATGATGCTGTTGTTATTGCTAGTGATAATGATGAGGATGAAAGTGATTCTGATGATAGTGATAAACCAAATCTCAAGGTTTATGAAAGGAAGGTTAGAACATCGGAAGTGGTTGTCTCAACAGAAGTTCTCTCTGAAGATGAATCTGTTCCTGTTAATCCTTCGGTTGCACATCTTCAAGTAGATGAATTGGATACATCTTTTGATCAAGCTTCAGCTCCGGTACAAAGTCAAGCTCCAGCATCTTCGCTTGCAGCAATTCAGTCTTCTGATCAAATTCTAGCTGTAGCACTTTCTTCTGATCAAGCTAGGGTATCTTCTGACAAATTCTCTACGTTGAATGATGTTATTCGTCAGTTATCTGAAAGAATGGATGCAGAAAAGGAAGCTCAAATTCTGAAGTTGAAGACTTTCTTCAAAGGAAAGATGCTTGAGACTGATACTTCAGTGATTCCTCCAGAGATTCCATTCAGACGACCAACTGGAGTAGTTCTTCGTGAACCTTCTTCTGTTGTGCCTACATCTACTTCTCCGGTTGTTTCTCTTCCGTTTCCTTCAATGGTTTCTTTATCTGCGGGAATTTCTACATCTGCTCCTTCAAGATCTTCTCTAAATGATCTTCCTATTTCAGAGTTGATAGATTTGCTCTATGCTCGACTTCTCTCTATGTCGCCGCCTGAACATCAAGATCAAGATCTTATCTCTCTTTTACGAAACTTCCAACCTACGCCGCCTCCAGTTCCTTCGTCTGACTCTGATAGGATCACTGTTTTATCTGATGAGTTTCATGCATTCAGATCAGAAGTTCGATCAAGTTTTGCTGATCTCAAATCGTTTATGTCTCAAGCCTTCTCTGATTTATCTTCAAGGCTTGATTCTCATGACTAAAGCTGCAGAACTGAGGCCGGCCCGTCTCTTAAGCCCCGACATGACCAAGATGATCCTGATCATCAAGGCCATGAGGGGGAGATGGCAAAGAGACCAAGAGTTGAAGGATCTTCTGAAGCTAGAGAAGATATTCAAGAAGAAACGGCTGGTGATAGAGGAAAGAGTGGAGAATCTGTTGAAGATTGCAACATTCAGAATTTAATGAATATGATGATTGAGAATGTTGATCTGTCTTCTTTGCATAATGAACTAAACATTTCTGAGAGTAATATTAACAATAATATGCAAATTGTTGTTTACATGGATCCAGATGTTTCTGCAAGTATTCATGAAGTTGAAGAATCTGAAGCTGCAAATGACATGAGGTCATTCTTTGCTAACTTCATCGAGATTAATTCTGATGATGATGAAGATGTCAGGTTGGAAAAGATATGTCAAGTCAATGAAGAAGACTATGATGACATCATTATCATATCAGATACAGAAGATGACTCAGTGTTCATGGATGCGAAAGATGAAGAAGAAGCTGACTTGTTATATAGTGATCTTCCTGCTCATGATAAGATTCCTGAATCTGTCAAAAGACACATCTACTCCTGTTGCTAGTTCAGCTCCGACTACCACTATTCCTTCAAGATCATTTGAAGTTGGTCAGTCGTCAAGAGCAGAAGTTGATGTTCCATCTTCTGATCCTGCAATTCCACCATCCATTCTAGAAGAAGGACCAGCTTTATCTAGACATTAAAGGCAAAGGAATTTGCATCGTAGATATTTGGCATCTATGCAAAGATCAACCTTTCTAGAAGACACTCAGAGAAACATCTTTGTCTCTAGAAGAAGGGCGATTAACATCTATGCAATCCTTGGAGTGGAGAAAGAGTCAGATGCCTATCAATATGAGTACTTGATGTTTATCAAGTGTCAGCGCAAAAGGAATAATACCGTTTCTTCTCAACACTTGATTGCTCGAGTGATCAGTGTCACAATCAACAAGTTTGTGAACATCTGGTATCCCGATTTTGAAGTTGAAAGAAGAGACTGCAAGCGGTATAAATTTTCAGAGGCAGACTTCACTGATCTTTCTATAGACGATATTGAATTCTTATTTGATCACTTCAGGAATCTGTATCATAGAACACAGGATATTTCTCAAGCTTTGTTCGTCATCAAAAGATTCATACGACGACAAATCAGATTCTTCCGAGTTTTTGATTTCCAGATGGCTGTAGAAAGCTTCCAACCGGTTGTTAATCTTCTCAGGCCTAACCGAAGCTTACCGAACTTAGAGTCTTATCCTTTTCTCTCTATTGTTGAAGATCCATATGGAGTGGTGTACAAGAATGGCTCTAATGAAAAATGCTTTCTCAGAATTGAAGAAATTGCTCACTACTCCGATGGAACCTTAAAAGTGATCAAGCTACAGTTAGAGCAACGTCTGAAGGAAGCCAAAAGAAGATTTATGGAATCAAGAGAAAATGCATTCCTGGTTGATAATGATGAAATCCGTCTTATCCAGAAGACTTTAGATTCAATTCAAGAAAGATTGAATCTCCGCTCAACTCTAAGACGACTTGAAGTTTTAGTTGGTCTGAATCGATTTCGTCAAAGAGAAGAGCGTCAGTGATTCTTCAAAGTCGCCTGGTTGGTCTATGTTGTGTTTGAAGATTGTTTTTGAAGACCACGGCGCCAATGATTACTAAGGGGGAGATTGTTAGATCTTTTTTTATAGTAATCATTGTATTTATTTTCTAGATTTTACTTTGCTTATTGTTCATTTCTGTTTTGTAAAGGCTAGGGGTATTTAAGTCCCCTTAGAGCCTTTGTTTTGTAACTTTTGGCACTCACTCTCAATATATCATATTGAACTTTGCGCTTCATATTTTCTCTCTCTACTTTCTCTCTCTAAAGAATCAGTGATCTTGGACTCTCAGATATCATCAAAACTTTTCCCATGAAATGTCTTTGGCCAGTTTGATATTTTGAACTGAGCCTCTGATTCACTGTCAAGTCGCCAAGATATTTATCTAGATCTTTACAAATCCAGACAAAATAAGAAAGGTAACACCTGAATCAACAAATGAATCAGTTAATATGACTGTCAGTAACACAAAGTCACTGTGGGTAACGAATACACAATGTAAAGGAGCTTTTGTTATGTTCACTCCCCCAGGGCTTCCATTCAATCATCGAAACATCAGTGTAAAAATCAAATTTTTGAACGAAGAAGTCAAGAACTCGCAAGATCTGGAAAACGCGCTAATGACGAACACACAATTCGAAGAACTCGCACAGGCTTAAAACTCGCAAAAGAATGAAGAACTCGCAAGCTGTGATGTGCGAGAAATAGAAACACGTAAAACCCTTTATGCGAGTTTCTACTATTTATTTCATTTGTCTTGCGCGAACAGTGATCTGCGAGAAGTGATCATCTGCAACTTTACATTTAGCGCGAAGTGGAAAATCAGAATTTTTTTCTAAGTCTCGAACACGCAGACGCATTGCGCGAAGCGGTTTCGGAGAAACGCGCAACTTGTGTCTTGCGAGAACTCAAAACTCGCACAATGTTGCCTACGAGAAGCTCAAAACTCGCATGTAGTCTCTTGCGCGAAGCTCAAAACCCACGTGCTAAGTTTGCGGAGGGGGACAAAGTTTCATACTTAGAATATTTTCTGATTTTTTTTTCAATATTTGACCAATTTTGACTTTTTGTAGTACAGGTTGTTTCTGAATTTCGGATGATCAAAGAGATATTCTGATGAAAGCGGTCAAAGAGATATTCTGATGAAAGGAAAATACTGAGAGAAGAAGTCAGTGCATTAAAGATAATTAATGAAAGTCTTCTGAAACAGACTTCTGGGCTGAATGATGGAAAGATACTGAGTCTGGAAGCTGAGAATACTGAGCTAAAAAGCAAGATCTCTGATTTGGAAAATCAAATTGCTCAGATCCAACAAAATGATACTATTGGTAAGTATGAGAAGATAGTTAAGAGTCTGGAGACTGAGAATCATGAGCTGAACAAGAAGATTTCTGACTTAGAGCAGCAAATTGCTAAAGAAAGATCTGATTTTGAGAAAGACAAGACCAAGTTTGCACAGAACTTCTCAGAATTTTCAAGAAAAAGTTTTGAAGAGAAGAAAGGTGTTGAGCTCAAATGTATAAAACTTTCTCAACAGATTTCAGATTTTGAGAAAGTAATCATTTTAGAAAGAGAAAAGTTTGAGAAGGAGAAGAAGACCATAGAACAAAAGAATGTTGGAATCTTTAAAGAAATATCTAGTCAAAGAAACAATGTTGAGAAGGACTTTGAAGAAGAAAGACAGACAAGTTATCTGAACTATCCACAAGTGCACTAAAAGAACAAAGAGCGAAGTCTGAATTCAAGAAAGAGATTGACCTGCACATCAAAGAAAAAGAACAGTTTATCTTCTAAGATAAAAGAGCTTGATGATATTGTTTCAAAGGTGGTGGTGACTGAGCACACGACTCCAGAGTCAAAAATCCACACACTTAGAAATAGTTCAGTTGGCTCTAACAAGACAGCCTCAAGCTCACATCAGAAAATTGTTTCTTCTGAAAGGTCAGTTAACTCATTTGATCAGATTCGTACAACTAACATTTTCTTTGATAAGAATGTAGATGGTTCAGATACATTCAGAAGAAGGAGATATAAAGAAGAAAAGCCGGTTTGGAAGGTGAAATCAGTTGATGTTGGAAAGAATGATGAGAAGAAGGATGAGAAGAAAGGAAACAAATCATTTGTACATGCATCAAAAGCAAAGAAGAACAATGTGCGGAAAGGTAAACCTGATCTTGTTTACTCGAGAGATCAATTAATCAGGTTGTCTTATAAGAAAAATTACTGTTCTTACTGTTGTATATATGATTTTGTTCATAAAACTAGTGATCATTACTGGTATGGTTCTTATTCTATTACTCCTAATAGAACTGCAACTCACAAATATGGACCCAAATACCAGTGGGTACCAAAGCCGAAAGATGAATCTGTGTTACAGGCACCTCAAGTCAAGGGGGAGTAAGAGAACCAAGGCTTCTGAATACCACAGTTTAGAACCCGTACCTCAATGATAAAGAGTGTGACTTCTAAACACAACAATTTAGGACTCGTACTTCAACGAGAAAAGAGATGATACTCCCAGGCTGATAAGAGATTGTACTCCGGTACTCAAATGAGGAAATCAACCTTCAAGGGGGAGTACATATTTTTCTGACAATATGCATTCAGAAGATATGATGATCTACACTTCAAGAGGAGTTGTATCTGATCTCTATCATGTTTTTCACCGACATATTTTAGATGCATATTTTTAGGGGGAGTAAAGGATTATGACTTCTGATTAATCAAATCAGAACTCGTACATTCAATGTTTTACTGATTTTTATCTTTTATTTTTCAATAAAGTTTTTGTGAATAAAACTTTTCACTTTGACGACTTTGTAACTGTTTGCAGATTGAGAGGATGTTTACAAGATCATATTCTATATGACTTAAAGCTTGACTTCATGAGACAGATCGAAAAGGTTTATTTCTAATCTTAATCTCATATGTATCTGAAATAAGGACACTTTCAGGTATGAAAACATGATTTTTAAATGTTCAAACCACTTCTGATTCTTAAACGATTTCATGAATATAGACGTGTGATTTTAAATGTTTTCATTATACTTGTGTTGAAATGTTGTACAAACCGTGTGTTTCCAAAGATTAATACTTGTGTATTATCTTTTTTATATACTTTCAAGTATTCATACACACGGGTTTAATTTTTGATTGAACTTGTTCTTACCATGTCTCTAAATTGAAACAAATTTTCGATTGTAAGACACCCCAATTGAATTTCAATGAATTTTGAGAGTAATTTCATTTCTAAATATTTCTTTCAAGAATGTCTATATATTGGCTCGTATAGACAACATCCAATTTTTGCTGACCTAAGTCTTGCTTGTTATATCATTTTTATTTGATAATTTCATACAATGTCAGATTTTCAAACAAGTTTCTTGCATTCATGTCATTCTTTCAATATACTTCTTTGAAATATATTCAGTGAGCATACATATATCTGACTTGTATATTTTGTGTGCTTTAACTACAAAGTTAAATCATTTTGAGCAATGTGTTCTTTTAGGACAATACATGGGTTCATTGTGTGAGATTAAATGATACTTCTATGGATTCACGTTAACCAGTATTTTCTACCCAAGAAGTTAATCCTTGAGTGATCGATTATGTGAGGAGTCAAATACTGAGTGTGGGTTGAGTGATGAGGTAAAATGTAAAAGAGAGTTTGGTTAGAAGTGAGCTCAATGATTCAAAGAAAGAGGGTGAAAGAACAGAGTAAAAGAATATTAAACTCTGCACCAACTTTTTCTGAGTCGGTCAGCCATATTACTAGTGTTTCACAATTCTTAGTGAACATTATTGAAATAGGCAACTAGCCCATGCCAACTCTTGATAAATACCCCACCAGCTACTCATTTTCTTCTCAAAAAGGAAATGTTTCATATTTCAAGGGGACACAACACATAATCTATCTGATTTTCATTTGGAAAATCTGGATATTGAAAAAGAAGGAAGTCTGCCCCACCTTCACACTTCGATCATGCACAATAGACTCTATGTATAATTATTGTTGTCTCAGTGGTTTACACAATTTTGAGCCTTACAAAAAGCAATCATATGTGCTTAATTCTTTCGAACACTTGCACGAACACACAAGGAAATTTGTTTTTCTTGTCATAACGTTCATAGAAATTCCTTTGTGGTGTTTCGATGATTGAATGGAAGCCCTGAGGGAGTGAACATCACAAAATCTCCTTTCTAATGTGTATTTGTTACATACAGTGACTTCATGTTACTGACAGACATATTAACTGATTCATTTGTTGATTCAGGTGTTACACTCTATTTTATCTGGATTTGAAAAGATCTAGATGAATGTCTTTATGAATTGATGAATAGTCGGATGCTCAGATTTTGAAAGATCAGTGGTCAAATACAGACATTTCTTGATGAAAGTTTTGATGATCAATATGATCTAATCATCAAAAAGGGGGAGACAGTATCAAGAAATGATGATTCAGAAATGTTATAGATGGGGAGAAGATCAAGAAAGCTATTGGAAAGTATTCAAGAATTGTTGGTTTAAGAAAGATTGATTGAAAGCTGAAAGTAAAAGTGTTAGATTAAATTAGCCCCCAATTTAATTGAATGTTTTATAAAGAATTGTATTTTGGGCTTTTTAATTAGTTGTATGGGCTTGAGCCTTTTTATTGTAAATGGGCCCTATTAATAGGTGCACATGGCTCATTTGGTCATTTAGGTTTTGGAGAGAATACACTTTACACACAGAGACTAGGTTTTTCCATGAGAGTCGTTTAAATGTTTAGTGTGGTGTTCTTCACATTTCCTCTTGTGTGTCCCTGAAATCAAGATTCTAATTGCAAACAAATCAAACAAACAAGATGATTACAACTACCTGTTTGATTCAATTCAAACTCAAACTGTATACAATCTCTGTTTTTCACTTTCTCTTTCTAGACAACTATTTCTCTCTCTACAAAACTCTCTCTGGAAAAATGTGTACAAAATTTCTAACCATCTATCTATTAAACATCAAAGACAAGCTATTTATACCTACAACTAATAACAAGGAAAACAAACACAATACAAGAAACTTTTGACTTTTATTACAAAATAATTTTGACTTTTAATGAGAGTTGACTTTCAACCTTGACTTCTTGAATCTTTGAACTTCAGTATTCTTGATCTTGTATCCAACATATTTCTGCTCTAACACCTCTCCATCAATGAATCAAAGCATATGAGATAAGTTCTTGATTATTATGTTCTTAATTTTCATCTTATCTCTACATTTCTATGGAGTTTCTTCATTTGTTGTCTGTATTGGGATCAAACAATTGGTATCAAAGCCAACTGAAGAAATTTTTCTTCAGTTCGGTCATCTATGGAAACAATTGAAGATAGATGATTATTTTGTTGTTTTGGTGATTAGATTGATTCAATCACATGAGCCTTGACACAAATATAATTTTTGTGATTTATTCACTGTTTTGTGCTTATTGCAAATCTATTTCTTCATTTAAATGAGATTTGGATGATCTTTGATAGAACATTTGATTGATTTCTCACAAAATCTGAATTCTGCACACCACATGTTTGATGAAATGTCTATGTGAAGATTTGATTCTATTTGAATTAAATCTGATCAGTTTTATTACATGTGTGTGTTCTTGATCCTTTCTCATTTATTGATCTAACATTTGATAAGTACTAAGTTGATGATTGATCTATGATCTCATCCTTGTGTGTGCTTTAGTCCATAGCCTTTATGGCATCTTGGATTCAAGGCTGTTGATCTTTGATTTGGCTTTATTTATATCCAAGATTGGACTCTCTTTTTACTCAGATTTTGGTTTGAGAGATTTGGATCTGTTTGCTGCTGTGTTCAATGTGATTTGAAAGTTATAATTTTATTGACACAGAGTTGTTTAAATACTTTGGAATTCAGAGTTTGATCATTCTAAAAGATGTTGTGTTCGAGTTTTGTTGGAGCTGCAGAATTTTTTTATGTGATTCCAGATGATGATCATCTTGAGCAATCACAGTTATTATCGAACAAATTGAAGAGAAAACTGTGCAACCACCTCCCTGTTGAATCTTATGTCAAATGTCATCAAAGAACACTTGACAGAATATGAAAGAAATGTTATTTGTGCTACTGCCATGATCAATGAAGTTCCATGAACACTAGATTTGTTCAACAAAATTTACAAATGTAGAATTTCTACCACAGAATGCTCAGCAAGTTGTTATGTTCCAATTAGAAATGTGCAGCCTACACATTGTTTAAGCTGTCAAAGGAGTGTGAAAATGATATCATTTCAATCAGATTTGATGTTGTCAAATTGAAGTAAAGCAGAATATTAGCTGCTGTTTGTTGAACTTTTTGCAGCAGGTTATACACAGATTGATCGAGTTGTTGTAAAAAAAAAGGAAAAGGATGTTGCTGTCCAACTTCTTGATTTTATGCAGATATCAAAGTTCATGTGCAGAGCTTTGATCAAGAGGTTGTCCAAAATTTTTTTGATGTCCAGAAATTTTCGGTTGCTGCTGTTCGGGCATGTGCAGAACCTGAGAATCAAGCAAAAAGTTTATGTTTGATGCAGAGAGTGAACTTCTGAAGCAAGAGACTGGCTTCGAAGAACGTTGAAAAGGCGCAAATGCTGACTCTGTTACTAGATGCATCTAGGATGTAAAGAGATGGTCTAGATGACTGCATTAAACTACACTCTGACATGGCCATGGTGATTTACAGATGTTCATCAAGAATAAGAGAAAATGCCATGGGTTCTTATGAACCATCTCTTATGAAGACAGAATTAAAGAGGCATGCTCAAAATTGACAGAGTTGTTGTCAATCATCCAGAATTTTTTCAAAGCATGTCCAGATTTGCAAATATGTTCGAAAAGTGCATTTCCTGTTCACGTTAGTCAATTTCGAAGAGAGGCAATAAAAACTTGTTCCTGTTTTGATTCGATATTTTAATTTTGAGATTGATCAAAGTTGTGTTGACAGCAGATCATGAACAAATTCGAAATGGAGCAACAGACTGTGATTAAGATGTTAATACAAAATAGATTAATCAAGGTGTTGTCCAAATAGCTTCTGATGTTCGTTTTAAAACAGAAAGTTGATGTTGTTGTTTGATTCAAGTGGCAGTTGATGATGCAGTTGATGTGGCAGAAAGTTGATCATGCATCAATGATGTGGAATACATTTTTCATGGCAATACATTAAGGTGGCAAAGCCACTATTTTCTCATTTCTAAAAGCTATCCAGAATTCGATGTTAACAGATCAGCGGAGCATGCAACATAAGTTTGAGTGTATTTGTTGTTGTCCTTTTGAAATGTATAGAGTTTGACAAATTTGATAAGTGCAGCAGCAGCAGCAAACAAGGTGTTGATCGCTCGTCACGATGAACCAGAGGCTATTATTTGCAGAAGCTGAAGTGCAGAAGTTTCTGCAGAGCCTCTGTTAGCCGTCAAGAGCTCTGCAGAAAGTTCAATCTGTTTGTGCAGAGCTTAACTAGAAAGCTTGATCAAGAAGCAGCTGTACATCCATAAACTTGTTGTTGTATGGAACAAATATGTGCAAATTTGTTGTCCAAACTTCTAAAATTTGCAGAAGTTTGATTTCAGAAGTTCAGAGCTCGACTTTACTTGTGTATAGTGTTCGAAAAGCTTCCAAATTTAGAGATCAGATCAATGCAGAGTTTGACTGTTCATTTATGGAGAGTTGAGATCGACAACTTGTTGTTGTACTATCCATTTGAAATCTGCAGAAGTGTTAATGAACAGTTATGATCCGATTTATAACAAGAATAAATGTTGTTGGTTGTGTTCAATCCCTGTAGAGGCATGTGCAGAAGTTGTCCAAATATATTCAGAAGATGCAATCCCAGATTTGTTCAGAAGGCCTCTGTGCATGTGTAGAAGCAGATCACAGAGGTTGTTGCAGTCCATATAGGTTTTGCAAATCTGATATGACACAAAGACTATTGTGCATAGCCTCTTTAAGGCTGCACACGCACAGATTTTGCTGCTGGTGTACAGAGGCAGATCGCAGAGGTTGTCCAAAAACATTTGTAGAGGCTCTGGACAAAGGGTCCAGAGGCTCTGGTTGTACAGTGTTGTCTAGAGGGTCAGCTGCTGAGGCTGTTATACTCAGAGCCTCTGTAGGCCACCCAGAAGCTGATCCAGAAGCTATGTGCACGAGCAGATATCCAGAGTTTGCTACTGTTATGCAACTAATAAAGATCTAGAGCTTGACTTGTAGAGCCTAACTTCAGAGTTATGATACAGAGGCTGTCTAGAGTCATGCACAGAGCCTCTGTGAAGTTATCAAGAGATGTTCTGTAAAAAATATGCGCACAAGTATGCTTTTAAGAAGCTGTCTAGAATGTTCACATCAGAAGTGTGTACAAAGCTTCTGTAAGGTTGTCCAGAAGCGACACATGCTGTCAAATGTGAAGAATACCTCTATGTATGTAGAAGAGACATTCCAGAAATTGTGCAAAGGCTACAAATATATTCAGAGGTTGTCCAGAGACGTCAGAAGTGAATTTCACAGAGGCGCTTAAGCTGTTCATAGAGCCTCTGTGGACCAAATACTCTGAAGAGCAGCGAACAGAGAGGAAGACCAAAGGTAGACCCAAGCACGCACATCAGAGGTCGATGGTCTAGAGGTCATAATGAGCCAAGAGCCCGAAGCCAAAACTTTTCGAATTTTCTGACAGCATTGCGCTGTTTCAGAAACACGAACACAACTTTTTACTCAAAGCTCCGATTTACATGATTCCAGTTGCATTAGATTGATAAAACATAGATGTATGACTTTGATGTTTTAGGTTTTCTCAAATTCCTTGTTCTGATATGCCAAAATCAGGATCAAAGTCTACGTTAGGGTGTTCAACAGAAAGCATCGCATTTCACTCACGCTCTTTCCACTTTCAAGAACGGTGTTCTCTCGTTGGTTCTTCATGGTTTCAAGCTACACATGTGAAAAATTGTTTGTCACTCCCTCCTCCGTTATTCAAGTTTAAGGCTCGGTGCTGAACGCTTACTCAACGGGATCTTAAGAGTCAAATTTTCTGTTTTGACGACTATTCTGCGCAGCTGACGGAAAACTTTCACAACTCACTCATTTTTCATCCAAAATTGATGAATCAAATCTCGTTAGAAATCTAAGAGGCTGGAGTTCAATGTGCATGCTTTATGTTTTCTCTGAATCAGGCTCCTTGATGATCAAAAACAATGGTGAATTTGAGTCATGAAAGCTGGACAAAAAGGGGTAAATTGTCTCGGTCTTTCAAGAATATGAGCCTACATTTGAGGGGGAGCTTGTGATGCTTTTAAGACTCGATGAACGGCACACCAAAGCTTCTAAAGAAAGCAAGGGGGAGACTATATGATGATGCTTTCTTTATAAAACATTAGGGGGAGATTGTTAGATTAAATTAGCCCCCAATTTAATTGAATGTTTTATAAAGAATTGTATTTTGGGATTTTTAATTAGTTGTATGGGATTGAGCCTTTTTTATTGTAAATGGACCCTATTAATAGGTGCACATGGCTCATTTGATCATTTAGGGTTTGGAGATAATACACTTTACACACAGAGACTAGGTTTTTCCATGAGAGTCGTTTAAATGTTTAGTGTGGTGTTCTTCACATTTCCTCTCCATCAATGAATCAAAGCATATGAGATGAGTTCTTGATTATTATGTTCTTAATTTTCATCTTATCTCTACATTTCTATGGAGTTTCTTCATTTGTTGTCTGTATTGGGATCAAACAAAAAGTTCAAAGGTTTCTCAAAGCGAGCAAAGATTACTGAAATTTTCTTTGAAGATAATTTGCTAAAGCAAACTGTGCTAAACCTGAAGATAATTTCTTTCTGATGTCTGGAAAGAGGTTTTTACAACCTTAGGGGAGAATGCTACTATTCTTGAAAAACAGACTTTGAGAAGATTGCTGAAAGTTTTTGAAGATAGCTTTTATCAAAGAAAGGGGAGAATGTCAAATTTTCATATTAATAAGGGGTGAATGTTGATTGCTTGAGAAGATTATCTTTACATTAAAAGGGGAAGATTATAAATTTGAGCTTAAGTAGAGAAGATTGTATTGCAAAATCTTTTAATGATGATCTTGATCCAAAGGGGGAGAATGTTAGAACACATATTTGTTGGATGCAAGATCATAAAGATTGAAGATTAAAGTCAGAGTTCAAAGTCAACTCTCAAGCAAGAATGTCAAAGTCTTTGTAATAAAGTCAAAGTCAAAGTAGTTGTGTTATGTTTGTTGTAGGTATAAATAGCATTAGTCTTTGTAATCTTTGTAAGCATGTGATAAGTCATTCATTGTAAGAGCTGTGTGTAATACGGAACAAATTAGAGAAAGAGTCCATTGTATATCTTTCTAGAAAGAGAGTGTAGTGAGAGAAAGTGAATCTTGTAATATTTGGTTATATCAATGACATATGATTACGAATTCTCATCTTGATTGTTACTGTTATTAGTGATTAGAACTTGAAACTGGGATTAACAAGCATTTATTATGTGGGTCTTTTATTCCTCATTGGATATGAAAGAGAGAAAGGAAAGAGAGTTCTTACTCTTACATTTTGTAAACTGTGAAGGATTTGAAGTTTGTAATCTAAAAACTTTCCTTGCCTCCTTTCGGTATTAAATATATGAACCACCATCTCTCTCATGGATATACATTACCTCACTCGTAGTGGAACCATATTACATCCATGTGTTAATTATTGTGTTTGTTATCTTTGCATTATACTGTTGTTGGTATTTGTGTCATTAATTGCTTCGTATTTTGTTAGACACGACTTGAGGTCTATTTGCTTTTTGCATATTGTTGTTGGGTTATTACATTAGTTAGTTGTTTGGTACCTTAGTGCTTGTTAAAGGATAAGTAATTATCGTCCAACTCTTTATGCTAGTAAACAGAAAGTTGAGTGAAAAATTGGCCTTAAGGATAAATCTACAATTATATTAAAGACTATAATTTTGTGTTATCAAGTCGAAAGTTCAGTGTCAACGTATTTCATAAGGTCGTACGAGTTAGTGTTTTACTAATTAACCGCATGGTTAAGTCCCTACATCACCTACAACAAAATGAGTCTCGCTACAACAAAATGAGTCTCGCTAGGATACTTAAAATGTGTAAAGATCATAATAATAGTTTACTTTATAGGACTTAAGTTTATATGACCAAACTATAATACGTCTCATCTAAAAGTGTTACAACAAGTTTATAGGATGTTTTTAGATGTTTTAACAACTTTTTGTGGACGTTTTTAAAATAAAGTGTCATATTAGTTATTTTATACGATTCTATATGAAAAGATTTCCTATAAACACAAGTGTCCTAAAAAAATAGGTTTCTGGGACATTTCCCAAAATTGTGTTATAAAATAGTTAATACGTCTTTATTTAAAAGCGTCCCAAAAAATATGTTAAAATGTCTAAAAACGTCCTATAAACTTGTTGTAACACTATTAGATATAGGACGTTTTATAGTTTGGTTTTATAAAATTATAAGTCCTATAAAATATGCTATTAGGACGCTTAGATATTTTAGGCATTCTATAAACCTAATGTTTTTTTAGTATCTTTAGAGCTCACATGTGTAAAACTAAATAACTTAATGGGGCTTTAAGTTTATAGAACAAAGATAGATGGCCTAACAAATTCTAGAGTAAATTACGATTTCCATCCATGTGGTTGGATGTTTATAACGATTTTCGTCCCCAGTCTTTCAAAACTGCTTTTTTCATCTCCGTGGTGTCTATTTTGCTTCGGTTTTCATCCCTCCATTCAACTTTGTTAAAATTAGAATTGATTCTTCCAAAAAGTGATTAAGAAGATTTCATATTTGGTCCTTGTGGTATAACAATTTTTACATTTTTATCTTTAAATTACATAGTTTACATTTTTTACTTTTTACTTTCTCTTTATTTATTGTATTTCATCAAGACATTTATTTTTCTATTAATTATATTTTATATTTTTAAAATCATTATAACTTTAATTATAAAAATAATCAAATAATTTCATTAAAAATATTGATAATTACATGATATTTTTTTTCAAAGTTTTTGGTTTAAATCTCCTAAAATTAATACTTTTTATCTATTGATTTATTAAAGTTTTTTATTTATTTTAAATTACTATTGATTTTTTTAATAAAATATGAGAAAAAATAGTCTTATTTTATAACAACTGATTGTTGTTTTTATTAAATGTATTTTACTCTCACTATTCTATATTTTCATTTAAACTTTATATTTTTTTATTAATTATTCAAATTTGTTTAATCTATACTATATTATAAAACACCGATAAAAAACTCTTAAATACAAATTATTAAGCATAAGGTACCATCATTTTATGCAAGATTTTAAAAATCTCTTAATTTACAAGTATCAAAAACAAGATACATATTACTACTGCAGGCTTCTAACACCCACCAATTTGGTATGTGCAGAGTCTTCCTTTTATGCAGACTTTTCCATGTATCACTATTAATTAATATATTATTTTACTATAATTTTGTTTTAGTTATATTATTAAATAGGTAATTGGTTATTTTTTCTATATGTCATTAAAATATATAAGATAATCATTGAATTCTAACAAAATACTTAATTTTTTTTATATAAAAAACATTATATTATTAAGCCTAAATTAAAAAAATTTATAAAAAAACATTATCACTTTCTCAAAACCATCTAAAATCGTACTGTAAATCGACAAAAAAATAAAATGAAACGTTAAAATTGTGATTTATCTCGCTGCATTGCGCGAGTACGCTTCTAGTATTTAAATTAAACATACACAAAACTAAATTTGATTAATTAATAAAAATTAAATTTAATTAAAAGTATGGAATAGTGAGAGTAAGTGAAATCAACAAAAATAACGACGGATTGTTATTAAACAAGACTATTTTTTTGAATTTTATTAAAAAAATTTCAATGGTAATTTAAATTAAATAAAAATACTTTAATAAATCAATAGATAAAAAATATTAATTTTACAAGATATAAACCTAAAGTTTTAAAAAAAATATCATTTAATTATCAATATTTTGAATGAAATTATTTGATTATTTTTATAATTAAAGTTCTAATAGTTTTGAAAATATAAAATACAATTAATTGAAAAATAAATGTCTTGATAAAATACAATAAATAAAGAAAAGAGTAAATTACAAATTTCGTCCATGTGGTTTATGCGTTTTAACAGTTTGGGTCCCTAAAATGAAATATCTATGGATTGCATCCTCGTGGTTTGAATTTTTTAACGCCTTGGATCCCTACTTTTAACTCCGTTAAAAAATCTATGTTAAATAGGTTAATTACAAGGGTATATTAGTCATTTTACTCTTATTTCTAATTTTCTATTAAAAACCACAGGACCAAACATGTAATTTACTCTTTATTGTTATCTGAATATTTTAAAAGCCACATCTCTCTTTCCGGCCAAAACCTCATCACCACACCTCTCCCTCCGGCTACACCCTCACCGCCACACCTCTCCCTCCGGCCACACCCTAACCGCCACACCTCTCCCTCCAGCCACACCCTCACCACCACACCAGATCCAGACTTCCTCCAACGACCAGATCCAGACCACTCTAAATCTAGATCGAGATGACTTCAAAGAACGAGGTGATGGAGATGGTGGCTTCTAAACTTCGAAGATGGTGGCCATGGTTGTCTTCTTCCTAATCTTCCCCAGTAAGACCCTCACCGTCCCACCTTCCCTCCGACGACTTCTCTTCGCCCACCTCCGTCTCTAGCCTCTTCATCTTCATCCTTATCTCTTCGTTGGGGGCTATCAAAAGAAGTTGGAGGTTCTGGGAAAATGCAAGATCTGTGTGTGTAAGACCCACAACTTACCATCAAGATCAACAAAATTCTAGACCATAAATCATTCAATCAATCTATTCAGTTTGAAGAAACCAAATGGGTTTCTGGAAAAATTTGAAGACCAAAATGGGTTTTTGGAAAAACTGAAGTCCTAAAGGGTTTCTTGATGTCGCTGACGATCTGATTTAAAGATCTCCTCCTCTTCTTCTTCTATTTATAGATCTGTTATTCTCTTCTTCTTTTTTATTGGAGATCTGATTCAACTTTCATATAGGAATCGATTGGAGATCTGTTGTTCTTGTCCTTACAAATTTTTGGAGATCTGTTTGTATTATAATTTTTTGGTTTTTTTTATTGGAGATCTGATTCAACTTTCATATAGGAATCGACTAGAGACCTGTTGTTCTTCTCCTTACAAGTTTTTTGAGATCTGTTTGTATTATAAATTTTTGGGGATCTATTTGTATTAGACAAATTTTTGTATTAGAGAAGTTTCTCTTAATCTGTTCTCCTTGATCTGTTTGTGCTAGACAAAACTTTGTTGTGTTGATAATGTTTATAATTAATGTTTGGTATTGATCTTTTAATTTTAGAATTCATTTAGGTTTTGATTGTTGTTTGGGTAAGGTTTGGTCGGAGATGGAGGTGGGTAGCCGGAAAATGGAATTGTTGTCGATCGGAATAGTTGGCGGAAAACGAAAGGGAGGAGGAGAGGAAAGAGGGACACATGGCAAGATCATATTGGTGTTTGTTTTTATTTTATTTAATGTAAAATGAAAAATGTGTAAAATGACTAAACTACCCACCATGTGCCTTGCACATGACCACTTTAACAAAGATATTTTTAATGGAGTTAGTTTTAGGGACCAAGGTGTTATAAAATACAAACCACAATAATCCAATCCATAGATATTTCATTTTACGAACCCAAACTGTTAAAACCAATAAACCACAGGGACCAAATATGTAATTTACTCTAAAGAAAAGTAAAAAGTAAAAAATGTAAACTATATAATTTAAGGATAAAAATATAAAAAATTGTTATACCACAAGGACCAAATACATAATTTTCTCAATCATTTTTTTGGAAGAATTAACTATAGTTTTAACAAAGTTGATGGAGGGACGAGAATGAATAGAAACCACATGGACGAAAAAAGCAGTTTTTAAAGACCAAGGAAGAAGATCGTTATAAACATCAAACCACAGGGATGAAAATCATAGTTTACTCCAAATTCTATCAACGAACTTGGACAAACCTAATATGAAAACAAAAAAGTAAGGCGGTGTTTTTTTTAAGAGGTGCTGAAATCTGATTTAACTTCTGATTTTTAAGAGGTGGTGCTGAATTCTGAAGTCTGAAACAATAAGACTGTTTATTTTTGTAAACTAATAAACATCTGAAATCTGAATCAATTCTTTTTATTTAAATTATACTACCATTTGATGACCAAAAACTCAACCAAAATAAATTCTTTTCTCTTCCACCAAGAACAAAAACAACACAAAACCCACCACCGCTGCAAATTCCACCAAACTCACCCCAACAAAACTTAACCAAAATCAATCAACTTCAAGAAAAAACCATTCTTAAATTGAAGCTTAATTTCACTTCAAATCGGAATTCCATAAAACCCACTTCCAAACCTTCGAATTCCACAAAACCCACTTCACTTTTGAGCTAAAGATCTCCCAGACTTCCATACAAGTTACAGAAAACAAAACATCGACGACGCCGATTTTATTCCAACCTGAATCGAACATATTGATTTTATATAAAGTGAAAATAAGAAAAGGGATCGATGGAGTCTGGAGTCGAACATACCGATGGTCGATGCTGGAGAGGAGTTAATTTTGAGAGGAGATCGATGGAGAGGAGTTGATTTTGAGAGGAGATCGATGGTCGATGCTGGAAAGTTGAAGAGGAGTCGACTTTGAGAGGAGATCGATGGAGTCCTTGGTCGATTTTGATGAGGCGGCAGATGTAGTCTCTCGGTCGATTTTGGGTAGCAGTGATGAGATCGATGGAGGAGGCATTAGATGAAAATATATGAAAAATAAGTGGAAACCCTATCACTTCTTCAATAAGATGAAATATTAATAAGTGATAAGTGGATCTGAAATAATGAAAAAAACAAACAGTCATAATTGACCTAGGTTTGACAAAAAAAGTGAAAAGTGATAAATAAGTGCTTATTTTTGAAAAACAAACACACCCTAAATGTCATATTAGGTCTTTTTACTACCTAACATTGGGTACTCACATGTATCATATTGAACACCCTTTAGATTAAATCGTCCTCTGAATTCACTCATTCGCATAGACCTATGGGCCACATGCAGAGGCCTATAAAGACATCACTACTGGAAATTGCTTATTTCCGACCACGATTTCCGATGGATTATATCCGTCGGTAATTACCGACGGATCACTGACGGAAATTAAAACTTTGCGACGGATATATTTACCGACGGATATTAAATTATTTTATTTTTTATTTTTAGATCCGTCGGAAATCCGTCGGTAATTTATATAATTTAATAAATATTTATTTTTTCCTGACGTCCGTCGGTAATTACAGATGGATTACCGACGGCAGTTAAGAATTCGTCGGTAATCCGTCGGTAAATTTAATAATTTAATAAATATTTATTTTTTCTGTGATCATGTATGTATGTATATATATATATATATATATATATATGTATGCATGTATGTATGTATGTGATCATGTATGTATATACACATGTACGTATGTGATCATGAATGTATGTACACCATGTATAGTATGTATGTGATCATGTATGTATGTACATCATGTACATGTATAGCACGTATGTGATCATGTATGTAATATGTATGTATATAAATGTACGTATGTGATCATGTATGTATGTCCATGTACATATGTCTTCATGTATGTATATACACATGTATGTATGTGGTCATGAATGTATGTACACCATGTATAGTATGTATGTGATCATGTATGTAATATGTATGTATGTACATGTACATATGTGATCATGTATGTATGTAAATCATGTACTGATCCATTAAAGTCAATCCATTAAAAGTCCAACTGGGTACGCTAAAGCTTAATTGGATCCATTAAAAGCCCAACTGGGAACGTTAAAGCCCCACTGAATCCATTAACTGGATATATTAAAGCCCAACTGTGTATGTTAAAGCCCAATTGGATACGTTAAAGCCCAACTGGGAACGTTAAAGCCCCACTGAATCCATTAAAGCCCAACTGGTAACGTTAAAGCCCAACTAAATACATTAAAGCCCAACCAGATTCATTAAAGCCCAACTGTGTATGTTAAAGCCCAATTGGATACGTTAAAGCCCAACTGGGAACGTTAAAGCCCCACTGAATCCATTAAAGCCCAACTGGTAACGTTAAAGCCCAACTAAATCCATTAAAGCCCAACCATATCCATTAAAGCCCAACCGGATTCGTTTAAAGCCCAACCGGATTCGGAAATCCGTCGCTAAATCCGTCGGAATTAATCCGTCGGTGTCGGTAATCCGTCGCTAAAAGTCGACCGTCGGTGATCCGTCGAAAATAACCACGCCGTCGGTAACCGTCAGAGATCCATCGGAAAATTAAACCGTCGGTGATCCGTCGGTGACCCGTCGGTGATCTGAACGCCGACCACCTTTATACCGACAGATCACCGACGGATTTGGATTTTACCGACGGATTCATCCGTCGGTGATAAGCCTCTGTTTTGTAGTGCATGACGACAAGCTAGTCAATGGCTACATGTTTGGTCTCACACATTGTGTGTTTTATTCTCATGTTATCCTACGGATTTGATATAGAACTGTAGAACAAGGAGTTCCCAAGACAGCCGTGAAGTTCAAGTTCTACACATTTGGTCTTGTGATCAACTTAAGGCTAAGCAAAATACCATATCCACAAAAAAGAAATTGCATATTTGCATAGCTATTGACCAATTTGTTATAGTGCAAGACAATTATCATCATTTGCTCGAGTTGTAAAACTTTCAAATCCTTAATTGAATCAACTTGGAAGCAATCCATTTTTACAAATAGCTCCTATCTATCTCTTTAATCCTATAATATTCAATACTAGACGGGATATTATACCTCATTTGAATCCTTGAATCCTTGTCAGGTCAACAAAAACAAATGCACACAAAATCGTGATTATACCCATAAGAAATGCAATACTAGTCCAACTTATTACAAAGCTTAACAATCAAGTGCTATTATCATGATAACGCTCCAAGCCCAAAACAGTAGACTAAACCAATAACCTCTAGAACAACTAAAACAGACTGGAGCTGCTGGGGGTGGATCACGACAATACACTATGCCCTATCTGCAGGCACGAGGTTGAGGCGGTTCAATATTTATTCCTTAGATGCTCTAAGGTGAAGGAGATATGGGAAAGGGTTCAAAGATGGTGGAATTTTCAGTTCTCTTCCTTCAACTCTTTGGAATCGGTGTTGGATTGTCTCTCAAAAGCAATTCATATGGGTGTAGAAGAAATCCCCATGATCACTTGTTACTCCTTATAGCGTTTTCGCAACAAAATTCTCTTCGATAGATCTATGCCTAGAATTAGCGACCTGTTCGACATCATAGTTGACATCAACTCTTTTAGATGAATGATTTACAGATGTAAGGAGTCGTAAAAACATGGTTGAGTGGTACATTTTCCTGTCTTGTCTCGTGTCTATGTAATTCTTCTTTGCCGATAACTTCTGGCTATCCTTTTAATGAATTTCCGTTTCCGAAAAAAAATAAGTGATAAGCAATAATAACTTATTAGATACTTATGGTTTCACATTCACAGTTGATTATATGATAGGAAATCACAAAACACGTGATCATGAAAATTAAGTGAAAACTAGTTGATTCAAGCAAGATACTTGAAACAAGAAAGCAATATGTTGGTTGCAGAAAAAGAGTTACAGAAGTGAGTACTACATAAAAGCATATATATAAAGTAAACATAGCATTTAGGTTAAGAAGAGAATCTCTTTAACAAGGACCTGAACCTGTTTGTTTTTGCTCAGATCAAGAAGACATAATTCTCTAGCTAATCTCGTATAACACGGTCTCTTGATGTTGCCTCAGAATCCATCCCTAGCCGAAGCTCAAGGTCCACTTCTGTTGACGATGATGATAAAGCAGATACTTTATTTGATCTGATGCAAGAATCACCTGTAGAAGATGATTCGATACATAAAGAGAGTTGCAGCGTTGGTTTTTTGAAATTAACACCATAATCTTTCTTTCTAGGCCTTCTGGGACTATTTTCTTCACTGAAAGTCAATGGCCTCTTTGGTACACCATCGCCCTTCTCGTCGCTGGAGGACTGTGCTTCGCCTTGATCCATGGAGCTTATTCCCTTTGTGGGTTCTGTCGTAATTAGGGTTTCTTGGATTGATTCTTGTAACCTGGCCCTATCTTTTCTGTGAACATTCATGTGGCCTCCTAGTGCCTGTGCATTCGAGAAGCCACGTTTGCAGAAAGTACAAGTGTAAGACCTACTTTCTTGTCCAAAATCGCCATTGCTGGTGCATATTAAATCTAGTGCAGGTCCTGTACTTCCAGGGTTTTTTATTTCCATATCAAGTTACTCTACAAATGAGATAGATAGAGAGAGAGAGATAGAGAGAGGTTGTGAGTTGAAGTTGGGGAGTACTATATGTCGACTACGTTCTTGAATCCGAATGATACATGATTTCTTTAACCAAAAAACGTGGACTTTTTGTTATAAAAATGCAAGAGACGTAGTAGTTACAGATGTCTGCTATTAGGATACTTGCATGCGCAGGATTTCATCACCATATTGGTGTGTGTATATCTAAATAAACAACACTCTAAATTCTTTTTAGATAATGGCTTCTTGACAATTACGATGTCGTTATCGTTTTAAGAAATGAAAAATCTTAAATCCCAATACGTTAGATGTTATTTAGTGATATCATTTCATGGGTTATATCAGTATCTCCCATAACGTATATCATATATGTAAGCTTTCTTTTGATTCGAAATATACTTGATGATAGATTTGAATCTTATAGAGTTAGTCGCTTCTTTTGGTTTATTAAAAAGGGTCTTGTTGGCCACCGCTTGCCTAACGACAGAAGGCATCGTTAATAAAATAAAAGAGAAGCAATAACCAATGCTACAAACATAGACTAAAACTATATGTGGCGGCCCTAAAGGCATAACTAATAGGTTATGTTTTATTTGCCCATCCAAGTCGTCCCGTACTCCATAAAAGAAGAGGGGAGGTCCTCGGAAGTAAGCTTCCCTCTTTCTGCCTTTCTTTTCATTGGTCAATTGGGTTTGCTTTCAGCTATTAGTCGAGACCACTTTGGCATTCACTAACGGAAATCCTAGAATAATTCGTGCTTTTCAATTTGAATGTATAATATTTGCGTTTAGTTTTAAATTTATACGATCGACTACAGTTTTTAGGAGTTTTTTAATTTACACGAAAAATATTTAAAAAAAAAATTATGAACCGGACAACTATCGATGGACCAGTGGGAGAATTTTCCGCCGATAGGTAGTAAGTCCAAAATTTAAACAAAAATAAAAATAAAATGGACCCGTCGGTGAATAGTGGCAGATTACCCACAGCCTTTTCCGTTGCTGATATTTTCCCGACTATTTTATTATTCAATTAACTAAATAATTAATTATTTTAATTAGTAATTCACCAGCGGGTTATCGACGGCCTAATCAGTCGGTGAATTAATCCGCCAAAACGATTAAGGTGAAGTTAACTTTATCTAACTGATTTGGAAAAAAAAAGTTAGCGACGAAATTTGAAACGACCTTATTCCACCTGTGATTTTACCGGTAAAAGCAATCATTGGCCAAGTAATTTGCTACAATAACTGTCTTCAGTAATCACTTATCGGTTTTATCAACGGATCACCAGGATCCGTCCATCGGTGAAGGCAGGGGCGGATTTACAATAGAGATTAGGGGGTGTGAGTCCATGATCGTTACCAGATAAATCAAACAACAGACATATTAGATTACCAACCTGTTTAGATTACAAACGCGGATTACAGGGTTGATGTTTTCTCTGTTTAAGCTCACTTCTCTCTGATGTTCTTCTTGATGATCGATGTCTGATAATTTTGAGATATTAGAAGTTGTGAGATAATTAATATCTCATAACCTTATATATCTAAAACAAAATAATATCTAGATATTAATTAAACTAATATAATAACTAACTAAATATCTAAATTATAATATCTAGATATTTAGGATAATAATAAAATACTAAAAACAACTTTGACATTTATTACAAACTGACATTTAGACTTATATCGAGAGCGACTTTTCAGCAATAGCATCCGATTGCGATCTTCATATTGGATGATCTTGAATTCAATAAATCTGTGATCTAACAATCTCCCCCTTTGGATCAAGATCATTACTAAAATGATTTAGCATTTTGGTCTTCTCTTTCATCTCAGAAGATGCAATCTCCCTCTTAGTCTTCAATTTGAAATAATCTCCAGGTTTAGCTCAGAATGCTTTAGCAAAGTATCTTCAAAAAAAAAAATTCTCAGATCAGTATGTCTTTAGAATACTTTGAAGAATCTTTTCTTGATTAGCTCTTCTCTTCTCTATGTTGGAAGAATTCTCTAAACCTTTGATCTTTCACATTTCTTGGTAGGCTCTTCTCCCCCTTTTTGATGAAAAGTGCAATGACTTCATCAAAACATATATCAAGAAATGTCTTTCATCAGGAGCCTTTGATCCGTCAATTCAAAAGATATTCATCCAGATCTTTGCAAATCCAGACAAAATAATCGTGTATCACCTGAATCAACAAATGAATCAGTTAACATGCCTGTCAGTAACACTAAGTCACTGTGTGTAACAAATACACTTTGGAAAGGAGCTTTTGTGATGTTCACTCCCCCAGGGCTTCCATTCAATCATCGAAACACCACAAGGGCAAATTCTATGAACATTTTAACAAAGAAACAAATTCCTTGTGTGTTTGTGCATGTGTTAGAAAGAATTAAGCACGTGATGATTGCTTATTGGCTCAAATTTGTGTAAACCATTGAGACAACAATAAGTTAAACACAGACTCAATGTGCATGATTGAAATGCGAAGGTGGGGCAGACTTCCTTCTTTTCAATATCCAGATTTTCCAAATGAAAATCAGATAGAAAATATGTTGCTTCCCCTTTTGAAAATGTGAAACACTTTCTTGTTGAGAAGAAAATGAGTAGATAGTGAGGTTTGATCAAGAGTTGGCATGGGCTAGTTGCCTGTTTCAATAATGTTCACCAAAGAAATTGTGAAACACTAGTAATGTGGCTGCCCGACTCAGAAAAAGTTGGTGCAGAGTTATGATATTCTTTTAACTCTGTTCTCATACCCTCTTTCTTTTAAACATTAAGCTCACTCTAATCACACTCATTTATTTTCGACTTCTCACACTCAATCACTATGGATTAACTTCTTGGGTAGAAATCACTGGTTAACGTGATTCCATAGAAGTTCAATTAAGTCCTAGCACAATGAAATCATGTTTTCCTATGATGCATATGATGCTCAGAATGGTTTAACTATTTCAGTTAAAGCACAATGTAGATCTTGAAAACATTTAAAGTTACACTTCCAATTCATGAAATCGGTTTAAGATTCGGGAAGTGGTTTGAACATTTAAAAACAATGTTTTCTATGATTGAAAGTTGTCCACTTTTCAACCATATATGAGATTAAGATAAAGGATTATACCTTAACGTGCGATCTTATATCTCATGAAGCAAAGCTTAAAGTCATAAAGATATGATCGTTTAAGCGTCTTTCAAAAATTCTGCAAAAGTCTTATGTCAAGTCAAAGCAAATTTATTCACTTAAATTGAAAAGACAAAAAACAATAAAACTATGAAAGTACGAGTTCTGATCAGAAATAATCAGAAGTCATCACCTTTTTACTCCCCCTGAAATTATGCATCAGTACATTATCAGTTGTAAAAGATATACATAAAATTTCAGACAAATATGTATGTACTCCCCCTTTATGGTTGATTTCCTCATTCGAGTATCGGAGTACAATCTCTTTTTCAGCATGGAGTAAGATCTTTTGATCTTTGAAGTGCGGGTCTTGAACTGTTGTATTCAAGAACCTCTTTCTCTCCTACTCCCCCTTGACAGTAGGTGTCTGCAACACAGAATCATTATCCTTCTTTGGTACCCACTGGTATTTGGGTCTATGAGTGTTAGTTGCAGTTCTTGTGGGGGTTACTGAGTAAGAACCATACCAGTAATGGTCACTTGTCTTGTGAACAGGATCATGTGTACGACAATAAGAACAATAGAATTTCTTACCTGACAAACTGATTAATTTATCTCTCGAGTAAACAAAATCAGGTTTACCTTTATGCGCATTGTTCTTCTTGGCATTAGGCGTATGTACACATGAGTTCTTACATTTCAGCTCATATTCCTTCTTTTCTTCAACTGGTTTCCTGTTCCAGACTAGTTCTTTCTCTTTGTAGCTTCTTCTCCTTCTTTGTGTACCTGAACTATCTATATTTCTGTCAAAGAAAAGGTTAGAACTACGAATTTGATTAGAAGATTTAACTGACCTTTTTGAAGAAACAGGTTTGAATGTTGAACTTGCAGCTGACTTGAATGAGCATTCTGAATCAGCTGAATCATCTCTAGGTGAGTGGACAATTGACTCTGGAGTCTTGCGCTCAGTCACCACCACCGTTGAAATAATCTTTTCAAGCTCATTGACCTTTGAAGAATAACTGTTTCTTTCTTTGACGAGAAGGTCAATCTTCTTCTCAAGCTCACACTTCTTTTTCTTCTCTTGTTGTGCATACTTAGAAAGTTCAGATAGCTTTGTATTAAGCTTTCTAATTGCAGCTTCAAAGGTGCTTCTTTCTTCTTCAAATTCCTTCTTAGCACTCTTTCTTCCATCTGATATCTCTTTTAAGAATCCAACGTGCTTCTGTTCAGTTGTCTTCTTCTCTTTGGCAAACTGATCTCTTTCTAAAATGATTACTTCTCAAAGTTACTAACTTGTTGAGAAAGCTTTAAACTTTTGAGCTCGATCACCTTCGTCTCCTCAACACTTTTCTTGGAAAGATCTGAGAACTTCTTCTGAAACTCAAATATTTTCTTTTCAAGCTCAGCAATTGTACTCTCCAAATCCTTATATTTCTTCTCATTGCTCTCAACAAGATCTAGCTTCTGTTTTTGAGCATCAAGACCAGAAATCTTTCTTTTTAGCTCATCATTCTCAGCTTCCAAATCTTTTGCTTTTAAGTAAACCTTTCGGTCTGAGACAATCCATTTAGAGTTTAATTCAAGATAGTCCCAAATCTCTTTCCCTGAAGCTTCGGGAATATCCATTAAATCATATATTTCTTTAGAAATACCCTTTCTCAAATAAACTCTGGCTCTATAATCAGCAAAATCTCTTTGCACCTATGCTCCCTCAGACAATGATAATCTCATGTTTTGACCCAAATCATCATTATCTATGAAGCTGAAAAAATTCCTTTTCCACTTTTCGTATTCTCCTTTATTCAACATTGGAAAATAGGAAGACATTCTGTTAAGATTAGAAAAACTTGAATATGATCGTTAGCCCAAAATAAAATCAGATAAAAATCAGAAATAATTCCAAATTTAACCAAGTCTGGAACTGGAGCAAAAATCAACTTTGCGTTAGAAGATGCTGGCGCACAATAGTTTTGCACGAGAAGCGGGTCGCGCGAACTTGAAGTTTTGCGCGAGACGTGTATGGCACAAAGCAAAGTTTGCGTGAGAGGAAGGTCGCGAGAACAGGAACTTTGCGCGAGTTAAAGTTGGCGCGAAACAAAGTTTGCGTGAGATGTATGGCGCAAAGGTGAGTCGACCGACATGATGTCGACCGGACTGATGTTGTGCCCGGAGATACCTTCGACCGAGATTTTTTTTTTGACCGGTACTGTAGCGACCGGGGGGTACTGTAGCAACTGGGGTTACTGTAGCAACCGGGAATTTTTGATTTTCGACCGGGGTTATGATTTTCGACCGAGAATGTGGTTTTCGACCGGGAATGAGATGTGGACCGGGTGAATAGTGACCGGGTGAATAGTGACCGGGATATTTCGACCGATATTGAGTTTTTCGACCGGTAAGGTGTGTCGACCGGTGTTTTGTTCTACCGATAAGGATTTTCGACTATTGAGTATTCGACCGGTACCTCGGATGGACCGGTATCTGCGACCGGTATTGACCAATATGTGCTTCTCGATGATCGGCCCTGTTTATCCCAAAATACACCAATCTATAAATCGAGTTACAACCCAATACTTTGACACAATGATCGACTTATCAACTACAACAACTTGCAACCTTTTGATTTCAAAAACAACAACTGTTTTATTTATTTTGATCGATAGCACAGTGTTTGAAAAATGAAGAACACAGAGAGTTTGATAATTTGATTTTGAATCTGGTATATAGCTCTGATACCAATTGTGAGTCCGTGATCGTTACCAGATAAATCAAACAACAAACATATTAGATTACCAACCTGTTTAGATTACAAACGCGGATTACAGGGTTGATGTTTTCTCTGTTTAAGCTCACTTCTCTCTGATGTTCTTCTTGATGATCGATGTCTGATGATTTTGAGATATTAGAAGTTGTGAGATAATTAATATCTCATAACCTTATATATCTAAAACAAAATAATATCTTGATATTAATTAAACTAATATAATAACTAACTAAATATCTAAATTATAATATCTAGATATTTAGGATAATAATAAAATACTAAAAACAACTTTGACATTTATTACAAACTGACATTTAGACTTATATCGAGAGCGACTTTTCAGCAATAGCATCAGATTGCGATCTTCATATTGGATGATCTTGAATCCAATAAATCTGTGATCTAACAGGGGGATGGACCTCCATTAAAAAATAAAAAAGGGAATTTTTTAAAGGTCAAAAACAATTTTTTTTTGTAATTTCTATTATAGTTTTTATTGGGTTAACAAAGATTTGAATATGACCTCCCGATCCCATAATCTTTGAAAAACATCTTTTTGTACGTAGATAATTTTTAGGTTCATTGTAATAGTTTAGTCGTACTTTTAAAGATTGGTGAAGTCGAAAACTAACCGAAATCAGCAAGAAGTGAATCTTCATATGCGGATCAAAGATGAGCTTCCAATCATTAACTAAGTTATTCATGCGGATTTCCTCATGACAAATCGGTAGGATCCTCATTTTTGGAGGATCCTCCTTTGTCTTCTTGCCAAGAAGATCTTCACTAAATCATGAAGTGATGGGGACATTATCTGGAGATCCAGAAAAAGGATGTTTGTATTTTACACCTTTTTCAGGGATTGTCCACAACAAGGTCTGAATGTCAACTATACTCCATGTTGTGACAAAAAGGACACTTTGTCTTTTGAATAACATTTCTAACATTCAATTCCAAAGTGACAAATGTCTAAAGCATTTAATGCAATGGTAGTATTTAAATGTGATGATCCCTCCCATGCAAACTTAATCTTTTGAAGAGATCTTAGTGCACTCAAGCCAAATCGGCAGAACCTTTTCTCTCTCAACTTCATAGCTTTGTTCTTTGTGCTTACAAGTTGTGTTTAGTTTTTCAGTGTGCTAAGTGAAAGATTGTTAGGATAGATTTATCTGTTCTTTTCCGCAACACTCTTAAAGTTTTCTATGTGTAAGTCTTGATATTTATATAAATAAAGAATTAAAGATAAGTGAAATTTTTGTGTATTGCATTCACCCCCCCCCCCCCTCCTACAATACCTATTACCTTTGGTCATTACATTTTGGGACTAACAAATGGTATCAGAGCAGGTCACTTTCATTTGTTAGATCCCATTGCAAGCAACAAATTGAAGAACTCCATAAAATATACATATAAGAGAGAAATAAAGAAGAATAATCATCATAAACTTGTCTAATATGCTTTGGTTGATAATCAATGTAGGGAAAATTGGAAGAACATCACACTAAACATTTAGTCGACTCTCATAGACTCACCTACTCTGTGAGTGTAAAGTGTATTCCTCTCCGAGTTTCACACGTGAGAAATGAACCCTATGCACCTATTTATAGGGCCCATTTACAAGACAATTAGCCCAAACCCATAAACTAATTACAAAGCCCAAATACAATTTCTTTATAAAACATTCAATTAAATTAGAGGCTAATTTAAGCTAACAATCTCCCCCTAATGTCTTATAAAGAAAGCATCATCATATAGTCCCCCCTTGCTAACTTTAGAACCTTTGGTGTGTCATTCTTCGAGTCTTCAAAGCATCACAAGATCCCCCTCAAATGTAGGCCCATCTTTTTGAAAGTCTTAGACGAATTACCCCATTTTGTCCAACTTTCATGTCTCAACTTCACCGCTGTTTTTGACCATCAAGAAGCCTGATTGAGAGAAAACATAAAACATGCATATTGAACTCCAGCCTCTTAGATTTCCAACGAGATTTGATTAATCCATTTTGGATGAAAAATAAGTGAGTTGTGCAAGTTTTCTCTCAGCTGCGCAGAACGGTCGTTAAAATAGAAAATTTGACACTTAAGATCCCCTTGAGTAAGCGTTTGACACCGATACTTAACAGAGAAGGTATTGAAAAACAATGTGTCACATACGTAGCTTGAAACCATGAAGAACCGACGAGAGAACATCGTTCTTGAAAGCGGAAAGAGCACGAGTGAAATGCAATGCTTTCGGTCCAGCACCATAACGCAGACTTTGACAGTGATTTTGGCCTATCAGCACAGGTAATTAGAGAAAACTCAAAAATTCAAAGTCGTACATCTATGTTTTAGAAATCCAACGCAACTGGACTCATGTCATTTGGAGCCTTGAGTAAAACGTTGTGCACGTGTTTCTGAAACAACGCAATGCTGTCAGAAAATCCGAAAAATTCGGGCTTCGGGCTCTTGGCTCATTGCGACCTCTGGATCATCGACCTCTGATAATCATCCTCTGGTTTACCTCTGATCGTCCCACTGGTCGCTGCTCTTCATAGAATATTTGGTCAAAGAGCCTCTATGGATGCTTCGGTGTTGCTTTACAGAAGCTCTGCACCAACAACCTTTGTGCAACTCTGAATCACTTCTGTATGCTCTGGACAGCCTTACAGAGGCTCTACTCTACAGCCTCTCTGCGGTTAACCTCTGGACAACCTCGGCAAGCTCTGATTAATAAATCTCTGAACATGAATAAGATCGTCTCTGGACTGTTGTGTATCTTTTGCACATAATCTTTACTTCTAGACAACCTCTGCAGAGCTTCTCCACAAACATTCTGCACACAATTTGATCAAGCTCTACGCAGACTTTGATCAATCTCTATCGATAAGCTCTTTAAATTTGGACAACATAAGCATCTCTGGACTGTCTCTACACTAACAGAGATTCTGAATAGTGGTTCACTTTGACAGCATGTGCAGCTTCTGGACAACCTATAGAGGTTCTGTCCAAGCCTTTGCGCAATTGATTAATCTGTTACAACTTCTGCACGGTCTGGACAACTTCTTCAAACTCTGCAACTACAAGGTTGTAACTCTGAAATCATGGGACTTGTATTTGGTCAACTTGTGAATGAACTCTGCATGTTAACAATTTGTCCATAACTTTGAATAGTCTTGAAATAAACTTTGGTAGACCTGGCAAACGTGTCGTGTCGTGTCAGGTTCAAAGTTAAACGGGTTGAGAATGTCTAACCCTAACCCGACCCGTTTAATAAACGGGTCAGAAAATCCCAACCCTAACCCGACCCGGCTAACCCGACACGACCCGTTTAACCCGTTTAACATTTATAAAACTAAAAATTGAAAATTCACAAAAAAGTACAAATCAAAAATTTAAAATGAAAACATTAGAAAATCCAAATTTTATAGTTCTAACTTATAAGTTCTAACCAAATCTAAAACATTTAAAAATCCAAAACATTAAAAATAAAACTTATAATATATATATATATATATATATATCTATATAACCGGGTTATTCGGGTCATTTTCGAGTTGAAAATTTTGACCCTGACCTTACCTGTTTAACTTTCGTGTCGTGTCAACCCGTTTACTTAAACGGGTTGAAATGTATTACCCAAACCCGCTTATTTCGTGTCGAGTTCGTGTCGGGTTAGCGTGTCGTATCAGTTTTTGCCAGGTCTAAACTTTGGGCAGCCTTGGACCAATCTCTAAAACAATATCTTTCGAACTCCACAAGGACGTATCTCTGGAAACTGATGGCTTTAACTTTGAATATATTTTTGGAAGTTCATGATCTGCTGCATATCAACTGTGCACTCTTTCAAAATAGAACAACAACACATCACTTTGAATTAAATGGCAGCATCAACTTCCTGTAAATTTGGACAACCAAACTTCTCCATAGTTTTAAATTTTCATAACAGATTTCTGTTTGGATAGCACCTTGATCATCATAAATAGTAGCAGTGTTTCTGCTGAATTTCTCTTATTCTTATTGAATTCTGCACATATTTATGCCACACAGCAGCAAATTTCTCGAACCAATAGCAACATATCCTGATGCATACTTCAAATTTGCACACAAAAAAATGGACAAACTTTGATGGGAATCTGGATGAACCGGACAAATTGGGGTTGGTGTAGGAAGAAATATTTGATCCACATCCATGAGAATCAGAGCCGATTTATCTATTTCTCTAACTAATAATTCCCCGTGACTCAGAAACGAGATTACAGAACTTGAAAATCCTATCATCTCACTAGATTTCACATTCTCAACTTCTGATCACAAACTCTGTGCTTTGATCATAAATCTAAATCTGATCTGCTACACTTATCAAATTCTGTATGCATAAGGACAAAATTGAAATTCTGAAACACCTCTGATAAATTCTATAGATCTGGACAACATCTTTCTGTTAAGACTTAACAGCTGCAAATCTATTTGGACAGAAAACTTTCTAACAGCAAACTTTCTGTTTGGAAAACTTTATGTTGTTATTCTAACAGCAGCAGCTTTCTGGATGAACAGAGTTTTGCACAGATCTATAAATCAAACAACAGCTCAACAACTTTCTGTTTTTGGTTAACAGCAGCTTAATCAGCAACTTAATTTCACAGTCAACAGACCCAGTCTTCTTTTTAATAGGAGAAATGGGTACAACAGTTACAACTTCCATTAGCATGGTCGTTTTTGGATGAACTACTGCCTATGTGGTTGACAATAGCCTTTTTTCAATTGGTTTCCATCTCACTTCAAAGAACTTGATTTCATCCTTCATGCTCAACACATGGTGAAGGGAAAAATAGTGGTTCACTTTCCATTCCAGAGAAGAAGTCAACTCTTTGCACTATGTGAACCTTGTAGTCTTTATCGGAAGCAACAAACTGTCCAAGCAATAAGGAAACTTCCAACTATGTGTACTCCCACTTCCAATTATGAAGCCACAGAAGATACTGTTGAAGAATCAACCATATGGTACAATACTGGCGAAGTGTCTCTATTCCAAGAAGAGATGCAAAAGGTGGATACAGAAGCAACACAAGATCCATCTTGTTTTCCATTTGCTCATCCACGACTTTATTTTTAGAAAACTTCAGACTTCCACAACCAGGACCACTTCGAGTTTCCTTATCACAATCTAGATTGTGCAAATCTAGATATTCATGAGCTTATAAAAATTTTCAAACAAACTAATCAGAAAAGCTAACTTGCAAAACTTCTCTAAATCCATCACCAACAGAATGATGAAGTGTTAGATTAATCTCGATTTATATGTAATTAGTGTATATATGTATATTTATAGGTAGTTATTTTAGTGAAAGGGTGTGACCATTCATGAAGAGGTGTGATGCTTCATGAAACAACACCACCTTTACCGAACCGTTGCGATGGTTCGATGGCACCTTTTCGGTGTCTATAAATATGTATCAATTGTGTACATTCCAAAGTGTGAATTCTCAAGATCAATAACAATACTTTGGTTATTTATCGTATTTTCGATCCAACATGAAGATCTCGAGCAAGTTTGTTGCCAAGGCAAGCCACCAGACCAAAACTGTTGAAGATCTTTTGAAGAATGCCCCATCTTCAGAAGGGAAGCTGAAGAGGCTAGGAAGAAGTCTAGATTTGAAGACTCTAATGACAAAGATGATCAACCTCAAGGGTCATCAAGCCTTCAAAAGGGGGAGAAAGCTCAACCAAGAGACACTGAAAAGAAGAAAGATTCAACTCCTTCCCCATCCAACAGAGACAGAGGAGTATAAGAAAATGAACCAGAGAGGCACTCCACCTCTGCTAAAGATAACCAATCAGTACTAAAATCTCCAGTACCAGTGGTATTCTTAGCACCATCATCCTCAGAAGCCCCAATCATTCAAGTAATAGATGCTATGCCAGAGACCATTGGTGCTCTGAACGAAGAAGAAGATGAGTAGCTGGTGGACTTCTCAACCTCTGAAGATGCATTCTCATCACCAGAAAGATCACACATTGTGATGAGAGATGATTTTGGATCAAACTCTGAAGAAGCAGAAGCTGCAAATGAAGAAGTTGATGAAGAAGAATAAATTGAGGTGATTGATGTGGAAGAGTATGAATACAAAAACGCTCAACCTCATCATCCCTCTACTTCAGAAGCAAAGCTCAAAATACCAGACACTGCAGAGCTTGAAGTCATATTCTCATCCACTATAAATGACATCCCCCCAATCTCCAAAAGTTCAAGCAAAGGAACTAGAGACAACTTCATTGTCTGTTGAAGAGGATACCCTGGTTGTTGATGAACAGGCCCTTCCAAAGGAACCTGTTCAGAAGACAAGCATTGGTATTCCTGCCCTATCAAACATTCACCCAACCTCCAAGCTTTCTTGCTTCAGAGCCAGAGACCTCAATTGAAGATCATTTCAGATACCTCTACTCTGAATTTAATCTTGAAAACACTCAAATTCTTCCTCTGAATCCAAGAATCAAGGAAATATATGAAAGATTACGAGAAGAGGTTCATAAAGTCAAAAATACAGTCTGTAGAGCAAGTTTATTCAGAGTCGCCAATCATTGAAATAAATGATATCTCTGAAAAAGAAATTTGCCTACAACAAAATAATAATAATATACAGGCATTTCGTAGTGATCCGAGCTGACAAAAAGGTTTATCAGTTCAATGACAATGATCTTGTAAATCTAAATCCATATGATCTACCTCAACTTCAAGCATGTTGTGTAAAAAGATATGATCGAGGAAGACAGTACATAATGGGTAAGTATGATGTTTACAGTACCATGAACGCACACATCAAACTGAGAGAAAAATTAGACTTTCAGATATCTATGAATCTAGGTGATGAAAAGCTTGGAGTCCCTGAACCAATAGAGAAGATCCCTGATTTAGACAAGTACAAGACTGGCTCAATAATTCCAGAACCTCTGGGATTCGTCTACAAAGTGAATCAAGTCAAGAAAATTTTCCTGGCTTCAGAGGTCGCTAAATACTCAGATGGGACTCTAATGGGTGTAATGAAGATGATTCATACAAAGGAAGAACGACACAGAGTTGACCTATTGGCAAAGCTAGACTATGAAATTCGCTCAATGATTAACTTCAGAGAGCTGATAATGAAGTTCCATAGGATATGCTCTGGTGAAAGTAATTAGTTCTTTATTTGTAACTTTTTTGTTGCCATTGTTATCTTCTCTGTTTTGTAATTCCCATCATTTGAAGAAGTAACATTTAAAGTGGATGACTTTCTCCTCTATGCTTTCTAGATTAAATTTTATTTCTCTGCTAGTTTTGCAAATTTTTATTTTCAATACTTAGGGGGAGATTGTTAGCCCCAATTCTAAATTGTAAAAGTATTGAAAATATTCTAAGTCCTATTTCAGAGGACTTCCAGAGATAGACTTCAGAGGGCAAACCTGCCTCTGAAGAACATTCCAGAGTTAGAGAAATTCAACAGAAGACATCAGAGATGGCTTCATCAGAGGCACTTGCATCAGAGCTCTGAAGACTTCCTCTCTGAAGAAAACGCTGAAGTTTTACAAGTATTGACAGAAGAACAGATGACACGTAACCTAGTGATAAGATTTACTTTTTAGAGTAGGTCACTGTTCAAGCATGTCTTGAGCTTACCTTTTAGGTAAGACACTATTCAAGCATGCTTCTAATGTTAGGATAGTACACTGTTCACTTTATGGTCCTATAAATAGGACAATCACTCCATTGACAAATGTGTGCTTTTGATAAATCTTGTATATGAATAAATTTCTAATATACTAGAAAGTATTCTAAAGAAGATCTTGTACAATTATATATATCTTATTATAAATTGTGATATTGAATCTGCTTTGATATTTAAACTATATTGCTTCCGTTGTTCTTCTTATTATTACTGTTTATATCATTGTTATAATATTAAATCTGGGATCCAACAACAATAGAAAGATTTAGATCAAAAACACTAAAATTTACAAATTGTTCTAGATAAAGTTCGTTTACAAACTCGAACAAAAATTCCAATGAATTCCAAAATTCACACTGAAAAGTTGTGAATTAGGTCGAACATTACAAAACAAATGTATACCAGATGTCAAAACGAATACTATAGCACCAAATTTAGATCCAAAACATCATTGTAGCTTACAAATCGAAACTGCACAGTCGTTCTGCGAGTTCTTGAAAATATCGACAAAAAATCCTTGAATTAGATCATGTTTTCTGAATCTTTGTATGCTATGCTACCAATTGTGTGTCCCACAATCAATGCAAATCAATCTAAGATGACACAATTTCTATTAATCTTGAAATTCAATTACAATACAGGCTCTCAATACTTTCTCTCTCTAAACAGAAACGCGCATCTAACCTTCTAGTCACATGAGTCTACTAACAAAAATCTATTTAAACTAAAACACTTACAACACTAGTTGACTTTGACTCAATGTTCTAAAAAACTCGCCGCATAGCCGCCATGGCGCGCCATGGCACCAAGGCTTGTGTGTCACACCACGTTAAGCCCATGGCACGCCATGGCCTAATGCGCAGTTATTGTAATGAGATATTTGATTTTTTCTTTACGTTTTTAATGTCTTATTTGCAAGTTTTTAATATATAACCTAATTTAACTTGCTTATTACTATTGACTTATTGAGTAACACTACAAAATATACGTTTTTATATATAATATTATATATGAATTAGAAATTTAACGCTATAAGTCACGCCTTAAAAACGCCATGGCTTCGCCGTGGCTCCTAAGGCTTGAGGCTTGGCCTCGCCGCCACGCCACGCCTCACGCCATTTAGAACCTTGCTTTGACTTGACTTTATTACAAAGACTTTGACTTTAGCTTGAGAGTTGACTTGAGCTTTTGACTTTGACTTTCATCTTCAGTCTTCATGACCTTGTATCCAACATATTTATGCATTAACAGTTTCAAATCTGAAACATATAATGTTCTTAAGTAAACAACAGTTTTAATGAATATGCATAGAAATGAAAACTGGATCATAAGACAAGAATCAATCCTAGTAAATCAGATTTGATCTTATTTGATTTAAGAAAATCAAAAAAGCTCTGATACCAATTGTTGGATCCCATATTATTTCTTAATGATTTAAACAAACAAACATATAAGATTATAGCGGAAACAAAGATTGTTTAAACCATATGTTTGATCTGTACTCACAGTAAAGAAGATATATCCAATGTATAAATAAAGAATAAGTCTAATATTTATGGGACAATAATGTAGATTATCAAGAACACCATAAAGGTGGTTTAAATCTTACAATATCTTCTTGTACAATTCACCGTACAAAAGAGTATTTCTTTATACAAGCAGGTAAGAAAAAACACACTTTAGAACAATGGGTGTGCACGTCCTATTTATAGGACTAAAAGATGAACAGTGTACTTTCTTGACACAAAAGACATGTGTGAACAGTAATCTACCAAAAAGGTAAATCTTATCGTTTGATGACGTGTCTTCTGAGCTTACGTCTATACATGTAGAATTCTTCAGCTATAACTCCAGAGAGAATGTCTTTAGAGCTCTGATGTAGTGCCTCTAATGAAGCTATCTCTGATGTTTTCTTTGCTGAAGAGTCTATCTGTGAAATCTCTTCAGAGGTAGGATTGCTGTCTCTGGAAGTCCTCTAGAAAAGACTTATAATATTTTCAATACTGTTACATTCTGAAATGGGACTAACATATTTCTTTAATGCAAGTAATCTTTATGTATTCTTCTTATTCTATCATGTCTTCTCTTTTTATTACGAGCTAAACACTCATTTGGCCGTGGGTGTAAGCCAAATCTAAGACTAGTAGGCAACATTTGGGTGGTGCCATCGTTGCTAGCTCTTAGACTTGATCATTTGAGTCGGGACTCTAACTCAACGCAGACAAGTCGATCACTTGTAAGTGTTAATATTAGATATTAGACCTAGAGATGGACGGATCCGGAAATACGGCTCGAGTGATTTAAGAAGATTTGAGAGAGTCTTTTATAACCACGTAGAGATACGGGCTTTTGCATGATTTTAACTAAGGTTTAAAATGTTGGTCGATATAGGTGTCACAAAGAGATTTGGGCATCTATATCCATACTGGTGTAACTAAGACCCTTAGAGGTCTACTTAATTAAATCGGTAAGTCTTGAGTCGACAATAGTGGCGACTTTGTGGGTACAAGTAGCCACTCTCTGTGAAAATTCACTTTCGAGAGAAAGGATTCTTATAGATGTTTTTGTGACACTTTGTTTCTGACCACGATGTTACTACAAATGTCTTAGATAAAGCGTACACCCATACCCTTTTCTTTAAATTAATTGTTAATTGTTAAAAGCATCAATCTCGCTCAAAGATATTTTCATCTTCTAAAAATAAAATCATTGTATTCTCGACCTACTACTCGAAACTTTAATGTCTGATCAACGTGGATACGATCTCGGTATTTTTATCACTTTATTACTTATGGTGATCATAGTGTCCGGTGTGCACTTGCACCGCCACTGTGGCAACACGGGTGGCCACATCTGTGGACCTATCGATTTTCCGCTATCAAACCCCCACCTATATATATATATATATATATATATATATATATATATAGAGAGAGAGAGAGAGAGAGAGGTGAGTTCATACGAGAACAACATTTATTTAAGAAAATACGAGAACAACCGAGTACACACAAAATCGTATATGATTCACGTACAAAATCATATATAATACACGTGCCCGTTTTTTCAGGTTAATGTAAGATCGCATATGATTTTGCACATAATCTGTTGTTTTTTACTATTTTTTTAAATAGCTAGCGTTCTCGTTTGAACTTTCCTATATATATATATAGAGGTATATAAATATAAGATCTCTCATGAATCCATCACGTGTATGCTATGTTAAAAACGACAAAGTAGAAAATAGTAGAACCTGGATAAGAGGAAGAGGATTAGATGAAATATGGCAAGCAAAAAGCTATGTTTTGAGAAAGGGAGAGGTCTAAACTCTAACGCCATGCGTGTCCATTTCACATATGAAGGTTCTTGAAACTGCATTTAGTTGGGGTTTTTTTAAACAGGAAGAAAGAGTAAATTACCGATTTGGTCTATATGATATGAAGCTATTAATGGAATTGGTCCTTACACTTCATTTATTATGTAGAACACTTGGGGTATCCATTTTTTTTAACTGTTTTGGTCCCTAGACCTAAGGAACATCCATTTTGTTCGTTCAAGACAAGGGTATTTCAGCCAATTTACAAGTTTCTTCCATTGTATCTTTTTTTTTTCTATTTTTATTGGTTCAATAATCATCTTCTTTTTATTTAAGAAGAGCATCAACAAACTCATGACATTGAACAAAATCAATAAAAATTTCATTCCAAATAGTTTTTTTGATACAAAACATGAATCAAACCTTAAAATCTAAGTCCAATTCTAAGTCAAAATATAAATCAAACCCTGATAAAAAAGTTTAGGACACTAACCTAAATCAAACTCAAACTTAAATCAAACCGCAAAACAAACTAATACCTAAACCTAAATCAATGGTTATGGATCAACAACGGTGAAGAAAATAATGGGGTCTATGAAATATGCACAATAAACATGACAACATTTGGTTGATTTGGAGCCTTAGCCACCGATCGTTTCCATTTCGTACCTCTCTACTGATCATCGCAATAGAAAAGAAGGGTCGGCTTGTTCATTCTAGATTAGTTTACTTGTTCGACAAATTTAGCTGATGAATTTGATGACACTTGATTTAGTGTTTTCATTATTTATTTATTTAGGTTTAATTTAGGGTTTTTTATTTTAAGTTTAGGGTTTTATTGTTGTTGAGTAAGAAGACGAATATTCAACCAAAAAACTTTAAAAATAGAGGAAAGTGGAGAAAAGACTAAAATATCCTTATAGTTAACGAAGATGATAAATTACCGTTTGCTCTACAAACTGAATTTGCAAAAAAGTGCATACTATCAAGTCATCTATATAAATTTACAAAAAACCAAAAATATCTATATATTTTATTAAACAATTTTATAAAATTCAGTTTGTAGTTACAAATAACTTAAAGTCGTATAAGAAAACATTACAATAAATCTATAAGACTTTACAATAAGTTTAATGGACTTTAATTTATAGGACCAAGTAATTGGACGTCCGCACTAAGTTTTTAACACCTTTTTTTGACGTTTTTAACATGTTTTATGACATTTTGGAAAGGGTAAATTGCACCAAAATGGAACAAACTTTGACCTAATTCCTATTTTGGGGAATCTACTTTAAAAATCATCATTTTGGGGTTTGAAACAAACTTTTCATTTATTTAAGGGACTCGTTAACCGGTTTAGAAAGTAACAGGTAACCTCAAATGATGTGGCAGATTTATTATTTAAAACAGATATTACATGGATTATATAAAAGCCACGTCATCCATGATTGAATTAAAAAAAATTAGATAATACATTGAAAAATATTTACAAGCCATCAACATTCCAAACTAATAAAAAAAAACATACTCCACGTCTCCACCCTCCCACTCTTCTTCCCCATCATCGGCGCATCTCCGACATCCCTATCGCCGGCCTCCCTCAAGCTTCCCTAATTCAAGAATCACAATAACAAGCACCCATTTCAGTTCCTGGGATTTTTGAGTCATCAAATTAGTAGCATGGATACACCACTCAAATATTGAGTTTATAGAGTAAACCTGCAACTTTAGAAGGGGGAAAAAAGAGAACTTGTGAACACCATATATTGCTCAACTGTAAAATAATACAACTAATAATGAATATGGTAGGTTTAGGAAGGTTGTTGGGTTGTGAAATGGGAATTGGAGGGAGGTGGTGCTGGGCTATGAAACGACAGTAAGTTACTCCGATGGAGATCATTGAACGACATAGGAGTTTTGGTCCCCTTACGGTATGATTGGCGGTTCCTCCGACGACGTGATTTTGGTTCTTCAGAAGGAGAACAATAGAGTGATGCGAGAGAAAAAACGAAGGAGCGGCGAGAATGATCGGAGAAGAAACAATGGAGTGGGAGGGAGGGGAGAAGGAACGACGAGTGAAGGAGATAATTGGTATATTTTTGTTTTTCTATTCAATGTATTATTTTTTTTTAATTCAATTATGATGACGTGGCTTTTATATAATCCTTGTAATATTTGTTTTAAATAATAAATCTGCCACATCACTTGAGCTTACCTGTTACTTTCTAAACCGGTTAACGAGTCCCTTAAATAAATGAAAAGTTTGTTTCAAACCCCAAAATGATTATTTTTAAAGTTGATTCCCCAAAATAGGAATTAGGCCAAAGTTTGTTTCATTTTTGTGCAATTTTCCCTTTTAAAAATAAAATACTTTATTAATTTTTTAATTAAAATACTTGAAAAAGTGTATTAGAAAAACAAATGTCTTATAAAACGTTTTATTCATATAACACCTCTTACTAATATCTTATAGAAAAATTGATATAACATTTTATTAAAAAATACGGTCCTAATAACTTGTTAAGATGTCTAAAGCATCCTACAAAATTATTATAATATTTAATATAAAAAATATAATTATTTAATATTATAAATTTTAAAATTTATAAAATAGTTTTTTAAAATATTTAGAATTTTTTACTTTTTTAAAATTTATTTTTTATTATAATATAATGGCAAAATTATCTCATGCTACAGTAGTTCCTAGAATTCTCCAATTTGTTGTCATCTGGTGCAAATAAGCTCCCACCTTTTGTCTTCATGCAATGTACTCTGCCCCAGGTTATCCACCACTTAGTTCAAAGACACTTGGGGTTGTTTTTTTTATTTAAAAAAGACTCTTAATTCTGAATCGTTCAGACATTTTGACATTTAAACTGTTTGTTTTTTTTCCAGTTTTCAGAACCTCTTAACTCTTAAATATATCTGAAAAAAGAAAAGTGGTGACCAAAACTTCTTAAAATCTCTTAACGCCACCTCATTTCATATGTTTTTCTTTATCTCAAGACGTCTCCATACGTTACAAAAACAAATTTGTCTTATTGATTCAGATTTCAGACCTCAGCACCACCTCGTATTAATCAAAAGTGAAATAAAACTTCATACTTTAAATCTCTTAAAAGATAAACGCCACCTTGGTATCAATTAATTGATTTAAAGCATACAGTTATGTTATAACCTTTTTTTAATATAAAAATCAAAATCTTTAAAAATATTATATTAGTTTCTAACCGCTATTATATTTTAGCAATTTTATTATTAACTATATTGTTAAAATATTTTATACATTTAATTTAGTATAGTTGTTGGAGAAAAAAATTATTAAATCACCAAAACTTTTATTATAACATAACTGTTGGAAATATCATAAAATATTATTTTTTTCTAATGAACATTTAATTATAAGATTTTTTTTATTGATAGAAATATAAAATTTCTCTTATGGTAATCATTTTCGAAAAGTTTTCCAAATTTTGAATACCGTAACAAACATCAATTTTGAAAAGTTATCCATAAACCCTTCAATAGTTCTAAATACGTGCAGAAACTCATCCGATCCAATTTAAACCGATAAATCCAACTGACCGACCATAATTGGATATCCGACTGTAATTGGATCGAATATCATCCAAAATTTCAATATCCAAATTGGATCATAAAGTCGAACCGATCTAATCCAAAGACCATTCAACTACCATTCAATTATTAACTGTATATAATTATTAACATTTTAAGATATTATTTTTTAGTTGATATTTATACGTAGTTGTTTTTTATAAATTATGAAAATATATGAATAATTGATTGAAATTTTTATCATAATATTGGATGGATCAAATTCGATCCAGTAGATAACCGATAGTAACATCCAATGGTGAAACCAATCAAATCTAATTATCCATTAGATTAGATTGGATCGGATGTCCAATGTTAATTGGATTAGATCGGAAGACAAAAGTTATGTTTGACAAACTAGCTGAAAAGCTAGCTTATGACTGATAAGCTAACTGATAGCTGATAAGCTAGCTGATGAAAAAATCACGTTTGGTAAAAACTAGCTTATTTTTGCCAAACAATGCCAAAATCCAACATCTATGGAATGATTCGATCGGATTGAATCCACCTAAATCTATTGGATTTCAACCGACTGAACATCTTCTTTCGAATCCCCAAATTGTGTGGTCGTCAGAAACGTGCAATCTTCATCCACAACCTTTCTGTTTCTGGAACAATCAAACCCTCAAATCTCCATCTTGGTATGTTACTATAAATAGCAATAATCCTTCACCTTTTGAACCAATCAACCAACTGTAGTTTCAAGCCATTATCATCTACCTTTATAACTTCCCTTTTTTGGAAACATAAGCCATCTTTAATTTCTTGCTTCTGTTTTTTTTAACTATTATCGTCCATGGCTGCCGCTTTTGGAGCTGTTATTGGAGCATCGGTGCTTACCACCTCTAATTTCTTTGGTTTCATATGATATTCACACACATTACACCCTTGTTTTGGTATATGTAACATTGAAATGTGTACTATTAATTAGCTTCTTATCATATAAAACATTTTATATAAATGTCATAAAAAGATTAATCAAATAAATTATGTTTTGTTTTTCTATTAGGGGTTGCCTATTTCTATGGAGAGAACTTGTTAAGCCGGTTAACTTCGTCCTAAGAAGTTAACGTAACAACTTTAAAGTAGAATTTTGGTTTTTAGTCCTATAAACGTATAATATAAAGTCTCATCAAAAATAAATCTATTGTAACGTTTTTAGATAGGACGTTTATATAGCTAGTTTGGTTCTATAACTTAAGTTTCATAAAGCCTATTAATATGCAAATATGTGTTGCATGCAGTTGAACTTGAATGGCTCCGTTGGAAGAACTTTGCCTCCAACCTCAGCTTTCTTTGGTAGAGATATAAAGAAAGTAGTGAACTTTAAACCCAAAGTTCCCAAGGTTTCAGATGGCAGATTGAAGGTGATTGCAGCTCATGAAGTCGACGAAGAGAAGCAGACAAACAAGGATCGGTGGAGAGGGCTTGCTTTTGACGAATCCGACGACCAACAGGACATCACCCGAGGCAAAGGAATGGTCGATACGCTCTTCCAAGCTCCAATGGATAGCGGCACTCATTATGCGGTCTTGAGCTCTTACGAGTACCTCAGTACCGGGCTTCGTCAGTAAGTATATATGTATCTTGGACATGATACAACGTTGGCTTGCAGCCAATCTCGTGGTGATTCATTATTGAATTGTACATGTCGTACAACTCAAATGAATATTGCTACACGACAATGTAATGTCCTCAATATTGATCCGTCTCAGCAGTAGAGGTGTGGATGTAATCCATATATATGAGACACCGCTCCTCTACCAATGGGATGCATGCACTGATTTACCTCTCCCACAACGACCGTGGGACTGATGCAGTGACGATGCCTAATAGGGTGGTGTGTACCCTCCTACAATACAACGAAACGGGTCTTTCAGAATGCACATGTGTCCTAATAGAGTAACTAATGGGATTTTTAAGTTTATAGAATCAAGAATGACACCATAATTAACAACTTTTATCTAAGAAAATTGGGAACCTAAGAGAACACAAAAAATAAATTGTTCTATTAGTTTTTTTATATGACACTTTTGAAAAGTGTTGTATATATGAAAGACTAATACAACACTTTTCAAAAGTAACATATCAAAAGTTTAATAAGAAATTTATTTTTTGTGTCTTATCCGGTTGTTTAACTTCGACAAAAGAACTTGTAACGTGGAAGCTTAACTTTATTCTAACAACTTATTGTAACATTTTTAGATCATGAGACTGGTTTTATATTTTTTCTACAAGTTAAATCCCCTTTAAGTACGGTACTAAAAGACACCCAAGGGTCAAGGATGGCTAAACGTCCTGAAAGACCAATTTTGTTATAGTTTCTGTAACCGTAACAATCACATTTCGATTTTTCATTTATAATTTTTAGTTTTTGTATCTTGTGAAACTTAAATTGCAGATACAACCTGGATAATAACATGGATGGATTTTACATTGCACCAGCTTTCATGGACAAGCTTGTTGTTCACATCACCAAAAATTTCATGACATTACCCAACATCAAGGTAACCAAGACTCTTTTAAGAATGCAATGATCCCAAGCAACAATTTATTACAATAAAATAGGTTTTAAGGGGGTGTTTGGGATTGCTTATTTAAAACAACTTATGCCTATTTTGAAAAGTGTTTATCAACTTATGTGGTGTCAAACCGGAGTTTTCTAAAAAGTGTTTGGATTAGCTTATTGTGGTACCAAAACGTAATAAGCTAATAAGTTGTTATTTAAAGGTGTTTGAGATTGCTTATACATATAAAAGAACCAAAAAAGTCATAAGCAATTTTGAAATAAGTTAATAAGTTAGAACAAAATGACTTATCAAAAATGACTTTTCAGCGGTTTGGCACCGCTATAAGCTCTTTTCTTTTCTTTCCATCCAAACACTCAAAAGAGCTTATCTCCGGTGCCAAATCGCAATAAGCTAAAAAGCCCCTCAAATAAGCAATCCCAAACACCCAAGTATAAGAATTATACATATTGCTTAATAGGACTTCACCACAAGAAACAAGGGTTTTAGCAATGACTTTTGTAGTCTCTAAAAGTCAATTTATCGTCAAAAATAGTTTATAGAGACGACATGTTGTCGCAATAGCTTCTTACTGAAACATCTCTTCGCAAAAGGCCCGTCGCTGACACTCACTTTTCTAGTAGTGCTTGGGTTTATATATGATCAAACAATTATTTGTCATTTATATGTTACATCAAATTTATTGGACATTTTAGACATCCTAACAAGTTTTCAAGATAATTTTGAAATAAAATGTCCTATTAGTCTTTTTATTTTACTTTACTTAAAAAAATGTGCTAAAAACTAATATGACAAATTTCAAAATTGCCCTAAGAAACTTAATTATTACGATGTTAAATACCGGAATACGTCTTATCAAACACCTTTATATAAAACGTACAATTATTCCATCACTACAACAAAATTTGGTTTCCAGTGTGGTGTGTACCCTCCTACAATACAATGAAACGGGTCTTCGGATCTATCAATTTATAAGTATTCTAATGACAACTTTATAAGACTTAGTTGATAGATCCAAAAAATAAGACATCCTATCTAAAGGCGTTGTAATAAGTTTATATGACACTTTTGGTGTCTTAACAAATTTTTAATACATTTTTAACACAAAACGTCACATTAACTATTTTATTGGACACTTTTATAAGACACATTCTCAAATACCGTCCCATAAAATAACTAATACAACAATTTTTTTTAAAATAACCTAAAACTCTTTTTTATGACGCCCAAAAACGTCTTATAAACTTATTACAATGCCTTTGGATATGACACTTTTTTTTATGGATCTCTAAATCAAGTCTTAAAAAACAAGTCTATTAGAAAGCTTAGAAAATTTTGGGGTCCTATAAAACCAATTTTGTTGTAGGACATCATTTAAGCTTAGATTTTACAAAGGAGTCTATCAAAATATTTAGACCTTTTTTACCCCATACAAATTTATGGTTTATATAGTATATACAATTTCAAGTGCAGGTTCCGCTAATCTTAGGCATTTGGGGAGGCAAAGGGCAAGGGAAGTCATTTCAATGTGAGCTTGTATTTGCCAAAATGGGTATCAAGTAGGTTTTGATCTTTCTAATGCGTTAATCTTCTAGTTTGACCTTAAAACTTGATCATTCCTAGCCTAATATTCGTATTCGATATATAAATTAATCGATCCAGTCCGATCATGATGAGTGCCGGAGAACTAGAAAGTGGGAACGCCGGAGAACCCGCAAAATTAATCCGGCAAAGATACCGTGAGGCCGCAGATATAATCAGTAAAGGGAAAATGTGTGTGTTGTTCATCAACGATCTCGATGCAGGGGCGGGTCGGATGGGTGGAACGACTCAGTACACTGTAAACAACCAAATGGTTAATGCTACGCTTATGAACATTGCCGACAACCCGACAAACGTTCAGCTTCCAGGCATGTACAATAAACAAGAAAACCCTAGAGTGCCAATTATTGTCACGGGTAACGATTTTTCGACTTTGTATGCCCCTCTTATTCGTGACGGTCGTATGGAGAAGTTCTACTGGGCTCCTACTCGCGAAGACCGAATTGGTGTTTGTACTGGTATTTTTCGATCAGACAATGTTCCTAAGGAAGATGTTGTCAAACTTGTAGACAACTTCCCGGGGCAATCCATTGGTACGTTATGAAGAAAGTTTCTCGTCATGACTATAACAAAAAGGGTTTTTAGGATGATGCCTGATCGTCCTTTGGCGACTGAGTACGAAATAGGACTTAAGTTAATATGAGCAACAAATTTGATTACAATACAATGGTGTTACAATAAGTACTTGCTTAGACAATATTAGGAGACCTAACAAGTTATATCGACCAACTTGACACAAGAAATATATTGTCTTACTAGGAGATAAGTTGATAGTACCAAAGGTTAAAGTGTCATAACTAAAGGTGTTACAATAGGTTTATAGGACGTTTTTTTGGTGTTTTAACAAGATTTTAATACGCTTTTAAAATAAAGCGTCGTAGTAGCTAGTTTATATGTCACTCTTGAGAAGTGTTCTATACACACATCTTTTTATAGCACACTTTTTCAAATAGTATCAGATAAAATAGTTAATGCGACAATGTATTTAAAAAGATTCCTAAAGAATTTGTTAAAACGTCCAAAAGCTTATTATAAACCTATGCAACACCTTTAGACATGAGACTTTAATGTTTGGTCTTATAAACTTATGTCTTATAAAACAATTTGTTGGGACACTTAAACAGCTTTGGGGTCCTATAAACCTAACTTTGTTGTAGTGAAACTTAAAAATCTCATGAAATATTCTATTACGACGTCGAAGTATATCATCAGGTGTTCTAAAAAATCCCAATTTCTTGTAGTCTGTTCGGAACAACAAAATCGGGTTTTTATAACGTCAAAAATGTCTAAGTATTCTAAGTGACTGTATTATAATTATACTTCCAATATACAAGTGTTACAATAAGTTTATAGAGCGTTTTTGCACGTCTTAACAAGATTTTAGGAGAATTTTGAAATAAAGCGTCCTATAATGTTTTTATAAAACATTATTCGGACAAGTGTCTTGTAAAAACAAGTCGATCTCCTATAAAAAGATGTGTTTATATGATACTTTATTTAAAAAATGCTTTAAGAACTTGTTAAGATGCCGAAAAACGTCATATAAACTTACTGTAACACTTTACAACGACACAAAATTGTTTGATCCTAAACTTACGTCTTATAAATTAGCCTGTTAGAAACTTGGTCATATTTAGCGTCTTATAAACCCGATTTTTGTGTGGTGATTATAATACCATCGGAGCACACTTTTAAAAACTGTTTTCTTTCTTGAAGTGATAATATCAACATCAATGGCTCTTTATGCAGATTTCTTTGGTGCTTTGAGAGCAAGAGTGTATGATGACGAAGTAAGAAATTGGATTACGGGAATCGGAGTAGAAAACATCGGGAAAAGACTCGTGAACTCAAGGGAAGCACCTCCTACTTTCGAACAACCAAAAATGACGATTCACAAGCTCCTCGAGTATGGAAATATGCTTGTTAAGGAGCAAGAGAACGTGAAAAGAGTCCAATTAACCGAGAAGTATATAAAGGAAGCTGCCCTTGGAAACGCTAACGAAGATGCCATTAAAAATGGAGCTTTTTATGGTTAGTTCGTGTCTCTTCCACTCCACAAAATTGATTTTATAGGATACTGAAAATGTCTAAGTGTTCTAATAAATTGTTTTATATGACTGAAGTTTGTGAGTCCGTGTGATTGAACACGATCGTTTACCAGATAAATCAAACAACAAACAAGATAGATAAACCAACATGTTTGATTAACAACAATCGATTACAATGTTGAATACTTTGAAGCTCAATGTTGTTTTCTCTCTGATGAATAGTAATGGGTCGATATGTGTTATCTGAGATATTAAGAGTTGTGAGATAAATAATATCTCATAACCTTTTATATCTGAACATAATATCTATATTATAATATCTAAACTATAAACTAAATATCTAGATATTAATATTAAAACATAACTTTGACTATTATTACAAGATAGACCCTAGACTATTGTTGAGAGTGACTTGTCAATTTTAACTTCAGATTGCGATCTTCGTATTGGATGATCTTGAATCCAATGAGACTGTGTCCTAACAATCTCCCCCTTTGGATCAAGATTATTACGAAAATGATTTAGCAATACGATCTTCTCTTTCAGCACAGAAGATGCAATCTCTCTCTTAGTCTTCAAGATATAGTAAACTCCCCAAAAGATGTAGTTTTTCTCTCTTTCAGTTCATGGGAAGAAATTATCTCTAATTTTAGCTCGAAATTCTTCAGTAAAGTATTTTCAAAGAAAATTTCTCTCGAATAAGCATATCTTCAGAGTACTTGCTATTTGAAGAATTCAATCTTGGACGTGATTATTGAAACATGTGATTTCTTGGTTAGCTCTTCTCCATTTCTTGGGTAGACCTTCTCCCCCTTTTTGATGAGAAGTGTAACGATTTCATCAAAACTTGATGACAAGAAATGTTGTTCATAAGGAGCCTCTGATTCGTCAATGTAATAGATATTTATCCAGATCTTTGAAAATCTAGACAAAATAGTCATGTAACACCTGTAGCAATAAACAAATCAGTTAGAAACACCTGTCAGTAACACTAAGTCACTGTGTATAACGAATACACAATGGAAAGGAGTTGTTTGATGTTAACTCCCCCAGGGCTTCCATTTAATCATCGAAACACCACAAAGGTTATTTCTATAAACGTTATGACAAAGAAACAAATTCCTTGTGTGTTCGTGCTTGTGATAGAAAGAATTAAGCACTTGATGATCGCTTATAGTCTCGAAATTGTGTAAACCACTGAGACAAAAGTAATTTAAACACAGACTCAATGTGCATGAATGAAGTGCGAAGGTGGGGCAGACTTCCTTCTTTTCAATATCCAGATTTTTCAAATGAAAATCAGATAGCAAATGTGCTGCATCCCCTTTGAAAATGTGAAACATTTTCTTGTTGAGAAGAAAATGAGTAGATGGTGAGGTTTGATCAAGAGTTGGCATGAGCTAGTTGCCTGTTTCAATAATGATCACCAAAGAATTGTGAAACATTAGAATTGTGGCTGTCCGGCTCAGAAAAAGTTGGTGTAGAGTTGTGATATTCTTTTAACTCTGTTCTCACACCCTCTTTCTTTTAAACATTTAGCTCACTGCTAACCGAACTCCCTTTTTAATGATACCTCATCACTCTTCCACACTCATTTCTTTTGACTCCTCACACCCAATCACTATGGATTAACTTCATGGGTGAAAATTACTGGTTAACGTGATTCCATAGAAGTTGTGTTAATTCCTAGCACACTGATCCCGTATATCCTATACAGAATATGTTGCTCAAAATGATTTATAATCATGTAAGCTCATGTAGAACATTTAAAGTACACTCCCAAAATATAAAATATTATGAAAAAACTGGAAGTGGTTTGAACGTTTAAGAATATGTTTTCAATGATTGAAAGTTGTCCTTCTTTCAATCACATATGAGATTAAGATAAAGGAATATACCTTTAAGTGCGATCTTACATCTCATGAAGCTTAGCTTAAAGTCATAAACATATGATCGTGTAAGCTCTTCTCAAAAATTCTGCAAAAGTCTTAAGTCAAGTCAAATAAACTTTATTCACTTAATATTGAAAAGACAAAAAGCAGTAAAACAAAGAACTTCTCTTACTCCCCCTGAAATTATGCATCTAACATATGTTAGTTATTGTCGGTCCAACAATACTATCAAGTTTTATAGAAACAACAACACAATATGATTACCAACCTGTATTGATATATAACAAAGGTTACAAGGTTGATCGATTCAAGATCTAGATTGTGTTCTCTGTTTTTCTCTCTTTTACACCTTTAAGTGTGTGTTTTTGTGTGTAGATATTATCTGATCTGATTGTTGAGAGATATCATAGATATTATCTCAAGTGTGTCTAACACACTACCTAAAACAACTTGCAATATTAAACTAATAAACCTACATAATATCTAACATTTAGATATTATTTCTAACTAATTTAATATCTAACTAATAACTAACTAACTAAGTAAACTAAATATCAATAATAATACTTTGACATTTGTTACAAACAAACATTAGACTTTAATATCGAGAGTCGACGTTCCGGCTTTAGCTTCAGATTGTGATCTTCAGTTTGGATGATCTTGAATCCAATAGATATGTGATCTAACAATCTCCCCCTTTGGATCAAGATCATTACTAAAAAGATTTTAGCAATTCAGTCTTCTTCTTTAGCTCAGAAGATGCAATCTCTTTCTCTAGCTCTGAAATCAGCATGTCTTCATGATACTTGCTTTTGAAGATTTCAATCTTGGATGTGATTCTTGAAACATGTGATCTTTGCCATTTCTTGTGTAGTCATTCTCCCCCTTTTTGATGTTAAGGGCAACGACTTCATCAAAACTATTTGTAAGAAATGTCCTTCAGTTAGAGCCTCTGATTCGTCAATTCATAAGATATTCATCTAGATCTTTGCAAATCCAGACAAATTAGTTGTGTAACACCTGAATCAACTAATGAATCAGTTAACATGCCTGTCAGTAACACTAAGTCACTGTATAACTAATACACATTGGAAAGGAGTTGTTTGATGTTGACTCCCCCAGGGCTTCCATTTTATCATCGAAAACACCACAAAGGTTATTTCTATAAACGTTATGACAAAGAAACTAATTCCTTGTGTGTTTGTGCTTGTGATAGAAAGAATTAAGCACTGATGATTGCTTATAAGGCTCAATATTTGTGTAAACCACTTAGGCAACAGTAAGTTAAACACAGACTCAATGTGCATAATTGAAGTGCGAAGGTAGGGCATACTTCCTTCTTTTCAATATCCAGATTTTCCAAATGAAAATCAGATAGCAAATGTGCTGCATCCCCTTTGAAAATGTGAAAAACTTTTTTGTTAAGAAGAAAATGAGTAGATAGGGAGGTTTGATCAAGAGTTGGCATGGGCTAGTTGCCTGTTTCAATAATGATCACCAAAGAATTGTGAAACATTAGAATTGTGGCTGCCCGGCTCAGAAAAAGTTGGTGCAGAGTTGTGATATTCTTTTAACTCTGTTCTCACACGCTCTTTCTTTTAAACATTTTGCTCAATCTAATAACACTCATTTCTTTTCGACTTCTCACACTCAATTACTATGGATTAACTTATTGGGTAGAAATCACTGGTTAAGGTGATTCCATTGAAGTTGTGTTAAGCCCTAGCACAATGAAATTCATGTTTTCCTATGTAGCATATGATGCTCATATTGGTTTAACTATTTCAGTTAAAGCACAATATATTTCTTGAAAATATTTAAAGTCCCACTTCCAATTCATGAATTCGTTTTGAGAATCGGGAAGTGGTTTGAACATTGAAAACAATGTTTTCTATGATTGAAAGTTGTCCTTCTTTCAACCATATATGAGATTAAGATAAAGGATTGTACCTTAATGTGCGATCTTATATCTCATGAAGCTAAGCTTAAAGTCATAAACATATGAACTTGTAAGCATCTCTCAAAAATTCTGCAAAAGTCTTATGTCAAGTCAAAGCAAATTTATTCACTTAAATTGAAAAGACAAAAAGCAGTAAAACTATTAAAGTACGAGTTCTGATCAGAAATAATCAGAAGTCATATCCATACTTCTTTGACTTGAAGAGCTCCCCCTAAAATCTTGCATTACAAAATTTTTTTTGGCATTAAAAGGTACATGCAAAAAAAAAAATAAATTTATGAGCTCCCTCTCGAAGTAATATTGACCACTTGTCAATTTCTTCTCATACTCTCCCTTGGTTCATGAAAAGAATAGAGAAGTGCAAATATCAATCAGAGTTAAGAATGAAGAAATGATGAAAAAGTATACAATTTAGAAAACTTTGATAGGTAACTACTGATACAATCTTTAGATTTAGCATACCAAGCTTAGAGACAAGAAAGGTAAACCTCTTTTCGTCTAAAGGTTTGGTAAATAAATAGGCAAGTTGATAATCAGTTTTTACAAAGAAAAGTTCAATTGTTCCTTTTTCAACATGATGTTTAATAAAATGATAGCTGACGTCTATGTGCTTAGTCTTGGTGTGTTGAACAGGATTCGATGATATTGCGATGACGCTCTTGGAGTCACAGTATATCGGGATCTTGTTGAAGTGGAAACCGTAGTCGCGCAATTGAGTTCTCATCCATAAGACCTGAGAACAGCAGCTAGCAGCAGCTACATATTCTGCTTCGGCCGTGGAGGTTGAAACACAAAGTTGCTTCTTCGATGCCCAACTTACGAGATTGTCACCGAGGAACTGTACATGTCCCGACGTGCTCTTCCTGTCTAACATACAACCTGCATGATCTGCATCTGTGTAGGCTGTTAGTTCAAAACTATTATCTTTAGGATACCACAAACCAAGATCTGCAGTGCCCTTTAGATACCTAAATATGCACTTCACATCAGACATATGGATTTCTTTAGGATTGGCCTGATATCGTGCACATAATCATGTTGAAAACATTATATCTGGCCTACTAGAAGTAAGATACATTAAAGAACCTATCATCCCTCGATAAGTCCTAACATCAACAGCCTTTCCCGAAGGATCGGTGCCAATCTTAGTACCTGGTGCCATTGGGGTACCAATCGGTTTTGAATTTTCCATTTGGAACTTCCGAAGAATATCCATAATGTATTTTTATTGATTGATAAAAATACCCGATGAAAATTGTTTTACTTGTAAACCGAGAAAGAAATTCATCTCTCCCATCATGTTCATCTGAAATCTAGACACCATAAGGTTTGCAAAATTCTTACAGTACTTAGGATATGTAGAGCCAAAGATAATATCATCTACATAGATTTGAATTAAAATGATATCGGATTTTTCCTTTTTGATAAACAAAGTGGTATCCACCGTTCCTTTTGAAAAACCAGACTTGACTAGAAAATTGGAAAGGATATCATACCAGGCTCGAGGTGCTTGTTTCAGACCGTATAGTGCTTTGTCTAGAATGTAGACGTGATTCGGCTTCTCTTGATTGATAAAACCTTCTGGCTGAGAGACGTAGACTTCTTCCTTTAGAATTCCATTCAGGAATGTTGTCTTCACGTCCATTTGAAAGACTGTGAAGTTCTTGTGGTCTGCGTAGGCTAGAAACATTCTAATTGCCTCTAATCGCGCCACAGGAGCATATGTCTCGTCATAGTCGATTCCTTCCTCTTGTCTGTATCCTTTGGATACTAGTCTTGCATTTTTTCAGAAAACGGTACCATCTTCGTCTTTCTTTATCTTGAAAACCCATTTCGTACCTATTATTGTTTTACCTTGAGGCTTTGGTACGAGTCTCCAGACTTGAAGTGCATCGAACTGGTTCAGCCCTTCTTGCATTGAGATCACCCATTCTGGATCAGCAAGTGCCTCTGATACGCGTGTTGGCTCGAACTTGCTCAGAAAGGAGTCATGCATGCACATATTCATTGATGCTGACCTAGTTTGCACCAGTTTTGATGGATCGCCAATGATCTGGCTTATCGGGTGCTCTTTGGTCCATTTATGTTCATGAGGCAGTGGATTATATGAATGTATGTCGGTTGTATCATCTATAAATGCACTTGTACCTTCTTCAGGTTGTTCAGGAGGAATTATGATTGTAGTTGAAGTGGTAGGTTCAGAAGGCTCAGCAGGTACAGCTTGTTCCAGCTGTGGATGGATCTGTACAAAACATCCTACTGGTTCAGCTACTTCTGTCTCTTCATCACATGGAACTTCTTCAACTGTTGGAGTCGGCATTTGAATTGGAATTTCTTGTTGAATCGGGGCGTTGGATTCAATAGGAAAATCTGATCTGGTTGGATGAGTAGTCGTTAAGTCTTCCATCCTGTCAACCATAACATATTTCTTTACATTAGATCCAAGAAATTCATCATAAAAAAATTCAAATAATAAATCTAAATCAGATAAATGGTTATTAGAAGTTGATGCTTCATCTGATTTATTCTGTTGAGACGCAGGTTCTGGACTGAGTTGCCCAGAAGCTAGTACTCCGGTTATAACGGGTTCTGAACTGTGTTGTTCGGAAGCCATCTCTTCATCAAACGTGACGTTGATGCTTTCAATCACCGTCTTTGACTTCTTCAGATAAACACGGAATGAAGTTGATGTCGAGGAATAACCAATGAAGATCCCTTCGTCCGCCTTGGCACTGAACTTGTTGAGACTTTCCTTATCGTTTAGCACGAAACACTTACACCCAAATATATGGAAATATTTGATTGTCGGTGTTCGGTTGTTGATTAAAGCATAAGGAGTCTTCTTGAATCTGCGATGTATCATGGAGCGATTCTGTGTATAACACGCGGTCGATACAGCTTCAGCCCACAAGAATAGAGGTAAGTCTGATTGACTTAGCATAGTACGAGCAGCCTCGACTAGCGTTCGATTTCTTCTTTCGACCACTCCATTTTGTTGAGGCGTACGAGCAGCAGAGTATTGATGTGAAATCCCGACAGATTCGAGATATTCTTCAACCTTGTTATTCTTGAACTCTGTGCCGTTGTCTGTTCGTAGAAACTTGACCGGTTTCTGTAGATTCACCTGGGTCGTCTTTAGGAATGTGATGAGAACATCTGGTGTCTCATCCTTTGAACGTAGAAACTTGACCCATGTGTATCGCGAGTAATCGTCCACGATCACGAGTATGTACTTTTTTCCGCCTTGACTTTGAGTTTGCATTGGACCGCATAAGTCTATATGCAATAACTCTAACGGAACGCTCGTACTTGGTTCAGGCTTTGGTTTATGAGGTGCCTTTCTTCATCTTTCCCTTTTCACATGCTGCACAAAGATGTTCTCTTTCATATTTGAGCGCTGGAAGTCCTTTGACGAGCTTTCCTCTGACCAGATTGTTGATGTACCTGAAGTTGAGGTGGGAGAGCCTTTGATAGACAAACCTGGGTGTCATTCTGGATTTTTGACAAGTTAATTGTGTAGAGGTCTGACTTTCTTGTGCCGACCAAGAGTTCCTCGCCTTCTTCAGTGCGAACTGAACACGTCTTGGCTTTGAAATTGACCTCTAAGCTTTTGTCACAGAACTGACCAATACAGAACAGGTTGTGCCGTAAGCCTTCAACATAGCTCAACTTCTTTATCGTGACATTGTCATGTTGTACATCACCGTATCCCATTATTGGAGAAAACTGGTCATTGCCGAATCTGACTGATCCGCAATACTTCTCTTTGAAATTGGACAGCATATCTTTTTGTCCAGTCATATGCTTGGAGCATCCGCTATCCAAGTACCACATATGACGGATCTGCACAAGAGAAATAACAAAACAAGAGATTTAGATAGTCATAAATCAAAATTTAAGACTTTTGAGCATGGAAGAGTGGGTCTTGAACTGATGTGTTCAAAAGCCATTATTTCTCTTAAGCAAGGGTTCTGAACAGACGTGTTCAGAAACCATCGTTTTATCTTTGCAGTGCGGGTCTTGAACTATTGTATTCAAGAACCTAGTTTCTTTGAGGAACGAGTCCTAGATTGTTTTGTCTAGAAGTCATATCTGTAAGCTCCCTTTTTAAACTTGATGTGCCTGCAACACAGATTTAGCCTTAGGTACCCACTGGAATTTGGGTCCTACTGTGTTAGCACAAGATTTTGGTACCCATTTCAAATTGGGTCCTCTTTTCTTTTGAAATGCATTTGAAGAATTAGAATGAGATGAATGCACATGATAATTGCCAAACCAATCGTCAGAATCTTGACAAGAGATAGAAACATGTTTATTATAAATAGAAGACTTTCTAGCAGATAAAGATAACTGAAATAATTGCTTCATTGAATATTGTTTACGAGAAACAACATGTTTTGAGTTCAAAATCACAACATCAGCAATTAAAACATCTTTACTAAGCGAAGTCTTACTACAATTAACACTACTAAACGATTTAACGGTCTTGTCAAGCTTCTGTTTCGGTTGCCACAGAGATTTAACGTCTGGCCTTTGCTTGCTCAGATCTAAAACATGTGAAACTCTTGAGTTAGACTGTTGAGCAACAAACAAATGCTTCTTCTTCGGATTACCAGTAGTGTTCGTTTTCTATGAATGCTGAGATATATTCTTACCTTTAGCATGTTTAGCTTTCACAGAGACTGAGTTATCAACATTCGTTGATTTTGCACTGTTAACAGGCATACTGGTTTTTCCTAAAGATTTCTTAACAAAAGATGAATGGTTAGGAAGTTTTGCATTAAAGTCAAATTGATTAGAACAATTATCTAAACCACCATCAGGGTTCAGAAAATCAAACCCTTTATTTGCTAAACCAATCAAATCCTCAGAGTTTGAAGCCTTAGAAATAATAACATTTTTGAACACAGTTGAAAAAACATTTTGTTCAATATTTATCAAAAGTCTTTCATCTGTTAAAGAATTCTCGAGTTCAGAAATTTTACTTTCTAAAACAAGAGGAGGGACATATAGTTTACCTTGAATAGGCTTCGCCTCCATTTCTCTTTTAGAATAACTTTGAAAGTAATCACTTGAAAGAGTGTTGTTCTTTTGATATATTGGATTTTCATTATAACTATTATTCATCTTCGCATAATAAAATGGAAGATGAACTTTAGATGATTTCAAACATTTTTCAGTTTCGTTGGCTTCATCCTCTTTTGATAGTTTAGTCCAGAAAGTTTTAAACTCAGGGATTCGTCGAGCTAATTTCATAGAAAGATGATTATAAAGTGCTGGCACTTCAGACATCCCTGTTTGAAGATAGTGAGGATTCTTATAACCGATTCCCCATCTCTCTATTTCCTCTTTGGGTTTGTTCAGATGAATAGTCTGTTCAGTTTGACCCATTTTGTACAACTTCTCTTCCAAACTTTTTAATTTACCAAGTAAAGAAAAGTTTTCTTTGGTACATGAAGAATGCAATTTTGTAAGCTCATATATATCAATCTCACTTTTTGTCAGTTTAGACATGAGTTCAGAATTCTCTTTAAGAATTATTGTCTTTTCCTTTGCGTTGGTGTCATTATCTCTATGTAAAACCTCAACCAATACTTTCTTCTCAGCAATTTCATTGCTAAGTTTCTATATCAGTTGGTTTTTGTCAGTTATAACACCAATTTCTCGCTCAAGATTCGACTCTAACTCTTGTTGTTTTAAAATCATGGCATGTATTTTATTCATGAAATCTGAATACGATAAATCACATACCTCCTCTTCTTCATCATCTGAATCAACTTCAACATCTGATTCTTGCTTTCCCATCAAGCACATGTTGACAGCTTCATCTCTTTCTTCTTCCTCTTCTTCCTCGTCTGAATGATCAAGCCAATATTCATCTTCAGCCATCAGTGCCTTACCAGCCTCCTGTTGCTTTGCAAGAAACATCTTGTTCTTGTAATAATTGGAGTTTCTGACTCTTGTCCTTCGGCAGTCTCTGACATAGTGACCTGTTTTGCCACAGTTGTAGCACGTTGGTGGTTCTAACTGACTGGATCCTTCAGCTTTAAACTTTCTCTCTTCTGGTTTCCTCTCCTCTGTTCTTTTCCCTTCAAATCTCTTTCCTTCATATCTACTTCCTTCAACCCTTTCCTTGTGGATGTAGTTGTTCGGACCAGAAGAATATCTCTGACTATTTGAACTTGGCTTTGTGTAGAACTTTTTCTGAAAAGCATTTGACAGCAGAATCATTGCTTGCTTCAGTTGTTCATTTTCATCCATGTCAGAGTTTGCATAGCCTTCATCTTCTTCTGATTCATACACAATCGTCTTGTTCTTCTTCTTCCTGACAACAAGAGCAACTGTGTCTTCAACTGTCTTTCCTTTCTGCCTTTTCTCATCTAGAATTTCATCCACCTCTTCTTCATTTTGTCTGAGGGTTTCATACACCTCATGAAGTGGAATCTCATTCAGATCCTTGATCTGCTTCATCTGTCTGGCAAATCTTTTCCATTCCGGTTGTAGAATACTCAGGAATTTGACGTTCAACTCAATTTGAGATTTGTGGACCTTATTCTTTCTTAGTTTGTTCAGCAAAGTCACAAACCTGTCATAGGTTTCTTCTAAAGATTCTCCCACTCTGCCTCTAAATTCTTCATAATTATTTAGGCAGTTGGAGATTTTAAGATGATTCCCAACCTTTGAACCCAACATCATTTTCTCAAGCTGATCCCACATTTCTTTGCCGATGGCCTTGTAGCTGTCAATCTTTACGTGGATTTCATTTGGAATTCCTTGCAAAATGTATGACTTAGCTAATCTGTCGCCTTTAGCTCTTCTGAGGTTATCATCTTCTAGCTCATGATACTTAAGTTCAACCTGAGTCGACACGGTTCCAACCAAACGAGTCGTCATGACTGGTTTCATAACCCCTTCTTCTATAGATTTCCTGATGAAATCACCTAGCTCATGTCTGTCAACAAAGTTCAGAAACCGATCCTTCCACTGTTCGTATTCTCCTTTAAAGAGAACCGGTGGCTTGGTGTCAGTTCCGATTGCAAGGGCTTCTCTGGATGTCATTTTGAAGAAAATTATAAGTCTGGATTGGAGCAAAGAGAGGTTTGCGTATCAAGGTTTGCGTGCGCAAATGGAGGTTTGCGTATCAAGGTTTGCGTGTGCAAATGGAGGTTTGCGTGTCAAGCGGGTTGTGCAAACTGAGGTTTGCGTATCAAGCGGGTTGCGCAAACTGAGGTTTGCGTATCAAGCGGGTTGCGCAAAGTGAAGTTTTGCGTATCACGTTAGATGCACAAAGTGAACTTTGCGTTTCGAGATGGTTGCGCAAACTGGCCTTGATCTTTGCGTATCCTTCTTGTTGCGAGAGGTGAAGTTCAAGGTTTGCGTATCAAGAGTGTATCGAGAAGTGGAGTTTGCGTAAGTCGTTGGATGCGTGAATTATGCTTTGCGTGTTGCTTGAGATGCACAAAGTGGACTTTGCGTTTCACGTTGGTTGCGCAAAGTTGGGTTTGCGTATCAGGCGTGTTGCACAAAGTAAGCTTTGCGTGTGTTCGTCTTCTGGTTTGCGCAAGTTCGTCTGTACTTCAATAATTTCAACTTTTCAACCTGTTTTTCCAAGATTAACAGACCCAAACTCTACCAATATGTCTAGAAACACTTCTAGAACTGAATGCTATCACTCGATCTCGATAAAACACACTTTTTGAAAATAAATTTGATCGCACAATGACTTTCTAAACTCGACTGTTTTCTCACAAAAATCACAAAATGGAACTCGATTAAATCTTTATAGTGAAATCAAACAACAACAACTCGATCTAGAAACCTAATCGATCACAACTTGATCAATTTTAACACTTAAAACACTTAAAATCTTGAAATCGATTTTTAAATAAGAACACAGAGTCGTTTTCTTAAAAAAAAACTTGATTTTGATCTTAATCAGGCTCTGATACCAATTGTCGGTCCAACAATACTATCAAGTTTTATAGAAACAACAACACAATTTGATTACCAACCTGTATTGATATATAACAAAGGTTACAAGGTTGATCGATTCAAGCTCTAGATCGTGTTCTCTGTTTTTCTCTCTTTTACACCTTTAAGTGTGTGTTTTTGTGTGTAGATATTATCTGATCTGATTGTTGAGAGATATCAGAGATATTATCTCAAGTGTGTCTAACACACTACCTAAAACAACTTGCAATATTAAACTAATAAACCTACATAATATCTAACATTTAGATATTATTTCTAACTAATTTAATATCTAACTAATAACTAACTAACTAAGTAAACAAAATATCAATAATAATACTTTGACATTTATTACAAACAAACATTAGACTTTAATATCGAGAGTCGACGTTCCGACTTTAGCTTCAGATTGTGATCTTCAGTTTGGATGATCTTGAATCCAATAGATATGTGATCTAACAATAAATCACATGATATAGATTTATAATTCACTTGTGAATTGTAGATCGTCATATCTATCAGATGCAAATAATTTCAGAAATAAATATGTACTCCCCCTTGAAGGTTGATTTTATCGTTGGAGTATCGGAGTACAATCTCTCATATCAGCATTGGAGTAAGGTCTTATCATCATTAAAGTGTGGGTCTTGAACTTTTGTATTTAAGAGCCATTCTTCTTTGAAGCACGGGTTCTAAGCTGATTTACTTAGAAACCACTGTTCTCTATTGAGGTACGGGTTCTGATATGTTGTAATCAGAAGCCACTGTTGACATTGATGTCCGGGTCTTGAGCTGATTTACTCAAGAACCATTCTTCTTCTACCATAGGTGCCTGCAACACACGTTTAGTTTTCTTTGGTACCCACTGGTATTTGGATGCATATGTGTTACTTGCAGTTCGTATGGGGGTAATGGAATAAGAACCATAATAGTAATGATCTTTGGTTCTGTGAACAGGATCATGTGTACGACAGTAAGAACAAGAATTTTCCTTACATGATAACCTGATCATTTGATCTCTCGTGTAAACATGAGCAGATTTACTTTTCAGCGCATTGTTCTTCGTTTCATTATGCGTATGTACACATGAGATTTCATGTTTAACTAGTTTCTTCTTCCAGAAAAGTTTTTATTCCTTGTAGCTCCCTCTGCTCTGAAGTGAACCTGAACCATCTAACTTTCTGTCAAAAAGAAGGTTAGTAGTACGAATCTGATTTGAAGATTTAGATTTATTAGGAAAATCAGATTTCTGAGATTGGCTTTTCTTGCGTTTACCAGAGGTGTTCTGTTTCTGAGAACGCTGATTTTTATAAACACTTGGTAAAGCCTTTCTTTTTACAAGAAAAATAGAATGATCTGGAAGTGAAGCATTGAAATCAACCATATCTACTCCTTCTATACACCCTTCTTCAGAATTTAAAAAATCATTTGCAGACTCAAATAAGTCATCAAAGAAATCAGTATAAGTATGAGGTGCTTTTGAAACTGTAGAACACTTTGTAGATTTAGAATGAAAAACATTGTTCTTCATAACAGTAGAAAACACATCTTGTTCTATATTCACCAAAATTCTTTCGTCAGATAAGACATTTTCTAACTCAATTATTTTGCTTTCTAATACGAGTGGAGGTAGATAAGTTTTAGCTCGAACAGGTTTTGCCTCCATTTCAGTAGAAGAATAGGTAGCAAAATATTCTTTTGAAAGAACTTTTGGTTTTTCCGAAAGATAACTATCATTCAGTCTTCCATAACAGAATGGTAGTTGCATTTTCTTCAAATTCTTTCTATTTATATCTTCTCTTGCCTCAACTTCTTCTGATGCTTTGGTAACAAATTTGGGTTTCAAATGAGAATGTTTACCAGCAGCATACATATAATCTGCATTATATAAACCAGGTTGTTTTCTGATAACATGTTTCAGGTAATGAGGATTATTACAACCTAATCCCCATTTTGCTTTAAAATCAGCCTCTTTATTAGGTGTATTCAAGAAAATAGTTTGATCTGTTTGGCCTATTGAGTAAAGTTTGGTTTCCAGACCATTTACCTTCTTATTTAGATTCTTGTTCTCAAAATGCAGCTTATAAACAATTAAGGCAGTTTCTTTCTTTTCTAAATCAGACTTATAAATTTGAGAAACAAAATCAGAAATCTTCTTTTCTAAATAATCGTTTTTAAGATTAAAATCAGAAGCATATTTGCGTAGGGAATCCATGAGATCTTTGTTCCCAATAACTGACTTATTTAGCTCAAAGATCTTTTGATTACGCTTAGCAACTCTGCCTTTTTCCCTTTTCAGTTTTGACTGAAGGTCTTGAAGTTCAACCATCATCGCATCCATTTTGATCATAAAATTATTTTCGGTTAAGTTCATTACCTCTTCAGCTGCTTCAGCTGCTTCATCATCTGAATCATCATACTTTGCATGATTGCCCATCAAGCATATAGTAGCAGCTTCTTCATTCTCTTCTTCTTCCGAATCAGAATGATCTAACCAGAATTCGTCTTCAGCCATTAACGCTTTGCCAGCTTCCTGTTGCTTGGCTAACATTAGTTTGTTCTGGTAATACTCCGAATTGCGAACCTTTGGCTTTCGACAGTTTGAGGCGTAATGTCCAATCATGCCACAGTTGTAGCATTTGTTTGGGACATTAGCTTTCTTGTCTGTATTGGTGTAGTCATTCACAAATTGCTTCCTTTCTTTTGGTTTCTTCTCAAGAAATCTACTTCCTTCTACTCTTTCTCTATGCTCATGGTTCTTGGAGCTTGATGAAGAATATCTTTGTGAATTTGATCCCGGTTTCTTGTAGAATTTCTTTTGGAATGCACGGGTCAGTAATTGCAGTGCTTTCTTGAGATTATCTCCATCATCTCCATCAGATTCAGTTTCTGATTCAGAACTTGTAATTACTTTCTTCTTTTTCTTCTTATCTTTGGCAACAAGAGCAATGGAATCAGGAACTTTCTCAACTTCCTTTTTCTTTCCACTCCTTTTCTCTTCTACTTCTTCTTCGTTCTACCTTAGTGTCTCATACACCTCGTGGAGTGGAATTTCACTCAGATCTTTCATCTGTTTCATTCTTCGTGTATGCTATTTCCATTCTGGTTGAAGGACACTGAGAAACTTGACGTTGTTCTCAATCTGTTTCTTTTTAACTTTATTCTTTGACAGCTCATTCAGAAGCAGAACATATCGTTCATAAGTGTCCGCTAGGCTTTCATCCTCAAAGGCTTTGAATTCTTCATAACTGTTTATACAGTTTGCGACTTTCATCTGGTTCCCAACCTTAGATCCTATCATCATCTTTTGAAGTTGATCCCACATCTTCTTAGCAGTAGCTTTGTAGTTGTCTATTTTGATGTAAATATCATTCGGGATACTTTGAAGAAGTAAAGATCTTGCTTGCTTATCAGCTTTGAAACGGTTCTTTTGTTCTTCAGAAAATTGGGCATACTCTACTGTAACAGTTTTCATCTTCTGTTCTCTTTCCACGTTACCATCCTCGCTGTCAGAAGAATCATCTTCAGCATCATCATCAGGTATTTGAACAGAAAGTGGTGCCATGGGACCTTCTTTTATTGATAAAATAATGTTATCTCCGTTTAAGTGTCGATCCACAAAGTCAAGAAATCTGTCTTTCCATTGTTCGTAATCCCCTTTAAACAGAACTGGGGGTTTGACATCCATGCCAATGGAAAGAGCGTCTTTTGAAGTCATCCTGATTCGATAATGTGAAAAAAAACTTGATTCGAATTGTTAGTTAAGATAAAATGAATACAGATTAAAACAATTCAGAAATGACCAAGTCAGGAACTGGCGCGAAATTGGACTCTGCGTGAGAAGAAGGTCGAGCGAAATTAAGGTTTACGTGAGACGTTAGTCGCGCAAAGCTTGAGTTGACCGGAAAGATGTAAGGACCGGAGAGTTGCTCGACCGGACTGTTGCGTCGACCGGTATGATGTAAAGACCGGTAAAATGTTTGTCAACTGGTATTATGATGAACAGTACAAAGCCTTCGACCGGTATGCTTGAAAGTGTAGTGGTCGACCGGTAAGTTGTAAATTAAAATGGACCGGTAATGAGGTGACCGGATGAACAGTAAGAAATTTGGGTCGACAGGTATAATGTATTTGGTGGGTTGAATAGAGGACCGGTATTAGCAAGAGGTGGGTCGACCGGTATTGGAAGGAGGTGGGTCGACCGGAGGTATAAAATGTGTGTGAGAGTGACCGACCGGTACTAAGTGTAGGTCGACCGGAAAAGGTTGATGGAATTCGACTGGTAGAAAGTTTATAGACCGGTATAGTGTAAAATAGATGGACCGGTATGTAGTTTAAACTTCAGGACCGGTATAGGGATATCGACCGGAACACTTCAGGGGGGTGAACAGTTGTACCAGATGAACAGTTGGACCGATATATTGTAAAGTTCTCGACCGGTATATTGTTAATCGACTGGTACAAGGATATTTATATCGGTCGACCGGTATTGAACCTTCGACCGATATCGTTTCTTCTCCGATAAACAACCCTGCAACTCCCAAATTGAACAACCTGGAAATGGTTTTACAGCCCAATACTTTGACACTATGATCGACTTACCAACTACAACTGTGTACAACACTTTGATTTCGAAAACAACCACAATTTTAAGATTTTGATCGATGACACAGTGGTTTGAAAAATGAAGAACACAGAGAGTTCTTGAAATTTGATTTTGAATCTGGTATCAACTCTGATACCAATTGTGTGTCCGTGTGATTGAACACGATCGTTTACCAGATAAATCAAACGACAAACAAGATAGATAAACCAACCTGTTTGATTAACAACAATCGATTACAATGTTGAATACTTTGAAGCTCAATGTTGTTTTCTCTCTGATGAATAGTAATGGGTCGATATGTGTTATCTGAGATATTAAGAGTTGTGAGATAAATAATATCTCATAACCTTTTATATCTCAACATAATATCTAAACTATAATATCTAAACTATAAACTAAATATCTAGATATTAATATTAAAACATAACTTTGACTATTATTACAAGATAGACCCTAGACTATTGTTGAGAGTGACTTGTCAACTTTAACTTCAGATTGCGATCTTCGTATTGGATGATCTTGAATCCAATGAGACTGTGTCCTAACAAAGTTTATAGGATCAAACAATAAAACGTCATATCTAAAAGCGTTACAATAAATTATACAACGTCTTAGGGAGTCTCAACATGTATTTTAGTACACTTTTGAGATAAAACGTCATACTAACTTTTTTATATGATGCTATTTGAAATTTTTTCTTATAGGTGTCCTATAAAACAGTTGATATGACACTATATTTTAAAAAAGCATTAAAATATTTGTTAAGACGTCCAAAAACGTTCTATAAACCTATTGTAACACTTTATTGTTTGGTCTTATAAATTTAAGTATAATAAAACCGTTAATTAAGACACTTAGACATTTTTGACGTTTGATAAACACGATTTTGTTGTAGTTTGATTTTTCAAGGCCTTGATCAAAAGTTTTTATATGAATTTGAAAGATTCGAAATCGAATAAGTTATGAGAAGATCTTTAGTTTGAAGCTTTTGATTCATGTTACGAAGCTTTTGATTCATGTTACGGATGCAGGTAAAGATGTGCAACAAGTTAATGTTCTTGTTCGTGATGGTTGCACGGATCCTTTGGCAGAAAACTTCGATCCAACGACTAGGAGCGATGATGGGAATTGCGTGTATAAATTTTAAATCATTGATCGAGTACTTCTTCGAGTATCTGCAAATGCAGTAGAAGTATCATGTAATTACATTATGCTTAGATATTGATCAACGTTTTGTATGTTAATTGCAAGGATGTGAATTGTATATGTTGAATGTGCTACTTCCTTTGATGTTTAATAACCATCCAAACCTATATTGAAATTAAAAAAGAAGAAGCTAAAAATATTATATTACCTTCTAACTTTATGGACTTTTCTAACTTTGTTAGGTTCAGGGACGAAAAACAAAATGAAACCGAAACCATAGTGACAAAAGCAATTTCTAAAGGACGAAAAAAGTAATAAACAAAAAACCACATGGACAAAAATCGTAGTTTACTCTATATATTATGTATATAAATGTTAATTTTAGGGTTAAACGATATATAATGCTATAATATTAATCACCCAAACTTTTATTATTGTTGCACAAATCTATCAATTACATTATAATTGATATTTTATATAACCACGTCGTTATATCAACAATAAGTTTCCCATGAAAACAAAATCAATAATGTAATTTCTTTTACAGAAAATTGATTATGTTTATACATTATATATACTCATCATTTTTCTCATTTTATTGTTATACTTAGAATATATATATACATATAAACATATAATTAATACTCAGGGTTGGTTTGGGGGTCGGCAAGGAAGGGTATCCCCATCACCAGTTTATAAATTCAGGGATTCCCCATCCCCGGTCAACTCAGGGATTCTCTGGTCAAATTGGGTTCGGGTTTGTTGATGTACGCAAAATCTAATCCGGACATCCAAGGTTATCCCAAAAAAGACTATCTAGTCAAACCTTGAATCTTAAAACCATCATTTATTTCTAAAAATGATTTCAGATTTAAGTTGTAACATCGTAGGCAAATCCCACATCACTAATCAACAAGAAGGATACTTGGTAAGCTTAACAAAGACGTCAGAAATTTATGTGATGGAGTGACACAGAACAGAAACAGGGTAAAACCCAAAACTTGAGAGAACTTCAAAATTCAGAAAAAGTGGCTTTGATCTCGGAAATAGGGTAAAACCTAATCTCAAACTTCAAAATTCAAAATTCGGAAACGGGGTAAAACCCAATCTCGGATGACCTTGATTTTGTCGTTGTCTACATGGATGCCTTCCGAAATAACGATATAGCCAAGAAAAAGAAGGCGATTAGTTAAAAATGTGCATTTTTTTGATTAGCAAACAATTCGTTTTTTTGAAGTGTTGCCAATAACAATCGCAAGTGTCCATGTTGTCACAGACTTAGCTCATAACCAACCAAATTCACAATATACCAAAGTTTGGTGCGGAAGCAATATAAGAAATGTGTTATTGATAGGCAGTAAACAATAGCAAATCAAAGAGATCCAACAATACAAATAAAAAACAATGATTGAGCCACAATCGTCATATGTATTGCTTGAGAAGTTGATGATTACAATAAGAACACCAAGAACACGCACAGAGTGTGTGTGATTCTCTCTCTATCTCATGAGATCTCTCTCTAGCTATTGTGTGCAGTTGAGTGTGTGTAATATGTTGAGCGTACAAAAGCATATTTGATCTCCTACACAAATCTTCTTTATATTCGAGAATATCGAGAAATTCAAGCCTAACACCAATCAGAAGCTGCCATGTGTAAAGGTAAAATAACCGTTCCAGGCTGACGTGGCAGAGCTGCATTGGCTGACATAGATGTGAGAGAGATACTTAATCTTCAGTTGATGGTAGCACAGAGGTGGCTTTCACAGAGCTTGCCACAAAGGCTTTGTGGACAACAAGTCATCTTCTTGTTAAGGGCTTTTGTGCGTTGAAGTGCAGAACTTCTGAAGACTCAACAACTTTCTTCGACAAAAGTCCTCTGGCTCTGAGGACTTATCTTCTTTTTTAATACTTTTACAATGACAAAATATGGGGCTAACAATCTCCCCTAAAGTATTAAAAAATAAGAAAGAAAATTGGAAGTTTAAGTACTTCTAGTCTAGGAAGGAAGAGGTGTTAACTAACCTCTGTAAAAAAGTAATTTCATTAAGGAAGGGATTACAAGTACAAGTACAAATGAAATTACTAGGGAAAATCGTTTATAGGATTTGAGAAGCTATCATCTAAGGTTATGCGCAATATAATAATCAAATCCTTAAACTTGAACATTGGATCTATTTCATATATCATCTTCTCTGTAGGGCATTGTTGAACTCTGGAAGTTCCAACTCTGTGACTTATGGTGCGTTTCAATTTCAACAGAGTGTTATTGGAGTATTTGTGAGCAAAGGAAGGCTTGTAGATCTTCTTTTTTCCATCATCGTCTTTGTACACAAAACCATAAACAGGATCTACTATCAATGAGTTGGATGGAATCTGTTCAATGTTGGGTAAGGTGTCATCAGGGGCTGTGACTGGAAGCTTATCAACCCCTAGCTCCAGAGCTATTTGGAAGTCAACTTTGCTGTAGTACTTAACATGTTCTCTCATTACCTCCTTGATGCACCCATTAACTATGGTGAACTCCTTTCTTTGTACTGAGCCTCTAGTCAGTGTATGCATGCATCTGAGGTAGATCATAGGGCAGAGGTTCATCAAATCCGTATCCGAGAAGACATACTGTTGACCATCTTTGCGTTCAACTCTGTGTAGTTCCACTTCCTAACTCAATATATTAACACAATCAATGTAGGAAACTTTGTTTATTGATTTATCAACGATTATACAATCTCCATAAACTCATATACCTATTTCTTGCAATCTCTCTGTAAGTTCTCTCTGTGTGTGTTTTGTAAGGTGTAATCTATCTCTAATATGCGCATGTCACTCTTATCTCAATAACTCTTCGACCTGCTATTTATATGGTCAACATGACCTATTAGCATGTGGTCAACATAACTACAATTACATTATAAACACTCATACTATTACAAAGTTTACAAACTAGAGCTTCTTTTAATCTTGAATACAATATAGCTCTAACAATCTCCCCCTTTGGATTCAAGATTAAAAAAAAATTGATGATAATATTCAGGTCTTCTTTCACTTGAAAAATCTTCAGCTTTTTATTCTTTGTTAGCTTGAAATCTTGAACACTTTGACTTTCTTCACAGAACTTTCAAGACTTCAAATCTTTAACACCTACAAAAACTTTGACACTTTCTTCAATCTCCCCATTTGATTTCAAAAAATGCAATTTCAGACAATCTTGTCATCAGACTTTACTTCAACTTTATTTTCTTGAGAACTTTCTCTTCCTTTTTAAGAATCATGAATCTGAATTTGAAGTCTTGAATTATCTCCCCCTTTTTGATGAATTATGAGAATCAGAATCATTAAAACATTTCAATGTCAGCTCTGTCTTTGAAATTATCTCCCACAAATAGCAATGTAAGCACAATCTTCATGAGAATAGGATATTTTCCTCCTTTGGAAACATATGAACAATCTCCCCCAACGAGAATAGAATCTCCGTCTGATCTGATATTTTGCCGTCAATTCTTGAAATGTATTCATCCGAATCTTTTCAAATTCAGACAAATTATGAGTGGTAAACCTGAATCAACAAATGATCAGTTAATCTGCCTGTTAGTAGCACAGAGCCACTGTATACAACGAATGCACATGGGAAAGGAGCTTTTTGATGTTCACTCCCCCAGGGCTTCCATTCAATCATTGAAAAAACACAAAAGAATTTTCTATGAATGTTAAGACAAGAAAACTTATTTCTTGTGTGCTCGTGCAAGTGTAGCAATGATTGAATCATTTAAAGCTTAAACAAGCTCAATATATGTAAACCGTTGAGACAACAACAGATATTACATAGACTCAATGTGCATGATCAAGGGTCAAAGGTTGGCATGGGCTAGTGCCTTTTTCAATGAAGGTCACCAAAGAATGCGAAACAGATTATGCGGTTGCCCGACTCAGATAAAGTTCGGTGCATAGTTTGATATTCTTTTACTCTGATATCTCACCCTCTTTCTTTTAAACATTTGAGCTCACTTCTAACCAATCTCTCTTTTTCATTTTACCTCAACACACACCCACTCTCAATTCTTTTGACACCTCTCCCCTCAATCACTCAAGGATTACTTCCGGGGTAGGAAACTCTCGTTAACGTGAATCCATGAAAGTTCTTTTATAGCTCTCACACTGAACCCATGATTTTGTCCTAAAAATAATATGTTGCTCAACAGTTATCTTGACAGTTAAGCACAAGATATAATTATCAGATAATGTATGCTCATGAATAATAAGAATGAAATTTGAGCAATTGAACTTTTAAGATCTCTTAAAACCATTTGAATGAATGAATAATCATGAAATGATTCGATCAGATCAAATATCATGAAGAAAAATATTTTGGGATATCAAAAAACGAAAATTTGTTTATATCATGAAGATATAAACATATTATCAATGAAAGCACATTTATTTAAAAATGACGTTGATTTCAAACAATTTAGAATTCAAACGGGAGTATTACCATTGAAAGATTTATCTTTTGAGACATGGTAATTACAAAGTCAATAACAATGTACTGAACCAATGTATGTAAGAATACTTGACAGTATAAAGACAAGACAATACACAAGTATTAATCTTTGAGAAACACACGGTCAGATAACCATGAAAGTACTTGATATGAAAAACATTTAAAATCTCACATCGAAATTCGTAAAATCTTTTTGAGAACACGAAGTGGTTTGAACGTTTAAGAAAACATGTTTTTCACATTTGAAAAGTTGTTCATCTTTCAAATATGATAGAGTTTAAGATTCAGAATAATATACTTTCAGTATAGAAATCTTAACTCCCCCTAAAATGAATATTATCATTTAAGCATCATTTGACAAAACTTTAGATACTCCCCCTCGATATCTGTAAAAAGTCAAATTATTAGCAGAGAACATCATGAATATAACAATTAGCAGTAATACTCTTTTTTTCTATCTCCCCCAAAAAAATATGACAGTGAAAATTTTAAGCAAACTCCCCCTCAAATAGACCATTAAAACTTACTAAATGATGTATCTTATCAACATCCTTAAGCAGAAAAACATTTAAGTTCGGGTTCTGAACAGAAGTATTCAGAAGCCATCGTCACATATTCTCCGGTGAGAATAGTAACTCCCCCTAAATGTAACAATCCATTTATCTTTTAATCTCTTCCTGAAAAATCAGAAAATGTATCACTAAAAATATAAAACATGTAAACTCCCCCTTAATATTTGCATAATCCTTAATCATTAAACCGAGTTCTGAATTACTAGGATTGAAGTAAATTCAAAAGTCAAAGTCCCCATCTTTAGCATTAAAGATCGGGTCTTGAACTGCTTTGTTCAAACGCCAATGTTCTTAAACATTGAAGATCGGGTTCTGATCTGGTGTAATCAGAAACCAATGTTCGTTGAAGTACGTGTTCTGAACTGTTGTATTCAGAAGTCTACTTTAATCTTTTAGATACAAGTTCTAAACTGTAGTGTTTAGAATCCATCATTCTTTCTCCTTTTAGTCTTTAGGTGCCTGCAACACAGATTTAGCTTTTGGTACCTACTGGTATTTGGGTCCTAGTTTGTTAGTTGTAGTTCTATTTGAAGGGATGTAGTAAGAACCATACCAGTAATTGATATAATTTTTTCTAACAAAATCATCTGTACCACAGTAAGAACAACTAATTTTCTCCTGTGCTAACCTGATCAATTAATTAAGAGTATAAACAAGATCAGGTTTGCGAAAAGTTTTACCTTTAGGAGCATTGTTCCTTTTAGCATTGGATGCACGCACAAATGGTTCATGTTCCTTCTTATCATTTGAAGATCCTTTCACTCTCCAATTCCACTTTTGTTTGTCATTTGTCCTTTTGTGTTTACCTGAAGCATCAACAAGTTTATCATAGAAAAGGTTAGAAGGACGAATCTGATCTTTATGTTTAGAAGTATGATTATCACCTGAATCAAATAAAGGATTATTAAAAACATTCAGAAAATGTGAATTTGAAGCTGTTTTGAATGAGCATTCTGAATCAGCTAGATCATCTCTTGTTGATTGAAAAATTGATTCTAGCGTCTTTTGCTCAGTCAGCTTCACCTTGAACATATTCTCTTCAAGTTCTTTGATCTCTGAAGATAAACTGTTTCTTTCCTTTGAAAGTAGATCAAACTTCTTGTGCAATTCAGACTTTGCATTCTTCTCCTTTAGAACAGTTGATGATAGTTCAGATAGTTTCTTGGTAATCTTATTTATCTCAGTCTCAAAAACTTTCCTTTCTTCTTCAAAGTCTTTCTCCATAGATATCCTCTTATCAAATATTTCTTTAAAGACTCCAACATTCTTTTGTTCAACTTTCTTCTTCTCTTTTTCAAATGTGTCTCTCTACATAATGATAACTTTCTCAAAGTCTGACATTTGTTGAGAAAGTTTAGCACATTTTAGTTCAACTATCTTCTAGTCTTTAAAAGACTTTCTTGAGAAATCAGAAAACTTTTGTACAAAAGATTTTCTTTCTCTTTCAAACTCTTCTCTTTCTTTCTTGAACTTCTTTTCATATTGAGATATCTGTTCTTTCAGTACAACAATCCTCTTTTGAAGCAAAGCATTATCTCTTTCCAAATCATTTCTTTTCTTTTCAATCTTCTTGATATCCTCTTGAGTTCTTGAGTTGTTTATCTCTTTTGTGGCTTTTTCTTTCAACATATTTATTTCAACCTCAAGACTAAACACTTTGTCTCCTAACTGATTTCCTTCAGAAAAGATTTGTGAGTTTATCATTTTTAGTCCATTACATGTTTCTCCAGCAATGTCTCCTCTTCTTCTGAGATCATCAAGCTCTTTTTGCATTAATTATTTCTTTGACCATGTAGAATTTGCATTAAGACCTTCATACTTCTTCAGCTTGATTGGAAGATTTGAAATCACCTTTTCTTTTGACTCAATGATTTCTGCAAAATTAATTTTAGAGTTAGAAATGCAATCTGAGCAAATAAAACTTTTCTCTAAAACTGTAGAATTCTCTTTCAATTTATTGATCTGATCAAGAAGAGATGAATTCTGAATTTTCAGATTCTTATTTTCAGTTTCAAGGGCTAGAATCTCTGGCATATAAGCGATAGCACAATCTCTTTTTGTCAAAACAATATTTCCTTTCTCGTCAATATAAGGCATCTTGAAATATTTTGAAAATGAGCTAGAAATGATCGTTAGTTCGAAAGATAATCAACAATTAAATCACTTAAAAATCTTCAGAAAAAAATTTCCCAAAAATTTCTAAGGTAAGAATTCTCACACCACTGAGTTTTAAAAACAATTCGCACAGCAAAAAGAACACCAGAATTCGCAGAAAATGAGTAGTTCGCACCCCATTAGATCACAATTCGCACATAAGAGACAATTCGCATGACTTGATATACGAATTTTACGAAATTCGCACGTCGCTATAAGCGAAATATGAGGAATTCGCACGACGCTATATGCGAATTCTGAACAATTCGCACATGACTATAAGAAAATTCTTAACTTAACCAAAATTATGAACTTTAAGCTTTTCGCATGATCTTTTCGTATGACAGGGAGATACAAATTCAACACTAAGAAATTTTTTCTTGATTTTCTATGCGAAAAGTTCAAGAATTCGTATGAAATACTTATGCAAATTCTGAGAAATTCGTATGCCTCCTTATGCTAATTCTCCACTTTTCGTATAACAGGCCTATGCGAATTCTGAACTTAGAAATTATTTTCCACCAACTTTTCGCATGATTGATATATACGAATTCTTCAACTTCTCGTATAACACTACATGCGAATTATGTGCATTTCATACAACACTCTTATGCGAATTACATACTTGTAATCTCAGAAAAATTAAAAGGTATGTGAAATCCTTTCAATATGCGAGTTCTTCACTAATTATGCGAGTTCTTGAACTTTTCGATGAAATATCCTTCAAAATCGATCGAAACCCTATCAAATCATCATGTTATGATCTGAAAGTTTGCCAATTTGTTCACGATCACTATTAGAGCCAATTACAAACAAAGAATTACAGAAAGATTGACTCAAACATACAAATCTATGATCAAACAGTGCGTATAACTCGTGAAACCAAACAATCACAAAAATTCAAATTAAATACAAAATTACAGTGTTATTGTGTAATTAACTTATACAAAATCGTTCTATGATGCTAATCGATCATCATACTACCACCAATTCACACAATTACACACTAAAATTCACCAATCAATCAAAAATCAGAAACTCAGGTTGCGAAGTCCATTTCTTGTTGAATTTTGTCGAATCAGGCTCTGATACCAATTGTAGTTCCGGTTTCTAACTCAATATATTCACACAATCAATGTAGGAAACATTGTTTATTGATTTATCAACGATTACACAATCTCCATAAACTCATATACCTATTTCTTTCAATCTCTCTGTAAGCTCTCTGTATGTGTGTTTTGTAAGGTGTAATCTATCTCTGATATGCGCGTGTCACTCTTATCTCAATAACTCTTTGACCTGCTATTTATATGTTAAACATGACCTATTAGCATGTGGTCAACATAACTACAATTACAATATAAACAATCATACTATTACAAAGTTTAGAAACTAGACCTTCTTTTAATCTTGAATACAATATAGCTCTAACACTTTGTACTTGGCATACATCACCGTTTTGCTTGCAAAAGAATGCAAAGTTATCGCCAGAACCTGCTTGATGTCGTATTTTGAGAATACTCTACTCTTGTCCTGCGTAGTCCGCCATAACCTTCTCTTCACCTCTTCCTTCATTAGAGTATGAATGTTGGGTGCAACTATAACATCTTCATCATTTGCGTTATACAAGAAGTTGTATATGATTTCATGGAAGGTTAGTTCTTTCTTTGGAGGTATGGGGATTGGTTTCCTCATATCTTCCACTGATTTTACTATCTCTGCCACTCTATCTGTTGTTACTTTTGTAGGCACATTTTCAGATGTAAAAGGCTTCTTTGAGGATTTAGGCTTAGAGGGAATTGTTGTGGATGGCAAGGATTTCAGCTGAGGCTCTGTAGGCTTTTGGTTATGTAAATTCTCTTCTGAATATTGACTGGTTCTATAGCTGAGTACTGGACAGATGCAGTAGGGACTTCTGGTATGATGGATTTGCAAAACTGATGAACTTTACAAGATCTTCTGCGATATTCTCTGGCTCAATAAGGATTTTTGGCTTTCCCTGATGGACCAGTGGATTTTTGCTTCTGGGATTGTGCCTCTGAGCTTAATGGTACAGATGACAATGGATCATCCGTAATAGGTTTGGCCGTGAGAAGCTTTGCTACTTGTGTCTCCCCCTTATGATGAGCTGAAGGGCCAGAGCCATCAGGCCCTTCATCATCATACTTCTTCCTCTTCTGATTTGCCTCTAACTGGAAAGAGGAAGGTTCTTTTCTCTTCTACCCCTTAGGCTTCATATTCCCTTTTAAGCTCTTTTCAATCATGTAAACAATGTCCCTTGCCGCCATTGTTTCCTAGTTCACTTCATAGTCACACTTAACTGTATGAGAGCAACATTCTTCATAATTTTATTATTGGCTTTGTTGGTAGAGGTGGTGAACTTATCCCCGATAGAGTTCCCCCTATTGAGCAGATCTTCTCCCAACTTGTGCATTTCAACATTTGTAACATAATCATTTGGCACGAGCAGCTGGTTCTGCGGTTGAGAGATAAGGACCATGGTACCTTGAACCATATCTTAGATATCTGAGCGGAGTTTGGTCAAGACTCCTTCTGTAGCATTGGAAGATGCGACAGGTTCTGAGGATTGACGATTGACGATCTATGGTAGACATTTTATTGCTTATGTATTGACCCATTCTGTAACATATGCCACCTTGGTTGATAAGTGACTGATGGTGAAGGCTCTGTCGGTTGAGGGGGTTACCAAACTTTTCAACTCGGTCAAAGAGTTTGTCATAATATCAACAAAGGCTTGGAACTCAGCCTTTGTGAGAAATGACGATTAGGTAACCTCTGGTTCAACACATGAACCAGATTTTGTCTTTGTCCCAAGACACCTTCCGAGCTTGCTTTTATGATAGGCTCATCAGGATTTCCATCCGATCCTAGAATATCCTCTGATGAGAATGATTCTATGAATGTTCTGTCAACATTATCACCTTATGGATATCCAATGTCTTCCATAGATGTGTTGTTGTGTTGACTTGGAGGTTGTTCTAGAACCTCTTTGTCCATGTGCTTACTCACTGACTGCTCTAGATAGTCATTTGTTGTTCTCTCGATAGTGACAAAGGCAACACATGCCTCTGTGTGAGGTTTTGTCGTACCATGGGGCAATGTAGTACATATTACTTTAGCAACATCCTTTTGGGAGGATGAAGCTGGGATGGTTTCCTCGGCTAGATTTGGAGCAGAGGAAGAAAGAATTTCCTCTGTCCTGTTGGCTTAGGCAAGGATCGAGGTATGCACCCCTTCTTCAATGACCCTTGCTACTAGACCAGCAGGGTCAGTAATGTGGGAAGTACTCGGAGGGGTTTTGGTTTTGTACACTCAGAGGCATCTTTTTCCCTTGTATCCTCCTCCAATTCTTTATCTAGGATCTCATATTCATCTTCCAAAATAGGGTAGAGCCCATCCCCAACCCTTCTCTCCCTGATGGTCAGAACCTGATATGGAATTCTTGAAGTGTCTACCAGAAGCTCTGTAGATTATACCAGAGGTACTGAAGGGACCTCTGGTAGGCTTGGTGAATCTTTATAAGTGTTTTCTAAGGATGCTAGAGCTTCTGGCAGTGGATTGGTCTCATGTTGTTGTGCGGTAACTTGATCCATAACCTCTTTAGCAACATATGGATTGGGCTATGGGGATTCTACTGTTCAGTGATAATTGATTCTTCAGTAGCCATGTCCATTTGTTGTTGGTCCTCTATCACACTTGGTTCCTTTACCACAACTTTTCTCGGTCTCCTTTTCTTCCTCTACAGAGGCTATTCAACTTCCTCCTCTGCAGGTTCATTTTTTGTGGCCTCTATATGATGAACCTCTGGAACATGAGGTTTTACCACTTGAGTCTCTTATTCTATGACTTTCTTCTTCTTATTTTGTTTCCTCTTCCTCTTTTCTTTTCTTACAGCTCTCTGCTCTCTCTCTCTTCCACTTTCCTTTCTTCTCTCACTTCTTATCTCTCTTATATTATCTCAGTCTTTACCTCTGCTCCTTTTACACCCTCTTGCACATCTTCTCTGAATATCACTACTGGCTCACCCAAGGCAATTCATATTCGTGGTGGAGTTGCAGGACTCGGTGTAGGAGTCCTATTACCACGTTTATACTCCCTCCTAACCTCTTTAACCTTGATGTATGGCAACAACCTCTCTGGCATAATCGTTGGTCTATGCGTTGTCATGGCATGAGTTTTGATGGGGTTTCCATGCAAAGGAAGTCCCTTCTCGATAATGATGTGTCCTAGAAGCTCATCTATGAATCTATGGAACATTAATGATGGAAGAGGCTGCTTCTGTCTTGGTCTTCCCTCTTCTTTACAACTGCTCCAACCATCTCCCTCATAATCAACCTTGCATAATCTAGAGGAAGATCAAAGAAAATGCCATACATAATGGCCAATATGTTATGATTTGTTTGGTCAGGACTACAATTTTTCCCGTCAGAGTTCTGCTCAATATTGAGAAAAGCACATTCCATAGAGGAGGGAGGAATTGTCTTCTGAAGTTTGTCCTCTTATAAATGTCCTTCCTGTTAAGTTTAAATATTGTATCCAAGATTTATTAGGAAAGTCAAATGTGTAAAAGTCAACATTGACCTTGTAATAGTTAGTTTTATAATGTTTTAGTTTCCTTAGCCTTTAAGGCTTTGTATTAGTTGTGTAGTATAAATAGTTTTGTGGTTGTAAGCTTGTAATAACGAACTAGAAGTCTAAGTATTCATTGTAATTCTAGAGTGTGGAATACAAGATCTACTTTCTCTCTCTAGACTTTCTCTCTCTAGTTCTTGATCTTAATGATGATATCTTGAGTAATTACTTGTTGTGATTGGGAATTTATGATTAACAATTGGTATCAGAGCTGAACCAAACTTTTCAGAAAAGATTTGATAATGATTTGAATTGAAATCAGAAGTTTTAAAAATCGAAAATTTGAAATTTTCAGTTTGGGTACTGTTCATCCGAATTTCATGTGAAAAATCGTTTTTGATGCAAGAAAATGGATTCATTGGATTCATTTTATATGTAGGATTGATTCTTGTTCTGATTACATTTCATAATTCTATCAATTCCGATATCAATTTTCGAAATTTCAGTTTTCTGGAAATATCGAGTTCAAACTCTGTTCTTGATCGAATTCCTTTGATTTGTTGTTTTAATCGAAAATTGATTGTGTTTGTGTGTTTAGAAATGTTTTTCGATGATGCTGACAGGTTCTTGAGATCAATTGTGCAGGTTTCGATCGATTTAAGTTTGAATCTGTCAAGAACTCAACTTTACGTTTCATTCATACGGTTTGCGTTTCATTCATAAAGATTTCCATCTCATTCATAGTACTTTGCGTTTATTCATGCTACTTTGCGTTTCATTCATAGTGGTCTAACTCGTGTGTTAGTAATTTTTTCTTTTTCAGGTTTTCGCCTCATGTTGGAAACGCAAAGTTCACTTTGCGTTTCTAGTTAGACGCGCAAAGTTCACTTTGCGTTTCTAGTTAGACCCGCAAAGTTCACTTTGCGTTTCTAGTTTGACCCGCAAAGTTCATCTTGCGCTTCAAGGCACATACGCAAAGTCTCATCTTGCGTTTCAGGCATCACACGAAAACCATACTTTGCGCTTCAAGGCACATACGCAAAGTCTCATCTTGCGTTTCAGGCATCACACGAAAACCATACTTTGCGCTTCAAGGCTGACCCGCAAACCTCACTTTGCGCTTGCTCCAGACTTAGATTAAAAAAAAAAAAAAAAAAAAAACTAGTATTGTTCAAATTTCAATTTTCACGAAATATTTTTTTTAAGATTTCAATTCAATCTGTTTTCTGATTTTCTGATACATAGTTTGGAACGATCATTCATATTAAGCCAATTACTCATTAATCATGGGATTTATTTCAGATCTTGAAGAGAAGAATAGCAAGCTGAAACTAGAGAACATTAATCTGTCTCTTGCAGTTGACTTTCATTCACAAAAGTCAAGAGAGTATTTTACTGAAGTCATATCACTGAAAGAAGAACTCAGTACCTTAAAGAATATCAGTGCTGGGCAGAATGAAGAGAAGATAAAGAGATTGGAATCTGAGAACGTTGAGCTTAGAAAGAATTTATCTGATTTGGAAAAACAGCTTGTTGCAAATAAAGCTGATTTTGAAACTGAAAAGAAAAATTTTTCAAAGAAGTTCTCAGATTTCTCAAAGAACTGTTTTGATGAAAAGAAGTCAGTGGAGCTTAAATGTCTTAAACTTTCTCAACAAATTTCAGATTTTGAGAAAGTATTGATATTGGAAAGAGAGAAGTTTGATAAAGAGAAGAAGGCCATAGAAAAGAAGAATGTAGGGTTGTTTAAAGAATTATCTGGTCAGAGAACAGAGTCAGAAAAAGGATTTGAGGAAGAAAGATCCATTTTTGAATCTGAAATCAAGAAGCTAACTTCTAAGTTGTCTGAACTGTCTGCAGCTTCGCTGAAAGAGCAAAGGACGAAGTCTGAATTCACAACAAAGATTGACCAGTTGGTGAAAGAAACAGATAATTTTGCGTCAAAAATCAAAGAACTTGAAAAATCTGTTTCAAGTTCAAATCATAAATTCATATCTTCAAACAGGTCAGTCAAATCATTTAATCAGATTCGTTGCACTAACCTTTTCTTTGATGAATATTTAGATGGTTCAGATTCTTATCCAAGGAGAAAAAGTTTCAAGAACGAGAAACTGGTCTGGATGAATAAATCAGTCAAAGATGACAAGACTGATGAGCTGAAAGAGAAGAATTCATGTGTATATGTACACAAAGCAAAGAAGAACAAAGCACCTAACGGTAAGAAATATTATTGTTCTATTGGTTGTACACATGATTATTTTCACAAAACAAATGATCATTACTGGTATGGTTCTTACTCTATATCCACCACACGCACTGCAACTAACATTTCTGGACCCAAATACCAGTGGGTACCAAAACCGAAACCTGAATCTGTGTTGCAGGCACCTCAATCCAAGGGGGAGTAAGAAAGACAAAATGGCTCTTGAATAACACAGTTCAAGACCCGCACCTCAATGTCAAGAATATGGCTTCTAAGCACAACAGCTTAGGACCCGTTCTTCAAAGGAGTTTGACTTCTAAACACAACAGTTTAGGACTCGGACCTCAATGATCAAAAAGACCTTACTCCTGTATGCTTGCATCCGATGGATATTGATGGTCTTCATCCCAAGTGAATTGATCTGATCTCTATCCTAAACTTTTTCTTTGCTAGATTTTTCTGATATTGATGGTCTAACAATTCAAAGGGAGTGTTTGATCTCTATCCTGTTTTAACTGACATATTTCAGATGCTTAATTTAAGGGGGAGTAAAGTTGATGACTTCTGATTATTTCAGATCAGAACTCATTCTAGAAAACCGTTTTACTGCTTTCTGTCTTTTATTTTTTAAATAAATAATATGAATAAAGTGGCTTCTGATCACATGACAGATCAGGACCCGTTCATCAATGATCAAAGAAGGATATTATGCTAATATCCAGGGGGAGCTAAAAAGACATAAATCATATTATCATGATTTGAGGGGGAGCTGAAAAGGTAAAAATCTTCTGATCCTAGATCTCTGATTGTTTGAAAGAAGAACAACTTTCGAACATGAAAAACAATTTCTGAAATGTTCAAACCACTTCTTATTCTCATAAGATTTCATGAATTTAGAAGTGTACTTTTAAATGTTTTTCAATTTTTGAGCTTATTGTTTAACTGACCGTGTGTTTCCAAAGATCAATAGTTGTGTATTATCTTGTCCATATACTGTCAAGTATTCATACACACCGGTTCAGTATTTTATTTGAAATTGTTATTACCATGTCTCAAATTCAAAACAATTTTTCGATGGTAATACTCCTGTTTGAAGTTCAAAATTGTTGAGTATCATTCATCTTTTTCATATTTGTGCTTTCATTGATAAATTTTTTATATTCGTTCATATAAACAAAATTACCAATTCTTTGATACCCTAACCATTTGATTTGATCTGTTTAATTCATTGTCAGATTCTCAAAACAATTCTCTTGACTTTATTTCATTCATTCAATATTCTTGTTTTGAGAAATCTTCAAAGTTCAAATGCTCAAATTTCATTTCTGATTTTTGATGAGCATACATACACTGACAAATGATTTCTTGTGCTTTACATGTCAAGAAAAATCATTGACCAGCATGTACTTTTAGGATCATGGGATTCAGTATGAGTGCTTAATAGATCTTCCATGGATTCACGATAACCAGTGTTTCCTACCCCGGAAGAAATCCTTTGAGTGATTGAGGGGAGAGGGGTCTAAAAGAATTGAGTGTGGGAGTGAGCAGAGGTAAAATGGAAATGAGAGATTGGTTAGATGTGAGCTTATATGTTTAAAAGAAAAAGGGTGTGAGAACAGAGTTAAAAGAATATCAGAACTCTGCACCTACCACTTTCTGAGCCGGGCAGCCACATTACTAATTGGTTCACATTTCTTTGGTGACTATCATTGAAATAGGCAAATAGCCCATGCCATCTCTTGTATACAACCCCACCAGCTACTCATTCTTTTCTTAAAAAGAGAATGTTTCAGATTTTATGGGGAAGCAGCACATAATCTATCGGATCTTCACTTAGAAGGTACTGATATTGAAAAAGAAGGAAAGTTGCCCCACCTTCGACCCTTTCTCATGCACATTGAGTCCATGTACAATCATTGTTGTATCAGTGATTTACATACTTAGAGCCTTATGAAACACAATCTTTGTGCTAATTCTTTCAAAACACAAGCACGAGCACACAGAGAATATGTTTTTCTGTCAGAACATTCATAGATAAACCTTGTCTTTTTCGATGATTGAATGGAAGTCCTGGGGAGTCTACATCAAACCAGCTCATTAAATTGTACATTCGTTGTACATAGTAACTTTGTGTTACTGACAGGCACTTCTAACTGTTTCATTTGTTGAATCAGGGTTACACGCTTATTATGTCTGAATTTGCAAAGATTCGGATATATACAGTTCATGATTTGTCTCTTCAGATCAAAGTACAAAATTTATCAAAGGGGAGATTGTTTCAAAGGGGTTATCAAAGTCTGAGCTGAAATTGAAGAAATTTTGATGATCTGATGCTCACATCATAAAAAAGGGGGAGAACGATATAAAGATTCAATTTCAGAGTTCGAGTTCAAAGTTCAAGCCTTAAATTCAAAATGTTTCCGCTGCTGTTTCAAAGACTGATTCAAAGTCAAAAGTTTCTGATAAAGAATTTCAAGTTTCAAGAAGATTTGTTCTTCCGAAGACGATTCAGTGATCAAAGTGATGAAGATACAATTTTGTTTGAAGATGAAAGATTTTTCAGAAATGAAGTTTCAAGTTTCATAGAAGATTCAAGAATTTCCTGTTTTGTTCAAGGCTTGTTGACTTTCAGAGCTTAAATGTTTAAAAAGACTTTCCAAGATTCTTCAAAAGCTGCAAAAGAGCAAAGTTTTTGAAAGCTTCAAGAGATGAAAGATGAAGAATCAAGAGCTAAAGATCTGCATCAAATTTTTATTAAATCTTGAATACAAAGGGGGAGATTGTTAAGTTTAAATATTGTATCCAAGATTTATTAGGAAAGTCAAATGTGTAAAAGTCAACATTGACCTTATAATAGTTAGTTTTATAATGTTTTAGTTTCCTTAGCCTCTAAGGCTTTGTATTAGTTGTGTAGTATAAATAGGTTTGTGGTTGTAAGCTTGTAATAACGAACTAGAAGTCTAAGTATTCATTGTAATTCTAGAGTGTGGAATACAAGATCTACTTCTCTCTCTAGACTTTCTCTCTCTAGTTCTTGATCTTAATGATGATATCTTGAGTAATTACTTGTTGTGATTGGGAATTTATGATTAACAATATAGCCAATAAACATTAGGAAGTCAACCAATTCATTGTCTATTGGTTCTGGAGCATAGTTGACAATCTTCAAAGGAGTTCTTGTTGGCAGACCAAAAATGGTTGAGACATAAAAATTGAGCATACTTAAGTCTAGTATATGAGCTCCTTCCTTAGTAGACACATACCCAATAACTGCATTCCTTTCGTCATCAAACCTGCAACTTTGCTAATATTGGTGAACAAATCTTTCTGGAATTTCTTTTATGTTCAGGGTTAGGGCTTTGTTCAGAAAGTGGTTTTGAAGCATGATTTTTAGGGGTTCATACTTTTTGGAAAAGGATTGGATATTCAAGACCACATAGTGGTTGTTCGGCTTCAGTGGAAGTAGGGAGAGGTGATACCTAGCATTTGCGAACGATTGGACTCGACTCGCAGTGGGGTTTTCAGATTCGGCACTGTTAGAGTGTTGTTTGACATCATTTCTTGGTGGGAGTGTAGTGTTTTCATCAGATTCAGAATGGGAAGCCATTGAATTAGAGTAGAAAGAAGATACTTGCAAATTTGTGTTCTTGAGAGAAATCTCGAAGGTTTGAAGAGGATGAAGTGAGCGTAAAAGGAAAATATGAGGGTGAATTATATGTTGAATAGAAGTTTGGGGTGAAAATTGTAATTTACTTAAAGTTGGTTTGTTATTAGGCTTTTGGGCCCTAGGGGCTTGCACGCCATATTTTTTGTATCTTAACCTAGTTTAGGTTAGTTTTGGTCATTAGAAGGTTTACCTCACATGTATTGATAAATCTCTCTGTAAACCTTAAACCCTTTATTGTTAAATCTAATCATATGACCAGCAGTTGTGATTAAAGGTTTATTCTTTATTGATTATTACTGTGATTGCACTCTTTCTAGGATCTACAATTGGTATCAGAGAAAAGAGACAAGATTTTTGATCCAAAAGGTTTGTCTAGAACCCTTCTTCTTTGTTTTATCGACTTCTGGATCGTTTGTTCGTGTTCTTCATATTTGAATATATTGAGTTTTGGTGCTTAGAATATGTGTTTGTGTTTGGTAAGAAAAATATGTGTTTGATTTTGGTCTTAAAAGTTTAGTCTGTGTCGATTTTGATTAATCGACGACCATTGAATTAACCCAGATTTTCTTTTGGTCGGCGTTCATCAAATTGAATTAATTATTTGTGGTTTTAGGGTTTATTATGTCAAATTAAGTCTGGTTTGCGATTACTTAGTAAAATCTTTAGGTAATATTACGTGTTAAAAGCTTTTTCTGAATCAATTTTCTGTTTATCGCCGAATTTTTCGAAGAACTCGAACCAGATTCAATATCCCGGTACATACTCTCCCGGGACCTTGACTCCCAGACCATTCACTCTCAGGATCTGGTTTCTGTCTCCCGGGTCCTTGTCTCCCGGGTACTAGGCCTAATTTTTTTTTGGATCAAATACTTTGTCTCACGATCAGTACAGTGCATTAAATATGAATTCTCGAGACACTCTAGGCATTGGGACCAATAAAAAACCTCATGTCCTTTATCGTGGAGAATACCAGCAATGGTACGATAGGTTCATGATCTTCATTGAATCAAAGGACGCTTTTTCGGAGATACTCAAGTCCCTGACAGAAGGACCGCCTACTACTCCAATGACTGAAATACCTGCAAATGAGGCTAGCGGTGTACCTTCTCGTTCAGTCCCAAAGACAGTCGCTCAAATGACAGGTCCAGAAAAGAAACTGTATGATGGGGAATGTCTCGCTAAAATGTACATTCTCCAAAGTTTGGCCAACGACGTATACGCAAGCATCGACAACCACAAGGACACAACAAAAGGAATGTGGGACCAGATTCACAAAATGATGGTGGTCAGTAGAATAAGCAATCAGTTGAAGCTCACTAGCTGCATTGCTCGATACGACAGCTTCAAGGCGAGAAAAGGCGAGACGCTAACTGAAACATACGAACGGTTCAACCACCTTCTGAACGAGCTGCATAAAAACAAAATCAGTAAAACGAACACTGAGAACAACATCAAGTTCATGAACAACCTCCAGCCGGAATGGAAGACGTTTGTTTCACATATCCTCCATACTCAACCCATGGAGAATCTTCCCCTGCATGAACTGTTTGAAATGCTTTTACAGGACGAAGATGAAGTTCTCGAATTAATGGGAAATCAAAAGTCGAAGGAAAAGCATGTGGTTGATATTTTAGCACTCCTCTGAGACAAAAGAGATCGATCTTACAGTCGCGCCTCCGAAAAGTAACCAGTAAAGAGTGATTTTGAACCAGAAGACACTGACAGTGATTCGGATCCAGAATACACTTTGATAAAGGAAGTTGAGTTGTTCCTATCTCAAGCCTTTCAGAAAAAGAAGTTCTTCAAAAATCCATCATCAAACAATCAGAGGTACTCCACCACACCTCACAAGCGACATGATCCCAAAGAGAAGTATGAAGGTAAGAAACGATTTGATGAAGGAAATAACGTCGAGAAGAAGCATGACGAGAAAACCAAGGATGAGCCGATCAAATGTTATAAATGTGGTCGTCTAGCCATTTTGCCAAAGAATGCCGAAAGCCAGTGGTTCGTAACTCCGAATACTACAGGGCCAAGATGTTGTTGGCCAAGCAAAAGGAAGCTGGTAAGGCTCTCATGGCAGAAGATAACCATTGGCTCAACCTGTCTGATGAAGAAGAAGATGATGTAGAAGCTCACATGTGTTTCACGGGTAAGCACTCGACACAGTATGATACAAACGACGATTATCGCGATTCCACATGTTCCGTATGTGCTCCTATCCATAAAATCTTAATTGATAAGATGGAAATCACCATGAAAAAGTTATACTCTTACAAGAGAACCTTAAAAGAGAAATCTCACCTCATCTTCACTTTAGAAACACGAGTGTACACACAGAAGAAGACCCTAGAGGATCTTCTTGCAGAAAATGTTGGACAATTGTGCAAAATTTCTAGTCTCAAGGAACAATGTGAGATCTTTTCAAAAGAGTCCAAGGAATTAAAGACCAAAGTAGATGAACTTACTGATAAACTTCGTATGTCAGAATATGAGAAAATTGAGATTGTCAGTCAACATGTTTCGTGTGAAAAAAAAAACTTAACTGAAAAGTTAAAGGATATCGAACAGAAACTATATAAAATTGGTCAAACTGAACGTACAATTCATTTGAACGCAACTAAAGGCTTTGGCCAATGTACCCACTTTATATGCTTTCGAATTTTTGGGCTTGGACAAGACTTATCTAGAGTACAAAATCAGATGGACCAGGTCACTTGATGATGAGGATCCGGAACTGGAAACTTTGAGAAGGAAAAATACTGTCACGATGCAACTTCCTTTTGTGTATGACTCATTGAATGCGTCATATAACACCGATAAACCCACTTTTCTATCAAATGACTATTTTCGAAGCTATTCTCAAGCTGAACTTGATTCAAAACCCATTGAACTTGAGGAGGAATCGATGGACCACAAAATCTATGTTCCACCTCTGATTTTAGAAAAGAATATCGTTCAGCTAGAAGAGTCATTTGCACAGGAAAGACCCATTTTTCAAAAGGAAAAAAAGAGTTATTATCCAAACTTGAGGGCCTCAATTCCAATCAAAAGGGATCTGGATCTAGGGAGGAAAGGAATATCTTTAGACAGAGATAAACAAGCTTACTTCACAAATGTCTGCCTTAGCAGTAGATCTGATGAAAGAACAACTTCACAAAGTTGATCTTCAAGCTAGGCTTGACATACTCCAAGATGAGAAAATTAATCTGTCAGAAAATTCCTATCCACCCTCAGACACCTCTTCCTGTAAAGCCTTTTAGGGTGATTCTTCACTAAATTCTTCTAATAAAGGAAAAGAGCCTCAGTTAAAGCATTTCCAAAAGGATCACCATTTTGATTTTCAAAATCCCTTCGCGAATCATCTGCTTCAAAGCACAAATCCTTCCAGTTCCCCATATCCTACAAGTAATAAGGTTCCTTCTGATGAGGAAATGGAATTTTCAACATTTCTGAATTCTGAAGCGTGTCCAGACAGTCAGTTAGACCAATTTGATTTCAATCCTTTACTTCCAAGTCATGTTGATTTTATGAATTCCACTTGTGAGCCTTCGGTATATTTTTACAAGGGCGAGAGTTCCAAATCAGCCCCTTAAAACACTTTTGTGAACAAATCTTCTAAATCTAAATCAAAAAGTCTTCTAAATCAAAAAGTCGTTCACAGAAGAAGAAAAAGACCGGACGGTTAAACAAGAGAAAATCCTCAAAATTCAAAAATTCTGACTATGAGTTTAACGATATTTTAGATACTTTTGGTCGAAGGAAAGAATTCAAATATGAGTGGGTAACTAAGAAGTCTAAGGGGAGCACAACAAAGATGGAATCATTTAATCCAGTTTTGAATTCTAGGAAAAACAATAACAGTCATGATGCTTTTAATTCTAAAACCTTGGTTGAACGTAATGGATTGTTTCCCTTGAATGTTTATTCCATTCAGCAATTACTTCAACTATCTCATGATTGTGTTTGTTGTTCCAACTGTGGATTGAATGATTTCGTTGTTCGTAGATATGCATCTGATTGGTTTGGTTCTTATCATATCTTTAATTATCATTCATAGTTTGATGCACCACGTTGTAAAAATAAACCCAAGTCCAAACAGGTATCCAAGACGGCTGTTCCTCCTAACCCCAAAGGACCCATTTACGAATGGGTACCTAAAAAGACTTAACCTGTTTTGCAGAACGGTCATGTGTGGTATTTAGATTCAGGATGCTCCAAACACATGACCTGAAGAAAGGAGCTTCTCACGAACTTCACCAAGAAGTTTTGTGGGAATGTACGTATTGGGAATGATAACTACTCTCCCATATTGGGATACAAAGAAATAGTTAAGGAAAACCTCACCATCAAGAAGGTGTCCTATGTCGAAGGTCTTGGTCACAACTTATTCAGCATCGGTCAATTCTGCGACAAGAATCTGGAGGTCAAATTCAAAGCCAAACGGTGCAACGTTCGAACTAAAGATGGAAAAGAATTGCTTGCTGGAACGTGTTGCACAAATCTCTACACGATTGATCTCTCGTCTCTGAAATCAGAAAAGGAAGTTTGTTTGATGTCTAAACGGTCACCCAAACAAAGTTGGTTATGGCACCGTAGACTCTCGCACCTGAACTTCAAGAACATCATCAAGTTGGTGCTCGACGGACACGTGAAATGCATGCTAGATCTCAAGTTCAAAAAGGATCACCTGTGTGCCGCATGCGAGATTGGTAAGATGAAGAAGGCTTCACACAATCCGAAAGCCGCTCTGAGTACTTCATGGTCCCTCGAACTCATCCACATGGATGCATGTTCAGAGTATCAACTACAAGAAGTACGTTCTAGTCATGGTCGATGATTTTTCCCGATACACGTGGGTCAAATTCCTTCGATCCAAGGATGAGACCCCTGAACTGATCATCTCACATCTGAAGAGCGTTCAAGTTAATCTCAATCAATCGTTTTAGACCATCAGGACGGATAACGACACAGAGTTCAATAATCAAGTGCTTGACGGTTACCTTAACTCAGTGAGCATCACCCACAACTTCTCAGCTACTCGTACTCCACAGCAAAACGGGGTAGTAGAGCGTCGCAACCGAACTCTTATGGAAGCCGCACGTACGATGTTATCCCAGTCCAAGCTCCCGCTTTTCTTATGGGTAGAGGTAGTTGCAACCACATGCTATACTCAAAATCGATCTATCATCAACAAACGGTTCAACAAGACGCCATACGAAGTCATCAACAATCGTATCCCGAATATCAAGTATTTCCATGCATTCGGGTGCACCTGTTTTGTTTTAAAGGACAAGGATGATCTCGGCAAGTTCAGCCCACAGGCGGACGAAAGAGTGTTCATCGGCTACTCATCTCAAGCCCAAGCCTATAGAGTCTACAACAAACGGACGAAGAGCATCGTTGAGAGTGTGAATGTGACTTTTGATGAGACCGCTGATATGGCTTCTAAAAACCTCAGTTCAGAACCCACTTTAACTAGTGTGCTAGCTTCTGGACAACTTCATCCAGGATCTACACAAACTCAAGTAAATTCAAATCAAGCATCTACGTCACAAGCCCATATTTCAGATTTGGATTTACTTTTTGAGCATTTTTATAATGAATATTTTAATCCTAATCGTAATGATATATCATGTAACAGGATTACAGCTGCTCAAGTACAGGACGTGACAACTGTCACTGGTCCATCCACATCAAGTGAATCAACCTCATCTGATGCTGCCACTCCTACTGTCACTAAATCAGGGTCACCAAGCTCTAGTGACCCCCTTCGACTGCTCAAGCTACTACTAAAGCACCGACAACAGTAGCAGCTCTTGAACCGATCCCTGTTGATGTTGTTCCAGAAGATCCATCTCCGACAATCCTGGAAACCGATATAGATATATCACCTGCTGAGTCGTCCTCTGCTACTCGTATGACTCCAGCATAGGAGCTTCCACTTCACAGGCCGTTGTCACTCGAAGCAGTTCAAGATCTACCGCCAGGTGGGTATGTGGACCCCGACACTTCTCAACAGACATATCTGTTGAATCATAAATTATATTCAAGATTAAAGTTAAATTAGAAGGTCTAATTTGTAATTATTTGATAGTTGTTTGTAATTGGGCTTCAAGCCCATTTGGCTTATACGACCTAAGTATAAATAGGTTTTAGTTATTAGGTTTTTAGGTTAATCCTCTAATAACTCTCATAATCCTAATCATCAAAGAGGTAGCCGTATTCGTATTCTGTAATCGTACAAGGTACCAAGAACACACAAGGTTTTCATTGATTAATCAAGGGATCGTGGTATGTTATTCTAATCTGTTTATCTCTTGATCTGTATTGTGTTGTGTGTTAATCTATCAACTAGTTATCTGGGTTTAACAAGTGGTATCAGAGCCAAAAGAATCAAGTTTTTTGGATTAAAACTGTGTTCATCGACTTCTTACTGTGTGAAGATCGATTGGTTGATTTAATGTGTTTTTATGCATAAAATTGAGTTGATTAGATGTGTTTCATGTTATTGAATGTTATCTGATAGATTAATTGCACTTAATATCACAAATCGATTGGCTTTTGAGGATTTTTTGAAAACTGGGTTTGTGAAAAAGTCGAACACTGCTCTTTGATATCAAGATTTGTTCTTGATTTTTTGAGTGAAATCTGATAAGAAACTGATTGGGCTGTGTTCAAAATCAGTGCTAAATTGGTTCTGTGTTGATTAATTTCAATATTACACTGAAATCGATTAGTATTTTAAAGATTTGTGATATCCTTGTTTGTGAACTGTCGACTTCTGTCCTGTTCGAATTGAAGCTTAAAAGGTGTTTTTAATTATCAAGTTTGTTTGGGTATTGATCGATATACGTTTGTGGATATATGATATGGATTTTACTCTGCTTTGTAATCGATTAAAGTGTTTTCTGGGTTGAAAATCGTGTTCTGGGTCGAACTAAGAACACCGGTCGTTATTCAAGTAGTCTGGTCCCGGTCGCAACACCGGTCAGAGACATCGGTCGCCCAACTTCGGTCCATACCGGTCGATACATCCCGGTCGCAAACACCAGTCGGTAAAATACCGGTCACTCAGACACAGGTCGATACTCAGGACCGGTCGGCAAGAGACCGATCGATACTTTGATCCGGTCGCACCATCCCGGTCACTAGATACCGGTCGTTACACAGGACACCGGTCGAAGGATCCGGTCGAGATTCCGGTCGAGCAAGACACCGGTCATGCAAGGCAACGGTCGCATCATTTGATTTATTTTGCGCCATCAGTTATTCGCACAATCCTCAGGTTTGCGCCATCCGTTCATCGCGCAAACATCACTTTTGCGCCACCTCTTACTCGTGCAAAACTCAGTTCGCGCGACCCATACCTCGCGCAAATCTCTCTTTGCGCCACTCGCTCTTCACGCAAAGTCTTATTTCGCGCGACCCATTACTCGTGCAAATTCTCTTCTTGCGCCACCTCCTTGTAGCGGAATCTTTACTTTTGCGCCAGTTTATCTGTTTGCTAATTTATTTGAGTTTAATACTATTTGCGATATCTGCATTTGATTATTTTTGGAAATTTTTTTTCTGAAAATTTTTTAAGTGTAGTTTTTATCCAATACTTGATTCTAAAGATCAAACAGGGGTATTACCATCGAAAACTTGGTTCGTTATGAGACATGGTAATAACAATTTCAAATAAGTATTGACCCGGTGTGTGTGAATACTTGACAGTAAATAGACAAGATAATATACAAGTATTGATCTTTAGAAACACACAGTCAGTTAAACATTAATGCTCACAATCATCAAAAAGGGGGAGAAATTTTTCAAAGTTCAATTTCATAGTTTTAAAGAAAGAAAGTTCAAGTTTTTCAAGATTGGTTCTGAATGAAGATGATTCGTGAAAGTTTGTTTTTCCGAAGACAGTATAGAGATCAAAGAGATGAAGATGTTGTGTCAATGTTTCAAAGATGAGGATTTCAAAAGGTTTTATTGTATTTCTTCTATCCCGTATCATATGGTGTTTGCTTCAAGTCATTTCCTCCTACGAGCTGATTGAAACAAGTTCTTAAGCTGAAAGTCTAGTCAACTCGCGGTTCAAAGACAGAGTCTTTGTTATTAAACTGAAGATGCACCGTGGAATGTCAAGTAACTCGCACATTATTTTTCTTGTGTGTTGATCCGATGTGTTGAGTTTCTACAGTTGAAAGTTGCTTGGTAGTGCATTCAGTCGAGGTTACTGTACATTGAATCTGGTTACAAAGTTGATACTATGAAGACCAAGAGCTTTATTCAAGGGGGAGCGTGGAAAGACATGAAGACATGCAACACCAAAGTTCTTCAAAGGTCCAAGAGGGAAAGAAGATCAAGGCCTGAAGTTTTTCAAGTTGTTAAATGCTTTATTCAACTTTAGGGGGAGATTGTTAGGACCGAAAGTCCTGTGTGTTGAAAGTGGAATAAAATATTTATAAGGGTTATATTGTAATTAATTGAATGTTATTTAATTAGATGGGCCCAAGCCCATAAGCCCAATTGCTTGTAAGCCTAAGTATATAAAGGCTTATTTATCTCATAATTAGGGTTAGACATTTCATTATTCAGTTTATAGTTTAAGTCTCATAATTCCAGATTACTAGTCAATAGGTTTACTTTCTCTGATTAGAAATTCTTTCTGTAAACCTGTAACCCTTTGATTTCATATTAATCATATGACTGGTAGTTGTGGCTTAAATCTTATTCATCTTTGATATTATTTGATGTTGATTGCACTGTACTGAGAACTTATTCGCAAAAGATTTCTCTTTATTCTCAAAATCGGATTTAACTTTTGCAATCTTTTGCTCCAAATCAGAGATCTTTCTTTTTAGCTCAGAGTTTTCAGATTCCAGTCTCAGTATTTTCTCATCATTCAGCCCAGAAGTCTTTGTCAGAAGATCTTCATTAATTGTCTTTAATGTACTAACTTCCTCTTTCAGTGTGTTGTTCTCATCATCATATTGGTTTGCCCTCTTTACGTAAAAAGTTAAAGCTAAGTCGAGCTCATTATTCTTCTCTTCAAGCTCAGCAACATATCCAAATCCCATCTTAATGAGAAATCAGCTTGATAAACTTGAAGTCTAGGGACTAAACTTGACAGACTATGAAAGAATTAATGTGCAAGGACTGAAAGTGACAAAGAGTGAAACTTGAAATTTTAGGATCACAAATGACAAACTACTGAAACTATGAAGACCGGGGGCTGAAAGCGACACTAACTAAAACTCAAAAACTAGAAGGACTAAAAAAAGACACAAACTGAAACTTAAAACTAGAGGGACTAAAAGCGTAAAAAAAACTTCTAACGGACTAACTGAAAAAGGACTAAAAATGAAATAAAAATAACTAAACTAATAGACTAACCAGACTAACGGAAAAAGGACCAAAAAGTAAAGAACTTAACGGCAAACTAACGGAATTCGTTAGTTACTATTCATCATCTTCTCCAACGAGACACACCTGCAAAACTCGAAAACGGTTAGAAATTTTCAATGCAAAACGCTCGTTGAAGCTCCCTGATCAGCCCTTAACAGATTAAAACTCAAACGGTCAACCCACGATCACAAACGAACCAACCGAAAACTTTTCGGGAAATGATCGAAAATTTAAAAAATCAGTATGGGATAAAACTTTTCGACCAAAAATGATCGTTTATGTTCCCTTAAGCTCCCTCAACTGATTAAATCTCGAAACAGTCGCTCAAACTCTCGAACGAAGCAACCGAAGATTTTTCGAAAACCGAACGAGAATTTACAAACTTGATATGGGTGAAATTTTTTTCGATAAAAAACGATCGTTTAAGCTTTGTAAACAACCCTTACCAGTTTAAAACATGAAAAACTTTGTTTACGATCTCTACCGAATCAACCGAAATGATTTCGAAAAACAATCGAAAAACTTTAAAACTTGATCGATGTTGGTTCGCTGGACACCAGGAGACGCAAGGGACCGGGCGACGAGGTACCGGTCGAGGAGAATGTCCGGTCGATGCAAGACACCGGGCGAGGACGGTACCCGTCGAGAATGAAGGTATCGGTCAATTGAAGTGAAGAAGACACCGTTCCTTTTGCAATCATGATACCGGTCGAAGGAAAGAAAAAATACCGGTCGAAGGGTGAAATATTGGTACCAGTCGAAGGATGAAAAATTGATATGTATGAATATGAAGATGGCAGCGAAGGATATATATATATATATATATATATATAAATAGATATGTATGATATATATATGAATATGAAGTCAACGCTGCAGAGGTTCTCAAATCAACCAATCAATTCAATTAATTTGAATCCAAATGTAGTATACCGGTCTATTGTAGATTATCGGTCCAACCAAAAAAAAATTCAATTGAAGAGTACCGGTCAAGTGGATATGCACCGGTCAAAATGAACCGGTCAGGATACCGGTTGAACAAAGTACCGGTCAATAATGTACCGGTCAAATGGGTCCGGTCGATATCAAACAGATACACGCAAACAGATAACAGATAAGATTAAGGCCGATAAACTCGATGAAAATTAAGAACGATCGACCCAGAACTAACAATCAACCCAGAAATTTTACCCAGAAACTCAAATAGCACAGATTCGATCGAATCGATTAATTTTCTAGAAAACAAACTCGATAGCAAATATTGATTTTCCAGACAATGATCGACCGATAATAACCCAGAAACAAAATCGACCGATAACACAAAAAAAAAAACTACCTAGATAAAAATCGATCCTTTTAGAAAAAATCTATCCAGAAATCAAATGTATACGATAAACAATAGTAAGCAAATAATTGATTAAAGGGTTTTAGACAAACCTTTTCTGGTTCACACCTTTTTGATCGTATCGAATAAAATTAATTCGATTCTTCTTTGATACCAATTGTAGATCCCAGTACAGTGCAATCTACATCAAATAATATCAAAGATGAATAAGATTTAAGCCACAACTACTAGTCATATGATTAATATGAAATCAAAGGGTTACAGGTTTACAGATAGGATTTATGATCAGAGAAAGTAAACCTATTGACTAGTAATCTGGAATTATGAGACTTAAACTTCTAAACTGAATAATCAAAACGTCTAACCCTAATTATGAGATAAATATGCCTTTATATACTTAGGCTTACAAGCAATTGGGCTTATGGGCTTGGGCCCATCTAATTAAATAACATTCAATTAATTACAATATAAACCCTTATAAATACTTTATTCCACTTTCAACACACAGGACTTTCAGTCCTGACACTTGTGGCACTGATTCTCAAAATTCTTTTAAATCAGTTGGTTTTCAATATAGTGATTTGAACAAAAGCTATGAGACTCGAAAGATTGAATTTTCTGAGTCTGAATCACTATTCACCACACCTTCAAAAGAATCAGTTTGCACCAACACAGTTCCACCTGAGACTGAATGCAAATATGATGAGTATGAATCGGATGCCGATCCATCAAATATACCATCAGTCTCAGATCCCATTCCTTCTAAACCTTTACTTGTTGAAGAGGTTGAAGAAGAAACTGTCAACACGAATGAATCTTGTGTTAAAAATGACAAAAAGGAGTTTATTGACAACATGACTGAAGAGATGTTTACTGAAATGATGAATGCTTTAGACTCTGATCCTGTTTCTAATCTAAAGGAGTCAAATTCTGTGAGCGATCATACATCTGAATTGATGAAGCAAATTGATCTGTTGCAACAGTCTCTTGATGAGGTTGAAGATGAAAACTTTGATCTCAAATTTAAATTAGAAAAATCTTTAAGAGAAAATCAAGAGCTTTGCACAAAGATCAATGATTTGAAAATTACTTTGTTTAAGAATGCTTAAAATGATAAACAGATGTTCAATGATCCAAGATGGAAGGTAAGAACTAATCCAGAATTTGATGCTCCTACAAAACCTTCAGTTGTTTACTCTGATTGTCCTGAATATCCACCTAGTATTTTTGAAAAGGGTGAGACTTCAAGTAACTCTAGAAAAGAATCACCCTCTAAGATAGAGACTAACAAGATGTCTGTTTCTGTTTCAGATATAAAAGGAAATGGAGTTGGAAAGAGTAAGAAGAATAAGGATGATAGTTTGAATAAAAAGAATAGTTTGAATTTTAGTGAAACTTCTGTTACAAACAGTTGTACTTCAGACAGTGTTATTGTGAAAAGTAATTCTCTTGATGGACATGAATGTAAGATTTGTTCCGATAAATCTAAGTTTATGACTTTTGCTCGAAAGAATCTATATTGAAAACACTGCTGGGATAATTCTTTCAAATACTACTCCACTCCTAAGTCCAAAAAGAATAAAAGAAAAGGTAAACTAAACTTCAATTCTAATTCTGATTCTAATTCTTCCACACAACCCAAAGTGTTTCGGGCTAAGGTTACCAATCCAAGTTCTAAAAAGCACTTTCAGGAATTAAATGTTAAAATGGTTTGGAAATGGGTTCCAAAACCCCGTTATGAATGGAGAGTGAAAGTTAAACCTGCTGATATTCCTGAATTGCTCGGTGCTAACCGCGAAGGACCCATCTTGAGTACGCCTTCAATTGCCAGTCCGAACTCTTCACAGTGACAACGGCACGGAGTTCAAGAATGATAGCTTGCAGAGTTATCTTATCTCCGTGGGTATTTCACATAACTTCTCCGCAACCTACACTCCACAGTAAAATGGCATTGTTGAACGGAAGAACCGTACTCTTGTTGAAGCTGCTCGTACTATGCTTGCAAATTATGATCTACCCATGTATCTTTGGGCTGAGGCAGTCGCGACAACATGCTTTACTCAGAATCGTACCTTTGTGGTCAAACGTTTTGACAAAACAACATATGAGTTAATCAACAATCGTAAACCTAACATCAAATTCCTTCGTGTTTTAGGTTGCAGGTGTTACATTATGTGAGAACGTCAAGGATTATCAAAGTTTGATAAGAAAGCGGATGAAGGATATCTCGTTGGATACTCTCTGACATCCAAAGCTTTTTCGAATTTACATTATTCGAACCAAGACGATTGTTGAAAGCATGAATGTCTCCTTTGATGAGAACTCTACACGGACTTCTGGACACAACTTTTCAGAACTCAGACTTAATAACAAAGCTTCTATTCACTCCAAAATAGAACCAGTGTCTAAAGAATCTACTTCTTCTAACTCTAACTCTACTTCATCTGAGTTAGATTTGTTGTTTATTGATGCCTTCGATGATATTTGTGCAGATTTTGACAAAGGCATATCAACTTCAACAACAAGCTCAGAGGTCCCTACTATTTCTGAAGACATGTCTGGACCGTCCGAAGAAGTCACTGAAACTGCATCTCCATCAGGTACAAGTAAACCATTAGTTTCTGACTCTACTAATGCTGAATCTATATCTGCAGATAATTCTTCTGGAAATGAAGTCACGAGTACTTCAGCTGCTACTCCAGAAGCTTCAGTTTCAGAAACACCAGTACAAGATGTCCCGAGTACATCTGTGGATCTACCTGCCGTGCATGATGAATACAATGCATCAAACACGCAACAAACAGTTGAATTCTTACCAAGCACACATCGTTGGACTAAGGATCATCCCCTGCATAACGTGATAGGTGACGTACAATCTGGTGTCACGACACGGTCAGCGTCAGCTAATTTCTGCATGTTTTCAAGCTTCCTTAGTTCCCTAGAACCAAAGAAAGCTTCTGAAGCTCTACGTGATCCCTTCTGGATTTCTGCCATGCAAGACGAGCTTCTGCAATTCGAATGGAACAAGGTTTGGCGCTTGATCCCACTACCTAAAGGTAAAACTGTTATTGGAACAAAGTGGGTATTCAGAAACAAGAAAGACGAAGCTGGAGTAGTTTTGAGAAACAAAGCTCGATTGGTTGCAAAAGGGTACTGTCAACAGAAGGCTATTGACTATGATGAAACATTCGCCCCTGTCGCAAGGATCGAAGCCATCAGAATCTTCTTAGCATATGCAGCGCACAAAAACTTTACAGTCTATCAAATGGACGTAAAGTCAGCTTTCCTAAATGGTGTTCTGCATGAGGAGGTCTACGTGGCACAACCTGAAGGTTTCATTGATCCTCATCACCCTGATCATGTCTACGTGCTAGACAAAGCACTGTGTGGTCTTAAACAAGCACCACGAGCATGGTATGAAACTCTAACTAAATTTCTCCTAACTTCTGATTTCAAGAAAGGTACGATGGACACCACCTTATTTCTCAAAAGGCAAGGTGAGGACTTGATTCTCATTCAGATTTATGTTGACGACATAATATTTGGGTCGACAAATCAGAAATTTTGCAAGAGCTTTTCTAAAATCATGGAAACAAAGTTTGAAATGTCGATGATGGGTGAATTAAATTTCTTTATCGGTTTACAAGTAACGCAATTACCCGAAGGCATTTTCATTAGTCAAGCTAAATATATAAAAGACATGTTAAGAAAGTTCAATATGTTAGATAGTTCAATCATGGAAATGTCAATGGCTACTGGTACACTCTTAGATACAGATCCTTCTATTAAAACCTGTTGATCAAAAGGTGTATCGTAGCATGATTGGTTCTTTAATTTATCTGATTGCCAGTCACCCAGATATAATGTTTACCACATGTTTTTGTGCGAGATATCAGTCTAATCCTAAAGAGTCGCACTTTAATGTTGTTAAGCGAATCCTTAGATATCTCAAAGGCACTCCTAATTTAGGCCTTTGGTATCCAAAGGATTCTCGTTTTTATCTAACTGCCTTTACAAATGCTGATCATGCAGGATGTAAGATAGACCGGAAAAGCACCTCTGGATCATGTCAATTTATTGGTGACAAAGTTGTGAGTTGGACGTCAAAGAAACAAAACTGTGTTTCAACATCCACTGCTGAGGCTGAATATGTAGCTGCTGCTAGCTGTTGTTCATAAGTCCTCTAGATGAAGACACAGTTAAGGGACTTTGGGTACAACTACCAGCGCATCCCTATTTATTGTGATCCCAAGAGCGCAATCGCCATAACTGCTAACCCGGTTCAGCATTCGACGACCAAGCATATAGATGTACGCTATCACTTCATCAAAGATCATGTAGATAAAGGTGATATCGAAATGCACTTTGTTCAAACTGACTTCCAGTTAGCTGATCTTTTCACCAAGCCGTTGGATGAAAAACGGTTCCTATTTCTAATCAGCAAACTTGGTATGTTGAACATGTCTTCTTATCCTTCCTTATGATTCTAGGGGGAGTATTCTCAGTTTTAATCTTGTGTTTTATTCTACAACTGTTGCTAACAATAGAGGAATCATTTTCACAAATGATTACTAGGATTTCTTCTATGTGCAGGTTTGTTCAAGTGACTATGGCTTCTAATCACATCTGATTAGAACCCGCACTTCAGTACTTTGTTTTCTATTTGTTTTTCCAAAAAAAAAAATCTCATTATTAAGTTGAGAGGGAGCTTAATAGACAAAGAGCTTAATTGTCAAAGAGCTTAATAGCTAACCACCTTTACTTTGAGAGGGAGAATAGCATTGTCCAAATATCTTATGTTTTGACTTCTCCAGCATTTTATTCTTCATGTTTGTATTCCTTTGTTCTTACATGTACAAAAGGTTGTTGAACAACACATTCTTTTAGGAAAATACAAGGGATTCAGTGTGTGAGCTTAACAGAACTTCCATGGGTTCACGTTAACCAGTGTTTCCTACCTCGGAAGTATTCCCTGAGTGATTGAGGGGAGAGGGGTCAAAAGAATTGAGTGATGGTGTGCGACAAGGTAAAATGGAAAAGAGAGATTGGTTAGATGTGAGATTTAAAAGATTAAAAGAAGGAGGGTGAGAGAACTGAGTAAAAGAATATCAAATTCTGCTCCAACCTTCTTTCTGAGTCGGGCAACCACATTATCTGTTGTTTCACATTTCTTCGTGAATGACATTGAAAAAGGCACCTAACCCATGCCATCTCTTGCATACAACCTCACCAGCTACTCATTCTTTTCTCAAAAAGAGAATGTTTCACATTTTCTGGGGAAGCAGCACATACGCTATTAATTCTTCACTTGGAAGATACTAATATTGAAAAAGAAGGAAAGTTGCCCCACCTTCGACCTTTTCTCATGCACATTGAGTCTTTGTACAATTTGTTGCTATCTCAACAAGTTTACATATTTTTAGCCTACATTGAAAAGCAATCATCTGTGCTTAATTCTTTCATACACATGCACAAGCACACAGAAATTTGGTTTATGTCAGAACGTTCATAGATAATCATGTGTTATTCGATGATTGAATGGAAGTCCTGGGGAGCCAACATCAAAACCATCTCCTTATATAGTAACTTTGTGTTACTCTGTAACTTTGTGTTACTGATAGGCATTTTAAATGAGTCATTTGTTGATTCAGGGTTACCACATTTATTTTATTTGAATCTGAAAAGATTGAAATAATCACTTTCTCCATTTGGAGAGACTGCTCTTATTTCCACACAGGGATATATACATGAAGACACTGCTTAATTGATGACTATACAAAAAGGGGAAGATTGTTTTGCTATGTTTTGATGATGATGATCATCACCACTCATGAAAAACGGGGAGAATATTCAAGAAAGGGAGAATACAAGAAGAATTTTTGACTGAAATTTCAAAGAATTCAAAGTGTCTGAGCTTATTTGATCTATCAAAAGTCTGATTGAAGATGATCGTCAGAAGGACACTTCATTTAAAGAAAGAGGAAGATGAAGGTTGTATCTAAAGTTTTTCAAGAGAAGTGAAGACCCGAAGGAAATTGCCAAAATTTTTTAATCTTGAATCCAAAGGGGGAGATTGTTGAATCATAAATTGTATTCAAGATTAAAGTTAAATTAGGAGGTCTAATTTGTAATTATTTGATAGTTGTTTGTAATTGGGCCTCAAGCATATTTGGCTTATACGGCCTAAGTATAAATAGGTTTTAGGTATTAGGTTTTTTGGTTAATCCTCTAATAAATCTCATAATCCTAATCATCAAAAAGGTAGCCGTATTCGTATTCTGTAATCGTACAAGGTACCAAGAACGCATAAGGTTTTCATTGATTAATCAAGGGATCGTGGTATGTTATTCTGATATGTTTATCTCTTGATCTGTATTGTGTTGTGTGTTAATCTATCAACTAGTTATCTGGGTTTAACCTCTCCCACATACCACCAAGTGGACACGAGCTCAACCCCTACATTAGATGATAGTCGACCCTAATGCACCTGTTCAGACTCGATCCGCTACCGTAAATGACTGCCTCTTCTCTTCGTTCCCTAGCCGCATCGAACCATTAAACATCTCCGAAGTGTTAAATGATCCAGACTGGGTGATAGCCATGCAAGAGGAGCTCAATCAATTCAAGAGCCTCAAAGTGTGGCAACTTGTTCCTAGACCAAAGAAGAAGACGGTGATTGGGACGAAATGGATCTTCAAGAATAAGAAGTGTTATGTCTAAATATTGTATCCAAGATTTAATGTGGAAAGTCAAAGATGTAAAAGTCAACATTGTCAATGTTTTAGGAAAGTCAAAGCATGCTTAGTTTTCTTATTAGTTAAGTCTTTTAGTTAGGTGGTTTAAATAGGTGTTGCCTTTGTAATCTTGAGGTAACGAGTAACGAAGAAGCTTGTAATAATGCATAACCAGATTCAGAGTCTGATGAATACGAGATCTACTTTTTCTCTCTATATTCTCTCTCTAGTTCTTGTTCTTAATTGTCTAAATCTTGAGTAATTGCTTGATAGATTGGGATTTATTGATTAACAATTGATATCAGAGCTGAACCAAACTTTTTAGAAAAGATTTGATCATGATTTGAATTGAAATCTGGAGTTTTTAAGATTGAAATTTGAGTTTTTCTGAAATTTTTCAGGAACTCGTGTTCTTCACTGTTTCATTCAATTTTTTTTTTGTGAAAAATCGATTTTAGTTCAAGAAAATGGATTCATTGAGTTCGATTTATGTTAGTGATTGATTCTTGTTTGGATTACATCTTGGAATTTGAACAAAATCGATTTCAATTTTTGATTTTTTGAAGTTTTCTTGAAAACTTGTTCGAACACTGTTCTTCATCGAGAATGTGTAATTTGTTGTTTTTAATCGAAATTTGATAATAAATTTGTGTTTAGAATTGTTTGTCGATGATACTGATATATTTTTGAGATCAAATTTGCAGGTTTGGATCGATTTGAGTTAGAAAAATTCAAAATCCACGGTTTGCGCAAGTTCATATGGTTTGCGTGAGATTCTTAGACGTTTGCGCAAACTTATCCGAGCTTTAAGAAGAGATTCTTTTGCGTTTGAAGCCTATCACGCAAAGTTTCTTTTGCGTATCTAGTTGGTCACGCAAAGCTTCGTTTGCGTATCTAGTTAGTCACGCAAAGCTTCGTTTGCGTATCCAGTTGGTCACGCAAAGCTTCGTTTGCGCATCCTGTTGATCACGCAAAGTTTAGTTTGCGCAACCAGTGCTTCACGCAAAGTTCATCTTGCGTTTCAAGACCATTACGCAAACCTCATCTTGCGCTTCAAGACCATTACGCAAATTTATCTTGCGTTTCATGCCTATTACGCAAAGCTCACTTTGCGCTTCAAGGCACTTACGCAAACCTTCTTTGCGTCTCCCACGGGTCCCGAGAAGTGTACTTTGCGTATCACGCTAAACACGAGAACCTTGGTTTGCGCATCACATAGCTCACGCAAACCTACTTTGCGCTTTATCAAGTGTTGGTCATATTTTTAAATTTTTTGTGCTAGATTTCAATTCTATCTGATTTTTGATTTTCTGATATATAGTTTGTAACGATCATTCATATTAAGCTGATTACTCATTAATCAAGGGATTTCTTTCAGATCTTGAAGAGAAGAATAGAAAGCTGAAACTAGAGAACATTAATCTGGGACATGCTGTTAACTTTCATTCACAAAAGTCAAGAGAGTATTTTACTGAAATCATCTCACTGAAAGAAGAAATCAGTGCTTTAAAGACTATCAATGAAGATCTTCTGAAAAGATTTTCTGGGCAGAATGCTGAGAATATATAGAAATTGGAATCTGAGAATGCTGAGCTTGGAAATAATTTATCTGGTTTTGAAAAACAGCTTGTTGAAGAAAAAGCTGATTTTGAAAAAGAAAAGAATTTCTTTTCAAAGAAGTTCTCAGATTTCTCTAAGAAATGTTTTGAAGAGAAAAAGTCAGTTGAGCTTAAATGCATTAAACTTTCTCAACAAATTTCAGATTTTGAGAAAGTGCTGATTTTGGAAAGAGAGAAATTTGATAAAGAAAAGAAGGCCATAGAACAGAAGAATGTGGGATTCTTTAAAGAGTTATCCGGCCAGAGAAATGAGTCAGAGAAAGGGTTTGAAGAAGAACGTTCAATCTTTGAAACTGAAATCAAAAAGCTGACTTCAAAGCTATCTGAACTATCTGCTAATGCGCTGAAAGAGCAAAAGACGAAGTCTGATTTCTCGAAGAAGATTGACCAACTTGTGAAAGAAAGAGACATCTTTACATCAAAGATCAAAGAGCTTGAAAAGTCTGTTTCAAGTTCTACTCAGAAATATGTCTCTTCACAAAGGTCAGTTAAATATTTTGATCAGATTCGTCTATCTAACATTTTCTTTGATGAATATTTAGATGGTTCAGATACATATCCAAGGAGAAGAAGTTACAAGAAAGAGAAATTGGTCTGGATGAAGAAGTCTGTCAAACATGACAAGAAAGATGAGCTGAATGGAAAGACATCATGTGTACATACTCGTAAAGCCAAAAAGAAAAAAGAGCATAAAGGTAAACCTGACCTCATATACTCAAGAGATCAATTACTCAGGTTTTTAGGTAATAAATTTTATTGTTCTTACTGTTGTACACATGATCATATCCACAAGACCAGTGATCATTTCTGGTATGGTTCTTACTCTGTAACCCCCACAAGAACTGCAACTAACATTTATGGACCCAAATACCAGTGGGTACCAAAGAAGAAAACTGATTCTTTGTTTCAGGCACCTCACGTCAAGGGGAGTAAGAGACAATGGCTCTTGAGTAAATCAGCTCAAGACCCGGACTTCAAAGTTAAAAGATTATGGCTTTTGAACACAGCAGTTCAAAACCCGGACTTCCATGTCAAGACAATGGCTCTTGAATAACACAGTTCAAGACCCGCACCTCAATGTTAAGATTATGGCTTCTAAGTACATAAGCTTAGGACCCGTACTTCATAGAATACAAGACCTCTACTTCCGTGATAATATGAGGATTCTACTCCAACACTCAAACAAGGATATCCACCTTCAAGGGGGAGTACACTCATACTTTTAGCATAAGAGAGATATAATGGAGTACATTCCAGAAGGAATTGTGGATCTCTATCCTATACTTTTCACTGATAGATCTTTCTGATATGACGGACCGCATTCCAGAAGGAATTGTGGATCTCTATCTTGTTTTAATTGATATATCTAATAATGCATAATTTATAGGGGGAGTACAGGTGATGGCTTCTGATCACATGACAGATTAGGACCCGTTTTTCAACGATCAAAGAAGGATATTTTGCTAATATCCAGGGGGATCTCAAAAGATATAAATCATTATATCATGATTTGAGGGGGAGCTTAAAAGTAAGTATTTTCTGATCCTAGATCTCTGATTGTTTGAAAGAAGAACAACTTTCGAACATGAAAAACAATTTCTTAAATGTTCAAACCACTTCTTATTCTCAAAAGATTTCATGAATTTAGAAGTGTGCTTTTAAATGTTTTTCATTTTTCAGCGTAATGTTTAACTGACCGTGTGTTTCCAAAGATCAATACTTGTGTATTATCTTCTCCATATACTGCTAAGTATTCATACACATCGGTTCAGTATTTTATTTGAATTTGTTATTACCATGTCTCTAAACGAACCAATTTTTCGATGGTAATACCCCCGTTTGCTTTCAAAGTTGTTGAGCATCATTCATCTTTTCATATTAGTGCTTTCATTGATAAATTGTTTATATTCGTTCATATAAACAAATTTCCAGTTCTTTGATACCCTAGCTATTTCATTTGATCTGATTTTAATCATTGTCAGATTCTCAAAACAATTCTTTTGATTTCATTTCATTCATTCAATATTCTAGTTTTGAGAAATCTTAAATGTTTAAAAATGCTCAAATTTCATTTCTGATTTTTGATGAGCATACATACACTGACATATGATTTCTTGAGCTTTTCATATCAAGAAAATCATTGACTAGCATGTACTTTTAGGAACATGGGATTCAGTTTGAGTGCTTAATAGATCTTCCATGGATTCACGATAACCAGTGTTTCCTACCCCGGAAGATATCCTTTGAGTGATTGAGGGGAGAGGGGTCTAAAAGAATTGAGTGTGGGAGTGATCTGAGGTAAAATGGAAATGAGAGATTGGTTAGATGTGAGCTTATATGTTTAAAAGAAAAAGGGTGTGAGATCAGAGTTAAAAGAATATCAGAACTCTGCACCAAACATCTTTCTGAGTCGGGCAACCACATTACTGATTGGTTCACATTTCTTTGGTGACCATCATTTAAATAGGAAAATAACCCATGCCATCTCTTGCATTAACCCCACCAGCTACTCATTCTTTTCTTAAAAAGAGAATGTTTCACATTTTCTGGGGAAGCAACACATAATCTATTGGTTCTTCTTTTGGAAGATACTGATATTGAAAAAGAAGGGAAGTTGCCCCACCTTCGACCCTTTCTCATGCACATTGAGTTCATGTATAATTATTGCTGTCTCAGTGATTTACATACTTCGAGCCTCATGAAACACAATCATTGTGCTAATTGTTTCAAACACAAGCACGAGCACACAGAGAATTTGTTTTTCTGTCAGAACATTCATAGAATTACCTTGTGTTTTTCAATGATTGAATGGAAGTCCTGGGAGTCAACATCAAACCAACTCCTTAAATTGTACATTCGTTGTACACAGTGACTCCGTGTTACTGACAGGCATTCCTAACTGTTTCATTTGTTGATTCAGGGTTACCACGTTCATTATGTCTGAATTTGAAAAGATTCGGATATATATCTTTCATGAATTGACGGATCTCAGATCAAAGCGCGCCAATTGTCAAAGGGGAGATTGTTAGTTGATCAAAAAGGGGGAAATCAAAGTCTGTGCTGAAATTGATGAAATTTTGATGATCATGATGCTCTCAATCATCAAAAAGGGGGAGAATTTTACAAAGATCAATTTCAAAGCAATGAAGAGATGTCAAAAGTGAAAAATGCTTCCGCTGATTCAAAGACTGATTCAAATACAGAATTACAAAGTTCAAAGCCTGATAAAGATTATTCAAAGATTCAAGAAAGTTTATTCTTCCAAAGATGGTCAAGAGATCAAAGTGATGAAGATACAAAGAAGTTTATTTTTCCAAAGAAAGTTTATTCAAAGAAGTTTTCAATCGTTTCAAGAATTATTGTTTACCGTTCAAGGCATGTTGACTTTCCAAGATTCTTCAAGAGCTGAAAGAGTAAAGACTGTGAAAGCTGCAAAGTTCAAAGTTTAAGAGACAAAAGCTGAAGAATCAAGAACTGAATTTCAGTATCAAATTTTTATTAAATCTTGAATACAAAGGGGGAGATTGTTATGTCTAAATATTGTATCCAAGATTTAATGTGGAAAGTCAAAGATGTAAAAGTCAACATTGTCAATGTTTTAGGAAAGTCAAAGCATGTTTAGTTTTCTTATTAGTTAAGTCTTTTAGTTAGGTGGTTTAAATAGGTGTTGCCTTTGTAATCTTAAGGTAACGAGTAACGAAGAAGCTTGTAATAACGCATAACCAGATTCAGAGTCTGATGAATACGAGATCTACTTTCTCTCTCTAGATTCTCTCTCTAGTTCTTGTTCTTAATTGTCTAAATCTTGAGTAATTGCTTGATAGATTGGGATTTATTGATTAACAAGAAGGACGAAGATGGAATCGTAGTACGAAACAAAGCACGTTGGGTAGACAAAGGATATCGCTAGCAGGAAGAAATTGATTACGATGAGACATTCGCACCAGTTGCTTGGATTGAAGGGATTAGAATGTTCCTTGCCTAGGCCGCCCACAAGAACTTCATTGTGTTTCAAATAGATGTGAAGACCGTGTTTCTGAACGACGTTCTCAAGGAAGAAGTTTATGTATCGCAAACTGAAGGCTTCTTGAGTTATGACAAACCACATCACGTCTACATTCTTGACAAGGCCTTGTATGGTCTCAAGCAAGCATCACGAGCCTGGTATGATGCACTCTCTTCATTTTTTTATTAAAGTTGGATTTTCCAAAGGTAAGATCAATACCACCTTGTTTATTAAAAAGGAAAAGCATAATATCATTCTTGTACAATATGTCGACGATATAATCTTTGGCTCAACAAACTCCAATTATAGTCATAACTTCTCAATCCTCATGAGCAAACATTTTCAAATGAGCATGATGGGTTAAATGAATTTTTTCATGGGTCTTCAAGTTAAACAATTAGCCACATTAATTTTCATTAATCAATCTAAGTACATATCATATATTCTTCGGAAATACCAGATGGAAAATTCTGCACCCATGAAAACGTCCATGTCAACAGGTACTAAGCTATACTCCGATCTAGACGGAAAGGATGTGGATACTAAGACCTACAGAGGTATGATTAGTTCCCTGATGTACTTGACGGCTAGCAGGCCAGACATTATGTTTTCGACATTCTTGTGTGAAGGATTTCAGTCATAACCAAAAGAATCTCATTCAATTGCAGTTAAGCGTATATTTCGATACTTAAAATGTACTGCTGAACTTGGCTTATGGTACCCGAAGAGACAGGTTTTGAGCTGACTAATTATTCAGACCATGCCGGAAATTTGATGGATCGAAAGAGCACGTCGGGACATGTCCAGGTCTTGGGAGATCGACTAGTCAGCTGGGCATCGAAGAAATAAAATTGCGTATAAACCTATACCATAGAGACAGAGTATGTAGCAGCCGCCAGTTGCTGCTCGCAGGTGATTTAGATGTGAACCCAGCTAAAGGACTATGGATTTCACTACTCAGAGATCCCCATTTATTGCGACTCGAAGAGCGCAATTGCCATATATAGCAATCCCGTCCAACACACGAAGAAGAAACACATAGATGTGTGTTATTATTTCATTAAAGACCATGTCGAACGAGGTACAATCAGAACTCTACTTTGTTAATACAGAACATAAGATAGCAGACCTGTTTACCAAAGCCTTGGACAAAAAACGCTTTCAATATCTAGTATCCAAGCTAGGTATGCTTAATCTGAAAGTTTGACCCTTCTACAGACCTGTACGAGTCTCATTCAATAAAGAATGATTGTACCTTAATGATCCAGTGATTTTTCTCTGGACCTCAAGTCAACACTCATTGGTTGTTGCATTTTACTCGTCAAACTCTGGGCTAGTTTCAAACTTCTGTATTAATAAATTAGATTTTGTTCGTTCCTATTTTTCGCGTGTTTCCTTTGTTTTTCGTTTTGTTGTGTTTCATTTTATCTTTAAGTTCGTTAGTTCAGTTGCTAGTCCAACGACACTGAGTGAGATAGAGTATAGGCGCACACCCAGTCCATCCAGAAACCGGTAGGACCTCCCTAGGGAGCACGACCTGAGCGGCGTGCGGCTCCACGCACGAGAGGAGGAAGAGTTCAGAGAGTTGGGGCTCCCGGACCATGTGTGTTGAGAGAAAATATAGTAAGGAGAAAATAAATGGTTCGTGCCATTAGACAAAGCGAGGCCAACACTTCTCGCCGATCGCCTACCCCACCTCAGGAAGATCCTCAGATTTCGGAAGAGGATATTGCGATCGAGACAGTCACTAGCGACTCTACATCTGATAATGCGACAGAAACCGATCAGATCCATTCCTCTTCCCACACCGAATCTGACGTTGTCGATGACCAGTCAATCACCCCAGCTAAATATGAATCCGAGTTAACGAAACCAAATGACTAGTCATCTGACTCTGATGGTGATGATGACCATCCCTCACCCGGAGACATAAGGAGAGCGTAGTGAGTACAAGTTGAAAATGAAGAGGTAAATAGAGAGAGGGAAAGAAAGAGTAAACATAATTTTGAGCGTATACGAGTGATGAGGCAACGACCTCAGGTTGACCTTCCCCTAGCCACTATTAGCCAGGTAGCCACATCCGCTACCCAGTCTCATGTGTTGGGACATGGTATTGAAAAAGCCGTCGTGGACCTAGCGACGCAATTGCACACCCCACCCAGCAAGTCTGACGTCTCTCAATAGATGTTGGTTTCATTTTCTCATGGGGTGTCAGCACATATTCTACCTGTCTCTCACTTAGAGAGTTCTGGTATTCAAACTAGATGACAGATGCCCAGACCTCGACTTCTTTCAATGCACAGCGTCCAGACCCACTCGATGACATTATTTCTATGACTAGGACATGCATACTTACTTAGGCTATTCTTGGACGTCTTAGTGACCCAGTCAGAACACAAATAGTAAGTCTACCTATTGTTGGATTACGAGGATTGGGTAGAAGTCCTACCTCAACTATCATCACGCCAGCTGTGAACGTAGGCGGTACGACTTCCACAGTCGTTACCACAACGGGAAGTCTAAGTGACCCAGGTGTTAGTTTTCCCGAGTTTGTCTCAAAGGATTACCTGGACGGCGCCCTAAAGGCTGTCCATTCTCTCATGCGATCTAAAATGAAGGAGGAGGTAGATGCTCTGAAAAGAATGATTAAAGGTAAAGCCCCAATGACCAAGCCTGAAACACTACCTCCACCACCACCACCACCTCCACCCACCGATTATTCAATAGATGACCTCAAATCCATGTTACTGGCCAAGCTCTTATCCCAATCCCAAACGGAACCATCCCAAGATGCCAACCTAATCTCTCTCCTACGTTCTCAAGCATCAACCCTTACAACACAACCCCCACCCCCACCCAGTATATATTCTGACGCTTTCCAGCACCAAACCCCTACTATTTAGTCTATGCAGTAATCTCTAGTTGCACTTACTGAAAGGGTGACATCTTTGGAGGCAACCAGCTGAGGTCAGGCAGAAGAGCTCAAGCGCAGACATGATGACCATGATGATCCTGATCACCATGAGGGGGAGAAAGGACAATGCACATCCGAGCCCGAGTCAGCACAAGCAATGGTTATTGTAGAGGGACAGACACAGATGGCTTCAGGTACTCCAAACAAAGTACAGGGTCAGGCTCAGGTAATGGATTTAGTGTTATACGATGTTAATCCAACGGTTGAAAAGCCCGGGGAATGTGATAGAGGTTCTTCTTATAATCCATACAATTGGGAAATTATTGTTGATCCTTATTCAGATCTAGATCCGTCATAAGAACCGATGAACACGGAAAAAGAATTGGTAGTCTTTCAAGCTGAAATCGATGAGTTGTTCAATTTCGAAAATGTGGCTCAAGATCATCATTTAGCCGAACAATCTTCTGCTGGTATGACCCTTCTGACTTATTCAACAGTTCATCCCCTATCTATCTCAGACAGATCACCCCATCCGATCTCCGCCAGTCTCACCAGTTCATGAAACCGAAAATACTCAACCAACTCCACCATTGAAATTGGAAAGAGTCAGAATCAGCGTTCCATTTGTTGAATAAAGTCAGAAAAAGATTTTTCCCATTGGATCCGCCCATATGATGAGGTCGCTATGTATGGTCTTCAGTTAATGACAGACAGAAAGAAGCAACATGAGCATATTTTTATGTACAAAAGTCTAAAAAAAGTATTGACAGGACAATGCTCAGAATCAGATCCGTTGATCAGATTTACTCTTGCCGCTTCATGAGCATATGGCATTCTTATTTTGTTGTGACCAGAGAAGATGGCAGTCAATGGCACTTTTCTAAAGCTGACTTTGCAAGTCTCGAGTTACCATAATTTATATTTTTGCTCCGAGACTTGAAGACCAGAACCATTCGACCAGGAGAAGTTACAGATGCACTGGAAGCTATTAAGAGATACATGAAGTGTGCTATGAAACTTGCATCTATTGAAGACTTCCAAATTGGGTTAGAAAGCAATCAAGCAAAAATAAATCTGCTCAAGCCTGATCTCTGTCTTCCTCCAGATGTTCAGAATGTACCTGCTTATACGGTGGTTAGATTTCCAGAATTCGGCATGACTTACTCAAATGGTAAAGATGATATGCAATTCTTCCGATTCAGTCAGATTGCACGATTCTGCGATGGTACACTGATGTTGCTACGACACAAGCAGAGGCGTTCTATTGATCAAGATGAAAAAGTGATCCAGCCTTTGGATTCGAAATTCAGATGTCTTGTTCTCAATGCTTTGGGCCAGATCAAAGAACGACTGGAGTACAGAACTTCAGTGAGACAATTCGAGACCAGTTTCGGTTTTCGGAAGACACATGTTCCCAACTGGCGAGATTACGAACTTCAATTTAATGGGGGATATTGTTAGGGTGAATTATATGTTAAATAGAAGTTCGGGGTGAAAACTGTAATTTACGTAAAGTTGGTTTGTTATTGGGCTTTTGGGCCCTAAGGGCTTGTACACCATATTTATTTGTATCTTAACCTAGTTTAGGTTTGTTTTGGTCATTAGAAGGTTTACCTCACACGTATGATAAATCTCTCTGTAAACCTTAAACCTTTTATTGTCAAATCTAATCATATGACCAATAGTTGTGATTATTGATTTGTAGTAATTATGGTGATTGCACTGTTTCTAGGATCTACATAAAATGAGAGAAATGGGGATTTTGAACGGCGGATTTGAAAGATACTCGAGTGAAAAATCCATTTCCCAAACGACGGTTGAGACACACCCAATGAGAGATAGACACGTGTCCAAAAATATTTCAGGAATAAGGACGTGTGTATACGTCAGGGACCACACGCGTGAAAGTAATTGCAATAACAGGGTTGTGTCTTTCAAGAAATAACCCGCGTCTTAGAAGAGAATAAAATACACAAGTATAATATTCACAAAAGAAGTTCTGTACAAATAATATCTCAGAAGCTAAGACCGAGACCTCTGTCTACATGATTACACCTTTTTATACTTAAACATTTGCAAATAAATGAAATGGTCAAGAATGAGTGTCGCAGAGGATGTCATTTTGATTCAGAGGCTCTACAAGTTATCGCAGAGGCTCTTAGATCAAAGAGAGTCCCCTTAAGACACTTAGACAAAATGCTTTTGACCATTCAGAGTTTGAATTAGTGAAAACCATGGTTGGAATATTTGGTTAAGATAACCTGCCTAAATGTTGCATCTGATATTGCTCCCCCTTAGTTGAGGTCCTTTGCGTTCTTTGCTCCCCCTATGCTTGGATTATAAATGATAAGAGTTGCACAAGCCATAGAACAAGCAAAGGCTCTGTAACCTAGCACAAAGATTATGGCTAGGAGTGTAGAGATTCTGATGACTAAAGACTGAACAGACAATATGCTTGGTATGAATTAAAGTGTGTGAATGAGTAATGGTGATGAGAAATTATCTATTTATTTGTCATAGAGGGTCAATACCAAAGTGTAGAGGCTCTGTGCACCTAAACTCATTCAATTAAATTGAGCATACCCTACTTACTAACCAAGAAATTGAACCTCTTTTTATCAAGAGTTTTAGTGAATATGTCAGCAAACTGGTAGTATGTGGGCACACAATACATCTCGATGGTGCCCTTCTCAATATGATATTTAATAAAATGGTACCTCACATCGATATGTTTGGTCTTGGAGTGTTGCACCAGATTTGGAGTTATGGCTATTGCACTTTTTGAATTATAGAGGATGGGGATCTTGTCAAACCCAAATCCATAATCTTTAAGTTGAATATTCATCCAGATGACTTGCGAACAACAGCTTGCAGCAGCCACTTATTCAGCTTCTTTAGTTGATGTTGAAATACAATACTGTTTCTTTGAGGTCCAACTCACCAACTTGTTTCCAAGTAGTTGACCGCTCCTAGAGATGCTTTTTCGATCAAGCTTAGATCCTCCATGATGTACATCTGTATAAGCCATTAGATCAAAGAGAGAGTCTTTAGGGTACCAGAGGCCAAGATATTGGGTCCTCTTAAGATATCTAAAGATCCTCTTGACTGTAATTAGGTGAGACTCCTTTGGTTTAGATTGAAATCTAGCACATAGTCATGTAGAAAACATGATATCTGGTCTACTTGTGGTTAGATATAAAAATGAACCAATCATGCCTCTATAGAGCCTTTCCTCTACAGGTTTCCCAGAGGGATCAGGGTCAAGCATGGACCCTGTGGCCATTGGCGTTCTCATTTACGTCCATTTGATAGACTCTGAAACCCTTATACGCAACAACGACTAGAGAGATTATGATGGCCTCTAGCCTTGCCTCATGAGCAAAGGTGTCATCATAGTCTATGCCTTCTACCTGGAAATATCCCTTAGCAACTAGCCGATCTTTATTACTGATTAGTATCCCATCCTCGTCCTTCTAATTTTTGAATACCCACTTAGTCCCTATAGTAGATTTACCTTTGGGCAAAGGGACTAAGAATCATACCTTGTTTCTTTTGAACTGTAGAAGCTCCTCTTGCATAGCTTCTACCCAACTTGGGTCATCAAGGGCTTCAGAAACCTTCTTGGGTTCAACTATGCTAAGAAAATTCCCGAAGAAAGATTCATTAGCAGTGGTTAATCTAGTCTTTACACCATAAGAAGGATTGCTAATAATTGGGCTCGAGGGATGGTCTTTCGTCCACTTAGTCATCCGAGGAGCATATTTAGAAAGAGTTATATCTTCTGCATTAGATGTTGTAGGTGTGTCTAACGTTGTGATCTGGATTGGCGAGGTAGATTCTGCGCACTCCCCCTCAACAGAGTGACCTATAGAAGTAGTCACAGAGGGTGAATCAAAAGATGTTCTAGTAAATGTAACGGATTCTGGAGCTGCGGAGGCTTCTAGCGCAGAAGCTCTGCATTGTTCTGTGTTGGGAACTGAAGAATTCATCAAGTATGGTTAATGCTGCTGGTTCAAAGGTACTACTGCTAGAAGACTTAAAGGTTAATACTGCTGAGTGTTACTACTGCTAGTACTATTAATACTGCTAGTCATAGTTAGTGCTGCTTGAACAAAGTTAGTACTGCTTAGCTAGTTAGTACTGCTAGTAGTTAGTGCTGCTTAGTAGTTAATGCTGCTGATCATAGTTAGTGCTGCTAAAGAGATTCGGATGGAAAGAATGACAGCTGGATAATCTGAATATTATGGAAGCTTAGAGATATAAATGGAAGATATACTGAAGATATTTTATTTATTGTAATTATCTTTGTATTCAGTATATATATTGTATAGTTTAGCATAATGAGTTAACTTTTGTTTTCATTCTTTTAGAGAAAAAATCAACCTCAAGGCATAGATCCTAATTCTAGAGAAGTAGAATTCGTATTGGTGAGCCTGTTCATCAATATTGAGGTTGAGTGAGTAATCTTGTAACTTCAAAGCATTCAATACAAGTTTACAGTTTGTTCTTCATATTTACTGTGTTGATTTACTGTTTCATTGAATATCAAAGTGTTATTCCGCAAACTTCTTTGATATTGTTTCTGAGAATTAATTCTTGTTGAGAATTCGATCCTGACAAGTGGTATCAGAGCCTAACTCTCTCAGAAACAGTTATTCATCATGGAAAATCTTACAGAATCAAGCAGTACTTTGGTTTCTAAGGTTCCAATGCTCAAACCAAGTGAGTTTGACATGTGGAAGATCAGAATCAGACAATATATTCTTCTCACTGACTACTCAATGTGGGATATCATTGAGAATGGTCCTTCTGAAGCTGGAAGGATAGGACCAGATGGGAAAAGACCTCCACCAAAGACAGATGGTGAGAGGAAGATCAGACAGACAGAGATGAAGGCTTTGAGCACTCTGCTCTTGGCCATTCCCAATGAATATCAGCATCAATTTTGCAACTGCACTGATGCTCAGATTCTCTGGAATGCTCTAGAGAAAAGATTTGCTGGAACTAAGAGCATCAAAAGAAATCAGAGAGATGTTCTAAAGCAACAGTATGAGAACTTCACTTCTACAAAGAATGAGTCTATGACTCAAACTTTTGATAGGTTCAATAAACTCATAGGTGAACTGGCTACTGTAGGGGTGAAGATGGAACAAGATGATATCAACAGAAAGTTCCTCAGATCTCTTGGAGATGAATGGACTATGTACACTGTCTCATATAGACAGAGTGACAATCTGGAAGAGAAAGAACTTGATGATCTATACAATGATCTAAGAGTTTTTGAAACTGAGGTAGAAACCAAGAAGAAGCCCTCTGGTTATATTCACAATGCTGCACTTCTTTCAGCATCCACTGATACTACTGCCAACCCTGAAGCAATTAGTACTGCCAGTGGAGTAAGTTCAGAAAAAGGCACTGAAACTATCTTTGAATCCTTTTTGTCCAGTCATAGCAGCAATTCTCTGATTAATGATGATCTTGATCAAATTCACCCTGATGATCTGGAGGAGATGGATATTAAATGGCAGATGGCCATGTTATCCATGAGGGTGAAAAAGTTCATTAAAAGAACTGGAAGAAATAACTTCTCTCAAAGAAGAGAAGATGGAGCTGGTTTTGACAAAACCAAGGTGGAATGTTATAAGTGTCACAAGAAAGGACACTTTGCTAGAGAATGCAGAAGTGCTGTTCCAAACAATAACCACCAACAAGCTCAGAATGGAGGATACAATCAGAACAAGAATCCTGCTCAAGTCCTTGTTTCTCAACAAGGAATGGGATTTGACTGGAGTGATCAAGCTGAGGAAGCCATTCAGAACCAAGCTCTTATGGCAGAAGTGTCTGATCTCCCTACTGAGGTAAGTTCTAATCTTTGCACTAAATCTTGCATTGACACTGTTACAAGATACAGGGATCACAATCAAAGTATGTGTGATGATCTCAAAAGATTAGAAAAAGACAGAAGAGATTATGTGTTAATAGTAGAGAGATTTGAAGAGCAAATCAAAGGCTTTCAAGCTAATGAACTTCAACACTCTTATGACACAAACTATTGGAAGTGGGAAAAGAATGAGTTAGAAACCAAACTGTCTAAGTCCTTAGAAGAGAATGATAGACTGAAAGAGGAACTGTCAAAAGTTAAGCTTGACATAGACAAGTTTTCCTATGCTTCAAAAGCAATGGACTCTCTTCTAAAGGCTCAGATACATGATAAGATGAAGCCTGGTATTGGATACAACAATACACCCCCTCCTTACAATAACAACTATATTTCTCCTACATCAGACTTGTTAGAAACTAAGGAGAAAAAGGATTTGTCTGAAGAAGCTTTTAAGATAGATCCTTTGGATGAGGTAGTAGTTAAGGATTTGACTGAAAAAGGAGCCAGTGAGAACAGGGATAATAATGTGAGTAAAAAGATACCATTAGAAAACAATATTATCACCAATGAAGGATGTGGGAAAATCTGGGTCAAGTCCAAGGAGATAGAGAATACTAAAGGAAATGATAACAAGGTCCATTACAAACAAACCACAGTTGTGAATCCTGGATCTTGTAAACAGTGTGATTGCAATAAAGCCAAGAGCCTAAATTCTGGTTTAAAAAGAGGAAATCAAAGAAACTGGAATAATCAATGGGCTCAGAAACAAGGAGTTGATCTGAATAAAATCAATAGACCAAAACCTTGTTTTATATGTGGCAAGTTGAATCATTTGTCTAAGTATTGTTACTTCAACCCAATTAACCAACAGATGAACTTTAAAAGATTTGTGCAAAAACCTGTTGGTTATAGGAAGGCTGGAAAGAAACATGTGATAAAGAAATCTGTTGAAAGTAAAGGCACTTTAAAGAAAAAGATTTTAAAAGAAAGTATCAAAATGTGGGTACCTAGAAGTACTAACAGTATTAGTACTGCTAACAATATTAGTACTGCTAACACAGTTACTACTGCTAACAGTGTTAGTACTGCTGAAAATATTAGTGCTGCTAATACTGTTAATACCTCTTCAAAAGTTAATACTGCCAACACAGTTACTGCTGCTAACACAGTTACTACTGCTCACAAGGTTAGTACTGCTAAGCATGCAAGTGCTGCCAAGGCAGTTAGTACTTCTAAAACTAGTCCTGATTCTAGCAAACATATTTCCAAGTCTATTATTGTAACAAAGTACTCCAAGAATGAAGAATTAAAGTTCAAAAATCTTGTCAAGAAAGAATGCAAGTACTTTGATGAGAAAGGGGTACCCAAGACCACTTTGGCTTGGGTTCCTAATTCATACTAATTGATTTATCTAATGTGCAGGGCAACCAACAGCTCAAGGGAAAGAGCATTTGGCATGTTGATAGTGGTTGCTCTAGGCACATGACAGGCAACATGTCATGCCTTCAGGATTTCAAGCATATCAATGGAGGACATGTTGCATTTGGAGACAATCTTACTGGTGGTAAGATAAGTGGAAAAGGTAATGTCACCAAAGGTAAGATGACATTTGAGGATGTCTACTATGTTGATCAATTAAAGTACAACCTGTTAAGTGTATCACAGGTTTGTGACAAACAACATAGTATATTATTTACTAATACTGAGTGTATGTTTCTTGCCCCAGGGTTCAAGGTAGTTGATGAAAGCATGATACTACTTAGAACTCCAAGAAAGGACAATGTTTACTGTCTTGATTTGGACAATGTTGATAGTGATTCATCTCTAAATTGTCTTGTTTCAAAAGCTTCTGTAGTTGAATCCTCTCTATGGCACAGAAGGATGTGTCACATGAATTTCAAGACTATGAACAATCTTGTTAAAAATAACCTTGTAAGAGGGTTACCTTCAAAAGTCTTCTCATGTGATGATCATTGTGTTGCTTGTCTTAAAGGCAAACAACACAAAACTTCTCATAAGACCAAAGAGTTAAATTCTGTTTCTTCTTGTCTCCAATTACTGCATATGGATCTGTTTGGTCCTACAAATGTTATGAGTATAGGCAAGAAATCTTACTGCTTGGTTATTGTTGATGATTACTCCAGATTCACTTGGGTATATTTTCTAAGGACTAAGGATGAAACAAGTGGTCTTATCAAATCCTTTATTCTAAGAATTGAAAACCAAACTAATCAAAGAGTAAAAGTCATTAGATCAGATAATGGAACTGAGTTTAAAAATCATGATCTAAACACCTTTTGTGAAGAAAAAGGTATTGAGAGGCAATATAGTGCTCCTAGGACTCCTCAACAGAATGGTGTTGCTGAAAGGAGGAATAGAACACTAATAGAGGCTGCTAGATCTCTGTTGGCTGATTCAAAATTGCCAATTACCTTCTGGGTTGAAGCAGTTAATACTGCTTGTTATGTCCAAAACAGAGTTCTAGTGGTCAAGCAAAAGAACAAGACCCCATATGAGCTTTTAAATAAAAGAAAACCTTTTATTGGTTTCTTCAAACCTTTTGGGTGTCCTTGTACAATTCTAAATACCAAATCTCACTTAGGTAAGTTTGATAACAAAGCAGATGATGGATTTCTTGTTGGATATTCATCTCAGAGTAAGGCCTACAGAGTATTTAACTCTTCTTCTAGAATAATTGAAGAAAGTGACAATGTCAAATGCAATGAGAACACACCAAATCCTGTTGGGTCTGGACCTCAGTGGCTATTTGACATTGATTCACTAACTAACTCTTTTGGTTTTAGTAATGAGTATACAGGAACAGGAAGTGGAGGATCAGGAATCACACAAGTTCAAGAAAGTATATCTAAATCTGTGATTTTTCCCATACCCACAGTAAATTCTGGTGAAGACTGTGAAAAGGAATCAATTACTAGACCAAGTCAGAGTGAAGAAGACACTACAGATGAGGAGACTCAAGAAAATAATGAAGTGGCATCTGAAAACACTTCATTTGAGTTGCATGAATCTAATCTTGAGGCTGGACTGAATGAAGAACCTAGTCATAACACCAGAGTTCAAAAGAATCATCCTCCACAGTTGATAATAGGAGATATCTCTTCTCCTATGATGACTAGACATCAAAGCAGGCTTCAGGAAATGCAAGATCAACAGCATACAGTGCTTTCTTGTTTTCTATCACAGCTTGAGCCTAAAAAGGCACATGATGCTATGAAAGAATCCAGCTGGATAGAAGCAATGCAAGAGGAACTGTTACAGTTCAAGCTACAAGATGTATGGGATCTAGTAGACCTTCCTAAAGGTCACAGAGCGATTGGCACAAAGTGGATTTTCAGAAACAAGAGAGATGAAAGAGGTATTGTCATAAGGAACAAAGCAAGGCTGGTGGCTCAAGGCTATACTCAAGAAGAAGGTATAGATTATGAAGAAGTTTTTGCACCTGTGGCTAGGATAGAAGCAATCAGACTATTCCTAGCCTATGCTTCTTACATGAACTTCAAAGTCTATCAAATGGATGTAAAAAGTGCTTTTCTCTATGGATCAATTGAAGAAGAAGTATATGTCTGTCAACCACCAGGGTTTGAAAACCCAAGCTATCCAGACAGGGTATATAAATTAAAGAAAGCACTTTATGGACTACATCAAGTCCCAAGAGCATGGTATGACACACTGTCATCCTATCTCTTGGAAAATGACTTTGAAAGAGGAGTCATTGATAAGACTCTATTTATCAAAAGAAAGAAGAAAGATATTTTGCTGGTCCAAATCTATGTTGATGATATTATCTTTGGATCTACAAGAAACAACATGTGCAAGGAGTTTGAGGATTGAATGCATCAAAGGTTCAAAATGAGTTCCATGGGGGAACTTACTTTCTTCCTTGGACTCCAAGTTCAACAGAAGTCAGATGGCATTTTCATCTGTCAATCCAAGTATGTGCAGGATATTCTAACCAAGTTTGGTTTCTCAGAATCAAAACCTGCCAGCACACCTATGGAAACACACAAGCAGATCACAGCAGATCTTGAGGGGGAGGATATGGATGTGCATCATTATAGATCCATGATTGGCTCTCTCATGTATCTCACAACATCAAGGCCAGATATAATGTTTCCAGTCTGTGTATGTGCAAGATTTCAAGTTAGGCCAAAGCAATCTCACTTTCAAGCTGTTAAAAGGATATTCAGATATCTCAAAGGGCAACCCAGATTGGGACTTTGGTATCCTCATAACTCACCTTTTGACCTAATAGCATACTCAGACAGTGATCTAGGTGGGGCAAACTTGGACAGAAAATCTACTTCTGGAGGATGTCAGTTTTTGGGTGATAGACTAGTCTCATGGCAGTGCAAGAAACAAACCACAGTATCCACATCTACAACAGAGGCAGAGTACATAGCAGCTGCCAGTTGCTGTTCTCAAGTCTTATGGATTCAGAATCAAATGTTGGATTATGGGGTAACCTTTCTACACACTCCAATCTTTATTGACAACAGCAGTGCTATTAGCATTGTGAATAATCCAGTCAAGCACTCAAAAACAAAGCACATTGAGATCAGGTATCACTTTATAAGAGATTGTAATGAAAAGAAACTTATTCAAGTTGTCAAAGTTCACACTGATAATCAGTTTGCTGATCTATTCACTAAAGCTTTTGATGTGGGTAGATTCACTTTCTTGGTAACAAGTGTGGGAATGATAAACTCTGAATAATCCCCTTCTCAAAAAGTGGTTTTATATCTGTTTATTATTCTTGGAGTTACTAATCTTCTGTTTCAGGATATGCATAGCAGTACTCAGTGTTTAGCAAGTTTAAAAGGAGTAAGTTAGTTAATACTGCTAGTGGTTAATACTGCTAGTGGTTAATACTGCTTTCAGTTAATACTGCTAGTGGTTAATACTGCTTTCAGTTAATACTGCTAGTAGTTAATACTGCTTTCAGTTAATACTGCTAGTGGTTAATACTGCTTTCAGTTAATACTGCTAGTGGTTAATACTGCTTTCAGTTAATACTGCTAGTAGTTAATACTGCGTTCAGTTAATACTGCTAGTAGTTAATACTGCTAGTTAGTTAATACTGCTAGCTAGTTAATACTGCTAGCTAGTTAATACTGCTAGCTAGTTAATACTGCTAGCAGTTAATGTTGCTAGCAGTTAATGCTGCTAGTAGTTAATACTGCTCTAGGTTAATACTGCTTATATTCCGAATACTATAAATACTTTTTGCCCGCCTAAAAGTTCATAACGACTCTTTGCATACTGTTCTCTTGCGCTCAAAACCTTTTCTCTCTCAAGTTCGAAGTTTTCAGGCAAGCTTTTCACTAAGATCAATGGCATCCATGACTTTCATCGACGAGCACAACGAGATTGCGATGCTACAAAACCAAAGCAAGCTTCAGGATTTCATCAGATTGTGGATTTCCTCACGACAAGCCACATTGCTCATGCTCTTATTGTATCCCCTACAATCTATATTGAGCATCAAAGGCAGTTCTGGGCTAATGCAACCATTGTAGTTGAGAATGGTGTGCAGATGATCAAGACAAGAATCTGTGATCAATCACACACGGTTACTGAAGAGGTTATTCGCATCAGTCTACGTCTAGACGATGCCTCTGGTATAACCTCTATCCCAAATGATGAACTGTTTTCAAACCTTACAAGAATGGGGTATGGAGGCCCATTGGGAGTGTTCAAATTTTCTAAAGCAAAATTTTCACCCCAATGGCGTTTCTTTGTCCATACTCTTATGCATTGTATCTCCAAAAAGACTACTGGATGGAGTGAGTTCAGCAGCACTATTGCTTATGCTTTGGTGTGCTTGGCCACTGCCAGAAAGTACAATTTTTCTAAAATGATTTTCAGTGATCTTGTCTCAAACATGGGAAACAAAAAGAGCTTCTTTATGTATCCCAGGTTTGTTCAAGAAATTATTACTCATGAATTGACGGATATACCTCAACCTGTTGGGGTATATGTACCCAAACCCCCCAAAGGCAAGGTGTTCTCAAATATGAGAAGATCTGCTGGGGACTCTGAAGGAGTTGACACCCCATTGTTCTCTACAATGATGGTGGTGTCCCAAACCAATGAAGGTATGGCAGCAGGGTCAAGGCCCCCATTAGACCAACCCACTGCTAGCCAAGCCCAACCTTCCCTCTCAAAATCAATTCCCCAGTCTCTTCTTGAAAAACCAACCTCTCCCATCACCCAAACTTACAAGAGAAAACAGTTAAAGAAGGCTCCTTCCCTTCTTGTAACATTACCCACTAAGCCTATAAGCCCTCTAAGGGAGAATTCTCCCCTAGAGAATATCCAAAGGGAAACCACACGGGTGTCTCCCAACCCAAAGGAGGTGCTCTCTGAGGAGGAGGTAGAGCATATGGGTGATGAGGCTGCCACTACTCCTGCTAGTTCAGAGGAGGAAAGTGGTAACATCAATAAGACCTCCCCCATGGCAACTTTGAATGAGCAATCATTTGAAGGTCCCTGGTGCCAAGAAACCACAGGGGTGGATAGTGCCTCTGCAAGGCAGAAGACTTCCACAAATAAAAGATCCAATGATCCTTCAAAGGAGGGTAACACTTCTAGAGAGGGTGAGGACAGATATACGTACGATGAATTGATGGAAACAATGGGGAACATCAATCAAGATGTTCTCAAACAAGGCAAAGAAATTGAAGAAATGAAGCTAGTAATTCTGTCACAACAAGAACAGATTGCTAAGCTGAAGAGGATGGTGGTTAGTCTGGTACAAAGGAAGAAGAGAAAGCAATTTCAATTAAGAAAAAGGACCACTGAGGATGATGCTCCCAAAAAGGGGGAGATCAACATGGAAGAAGCCACAAGAAAGGGGGAGCTTGATGGAGAGAAAGCTGATGTTCAGGGGGAGCAGCAAGCAGAAACAGTTACTACTGCTGACATTAATAAAGCAGCAGAAACTGTGAAAGAAGTGTTAACAGATCTTGAGATTGCAGAGACCTTACTAAAAGCCAAGAATGATACTCCCAAGGTCACTTCAAAGACCAAAGGTGTAATCATAAAAGAACAAGGTGAAGTGATCAAGAAAGATAACAGTAAAAAGGCAATGAGCAAAGACAAAGGAAAAGCAAAGATGGTAGAATCTGATCAACCAATCAAAAAGCAAAGGTTGGTTGAATCAGATGAAGCCCTAGCTAAAAAGATGCAGGAGGATATTGAAAAAGAAGAAAGAGTTCAGATGGAAAAGGACAGGGAAATGGCAAAAGCTCTAGCTGCTGAAAAGAAAGGATGAAAAGTATGAAGTGTTCAACACATGGGCAAAAATTGTCAGAACATGCTCTAGATCAGATCTTGAAGAGATGTTTGAGATAAGAATGAAGTTGTATGCAGATATTCTAAAGGCTCCAGGAATTTCAATTACAAAACTGGTAATGGAGTATCTGTGTATGATGTTCAAACCTGAAGAAGTAAATCATATGATCAAGGATGTATTCAAGTCGGTCAACAGTTGGACTCTATATGAAATTAGTGGAGTATATACAGTGACTTTGGATTTAAATCACACTGAATACTTCCTAGTGGATAGAGTGTACAATCATAGCAGATTGAAGCTACATGCCATGCTGAAGAAAAAGTTAAGGTGTGTTCCAGATTCAGAAATGGCTAAATACTTGATTCAAAGAACCATCAATCAGAGTTTGGGATTGGATGCAAACACTGGAATTTAGGCCATAATAGAGTTTTGGGAGCATCTTGAAGATTAATTCTGAAGAACTTGACTTCTCTTCCTAAAAGTCAAGTTAGGGGGAGATTGTTGGGAACTGAAGAATTCATCAAGTATGGTTAATGCTGCTGGTTCAAAGTTACTACTGCTAGAAGACTTAAAGGTTAATACTGCTGAGTGTTACTACTGCTAGTACTATTAATACTGCTAGTCATAGTTAGTGCTGCTTGAACAAAGTTAGTACTGCTTAGCTAGTTATTACTGCTAGTAGTTAGTGCTGCTTAGTAGTTAATGCTGCTAGAAGAAGTTAATGCTGCTGATCATAGTTAGTGCTGCTAAAGAGATTCGGATGGAAAGAATGACAGCTGGATAATCTGAATATTATGGAAGCTTAGAGATATAAATGGAAGATATACTGAAGATATTTTATTTATTGTAATTATCTTTGTATTCAGTATATATATTGTATAGTTTAGCATAATGAGTTAACTTTTGTTTTCATTCTTTTAGAGAAAAAATCAACCTCAAGGCATAGATCCTAATTCTAGAGAAGTAGAATTCGTATTGGTGAGCCTGTTCATCAATATTGAGGTTGAGTGAGTAATCTTGTAACTTCAAAGCATTCAATACAAGTTTACAGTTTGTTCTTCATATTTACTGTGTTGATTTACTGTTTCATTGAATATCAAAGTGTTATTCCGCAAACTTCTTTGATATTGTTTCTGAGAATTAATTCTTGTTGAGAATTCGATCCTGACATTCTGCAAAAGTTTCTTCATCATCAAGGATATATTCAAATAACGTTGCAAGTTCTGCATCCTTTGTTGATGATGAGCCTTTGATTGTCGGTTGAAGATCGAGTCTTGAGCTGAATTGCTTAGAATTGTCTGGTGAAATGTCATCAAAGGAGAAATTAATGCTCTCCAAGATCATCTTTGTCTTCATAATGAAGATTCTGTAGGCCTTGAGATTAAGGAATAACCAACAAATTTTTCCTCATTGGATCTTTGTCAAACTTTCCTAGTTGCTCTCTATCATTAAGCACGAAACATCTGCAACCAAAGACATGAAAGTATTTAATGTTAGGCTTTCTTTGGTTTAGAAATTTGTAGGAAGTCTTCATATGTGTTTTTACTATCAATGATCGATTATGAGTGAAGCATGCGGTAGAGACAGCTTCGGCCCAAAAGCATGTTGGTAATCCAAATGCTGTTAGCATGATTCTTGCAGCCTCGACAAGTGTTCTATTGTGTCGCTTAACAACTTCATTTTGTTGAGGAGTTCTGGCTGCTGAGAAGTTTTGGGAGATGCTCCTATTGATTAGATATTCATCAATTCTATCATTCTCGAACTCCGTCCCACTTCTTAGCTTCTGAACCTTGCAATATTGCAGATTCTTTTCAAGAGATTAATTAGTAGTTCGGGGACATCAAACTTCTTATGAATGAACTCTACACAAGTATATCTGGAATATTCATAAATAAGTACTAGCATATACTTCTTACCAGACAAGCTTCGTACTGCAATAGGACAACATAGGTCTACATGCAACATGTGCAGAGGCCTTGTATATAAGTTGTCTGACATGGTTCTGTGTATGGATCTTTTAAATTCACCATATTCACATGTAGAACAGAAGTGGTCTCTGTCAAATTTAAGAGAAGGTAAATCACTTACCAAGTTGTGCTTCACAAGTTTATCAAGTGTATCAAAATTGAGATGTGAAAACATGTTATTCCATAGATAGTATTCCTCGTTTTTCTTTGAGACAAGACAAAGCTTCTCTGTGTTTCTCATTGCATTAAAGTTCATAAAGTAGAGGTCACCTTTTCGGTCGGCTCTTAACAATTCTTCACATGATTCTGTGAGTAACGAGCAGTATCTTCTCTGAAACTTAACATCAAAATTGTTGTCACATAGTTGACTTATGCTTAGAAGATTGTGCTTCAGACCATCAACATAAGCAATCTTTGACACAACTACATCTCCTCTGGTAATGTCTCCATAGCCTCTGTTTTACCCTTTTTATCATCACCGAAAGTTACTGATCCTCCAAATTTGTCGATGTATGAGGATAGTAACTTTTTATTGCCAGTCATGTGCCTTGAGCACCCAGAGTCAATGTACCACACAGGCACATGCTGCTTCTGCAAAACAGATTAGACAATTTTAGGTATCCATGTCCAAATCAGTCTTTTGACAATAGGAGCTTTAGGTTTGACCTCTGTTGCCTTAGAGTTTTCAGTTTTCAAGGAGGTCTTCTGTTGTTGCTTCTTCTGGTCCTTGGATTTTCCATTCCTTTTTGTTAGTGCAAAAATATGTTGGATACAAGATCATAGAAGACAGAAGACTGAAGTCAAAGAAAGCCAAGTTTAGGTCAACTCTTATAGCAAGTCAATGTCTATTTGTAATAAAAGTCAAAGTCAAAGTCTTGTAAAAGTTTAGTTGTGTAAGTGTTTAGTGTTGTGAGTGTTTGTGTCTGTGTATAAATAGGTATATGGCTAGTGGTATGCGTGTAGTTCTAGTAGTTCAGATAGATTGTTCAGAGAGCATTGTACGTGTTTTTATCTTTGTAGAGAGAAAAAGTATGAGAGAGAGAACTTCACTGTATCGATTTCATCTTGAAATAGAAATGGAATTTTACTGAAATTGTTATTGTCATCTTACTTTACACTGATTGAGGGACTATCAATTGGTATCAGATCCGAGAGAAATTCATAAACAAGGGACTATCAATTGGTATCAGAGCCGAGAGAAATTCAGAAACAAGGATCGAATTCAATATTTTTTGGTCATTTTTCAAGAACTCGCATATCGTCTGTTTCGAAGTTGCTTTTTCGAATTAGTGATGTTTTGGATTTAATTTTGGTGTCTTGTTACTCTATTTTACTTCTAGAACATGTTTGCTTTGTAATTCTTTGCCTAATTCACACTATTTAGACGTGAATTTTGGATTTTAGTTGGAGTTGAGTTCGAGTCTGTAAACGTACTGTCTTTTAGATCAAATCTGTATTTTTGATGTATTAATATGAAAATCATTGATTGTAATCTGTTCGAAACATGTTCGAGAAGATTCGTTCAAAGTTTCAGATCAATTGGCAAAGTTTTGAGTCGATTTCAGTTGGAAAAATCGAATTTTTGGACAAAGAAGTCAAGAACTTGCAAGATCTGGAAAACGCGCTAATGAAGAACACAAATAAGATTGAAGAACCCGGACAAGCCTAAAATGCGCTTGGAGTGAAGAACTCGCAAGTATTGTTGTGCGAGAAGACAGAACTCGCACGTGTTAGTAGGCGAGTTGTTACTGTTCATTCCTAGTGTTGTGCGTGAAGTTGGTCTGCGAGAAGTGTTCAGTCTGCGAGTTTGCATTTAGCGTGTAGTGAAATTTCAAAATTATTTCTATGTCTCGAACGCGCAACCTCAAGAACTCGCATAATGTGTGTGTGTGCGAAGTGACAAGAATACGGAAGATATAGTGTGCAGGAACCAAAAACTCGCATGTCCTTGTTTGCGTGAAGTTCAGTTCTCGTATCCTTTGGTCTGCGCGAAGTACAAATGCGCAAGTTACTGTTTTTGCGTAAAGTATATATTCAGTGTTCTGCGTGTTCCATACTTAGAATTTTTTTCTGAGTTTTTGGTATTTTGACCAAGTTTGACTTTTGTTGGATATTTCTGGTTCTGAATTTCTTAAGATCACTTTATAGTGTAAAGACCAAGATGACTTCCAAAGATGCTATTGCTATTGTTACGGACGTTAAACCACCGGTTCTCTTCAAGGGAGAATACGAACAGTGGAAAGACCGGTTCCTAGATTTTATTGACAGACATGCCAACGGGGAAAACATTATGCTATCCATCAAAGAAGTTCCAATGGTTCCGCTAACCATGGAAATCCCGGATGACGAGTCTTCGGATCGTGAAGATGGGAATATGGAAAGAGAGCAGAAAATAAAGACAGTACCAAAAGATTTTTCTCAATACACAAAAGAGAAGAAGAATAGATACAAAGCCGACAAGCAAGCAAGATCTCTACTTTTGCAGAGCATACCAAACGAGATCTACATCAAAATTGACAGCTACAAGGCAAATGCAAAGAAGATGTGGGATCAACTTCAAAAAATGATGATGGGATCAAAGGTTGGAAACTAGATGAAGGTTTCTAATTGCATAAACGACTATGAAGAATTCAAGGCAAAGGAGAATGAGAGACTTGAGGAAACATATGAGAGATTTGTTCTATTGCTTAATGAGCTTGCCAAGAACAAAGTGAAGAAGAAGCAAATAGAAAACAATGTCAAATTCCTCAGTATCCTTCAGCCCGAATGGAAGAAGTAGACAAGAAGGATGAAACAAATGAAAGATCTCAGTGACATTCCTCTGCATGAAGTGTATGAAACATTGAGGAAGAATGAGGAGGAAGTGGAAGAGAAAAGATAAGAAAAGAAAATGGTTGAGAAAGTTGTTGACCCCATTGCCTTGGTAGTTGCTCAGAAAGTGAGAGAAGAAGGAAAAGAAGAAGAAAAAGAAAGTGATTATTCCAAGTTCTGACGATTCTGATAATGATGATTCTAACAGCGATGATGGAGAAAGGTTAAAGCAAGCCATGTTATTGTTGACCCGAGCTTTCCAAAAGAAATTTTATAAAAATTCGGGTTCAAGCAGTCAGAGATACTCTTCTGGGTCGAGAAACATTGATCACAAGGAGAAAATTGAAGGAAGGAGATTTGATGAGAAGAGGTATGAAGGGAAGAAGTCAGAAGAGAAAAAGAAAGTTGTGAATGATTATGCCAGTAAGAAGAGGGCTGATGAGTTGGTCATTACGCCAAAGACTGTCAGAAGCCTACTGTGAGAAATTCTGAGTATTACAAGCACAAGATGCTACTGGCAAAGCAGAAAGAAGCGGGAAAGTCTTTAATGGCAGAAGACGAGTTTTGGCTTTATCACTCAGATGAAAAAGAAAAAGAAGAGACAACTCATATGTGTCTGATGGGGAAAGAAGTGAAGTATGATGAGTCGGATGAAGATTATTCTGATGAGGTACAAAATCTTTCTGAATCTGATTTTCTAAACAAAATGGAAGCCATGATGATTGAGCTTCAAGAACTTCAAAATAAATTGAAAAAGCAGAAAAACAGGGTTGCAAAGAAGCGTCAAACTATTTTTTATCTCAACAAGGAACTTGTTGGGAACAAAAGTCTGATTGACTCTTTGAACAAATCTCCTACTGAATTTAAACAACAAAAAGATTGTTTTAAAAATAAGATTTCTGAAGCTATCTCTAAACTTTAAAAGTCTGATCTTGAAAAACAAGAATTTGTGATAAGAGTTCACAAATTGCAGGTTGAAAATAAGAGTTTGGAGAAAAAGGTAAATGGTTTGGAAGATATAACACCCTACGACCAGGGTAAATTTAAAGTTGCGGAAACCGTACAATTAAGCATCAACCAAAGGTTTAAACCTCCCAAAAAGGGGGACTGTACTTAACCTTTACAAAAATCTAAATACGGATAAGGATCTCAACAACAAACTAATCTAAACATATACTATCTAGATTACATCAATTGTTGATCCAGAATCATCCAAAAATATGGGACTTAACAAATTCCCAACAATCTAATACTAATCATCTCAAAAACCCTCGAGGTCAAACCCCGACACTCAAGCCCTTGGCAACCCGCCGCTAACGAGAACCTGATATACATATCATTTGAGAAAAACTGTTAGGCTTGAAAAGCCTAGTGAGAACATACAGTTTATAAATTTCAAGGGATATAACACTTGCATCCAAAAAGGAAACCTTTCCAACAAGCATTTCCAAGTTAACTGATGTTAGGAATAAAATCCATTAAAATAAGGTCATAAACCTTCTTTCCAGAACCTCACAATTTAATGCACATGTAGTTCTTCGTTTTGATTACCTTATAGAACCTCACAATTTAATGCACATGTAGTTCCATAATTTATTAACGGCCAGAACCTCACAATTTAATGCGCATGTAGTTCTATATTTGTTAACGGTCAGAACCTCACAATTTAATGCACATGTAATTCTATATTTGTTAACGGCCAGAACCTCACAATTTAATGCACATTTGTTCTATATTTGTTAACGGCCAGAACCTCACAATTTAATGCACATGTAGTTCTATATTTGCTTTACTTGGTAATCTCCAATTAATATCAGTCGACTCTAAACCTAGGGATCCACTAGTAAAGGTACAGACCTGTCACAACAACAGTGGTATAAAAACATTTTATAAACAAAAATGCCTTTTCAAGTTCAACTTCTAGTAAGTATGAAAAGCATAAAAATGAGTTCATAAATATTCTTTCACATATCCCACGAAATGTGCAAGTAAAACATCCCTTTACTTCAAATAAGATAGATTCCATCATTTTAGTTAAAAATGATCGGGAACCCTAAAATCTCCCAAAACTCAAGTTATATCAAATATGTAGAAAAAATTAGATCTGAAGAGATATATAGGAATTCCAAAAGGTATCTTTTGATATGTATACAGTTTAAAATGATAGTAGGAACTCACCAAACAGGTATATACGAAAACCCGAAAACCAGATATCGATCACGACGAAGAGGTGAAGCTTTATACACCGAAACCCCGAGCAATGCACTTAATACAAGCGATTAACGAACCCTTAAAGATCCAAAGAAACTTTAGAGAGAGAGAGAGATTTGAAGAGAGAGAGAAAGAATCTGAGAAAAATCAAGATATTTTGGGTTAAAAACCCTTAAGTCGGCCAAGCAACTTCGCGGGTTATGCCGCGACCTCAACCCGCGGCATAACTCGCCCGCTTACACAAAACCAAACCCATCCAGAGGGTTTCGCGGGTTTTGCCGCGATCTCAAGTCGCGGTGCAACTCGCGTAGTTCACTGTGGTTTGTCCAAAACCACCAAAAGCCAAACTCAAACTTAGAACCAAACGCGGTGCTAACGAAAAAAGCTTAACACTAGAATACCAAGGTTGCATAACGAAATTCGGGGTGTTACAATACTCCCAACCTTAGAATGATTTCGTCCTCGAAATCTACTCTTCTCAATGGAACACTGTTCGCAGAGAATATCGTCTCAAATCCAAATGCCAGAATCATTAACGTGATCTTAATACCGACACCCGAAATAACTACCCTTCTTGGGCACATTTCACTCCTAACCGAGCGAACACTCAACTCTCTAAAGTAACCTTTACTCACAAGGTTACGGTTGCCTCCCATCCTTAGGTGACAATTACTACCTCCAGGAAATTAGCGACCTCAACTTTCCATCTACCAATTTCTTTCGAACTGCACGGTTCCGAACTCAAAGCTAACGGTCGACGCTAATCTTCCCAAAACTCTCAGATTTCACTGATCCATTCCTAATATCGATAAAGATATTCTTACAAGGCGCTCTAATGCGTCTTTCCGGCAATCGGTTAACACAGATTCTGTTATCACTCAACCCCAATCCGACTCCAAATCTGGAAGTAGCCCTTATTCAAATTTCTTAATACTTCCATAAATACTTCGTCTACAACCACATTATAAAGATTAAACTCTAAGCATACCACCAATCTATACATTCGGACTATAAAGAACGGGCGCTAATAAAACCCACAACAGGAATTTGATGCACATGCTGAAAAATAAAAAGGATTAGGCTTAACGCCTAGAGATCTCAAGAGTTTTACATAAGTAAAAGCAATTAAATTGATGAACTTCTCTTTAAAACAGAACCTTTCAAATAATGAATTTTAAAACATGGAACAACTCCTTTTAAAAGTTATGCAATTTCAAAGATGGATCCTTCATTTCAACGATACTTTATAAATTGACACAACTTGTACTAACTCGAAATATGAAACATTAGTAACACCATCCACATCGTACGTCCGAAAACATGGACACTAGGCCCAATACTCACACGACCAAAAATGAAAGAAAACTAAATATCAATATGCAGGAATAACACATTTCATTTAAACCTTAATATACGTGGGGAGAACCCAATATTAAAGCCATCATTTACCGTCGACTCCACATAACCAAAGCTGGTAAAAATATAACATTAGTGTTTAAAATACCCCGGGTCTACGACGGAGAGACCCGTACACAAAGAGAATAGAAGGACACGCATGTAGGCCGCCCATACAACTTCCTTGCATGACCTCTAAACGTTTCCATCTTGCGTGGCGAGAACAAATGAATGGGGCCACCCGAGATGTTATTGGATTTTACCACGTATCCCGATCTTAGTTCCCATGCCATACCAGACATCACAACTTCAAACCGTTTATTGCGTCTAGCCATACTCCGTCGAGTTCCACCTCAAGGGCTTACGGACACGGGTGCCTATCTAATCCAGACGAGTTCCAACTCAGCAGCTCGTGCCACCTATTGTCTACTCGCTAGCCAACCCGAGCGGTCACTAAGTGTAACCCAAAACCTCAGGCTTTACAAAACAAATAAACTGTCTAAGGATCTACAGCTTTACAGTCTACAACGCTACATGACTCCAAATGAATGACCAGCGCACTCAAAGCATGTAACTCTCAAATGACACGAATAAACACCATCATACTCAAATCTTTCATTACGGTTATAAATCCGGACAAATGTCCACACGACTCATTTAGTCAAAACCCGAGCCAAAGGCCCAACACTTCACGTATATTTCCAACGAAAGCCTCGTAAACCTTAAAGCACATTTAACCGACATTTAACGTTTCCTCAAATAATGAAATCTCTTTAAACAATGCTTATGAAAACCCACACCACAAAGACATGCTTTCTCAAAACTCAACACGTATTGGGACCAAAGATTTTCCAAAGGTTTTATGAATGCAAAAATATACTAAGATGCATATGTCATGAAATAGACTTTGTTTCCACAAAATCATCAAAGATGCATAAATCATAATGTAGATTTTACGTGTACAAAATCACCCAGAATATGTAAATCATGCTATTTACTTGTTGAAATATTCAAGCTCGACATGAGCAATTTATGATGTTAAAACAATCCAAGTTACCGAATACGAAAACTTAACAAAATACTCGCACCTTGAGAAATACCGAGTAAAACATACGCAATAATTTACGCTATAAACGTGAAAATAGATTATTGCACTTCAACATGTGCAACAATTGTTTGTACAACTCCAAAGGGAAAAATCACAATTTTATCTTTAAAATTCCTCCTCTATAACCAAGAGACGTTGCAGCAAAAGAATTTTTAACTCACCCCATATGCAAAAATTCATTCCCCAAAGGGCGGTAAAATAACGGGGATGCAAATAAAATTTCAAATCGAGTTTAAAGCTTCACGTTGTAAAGATAAACACAATTGACCAAAATTGAAATTACAACGACAAAAATACCGCTAACTCGCTAAATACTTTGCGGAAATTTTAACAGTAAGAGTTAATGATGGAAATACGATCAGAACGAAAGTCCTGTTTTAAAAATAACATAAATCGTTTATGCAATCATTCACACCAACGTTATACTTAAATCCAATGCACATAGTACACGACGGTTGACATTTGTTAACAAAAACCCGAAATTAACGCACACAATGATGCATATGCACATGTTCCTGAAATTATTTACGCGACACAAAAGTCGTAAGATGAGACACCATAATCCAACTGGATTTTCATAAAAACTCATTAACGATAAAATCAAGTGGTGTCCAAATTTCCATTTTTCAACACAAGGTAAGGCGACCATTTTGACAAGATTTTTGATGAGACACGACGCCCAAAGAACTCATAACTTGCACACAATGAAATTAAACTCACGTATCTCAAAATATATGCACGCGACAAAAGAATCCGTAAAACAAAACTCCAAGAAATTCAACAAAACTCACACAACTAAAAATTCTCAAGAAACTTCGACTCAAAAGCATGGGAATGACTCTTCCTTTAAAACCATTGACATACGTGGAAGAGATCCAATGTCAAGGTCAAAATTCCACAGCTACTTGCCCATTAACTCAAAAAGCGTTAAAACACAGATATTTCGACATCCAAAAATAGCATTTAAACACAAGACGTGAATAAAGAGAGTTTTGATAACAATTTGACATCAGGTGCAACAAAACCATTTTAAGCAATGTTTATGCTCATAGTTTAAAATATGCTGAGTGCTAAATGTTTTGCCAAAACATTATAAGGTAATTTACTTTATGGTTGGCGATCATGAAAAGCATTTTATGCAACCTTATTTTAGAAATAAATTTAATGCATGAATTCGGTCGGCACTCACATCTTAATACTACGCTTCCCAACATCCCGATGTACTATAATCAACCGAATGCCTCAGGCATCTTAGGGCAACCATCCCATTAATTAACTTACAAATCTCCTCGAAATAGAATCGATCTAACAAGATATAGTTCTAATTCCACCAACGAATCTGGCTCAAGATGATTAACTTAATGCGTTCTACGCACTTACTATCATCCGAAAGAGACATTGCTATAAACAACAATCATTCCTTAGCTTACTCGCTTAGAAACTTTCGCAGTACTCTAACGGTCAACATACTAAGGTAGAGCAGGTAAACACAAGCACGAGAAAGGGTAAGGAAGAGTTTAACTAAAACACGCACGAAAGAAACGTACCGCTACGTCTACCAATTGTCATAACATTAGCAAACCAATTACACTCACGTAAAATATCCTCATAATCACATTAGCTAAGTGAGATTATGAACATATAACACATAAGTGTTCTTGTTACCGTCATCACAACTCCTGATGAACATAACTTCCGTCGACTCTAAGACTGTCCCATCTTAGAAGTTCTACCCAATCTCACAATCAATGCCTATCAAACTCAGTCTAAGTCTAGACATATTACATTCATGCCTAGTTCGCTTAAACAAGAGCTCTGATACCAACTTGTAACACCCTACGACCAGGGTAAATTTAAAGCTGCGGAAACCGTACAATTAAGCATCAACCAAAGGTTTAAACTTCCCAAAAAGGGGGACTGTACTTAACCTTTACAAAAATCTGAATACGGATAAGGATCTCAACAACAAACTAATCTAAACATATACTATCTAGATTACATCAATTGTTGATCCAAAATCATCCAAAAATATGGGGCTTAACAAATGCCCAACAATCCAATACTAATCATCTCAAAAACCCTCGAGGTCAAACCCCGACACTCAAGCCCTTGGCAACCCGCCGTTAACGGGAACCTGATATACATATCATTTGAGAAAAAGTGTTAGGCTTGAAAAGCCTTGTGAGAACATATAGTTTATAAATTTCAAGGGATATAACATTTGCATCCAAAAACGAAACCTTTCCAACAAGCATTTCCAAGTTAACTGATGTTAGGAATAAAATCCATTAAAATAAGGTCATAAACCTTCTTTCCAGAACCTCAAAATTTAATGCACATGTAGTTCTTCATTTTGATTACCTTATAGAACCTCACAATTTATTGCACATGTAGTTCCACAATTTATTAACGACCAGAACCTCACAATTTAATGCACATGTAGTTCAATATTTGTTAACGGCCAGAACCTCACAATTTAATGCACATGTAGTTCTATATTTGTTAACGGCCAGAACCCCACAATTTAATGCACATGTAGTTCTATATTTACTTTACTTGGTAATGTCCAATTAATATCAGTCGACTCAAAACCTAGGGATCCACTAGTAATGGTACAAACCTGTCACAACAACAGTGTGACCAACCATAAATAGTCATATGGTATAAAAACATTTTATAAACAAGAATGCCTTTTCAAGTTCAACTTCTGGTAAGTATGAAAACCATGAAAATGAGTTCATAAACATTCTTTCACATATCCCACGAAATGTGCAAGTAAAACATCATTTTACTTCAAATAAGATAGATTCCATCATTTTAGTTAAAAATGATCGGGAACCCTAAAATCTCCCAAAACTCAAGTTATATCAAATATGTAGAAAAACTTAGATCTGAAGCCATGGAGATATATAGGAGTTCCAAAAGGTATCTTTTGATATGTATACAGTTTAAAATGATAGTAGGAACTCACCAAACAGGTTTATACGAAAACCCAAAAACCAGATATCGATCACGACGAAGAGGTGAAGCTTTATACACCGAAACCCCGATCAATGCACTTAATACTAGCGATTAACGAACATTTGAAGATCTAAAGAAACTTTAGAGAGAGAGAGAGAGAGATTTGAAGAGAGAGAGAAAGATTCTGAGAAAAATCAAGATATTTTGGGTTAAAAACCCTTAAGTCGGCCAGGCAACTTCGCGGGTTGTGCCGCGATCTCAAGTCGCGTAGTTCACTGTGGTTTGTCCAAAACCACCAAAAGCCAAACTCAAACTTGGAACCAAACGCGGTGCTAACGACAAAAGCTTAACACTAGAATACCAAGGTTACATAACGAAATTCAGGGTGTTACAGAAACAAAATTATATACTAGAGGTCAAACAGATCAAACCATCTTTCTAAATACACCAAATGAGGAAAATGATGTTAAAGAAAATTGGGATCTCGGTTACGATAACCCACACTATTTGAAGAAATCAATCAGAAAACAGCCAGGTTTGTATAATTTTGATTTTCTACAAGCGGCTAACAAACATCCTCATTTGAATCCAAAGTTTGTTACCAAATCTTCTGATGAAGTTGAGTCTAAAGAAGATGAGAACAGAAAGAAAACAAGGAAAATGCAACTACCATTCTGCTATCAAAATCTGAATGATAGTTATATTTCTGAACAACCAAAGTTTCTTTCGAATGATTATTTTGCAAGTTATTCTACAAAAGAGTTGGAGGTAGAACCTATTAAAGCCAAAATTTATGTTCCTCCAACAATCATTCCTTAGCTTACCTCATGTTTTTCAAAATAAAAGATGACCCAAATTCAAATGGGTGCCAAAATCTTGCCCTAATCTGAAAGGACCCAAATATAAATGAGTACCTAAAGTTGTTGTTCCCTGATTTCTCCTATGCAGACCCGTCATATGTGGTACTTGGATTCTGATTGCTCCAAGCATTTGACCGGGCAGAAAGATTTATTTTCTAATTATACAGAGAAATTTTGCGGGAATGTGCGCTTTAGGAATGACCAGTTTTCACCAATTTCGGGTTATGGTGACGTTATTCAAGAAAACGTAACGATTAAGAAGGTGAGCTACGTTGAAGGCCTAGGACATAACCTATCCAGCATTGGACATTTATGTGACAAAGACTTAGAGGTTAATTTCAAGGCCAAGAGGTGTTATGTGCGTACTGAAGATAGTAAAGAACTCTTGGTTGGGCTGAGAAAGTCAAACCTCTACACAATCAATTTGTCAAAAGTCAAGACTGACAATGAGGTGTGTCTACTGTCAAAACCCTCGTTGCAACAGAGTTGGTTATGGCATCGAAGGCTTTCTCACCTGAATTTTCGTTACATCAACAAGCTGGTTACGAGAAATTTGGTGAAAGGACTTCCAGAGTTCATGTATGTTAAAGAACATCTCTGTGCAGCGTGTGAGAAAGGCAAAATGAAAAGAGTCGCTCATAAACCGAAGCCTGAGCCTAGTACAGGTTCTCCACTTGAGTTACTGCATATGGATCTTTGCGGTCCGATGCGAAATATGTGTTAGTGATTGTGGACGATTACTCAAGATACACTTGGGTCAAATTTCTGTGGTCAAAGGATGAGTCACCCGAAGTCATCATCACATTTTTATAGACCACTCAAGTGAATCTGCAAAAGCCAGTCAAGCATCTTCGAACAAACAATGGCACAGAATTCAAGAACAGAATTGTTGATGATTATCTCGAATCGGTCGTCATAACACATCAGTTTTCTACTGCCAGAACGCCTGAACAGAATGGAGTTGTAGAAAGACGAAAAAGAATGCTAGTTCAGGCCACTCATACTATGCTATGTCAATCAGAACTACCTCTATTTCTATGGGATGAAGTTGTGTCGACTGCCTGCTATACTCAGAATCGCTCCATTATCCACCGTCGGTTCGGTAAAACATCGAATGCTTTAATAAATAATAGAATACCTAGGATTAAACACTTTCATATCTTTAGATGCAGGTGATTTATATTGAATGATAAGGAGAACTTGAATAAGTTCAGTCCAAAAGCTGAAGAAGGCATCTTTATCGGCTACTCTCAAACGTCTGCAGCCTACAGAGTATATCTAAAGAAGCCAAAGATCGTTGTTGAGAGCGTCCATGTTACATTCGATGAAGAGTTGGCTTCTGAACAAAACAGTCCAAAACTCGTACTTACTGGAGTGTTAGCTTCTGGGCAAATCAATCCAGAATCTGCGGTTAATGATTTAAATTCTAATAAAGCGTCAACTTCTACATCTCATTTATCAGAATTAGATTCACTGTTTGAATTCTTTTATGATGGGTTTATTGGGTCTAAATTGCCTAAACCTGTTGTGATTGACAGACCTGAAGATTCAAGCAATCATCATCCAATCACTTCAGATGTATTAACTGAATCTGTTCCCCCAGTTCAGCAAGAAACTCCGATTCAAACACCTACTCCTTCAGTTGAAGTTGTACATGAAAATGTCGAGCCAGAAGTTGTTGAATCAGTTGGATGCACCGTAATGAATAATCAACAGAGAGAAAATGTCCAACCAACTGAAGCTTCTGCACATAATACTTCAACTAAACCCCTACCTAATCCTGAACAAAATGAAGAAGCTGACAGTGGATATTTAAATAAGAATAATGCTCGATCTACATCTAATTCACTCCCTCATGAACATAAGTGGAGCAAAGAGCACCTGATACATTAGATCATTGGAGATGCATCTAAACCGGTGCAAACTAGGTCTGCTACACTCAACCAGTGCATGCATGATTCATTCCTGAGCAAGATAGAGCCAACACGAGTATCTGAAGCTCTAACTGACTCAGACTAGGTGACTGCGATGCAAGAAGAGCTGTATCAATTTGAAGTGCTTAAATTCTGGAGACTAGTGCCTAAACCTGAAGGAAAAACAATAATCGGCACTAAATGGGTTTTCGAGAATAAGAAAGACGAAGATGGTATCGTTATCAGAAACAAAGCAAGACTTGTGGCTAATGGATATAGGCAAAAGGAAGGTATTGATTACGATGATACTTAAGCTCCAGTTGCACGTATCGAGGATATTCACATGTTTCTAGCTTATGCCGCACACAAGAACTTCACCGTCTACCACGTGGACGTGAAGACAGCCTTTCTGAATAACATTCTCAAGGAGGAAGTCTACGTCTCTTAGCCAGAAGGTTTTGTCAATCTAGAGAAACCAAATCACGTTTATATGCTGGACAAAGCTCTTTATGGTCTGAAACAAGCCCCTCGCGCCTGGTATGAAGTTTTATCAAAAAAAATTGTCAAGTCGGGCTTCTCAAAAGATAAAATCGATACTACTCTTTTTATTAAAAAGGAAAAAGCTGATATTATTTTAATTCAAATATATGTGGATGATATCATATTTGGCTCAACTAATGCCATGCAGTGTAAGAATTTTTCTAACCTTATGGTGTCAAGATTTCAGATGATTATGATGGGAGAGATGAATTTCTTTCTTGAATTATAAGTCAAACAATTTTCCACGGGGATTTTTATTAATCAATCAAAGTACATTTTCGATATTCTTAAAAAATTTAAAATGGAAAATTGTACTCCTATTGGAACCCCGATGGCACCGGGAACTAAGATTGGCCCGATCCTTCTGGAAAAGTTGCCGATGTTTGAACCTACTGATGTATGATTGGTTTTTTAATGTACTTAACATCTAGTAGGCCGGATATAATGTTTTCTACATGCTTATGTGCACAATATCAGGCTAGTCCTAAAGAATCCCATTTGTTTGCAGTCAAGCGTATTTTTTGATATCTGAAGGGCACTGCAGATATTGGTCTGTGGTATCCTAAGGATACAGGTTTCGAGCTCACAACATATTTAGATACAGATCATGCAGGTTGTATGCTTGACAGGAAGAGCACGTCAGGACATATACAATTTCTTGGCGACAAACTCGTGAGTTGGGCTTCAAAGAAACAACTTTGTGTATCTACTTTAACAGCCGAGGCAGAGTACGTAGTTGCGGCTAGATGTTGTTCTCGGGTGATGTGGATACGGACACAATTCCGAGATTATGGCTTCAAATATGACAAAATCCCGATTTACTGCGATTCTAAAAGAGCAATTTCCATATCAGCAAACCATGTTCAACATACCAAAACCAAGCACATAGACGTGAGATGTCACTTAATTAAAGACAATGTCGAAAAAGGTACAATCGAACTTTACATTGTAAACACAGATTATCAGCTTGCTGATTTGTTTACCAAACCGCTTGACGAAAAGAGATTTAATTTTTTTATTTCAAAGATTGGTATGCTAAATCTGAAAACTTAATCTGTTGTTACCTATTAAAGTTTATTTTGTTATTTTTCTTCATTTCTTTATTCTTTATTCTGAAAGATATCTGCATTTATGTTTGTTCATGATCTCAGGGGGAGTGTGAGAAGATGATAAGATAATCTTCATTTGAGGTGGAGTTGATATAATTTGCATATATTCTATAACTGACAAATTTTATGATGCATAATTTTAGGGGGAGTTGAGTAGGGACTATGACTTCTGATTACATCTGATCAGAACTCGTTCTTAACAAGTTTTATTGCTTTATGTTTTTACTTTTCAATAAAGTTTTGTGAATAAAGCTTTGTACTTTGACAGATTTTTGATTGTAGCAGATTTGAGAGGGAGCTTAAACGATCATATCTTTTATGACTTTGAGCTGACTTCATGAGATTTAAGAAGAGCATAAAGTTCATTCTAATCTTAATCTCATACGTGTCTGAAAGAAGGACAACTTTCAGATATGAAAACATGTTCTTAATTGTTCAAAGCACTTCTTATTCTTAAAACGATTTCATTAATTTAGAAGTTTGATTTTAAAATGTTTTCAATTTCATGAGCTTAATTGTTTAATCAAACCGTGTGTTTCCAAAGATAAATACTTGTGTATTATCTTTTCTATATACTGTCAAATATTCACGCACACTGGTTTAATATTTTGTGGGAAATGTTATTACCATGTCTCATATTGAAACAAATTTTCGATTAAGACACCCCGCTTGAAATTCAAAGTTTGAGCGCGATTTCATTTCAAAACATTTCTTTCAAGTCTTGTCTATATTTGATTCATATAGACAAATTCCAAATTTTCTTGACCTAAGCTTTTCTTGATACATCATTCATATTTGATCTTATTATACAATGTCAGATTTTCAAACAAGTTTCTTGTACTCATTTCATTCATTCAATATACTTGTTTTGAAAGTTCTTCTAGGATAAACATGCTCAAATCATCATTATTACATTCAAGAGCATACATACATTTGACATGTATTTCACATTATGTACTTTAACTAAAAAGTTAAACCATTTTGAGAAACATATTCTTTTAGGAAAACATAGGTTCATTGTGTGAGCTTAACATAACTTCTATAGATACACGTTAACCAGTGTTTCCTACCCAAGAAGTTAATCCTTGAGTGATCGAGTGTGAGGAGTCAATATATGAGTGTTTGTGCGATGAGATAAAATGAAAAAGAGAGTTTGGTTAGAAGCGAGCTTAATGTTAAAAAGAAAGAGGGTGAGAGATCAGAGTAAAATAATATCAAACTCTGTACCAACTTTTTCTGAGTCGGGCAACCACATTTCTGATTGTCTCACAATTCTTTGGAGAACGTCATTGAAAGAGTCAACTAGCCCATGCCAACCCTTGTTTAAACCCCACTAGACACTCATCTTTTTTCTTAAAAAGATGTTTCATATTTTATTGGGGACGCAACATATAATCTATCTGATTTTCATTTGGAAAATCTGGATATTGAAAAAGAAGGAAATCTGCCCTACCTTCGCACTTCGATCATGCACATTCAAGTCTGTGTATTACTGTTGTTGTCTCAATGGTTTACACAATTTTGAGCGTAATTCATAAAAGCAATCATAATGTTCTTAATTCTCTCAAACACAAGCACGAACACACAGAAAATTTGTTTTGCTGTCAAAACGTTCATAGTTTAACCTTGTGTTATTCAATGATTGAATGGAAGACTTGGGGAGGTGAACATCAAAAAGCTCCTTTCCAATGTGTATTCGTTTCACATAGTGACTTTGGGTTACTGACAGACATTTGAACTGATTCATTTGTTGATTCAGGTGTTACACTCTGTTTTGTCTGAATTTGCAAAGATTCAGATGAATATCTTTTGGATCGATAAATAGTCCGAGACTCTTGTAAAAGATCGATCGTTAGGTTGGTTCATGACATTTCTTGTGAAAGTTTTGATTATTTCAGTGCTACAATCATCAAAAAGGGGGAGATGACCAAGAAATGTGGGAAATGATAAAGGAATGTTGGAGCTTAAAGGAGAAATTTGTGTCGAGAAAGTCAATTTGAAGAAAGTTCATTACAATATTCAGTCATAGATGCAATTTGTAAGAAGATTGTACAAGTTTGAAAGAGAAAATTCAAAGATTTCTGAAAGCAAGCTGGATTTAACTGAAATTTTCTTTGAAGATAATTTGCTGAAGCAAAACAAGCTGAATCTGAAGATAATTTCTTTCTGAAGTCTAAAAGAGGTTTCTACAACCTTTGGGGGAGAATGTTAAAGCTGATTGCAAAAGATGTTGTATAAAGGTTTTGGAGAGATTACAAAATGATTAAAGTTTGATTATGAAAAATGGGAGATTGTAATTTTGTGCTTCAATGCTGATTTGTTGAAAGAAATGTCAAAGGGGGAGATTGAAATGAAAAATCTTTTTGAAGATGATCTTGATCCAAAGGGGGAGAATGTTAGTGCACAAATATATTGGATACAAGATCATAGAAGACAGAAGACTGAAGTCAAAGCAAGTCAAAGCTCAAGTCAACTCTTATAGCAAGTCAAAGTCTATTTGTAATAAAAGTCAGATAGATGATCTTAATCTGTTGTTACCTATTAAAGTTTATTTTGTAAAAGTTTAGTTGTGTAAGTGTTTAGTGTTTTGAGTGTTTGTGTCTGTGTATAAATAGGTATATGGCTAGTGGTGTGTGTGTAGTTCTAGTAGTTCAGATAGATTGTTAAGAGAGCATTGTACGTGTTTTTATCTTTGTAGAGAGAGAAAATCTGAGAGAGAGAACTTCACTGTATCGATTTCATCTTGAAATAGAAATGGAATTTTACTGAAATTGTTATTGTCATCTTACTTTACACTGATTGAGCGACTATCAATTGGTATCAGAGCCGAGAGAAATTCAGAAACAAGAGACTATCACTTTTATTGGGCCGCGAGTGGAAACAATTGGGGTTTGAGAAGTATTTCTTCAATTTATGTAATAAGTTAATGCAATGACAAGTATGTATGCAAGAATGTTGCTTAAACTTTTCATAAGTTTCTCAAAAACAGGTCCGAAAAAATTTATGAGTATCCTTCCTAGCATTAGTAGTTTTGGAAAACTTCCTATCTAGTTGGGATTTATTTTCAAAGGTTTTCTTTTCTTGCAGAGGGCTCTGCTCTAATCTCTTCCCCGTGCCGAAAGAATTTACTGTCACAAAAGGATCAGATTAATCAATTGCAATCCATTTTTCATTATGTTCCCTTGTGAACTTGATTGGCTTGAAAATATATGGTTTAGAAACTCGAGGAGTAACGATAAAAGTCTTCTCTTTTTGCTCTTTTTCAAGCTCTAAGGATGTCTTTGCACTTAGACATATATCTAAAAAATTAGGGTAAATAGGAATCTATGGTACATACTTTTTAATTGAAATAATTTTGTTCAAGATTCTAGAAGAAAGTTTATTTTTTTCTCAACCATTTACAACTATCTCTGGTTCTTCTTGAGTTGTCATAAGTTCAATGATACCAAAAGGATTTTCATTAATAATAAATTCCTCATCTACAGAGGATGAACCATCTAAACCGTAGCCACTTTCAAGAAGGTTTTTTCTAAGATTCTTCTGATAGTTTCACTAAAACAGATGTACCAAGGTCTTCTAAGTCATCATTTGACCTGATCTATGAATATTCTGTGGAATGACCTCAGGTTTGATTGAACAAGATCTTCCAATTTTCTCTAGCTCCTTTTAAAGCTATTATCTAGAGTTGCATAGGAAGAATCATCCTCAGAATCTGAGTCTGAATCAAGAAAATCTTTTTGTTTAACTCTAGGAGTTTATTTCCAGGATATATGTCAAGACTATCAACATCATTTTTCTTTGTTTTACATACCTCTATGTTGATCCAAACTCTCTCAGTGATTTGATAACGACCCTTTTCTATACTTAGTGAAAATTACGTTTAATATGTATTAGTGTTTCACCATCAGCGATCAGACTGAGTCTGTTCAGTTATCGCTGATAGTCTTCTTATAAACATTTAGTATGTATTAGTGTTTCACTATCAGTGATCAAACTGATTCTGTTCAGTATCGGTGATAGTTTCTGATGTAAACAGTAAGGTAATCCCTGAAGACAAGTCTCGCGTCAACAGATGTTCATAGCTGAATCGAAGACGAAGCTGCTGAACAAAGAGAAGTCTACTAGTGACCTGATGCGGATATCAGTGAAGCAAAGACAACTCTACTTATACGCGAAGGAACATGAGTAAAGCTTCAGCGATCGCTGAAGTCTTGATATCTCTGCAGAAAGAGATATTCAGCGATTGAATGATCACAAAGCTTGTACCTCAAGTTTCTATTTGTCTTACCTTGCACAACTCAGTACGATGTGTCAGACAGGACATGCCTCTGCCATAATTCGTACAACAACTCGGTCAACTACACTGTTCATGATCCGACCGAAAGCATGTCTCCCAAAGTCAGACTTCCAAAGCCAATTAGTGAACGCCACATGTAAAGTGCCCTGCCATGCATTTAATGCATAGGGTATAAATAGGAAGTTCACCCCTCCATCTGAGGGTGTGCTCAATCCTTGAACCCCAAATAGAAACCTTTGTTTTCTATATTCTAAATCCCCCATTCTCTGAAATTCTTGTGCAACCATCTTAGTGTTTTCTTAAGTTTGTTTAGATTGAGTCTTACTTAATCTTATTCCGCAACAGACTTGTAAATTGTATTTGATTTATCAATAAACAATTTATTAAACTTTAAATTTTGTGTTTGTATTCAACCCCCCTCTTCTACAAACTTGTTAAGCACCTTAGGGACTAACAAGTGGTATCAGAGCAATTTGTTTAATCTAATAAACAAGATCTTGCTTTATTCTCTTCTTTGCTATTCTAAATGGCACTTAACACAAACACAAACTACTATGATAATGGTTCAATTTCTAAACCTCCTCAATTTAGCAGAGATAACTTTTCTCTATGGAAAAATCGAATGATGCTATTTCTTGAAGGTGTTGATCCTACTATACCTGAATATATAGAAAATGGACCCTATGAACCTGTTAGAATTATAGTTGCAGTTCCCGCTACTGCCACCACTGAAGCTGTCCCAGAACGCTATGTCGTTAAAGAAATAAGACAGTGGAGTGATGAAGACAAAAAGAAGGTAGGTATATATGCAAGAGCAAAGACCATTATCTCAAGGGCTCTACCTGATGAAGTTTTCCATTCCATCATGCATCTGAAAACTTCTAAAGAAATGTGGGAAACCATATGTGTTAAATATGAGGGCACCACTGAAATCCAAGAGACTCGAAAGATTAACTTGGTAAGACAGTATGAAAGTTTCATCGCTGGTAAGAATAAATCTCTTTCTGACTTTCATCAGAGGTTTAACTGCTTAATCATTGATCTAAGAACTGTTGGTAGGACCTATTCTAATTCTGAGGTCTTGACTAAATTCTTAGAATGTCTTCCTGAAAGCCGGGACAATTATTCAATATGTCTTAAGCTGACAAAAGACTTAAATTCTCTCTCTCTCTAAGCACTTTGTATGGAATATTGCTCAACTATGAGCAATCGAATCTCCTGAAAAAGAATCTTGTAAAAGATTATAAAGACTCCAAAAGCACTCCTGTTGCTTTAGTCTCTTCATAGATAATTCCATCTCAGCGATCTACTCTAACCATCATTGAGTTAGATTCTGAATCTGAGGATCTATCAGACCCTGATCTTTCAGAGTTCGATGAGTCCTTAGCACTCTTGACAAACTCTTTTAAGAGATTTGCAAGAAAGAGCAATTTCCGAAGAAATAAGCCTCTCTCTCTTACTGAAAAGCCAAAATCAACTCCTGTTGATAAGACTACTGCCACTTGCTATAACTGTGAAAAGATTGGACACTTTGCTAGTGAGTGCAGGTCTAAAAAGGTCTTCAAGCCTTCTACCTCAAGAAGATCCAGTGATGACAAATACCTAAAGCTGAAGAACAAATATCAAAAGCTGAAAAGCTACAAGTGAAAAGGTAAAGGTCTCATCGCTGAAGAACACGACTGGGCTGAATCAGAAGAATCAAGTTCTGATGAAGAAGAAGTCGTTAATCTCTGCCTCATGGCCGAGATTAAAGAAGAAGTGGAAGAACCATCTAAACCTTCTATGAGCTACATATCATCTCAGGTATCAATCTATACAAATCCCTCTCTGCCTGAAGCTGAGCGAAGTCGCACTGTTGATGTGCTGAAGATTGACCTTTATAATGCTCTAAACGACAAAACTCAAGCTGAGAATAAAAATCTTCATTTAACTCAAGAGCTAGAGAAATGTCATGAAAAGATCAGAGAACTAAATCTTTTAGAAGAAAAGTTGAAAGATCAAGTCATTATAAATGAAATCATCAGCATTGAACGCGAACAAGCCATCGCTTCTCTAAAAGCAGAAAAAGCTCATGTTGAAAAATGGTGCAAATCATCAACAAATATCTCTGAGATAATAAATGCTCAAACTCCTGAAAGTGATAAAACTGGTCTTGGCTTTTGGACACCACAGGATGAGCCTAAAGAAGAAAATTCCATGCTTAAGTTTGGAACGTTTGTGACTCCTATCTCTGACACTTCTTATGATCAATTTTATCCTTCTTCTTCTAATTCTATCCCTGAGGAAAAATCCAAAGACACTAAGTCTGTGGATAAAAGAAAATCCATTCTTCGTCCTCAGAAGGCTACCAAGAAAGCAAAACTGAAAGTTCCTTCTAAACTTTCAGTGAATCAATCCTCTAGCTCAATGATAGAAATCTTCGATCTCTGTCCTCCAAAGCTAAAGATTGATCTTAGACCCATGACATCTAAAGAAATGAAAATTCCTCCCAGATCTCATGAGAAAAGTCTTCTTGGACCTGGACCTGCTCATCTTAAACTTGCAAAACCTTCTACTTCTGGTCCTAAAACCACTTTCAAATACATAAAATGTTATCATTGTGGTTTTACTGACCATATTGCAAGCAAATGTCTGACTGCCACCAAAGCTGATAAAACAGCTAAAGTAAAAATAAATGCATCTAAGGCTGAGAAGGTCACCAAAGTTGAAAAATCAACCAAGGTGAAGAATACCACTAAGGTTAAGAAATTAACCAAAGTGAAGATCACCACTGAAGCTGAATCTTCATCTGCTGTGAAGACTGTTGAATCTTCCACATCCACTAACTCTAAAGGACCCATTGAAAAGTGGGTACCAAACAACGCTTAATCTTCCTTATGTGTGCAGGGATCAAAGGGCATCTGGTATCTCGATAGTGGATGTTCTCATCATATGACTGGACAAAAAGACCTGCTCACTAAATACAAGGAAGAGAAAGGTCCCTCTGTGACCTTCGGTGGAAATGGAAAAGGATTTACCCGAGGGTTTGGTGTCCTCGGCAATGGGAGAACTACCTTTCGAAGAGTCGCTTATGTAGATGGACTGAACTACAACCTTCTAAGCATCAGTCAGCTATGTGACAAAGACTACGAAGTTCGCTTTTCTAAGAAAGCATGTTCAGTGGTGGATAAGTAAGGAAAACTTTCTCTCAGTGGTTATCGCATAGAAAATGTCTATGTAATAGATATGGACTCTACTACCACTGAAAACTTATGTTTTCTCTCTAAGGCCTCTTATGATGTCAATTGGCTATGGCACAAAAGGCTCTCTCATCTAAACTTCAAAACCCTGAATTCTCTCTCTTCTAAGGAACTAGTTTCTGGTCTTCCTCAGCACTCATATGCTAAAGAATCTCTCTGCTCAGCATGTGAAAAAGGAAAACAAACAAAAGCTAGTTTCAAGTCTAAACAAGTCTCTTCAGTGACAAGTCCTCTTCAGCTCTTACATATGGATCTATTTGGCCCTGTCAATATCCAATCAATAGATGGAAAGAAATATATGCTTGTCATTGTAGATGAATTCTCTCGCTATACCTGGGTTATCTTTTTTCGCTGTAAGAGTGATACTCCAGAAGAACAAATATCCTTTGTTAAAAAGATGGAAGTGCTGAATAATCATATTGTTCGTTCAATAAGAAGTGATCATGGAACTGAATTCAAAACCAGTTCCCTGAATAATTTTTTTGAGAATAAAGGAATTTCTCATAACTTTTCCTCAGTAAGAACACCTAAGAAAAATGGAGTCGCTGAAAGAAGAAACAGAACGATCATTGAAGCTGTTAGATCAATGCTCAGGGATTCTCATCTCCCTACTCAATTTTGGGCAGAAGCTGTAAACACTCCATGTTTTACTCAAAACAGATCGCTGATAGTAAAGCGATTTGGAAAAACAGCTTATGAACTTTTTCATAGAAGGAAGCCTTCTATCAGCTTTCTTCATATATTTGGTTGTCAGTGCTTTATCTTAAACAACAAAGATCAGCTTGGAAAGTTCGACCCAAAAGCTGATGATGGAATATTTCTAGGATATTCCTCCATCTCAAAAGCCTACAGAGTTTTCAACAAACGAAGACAATCTGTGGAAGAAACAATTCATGTCACTTTTGATGAAACTCGCTCAGTGAACTCCAAACCAATCGCTGACAATTAAGAGTTAAATGCTTGGATGTTTTCTCACTACAGAGAAACTGAACCCTTCTTCTCAAACCATCAGCACACAGATTCACCTACTGCTGATGATGATCCAAACATCATACATCCTAACGTTGAATTCAACTCATGGGATTCAGCTGAACCTCTAAACACCTTACTACCATCAGATCTACCTCTGTCTGAAAACCTCTCTGATAACAACAGTCTATCCACTACTCAACAGTTAATTGCTGATGAACCTCAAACGTCCTCATCAGTAAACATCCCAATTGTTGATCCAACCCCTGAGTTGAGCGATCATGCTCCTGCTCAGCGATGGACCAGAGATCATCCAATAGATCAAATTCTTGGTGATCCAGATACAGGTATTCAGACACGACGAAGCTCAGGTAATATCTGTCTCTTTGTCAACTTTCTCTCTTTAATAGAACCAAAGAAGACTGATGATGCCCTCAGAGATCCAAACTGGGTCAGCGCTATGCAAGAAGAGCTGACTGATTTCTCTCGCAACAAAGTTTGGAATCTCGTTCCTAGACCATCTGATAAAACTGTTATAGGCACCAAATGGGTGTTTAGAAAAAGTTAGATGAACATGGAACTGTAACCCGCAACAAGGCTCGACTTGTTGCTCAGGGATACATACAAGAGGAAGGCATAGACTATGATGAAACCTTTGCCCCTGTGTCTAGGCTCGAAGCAATTCGACTATTCTTAGCTTATGCAGTTTACAAAGACTTCATTGTGTATCAAATGGATGTAAAATCAGCGTTCCTTAATGGAAAGCTGAATGAAGAAGTCTATGTAGAACAACCTCCAGGGTTCTATGACCCTAAGTATCCAAATTATGTTTATAAATTGGATAAGGCTCTCTATGGTCTAAAACAAGCCCCTCGTGCTTGGTATGACACTCTCTCATCTTTTCTTATCTTTGAAAATTTTGAACGTGGCAAGATTGATAATACGTTATTTTTCAGAAAAATAAAAGGTCATATAATTCTTGTACAAATATATGTCTATGACATAATATTTGGTTCTACAAAATAAGTATGATGGGTGAGCTGACATATTTTCTTGGTCTTCAGATTAAACAATCTGACAAAAGTACTTTTATAAGCCAAGGTAAGTATGTTAAAGATATGCTGAATAATTTTGATCTAACACAAACTTCAGCAATGAAAAATCCTATGGCACCTCCTCTGACACTTAACAAAGAACCTTCTGGAAAACCTGTTAATGTCACTGCCTATAGAGGAATGATAGGCTCCCTGCTGTGTCTTATGGCGAGACGACCTGACATCATGTACTCCACTTATTTATGTGCACGCTACCAATCTGAACCCAAGGAATCCCATCTGATTGTTGTTAAGCGCTATTCAGACATCTGCAAGGAACTCCTAACCTCGGTCTTTGGTATCCCAAAGACTCAGGGTTCGATCTAACTGGTTATTCTGATAGTGATTTTGCAGGTTGTAAACTTGACAGAAAGAGTACCACTGGTGGATGTCAACTCCTAGGAGGAAAGCTGGTAAGTTGGACAAGCAAAAAGAAAAATTCAGTGTCCACTTCCACAGCTGAAGCTGAATACGTAACCGCTGGAAGCTGTTGTTCTCAGATCTTATGGATGAGAAATCAACTATTAGACTATGACCTTTAGCTATCAAAGATTCCAATCTATTGCGACAGCACTAGTGCTATCGCTATAGAAAATAATCCAGTGTTACATTCAAAGACAAAACACATAGAGATCAGATATCACTTTTCAGAGATCATGTGATGAACTGTGATATTGAACTTCATTTTATACCTACTGACTTTCAGCTTGCTGATTTATTCACCAAACCTCTCGATGAGAGAAGGTTCAACTTTCTCATCAGTGAGCTTGGAATGCTGAATCTCGAAGAATAATTCTTCAGCGTTCATGCATTGTGTCAGTAATCATAAGTTCCCCTTTTATCATTTTTTTTCTGATAAACATTCTGACTCTCAGGTATGTTCTCTCCATCCCTACAACTGAATCTTCAATCAGTTAAGATGTTTTTCAAAATATAAACCTTAATCACTAAACTTTCTTCAAATAATTAAAAGCTTTTTGAAAAATAAATTTATCACTGATATTTCTAGTCAGTGATCCTTCTTAAAAAGAAAACTCATCCCTAATTTCTTATCAGGGATAATTTCAAAACGGACAAATGAACAGTCTCTCACTTCTATGACGTCATTTGAACCGATAATCCACGACATGCCTTTTTCTGACACGTTCGTCCGTTGCCCTTCCATCCAATCAACTTCGTGGGACGTGTCCATGTCATGATGAGCATTTGTTTTCCCACCTCTCACACACTCTCTCTCTCTCTCATGTATAAAAGGAATGTTTTTCCATTCTTCTCAATTTACGCTTTCTGGAAATACTTTCTAAGCAAAAATTCTCTCTCAAGCATTCTAGCATTCTCAACCATTTGCGTCATCCTCTTCAAAGATCAATAGGTTATTCTTGATCTTTTTCTTATTCTTATCTTAAATCTTTTTACATAAAACTCCATTTATGGACTGCCATTATGGGTTTATAAGATTCTTATCACATAAAATCATTTTCATTTTTGATTTTATTCTTTAAAAACCATTTTATTTTGATTTTTCTTCACTCAAAATCTTTGGTTTTTCTTCTTGTTCTTATATCTTATATTAAGAACACCTTTTTAATCTTCAAATATGTTGATTTTTCTATGTTTCTTTCCCAAAATAGAAACTGGAAAAATCTTCTTTATTTTTTAGACTAAAACCTTTCTTCTATTCTTCTATCTGTTTACTCTCATAATGTCTCAATCTGCACTTGTCGCCTCTAAGAACGTCAAGTTCGCCATCTCTGACTCAGAGCTTCCCAAAAACAATCATCTTGCTCGCCTTGACTTTGATGATGTCAAATACCCACATCTAAAAGAAGCCGCAAAGTTTCTAAAGCAATTCTGCGTTGCTTACGCTATCACTGTGGATCCCACTCCTTCCAAAGATCTACTCCAACAATTTTGGTTTACCGCTGAAGAAACCTCTATCACCAACAAAAAGGGTGAACAGGTTCCTGCTATCTGCTTCAGCACTGAACTTGGATCAGGGATGATGACTGCCTTAGGTCTGAGGAAAGCTCTGTGTTTTCCTGACAAACCCAGGAATGAATTCGATGCCTTGCCAACTGATGCTGAACTCATCCAATTCCTGGATGCAATGGAATACTCTTGGGAACCCAAGCCAAGGACGACGATTCCAAACAAGAAGCTGACTCTTGTGAAGAAGGCACTGATGCCTTCTCAGCTTAACTACATCTTCTCAAACTTCATTCAGTGTATGAGTGGGAAGAGTGGGTCACTAGACCAAGCCAACAAGGTTCAGATCCAGATGGCTTAGTCAGTTATCGCTGGAAGAAACTTCGACTACGCAACAACTATCTTTGATCATCTAAAGTCAAAGATAGAGAAGACCGAGAGGGATCCCAAGGTCCCCTACGTACGCTTCATCTGCGCGTACCTAAAGTTCCTCTACCCTGCTACTTACCCCACTAACTCGGATGCATCTTTTCCAAAAGTGGGTCAGCGCTCCCTGGAGGTCAAGACGCTCCCCAACGAGGTAAGTATCTCTAAACTTCGCTCCTGACTCTATCTCCTCACTTCCTCGTCTTCAGCGGTCACGCAGGAGGTTCCTTCTTCTGCTATCCCTGCCGCTACCCCTTCCAAACAACCATCAACTGGCTCCTTTGGTCCTTCGAAGAAGGCCAAGGTGACCAAGGAGAAAGCTACCTCTAGCTCTATACCTAAGGATGTTTATCAACAAACTTCCTTGGATGCATTCGTGGGTCTCTCCTCCACATCCTCAATGATACCCACTTTAACCGTGCCAGCTATCTCGGTCGCTGTCACAATAACAGTGACACAACCTACGATCCCAGTTCAACAACTTCTTGAGGTAAATACCCCTATCCCTACATCTTCTATCCCCATCTCTAGTCCTTCTATTCCTATGATCTCTAACCCTCCGTCTATTTCTACTCAACCACAGTTTGGACCCATAGGACCTGAACATCAATCTTTTGAGGAATCGTTACAATTCTACAAAATGTTTGATAATTCAGGTATCCCTATAACCTTAAACACTTCTCCCAACTCACCATATAAGCATGTTTCTCAAAAACTAACTTATATTTCAGGTCTTAGTTTGGCGACTGTTGACACCAATGTCAACAGTTTGAGTGCAAAGGTGGAATCTCTGACTGCCTCTCTCAACACCACCACCAATGATGTTCAATCAACTGGTGAAGCACTGAAGACGCTGACAGCCAACTGCGCCTCCAAAGCTGACGTTTCTCAAATCGCTACTCTCCAAGAAGCAATTGTCAAAGTCAGGGAAGACTCACAGCAACAGTTTGCAGCCCTGGCTACAAAGGTTGATTCCTGTGAAGTTCTTCTTCAGCAAATCTTGACTCACCTGAAGGCACCATCACCGAATCCTACTACCTCATTCACAGAGAACGATCGTACTTCGCTGAACATTGCCGTGGAGTTCATTTATCAGGCTACGTCAGATATTCCTGCGTTTGAAGGCTGTCTGGACTGTTTGGAGGCTGAAGTTCAGGTGTTGGCCGCTGCAAAAGCTTCATCTCCTTCCAAAGATCTCTCCCTCAATGATAATGACAAAGAGGGGGAGAAGGCATCTGAAGAAAATACGGAGTTTGAAGTCGCTGCTGAGGTCCAACAAAAGGAAACTCCCTCTCAGGTTGAGGGGGAGATAGCTGCTGAAAAAGACCCTCCTTCTCTCGAAGATTTAATCGATGATGAAGAAGAAGAGGACGATGAAGATGAAGCCCTTGATCTTGAAGATCAAGAGGAAGAACCTCATCAAGATGATGATGATGAAGATGAAGAAGATCCATCACTATGGTGTTTTTCTGCCGTCACTTCATCAGCGATAGCTTCGAAAGAAGTTATCAAAGCAGGGGGGAGCCATGGAACTTCTTTAGGAACCCCTTCCTAAAGCAAAGGTGTTACTGCTGAGGGAAACCTGAAGAAGACTTCACTAACTGAGGAGAATCCTTCTCAGGTATGCCTTTCCCTCGTTCCCTTATCCTTCTATAAAAATCCCACCCCTGTTTCTTTCTAGCCTTTATCTCTCTTCTTCCATAAAAATAAACTAACATTTTTCATTTTCTGACCAGACAGTTCTCTCCCCTGCTTAAGGGTAAAGAGCTCCAAATAATCCCAGCTGCTGAAGTTGATGACCAACCAATTCCAATCTCTGTAAGAGAGATTGATGAAGAGGAAGAAGAAGAAGAAGAGTCCCTGCAACATCATGGAAGGCCCTCTAGACCATCTCACTGGTCAGAGGAAGAAATGAAGAAAAGAACAGAGATGATCTCTCATCTGGAGAATCCACGTCTAAAGATCCCCTCTCAATCAACGGATCTAGAGTTCCTGACTGAAGCTGAAATCGAAGAATCCGTCAGGGCTGAGAAACTGATTGCTGACTGTCAAAGAGATGTCTCTCTGGCTCTAAAAATTCAGTCCTCTCAAGTCAAATACAAGAAGCTGAAAAGCAAACCAGTGGAAGTCCAGGCAGCTCTTTTGAAGGAGATTGAAGAGGAACTCTCCAAAAATTCAGTCCTCTTAAGATCATTTTTCTGAGAAGTAATTATGTAAGTTCCATACCAGTGATGAGCAAAGTCTTTTTGAACAAAATCATTTGCACCAGAGTAAGAACAAGAAATCTTCTTTTAAGCCAACCTGATAAGATGATTAGCAGAATAAATCGTATCATATTTGCCAAAAGATTTACCTTTATGTGCAATGTTCTTATTGGCATTTGTCGTGGATGCGAATGATTTATCATTCTTCTTTTCATCAAGAGAACCCTTCTCTCTCCAGACCATTTGTCCTTTCATAGAAACATGCTTATCAAAATATTTGACATAATAGCATCCTGAACCATCAACAGTTTTATCATAAAACAAATTAGAAGGAAGAATCTGATTTGATTTAACAATATTTTATTTGACACTGTTCTTTTTAGAAGCATTTTCATGAATAAAACTAGAAGCAGTTTTGAAAGAGCAAATTGATTCAGTTGAATTGTCATAAGGTGATTGATTAATCACATCAGCATAAATCATTTCTGACAATTCATTATTTACAACTTCCAGATGTTTTATCTTTTCAGTTTAAATGTTATTTTGCTCAAAAATTATGTCAATGTTCTTTTGTAAATCAGATCTGACCTTCTGTTCTTTTAGAATATCTGATGATAGAACAGATAACCTTTTAGTGAGCTTAGATATTTCACTTTCGAAGATTTGATGCTCTTGCTCAAAGTCTTTTTCCAAGTTCTTGTTTTTTTCAGAAATTTCCTTGAAAATCCTAACATTTCTCTTTTCAGAGTTTTTCTTTTCAGCATCAAAAGACTTCTTCTTTTCTTGAAAATATTTTCTTTCGTTTTCAAGTAAGTCTTGTTAAGTAGAAATTTGCTTGGAAAATTCAATGGATTTTTCTTCAAGAACCTTTCTCTCTTTAGAAAATGTATCTCTTTCAGTTATTAATATGTTTTAAAATTCTGAGACTTGCTTTGAAAGTTTTATGCATCTATGATCCAGGTCTTTCTTCTCTTGAAAAGCTTTCATAGAAAAATCAGATAGTTTTTTAGTGTAAGCTTTCTCCAACTCAGCTTTATCTACATGGAACTTTTTCTGAAGTTAATCTTTGTTAGTTTTTAAAATTGATGATTTCTCTTTAGATGTCTTCATTAAATCAGCATTCTTTTCTTCCAATGTAGATATTTTCTCTTCAAAAGCTTTAATCTTTAGTTGAAGATCAACTGCTTCAACTTTCAACTCTGATGATTTCCTTTCAGTTGTCTTCAGTTTGCTTTGAAGATTTGTTATCTCTCTTTCTTTCAATTCAATTTCTTTCTCTTTTGTCTTTAATATCTCTACAAAATAAGATTTAGAATCATTAATGCATTTTGCACATTTAAAATTTTTCTGAGAAAAATTAGATTTTGTTTTCATCTCCTGGATCTGATCTAGAAGACTTGAATTCTGAATCTTCAATTTGTCTTGTTCAGCTTCTATAGCAGGTATCTCAGGCATTTACATTCTTGCACAATCTCTATTAGATGTCCTATTTGCCATTTTGATCAGCTTGAAAATGATCATCCAAAGAATTCAGATAAAATTTGACTCTAAAAGTCAACCTTGGTCAAACACTGGAAAACTAAAAAAAATTATAAGTGTCAGAAGTCGTAAGCAACTAGAAGTGAACAGTAGCTTGTCGTAGATCACTAGAAATCGCAAAGCAAAGACCACTTGTCGCAGATAGTGGTCTACACGTTCTAGCTTGTTGCTGGCAGTGGTCTACGTGTTCTGAGGACCAACTTGTTGCAATCACTCTGCGCATTTTATACTTAGAAAATTTTTTGAACTTTTACTAGTCGCAATACGTCTGCGTGTTCTATACTTAGAAAAACTTTGAACAGATACCTTGTTGCAGAAAGGCACTTGTCGCAGAGCAAGAAGTCGCAAATCAAATAAAACCAAGAAGTCACAAGTTATACTTTGTGCGTTCTCAGAAGTCGCAAAGCGAAGACTGCGCGTTCTTCACTTGGCGCAGGCTTTGGTTTGCGTCAAGTAAGAAGTCGCAGATCAAAGCTTGCGCATTCTTCACTTGTCGCAAACAATAGAAAACATAAAGCCTCTTTAGTCTGCGAGTTCTTCAGATGAACTTGCGAGTTCTTCGAAACTTGCGACAAGTTGACTTTAATTCATTAAAATTGCCATAACTCCTTCAAATCTCGACCCATTGCTTTGAAATTTTGTAGGATTACTCTCGATCAGTTTCTGAATATATTCTCTGAAAAGTTTTCGATCAAAAACCACTAGAAATCGAATTTCGATCTCCACACAGTCTAACAGCTTCTTCGAACAAAGATTCACCAAATTTTCAAAATTGAATCAATTTGCTTCGAATTAGCCAATATGATCTAAACAAAAATATTCTAGACATTAAATCGAGCACAATTCAAGCAATTTCTATAAAAACAACTCCAAATTTGCATAATTCAAAATCAACACAGTAAACTTTAACGAAACTTGCGAGTTCTTCCAAATTTAGAAAAATTCCAATGATTTCGACCAAGAAATGCAATTAATCCATGTATGAATTCGTTGGTTTGCTCTGATACCAAACGTTAGTACCATATTCAATGTCATATATCTCACAAGAATTACAAGTCTTACACACACTACAATAACTCTCCTCACTTGCGACACAAAGCATACAAGACTATTTATATGGTCAAAGGAACATGTACAATCACAAGTAAACTAAACAAACATTGACTATATTTGACTTTACACATCTTGACTTTTACTCTTAAATCTTGGATACAATAATACACTAACACAATCTTTTTCTAATCATCATCATTGTACGAAGCCAAGTCCTTGGGTTTGTCATACGCAGGGATTTCCTCTGTAGCTGCTGTGGCTGGAACACGAGGAACTATCACCATTGGAACATGGGGTTTCCTTAGAACAACCTTATAGAGGTTTTTGCGGATACCTTCAAAGAAAATAATCATGCGAATCTTCCATTGAGAGTATTCATCCCTCAAGAGAGTGGGAGATTTGTTTTGGGAACCGACAATATATATGGCATTGATATTTGCCATTTTTGTGAAAAACAGAGTATAAAAGGGATGAAATCGATCTAAGGAATTGAAGAGGAATAGACAAGAGATCTATGCTCAAATTGTAAGAAAAGATGTAGGTTTGGAACACAAACAAAATCACTCTCTAAATAAAGAACAGTGCACTATATTTACTGAAAATGAACTCGTCGATAATAAGTGAAAAATAGGGACTGGTATGAATCGAACACAGATTTAGAAAGCGATAACTACCTATGAGGAAATCAACAATTGAGAGACTGATCGAATTGATTTCAATGAATAAATGCAGTTCTGATACCAATTATTTTCCCAGATTTAGCTCATAACGAACCAAATTCACAATATATCAAAGATTGGTGCAGAAGCAATATAAGAAATGTGTGATTGAGCCACAATCGTCATATGTATTGATTGAGAAGTTGATGATTACAATAAGAACACCAAGAACACGCGCTGAGTGTTTGTGATTCTCTCTCTATCTCATGAAATCTCTCTCTAGCTAATGTGTGCAGTTGAGTGTGTAATATGATGAGCATACAATATCATATTTGATCTCCTACAGAAATCTTCTTTAAATAGGAAAATATCAAGAAAGTTAAGCCTGACACTAATCAGAAGTTGCCATGTGTAACGGTAAATTAATCGTTCCAGGATGACGTGCCAGAGCTGCATTGGCTGATATAATTGTGAAAGAGATACTTGTTGAAATTTTCAGTTGTTGTTAGCACAGAGGTGGCTTTCACAGAGTTAACCACAAAGGCTTGGTGGACCACATGTCATCTTTTGGTTAAGGGCTTTTGTGTGTTGGAGTGCAGAACTTCTGAAGACTCAACAACTTTCTCCGACAGAAGTCCTCTGGCTCTGAGGACTTGTCTCCTTTTTGAATACTTTTACAATGACAAAGAAAATGGTGCTAACAGTCCAAGATGTTCTTTTATGGAACGACTATAAATAAGAATGTCGTCGAAATAAACGACCACAAATTTTCCCATGAAAGGTTGAAGAACTTGCGTCATCAATCGCATGAAAGTGCTAGGTGCGTTGGATAAGACGAATGGTGTCAGCAACCATTCATAAAGCCCATCCTTGGTTTTGATTGTCGTCTTCTGTCGGTCCAACAATAATTATATCAAGTTCTTAGAAACAACAAATTAATTGATTACCAACCTGTATTGATATATAACAACGGTTACAAGGTTGATCAGATTCAAGCTATAGATGTGTTCTCTGTATTATCTCTTTTACACCTTTTTGTGTGTTTTTGTGTGTGATCTGATAATATCTGATCTATTGAGAGAGTGAGAGATATCACCTAGTATCTAATCTAGTGTGTATTACACACTTCCTAACAACTTGCAATATTAAACAATAAAACTAAATAATATCTAACATTTATATATTATACCTAACTAACTAATATTATAACTAAACTAACTAAGTTAAACTAATATCTAACAAACTAGATATTAATTTAACTAGTACAATAATAAACAAATACATTGACATTTATTACAAACGACATAGACTTTAATATCGAGAGTCGACGTTTCGGCTTTAGCTTCAGATTGCGATCTTCACTTTGGATGATCTTGAATCCAATGAGACCGTGTCTTAACAATCTCCCCCTTTGGATCAAGATCATTACGAAAATGATTTTAGCAATTCAGTCTTCTTGTTCAGCTCGGAAGATGCAATCTCTTTCTCTAGCTCTTAAATCAGCATGTCTTTTTCTAACAATATCCCCCTTTGAAGAGTGGACGTGATTCTTGAAACATGTGATCTTTGCCAATTCTTTTGTAGTCATTCTCCCCCTTTTTGATGTTAAGTGCAACGACTTCATCAAAATTGTTTGTAAGAAATTTTTATCTTGCGGTTAGAGCCCTTGATCCGTCAATTCAAAAGATATTCATCCAGATCTTTTCAAATCCAGATAAAAATAGTCGTGTAACACCTGAATCAACTAATGAATCAGTTAACATGCCTGTCAGTAACACTAAGTCACTGTGTGTAACGAATACACATTGGAAAGGAGCTGTTTGATGTTGACTCCCCCAGGGCTTCCATTTAATCAACGAAACATCACAAAGGTAATTTCTATAAACATTATGACAAAGAAACTAATTCCTTGTGTGTTCGTGCTTGTGTTGAAAGAATTAAGCACTTGATGATTGCTTATAGGCTCAAAATTGTGTAAACCACTGAGACAACAGTAAGTTAAACACAGACTCAATGTGCATGATTGAAGTACGAAGGTGGGGCAAACTTCCTTCTTTTCAATATCCAGATTTTCCAAATGAAAATCAGATAGCATATGTGCTGCGTCCCCTTTGAAAATGTGAAACACTTTCTTGTTGAGAAGAAAATGAGTAGATAGTGAGGTTTGATCAAGAGTTGGCATGGGTTAGTTGCCTGTTTCAATAATGTTCACCACAGAATTGTGAAACACTAGTAATGTGGCTACCCGACTCAGAAAAAGTTGGTGCAGAGTTGTGATATTCTTTGAACTTTGTTCTCACACGCTCTTTCTTTTAAACAGTTTGCTTACTCTAATCACACTCATTTCTTTTCGCTTCTCACACTCAATCACTAAGGATTAACTTCTTGGGTAGAAATCACTGGTTAAGGTGATTCCATAGAAGTTGTGTTAATTCCTAGCACAATGATTCTTGTTTTCCTATGATGCATGTGATGCTCAGATTGGTTTAACTATTTCAGTTAAAGCACAATTTAGATCATGAAAACATTTAAAATTACACTCCCAAAATATAAAATCTGTTGAAAAATCGGGAAGTGGTTTGAACATTAAAAACAATGTTTTCCAATGATTGAAAGTTGTCCTTCTTTCAATCATATATGAGATGAAGATTTAGAATTATACCTTGACGTACGATCTTCAATCTCATGAAGCTAAGCTTTAAGTCATAAACATATGAAGTTGTAAGCATCTATCAAAAATTCTGCAAAAGTCTTATGTCAAGTCAAAGTAAAATTTATTCACTTAAAATGAAAAGACAAAAAGCAGTAAAACTTTTTAAAGTACGAGTTCTGATCAGAAAATAATCAGAAGTCATATCCGAACTCCTTGACTTGAAGAGTTCCCCCTAAATTCTTGCATTACAAACAAATTTGGCATTAAAAGGTACATGCAAAATTTTATGAGCTCCCCTCGAAGTAATATTGACCACTTGTCAATTTCTTCTCATTCTCCCCCTTGGATTATGAACATTATATAGAAGTGCAGATATCAATCAGAGTTAAGAATTTAGAAAACTTTTATAGGTAACTACTGATTAGATTTTAAGATTTAGCATACCAAGCTTAGAGATAAGAAATTTGAACCTCTTTTCGTCTAAGGGTTTGGTGAACAAATCGGCAAGTTGATAATCAGTTTTTACAAAGAAAAGTTCAATTGTTCCCTTTTCAACATGATCTTTAATAAAGTGATACCTGACGTCTATGTGCTTAGTCTTGGTGTGTTGAACAGGATTCGCTGATATTGTGATGGCGCTCTTGGAGTCATAGTATATCAGGATTTTGTTGAAGTAGAAACCGTAGTCTCGCAATTGAGTTCTCATCCATAAGACCTGAGAACAGCAGCTAGCAGCAGCTACATATTCTGCTTCGGCCGTGGAGGTTGAAACACAAAGTTGCTTCTTCGATGCCCAACTTACTAGTTTGTCACCGAGGAACTGTACATGTCCCGACGTGCTATTCCTGTCTAACATACAACCTTCATGATCTGCATCTGCGTAGGCTGGTAGTTCAAAACTAGTATCTTTAGGATACCACAGACCAAGATCTGCAGTGCCCTTTAGATACCTAAATATGCGCTTTACAACAGACATATGGATTTCTTTAGGATTAGCCTGATATCGTGCACATAAGCATGTTGAAAACATTATATCTAGCCTACTAGAAGTAAGATACATTAAAGAACCTATCATCCCTCGATAAGTCCTAACATCAATAGCCTTTCCCGAAGGATCGGTACCAATTTTAGTACCTGGTGCCATTGGGGTACCAATCGGTTTTGAATTTTCCATTTGGAACTTCCGAAGAATATCCCTAATGTATTTTGATTGATTGATAAAAATACCCGATGAAAATTGTTTTACATGTAAACCGAGGAAGAAATTCATCTCTCCCATCAAGTTCATCTGAAATCTAGACACCATAAGGTTTGCAAAATTCTTACAGTACTTAGTATTTGTAGAACCAAAGATAATATCATCTACATAAATTTGAATTAAAATGATATCGCCTTTTTCCTTTTTGATAAACAAAGTGGTATCCACCGTTCCTTTTGAAAACCCAGACTTGACTAGAAAAGTGGAAAGGACATCATACCAGGGTCGAGGTGCTTGTTTCAGACTGTAGAGTGCTTTGTCGAGAATGTAAACATGATTCGGATTCTCTTGATTGACAAAACCTTTGGGCTGAGAGACGTAGACTTCCTCCTTCAGAATTCCATTTAGGAATGCTGTCTTCACATCCATTTGAAAGACAGTGAAGTTCTTGTGGGCTGCGTAGGCTAGAAACATTCTGATTGCCTCTAATCGCGCCACAGGAGCATATGTTTCGTCATAGTCTATTCCTTCCTCTTGTCTGTATCCTTTGGCTACTAGTCTTGCCTTGTTTCGGATAACGGTACCATCTTCGTCTTTCTTTATCTTGAAAACCCATTTCGTACCTATAATGGTTTTATCTTTAGGCTTTGGTACGAGTCTCCATACTTGAAGTGCATCGAATTGATTCAACTCTTCTTGCATTGAGACCACCCATTCTGGATCAGCAAGTGCCTCTGATACACGTGTTGGCTCGAACTTGCTCAAAAAGGAGTCATGCATGGACATGTTCATTGATGCTGACCTAGTTTGCACCGTTTTTGATGGATCGGCAATGATCTGGCTTAGCGGGTGCTCTTTGGTCCATTTATGTTCATGAGGCAGTGGATTAGATGATTGTATGTCGGTTGTATCATCTACAAATCCACTTGTACCTTCTTCTGATTGTTCAGCAGGATTGATGGTTTCAGTTGAAGTGGCAGGTTCAGAAGGCTCAGCAGGTACAACTTGTTCTGGTTGTAGATTGATCTGTATAGTATCTCCTACTGTTTCAGCTACTTCTGTCTCTTTATCAGTTGTCACTTCTTCAACTGTTGGAGTCGGCATTTGAATTGTAATCTCTTGTTGAATCGGGGCATTTGATTCAATAGGAATATCTGAACTAGTTGGATGAGTAGTCGTTAAGTCTTCCATCCTGTTAACCACAACAGATTTCTTTACATTAGATCCAAGAAATTCATCATAAAACAATTCAAATAATAAATCTAAATCAGATAAATGGTTAGTAGAAGTTGATGCTTCATCTGATTTATTTTGTTGAGACGTAGGTCCTGAACTGAGTTGCCCAGAAGCTAGTATTCCTGTTATAACGGGTTCTGAACGTTGTTGTTCGGAAGCCATTTCTTCATCAAACGAGACGTTGATGCTTTCAATCACCGTCTTTGACTTCTTTAGATAAACACAGAATGCAGTTGATGTCGAGGAATAGCCAATGAAGATTCCTTCATCCGTTTTGGCACTGAACTTATTTAGACTCTCCCTATTGTTTAGAACGAAACACTTACACCCAAATATATGGAATTATTTGATTGTCGGTGTTCGGTTGTTGATTAACACATAAGGAGTCTTCTTGAATCTTCGATGTACCATGGAGCGATTCTGAGTGTAGCACGCGGTCGATACACCTTCTGCCCACAAAAATAGAGGTAAGTCTGATTGACTTAGCATAGTACGAGCAGCCTTGACTAGCGTCCGATTTCTTCTTTCAACCACTCCATTTTGTTGAGGCGTTCGAGCAACAGAGTATTGATGTGAAATCCCGACAGATTCGAGATATTCTTCAACTTTGTTGTTCTTGAACTCTGTGCCGTTGTCTGTTCGTAGAAACTTGACCGGTTTTTGCAGATTCACCTGGGTCGTCTATAGGAAAGTGATGAGTACATCTGGTGTCTCATCCTTTGAACGTAGAAACTTGACCCATGTGTATCGCGAGTAATCGTCCACGATCACGAGAATGTACTTCTTGCTGCCTAGACTCTGAGTTCGCATCGGACCACATAGATCTATATGCAATAACTCTAACGGAGCGCTTGTACTTGGTTCAGGCTTTGGTTTATGAGGTTCCCTGTTCATCTTGCCCTTTTCACAAGCTGCACAAAGATGTTCTCTTTCATACTAGAGTTTTGGAAGTCCTTTGACGAGCTTTCCACTGACCATATTGTTGATGTTCCGGAAGTTGAGGTGAGAGAGCCTTCGATGCCATAACCAACTTTGTTGCATCGATGCTTTCGTCAGTAGACAAACTTGCTTGTCAGTCTGGTCATTTGATAAATTGATTGTGTAGAGGTCGGATTCTCGAGTACCGACCAAGAGTTTTTCGCCTTCTTCATTGCGAACGGAACATCTCTTGGCTTTGAAGTTGACCTCTAAGTCTTTGTCACAGAACTGGCCTATACTGAACAAGTTTTGTCGTAAGCCTTCTACATAGCTCACCTTCTTGATCGTGACATTGTCATGTTGTACATCACCATATCCCATGATTGATGAAAAATGGTCGTTGCCGAATCTGACTGTTCCGCAATATTTGTCTTTAAACTTGGACAGTATCTCTTTTTGTCCTATCATGTGCTTGGAACATCCGTTGTCCAAGAACCATGTATGACTAGTCTGCATAAGAGAAATTATAAATTTAGAGATTTATACGACAACATTGGAATAATCACTTTGATTATCGAAGAGCGGGTCTTGAACTGATTTGTTCAAAAGCCTATTTTGACTTTGATGTTCGGGTTTTGAACTGCATTATCCAAAAACCTATTTTGTCATTGAAGAACGAGTCCTGATCTGTACATAATCAGAAGTCGATTTCTCTCTAAGCTTTGTGTGCCTGCAACACAGATTTAGCCTTAGGTACCCACTGGAATTTGGGTCCTGCTGTGTTAGCACAAGATTTTGGTACCCATTTCAAATTGGGTCCTCTTTTCTTTTGAAATGTATGAGAAGGATTAGTATGAGATGAATGCACATGGTAATTTTCAAACCAATCTCCAGAATCTTGACAAGAGATAGAAACATGTTTATCATAAATAGAAGACTTTCTAGCAGATAAAGATAACTGAAATAATTGCTTCATTGTATATTGTTTACGAGAAACAACAAGTTTTGAGTTCAAAAGAGAAACATCAGCAATTAAGACATCTTTACTAAGCGAAGTCTTACTACAATTAACACTATTAAACGATAAAACGGTCTTGTCAAGCTTCCGTTTGGGTTGCCATTGAGAATTTACTTCTGGCCTTTGCTTGCTCAGATCTGAAACATGTGAAACCGGGGAGTTAGACCTTTGACCAACAAGCGAATGCTTCTTCTTTGGATTACCAGTATTGTTCGGTTTCTGTGAATGCTGAGATATATTCTTACCTTTAGCATTTTTAGCTTTCACAGAGACTGAGTTATCAACTTTCGTTGATTTTGCAATGTTAACAGGCATACTGGTTTTTCTCAAAGTTTTCTTAACAAAAGATGAATGGTTAGGAAGTTTTGCATTAAAGTCAAATTGTTCAGAACAATCATCTAAACCACCATTAGAGTTCAGAAAATCAAATCCTTTATTTGATGAACCAAACATATCCTTAGAGTTTGAAGTCTTTGAAAGAACAGAATTTGAAAACACGGTTGAAAAAACGTTTTGCTCAATATTTATCAAAAGTCTTTCATCTGACAAAGAATTCTCGAGTTCAGAAATTTTACGTTCTAAAACGAGAGGAGGGACATATAGTTTACCTTGAATAGGCTTCGCCTCCATTTCCTTTTCAGAATAACTTGGAAAGAAATCACTTGAAAGAGTTTTCCTCTTTTGATATATAGGATTTTCATTATAACTATTATTCGTCTTCGCATAATTAAATGGAAGATGAACTTTAGCTGATTTCAATCGTTTTTCCGTTTCATTGGCTTCATCCTTTTCCGATAGTTTAGTCCAAAATGTTTTAAACTCAGGGATTCTGCGAGCTAATTGAATTGAAAGATGATCATAAAGTCCTGGCACTTCAGACATCCCTTTTTGTAGACAGTGAGGATTCTTATAACCGATTCCCTATCTCTCTATTTCCTCTTTGGGTTTGTTCAGAAAAATAGTTTGTTCAGTTTGACCCAATTTGTATAACTTCTCTTCCAAACTTTTTAATATTCCCAATAAAGAAAAGTTTTCTTTGATACAATAAGCATGCAAAATTTTAAGCTCATATAAATCAATCCCACCTTTTAGCAGTTGAGACTTGAGTTCAGAATTCTCTTTATGAATTATTGTCTTTTCTTTTGCGTTGGTGTCATTATCTTTATGTAAAATCTCAACTAATACTTTCTGCTCAGCAATTTCATTGCTAAGTTTCTGTATCAATTGGTTTTTGTCAGTTATGACACCATTTTCTTGCTTAAGATTAGATTCTAACTCTTTTTGTTTTAAACTCATGGCATGCATTTTATTCATGAAATCTAAATCTGATAGATTACATACCTCCTCTTCTTCATTGTCTGAATCAGCTTCAGCATCTGATTCTATTTGGCCCATCAAGCACATGTTGACGGCTTCATCTTTTTCTTCATCCTCTTCTTCTTCTTCATCTGAGTGATCGATCCAGTATTCATCCTCAGCCATCAGTGCCTTGCCAGCCTCCTGTTGCTTTGCAAGAAGCATCTTGTTCTTGTAATAGTCGAAGTTTCTGACTTTTGGCCTTCGGCAATCTCTGGCATAATGACCTGTTTTGCCACAGTTGTAGCACGTTGGTGGCTCTGTCTGACTGGATCCTTCAGCTTTGAACTTTCTCTCTTCTAGTTTCCTATCCTCTAATCTCTTCCCTTCATACTGAAACCTTCTCTCTTCAGGCTTCCTTTCCTCTGTTCTTTTCCCTTCAGATCTCTTTCCTTCATATCTGCTTCCTTCAACCATTTCCTTGTGGATGTAGTTGTTTGGACCAGAAGAATATCTCTAACTACTTGAACTTGGCTTTGTGTAGAACCTTTTCTGAAAAGCACTTGTTAGCATAAGCATTGCTTGCTTCAGTTGGTCATTTTCATCCGTGTCAGAGTTTGCATAAGCTTCATCTTCTTCTGATTCATATACAATCGCCTTGTTCTTCTTCTTCCTGACTACAAGAGTGACTGTGTCTTCAACTGTCTTTCCTTTCTGTCTCTTATCTTCTAGAATTTCATCCACCTCTTCTTCATTTTGTCTGAGGGTTTCATACACCTCATGAAGTGGAATCTCATTCAGATCTTTTATCTGGTTCATCTGCCTAGCAAATCTTTTCCATTCCGGTTGAAGAATACTCAGGAATTTGACGTTTAGCTCAATTTGAGATTTGTGGACTTTGTTCTTGCTAAGTTCGTTCAGCAAAGTCACAAACCTGTCAGAGGTTTCTTCTAAAGTTTCTCCCACCCTGCCTCTAAATTCTTCATAATTATTTAGGCAGTTGGAGATTTTAAGCTGATTCCCAACCTTCGAACCCAGCATCATCTTTTCAAGTTGATCCCACATTTCTTTGCCGGAGGCCTTGTAGCTGTCAATATTTACATATATTTCATTTGGAATTCCTTGTAAAATGTATGACTTAGCTAATCTGTCGCCTTTGGCTCTTCTGAGGTTATCATCTCCTAGCTCATGAAACTTAAGTTCAACTTCAGTAGGCACATTTCCAACTACACGAGTCGTCATGACTGGTTTCATAACCCCTTCTTCTATAGATATCCTGATGAAATCACCCAGCTCATGTCTGTCAATGAAGTTCAGAAACCGATCCTTCCACTGTTCGTATTCTCCTTTAAAGAGAACTGGTGACTTGGTGTCAGTTCTTATAGCAAGGGCCTCTCTTGAGGTCATCATGTATTGATTAAATATGCAATAAGAACTGTATTGACCGTTAGTCCAGATAAAATTTGATCACACAAGAAATTTTGTCCCCCTAGGCAGACTTAGCAGGGGTATGGGGGCAGCGCCCCTAGAGAAAAAATTTATGACAATTAAAGACCCTATTACAGCTTTGAAAATTCTCAGAAAAAAAAAATATTCTAAGTCTGGATTGAAGCCGAGAGGTTTGCGTGTCAAGCACAGTACGCAAAGTGAGGTTTGAGTTTCAAGTGGGAAGCGCAAAGTAGAGTTTGCGTTTCACGTGGGAGGCGCAAAGTAAGGTTTGCGTTTCACGTGGGACGCGCAAAGTAAGGTTTGCGGTTCTGAGGTTTGCGTTTTTGAAGTCGAGGTTTTTGTATGCTTTTTGGAACCGAGAAGTAGACTTTGCGTGTGGCTTGAGAGGCGCAAAGTGAGGTTTGCGGGTCACTTGAGGAGCGCAAAGTTTGACTTTGCGTTTCACTTGAGGAGCGCAAAGTTGGACTTTTCGTTTATTGTTGGACGCGCAAAGTTTAACTTTGCGTGTGTTCGACTACCACTTTGCGTTTCACTTGAGGAGCGCAAAGTTGGACTTTGCATTTGTTGTTGGACGCGCAAAGTTTAACTTTGCGTGTGTTCGACTTCCACTTTGCGCTTTATTCGTCCTGTACTTCTAGAAATCGTCTAAAATTTGTTCCTGAAACGATTTAGCAATACCAAACTCTACCCTTATGTCTAGAAACACTTATAGAACTGAAAATAAGCACTCGATCTCAATAAAACACACTTTTTGAAGAAAGATTTGATAGCACAGTGACTTTTTGTTCTCGACTATTTTCTCACTAAAATCACAAAATGGAACTCGATTAAAGCTCTATACTGAAATTAATCACACACAAATCGATCTAGCATGCTAATCGATCACAACCTGATCGATTTTAACACCTAAAACAGTTTAAATCACTAAATCGATTTTCAATAAGAACACAGAGACGTTTTTCTGAAAAACTTGATTTGATCTTAATCAGGCTCTGATACCAATTGTCGGTCCAACAATACTTATATCAAGTTCTTAGAAACAACACATTAATCGATTACCAACCTATATTGATATATAACAACGGTTACAAGGTTGATCAGATTTAAGCTATAGATGTGTTCTCTATAATTATCTCTTTTACACCTTTTTGTGTGCTTTTGTGTGTGATCTGATTAGATCTGATCTATTGAGAGAGTGAGAGATATCATCTAGTATCTAATCTAGTGTGTATTACACACTTCCTAACAACTTGCAATATTAAACAATAAAACTAAATAATATCTAACATTTAGATATTATACCTAACTAACTAATATTACAACTAAACTAACTAAGTTAAACTAATATCTAACAAACTAGATATTAATTTAACTAGTACAATAATAAACAAATACATTGACATTTATTACAAACGACATAGACTTTAATATCGAGAGTCGACGTTTCGGCTTTAGCTTCAGATTGCGATCTTTAGTTTGGATGATCTTGAATCCAATGAGATTGTGTCTTAACATCTTCCATTCGTCACCCGGTCTTATCCTGATTTGATGTAGCCACATCGCAAGTTAATTTTCGAAAATACCTTCGCTCTGGAAAATTGATCGAGTAAATCGTCTAGTCGAGGGATTAGAAACCTATATCGGATGGTGATCATATTGATAGGTCGACTATCTACACACATCCACAAACTACCATCCTTTTTTGTATTAAGGAGAGCCGATACCGCGCAAGGCCTAATTACCGTTTTGAGTTCTTTTAGTATGGGTTTAATTATCTCGGGAACTTCATCGTTTGACTTGGCTTCCAGTCCTTTGACTACTAATGCAAAGGTCTCGCCTGTTTCATTGGCCTTGTTGTTGAATTCCTGTCAAGAATTTACCATGGTAAGTAGATCTTTTCCTTCCGCCTTGACCGCTACGGTTGAATTGATAAGTAACATAGAGATTTTCTTTCTGAGCCAAGATAAGAGGTACATATTCCTCATACCCCTATGAGTAACATCCACATCATGTTGCCATGGTCTTCTTAAAAGAACGTGGCACGATCCATGTCAATGATATCACAAGTAACAGTGTCGGTATATGTTTTACCAATAGATACTGGAAGCTTACAAATCTCAGTTACTTTAATTGTGGATCCTTTCTTGATCCACTAGATTTGGTACGGATTTGGGTGTGGCTTGGTTGGAAGTTTGAGATGACTTACCAAAGCTTTTGAAATAAGATTTTCACAATTACAAGTATCAATAATTAAAGTACACACCTTTTGTTAATCAATAAATCCCAAACATATCAAGCAAATATTCAATAATGATCAAGAACTAGAGAGAGAAAATGTAGAGAGAGAAAGTAGATCTTGATTAGCCACAAGTCTCACAAAGTTACAATGACGTTCTAACAACCTCTAGTTACACAATCTTACCACAACTCTAACAAAGAAAACCTATTTATACCACCAAACTAAACTAAAACTTAATCACTAAGGAAACTAAACAAGCTTTGACTTTTACAATACTTTGACAATGTTGACATTTACATCTTTGACTTTCCACATTAAATCTTGGATACAATATTTAGACTTAACAATCTCCCCCTTTGTATTCAAGATTTAATAAGAATTTGATACTGATCTTCAGCTCTTGATTCTTCAACTTTTGTCTCTTTAACTTTGAACATTGAAGCTTTCACAGTCTTTACTCATTCAGCTCTTGAAGAATCTTGGGAAATCTATTTCTCTTTGAAGCTTTGAAAGTCAACAAGCCTTGAACAGGAAACATAATTCTTGAAACTTCATTGAACTTGAAACTTCATCTTTGAAACAACTTTTGATACTTCTGAAAAATGTATCTTCATCTCTTTTTGATCTTTGGACCATCTTTGTAAGAACAAACTTTCACAAAACATCTTGATTTATCTTTGAATTATCTTTTTTCAGCAACATTTGTTTTTGAATCAGCCGAAGCATTTTGAACTTTGACAATTCAGCTTTGAAATTGATCTTTGAAAATTTCTCCCCCTTTTTGATGATTACGAGCATCCTGATCATCAAAACTTCATCAATTTCATCACAGACTTTGATCACCCCTTTGTATTCAAAAAACAATCTCCCCTTTTGACAATTGGTGCACTTTGATCTGAGAGCCGTCAATTCATGAAAGATATATATCCGAATCTTTTCAAATTCAGACATAATGAACGTGGTAACCCTGAATCAACAAATGAAACAGTTAGGAATGCCTGTCAGTAACACAAAGTCACTATGTACAAAGAATGTACAATTTTAAGGAGCTGGCTTGATGATGACTCCCCAGGACTTCCATTCAATCATTGAAAAACACAAGGTTTATCTATGAATGTTCTGACAGAAAAACAAATTTTCTGTGTGCTCGTGCTTGTGTATGAAAGAATTTTAGCACAATGATTGTGTTTCATTTGGCTCAAATTGTGTAAACTGTTGAGACAGCAACAAATAATACACGGACTCAATGTGCATGAAAGTGGTGCGAAGGTGGGGTAACTTTCCTTCTTTTTCAATATCTAAATCTTCCGAGTGAAGAATAGATAGCATATGTGTTGCGTCCCCAAGAAAATAAAACATTTCTTTTTCGAGAAAGAAACGAGTGGTTGGTGGGGTAATTGCAAGAGTTGGCATGGGCTCACTGTCTGTTTCAATGATGGTCACCAAAGAATGTGAACCAATCAGAAGATGTGGTTGCCCAGCTCAGAAAGTGGTAGGTGCAGAGTTCTGATATTCTTTTAACTTTGATCTCACACCCTCTTTCTTTTTATCTTTATGCTCACTTCTAACCAAACTCTCATTTTCATTTTTCCGCTCCACGCAATGAGAAAAACTCAATCGGATGAGTTATCTCCCCCACTCTTTGATTTTGACCCCTCACCCCTCAATCACTCAATGATAACTTCCTGGGTAGGAAACATTGGTTGACGTGAATCCATGGAAGTTTTGTTTAAGCTCACACACGAATCCCATGTAAGTCCTAAAAAGCATGATTGCTCAACAATTTAATTGAACAATTAAGCACAAAGATAACAATGTCAGAATGTATGCTCATTTAAAATTATGAATGAAATTTAAGCATTTGAACGTTGAAGATTTCTCAAAACAAAGATATTGAATGAATGAAATGAAATCAAGAGAATTGTTTTGAGAATCTGACAATGTATCAATCATATCAAATCAAATGGTTAGGGTATCAAAGAATTGGATATTTTGTTTATATGAACGAATATAAACAATTTTACAATGAAAGCGCAAAATTAGAAAAAGATGATTGATGCTCAACAACAATGAGTTTCAAACGGGGGTATTACCATCGAAAAAATATGTTCGATATGAGACATGGTAATAACAAATTTAAATGAAGTACTGAACCGATGTGTGTGAATACTTTACAGTATATGGATAAGATAATACACAAGTATTGATCTTTAGAAACACATGGTCAGTTAAACATTAAGCTCAAAATTTGAAAAACATTTAAAAGCTCACTTCTGAATTCATGAAATATTTTAAGAATAGAGAAGTAGTTTGAACATTTAAGAAATTGTTTTTCATGCTTGAAAGTTGTTCTTCTTTCAAACAATCAGAGATCTAGGATCAGAAGATATTTACCTTTTTAAGTTCCCCCTCAAATCATGATAAAATGATTTTTATCTTTTAAGCTCCCCCTGGATATTAGCAGAATATCCTTCTCTGATCATTGAAAAACGGGTCCTGATCTGTCATGTGATCAGAAGCCACTTTATTCACATCATTTATTCAAAAAAAATTGACAGAAAGCAGTAAAACATTTTTATAGTATGAGTTATGATCTGAAATAATCAGAAGTCATCACCTTTACTCCCCCTTAAATTAGGCATCTGTAATAAGTCAGTTAAAACAGGATAGAGATCAGACACTCCCTTTTGAATTGTAGACCATCATATCAGTAAAATCTATCAGAGAAAAAGTATAGGATAGAGATCAGATCAATTCTCTTGGGATGAAGACCATCATATCCATCGGATGAAAAAATAGGAGTAAGGTCTTTTGATCGCTGAGGTCCGAGTCCTAAACTATTGTGTTTAGAATTCAAACTCCTTCGAAGAACGGATCCTAAGCTGATGTACATAGAAGCCATAATCTTGACATTGAGGTGCGGGTCTTGAACTGTGTTATTCAAGAGACATAATCTTTTAACTTTGAAGTCCGGGTCTTAAGCTGATTTTCTCAAGAGCCATAATCTTGACATTGAGGTCCAGGTTTTGAACTGTTGTGTTCAAAAGCCTTTATCTTTTAACTTTGAAGTCCGGGTCTTGAGCTGATTTACTCAAGAGCCATAATATTGACATTGAAGTCCGGGTCTTGAGCTGAGTTACTCAAGAGCCATAATCTTTCTTACTCCCCCTTGACTTGTGTTGCCTGCAACAAAGAATCAGTTTTCTTCTTTGGTACCCACTGGTATTTGGGTCCAAAAATGTTAGTTACAGTTCGTGTGGGGGTTACAGAGTAAGAACCATACCAGAAATGATCACTGGTTTTATGGATATGATCATGTGTACAGCAGTAAGAACAATAAAATTTATTACCTGAAAACCTGAGTAATTGATCTTTTGAGTATTTCAAGTCAGGTTTACCTTTATGCTCTTTGTTCTTCTTTGCTTTATGAACATGTACACATGATGTCTTTCCATTCAGCTCATCTTTCTTGTCATCTTTGACAGATTTCTTCATCCAGACCAGTTTCTCTTTCTTGTAACTTCTTCTCCTTGGATATGTATCTGAACCATCTAAATATTCATCAAAGAAAATGTTAGATCGACGAATCTGATCAAAATATTTAACTGACCTTTGTGAAGAGACAGATTTCTAAGTAGAACTTGAAACAGACTTTTCAAGCTCTTTGATCTTTGATGCAAAAATGTCTCTTTCTTTCACAAGTTGGTCAATCTTCTTCGAGAAATCAGACTTCGTCTTTTGCTCTTTCAGCGCATTAGCAGATAGTTCAGATAACTTTGAAGTCAGTCTTTTTATTTCAGTCTCAAATATGCACCTTTCTTCTTCAAATCCTTTCTCTGAATCATTTCTCTGGCCTGATAATTCTTTAAAGAATCCCACATTCTTCTGTTCTATGGCCTTCTTTTCTTTCTCAAACTTCTCTCTTTCCAAAATAAGCACTTTCTCAAAATCGGAAATTTGTTGAGAAAGTTTTATGCATTTAAGATCCACTGTCTTCTTTTCTTCAAAGCACTTCCTTGAGAAATCTGAGAACTTAGTTGAAAATCCTTTCTTTTCTTTCTCAAAACCAACTTTTTTTTCAACAAGCTTTTGCTCAAAATCAGATATATTCTTTCTGAGCTCAGCATTCTCATATTCCAATTTCTTTATCATCTCATCATTCTGCCCAGAAGATCTTTTCAGAAGATCTTCATTGATATTGAAATTGTCCTTCCTTATCAAATCAAGCAATCTCAATACAAGATCTAACAATATCTATGGTTTGACAGTATTAAGATCTAGAGGGAGTGTAGAGAGAGAAAGTCAAGTCGTATTGATATTACAATTAATCTCTTACACAATTACAAGTCATATACCTATTTATATGAACTAGAACCTCTCAAGTAGTCCATGAGAAACTCTCAAGTAACTTGAACAAACTCTCAAGTAATTAAAACACTCTAAGTACTTAAAACCCTTCTAAGACTTATGTTGACTTTCTCACAATTTGATTATCATTGACTTCTCAAATACAAGACTTTTCTCACTAAATCTTGGATACAATTTAATACACTAACATTCTCCCCCTTTGTATTCAAGATTTAAAAAAATTTTGACACTTGTCTTCAGAGCTTGAATCTTCAACTTTTATATTTGACAATCTTTAAACTTTGAAGCTCTAACAATCTTTAGTCTTTCAATCTTTGAAGAATCTTCAGATAAGCTTGAAAAGTCTTTCACATTGCATCTTTGGAGAGTCAACAAGTCTTGAACAAAACTTTGAAATCTTCAGGAATCTTTTGAAATCTTTGAAACATGAAACTTCGAGGAATCTTTCAAAAACTTTATCTTCATCACTCTAATCTCTTGATCGTCTTTTGAAAAACGAACTTTCACGAATTATCTGAATTTGTCTTTGAATCATCTTTGTTTCTTTAGAATCTTTCCGCAAGTCTTTTTGACTTTAACATCTTCTTTGGACATCTTCTTTGATGACTTTGAAATTGATCTTTGTAGATATCTCCCCCTTTTTGATGATTGTGAGCTTCATGATCATCAAAACTTTCTCAATTTCAGCACTTTCTTTGAATCTCCCCCTTTTTCAAATATTCTCCCCCCTTTTGAGATACATTTGACATTTTCTGCCCTTTGATCTGACTAGCTGAATCATGAACTGTATATACCCGAATATTTTCATATTCAAATATAATGTACGTTGTAACCCTGATTCAACAAATGAAACAGTTAGAATTTAGCACAATGATTGTGTTTCATAAGGCTCAAATTGTGTAAACTGTTGAGACAGCAACAAGTATTACACGGACTCAATGTGCATGAAAGAGGAGCGAAGGTGGGGCAACATTCCTTCTTTTTCAATATCTAAATCTTCCGAGTGAAGATCAGATAGCAGATGTGCTGCGTCCCCAAGAAAAAATTGAAACATTTCTTTGTCGGGAAAGAAATGAGTGGTTGGTGGGGTAATTGCAAGAGTTGGCATGGGCTCACTGCCTGTTTCAATGATGGTCACCAAAGAATGTGAACCAATCAGATTTTGTGGCTGCCCGGCTCAGAAAGTGGTTGGTGCAGAGTTTTGATATTCTATTAACTTTTTTCTCACACCCTCTTTCTTTTGAACATTTAAAGCTCACTTCTAACCAAACTCTCATTTACATTTTACCGCTCCACACAATAAGAAAAACTCAACCGGATGAGTTATCTCCCCCACTCTTTGATTTTATGACCCCTCACCCCTCAATCACTCTAGGATAACTTCCTGGGTAGGAAACACTGGTTTACGTGAATCCATGGAAGTTCTGTTTAAGCTCTCACACGAATCCCATGTAATTTGACCTAAAAGAATGGTTGTTCAACAGTTTAACGTTAGCAGTTAAGCTCAAAAATGTATGATGACATTGTCAAAATGTATGCTCATGAAAAATATGAATGAAATTTGAGCATTTGAACTTTGAAGATCTCTCAAAACAGGGATATTGAATGAATGAAATGAACTCAAGAGAATTATTTTGAGAATCTGACAATGTATCAATCAGATCAAATAAAATGGTTAGGGTATCAAAGAACTGAATAATTTGTTTATATGAACAAATATAAACAATGTAGCAATGAAAGCACAAATTTGAAATGATGAATGATGCTCAACAATAATTTGAAAGCAAACGGGAGTATTACCATCGAAAAAATGTTTCGTTATGAGACATGGTAATAACAAATTCAAATGAAGTACTGAACCTGTGTGTGTGAATACTTTACAGTATATGGACAAGATAATACACAAGTATTAATCTTTGGAAACACACGGTCAGTTTAAACATTGAAGCTCAAAATTTGAAAAACATTTAAAATCACACTTCTAAATTCATGAAATCTTTTGAGAATAGAGAAGTGGTTTGAACATTTAACAAATTGTTTTTCATGCTTGAAAGTTGTTCTTCTTTCAAACAATTAGAGATATAGATCAGAAGATATTTACCTTTAAGGCTCCCCCTCAAATCATTATAAAATGATTTAGGTCTATTAAGCTCCCCTTGGATATTTGCAAAATATCCATGTCTGAACATTAAGAACGGGTCCTGATCTATCATATGATCAGAAGCCACAATCTTGACACTTAAGTTCGGGTTTTGAACTGTTGTGTTCAAAAGTCATAACTCTTTGACTTTAAGGTCCGAGTCCTGAGTTGATTTACTCAGAAGTCATTAACTTGTACTTTGAAGTACGGGTTTTGAACTAATGTGTTCAAAAACCATCATTCCTGCTCCCCCTAGACCGATGGTACCTGCAAAACAGATTTAACATGTTTTGGTACCCACTGGTATTTGGGTCCTGGTAGGTTAGATTTAAGAATCCACTTCTCATTAGATGTATATCTTTTAAAACCATTATTCTGAGAAGTTATTATATAAGAACCGTACTAGTTATGAGCAATTTTTCTCTGAACAAAGTCATTCTCTCCACAGTAAGAACAGCAGATTTTCCTTTGAGCAATCCTGATCAAATGATTAGTAGAGTAATATATATCAGAATTACCAAAAGATTTACCTTTATATGCATTGTTCTTTTTGGCTTTAGAGGTGGATGCAGATGCTTTTTCCTTCTTCTTCTCTTCATCTGAAGAACTCTTCACTCTCTAGACCATCTGATTTTTCTTTGAACTCTTTCCAAGAGATTTTACATAATAGCTCGCTGAACCATCAACAGATTTGTCATAAAATAAATTTGATGGTCTGATCTGACTTGATTTGACAATGATTGGTTTGACACTTTTGTTTTTCAAAACATTTTTATCATGAATAGAACTCGAAGTTGTTTTGAAAGAACAGACTGATTCTGTTGAAAGATCAACAGGTGATTGATTAATCACATCAACTGAAATCTTTTCTGATAAATTGACGTTTGCAGCTTCTAAGTTATTTATCTTTTCAGATAAAATATTTCTTTCAGAAATAAGTGTATCAAACTTCTTTTGCAAATCAGATTTGGCCTTCTGTTCTTTAAGAATATCTGATGATAGAACAGAGATCTTGGACATGAGCTTGGATATTTCAGTTTCAAAATATGAACGTTCTTGCTAAAAATCTTTTTGTAAGTTCTTGGATTTATCAGAAATTTCATTGAAGATCCCAACATTTCTTTTTTCAGAATTTTTCTTTTCAGATTCAAAAGACTTTTTCTTTTCTTTGAAAATTTTTCTTTCTTTTTCCAATAAGTCTTGTAAAACAGAGATTTGTTTGGGAAATTCAGTGTTTTTATCTTCAAGAACTTTTCTTTCCTTAGCAAATGTGTCTCTTTCAATAATTAGAATCTTTTCAAAATCAGACACTTGCTTGGAACGTTTAATGCATCTCAGCTTAAGATCCTTTTTCTCTTGCAAAGTTTTCTTAGAAAGTTCAGATGATTGTTGAGTTGAAGATGTCTTCATATTTGATTTTTCTTTTTCTGCTTGGAGGCTTGTTTGTAGTTTAGCATTTTTCTTCTCCAAAACAAATATTTGTTCTTCAAAAGCCTTCAACTTGTTTTGAAGCTTGACTGATTCATCTTTCCGCTCAGATGACTTCTGTTCAGTCGTCTTCAGTTGGCTTTGAAGATACACAATCTTTCTGTCTTTCAGCTTGATTTCTTTTTCACAAGCTTGAATAGTATTTCCTTTTATTTTAATCATTTCCTCTTTCTCTTTAATCTCCTTCTCTCTTGCACTGATGATACCTACACAATCGGATTTAGCAATTTCAGTACATTTTGCACAAACAGGAGTTTTATCAGAATTTGACAAATTTAATTTCAACTCCTGAATCTGTTTTAGAAGCACTGAATTCTGATTTTTCAGATGATCTTGTTCAGCTTCTATTTTCGGTATCTCAGGCATATACAAAACAGCCATATCTCTTGCAGATAAAACAGTGTTTCCTCTCTCGTCTGTAACAGGCATCTTGTCAGAATGTTAGCTTAAAAAAATGATCGTCAAAAATCAGAAAATTATGACCACTAACAAAATATGTCCCCCTCCGCAGACTTAGCACGACGGGGGTTCCGCTACCCGGTTAGCGGATGGGGTCAAGGGGCAATGCCCTTGCGGGGGTATGGGGGCACCGCCCCTAGAGAAAATTTTTCTGACATATTTTTCTCTAGAAAGAAATGCTTGAATAAAAATGATCGTTCCCAAACAAATCAGAAATGTTGACTTAAAAAGTCAAACTTAGAACACAAAAAAAAAATTTAATTTCAAAAAAAATCTAAGTCTTAAAACTCGCACGACACTGTACTCGCAGACCACTAAACACGCTAGTCACTATTCACTAAGAAACTCACAGATGGTAACGTGCGTGTTTCTAGAACTCGCATGACATTAGTAGCGTGTTTCGCTCAAACTCGCAGAATACTGTTGTTAGCGCGTTTTATCACTTAGAAAAATTTTCACAGATTTCAATCTCGCACGCTCTTTTAGCGCGTTTCGCTCAAACTCGCACGCTCTTATAGCGTGTTTCGATCAAACTCGCACGCTCTTTTAGCGCGTTTCGATCAAACTCGCACGTTTTGCCTTGCGTGTTTATGAAACTCGCTCGCTTCTATTAGCGCGTTTTACTCAAACTCGCATGCTTTGCTTGCGCGTTCTTCACTTGATGAAGCTTGTGCGTTTGTCAGATCTTGCGCGTTTCTGTTGGGAACTGAAGAATTCATCAAGTATGGTTAATGCTGCTGGTTCAAAGTTACTACTGCTAGAAGACTTAAAAGTTAATACTGCTGAGTGTTACTACTGCTAGTAGAATTAATACTGCTAGTCAAAGTTAGTGCTGCTTGAACAAAGTTAGTACTGCTTAGCTAGTTAGTACTGCTAGTAGTTAGTGCTGCTTAGTAGTTAATGCTGCTAGAAGAAATTTAATGCTGCTGAAGATTAATACTGCTTATATGATGAAGATTCGCATGAAAGGATATACATGGAAGCTTAGAGATATACATGGAAGATATACTGAAGATATTTTATTTATTGTAATTATCTTTTTATTCAGTATATGTACATATTTGATAGAATAGTTTAGGGAGAGATTATCATTCATTCTATTTTTTTAGTTCTAGAGAGAAAAATCAACCTCAAGGCATAGATCCTAATTCTAGAGAAGTAGAATTTGTATTGGTGAGCCTATTCATCAATATTGAGGTTGAGTGTGTAATCTTGTAACTTCAAAGCATTCAATACAAGTTTACAGTTTGTTATTCATATTTACTGTGTTGATTTACTGTTTCATTGAATATCAAAGTGTTATTCCGCAAACTTCTTTGATATTGTTTCTGAGAATTAATTCTTGTTGAGAATTCGATCCTGACAAGTGGTATCAGAGCCAAACTCTCTCATAAACATCTATTCATCATGGAAAATCTTACAGAATCAAGCAGTACTTTGGTCTCTAAGGTTCCAATGCTCAAACCCAGTGAGTTTGACATGTGGAAGATCAGAATCAGACAATATATTCTTCTCACTGACTACTCAATGTGGGATATCATTGAGAATGGTCCTTCTGAAGCTGGAAGGATAGGACCAGATGGGAAAAGACCTCCACCAAAGACAGATGGTGAAAGGAAGATCAGACAGACAGAGATGAAGGCCTTGAGCACTCTGCTCTTGGCCATCCCCAATGAATATCAGCATCAATTTTGCAACTGCACTGATGCTCAGATTCTCTGGAATGCTCTAGAGAAAAGATTTGCTAGAACTAAGAGCATCAAAAGAAATCAAAGAGATGTTCTAAAGCAGCAGTATGAGAACTTCACTTCCTCAAACTTTTGATAGGTTCAACAAACTCATAGGAGAACTGGCTATTGTAGGGGTGAAGATGGAACAAGATGATATCAACAGAAAGTTCCTCAGATCTCTTGGGGATGAATGGACTATGTACACTGTCTCATATAGACAGAGTGACAATCTGGAAGAGAAAGAACTTGATGATCTATACAATGATCTAAGAGTTTTTGAAACTGAGGTAGAAACCAAGAAGAAGCCCTCTGGTTATATCCACAATGCTGCACTTCTCTCAGCATCCACTGATACTACTGCCAACCCTGAAGCAGTTAGTACTGCCAGTGGAGTAAGTTCAGAAAAAGGCACTGAAACTATCTTTGAAGCCTTTTTGTCCAGTCATAACAGCAATTCTTTGATTAATGATGATCTGGATCAAATTCACCCTGATGACCTGGAGGAGATGGATATTAAATGGCAGATGGCCATGCTATCAATGAGGGTGAAGTAGTTCATTAAAAGAACAGGAAGGAATAACTTCTCTCAAAGAAGAGAAGATGGAGCTGGTTTTGACAAAACCAAGGTGGAATGTTATAAGTGTCACTTGAAAGGACACTTTGCTAGAGAATGCAGGAGTGCTGTTCCAAACAACAACCACCAACAAGCTCAGAATGGAGGCTACAATCAAAACAAGAATCCTGCTCAAGCCCTTGTTTCTCAACAAGGAATGGGATTTGACTGGAGTGATCAAGCTGAGGAAGCCATTCAGAATCAAGCTCTTATGGCAGAAGTGTCTGATCTTCCCTCTGAGGTAATTTCTAATCTTTGTACAAAATCTTGCATTGACACTGTCACAAGATACAGGGATCACAATCAAAGTATGTGTGATGACCTCAAAAGATTAGAAAAGGACAGAAGAGATTATGTGTTGATAGTAGAGAGATTTGAAGAGCAAATCAAAGGTTTCCAAGCCAATGAGCTTCAACACTCTTATGACACAAACTATTGGAAGTGGGAAAAGAATGAGTTAGAGACCAAATTGTCTAAATCCTTAGAAGAGAGTGATAGGCTGAAAGAGGAACTGTCTAAAGTTAAACTTGACATAGAAAAGTTTTCATATGCTTCAAAAGCAATGGATTCTCTTCTAAAGGCTCAGATTCATGACAAGATGAAGCCTGGTATTGGATACAACAATACACCTCCTCCTTACAACAACAATTATATCTCTCCTACTTCAGACTTGTTAGAAACCAAGGAGAAAAAGGACTTATCTGAGAAAGCCTTTAAGATAGATCCTTTGGATGAAGTAGTAATTAAGGATTTAACTGAGAAAGAAGCCAGTGAGTATAGGGATAATGATGTGAGTAAAAAGATACCATTAGAAAACAATATTATCACCAACGAGGGATGTGGGAAAATCTGGGTCAAGTCCAAGGAGATAGAGCAGACAAAAGGAAAGAATAACAAGGTCCATTACAAACAAACCACAGTTGTGAATCCTGGATCTTGTAAACAGTGTGATTGCAGTAAAGCCAAGAGCCTAAATTCTGGTTTAAAAAGAGGAAATCAAAGAAACTGGAATAATCAATGGGCTCAGAAACAAGGAGTTGATCTGAATAAAATCAATAGACCAAAACCTTGTTTCATATGTGGCAAGTTAAATCATTTGGCTAAGTATTGTTACTTTAACCCTATTAACCAACAGATGAACTTTCAAAGATTTGTGCAAAACCTGTTGGTTATAGGAAGGCTGGAAAGAAACATGTGATAAAGAAACATGATGAAAGGAAAGGCCCCATGAAGAAAAAGATTTTAAAAGAAAGTGTCAAAATGTGGGTGCCTAGAAGCACTAATACTGATGACAGGGTTAGAAGCACTAAAATTGTTAGTACTGCTAACATGGTTACTACTGCTACCTGTGTTAGTACTGCTGAAAATATTAATGCTGCTAATACTGTTAGTACCTCTTCAAAGGTTAATACTACCAACACAGTTACTGCTGCTAACACAGTTACTACTTCTAACAAGGTTAGTACTGCTAAGCATGCAAGTGCTGCTAAGGCAGTTAGTACTTCTAAAACCAGTACTGATTCTAGCAAAAATATTTCCAATCCTATTATTGTAACAAAGTACTCCAAGAATGAGGAGTTAAAGTTCAAAATCTTGTCAAGAAAGAATGCAAGTATTTTGATGAGAAAGGGGTACCCAAGACCACTTTGGCTTGGGTTCCTAATTCATACTAACTGATCTATCTTATGTGCAGGGCAACCAACAGCTCAAGGGGAAGAGCATATGGCATGTTGATAGTGGTTGCTCTAGGCACATGACAGGCAACATGTCATGCCTTCAGGATTTCAAGCATATCAATGGAGGACATGTTGCATTTGGAGATAATCTTACTGGTGGTAAGATAAGTGGAAAAGGTAATGTCACCAAAGGTAAGATGACATTTGAGGATGTCTACTATGTTGATCAATTAAAGTACAACTTGTTAAGTGTATCACAGGTTTGTGACAAACAACATAGTATATTATTTACAAATACTGAGTGTATGATCCTTGCTCCAGGGTTCAAGGTAGTTGATGACAACATGATACTACTTAGAACTCCAAGGAAGGACAATGTTTATTGTCTAGATATGGACAATGTTAATAGTGATTCATCCCTGAACTGTCTTGTTTCAAAAGCTTCTGTGGATGAATCCTCTCTTTGGCACAGAAGGATGTGTCATATGAATTTCAAGACTATGAACAAACTTGTTAAAAACAACCTTGTAAGAGGTTTGCCTTCAAAAGTCTTTTCATGTGATGATCATTGTGTTGCTTGTCTTAAAGGCAAACAACACAAAACTTCTCATAAGACCAAAGAGTTAAATTCTGTTTCTTCTTGTCTCCAGTTATTGCATATGGATCTGTTTGGTCCTACAAATGTTATGAGTATAGGCAAGAAATCTTACTGCTTGGTTATTGTTGATGATTACTCCAGATTTACTTGGGTATATTTTCTAAGGACTAAGGATGAGACAAGTGGACTTATCAAATCCTTTATTCTAAGAATTGAAAACCAAACTAATCAAAAAGTAAAAGTCATTAGATCAGATAATGGAACTGAGTTTAAAAATCATGATCTAAACACCTTTTGTGAAGAGAAAGGTATTGAGAGGCAATATAGTGCTCCTAGAACTCCTCAACAGAATGGTGTTGCTGAAAGGAGAAATAGGACACTAATAGAGGCTGCTAGATCTCTGTTGGCTGATTCAAAATTGCCAATTACCTTCTGGGCTAAAGCAGTTAATACTGCTTGTTATGTCCAAAATAGAGTTCTAGTGGTCAAGCAAAAGAACAAGACCCCATATGAGCTTTTAAATAAAAGAAAACCTTTCATTGGTTTCTTCAAACCTTTTGGGTGTCCTTGTACAATTCTCAATACCAAATCTCACTTAGGTAAGTTTGATAGCAAAGCAGATGATGGATTTCTTGTTGGATATTCATCTCAGAGTAAGGCCTACAGAGTTTTTAACTCTTCTTCCAGAATAATTGAAGAAAGTGACAATGTCAAATGCAATGAGAACACACCAAATCCTGTTGGGTCTGGACCTCAGTGGCTATTTGACATTGATTCAGTAACTAACTCTTTTGGTTTCAGTAATGAGTATACAGGAACAGGAAGTGGAGGATCAGGGACTACACAAGTCTCAGAAAGTATATCTAAATTTGTGATATTTCCCATACCCACAGTGAATTCTGTTGAAGACTGTGAAAAGGAATCATTTACTGGACCAAGTCAGAGTGAAGAAGAAACTAGAGATGAGGAGACTCAAGAAAATAAAGAATCAGAAGTGGCATCTGAAAACACTTCAGTTGAGTTGCATGACTCTAATCTAGAGGTTGGACTGAATGAAAAACCTAGTCATAACACCAGAGTTCAAAAGAATCATCCTCCACAGCTGGTAATAGGAGATATCTCTTCTCCTATGATGACTAGACATCAAAGCAGGCTTCAAGAAATGCAAGATCAACAGCATACAGTGCTTACTTGTTTTCTATCCCAGCTTGAGCCTAAAAAGGCACATGATGCTATGAAAGAATCTAGCTGGATAGAAGCAATGCAAGAAGAACTGTTACAGTTCAAGCTACAAGATGTATGGGATCTAGTAGACCTTCCTAAAGGTCACAGAGCAATTGGCACAAAATGGATTTTCATAAACAAGAGAGATGAAAGAGGTATTGTCATAAGGAACAAAGCAAGGCTGGTGGCTCAAGGATATACTCAAGAAGAGGGTATAGATTATGAAGAAGTTTTTGCACCTGTGGCTAGGATAGAAGCAATCAGACTATTCCTAGCCTATGCTTCATACATGAACTTCAAAGTCTATCAAATGGATGTAAAAAGTGCTTTTCTCTATGGCTCAATTGAAGAAGAGGTATATGTCTGTCAACCACCAGGGTTTGAAAACCCAAACTATCCAGACAGGGTATACAAATTGAAGAAAGCACTATATGGACTACATCAAGCTCCAAGAGCATGGTATGACACTCTGTCATCCTATCTCTTGGAAAATGACTTTGAAAGAGGAGTCATTGATAAGACTCTATTTATCAAGAGAAAGAAGAAGGATATCTTGCTGGTCCAAATCTATGTTGATGACATTATCTTTGGATCTACAAGAGACAACATGTGCAAGGAGTTTGAGGATCTAATGCATCAAAGGTTCAAAATGAGTTCCATGGGGGAACTTACTTTCTTCCTTGGACTCCAAGTTCAACAGAAGTCAGATGGCATCTTCATCTATCAATCCAAGTACGTGCAGGACATTCTAACCAAGTTTGGTTTCTCAGAGTCAAAACCTGCCAGCACACCTATGGAAACACACAAGCAGATAACAGCAGATCTTGAGGGGGAGGATATGGATGTGCATCATTATAGATCCATGATTGGCTCTCTCATGTATCTCACAGCATCAAGGCCAGATATAATGTTTCCAGTCTGTGTATGTGCAAGATTCCAAGTTAGGCCAAAGCAATCTCACTTTCAAGCTGTTAAGAGGATATTCGGATATCTCAAAGGGCAACCCAGATTGGGACTTTGGTATCCTCATGACTCACCCTTTGACCTAATAGCATACTCAGACAGTGATCTAGGTGGGGCAAACTTGTACAGAAAATCTACTTCTGGAGGATGTCAGTTTTTGGGTGCTAGACTAGTTTCATGGCAGTGCAAGAAACAAACCACAGTGTTCACATCTACAACAGAGGCAGAGTACATAGCAGCTGCAAGTTGCTGTTCTCAAGTCTTATGGATTCAGAATCAAATGCTGGACTATGGGGTAACCTTTCTACACACTCCCATTTTTATTGATAATAGCAGTGCTATCAGCATTGTGAATAATCCTGTCAAGCACTCTAAGACAAAGCACATTGAGATCAGGTATCACTTCATAAGAGACTGTAATGAAAAGAAACTTATTCAAGTTGTAAAAGTTCACACTGATAATCAGTTTGCTGATCTATTCACTAAAGCCTTTGATGTGGGTAGATTCACTTTCTTGGTAACTAGTGTGGGAATGATCAACTCTGAATAAGCCCCTTCTCAAAAAGTGGTTTTATACCTGTATATTTTTTTTCTTGGTGTTACTAATCTTCTTTTCCAGGATATGCATAGCAGTACTCAGTGTTTCGCAAGTTTAAAGGAGTAAGTTAGTTAATACTGCTAGTTAGTTAATACTGCTAGTTAGTTACTACTGCTAGTAGTTAATACTGCTTTCAGTTAATACTGCTAGTTAGTTAATACTGCTAGTTAGTTAATACTGCTTTCAGTTAATACTGCTAGTAGTTAATACTGCTTTCAGTTAATACTGCTAGTAGTTAATACTGCTTTCAGTTAATACTGCTAGTTAGTTAATACTGCTAGTTAGTTAATACTGCTTTCAGTTAATACTGCTAGTAGTTAATACTGCTTTCAGTTAATACTGCTAGTAGTTAATACTGCTTTCAGTTAATACTGCTAGTAGTTAGTACTGCTAGTGGTTAATACTGCTAGTAGTTAATACTGCTCTAGGTTAAGACTGCTTATGTTCCGAATACTATAAATACTCTTTGCCCGCCTAAAAGTTCATAACGACTCTTTGCATACTGTTCACCTGCGCTCTAAACCCTTTCTATCTCAAGTTCGAAGTTTTCAGGCAAGCTTTTCACTAAGATCAATGGCATCCATGGCATTCATCGATGAACACAATGAGATCGCGATGCTACAAAAGCCAAAGCAAGCTGCAGGATTTCATCAGATTGTGGATTTTCTCAAGTCAAGCCATATTGCTCATGCTCTTACTATATCACCTACAATCTATATTGAGCATCAAAGGCAGTTCTGGGCTAATGCCACCATTGTTGCTGAGAATGGTGTGCAAATGATCAAGACAAGGATCTGTGAAAAGCCACTAACAGTTACTGAAGAGGTTATTCGCATCAGTCTACGTCTAGACGATGCCTCTGGTATAACTTCTATCCCAAACGATGAACTGTTTTCCAATCTTACAAGAATGGGGTATGGAGGCCCATTGGGTGTTTTCAAATTCTCTAAAGCCAAATTTTCACCCCAATGGCGTTTCTTTGTCCATACTCTTATGCACTGTATCTCCAAAAAGACTACTGGATGGAGTGAGTTCAGCAGCACTATTGCTTATGCTTTGGTGTGCTTGGCCACTGCCAGAAAGTATAACTTTTCTAAAATGATTTTCAGTGATCTTGTCTCAAACATGGGAAACAAAAAGAGCTTCTTTATGTACCCCAGGTTTGTTCAAGAAGTTATTACTCATGAATTGACGGATATACCTCAACCTGTTGGGGTATATGTACCTAAACCCCCCAAAGGCAAGGTTTTCTCAAATATGAGAAGATCTGCTGGGGACTCGGAAGGAGTTGACACCCCATTGTTCTCTACAATGATGGTGGTGTCCCAAACCAATGAAGGTATGGCAGCAGGGTCAAGGCCCCCATTAGACCATCCTACTGCTAGCCAATCCCAACCTTCCCTCTCAAAATCTATTCCTCAGTCCCTTCTTGAAAAACCAACCTCTCCTATCACCCAAACTTACAAGAGGAAACAGGTAAAGAAGGTTCCTTCCCTTCTTGTACCATCATCCCCCAAGCCTTTAAGCCCTCTAAGGGAGAATTCTCCTTTAGGGAATATCCATAGGGAAACCAAAGGGGTGTCTCCCAACCCCAAGGAGGTGCTCTCTGAGGAGGAGGAAGAGCATATGGGTGATGAGGCTGCCACTACTCCTGCTAGCACAGAGGAGGAAAGTGGTAACATAAATAAGACCTCCCCCATGGCAACTTTGAATGAGCAATCATTCGAAGGTCCCTGGTGCCAAGAAACCACGGGGGTGGATAGTGCTTCTGCTAGGCAGAAGACTTCCACTACTAAAAGATCCAATGATCCTTCAAAGGAGGGTAACACTTCTGGAGAGGGTGAGGAAAGATATACCTACCAGGAATTGATGGAAACCATGGGAAACATCAACCTAGATGTTATGAAACAAGGAAAAGAAATAGAGGAGATGAAGCTGGTCATTCTGTCCCAACAAGTTCAGATTGAAAAATTGAAGAAGATGGTGACCAGGCTGGTTCAAAAGAAAAGAAGGAAACAGTTTGTACTCAAAAAGAGGGACCAAGTTCAAGATTCTTTCAACAAGGTGGAGAAGCATGAAGGGGAAACTGTTGAAAAGAAAGCTGAAGTTGAGGGGGAGACAGAGGAAGAGATGGAAAAAGAAACAGATACTGCTGCTGAAGTAAAAGTAGCAACAGAAACTAAAGCAGCAGAAATAGGGCTCTCTGTGGAAGAAATGGAGATAGCAGAAACTTTAGTCAAAGCAAAGAATGATACTCCTAAGGCTACTCAAAAGGCCAAGGGAGTAGTTATCAAAGAAGGAGGGATCTCAGAGAAGGAAAAAGAGAAGGAAGTTTTGAAAGAATCAAAGGGAAAAGGAAAAGAGAAGATGGTTGAAGCTGAAATGCCTCCAAGACAGAAGTCTCAGATTGAAATGGATGAGGCAATAGCAAAGCAGTTGCAAGACCAAATGGAGAAAGAGGAGCAGTTGCAAACAGAAAAGGATAGAGAACTGGCAAAGATTATGGCCAAGAAGTTAAATACAGAATACCAAAAGAGTTTGAAAGAAGTAGCTCAGACAGCAGCTCAGGTCAAGAAACTTCAAATTAAGAAGATGCCTATTCAGAAGCAAAAGCAGAAAAGACAACCCTCCAAGACATTTTTGGCCAATCAGGAAAGAAGAAAAATGATAAATTTCCTGAAAGGTGCAATTGGTGTTAAGGGAGAGATGTTTATCCACATGGCATACTCTCAGGTTGAAGAGTTGTATAACAAGGAAATGGCCAAGCTCCAAGGGAATTCAGCACAAAGGGAGGAGGCTGAGAGAAGGATGAAAGAGAGACATGATCTCAACATCCAACAACCATTCCCTGAGGAAACCACACCCTCCAAAGAAGAAGCCGAAGAGAAGAAGGAAGAACCTGGAAGTGTTGGTATAGAAGCCAAGTCTGGAAAAAAAGTGAAATCAATTGCTTCAAAAAGGCAGTTGAAAAGGCCTAGGGTGGAAGAAACTGAAAAGGAAGCAGAACCTTCAGTCATATCACCAACAGAATCAGTACAGATTCCAGAGCAGGTCACTAAGCAAACAGATGAGAGTATGGATCTGTACATGACAATAGTGGAACCTTTGAAAGTTGTTCCAATCTCTATGCAAGCTCCAGAGATCATCTTCTGGGATATTCTGAGAGACAATGGAAAGAATTTCTTCAGAATCAAGAGAGCTGATGGTTCATTTGAAGCTTATTCAACATGGGGGAAAGTCATCAGAAGTTGTTCAAGAGTTGATATGGAAGAACTATATAAAGTTGGGATGAAACTTTATGAACCTGTGTTGAAAGGTACTGAAGAGAATCTTCTCAAAGTGACATTGGAATACTTATGCATGATGTTTGAGCCTGAAAGAGTGCACCATAGGATTAAAGATCATATGCATGAGTTCATATTCAAGAAGATTGACAAATGGATACTGTTTGAAAACTGTGGAGTATACATGATTACTATTGACAATTGTTATCATGAATACTACCTGGTGGACAAAATCTATGAGCATAGAAAGGAGAAGTTAGAAGGGATGCTTAAAGCTACACTGGTATGTACAAAGGATTCAGAGATGGCAAAGATTGTGGTGAGAAGAACTGTAAATCAAAGCTTGGGCCTAGATCCAAATTTGGGAAATTGAACCAGAGGTGTTGAAAGCATCTTGAAGATTAATTCTGAAGAACTTGACTTCTTGTCCTAAAAGTCAAGTTAGGGGGAGATTGTTGGGAACTGAAGAATTCATCAAGTATGGTTAATGTTGCTGGTTCAAAGTTACTACTGCTAGAAGACTTAAAAGTTAATACTGCTGAGTGTTACTACTGCTAGTAGAATTAATACTGCTAGTCAAAGTTAGTGCTGCTTCAACAAAGTTAGTACTGCTTAGCTAGTTAGTACTGCTAGTAGTTAGTGCTGCTTAGTAGTTAATGCTGCTAGAAGAAATTTAATGCTGCTGAAGATTAATACTGCTTATATGATGAAGATTCGCATGAAAGGATATACATGGAAGCTTAGAGATATACATGGAAGATATACTGAAGATATTTTATTTATTGTAATTATCTTTTTATTCAGTATATGTACAGATTTGATAGAATAGTTTAGGGAGAGATTATCATTCATTCTATTTTTTTAGTTCTAGAGAGAAAAATCAACCTCAAGGCATAGATCCTAATTCTAGAGAAGTAGAATTCGTATTGGTGAGCCTGTTCATCAATATTGAGGTTGAGTGTGTAATCTTGTAACTTCAAAGCATTCAATACAAGTTTACAGTTTGTTATTCATATTTACTGTGTTGATTTACTGTTTCATTGAATATCAAAGTGTTATTCCGCAAACTTCTTTGATATTGTTTCTGAGAATTAATTCTTGTTGAGAATTCGATCCTGACAGTTTCGAAGATGAACTTGCGAGTTTCGAAGATCTTGCGCGTTTTGACAATTCTGTTCATAAAATCGATCCAATTCGTTCTAAAACCTGCAACTGATTCTCAAAATACATCAATATGCTCGAAAATCAAAACTAAACACTTTTGTATCAATCTAAGATCACTAAATACATGAAATTACAGTGCATTGATCAAGATACAGTGTACGACTACAAGTTTTTCGAAAAACACAATTTGATCAAATTGATCAATCTAAAGTGCGAATTAGATTATGTGATTTGAATAAAAGTTGATCCAATTGATAAAACGTATACAATCAAATCAATTTCTTGATTTAATTGTACAAAAACAATAACACCACGGATCAAACAGTAACTTTTTCAGAAACAACAATTTTCTTGAATTTTCAAGAATTTGATCCAAAAACTAATTCAGTGATCTTTCAGAATTTGTTTGGTATGCTCTGATACCAATTGAAATTGTCCTTCCTTATCAAATTAAGCAATCTCAATACAAGATCTAACAATATCTATGGTTTGACAGTATTAAGATCTAGAGAGAGAGTAGAGAGAGAAAGTCAAGTAGTATTGATGTTACAATTAAGCTCTTACACAATTACAAGTCATATAGCTATTTATATGAACTAGAAACTCTCAAGTCGTCCATGAGAAACTCTCAAGTAACTTGAACAAACTCTCAAGTAATTAAAACACTCTAAGTACTTATAAGCCTTCTAAGACTTATGTTGACTTTCTCACAATTTAACTATCATTGACTTTCATTGACTTCTCAAATACAAGACTTTATACAAGACTTTTCTCACTAAATCTTGGATACAATTTAATACACTAACAGATATTATTTAAGGCACTGATTTCCTCTTTCAGTCTTATGTTTTCTTCATAATGCTCTTTTGATTTTTGAGAGTGAAAATCAACGGCATGACTTAGATTTATTTTCTCTAAATTCAGCTTTCTAATCTTCTCTTCAAGTTCAGCAAAATATCCCATTTTGAATGAGTTCATCAGCTTGATATGAATGATCGTTCCAAACTATATATCAGAAAAACAAAAATCATATTGAATTGAATTCTAGCACAAAAATTTAAGCAACACTTGAACTAGCGCAAAGTAGAGGTTTTCGTGAACAGGTTGTTGCGCAAAGGTAGCTTCTCGTAATCAACGTGATACGCAAATTCAAGTTCTCGGAATAAGTGTAATGCGCAAAGTAGGTTTGCGTGAGACACAAGATGCGCAAAGTGGGATTTGCGTAAGCTGAAAGATGCGTAAAGTAGGATTTGCGTGAACTGTGTGTTGCACAAAGTAAGGTTCTCGAGACCCACTGAATACGCAAAGTACGGTTCTCGTAACACGCTGGATATGCAAAGTAGGTTTGCGTGAGTGTCTTGTTGCGCAAAGAGAGCTTTGCGTAATGGGCTTGAAACGCAAGATGAACTTTGCGTAATGGTCTTGAAGCGCAAGATGAGGTTTGCGTAATCCAAGAGATGCGCAAATCTGACTTTACGTGATGCACTAGTTGCGCAAACTAAGCTTTTCGTGATCAACGAGATGCGCAATTTGAACTTTGCGTGAGCCAAGGGATGCGCAAATTGAACTTTCAAAGTCCGGAAACCGAAAATCTTGCGTAAATTATTAAGAATTCGAGGATGAACTTGCGCAAACCGTATGAACTTGCGCAAACCGTGAATCTTGGATCTTTCTTTCTCAAATCAATCAAAATCTGCAAATTTGATCTCAAAAACTTATTAGTAACATCGACAAACAATGTTAAACACAAAATTACTATCAAAAACATATTGAAAACAACAATTTGCACATTTTCGATCAAGAACAGTGTTCGAACAAAAACATTCAGAAAAACTCAAATTTTGAAAATTGACATCGAATTTGAATGAATTACGATATGGAATCAAAACAAGAATCAATCACCAACATAAATCGAACTCAATGATTCCATTTTCTTGCACTAAAAATGATTTTTCACAAAAAATTCGGATGAAACAGTGAACACGAGTTCTTGAAAATTTCTGAATCAAACTAAAACCTCCAGATTTCAATTCAAACTTTGATCAAATCATTTTCGAAAAGTTTGGTTCAGCTCTGATACCAATTGTTAATCAATAAATCCCAAACATATCAAGCAAATATTCAATAATGATCAAGAACTAGAGAGAGAAAATATAGAGAGAGAAAGTAGATCTTGATTAGCCACAAGTCTCACAAAGTTACAATGACGTTCTAACAACATCTAGTTACACAATCTTACCACAACTCTAACAAAGCAAACCTATTTATACCACCAAACTAAACAAAAACTTAATCACTAAGGAAACTAAACAAGCTTTGACTTTTACAATACTTTGACAATGTTGACTTTTACATCTTTGACTTTCCACATTAAATCTTGGATACAATATTTAGACTTAACATCTTTTGATTAATGGAACATTTGGCTTGAAAAATCTTGTTTCGTTGGGAATTTTCAAGAATTTTAGGTAAGCAAAAAATCTGTTGTATCACACAAGTTACCGGTTCGCCGTCCACTTTGGCATACTCTTTCGTTCCTTCTTCCATAAGTTCTTCTGGTTCGATCTATTCATGTATTCCATTTTCATGATCGGTCACAAATGCTTGCTTTCATTTCGGGCATTGATTCGATCGGTGACCCAGTTCCCCGCATCGGTAGATTTGGTTCCTCTGAGTTTGTCGTAAGGGTTGCTGGGAGTTTTTGGAGTTTGACCGACATTGCTAGAACATACCCCGACATTTTGGTTGGATATTTCGGGGATGCGTTGAGTGGAAACGGGTTTATTTTGGGTGTTAGTTTGAACCGGACTTGATCGAAGGCCTTGATTCCCACTTGAACTATGATCGTTCGAAGGTCGTCGAGTGTTATTGTTAGAGCACAGATTTGTTGGATTCAAGATCATAAAGATTGAAGATGAAAGTTCAAGAGGTCAAAGGCTGAAAGTCAACTCTTAGTGAAAGTCAAAGTCATTTTGTTAATAAAAGTCAAAGTCAACATTTGTATTTGTTTGTTTCTTTGTAATTGTATGAGGGTATAAATAACTTTGTAAAGTCTTTGTAAGAGCGTGAGTATCATTTGTGGTAGGTGTATGTCATTTTGTAACAATTCAGATTAGATAGCGAATTAGAGAAGAGCATCATTCATATTATTCTAGAATGAGAAAGTTGTGAGATTTGTAATATTTGAGATTGAAATCAATGACATATGACTACAATTCATCATCTTGATTATGTTTTAGCAATTAGAACTTGAATATTGGGAATAACAATTGGTATCAGAGCAGATTCCATCTGAAATCAAATCAAGAAAAAGTTCGTTTCTGTGTTCGTCGAAGTTCAGATCGAAATTCGAGTTTTTATGCGAATTAGGAGTTGAATTCAATCACATTTTGTTCGTATAGTAAAATCGATCGAGTCTGTATAGGTTAATTTGTCAATTGCACTGTAATCGAATGTGAATTTCGAATTTTTGTGGTTTTCCAGTTTACGAGTTCACACACTGTGTTCGAATCAATTTTGTATTGATTTGTGTTTTTGATCGAAATTCATTGTTAGATTTTAGTTCTAGATGTTTAGACTAGCAAATTGTCAAAGTTTCGAGTTAGAATTCGAGGTCCAGATGAGTTTTTGGTGCGATTTTGATCGATTTTGGAGGTTTGCGTGAGATCTAAAGTTTGCGCGAGTGACCGTTAGAGCAAATTGATTTGCATCAGTTCATCGAGAATTTTACCAAGTGATTGTTCTAAGGTTTGCATGATCAACGAGAAACGAGAAGTGAGCTTTGCGTATTCAACGAGAAACGAGAAGTGAGCTTTGCGTCTTCAACCAGAAATGCAAAGTGAGCTATGCGTCGTCTACGAGTAGCGAAAACCTTCGTTTGCGCAAGTGACCGTTAGAGCAAACTGAAGTTTGCGTCAAGAGCAATTAACGCAAAGTTGGTGTTTGCGTTATCGCCGGTTAACGAGAAGTTGGTGTTTGCGCCATCCACTTGTCACGCGAAGTTATCTTTGTGCCAGTAACGTATAATGCAAAGTTTGGTTTGCGTCAGCTTCGTGTCACGCAAAGTGTGTCTTGCGCCATCCTCTAGTAACGCAAACTACCATCTTGCGCCAGCAACTTAAAGCGCAAATAATGCGTTCTATACTTAGACAAAATTTTCAAAATAGGAATATGGCCTTTAAATGTGAAATATTTTTCTTCTATACTTAGCGGGACCCCTGTGCTAAGTCTGCGGAAGGGCACATAGTTCTTTTTGTGATCAAAATCTCTGAATTTTTATTTCAAGTTTTTCTGTATTTTTGAGATTTCATTTGGATTAACAATCAAGTTCAAGTTCTTTTTGTAACAGATAATTCAAGATGGGATATTTTTCTGATGATGATGAAAAGAAGATTGAAAAGCTCAAATTAGAGAACAAAAATCTTGCTTCCTCAGTTGACTACTACTCAAAGAGATCAAAGAGATACAATGATGAAAGGAAGATACTGAGAGAAGAAGTTAGTGCTTTAAAGACTATTAATGAAGATCTTCTGAAACAGACTTCTGGGCTTAATGAAGAAAATGTCTTGTTTTTGGAAGCTGAAAACACTGAGTTAAAGAGCAAGATCTCAGAATTAGAAGATCACATTGTCAAGTTTCAGCAAACAGGATGTGCTAATGAAAAGAAGATCTTTGAATTAGAATTGCAAATTGTTGAAGAAAGATCAGTTTTTGAGAAAGAAAAGAAAGAGTTTGCTAAGAAATTCTCCGAGTTTTCTAGAAAAAGTGCTGAAGAGAAGAAGACAATTGAGCTTAAATGCATTAAACTTTCTCAACAAGTTTCTGATTTTGAGAAAGTGATCATTATTGAAAGAGAAAAGTTTGCAAAGGATAAAAAGGAAATTGAACAGAAGAACGTTGGATTTTTTAAAGAGTTATCTGATAGACGAAAGAATGTGGAAAAATATTTTGAAGAAGAAAGAAATATATTTGAGGAAGAAATCAAGAAGCTTACTAAGAAGTTATCTGAACTGTCTGAGAGTGCACTGAAAGAGCAGATAACGAAGTCTGAATTCAAGAAGAAGATTGACCTACTCATTGAAGACGGAGACAGTTTATCTTTAAAGATAAAAGAGCTTGAAAAGATTGTTTCAAAGGTGGTGGTGACTGAGCATACGACTCCAGAGTCCAAAATCCACTCACCTAGAAATAGTTCAGTTGGTTCTTTCAAGACAGCTGCAAGCTCACATCAGAAAACTGTTTCTTCAAGAAGGTTAGTTAATTCATTTGATCAGATTCGTATAACTAACATTTTCTATGATTGGAAAATAGATGGTTCAGGTACACATAGAAGGAGAAGAAAAAGATATGAAAAAGAGAAGCTGGTTTGGAAGGTAAAACCAGTTGAAGATGAGAAGAATGATGAGAAGAAGGAACAAAAGAAGGAACAAAAGAAGGAACAAAAGAAGGAACAAAAGAAAGGAAAGAAGGAAGAGAAGACAGGTAACAAATCATTTGTATCTTCCTCAAATGCAAAGAAGAACAAAGTGCTGAAAGGTAAACCAGATCTTGCTTATTCGAGAGATCAATTGATCAGGTTATCAAAAAAGAGGTATTGTTCTTATTGTCATACATATGATTTTGTTCATAAAGCTAGTGATCATTACTGGTATGGTTCTTATTCAGTTACTCCCATAAGAAATGCAACTAACAATTATGGACCCAAATAGCAGTGGGTACCAAAGCCGAAAAGTGAATCTGTGTTGCAGGCACCTACAGTCAAGGGGGAGTAAGAGAACCAAGGCTTCTAAGTATATAAACTTAGAATCCATACTTTAACGAAGTTTGACTTCTAAACACAACAGTTTAGGACTCGCTCTTCAATGATGAAAAAGAAATGCTACTCTCGGGCTGAAAAGAGAGTGTACTCAGATACTTAGAAGAGGAAATCAACCTTCAAGGGGGAGTACATAAATTTTTCTGGAAATATGTATTCGGAAGATATGATGAACTACACTTCAAATGGAGTTGTAGATGTCTATCATGTGCCTTTTACTGATAAATTTCAGATGCATATTTTCAGGGGGAGTAAAGAATTATGATTTCTGATTATTTCATATTAGAACTCGTACTTTAATCGTTTTACTGTTTTATGTCATTTTCTTTTCAATAAATTTTTGTGAATAAAATTTTCTTTGACTAGACTTTGAGACTTATGCAGGATGAGAGAAGCTGACACGGTCATATCTTAATGACTTCAGCTTGACTTCATGAGATTTAAGACTGCATAGACAGGTTAATTACTTATCTTAATCTCATATATGGTTGAAATAAGGACAACTTTCAATCATAGAAAACATGTTCTTAAATGTTCAAACCACTTTCCGATTCTTAAACAGATTTCATGAATTGGAAGTGTGATTTTAAATGTTCTCATTTTTCATTTTTGAGCTTCAATAATTACAAACCGTGTGTTTTCAAGGATAAATACTTGCGTATTGTTTTTTCTTTATACTTTCAAGTATTCACACACACCGGTTTGACTTTTTGTTCAAATTGTATTTACCATGTCTCATATTGAAACATATTTTCGATGGTAAGACACCCCGCTTGTACTTCAAAGAAATTTGAGTGTATTTTCATTTCAAAGCGTTTATTTCAAGAATGTCTATATTTTTGTTTCATATAGACTATATCCATTATTCTTGACCATAAGCCTTAATTGATATATCATTTCATTTCTGATCATTTTTATACAATGTCAGGTTTTCAAACAAGTCTTTTGCATTCATATCTATTCATTTAATATACTTGTTTGAAAATATTTCAATGTTAAAAAAAATGCTCATATTTTCATGATTATATCATCTGAGCATATATTCATCTGACATTTGTATATGAGCTTTAACTGATAAAGTTAAATCATCTGAGCAACATATGCTTTCTAGGACTACATGGGTTCTTTGTGCTAGGAATTAACTGAACTTCTATGAAATCACGTTAACCAGTGATTTCTACCCAAGAAGTTAATCCATAGAGATTGAGTGTGAGGAGTCTAAAAGAAATGAGTGTGGGTGTGATGAGGTAAAATGAAAATGAGAGATTGGTTAGTAGTGAGCTTAATGATCAAAAGAAAGAGGGTGTGAGAACAGAGTAAAAGAATATCAAACTCTGCACCAAATACTTTTTGAGCCGGGAACCACATTACTAGCGTTTCACAACGCATTGGTGAACGTTATTGAAACAGGCAACTAGCCCATGCCAACTCTTGACTAAACCCCACCAGCTACTCAGTTTCTTCTCAAAAAGAAAATGTTTCACATTTTCAAGGGGACGCAACATATAATCTATCTGGTTTTCATTTGGAAAATCTAGATATTGAATAAGAAGGAAGTTTGCCCCACCTTCGCACTTCAATCATGCACATTGAGTATGTGTTTATACTACTGTTGTTTCAGTGGTTTACACTATGTTGAGCCTTTATAAAAGCAATTATTCCTGCTTAATTCTTTCTACACGTGCACGAACACACAAAGAATTTGTTTCTTTGTCATAACATTCATAGAAATTGCCTTTGTGGTATTTCGATGATTGGATGGAAGCCCTGGGGGAGTGAACATCAAAAAGCTCCTTTCCTATGTGTATTTGTTATACACAGTGACTTCGTGTTACTGACAGGCATATTAACTGATTCATTTGTTGATTCAGGTGTTACATTCCTATTTTGTCTAGATTTGAAAAGATCTGGATGAATACATTGTTCGAATTGGCAATGCATCAGAGGCTCAGTTTGAAAGATCAGTGGTCAGAAAGATGTCAAAGACATTTCTTGGAGAAAGTGTTGATGATCAGATGCTCTATTCATCAAAAAGGGGGAGAAGATATCAAGAAATGTGTGATTCAAAGCAATATTGAAGTTGTGACAGAAAGTTGTTAAAGAAAGTTTGCTGAAAGAATTAAAAGATTTCAGAATTGATGAAGATAAGTTTGTTCAAAGTTGATAAGAGAAAGTTCAAAGAATCTCGAAAGCAAGCAGATTTTGGAGAAATTTTATTTGAAGAAAGTTGGATAGAACATTCAGAGCTGAAAATGAAAATAATTTCTTTCAATGTCTGAAAGAGGTTTGTTTATAACCTTGGGGGAGAATGTTAATATTTTTGAAGATCATATTTTGAGTAAATTTCTGAAAGTTTTTGAAAGACAGTGTTTATCAAAGAAAGGGGAGAACGTCAATGTTCATACGAATAGGGGGAGAATGTTGATTTCTTGAGAAGATTTGTTTTTACATCAAAGGGGGAGATTCAAATTGAGCTTAAGAAAGAAGATTGAATTGCTAAATCTTTTTAGTTATGATCTTGATCCAAAGGGGGAGAATGTTAGAGCACAGATTTGTTGGATTCAAGATCATAAAGATTGAAGATGAATGTTCAAGAGGTCAAAGGCTGAAAGTCAACTCTCAGTGAAAGTCAAAGTAATTTTGTTAATAAAAGTCAAAGTCAACATTTGTATTTGTTTGTTTCTTTGTAATTGTATGAGGGTATAAATACCTTTGTAAAGTCTTTGTAAGAGCGTGAGTATCATTTGTGGTAGGTGTATGTGATTTTGTAACAATTCAGATTAGAGAGCGAATTAGAGAAGAGCATCATTCATATTATTCTAGAATGAGAAAGTTGTGAGATTTGTAATATTTGAGATTGAAATCAATGACATATGACTACAATTCATCATCTTGATTCTGTTTTAGCAATTAGAACTTGAATATTGGGAATAACAGTTATACATGCCTCGGGATTGAAGTCTCTTGGTCTTTATAGCCATGCTTTGGGCTTGATCAACGGATCAAATGGGTTGAAGACCCAATCGGTCTTGAATAGTAAACTTCAAACCTCTACTAAGAGTGAAGACGTCCCACGTGATTAAAGGAAAGGTGAATACTCGCCCCATGTCTACTTCTTTACTATGGATCATATCTTCGGACGCTAATGTCTGTTAATATATCGTGCCACCGTTTTCTCTTCTGTTTCGGAAAGGCGACATCTTGCTTGTAGTCGCAAAAATTCTCCCGTGTATTGGGCGACGGAACGATTCCCTTGGGTACAATTATGAAACTGCTGATAAAGATTCTGCTCGTAATTGGGTGATAAAAAACGTCTCTTTATTATCTTTTTCTTCATTGGCCACTACGTTATGGGACGCCTTCCCATCCGTCGGCTTTGGTCTTGCATGCTTCCCACCAAGTGTCAGCTCGGCCGCGAAGTTTGTACGCGACAATCTTCACGCATTGTTGATCGGGTATGTCCATGATGTCGAAAAACTTATCGACTTCATAAATCCAATCTAGCACCACCTCGAGATCGAGGTTTCTGTGAAAGTTTGGAATCTCGGTTTTGACACGGTAGCCTTCATGAACACAGTTTAGTCTTATTTGATATGGTGGTTCTTCAAATTCTTCTTTCGTGTCTTCATCGGAAAAGATTTCGAATTGATTCAGTCTTTCGTTATTTACCGGATTATGATGATGTACCGGGCCTAACCCATGATGGCCATTGTTGCCTTGACGTTGGTAGGGTCGACCACGTGGAATATCCTCGCAATTTTCATGGAACAATCCATTGGCTACGATTGCGGTACGTATCGCTTTTACGTTTGTGTTGAGTTGAGTAAATCCGGTGGTGAGTTCTTCCACGACCTTCCACAAGTTTTCAAGACTACGGTCACCACCGTTGTCTTGATTTTTTTTCTCCATCGTTAGCCATCAGGATACTAACCAGAGCCCTGATACCAACTGACGTAGAACGAAAACAGGGTAAAACACAAAACTTGAGAGAACTTCAAAATTCAGGAAAAGTCTATTATCAAAATTGTAAAAAACGAGAGACTACATCAATATTTATACTAAGGAATTGTAATCTAAATTGGGAAACTACTAAAATAAAATAAATTAACAAATCCTAATTAAACTAGGAAGAGGAATAATAAAAGATAAGGATTTGTTTCCCAATTAATGATGCACATTATATGGAAAGAAGCAATATGGAAGATTTATCGTTGACGTCTTTTATCCGACTTTTGTTTATTCGTTCCTTTTCTGAACTTCCCATTGTTCCATATATGAATCGGCAAGGGCCTCAATTTTCTCCGCATCATGGAGCTTGTGACAACTGTTCTAGGTAGATAGCATTAATTTTTAACCTTGTGACCACCACCAAATAAGGCAATATCAGACTTTCTTTCTTCCTGACATGTTTTTTTTCCTACCCTTTCTTGTGTTCCTTTTGCTCAAATTGATCTCGAATGGTCAATTTCACAAGTCAACCACAACCAAATTTGGGAGACTTCCAAATCTCTTTTGTTCTAGAAAAGTTTCATCATGCTTATTTTCAACTCTCAACTTTCTTTCTTCCTAAATGGTTTCTTCCCAATGCTTTTAACTCAACCATCACCACCAAATTTGGAAGGTTCAAATGTTCTCTTTCTATCGATCAAGCTTTTCCTATTCCCAAATTCATGTCTTCAAGACAGATTTATTGACAGGTTCTTAACAAGGTAGTATAGATAATTGAGGTTGGAAGCTTTTGTTTTCTCCATTCTCTAAAACCTTGCAAGCTCCCACCAAGTTAAGCTTGTGATTTTGGTAAAATAATGAACTTCATTGAACATTCTCTCATGTAAATCTCGGGCACCAACCTCCATATGTTGTAGACATACTTTTTCAATTTTGCTACATTCATTTAGTTTTCTCCCAAAAGATGGGTTCAGTCCCTTTAGGTTTCTAATCTTTATATATTTGTTATGGATGAAGTTGTACTTATTTTACCATGCCATTCTTGTTAATCTTCATTTACACCATGCATGGTTATCTCTTTCTACGTTCATTGATATTTACGTTTCTATAGTTTTGCAAAACAATGGCGTTCATAACCTCTTTTTACGTGATGACAATCAACAATTTTTAATGCGTTTGTCCTTTTTCCCAAAATATTAGAAGACTGTTGGATCATAAATTGTATTCAAGATTAAAGTTAAAGTTAAGGGTTTAAACTGTAATTGTGATAAAGTTAATTAGAGGGTTTATTATGTAATAATCTAATAGTTATTAAGCTATTGGGCCCAAGCCCATTAGAAAGCCCATTAAGGTTAAAGCCCATATGGCCTGGGTATTTAAAGTTTTGATTAGTTTAGTTTTAGGTTAACCTTGTAAGAACTCTGATAATTTTCTAAATAGTCGCTGTAAGTTTTCTCTGTATTCAAAGGGTATCAAGAACACTCAAGGGTTTCATTGTTTATTCAAGGGATTGGTACGTTATTATTAATCTTTATATCTCTTGATTATTATTGTGTTGCTTGATTACTTGATTGATTGTTTACCAACTAGAATAAATCTGGGATAACAATTGGTATCAGAGCCAAAAGAATCAAATTTTTTTTTTACTATTCATCGAAAAATACTGTTCATCGAAAATCACTGTTCATCGAGTTACTATTCATGCAAAGTACTGTTCATCGTATTTCATGAATCTGTTATCGAATCCGGTCGATTAGTATTTGATTATTTGTGTTTTTGGGTTACATTCGATCGAAGGATTGCTTATTTGATTTAATTGTGTTTATCGGTCGAATTAATTTTCTGGGTTTGGTTTCGGTCTAATACCAGTTATTCATCGTGTTCTTCGGTCATTCATCGTGTTTATCGATATTATTGTTTGACCGATACCTATTCGACCTTAGCCTTCGACCGAGTGTTTGTAAACACCGGTCCTTACTTCGACCGAATAGTTGTGATCTCCGGTCATTCCTTCAACCGGACCTTAGTATTCCCCGGTCTTTCCTTCGACCGGATAGGAGTATCGACCGGACCTTAGTGGTTTCCGGTCTAGTATTCGACCGGATACTTGTTAATCCGGTCTTGCACCTTCGACCGGATACTTGTTAATCCGGTCTTGTACCTTCGACCGGATAATTGTTTCTCCGGTCTTCCCATTCGACCGGATAATTGTTTCTCCGGTCTTCCCATTCGACCGGATAATTGTTTCTCCGGTCTTCCCATTCGACCGGAGACCTTGTTACTCCGGTCTTGCCATTCGACCGGGTACTTGCATACTCCGGTACTTAGCGGGACCCCCGTGCTAAGTCTGCGAAGGGGGACAAAAGTTTTGTGCTTGATCAAAATCTTCTTAATTTTTCAGTATTTTTTTCATAGATATTAGTGATTTATACTGTGTGCGAGGACTGCATTTGATTATTTTTGGAAATTTATTTTCTCTGAAAATTTTTGAGTGTAGTCTTTACTTTTGATTCTAACGATCTCATCTAGTTGGTTGTCTTGGTACAGAAAAGTCTATTTACTAACCGTACAGCTAAGATGTCGAATCAGCTTCTCTCGATGGGTTCTCAAATCAAACCTCCTGTCCTCGTGGCAAATGAGTATCAGCAGTGGAAGACAAGAATGATTCAGTTTCTGAATCACAAGAACAGAGAGTTCATGACAATAATCATTGAAGGTCCCAAAACTCCAATGATCACAGTAAAGGGTCAACCTGCTACAGATTCCTCTACTGAAATTCCTGACAGAGATATTCCTAAACCTGTTCAGTTCTTCACTGAAAAGCAGAAAGACCAGCTCAAGTTAGAAGAAGAAGCTCTAATCTATCTGACGATGGCAATTCCAAACGACATCTACAATCGTGTCGACAGTCAGAGTACTGCTAAAGGAATCTGGGATGAACTAGCAAGGCAGTTTGAAGGAAGTGAAGCTTCTATTCAAGCTAAGCAGAATCTGTGCATAAATGCTTACGAGGGATTTCATGCCAAAGAAGGAGAGCTGCTTTTAGATACCTACAATAGGTACAACATTATTCTCAATGACTTGCGGAGGAACAAAATCGCCAAATCTGCTTCTGAGATAAACTACAAGTTCATCAAGAATTTGAATCCAGAATGGAAGAACTTTGCTATCAACCTCCAGATGTCGAAGAATATGGCTCGAGAAAATGTCACCGACATCTTCTCTACTCTTGCTCAACATGAGGATGAGGTGAGATCTATGAATAATGAGTCTAATCATCTGAAGGATTCTGTGGCTCTCATAGCCGGCAAAGGTTCTGTATCCTCTGCAAGGTCGAAGAAAAAGGCGTCTAAAGCTTTAGTTACCGAAGTTACTGACTCTGAATCTGATTCAAGCAATGAAGAACTGGAAGTTGATTCAGATCCTGATATTCAAAAGTTCTCTGAAGACTTGGCTCTCATTACGCGACGATTCAAGAAGAGCTTTGGCAAGAAAAGATTTTACTCAAAGCCAGAGTATGATGGATACAAGAAAGAGAAGTCTGAGATGCGATACAAGCCGAGGCATGGAAAGAGAGAGGAAGGACGAGAAGATCGGAAGGAAGATAGAAGAGAAGGAAAGAGAGAGGAGAAGCGAGAAGAGCGAAAGGATGAACCAGGAAGATGCTACAACTGTGGAAAATTTGGGCACTTCTCAAGGGACTGCAAATTCAAGAAAGTGAAGAACTCAGAGTACTACTCAAGAAAGTCACTAATTGCCAAGAAAGCTGAAGAAGGAAAAGTACTAATGGCTGAAGAAGAGAACTGGTTGTTCCAAAGTTCTGATGACGAGGAGCAAGCACATTTCACCCAAGTTTCTTACATGGCAAAGCTGGAAGGTGACGATGAAGACTCTGAGACACAATCCGAAGAAGCAAACTCTGAGGTAAGTGAAAATTCTGAACTTATTGAATCTTTAATGGCCCAAATACATGGCATGAAAGATGAATTTGCTTTACTGAAAGGCAAACTTAGCTCTGCACATCAATCTGTTTTAAGCTTTCGTGATGAAAATGCTATTTTAAAAGTTGTTGTGGAAGAAAAGGAAAAGGAAAAAGATGATTTAAAAGCTGAAAAAGAGTCTTTAAAAGAAAAAATATCTGGTTTAGAAACAGATCTTGTGAATCTTAATGCTGAAAAGGGTGAGTTTCAAATCAAATTTGAAGTTTGTTATAAAGAAAGAAATGAAGCTTACACCAAAATAAAGCAACTGGAGGACATTAACATGAAACGAGGTCAGACTGAACAAACATTAAATCTGTTGACCAATAAACTCCAAGACGAAAGGTTTTACAAACTTAAACCAGGTTTGGGTGTGCCAATTAATGAAATTTTGAAAAAGGCACCGGAGCACCTATATAATTTTGATAAATTTGGCTCCGCAATAAAACCCATTCCTGACATTCGCGCTACTTTTGTTGAAGCAAGTTCTCCTAAACCTTCTGAAGAGACCAAAGGTCAAGAAGAAATGAGAAAGAACAAGTCTGGTGACACTGATTCTCAAAATCTTTTTAAATCTGTTGGTTTTACATATGGTGATTTGAACGAAAGCTATGCAACTCGAAAGATTGAATTTACTGAGTTTGAATCACTATTTACCACACCTTCTAAAGAATCAGTGAGCACCAACACAGTTCTACCTGAGACTGCATGCAAAATTGATGAGTATGAATCGGATGTTGATCCATCTACTATACCATCAGTCTCAACTCCCATTGCTTCTAAACCTTTACTTCCTGAAGAGGTTGAAGAAGTTACTGCTACCGCGGATGAATCTTGTGTTCAAAATGATAAAACGGAGTTTATTGAGTCCATGACTGAAGAGATATTCTCTGATATGATGAATGCATCAGACTCTGATCCTGTTTCTGATTTAAAGGGATCAAATTCTGTGGATGGTAATACATCTGAATTGATGAAGCAAATTGATATGTTGCAACAATCTCTTGATGAGGTTGAACATGAAAACTTTGATCTCAAACATAAACTTGAAAAGTCTTTAAAAATAAATCAAGAGCTTTGCACTGAGATCAATGATTTGAAAATTACTTTGTTTAAAAATGCTTCAAATGAAAAACAGATGTTAAATGATCCAAGCTGGAAGGTAAGAACCAATCCAGAATTTGATGCTCCTGCAAAACCTACAGTTGCTTACTCTGATTGTCCTGAATATCCTCCAAGTATTTTTGAAAAGGGTGAGACTTCAAAGAGCACTAGAAAAGAACCACCTTCTAAGTTAGAGACTAACAAGGTTCCTGTTTCTGTTTCAGATATAAGAGGAAATGGAGTTGGGAAGAGTAAGAAGAATAAAGATCTTAGTTTGAATAAAAAGAATAGTTTGAATTCTAGTAGTTGTTCTACAGACAGTGTAATTTTGAATAGTACTTCTTTTGATAAACATGAATGTAAGATTTGTTCCGATAAATCTAAGTTTATGAATTTTGCTCGAAAGAATCTTTATTGCAAACACTGTTGGGATAATTCATTCAAATACTACTCCCCTCCTAAGTCCAAAAAGAATAAAAGCAAAGCTAAGATGAACTCTAAGTCTAATTCTAATTCTGATTCTTCTACACAACCAAAAGTGTATCGTGCTAAGGTTGCCAATCCTACTTCTAAAAAGCACTTTCAGGAATTGAATGTTAAGATGGTTTGGAAATGGGTTCCAAAACCGCGTTATGAATGGAGAGTAAAAGTCAAACCTGAGGATATTCCTGAATTGCTTGATGCTAACCGCGAAGGACCCATCTTGATATGGGTGCCTAAGCAAAACTAATTGTCTCTTTTGCAGGCCTGTCGATTGTGGGTAATAGATTCCGGATGTTCACGCCACATGACAGGATTCAAGCACCTCTTGCATAACTATGTGGAGGAGCCTGCCGGAGCAGTTAGATTTGCAAATTCTGAAGCCGAAGGACACGTCAGAGGATATGGAATGCTCGATAACGGTGTTGTGAAGATTCAAAAAGTGCTATATGTTGAAGGACTTGATCACAATCTATTCAGTACCAGTCACTTCTGTGACATGCAATATCAAGTCCGCTTCACAACCACTCATTGCTATCTAGAAGATCACGATGGTTACGAAGTCTTCAAAGCTGAGCGCCATGGAAATCTATACTATGTAGATTTCCCTACACTGTCTGCCACACGTCCAGTATGTCTACTAGCCAAAGCTTCTAAAGCACAATCATGGACGTGGCATCGACGCTTGTCTCATCAGAATTTCCGATCTATAGCGAAGCTACAAAGACAAGGTCTGGTCAAAGGTCTACCAGAAATGAGGTTCGAAAAAGACTCACTCTGTTCCGCATGTGAGTTGGGCAAAATGAAGCGTAGCTCCTTCAAGTCCAAAGCTGACTCATCGACCTCATCAGCACTGGAACTTCTTCATATGGACCTTTGTGGCCCAATGCGCACAGCATCTATCAACGGAAAGAAGTATGTGTTGGTAATGATAGATGACTACTCAAGGTATACATGGCTCGAGTTTCTTCGCAACAAGTCAGATGCGCCAGAGTTGATTATCGCTTTCATCAAGCGTATTCAAGTACGCCTTCAACTGCCAGTCAGAATCATTCACAGTGATAATGGCACGGAGTTCAAGAATAACATCCTGAAGAGTTATCTTACTTCCGTGGGTATTTCACATAATTTCTCCGCCGCCTACACTCCGCAACAAAACGGCATTGTTGAACGGAAGAACCGCACTCTGGTTGAAGCAGCTCGTACTATGCTTGCTTACTCAGATCTACCCATGTACCTTTGGGCCGAGACAGTCGCTACAGCATGTTTTACACAGAACCGTACCATTGTGGTCAAGCGATTTAATAAAACAGCATATGAGTTAATCAACAATCGTACACCTAATATCAAATTTCTTCGTGTTTTTGGTTGCAGGTGTTACATTCTAAAAGAGCGTCAAGGATTATCAAAGTTTGATAAGAAAGCAGATGAAGGATATCTCGTTGGATACTCTCTGACATCCAAAGCTTATCGAATTTACATTATTCGAACAAAGACGGTTGTTGAGAGCATGAATGTCTCCTTTGATGAGAATTCAACAAGGACTTCTGGACACAACAGTTCAGAACTCGGTCTTAACGACAAAGCTTCTATTCAAGCAAGAATAGAACCAGCTATAACAGGATCATCTTCTTCAAACTCTAACTCTACTTCATCTGAGTTAGATTTATTGTTTATTGATGCCTTTGATGATATATGTGCAGATTTTGAAAAAGGCATATCAACATCAATAACAAGTGGAACAAACTCGGAGGTCCCTACTATATCTGAAGACATGCCTGGACCTTCCGACGAAGTCACTGACACTTCAACTCCATCAGGTACAACTACACCATTAGTTTCTGACTCTTCTAATACTGAATCTGTCTCTGGAAACGAAGTCCCGAGCACTTCAACCGCTAGTCCAGAAGCTTCAGTGTCAGAAACACCAGTACAAGATGTCCCGAGTACATCTGTGGAGCAACCTGCCGTACAAGATGACAACGATGCATCAAATACGCAACAAGCAGTTGATGCACTACCAAGCACACATCGTTGGACTAAGGATCATCCCCTGGAAAACGTGATAGGTGACGTACAATCTGGTGTCACAACAAGATCTGCAACAGCTAACTTCTGCATGTTTTCAAGCTTCCTCAGTTCCTTAGAGCCAAAGAAAGCGGATGAAGCTCTACGTGATCCTTTCTGGATTTCTGCTATGCAAGACGAGCTTCTACAATTCGAAAGGAACAAGGTATGGCGCTTGATCCCACTACCTAAAGGTAAATCCGTTATTGGAACAAAGTGGGTGTTCAGAAATAAGAAAGACGAAGCTGGAGTAGTCGTGAGAAACAAAGCTCGATTGGTCGCCAAAGGGTATTGTCAACAAGAGGGCATTGACTATGATGAAACATTCGCCCCGGTTGCAAGGATCGAAGCCATCAGAATCTTTCTAGCCTATGCAGCGCACAAAAACTTTACAGTCTATCAGATGGATGTAAAGTCGGCTTTCCTGAACGGCGTTCTGCATGAGGAGGTCTATGTGGCTCAACCTGAAGGTTTCGTTGATTCTCATCACCCTGATCATGTCTCTGTTTTAGACAAAGCGCTTTATGGTCTTAAACAAGCACCGCGAGCCTGGTATGAAACTCTCACTAAATTTCTACTTGCTTCTGGTTTCAAGAAAGGTACAGTAGATACAACCTTATTTCTTAAAAGGCAAGGTGATGACTTGATTCTTATTCAGATTTATGTTGACGACATAATATTTGGGTCGACAAATCCAAAATTTTGTAAGAACTTTTCAAAGATAATGGAAACAAAGTTTGAGATGTCGATGATGGGTGAATTAAATTTCTTTCTTGGTCTACAAGTAAAGCAATTACCCGAAGGCATATTTATTAATCAAGCTAAATATATAAAAGATATTTTGAAAAAGTTCAATATGTCAGATGGTTCAGTCATGAAAACACCAATGGCTACTGGTACACTCTTAGACGCGGATCCCTCCGGGAAGCCTGTTGATCAAAAGGTGTATCGTAGCATGATTGGATCTTTACTTTATCTGACTGCCAGTCGCCCGGATATAATGTTTGCCACATGTTTTTGTGCGAGATATCAGTCTAATCCTAAAGAGTCGCACTTAACTGCTGTTAAGCGAATCCTTAGATATCTCAAAGGTTCTCCTAATCTAGGCCTTTGGTATCCAAAGGATTCTCGTTTTGAACTAACTGCCTTTACAGATGCTGATCATGCAGGTTGTAAGCTAGACCGGAAAAGAACCTCTGGATCATGTCAATTCATAGGTGACAAACTTGTGAGCTGGACTTCAAAGAAACAAAACTGTGTTTCAACATCCACTGCCGAGGCTGAGTATGTAGCTGCTGCTAGCTGCTGTTCTCAAGTCCTCTGGATGACGACACAGTTAAGGGACTTTGGATACAACTACAAGCGCGTTCCGATTTATTGTGATTCCAAGAGTGCAATATCTATAACTGCTAATCCGGTACAGCACTCGAAGACCAAACATATAGATGTACGCTATCATTTCATCAAGGATCATGTAGAAAAAGGTAATATTGAAATGCACTTTGTTCAAACTGACTTCCAGTTAGCTGATCTTTTCACCAAGCCATTGGATGAAAAGCGATTTCAATTTCTAATCAGCAAACTTGGTATGTTGAACATGTCTTAAACCTTACTCATGATTCAAGGGGGAGTATTCCAAATCTTGATAGTGTGTTATTTTCCAACTGTTGTTAACAAGAAAGGAATCATTTTCATAAATGATTACCATTGTTTCTTTCACTTATGCAGGTTGGTTCAAGTGACTATGGCTTCTAATCACATCGGATTAGAACCCGCACTTCATGGCTCTATCTATTTTTTTTATATGCTTTATTTCCTTATTAAAAAAAAAAAAAAAAAAAAAAAACCTATAGTGATTTAAGGGGGAGAATATCTGTGATATTAACAGATTTTTGGATACTTAAATGCTTATCTGACCGTGTGTTCTTAAAGATAAATACTTGTGTTTTATCTTGTCAATATACTTTGTCAAGTATTCATACACATAACGGTTCAGCACATTCTATTTAACTTTGTTATTACCATGTATCAAAAGTTAAATCTTTCTATGGTAATACTCACGTTAGTTGTATTCACTGTTGATTGAATCAAACGTCATTTCATGTGCTTTCATTGAACATATGTTTATATATTGTTCATATAAACAACATTCGTTTTTGATTCTCCAAAATCTTATTCTTCATGACAAAATGATATGAGCTTAATTGTCAAACTCTTTTAGTTTGAGGGGGAGAATTGCATCGTCAAACATCTTCTGTTTTGACATCTCCGAATATTTTATTCTTCATGTAACAAGTGGTATTTGTGCTTACAAAACTCTTGTTGAACAACATGTATTTTTAGGATAATACATGGGATTCAGTGTGTGAGCTTAACAGAGCTTCCATGGATTCACGATAACCAGTGTTTCCTACCCAGGAAGTATTCCCTGAGTGATTGAGGGGAGAAGGGTCAAAAGATTTGAGTGTTGGTGTGTGAAAAGAGGTAAAATGAAAAAGAGAGATTGGTTAGACGTGAGCATTAAAAGAAAGAGGGTGAGAGAACAGAGTAAAAGAATATTAAACTCTGCACCAAACTTCTTTCTGAGCCGGGCAGCCACATAATCTGATTGGTTCACATTCTTTGGTGACCATCATTGAAATAGGCACCTAGCCCATGCCATCTCTTGCATACAACCTCACCAGCTACTCATTCTTTTCTCAAAAAGAGAATGTTTCACATTTTCTGGGGACACATCACATACGCTATTGGTTCTTCATTTGGAAGATACTAATATTGAAAAAGAAGGAAAGTTGCCCCACCTTCGAACCTTTCTCATGCACATTGAGTCTTTGTACAATTTGTTGCTGTCTCAACAAGTTTACATACTTTGAGCCTATATTGAAAAGCAATTATCTATGCTTAATTCTTTCATACACATGCACGAGCACACAGAAATTTGTTTTCTGTCAGAACGTTCATAGATAACCATGTGTTATTCGATGATTGAATGGAAGACCTGGGGAGTCTACATCAAACCAGCTCCTTATATAGTAACTTTGTGTTACTCAGTGACTTTGTGTTATTGACAGGCATTCTAACTGAGTCATTTGTTGATTCAGGGTTACACTTATTAACTGTTTGAATTTGAAAAAATTTGAATGGTCACTACTTTTTATTTGAATCTGAAAAGATTGAGATAATCACTCTTTCCATTTGGAGAGACTGCTCTTATTTCATACAGGGCTCGTTACATGATGAAGACTATGCTTACATGATGATCATACACAAAGGGGGAGATTGTCTTAAAAAGGGGGAGATTGTTTTGCCAAGTTTTGATGATGTTGATTCTCACCACTCATAAAAAAGGGGGAGAAGATATAAAAAGGGGGAGAAGATACAAAAAGGGAGAATACAATCTGAAGATCTGAAGATATTCAAATTTTCAAAGATTTTAAAGATTTGAAGATTGTTTAAAGATATCAAGTTTTGAAGTTTTGAAGCTATCAACGTCATATCTGAAGATTCTCAGAAGAAAAGAGAAGACCCGAAGACAATTGCAAATTTTTTTTAATCTTGAATCCAAAGGGGGAGATTGTTGGATCATAAATTGTATTCAAGATTAAAGTTAAAGTTAAGGGTTTAAACTGTAATTGTGATAAAGTTAATTAGAGGGTTTATTATGTAATAATCTAATAGTTATTAAGCTATTGGGCCCAAGCCCATTAGAAAGCCCATTAAGGTTAAAGCCCATATGGCCTGGGTATTTAAAGTTTTGATTAGTTTAGTTTTAGGTTAACCTTGTAAGAACTCTGATAATTTTCTAAATAGTCGCTGTAAGTTTTCTCTGTATTCAAAGGGTATCAAGAACACTCAAGGGTTTCATTGTTTATTCAAGGGATTGGTACGTTATTATTAATCTTTATATCTCTTGATTATTATTGTGTTGCTTGATTACTTGATTGATTGTTTACCAACTAGAATAAATCTGGGATAACAAAGACTTTTCTTAATTGTACCGCCCTATTGCACATCTCCAAGACTTGTGCTATTCAAAATGTTTCATCTACAAAGATGATTTGCCTTGCTGGCTCTTAATATAGTTTTTAGTTTTCATGTTTACCAAAATTTTACAAGTTGTGGTTCCTAACAGTCGATTTCCTTTGCGAAGAACACGTATTTCTGTAGTAGCTTTCAGGTTTGTTCAGAAATGTCTCTTTTAATCTCTTTTGGTACTGCAATCAAGCTTTGTTATGCTACCATCGAGATCCACTTGTAGAACTTACATATGAGAAAGTGAATGAAAGGGTTAGGTCCAATTATGATTTTCAAGGTTTTCCTTATTTTGATTCCTCATTTGTGTTATATTCTTAGCCATTTAATTTGTTGGTTCCCATTGTATTTTAGTTTTCATGGTTTTTGGTCTACTTTCAATTGTGTTCACAAACAATTATATATCATCATTATGTTGGAAAATTTAGTAAAAATATATGTTTTTTTACCAACTTTGGACACATTTAAATACATATATATGTATTATATATAATTAACTCTTAGTGGGTTTGTGTTCTCCTATATGAGAGCATCAAAACGATGTATAATGTGTCCAAACCGGAGTGTGTGTGAATGAGATATCGATACTCAAAGTTGAGTACTTGGATGAACTTAAAAAAAAACAAGTGGGTGTGGGAAAGTATCCACATAGGAAGGAGTAAAATTTTAATGGTTTATAACCATGGAAGTGTGAGGGGTTTACAAGCTCCTTTGAATGGTTTTACTCCATCATCTACCCGCGCGCAGGAGGGGGTGCCTATTGAGGATTTCGTAAGCTAAAATCACCGAACTTGTATGTGAGCGCGACCTGCGGACATTAATGCAGCTCCGAAATCTCGAGCTCGCGCAACTTGGTTATGCTAATTTTCATTTTGACCCAGTTTAAAAAATTTTGTAACTGAAACGCATTGTAGATGAATAATTAATTCGTTTAATTATCGGTTATCGGTTAATTACGAATTACTATAAAAAGGGGGTTTGGTTTCATTCCAAAACATACGATACAATTCTCTAAAAATATCTGTTGTTGTACCCTGGGAACAGACGACGAATCTGTTTATGGGAATCGTGTGTAACACGAGCCTCAACTTTTGTTTATTTTTATCCTTCTTCTATGTAAATTATTTCTTAAACCAACGTTGCTTAATTTGCACTAATATATGTATGATTAAAATATATATGAAACCAACAATAACATCCATCATAATTAATCCTCAATGTTGTTTATAGCTGCTGTGTTGGAGCTTTTAAGAAATTTATATAAGGTTGACTTCTTCAATGTATGGACAAGATTGGATTTTGTGTTGCTACAACTATTTTAGTGTAGACCAAAGGTTTTTTGGTGGATGTCTCACCAATTTCTTTTGATTTTAGTATTGGATATTACCATTTGTTTTCATTATGTCAATTTGTTGTGGAATTTGATGGGTTGTTGACTCACTTACATCTTCAATGTTATACTTCTTGTTAGGTTCTATTTTATATCATGGGTATGGATTTTACATATCATTAAATGATTCATAAGAATTTAAATTCATTTTGACACCTCATATCTCATAGGATTGAGTTTTTGATAGATTCAAACCAAAACGGAGCTAACTAAGCTATGATGTCTAAAATATGATGAAAACTCATTTTGATGGACAAAAAAACATGATATTGCTTAGAATTTATTTAGACTACTAAATGCTTATGATATTGACAAAAAAAAATATCAGAAGGAATTTATCAAGAAAAAAGTGGAGAAATGTAGTTGGTTTATTATTTTACATTTCATAAGTTGACCACTAAATAAATATGTAGATATTTTTTAGAATTTAAATAAACTACTAAACGCTCATTTGATATTGGGATGGATAGCAAAGTATAAGGTAACACAAAACACTGAAGTGCACTTGCTAGCAAGAAAAATAAAAGTTGCGCATTTGGCAGACACTACAAATAAAATATAATACAATGTAGAAAAATAGTAGAACTAGCAATGCTCCCTCAAAGAGATTCAAATTGGAGAAGTTCGGACTCAAGTTGGCTCACGCTAAAATCATTGTTTACAAATCAGATGCCTTTTCCCTCACCCTTCATACCTATTTAATGAACTCTCAAAGATAATTTCCTGTTTTACCCTTTAGCGACTAAATACTCATTCCCAAAAAGCCTTGCACCTCTTAACTAAACATTATTGAACTTACTACTAATATTACCTTTACTACTAGCATTCCTATCAAATAGCAACTTCCAGGGTATAACAAAATCATGCTTGTTTTAATCTAATATTTGGAGAATCATGTTTTGTGCTTTTCATATGTATGGTGTGCTACGTAGCTTAGACTTGGCTTTTGTTTTTAGAATTGGGTTTTTATTTTTAACTTGTAGACTTTGGTTTTTATTTTCAAATTGTTTGGTTTATATCCATATTTGACTCTTGAGTTTCTTGCCAATAAAATGTGATGTGCATGAAAAATGGACTGTGTAGGATAGGTTGCGGTAGGCCAAAATTGAGCGAGAATAAGTTAGTATTGAAGATATTTCAAGTGTTAAAGAGCCCAAGAGCATAATAAATTGTTGGAACTTAGTTGAGAAAGAGTGAAACTTAGTCCCACATAGGAGCCAAGACAATTTTTGTCCCACTTAATAAACCCAAACCATTGAGCATTAAATGAATCATTTAATTGCTTGGCTTGGATTGTGGTGTACATGGTGGGGTGGGAATTTCTCACGGACAGAGACTGTCGTGGGTCTCCGCACGGGTGCACTCGCGCCACAAGCCGCGCGAACTCCCTGACAGTTAATTTCAGTTGGTGGAGAAACCTATAAAACCTGCACATATTTTCTCACGTTTTTCCAACGAAAAATCATCAAAATCTGGGTTTCCTCTCTATCTTCTTCATCTCCAAACATCATTTAATTCGCTAGATTCAAGTTATGAACTTGAATACGATTGTTGTATCCTCAAGACAACGCCGATACACCAGGCGAATTTTTGTCTTAGGACATTGCGTTCTTCGCGGGTCTCAATCGATTTTCTTGGAACGACGAATCTTTGAATACGAGTAAGATTTTCGTGATTATGTTGTTGTTTTATGTATTCTACATGAATTTGCTTGTTTTTCCTTTTATTTATTGAGTTAATATTTATACACCTTTGGTGTGGGGTTTATCATACCTAACATAAATGTGTTTCATGAAGCAAAGAATGCACCTGAACTTTGCTATTGTACGTTAGTTGACAGTTAATTAGGTTAGTTGAACCTTTGTTAGACATAGGCATAGAGCTTTAATTATACCCTTGTGTCTATGATATCAACAATGTCTTTTGACTAATAAATGAATAAAAAGAAGTTTTTACGGGATAAACAAGGTAAAACTAACTGTTACATATATGAACTCTTTTAACTGATTCATATATGAATCAGTTAATTGGTTCATATGTGAATTACAAAGGTTCATATATGAATCTGTTAATTAGTTCAATTGATTCACATATGAACTTACAGTTAATTAATTTATATGTGAATCAGTTAATTGGTTTATATATGAATTACAAAGGTTCATATATGAATCAGTTAAAAGAGTTCACATATAAACATATAATTCATACGTGAATCATACATGTTCATATATGAGTTCGTCCCGTGGATTTGTAAAAATTATGAAACTGTCCTTCTATTTTTGGAATAGCGTCAACTTTTGACCCGTCAAAGACGTAATTGATGACCTGTAAAAGACGCAATAGCTAACCAGTCAAAACTGATCTTGACCAAATGAAAGGGTAGGATTATTTCTCATATATTTAACATTTCTTATATGAACCTCTCCATATATATATATATATATATATATATATATATATATATATAGTCTAGATAATATAAATAATTTAATTAATAAATGAAACATGTTTTTTCATTGATTTTTTAATTGTGGAAAAACAATTTTCTAAAAAAATTAATATCTTAAACGTTACTAAAGATTTATTTTAATTAAATCGGATAAGTATGATTTAATTTTTTTAGATTTAATAAGTATAAATATGTAAGTTTCAGTTTAAAAAACAGCCATAAATATTTTGAGAATTAGAATTAACTATATTATATAGTATTTATAATTAATATAATGATACACTATTTATGATAAAAAATATTTTAATAAAAATACATTATATTTATGATGAATAATATTCATCAATATAAATTAATATTAATCATGAATTATATATAAAATTTTTGGTTCTCTAATTCTTAAAATATTTAAAATTTTTATTTAAAATTTTCTCAAATTATATATAATAAATAAATATTTTTAATTAGAAGTGTAATAGAAAAATCATAAAACATAAGAACATATTTTATTGTGCAACATATTTTAGTCAGTGTTCAAAAAGACGCACCATGGCGTGTGTCATGGTGCAATATGGCGCAAGACGCGTCTCCGCCGTTACGAAATAGCCCATAACGTTTCTGTAAGGCGTGACTCACGCTATGGCGCCTTAAGGCGCGCTGCGGCGTGGGTTTTTTCTAAGACGTGATTTTTTTTTTAAAAAATTATTTTTTTTAATTTTTAAATTTTTTTTTATCTTTTGTGCTTATACATTTTTAACTTTAGATTTAACATTTTTATAAATTTATCTAATCAATCAGTCACAGTTTCACGAAATAATAAACGTTATGGACTCACGATTAAAACGATGTTGTAAAATTATCTTTCTATGTTCTATTTTAAATATTAAATCAAAAACTATTTTTATACTATTAATTTATATAATTTTTTTTCTCCCAATATGAATGTAATACTTTAGTATCATTATTTGATTATAATAATATATATAAAACATATATATATATATATATATATATATATATATAATTTTGAATATGACATACAAATTTGTCGCCTTATGTCACGCCTTGAAAAACGCCGCGACCTCGCCGTGGCGTGTAAGGCTTAAGGCTTGACCTTGCCGTCACGCCACGCGTCACGCTATTTTGAACGTTGATTTTAGTAGTCCGATACTTGATTTTGGTTTTTCATCTTGTATTTATATTGCATTTATTTGGTCGTGAAAGTTATTGGGCGGCAATTATAATATCGCCACTTGTAAACTTTTCTATATGAAGGTTTGATTTTTAATAATTGATATATGGGAGCCGGTTTTATTTTTAAATAGTCTTTGTTATTATATATAAAAAATTGTATAGTCTATAAAAAAAGATGACAATATTAACAAAGACAGGATCCCTTGAAATTGCTGGTTTACACAAACTATGTTATGTTTTTTTTGGCACTATTCACGATATGTTCATTATATATTGAAGTGTGTAATCGTTGGATTGTTTTAAGGTACCTGACTTTTATTTCTCTTTTTTGTTTATAGCAGCAGTGTGTTACGGTATTGGGCTCTCGTTTTTTGTGATGGCCGAGGAGAACAATAAAAACACGCCGTGTGTGGAAGCCCAAGAAAATCTTCCATGTGAGTTGATTTACGTTCTTTTTTTTAATTCACTAGATAATACACAAGTGTTATGAACTTTACTGTTTATTCTTAATGATTACTTGGCTGGTAAGTAATGGAAATGCGGTTTAAAGTATCGTCATCATTGTTTTTTTGGGCATATACATTGCAGCTACGAAAACAATCTGGCCAGAACTCGTGGGGATGAAGGCCGAAGATGTGGAAAAAAAGATAAAGGAAGAGATGCCGAGGGCTACGGTTCACGTGATTCCTCAGGATAGTTTTGTTACAATGGACTTTGTGTCGAGTCGAGTTAGGTTATTCATCGACTCGTCTCAAAATGTTGTGAGGGCACCAAGAATCGGCTAGATGTGAGGGTTGAACACACTATATGAAGATCAATCCAATCCTATGTATACTATGAATATAAATAGGCACATTCAATATGCTTTCTTATATCATATATTCCTATGTGTTTGAATTAAAGCTACAAAAAAGACGATATTTTCAGCAGCTCTCAGCAGATATCAATCTTGTTTGTGCATTGACTCTATCAAATCTTGTCCTCATGCCCCTAACATGAATTTGTGATACATGATCTTATGTTTTTCTTTGTATGTCGATTGTGCTAGGAAAATGTAATTTTCTGCTCAAATCCGCATTGTTGTCTTTCTCTATGGTCAACTTAAAGCGTTGCAGGCCTTCGGATGTTCCAAAGGATCATAAAAACTTTTTTCTTGTATTGCATCAATGGCCCTCAACTTGGCCTCCAACGAAGTATATATAGACAATTTTATATGTATGTCCATAAATCTCAGTACAACAAAATGGATTTGTTAGGACGTCAACTTTTATAATAAAATAATTAGTAGAACTTTTCAATTTATAAGACCAATAATTAAGCATCATATACAAATTCATCACTTGTGAAGCTACTATGACAAAACTACATGACCTAATATGTCATTTACTTAGGCATCGTTTGGTAAAAATAAGCTAGCTTTGCTTATAAGATAAGTACATGTTTGGATTGACATAAACTAGCTTATAAGCTAGCTTTTTGATAAACTACTTAGAGTAGCTTATGAGAAGCTTTTTATGATTATTCCAACTATACCTCATTAATATCCATTATTATATATTAATTATTAATTATTAATAATATTAATTATTGAAATCTATTATTAATTAATTAATAAATATTAATTAATATTATCTGAAAATTATAATATATGTTTTAGTTATACATTGATATATAGTTTTAATTATTTAGAATTATTGATAATTATGTCAATTTTTTTAATATTGATCAATATATTTTAGTTATCAATTATGATTATTTTTTTAATTATTATTTGATTATTTTTTTCATATTATATGTAACGGTTTTTTTAAAATCATAAGTTAATGTATATATATATATATATATCTATATATATATTTATATATTTTAAATTTGGTTTAAAATTCAAAATTTATAATATATTTAATAAATTTCAAAATTTTTAATTAACATATTATATTATTTACTACTTTATTTGTATTAATTAATATATTATATTACTATAAATTTATTTTATTTATATTATTAAATATTGTAATTGATTATTTTTGCTAGATGTCCTTTTTGGTAATTTTACGTCTTATAAGCTATTTTTTGCCAAACGTGAGTTTTTCATCAGCTAGCTTATCAGATACCAGCTAGCTTATCAGCCATCAGCTAGCTTATCAGCTAGTTTGCCAAACATAGCCTTAGTTGTTATCACTAAATTGGGTAACCTAATAAGACCCAACAAGTAAATTGTCAAATCAATTTTTTATATGATATTTTAAAAAGTCTTATATGAAACCTTTTTCTAAAAAATATTCTATAAAATAATAATAATGGCGAGTGTAACATCCTGATTTTCGTCCCGGTTGAAGAAAGTGTTGAATCGAGTAATCCGGTGAAGAAAAACTAAATATAGAGTATGGCTATAGTGCCATGCGTTAGTGACATCTATCATGGTAGCATCAGTCGTATTGTGAGCATGATCGTCTCGGCTATAGTGCTACGCGATAGTGAATTTGGCATGATTTAAGTCATGCAATTGTGATGATGGTAGGATAACGGGCATAATAACATAAGATGTACCGAGAAGTAGGGCATCTGGGAAATTATACCATACGATTGGAACGGTAGCTGGCATGATAGCATATGATGTACCGAGAGTTGGTGCATCTGGGCATTTCTGCCATGTGATTGCCATAATGGCACGATAGCAAATACGATTGCATCATTTAGCATGATTGTGCCATGTGATTGTGACACTATAACAATCGTCAGGCACAATAGCATCAGATGTAGCAATAGATGGTGCATATAATGCAAGTTAGAGGGTACATTTCACGTGTCAAAAGATTAATGGATGCATTTCCTTGTCCTATTTCTTGAGCATGCTTTGGACTGCATGTGTAAGAAGTGGCAGGAAGTTGGTAAGCACAATTGTAGACAAGAAAACAATCATACTATGTACTTTCGTCTTTCTGTGCAAGAGGATAAGACACACATTAATATTGTAGAGCAAGACTCTTTGATCAGTGACGGCTTGAAATGCTGAGAAGCTTTTCTGTTATTGCTGACTCTTGGTTAGATTGTCATGCCTAGTAGATAACTCATGGTTTCACTAAATGTTGCTTCAATTCATTAGTAGGCTTTTCTTTTTCTTCAGCTATATCTTCGACCTTCGCTGAAGTTCCTTTCAGTTGAGGATTTGTCTTCAGGGATCACTTAAGCTAACTGTTACAATACATGTTCAACGATCACTTAACAGACTCAGTGTTGATCGCTGAAACTGAAACAAATAAACTAAAACAATCTTAAGTGATTTTTACTAAGTATAAGAATCATCATCAAATCACTGAGAGATTTTGGATCAACAATATCCACCTATTTAATGATGCCAAAGCAACATAAAGAAAACTACTCAAGTAAAAAAAAAGGAAACGAGACTCATAAAATAGTTGTTCCATTTACTATTTTAAGGGATCTTTTTCTGTTCTAAGATGGAGTAAAGTAGTTCACTGAAATTTCAATAAATTGTAAAGGATTACAAAGAGAAAAAATAAAATTACAAGTACAATGAAAGATATATAACTTGTTAGAGCATGATTATGTTGGATACAAGATCATGAAGACTAGAGGTCAAAGTACAAGAAGTCAAAAGCTGGAAAGTCAACTCTCAGTGAAAGTCAAAGTCAAAGTGTAATAAAAGTCAAAGTCATTGTATTTTGTTTTAGCCTTTTGTTTTATAGCTTAGTATAAATAGTTTGTATCTTGTGTGTCTAATAGACATATGACTTCAAGTTGTAAGTATGCATCATGTTTTCAACTTCTAGAGAGAGAGAAAGCTAGAGAGAGAAAGAGCATTCAGAGAGAACTTTGTAAACAGATTGTATTTGATTGAAATCAATATAACAGGTTGGTTTAAATCTGTTTAAATCTTGTTTTTGTTAATCAAAATTGAATTAGAAACTTGAATCTGGGACACACAATTGGTATCAGAGCAGATCCAATTTGAAATCTTTCAAGAAACGAAGTACGGCTCTGTGTTCGTAGAGTTTAGATTCAATTCTGATTTTGAGTTAGTTTTTCATGTTGTAATTGATTGGTTAGTGATCGAATAGAGTACTAGAACGAGTTTGTATAGTTTGATTAGTCAATTGCACTGTAATTTTCTTGAATTTTTGAAATATGTCAAGTTTGAGTTTCACGAGTTCGTTGTACACTGTAATGGATCAAATTGTATCAATTGTTGATTTTTGTTGAAATTCTTTGATAGGAATTTGTTCTAGGTGTATAAGTGATCGATCTTTCAAAGTTTCAGATCGAAATTCGAGTCTAGGTGAGTCTTTAGTCGATCCAGGGGTGTTTTTCTTCGAAAAACTGAAGAACTCACAAGACTCATCTCAGGAACTCGCAGAGTGTCAAGAATTCGTAATCTTTGAAAGAACTAGCAGAAAGCCTCAAGAATTCGTTGATATCATCAGATTTCACATTGTTAATTTCTGAAAATTTCACAAGGACAGAATTCGCAGTACTCTGTATTGCGAAAAGCATTGAATTCGTAATTGGGTCTTTTGCGAATTTCGTAAAATTCGCAGAGGATTAATTCGAAAAAGTTTAAGTTCAGAATTCGAATTTGTCTTTAATGCGAATTGTCCATAATTCGCATTACTGAGTGTTGAGAATTCTAAGAATTCGCATTATTCTGTTTTGCGAATTGCTCAGAATTCGCAGTTTTTTCGAGAAATTTTTGTCAAGGACATAATTCGTATCAAGAATTCGCATAAGACTAGTCTACGAATTTCTTGGAATTTGTAGAAGAGTAGTCTACGATTTCTTAGTATTTTACGAAAAGTTTTAAAAATTTTCTAAGTGTAGGATTCGTAAGTCTCTGTCTTGCGAATTCTATCACATTCTTGCTTGCGAATTCTGTTTGTTTCTTTTAGCTTGCGAATTCTAATTTCAATCTTGCGAATTCCTTGTGTTTTAAGTGAATCCTACGAATTCTTTGTATTTCAGAAATTTCTTTGTCTAGTTCATTTCAGTGTTATTCAATATTCTTGTGATTTCTATTGGACTAACGGTCAGTTTCAAGTTTCTTATTGCATATTTTCAATAGCAGGATGATTGAAGAGAAGCCCTAGCTATTGGGTCTGATGTCAAGCCTCCTGTTCTATTCCGAGGTGAATATGAACAGTCGAATGATCGATTTCTTGATTTCTTGAATATGAACATTAAGTTGTCTATCACAGATGGTCCTTTCAAGATTCCTATTACTGAAATTCTTGCTCCAAATAATGGATCAGATGATGATGAAGTTCAGACAAGGACAATTGAGAAAGAACTAGTTCAGCTCACTGATGCTCAGAAAAATCGGTCACAAGCTGATAAACAAGCCAAATCTCTTCTGCTTCAGAGTATACCTAATGAGATTTATATCAAGATTGACAGTTACAAAGATAATGCCAAGTCTATATGGGATCTACTACAAAAGATGATGATGGGTTCGAAAGTAGGCAACCAGATGAAGGTAGCAAATTGTATAAATAGCTACGAATAGTTCAAAGCTAAGGATAATGAGAGCTTAGAGGACACGTATGAACGGTTTGTTCTTCTTCTGAATGAGCTGTCAAAGAACAAGGTTAAGAAGAAGAAGATCAAGAATAACATCAAGCTCCTTAGCATCTTGCGACCAGAATGGAAGAAACATACCCGCAGGATGAAACAGACGAAAGACTTAAATGATATACCTCTTCATGAAGTCTACGAGACTTTAAGACAGAATGAGGAGGAAGTTGAAGAGAAAAGACCTGAGAAAAATAAGTCTGAGAAAGTGCCCGATCCCATAGCACTTGTAGCTGGAAAGAAGGAGAAAGAAAAGAAAGAGAAGAAGAAAAAGAAGAAGATAGTCATTTCTAGCTCTGAGTCTGATTCTGAATACGATGGTGATGACGTGGAGAACCTCAAGCAGGCAATTCTTTTACTGACCCGAGCTTTCCAGAAAAAGTTTTACAAGAAACCAGGGTGAAACTCACAGAGGTATTCTTCTACGGGATCGAAGAATCATGAGCACAGAGAATGAGTTGAGGGTAGAAGATTTGAAGAGACAAGATTTGTCGAGAAGAAGCCAGAAGAGAAGAAGAAGTATGTGAATGACTACACCAGTACTGAAAAGAAAGTTGATGATCTGATCAAATGCTACAATTGTGGCAAGGTCGGACATTACGCAAAAGATTGTCGGAAGCCGAAGGTTCGAAATTCGGAATACTACAAGAACAAAATGCTCTTGGCCAAGCAACAGAAAGCTGGCAAGGCATTAATGGCTGAAGACGAATATTGGTTAGATCATTCGGAAGTCGAGGAAGAGAAATAAAAGACATCTCATTTATGCTTAATGGGAAAAGAAGATAAGCATGATGATTCTGAAGATGAGACAGCTGATGAGGTAATTGTTAATCCCAGATAACTAGTTGATAATTAAACACACAACACAATATAAATCAAGAGATAATAAATCAGAATAACATACCACGATCCCTGGATTAAACAGTTAAACCTTGTGTGTTATTGATACCTCTTGTGCGTACGATTACAGAGAGAATACGACTACAACTATTAATCTCTAATTATGATTATTGGTATCTGTACTAAAACCTAATTAATAAAAACTACTTATACTTAGGCGTATAAGCCTAATGGGCTTGGGCCCAACTACTAATAACTAATAACTTATTACAAATTAGACCCTCTAATTAACTTTAACACAATTGCAATTTAAACCCTTAACTTTAACTTTAATCTTGAATACAATTTATGATCCAACAATCTCCCCCTTTGGATTCAAGATTAAATTTTTTTTGGCAATAATCTTCGGGTCTTCACTTTTCTTGACAAATGTAGTAGATATGACTTTGATAGCATCTTCAAATTAGCTCAAATACTTTGATATCTTCAACAGTCTGAAATCTTTGAAAAATTTCAGCAGTCTTTCACAAACAATCTTGTATCTTCTTTCTCTTTGTATTCTCCCCCTTTGTATCTTCTTTCTTGATTATTCTCCCCCTTTTTGATGAGTGGTGAGAATCATCATCATCAAAACATAGCAAAAATAATCTCCCCCTTTTGTGTATAGTCATCAATTTAGCACTATCTTCATGTATAGATCCCTGTGTGGAAATAAGAGCAGTCTTCCCAGATGGAAATAGTGATTATTTCAATCTTTTCAGATTCAAATAAATGTGGTAACCCTGAATCAACAAATGACTCAGTTAAAATGCCTGTCAGTAACACAAAGTTACTATAAAAGGAGCTGGTTTTGATGTTGGCTCCCAGGACTTCCATTCAACACATGGTTATCTATGAACGTTCTGACAGAAAACAAATTTTTGTGTGTTCGTGCATGTGTATGAAATAATTAAGCACCGATGATTGCTTTTCAATGTAGGCTCAAAGTATGTAAACTTGTTGAGACAACAACAAATTATACAAAGACTCAATGTGCATGAGAAAGGGTTCGAAGGTGGGGCAACTATCCTTCTTTTTCAATATTAGTATCTTCCAAATGAAGAACCAATAGCATATGTGCTGCTTCCCCAGAAAATGTGAAACATTCTCTTTTTGAGAAAAGAATGAGTAGCTGGTGGGGTTGTATGCAAGAGATGGCATGGGCTAGGTGCCTTTTTCAATATTGTTCACCAAAGATTGGGAAACAATAGATTATGTGGCTACCCGGCTCAGAAAGAAGTTTGGTGTAGAGTCTGATATTCTTTTACTCTGTTCTCTCACCCTCTTTCTTTTAATTCTCACTTCTAACCAATCTCTCTTTTCCATTTTACCTCTTCACACACCAACACTTAATCTTTTGACCCCTCTCCCCTCAATCACTCAGGGAATACTTCCTGGGTAGGAAAAACTGGTTATCGTGAATCCATGGAAGTTCTGTTAAGCTCACACACTGAATCCCTTGTATTTTCCTAAAGGAACGTGCTGTTCAACAGTCTTTTGTACATGAAAGCACAAAGGAATACAAACATGAAGAATAAAAATATGGAGAAGTCAAAAACATTTTGTGTTTTGACAATGCAATTCTCCCCCTTAAACTAAAAGAGTGGTTGGCATTTAAGCTCTTTAACAAGTAAGCTCCCAAAAATCATTTAAAATCACACTTCACAATTCATGAAAATCTTTGAATAATTGGAAGTGGTTTGAACATTTAAGAAACCATTTTTCACTAATGAAAGTTGTTCATATTTCAACAAGTGATAGAGTGTAAGGATTAGAAATATATACCAGTAAAGCAAATTCCTTAACTCCCCCTGGAATGAATATTTTCAATGAAGTATCCTTGACAAAACTCATATATCCTCCCCCTTGGTACCTGTAAAAAGTCAGTTAAATCAGAAAAATATATCAGTAGAAATATTAGGCATATAAGCTCCCCCTTAATATGTGCATAATCCTTAATCATGAAACCGAGTTCTGAATTACTAGGATTAAAGTAAGTTCAGAAGTCAAACTCTTTAACATTAAATTCTGAGTCCTAGAATGTATTGTCTAGAAGTCTTCATTCTTGTCATTGAAGATCGAGTCCTAAGCTGTTGTACTTAGAAGTCAACTTGTTGACAATGAGGCAAGAGTCGTGATCTGTAGTAATCATAAGTCATTGTTCTTTCTCCCTCTTAAACATTGGGTGCCTGCAACAAAAATTTAGCTTTTGGTACCCACTGGTAGTTGGGTCCTAATGGGTTAGTTGCAGTTCTAGTGGGAGATATAAAGTAAGAACCATACCAGTTATTCACATAATCTTTTCTTACAAAATCATTTGAGCCACAGTAGGAACAACTAATTTTCTTTTGTGCTAACCTGATCAATTGATTGATTGTGTAAACCAGATCAGGTTTGCCAAAAGTTTTACCTTTTGAGTCATAGTTCCATTTTGCATTTGATGTATGCACAAATGATTTATCGGTCTTCTTTTCCTCTGAAGATCCTTTAACTTTCTAGATCCAAATTCCTCTATCTTTCTCATCATCCCTTCTCCAGAAGCTTTTCTTCCTAGACTTAGTCTTCTTTAAGTTACCTGAACCATCAATATTTTTATTAAAGAAAAGGTTAGAAGGACGAATCTGATCAATAGATTTAGAAGTAAGACCATCATCTAAATCACAGAAAGGATTATAGAAAACATTTGAAAAATGTGAACTCGAATCCTTTTTGAGTGAACAATCTGAATCAGTTTGATCGTCTCTCGGTGATTGAGCTATTGACTCTGGCGTTTTGTGCTCAGTTAGCTTCACCTTGAATACGATCTCTTCAAGTTCCTTTATCTTTGACGAAAAACTGTTTCTTTCCTTTTCAATCAGATCAAACTTCTTTTGCAATTCAGAATTCGTCTTCTTTTCCTTCAGAATGATTATTGATAGCTCAGATAGCTCTCTTGTCAGCTTAGCTATCTCAGTTTCAAATACTTTTTTTTCTTCAGAAAAGTCTATATTTACTTTCTTCTGCTCAGATATCTTTTTCTCTTTCTCAACCTTTTCTCTCTCAAGAATGATAACCTTCTCAAAGTCTGAAACTTGTTGAGAAAGCTTAACACATTTAAGCTCTAAAGATTTCTTCTCTTCAAAGGATTTTCTGGAGAAATCAGAGAATTTCTTAGCAAATTCTTTTCTTTCTTTCTCAATCTTCAACATTTCATCTTGGACTTTTGTGTTGTCTCTGTATTGGGTTGCCTTTTCTTTCAGCATATTAATCTCAACCTCAAGACTGAAAACTTTATCTTTCAAAGAATCCCTTTCAGCAAAAATTCGAGAGTTTGTCTTTTTAAGCCCTTCAGATGTCTCACTAGCAATATTTGTTCTTCTTTTAAACTCATCAAGCTCTTTTTGCATTAACTCCTTCTTTGACCAGCTCGAGCTAGAATAAAGACTTTCAGACTTCTTCAGCTTTGCTTGAAGATTTAAGATCTCTTTCTCTTTCGACTCAATAATTCCTGCATAATTAATTTTAGAATTATTAATGCATTTTGAGCAAACAAAATCTTTCTTTAGGCATTTATCATCTTCCAAATTATCAATCTGTTCAAGAAGATATGAGTTATGAATCTTCAGATTTTCATTCTCAGCTTCTAGTGCTGGAATCTCTGGCATATATGTTAAAGCACAGTCTCTCTTGGTCAGAACTGTAATTACCTTCTCGTCTGTGTAAGGCATGATAATATCTGTACCACTTAAATCAACTAGATGAGACCGTTAGAATCATATTAGATAAAAGCTACACTTAAAAATTTCCAGAAAAAAAATTTCCAAAAATAATTAAATGCAGTACTTGTACACTGTATAAAGCACAAAGAAATTGATCACAGAAAATATGGCGCAAAATTGAGCTAAGGCAGTGGCGCAAAAGGACGGTTTGCGCTAGAGACAGGTCGCGCGAACTAAGGTTTTGCGCGAACTGTGGATGGCGTAGAGTGAGATTTGCGTGAGAGGTGGGTCGCGCAAAGAGGAGTTTTGCGCGAACCACAGGTGGCTCAAAGTGTGGTTTTTGCGAAAGGCTTATGGCGCAAAAAAATGACCAGGGTCTTGCTTGACCAGTAATGTGCTTCGACCGGTATTGAGTCGACTGGGATCCTGTTGACCGGACAAGTATTCGACCGTTATTTGACCGACCGGTATGCTGTGACCGGTGTCATCCGGACCTGAGTGCCGACCGGTATGTTGCACGACCGGAGAGGTCGACCGGTAAGGTGTTTGTCCGGAGCTTTCGACCGGTATTAGCCTTTGACCGGTAGTTTGATGTGGGAATTTTGTGAGAAATCTGACCAGTATTGAGAGTGACCGGTATGGTATATTCGACCGGAACCTGGTCGACCGATGTTTCGACCGGGACCGGACCACTTGAATAACGACCGGTATGTTCTTGAAGCTTTCGACCCAGAAAACAATAATCAACCCAGAAAACACACAAACACAAAAATTGAATGCAAAAATCAAACTTTTGTAACCCTTAACATGTATCGATCACAATGCAATCAAACTCAAAGATTAAAATCAACTTTCATGCTTCAATTTTATAAACACAGGAGTCGATGAATATACGAACCCAGATCCAAAAATCATCGAAAAGCCAATCAATTGATGAATTTAAAAGCAATTAAACACTTAGATGATATTCAATAGCATAAAACACATCTAATCAAATCAATTTTATACATAAAAACACAGTAAATCAGCCAATTGATTTTCACACAGTGCGTATCGATGAACAGTAAAATCGATGAACAAATAAATGTTTGATCCAAAAACTTGATTCTTTAGGCTCTGATACCACTTGTTAATCCCAGATAACTAGTTGATAATTAAACACACAACACAATATAAATCAAGAGATAATAAATCAGAATAACATACCACGATCCCTTGATTAAACAGTTAAACCTTGTGTGTTCTTGATACCTCTTGTGCGTACGATTACAGAGAGAATACGGCTACAACTATTAATCTCTAATTATGATTATTGGTATCTCTACTAAAACCTAATTAATAAAAACTACTTATACTTAGGCGTATAAGCCTAATGGGCTTGGGCCCAACTACTAATAACTATTAACTTATTACAAATTAGACCCTCTAATTAACTTTAACACAATTGCAATTTAAACCCTTAACTTTAACTTTAACTTTAATCTTGAATACAATTTATGATCCAACAGTAATGCACTTAATTGAAAATGATTTTATGACCAAAATGGAAGCCTTCATGGTCGAACTTCAAGACCTTAAATCTAAACTGAAAAAGGAAAAAGACAGAGTTGCTAGGAAAAATCAAAAGATCTTTGCGCTTAATAAACCAGTTATTGGGAACAAAGATTTAATTGATTCTCTACACAAATCTGCTTCGGATTTTAAACATGAAAAAGATTGTTTTGAAAATAAGATTTCTGATTTTGAATCCAAACTTTCTAAGTCTGATCTAGAAAATAAAGAATCTGAAAAAAGTGGCTGATATTAAAGAGAAATGGGGACTCGGTTACGATAACCCCCATTACTTAAAGAAAGCCATCAGAAAACAACCAGCATTATATAACTTTGATTTTCTTGTTGCTGCTGGTAAATATCCTCATTTAAAACCCAAATTTGTTACCAAATTACCAGATGAAGTTGAGGCCAAAGAAACTGAAAATAGAAAGAATGTAGAGAAAATGCAACAACCATTTCGCTATGAAAAGCTGAATGATAGTTATCTTTCTAAAACACCAAAAGTTCTTTCAAATGGTTATTTTGTGAAGATAATTTCTTTTCAAAGTTTGAAAGTATTTTGTGAAAGTTTTGGGGAGATGGTTAATCGTTTGAAGACAGTTTTGGAAAGAATACCATCAAAGAAAAAGGGGAGATTGTATTGACAGAGCTTAAAAAAAATGAAGACTAAATTGCAAGATCTTTCAACAGTGATCTTGAATCCAAAGGGGGAGATTGTTATAGCATAAATTTGTTGGATACAAGATCAAGAAGACTGAAGGTCAAAGTTCAAGAAAGTCAAAGTTGAGAAAGTCAACTCTTATTAAAGTCAAAGTCTTTTGTTAATAAAAGTCAAAGTATATTGTATTTGTATTTTGTTTTGTTTCCTTGTAACGTGTAGGGTATAAATAGTTTTTGTTAGTTGTTCGTGGTAAGTGTGTGATTAGAAGAATACGTATCTTGTAGAGAGAGAGAGAGAGAGTTCTAGAGAGAGAAAAGATTGTAATTGTTGAATTTGAGATTGAAATCAAACAGGTAATGTGATTAAAATCTTGTTTTGTTTGATTGTTTGAATGTTTGTGATTAAAAACTAGAATCTAGGACTATAAGAAAGCAAAATAATTGAGCTTGAAAACGTTTTATCTGAAAAAAGAATTTTGGTAGATATAAGACAAAGTGTATTTTCAACTGTGTTAAAGAACACTGTTTTTCAAAATAAATCTACAAAGTGTTCTAATTTTTCTAAAGCCCCTCAAACTTCAACTGATAATTTTGATGACTTATTTGCGTCAGGAAATGATTTTCTTAATTATGATGATGGGTGTGTAGAGGAAATTGATATGTTTGAGTTCAATGCTCCACTTCCAGATCATTCTGTTTTTGTTATTAATGGATAAGTTTTACCAAGTGTTCATGAAAAAGGTGAATCATCAACTAAGGTTGGTGAATCGGTTTCTGTGAATGCTGATTACTATGCCAAGGGTAAGAAACATAAGAAACATCGCTCACAGAAACGGAACAACACTAGTAAACACAAGAAAAGCCAATTTCAGAAATCTGATTTTCCTAATAAATCTAAATTCTTTGTTTCAGATTTAAAAAAGAAAAGGTCAGAAAAGCGAACTGAATGGCGACCTAAAAGGAAGATTGATGACAAGGCATAATCAATTCCTGATAATTCTTGTAATAGATCAAATAGTAGTGTGTTTGATGTAGTTGGTTCTGTTGCTTCTTCTAATAAAAACCTTGTAACTTCTTACAAGAGTTATTCCATAAAGCAATTGTTCCAATTATCTCCTACTACTACTAAATCTTATACTTATCGGTGGAATGATTTTGCTTATCATCATTATTCTAGTGATTGGTATGGATCATATCACGTTTATTCTTCTAAATAAAATGTTTTTAAGATTTTTCAAAAGAAGAGAGCATCCATATTCAAATGGATACCAAAATCTTGCGCTAATCCGTTAGGACCCGTTTTTAAATGGGTACCTAAAATTGTTATTTCCTTATTTATCTTGTAAAGACCCGTCATATGTGGTACTTGGATAACGGATGTTCCAAGCATATGACTGGGCAAAAGGATTTATTGTCTAATTATACAGAGAAATTCAGTGGAAATGTACGATTTGGAAACGACCAGTTCTCACCAATTTTGGGTATGGTGATGTGGTACATGACAACGTAACGATTACGAAGGTGAGCTATGTTGAAGGATTAGGACACAATCTATTCAGCATTGGTCAGTTCTGTGACAAAGACTTAGAGGTAAATTTCAAGGCCAAACGATGTTCTGTATGTACTGAAGATGGGAAGGAACTCTTCGTCGACACTTGCAAGTCAAACCTCTACACAATCAATTTGTCAAAGGTCTAGACTGACAATCAGGTGTGTCTACTCTCAAAAGCCTCGATGCAACAAAACTGGCTATGGCATCGATGGCTTTCCCATCTAAATTTTCGCTACATAAACAAACTGGTCAGTGGAAAGTTAGTGAATGGACTTCCTGAGCTCAAGTACGTGAAAGAACACTTGTGTGCATCGTGTGAAAAAGGAAAGATGAAGAGAGCTCCACATAAACAGAAGCCTGAACTTAGTACCAATTCTCCACTCGAATTGTTGCATATGGATCTCTGTGGTCCGATGCGAACTCAAAGCTTAGGCGGAAAGAAATATGTTCTAGTTATCCTAGATGACTATTCGTGATTCATGTGGGTCAAATTTCTACGATCAAAAGATGAGACGCCCGAAGTACTCATTACATTCTTGAAGACGACCCAGGTGAATTTGCAGAAACCAGTTAAACTTCTTAGAACTGATAATGGCACAAACTTCAAAAATGGAACTGTTGAAGAGTATCTCGAATCAGTCGGGATATCACATCAATACTCTGCTGCTCGTACCCCAGGACAGAATGGAGTAGTCGAAAGGCGAAATCGAACGCTAGTCGAGTCCGCTCGCACTATACTCAGCCAATCAGACCTACCTCTGTTTCTGTGGGTAGAAGCTGTTTCGACTGCGTGCTACACTCAAAACCGTTCGATGATACATCGTAGATTTCAAAAGACTCTGTATGATTTGATAAACAACCAAACACCAACCATCAAATATTTTCATATTTTTGGCTGTAAGTGTTTTGTACTAAACGACAGAGAGAACCTAAACAAGTTCAGTGCTAAGGCAGACGAGGGAATCTTCATTGGATATTCTTCTACATCTGCTGCATACCGAGTGTACTTAAAGAAATCGAAGACTGTTATCGAGAGCGTAATCGTCACATTCGATGAGGAAATGGCTTCTGAACAAGTTAGTTCAGAACCCGTGATAACCGGAGTGCTAGCTTTTAGGCAAATCAGTCCAGAACCTGTACCTACAGTGAATAAATCAGATGTCGCATCATCGTCTACTACTCATTTATCTGATTTAGATCTTTTATTTGAAATGTTTTATTATGAATTTCTTGGATCTAAAGTGACTAATCCTGTTGTGGTTGACAGGATGGAAGATTCAACGGATTATCATCCAACCACTTCAGATGTTTCCACTGAATCAAATTCCCGGATTCAGCAAGAAATTCCTGTTCATATGCCTACTCTGATAGTTGAATCTGTAACTACTAACGAAGAGCCAGAAGTTGCTAAATCATTAGGGTGTACTGTAAGGACTGATCAACAAATTTAACAAGCTATACCGACTGACACTTCTGCACCAATTACTTCAACTGAACCCCACCCTCATAATGTACAATCTGAAGAAGCTGATAGTGAATTCTTATATGACAACTGTAGATCCCAGTTACAGTGCAATCACGAACAGTAATCAATGAAAAACAATCAAAGTGCCACAACTTCTAGTCATATGATTAATATTCAAGAAAGGTTTAGGTTTACAGAGAGAATATCTGATAAGCAAAAGTAAACCTATTGACTAGAATAATTATGAATGAGACTTCTAACTCTCTCTCTCTCTCTCTTCTAACCTAAAACTAGGTTTAGAAAACACTATAAATATGGACGTGTAAAGGCCTAATGGGCTTTGAGGCCCAATAACAAATAACTTTCAATCAATTACAATTTGAACCCTTATAAATGATTTATACAACTTTCAACGCACAGGACTTTCAGTCCTAACAATCTCCCCCTAAAGTTGAATAAGGCATTTATCAACTTGAAAACTTCAGACTTGATCTTCTTTCCCTTTTGAATCTTTGAAGAACTTTGGTGTTGCTTGTCTTCATATCTTTCCAAGATCCCCCTTGAGTAAAGCTCTTGTTCTTCATAATTTCAACTTTGTAACCAGATTCAATGTACAGTAGTCTCGACTGAACGCACTATCAAGAAGCTTTCAACTGTAGAAACTCAACACATCGGATCAGCAAACAAGAAATATAATGTGCGAGTTACGTGACATTCCACAGTGCATCTTCAGTTTAAAACAAAGAATATGTCTTTGAATCGCGAGTTGAATTTTCTTTCAGCTTAAGAACTTGTTTCAAACAACTCGTAAGAGGAACAAACTTGTAGCAGACACCACATGATAGGGATAGAAGAACCAAAACTTTTCTGCTGACCTGCAGTCATTGAATCCAAAGGCTTTTCAACATAAGATTTAAGATTTGACTTTGAAATTGAACTTTGTAAATCTCTCCCCCTTTTGATGATTGTGAACATCATGATCATCAAAACTCTTCAATTTCAACACATTCTTTGATCTCCTCCTTTGTGATGAACTAACAATATCCCCTTTAGGATAATTTGACATTCTCCGCCCTTTGATCTGAGTATCCGTTAATTCATGAAATGTATATATCCGAATCTTTTCAAATTCAGATATAATAGGAATTGTAAACCTGAATCAACAAATGATACAGTTAGTATGCCTGTAAGTAGCACATAGCCACTTTGTACAACATATGTACTTTGGAAAGGATCTTTTGTGATATTCACTCCCCTAGGGCTTCCATTTAATCATCGAAAAACCACAAAGGAATTTTCTATGAATGTTATGACAAGAAAACTCATTCCTTGTGTGTACGTGCAAGAGTAGAATGATTGAAGCTACTTAGCTTTCTCATGCTCAAAAATGTGTAAATTGTTGAGACAACAACAGATATTACACAGACTCAATGTGCATGAAAGAGGTGCGAAGGTTGGGCAACTTTCCTTCTTTTTCAATATCTAAATCTTCCGAGTGAAGACTAGATAGCAGATATGCTGCGTCACCAAAGAAAATGAAATATTTCTTTGTTAAGAAAGAAACAAGAGTTGGCACGGGCTCACTGCCTGTTTCAATGATGGTCACCAAAGAATGTGAACCAATCAGTAGATGTGCTGCCCGACTTAGAAAGTGTTTGGTGTAGAGTTTTCATATTCTTTTTGTCACACCCTCTTTCTTTTTGTCATTAAAGCTAATTTCTAACCAAACTCTCATTTACATTTTACCGCTCAGCACAATGAGAAAAACTCAACCGGATGAGTTATCTCCCCCACTCTTTGATTTAAGACCCCTCACCCCTCAATCACTCAAGGATAACTTCCGGGGTAGGAAACACTGGTTAACGTGAATCCATGGAAATTCTGTTTAAGTTCTCACACAAATCCCATGTAAGTCCTAAAAAGAATAGTTGTTCAACAGTTTAACTGAACAGTTAAGTACAAAATGTATGATAACATTGTCAAAATGTATGCTCATGTTATTTGAGCACTTAAACTTTGAAGATTTCTCAAAACAAATATATTGAATGGATGAAATGAAATCAACATAATTGTTTTGAGAATATGACATTGTATCAATCAGATCAAATAAAATGGTTAGGGTATCAAAGAACTGGATATTTTGTTTATATGAACAAATATAAACAATTTAGCAATGAAAATACAAATTTTGAAATGATGATTGATGCTCAACAATATTTGAAAGCAAACGGGAGTATTACCATCGAAAAATTGGTTCGTTATGAGGCATGGTAATAACAATTTCAAATGAAGTACTGAACAGGTTTGTATGAATACTTGACAGTATATTGAAAAGATAATACACAAGTATTTATCTTTGGAAACACACGGTCAGTTAAACATTAATGCTCAAAAATTGAAAAACATTTAAAATCACACTTCTAAATTCATAAAATCTTTTGAGAACCGGAAGTGGTTTGAACATTTCAGAAAACGTTTTTCATGTTCGAAAGTTGTTCTTCTTTCAAACAATCAGAGATCTAGATCAGAAGATATTTACTTTTAAGCTCCCCCTCAAATCATGATAAATTGATTTAGGTCAAATTAAGCTCCCCCTGGATATTTACAAAATATCCTTATCTGAACACTAGAGAACGAGTCCTGATCTGTTATAATCAGAAACCATAATCTTGACACTTAAGTCCGGGTTTTGAACTGTTTTGTTCAAAAGCCATAGTTCTTTGAGGTGCGAGTCCTAGACTATTTTGTCTAGAAGTCAAACTCCGTTGAAGTACAAGCTCTAAGATGATTTACTTTGAAGCCTTAGTTCTTCTACTCCCCCTTGACAGTAAGTGCCTGCAACACAAAATCAATTTTAGGCTTTGGTACCAGCAAGGATTTCTTTTCCATCTTCAGTCCGAACGCTGCACCTTTTTGCTTTGAAGGTGACCTCTAGATTCTTATCGCAGAATTGACCGATGCTGAACAAGTTGTGCCCAAGACCTTCGACGTAGGACACTTTCTTAATTGTGAGATTGTCCTTAACGATATCGCCATATCCCAAAATTGGAGAATAATGGTCATTCCCAAAACGTACATTTCCACAAAACTTCTCAGTGAAGTTTGTGAGAAGCTCCTTTCTTTCGGTCATGTGTTTGGAGCAGCCTGAATCTAAATACCACACATGGCCATCCTGCAAAACAAGTTAAGGCTTTTTAGGTACCCATTCGTAAATGGGTCCTTTGGGATTAGACTTAACACCCGACTGGGAGACCCGTTTGGACTTGGGTCTGTTTCTATGGCGGGGAGCATCAAACTTTGAATGATAATTAGAAACATGATACGACCCAAACCAATCAGATGCAAATCTACGATCAACAAAATCATTCAATCCATAGTAGGAACAACAAATACAATCATGAGACAGTTGAAGTAATTGCTGAATTGAATAAACTTTTAAAGGAAATAATCCATTACATTCAACCAAAGGTTTAGAATTAAAAACATCATGACAGTTATTGTTTTTCCTAGAATTTAAAACGGGAGTAAGTAATTCTGTGTTCGCCGTGCTCTCCTTAGACTTCTTAGATACCCACTCGTATTTGACTTCTTTGCGTCGACCAAAAGTATCTGAAATACCGTTAAACCCATAGTCAGAAGATTTGAATTTTGAAGATTGTTTCTTTTTAGAGCGACCGGTCTGTTTCTTCTTTTGTGAATGCCTTTTGGATTTAGAATTTGAAGAATTGTTCACAAAAGAGTTTTGTGGGGCAGATGTGGAACATTCACCCTTGTAAAATTTTTCCGGAGGCTCACAAGTGGAATTTAGAAAATCAACGTGACTTGATAGTGAAGGATTAAAATCAAATTGGTCTAATTGACTGTCTATACACACCTCAGCGTCTTCACAAGGTTGAAAATTCCATTTCCTCACCAGAAGGAGCCTTATCACTTGACGAATTCAGGACATCGGAAGGATTTGTTTTTCTAAGCGGATCATAGGCGGAAGCATTTTGAAAATCAGAACGATGATCCGTTTCGAAAGATAGAGGCTCTTTTCCTTTATTTGAAAATTTTGGTGACGAGTCACCCAAAAAGGCTTTACAGGAAGATGTGTCCGAGGATGGATAGGATTTTTCAGAACGATGAATTTTCTCAAACTAGAGAATTTCAGGCTTAGCTTGGGGCTCAGCCTTGTGAAGACGCTCTTTCATCAAATCTGCTGCCAGAGCAGCCAGTTGTGAATTGAGCTTATTTATCTCGGCCTGAAAATATTCCTTTTCCTCCCTCGACACAGTTTCCTTTTTATCAGAATTTAGACACTCAATTTGGGATAATAATTCTTGTTTTTCCTTTTGAAAAATGTTCCTCTCCTGTGCAAATGACTCTTCTAGCTGAACAATTTTCTTTTCTAAAATCAGAGGTGGAACATAAACTTTATGGTCTATTAGTTCCTCCTCAGTTTCAACGGTTTTAGCATCTAGTTCAGCTTGAGTGTAGCATCGAAAATAGTCATTTGACAGGAAACAGGGTTTTTCATCGTTGTAAGACACATTCAATGAATCATAGACAAAAGGAAGTTGCATTTTGGTAGAGTTCTTCCTTCGCAAACTGTCCTGTTCCGTTTCCTCATCATCAAGTGGCTTGGTCCAATTGATTTTGTACTCTGGGTAGGTTTTGTCTATTCCAAAAAATTCGAACGCATATAACGTAGGAACTTTGGATAAGGCCTTTTTCAGATAACGTGGGTTATCGTAACCGATACTCGTATCTGAATATTTGAATTCTTTAGGTGCAAGTAGATTCAGCGTTTGATGAGATTGACCAATTTTATAAAGTTTCTGTTCAAGATCCTTTAACTTAGTAGATAACCTTTGATTTTTATTTTTATAAGTCACGCTTTGAGTTACAATATCAATTTTCTCATTTTCTGACATGCGAAGCTTATATGTAAGATCATCTACTTCAGTCTTTAACTCTTTTGATTCTTTTGAACAACTCTCACACTCTTCTTTTAGATTTGAAATTATGCACATGTTGCCAGCAATTTCTATGCTTTGTTTTTCAATATATTCAGACTGTGATGACACACGTTTTTCCAGAGATGAGATGAGTTGTTCATTTTCTTTTATGGTTCGCTTGCAGGAGTCTAATTTTTGCATAGTGATTTTCATCTGATGAATTAAGGCTTCTTGGTAAGGAGCACATACCTGACATGGGGAATTACGATCATCATCATCTATATCGGACTGTGTTGAATGGTTTCCCATGAAACACAAGTGTGCTTCTTCATCAACTTCTTCTTCATCAGATACATTTAGCCAGTAGTCATCTTCTGCCATGAGAACCTTACCTGCTTCCTTTTCTTTGGCCAGCAACATCTTGGCTTTGTAGTATTCTGAGTTGCGCACAACAGGCTTTCGACAGTCTTTGGCAAACTGACCCAACCGACCACAGTTATAGCATTTGATCGGCTAGTAGAGTTATGGTCTCATGTAATGTAAAAGTTTACTAAGTGATCCATGAAGACAAAACAATCACACCCAAAAAAACCTTTATCGAATGTCAAAGAAATAGCCGAAGAAAGAGATAGTCTACTAATGATATGAAGTGTGATTTAGTGAAACCATGACTCATCTACTAGACGTAACAATCTAACCAAGACTCAACGATAGCTAAAAATCCTCTCTGAAATTCAAGCCATCACTAATCAAGAGTCTTTCTCTACAAGAATGAAGTTTGTCTTATCCTATTTGCACAAAAGGACGAAAGTACATAGTATGATTGCTTTCTTTTCTACAATCGTGCTTACCAACTTTCTGCCACCTTCTTACACATGCGACTCAAAGCATGCTTAAGAAAGTAGAAAAGGACATGCATCCACTAGCCTCTTGACACGTGGATTGTACCCTCTGACTTGCATTAAATGCATTAGATATAAATAGCATGTAAGACCCCTCTTCCATGCTAAGCCTTCTTATTAGTGTTCATTCGGCTTCTTTCCTTTCTTATCTTATTCTTGTGCAAAGAACATAGTGATTCTCAAGATTGTTTTATTATAGATTTACCTTTTCTATTTCCGCAAGAAATTTGTAAATTATGTTTTGATTTACTCAATAATCAATAAAAGAATATAAAAGTAAAATTAGTGTATTTGTATTCACCCCCCTTCTATAAACTATTTAACTCTTGTAGACCCCTTTGGGACCAACAAGTGGTATTAGAGCATCATTTTTCTTATTTATACTCCAAGATCTTCAAATCCTTTTTCTTGTTTTAGCTACAAACAACTATCATGACAATGGTTCTCTTGCAAAGCCACCATGATTTAGTCAGGATAACTTTTCTCTCTAGAAAAATCATATGTGTCTCTTCCTTGAAGTTGTAGATCCTGAGATTCCTTACTACATCACAAATGGACCCTATGTTTAATTTGTCCTAGCTCTTGCTGTTCCTTCTACTTCTACTACTACTGAAGCTATACCTAAAAGTTATGTATCTAAGCTCGTTCATCAATGGAATGATGAAGATAGAAAGAAAATGACTATTGACAGCAATGCAGAACTGTTATGGCCGTGGCACTTCCTGATGAGGTATATCACTCTGTAATGAACCTTATAACCTACAAAGCCTTGTGGGACACACTTTGTGTCCAATATGAAGGTACTACTAATGTACAAGAGACCAGAAAAATAAACATGGTAAGACAATGAGAGAGTTTCATTTTTGGTAAAAATGAATCTCTGTCTGAGGTACATCAAAGGTTTAAATGCTTATTTGATTGACCTTAGAATTGTTAGTCGGGAATATTCCATCTTTGAAACTCTAACAAAGATTTTGGAATGTCTCTGTCAGGATCTAATTCTTAACAAGAATAATGAACTCAGAAACAATATTAAAGGAGTTTGCAGAATAACACTTTAATATTCAGAATATCAATGAAACAGTGAATATAAATCACAACTTGTAAACTTTATTGAAAGATTAAAGCTACAAGTTTTCAAACAAAACCTCAATATTGATGAACAGGCTCACCAATACGAATTCTACTTCTCTAGAATTAGGATTATAAACCTTGAGGTTAATTCTCTCTATGAAAACAAAAACTCTGAATCAAAATTAATTCTAAACTATTCTAACTAAGTCTATACATATACTAAAGATAAAAGATAATTACAAAATATAAAAGATCCTCAGTATAATCTTCCATAGTTATCTCCAAGCTTTCCATGAATATCTTCAATTAATACAGATGTCTTCATTTCCATACGAAGTCTTTATCTCATAAGCAGTACTAACCATGTTCAGAAGCATTAACCATGTTCAACAGTATTAATGAAGTTGGCAGCAGTAACCCTTAGCAGTACTAACTACTAGCATTACTAACTATGCTCAGCAGTAGTAACTTCATCAAGCAGTATTAATCTGTCTCAGAAGTACTAACCATGTTGTGCTAGAAGCATTAACCATACTTGTGCAAATTCTGAATTCCAAACAATCTCCCCCTAACTTGACTTTTGAGAAGAGAAGTCAAGTTCTTCATTTATGGTCTTCAAGATGCTTTCAACACTACAGCTTAGTTGCCCAAATTCGGATCCAGACCCAGACTTTGATTAATTGTTCTTCTTACCACAATTCTGGCCATTTCTGACTCCTTTGCGCATACTAGCTTAGCTTTCAGCATCCCATTCAGCTTCTCCTTGCTATGATCATACACTTTGTCCACTAGGTTGTACTCATGATAACAGTTATCAATTGTGATCATGTATACACCACAGTTTTCAAATAGTATCCACTTATCAATCTTCTTAAACCCATACTCATGATGTAGATCCTTGATTCTGTAAACCACTTTTTCTGGTTCAAACATCATACAAAGATATTCCATTGCAATCTTGAGTAGACTTTCTTCAGTTCCTTTCAAAACATGTTCATAAAGCTTTATTCCCACTTTATGCATCTCTTCAAGATCAACTCTAGAGCAACTTCTGATTACTTTCCCCCAAGTTGAATATACTTCAAATACATCACCAACTCTTTTAAGCCTGAAGTAATCCTTTCTGTTGTCTCTCAGAATGTTCCAAAAGATGACTTCTGGTGCTTTCACAGAAATGGGAACAGCCTGAACTGGTTCTATTACAGTCAGATAAAGACCCACTTGCTCATCAGATTGCTTATTGGATTGCTCTGGGTTCTGCACAGATTCTGCTGAAGGTGTAACTGAAGGTTCTGTCTCTATTTCAGCTTCTTCAATCCTTGGCTTCGTGGACTGTTTCTTGGAAGCTATGGTCTTTACTCTCTTTGCAGATTTCATTTCCATACCAACATTCTCTTCTTTAGTGTCTTCAGCCTTTTCTTTGGTAGGAGTGACTTCCTCAGGGAATGGTTGTTGAATGTTTAGATCATGTCTCTCCTTCATCCTTCTTTCAGCCTCTTCCCTTTGTGAGGAGTCCCCTTGAAGCTTAGCCATTTCTTTTTATAGAGCTCCTCAACTTGACTGTATGCCATATTAGTAAACATCTCTCCTTTGACACCAATTGAACCTTTCAGGAAATTTATCATTTTTCTTCTTTCCTGATTGGCCAAAAAGGTCTTGGATGGTTGTCTTTTCTGCTTTTTGACTGGCATTCTTTTGACTGGTATTTTCTTGACTTCAACTACAGTTTTTATGCTCTTTTGATATTCTTCATTGAGCTTTCTGGCCATCTCCAGTGCAAGCTCTCTGTCCTTCTCTGATTGGAGTTGTTCCTCCTTTTCCATCTCAGCTTGGAGTTGTTTTGCTACTTCTTCATCTAACTCCACCTGGTTCTTCTTCTTTGAAGGTTGTTCAGATTCAACCATCTTAGCTTTACCCTTTGCATCCTTCAAACCTGCCTCACTTCTTTCTTTTCTCTTCTTTTCAAGGCCTCCTTCATTGATGACCACTCCCTTGGCCTTTTGAGTAGCCTTAGGAGTGTCATTCTTTGCTTTTACCAAAGTTTCTGCTATTTCCAATTCTTCAACAGATAGCCCTGTTACTGCTGCTTGAACCTTGTTTTTTTCTACTGCTTGTGCTTCTGTTTCTGCAGCTTTCTCCCCCTTAACATCAAATCCCATCTCAGATGTACTTTCATTTTCTGCTTCAGCCTCTGAATTCTCCCCCTTGTAGAAAGCATCATTAGCATTTTTCCTCTTCTTCAAAAGAAACTGCCTTCTCCTCTTCTTTTGCACCAATCTTGTCACCATTTTCTTCAATTTGGTAATCTGTAATTGTTGAGACAGAATTACCATTTTCATTTCTTCTATGTCTTTGCCTTGTTTGATGACATCAGATTGATGTTGCCCATTGTTTCCATCAATTCATTGTAGTCATATATGTCCTCACCTTCTCCAGGAGTGTTATCCCCTTTTGAAGGATCATGGGATCTTTTAGTAGTGGAAGTCTTCTGCCTAGCAGAAGCACCCTCCACCCCCTTGGTTTCTTGGCACCTAGGACCTTTGGATGATTGCTCACCCAAAGTTGCCATGGGGAAGGTCTTATTGATGTTACCACTGGCCTCCTCTGTGCTAGTAGGAGTAGTGGCAACCTTTGCACCCATATGCTCATTCATCTCCTCAGTGAGCACCTCCTTGGGGTTGGGAGACACCCTTGTGGTTTCCCTATAGATATTCTCTAATGGAGAATTCTCCATTAGAGGGATTAAAGGCTCTGTGGGTGAAGGTACAAGAAGGGAAGGAGCCTTCTTTACCTTTTTCCTGATGTAGGTATTGGTGATTGGAGAAGTTGGTTTTTGAATAAGGGACTGTGGGATTGATATGGTGATTGAAGGTTGGGATTGGCTTTCAGTGGGATGGTCTAATGAGGGCCTTGACCCTGAAGCCATACCTTCTGGATTGTGGGACACCACCATCATTGTAGAGAACAAAGGGGTGTCAACTCCTTCCGAGTCCAATGGAGATCTCTTCATATTTGAAAAGACCTTGCCTTTGGGGATTTTAGGTACATATACCTCATCAAATTGAGGCATATCCGTCAATTCATTGGTTATAACTGCCTAGACAAATCTTGGGTACCTATAGAAACTCTTTTTGTTTCCCATGTTTGACACAAGGTCATTGAAAATCATTTTAGAAAAATTGTACTTTCTGGCAGTGGCCAAGCAAACCAAAGCATAAGCAATGGTACTACTGAACTCACTCCAGCCAGTAGTCTTTTTGGAAATACAATGCATAAGGGTATGAACAAGAAAACGCCATTGGGTATAAAATTTTGCTTTTGAGAATTTGAAAACACCCAATTGGCCTCCATACCCCATTCTTGACAGATTGGAGAACAAGTCCTCATTAGGAATAGAGGTAATACCTGCAGCATCGTCTAGTCGTAAACAGATGCGAATCACCTCTTCAGAAACTGACAAGGGTTTGTCACACACCTTTGTCTTCATAACTTGCACACCATTTTCAGTAACAATGGTGGCATTTGCCCATAATTGTCTCTGATGCTCTATGTAGATTGTTGGAGACACTGTAAGAGCATACGCAATATGGCTTGTCTTGAGAAAATCGACTATCTGGTGAAATCCATCTGCCTGCTTCGGCTTTTGTAGCATTGCAATCTCATTATGTTCATCAATGAACGCCATAGTTTCCATCGAGCTTGAGTATTCTGGACTGAAACACTTGGTGCTTGAGAGAAAAGGGTTAGAGAGTAGATGAATAGTAATCAAAGAGTCGTTATGAACTTTTAGGCGGGCAAAAAGGGTATTTATACAATTCGGGACATAAGCAATATTAACTCAGAGCAGTATTAACTGAGAGCAGTATTCACCACTAGCAGTATTAACGAACTAGCAGTATTAACTGAGAGCAGTATTAACCACTAGCAGTATTAACGAACTAGCAGTATTAACTGAGAGCAGTATTAACCACTAGCAGTATTAACTAACTAGCAGTAGTAACTGAGAGCAATATTAACCACTAGCAGTATTAACTAACTCTGGCAGCATTAACTACACTTACACTATTGAAGCTTGATTTTGTCTGAACAAGGCAATTTACTTACTGAGAAAGATGATTAGTAACAACCAAAAACAACCAAATAATAGGTATACAATCACTTTTTAAACGTGAGCTCATTCAGAGTTGATCATGCCCACACTTGTGACCAAGAAGGTGAATCTACCCACATCAAAAGCTTTAGTGAATAGATCAGCAAACTGGTTGTTAGTATGAACTTTAGCAACTTGAATAAGCTTCTTTTCATTACAATCTCTAATAGAGTGATACCTGATCTCAATGTGCTTTGTTTTGGAGTGCTTGACTGGATTGTTAACAATGCTTATAGCACTGCTATTGTCAATGAAGATTGGAGTGTGAAGAAAGGTTACCCCATAGTTCAACATTTGATTCTGAATCCATAGAACCTGAGAGCAGCAACTTGCAGCAGCAATGTACTCAGCTTCTGTTGTAGATAAGGACACTGTGGTTTGCTTCTTACACTGCCAAGATACTAGTCTTGCACCCAAAAGCTGACATCCACCTGAAGTAGACTTTCTATCCATATTAGCACCACCCAAGTCACTGTCTGAATATGAAATCAAGTCAAAGTTGGATTCATAAGGATACCAAAGACCTAATCTAGGTTGCCCTCTTAAGTATCTGAAAATCCTCTTAACAGCTTGAAGATGTGATTTCTTTGGCTTGACTTGGAATCTGGCACACAGACACACTGGAAACATGATGTCTGGTCTTGAGGCTGTGAGATACATGAGAGATCCAATCGTTGATCTATATAGATGGACATCAACATCCTCCCCCTCAAGATCAGCAGTGATCTGTTTATGAGTCTCTATAGTGTGCTTGCTGGCTTTGAGTCTGTTAAACCATACTTATCCAGTATGTCTTTCACGTACTTTGATTGACTTATAAAGATCCCATCTTTCTGCTGTTTCACTTGAAGCCCAAGGAAGAAGGTAAGTTCACCCATTGAACTCATTTTAAAGCTCTTGTGCATCAACTTTTCAAAGTCTCTACACATCTGATCTTGTGTGGATCCAAAGATGATGTCATCCACATAGATCTGAACAAGTAGGATGTCCTTCTTACTCCTTTTAATGAAGAGGGTCTTGTCAATTATTCCCCTTTCAAACCCATTTTCTAAGAGATAGGTAGACAGAGTATCATACCATGCTCTTGGAGCTTGATGTAGACCATAAAGTGCTTTCTTCAGTTTGTATACTCTGTCAGGATATGATGGATTTTCAAATCCAGGGGGCTGACAGACATATACTTCTTCATCAATTGTACCATATAGAAAGGTACTCTTCATATCCATTTGATATACCTTGAACTTCATGTATGAGGCATAGGCTACAAATAGCCTAATTGCCTCTACCCTTGCAACTGGGGCAAACACTTCTTCATAATCTATGCCTTCTTTCTGAGTGTACCCTTGTGCCACAAGCCTTGTTTTGTTCCTGATCACAATTCCTCTCTCATCCTTTTTATTCCTGAAAATCCATTTGTTGCCAATAGCTCTATGACCTTTTGGAAGGTCTACCAAGTCCCAAACTTCTTGCAATTTGAACTGCAGTAACTCTTCTTGCATAGCTTCTATCTAATTGGAGTCTTTCATTGCATCAAAAACCTTCTTAGGCTCAATCTGAGATAGAAAGCAAGAGAGTACTGTGTGTTGCTGATCCTGCAGCTCTTGAAGTCTGCTTTGACTCCTTGTTATCATAGGAGAAGAGATGTCTCCTATGACCAGCTCTGGAGGATGGTTCTTTTGAGTTCTAGTCTGATGAATAGGTTCTTCATTGATTCCCACTTCTAAATTGGACTCATTTAAGTCAGTTGAGGTGATCTCATCAGCTGCTTCTGGCTCTTTCTGCACTTGATTCTCCTCATCTCTTCTTTCTTCTTCACTTTGAATTGGTTCAGTCATAGTCTCTTTTTCACAGAAATCAACAGGTTCCATTGTAGGTATTGGAAAGATCACAGACTGAGGAATAATGTCTTGTACTTGTACATCCCCTGATCCTCCACTTCCTGAACCTGCATGATCATTACTACTGAAACCCAAAGAGTTAGTTAGTGAATCAATGTCAAATAACCACTGAGGACCTGAAGCAATAGGATTTGGTGTGTTCTCATTGCATTTGACATTGTCACTTTCCTCAATTATTCTAGAAGAAGAATTAAATACTTTGTAAGCCTTACTCTGAGATGAGTAACCAACAAGAAAACCATCATCTGCCTTGCTATCAAACTTTCCTAAGTGAGTTTTGGTATTGAGAATGGTACAAGGACACCCAGAAGGTTTGAAAAATCCAATAAATGGTTTTCTTTTATTTAAAAGCTCATATGGTGTCTTGTTTTTAGGCTTGACTACTAGAACTCTGTTCTGGACATAACAAGCAGTATTAACTGCTTCAACCCAGAAAGTAATTGGAAGTTTTGAATAAGCTAACAGAGATCTAGCAGCCTCAATCAGTGTCCTATTCCTTCTCTCAGCAACACCATTTTGTTGTGGAGTCCTAGGAGCACTGTATTGCCTCTCAATTTCTTTTTCCTCACAAAAGGTGTTTAGGTCATGATTTTTAAATTCAGTTCCATTGTCTGACCTATTGAATTTTACCTTTTGATTTGTTTGGTTTTCAATTCTTAGAATAAAGGATTTGATCAGTCCACTTGTCTCATCCTTAGTCCTTAGAAAATATACCCAAGTAAATCTAGAGTAATCATCAACAATAACTAAGCAGTATGATTTCTGGCCTATACTCATAACATTTGTAGGACCAAACAGATCCATATGCAACAACTGAAGAGAATTAGAAATAGTGTTCAACTCTTTGGACTTATGAGAAGTTTTGTGTTGTTTACCTTTGAGACAGGCAACACAATGATCATCACATGAAAAGACTTTTGAAGGTAAACCTCTTACAAGGTTGTTTTTAACAAGTTTATTCATTGTTTTAAAGTTCATGTGACACATCCTTCTGTGCCAAAGTGATGATTCATCCGAAGATGCTTTTGAAACAAGACAGTTTAGGGATGAATCAGTTGAAACACTTTCCATATCTAAGCAATAGACATTTTCCTTTCTGGGAGTTCTTAGTAGTATCATCTTTTCATCAACTACCTTGAATCCAGGAGCAAGGATAATGCATTCAGAATCTGTAAATATTATACTATGCTTTTTGTCACACCTGTGATACACTTAACAGGTTGTACCTTAATTGCTCAACATAGAATACATCTTCAAAGATCATTTTTCCTTTGGTTACATCACCCTTACCACTGATCTTACCTCCATCTGGAGTATTACCAAAGGCAACATGCCCACCATCAATTTTCTTGAAATTCTTGAGGCAAGACATGTTCCCTGTCATGTGCCTAGAGCAACCACTATCAACATGCCAGATGCTCTTAGCCTTGAGCTTTTGATTGGCCTGTACATAAGATAGATCAATTAGTATTGATTGGGAACCCAAGCCAAAGTGGTCTTGGGTCTCCCTTTCTCATCAAAGTATTTACATTCCTTTTTGATGAGATTTTTAAACTCAGAGCACTCTTTACTAGAGTACTTTGTCAAGATGATTGGCTTAGCAGCACAAACATTAGAAGCAGTACTAACCTTAGAAGTACTAACAGAGTTAGCAGCACTAACAGGTTTAGCAGTACTGACTTTGTTAGAAGTAGTATTGCTTCTAGCAGCACTATCATTGTCAGCAGTACTATTTGTGGTAGCAGTACTAACAGTTTTAGTGCTTTTAGGAATCCACATCTTGACACTCTCCTCAACAATCTTTTTCTTCATGTGGCTTTTAGATTTATCAGATTTCTTAGCCACATGGTTCCTTTCATTCTTCTTATAACCAAAGGGTTTTTGCACAGATCTTTGAAAAATCATCCTTTGGTTTATAGGATTGAAATAACAGTATTTAGCAATATGATTGATCTTTCCACAAATAAAACAAGGTTTTGGTCTATTGATTTTACTCAGATCAACCCCTTGTTTTTGTGCCCACTGATTATTCCAGTTTCTTTGATTACCCCTCCTTTTATCATGATTTAGGGGCTCAAATTTAGTACAAGCACCCTGTTTGCAAGGAACATGATTCACAACTGTGGTCTGCTTATAATGGACCATACTAGACTTTCCCTCAGTCTTGTCTATGTCCTTAGATTTTACCCAAATCTTTCCACAACCCTCATTGGTAATAATGTGATTCTCTAAAGAAATCTCATCACTCACAGTGTTCGCATTACCCTTAGCAGCTTCTTTCTCAGTTTTGTCCTCAGCAACTACTTCATCTAAGGGATCTATCTCAGTGGCTCCCTCAGGCAAGTCCTTCCTATCTTTGGTTTCTAGCAAGTCTGATGTAGGAGGGATGTAGTTGTTGTTGTATGGTGGTTGTGTGGTATTGTACCCTATTCCTCTTCTCAGTTTGTCATGAAACTGAGTTTGTAGTAAAGATTCCATTGCTTTAGAAGCGTTGGAAAACTTTTCCACATCTAGCTTAACCTTGGCTAGCTCCCCTCTCAACTTTTCATTCTCCTCTTTAGACTTTGTCAGTTGGAGTTCTAGATCCTTTTTCTCCCACTTCCAGTAGTTTGAGTCATATGAGTGTTGAAGTTCATTGGCTTGGAAACCTTTAATTTGTTCCTCAAACCTCTCAACAATTCTCACATACTCTTTTATATCTTTTGCTAACCTCTTAAGGTCATCACTCATATTCTGGTTGTGATCCCTGTACCTTTTAACAGTGTCTATGCAAGTTTTAGAACAGAGATTAGAACTTACCTCAGTTGGGAGATCAGATACCTCTGCCATGAGAGCTTGATTTTGAATAGCCTCTTCTGCTTGATCACTCCAGTGAAACCCCATTCCTTGTTGAGAAACAAGGGCTTGAGCAGAGTTTCTGTTCTGGTTGAAGCTACCAGTCTGAGCTTGTTGGTGGTTATTGTGAGACACTCCACTTCTGCATTCCCTGGCAAAGTGTCCCTTCATATGACATTTATAGCATTCTACCTTTGACTTGTCAAAACCTGCTCCATCTTCTCTTCTTTGGGAGAAGTTATTCCTCCCAGTCCTCTTGATGAACTTCTTTACCCTCATGGAAAGCATGGCCATCTGCCATTTAATATCCATCTCTTCAAGATCATTAGGATGAAGTTGTTCCAAGTCATCATTGATTAAAGAAGAGTTTCCATGGCTGGACAGAAAGGCTTCAAAAATAGATTCAGTGCCTTTTTCTTGATTTGCTCCATTAGCAACATTAACTGATTCAAGGTTAGCAGTAGAATCAATTGATGCTGATAGGAGTGCAGCATTATGAACATATCCAGAAGGCTTATTCTTTGCCTCCACCTCAGCTTCAAATACTCTAAGGTCATTGTACTGATCATCAAGTTCTTTTTCTTTCAGTTGTTCATTCTGTCTGAAGGAAACAGTATACATGGTCCATTCATCTCCTAGGGACCTTAAAAACTTTCTGTTTACATCATCTTGATCAATCTGTACTCCCATAGTAGCTAGTTCACCAATCAGCTTGTTAAACCTGTCAAAATATTGAGTCATGGACTCATTCTTAGTTGACATAAAGTTTTCATACAATTGATTCAGTATTGCCTTCTGATTTCTCTTGGTACTTTTGGTACCAGAGAATCTTTTCTCTAGAGCATTCCAAAGCATCTGTGCATCAGTGCAATTGCAGAATTGGTGTTTATATTCATTGGGAATAGCCAAGAGCAGTGTGCTCAAGGCTTTCATCTCTGTCTGCCTTATATTCTTTTCTGCATCTGTCTTTGGTGGAGTTCTTTTTCCATCTGCACCAATTTTTCCTTCATCAGATGGGCCATTCTCAATGATGTCCCACATAGAGTAATCTGTGAGGAGAATGTATTGCTTGATCCTTATCTTCCACATGTCATACTCATTAGATCTGAGCATTGGAACCTTTGAGACAAGAGTACTGTTTGATTCAACTGTGTTTTCCATGAAGGTTTCTGAGAATACTAGCTCTGATACCACTTGTCAGGATCTAATTCTTAACAAGAATAATGAACTCAGAAACAATATTAAAGGAGTTTGCGGAATAACACTTTAATATTCAGAATATCAATGAAACAGTGAATATAAATCACAACTTGTAAACTTTATTGAAAGATTAAAGCTACAAGTTTTCAAACAAAACCTCAATATTGATGAACAGGCTCACCAATACGAATTCTACTTCTCTAGAATTAGGATTATAAACCTTGAGGTTAATTCTCTCTATGAAAACAAAAACTCGGAATCAAAATTAATTCTAAACTATTCTGACTAAGTCTATACATATACTAAGGATAAAAGATAATTACAAAATATAAAAGATCCTCAGTATAATCTTCCATAGTTATCTCCAAGCTTACCATGAATATCTTCAATTAATACAACTGTCTTCATTGCCATACGAAGTCTTTATCTCATAAGCAGTACTAACCTTGTTCAGAAGCATTAACCATGTTCAGCAGTATTAATGAAGTTGGCAGCAGTAACCCTTAACAGTACTAACTACTAGCAGTACTAACTATGCTCAGCAGTAGTAACTTCATCAAGTAGTATTAATCTTGTTTAGAAGTATTAATCTGTCTCAGAAGTACTAACCTCGTTGTGCTAGCAGCATTAACCATACTTGTGCAAATTCTGAATTCCCAACAGTCTCCCTGAAAGCTGGGATAGTTATTCAATATGTCTCAGGCTGACAAAAGGCCTCTCTCACTTATCCCTCAACACTCTCTATGGGATTTTGCTCAATCATGAGCAATCATGATAGCTAAAGAAGAATCTCGTAAGAGACTTAAAAGACACCAAATGCACACCTGTTGCTTTAGTCTCATGAGAGATGGTTCATCCTTCTTGTTATTCCCAGATAATAATGCGATCACTAGATGATAGTTAAACCCATCAATCTCACTTTTATATATCACAAATATTGATATTACAATGAACACTTACACTGCATAAGCAATTTATAAAACTCTCACGATGCTATCTCTGATGTTACTTTTCTAATACACGCACAACAAGCAATTTATACAAACAAAGAAACGCGCAAACTACTATTATAAGGAAACGCGCATAACATTGTTCACGTAAAAAACAAGAAAATACAAAAATACAATGTTGACTTTGACTTTTATTACATTGACTTTGACTTTGATGTTGAGAGTTGACTTTTAGCTTTTACTTTCAGTCTTCAGACTTCCGTGATCTTATATCCAACATATTTATGCTCTAACAATCTCCCTCTTTGGATTAAAGATCATCAAAAAAGATTTAGCAATTCAATCTTCTCTCTTTGAGTACACAAATTAATATCTCTCCCTTGTCAAATTCTGTTAACTCGGATCATCTTCAAATCAATTGTATTCTTCCCAAAATCTGTTCTTCAATATGTAGTAACAATCTCCCCAAAGATGGTAGAATTGCTCTTCAACAATCTTCCCAAGGTTATCTCAAATCTCTTTCAGACTTCAGAAAGAAATTATCTTCAGAATTTGCTCAGGATGCGTTAGCAAATAATCTTCAAAGAAAATTTCAGTAAATTCAGCACAACTTCAGAAAACTTTTGCACTTTGCTCTCAGCTTTCAACAATCTTTCTTCAACTTTTCTGAAATTATCATAAACTCTCGTTTAAACTCCAAACTTTCTCTATCAAAACTTCATTAACTCAATATCTCTCCCATGAGTAACATTTCTTGATTACCATCTCCCCCTTTTTGATGAAAGAAGCATGAAATCATCAAAATTTTCTCCAAGATATGTCATTAACAATTTTGACCACTGGTCTTTTGAACTGAGCCTCTGATTCACCATCGATCCAAAATAAGGTATTCATCCAGATCTTTTCAAATCCAGACAAATTAAGAATGTAACACCTGAATCACCAAATGAATCAGTTAATATGCCTGTCAGTAACACAAAGTTACTGTGTGTAACAGATACACATTGGAAAGTAGCTTTTTGATATTCACTCCCCTAGGGCTTCCATTCAATCATCGAAACACCACAAAGGCAATTTCTATGAACTTTAGGACAAGAAAAACAAATTTCCTTGTGTGTTCGTGCAAGTGTTCGAAAGAATTAAGCACACGATGATTGTTTTTTATAAGGCTCAATATTGTGTAAACCGTTGAGACAACAGTAGTTAAACACATACTCAATGTGCATGATCAAAGTGCGAAGGTGGGGCAGACTTCCTTCTTTTTCAATATCCAGATTTTTCAAATGAAAATTAGATAGATTATGTGTTGTGTCCCCTTGAAATATTGAAACATTTTCTTGTTAAGAAGAAAATGAGTGGCTGGTGGGGTTTTTATCAAGAGTTGGCATGGGCTAGGTGCCTGTTTCAATAATGTTCACGAATAATTGTGAAACACAAGTAATGTGCCTGCCCGACTCAGAAAGTAGTTGGTGCAGACTTTGATATTCTTTTACTCTGATCTCTCACCCATTTTATTTTTAATCATTTAGCTCACTTCTAACCAAACTCTCATTCACATTTTACCTCATCACACAACCCACACTCATTTCTTTTTTACTCTCTACACAATCGATCACTCAAGGATTAACTTATTGGGTAGGAAACACTGGTTAACGTGAATCCATAGAAGTTTCATTTATGCTCACACAAAGAACCCATGTTTTCCTATAAGGAACATGCTGCTCAAAATTGGTTTAATCTTCCTTATGTTTGCAGGGATCAAAGGGCATCTGGTATCTTGATAGTTGATGCTCTCGTCATATGACAGGACAAAAAGACCTACTCACTGAATAAAAGGAAGAGAAAGGTCCCTTTGTGACCTTTGGTGGAAATGGAAAAGGATATACCCGAGGGTTTGGTGTCCTCAGCAATGGGACAACTACCTTCAGAAGAGTCGCTTATGTAGATGGACTGAAGCATAATCTTCTGAGCATCAGTCATCTATGTGACAAAGACTATGAAGTTCGCTTTTCCAAGAAAGCATGTTCAGTGGTGAATGAAAAAGGAAAACTTGCTCTCAGTGGTTATCGTAAAGAAAATGTCTATGTAATAGATATGGACTCTACCATCACTGAAAACATATGTTTTCTCTCTAAAGCCTCTTCTGATGTCAACTGGCTATGGCACAAAAAGGCTCTCTCATCTAAACTTCAAAACTCTGAATTCTCTCTCATCTAAGGAACTGGTTTCTAGTCTTCCTCAGCACTCATATGCTAAAGAATCTCTCTGCTCAGCATGTGAAAAAGGAAAACAGACGAAAGCTAGTTTCAAGTATAAACAGGTTTCCTCAGTGACAAGTCCTATTCAACACTTGCATATGGATTTGATTGGCCCTGTCAACATCCAAGCAATAGCTGGAAAGAAATATACACTTGTCATTGTAGATGAATACTCTCACTACACCTGGGTTATCTTTCTTCGCTGCAAAAGTGATACTACAGAAGAACTAATATCTTTTGTTAAAAAGATGGAAGTGCTGAATAATCTCATTGTTCGTTGAATAAGAAGTGATCATGGAACTGAATTCAAAAACAGTTATCTGAACAATTTCTTTGAGAACAAGAACGATCATTGAAGCTGCTAGATCAATGCTCAGCGAATCTAACCTCCCTACTCAATTTTGGGCTGAAGCTTTAAACACTACATGTTTTACTCAAAACAGATCGCTAATAGTAAAGATATTTGGAAAGACAGCTTATGAAATTTTTCATGGAAGAAAACCTTCTATCATTTTTCTTCATATCTTTGGTTGTCAGTGCTTTATTTTAAACAACAAAGATCAACTTGGAAAGTTCGACCCAAAAGCAGATGATGGAATATTTCTTGGATATTCCTCTATCTCCAAAGCCTACAGAGTTTTCAACAAAAGAAGACAATCTGTGGAAGAAACAATTCATGTCACCTTTGATGAAACTCGCTCAGCGAACTCTAAACCAATCGTTGACAATGAAGAGTTAAATGCTTGGATGTTTTCTCATTACAGAGAAGCTAAACCTTTCTTCTCAAACCATCAGCATTCAGATCCTCCTCCAGCTGCTGATGATGATCCAAACATCATACCTTCGAACGCTTAATCCATCTCATGGGTTTCAGCTGAGCCTCTAAACACACTTCTTCCATCTGATCCATCTTCGTCTGAACTTCTCTCAGAAAACACTGGTTTGTCTGACTCTCAACAATTAATAGCCGATGAACCTCAGGCTTCTTCATCAGTGAACATTCCTATTGTTGATCCAATCTCTGAAATGAGCGATCATCCTCCTGCTCAGCGATGGACCAGAGATCACCCCATAGAGAAAATTCTTGGTGATCCCGATGCAGGTATTCAGACACGACGAAGTTCAGGTAATATCTGTCTCTTTGTCAACTTTATTTCTTTAATAGAGCCAAATAAGGCTGATGATGCTCTCAGAGATCCAAACTGGGTCAGCGCTATGCAAGAAGAGCTGACTAAGTTCTCTCGCAACAATGTTTGGAATCTCGTTCCTAGACCATTTGATAAAACTGTTATAGGCAACAAATGGGTGTTTAGAAACAAGTTAGATGAACATGGAACTGTAATCCGCAACAAGGCTTGAATTGTTGCTCATGGATACAGACAAGAGGAAGACATAGACTATGATGAAACCTTTGCCCCTGTGGCTAGGCTTGAAGCAATTCGACTCTTCTTGGCTTATGCAGTTTACAAAGACTTCATTGTATATCAAATGGATGTAAAATTAGCGTTCCTAAATGGAAAGCTGAATGAAGAAGTCTATGTAGAACAACCCCCAGGGTTCTATGACCCTAAGTACCCAAATTATGTTTTTAAGTTGGATAAGGCTCTCTATGGTCTAAAACAAGCCCCTCGTGCTTGGTATGACACTCTCTCATCCTTTCTTATCTCTGAAAGTTTTGAACGTGACAAAATTGATAAAACATTATTTTTCAGAAAGATAAAAGGTCGTATTATTCTTGTACAAATATATGTCGATGACATCATATTTGGTTCTACTAACCCATCTCTATGTACTCGCTTCGCTGAAAGAACGAAGAAAGATTACAAAATGAGTATGATGGGTGAGCTGACATATTTTCTTGGTCTTCAGATTAAACAATCTGACAAAGGTTCTTTTATCATCCATGGTAAGTACGTTAAAGATATGTTGAAGAAGTTTGATCTAACACAAACTTCAGCAATGAAAACTCCTATGGCACCTCCCTTGGCACTTAACAAAGATCCTTCTGGAAAACCTGTTAATGTCACTGCCTATAGAGGAATGATAGGCTCCCTGCTGTATCTCACAGTGAGCCGACCTGACATCATGTACTCTACTTGTTTATGTGCACGCTATCAATCTGAACCCAAGGAATCCTATCTGATCGCTGTTAAGCGAATTTTTAGATATCTGAAAGGGACTCCTAACCACGGTCTTTGGTATCCCAAAGACTCAGGGTTCGATCTAACTGGATATTCCGATAGTGATTTTGCAGGTTGTAAACTCGATAGAAAAAGTACCACTGGTGGATGTCAACTCCTAGGAGGAAAGCTGGTAAGCTGGACAAGCAAAAAGCAAAATTCAGTGTCCACTTCCACGGCTGAAGCTGAATATGTAGCCGCTGGAAGTTGTTGTGCTCAGGTCTTATGGATGAGAAATCAACTATTAGATTATGACCTTCAACTATCAAAGATTCCAATCTATTGCGACAGCACTAGTGCTATCGCTATAACAAAGAATCCAGTGCTACATTCAAAGACAAAACACATAGAGATCAGATATCATTTTATCAGAGATCATGTAATGAATGGTGATATTGAACTTCACTTTATCCCCCACTGACTATCAGCTAGCTGATTTGTTTACCAAGCCTCTTGATGAGACAAGGTTCAACTTTATCATCAGTGAGCTTGGAATGCTGAATCTTGAAGAGTAACTCTTCATCTTCCTGCATTATGTCATTGATTCTAAGTTCCCCTTTATCACTCTATCTCTGAATAAATTTTTGACTCTAGGTATTTTCTCTTATTCTCCATCACTGAATATTCATTCAGCAAGTTTTTTTTAAAATAAAAATAATCATTTTCTTTCTTCAAATGATTAAAAGATTTTTGATAAACAAATTCTGTCACTGACATTTCCCTTCAGTGATCCTTCTGAAATAAAAAATCAATCTCTGAATTTCTATCAGGGATTCTTTCAAAACGAAAACCATTCTCTGACTTTTCTTGAGAGATACTTTCAAAAAGGACAAATGAAACGTTTTTTTCTCTCCTCATGACGTCATTTGAACCGACAATCCACGACATGCCTTTTTCTGACACGTTCGTCCGTTGCCCTTCTATCCAATCAACTTCGTGGAACGTGTCCATGTCATGATGAACATTTGTTTTCCCGCCTCATTCTCTCTCACAGTCTCTAACGTATAAAAAGAATGTTTTTTTCATTCTTATCTTTTTACGCTTTTTGGAAATCTTTTCAAGCAAGAATCTTTCTCAAGCATTTGCAAACAACTCTTTCAAGCATTTTCATCTTCTTCCTTATGGATCAACAGGTTATTTTGATATTCTTTGTCTTAAATCTTGTTACTAAATCTTGTTACTAAATCTTATCTATGTTCCATCATTATGAGTTTTCACAAGATTTTTGTTCACTAAAATCATTTTTTTTATTTTATTCATTCAAAACCTTAGGTTTTCTCATTGTTCTTCCTTCTTCGACTAAGAACACTATTTTAATTTTTTTTACGTTTCTTTCTCCAAATAGAAACTGGTAAAAAACTTCTTTATTTTTAGACTCTAATCCTTTCCTTCTAATCTCATTCTTTCCATATTCAGAAAGTGCACAATCATCATTCATTGCTTCCATGAACGTGAAATTTGCGATCACTGACTCTGAACTTCCAAAGAACAATCATCTTGCTCGATTGGACTTTGATGGTGTCAAATACCCATACCTGGTGGAAGCAGCTAGGTTCCTGAAGCAGTCGTGCATTGCTTATGCAATTACTGTGGATCCTCAACCATCCAAAACTCTTCTTCAACAGTTTTGGTTCACTGCTGACGAAACCTCCATCACCAACAAGAAAGGTGACCAGGTTCCTGCTATCTCTTTCAGCACTGATATAGGCTCAGGCATGATGACTGCATACGGCCTGACGAAGGCACTCCTATTCCCTGACAAACCCAAAAGTGGATTCGATGCCCTTCCAACTGATGCTGAACTCATCCAGTTTCTGGATGATATGGAATACTGTTTGGACAACAAGTCTCGCTCAACCATTCCCAACAAGAAGTTGACAAAGATCCTGAAGGCAAACATGCCTTCCCAAATGAACTACATCTTCTCACACATCATTCAATGTATGAGTGGGAAGAGTGGGTCACTAGATCAGGCAAGCAAAGTTCAACTCCAGATGTCTTACTCTGTGATCGCTGGAAAGAACTTCGACTATGCCACCGCTATCTTTGACGATCTCAAGTCAAAGATAGAGAAAACGGAGAGGGATCCCAAGATCCCATATGTACGGTTCATCTGTGCATACCTGAAGTTTCTCAACCCCAACACTTACCCGACTACTCAAGATGGTACTTTTGCCAAAGTCGGTCAACAATCGTTGGAGGTTAAACCGGTCGACAATGAGGTAAATATCTCTACTCTTCGCTCCCGTCTCTCTCTCCACACTTCTTTTACTTTAGCGGCCACGCAGGAGGTTCTTTCTTCTACTAGCCCTGCCGCTACCACCGCTTCAAACCGACCATTAGCTAGTCTTTCTGGTCCTTCGAAGAAGGCCAAATTGACTAAGGAGACTATCGCCCCTAGCTCAAGGCCTGAGGTAGTTTCTCAACAAACTACCTTAGATGGTTTTGTGGGACTCTCCTCTACATCTGCAGTTGTCATCACATCAACCGTGCCAGCGATCTCGGTCACTGTCACAACATCAGTGACGCTACTGAACATCTCAGTTCAACAAACAACTGAGGTAACTATCCAACTCCAAACTTGTTTTATCCTTGTTACTTGTCCTCCCATCTCTTTGGTCTCTAACCCTCCTTCTCTCATGCAGCAACCTCAAGTTGCATTTCTAGGACCTGATGCTCAAACCTTTGAAAGAGACATGCAATTTTTCAATATGTTTGAACCATCAGGTATACCTAAACCTACAAATACAGCTCCCATCTATCCATATAAGCCTGTTTCTCAGAAGCTAACTTTTTTTTTCAGGTCCTACTATGGCAACTGTTGACTCTCATGTCAACAGTTTGGGTGTCAAGGTGGATTCTCTCACCACCTCCATCAACGAAACCACCAGCGCTGTGAATACCGGTGGTGAAGAGCTAAAGAAGCTGACGACTACTTGCTCGTCCAAAGCTGAAGCCTCCCAAATCACAACTCTTCAGGGAGAGCTTATCAAAGTAAAGGAGGATTCTCAAATCCTTCAGGGACGTGTCGATATTCTAAGCAACGATATCTAGGGGTTGTCTGCAAAGATCGATTCCTGCACCTCAATCTTACAGCAAGTCCTTGAAAAGCTGAATACACCAGCTCCGACGCCCACTCCTTCTTTCACAGAGGCTGACCACACCTCTATGAATATAGCTGTTGAATTTATTCATCAAGCTACTTCAGACATCCCTGTGATTGAAGAACGTCTAAAGCGTCTGGAGGCTGAAGTCCTGTACCTGACATCAACAAAAGTTGCTCCTTCCATTTCTGGCCTCCCCCATTCTGATAATGACAACGAGGGGGAGAAAGAGCGCACTGAAGAAAATCTTGAGGAGGAGGATGCTGCTGAAGTTCAGTCGGAAGAACCTTCCTCTCAGATTGAGGGGGAGAAGGTTGCTGACAAAGCCCCTCCATCTTTGCTCGATCCAGTTTTATTCGAAGACGAAGAAGATGAGGAAGAAGAAGAGGATGAAGTTCTTGATCTCCAGGATCAAGATAATGAGAAATATCATGATGATGATGATGACGATGAAGAAGACCAGTCTCTATGGTTTTCTGCAGCGACCACTTCATCAGTGATAGCTTCGAAAGAAGTTATCATAGTAGGGGGAGAAGTGGAACTTCTTCAGGAACCCCTTCCTAAAGAAAACCAAAGGGTGCAGCTGCTGAGGGAAGCCTGAAAAGTGTTTCACTATCTGAGGGGGAGAATCCTTCTCAGGTATGCCTCTCACTAGTCCCTATATCATTCTATTAATCCCCAACCCCTGTTTCTTTCTACCTTTTATCTCTGTTCTTCCCAAAACATACACTAACTCTTTTCATCTATTTTCTGACCAGACAGTTCTCTCCCCTGCTTAAGGGAAATGAACTACATATAATCCCAGCTTCCATAGCTCATGACTCAATAATCCCAATCTCCTTTAATGACATTGATGAAGAAGATGAAGAAGAAGAAGCACTGCACCATCCAGGAAGGCACTCTAGACCATCTCACTGGTCAGAGGAAGAGATGAAGAAAAGAACATAGATGATCTTGCATCTAGAGATTCAACGGCTGAAGGTCCCTCTTCAAATAACATCTACAGACCTAGACTTCTTGAGTGAATTTGAAATTGAACAATCAGTCAGGGCTGAGAAACTGATTGCCGATTATCAAAGAGATGCATCTCTAGCTCTCAAGGTTCAGTCCTCTCAAGTCAAAGACAAGAAGCTGAAAAAGAATCCAGTGGAAGTAAGGCTGCTCTACTAAAGGAATTTGAAGAGGAGCGCTCAAAAGAACAAGCGGTCAGCGATAACACTGTCGAATGGTGCAAACATAAAGTCGACTATCGCTCTGACCCATTAAAGATATCAGTTGTTGTCATCTCTGGGAAAAAGAAGAAGGATCGAATTTCTGTAATGATGGAGATAAACAGAGAGGATGGAAGCTCTAAGGCTATGTTTGTTTCAAAGCTTGAAAGTTTCGGCTACATGGAATGGATAGAGTTCAAAGATGCGCTGAAGAAATCCAAATCAACCTAAAGAGGCTATGTCGAAGGCATCCTAGAAGAGGCTGTGTTAAAGGTACCATCTGCTCTTCCTTCCAAGCTAAGGCAAGTCAAAAAAGAGCCTGTCTCCTCCTTATATGAGAATGATGCTGCAATAAGAAACGAAACCTCCATCAAGTTCTCAAAAGAAGCTCTGTTTGGTCCTCCTCCTGATCTCTCAGTACTTGATCTATCCCTGCCTCCTGGTGGTATATATATTGCAGGGCAAGTACTTAAAGAGCCTTTTGGAATCTTCTTCAGAGATGATGAGGAACAACTCAGATTTCAAAGAGTCTCTGAAATTCCTATCTGTCCCCTCAGCCATCTCAAGGATCTCCTATGCTTATGGTATGACTTCTCTCCTTTTGCTGAACCGATCAAGGAAATCATTAGTCAAGAATCTTCAGATCGAAGGTAAAGAGGAGAAGAAATTCCTGAATATATGGTTAATCCTTCAAAGTCTTCTTTAGATTGCTGATAGATTAGTTTTCTATTTCTTGTAATCTATTAGTTAAACTTACAGTAGTTAGTTCCTCAATTGTACTTATAATTTTCATAACTTGTAATTCTATATTTGAATTAATGAAAATGTCAGTGAAGTACTTAACCCTATCAGTACTGTAAAAGATCCCTCAAAATAGTAATTGGGACATGTATGTTATGAGTCATGATTATTCCGTTATTTTGAATTATAAAGTAATTTTCTTCAGTTACTTTATAATTATCAAATAGGGGGAGATTGTTGATCCAAACTCTCTCAGTGATTTGATAATGACCCTCTTCTATACTTAGTGAAAATTACGTTTATTAATATGTATTAGTGTTTCACCATCAACGATCAAGCTGTGTGTGCAGGTATCATCAGTGCAAGAGAGAAGGAGATTAAAGAGAATGATGAAATGATTAAAATAAAAGGAAATACTATTCAAGCTTGTGAAAAAGAAATCAAGCTGAAAGACAGAAAGATTGTGAATCTTCAAAGCCAACTGAAGACGACTGAACAGAAATCATCTGAGCTGAAAGATGAATCAGTCAAGCTTCAAAACAAGTTGAAGGCTTTTGAAGATCAGATATCTGCTTTGGAGAAGAAAAATGCTGAACTGAAAACAAGCCTCCAAGCAGAAAAAGAAAAATCAAATGTGAAGACATTTTCTACTCAACAGACATCTGAATTTTCAAAGAAAACTTTACAAGAGAAAAAGGATCTTGAGCTGAGATGCATTAAACTTTCAAAGCAAGTGTCTGATTTTGAAAAAGTTATAATCACTGAAAGAGACACTTTTGCCAAAGAAAGAAAAGTGCTTGAAGATAAAAACACTGAACTTCCTAAGCAGATTTCTACTTTACAAGACTTGTTCGAAAAAGAAAGCAATATTTTCAAAGAAAAAAAACAGTCTTTTGAGCAAGAAAAGAAGCAGTCTTTTGAGCAAGAAAAGAAATTATTTGAAAAGAAAAATGTTGGGATTTTCAAGGATATTTCTGAGAAAAACAAGAACTTGGAAAAAGATTTTGAGCAAGAACGTTCATATTTTGAAACTGAAATATCCAAACTTATGTCCAAAATCTCTGTTCTATCATCAGATATTCTTAAAGAACAGATGGCTAGATCTGATTTGAAACAAAAGTTTGACACATTTAATGCTGAAAGAAACATTTTATCTGAAAAGATAAAAGACTTAGAAGCTGCAAATGTTGATTTGTCGGAAAAAAGTTTGTGTTGATGTGATCAATCAATCACCAGTTGACAATTCAACCGAATCAGTTGCTCTTTTAAAACTGCTTCTAGTTCTATCCACGACAAAAATGTTTTGAAAAACAAAAGTGTCAAATCACAAACTGTCAAATCAAGTCAGATCAGACCATCTAAACTATTTTATGACAAATCTGTTGATAGTTCAACAAATTTTTACATCAAATCTCTTGGAAAGTCTTCTAAGAAAAATCAGAAGGTCTGGAGAGTGAAGAGTTCTTCTGATGATGAGAAGATAAAGGACAAAGCATACAATTCCACATCCAAAGCCGAAAAGAACATAACACATAAAGGTAAATCTTTTGGTAATCCTGATATATATTTCTCTACTAATCATTTGATCAGGATTGCACAGAAGAAAATTTGTTGTTCTTACTGTGGAGCACATGACTTTGTAAGTAAGAATTATGTCAATTACTGGTATGGTACTTATTATGTAACCCCCACAAGAACTGCAACTAACACTTCAGGACCCAGTTACCAGTGGGTACCAAAAGCTAAATCTGTGTTGCAGGCACCCAAGGTTTAAGGGGGTTCATAGAACATAGGTTTCTAAACACTTCAGTTAAGAACCCGAACTTTAATGTAAAAGACTGTGGTTTTTGATCACATGACATATCAGGACCCGTTCTTCCATGTTCAGACATGGATATTTTGTAAATATCCAGGGGGAGCTTAAAAGAAAACAAATCATGATATAATTATTTGAGGGGGAGCTTAAAGGTATATATCTTCTGATCTATATCTCTGATTGTTTGAAAGAAGAACAACTTTCAAGCATGAAAAACGCTTTTTGAAATGTTCAAACCACTTCTCTATTCTCAAAATATTTCATGAATTAAGAAGTGTGATTTTCAAAAGTTTTTCATATTGAGCTTTAATGTTTAACTGACCGCGTGTTTCCAAAGATCAATACTTGTGTATTATCTTGTCTATATACTGTTAAGTATTCACACACACCGGTTCCGTACTTCATTTGAAATTATTATTACCATGTCTCATAACGAACAATTTTTCGATGGTAATACCCCCGTTTGCTTTCAAATGTTGTTTGAGCATCAATCATCATTTCTAATCTTGTGCTTTCATTGCAAAATTGTTTATATTCATTCATATAAACAAATTATTCAATTCTTTGATACCCTAACAATTTCATTTGATCTGATTGATACATTGTCAGATTCTCAAAACAATTCTCTTGATTTCATTTCATTCGTTCAATATTCTTGTTTTGAGAGATCTTCATCGTTCAAATGCTCAAATCTCATGAGTATACATTTTGACAATGTCATCATACATTTTTGTACTTAACTGCTAAAGTTAAATTGTTGAACAACCATTCTTTATAGGACTTACATGGTATTCATGTGTGAGCTTATAAGAACTTCCATGGATTCATGTAAACCAGTGTTTCCTACCCCATAAGTTATCCTAGAGTGATTGAGGGGTGAGGGGTGAGGGGTCATAAATCAAAGAGTGGGGGAGATAACTCATCCGGTTGAGTTTTTCTCATTGAGCTGAGGTAAAATGGAAATGAGAGTTTGGTTAGCACTGAGCTTAAATGTTAAAAAGAAAGAGTGTGTGAGAACAGAGTTAAAAGAATATGAAAACTCTGCACCAACTACTTTCTGAGCTGGGCAGCCACATCTTCTGATTGGTGACCATCATTGAAAAAGGCAGTGAGCCCATGCCAACTCTTGCAATTACCCACCAACCACTCATTTCTTTCCCGACAAAGAAATGTTTCAATTTTTTCTTGGGGACGCAACACATCTGCTATCTGACCTTCACTCGGAAGATATAGATATTGAAAAAGAAGGAAAGTTACCCCACCTTCGCACCTCTTTCATGCACATTGAGTCCGTGTAATACCTGTTGCTGTCTCAACAGTTTACACAATTTGAGCCTTATGAAACACAATCATTGTGCTAAATTCTTTCATACACAAGCACGAGCACACAGAAAATTTGTTTTTCTGTCAGAACATTCATAGATAAACCTTGTGTTTTTTCAATGATTGAATGGAAGTCCTAGGGAGTCATCATCAAACCAGCTCCTTATATTGTACATTCGTTGTACACAGTAACTCCGTGTTACTGACAGGCACTTCTAACTGTTTCATTTGTTGAATCAGGGTTACCAAGTTCATTATATCTGTATTTGAAAAGATTCGGGTATATACAGTTCATGATTCAGATATTCAGATCAAAGGATGGAAATGTCGAATTATCATAAAGGAGGAGATTGTTACATTGAGTTCAAAGGGGGATGATCAAAGAATGTGTTGAAATTGAAAAGTTTTGATGATCATGAAGCTCACAATCATCAAAAAGGGAGAGAAATCTACAAAGATCAATTTCAGAGATGAGATGTCAAAAAGTGGAAGAAATTTCTGAAAGATTCAAATTTCAAAGCGGATTTGAAGAAAAGAGACTTTCTAAAGAAGATTCTGAAAGTTTAAATCAGATGAATGTTTTGTCAAAGAATTCAGAAGATGATTTCTGAAGAAAGATGATTCGAGAAAGTTTGTTTTTCCAAATATGATCAAGATATCAGAAGAGATGAAGATACAGTTTTTGAAAGATTCCTCAAATTCAAAGATGAAGATTTCAATGTTCAAAGATAAAAGTTTCAAAGATGTTTCAGAAGTTTCAAAGATGTGTTCAAGACTTGTTGACTATTCAATGACGCTAATCAGACTTGTTGACTATTCAATGACGCTAATCGTGAATGATTTTTCAAGATTCTTCAACAACTTTAGAAAGACCTTCAAAGTTCAAAGACGTCAGAGTTAATGATTGAAGAATCAAGTGCTGAAGACTAATGTCAAATTTTTATTAAATCTTGAATACAAAGGGGGACATTGTTAGTGTATTATTGTATCCAATATTTAATAGGAAAAGTCAAGTCAAGATAAGTCAACAAAGTCAAAGTCTGTTTAGTCAAATATGAGGTTACTTAGGTGTTAAGTTTGTCTTGTATAGACTTGTGGTATAAATACCTTGTTTGTAAGTAGAGTTCATTGTACGCTTTCATTGTCAGATATATGAATATCAGAATATTTCTCTCTCTACTCTCTCTCTAGATCATGAACATAAATGTCATAATTGTTTGATCTTGTTTGAATTGCTTGATTAAAATGACAATTTCAAGTTGCTTACGTTGAAGGACTGAATCACAATCTTCTCATCATCAGTCAACTATGTGAAAAAGATTTTTCTGTGCATTTTTCTAAAAGAGCTTGAATTGTTTGTGACAATAATGGGACTCTTGCCCTCACTGGTACTCGCATGGAAATTGTTTATGTAATTAACGTGGACTCTTTCAACACTGACAATATTTGTTTCCTCTCCAAAGCCTTGTCGGATGTCAACTGGCTATGGCACAAGAGACTCTCATCTGAACTTCAAAACACTGAATGAACTTTCATGTAAGAAACTTGTCACTAGGTTATCTCAACACTCATACACTAAGAAATATCTATGTTCAGCATGTGAGAAAAGAAAACAAACATAAACTAGTTTCAAATCTAAACAAGTTTCTTCAGTGAGCACCCCTCTACATCTACTCCACACGGATTTGTTTGGACCTATCAACAAACAATCCATCAGTAGAAAGAAATATACTCTCATCATTGTGGACGAGTTCTTTAGATACACTTGGGAGATGTTTTTTCAAATCTGAGAGTGACACTCCAAAATAGATCATTTCCTTCGTTAGTAAAATGGAAGTGCTGAAAAATCAGATTGTACGCTCTATAAGAAGTGACCATGGTACTGAATTCAAAAGCATTACTCTGGACAACTTCTTTGAGAGTAAGGGAATCTCTCACAATTTCTCAACGGTATGAACACCTCAGCAAAATGGTGTCGCTGAAAGCAAAAACCGAACAGTCATTGAAGTTTCACGGTCTATGCTTAGCGAATCACATCTACATACTCAATTTTGGGCTGAAGTAGTTAGTACTTCATGCTTCACTCAAATCGGTCATTGATTGTTAAGAAATTTAAGAAAACAACTTTGAACTTTTCCATGGAAGGAAGCCAACCCTCACCTTTTTCATATCTTTTGTTTTCGATGCTATATGTTAAACAACAGAGATACACTTGGAAAATTCAATCCCAAAGCTGAAGATGGTATCTTTCTTGGATTTTCCTCAATATCTAAGGCCTATTGAGTATTCAACAAAATAAGACAAACCGTTGAAGAAACCACTCATGTCACCTGAATCAGTGAATGTCTACTCAAGACCTATTCTTGAAAATGAAGAATTGAATCAGTGAATGTTTTCTCACTATGGAGAACCTGAATCATCCTTCAGTAATCATTCCAAAGCTGAACCACCTAACGATGATGAGGATCCAACCCCCATTCCAAGTATGAATAATGGTAGACCTGAATCCCCTTGATGGATTTCAGTTGTTCTGATAACCACCCTACCTCCTTCTGATTCATGAAACTACCAAAGATCATTTATGTTTAATGACTAAAAAGAAAAAGGAATGTATATTTGATGAATGCTATTCAGATAGTGAGGTAAATGATGATTCTTTATATGCTTTTGAAGATCAACTTCATGTGATGATGCTTAAACTCTCAGTTTTTGAAAATAAGCTTAAAAAGGAGAAAAACTTAGTGTCTTCTTTTGATGCATGGTTGAAAAACAATCATAGTGTCCTTTTAAAAGTTTCCGAAGAAAATGCTCAAAATCTTTGTTGCGCAACCTCTGTGAAATAAGATAATAAAGGGTTTCAAGAAGAAATTAAAGAGTTTAAAGAAGAAAATGTGAGATTAAAAGGTAGAATATTTGAATTAGAAAATCAACCGGTGATTTTAGAAAACGAGAGAGATAAAAATGCTCATAAATACACATCCGTTTGTGCTGAGAGAACTACTTTGATTGAGAAAATTAAAGATTTTGAGATAATTTTTTTGAAAAGAGGTAAAACCGACAAGACTATTTTTTTCAAACAAACCGAAGGAGTTCAAATTTTACAATCCAAAAGCGGGTATAGGATTTGAAAATCCTAGGTATTTGAAGAAGACTATTTCCAAGCTTCATACTTTATATGAATTTGAATTTATAGACCTTGGTCCTGAGTACAAGATTCAGTTTACTAAATCATTTGAAAAAAGTAGAAGCTAAAGAGGAATTCAACATAAAAAGATATGAAGAAATGCAATGATGTTTTGGTTTTCCCTTCGTCGAAGCTGTTGTTTTGTTGGGTTGCTGCCAATCGAGATTCTTGTCGGTTTCGGCCGTGTTTCAGTCTCCGGTCACCCCTGGCTTGAAACCACGCGGTTTGGGCTATTGTCGTAGTCATTTTTGTCTTAGGCCCAAAAAGGGGTTTTGAGTTTCATTTGGGTCGGTTTGTTAACTTATCGATTAGGGACTGGGTAAATTCTAATTTGTATTACCATTTATTAATTTGTTCCTTTTATTTGGCCTTTTATTTATGTTAATTATTTCAGCCAATTAGGCTTAAATTTATGTTTAAAATTATTATTAGATAATATATATGCTTCGCCCCGAAAAGACCCATGGTTGATTTACTTTTCTGTTGGAAAATTAAAATGTATTTATTGCGATGGGTTGTAATTTTTAATTTTAATTTTCTAGATAGGGACAAATTAGAATATGTTATCTTTCTATTTTAAAATTTGTAATTATCTGAAGACAGAGTTTCAAGAAGCCAAGACGGAGTCCCTGGAGTTCACCTAGATGGCAAGGTCAGTGGGAGATTGATGACGTCCTTAGACTGACCGTGGTTGTTGTGTTGGCTTACAACCCCAATGTTAACTTAAATTAGCTCCCAATTTAATTGAATATTTAATAAAGAAATCTTATTTCAGCTTTTTAATTAGTTGATGGGCTTGACCCTTTTTATTGTAAATAAGCCCTATTTATAGGTGTCAATGGCTCATTTTGCTCTTAGGTTTTTGGAGAGAACACACATATTTCTCACACAGACTAAGTCAACCTCTCACGAGAGTTGTTTAAATTCTTTGTGTGGTGTTCTTCCAATTTCCCATCCATATTATCAATCCAAGCATATGAGATGAGTTCTTGATTATCATTATTGTTAATTTCTATGGAGTTCTTTTGTTTCTTGTATTAGGATCCAACAATTGGTATTAGAGCCAATTGAAGAAACTTTTCTTCAATTCGGTCATCTGTACCAACAATTGAAGATTACATAATTATTTTGTTGTTTTCGTGCTTAGATTGATTCAATCACACGAGTCTTAACAGAAATATCATTTATGTGGTTTATTCATAGTTTTTGTGGTTATTGGAAATCTATTTCTTCTTTTAGATGAGATTTGGAAGATCCTTGATAGAATAGATGTTTACTTATATACAAAATTTGTTTATGCACACTACATGTTTGATGAAATGCCTATGTGAAGATTTGATTATATTCGAATCAAATCGGATCAGATTTATTACATGTGTGTGTTCTTGATCTTTTTCCTTTATTTGTCTAAATTAATAGTACTATAATCCCATTCTTGTGTGTGCTTTGGTCCATAGCCTCTATGGCATCTTGGATTCAAGGATGTTGATCTTTGAGCTGGCTTCACTCAAATCCAAGATTGGATTCTCTTTTTATTCAGATTTTGGCTTCTGATTTTTTTTTGGGTTTGATCAATGAGGAGTCAATAATCCAAATTTGTGTTCATTTTTATATCCAATATTTTGTTATGGTTGCTTCACGAACCATTCAGATTGATTTTGATAGATATAACTTTGGTATTTATTGGATCTATTACTTTCAACTTGTGATTTATATTATCTACAACAATGTTCAAGGATGATTGGTGGAAGATGAATGGAGCATATCCTTCTTACTGTCCATTGTGCTAATAGATGCATGGAACAAATTTCTAACACAACCTGCTTTTTTTTTTAATTTTGTTAAGGAAATGGTGCAACAACCTACTTGAGTTGTTTTCATACCTTGGTGTTGTCCAAACAGATCTCACTGTTGTCTAAAATTAGGACTCTACTGTTCTGATCCGATGTATGAAATCTGAGATTGATCATGTTAATACAAAATTTGGACAGTTTGAAATGTGCAAACAGATTTCTGTCTAGGTTGGTGTAGATTCAGTATAATCCAGAATTGTCCATTTTAATACAAAAGTTTCAAACAATTTCCAGATTTCAAGCTTGATAGGTGCAGATATGAATAGTGTTGGTCCCGAAGGTGGTTAACAAGTTTGTAGAAGGGGGGGGGGTTGAATACAAACACATAATTTAAAGTTTAATAAATTGTTTATTGATAAATCAAAATCAATTTACAAGTTTGTTGCGGAATAAGATTAAGTAAAACTCAATCTAAACAAATTTAAGAAAACACTAAGATGGTTGCACAAGAATATAGAGAATTTGAGATTTGAGAGTAAAGAAAACAAAGGTTTCTATATTTTAGAAAGATGAAGACTAGAGGTGCATGCACACAGATGGAGAGGCAATCTTTCTATTTATACCAGATGCATTAAATGCATGGCAGGGCACTTTACAGATGTCCTTCATTGATTAGTAGAGAGAGTCTGACTTTAGGAGACATGCTTTCAGCTGTATCATGAATAGTGTGGTTGACAGTGTTGTTGTACAAATTGTGGCAGAGGTATGTCTGTTCTGACACATCGTACTAGCTGTGCAGGGAAACACAGAAGAGCCTTGAGGCATAAGCTAAGGGATCATCGATCGCTGAATATCTCTTCCTTCAGAGATACAAAGAAGTTCAGCTATCGCTAAAGCTTTTCCTCAGATTTCATCGCGTATGAGTAAAGTCTTCTTTGCTTCACTGATATCCGCATCAGGTCACTAGTAGACTTGTCTTTGTTCAGTAGCTTCGTCTTCAATTCAGCTATGAACATCTGTTGACGTGAAACTTGTGTTCAGGGATTACGTTTAACTGTTTACACCAGAAAATCATCAGCGATACTGAACATACTCAGTATTTAAGCTCTGATGGTGAAACACTAATACATATGAATGTTTTGAAGGAAGATCATCAGCTATAACTGAACAGACTCACTCTCATCGCTGATGATGAAACACTAATACATATTAATAAACGTGATTTTCACTAAGTATAGAAGAGGGTCTTTATCAAATCACTGAGAGAGTTTGGATCAACAATATCCCCCTATTTGATAATGACAAAGTAACTGAAGAAAATTACTTTATAGTTCAAAATGAGTAATAATCAGGACTCACAACATACTCGTTGTCGGTCCACAATGTTTATATCAAGTTCTTACAAAACAACAATAAGAAGATTACCAACTTGTATTGATTAATAACAATGGTTACAAGGTTTGATCTTTGAAGCTCTCGTGTGTGTTCTCTCTGTATTACACAATTTGTGTGTGTGTGAAAAAGTTATCTGATATGTTTGTTGTGTTTGCTTCTTCAACACACCTAACATCTAATATCTAACCTTAGATATTATCTAACTAATATCTAATACTAATATCTAGATATTATCTAACTATAATATCTAAACAAATAGATATTAACTAACTTAACTAATTACTAACTAATAACTAGATAATAAAAACTAATTTAAACTAAAATAATAAATTACAATAAACAACAATTTACTTCGACATTTATTACAAACGACATTAGACTTTATATCGAGAGTGACTTTTCAGTGGTAGCTTCAGATTGGATCTTCAGATTGGATGATCTTGAATCCAATAGATATGTGATCTAAAAATCTCCCCCTTTGGATCAAGATCATTACTAAAAAGATTTTAGCAATTCAGTCTTCTTGTTCAGCTCAGAAGATGCAATCTCTTTCTCTAGCTCATAATGCTTTAGCAAAGTATCTTCAAAGAAAATTTATCTGAAATTAGCATGTCTTCAGAATACTTTGATCTAGCATTTCTTGGTTAGCTTTTCTCTTCTTCAATGTCTTGTAATGTTGTTGGGAACTGAAGATTTGCTTAAGTATGATTACTACTGCTGAGACAGATTACTACTGCTAATCAAGGTTAATACTGCTTGAAGAAGTTACTACTGCTAAGCAGAATTAGTCCTGCTGGAGATTAGTACTGCTCAGAGAGGTTAATGCTGCTACAACTTAATACTGCTTATGAGATGAAGACTCAGTATGGAATGAAGACAGCTGTATAGAAGACTTACTAAAGTAAAGGAGAAAATTATGGACTGAAGATCAATTGTATTTTGATAATTATCTTGTATTATGTCTTGTATAAATAGTATAGAAGTCTTTGATAGAATTAACTTTAGAATTAACTTTTGATTGATAAGTCTTTAAAGAGAGAATTAACCTCAAGGTATTTAATCCTAGTTCTAGAGAAGTAGAATTCGTCTTGGTGAGCCTGTTCATCAAGATTGAGGTTTTGTTTGAAAGATTGTAACTTTAATCATTCAATAAAGTTTACAAGTTGTGATTTCTGATTCACTGTTACTTTGATAGTTGAATATTAAAGTGTTATTCCGCAACTCCTTTAATATTGTTTCTGAGTTCATCATTATTGTTAAGAAATAAATCCTGACAAGTGGTATCAGAGCCAAGTATTCTCAGAAACCTTCATTCATCATGGACAACACAGGTGAATCAAACAGTACTTTTGTCTGAAAGGTTCCCATGCTCAAACCTAATGAGTTTGACATGTGGAAAATTCGAATCAAGCAGTACATCCTCCTTACAGACTGTTCTATGTGGGACATTGTTGAGAATGGTCCCTCTGCTGAAGGTAAAATTGGACAAGATGGCAGAAGACCACCTCCAAAAACTGATGGTGAGAAGAAAGTCAGACAGTTGGAGATGAAAGCCTTAAGCACCTTGCTTTTGGCCATTCCTAATGAGTATCAACATCAGTTTCAACACTGCACATATGCTCAGATTCTATAGAATGCTTTAGAGAAGAGATTTGTTGGCACCAAGAGCACAAAGAGGAATCAAAGGGATATTCTCAAGCCGCAATATGAGAATTTTACATCTGCAAAGAATGAGTCTATGACTCAAACTTTTGATAGATTCAATAAGCTAATTGGTGAGTTGGCTACTGTTGGAGTTCATATGGAACAAGATGATGTCAACCGCAAGTTTCTCAGATCTCTTGGAAATGAATGGACCATGTACACTGTCTCATTCAGACAGAATGACATGTTGGAAGAAAAGGAACTGGATGATCTGTATAATGATCTGAGAGTGTTTGAATCTGAGGTGGAAGCAAAGAAGAAGCCTACTGGATATGTGCATAATACTGCACTCCTATCAGCATCCATTGATTCTACTGCTAACCCTGAATCAGTTAATGCTGCCAGTGGAGTAAATCAAGAAAAAGGCAATGAATATGTTTTTGAAGCCTTTCTTTCCAGAAATGGTAACTCTTCTTTAATCAATGATGACTTGGAACAGCTTCATCCTGATGATCTTGAAGAGATGGATATTAAATGGCAGATGGCTATGCTTTTCTGTGAGGGTGAAGAAGTTCATTAAGAGGACTGGGAGGAACAACTTCTCCCAAAGGAGAGAAGATGGAGCAGGCTTTGATAAGTCAAAGGTGGAGTGCTACAAGTGTCACATGAAGGGACACTTTGCCAGGGAATGCAGAAGTGGAGTGTCTCACAACAATCACCAACAAGCACAGACTGGAAGCTTCAACCAGAACATAAACTCTTCTCAAGCTCTTGCTTCTCAACAAGGAATGGGGTTTGACTGGAGTGATCAAGCAGATGAAGCCATTCAAAATCAAGCTCTCATGGCAGAGGTATCTGATCTCCCAACTGAGGTACTTTCTAATCTATGTTCTCAAACTTGCATAGACACTGTTAAAAGGTACAGGGATCAGAACCAGAATTTGAGTGATGACCTTAAAAGGTTAGAAAAGGATAGAAAAGACTATGTGAGAATTGTTGAGAGGTTTGAGAAACAAATCAAAGGTTTCCAAGCCAATGAACTTCAACACACATATGATACAAATTACTGGAAGTGGGAGAAGAATGATCTAGAAATCCAACTGACAAAGTCCAAGGAGGAGAATGAAAAGTTGAGAGGAGAACTAGACAAGGTTAAGCTAGATGTGGAAAAGTTTTCATATGCTTCTAAAGCCATGGATTCAATTCTAATGGTCCAAATCCATGATAAGCTTAAACCAGGAATTGGGTACAATACCACACCACCACCATACAACAACAACTACATCCCTCCTAAATCAGACTTGCTAGAGACCAAGGATAAGAAGGACTTGCATGTGGGAGCCACTATGATAGATCCTTTAGATGAAGTAGTTGTTGAGGACAAGACTGAGAAAGAAGCTGGTAAGAGTAAGGATAACACTGTGAGTGGTGAGATTCCCTTAGAAAATAACATTCTTACCAATGAGGGTGGTGGAAGGGATTGGGTCAAATCCAATGGTGTAGAAAAGACTGAGGGAAAGTCCAAAAAGGTTCATTACAATAAGACTACAGTTGTGAATCCTGTTCCTTGCAAACAGTGTGCATGTAATAAATCTGAGCCCCTAAAACATGATAAAAGGAGGGGAAATCAAAGAAATTGGAATAATCAGTGGGCTCAGAAACAAGGAGTTGATCTGAGTAGAATCATCAGACCAAAACCTTGTTTCATATGTGGCAAATTGAATCATCTTGCCAAGCACTGTTATTTTAATCCAACTAACCAAAGGATAAATTTTCAAAGATCTATGCAAAAACCCTTTGGTTATAGGAAGAATGAAAGGAACCTTGTGGCTAAGAAACATGTTAAATCTAAAAGCCATATGAAGAAAAAGACTATAAAAAAGTGTGTCAAGATGTGGGTTCCCAAAAGCACGAAAACTGTTAGTACTGCTACCACAAATAGTGCTGCTGACAAAGATAGTGCTGCCAGAAGCAATACTACTGCTATCAATGTTAGTGCTGCTAACATTGTTAGTACTTCTTCAAATGTTAATACTGCTAACTCTGTTAGTGCTTCTAACAAGGTTAGTACTGCTAAACCTGTTAGTGCTGCTAACTCTGTTAGTACTTCTAAAATTAGTACTGCTTCTAGTTATTGTGTTGCTAGACCAATCATCTTGACAAAGTACTCCCGTAAAGAGTGCTCTGATTTTAAAAATCTCATCAAAAAGGAGTGTAAATATTTTGACGAGAAAGGGAGACCCAAGACCACTTTGGCTTGGGTTCCCAATCAATACTAATTGATTTATCTAATGTGCAGGGCAACCAACAGCTCAAGGGAACGAGCATTTGGCATGTTGATAGTGGTTGCTCTAGGCACATGACAGGGAACATGGATTGCCTCAAGAATTTCAAGAAAATTGATGGAGGACATGTTGCCTTTGGTAATACTCCAGATGGAGGTAAGATCAGTGGTAAGGGAGATGTAACAAACGGTAAGATGACCTTTGAGGATGTTTTCTATGTTGAGCAGTTAAGGTACAACCTGTTAAGTGTATCACAGGTTTGTGACAAAAAGCATAGTATATTATTCACTGATTCTGAATGCATTATCCTTGCTCCTGGATTCAAGGTAGTTGATGAAAACATGATACTACTAAGAACTCCCAGAAAAGTATAATGTCTATTGTTTGGATATGGAAAATGTTTCAACTGATTCATCCCTAAACTGTCTTGTTTCAAAAGCATCTTTGGATGAATCATCACTTTGGCACAAAAGGATGTGTCACATGAACTTTAAAACAATGAATAAACTTGTTAAAAACAACCTTGTAAGAGGTTTGCCTTCAAAAGTATTTTCATGTGATGATCATTGTGTTGCTTGTCTCAAAGGCAAACAACATAAAACTTCTCATAAGCCCAAAGAAGTGAACACTATTTCTTCTTCTCTTAGGTTGTTGCATATGGATTTGTTTGGTCCTAAAAATATTATGAGTATAGGTAAGAAATCATACTTCTTAGTTATTGTTGATGATTACTAAAGATTTACTTGGATATATTTTCTAAGGACTAAGGATGAGACAAGTGGACTGATCAAAATCCTTTATTCTAAGAATTGAAAACTAAACAAATCAAAAGGTAAAAGTCATTAGGTCAGACAATGGTACTGAATTTAAAAATCTTGACCTAAACACCTTTTGTGAGGAAAAAAGGAATTGAGAGGCAATACAGTGCTCCTAGGACTCCACAACAAAATGGTGTTGCTGAGAGAATAATTAGGAGACTGATTGAAGCTACTAGATCTCTGTTAGCTGATTCAAAACTTCCAACTACTTTCTGGGTTGAGGCAATTAATACTACTTGCTGTGTCCAAAACAGAGTTCTAGTAGTCAAACCTAAGAACAAGACACCATATGAGCTTATAAATAAAAGAAAACCATTTATTGGATTTTTCAAACCTTTTGGGTGTCCTTGTACCATTCTCAATACCAAAACTCACTTAGGAAAGTTTGATAGCAAAGCAGATGATGGTTTTCTTGTTGGTTACTCATCTCAGAGTAAGGCCTACAGAGTGTTTAATTCTTCTTCTAGAATAATTGAGGAAAGTGACAATGTCAAATGCAATGAGAACACACCAAATCCTATTGGTTCAGGTCCTCAGTGGTTATTTGACATTGATTCACTAACTAACTCTTTTGGTTTCAGTAGTGATGATTATGCAGGTACAGGGAGTGGAGGATCAGGGACTACACAAGTCTCAGAAAGTATATCTCAATCTGTGATATTTCCCATACCCACAGTGAATCCTGTTGAAATCTGTGAAAAGAAGATTGTTACTGCACCAATACAGAGTGAAGAAGAAAGAAGAGATGAGGAGATTTCAGAGCATGATGAGCCAGAAGCAGCTGATGTGATTCCCTCAGCTGACTTAAATGATTCCAATTTAGATGTGGAAATTAATGAAGAACCTAGTCTTCAGACAAGAACTCAGAAGAATCATCCTCCTGAGCTGGTAATAGGGGACATCTCTTCTCCTATGATGACTAGGAAACAAAGCAGACTTTAAGACATGCAGGATCAGCAGAATACAGTATTCTCTTGCTTTCTATCTCAGATTGAGCATAAGAAGGCTTATGATGCATTGAAAGATTCAAGTTGGATAGAAGCCATGCAAGAAGAGTTACTACAGTTCAAATTGCAAGATGTTTGGGACTTGGTGGACCTTCCAAAAGGTCATAGAGCTATTGGCACCAAGTGGATTTTCAGAAATAAAAAGGATGAGAGAGGAATAGTAATCAGGAACAAAGCAAGGATAGTGGCACAAGGGTACACTCAGGAAGAAGGCATAGACTATGAGGAAGTTTTTGCTCCAGTTGCAAGGGTAGAGGCAATTAGGTTGTTTCTAGCCTATGCTTCATTTTTGCAGTTCAAGGTATATCAAATGGATGTGAAGAGTGCCTTTCTATATGGAACAATTGATGAAGAAGTATATGCCTGTCAGCCCCCTGGATTTGAAAATCCATCATATCCTGACAGAGTGTACAAACTTAAGAAAGCACTTTATGGTCTACATCAAGCCCCAAGAGCATGGTATGATACTCTGTCTACCTATCTCTTAGAAAATGGGTTTGAAAGGGGAAATATTGACAAAACCCTTTTCATTAGAAGAAGTAAGAAGGACATCCTACTTGTTCAGATCTATGTGGATGACATCATCTTTGGATCTACAAAAGATCTGATGTGTAGAGACTTTGAAGAGTTGATGCACAAGAGCTTCAAAATGAATTCAATGGGTGAACTTACTTTCTTCCTTGGGCTTCAAGTGAAAAAGCAAAAATATGGGATCTTCATAAGTCAATCAAAGTATGTGAAAGACATCCTGGACAAATATGGTTTACCAGACTCAAAGCCAGCAAGCACACCTATGGAAACACACAAACAGATCACTGCTGATCTTGAGGGGGAGGATGTTGATGTCCATCTTTATAGATCAATGATTGGATCTCTCATGTATCCCACAACCTCAAGACCAGATATCATGTTTCCAGTGTGTGTGTGTGCCAGATTCCAAGTCAAGCCAAAGCAGTCACATCTTCAAGCTGTTAAGAGGATTTTCAGATACTTAAGAGGGCAACCTAGATTAGGTCTTTGGTATCCTTATGAATCTTCTTTTGACTTGATTGCATATTCAGACAGTGACTTGGGTGGTGCTAATATGGATAGAAAGTCTACTTCAGGAGGGTGTCAATTTTTGGGTGCAAGACTAGTATCTAGGAAGTGTAAGAAGCAAACCATAGTGTCCTTATCCACAATAGAAGCTGAGTACATTGCTGCTGCAAGTTGCTGCTCTCAGGTTCTATGGATTCAGAATCAAATGCTGGATTATGGGGTAACCTTTCTTCACACTCCAATCTTCATTGACAATAGAAGTGCTATTAGCATTGTTAACAATCCAATCAAGCACTTCAAAACAAAGCACATTGAAATAAGGTATCACTTTATTAGAGACTGTAATGAAAATAAGCTTATTCAAGTTGCTAAAGTTCATACTGATAACCAGTTTGCTGATCTATTCACTAAAGCTTTTGATGTGGGTAGATTCACTTTCTTGGTCACAAGTGTGGGCATGATCAACTCTGAATGAACTCATGTTTAAAAAGTGATAGTATACCTGTTATTTAGTTATTTTTGGTGCTACTAATCATCTCTCTCAGGAAGTGTATTGCCCTGCTCAGACTATCACAAGCTTCAATAGTGTAAGTATATTTAAGACTGCTAGTGGTTAATACTGCTCTCAGTTAATACTGCTAGTTAGTTAATACTGCTAATGGTTAATACTGCTCTCAGTTAATACTGCTAGTTAGTTAATACTGCTCTCAGTTAATACTGCTAGTTAGTTAATACTGCTAGTGGTTAATACTGCTCTCTGTTAATACTGCTAGTGGTTAATACTTCTCTCAGTTAATACTTCTAGTTAGTTAATACTGCTAGATGGTTAATACTTCATCTTTCCCGAATCATATAAATACCTTGTTTGCCCGCCCAAAAGCTCATAACGACTCTTTGAATACTGTTCATCTTCTCTCTAACCTTTTTCTCTCAAGCAACCAATGTGTTTCAGTCCAGAATACTCAAGCTCGATGGCATCAATGGCGTTTATTGATGAACACAACGAGATTGCAATGCTTCAAAAGCCTAAGAAGGCTGCTGGATTTCATCAAATAGTCGATTTTCTCAAGTCCAGCCATATCGCACATGCTCTTGCAGTGTCATCATCAATCTACATTGAGCACCAGAAGCAATTTTGGGCCAATGCCACCGCTATTACTGAAAATGGTGTGAAGGTTATCAAGACAAGGGTGTGTGACAAACCCTTGACAGTTTCTGAAGAGGTAATTCGCATCAGTCTACGACTAGACGATGCCTCAGGTATCACATCTATCTCTAATGATGATCTGTTTTCCACTCTGACTAGAATGGGGTATAGAGGCCCATTGGGTGTTTTCAAGTTCTCCAAAGCTAAATTTTCTCCCCAATGGCGTTTCTTTGTCCATACCCTTATGCATTGTATTTCTAGAAAGACTATTGGATGAAGTGAGTTCAGTAGTACCATTGCTTATGCTTTGGTCTTCTTGGCCACTGCCAGAAAGTATAATTTTTCAAAAATGATTTTCAATGACCTTGTGTCAAACTTGGGAAATAAAAAGAGTTTCTATATGTACCCAAGATTTGTCCAAGCAGTTATAACCACTGAATTGACGGATATGCCTCAATTTGATGAGGTATATGTACCTAAAATCCCCAAGGGCAAGGTCTTTTCAAATATGAAGAGATCTACCATGGACTCGGAAGGAGTTGACACCCCATTGTTCTCTACAATGATGGTGGTCTCCCACAACCAAGAAGGTATGGCATCAGGCTCAAGGCCCTCACTAGACCATCCCACTGAGAGCCAATCCCAACCTTCAATCACTATATCAATCCCTCAGTCCCTTCTTCAAAAACCAACTTCTCCAATCACCCATACTTACATAAGGAAAAAGGTAAAGAAGGCTCCTTCCCTTCTTGTACCTTCACCGACAAAGCCTTTAAGCCCTCTAATGGAGAATTCTCCATTAGAGAATATCTATAGGGAAACCACAGGGGTGTCTCCCAACCCCAAGGAGATGCTCACTGAGGAGATGCATGAGCATATGGGTGAGAAGGCTGCCACTACTCCTGCTAGCACAGAGGAGGACAGTGGTAACATCAATAAGACCTCCCCAATGGCAACTTTGGGTGAGCAATCATCCAAAGGTCCCAGGTGCCAAGAAACCAAGGGGGTGGAGGGTGCTTCTGCTAGGCAGAAGACTTCCACTACTAAATGTTCCCATGATCCTTCAAATGGGGGTAACACTCCTGGAGAAGGTGAGGATAGATATAACTACCAAGAATTGATGGATACAATGGGCAACATTAATCTAGATGTCATAAAACAGGGAGACGATATAGAAGAAATGAAGTTGGTAATTCTGTCTCAACAAGTGTAGATTACCAAACTGAAGAAGCTAGTGAAGAAGTTGGTGCAGAAAAGGAAAAGAAAACAGTTTGTCTTGAAGAAGAGGGCAGATGCTTTCAAAAAGGGGGAGAAACAGGATGAAAAGGAGAAACTCAGTCCTAGTGGTATGGAAGCACAATTTGAGGGGGAGCAGAATAGGGAAAAAGAAAAAAAGAGGTAGAAACTGTTAAACAAGCAGCAGTAAATGAAAAAGCCTAAGCAGCAGTAATAGGGCTATCTGTTGAAGAGTTGGAAATTGTAGAAACATTGGTAAAAGCTAAGAATGACACTCCCAAGACTACTCAAAAGGCCAAGGGAATGGTCATTAAAGAAGGAGGTCTTGTGCAGAAAAGCAAAGAAATCAGTGAGGCAGAATTGAAGAAGAAAGGAAAGGCTAAGATAGTTGAACCTGAGCAAACCTTAAAGCAGTAGAAACAGATAGAGCTAGATGAAGAAGTGGCAAAACAACTTCAAGCAGAGATAGAAAAAGAAGAACAACTCCAATCAGAAAAAGACAGAGAGCTTGCACTGGATATGGCTAAAAAGCTCAATGAAGAGTATCAAAAGAGCATGCAAACTGCAGCTGAGGACAAGAAAAGTATAGTAAAAGCAACCAAGCACAGGCTGCCTTCAAAGATTCAGAAAAGACAACCCTCTAAGATCATTTTGGCCAATCAAGAAAGGAGAAAAATGATTAACTTTCTGAGAGGCTCAATTGGTCTAAAAGGAGAGATGTTTGCTAACATGGCATACAACAAAGTAGAGGAGCTTTATAAAAGGGAAATGGCAAAGCTTCAAGGGGACTCCTCTCAAAGGGAAGAAGCTGAAAGAAGGATGAAAGAGAGGCATGATCTCAACATCCAACAACCCTTCCCTAAGGAAACCACTCCTTCAAAGGAAAAGGATGAAGAAAAGAAGGAAGAGCCTGTTGCTGTGGAAATTAAATCTTCAAAGAGAGTGAAAACTCTAGCCTCCAAGAAACAGTTCAAAAAGCCAAGGATTGAAGAAGCAGAAAAAGAGGCAGGACCATCTGTTGCAGGTCATACAGAGCAATCAAGTCAAAGTGCACAACAACCAAGTCAATCTAATGTGCATTTTGAGCTTTACATGAATGTAACAGATGATGAACCAGTACAAGTTGATCCCATTTCTATGAAAGCACCTGAAATCATCTTTTGGGATATCCTGGAAGATTAAAGAAAGAAATACTTCAGGATTAAGAGAACGGGAGACATATATGTAGTGTATTCTACTTGGGGGACAATCATTAGAAGCTGTTCAAGGTCATATCTAGAAGAGATGTTTAAAGTTGGAATGAGTCTATATGAAAAGGATCTGACAGGAGAAGACATGAGCTTAATCATATTAGCCATGGAGTACTTGTGTATGATGTTTGATCCTAGCAAAGTTCAACATGTGATCAGAGATTTGCATCTAAAGAATAAATTCCAAAGAATAGAAAACTGGATGATATTTGAAAGGTGTGGAGTCTATGTCATCACTTTAGATAGAGCTTATCATGAGTACTACTTGGTTCATAAGATCTATGATCACAGCAAGGGTAAACTGCAAGCAATGTTGAATGCCAAGCTTACATGTTCAAAGGATTCAGAAATGGCAAAGATTGTGGTAAGCAGAATCATCCATCAAAGTTTGGGGTTGGATCCTAATGTAGGGGTGTAAATCTAGGTTTTGAAAGCATCTTGAAGACCTTATCTGAAGAACTTGACTTGTCTTTCTAAAAGTCAAGTTAGGGGGAGATTGTTGGGAACTGAAGATTTGTTGAAGTATGATTACTACTGCTGAGACAGATTACTACTGCTAATCAAGGTTAATACTGCTTGAAGAAGTTACTACTACTAAGTAGAATTAGTGCAGCTGGAGATTAGTACTGCTCAGAGTGGTTAATGCTGCTACAACTTAATACTGCTTATGAGATGAAGACTCAGTATGGAATGAAGACAACTGTATAGAAGACTTACTAAAGTAAAGGAGATAATTATGGACTGAAGATCAATTGTATTTTGATAATTATCTTGTATTATGTCTTGTATAAATAGTATAGAAGTCTTTGATAGAATTAACTTTAGAAATAACTTTTGATTGATAAGTCTTTAAAGAGAGAATTAACCTCAATGTTTTTAATCCTAGTTCTAGAGAAGTAGAATTTGTCTTGGTGAGCCTGTTCATCAAGATTGAGGTTTTGTTTGAAAGCTTGTAACTTTAATCATTCAATAAAGTTTACAAGTTGTGATTTCTGATTCACTGTTACTTTGATAGTTGAATATTAAGGTGTTATTCCGCAACTCCTTTAATATTGTTTCTGAGTTCATTATTCTTGTTAAGAATTAGATCCTGACAAATGTAAAGGACTGTACATTTCTTAAAGCTTTAGATTCTTCCCCTTTTTGATGAAAAGTGCAACGACTTCATCAAAACTTTGAGTAAGAAATGTAAATCATTTGGAGCCTCTGATCCGTCAATTCAAAAGATATTCATCCAGATCTTTTCAAATCCAGACAAAAGAGTCGTGTAACACCTGAATCAACCAATGAATCAGTTAACATGCCTGTCAGTAACACTAAGTCACTGTGTGTAACGAATACACAATGTAAAGGAGTTGTTTGATGTTGACTCCCCCAGGGCTTCCATTTAATCATCGAAACACCACAAAGGTAATTTCTATAAATGCTATGACAAAGAAACAAATTCCTTGTATGTTCGTGCTTGTGATAGAAAGAATTAAGCACTTGATGATTGCTTATAGGCTCAAAATTGTGTAAACCACTAAGACAACAGTAAGTTAAACACAGACTCAATGTGCATGATTGAAGTGCGAAGGTGGGGCAGACTTCCTTCTTTTCAATATCCAGATTTTCCAAATGAAAACCAGATAGCAAATGTGTTGCATCCCTTTTTGAAAATGAAACATTTTCCTTTCAAGAAGAAAATGAGTAGATGGTGAGGTTTGATCAAGAGTTGGCATGGGCTAGTTGCTTGTTTCAATAATGTTCACCAAAGAGTTGTGAAACACTAGTAATGTAGTTGCCCGACTCAGAAAAAGTTGGTGAAGAGTTGTGATATTCTTTTAACTCTATTCTCACATGCTCTTTCATTTAAACATTTTGCTCACTCTAATCACACTCATTTCTTTTCGACTTCTCACACTCAATTACTATGGATTAACTTCTTGGGTAGAAATCACTGGTTAAGGTGATTCCATAAAAGTTGTGTTAATTCCTAGCACAATGAAATCCTTGTTTTTCTATGATGCTCAGATTGATTTATTATCATGTAAGCTCATGTAAAACATTTAAATTACACTCCCAAAATATAAAATCTGTTGAAAATTCAGGAAGTGCTTTGAACATTTTAGAACATGTTTTCTATGATTGAAAGGTGTCCTCCTTTCAACCATATATGAGATGAAGATATAGAATTATACCTCTACGTACTATCTTCCATCTCATGAAGCTAAGCTTAAAGTCATAAACATATGAACTTGTAAGCATCTCTCAAAAATTCTGCAAAAGTCTTATGTCAAGTCAAAGTAAAATTTATTCACTTAAATTGAAAAGACAAAAAGCAGTAAAACTTTTAAAGTACGAGTTCTGATTAGAAATAATCAGAAGTCATATCCAAACTCCTTTGACTTGAAGAGCTCCCCCTAAAATCTTGCATTACAAAAAAAAATTGACATTAAAGGTAAATGCATAAATCTTATGAGATCCCCCTCAAAATAAGATTGACCACTTGTCAATTTCTTCTCATACTCCCCCTTGTATCATGAACAGAATATAGAAGTGCAGATATCAATCAGAAATAAGAATGAAGAAATGAGGAAAAAGTATACAATTAGAAAACTTTGATAGGTAACTACTGATTAAATCTTAAGATTTAGCATACCAAGCTTAGAGACAAGAAAGGTAAACCTCTTTTCAAATAAAGGTTTGGTAAACAAATCGACAAGCTGATAATCAGTTTTTACAAAGAAAAGTTAAATTGTTCCTTTTTCGACATGATCTTTAATAAAACGATACCTGACGTATATGTGTTTGGTCTTTGTGTGTTGAACAGGATTCACCGTTATTGCGATGGTGCTCTTGGAGTCACAATATATCGGGATTTTGTTGAAGTGGAAACCGTAGTCGTGCAATTGTGTTCTCATCCATAAGACCTGAGAACATCAGCTAGGAGCAACTACATATTCTGCTTCGGCCGTTGAAGTTGAAACACAAAGTTGCTTCTTCGATGCCCAACTTAGGAGCTTATCACCGAGGAACTGTACATGTCCTGACGTGCTCTTCCTGTCTAACATACAACAAGCATGATCTGCATCTGTGTAAGCTGTTAGTTCAAAACTAGTATCTTTGGGATACCACAGACCAAGATCTGCAGTGCCCTTCAGATACCTAAATATGCGCTTCACTGCAGACATATGGATTTCTTTAGGATTGGCCTGATATCTTACACATAAGCATGTTGAAAAAATTATATCTGGCCTAATAGAAGTAAGATACATTAAAGAACCTATCATTCCTCTATAAATCCTAACATCAACAGCCTTACCCGAAGGATCGGTGCCAATCTTAGTACCTGGTGCCATTGGGGTACCAATCGGTTTTGAATTTTCCATTTTGAACTTCCGAAGAATATCCATAATGTATTTTGATTGATTGATAAAAATACCCGATGAAAGTTGTTTGACTTGTAATACGAGAAAGAAATTTATCTCTCCCATCATATTCATCTGAAATCTGGACACCATAAGGTTTGAAAAATTCTTACAGTACTTTGGATTTGTAGAGCCAAAAATAATATCATCTACATAGATTTGAATTAGAATGATATCGGCTTTTTCTTTTTGATAAACAAAGTGGTATCCACCATACTTTTTGAAAAACCAGACTTGACTAAAAATTGTGAAAGGACATCATACCAGGCATGAGGAGCTTGTTTCAGACCGTAGAGTGCTTTGTCGAGAATGTAGCCGTGATTTGGATTTTCTTGATTGACAAAACCCTCTGGCTGAGAGACGTAGACTTCCTCCTTCAGAATGCCATTTAGAAAGGCAATCTTCACGTCCATTTGAAAGACCGTGAAGTTCTTGTGGGCTGCGTAGGCTATAAATATTCTGATTGCCACTAATCGCGCCACAGGAGCATAAGTCTCGTCATAGTCGATTCCTTCCTCTTATTTGTATCCATTGGCTACAAGTCTTTCTTTGTTTCGGATAACGGTACCATCTTCGTCCTTTTTGATCTTGAAAACCCATTTCGTACCTATAATGGTTTTACCTTGAGGTTTTGGTACGAGTCTCCAGAATTCAAGTGCGTCGAACTGATTCAGCTCTTCTTGCATTGAGATCAGCCATTCTGGATCAGCAAGTGCCTCTGATACGTGAGTTGGCTCGAACTTGCTCAGAAAGGAGTCATGCAGACACATATTCAGTGATGCTGACCTAGTTTGCACCGGTTTTGTTGGATCGCCAATGATCTGGCTTGTCGAGTGCTCTATGGTCCATTTGTGTTCATGAGGCAGTGGATTATATGAATGTATGTCAATTGTATCATCTATAAATCCACTTGTACCTTCTTTAGTTTGTTTAAGAGGAATGATGATTGCAGTTGAAGTGATAGGTGCAGAAGGCTCAGCAGGTACAACTTGGTCCGGCTGTAGATGGATATGTACAGAACATCCTACTGTTTCAGCTACTTTTGTCTCTTCATCATTTGTCATTTCTTTAACTGTTGGAGTCGGCATTTGAATTGGAATTTCTTGCTGAATCGGGGCATTGGATTCAGTAGAGTCATCTGAACTGGTTGGATGAGTAGTCGTTGAGTCTTTCATCCTGTCAACCACAACAGATTTCTTTACATTAGATCCAAGAAATTCATCATAAAACAATTCAAATAATAAGTCTAAATCAGATATGTGATTAGTTGACGTTGATGCTTCATCTGATTTATTCTATTGAGACGCAGGTTCTAGACTGAGTTGCCCAGAAGCTAGTACTCCGGTTATAACGGGTTCTGAACTGTGTTACTCGGAAACCATCTCTTCATCAAACGAGACGTTGACGCTTTCTATAACCGTATTTGACTTCTTCAGATAGATACAATATGCAGTTGATGTAGAGGAATAACCAATGAAGAAGCCTTCGTTCATCTTGGCACTAAACTTGTTGAGACTCTCTCTATCGTTTAGAATGAAACACTTACACCCAAATATATGGAAATATTTGATTGTCGGTGTTCAGTTGTTGATTAACGCATAAGGAGTCTTCTTGAATCTGCGGTGTATCATGGATCGATTCTGTGTGTAGCACGCAGTGGATATAGCTTCAGCCCACAGAAATAGAGGTAAGTCAGATTGACTTAGCATAGTACGAGCAGCCTCGACTAGCGTACGATTTATTCTTTCGACCACTCCATTATGTTGAGGCGTTCGAGCAGCGGAGTATTGATGTGAAATCCCGACAAATTCGAGATATTCTTCAACCTTCTTGTTCTTGAACTCTGTGTCGTTGTCTGTTCTTAGAAGCTTGACCGGTTTCTGCAAAATCACCTGGGTCATCTTCAAGAATGTGATGAGAACATCTGGTGTCTCATGCTTTGAACGTAGAAACTTGACCCATGTGTATCTCGAGTAATCGTCCACGATCACGAGTATGTACTTCTTTCCGCCTAGACTTTGAGTTCGCATCGGACCGCATAAGTCCATATGCAATAACTCTAACGGAGCTCTTGTACTCGGTTCAGGCTTTGGTTTATGTGGATCCCTCTTCATCTTTCCCTTTTCACATGCAACACAAAGATGTTCTCTTTCATATTTGAGCTCTGGAAGTCCTTTGACGAGCTTTCCACTGACCAAATTGTTGATGTACCTGAAGTTTAGGTGAGAGAGCCGTCGATGCCATAGCCAGCTTTGTTGCACCGAGGCTTTCGTCAGTAGACAAACCTGCTTGTCAGTCTGGACGCTTGACAAATTAATTGTGTAGAGGTCTGACATTCTTGTGCCGACCAAGAGTTCTTCGCCTTCTTCAGTGCGAACTTAACACGTCTTGGCTTTGAAATTGACCTCTAAGCCTTTGTCACAGAACTGGCCGATACTGAACAGGTTGTGTCATAAGCCTTCAACATAGCTCACCTTCTTGATTGGGACATTGTCATGTTATACATCACAAAATCCCATTATTGGTGAAAACTAGTCGTTGCCGAATCTAACTGTTCCGCAATATTTCTCTGTAAAGTTGGACAACATATCCTTTTGTCCAGTCATATGCTTGGAGCATCCGCTATCCAAGTAACATAAATGACGGATCTTCACAGGAGAAATAACGAAACAATAGATTTAGATAGTCTTAAAACAAAGATGGAATTAAGACTTTTGAGTATTGAAGAGCGGGTCTTGAACTGATTTGTTTAAAAGCCATTTTCTCTTCTTAAGCACGGGTTCTGAACAGACGTGTTCAGAAACCATTTTGGCATTTAAGACCGAGTTTTGAACTGCTGTGTTCAAAAACCTTTTTCTCTCCTATTCCCCCTTGACAGTAGGTGACTGCAACACAGATTTAGCTTTCGGTACCCACTGGAATTTGGGTCCTGCTGTGTTAGCACTTGATTTTGGTACCCATTTGAAATTGGGTCCTATTTTCTTTTGAAAAACAAATGAATCAGATGAATGATATGAATGCACATGATAATTTCCAAACCAAATCTCAGAATCTTGACAAGAAGTAGAAACATGTTTATCATAAATAGAAGACTTTCTAACAGATTTAGATAACTGGAATAGTTGCGTAAAAGAGTATTTCAAAATAGTAGCAACATTCACTTTCAAAACATCTTTACTAGGTAAAGTCTTATTACAATTAACACTACAAAATGATTTATCAGCCTTGTCAAGCTTCTGTTTCGGTTGCCATAGAGATTTAACTTTTGGCCTTTGCTTACTCAGATCTGAAACATGTGAAACTCATGAGTTAGACTTCTGAGCAACAAATGAATGCTTCTTATTCTGAGTTATCAACTTTCGTTGATTTTGCATTGTTAACAGGCATACTGGTTTTTTCCAAAGATTTCACAACAAAAGATGAATGGTTAGGAAGTTTCGCATTAAAATCAAATTGTTCAAAACAACCATCCAAACCACCGTCGGAGTTAAGAAAATCAAATCCACTGTTTGTTAAACCAAACATGTCATCAGATTTAGAAGCCTTTGAAATAATAACCTTTTTCAGCACGGTTGAAAAAACTTTTTGTTGAATCTCAATCAAAAGTCTTTCATCTGATAAAGAGTTCTTGAGTTCAGAAATTTGACTTTCCAAAACAAGAGGAGGGACGTAAATTTTACCTTTAATAGGTTTCACCTCCATCTCTTTTTCAGAATAACTTTGAAAGAAGTCATTTGAAAGAGATTTCTTTTAATCTTTTCGATCACAACTATTATTCACTTTCGCATAATAAAATGGAAGGTGAACTTTAGATGATTTAAAATGTTTTTCAGTTTTTTTGGCTTCATCCTCTTCAGATAGTCCAGTCCAGAAAACTTTAAACTCAGGGATTCTTCGAGCTATTTTCAAGGCAGTAAGATCATAAAGTGCAGGCACTTCAACTATACCTTTTTTAAGACAATGAGGATTCTTATAATCGATTCCCCATTTCTCTATTTCCTCTTTGTGTTTGTTCAGATGAATAGTTTGTTCAGTTTGACCCATTTTGTATAACTTCTCTTCCAAACTTTTTAATTTAGCAAGTAAAGAAAAGTTTTCTTTGGTACATAAAGAATGCAATTTCGTAAGCTCATATAAATCAAGCTTACTCTTTCTTAGTTTAGTCTTAACTTCAGAATTCTCTTTAAGAATTATAGTATGTTCTTTCGCGCTGGTGTCATTGTTTCTATGTAAAACCTCAACCAATACTTTCTTCTCAGCAATTTCATCGCTAAGTTTCTGTATTGATTGATTTTTGTTTGTAATGACACCCTCTTCCCGCTTAAGATGCGACTCTAACTCTTTGAGTTTTAACTTCATGATATGCATTTGAGTTAAGAGATCTGAATAAGATAAAACACATACCTCATCTTTATCTTCGTCATCTGAATCTGCTTCAGCTTCAGATTCCTGCTTTCCCATCAAGAACATGTTGACTGCTTTATCCTCTTCTTCCTCGTCTGAATGATCAAGCCAGTATTCATCCTCTGCCATCAGTGCCTTACCAGCCTCCTGTTGCTTTGCAAGAAGCATTTTGTTCTTGTAATAATCGGAGTTTCTGACTTTTGGTCTTCGGCAGTCTCTGGCAAAGTGACCTGTTTTGCCACAGTTGTAGCACGTTGGTGGTTCTGACTGACTGGATCCTTCAGCTTGAAACCTTCTCTCTTCCGGGTTCCTCTCTTCTATTCTCTTCTATTCTTTTCCTTTCAGACTGATACCTTCTCTCTTCCGACTTCTTCTCCTCTATTCTCTTCCCTTCAGCATGATATCTTCTCTCTTCAGGCTTCTTCTCCTTTATTCTCTTTCCTTCAACATGATATCATCTCTCTTCAGGCTTCTTCTCCTCTATTCTCTTTCCTTCAAATTTCTTTCCTTCAAATCTGTTTCCTTCAACTCTCTCCTTATGAACGTAGTTGTTAGGACCAGAAGAATACCTCTGACTGTTTGAACTTGGCTTCTTGTAGAACTTTTTCTGAAAATCTTTAGTCAGCATAAGCATTGCTTGCTTAAGTTGTTCATTTTCATCTGAGTCAGAGTTTGCATCAGCTTCAATTTCTTCTGATTCATACACAATTGTCTTGTTCTTCTTCTTTTTGACAACAAGAGCAACTGTGTCTTCAACTGGCTTCACTTCCTTCCTCTTCTCATCAAGAATTTCATTCACCTCTTCTTCATTTTGTTTGAGGGTTTCATACACCTCATGAAGTGGAATCTCATTCAGATCCTTGATCTGCTTCATCTGTCTGGAAAATCTCTTCCATTCCGGCTGGAGAATGCTGAGGAATTTGACGTTCATCTCTATTTGAGATTTGATGACCTTGTTCTTGCTTAGTTCATTCAGCAAGGTCACAAATCTATCATAAGTTCTTTCTAGAGACTCCACTTCTGCCTTTAAATTCTTCATAACTGTTTAGGCAGTTGGAATGTTTGAGCTGATTCCCAACCTTTGAACCCAACATCATCTTCTCTAGCTGATCCCACATCTCCTTGCCTGAGGCTTTATAGCTGTCAATCTTTACATAGATTTCGTTTGGAATTCTTTTTAGAATGTATGGCTTAGCTAATCTATCTCCGTTTTCTCTATCTTTGTCTTTACCTACGAGATCTTCATACAAAATTTTAACTCTTTGCTCATTTGTTCCCGCTGTAGGTTCTCTATATTTTGTTTCCATAAGTCCTTCTTCTAAGGATAGCATGATGTAATGACCCAGATCTTGTCTTTCAATAAAGTTCAGGAACCGATATTTCCACTGTTCGTATTCTCCACTAAAGAGAACTGGTGGTTTGGTGTGAGTTCCGATTGCAAGGGCTTCTCTGGATGTTATTCTGAATAAAAAGATCCAAGTCTGGAAAACTTTGCGTTTTTTAGAAGGTGGCGCAAATGAGGTTTGCACTAGTGGTGGTTGGCACAAAGGATAGTTTGCATGATGAGAGACTGGCGCACAATAGGTTTGCGTGAAGTGTGGGTCGTGCAAACTGAAGTTTGCGTTTAGAGTTGATCGAGCGAATTGAAGTTTGCGCGAGATGTACTTGGCGTGAAGTAGAGCTTTGCGCTAGTAGAGGTTGGCGTGAAGTAAGGTTTGTGTTTCAAGGAGTTGGTGCAAATGTGACTTGTGCTTTTCGTGAAGAGTTGATCACGAGAACTAAAGTTTGCATGAATCGTTGGTCGTGAGAGTTGAGGTTTGTGTGATGCGTTTGTCGCAAGAATTGAGGTTTGCGCAACAAGGGGATCACGCAAACTGAAGTTTGCGTGATCAGTTAATGGCGCAAAGTAAGACTTATTTGAGCAGTTGGTGGCGCAAAGTGAGCTTTGCGTTATCAGTTGGTGGCGCAAAGTGGACTTTGCGTGAAGCGTTTATGGCGCAAAGTTTAAGTTGCGTGAGTTCGTCCCTGTGTTTGCGCGAGTTCGTCACTGCAACTTCGAAATTCAACTAAAAACCTGTTTCTTCGTCGCTTAGCAGTACCAAACTCTACCAATATGACTAAAAACACTTCTAGTACAGATTGTGACCACTTGATCTCGATAAAAATCACTTTTTGACAATATGATCGATGGAACAGTAACTTTTTAAACTAGACTTTCAGACCACAAAGTCACCAAAATGGAACTCGATTTAAGCTTTAAACTGAAATCAAACCACTACAACTCGATCTAGCAGCCTAATCGATCACAACCTGATCGATTTCCACACCTAAAACACTCAAAATCTCGAAAATGATTTTGAAAATAAGAACACAGAGTCGTTTTTGTAAAAACTTGATTTTGAATCACTTATCAGGCTCTAATAGCAATTGTCGGTCCACAATGTTTATATCAAGTTCTTACAAAACAACAATAACTAGATTACCAACCTGTATTGATTAATAACAATGGTTACAAGGTTTGATCTTTGAAGCTCTCGTGTGTGTTCTCTCTGTATTACACCTTTTGTGTGTGTGTGAAAAAGTGATCTGATATGTTTGTTGTGTTTGCTTCTTCAACACACCTAACATCTAATATCTAACCTTAGATATTATCTAACTAATATCTAATACTAATATCTAGATATTATCTAACTATAATATCTAAACAAATAGATATTAACTAACTTAACTAATTACTAACTAATAACTAGATAATAAAAACTAATTTAAACTAAAATACTAAATTACAATAAACAACAATTTACTTCGACATTTATTACAAACGACATTAGACTTTATATCGAAAGCGACTTTTCAGCGGTAGCTTCAGATTGGATCTTCAGATTGGATGATCTTGAATCCAATAGATATGTGATCTAATACACGTCCCAATTACTATTTTGAGGGATCTTTTATAGTACTGATAGAGTTAAGTACTTCACTGAAATTTTCATTAATTCAAAGAATGAATTACAAGATATGAAAATATATAGTACAAGTGAAGAACTAACTACTGTAAGTCTAACTAATAGATTACAAGAATTAAGAAAAATTAATCTATCAGATATCTAGATAGGATTTTAGAACCTTTATCATATAGTCAGGTACTACTTCTCCTCTTTGCCTTCGATCTGCTGATTCTTGACGAATGATTGTCTTGATTGGTTCAACTGATGTAGATAAGTCACACCTAGACACAAAAGATCTTTGAGATGACTCAGAGGGCAGATGGGAATCTCATAAACTCTTTGAAATCTGAGTACCCCTTCATCTTCTCTGAAGAAGATTACATGTCGATCATTAAGTACTTTCCCTGGAATAAATGGTCCACCAGGAGGCAGGGATAGATCTAGAACTGAGAGATTAGGCGGAGGACCAAATAATGCTTCCTTTGAGAATTTGATGGAGGTGCCGTTTTTTATGGCATCGACGTTTTCAGAGGAGGAAGAAGAAGGCTTCCTTTTGATTTTGATTGGCTTAGAAGGAAGAGCAGATGGCACGTTTAATACTGCAGAGACTGTGTTGATGAGGGATTATAGGATGCCTTCGACATAGCCTCTGTAGGTTGACTTGGATTTCTTTAGCGCATCTTTGAACTCTAGCCATTCCATGTAACCAAAACTTTCAAGCTTTGAAATGAACATAGCCTTTGAGATTGTATCCTCTATGATTATCTCCATTGTGACATAAATTCGATCCTTCTTTTTTCTTCAAGAGATGACAACGGCTGTTATCTTCAATGGGTCGGAGCGATAGTCGACTTTATGTTTACACCATTCGACAGTGTTATCGCTGACCGCTTGTTCTTTTGAGCGCTCCTCTTCAATTTCATTTAAAAGAGCAGCCTGAACATCCACTGGATTCTTCTTTAGCTTCTTGTCTTTGACTTGAGAAGACTAAACCTTAAGAGCTAGAGAAGCATCTCTTTGACATTCGACGATCAGTTTCTCAGCTCTCTGATAGATTCTTCAATTTCAGCTTCAGTCAGGAAGTCTAGCTTTGTAGATGGATTTTGATGAGGGATCTTCAGCCGCTGACACTCCAAATGAGAGATCATCTCCGTTCTTCTATTAAGTTCATCTTCTGACCAATGAGTTGGTCTGGAGGGCCTTCCAGGGTGGAGCAGGGCTTCTTCTTCTTCTTCTTGCTATTTATCAATCTCACTGAAGGAGATTGGGATTATTTGATCTTCAGCTGTAGAAGTTGGGATTATTTGAAGTTCATTTCCTTTAGCAGGGTAGAGAACTATCTGGTTAAGAAGTTTAAAAGGAGTTAGTGTTTATTTTGGGAAGGAGAAAGATAAAGGCTTAGAAAGAGGCAGGGGTGGGAAAAGTATAGTAAGATATGGGTACAATAGAAAGACATACCTGAGATGGATTATGCCCCTCAGATTGTGATATTATGTTCAGGTTTCCCTCGACAACTATACCCTTCTGCTTTCCTTGGGAAGGAGCACCTGAAGTAGGTTCACTTCTCCCCCCTGCTGTGACAACTCCTTTCAACGTTGTCGCTGATGAGGCGTTCGCTGTTGAGACCCAAAGAGATTGGTCCTCTTCATCATCATCGTCATCGTCAGCTTGTTGCTCTTTTTCTTGATCTTGAAGATCAAGTTCTTCTTCATCTTCATCTTCCTCTTCCTGTTCTTCTTCATCAAGAATTTGAGCGAGAGAAGAAGAGGGAGGAGTTTTGTCAGCAACCTTCTCCCCCTCAACATTTGAGGGAGGTTTTTTCGGCTGAACTTCGGCAACAACTTCCTCCTCAATATTTTCTTCAGTATGCTCTTTCTCCCCCTCTTTGTCATTATCAGAATGGGGGAGTTCAGTTATGGAAGGAGAAGCCTTTGCAGTTGCCAGGGACCGGACTTCAGACTCCAGTCGCTCAAGATGTTCTTCAATGATGGGAAAATTTGAACTAGCCTGATGAATGAATTCAACGTCTATGTTTAGAGATGTCTGATCATTTTCATTGAAAGAAGGTTTTGGCGATGGAGCTGGTTCAGTCAGCTTCAGAAGCACCTGTTGAAGCATGGAGGTGCAGGAATCAACCTTGAGTGAGAGATCCCGAAAGTCATCTCCTAGGGTGTTCTGCGTACCCTGAATAAGAGTGACCTGTTGTTGAGTCCTAACCAGGTCCTCCTTGATGTGGCTAATGTCCTCTTGTACAGCCGTTAGCTGAGAAGAATTAGCTTTGGAGGAGGAAGCATCAGTCAATATTTTGAGTTCCGCACCAGTGAGATTAACAGCGCCAGTGGATTCTTGAACAGAGGTGGTGAGACTTTCCACCTTCTCAGCGTGAGTGTTGACATGAGTGTCAACAGTAGCCAAAGTAGGTCCTGCAAGTAGAGTTAGCAGATGAGCACAACGATGCTCAGGCTTATATGTTGAGATGGGAGTAGTGTTTGGGTTAATAGGAGTACCTGAGTTTTCAAACATATTGTAGAAATACATAGATTCTTCAAAAGTTTGATTGTCAGGTCCTATTGGTGAAAACTGAGGTTGCGTAGAAAGAGATGGATGGTTAGAGACCAAAGAAGTAGAAGGATGAGTAATGGGGATTGAAGAAGTTTGGATAGTCGAAATTGCCTCTGGTTGTTGTTGAAGAACTGAGGTGATGGGTGGTGTCACTATTGTTATGGCAGTGAAGGTAATCGTTGGCACGGTTGATGTGATGACTACTGAAGTTGTGGAGGAAAGACCCATAAAAGCATCAAAAGTAGTTTGTTGAGAAACTACTTCAGGCATTGAACCACAAGGGGTTGTCTCCTTAGTCTTTTTGGCCTTCTTAGAAGGACCATGAAGGCTAGCTAATGGTCTTTTATGAGCGGTGGTAGCGACAGGGATAGCAGAAGAAAGAACCTCCTGCGTAGCCGCTGAAGTTGAAGAATGGAGAAAGAGACGAGTGCGGAGAGTTGAAAGGCTTACCTCATTTGCGACCGGTTTGACCTCCAATGATCGTTGACTAACTTTTGAAAAAGTACCATCTTGAGAAGTTGGGTACTTGCCAGCGTATAGAAACTTTAGGTACGCATAGATAAAGTGTACATAAGGTATCTTGGGATCCCTATCTGTCTTCTCTATCTTTGAATTGAGATCGTTAAAGATAGCTCCAGCATAATCAAAATGATTACGGAATAGCCCATCTGTAGCTGAACTTTGCTCGCCTGGTCTAGGGAGCCAATCTTCCCACTCATGCTCTGAATAATGTGGGAGAAGATGTAGTTCAGTTGAGAAGGCATGTTTGCCTTATGAATCTTCGTCAGACGCTTGTTGGGGATGGTGGAACGAGGCTTGTTATCCCAGCAGTATTCCATGTCATCTAGGAACTGGATGAGTTCAGCGTTAGTTGGGAGAGCATCAAAACCATGTTTTGTCTTTTCAGGGAGGCGAAGTGCCTTCCTGAGGCCAAAGGCAGTGAGCATGCCTGAGCCTAGTTAAGTGACGAAAGATAAAGCAGGAACTAGTTCACCCTTCTTGTTGGTGATGGTGGTTTCATTAGTTGTGAACCAGAATTGTTGTAGAAGTGTCTTGGATGGTGTGGGATCCACGTTCAGAGTGTATGCCGGACAGGATTGCTTCAAAAATGCAGCAGCATCCACCATGTGGGGGTATTTCTCAGCTTCAAAGTCCAACAGAGCGAGAGGTTTTTCTTTAGGAGTTCAGATTCAGTGATTGCAAATTTCACGTTCTTGGAAGCAACAAACGAAGATTGGGCCATTTCTGAATATAGAAAGAATCAAAATAGAAGGAAAGGTTTAGGGTCCAAAAATAATTTTTTTTTTACCAGTTTCCATTATGAGAAAGAAACATGTTAGAGCACGGAATTGTTGGATTCAAGATCATTAAAGATTGAAGACAGAAATGAAGAAGTCAAAAATGGAAAAGTCAACTCTCAAGTGAAAGTCAAAGTCTTTTGTTAATAAAGTCAAAGTCAATGTAATTGTAATTGTAATTTGTTTCCTTGTATATTGTTGGAGGTATAAATACCTCGTTTCCCTTGTAAGCATGTTAGAAGTTAGAGTACATGAATCAGAGAGAGAGCATATTAGAGAAGAACATAATTCATATCATTCTAGAGAGAGAAAGCATATGAGATTGTAAAGTGTGAGATATGTGATTGAAATCAATGAATGTGATTTAGATTCTCATCTTGGTTATTTGTTATTGATTAGAACTTGATGAAATTGGGAATAACAATTGGTATCAGAGCAGATCCAAAAGTGAAATCAATTCAAGAAAATGTTCGACACTGTGTTCTTGAATATCCAGATGGATTTCTGAGTTTTTGTGCAATTTTTGAGTTGTAAACGATTAGAATTTTATGTTAAGTGAATTTGATCGAGTCTGTATAGTTTAATTTGGAAATTGCACTGTATTTGATCTTGATTTGGTGATTTTGTATGTTTCGAGTTCACGAGTTTCAAATTCACTGTAAATCGAGTCAAAGTGTATCATTTTGTGTTTGTTTTTGAAATTCCTGCATTGTAATCTGTTCTAGAGTTGAATTCGAGGATTTCTGCAAAGTTTCGAAACAATTGAAGAAGATTTGGGTCGAAAACAGATGGAAAAATCAAGTTTTGGGCCAACAGACTGAAGAACGCGCTAGATCGGCAAAACGCGCAAGTTCATCCGCAAGAACGCGCAAGCTGAAAATTTAGTTCTCAAACGCGCAAGGCGTTATTAGCGAGTTCTACAAACGCGCAAGTCTAAGCGTGCGAGTTTCATCAGGAACAGTGGTCTGCGAGTTCGTTCATCTGTGAGTTTGAAAATCTAAGAAATTTTTCTAGGTGTTGGAACGCGCAAGCCATGGTTAACGAGTTTGCTCAAACGCGCAAGTAGTGTCTAGCGAGTTTTGGGAACGCACACGTCTCTATTAGCGCGTTTCAACGTGAATAGTTTCTTGCATGTTTAGACATTAGCGAGTTCAAAGAGAATAGTCACTTGCGAGTTTCAACATTCAGCGAGTTTCAGCGACTAGCGAGTTTCAACAATTAGCGAGTTTGCCAAAACACGCAACCCTTTGCGTGCGAGTTTCACAAACACGCAAGTTTAATCCTGCGAGTTTCTCAGTAAACAGTGTTTTGCGAGTTTAGGCGTCTGCGAGTTTTCATACTTAAATTTTTTTATCTGCGGAGGGGGACATAGTTCTGATTGTGATCAAAATTTCTGAATTTTTATTTCAAGTTTTTCTGTATTCTTGAGATTTCATTTGGATTAACGATCAAGTTCAAGTTCTTTTTGTAACAGATATTCAAGATGGGATATTTTTCTGATGATGATGAAAAGAAGATTGCCAAGCTCAAATTAGAGAATACAAATCTTGCTTCCTCAGTTGATTACTACACCAAGAGGTCAAAGAAATATTCTGATGAAAGGAAGCAATTGAGAGAAAAAGTCAGTGTGTTAAAGAAAATAAACGAAGATCTTCTGAAACAGACTTATGGGCTTAATGAAGAAAAGGTCTTGTTTTTGGAAGCTGAAAACACTAAGTTTAAGAACAAGATTTCTGAATTAGAAGATCACATTGTTAAGATTTCTGAATTAACCAGGTGTGCTAATGAAATGATGATCTTTGGATTAGAACTGCAAATTGTTGAAGAAAGATCAGTTTTTGAGAAAGAAAAGAAAGAGTTTGCTAAGAAATTCTCCGAGTTTTCCAGAAAATGTGCTGATGAAAAGAAGACAGTTGAGCTGAAATGTTTAAAGCTTTCTCAACAGATTTCTGAGTTTGAGAAAGTAATTATTCTGGAAAGAGAAAAGTTTGCAAAGGAAAGAAAGACCATAGAACAGAAGAATGTCGGATTCTTTAAAGAGATATCTGATGGACAAAAGAATGCTGAAAAAGACTTTGAAGAAGAAATAATTATATTTGAGAAAGAGATAGAGAAGCTGACTGCAAAGCTACCTGAGCTATCTAAAAGTGCATTGAAAGATCAGAAAGCGAAGTCTGAGTTTAAGAGAGAGATTGACCTACTTGTCAAAGAAAGAGACAGTTATTCGTCAAAGGTTAAAGAGCTTGAAAAGATTGTTTCCAAGGTTGTGGTGACTGAGCAACCGACTCTAGAGTCAAAAATCCACACACCTAGAAATAGTTCAGTTGGTTCTAACAAGTCAGCCTCAAACTCTCATTTGAAAATTGTTTCTTCAAGAAGGTTAGTTAATTCATTTGATCAGATTTGTACTACTAACATTTTCTATGATCAAGATGTAGATGGTTCAAATACACAAAGAAGAAGGAGAAGCAGAAGATATGAAGATATGAAGAAGAAAATCTGGTATGGAGAGTAAAACCAGTTAAAGATAAAAAGAATGATGAGAAGAAGAAAGAAAAGAAAGGAAAGAAGGAAGAGAAGACAAGTAACAAATCATGTATACATGCATCAACAGTCAAGAAGAACAAAGTGGTAAAAGGTAAACCTAATCTTGCTTATTCGAGAGATCAATTGATCAGGTTATCTAAAAAGAGGTATTGTTCTTATTGTTGTACTTATCATTTTGTTCATAAAGTTAGTGATCATTTATGGTATGGTTCTTATTCCGTTACTCCGATTCGCACTGTAAATAACACACATGGACCCAAATACCAGTGGGTACCAAAGCCGAAAGCTGATTCTGTGTTGCAGGCACCTATTGTCAAGGGGGAGTAAGAGAACCAAGGCTTCTAAGTACATCAGCTTAGAACCCATGCTTCAACGGAGTTTGACTTCTAAACACAACAGTTTAGGACTCGTACCTTAGTGATCAAAATATATGATACTCCCGGGCTGATATGAAGATGTACTCCATTACTCAGATGATGAAATCAACCTTCAAGGGGGAGTACATATGTTTCTGGAAATATGTATTCGGAAGATATGATGAACTACCCTTCAGAAGGAGTTGTAGATCTCTATCATGTGCTTTTAATGACAAATTTCAGATGCATATTTTCAGGGGGAGTATGAATTATGATTTCTGATTATTTCAGATCAGAACTCGTACTTTAATCGTTTTACTGATTTATGTCATTTTCATTTAAATAACCTTTGTGAATAAAATTTGCTTTGACTAGACTTTGAGACTTGTGCAGAATGAGAGGAAGCTATCAAGATCATATCTTAATGACTTCAGCTGACTTCATGAGATTTAAGACGAAGCGGAAAAAGTTAATTTCTTATCTTAATCTCATATATGGTTGAAAGAAGGACAACTTTCAATCATAGAAAACATGTTCTTAAATGTTCAAACCACTTTCCGATTCTTAAACAGATTTCATGAATTGGAAGTGTGATTTTAAATGTTTTCATTTTATTTTGAGCTTCAATGATTAATAAACCGTGTGTTTCCAAAGATAAATACTTGTGTATTGTCTTTTCTATATACTTTCAAGTATTCACACACATCGGTTTAATTTTTGATCAAATTGTTCTTACCATGTCTCATATTGAAACATAATTTTGATGGTAAGACACCCCGCTTGTATTTCAAAGAAATTTTAGAGTCATTTCTTTTCGAAGCGTTCATTTCAAGAATGTCTGTATTTTGATTCATATAGACAATATCCATTATTCTTGACCATAAGCTTTGATTGTTATATCATTCATTTCTGATCATTTTCATACAATGTCATCTTTTCAAACAAGTCTTTTGTATTCATATCTATTCATTCAATATACTTGTTTCAAAATATTTCAATGTTTAAAAATGCTCATATCTTCATGTTTATATTTTTGGGCATACACATATCTGACTTGTATTTGAGCTTTAACTGATATAATTAAACCATTTTGAGCAACATTTGCTTTATAGGAAACATGGGTTCTTTGTGCTAGGAATTTAATTGAACTTCTATGGATTAACGTTAACCAGTGATTTCTACCCAAGAAGTTAATCCATAGTGATTGAGTGTGAGAAGTCTAAAAGAAATGAGTATGGATTGTGCGTTGAGGTAAAATGGAAATGAGAGTTTGGTTAGATGTGACCTTAATGATTAAAAGAAAGAGGGTGTGAGATCAGAGTAAAAGAATATCAAACTCTGCACCAACTACTTTCTGAACCGGGCAGCCACATTACTAGCGTTTCACAATTCTTTGGTGAACGTTATTGAAACAGGCAACTAGTCCATGCCAACTCTTGACTAAACCCCACCAGCCACTCATTTTCTTCTCAAAAAGAAAATGTTTCATATTTTAAAGGGGTTAGCATATAATCTATCTGTTTTTCATTTGGAAAATCTGGATATTGAATAAGAAGGAAGTCTGCCCCACCTTCGCACTTCAATCATGCACATTGAGTCTGTGTTTATACTACTGTTCTCTCAGTGGTTTACACAATGTTGAGCTTTACTTAAAGCAATCATTCGTGCTTAATTCTTTCTAAACATGCACGAACACACAAAGAATTTGTTTCTTTGTCATAACATTCATAGAAATTGCCTTTGTGGTGTTTCGATGAATGGATGGAAGCCCTGGGGGAGTGAACATCAAAAAGCTCCTTTATATTGTGTATTCGTTACACACAGTAACTTTGTGTTACTGACAGGCATGTTAACTAATTCATTTGTTGATTCAGGTGTTACATTCCTAATTTGTCTGGATTTGAAAATATTTAGATGAATATCTTGGACGATTGACGGTGAATCAGAGGCTCAGGTTGACAGATCAGAATGGTTAATGACATTTCTTGGGGAAAAGTTTTGATGATATTGATGCTCTATTCATCAAAAAAGGGGAGAAGAGTTCAAGAAATGTTTGAAAGCGTTTGACTGAAAAAGAATTCTCCGAATGAAAAGTTTGAGTTAAAGCTTAGAGAAAATATTCAAGATTGTTGAAAGATGAAAGCAACAAAATTGTTGAAGATTATTGGTTGGAGCAAAGTGTGCTAAATCTGAAGATAATTTGAGGAAAAAGGTTTGGTTACAACCTTTGGAAGAGAATGCTACTTTGTTTAAAGATCAGACGTTTAGAAGATTGTTGAATGTTTGTGAAGATAAAGCTTATCAAAGACGAATTTCATTGTGTTAAGGGGGAGTTTGTAAATCTTGTTTGTATCAAAGGGGAGATTACAAGAGAAGATAAAGGTTGTTCAAAAGTGAGCTTAATCAAATCAAGCTTAAAGAGATAAGATCGCATTGCTAAATCTTTTAGTAATGATCTTGATCCAAAGGGGGAGATTGTTAGAGCACAGAATTGTTGGATTCAAGATCATTAAAGATTGAAGACAGAAATGAAGAAGTCAAAGCTGGAAAAGTCAACTCTCAAGTGAAAGTCAAAGTCTTTTGTTAATAAAGTCAAAGTCAATGTAATTGTAATTGTAATTTGTTTCCTTGTATATTTTTGGAGGTATAAATACCTCGTTTCCCTTGTAAGCATGTTAGAAGTTAGAGTACATGAATCAGAGAGAGAGCATATTAGAGAAGAACATAATTCATATCATTCTAGAGAGAGAAAGCATATGAGATTGTAAAGTGTGAGATATGTGATTGAAATCAATGAATGTGATTTAGATTCTCATCTTGATTATTTGTTATTGATTAGAACTTGATGAAATTGGGAATAACAAAACATAGAAAAAAAATCAAGTTATTTTTAGAGTAAAACAGTGTTCTTTGTTGAAGAAGAAAGAAAAACAAGAAAACCAAAGGTTTAGAGTTTGAAAAATCTTGTAAAACCCAGAATGATGAAGCATATATAGGTTTTTGTACCAAAATTTAAGTGGAAAAAGATGAACAAAAATAACCTGTTGATCTTGGAAGTAAGAAGATGCAAATTCTTGAAGGAGTTGTTTGCTTAGAATGCCTTGAGAGAGTTTCTTGCTTGAGAAGATTTTCAGAATGCGTAAAAAGATAAGAATGAAAAAGGCATTCTTTTTATATGAAAAGAGAGAGAGAGAGAGAGAGAGAGAGAGAGAGAGAGAAAGAGAATGAGTGAGGCGGGAAAACAAATGCTCATCATGACATGGACACGTTTTACGAAGTTGATTGGATAGAAGGGCAACGGACGAACGTGTCAGTGAAAAAGGCATGTTGTGGATTGTTGGTTCAAATGACACCATATGAGAGAAAAAAAAAACATTTCATTTGTCCGTTTTGAAATTATCTCTGAAGAAAAAGTCAGAGATAGGTTTTCTTTTTGAAAGAATCACTGATGAGAAATGACAATGATAGATTTTGTTTATCAAAAATCTTTTAATCATTTGAAGAAAAATTAGTTATTAAAGTCTTGATTTTGAAAAACTGTCTTAATGAATTTTCATTCACTGAATGAAAGAGAGAGAAAATACCTAAGATTCAGAGATTTTGTTAAGAGATAAAGTGATAAAGGGGAACTTACAATTACTGACATAATGCATGAAAGATGAAGAATCACTCTTCAAGATTCAGCATTCCAAGCTCACTGATGAGAAAGTTGAACCTTGTCTCATCAAGAGGTTTGGTGAATAAATCAGCTAGCTGATAGTCAGTGGGGATAAAGTGAAGTTCAATATCACCATTCATCACATGCTCTCTGATAAAATGATATCTGATCTCTATGTGTTTTGTCTTTGAATGTGGCATTGGATTATTTGCTATTGCGATAGCACTAGTGCTGTCACAATAAATTGGAATCTTTGATAGATGAAGGTCATAGTCTAATAGTTGATTTCTCATCCATAAGACTTGAGCACAACAACTTCTAGCGGCTACGTATTCAACTTCAGTTGTTGAAGTAGGCACTGAATTTTGCTTTTTGCTTGACCAGCTTACCTGATTTCCTCCTAGGAGTTGACATCCAATAGTAGTGCTCTTTCTATCGAGTTTACAACCTGCAAAATCACTATATGAGTATCCAATTAGATCGAACCCTGAGTCTTTAGGATACCAAAGACCGAGGTTAGGAGTTCCTTTCAAATATCTGAAAATTCGCTTGACAACGATCAGATGGGATTCCTTGGGTTCAGATTGATAGCGTACACATAAACAGGTAGACTGCATAATGTCAGGTCGGCTCGCTGTAAGATACATCAGTGAGTCTATCATTCCTCCATAGGAAGTGACATTTATAGGTTTTCCAAATGGATCCTTGTTTAATGTCAGAGGAAGTGCCATAGGAGTATTAATTACTGAAGTTTGAGTTAGATCAAACTTTTTTAGCATATCCTTAACATACTTACCTTGGTTGATAAAAGTACCTTTTTCAGATTGTTTAATCTGAAGACCAGGAACATATGTTAGATCACCCATCATACTCATTTTATATTCTTTCTTCATTCTTTCGGCGAAGCGAGTACATAGAGATGGATTAGTAGAACCAAATATTATGTCATCGATATATATTTGTACAAGAATAATATGACCTTTTATCTTTCTGAAAAATAATGTATTATGAATTTTACCACATTCAAAATTTTCAGAGGTAAGAAAAGATGAGAGAGTGTCATACCAAGCACGAGGGGCTTGTTTTAGACCATAGAGAGCCTTATCCAATTTATAAACATAATTTGGATGCTTAGGGCCATAAAACACTGGGGGTTGTTCTACAAAGACTTCTTCATTCAACTTTCCATTTAGGAACGCTGATTTTACATCCATTTGATATACAATGAAGTCTTTGTAAATTGCATAAGCTAAGAAGAGTCGAATTGCTTCGAGCCTAGCCACAAAGGCAAAGGTTTCATCATAGTTTATGCCTTCCTCTTGTCTGTATCCCTGAGAAAAAAATCGAGCATTGTTACAAGTTACAGTTCCATGTTCATCTAACTTTTTTCTAAACACCCACTTGGTGCCTATAACAGTTTTATCAGATGGTCTAAGAACGATATTCCAAACTTTGTTGCGAGTGAACTCAATCAGCTCTTCTTGGATAGTGCTGACCAAATTTGGATATTTGAGGGCATCATCAGTCTTCTTTGGCTCTATTAAAGAAATAAAGTTGACAAAGAGGCAGATTTTACTTGAACTTCGTCGTGTCTGAATACCTGCATAGGGATCACCAAGAATTTGATCTATGGGGTGATCTTTTGTCCATCGCTGAGCAGGAGCATGATCTCTCATTTCAGCGGTTGGAACAACAATAGGAATGTTCACTGATGAAGAAGCTTGAGGTTCATCAGCAATTAACGTTTGAGTGTTATACTGACCATTGTTTTCTGAGAGGTTTTCAGACGAAAGAAGATTTGATGGATGGAGTGTGTTTAGAGGCTCAGCTGAAACCCATGAGGTGGATTCAGCGTTAGGAGGTATGATGTTTGGATCATCATCAGCAGCTGGAGGATCTGTGTGCTGATGGTTTGAGAAGAAGGGTTCTGTTTCTCTGTAATGAGAAAACATCCAAGCATTTAACTCTTCATTGTCAGCGATTGGTTTAGAGTTTGCTGAGTGAGTTTCATCAAAGGTGACATGAATTGTTTCTTCCACAGATTGTATTCTTTTGTTGAAAACTCTATAGGCTTTGGAGATAGAAGAATATCCAAAAAATATTCCATCAACAACTTTTGGATCAAACTTTCCAAGTACATCTTTGTTGTTTAAAATAAGGCATTGACAACCAAAGATATGAAGAAAACTGATAGATGGTTTTCTTCCATGGAATAGTTCATAAGTTGTCTTTCCAAATCGCTTTACAATCAGCGATCTGTTTTGAGTAAAACATGCAGTTTTTACAGCTTCAGCCCAAAATTGAGTAGGGAGATGAGAATCGCTGAGCATTGATCTAGCAACTTCAATGATCGTTTTGTTTCTTCTGTCAGCGACTCCGTTTTGCTGAGGTGTTCTTACTGAAGAGAAGTTGAGAGAAATTCCCTTGTTCTCAAAGAAATTGTTCAGAGAACTGTTTTTGAATTCAGTTCTATGATCACTTCTTATTGAACGAACAGTAAGATTAATCAGCACTTCCATCTTTTTAACAAAAGATATCAGTTCTTATGGAGTGTCACTCTTGCAGTGAAGAAAGATAACCCAGGTGTAGCGAGAGTATTCATATACAATGACAATTGTATATTTCTTTCCAACTATTGATTGGATGTTGAAAGGGCCAAACAAATCCATATGCAAGAGTTGAAGAGGACTTGTCACTAAGGAAACTTGTTTAGACTTGAAACTAGCTTTCGTCTGTTTTCCTTTTTCACATGTTGAGCAGAGTGATTCTTTAGCAAATGAGTGATGAGGAAGACCAGAAACCAATTCCTTATAGATGAGAGACAATTCAGGGTTTTGAAATTTAGATTAGAGAGCCTTTTGTGCCATAGCTAGTTGCCATCAGAAGAGGCTTTAGAAAGAAAACATACATTTTCAGTGGTAGTAGAGTCCATATCTATTACATAGACATTTTCTTAATGATAACCACTAAGAGCAAGTTTCCCTTTCTCATTTACCACTGAACATGCTTTCTTGGTAAAGCGAACTTCATAGTCTTTGTCACATAGCTGACTGATGCTCAACAGATTGTGCTTCAGTCCATCTACATAAGCGACTCTTCTGAAGGTAGTTTTCTCATTGCTGAGGACACCAAACCCTCGGGTATATCCTTTTCCATTTCCACCAAAGGTCACAGAGGGACCTTTCTCTTCCATGTATTTAGTGAGCATGTCTTTTTGTTTTGTCATATGACGTGAGCATCCACTATCAAGATACCAGATGCCCTTTGATCCCTGCAAACATAAGGAAGATTAAGATTTGTTTGGTACCCACTTTTCAATGGGTCCTTTAAGGTTAGTGGAGATGGAAGGTTTAGCAATCTTCACAAATCTTCACAGCAGATGAGCATTCAGCTTCAGTGATAACCTTTACTTTAGTTAATTTCTTAACCTTGTGGTATTCTTCACCTTCGTCGTTTTTTCAGCTTTGGTGACCTTCTCAACCTTGGAGGCATTCATCTTCACTTTAGCTGTTTTATCAACTTTAGTGGCATTTCGACATTTGCTTGCAATATGGTCAGTAAATCGACAATGATAGCATTTTCTATATTTAAATGTGGTTCTAGGACCATGAGTAGAAGGTTTTGAGAATTTAAGATGAGCAGGACCAGCTCCAAGAATGCCTTTAGCATGAGATCTGGGAGGACTTTTCATTTCTTCAGATCTCTTAGGTTTAGGATCAATCTTCAGCTTTGGAGGACAGAGATCAAAAATTTCTATCACAGAGCTAGAAGATTGTTTACTGAAGTTTTAGAAGGAACTTTCAGCTTTTCTTTCTTGGTAGCCTTTGAAGGATGGAGAATGGATTTTCCTTTATCGGCAGGCTTAAAGATTTTAGATATTTCCTCAGGGATGGGATTAGAAGAAGTCTAAGAAGAGCACTGAGCATAAAAAGTGTCAAGGATAGAAGATACAAACGTTCCCAACTTAAGCATGGAACTATCCTCTTTAGGTTCATCCTGGGGTTTCCAAAAACCAAGACCAGTTTTATTCTTGGCAGGGATTTGAGCACTTATAATCTCAGTGATCTTTGTTGAGGATTTACACCATCCTTCAACAGTAGCCTTCTCTGCTTTTAGAGCATCGATGGCTTATTCGCGTTCTATGCTAATGATTTCATTAACAATGACTTGATCTTTCAAACTTTCCTCTAACAGAGTCAGTTGTCTGATCTTTTCATGACATTTCTCTAGTTGTTAAGTTAAATCAATGTTTTTGTTCTCAACTAGAGTTTTGCCATTTAGAGCATTGTAAAGATCAATCGTCAGCACATCAACGGTGCGACTTCTTTCTACTTCAGTTAGAGAGGGATTAGTAGAGATAGATACCTGAGATGATATATAGTTCATGGAAGTTTCTGAAGATTCTTCCACTTCTTCTTTAATCTCGGCCACGAGACAGAGATTAGCGATTTCTTCTTCATCAGAACTTGATTCTTCTGATTCAGCCCAGTCATGTTCTTCAGTGATGAGACCTTTACCTTTTCGATTATAGTTTTTCAACTTTTGATATTTTTCTTTCAGTTTAAGGTATTTGTCATCACTGAATCTTCTTGAGGTAGAAGGTTTGAAGACTTTCTTCGACCTGTACTAACTTGCAAAGTGTCCAATCTTTTCGCAGTTAAAGCAAGTAGCAGTAGCCTTATCAACAGGGGTTGATTTTGGCTTGTTAGTGAGAGAGAGAGGCTTATTTCTTCGGAAATTGCTCTTTCTTGCAAATATCTTAAAAGAGTTTGTCAAGAGTGCTAAGGACTCATCAAACTCTGAAAGATCAGTGTCTGATAGACCCTCGGATTCGGAATCTAACTCAGTGATAGTAAGAGTAGATCGTTGAGATGGAATTACTTCTGAAGAGACTAAAGCAACAGGAGTGCTTTTGGAGTCTTTAGAATCTTTTACAAGATTCTTCTTCAGGAGGTTTGATTTCCTATAGTTGAGCAATATTCCATACAAGGTGCTAAGATAGAGAGAATTTCAGTCTTTTGTCAGCTTGAGACACTTTGAATAACTGTCCCAGCTTTCAGGTAGACATTCTAAGAATTTAAGTTCGAAAATCTATGGAATCGTGATGTTAATTTGTCCATTTGTTGTGATCTTAGTTGAATTTAATAGTGGGAAAAGATGTTACTGCAAGAGATACAATGAGACTCAGCAGCAGTATGCAACTACTGCTATGTCTCACAGTCTCAATACTCGTACTCGATGAGTCAACTCAACCACCGTTCGCCTGTGACTCATCCAAACCTGCCACCAAATCATTCCCATTATGTAAAACAAACACTACCCATCACCGCCCGATTCAGAGACAAAATCTGATAGTACCTTATTATATGCAAATCAAGATGATAATAATGAAATCGATCCAAAAATCATATGTATTTAAGTCTCAATATGAATCGATTATAATGTGCTCTCTCAATATTTCTCACTCTAAAATTCACTCTCTATTATGTGCCACTCTTCAATATGCTACACGGTTACAAGAGAAAAAAACACTATTTATACCAACTACAAATTACAAGACAAAACTAAACTAACACAAACAAAACATTGACTTTGACTTTTCTCTTTTGACTTTGCTTGAGAGATGACTTGAGCTTTAACTTTTACTTCTCATGATCATGGACCCAACATATTTATGCACTAACAATCTCCCCCTTTGGATTCAAGAGCATCTTCAAAAGGAAATTTAGCATTAATGAGCAATCTTCCCTTTGTCTGATCTTTAACAAAGACAAACATGTCATCTCCTCCTTTGGATTCAAAATACATGTCAGCATAAAATAACAACTTCCCTCTTGAAGTTTCTGTCAAATAATTCTCCTTTCTGAATCAATCTCCCCTTATGAGTAAATCTGTTCAAAATCAATCTTCCCTTTCTTTGAAATGTCTTCAGCTTTTCAGTAATCTCCCCAAAAGTCTGTAATTATACTCTTTAAGAATTTTAAAAATCTCCCCCAAGGTTATGAAAACCACATTCAGACTTCAGAAAAGAAATTATATTCAGATTCAACTCACTTTGCTTCAGCAAACAATCTTCAAAGAAAATTTCAGTAAATTTCATCAACCTTTCTGGACTTTTGAACTTTCTCTTTTATTCAGAACATTCTCTCCATATTTCTGACAATAAATCTATCAAATTAGTCATTTCTTGAAATACTATCTCCCCAAAATTGTTACAAACTGTTCTTCAGACAACATTTCTTAAAATTCTTTCTCCCCTTTTTTGATGATGTAGAGCATATAAATCATCAAAACTGTTTCCAAGAAATGTCATGAACCTTATTTTGACCACTGAGCTTTCCAAATAAGCCTCTGATCAACTGTAAATTCATAATATATTCATCTGAATCTTTTAAAATTCAGACAAATAAGAATGTAAACCTGAATAACCAAATGAATTAGTTAAGATGCATGTAAGTAGCACAAAGCCACTTAGTATAATACATGAATTGTACAAGGAGTTTTATTGATGTTCACTTCCCAGGTCTTCCGTTCAATCATCGAATAACACAGGATAATTCTATGAACGTTCCGACATAAAAACAAATTTTCTGTGTGTATGTGCTTCTGTCGGAAAGAATTTAAACATGAATGTTTTATAATAGGCTCAAAATGTGCAAGCCATTGAGACAACAACAGTAATACACGAACTCAATTTTGCATGATCGATGGTCGAAGGTGTGGCAGACTTCCTTCTGTTTCAATATCCACATCTTTCAAATGAAAATGAGAGAAGAACGAGTAGCTGTGGGGTTTAATTCAAGATTTGGCATGGGCTAGTGTTTGTTTCAATCAAGGTCAACAAATAACGTGAACCAACAGATTATGTGGTTGTCTGGCTCAGAAAAGATTTGGTGCAGAGTTTTCATATTCTTTTAACTCTGATCTCACACCCTCTATCTTTTAATCATTTGAGATCACTTCTAACCAAACACTCTTTTCATTTTACCTCATCAGACACCCACACTCATATATTTAACCCCTCACATCTCGATCACTCAAGGATAACTTCTTGGGTAGGAAACACTGGTTATTGTGAATCCATAAAAGTTCAATTAAATCTCACACATTGTTCCCATGAATTTTGTCCTAACCGTAAAAATATTGCTCAACGGTTTAACTTTAACAGTTAAAGCACATTACATATGTCATATGTATGTATGCTCAATAAAATAATCATGAAGATTTGAGTATTTTCAACATGAACGATTTTCTGAAAACAAGGAAATTGAATGAAAGAAGTGAAAGCAATAGATATGTTTTGAGAATCTAACAATGTATTTAAAAGATCAAATATGAATACTTTATCAATAAAAGCTTAGGTCATGAAATGAATGGGATATGTCTACATGAACCAAGTATAGACAATTCTTGAAAGAAACGCTTTGAATGAATTAACGCTCAACAAACTATGAATGTACAAGAGGAGTGTCTTACCATCGAAAAATAGTTTCAATTTGAGACATGGTAAGAACATATTCTTCAAAAACACTAAACCAATGTGTGTGAATACTTGAAAGTATATGGAAAAGATAATACGCAAGTATATATCTTTGGAAACACACGATTAATTAATCATGAAAGAATTTCAGTTTTTGAGATTTCATCATAAGTGAAAACATTTAAAATCACACTTCTAAATACATGAAATCTTTTTGAGAATTAGAAGTGGTTTGATCGTTTAGAAACATGTTTTCATGTCTGAAAGTCGTTCTTCTTTCAAACACAATGAGATAAAGGTTAGAATAATCCTTACGCTCGGTGTTAATCTCATAAAGTCATCCTCAAAGTCATGATTGATATGAGCATGTTAGCTCCCCCTAAAAATATGCAAAAATCATAAAGTCGTCAAAACAACAAATTCTTATTGAAAGCTAAAACATTTATTCAAAAATAATGACATGAAAAGAAAAGTAAAAATTTGACAGTACGAGTTCTAAACTGAGTGTTTAGAAGTCAATGTTCTTACTCCCCCTGAAAATATGCATCATGAAATTTGTCAGTACGAATGACATGTAGAAATTTCTCTTACTCCCCCTAGAAAGTATGATCATCAGATCATTGTTTCACACTTCCCCTGAAACCATGAACAAAACCTTTCAGTGCAGATATCATTTAGATTAAAAATAAAGAAATGAATAAAAATTAAAATTAAGATATACTAGGTAATGACAGATTATGTTTTGAGATTCAACATACCTAATTTTGAAATGGGAAAGTTAAATCTCTTTTCGTCCAATGGTTTGGTGAATATATCATATAATTGGTAATCCGTGTTTACAAAATAAAGTTCAATTGTACGTTTTTCGACGTTATCTTATATAAAGTGATACCGCACGTCTATATGTTTGGTATTTGTGTGCTGAACGGGATTAGCAGATATTGCTATGGCGCTCTTTGAATCACAATATATAGGAATCTTCTTGAAATGGAATCCATAATCTCGAAGATGTGTGTGCATCCACAATACTTGAGAGCAACAACTTGCAACAACTACATACTCTGCTTCAGTGGTTGATGTGGAAACACATAATTGTTTCTTTGATGCCTAGTTTATGAGCTTGTCTCCCAGAATATGAATGTGACCCGATGTGCTTTTCCTGTCGAGCATACAACCTACATGATCTGCGTCTGAATACGTTGTTATCTCAAAACCAGTATCTTTAGGACACCACAAACCAAGTTTTGCGGTTCCTTTCAGATATCTAAATATCCGCTTATTTGCCGAAAGATGGGATTGTTTGGGCGAAGCTTCATATCGAGCACATAAGCATGTAGAAAACATAATATTTAGCCGACTAGCCATCAAGTACATTAATGAACCTATCATTCCTCTATAAGTCCTAAGATCAACATCTTTTCCCGAAAGATCAGCTCTGATTTTAGTGCCTGGTGCCATCGGGGTTGAAAGTGGAGTACAATTTGACATATTAAATTTCTATAAAATGTCAGCAATATACTTTGATTGATTTATGAAAGTCCCCATGGAAAATTGTCTTACTTGTAATCCGAGAAAAAAAATCATCTCTTCTATCATACTCATTTGAAATCTTGCCACCATGAGGGCAGAAGTTCTTACAGTACTTGGGGTTTGTTGAACCAAAAATTATATCGTCCACATATATTTGAATTAAGATGATATCAACTTTTTTCCTTTTAATGAATAAGGTGGTATCAATTTTACCTATTTAAAAACTAGACTTGACTAAGAACTTTGAAAGAACATCATACCAGGCACGAGGGGCTTGTTTTAGACCGTAAAGAGCCTTGTTAATAATATATACGTGATCTAGTTTATCTACATTGACAAAAACTTCAAACTGCGAGACGTAGACCTCCTCCTTAAGAATGCCATTCAAGAAAGCAGTCTTCACGTCCATTTGGTAGACTTTGAAGTTCTTGTGTGCAGTGTAGGCTAGGAACATTCAGCTTGCCTCAATACGCGCAACTGGAGCATATGTCTCGTCGTAATCTATTCCTTCCTCTTGCCCATATCCTTTAGCCACAAGTTTTGCTTTATTTCTAACAACTATACCATCATCATCCTTTTTATTCTTGAATACTCATTTTGTGCCAATGATAGTTTTTTTTTTAGGTCGGGGCACCAATCACCAGACTTTAGGCGAATCAAATTGGTTGAGCTCTTCTTACATAGTTGTAATCAAATCTACATCACGAAGAACATCTGACACTTTTGTCGGTTATATCATACTAAGGAATGAATCATACAAACAATCATATGCTGTTGTAGACCTAGTTTGCATCGTCTTTGTCGGATCTCCAATTATTTGATGAACAGGGTGCTCTTTGGTCCACTTGTGTACATGAGAGAGTGGATTAGATGTAGATTGATCATGTTGATCATCTAAGAATCCAGTATCTTCATTGGGGTTCAGTTGAAGTAATTGGTGTAAAAGTCTAAGTTGGTTGGACAATTGATGTAAGTTGAGTAGGCATGACAGTACATCCAACTGATTGTTCAACCTCTGGCTTTTCAGTATCATGTGCGACTTCAACTGATTGAGTGGGAGTATAAACTAGAGTTTCATTTTGAATCGGGGAATTTGATTCAGTTGAGACATCTGATGTGATTGGTTGATTTTCACGTAAGACTTCGGATCTGTCAATCACAACAGGTTTATTCACTTTTGATCCTAGAAATGCATTGTAAAAATGTTCAAACAGTAAATCTAATTCTGTTAAATGCGATGTAGAAGCTTTATCAGAATTAGTAACACTAGAAACAGGTTATGGACATATTTGTCCAGAAGCTAATACTCCTGTTATAACGGGTTCAGAAATGATGTGCTTAGAAGCCATCTCTTCATCAAATATAACATTTGCGCTCTCAACCACAATATTTTCTTTTTTCAAATAGACTTTGTAAGCCACAGATGTTTGAGAATAACCAATGAAGATTCCTTCGTCAGCCTTGGGACTGAACTTGTTCAAGCTATCCACATCGTTCAACACATAACACCTACATACAAAGATATGAAAATATTCAATGCTAGGTATTCTATTGTTAATCAAAGCATACAGAGTTTTACCAAACCGACGATGAATGATATATCTGTTTTGAGTATAACAAGTAGTAGACACAACTTCAACCCATAGAAATAGCGGTAGATCAGATTGACTAAGCATAGTGTGAGCAGCCTCGACTAGAGTTTTGTTTCGCCTTTCCACTACCCCATTATGTTCTGGTGTCCTGGCAGCAGAAAAATGATGTGTTATGCCGACTGAATCGAGATAATCGTCAACTGTTTTGTTTTTGAATTTTTTGCTATTGTCTGTTCTTATAAACTTGACTGTCTTCTGCAAGTTTACTTGGATGGTCTTCAGAAATGAAATAATGATCTATGGATTTTCGTCCTTTGATCTTAGAAACTTGATTTAAGTGTATCTTGAAAAATCATCCACTATTATGAGCTCGTAACGCTTGTCGTTTATGTTTTGAGTTCGCATAGGACCGCAGAGATCCATATGCCAAAGTTCTAGAGGAGCGCTTGTACTGGGTTCAGGCTTGGACTTATGTGAAACTCTCTTCATCTTTCCTTTCTCACATGCTTCACATATATGTTCTTTTTAATACTTAAGCTCAAGCAAACCCTTGACTAAGTTCCTTGTCACCAACTTGTTTATGTATCAAAAGTTAAGGTGAGATAGCCTTCTATGGCACAACCAACTCTGTTGTGTAGAGGCTTTAGAGAGTAGAAACGCCAGATTATCAGTCTTGACATTTGATATATTTATAGTGTAGAGGTTTGGCTTCTTAGTGCCAACCAATAGTTCTTTACCTTCTTCCGTTCTCACACATCATCTCTTGGCCTTGAAATTTACCTCCAAATCCTTGTCACAGAATTGTCCAATGCTAAATAGATTGTGTCCTAAACCTTCGACATAGTTCACCTTCTTAATCGTTAAGTTCTCTTGCACGACATCTCCTTATCAAAGTATCAGTGAAAACTGATCGTTTCCAAATATCACATTGCCGCATAATTTCTCTATAAAATTAGACAATATATCTTTCTTCCCGGTCATATGCTTGGAACAACTTGAATCCAAGTACCACATATGACAGGTCTGCATAGCAAGCAACAACCGGTTTAGATACCCATTTATAGATGGGTCCTGTCAAGTTGGGACCCATTTAAAATTGGGTCCTTTTATCCTTTGAAAAACTTTTGAAATAGAAGAATTATAAACATGGTATGAACCAAACCAACAATCATATTTTCGTCAAGTAACAAAATCATTTCGATGAACATTAGAAAACTGAATAGTGTACGAATATAATTGGATCAATTGCTTTATTGTATAAGTCTTATAAGAAATTACAAGGTTTGATTTATTAGAGGCAACTTCTCAAAATACATCAGTGTAGATCCCAGTACAGTGCAATCATGAACAAATCAACAATAATCAATCAATGAAGAAAAATATCTAAGCCACAACTGTTAGTCATATGATTAAATGTAACAATCACAGGTTTAGGTTTACAGAGAAAATATCTTATCAGAGAAATTAACCTAATGACTAGCAATCTAATAATGATTTGTCTAACCTGAATTATGAACTAAAACACACCTTATATATAGCGCTTACAAATTAATGGGCTTTGGGCCCAACTAACAAATAAACTATCAAGTAATTACAATATTCACCCTGAACTTCTATTTAACATATAAAACACCCTAACAATCTCCCCTTTAAATAAAAGTTCGAAATCACGCCAGTTTGGAACATATATTTTTCGAAACCCAAAACTGATCTCGAAATAACGCATTGTAGTTCTGTACTCCAGCTGCTCTAAAATAACACCCAGTGCTTTGAGAACAAGACTGTTGTATTTTAGATCCAAAGGCTGAACCCATTTTTGATCTTGATCAACATATTTCTTCAACTTGTCTCTTAGCAACATCAAAGTACCATCGCTGAATCTCGCAATCTGACTTAATCGAATAAATCGCATAACACCTTTGTTGTTCACGTAAGTCATGCCGAATTCTGGAAGCTTAATGACAGTAAACGCTGGTACATTCTGGGCTTCAGAAGGAATCCTCAAATCAGGTTTAAGCAGATTGATCTTCGGTTGGTTGCTTTCTAACCCGATTTGAAAATCTTCTACCGAGGCAAGCTTCATTGCACACTTCATGTATCTCTTGACAGTTTCGAGTGCATCTGTAACTTCCCCTGGTCGGATAGTTCTGGTCTTCAAATATGTAAGCAAGAATAGCATATCTCTAGGTTCAAGACGTGGAAAATCAGCTTCAGAAAAATGCCACTTCTCACCATCTTCTCTAGTTACCACGAAGTATGAATACTTTACGCCAATGAAGAAGCAAGAGTGAATCTGATCAACAGAAGTAATTCTGAGCATTGTCTTGTTGTACCTGTCTTTGAAGTAGTTATACACAAACAAAATTTCACGCTGCTTTTCCCTACTTTTCATCGATTGGATACCATGAACCACGACTTCATCATATTCACGAATCCGATGGGCAAAGATCTTCTTTTGACTTTCTTCAATAAATGGAACTTTAATTCTGACTCTTTCCCATTTGGACGGCTTAACTGGCGGAGTACTATCTGTTCCCAAAACTGGAGATGCGGGAGGAGATTGAACAGGAATATCTGATTGAGGAAGATTAGGGTGATCAACAACGAAAGTCAAAAGTGGTACCTCAACAGAAGGTTGTACATCTGACTGATAATCTTGAGTCGTAAATTCAGAATTGATAAGCTCATCAATCTTGGCTTGAAGGACTACCAGTGCTCTTTCGATATTGGCCTGTTCTTCTGTCGGGTCTGAAACTGAATACAGATCGACGATCATAGCCCAGTTTTCTGGATCTATCGGTGAACCTCCATCTTGTTCCTCAGGCTTTTCAACCGTTGGAATATCATATAAAACCAAATCCATCGACTGCTCCTGTGTCTGTTTTTGCCCTTCCGGTCGAGTACCAGAACCCGAACCCCTTTTTGTTTCCACCTGTACTGTGCCCACTGACTGTGTCTCCGGATCGGATAATATTTGGAGCTTCTCCCCCTCATGGTAATTAGGATCATTCTGGTCATCATGTCGGCGCTTGAGCCTCTCTGCCTGGATGCGGCAGGTGTCTTCCACGGATGATAGTCGTTCAGTCAATACAGCTACGGTTTGCTGCAAAGACTGAAGGAGGGCTTCTTGTTGCTGGAAGGCTTCTGGAGATATAGTGGGTTGGTGGGGTGGAGTAGGTGTAGATGCTTGGGCACTTAATAAAGAGAGTAGATCAGCATCTTGGGTGGGTTCAACTTGAGATTGAGCAAGTAATTTGGCGAGGAGGATAGACTTGAGGTCGTCGATAGACATATCGGTAGCAGCAGTAGAGGGTTGTGGTGTAGGAGGTAGTGGTTCAGGCTCAGTAGCTGGAGCTTTGCCTTTGATCAATCGTTTCAAAGCATCTACCTCTTCCCTCATCTCGGTACGCATGATAGAGTGGACAGCCTTTAGGGCGCTGTCCAGGAATTCCCTTGAGACGGACTTGGGGTGAATAACTCCTGGGTCACTTAGACTTCCAGTTGTGGTGACGACTATAGAAGTCGCACCACCTACGTTCACAACTGACTTAATAATAGTTGTGGAAGGACTTCCATCCAATCCTCGTAAACCAACCGAAGTTGGAATTACAATAGGTGTTCCGGCTGGGCCACTAAGGCCTCCAGCAGTAGCCGAGAAATTTATCTGTGTCCTAGGAATAGGACATATAACATCAAAGGGCTTTAGACGCTGTGCACCCAAAGAAGTCGAGGACGGGGGCTGCTGTCCTCTTATTTCAATACCAGAACTCTCCAAGCGAGAGACCGGTAGCGTTTGTGCTAAATCCCCGTGAGCAATTGAAACCACCATCTGTTGAGAGATGGTGGAGTGGCTAGGGGCGTGCAATTTCGTCGCTAGGTACACGACGACTCCTTAAATATCCTGTTTTAACACATGAGACTGGATAGCAGATGTGCTACCTGGCTAGATAGGGTTAGGGGGAGGTCAACCATAGATGGTTGCCTCATCACTCGTGTACGCTCAGTATCATATTTACTCTTCCTTTCCCTCTCTCTACTCACACTATCATGTTCGACTATAACTCCCTCCGCTCTCCTTGTCTCTCCAAGTGAGGGCTCGTCATCGTCACCATCATAGTCAGAAGACTCATCACTTGATTCCGATGATTCGGTGGATGGTTCTGACTGAGTGCTGGATGTACCTGTTGTCTCCTCAGATTCGGTGGTCGAAGAGGACAGAAAGTGAGCGGTTTCGATAGTTGTGTCCTCTTCCACCATCGGAGAGGCTGTCGGTGACGATGTAGGTGATCGTCGAGAAGTACTGGCCTGGCTTTGTCGAACGGCGCTGCCCGCTTCAGATCCCCTCATAATATTTTTTCTCTGCACACCCTGTACGGGAGCCCCAGCCCTCCAGACTCTACCGCCTCTCGTACGTGGACTCTCACGCCGCTCAGGTCTCGCTCCCTGGGGAGGTCCTTCCGGTTTTGGACGGACCATAAGAGCTTGTAGGTTGTGTGTGCACCTATAATCTATCACACTCAGCGCCGTAGGACTAGCGCATACCAGTAACCCGTCTGGAATAAGTCTAGCGACAAGACCTTCTGGATCAGAACGAGTCAGGATTCGATGAGCCTGGTTTTGCGGACATGTCGGGTGCGAAGATCGATGCGTAATGGTTGGATGAATAACCATGAAGTTACGGATGATTGTTTGGAGAAAACGCATGAACGGAATGAAGTTCCGTCGTTTTGTCGCGTTGTCTCTGACTTTCTGAACTAACTCGAACCAGAGGATGTCGGCGTAGTCGGCATGGTGGTGGAATGCCACAACATGGAATAAGCGGAGGATGTTGATACTCGTTTGATCGATGCCTTTCGTGACAACCATGGATTTTTTTTAACAAATAAAAGAACTAAAAAAATAAAAGGAAATTAAAAAATAAAAACAAACCTAGGAATGAAATAACTGAAGGAACTGAAAACAAACCTTAGGAGTGAAAATAAACAACTAAAAGAATCCAAAGGATCGGGGAAAAACAACACTTAAGCCCACTCCCCCTTCAAATTAGGAATCACTTACGCGAACAATCATGCTCCCCCTTGACGATAGCAGGCAGGAAACGGGGGACAAGAAAACTTACCTACTCCCCCTCGAATGGAGGACTCAGAAAACTTACCAAACATCTTGTGCTCCCCCTTAACACATGAGTAGCTTCGGAAAATTTACCACAAACGACATACTTTTTAAGTGATTGAACTTATGGACTGCAAAAGAAAAGGAAACACCACGTAGACAAAGGAAACACACGAGAAAAAATAAAGCGACCGAAATCTAATTTATTAATACATGAGTTTGAAAGTTGTGCAGAACTTGACGAGTAAAATGCAAAAACCAAGGATTGTGGCTATGAGCATACAGAGACAACTCACTGGGGCATTAAGTCACAGTCATTCGTTATTGAATGACACTCGGCGAGGTCTGTAGAAACATCAAACTTTCAGATTCAGCTTACCTAGCTTGGACACTAGATAATTAAAACTTTTTTCGTCCAAGGCTTTGGTAAACAGGTCTGCTATCTGATGTTCTGTATTAACAAAGTAGAGTTCGATAGTACCTCTTTCCACATGGTCTTTTATAAAATGATAGCGCACATCAATGTGCTTCGTCTTCGTGTGTTGGACGGGATTGCTTGATATAGCGATGGCGCTCTTCGAGTCACAGTAAATGGGGATCTTCGAGTAGTGAAAGCAATAGTCTTTCAGTTGGGTGCGCATCCAAATGACTTGCGGCTGCTACATACTCTGCCTCGGCGGTAGAGGTTGACACGCAATTTTGCTTCTTCGAAGCCTAGCTGACAAGACGATCACCCAAGAACTGGACATGTCCCGACGTCCTTTTCCGGTCCAACATATTTCCAGCATGGTCAGCGTCTAAATAAGCTGTCAGTTCAAAACCTGTCTCTTTCGGGTACCACAAACCAAGATCAGAAGTACCTTTTAAATAACGAAAAATACGCTTAACTGCAGGTAAGTGAGACTCTTTAGGTTTTGACTGAAATCTTGTACACAAGAAAGTCGAGAACATAATGTCTGGACGGCTAGCCGTCAAGTACATCAGAGAACCTATCATTCCTCTATAAGTTGTAGCATCCACATCATTTCCGTCAGGATCGGGGTGTAGCTTGATATTGGTAGACATGGGGGCTTAGCAGGAGATGAAACTATAACAGGATCTAGGATTGCCGGAGAGGAAACTTCGTGAGCACCTTCCACAGGGGTCGGTTCAGGAGGTACTACTGTTTCCGGTGCTTGAGTAGGAACTTGAGAGATAGGAGTGGGATCACTCGAGTTTGGGGACGCTGATTCATTGACAGTAGAGGGGGAAGCACCAGGCGACGTTGGCCCACCTGAGTCGGTTGGACCAGTGACCTGTGTCACTTCTGGTGCTTGAGCAGCATTCCTGTTACATGATATAGCATTAGTCTTAGTATTAAACAAGTCATCATAGAAATACTCAAAAAGTAAATCCAAATCTGAAAGATGTGCTCTTGACGTAGACGCTTGATCTGGATTTACTGGAGTTTGTGTAGATCCTGAACGTAATTGTCCAGAAGCTAACACACCAGTTAAAGCGGGTTCTGAACTGAGGTGTTCAGAAGCCATATCAGCGGCCTTGTCAAAAGTCACGTTCACACTCTCAACGACGGTCTTTGTCCGTTTGTTGTAGACTCGGTAAGTTTTCGCTTGCTGAGAATAGCCGATGAACACTCCTTCGTCCGCTTTGGGGCTAAACTTGCCGAGATCGTCCTTGTCATTCAGTACGAAGCATTTGCACCCGAATGCATGAAAATAGTCAATGTTCGGGATGCGATTGTTGATGATCTTGTATGGGGTCTTGTTGAAGCGCTTGTTGATGATAGACCGGTTTTGAGTGTAGCATGTGGTAGCAATTGCTTCTGCCCATAGATATAGCGGGAGCTTGGACTGGGATAACATCGTGCGCGCGGCTTCTACAAGAGTTCGATTCCGGCACTCTACTACCCCGTTTCACTGAGGCGTACGAGCAACTGAGAAGGTATGGGTGATGCCCACTGAAGTCAGGTAACCGGTGAGCACATGATTCTTGAACTCAGTACTGTTATCCGTCCTAATGGTCTGAACTGATTGGTTGAGACTAACTTGAACGCTCTTTAATAAATAGATGATCAGTTCGGGAGTTTCATCCTTTGAACGAAGGAATCTAACCCATGTGTAGTGAGAAAAATCATCAACCATCACTAGGACATACTTCTTGTGATTGATACTCTGAATGCGCATCTGTACACATAAATCCATAAGAATGAGTTCAAGGGACCGAGAAGTACTTGGAACGGCTTTAGGCTTGTGAGAAGCCTTCTTCATCTTGCCCATTTCACAGGCGGCACACAGGTGATCTTTTTCGAACATAATATCTGGCATTCCCTTCACGTGTCCACCGAGCACCAACTTATTGATGGTCTTGAAATTCAGGTGCGAGAGTCTACGATGCCATAACCAGTTTTGTTCGGCTGAGGATTTGGACATCAAACAAACTTCCTTTTCTTCTTTCAGAGACGAGAGATCAATCGTGTAGTGATTTGTGCGACGCGTTCCAGCAAGAATTTCTTTTCCATCTTCAGTCCGAACGCTGCACCTTTTTGCTTTGAAGGTGACCTCTAGATTCTTACCGTAGAATTGACCGATGCTGAACAAGTTGTGACCAAGACCTTCGACATAGGACACTTTCTTGATTGTGAGATTGTCCTTAACGATATCACCATAACCCATGATGGGAGAATAATGGTCATTCCTAAAACGTACATTTCCACAAAACTTCGCGGTGAAGTTTGTGAGAAGCTCCTTTCGTCCGGTCATGTGCTTGGAGCAGCCTGAATCTAAATACCACACATGACCGTCCTGCAAAACAAGTTAAGGCTTTTTAGGTACCCATTCGTAAATGGGTCCTTTTGGATTAGACTTAACACCCGACTGGGAGACCCGTTTGGACTTAGGTCTGTTCCTATGACGGGGAGCATCAAACTTTCAATGATAATTAGAAACACGATACGACCCAAACCAATCAGATGCAAATCTACGATCAACAAAATCATTCAATCCACAATAGGAGCAACAAATACAATCATGAGACAGTTGAAGTAATTGCTTAATGGAATAAACTTTTAAAGGAAAAAATCCATTACATTCAACCAAAGGTTTAGAATTAAAAACATCATGACTGTTATTGTTTTTCCTATAATTTAAAATGGGATTAAGTAATTATGTCGTGGTCGTTCTCTCCATAGACTTCTTAGCTACCCACTCGTACTTGACTGCTTTGCGTCGACCAAAAGTATCTGAAAGACCGTTAAACCCATAGTCAGAAGATTTGAATTTTGATGATTGTTGCTTTTTAGAGCGACCAATCTTTTTCTTCTTTTGTGAACGTCTTTTGTATTTAGAATTTGAAGAATTATTCACAGAAGAGTTTTGTGGGGCAGATGTGGAACATTCACCCTTGTAAAATTTTACCGGAGGCTCACAAGTAGAAGTTAGAAAATCAACGTGACTTGGTAGAGAAGGATTAAAATCAAATTGGTCTAATTGGCTGTCTAGACACACCTCAGAATACAGAAAGGCTGAAAATTCCATTTCCTCATCAGAAGGAGCCTGATCACTTGACGAATTCAGGATATCGGAAGGATTTGTTTTAAGTGGATCATAGGCGGAACCTTTTTAAAAATCAGAACAATGATCCATTTCTAAAGATTGAGGCTCTTTTCCTTTGTTTGAAAGATTTGGTGACGAGTCACCCGTAAAGGCTCTACAGGAAGATGTGTCCGAGGGTGGATAGGAATTTTCAGACAGATGAATTTTCTCAACTTGGAGAATTTCAGGCTTAGCTTGAGGCTGAGCTTTGTGAAGTCGCTCTTTCATCAGATCTGAGGCCACAGCAGCCAGTTGTGAATTAAGCTTCTTTATTTCTGTCTGAAAGAATTCCTTTTCCTCCTCCGACACAGCTTCCTTTTTATCGGAATTGAGACACTCAATTTGGGATACTAGCTCTTGTTTTTCCTTTTGAAAAATGTTCCTCTCCTGTTCAAATGACTCTTCTAGCTGAACAATTTTCTTTTCTAAAATCAGAGGTGGAATATAAACTTTATGGTCTATTAGTTCCTCCTCAGTTTCAACGGTTTTAGCATCTACTTCAGCTTGAGTGTAGCTTCGAAAATAGTCATTTGACAAGAAACAAGATTTTTCAGCGTTGTAAGATGCATTCAATGAATCATAAAAAAAGGAAGTTGCATTTTGGTAGAGTTCTTCCTTCGTAAATTATCCTGTTTCGTGTCCTCATCATCAAGTGGCTTGGTCCAATTGATTTTGTACTATGGATAGGTTTTGTCTATTCCAAGAAATTCGAACGCGTATAACGTAGGAACTTCGGATAAGGCCTTTTTCAGATAATATGGGTTATCGTAAGTCGTAACCGATACCCATATCCACATACTTGGGTTCTTTTGGTGCAATTAGATTCAGCGTTTGATGAGATTGACCATTTTTATAGTGTTTCCGTTCAAGATCCTTTAATTGATTAGATAACCTTTGATTTTAATTTTTGTAAGCCACGCTTTGAGTCACAATATCTATCTTCTCATTTTCTGACATACGAAGCTCATAGGTAAGATCATCTACTTTGGTTTTTAACTCTTTTGATTCTTTTGAACAACTCTCACACTCTTCTTTTAAATTTGAAATTATGCACAGGTTGCCAGCAATTTCTATGCTTTGTTTTTCAATACATTCACACAGTTGTTCATTTTCTTTTATGGTTAGCTTGTAGGAGTCTAATTTGTGCATAGTGATTTGCATCTGATCAATTAAGGCTTCTTGGTAAGAAGCACATACATGACATGGGGAATTACGATCATCATCATCAGTATCGGACTGTGTTGAGTGCTTGCCCATGAAACACAGATGTGCTTCAGCATCTTCATCTTCTTCATAAGATACGTTCAGCCAGTAGTCATCTTCTGCCATGAAAGCCTTACTTGCTTCCTTTTCTTTGGCCAGCAGCATCTTGGCTTTGTAGTAATCTGAGTTGCGCACGACAGGCTTGTAACAATCTTTGGCAAAGTGACCCAACCGACCACAGTTATAGCATTTGATCAGCTCCTCTTTTTCTTTCTTTTCTTGTCTTTTCTCAGTCTTCTTTCCTTCATCAACGCGTCTCTTCCGTTCATACTTCTCCTTATCACGGCGATTGAGAGGAGTAGTGGAGTATCTTTGCTTGTTTGATGAAGACTTGTTGAAGAAATTCCTCTTCTGGAACGCTTGCATTAAGAACAACACAATTTCTTTAATCTTAGTGTATTCTGGATCCGAGTCACTGTCAGGATCTTCGGGTTCAGAATCACTTTTTACTGGCTCCTTTTCAGGCGTGCGAATGACAGATTTACCTCTTTTATCTGATACAAGCGCTAACGGATCAACCACCGGCTTTTCATCTCCCTTTTGATTTCCCATCAACTCAAGAACTTCCTCTTCATCCTGGAGAAGCATTTCATATAATTCGTGTAGAGGAATCGTCTCCAGGGTTTGATTATGACGGATATGAGAGACGAATGGCTTCCATTCAGGCTGGAGATTGTTCATGAACTTGGTGTTGTTCTCGGTGTTCGTCTTCGTGATCTTGTTTTTCTGAAGATCGTTCAGAAGCAGGTTGAACTGTTCATAGGTTTCTGTGAGCGTCTTACCTTTTCTTGCTTTGATGCCATCATATCGAGTAATGCAATTTGTCATCTTCAGTTGAGTGTTTATACGGCTACCCATCATCATCTTCTCAATCTGGTCCCACATTCCTTTCGCAGTCTCCTTGTAACTATCGATGTAGGCATATATGTCGTTGGGTAGACTTTGTAGAAGATAAGACTTTGCTTGCTTTTCAGCCTCATACATGCTCTTTTCTGGAGGGGTAAACTCATTGAGTATTTTTCAAACCGAACGGTCCTGTCGACCTTCGGCTGAGTTTCCAGGCAGGACTTTCATTGCCCAGGGTTGCGGTCCATCTTTCAGACACTCGAATATTTCCTCGTAGTTTGATTTCGCTTCTATAAAGTTCATGAAGCGATCATGCCATTGTGGTTATTCTCCCCGATAGAGCACCGGGGTTTTTTTATCTGAACCAATGGCTAGGGCGTCTCTCGAATTCATCTTAACTCTTTAAACATAAAAATGCACTATAGCTATCGTGAGACAAACAAGATGATCCAAAAACAATGTATATATAATAAGCAGGACAAGGACCCGGTCGAGCAAGGATTCGGTCGAGTAGGGACCCGGTCGAGCAAGGGTCCGGTCGAGCAGGGTATCGTTCAAGACAGGATACCGGTCGAACAATGTACCGGTCAATAAATCACCGGTATCCAAAGCGATCCTGTCGAGTCAAGGTACCGGTCAAGACGGGTACCGATCAACACAAGACACCGGTCCCCAGCAAGGATCGGGTCGCAAGGTCCTGTCAATAACAGATAATCACCAAAAACAGATAATTCGAACAAATTGAAAACAGATAATATGCCGATAAAATCGATGAATTTGAAGAACAAACGACCCAGAAAAATCAATCGACCAAGTAACAAATTTTGCAGTAAACCCAGAAAACTCAAACCAAAAAATTTTGATTTTTTTTAAGAACACAGAGTCGACCGGAAATCAATTAATCCAGGAAGAGATCGACCAAACTTTAACCCAGAAACAATTATGTAATCGATTCTGCAAAAATCTTAACTCAGATTCACTAAACCATAAATCGATTACTTGATATGGCAGAAAACAGTAAGTCAATTTCTCAGATCAAATCGATAAACAAATATCAATCCAGAAAACAATTTATCGACAGAAAACAAACACTCAGATAGATCAGAATAAAGATTAAGAGTTTTAGACAAACCTTTTTGGATCAAAATTTCAGTCTCTTTGCTCTGATACCAATTGTAGATCCCAGTACAGTGCAATCACGAACAAATCAACAATAATTAATCAATGAAGAACAATATCTAAGCCACAACAGCTAGTCATATGATTAAATGTAACAATCACAAGTTTAGGTTTACAGAGAGAATATCTGATCAGAGAAAGTAAAACTAATGACTAGCAATCTAATAATGATTTGTCTAACCTGAATTATGAACTAAAACACACCTTATATATGGCGCTTACAAATGAATGGGATTTATGGGCTTTGGGCCCAACTAACAAATAAACTATCAAGTAATTACAATATTCACCTTGAACTTCTATTTAACATATAAAACACCCTAACAATCAGAAACACTAACAATAAACCTATTACAATCTGTATCAGAAAATGATTTTGTCAACTCTTCAATCTTCTTCTTAGGTCGCCATTCAAGTTTAGTTTCAGACCTTTTATATCTCAGATTTGAAACAGAAGATTTAAACTTGTAAGAATCATGAGATTTCAGAGTTTGCTTCTTTTTGTGCTTACCTGTATTTATCTGTTTTTGTGAGCGCCTTTTCTTTTGATTCTTACCTTTACCATTATAGTTACTCACAAGAACTGATTCATCAACTTTAGTTGATGATTCAACTTTTTAAAAAATACTAGGTAAAGCATCAGTATGAATAACATATGTAGAATGATCCGGAAGTTTAGCTGTGAAATCAATGTTCTTAACACATCCATCATCACAATCATCGGAATTTAAAAAATCAAATCCATCCTCAAATATGTCTACACTGTCAATGTATTGTTTAGTTCATTAGTTTGACTTTATGTTTGACTTTGTTTTGTAAGCATTTGAGTGTTGAAAGGTTTTGAGCGTTTCATATATAATGTTTAGCCTTTGTGAGAGTTGTGTGAGTGACCAATGTTGAGCGCGTTCATGTACATATGACTAAGATATATATGACTACATCGCTTCCTCTCACTCCTTCTCTCTCTAGAATCTGGTGTGATTTTGTGTAATTGATTGATATGGCTTGATTTGTGGACTAACATTTGGTATTAGAGCAAACCCAAAATCATTCAGATTGCTAGATTGCACTTGATTAGATCAAATTTTTGATTTTCACGAAGAACACACACATATTTTTCTAGACATGCACTGTTTGATCAAATTCACCAATGTTAATCGATTTTTGGAATTGAAAATGGATTCACTATGATCGTTGGATGTTGTAGAATCTTTTTTGATTACATTTGATCACGAAATTTTCATTAAATTGATCTGAATTTTGGATTTTTTTAGAATTTTCTTGAAAAAATGTCGAACACTATGTAAGATCGATCGCACTGTAATTTTGATGTTTTTAGTTGTTTTTGTGTGTTAGAAAAGTGTTCAAAATCACTAGTCGATCATTTTGGTGCAATTTGGAAAGTTATTGCAGGTGTATAAAGTTTTTGGTTGAAATTCGTGATCAACAGTGAAGAATACGCTATATCTATAAATCGCGCAAGGTAAGAACACACAAGCCATTAAACACGCTAGTCTGAAAGATCACGCACGATGAAGAGTTTTGGTGTTTTCATGGTTTGTGTGGGTTTATGTTCGATACACGCATAGAGTGCTCTGTGTGAAGTGGAAACGCGCAAATCATATTTTGCGAGTTTCTTGTTTGTTCTACGAGTTTAGTGTTCTACGAGAAGTTGGTTGCGAGTTTTCATTCTGCGAGTTCTTATTTTCTCAAAAAATTTCTATGTGTGGAACACGCAAAGGCAGTGCGAGAAGTTGAGTGCTCGAAAATTTTCTAAGTGTTGGAACACGCAAAGGTGTTGCGAGAAGTAAAGTCCAAAACACGCACGTCTCTTCTTGCGTGAAGTTCAAACGCGCTAAATTCGATCTGCGTGAACTTGCTAAGCGTACAAGTCTGTTTGCGCGAACTACTTCTACAGTGCTTTGCGTGTTTTAGTGTTGTGCAAGTTCTAAGTGTTAGAAAGTTTTTCTGATATTTTCAAGTGGTGATCCAATTTTGACTCTTTTAGTCAACGGTTTCTGAATATTTTGGGACGATCAATTCTATCAAGCTTATAATCAATAATCTTTCTCAATCAGTAAGTCGAAGCCTCTGGTTTTACTAGTAGATGAATATCCTCAATGGTGGAAGAGAATGATTAACTTCATGAATAATCAAGACAAGAAGCTTATGAATTCTATCATTCATGGACCTCATTTCCCTCACGTCACAATATCCAGAATTCCCGCAACAGATACAAACCCTGAAATCCCTGAGAGAAATATTGCAAGAGACCCGATTCAGTACATCAAACTGGACAAATAATTAGTGGAGAGAGATGCTCAATCCTTAACTATTCTGATAAAGGCTATTCCAAATGATATCTTTAACAAAGTCGACAGTAGAGAATCAGCTAAAGACATCTGGGATGAGCTTGACAAACAGTTTCAAAGTTCTGCAAAATCCATCAAGACAAAGAGAAATCAGAGTATAAATGCGTACGAGGGTTTCAAGGCTAAAGAAGGGGAATCGTTGAGGGAATCCTATGACAGGTACAACATGTTAGAGCATTAATTTGTTGGATACAAGATCATAGAAGTCTGGAGGTCAAAGTTCAAGAAAGTCAAAGCTGAAAGTCAACTCTTATTGTGAAGTCAAAGTCATTTGTTAATAAGTCAAAGTCAAGTCTTGTTTGAGTTTAGTGTTTGTAAGCGTGTAGTTTTGTATTTCCTTTAATAGACTTGTGGCTTGTGTAATAGTGTGTAGAACTTCACTTGTAATTGAGAAAATACGCAGATTGTAGAGAGAGAAAGCTAGAGAGAGAAAGTGATTGTACGAATTGTTGAATTGAAATCAAGATAACAGGTTGAGTTTTAATCTGAGAATTTATCTTCTTTGTTTGTAATTGAATAAGTAAGAACTTGAATCAGGGACAATATAAATTGGTATCAGAGCAGATCCAAAGCGAATTAGATAGAAAATGGGTTTCGGTACTGTTTCATAGTGTTTGGATCGAATTTTTGAATTTTTGTTTGTTTTTCGAGTTGTAATTGATAGATTTGTGTTCGAAAAATGTATTAGATGAATCTTATATAGGTTTTGTTGTGAATTGCACTGTAATTGAAATCAAATTTGGAATTTGTAAGTTTTTTTGAGTTCACGAGTCTATCGCACTATACATTGATTCAATTTGTAATAGGCAGTGTTCTTTATCGAAATTCATTGTTTCAATTCGATTCTAGAAGTGTAGGAGATCGAGTTGTTGAATTTTCAGTTCAAAATTCGATGTGTAAATAGATTTTTGAGCGAATCAGTGTGGTTTTTCATCCAGATCTGAAGAACTCGCAGAATGTTCAAGAACTCGCAGAAATCTTGAAGAACTCGCAAAAATCTTGAAGAATTCGCAGATTTATATTAGATTTCGCATAGTTGTTGTTTCTGAAAATCACAATGAAAGAATTCGCAGGGATAGAATTCATAGATGGTTGTAGTGCGAATTGCATAGAATTCTCATTTGTGTGTTTTGAGAAAATCTAAGGATTTTCAAGTCTTGTCTACGAAAAGTTTTTCAGAAAATTATTTCAAGGAAAGAATTCGCAGACATTTATTTTACGAAAAGTTATTGATTTTTTTTTTAAAAAAAAGGCAAGAATTTGCATATCTTTTTATATGATTTCTTAGAATTCGCATAAGTCTAAGCTACAAATTCTTTGAATATCGCAGAAGTGTATCGTACGAATTTTGGTGGTTTCGCATAGAAGTGTTTAAATTTTTTCTAAGTTTTGGATTCGTAAGTGTCTATCTTGCGAATTCTGATTTGATATTGTTTGCAAATTCTTGATTTCTTTACTTGCGAATTTTGATGTTTGTTTATGTACAAATTATGTGTGCAAATTTTGTGTGTATCACAGTGATTTGTGAATTTCTTGTGATTCACTGTGATTTGCGAATTCCTTACTTATAAGGTTTTGAAAATTTCATTTCTGAAATTATTTCTAAGATTTTATGTATAGCTTGATTTCAGTTGGACTAACGATCAAATTCAAGTTCTTTTTGTGATAACAGGTGTAAAGCTCAAGATGACATCAAAAGAAGAAATTGCTAAACTCAAGGCCAAGATTGTTTCTCTCGAAGAAAAGATTGTTCAAAAGCGTGATAGCTATTACCAATCTTTGGCTGGAAAGATGAATCAGATTGAATACTATCAGAAGAAAGAAAGTGACCGAGTTGCTATTCTCAATATTCTTAAAGAATGGATGCATGTACATATAGGTTTACTGAAAAAGGCAACTGTTTCAGGAAAATTTTCAGATTTCTTTGTTGAATATAAAGAACATATAACTCAACTTGAAAAAGAAGTTCTTCATGCTTTGAAAGATGATAAATGGTTGGAATTTGAGAAATTGAAGACTGAGAATGCTGAGCTGATTAGAAAGATTTTAGACTTGGAAGATCAAATTATCCAAGTCTAGCAAGCAGATTCTGTTGATAGGAATGAGGAGAAGGTAAAGAGTTTGGAAGTTGCTTATGAAGAGCTGAATACGAAGATTTCTGATCTAGAGCTTAAGATGGTCAAAGACAGGGATGATTTTGAAAGTGAAAAGAAACGGTTTGGAAATAAGTTTTCTGAGTTTTCAAGAAAAATTTTGAAGAAAAGAAAACGATTGAGCTTAAATGTTCTAAGATTTCTCAACAAGTTTCTGATTTTGAGAAAGTGATCATCTTGGAAAGAGAAAAGTTTGACAAGGAGAAAAAGACCATAGAACAGAAGAATGTTGGAATCGTCAAAGAGATATCCGGTCAGAGAACGAATGCTGAGAAGGATTTTTAAGAAGAACGGAATATTTTTGAATCTGAGATTAAGAAGCTTACCGAAAAGTTATCAGAATTGTCTACAAGTGCACTGAAAGAGCATAAAGCGAAGTCTGAATTCCAGAAAGAAATTGACCTGCCTGTCAAAGAAAGAGACAGTTAGTCTTCAAAGATAAAAGAGCTTGAAGATATTATTTTTAAGGTGGTGGTGACTGAGCAAACGACTCTAGAGTCAAAAATCCACCCACCTAGAAATAGTTCAGTTGATTCTAACAAGACAACCTCAATCTCACATCAGAAAATTGTTTCTTCAAAAAGGTCAGTTAACTCATTTGATCAGATTCGTACTACTAACATTTTCTATCATCGAAATGTAGATGGTTCAGGTACACAAAGAAGGAGAAGAAGGAGATATGAAGAAGAGAAACTGGTCTGGATAGTAAAATCAATTGACGAGGAAAAGAATGATGAGAAGAAGGATGAGGAGAAAGGTAACATATCATTTGTACACGCATCAAATGACAAAAAGAACAATGTGCGGAAAGGTAAACCTGATTTTTCTTATTCGAGAGATCAATTGATCAGGATGTCTAAAAAGAGGTATTGTTCTTACTGTCGTACTTATGATTTTGTTCATAAAGTTTCTGATCATTACTGGTATGGTTCTTACTCTATTACTCCTAATAGAAATGTAACTCACAAACATGGTCCCAAATACCAGTGGGTACCAAAGCCGAAAGATGATTTTGTGTTGCTGGCACCTCAGTTCAGAACCCTTGATTCAATGGAGTTTGACTTCTAAACACAACAGTTTAGGACTGTTCTTCAATGATCAAAAGAAATGATGCTCCCAAGCTGATAAGAGATTGTTCTCCGATACTCAAATGAGGAAATCAACCTTCAAGGGGAGTACAAGTAAAAGTGACCAAGATGCAAGGGAAAAACTTTTGTTTAACATTTCCGGAAAGACCCCCTATTTGTTCGTTTACCAGGTTCAGCACGAAATCATAAATAAGCTCTACCAAGGATTGCCAAGCATTTGGTACTAAGTTTCCTCCTCCTTTTTTAGTAACAAAATGAATCAGAAGTAGGACCAAACATTTTTACTGAAAATATGCATTTGGAAGATACGATGATCTACACTTCAGGGGGAGTTATAGATCTCTATCATGTTTTTCACTGACATATTTTATGATGCATAATTTCAGGGGGAGTATATGAATTCTGATTACTTCAGATCAGAACTCGTACATTCAATATTTTACTGTTTTATGTATTTTATTTTTTAATAAAGATGTGAATAAAACTTTGCACTTTGACGACTTTGTGTCTTTTACAGATTGAGAGGATGCTTACAAGCTCATTTCTTATATGACTTGTAGTTTTACTTCATGAGATTTAAGACTGGACGAAAAGGTTTATTTTTAATCTTAATCTCATACGTATCTGAAAGAAGGACAACTTTTAGATATGAAAACATGTTTTTAAATGTTCAAACCACTTCTTATTTTTAAACGATTTTGTGAATATAGAAGTGTGATTTTAAATGTTTTCATGATTAATTGTTCTTACGTGTTTATAAACCGTGTGTTTCCAAAGATAAATACTTGTGTATTATCTTTTCCATATACTGTCAAGTATTCACACACACCGTTTTAATATCTTTGTTGAATTTGTTCTTCCCATGTCTCAAACTGAACTAATTTTCGATGGTAAGACACCCCGATTGAATTTTAATGAATTTTGAGCGTAATTTCATTTCGAAACGTTCTTTCAACAATGTCTATATCTTGTTTTGTATAGACAAAATCCAATTTATGTTGACCTAATCTTTAATCGATAAATCATTTCGATATCGATCTTTATTATAGAATGTCAGATTTTCAAACAAGTTTCTTGTATTCATTTCATTCTTTCAATATACTTGTTTGAAATATCTTCAATGCTTAAAATGCTCAAATCTTCATGATTATATCCGTGAGCATACAGACATCTGACTTGTATATATTTTGTGCTTCATTGCAAAGTTAAAACATTATGAGCAACATGATTTTTTAGGAAAATTACATGGGTTCTTTGTGTGAGCTTCAATGAAACTTCTATGGATTCACGTTAACCAGTGTTTCCTACCCAAGAAGTTAATCCATGAGTGATCGAATGTGTGAGGAGTCAAATACTGAGTATGGGTTAAGTGATGAGGTAACATGAAAATGAGAGTTTGGTTAGATGTGAGCTCAATGTTTAAAAGAAAGAGGGTGAGAGATCAGAGAAAAAGAATATCAAACTCTGCACCAACTTTTTCTGAGTCGCGCAACCACATTACTAGTGTTTCATATTTCTTCGTGAACATTATTGAAACAGGTAACTAGCCTATTTCAACTCTTGATAAAAACCCCACCATCTACTCATTTTCTTCTGAACAAGAAAATGTTTCAATATTTCATGGGGACGCAACACATATGCTATGTGATTTTCATTTGGAAAATCTGGATATTGAAAAAGAAGGAAGTCTGCCCCACCTTCGCACTTCGATCATGCACAATAGAGTTTGTGTATAATTACTATTGTCTCAGTGGTTTACACAATTTTGAGCATTATAAAAAGCAATCATCTACGCTTAATTCTTTCAAACACTTGCACAAACACATAAGGAAATTTGTTTTTCTTGTCATAACGTTCATAGAAATTCCTTTGTGGTGTTTCGATGATTGAATGGAAGACCTGGGGGAGTGAACATCAAAAAACTCCTTTCCAATGTGTATTCATTACACACAGTGACTTCGTGTTACTGACAGACATCTTAACTGATTCATTTGTTGATTCAGGTGTTACACTCATATTTTGTCTGAATTTGAAAAGATTCGGATAAATATCTTTTTGGTTTTACAGATCAATGGCCAGTTTAGATTATCAAAGACATTTCTTGTTGAAATTTTTGATGATCTCGATGCCTCGATCATCAAAAAGGGGGTGAAGATAAAGTTTACGAAATCTATGAAATCAAAAGTTTGTGATTAGTTTTGGAAAGAAGAGTTTGTATCAGATATGGGAGAATATCAAGAAAGTTATTGGAACGTGTTCAAGAATTTGTTGGTTTGAGAAAGATTATTGAAAGTTGAAAGAGAAAGTTCAAAGAATTCTGAAGATAAGCTGATTTTCCAGAATTTTTTCTTTGAAGATAATCTGCTAAAGCAAATCGAGCTAAAATTGAAGCTAATTTCTTTCCAGTGTCTGAAATAGGTTTATACCAAACTTGGGAGAGAATGCTACTATTTTTGAAGAACAGACTTTGGAAAGATTGCTGAAAGTTTTGAAGATAGTTCTTATCAAAGAAAGAGAAGAGTGCACAAGTTGAGCTTAAAGAGGGCAGATTGAATTGCAAAATCTTTTAAAGATGATCTTGAATCCAAAGGAGGAGAATGTTAGAGCATAAATATGTTGGATGCAAGATCATAGAATTCTGAAGGTCCAAGTTCAAGAAAGTCAAAGCTGAAAGTCAACTCTTATTGTGAAGTCAAAGTAATTTGTCAATAAGTCAAAGTCAAGTCTTGTTTGAGTTTAGTGTTTGTAAGCGTGTAGTTTTGTCTTTCCTTTAATAGACTTGTGGCTTGTGTAATAGTGTGTAGAACATCACTTGTAATTGAGAAAATACGCAGATTATAGAGAGAGAGCTAGAGAGAGAAAGTGATTGTACGAATTGTTGAATTGAAATCAAGATAACAGGTTGAACTTTAATCTGCGAATTTATCTTGTTTGTTTGTGATTGAATAAGTAAGAACTTGAATCAGGGACAATATCACAACATCATTCTGAATGATTTGAGGAGAAAAGGAGTGCAAAAGTCCGAATCAGAGATCAACTATAAATTCATCAAGAATCTCCAGCCTGAATCGGACGTCTACACAATACATATGCAGATTAACAAAGATATGGACAAGGATAAGTTGAATGATTTGTTTTGTTACCTAAATCAACATGAAGATAAGGTTAAAGAACTATTGCAATCCACAAAGAGCTGCATCAATTGAAAGACAAGAAGAAGAAAGTTGAGGATTCTTTAGCCTTACTAGCACAAGGAAAGGGCAAGTTGATCAAGGGAAGTACAGTCTCTACAAAGGATTCTAAGAAGAAAGCTTTGATGTCAAGCCTGATTGAGTCTTCTGACAGTTCTGAGGAGGATATTCAGGAGGAATCTGAGGATGATGAGCTGACAGAATTCGCTAAGAAAATTGCTTTGTTGACTTCAAGTTTTCCCAAGAGGTTTAGAAGAAAGAAGTTCTACAACAATCCAAAGTATGATTATTACAAGTCAAGCATGTACCGAGGCAAGTTTGAGAAAGAGAGAGAAGAAAGAAGAGAAGAAAGAAGAGAAGAAAGAAGAAAAGAAAGAGGATAAGAGAGAAGAGAAAGATAAAGAGAAATATGACAAATGCTTCAATTGTGGAAAAGTTGGTCACTTTGTCAGAGATTGTCCAGTCAAGTGAGTTAAAAATATGAGTACTACGCGAAGAAAGCCCAGCTAGCTAAAGCAGTGGAAAAAGGAAAGGCTCTGAAAGATGAGGAAGAAATCTGTTTTGAGTACTCCGATGATGAGGAAAATAAAGAGGTCAAAGTTAATCTGACTCAGGTTCATTACAATCTGATGGCTCATTTTAACGAAGAGTCTAACTCTGAGGTAAACTCTCTTTCTGACAACTCTGAATGTTTCTCTAAAAATGAAGAAGTGTTGAACTTGATGTCACAATTGAACTTAATGAACTCTGAATTTCTAAGGTTAAAAGAAAATTTTAAGCAACAAAAGAGTACAATTCAGGGACATCAAGATCAAGCCTTAATCTATAAAACATTAGCAACAGAAAGAGAAGAAGAGAAAAATGCTTTAAAACTGGACAAAACTAACCTTCAAGAAAAAATATCTAAATTACAAAAGGAAATAGTTTCATTGAAGGACAAAAATCTTGAATTAACACTGCAGTATGATTGTTGGTCCCGGAGGTGCATAACAAGTTTGTAGAAGGGGGGGCTGAATACAAACACAGAATTTAAAGTTTAATAAATTGTTTATTGATAAATCAAAAACAATTTACAAGTTTCTTGCGGAATAAGATTAAGTAGAACTCAATCTAAACAAACTTAAGAAAACACTAAGATGGTTGCACAAGAATATAGAGAATGGGGATTTGAGAGGTATAGAAAACAAGGGTTTCTATCTAAGTTCAAGAAGAGAGCACACTCTCAGATGGAGAGGTAATCTTTCTATTTATACCCTATGCATTAAATACATGGCAGGGTACTTTACACATGTCATTTAGTGATTGGCTTTGGGAGTCTAACTTTGGGAGACATGCTTTAGACCGTATCATGAACAGTGTAGTTGACAGAGTTGTTGTACGAATTATGGCAGAGGTATGTCCGTTCTGACACATCGTACTGGGTGTGCAGGGAAAGACAAAAGAGACTTGAGGCATAAGCTAAGTGATTATCGATCGTTGAATATCTCTTCCTTCAGAGATACAAAGAAGTTCAGCTATCGCTTAAGCTTTTCCTCAGGTTTCTTCGCGTATGAGTTGAGTCGTCTTTACTTCACTGATATCCGCATCAGGTCACTAGTAGACTTGTCTTTGTTCAGCAGCATCGTCTTCGATTTAGCTATGAACATCTGTTGACGCGAAACTTGTCTTCAGGGATTACGTTTACATCAGAGACCATCAGCAATAACTAAACAGGCTCAGTCTAATCGCTGATAGTGAAACACTAATACATATTAAAACGTAATTTTCACTAAGTATAGAAGAGGGTCGTTATCAAATCACTGAGAGAGTTTGGATCAACAATCTCCCCCTATTTGATAATGACAAAGTAACTTAAGAAAATTACTTTATAATTCAAAATAATGGAATAATCAGGACTCATAATATACATGTCCCAATTACTATTTTGAGGGATCTTTTACTGTACTGATAGAGTTAAGTACTTCACTGAAATTTTCATTAATTCAAAGATAGAATTATAAGGTATGAAAATTACAAGTACAAGTGACGAACTAACTAATGTAAGTTTAACTAATAGATTACAAGAAATAGAAGACTAATCTATCAGCTATCTAAAGAAGACTTTGGAGGATTAACCATATAGTCAGGTATTTCTTCTCCTCTTTGCCTTCGATGTGAAGATTCTTGACTGATGATTGCCTTGATCGGTTCAGTAGAAGGAGAGAAGTCACACCATAAGCATAGGATATCCTTGAGATGGCTGAGGGGACAGATAGGAATTTCAGAGACTCTTTGGAATCTGAGTTGTTCCTCATCATTTCTGAAGAAGATACCAAAAGGATCTTTAATTACTTGCCCTGCAATATATGGACCACCAGGGGGCAGGGATAGATCTATAGCTGAGAGTTGATTGTTAGAGCATGAAATATGTTGGATACAAGATCAAGAAGACAAAAGTCAAAGTTCAAGAAGTCAACGCTGAGAAAGTCAACTCTCAAGTGAAAGTCAAAGTCTTTTGTAATAAAAGTCAAAGTGTATTGTATTTGTATTTTGTTTTTAGTTTCCTTGTATTTTAGTTGTGGGTATAAATACCTTGTATTCTTTGTTTTTCAAGGTGTTGTATTCAGAAGTAGTATTCAGTTGTAAATTGAGAGAATACGTTTTAGAGAGAGAAATTTGTAGAGAGAGAGAGAGAGTTCTAGAGAGAGAAAGTTTGTAATCTTGAGATTTGGAGTTTGAATCAAACAGGTAATTTGATTTAATCTTGTTTGTTGATTTGTTTGTGATTAGGAACTAGAAACAGGGAATAACAATTGGTATCAGAGCAGATCCAAAGTTGAAATCAATTCAAGAAATTTAGTCGGCACTGTGTTCTTCAAGTTTGAATCGAATTCTGAGATTCAGGGTGTAATTCGAGTTGAATTTGATTAGGATTTGTTAGAAAAGTGTTATCGATCGAGTTTGTATAGGATAATTATTCAATTGCACTGTATTTGATATTGATTTGGTGAATTTGTTGAGTTCGAGTTCACGAGTTGTCACGCACTGTAATCGAGTCGATTTGTATATTTTTGTGTTTTTGATCGAAATTAAGTGCTAGAATTGTGTTCTAGATGTTTAGAATAGCAAATTGTCAAAGTTTCGGGTTAGAATTCGAGGTCTAGATGTGTTTTTAGTGCGATTCTGAACGATTTTTTAAGTTTGCGCAAGATCCAAACTTTGCGCAAGTTCGTCAAGGTTTGCACAAGTTCATCTCGGTTTGCGCAAGTTTATCAAGAAAATCATCAAGTAATTTTTCTGAGGTTTGCGTCATCAACGAGATACGCAAAGTGTTGTTTGCGTATTCAACCAGAAACGCAAAGTGAGCTTTGCGTAAACAACGGGCTGTGAAAAGTGAATTTTACGTTCTAAACGTGAAACGAAAAGCTGAAGTTTGGGTTCAGATAGACAAATACACTTTGCGCAATCAGTGGTTTACGAGAAGGTGGTGTTTGCGCAATACTCTTGTCACGCAAAGTGTGCTTTGCGCAAGCAGTTCATCACGCAAAGTGTGCTTTGCGCAAGCAGTGTGTCACGCAAAGCAGTGGTTTGCGTCTTTAGAGTGTCGCGCAAAGCTTGGTTTACTTCGAATTTTTTATTTTTGAGAAATTTTTAAAACTGTAATATGGACTTTAATAGTGAAATCTAACCGGATAGCGGGACCCCCGTGCTAAGTCTGCCGAGGGGGACAAAATTCTGATTGTGATCAAAATTCCTGAATTTCTATTTCAAGCTTTCTTGTATTTTTGTGATTTCATATTTTGGACTAACTATCAGTTCTAGTTTCTTATTGCATATAAAATTAAACAGATAATTCAAGATGGGATATTTTTCTGATAATGATGAAAAGAAGATTAAAAAGCTCAAATTAGAAAACAAAAATCTTGCTTCCTCAGTTGATTACTACACCAAGAGGTCAAAGAAATATTCTGATGAAAAAAAGCTACTGATAGAAGAAGTCAGTGTGTTAAAGAAAGTAAATGAAGATCTTCTGAAACAGACTTCTAGACTTAATGAAGAAAAGGTCTTGTTTTTGGAAGCTGAAAACACTGAGTTAAAGAGCAAGATCTCAGAATTAGAAGATCACATTGTCAAGTTTCAGCAAACAGGGTGTGCTAATGAAAAGAAGATCTTTGAATTAGAATTGCAAATTGTTGAAGAAAGATCAGTTTTTGAGAAAGAAAAGAAAGAGTTTGCTAAGAAATTCTCCGAGTTTTCTAGAAAAAGTGCTGAAGAGGAGAAGACAATTGAGCTTAAATGCATTAAACTTCCTCAACAAATTTCTGATTTTGAGAAAGTGATCATTATTGAAAGAGAAAAGTTTGCAAAGGATAAAAAGGAAATTGAACAGAAGAATGTTGGATTCTTTAAAGAGATATCTGATGGAAGAAAGAGTGCTGAGAAGGACTTTGAGGAAGAAAGGAATATTTTTTAGGAGGAGATAAGGAAATTAACTGCAAAGCTATCTGAGCTATCTACAAATCCACTGAACGAAGTCTGATTTCAAGAAGAAGATTGACCTACTCATTGAAGAAAGAGAGAGTTTATCATTTAAAATAAAAGAGCTTGAAAAGATTGTTTCAAATGAGGTGGTGACTGAGCATACGACTCCAGAGTCCAAAATCCACTCACCTAGAAATAGTTCAGTTCGTTCTTTTATGACAGTTGCAAGCTCACATCAGAAAACTGTTTCTTCAAGAAGGTTAGTTAATTCATTTGATCAGATTCGTACAACTAACATTTTCTATTATTGGAAAATAGATGGTTCAGGTACACATAGAAGGAGAAGAAAAAGATATGAAAAAGAGAAGCTGGTTTGGAAGGTAAAAGCAGTTGAAGATGAGAAGAAGGAAGAAAACAAAGGAAAGAAGGAAGAGAAGACAGGTAACACATCATTTGTATCTGCCTCAAATGCAAAGAAGAACAAAGTGCTGAAAGGTAAACCTGATCTTGCTTATTCGAGAGATCAATTGATCAGATTATCTAAAAAGAGGTATTGTTCTTATTGTCATACATATGATTTTGTTCATAAAGCTAGTGATCATTACTGGTATGGTTCTTATTCAGTTACTCCCATAAGAACTGCAACTAACAATTATGGACCCAAATACCAGTGGGTACCAAAGCCGAAAAGTGAATCTGTGTTGCAGGCACTTACAGTCAAGGGGGAGTAAGAGAATCAAGGCTTATAAGTACATCAACTTAGAACCCGTACTTCAACGGAGTTTGACTTCTAAACACAACAGTTTAGGACTCGCTCTTCAATGATGAAAAAGAAATGCTACTCCCGGGCTGATAAGAGAGTGTACTCAGATACTCAGAAGAGGAAATCAACCTTCAAAGGGGAGTACATAAATTTTTCTGGAAATATGTATTCGGAAGATATGACGAACTACACTTCAAAGGGAGTTGTAGATCTCTATCATGTGCCTTTTACTGCCAAATTTCAGATGCATATTTTCAAGGGGAGTAAAAGCTTATGATTTCTGATTATTTCAAATCAGAACTCGTACTTTAATCGTTTTACTGCTTTATGTCTTTTACTTTCGAATAAATTTGTGAATAAATTTGTTTTGGCTAGACTTTGAGAATTATGCAGGATGAGAGAGGATGACACGATCATATCTTAATGACTTCAACTTGACTTCATGAGATTTAAGATTACGCGAAAAGGTAAATTTCTTATCTTAATCTCAAATATATCTGAAAGAAGGACAACTTTCAGATATAGAAAGCATGTTCTGAAATGTTCAAACCACTTCCCGATTGTTAAACAGATTTTATAATTTGGAAGTGTGATTTTAAATGTTTTCATTTTTATTTTTGAGCTTCAATGTTTTAACAAACCGTGTGTTTCCAAAGATAAATACTTGCGTATTGTTTTTTTACATACTTTCAAGTATTCACACACACTGGTTTGATTTCTTGTTCAAATAGTTCTTACCATGTCTCATATTGAAACATAATTTCGATGGTAAGATACCCCGCTTATACTTCAAAGTATCTTGTGTGTCATTTCATTTTGAAACGTCATTTCAAGAATGTCTATATTTTTGTTTCGTATAGACAATATCCATTATTCTTGACCTTAAGCTTTGATTGTTATATCATTCATTTCTGATCATTTTTCATACAATGTCAGATTTTCAAACAAGCCTTTTGCATTCATGTTCATTCATTCAATATACTTGTTTGAAAATACTTCAATGTTTAAAAAATGCTCATATTTTCATGATTATATCTCTGAGCATATTTATATCTGACAGTTGTATTTGATCTTTAACTGTTCAAGTTAAACCATTTTGAGCAATCTATGCTTTATAGGAGAATATGGGTTCTTAGTGCTAGGATTTAAATGAACTTCTTTGGATTCACGTTAACCAGTGTTTCCTACCCAAGAAGTTAATCCAATAGTGATTGACTGTGAGGAGTCTAAAAGAAATGAGTGTGGGATGTGTGTTGAGGTAAAATGGAAAAGAGAGTTTGGTTAGATGTGAGCTTAATGATTAAAAGAAAGAAGGTGTGAGATCAGAGTAAAAGAATATCAAACTCTGCACCAACTACTTTCTGAGCCGGACAACCACATTACTAATGATTCACAATTCTTTCGTGAACGTTATTCAAACAGGCAAATAGCCCATGCCAACTCTTGACTAAACCCCACAAGCTACTCATTTTCTTCTCAAAAAGAAAATGTTTCACATTTTCAAGGGGACGCAACATATAATCTATCTGGTTTTCATTTGGAAAATCTGGATATTGAAAAAGAAGGAAGTATGCCCCACCTTCGCACTTCAATCATGCACTTAGAGTCTGTGTTTATCTATGTCAGGATCGATTTCTCAACAAGAATAAAGTCTCAGAAACAATATCAAAGAAGTTGCGGAATAACACTTTGATATTCAATAAAACAGTATATAATCAACAACTTGTAAACTTGTATTGAATGCTTGAAGTTATAAGATTAAACACACAACCTCAATATTGATGAACAGACTCACCAATACGAATTCTACTTCTCTAGAATTAGGATCTATGCCTTGAGGTTGATTTTGTCTAAAACTTAGAATGAATGAATTAATCAATCCTAAACTATTCTATCAAATCTGTACATATACTGAATAAAAAGATAATTACAATAAATAAAATATCTTTAGTATATCTTTCATTATTATCTTCAAGCCTTCCATGAATATCTTGATTCCTTCCAGCTGTCATCCTTTCCATCCGATTCTTTAAGTCATAAGCAGTACTAACTATGCTCAGCAGCATTAATTTCTTCTAGCAGCATTAACTTGGTCTTAGCAGCATTAACTACTAAGCAGTACTAACCACTAGCAGTACTAACTAGCTAAGCAGTACTAACTTTGTTTAAGCAGCACTAACTTTGACTATCAGTATTAATTCTACTAGCAGTAGTAATACTCAGCAGTATTAACTTTGAAGTCTTCTAGCAGTAGTAATTCTGAACTAGCAGCATTAAAGACTTGTTCACATCTTCAGTTCCCAACAATCTCCCCCTAACTTGACTTTTAGAAAGAGAAGTCAAGTTCTTCAAATGCTTCCAAAATCTTCATTGATCTACTCCAAGGTTAGGATCCAGTCCCATGCTCTGATTAATAGTTCTTTGAATTAAGTACTTTGCCATTTCTGAATTTGGTGCACAACTCAACTTCTTATTTAACATGGCATGAAGCTTCAGATTTGTATGATTGTATACCCTGTCCACCAAGTAATACTCCATGTGAAAAGTATCCAATGCCAGTTCGTAGACTCCACTCCTTTCATATAGAGTCCATCCTCTAACAGCTTTAAATACATCTCTTATCAAATGCTTTACTGCTTCTGGTTTGAACAACATGCACAAATATTCCATAACTAGCTTCACAATTGGTAACCCTGGAGCTGTCAACTGATCTGCATGAACTTTCATACCCACTGCAAACATTTCTTCCAAATCAGATCTTGAACACTCTCTGATAATTTTGCTCCAGGTGCTGTAGACTTCATACTTCTCATCCTTTCTTTTCAATCTAATGTATTCTTTGCCATCCACCTCCATAGTATCCCAGAGGATAACTTCAGGAGGTTTGAATCCAACAGGTTCAGCTGAAATAGGCTTTGGAATTTTATCCATTACCACCATGTACATGTTTACATCTGAACTCTGTGGTATTTCTTCCTGAGATTCAACTTTCTTTTCTTATTCTACTCTAGACTTCTTGACAACTTTCTTTCTGTTGGCCGTCATCTTGGTTCTCTTCAGAATCCTTTGCCCTTGTCCTATAGTAGCTTCCTTCTTCTTTTCTTCCTTTTTCCTTTCTTCTGATCTAGGGCCTTTAGAAGCAATAGACTTAACTCTTTTTATCTTCTTGATCTTCTGAGCTAGAGTCTCTTCTTCCTTAATCTCTACCTTTTTCTTTGTTGGAGTTCCCTCTTCAGTTTTAGGGAAGGGTTTATTGATATTCACATCATGCCTCTCCTTAGCTTTCTTTTCAAACTCCACTCTGTCCTTTTCATTATTCTTCAGCTTTCCCATTTCTTTCTCATATAATCCCTTGACTTGATCAAAAGTCATCTTTATGAACATTTCTTTCTTCACACCAATTGCACTCCTCAAGAAAGTTATCATCTTGTTCCTTTCCTGAGTTGCAAGGTAAGTTTGTGAAGGTCTTCTCTTCTTTGCACTTGATCTGGCCATCATAGCCTTTCTTAAGCTTATTGCTCTTTGCTTAGCTTTCTCTGTTTCCATCCCTTTCTGAAATGCTTCATTTAGTTCATTGGCTAGTGCTCTTGCTATCTCTCTGTCTTTCTCAACCTGCTCTTTTTCTGCTTGATCTAACTCTTCTTGCAGTTTCTTGGCTAATGCTTCATCTGATTCAATCATCTTTTGCTTTTTAGTTGGTTGATCAGTTTCTATCATCTTTTCTTTCCCTTTTCTTTTTACATCTGCAGCCATGTCTTTCTTTTCTGATTTCTTTGCTCCCCCTTCATTTATGACCACTCCCTTTGCTTTGGGAGTGTCATTCTTTGCTTTTACCAGCATCTCTACTACTTCAACCTCTTCAGATGTTAGTCCTATTACTGCTGCTTGTGTAGTTTCAGCAGCACTAACAGTTTCTGCTGCTTGTTTTGGCATAGCAGTAGTAACAGTTTCTGCTGCTGGGGTTGTTTCTGCTGCTGCCTTTTCTTCAACAAATTCATCCCTTTCTTCAACAAAATCCCCCTCATTCTGTTGATCTACTTGTTCTGATCTTGAATTCTCCCCCTTTTTGGAAGCATTTTCCTCCTTTTTGTTTGCCCCATTTCTCCTCCTTAGAACAAACTGCTTTCTCCTTTTCTTGGCAATGAGTTTTCCTACCAATTGTTTGAGTTTGGAAATCTGCTCTTGTTGGGAGATGACCACTTGCTGCAATTCTTTAATTTCCTTTCCTTGATTAACTACATCAACATTGATGTTGGCTAATGCTTCAATCAATTCCCAGTAAGTATATCTATCCTCACCTTCTTTAGGTGTTTTACCCACCCTTGAAGGATCCTTGGAATGTTTTGCCATCAATTCATCAGTGTCAGTTCTGTCCTCACCCTTTTTGGATGTTTTGCCCATCCTGGAGGGATCCTTGGATCTTTTGATAGTGGAAGTCTTCTGCCTAGCAGAAGCACTATCCACCCCCTTGGTTTCTTGGCACCAGGGACCTTTGAATGATTGCTCATTCAAAGTTGCCATGGGGGAGGTCTTATTTATGTTACCACTGTCCTTCTCTATGCTAGCATAAGTAGTGGCAGCCTCAGTACCCATATGCTCAATCTCCTCCTCAGAGAGCACCTCCTTGGGGTTGGGAGACACCCTAGTGGATTCCCTTTGGATATTCTCTACTGGAGAATGCTCCAATAGAGGGCTTTGAGGCTCTTGGTTAATAGTAGGTACACCAAGGGAAGGAGCCTTGTGTACCTTTCTCTTGACATAGGTCTTGGATATTATGGGAGTGGGTTTAGCAGCAAAGGACTGAGGGAAAATTTGAGAGATGGAAGGTTGGGATTGGCTAGCAGTGGGTTGGTCTAATGGGGGCCTGGACCCTGCTACCATACCTTCATTAGTTTGGGACACGACCATCATTGTAGAGAACAATGGGGTGTCTACTCCTTCCGAGTCCCCAGCAGATCTTCTCATATTTGAGAAAACCTTGCCTTTAGGGGGTTTTGGTACATATATTCCATCAGAATGAGGAATATCCGTCAATTCATGGTTGATTACTGCTTGAACAAACCTGGGATACATATAAAAGCTCTTTTTGTTTCCCATGTTTGAGACAAGATCATTGAAAATCATTTGTGAAAAATTGTACCTTCTGGCAGTGGCCAAACAGACCAAAGCATAAGCAATGGGACTGCTGAACTCACTCCAGCCAGTGGTGTTTTTAGAAATGCAGTGCATCAAGGTATGAACAAGAAAACGCCATTGGGGTGAGAATTTAGCTTTTGAGAACTTAAAAACACCCAATGGGCCTCCATACCCCATTCTTGTAAGAGTAGAAAACAGTTCATCATTAGGGATAGAAGTTATACCAGAGGCATCGTCTAGACGTAGACTGATGCGAATTACCTCTTCAGTAACTGTCAATGGATTGCCACATACTGTCGTCTTGATCATTTGCACACCATCCTCAGTAACAATGGTGGCATGTGCCCAGAATTGCCTCTGATGCTCTATGAAGATAGTAGGATACATAGTGAGAGCATGGGCAATGTGGCTAGACTTCAGAAAGTCGACTATCTGATGAAAACCTTCTGCTTGTTTTGGCTTTTGGAGCATCGCGATTTCATTGTGCTCGTCAATGAACGCCATTGATGCCATGAATCTTTGAAACTTTTTGCCTGAGAACGTTGAACTTGAGAGAAAGAGGGTTTAGAGCGCAAGAGAATAGTATGCAAAGAGTCGTTATGAACTTTTAGGCGGGCAAAGAGTATTTATAGTATTCGGAACATAAGCAGTATTAACCTAGAGCAATATTAACTACTAGCAGTATTAACTAACTAGCAGTATTAACTGAGAGCAGTATTAACTGAGAGCAGTATTAACTACTAGCAGTATTAACTAACTAGCAGTATTAACTGAGAGCAGTATTAACTACTAGCAGTATTAACGAACTAGCAGTATTAACTGAGAGCAGTATTAACTGCTAGCAGTATTAACGAACTAGCAGTATTAACTGAGAGCAGTATTAACTGCTAGCAGTATTAACTAACTAGCAGTATTAACTGAGAGCAGTATTAACTACTAGCAGTATTAACGAACTAGCAGTATTAACTGTACTTACTCCTTTAATCTTGCGAAACACTGAGTACTGCTATACATATCCTGAAAAAGAAGATTAGTAACACCAATAATAAACAATATACAGGTATAGAACCACTTTTTGAGAAGGGGCTTATTTAGAGTTGATCATTCCCACACTTGTTACCAAGAAAGTGAATCTACCCACATCAAAAGCTTTAGTGAATAGATCAGCAAACTGATTATCAGTGTGAACTTTTACAACTTGAATAAGTTTCTTTTCATTACAATCTCTTATGAAGTGATACCTGATCTCAATGTGCTTTGTCTTTGAGTGCTTGACAGGATTATTTACAATGCTAATAGCACTGCTATTATCAATAAAAATTGGAGTGTGTAGAAAGGTTACCCCATAATCCAACATTTGATTCTGAATCCATAAGACTTGAGAACAGCAACTTGCAGTTGCTATGTACTCTGCCTCTGTTGTAGATGTGGATACTGTGGTTTGCTTCTTGCACTGCCAGGAAACTAGTCGTGCACCCAAAAACTAACATCCTCCAGAAGTAGATTTTCTGTCCAAGTTTGCTCCACCTAGATCACTATCTGAGTATGCAAGTAGGTCAAAGGATGAGTCATGAGGATACCAAAGTCCCAATCTGGGTTGCCCTTTGAGATATCTGAATATCCTCTTAACAGCTTGATAGTGAGATTGCTTTGGCCTAACTTGGAATCTTGCACACACACAGACTGGAAACATTATATCTGGCCTAGAGGCTGTAAGATACATGAGAGAGCCAATCATGGATCTATAATGATGAACATCCATATCCTCCCCCTCAAGATCTGCTGTTATCTGCTTGTGTGTCTCCATAGGTGTGCTAGCAGGTTTTGAATCTGAGAAACCAAACTTGGTTAGAATATCCTGCACATACTTGGACTGACTGATAAAAATACCATCTGACTTCTGTTGAACTTGGAGTCCAAGGAAGAAAGTAAGTTCCCCCATGGAACTCATTTTGAATCTTTGATGCATTAGTTCCTCAAACTCCTTGCACATATTGTCTTTTGTGGATCCAAAGATAATATCATCAACATATATTTGGACCAGCAAGATGTCCTTCTTCTTTCTCTTGATGAATAAAGTCTTATCAATGACTCCTCTTTCAAAGCCATTTTCCAAGAGATAGGATGACAGAGTGTCATACCATGCTCTTGGTGCTTGATGCAGTCCATAAAGTGCTTTCTTTAGTTTGTATACTCTGTCTGGATAGCTTGGGTTTTCAAACCCTGGTGGTTGACAGACATATACTTCTTCTTCAATTGAACCATAAAGAAATGCACTTTTCACATCCATCTGATAGACTTTGAATTTCATGTAGGAAGCATAAGCCAGGAATAATCTAATTGCTTCTATCCTGGCCACAGGTGCAAATACTTCTTCATAGTCTATTCCTTCTTCTTGTGTATACCCTTGAGCCACCAGCCTTGCTTTATTCCTTATCACTATACCTCTTTCATCTCTCTTATTCCTGAAGACCCATTTTGTTCCTATTGCCCTTTGGCCTTTAGGAAGGTCTACCAGATCCCAAACATCTTTCAGCTTGAACTGCAGTAGCTCTTCTTGCATGGCTTCTATCCAACTGGATTCTTTCATAGCATCATGTGCCTTTTTAGGCTCAAACTGGGATAAAAAGCAAGAAAGCACTGTGTGTTGTTGATCTTGTATTTCTTGAAGTCTACTTTGATTTCTAGTCATCATAGGAGAGGATATATCTCCTATTACCAGCTGTGGAGGATGATTCTTTTGTATTCTGGTGTGATGACTAGGTTCTTCATTAAGTCCCACCTCTAGATTAGAGTCATTCAACTCAACTGAAGTGTTTTCAGTAGCCACTTCTGGTTCTTTATTTTCTTGAGTCTCCTCATCTCTACTTTCTTCTTCACTTTGACTTGGTCCAGTAGATGGTTCCTTTCCACAGTCTTCAACAGGATTCACTGTGGGTATGGGAAATATCACAGATTGAGATATACTTTCTGAGACTTGTGTAGTCCCTGATCCTCCACTCCCTGTACCTGCATAATCATCACTACTGAAACCAAAAGAGTTAGTTAGTGAGTCAATGTCAAATAGCCACTGAGGACCAGACCCAATTGGATTTGGTGTGTTCTCATTGCATTTGACATTGTCACTTTCTTCAATTATTCTGGAAGAAGAGTTAAAAACTCTGTAAGCCTTACTCTGAGATGAGTAACCAACAAGAAATCCATCATCTGCTTTGCTATCAAACTTACCTAACTGAGATTTGGTATTGAGAATAGTACAAGGACACCCAAAAGGTTTGAAAAATCCAATGAAAGGTTTTCTTTTATTTAAAAGCTCATATGGAGTCTTGTTCTTTTGCTTGACCACTAGAACTCTGTTTTGGACATAACAAGCAGTATTAACTGCTTCAGCCCAGAAGGTAATTGGCAGTTTTGAATCAGCCAACAGAGATCTAGCAGCCTCTATTAGTGTCCTATTTCTCCTTTCAGCAACTCCATTCTGTTGAGGAGTCCTAGGAGCACTATATTGTCTCTCAATACCTTTCTCTTCACAAAAGGTGTTTAGATCAAGATTTTTAAACTCAGTTCCATTATCTGATCTAATGACTTTTACCCTTTGATTAGTTTGGTTTTCAATTCTTAGAATAAAAGATTTGATCAGTCCACTTGTCTCATCCTTAGTCCTTAGAAAATATACCCAAGTAAATCTGGAGTAATCATCAACAATAACCAAGCAGTAAGATTTCTTGCCTATACTCATAACATTTGTAGGACCAAACAGATCCATATGCAGTAACTGGAGACAAGAAGAAATAGAATTTAACTCTTTGGTCTTATGAGAAGTTTTGTGCTGTTTGCCTTTAAGACAAGCAACACAATGATCATCACATGAAAAGACTTTTGAAGGTAAACCTCTTACAAGGTTGTTTTTAACAAGTTTGTTCATGGTCTTGAAATTCATGTGACACATCCTTCTGTGCCATAGAGAGGATTCATCCACAGAAGCTTTTGAAACAAGACAGTTCAGGGATGAATCACTATCAACATTGTCCATATCTAGACAATAAACATTGTCCTTTCTTGGAGTTCTAAGTAGTATCATGCTTTCATCAACTACTTTGAACCCTGGAGCAAGGATCATACACTCTGTGTTTGTAAATAATATGCTATGTTGTTTGTCACAAACCTGTGATACACTTAACAGGTTGTACTTCAATTGATCAACATAGTAGACATCCTTAAATGTCATCTTACCTTTTGTGACATTACCTTTGCCACTTATTTTACCACCAGTAAGATCATTTCCAAAAGCAACATGTCCTCCATTGATATGCTTGAAATCCTGAAGGCATGACATGTTACCTGTCATGTGCCTAGAGCAACCACTATCAACATGCCAAATGCTCTTTGCTTTGAGCTGTTGGTTGCCCTGCACATTAGATAAATCAGTTAGTTTGAATAAGGAACCCAAGCCAAAGTGGTATTGGGTACCCCTTTCTCATCAAAATACTTGCATTCTTTCTTGACAAGATTTTTAAACTTTGACTCCTCAAGCTTGGAGTATTTTGTCACAATAATAGGCTTGGAAACATTTTTGCTAGAAGCAATACTGGTTTTAGAAGTACTAACTGCCTTAGCAGCACTTGCATGCTTAGCAGTACTAACCTTGTTAGCAGTAGTAACTGTGTTAGCAGCATTAATATTTTCAGCAGTACTAACACTGTTAGCAGTAGTAACTGTGTTAGCAGCACTAATATTTTCAGCAGTACTAACACTGTTAGTACTTCTAGGTACCCATAGTAAAATACTTTCTTTTAAAATCTTATTTTTCATAGGGCCTTTTATTTCAACAGATTTCTTCATCACATGTTTCTTTCCAGCCTTCCTATAACCAACAGGTTTTTGCACAAATCTTTGAAAGTTTATCTGTTGATTAATAGGGTTAAAGAAGCAATACTTAGCCAAATGATTCAACTTGCCACATATGAAACAAGGTTTTGGTCTATTGATTTTATTCAGATCAACTCCTTGTTTCTGAGCCCATTGATTATTCCAGTTTCTTTGATTACCTCTTTTTATACCAGAATATAGGCTCTTAGCTTTATTGCAAGCACACTGTTTACAAGATCCAGGATTCACAACCGTGGTTTGTTTGTATTGGACCTTGTTATCCTTTCCTTTGGTCTTCTCTATCTCCTTGGACTTGACCCAGATTTTCCCACATCCCTCATTGGTGATAATGTTGTTTTCTAATGGTATCTTTTTACTCACAATATTATCCCTATTCTTACTAGCTTCTTTCTCAGTCAAATCCTTAACTACTACCTCATCCAAAGGATCCATCTTAAGAGCTTCCTCAGACAAGTCCTTTTTCTGCTTGGTTTCTAACAAGTCTGAAGTAGGAGAGATATAGTTGTTGTTGTAAGGAGGAGGGGTATTGTTGTATCCAATACCAGGCTTCATCTTATCATGAATCTGAGCCTTTAAAAGAGAATCCATTGCTTTTGAAACATATGAAAACTTTTCTATGTCAAGCTTAACTTTAGACAGTTCCTCTTTCAGCCTATCATTCTCTTCTAAGGACTTAGACAGTTTGGTCTCTAACTCATTCTTTTCCCACTTCCAATAGTTTGTGTCATAAGAGTGTTGAAGTTCATTAGCTTGAAAGCCTTTGATTTGCTCTTCAAATCTCTCTACTATCAACACATAATCTCTTCTGTCCTTTTCTAATCTTTTGAGGTCATCACACATAATTTGATTGTGATCCCTGTATCTTTTGACAGTGTCTATGCAAGATTTAGTGCAAAGATTAGAAATTACCTCAGAGGGGAGATCAGACACTTCTGCCATAAGAGCTTGATTCTGAATGGCTTCTTCAGCTTGATCACTCCAGTCAAATCCCATTCCTTGTTGAGAAACAAGGACTTGAGCAGGATTCTTGTTTTGATTGTAGCCTCCATTCTGAGCTTGTTGGGTGTTTTTGTTTGGAACAACACTCCTGCACTCTCTAGCAAAGTGTCCTTTCATGTGACACTTATAGCATTCCACCTTAGTCTTGTCAAAACCAGCTCTATCTTCTCTTCTTTGAGAGAAGTTGTTCCTTCCTGTTCTTTTAATAAACTTCTTCACTCTCATAGATAACATGGCCATCTGCCATTTAATGTCCATCTCCTCCAGGTCATCAGGGTGAAGTTGATCCAGATCATTATTAATCAATAAATTGTTGCTATGACTGGACAAAAAGGCTTCAAAGATAGTTCCAGTGCCTTTTTCTGAATTTACTCCACTGGCAGTACTAACTGCTTCAGGGTTAGCAGTAGTATCAGTAGATGTTGAAAGAAGTGCAGCATTGTGGATATAACCAGTGGGATTCTTCTTGGATTCTACCTCAGTTTCAAAAACTCTTAGATCATTATATAGATCATCAAATTCCTATATGAGACAGTGTACATAGTCCATTCATCCCCAAGAGATCTGAGGAACTTTCTGTTGATATCATCTTGTTCCATCTTCACTCCTACAGTAGCCAGTTCACCAATGAGCTTGTTGAATCTATCAAAAGTTTGAGTCATAGACTCATTCTTTGAAGAAGTGAAGTTCTCATACTGCTGCTTTAGAACATCTCTTTGATTTCTTTTGATGCTTTTAGTTCCAGCAAATCTTTTCTCTAGAGCATTCCAGAGAATCTGAGCATCAGTGCAGTTGCAAAATTGATGCTGATATTCATTGGGAATGGCCAAGAGCAGAGTGCTCAAGGCCTTCATCTCTGTCTGTCTGATCTTCCTCTCACCATCTGTCTTTGGTGGAGGTCTTTTCCCATCTGGTCCTATCTTTCCTGCTTCAGAAGGACCATTCGCAATGATATCCCACATTGAGTAGTCAGTGAGAAGAATGTACTGTCTAATTCTGATCTTCCACATGTCAAACTCACTGGGTTTAAACATTGGAACCTTAGAGACCAGAGTACTGTTTGATTCTGCAAGGTTTTCCATGATGAATGAATAGATGTTTCTGAGGGAGTTAGGCTCTGATAACACTTGTCAGGATCGATTTCTCAACAAGAATAAAGTCTCAGAAACAATATCAAAGAAGTTGCGGAATAACACTTTGATATTCAATAAAACAGTATATAATCAACAACTTGTAAACTTGTATTGAATGCTTGAAGTTACAAGATTAAACACACAACCTCAATATTGATGAACAGACTCACCAATACGAATTCTACTTCTCTAGAATTAGGATCTATGCCTTGAGGTTGATTTTCTCTAAAACTTAGAATGAATGAATTAATCAATCCTAAACTATTCTATCAAATCTGTACATATACTGAATAAAAAGATAATTACAATAAATAAAATATCTTCAGTATATCTTTCATTATTATCTTCAAGCCTTCCATGAATATCTTGATTCTTTCCAGCTGTCATCCTTTCCATCCGATTCTTTAAGTCATAAGCAGTACTAACTATGCTCAGCAGCATTAATTTCTTCTAGCAGCATTAACTTGGTCTTAGCAGCATTAACTACTAAGTAGTACTAACCACTAGCAGTACTAACTAGCTAAGCAGTACTAACTTTGTTTAAGCAGCACTAACTTTGACTATCAGTATTAATTCTACTAGCAGTAGTAATACTCAGCAGTATTAACTTTGAAGTCTTCTAGCAGTAGTAATTCTGAACTAGCAGCATTAAAGACTTGTTCACATCTTCAGTTCCCAACAATCTACTGTTGTCTCAGTGGTTTACACTATGTTGAGCCTTTATAAAAGCAATTATTCGTGCTTAATTCTTTCTACACTTGCACGAACACACAAAGAATTTGTTTCTTTGTCATAACATTCATAGAAATTGCCATTGTGGTGTTTCGATGATTAGATGGAAGCCCTGGGGGAGTGAACATCATAAAAGCTCCTTTATATTGTGTATCCGTTACACACAGTGACTTTGTGTTACTGACAGGCATTTTAACTGATTCATTTGTTGATTCATGAGTTGCATGTTCTTATTTTGTCTGGATTTGCAAAGATCTAGATGAATACTTAGTTATGGATCACAGAATCAGAGGCTGAGTTTGACAGATCAGAATGGTCAAAGACATTTCTTGGAATAGTTTTGATGATATAGATGCTTAAATGTCAGGATCGAATTCTCAACAAGAATTAATTCTCAGAAACAATATCAAAGAAGTTTGTGGAATAACTCTTTGATATTCAATGAAACAGTAAATCAACACAGTAAATATGAAGAACAAACTGTAAACTTGTATTGAATGCTTTGAAGTTACAAGATTACACACTCAACCTCAATATTGATGAACAGGCTCACCAATACGAATTCTACTTCTCTAGAATTAGGATCTATGCCTTGGGGTTGATTTTCTCTCTAGAACTTAAACTTAGAATCAATTGATTAATCTCAAACTATATTGTATCTTCTATACATATACTATATATATATACTGAAGATAAAAGATAATTACAATTAATAAAATATCTTCAGAATATCTTCCATCATTATCTCCAAGCTTTCCATAATCTTCAGTTTATCCAGCTGTCATCCTTTCCATACAGATCTCCATCTTATAAGCAGTATTAATCATAAGCAGCATTAATACTTTGAGCAGTATTAACTCTAGCAGTACTAACCATGCTCAGCAGCATTAATCTCTTCAAGCAGTACTAACTTTGAACTAGCAGTACTAATCTTGTTGAGCAACATTAACCATCAACTAGCAGCATTAAAGAACAGAAGTACTAACTAGAAGTATTAATTGTTTTCTTCTAGCAACATTAACTAGAAGTATTAACTGTTTTCTTCTAGCAGCATTAACTTTGTTCCAGCAGCATTAACTACAACTAGCAACATTAACCACAGAAGTAGTAACCATGATGAATATTAACTTCAGAAGTAGTAACCATGATGAACTAGAAGTAGTAACCATGTTGAACTAGAAGTAGTAACCATGTTGAACTAGAAGTAGTAACCATGTTGAACTAGAAGTAGTAACCATGTTGAACTAGAAGTAGTAATCATGTTGAACCATCCTTGGCATATTTCAGACCCAACAATCTCCCCCTAACTTAACTTTTCAAAACTGAGAAGTTAAGTTCTTCAACATAGGGTCTTTATGATAATTTCAAAACTTTCTGCAACTTCTAGTTCTTCTTGATTCAGTTTCTGCTGTTATCTTCTTTTCTGTTTCTGCTGTAGTTAATGCTTTATTTCAGCTTCTTCACTTATCTCCCCTTCAAAATAAGATTTCATATCAACTTGATTCTCCTTCTCATGTCTTCTCAAGTTCAGTTGTTTAAGTCTCCCCCTTTTTGAAATAATCATGATCTGTGCTCCTTTTCATCTCTTTTATCTCCATAATTTGATTGTGAACTTTCAGACTAATTGTACCAAGTGTATCCATCAATTCTTTGTAGTTAAATCTGTCCTCACCTCCTTTAGGTGTGTTTACCACCTTTGAAGGATCCTTGGATCTTTTAGTAGAGATCTTCTGCCTAGCAGAAGCACCTTCTACTCCCTTGGTTTCTTGGCACGTGGGACCTTTAGATAATTACTCATCTAAAGTTGCCATGGGGAAGGTCTTAGATATGTTCACACTGTCCTGTCCTGCACTTTGAGCAAAGTCAGTAGTGTGAGCCTTACAACCCATATGCTCTTGCATCTCCTTATTGAGCACCTTCTTGAGGTTGGGAGACACCCCTATTGTTTCCCTTTGGATATTCTCTGATGAAAAATGCTCCATCAGAGGGCTTGTAGGTTTTGAGGTTGAAGATACAAGAAGGGAAGGAACCTTCATTATCTTTTCCTTATATAATATAGTAATTGGGAATGTTGGTTTGACAAAAGAAATCTGAAGATTTATGCTTTGTAGTGGATGGTATGGATAGGTCATCAGTGGGTTGGTCTACTGAGGGCTTTGACCCTGATGCCTTACCTTCTTGATTGTGGGACACCACCATCATTGTTGAGAACAATGGGGTGTCAACTCCTTCAGAGTCCCTAGCAGATCTTCTCATGTTTGAGAAAACCTTGCCTTTAGGGGGTTTAGGTACATATACCTCATCAAAGTGAGGTATGTCCGTCAATTCATTATTAAGTACTTCTTGTACAAACCTTGGATACAGATAAAAACTTTTTGATTGATATCCAGGTTTGACATTAAATCATTGAAGATCATTTTTAGGTATAGAAAACTTACATTAGCAGTAGTAACACTTATCAGCAGCATTAACACAGACTGGCAGTAGTAACACATACCAGTAGCATTAACACAGTCTGACAGTATTCACTGAACTAGAAGTACTAACTACCTTTCAGTATTAGCAACCTGAAACACTTTTCTTACCTTCTGCTGGATCAGAAGTAACATGTCCTCCATCAAATCTTTTGAAGAATTTGAAGGCAATCCATGTTCCTTGTTATGTGCCAAGAGCAACCATTATCTTCATTCCAAATGCTCTTCCTCTTGAGCTTTTGATTGCCCTGCACACTTGATAAATCAGTTAGTCTTTGATGGAACCCAAGCCAAAGTGGTCTTGGGTTGACCTTTCTCATTAATATAATCTGTCAGTTTGGTCTGGATGAGTTGTTTAGGAATCTCATGACTTGAGTACTTTGTCAAGATTATAGGCTTGGCTGCATTACTACTAGAAGCAGCACTAGCCTTGTTAGCAGTACTAACTTGGTTAGCAGTACTAATCAAGTTAGCAGCACTATTCTTGTTAGCAATACTATCTGGGATAGCAGTACTAATAGGTTTCTTTGCAATTGGAACCCAAACTTGAGCAAAGTTGTTTGCTTTCTTTGTCTTTAAGTTACTCCTTTGTTTATTTGAAGTATTTTTCTTAGTTTTAGCAAACTTGTTTTGAACATGAGACTTTTTAGGTGCTCTGTTCTCAGCCATTTGATTCCTTCCTTGCTTCCTATAACCAAAGGAGTTTTGAGTTTGTCTTTGAAAATTAACTCTTTGGTTGATAGGATTGAAATAACAGTATTTGGCAACATGATTAAGCTTTCCACAGATAAAACAAGGTTTTGGTCTATTGATTTTACTCAGATCAACCCCTTGGTTTTGTGCCCACTGATTATTCCAGTTTCTTTGATTTCCCCTCCTTTTATCATGTTTTTGGGGCTCAGATTTATTGCAAGTATACTGTTTGCAAGGGACAGGATTCACAACTGTTGTCTGTTTGTAGTGGACCTTACCAGACTTTCCCTCTGTCTTTTCTATGTCCTTAGATTTGACCCAAGTCTTTCCACATCCCTCATTGGTGATAATGTGATTTTCTAGGGGAATCTCACCACTCACAGTGTTCTCCTTACTCTTATTATTAGAGTACTCTTCTTCAGAGTCTGTTTCAACCACCACTTTGTCTAATGGATCTACCTTAGTGGCTTCATCAGACAATTCCTTCCTATTCTTGGTCTCTAGCAAGTCTGATATAGGAGGGATGTACTTGTTGTTGTATGGTGGTGGTGTGGTGTTATAGCCTATTCCTCTTCTAAGTTTGTCATGGATTTGAGTTTGGAGCAAAGAGTCCATTGCTTTAGAAGCATTGGAAAATTTCTCAATATCCAGCTTGGCTTTCTCAAACTCACTCTTTATCTTCTCATTCTCCTCTTTAGACTTTTTCAGCTGAAGTTCTAGGTCATTCTTCTCCCACTTCCAGTAATTTGTATCATAAGAATGTTGAAGTTCATTGGCTTGGAAAACTTTGATCTGTTCCTCAAAACTCTCAACAATTCTTATATAGTCTTTTATATCTCTCTCTAATTTTTTAAGGTCATCACTCATTGTCTGGTTGTGATCCCTGTACCTTTTAACAGTTTCCATACAAGTTTTAGAGCAAAGATTAGACATTACCTCTGTGGGGATTTCTGTGCTTGAAGAATCTGAAACTTTAGCCATTGATGATTTCTGATTTCAAGGAAGAATGATGATTGCAGGTTTCTGAGAATACTGGCTCTGATACCACTTGTCAGGATCGAATTCTCAACAAGAATTAATTCTCAGAAACAATATCAAAGAAGTTTGCGGAATAACACTTTGATATTCAATGAAACAGTAAATCAACACAGTAAATATGAAGAACAAACTGTAAACTTGTATTGAATGCTTTGAAGTTACAAGATTACACACTCAACCTCAATATTGATGAACAGGCTCACCAATACGAATTCTACTTCTCTAGAATTAGGATCTATGCCTTGGGGTTGATTTTCTCTCTAGAACTTAAACTTAGAATCAATTGATTAATCTCAAACTATATTGTATCTTCTATACATATACTATATATATATACTGAAGATAAAAGATAATTACAATTAATAAAATATCTTCAGAATATCTTCCATCATTATCTCCAAGCTTTCCATAATCTTCAGTTTATCCAGCTGTCATCCTTTCCATACAGATCTCCATCTTATAAGCAGTATTAATCATAAGCAGCATTAATACTTTGAGCAGTATTAACTCTAGCAGTACTAACCATGCTCAGCAGCATTAATCTCTTCAAGCAGTACTAACTTTGAACTAGCAGTACTAATCTTGTTGAGCAACATTAACCATCAACTAGCAGCATTAAAGAACAGAAGTACTAACTAGAAGTATTAACTGTTTTCTTCTAGCAGCATTAACTAGAAGTATTAACTGTTTTCTTCTAGCAGCATTGACTTTGTTCCAGCAACATTAACTACAACTAGCAACATTAACCACAGAAGTAGTAACCATGATGAATATTAACTTCAGAAGTAGTAACCATGATGAACTAGAAGTAGTAACCATGTTGAACTAGAAGTAGTAACCATGTTGAACTAGAAGTAGTAACCATGTTGAACTAGAAGTAGTAACCATGTTGAACCATCCTTGGCATATTTCAGACCCAACATTAAATCATCAAAAAGGGGGAGATGGTATCAAAAAATGATAAAGTTTTTGAGAGATGATTTAAAGAAATGTCCATGTCAGAAGATTCAATGTAAAGATTTGAAGAAGAGCAAAGAATTTCTGAAGATTTGAGGAAATTTTCTTTGAAGATTATTTGCTAAAGCAATCCGAGCAGATTCTAAAGATAATTTCTTTCCAAAGTCTGAAAGTATCTTGTGAAAGTTTTGAGGAGATTGTTAATCATTTGAAGACAGTTTTTGGAAAGAATGCCTTCAAAGAAAAAGGGGAGATTGTACTGACAGAGCTTAAAAGTGAAAACTGAACTGCTAGTTCTTTCAAAAGTGATCTTGAATCCAAAGGGGGAGATTGTTAGAGCATGAAATATGTTGGATACAAGATCAAGAAGACAAAAGTCAAAGTTCAAGAAGTCAACGCTGAGAAAGTCAACTCTCAAGTGAAAGTCAAAGTCTTTTGTAATAAAAGTCAAAGTGTATTGTATTTGTATTTTGTTTTTAGTTTCCTTGTATTTTAGTTGTGGGTATAAATACCTTGTATTCTTTGTTTTTCAAGGTGTTGTATTCAGAAGTAGTATTCAGTTGTAAATTGAGAGAATACGTTTTAGAGAGAGAAATTTGTAGAGAGAGAGAGGGAGTTCTAGAGAGAGAAAGTTTGTAATCTTGAGATTTTGAGTTTGAATCAAACAGGTAATTTGATTGAATCTTGTTTGTTGATTTGTTTGTGATTAGGAACTAGAAACAGGGAATAACACTGATAGATCTAGATCTAGAGAGAAACATATGTTGGGGATTTATAGAAAGATACAGGGACAAGTAAAAGGCATACCTGAGAATGATTCTCCTCAGATAGTGAAACTTTAGTCAGGCTTCCCTCAGCAGCTGTACCCTTAAATTTTCTTTGGGAAGGGGTTCCTGATGATGTTTCTTTACTCCCCCCTGTCGTGACAACTTCTTTCGAAGCTATCACTGATGACGTGGCGGCTGCAGAAAACCATAAAGATTGGTCTTCTTCATCGTCATCATCATCATCTTGATGGTGTTGCTCTTCATCCTGATCTTGAAGATCAAGATCTTCATCTTCTTCATCCTCCTCCTCTTCTTCTTCATCTACAAAGACTTGATCGTAGGAAGAAGATGGAGGGTCTTTGTCAACAACCTTCTCCCCCTCAACATGAAAGGGAGGTTCTTCCGTTTGGACTTCAGCAACAGCTTCCTCATTTTCTTCTTCGTTCAGATATTTCTCCCCCTCTTTGTCATTATCAGATGGGGGGAGTTCAGTGGTTGATGGAGTAGCTTTAGCAGTTGCCAGGGATCGGACTTCAGCCTCCAGATGTTCTAGACGGCCTTCAATCACAGGGATGTCTGAAGTAGCTTGATGAATAAATTTAATAGCGATATTCAGAGAAGTGTGGTCAGTCTATGTGAAAAAAGGAGGTAGAGTCGGAGCTAGTTCATTCAGCTTCTCAAGGACTTGCTGTAGAATAGATGTGCAGAAGTCGATCTTCGAAGATAACCCCTGGACATCGTTGCTTAGAGTATCGAAGCGTCCCTGAAGTAGTTGATTATCCTCCTTTACCTAGACGAGCTCTCCCTAAAGAGCTGAGATTTGTGAGGCTTCAGCTTTGGTGGATCAGGTAGCTGTCAATTGCTTCAGTTCTTCACCAGCACTATTGACGGCGCTGGTGGTTTCGTTGATGGAGGTGGTGAGAGAATCCACCGTGACACCTAAACTGTTGACATGAGCGTCAACAGTCGCCATATTAGGACCTGAAAGAAAAGTTGGTTTCTGAGAAACAGGCTTATATGGAGAGTTGGGAGTAGTGTTTAGGGTTATAGGAGTACCTGAGTTATCAAACAGTTTGTAGAATTGCATAGATTCTTCAAAAGTTTGATTGTCAGGTCCTATGGGTGCAAACTGTGGTTGCATAGAAATGGATTGAGGGTTAGAGACCAAAGATATGGGACGACAAGTAATAGGGATAGAAGAAGTTGGTAGTTGGGTAGCTACCTCAGCTGTTACTGAGATAGGTGGTTGCGTCACTGATGTTGTGACAGCGACCGAGATCCCTGGCACGGTTGATGATGTGATAGCTGAGGATGTGGAGGAGAGACCCATGAAATCATCCAAGGAAGTTTGTCGAGAAACTACCTCAGGCCTTGAACTAGTGGCGATGGTCTCCTTAGTCAATTTGGCCTTCTTTGAAGGACCAGAAAGACTAGTTGACGGTCGTTTTGAAGCGGTTGTAGCAGCAGGTCTAGCAGAAGAAAGAACCTCCTGCGTGGCCGCTGAAGTAGAAGAAGTGTGGAGAGAGATTCGAGAGCGAAGAGTAGAAATACTTACCTCGTTGTCGAGCGGTTTGACCTCCAACGATCGCTGACCCACTTTGGCGAAAGATCCATCAGAAGTAGGGGGGTAAGAAGCAGGGTAGAGGAATTTCAGGTATGCACAGATGAACCGTAGATATGGGATATTGGGATCCCTCTCCGTCTTCTCTATCTTTGACTTAAAATCTTCAAAGATAGGAGTGGCATAGTCAAAGTTTCTTCCAGCGATCATAGAATAAGCCATCTGTACCTGAACCTTGCTAGCCTGATCAAGTGAACCACTTTTCCCACTCATACATTGAATGAAGTGAGAAAAAATAAAGTTCAGTTAAGAAGGCATGTTCGCCTTCTTGATGAGAGTCAGCCGCTTGTTGGGGATGGTCGTTCGGGGTTTGTTGTCCCAACAATATTCCATAGCATCCAGAAACTGGATGAGTTCAACATCAGTTGGCAGAGCGTCAAAAACAATCTTGTGTTTGTCAGGAAATCTGAGTGCCTTCCTCAAGCTAAAAGCGGTCATCATCCCTGTTCCTAAGTTAGTGCTGAAAGAAATTGCAGGAACCTGGTCACCTTTCTTGTTGGTGATGGAGGTTTCTTCAGCAGTGAACCAAAGTTGTTGGAAAAAAGGCTGAGGATCCACAGTGAGGGCGTAAGCAATGCAAGATTACTTCAGGAACTTAGTAGCATCCACTAGGTGTGGGTATTTGACACCATCAAAGTTTAAGCGTGCAACATGGTTGTTCCTGGGAATCTGTAATTCAGTGAGAGCAAACTTAATTGACTTGGAGGCAATAAGAGATGATTGTGCCATTTCTGAATATGGAAAGAATGAGAATAGAAGGAAAGGATTAAAGTCTAAAAATAAATAAGTTTTTACCAGTTTCTATTTGGAGAAAGAAACGTATAAAAACTAAAATATTTGAAGATTAAGACATTGTTCTTAGTTGAAGAAGGAAGAACATTGAGAAAACCAAAGGTTTTGAAAGAATAAAATCAAAAAGAATGATTTTAGTGAACAAAAATCTTGTAAAAACCCTTAATGATGGAACATATATAGGAGTATATAACAAAATTTTAAAAGAAAAAGAAGAACAAGGTAACCTGTTGATCTTGAAGAACAAATACCAGAGGAGGTGTTTGCTAGAATTGCCTTGAGAGAGAGAGTTCTTGTTCAATAAGATTTCCATAAAGCTTAAAAGATAAGAATGAAAAGAAACATTCCTTTTATGCATATATATATATATATATATAGAGAGAGAGAGATCGAGGCGGGAAAACAAATGTTCATCATGACATGAACACGTTTGACGAAGTTGATTAGATAGAAGGGAAACGGACGAACGTGTCAGAAAAAGGCATGTCGTGGATTGTCAGTTCAAATGACGTCATGAGGAGAAAGAAAAAAAAACGTTTCATTTGTCCTTTTCGAAATTATCTCTGAAGAAAAGTCAGAGATAGGTTTTCTTTTTGAAAGAATCCCTGATAGAAATTCAGAGATTGATTTTTCATTTCAGTAGGATCACTGAAGAAAAATGTCAGTGATAGAATTTGTTTATCAAAAAGCTTTTAATCATTTGAATAAAGAAAATGATTATTTTTATTTTTGAGAGGAAAACAACTTACTAAATGAATATTCAGTGATGGAGAATAAGATAACATACCTGAGAGTCAGAAATTTATTCAGAGATAGAGTGATAAAGGGGAACTTAGAATCACTGACATAATGCAGGAAGATGAAGAGTTACTCTTCTAGATTCAACATTCCAAGCTCACTGATGAGAAAGTTGAACCTTGTCTCATCAAGATGTTTGGTGAATATATCAGCAAGCTGATAATCAGTGGGTATAAAGTGAAGTTCAATATCACCATTCATCACATGATCTCTGATAAAATGATATTTGATCTCTATGTGTTTTGTCTTTGAATGTAGCACTGGATTGTTTGCTATAGTGATAGCACTAGTGTTGTCGCAATAGATTGGAATCTTTGATAGCTTAAGGTCATAGTCTAATAGTTGATTTCTCATCCATAAGAACTGAGCACAATAACTTCCAGCGGCTACGTATTCAGCTTCACCTATGGAAGTGGACACAAAATTTTGCTTTTTGCTTGTCCAGCTTACCAGCATTCCTCCTAGGAGTTGACATCCACCAGTGGTACTCTTTCTATCGAGTTTACAACCTGCAAAATCACTATCGGAATATCCGGTTAGATCAAACCCTGAGTCTTTGGGATACCAAAGACCGAGGTTAGGAGTCCGTTTCAGATATCTGAAAATTCGCTTGACAGCGATCAGATGGGATTCCTTGGGTTCAGACTGATAGCGTGCACATAAACAAGTAGAGTACATGATGTCAGGTCGGCTCGTGGAAAGATACAGCAGGGAGCCTATCATTCCTCTATAGGCAGTGACATTAACAGGTTTTCCAGATGGATCTTTGTTTAGTGTCAGAGGAGGTTCCATAGAAATATTCATCGCTGAAGTTTGTGTTAAAACAAACTTATTTAGCATGTCTCTAACATACTTACTTTGGTTGATAAAAGTACCTTTATTAGATTGTTTAATCTGAAGACCAAGAAAATATGTCAGCTAACCCATCATACTCATTTTGTATTCTTTCTTCATTCTTTTAGAGAAGCGAGTACATAGAGATGGGTTAGTAGAACCAAATATGATGTCATCGACATATATTTGAACAAGAATAATATGACCTTTTATCTTTCTGAAAAATAATGTATTATCAATTTTGCCACGTTCAAAATTTTCAAAGATGAGAAAAGATGAGAGAGTGTCATACCAAGCACGAGGGGCTTGTTTTAGACCATAGAGAGCCTTATCCAATTTATAAACATAATTTGGATACTTAGGGTCAAAAAACCCTGGAGGTTGTTCTACATAGACTTCTTCATTCAGCTTTCCATTTAGGAACGTTGATTTTACATCCATTTGATACACAATGAAGTCTTTGTAGACTGCATAAGCTAAGAATAGTCGAATTGCTTCGAGCCTAGACACAGGGGCAAAGGTTTCATCATAGTCTATGCCTTCCTCTTGTCTGTATCCCTGAGCAACAAGTCGAGCTTTGTTGTGGGTTACAGTTCCATGTTCATCTAACTTGTTTCTAAACCCCATTTGGTGCCTATAACAGTTCTATCAGATGGTCTAGGAACGAGATTCCAAACTTTGTTTCGAGAGAACTCAGTCAGCTCTTCTTGCATAGCGCTGACCCAATTTGGATCTCTGAGGGCATCATCAGCCTTCTTTGGATCTATTAAAGAATTAAAGTTGACAAAGAGACAGATATTACCTGAACTTCGTCGTGTCTGAATACCTGCATCGGGATTACCAAGAATTTGATCTATAGGGTGATATCTGGTCCATCGCTGAGCAGGAGCATGATCGCTCATTTCAGAGGTTGGATCAACAATAGGAATGTTCACTGATGAAGAAGCTTGAGGTTCATCAGCTATTAATTTTTGAGTTTCAGACAAACCATTGTTTTCTGAGAGGTGTTCAGACGAAGATGGATCAGATGGAGGAAGTGTGTTTAGTGGCTCAGCTGAAACCCATGAGATGGATTCAGCGTTCGGAGGTATGATGTTTGGATCATCATCAGCAGTAGGAGGATTTATGTGTTGTCGGATTGAAAAGAAGGGTTTTGTTTCTCTGTAGTGAGAGAACATCGAAGCATTTAACTCTTCATTGTTAGCGATTGGTTTAGAGTTTGATGAGCGAGTTTCATCAAAAGTGACATGAATTGTTTCTTCCACAGATTGTATTCTCTTGTTGAAAACTCTGTAGGCTTTGGAGATAGATGAATATCCAAGAAATATTCCATCATCAACTTTTGGGTCGAACTTTCGAAGTTGATCTTTGTTGTTTAAAATAAAACACTGACAACCAAAGATATGAAGAAAACTGATAGAAGGTTTTCTTCCATGAAAGAGTTCCTAAGCTGTCTTCCCAAATCGCTTTACTATCAGCGATCGGTTTTGATTAAAACATGCAGTGTTTACAGCTTCAGCCCAAAATTGAGTAGGGAGGTGAGAATCGTTGAGCATTGATCTAGCATCTTCAATGATCGTTCTGTTTCTTCTTTCTGAGACTCCGTTTTGCTGAGGTGTTCTTACTGAAGAGAAGTTATGAGAAATTCCCTTGTTCTCAAAGAAATTGTTCAGAGAACAGTTTTTGAACTCAGTTCCATGATCACTTCTTATTGAACGGACAGTGAGATTATTCAGCACTTCCATCTTTTTAACAAAAGATATTAGATCTTCTGGAGTATCACTCTTGCAGCGAAGAAAGATAACCTAGGTGTAGCGAGAGTATTCATCTACAATGACAAGCGTATATTTCTTTCCAGCTATTGATTGGATTTTGATAGGGCGAAACAAATCTATATGCAAGAGTTGAAGAGGACTTGTCACTGAAGAAACTTATTTAGACTTGAAACTAGCTTTTGTCTGTTTTCCTTTTTCACATGCTGAGCAGAGAGATTCTTTAGCATATGAGTGATGAGGAAGACCAGAAACCAGTTCCTTAGATGAGAGAGAATTCAGGGTTTTGAAGTTTAGATGAGATAGCCATTTGTGCCATTGCCAGTTGACATCAGAAGAGGCTTTAAAAAGAAAACATATATTTTCAGTGGTAGTAGAGTCCATATCTATTACATAGACATTTTCTTTACGATAACCACTGAGAGCAAGTTTTCCTTTCTCATTTACCACTGAACATGCTTTCTTGGTAAAGCGAACTTCATAGTCATTATCACATAGCTGACTGATGCTAAGAAGGTTGTGCTTCAGTCCATCTACATAAGCGACTCTTCTGAAGGTAGTTTTCCCATTGCTGAGGACACCAAACCCTCGGATATATCCTTTTCCATTTCCACCGAAGGTCACAGAGGGACCTTTCTCTTCCTTGTATTCAGTGAGCAGGTCTTTTTGTCCAGTCACATGACGAGAACATCCACTATCGAGATACCAGATGCCCTTTGATCCCTGCAAACATAAGGAAGATTAAGCTTTGTTTGGTACACACTTTTCAATTGGTCCTTTAGGGTTAGTGGAGATGGAAGGTTCAACAATCTTCACAACAGATGAAGATTCAGCATCAGTGGTAACCTTCACTTTCGTTAATTTCTTAACCTTAGTGGTATTTTTCACCTTGGTAGATGTTTCAGCTTTGGTGACCTTCTCAGCGTTGGAGGCATTCATCTTCACTTTAGCTGATTTATCAGCTTTAGTGGCAGTTGGACATTTGCTTGCGATATGGTCAGTAAATCCACAGTGATAGCATTTTCTATATTTGAAAGTGTAGGACCCTAGATCTAGACATCTCTAGTGTTTGTAATTGATTGGGTAGGATGAGAGAGGATTAGGATTTATTGAACATTTATTAGAAATGGAAAACTACACTAATGAGAGAGAGAATTCTTAAAAGGCTACATTTTGTAAATTGCAATTATCAAATGATTACAAGGCCTTAACCATCTATTTATAGTGTCACTAATCCTACCTACCACCTTTTCTACAACATGTAAGCAAAAGCCCTTAGACTTTAAGCTCTATACAATTACAATTTATAATACATTTACTTTCCAAACTTTCAATGCACTAAAATTATCCCCCTAAAGTTTGTGAAAGTAAATCATCCGTCTTGAAGCTTTAAATCCTCTCCCCCTTGATTTACTTGACGAATTTTGACGCAACTTTGACAATCAAAGGCTCGGCTCCCCCTTTGATGTAGCTCTCACTCTTGTGGTTTCGATTTTAAAACCGAATTCGAGGTAGTCTATAAGCTCGACTAAGTGCACCAAGACATCTTTAACTTTTGTAAACCCAACACATTCCTTAACGCCCACAAGAATGTTATGCGTGGATTATGACATGACAAACGAGTGCAAAACTTAGTTTTTAACCACGAATTCGTCGTTAAAACGCGAATCGAATAGCAATTTCTGTTTGAGAGTCGTAAACTTGTCGCTAGAAGAGGGAACGATGGATCGTGCACCAAGGGATGAGGAACAAAACTTGGTCAAATTTAACAAATTTGGACCAATTTTGTAAAAAAAATCTAACGGCACTGTTAGTGCACAGATCTATTAGATTCAAGATCATCCAATCTGAAGATCGCAATCTGAAGCTAAAGCTGGAAAGTCGACTCTTAATATTAGTCTAGAGTCAGTTTGTAATAAAATGTCAAAGTTAGTTTTAGTATTTTATTATTATTCCTAAATATCTAAGTTATTAGATATTTTAGGATATTATTTAGAATTAGATATTATGTTAGTTAGTGTATTGAGAAAGAAACATAACAAAATCAGATTACAACACACACACTCACGTTTACTGTTCATCAGAGAGTAAAACACAGAGAGCTTCAAAAGAGAAATCTATCAATCTTGTAATCCGCGTTTGTTAATCAAACAGGTTGGTAAATTAGATAGGTGTTTATATTAATAAGAACTTGATTATATTGTTGGACCATCAATTGGTATCAGAGCCTAAATCAGATTCAAAACAACTTTTTAAAAAAAAAACATCGACTCTGTGTTCTTCATTTCAAAATCATTTTTGAGTTTTATTGGTTTATTGGAGTTGAAATCGATCAGGTCTTGATCGATTTGTGGTCTAGATCGAGTTGGTGTTGTTTAATATCAGTATAGATCTTCAATCGATTCAAGTTTTGTGATTTTGTTGCAAAACTGTTCACGAGTTCATCGACACTGTTCGATAGATCAAATGTTCAAAAAGAGTTTATTTTTGAAATCAAAAGCTTGTAATATGTTCTAGAAGTGTTAGTGGTCAATTTGTTAAAATTTGGGTCTGCTAATCGAAGTCTAGATAGGTTAATTTGTGGTTCAAAGTCGATTTTCGAAGCTGCAGGGACGAACTCGCGCAAAGTTCAAGTTTGTGCCAGTTCATAGCAAGGTTTGCGCCAGATTCAAAAGAAGTACTTCAAAGTTCCTCGTGCAAAGTTACTTTTGCGCTATCAGTTAATCGCACAAAGTTACTTTTGCGCTATCAGTTACTTGTGCAAAGTTCAGGTTTGCGCCATCAACATCTCGCGCAAATCACCATCTTCAAAGTTTGCGCCATCAGCTTATCGCGCAAAGTTCAAGTTTGCGCCACTAACGTCTAGCGCAAAACTTCACCTTCCAGACTAACTAAAGTTTGCGCTACCTTCACTTCGCGCAAAGTTCTGTTTCGTGCGACCTTCATCTCGCGCAAAATTGTCTTTTGCGCCATCTACACCTCGTGCAAAACTCTTTTGCGCCAGCCACCTTTAGCGCAAAGTGTGTCTTTTGCGCCAGTACCAGACTTAGTCTTTTTGAATCAGGATGACATCAATAGAAGCTCTAGCTATCGGAACTGACATAAAGCCACCAGTACTCTTTAGGGGAGAGTATGAGCAGTGGAAAGATAGGTTCATGGACTTCATTGAAAGACATGATTTGGGAGTATTCATCAGGAAATCTTTAGAAGAAGGAAGTATGGCACCTGTTATGAAGACTCGTATGGAGGGTACTCAGGAGATAGATTATCCACTTAGGTATGATGAGCTCGATGGTGATAACCTAAAGAGAGCAAGAGGTGATAGATTAGCAAAGTCTTACATTCTTCAAGGCATTCCTAATGAAATATATGTTAAGATAGATAGCTACAAAGCTTCAGGCAAAGAGATGTGGGATCAGCTAGAGAAGATGATGTTAGGTTCAAAAGTTGGAAACCAGCTGAAGATATCCAACTGCCTAAACAACTATGAAGAATTCAAAGGCAGAGTTGCAGAGTCTCTAGCAGGAACATATACAGATTTGTGACCTTGTTGAATGAATTAAGCAAGAACAAGGTCACTAAATCGCAAATAGAGTTGAATGTCATATTCCTAAGCATTCTTCAGCCTGAATGGTAGAGGTTTGCCAGACAAATGAAGCAAATTAAGGATCTAAACGAGATTCCACTTCATGAGGTGTATGAAACCCTCAAACAGAATGAAGAAGAGGTGGATGAAATAATGGATGAAAAGAAACAGGCTGAAAAGACAAGTGCTGACTCAATTGCTCTTGTTGTGAAAAAGAAGAAGAACAAGATGATTGTGTCTGAATCAGAAGAAATTGAAAGTGAAGCAAACTCTGCCTCCGATGACTATGAAAAACTGAAGCAGGCAATGCTTATGCTGACTAAGGCTTTTCAAAGAAAGTTCTACAAAAACCCAATCTCAAACAGTCAGAGGTATTCTTCTGGTCCAAGCAACTATGTTCACAAAGAGAGGATTGAAGGTAAGAGAGTAGAGGAAAGGAGGTCGGAAGAGAGAAGGTATAAAGCTGAAGAAACTAGTTAGTCAGAACCTCCTAAGTGCTACAACTGTGGCAAAATAGGTGACTTTGTCAAAGGATGCCGAAGACCCAAAGTCAGAAACTCAGACTACTACAAAAATAAAATGCTTCTAGCCAAGCAACAAGAGGCTGGAAAGGCATTGATGGCAGAAGATGAGTACTGGCTAGATCATTCAGACCAAAAAGATGAGAATGAAGAGAAGGACGAGACATCACACATGTGCTTAATGGGCAAGAAGGAAACAGAAGCTGAAGTTGATTCCGATGATGAGGAAAATGAGGTATGTGATTTAACTCAATCAGATTTCTTAAATCAAATGCATGCCATGTTGACTAAACTCGAAGAGTTAGAATCGAAGCTTAAGTGTGTAAAGGATGTTATTAATGAACAAAACCAATCAATACAGAAACTTAGCGAGAATATTGCTGAAAAGTATTGGTTGAGACTTTACATAAAAACATTGACACCAGCGCAAAAGAACATACCATAATTCTTAAAGAGGTTGCTGAAACAAAGACTAAATTGAGAAAGAGTGAGTTTGATTTCAAAGAGCTTACGAAAATGTATTCTTCGTGTTCCAAAGAAAACATTTATTTACTTGTAAAATTAAAAGCATTGGAAGAGAAGTTATACTCACTGGGTCAAACTGAACAAACCATTTATCTAAACAAACCCAAAGAGAATAGAGAGAATTGGGGACTAGGTTATGAGAATCCTCATTACCTTAAAAACGGTATATCTGAAGTGCCTGCACTTTATGATTTTACATTCTTAGGACTCTCTCAACGATACCCTGACCTTAAAGTTTTCTGGACTAGACTGTGCAAAGAGGATGAATCCAAGGAAACCGAAAAACGAAAGATCAAATCCAAATTTCAACTTCCATTTTTTTTATGGGAAGTTGAATCAAAGTTATGATTCTATTCAATCGAAATCTCTTTCAAATGATTTCTTTGAGAGTTATTCTGTAAAAGAAATGGAGGCGAAGCCTATTAAAGGTAAACTTTACGTCCCTCCTCTCATTTTGGAAAGTAAAATTTTTGAACTTGAGGAATCTTTATCAGATGAAAGAACTTTGATTGATATTGAACAGAAAGTGTTTTCTACTGTGCTTAAGTATTCTGTTCTTTCTAAATCAACCAAGGCTTCAAAATCTAAAGATATGTTTGGTCTACTTGATGAAGGGTTTGATTTTTTAAACTCTGATGGTATTTTAGATGATTGTTTTGATCAATTTGATTTTAGTGCCAAACTTCCTAACCATTCATCTTTTGTTGTGAATTCCTATGGATTATCCAGTATGTTTGAAAAAGGTAAATCATCAACGAAAGTTGATGAAATAGTTTCTGTGAAATCTAAGAATGCTAAAGGTAAGAAGAAGAAATCTCAGCATTCATAGAAACCGATCACCATTGGTAAGCCAAAGAAGAAGCATTCGTATGTTTCTCAAAAATCTGACTCAAAAGTTTCAAATGTTTCAGATCTGAGCAAGAAAAGGCTAGGAGTTAAATCTCAATGACGAGACTGATAAATCTTTTTCTATTGTTGATTGTAATAAGACTACGACTAGTAAAGATGTTTTGATTGCTGATGTTGATATATTGAAACCAAAACTTGTCGTTTCTCGCAAGAAATACTCTATGAAGCAATTATTCCAGTTATCTTTATCTGCTAGAAAGTCTTCATATTATGATAAACATGTTTATGCTTCTTGTCAAGATTCTAATGTTTGGTTTGGCACATATCATGTTCACTCTTATCATACTAATACTTCAATTGATTCTTAAAAGAAAAGAGGACCTAAATTTCAATGGGTACCTACAAGTGGGTACCAAAATCATGTGCTAACACAGTTGGATCCAAATACAAGTGGATACCAAAGAAAAAGGATGAATCTGTGTTGCAGGCACCTACTGTCAAAGGGGAGTAGGAAGAAGAAGATGGTTCTTGAATACAACAGTTCAAGACCCGGACTTAAATGTCAAATCAGAGGCTTCTAAGTAAATCAGCTTAGAACCCGTACTTCAACGAAGTTTGACTTCTAAACACAACAGTTTAAGACTCGTACTTCAGTGATCAAAAGACCTTACTCCTGTGCTGATATGAGAAGTGTACTCCAATACTCGAATGAGGAAATCAACCATCAAGGGGGAGTACATATATGTCTGAAATTTTAAATGCATATCTTTTACAAGATGATAATTTTTCTATACATAATTTCAGGGGGAGTAAAAGACTTATGACTTCTGATTATTTCAGATCAGAACTCGTACTTTCATTGTTTTACTGCTTTTTGTCTTTTAATTCAATGTGAATAACGTTACTTTGACTTAAGGACAACTTTCAATCATTGAAAACATGTTCTTAAATGTTCAAATCACTTTCCGATTCTTCACCAAATTTTATAATTTGAAAGTGTAATTTTCAATGTTTTCTTAATTCATCTTTGAGCTTTAACTAATAAAGTTATACCATTTTGAGCATCATATGCTTTCTAGGAAAACATCCGATTTCATTGTACTAGGACTTAACACAACTTCTATGGATACACGTTAACCAGTGTTTCCTACCCAAGAGGTTAATCCATAGTGATTGACTGTGAGAAATCAAAAAGAAATGAGTGTGGGTTGTGTGATGAGATATAATGCAAAAGAGAGTTCGGTTAGAAGTAAACTGAATGTTTAAAAGAAAGAGGGTGTGAGAACAGAGTTAAAAGAATATCAGAACTGTACACCAACTACTTTCTGAGCCGGGCAGCCACATTTCTAGTATTTCACATTTCTTTGGTGAACATTATTGAAACAGGCAACTAGCCCATGCCAACTCTTGATTAACCCCACCAGCTACTCATTTCCGGTGCTAATCCCCAGATGTACCTGTCAACTCGATTTTCTTCTGGTGTCACCAGATGTGGTACAATTTTCGCCAACTCATTGAATCGTGTCGTGTATGTATCTACATCATTGCCTTTCATCTCATGATCCCAGAATTCTGCCTGCAACTTCTGCATTTCACTCCTTGAACAGTATTCCCCTTTTATCATCTCTTTGAACTCGTCCCATGTCAATCCATTTGCTGCATCTCTTCCTCTCATTTGCACTTGGGTGTTCCACCAAGTCAGTGCTCTCCCTTGTAATAAACAAGTTGCAAATTCTACCTTCTTAGTTTCCGGACATTTACTGATATGAAGGACAAACTCCATTCCTTCTATCCAAGACAGTAATCCAACCGCTCCTTCATTACCATGGAATTCCTTTGGATTACAAGTCCTGAAGGTCTTATATGTACATTCTCTTTCAATGTTAACACCAGCTCCTGGTTGGTTAGGTGGATTTGCATTTAATTCCGCTGCTATCTGGCTAACTATGGCAGGGAGTGTTGCAAGAATTTGTTCGTTTACAAGCCGAGCAATCTCAGGGTCTTCCCTTCTTGGCGGCATAGTTCTAATTGCAAATTTTTTTTTAAAGTCTAATTAAATTCCATTCCACCATACAAACATGATACGATAAATAAATCATAAAAAAAATACATTCTTAAAGACTTAGAATCATGCATAACAAAATATATCATAAGCATCCATCATCAAGACATACATCATCCAAACATTTACAAAATATGACAATCCAAAATGAGTCAAGTGTTTTAAAGTCACGGGTTACAAGCCCCAAAATATAGTTTTTAACAACCCAAATCATGCATCAATCACAAACTACAAATGCCAATAGTGCACCATCACCAGAGCCACAATCACTACCAAGAATCCCATCACGGTCGACAAACAAGTGTGCAGCCAGGTCACCATCGCTCTAGTCTCCGCTAGCTCTCCAAATATCTTCCCTATCATCTCATCACTAGTTCCCATCATCGATATCATCCCTTTTGTAATATTGTCAGTCATACTCATCATTTCCTTAAGTGAGTCAATGGAATACTCATGGTAATCAACTTGCAACCTAAACCGTTCCATACTCCGAGACAAACTCCTAACCCAATATGTCTCGGCCTCAGTCATGCCGGCTAGTGGGAGTGCCGGTATCCTAGCAGGCGAAGGGGGTGATAACCTCAGACCCCTGGGCCAAGAAGGCCCTGCCTCATCTCTAGCTGGTATAGGAGTCTTCTCACACTCAGGTGTAGCACATGGTGTCGGATCTGGTGTGGGCGTAGCGGATCTTACTGGTGTATGCTCGGAATCGGAATACTCATGCTCAGAAGGGTCATACTCTTCACTAGGAGAAGAATTTCTCCCAGGTATGTGGGTGAGATAACCTGATTCATTAGGGGATTGCTCTCTAGGTGGGGAACGAGACATGTCGACTGCGATAATTAACAAAATTTAATTATGAAGCACATGATAATATCCTTTAATAACCAAAAATGTCATGCGAACTCACAAACAAAACATGCTTTATGTCTTTGAATTGAAAAGTTTCTATTTTTAGTAACTTTTAGCATACCCAATCCATGTCTCCATTATGCACACTCAAATTAAACAAAGGTGATCAAGCTTTGCCTAAGTTAGGGTGTGATTACGAAAGACACATCTTAGTCATGCTAGGGATGTACTCGGGTTCGTAATTTCGTTTGTAAAACAAAATTAATTTTTTTTTTATAGGGTTATAGTGTATGGTTTTGTATAAAACCGGTATTCTCTATAACCTGTGGCTCTGATACCAAATCTGTCACACCCCGCTAAAGCGGAAACACGGGGTATAACAGTTTTCGATAAACAATCCACAAGCATAAAGTTCAACCACCATACATTTAATAAAAATACATTACAAAATTTAATAGTAGAAAGTTTATCGTGAAATTACAATCCCGAGTTAATTCAAGATAGCATTGTCCAAAAGTTTGTACATCCCCCAAGCATATTCATGTTATATGCAGAACGACCCTTAAAGTTTACCTTCTTGATTACCTGAAAAGCATGTACAAAAATATGGTCAACTACGAGAGTTGGTGAGTTCACAGGTTTTAAATATGCACAAAACATTTTATATGCAAGAATTGATAGTTGGAGCATGTTCGTGCTCAAAAGCTTAACTTGAATACTTGGAGCATATACGTGCTCAAATACTTGGAGCATATCCGTGCTCATTAGCTTAACTTGAAAATTTCATGACTATTGCTTTACGTATGACTTGAGTCGGTATAACTTAAACTTGGTTGAGGCACTACTAAACCGTCCCGGACCCTTGTTTTTGCCCCGTGTGCCTTGACTCAGAGGTGGTCTCAAGCGCCACATGTTCAATCACTTCTCTAGTATAGTGCACTCCTAGCTCGTCAGCTGTAAGAAGTGGGGTTGGTCAAGCCCAAATAGCGCTATCCACTAATACTATAGGCCCAATTTTCTGGGTTAATAGTAGTGTCGTCTGGGGACTAACTCTTAAATACTCAACATACCAACTATTTAACGTCATACATCTTACTTTTTAAAATGCTTGAAAACAAGCCTTGGCGACTTAACAGCGCAAAACATTTCAATTAACTCATGAATCATTAAAATCGTACTTAAGCATGCTTTTCACCCCAAAATACGTAAAACGATAAAAGAGGGTTGTGAATACTCACCTTGAGAGTGAACTTGGAAACTTAACGATAGTGCTCAAAATAGGTGCCGCTTCCTTGGTTTCCTATAGTGAAGGTTGCCATAGAGGAAATACATTAATACCCGTTCCTATGTCCAAATGACCCGTCCAATAACTTATGAAATGCCATTAAGTAGGTGTCAATAACCAAAACCATATTTGGATCAATTATAGTCTTATTATACCTTAACACTAGTCTAGATCTCATTATAATCACTTTTCTGAAAATTCAGCAGAAGCTGTCCAATATTTTAGTCAACAAAACCACTATAGAAACATATCTTCCCAAAGGAATGAATTTACCAAAATTTTTGTGGTAATACTATAGTGTGTAAAGAGTAAATCTACACTTTTTCATAATTTTTGGATGAGTTTTGATACCTGAAATAATTTCCACAAAGCAGTGTGTCACTGATTTCCGGATCAGTGACATACCTCACTTGTAGCATGCTTTTGGGGTATCAATTCTTTGAATTAGCCAATAATCCTTATATGGGTGTAAACCTAACTCAAAATCCTATCATTTGGAAAAAGATTCACTTAATTTGGGATAAGAAATGAGGAAATTATGGCCTCCACAAGATAGGTGTATGAATCTGTCTTCACTGGACAGATTGCACCATTTTCTTGTAAAATCCATTTAAGTGCTCAAATCATCTCCAAAATTAGTGTTTTCGGACTTTTTAGAAAGCTAACACCCTAAATTAAAGTCTATAAGCAAAAAGCCCAAATTTTGACATGTAGAACATGATTTATGCATGTTGGAAGTAGGTCCATTTTCTGGGCAGCAAATCTGCAGTAAGTTAAGATTATGAAATTTTGAAACGGTGATCATTTTACAATTGGTTTAATGAAATAACCATATGTTATCACACCATAATCAATCATAACATAGTCTTGAGATGAAAACCTTTTGATTTATGGACTCATAGCAATCTTTAGATGCTCATCCAACACCCATATGAACAATCTACTAACTAAAGTGATATAAACATCACTTTTATGTTCTTAATCATTTGGATTTGAGAATTTCCATCTTAAGAACATATGCAAGCTAAACTATTCTTCATGCAAACATAATCACTATACCATTATCATCAATATTTCAAGCTTTATATGCATGCATTCTTTAAGTGAAAGAATAAGCCACTAATGTATCAAAATTCCTTATGCATGAACATCAAACCAAGATTCTTGATGAAAAACCAATTTCTTTCTTTGAAATTGTAATCAAAACTTGCAACATAACATTGTATCTACCAAAAGTAATCCATTTCATGAACAAAAACCCAATTTTCATAACCACATTATGCATAATTTCAATATTTCAAGTTAAAACCAAAAATACCTAAGTGTAGACAAAAAGGTAGGTTTTTGGATGATACCTTGTGAAATTGATGTGCAAACTTTGTTCTAATCTTCAAATTGATGTCCAATTTCTTGATTTCACTCTTGATTTAGCTTAAATTTTGAAAATGATATGGAGATGGGGGTGGTGGTGGTTCGGCCGAAAGGGAGGAGAGGGAGAGGGAGATGAAGGGTGTTTTTGATTAAAATGAGATAATAAGCTCCTTTCTTGTTTTTAAATAAAATGGTTTTAAAAAAAATTAAATATATAATGGCTAATTTTTATTGTCATGACAAGTGTCCATGACTAATCAAAGAAATAATTAAAAAAAATTTAATTAAAATACTTAGTCTATTTCATTAAAATATCAGATATATTCGAGAACCGAAATACCCGATTCTCAATTTTTGCTTAAAACAACTTTTATGAAAAAAATGAAAATATTTCAACTAAAATAATATAACTTTATAATTTTATATATTTTGGACCTTAATCAATATTTTTGGCATTTCTGAATTGTGACGGTCAGTTACTGGACTGTTCCGGGCATTCTACGCAACCTCCTAAATTTTTAGGAAACTTTTATCTTAAAATTTTTATACAATTTAAGGAGTGGCAAATACTTAAATCTTAGTTTTTCATTAACTTAGAAATTAACCTGAGCACTAATCTTGACGGTTGTCACACGAAATTTAGATCCGAAACATGTAGATCGCTCGAAAATTAATAAAGAATAGATCTTGAGTTAAATTGATTCATGCAACGATTTTTCGGATCGATATATTTGACGCGAAAAACGATACCGAAAATATCAAAAAATCTCAAAAATTATCGAAATGCGATTCTACGAATTGAGATGGATCTGGAATACAATTAAGAACACTACTTCAAGAGGATTTAAGAATTCGATGAACTTACGATTAGATCGGGCTCAAAACGCTTGAAAATGTCGAGATCCAATCGTTACGAGAAAATTTTCTTCGTGAGGCTCTGATACCAATTGTAGGACCCTAGATCTAGACATCTCAAGTGTTAGTAATTGATTAGGTAGGATGAGATAGGATTAGGATTTATTGAACATTTATTAGAAATGGAAAACTACACTAATGAGAGAGAGAATTCTTAAAAGGCTACATTTTGTAAATTGCAATTATCAAATGATTACAAGGCCTTAACCATCTATTTATAGTGTCACTAATCCTACCTACCACATTTTCTACAACATGTAAGCACAAGCCCTTACATTTTAAGCTCTATACAATTACAATTTATAATACATTTACTTTCCAAACTTTCAATGCAGTAACAAAGTCCATGTTCAATAAAGGAGGAGATGAGAGGGATGAAAGAGGAGATAGAATAGGACATGGTGGGTATGAGCAAAGAAATTATGGAAGAGAAGAGTTTGGAGATCAAAGACAAGAGAAGAAAGGAGATGAGAGACGATTTGTGGACCACCAGAAGAAAATTGAGTACCCGCAGAGGGGTGCTCATAGGAATGATGGCAGAGGAGATGAGAAAGTTGTGATCAATGCCCCACAGAACGAAGGCTGCTTTAGGTGCGGAAAACCTGGGCACTTTGCAGCAGAGTGCAGATTCAATTCCCCCAGAGGCAAGCCAGTTAGAGATTGTTAGAGCATAAATATGTTGGATACAAGATCATGAAGACCAGAAGTCAAAGTACAAGAAGTCAAAAGCTGGAAAGTCAACTCTCAATGAAAGTCAAAGTGTAATAAAAGTCAAAGTCAATGTATTGTTTTGTTTTGTTTTGTTTTCGATTTAATAAAAGTCAATGAAAATGTTTCTGAAAATCTTTCTGAAAATCTAATAAAATGTAATAAAATATAAATAAAAATTAAATAAAGTGAACAGAAAGATTTTATTAAAATATTTTAATAAAATATAATAAAAGTGTAATAAAAGTCAAATGATCAATTGGTATCAGAGCTATACCAAACATTTTCAGAAAGATTTTCACAGAAAATTTGATTGATTTTCTGAATTTTTGGATCAAAAAGTCGAATGTTCTTGAAAATATCAAGAACACTGTAGTTTGTCATTTTCACAAATTCTCATTGAATTGTTGCTCTTTAATTGTGAAATTAGGTTTATTAGATTCATATCGTGTGATAGATTTGTTCTTATTCATATCATTTCAAGAATTAATCACTCGAATTGAATCAAAATCTGGAAATTTTCAAGAACACATATCGTTTTATGGATAAATGACTTGGATCAAATTCTCATTGTTTTGTTGATGTTAGGTTGTAAGATTGATCTTGTTGTGATCGATATCTGATTTAAAACACATCTTATTCACACTTGTACAAGATTTAATCACAAAATCAGATTGCACTTTCGAATTTCTTGTATCTGGTTGTTAAAAAATGTCGAGCACTGTATTTTTATCATGCACTGTGATTTGTTGTTTTTAATCTGAAAATTGATATTAGAAATGTTTTCAGAAGTGATTTTCGATCATTGTGATACAGATATCAAGAATCAATTTATAGATTTGAATTGATTTGGATCAAATCTGTGAACTCAGGGAAGAACACGCAAACATCAAGTTGAAGAACACGCAGAACACTGGGTCAATCTTCCAAGCATCTGCGAGTTATACAGAACACGCAGACCAAGTCTATTAGATTTGCGAGTTTGAATCTATTCGATCTGCGAGTTTATTATCAATGAGATGCGAGTTTGATGCTATTTGTTTTGCGCCAACATCTTCAAAACTTTGCGCCACCGTCATCAAAACTTTGCGCCACCGTCATCAAAACTTTGCGCCAACATCATAATAATTTGCGCCTTAGTTTTTTGATTTGCGTGTTTCAGCTCTATGCAGTCTGCGAGTTTTGACAAAACACACAGCTAGTGATATGCGTGTTTCCAATTGAAACAATCTGCGAGTTTCAACAGTCCATATGATCTGCATTTAGTTTGCGAGTTTGTGTTCATTAAGCTTGCGTGTTTCATGCCAAGTAGTCTGAGTGTTCAAATCTTTACTTGAGAGTTTTTAAAATACTCAAATCCTTACTTTAGAGTTTTTAAAACACTCAAATCATTAATTGAGAGTTTTCTAAAAACACTTAAACTTATGATTTGAGATTTCCAGAGATAATATTTTTTTTAAAATTTTTCTGAGATTTTTTCTTTGCTGATCTAAGTTTGACTTTCAGTCAAAATTTCTGAATTGTTTGGGAATTATCATTCATATCAAGCTAATCTGTCAAGATGTCTTCTACAGATAAACATTCTCAATGGAGAAAACAGATAAACAGCAAAGATTTGGAGCCTATTGTTTTAATCCCACATATCATTGAGACATCTGTTAAAACACAGACTACTTCAGATACATCAACTAAAATAGAAACAAAAACTATTATTAAAGATGGTTCATCTGAAATAATAGATATATGTCCTATTATAGTAGATGGAAATGACAAGTCTCAAATTTTAAATAAATCTAAATTGTCAAACACTGATAAAACTCCTGTTTGTGCAAAATCTACTGATTATTCTAAATCTGTTGCAGGTATCATCAGTGAACAAGAGAAAGAGATTAAAGATAGAGAGAAAATGATGGCAATAAAAAATAATACCATTCAGTCTCTTGAGAAAGTAATAAAGTTGAAAGTATCCCTAATTACAAAACTTCAAAGCCAACTGAAAACAACTGAACAAAAATCTTTAGAACTACAAGCTGAATCAGTTGAGCTTAAGGCTTTTGAAGATAAGATATCTTCCTTGGAAATCAAAAATGCAGAATTGATAAAAAGCATCCAAGCAGATAAAGAAAAATCAAATCTGGAGAAATCTTCAACTCAACAGATATCTAAATTTTCAAAGAAAACACTACAAGAGAAAAAGGATTTGGAGCTGAGATGTTCAAAACTTTCTAAGCAAGTGTCAAAATTCGAAAAGATAATAATAACTGAAAGAGACACTTTTACGAAAGAAAGACAAGTTCTTGAAAACATAATAACTGAACTTCCCAAACAAATTTCTACTTTACAAGACTTGCTCGAAAAAGAAAGACAAATTTTCAAAGAAAAGAAAAAGTCTTTTGAGCTAGAAAAGAAAAATGCTGAAAAGAGGAATACTAGGATTTTCAAAGATATTTCTGAGAAAAACAAGAACTTGGAAAAAAGATTTTGAACAAGAACGTTCACATTTTGAATCTGAGATATCTAAGCTCACATCCAAAATAACTATTCTATCATCAGATATTCTTAAAGAACAGAAGGCCAGATCTGATTTGAAACAAAAGTTTGACATACTTACTTCAGAAAGAAACATTTTATCTGAAAAGATAAAAGACTTAGATGTTGCAAACGTTGATTTGTCAGAAAAGATTACAGCTGATGTGATTGATCAATCACCTGTTGATAATTCAACAGAATCAGTCTGTTCTTTCAAAACAACTTCAAAACTATTCATGACAAAAATGTTTTCAAAAAGAAAATTGTCAAACCAAATACTGTCAAATCAAGTCAGATCAGACCATCTAATCTATTTTATGACAAATATGTTGATGGTTCAGCAAATTTTTATGTAAAATCTATTGGGATGCAATCAAATAAAAATCAGATGGTCTAGAGAGTGAAGAGTTCTTCAGATGATGAGAAGAAAAATGACAAAGCATCTCCATCCACAACCAAAGCCAACAAGAACAATGTGCATAAAGGTAACTCTTTTTGTAATTCCGATACATTTTATTCTACTAATCATCTTATCAGGATTGTTCAGAAGAAAATATGTTGTTCTTACTGTGGAGCACATGAATTTGTAAGTAAAAACTTTGTCAATTAGTGGTAAGGTGCATATTATGTTACCCCCACACGAACTGCAACTTACACATCAGGACCCAAATACCAGTGGGTACCAAAAGCTAAAACTATGTTGCAGGCACCCAAAGTTTAAGGGGGAGCATGATGTTTGACTTATAGACAAATCAGTCTAGGACTCGTACCTCAAAGAACGGAGGCTTTTGAACACAACAGTTCAAAACCCGAACTTTAATGTATAAGACTGTAGCTTCTGATCACATGACAGATCAGGACCCGTTCTTCAATTTTAGACATGGATATTTTGTAAATATCCAGGGGGAGCTTATCTGACCTAAATCATTATATCATGATTTGAGGGGGAGCTTAAAGGTAAATATCTTCTGATCTTGATCTCTGATTGTTTGAAAGAAGGAGAACTTTCAAGCATGAAAAACGTTTTCTTAAATGTTCAAACCACTTCTTGTTCTCAAAAAGATTTCATGAATTTAGAAGTGTGATTTTAGATGTTTTTCATCATTAAGCTTAAATGTTTAACTGACCGTGTGTTTCCAAAGATCAATACTTGTGTATTATCTTGTCTATATACTGTAAAGTATTCACACACATCGGTTCAGTACTTCATTTGAAATTGTTATTACCATGTCTCATAAAGAAACAACTTTTCGATGGTAATACCCTCGTTTGTTTTCAACTGTTGTTGAGTATCATTCATCATTTCAATCTTTGTGCGTTCATTGCTAAATTGTTTATATTTGTTCATATAAACAAAATATCCAGTTCTTTGATACCCTAGCCATTTTATTTGATTTGATTGATACATTGTCAGATTCTCAAAACAATTCTCTTGACTTCATTTCATTCATTCAATATCCCTGTTTTGAGAAATCTTCAAAGTTCAAATGCTCAAATTTCATTCATATTTTTAAATGAGCATACATTTTGACACTGTTATCATTTTGTACTTAACTATTAAAGTTAACGTGTTGAGCAACCATTATTTTTAGGACTTACATGGGATCAATGTGAGAGCTTAAAAAGAACTTCCATGGATTCACGTAAACCAGTGTTTCCTACCCCGAAAGTTATCCTAGAGTGATTGAGGGGTGAGGGGTTCTTAAATCAAAGAGTAGGGGAGATAACTCATCCGGTTGAGTTTTTCTCATTGTGCTGAGCGGTAAATGTAAATGAGAGTTTGGTTAGAAGTGAGCTTTAATGACAAAAAGAAAGAGGGTGTAAGAACAGAGTTAAAAGAATATGAAAACTCTGCACCAACCACTGTCTGAGTCGGGCAGCCACATCTTCTGATTGGCTCACATTCTTTGGTGACCATCATTGAAACAGGCAGTGAGCCCATGCCAACTCTTGCAATTACCCCACCAGCCACTCGTTTCTTTCTTAATAAAGAAATGTTTCATTTTCTTTGGGGACGCAACATATCTGCTATCTATTCTTCACTCAGAAGATTTAGATATTGAAAAAGAAGGAAAGTTGCCCCACCTTCGCACCTCTTTCATGCACATTGAGTCCGTGTAATACTTGTTGCTGTCTCAACAGTTTACACAATTTGAGCCTCAAAAAGCTTGAGTAGCTTTAATCATTATACACTTTCACGTACACACAAGGAATATGTTTTTTTGTCATAACATTCATAGAAAATTTCTTCGTAATTTTTCGATGATTGAATGGAAGCCCTGGGTGTGAACATCACAAAAGCTCATTTCCAATGTACATCCGTTGTACAAAGTGGCTCCGTGCTACTTACAGGCATAATAACTGTTTCATTTGTTGAATCAGGGTTACAACATTCATTATATCTTAATTTGAAAAGATTCGGGTAAATACAGTTCATGATTCGGCTATTCAGATCAAAGGGCGGAGAATGTCAAACTTACCATAAAAAAAGGGGAGATTTTTAGTTTCTTACAAAGGGGAAAATCAAAGAAAGTATTGAAATTGAAGAGTTTTGATGATCATGATGTTCACAATCATCAAAAAGGGGGATAGATTTACAAAGTTCAATTTAAAAGCCGAGATATCAAAAAGTGGAAGAAATTTCTGAAAGATTCACATTTCAAAACTGATTTGAAGAAAAGAGACTTTCTAAAGATAATTCTGAAGATAATTCTAAAAGTCCAAGCCAGATGAAAGTTCTGAAGATTCGTGAAAGTTTGTTTTTCCGAAGACTGATCAGAGATTGCAGAGATGAAGATACATATTTGTCAAAGACCCCTCGAAGTTCCAAAGATTTTCAATGTTTTCAAAGGTTTGTTCAAGACATGTTGATTTTCAAAGATGCAAAGTGCAAAAGACTTTTCAAGATTTTTGAAAGACTGAAAGACTGAAGAATGTTAAAGCTTCAAAGTTTTAAAGATGTCAGAAACAAAAGTTGAAGAATCAAGCGCTGAAGATGATTGTCAAATTTTTATTAAATCTTGAATACAAAGGGGGAGATTGTTAGTGTATTTTATTGTATCCAAGATTTAATGAGAAAAGTCAAAGTCTGTAAAGTCAACAAAGTCAACTTTAGTGACTTGAGAGAAGTTTTGTTTAGTGTTGTGAGAGAAGCATGTTTGAGAGAAGATTCTTGTGAGAAGTAGTGTTGGTATAAATAGGCATTGTATTGTAATGTTTGTAGGAACCAAGTATCACATTGTAATTGTCAAACTTGTGACTTTAATATACATGTGATTGACTTTCTCTCTCTACTCTCTATCTCTAGATCTTATAATTGTCATATCTAAATTGAGATTAATTGTTTGATTTCTTGGATTGAATCTGGATTTTACATTTTCAGTTTCCTTGTTTTAGATAGTAGGTATAAATAGTTTTTCTTTCCTTGTTGTATTAGACAGATGACTTGAGTATTGTGTGCATTCAGAGAGAGAGATTGTAGAGAGAGAAAGAGAAGCTTAGAGAGAGAAAGTTGTAAACTGAATTTGTAATTGTTTGAATTGACATTGAATTGAATCAGGTAGTTAATCATCCTGTTTTGTTAATTGTTTGTGTGATTAGAATCTTGAAACAAGGACACACAATTGGTACCAGAGTAGATCTAATTGAAATCAAATCAAGAAAACGAGTTCGTAACTGTGGTTTTAGAGTTCAGATTCATCTTTGAGTTCTCGTGTGAATTTTTGAGGTGTAATAGATTTGTTTGTGATCGTAGAGTATATTTTAGAATGAAAATGTATAGGTGAATTGGATTTTAGCACTGTAATTTTCATCATTGTTGAGATTTCTTTGAGTTTGAGTTTCACGAGTTCACGAGCACTGTATTGGATCGATTTGTATCTTTGAATGTATTTTGTTGAAATTCAGTGGTAGGAAGTTGTTCTAGATGTGTTTGTGATCTAATTGTCAAAGTTTGAGTTCGAAATTCGAAGTTTAAGTTGGATTTTGGACAGATCAGATGAGTTTTTCTTCGAAAAATTGAAGAACTTGCAAACTTGATCAAGAACTCGCATGATTCATCCCAAGAACTCGCAAAGTTCTAAGTTTTCGTAGATTTCTTGAAGAATTCGTAGAAAGCTTCAGAATTCGTTGAGATCATCAGATTTCGCATTGTGATATTTCTGAAAATTTATAAGTACAGAATTCGCAGTACTCTGTATTGCGAAAAGTCAAGAATTCGTAATTGAGTCTATTGCGAATTACGTAGTATTCGCAGAGGGTTAATTCGAAAAATTTTAAATATAGAATTTGCTATTGTCTTTATTGCGAATTGTAAAGGATTCACATTACTCTATGTTGCGAATTGCTCAGAATTAGAAGATTTTTCAAGAAATTTCTTTCAAGTACAGAATTCGTATTAGACTTGTCTACGAATTCTTTGGAATTCGTAGAAGTGTAGTCTACGAATTCTTAGTGTTTTTACGAAAAGTTTTTGAAAACTTCAAGTGTAGGATTCGTAAGCCTCTGACTTGCGAATTTATTTTCTTGACTTGCGAATTCTGTTTGTTCTTTTAAGATTGCAAATTCTAAATTCAATCTTGCGAATTACTTGTGTTTTATGTGTTCGTTGCAAATTCTTTGTACTTCTAGTGTATTCTGCGAATTCTAGACTTAGTGGATTTCAGAAATTCCTTTGTCTAGTTCATTTCAGTGTTATTCAATATTTTTGAGATTTCATTTGGACTAACGATCAAATTCAAGTTCTTTTTGTAACAGATAATTCAAGATGGGATATTTTTCTGATGTTGATGAACAAAAGATTCACAAGCTCGAATTAGAGAATAAAAATCTTGCTTCTTTAGTTGACTATTATTCAAAGCGAGCAAAGAGATGTTCTGATGATAGGAAGTTACTGAGAGAAGAAGTTAGTGCGTTAAAGATTGTTAATGAAGAACTTCTGAAACAGACTTCTAGTCTTTATGAAGAAAAAGTGTTGATTTTGGAAGCTGAAAACACTAAGTTAAAAAGCAAGCTCTCAAACTTAAAAGATCAAATTGTCAAATTTCAGCAAACAGGGTGTGCAAATGAAAAGAATATCTTTGAATTAGAACTGAAAATTGTTGAAGAAAGATCAGTTTTTGAGAATAAAAAGAAAGAGTTTGCTAAGAAATTCTCAGAGTTTTCTAGAAAATGTGCTGATGAGAAGAAAACGGTTGAGCTGAAATGTATAAAGCTTTCTCAACAGATTTCAGAATTTGAGAAAGTAATCATTTTGGAAAGAGAAAAGTTTGATAAAGAGAAGAAGACCATAGAACAGAGGAATGTTGGCATTTTTAAAGAAATATCTGGTCAAAGAAAGGATGCTGAGAAAGATTTTGAAGATGAAAGAAATATTTTTGAAATTGAGATCAAGAAGCTTACAGAGAAGTTATCTGAACTGTCTGAATGTGCCTTGAAAGATCAGAAAGCGAAATCTGAATTCCAAGAGAAGATTGACATACTCATTGAAGAAAAGAACAGTTATTTTTCAAAGATAAAAGAGATTGAAAACATTGTTTCAAAGGTGGTGGTGACTGAGCAAACGATTCTAGAGTCACAAATCCACATACTTAGAAATGATTCAGCTGATTTCAAAAAGGCTGCTGCAAGCTCAAATCAGAAAACTATTTCTACAAGAAGGTTAGTTAAATCATTTGATTAGATTCGTACAACTAACATTTTCTTTGATGAAAATGTAGATGGTTCAGATACATACAAAATAAGAAGAAGATGAAGAAGAACTGGTATGGAAAGTGAAACCAGTTGAAGAAGAAAAGAAAAATGAGAAGAAAGCTGAGAATAAAGGAAAGAAGATATGTGTACATGAGACTAAAGCCAAGAAGAACAGTGTGCAAAAAGGTAAACCTGATCATGTCTACTCGAGAGATCAGTTAATCAGGTTGTCAAGTAAGAAATATTATTGTTCTTATTGTCATACACAAGATCATGTTCACAAAACTAGTGATCATTACTGGTATGGTTCTTACTCTATTACTCCAAATAGAACTGCAACTCACAAATATGGACCCAAATACCCGTGGGTACCAAAACCGAAAGATGAATCTGTGTTGCAGGCATCTCAAGTCAAGGGGGAGTAAGAGAACCAAGGCTTCTGAATATCACAATTCAGGACTCGTACTTCAATGATCAAAAGGATATGATACTCCCGGGCTAATATGAAGATGTACTCCGATACTCAGATGATGAAATCAACTTTCAAGGGGGAGTACATATGTTTCTGGAAATATGTATTCGGAAAATATGGCGAACTACACTTCAGGAGGAGTTGTAGATCTCTATCATGTTCTTTTTCACTGACAAATTATAGATGCATATTTTCAAGGGGAGTATGAATTATGATTTCTGATTACTTCAGATCAGAACTCGTTCACTCAATGTTTTACTGCTTTCTGTTGTTTAATTTTCAATAAATTTGTGAATAAAGTTGCTTTGACGTGACTTTGAAACTTTTGCTGATTGAGAGGATGCTTACAAACTCATATCATTATGACTTTAAGCTTGACTTCATGAGATTTAAGACTGAACGATAAAGGTTAAATTTCTTATCTTAATCTCATATATGGTTGAAAGAAGGACAACTTTCAATCATAGAAAACATATTCTTAAATGTTCAAACCACTTCCCGATTCTTAAACAGATTTCATGAATTGGAAGTGTGATTTTAAATGTTTTCATTTTATTTGAGTTTGAATGTTTTACAAACTGTGTGTTTCCAAAGATAAATACTTGCGTATTGTCTTTCCTATATACTTTCAAGTATTCACACACACCAGTTTGACTTATTGTTCACATTGTTTTTACCATGTCTCAAATTTGAAACATACTTTTCGATGGTAAGACACCCCGCTTGCATTTCAACGAATATTGAGCGTTATTTCATTTCTAAACGTTCATTCCAAGAATGTCTATATTTTGTTTCATATAGACGATATCCATTATTATTGACCATAAGCTTTGATTGCTATATCATTTGATTCTGATCATTTTCATACAATGTCAGATTTTTTCAAACTAGTCTCTTGCATTCATATTCATTCATTCAATTTACTTGTTTGAAAATACTTCATTGTTTCAAATGCTCAAATTGTCATGATTCCATCTATGAGCATACAAATATCTGACCCATGTTTTCCATGTCTTAATTTTTCAAGTTAAACTATCTTCAGCAACATCGGCTTTATAGGACAATACGGGTTTCTTTGTGCTAGGACTTAAATGAAAACTTCTATGGATTCACGATTACCAGTGTCTCCTACTCTAGAAGTTAATCCATAGTGATTGAGTGTGTGTGGGTCCTTGTGATTGAACACGATCTTTACCAGATAAATCAAACAACAAACAAGATAGATAAACCAACCTGTTTGATTAACAACAATGGATTACAAGATTGATGTTCTTCACTGTTTAAGCTCTCTCACTTCCTCTCTGATGTTGGCGATGATAGGATTGTGTGAGAGTAATCAGTTTTTGAGATATATCAGATCTCACCTAACTTCTAATACTAACATAATATCTAAACTAGATATTATGTAAAACAAAATATCCTAAACTAAATATCTATTATTAGATATTTAGGACTAATATTAAATACTATAATTAACACAATAATTAACTTTGACATTTATTACAAACGTAACATTAGACTAATATCGAGAGTGGCTTTTCAGCTTTATCTTCAGATTCCAGTCTTCAGATTGGATGATCTTGAATTCAATAAATCTATGATCTAACAATCTCCCTCTTTGGATCAAGATCTTCAAAAAAAATTTCTCTCTAATCAGCATGTCTTCAAAATACTAGCTCTAAACTTGTGTTGTTCCCCATTTCTTGTGTAGCTCTTCTCCCCCTTTTTGATGAAAAGTGCAACGAGTTCATCAAAAACTTTATGTCAATAAATGTCTATCTTAAGGAGCTTCTGATCCGTCAATTCAAAAGATATTCATACAGATCTTTTCAAATCCAGACAAAATAATCGTGTAACACCTGAATCAACAAATGGATCAGTTAAAATGCCTGTCAATAACACTAAGTCACTGTGTGTAACGAATACACATCGGAAAGGAGCTTTTTGATGTTCACTCCCCCAGGTCTTCCATTCAATCATTGAAACAACACAAAGGTAAATTCTATGAACGTTATGACAAAGAAAAAAATTCCTTGGGCTAGATATAAGGCTTAATATTGTGTAAACCACTGAGACAACAGTAAGTTAAACATAGACGCAATGTGCATGGTTGAAGTGCGAAGGTGGGGCAGACTTCCTTCTTTTCAATATCCAGATTTTCCAAATGAAAATCAGATAGTAAATGTGCTGCTTCCTCTTTGAAAATGAAACATTTTCCTTTTAAGAAGAAAATGAGTAGCTAGTGGGGTTAATCAAGAGTTGGCATGGGCTAGTTGCCTGTTCCAATAATGTTCACCAAAGAAATGTGAAACACTAGAAATGTGGTTGCCCGACTCAGAAAGTAGTTGGTGTAGAGTTCTGATATTCTTTTAACTCTGTTCTCACACCCTCTTTCTTTTAAAACATTCAGTTTACTTCTAACCGAATTCTCTTTTTCTGTATATCTCATCACACATCCCACACTCATTTCTTTTGATTTCTCACACTCAATCACTATGGATTAATCTCTTGGGTTGGAAACACTGGTTAAAGTGTATCCGTAGAAGTTGTGTTAAGTCCTAGCATAATGAAATCCGATGTTTTCCTATAAAGCATATGATGCTCAAAATGGTTTAACTAACCTTAGTTAAAGCACAAAGTAGATCCTGAAAACATTAAAATGCACACTTCCAATTCATGAAATCGGTTTGAGATTCGGGAAGTGGTTTGAACTTTTAAGAACAATGTTTTCTATGATTGAAAGTTGTCCTTCTTTCAACCATATATGAGATTAAGATAAAGGATTATACCTTTACGTGCGATCTTACATCTCATGAAGCTAAGCTTAAAGTCATAAAGATATGAACATGTAAGCGTCTCTCAAAAACTGCAAAAGTCTTAAAGTCAAGTCAAAGTAACGTTATTCACCGAAATTAAAATACAAAAAGCAGTAAAACAATGAATGTACGAGTTCTGATCTGAAATAATCATAAGTCATAAGTCTTTACTCCCCCTGAAATTATGCATCCAAAAATATGTCAGTTAAAAAGATATGCATTAAAATTTCAGACAAATATGTACTCCCCCTTGAAGGTTGATTTCCTCATTCGAGTATTGGAGTACAATTCTCATATCAGCATAGGAATAAAGTCTTTTGATCACTGAAGTACGAGTCTGAAACTGTTGTGTTTAGAAGTCAAACTTCGTTGAAGTACGGGTTCTAAGTTGATTTACTTAGAAGTCATCGTCTTGACATTTAAGTCCGGGTCTTGAACTGCTGTATTCAAGAGCCATATGTTGACATTGATGTCCGGGTCTTGAGCGGATTTACTCAATAACCATAGTTCTCCTACTCCCTTTTGACATTAGGCACCTGCAACACAGATTCATCCTTTTTCTTTGGTATCCACTTGTATTTAGATCAAACTGTGTTAGTTGCAGTTCTTATGGGAGTAATTGAGTAAGAACCATACTAGTAATGGTCACTTATTTTATTAACATGATCATGTGTACGACAATAAGAACAATAGAATTTCTTACCTGACAAACTGATTAATTGATCTCTCGTGTAGACAAAATCAGGTTTACCTTACGCGCATTGTTCTTCTTGGCATTATGCGTTTGTACACATGAGTTTTTCAATTTTAGCTCATCTTTCTTCTTTTCTTCCTTCTTTTCTTTAACTGGTTGCCTTTTTCCAAACAGTTCAGCTTCTTTGTAGCTGCTTCTTTTTCTTTGATGTGTACCTGAACCATCTGTATTTCTCTCAAAGAAAAGGTTAGTATTACGAATTTGATCAGAAGATTTAACTGACCTTTTTGAAAAAACAGTGAGGAGTCAAAAAGAAATGAGTGTGGCTTGTGTGACGAGGTAAAATGGAAAAGAGAGTTTGGTTAGATGTGAGCTTAATGTTTAAAAGAAAGAGGGTGTAAGATCAGAGTAAAAGAATATCAAACTCTGCACCAACTACTTTCTGAGTCGGGCAACCACATTACTAATGTTTCCCAATTCTTTGGTGAACGTTATTGAAACAGGCAACTAACCCATGCCAACTCTTGATAAAAACCCCACCAGCCACTCATTTTCTTCTTAAAAAGAAAATGTTTCATTTTTTTCTGGGGACGCAACATATACTCTATCTGATTTTCATTTGGAAAATCTGGATATTGAAAAAGAAGGAAGTCTGCCCCACCTTCGCACTTCAATCATGCACATTGAGTCTGTGTTTATCTACTGTTGTCTCAGTGGTTTACACAATGTTAAGCCTTATAAAAGCAATCATCAAGTGCTTAATTCTTTCTATCACTTGCACGAACACACAAGAAATTTGTTTTCTTGTCATAACGTTCATAGAAATTTCCTTTATGGTGTTTCGATGATTGGATGGAAGCCCTGGGGAGTGAACATCAAAAATAGCTTATTTCCTATGTGTATTCTTTACACACAGTGACTTGGTGTTACTGACAGGCATATTAACTAATTTGTCTAGATTTGAAAATATCTGGATGAATACCTTATTTTGGATCGATGGTGAATCAGAGGCTCAGTTCAAACGATCAGTGCTCAGAATTGATACTGACATTTCTTGGAGGAAGTTTTGATGATATCGATGCTCTTTTCATCAAAAAGGGGGAGATGAATTAAAGAAATGTCCGTGTCAGAAATGTCAAAGTTAAAGAATTGTTTGAGATCAAAGGATAATTGTGAAAAAAGGATGCAAAGTTGAAGATTTCTGAAGATGTGCTGAGACGTTACAGAAATTTTCTTTGATGGTTAATTTCCTAAAGCAATCCGAACTAATTCTGAAGATAATTTCTTTCCGAAGTCTGAAAGAGTTTTTGTGATAGTTTTGAAGAGATTATTGAAGATCGTTTCTACCATATTTGGGTGAGATTGTTATATTCTTTTCAGAAACGGACTTGGGAAGAATACAGTCAAAGAAAGGGGAGATTGCAATGCTTGTGCATAAAGAATAAAATTTGTTGCAAAGGATGAGATTGTACTTTTTGAGTGATGATGTCCAATCAAACCACAATCAAATAACAAGCAAGAACAATGATAATCATTGGGGAAATCATATGTGTATTGATGTCACATGTGATGGGTACAAAGTTTCTCTCTCTAGATTCTCAAAGTGTTTACAATCAAAGGCTAGTTACTACTAAAGGAAAACAAGGAAGACCTATTTATAGGTTAAACAAGGAATAAGGTAAACTTACAAAAGTCAACATAAAATGATCTAAACTAAAAATACAATAACAATCTCCCCCTTTTAGATCATTTTACAATTTTGCTCTGGTCCCATCTTCTAAAATAGATTCTTCTGATCCTAAGGTATGCTTCAAACCTCCTTATGTGCTCTCTGGAATCAATCTTCTTGTTAATATCTTCTAGCATAGCTTCCATGTTAAGAGACTCAACTATTCTTACAGCTTCATTCTTTCTTAATCTTTCCTGCTCTGACAGAAACAACTTATATACAAGCACTTTCCGCACATACTTCAAAGTACCATCTGAAAACTTAGCCAATTCTGATGCTCTCATGAACTGCTTCTTATGAGACTTGGTGTTTACATACATCACACCCAACTCTGGATATCTGGAGATCTGAAAAGGCTCTAGAACTCTGATCTTATGATGATTGAAGTTTGGTGCCAGCAGGTTTACTCTGTTCTTATTGGTTTCAATGCCAAGCTAAAAGTCAAAAGAATAAGCATAGTAGATACTCCTTGTCATGAATCTTTTAATGGCATCCAAAGCATAAGCAACAGCTTGTGATCTCCTCCTCTTACTCCTGTCTCTGAACTCATCCACAATGAACATGATGTCTGAGAAGTTCAAGTTATCAAAATCAGCTTCTGTAAAGGTACTAATCTGCATATTTTTTCTTTGAACTGTGAACTTTGGATAGTAGACATTAAGAATCTTGCATATGTGAACATTTTGAACCTGCAGAATCTCTTCTCTTTTGGCATAAGGGGAAAGACTACACATTGTCTTCATGAATCTGATGTAATTGGCTTGATAAACTTTGTCTCTATCTCCAACACCATAAAAACAAGCTTCATCAATCGGCTGCAGAGAAAAAACAAAGATTTTGGTTGACTCTTCCAGAAATGGTACTTTGAGAGACTTTCTGATGATCTCAATGAACTTCAAAGAATCTCCCTCAACATCATATCATGTATAAGGAATAGCACCAACTCTAACATCTCCTTTGAAAGTAACTTTCCCTATATCACAGATTTCATAAGAGATGAGCTCTTCTGCTTGCATTGTTTCATGTTCTGGACTATGAGCTTTTGAGAATTCCTCCACTTCCATAAGAGTAACAAAAACAGGATTTGGCTTTAACTGTATAGAGGTTTTAGCTGCACTTAATATCTTTGGACTATTTGGGTTTCGAATGTAAGGAAGTGCACTAGCTTATGCTTTGGCTGCTTCTTCTTCTTCTTTTCTTAATTCAGATTTAGCTTCTCGGACTATCTGTCTTTCCTCCTTTTCTCTTTGCTTTCTTTCTTTGTATAGATTATTCCTGAAGTCTTGGATATCAATAATGATTGGCCTTTCTTCTTCTAGATCTTTTGGTTTGGGCTTTGAGGTAGGAATTCTTGATCTTTTTGACTTTCTGGGCTTATCAGCTTTTGGTTTCTGCTTGGGTTGATCAGTTGGTTATTCAGAATCAAAATCTTTAGGCAAAGGAAGAGCAACTCTTGGTTCAGAAGCATCAAGGTTTTCAGGGACAAAGAAGTTTCTTGTAGGAGAGACAATAGGAATAGCAGTCAAGATTTCATCTTCATCAAACAGTCTGTAGGTTGGTGGAGCATAATCAACTGTACTATCAATCTGTGCAACCTCCACAACTTCAGCTTGTTGAACTGGAAAAGTTTGATCAAGATCTGCAATCTCTTCATCTTGACTGTCAAGATCATCAAAATTCTCATCTAAAGTTTCTCCAAACAAATCATCAAGCACATTCTCACTTTGACTCAAATTTCCTTGAGCAATTGAATTCTGTACAAATTCTTCAACTGTAACTGAATTCTCTGGATCTGGCCCTTCACTTTGAATATTGTGCTCAATAACGTTCATTCCTTCCTGCTTTACTTTCCAATAACTGTCATACCTAGCAGCAGCCTGTTCATCATCATCACTTTCATAATCATCTAGGTTCACAAAGTTTTCAGCAGTAACTCCCAACATCTCCATAACTTCCTCAACTGTGGCAATCGCAGGCTTTTCAACCCTTGATTCCGTATTGTCATAGATCATCAACTCTACTTCAGCTTCTGGAACATTCTCATTCAACTGTTCCTTTTCTGACTGTTCTCCATGTGTAGTTTCAGCTACTTCAGTCCCCTGCTCCTCAACAGTAGCAATAAAAGTATCTTCTGCATTTTTCTGTCTCTTATTCATCTCCCCCTCATGATCTTCATCAGAATCACGATCATGCATTTTCTTTAAAACTGCATCAGATTGAGCCTTGCAAGAAAGTTGTACTGCTGTGGTTAGGTCCTGTAAGTGCTTTTCAAATGAATCTTTGAATTGGTTGAACTGAGATTGTGTAACATAATCTACTGGAACTTGAGAAACAATTGGTTGGGATTGTTGTCTCAATAATCCAATAAGATGTGCTTCAGTTTGATCTGTTGGAGCTTCGGATAACAGCTGGGCTAGAAGTAAAGTTTTCAACTCAGAAACGGATTGAACTGGTGGTGGATGTGGAACAAATGGTGGTGGAAGTGTTTGCTTAGGCTCCTCACCAACTGGATTTTTCCCTTTCAACATTCTAAACACCTTTCCAATCTCCTCCTCAAACTTTGCAGTTGCTTTATTCATCTCCGACTGAAATTTCTGCGATAACGAGGTTTCAACGACCTTTAGGGCGTCATTGAGAAATTCCCTTGAAACGAATTCGGGTAAAGTAACACCGGGGCTACTCAAGCTTCCCGTTAACACAGTTGTTGAAGATACAACAATGTGGCTTGTTCTCAAAGCTGGCATAACGTTAGCAATGACAGGATTTCCACCTGATCCTCGTAGTCCGGATTGCGGATCTACTACAGATGTTCTGACCGGGTCAATAAGACGATCGGTGATAGCAGATATAATTGGTTGTGTCCTAGGAATAAAAACATTTGTAACAATTGGCTCTAGACTCACAGGTGCATTGAAAGAAGTCAAACTCGGGGGTAACTGAGTTCTTGTTTCAATACCTTCCATTTCCGAGTGAAAGGCAGATAGAGTATTTGCTAAATCCCCATGTAAAGATGAGACTATAGCCTTTTGAGAGGCAATAGAATGGATGGTTGAGGTGTGCATGTGCATTAGTGGGCGACTAATGTCTGTTTCAATACCTCATGCTCGCAACACATGCGGCGAGGTAGTAGATGTGGCTGCCCTTCTAGAATGGTAAGTTTGGATATACACACGCTCACCATGTTCTTTTTCTACATTCACTCTAGTCCTCACATTTTTTGGGTTTTCAACTAATACTCCCTCTTCCTGCTTTATAGCTCCAAAGTCAGAAACAATATTCCTGATTGTTGAATCAACACCTTCCAAGTCAATATGTCTTGCAGTAGAACCAAGACTTTAGTGTAATGAAACATTCTCCAAAAATCCAAATCTATGACCCATGTTATCATCAATATTAACATTCTGATCATTTCCTTGATCTGCTGCATCCTGTGTTGATGTTACTGAAGGTACCGAAGTACTAGAAGAGCTTGCTTGTCCAACCGATATAGTTCTCTCAGAGTTTTGACTTTCAATGGGATTCTCTTCCTGAGTGCCCAGTTGAGGAATGATAGCAATCTCAGGTTGAGATGTAGGAATCACTAAATGCGTGGCAGATTGTGCCTGTGTTCCCACACACTCCAGTACAGAAATCTGACCCACTCCTGAATCCCTCTCTATATTTTCTCTCTGCTCACTTTCCCGTTCAACTACTCCCGTAGTATGTTGAACCCTCACCGACTCCGCTCGTCTAACTGCTTCTGAGTCCTGGGTAGGGATCTCCGGCTCTGGCAATCCCATGGACTCCCTATATTTCCTAACACTCGGAGCATTCGGATCGGCATAAGCAAGCAGTGTAGCAGGAACTGGCATCTCAAAAGTGAAGGATTGCTTCTGCTTTTGAAGATGTGTCATTTCATTTTCTGGGGCACTTTCATGATGTAATCTCTTTGGAACATCTCGGCTGGATCTCAAAATGCCTCGGACAATAAGATGTAAAAATCTCTGATAAGGCACATATTTTGGCTTCTTTGAATGTCTCTTGCTCAGAACTTTCTCATACAGCTCAGTCTAGATGGCCACAACATAATCAACATGCAAATCATAGATGATAGCATGGAACAATCTTAGAGTATGAATATTAGTGTTGTCATGCCCAGAATGTCGTGAAGTTAAGCACTTTTTGATCACTGAGAAAAACTGATAATAGAATGGAGGCGGATTTGACTTCCTAAAGTCACTCATCTTTCAAAGATTTCCAACATATCCTTGAGCACTAATACCAGCAAACATTTCATGATCTGTAGGATAAGGATCAAAAGTTGTCTTTCCTTCTCTTGAATCTGGCAAAGGTAGATCAAGAAGCAGACGAAGTCTTTGATAGGTTAGGATGGATGTGAAGTTATCAATGTGAATGGTGAAATACTTTATGTTGCCTTACACTACATGCTCAATGGTTCTCCATGCTTGTTGTAAATAGATCATTGGTACAGTTGCAGTTGCAGTTAAGGCAGTGCAGATTGGATGGTTTTTCAGTATCTCCTTTATCAATGGCTTGACCATGAGATTGTCAAATATCACATGATGATTATTTGGTGACAAAGAGAGATAATCTTGAGGATTGATCAATTGAAGATCTTGGTCAGCACCAACTTTAGAAAAATGGGATCGGGAAGAAGGCATGAGCATCACCCGTGACACAATCGGATCATGTTCATCCATCTGAACACTTTGATCATGAATATTTTCCTCCGCCATTGATTTCCAGAAAAATATCAAAAGTATTGGATAAAATCCAACATGTCAGTATAAATCCAAAAACTTGTTTTCAGAAAACCAATTTTGAAGTACAAAACAATGTACTATGAGATATTACAATTGAAAGCACAGTAAGTTGCAGAAAAACAAAATGCAACTTCAGATGAACAACTTAATAACAACACACAAGACACACAAAATGACAACAACACTTACCACTTTGTAATTTATTCCGTCAAAATAATGTTTTAAAAAAAAATTAAATCTGGAAATTACTTATAATACTGATTCTGCAAAGATAACCAAAACTCTTGACTATCGAACTTTTATTATTTTAAAATTGGAACCAAATTAGAACTTTTCAAAACTTGGATTTTCACTTTTTAAAAAAAACCGTTCATTTGAAAACTTTGAAATTCAAATTTGAATTTCAAAATTCAAAATGAAATTACTTTTTCAATTCAAGAAACTGATTTAAAACAATCTTTAACAAATAAGAACCAGAAATGAACTTCATAACAGATTAAAGGTTCATATTTGATAGAATAAATTCCATGAGTCCATTTCTTGTTCAGTTCAAATCCAGAAGTTCAGGTTCAGATTCAAATCTAGTTCTTGTTCAGTCTTTTTCAGTTCAAAAGTTCAAGGCTTTAATCCAAGAGATGAACAGTGCACTTTAGAACATGAGTTCAAGTCAAGTTCAGTTATGTCGTTCATGTACAGAATCCCAAAAGCTAAGGAAACCTGCAAGAATCATTCTATTGAACAAAAACCCAGATTACAAACAAGTACGATTTCGAAATACAAAACATTAGTTTGAAAGAATAAACCCAAAAGTATTAGTGTCTGTCGTTTTAAAAACATCAAAGAATCAGGAAGATGAACAGATAAGAAGAACTGAATCGACAAACCAGAAAAAAAATTGAAACGCTAGTTCTTTGAAGGAATCGAGCAGAAATAAAGAACAACTAATCAAGAATACATATACAAGATAACCTACACTGATTCTTCGAAAGGGATGATCTGAAAAGATGAAAATCGCAAGATGAGTTGAGAGAAAAATTCGCAAGTGATGAAAAGCGCTAGTTGATAATGAGAGAAGTGAAGAGATAGAACCTATATATACTCTACAAAACGCGCTAGTCACAGAACTTGCAAGTCAAATCCTTCGCAAGTCATTGTTCATTCACAGAACTCGCAAGCCCAATAACTTACAAGTCACTGTTTATTGTACAAAACTCGCACACAACGCACGAATTGAGTTTTTCTTCTCTCATATCAAGAAAACAAGGTATTTGTCTCAAACATTGACAAATATGTTTGTGTTTTTCACTCAAGAAACAATTTAAGTGAAAAATACGTGAAACACGCAAGCCTAAGGAGTAAGAAAGTTGAAACTCGCAGGCTGAAAGAAATTTCTCGCCCAAACTCGCAAGTAACGCCTTGCGCGTTTTTGAAACTCGCATGCCTCAACTACTGCGTTTACCCAAACTCGCTATCTTCACCTTGCGCGTTTACCAAACTCGCTAGCTTCACCTTGCGCGTTTACCAAACTCGCTAGCTTCACCTTGTGCGTTTACCAAACTCTCTAGCTTCACCTTGTGCGTTTACCAAACTCCCTAGCTTCACTTTGCGCGTTTATCAAACTCGTTAGCTTCACCTTGCGCGTTTATCAAACTCGCTAGCAATGCCTTGCGCATTTGGTGAACTCGCAGACTATGTCTTCCGCGTTTAAGCGTAAGCATAGTGCTTTGCGCATTTCCATACTTAGAAAAATTTTGAGAATTTTTTTTCTTCAGAAAATGAAATCTTTCCAACAATGAAAACTTTAACTTTCCCAAAATAGCAACTTTGCAAAATTGACTTTTTAGCACAAAACCAGTATTTTTCTCAGGAATTTTTTTTTCAAACCATTCAGATCTTTTAAATATATATACACATTTACAGACTTTTGCATTAAGCTCCCCCTTGAAGTATGCACACATCTTGATTTCTCCCCCCTTGATTTTTGCTGTGAAACACAAATCATTAAGTACGAGTCCTGATCTGATGTGATCAGAAGTCATAGTCCAGTATAGAAACCTGTAAAACAGACAAATCTTTGGTACTCATTGAACATGAGTCCAGGTTTGTTGGTCCCGAAGGTGCTTAACAAGTTTGTAGAAAGGGGGGGGGGTTGAATACAAACACAGAAATTAAAGTTTAATAAATTGTTTATTGATAAATCAAACTAAAATTTACAAGTTTGTTGCGGAATAAGATTAAGACAGACTCAATCTAAACAAACTTAAGAAACACTAAGATGATTGCACAAGAAATTCAGAGAATGGGGGATTAAGAGAGATAGAAAACAAGGGTTTCTATATGGAGTTCAAGGATTGAGCACACTCTCAGATGGAGAGGTAATATTTCTATTTATACCCTATGCATTAAATGCATGGCAGGGCACTTTACACGTGGCGTTCAGTGATTGGCTTTGGGAGTCTGACTTTGGGAGACATGCTTTCGGCCGTATTATGAACAGTGTAGTTGACAGAGTTGTTGTACGATTTGTGGCAGAGACGTGTCCGTTCTGACACATCGTACTGGTTGTGCAAGGTAAGACAAAAGGAGACTTGAGGCATAAGCTACGTGATCTTTTGATCGCTGAATATCTCTTCCTTCAGAGATATAAAGTTCAGCTATCGCTGAAGCTTTTCCTCATGTTCCTTCGCGTATAAGTAGAGTCGTCTTTGCTTCACTGATATCCGCATCAGGTCACTAGTAGACTTGTCTTTGTTCAGTGGCTTCGTCTTTGATTCAGCTATGAACATATGTTGACGCGAGACATGTCTTTTGGGATTACGTTGCTGTTTACATCAGAGACTACCAGCGATAACTGAATAGACTCAGTTTGATCGCTGATAGTGAAACACTAATACATATGAAATGTTTACAAGAAAGGTCATCAGCGATAACTGAACAGACTCAGTCTGATCGCTGATGGTGAAACACTAATACATATTAAAACGTAATTTTCACTAAGTATAGAAGAGGGTCGTTATCAAATCACTGAGAGAGTTTGGATCAACAAGGTTTGTTAACAGTATCCAGCTTCTTGAAATTGAGTAAATGAATTACAAAATCATACCAGATGTAAAGAAATACTCCCCCTAAGAAATATAAAGAATGATGTAACTATTCATTAAGATTCAACATACCAAGTTTGCTGACTAGAAAAGTAAATCTCTTTTCATCAAGAGGTTTTGTAAACAAATCAGCAATCTCAAGATCAGTTGAAACAAAATGCATTTCTACATCACCTTTTTCAACATGGTCTTTGATAAAGTGATACCCGATATCTATGTGCTTCGTTTTTTAGTGTTGCACAGGATTTGATGTGATTGCTATTGCACTCTTGGAATCACAGTAGATTGGTACCTTATGAAAAGTATATCCATAATCTCTCAGCTGGGTTCTCATCCACAGAACCTGTGAACAGCAGCTTGCAGCCGCAACGTATTCCGCTTCAGCTGTAGACGTGGATACACAATTTTGCTTCTTTGATGACCAACTGACCAGTTTATCTCCTAGACAGTGACATGCTCCTGATGTACTTTTCCTGTCTAATTTATTTCGTGCATGATCTGCGTCAGTATATGCAATTAATTCAAACTTAGAATCTTTTGGATACCAAAGGCCCAGATTTGGTGTACCTTTGAGATACCTCAATATTCTTTTGACAACAGAAAGATGAGACTCTTTAGGATTTGCCTGATACCTTGCACAAAAACATGTTGCAAACATAATATCTGGCCTACTTGCTGTCAAATAAAGAAGAGAACCAATTATACTTCTGTAAGTATGTTGGTCTACTGATTTTCCGGAGATATCAGCATCCAACAGACTGCCAGCTAGCATTGGAGTTTTCATGGGTGAAGTAGAGTTCATGTCAAATTTCTTCAACATGTCTCTGATATATTTAGGCTGATTTATAAAAATTCCTTCCGGGTTTTGCTTAACTTGCAGGCCTAAGAAAAATGTGAGTTCTCCCATCATTGACATTTGAAAACGCTTTTTCATGATATTTTCAAATTCTACGCACAATTCTTGTGAAGTAGAACCAAAAATTATGTCGTCAACATAAATTTGTACAAGTATCAAATCTTTACCTTTCTTTTTGAGAAATAAAGTAGTATCGATTGTACCTTTCCGAAAACCTGACTCGGTTAGATAGACTGATAAGGTTTCATACCATGCTCTTGGCGCTTGTTTTAATCCATACAGTGCCTTATCAAGAACATAGACATGATCTGGAAACTTCGGATCCACAAAGCCTTATGGTTGAATCACATAGACTTCTTCATGAAGAATGCCGTTGAGAAAAGCAGACTTCACGTCCATTTGAAATACTTTGATATTCTTGTGAGCCGCATAAGCAAGAAAGATTCTTATGGCTTCAATCCGAGCAACAAGTGCATAGGTTTCGTCATAATCAATCCCTTCTTGTTGATTGTAACCTTTTGCAACTAGTCTTGCTTTGTTCCTCACGATAATTCCAGCCTCGTCCTTTTTGTTTTGGAAGACCCACTTTGTTCCAACAATTGATTTGTCTTTGGGTCTTGGTATCAATCTCCACACTTTGTTTCTTTTGAACTCATTCAGATCATCCTACATTGCATTAATCCAATCTGGTTCCTTTAAAGCTTCTGAAGGCTTCTTTGGTTCAATGTTTCTCAGAAAACTTGAAAACATGCAGAAATTGGTTGTTGCCGGTAGAAAAGCAGATCTGGTAGTCACTCTAGCAGACGGGTCACCAATTATGTTTTATGGAGGATGATTCCTTGTCCATCTGTGTCAACTTGGTAATACATCAACCTCTGTTTGATTATTAGAAGAATCAAACTCATCTTGTATTGTTGGTTCTTCAGGAGTTGAGGTAATTTGAACTTCTGATCCTTCTGAAGAAGATACAATTGGACTTGATGTGCTTTGCAATGGAATAGCTTCTGCAATGGGAGTTTCCAACACATTTCCTTCAGATGTAGATGGAATATCTTCATTATTTGTTAAAGTTGTGTTGTCTGAAACTTCTCCATTATCTTCAGAGGGTCCGGATATATCTGCAGTTGTAGTAGATGTATCAGTGATAGGTATATCATTTTGACCTTGTATGTTCTGAAAGTCATCAAATGCATCATAAAACAGTAAATCTAAATCTGAATCAGTAAAAGATTTAGAAATCTCAGTCTGTTTTGAAGCAGGTTCCACACTGGTTAATATGGAAGCTTTATCACTAGATCCAAGTTCTGAACTGCTTTGTTCAGAAATTATTGTCTTTGATTCGTCAAAGGATACGTTGATGCTTTCAATCACTGAACTCGTTCTTGTGTTGTAAACTCTGTATGCTTTGGAGGTTAGCGAGTAACCAATAAAAATTCCCTCATCAGCTTTCTCTTGGAATTTGGCTAGATTTTCTCTATCATTCAGCACATAGCATCTGAATCCAAACACACGAAAGAATTTAACATTTGGTTTACGACAATTAATAATTTCATAAGCAGTTTTATTTAAGCGCTTATTAATAATTGTCCTGTTTTGTGTGAAGCATGCAGTTGTTACTGCTTCAGCCCAAAGAAGATGTGGTAGACTTGAATATGCAAGCATTGATCGTGCTGCCTCCACCAAAGTTATGTTCTTCCTTTCCACAACGCCATTTTGCTGTGGTGTCATTGCAGCCAAGAAGTTGTGTGAAATACCAACTGAATCCAAATATGTGTCAGGATCGATTTCTTAACAAGAATAAAGTCTCAGAAACAATATCAAAGAAGTTGCGGAATAACACTTTGATATTCAATGTAACAGTAATCAAAACAGTATATGATTAATAACTTGCAAACTTGTATTAAAATCACAAGATTACACACACAACCTCAATCTTGAAGAACAAGCTCTTTCAAGACGAATTCTACTTCTCTAGAATTAGGATCTATGCCTTGAGGTTGATTCTTTCTAAAACAGAAAACTTAGAATTAAATCTATCTTAAAACTGTTCTGTCAAATCTATACAAATACTGAACAAAAAGATATTAACAAAAAAATAGAATATCTTCAGTATATCTTGCATAGTTATCTTCAATCCTTCCATGAATATCTTTATTCTTTACAGCTGTCATCCTCTTCATCCAGATCTTCAATTCATAAGCAGCACTAATCATAAACAGCATTAACTCCTAAGCAACACTAACCTCTAGCAGTACTAACTAGCTAAGCAGTACTAACTTTGTTCAAGCAACACTAACTTTGACTAGCAGTATTAATTCTACTAAGAGTAGTAATACTCAGCAGTATTAACTTTGAAGTCTTCTAGCAGTAGTAATTCTTAACTAGCAGCATTAACCATACTTAAGCTTTTCTTCATTTCCCAACAATCTCCCCCTAACTTGACTTTTAGGAAGAGAAGTCAAGTTCTTCAGATCTGATCTTCAAGATGCTCCCAAAACTCCATCATGGCCTAAATTCCAGTATTTGCATCCAACCCTAAACTCTGATTTATTGTTCTTTGGATCAAATATTTAGCCATTTCTGAATCTGGAATACATCCTAGCTTCTTCTTCAGCATGGCATGAAGCTTTAATCTGCTATGGTTGTACACTCTATCCACTAGAAAGTATTCAGTGTGATTCAAATCCAAAGTCACTGCATATACTCCACTAGTTTCATATAGAGTCCAATTGCTGACATATTTGAACACATTCCTGATCACATGCTCTACTTCATCAGGCTTGAACATCATACACAGATACTCCATCACCAGTTTTGTAATTGAAATTTCTGGAGCCTTCAGTATATCTGCATACAACTTCATTCCTATCTCAAACATTTCTTCAAGGTCTGACCTAGAGCATGTTCTTACAATCTTTGCCCAAGTATTGAACACCTCATACTTTTCATCCTTCCTTTTGAGCCTTATGTATTCCTTTCCATCCACTATCAATGTATCCCAAAGAATAACCTCAGGAGGCTTAACTCCTACAGGTTCTGCTGAAATTGGTTCAGGCACTTTGTCCATCACTACCATATACATATTTACATCATCTGTACTTGATAGCTTTTTCTGTTTAGATGACTCAGGTGCCCCTTCTTCTTCAGCAACCTTCTCAACCTCTCCTTCAGCTATTCTAGGCTTCTTGGTTGACTTTCTCCTTTCCATCATCTTGGTTCTCTTTAAAGTCCTTAGACTCTCACCCAGAGTGGCTTCTTTCTTTGGTGGTGTTTCTTGCTCATATGGAAAAGGTTTTTCTATCATGAAATCATTACTTTCTTTCATTCTCTTCTCCATCTCCACCCTGGCAGTTTCATTCCCTTGAAGCTTGGTCATTTCAGAATTGTACAACTCCTTGATCTGCTCAAATGTCATCTTGGAGAACATCTCCTTTCTGACTCCTATAGCACCCTTGAGAAAAATTATCATTTTGTTTCTCTCTTGAGTACCAAGGAAAGTCTTTGAGGGTTGTCTCTTCTTTGCAGCTGTTTTTATCACCACAGATTTCTTCAAAGATGCTGCTTTCTTTTGTGCAAGTTCAGTTGCCAGGCTTTGTTGATAGACTTCATTCAGTTCAGCAGCTAGAGCCTTTGCCATCTCCCTGTCCTTTTCAACCTGAACTCTTTCTTCCTTTTCAATATCAGCCTGCATCTTCCTGGCCAAAGCTTCATCTGATTCAACCAACCTTTGCTTTTTGACTGATTGATCAGATTCTACCATTTTTGCTTTGCCTTTGTCTTTGTTCACTTTCTTTTCTACATCTGTTTTCTTGATCAATGTCCCTTGTTCTTTGATGACTACTCCTTTGGTCTTTGAGGTGACCTTGGGAGTATCATGCTTGGCTTTAAGTAAGGTTTCTGCAATCTCCAGCTCTGTTAAAACTTCTTTCACAGTTTCTGCTGCTTTGCTTATTTCAGCAGTACTAACCATTTCTGCTGCTTTAATTGAACTAGCAACATTAATGGTTTCTGTTGCTTGCTCTGTTACTGCTGCTTGTTGTTTTATCTCTGCTTGCACTGATTCTCTTTCTGTTTCTGCTTCTTGCTCCCCCTCAACATCAAATCTCTCCCCCTCACCACCATATTTCATCCCATCAAGCTCCCCCTTTTCTGTAGCTTCTTCCATGTTGATCTCCCCCTTTTTGGGAGCATCATTCCTAGATTTCCTTCTCCTTAGCACAAATTGTCTCTTCTTCTTTTTCGGTACTAGCTTCATCACCAATTTCTTGAGTTTGGTAATCTGCACTTGTTGGGACAAGATTACCAATTTCATTTCCTCTATCTCTTTGCCTTGTTTAATAACATCCAGGTTGATGTTACCCAATGTCTCCATTAATTCATAGTAGGTATATCTGTCCTCACCTTCTCCAGAAGTGTTACCCTCTTTTGATGGATCATAGGATCTTTTTGTAGTGGAAGTCTTCTGCCTAGCAGAAGCACTATCCACCCCCTTGGTTTCTTGGCACCGGGGACCTTTGAATGATTGCTCATTCAAAGTTGCCATGGGGAAGGTCTTATGTATGTTACCACTGACCTCCTCTGAGCTAGCAGGAGTAGTGGCAGCCTTCTCACCCATATGCTCTTCCTCCTCCTCAGAGAGCACCTCCTTTGGGTTGGGAGACACCCTTGTGGTTTCCCTGTAGATATTCTCTAAGGGAGAATCCTCCCTTAGAGGGCTTAAAGGCTTAAGGGTTGATGGGACAAGAAGGGAAGGAGACTTCTTGACCTGTTTCCTTTTGTATGTTTGGGTGATTGGTGAAGTTGGTTTATCAAGAAGAGACTGGGGAATTGATTTAGGGTGGGAAGGTTGGGATTGGCTAGCAGTGGGTTGGTCTAATAGGGGCCTTGACCCTGCTGCCATACCTTCATCAGTTTGGGACACCACCATCATAGTAGAGAACAATGGGGTGTCAACTCCTTCCGAGTCCAGAGGGGATCTTTTCATGTTTGAAAAGACCTTACCTATGGGAATTCTTGGTACATATACCCCATCAAAATGAGGTATATCCGTCAATTCATGGTTAATAACTTCTTGGACAAACCTGGGGTACATATAAAAGCTCTTTTTACTTCCCAGGTTTGAGACAAGATCATTAAAAAGCATTTGGGAAAAATTATACTTTCTGGCAGTGGCTAAGCATACCAAAGCATAAGCAATGGTGCTACTGAACTCACTCCATCCAGTAGTCTTTTTAGAGATACAATGCATAAGGGTATGGACAAAGAAACGCCATTGGGGTGAAAAATTTGCTTTTGAGAACTTGAACACACCCAATGGGCCTCCATACCCCATTCTTGTAAGAGTAGCGAACAGTTCATCATTAGAGATAGAAGTTATACCAAAGACATCGTCTAGACGTAGACTGATGCGAATTACCTCTTCAGTAACTGTTAAGGGTTTGTCACACACCCTTGTTTTGATCATTTGCACACCATTCTCAGTAACAATGGTGGCATTTGCCCATAATTGCCTCTGATGCTCTATGAAGATGGTAGGAGATAGAGTGAGAGCATGGGCAATATGGCATGACTTCAGAAAGTCGACTATCTGGTGAAAACCTTCAGCTTGTTTTGGCTTTTGGAGCATCGCGATTTCATTGTGCTCGTCTATGAACGCCATGGATGCCATTGACCTTGAAGGTTCTTGCTTGAAAACTTTGAACTTGAGAGAGAAAGGGTTTAGAGCGCAAGTGAACAGTATGCAAAGAGTCGTTATGAACTTTTAGGCGGGCAAAGGGTATTTATAGTATTCGGGACATAAGCAGTAGTAACCAAGAGCAGTATTAACGACAAGCAGTATTAACTACTAGCAGTATTAACCACTAGCAGTATTAACTGATAGCAGTATTAACCACTAGCAGTATTAACGACAAGCAGTATTAACTGATAGCAGTATTAACTACTAGCAGTATTAACGACAAGCAGTATTAACTGATAGCAGTATTAACTACTAGCAGTATTAACTGAAAGCAGTATTAACCACTAGCAGTATTAACTGAAAGCAGTATTAACTGAAAGCAGTATTAACCACTAGCAGTATTAACTAACTAGCAGTATTAACTGAAAGCAGTATTAACTGAGAGCAGTATTAACTGAGAGCAGTATTAACTGAAAGCAGTATTAACTGAAAGCAGTATTAACTGTGCACTGGCAGTATTAAAAATGCTTTGGCAGTATTAACAATACACTGGCAGTATTAACAATGCACTGGCAGTATTAAAACTGCACCGGCAGCATTAATCATACTTACACTTTTAAGCTTTGTGAAGGACTGAGTACTGCTATACTTTTCCTGAAAAAGAAGATTAGGACCACCAAGAATAAAAAATATACCGGTATTGAACCACTTTTTAAGTAGGAGCTTATTCAGAGTTGATCATTCCCACACTTGTTACCAAGAAAGTGAATCTACCCACATCAAATGCTTTGGTGAATAGATCAGCAAACTGGTTGTCAGTATGAATCTTTACAACTTGAATAAGTTTCTTTTCATTACAGTCTCTTATGAAGTGATACCTGATCTCAATGTGCTTTGTCTTTGAGTGCTTGACAGGATTATTCACAATGCTAATAGCACTGCTATTATCAATAAAAATTGGAGTCTGTAGAAAGGTTACCCCATAGTCCAGCATTTGATTCTGAATCCATAAGACTTGAGAACAGCAACTTGCAGCTGCTATGTACTCTGCTTCTGTTGTAGATGTGGACACTGTGGTTTGTTTCTTGCACTGCCATGACACTAGTCTTGCACCCAAAAACTGACATCCTCCAGAAGTAGATTTCCTGTCCAAGTTTGCTCCACCTAGATCACTGTATGAGTATGCAAGTAGGTCAAATGATGAGTCATGAGGATACCAAAGTCCCAATCTGGGTTGCCCTTTGAGATATCTGAATATCCTCTTAACAGCTTGATAGTGAGATTGCTTTGGCCTAACTTGGAATCTTGCACATACACAGACTGGAAACATTATATCTGGCCTAGATGCTGTAAGATACATGAGAGAGCCAATCATGGATCTATAGTGATGAACATCCATATCCTCCCCCTCAAGATCTGTTGTTATCTGCTTGTGTGTCTCCATAGGTGTGCTGGCAGGTTTTGAATCTGAGAAACCAAACTTGGTTAGAATGTCCTGCACATACTTGGATTGGCAGATAAATATTCCATCTGACTTCTGTTGAATTTGGAGGCCAAGGAAGAAAGTAAGTTCCCCCATGGAACTCATTTTGAACCTTTGATGCATTAGTTCCTCAAACTCCTTGCACATGTTGTCTCTTGTAGATCCAAAGATGATATCATCTACATAGATTTGGACCAGCAAGATATCCTTCTTCTTTCTCTTGATAAATAGAGTCTTATCAATGACTCCTCTTTCAAATCCATTTTCCAAGAGATAGGATGACAGAGTGTCATACCATGCTCTTGGAGCTTGATGCAGTCCATAAAGTGCTTTCTTCAATTTGTATACCCTGTCTGGATAGCTTGGGTTTTCAAACCCTGGTGGTTGACAGACATATACTTCTTCTTCAATTGAGCCATAAAGAAATGCACTTTTCACATCCATTTGATAGACTTTGAATTTCATATAAGAAGCATAAGCCAGGAATAATCTAATTGCTTCTATCCTCGCCACAGGTGCAATTACTTCATCATAGTCTATTCCCTCTTCTTGTGTATACCCTTGAGCCACCAGCCTTGCTTTATTCTTTATCACTATACCTCTTTCATCTCTCTTATTCCTGAAGACCCATTTTGTTCCTATTGCTCTTTGGCCTTTAGGAAGGTCTACCAGATCCCAAACATCTTGTAGCTTGAATTGCAGTAGCTCTTCTTGCATTGCTTCTATCCAACTGGACTCTTTCATAGCATCATGTGCCTTCTTATGCTCAAGCTGGGATAAAAAGCAAGAAAGCAATGTATGCTGTTGGTCTTGCATTTCTTGCAGCCTGCTTTGATTTCTAGTAATCATAGGAGAGGATATATCTCCTATTACCAGTTGTGGTGGATGATTCTTTTGAATTCTGGTGTGATGATTAGGTTCTTCATTAAGTCCCACCTCTAGATTGGAGTCATTCAACTCAACTGGGGTGTTTTCAGCAGCTACTTCTGATTCTTTATTGTCTTGAGTCTCCTCATCTCTACTTTCTTCTTCACTCTGACTTGGTCCAGTAGATGGTTCCTTTTCACAGTCTTCAACATGATCCACTGTGGATATGGGAAAGATCACAGATTTAGACATACTGTCTTGGACTTGGGTAGTTCTTGATTCTCCACTCCCTGAACCTGCATAGTCATCACTACTGAAACCAAAAGAGTTAGTTAGTGAATCAATGTCAAATAGCCACTGAGGACCAGACCCAATAGGATTTGGTGTGTTCTCATTGCATTTGACATTGTCACTTTCTTCAATTATTCTAGAAGAAGAGTTAAAGACTCTGTAAGCCTTACTCTGAGATGAGTAACCAACAAGAAATCCATCATCTGCTTTGCTATCAAACTTACCTAAGTGAGATTTGGTATTGAGAATAGTACAAGGACACCCAAAAGGATTGAAAAATCCAATAAATGGTTTTCTTTTATTTAAAAGCTCATATGGGGTCTTGTTCTTTGGCTTGACCACTAGGACTCTGTTTTGGACATAACAGGCAGTATTAACTGCTTCAGCCCAGAAGGTAATTGGCAGTTTTGAATCAGCCAAAAGAGATCTAGCAGCCTCTATTAGTGTCCTATTTCTCCTCTCAGCAACTCCATTCTGTTGAGGAGTCCTAGGGGCACTATATTGTCTCTCAATGCCTTTCTCTTCACAAAAGGTGTTTAGATCAAGATTTTTAAATTCAGTCCCATTATCTGATCTAATGACTTTTACTTTTTGATTAGTTTGGTTTTCAATTCTTAGGATAAAGGATTTGATCAGTCCACTTGTCTCATCCTTAGTCCTTAGAAAATATACCCAAGTAAATCTGGAGTAATCATCAACAATAACCAAGCAGTAAGATTTCTTGCCTATACTCATAACATTTGTAGGACCAAACAGACCCATATGCAGTAATTGGAGACAAGAAGAAATAGTGTTTAACTCTTTGGTCTTATGAGAAGTTTTGTGCTGTTTTTCTTTAAGACAAGCAACACAATGATCATCACATGAAAAGACTTTTGATGGTAAACCTCTTACAAGGTTGTTTTTAACAAGTTTGTTCATAGTCTTGAAATTCATGTGACACATCCTTCTGTGCCAAAGAGAGGATTCATCCACAGAAGCTTTTGAAACAAGACAGTTCAGGGATGAATCACTATCAACATTGTCCATATCTAGACAATAAACATTGTCCTTTCTTGGAGTTCTAAGTAGTATTATGCTTTCATCAACTACTTTGAACCCTGAAGCAAGGATCATACACTCTGTGTTTGTAAATAATATGCTATGTTGTTTGTCACAAACCTGTGATACACTTAACAGGTTGTACTTTAACTGATCAACATAGTAGACATCCTCAAATGTCATCTTACCTTTTGTAACATTACCTTTGCCATTTATTTTACCTCCAGTAAGATTATCTCCAAATGCAACATGTCCTCCATTGATATGCTTGAAATCCTGAAGACATGACATGTTGCCTGTCATGTGCCTAGAGCAACCACTATCAACATGCCATATGCTCCTTCCCTTGAGCTGTTGGTTGCCCTGCACATAAGATAAATCAGTTAGTATGAATTAGGAACCCAAGCCAAAGTGGTCTTGGGTACCCCTTTCTCATCAAAATACTTGCATTCTTTCTTGACAAGATTTTTAAACTTTGACTCCTCATTTCTGGAGTACTTTGTCACAATGATATGCTTGGAAACATTTTTGCTAGAACCAGTACTGGTTTTAAAAGTACTAACTGCCTTAGCACCACTTGCATGCTTAGCAGTACTAACCTTGTTAGAAGTAGTAACTGTGTTAGCAGCAGTAACTGTGTTGGCAGTATTAACCTTTGAAGAGGTACTAACAGTATTAGCAGCATTAATATTTTCAGCAGTACTAACACTGGTAGCAGCAGTAATGCTTCCAGCAGCACTATCCCTGTCAGCAGTACTAACAGTTTTAGTGCTTCTAGGCACCCACATTTTAATACTTTCTTTTAAAACCTTTTTCCTCATGGGGCCCTTACTTTCAACAGATTTCTTCATCACATGTTTCTTTCCAGCCTTCCTATAACCAACAGATTTTTGCACAAATCTTTGAAAGTTCATCTGTTCGTTAATAGGATTAAAGAAACAATGCTTAGCCAAATGGTTTAACTTTCCACATATGAAACAAGGCTTTGGTCTATTGATTTTACTCAGATCAATGCCTTGTTTTTGTGCCCATTGGTTGTTCCAGTTTCTCTGATTTCCCCTTGGTTTATCATGTTTTTGGGGCTTAGAAGTATTGCATGCACACTGCTTGCAAGGGATAGGGTTCACAACAGTGGTCTGCTTATAATGAACCTTCTTGTTCTTTCCCTCAGTCTTCTCTATCTCATTGGACTTGATCCAATGCTTTCCACATCCCTCATTGGTGATTATGTGGTTTTCTATAGGAATCTCACCACTCACAGTGTTGTCTTTATCCTTGACAACTTCTTTCTCAGTTTTATCCTTAATAACTACTTCATCTAAGGGATCTATCTCAGTGGCTCCCTTAGGTAGGTCCTTCCTATCCTTTGTTTCTAACAAATCTGAACTAGGAGGGATGTAGTTGTTGTTATAGGGTGGTGGTGTGGTATTGTACCCTATTCCTCTTCTAAGTTTGTCATGGATTTGAGTTTGGAGCAAAGAGTCCATTGCTTTAGAGGCATTGGAAAATTTCTCAATATCCAGCTTGGCTTTCTCAAACTCCCTCTTTATCTTCTCATTCTCCTCTTTGGATCTGGTCAGTTGAAGTTCTAAGTCATTCTTCTCCCACTTCCAGTAGTTTGTGTCATAAGAGTGTTGAAGCTCATTGGCTTGAAAACCCTTAATCTGCTCTTCAAATCTCTCAACTATCCTCACATAATCTTTTATGTCCTTTTCCAATCTCTTAAGGTTATCACTCATGTTCTGATTGTGATCCCTATACCTCTTAACAGTGTTAATGCAATTTTGAGAACAAAGATTGGAAGTTACCTCTGTTGGGAGATTAGATACCTCTGCCATTAGAGCTTGGTTCTGGATGGCCTCTTCAGCTTGATCACTCCAATCAAACCCCATGCCTTGTTGAGAGACAAGGGCTTGAGCAGAGTTTCTGTTATTATTGAAGCTTCCAGATTGAGCTTGTTGATGGTTATTGTTTTGAGGCATTCCACTTCTGCATTGTCTAGCAAAGTGTCCCTTCTGATGACATTTATAGCATTCCACCTTTGACTTGTCAAAACCTGCTCCATCTTCTCTTCTTTGTGAGAAGTTGTTCTTTCCAGTTCTTTTGATGAACTTCTTAACTCTCATAGAGAGCATGGCCATCTGCCATTTAATGTCCATCTCTTCAAGATCATCTGGATGGAGTTGTTCCAAGTCATCATTAATGAGAGAAGAGTTTCCATGACTTGCTAGAAAGGTTTCAAATACAGTTTCATTGCCTTTCTCTAGATTTGCTCCATTGGCAGCACTAACTGATTCAGGGTTGGAAGTAGAATCAGTTGATGCTGAAAGGAGTGCAGCATTGTGAACATACCCAGAAGGCCTCTTCTTAGCCTCTACCTCAGATTCAAAAACTCTTAGATCATTATATAGATCATCAAGTTCCTTTTCTTCCAGTTGATCATTCTGTCTGAAAGCCACAGTATACATGGTCCATTCATCACTCAGGGACCTTAGAAACTTTCTGTTCAGATCATCTTGATCAATTTGTACTCGCACTGTAGCATGTTCACCAATAAGCTTGTTGAACCTGTCAAAAGTTTGAGTCATGGACTCATTCTTGGTTGACATAAAGTTCTCATATTGTTGCTTCAGAATGGCTTTCTGATTTCTCTTGGTACTTTTGGTACCTGAGAATCTCTTCTCTAGAGCATTCCAGAGCATCTCTGCATCAGTGCAGTTGCAGAACTGATGTTGATATTCATTGGGGATGGCCAAGAGCAAAGTGCTCAAGGCTTTCATCTCTGTCTGTCTAGCCTTTCTTTCTGCATCAGTTTTTGGTGGAGTTCTCTTTCCATCTGCACCAATCTTACCTGCTTCAGAAGGACCATTCTCTATGATATCCCACATAGAATAGTCAATGAGGAGTATGTACTGCTTGATTCTGATCTTCCACATATCGAATTCATTGGGTCTGAGCATTGGTACTTTTGAAACCAGAGTACTGTTTGATTCTGCAAAGTTTTCCATGATGAATGAATAGATGTTTCTGAGAGACCAAGCTTTGATACCACTTGTCAGGATCGATTTCTTAACAAGAATAAAGTCTCAGAAACAATATCAAAGAAGTTGCGGAATAACACTTTGATATTCAATGTAACAGTAATCAAAACAGTATATGATTAATAACTTGCAAACTTGTATTAAAATCACAAGATTACACACACAACCTCAATCTTGAAGAACAAGCTCTTTCAAGACGAATTCTACTTCTCTAGAATTAGGATCTATGCCTTGAGGTTGATTCTTTCTAAAACAAAAAACTTGGAATTAAATCTATCTTAAAACTGTTCTGTCAAATCTATACAAATACTGAACAAAAAGATAATAACAAAAAAATAGAATATCTTCAGTATATCTTGCATAGTTATCTTCAATCCTTCCATGAATATCTTTATTCTTTACAGCTGTCATCCTCTTCATCCAGATCTTCAATTCATAAGCAGCACTAATCATAAACAGCATTAACTCCTAAGCAACACTAACCTCTAGCAGTACTAACTAGCTAAGCAGTACTAACTTTGTTCAAGCAGCACTAACTTTGACTAGCAGTATTAATTCTACTAAGAGTAGTAATACTCAGCAGTATTAACTTTGAAGTCTTCTAGCAGTAGTAATTCTTAACTAGCAGCATTAACCATACTTAAGCTTTTCTTCAGTTCCCAACAATATGACTGAAGAGTTGAATTCTTGAATTCTGTGCCATTATCTCTTCTGAGTTGTTGCACTTGACTTTGAAGAAGAACTTGTATTTTCTTGATAAACTTGATGATGAGATCTGGAGCGTCCGACTTTTGTCTCAAGAACTCTAGCCACGTATATCTGGAATATTCATCAACCATGACCAGCATATACTTTTTGCCATTTATTGACTGGGTTCTCATTGGACCGCATAAATCCATGTGAATAAGTTCCAAGCACGTTGAACAGTTATATAGCATCTTTAACTTGTGAGAACTTCTTTTCATCTTTCCCTTTTGACATGCAGACCAAAGAGAGTCTTGTTCTATTTTCAGCTCTGGAAGCCCGGTGACAAGATTCTGAATCCTCAACTTGTTCAATTCTCTGAAATGTTGATGAGAAAACCGACGATGCCATAACCAACTTTCATCTACTGAAGCTTTTGAAATAAGACATACAGGTTTTGAAGATTGTAGAGTTGGAAAATGCAAACCATATAGTAATCCAATTCTTTCTCCTTTAATTAACTCTGTGCCTGACTTATCCTTGATATAACAGAAGTCTTCATCAAATTCCACTTTGCACTTCTTCTCAGTAAATTGACTGATAGAAAACAAGTTGTACTATAACCCCTTGACATATAGAACTTTAGAGATAGAGATCATTCTGTTCTTAAGAACACCGTATCCTCTGACATAACCATTCATCTTATTCCCAAAGTTAATTGTTCCTGCAGAATGTTCTACGTAGTCGTGCAGCAGGTGTTTGTAAGCTGTCATGTGTCTCGAGGCTCCTGAGTCTATAATCTACACATGACAAGCCTGCAATAACATTTACTTCAACTTAGGTACCCATATAAGAATGGGTCCTTTCTTGTTAGTAGCATCCTTGTCTTTTAAACTTTTGCTTTTTTCAATTTGTGCATTGAGTATATCTTTAGGAATCCATCTTTGCACATATTGTAATTCAACAACTTTCTTTAACTGAACTTATTGATTTCTAGACTTGACAGTATAAACTTCAGCTTTTGATTTATCAGAAGAAGAAGTAGAAGATTTAATGTTTTTCAAATGAACTTTTAGGTTTAAGAGAGAATGAACTTTCATAACAGAATGAACATTGCAATCTAGTAGAAGCTTGTGTCAACAAATCATTCTTTGAAAGAAATTTTGATTTATTAGCATTTTGTTGACATTTATTACAAGCTGGAACTACTCTATTACATGAACTATCATGAGAAGTATTCAGAATCTCTTCCACATTTTGCTTGTCTTTGCACACATTTTTCTTCAGTAAGCAATCTGAAACACAATCAGAAGTCATGTTAGTCAAATCAGAATTTAAACGTACTTCTTCAGATGAAACAGGTACTTCAGAAAGAATCTTGTCATTTACCAGCTTAGAAGAATTAGAATCTGTAATATCAACTTTCCTTTTCAAATCAGAATTGATTAATTTTTCTTTCATAATATCTGACGATAAAACAGATAGATCTTTGACATACTTAGATATTTGACTTTGTAAGCTTTGACGTTGATTGTCAAATGAGTCTCTTTCTGTTATCAAAATCTTTTCAAAATTCAGACACTTGCTTTGATAGTTCCATGCATCTAAGCTCAACATCTTTCTTTTCTTAGAAAGTTTTCTTTTCAAGATCAGCTTTTTGACTTTGTAAAATTGAGATTTCTTTTTCAAGAACAGAAATTTTGTTTAAAGCTGCTTGATATTCAAGATCAAAATTCTTAGAAGTCATTTCTGGAACAGGTTTGTTTAAAATTAAAGACTTTTCATTTCCATCTACTATAATAGGACATGTAAATATTATGTCAGATGAATTACAAACATGTGATGTAGTATGAATCTCATTTTCTTTTGGAAAGATATTTTCAAATTCAACGAATGTTTTCTCTTTATTTTCATAAGAAGAATTCAGTTCGTTGTATTTAAAATAGACATTTTTGTGACCTTGAGATTCATACTCCATCTCATTTTTAGATTTATCTTCAATAATAGGTTATGTTTCTATTTTAGTAGATGTCTCTGAAATAGTCTCTGTTTTAACAAACGTCTCAAGGATTTGTGGAACTAAAATAATAGGCTCAGAATCATTTTTGTATAAATTGTAAAGTTTTTATGGTGCCTTCTTTAAAACATCCACATCTGAAAGACCTAGACCAAACTTAGCCTTATAAAATATGTTTTCCTTTTGACCGCTTGTTAAAAATTTTAGTGTCTGTACAGTTTGACCTCTTTTGAAAATTAAATCTTCTAATTATTTTATTCTGGTATATGCCTCAATTCTGTCTTTCATGACAAGTTCATACTGAAGAGTTAAGTCCAGTTTCTGATCTTTAAGAGTTGAAACTTCTTTTTGCAAATCAGATATTTCATTTTGAAGCTTTACTTTGTCCATTTTTAAAGCATTTTTCTCTTCTTCTTTATCTTCTGATAATGTTTTGTATAACAAAACTTGATCTTGATGTCCCTGTATGATGAATTTTTGTTCTTCAAGTTTCAAAAATTCTGAATTCACTTGAGTTAGTTGGGACATCAAGTTCATCAACTCTTCATTTTCAGAAGAGTCAGATTCATCAGACATTGAAGTTACCTCAGTATCAGACTCTTCCTGTAAGTGAGCCATGAGGTTGTAGTGGACCTCAGTCAGGTTTGCTTTTACTTCACTTTCCTCCTCATCTGAATAGTACAGCCATATTTCATCTTCAGCTTTCAGAGCTTGCCCTTTTTCAACAGCCTTTGCATGTTGAGCTTTCTTCTTGTAGTACTCATAGTTTTTCACCTTTTTCTCTGGACAATCTCTAGCAAAGTGACCTGACTTTCCACAGTTAAAGCACTTGTCTGACTTTTCTTTCTCTTTTTCTTCCTTCTTTTCCTCTGTCTTCTCTTACTTCTTTTCTTTCTCAATCAACAATTTGCCTTTGAATTTACCTGACTTGTAACCATCATGCTTGGGTTTGCTGTAGAATTTCTTCTTTGCAAACTTCTTGTGAAATCTTGTAGTTAACAAAGCCAGTTTTTCTGTGAAAGCAACAATCTCATCTACTTCTTCAGGTTCAGCATCCTCATCCTCCTCCTCAGAACTGTCAGAAGAATCAACAATCTTTGACACCATAGCTTTTGCCTTTAATGGTTTGCTTGATCCAGATGTTGCTTTTAAAATCAATCCCGGATTCTGTGTCAGTAGAGCTAGAGAGTCTTCCACTTTCTTGTGCTTTTCTTTCAACTGACTCAGTTCTTTTGTAGCAACAACTTGTTTCTTGATGACATCCTCATGTTGATTTAATGCAGAAAACAGATCATGTAGCTTTTCTTCATCCATATCTTTGTTAATTTGCATCTGAATTGTATAAACTTCCCATTCTGGCTGAAGATTTTTAATAAACTTGAAGTTTATCTCTGAATCTGATTTCTGAACTCCATTTTTTCTCAGTTCATTAAGTATGATGTTATACCTGTCATAGGCATCCTTCAACGATTCACCATCCTTGGCCTTGAAACCTTCATAAGCAATAATGCTTTGGTTTCTTTTAGTCTTTTGAGACTTGGCCGATCCAAGAAACTGTTTTTCCAATTCATCCCAGATGTCTTTAGCTGAATCACGGTTGTCAACTCGGTTGAATATGTCGTTTGGAATTGCCATGATCAGAAAAGTCAGTGCATCAGTATCTCTTTGAACCAATTTCCTATCATTTTCATTGTACTGAATTGGATTCTTAGCAACATGTCTTTCAGGAATATCTGGTGTAGTTTCATTTCCAGGAATCCTTGTTGCTGTGACATGAGGATAATGGGGTCCTTCCAGAATAGAAGTCATCAATGATTTATCTTGATTGTTCAGAAAATTTATCATCCTCTTTCTCCATTGAGAATATTCTTCTGCTTGAAGAATTGGAAGTTTGGATTTCGAACCCATACTGAGTAGATCTCTAGACATGATTGTAACAGAAATGTGATTTGAACTGATCGTTCAAGAAGTGCAGATTACACTTGGTGTGTAAAATTCAAAACTGATCAAATTTGAAACAACGAACAAAAATGACTAAGTACTCAAACTCGCAGATCACATATGTTGGGTCTAAATATGCTAAGGATGGATACTACTGCTAGTTGAAAAGTATTACTACTGCTTGTAATTTTAATACTGCTAGTAGAATTAATACTGCTAGTAGAATTAATACTGCTTGAAAAGTTAGTGCTGCTACTTGAATAGTTAGTACTGCTTGGAGAGTTAGTACTGCTAGTAGTTAGTACTGTTGAAGATTACTACTGCAAGCATGGTTAGTACTGCTGAGGAAGTTAATGCTGCAAGATAATTAATACTGCTAAAAGAAGGTTAGTGTTGCTACTAAAGATAAAGATGAACTGGAGATAAGGTTGAAGATAATTATGGTATTGATACTGAAGATCAATTTTATTTTGATAATTATCTTGTAATCAACTATATATATATAGTATAGAAGTCTTTGTTAGAATTAACAATTATTCATACGTTTTGTTTAGAGAAAAAAATTAACCTCAAGAATAGTTTAGATCCTTTCTATAGAGAAGTATAGAACGTCTGTTGAGTCTTGTTCAACAGATTGAGGTTTTGTGTGTAATCATCAAGTTGAATTAATATAACTTGTGATTTGAGTTCTATATACTATTCCATTGATTTTCTGTTAAAGTGTTTTTCCACAACTTCTTTAACATATGTTTTTGAGTGTGTTATTTAAATTCTTGTTTGAATTTCGATCCTGACAAGTGGTATCAGAGCCTGAAAATTCAGAAACCTTTAATCATGGACAGTTCAAGTGAAAGTGTTTTGGTATCAAAGGTTCCCATGCTCAAACCCAATGAATTTGACATGTGGAAGATCAGAATCAAGCAGTACATTCTTCTCACAGACTTCTCAATGAGGGACATCATTGAGAATGGTCCTTCTGAAGGAGGAAAGATGGATGCAGAAGGAAAGAGACCTCCACCAAAGCCAGATGGAGAGAGAAAGTTGAGGCAGACAGAGATGAAAGCTTTGAGCACTCTGCTTTTGGCTATACCTAATGATTACCAACATCAATTCTGCAACTGTTCTGATGCACACATTCTTTGGAATTATCTGGAGAAAAGATTTTCTGGTACCAAAAGTACCAAGAGAAATCAGAAGGCCATTATAAAGCAGCAGTATGAAAACTTCATGTCTACAAAGAATGAGTCCATGACTCAAACTTTTGATAGATTTAATAAGCTAATTGGTGAATTGGATACTGTTGGTGTCCAGATAGATTAAGATGATGTAAACAGAAAATTTCTAAGATCTCTTGGTGATGAATGGACTATGTACATTGTTTCCTTCAAACAGAATGACCAATTGGAGGACAAGGAATTGGATGACCTCTATAATGACCTTAAGGTGTTTGAAGCAGAGGTAGAAGCAAAGAAGAGGCCCTCTGGATACTCATACAATGCTGCTCTTTTATCATCCTCTACTGATTCTTCTGCTAATACAGAACAAGTTAGTGATGCCCATGGATCAAAGCAAGATGGATCCAATGACTCAGTTTTAGAAGCTTTTCTAGCCAGTCATGCTAATTCCACTCTAATCAATGATGACTTAGAATAGATAAATGCTGATGATCTGGAAGAGATGGATATCAAGTGGCAGATGGCTATGCTGACTATGAGGGTAAAAAGATTCATCAAAAGGACTGGAAGGAACAACTTTGCTCAGAAAAGAGAAGATGGGGTTGGATTTGATAAATCCAAGGTTGAATGTTACAAATGTCACAAGCTGGGTCACTTTACAAGAGAATGCAGAAGTGGAATGCCTCAACAGCATACTAGCAACCATCAACCATCACAGTCCACTAGCTTCAACAGTAGGAACTCTTCTCAAGCTCTTGTTTCCCAAGAAAGAATGCGATTTGATTGGAGTGACCAAGCAGAAGAAGCAGTTCAGAATCAAGCTTTAATGGCTAAAGTTTCAAAGTCAGCAAGCACTAATATTCCCACAGAGGAAACTTCTAGTCTTTGCCCTAAAACCTGTATTGGAACTGTTAAAAAGTACAGGGATCACAATCAAAGTATGTGTGATGACCTTAAAAGGTTAGAGAAAGATAGAAGAGAGTATGTTCTGATTGTTGAGAGGTTTGAAAAACAAATTAAGTCTTACCAAGCTAATGAACTTCAACATTCCTATGATACAAACTACTGGAAGTGGGAGAAAAATCAGTTAGAGGTTAAGCTTAAAAAGTCTGAAGAAGAATGTGAGAAGATAAGGAGTGATTTTGAGAAATATTCCAATGCTTCTAAAGAAATGGACTCACTTTTAAAAACTCAAGTCCATGACAAACTTTGAAGAGGAATAGGCTACAACACCACACCTACACCATACAATAATAACTATATTCCTCCCACCTCTGATCTCTTAGAAAGACAGGACAAGAAGGAATTACCTGAAGGAGCCACTAAAGTAGATCCTTTAGACAAAGTAGTGGTTGAGGCATTTTCTGAAGAAGAGGACTCTGAGAGTAAGTAGAAGAAAGACCAAAAAGATATTCTCTTAGAAAACCACATACTGACAAATGAGAGGGGGGGTAAACCTTTTGTCAAGAGTGAGAAAGTGAAGTCTGGGGAAGAGACTGTTAAGAATGAAAAAGTTGAGACCTCTAAGAGAGGGAAGGGAAAGGTACAGGGAGTCTATTACATGCAAACTACTGTTGTTAATCCTTGTACTTGTAAACAGAATAATCCCCAACAACATGATAAAACAAGGGGAAATCAAAGAAATAGAAATAATCAGTGGGCTTTAAAATAAGGAATTGATCTGAGAAAAATTAACAGACCAAAGCCTTGTTTTATCTGGGGCAAGTTAAATCATCTAGCCAAACATTGTTATTTCAATCCTATTAACCAAAGGATCACTTTTCAAAGAAATATACAAAATCCTGTTGGTTATAGGAAGCAAATAAGGAGTCATATGGCTGAGAATGTGAGAAGGGCACCTATAAAATCTCATGCTCAGAATAAGTTTGCTAATTCAAAGAAAAATACTCCAAACAAGCCAAGGAGTAACTTAAAGAAAAATAAAGCAAACAACTTTGTTCAGGTTTGGGTTCCAAAAGTAAGGAAATCTGTTAGTACTGCTACTTCAAATAGTACTGCTAACAGAAATAATGTTGTTGCAAGCAATACTATTGCTAACCCAGTTAGTACTACTAACAAAGTTAGTACTGCTAACCCAATTAGTACTGCTAATGATGTTAGTACTGCTAATCAAGTTAGTACTGCTTCCAATGACAGGCCCATTATTCTGACAAAGTATTCAAGCAATAAGATTCCTCAGTTTGATAATCTCATCAAGTCTGAATATGAATATGTTGATGAGAATGGGAAACCCAAGACCACTTTGGCTTGGGTTCCTATTAAAAACTAAATGTTTTATTATATGTGCAGGGCAACCAACAGCTCAAGGGAAGGAGCATTTGGCATGTTGATAGTGGTTGTTCCAGGCACATGACAGGTAACATGGCCTGCCTTCAAAACTTCAAAAGAATTGATGAAGGACATGTTGCTTTTGGTGATAATCCAACATGTGGTAATATAAGTGGAAAAGGTAATATGTCAAAAGGTATGATGATCTTTGTGGATGTATACTATGTTGAGCAATTGAGATACAACCTGTTAAGTGTATCACAGGTCTGTGACAAGAAACATAGCATATTATTCACTGATACTGAATGTATTATCCTTGCTCCAGGGTTCAAGGTAGTTGATGAAAGTATGATACTACTTAGAACTCCCAGAAAGGACAATGTTTATTGTTTAGACTTGCAGAGTGTAGCTTCTGATTCATCTTTAAATTGTTTATTTTCAAAAGCTTCAGTAGATGTATCATCTCTTTGGCACAGAAGGATGTGTCACATAAACTTTAAAACAATGAACAAACTTGTGAAAAACAACCTTGTAAGAGGTTTGCCACAAAAGGTATTTTCATGTGATGATCATTGTGTTGCATGTCTTAAAGGCAAACAGCACAAAACTTCTCATAAGTCCAAAGAGATAAATACAATCTCTTCACCTCTTAATTTACTGCATATGGATCTGTTTGGACCTACAAATGTGATGAGCATTGGTAAGAAATCCTACTGCTTGGTTATTGTTGATGATTTCTCTAGATTCACTTGGGTCTATTTTCTGAGGACTAAGGATGATACAAGTAGACTGATCAAATCCTTTGTTCTTAGAATTGAAAACCAAACAAATCTAAGAATTAAAGTCATTAGGTCTGATAATGGAACTGAATTTAAAAATAATGACCTAAATAGCTTTTATGAGGAAAAAGGCATTGAGAAACAATACAGTGCTCCTAGGACTCCTCAACAGAATGGTGTTGCTGAAAGAAGAAATAGGACTCTGATAAAAGATGCTAGATCTCTGTTGGCAGATTCAAAACTTCCAATCACTTTTTGGGCAGAAGCAGTTAATACTGCCTGCTATGTTCAAAACAGAGTTCTAGTAGTGAAATCTCAAGACAAGACACCTTATGAGCTTTTTACAAAGAAAAAAACTTTTATTGGATTTTTCAAACCATTTGGGTGTCCTTGCACAATTCTCAATACCAAAACTCACCTAGGCAAGTTTGATAGCAAAGCTGAGGAGGGGTTTCTTGTTGGTTATTCATCTCAAAGTAAGGCTTACAGAGTTTTTAACACCTCTTCTAGGATCATTGAGGAAAGTGACAATGTCAAATGCAATGAGAACACACCAAATCAACTTGGTTCAGGTCCTGATTGGCTATATGACATTGATTCACTGACTAATTCTTTGGGTTTAAGTGAAGAGCATAATGCAGGAACAGGGACAGAAAAGGCACAAGTACAAAGACAAGAGTTTGTGCTGTTCCCAACACCTACTGCTGATCCTGTTGAATTCTGTGACCAAGATAAGAAAGATATTTTAGATTCAAAGGACACTGAACCATCTCAGAATGAAGAGGACAGAGGTGAAAAGGAAAATCAGCCCTCAGATTCAGAAATCAAAGGTCCTGAGATGCCAGTTTTGGAAGAGGATGACACAAATGATGATTCTTCAGTGTATGGTGGAAGCACTCTAGAAAAGAACGACACTAATCTTGAAGTCAATCTTATTGAGGAGGCTGTCAATGATACAAGAACTCAAAAGAATAATCCTCCTCAATTAGTGATTGGTGACATCAATTCTCCTATGATCACAAGGCAACAAAGCAAGATAGGGGGATTGAAAGATCTACAATCAGGTTTATTATCTTGCTTTCTATCACAGGTTGAACCCAAAAAGGCATTTGATGCAATGAAGTATCCAAGCTGGATAGAAGTCATGCAAGACGAGCTACTGCAGTTTGTACTGCAAGATGTATGGGATCTGGTGGATCTTCCAAAAGGACACAGAGCAATTGGCACAAGATGGATCTTCAGGAACAAGAAAGATGGGAGAGGAATAGTAACAAAGAACAAAGTCAGACTAGTAGTACAAGGGTATACTCAAGAAGAGGGTATTGATTATGAAGAAGTATTTGCACTAGTGGCCAGGATAGAGGCAATCAGGCTATTTATAGCCTATGCTTCTTTGATGAAGTTCAAAGTCTACCAGATGGATGTAAAGAGTGCTTTTCTGTATGGAAGAATTGAAGACGAAGTGTATGCTGTCAGCCTCCAGGATTTGAGAATCCAAATTATCCTGACAGAGTATACAAATTGAAGAAGGCACTCTATGGGCTACATCAAGCACCAAGGGCATGGTATGACACTCTGTCTACCTATCTTTTGGAAAATGGCTTTCAAAGAGGAATCATAGACAAGACTCTGTTCATTCAGAGGAAGAAGAAAGACATTCTAATAGTGAAAATCTATGTGGATGATATTATCTTTGGCTCCACAAAAGATCAAATGCGCAGAGATTTTGAAGATTTGATGCACAAGAGATTCAAGATGAGTTCTATAGGTGAACTTACCTTCATCCTAGGGATACAAGTTAAGCAGAAGAAAGATGGGATATTTATAAGCCAATCCAAATATGTACAGGACATTCTTAATAAGTTTGGATTCTCAGACTCAAAGCCTGCAAGCACACCCATGGAGACACACAAATAGATCACTAGAGATCTTGAGGGGGAGGATGTGGATGTTCATCACTACAGATCCATGATTGGATCCTCATGTATCTCACTGCTTCAAGACCAGATATCATGTTTCCTGTGTGTGTGTGTGTGTGCAAGATTTCAAGTAAGGCCTAAGCAGTCACACTTTCAAGCAGTCAAGAGGATATTCAGATATCTCAAAGGCCAACCTAGATTAGGTCCTTGGTATCCTCATGACTCACCATTTGACCTACTTGCTTATTCAGACAGTGACTTGGGTGGTGCAAATTTGGATAGAAAGTCAACTTCAGGGGGATGTCAGTTTTTGGGTGCAAGACTAGTATCATGGCAGTGCAGGAAACAAACCACAGTTTCCACATCTACAATAGAAGCAGAGTACATAGCTGCTGCAAGCTGCTGTTCTCAAGTACTCTGGATTCAGAATCAAATGCTGGACTATGGTATGACCTTTCTTCACACTCCAATCTTCATAGATAACAACAGTGCTATTAGCATTGTTTATAATTGTTATTCCCTAAATTCAAGTTCTAATTGATACAAACAATCAAGATGAGAATCACAAATCATATGTCATTGATTCAAACAACAAAGATTACAATTTCACAACTTTCTCTCTCTAAAATCTCTCACTAGAAATGTTTACAATAGCCTCTTCTCTAATTCGTGTACATCTTTTCGTACAAAGACAAGAACACAAGGTATTTATACCTCCATACAATTACAAAGAAACAAACAAATAAAAGTGTTGACTTTGACTTTTATTAACACATAGACTTTGACTTTAATGAGAGTTGACTTTTCCAGCTTTGAATTCTTGAACTTTTGTCTTCAATCTTTATGATCTTGAATCCAACAATTTTGTGCTCTAATATTCTCCCCCTTTGGATCAAAATCATAACTAAAAAGATTTAGCAAATCAATCTTCTCTCTTAAGCTCAATTTGAATCTCCCCTTTTGATGTAAAAACAAATCTTCTCAAGAAATCAACATTCTCCCCCTTAACACAATGAAATTCCTCTTTGATAAGCTCAGAAAAATTCATTCTCCCCTTTTGTGCATAGAATATTCTCCCTTCTTTGATAAGCACAATCTTTAATACTTTGTCCTTCAAGAATAATTGACATTCTCTCCCAAAGTTATAAAACCTCTTTCACAAATAAAATTTCAACAAAATCTTCAAAGTCTTTCAGCTTTCAAACAAATCTTGAACAACTCTCCCATATCTTGAATTTCGGACATTTCTTTTTCTTTGCTTTCTCAAACATTTCTTGAACTCTTCTCCCCCTTTTTGATGATTAGAGCATTGATATCATCAAAACTTTTCTCCAAGAAATGTATTTGACAATTCTGATCTGTCCAAGAGCCTCTGATTCTGTGATCCATAACCAAGTATTCATATAGATCTTTGCAAATCCAGACAAAATAAAAACATGTAAATCCTGAATCAACAAATGAATCAGTTAAAATGCCTGTCAGTAACACAAAGTCACTGTGTGTAACGAATACACAATATAAAGGAGCTTTTTGATGTTCACTCCCCCAGGGCTTCCATCCAATCATCGAAATACCACAAAGGCAATTTCTATGAATGTTATGACAAAGAAACAAATTATTTGGTTGTTCGTGCACGTGTAGAAAGAATTAAGCACGAATAATTGCTTTTTAAGGCTCAACATAGTGTAAACCACTGAGACAACAGTAGATAAACACAGACTCAATGTGCATGATTGAAGTGCGAAGGTGGGGCAGACTTCCTTCTTATTCAATATCCAGATTTTACAAATGAAAACCAGATAGATTATATGTTGCGTGCCCTTGAAAATGTAAAACATTTTCTTTTTGAGAAGAAAATGAGTAGCTGGTGAGGTTTAGTCAAGAGTTGGCATGGGCTAGTTGCCTGTTTCAATAACGTTCACCAAAGAGTTGTGAAACGCTAGTAATGTGGCTGCCCGGCTCAGAAATTAGTTGGTGCAGAGTCTGATATTCTTTTACTCTGATCATACACCCTCTTTCTTTTTAATCAATAAGCTCACATCTAACCAAACTCTCTTTTCCATTTTACCTCATCACACAACCCACACTCATTTCTTTTAGACTCCTCACACTCAATCACTAAGGATTAACTTTTTGGGTAGAAATCACTAGTTAACGTGATTTCATATAAGTTCAGTTAATTCCTAGCACAAAGAACCCATGTAGTCCTAGAAAGCATATGTTGCTCAAATGATTTAACTTTATCAGTTAAAGCTCATATACAAATGTCAGATATGAATATGCTCAGAGATATAATCATGAAAATATGAGAATTTTTAAACATTGAAGTATTTTCAAACAAGTATATTGAATGAATGAACATGAATGCAAAAGGCTTGTTTGAAAATCTGACATTGTATGAAAATGATCAGAAATGAATGATATAACAATCAAAGCTTAAGGTCAAGAATAATGGATATTGTCTATACGAAACAAAATATAGACATTCTTGAAAAACCGTTTCGAAATGAAATATCGCTCAAAATTCATTGAAATACAAGTGGGGTGTCTTACAATCGAAAAATATGTATCAAATATGAGACATGGTAAGAACATTTTGAACAAAAAGTCAAATCGGTGTTTGTGAATACTTGAAAGTATATAGAAAAGACAATACACAAGTATTTATCTTTGGAAACACACGATTTGTAATCATTTAAGCACAAATAAAATGAAAACATTTAAAATCACACTTCCAATTCATGAAATCTGTTTAAGAATCGGGAAGTGGTTTGAACATTTAAGAATATGTTTTCTATATCTGAAAGTTGTCCTTCTTTCAGATACATATGAGATTAAGATAAGAAATTTACCTTTTCACTCAGTCTTAAATCTCATGAAGTCACGCTGTAAGTCGTAAAGATATGATTTTGTAAGCTTCTCTCATTCTGCACAAGTCTCAAAGTCATGTCAAAGCAACTTTTATTCACAAAATTTGTTGAAAATAAAATGACATAAAACAGTAAAACGATTAAAGTACGAGTTCTGATTTAAAATAATCAGAAATCATAATTCTTTACTCCCCCTGAAAATATGCATCTGAAATTTATCAGTGATAAAGCACATGATAGAGATCTACAACTCCATTTGAAATGTAGTTCATCATATCTTCCGAATACATATTTCCAGAAAAATTTATGTACTACCCCTTGAAGGTTGATTTCCTCTTCTGAGTATCTGAGTACACTCTCTTATCAGCCCGGGAGTAGCATTTCTTTTTCATCATTGAAAAGCGAGTCCTAAACTGTTGTGTTTAGAAGTCAAACTCCGTTGAAGTACGGGTCCTGAACTAATTTATTCAGAAGCCTTGGTTCTCTTACTCCCCCTTGAATGTAGGTGCCTGCAACACAGATTCACTTTTCATCTTTGGTACCCACTGGTATTTGGGTCCATGTGTGTTAGTTGTAGTTCTTATGGGAGTAAATGAATAAGAACCATACCAGAAATGATCACTTATTTTATGCAAAAATCATATGTATTACAGTAAGAACAATACCTTTTCTTTGACAACCTAAACAATTGATCTCTCGAATAAGCAAGATCAGGTTTACCTTTCAGCACTTTGTCCTTCTTTGCATTTGAGGCAGATACAAATGATTTGTTACCTGTCTTCTCTTCCTTCTTTCCTTTCTTTTCTTCTTTCTTCTCATCATTCTTCTCATCTTCACCTGGTTTTACCTTCCAAACCAACTTCTCTTTTTCATATCTTTTTCTTCTCCTTCTATGTGTACCTGAACCATCTATTTTCCAATCATAGAAAATGTTAGTTGTACGAATCTGATCAAATGAATTAACTAACCTTCTTGAAGAAACTGTTTTCTGATGTGAGCTTGCAACTGTCTTGAAAGAACCAACTGGACTATTTTAGGTGAGTGGATTTTGGACTCTGGAGTCGTATGCTCAGTCACCACCACCTTTGAAACAATCTTTTCAAGCTCTTTTATCTTTAAAGATAAACTGTCTCTTTCTTCAATGAGTAGGTTAATCTTCTTCTTGAATTCAGACTTCGTTATCTGCTCTTTCAGTTCACTCTCAGACAGTTCAGATAATTTCTTAGTAAGCTTCTTGATTTCTTCCTCAAATATATGTCTTTCTTCTTCAAAGTCTTTCTCTATATTGTTTCTCTGGCCGGATATTTCTTTGAAAATTCTAACATTTTTTTGTTCAACGACCTTTTTCTCTTTTGCAAACTTTTCTCTTTCCAAAATGATAACTTTCTCAAAATCAGAAACTTGTTGAGAAAGTTTAATGCATTTAATTCAACCGTCTTCTTCTCGTCAGCACATTTTCTGGAAAAGTCTGAGAACTTCTTCGCAAATGATTTCTTTTCAGTCTCAAAATCAGATCTTTCTTTGACCATTGTTTGTTCCAAATCAGATATTTTCTTTCGAACCTCAGCATTAGCATCTTCCAAACTCTTAATATTCTCCTCATAACGTTCAACAGATACTTGCTGCTGGATTTTGATTATCTGATCTTCTAAGTCAAAGATTTTTCTTGTCATCTCTGTGTTCTCAGCTTCCAAACTCAGTATTTTCTCATCATTCAGCCCTGAAGTTTGTTTCAGAAGATCTTCATTTAACATCTTCAATGCACTAACTTCTTCTCTCAATAACTTTCTTTCATCAGAATCTCTATTTGATCTCTTTAAGTAGTATTCAACTGAGGAAGCAAGATTTTTGTTTTCTAATTCGAGCTTGTGAATCTTCTTTTCATCATCATCAGAAAGATATCCCATCTTGAATTATCTGTTACAAAAAGAACTAGAACTTGATCGTTAATCCAAATGAAATCTCAAAAATATAGAAATATTTGAAATAAAAATTCAGAGACTTTGATCACAAAAAGAACTATGTCCCCTTAACTATTAAAGGCCATATTACAGTTTTGAAAATTTCTCAGAAAAAAAAATTTCTAAGTAACAAAACACTGTAAAACTCGCAAGTCACTATTCACAGAAAAACTCGCAGACTAAAGCTTGCGCGTTTGTGAAACTCGCACGCAAAGGCTTGCGTGTTCTGATAAACTCGCAGATAGCTGAAACTCGCTAGTCGTTGAAACTCGCAAGAGACTGTTCTTGATGAAACTCGCTAATGCCTAAAACACACAAGTAACTATTCACGTTGAAACGCGCTAATAGAGACGTGCGTGTTCCCAAAACTCGCTAGGCACTACTTGCACGTTTGAGCAAACTCGCTAACCATGGCTTGCGCGTTCCAACACTTAGAAAAATTTCTTAGATTTTCAAACTCGCAGATGAACGAACTCGCAGACCACTGTTCCTGATGAAACTCGCACGCTTAGACTTGCGAGTTTGTAGAACTCGCTAATAACGCCTTACGCGTTTGAGACCTAAATTTTCAGCTTGCGCGTTCTTGCGGATGAACTTGCGCGTTTTGCCGATCTAGCGCGTTCTTCAGATTTCTTTGCGCGTTCTTCATCTGATTCACCAAAAACTCAATCTAAACTTTGAATTTCCGCACCAAACTTTGAGAATTTACTCACATATTCATCGAGAACGCAATACAATCAACTAATTTCGATCTAAAACACAAATCTATACAAATCGACTCGATTACAGTGTTTAGAACTCGTGAACAAAAACTTCAACAAAATCCAAAATTACAAGAAAATTACAGTGCAATTTACAAATCAAATCATACAAACATGATCGATTATACTATATGAACAAACTCTGGTCGATTTCAACACCTAATTTGCACTAAAACTTGAAATTCGATTTGAACTTCGATGAACAGTGACGATGAACAGTAACAACAAACTTTTCTTGATTTCTTGATTTGATTTCGATTTGGATCTGCTCTGATACCAATTGTTATTCCCTAGATTCAAGTTCTAATTGATACAAACAATCAAGATGAGAATCATAAATCATATATCATTGATTCAAACAACAAAGATTACAATTTCACAACTTTCTCTCTCTAAACTCTCTCACTAGAAATGTTTACAATAGCCTCTTCTCTAATTCGTGTACATCTTTTCGTACAAAGACAAGAACACAAGGTATTTATACCTCCATACAATTACAAAGAAACAAACAAATACAATTGTTGACTTTGACTTTTATTAACACATAGACTTTGACTTTAATGAGAGTTGACTTTTCCAGCTTTGAATTCTTGAACTTTTGTCTTCAATCTTTATGATCTTGAATCTCACAATTTTGTGCTCTAACAATTTTATGATCTTGAATCCCGTCAAGCACTCCAAAACAAAGCATATAGAAATCAGGTATCATTTTATCAGAGACTGTAATGAAAAGAAGCTAATTCAGGTTGTGAAAGTCCATACAAGTAACCAATTTGCTGATCTATTTACTAAAGCTTTTGATGTGGGTAGATTCACTTTTTTGGTCACAAGTGTGGGCATGATAAACTCTGAATAAGCCTATTATCTTTTGTCTCATGTACCTGTATAGATTCTTTCCTGTCTACTTTCTCATATTGTATTGTGCATGGTGCTACTAACCTTGTGTGTTTCGGTGTTTCAGATTCCTTCAAATGGATACTTGGTACTTCTAAATCAGTTAATACTGCTCGCTATATTACTCATGATAACTTTTCAAAAATGGTCAAGTATGGTTACTACTACTAGGTGGTTTATACTGCCAGTGCAAAGTTACTACTGTTTGCCTTATTTATACTGCTAATAAGTGTTACTACTGCTGGTATGTATTAATACTGCTAGTTCGTGTTAGTACTGCCAGTATGTGTTACTACTGCTAATATGAGTTAATACTGCGAGTTAGTTAATACTGCTAGGGTACTTAGTATTGCTTCTAACTGAAACCCTCCACCTATAAATACCCTTTGTGACCGCCAAAATACAAACGGATCTTTGAACTTCCATTGCTTCTCTTTTTCTCTCTCTCTCTCGATTTCTTGCTTACCAGTGTCAACCCTAGTCACGATTCGAACGCTAGAATTAACTAAAATGATGGCAGGACGAGCATTCTTTGATGAACACAACGAGCTCGCCATGTTGCAAAAACCAAAGCAAGCTGAAGGTTTCCATGCCATAGTGGATTTCTTCAAATCCTCACACATCGCCCACGCTCTAACTGTCAATCCTACAATCTATGTGGAACATCAAAGACAGTTCTGGTCCAATGTTATCATTCACTCTGAATAAGGGACTCAGGTCATTCACACAATGGTGTGTGATAAACCCCTGACCATCTCAGAGGATTGTATTCGCATCCATCTACGCTTAGATGATGCCTCAGGTATAACCTCTTTATCTAAGGAAGATCTTTTCCAAACTCTTAGTAATATGGGGTATGAAGGTCCCACATATGTATTCAAGTTTTTCAAGAACAGATTTTCACCAAAGTGGAGATTTTTTGTTCATACCCTACAACATTGCATTTCACGAAAAACAACTGGATGGAGTGAGTTTAGCAGTACCTTAGCTTATGCTTTGGTCTGCTTAGCCACCTCTAGAAAGTTTAATTTCTCACAAATGATTTTCAATGATTTTATGTCAAACCTGGATACCAAATCCAAAAGCTTTTATATGTATCCTAGGTTTGTACAAGAGATTATACTAAAGGAATTGACGGATCTACCCTCTTTTCAAGAGGTGTATGTACCAAAACCTCCCAAAGGGAAGGTATTCTTAAAGATGAAAAGGCCCTCCAAGGACTTTTCTGGCCAAGACACCCCATTGTTCTCTACAATGATGGGTGTGTCACATTCCCATGGCGAGGAATCAGTGTCAAAGCCCTCATCAGACAACCAAACTGATGACCTACCCACACCACTCATTTCTAGTAATCCTCCTCAGATTCCTATTGTAAAGCCTACATCCCCCGTCACCAAAATCTATATAAGGGAAAAGGTAAAGAAGGTTCCTTCCCTTCTTGTACCTTCACCCCCCAAGCCTTCAAGCCCTCTAATGGAGCATTCTCCATTAGAGAATATCAATAGGGAAACCACAGGGGTGTCTCCCAACCCCAAGAAGGTGCTCACTAAGGAGCAGGTTGAGCATGTGGGCAGTGAGGCTCACACTACTGACTTTGCACAAAGTACAAGGTAGGACAGTGTGAACATTCCTAAGACCTTCCCCACGGAAACTTTAGGTGAGCAATCATCCAAAGGTCCCAGGTGCCAAGAAACCAAGGGGGTAGAGGGTGCTTCTGCTAGGCAGAAAACCTCTACTAAAAGATCCAACGATCCTTCAAAGGTGGTCAACACACCCAAAGGAGGTGAGGACATATATAACTATGATGAATTGATGGAAACTATGGGCAATATCAATCTTGATGTCCTCAAACAGGGTGCTGATATAGAGGAGATGAAACTCGTGATTCTATCTCAACAAGTGCAGATTACCAAACTAAGGAAAATGGTTCTAAGGTTAATGCAGAAAAAGAAAAGAAAGCAGTTTGTATTGAAGAAAAGGGAAGATGCTTTCAACAAGGGGGAGAGACAAGCTGAAGGGGAGAAACAAAGTCCTGTTGGAATGGAATCTAAATTTGAGGGGGAGTTGGGTACAGAAGAAGAAAGTAACAAAGCAGCAGAAACAATTACACTGGCAGCAGCAAAAGCAAAAGAAGTAGAAACCACACCAGCAGTAGTAACTAATTCACCAGAAGTAGTAACAACAGAAGTAGAAACAGAGAAAGTTGCAACAGAAACAGGGCTGACTATAGAAGAAATAGCAATTGCATAGACTTTATTAAAAGCAAAGACTGACACTCCCAAGGCCATTCAAAAGAAGGAGGAGCAGATCAGAGAAAGAAAAATATCAGTGTGGATGATGGAAAGAAAAAGGGAAAGGAAAAGATGGTTGAATCTGAGCAACCATTGAAGAAACAGAAATAGATAGAGTTGGATGAAGAAGTGGACAAAAAGCTTCAAGAAGAGATGGAAAAGGAGGAAGAAATTCAATCTGCCAAAGACAGAGAGCTTGCATTGGATATGGCTAAAAAGTTGAATGAAGAATATCAAAGGAGTTTGAAGCCTGATGTTGTTAAGAAAGTAATAAAGAGAGCTGCTGTGCAAAGGCAAAGAAAGTCTTCAAAGACATTTTTGGCTAATCAAGAGAGGAGGAAAATGATAAACTTCCTAAAAGGAGCTCTTGGAATTCCTGAAGGAATGTTTACCAACATGCCCTATGGTAGAATAGAGGAGCTGTATACAAAGGAGATGGCCAATCTGCAACGGGACTCCACTCAAAGGGAAGAAGCTGAAAGTAAGATGAAAGAGAGGCATGATCTCAACATACAACAACCCTTCCCTGAAAGTGAAGAAGGAACTCCTATCAGGGAAAAGAAAGAAGAAAAGAAAGAAGAGACATTGGCTCATCAAATTGGAGTAATCAAAACAAAGAAAACCATTGCCACCAAGACAAAGGCAAAAAGGGCAAGAATTGAAGAAGAAAGAGCAGAAGCAGAAGCAGAACCTACTGATGAACCTTTAGCAGAGCCAGAGCAGAATCCAGAGCAGTCAAATCAACAATCAAATAAGCAGTTTGACTTGTACATGACAGTGACAGATAAAGATCCCGTACAAGCTGATCCTATTTCTATGAAAGCACCAGAAATTATCTTTTGGGATATTCTGAAGGACAACAGGAAAGAATACTTCAGATTCAAAAGAATGGGTGATCAATTTGAAGTATATGCAACTTGGGGAAAATCATCAGAAGCTGTTCCAGATCAGATTTAGAAGAAATGTTCAAGATTGGAATGAGCCTGTATGAAAAGGTTTTGACAGGAGAAGAAAGAAGCTTAATAAGATTAGCCATCGAGTACTTATGTATGATTTTTGATCCTAGCAAAGTTCAACATGTGGTCAGAGATTTGCATCTTGAGAATAAATTCAAAAATAATAGAAAATTGGATGTTGTTTGAAAGGTGTGGAGTCTATGTCATCACTGTATACAGAGCTTATCAAGAGTACTACCTGGTGGATAAAATCTATGATCACAGCAAAGCCAAGTTGCAAGGTATGTTAAATGCAAAGCTGATATGTTCAAAGGAATAAGAAATGACCAGGATTGTAGTCAGAAGAATTATCAATCAAAGTCTGGGACTGGATCCAAATCTGGGCAACTGAGCTGAAGTGTTGAAAGCATCATGAAGACCTTATGCTGAAGAACTTAACTTCTCATTCAGAAAAGTTAAGTTAGGGGGAGATTGTTGGGTCTAAATATGTTAAGGATGGATACTACTGCTAGTTGAAAAGTATTAATATTGCTTGTAATTTTAATACTGCTTGAAAAGTTAGTGCTGCTACTTGAATAGTTAGTACTTCTTGGAGAGTTTGTACTGCTAGTAGTTAGTACTGTTGAAGATTACTACTGCAAGCATGGTTAGTACTGCTCAAGGATTAATACTGCTGAGGAAGTTAATGCTGCAAGATGATTAATACTGCTAAAAGAAGGTTAGTCCTGCTTCTAAAGATAAAGAAGACTTGAAGATAAAGATGAACTGGAGATAAGGTCGAAGATAATTATGGTATTGATACTTAAGATCAATTTTATTTCGATAATTATCTTGTAATCAACTCTGTATATATAGTATAGAAGTCTTTGTTAGAATTAACAATTATTCATACGTTTTGTTTAGAGAAAAAAATTAACCTCAAGAATAGTTTAGATCCTTTCTATAGAGAAGTATAGAACGTCTGTTGAGTCTTGTTCAACAGATTGAGGTTTTGTGTGTAATCATCAAGTTGAATTAATATAACTTGTGATTTGAGTTCTATATACTGTTCCATTGATTTTCTGTTAAAGTGTTTTTCCCCAACTTCTTTAACATAAGTTTCTGAGTGTGTTATTTAAATTCTTGTATTGATGTCACTTGTGATGGGTACTGTCAGGATCGAAATTTAAACAAGAATTTAATTCACACACACTCAGAAACAATGCTAAAGAAGTTGCGGAAAAACACTTTAACACTAACAATCGATGGAACAGTATATCAAACTCAAATCACAAGTTTATATTGATTCAACTTGATGATTACACACAAAACCTCAATCTGTTGAACAGGCTCAACAGACGTTCTATACTTCTCTATAGAAAGGATCTAAACTAGTCTTGAGGTTAATTGTCTCTAACAAAAACATATGAATGAATTCTTTTTTTTACTATCAAATATTTCTATACTATATATACAAAACTGAATACACAATACCATAATTATCTTTAGTCTTATCTCCAACTTGTCTTTATCTCCAAATCATCTTTATCTTTAGAAGCAGCACTAATTATCTTCAGAAGTATTAACCATCTTCAGCAGTATTAATCTTCAGCAGTAATAACTACTAGCAGTACTAACTCTCCAAGGAGTACTAACTATTCAAGTAACAACACTCACTCTTCAAGCAGTATTAATTCTACTAGCAGTAGTAATCTTGATAGTCTGGCAGTAGTAATTACTTAGCAACATTAATCAGCAGTATAAACCATACTTAGCATATTCAGACCCAACAATCTCCCCCTAACTTAACTTTTCAGAAAGAGAAGTTAAGTTCTTCATGATATGGTCTTCATGATGCTTTCAACACTTCAGTTCAGTTGCCCAAATTTGGATCCAGTCCCAGACTTTGATTGATGTATCTTCTGACTACTATCCTGGCCATTTCTGAATCCTTTGAACATGTCAACTTAACATTCAACATTGCTTGAAGTTTAGCCTTGCTATGATCATAGATCTTATCCACCAGGTAGTACTCATGATAGGCTCTGTCTACAGTGATGACATAGACTCCACATCTTTCAAATAACATCCAATTTTCTATTCTTTGGAATTTATTCTTCAGATGCAAATCTCTGATCACATGTTGAACTTTGCTGGGATCAAACATCATGCATAAGTACTCCAAGGCTAATCTGATTAAGTTCCTTTCTTCTCCTGTCAAACCCATTTCATACAGGCTCATTCCAACTTTGAACATTTCTTCTAAATCCGATCTGGAACAACTTCTGATGATTTTTCCCTAAGTATAGTAAACCTCATACTGATCTCCCATCCTTTTAATCCTGAAATATTTCTTCCTTTGATCTTCAAGGATGTCCCAAAAGATAATCTCAGGGGCTTGGACAGATATTGGATCAGCTTGTACATGATCTTTATCTGTCACAGTCATATACAAGTCAAACTGCTCATTTGGTTGCTGATTTGACTGCTCTGGAGTCTGCTCTGGTTCTGCTAAAGGTGTAACATTAGGTTCTACTTCTGTTTCTGCTCTTTCTTCTTCAATTCTTGCCCTTTTTGCCTTTGGCTTGGTGGCAATGGATTTCTTTCTTTTGATGACTCCAATTTGCTGAGTATTAACGAACTCGCAGTATTAACTCATAACAACAGTAGTAACACATACTGGCAGTACTAACACAGACTAGCAGTATTAACACAGACTAGCAGTATTAACACAGACTAGCAGTACTAACATGTACCAACAGTAGTAACAATAAGTAGCAGTATAAATAAGGCAAGCAGTAGTAACTTTGCACTGGCAGTATAAACCACCTAGCAGTAGTAACCTTACTTAACCATTTTGGAACTATTATTATAAGTAATGCAGTGAGCCGTATTAACTGAACGAGAAGTACCAAGTATCCAATCCAAACAATCTGAAACACTTAAGCACATAGGGGTTAATAGCATCAATTTAATGAAAGTAACTAAGGAGGAATCTATTTAGGTACAAAAATAGAATGAGAATATACTTATTCATTATTCATCATGCCCACACTTGTGACCAAGAATGTGAATCTACCCACATCAAAAGCTTTTGTGAATAGATCAACAAATTGGTTACTTGTGTCTATTTTCTGAACCTGAATTAGCTTCTTCTCATTACAGTCTCTGATAAAATGGTACCTTATTTCTATATGCTTTGTTTTTGAATGCTTGACAGGATTATTAACAATGCTAATAGCACTGCTGTTCTCTATGAAAATAGAAGTGTGAAGAAATGTCATACCATAGTTCATCATTTGATTCTGAATCCATAGCACTTGTGAGCAGCAACTTGCAGCAACTATATATTCTGCTTCTGTTGTTGAAGTGGACATTGTGGTTTGCTTCTTACACTGCCATGATACAAGTCTTGCACCCAAAAACTGATATCCTCCAGTTGTAGACTTTCTGTCCAAGTTAGCTCCACCCAAATCACTATCTGAATATGCCAGCAGGTCAAATGGTGAGTCATGAGGATACTAAAGTCCTAATCTGGGGTGACCTTTGAGATATCTGAATATCCTCTTGACTTCTTGAAAATGTGATTGCTTTGGCCTAACTTGAAATCTTGCACATACACAAACAGGGAACATGATATCTGGTCTAGAAGCTGTGAGATACATAAGAGAGCCAATCATGGATCTGTAATAATGAACATCCACATCCTCTCCCTCAAGATCTGCAGTAATCTGTTTGTGTGTCTCCATGGGTGTGCTTGCAGGCTTGGAATCTTAGAACCCAAACTTGGTTAAAATGTCCTGCACATACTTGGTTTGGCTTATGAAGATTCCATCTTGTTTCTGCTTAACCTGTAGCCCAAGGAAGAAAGTAAGTTCACCCATAGAACTCATCTTGAATCTCTTATGCATTAACTCTTCAAAATCTCTGCACAATTGATCTTTTGTGGATCCAAAGATGATGTCATCCACATAGATTTGCACTAACAGGATGTCCTTCTTCTTCCTTTGAATGAACAAAGTCTTGTCAATGATTCCTCTCTCAAAACCATTTTCCAAGAGATAGGTAGACAATGTGTCATACCAAGCTCTTGGTGCTTGATGTAGTCCATATAGTTCTTTCTTCAATTTGTATACTCTGTCAGTGTACTTGGGATTTTCAAACCCTGGGGCTGACAGACATATACTTCTTCTTCAATTTTGCCATATAGGAAAGCACTTTTCACATCCATTTGGTAGACTTTGAACTTCATGAAAGAAGCATAGGATAAAAACAGCCTAATTGCCTCAATCCTAGCCACTGGTGCAAAAACCTCTTCATAATCAATTCCTTCTTCTTGAGTATACCCCTTTGCTACCAATCTAGCCTTGTTCTTGATCACTATCCCTCTCTCATCCTTCTTGTTTCTGAAAATCCATTTTGTCCAAATAGCTCTGTGTCCTTTAGGAAGTTCTACCAAATCCCATACATTTTGCAGTACAAACTGCAGCAACTCCTCTTGTATTGCTTCTATCCAGCTTGGATCTTTCATTGCATCATGTACCTTTTTGGGCTCAACCTGAGAGATAAAGCAAGATAGTAAGCCTGATTGTATGTATTTTAATCCTCCCAACTTACTCTGATTCCTTGTGATGATTGGAGAATTGATGTCACCAATCACCAACTGAGGAGGATGATCTTTATGCACTTTTGTTTGATGAATGGCCTCTTCATTAATGTCTGCATCCAGATTAGAGTCATTCTTTTCAGGAGAGCTGCCACCAAACACTGAGGAGTTCTCATCATCACTGTCATCATCTGCCAATGCAGGCATCTCAGGTTCTAGTTGTTCTGAAGTCACAAGTTGATCCTCCTTTTCACCTCTCTCCTCTTCATTCTGAGCAGTTTCAGTATCCTTTGAATCTGAAGCATCTTTCTTCTCTTGAACACAGAGTTCAGTAGAATCTGCTGCTGGGATTGGGAATAGCACAAACTCTTGTCTTTTTTCTTGTACTGATTTTGTCTCTGTTCCTGCATTATTCTCATAACTGAAACCCAAAGAATTAGTTAGTGAATCAATGTCAAAAAGCCAATCAGGGCATGTACCAAGTTTATTTGGTGTGCTCTCATTGCATTTGACATTGTCACTTTCCTCAATTATTCTAGAAGAGGTATTAAATACTCGGTAAGCCTTACTATGGGATGAGTAACCAACCAGAAATCCATCATCTGCTTTGCTATCAAACTTGCCTAAGTGAGTTTTGGTATTAAGAATTGTACAAGGACACCCAAATGGTTTGAAAAATCCAATAAAAGGTTTCTTCTTGTTAAAAAGTTCATATGGTGTCTTGCCTTGAGATTTAACTATTAGAACTCTGTTTTGAACATAACAAGCAGTATTAATTGTTTCTACCCAAAATGTAACTGGCAGTTTTGAATCTGCCAACAGGGATCTTGCAGCTTCAATCAGTGTCATATTTCTCCTCTCAGCAACTCCATTCTGTTGAGGGGTCCTCACAGAAGCTGTTTAGATCATGGTTTTTGAATTCAGTTCCATTATCAGATCTGATGATTTTAACTCTTTGATTTGTTTGGTTTTCAACTCTGAGAATAAAGGATTTGATCAATCCATTTGTCTCATCCTTTGTCCTCAGAAAATAGACCCAAGTGAATCTAGAGAAATCATCAACAATAACTAAGCAGTAAGATTTCTTGCCAATACTCATCACATTTGTAGGGCCAAACAGATCCATATGCAGTAAGATAAGAGGTGAAAAGATTGTATTTATCTCTTTGGACTTATGAGAAGTTTTGTGCTGTTTGCCTTTAAGACATGCAACACAATGATCATCACATGAAAATACTTTTTTGTGGTAAACCTCTTACAAGGTTTTTTTCACAAGATTATTCATTGTTTTAAAGTTCATGTGACACATCCTTCTGTGCCATAAAGATGATTCATCAACAGAAGCTTTTGAAAATAGACAATTAAATGATGAATCATTAGATACATTCTCTAAATCCAAGCAATAAACATTGTCCTTTCTTGGTGTTCTCAGTAGTATCATACTTTCATCAACTACCTTGAACCCTTTAGCAAGGATAATACATTCAGTATCAGTAAACAATATACTATGTTTCTTGTCACAAACCTGTGATACACTTAACAGGTTGTATCTCAATTGCTCAACATAGTAGACATCCTCAAAGGTCATCTTACTCTTTGACACATTACCTTTTCCACTAATCTTTCCTCCAGATGGATTATCACCAAATGCAACATGTCCTCCATCAATTCTTTTGATGTTTTGTAGGCAGGACTTGTTGCCTGTCATGTGCCTAGAGCAACCACAATCAATATGCCAAATGCTCTTCCCTTTTTGCTGTTGGTTGCCCTGCACATAAAGTGGAACAGTTAGTTTTTAGTAGGAACCCAAGCCAAAGTGGTCTTGGGTTTCCCATTCTCATCAACATATTCACAATCAGTTTTGATGAGCTTTTCAGACTGGGGAATCTTATGGCTTGAATACTTTGTCACAATAATGGGTTTTTTACTGGAAGCAGTACTAACTTGATTGGTAGTACTAACTTTGTTAGCAGTACTAACATCATTAGCAGTACTAATTGGATTAGCAGTACTAATTTTGTTAGCAGTACTAACTTCATTAGCAGTACTAATTGGATTAGCAGTACTAACAGATTTCTTTACTATTGGAACCCAAACTTGAACAAAGTTGTTTGCTTTATTTTTCTTCAAGTTACTCCTTGGCTTATTTGGAGTATTTTTCTTTGATTTTGCAAACTTGTTTTGAGCATGAGCTTTTAAAGGTGCTCTTTTTGCATTTTCAACCATATGATTCCTTCTTTGATTCCTATAAGCAACAGGATTTTGTATATGTCTTTGAAAGTTTATCCTCTGGTTCATAGGATTGAAATAACAGTATTTGGCAATATGGTTAAGCTTTCCACAAATAAAACAAGATTTTGGTCTATTGATTTTACTCAGATCAATCCCTTGTTTTTGTGCCCACTAATTATTCCAATTTCTTTGATTATCCCTTGTTTTATCATGTTTTTGGGGCTGATGTTGTTTACATGTACAGGGATTCACAACTGTGGTCTGCATATAGTGGACTCCCTGTACCTTTCCCTTTTCTCTCTTTGAGCTTTCCACCTTTTCACTCTTTGAGCTATCCACCTTTTCACTCTTGATGAATGGTTTACCTCCCCCTTCATTGGTAAGAATATGATTTTTTACAGGAATCTCTTCTGCATTCTTATTCTCAGAATTCTCTTTCTCATTCTCTTCTTCAACCACCACACTATCTATAGGATCTACTTCTGTTGCTCCTATAGGTAAGTCCTTTTTATTTTGGTTTTCTAAGAGATTTGAAGAGGAAGGGATATAGTTATTGTTATAAGGTGGAGGTGTTGCATTGTATCCTATACCACTCTTGATCTTATCATGAACTTGAGCTTTAAGCAAAAAGTCCATTGCTTTGGAAGCATAAGAAAACTTCTCAATGTCAAGCTTAGCTTTCTCATACTCACTCTTTATTTTCTCACACTCCTCTTTAGACTTTTCTATTTGAATCACTAATTGATCTTTCTCCCACTTCCAGTAATTTGTGTCATAGTAATGTTGAAGTTCATTGGCCTTGTAAGCCTTGATTTGATCTTCAAACTTCTCCACAATCACTGTATACTCTCTTATATCTCTCTCTAACCTTTTAAGGTCATCACACATGCTTTGGTTATGATCCTTGTACTTTTGAACAGTCTGAAGACACTTTTAGTGCACAGTTTACTTTTTACCTCTGTTGGAATATCTGTGCTTGAAGATTCTGAAACTTCTGCCATCAGGGCTTGATTCTGAACAACTTCTTCTGCTTGATCACTCCAATCAAATCCCATTCCTTCTTGAGAAACAAGAGCTTGAGTGGAGTTTCTGTTATTTTGGAAGCTTGAGGAATGTGCTTGCAGGTGGTTGCTGCCATATTGTTGAGGAGTTCCTCCTCTGCATTCTTTTGCAAAGTGTCCCATCTTGTGACACTTGTAGCACTCCACCTTTGACTTGTCAAACCCAACACCATCTTCTCTCCTCTTAGAAAAGTTGTTCCTTCCAGTCCTTTTTATGAATCTCTTTACCCTCATAGTTAGCATGGCCATCTGCCACTTTATATCCATCTCCTCAAGGTCATCTGCATTAATTTGTTCAAGATCATCATTAATTAAACCAGAATTAGCATGACTAGCAAGAAAAGCTTCTAATACAGAGTCATTAGATACATCCTGCTTAGATAGATAAGCAGTATTAACTGATTCTGTATTAGCAGCAGAAACAGTAGAAGAAGAAGAAGATGATAAAAGGGCAGCATTATGAGTGTATCCAGATGGTCTTTTCTTGGCTTCAACATCAGCCTCAAACACCCTTAAGTCATTATAAATATCGTCTAGTTCTTTGTCCTCCAGCTTGTCATCCTGTCTGAAGTAGACAGTATACATGGTCCATTCATCTCCAAGTGACCTTAAGAACTTTCTGTTTACATCATCTTGATCAATCTGCACTCCAACAGTAGCTAGTTCACCAATCAGCTTGTTAAACCTGTCAAAAGTTTGAGTCATGGACTCATTCTTAGTTGACATGAAGTTTTCATACTGTTGCTTAAGTATTGCCTTCTGATTTCTCTTGGTACTTTTGGTACCAGAGAATCTCTTCTCTAGAGCATTCCAAAGCATCTGTGCATCAGTGCAGTTGCAGAATTGGTGTTGATACTCATTAGGAATAGCCAAGAGCAGTGTGCTCAAGGCTTTCATCTCTGTCTTCCTTATCTTCCTCTCTCCATCTGTCTTTGGTGGGATTCTTTTTCCATCTGCTCCAATCTTTCCTTCATTAGATGGGCCATTCTCAATGATGTCCCACATAGAGTAATCTGTGAGAAGGATGTATTGCCTGATCCTAATCTTCCACATGTCAAACTCATTAGATCTGAGCATTGGAACCTTTGAGACCAGAACACTATCACTTGAACTGTCCATGATGATTGTTGTTTTTCTGAGTTTAACAATGCTCTGATACCACTTGTCAGGATCGAAATTCAAACAAGAATTTAATTCACACACACTCAGAAACAATGCCAAAGAAGTTGCGGAAAAACACTTTAACACTAACAATCGATGAAACAGTATATCAAACTCAAATCATAAGTTTATATTGATTCAACTTGATGATTACACACAAAACCTCAATATATTGAACAGGCTCAACAGACGTTCTATACTTCTCTATAGAAAGGATCTAAACTAGTCTTGAGGTTAATTCTCTCTAACAAAAACATATGAATGAATTCCTTCTTTTACTATCAAATATTTCTATACTATATATACAAAATTGAATACACGATAATTATCAAAATACAATTGATATTCAGCATCAACACCATAATTATCTTCAGTCTTATCTCTAGCTTGTCTTTATCTCCAAATCATCTTTATCTTTAGAAGCAGCACTAATTATCTTCAGAAGTATTAACCATCTTCAGTAGTATTAATCTTCAGCAGTACTAACTACTAGCAATACTAACTCTCCAAGCAGTACTAACTATTCAAGTAGCAGCACTCACTCTTCAAGCAGTATTAATTCTACTAGCAGTAGTAATCTTGATAGTCTGGCAGTAGTAATTACTTAGCAACATTAATCAGCAGTATAAACCATACTTAGCATATTCAGACCCAACAGGTACAAAGTTTCTCTCTCTAGATTCTCAGAGTGTTTACAATCAAAGGCTAGTTACTACTAAAGGAAAACAAAGAAGACCTATTTATAGGTCAAACAAGGAACAAGGTAAACTTACAAAAGTCAACATAAAATGATCTAAACTAAAAATACAATAACATTGAGCTTAAATAGAAGATTCAATTGCAAAATCTTTCAAAGACGATCTTGAATCCAAAGGGGGAGATTGTTAGAGCATAAATATGTTGGATAGAAGATCATGAAGGCCAGAAGTCAAAGTATAAGGAGTCAAAAGCTGGAAAGTCAACTCTCAGTGAAAGTCAAAGTCAAAATCAAAGTGTAATAAAAGTCAATGTCAATGTATTGTTTTGTTTTGTTTCCTTGTTTTAGATAATAGGTATAAATAGTTTTTGTTTCCTTGTTGTATTAGACAGATGACTTGAGTATTGTGTCCGTTCAGAGAGAGAGATTGTAGAGAGAGAAAGAGAAGCTTAGAGAGAGAAAGTTGTAAACTGAATTTGTAATTGTTTGAATTAAAATTGAATTGAATCAGGTAGTTAATCATCCTGTTTTGTTAATTGTTTGTGTGATTAGAATCTTGAAATAGGGACACACAGAGATGCTACCCTTTTCAAGAAAAAGGCAGAGTACGATACACAGGGGTCGTTGATGTCTGAACAAGACAACTTTGCGACCGATGAATCCTCTGACGAAGGGGATACCAACGTACTGTTTTATGGGATGGCAGAGCTCAACTCTTCTGAGACAGAAAGTGAGGTATCCACATCCAACTCTATCTCTCAAGACTCTGAAAATTAACTTTTTGAACTTCAAAAGGAATTCCTCGCTTTCAAAACCACATGCTCAGAGCTTGAAAAGAAGCTTGCCTTCTATGAGCGAGAGACTAGACTTCTTAGTCAAGAGAAGGACAAGCTATATGATGAAAAGAAATCTCTTGTAGCTGAGCATATTTCTAAAAAGAAATCTTTAAAAGAGAAGGTTGCTTTACCTGATAAAGCCTTAAAATCAAAGATAAAAGAGCTAAAGGACAATGAGAGTGACAGATTGAATTATGATGCTTTAAAAAAATTCCAAAAAGAAAGAGAAGTCTTTCACCAAGACTTGCTCGAGAGAGATATTTTGATCAGGAAATATCAAAACACACAGAAGGTGCATGAAAAAGTGAATACCCATGGCAGAAGAGGTATAGGGTTCACTGATATCGATCCCAACACTGGATATAAAAGAAATAAATCTTTGGCTAATATCTTTTGTCCTGGAAAATTTTTAAAACCATGTCTTCCAAACTTAACTTCTACCTTCAAAAGGCTCAGAACCTCTGAAGGACCACGTGAGAGGAATCCTCTGGTGATGACTAATGTTTGGTATGAGAACAGTGACTTTTCATCATCACCCTCTGAAAAGAAGAAATCCATTCCAAGGAAATACTTGTCTCAAAAACAGATAGGACTCTTCAAATTTGGTCATCCAGAAAATCAAACTCAAATGTCCTTTGTATGCATGATGATTCCTGAAAAGGAGTTGTCCTCTAATGCACCAGAGTTTGTCCCAACCTCTGTTGAAGAGAAGTTATTCAAAATCTTTTTGGAAAATGATTTGAAAAGAACCTATGAAAACCACATATTCAACCATCTTGATATGACCTCTGTTCTGCATGAACTCTTTAAGCAAGACTTGATGAAAAGCTTAAGTGTTCCTGAAGTAGTTCCTAGTATTCTCAAAAGCATAAAAATTTCTGAGGACACTGATGATGGAAGCAGTAGTAAATGTCCAGAGAATCATGCCTCAACTCACAGAGATTTTCTTGATTCAGGTTCTGAATCAGAGTCTGAGTCATGCTCTGTCGAATATGAGACTAGCTCTATGGAGTCAGAAATAGCTCCCTACACACTACAGAAATCTAGATTATTCTCTGGCATTCTTAACAGGATGGTTACTCCTAAAAGGAGATCTGCAGGGATACCTATTTTCCCTGAGTTTCTCGACATGTGTCTACAAGCCAAGACTTCTCTTTAGCTTGAAAAGTTGAAAAAAGAAAAAGCTTTGTCATCTCAGAAGCCTAAAGCTCTAAAATCTATAAAACCTTTTCAACAGAAATTCACCTGGAAATAGAAGGGAAATGGCTTAAAGATAAAAAAAATCTTTTGCTTCTGTGGCAGTGATTTCGGACGAGGAAACCCACAGAAGGAGGGTACATTCCAAGAGAAATCCAAGAAGGAATTTTGAGAAAAAACAATCTAGACTAGATAGGAATTTCTATAAAAAGAAACCCAATGCTAGGAAGGGTTGTAATGAAAAATGCTCTATACCCACTTTTGATATTTTTAATGAAAGTTTTAAAAAGTTCACTTCGGGAGTTTCTTATTGTAAATGATTTGATCTCATGCATGCTCTGAATCAACATTTCTCTAGCCCACACTACTTTATCTCTCACCCCAAGCCCAAGAATGCCAAATTCAAGGGTGAGAAAAGGTAAAATGGTTCTTCGGTAAAAGAAGATAATGCCAAACCAAAGAGTGCTAAGGCATCTCTTAAAACCCCTAACAATAATGGACCCATTTGGAAATGGGCACCTAAAACTCCTTAATCTTATCGCAGAAGAAGCAGTGTGTGTCTATCTGGTACCAAGACTCCGGGTACTCACGGCATATGACTGGTGATAGAGGGTTGCTCAACTCATACCAAGAGAAATCCGGAGGTGGCTCTATGACCTTTGGAGACAATAAGAAGGGTCATATTATAGGCTATGGAGTCATTGCCAAGGAGGACATCGATGTTTGCAGAGTGGCTTATGTGGATGGCCTTAAGCACAACCTACTCAGTGTTAGCCAACTCTGTGACAATGGATTCGATGTGATGTTCAAACAATAATATTGTTCTCTACTAAGCTCTGGAACTGGAACAGAGCTTCTACGAGCCAACAGAAGGGGTGATCTTTACCTCATTAATTTCAAGGTCACCAATAGAGAAGAAAAGCTCTGCTTAGTATCAAGTAAGAATGAGGAAGCTTGGCTCTGGCACAACAGGTTCTGTCATCTAAACTTTCATACACTTGAAAAACTTGTTAAACTAAATTTGGTAAGTGGTCTTCCGAGTATCAAATTGTATAGAGACCATCTATGCTCTGCTTGTGACATGGGCAAACTGAAAAAAGTCTCCCAACAGAGCAAGTCAGATGTATCTTGCACCAGGCCTCTGCAGATGTTGCACGTAGACCTTTGTGGTCCGATCTTAGTGTAGAGCCTATGTGGTAAGAAGTGCATACTTGTACTAATAGATAAATTCTCTCGATACACTTGGGTAGAATTTGTCCGAAAGAAGTTTGATGTTCCTATAATACTAATCAATCTTTTGAAGACAATTCAGGTTCTGTATGATTGTAAGGTTCAGAAAAGTTGAAGTGACAATGGTACAGAGTTCAAGAACTCAACCATTGATGACTATCTCACAGAGGAAGGAATTTCAAAGAACTTCTCCACTGCAAGGACTTCACAACAGAATGGTGTTGTTGAACGAAAGAACAGGAAACTAGTGGAGGCCGCCAGAACCATGCTCACTGCTTCTGGATTGTTGACTTCATTTTGGGAAGAAGCCATTTGTACGGCATGCTTCACTCAAAATGGATCACTCATAGTGAAGAGTCACTCGAAGACCCCCTACCACCTTCTGAACCAGAGGAAGCCAGATATTAAGTTCTTTCATATGTTTGGCTGCAAATGTTTTGTTCTCAACGACAGAGATAACATAGGGAAGTTTGATCGCAAAGCTGATTAAGCCAAGTTCATTGGTTATTCAGCTTCCTACAAGGCATATCGAGTCTACATGCTAAATTTAAAACATATACTTGAGAGTATTAATGTTTATTTCGATGACTCATTTCAGGTGACTTCTGAGCAACTCAACTTAGGACTCAAGCTTAAATCGCAAGACTCTGGTGAATCATCAACAAGAGCAAATGATCTGCATCATTTGTTTGAAGAAATGTTCAACGATGATAAACCCTCTGAAGATGATCATAGAGCCTCTGAAGTCGAGGCCTCTGAGGACCAAACAGGTACATCCCTAACTGGTCCTAGTGATACTTCACCCTCTTCTACTACTCTTGTCGGGCTAAGTGTCGAGGGGGAGCACACAGAGACCAACAACAATCAAGGCTCAATGCTCAATCAAGCTACAGATCATCTTCTAACAATCTCAGAGGAGTCAACACCAGAGAAATCACATAACTCCAACCGAGACACTACAGAGCTCTCCACATCAACTCAAGGAGCACAATCTAGCCCTGTGGTAAGTACAAATGATCAGCCCTCTGTGATAGAAGCTGATCAAGAACAAGAAACTACTCCAGATGTTCATCTAGAAAGTTCCAATGACCATCTTCCTAGAATGACCAAGTGGTCAAAGAGTCACCCACAGAGCCAAATTATCGGTGACCCCTCTGACACTGTCAAGACTCGCTCTGCTACTGCAAACTTTTGTTTCTTTACGAACTTTGTTAGTATCATTGAGCCAAAAAGGGTATCTGAGGCCCTTGAAGATCTAAACTTGGTATAAACTATGCAAGAGGAGCTTCTGCAGTTTGTACGCAATAAAGTGGGGACCCTAGTACCTTTGTCGAAAGGCAAAACTGCAATAGGGACCAAATAGGTATTCAGAAACAAGAAGGATGAAGATGGGGTGGTCGTCAGGAACAAAGCAAGACTGGTGGCAAAGAGATTGACTATGAAGAAACTTTTGCCCCTGTAGGAAGGCTTGAAGCAATAAGGATATTCCTTGCTTTTGCAGCCCACGGAGGTTTTAAGGTATATCAAATGGATGTCAAGTCAACCTTTCTAAATGGGCAAATTCAAGAAGAAGTATATGTCCAACAACCACCAGGGTTCGAAAGGTCTAAATACCCCAATCAGGTCCACTTATTAGACAAAGATCTGTATGGACTAAAGCAAGCCCCCAAAGCTTGGTATGATAGACTTTCCAAGTTCTTGCTACCAAATGGTTTCGAAAGAGGTACAACAGATACAACTCTATTTTTCAAAAAGATAAAATGTGAGATTCTGCTTGTACAAATTTATGTAGATGATATTTTAATTGGGTCTACTAATGAATCTTATTGTAAGAAGTTTGAAACCTTGATGAAGAGTGAGTTTGAGATGAGTATGATGGGAGAACTAACATTCTTCCTAGGATTACAAGTCAAGCAAACTCAAGAGGGCATCTTCTTAAATCAATCATTATATGTCTCTGACATACTTCAAAAATATAAGCTCTCTGACTCTTCAGCAATGAAGATCCCAATGGACACTGGATCCAAGCTCTATGCTAATCCAGAGGGTAAACCTAGAGTGTAAGCTCTACAGAGGTATGATTGGGTCTCTTTTATACTTAACTACAAGTAGACCTGATATAATGTTTGCCACATGCCTTTGTGTAAGATTCCAAGATAACTCCAATGAATCTCATCTTTTAGGTGTAAAGAGGATCTTTAGATATCTAAAGGGCACCAAGAATCTTGGCCTTTGGTATCCAAAGAACTCTGGCTTTGATCTTGTGGCTTATACAGATTCAGACTATGGAGGATGCAAGCTTGACCGAAAGATTACCTCTGAGAGTAATCAATTCCTAGGAGGAAAATTATTTAGTTGGACTTCTAAGAAACAGAATCGTGTGTCAACTTCTACGGCAGAAGCTGAATATGTGGCTACTGTTAGTTATTGCTCACAAGTTCTATGGATGAGAACCCAACTAAGGGACTATGGTCTTGCCATTGACAAAATACCCATCCTCTGTGAATCCAAAAGTGTCATTATGATCTCAACCAATCCAGTACAGCACTCCAAAACTAAACATATAGATATCAGGTACCACTCTCTGAAACAACATGTGGAGCAGGGCACCATTGAAGTATTTTGTGCCCACAGATTATCAACTTGATGATCTATTTACAAAAGCTCTAGATGAGAAGATATTCTCCTTTCTTGTTGGCAAATTGGGAATGTTAAACATAGTTGATGTATAGAGCCTCTGTACCTTGGCATAGAGCTTCTGTTGTACATATTTCATTTCATCTTTTTGTCTCTCCTTCTGTATGTATAGTTCAATCTTGCATGTATAGTTGTCTTTTAATTCATCTCTTGTGGTCAAAAGCAATGTGGTTCCTTGATATATGTTTTGGGCAAAACTTATCAAATCTGATCCAAGCATAGGTCAAGGTGGAGCCAGAGGAGTAGAGCAAAGGAGACCTTGACCATTCAAGGGGTAGCAAGAGAACCCAATACTCGAGAGGAGTTTGCAGAATCAGATATGTTCTTCGCACATCTACAAGGACAAAAACACTTTTATCAGACACTAATTTCCAAATATGTCCTAAATTTTGTCTAAACTTTGGGTGATCAAAAATCTTAAATGTCTTTCCTTAATTATAAATTTTTGGTGAAAGAGCCTCTGAGGTCTCTCACAGAGCCTCTTCGAGACACATCAGAGCCTCTAATCTCTTATTAAGTTGACCAACTCGATCATCTCATCGATTTCAAATGTCTTTGGGTGATAAAGGTGTACCATTGTGCGTGACATACCACACCCCAAACCTCAGAAGCTCTTAACCTACAGAGCTTCTGTCATTCTCAACACTTGTGCATTTTCAAAGGTTCTGGGGTCCGGGTTATTTATAAAAATGACGGACATTTGGGTATAGCAAATGCCACGCGCGTCAGCTTAGTGGGAGGCGCACGTACTCGATTGTGCATCGCCCTAAATGACGTGGCAACATGTGATTGGGACGTAATCTATACCGTCGTTTTTGGAAACGACTCATTTCTAGCTAGGTACTTATTACGGATTTCAAACTTTTCTTTTTTACTGCTTAATTTTTTAAAACCTCTCACACCATAAATACCCAAACCCTTTCATCTTTAACTTTTTACCTGCAATCTTTGCTCTGAAGAACACAAGGCAAACCTGCAAATCTCTTTCTTTTCCATTCTTCCATTCCAATTGCTTCTAAATCAGCATCCACTGAAAACTCCCAAAACTCCAACAACTCTCAATGTTCCATTGCTCAAAAGGATGATTCTACATCCGTGGGCCAACAAAACCTATCGTCCAGCCGAATGATTTCTTTCACTAGGCACCAATATCACAATACTTCTCTGCAACTGAAGCCCAACAACCACTACATTGTTTTGAACCCTAAGGGCTACCCTACTGAAGTTGAACCCCTCATCAAACTGCTACAAAACCACTTCCTGAACAAGGCTCTAACCATGACAAGGTATGATGTCCCTAAAACCTATGTCCAATAATTCAAGCAAGGATGCCGATATGAGAAAATCCCTAACTATGTCCATTGCATAATGAGGTATGCTACCTGTGCTGGAAGTAAAAAGGTTCTAGAACTTGGCCTCAACAAAAGGATGGTATCTAACATCTTTGAACTCCCAACCAAGGACCAGCTAACCTTGAACAAGTTTTTAGAGGTACCCTCTAATGAGAAAATCTTGGATTTCCTTAGGTTTATTGGGTATGCTAAGCCCATAGCTAAGAGAACAGAATTCAGACGTCAGAACTTCCCACCTCTGTCGAACGTCCTCTTCTCGATACTGAATCAAACTCTGACGTGAAAAGTAGGAAGCCCTGATCAATCTAGCCACAACATACTGACTATTATGTATGGTATCTACTACTATCTCCCTCTAGATAACGCAAAGCTGATCTTCAGAGACATAATGAACGTTGTACTCACAAAGGAAGAGGATCAGAGGAGAGAAAAGCAACCAACTACCCTTGTATTCAACAGGTTCATTGTCGTTCTATTTGGCAATGAAATGGTAGGTCCAGACAAACTACCCTCTGTGGGTAAGATGACAAATATCTATGAGATGAAGTCTAATAAACCCCCCACCTTGGCAACTGGATACCCTGACGCTCAACCTCTGCCAGGCAAGCTCTTAACCTATGTGGGTAGTGAAGAGGATAGGCTAGAATACATTCGTGGACACATAACTCCTGAACCGAGTCCTGCAACCCCTCCACCATAGGATTCCTTGTTGGTGAGATTGCTATTTACCCTAGGGATGATGTCGTAGAGGGAGTACAGGAGAATGTGGTCGAAGTGGCACGAGAGGAGAGAGTAGTTGAGAGGAAAAACCCAGAGAGTGGGGTGGGAGGAGAGTCCACTAAGGAGGAAAAGAAAAGAAAACACAAAAAGAGGGCCGCAGAAGTAGAGGTCCTAAACCCCGAGCAAACTGTAATTGCAGAGGTTCAAACACCTCTGAAAATGAAGAAGAAGGCAAAGAAGCCTAGGGGTGCAATCGAAGAAAGCCATGCTGAAAAGGCCTCTATACCTCCTCCACAGGTACAAGCCTCTGAAGAACCTTCGAAGAAGAATAAGAAAAGACTTGTAAAGTTAGCTGACAAGGCCAAAATCAATACCTCAGAAGAGGATCAAGGCACAAATCAGCTGAAGGAACCTGAAGAGGAGAAAGAGACTCCTCTGCTGAGGAGAAAGAGGAAGGTAGTGATCAAAGAAATCCCTAGCTCTGACATGGCCACTGCTGAAAAACCTATTAGGCCTCAGAAACCTCTGAAGGTAGCTACGGATATAGCTAAGGAGGTGGTGGAACAACTAAGCTCCCCACCAAAGGAAGATGGTCAAAAGCTAACCACAGAGGGTTTAGGATTTCTCGATACCACAGTCGCAGTCGAGGATGTGACTGGGCTTCCTAGTAGTGATGAGGAAGACATGGGTGGGGAGAGAGAAAAATCGTTGGAGGAGAATGAGGGTGAAAAAGATGTTGATGGCACACAACCAAAGCCCACTCCCAGTGCAAGCCACCCATCCATTCCTACAGATCTAGTGCAGAAGAATGTTGAGGAAAGAGTGCACACTCTAAACCAAACCCCATCCAAATGGACAGAGGAACCTTTTTCCTCCTCTGTGCCATTAACAGTCGGGGAAACCAAAGCAACCTCATCCTCTCAAAAGGATGGAGGTGGAGTTATATGTGTTCTGTTGCCGTAGAACACGCCACCCACCTCTGCAGAGGTATTTGTTGCCTCTGCTGCACACACGAGTGACATTCCAAATACTTCAGAGGTGTTAGTAAGGACACGCATCGACTCTACGGGTCTAGATCACCCATAGAGTGTGGATCATTGACATTCAAGTGATAGACTCTGGATCTTCACTTGAAAAGATCAACGACAGAACTTCTGTAGATGATTCCCCTTCTAAGGGACATCGAGGATCAGAAGGAAATCCTGGGGAGCCCAACATAAAAACCATCTCCCCAGGCGTCGAACGCTCATTGGCAGAATCTGGACCACGTGTTGGTTTAGAGATTACTGTTTGATCACAGTTTTGAGTCAATTTGTAAAGTATGTTTGTTTAATTGTATTGACTTTTATCTTGTATGCTTGTATAGAGGTCAAGGCATGTTTGACCCTATATATAGCTTTGCTTTGTCTTGTTTTTGTTTGCATGTTAGTACGTTTGTCATATTGTAATCATTCCATGTGAGACATATGAATACGACTAATCTTGTGACTAAACTCTCTCTCTATATCTCATCTTTGATCTTTGATTGTTATTGATTTGTGCATGATTGCATGAAACCTGGGATCACAATTGGTATCAGAGCTAGATTAGAAAATTCAAAAAGATTATCATCATGATTTGAGGCAGAAAGATACGAATTTTTAGTTTTAGAAAGTTACTGTTTCATTGAAATCAAGATTCTAAATTCTTGATGGATTGAGTGCAAATTTGGTAATATCATGATCGCCCATTGAAGTAGAACGTTTCTTGTTTGAAGTGGAAATCCATTTGACCAATTGATTGATAGAATTGAATCAATCTTTCTATTTTTAGAGAGTTTCCAGTTTCGGACTGTAAAGATTTGAATCCTACAATCATGGTTATTGGTTTGAAAATTCACTTCACATGGTTGTTCTCGATGTCAAAGTGAGTGATTCTGCAAGTTTTCAGAGTCAAATTTGAAGATTTGGGTCGTTTTCTGTTGAATTTTTCGAAAAATTGTCCAAGATCTAAATAATTCGCACGAGCTATCAAGAACTCGCACAAAGAACTCGCAGGGCTAAGGAATTCGCAAATTAGTTCATCTTGTTGATTCTAAGGATATAATTCATAGGGTTGAAGAATTCGCACAAGAGTTTGTATGAAAAGCAAAGGATTCGCACAAGAGACATATACGAGAAGTATAGTTTTCGCACAAGAGACACGTACGAATTATGTGGAATTCGTATCTGAGTGTTAAAAAAATTTCCAAGGGAGGAATTCGCATACAAGGTCATACGAGATGTTCAGAATTCGCATCCTACCTTATGCGAAAAGCTCAGATTTCGTATCCTTTTTAGTATCCTTTTCATACGAATTGTGTCCGTACGAATTCTAATTCATACGAATTGTTACTTGTGAGTACCTGCGAATTGTGTTCCTTATACGAATTCTTAGTGCGTGTGAATTGTATGTTGTGAGTGTTATACAAATTGTTTAAGTTCATACGAATTCTTTACTTGTAATCAATTTTGAGTGGTTTTTCTGTATTTTTACTGTTATTTTTTATGATTTTCTGACCAACGATTTTTTCAAGCTAAATTTTTCAGAGAAATACTAATCATGCCTTACATAGATGAGAAGGGAAATTTTTTTCTCACTAACAGAGACTGTGCATTGTCATACATGCCAGAGATACCAAAGATTGAGGCTGAGAATGAAAAGCTCAATGTTCAAAATTCAAAGCTGAAAGCAGAAATTGATACTTTGAATGTTAAACTGACAAAGGCTGAGACACAAGTATCAACATATCAAGAAAAATGCTAGGAATGGTTGAAGAAAGTAGATGAGAGACACAAGAATGAGAAAGCTGAACTTGAGAAATCTTTCAACCGGAAGTTATCTGAACTTTCAAAGAAAGTTGAGTCAGAGAAGAAAGAGTTAGAAATTAAGTGTGCTTAACTGTTTAAACAAGTTTCTGATTTTGAAAAAATTGTCATTACTGAAAGAGATGTCTTTGATAAAGAAAAGAAAACTACTGAAAAGAAAAATACTTTATTGTTCAAAGAGATTTCTGAGAAAAATCAGAACTTGGAAAAAGAGTTTGAAACTGAAACAAAACATTTTGAGAATGAGATTTCTAAACTCACCGACAAGTTAGCTGTTTTATCTACAAATATACAAAAGGGAAAGAAGAGTAAATCTGATCTGCAAAGTAAATTTGATAAACCTTGTAATGAGAAATCCAAGTTAAATGACAAGATCAATCAACTTGAGAAAGCTAATGTTGATCTATCTGACAAGTTAGCATCTGAAACATCTATATTATCTTCTTATGATGATGATGATGCATGTGAATCAGTTTGCTCATTTCAATCAGTATCAAGCTTCTTTCAAAAGATGGTTTTCAAGAAACAAAATGTCGAACCTGAAATCTTGAAAACAGATCAGATTAAATCTTCTAGTTCATTTTATGTTAAAACTGTTGATAAATATGTTGTTTATTCTGGACTCAAAGCTTCTAAGAAAGAGAAGATGATTTGGGTTGTTAAGGGATCTCCTAAAACAGTAAAATACCAGAAATCATCTGCACAAGTTGATTAGAGAAAGAAGAACAGAGCTCTAAAAGGTAAAGCTTTTACACCTGATGTTGTCAAGTCTACCAAATATCTGATCAGGTTAGCTAGAAGCAAACTTTGTTATTCTTATTGCTACAATGATGATTTTGTACACAAAGCAAATATCCACAAAAGGTAATATTCTCATAAGAAATTTAATGATACTGCAAATCACAGAGGTGGAAACCGCTCAAAGAAGTTTTCACATATTAACCAAACTGGACTGACATACATCTGGGTACCAAAACCTGTTCAACCTGTGATGCAGGAGCTGGTACTCAAGAAGGAGTGAAGGTTTATGGCTTCTAAACACTATAGTTTAGGTACTAATCTTCAATGTTCAAAGATTAGGACTTCTAGACAAAGCCGTCTAGGACTCAGACTTCAATGTCAAGGATTATGACTTCTGAGTAAATCGGCTCAGGACTCGGACTTCAATGTTCAAAGGAAGATTCTTGAATGTCAAATCAAAACAGGGAGTTTTATTTGTCATATTTTTATTATATGATTTGGGAGAAATTGTATTTTAAAGAAATTGTTTTTAGAAAAGAAAGAAATTAATCTAAAATTGTTATATTTTACCTGTATGCATATATGAAGGGGGAGCATATTTATATAGTGATAACTAGAGCCATAACATTTCAAGGGGGAGCTAGCAAAGAAAAGACAAACAAATACATCAAGAAAGGACAAAATCATGTCAAGAATCAGAAGAAACAGACATCAAGTCAAGGGGGAGCTCAACAGATAAATCTGAAAAATGGTTGTAAGTGTGAAGTGTGTGTAAATTGTTTTTGAAACTTAAAATGAAAGAAAAGTGTCATTTTTGGAAAATTCCATTTATGGAAAGTTTCTATTTTTGGCAAGGTTTGAAAATTTTTCCAAAAATAGCAAATTTCCAAGTTTAGATTGTATTTCAAAAGATGGAAATGTTGCTAAGTCCATAATTCGCATAACACTGTCATGCAAAATCTTCAGAATTCACATGTGTGTCTCATACGAATTCCAGCATTTCACATAAGCCTTTATGCGAGAAGTGATGAATTCGCAGAACACTGTCATACGAATTCTCATGTTGCACACATAATTCGCATCTTGTATCATGTGAATTCTCGCACACTCATTGTCTAATTTTTCGTAGACAATTCGCATACGTGTCATCTACGAAAAGTGAGTGTTCCAATAACATCGTGCTACGTGTCTTATTCAATCTTGAGTATAAATAGGACTGTTGTCATACGAAACCCTCACTTTTCCAGAATTCTTGAGCATATGAATTTCTTCAGTGCACGAAACCCTTAAACCCTCTCCTGCGATTTCAAGTTTTTCTTTAATTTCTTCTCGATTCTTTGTTCAAAAGCTGTTCATTTGTTCTTTTTCATTTATATTTTGTTTGTTTGTGTTGTTTGTATTGTTTGATTTCTTTGCAGGTTATCCTTTACTGGATTAGATTTAGAATTTGAATTCGGGACTATTCATCTTCAAGAACTCGTGGACTTTGATTAATTTTTTTGACAAATTTTAATCTTGATAAATTTCTGGATGTTAATTTGAACTGAAAGGATGTTAACATAATGAAATTAAACCCTAATATTCGAAAAGTTTGACCTAAAATCTATATTGTTGGGATTGAATTTTGAATCTGACTTTTTGACTTTTCGTATGTTCTTGGTGTTCTTGGTGAAAAAAAATCAAGATTAAAGGTTAATTAGTCGATTAATCTCATATTTGTTTGGATAAAAATTGTTTCTAATTAGAATCGATCCTAACATAATACAAATATTGGGTTAAAATTTAAATTTTAAATTTTCAAAATCTGGGTTTGTTTGAATATTTGAAGATGTGTTTAAAATGTTCTTCAAGTTCATAAACTATGGGTACACAATATTATCAAGTTCTTATCAACACAAACAACAACAAAGATTTACCGACCTGATTGATAAATAAACGCGGATTACAGATTGATGTTTGTGATTTACTCTTTGAAATCTCTCTTAGATTTACACCGTTGAAATGTGTTATTTGTGTTTTTCTCTAAGATATGATAATATCTCACCTAACTTAAACAATACAACATAATATCTAAAACTAATAATATCTAAACTAATATCCTAAAATATCTATTAATTAGATATTTAGGAATAATATAAAATACTAAAAACAAACTTTGACATTTATTACAAACTGACTTTAGACTAATATTAAGAGTTGACTTTCCAGCATTAGCTTCAGATTGCAAACTTCAGATTGGATGATCTTGAATCCAATAGATCTGTGCGCTAACAATCTCCCCCTTTGAATCAAGATCATTACTAAAAAGATTTAGCAATTTAGTCTTCTCTTTCAGCTCAGAAGATTCAATCTCCCTCTTAGTCTTCAACAAGTAGCAATCTCCCCAAAATACGTAGATAAACTCTCATTCAGATGATGGGAAGAAATTATCTTCAGATTTAGCTTAGAATGTTATAGCAAAGTATCTTCAAAGAAAATTTCTCTCAAATCAGCATGTCTTCAGAATACTTGCTCTAAACTTGTGTTGTTCCCCATTTCTTGTGTAGCTCTTCTCCCCCTTTTTGATGAAAAGAGCAACTAGTTCATCAAAACTTTTATGTCAAGAAATGTCTATCTTAAGGAGCTTCTGATCTGTCAATTCAAAAGATATTCATCCAGATCTTTTCAAATCCAGACAAAATAATCGTGTAACACCTGAATCAACAAATGAATCAGTTAAAATGTCTATCAGTAACACTAAGTCACTGTGTGTAACGAATACACATTTATCAATAAACAATTTATTAAACTTTAAATTTTGTGTTTGTATTCAACCCCCCCCCCCCCTTCTACAAACTTGTTAAGCAACTCCGGGACCAACAACAACTTTTGTCGCAAAACTTGTCTTCAGGGAATACGTCTAACTGTTTACATGAGAAATCATCAGCGATACTGAACATACTCAGTATTTAATCGCTGATAGTGAAATACTTATACATATGAATGTTTACAAGAAAGATCATCAGTGATAAATGAACAGACTCATTATCATCGCTGTTGATGAAACACTAATACATAATGTTAAACGTAATTTTCACTAAGTATAGAAAATGATCATTATCAAATCATTGAGAGTGTACGGATCAACAAAGGCCCAAGATTAATTATTATGATAATAATTAATTAAAAAGGTCATAAGCCCATAAGCTTGTTTAAGTTAATTAAGAGCCCGGTCCAAATATGGTAAGAGGGTATATAAATCGAAAAAAAATTAGGTTTAGGGTTAAGCTAATATGTTATTCCCAGATCACATCAAGTTCTAATCGTAAAACGGAATCAATCAAGAATCGTAGTCATATGTCATTGAATCAACAATCAAACAATTACAAATCACACTTTCTCTCACTACTTTCTCTCACTACTTTCTCTCACTAGAATAATGTTCTAATCACCTCTTCTCTAATCTGCTTACTCTCCTCAATCTGAATCACATGCTTAATGACTTGCTTACAAAGCATTACAAGGACACAAGGTATTTATACCTTCTATCAATTAGAAAGAAACAAAAACACAACAACATTGACTTTGACTTTATTACAAAATGACTTTGACTTTCACTAAGAGTTGACTTTCCAGCTTTTGACTTCTTGACTTAGGTCTTCAATCTTTATGATCTTGAATCCAACAAATCTGTGCTCTAACATTCTCCCCCTTTGGATCAAGATCATTACTAAAAGATTTAGCATTGCGATCTTCTCTCTTTAAGCTCAATTTGAATAAACTCCCCCTTCGATCAACCTTTATCTTCTCTTGTAATCTCCCCTTTGATACAAAAATGATTTTCTCAAGCAATCCACATTCTTTCCCTATTCATATGAAAATTCTGACATTCTCCCCTTTCTTTGATAAACTCTGTATCTTCAAAAACTTTCAGCAATCGTCCAAAAAAATCTGTTCTTCAAGAATTATTCTCCCAAAGGTTGTAACCAAACCTCAATCAGACAAAACTCTGAACGCTTCAGCAAATTATCTTCAACAATTCAGAAATCTTTGAACTCTTTCAGTAAACTTTCTTTACCAATCAATTCTTGAACATTTTTCTCCCAACTTTAACATTTCTTGATACCATCTCCCCTTTTGATGATTTGAGCATCGATATCATAAAAACTTTCTACAAGAAATGTCTTTGACCATTCTGATCTGTCCAAGAGCCACTGATTCGTTGATCCGAAAACAAGTATTTATCTAGATCTTTTCAAATCCAGACAAAATATTCATGTAACACCTGAATCAACAAATGAATCAGTTAATACGCCTATCAGTAACACGAAGTCACTGTGTGTAATGGATATACACACGAAAGGAGCTTTTGATGTGTTCACTCCCCCAGGTCTTCCATCCAATCATCGAAACACCACAAAGGCAATTTCTATGAATGTTATGATAAGAAAACAAATTCCTTCTGTGTTCATGCAGGTGTAGAAAGAATTAAGCATTGGATGATAGCTTTTATAAAAGGCTCAACATTGTGTAAACCACTGAGAAAACAGTAGATAAACACAGACTCAATATGCATGATTGAAGTGCGAAGGTGGGGCAGACTTCCTTCTTTTTCAATATCTAGATTTTCCAAATGAAAATCAGATAGATAATATGTTGCGTCCCCTTAAAAATATGAAACATTTTTCTTTTTAAGAAGAAAATGAGTGGTTAGTGGGGTTAATAACAAGAGTTGGCATGGGCTAGTTGCCTATTTCAATAATGTTCACGAAGAATTGTGAAACACTAGTAATGTGGTTGCCCGACTCAGAAAGTAGTTGGTGCAGAGTTTAATATTCTTTTACTCTGATCTCACACTCTCTTTCTTTTAATCATTAAGCTCACATCTAACCAAACTCTCATTTCCATTTTACCTCAACTCACAACCCAAACTCATTTCTTTTTGACTCCTCACACTCAATCACTAAAGATTAACTTCTTGGGTAGGAAACACTGGTTATCGTGAATCCATAGAAGTTCATTTAAGTCCTAGCACAAAGAAACCCGTATTGTCGTATAAACCCAATGTTGCTCAATATGGTTTAACTAGAACATTTAAAGCGCAAATACAAGTCAAATATGTATATGCTCAGAATATAATCATGAAGATATGAGAATTTTTAAACATTGAAGTATTTTCAAAAAAGAATATAATCATGAAGAATGCAAGAGACTTGTTTGAAAATCTGACATTATATAAAATGATCAAATAAGAATGCTATATCGAACAAGACTTAGGTCAGCAAAAATTGAATGTTGTCTATACAAAGCAATATATAGACATTCTTGAAAGAACGTTTCGAAAAAAAATTACGCTCAAAAATCTTTGAAGTACAAGCGGGGTGTCTTACCATCGAAAAATATGTTTCATATTTGAGACATGGTAAGAACATTTTGAACAAATAGTCAAACCGGTGTGTATGAATACTTGAAAGTATATAGAAAAGACAATACGCAAGTATTAATCTTTGGAAACACACGGTTTGTAATCATGTAAGCACAAGTAAATTTTGAAAACATTTAAAATCACACTTCCAATTCATGAAATCTGTTTAAGAATCGAGAAGTGGTTTGAACATTTAAGAACATGTTTTCTATGATTGAAAGTTGTCCTTATTTCAACCATATATGAGATTAAGATAAGAAATTTAACCTTTCTATGCAGTCTTAAATCTCATGAAGTTAGCTGAAGTCATAAAGATATGATCTTGATACCTTCTCTCATTCTGCACAAGTCTCAAAGTCATGTCAAAGCAACTTTATACACAAATTTATTCAAAAATAAAAGACATAAAGCAGTAAAACATTGAAAGTACGAGTTCTGATCTGAAATAATCAGAAATCATCACCTTTACTCCCACTGAAATTATGCATCTAAAATATGTCCTTGAAAAAGCACATGATAGAGATCTACAATTCTATTTTGAAATGTAGTTCATCATATCTATCGGATGCAAAATATTTCAGAAAAGTAAGTACTCTCCCTTGATGGTTGATTTCCTCATTCGAGTATTAGAGTACAATCTCTTATCAGCACATGAGTAAGGTCTTTTGATCACTGAAGTACGGGTCCTAAACTGTTGTGTTTAGAAGTCAAACTTCGTTGAAGTACGGGTCCTAAGTTGATTTACTTAGAAGCCTTGGTTCTTTTACTCCCCCTTGACAGTAGGTGCCTGCAACACAGAATCATCTTTCGGTTTTGGTACCCACTGGTATTTGGGTCCATGAATGTTAGTTGCAGTTGTAATGGGAGTAACTGAATAAGAACCATACCAGAAATGATCACTTGTTTTGTGAACAGGATCATGTGTACAGCAATAAGAACAATAGTATTTCTTACCTGATAACCTGATTAAATGATCTTTCGTGTATATATGATCAGGTTTACCTTTACGTGCATTGTTCTTCTTGGCTTTATGTGTATGTACACATGTCTTCTTTCCTTTCTTCTCAGCTTTCTTCTCATCTTTCTTTTCATCTTCAACTGGTTTTACCTTCCACACCAGCTTGTCTTCTTCATATCTCCTTCTTCTTCTTTTCTATATGTATCTGAACCATCTACATTTTCATCAAAGAAAAGGTTAGTACTACGAATCTGATTAGAAGATTTAACTAACCTTCTTGTAGAAACAGTTTTCTGATGTGAGCTTGATGCTGTCTTTTTGAAGTCAGCTGAATTATTTCTAGGTGTGTGAATTTGTGACTCTGGAGTCGTGTGCTCAGTCACCACCACCTTTGAAACTATCTTTTCAAGCTCTTTAATCTTTGAAGCAAAGCTGTCTCTTTCTTTGACGAGAAGGTCAATCTTCGTCTCAAACTCAGACTTCATTTTCTTCTCTTTCAGTGCACTCTCAGATAGTTCAGATAACTTGACTGTCATCTTTCTAATCTCAGCCTCAAACATGTTTCTTTCTTCTTCAAATCCCTTCTCAGCATCCTTTCTCTGGACGGATATTTCTTTGAAGAATCCAGCATTCTTTTGTTCAATGGACTTCTTTTCCTTGGCAAACTTTTCTCTTTCCAAGATTATTACTTTCTCAAAATTAGAAACTACTGAGAAAGCTTTATACATTTAAGCTCAACAGTCTTCTTTTCTTCAATACTCTTCTTGGAAAATTCTGAAAACTTCTATGCAAACTTTGATCTTTCTTTTTCAAAATCAGATTTGTCTTTGGCAAGCTTTTGCTCCAAATCACATATATTCTTCTGAAGCTTAGCATTAGCATCTTCCAAACTTTTAATCTTCTCCTCATACCTTTCAACAGATGCTGCTTGCTGAAATTGCACAATCTGTTTTTCAAAGTCAGAGATCTTTCTTTTCAGCTTAGAATTCTTAGATTCCAAAATCTTTACTTTTTCTCTTGAAGACAACTTTGATTTAGATTCAAGCTGATCCCACAACTGGTTTTTTGTAGCCTTTTTGATATCTAAATTGACACAAATTTCATCTGAAATTCCTTTCAAAATAAAAACTTTGGCCAATTTATCAGCTTCAAATCTCTTTCTTTGCTCATCTGAATATTCATCAAGTGGTAATACACACTCTCCTTTTTCTTTGATTCCATATGCTCCCAGATAATAGTAAAACTTTGTTGGAGTTTTCATCCTTCCTTTCTGCAAAGATACTCTGATATATTTTCCCGACTCATGTTTATCTATGAGATGTAGAAAACTAATCTTCCATGACTCAAACTCTCCTTTGACTAAAACAGGAGGTTTCACATCTGTTTCAATTATGAAAGCTTCTTTGGAAGTAGAAATATGATCTACATTATGTTGTTCTTGAAATTCTAAAATTTTCTGTTTCAGAATTTTCTCTTTACGCCATCTAGAATTATCTTTCTTAAAATAATCATCCATGATTCCTGTAATAAAAAGAACTTGAAATGATCGTTAGTCCAAATGAAATCAATCAAATCAGAAATGAAATTTCCAAATTTCTCTAAGTCTGAAATTCGCAAAACAAAGAAAAACAAGGAATTCACAAATAACCCTGAAACACACAGAATTCGCAAGCTGCAAAGAAATTCGCAACTTACAAAGGTAACCACAGAATTCGCAAGAAATGAATTCAAGAATTCGTAAACTTCAATCAAAACACGCAAAATTCGCAAATCACACAAAGAATATCAAGGAATTCGCAGGCTACACAAGCACGTATAGAATTCGCAAATTTAAAAAATCAGAATTCGCAACACACTTGACTACGAAGTCTGTGCAATTCTCAACACTCACAGATACGAATTCTAAGGAATTCGTAAAATAGCCATATGTGAATCCTTTCCTTAAACTTTTTTAGATTAACCCTTTGCAAATTCTTGATGATCTGTGAATCCTTTGAGACTTCTGTGAAATCCTCTATGAAACCTCTACTAAACCTGCGAAATCTAAAAATTTACGAAATTCTTTAAGACCCCTGCGAAACTCAAACACTCTGCGAATCCTCTACTAAACCTAACATTCTGCGAATTCTTCAATCATTCTGCGAAAAATTGAACATTATGAGAGTTCTTTAACTATCTACGAATTCTTGGTGAAATCTTGCGAGTTCTTCACGAAAGTCTGCGAGTTCTTCAATCCTTATGAAGAAATCGATCTGATCCGCCTGAAAACCTAACTAGACTTTGAATTACAACTCGAAACTTTGACAATTCAATCAACAACACTTCTAGAATCTATTTCTATCAACGAATTACAACAAAATTCTAAACACAGTGTATAAACTCGTGAAAAAACAAAACCAACAAATTCTCAAATTAATGAAAAATTACAGTGCAATTCATGATTTTACCTATACAAACTCATTCTAAAACATGATTCGGCCACAAAACAATCAATTACAACACGAAAAACCAACACAATTTCAGAATTGAATCTAAAAGTCGATGGAACAGTGTCGAAACTATTTTCTTGAAATGATTTCAATTGGATCTGCTCTGATACCAATTGTTATTCCCAGATCTCATCAAGTTCTAATCGTAAAACAGAATCAATCAAGAATCGTAGTCATATGTCATTGAATCAACAATCAAACAATTAAAAATCTCACTTTCTCTCACTACTTTCTCTCACTAGAATAATGTTCTAATCACCTATTCTCTAATCTGCTCACTCTCCTCAATCTGAATCACATGCTTAATGACTTGCTTACAAAGCATTACAAGGACACAAGGTATTTATACCTTCTATCAATTACAAAGAAACAAAAACACAACAACATTGACTTTGACTTTATTACAAAATGACTTTGACTTTCACTGAGAGCTGACTTTCCAGCTTTTGACTTCTTGACTTTGGTCTTCAATCTTAATAATCTTGAATCTAACAAATCTGTGCTCTAACATAATCAAACCACAAGAAAACTCTCCTCCCGTCTCTCCCTTTTGGTGGTTGTCGATCACACACAAACCACAAGGAAAATCGATTTTTCCTTGTGGAATTTTTGGTTCTATGGGCTAGCAACCAATTCGGGATAAGAGCATCTCACGTATCGATACCGCTAGAGGAGGCCTACGTTGGTCTCTCGTGCTTTAAATCCTCCCATCAGCAAAAACCTTTGAGGTAGTATTTTTAACCTTCTATGGTTGTTCTTTGTCCTTATTTTCGTTAGTTACGGACTTGTTAGGATTTTGCGATTAATTTTGTTTATATATGCATGTTTATGTATTTTGTTTCCACTACGCTTTTGAGATCCCGGCGAAACCCAACAAGTCATATTGTTGTCCACATGAAATGTTGCACTCCTAGAACCAACTATATGTTTAAGGGCTCACCACCCTGATTACCGCATAAAGTCTACATGACTTAGGAACGTAGGAGAATTTACATCACAAGGATTTGATGATTATTGCATGTGTATTGGGATCAATGTAGATCATCCTATACCCCCTTGTATACAAAAAAGGTCTCGCAGAAGTTGTCGTCAAAATGATATAGATGGGAGCTAGGGCATTGGTTATGTGCACCAATTTACCCACATCTTCTTAGGGTTATGCAATATTACTTGCAACTTTACTTATTTGTTTTTAGACCCACTACTAGCCAACCAGTATCATGTGTATTAGTTGGTAACTGGAGATAAGTCTGATCTTTTACATTTACGCGTGTTTGGTTGTGTAGTATATGTTCCAATTGAGCCCCCACAGCACACCAAAATGGGTCCATAAAAACGATTAAGTATATATGTTGGATATGAATCTCCAACAAGTATCATCTATTTAGAATCGTTGATGGGTGATTCTTATACCACATGACTTGTGGATTGTCAATTTGATGACAGTCTTCCCGTCGTTAGGGGGAGATAGGAAAAAGTATTTTCCAAGGGAACGATAAGAACTGTCATCAAATGTTCTCACTTTGTCTCATTTTGATTCCCAAACTTCATAATGTAAAGTTGAACTCAAACGAATCAAAATCGATACCAGATACATTTAATGTTATTCCAGAAGTGACAAGATCACATATACTAGCTGTAAATATACCCGCAAGGTCAAAAGTCCCGAAACAATGGCACACCACCGCTGCAAAGTGTGTTGCAATAACACATGGTGGAGGTGTGGTTTAGGTCGTGGCTCCCAAAAGGAGATGGGGGAAGCTACTTGGTTTGATAGATACTCATCTAAAGGAAGAGAAGAGTAAAGCACAACCATTTATCATCAATACATAAACCTCTTATGAGATTGTCTCTGACTATAACTATGTCTATGAATCATTATTGGAGGACGCTCTGAAGTTAATATTGATTCCAGAGATCAAAGAAATCTCAAATGGATTATAATAGTACATATGAGTCAATGGACAGATCATATATACTCAATGATGATATATTCGCATATACCATTGCTTATGAGATGATAGAGCACAAGGACATTGAACCATGCTCAGTTGAAGAATGTCAACAAAGAGCAAAATGGCCTAAATGAAAATACGTAATCGTGGATAATTATATTATTTGACAAATGAACAGGTATTTAGTTCGCTAGTGCTAACCAACCAAGTGCAAAGCCTGTAGCACATAGATAAATCATTTGTCAAAGAAGAGTAATAAGAATAATTAAGACATAATGTCTAAGGATCTTTTTTGGCACAAGGTTTCTCATAACACCCGGGATTGACCACGAGAATAATTACTCTCTCATGATGGACATTATGACGTTCTGCTAATTAATTAGCCTAGTAGTTTCCGAAGAACTGGAAAATGCAGCTCATAGATGTGGTTACTACATATATCTATGGGAACTAGATTCAGAGATATATAAAAGTTCTTCATGGTATTACATTACCTAAGTCAAGTAACTCTAAACCACGGAGTGCGTTTGCAATAAAATTAAAAAGCTCACTTTATAGATTAAAGCAACCTAGGTGAATACTTGATTAGGAAATGATATAAGAACGATAAATTGTGCCCTTGCATATTTATTTAGGAAAACAAGTTCTAGATTTTCAGTGTACCTCTATATGTCGATAATAGGTACTCTTGATGAAATAAGAGAAACAACAAGCTACTGAAAATATGAAATTGAGATGAAAGATCTAGGGAAAACTTGGTTTATTCTAGCTACTTGATCTAGGACACCAAGTTTGTGGAATATTAAATCACCAATCTCCATATGTCCGAAAAATGATTAGGCGATTTAATATGGAGAAAGCGCATCCGACTAACACTCTCATGATCGGTCAAAGTGTTGGATATAAGGAAAGATCTATTTCGTCTAAAGGATGATGATGAATAGGTATTGGGATCTGGAATTTCATATCTAAGTATAATAGGCACATTATTGTACTTAGCACGATACACTTGATCGTATATTGTATTTCTCAGTGAACTTGATAGCGAGTTTTTGCTTAGTGCCAATGCAACGTCATTGGAATGATATCCAATTAATATTTTGGAAACATTGACATGGGCTTATACTTTCCCTATAGAAATAAAAATGGTATTGATAATGGAACTTCAATACCTTCTATGAATGTGGGCGGCCAATGTACGAATTGTTATAGAAAAATACCAAACAATATATTAGTATGTATTTGCTGATATAGGTATCTATCTGGCCTATACAAAGTTTGTTCCCAAATTGGATAAGGAATTACCATAGGGAACATGCTGATTGTTTAGAGAGTAAACAAAGCAAACCTCATGTAGCTACCTCTTCGAACTATTCCAGCCATATTACTCTATTTGAGATTGTTCAAGAGTGTAAGTGGTTAAGGACTATGATTACACATATTAGAGGAGGTAATGTTTTGAGTTATATCCTACCTGCATATATGGAAATAATGCATCATGTATCAAAGAAATGAAAGTAAGATACATCAAGGGTGATAATACAAAGTATATTATGCATAAGTTTCTATACAATTAGCAATAACAAACTCTCCTATAGATTCAAATGGATCATGTAAATTGTCAGGAGAATGTGTCATATTTATTTAACAAATCATTACCTAAAACCATATTTTGGAAACATGTAGTAAGTATTAAAATGCAAATATTTTCCAAACTCCCTAGATTAATGCACGAGTCAAAGGGAGTAATAGACAAAAGGGTGTGTCTACCAAACATGTACTATTAGTGGGTTGTGCTTTTTCCTTCTCCAAGGTTTTATTTTTTCCAATTGGATTTTGTTCCTTGGTGCAATGTGTTAGTGAGGCAACAATTTATAAATGATCTTGTTTTCTAAACCTCTTGATTGATGTACGAATCAAGAAAGATATAAACTAAATGAATTGTTTACTGGTGTCTTGTACTTTTTCATTCGTCTAAATTTCTTATACTTCTCACTAGCTTTTGCTTCTTTGGTTTAAGGTTTTAATGAGTCAAGAACTATGCACCATCACTCATTTGACTTGACACAAAGAGGAGTGTTGAAGGATTATGTGTGATCATCAAAAGGAAGTGATTATAAGAAAACTTTCCAAGTATTATAATTTACCATAATGGATGTTTAATTTTCATTTTAAACTCGTTCCTATTTAAAGGATTTGTGATTAATGAGAAATATATTCATTTGATCCATTTATTGTTGTTATGTTCAGATTTCCCTACAACAAAAAGATTATAATTATATTTTTCCAATAAAAAATATTTATCTTTCTATCATATTAAAGGTAGGGATGTCTTGGATCAAAGAACAAGGCAACAAATGTGTTCAATCAATTAATTAATAAATAAATCACGGTTATACTTTTTTTTCAACTTTGGATCCAGTGGCAAGCAAATCACTTAAAATGAAGAACATAAATATTTTATTTGTTATTAAATAAATGTCGATGATAAAAATAATATAATTGTATACATGTGTTGTTGTTATTATTATTATTATTATTATTAGTTTTATTAAAACACAAGTTTACTCTTAATGATAGAGAAAAGAATGTTTTCATCTCATAATTAAGAATAGAAAGTAAATATTTAGACAATTTCCAATAGATTCTCTAAAGAAAATTGAATTTTTGTTCTTTATATTGCTCTAACATATTTCCTATTTTTGTTCCCTAGAATAGAGAAATCTAGAGAAAACTCCAAATATTAATGGGATTGATAATGATCAATTGAAATGGACCAAATTGTATTCCTTCCATTGGTTTAACTTTTAAAAGGAATTGAATTCCTTCAAAATGTATGACTTCCATCATCGACATGCTTGTTCATTCCATGGTTGTAGCAAAGGAATTAAGAGGTTGTTTGGTTGGTTTCCATTAAATCTTGTATGGATAAAATTGACCGTATGGGTGAATCTCTCTATATAGTTTATGAAGTTTTTTGTTTGGAAGGATTTATCATAAATGGAATGAGCGTGTTTTTTTAATTGAGAGAGGCTAGTTTGGAAAAAACTTCTTTTTGAAAAAATCTCTCCTCTAGAAACTTCAGAATAAGTCATTTTCTATATTATTAAGCCACTACCAGACAGTTGTTAGGGAAACAGGGGCAAAAAGGGAATCGATCAGTTGACCGGATTTCTTGAGAATCATGTAGGTCACTTTTCGAATTGATATTTCGACCCTATGCCTGGGTTGCACGTAATCCAATATGGGATAAGACTCAAGAACACAATCGTTTTCAGGCACAAAAACGATAGCAAATTTGTTGGAGAGTATGAAAGTATTGTTCAAAAGCGTGAGTCTAAACATAAGTATATATCGTATATATACTAGTCCTATTCAAAAAATAGGAAAGTAACTGAAATGGCAATGATGGCAAATTATTAGCTATTATGGTCGGTTACAACCAATTTTGCTAAAATCATGGACTGGAAATAACTGAGCATTAAATGACCAGCAACTGCAGGTTCAGAGATAGCCAAATCCAGAAATAGGCACCAGAGCCTCTGGTCCAGAGACGGCCACAGAAGCGCCCACCAGAGCCTCTGCAGAAGGCCTCCAAAGCCTCTGAAGAAGGCCATCAGAGCCTCTGAAGAAAACCACCAGAGGCTTTGTCGTGGGCACCAGAGGCTCTGCCGCAAGACATTAGAGGCTCTACAGAAATAGGTATCAGAGCCTCTACACAGAGCCTCTGATCAAGTTTTCCCACTGGTGGTCCCAAAGGTGCTTAACAAGTTTATAGAAGGGAGGGTTGAATACAAACACAAGATTTTAAAGTTTAATAAATTGTTTATTGATAAATCAAACACAATTTACAAGTCTGTTGCGGACTAAGATTAAGTAGAACTCAATCTAAACAAACTTAAGAAACACTAAGATGGTTGCACAAGAATATAGAGAATGCGATATTAGAGAGTATAGAAAACAAGGATTTATATATTTCAGAAATATGAAGGCTTCAGAGAGATACTTCAAATGGAGAGTTGATCTTTCTATTTATACCCTTTACATTAAATGAATGGCAGGGCACTTTACACGTGTCCTTCATTGATTGGCTGAGAGGGTCTGAGTTTGGGAGACATGCTTTCGGCCGTATCATGAATAGTGTAGTTGACAGAGTTGTTGTATGAATTGTAGCAGAGGTATGTCCGTTCTAACACATCGTACAGGGTATGCAAGGGAAAGATAAAAGAGACTTGAGGCATAAGCTAAGTGATCATCGATTGCTGAGTATCTCTTCCTTCAGAGATACAAAGAAGTTCAGCTATCGCTGAAGCTTTTCCTCAGGTTTCTTCGCGTATGAGTAGAGTCGTCTTTGCTTCACTGATATCCGCATCAGGTCACTATTACACTTGTCTTTGTTCAGCAGCTTCGTCTTCGATTCAGCTATGAACATCTGTTGACGCGAAACTTGTCTTCAGGGATTACGTTTTACTGTTTACAACAAAAACTATCAGCGATACTGAACATACTCAGTATTTAACAGCTGATAGTGAAACACTAATACATATGAATGTTTACAAGAAAGATCATCAGTGATAACTGAACAGACTCAGTCTGATCTCTGATGATGAAACACTAATACATATTTATTAAACGTAATTTTCACTAAGTGTAGAAAAGGGTCTTTATCAAATCACTGAGAGAGCATGGATCAACAATCTCCCCTATTTGATAATGACAAAGTAACTGAAGAAAATTACTTTTTAATTCAAAATAAGGAATAATCAGGACTCATAACATACATGTCCCAATTACTATTTTGAGGGATCTTTTTACAGTACTTATAGGGTTAAGTACTTCACTGAATTTTTTATTAATTCAAAGAAAGAATTACAAGCGATGAAAATATAAAGTACAAGTGAAGAACTTACTGTTGTAAGTTTAACTAATAGATTACAAGAATTAAGTGACTAATCTATCAGCTATCTAGATAAGACTTTGGAATATTGATCATATAGTCAGGTATTTCTTCTCCTCTTTGCCTTCGATCTAAAGATTCTTGAAGGATGATTGATTTGATTGAATCAACTGATGGAGAGAAGTCACACCATAGACACAAAAGATCTTTGAGATGATTCAGAGGGCAGATAGGAATCTCAGAGTCTCTTTGAAATCTGAGTACCCCTTCATCATCTCTGAAGAATATTCCATGAGGATTATTGAGTACTTACCCGAGAATATATGGTCCACCAGGAGGCAGGGATAGGTCTAGAACTGAGAGATCAGGAGGAGTTTCGAACAATGCTTCCTTTGAAAATTTGATGGAGGTTTCGTTTCTGATAGCAGCGACATTTTCAGATGAGGAGGAGGCAGGCTTTCTTTTGATTTGCCTTAGCTTAGAAGGAAGAGCAGATGGCACCTTTAATACAACAGAGACTCTGTTGATGAGAGCATCATTGATCCTTTCAACATAACCACTGTAAGTTGACTTTGATTTCTTCAGTGCATCCTTAAACTCTAACCATTCCATGTAGCCGAAGCTTTCAAGTCTTGAGACGAACATTGTCTTTGAGCTTCCATCCTCTCTGGTTATCTCCATTGTTACAGAAGTTCGGTTCTTCTTCTTTCTTCCAGAGATGACAAAGGCTATGATCTTCATCGGGTCAGAACGATAATCGATTTTTTATTTACACCATTCAAGTGCTTTATCGCTGACCTCTTTTTCTTTTGAGCGCTCCTCTTCAATTTCTATGAGTAGAGCAGCCTGAACTTCCACTGGATTTTCTTTAGTTTCTTGTCTTTGACCTGAGAAGACTGAATCTTGAGAACTAGAGAAGCATCTTTTTGACATTCAACGATCATTTTCTCAGCTCTGACAGATTCTTCAATTTCAGCTTCAGTTAGGAAGTCGAGCTCTGTAGATGGAGTTTGAAGAGAGATCTTTAGTCGTCGACTCTCCAGATGAGAGATCATCTCTGTTCTTCTATTCAGTTCTTCCTCTGACCATTGAGTTGGTCTTGAGGGCCTTCCTGGGTGGTGCAGGGCTTCTTCTTCTTCTTCTTATTCATCAACCTCATTGAATGAGGTTGGGATTATTTGTTCTTCAGCTGTAGAAGCTGGGATTATTTGTAGTTTGTTCCCTTAAGCAGGGGAGAGAACTGTCTGGATAAGAAGTGAAAAGGAGTTAGTGTATATTTTCGAAAGAGAAAGATAAAGGCTTAGAAAGAGATGGGGGTGTGGTAGGTATAGAAAGAGATGGGTATGATAGAAAGACATACCTGAGAAGGATTCTCTCCCTCAGATTGTGAGACTATTTTCAGGTTTCCCTCGGCAGCTATACCCTTCTGTTTGCCTTGGGAAGGAGTAGCTGAAGAAGTTTCACCTCTCCCCCCTGCTATGACAACTCCTTTCGAAGTTGTCGCTGAAGAGACGTTCGCCTCTGAGAACCAAAGAGACTGGTCCTCTTCATCGTCGTCGTCGTCAGCTGGTTGCCCTTTCTCTTGATCTTGAAGATTAAGATCTTCATCATCTATTTTGTCCTCCTCCTCTTCTTCTTCTAGGACTTGAGCAAGTACAGAAGATGAAGGGGATTTGTCAGCAACCTTCTCCCCCTCAACATGAGAGGGAGGATCTTCCACTTGGACTTCAGCAGCAGCTTCCTCAGCATTTTCTTCGTTCAGTTCTTTCTCCCCTCTTTTTTATTATTATCGAGAGAGACTTCAGCAGCTTGAGGTGGAGCTTTTGCAGCAGCCAGAGATCAGATTTCAACCTCCAAATGCTCAAGATGACCTTCAACGACAGGAATGTCTGAAGTAGCCTGATGAATGAATTCAACGGCTATGTTCAGAGATGTACGATCATTCTCTGTAAAAGAAGGTAGGGGCGTTGGAGCTGGTTCATTCAGCTTGACAAGCACTTGCTAAAGCATTGAGGTGCAGAAGTCAACCTTCTTTGTCAGGTCTCGGACATCATTTTGGATGTTGTCGTAGAGTCCCTGAATCAATTGGACCTATTGATGAGTTCCAACAATGTCTTCCTTGATCTTGACAATGTCCTCCTAAACAAGTATCATTTGAGAAGAGTCAGCATTGGAGGAGGAGGCAACAGTCAATCTTTTCAGCTCTTCACCAGCAAGGTTTACAGCGCCGGTGGATTCCTTGACAGAGGTGATGAGAATCTCCACCTTTTCAGCAAGAGTGTTGACATGAGCGTCAAAAGTGGCCAAATTAGGACCTGCAAATAAAGTTAGGGGATGAGCACAACCATGCTCAGGCTTTTATGGAGACATGGAAGGTGTGTATAGGATGTTAGAAGTACCTGAATTATCAAACATATTGTAGAAGTGCAAATCTCCTTCAAAATTTTGTTGATCAGGTCCTATAGGTGCAGCATGAGGTTGCTCAGGTGGTTGTTGAAGAACTGAGGTGATGGGTGGCGTCACTGTTGTTGTGGCAGCGATTGTCATCGCTGGCACAGATGATGTGGTGGTTGCTGATGTTGTGGAGGAGAGACCCACGAAACCATCCAAAGTAGTTTGTTGAGAAACTACTTCAGGAACATAACCCGAAGGGGTTATCTCCTTGGTCTTTCTGGCCTTTTTAGAAGGTCCAAAAAGAGCAGTTGATGGTCGTTTGTGAGCGGTGGTAGCAGCAGGGATAGCAGGAGAAGGAACCCCCTGTGTGGCCGCTGAAAGCGAAGAGTGGAGAGAGAGACGAGTGTGTAGAGTTGAGAGAGTTACCTCGTTGTCGACCGGCTTGACCTCCAGCGAGCGCTGACCAACTTTTGAAAAAGTACCATCTTCAGAAGTTAGGTACTTGTCAGCGTATAGAAACATTATGTACGCATAGATAAAGCATACGTATGGGATCTTGGGATCCCTCTCCGTCTTCTCTGTCTTTAACTTCAGGTCATGAAAGATAGCACCAGTATAGTCGAAGTGTTTGCCAGCGATGACTGAATAGCCCATCTGGAGCTGAACTTTGCTCGCCTGATCCAGGGAGACAATCTTCCCACTCATGCTTTGAATGATGTGAGAAGATGTAGTTTAGTTGAGAAGTCATGTTTGCCTCTTGGATCTTTGTCAGGCGCTTGTTGTGGATGGTGGAGCGAGGCTTGTTGTCCCAGCAGTACTCCATGTCATCCAAGAAATGGATGAGTTCAGCGTCAGTAGGGAGGGCATCGAAACTAACTTTTGTCTTCTCAAGGAGTCGTAGTGCCTTTCTGAGACCATAGACAGTGAGCATGCCTGATCCTAGTTCAGTAGTGAATGAAATAGCGGGAACCACTTCACCCTTTTTTTTGGTGATGGTGGTTTCATCAGCTGTGAACCAAAATTGTTGCAGAAGAGTTTTGGAAGGTTTTAGGTCCACATTGAGAGTGTAGGCCAAGTAAGACTGCTTCATAAATGCAGCTGCATCCACCAAGTGTGGGTATTTGTCAGCTTCAAAGTCTAACCTTGCGAGATGGTTGTTCTTTGGGACCTCGGATTCAGTGATAACGAATTTGACGTTCTTGGAGGCAATGAACGAGGCTTGAGCCATTTCTGAATATAGAAGGAAGTAGAATAAAGGGAAAGGTTTAGAGTCCAAAAATAAATAAGTTTTTACCAGTTTCTGTACTTAGAAAGAAACATAGAAAAAAATTATTTTCAGAGTAAAACGGTGTTCTTTGTGAAGAAGAAAGAACATGTAGAAAACCAAAAGTTTTTAGATAAAGGAAAATCAAAAGAAATGATTTTAGTGTAGAGAAATCTTGTAAAATCCATGATAATGAAAGATGTAGGATTTTATAACAAAATTTAAGAGTGAAATGAACACAAAACCTGTTGATCTTGAAGATATCAAGATGCAAGGACTGGAACGGGTTTTTGTTTGCTTGAATGCCTTGAGAGAGAGAGAGAGAGAGAGAGTGAAAGAGAATGAGTGAGGCGGGAAAACAAATGTTCATCATGACATGGACACGTCCTACGAAGTTGATTGGATAGAAGGGCAACGGGCGAACGTGTCAGAGAAAAAGGCATGTCGTGGATTGTCGGTTCAAATGATGTCATAGGAGAGAGAAAAAAACGTTTCATTTGTCCTTTTTGAAATTACCCCTGAAGAAAAGTCAAAGATAGGTTTTCTTTTTGAAAGAATCGCTGATCAAAAATCAGAGATTGGTTTTTATTTCAAAGGATCACTGATGAGAAATATCAGTGATAGATTTTGTTTATCAAAAAGCTTTTAATCATTTGAAGAAAGATTAGTGATTAAAGTTTTGATTTTGAAAAATGTCTTACTGAATGAATATTCAGTGATTGAAAGTAAGAGAACATACCTGAGAGTCAGTGATATTTGTTCAGAGAGTAAGTGATGAAGGGGAACTTAGTGTTACTGACGTAATGCATGAAAAATGAAATTATTCTTCAAGATTCAGCATTCCAAGCTCACTGATGAGAAAGTTGAACCTTGTCTCATCAAGAGGTTTGGTGAATAAATCTGCTTAGCTAATAGTCAGTAGGGATAAAGTGAGGTTCAATATCACCATTCATCACATGATCGCTGATAAAATGATATCTGATCTCTATGTGTTTTGTCTTTGAATGTAGCACTAGATTATTTGCTATAGCGACAGCACTAGTGTTGTCGCAATAAATTGGAATCTTTGATAGCTGAAAGTCATAGTCTAATAGTTGATTTCTCATCCATAAGACTTGAGAACAACAACTTCCAGCAGCTACGTATTCAGTTTCAGCTATGGAAGTGGACACAGAATTTTGCTTTTTACTCGTCCAGTTTACCAGCTTTCCTCCTAGAAGTTGACATCCACCAGTGGTACTCTTTTTGTCAAGTTTACAACCTGCAAAATCACTATCTGAATATCCAATTAGATCGAACCCTGAGTCTTTGGGATACCAAAGACCGAGGTTAGGAGTTCCTTTCATATATCTGAAAATTCGCTTGACAGCGATCAGATGGGATTCCTTGGGTTTAGACTGATAGCGTGCACATAAACAGGTAGAGTACATGATGTCAGGTCGGCTCGCTGTAAGATACATTAGGGAGCCTATCATTCCTCTATAGGCAGTGACATTGATAGGGTTTCCAGTTGGATCCTTGTTTAATGTCAGTGGAGGTGCCATAGGAGTTTTCATCACTTGAGTCTGATTTAGATCAAACTTTTTCAGCATATCTTTAACATACTTACCTTGGTTGATAAAAGTACATTTTTCAGATTGTTTAATCTGAAGACCAAGAAAGTACGTTAGTTCACCCATCATACTCATTTTGTATTCTTTCTTCATTCTTTCAGCGAAATGAGTACACATAGATGGGTTAGTAGAACCAAATATTATGTCATCAACATATACTTGTACAAGAATAATATGACCTTTTATCATTTTGAAAAACAAGGTATTATCAATTTCACCACGTTCAAAATTTTCAGAGATAAGAAAGGATGAGAGAGTGTCATACCAAGCACAAGGGGCTTGTTTTAGACCAAAGAGAGCCTTATCCAATTTATAAACATAATTTAGATGCTTAGGGTCAGAGAACCCTGGAGGTTGTTCTACATAGACTTCTTCATTTAGCTTTCCATTTAGGAACGCTGATTTTACATCCATTTGATATACAATGAAGTCTTTGTAAGCTGCATAAGCTAAGAAGAGTCGAATTGCTTCAAGCCTAGCCACAGGGGCAAAGGTTTCATCATAGTCTATGCCTTCCTCTTGTCTGTATCCCTGAGCAACAAGTCTAGCTTTGTTGCGGGTTACAGTTCCATGTTCATCTAACTTGTTTCTAAACACCCATTTGGTGCCTATAACAGTTTTATTAGATGGTCTAGGAACGAGATTCTGAACTTTGTTACGAGTAAACTCAGTCAGCCCTTCTTGCATTGCACTGAACCAGTTTGGATCTCTGAGGGCATCATCAGTCTTCTTTGGCTCTATTAAAGAAATAAAGTTAACAAAGAGGCAGATATTACCCGTACTTCGACAATTTTGAATACCTGAGTCGGGATCACCAAGAATTTGATCTATGGGGTGATCTCTTGTCCATCGCTGATCAGGAGCATGATCACTCACTTCAGGAGTTGGATCAACAATTGGAATGTTCACTTATGAAAAAGCTTGAGGTTCATCAGTAATTAACTGTTGAGAGTCAGACAATCCATTGTTTTCTGAGAGGTTTTCAGACGAAGGAAGATCTGATGGAGGGAGTGTGTTTAGAGGCTCAGCTGAAACCTATGAGGTGTATTCAGCGTTGGGAGGTATGATGTTTGGATCGTTGAGCATTGATCTATCAGCTTCAATGATCGTTCAGTTTCTTCTTTCAGCGACTCCGTTCTGCTGAGGCGTTCTTACTGAGGAAAAGTTGTGAGAAATTCCCTTGTTCTCAAATAAATTGTTTAGAGAACTGTTTTTGAATTCAGTTCCATGATCACTTCTTATTGAACGAATAGTAAGATTATTCAGCACTTCCACTTTTCTTAACAAAAGATATTAGTTCTTCTGGAGTATCACTCTTGCAGCGAAGAAAGATAACCCAGGTGTAGCGAGAGTATTCATCTACAATGACAAGTGTATATTTCTTTCCAGCTATGGATTGGATATTGACAGGGCCAAACAAATCCATATGCAAGAGTTGAAGAGGACTTGTCACTGATGAAACTTGTTTAAATTTGAAACTAGCTTTTGTCTGTTTTCCTTTTTCACATGTTGAACATAGAGATTCCTTAGCATATGAGTGTTGAGGAAGACCAGAAACCAGTTCCTTTGATGAGAGAGAATTCGGGGTTTTGAAGTTTCGATGAGAGAGCCTTTTGTGCCATAGCCAGTTGACATCAGAGGAGGCTTTAGAAGAAAACATACGTTTTCAGTGGTAATAGAGTCCATATCTATTACATAGACATTTTCCTTACGATAACCACTAAGTGCTAGTTTTCCATTCTCATTTACCACAGAACATGCTTTCTTGGTAAAACGAACTTCATAGTCTTTGTCACATAGCTGATTGATGCTCAGAAGATTGTGCTTATGTCCATCTACGTGCGCGACTCTTCTGAAGGTAGTTGTCCCATTGCTGAGGACACCAAACCCTCGGGTATATCCTTTTCCATTTCCACCAAAGGTCACTGAGGGGCCTTTCTCTTTCTTGTATTCAGTGAGCAGGTCTTTTTGTCCTTTCATATGTCAAGAGCATCCACTATCAAGATACCAGATGCCCTTAGATCCCTACAAATATAAGGAATATTAAGCTTTGTTTGGTACCCATTTTTCAATGGGTCCTTTAGGGTTAGTGGAGATGGAAGGTTCATCAATCTTCACAGCAGATGAAGATTCAGCTTCAGTGGTAACCTTCACTTTGGTTAATTTCTTAACCTTAGTGGTATTCTTCACCTTGGTCGATTTCTCAGCTTTGGTGACCTTCTCAGCCTTGGAGGCATTCATCTTCACTTTAGTTGTTTTATCAACTTTAGTGCCAGTTTGACATTTACTAGCAATATGGTCAGTAAACCCACAATGATAGCATTTTCTGTATTTGAAGGTGGTTTTAGGACCATGAGTAGTAGGTTTTGAGAATTTAATATGAGTAGGGCCAGCTCCAAGAATGCCTTTAGCATGAGATCTGGGAGAAACTTTCATTTCTTCACATCTCTTAAGCTTAAGATCAATCTACAGCTTTGGAGGACAGAGATCAAAGATTTCTATCACAGAGCTAGAAGATCGATTTACTGAAGGTTTTGAGGGAACCTTCAGCTTTGTTTTCTTGGTAGCCTTCTGGGGATGGAAAAGGGATTTTCCTTTATCTGCAGGCTTAGAGACTTTAGATATTTCCTCAGGGATAGGATTAGAAGAAGATGAAGAAGAGCACTGAGCATAAGAAGTGTTAGGGATAGAAGAGACAAACGTTCCAAACTTAAGCATGGAACTGTCTTCTTTAGGCTCATCCTGTGGTTTCCAAAAACCAAGACCAGTTCTATCACTGGCAGGGATCTGAGCACTTATAATCTCAGTGATCTTTGTTGAGGATTTACACCATCCTTCAACAGTAGCCTTCTCTGCTTTTAGAGCAGGGATGGCTTATTCACGTTCTATGCTGATGATTTCATTAACAATGACTTGATCTTTCAAACTTTCCTCTAAAAGAGTCAGTTCTCTGATCTTTTCATGACATTTCTCTAGTTGTTCAGTTAAATCAATGTTTTTTTTCTCATCTAGAGTTTTGTCGTTTAGAGCATTGTATAGATCAATTGTCAGCACATCAACAGCGCGACTTCTCTCTGCTTCAGATAGAGAGGGATTAGTAGAGATAGATACCTGAGATGATATATAGATCATGGAAGTTTCTGGAGATTCTTCCACTTCTTCTTTAATCTTGGCCATGAGACAGAGATTAGCGACTTCTTCTTCATCAGAACTTGATTCTTCTGATTCATCCTAGTCATGTTCTTCAACGATGAGACCTTTACCTTTTTGCTTAAAGTTTTTCAACTTTTGATATTTTTCGTTCAGTTTAAGGTATTTGTCATCGTTGGATCTTCTGGAGGTAAAAGGTTTGAAGACTTTCTTTGACCTGCACTCACTTGCAAAGTGTCTAATCTTTTCGCAGTTAAAGCAAGTAGCAGTAGCCTTATCAACAGGAGTTGATTTTGGCTTGTTAGTGAGAGAGAGAGAGGCTTATTTCTTCTGAAATTGCTCCTTCTTCCTAATCTCTTAAAAGAGTTTGTCAAGAGTGCTAAGGTCTCATCAAACTCTGAAAAATCAGTGTCTGACAGTTCCTCAGATTCAGAATCTAACTCAGTGATAGTGAGAGTAGATCGCTGAGATGGAATTATCTCTGAAGAGACTAAAGCAACAGGAGTGCTTTTGGAGTCTTTAGAATCTTTTACAAGATTCTTCTTCAGGAGATTTGATTGCTCATAGTTGAGCAATATTCCATACAAGGTGCTGAGAGAAAGAGAATTTAAGTCTTTTGTCAGCTTGAGACATATTGAATAACTGTCCCAGCATTCAGGAAGACATTCTAAGAATTTAGTTAAGACCTCTAAATTAGAATAGGTCCTACCCATGGTTCTTAGATCAATGATTAAGCAGTTAAACCTCTGGTGAACGTGAGAGAGAGATTCATTCTTTCCAGCGATAAAACTTTCATACTGTCTTACCAAGTTAATCTTTCGACTTTCTTGGATTTCAATGGTGCCTTCATATTGAACACATACAGTGTCCCACATTTCCTTAGAAGTTTTAAGATGCATGATGGAATGGAAAGCTTCATCAGGCAGAGCCATAGAGATAATGGTTTTTGCCTTTGCATCTAGACCTACTTTCTTTTTGTCTTCATCACTCCACTGTCTTATCTCCTTAAGAGCATAGCGCTCAGGGACAGAAGGAGTGGTGGTAGTAGTGGGAACGGAAGCTATGATAGAGAAAGGTTCATAGGGTCCATTTTCTATGTAATCAGGTATAGTAGGGTCTACATCTTCTAGAAATAGCATCATTCGATTTTTCCAGAGAGCAAAGTTATCTCTGCTAAATCGAGGAGTTTTAGAGAGTGAACCACTATTATAGTAGTTTGTATTTGTGTTAATTGCCATTTAGAATAGCAAGGAAGAGAATAAAGCAATATCTTGTTTGTTAGATTAAACAGTCTGCTCTGATACCACTTGTTGGTCCCGAAGGTGCTTAACAAGTTTGTAGAAGGGGGGTTGAATACAAACACAAGATTTTAAAGTTTAATAAATTGTTTATTGATAACTTAAACACAATTTACAAGTCTGTTGTGGAATAAGATTAAGTAGAACTCAATCTAAACAAACTTAAGAAACACTAAGATGGTTGCACAAGAATATAGAGAATGGGAGATTAGAGAGTATAGAAAACAAGGGTTTATATATTTCAGAAAGATGAAGGCTTCAGAGAGATGCTTCAAATGGAGAGTTGATCTTTCTATTTATACCCTATGCATTAAATGCATGGCAGGGCACTTTACACGTGTCCTTCATTGATTGGCTGAGAGGGTCTGACTTTGGGAGACATGCTTGCGGCCGTATCATGAACAATGTAGTTGACAGAGTTGTTGTACGAATTATAGCAGAGGTATGTTCGTTCTGACACATCGTACTCGGTGTGCAAGGGAAAGACAAAAGAGACTTGAGGCATAAGTTAAGTGATCATCGATCGCTGAGTATCTCTTCCTTTAGAGATACAAAAAAGTTCAGATATCGCTGAAGCTTTTCCTCAGGTTTCTTCGCCTATGAGTAGAGTCGTCTTTGCTTCACTGATATTCGCATCAGGTCACTAGTAGACTTGTCTTTGTTCAGCAGCTTCGTCTTCGATTCAGCTATGAACATCTGTTGACGCGAAACTTGTCTTCAGGGATTACGTTTGACTGTTTACAACAGAAACTATCAGCGATACTGAACATACTCAGTATTTAACAGATGATAATGAAACACTAATACATATGAATGTTTACAAGAAAGATCATCAGTGATAACTGAACAGACTCAGTCTGATCGCTGATGATGAAACACTAATACATATTTACTAAACGTAATTTTCACTAAGTGTAGAAAAGGGTCTTTATCAAATCACTGAGGGAGCATGGATCAACACCCACCGCCAGGGGCTCTGCCCATTTGACCCCGCAATGGGCATTGCCCCTTGACCCCGCAAGGAGGCGCGGCCCCCTTGACCCCCACCATTTCGTCGTGTCTGGGATCAAACTCGTCTTATAACAAGTGTGCACTCCGCACCACCTAAATTGTATTAGATCACAATTTGAAACCCATTGTTAGAGTATTTTGTTTAGATCTTTTGTAATAGTATAGTTTGACTTTTCATATCTTGCTTTATATGAGGTCAAGGCTTGTTCGACCCATTTATAAGCTTTTGCTTTTGTTCTTGTAATGGTGAGAGAAGCAAATTTGAGACTTGTAACACATTAATGACATATGACTTTCTCTCTCTAGAAAAACTCTCTCAATATTGTTCTTGATGTTAATTGTTGAGTGCTTGAATTCTTGGACTAACATTTGGTATCAGAGCCAACCAAAGTAATTCAAACATGGATTGATTGGATTTTTGGTCAAAATTTCGTGGAAAACTTTCTATTTTAGGAAGAACTCGCAAAACGATCTGGAAAGTAGCTGTTGGATTCAAATTTGTTCAATTGGTCGAAATTGGAGTGTACAATTGATTCTATGGTGATCGCTTGATTGATTGGAACATTTCTTGTTTGAATCACATATTCAAATTCACTTTGTATCCTTGTCAATTATGATTTTTTGTGTATTTTCTTGAAAGTTGTTCGAACTTACTGTTTTAGGATCAAATTGTTCGATTTTGTTGTTATTTGAGAAATATTTGTTATAAAGATTTGTTCTATTGTAATAGTCGAACAACCCTACAAATTTTCAGATTGAAATTGCAGGAATTGAATCCAAAATGGCAAAAATTGCAAGTTTCGGTGAAGAACTCGCAAGATCTCAAGAACTCGCAAGATCTCAAGAACTCGTAAGCTTCATCGAGAACTCGCAGATCTGAAGAACTAACAGACTCAAGAACTCACAGACTGAAGACTTTTGTTTGTTTTGTGTTCTCTGCGACAATTGTTGAAGAACTCGCAAGGACCCTTTTTGATCTGTTTTTCTATATCTTAGAAATTTTCTTAGTATAGAACTCGTAGGCTTTGAGTTGCGACAAGTGAGAACTCGCAGAGTACTGGTTGCGACTTCTTGGTGGTTATTTTGTTTGATCTACAACAACTAATCTGCGACAAGTCTCTTTTCTGCAACAAGTTATTTGTTGAAATTTTTTCTAAGGCAAGAACTCGCAAAGACATATTTTGTGATTTTTTCTTGCCAAAGTTTCTAAGTATAAAACTCGTAGAACTTTGCGACAAGTGATCTTGTGTTCTCTCGAAATCGACTAAGTACAGAACTCGCAGGCTGTTATTTGCGACTTCTCAGAACTCGCCACCTGCTATCTGCGACAAGTAGGAACTCTTAAGCCTTGGTTTGCGACTTCCAAAGCTTTGCGACAAGTTTCTGCTCTTTGCAACTTCTAGGTTTTGTTGTTTGCGACTTCAACACTTAGAATTTTTTTCTGAGTTTTTATGTGTTTGACCAAGGTTGACTTTCATAGTCAAATTGTATATGAATTCTTTGGACGATCATTTTCATGCATACTATCAGTTTTTTTCTCAATCATCAAAATGTCTAGAGATCTACTCAGCATGGGTTCCAAATCCAAGCCCCCAGTTCTACAAGCAGATGAATATTCGCAATGGAAGAAGCATATGATAAACTTTCTGAATAACCAGGACAAGAAGCTGATGAACTCTATCATAAATGGACCACATTTCCCGCATGTGACAGTTGACAGAATACCAGCAACTGAGACTAATCCATAAATTCCTGAAAGAATTGTAGCTAGAGAACCGGCTCAGTACAGTGAAAGAGACCGAGAGTTAGTTGAGTTGGATGCACAAGCTTTAACCTTCTTGATTATGGCTATTTCGAATGACATATTTAACAGAGTTGATAGTCGAGACTCTGCTAAGGAGATTTGGGATGAATTGGAAAGACAATTTCAAGGATCTGCAAAATCTATGAAAACAAAGAGGAACCAAAGCATTAATGCTTATGAGGGATTCAAAGCCGAAGAAGGAGAATCTTTAAAGGATGCATACAACCGGTATAACATCATTCTGAATGATATACAAGGAAATAGTGTATAAAAGTCAGAGTCTGAGATCAACTTTAAATTCATCAAGAACGTTCAACCGGAATGGGATACATATTCTATTCAACTTCAAATGAATAAGCATATGGATGAGGAAAAGTTCAATGATCTGTTTTATGTCTTACATCAACATGAAGACAAGGTAAAGGAGCAAGTTGTTCTCAATAAACAGTTGCTTGAGATCAAAGACAAACAAAAGAAAGTAGAAGATCTCTGGCTTTGCTTGCTCGAGGTAAAGGAAAGATGATAAAAGGGAGTTCTGGGTCAGCTAAATCTGTAAAGCAAAAATCTTTTGTTTTTTATGTGGTGGAGTCATCTGAAAGTTCTGAGGAAGAGGATGAGGATTCTGATAATAAGCTCACTGAGTTTGCTGAGAAATTGGCCTTGTTGACTACTAGATTTCAAAAGAGGTTTGGAAGAAAGAAATACAACAAGTCCAAACCTAATCATTACCGAGATGATAAGTACAAAGAAAAGTTTGAGAAGAAATAGGAAAGAAAAGATGTGGGGAAAGAAAAAGAAAAGAGTGGCAAATGTTTTAACTGTGGAAAAAGTGGTCACTATGTCAGAGACTACAAAGAGAAATGGGTAAAGGACTATGAGTACTATTATAAGAAAGCTCAGTTAGCCAAGGCATTTGAGAAAGGGAAGGCCTTGAAAGCTAAAGAAAAAGTTGGCTGGAGTTTTCTGATGATGATGATGCAGTCAAATTTAATCTGACTCAAGTCCATTACAACCTCATGGCTCATTTGAATGAAGATGATTCGGAATCTGAGGTAAATTCTAATTCTGATAACTCTAACAATTTTTCTGAAAATGAAGAAGTCATGAACTTGATGTCTTAATTGACCTAAATGAACTCTGAGTTTCAAAAGCTAAAAGATAATTTTCAAAAACAAATGAGTATCATTCAAGGACATCAAGATCAAGCTTTGATTTATAAGACTTTAGCAGCGAAAAGAGAAGAAGAAAAGAATGTTCTTAAACTGGACAAGGTAAACCTTCAAGAAAAAATATCTGAATTTCAAAAGGAGTTAAATTCCTTGAAAGACAAAAATTTATATCTAACTTTAAAGTATGATAGAACTGAAGCATACGCAAATTAAAGTCGTGTGCCTTAATCCTCTCATGATTGTATAAAGGCCAAGTCCCCAACCTTTTGAAATGCGGGTACACTTCACAATCACATAGGTAATTCCTTTACTTCGTGTACCTGCAAATACACTTTATCAAAGGAATTATTAAGAATATATTCTTCAACCTACCCACAGCAGGACTGAACACATACCTGGGATGATGCAACTTGTGTTCCAATTTATAAGTGTGAGATTTCCATATTGAATTCAACTTCTAATGTCATATTAGAAAGGAATTGGGTGTCTCACCTTTATAAATTTATAAGGACTTTAATCCCATCCCAATCGCAGACGTGTGCACTAACTCTCTTGTCAGACCTTTAGTTAAATGATCTGCCAAATTTTGTTGCGTTCTAATAAACTCAACGGAAATTACACCATTCATGATTAATTCTCTAATCAAACTATGCCTAACACCCAGGTGTCTAGACTTACCATTGTAAACATGGCTATAATCCTTAGGCAAAGTGGCCGCACTATCACGATGGATTGAAATAGATGCAATTAGCTTTGGCCACAATGGAATCTCATAAATTAAATTCCTTAGCCACTCCGCCTCTTTACCGGTTGCGGATAGTGCAACAAACTCAGATTCCATTGTTGAGTTTGTAATACAAGTTTTCTTTTTGGATGCCCAAGAGATGGAACCTCCTCCAAGAAAAAATACCCAACCACTAGTCGAGGAATGATCCTCCATGTTGGATATCCAACTTGCATCTGGATAACCTTCTAAAACCGAAGGGTATCCTAAATAACTCAAACCATAATCCATGGTCCCCTTAAGATATTTGAATACTCTTTGAATCGCTTGCCAATGTTGAGTACTAGGATTACTAGTATACCGGCTCAATCGTCCCACGACATAAGCAATATCGGGCCTGGTGCTTGTCATGGAGTACATCAAGCTACCAATGGCCTTAGAGTATTCAAGTTGTGAAATAGCCTTGTCCGTATTGGGCATTAATGTCACACTTGGATCCATGGGAGTGCTTACAGGAGAACACTCACGATACTTAAATTTATTGAGAATTTTCTCAATATAATGTGATTGCGTCATAACAATCCTTTTGTTAACCCGTTTAATCCTTATACCAAGGATTACATCAGCCTCTTCCCTGTCTTTCATGGAAAATTTAGATGACAACAATTTCTTGGTCTCATCTACTTGATTTTGGTCAGTTCCAAAAATTAACATGTCATCTACATACAAGCAGATGATCACACCTGCACCAGTAGCATCAAATCTACTATAAACACATTTGTCACATTGGTTTAAAGCAAAACCACATGACAAAATAACTTCATCAAACTTTTGATGCCATTGTTTAGGTGCTTGTTTCAGCCCGTACAAGGATTTCACAAGTTTACATACCTTATGTCTGTTTCCGGGCATAACGAAACCTTCCGGTTTTTTCATGTAAACTTCCTCATGAAGATCGTCATTCAAGAAGGATGTTTTAACATCCATTTGATGGATAATCAGATTGTGTATTTCTTCCAAGGTGATTAACAATCTAATAGTCAAAATACGTGCCACTAGAGCATACATATTGAAATAGTCAATACCAGGCTTTTGCCGAAACCCTTGAATTACTAACCGGGCCTTGAATTTATCAATCTTCCCATAAACTTTCATCTTCTTTTTGAAGATCCATTTGCATCCAAGTGGTTTAGAACCTGGAGGCAAATCCGATAACACCCAAGTGTTGTTCTCAAGAATTGATGATATTTCGTCATCAATTGCTTCCTTCCAAAAGGAGACATCTCGAGACTCCATCGCCTCTTTGAAAGTCTTTGGGTCATCCTCAATACAATAAAAGTAAGAGTATTGAAGCCCAAGATCATCCCTTGAACCTTCCACCAAATACTGTTGGAAGTCGAGACCGAAATTTTTGGCAATTCGGCCTCTTTGGCTTCTCCGGCCCTACTGTGTTTCTAGACTTGAAAAACCATCCAAACATTTTGGATTTTGCACTTTATTGGTGCTAGGAATCAGGTCCTTAGATCTTTGCATTGATGAAAATCCCATCTCATCAAAAGTCATATCACGCGACTCGATTACGGTGTTAATCGACTCCGAATCATTAGGTTCAATTACATAGAACCTATAGCCTTGGAAGTTTCTGCATATCCAATGAATATACAATCAATTCCACATTCACCCAAAGTTTTCCTTTTGGGTTCGGGTAGTTTTACAACAGCCCGACAACCCCAAATTCGAAAATAATTCAAATTCGGAGTTTTCTTGAACCAAATTTCATATGGGGTTGTTTTGTTCCTTTTATTTGGAACTCTATTCAAAACATAACAGTCCGTTAACATGGCCTCTCCCCAAAATCCCTCACTCAATCCCGATTAAGAAAGCATCGAGTTTACCATTTCTTTTAAAACTCGTTTTTACGTTCGGTAACCCTGTTTTGTTGAGGTATGTATGGTGCCGTTGTCTCATGGATGATACCAACTGATTGAAAGTATTGAGGATCCATATATTCCCCTCCCCGATCAGTTCTAAGACATTTAATTAAATTACCCAATTGTAGTTCGACTTCGGTTTTGTAAATTTTAAACTTATCTAAAGCTTCATCTTTTGCATGCAAAAGATATACGTAACAAAACCGAGTATTGTTGTCAATAAAAGTGACAACATACTTCTTATTTCCCGAGTGAGTAGAGTGGAAATCACACAGATCACTGTGTACAAGTTCCAAAACATCCGTATTCCGTTTAACGTTAGAAAAAGGTTGTTTTGTAACTTTAGTAAGCATTCAAGTTTTGCATTTCTCCGTATTAATTTCGAAGACTGGAATTAATCCATCTTTTGACATTTCATGCATCCTTCTAAAATTCACATGACCCAATCTAGCATGTCATAACATTGAATCAATAATTTTAGAAGAAGACGATGACGATATAAAAGCAGAATTTTCAAAACATGAAATTTTATTAACCACGTTCAAATGGAGCATACGATAACTCAAATAACCAAAACCAATAAAACGACCACCTCGAGATAGGATAAACCTATCCGATTCAAATACTTGTTTAAATCCAAGATTATTCAAACAACTACCACTCACTAAGTTCTTACGAATTCTAGGCACAAACAAAACATCAAACAATTTAACATTATTTCTAGAAGAAAACTCTAAATTAACTACTCCAACTCCATAAATTGGTGCACTCGACTCGTTTCCCATATTAAGCACCGAACCGTCTTCAACCGGTGTCAATTTCTCGAACCACCGACAATCCTTGCAAATATGGCTTGTCGATCCACCATGCATAGTCATCATCCTGCATATAAAACGACTCAGGTATAAGTGAAACATAATTCTGGACAGAATTATCAAAGTTAGTCAAAAAGTGACCTCCTTTCAATTGATCGCGATCATTAGACCCCGATCCAATTCCACGTTTGTAATGACCCACCTTGTTGCATCTCTAACATACCAAATCCTTTTTCTTTTTAACGGATTTGTTGGGTCCATCAAACTTACGTTTCTTGCCTTTTTCGTTGTTGTTAGAGTTGGCTTTCTTCTCCTCAACCATGTGAACAGAGGGTTGTCCAGATTCAACTTTCCTCTTGGATTTGTCATTTTCTTGCAACCGAAATGACTCTTCGATGCACAAATGACTCCCAAGTTGAACCAATGACAATTTCTCCTTTTGATGTTTCAAGTTATGCTTAAAATCTTTCCAAGAAGGTGGTAGTTTGTCAATCACACTCGACACAGCAATGGATTCAACCATATTCATTTTGTGTAGAGTAAATTGACCCAAGATACATAGGATTTCATTGTATTGTTCCATTACGGGCCTCGAGTCCACCATTTTATAATTATGAAAATTGCTAACCAGGAACTTCTTACTAGAAGCATCTTCAGCGATGTACTTGGACTCGAGGGAATCCCATAATTCCTTCGCACTTGCCACGTTTTGGTAGATATCGAAAAGAGAATCGCACATACCGTTTAAAATCTCTCCCCTGCAAATATAGTCATCATTCTCCCACTTGCTCCTTCTCCTTGTGTACTCCAGTGTCTCATCCTCCATCACTTCTGGCATGGGTGTACTCAGCACATACACTACCTTCAGAGTTGTGAGCAGAAAATGCAACTTTTCTGCCAACGTCTAAAGTCAATACCTTTAAACTTCTCCAACTTTCCAAACTTTGAAGTCATCTATTTCACAGAATCGGCCATGATCGACATCACGAGATACCAATTCGATTGTTAGGGAAACAGGGGCAAAAAGGGAATCGATCAGTTGACCGGATTTCTTGAGAATCGTGTAGGTCACTTTCCGAATTGGTATTTTGACCCTATGGATGGGTTGCACGAAATCCAATATGGGATAAGACTTAAGAACACAATCGTTTTCAGGCACAAAAACGATAGCAAATTTGCTGGAGAGTATGAAAGTATTGTTCAAAAGTGTGATTCTAAACATAAGTATATATCGTATATATACTAGTCCTATTCGCAAAATAGAAAAGTAACAGAAATGGCAATGATCGCAAATTATTAGCTACTATGGTTGGTTACAACCAATTTAGCTAAAATCATGGACTGGAAATAACTGAGAATTAAATGACCAATAACTGCAGGTTCAGAGATAGCCAAATCTAGAGATAGGCGCCAGAGCCTCTAGTCCAGAGACGGCCACAGAGATGCCCACCAGAGTCTCTGCAGAAGGCCTCCAGAGCCTCTGAAGAAGTCATCAGAGCCTCTGAAGAAAATCACCAGAGGCTCTGTCGTAAGCACCAGAGACTCTGCCGCAAGACATCAGAGGCTCTACAGAAATAGGCATCAGAGCCTCTGCAGAGAGCCTCTGATCAAGTTTTCCCACCGTCAGGGGCTCTACCCCTTGGACCCCGCAAGGGGCGCTGCCCCTTGACCCCCGCCATTTCGTCGTGTTCGGGATCAAACTCGTCTTATAACAAGTGTGCACTCTGCACCAGCTAACTTGTATTATATCATAGTTTGAAACCCATTAGTACTCGTGTTATAATCAATTACACTTAAATGCCCGGTGACACTAAAATCACCAACAACAGTCATATTTAATTGACAGAATAAGTTGTGAATTTCATTAACATCATTAGGTTGTTAAGAAACTGACCCCTAAATTCCATTTCTTCCATTCCTTTTTTGAAAAGACAATAATACCCTGCAAAATTACTTCTATGTTGACGTATATGCTGTTAATATCGCCGATATCTCGTCGATATATCGGATATCGCTCCTAGCCAAAATATCGGTGATCAAATATCGCTATTTATATTGGGAACGAGAATATCGATGATATTGACCGATATATCGGCGATATTTCGACCAAAATATCGGTCGATATAACCGATATTTTTGTAATACTTTTTTGGGCCTATTTCATTAACTTCTGTGTTGTGCTTTTCTTTTAAGTTTTTGTGTTAGAGTTATAGTTGGGCCTTTTTTTTTAATTAGTGAGAAATCAAGATTGGGAAGCTAACCTAAATGAAGAAGTGAATGTTTTAGATGATGTTGATTCGGATGCCGAATCTATTGCTTGCGATTAGCTCGTTTATGAACACTTTTCCTATATTTTGTTTTGTGAAACTTATTTAAGTTGATGTTTTGATGTCGAAACTATTTTAAGTTGATGTTTTGATGTCGAAACTATGATTTTAGTTAATGCATATGATATGTTTATGGATGCATACATATATATATATATATATATATATATATATATATACATACTAGTTGTCAACCCGCACAATACAGCGGGGCGTAAAATATGGATAGTAGTAAGCAAGAATACCGATTATTCTGGATACCTTTAGGGTGCATTTGGTACACTAATGAGACTGAATAACATTTGGATGAGCGAAATTGAGGTAGGAGGGTAAAAGATTATGATTTTTAATTTGACATCGACACATGGGTGGACTTACATAGATAGTAGGGGGTGCACGGGCTCCCGCTCAATTATTCCGTCCTAATAGAATTTCTTTACCGATTGTAACTGTGCATTCACTTAATTTTAAAGGGTGCTCTTATATGTTCTTAAAACCAAATCTAAGACAAAAACATGAAGTAGCATGCATTATTTTTGTTGGCCACCCGGGTTCTATCATTTGCCTTGACATTTTCTCCTTTTAATTATTTTAACTCTCTTTCTTCCAATTCAATTGGTTTAAGAAAAAAGAACTCCAGTTTTGGTCCTTGTGATTTCGCCAAAAATCTGAAATTGTCCCCATGCTTCAATGAGTATCATATTACTTGTTATATTTTGTTTTTTGTTTTTTTGAAATGGTCATTGGCTAAATCTATTTATTCAAAAGATCGTTTTTCACTTTTTCTAGGTAAATCACAATTTTGGGATTGTTGGGATATTTTCAAAATGCAAAGATTTTTGTTTTAATTCAATTAGTTTAACTATCATTTCTAACCAGAAAAAAAAAACATGTTTTGGGTTAAAGACCATTATAGTCGAATTCTTTTTATTACTTTTATATTTTAAATTTATGAATAAATTTGTTTTTATACATAAAAATTATATTGTAAATATTATTCTTTCATGTTTTTTTTTCGAATGCAAATATTTAATAAAATATAATGTCAATAATATTTTTGAATTATTTTTTCATATAAATCCTTTTATAATTATATCAAAAATCAAAATAAACTTCCACATTCTTACAATTACACATAGCAACCAATAAACCAAACTCAGAAAATAGAATACAACTGTAACACGATGAAATATAAAAAACATGCTAATGTATGTTCCTCCATCTCTAAGTTATTTCTCATATCTAAAGCATTAGAGTTCCCCATTAGGGGTGTAAATGAGACGAGACAACTCGTGAGCTACTCGAGATCGACTCGGTCAAAACTCGGTCAACACTCGACTCGAATAGGCTCGACTCGAGCTCGACTCGACATAGTAACGAGTCGAGTCGAGCGACCTGATACTCGACTCGATAAGCTCGTGAGATACTCGAATATATTATATATATACGTTATTAACGTTCGTTCACTTATAATAGTAATCTAAAGAATCTAAAGAACATATATTAAAAAAATAAACATTAAAATAATAATATAATAATTATATATATATATATATATATATATTTTTTATTATAATTATATAATTATAATTATTATTAAAGAATTACTAACATTTTCTTTAAAAAAAAAGTAATAACACCTATATGACTTGTGGGTACCATTATTTAAATAAGGATTGTCCTCCTTTTTCTTAAAAACTCATCCCACATTGGTGGGACAATCCATCAAAGACTTTTGCATTCAACTATAAATATGACTCACCCTCTTCCTTTCCCTTGCCATTCCATAGCATTTGTGGCATAGCCTTTCTATTGTACCTAGTGGCTTGAACCCTTTGGCTTGAAGTAAGGCAAAAAAAATTGTTGGTACCTATGGAAGTGGGTGCAACTAGTTTGTTATGTTTGTTTACAATTTTAATCAAACAAACATAAACAAATAAGAACACATTGAATTTTTAAATGATTGAATACGAACACTAGTTCGAGTTTGAGCTTAAAATTAGTTTGAGTTTGAGCTTGAAACGAGTTCGAGCTTGAGCGAGCTTGAAACGAGTTCGAGCTCGAGCTTGGAAATTGGTTATCGAGTCGAGTTCGAGCTTGGATTTTCAATACTCGCGAGCTTTCGAGTCGAGTTCGAGCTTAAGAATTTTTTTTCGAGTTCGAGTCGAGTTTACTGATACTCGAGTTCGACTCGCATCATTTACCCCTATTCCCCATATATCATATTTCTAAATCCTATATCAATTGCATATTCAACAACCCTTGAAATTCTCTCAACAAATATATTGATTTAACAATAAAGACTTTTCATATTATTGTTAATTTAATAATTACAAGTGAACAAAAAAGGTTGAAAAAATACAACTCATGTGTGGATAAAACTACGACAAAAATCAGAAGGCTCTCCTGTATACAGAACCAAAGAAAAACTAAGAGATAAACACCAATTTTTCAAATGGAAGCCAATTGTATTAGACTGTCCTGACCATCACAATACACAAGTACCATAAAAAGACATCGCAAGAAAATATGAACATCAAAACATGCACGTATAGTTATTATTTTGTTGATTGATTTATCAAAAAAGTTTTAAGGGTGCGACTAAAAGCTGGAAGAAGTAAATCAAGTAAGATTTCTTTAACTGCAACCAAGTACCGGAAGAGGTAAATCAAGTAAGATTTCTTTATCAGAAGTTGCAACTAAAAAGTGGATATTTATTCAGTCACAAGTAAATCAAGTAAACTTCTTAGCTCGTGATAAATAACAAAAATGAAGGAAAAACAAATTAGAAAAATATAAAAGAGTCTAAAATCTATCAGATCAACCCTGAAAATTTAGAAATATTCTACCTACCATAGTTATCTACCTTCATATATATGTTGTTTTTTTCTTGATCATAGTAGAAGATAACATGTGCTCCAGTGGAAACCAATTTTAATCTTCCTATGAAAACGTGAAACGGATGGTTAACTAATTAAGTTCTAGTAGGCAACTTGGAAGTTGCAGAGTTCGAAAAATTGAAATGGTAGCAAAATCTTCAGCATGTGGAGATTTCCCAGGATAAAATGATTGATTTTGCAGTATGGGGTTTTCGGTGGTGACTGAGATGTTGAGGTAGAGATTCACTGGTTGAGATGGGGTCTTAGTAAATATGTATATTGATTTTTTTAGTGCAGATCATTGAGAAAAGTCCAAAGACAAATATGAACTTTGCAATTGTGAAAATTTGGACCAAATATGAAAAGCTAAAATCAGAAAAGTTCTTTATAGAGAATACAAATGTAACTTCAAGTGTAACTTTCTTAGGTCCATATCGAACATTTCCTCATGGTGAATTCAATCATCAATGTTCAAAAGGTGCATCTAAACAGAAAGGAAAGAAGATGGGAATACTCATGTACCTTTGGCCTGTAAGAGGAACTCGATTGCAGCAGAAAGACCATAAAGGAGTGCTTGGATGACCACCCAACACCTTTCCACATTTTCCACTCGATACAGACATATGATTTTTGAGTTATCTATTATTTCAAATTAGGTTTCTGAACATATACAATATGAGAAAATGGTTGTGTGAGACATTTTGTTCACTTTCAATCACAAAGTCACAGCCCGTTAGTTCATCATTCCTGAAATCCACGAGTAAGTTGTTCATGAAAAGAATGAGCATGGTGAGTTTGATGTTAGCATAGATTTAATCATGATGCAAAAATGGTTTAACTGAAAATTTTCTTTTTCCCTCCCTTCGACATCAACACCATGGCCAAGAAGCTCATCAATATAGGCCTAAAGAACATAAAGTATCTTACTGTTCAGAAAGACATCAGTAAACTTCTGCCATCTGTTTGTAACAATGGCATATTTACCATCCTTAAAACCAAAATCATGAAAGTAAATTATATATATATATATAGGGAGAGGTTCATTTGAGAAATAGTAAATGTATGAGAAATAGAAAAGTAATCTTAGTCATTCATCTGGTCAACATTTGCGGCTTTGACCGCGAAGCACCGGATAATTCTTGCATGGTCTATAGAAGGTAGAGGGGTGGTTTCGTAAAATATGTGGGATGAGTTCATATATGAACCTATATGATTCACATATGAACTATACGTTAAACGTGAAACAGATGGTTAACTAATTAAGTTCTAGTAGGCAACTTGGAAGTTGCAGAGTTCGAAAAATTGAAATGGTAGCAAAATCTTCAGCATGTGGAGATTTCCCAAGATAAAATGGTTGATTTTGCAGTATGGGGTTTTCGGTGGTGACTGTACGTTCATATATGAATCAGTTAATTAGTTCATATATGAATCACAAAAGTTCATATATGAATTTGTTAATTAGTTCAACTGATTCATATATGAACTTACAGTTAATTAGTTCATATGTGAATCAGTTGAATCAGTTAAAAGAGTTCAGATATGAATTACACTGATTCATATATGAACATATAGTTCATATGTGAATTTTACATGTTCATATATGAACACAACCCGTGTATTTTGTAAAAATTACGAAAGTGTCCTTCTATTTTTGGAATAGCCGCAACTTTTGACCAGTCAAAGCCGCAACTTTTGACCATATGAATGACTATGATTACTTATCTATTTCTCATATATTTACCATTTCTCAAATGAACCTAAGGCTATATTGAAATTGTCCTTCCTTATCAAATCAAGCAATTCAATCTCTAAACAAGATCTAACAATGTATATTCTAGAGAGAGAGTAGTGAGAGAAAGTTCTTCATTCATATGTCTGACAATGTGATACAATAGTTCTAGTTACAAGATTAACAAAGCACCTAAGGTATTTATACCAAGGATGCTATCACAATACTTAACAACTAAGTAAACTCATATTGACTAAACTAAACAGACTTTGACTTTGTTGACTTTTCCAGCTTTGACTTCTTGATCTTTTGTCTTCAATCTTTATGATCTTGAATCCAACAATTGTGTGCTCTAACATTCTCCCCCTTTGGATCAAGATCATTACTAAAAAATTTAGCAATGCGATCTTCTCTCTTTAAGCTCGATTTGATTAAGCTCCCCTTTTGAACAACCTTTATCTTCTCTTGTAATCTCCCCTTTGATACAAACATGATTTACAAACTCCCCCTTAACACAATGAAATTCTTCTTTAGCTTTGTCTTCAAAAACTTTCAATAATCTTCCCAACGTCTGATCTTCAAAAATAGTAACAATCTCCCCCAAGGTTATAAGCAAACCTCTTTCAGACATTGAAAGAAATTATCTTCACTTTCAGCTCTGAATGATTTATCCAACTTTCTTCAAATAAACTTTCTCCAAAATCTGCTTGCTTTCGAAATTCTTTGAACTTTCGCTTATCAACTTTGATCAAACTTCAAATATGAAATATCTCTCTCCATATCCAATACAAACACTTCTTTCCGGACATTTCTTTCAACTTTAACATTTCTTTGAATCACACATTTCTTTATCTTCTCCCCCTTTTTGATGATTAGAGCATTGATATCATCAAAACTTTGTCCAAGAAATGTCTTTGACCATTCTGATCTGTCAAACTGAGCCTCTGATTATGTGATCCATAACCAAGTATTCATCTAGATCTTTGCAAATCCAGACAAAAATAATAACATGTAACCCCTGAATCAACAAATGAATCAGTTAAAATGTCTGTCAGTAACACGAAGTCACTGTGTGTAACGAATACACAATATAAAGGAGCTTTTTGATGTTCACTCCCCCAGGGCTTCCATCCAATCATTGAAATACCACAAAGGAAATTTCTATGAATGTTATGACAAAGAAACAAATTCTTTGTGTGTTCGTGCAAGTGTAGAAAGAATGAAACACGAAAAATTGCTATAAATAAGGCTCAACATTGTGTAAACCACTGAGACAACAGTAGATAAACACAGACTCAATGTGCATGATTGAAGTGCGAAGGTGGGGCAGACTTCCTTCTTTTTCAATATCCAGATTTTCCAAATGAAAACCAGATAGATTATATGTTGCGTCCCCTTGAAATATAAAACATTTTCTTGTTAAGAAGAAAATGAGTGGCTGGTGGGGTGACAGTCAAGAGTTGGCATGGGCTAGTTGCCTGTTTCAATAACTTTCACCAAAGAATTGTGAAACGCTAGTAATGTGGCTGCCCGGCTCAGAAAGTAGTTGGTGCAGAGTTTAATATTCTTTTACTCTGTTCTCACACCCTCTTTCTTTTGATCATTAAGCTCACTACTAACCAAACTCTCCTTTACATTTTACCTCATCACACCCACACTCATTTATTTTAGACTCCTCACACTCAATCTCTAAGGATTAACTTCTTGGGTAGAAATCACTGGTTAACGTGATTTCATAGAAGTTCATGTAAGTCCTAGCACAAAGAACCCATATAATCCTATGAAAGCATAATGTTGCTAAAAAAAATGGTTTAACTTTAGCAGTTAAAGCTCATATACAAGTGTCAGATGAATGTATGCTCATAAAATATAATCATGAAGATTTGAGCATTTTTAGACATTGAAGCATTTTCAAACAAGTATATGAATGAATGAACATGAATGCAAAAGACTTGTTTGAAAATCTGACATTGTATGAAAATGATCAGAAATGAATGATATAACAATCAAAGCTTAAGGTCAAGAATAATGGATATTGTCTATACGAAACAAAAATATAGACATTCTTGAAATGACGTTTCGAAATAAAATATCGCTCAAAATTCTTTAAAGTACAAGCGGAGTGTCTTACCATCGAAAAAAAATTGTTTCAATTTAGAGACATGGTAAGAACATGTTGAACAAAGTCAAACCGGTGTGTGTGAATACTTGAAAGTATATAGAAAAGACAATACACAAGTATTTATCTTTGGAAACACACGGTTTGTTTATCAATTAAGCACAAAAAAAATGAAAACATTTAAAATCACACTTCCAAATTATAAAATCTGTTGAAGAATCAGGAAGTGGTTTGAACATTTAAGAACATGTTTTCTATATCTTAAAGTTGTCCTTCTTTCAGATACATTTGAGATTAAGATAAGAAATTTACCTTTTAGCTTCGTCTTAAATCTCATGAAGTCATGCTTAAGTCAAAATGATATGATCTTTTAAGCTTCTCTCATCCTGCACAAGTCTCAAAGTCTAGTCAAAGCAACTTTTATTCACAAAGATTTATTCAAATGTAAAAGACATAAAGCAATAAAACGTTGATTGTACGAGTTCTGATATGAAATAATAAGAAATCATAATCTTTTACTCCCCCTGAAAATATGCATCTGAAATTTATCAGTAAAAGGCACATGATAAAGATCTACAACTCCATTTGAAGTGTAGTTCATCATATCTTCCGAATACATATTTCCAGAAAAATTTATGTACTCCCCCTTGAAGGTTGATTTGCTCTTCTGAGTATCTGAGTACACTCTCTTATCAGCTCGGGAGTAGCATCTTTTTTTCATCATTGAAGTACGAGTCCTAAACTGTTGTGGTTAGAAGTCAAACTCCGTTAAAGTACGGGTCCTGAACTGATTTATTCAGAAGCCTTGGTTCTCTTACTCCCCCTTGACTGTAGGTGCCTGCAACACAGATTCACTTTTCGGCTTTGGTACCCACTGGTATTTGGGTCCATGTGTGTTAGTTGCAGTTCGTATGGGAGTAATCGAATAAGAACCATACCAGTAATGATCACTTGTTTTGTGAACATGATCATGTGTACAATAGTAAGAACAGAAATATTTTTTACCTGATATCCTGACTAAGTGATCTCTAGTGTATATATGATCAGGTTTACATTTCAGCACATTGTTCTTCTTGGCTTTAGTCTCACGTACACATGTTTTACCTTTCAGCTCATCTTTCTTTCCATATTTCTTCTCTTCTTCAACTGGTTTCACTCTCCATACTAGTTTCTCTTCTTTATATCTCCTTCTTCTCCTGTGTGTACCTGAACCATCTATTTTCCAATCATAGAAAATGTTAGTTGTACGAATCTGATCAAAAGATTTAACTGACCTTTTGGAAGAAACAGTCTTATGAAATGAGCTTGCAGCTGTCTTGAATGAGCATTCCGAATCAGCTGAATCATCTCTAGGTGTGTGGATAATTGACTCTGGAGTCTTAAACTCAGTTACCACCACCATCTTAGAAATAACTTTCTCAAGCTGTTTTATCTTTGAAGAATAATTGTCTCTTTCTTTGATAAGTTGGTCAATCTTCGTCTTGAACTCAGACTTCGCTTTCTTCTCTTTCAATGCATTTGTAGATAGCTCAGATAGCTTTGCAGTTAATTTCCTTATCTCCTCCTCAAAAATACTTCTTTCATCTTTAAAACCCTTCTCAGCATTTGTTCTCTGACCAGATATTTCCTTAAAGAATCCAACATTCTTTTGCTCTATGGCCTTCTTTTCCTTGGCAAACTTTTCTCTTTCTAATATGATCACTTTCTCAAAATCAGTAATTTGTTGAGAAAGCTTAGAACATTTAAGCTCAATCACCTTCTTCTCTTCACAACTCTGACTGGAAAGCTCTGAGAACTTCTTTTCAAACTCATCTTTGTCCTTAGCCACTTCTATCTCCAATTCTGATATTTTCTTCTTAAGAAAAAAAAAGAAATTATCTTCATTTTCAGCTCTGAATGATTTATCCAACTTTCTTCAAATAAACTTTCTCCAAAATCTGCTTGCTTTCGAAATTCTTTGAACTTTCGCTTATCAACTTTGATCAAACTTCAAATCTGAAATATCTCTCTCCATATCCAATACAAACACTTCTTTCCGGACATTTCTTTCAACTTTAACATTTCTCTGAATCACACATTTCTTTATCTTTCTCACTAGAATAATGTTCAATTTGCTCTTCTCTCATAAGCTCTCTCAATCACACTCTTACACACTTACAATGACTTACTTACTCATAGATATCAAAGGAAACAAGGTATTATACCCTTGACAATTACAGAGGAAAAAACAAAATACAATTACATTGACTTTGACTTTTCTAGCTTTGACTTCTTGATCTTTTGTCTTCAATCTTTATGATCTTGAATCCAACAATTATGTGCTCTAACATATATATATATATATATAAGGTACAATGGCATATTTACCATCTGGTATTCTTCTTCTTCCTGTATACAAAGAAATAGGAAACTACTCTCAAAAGATGCCACAACTTCCACAAAACGCAGAAAACAGGAAACTACTCTCAAAAAATGAACCACAAAACAAACTCAAATCAATAAAATATAAAAATATAATGAAGTGGACATCTAATTAAGTCATATCATACAAAGCCTTCAAAACCGAACCCGACTCATGATACAACTCTCATAAATAAATCTTTAAATTCAATACAGGGCACATAACTTGTTACGAAATATACTCAAAGTCGTATCAGTTGTTACGAAAAAGAGAGCAGTAGAGACAGAGAGCAAGTCGGAGAGAGGGTGCACATCACCATCTCTAGAATCAAATATCTGAAAAGGAGATGAGAATGGCTACCATACCTTTGTGAGTGAATCTTTACAACATGGAATCCTTTGGGAAGAAGAAGAAGTAGTCGGTATCTGATCGATTAATGAATTGAGGAGAGTGAGATGCATGGTTTGAATCGCGCGGAGGAGGTGGGTTGAAGGAGTTGAGGGGAGTGGGAAGCGAGTTCAAGTTAGTTCTTGTATTGAAAGAGATTTGAAATTTGAAAAATTGAATTAGACCCAATTAACGAGAATACGCTTCAGGACAAAAATTCTGAAAAGCAATAGGTTGGAATCAGAAGTCAAGTACCCAAATCCAGGGTATGGGTGAAAGGACATAAAACTGTGTGGAGTATGGGAGCAAGGATATATTTTAGGTTAAAAGTATTGGGAGAAAAAGTATGTATTATATATTTGTACATTGTGCTTATTAGATTGTACTTAAGAGTTTTTCAAATTTTATACATAAAATGGTAGTTCTTTGTGCTTCTTGGGTTGTAATTAAGACTTTTGGTCTAAACCAATATTAATGTAGTAATAGATAATATATATATAGGGGTGAGTTCAAATGAAAACTCATTTTTCATTGTGCACATGAGGACAAATCTTAACCATTGATCAAAACTTATAAAATTAATCAATGGTTAATACATAATAAGGTTAATTGGGAAGTGATTAAGGACAAAATTGTAATGTTGAATCAATGTCTACCTTCTTTGACTTTTTATTTTAATTTTTAATTAAAAAAAAATTACCCCCTTAAACTTTAAAATAATTTATCTTAAAAATTACTAATATTTGAATCAAACAAATTACATCAAAAAAACGAGAATTTCGTGCTCTTCGATATGACATCTATCTCGATATAGTTTTTTTTTTTTTCGTTTAACCGTTTTTTACGTGAAATTCTATATACGTGTTATATTCATTATGAATATGCATGCACGTCTTCGGGTGTCCACATTCAGTATGAATAACAAAGGTGAACGTTCATTTAGTATTCATGATGAATAATACCGTATGCAGGATGAATAATACAATATTCAGGATTTTTTCGTTTTAACCGTTTTTTACGTGAAATTCTATATATGTGTTATATTCATTATGAATATGCATGCATGTCTTCGGGTGTCCACATTAAGTATGAATAACAAAGGTGAACGTTCATTCACTATTCATGATGAATAATACAGTATTCAGGATGAATAATATAATATTCAGGATGAATAATACACGAATCCATGATTCATATATTATTTATCATGAATCGTGTATTATTCACCCTGAATGTTCTATTATTCATCCTGAATGATACATTATTCATGATGAATAATATATGAATGACCCGTGAAGGTGTAGACACATGACGCACTCTCTTTTGTTTCCCAATTCACAACCGAAATTAGGTTTAATTCATTATGAATATGTATGTGCATCCCCGGATGTCCCACATTCAGTATAAATAACAAATGTGAACATTCATTCATTATTAATGATGAATAATATAGTATTCAGGATGAATTACACAACATTAATGACGAACAATACACGAATGATACATTATTCATGATGAATAACACATGAATGACCTGTGAATATGTGGAGATGTGACGCGCTCTCTTTCGTTCCTCGATTCATAACAAAATTACTCGATAGGTTCTTGATTCGTCTTGATGGGTGTTGGGTTACGGTGCTGAAGAAACGTGATGCCTTACGACATTGAAGAAAGTGTTGAAGAAGGTGATGTCGAGTTACATACTTACGGTGTCGAGGCGTTGTACACTTGAACGTACATAAATATTCATAATGAATATAACACATATATAACATTTCACGTAAAAAACGGTTAAAACGACAAAAAAACTATATCGAGATGGATGTCATATCGAAGAGCACGAAATTCTCGTTTTTTTGATTTAATTTGTTTGATTAAAATATTAATAATTTTTAAGATAATTTATTTTAAATTTTAATTGGGTAAAAAAAATTTAATTAAAAAAGAAAATAAAAAGTCAAATATGGTAAGCGTGTGTTTAAATTTCCTTCCATTTTTACCCCTAAGCATTTTAAAATTAAAAACTCTATTTAATATGACTTGTTGGATCAAAAGAGATCGAGTGACTGAGATTTGTCCTCATGTACACAATGAAAAATGAGTTTTCATTTGAAAATGGTAAATGTATGAGAAATAGAGAAATAATCTTAAACATTTATCTGGTCAACATTTGCGGCTTTGATCGCGAAACACCGGATAATTTCTTGCATGGTCTATAGAATGTAGAGGGATAGTTTCGTAAAATACGCAGGATGAGTTCATATATGAACCTATATGATTCACATATGAACTATACGTTCATATATGAATCAGTTAATTAGTTCATATATGAATCATAAAAGTGCATATATGAATCTGTTAATTAGTTCAACTGATTCATATATGAACTTACAGTTAATTAGTTCATATATGAATCTGTTAATTAGTTCAACTGATTCATATATGAACTTACAGTTAATTAGTTCATATGTGAATCAGTTAATTAGTTCATATATGAATCACAAAGGTTCATATATGAATCAGTTAAAAGAGTTGAGATGTGAATTATACATGTTCATATATGAACACAGCCCGTGTATTTTGTAAAAATTACGAAAGTGTCCTTCTATTTTTGGAATAGCCGTAACTTTTGACTAGTCAAAGCCGCAACTTTTGACCAGTCAAAGCCGCAACATTTGACCAGTCAAATCCGATCTTGACCATATTAATGGCTAGGATTACTTCTCTATTTCTCATATATTTACTATTTCTCAAATGAACTTAAGGCTATATATATATATATATATATATGTATATATAATTCTAAGAAATATTATATGAACCGATATTTTTGGACCGCTATATCACCGATATTTCCAATATATCAAATATCGGTCCCTGACCGATATAACACCGATATCTGATATTAACAGCATAGGTTGATGTTAACAACCAATATCACCTTCTTCTTCGATATGCAAAGCTCCTAGACCTGGTCTTTGTTCCTCCTCTCTTCTTGCAAATCTCTTAATCATCACCACCACCACCACCACCATGTAACAATAAATCACAAATGAAAAAGTTCTTCAAATTTTGAATAAAGATCCAAATCCAAATCGATAATAATAGACCACCAGATACATGGAAAAGAAGATGTTGATGGTGGTATGAATTCAAGGCCAAAAAAATCCTAACAAGAAACCCCATTTTTGAAGAACATTATCCACAAAACCCATTTGTGAAGAAGAAATAACAAAATAAAAAAACCTAAATCGATGTCCATCATCTTCATCTTTGTGTTAGATCGAAAAATAGAAACAAATGGATAGAACATTGTTGTTCATCATCGTCATCTTCGTCTTTTTTTTCTATTGGGGTTCTAATCGGTGGTGTTGCAGGGGACGGAGAACAGTAGCAGCACCCAGATCAGGATGAAAATGGTGGAACGGAGACAACATTTTCTGGGTTTGGGATTTTTATTTAACTTTTGTCAAGTTTTGGGGTTGAAGAACAGTGGTGATGCTTCGAAAAGAAAAGGAGAAGAGTGGCATAGGGGGATACTCACCATACTTGTAAATATAGTTTAGAAGCTTGTACAGTTCATTCTAATTCTTTCGGAATTCAAATTTCTTTGACAGATTTGATTCCTTAAAAAATATTCTGTGAATCAATCGCCCCCTAAAACCCTCTAATGAAGAGAGAAATGTTATTTTAGTAATTTGTCGTCAATGAGATTGATTTATTAGTTTTTTATTTAAAGTTTTGAAAAGTGTATCGGAGCGATAAAATTGTAAAATATTTTAATAATATAATTAATGTTAGTGAAAATCTCTAAAATAGAAAATCTGTTGAGTTGAATGCAATGTTTTTAAAGGTTTTAACTTTTACTTTTTTATTTAGAAAAATTATAGTAAATATGTTGGAGATTTTTTACTTTTGAAAATGAATATTTAGTTTTATTTTTTTAAAGAAAAATGAACATTTATTTTAAAACAAACTAAAATGAAGATGTAAATACTTATTTTAAGACAGAGCAATTTTTTTTGGTTTTTGATATCGATCGGTTATATTTATCTATTCTAAATTTATTATCACATACAATCTAACCGAACAACGTTTTTTCATTATGAAAAACTGACATGGCGTAAAACAAAAAAAATATGTCATCAAGATCACAACGCAAGTCATTCACTTTTTGTGTGACAATTAGGGGTGTACGCGGATTAGGTTGGGCCGTTTGGGACATTTTTACAACCCAACCCAATTATGACGGTTTGGAAAAACTCAACCCAACCCAACCCATTCAAAAGTATAACCCAACCCAACCCTTGCGGGTTATGGCGGGTTGGCGGTTTAGTAGTTTACATAAAATTGTAAAATGAAGTACGATAAATACTACTAAGAATATACAAACGTTTAGCGAACCAAGAGGTTATTTGGTTAGCATTTAGCAGTGCTAGGGCTGTAAATGAACCAAACGTTTGGCGAACCGTTCGGGAGAATTTCGTTTATATTCGTTTATTTAAGAGTTGATCGAACATGAATACACTTTTTTGTTCTATTAGTTAAATGAACGAACATGAACAATGAGCTTGTTCGTTCATTTACGTTCGTTAATGTCTGTTTATTTACGTTTGTTTATATATATATATATATATATATATATATATAGAGAGAGAGAGAGAGAGAGAGAGAGGGGTGTTCAAATGCAACCCTTTTATATGGTGCAACCCCATACAACCACTCTATCCACCACTCATTTTATTTTCACTTTTTAATTAAAAAATGTGAAAATAAAATGAGTGGTGGATAGAGGGGTTGCATGGGGTTGCACCATATAAAATCATTAATTATATTAAAATTTAAGAATTCCTTTTTTATTATTCATAAATTTACCCGATTTTTCATTTTGTTATGTTATTTCGGAACGAAATGATGATTAATGATGTTGTTTTTTTGTTTATTTTTGTTCGTTCATTTATGTTCGTCTGTTTACGTTCATTTAGCATCTTAACGAACAAACGTAAATGAACACGAACAAACACATTTTCTTAACGAACGAACATGAACACAAAAAATTACGTTCTTTTACCGTTTGTGTTCATTCATTTGTTTGGTAAGTTTAATGAACGAACACGAACAAGCCTCCATTAGTTTGTTCAGTTAAGTAAAATGTATTATACATACATATATATATATATATATAATATAGTTTCGGCTATAAATTTGCTTAAATAGAATAGTTGTTTTTTATTCTTGTATTATATATATATATATATAATTTTATAAAAAATATATATTAGCGGCGGGTTGGGCGGGTTGAACAAATCGTAACCCAATTTCAACCCTCTTAATTTGCGGGTTGGTGGTTTGACGGGTGAGCGGCTTGGCGGTTGGGCGGGTTGGGTTTAATTGGGTTGTTAACGGTTTGGGTTGGACGGGTTTCGCGGGTTGAAGGTTTTTTGTACACCCCTAGTGACAATCACATGCTTTTACATATAGTAAGAGCATCCACAATGCATAACCTATCTAACAACTTATTGTTTTTGCCACATCCGCTTTCTACTAACTTATTTTAACAAAAACTTATTCTTAAAAACATTCTCCAATGCAATAACTTTTTGAAAAGTTTTTTATCATTTAAAATTTAAAATTCATCCTCTTCTATTTAAATTGTCTTATACAACACCTCCTTAAAAACCATTATAAATACATTGTATTTAATTGTCACACAACATTTTATTATACGTTAGTTGTTCGTATGTCATGCCCATTTATCTGCTAAATATTGATTTTGAACATGGTCCTAAAATTTTGAAACCAATTTTACATTGTTTAGGATTTTCCATAAACGAATACTGATAAAGATGTATAAAAAAAATATAATGACAAAGATACAAAAAATCTATTAGTTAAGAGCATCTCCGATGCATAAGTTACAAAAGCCCCTATAAAAGCCCCTAATTTAATTTGTCGATTAAAATTTGTAACAACCCAACCAGAAGCAACAAGATAGCAACTTAAATCTTAATAATAGAATAAAAATTCATGTTGAAACGGCCCCAAGCTTCCAATAAAAATTCAGGGTTTTCAAAGTCAACCTACACAACTGAGATAATAAAATAAATATCTAAGATGATGGTTTTCTATCTCTTACCGCTACATCTTCCCTTTGCCCTTAACTGCTCTCTCTAATTCACGCTTGTCTGAAAAGATTTTTAGTTTTGAAAGAGCGAAGGTTAGACCATAGGTCTAGTGAGTTCCCTCTAACAGTTAAGCAATAAAATAACTTTCCAGCAAATTTAAATCAGCAGATTTATAAGCACATAAAGGTAACCACGTTACTGACCACACGACCGTCAAAGACGATGTGTCTAACTCGCACTGCCTTAATTTTGGGACACACCCCCAATGGCATAAACGGGCCACACTCCCCGGTACGAGTAGGCGGGCCACACTCCCCGACTTAGGTCACAATCTCACATATAATGTATGCATACATGTAAATTTCAACGATTTATAACACACTTAAATACTTTCATAAAAATCATGCCATCGTAAGTAAATCAACCTTTAAAACTAAACTTCACATGCTTTTGTTAACAAAGAGATTTAGTTCAGAAAAACTCACATGGCGTCCTTAGCTTAAATTCTGGCGCTTACTCTCAAAATTCGGCCCAAAACCTATAAAGGAAACATTTGTCGGTGAACTCTCAATTTCTTTCCATTATATAACGAGTTTGACATTACATCAAAACCCCAACATCAACTATCCTCTAACCGAAACTTAGCCCATCAACACACCTACTTGAGACAATGAATTTGGGTCCTTGAACCAAGATAACACATGGGTCGGCCTTCAACTATCCCAGCCCAACAATCAATTTATCAAAAGAGACATATGGGCTTCGGCTCATGTTCAGAACCAGGGGACCGGAGTCAAGACCGGATCCAAAAGCGCCCCCCGGTGACCGGAGCCAAGACCGGGGTCCAACATCTCCCCCGGTGACCGGAGTCAAGACCGGGGTCAACCCAACCATGCGATCTAGGTCACTACTTCGACCGATGCGAAAAGGTATTCCACTCAAGTCCAAAGCCGACCAATGTCCCAAAGTCGACCGAGGCCTAATGTTGACCGGGTTCCAATCCAGACGTCGACCGACGTCAACGACCAGTGTCTTAACTGCTCAAAACGAAAACCCCGAAGGTTCGATGTATGGATACCACAGACTCAATATAAAAACAAAACTTAATAACACTCAAACCCAAACCCAATTCCAATTGAAGAAATCGATCTAACAAGAGTCTCCTTAACAAAAAAATCAATCTGAGCCAAAGCCAGAAGTAATCCCAAAACTCAAACTCAGATTCAATACACAGCCTCCATATCACAACTACTATAATTAAAAGCATGAAAAAATAAAGGATGTTGGTTACAAGATGATTACCTCAATGAGAACTCAAAATCACACTTGAAATCTTTGAATAATCTTCTTCCCTTATCGGTTCCTCCAAAATCGCCAAAGAGCCTTTTCTCAAAAATTTCAGCCGCCACACCCTAACACCAAAGCCTCTAGGGTTAAAATCATTTCTTTCCAACTGTTCACTCTAGACCCCCCTCACTAAGTTCTTTCTAAATTTTAACCCCAAACTTTTAATTATTTTACTTTTAACCCGGTTATTACAATATCCCCCCTCAAAAGAATTCCGTCCCCGGAATTCCTTCGTTGAACAAACTGGGATAATGGTTCCTCATAACTGACTATAACTCCCAAGTCGCTTCTTGACCCTTGTGGAATTGCCACAAAACTTTCACCATAAGGATTTCTTTGCTCCTCAATTTCTTCACGGTACGATCTAAAATAGCTACCGGTTCCTCTACATAACTTCTCTTCTCATCTATTTGGACATCCTCTAAAGGTATAATGACATTGCTTTCTGCTAAACATTTCTTCATATTAGATACATGGAAAACGGGGTGAACTCCTCGTAGATCCACGGGTAGTTCCAATTTATAAGCTACCTCCCCAACATGCTCTATGATAGCAACGGCCCAACAAATCTAGGTCTTAACTTCCATTTCTTTCTGAATCGGGTCACACCCTTCCAATGCGAGACTGGTCACTTTACATTTGTCACCGCTTGGGACTAATGACTCATAATTCTCAATCAAACCAAATTAGTACCCTTCGATTATCCAAGCCATTCTGATCAATACATAGTCGTACACAACCGTTAGATTTACCCCTCAATTACATCAACTTCCTTAAACCATAGAATTTTGCCGAAGTCACACCACGACAACATGCATCACTGACGAAGTACTCACCCAACTCTCCAACATAACACGTCGTCAGCTGTAGACATCACCAACAACTCACAGTCACGAGTTTCTTCATCATGTAACTTGCCCTTGCAAGCAACCACTCTTAGCACAACGTAAATCAAACATAGCAGCACTTTCTTTTTCGAACCACATTGATCTCAGCTCCTCGGCATTATCCAATTCTTACACGCTGAATATACATCACCCCAACTTCATCTCTTCAACTTTTCACATATTGGTAGAAACTTCCACAATTCAAAACCTTCGTAATCCACAGGTTCTAACTGGCCAAATAATACGGCGCATACCTTCCTTTATCATTGCATCCACAATCACTCAACCAAAAGTACAATAAAACTCAGCTTCATCCACTCAAGTAGGGATGCTCAAATTTCCGACCAACCCGGCCAACCCAACCCGAAAAAACCTAAAAAAAACCTAAACCGCATCAACCCGACGTATAATCGATACATTTTTTCACCAAACCGCATTATATGGGTTGATAACGGGTTAGGACCAAACAAAACCGGCCCAACCCGACAGCCCGATGAAAAACAAGCGCTCTTTTAATTTTCACAAATCTCCTCGCCGCTTCATATTTCAATTCAGAATTTCAGATTTCACTTTCCTCGCCACTTCAATTCTTGCCTTAGTTTGAGTAGTTTCTGTCTGCGTTTTTGTTTCAACAATAGAGAATCGACCTCAATCGAACTCAAGAACACAATCGAACTCAAGAACTCAATCGATCTGTTGGTCCTGCTGGAGTAGAAAGTCGAAGGCTTCAATCGAACTCAAGAACTCAATCGATCTGTTGGTTCAACCGTTAAAGGCTTCAAGCTTTGGTTTTCTTCTTCGATTGAGGTAGAGGTACTTTACATGTTAAGAAACCTAGTTATTTTTGTCTTCTGGTTGGTAATGAATCGTTAAAGTTCTGAAAGGGTATTATCAAGGACACCAAATATTGATACCAGTAGGACCTTAAGAGCAAACCAGGTAGCGTATGTAAAACAGACACCCCAGTCTCCATACCTAATTAATATCCATGGTTTGTTAATTATGTTGGCAATATAAGTAGAGTGTTGTCATTCCAACAGTTTTAGAAACTGTTATTATGATATCGAATGGAGAAACTAACCATGAACCATCTGACATCTGCATTTTCTCAAGGTATTCACGTTCATTGATAAGGAGACTTTCTATTTCTTTACTCCTATGTTCAGGGTATGACTTCTTAAACAATGCCAGAAATTTAATAAGTAGGGTTACCTACTAGTAAAGTGCATTTTGAAAGAAAGAACAATTTTCAATGATCTAGTTACCTCCAACCATTTTGATGATCTTGCTGGTTACCTACTGCCGTGTTTTTTTATATATATACATACTCTAATTTCATTTACTAATGTTGTATTTTTCAATTATATACAGACTCTAATTCTTAATGGATGCTAATGCTACACCTATTGATGTGGACAAAAAGATCAAAGAAGAACCACACGAAGATAAAAAAAAAATCAGGTAGAGTATCTGATATTTGGATTTATTTTTCAAAAGTAGAGGGTGGAACTGGAAATCAAAGTGATCCTAGATGTGCTTGCAACTATTGTGGCAAAGATTATGCTTGTGATAGTAGAAAATTTGGTACAAGTAGTTTGTGGAATCACGTAAAAAAACAATGTAGAAAGTATCCGGGTAGGGTAACTGATAAAAATCAAAAAATGCTTAGTTTTCAAAGTAGTGGTGATGGTGCGGGAAATTTGTTGGCCACAACTTATAATAAGGACAATTGTCGCAAAGCTTTGGCTAGATTTGTGGTGAAAGATGAACAACCTTTTAATGTCGTAGAGGGTGAAGGGTTTAAAGATTTGATTCAAAACTTGCAACCTAAGTTTGAAATTCCTGGTAGAATGACTGTCACTAGGGATGTATACAAGTTGTTTTGTGAGGAACGTGTTAAGTTGATGAAAGAGTTAACCAAGGATGGACAAAGGGTATGTTTAATAACAGATTGTTGGACTTCTTGTACTCAAATGGCTTATATGTGCCTAACCGCACATTATATAGATAGTGATTGGCATTTAAATAAAAAAGTTATAATTTTTTATCAAATCATAGATCACAAAGGTGAGACTATTGGTAGGGTCATTGAGAAGTGTTTGCTTGGTTGGAGATTAGAAAAGGTTATTAGTGTGACTGTTGATAATGCGTCTGCTAATGATGTGGCCATTAGTTATGTAAAGAGAAGGGTTAATGCCTGGAAAGGGTCAGTTCTTGATGGTGAGTTCATCCACTTGAGATGTGGTGCACACATTGTCAATTTGATTGTGGGTGATGGGTTGAAAGAGATGCATGATTCAATCGCTGCCATTCGTAATAGTGTGAGATATATTCGGTCATCTCCGACACGGTTGTAAAAGTTTAGAGATTGTGTTGAAAGGGAAAAGATTAGTTACAAGGGTGGGTTGGTCTTAGACGTGTCTACAAGATGGAATTCAACTTTTATGATGTTAGATGTGGCTCTAAAATTTCAAAACGCTTTTGTAAGTTATGTGGATGAAGATGACAAGTATTTGAAACACTTTCAAGAAAAGGATAATGATAAAGAGAGAATTGGACCACCTATTCGAATTCATTGGGAGTGTGCTTCAGCTTTTGTCAAATTTCTCTCTACTTTTTATGAAGTTACTTTAAAGTTTAGTGGCACTTTGCATGTCACTTGTAACAACTTCTATCATGAAATTTGTGAGATTCATACACACTTGAATTCTTTGGTCCAAAGTAACGATTCCATATTGTCTACCATGGCAAGAAAAATGAAGAAGAAGTTTGACAAATATTGGGGGAATCCGGAAAACATTAATCCCTTGTTGTTTTTGGCCGTTATACTTGATCCAAGGTACAAGATGAAGTATTTGAAGTTTCTTTTTGAATGTATTTATGATGGTGAAACGGTTCTCAAAGTTATTGTGAAGGTGGAACAAATCCTCAACCAGTTGTTTGAGATCTACAATGTTAAGTGTAGCGATGATGAAAAGGTTGGTTACATACTTACATGAGTAATTGAATTTATTTTATTATGCATTTTAATATGTTCATGTTTGTATTTCTCTTCATATGTGTAGGTTACCGAAAATGACTCGACAACAACGATCAACCAAAATCGTAAGAGGTCATTATTGGAAAGTTATATGCAAAAAAACAATTGCAAGTGCCGGAGAAAATGAACGATCTTCAATGATATTTGAGTGAAGAATCTCTCGATCCAATGACTTCGGAGTTTGATATCCTACTATGGTGGAAGGATAATGGGAGTAGGTATGCCGTTTTGTCTATGATTGCAAAAGATATTCTTGCTATACCTATATCTACGGTGGCTTTTGAATCCGCATTTAGTACTAGTGGACGTATTTTGGACTCATTTAGGAGTTCATTGAGTCCAAAAATGGTCGAAGCACTAGTATGTACGCAAAGTTGGTTGAGATTGGGTCACCAAGGGATTCAAACAAAGGAGTATTTGGATGAAACATCATCTTATGAAGTTCTGGAAGAAGGTAAACAAGTTTAACAATTAATTATAGAATAGTTAATTTTGTTAGCTTCTGTTTTAAATCTATTTATAACTTTGTTTTACTATTTTATCTATTTATAACTTTGTTTTACTATTTTATCTATTTATAACTTTGTTGCCTTTTGTTTTAAATCTTAGATGACATGAAAAAAATCTCAAGACCAAGAAAGCGAAAGCATCGGAGATCGGGACGTCCAATACGGTCATTGTTGATTGAGAGTCTCGTTAGTTTGTATTTATGTCGTTGGTTGGTGTCTTGGTTTGGTGACTTGGTCTAAGCTTTGAACTCTTGGTGACTTGGTGTAAAACCGTAAACATTTGAGTTTGTATTTTTATTTAAGTAAGCTTGACACTTGTTTTATTCAACATGAACATATTATTGCAATTTGTATAATTTGGTGAAAGGTGGCAGCAGCCAGCAGGTGGTGGCAGCAGCAGGTGGTAGCGGCAGGTGGCAGAGGCTGGCGGCAGTTGGGGTGGCTGGTGGCAGGCGGCGGTAGCTGGCGGCAGGCGGCAGAAACAGCCAACAGGTGTGTAATTCATGCAATAATTAATGTATGTTTCAAACCGACCAACCCGCCAACCCAACCCAACCCGCACGGTTTGGGTTGGGTTGGGTTGCAATTTTGATTGGGTTGGGTTGGGATGAGAATTTTCAAACCGCAACGATTGGGTTGGGTTATTAAAGTGCCTTCAACCCGGCCAACCCAACCCGTGAGCACCCCTACACTCAACACAGAGCATCCAAGCTCATACAAACTGACATTACCAAAACTGACATTATGGTCCTTCCTTCCGAGCACCATATTCCGCACCTCTTCCTTCCTCCTTGAAGACTTCAAACCCACTTCTAACGGCCGACTCACTGATTAGAGGCGTGAACTTTTGGGCCAGTCGCACGATTTTATTTATCAACACTCATACCGCACCGAAAAGCCATCTTCTCTCTCTCTCATACCCACGCTAGGGATTTACAAACTTGCTAACAGCAGAATCTGAAAACGTACCTCCCCATCTTGTGTCACTTGCCGAACTATTTACTCTCGGATTTCCCACCTTTCCGACATGATATCTTCACTCTATCCTCGCTGCAAGATACACTGCTCACCCATCATTGCTTATTATATTCCTTGATGATTCCCAAATATGTCGACTCACGTTTACATTTCTTTGCTTGATCAACTGACTATCCACAATTCTTACGCGAGATAGTCAACCCAACACTTCCAGAACATTACCCACTACTCGAAAGCGCCACATGATTCTCGCTCTCCAGACAGGATTACCCAATCTTCTAGAATCCCTTCACTCCCAAAGAATACTTCAACATGCCCATGGATTTCCTATCTACTACACAACCCCCTGAAATAAACAGTTCGACACTTTCAACAATCATTCTAGGGATATAAGATAATCCTGCCCACAACTTGCCGTAACCCAGAACATACGGTTCCTCTCTTAGATAACCGCCAACCCAACCATCATTTGACAAAATTATTTTCAACTTAGCATCCCAACCACCTACAACTCATTCCCCATAGATTTTTGGACGAGGACGCTCCTCCTATAACAATAACGCCAACATTATACATATCCTCAAGGAAGCTCATTACCCCTTTAATGATTTGCACCCTCCGATATCTCATAAAGACATCACCAACACATGGTTACAACCATCACTCTACTACCTCATCCCAGAACAACTACAAATCTCCACGACCCCTTGGCAACTATACATACGCCGTCCTACTCACACTGGTCGCAATACTAAAATCGGACTTCAAGGCATTTCACGGTCTTGTCTTTCTCGAACCTGAATAAATCGCAAAACTATGATCCTCAAAACCATTCAACAAGATATCACTCCTTGTCGGCACATCGCAACCTGCGGGAATCAAACTCTAGTAGCCCGAAAGATTAAGCGTACTACCTCAAAGACTTAAATGCTCAATGCGCAACCCCTCCTAGTCGCGCGATATATAAACTTCACTCCCACATAACCAACAAAACCTCATCGATAAAGAACCACCTGACCGAACTAGCGATCTTCCAATTTTGTAAGATCCACACAAAGTTGACCAACACCACGTCAGATATACCTTTTTCCGAATAACTTTTCGCTTCCTCACGAAGCTCCTCAAAACTATCCATAACTACTTCTTTATTTTCAGCATCTCGCCATTCACCACAAAAATAGTTTCTGACTTCCACAGCAATAGACGACATTGAGATACTTCCACTATGCCTCCAACCAACAAGGATCCCCAATGAAACCTACATCTTCTATTGCAGCAACTACTTGACAAAAAATATATTTACAACTTCAAATTCCACTCCAGACACAACCGTTTGCCGACATCAACATCTCAAGTCATGAAACCAACGGTAAGCCATTAGAGTACAATCATCCTTAACGTCATAGGTCAATGCCTCCATTAACCACCTCCGCTATTCACCACCCTTACTTAGAAGAATACCAATATAAAGTATTTACTACCCTCTGATCGAGCGACACACTTCCACTCTCAAAACTTTCATCATTCTCAATTGCAACCCTTGCCCACGACCTAGAGAGTTCATAGCCTTCATGCATGACACACAATTATTTAAACTCTTGACACGTTTGAAAATTTAGAAGATACTTACATTATGAAGCAAACTTGAGTGTACACGACCCATCACTAACTTAGCCATACAAAACGATTTCAAGTATCGTTTAACCTCAACTCCACGACAAATTTCTCTTCGCCACACCCCAATATCGGTGTTGGCACATTTGAAAATATTTCCGATGAACTTTACACACACGATTTATAAAATACTACAAAATTGCTTACACTGAGCGTGTCAAATGACTCTCACCATCATTGCTATGACAACACATGTCTGTACCAAACTCACTTATAAAATCATGCGATCAAATGTTGTTTTGATTTTCATAACCAAAAGTTAACTCATTTACGAAGAGATGCATAATATTTCCCCATACCAAAAATCGAAATTTATCACCCAATGCCATAAACTTGTCTTTTCAATCCAACACACATTTGCACGCGTCAACACGTTTTTAAAACAAATACCTCGTAAGGCACACACACGCCAAAATATCTGATGTGAATGATATGAAAAGCTCTAGCAATTTATTTGACACACAATGCATGGGACTCAATGACATTGAAGGCTATTTACTCTAACAAGATCAACTGATTACATTCACCATAATTTATCCCTGACTCCTTGTTTCCGACCAACCAGTAGGAGTCCTCTACTATGCCACAACCTCCGGCACCATCGTCTTCTAACAACCTTGGAATCCCAACAACTAGTCACCACCGTCACTATTGATTCGTAAATCAAGCGTCCCCACTCTGGCCCCAAACAAACTCACCAACAATAGCTCATTTCCATCCAGTCCTCACTACATATTATCAGTCAACACTGATATCGTCTCTCAACCACCCTTCATTTAACTATAGCTTTAGAAGTCTCATTTCTATCCTTCGATTCTTGGATTAACACTCTCCTGCTTCTCACTAATCGACATACCACTTAACCAAACCGAAGACCCCTTGGAGCGAAAAGTTGACCACCTATCATCATTCCCTTCCTTATGGACTTAGGAGGTCCTTTCTCAACGAAATATCTACATCCCGCACGATTTTCATCCTAAACGGTAATAACCTTACAACCATAAGCGAACTCACACAACATTCCAAACCAACTTATCATTACAAAGATACGACTCACTACCCAAAACTACACCCATCGATTGTCTCAACAATAGATCGAGTATGCCCATGCACCTGTAAATTCATAATGGCATTGGCCAGATGCACTTTTGAATTTACCTTACATGAGAATCGTAAATATCGTTATCACGACTCTCGATAATCAAGGTCTTCCTTAAAGACTTCCTAAATCTCAGTTGTGTCCATCTACTCTACAGTTTATGTTTATGCCTGTCCGGTCACCTAAATCCCTTTAAACTATGGCTCTAATACCAACTATAACAACCCAACCAGAAGCAACAAGAGAGCAACTTAAATCTTAATAATAGAATAAAAATTCATGCCGAAACGGCCCCATGCTTCTAATAAAAATTCAGGGTTTTCAAAGTCAACCTACACAACTGAGATAATAAAATAAATATCTAAGATGACGGTCTTCTATCTCTTACCGCTACATCTTCCCTTTGCCCTTAACTGCTCTCTCAAATTCTCGCTTGCCTGAAAAGATTTTTAGTTTTGAAATGGCGAGGGTTAGACCATTGGTCTAGTGAGTTCCCTCTAACAGTTAAGCAATAAAATAATTTTCCAGCAAATTTAAAACAGTAGATTTATAAGCACATAAAGGTAAACACGCTACTGACCACACGACCGTCAAAGACGATGTGTCTAACTCGCACTGCCTAAATTTTGGGACACACCCCCAATGGCATAAATGGGCCACACTCCCCGGAACGAGTAGGCGAGCCACACTCCCCGACTTAAGTCACAATCTCCACATATAATGTATGCATACATGTAAATTTCAACGATTTATAACACACTTAAATACTTTCATAAAAATCATGCCATCATAAGTAAATCAATGTTTAAAATTAAACTTCACATGCTTTCGTTAACAATGAGATTCAGTTCAGAAAAACTCACTAGGCGTCCTTAGCTTAAATTATGGCGCTTACTCTCAAAATTCGGTCCAAAACCTATAAAGGAAACATTTGCCGGTGAACTCTCAATTTCTTTCTATTATATAATGAGTTTGACCTTACACCAAAACCCCAACATCAACTATCCTCTAACCGAAACTTAGCCCATCAACACACCTACTTGAGACAATGAACTTGGGTCCTTGAACCAAGATATCACATGGGTCGGCCTTCCACTATCACATCCCAACAATCATTTTATCAAAAGCGACATATGGGCTTCGGCCCATGTTTAGAACCAGGGGACCGGAGTCAAGACCGAGTCCAACAGCCCCCCCGGTGAGCGGAGCCAAGACTGGGGTCCAACATCTCCCCCGGTGACCGGAGTCAAGACCGGGTTCAACCCAACCATGCGACCGAGGTCACTACTTCGACCGATGCGAAAAGGTATTCCACTCAAGTCCAAAGCCAACCGGTGTCCCAAAGTCGGCTGAGGCCTAATGTCGACCGGGTTCCAATCCAGATGTCGACCGACTTCAACGACCGGTGTCTTAACTGCTCGAAACGAAAACCCCGAAGGTTCGATGTAAGGATACCACAGACTCAATATAAAAACAGAACTTAATAACACTCAAACCCAAACCCAATTCCAATTGAAGAAATCAATATAACAAGAGTCTCCTTAAAAAAAATCAATCTAAGCCAAAGCCAGAACTAATCCCAAAACTCAAACTCAGATTCAATACACAACCTCCATATCATAACTACTATAATTAAAAGCATGAAGAAATAAAGGATGTAGGTTACAAGATGATTACCTCAATTAGAAATCAAAATCACACTTGAAATCTTTGAATAATCTTCTTCCCTTATCGGTTCCTCCAAAATCGCCCAAGATCCCGTTCTCAAAATTTTCAGCCGCCACACCCTAAAGGTATAACGACATCGCTTTATGCTGAACATATATATTCAGATTAGATACATGGAAAACGGGGTGAACTCCTCGTAGATCCACGGGTAATTCCAATTTTAAAGATACCTCCCCAACACGCTCCATGATAGCAACGACTCAACAAATCTAGGTCTTAACTTCCATTTCTTTCTGAATCGGGTCACACCCTTCCAATGCGAGACTGGTAACTTTACATTTGTCACCGCTTGGGACTAATGACTCATAATTCTCAATCTAACAAAATTAGTACCCTTCGATTATCCAAGCCATTCTGATCAATACATAGTCGTACACAACCGTTAGATTTACCCCTCGATTACATCAACTTCCTTAATCGATAGAATTTTGCCGGAGTCACACCACGACAACATGCATCACTGACGAAGTACTCACCCAACTGTCCAACATAACGCATCGTCGGCTGTAGACATCACCAACAACTCACAGTCACGAGTTTCTTCGTCATGTAACTTACCCTTGCAAGCAACCCCTCTTAGCACAACGTAAATCAAACGTAGCAGCACTTTCTTTTTAGAACCACACTGATCTCAGCTCCTCGGCATTATCCAATTCTTACATGCTGAATATACATAGCCCCAACGTCATCTCTTCAACTTTTCACATATTGGTAGAAACTTCCATATTTCAAAACCTTCATAATCCACCGGTTCTAACTGGCCAAATAATACGGCGCATACCTTCCTTTCTCATTGCATCCATAATCACTCAACCAAAAGCGCAATAAAACTCAGTTTCATCCACTCAACACAGAGCAACCAAGCTCATACAAACTATTTGTTATTGTATTTTGTTTTAGATCATTTTGTATTACTTTTATGTTGACTTTTTCCTTTAGTTTCCTTGTATTTTGGTTGACCTATAAAAAAGGTCTTCCTTGTTCTTTTGTTTGTAACTAAGCCTTTGATATCCTGAGAGTCTAGAGAGAAACCTTGTACTCATCACATGTGACATCAATACACATATGATTTCCCTCATTGATTCTTGTTGTTCTTAATTGTTTAATTGATTGTGATTTGTTTGGACAATATCATTTCGTATCAGAGCAAACAAGAAGGAGCAGATTGAAGATCGAATTTGAAATTTCTTGGAATATTTTTTATCGGGCTGAAAACTACTGTTTGATTTCGTTTTATTTTGTTTCTGCACAATTAAATCAAGAATTTGATTTGATTGTGTACGTTTTATCCATAGGATCAATTTTCATTCAGATCACATAGGCCAATTTCGATTTTAGATTGATCAACTTGATCAAAATATTAGTTTCGTGAAAAATAGGAAGTCGTACACTGTATTTTGAATCAATCACTGTAATTTTCGATTTCTTTTGAAATTTCAGTATTGTAATCTTGTTTCGTTTTGGTTCGTGGACGAATTGTGTAATTTTCTGTATCAGCTATCGAGTTTTACTTGATTTTTGATCGAACAGGTGAAGAACACGCAAGGAAAACCCAAGAACGCGCAAGAGAGGTATAGGCTACAACACCACCCCTCCACCATACAATAATAACTACATTCCTCCCACCTCAGACCTTTTAGAAAGACAAGACAAGAAGGAATTATCTGCTGGAGCCACAGAAGTAGACCCTTTAGACAAAGTAGTGGTTGAGGTTGACTCTGAAGAAGAAGACTCTGAGAGTAAGAATGAGGAAGACCATAAAGATACTCCCTTAGAAAACCACATTCTGACAAATGAGAAGGGAGGTAAACCATTTATCAAAAGTGATAAAGTGGAGATGACCAAGACAGTGAAAGAGACTGTTAAGAGTGAGAAAGCTGAGACCTCCAGGAAAGGAAAGGAAAAGGTAAAGGGAATTAACTACATGCAAACCTCTGTTATAAATCCCTGTACTTGTCAACAGAACAAGCCCCATAAACATGATAAAATAAGGGGAAATCAGAGAAATAGAAATAATCAGTTGGCTCAAAAACAGGGAATTGATCTAAGAAAAATCAATAGACCAAAGCCCTGTTTTATCTGTGGCAAATTGAATCATCTTGCCAAATATTGTTATTTCAATCCTATTAACCAAAGAGTTACTTTTCAAAGACAAACACAAAATTCTTTTGGTTCTAGGAAGCAATCAAGAAATCACATGGCTGCTAATATGAGAACAGTACCAATGAATACTGGGACTGCAAAATCTCATATTCAGAATAAGTTTGCTAAATCAAAAGAAAATACTCCAAGCAAGTCAAGGAGTAACTCACAGAACAAGAAAGCAAACAACTTTGTCAAGATCTGGGTACCAAAAGTCAAGAAACCTGTTAGTACTGCTACCTCAAATTGTACTGCTAACAGAAATAGTGTTGCTGATAGCAATACTACTGCTAACCAAGTTAGTACTGCTAACCAATTTAGTATTGCTAACCAAGTTAGTACTGCTAACAAGGTTAGTGCTGCTACCAGTGTTAATGCTGCCAAACCCATAATTTTGACAAAGTATTCCAGCCATAAGATTCCTAAATCTGATCATCTCATCCATACTAAGATTACTGATTATAAATATGTTGATGAGAAAGGGCAACCCAAGACCACTTTGGATTGGGTTCCCTCTAAAAACTAACTGTTTTATCTTATGTGCAGGGCAACCAACAACTCAAGAAGAAGAGCATTTGGCATGTAGACAGTGGTTGCTCTAGGCACATGACAGGTAACATGGCCTGCCTTCAAAACTTCGAAAAGTTTGATGGAGGACATGTTGCATTTGGTGACAATCCAGAAGGAGGTAAGATTAGTGGAAAAGGTATGGTATCTAAAGGTAAGATGTCCTTTGAAGATGTATACCATGTTGAGCAACTGAGATACAAACTGTTGAGTGTATCACAGGTCTGTGACAAGAAACATAGTATACTAATTACTGAGTCTGAATGTATTATCCTTGCTCCAGGATTCAAGGTAGTTGATGAAAATATGATGCTACTTAGAACTCCTAGAAAGGATAATGTTTATTGTTTGGATTTAGAGAATGTAACAACTGATTCATCATTAAACTGTTTATTTTCAAAAGCCTCATTAGATGAATCATCTCTTTGGCATAGAAGGATGTGTCACATGAATTTTAAAACAATGAACATTCTTGTGAAAAATAACCTTGTAAGAGGTTTACCTAAAAAAAAATCTCATGTGATGATCATTGTGTTGCCTGTCTTAAAGGCAAGCAGCACAAAACTTCTCATAAGTCCAAGAAAATAAATACAATCTCTTCTCCTCTTCAATTATTGCATATGGATCTCTTTGTTCCTACAAATTTGATGAGTATTGGAAAGAAATCCTATTACTTAGTCATTGTAGATGATTTCTCTAGATTTACTTGGGTATATTTTCTGAGGACTAAGGATGAGACAAGTGGACTGATCAAATCCTTTGTTCTTAGGATTGAAAACCAAACTAATCAAAGAGTTAAAGTCATCAGATCTGATAATGGAACTGAATTTAAAAACAATGACTTAAACAGGTTTTGTGAGGCTAAAGGTATTGAGAAACAATACAGTGCTCCTAGAACTCCTCAACAAAATGGTGTTGCTAAGAGGAGAAATAGGACACTAATTGAGGCTGCTAGATCTCTGTTGGCAGATTCAAAGTTACCAATTACTTTCTAGGCAGAAGCAGTTAATACTGCCTGTTATGTCCAAAACAGGATTCTAGTAGTCAAATCTCAAGGCAAGAAACCTTATGAACTTTTTAACAAGAAGAAACCTTTTATTGGCTTCTTCAAACCTTTTGGGTGTCCTTGCACAATTCTCAACACCAAATTTCACTTAGGTAAGTTTGAAAGCAAAGTTGAAGATGGATTTCTTGTTGGATACTCCTCTCAGAGTAAGGCATATAGAGTATTTAATAGTTCTTCATGGATTATAGAGGAAAGTGACAATGTCAAATGAAATGAGAACACGCCAAATAAAATTGGTATAGGTCCTGATTGGTTGTTTGACATTGAATCACTAACTAATGCTTTGGGTTTTAGTAATGTGCAAACTGCAGGAACAAATTCAGAACAGGTACTAGCAGAGAAACAAGAGTTTGTGTTGTTCCCCATACCTACTGTTGATCCTGCTAAATTTTGCCAGGTAGAAAAGAAAGATGATTCAGAATCAGAAGATTCTAATCCAGACCAGGATGAAGATGCTAAAGCAGATGAAGAGGACAAAGGTGACGAAGAGAATAAGAGTGATAAAGAGGATGATCATAATCCAGGAAACACAGGACCAGAGATGCCCATATTGTCAGAAGATGACACTGATGAGGACAATTCTTCAGTGTATGGTGGAAGCACTCCAGAGAAGAATGACTACAATCTTGAAGCTAATCTTAATGAGGAGGTTGTCAATGCTACAAGAACTCAGAAGAATCATCCTCCTCAATTGGTGATTGGTGACATTAATTCCCCAATGATCACAAGGCAACAAAGCAAGTTAGGGGGATTGAAAGACCTACAAACAGGTTTGTTATCTTGTTTTCTATCCCAGATTGAGCCCAAAAAGGCTTATGATGCAATGAAAGACCCAAGCTGGATAGAAGCAATGCAAGAGGAGCTGCTGCAGTTTGTGCTGCAAGATGCATGGGATCTGGTTGAACTTCCAAAAGGACAAAGGGCAATTGGTACAAAATGGGTTTTCAGAAATAAGAAGGATGAGAGAGGAATTGTGATAAAGAATAAGTCCAGGCTTGTGGCACAAGGGTACACACAAGAAGAGGGAATAGACTATGAAGAAGTATTTGCTCCAGTGGCCAAAATTGAGGCAATTAGGTTGTTTCTAGCCTATGCTACTTTCATGAAGTTCAGAGTTTATCATATGGATGTCAAGAGTGCATTCCTATATGGGACAATTGATGAAGAAGTATATGTTTGTCAGCCTCCAGGGTTTAAAAATCCTAACTTTCCTGACAGAGTATACAAATTAAATAAAGCAGTCTATGGGCTACATCAAGCACCAAGAGCATGGTATGGCACTCTGTCTACCTATCTCTTGGAAAATGGTTTTGAAAGGGGAATAATATAAAAGACTTTGTTCATCAAAAGGAAGAAGAAGGACATCCTACTTGTGCAGATCTATGTGGATGACATCATCTTTGGATCCACAAAAGATTATATGTGCAAGGAGTTTAAGGAGCTAATGCACAAAAGATTCAAGATGAGCTCTATGGGTGAACTTACATTCTTCCTTGGGCTACAGGTTAAACAGAAGAAATATGGTATCTTCATCAGCCAATCGAAGTATGTGCAGGATATACTTACCAAATTTGGATTTTCAGATTCAAAGCCTGCAAACACACCCATGGAAACACACAAACAGATCACTGCAGATCTTAAGGTGGAGGATGTAGATGTTCATCACTATAGATCTATGATTGGCTCCATCATGTATCTAACAACTTCAAGGCCATATATTATGTTTGATGTCTATGTGTGTACCAGATTTCAAGTAAGACCTAAGCAATCTCATTTTCAAGAAGTCAAGAGGATCTTCAGATATCTCAAAGGACAACCTAGGTTGGGTCTTTGGTATCCTCATGACTCTCCATTTGATCTACTTGCTTATTCTGATAGTGATTTGGGTGGTGCAAATTTGGATAGAAAGTATACATCAGGAGGATGACAGTTTTTGGGTGCAAGACTAGTTTCATGGCAGTGTAAAAAGCAAACCACAGTGTCCACCTCTACAACAGAAGCAGAGTACATAGCTGCCGCAAGCTGTTGCTCACAAGTGCTATGGATTCAGAATCAGATGTTGGACTATGGGGTTACTTTTCTGCACACTCCAATCTTCATTGACAACAACAGTGCCATAAGCATTGTTAATAATCCAGTGAAGCACTCAAAAACCAAGCATATAGAAATAAGGTACCATTTCATTAGAGACTGCAATGAAAAGAAGCTAATTCAGGTTGTGAAAGTACACACAAGTAACCAATTTGCTGATCTATTCACCAAAGCCTTTGATGTGGGTAGATTCACATTCTTGGTCACAAGTGTGGGCATGATAAACACTGAATAAGCCTCCTTTTATTTTCTTTATGTACCATTTCTGTATAGATTCCTTCCTGCTTAGTTTCTCATATTTTATTGTGCTGGTGCTGCTAACTATGTGTGTTGAAGTGTTTCAGATTACTTTGCTAAATTGGATACTTGGTACTTCTAGTTAAGTTAATATTGCTCTCACTATTAATCCTACTGCCAGTTCAAATATGGTTAAGTATGGTTACTACTGCTTGGTGGTTTATACTGCTAATGCAAAGTTACTACTGCTTACCTTATTTCTACTGCCAGACAATGTTACTACTGCTAGTCTGTGTTAATACTGCTAGTATGTGTTACTACTGCTAGTCTGTGTTAATACTGCTAGTTTGAGTTAATGCTGCTAGTATGTGTTACTACTGCTTATATGGGTTAGTACTGCGGGTTTGTTAATACTGCTAGGGTACTTAGTACTGCTTCTAACTGAAACCCTCCACCTATAAATACCCTTTTTGACCGCCAAAATGCAAACGGCTCTTTGAATTTCCTACGAGTGTTCTTTCTCTCTCTTTCTCTCAAATTGTTACTTATCAGTGCGTAACCCTAGCTTCGTCTAATCGATCAAGAAGATGGCTGGACTGATGTTTGTTGATGATCACAATGAATTGGCAATGCTACAGAAACCCAAGCAAGCAGAGGGTTTTCATCAGATTATGGATTTCCTAAAATCCTCACACATCGCCTACGCATTAACTGTCAATCCCACAATCTATGTGGAACATCTGCAACAGTTCTGGGCAAATGCGACCATCCAGAATGATCAAGGCAATCAGGTCATTCACTCAAGGGTTTGTGATAAACCTATAACCATCACAGAAAGTTGTATTCGCATTCATCTACGACTAGATGATGCCTCAAGTATTACCTCTCTGTCCAAGGAAGATCTCTTCCAAGTTCTTAGTTAAATGGGGTATGAAGGTCCCACTGATATATATAAGTTTTACAAGAACAAATTTTCACCTCAGTGGCAATTCTTTGTTCATACCCTACAACACTGCATTTCACAAAAAACAACTTGATGGAGTGAGTTCAGCAGTACCTTAGCTTATGCTCTAGTCTGCTTAGCTACCTCTAGAAAGTTTAATTTTTCTCAAATGATCTTCAATGATTTAATGTCAAATCTGGATACCAAATCCAAAAGCTTTTATATGTATCCAAGATCTGTGCAAGAAGTACTAATTAATGAATTGACGGATTTACCCTCTTTTAATGAGGTGTGTGTACCAAAACCTCCCAAAGGGAAGGTATTCTCCAACATGAAAAGACCAAGTAAGGACTTTTCTGGCCAAGAGACACCATTGTTATCTACAATGATGGTTATGTCTCATTCCCATGGTGAGGCATCTGGGTCACAACCCACATCTGACCACCCAACTGATGACCTACCCACACCCTTCAATTCCATTAATACTCCTCAGATCCCTATTGTCAAGCCCAAATCCCCCATCACCAAAACATATATAAGGAAAAAGGTATAGAAGGTTCCTTCCCTTCTTGTATCTTCACCCCAAAAGCCTACAAGCCCTCTGATGGAGCATTCTCCATCAGAGAATATCCAAAGGGAAACCACAGGGGTGTCTCCCAACCCTAAGAAGGTGCTCTATAAGGAGACGTATGAGCATGTGGGCAGCAAGGCTCACACTACTGTTTCTGCACAAGGTGTAGGACAAGACAGTGTGAACATCCCTAAGACCTTCCCCACGGCAACTTTAGATGAGCAATCATCTAAAGGTCCCAGGTGCCAAGAAACCACGGGGGTAGCAGGTGCTTCTGCTAAGAAGAAGACCTCTACTAAAAGATCCAAGGATCCTTCAAGGGTGGTAAAAACACCTAAAGGAGGTGAGGACAGATATATTTATGATGAATTGATGGACACACTTGGTACAATTAGTCTAGAAGTTCACAATCAAGATCTGGAAATAAAAGAGATGAAGCAGATGATTATCTCTCAACAAGAACAGATAGTCAAATTGAAGAAGATGGTACTCAAATTGGTGCACAAAAAGAAGAAGACCAAATTTGTTTTGAAGAAGAGAAGCATTGATCATGATGCTTCCAAAAAGGGGGAGACTCAAGAGGATGACAGTGAAAAGAAAAGCCCTGTTGGCATGGAATCTCATTTTGAGGGGGAGTTGAATAGTGAAGCAGAAAAGAAACAAGCAGCAGAATCCTTTGCAAAAGCAGCATAAATAGGGAAGTCAGCAGTAACTACAGCAGCAGAAACAGAATTGTCCAGGGAAGAGATAGAAATTGCTAAAACATTGGTGAAGGCAAAGCTTGACACTTCCAAAGCTACTTCAAAGGCTAAGGGAGTGGTAATCAAAGAAGTTGAACCAGAAAAGAAAAGAAAAGAATTCAGTGTAGCTGAGACCAAAAAGAAAGGGAAGGAGAAGATAATTGAGTCTGAGAAGCCATCAAAGAAGAAGACTCAAATAGATCTTGATGAAGAAATGGCCAAAAAGCTGCAAGAAGAGTTGGAAAAGGAGGAAGAGATTCAATCTGCAAAAGACAGAGAGATTGCTTTAGATTTGTCTTCTAAGCTTAATGAAGAATATCAAAGGAGGTTGAAGACTGCTGCTGCTGCTAAGAAAGTGACACTGAGAGCAACTAAACAAAGCCAAAGAAAGCCTTCAAAGACCTTCCTGGCCAATCAAGAAAGAAAGAAAATGATAAAGTTTCTGAAATGAGCTATTGGAGTTCCTGAAGGAATGTTTACCAGCATGTCATTTGGAAGGATAGAAGAGCTATACAAGAAGGAGATGGCCAAGCTGAAAGGGGATTTCACTCAAAGGGTAGAGGTTGAAAGAGAGATGAAAGAAAGGCATGACCTCAACATACAACAACCCTTCCCTGACAGTGAAGACAACACTCCTACCAAAGACATGGCAAAAGTGAAGGAAGAAGAGACCTTAGCTCAGAAAATTGGAGCTATAAAAAGAAAGAAATCCATTGCTACAAAGAAACAGGCAAAGAGGCCAAGAATTGAAGAAAAAGAAAAAGAGAATGAAAGTGAGAGAGCAGAAGCAGAATCAGCAGAACATGTGCTAAAGCAGAATCAAGATCCTACAAGTCAATCAAGACAATCTGATGTGCAATTTGATTTGTACATGACGGTATTTGATAAAGAACCTCTGAAGGTTGATCCTATTTCAGTGAATGCTCTTGAAATCATTCATTGGGATATTTTGAAAGACCAAGGCAAAGAATACTTCAGGATCAAGAGATTGGGAGATCACTATGAAGTGTATGCTAAATGGGGTAAAATTATAAGAAGCTGCTCCAGGTCTGATATGGAAGAAATGCACAAAGTTGGGATGAGATTATATGGTAAAGTGTTGGAAGAAGATGAAATGAGTCTAATCAAGATAGCCATGGAGTACCTATGCATGATGTTTGACCCTGACAGGGTTAAGCATATTATCAGAGATGTGAATCATGAAAAGGTTTTCAGAAGCATTGACCACTGGATGTTAATTGAAAGATGTGGAGTATATGTCCGAACCATAGATAAAAGCTACCATGAGTAATTCTTGGTGGACAAGATGTATGATCACAGCAAGACTAAACTGCAAGGGATGTTGAATGCCAAGTTGGTCTGCCCTACAGGTTCTGAAATGGCAAAGATTGTAATCAGAAGAACCATTAATCAAAGTCTGGGTCTGGATCTAATCTGGGGAACTAAGCAGAAATTTTGAAAGCATCATGAAGATTCTATGCTGAAGAACTTAACTTCTCATTTTGAAAAGTTAAGTTAGGGGGAGATTGTTGGGTCAGAAAATATGCTAAGTATGGTTAATGCTGATACTTAAAGTTAATACTGCTAGTTGAAGAATTACTACTGCTAGAGGTATTAATACTGATTGAAAGTTAATACTGCTAGTATGTGTTACTACTGCTAGTCTGTGTTAATACTGCTAGTCTGAGTTAATGCTAAATATGGTTAATGTTGATACTTAAAGTTAATACCGCTAGTTGAAGAATTACTACTGCTAGAGGTATTAATACTGCTTGAAAGTTAATACTGTTAGTAGTTAGTACTGCTTGAGGATTACTACTGCAAGAGGGGAGTTAATACTGCAAGCATGTTAATACTGCTGAGGATTGAAGATTAATGCTGTTGGATGATTAATACTGCTTATGAAGATAAGGATGCTTAAAGAGAAAGAATAGGAGCTAGAGATAGAGATGAAGATAATTATGGAATGAAGGTCAATTTTGTTTTGATAATTATCTTGTAATTAATTCTGTATATATAGTCTATAAGTCTTTGATAGAGATACAGTTTTTGATATACGTTTGTTTTAGAGAGAATTAACCTCAAGGTTCTTAGACTTATTATCAAGAGTCGACTTTCCGGCATTAGCTTCAGATTGGATCTTCAGATTAGATGATCTTGAATCCAATGAGACTTTGGTCTAACAATATCCCCCTTTGGATCAAGATCATTACTAAAAAGATTTTAGCAATTCAGTCTTCTTGTTCAGCTCAGAAGATGCAATCTCTTTCTCTAGCTCAAAATGCTTTAGCAAAGTATCTTCAAAGAAAATTTATCTGAAATCAGCATGTCTTCAGAATACTTTGATCTCGCAGTTCTTGGTTAGCTTTTCTCTTCTCCAATGTCTTGTAATGTAATGGACTGGACATTTCTTCAAGCTTTAGATTCTCCCCCTTTTTGAGGAAAAGAGCAACGCTTTCATCAGAACTTGTAGTAAGAAATGTATTTCACTTGGAGCCTCTGATCCGTCAATTCAAAAGATATTCATCCTGATCTTTTCAAATCCAGACAAAATAGTCGTGTAACACCTGAATCAACTAATGAATCAGTTAACATGCCTGTCAGTAACACTAAGTCACTGTGTGTAACGAATACACATTGGAAAGGAGCTGTTTGATGTCGACTCCCCCAAGGCGTCCATTTAATCATCGAAACACCACAAAGGTAATTTCTATAAACGTTATGACAAAGAAACAAATTCCTTATGTGTTCGTTCTTGTGATAGAAAGAATTAAGCACTTGATGATTGCTTATAGGCTCAAAATTTGTGTAAACCACTGAGACAACAGTAAGTTAAACACAGACTCAATGTGCATGATTGAAGTGCGAAGGTGGGGCAGACTTCCTTCTTTTCAATATCCAGATTTTCCAAATGAAAAACAGATATTAAATGTGCTGCATCCCCTTTGAAAATGTGAAACACTTTCTTTTTGAGAAGAAAATGAGTAGTTAGTGGGTTTAATCAAGAGTTGGCATGGGCTAGTTGCCTGTTTCTCTAATGTTCACCAAAAAGTTGTGAAACACTAGGATTGTGGCTGCCAGACTCAGAAAGTAGTTGGTGCAGAGTTCTGATATTCTTTTAACTCTGTTCTCACACGCTCTTTCTTTTAAACATGTAGCACACTCTAACCAAACTTTCTTTCTTTGTTTGACACAATCATTTCTTTTGACTTCTCACACTCAATCACTATGGATTAACTTCATGGGTAGAAATCACTGGTTAAGGTGATTCCATAGAAGTTGTGTTAAGTCCTAGCACAAAGAAATCCTTTTTTTCCTATGATGCATATGATGCTCAAATTGGGTTAACTATTTCAGTTAAAGCACAAAGTAGATCTTGAAAACATTTAAAGTCACACTTCCAATTCATGAAATCGATTTAAGATTCGGGAAGTGGTTTGAACATTTAGAACAATGTTTTCTATGATTGAAAGTTGTCCACTTATCAACCATATATGAGATTAAGATAAAGGATTATACCTTAACGTGCGATCTTACATCTCATGAAGCTAAGCTTAAAGTCATAAACATATGATCTTTTAAGCATCTCTCAAAACTTATGCAAAAGTCTTATGTCAAGTCAAAGTAAAATTTATTCACTTAAATTGAAAAGACAAAAAGCAGTAAAACTTTTTAAATACGAGTTCTGATCAGAAATAATCAGAACTCATATTCGTACTCCTTTGACTTGAAGAGCTCCCCCTAAAATCTTGCATTACAAAAAGTTTGTCATAAAAGGTTAATGCATAAAATTTTATGAGCTCCCCCTCGAAATAATATTGACCACTTGTCAATTTCTTCTTCTACTCCCCCTTGGATCATGAACAGAATATAGAAGTGCAGATATCAATCAGAATTAAGAATGAAGACAGATGAATAAGTATACAATTAGAAAACTTTGATAGGTAACTACTGATTAGATCTTAAGATTTAGCATACCAAGCTTAGATACAAGAAAGGAAAACCTCTTTTCGTCTAAAGGTTTGGTAAACAAATCGGCAAGCTGATAATCAGTTTTTACAAAGAAAAGTTCAATTGTTCCTTTTTCAACATGATCTTTAATAAAATGATACCTGACGTCTATGTGTTTAGTCTTTGTGTGTTGAACAGGATTCGCTGTTATTGCGATGGCGCTCTTGGAGTCACAGTATATCGGGATTTTGTTGAAGTGGAAACCGTAGTCGCGCAATTGAGTTCTCATCCATAAGACCTGAGAACAGCAACTAGCTGCAGCTACATATTCTGCTTCGATCGTTGAAGTTGAAACACAAAGTTGCTTCTTCGATGCCCAACTTACGAGCTTATCACCGAGGAACTGTACATGTCCTGACGTGCTCTTCCTGTCTAACATACAACCTGCATGATCTGCATCTGTATACGCTGTTAGTTCAAAACTTGTATCTTTAGGATACCACAGACCAAGATCTGCAGTCCCCTTCTGATACCTAAATATGCGCTTAACTGCAGACATATGGATTTCTTTAGGATTGGCCTGATATCGTGCACATAAGCATGTTGAGAACATTATATACGCCCTACTAGAAGTAAGATACATTAAAGAACCTATCATTCCTCTGTAAGTCCTAACATCAACAGCCTTTCCCGAAGGATCGGTGCCAATCTTAGTACCTGGTGCCATTGGGGTACCAATCGGTTTTGAATTTTCCATTTTGAACTTCCGAAGAATATCCATAATGTATTTTGATTTATTGATAAAAATACCCGATGAAAATTGTTTGACTTGTAATCCGAGAAAGAAATTCATCTCTCCCATCATATTCATCTGAAATATGGACATTCTTACAGTACTTAGGATTTGTAGAGCCAAAAATAATATCATCTACATAGATTTGAATTAAAATGATATCGGCTTTTTCCTTTTTGATAAACAAAGTGGTATCCACCGTACCTTTTGAAAAACCAGACTTGACTAGAAATTGTGAAAGGACATCATACCAAGCGCGAGGAGCTTGTTTCAGACCGTAGAGTGCTTTGTCGAGAATGTAGACGTGATTCGGCTTCTCTCGATTGACAAAACCTTCTGGCTGTGAGACGTAGACTTCCTCCTTCAGAGTGACATTTAGAAAGGCAGTCTTCACGTCCATTTGAAAGACCGTGAAGTTCCTGTGGGCTGCGTAGGCTAGAAACATTCTAATTGCCTCTAATCGTGCCACAGGAGCATAAGTCTCGTCATAGTCGATTCCTTCCTCTTGTCTGTATCCTTTGGCTACAAGTCTCGCCTTGTTTCGGATAACGGTACCATCTTCGTCTTTCTTGATCTTGAAAACCCATTTCGTACCTATAATGATTTTACCTTGAGGTTTGGGTACGAGTCTCCCGAATTTAAGTACGTCGAACTGATTCAGCTCTTCTTGCATTGAGATCACCCATTCTGGATCACCAAGTGCCTCTGATACGCGAGTTGGCTCAAACTTGCTCAGAAAGGAGTCATGCATACACATGTTCATTGACGCTGACCTAGTTTGCACCGGTTTCGTTGGATCGCCAATAATCTGGCTTGTCGGGTGCTCTTTGGTCCATTTGTGTTCATGAGGCAGTAGATTATATGAATGTATGTTAATTGTATCATCTATAAATCCGCTTGTAACTTCTTCAGTTTGTTCAGGAGGAATGATGATTGCAGTTGAAGTGGTAGGTTCAGAAGGCTCAACAGGTACAGCTTGGTCCGGTTGTAGATGGATCTGTACAGAACATCCTACTATTTCAGCTACTTCTGTCTCTTCATTACATGTCACTTCTTCAACTGTTGGAGTCGGCATTTGAACTGGAATTTCTTGTTGAATCGGGGTGTTGGGTTCAATAGGAATATCTGAACTGGTTGGATGAGTAGTCGTTAAGTCTTCTATCCTGTCAACCACAACAGATTTCTTTACATTAGATCCAAGAAATTCATCATAAAACAGTTCAAATAATAAATCTAAATCAGATAAATGATTAATTGACGTTGATGCTTCATCTGATTTATTTTGTTGAGACGCAGTTTCTGGACTGATTTGCCCAGAAGCTAGTGCTCCGGTTATAACGGGTTCTGAACTGTGTTGTTCGGAAGCCATCTCTTCATCAAACGAGATGTTGACGCTTTCAATAACCGTCTTTGACTTCTTTAGATATATACGGTATGCAGTTGATGTAGAGGAATAACCAATGAAGATGCCTTCGTCCGCCTTAGCACTGAACTTGTTCAGACTCTCTCTATCGTTTAGCACGAAACACTTACACCCAAATATATGGAAATAGTTGATTGTCGATGTTCGGTTGTTGATTAACGCATAAGGAGTCTTCTTGAATCTGCGATGTATCATGGATCGATTCTGTGTGTAGCACGCAGTCGATACAGCTTTAGCCCACAAAAATAGAGGTAAGTCTGATTGACTTAGCATAGTACGAGTAGCCTCGACTAGCGTACGATTTCTTCTTTCAACCACTCCATTTTCTTGAGGCGTTCGAGCAGCAGAGTATTGATGTGATATCCCGACAGATTCGGGATATTCTTCAACCTTTTTGTTTTTAAACTTTGTGTCGTTGTCTGTTCTTAGAAGCTTGACCGGTTTCTGCAGATTCACCTGGGTCGTCTTTAGGAATGTAATGAGAACAACTGGTGTCTCATCTTTTGAACGTAGAAACTTGACCCATGTGTATCGCGAGTAATCGTCCACGATAACGAGTATGTACTTCTTTCCGCCTAGATTCTGAGTTCGCATCGGACCGCATAAATCCATATGCAATAACTCTAACGGAGCGCTTGTACTCGGTTCAGGCTTTGGTTTATGTGGAGCCCTCTTCATCTTTCCTTTTTCACATGCTGCACAAAGTTGTTCTCTTTCATATTTGAGCTCTGGAAGTCCTTTGACTAGTTTTCCACTGACCAGATTGTTGATGTACCGAAAGTTGAGGTGAGAAAGTCGTCGATGCCATAACCAACTTTGTTGCATCGAAGCTTTCGATAGTAGACAAACCTTCTTGTCAGTCTGGACATTTGACAAATTGATTGTGTAGAGGTCTGATTCTCTCGTGCCGACCAAGAGTTCCTCGCCTTCTTCAATGCGAACTGAACACCTCTTGGCTTTGTAGTTGACTTCTAAGTCTTTGTCACAGAACTGGCCTATATTGAACAAGTTGTGTCTTAAGCCTTCAACATAGCTCACCTTCTTGATCGTGACATTGTTGTGTACCATATCACCATAACCCATTATTGGTGAATGCTGGTCGTTGCCGAATCTAACTGTTCCGCAATATTTATCTTTAAAATTGGACAACATCTCTTTTTGTCCAGTCATATGCTTGGAACATCCTCTATCCAAGTACCATAAATGACGGATCCGCGTAAGAGAAATAACGAAACAAGAGATTTAGATATTCATTTGACAACATTTTGAGTTAAAACTTTTGAGTAGTGAAGAGCGGGTCTTGAACTGATGTGTTCAAAAGCCATAATTTCTCTTAAGCACGGGTTCTGAACAGACGTGTTCAGAAACCATTTCAGATTTCTCCTTCTTAAACGTTGGGTGCCTGCAACACAGATTTAGCTTTTCGTACGCACTTGAAATTGGGTCCAACTGTGTTAATACTAGATTTTGGTACCCATTTGAAATTGGGTCCTCTTTTCTTTTGAAAATCAAATGAATCAGATGAATGATATGAAGGCACATGATAATTTCCAAACCAAACCTCAGAATCTTGACAAGAAGTAGAAACATGTTTATCATAAAAAGAAGACTTTCTAGCAGATTTAGATAACTGGAATAGTTGCGTAAAAGAGTATTTCAAAATAGTAGCAAAATTCGCTTTCAAAACATCTTTACTAGGTAAAGTCTTATTACAATTAACACTACAAAACGATTTATCAGCCTTGTCAAGCTTCTGTTTCGGTTTCCATTGAGATTTAACTTCTGGCTTTCGCTTGCTCAGATCTGAAACATTTGAATCTCGTGAGTTAGACTTCTGAGCAACAAACGAATGTTTCTTCTTAGAATTACCAGTAGTGTTCAGTTTCAGTGAATGCTTAGATATAATCTTACCTTTAGCACTCTTAGCTTTCACAGAGACTGATTTATCAACTTTCGTTGATTTGGTACTGTTAACAGGCATACTGGTTTTTCCCAAAGATTGCATAAGAAAAGATGAATGGTTAGGAAGTTTCGCATTAAAATCAAATTGTTCAAAACAACCATCCGAACCACCGTCAGAGTTAAGAAAATCAAACCCTCCGTTTGATAAACCAAACATGTCATCAGATTTAGAAGCCTTTGAAATAACAACATTTTTCAGCACAGTTGAAAAAACTTTTTGTTCAATCTCAATCAAAAGTCTTTCATCTGATAAAGAGTTCTTGAGTTCAGAAATTTGACTTTCCAAAACAAGAGGAGGGACGTAAATTTTACCTTTAATAGGCTTCGCCTCCATCTCTTTAACAGAATAACTTTGAAAGAAGTCATTTGAAAGAGATTTCTTTTGAGATTTTTGATCATAACTATTATTCAGCTTCGCATAATAAAATGGAAGGTGAACTTTAGATGATTTCAATCGTTTTTCAGTTTTCTTGGCTTCATCCTCTTCAGACACTCTAGTCCAGAAAACTTGAAGCTCAGGGCATCGACGAGAGAGTCTTAAGAACGTAAAATCATAAAGTGCAGGCACTTCAGATATACCGTTTTTAAGATAATGAGGATTCTCATAACCGATTCCCCAATTTTCTTTATTCTCTTTCGGTTTGTTTAGATGAATGGTTTGTTCACTTTGACCAAATGAGTATAACTTCTTTTCCAAAGCATCTAATTTTGCAATTAAAGTTTTGATTTCTTCAGTACATGAAGAATGCATTTTAGTAAGCTCTCTGAAATCAGACTCACTCTTTCGCAGTTTAGACTTGATTTCAGAATTCTCTTTAAGAATTATTGTCTTTTCTTTGGCGTTGGTGTCATTGTTTCTATGTAAAATCTCAATCAATACTTCTCTCTCATCAATTTCATTGCTAAGTTTCTGTATCGATTGGTTTTTGTCAGTTATAACACCATTTTCTCGCTTAAGCTTCGACTCTAACTCTTGTTGTTTTAAATTCATGGCATGCATTTTATTTATGAAATCTGAATAAGATAAATCACATACCTCATCTTCTTCATCATTTGAATCAGCTTCTAATTCCTGCTTTCCCATCAAGCACATGTTGGCTGACTCATCCTTCTCTTCATCATCTTCTTCCTGATCTGAATGATCAAGCCAGTATTCATCCTCTGCCATCAGTGCCTTACCCGCCTCCTGTTGCTTTCCAAGAAGCATCTTGTTCTTGTAATAATCGGAGTTTCTGAGTTTGGGTCTTCGGTAGTCTCTGGCAAAGTGACCTGTTTTGCCACAGTTGTAGCACGTTGGTGGTTCTGACTGACTGGATCCTTCAGCTTTAATTCTTCTCTCTTCCGGTTTCTTCTCCTCTATTCTCTTCCCTTCAAACTTCTTTCCTTCAAATCGATTTCCTTCAACTCTTTCCTTATGAGCATAGTTGTTAGGACCAGAAGAATACCTCTGACTGTTTGAACGTGTCTTCTTATAGGACGTCTTCTGAAAGGCCTTTGTCAGCATGAGCATATCCTGCTTCAGTTGTTCACAGTCATCCGAGTCAGAGTTTGCATCAGCTTCATTTTCTTCTGATTCATACACAATCGTCTTGTTCTTCTTCTTTTTGACAACAAGAGCAACTGTGTATTCAACTGTCTTCACTTTCTGTCTCTTCTCATCTAGAATTTCATCCACCTCTTCTTCATTTTGTTTGAGGGTTTCATACACCTCATGAAGTGGAATCTCATTCAGATCCTTGATCTGCTTCATCTGCCTGGAAAATCTCTTCCATTCTGGCTGTAGAATACTTAGAAATTTGACATTCAGCTTGATTTGAGATTTGGTGACCTTGTTCTTGTTTAGTTCATTTAGCAAGGTCACAAATCTGTCATAAGTTCCTTCTAGAGACTCTCCATTTCTGCCTTTAAATTCTTCATAATTGTTTAGGGAGTTGGAAATTTTGAGATGGTTCCCAACCTTTGAACCCAAGATCATCTTCTCTAGCTGATCCCACATCTCCTTGCCCGAGGCTTTATACCTGTCAATCTTTATACCTGTAACTGTTTTAGCAGCATTAACTGTGTTAGCAGTATTCATCTTTGAAGAAGTACTAACAGTATTAGCAGCATTAAAACTTTCAGCAGTACTAACACTGATAGCAGCAGTAATGCTTCTAGCAGCACTATCTCTGTCAGCAGCACTAACAGTTTTAGTGCTTCTAGGCACCCACATTTTAATACTTTCATTCAAAATCTTTTTCTTCATGGGGCCTTTGTTTTCAACAGATTTCTTCACCACATGTTTCTTTCCAGCCTTTCTATAACCAACAGGTTTTTGCACAAATCTTTGAAAGTTCATCTGTTGGTTAATAGGGTTAAAGTAACAGTACTTAGCCAAATGGTTTAACTTTCCACATATGAAACAAGGCTTTGGTCTATTAATTTTACTCAAATCAATGCCTTGTTTTTGTGCCCATTGGTTGTTCCAGTTTCTCTGGTTTCCCCTTGGTTTATCATGTTTTTGGGGCTTAAATTTATTGCATGCACACTGTTTGCAAGGGATAGGGTTCACAACAGTGGTCTGCTTATAGTGAACCTTCTTGTTCTCTTCCTCAGTCTTCTCTATTTCTTTGGACTTGATCCAATGCTTTCCACATCCCTCATTGGTGATTATGTGGTTTTCTATAGGAATCTCACCACTCACAGTGTTGTCTTTTTCCTTGACACCTTCTTTCTCAGTTTTATCCTTAACAACTACTTCATCTAAGGGATCTATCTCAGTGGCTCCCTTAGGTAGGTCCTTCCTATCCTTTGTTTCTAACAAATCTGAACTAGGAGGGATGTAGTTGTTGTTATAGGGTGGTGGAGTGGTATTGTACCCTATTCCTCTTCTAAGTTTGTCATGGATTTGAGTTTGGAGCAAAGAGTCCATTGCTTTAGAAGCATTGGAAAATTTCTCACTATCCAGCTTGGCTTTCTCAAACTCTCTTTTTATCTTCTCATTCTCCTCTTTGGATCTGGTCAGTTGGAGTTCTAAGTCATTCTTCTCCCACTTCCAGTAGTTTGTGTCATAAGAGTGTTGAAGCTCATTGGCTTGAAAACCCTTAATCTGCTCTTCAAATCTCTCAACTATCCTGACATAATCTTTTATGTCCTTTTCCAATCTCTTAAGGTTATCACTCATGTTCTGATTGTGATCCCTATACCTCTTAACAGTGTTAATGCAATTTTGAGAACAAAGATTGGAAGTTACCTCTGTTGGGAGATCAGACACCTCTGCCATTAGAGCTTGGTTCTGAATGGCCTCTTCAGCTTGATCACTCCAATCAAACCCCATGCCTTGTTGAGAGACAAGGGCTTGTGCAGAGTTTCTGTTATTATTGAAGCTTCCAGATTGAGCTTGTTGGTGGTTATTATTTTGAGGCATTCCACTTCTGCATTCTCTAGCAAAGTGTCCCTTCTGATGGCATTTATAGCATTCCACCTTTGACTTGTCAAAACCTGCTCCATCTTCTCTTCTTTGTGAGAAGTTGTTCCTTCCAGTTCTTTTGATGAACTTCTTAACTCTCATAGAGAGCATGGCCATCTGCCATTTAATGTCCATCTCTTCAAGATCATCTGGATGGAGTTGTTCCAAGTCATCATTAATGAGGGAAGAGTTTCCATGACTTGCTAGAAAGGCTTCAAATACAGTTTCAGTGCCTTTCTCTTGAGGTGCTCCATTGGCAGCACTAACTGATTCAGGGATGAAAGTAGAATCTGTTGATGCTGAAAGGAGTGCAGCATTGTGAACATACCCAGAAGGACTCTTCTTAGCCTCTACCTCAGTTTCAAAAACTCTTAGATCATTATACAGATCATCAACTTCCTTTTCTTCCAGTTGATCATTCTGTCTGAAAGACACAGTATACATAGTCCATTCATCACTCAGGGACCTTAGAAACTTTCTGTTCAGATCATCTTGATCAATTTGTACTCCCACTGTAGCAAGTTCACCAATGAGTTTATTGAACCTGTCAAAAGTTTGAGTCATGGACTCACTCTTGGTTGACATAAAGTTCTCATATTGTTGCTTCAGAATGGCTTTTTGATTTCTCTTGGTACTTTTGGTACGTGAGAATCTTTTCTCTAGAGCATTCCAGAGCATCTCTGCATCAGTGCAGTTGCAGAACTGATGTTGGTATTCATTGGGGATAGCCAAGAGCAAAGTGCTCAAGGCTTTCATCTCTGTCTGTCTAGTCTTTCTTTCAGCATCAGTTTTTGGTGGAGTTCTCTTTCCATCTGCACCAATTTTTCCTGCTTCAGAAGGGCCATTCTCAATGATGTCCCACATAGAATAGTCAGTGAGGAGTATGTACTGCTTGATTATGATCTTCCACATATCGAATTCATTGGGTCTGAGCATTGGAACCTTTGAGACTAGAGTACTGTTTGATTCTGCAAAGTTTTCCATGATGAATGAATAGATGTTTCTGAGAGAACAGGCTCTGATACCACTTGTCAGGATCGAATTCTCAACAAGAATTATGAATACTCAGAAACAATATCAAAGAAGTTGCGGAAAAACACTTTGATATTCAATAAAACAGTAAACAAACAGTATATGATAAACACTTTGCAAACTTGTATTAAAATCACAAGATTACACACTCAACCTCAATCTTGAAGAACAAGCTCTTTCAAGACGAATTCTACTTCTCTAGAATTAGGATCTATGCCTTGAGGTTGATTCTCTCTAGAACTAAAACTTTTGAATTAAATCAAAAAAAATAACTAACTCTAAACAATTCTGTCAAATCTATACATATACTGAACAAAAAGATAATTACAAATAAATAAAATATCTTCAGTATATCTTCCATGAATATCTTCAGAATATCCTTGTTTATCTTTAATCACGATCTCTTCATCATTATCTTCACATTACCTTATAAGCAACATTAAGTCTTGACAGCATTGACTACTAAGCAGCACTAACCACTAGCAGTACTAACTAGCTAAGCAGTACTAACTTTGTTCAAGCAGCACTAACTTTGACTAGCAGTATTAATTCTACTAGCAGTAGTAATACTCAACAGTATTAACTTTGAAATCTTCTAGCAGTAGTAAATCTCAACCAACAGCATTAATCACTTGAGTTATTCTTCAGTTCCCAACAATCTCCCCCTAACTTGACTTTTAGGAAGAGAAGTCAAGTTCTTCAGATTTTCTTCAAAATGCTCCCAAAACTCTATCATGGCCTAAATTCCAGTGTTTGCATCCAACCCCAAACTCTGATTAATTGTTCTTTGAATCAAATATTTAGCCATTTCTGAATCTGGAACACATCCTAGCTTCTTCTTCAGCATGGCATGAAGCTTTAATCTGCTATGGTTATATACTCTATCCACTAGAAAGTATTCAGTGTGATTTAAATCCAAAGTCACTGCATATACTCCACTAGTTTCATATAGAGTCCACTTGTTGACTGATTTGAACACATTCTTAATCACATGCTTTACTTCATCAGGCTTGAACATCATATACAGATACTCCATCACCAGTTTTGTAATTGAAATCCCTGAAGCCTTCAGTATATCTGCATACAACTTCATTCCTATCTCAAACATTTCTTCAAGATCTGACCTAGAACATGTTCTGACAATCTTGACCCAAGTGTTGAATACCTCATACTTATCATCCTTCCTCTTGAGTCTAATGTACTCCTTTCCATCCAATGTCAATGTATCCCAGTGAATAACTTCAGGAGGCTTTATACCAACAGGTTCTGCTGAAATTGGTTCAGGAACTTTGTCCATCACTACCATGTACATCTTTAAATCATCAGTACTTGAAGATTCTTTCTTTTCAGATGACTCAGGCACCCCTTCTTCTTCAGCAACCTTCTCAGCCTCTTCTTCAGCTATTCTAGGCTTCTTGATTGACTTTCTCCTTGCCATCATCTTGGTTCTCTTTAAAGTCCTTAGACTTTCACCCAGAGTGGCTTCTTTCTTTGATGGTGTTTCCTGCTCATCTGGAAAGGGATTTTGTATCAGAAAGTCATTACTTTCTTTCATCCTCTTCTCCATCTCCACCCTTGCAGTTTCATTCCCCTGAAGCTTTAACATCTCTTAATCATACAGCTCTTTAATCTTCTCAAAAGACATCTTGGAGAACATCTCCTTTCTAACTCCTACAGCACCTTTGAGAAAAATAATCATCTTGTTTCTCTCTTGGGTACCTAGGAATGTCTTTGAGGGTTTTCTCTTCTTTGCAGCTGTTTTTACTACCACTGATTTCTTCAGAATTTCAGCTTTCTTCTGTGCAATTTCAGTTGCCAGGATTTGTTGATAGGCTTCATTTAGTTCAGCAGCTAGAGCCTTTGCCATCTCTCTGTCCTTTTCAACTTGAACTCTTTCTTCCTTTTTCAATGTCATCCTACATCTTCCTGGCTAAGGCTTCATCTGATTCAACCAACCTTTGCTTTTTGACTGGTTGATCAGATTCCACCATCTTTGCTTTTCCTTTGTCTTTGTTCATTGCCTTCTTACTGTTATCTTTCTTGATCACTTCACCTTGTTCTTTAATGATTACTCCTTTGGTCTTTGAAGTGACCTTGGGAGTATCATTCTTGGCTTTAAGTAAGGTTTCTGCAATCTCAAGATCTGTTAATACTTCTTTCACTGTTTCTGCTGCTTTACTTGAACTAGCAGTATTAATGGTTTCTACTGCTTGCTCTGTTGTTACTGCTGCTTCTTGTGTTTCTATTTGCACTGATTCTCTTTCTGTTTCTGCTTCCTGCTCCCTCTCAACATCAAATTTCTCCCCCTCACCACCATATTTCATCCCATCAAGCTCCCTCTTTTCTGTAGCTTCTTCCATGTTGATCTCCCCCTTTTTGGGAGCATCATTCTCAGACTTCCTTCTCCTTAGCACAAATTGTCTCTTCTTCTTTTTCTGTACTAGCTTCATCACCAATTTCTTGAGTTTGGTAATTTGCACTTGTTGGGACAAGATTACCAATTTCATTTCTTCAATTTCTTTCCCTTGTTTGAGAACATCTAGGTTGATGTTGCCCATTGTTTCCATCAATTCATAGTAAGAATATCTGTCCTCACCCTCTCCAGAAGTGTTACCTTCTTTTGAAGGATCATTGGATCTTTTTGTAGTGGAAGTCTTCTGCCTAGCAGAAGCACTGTCCACCCCCTTGGTTTCTTGGCACCAGGGACCTTTGAATGATTGCTTATTCAAAGTTGCCATGGTGGAGGTCTTATTTATGTTACCACTGTCCTTCTCTGTGCTAGCAGAAGTAGTGGCAGCCTCAGTACCCATATGCTCAACCTCCTCCTCAGAGAGCACCTCCTTGGGGTTGGGAGACACCCCTGTGGTTTCCCTATGGATATTCTCTAAGGGAGAATTCTCCCTTAGAGGGCTAGTAGGCTTAGTGGTTGTTGGTACAAGAAGGGAAGGAGCCTTCTTTACCTGTTTCCTTTTGTAAGTATGGGTGATTGGTGAAGTTGGTTTTTCAAGAAGAGACTGGGGAATTGATTTAGAGTGGGAAGGTGTGGATTGGCTAGCAGTGGGTTGGTCTAATGGGGGCCTTGACTCTGCTGCCATACCTTCATCAGTTTGGGACACCACCATCATTGTAGAGAACAATGGGTGTCAACTCCTTCCGAGTCCAGAGGGGATCTTTTCATATTTGAAAAGACCTTACCTTTGGGAATTTTGGGTACATATACCCCATCAAAATGAGGTATATCCGTCAATTCATGGTTAATAACTTCTTGGACAAACCTGGGGTACATATAGAAGCTCTTTTTACTTCCCAAGTTTGAGACAAGATCATGAAAAATCATTTGAGAAAAATTATACTTTCTGGCAGTGGTCAAGCATACCAAAGCATAAGCAATGGTGCTACTGAACTCACTCCATCCAGTAGTCTTTTTGGATATACAGTGCATGAGGATATGGACAAAGAAACGCCATTGGGGTGAAAATTTGGCTTTTGAGAACTTGAACACCCCCAATGGGTCTCCATACCCCATTCTTGTAATAGTAGAAAACAGTTCATCATTAGAGATAGAAGTTATACCGGAGGTATCGTCTAGACGTAGACTAATGCGAAGTACCTCTTCAGTAACTGTCAAGGGTTTGTCACACACCCTTGTTTTGATCATTTGCACACCATTCTCAGTAACAATGGTGGCATTTGCCCAGAATTGCCTCTGATGCTCTATGAAGATGGTAGGAGATAGAGTGAGAGCATGGGCAATATGGCTTGACTTCAGAAAGTCGACTATCTGGTGAAAACCTTCAGCTTGTTTTGGCTTTTGGAGCATCGCGATTTCATTGTGCTCGTCTATGAACGCCATGGATTCCATTGACCTTGAAGGTTCTTGCCTGAAAACTTTGAACTTGAGAGAGAAAGGGTTTAGAGCGCAAGTGAACAGTATGCAAAGAGTCGTTATGAGCTTTTAGGCGGGCAAAGAGTATTTATAGTATTCGGGACATAAGCAGTATTAACCTAGAGCAGTATTAAGCAATAGCAGTATTAACTGAAAGCAGTATTAACTACTAGCAGTATTAACTGAAAGCAGTATTAACCACTAGCAGTATTAACTGAAAGCAGTATTAACTACTAGCAGTATTAACGGAAAGCAGTATTAACTACTAGCAGTATTAACTGAAAGCAGTATTAACCACTAGCAGTATTAACTGAAAGCAGTATTAACTACTAGCAGTATTAACGGAAAGCAGTATTAACCACTAGCAGTATTAACTGAAAGCAGTATTAACTAAAAGCAGTATTAACTACTAGCAGTATTAACTATACACTGACAGTATTAATAATACACTGGCAGTATTAATAATACACTGGCAGTATTAATAATGCACTGGCAGTATTAATAATGCACTGGCAGTATTAATAATGCACTGGCAGTATTAATAATACTTACTCTTTTCAACTAATGATGAACTGAGGACTGCTATGAACTCCCTGAAAAGAAAGATTAGGACCACCAAGAATACATAATATACAGGTATTGAACCACTTTTTGAGAAGGAGTTTATTCAGAGTTGATCATTCCCACACTTGTTACCAAGAAAGTGAATCTACCCACATCAAAGGCTTTGGTGAATAGATCAGCAAACTGGTTGTCAGTATGAACCTTTACGACTTGAATAAGTTTCTTTTCATTACAGTCTCTTATGAAGTGATATCTGATTTCAATGTGCTTTGTTTTTGAGTGCTTGACTGGATTATTCACAATGCTAATAGCACTGCTGTTATCAATAAAAATTGGAGTGTGTAGAAAGGTTACCCCATAGTCCAGCATTTGATTTTGAATCCATAAAACTTGAGAACAGCAACTTGCAGCTGCTATGTACTCTGCCTCTGTTGTAGATGTGGACATTGTGGTTTGTTTCTTGCACTGCCAAGACACTAGTCTTGCACCCAAAAACTGACATCCTCCAGAAGTAGATTTTCTGTCCAAGTTTGCTCCACCTAGATCACTATCTGAGTATGCAAGTAGGTCAAAGGATGAGTCATGAGGATACCAAAGTCCCAATCTGGGTTGCCCTTTGAGATATCTGAATATCCTCTTTACAGCTTGATAGTGAGATTGCTTTGGCCTAACTTGGAATCTTGCACATACACAGACTGGAAACATTATATCTGGCCTAGAGGCTGTAAGATACATGAGAGAGCCAATCATGGATCTATAATGATGAACATCCATATCCTCCCCCTCAAGATCTGCTGTTATCTGCTTGTGTGTCTCCATAGGTGTGCTGGCAGGTTTTGAATCTGAGAAACCAAACTTGGTTATAATGTCCTGCACATACTTGGACTGACAAATAAAGATTCCATCTGACTTCTGTTGAACTTGGAGTCCAAGGAAAAAGGTAAGTTCCCCCATGGAACTCATTTTGAACCTTTGATGCATTAGTTCCTCAAACTCCTTGCACATGTTGTCTCTTGTGGATCCAAAAATGATATCATCAACATAGATTTGGACCAGCAATATATCCTTCTTCTTTCTTTTGATAAATAGAGTCTTATCAATGACTCCTCTTTCAAAACCATTTTCCAAGAGATAGGATGACAGAGTGTCATACCATGCTCTTGGAGCTTGATGCAATCCATAAAGTGTTTTCTTCAATTTGTATACCCTGTCTGGATAGCTTGGGTTTTCAAACCCTGGTGGTTGACAGACATATACTTCTTCTTCAATTGAGCCATAAAGAAATGCACTTTTCACATCCATTTGATAGACTTTGAATTTCATATAAGAAGCATAAGCCAGGAATAATCTAATTGCTTCTATCCTGGCCACAGGTGCAAATACTTCATCATAGTCTATTCCCTCTTCTTGTGTATACCCTTGAGCCACCAACCTTGCTTTATTCCTTATCACAATACCTCTTTCATCTCTCTTATTCCTGAAGACCCATTTTGTTCCTATTGCTCTTTGGCCTTTAGGAAGGTCTACCAGATCCCAAACATCTTGCAGCTTGAATTGCAGTAGCTCTTCTTGCATTGCTTCTATCCAACTGGATTCTTTCATAGCATCATGTGCCTTCTTAGGCTCAAGCTGGGATAAAAAGCAAGAAAGCACTGTATGTTGTTGATCTTGCAATTCTTGCAGCCTGCTTTGATTTCTAGTCATCATAGGAGAGGATATATCTCCTATTACCAGTTGTGGAGGATGATTCTTTTGAATTCTGGTGTGATAATTAGATTCTTCATTAAGTCCCACCTCTAGATTGGAGTCATTCAACTCAACTGAGGTGTTTTCAGCAGCTACTTCTGATTCTTTATTGTCTTGAGTCTCCTCATCTCTACTTTCTTCTTCAATCTGACTTGGTTCAGTAGATGGTTCCTTTTCACAGTCTTCAACAGGATCCACTGTGGGTATGGGAAAGATCACAGATTGAGATAAGTTGTCTTGAACTTGTGTAGTTCCTGATCCTCCACTCCCTGAACCTGTATAATCATCACTACTGACACCAAAAGAGTTAGTTAGTGAATCAATGTCAAATAGCCACTGAGGACCAGACCCAATTGGATTTGGTGTGTTCTCATTGCATTTGACATTGTCACTTTCTTCAATTATTCTAGAAGAAGAGTTAAAGACTCTGTAAGCCTTACTCTGAGATGAGTAACCAACAAGAAATCCATCATCTGCTTTGCTATCAAACTTACCTAAGTGAGATTTGGTATTGAGAATAGTACAAGGACACCCAAAAGGTTTGAAAAATCCAATAAATGGTTTTCTTTTATTCAAAAGCTCATATGGAGTCTTGTTCTTTGGTTTGACTACTAGAACTCGGTTTTGGACATAACAAGCAGTATTAACTGCTTCAGCCCAGAAGGTAATTGGCAATTTTGAATCAGCTAACAGAGATCTAGCAGCCTCTATTAGTGTCCTATTTCTCCTCTCAGCAACTCCATTCTGTTGAGGAGTCCTAGGGGCACTATATTGTCTCTCAATGCCTTTCTCTTCACAAAAGGTGTTTAGATCAAGATTTTTAAATTCAATCCCATTATCTGATCTAATGACTTTTACTTTTTGATTAGTTTGGTTTTCAATTCTTAGGATAAAGGATTTGATCAGTCCACTTGTCTCATCCTTAGTCCTTAGAAAATATACCCAAGTAAATCTGGAGTAATCATCAAAAATAACCAAGCAGTAAGATTTCTTGCCTATACTCATAACATTTGTAGGACCAAACAGATCCATATGCAGTAATTTGAGACAAGAAGAAATAGAATTTAACTCTTTGGTCTTATGAGAAGTTTTGTGCTGTTTGCCTTTAAGACAAGCAACACAATGATCATCACATGAAAAGACTTTTGATGGTAAACCTCTTACAAGGTTGTTTTTAACAAGTTTGTTCATAGTCTTGAAATTCATGTGACACATCCTTCTGTGCCAAAGAGAGGATTCATCCACAGAAGCTTTTGAAACAAGACAGTTCAGGGATGAATCACTATCAACATTGTCCATATCTAGACAATAAACATTGTCCTTTCTTGGAGTTCTAAGTAGTATCATGCTTTCATCAACTACCTTGAACCCTGGAGCAAGGATCATACACTCTGTGTTTGTAAATAATATGCTATGTTGTTTGTCACAAACCTGTGATACACTTAACAGGTTGTACTTTAATTGATCAACATAGTAGACATCCTCAAATGTCATCTTACCTTTTGTGACATTTCCTTTGCCACTTATTTTACCACCAGTAAGATTATTTCCAAAAGCAACATGTCCTCCATTGATATGCTTGAAATCCTGAAGGCATGACATGTTGCCTGTCATGTGCCTAGAGCAACCACTATCAACATGCCAAATGCTCTTTCCCTTGAGCTGTTGGTTGCCCTACACATAAGATAAATCAGTTAGTTTGAATTAGGAACCCAAGCCAAAGTGGTCTTGGGTATCCCTTTCTCATCAAAATACTTGCATTCTTTCTTGACAAGATTTTGAAACTTTAACTCCTCATTTCTGGAGTACTTTGTCACAATGATAGGCTTGGAAACACATTTGCTAGAAGTAGTACTGGTTTTAGAAGTACTAACTGCATTAGCAGTGCTTGCATGCTTAGCAGTACTAACCTTATTAGAAGTAGTAACTGTTTTAGGAGCATTAACTGTGTTAGCAGTATTCATCTTTGAAGAAGTACTAACAGTATTAGCAGCATTAAAACTTTCAGCAGTACTAACACTGATAGCAGCAGTAATGCTTCTAGCAGCACTATCTCTGTCAGCAGCACTAACAGTTTTAGTGCTTCTAGGCACCCACATTTTAATACTTTCATTCAAAATCTTTTTCTTCATGGGGCCTTTGTTTTCAACAGATTTCTTCACCACATGTTTCTTTCCAGCCTTCCTATAACCAACAGGTTTTTGCACAAATCTTTGAAAGTTCATCTGTTGGTTAATAGGGTTAAAGTAACAGTACTTAGCCAAATGGTTTAACTTTCCACATATGAAACAAGGCTTTGGTCTATTAATTTTACTCAAATCAATGCCTTGTTTTTGTGCCCATTGGTTGTTCCAGTTTCTCTGGTTTCCCCTTGGTTTATCATGTTTTTGGGGCTTAAATTTATTGCATGCACACTGTTTGCAAGGGATAGGGTTCACAACAGTGGTCTGCTTATAGTGAACCTTCTTGTTCTCTTCCTCAGTCTTCTCTATTTCTTTGGACTTGATCCAATGCTTTCCACATCCCTCATTGGTGATTATGTGGTTTTCTATAGGAATCTCACCACTCACAGTGTTGTCTTTTTCCTTGACACCTTCTTTCTCAGTTTTATCCTTAACAACTACTTCATCTAAGGGATCTATCTCAGTGGCTCCCTTAGGTAGGTCCTTCCTATCCTTTGTTTCTAACAAATCTGAACTAGGAGGGATGTAGTTGTTGTTATAGGGTGGTGGAGTGGTATTGTACCCTATTCCTCTTCTAAGTTTGTCATGGATTTGAGTTTGGAGCAAAGAGTCCATTGCTTTAGAAGCATTGGAAAATTTCTCAATATCCAGCTTGGCTTTCTCAAACTCTCTTTTTATCTTCTCATTCTCCTCTTTGGATCTGGTCAGTTGGAGTTCTAAGTCATTCTTCTCCCACTTCCAGTAGTTTGTGTCATAAGAGTGTTGAAGCTCATTGGCTTGAAAACCCTTAATCTGCTCTTCAAATCTCTCAACTATCCTGACATAATCTTTTATGTCCTTTTCCAATCTCTTAAGGTTATCACTCATGTTCTGATTGTGATCCCTATACCTCTTAACAGTGTTAATGCAATTTTGAGAACAAAGATTGGAAGTTACCTCTGTTGGGAGATCAGACACCTCTGCCATTAGAGCTTGGTTCTGAATGGCCTCTTCAGCTTGATCACTCCAATCAAACCCCATGCCTTGTTGAGAGACAAGGGCTTGTGCAGAGTTTCTGTTATTATTGAAGCTTCCAGATTGAGCTTGTTGGTGGTTATTATTTTGAGGCATTCCACTTCTGCATTCTCTAGCAAAGTGTCCCTTCTTATGGCATTTATAGCATTCCACCTTTGACTTGTCAAAACCTGCTCCATCTTCTCTTCTTTGTGAGAAGTTGTTCCTTCCAGTTCTTTTGATGAACTTCTTAACTCTCATAGAGAGCATGGCCATCTGCCATTTAATGTCCATCTCTTCAAGATCATCTGGATGGAGTTGTTCAAAGTCATCATTAATGAGGGAAGAGTTTCCATGACTTGCTAGAAAGGCTTCAAATACAGTTTCAGTGCCTTTCTCTTGAGGTGCTCCATTGGCAGCACTAACTGATTCAGGGATGAAAGTAGAATATGTTGATGCTGAAAGGAGTGCAGCATTGTGAACATACCCAGAAGGCCTCTTCTTAGCCTCTACCTCAGTTTCAAAAACTCTTAGATCATTATACAGATCATCAAGTCCTTTTCTTCCAGTTGATCATTCTGTCTGAAAGACACAGTATACATAGTCCATTCATCACTCAGGGACCTTAGAAACTTTCTGTTCAGATCATCTTGATCAATTTGTACTCCCACTGTAGCAAGTTCACCAATGAGTTTATTGAACCTGTCAAAAGTTTGAGTCATGGACTCATTCTTGGTTGACATAAAGTTCTCATATTGTTGCTTCAGAATGGCTTTTTGATTTCTCTTGGTACTTTTGGTACCTGAGAATCTTTTCTCTAGAACATTCCAGAGCATCTCTGCATCAGTACAGTTGCAGAACTGATGTTGGTATTCATTGGGGATAGCCAAGAGCAAAGTGCTCAAGGCTTTCATCTCTGTCTGTCTAGTCTTTCTTTCAGCATCAGTTTTTGGTGGAGTTCTCTTTCCATCTGCACCAATTTTTCCTGCTTCAGAAGGGCCATTCTCAATGATGTCCCACATAGAATAGTCAGTGAGGAGTATGTACTGCTTGATTCTGATCTTCCACATATCGAATTCATTGGGTCTGAGCATTGGAACCTTTGAGACTAGAGTACTGTTTGATTCTGCAAAGTTTTCCATGATGAATGAATAGATGTTTCTGAGAGAACAGGCTCTGATACCACTTGTCAGGATCGAATTCTCAACAAGAATTATGAATACTCAGAAACAATATCAAAGAAGTTGCGGAAAAACACTTTGATATTCAATAAAACAGTAAACAAACAGTATATGATAAACACTTTGCAAACTTGTATTAAAATCACAAGATTACACACTCAACCTCAATCTTGAAGAACAAGCTCTTTCAAGACGAATTCTACTTCTCTAGAATTAGGATCTATGCCTTGAGGTTGATTCTCTCTAGAACTAAAACTTTTGAATTAAATCAAAAAAAAAAACTAACTCTAAACAATTCTGTCAAATCTATACATATACTGAACAAAAAGATAATTACAAATAAATAAAATATCTTCAGTATATCTTCCTTGAATATCTTCAGAATATCCTTGTTTATCTTTAATCACGATCTCTTCATCATTATCTTCACATTACCTTATAAGCAGCATTAAGTCTTGACAGCATTGACTACTAAGCAGCACTAAACACTAGCAGTACTAACTAGCTAAGCAGTACTAACTTTGTTCAAGCAGCACTAACTTTGACTAGCAGTATTAATTCTACTAGCAGTAGTAATACTCAGCAGTATTAACTTTGAAATCTTCTAGCAGTAGTAAATCTCAACCAGCAGCATTAATCACTTGAGTTATTCTTCAGTTCCCAACAAAGTTTGCAAAGAAGAAATTCTACAGCAAACCCAAGCATGATGGTTACAAATCAGGTAAATTCAAAGGTAAACTGTTGATAGAGAATGAAAAGAAGGAAGAGAAGACAGAGGAAAAGAAGAAACAGATAGAGAAAGAAAAGTCAGACAAGTGATTTAGTTGTGGCAAGTCAGGTCACTTTGCTAGAGATTGTCCAGAGAAAAGGGTCAAAAACTATGAGTACTACAAGAAGAAAGCTCAACTTGCCAAGGCTGTTGAAAAAGGGCAAGCTCTAAAAGCTGAAGATGAAATCTGGTTGTACTACTCAGATGATGAAGAATGTGAAGTGAAAGTAAACCTGACTGAGGTCCACTACAACCTCATGGCTCACTTACAGGAAGATTTTGATACTGAGGTAAATTCAATGTCTGATGAATCTGATTCTTCTGAGAATGAAGAGTTAATGAACTTGATGTCCCAATTAGCTCAAATGAATTCAGAATTTTTGAAACTAAAAGATAAACTTGAAGAACAAAAATTCATCATACAGGGACATCAAGATCAAGTTTTGTTATACAAAACATTATCAGAACATAAAGAAGAAGAGAAAAATGCTTTAAAAATGGACAAAGTAAAGCTTCAAAATGAAATATCTGATTTGCAAAAAGAAGTTTTAACTCTTAAAGATCAGAAACTGGACTTAACTCTTCAGTATGAACTTGTCATGAAAGACAGAGTTGAGGCATATACCAGAATAAAAGAGTTAGAAGAATTAATTCTCAAAAGAGGTCAAACTGAACAGACTCTAAAAATTTTAGCAAGCGGTAAAAAGGAAAACAAATTTTATAAGGCCAAGCCTGGTCTAGGTCTTTCAGATGTGGATGTTTTGAAGAAGGCACCAGAAAAACTTTACAATTTATACAAAAATGATTTGGAGTCTATTGTTTTAGTTCCACATATCCTTGAGACGTTTGTTAAAACAGAGATTGTTTCAGATATATCAACGAATTGAATTCTTCTTATGAAAATAAAGAGAAAACATTCGTTGAATTTGAAAATATCTTTTCAAAAGAAAATGAGACTCATACTACATCATATGTTTCTGATTCATCTGAAATAATAGTTACATGTCCTATTATAGAGGATGGAAATGAAACGTATTCAATTTTAAATAAACCTGTTTCAGAAATGACTTCTAAGAGTTTTGATCTTGAATATCAAGCAGCTTTAAACAAAATTTCTGTTCTTGAAAAAGAAATTTCAGATTTACAAAATCAAAAAGTTGATCTTGAAAAGAAAACTTTCCAAGAAAAGAAACATATTGAGCGTAGATGTATGACACTTGCAAAGCAAGTCTCGTAGTTTGAAATAATTTTAATAACAGAAAGAGACAAATTTGACAATCAACGTCAAATCTTTGAAAGTCAAATATCTAAGTATGTCAAAGATCTATTTGATCTATCGTCAGATATGATGAAAGAAAAATTACTCAATTCTGACTTGAAAAGGAAAGTTGATATGACTAATTCTAATTCTAATTCTTCTAAGCTGGTAAATGACAAGACTCATTCTAAAAAACCTGTTTCATCTGAAGAAGTATGTTTAAATTCTGATTTGTCTAACATGACTTCTAATTGTATCACATATTGCTTATTGAACAAGAATGTGTCCAAAGACAAGCAAAAGGTGGAAGAGACTTTGAATACTTCTCATGAAAGTTCATGTAATAGAGTAGCCTCACCTTGTACTAAATGTCAACAAATTTCTAATAAATCAAAATTTCTTTCAAAGATTGATTTGTTGACACAAGCTTCTACTAGATTGCGATGTTCATTCTGTTATGAAAGTTCATTCTCTCTTAAACCTAAATCTTCAAAGAAAAGAAGAAAAGTCCAATTGAAAAACATTAAATCTTCTACTTCTTCTTCTGATAAATCAAAAGATGAAATTTATATTGTAAAGGCTTAAAAATCAAAAAGTTCAGTTAGAGAAAGTTGTTGAATTACGATATGTGCAAAGATGGATTCCAAAAGACATACTTAATGCACAAATGGTAAAAAGCAAAAGTTCAAAAGATAAGAATGCTACTAACAAAATAGGACCCATTCTTACATGGGTACCTAAGTTGAAGTAACTGTTATTGCAGGCTTGTCATGTGTGGATCATAGACTAAGGAGCTTCAAGACACATGACAGCTTACAAACACCTGCTGCACGACTATGTAGAACATTACGCAGGAACAGTTAACTTCAGGAATAAGATGAATGGTTATGTCAGAGGATACGGTGTTCTCAAGAACAGAATGATCTCTATCTCTAAAGTTCTGTATGTCGAGGGGTTAGTGTTGATCCAAACTCTCTCAGTGATTTCATAAAGACCCTCTACTATACTTAGTGAAAATTACGTTTTAATATGTATTAGTGTTTCACCATCAGCGATCAGACTGAGTCTTTCAGTTATCGCTGATGACCTTTCTTGTAAACATTTCATATGTATTAGTGTTTCACTATCAGCGATCAGACTGAGTTTGTCCAGTTATTACTGATAGTTTTTGATGTAAACAGTAACGTAATCCTTGAAGACAAGTCTCGCGTCAACAGATGTTCATAGCTGAATCAAAGACAAAGCTGCTGAACAAAGACAAGTCTACTAGTGACCTGATGCGGATATTAGTGAAGCAAAGACGAATCTACTTATACACGATAGCTGAACCTCTTTATATCTCTAAAGGAAGAGATATTCAGTGATCAAACGATCACGAAGCTTATTCCTCAAGTCTCCTTTTGTCTTACCTTGCACAACCAGTACGATCTGTCATAATGGACATATCTCTGCCACAAATGAAAGAACAAATGAAACGTTTTTCTCTCTCCTATGACGTCATTTGAACCGACAATCCACGACATGTTTTTTTCTGACACGTTCGTCCGTTGCCCTTCTATCCAATCAACTTCGTGGGACGTGTCCATGTCATGATGAATATTTTTATTCCCGCCTCTTTCTCTCTCCTACTCTCTACGTATAAAAGGAATGTTTCTTTTCATTCTTATCTTTTAACGCTTTTTGAAAAACTTTTTGTGCAAGAAATTCTCTCTCAAGCTTCTGCATCATCTTCATTGAAGATCACCAGGTTATTTTAATCTTTAATCTTGTTTCCATTTCAATCTTGTTATTAAAATCCATTTATGTTCTTTCATTATGGGTTTTTATAAGATTTCTACTCACTAAAATCATTCTTTTTGATTTTATTCTTTCAAAACCTTTGGTTTTCTCGTTGTTCTTCCTTCTTAAACTAAGAACAATGTCTTAATCTACAAATATTTTTGTTTTTATCTTAATCTGGTAAAAACTTTTTTTATTTTTAGACTTTAATCGTTCCCTTCTATTCTTTATTTCTTTCCTTGTTCAGCAATGGCACAGTCAGCACTTGTTCCCTCCAAGAACGTCAAGTTCGCCATCACTGACTCTGAAGTCCCCAAGAACAACCATCTTGGACGCCTAGACTTCGATGGAATCAAATACCCACACCTGGTGGATGTTGCTAAATTCCTAAAGCAATCTTGCATTGCTTACGCTCTCACTGTTGATCCAAAACCCTCCAAAACTCTACTTTAACAGTTTTGGATCACAGCTGAAGAATCGACCATCACCAACAAGAAAGGTGATCAGGTCCCTGCCATTTCTTTCTGCACTGCCCTCGGCAAAGGAATGATGACCGCTTTCAGCTTAAGGAAGGCTCTCAGGTTTCCTGATAAACCTAAGAGTGGCTTTGAAGCTCTGCCTACTGACGTTGAACTCATTCAGTTTCTGGATGATATGGAGTACTGCTGGGACAACAAGCCCCGCTCCACAATCCCCAACAACAAGCTGACTCTCATCAAGAAGGCGAACATGCCTTCTCAGCTGAACTTTATCTTTTCTCACTTCATTCAGTGTATGAGTGGGAAAAGTGGTTCTCTTGATCAGGCCAGCAAGGTACAGCTCCAGATGGCCTACTCGGTAATTGCTGGCAAAAATTTTGATTTTGTCACTTCTATCTTTGACGATCTAAGGTCAAAGATAGAGAAGACGGAGAGGGATCCCAAGATCCCATATGTACGGTTCATTGGTGCATATCTGAAGTTCCTCTACGGTCTACGCCAATGCCTACCCCACTATTGCTGATGGCTCCTTCGCCAAAGTGGGTCAGCGTTCACTAGAGGTCAAACCGCTGGCAAACGAGGTAAGTATCTCTACCCTACGCTCCTGACTCTCTCTCCACACTTCTTCTACTTCAGCGGCCACGCAGGAGGTTCATTCTTCTGCTAACCCTGCCGCTACCACTTGTTCCAAACGACCATCTGCTAGTTCCTTTGGTCCTTCGAAGAAGGCCAAAGTTACTAAGGAGACACCAGCCACTAGTTCAAGGCCTGAGAAAGTTTCTCGACAAACTTCCTTGGATGATTTCGTGGTCCTCTCTTCCACATCTGCTGCTATAACATCAACCGTGACAGCGACCTCGGTCGCTATCACAACAGTGACTAAACCTGAAATCTCAGTTCTTCAATCAATTGAGGTACCTTCTAAACCCCAAACTTCTTCTATCCCCATATCTAATCCCTCTATTTCTTTGGTCTCTGACCCTCCTCTCATGCAACAACCTCATGTTGCATTTTTAGGACCTAATTCTCAAATGTTTGAAAGAGACATGCAATTTTTCAATATATTTGAACGATCAGGTATACCTAAACCCACCAATACACATTCCTTCTCCCCATCTAAGACTGTTACTTAGAAGATAACTTTTCTTTCAAGTCCTAGTTTGGCAACTGTTGACGCAAATGTCAACAGTTTGGCTGAAAAGGTGGTTTCTCTCACCGCCGCTGTCAAAGAAGCCACCAGCGGAGTCAATATCGCTCGAGAAGAGCTTAAAACACTGACAGCTAGCTGCTCCTCCAAAGCTGAAACTACTCAAATCTCTGCTCTTCAAGAAGAGATTGTCAAAGCCAAGGAAGACTCTTAGCGTCGGTTTGATGCTTTATCCGCAAAGGTTGATTCTTGCACCGCTCTTCTTCAGCAAGTCCTCACCAAGCTGAATGCACCAGCTCCGACTCATTTTCCTTCCTTCACATCGGACAATCGCACCCAACTGAACTTAGTTGTTGAATTTATTCATCAGGCTATTTCAGATCTTCCGGTGATTGAAGGACGCCTGGATAGTCTGGAGGCTTAAGTCCAAAAGTTGGCCTCTGCACAACCTTCCTCTCCAATCAAAGATCTCTCCCTCGCTGATAATGACAAAGAGGGGGAGAAAGTTGTTGAAGAATTTAAAGAGGGGGAGACAACAGCTGAAGCTGCTGCTGAGGTTCAACTTGAAGATCCTCCCTCTCATGTTGAGGGGAAAAGGTTGCTGACCAAGCCCCTCCTTCTTTCAAAGAATTTGTCGAAGAAGAAGAAGAGGAGGATGAAGATGAAGATGAAGAAGATCTTGATCTTGAAGATCAAGAGGAAGAGCAACCTCATCAAGAAGATGATGATGATGACGATGAAGATGATAAGTCCTTATGGTGTTCTTTTACAGCCATTACATCTTCAGTGATACCTTCGAAAGAAGTTGTCACAGCAGGGGGGTAGTCATGGAACATCCTCAGGAACCCCTTCCCAAAGCAAATCCAAAGGTGCGGTTGCTGAAGGAAACCTGAAGTCTGTTTCACTATCTAAGGAGAATCCTTCTCAGATATGCCTCTCACTTATCCCTGTTTCTTTCTACAAACCCTCTATCTCTTTCTAGCCTTTATCTTCTCTCTTCCCAAAACATACACTAACTCCTTTCTTTCTATTTTCTGTCCAGACAGTTCTCTCCCCTGCTTAAGGGTAAACAACTACAAATAATCCCAGCCATTGTAGCTGATGAACAAATAATCCTAATCTCTGTAAGAGAGATTGATGAAGAAGATGAGGAAGAAGAGTCCCTACAACATCCAGGAAGGCCCTCTAGACCATCTCACTGGTCATAGGAAGAGATGAAGAGACGAACATAGATGATCTCTCATCTAGAGAAACAACAACTGAAGATCCCCTCTCAATCAACAGATTTAGAGTTCCTGACTAAAGCTGAAATCGAAGAATCTGTCAGGGTTGAGAAGCTGATAGCTGATTGTCAAAGAGATGCCTCTCTTGCTCTCAAGATTCAGTCCTCTCAAGTCAAAGACAAAAAGCTAAAGAAGAAACCAGTTGAAGTCCAGGCTACTCTATTGAATGAGATTGAAGAGGAGCGCTCAAAAGAACAAAGGGTCAGCGATAGCTCAGTCGATTGGTGCAAACAGAAACTCGACTATCACTCTGACCCAATGAAGATCGTTTTAGTCGCTATCTCTGGAAGAAAGAAGAAGGATAAAGTTTCTGTCACTATGGAGATTACCAGAGAGGATGGAAGCTGCAAGGCTATGTTCGTTTCAAATCTGGAAAGCTTCGGCTACATGGAATGGCTTGAGTTCAAAGATGCGCTGAAGAAATCAAAGTCAATCTACAGAGGCTATGTTAAAAGGATAAATGATGCTCTCATCAACAGATTCGCTGCAATCCTAAAGGTGCCATTTGCTCTTCCTTCTAAGCCAAAGCAATTCAAAAGAAAGCCTGTCTCCTCCTTGTCTGAAAATGTCGATGTGATCAGAAATGAAACCTCCATCAAGTTCTCAAGAGAAGCTCTGTTTGGTCCTCCTCCTGATCTTTCAGTTCTCGATCTATCTCTGCCACCTGGTGGACCATATGTTGCAGGACAAGTACTCAAAGAACCTTTTGGAATCTTCTTCAGAGATGATGAGGAAGAGCTCAGATTTCAAAGAGTATCTGAAATTCCTATATGTCCCCTCAGTCATCTCAAGGATATCTTATGCTTATGGTGTGACTTCTCTCCCTCTGCTGAATCGATCAAGGCAATCATCTCTCAAGAATCTTCAGATCGAAGGCAAAAAGGAGAAGAAATACCTGAGTATATGATCAATCCTCCCAAGTCTTCTTTAGATAGCTGATAGATTAGTTTCCTATTTCTTGTAATCTATTAGTTAAACTTACAGTAGTTAGTTCCTCACTTGTACTTATAATTTTCATACCTTGTAATTCTTTTCTTGAATTAATGAAAATTTTAGTGAAGTACTTAACTCTATCAGTACTGTAAAAGATCCCTCAAAATAGTAATTGAGACATGTATGTTATGAGTCCTGATTATTCCTTATTTTGAACTATAAAGTAATTTTCTTCAGTTACTTTGTCATTTTCAAATAGGGGGAGATTGTTGATCAAAACTCTCTCAGTGATTTGATAAAGACCCTCTACTATACTTAGTGAAAATTACGTTTTAATATGTATTAGTGTTTCACCATCAGCGATCAGACTGAGTCTGTTCAGTTATCGTTGATGACCTTTCTTGTAAACATTTCATATGTATTAGTGTTTCACTATCAGCAATCAGACTGAGTTTGTCCAGTTATCACTGATAGTTTGTGATGTAAACAGTAACGTAATCCTTGAAGACAAGTCTCGCGTCAACAGATGTTCATAGCTAAATCGAAGACAAAGCTGTTGAACAAAGACAAGTCTACTAGTGACCTGATGCGGATATCAATGAAGCAAAGACGAATCTACTTATACGCGAAGGAACATGAGGAAAAGCTTCAGCGATAGCTGAACCTCTTTATATCTCTGAAGGAAGAGATATTCAGCGATCAAACAATCACGAAGCTTATGCCTCAAGTCTCCTTTTGTCTTACCTTGCACAACCAGTACGATGTGTCAGAATGCACATATTTCTGCCACAAATCGTAAAACAACTCTGTCAACCACACTGTTCATGATACGGCCGAAAGCATGTCTCCCAAAGTCAGACTCCCAAAGCCAATCACTGAACGCCACGTGTAAAGTGCCATGCCATGCATTTAATGCATAGGGTATAAATAGAAAGATTACCTCTCCATCTGAGAGTGTGATCACCTCTGCCTTCATCTTTCTATTTCATAGAAACCCTTGTTTTCTATACTCTCTAATCCCCCATTCTCTATATTCTTGTGCAACCATCTTAGTGTTTCCTAAGTTTGTTTAGATTGAGTCTGTCTTAATCTTATTCCGCAACAAACTTGTAAATTGTGTTTGAGTTATCAATAAACAATTTATTAAACTGTAATTTCTGTGTTTGTATTCAACCCCCCCCCCTTATACAAACTTGTTAAGCACCTCCGGGACCAACAGTTAGAGTACAATTTGTTTTCCATCAGTCAATTCACCGAGAAGAAGTGTAAAGTGGAATTTGATGAAGACTTCTTTTATATCAAGGATAAGTCAGGCACAGAGTTAATCAAAGGAGAAAGAATGGGATTACTTTATGGTGTTCATTTTCCAACTCTACAAGCTTCAAAACCTGTGTGTCTTATCTCAAAAGCTTCAGTAGATGAAAGTTGGTTATGGCATCGTCGGTTTTCTCATCAACATTTCAGAGAATTGAACAAGTTGAGGACTCAGAATCTTGTCACCGGACTTCCAGAGCTGAAAATAGAACAAGACTCTCTTTGTTCTGCATGTCAAAAGGGCAAGATGAAAAAAAGTTCTCACAAGTTGAAGATGTTATCTAATTGTTCAAGGTGCTTGGAACTTATTCACATGGATTTGTGTGGTCCAATGAGAACTCAGTCAATAAACGGCAAAAAGTATATGCTAGTCATGGTTGATGAATACTCCAGATATACGTGGCTAGAGTTCTTAAGACAAAAGTCGGATGCTCCAGATCTCATCATCAAGTTTATAAAGAAAATTAAAGTTCTTCTTCAAAGTCAAGTTCAACAACTCAGAAGTGATAATGGCACTGAATTCAAGAATTTCACACAACTTCTCAGCTGCAATGACACCACAGCAAAATGGTGTTGTGGAAAGGAAGAACAGAACTTTGGTGGAAGTGGCACGATCAATGCTTGCATATTCAAGTCTACCGCATTTTCTTTGGGCTGAAGCAGTAGCAAGTGCATGTTTCACACAAAACAGGACAATTATTAATAAGCGCTTAAATAAAACTGCTTATGAAATTATTAATTATCGTAAACCAAATGTTAAATTCTTTCATGTGTTTGGATGCAGATGCTATGTGCTAAATGATAGAGAAAATCTAGCCAAATTCCAAGAGAAAGCTGATGAGGGAATTTTTATTGGTTACTCACTAACCTCCAAAGCATACAGAATCTACAACACAAGAACGAGATCAGTAATTGAAAGTATCAACGTGTCCTTTGATGAAACAAAGACAAGAATTTCTGAACAAAGTAGTTCAGAACTTGGATCTAGTGATAAAGCTTCCACATCAACCAGTGTGGAACCTGCTTCAAAACAGACTGAGATTTCTAAATCTTTACCTGAATCAGATTTAGATTTACTGTTCTATGATGCTTTTAATGATTTTCAGAACATACAAGGTCAAAATGATATACCTATCACTGATACATCTACTACCACTGCATATATATCATGACCCTCTGAAGACAATGGTGAAGCTTCTACAAGTCAAGCTCAAGAAGTTTCAGATAACACAACTTCAACTATCAATGAAGATGTTTCATCTACATCGGTCACTCATGAAGAGAATGTGTTGGGAACTCCTACTGAAGAAGCTATTCCATTGCAAAGCACAACAAGTCCAATTTTAACTACTTCAGAAGAAACAGAAGTACAAGTTACTTCAACTCCTGAAGAACCAGCAATACAAGATGAGTTTGATTCTTCTAACAATCAAACAGAGGTTGATGTTTTACCAAGATCACACAGATGGAAAAGGAATCATCCTCCAGAAAACATAATTGGTGACCCATCTGGTAGAGTGACTACCATATCTGCTTTTCCACCAGCAACTGCAAATTTCTGCATGTTTTCAACTTTTCTGAGCAGCATTGAACCAAAGAATCCATCAGAAGCGTTAAAGGATCTAGATTGGATTAATGCAATGCAGGATGAGCTGAATGAGTTCAAAAGAAACAAAGTGTGGAGATTGATACCAAGACCAAAAGACAAATCAGTTGTTGGCACAAAGTGGGTCTTCCGAAACAAAAAGGACGAGGCTGGAATTATCGTGAGGAACAAAGAAAGGCTGGATGCAAAAGGGTACAATCAACAAGAAGGGATTGATTACGACGAAACATATGCACCAGTTTCTCGGATCGAAGCCATAAGGATCTTTCTTGCTTATGCGGCTCACAAGAATATTAAAGTCTTTTAAATGGATGTGAAGTCTGCTTTTCTCAACGGCATTCTTCATGAAGAAGTCTATGTGAGTCAACCTGAAGACTTTGTGGATCCGAAGTTCCCAGATCATGTCTATGCTCTTGATAAAGCACTGTACGGATTAAAGCAAGTGCCAAGAGCATGGTATGAAACACTTTCAGTCTATCTAACCGAGTCTGGATTTCGGAAAGGTACAATCGACACTACTTTATTTCTCAAAAAAGAAAGGTAAGGATCTGATACTTGTACAAATTTATGTTGACGACATCATTTTTGGCTCTACTTCACAAGAATTGTGTGTAGAATTTGAACATATCATGAAAAAGCGTTTTCAAATGTCAATGATGGGTGAACTCACATTTTTCTTAGGCCTGCAAGTTAAGCAAACCTCGGAAGGGATTTTTATAAATCAGGCTAAATATATTAGAGACATGTTGAAGAAATTTGACATGAACTCTACTTCACCCATGAAGACTCCCATCCAAGCTGGCAGTCTGTTGGATGTTGATATCTCTGGAAAATCAGTAGACCAACATACTTACAGAAGCATGATTGGATCTCTTCTTTATTTGACAGCAAGTAGGCCAGATATTATGTTTGCAACATGCTTTTGTGCAAGGTATCAGAAGAATCCTAAAGAATCACATCTTTCTGCTGTCAATAGAATCTTGAGGTATCTCAATGGCACACCAAATCTGGTCCTTTGGTATCCAAAAGATTCTAAGTTTGAATTAATTGCATATACTGACGCAGATCATGCAGGAAACAAATTAGACAGGAAAAGCACATCAGGAGCATGCCATTATCTAGGAGATAAGTTGGTCAGTTGGTCGTCCAAGAAACAGAATTGTGTATCCACGTCTACAGCTGAAGCAGAGTACGTTGCGGCTGCAAGCTGCTGCTCACAGGTTCTGTGGATGAGAACCCAACTGAGAGATTATGGATATACTTTTCACAAGGTACCAATCTACTGTGATTCCAAGAGTGCAATAGCAATCACATCAAATCCTGTGCAGCACTCAAAGACGAAGCACATAGATATCAGGTATCACTTTATTAAAGACCATGTTGAAAAAGGTGTGGAGAAATGAATTTTGTTTCAACTGACCTTGAGGTTGTTGATTTGTTTACTAAACCTCTTGATGAAAAGAGATTTAATTTTCTAGTCAACAAACTTGGTATGTTGAACCTTAATGAATAGTTACATCATTCTTTATATTTCTGAGGGGGAGCTTTTCTTTATATCTGGTATGCTTTTGTATTTCATTTACTCAATTTCAAAAAACTGGATATTATTAACAAACCTGGACTCATGCTCAATGAGTACCAAAGATTTATATGTTTTACAGGTTTGCATTTTGAACTATGACTTCTGATCACATCAGATTAGGACTCGTACTTCATGATTTGAGCTTAACAGCAAAAATCAAGGGGGAGAAATTAAGATGTGTGCATATTTCAAGGGGGAGCTCAATTGCAAAAGTATGTAAGTGTGTGTGTATGTTTGAGTGAACTGAAAGTTTTCTTGAGAAAAATACTGGTTTTGTGCTAAAAAGTCAATTTTAGCAACTGAATGTTACTATTTTGGGAAAGTCAAAGTTTTCATTTTTTAGAAAGATTTCATTTTTTTTTGGAAACTTTTCTCAAAAATTTTCTAAGTATGGAAACGCGCAAAGCACTATGCTTACGCTAAAACGCGCAAGACATAGTCTGCGAGTTTAGTAAATGCGCAAGGCGTTACTTGCGAGTTCGGCAAATGCGCAAGGCGTTACTTGCGAGTTTGGCAAAAGCGCAAGGCATTACCTGCGAGTTTGGTGAATGCGCAAGTCGAAGCTAGCGAGTTTAGTAAATGCGCAAGGCATTACTTGCGAGTTTGGCGAATGCGCAAGTTGAAGCTAGTGAGTTTGAATAAACGCGCTAGGTGAGGCGTGCGAGTTTCATAAACGCGCAAGATGTTACTTGCGAGTTTGGACAAGTATTTGCTTTCAGCTTGCGAGTTTCATATTTTCTACTCCTTAGGCTTGGGTGTTTCATAATTTTTCACTTAAATTGTTTCTTAAGTGAAAAACACACACATATTTGTCAATTTTTGAGACAAATACCTTGTTTCCTTGATATGAGAGAAGAAAAACTCCATTCGTGCGTTGTTTGCGAGTTTATGTGCAATGAACAGGGACTTGCGAGTTCTTTGACTAGCGAGTTCTTTGACTTGCGAGTTCTTGGACTAGCGCGTTTTGTCGAGTATATATATGTTCTATTTCTTCATTTCTCTCATTATCAACTAGCGACTTTTAGCACTTGCGACTTTTTCTCTCGAATTTTCTTGCGATTTTCGTCTTTCCAGTTCATCTCTTTCAAAGAATCAGTGTAGGTTATCTTGTTTTTGGTTAATTGTTTGTTTGTTCTTAATTTCAGATTCGATTTCTTCAAGTTCTAGGGTTTCATTTTCAATTTTGTCGATTAAATTTTTTTTCACTGCTCATCTTCTTGGTTCGGTGTTGCTCTGAAATGACTGACACTAACATTTTTGGGTTTATTCTTTCAAACTAATGATTTGTATTTACAAATCATACTTGATATAATCTGGGTTTGTTCGATATATATTGATTCTTGCAGGTTTACCATGAGTTTTGGACTTCTAAATTGTTGAATATATGGACTGAACTGAATTGAAATCAAACTTATGTTCTGAACCGGACTTTTCATTTCTTGGATTAAAGCTTTGAGCTTTTGCACTGGTCTTATGAATTCTTGACATAAAGTTTCGAACTTTTTGAATTTTTTTTCTTGAACAAGAACTGGTTGGTTTCATGAACATAAACTGGAAACTCATGAAGTGTGAACTTGGTCTTCAAATCATGGACATTAATCATTTCATTCAAGAGTAGAATTGCTTGATTTAGATCTGGGAATTACACTTTCAAGATTAGAATAAGCTTAAAAGTCAGATTCATGGAATGAAAAGTGAAATATTTAAATTTTTGAAATTCAAATTTGAATTTCAAAGTTTTCAAATGATTAGTGTTCTGAAAATTCAAATATAATCAAATTTGTACCAAGTCAAATGAACAGTGTTCTTGGCCATTTTAAGTTCAAATCCAAGATTTGATAAGTTCTAATTAGAGTTCATGTAAATATTTTTTCATGTTTAAAAAGTCTAAGAATTATGGGTAACCTTTTAGAATCAGTATTATAAGTAATTTCCAGATTTCAAGTATTATTTTGAAATACAACATTATTTTGACAGAATAAATTAAAAGTATTAAGTGTTGTCAATTTTTTTTGTTTTGTGTGTTGCTGCTAATTTTTGTTTATCTGAAGTTGCAATTTGTTTTTCTGCAACTTACTGTGCTTTCGATTGCAATATCTCATAGTACATGGTTCTGTACTTCAAAATTGGTTTTCTGAAAACAAGTTTTTGGACTTATACTGACATATTGGATTTTATCCAATACTGATATTTTTTAGGAAATCAATGGAGGAGGAAAATATCATTGACCAAAGTGTTCAGATGGATGAACATGATCCGAATGTTTCATGGGAGATACCCATGCCTTCTTCCCGATCCCATTATTCTGAAATTGGTGCAGATCCAGATCTTCAATTGATAAATCCTCAAGATATATCTCTCTTTGTCGTCAAATAATCATCATGTGATCTTTGACAATCTCATGGTCAAACCACTGATAAAGGAGATCTATTTACAACAAGCATGGAAAACCATTGAGCATGTGGTGCAAGGCAACAGGAAACATTTCACAATCCGCATTGACAATTTCACATCCATCCTGACCTTTCACAGACTAAGATTGCTTCTAGATCTTCCTTTGCCAAACTCAAGAGAAGGAAAGACAATTTTTGATCCCTATCCAATAGATCAAGAAATGTTTGCTGGTATTCTTGTTCTAGGATATGTTGGAAGCCTTACAAAGATGAGTGACTTTAAGAAGTTAAATTTGCCTCCATTCTATTATCAGTTCTTTTCAGTGATCAACAAGTGTTTGACTTCACGACATTCTACGCATGACAACACAAACATCCATACTCTAAGATTGTTCCATGCTATCATCTATGATCTGCATGTTGATTATGCTGTGGCTATCTGGACTGAGTTGTATGAGAAAGTTCTGAGCAAGAGACATTCAAAGAAGCCAAAATATGTGCCTTATCAGAGATTTTTACAACTCATTGTCCGAGGCATTTTGAGATCCAGCCGAGATGTTCCAAAGAGACTACATCATGAGATTGCCCCAGAAAATGAAATGACACATCTTCAAAAGCAGAAGCAATCCTTCACTTTTGAGATGCCAGTACCTGCTGCACTGCTTGCTTATGCTGATCCAAACGCTCCATGTGTTAGGAAATATAGGGAGTCCATGGGATTGCTAGAGCTGGATATCCCTACCCAGGACGTAGATCCAGTTAGTCGAGCGGAGTTAGTGAGGGTTCAACATACTACGGGAGTAGTTGAATGGGAAAGTGAGCAGAGAGAAAATTTAGAGAGGGGTTCAGGAGAGGGTTAGACTTCTGTACTGGAGGGTGTGGGAACACAGGCACAATCTGCCACGCATTTAGTGATTCCCACATCTCAACCTGAGATTGCTATCATTCCTCAATTGGGCACTCAGGAAGAGAATCCCAATGAAAGTCAGAACTCTGAAAGAACTGTATCGGTTGGACAAGCAAGCTCATCTGGTACTTCAGTGCCATCAGCAACATCAGAATAGGATGCAGCAAATCAAGGAAATGATCAGCACGATGATGATGATAACATGGGTCATAGCTTTGGATTCTTAGAGAATGTTTCTTTACACCATAGTCTTGGTTCTATTGCAAGAGATCTTGACTTGGAAGGTGTTGACTCAACAATCATGAATGGTGTATCTGACTCTGGAGTTATAAGGCAGGAAGAGGGAGTATTAGTTGAAAATCCAGAAAATGTGAGGTCTAGAGTAAATGAAGGAAAATAACATGGTGAGCGTGTGTGTACTCGAACCTACCATTCCAGAAGGGCAGCCACATCTACTACCTCGCCGCATGTGTTGCGAGCAGGAGGTATTGAAACAGACATTAGTCGCCCACTAATGCATATGCACACCTCAACCACCCATTATGCTGTCTCTCAACAGACAGTGGTCTCAACTTTACACGGGGTTTTAGCACAAAATCTATTTGTTGTTCACTCGGAACAGGCAGGTATTGAAACAAGAACTCAGTTGCCCCCGAGTTCGACTTCTTTCAGTACACAAGTGGGTCTAGAACCAATTTTTACATCTATTTTTATTCCTACGACACAACCAATCATATCTGCTTCCATCGGGAGTCTTAGTGCCCCGATCGGAACATCTGTAGTAGCTCCGCATTCCGGACTACGAGGATCAGGTGGAAGTCCTGTCATTGCTAACATCACACCAGCTTTGAGAACAGGCCACACTGTTGTATCTTCAACAGATGTGTTAACGGGAAGATTGAGTAGCCCCGGTGTTACTTTACCCGAATTCGTTTCAAGGGAATTTCTCAATGACACCCTAAAGGTCGTTGAAAACTCTTTATCACAGAAGTTTCAGTCGGAGATGAATAAAGCAACTGAAAAGTTTGAGGAGGAAATTGGAAAGGTGATGAGAATGTTGAAAGGGAAAAATCCAGTTGTTGAGGAGCTGAGCAATAACTTCCACCACCATTAGTTCCACAACCACCACCAGTTCAATCCGTTTCCGAGTTGAAATCTTTACTTTTAGCTCAGTTGTTATCAGACGCTCCAGCCGATCAAACCGAAGCAGATCTTATTGGATTATTGAGACAACAATCCCAACCAATTGTTTCTCAAGTTCCAGTAGACTATGTTACACAATCTCAGTTCAACCAGTTCAAGGACTCAGTGGCGAAGCACTTACAGGACCTAACCACAGCAGTACAACTTTCTTGCAAGGCTCAATCTGATGCAGTTTTAACGAAAAGGCATGATCGTGATTCTGATCAAGATCATGAGGGGGAGATGAATAAGAGACAGAAAACTGCAGAAGATACTGTTATTGTTACTGTTGAGGAGCAGAGGACTAAAGTAGCTGAAACCGTTCATGGAGAACAGTCAGAACAGGAACAGTTGGATGAGAATGCTCCACATGCTGAAGTAGAGTTGATGATTTATGATAATACGGAATCAAGGGTTGAAAAGCCTGCGCTTGCCACAGTTGAAGAAGTTATGGAGATGTTGGGAGTTACTGCTGAAAACTTTGTCAACCTAGATGATTATGCAAGTGATGATGATGAGCAAGCTGTTGCTAGGTATGACAGTTATTGGAGAGTAAAGCAGGAAGGAATAGATGTTATTAAGCATAATATTCAAAGTGATGGACCAGATCCTGAGAATTCAATTAAAGTTGAAGAGTTTGTATAGAATGCCATTTTTCAAGGAAATCTAAGTCTGAGTGAGAATGTGCTGGATGATTTGTTTGGAGAAAATTTAGATGAGAATTTTGATGATCTTGTAAGTGAAGATGAAGAGATTGCAGATCTTGATCAAACTTTCCCAGTTCAACAAGCAAAAGTTGTGGAGATTGCACAGATTGCTAGTACAGTTGATTATGCTCCACCAACATATAGACTGTTTGATGAAGATGAAATCTTGACTGCAATTCCAATAGTTTCTCCCACAAGAAACTTTTATGTCCCTGAAAATCTTGATGCTTCTAAACCAAGAGTTGCTCTACCTTTACCTAAAGATTTTGATTCTGAAGAACCATCCAATCAACTCAAGCAAAAACCAAAAGCTGACAAGCCCAAGAAGTCTAAAAGGTCAAGAATTCCTACTTCAAAGCCCAAACCAAAAGATCTTGAAGAAGAAAGGCCAATTATTGTTGATATTCAAGACTTCAGAAATAAGCTGAACAAAGAAAGAAAGCAAAGAGAAAAGGAGGAAAGGCAAATAATCCGGGAAGCAAAAATTGAACTAAGAAAAGAGGAAGAAGAAGCAGCCAGAGCCAAAGACAATACACTTCCTTACATTCGAAACCCTGATAGTCCAAAGATACTAAGTGCAGCTGAAGTCTCTATAAAGCTAAAGCCAAATCTTGTTTTTGTCACTCCAATGGAAGTGGAAGAATTTTCCAAAGCTCATGGTCCAGAACTTGAAACAATGCAAGCAGAAGAGCTCATCTCTTATGAAATCAGTGACATAGGGAAAGTTACTTTCAAAGGACATGTTAGAGTTGGTTCTGTTCCTTATACAGGCTATGATATTGAGGGGGACTCTTTGAAGTTTATTGAGATCATCAGAAAGTCACTCAAAGTACCATTCCTGGAAGAGACAACCAAAATATTTGTCTCATCTTTGCAGCCAATTGATGAAGGAAATTTCTATGGTGTTGGAGACAGAGATAAGATTTATCAGGCCAACTACATCAGATTTATGAAGACTCAAAGCAGACTTTCCCCAGTTGCCAAAAGAGAAGAGATTCTTCAGGTCCAAAATGTTCACATGTGCAAGATTCTGAATGTCCACTATCCAAAGTTCACAGTTCAATGAAAAGATATGAAGATCAGTACCTTTACAGAAGCTGATTTTGATAACTTGAACTTCTCAGACATTAAGTTTATTGTGAATGAGTTCAGAGACAGGATGAAGAGAAAGAGGACACAAGCTATTGCTTATGCTTTGGATGCTATCAAAAGATTTATGACAAGGAGTGTCTACAATGCTTACACGTTTGACTTTTAGCTTGGCATTGAAACCAATCAGAACAGAGTAAACCTGCTGGCATCAAACTTCAACCATCCTAAGATCAGAGTTCTAGAGCCTTTTCAGATCTCCAAATATCCAGAATTGGGTGTGATGTATGTAAACACCAAGTCTCATAAGAAGCAGTTCATGAGAGCATCAGAATTGGCTAAGTATTCAGATGGTACTTTGAAGTATGTGTGAAAAGTGCTTGAAGATAAGTTGTTTCTGTCAGAGCAGGAAAGGTTCAGAAAGAATGAAGCCGTAAGATCAGTTGAGTCTCTTAACATGGAAGTTATGCTTGAAGAGATAAACAAAAAGATAGAGTTCAGAGAGCACATCAGAAGGTTTGAAGCACACCTTGGGATCAGAAGAATCTGTTTCAGAAGATGGGACCAGAACAAGTTCATCAAATGATCTAAAAGGGGGAGATTGTTATTGTATTTTGTTTTAGATCATTTTGTATTACTTTTATGTTGACTTTTCCCATTAGTTTCCTTGTATTTTGGTTGACCTATAAAAAAGGTCTTCCTTGTTCTTTTGTTTGTAACTAAGCCTTTGATATCCTGAGAGTCTAGAGAGAAACCCTGTACTCATCACATGTGACATCAATACACATATGATTTCCCTCATTGATTCTTGTTGTTCTTAATTGTTTAATTGATTGTGATTTGTTTGGACAATATCACTATTCCAAATAGTTTAACACTGGACAACTGTCTCACATGGAATCCCCTTTTCATGCATTACCAAAACTGACATTATGGTCCTTCGTTCCGAGCACCATATTCCGCACCTCTTCCTTCCTCCTTGAAGACTTCAAACCCACTTCTAACGGCCGACTCACTGATTAGAGGCGTGAACTTTTGGGCCAGTCGCACGATTTTATTTATCAACACTCACACCGCACCGAAAAGCCATCTTCTCTCTCTCATACCCACACTAGGGATTTACAAACTTGCTAACAGCAGTATCTGAAAACGTACCTCCCCATCTTGTGTCACTTGCCGAACTACTTACTCTCGGATTTCCCACCTTTCCGACATGATATCTTCACTCTCTCCTCGCTGCAAGATACACTGCTCACCCATCATTGCTTATTCTATTCCTTGATGATTCCCAAACGTGTCGACTCACGTTTACATTACTTTGCTTAATCAACCGACTATCCACAATTCTTACGCGAGATAGTCTGCCCAGCACTTCCAGAACATTACCCACTACTCGAAAGCGCCACAAGATTCTCGCTCTCCACACAGGATTACCCAATCTTCTAGAATCCCTTCACTCCCAAAGAATACTTCAACATGCCCACAGATTTCTTATCTACTACACAACTCCCTGAAATAAGCAGTTCGACACTTTCAACAATCATTCTAGGGATATAAGATAATCCTGCCAACAACTTGCCGTAACCCAAAACATACGGTTCCTCTCTTAGATAACCGCCAACCCAACCATCATTTGACAAAATTATTTTCAACTTAGCATCCCAACCGCATTCTTACCACTTACAACTCATTCCCCATAGATTTTCGGACGAGGACGCTCCTCCTATAACAATAACGCCAGCCTTATACATATCCTCAAGGAAGCTCCTTACCCTTGTAATGATTTGCATCCTCCGATATCTCATAAAGACATCACCAACACATGGTTACAACCATCACTCTACTACCTCATCCCAGAACAACTACAAATCTCCACGACCCCTTGGAAACTATACATACGCCGTCCTACTCACACTGGTCGCAATACTAAAATCGTACTTCAAGGCATTTCACGGTCTTGTCTTTCTCGAACCTGAATAAATCGCAAAACTATGATCCTCAAAACCATTCAACAAGATATCACTCCTTGTCGGCACATCGCAACCTGCGGGAATCAAACTCTAGTAGCCCGAAAGATTAAGCGTACTACCTCAAAGACTTAAATGCTCAAGGCGCAACCCCTCCTAGTCGCGCTATATATAAACTTCACTCTCACACAACCAACAAAACCTCATCGATAAAGAACCACCTGACCGAACTAGCGATCTTCCAATTTTGTAAGATCCAAACAAAGTTGACCAACACTACGTCAGATACACCTTTTTCCGAATAACTTTTCGCTTCCCCACGAAGCTCCTCAAAACTATCCATAACTACTTCTTTATTTTCAGCGTCCCGCCATTCACCACAAAAACGGTTTCTGACTTCCACAGCAACAGATGACATTGAGATACTTCCACTATGCCTCCAACCAACAAGGATCCCCAATGAAATCTACATCTTCCACTGCAACAACTACTTGACAAAAAATATCTTTACAACTTCAAATTCCACTCCAGACACAACCGTTTGCCGACATCCACATCTCAAGTCATGAAACCAACGGTAAGCCATTAGAGTACAATCATCCTTAACGTCATAGGTCAATGCCTCCATTAACCACCTCCGCTATTCACCACCCTTACTTAGAAGAATACCAATATCAAGTATTTACTACCCTCTGATCGAGCGTCTCAAAACTTTCATCATTCTTAATTACACCCTTCCCCACGACCAAGAGAGTTCATAGCCTTCATGCATGACACACAATAATTTAAACTCTGGACACGTTTGAAAATTTAAAAGATACTTACATTATGAAGCAAACTTGAGTGTACACGACCCATCACCAACTTAGCCATACAAAACGATATCAAGTATCGTTCAACTTCAACTCCACGACAAATTTCTCTTCGCCACACCCCAATATCGGTGTTGGCACATTTGAAAATATTTCCGATGAACTTTACACACATGATTTAAAAATACTACAAAATTTCTTACACTGAACGTGTCAAACGACTCTCACCCTCATTGTTATGACAACACATGTCTGTACCAAACTCACTTATAAAATCATGCGATCAAATGTTGTTTTGATTTTCATAACCAAAGGTAACTCATTTACGAAGAGATATATAATATTTCCCCATACCAAAAATCGAAATTTATCACCCAATGCCATAAACTTGTCTTTTCAATCCAACACACATTTGCACGCGTCAACACGTTTTTAAAACAAATACCTCGTAAGGCACACACACGCCAAAATATCTGATGTGAATGATATGAAAAGCTCTAGCAATTTATTTGACACACAATGCATGGGACTCAATGACATTGAAGGCTATTTACTCTAACAAGATCAACTGATTACATTCACCATAATTTATCCCTGACTCCTTGTTTCCGACCAACCAGTAGGAGTCCTCTACTATGCCACAACCTCCGGCACCATCGTCTTCTAACAACCTTGGAATCCCAACAACTAGTCACCACCGTCACTATTGATTCGTAAATCAAGCGTCCCCACTCTGGCCCCAAACAAACTCACCAACAATAGCTCATTTCCATCCAGTCCTCACTACATATTATCAGTCAACACTGATATCGTCTCTCAACCACCCTTCATTTAACTACAGCTTTAGAAGGCTCATTTCTATCCTTCGATTCTTGGATTAACACTCTCCTGCTTCTCACTAATCGACATACCACTTTACCAAACCGAAGACCCCCTTGGAGCGAAAATCTCACCTCCTATCATCATTCTCTTCCTTATGGACTCAGGAGGTCCTTTCTCAACGAAATATCTACATCCCGCACGATTTTCATCCTAAACGGTAATAACCTTACAACCATAAGCGAACTCACACAACATTCCAAACCAACTTATCATTTCAAAGATACGACTCACTACCCAAAACTACACCCATCGATTGTCTCAACAATAGAAATCGAGTATGCCCATGCACCTGTAAATTCACAATGGCATTGGCCAGATGCAATTTTGAATTTACCTTACATGAGAATCCTCACTATCGTTATCACGACTACCGATAATCAAGGTCTTCCTTAAAGACTTCCTAAATCTCAGTTGTGTCCATCTACTCCACAGTTTAAGTTTAGGCTCGTTCGGTCAACTAAATCCCTTAAAATATGGCTCTGATACCAACTGTAACAACCCAACCAGAAGCAACAAGATAGCAACTTAAATCTTAATAATAGAATAAAAATTCATGCCGAAACGGCCCCAAGCTTCTAATAAAAATTCAGGGTTTTCAAAGTCAACCTACACAACTGAGATAATAAAATAAATATCTAAGATGACGGTCTTCTATCTCTTACCGCTACATCTTCCCTTTGCCCTTAACTGCTCTCTCTAATTCACGCTTGCCTGAAAAGATTTTTAGTTTTGAAAGAGCGAGGGTTAGACCATAGGTCTAGTGAGTTCCCTCTAACAGTTAAGCAATAAAATAACTTTCCAGCAAATTTAAATCAGCAGATTTATAAGCACATAAAGGTAAACACGCTACTGACCACACGACCGTCAAAGACGATGTGTCTAACTCGCACTGCCTTAATTTTGGGACACACCCCCAAGGGCATAAATGGGCCACACTCCCCGGCACGAGTAAGCGAGCCACACTCCCCGACTTAGGTCACAATCTCCACATATAATGTATGCATACATGTAAATTTCAACGATTTATAACACACTTAAATACTTTCATAAAAATCATGCCATCGTAAGTAAATCAACGTTTAAAATTAAACTTCACATGCTTTCGTTAACAATTAGATTCAGTTCAGAAAAACTCACCTGGCGTCCTTAGCTTAAATTCTGGCAGTTACTCTCAAAATTCGGTCCAAAACCTATAAAGAAAACATTTGCCGGTGAACTCTTAATTTCTTTCTATTATATAACGAGTTTGACCTTACACCAAAACCCCAGCATCAATTATCCTCTAACCGAAACTTAGCCCATCAACACACCTACTTGAGATAATGAATTTGGGTCCTTGAACCAAGATAACACATGGGCCGGCCTTCCACTATCACAGCCCAACAATCAATTTATCAAAAGCGACATATAGGCTTCGGCCCATGTTCAGAACCAGGGGACCGGAGTCAAGACCGGGTCCAACAGCCCCCCCCCCCCCCGGTGACCGGAGCCAAGACCAGGGTCCAACATCTCCCCCGGTGACCAGAGTCAAGACCGGGATCAACCCAACCATGCGACCGAGGTCACTACTTCGACCGATGCGAAAAGGTATTCCACTCAAGTCCAAAGCCGACCAGTGTCCCAAAGTCGACCGAGGACTAATGTTGACCGGGTTCCAATCCAGACGTCGACCGACGTCAACGACCGGTGTCTTAACTGCTCAAAACGAAAACCCCGAAGGTTCGATGTATGGATACCACAGACTCAATATAAAAACATAACTTAATAACACTCAAACCCAAACCCAATTCCAATTGAAGAAATCGATCTAACAAGAGTCTCCTTAACAAAAAAATCAATCTGAGCCAAAGCCATAACTAATCCCAAAACTCAAACTCAGATTCAATACACAGCCTCCATATCACAACTACTATAATTAAAAGCATGAAGAAATAAAGGATGTAGGTTACAAGATGATTACCTCAATGAGAACTCAAAATCACACTTGAAATCTTTGAATAATCTTCTTCCCTTATCGGTTCCTCCAAAATTGCCCAAGAGCCCTTTCTCAAAAATTTCAGCCGCCACACCCTAACACCAAAGCCTCTAGGGTTAAAATCCTTTCTTTCCAACTTTTCACTCTAGACCCCCCGCACTAAGTCCTTTCTAAATTTTAACTCCAAACTTTTAATTCTTTTACTTTTAACCCGGTTATTACAAAATTCATGTCATATTTTTGAAAACAAAAATTACTTAATTTTAAAATTCAAATTTTCAATATTAATATTATTTTAATCGTCTCGATGAATCTTTATAACAATGTATTTCATAAAAAATCATTTTTATTTTAAATATTTAATAAACTATAGGAGTTTAATTAATTAATGAAATTTCATTAGGTGTAAAATAAATGTCTAAATGAACAAGGGGGTAAAATGAAATTTTAGTTGTTGAGAAAAGCTATTGTCTAATAGGTTGGTAAACTCCAACCCTTTGTTTAAAAAGTCTTAGGGGGGGTTTGTTTTTTTTTTTAAAACCTCTTAATGGCTCTTAAGTCTGAATCGTTCATAAATTTTTACACACCACCTTTTTTTAATCATAACGAAAATAAGACTTCAAACTTTAGACCTCTTAAAAAACAAACGACACCTTAATGTCCAATGCTACCAAGTCTTTGTAAAGACTTATTATAAATAGTAAAAAGTCATGGTAGCTTATGCATTGGAGATGCTCTAAGAGTGCTTCTTCTAAATATTTTCATTTTCTGTCTCGTGCCCATCATCTTTATCTTCCATAAAGCCTATCACTCTTTCGTATTTTGATTCAAAACAAAACCTGATAAATGTAAAGATTTCACATATATACATACGTATACATCTAGAGCCATGCCTGAGAGTGTGTTTCAATATGAGATATGTAACATGGCCTCCAAAACTTTTGTGTCTAATTATAATGTTTTAGCTTTTCACTTTTTAGTTGATTTGGTGAATTCTAATTCCGGTTTTACTTTTAAATAATGTTAAAATACGTATTGTATTTATGTGAATTTATGTGTTACTTTATTATTTTAAAACGTTATTGTTGTTCTAATTTGTAAGACTTTTAATATAATATATGTTATGAATTTTCATATTTTGTTTTATTTATTACGTACAATTGATATAAAATCTTGGTACATGTGTAACAAGGGCTCAAAAAATATTGTAATGCCCCTATACGTCTAGATATACGACAGTTAGAAGAAAAAGATTAAATTTATGAGGGAGGAAACATTGACTTGATGAAAGTTCCAGCTAAAGTTGAACGTTTATCATTCAGACCTAAGAGCATGCTCTGAGGTCGAAAGTCCAACATGTTTTCTTTGGAGATGTAGCTTGTAGCAAAGAATTCCATTAATATTGCGAAAGGAAAATTCAAGAAATTTTGTTATGGTGTCACAAGATAGTTATCGTAATATAAATAAAATAAAATAATAATTAATTACAGTTGTAAAATACAATACAAAACACCAAGGTATTAAATATAATTTCAACAATTTACTATTAGGGTTTTGTGTTTTATCATTATTAAATCAATAATCTCAAATTTAAGCTTCGATGTGTTATTGTAGTCTCTCAGTTTTTCGACGACAATGCCTTGTTGTAACACATAAAGAAACATAGGCACCGTTAAGGATAGGGGTGAGCATGGTACCGGACCGGTACCGATTTTCCCGAATCCCGAATGTGGTCTAAAGGCGGTACCGAATACCGAACCGAGTAATCATATACGGTACCGGTACCGGTACCGGGTATTCGGTATTCGTCCCGAATTTCCCGAATATCTCAAAATCATTCCATCAAACCAAACGTCCTATTAGTATATTTTTAAAATTTTACATGACTATATTCTTTTACATCATAGATGAGATGTTTAACATCATATACATTCAAAGCTTGTTACTTTTTTTCAGAAAGTCATATTAAAATCTCAAATATGGTCGTTTAACTAAATTATCCACAAATTTTGAGAATGCATTTAAATATAAATCAAGCCTCTTGGAGCTCACAAACAAGGTTCACAACGAGCCTAAACTTTATGGTGAGTCTGACTTAGTCATTTGAGTCACTTGACGTACTTTTTGTGTTGTTTGAGCCTAAATTAGCTAACCCTTTATAGTAGCATGCATAGCTTGATGACGCTATTTATATACAGGGAGGATCAAACGAGAATAATAACTATTTAAAAGAACACGAGAACTAACAAAATCATTAGTGATTTTACATTAACGCGCAAAAAAGTCACGCGGACCTAAAGCCGCAGCCAAAGTCCCTTTTTTAGAAGAATTAATATGGGAAAGGAATCAATATTATATTTAGAAGAAGCCAAGAAGGAAAGTAATTAAAATGACCTTTGGTTTATATTTAGAAGAAGTCAAGAAGCCAAGAAGGAAAGTAATTAAAATGACATTTGGTCTTACTGGGACGGTTCGGTATTAGTACCGAGTCCCGAATCCCGAATTTCCCGAATCCCGAATCAGCGACATTACAAGTACCGAGTACCGAACCGAAAAATATAATCAGTACCGGTTCCGGTACGGTTCGGTATTTTCGGTGCCGATGCTCACCCCTAGTTAAGGATCATTAAAATAGTCTACTATAACAAAACATTTTAATGGTAGCACGAGATCCACTCACGTTACGGATCATTGCGGTGAATGCAACTATGCAAGCACACGTGCCGTTAGAGCTCATCTCTTGTTTACTACTATTTTCGTTTCCCTAACAAACTCTTGATATGTGAAATCATCTTACAAAAAAAAATTGGCCGTTTTTAAATTGTCAAGTGTAATGCTTTTGGTTTTAATTTATATCAAAAGTTGTACAATAAATTAAATAAGAATCCCATCTATTTATACTTCACCAAATGGCAATGATTTCCTTCTACGACAACATAATTACCTTTACAACAAATCGCGCTACTTCGACCAAGGGGCCGTTTACCAAACGCTTACCCGGGTAAGCACTTACCAAGTCATTTACCTTATGGATGAAGATGGCAATGTCCAAGAATCTTACCCGGTAAGAGCTAAGGTAAGGACCCAGAGTCTTACCCTGGTAAATGATGGCGAAAAGTCTTACCATGGTTAGCGCTTACCGGGAAAATTGTTGCATACAATACCGTTTTGGTGGACTAAAATCTTACCCGGTAAGTAAGTGATAGTGTTAAATTTTACCCGTAAGCGCTTATCGGGAAAATTGTTGAATACGATACCGTTTTGGTGGACTAAAATCTTACCTGCTATGTAAGTGATTGTGTTATATTTTATTGGTAAGTACTTATCCGGGTAAGCGTTTGGTAAACGGGCCCATGTTTGATTCGAAACATGTCACCTACTTTTAACTTAAAAGATTACAGTCTTATTTCCTGAATAAAATTTCCAATAATGTTAAATCCTTCTAACCTATCGTCTTATTCTATCAAATTTATGAGTTCAAATGTTTGTCTTTCAATATATATTGCAACCAGATGATGCTCTTTTCTCAAGGAGAAATCGACGTAAGCCACAATCAAAGGTAATAACATAACGAGGCTTAGAACTTTGCCAATCTGTTTTTGTACGTTATTTTACCGTGAAACGTTAATTTTTAGTATAATTAATTTCATGATTATGAAGTAATTGTGATTTTTAAATTAAAACAATATTTGTAATGGGAATCCATCTTGAGTTTTGGTATGTATATAGAAGGAATTTATTTTGTTAAAAAACACATTTTATATTAACTTTACTAACCATCACTAACCAATAGGAATTCATCTTGAGTTTTTGTTTGTAATCCATGTGTAATTAATAAATGGGGTTAGAATTGGAATTTTGTATTTAGATATTTGTAACCTTCATATATTGAGGAGTTACAAATAATTTATGAACCTTGATTCTAGCCACGGTATTAATTTTAAAAAATCTTCATGATTCATGTTTGATGGTGTTCTTAATTATCCAATAATATTTAGCGATTATAGCCAACAAGACTTGTAAAATTCATTAAATATGCATGTTTGTTAAAATGGTTTTGCAGCATGATCATAGCCAACAAGATTTGACGAATGGGACTATGAAACTAAGGGGTTTTAACGATGACTTTGGGGGAGTCGATGTAGAGGGTTGTTTGACATTGATAACAACATCGACGGATGAAGATGATGAAACACAGGTCAATCACGGCGAAGATTATATAAGCCATTTTAAGAGCACGGATAAATATGGAGCTGAAAACGTTGAATCCAATCGAGATTATTGTATAGGTAAGGTTTTTGTATGTGTGATAAATATCTATTTTCGTAGTTATGTTCAGGGTCATATTTATCAAGAGCAATAAACTTTAGTGATCATGAAATAGTTCCCAATTAGATCTCCCTGGTTCACAAAGTTGTAGGAATCATACATTTACCAAAGTTCATGAATTCGTGTTCAAATGAACATCTATGAACATGAAAGTTTATCAAGAGCACTAAACATGATATTTACTACACGACAACAACTAGAGCACTAAGCTTTATTAAAAATGAGTGAGTGCACCAGCTCATAGAGTAGAAGTCATTCATATATGTTCATTTGAGTTCATTTCATACATTTCTCAAATGGACACCAAGAACATTAAAGTTTCTCGATCATGTGCATTCAAAACAAATGGCCTCCATGTTTGATAGAGTTGGAGTGTTCCTATGTTCATGGTTGTTCATATATTAACATATTGCATATTTATTAAAAATGAGTGAGTGTATGTGCTCATAGAGTAGAAGTGTTTCATAGATGCTCATTATTGTTCATCTCCATACATTTCTCAAATGGACACCAATAACACTAAAGTTCATCGATTACAAGCATTCAAACAAATGACCTCCATGTTTGATAGAGTTAGAGTGTTCCTATGTTCATATTTGTTCACCAAACAAAATCAGTGTTCGATCTTCACCAGATGTCACTGCCTAGAATTGAAATCAAAGATTAAAGATTGATGTCCGCGATTTCCAATGGGTTTCGATTAGCATGTTAGTCGATTTCCTATTTGGATTGATTACTATGTGGGGGTTACAAATTGAAAAAGAGATGGGTTTTCCCCTAATATCTCAAACACACATGTTCAGTATATTAATTACTCAATTTACTTTTTTATAATTAATTTATTTAAGTTTGATTAATCTCCACTGTTCATTTTAAGATCAAGGGTTATTATTTGGGTTAATAAGGTTAGTCCAATAAATTGGGTTAACAAAATAACTCAACCATATATATATATATATATATATAGAGAGAGAGAGAGAGAGAGAGAGAAATTCAAATGAAAACTCAACTTTTATTATGCACGTAAGGACAAATCTCAGTCACTCCATCTCTATTGATCCAACAACTCATATTAAATAGAGTTTTTAATTTTAAGATGCTTAAGGGTAAAATGGAAGATAATTTAAACTCACGTCTACCATATTTGTCTTTTTATTTTTTTTAATTAAAAACTTTTACCCACTTAAAGCTTAAAATAAATTATTTTAAAAATTACTAATATTTTAATCAAACAAATTACATCAAAAAACGAGAATTTTGTGCTCTTCAATATGACATCCATCTCGATATAGTTTTTTTGTTGTTTTAATCGTTTTTTTACGTGAAATGCTATATATGTGTTATATTCATTATGAATATTTATGTACGTTCAAGTCTGTACAACACTTTGACACCGTAAGTATGTAACTCGGTATCACCTTCTTCAACACTTTCTTCAATGTCGTAAGGCATCACGATCTTCAGCACCATAACCCAACACCCATCGAGACGAATCGAGAACCTATCGAGTAAATCGGTTGTGAACCGGGGAACAAAAGAGAGTTTGTCACGTCTCCACACCTTCACGGGTCATTCATGTATCATTCATCATGAATAATGTATCATTCAAGATGAATAATACAACTAGGGGTGTTCACGGTGCGGTTTGAGACAAAACCGCAAATCGCACCACATATGCGGTTTGAGCATTTTTCCAAACCGCAAATCACACCGCATATACCTCAAACCGCACCAAACCACACCGCAAAATACAGTTTATGCGGTTTGTACCTAACGCATTTTACACCTACAATTCAATAAGTATAAGATTAAAACTTCATTTTAAAATTCATGATAACGTGACCGTAGTCCAAAAAATAAAAGTATTTAACACGTCTGGTTCCTAAATACATATTACATTAATATTGCAATTATTCTCTATATATATATATGTGTGTGTGTGTGTGTGTGTGTGTGATATATAAATTAAAAATATATACATATATATATAAAGTGTGGTACGGTGCGGTTTGAACCGCGGTTTCATAACTCAAAACCGCAAACGACACCGCATAGTGCGGTTTGGTAAAAATGCAAACAGCAAACCGCACCGCAAAAGTTCTAAACCGCGTTTTCCAGTGTGGTGCGGTGTGGGCGGTATGTGCGGTATGGCGGTTTAGATGAACGCCCCTAAATACAACATTCAGTGTGAATAATACACGATTCATGAATTCGTGTATTATTCATCCTGAATATTGTTTTATTCATCATGAATAATGAATGAACATTCACATTTGTTCTTCACACTGAATGTGGGACATCCGGGAATGCACATACATATTCATAATAAATTAAACGAAATTTCGGTTGTGAATTGGGAAATAAAAGAGAGTGCGTCATATGTCTACACCTTCACGGGTCATTAATATATTATTCATCATGAACGTTCACCTTTGTTATTCATACTGAATGTCACTACAAGAAAAATGGTAATTAGTGGCAAAAAGAAAGTGGTCACTAACGATAGAAAATTGGTCACTAATGTCGTTTAGTGACCAAAATTTCGGTCGTCACTTTTCGTCACTAAAGGTCCGTCACTAATTGACAATAGTGACGAAATACAAAATTGGTCACTAATTAATGACAAAATTAAAGTGGTCACTATGTTTGTGACAACTAAAGTGGTCACTAAATTTCGTTAATTGTCAAGATAACGGCTCAGTTAACGTCTGTTAACTTTCATTAGTGACCAAAAAATGTGGTCACTAATTATAAAAAATGAATAAAAAATTTGTCATAAATTTCAACTGTTATTGTTATTGCAATATAACTAAAACCTACTAATTTGTAAAGATGAAAATCTAAAATTAATTTCATTTGCAAAAAGTATAATTCTTTGATCAAAAAAATATAATTTTTTGATCCAAACAAGCATGTCAAAGTCATCAATTTATTTATCACTAAATCACTTGATGACTAACAAAAATAGAACATAGACTTCTTAGTTTTGAGATCCCAATGCAGATAACTTTGACAGTTATGCCATCATGAGGTTCATTTTGTCCTTCATTTGGTTCTGCTCCTCTTGAAATTTCACTTGCTCCTTTTGAACTTTCAACTGTTCTTATTTGATTCTCTTAACTTCTATTTCTAAAGCCTTTGATTTGTTCTTTTTAATCCTAACTCTATTCGCAGATTTTATGTGGCTAAAACATGTTTTGTCGAAGCGGCACGTCCCTTTTATATATCCCGGAATACGATGTAGCTTTTTCAAACAAATTTCTGTCGGGGAACAAGAAGAAGCAGCTTCCTCACTTAGTAATTCATTCTGCATGACAAAAGAATAAGAACAAATTAACTCATCAACAACTCCATTAAGATCTATCAAATAGCCTATTTAAGACACTTTGCATGCGTCTTATACGCTCCTACGATTTGATTATAATTGATTCAGCACAAAGAGACAAAGGATTTGGCTATTGTCCATCTAACATGAAAGTTCCATTATCCTTCCATGAAAATTGGCGCATTGCTATCATTTCTATATTACATATACAAATATAAATACAAGTACAGTATAAATTCACTGACCATTACAGGAAACTACAGCCAAAAATCCATTAAAACAAGTATAAATTAGGTCGGGTTTACCATGATTGATACTTTTGCGGAGTCGCAAGGGATTTCTATGAACACAGTTTTCTGTAAAGCTATTTTTGGAAAAGGCTAGTCAGCTTCCCTCAATTTCTAATTCGTTGTTCTTTCCTTTTGCAAGTTCCTTTATGATTTGGCTCTAAATTGTCATGATTATGGGGATGTGGCATATCAGGCACTGTAGATGGTGTTCCAGTTTTACTGGCAAAGCCTCAGACATATATGAATTTGAGTGGTTAATCGGTGAGTTTTTCTATTAACTTGCTAATCTTTTCCAATAGAAAGCTACACTTTAATTATTGATTTAATGATGTTATTGTAATTACTTTTCGGCATAGAAACCATAAACATAGGAGTATATATAAGATGTTGCTTCATGAGGATTGTGCTCTGCTATAAGCATAGATTGTAGTGTAGTGAAGTAGGCCTATGTCTGCTTTTTTGTGATCTCGATTGGGGATACCGGATACATTGTGACTAGCTATTCATGGTGTATCGGAAGAAGGTACCAGGCCTTCTGCAACTGGCTTTTCGCTTGTAATTCTTAAATGTATCCTATCGGATTAACAAGGAGAAGTCAAGCTATACCAGATGTAGTTGTGACATGTGCCTATGCAGTAAAGTTCTATTTCTCTCTCTTCAGTATTCGACTTCAGGGGTTCAAGTCTCAGTCTTCTCCCCCATCTGCTGGTTGCTTAGAAGAACAAAATAAAAAAGGAGCACAAAACCCATATGGTGGCCCAACTCACATCTTAAAGCACTTTCTTGATCACCTAAGGTAAAAAAAGGAGCACAACACCCATATGGTGGCCCAACTCACATCTTAAAGCACTTTCTTGACCTAATTTCAATAACCACTTGATCTTGGCCAAGAATTTTCTGTCTACTGTGGCTTTGGGTTGGAATTATCATGTTGGGGGTTGTTTGATGTTTTCTGTTATTACCAAACTGAAAGATTTGAAGGGTGAATTAAGGAAGCTGAATAAGGGAATTGGAAATTTGGATAATCTGGTTTCAAGTCTGGACAGTGAGTTAAAGGTGGTTAAAACACTATCTTCTTCCAAAAATCTTAGCCCTTTATTAGCCCTTGTTCCAAAAATCCAGTCTCCATCTTGTGTTTCTGATTTTAGGTCTATTGTTTGTTGCAATGTCCTCTATAAAATTATCAGCAAGGTGTTGGTTAATAAGATCAGAGGTTATATGGGCTTAATTCAGGATTGTGATGAATATTCCTAAACAAAGGCATGACCTTCCAGCCTTTTGGTATTCGGTAGCCTGTTTCAAATTATTCGTTATAATTTGTTAATTAAACATTGTAATCTGTTAAAGAGGATGTTAGTCCCAAAATGGCACAACAAGTATTGTAGAAGGGGGGGTTGAATACAATACTTAAAATTACCTAATTTTAATTCTTTTATTGATATGAAATATCAAGAATTACAAAAAGAGAAATAAAGACTATTGTGGAAAAAGATTAGTTAAGAACTACTCTAAATAATCTAACACTTAGAAGATATTAAAGAACACAAAGACTTAATCTTAGAGAGACAAGGAAAACTATCAACCTGCTTGAAAACTTGTGAATCTGAATTCTTGAGTTGAAAGCGTAAGTAGCAAGGTGCTACCTCCATCCTTTATATACTATCCAATGTAATGAGTGCAAAGGACATATAGGAGTAAAGGCATGGGTGGTTGAGATATTGTCAATAAATTATAAGATATTTGATGTGACATGTCATAACACAAAAGGTAACTTTTGTGCTATGAAAGTACAATATCTATTATAAAATATTCAAGGGACAATCTTTTTGAGAACAAAAAGAAAATAAACATCTAATCAAATTAAGACTAAATGTAAATCTTCTCAAGGAAGAAAGAATTTCCATTCCCATTGTCAGAAGATCATTGGGAACGAGGAAGTATGTCAAATCATGAGGGTTTAACATAAATGCTCTTACAAGATAAAGAAGCAATTTGTAAGAGGAAGACTACCGAAAGAGAAATTCGGTAACAGAGGTATGTGCTGAACAAAGGTAGTTCGGCACAAAAGAGAAGGTATGCCGAACAAGGAATCGGCAAGGGTATGTTCTGCCGAACAGGAATCGGCAAACTAGGCTTAGTTCACTTTTGAAGTTCATCTCAATCCGCACTGTAGATTTCCTTCATGTTGAATTCGGTTTATCTTCGACTCACCGATCTGTTTAACTAACTAAGCTATTACAAAGAACCACAAATCAAAATACAAGGTTCAAACATCAATAAAGACTAAGGAGAGGTTATCTTTAAATCTTAGATGACCCAACAATCTCCCCCTATTTGATGATAACATCTCATAAACCATAAAGTAAATGAATAATGCATTTTGACCCTTTTTCATACTCTTTTGGGTTCTTTTTCACATAGACCATTCTTTTTGTTTCTTTTTGGAATTTTTTAGAGTATCCGACATTTACAAGTATAAAGGAATGAAATAATGATATGTACAAATTATTTACGATAAACAAGAACTACTCAATGTATTAATCTTTTTAAGAAGATTACAATACAGAGGAAAAGAAAATAGATACAAACATAAAAACTACACCGAGTTTATTCAAAAGAAAATTGAGGTTCAGCATCCCTCTTCTTTAGTTCATCGGTTGTAGCCACATAGAGATCCTTTGCCGAGATTGGAATTAATTGAATAATCCCATGAAGAAAGATGGTGTCGGCAATAGGGATTTGACTTGATCTGAAGAAGGAGATCTGCCCAAGTGCATCGTTGAAGAAGATTCCATGAGTAGGCTCTGTAATCACAGTGGTTGAAGGAAAAGGAACCGGAGTAGGTAAGGATAAATACAGATTTGAAAAATTCGGTACCTTTCCTTCTCTACCCATTTGAACAAACACATCTTCCTTTTTGGATCTCGGCTTAGATTTGGGAGGAGGAAGATCAGACCTTAGATTTTCAATGATCTTCTCTTCGGAAGGAGTGTGCATGATGTTATACGTTTTTCGGTATGATCTAAACTTCGATTGGAGATGAGCAAGAAATTTGTCAACCTCAGGCTTGAGAGCATTTCAGCTGTTATTCAAACAGATACCAATTTCCATCCATTCGGAAACTCCAAACCGAACAATCCAGTCTGTCCATAGAACTTGAAGCATCCTCCCTTATAATTCTTAGCCGAATGGTTTTGCAACTTGAAGATGGTTTGATTATTTTGACATCTGTGATTTTTGTAGAGGACCGGCGCCTATTTAGAGCTTTGCGGTACCAATCGATACACAAAGACTTTATTTCTTCATTTTTCTTCGCCGATTCCTCCAAAGCACTCACCTGAGCTTTGATTGTGTCGGTAGGATCTTCTTCGGCAACCAGCTTCAAGGCTAGATCGACATCTATGTCACGAGCAATCTGGGCAAGCTTTTCAACTTTCAGTTCTTCTTCGGATAAGCCCAAATCAGGAGAGGTAGTCTTTGGGGGAGGGAGGTGAAGACCAGCACCATCTGCAGCTTTCTTTATTGAAGCATCTTTACGACGCTTTTCTTCAGCAGCTACTTCATCTGGTGTCATAATAGCTTTGCCCTTATCATTTTTTGGCTTTTTCTCCCCCTCAGACTCTTCGACCACCAACGGGTGATCGGTGTCCTTCTCTTCGGTAGCAGAAGGTTTGGCAGCAGCAACAGCAGTAGGTTCGGTAGTAGCAGAGACTTCGGCAGAAGCAGAGGTTTTTCCCTGACTCGTACTGACTATATGAACCTGAGGGATTTGCTCCCCCTTAGTTGGTTTCTCCCCCTCAGAACGAGTCGGGGAAGAAACACCAGCTTTAGCCGACACACGGCCAAGACGGCGATCAACACGCTCCAACACTGTGCGATCATCAGGAGTAAAAGCGAACTCGGTGATGTCGATGTCCAGAGATTGAGCATAGTATTGAGCAACATCGGCAGGCATAGAATCAAGACGTCGATTTATATTTTGAAGAGCAGTGAGAATTTGAGAATTTACAGATTCCTGTGCCAGGGCCTGCTTCCAAAGATTGATGAGATCCTGATCCCGTGCAACAGAGGCTGCCTTTAGAGCGGCCACTGACAATGTCAAGGAGGTATTATTGTCGTTGAGCCGGATTACCTCCTTGAGGACAGGATCTAGAGCGGCAGAGAAAGGAGCACGAAGACCATCAATTTGATTACGTACCACATCCAAGCACCGAAAGATGTCCTTGTTGAGGTCAATACACTCAGCATTCTGTTCTTTGATGAGTTGAAGCAGTCCATCAAGGAGAGAATTTTGAGTTTCCAAAAATGCCGAAATCTCAGGATCTCTCATGGTTTTTCTTAGTAACTCATACTGAGTGCCAAGAAATCGTACCTGCCGATTTGTATCCAGAATATCAGCAAGGACGTCGGTTGGGAGATTGATGGGTTGCTGAGCAAACGTAGAAGTAGATGCCGAAGGTCCAGCATTGTTGGTCTGAGGAGATGGAGACTTAGGAGGGTAGATGGTTTGTCGGTAGGAGAAGGGGATTTCTTCGGTGAAACTCTCGCTGAGTGTTTAGGGGAAGGGGTTGTCTTCGGCGAGGGTTTCGGTGTTTCTGGGTGAGAATAACCCTTCGGCGAGGATGGGGGAGAGAAAAAGCCCAAAAACATATCCTGGGTTAAAATCCCAGATTGTGTAATATCAACGATATTGACCCCGGGTGATAGGTTGTGTTGTGAGGAAGCAGAATGTCGGTCCGGAGAGGAGACCGACTCATCTTCAATCTCCACAGAAGGAGGAGGATAAGGAATATTAGGGGACTCCTTTTGTACAACCAAATCTTGTTGAAAAGGTTTGGAGGAGGTGGGAGAGGGTTTAGCAGATCCCCGTGGCCCTGGAGGGGGAAGATCAACATTTGCCGATTTTTGAGAATCGGTAGATGGAGTGTGTGGATCGGCCGAATGTTTCCTAAGACTCTTAGAACGAGACTTAGGAGGGGATTTTGAGCCCCGTCGCTTAACAGAAATAAGGGGGATAATGACCTGGGTAGCCACCGACGGATTTGTCAGCGACAGAGTCATAAGAGCAAGTGCGACGTTGTCGGTGGCCTTTTTCTTTTTAATAGCCACCGACTTAGCTCGGGAAGGTTTTGGGGGAGAGGGGACCACCGATTTGGATGGCTTTGGAGAAGATGAAGGCCTTTCGGATTCACCTTCGGCAAGCGTTCCCCAAATCGGATTGGGAGAAGAGATGAAAGAAAGCAGACCTGAGGTGAGCGGAGAGTCGGTTGGCTTCGCTGGTTTGAAAATAGTTTGCTTGCTAATTTGAGAAATTGGCAAGTCAAACTTGATCATCGGCTCGGGGAGAGCAGCATCGGCACTCAGTTGTGCAGACAGCTTGTGATTGATTATGAGAGGGATGAAGCGAGGAAGTGCCACATTGTGATTCCTGGGAGGTGAGATGGCAGAGACCAGGGAATCGAAGAATACCTGAGCAAAGTCGATCCGTCTCATAAAAATGAGAGCATGAGCAAGACGAGTAATAGCTGCCGGAGATTGATCCCACCCCGAAGTCTTGTGAGAAAGACAGTAGAGGAGGTGAGAAAAGAAGTAGTTCCAAAATGCACCCATATTCTTTCGAAGAAGAGTGCCGGAACCATTGGTTTTGCCCTTGTGCACATAGTTGAGAGCTGCAACGACCTCATCATCTTCTTGATGAGTAGGAAAGGGAGCATACACATTGAACTATGGGATTTTGAGAACCGTGCGAATGTCATCCACCCCAAAGGAAAGATCGGGGTGTTCTTCAGAGGATAGAACAGAAGCAGACACCTGTTGAGAAGTAGAGTCATACTTACAGGTTAGCCAAAAGTTACCAAGGAGCATTTTGCTCATCTTGGTGGATGCAGTGAGAGCATGGCAGATTGGAGATCGTTGGAGAAAGATGGATACTTGGTTGAACTCTGGGTGATCAGCATCCGCAGAGAGACGAGCGACTTGGTTGCAAGCAGGGAAAGTGAGAGATTCACGAGTGAGAGGAGTATCCTTGGAAGCCTTAGTCGATTTGGAGGACGCCATTGAAGAAGAAGAGAGTTGCAGGTTTAGTGATTATGGATAAAGAAGATGAGAATACAGGTAAATAATGAAAAGGAAAGATAAGAGAAGTATTTATAGGTGTGAAAAAGGAGAGGGAACGGGTGGAATTCAAAACGTTTAAAGGTAATGATGGTGCGACGCATACGTGCGTCATGGAAAAGTGCAAGAGCCGAAAAACGGCATGGTGTCAGGTCGTGGACGTCCCATCAACTGGTGCACGAACACTGAAGTGCCACGTGGAGTTAAAGCATTGGGTAACGAAAAGGTGTCGAATGTATTCGGTATGTGTGATGTAGATAAGGATGACACATCATACAAGATACCGAAATAGAGAGGTATCGAAATATGAGAGATACTTCGGTAGGTAGAGATACCGAATGTCGAATACACTTCGGTAACGATAATTTCGGTGGGAAGAGATACCGAAGATATATGCCGAAAGAAAGTAGGCCGAATGTACCGAAGATATATGCCAAAATAAATTTAGTCTTAAAACAAATCTTCGGTACGGAGGTACCGTCAATTATTGGGCAATAGTCAACTTTCCCGTATATATATATATATATTACAATAAATTTAACATACCTAAGGATCCCACAAGGAAGTTGAATCGTGCCTCATCCAGTGGTTTTGTAAAGAGGTCTGCAAGTTGAAGATTTGTAGGAATGAAGTGAAGTTAAATATCACCTTTAGAGATATGATCTCTTATAAAGTGATACCGAATATCAATGTGTTTAGATCTGGAATGCAGCACCGGATTGTTGGCAATGGCTATGGCACTAGAATTGTCACATAGAATTGGTACATGAGAATAAAACTTGTCATAATCTTGTAGTTGGTTTTTCATCCACAAGATTTGAGCACAACAACTTCCAGCTGCAACATATTCGGCTTCGGCAGTGGAAGTGGAAGTGGATACCGAATTCTGCTTCTTACTGGACCAGCTGACCAAATTTCCACCTAGTAATTGACAGCTGACAGTCGTACTTTTTCTATCAACCTTAGACCCTGCAAAGTCAGAATTTGAATAGCCAATTAGATCAAAACCTGAGTCCTTGGGATACCAAAGATCCAGATTCATAGTACCTTTTAGGTACCGAAAAATACGTTTCACAGCCGCCAAGTGAGATTCCTTGGGATTTGCTTGATAACATGCACACAGACACGTAGCATACATGATGTCAGGTCCACTAGCAGTAAGATAAAGAAGAGACCCTATCATTCCTCTATAATTCGTGATATCTACCGATTTGCCGGCAAAATCAACATGAATCTTTAGAGGAGGTGCCATTGGAGTTTTCATGGAAGAGCAATTTTCAAAATCAAACTTCTTCAACAGATCACGAATATATTTATTTTGACAAATGAAAATACCTTCAGAAGATTGTTTAATTTGAAGGCCAAGAAAGAAAGTAAGTTCACCCATCATGCTCATCTCATATTTACTTTTCATGAGAGAGGCAAACTCCTGACAGAGATGCTCATCAGTGGCACCGAAAATGATATCATCCACATAGATTTGAACAAGAATGATATTACCTTTAGTTTTCTTGAGAAAGAGAGTATTATCAAATTTACCTCTGGTATATCGGTTGGAGAGAAGAAAGTCAGACAAGGTGTCATACCAAGCACGAGGAGCTTGTTTCAGACCATAGAGAGCTTTGTCAAGTCTGAACACATGGTAAGGATGAGTTGGATCTTCAAAGCCAGGTGGTTGTTTCACATAGACTTCTTCAGCAAGTTCTCCATTGAGAAATGCACTATTAACATCCATTTGAAAGACCCGGAAGTTTTTGTGAGCAGCATGAGCAAGAAAGATTCTTATTGCTTCAAGTCTAGCGACAGGAGCAAAGGTTTCATCATAATCAATACCTTCCTCCTGCCTATATCCTTGAGCAACAATTTTGGCTTTATTCCGGATTACAGTACCGACTTCGTCCATCTTGTTTTGGAAAACCCACTTAGTACCGATAATGGTCTTACCGAAAGGTCGTGGCACAAGTCTCCATACTTTGTTTCTCTCAAATTGAGACAACTCTTCTTGCATGGCAGTGACCCAACAAGAATCTGCTAGAGCTTCCTCAATTTTCTTGGGTTCGATAATAGAGAGAAAATTCACATAGAGACAAATGTTTCCAACACCTCTTCTAGTTTGGACACCTGCTTGCTGATCACCGATAATTTGATTTATCAGATGATCTTTTGTCCATTTTAGAGCTGTGGGAAGAGGTGCAGGAAATGTGTTTGAAGGTGAAGGATCGGTGGGTATAGGATGTGTGTGATGAATGGGCAAAGTATGTAAGGTGGGTTCGGTGGGAGATGTGGGTTCGGTAGGAGCAATGGGTTCGGTAGCCGGAGAGGGATCTGCCGAACTATGATGTAGGGAAGAAGAAGATACCGAAAATGGAACATAAGGAGGTCCTGAAGATAGAATATTTGTAGATTCTTCTCCAACACAGGAAATAATCCATTCATGAAGTTCAGTATCATCACAAGATAATGAAGATGTATTGTGATCATCAAACTTTACATGTATTGACTCATCAATACATTTTCTTCTTAGATTGTATACTCTGTAGGCTTTAGAAGAGAGAGAATAACCCACAAATATACCTTCATCAGCCTTGGGATCAAATTTACCAAGATGCTCTCGATCATTCAAGATAAAACACAAACAACCGAAAACATGAAGAAAACCAATGTTTGGTTTTCGGTCATAGAAGACTTCATAGGAAGTCTTGTTGTGTCTTTTCACAATGATAGACCGACTTTGAGTGAAACAGGTTGTATTGACAGCCTCATCCCAAAAATAGGTTGGAAGATTTGATTCACTTAGCATGGATCTTGCAGCTTCACATAGCGTACGATTCTTCCTTTCCACAACACCATTTTGTTGTGGAGATCTTACTGCTGCAAAGTTTTGAGAAATGCCTTTGTCACATAGAAAGGCATCCAAGGTAGCATTTCTGAATTTAGTCTCATTGTCACTTCTGATAGATCTGACTAATTGACCGTTGAGAACTTCAGATTTCTTGATAAAGTTGATGATTTCTTCATATGTATCACTTTTGTACCTGAGAAAGAATACCCAAGTGTAACGTGTGTATTCATCAATAATTACAAGAATGTACCTTTTTACACCTAGGCTGGGTGTGTTGACCGGCCCACAAAGATCCATGTGCAGCATCTGTAGAGGGGTAGAGATAGAAAAACACTGTTTTGATTTGAAAGAAGATTTTGTTAGTTTGCCTTTCTCACAAGCTGCACAAAGCTTCTCTTTTGAGAAAGAGATTTTCAGCAAGCCTACAACAAGCTCTTTGTTGGAGAGAGAATTTAACGTCTTGAAGTTGAGATGAGAAATACGTTTATGCCATAGCCAGTTCTTCTTTTCAGAGTCTTCAGAAACAAATCAGATGCTTTCATCTTTAGTTGACTTGTCATTCATATTGATGACGTACACATTGTCCTTTCTAAAGCCAGATAGGACAGTGAGAAACCGTTTATCAGTGATAAGACAATCAATTTCTCTGAAAATCACATAGTAACCTAAATCACATAGTTGACTAATGCTCAAAAGATTATGCATTAGACCTTCCACATAAGCAACTTTGTTGAAAGTAATGGAACCGTTAGAGAGAGTTCCATAACCTTTAGTGAAACCTAGAGAGTTGTCACCAAAAGTTACGGATGGCCCCTTTTCTTTCACAAAGTCTAGAAGAAGAGATTTGTTCCCAGTCATATGTCGTGAGCATCCGCTATCAAGATACCATGTTTGATGATGCCCATAGACCTGCAGACAAGAACAAATTAGTCCTTTGGAACCCGTTTTGAGGTGGGTCATTTAGGGTTAGAAGAAGAAGAATTAGGATTGGTCTGACTATATCTTTCAATACGGTCCTTTGGACAGTCTTTGGCCAAATGAAATGTGTCACCGCAGTTGTAACACTTTCGGTAAATGAATTTCTTCTTTGGTTCAAGAGAAGCAACTTTTACCTTTCCTTGAGGTTTGGATTTAGGAAGTTTGGAAAGGTGAGAGGGAATGGGATAACTATATGGAACGTGAGGGTTATGAGGAGCAGGTCCAAGGATTCCTTTGTAAACAGAAGAAGAAGAGTTGATTGAAATTCCTTTGGACTTCTTTACTTTTAAGGCTCTAGGAATGAAGTCAGTTGTGGTCATGGGAGATTTACCTTTTGAAGAAGGTGTAATCTTTCTTTTGTTAGAAAGATTAACAACAACGGATTTTCCTTTAGAGAGGAGAGGAGCCTCTGTAATAGTATGGGAAGAAGAAGATGAAGAAGAAGAAGAAACTTCTTTTAGTTTTAAGGACATAAGAAGATCATTTACAGGCTTGAATAACTCATTGGAGTCTTGATCTTCTGTTAGAAGAGGCTTGGAAGATTTGGGGGACACAAAGTAACCAAATTTTCTTGAATCACGAAGATCCATGGAGTAAACCGAGTTAGAATCTTCTGAGTTAGAATCATCCCAATCAGAAGAATATGAGGGTAGTTTAGAAGACAGAGGAATATTATGAGTAGGAGAGGAAATGTTTTCAGAAGGAGTACACACAGCATTCTCTTTCCAGTGACCTAAACCATATGTTTCACCAACAACTTGATCTTGAAAAATTTTCTCAAGATTTTTAGAAGAAGTGTTCCATTTGTTTACGGTTTCCTGTTCTTTCTGAAGCTTCTTTAGAAGTTTGTTCTTCTCTTTGGCAAGCACATAGTTTAAAGTCTTCAAGTCATCTAACTCAGTTTTTAGTTTATCAAACTGTTTTAGCTGAGATAGAGAAACTTGGATTTGAGAGGAGAGAGACTTGACTTGAGCATTTGCTCTTTTCTTTGCATCTTTTTCATTGTGAAAAAGTACAGTTAGAGAGTCAAAAGCCTCAATCTTCTCCTCATTAGAGAGAGAGAGTGGAAGGGATGTACCTGAGAAGAAGAAGAAGAAGAGCACTCAACTGTGAAGTCCATCCTTGAGCAGGAGTCTTTTGGTTCTTCATCGAGTTTAGCCATAAGGCATTTACTAGACACTTCCTTCTCACTGTCGGAAGTAGGTTCGTCTGCCCAGTCTAAGGTTTCTGCCATTAAGCCTTTGCCTCTTCTTTGAGAGTTGAAATTTCTTTCTTTTTCCTTTTGTATTTGGCTTTGTATTTGTCAGCTTTGTCGGAAAGCTCTTTGAATGAAGAAGATGGAGAAGGTTTTCTTGGATGCGATCTACCTGTAGAATTAGATCGAAGATTTCTTCTTTTAGAAGAGTTAGAAGAATTAGATTTAGAAATCCTAGAAGGATTGCTTCTACACTCAGATGCAAAGTGGCCTTTTTTACCACATGCATAGCAATCCTCCTTGGATTTGTTCAAGGAGTTTTTAGAAGAAGAAGAAAAATTTCTGTTGCTTTGAAATTTATTAGAAGAGTTCTTTCGGAACTTAGAGAAATTTGCAAGCATACTCATCTCTTCTGTCAAATGATCGACAGAGGGATCTTCTCCTTCATCATCAGCTTCACTTAGATAAGCCTCCGAGGAGTGATTCAGATTTTCATGACTTTCTCTATCTGAATCATCAGAAGGATAGGTTATACGAGGAACACACACAGATTTCTTAGAGCCATCACTTATAAGAGCCATAGAGGTGGCTCTTATTTCTTTGAAGATGGTCTTCCTTTAAAGACAGGTTTGTTCGTGATTATGAAACATACCGTAAAGAGAAGTAAGGGGAAGACTTTCCAAGTCCCTGGAAGTCTTAATGCAAGTGGAAAGGGTATTCCAGAAATCTGGAAGACCGTCCATAAATTTGCATACGACTTCCTCGTTATCAAAAAGTTTTCCAACAAGTTTTAACTCATTTAAGAGACTGTTAAAATGGTTGTAGTAGGAGGGAAGAGATTCTCCTTTTTCATGAGAAAAGAATTCGTATCTACGAACAAGAGAGATTTTCTTAGATTTCTTTACTTCATTTGTACCTTCATACAAAACACATAAGGTTGACCACATCACTTTTGCAGTTTTAAGACTGACAAGAGATTGGTACACTTCATCAGGAAGTGATTGAGCAATGATGGTTCGTACTTTGGAGTCAAGTCCAATAATGCGCCTATCTTCATCATTGAATTCTTTTGTCGTTTTCAAAACATATCGACCAGTGGCAGAATTTCTTTCCTCCTCTGACGAGTCATCGGAAACTTGAAAAAGATCGTCCTTTTTCTTTTCTTTATCCTTAGGAGTTTTGACAAATCTATCCCAGACTTTTGGGATAAGAGGACCTTCACTAAGAATGGTTAGATAACGACTGTCAGCTCCTTCCAAGAAGAGCATCATCCTACTTTTCCATAAGGAGAAGTTGTTCGAATTGAACTTAGGAGGTTTGACAGTAGATCCATTGTCAGAGTAGGAAGAGTTTTGAGAAGAAGACTCAGGTTTTGTAGAAGGAGATGCCATTACGGATCTGGTTTATTAAATTAAACCAACCGCTCTGATACCACTTGTTAGTCCCAAAATGGCACAACAAGTATTGTAGAAGGGGGGGGGTTGAATACAATACTTAAAATTACTTAATTTTAATTCTTTTATTGATATGAAATATCAAGAATTACACAAAGAGAAATAAATACTGTTGCGGAAAAAGATTAGTTAAGAACTAATCTAAACAATCTAACACTTAGAAGATATTAAAGAACACAAAGACTTAATCTTAGAGAGACAAGGAAAACTATCAACCTGCTTGAAAACTTGTGAATCTGAATTCTTGAGTTGAAAGCGTAAGTAGCAAGGTGCTACCTCCATCCTTTATATACTATCCAATGTAATGAGTGCAAAGGACATATAGAAGTAAAGGCATGGGTGGTTGAGATATTGTCAATAAATTATAAGATATTTGATGTGACATGTCATAACACAAAAGGTAACTTTTGTGCTATGAAAGTACAATATCTATTATAAAATATTCAAGGGACAATCTTTTTGAGATCAAAAAGAAAATAAACATCTAATCAAATTAAGACTAAATGATAATCTTCTCAAGGAAGAAAGAAGTTTCCATTCCCATTGTCAGAAGATCATTGGGAACGAGGAAGTATGTCAAATCATGAGGGTTTAACATAAATGCTCTTACAAGATAAAGAAGCAATCTGTAAGAGGAACACTACCGAAAGAGAAATTCGGTAACAGAGGTATGTGCCGAACAAAGGTAGTTCGGCACAAAAGAGAAGGTATGTCGAACAAAGAATCGGCAAGGGTATGTTCTGCCGAACAGGAATCGGCAGACTAGGCTTAGTTCACTTTTGAAGTTCATCTCAATCCGCACTGTATATTTCCTTCATGTTGAATTCGGTTTATCTTCGACTCACCGATATGTTTAACTAACTAAGTTAGTACAAAGAACCACAAATCAAAATACAAGGTTCAAACATCAATAAAGATTAAGGAAATGTTATCTTTAAATCTTAGATGACCCAACATATATTAGCGACCAAATTTTAGTGACAACTTTTTCTATTGTTACTAATGTTGAAATTAGTGACCAAAAAATGAGTCGTCACTAAAATTTTCGTCACTAACTAATGTTTTTCTTGTAGTGTGTGGACACCCGGGGACGTGCATACATATTCATAATGAATATAACACATGTATGGAATTGCACGTAAAAAACGGTTAAAACGAAAAAAATATATATTTCGAGATGGATTTCATATCGAAGAACACGAAATTCTCGTTTTTTTGATGTAATTTGTTAATTAAAATATTAGTAATTTTTAAGATAATTTATTTTAAACTTTAAGGGGGTAAATTTTTTTTAATTAAAAATAAAAATAAAAAGTCAAACAACTTAGGCGTTGATTCAAATTTCCAATTTTTTCCTTAATCATTTCTCAATTAATCTTATTACGTTTTAACCATTGATTAGTTTTCTAAGTTTTGATCAATTCTTAAGATTTGTCCTCATGTGCACAATGAAAAATGAGTTTTCATTTGAACATACCCCTATATAATATATATATATATATATATATATATATATATATATATATAGAGAGAGAGAGAGAGAGAGAGTAAGGTTCAGGGGAGAACCTCAAAAAAAGGGAAAATTGAGGAACACTTTGGTAGCCTTCATCTGGACATTATGTACTTGTGCATACAAGTAATTTGTAACATGCTCACGTCCATGTGCACAAATGCATAATGCACACATACATAGAAATCAAAAAATAACTTAATTCACTTGTATGCACAAGTGTATACCATACAAATGAAAGACTACCAGTGTGTTCCTCAGTTTTTCATTTTTTTAAGGTTTTCCCCTGAAACTCCATCTCTCTCTCTCTCTCTATATATATATATATATATATATATAGAGAGAGAGAGAGAGAGAGAGATGGAAGATCATGTGAGAATGATATATATTTAAAAGAATAAGAGAATAATTGTAGGTCAATCATTTCATTAGATAATAAATTAAATAATTAATTATAAAAATAAATAAATAAGGGTACAAAAATAATTTAGTTATATAAAAGTTATTTTAGGTATTTATTTAATAATATATTTTTACTATATTTGTGAATTTAATATGATTTAAATTTTTATTTAATAATTTTTTTATATTAAATTCATTTAAAATAAACATATTTAATTTTTCATTTAAAGATTTCATTTTTTTATTTAAAACAATAACTAAAAAAATTATATTTTTTTTTATCAAACGCATATGTAATTGACAATGAATTAATTGTTTTTCAAAATGTTTTCCTAATTATATGTGATTTAATATTTGAAAAACAATAATTTAAATTAAACATTGAAAAGAAAATTAATGAAAACAGAATCATATGTAATGTGTACCAAAACACATAAAAATGTATAAAATCATATGTACTTCAAAACGTAATTCATAATTTTTCACCAAAATCACATGTGGTTCACAATGAATTAATTTTTTTTTCAAATTATTTTCTAATCATATGTGATTTAAAATTTGAAAAACAATAATTTAATTTAAACATTGAAAAGAAAAAAATAATAAAAACAGAATCATATGTGATGTGTAGCAAAACACATAAAAATGTATAAAATCACATGTACTTTAAAACGTAATTCATAATTATTTAATCAAAATCACATGTGATTCATAATGAAACTTTGTTTCAAAATGTTTTCCTAATCATATGTGATTTAAAATTTGAATACCAATGATTCAAATTAAACATTGAAAAAAGAAAAATAGTGAAAACAAAATCATATGTGATGTGTAGCAAAACAAATTTAAAATGTATGAGATTACATAATTCAAAATGTAATACATAATTTACACATATCACTTGTAATGTTGCAAATAACTTACATTTCTTTTGTACTATGATCAATATCACATATGATACATTGAAGAAAATTAGTGAATCTTTTTTAGAAAAAAAAATGTCGATTACTTGCAGATATCGCATGTGATTTTTGATGAAAATTATACAAAATTCTTAAATAAACTAATTCATTAAAAATAAATATTTAAAATGAAAAACTAAATCACACTTATTTTAATGTTGTAAAAAATAATGAGTAAATAAATAAGAAATTAATCATGCTTAAATCATGAAAATTAAAAAAAAAAATCATAAATAAATACCTTAATTAAATTTATTACATAATCTATATATAGATAAATGAGTTTCCATATATAATATGTATACAACAAATGACACATATGCCCTTTTGGATGATTTTTAAGAAAATTTTATTTAAGGTATTATTTAATAAAATGATTGGTCCAGAATTATTTTATTATTATTTTAAATATGTATCATTCTCATTTAAACCCGACTCTCTCTCTCTCTCTCTCTCTCTCTCTCTCTCTATATATATATATATATATATATATATATATATATATATATATATATATATATATATATATTAGTACATTGTCAATATAACAAAAGAGTAAATTAGAATTAGGTCCTTGTAGGTTACACAAAATTAAATAACTTGTTCCTATAAAAGTAAAAAGACAAAAATACCCTTAACTTAACAGAAAAAAGTTAACATAGTTAATTCGAGGGACCATTTTGAAAGCAAAATGCAAACCACTGGGACCAAAATTATAGTTTACTCTAGACCTGCCAAACGTGTCGGGTCGGGTCGGGTTCGTGTCAGGTTCAAAGTTAAACGGGTTGAAAGTGTCTAACCCTAACCCGACCCGTTTAATAAACGGGTCAGAAAATCCCAAACCCTAACCCGACCCGCCTAATCCGTTTAACATTTATAAAACAAAAAATTAAAAATCAAAAGTTCACAAAAAAATACAAATACAAAATTCAAATTAAAGCATTAATAATCCAAATTTTATAGTTCAAACTTATAAATTCTAACAAAATCAAAAAAATTAAAAATCCAAAGTATTAAAAAAACTTAATTTATATATATATATATAGGGGTGGTATCAATTGGAAACCAAGTTTCATTGGAAACTTTGGAAACCAAATTTCAGCCATTAATCTTTATAATCAATGGTTAAGATTAATTTGAATTATATATGGTAGTAAATTAATTAATCTATTAATAATAAATAAAAATAATAGATGAAAAGGGTAAATATGTCTTTTGATTTTGTGTCTCAAATATGGCAAGAAATGTTTATTTTATTTAGATTACTTGAAACCAAAATAAAATTTTCCACACAATCTAAATTTTGTTATTTTTTTACTATGAAAATGTGGAGCATTTGTCTTTTCATCAAAAAATTTATTTTTCTTTTAAAATGTAAGATTTTTTTTAGTTTCATTTTATTATAAAATTTCCCACGCAATATAATATTGTGATGAAACAGAATGAATTTGTGGATTACAGATTTCATTGGATTACAGATTTCATCAGGTTCATCGTGTTAGCATTATTGTTTCATAATGAAAATAGATTCATCAGGTTCATCGTATTAGCATTATTGTTTCATAATAAAACATGATGAATTTGTGCCATTTTTGTTAACTTCCCATTTTTGTTTCATTACCTGTTCAGTTGCATATTCGTATATGAAAATAGATTCATCAGGTTCATCGTGTTAGCATTATTGTTTTATAATGAAAATAGATTCATCAGGTTCATCGTGTTAGCATTATTGTTTCATTATTACCATATATAAGTTAAATTAAAATTAAATAATTTACCTAAATTAAATATCTCATTTTTAAATTAATCAATGATTATTATTACCATATATAAGTTAAATTAAAACTAAATAATTATTAATATAATAATAATAACAGTTACCATATATATTATGAAATAATGTAAAAGACAAAAATAACCTTTTCAATTAAAAATAAAAATAAAAATAAAAAAAAGAAATTCACTGATTGGTTGATTTCGGTTTCCAAAGTTTCCAATGTAATACTGGTTTCCAATTGATCGCCCCCCTATATATATATATATATATATATAGTGTTTGGTTCATTTGAGAAATGGTAAATATATGAGAAATAAAGAAGTAATCATAGTCATTCATATGGTCAAAATCGAATTTGACTAGTCAAATATTGCGGCTTTGACCGGTCAAAAGTTGCGGCTTTGACTGGTCAAAAGTTGTGACTCTCCCAAAAATAGAAGAACAATTTCGTAAATTTTACAAAACACACGGGCTGTGTTCATATATGAACATGTATAATTCACATATGAACTATATGTTCATATATGAACCAATGCAATTCACAACTGAACTCTTTTAACTGATTCATATATGAACCTTTGTAATTCATATATGAATCAGTTGAACTAACTAACAGATTCATATATGAACTTTTGTGATTCATATATGAATCTGTATGAATCACAAAGGTTCATATATGAATCTGTATGAATCACAAATATTCATATATGAACCTTTGTGATTCACAAAGGTTCATATATGAATCAGTTGAACTAATTAACAGATTCATATATGAATCTTTGTGATTCATACAGATTCATATATGAACTCATCCCGTGTATTTTACGAAATTACCCCTCTACCTTCTATAGACCACATAAGGAATTATCCGGTGCTTCGCGGTCAAAGCCGCAAATGTTGACCAGATGAATGGCTAAGATTACTTCTCTATTTCTCATATATTTACCATTTCTCAAATGAACCTCTCCCTATATATATATATATATATATATATATATATATATATATATATATAAACGGTTTATTCGGCTCATTTTCGAGTTGAAATTTTTTACCTTAACCTTACCCGTTTAATTTTCGTGTCGTGTGGTGTCAACCCGTTTACTTAAACGGGTTGAAATGTATTACCCAAACCCGTTTATTTTATGTCGAGTTCGTGTCGGGTTAGCGTGTCGTGTCAGTTTTTGTCAGGTCTATTTTACTCTTAATAAAGAGTAAACTTCAATTTTGGTCCTTGAGGTTTAGTAAAAAGTCTGAAAAATAGACTTGAACTTTGATAAGTCTAGAAATCATTCTTATGGTTTTTATTTTACCCTGAAAGTGGTCTCTGATCACCAAATATGTTTATTCTCTCCATTATAGCGAGAGGTATTTCAGTCTTTTCATCAAAATATTTAATTTTCTCTTTAAAAAATAAAATGAAATTGTATTATATATTTTCTTTTAAAAAATAAATAATATGTTATTTTTTAAAAGAAAATTAGTTTTTTTAGTTAAAAAGACTTAAATACTCTTCCTCTAACAGAAAAAATAAACAAAATTAATAACTTCGGACCACTTTTAAATGAAAATGAAAACCACAATAACGTTTAGAATTATCTAAATTTGGGTCCGCATTCATACTTTTCACTAAACCCTCAAAATTTAAGGTTTATTGGGGGGGACCCAAGGCCCCGTGGCCCACTTTTGTGGACCCTACAAGCCATCCCTCTACAAGCTTGCATCGAAAAAGACATCATGTCTCCCCCCGGATTCGAACCCTAGTACGGAAACCCCAGGTAGAATCGTTTACGGAAGAGAGGTGGCCACTAGGCCAAAGACCTAGTGGTTACCCTCAAAATTCAAGGTTACTCTATATCACGAAAACAACCCCTAAAGGCCTAAACAGTTTTTTGTTTATTTATATTATTACCTTAAATATGTACATGTTTAATACATGATTTTAGAGAAATTAATTCAAATACCCATTTTACCCTCTTTAGTTGGTTTTTTAGCAATTTCTCTCCATCCTTTACCAAAATATCACTACATACGCAATTGCTATGTCTGCAATTACGGACCTAGGTCCGTAAAATCATGCCCACGTCCACAATTTTTTTTTTTTTTAAATTGATCAGTTATGTTTTTTTTTTCGTTTTTTGTGTCTTTTTAGGTTTGCAATTGCTAGGTCCGTAATTGCAAATATAATGACATTTGGATAAAAAGGATAGAAAAATAGCTAAAATACTAATTTTTTAGTATACGGCTATTTGGATAATGATCTTTGTTTTTTTATTTGCATCTTTTTGTGTTTGAGCCTAACAAGGTGTTGACTGTTGACTACTTTTTGTGTGCCAATCACATGCTTTTATTTTAAGTAAAAATGCTTTTGCTTTTAGAGCATCTACAGTGCAAGTTTATCAGAGTGGAAGGACAGGTTCTAAACTTTTTACTACTATTGGGAGGAACCGGTACAATGCCACCTTAGATCAAAAGGTTCATCTGTAAGAGCATCTACAGCGCAAGGTTTATCAGAGTGGAAGGACTGGTTCTAAACTTTTTACTACCATTGGGAGGAACCGGTACAATGCCACCTCAGATCAAAAGGTTCATCTGTGAGGACCGGTCTTTCCTTCACAAATGGTGGGGCCACTATTAAAATAATTATAATAAATTTATAATTTAGGTTTTTGTTTTTGTTTTCTTTACTTTATCACACCAAATTAATTAGTTTTTATAAATAAAAAATTATAAATTATAAAAAAACTAAATTTTCTTTCACAAGCGTCAACAACTATTTTCCTTTCAAAAAACCTCAACGATTATTTTAAAATATGTGTCATTTTATATTAAGTTGGTTTAAATTTTATAGTCATTATTATATACTGTTTAAATTATTATAGTTTTTAATTATTATCTTATAATTTCAATAAGTAGTTTTTAACTATAAAAATAATAATAATTATTTTTATTATTATTATAGTTTTTTATTATTTAAACTATGGACCGGTTCATGATTGAGAGTAAAAGGTTTATGAAATGTGTATGAAAGAGTAAACTGATATGGCTGTAAGAGAAAATTGATGTGGCAATGTCATGAACCTCTAAGAGCATCCACAGTGTACGAGTTTTTCACCAAGGTTTTTCATAGTTTTTTTCTTACACATTATTGTCACCTCAACAACTTAAAAACCTTTATATACCTCCACTATGTGAAAAACCTCATCCAAACTTTTTCATTACTTTTTTAAACTATTCAGGGTCCCACAATTTTAACTTTATATCATTTTTATTCTTATTTATAAAAATAAATATATTAAAATTCATACAAATACATAAAAGTATGTACAATAAAATTAATAAAAATTAGGTTATTAAGAAATATATAAAAGTTGTATATAAAAAGTATGTAAAATAAAAATTAAAAAATGTTAAACTTAAAAGTATGTATAACCGAAAATAAAAATTGGGTCATTAAGAAATCTGTTAGAATTGTATAAATATGTCAAATTTGAGATATTATTTTAAAATATAAAAATATAATTACTTTCATTATGTATTTATTTAATAATTATATTTAAATAGGATTACTTTAAATATATTAATAAATAAAACTGATTAAATACGAAACTTTTATAAAATTCTATAAAGTTAAAACTGATTAAATACGAAAAAGTTACGAAAAAGAAGGTCGTGCAGTTACGAGCTATGACGAAAAACCTCATTTGAAAAACCTCTCCACTATATGAAAAACCTCAAAAGGAGGTTTTTGCTTTTTGAAAAACCTCCAAAAAAGCTCTAAAAAAGCTCTCAACGAGCACATTATGGATGCTCTAAGGAGGTTCATGATTGTGGATGCTCTTAGCTGGAGTGATTGTTGGCTCTCTTTTATGTCTTTTTTAAGATAAATCGTAATAATATAAAAAAGATACTTTTTTTTGTTAATTGTAACAATCTGGGCTAATTTATGCATACCTCGACTAAATTTAATAAACTTAGAGAATAATTAAAAAATTCTTAAGTGGTTTTGTTGGACTCGAACCAGTAACTTTTAAAAAGAATTCTGAAAAACCCAAACCTTATTTTCAATTAAGCTAACTCCACAAGTGTTCTGAAAAGGGCAAATTGCATTAAAAAGTAGTGTACTTTCAAATAATTTCTATTTTAAGTAATATACTTTCAAAACCTTCATTTTGGTACCTCAATTACAAAATATCAAACTTTTAAGTACTTAGTTTATCTAATAACTTATAAATGCTGACTAGGATTAGGTTTTTATTGATGTGACATTGTTTATTTATTTTATTAAATGCCAACTAAGAAAAAAAATCCACCTCATTTTTTTGTTTTGTAAAAATTTATATTTTTTAATTTAGAAAAATTCACTTCATTTTTTTATTTTATTTTTTTGCAAAATTTATACTTTTTTAATTAATAAAAAGTTAACGTCATTTTTTTGCAAGATATGTCTTTTTTTTAATTATGAAAATCTAAATCACTATTTTTTTTTGGTGAAAGCTATAAAACTTATAATCTTTTTTAAAATTATTGTAAGTCTTTTAACGATTGTCATTTTCGAAATATTTTTAGGCTTAATATTTGTTGAAATTTTTATTAATTAAACGAGACCAAAATAACAAAAACTTTGAGAAGTTAATAAACAAAATATTGTCAATAGTTAAATATGTTTACAAAAATGCCATAAGATCGGTATATTCCATAATAAAAAGGGGGCAATAACATAACACCGCTGTCAACTATAAACCAAAATATTATGATAGATGTTCAATCAATGTTGCATCCGGCTCCACTTAGATCTTTTAGATGGAGTTTCTTCACTTTCTCTTGCTTCAACTTCAAATAAGAAAAAAAAAATCACGTTATTTACCTAATGACTTTTGAATAACAACTCGGGCAAATTTAAATAATATATATATATATATATATATATATATATATATAAAGAATCACAAGGTTCACTTACCACGATCGATGGAACTTCGGTTCGGTTCGTTTCGGTTCAGTTCATTCTACGGTTCGGTTTCGGTTAGGGTAACCAGATATCCGCCTCATGCAGTTCGGTTCACATTTTTTTTATTAACTGAACTGAACCAAACCGTGAACACCCCTACCTGCCATGGACTTTTCCTTCATCATTTGTTTTCAAATTTGTATCTACATGCACATTGTTCCTATTATTAGCACCGCTAATGTTGCTGCTATCAATTCTATTGATCAAAGGATGATAGATCGATCTCTTCACCCTACTCACCTACTATTGTAACTTAACAACATTTCTCTACACCTACCTTAGCAACCTGTTGCCTCCCTCTCTTTTAACCATTTGGTGGAGAGCTTAGTTATCCACCAAATCAAAAATACAACGGTAAAATAAACAAATGACAACAAGGTAAACAGGAAACCCCCCGAAACGTAAGGTAGGTAAATAGAGAGAGTTTGATGGGAAAAACGCGTCACAACGGTAACAATAAATGCGGAATAAACCTTCGTTGGACAAAATTTTCCCTACTTATATGAACCTTTGAGGATGCAAACAAATAGAGTATACTAAATGCAATGATAATCAACTAGCAAAAAAAAATAAGCAACAACCAAGCATACACGAATTTTAGCGTGGAAACCTCTCAAGGTGAGAGTAAAACCACGGGACCCTTAGGCCGCTTAAAGTCCACTACCACCAATAAACAATACAAAGAGTCTTATCTAGATAGAACTAGAGGCACACCATAATCATCATACTCTTGGAACAAATCATCAAGAAGTATGGAATCAAAACCAAAAGAAAAGAGGAAGAAATATCACCCAGAAAAACAGCAGATTGTCGAACATAAAAAGAGTGACCTCCTGATCTTCAAAACCGATCTCCACCGTTCAGAATGTAGATAAAGATGTCATGAAGCTAATTTCAAAACATCACGACGATCCGACGGTTCAAACTCCGGGAAAAGGCAAAACGGAGCGGCTGCGCTTTGCTGAAAATTGTAGACGGAAATTCTCTCTTTTCTCTCTTTTTGTATTTTATGGACTTTCACTTTTTTTCATATCATAAAACCCTAGGATACAAGGAAATAAATAGCTTGTATCGGGCCACTCTTGTTGGGCTATTTTAACTAATCCTCATGGGCCAGAAATAATTAAAACATAAAACCCAACAAATCTCCCCCTTTCTGCCTATGAGGAAGAGTTCGCCACCCCGACGATCCCACAACATACCTTCAGCTTTTCACTTGCCAAAACCTTTGTCAACATATCAGAACCATTATCATCGGTATGAACTTTATCAAGTTCAAACATCTTGTCTTCAAGAGCATCTCTAATCCAATGATACCTCACATCGATATGCTTTGTTCTTTTATGAAACATAGAATTCTTAGCAAGGTGAATCGCACTTTGATTATCACAAAAAACCACGTAGCGTTGTTGCATAAAACTGAGCTCTTGCATGAATCGTTTCAGCCACAGTAGTTCTTTGCACGCTTCTGTTGCCGCCATATACTCAGCCTCAGTGGTAGACAAAGCAACACACTTTTGCAACCTTGATTGCCATAACACAACTCCCCCTGCAAAGGTCATCAGATATCCAGAAGTGGATTTCATGTTGTCCTTATTTCCTGCCATATCAGAATCAGTGTACCCAACAAGCATTGGCTCCCCATTTCCAAAAGTTATACCCAATTTGGAAGTACCACGTAGATATCTGAGAATCCACTTAACTGCTTCCCAATGCTTCTTACCTGGGTTCGACAGAAAACGACTAACAACACCTACTACATAGGCAATATCAGGTCGTGTGCATACCATCGCATACATCAGACTCCCAACAGCTGATGCATATGGAATTCGATCCATCTCTTCAATCTCCTTATTTGAAGAGGGACAATCTTTATCAGTTAGATTAAAGTTGGTTGTTAGAGGTGAACTAACCACTTTAGCTTTATCCATGTTGAATCTGCGAAGCACCTTCTCGATGTATTGCTTTTGTGACATGTGCAACTTCTTAGAAGCTCTATCTCGAGTAATTCGAATGCCAAGAATCTGTTTTGCTGGCCCTAAGTCTTTCATAGCAAAAGACTTGCTTAATTCTAAATTCAACTGGGTAATTCTTTCTGCATTCTTGCCAACAATCAACATGTCATCAACATATAGCAATAAAATAATGAAATCATCATCACCAAACCTTTGGAAGAAAACACAGTGATCTGAAGTAGTCTTCCGGTAGCCTTGCTTACCCATGACTGACTCAAATTTCTTGTACCACTGTCTTGGTGCTTGCTTCAAACCATAAAGACTTTTCTGAAGTCTACACACATAATCTTCTTTGCCCTTAACCTGAAAACCTTCAGGTTGCTCCATGTAGATTTCCTTGTCCAAGTCACCGTGAAGGAAAGTTGTCTTCACATCCATTTGCTCAACCTCAAGATCAAGGCTAGCAGCTAAACCAAGAATCACCCGAATAGAACCCATCTTCACGACTGGAGAGAAAATCTCTTCAAAATCAATACCCTTTCTTTGACTGAACCCTTTGACTACCAATATAGCCTTGTACCTGGGCCGTGAGGTATGCTCTTCAGTCTTCACTTTGTAAACCCACTTGTTCTTCAAAACTTTCTTGCCTTTAGGCAACTTCACCAACTCAAAGGTATTGTTCTTATGCAAGGAAGTCATCTCGTCTTGCATGGCTTCAACCCACTCTTTCTTGTGATCATCTTCCATGGCTTCTGCATAGCACTCGGGCTCTCCCCCATCAGTGAGTAAGACATACTCATCAACAGAAAAACGGGTGGAAGGATGACGATCTCTCGTAGAGCGCCTAAGTGGGACAAAGGTTGGAATATTCAGTACTGGTAGCTCTAGATGAAAGTCTTCATCTGTCTCCAAGTGCTCTGGAGCATCAACATCATCAGTACCATGTTGTTCATCATTCTGAACACCATCTCCATCAAGTGTATCAACATTCTTAGGAAGAACCGGATCTAAATCAGTAAGATCATCATTATGTTGAGGACTCGTATCTTCCTTCCCAATATCTTTCAAATTTGATCTTCCATAAAAATAACATCTCGGCTTCGAATAAGTTTCTTCTGAACTGGATCATATAATCTATAACCGAACTCATCTTGGCCATAACCAAGGAATACACATGGCTTAGTCTTCACATCAAGCTTTGATCTTTCATCTTTGGGAATATGCACAAAAGCCTTGCATCCAAAGACCCGTAAGTGACGGTACGAAACATCTTTACCACTCCAAACCCTGTCAGGAACATCAAAAGACAAAGGAACACAAGGAGTTAGATTAATAACATGTGACGTCGTATTCAAAGCTTCCCCCCAAAAGGATTTTGGCAATCCTGCATGTGACAACAAACATCTGACACGTTCGGCCAATGTTCTGTTCATCCGCTCTGCTAATCCATTCAATTGCGGTGTCTTGGGAGGACTCTTTTGATGTCGAATACCATGTTCTCTACAATAAGCATCAAATGGCCCTATGTATTCACCTCCATTATCTGTTCAAATACACTTAAGTTTCTTCCCAGCCTGTCTCTCAACCGAGGCATGAAATTGTTTAAACACCTCAAATACTTGATCTTTAGATTTTAAGGTATACACCCATACCTTTCTCGAATGATCATCGATGAATGTGACAAAATAAGAGCAACCACCAAGTGTCATAGTATTCATAGGACCACAAACATCGGAATGTACCAAATCAAGTATGTTCTCCTTCCTAGAAGGAGGATGTCTCTTAAACGAAACCCTGTTCTGCTTACGTGCCAGACAATGAGAACACTTCTTTAGATGAATATCATGCACATTAGTTAACACATTTTTCTTCAATAGTAGAGACATCCCCTTTTCACTCATGTGACCAAGCCTCTTATGCCACAACTCAGTCATATCAGTATTCACCACTGCATTGACCATGTCTTTGGAGATCTTTGGATGTGCCATGTATAACTTTGAACATCTTTTACCTCTTGCCATGATCAAGGAACCACGAGTGAGTTTCCATATTCCGTCACCAAAGATGTTTTTGTAACCTTCATCATCAAGTGAGCCCGTGGAGATCAAATTAAGTCTAATATCTGGAACATGTTTTACATTGTGTAAAACCAACTCCATTCCAATGTCAAACTTCAAACAAACATCCCCGACGCCAACAACCTTTGATAACCCATTATTACCCATCTTGACGTTCCCAAAGTTACCTGGAGTGTAAGATGAATAAAACTCTCTCTGTGATGTTACATGACACGTAGCACCACTATCAACAACCCAACTCGAATCATCATGTGCAAGGTTGACCATATCATGATCACAACAAATAAAGAACTCTTCGGTAGTAGTGTTAACTTCGGCATTGTCATTACCACCATCATCTTTCTTTTGGTTGTTCTTTTGATTGTTGTAATTGGCCTTCTTGTTCTCCCTTTTCAACTGTCTGGAGAACCGTGTTGTGTGCCCTTTTCTACCATAGTGATAGCACTCAAAATCACCAAACTTTCCTTTGGATTTACTGCGATGCTTCCCTTTGTTACTCGGACCTCTACTCTGACTTCTCCCCCTGCTTTCTGTGACCAAGACTTCTGAGTGTGAAGAGGAAGCTTGTGACTTTCTTCTCATCTCTTCATTTAGGATACTTCCTTTAGCCAATTCCATGGAAATAACACCATCGGGTGCGGAGTTGGACAATGATGTCCTAAAAGTCTCCCAAGAGTCCGTAAAGTACCAAGGATCCACAAGCCTTGGATTTCATCTTCAAACTTGATACCCATTCCTGCAAGCTGATTAATAATTCCCTGAAATGCATTCAAGTGATCAGTGATAGGAGTTCCATCATGGTACTTAAGTTGGATCAATTTTTTAATCAAGAATAACTTATTATTCCCAGTCTTTCGAGCATATAACTGCTCAAGCTTGTTCCACAGAGTACGAGCATGAGTCTCCCCACTAATATGGTTCAAAACATTATCATCTACCCATTGCCGAATATACCCATAAACCTGTCTGTGCAAAATATTTCATTATGGATCTGTTATATTCTCAGGTTTGTCGGTTGAAAAAACAGGCAAATAAAAATCCTTCACATAAAGAAGGTCTTCCATCTTTCCTTTCCAAACATGATAATTTGAACCATTTAAACTTATCATCGTACTTGTATTTGCTTCCATCGTTCAATCAAGTCAAACTCAAAAACGATAACCAATACGCTCTGATACCACTCTGATGGGAAAAACGCGTCACAACGGTAACAATAAATGCGGAATAAACCTTCGTTGGACAAAACTTTACCGACTTATATGAACCTTTGAGGATGCAAACAAATAGGGTATACTAAATGCAATGATAATCAACTAGCAAAAAAAATAAGCAACAACCAAGCACACACGAATTTTAGCGTGGAAACCTCTCAAGGTGAGAGTAAAACCACGGGACCCTTAGGCCGCTTAAAGTCCACTACCACCAATAAACAATACAAATAGTCTTATCTAGATAGAACTAGAGACACACCATAATCATCATACTCTTGGAACAAATTATCAAGAAGTATGGAATCAAAACCAAAAGAAAAGAGGAAGAAATATCACCCAGAAAAACAGCAGACTGTCGAACATAAAAAGAGTGACCTCCGGATCTTTAAAACCGATCTTCACCGTTCAGAATATAGATAAAGATGTCCTGAAGCTACTATCAAAAAATCACGACGATCCGACGGTTCAAACTCCGGTAAAAGGCAAAACGGAGCGGCTGTGCTTTGCTGAAAATTGTAGACGAAAATTCTCTCTTTTCTCTCTTTTTGTATTTTATGGACTTTCACTTTTTTTCATATCATAAAACCCTAGGATACAAGGCAATAAATAGCTTGTATCGTGCCACTCTTGTTGGGCTATTTTAACTATTCCTCATGGGCCAGAAATAATTAAAACATAAAACCCAACAAAGAGCTATTAGATTTAAAGTGTAAACCCAGAAACGTAGGTTGTTAGTTATGAAGCTTAAGTCAAATTCAAAAAGTAAACCCAAAACACAGAAACGAATCATAATATGCCATAAACCCAAAACACAGAAACGAATCAAATGAGTTATGAAACTAAAAGCCTCTTTACTAAATACGACAAAACCGTAAAAAAAAAAGTTGGAGATTTCAAAAAAAGCCCTACCGATTGGTAATGCATAAGAGAGTCAAGGAACTCACATACCTAATAACAGAAGGTCCGATTGGTGAAGACGAGGGAAGGGATGGGACGAAGATGCGATGAGGAAGGAGAAAGGGCGTCAAAATCTCCCGATCAACAATTTGGGGGAGGGGTTGGGAGAACTCAATGTTTTAGGGAGATGGATGGTTTAAATTTGGCACGTCATTTATTAAATATACATTACATGTCATAATTATTGCCAAGTCATATTTTTAAAATTTACACATCATCATTAGTTGACCGGTTACCTGATGACCAGGTAAACCAGGTACTTAAAAGTTTGAGAGTTCACACCTCAGGTACCAAAATGATAATTTTGAAAGTATGTTACTCAAAATAGGAATCATATGAAAGTACATTACTTTTTAATGAAATTTGCCGTTCTGAAAAAGCCAAACCTTATTTGTTAAAAAAAATCAAACAAACTAGTATAATTTAGTAAACAAAAAAATTATTTCAAATTCTTATCATTAATTTTTTTCTTAATTAAGATGTCTTCTCGTAAACACAAAAATAAAACCTTGAAATCACTCTAAAATAAAAATAGAAACAAAGTAAATTTTATTTTTAATGTAAATTGCATTTTTTTTCAAGACTTACGGTTGTTTACTTATAACTTAATTAATGAGTTTAAAAGTCTCGGTGTCTTATTCGTTTAGTTCTATATGAGTGTTTCTTTTACATCTTAATCATTAAACCTTTAAGCTAAAATGGCTATATGGAATAAGCGAGGACCCCTCACTTGTCTAGTTGGCCCATTAAGTCATCCCAAATAAATTAAAGCCTAGAAATAATCCAACTCTCTCTCTCTCTCTCTCTTTATCTCCTTCAAACCCATTGGTCTATACAAGGCTTAGGGGCCATTTACCAAATGTTTATCGAGCAAAAGAAATCACCCTCACTTAAATTTATCGTGTAACATTTTGAGCCATGAAAATGGATTGTTGGCATGCGTCTTAAAACAGCCTATCAAACGCTAACAATTCAAGGTGAGTCCATTATGCGATTTTTATGGGATATGTACATGACTATTACAAAGAATTTTATCCATGATATTTGCATGATATGTTTATATGCATATGATGATAAATTGATTGTATTGATGTACATGGTATTCAAGTATATGCATGATATGAAAGATGTTGATGTTGATGTTGATGTTGATAATGATGAGAAATATTATGATGAATTGATATTATTGATATGATATTCAAGTATATGTATAATGTGAAAGATAATGATGATGCATATGATTTACATTGTCACTTACGTAAGATGTATATTGCATGTTATGGTGAGATTGCAATTAAACTGTATGTAACTAGTATGATTTGGTAAGGTTCGTCCACCGTACGGGGTGGGTTAAACATGTAAGAAGGGCTTGCAATTCCGAGGTCTTGAAGTCCTCGCCATAAAATACGCCACATACACAAATAAAAGTGATGAGTCGAAGCCATACTTGCAAAATAATAATTAAAATGTACTAAAACATTATTATGTGTGCATATTGAGATTTGCATTAATCAGTGACTATTGCAAGTAGATGGTATGCAACTAGTATGACTCGACAAGGTTCGTCCATCGTACGGGGTGGGTTGAACATATAAGGAGGGCTTGCAATTCCAATGTCTTGAAGTCCTCGTCCATAGAATACGCCACATACGCAAAGAAAAGTGATGAGCTGAAGCCACACTTGCAAGATAATAATTAAAACACGCTAAAACACTATTATGTGTGCATGTTATCATGAGACAATATTGTATTCACTAAGCTTTTAGCTTATATTATTCATGTATATATCTCAGGTACCGAATGTCATTAGACGATTCGGATGAAGAAAGATGAGACCATGTTTTGGGTCATGCTAGTTTAGATATTTTAATTAGCATTAATTATGTTAAAATATTTTATGATTCCACAATTATGTAATGAATTGTGTTCAACATGTTATATATGTTCGAAAAAATTTAAGTTCGTATTTTATTCAAGGCATAAGTTATTAAGATTGACGTCACGACACTCGAACGAAAATCGGGGTGTGACATGGTGATTAGTCTAATACAATGTAACAAGAGATTACTTAAATGCAACACTCGAAAATTTAGGTAAGTAAAATTCTATGCCGTTGTCATATTTTTTTATGGTTACTTTATGGTTGGTTTGGTATCTAGAACTTAGTGTTTGGGTAGAATCTTTATGAAGAAAATGGCTCAAATGGGTAAAATTTAGGAAAAACTCTCGGTACAGACCGACTATAGTGCCCAACGATAGTCCCCAGTGGCACTATAGCATGGCAGGGTTGTGAGGTTAGGACCAACATTGGTACATCCCAGGCGATTGTGCCCGACGATTATGCCAAGGGGCACTATAGTTAGCAGGATCGCCCAAAGGTGGAAGGCCACGGTACCATTCGGGAGAAAGTGCCCGGCGATAGTGCCACTTGGCACTATCGCATGGCAGGATTACCGTCGGGCCCCAGAGCATTAAAAACTCATTTCCAGGTCCCTACTTCATTTATTCCTCATTCCTACCTCTTTGTTTCTCTATTAATCTCGAAGGGTTTAGAAACTAGGCTAGAAAACACTCCATTTTGGTGGTGGTTGAAGGCATTAAAAGGGATTTAGAGCAAGGATTCAAGTGTGGTTTGTGTAGAGCTTCAAGATCAAGTGTCTTCTCCATTTCTAGAGTTTTCTTGTTTTCTAGGTTTTTTTCGAAACCAAGCAATGTGAGTTCATTCTAACCATTCCAAGACTTTAAACATGTCAAAATACTTTATTTTAATCTCCTAAAACTTTCCTTTTAATATATTATACTTGTCTATGTATTTTGTCACATTTGAATATTTTGGGAGATTTTAGGGGTGTTTGGTTTGTAGAATGGAATTTGATGGAATTCGATTCCATTGAAGGAATTTGACTTTGAATGAATTGGAATGGAATTTGATGGAATTTGACCAAGCGTTTGGTTGGTAGGAATTGGATGGAATTCAATTCTTTCACATTAGCTAAGGAATGATGAATTCCTTGATTTGTGGAATTCAATGGAATTCAAAGGAATCCACCATGATCAATATGTGAACCAAACAAAGGAATTGGAATTTGGTCAAAGGAATTATCCATTCTAATTCCTTCAAAAGCCATGAACCAAACACCCCCTTACGGTTTCACCCATTTGTTAGAAAAATGATGGATCTTCAATGTTGATGTTATAAAAGGGTTTTAATCACATAACTCTTATTATAAACATCATGATACTAGCATATTCCAACCCATCTCTACCTCCATTATTGGGCGAAAGAGTCGAGCATGTGTCGAGAGTGACAATCATCTTCCAACCCAATTATTCAAGAGGTGAACCCTTAAACCGAAATTTCGGCCCATGTTTTGCAGATGGTCAATTCGGTAATGGAGAAGCAACATGAGGCGTTCCTGAAATTGTTGGAAGATAGAGATGCCAGTAACCGGAGGCATGAAACTGTCGTAGAAAATGTTGTTGTAGGTTCTAGGGGTACCAAAAATGCTGTCAGGACTGAATAGAACGTTGTTGCCGATGCTAGGCGGGGTGAGAAAACTTGTAACTACAAGACTTTTTCTGTATCGCAAGCCATCGGAGTTTTCGGGGTCGTACAATCTAGTTGCCTGTATGAAATGGATACAAGAAATTGAACAAGCGTTTAACTCGAGTGACTGTGAAGAGAGTCAGAAGGTAAAATTTTCTTCCCAGATGCTAAGAGGCCCATCTCTCAGGTGGTGGAACATCACCAGGTCCACCGTTGGAGTTGCTATTATCCCACAACTAACTTGGGATATATTCAAGAAGAAAGTTATGGACGGATACTGTAATGAGAGAGCGATTGATCAAATAGAAGACGAGTTCTGGGCTATCAAGAAAGAGAACATGACGGTGAGGGAACACTCCAGTCGTTTCATGGATAAGTTGGACTTAGTGGGCATGTGGCCATAAGTGAAAAAGAGAAAATCAAAACCTATCTCAACGGCTTACCGGCGAACATGATGGCAATGGTCCGAAACACTATGGCCTCCACCCTCCGTGAAACAATTGAGAAGGCGCAATGTAACACCCTGAAAATAGGGATAACAAAATTTTTCGAAAAATGGAAACATGGTATATATATTTGCTTAAGTAATCGAGCCTCCCAAAAAATGGGAAAATATTTAAACCTGTTTAATTACAGTTGTAATATAACGGAAATGGATAACAACCAACTAATCTAGTCTCTATGCTAGAAAGAAGATTACAAAAATGGTGTCATCTATAATCCTGAAGTGTCTTTACAAAAAGTGCACTCTAAAGCACCTTCCCCAAGCTCTCACCCAAGCGCATCTAAACCTACTTTGGAACTGCGCCACTAGAACCTGAGATACACATCGACACCAAACAAGTGTTAGGCCAAAAAACCTAGTAAGCTTGCACAAGAAATATCATATAAAAACAGATATCATTCTTATCAACAGTTAACCAATTTTCATCAAATATGGAGTCAATAGGGGAGACCCATAGCACCAATCAAGTTCCACTCAAAGAGTCGATATACCTTGATGCCAACTACTAAGAGTGACATCCGAATGGCCCGACACATCTGAGGACTACAACCATGGCATTACCCCGAATGGCGGAGGTTTAGGCACATACCGTCATGGTGGCACCCAAGACTACATCCTTCTAGTGTCTACTAACTTGGTTCGTCTAACATAATTTATAGAAGGTCTCAAGGCACATTAACCAAGAATATCTCATTACCAACCATGGGTACAATATCACCATCCCAATCAATAATAAAGCCTGATATTCGACTCGTATGACCACAAATTTCATCATATAAATATGTTACCACCAAATGGTGTTCCAAGTAAGACAACATCCAAGCAACAAGTTATGAACTTCATATAGTCATGGAAAAACATATATAGACATGTATTCATAAGGGAAAACCCCCAAATGCTTAATCATTAAAAATGAACATTTCAAAGTAAGATGTAAGATGATAACAAGTAATAGATTATGATGTGTATCTAGTTTTAACAAAAGATTAGTAAACTCACAATCTAGGTTTTTAGTTAAAACCTAGAAAATAGAAACCCTAGAAGTTGCCAATGAAAGATTTGATGGAGAAGAGTGAGGATCTTAAGGAACGCTTCAATAAATAACCTTGAATGTAGCTTTAATGACCCAATCAATGGGTTTACCAACCAAACCCTAGCAATAAATGGAACAAGTGAAGATTGTCCCAAAAATCTCCCCAAAATGAGTTCTCCCGTTTTTCTAAAGTGAAAAGTGATAAATGAGGGTTTGATTCAAGGTTAAAACATTGTCGCGGACTCCTCATGCCCCGCGGTACCAGGTTGGAGACTATGCCTGGCGACTTTGCCCATGGCATTGTCGCCAAGGCATTGTCGTCGGGGTTGTACCGAGAGTACTCCCCTCCCCGCGACTTTGCCCGGGCGACTATGACATGTGTCATTGTAGCCGGCCAGCCTTGGCCTGTTGTTTGGACTTGAAATAAACGTGTCGATTACCCAAATAATACACAATTAAAGTGTCATAACAAAATAGAAATTTGTAAGATACCATAAGCTTCAATTAACAGGTAAAATGAACGATTTAACTAAGTCCCGATACTTACCAAAATTCCGGTGTTACAATCCTCCCCTCCTAATTAGGATTTCGTCCCCAAAATCTCACCCTAAGCGAACAAATGAGGATAACGCTTCCTCATGTCATCTTCGGACTCCCATGTAACGTTAGCACCACGATGGTGCTTCCATTGGACTTTGACCATGACTACGTCCTTATACCGTAACTTCTTCACTTTTGACTCCAAAATCCCTTCCGGTTCTTCCACGCAACGGTTTCCATTATCTACTCGGATTTCCGTTAAGGGTATAACACTTTCCTACTCGGCTAGGCACTTCCGAAGGTAACACACGTGGAAGGTAGGGTGTATCCTGTCCATTTTCGGTGGTAGATCCAACCGCTACGCTTGAAGGCCAATATTCTCCAATATGACAAAGGGTCCAAGGAAACGAGGGCTAAGTTTCCCACGCTTCCCAAAACGGATAATCCTTTTCCATGGAGATACCTTTAGCATGACATGATCGCCCACTTGAAACTCGACCGGTCTCCTCTTCTTGTCAACGTAACTCTTCTGTCGGTCTTGCACCGCCTTTAGTCTCTCCCAAATTTCTTTCACCTTATCTGCCATTTCTTGAACTATTTTCGGTCCGGCGAATTACTTTTCGCCCGCTTCGAGCCAACAAACCGGAGTTCTACACTTCCGTCCATACAACGCCTCGAACGGTGCCATTCCGATTCTAGAATGGTAGCTATTATTATAAGCGAACTCCACCAAAGGTAGGTGCGAGTCCCAACTCCCTCCGAAATCTATGACACACGACCTCAACATATCCTCTAGCGTCTGAATCGTTCTCTCGCTCTGACCATCCGTTTGAGGATGGTATGCCGTGCTCAGATTTAATCCGGTGCCCAACTCTTTCTGTAAGCTAGCCCAAAAGTCAGACGTGAACCGACTATCTCTGTCAGACACGATAGATTGTGGGACTCCATGCCTCGACACCAACTTGTCGATATAAAGCTTGGCCAATTTCTCCATTGGCAGGGTCTCTCGCATAGCAAGGAAGTGAACTCTTGGTTAAACGATCCACAATCACCCAAATGGTGTCATGACCTTGCAGGGTCTTCGGTAGTTTTGTCACGAAATCCATGGTGATGTTGTCCCACTTTCACTCGGGAATGGCCAACGGTTGCAAACTCATGTGCGGCCTTTGATGTTCTGCTTTAACTTGAAGACATGTGACACACCTTTCCACATAATTGGCCACGTTTAGTTTCATCACTGGCCACCAATAGTTCAACTTTATGTCACTATACATCTTGGTGCTACCGGGATGTATAGAATATTTTGACTTATGTGCTTCCTATAGAAGCAACTCTCGATTTCCACCAAGTTTTGGTATCCAAATTCGTCCTTGGAAAAGTCTAAGTCCCCTACCATCTTCCGTCAAATGTTCACTTTGCTTCACCATGACTTCAGATTTGAGATTTTCTTCCTTGAGTGATTCTATCTGACTCGTCTTGATGTTTTCCAAGAGATCGATACCACATCAATTCTCGTGAGGGGTAACTTTACACCGCCTTCATAACTCTTCCGACTCAACGCATCCGCCACCACGTTGGCCTTACCGGGATGATAGTGCAAATCACAATCATAATCCTTTAGTAACTCAAGCCACCTTCTTTGTCGCATATTGAGTTATTTTTTTTATCGAAAATGTACTTAAGACTCTTGTGATCGGTAAAAAGAGTACATTTCGTCCCATACAAATAATTCCGCCATAACTTCAATGCAAAGACCACCGCCGCCAATTCCAGGTCATGAGTCGGGTAGTTCTTCTCATGGTCCTTTAGTTGCCGTGACGCATAAGCTATCACTTTTCCCCGTTGCATTAGCATACACCCTAGACCCATCTTGGAAGCATCGCTATATACTACGAAATCGTCTGATCCCTCGGGCAGGGATAGGATAGGGGCTTCACACAATTTCTTCTTGAGCGTTTGGAAGGCTTGATCTTGCGCGTCGGTCCAAAGAAACTTGACATTCTTTCTTGTGAGGGAGGTGAGTGGCAAAGCTATCTTAGAGAAGTCTTGAATGAAACGCTGGTAATAGCCGGCCAATCCCAAGAAGCTTCGAATTTCTGTCGGACTCGTCGGCGGTTCCCAACTCATCATCGCCTCGATCTTCGTCGGGTCCACCTTTACCCCGTCCTCCGACACCACGTGGCCCAAGAATTGCACTTATTTGAGCCAAAATTCTCTCTTTGAGAACTTCGCGTACAACTTCTCTTTTCAAAGAACTTCTAGCACTTGACGCAAGTGTTCCTCATGCTCGGCCTCGTCCTTTGAGTAGATCAGGATGTCATCGATAAAGACAATCATGGACTTGTCCAAGAAAGGACGACACACCTGGTTCATCAAATACATGAATACAGCTGGAGTGTTGGTCAAGCCAAAGGGCATGACCAAAAACTTGTAGTGACCGTATCTCGTTCGGAAATCCGTCTTCGGAATGTCCTCCTTCTTCTCTCTAACTTGATGATATTCGGACCGAAGGTCGATCTTTGAAAAACATCCCACGCCTTGAAGTTAATCAAAGAGGTCGTCTATACGCGGTAAGGGATACCTGTTCTTCACCGTGACCTTATTGAGCTCTCGGTAGTCTATACACATTCGCATAGACCCATCCTTCTTCTTTACGAATAGAACCGGTGCTCCCCAAGGTGACGAACTCGGTCGAATGAACCCTTTCTATAGGAGTTCTTGGAGTTGTGTCATCATCTACCGCATCTCCGTCGGGGCCAAAGGGTAGGGTGCACGGGCTATTGGAGCCGCTCCCGGAGTCAGGTCGATTTGAAATTCCATTTGACGTTCCGGCGGTAACCCGGGTAAATCTTTTGAAAAAACATCCGGAAAGTCTTTTACGATCTTCACCTCCTATACCGACTTCTTCTCTTTCTTTGAATCCACCACGTAAGCCAGATACGAAGGGTAACCCTTTGCTAGAAATTTGCGGGCCTTAAGAGAGAAGATGATAGGGTTACTTCTCTTCCCTTTGTCCCCGTAGATGGTGACTACACCGCTTCCCGGCAAAGGCACTTGGATCATCTTTTTGGAGCAAAAGATTTCGGCCTTATACCTTGACAACCAATCCATGCCTATGACTACATCAAATCCCCCTATAGCCATAGGTAACAAGTCTACTCCAAAAAAATTCCCATCGATCTCTAAAGTACAATCACAAAAACAATCCCGGACGATCACTTGATCCCCATTAGCTACTTCTACTACTAGTGCATCGGGAAGGACACTAATAGGGATGACGAATTGTTTATAGAAAATATCCGATACGAAAGAACATGTAGCACCCGAATCAAATAATACACGAGCAGGCAAAGAGTTTACTAGGAACGTACCCGAAACCACATCGACCGTCTCCTTTGCCTCCTCGGTAGTCATCCGAAAAGCTCGGCTTGGCGCTCTCGATGGTTTCTCAACTTTTGCCGTCGACCCAAACGAACTTCCACGGTTGCCACCCACTAATTTCGGGAAATCATTCTTCATGTGGCCCAGTTCCCGACACTCGAAGCATACCGGCCCCCGGATAGGACACTCTCGAGTCGCGTGACTCTTCTTACCGCACTTGGCACATCCGGTAGGACCCGTGTAAGATCTTGGATTGCATGGGCCAGAGTGCTTGGTCTTGCACTTGTGGCACCACCGATCTTCACGACGGTTGTCACCAACTCTTCCACTTACAAACGACTTAGATTGTCGAACAGCCCCAGATGGCCCTTCCCACTTCCGTTTCTCCCCAGCTTGCCCTTTCTCTTCCCTTTCCGCTAGCATGTCATCTTCCACTCGCAAAGACTCTTCAATAACTTCTTGCAATGTTGATCCTCTAGCGTTTCTTACCGCTGTCCTCATTTCGGTCGGTAGCCCATGTTGATAAGCTTTGATCTTCGACCTCTCATCGGGGACCAGATGTCCCACCAAATTCAACTTTTCCAGAAAAAGCTTGGAGTAATCGGTAACGAACAGAGTCCCCTTCTTCAGATTCCTGAACTCTTCTTCTTCTAGCTTGTCCAACGATCGCTCACTACAGTACTTGTCTATGATCTTTTGTTTGAAAACCGGCAAGTTAGCTTGGTTAGGACTTCGGGAGTGAGGGCGGACCGCGTGAGATTCCACCAGATTAAGGCCTCACCCCTAAGTAGTTGGGAAATGAACTTGACCCATTGCGAGACATCACACCCGCTAGATTCGAAATCCATATCTACTTCCTTGAGCCAATACATACAAACGACCGGATTTGTGGAACCCGAAAACTCCTTCGGATTGCACCCCAGAAAAGCTTTGTAAGTGCATCCTTTGACTTTCCCTTTGCTTCCGTTCTTGGTTTGTTCCTCAGTTAACACTACGGCCGGTCCACCACCCGACCCCATCACGATATTCTCTGCCATCGTCTCAGGTTGTCGGTGACTGGCATCTCGATCCTCTAACAGTTTCATAGAGAACTCTTGTTGTTGAGTCATGGCCGAGTTCATGGCCTGCATCATACTATCTCTGATCCTGGTCTCCATAGTCACTTCCTCTATGATCAGGTTGTTATCGACAATGTTCGTGCGGGGAATACGCTCGGGTCCCCCGCCCAAGATAGTGGGTATGGGAGATCCCACCAAAGTCTCGACCAAAGGCGGTCGATCAGCCGTAGACTCTACTTCCACGCTTCCCTCTTGTGTGTTTGGTAACCTACTCCGAGTGTTTACCATCACTATATGCCATTCATGAACGAGAAAGATGTTGAGAAAAGACTAAGTGAGTTGAACTCATTATACGTACTAATACGCATTTCAATAATCATAATAACGACATTTGCAAGCATACTCACGTAACAATGTATTCATAATAGCAGTACCTAAGTGAAATTATGAACATATCATACACAAGGATTCTTGTTACCACAATTACAACTCTTAATTTGCGTAATTCTGTAAGTCCTAACACTCTCCCCACCTAAGATTCTACCCATCGATGGAAGTCTCTTCATAACCACTTACAGTCTAAGTCTAGGCATGCTAAGGTTGATACCTAGTTCACTTAAACTAAAGCTCTGATACCAACTTGTAACACCCTGAAAATAGGGATAACAAAAATTTTCGGAAAATGGAAACATGGTATATATATTTGCTTAAGTAATCAAGCCTCCTAAAAAATGGGGAAATATTTAAACCTGTTTAATTACAGTTGTAATATAACGGGAATGGATAACAACCAACTAATCTAGTCTCTATGCTAGAAAGAAGATTACAAAAAGAGTATCATCTATAATCCCGAAGTGTCTTTACAAAAAGTTCACTCTAAAGCACCTTCCCCAAGCTCTCACCCAAGCGCATCTAAACCTGCTTTGGAACTGCGCCACTAGAACCGGAGATACACATCGACACCAAACAAGTGTTAGGCCAAAAAGCCTAGTGAGCTTGAATAAGAAATAACATATAAAAACAAATATCATTCTTATCAGCAGTTAACCAATTTTCATCAAATGTGGAGTCAATAGGGGAGACCCATAACACCAATCAAGTTCCACACAAAGAGTTGATATACCTTGATGCCAACTACTAAGAGTGACATTCGAAAGGTCCGGCACATCCGAGGATTATAACCATGGCATTACCCCGAATGGCGGAGGTCTAGGCACATACCGTCACGGTGGCACCCCAGACTACATCCTCCTAGTGTCTACTGACTTGGTTCATCCAACATAATTTATAGGAGGTCTCAAGGCACATTAACCAAGAATATCTCATTACCAACCATGGGTAAAATATCACCATCCCAATCAATAATAAAGCCTTATATTCGACTCGTATGACCATAATTTTCATCATGTAAATATGTTACCACCAAATGGTGTTCCAAGTAAGACAACATCCGAGCAACAAATTATGAACTCCATATAGTCATGGCAAAACATATACAGACATGTATTCATAAGGGAAAACCCCCAAATGCTTAATCATTAAAAATGAACATTTCAAAGTAAGATGTAAGATGATAACAAGTAATAGATTATGATGTGTATCTAGTTTTAACAAAAGATTAGTGAACTCATAATCTAGGTTTTTGGTTAAAACCTAGAAAATAGAAACCCTAGAAGTTGCCAATGAAAGACTTGATGGAGAAGAGTGAGGATCTTGAGGAACACTTCAATAAATAACCTTGAATGTAGCTTTAATGACCCAATCAATGGGTTTACCAACCAAACCCTAGCAATAAATGGAACAAGTGAAGATTGTCCCAAAAATCTCCCCAAAATGAGTTCTACCATTTTTCTAAAGTGAAAAGTGATAAATGAGGGTTTGATTCAAGGTTAAAAGAGCCAGTGGTAAAAAACGGGTGACATTGCCCGATGACTTTGCCCCTGGCATTGTCGTCGGGGCATTGTCGCGGACTCCTCATGCCCCGCGGTACCAGGTTGGCGACTTTGCCCATGGTATTGTCGCCAATGCATTGTCGTCGGGGTTGTACCGAGAGTACTCCCCTCCCCGCGACTTTGCCCGGGCGACTATGACATGTGTCATTGTCGACGACATTGTCGACGGTCAGGCCTGGCCTGCTGTCTGAACTTGAAATAAACGTGACGATTACCCAAATAATACACAATTAAGGCCTCATAACAAAACAACAATTTGTAAGATACCATAAGCTTCAATTAACAGGTAAAATGAACGATTTAACTAAGTCCTGATACTTACCAAAAATCCGGTGTTACACGCAACTTATGGAGGGCGTGTATGCTTAGGGAAAGTAAGAGAGAGTTGTGTGGGAGAAAAGCGAAGATGGGAAGGCAATCATGGGTCTTTCAAGAGACGAAGACCGTTTATTGGTGGAAGAGGGTTTGATAACCGTCGGGAAGCTAGGTGATGTCCAAGATGCCGAAACAAACCTCATGACCCTTGAAATTCAAACCCAAACGACTGTTTCAAGTGTGGGAAGTCTATCCATGCAACCAAGGACTGCTCGGTGAAGGGGCTTGTATATTTTGAATGTAAGATACCGAGACACTTCAAGAAAGATTCCTCGATGTTGAAGACTAGCGGTAGCCAAGAGAAGAAGGAGAACCCTCCAAGGGTTCAAGTTCGATCTTTTCAGATGACTATTGAAGAGGCCAAGGCAGCGACTGATGGTTTCAAGTACTATTAGTCTCAACAAGAAATGGCAAAAAGGTACATGTATTGTAGAAACGGGGGTTGAATACAATACACAAAATTTCACTTAATTTTAATTCTTTATTGATATAAATATCAAGAATTACACATAAAAAAAGATTGTTAGGGAAAAGAACAGATGAAAATCTATTCTAACAATCTTTCACGAAGAACAGAAAACTAATCACAACTTAAAAGCACTAAGTTTAAAGCTATGAAGTTCTTGAGGGAGAGAGTAAAATCTGCCGATTTTTAGCTTGAGCACATATGAGAATTCTCTTAAAAAGTGTAAGAGGGGTCTTTAGTTTTAAATACTACCATGTACATTAAATGCATGAGACACTTGTCACTCCAGGATTGAATCACAGAGTTGACCTAAAAAGGACAAGATTTCCTTTTTGTCTCAACATGGGACATAGAAGATGTGCATACCTTGATGTAGACCATGTCTGGAAAAAGGTCTAAAAAGACAAAGGTTTTTTCTTCAGGTACATCAGAGAATGTCTTCATCAGGTACAAAATTGGATATACTTTTGTCGAAGATTTTCTTAGCGAAGGACAAAAAAATGGATATCCTCTGATTTAGAGGATCCACCGATTTTCATTCCAAAATCGTTCTCAACATTAAACAAGGGGAAATCCTCCGATTTTAAGGATCCCTGATTTGTTTCTCAAAATCGGCAGAAATAGCTTTGTTGAAGATTGAAAGTTCATCTTTGATTCGCATCTGAAGATTCACTTCTTGCTGATTTCGGGTAGTATTCGATTTTGCCGAACATGTTGAGTATGACTAAGTTATTACAAAGAACAAAGTTTGACTAAGTATAATAAGATGAATTTGAAAGATTTGTAAGGGAGATCAGGAGGTCATCTTTAAATTATCGGTTACCCAACATGTACGCTCCTTGTTAACTCAATGCATGCACGTATCTTATTTGATTCGGCTGCAAGCTACTCCTTTGTGTCAGATTCTTTTTACCAAAACCTGTCTAAGTCTGCTAGTAAGTTAGAATATTCCTTAATCGTGGAGATTGTCGATGGTAGACATGTTGTCATCCGTGAGATTCTTGAGGGTTGTGTCCTAGAGATCGAGGGAAAGAAATTCCCAATCAACCTCTTACCAATGGTCATTGGCATTTTTGACTTAGTAATTGAGATGGAGTGGTTGGAAAAAAACCAGGTAGAGATCTTGTGTTCAAGGAAGTTATTTCAACTTCCAGTAGCAGTTGGTGAGACCGTAATTATTTATGAGAAAAAGAGAAAGAAAGACGTCGCAGTCATTTCCATGGAAAAAGCACGAAAGTGCATGGTGAAAGGATGACCATCCTTTATGGAATATGTAAAAGATTTCAAGCTTGAGAAGAAAATGCTCAAGGATGTGAAAGTGGTGCGTGAGTTTCCTGACGTATTTCTCGATGACTTGCTCGGTTTGCCACCCGATAGGCAAGTAGAGTTTTTGATCGATCTTATTATGGGCAACTCCAATCGCTAGAGAGCCTTACCGATTAGCTCCATCCGAGATGCAAGAAATGATGGTGCAACTGCAAGACCTTCTCGAGAAGGGATTCATGAGACCGAGCTCGTCACCTTGGGGAGCTCCGGTTTTGTTTGTGAAGAAGAAGGATGGAACCATGAAATATGCATCGATTATCGAGAGTTGAACAAAGCAACTGTAAAGAACAAGTATCCTCTCCCTAAGATCGACGACCTGTTCGACCAACTTCAAGGAGCGAGTTGCTTCTTAAAAATTGACCTTCATTTGGGGTACCATCGGGTGAGAGTGAAGAGCGATAACATCCCAAAGATGGCCTTTATAACTCGTTATGGTATTTATGAGTTCTTAATTATGTCGTTTGGTTTGATGAACGGGTCAAAGGTATTTATGGACCTAATGAATCAAGTGTGTCAGCCATTTCTCGATAAATACGTGATTGTGTTTATCGACGATATCCTTTTCTATTCGAAAGACGAGGTTGAACATGAAAGACACCTTCGTAAGGTTCTAGAAGTGTTGAGAGTGGAGAAGTTGTATGCAAAGTTCTCCAAGTAAGATATCTGGTTGAAAGAAGTCCAATTCTTGGGTCACGTGGTCACCCGAGACAAGGTGAAGGTTGATCCATGAAAATCGAAAAGCAATGATGAATTGGGAACCTCACAAGAGCTTATCCGAGATTAGAAGTTTCTTGGGTCTAGCGGGTTATTATCGGAGATTCATCCAAGATTTCTCCAAGATCACTTCTTCATTGACATCCTTGATGAGGAAGAATGTGAAGTTTGTATGGACCGAGGCCCAAGAGAAAGCGTTTTGGACCCTACAAAGGAAGCTATGTGAAGCACTGATCTTGTACCTACTTGAGGGATCCGAAGACTTTGTGGTGTATAGTGATGCCTCCAAAATGGGTTTGGGTTGTGTTTTAATGCAACGAGGTAAGGTGATCACCTATACGTCAAGACAACTCAGAGAAGCATGAACGAAACTACCTTACACATGATTTGGAGTTGGCAGCGGTAGTATTTGCCATGAAACTATGGCGACACTATCTCTACGACACTAATTGCACTTTCTACACCGATAACAATAGTTTAAAGTAAGTATTTGATCAAAAGGAGTTGAACATGAGATAGAGAAGATGGCTAGAATTTCTCAAGGATTACGAAGTTTCTTTATCACCTGGGTAAGACGAATCTGGTAGCTGATGCGTTGAGTTGAAAAGAATATAGCTGGAGCATCTGAGCCACCCTTTCAAGAATCGATCTAGTGTCGAGCCTAATCGAAAGGACCAAAGCGTCGCAAGTTGAAGCATTGTTGAAAGAGAATCTCAAGAGTGAGGTGATGGTGAAGCAATACTTAATGTTGATAGAAGACGTTCGAGGAGTAAAGATCTTCTAGAGACGTGTTTGGGTTCCCAATATTGGAGGTAATCGATAATTACTTTTGGAGGATGCCCAAAAGTCTAAATACTCTATACACCCGACGAGCACGAAAAGTTATAGGGACTTGAAGCTAAACTATTGGTGGGCGTTCATGAAACTAGACGTGGCTAACTACGTGAAGTGGTACATGATATGTTTGCAAGTGAAAGTCGAGCACCAACAACCATATGAGAGTCTTAAATTTTTGGAGATTATAGAGTGGAAGTGGGAACACATCACCATGGACTTTGTGACCACATTGCCAAAAACTCTAAGGGGTCACGATACCATTTAGGTGGTAGCCGACCGTTTAACCAAGATTGTTCACTTCCTAGCCATGTGGGAAACGTTACCAATAGATAAGTTGGCAAAGTCGTACATTGATGAGATCATTTCTAGACATAGAGTGCCTTTATCGATTATCTTGGATAGAGATAGTCGGTTCACTTTGAATTTATGGGATGATCTTTAGAAAGAATTGGGCACAAGGGTGAAGTTAAGCATGACTTATGACACTCAAACCTATGGTCAAAATGAGAGAACCATTCAAACTCTTGAAGATATGCTCAGGCCGTGCGTTATTGATTTCAACAGAAGTTGGGATTCTCACATGTAACACCCGTAATTTTCGGTACGTGAAAGTCAACCCACACACTATTACAACTTGTAAATGATGGGATTTATGTTAAGAAATCAATACTTTACGTGCCTAAGAGTTTCAGGAGTGTTGGCATAGAAAAAGTTGAGTTGCGGGGCTTGTTACGGGTCCGACTACAATGCCAGTGTGACTGTCATAGTCGTCGACTATGACAGTCACACTGGCAAAGTAGCAGCCAAGGGGGAGTGTTCTGACACCTTGTGCGACTATGAAATGAGACAATGCCATGGTAAAGTCGCATGGCATTGTAGCCTAGCGGTACCAGACAACTTAAAAATCGTATTTTCAACCATTCATCTTCATATCTCTCTCATTCTACTCCGTTTTTGGTGATTCAAGTTGCTATGATTTCTTTTTTGAGAGATATTCAAGGATAGATTGTGAGTGTTGAAATTTATTGGAAGATCCAAGAGTATTTTGTGGTGGTAAACTTCTCATCTCTTTCGATTTTAAGCTAGGGTTTGATGTGTTCTTCATTCTCGTTTTATCTCTCCATTTTGCCTTCGGTTTTGGATCCTAGAGGTGAAGAAAACACTTTGCAAGTGTTGGATCTAAGAGTTAAGAAGTGTTACTTGTAGATTCAAGTTTTCACCAAGAAAACTCAAGTTTTGGTGTAAAAACCTAAATTTAGCCTGAATCTAGCAAGGTGAGTTCAAGTTGCTTTGTGAAAACTATGTACATGCTAAAAATGTCTATTTTTACGTATTTGTGCGTTTTACTTGATAATTAGAAATGTTGGATTATTTATTGAGTTTTGCGTATTTGGTACATTTGATTTATAAAACTTGTGAAATACACTTATTTGTTGTTTTTGGTATTGATAAATAAATCTTGAGAGAGTGTCATTTTGATGATTTATTTCATGAATTGTTGGGAACTGAAGAAATGCTAAGTATGGTTAATGCTGCTAGCTCAACAATTAGTACTTCTGAGTTAATGCTGCTAGTTGAAGTTAATGCTGCTAGAACATGATTAATCCTGCTCTTCAAGATTAGTACTGCTGGAGTTACTACTGCTAAGAGATTAATACTGCTGATCTTGATTAATGCTGCTTATGAGATGGAGATCCGAATTACAAGAATGACAGCTGGATAGACTGAAGATATTCATGGAAGATATTCTGAAGATATTCTATTTATCTTTTGTTCAGTATATATATAGAATTGATAGAATAGTTTCATAGTTAATTAGTTCTGAGTTTTTGTTTTAGAGAGAATCAACCTCAAGGCATAGTTCCTAATTCTAGAGAAGTAGAATTCGTCTTGAAAGAGCTTGTTCTTCAAGATTGAGGTTGTGTGTGTAATCTTGTAACTTCAACCATTCAATACAAGTTTACAAGTTATCATATTTACTGTTTGTTTACTGTGTTATTGAATATCAAAGTGTTATTCCGCAAACTTCTTTGATATTGTTTCTGAGTATTTATAATTCTTGTTGAGAATTCGATCCTGACAAGTGGTATCAAAGCCATATCTTTCAGAAACATTCATTCATTCATCATGGAAAACTTTACAGAATCAAACAGTACTCTTGTCTCTAAGGTCCCAATGCTCAAACCCAATGAGTTTGACATGTGGAAGATCAGAATCAGGCAATACATTCTTCTCACTGACTACTCAATGTGGGACATCATTGAGAATGGTCCCTCTGAAGCAGGAAAGATTGGACCAGATGGGAAAAGACCTCCACCAAAGACAGATGGTGAGAGGAAGATCAAACAGACAGAGATGAAGGCCTTAAGCACTCTGCTCTTGGCCATCCCCAATGAATATCAGCATCAATTTTGCAACTGCACTGATGCTCAGATTCTCTGGAATGCTCTAGAGAAAAGATTTGCTGGAACTAAGAGCATCAAAAGAAATCAAAGGGATGTTCTGAAGCAGCAGTATGAGAACTTCACTTCTTCAAAGAATGAGTCAATGACTCAAACTTTTGACAGGTTCAACAAGCTTATTGGTGAACTGGATACTGTTGGAGTGAAGATGGAGCAAGATGATATCAACAGGAAGTTCCTCAGATCTCTTGGGGATGAATGGACTATGTACACTGTCTCATATAGACAGAGTGACAATCTAGAGGAGAAGGAACTAGATGATTTGTATAATGATCTAAGAGTATTTGAATCTGAGGTAGAAGCCAAGAAGAAGCCCACTGGGTATATTCATAATGCAACACTTCTATCAGCATCTGCTGATACTACTGCCAACCCTGAAGCAGTTAGTGCTGCTAGTGGTGTGAATTCAGAAAAAGGCACTGAAACAGTTTTTGAATCCTTTTTATCAAGTCATAGCAACAACTCTTTGATTAATGATGATCTGGAACAAATTCACCCTGATGACTTGGAGGAGATGGACATTAAATGGCAGATGGCCATGTTATCTATGAGGGTGAAGAAGTTTATTAAAAGAACTGGAAGGAACAACTTCTCTCAAAGAAGAGAAGATGGTGCTGGTTTTGACAAGACAAAGGTGGAATGCTATAAGTGCCACATGAAGGGACACTTTGCTAGAGAGTACAGAAGTGGTGTGCCAAATAACAACCACCAACAAGCCCAGAATGGTGGATTCAATCAAAACAAGAACTCTGCTCAAGCCCTTGTTTCTCAACAAGGAATGGGGTTTGACTGGAATGACCAAGCTGAGGAAGCCATTCAGAATCAAGCCCTTATGGCAGAGGTGTCTGATCTCCCCTCTGAGGTAAGTTCTAATCTTTGTACTCAATCTTGCATAGACACTGTCAAAAGGTACAGGGATCACAACCAAAACATGTGTGATGACCTCAAAAGATTAGAGAAGGACAGAAGAGATTATATGTTGATAGTGGAAAGGTTTGAAGAACAAATCAAAGGCTTTCAAGCCAATGAACTTCAACACTCTTATGACACAAATTACTGGAAGTGGGAAAAGAATGAGTTAGAGACCAAACTGTCTAAGTCCAAAGAAGAGAATGATAAGTTGAAAGAAGAATTAGCTAAGGTTAAGCTTGATATAGAAAAGTTTTCATATGCTTCAAAAGCAATGGATTCTCTTCTAAAGGCTCAAATTCATGATAAGATGAAGCCTGGTGTTGGATACAACAACACACCCCCTCCTTACAACAACAATTATATCCCTCCTACATCAGACCTGTTAGAGACCAAGGAGAAAAAGGACTTGTCTGAGAAAGCATTTAAGATAGATCCTTTGGATGAGGTGATGGTTAAGGATTTGACTGAGAAAGAAGCCAGTGAGAATAGGAATAATGTTGTGAGTAAAGAGATACCTTTAGAAAACAACATTATCACCAATGAGGGATGTGGAAAAATCTGGGTCAAGTCTAAAGAGATAGAGAAGACCAAAGGAAAGGCTAACAAGGTCCATTACAAACAGATCACTGTTGTGAATCCTGGCCCTTGTAAACAATGTGTTTGCAATAAAACTGAGAGCCCAAATTCTGGTACAAAGAGAGGTAATCAAAGAAACTGGAATAATCAATGGGCTCAGAAACAAGGAGTTGATCTGAGTAAGATAATCAGACCAAAACCTTGTTTCATATGTGGCAAGCTAAATCATTTGGCTAAGTACTGTTTCTTTAATCCTATTAACCAAAGGATGAACTTTCAAAGATTTGTGCAAAAACCTGTTGGTTATAGGAAGGCTGGAAAGAAACATGTGGCTAAGAAATCTGTTGAAACCAAAGGCCACATGCAGAAAAAGTTTTTAAAAGAAAGTATTAAAATGTGGGTGCCTAGAAGCACTAAAACTGTTAGTGCTGCTAACAGGGATAGTGCTGCTAATAGCAATACTGCTGCTAACAGTGTTAGTACTGCTGAGAATTTTAATGCTTCTAACACTGTTAGTACTTCTTCAAAGGTTACTACTGCTAACACAGTTACTGCTGCTAAAACAGTTAATACTTCTAACAAGGTTAGTACTGCTAAGCATGCAAGTGCTGCTAATGCAGTTAGTTCTTCTAAAAACAGTACTGCTTCTAGCAAATATGCATCCAAACCCATTATTGTAACAAAGTACTCCAGTAATGAGGAGTCAAAGTTTAAAAATCTTGTCAAGAAAGAATGTAAATATTTTGATGAGAAAGGGGTACCTAAGACCACTTTGGCTTGGGTTCCTAGTCCATACTAACTGATTTATCTTATGTGCAGGGCAACCAACAGCTCAAGGGGAAGAGCATTTGGCATGTGGATAGTGGTTGCTCTAGGCACATGACAGGCAACATGTCATGCCTTCAGGATTTCAAGCATATCAATGGAGGACATGTTGCATTTGGACACAATCTTGCAGGTGGAAAAATAAGTAGAAAAGGTAATGTCACAAAAGGTAAGATGACATTTGAAGATGTCTACTATGTTGATCAGCTAAAGTACAACCTGTTAAGTGTATCACAGGTTTGTGACAAACAACATAGTATATTATTTACAAGTACATAATGTATGATCCTTGCTCCAGGATTCAAGGTAGTGGATGAAAGCATGATACTACTTAGAACTCTAAGAAAGGACAATGTTTATTGTCTAGATATGGACAATGTTTCAAGTGATTCATCCCTGAACTGTCTTGTTTCAAAAGCTTCTGTGGATGAATCCTCTCTTTGGCACAGAAGGATGTGTCACATGAATTTCAAGACAATGAACAAACTTGTTAAAAACAACCTTGTAAGAGGTTTACCATCAAAAGTCTTTTCATGTGATGATCATTGTGTTGCTTGTCTTAAAGGCAAACATCACAAAACTTCTCATAAGACCAAAGAGTTAAATTCAATTTCTTCTTGTCTCCAGTTATTACATATGGATCTGTTTGGCCCTACAAATGTGATGAGCATAGGGAAGAAATCATATTGCCTAGTTATTGTTGATGATTACTCTAGATTTACTTGGGTATATTTTCTAAGGACTAAGGATGAGACAAGTGGACTGATCAAATCCTTTATTATAAGAATTGAAAACCAAACTAATCAAAAAGTAAAAGTCATTAGATCAGACAATGGATCTGAATTTAAAAATCTTGATCTAAACAACTTTTGTGAAGAAAAAGGCATTGAGAGACAATATAGTGTTCCTAGGACTCCACAACAAAATGGAGTTGCTGAGAGAAGGAATAGGACACTAATAGAGGTTGCTAGATCTTTGTTGGCTGATTCTAAACTGCCAATTACTTTCTGGGCTGAAGCAGTTAATACTGCCTGTTATGTCCAAAATAGAGTACTAGTAGTCAAACCAAAGAACAAGACCCCATATGAGCTTTTAAATAAAAGAAAACCCTTTATTGGATTTTTTAAACCATTTGGGTGTCCTTGTACAATTCTCAATACTAAATCCCACTTAGGAAATTTTGATAGCAAGGCAGATGATGGATTTCTTGTGGGTTACTCATCTCAAAGTAAAGCCTACAGAGTTTTTAATACTTCTTCTAGAACAATTGAGGAAAGTGACAATGTCAAATGCAATGAGAACACACCAAATCCTATTGGGTCTGGTCCTCAGTGGCTGTTTGACATTGATTCACTAACTAACTCTTTTGGTTTCAGTAGTGATAATTATGCAGGACCAGGTAGTGGAGGATCAGGGACTATACAAGTTTAAGAAAACATACCTCAGTCTGTGATTTTTCCCATACCTACAGTGGATCCTATTTAAGACAGTGAAAAGGAGTCATCTACTGAACCAAATCAGAGTGAAGAAGAAAGGAGAGAAGAGGAGAATCAAGAGAATCAAGAGAATAAAGAACGAGAAGTAGCTGCTGACATCACCTCAGTTGAGTTGAATGACTCCAATCTAGAGGTGGGACTAAATGAAGAACCTAGTCATCAAACAAGAACACAAAAGAATCATCCTCCTCAGCTGGTAATAGGAGATATCTCTTCTCCTATGATGACTAGAAATCAAAGCAGGCTGCAAGATATGCAAGACCATCAGCATACAGTGCTCTCTTGCTTTCTATCCTAGCTTGAGCCTAAGAAGGCTTATGATGCTATGAAAGAGTCCAGTTGGATAGAAGCCATGCAAGAAGAACTGCTACAATTCAAGCTGCAAGATGTTTGGGATCTAGTAGACCTTCCTAAAGGTCAAAGAGCTATAGGCACAAAATGGGTCTTCAGAAATAAGAGAGATGAAAGAGGGATAGTAATAAAGAACAAAGCAAGGTTGGTAGCACAAGGGTATACACAAGAAGAAGGAATAGATTATGAAGAAGTATTTGCACCAGTGGCAAGGATAGAAGCAATCAGATTGTTCCTGGCCTATGCTTCTTATATGAAGTTCAAAGTCTACCAAATGGATGTAAAAAGTGCATTTCTATATGGCTCAATTGAAGAAGAAGTATATGTCTGTAAACCACCAGGGTTTGAAAACCCAAGCTATCCAGACAGAGTATACAAACTGAAGAAAGAACTTTATGGACTGCATCAAGCACCAAGAGCATGGTATGACACTCTGTCATCCTATCTATTGGAAAATGGCTTTGAAAGAGGAGTCATTGATAAGATTCTGTTCATTAAGAGAAAGAAGAAGGACATCTTGCTGGTCCAAATCTATGTGGATGATATCATCTTTGGATCCACAAGAGAAAGTATGTGCAGGGAGTTTGAGGAACTAATGCATCAAAGATTCAAAATGAGTTCCATGGGGGAACTTACCTTTTTCCTTGGACTCCAAGTCCAACATAAGTCAGATGGTATTTTTATTTGTCAGTCCAAGTATGTGCAGGACATTCTTACCAAGTTTGGTTTCTCAAACTCAAAGCCTGCCAGCACACCTATGGAGACACACAAGCAGATAACAGCAGATCTTGAGGGGGAGGATATGGATGTTCATCACTATAGATCCATGATTGGCTCTCTCATGTATCTTACAGCCTCTAGACCAGATATAATGTTTCCAGTCTGTGTATGTGCAAGATTTCAAGTTAGGCCAAAGCAATCACACTATCAAGCTGTTAAGAGGATATTCAGATATCTCAAAGGGCAACCTAGATTGGGACTTTGGTATCCTTATGATTCATCATTTGACCTACTTGCATACTCAGACAGTGACTTAGGTGGAGCAAACTTGGACAGAAAATCTACTTCTGGAGGATGCCAGTTTTTGGGTGCAAGACTAGTTTCATGGCAGTGCAAGAAACAAACCACAGTGTCCACATCTACAACAGAAGCAGAGTACATAGCAGCTGCAAGTTGCTGCTCTCAAGTCTTATGAATCCAGAATCAAATGCTGGACTATGGGGTAACATTCCTACACACTCCAATCTTTATTGATAATAGCAGTGCCATTAGCATTGTTAATAATCCTGTCAAGCACTCAAAGACAAAGCACATTTAGATCAGGTATCACTTTATAAGAGACTGCAATGAAAAGAAGCTTATTCAAGTTGTAAAAGTTCACACTGATAACCAGTTTGCTGATCTATTCACCAAAGCCTTTGATGTGGGTAGATTCACTTTCTTGGTAACAAGTGTGGGCATGATCAACTCTGAATAAGATCCTACTTAAAAAGTGGTTCAATACCTGTATATTGGTTATTCTTGGTGTTACTAACTTTCTTTCTCATAAAATGTATAGCCGTACTCAGTTTATCACAAGCTTAAAAGTGTAAGTATGGTTAATACTGCCAGTACAGTTTTAGTACTGCCAGTACAGTATTAATGCTGCCAGTGCATTTTTAATACTGCCAGTGCACAGTTAATGCTGCTAGTAGTTAATACTGCTCTCAGTTAATACTGCTAGTCAGTTAATACTGCAAGTGGTTAATACTTCTCTCAGTTAATACTGCTAGTCAGTTAATACTGCTAGTGGTTAGTACTGCTAGTTAGTTAATACTGCTTTCAGTTAATACTGCTTTCAGTTAATACTGCTTTCAGTTAATACTGCTTTCACTAAATTTTTAGGGTTAATACTGCTTATAATCCACAAGCTATAAATACCCTTTCCCCGCCTAAAAAGTTCATAACGACTCTTTGCATACTGTTCACTTGCGCTCTAACCCTTTTCTCTCAAGTACCAAGTTTTCAGGCAAGAACACTCAAGTTCAATGGCATCCATGGCTTTCATTGACGAGCACAATGAAATCGCGATGCTCTAAAAGCCGAAACAAGCTGAAGGTTTTCACCAGATAGTCGACTTTCTGAAGTCCAGCCACATCGCTCATGCTCTCACTGTGTCTCCTACCATCTTCATAGAGCATCAGAGGCAATTATGGGCCAATGCCACCATCGTTACTGAAGATGGTGTCCAAATGATCAAGACAAGGGTGTGTGAAAAACCCCTAACAGTTACTGAAGAGGTGATACGCATCTGTCTACGTCTATACGATGCTGCAGGTATAATCTCTATTCCTAATGAGGAATTATTCTCAACTCTTACAAGAATGGGGTATGAAGGCCAAATGGGAATTTTCAAGTTTTTCAAAGCTAAATTTTCATCCCAATGGAGGTTCTTTGTTCATACCCTGATGCACTGTATTTCAAAGAAAACTACTGGCTGGAGCCAATTTAGCAGTCCCATTGCATATGCTTTGGTTTGTTTATCTACTGCTAGAAAATATATTCTTTTCTCTGATGATCTTCAATGATCTTGTCTCAAACCTGGACAACAAGAAGAGTTTCTTCATGTATCCCAGGTTTGTACAGGCAGTTATCACTAATGAATTGACAGATATACCTCACTTTGATGGGGTATATGTACCTAAACCCCCTAAAGGCAAGGTTTTCTCAAACATGTGAAGATCTGCTGGGGACTCGGAAGGAGTTGACACCCCATTGTTCTCTACAATGATGGTGGTGTCCCACACTGATGAAGGTATGGCAGCAGGGTCAAACCCTCCTCAGACCATCCCACTGCTAGCCAATCCCAACCTTCCCACTTTATACCTATCCCCCAGTCTCTACTTCAGAAGCCCACTTCTCCTATTACCCAAACTTACAAAAGGAAACAGGTAAAGAAGGCTCCTTCCCTTCTTGTACCTTCCCCCACTAAGCCTTTAAGCCCTCTATTGGAGCATTCTCCAATAGAGAATATCCAAAGGGAATCCAATAGGGTGTCTCCCAACCCTCAGGAGGTTCTCTCTAAGGAGATGGAAGAGCATATGGGTGAGAAGGCTGCCACTACTTCTGCTAGCACAGAGAAGGACAGTGGTAACATCTCTAAGACCTTCCCCATGGCAACTTTGGGTGAGCAATCATCCAAAGGTCCCAGGTGCCAAGAACCCAAGGGGGTGGATAGTGCTTCTGCTAGGCAGAAGGCTTCCACTACTAAAAGATCCAATGATCATTCAAAAGGGGGTAACACTCCTGGAGAAGGTGAAGACAGATATAACTATGACGAATTGATGGAAACCATGGGAAACATCAATCTGGATGTGATCAAACAAGGTCAAGAGATTGAAGAGCTTAAACTCATTGTTCTGTCACAACAAGAACAGATCCTCAACTTGAAGCAAATGGTAAGGAAATTGCTTCTCCAAAAGAAGAAGAAGCAATTTGTACTCAGAAGGAGGAAACCAGTGACTGATGCTCCCAAAAAGGGGGAGTCAGAAGCTGATGACAATATGGAAGATGCAAAAGCTAAGGGGGAGCAAGAGAATGCAAAGTTTGAGGGGGAGAAAATAACTGCAGAAAAGGTGGCACAAGAAGCAGAAACACAAGCAGCAGCAGAAACCATTAATACTGCTGGTACAAGCAGAGCAGCAGAAATGGTTAATACTGCTGAACCAATGGAAGCAGCAGAAACAATGAAAGAAGTGCTCACAGATCTTGAAATTGCAGAAACTCTAATCAAAGCAAAGCATGATGCTCCCAAGGTCATCTCAAAGGCCAAAGGAGTTGTCATCAAAGAAATAGGTGATGCTTCAAAGAGATCAAGCAAAGAGAAGGAAATGAGTAAAGAGAAAGGCAAGGAAAAGCTAGTTCAACCTGATCAACCAATGAAAAAGCAAAAATTGATTGATTCAGATGAAGCTCTAGCTAGGAAAATACAGGCTGAGCTTGAAGAAGCAGAAACCATGCAAGTACAAAAGGATAGAGAGATAGCTAAAGCAATGGCTGAAGAGTTAAACAAAGCCTATCAACAAAGCTTAGCAACAGAACAAGCCAAGCAGAAAGCCACATCTTTGAGGAAGCCTGCTAAGATCAAAATGGCTGCAAGGAAAAGACAACCTTCAAAGACATACCTGGGTGCTCAAGAGAGAAAGAAAATGATTACTTTCCTCAAGGGTGCAGTAGGTGTCAAGGTAGAGATGTTTTCAAAGATGTCTTTTGAGAAGCTCAAGAAGATGTATGATGCTGAGATGATAAAGCTTCAAGGGGATGATCTTGCAAGGGTTGAAATGGAGAAAAGAATGAAAGAAAGCAATGATTTCTTACAAAAAACCATTCCCTGATGAGCAAGAAACTCCAGAGAAGGAAGCAACAATTGGTGAAAGTCTAAGGACTTTAAAAAGAACAAAGATGATTGCCAGGAGAAAGCCTACAAAGAAGCCTAGATTAGTGGAAGAAGAGGCTGAAAAGGTTGCTGAAGAAGAAGAGGCACCTGAGTCATCTACAATGAAAGAACCTGAAAGTACTGAGGATGTAAAAATGTACATGGTAGTGATGGACAAAGTGCCTGAACCAATTTCAGCAGAACCTGTAGGAGTTAAACCTCCTGAAGTCATTCACTGGGATGTTTTGGAAGTAGATGGCAAGGAGTATATCAGACTGAAGAGAAAAGATGAGAAATATGAAGTGTACAACACTTGGAACAAGATTGTCAGAACCTGCTCAAGGTCTGATATTGAAGAAATGTTTGAAATAGGGATGAAGTTATATGCAGATGAACTGAAAGCTCCAGTGATTTCAATTACAAAGCTGATAATGGAGTATCTGTGCATGATGTTCAAACCTGATGAAGTGGAGAAGATAATAAGGAATGTCTTTCAAACAGTGAATAATTGGACTCTATATGAAACTAGTGGAGTATATGCAGTGACTTTGGATTTGAATCACACTGAGTACTTCCTAGTGGATAGAGTGTACAACCATAGCAGACTGAAGCTTCATGCCATGCTGAAGAAGAAGCTAGGATGTATTCCAGATTCAGAAATGGCTAAATATTTGATCCAAAGAACAATTAATCAAAGTTTGGGATTGGATGCAAATACTAGAATTTAGGCCATGATGGAGTTTTGGGAGCATCTTGAAGAAGATCTGAAGAACTTGACTTCTTTTCCTAAAAGTCAAGTTAGGGGGAGATTGTTGGGAACTGAAGTAATGCTAAGTATGGTTAATGCTGCTAGCTCAACAATTAGTACTTCTGAGTTAATGCTGCTAGTTGAAGTTAATGCTGCTAGAACATGATTAATGCTGCTCTTCAAGATTAGTACCGCTGGAGTTACTACTGCTAAGAGATTAATACTGCTGATCTTGATTAATGCTGCTTATAAGATGGAGATCCGAATTACAAGAATGACAGCTGGATAGACTGAAGATATTCATGGAAGATATTCTGAAGATATTTTATTTATCTTTTGTTCAGTATATATATAGAATTGATAGAATAGTTTCATAGTTAATTAGTTCTGAGTTTTTGTTTTAGAGAGAATCAACCTCAAGGCATAGTTCCTAATTCTAGAGAAGTAGAATTCGTCTTGAAAGAGCTTGTTCTTCAAGATTGAGGTTGTGTGTGTAATCTTGTAACTTCAACCATTCAATACAAGTTTACAAGTTATCATATTTACTGTTTGTTTACTGTGTTATTGAATATCAAAGTGTTATTCCGCAAACTTCTTTGATATTGTTTCTGAGTATTTATAATTCTTGTTGAGAATTCGATCCTGACATGAATGAAGATTACTTGACGTAAATGCTCTCTTAGTGTCGTTGGTTTTATTAACCATTTGGAAAATACACAATATTGTGTTATAATGTATTTTGATGATATAAATAGTATGAATTCATTTGGAAAAGGTCAATGATGTGTTTTTGGGTTAATCATACTTTTGGAGCATGTGTTGCATAAATGTTGGTTAAATACGTTTTCATCGCTTATGATGACTTTCATTGAATAATCATTGAGTTGTGACGTTATTGGCTCGACTTTTGACTCCAATAAGTCTTGGGGTCAATTGTCCAGTTTTAATAGCTCGATGTGGGGCTTTGGTTATGATTTTCATTATTGCATCTTATTTGAGAATTACATGTTGTGAATGCGTAAGTCATTCAATTTGGAGTCATGTAATTTAGACTATAATTCAATGGATCAATAGGCATAGAAGTTGACTTCATTGTGTAAAAGTGGGATAAAATTGTAACACCCCAAATTTCCAGGTAAGCAAATTTTCCTTTTATCCGTTTATCTCGTGTGGCAAAATATTTAGTCTTGATTGTTGCCTAGATGTTTGTCTCGTTTGGAAGTTATGTGTGGTAGCCGAAAATAAAGTGGAGTTTGTGGCCAGTGATCCGCACGGTTCTCCGCGTGGATGAAGCCGCGCCACCATCCGCGCGGGGCTCTTTCCTTTGCGACTCCAGTGTTCCGCGCGGTTACCCGCGCAAGTCCACCCGCGCCGCCATCCGCGTGCGGCTCCTGACATCTTAAATAAGTAAATTCGACCCAAACCTCATAAATCTCACTTTTCTTCCCAAAGAACTCTCTCAACTTCTCCCTCTTCATTAAATCTGAACTTGGGGTTTCTTCCAACTCTATCTACCTCATTTTTTACCAAGAGTTAAGTGCATTCTTCATGGAGTCAAGCTAGGAAGCATTCAACCACCATCTCCATTGTCATCTTCTCCAAGAGGTCAAGCTAGGGTTTTGGGTTTTCTTCAAAAACCCACTTGGTGAGTCCATACTTCCATTTTTCCAAACTTTATACATGTCAAAACATTATATTTTAAAATCCTTCATATCTCCTTTGTTTTGGTTCATGTTTATCACATTTTTAACCTAACTTGAGTTTTGGGAGATTTTAGGGTTTCCATCACTTTCAAATAAAATGAAGAGTTCCATCTTATATGATGTAATATAAGGTTTTACTTGCATATTTATGTGGTTTATTTGAAAGAAAGTATATAGTCTCATTTTTATGACTTTCACTCTTATGATTGGAATTTTGCAAATTCTTATCAGCAGTTAAACATGGAAATGCATTTTCAGAAATAAATGGTATTGAGGACTATATGTTTAACTATAGTTGGTCACAAATGAAATTGTGACAAGTCTAGACTATTACTAATGGATCCATAGGTATTGATTCGGCTTATGTTTGGGACGTTTTCCCCTTTTTAGCTAGTTGAGACATTGGGTCCTCGGAGAAAATTTGGTACGGTTAGGTGAGACCGATTACTGGCCATGGACCGTAAATGTAATCTTAGTGAATGAGTATGACTTGGTTTCCTCGGGTTCCCTCCCCCACATCTTAGTACGGACCGGCGTTGTTCGTGGCCATGGTTCCAAGTATTTAGCTCATAACTCGGATTGTGGCTTACTTTTGTGTTCCGCCACAATCCTTGGTAAATCCGGTCTCCCCCGTCATCGCAGGATGTAATTTTGGACCGAAAGGTCCTTATGTGACTAATATTCTCATTTTAAACTCAACTCTCTTGAAAAGACTTTCTTTTGTTACAATTAGTCTATGTTGCATTTAAAATTATAAACGGTATGTTCTCACTAGGCTATAAGCCTAACACTTTTTCTTAAATGATGTGTATAACAGGTTCCCTTAGCGATGGGTTGCCACAGGTTTGAGTGACTAGCGTGGGGCTTGAAGCATTTTTGAGATTATTAGATATTTGGTGTTTCGGCGTTTAGACAATCTCTTTATTTTGTGAATTTGGGTTGACAACCGTTGTAATCTAGATAGTGCCTGTTTAGATTAGTTTGTTGTTGATTTCCATTTTCATTCACAGGTTTGTAAACGCTTATTTCATTTACCCTTTTTTTTGGGTGGTTTATTCCAAATACAAACGTCATATTGCCGAATCTTCAAATATTAAAATTACTCTAAATTTTAGGGTGTTACAAAAATCCCCAAGTTGTAATTTGGAAATAGGCATTGGTTATATGTTGGGAACTGAAGATCTGATTAAGTTTTAATGCTGCCAGTACAACATGATTACTACTGCTGAGCCAGATTAATACTGCTTGAAGAAATTAATACTGCTGAGCATAGTTAGTGCTGCTGGTGAAGATTAATACTGCTCAGAGTGTTAATGCTGCTATGACTTAATACTGCTTATGTGATAATCAAGATATGCGATGATCAAGGCTTGAAGATAATCATGGAAGGTGTGAAGATAGTTATAGAAGAATATACTGAAGATCTTTTAAGTTTTGTAATTATCTTTTATTTTCAGTATATGTATAGATGTATTCAGAATAGTTTTGATACGAGATTTCTAAGTTTTTGTTGATAGAGAGAATTAACCTCAAGGTTTACAATCCTAGTTCTAGAGAAGTAGAATTCGTCTTGGTGAGCCTGTTCATCATGATTGAGGTTTAGTTTGAAAGCTTGTAACTTTAATCATTCAATAAAGTTTACAAGTTGTGATTTATTCTTTACTGTTACATTGATCTTTTGAATATTAAAGTGTTTTTCCGCAACTTCTTTAATATTGTTTCTGAGTTTAATTATTCTTGTTAAGAATCAGATCCTGACAAGTGGTATCAGAGCATAGTATTCTCAGAAACCTTCATTCATCATGGAAAACACAGTTGAATCAACCAGTACTCTTGTTTCAAAAGTTCCGATGCTGAAACCTAATGAGTTTGACATGTGGAAAATTAGGATCAAGCAGTACATCCTCCTTACAGACTTTTCTATGTGGACATTGTTGAGAATGGTCCCTCTGCTGAAGGTAAAATTGGACAAGATGGAAGAAGACCACCTCCAAAAACTGATGCTGAGAAGAAAGTGAGACAATTGGAGATGAAATCCTTAAGCACCCTGCTTTTGGCCATCCCTAATGAATATCAACATCAATTTCATCACTGCACTGATGCTTAGATTCTATGGAATGCTTTAGAGAAGAGATTTGCTGGCACCAAGAGCACTAAGAGGAATCAAAGGGATATTCTCAAGCAGCAATATGAGAATTTTATATCTTCAAAGAATGAGTCTATGACTCAAACTTTTGATAGATTCAATAAATTAATTGGTGAGTTGGCTACTGTTGGAGTTCAGATGGAACAAGATGATGTCAACCGAAAGTTCCTCAGATCTCTAGGAGATGAATGGACCATGTACAATGTCTCATTCAGACAGAATGACATGTTGGAAGAAAAGGAACTGGATGATCTGTATAATGATCTGAGAGTGTTTGAATCTGAGGTGGAAGAAAAAAAGAAGCCTACTGGATATGTTCATAATGCTGCACTCCTATCAGCATCAACTGATTCTACTGCTAACCCTGAATCAGTTAATACTGCTAGTGGAGTAAATCAAGAAAAAGGCAATGAATCTACGTTTGAAGCCTTTCTTTCCAGCCATGGAAACTCTTCTTTAATCAATGATGACTTGTAACAGCTTCATCCTGATGATCTTGAAGAGATGGATATTAAAAGGCAGATGGCCATGCTTTCTATGAGGGTGAAGAAGTTCATTAAAAGGACTGGGAGGAACAACTTCTCCCAAAGAAGAGAAGATGGAGCAGGCTTTGATAAGTCAAAGGTGGAGTGCTACAAGTGTCACATGAAGGTACACTTTGCCAGGGAATGCAGAAGTGGAATGTCTCAAAACAACCACCAACAAGCTCAGACTGGAAGCTTCAACCAGAACAGAAACTCTGCTCAAGCTCTTGTTTCTCAACAAGGAATGGGGTTTGACTAGAGTGATCAAGCAGAAGATGCCATTCAAAATCAAGCTCTCATGGCAGAGGTATCTGATCTCCCAACTGAGGTACTTTGTAATCTCTGTTCTCAAACTTGCATAGACACTGTGAAAAGGTACAGGGATCACAACCAGAGTATGAGTGATGACCTTAAGAGGTTAGAAAAGGATAGAAAAGACTATGTGAAAATTGTTGAAAGGTTTGAGGAACAAATTAAAGGTTTCCAAGCCAATGAACTTCAACACACATATGATACAAATTACTGGAAGTGGGAGAAAAATGATCTAGAAATCCAACTGACAAAGTCTAAAGAGGAGAATGAAAAGTTGAGAGGAGAGCTAGCCAAGGTTAAACTGGATGTGAAAAAGTTTTCATATGCTTCTAAAGCCATGGATTCTATGCTAAAGGTCCAAATCCATGATAAGCTTAAACCAGGAATTGGGTACAATACCACACCACCACCATACAATAACAACTACATCCCTCCAAAATCAGACTTGCTGGAGAACAAGGATAGGAAGGACTTGCATGAGGGAGCCACTAAGGTAGATCCTTTAGATGAAGTAATTGTTAAGGACAAGACTGAGAAAGAAGCTGATAAGAGTAAGGATAACACTGTGAGTGGTGAGATTCCCTTAAAAAATAACATTCTTACCAATGAGGGTGGTGGAAGGGATTGGGTCAAATCTGATGGTGTAGAGAAGACTGAGGGAAAGTCTAAAAAGGTCCATTACAAGCAGACTACAGTTGTGAATCCTGTTCCTTGCAAACAGTGTGCAGGTAATAAAAATGAGCCCCTAAAACATGATAAAAGGAGGGGAAATCAAAGAAATTGGAATAATCAGTGGGCTCAGAAACAAGGAGTTGATCTGAGTAGAATCATCAGACCAAAGCCTTGTTTCATATGTGGCAAATTGAACCATCTTGCCAAGCACTGTTATTTTAATCCTATGAACCAAAGGATAAATTTTCAAAGATCTGTGCAAAAACCCTTTGGTTATAGGAAGAATGAAAGGAACCATGTGGCTAAGAAACATGTTAAATCTAAAAGCCACATGAAGAAAAAGACTGTAAAAGAGAATATCAAGATGTGGGTTCCCAAAAGCACTAAAACTATTAGCACTGCTACCACAAATAGTACTGCTGACAAAGATAGTGCTGCTAGAATCAATACTACTGCTATCAATGTTAGTCCTGCTGAGAGTATTAGTACTTCTAAAACTAACATTGTTAGTACTTCTTCAAATGTTAATACTGCTAACTCTGTTAGTACTTCTAAAATTAGTACTGCTTCTAGTGTTTGTGCTCCTAGACCAATCATCTTGACAAAGTACTCCAGTAAAAAGTTTTCTGAATTTAAAAATCTCATCAAAAAGAAGTGCAAGTACTTTGATGAGAAAGGGAGGCCCAAGACCACTTTGGCTTGGGTTCCCAGTCAATACTAATTGATTTATCTTATGTGCAGGGCAACCAGCAGCTCAAGGGAAAGAGCATTTGGCATGTTGATAGTGGTTGCTCTAGACACATGACAGGGAACATGGCTTGTCTCAAGAATTTCAAGAAAATTGATGGAGGGCATGTTGCCTTTGGTAATACTCCAGATGGAGGTAAAATCAGTGGTAAAGGAGATGTAACAAAAGGTATGATGACCTTTGAAGATGTTTTCTATGTTGAACAGTTAAGATACAACCTGTTAAGTGTATCACAGGTTTGTGACAAAAAGCATAGTATATTATTCACTGATTCAGAATGCATTATCCTTGCTCCTGGATTCAAGGTAGTTGATGAAAAAATGATACTACTAAGAACTCCCAGAAAGGATAATGTCTATTGTTTGGATATGGAAAATGTTTCAAATGATTCATCCCTAAATTGTCTTGTTTCAAAAGCCTCTTTGGATGAATCATGACTTTGGCACAGAAGGATGTATCACATGAACTTTAAAAACAATGAATAAACTTGTTAAAAACAACCTTGTAAGAGGTTTGCCTTCAAAAGTATTTTCATGTGATGATCATTGTGTTGCTTGTCTCAAAGGCAAACAACACAAAACTTCTCATAAGTCCAAAGAGTTGAACACAATTTCTTCTTCTCTTCAGTTGTTGCATATGGGTCTGTTTGGTCCTACAAATGTCATGAGTATAGGTAAGAAATCATACTGCTTAGTTATTGTTGATGATTACTCTAGATTTACTTGGGTATATTTTCTAAGGACTAAGGATGAGACAAGTGGACTGATCAAATCCTTTATTCTAAGAATTGAAAACCAAACAAATCAAAAGGTAAAAGTCATTAGGTCAGATAATAGTACTGAATTTAAAAATCTTGATCTAAACACCTTTTGTGAGGAAAAAGGAATTGAGAGGAAATACAGTGCTCCTAGGACTCCACAACAAAATGGTGTTGCTGAGAGAAGGAACAGGACACTGATTGAATCTGCTAGATCTCTGTTAGCTGATTCAAAACTTCCAATTACTTTCTGGGCTGAAGCAGTTAATACTGCTTGCTATGTCCAAAACAGAGTTCTAGTAATCAAGCCTAAAAACAAGACACCATATGAGCTTTTAAATAAAAGAAAACCATTTATTGGATTTTTCAAACCTTTTGGGTGTCCTTGTACCATTCTCAATACCAAAACTCACTTAGGAAAGTTTGATAGCAAAGCAGATGATGGTTTTCTTGTTGGTTACTCATCTCAGAGTAAGGCCTACAGAGTTTTTAATTCTTCTTCTAGAATAATTGAGGAAAGTGACAATGTCAAATGCAATGAGAACACACCAAATCCTATTGGTTCAGGTCCTCATTGGCTATTTGACATGGATTCACTAACTAACTCTTTGGGTTTCAGTAGTGATGATCATGCAGGATCAGGAAGTAGAGGATCAGGGGATGAACAAGTACAAGATACTATTCCTCAGTCTGTAATCTTTCCCATACCTACAATGACCCCTGTTGAAATCTGTGAAAGGGAGACTGTTACTGAACCAAGTCAGAGTGAAGAAGAAAGAAGAGATGAGGAGAATTTAGAGCATGAAGAGTCAGAAGCAGCTGATGAGTTTCCCTCAGTTGACATAAATGATTCCAATTTAGATATAGGAATGAATGAAGAACCTAGTCTTCAGACAAGAACTCAGAAGAATCATCCTCCTGAGCTGGTAATAGGAGACATCTCTTCTCCTATGATGACTAGGAATAAAAGCAGACTTCAAGATTTGCAGGATCAGCAGCATACAGTACTCTCTTGCTTTCTATCTCAGATTGAGCCTAAGAAGGCTTATGAGGCAATGAAAGATTCAAGTTGGATAGAAGCCATGCAAGAAGAATTACTACAGTTTAAATTGCAAGATGTTTGGGACTTGGTGGACCTTCCAAAAGGTCATAGAGCAATTGGCACCAAGTGGATTTTCAGAAATAAAAAGGATGAGAGGGGAATAGTAGTCAGGAACAAAGAAAGGCTAGTGGCACAAGGGTACACTCAGGAAGAAGGCATAGACTATGAGAAAGTTTTTGCTCCAGTTGCACGGGTAGAGGCAATTAGGCTGTTTCTATCCTATGCCTCATTTATGAAGTTCAAGGTATACCAGATGGATGTGAAGAGTGTCTTTCTGTATGGAACAATTGATGAGGAAGTATATGTCTGTCAGCCCTTTGGATTTGAGAATCCATCATATCCTGACAGAGTATACAAACTGAAGAAAGCTCTCTATGGTCTACATCAAGCCCCAAGAGCATGGTATGATACTCTGTCTACCTATCTCTTGGAAAATGGGTTTGAAAGAGGAATAATTGACAAGACCCTTTTCATTAGAAGAAGTAAGAAGGACATCCTACTTGTTCAGATCTATGTGGATGACATCATATTTGGATCCACAAAAGATCAGATGTGTAGAGACTTTGAAGAGTTGATGCACAAGAGCTTCAAAATGAGTTCAATGGGTGAACTCACCTTCTTCCTTGGGCTTCAAGTGAAACAGCAGAAAGATGGGATTTTCATAAGTCAATCAAAGTATGTGAAAGACATCCTAGATAAGTATGGTTTATCAGACTCAAAGCCAGCAAGCACACCAATGGAAACACACAAACAGATCATTGCTGATCTTGAGGGGGAGGATGTTGATGTCCATCTTTATATATCAATGATTGGATCTCTCATGTATCTCACAGCCTCAAGACCAGATATCATGTTTCCAGTGTGTGTGTGTGCCAAATTCCAAGTCAAGCCAAAACAGTCACATCTTCAAGCTGTTAAGAGGATTTTCAGATACTTAAGAGAGCAACCTAGATTAGGTCTTTGGTATCCTTATGAATCCACCTTTGATTTGATTGCATATTCAGACAGTGACTTGGGTGGTGCTAATATGGATAGAAAGTCTACTTCAGGGGGATGTCAACTTTTGGGTGCAAGACTAGTATCTTGGCAGTGTAAGAAGCAAACCACAGTGTCCTTATCCACAACAGAAGCTGAGTACATTGCTGCTGCAAGTTGTTGTTCTCAGGTTCTATGGATTCAGAATCAAATGTTGGACTATGGGGTAACCTTTCTTCACACTCCAATCTTCATTGACAATAACAGTGCTATCAGCATTGTTAACAATCCAGTCAAGCACTCCAAAACAAAGCATATTGAAATCAGGTATCACTTTATTAGAGACTGCAATGAAAAGAAGCTTATTCAAGTTGCTAAAGTTCATACTGATAACCAGTTTGCTGATCTATTCACTAAAGCTTTTGATGTGGGTAGATTCACTTTCTTGGTCACAAGTGTGGGCATGATCAACTCTAAATGAGCTCATGTTTAAAAAGTGTTTGTATACCTGTTATTTGTTTATTTTGTTTGGTGCTACTAACCATCTTTCTCAGGAAGTTTATTGCCCTGCTCAGACTAACACAAAGCTTCAACAGTGTAAGTATAGTTAATGCTGCCAGTGCAGTTTTAATGCTGCCAGTGCAAAGTTAATACTGCTAGTCTGAGTTGCTACTTCAGGTCTCAGTTAATACTGCTCTCAGTTAATACTGCTCTCAGTTAATATTGCTCTCAGTTAATACTGCTCTCAGTTAATACTGCTTTAACTGAAAATAGGGTTAATACTGCTTATTTCCCGAATCATATAAATACCCTCTTTGCCCACCTAAAAGCTCACAACGACTCTTTGAATAATGTTCATCTTCTCTCTAACTCTTTTCTCTCAAGTAACAAGTGTGTTTCAGTCAAGAATCCTCAAGACCGATGGCATCCATGGCGTTCATTGATGAACATAATGAGATCGCAATGCTTCAAAAGCCGAAGCAGGCTGATGGTTTCCATACAATAGTTGATTTTCTCAAGACCAGTCATATAACGTATGCTCTTACTATGTCACCACCAATCTTCATCGAGCACCAGAAGCAATTTTGGGCCAATGCCACCACTGTTACTGAAAACGGTGTGCAGTTTATCAAGACAAAGGTGTGTGACAAACCCTTGATAGTCACTGAAGAGGTCATTCGCATCAGTCTACGTTGTGACATCCGTCAGAAATCAAAATCTTCAAGGTTAGAATCCTTTAAGATATTAGAGAATAGTTCATAGAATTTACTTCTCTAGAATCTAATTAGATTGGTTAGATTATAATTTTTCCCGAAATATTTCAGTAGTCGTTTAGAAAGTCCGGTTCGGATCAGTAACTGACTAAAACGTCCCATAAAATGCCAAATATTATGTCACATGTCTAAAATACATAAAATAATGAGGTTTATATTATTTAGGTAAAAATATATTTATTTGTAAAAATTTACTCAATTTAGAGAGAATTGAGAATTTATAAATTATCGGTTCTCAATTTATCTGTTTTATTTGAGAGTTTATGTTGTATTCTTTTAAAATAAAAAAAAAAAATTTGAAAAGGGCTTGGAGAGGCCATGGCCGGCCCTCCACCCTCTCCCTCTCTTTTCTTTTTAAAATTTTTTTTTTCATTTGAAAGCTCATTTCAACTCTAAAAATTTAGATATCAACTTTTCACCTCCTCATTCTCTCTCTCTCTCTCATTTTCGATTTCTTCATCAAAACACCATCAAGAACACAAAAGTTTCCAGCAAATTAAAGATTTTTAAGATCAAATCATCAAGATTATTGAAGATTTCCAAGTTTACTTCATCATCTACACAAGGTACAAACCCTATTTCTTCATTTCTTCAAGTTTTATTCAAGTTTATTGTTTTGAACTTTATAAAAATCCCCATGCATGTGTAGAAATATTTCATTTATGGTTTTAGAAGTGAAATGGACATCATTTATGAATAAAACATTCATAAAATGATGCCATAAGATGATCTTCCATGAAAAACCAAGTTAAAAAGTGAAATTTTTGAGTCTCTTGTTGATTATGTCAATTTTATCATGGGTGCAACTTTGTGTACGAAAATTTTGATGCTTTAGTTGGTTTATAATCAACATTTTAGTAGTAATTTCAAGTTTAAACAAACTCTTATGATAAGATTATTCAATCTTGTGTGATTGAGAGTCTTGAAAATTGATAAGTGATGAAAAATCACTTATTTAGTGTTCTTTGTCACATGCAACTCACTTTGGATGAAATTTTGTAGTTATATATGTGTCCAAGATGTATGTTTTCATTCTTAGATCATTAATTAGTGAAAAGGGGTTTAAATCCAAGTGGTTTCACAAGAAACCATGGAAAATGGACCTCTTAATGCTTAATACAAAAACTTTGTACTACACAGCTTGCTGTCAAGAATGGAACTCCCACTTCCAAGCTGTGTATCTCAATATTTACTCCATGAAATTTGGGCTTTTTGCTTTCATACACTAATTTGATGAGTTAGTTTTCAAATGAATCAAGAATCACTAAAAATTATGAGGTTTTGGTCATTCAAATGTATTTTAGAAGAAAATTGTGCAATCTGTCCCAAGCTGACAGATTAGTACACCCTACTTCTAACGACCATAACTCCCCCATAAATCATCTAAATGAGGTGAATTCTTTTTCGTATATTATATTTTTGAGTTAGCTTTGCATCCATATATGGATCACTGAATTATGTTGAGTTTTGATCCTCCAAAAGCATGCCACAACAGAAGTGCGCAACTGATTCAAAAATCAGTAACCTACTGTTTTGTAGAAATTATTTGGGGCATCAAAACACTTCCAATATTCATGAAATTTTACCTTAGAGTTCTTAATTCAGTATTTTATCTCTTATAAAAAAATGGTTAGGATTGTCAATTGGGAAGTTGTATTTTGAAAGCCATTATGTGGATATAATTTCTGGACAGCAAGTGCTGAATCCAGAAAGATAGTTCTAAAAACCTCAAACTTATGTATTATGATATAAGGGTGTTATAATGATCATCATTTTTATTTTTGACAATAAAATACATATATTGGCATTTTATAAGACGTGGGATTAGTTAGTTAGGCTTAAGGGCTGGATTTGACATTTAGCACTCTTTGTGCATACTTTCTCTATAGGAATTTAGAAGCTCTGGGCTAGGGGAAATTGCTATTGCGTATCTTGCGTCATTATTCGAGGTGAGTATTCACAGCCCCACTTTTATTGTTTTGACTGAACTTGGGGTGAAAAGCATGTTAAAATTGAATATTTAAAGATTCATGAGGCTTTGTTATAAAGCGTTACGTATTGAAATTTATGAGGCTTTGTTGTAAAGCGATTGGTGTAGAAGTTATATGACATGTATGCCAATGATATGTTGAGTTTTAAAAATAGTTAAGTCCCCGGGTACACTACTAGTTAACCCAGAAATGGGCCTATAGTATTAGTGGATAGCGCTATTTGGTCTGACAAGCCCACCTTATACTGACGAGTAGGGGTGCACTGTACTAGAGAAATATGACTACACATGTGGTTAAAGCCCACCTCTGAGGTAGATCATGGGGCGTTGATTTGGTCCGGAAAGGTTTAGTAGTGGCTCAACGTGGTTGTATCAATGCATACCTCTTGCCATATAAGCTAAATTATGATACTCATGAATCAATGAATTGAAGTTGGATTATGCGTATGATTTTCAAAGACAGCTTGCATATAAACTTGACTTGTGCATATTTAAAAACCTGTGAACTCACCAACTCTCGTAGTTGACCATATTTTGAACATGCTTTTCAGGGAATAAGAAGGTACATGGAAACGATTAAAGTTTATCTCTTGTGTAACCCGCATGCAATACTTTTATAATAGAGATTTTTGTACTTCAACTTTTGAAGATGTAATAGGATTGTAAACTTTTGGAACTTATTGTAAACAATGGTTGAATGTATGGTGATATTTTTTTTTTTTCCGTATCCTAAAGTTATGCCTATCGAACTGTCATATTCCGTGTTTCCGCTTTAGCGGGGTGTGACAGACTTGGTATCAGAGCCATAGGTTATAGAGAATACTGGTTTTACTATAAAACCATACACTATAACCACTATTTTCAAAATTACTTTTGTAAACAAGTCTCGAGTTTGAGTATATTACTAGTATAACTAAGATGGGTGTCGGCTTAGCATATTACAATTAGGCAAAGCCTGATCACCTATGTCTAATTTAGTGTGCATAAGAAGAGACTCTAAATGGTTATATTAAGAGTTACTAAAAATAGAAACTTTTTGTTTAAAAATGAAAAGCATGAGTTAGTATGTGAGTTCGCATAAGTATTTTGTGATTTCAACGTTTATTTAGCATACTAATGTTTAAAAACTTATTATTTACCGCAGATATCATGTCTCATTCGTCGTCACACTCTGAGTCGTCCCCAGACGAGTCCGGATATATCACAGGCCGACCTAGGAGGGCACGTGTTAGTGAAGACTACGACCCATCCGAGCATAGTTACTCGGGGTCCGGACATTCACCAGCTAGGTCGTCTACTCCCATGTCTGCGCCCTCACCGCAGTCGGTGCCCCGACCTAGAGTCCGGGAGACAGCGCGGATCAGTGTTCCGATGCCGGTCAGGGAGACCTTCATCATTCCACCTAGGAATGAGGCGGGGCCCTCCCGACTGAGGTTTAGACGAGTTATGCCACCACCACAGGTTGAGGAGCCGGCAGGACAGCCGACTGGTATGACATCACTTGAGAGTTTATGGGTCACGGGTTTGTCCCGAGACGCAGAGATGTTTAGGGCTAGACTAGACCATTATGGTCAGTCTCTCGACGGGTTGATGGGGATTTTGAGCACACACGATCAGACCATGAGCGGAGTCTTGGCTATGCTTGTGAACACTAGAATGGAGGTTCAGAGGCTATACATAGGTTTAGCCTTGATGTTAGGAGCGAAAGTAGTTGTTATGGGATGGTTTATCTTGTACTTCATGCGTTAGGTGTTGGTTATCCGATGATATTTTGGGAACTTTAAAACTTGTTTCTTTTGGGGGCATATAGCCCATGAATTTGAAAATATCTTATGTTTGATGGTAAACTTATGAAATTAATGGTTGATATTTTGGAATTATAAAGTTTGATAGTTATGATGAAATTTTAGCTGCAATATCTAATGTTTCGTATAATTGAAATATATGTTATCATTGTATGATATGTTGAATGTATGATTAATTATTAGATAAGTATTGTATGATGCGCGACGCATAAATAGATTGTTGGTTCAGGCAAATAATTAGATTCCGATTTGGAATTTTGTAGTAGAGTTATGCCTCCAAGAAGGGAAGACCCAGAAATTGCACGATTAGTGTCCGAGCAAATTCTTGCTGCCCTCCCCAATATAGTTAGTCAGGTAGCAGCAGGCCTGAATGTTAATCAAACTAACAATCCTAGAGTCGGTGTGAATGAGAACAGAGAATGTACGTATAAGACTTTTAGATCTTGCAACCCGAAGGAGTTCTATGGTACCGAGGGAGCCGTTGGGTTATTGACTTGGTTAGAAGGAATGGAGTCCGTCCTGCATATTAGTAAGTGTACAGAAGCAAACAAGGTGGAGTTTGCAGCCTGTTTACTGCAAGGGCGAGCGTTAACCTGGTGGAATACTCAAGTACAAACGCGAGGACGGGAAGCAGTTAGTAGACTCACATGGGACGAGTTCAAAGAGATGCTTAAGGAGGAGTACTGCCCGAGGAGTGAGATTCAGAAACTTCAAGCAGAATTGTGGAATCATGAGATGAAGGGAAATGATATAGACTCTTACACTGCTCGATTTCATGAGTTGGCAAAGTTAGTACCCCATTTAGTGACACCGGAAGAAAACAGAATTGACAAGTACATTTGGGGCTTAGCTTCCGAAATACGGGGAGATGTGACTTCGGGAAATCCAAAAACGATGCAGGAAGCAGTGAGTTTAGCAACCAAACTTACTGACAATGCAAACCGTTCAGGGTTGTTTTTAAATGACAAAGCTAAGGGCAAGAGAAGGATAGAGGAACCCATGAGAAGAAAATTTGATGGGAGGAAGGGTAAGGAGCAAAGAGTGGCGGGTAATTATGGAATCCAGGCACAGAATGTGGGTAAGGGGAAGGAGGTACGTCCTAAATGTGACAAGTGCAACTACTATCATCAGGGGCGATGCGTCATATGTTATAAATGCAACAAAGGAGGACATTTTGCAAGGGATTGCAAGGATGCACCAAGAAGAGTGTGTTACGAATGTGGAAGCCCGGATCACGTAAGGAGCTCTTGTCCTAGATTTAATAAGAGGGTGAATGCTAATCAAGGCCGACCAGTTAATCAAGGGAATCCAGGGAGACCAGCACGAGGGCGAGTATTTGAGATCGGGGCAGAAGAAGCAAGGCAGAACCCGGATGTGATTACAGGTACGTTTCTCTTAAACAAGCATTATGCATCTGTATTGTTTGATTCTGGAGCAGATAGGAGTTTTATATCATTAGACTTCAGGACTAAAATTTGCCTAAAGTCTCAAAAACTAAAAGAAGACTATGTTGTCCAATTTGCTAATGGGCAAGAGGTTAGGGCCAAGGACGTAATTTCAAACTGTACTTTAGAATTGGCTAAAAAGGAGTTCAATATAGATCTAATTCCAATCAAATTAGGAAGCTTTGACATAGTAGTGGGTATGGATTGGTTATCTATAAACCGAGCAGAAATTTGTTGCTCCGAGAAAATTCTCCGAATTCCATTACCGGAAGGAGGGATACTTCTAGTACAAGGAGAAAAGTGTCAGGATCGAATTCTTAACAAGAATTAATACTCAGAAACTAATATCAAAGAAGTTGCGGAAAAACACTTTGATATTTGATAAAACAGTAATCAAAAACAGTATATAATTACCAAACAGTAAACTTGTATTGAATGCTTAAAACTACAAGATTACACACTCAACCTCAATATTGATGAACAGGCTCACCAATACGAATTCTACTTCTCTAGAATTAGGATCTATACCTTGAGGTTGTTTTTTTTCTAAAAGAATGAAAACTAAAGTTAAAACTTATCTATTCTAAACATTCTATACATATACTGATAAAAAGATAATTACAAAGAATAAACAAATCTTCAGTATATCTTCCATGTATATCTTCTAAGTATATCTTCAGTATATCCAGCTGTAGTACTTTCCATCCTGATCTCTTTAGCAGCACTAATAATGCTCAGCAGCATTAACTTCAACTAGCAGCATTAACTTCAAGCAGTACTAACTACTAGCAGTACTAACTAGATAAGCAGTACTAACTTTGTTCAAGCAGTACTAACTTTAACTAGCAGTAGTAATTCTACTAGCAGTAGTAACACTTAGCAGTATTAATCTTCAACTTGTTCTGGCAGTAGTAACTACTCTTGTACTAGCAGTAGTAACTACACTTAGTAGAATCTTCAGTTCCCAACAATCTCCCCCTAACTTAACTTTTAGAAGAGAAGTCAAGTTCTTCAGATATTCTTCCAGATGCTCTTTTTAATGCTCCCAAAACTTCCAAGATCATGCTCCTAAGTCTGGATTCAGTCCCAAACTCTGATTGATTATCCTCTGAATTAGATACTTGGCCATTTCTGAATTTGGTGCACAACCCAACTTCTTCTTTAGCATGGCATGAACCTTCAGTCTGGTGTGATTATATACTCTATCCACTAGGAAGTATTCTGTGTGATTTCTATCCAAAGTCACTGCATATACTCCACTAGTTTCATATAGAGTCCAACTTGTGACTTCTTTAAACACACTCTTGATGACCTGGTCCACTTCTTCAGGTTTGAACATCATGCATAGATACTCCATCACCAGTTTTGTAAGAGAAATTCCTGGAGTATTCATATGATCTGCATACAGCTTAATTCCTATGTCAAACATCTCTTCTATATCAGATCTAGAGCATGTTCTGACAATCTTGACCCAAGTGTTGAATACTTCATACTTATCACCCTTCCTCTTGAGTCTGATGTAATCTTTCCCATCCATTGTCAGTACATCCCAGTGAATGATCTCAGGTGGCTTAACTCCAACAGGTTCTGCAGAAATTGGTTCAGGCACTTTGTCCATCACTACCATATATAAGCTTACATCATCTTTGATTGATGACACTTGCTGACTTGATGACTCATGTGCCCCTTCTTCTTCAGCAACATTTTGTTCTTCTTCTATTCTGGGCTTCTTATCTTTCTTTCTTTTGGCCATCATCTTGGTTCTTTTCAAAGTCTTTTGAACCTGTACTAGAGTAGCTTCCTTCTTCTTTTCTTCCTTTTCCCTTGCCATTTCTTTGATAGGAGTTCCCTCTTCACTTTCAGGGAATGGTTGATTCATATCTATATCATTACTCTCCTTGGCCTTCTTTTCAAACTCTACTCTTTTCTTTTCATTGCTCTTCAGATTCCCCATTTCTTTTTCATAGAGCTCTCTGATCTGATCAAAACTCATCTTCACAAACATTTCTTTCTTTACCCCAATTGCACTCCTCAAGAAAGTTATCATTTTGTTTCTTTCCTGAGTGGCTTGGTAAGTTTGTGAAGGTCTTCTTTTCTTTGCACTTGTATTAGCCATCATAGCTTTTCTCAGACTTATAGCCCTTTGTTTAGCCTTTTCAGTTTCAAGCCCCTTTTGATAGGCTTTATTTAGCTCAGCAGCTAAAGCCTTTGCCATTTCCCTGTCCTTCTCCACCTGAGCTCTTTCTTCTTTTTCCATCTCCTTCTGCATTTTCCTTGCTAAAGCTTCATCTGATTCAACCAACCTTTGCTTCTTGATTGGTTGATCAGATTCCACTATCTTTTCTTTTCCCTTATTCTTTGATTCTGCAGCTTTGTCTTTCTGTTCTGATTTTCTGTCTCTCCCTTCATTTATGACCACTCCCTTTGCTTTGGGAGTGTCATTCTTAGCTTTGATTAGCACTTCAGCTACTTCAATTTCTGTTGGTGTTAACTCTGTTACTGCTGCTTGTGAGGTTTCAGCAGCATTAACAGTTTCTGCTTCTTTTTGTACTGAACCTCTTTCTGTTTTTGCTTCCTTCTCCCCCTCAACTTCAACTCTCTCTTTATCAATCTCCCCTTCCCTTGATGCTTCTTCCATGTTGATCTCCCCCTTTTTGGGAGCATCAGTCACTGGTTCCCTCCTTCTGAGCACAAATTGTTTCTTCTTCTTTTGCAGAATCAGTTTCCTTACCATTTGCTTCAACTTGATGATTTGTTCTTGTTGTGACAGTACAATGAGTTTTAGCTCTTCAATATCTTTGCCTTGTTTGAGTACATCCATGTTGATGTTGCCCATTGTCTCCATCAATTCATCATAGTTATATCTGTCCTCACCTTCTCCAGGAGTGTTACCCCCTATTGAAGGATCATTGGATCTTTTAGTAGTGGAAGTCTTCTGCCTAGCAGAAGCACTATCCACCCCTGTGGTTTCTTGGCACCAGGGACCTTCAAATGATTGCTCATTCAAAGTTGCCATGGGGGAGGTCTTATTGATGTTACCACTATCCTCCTCTGTGTTAGCAGGAGTAGTGGCAGCCTCATCACCCATATGCTCTACCTCCTCCTCAGAGAGCACCTCCTTTGGGTTGGGAGACACCCTTGTGGTTTCCCTTTGGATATTCTCTAGGGGAGAATTCTCCCTTAGAGGGCTTAAAGGCTGTGTGGGTGATGGTACAAGAAGGGAAGGAGCCTTCTTTACCTGTTTTCTTTGATAAGTTTGGGTAATTGGAGAGGTTGGTTTTGTAAGAATGGACTGGGGAATTGTTTTTGAGTGAGAAGGTTGGGCTTGGCTAGCAGTGGGATGGTCTAATGAGGGCCTTGACCCTGCTGCCATACCTTCAGTGTTTTGGGACACCACCATCATTGTAGAGAACAATGGGGTGTCAACTCCTTCCGAGTCCCCAGCAGATCTTCTCATATTTGAGAAAACCTTGCCTTTTGGGGGTTTAGGTACATATACCCCAACAGGTTGAGGTATATCCGTCAATTCATGGTTAATTACTTCCTGAACAAATCTGGGATACATAAAGAAACTCTTTTTGTTTCCCATATTTGATACAAGATCATTGAAAATCATCTTTGAGAAATTGTACCTTCTGGATGTAGCCAAGCATACCAAAGCATATGCAATTGGACTGCTGAACTCACTCCATCCAGTGGTCTTTTTGGAGATGCAATGCATCAGGGTATGAACAAGAAAACGCCATTGGGGTGAAAACTTTGCTTTTGAGAATTTGAAAACACCCAATGGGCCTCCATACCCCATTCTAGTAAGATTAGAAAACAGTTCATCATTAGAGATAGACATTATACCAGAGGCATCGTCTAGACGTAGACTGATGCGAATGACTTCTTCAGTAACTGTAAGTGAGTGATCACAGATTCTTGTCTTGATCATTTGCACACCATTTTCCACAACAATGGTTGCATTAGCCCAAAACTGCCGTTGGTGCTCAATGTAGATTGTAGATGAGACAGTAAGAGCATGAGCAATGTGACTTGACTTGAGGAAATCCACAATCTGATGAAATCCTGAAGCTTGCTTTGGCTTTTGTAGCATCGCAATCTCGTTGTGCTCGTCGATGAATGTCATGGATGCCATTGGTCTTAGTGAAAACTTGCCTGAAAACTACGAACTTGAGAGAGAAAAGGTTTTGAGCGCAAGAGAACAGTATGCAAAGAGTCGTTATGAACTTTTAGGCGGGCAAAAAGTATTTATAGTATTCGGAATATAAGCAGTAGTAACCTAGAGCAGTATTAACTAACTAGCAGTATTAACCGCGAGCAGTATTAACCACGAGCAGTATTAACTGAACTAGCAGTATTAACCGCGAGCAGTATTAACTGAACTAGCAGTATTAACTATTAGCAGTATTAACTGAAAGCAGTATTAACCACGAGCAGTATTAACCACGAGCAGTATTAACTGATCTAGCAGTATTAACTGCGAGCAGTATTAACCACGAGCAGTATTAACTGAACTAGCAGTATTAACTGCGAGCAGTATTAACCACGAGCAGTATTAACTGAACTAGCAGTATTAACTATTAGCAGTAGTAACTGAAAGCAGTATTAACCACTAGCAGTATTAACTACTAGCAGTATTAACTACTAGCAGTATTAACTGAAAGCAGTATTAACTGAAAGCAGTATTAACTGAAAGCAGTATTAACTAGACTTACTCCTTTTAAACTTGCTAAATACTGAGTACTGCTATGCATATCCTGAAAAGAAGATTAGTAACACCAAGAATAAAAATATACAGGTATAAAACCACTTTTTGAGAAGAAGATTATTCAGAGTTTATCATTCCCACACTTGTTACCAAGAAAGTGAATCTACCCACATCAAAAGCTTTAGTGAATAGATCAGCAAACTGATTATCAGTGTGAACTTTGACAACTTGAATAAGTTTCTTTTCATTACAATCTCTTATAAAGTGATACCTGATTTCAATGTGCTTTGTCTTTGAGTGCTTGACTGGATTATTTACAATGCTAATAGCACTGCTGTTGTCAATAAAGATTGGAGTGTGTAGAAAGGTTACCCCATAATCCAGCATTTGATTCTGGATCCATAAGACTTGAGAACAGCAACTTGCAGCTGCTATGTACTCTGCCTCTGTTGTAGATGTGGATACTGTGGTTTGTTTCTTGCACTGCCATGAGACTAGTCTAGCACCCAAAAACTGACATCCTCCAGAAGTAGATTTTCTGTCCAAGTTTGCCCCACCTAGATCACTGTCTGAGTATGCTATTAGGTCAAAAGGTGAGTTATGAGGATACCAAAGTCCCAATCTGGGTTGCCCTTTGAGATATCTGAATATCCTCTTAACAGCTTGAAAGTGAGATTGCTTTGGCCTAACTTGAAATCTTGCACATACACAGACTGGAAACATAATATCTGGCCTTGATGCTGTGAGATACATGAGAGAGCCAATCATGGATCTATAAAGATGCACATCCATATCCTCCCCCTCAAGATCTGCTGTGATCTGCTTGTGTGTTTCCATAGGTGTGCTGGCAGGTTTTGATTCTGAGAAACCAAACTTGGTTAGAATATCCTGCACATACTTGGATTGACATATAAAAATGCCATCTGACTTCTGTTGAACTTGGAGTCCAAGGAAGAAAGTAAGTTCCCCCATGGAACTCATTTTGAACCTTTGATGCATTAAATCCTCAAACTCCTTGCACATGTTGTTTCTTGTAGAACCAAAAATAATGTCATCAACATATATTTGGACCAGCAAGATATCCTTCTTCTTTCTTTTGATAAAGAGAGTCTTATCAATGACTCCTCTTTCAAAGTCATTTTCCAAGAGATAGGATGACAGAGTGTCATACCATGCTCTTGGGGCTTGATGTAGTCCATAAAGTGCTTTCTTTAATTTGTATACCCTGTCTGGATAGCTTGGGTTTTCAAACCCTGGTGGTTGACAGACATATACTTCTTCTTCAATTGATCCATAGAGAAAAGCACTTTTTACATCCATTTGATAGACTTTGAAGTTCATGTAAGAAGCATAGGCTAGGAATAGTCTGATTGCTTCTATCCTAGCCACAGGTGCAAAAACTTCTTCATAATCTATACCCTCTTCTTGAGTATAGCCTTGAGCCACCAGCCTTGCTTTGTTCCTTATGACAATACCTCTTTCATCTCTCTTGTTTCTGAAAATCCACTTTGTGCCAATTGCTCTGTGACCTTTAGGAAGGTCTACTAGATCCCATACATCTTGTAGCTTGAACTGTAACAGTTCTTCTTGCATTGCTTCTATCCAGCTAGATTCTTTCATAGCATCATGTGCCTTTTTAGGCTCAAGCTGGGATAGAAAACAAGAAAGGACTGTATGCTGTTGATCTTGCATTTCTTGAAGCCTGCTTTGATGTCTAGTCATCATAGGAGAAGAGATATCTCCTATTACCAGCTGTGGAGGATGATTCTTTTGAACTCTTGTGTTATGACTAGGTTCTTCATTCAGTCCAGCCTCTAGATTAGAGTCATGCAACTCAACTGAAGTGTCTTCAGATGTCACTTCTGATTCTTGAGTCTCCTCATCTCTAGTGTCTTCTTCACTCTGACTTGGTTCAGTAAATGATTCCTTTTCACAGTCTTCATTTACTGTGGGTATGGGAAAAATCACAGATTTAGATATACTATCTTGAACTTGTGTGATCTCTGATTCTCCACCATCTGTTCCTGTATACTCATTACTGAAACCAAAAGAGTTAGTTAGTGAATCAATGTCAAATAGCCATTGAGGTCCAGACCCAACAGGATTTGGTGTGTTCTCATTGCATTTGACATTGTCACTTTCTTCAATTATTCTAGAAGAAGAGTTAAAAACTCTGTAGGCCCTACTCTGAGATGAATATCCAACAAGAAATCCATCATCTGCTTTGCTATCAAACTTACCTAAGTGAGATTTGGTATTTAGAATTGTACAAGGACACCCAAAAGGTTTGAAGAAACCAATAAAAGGTTTTCTTTGATTTAAAAGCTCATATGGGGTCTTGTTCTTTTGCTTGACCACTAGAACTCTGTTTTGGACATAACAAGCAGTATTAACTGCTTCAGCCCAGAATGTAATTGGCAATTTTGAATCAGCCAACAGAGATCTAGCAGCCTCTATTAGTGTCCTATTTCTCCTTTCAGCAACACCATTCTGTTGAGGAGTCCTAGGAGCACTATATTGTCTCTCAATACCTTTTCCTTCACAAAAAGTGTTTAAATCATGATTTTTAAATTCAGTTCCATTATCTGATCTAATGACTTTTACTCTTTGATTAGTTTGGTTTTCAATTCTTAGAATAAAGGATTTGATAAGACCACTTGTTTCATCCTTAGTCCTTAGAAAATATACCCAAGTAAATCTGGAGTAATCATCAACAATAACCAAGCAGTAAGATTTCTTTCCTATACTCATAACATTTGTAGGACCAAACAGATCCATATGCAATAACTGGAGACAAGAAGAAACAGAATTTAACTCTTTGGTCTTATGAGAAGTTTTGTGTTGTTTGCCTTTAAGACAAGCAACACAATGATCATCACATGAAAAGACTTTTGAAGGTAAACCTCTTACAAGGTTATTTTTAACAAGATTGTTCATAGTCTTGAAATTCATGTGACACATCCTTCTGTGCCAAAGGGAGGATTCATCTATAGAAGCTTTTGAAACAAGACAATTTAAAGATGAATCACTATTGACATTGTCCAAATCAAGACAGTAAACATTGTCCTTTCTTGGAGTTCTAAGTAGTATCATGCTTTCATCCACTACCTTGAACCCTGGAGCAAGAATCATACACTCAGTGTTAGTAAATAATATACTATGTTGTTTGTCACAAACCTGTGATACACTTAACAGGTTGTACTTTAATTGATCAACATAGTAGACATCCTCAAATGTCATCTTACCTTTGGTGACATTACCTTTTCCACTTATCTTACCACCAGTAAGATTGTCTCCAAATGCAACATGTCCTCCATTAATTTGCTTGAAATCCTGAAGGCATGACATGTTGCCAGTCATGTGCCTAGAGCAACCACTATCAACATGCCATATGCTCTTTCCCTTGAGCTGTTGGTTGCCCTGCACATTAAATAAATCAATTAGTATGATTGGGGACCCAAGCCAAAGTGATCTTGGGTCTTCCTTTCTCATCAAAGTATTTACATTCCTTTTTAATGAGGTTTTTAAACTCAGAGCACTCTTTATTAGAGTACTTTGTCAATATGATTGGCTTAGCAGAATCAACACTAGAAGCAGTACTAACCTTAGAAGTACTAACAGAGTTAGCAGTACTAACAGGTGTAGCAGTACTAACAGGTTTAGCAGTACTAACCTTGTTAGCAGCATTAACATTGTTAGCAGTAGTATTACTTCTAGCAGCACTATCATTGTCAGCAGCACTACTTGTGATAGCAGTACTAACAGTTTTAGTGCTTTTAGGAATCCACATATTGACACTTTCTTTAACAGAATACTTTTTCTTCATGTGGCTTTTAGTTTTAACAGTTTTCTTAGCCACATGATTCTTTTCAATTTTCTTATAACCAAAGGGTTTTTGCATGGATCTTTGGAAATTCATTCTTTGGTTCATAGGATTGAAATAACAGAATTTTGCAAGATGATTCAATTTGCCACAGATAAAACAAGGTTTTGGTCTATTGATTTTACTCAGATCAACCCCTTGTTTATGTGCCCATTGATTATTCCAGTTTCTTTGATTTCCCCTCTTTTTGTCCTGTTTTTGGGGCTCATTCTTCTTACAAGCACACTGTTTGCAAGGACCTGGATTCACAACTGTGGTCTGTTTATAATGGACCTTACCAAACTTTTCCTCTGTCTTCTCTATGTTCTTGGATTTGATCCAAGCCCTTCCACAATCCTCATTGGTGATAATGTTGTTTTCTATAGAAATCTCACCACTCACCATGTTCTCCTTACTCTTGCCAACCTCTTTCTCAGTCTTATCCTCAACAATTACCTCATCTAAGGGATCTATTTCAGTGGCTCCCTCATGCAAGTCCTTCCTATCTTTGGTGTCTAATAGGTCTGAAGTAGGAGGAATGTAATTGTTGTTATATGGTGGAGGTGTGGCATTATACCCAATTCCTCTTCTCAACTTATCATGAATCTGATTTTGCAGTAAGGAGTCCATTGCTTTAGAAGCATTGGAAAACTTTTCTACATCAAGCTTAACCTTGGTTAACTCCTCTTTCAGTTTTTCACTCTCCTCTTTAGATTTGGTCAATTTAAGTTCTAAATCCTTTTTCTCCCACTTCCAGTAATTAGTGTCATATGAGTGTTGTAGTTCATTGGCTTGAAAACCTTTGATTTGATCTTCAAATCTCTCTACTATCCTCACATAGTCTTTTATATCCTTTTCTAGTCTCTTCAGGTCATCACTCATCTTCTGATTGTGATCCCTGTACCTTTTAACAGTGTCTATGCAAGTTTTAGAGCAGAGATTAGAACTTACCTCAGATGGGAGATCAGATACTTTAGCCATAAGAGCTTGATTCTGAATAACTTCTTCTGCTTGATCACTCCAATCAAACCCCATTCCTTGTTGAGAAACAAGGGCTTGAGCAGAGTTTCTGTTGTTATTGAAGCTTCCAGATTGAATTTGTTGGTGATTGTTGTGAGACACTTCACTTCTGCATTCTCTAGCAAAATGTCCCTTCAGATGGCATTTGTAGCATTCTACCTTTGATTTATCAAACCCTGCTCCATCTTCTCTTCTTTGTGAGAAGTTGTTTCTGCCAGTCCTCTTTATAAACTTTTTAACCCTCATGGAGAGCATGGCCATCTGCCATTTAATATCCATCTCTTCCAGATCATCAGGATGAAGTTGTTCTAAGTCATCATTGATCAGAGAAGAATTTCCATGATTAGAAAGAAGAGCTACAAATACATAATCAGTGCCTTTATCTAAATTTGATCCATTAGCAGCATTAACTGATTCAGGGTTAGCAGTAGAATCAATTGATGCTGATAGGAGTGCAGCATTATGAACATATCCAGAAGGCTTCTTCTTTGCCTCCACCTCAGCTTCAAATACTCTAAGATCATTGTACAGATCATCAAGTTCTTTGTCTTCCAACTGATCATTCTGTCTGAATGACACAGTGTACATGGTCCATTCATCTCCAAGGGACCTTAAGAACTTTCTGTTCACATCATCTTGATCAATCTGTACTCCCATAGTAGCTAATTCACCAATTAGTTTATTAAACCTGTCAAAAGTTTGAGTCATGGACTCATTCTTAGTTGAGATGAAGTTTTCATACTGTTGTTTTAAGATTGCCTTTTGATTTCTCTTGGTACTTTTAGTACCTGAGAATCTCTTCTCTAGAGCATTCCATAGCATCTGTGCATCAGTACAATTGCAGAATTGGTGTTGATACTCATTTGGAATGGCCAAGAGCAGTGTGCTCAAGGCTTTCATCTCTGTCTGTCTTGATTTCCTGTCTGTATCTGTCTTTGGAGGAGTTCTTTTGCCATCTTCACCAATCTTTCCTCCATCAGATGGGCCATTCTCAATGATGTCCCACATAGAGTAATCTGTGAGGAGAATATATTGCTTGATTCTGATTTTCCACATGTCAAATTCATTGGATCTGAGCATTGGAACTTTTGAGACCAAAGTACTGCTTGATTCTGTAAGATTTTCCATGATGAATAACTGTTTCTGAGAGAATTTGGCTCTGATACCACTTGTCAGGATCGAATTCTTAACAAGAATTAATACTCAGAAACTAATATCAAAGAAGTTGCGGAAAAACACTTTGATATTTGATAAAACAGTAATCAAAAACAGTATATAATTACCAAACAGTAAACTTGTATTGAATGCTTAAAACTACAAGATTACACACTCAACCTCAATATTGATGAACAGGCTCACCAATACGAATTCTACTTCTCTAGAATTAGGATCTATACCTTGAGGTTGTTTTTTTTCTAAAAGAATGAAAACTAAAGTTAAAACTTATCTATTCTAAACATTCTATACATATACTGATAAAAAGATAATTACAAAGAATAAACAAATCTTCAGTATATCTTCCATGTATATCTTCTAAGTATATCTTCAGTATATCCAGCTGTAGTACTTTCCATCCTGATCTCTTTAGCAGCACTAATAATGCTCAGCAGCATTAACTTCAACTAGCAGCATTAACTTCAAGCAGTACTAACTACTAGCAGTACTAACTAGATAAGCAGTACTAACTTTGTTCAAGCAGTACTAACTTTAACTAGCAGTAGTAATTCTACTAGCAGTAGTAACACTTAGCAGTATTAATCTTCAACTTGTTCTGGCAGTAGTAACTACTCTTGTACTAGCAGTAGTAACTACACTTAGTAGAATCTTCAGTTCCCAACAAAAAGTCAAGGAGGAATTTAAAATTGGTGTCGTGCATGAAAATGCGGAAATATTTGAGGAAGGAGTGTGTTGCGTTTCTGGCTCATGTCGTAAATAAGAAGATCAAAGGGAAGAGCATTCAGGACATTCCAATAGTTCGGGATTTTCCAGAAGTATTCCCAGATGATTTACCAGGATTACCCCCACCGAGGCAGGTTGAATTCCACATTGATCTAATTCCTGGAGCTGCACCAGTAGCTAAAGCACCATACCGTTTAGCACCGTCGGAAATGCAGGAATTGTCCGAACAACTTCAAGAACTTCTCGACAAGGGATTCATCAGACCTAGTTCTTCGCCGTGGGGAGCTCCAGTTCTCTTTGTCAAGAAGAAGGATGGAACCTTTCGAATGTGTATTGATTATAGAGAGCTTAATAAACTAACTCTCAAGAATCGATATCCACTTCCCCGAATTGATGATTTGTTTGATCAATTACAAGGAGCAACGTATTTTTCAAAGATCGATCTCCGATCCGGATACCATCAGATGAGAGTCTCCGAAGAAGATGTTCACAAGACGGCATTTAGAACTCGATATGGACACTACGAGTTTCTAGTTATGCCCTTCGGACTGACAAATGCACCAGCGGTTTTCATGGATTTGATGAATAGAGTTTGCAGACCATACTTGGACAAGTTTATAATCGTATTCATTGATGATATATTGATATACTCCCGAAACAAAGAAGATCATGAGCAACATCTAAAGTTGATACTAGAATTGCTCAAGGACCAGAAATTGTACGCCAAATTTTCTAAATGCGAATTTTGGATTCGTGAAGTACATTTTCTTGGTCATGTGGTCAACGAGAAGGGAATTCATGTTGACCCGGCGAAAGTCGAGGCCATCAAAAAGTGGGAAACTCCGAAGACACCAACTGAAATTCGTCAATTTCTCGGCTTAGCAGGATATTATCGACGATTTATCGCCAATTTTTCCAAGATTGCGCAACCTCTAACAACTCTGACACGAAAGGATGAGAAGTTCACTTGGGGAGAGAAACAGGAGGAAGCATTTCAGGTACTCAAGCATAAGCTTTGTAATGCACCAGTTTTAGCTCTGCCAGAGGGAATTGAAAACTTCGTGGTCTATTGCGATGCATCACGTCAAGGCTTGGGATGCGTATTAATGCAGAAGGATAAAGTCATTGCATATGCGTCCAGACAACTTAAAACCCACGAGAGAAATTACACCACTCATGATTTGGAGTTGGGAGCTGTAATTTTTGCACTAAAAATCTGGAGACATTATCTTTACGGCACAAAATGTACAATCTTCACCGATCACAAAAGTCTTCAGCACATTCTTGATCAGAAGATGCTCAATATGAGGCAACGAAGATGGGTCGAGTTGCTTAACGACTATGACTGTGAGATAAAGTACCACCCAGGAAAAGCTAATGTAGTAGCGGACGCGTTAAGCAGAAAAGAAAGAGTAAAGCCCTTAAGGACACGAGCTATGGGAGTAATAGTCCAGACAAGCCTTAAGACGCAAATTCTCAAAGCTCAAGAAGAAGCACTAAAGGCGGAAAATTTGAATGGCGAAACTTTACATAATCTAGAAAAGGAATTTGAAATAAGATCTGATGGAGTGTGTTATTTTAAGAATAAGGTTTGGATACCAAAGGTTGACAACCTGCGGTCCACAATTATGGAAGAAGCACACAAATCAAGGTACTCGATTCACCCAGGAGCAGACAAGATGTATCAAGATTTAAAAGAGCATTATTGGTGGCCAGGAATGAAGCGGGACGTTGCCTTGTACGTAAGCAAGTGTTTGACTTGTGCAAAAGTCAAAGCGGAGCATCAGAAACCCTCAGGACTTCTTCAACAACCTGCAATACCCCAATGGAAATGGGAGCAATTATCAATGGACTTTATAACCAAGCTACCCAGGACTAGAAAAGGTCATGATGCAATCTGGGTCATTGTAGATCGACTCACAAAGTCCGCACATTTCCTACCAATTCGAGAAGATTATAAGATGGAAAGACTAGCACAGATGTATATTGATGAGATCATTTCCCGACACGGAGTACCCGTTTCTATCATCTCCGATAGAGATAGTCGTTTCACCTCCAGATTTTGGCAGTCACTTCAGAAGGATTTGGGCACTAGGTTGGATTTAAGCACAGCTTATCATCCACAAACAGATGGGCAGACGGAGAGAATTATTCAAACGTTGGAGGATATGTTGCGCGCTTGCGCGATAGACTTTGGCGGTAGTTGGGATCAGCACTTACCGTTAGTCGAATTTTCGTACAACAATAGCTTTCACGCCAGTATTCGATGTGCTCCATACGAAGCTTTATATGGACGTAAGTGTAGGTCACCACTTGGATGGATAGAAGTTGGAGATAATCAATTGATCGGGCCGGACATCGTTCAGGAGACCACGGATAAGATATCAATCATTCGGGATAGACTCAAGACAGCAAGAGATCGTCAGAAGAGTTATGCTGATAATCGAAGGAAGCCATTAGAATTTCAAGTGGGTAACAAGGTACTTTTAAAAGTATCACCCTGGAAGGGAATAATACGTTTTGGGAATCAAGGCAAACTGAGTCCAAGGTATATTGGTCCATTTGAAGTGTTGGAAAGAATTAGATCAGTCGCATACAAACTCAAGTTACCTCAGGAGTTGAGTGCTATCCACGACACCTTCCACGTGTCGAATTTGAAGAAGTGTCTGACCGATGAATCACTAGTCGTATCACCGGAAGAAGTCAAAGTTGATGAACGTTTGTGTTTCAGGGAAGAACCGATCGAAATACTCGATCGAGATGTCAAACAATTAAGACGATGCAAAATTCCAATTGTGAAAGTTCGATGGAACTCGAGGCACGGTCCGGAATACACTTGGGAGCGAGAGGATTATATGAGAAATAAGTATCCTCAGCTACTTGTAAAGAATTCATCTGAGGAAAGCAAAATGTGAATTTCGGGACGAAATTCCTTAAACGGGGGGAAACTGTGACATCCGTCAGAAATCAAAATCTTCAAGGTTAGAATCCTTTAAGATATTAGAGAATAGTTCATAGAATTTACTTCTCTAGAATCTAATTAGATTGGTTAGATTATAATTTTTCCCGAAATATTTCAGTAGTCGTTTAGAAAGCCCGGTTCGGATCAGTAACTGACTAAAACGTCCCATAAAATGCCAAATATTATGTCACATGTCTAAAATACATAAAATAATGAGGTTTATATTATTTAGGTAAAAATATATTTATTTGTAAAAATTTACTCAATTTAGAGAGAATTGAGAATTTATAAATTATCGGTTCTCAATTTATCTGTTTTATTTGAGAGTTTATGTTGTATTCTTTTAAAATAAAAAAAAAATTTGAAAAGGGCTTGGAGAGGCCATGGCCGGCCCTCCACCCTCTCCCTCTCTTTTCTTTTTAAAATTTTTTTTTTTCATTTGAAAGCTCATTTCAACTCTAAAAATTTAGATATCAACTTTTCACCTCCTCATTCTCTCTCTCTCTCTCATTTTCGATTTCTTCATCAAAACACCATCAAGAACACAAAAGTTTCCAGCAAATTAAAGATTTTTAAGATCAAATCATCAAGATTATTGAAGATTTCCAAGTTTACTTCATCATCTACACAAGGTACAAACCCTATTTCTTCATTTCTTCAAGTTTTATTCAAGTTTATTGTTTTGAACTTTATAAAAATCCCCATGCATGTGTAGAAATATTTCATTTATGGTTTTAGAAGTGAAATGGACATCATTTATGAATAAAACATTCATAAAATGATGCCATAAGATGATCTTCCATGAAAAACCAAGTTAAAAAGTGAAATTTTTGAGTCTCTTGTTGATTATGTCAATTTTATCATGGGTGCAACTTTGTGTACGAAAATTTTGATGCTTTAGTTGGTTTATAATCAACATTTTAGTAGTAATTTCAAGTTTAAACAAACTCTTATGATAAGATTATTCAATCTTGTGTGATTGAGAGTCTTGAAAATTGATAAGTGATGAAAAATCACTTATTTAGTGTTCTTTGTCACATGCAACTCACTTTGGATGAAATTTTGTAGTTATATATGTGTCCAAGATGTATGTTTTCATTCTTAGATCATTAATTAGTGAAAAGGGGTTTAAATCCAAGTGGTTTCACAAGAAACCATGGAAAATGGACCTCTTAATGCTTAATACAAAAACTTTGTACTACACAGCTTGCTGTCAAGAATGGAACTCCCACTTCCAAGCTGTGTATCTCAATATTTACTCCATGAAATTTGGGCTTTTTGCTTTCATACACTAATTTGATGAGTTAGTTTTCAAATGAATCAAGAATCACTAAAAATTATGAGGTTTTGGTCATTCAAATGTATTTTAGAAGAAAATTGTGCAATCTGTCCCAAGCTGACAGATTAGTACACCCTACTTCTAACGACCATAACTCCCCCATAAATCATCTAAATGAGGTGAATTCTTTTTCGTATATTATATTTTTGAGTTAGCTTTGCATCCATATATGGATCACTGAATTATGTTGAGTTTTGATCCTCCAAAAGCATGCCACAACAGAAGTGCGCAACTGATTCAAAAATCAGTAACCTACTGTTTTGTAGAAATTATTTGGGGCATCAAAACACTTCCAATATTCATGAAATTTTACCTTAGAGTTCTTAATTCAGTATTTTATCTCTTATAAAAAAATGGTTAGGATTGTCAATTGGGAAGTTGTATTTTGAAAGCCATTATGTGGATATAATTTCTGGACAGCAAGTGCTGAATCCAGAAAGATAGTTCTAAAAACCTCAAACTTATGTATTATGATATAAGGGTGTTATAATGATCATCATTTTTATTTTTGACAATAAAATACATATATTGGCATTTTATAAGACGTGGGATTAGTTAGTTAGGCTTAAGGGCTGGATTTGACATTTAGCACTCTTTGTGCATACTTTCTCTATAGGAATTTAGAAGCTCTGGGCTAGGGGAAATTGCTATTGCGTATCTTGCGTCATTATTCGAGGTGAGTATTCACAGCCCCACTTTTATTGTTTTGACTGAACTTGGGGTGAAAAGCATGTTAAAATTGAATATTTAAAGATTCATGAGGCTTTGTTATAAAGCGTTACGTATTGAAATTTATGAGGCTTTGTTGTAAAGCGATTGGTGTAGAAGTTATATGACATGTATGCCAATGATATGTTGAGTTTTAAAAATAGTTAAGTCCCCGGGTACACTACTAGTTAACCCAGAAATGGGCCTATAGTATTAGTGGATAGCGCTATTTGGTCTGACAAGCCCACCTTATACTGACGAGTAGGGGTGCACTGTACTAGAGAAATATGACTACACATGTGGTTAAAGCCCACCTCTGAGGTAGATCATGGGGCGTTGATTTGGTCCGGAAAGGTTTAGTAATGGCTCAACGTGGTTGTATCAATGCATACCTCTTGTCATATAAGCTAAATTATGATACTCATGAATCAATGAATTGAAGTTGGATTATGCGTATGATTTTCAAAGACAGCTTGCATATAAACTTGACTTGTGCATATTTAAAAACCTGTGAACTCACCAACTCTCGTAGTTGACCATATTTTGAACATGCTTTTCAGGGAAGAAGAAGGTACATGGAAACGATTAAAGTTTATCTCTTGTGTAACCCGCATGCAATACTTTTATAATAGAGATTTTTGTACTTCAACTTTTGAAGATGTAATAGGATTGTAAACTTTTGGAACTTATTGTAAACAATGGTTGAATGTATGGTGATATTTTTTTTTCCGTATCCTAAAGCTATGCCTATCGAACTGTCATATTCCGTGTTTCCGCTTTAGCGGGGTGTGACATACGTCTAGACGATGCTTCAGGTATTACTTCTATCCCTAATGAGGACTTGTTTTCCAATCTCACCAGAATGGGGTATGAAGGTCAAATGGGTGTTTTCAAATTTTACAAAGCTAATTTTTCTCCCCAATGGCGTTTCTTTGTTCATACCCTTATGCACTGTATTTCTAGAAAAACTACTGGATGGAGTCAGTTCAGCAGTACCATTGCTTATGCTTTGGTCTGTTTGTCCACTGTCAAAAAGTATAATTTCTCAAAAATGATTTTCAATGACCTTGTGTCAAACTTGGATAATAAAAAGAGTTTCTATATGTATCCAAGATTTGTCCAGGCAGTTATCACCACTGAATTGACGGATATACCTCAGTTTAATGAGGTATATGTACCTAAAATCCCTAAGGGCAAGGTCTTTTCAAATATGAAAAGATCTGCCAAGGACTCGGAAGGAGTTGACACCCCATTGTTCTCTACAATGATGGTGGTGTCCCACAACCAAGAAGGTATGGCATCAGGGTCAAGGCCCTCACTAGACCATCCCACTGATAGCCAAACCCAACCTTCAACCACTATATCACTTCCTCAATCTCTTGTTCTTAAGCCAACACCAGTTATAGCCAAAACATATGCTAAGAGAAAGGTACACAAGGCTCCTTCCCTTGTTGTACCTCCTACAAACCCATAACCTCAAAGCCCTCTAATGGAGCATTCTCCATTAGAGAATATCTGTAGGGAAACCACTGGGGTGTCTCCCAACCCCAAGGAGGTGCTCACTGAGGAGATGCTTGAGCATGTGGGTGAGAAGGTTGCCACTACTCCTGCTAGCACAGAGGAGGCCAGTGGTAACATCACTAAGACCTTCCCCATGGAAACTTTGGGTGAGCAATCATCCAAAGGTTCCAGGTGCCAAGAAACCAAGGGGGTGGAGGGTGCTTCTGCTAGGCAGAAGACCTCTACTACTAAAAGTTCCAATGATCCCTCAAAAGGGGGTTACACTCCTAGAGACGGTGAGGATATATATGACTACCACAAATTGATTTCAGCCATGTCCAAAATGGCAACTGAACTCGATTCCCAGAAGCAGGTTGTCAATGAACTCAAGAAGGTCATAATCAACCAGCAAGAAGAAATCAGCACATTAAAGCAGTTGGTTAAGAAAGTGATTCAAAAGAAGAAGAAGCAAAGATTTGTACTCAGAAGAAGGAACCCAGTGAATGATGCTCCCAAAAAGGGGGAGTCAGAAGCTGAGGACAACATGAAGAATGCTGAAAATAAGAGGGAGATACATGGAGTTGAGGGGGAGTTTGATGTACAAGCAGTAACAGATAGAGCAGCAGAAACAGTTAATGTTGCTCAAATAAATGAAGCAGCAGAAATTGTTAAAGAGATATTAACAGACCTCCTTAGCAGCAATTTGGAAGAAATTGAGGTAGCTGAAGCATTAATAAAAGCTAAACATGATACTCCTAAGGTCACTTCAAAGGCCAAAGGAATTATCATCAAAGACAATGCTGAGGTTATCAAGAAATCCAATGTTAAGAAGGTAGCAAGCAAGGACAAAGGCAAAGCCAAGATAGTGGAATCTGACCAACCACTTAAAAAGCAAAAGTTGATTGAGTCAGATGAAGCTTTAGCTAAGAAGATTCAAGCAAAAATTGAGATAGCTAAAAAAGATCAAATGGAAAAGGCTAGGGAGATGGCAAGAGCTCTAGCTGCAGAGCTTAATGAAGCATTTCAAAAGAGTTTGGCAACAGAGATAGCACAGAAGAAATCTGCAACTCAAAAGAAGCCTGTGATGATCAAAAAGAGTGCAAAGAAGAAAAACCTTCAAAGACCTACCTTGGCACTCAAGAGAGAAAGAAGATGATCACTTTTCTCAAAGGTGTTGTGGGAGTCAAAAAGGAGATGTTCACAAAAATGTCTTTTGATCAAATCAAAGGGTTGTATGATGCAGAGATGACTAAGCTTCAAGAAAATGACAGAGCCAGAGTTGAAGTGGAAAAGAGGATGAAAGAGAGTAATGACTTTCTAATAAAAAAACCATTTCCTGATGATCAAGAAACTCCAAAGAAGGAAGCTACTCTAGGTGAAAGTTTGAAGACTTTGAAAAGAACAAAAATGATGGCAAGAAGAAAACTTGTTAAGAAACCTAGAGTGGTTGAGGAAGAAGCTGAGAAAGAACAAAAGGTAGCTGAAGAAGAAGGGGCACCTAAGTCAGATGAAAAGAAAGCTCAAACTCAGGAAGAACCATCTAGTACTTATGATGTAAATATGTACATGGTAGTGATGGAGAAAGTGTCTGAGCCTATAACTGTTGAACCAGTTGGTGTCAAGCCTCCTGAGATTATTCACTGGGATACTGTGGAAGTAGATGGTAAGGAGTATATCAGGCTTAAGAGGAAGGATGAAAAGTTTGAGGTGTATCCTACTTGGGCCAAGATAGTAAGAGTATGCTCCAGATCTGACTTAGAGGAAATGTTTGAGGTGGGGATAAAACTATATGCTGATAAGCTGAAAGCTACAGGGATACCTGTTACAAAACTTGTGATGGAATATCTATGCATGTTATTCAAGCCAGAGGAAGTTCATCATGTTATCAGAAATGTTTTCAAAACCATCAACAACTGGACTCTGTATGAAAGAAGTGGAGTATATGCACTGGCTATGGATACAAGTCATTTTGAATACTTCTTAGTGGATAGAATATACAACCATAGCAGATTAAAGCTGCATGCTATGTTGAAGAAAAAGCTAGGTTGTGCACCAGATTCTGCAATGGCAAGATACTTGATTCAGAGGATTATTAATCAAAGTTTGGGGCTGAATCCTGATATAGGTGTATGAAAAATGGAGTTTTGGGAGCATCTGAAGAACTTGACTTCTCTTCTCTAAAAGTCAAGTTAGGGGGAGATTGTTGGGAATTGAAGATCTGATTAAGTTTTAATGCTGCCAGTACAACATGATTACTACTGCTGAGCCAGATTAATACTGCTTGAAGAAATTAATACTGCTGAGCATAGTTAGTGCTGCTGGTGAAGATTAATATTGCTCAGAGTGTTAATGCTGTTATGACTTAATACTGCTTATGTGATAATCAAGATATGCGAAGATCAAGGCTTGAAGATAATCATGGAAGGTGTGAAGATAATTAAAGAAGAATATACTGAAGATCTTTTAAGTTTTGTAATTATCTTTTATTTTCAGTATATGTATAGATGTATTCAGAATAGTTTTGATACGAGATTTCTAAGTTTTTGTTGATAGAGAGAATTAACCTCAAGGTTTATAATCCTAGTTCTAGAGAAGTAGAATTCGTCTTGGTGAGCCTGTTCATCAAGATTGAGGTTTTGTTTAAAAGCTTGTAACTTTAATCATTCAATAAAGTTTACAAGTTGTGATTTATTCTTTACTGTTACATTGATCTTTTGAATATTAAAGTGTTTTTCCGCAACTTCTTTAATATTGTTTCTGAGTTTAATTATTCTTGATAAGAATCAGATCCTGACATTATATGATGTAATTTCTAAATGAACAATCTTGTTGTTGATGGTGAGATCCCAGGGTAAAGACCCGTATAAGGTTGAACTTGGTGATCATTTGAGTAAAAGACTTGGATATAGGTGAGCTCATTATTGTATTGGGATAAAGTCATGGATAGGGTTGATGTCTACCATGACTAAACACCTGGATAGGGTTGATGTCAATGATTGTTCATTCTTGAAACATGCTTATAACATAGATACGTGACATACTTTTGTGTTCCTGCCACGTTCAATGAAAACGGGTCTCCCCCATCACCGAAAGGTGTTGTTTTGGGTATTGAGTATTGAGTATTATCCATGTTATCGGTGACATTTTGAGTATGAATTATTATCCATGATTTATGGTTATGTTTTTGGATATGTTGGATAATAGAGTTTTGTCCATGTTTTCAGTATTTGAATATTAATCCTTATTTGTGTTTTGGGTGAGTATTGAGTTTTCAAAGTCATATTTGAATGCATGTTTGGTATTGGTATTTTTAATCGCGAAAATGATGGGTTTTGGGAAGGATGTTGCTTTCATATTTTATACATATCACTTTAGAAATATGATTTAAATAGCATTTTTTTCAGTTTAACGATTTGTTAGATCTTATTTCAAGCAACAAAATAAGAACTCCATAGAAAAGTAGAGATAAGATGAAAATTAAGAACATAATTATCAATAACTCATCTCATATGCTTTGATTTCATAAATGGAGGGGAAATTGGGAAGAACACCACACTAAACATGTAAAATTCTCATGAGAATTAGAATATGTGTAAAAAGGTGTATTCCTCGCTAAGTCTCTCCCTAGCAAATGAGCCATGGGCACCTTTATATAGGGCCCATTTACAAGAATTTGGCTCAAGTCCATACAACTAATTAAAAAGTCCAAATATAATTTCTTTATAAAACATTCAATTAAATTGGGGGCTAATTTAAGCTAATACAATTTATATGATTATGATGAAAACTCTTGAACTCACTAGGTGTTAATCCTAACCTTTTTAATTGTCGGCATGTGCATCAAGTCCTTGTTGGGGGGGGGGGATGGTACTAACGACACCGTGAAGAGTTGATTGCTAGTTAGACACAAGTGAAAGATCTAGTTATTCAATGATGTTTTCCGCTTTTGGAGGTAACAACAGTTATTGGTTTTAGTAACACCGATCTTAATCTAGTGTTTATATAAGACTTGGTTTGTTATTTGTTGATATTAAATCTAGAATTTTCTATTTGAGGTAATTCAAGTATTGATTCGTAGAAAAATATTTATCCTTTATTTGGTGTATTAATGAAAATTTTAAATTACTCGCTCTTTCCAAATTTGAGGGTGTTACATCACGGAGTTCGTCTATAATAACAGTTACCATTCTAGCATCGACATGGGACCATTCGAAGCCTTGTACGGCCAAAAGTATAGAACCCCATATGTTAGTTGGAAGCGGGTGAGAAGCAATTTGTCAGCCCGAAAATCGTTCAATAGATGATCGAAAAAGTAAAAGGCATCCGAAGACGTTTAAAGGCGACTCAAGACCACTAGAAAAGCTATGCCAACAAGAAGAGGCGACCGATGGAATTTCAAGTGGGGGATCGAGTGATGTTGAAGGTGTCTCCTTGGAAAAGTATCATTTAGTTCGGAAAACACGGGATGCTAAGTTTTCGTTTCATTTGGCCGTTTACTAGATATAACGGGTTGGACTCCATGCTTACCAATTAGAGTTACCACAAAAAATGAATGGGATCTACAACACCTTTCACACTTGTTGCTTACGAAAATGTTTGGCGGAAGAGGCGAGCATTATTCCCCTCTCAGAAATCCAAGTAGCTGAAGGCAACCATTGTGCTAAAGAACCTAGCGCCATTCTTGAGAAGAAATCAAAGAAGTTTCGCCACAAGGAGATCATAATGGTCAAAGTGCAATGAAAGAATCATTGTGGTGCGAACGTGACTTGGGAAGCCGAGGAGGATATGAATAGACGATATCCCACTTCTATAAGTAATGTAAGATTTCGAGGACGAAATCATTTCCAAGGTCAGAAGGATTGCAACATCTTGAACATTTCGGTAAGTAAAATTCTATGCCTTTGTCATTTTTTTATGGTTGGTTTGGTATCTAGAACTTAGAGTGTTTTGGGTAGCATCTTTATGAAGAAAATGGCTCAAATGGGTGAAGTTTAGGAAAAACTCTCAGTACAGACCCGACTATAGTGCCCAGTGGCACTATCGCATGGCAGGGTCTCGAGAGAAGGACCAACCTCGTTACATCCCGGGCAATAGTGCTCGGGAATTGTGCCAAGGGGCACTTTAGCTGACAGGATCGCTCAAAGGTGGAAGTTCACGGTACCATTTCGACGATAGTGCTCGGCGATAGTGCCACTGGGCACTATCGCATGGAAGGATCACCGTTGGGACCCAAAGCATTAGAAGCTCATTTCCAGCCCCCTACTTCATTTATTCCTCATTCCTACCTCTTTTCTTATCCATTAATCTCGAAAGGTTTCAAAGCTATGCCAGAGAATACTCCATTTTGGTGGTGGTTGAAGGCATTAAAGGGGATTTAGAACAAGGATTCAAGTATGGTTTGTATAGAGCTTCAAGATCCAAGTGTTCTCTCCATTTCTAGGGTTTTCTTGGTTTTTACGTTTTTGCCAAGACCAAACAATGTGAGTTCATTCTAATCTTTCCAAAACTTTATACATGTCAAAATACTTGATTTTAATCTCCTAAAACTTTCATTTTAATATGTTTTACATGTCTATGTATTTTGTCTACATTTGAATATTTTGGGAGATTTAGGTGGCGTTTGGTTCGCAAAATATTTTTGGATGGAATGAAATATGTCAAAGGAATTTGACTTTGAAGGAATTGGAATGGAATGTTGTCAAGTTTGACCACCGATTTGGTTGACAGAATTGGAATGGATTTTGTTAAAGGAATTGGAATCTGTCTGTTTAGTTCACATAATGTAGCTTTGGAATTGGAATGACATGTTGATAAATGACCAAAATACCCTTTTTGATAATTTCAATATTTATAAACAAAACATGCTTTAATACAATAGCCATTAAAAATACTTTATTTGTAACGGTGGTTCAAATTGGTGGTGGTCAATGGTGGTTTAGAACGGTGGTTTAGATCAGATGTGGTCGACGGTGGTTAAGATCGGCGGTGGTTCAGATATGTGGTGGGCAACGGTTTAGATTGGCGGTGGTCGGCGGTGGTTCAGATAGGTGGTGGGCAACGGTTTAGATTGGCGGTGGTCGGCGGTGGTTCAGATCGGCGGTGACCGACGATGGTTCAGATCGGCGGTGGTTCAAAACGACGATGGTTCAGAACGACGGTGGTTCAGATCGGTGGTGTCGGCAATGATTCAGAATGCCGGTGGTCGGTGGTGGTTCAGATCGGTGGTCGGCGGTGGTTGAGATCGACGGTGATCGGTGGTCGACGATGGTTTAGAATTGCGGTGGTCGATGGTCGACGATTGTCGGTGGTTTAGAACGGCGGTGGTTCAGACCGGCGATGGTCGGTGGTGGTTCAGATCAGCAATGGTCGGTGGTGGTTGACAATGGTCGGTGGTGGTTCAGATCGGCAGTGGTCAGTGGTGGTCGACCGTGGTTCAGAACGGAGGTGGTTAGTGGTCGACGGTGGTTAGCTAGTGGTGGTTCAGATCGACGATGGTTCAGAACAACGGTGGTTGGTGGTCGGCGGTGGTTCAAATCGACTTTGAAACATATTTTTCGATCGTAAGACACCCCGCTTGTACTTCAAAGAATTTTGAGCATAATTTCATTTCGAAGCGTTCATTTCAAGAATGTTTGTATTTTGTTTCATATAGACCATAAGCCTTGATTGATATATCATTTCATTTCTGATCATTTCCATACAATGTCAGATTTTCAAACAAGTCTCTTGTATTCATGTTTATTCTTTCAATATACTTGTTTGAAAATACTTCAATATTTAAAAAAAACAAAAATGCTCATATCTTCATGATTATATTCTGAGCATATATACATCTGACTTGTATTTGCGCTTTAACTGTTCTAGTTAAACATATTGAGCAACATTGGCTTTATAGGACAATACGGGTTTCTTTGTGCTAGGACTTAAATGAAACTTCTATGGATTCACGATAACCATTGTTTCCTACCCAAGAAGTTAATCCATAGTGATTGAGTGTGAGGAGTCAAAAAGAAATGAGTGTGGGTTGTGTGTTGAGGTAAAATGGAAAAGAGAGTTTGGTTAGATGTGAGCTTAAATGATTAAAAAGAAAGAGGGTGAGAGAACAGAGTAAAAGAATATCAAACTCTGCACAAACTTTTTCTGAGTCGGGCAACCATATTACTAATGTTTCACGATTCTTTGGTGAACGTTATTGAAACAGGCAACTAGCCCATGCCAACTCTTGTTAAAAATCCCACCAGCCACTCATTTTCTTCTTAAAAAGAAAATGTTTCATATTTTTCTGGGGATGCAGCACATTATCTATCTGGTTTTCATTTGGAAAATCTGGATATTGAAAAAGAAGGAAGTCTGCCCCACCTTCGTACTTCAATCATGCACATTGAGTCTGTGTTTATCTACTGTTGTCTCAGTGGTTTACATAATGTTGAGCCTTTATAAGCAATCATCTTGTGCTTAATTCTTTCTACACTTTCATGAACACACAAGGAATTTGTTTTCTTGTCATAACATTCATAAAAATTTCCTTTGTGGTGTTTCCATGATTGGATGGAAGCCCTGGGGGAGTAAACATATCAAAAGCTCTTTTCCTATGTGTATCCGTTACACACAGTAACTTCGTGTTACTGACAGACATGTTAACTGATTCATTTGTTGATTCAGGTGTTACACGAAAATTTTGTCTGGATTTGAAAAGATCTAGATAAATACATGGTTATGGATTAATGAATCAGAGGCTCTTGAACATATCAGAATGGTCAAAGACATTTCTTGGATAAAGTTTTGATGATATCGATGCTCTGTTCATAAAAAAGGGGGAGATGAATTAAAGAAATGTCAGATTCAGAAATTTCAAATTTAAAGATTTGAAGAAGATAAAGTTCAAAGATTGAGAGTTTGAAAGTAAGATTTTTGAAGATGTGTTGTATCAGAATTACAGAGATGAATTGGTAAAGAAAGATTGGTGTTCAAAGTTGAAAGAGAGGTTTGTTGACAACCTTTGGGAGATAATGTCAATTATTCTTGAAGAACAAAGTATTGAAGATTGTGCTTATCAAAGAAAGAGGAGAATGTCAGAATTTTCATATGAATAGGGGGAGAATGTGGATTGTTTGAGAAAATCATTTTTGTATCAAAGGGGAGATTACAAGAAATGATAAAGGTTGATCAAAGGGGGGGTTTATTCAAATTGAGCTTAAAGAGAGAAGATCGCATTGCTAAATCTTTTAGTAATGATCTTGATCCAAAGGGGGAGAATGTTAGAGCACAGATTTGTTGGATTCAAGATCATAAAGATTGAAGACCAAAGTCAAGAAGTCAAAGGTTGAAAGTCAACTCTCATGGAAAGTCAAAGTCATTTTGTAATAATGTCAAAGTCAAAGTCAAAGTTTGTGTTTTTGTTTCTTTGTATTTGATAGAAGGTATAAATACCTTGTGTCCTTGTCTTTGTAATTAGTTGGTAACAAGAGAAGTCATTGTAAGTCATTGAGAGAATTTAGATTGTAGTAGAGTGAGCAGATTAGAGAAGAGGTGATTAGAACATTATTCTAGTGAGAGAAAGTAGTGAGAGAAAGTGAGATTTGTAATTGTTTGATTGTTGATTCAATGACATATGACTACGATTCTTGATTGATTCTGTTTTACGATTAGAACTTGATGATTTTGGGAATAACACGATGGTTTAGAACGGTGGTGGTCGGTGGTGGTTCAGATCGAGGGTGATTCAAATCGGCGGTGGTCGCCGGTTATTAGGTTATATTGGATTGAGGGCGTATGTGGTATTATGAAAAATAAGAATTTCATTCCATCAAAATACCTTGTAGTTGTTAAGGAATGTTAAATTCCCTCATTTGTGGAATTTGATGGAATTTGATGGAATTTAGAGACTTCTTCCGTGAAAAAGAATGAACCAAACAAAGGAATGGAATTTGGTCAATGGAATTCAACATTCCAATTCCATCATATTCCTTCAAAATCTGCGAACCAAACCCCACCTTAGGGTTTCACCCCTTTGTTAGAAAAATGATGGATCTTCAATTTTGATGTTATAAAAGGGTTTTAATCACATAACTCTTACTTTATGATAAACATTATGATTTATGAGCAATCCTAATATTTGCATATTTGGGAGATTTAACGGAAATGAACATATTTGTCCTAATTGATGTTCTTATTTGCAAATCAAGACTATTATTGATATTTATAAACTCTTGGAAAAGGTTGAAGCAAGTAATGTGTTATTTGATTTAGAAATAATTTATCAGAAAGTTAGGAGGACCTTGTCCTACTTGGTAAAGCTTTGTGCTAAAATGACTTTACAAGAATACTTGGTTGATGAGAACTATATGTTTGATTATAGTTGCTTACTGTCTAATAGAGACAAGTTTCAGACGAATGCAAATGGATCCATAGACATAGGAGTCGGTTTTACTTGAATTGGGATAGTTTCCCGTTTGTAACTAGAACTAGACATTGGGTCATCCGGGGCAACTTAGTACGGTCACATGGAGTCGAAATACTAGTCATTGACCGTAAATGTAAATTCTAGCGAATGTGTATAACTAGAATCATCGGGGGCCCTTATCCATAAATATTGCGGGTGGAAGAACCCGTTGGACATTGATCCTTAGTATGAGCTCTATAACGTAGATTTGTGGCTTACTTTTGTGTTAAGCCACTACCAATGGAAATTAGGTCTCCCCCCTATCGTAAAATGAATTTTTGACTGTTTGGTTCTTATCTTGTTAATGTAATTGTACCAAGCTTATACCGTCCAAATGAAGGGCTACTAGAGTGTTACTCAGTTTTTTTTTAGGTTTTTCTTAGACGTGACCCTTTAATTAATATATGCATCTATAAAAAGATTTATAATATAAAACTAAATAATTAATAAATAATAATATTAATATAATATATACAAATAGTAATATATATATATGTATATATATATATATTTCCTCCTTTTCAAAATAAATGTCCACAGTGAAAAAGACACACAGTTTTAGGAGTGTGTAATTATTACACTTTTTAATTAATCAGAGTACAATTTTACCCTTAATTATAGAGAGAGAAATTTTATCCATCACATAATTAAGGATAGAAATGAAAAGTGGACATTTACTTTTTAAAAGTAGACATTTATTTTGAAACAAAGTAAAATAATAATGTAGATACTTAATTTGAGACGAAAGGAGTATAATAAAACTATAAATAAAGTAAAATTAAAGATAAACAAAAATAATAAAAAGTATATATAGTTGATTGAATGGATGGGTTCAAATTTCAATAGTAATGCCCTTTTAAAAATTTCAAGAATAATAATATAATAATAGTTTTCATTCAATTTGCAGCACATGAATCCAAATTGGCTGCGTTGGCGCATCGACATGTCAAACAAGATGACTTGTTTTGATTTGATCATCCCAAACGGCGGAAAGATTCTTTGAACCAAACCACTAATTCAAAAACAACCAACAATCTCAACTTTCCCAGTTTTTAACAACCAGATTCAATCCTTCATCTATGATCTTGATCCAACCCCATCTTCTTCTACTGCTCCTTCTGGTCGCCGGAGCAGTAGGATCCACCGTTTATGCAGATGATCACAATGGTTTCTCCTTTATTATCCATGATTCAGAGCTCGATGGTGTACGAGAAATCCAACCAGATGGTCGAGTTGTTCACACCAACGACACCCAGATGTTCGGTGTCGGCCATACCTTCTATTCTCGTCCCTTCCGGTTCAAAAACTCCACCGCCGGCGACGCTTTCTCGTTCTCCACTTCTTTCGTGTTCGGAATCGTGCCGGAAAATCCTCTCTACACCTTCCACGGCATGACCTTTGCGATTGCTCCGTCGAAAGAGGTGATTGACGCCTCATCTTCTCAGCATCTTGGCCTCTTCAATCGGACCAACGACGGAAACGCCTCAAACCACGTCGTCGCCATCGAACTCGATACTTTCAGAAACTTAGAACTTGGAGACATGGATGGAAATCATGTGGGTCTCGATATAAACAGTGTGGTATCGGTTTCTGCTGTTTCAGCCGGATATTACAAAGACGATAATGGGAATTTCGAGAACATAACTTTAGCGAGTTCGCAAGAAATTCGAGCTTGGATTGATTACGATGGCGTCAAGAAACAACTAAACGTAACTTTAGCTCCATTGAAGCTCAAAAAGCCTCTTCGACCTCTCGTTTCTTGGAAAAAAGATCTGTCGTCGTTTTTATTGGAAGATATGTATGTTGGGTTCACTTCAGCAACTGGGGTTCTTAAACAAACGTTTTATGTCGTGGGTTGGAGCTTTCAAATGAATGGTGAACCTCAAGAACTCGATATCTCCAATATCCCACCTTTACCTTTGAAGAAAAAATCAACAAAAAATAAACAAATGATTCTATCAATTGGGTTATCTCTAGGTGGATTACTCGTTCTATCATCGATCGCCATTTTCGCCATCTTTATGTTTCAAAAAAGAAAACGAAAATACGCAGAAGTTCTTGAAGATTGGGAGGTTCAATATGGACCTCACAGGTTTTGCTACAAGGATTTGTATACAGCCACGAAAGGGTTTAAAGAAAGTGAGCTTCTTGGGAAAGGAGGTTTTGGTCAGGTTTATAAAGGAACTTTGCCGGAGTTAGGAGCTCCGGTGGCGGTGAAGAAAATCTGGCATGAATCCGGTCAAGGAATGAAGGAATTCGTGGCGGAGATCGCCACCATCGGCCGACTGCGCCACCCAAATTTAGTTAGACTTCTTGGGTATTGCCGACGAAAAGGCGAACTGTTTCTTGTATATGATTACATGCCAAACGCTAGTTTAGATAACTTTTTATTCAGTTCGAAACCTGGGTCGACTTTAACTTGGAATCAACGGTTTAAAATCATCATAGATGTAGCAGAAGCTTTAGCATATTTGCACGAAGAATGGGTGGAAGTTATAATCCATCGGGATATCAAAGCCAGCAATGTGTTACTAGACGCTGAATTGAACGGAAAGTTGGGCGATTTCGGGCTCGCAAGATTCGGTAACAACGGAAACGATGCGAAAACGACTCATTTGGCCGGAACTTTGGGATACATCGCGCCTGAACTCGCTAGAAAAGGGAAAGCAACGACCGCCACTGATATTTTTGCTTTCGGTGCTTTTTGTTTGGAGGTGGCTTGTGGGCGGCGGCCGGTGGAGCTGCAAGGGCGGCAGGAGGCGGTGATCTTGGTGGACTGGGTGATGGAGTGTTGGTTTAAGGAGGAGCTTTTGAAAGCTGTTGATCCTAAACTGAAGAACGAATTCGATACCGGAGAAATGGAGTTGGTTTTGAAGGTGGGTTTGCTTTGTTCGCACAGTGTGCCGGCGGTGCGGCCGAGCATGTCCCAAATCCTAAAGTTTCTCAAGAAAAGTTCACCGTTGCCGGAGGATTTCGATAGTGTGTTGGAGATCAGAGAGGATTATTCCGGTCGACTTGGGGATGCTTCCACCAGTACTTACTTCTCGCAAATACAGTACGCCACGGCATCGGCGCCCATCACGGAAGCATTCATTTCTTCCGGCCGGTGATCGGATCGGAGCAAAGATGCTGGAAAAATGTATTTAATTTATTTCTTTGTTTCTTTCATACTTTTTACCTAGTGGTAATGTGATGGTGATGTAAAACAACATAGAAAAGCCTTCTACTTAAACCATCTCCAACCATAACACTGAAAACAACACCAAAACACTAAAATTAATGGAACCTTTGACACTAAAAAAAATTCAACTCCAATCATACTTCTAAAAAAAACACACCAAATCTTCTAAAACCATATAAAAAACATTTTTCATTATTATTAATAATATTATTACAAATAATATAATGATATTATTAAAAAAATGGATTAGTGGTCGGTCATCTCCTTTTTGAAGGGTGAATAGTATCACACCAAGTTTGGTGTTTTTTTCTTGAAAAAAAATTGAAACTGCAAAAAATTTTAGTGTTTGAAGTATGGTTGGATTTCACCATGCTACAAATCACCATATTTGCAGTATCCAATCTTCACACCAAATAAAACATCAAATTTGGTGGGGCTATCAACACCAAAAAAAATTCAACTCTTACCCTGCTTTAAAAAAACATCAAATTTATAAATCCCACATCAAAATTTAACTTTTAAATATATAAAAATGAATTATTAAATGTTAAAACGAATTTTGATATTAAAAAACAAATAAAAAAAGAGTTAAAGTGGTGGGGTCATATTTTTGCCTAGTGCCATTCAACCGGCAAATATGTGTGTTTGTGCACTCCAACCTTCACAAAAAAAAAAAAAAAAACAACTAAGAGCATCTTAATGCAAGGTTCTTATAAACAAAAAGTACAATTACTTATAAGAACTAGTATTGGAGAGTTCTTATAAGAACCTAAAACCCTCTAGGTGTTTAAACAAGAACATTGGTTCTTACTATGAAATGTGTGAGATTTGACATCATGTTTATTTTTTTATTTTTTTTCTTGACTTTATAATAATTATTAATATTATATATATTATTTATATAAATATTACAATATATTTATTTATTTATTATATATACATATATATATATGTATATATAATACCATATATATATATATATTACGTGAATGAATATATATATATATATATATAATATCGTATATATAATATCATATATATATATATATATTACGTGAATGGATATATCTAATTGTTAATATTATATATATATATATATGATATATGTAATTATTAACACACACATATATATATATATATATAATCATTTAGAGGATGATTGGTGTTGATTGTGCCAACCAAATATACTACCTTAATATACATTTAAACCAAATGTCTTAAAGACAAATCTTAAAGCACAATGTACAAGACATTAAAGCATAAAAATCAAAAAACTCTTAATTACAAGATTTAATGCACATTGTACAACTTGAAACACTTTCAGGTTTTTATAGACAAAGGTTGGCCCATACCCACTGTACAACCACTCCCTTGTTCTTCTACCCCTTCACGTCTTCACCATACCCACACTGTAGTACTGTACAGCCATACCTCTTCACATCTTCACCATACCCATGCATAAACTTCACATATAAATCAAGCCTGGACACTCGCTCCACCTTAGTTGCCTGAGTTTTAAGCTTTTTTTTTTTTTGAATCTAGGTTTTCGGTTTGAATCTGATGAGAAATTTAGGTTTTTTCTGCATTTGGTTTTGAAAGGATGAGAACTTTTTTTTTTTAATTTGAATCCATTTCTAGGTTTTTTAATTCGGTGTTTTGATTTGAATTTCATAGTTTACTTCACCCTATGAGTAACTTTTATTTGTGTTTCTTGATCTTCATCTATGGTTTTCTACAGATCGCAACATGTTATTCTTTCTCCTGCTTGTTTATCATCGTTTGCACAGAAATCGTTCTCCAATTACTTGATATCAAGTCTGCTGGCAACAGATTCTTCATCCCATTATTCTTGTTGTCGAATGAAGGTAAGAACAGGAATACCAATCCAAATCTAAACCCATTTCTGATTAAATGAAGGTAAAAATTCAAACTCCAATCCAAATCCATATCTATTTTCTACCTTAATATCTCTCACTCATGTTACAATTATTTTTAGCAGGGAAGTTAATAAAGAGCAAATATGGCAACAAAATGGATTGTGTTGGTAAGTATTTAATTTCAAAAGCCATGAATGGAATGGGTTAAAATAAAGATTGTAATTGATGTGTTGTTTCTTAATGCAGCTCCTGAAATTGTATATCTATTGTACATTGCTTGCCTTCGTTCCTTCTTGATTCTCATATTCATTCTATAGGTATAAGGTGTTAACTTTACAACTAATCGATGCAGTGATGGGATGTTTCCTGTTCAATTCAAGAATTTTAGGTATTGTTACATTTCAACTTTGTATTCCTTCATATAGCATGGGTATATTGGGTGAGAATCAGAGCTAAATTCACACCCATGTGCAGATATGGTAGCCTATTGTCTTAAAAAAGCGCCGTTGAGTATTATTAAGGGTGAGGCTAGAAAGTATGTTTATGATGTCTCAACTTTGCATACTGAGTTTTGATGTTCTTATATATTTGGCTACCCTTGCTTTTGCAATATCTTGGATCCAAAACTCAACTTCACGTCAACCATTTTCACCATGATTACAACCTGTTTTTTTCTTGGTGTTATGGATAAGAAGATAAGAGTTTTGTGTGCAGGAATGTTTTGAGATGAATTTTTTGGTGTACAAAGTTAGAGTTGTGAATATTTTGTGCTAAAGATTCATTCTTTTCACTCAAAGGATTATTAATGCAAATGCCTTTTGAAAATACGTGTAAGGTACTCCCAACTCCTATGTAAAATTTTCATTAAGTAAATCAGTTTTTAGCATTTCAAGAAATTCATATGATCACTTTGGTACTTATCAAAAAACCATGGTGTGTGTAAAATTGATGCAAGAAGGGCATTCATTATAATATCCCCTTGTGCTCAATCGGCCCCCATATCCTTCATTAAAATTGGTGTCAACACTCTGATACTATTATTAGGGGTTGTTTTGGAGCTCAACCTTTTTTATTGTTGATAACTTAAATTGTACATGATTTATAAAAGGTCATGGGCTATCTTCCTATCTCTATTTGATTCACGTGCAACCCTCGTGATGCATAGTTTTATTGCAAGTTTCTGCTCTAAGTTTAAGCAATGAAGATGAATTATCTTCCATGATTTTGTTTTGCAATATGGTACAAATATCTAACAATATTTTCTTTGTTTATTACTGTCAAATCCTCACTTTGCTAAATACAATGTTTTTTTTATAATGCTCTTGGTTGATTAAGGCTGGAAAGGTTGCAGATAGATGATATGCTATCGTGCTTAGAAGAGGTGTAAGGAGATGGTATGGGGAATTTTAGAAGCTGAAAATGTTGTGTTTGATAAAGATTTTAGTTGTTACGATACTTTGTTTTTTCATTATGTTTGGATTAATTGATGTATTTTAATAGGATTTAAATGTGGTAGAAACCGTCAAAATGCATATTTTGGTTTAAGCGAATGCTAATATTATATTCTTACTGTTGACTTCTATATGGGATTGTCAACCTTTGTTCTTTCCTTTATCTTTTGGTCTATTGAATTTCTCTTGGAGATTTGGGTTTGGGATGGTGTCATAAGGGCAGGGTAGAGGTGTTAGGCCATTTGATCTTGCTGTGGAGAAATAAGGAGGATCCTTGGGAGGGTTGGTTGGTTATGTGGTGGCTCAAAATTTTGGTGTACAGGGGAATTTGCATTAAACTGTTAATACATGTGTATATGGAGTGGGGGTTTATAGTAATATTTGATATTTCCAGGTCTGTGCTAGAACAATTTTTTTGGTTCTACATGGACATTGGACTCTTAGGATATGGGTGTGTGCCTGGCAGTTGTCTTGGCAGAATTTATTTGGTCTGTTGTTGGGTTATATGGCTATATATCACAGCCTTTGGGCCATTTTGGTTTGGATTCAGTTTTATGTTCTTTTGTTGAATATCAAAATGGTATTTCAACCTTTGCTTCTTATCTCTTCTATTGGTCTTCTAACCTGGTCCACATTTATATGTGTAGTTTGGGATATGTTCTTTCTGATAATCTGGGATATGTGGTATCAGATAGACTGGGATAAGGTTGTCTGCCTTATGCCAATGGTCTATGGCCAAATTGGCTTTCTTTGGACTCTACATATATTTCTAGCCTTGGTGAGCATTTTACTCATCAAACCTTTGATCCTTATCTCTTTTATTGGTCTAATGTACCTCTTATGCTCTAAGTTGGGATCTGTAATGGTTTCCAACATTTGTCTTCTTTTCTACTTTTTGGTCTCAGATTGGTTATATATATCTTGCCTTAGTTTGTATCTCTTATTGTACATATGCTCTTATGGGGGTTTTGGGATTGGGCTTTGGGTTGGTGACATAAGGGAGTGTAGGGTAGAGGTGCCTAAGTTCTTGAATTTGATCTAGAGTGATAAGGAGGTTCTTTGGGAGGTAAGGAAGTCTTACTGGTGTATATCTATCTTGGTGTACAGGGGATTTCATACTGCTCATATTTTATTTGAATATTGGATGGGGGGTATATAGTTTTCATTGATATCTCCAAATCCATTTTGGAACAATTTTTTTGGGTCCTTATGGATTATGGATTCTTTCTTAGGAATTGCGTTTGTATTTGGCATCATAATGTGTATTCTGGAGTTGGGAAGTTTCATTTTGCTAATTGTGAGGAATGGAGAAATAAGACTGGTATGGTTAGTGGATGGTTGCAGTTTTGGCCTATTTTGCATCTGTTGTGTAATTTGGCCTTTGCATCTCTAGTCAATAGGTTTACTTTCTCTGATCAGATATTCTCTCTGTAAACCTAAACCCTTTGATTGCATATTAATCATATGACTAGAGGTTGTGGCTATACAATTATTCTTCATTGTTGATTATTTGTTGTTGATTGCACTGTACTGGGATCTACAATTGGTATCAGAGCCTAATCGAATAAATTTTATTCGATACGATCAAAAAGGTTTTTCTAAAAACTTTTTAATTGATTATTTGATTATAATCTTTGCTCTTATGCATACTCTTAATCGTTTACTGATTTTCTGAATTAAATCGATTTTTCTACTTAATCTGCTTAATTGTTTTTTTGGAATTTTTCTGGGAAATTGTTTTATGCAAAATCGATTGTATACAGTTCTATGGGTTAAAGTTTATCGGTCTGTGTTCTTAAATTTCAAAAATTTTTTTATCGACCTGTGTTCAATCTGGGTACAGGGCGATTGATTAAATTCTGGATTTGCTTATCGATCTGCATAATCAATTTCTGCATATTTGGTGTCGACTATTTGCTTAATCGATTGAATTTCTGGGTTGATTGATTTGTTTCTGGGTCGATTGTTCTTGAGTTTCATCTAGATTATCGGTCTATTAATCGATTTTATCGGTCCTTAATTTAATCTTATCTGTTATCATTCTGTGGATATCGATTTCGACCGATACCTTTTTTGGACCGGTGGTTTACCTTGACCGGTGCTTTGTTGGACCGGTAATCTGAGGTCGACCGGTACCTTGTTCTACTGATACATAGCCTTGACCGATACATATTTCTTGACCGGTATGGTTTTTGTTTAACAGCTGCACGTCACATATATATTTGAATTAATGTGAAGAAGTTTATTTGTGGCATTGGAGGCTGTAATATGAAATTGGTATCTGAAATTTAGTTTGGCGGCTTTTAAGATCCATTGGTTTGATTATTAATCGGCGACCTTGATTTCTTTTCTATATCCATCGCATTCATATATAATAATCGACTGATACCTTCAATCGACTGATACCTTCATTCTCGACCGGTACCATCTATATATATCGACCGGTGTCTCCCAAACCCCGGTCCCCGGTATCTATAGCCCGGTATCCCATCTCTCGGGTCATCTCGACCGGTACCGTCCTCGCCCGGTGTCTTGCATCGACCGGACCATATATCTCGACCGGTGTCTCCCCGACCGGTCCCTTGCGGCTCTCGGTGTCAACGAACCATCATCTCAATCAAAGTTTTGAGTTTTTTGGGTTGTCGAAAAATCTTTCGGTTGATTCGGTAGTGATCGGGAACAAAGTTTTTCAAGTTTAAACTGGTAAGGGTTGTTTGCAAAACTTAAATGATCGATTTCTATCGAAAAATTTCATCTCATTTCAAGTTTTTAAATTCTCGTTCGGTTTCCGAAAAAATCTTCGGTTGCTTCGTTCGAGAGATTGAGACTCTTTCGAGATTTCATCAGTTGAGGGAGCTTAAGGGAACATAAACGATCATTTTTGGTCGTAAAGTTTTATCCCATACTGATTTTTTAAATTTTCGATCGTTTTCCGAAAAGTTTTCGGTTGGTTCGTTTGTGATCGTGGGTTGACCGTTTGAGTTTTAATCTGGTAAGGACTGATCAGGGAGCTTTAACGATCGTTTTGCATTGAAAATTTCTAACCGTTTTCGAGTTTTGCAGGTATGTCTCGTTGGAGAAAATTTTCTAACCGTTTTCGATTGTTGAGCATCAATCATCATTTCCAAATTTGTGCTTTCATTGCTAAATTGTTTATATTTGTTCATATAAACAAAATATCCAGTTCTTTGATACCCTAACCATTTTAATTTGATCTGATTGATACATTGTCAGATTCTCAAAACAATTCTCTTGATTTCATTTCATTTCATTCAATCAATATCTATGTTTTGAGAAATATTCAAAGTTCAATTGTTCAAATCTCATGAGCATACATTTTGACAATGTTATCATACATTTTGTGCTTAACTGTTCAGTTAAACTGTTGAGCAACTATTCTTTTTAGGACTTACATGGGATTTGTGTGAGAACTTAAACAGAACTTCCATGTATTCACGTTAACCAATGTTTCCTACCCCGGAAGTTATCCTTGAGTGATTGAGGGGCGAGGGGTCTTAAATCAAAGAGTGGGGGAGATAACTCATCCGGTTGAGTTTTTTCTCATTATGCTGAGCGGTAAAATGTAAATGAGAGTTTGGTTAGAAGTGAGCTTTAATGACAAAAAGAAAGAGGGTGTGAGAACAGAGTTAAAAGAATATGAAAACTCTACACCAAACACTTTCTGAGTCGGGCAGCCACATCTACTGATTGGTTCACATTCTTTGGTTACCATCATTGAAACAGCAAGTGAGCCCATGCCAACTCTTGTTTTTACCCCACCAACCACTCGTTTCTTTCTTAACAAAGAAATGTTTCATTTTCTTTGGGGACTCAACATATCTGCTATCTAGTCTTCAATCGGAAGATTTAGATATTGAAAAAGAAGGAAAGTTGCCCCACCTTCGCACCTCTTTCATGCACATTGAGTCCGTGTAATATCTGTTGCTGTCTCAACAGTTTACACAATTTGAGCCTGATATAGCTAAGTAGCTTCACTCATTTCTACACTTTCACGAGCACACAAGGAATGAGTTTTCTTGTCATAACATTCATAGAAAATTCCTTTGTGGTTTTTCGATAATTGAATGGAAGCCCTGGGGGAGTGAACATCACAAAAGCTCCTTTCCAAAGTACATCTGTTGTACAAAGTGGCTTCGTGCTTCTTACAGGCATACTAACTGTTTCATCTGTTGAATCAGGGTTACATAATTCATTATGTCTTAATTTGAAAAGATTCGGATATATACATTTCATGAATTGACGGATACTCAGATCAAAGGGCGGAGAATGTCAAATCATTACAAAGGAGGAGATCAAAGAATGTGTTGAAATTGAAGAGTTTTGATGATCCTGATGTTCACAATCATAAAAAAGGGGGAGAGAATTTTACAAAGTTCAATTTCAAAAAGTCTAGAGATCAAAGAGATGAAGATATGAGTTTAATGCTGTTTCAATATTCAAAGATGAAGATTTCAAAGTTTGAATTTTTTCTTTCCCGTATCATGTGGTGTCTGCTTCAAGTCATTTCCTCCTACGAGCTGATTGAAACAAGTTCTTGAAGCTGAAAGTCTATTCAACTCGCGGTTCAAAGACAGATTCTTTGTTTTAAACTGAAGTTGCACCGTGGAATGTCACGTTACTCTCACATTATCTTTCTTGTGTGCTGATCCGATGTGATTGAGTTTCTACAGTTGAAAGCTGCGTGATAGTGCATTCAATCGAGGCTATTGTTCATTGAATCTGGTTACAAAGTTGAAATTATGAAGACCAAGAGCTTTATTCAAGGGGGAGTTTAGAAAGACAGGAAGACATGCAACACCAGAGTTCTTCAAAGATTCAAGAGGGAAAGAAGATCAAGGACTGAAGTTTTCAAGAAGATAAATGCCTTATTCAACTTTAGGGGGAGATTGTTAGGATTGAAAGTCCTGTGTGTTGAAAGTTGTAAAAATCATTTATAAGGGTTCGAAATGTAATTAATTAATAGTTGTTTTGTTAGATGGGCCTAAAGCCCATAAAGCCCATTAGTTTGTAAAGCCTAAGTATATAAAGGCGTAATTAATTCATTAATTAGGTTAGACAGGTTAGAAGTTGAGAAGTCTCATTATTTTCAGATCTCTAGTCAATAGGTTTACTTTCTCTGATCAGATATTCTCTCTGTAAACCTAAACCTTTTGATTGCATATTAATCATATGACTAGAGGTTGTGGCTATATAATTATTCTTCATTGTTGATTATTTGCTGTTGATTGCACTGTACTGGGATCTACATATACGTTCACTTTCTCAAATGAACACTAATGGAGTGGTTGTTAACATATACATTTTCATATATGTTCCCTTACAAATTCTTTTACTTTTTTTCCATCCCATTCATACTAATTTTGTTAACCTAATTCAACCAATAGGAAGCCATGTTACTCTTGGTTTAATATATATGTACAATAAATATATGATGTCATTATTGATTTTTTTTATTTTGTTAATTGTAACATTTATTTAATGAGGGAGTTACAATATTAAATGTGAAAAAGGGTTGTGAATTTCCTCAAAAACCCCTATCATATATGTTCAATATAATTAATTATTATAAGGCTAATAAATAAGAGTTAATGTAGATGGGTTTTAATCTTAGCCCTTCATCTTAATATCAATGGTCAAGATTCGGTTCACAAAGTTAGTACAAAAAATCGGGTTAACAAATGAACCCGACCCTATATATATATATATCTGTGTATATATATGTGTGTGATATATATATATATATGTATATATATATGTGTGTGTGTGTGTTAATTATATAGGTGAGGTCGCCGGAGATGGTGACCGACGACCCCCAACCTCTCCCCTTTTCTACGTCGGCGTCACCCACCCTCTTCTCTTTTCTTGCGTCGATCTCGTGATTATATATATGTGTGTGATTATATATATATATATGTGTGTGTGTGTGCGTTTGTGTGACATCTGTGTATCTATATATATCTGTGTATATATATAAATGTGTGTGTAATATATATGACTATATATGTGTGTGTGATATATATATATGTGTGTGTGTGTGTGTTAATTATATAGGTGAGGTCACCGGAGATGGTGACCGGAGATGGTCACTGGCGACCCCCAACCTCTCCCCTTTTCTTTGTCGGCGTCACCCACCGTCTCCCATTTTCTTGCGTCGATCTCGTGATTATATATATGTTTGTGATTATATATATATATATATGTGTGTGTGTGTGTGATTATGTACTGTGTGTATATATATCTGTGTGTATATATATATATATATGTGTGTGTGTGTGTGTAATATATATATATATATATATATTTATATATCTATATGTGTGTGAATGAGGTCGCCGGAGATGGTGACCGGAGTGTGTATATATATATATGTAGGTGTCATGTACAAGAGAGAGAGAATAAGACAAAAAGAAGTAAAGACAAAAAAACGTATAAAAAGACGAAATTACCCCTGACTTAACGGACGATTTAACGGAGCTAACGCAAGAGGGACTACTTTCATAGCAAAATCGAAACTCCAGGGATGAAATCTGCACTTGTTGAAGATCAGGGACCACTTTCGTATCTTTTGGTAAACCTCAGGGACCAAATTTGTAGTTTACTCTTTTTATAATTATGTTGCTCCTTTTAACTCTTGTCAAGTTGTCATGGTTGTGGGTGGGAAAATCAATGTGGATTAAACAATGATTTATTCCATTGATAGCAGTAATATGTTACTATATATGCACTTACACAAACCCTCTTGGATACTTTCGACATTTGGGATTAGTAAAAAACCACAGTGAATACCCATTTGAAAGTAAATACCCCATTTCTCATTAACAACCTCATAATTAAACTACACATTTTTGGTGATGTTTATAGTGCAGTAGGTTTGAAGAGGCTAGTGCTAATGAGAGATCTTTTTGAGAGACGCTACTCGTTATTTTTTGTAAACCACGGGACTAAATTTGCATCTAAACTCTTTGCTTAAATTCAAAGAAGAACCAAATATGTTATAAACTACCATTTTTTAAAGTTTAGAGAGAGAGGAAGGGTGAATAGACAAAACTACCCTTTTTAACGGTACTTTATTTGATGGTATCAATAGCAAGGACCCCATTCGTTATAAAGATAAAACTAGAGGAACGTTGCTCATTAAATTTTTTTAGAGACGTTACTCGTTAATTTTTGTAAACAACAGGGACCAAATTTGCATTTAACTCTTTTACTTATTATAATTGTGATGGGTTTGACAGGTTGGTTCGGTTTGACATGGACCTAACCGATAACCGACCTATTCTCACCGGTTTGTATATTTTTTTAAACCAATTAAACTCTGGGTTTTATTAGGTTAGATTAGTAGGTCTATTTTTCGGGTTGAATTTGGTAGGTTGGTGGTTTGAACTGTGAGTTCTAGTGATCAAGGTTTTATTGATTGAGAAAAGATTAATAAGAGATTGGGAGGGAAACAATTTGTTTATTCACAAAGTCTAGAGAGAGTTACAAGCTTTCTCTCTCTAGAAAACACAAACTTGCATACGACTACATTTTGAGTGATTACATACTAAACAATTACAAACATATTCCTATTTATACCTCAATACCCTTGCGTACATTTTAAGCCCAAACCCAAAGTACAAGGCCCAAATACAATTCTAAAGATTACTTTACAAAACTTCTAAATAGAACATTTATGTTCTAACATTCTCTCCCTAAGTTTTGTAAAGGAATCATCATTTTCAGCTTCAACTCTTCTCTCCCTTGATTTCTTTAAAAAAAGTTAGTGTTGCTTAAACATCAAAGCATCTCTAGCTCCCACTTGAAAGTAGCTCTTATCCTTAAAGTTTCAACTTTAATACTAGATCTGATGTAGACAATAACCTCGACTGAGTGCACATAAAGACAACTTTTAACTCTTGTAAATCCAACACATTCGTTATGCCCACAAGAAAGAAATGTGTGAATTATGACGTGACAACCAAAGTGCATCTTCAGTTTATAACACCGGATCTGTCTTTGAACCACGAGTTGAATATGAATCCAACTTAAGAACTTATTCTGATCAGCTTACAGGAAGAAGCATCTTGTAGCTAACACCACAAAGCAAGGGTTAGAAGACAATTCTGACAATTGTTCAACAACTGATGAAAGACGCTTATTTTCTAACTGCTTCTCAGAACACTGAACGAACGAACTCAAAACTCCTTTCTTCACGAATCAACTGGATGATTATAAGCACTCAAGATTCTGAATCACAACCAAAGCATCAGAACAATGATTGCAGTCACTCACACTTCTAATTGATCAGGTCAGAAGAATGATTAAGAGCACTCAACGGTCTAACAACATAGAGAAGTACTCCAGACTGATGATTGCAGATACTCAAGCTGCTAATCCAATCTAATCCAATCGGAGACTAAATCCAAACATCCAGTATCTGAAAATCTTGATAAGCATGAGCACTCGTGAAAATTTAGATCAGTTGCTCAAAATATGTGACCAACGGAAGATAGGAATGATGTCACATATGCATTACGCGGAAATCTCGGGAACAGGGCAAACTTGTAGCAAAATGGGTTCAGAACAGTCACTTTTCGCATAACCTTCACAATTCGCAGATCACTGTTCATGAGGAGCACATATCGCATGAGGCATTAGCCGAAATCCTCACAATTCACATAGGCTTATATGCGAATTCCTGCTTCTCGTATGTGCCTATGTGCGAATTCCTCGCAATTCTCATAAGGAAGGATGCAAATTCTTAACATTTCGCACATCATCTCTTCACTATGATACAAATTCTACACTTAGAATATTTTTCAGCCTCAAAGAATTCGTATCGATGCGAATTCTGAACTTTCGCATATCACTGTTAAGCGAATTCTATACTTAGACAAAATTTCATCTTCAAAGCTTTTCTCATCATGCGAATTCTGTTATGCGAGTTCTTCAAATATCATGCAAATTCTTTGGATCTACGATTGTTTTTCCCAAAAATCTTCGAATTCAACTTCAATACTTCAAATTTGAGTCAGGAAATTTGTGAGCAGGTTCGAAATCAACATTGGAACAACTTTGTAGTTGATGATCTTGTCTAAAATCATCTCTGTAACACCATTCGATCTCAACACAGTGAAAAAAAAATTTCGTACATAAAATCTCAAAATCGATCAATTTAACCAAATTTGTTGAAATTAAATCTGGTAATTGATTCAATGTAGATCGTCAAAGTCCTCTGAATCAATTTGTCATCAAAGATTGATCAAATTCACGTCAATTTAACAAAATTTCGAATTTCACAGAAACTTTTTATACGATAGTGAACTGTTCTTGCAATCAAACTTGATATCGATCGTTCCGTAGAAAGATTTCTTCGTTTGGCTCTGATACCACTTGTGAGTTCTAGTGATCAAGGTTTGATTGATTGGAAAAGATTAACAAAAGATTGGGAGGGAAACAATTTGTTTATTCACAAAGTCTAGAGAGAGTTACAAGCTTTCGCTCTCTAGAAAACACAAACTTGCATACGACTACATTTTGAGTGATTACATACTAAACAATTACAAACATGTTCCTATTTATACCCCAATACCCTTGTGTACATTTTAAGCCCAAACCCAAAGTACAAGGCCCAAATACAATTATAAAGATTACTTTACAAAACTTCTAAATAGAACATTTATGTTCTAACATTTATTTTCTTAAATGTTTAAACCACTTCTGATCCTTAAAATATTTCATGAATCTAGAAGTATGATTTTAAATGTTTTTCATTATTGAGCTTTAATGTTTAACTGACTGTGTGTTTCCAAAGATCAATACTTGTGTATTATCTTGTCTATATACTGTCAAGTATTCATACACATCGGTTCAGTACTTCGTTTGATTTTGTTATTACTATGTCTCATAAAGAAACAATTTTCAATGGTAATACCCTCGTTAGTAATTCACTGTTGTTGAGCAACAATCATCATTTCAACTTGAGCGTGTTAAGTCTATTTTGAATAGTAATCAATTTATTTATTATCTGTGGTCTAAACTGTGTTTAGTTGGTTTATCCGTTCTGTTTAGGCCTTGGGGTATTTAAGTCCCCTTGGTGCTTTTGTTTTGTAACTTTGGAACCTCATTTGAATATACGTTTACATTTGGCGCACTCTACTCTCTCTCTACTTTCTCTCTCTAAGATTTAGAGATTTTGGGATTATCAGAGCGTTCATTGCTGAATTGTTTATATTCATTCATATAAACAAACTGTCAAGTTCTTTGATACCCTAACCTTTCATGATATTTGATCTGATTGATACATTGTCAGATTCTCAAAACAATTATCTTGATTTCATGTCATTCATTTAATATCCTTATATTGAGAGATATTAAAGTTCAAATGCTCAAATATCATTCATATCCTTGATGAGCATACATTTTGACAATGTTATCATATTTGTACTTAACTGTTCAAGTTAAATTGTTGACCAACCATTATTTTTAGGATAAAATTACATGGGATCAGTGTGAGAGCTTAACAAAACTTCCATGGATTCACATAGAACAATGTTTCCTACCCAGGAAGTTATCCTTGAGTGATTGAGGGGTGAAGGGTCTAAAATCAAAGAGTGGGGGAGATAACTCATCCGATTGAGTTTTTCTCAGTGTGTGAAGCGGAAAAATGTAAAAGAGAGTTTTGTTAGAAGTGAGCTAAATGTTCAAAAGAAAAAGGGTGTGAGAACAGAGTTAAAAGAATATCAAAACTCTGCACCAATCACTTTCTGAGCCGGGCAGCCACATCTTCTGATTGGTTTACATTCTTTGGTGACCATCATTGAAATAGGCACTAGCCCATGCCAACTCTTCCATTAACCCCACCAACCACTCATTTCTTTTTCAACAAAGAAATGTTTCAATTTTTTTTGGGGATACAACACATCTGCTTTCTGGTCTTCACTCGGAAGATTTAGATATTGAAAAAGAAGGAAGTTTGCCCCACCTTTGCACCTCTTTCATGCACATTGAGTCCATGTAATACTTGTTGCTGTCTCAACAGTTTACACATTTTGAGCCTAAAAAATCTTAAGTAGCTTCAATCATTCTACACTTTCACGTACACACAAGGAATAAGTTTTATTGTCATAACATTCATAGAAATTCCTTCGTGTTTTTCAATGATTGAATGGAACCCCTGGGGGAGTGAACATCACAAAAGCTCCTTTCCAAAGTACATCTGTTGTACAAAGTGGCTCTGTGCTACTTACAGGCAATTTTAACTGTATCATTTGTTGATTCAGGGTTACCATGTTTATTATATCTTAATTTGAAAAGATTCGGGTATATACATTTTATAATTGACGGATACACAGATCAAAAAGGACGGAGATTGTCAGTTTATCACAAAGGGGGAGATAAATATTCAATGATTGTGATGACTTGAAAAAGTTTTGATGATTTTGCTGCTCACAATTCATCAAAAGGGGGGAGATAATTTGAAATTTTCAAGTCAGTTGAACATTTGTTGAATATTTGAAGTTGATACTGATGAAAGTTTATCAAGATGGGGGAGATTATAAGTCAGATAGATTCAAAAGGATTCTGAAGAAATGTTTCAAAGATGATTAAAGAAAGTTTGTTTTTCAAATACTGTTCAGAGATCACAGAGATGAAGATACAAGTATTGAAAAATTCCTCAAAGTTCAAAGAAGTTTCAAGAGTTCAAAGTTTTTGTTCAAGACTTTTAAAATTTTCAAAGACTTTGTGAAAGACTTTTCAAGATTCTTCAAAAGCAGAGTGATTGAAGATTGTCAGATCTTCAAAGTTTAAAGCCGTAAGAGTTAAAGTTTGAAGAATCAAGAGCTGAAGACTAATGCCAAATTTTTGTTAAATCTTGAATACTAAGGGGGAGAATGTTAGTGCATAGTTGTATCCAAGATTTATTATAGAAAAGTCAAAGCATGTAAAGTCAAATGGTGTCAAAGTCTTATGTAAGTCAACCTTGTATAAATAGCCTTTGTAGTGTTATGAGTGTCTTGAGTGAAATAGTAGTTGAGCAAAGAATATGAGAATTTACTTGTGGTGAGAGTTCATTGTATAGTAACATTTTTGATATTCTGAGATATACAACTTCAAGTTTCTCTCTCTACTCTCTCTCTCTCTAGAACATGATCTAAACTGTCAAATCTTTCATCTTGAATTGTGATTGCTTGAATTTGTGACCTAACATTTGGTATCAGAGCAAACCAAAATCATTCAGATTGTTGGATTTCAATTGATTTGATCGTTTTTTTGGATTTTCGACAAACACGCAGAAAAGTTTTTTTTTTGAAAATTACTGTTTCATCAATTATTTTTGTGAAAAATCGATTTTATTGCAAAACAATGATTCCATAGTAATCGATTACTGTTTTAGAACATTTATTGTGTAGATCGTATCACGAAATTAGCACCGAATCACATTCAATTTTGAATTTTTGTGGATTTTGGTTTTAAAATGTTCGAACACTGTTTTTTGATCAATTCTTAGTGATTTTGTTGTTTGTAGTTACATCATTGTATTAGGAAAGTGTTCAATATCAATATTCGATCATATCTGTGCATTTTCAAGTCTAAATTGTAGGTTTTAAAGATTTTTGATCGAATCCGTGTTCAAGACTCAAGAACACGCTAGATTCAGAAAACGTGCAAGACTCAAAGTGAAGAACATGCACGTCGAAGAACGCGCAAGAAGTGAAGAACACGCACGATGGAGACATTTTGTGATTACATGTTTATGTGAGTTCTTGACCTTAACGCGTAAATGATCCTTCATTTGCGCGTTAAACTTTAGACAACTCTTCAGAAATATGATCCTTCACAGATGATTCAACAGCCTTTAAGGCGTTGCTGAGGAACTCCATTGATACAAAGTCAGGGATAGTAACTCCGGTGCCACTTAGGCTTTCCATTGTCACAGCAGTTGATGAAGAAACTGTGTGGCCTGTGTTCAAATCTGGCAAGTTGGTAGCACTGACAGGACTTCCATTCAATCCTCGTAGTTCAGACTGTGAATCTACTATGGATGTTCCGATCGGGTCACGAAGACTTCCAATATTAGCCATAGGTAACAGTGGGAATATGAATTGGTATTACAATGGGCTCTAGACTAGATTGTGCATTGAAAAATTGTGAGAACTGGGACTGATGTTCTCTATTTTTGATATCTAAACTCTCCGATTGAGAGACAGATAGCATTTTTATAGTTGGCTACCCGGTTAGCGGGTGGGGTCAAGGGGCAACGCCCTTGCGGGGGTATGGGGGCAGCGCCCCTAGAGAAAAATTTTCTGACATATTTTTCTCTTGAAAGAAATGCTTGAATAAAATGATCGTTCCCAAAAAAATTCAAAAAAGTTGACTGAAAGTCAAACTTGGATCACCACTTGAAAAAAAATTTCAGAAATTTTCTATCTCTAGAACTCGCAAAGCACTAAACTCGCAGACCAAGTGAACTCGCAAAGTACTGTTCACTGAGAAACTCGCTAGACGTTATGTGCGCATTTGAAAAACTCGCAGGCCACTGTGTGCGCGTTTCGAGAACTCACAGACTTCTTCTTGTGCGTTTTGAGAACTCTCTAATCAATAAACTTACACGATGATGAAACTCGCAAACACCTGTTCACCACAGAACTCGCAAGCCTTGTTTTGCGCGTTTCTCAAACTCGCAAGGCTTGAGTTGCGCGTTTCTTAGACAACACTATACTCTGCGCGTTTTGTCCTTAGCGAGTTCTTGCCATGATCTTGCGCGTTCTTGCGAAGAACTTGCGCGTTTCACAGATCTAGCGCGTTCTTGGGTTTTCCTTGCGAGTTCTAAGCCTGATCGATCAAAAATCAAGTAAAACTTGATTTCTGAATCTGAAAATTACACAATTTGTCCACGATATAGAATGAAATAAGATTACAACACTGAAATTTCAAAAAAAATCGAAAATTACAGTGCTCAATTCGAAATACAGTGTTCTTGAACGTTTTCAAGAAAATTCAAAAATCTCAAAATTTAAACAATCCAACGGTTAATTCATGTACAAGTGTGAATACAAAATGTTCAATTACACTAATCGATCACAATAAAATTGATTCAACAGTCTAAAAACAACAGATTAATGCAAATTCGATCTAAAGTCCGTTTTCAAGAAAAACGATTTGTGCGAAGTTAAAAATCTACAAATTGGATGAAATTTGGTAATCCGATCTTTCTGAATATGATTTGGATCAGCTCTGATACCAATTGATATTGTATTTCCCAATCAATCAAGCAATCTCAAGATCAATATTTGACAATATCAAGATCTTAGAGAGAGAGTAGTGAGAGAAAGCGTAGTCACAAGTATATTGATATGAAAGTTATATGCGTATGATACTTGATTATTAGAGCTACAAGATTTACAAAGCAATAGGTATTTATACTAAGAACTAAAACCACATGCTTAACCACAATAGACTTAGACTATGTTGACTTTTCTTGACTTGACTTTTCTCACTTAAATCTTGGACACAATAATACACTAACAATTTGAGACTATCACCTGTTGTGAGGTGACAGAATGGTTGGCTTGGGTATGCATATGCATAAGTTGGCTACTTATGTTTGTTTCAATACCAGAAATCAACACATGAGTTCCAGTAGCAGATGTGGCTGCCCTTCTAGATTGGTAGGTTATGGTATACACATGTTCACCATATTCTTTTTCTTCCCTTGTACTCAACCTCACAATATCAATATTTTCAACTGAGTCTCCCTTAATTCTCCTCATATCACCAACCACATTATGAATAGTGGTTTCAGCATCAATATCCATGGCATCATCATTAAGAAAAGCAAAGTCATGACCTAGGTTGTCATCATTGTCATCATTATATCAACATCTCTATCATCATTCAAGTCTGCATTTCTTTCCTCATCTGTATCAGCAGTAGCAGATGGGATACTTTCATGATCTGTGCTTGCCACTCGATCCGACTCTGTCTCAGAGTTCTGACCTTCCTCGACGTTCTCTTCCTGAGGGCCCGATTGATGTATGATAGCCTGCTTAGGTTGAGATGTGGAACCCACTTGATATGTGGCTATCAGCCTGGGATTCCACAGCCTCCAGTCTAGAAGACTGACCCACTCCTGTTCCCCTCTCATAATTTTCTCTCTGTTCTCCCCGTTCAATTACCACCCTGGTAGATTGAACCATCACAGACTCCGCTCTCCTAGGGATTGAGCCTGGGTAGGGGCAACCGGTTATGGTCGTCCCAGAGACTCTATATAAGATCTCAAACTCACTGAGTTCGGATCAGCGTAAGAAAGCAATGGTTCAGGTACAGATATAGAGTAAGTTAATGTCTTTTTCTGGTTCTAGAGATACCGCGTAACATATTCAGGACCAACTTCATGGTTGTTCATTTTTGGAATGTCTCGGTTTGATCTTAGCATGCTCCGGATAATAAGTTGTAGAAATCTCTGAAGAGGCACAAAAATTGGCTTCTTTGTAGTCCTCTTTGCCATTACTCTTTCATACAATTCTATCCAGAAGATGACAGAATAGTTTACATGCAGATCATAGACTATGGCATGGAATATCTTCATAATGTGCATGCTAGTGTTGTCAACCCCAGTATGTTTGGCAGTGAAACACCGGTTGATAATTGAAAACATTGCATACCAGAATGGTGGCAAGTTATTCTTCTTGAATTGGCTAATCTTTGTGAGCTCTCCAACATATCCCAAGGCTCGGATGACTTCAAATACTTCAGTGTCAATTGGGAAATCATCAAAACTGTTTCTGCTTGTCTTGAATCTTTCTCCAGAAGATCAAGTATCAATCTCAGCCTCTGATAGTTCAGAATTGATGTGAAATGATCAAGCTAAATCTCAAAGTGTCTCTGCTTGTTGGCGTTCATAAAGGTAATTGATCTCGAAGCTTGTTGTAGATATATATGAGGTACTGTTGGAGTAGCAGTCAAAGCATAGTAAAGTGGATGGCCTCTAAAGATATCCAACACCAATGAATCTATGTTGAAATGATCAAAATCAACATGATGATTATTTGGGTACAACAACAGGTAATCATTTGGATGAATGAGTACCAGGTCTGGATTTTCACCAACTTGAGATTGATAATGAGATCTGGATGAGGGCAGAGGTGTATCCTTAGAAATATGAGGATCATGCTCATCCATCTGAACAGTCTGATCGGCAGAGTTTTCACTGGCCATGATATTTCCTGAAAAGTTGAAAAGTATTGGATAGATATCCAATATGTCAGTGAAATCCCAAAAATATTTTTTAGAAAAACTTTTTGAAAAATTTCTAAGTCCAAATGTCGCAGACTAAGGACTAGAAAATTTTGACTCAAAGTATTGAAACAAAGTACTTTTCGCAAATAAGTAAAGAATGATGACCACTTGTCGCAGATCAAGTTTGCGACAAGGAGCCTTAGAAAAATTGAGCACAATCACAAAGAAGTCGCAAGACCCTTAAAAGATGGAACTTATCGTGAAAAACATCATCCAATTCAAGAACTCGCAAGTATCATATGAAGAACTCACAGAGTTCTTAACTTGTCATATTTTTGAATTTCAAAAATCAAAACACTTTAATCACTTATATATCCATTAACTTTGGTTCAGATGTGTTCGATTAAGCATTTTAATGAAGATTTAGCACTTTAATTTTGTTAATATTCACTGGTAATGATGATTAAAGTCCAAAATCAGATTACAAAATAAGTCGAACAGTCCAAGAGTCCATATCCAGAATCCAACGTCAAGGAACTTGATTTTTGGTTAGAAACAAGTATCTAAGCGATTGATTCATGAAACCCATCAACATTAACAAGTTTATATTAAGAATTGTCCAATGAATTTCAGTCCAAGATCCATTTCATAGAGTTCAACTTCGAAGAGGTTTATGAATAAGACGAACATAAACCCTAAATCGAAGAACTTTTACCCTATAATCATCACAACAAACAAAAAAACAAGATATAACAATCAAAGAAACAAAATCAAACAAGAAAACCTACACTAAATCGAAGAAATCGATTTTAAAGATAAGAACTCTTAAACTGGAAGTCGAGAGAATATGCTAAGTGTGAGAAATCGCAAAGTAGAGTTTTAAACAAGTGGGGAAACTGAAACATGAAACTCGTATATATACTCAGAATAGGGCATGACACGTGGCACGAGTGGATTTGACCTCCCACTTGTCACAAAACGAATGAAAAAGGAACTTGTCGCAAGAATTGACAAGTCGTGTGTGTACTTATTGTTGGGTCATCTGAAGATTTGAAGATGACCTCACGATCTTCCATTTTGTATCATCATACTTAGAATATTTTGAGGTTCTTTTAGCAGCTTGGTTTCTATACAAATGTTCGGTGAAGTCGAAGATCAGCCGAAGAAGACAAAGAAGGAGAATATCTCTCAAAGAGGATTGAAGATAGACTCCTCAGCCTAAAGCCAAGTATGCCTACTTGATCAACACCATTGGCCAGGATGGTGCCGATCTCAGTCTTCAGGAGCTGAAGACCTCTCAGTCTTCAGGAGCCGAAGACCTCTCAGTCTTCAGGAGCCGAAGACCTCTCAGTCTTCGGGAGCCGAAGACCTCTTCGGAAGCCGAAGATTTCTCAATCTTCGGAAGCCGAAGACCTCTCAGTCTTAGGAGCCGAAGACCTCTCAGTCTTAGGAGCCGAAGACCTCTCAGTCTTCAGGAGCCGAAAAACTCTTCGACAACCGAAGACTTCTCAATCTTCAAGGCCTGAAGAATTCTCCAACACATTGTACTTTTCTGACAAAGTATATTTGTGATACCTTGCATTGACGTGGACCTCATCTGAATATCAGATAAAGTAAGCTTTGTCTCCCACACCATTTTAAGGAAAGGTCTACACCATCCTGCAGGTCAACACTTCAAGCCAAAACACCTCAAGACAAAAGGTACATCCTGTACCTTGATGAAGACATGTGTCCATCCTTTGCTCAACAGGTGTCCCATGCATTTAATGCATGAGGCACTATAAATAAGGAGGATGGTTCAACATGCAAGATACCCAGCATAACCAGTTCTACAACCTTCAAGTTCTCTAAGTGCCTGGAAACTTTCTCTCTACGAAGTTCAATTGTTTTCTAAGTGTTTTACAATTGTTCTTGATTCTCTTTGTGTAAGATTGTTTGAATAGATTTCTTCTATTCTCTTCCGAAACAATCAAAAGTTTTCTATTTGTAATTCTTGATTTCAAATCAATAAGAATTAAATTAAGTGAAAAACTGTGTGTATTGTATTCAACCCCCCTTCTACAGTACTTTTCTTATTTACTTACTGCTATTTGGGACTAAAAAGTGGTATCAAAGCAGTTCAGTTTAACTCAATAAACTAGATCCGCAATGGCATCCTCTTCTTCTTCTTCTTTGAAAAATGATTCTTCTCAAAACTTCACTGCTGTTTCATACGACAATGGCTCTATAGCCAAACCATCAAGGTTTAACCCCAATAACTTCTTCTTGTGGAAAAGTCGTATGATACTCTTTCTAGAAGGAGTTGACAGCAGATATCCAACTATCTTACATGAAGGTCCTTTTATTCCTAGAGTTTGGGACCGGTACAATGCAGATAAGGCAAAGGCTGATGAGGACTCTTCTGAGGAAGAAAGAACTCCAGCCACTGGGAGATACATTGTAAACGACCCTAGTAAATACAATGATGAATACAGACGTCTTATAGCTCTTGATACTAAAGTCAGAGCCATCATTGCCCTCTCTCTGCCTGATGAGGTCTACCATTCTCTTGTTAACTTTTCTACCGCAAAAGAAATGTGGTCCACTCTGTGTGTTCTCTATGAAGGTACGTCTGAGGTGAAAAAGAGCAGAAAGATTGCTCTTGTAAGAAAGTATGAACTCTTTTCTCATGAAAAGGGTGAATCTCTCTCAGACTACTACAATCGTTTTAACAGTCTTCTTAACGATCTAAAACTTGTGGGTCGCATCTATGACAATGAGGAAGTCTTATGCAAGTTCATGGATTGTCTTCCTGAGTTTTGGGAAAATATTTGTACTTGTATCAAGTCTACCAAGGATCTTGACTCCATGCCTCTCACTGCCTTGTATGGCACTCTCTTCAACTATGAGTAAACTGCTTAGGAAGTCTATCACAAAAGACATTAGAAGCTTTTCTCTAGCTCTTGTTAGTGATTCTTCCAAAAATACTGTGTGTGTTCCTAGAATCACCTATCCCTCAGATTCTGATAATAATAGTCAAGAGGATCCCAATGATTCTTCAGAAGCCTATCTTAGTGAGGCTGATGATGAAGGTGAGGAAATTTCCAGTAACCCTCGCTTCTCTTCTGGAAAATCCAAGTTTTCAAGAAAATCTTCTTTTACTTTTTCTAAAACCACTCCATCTGACAAGTCCAATGAGGAATGTTACGTATGTGGGAGGAAAGGACATTTTGCTTCTGAGTGCAGAAGCAGACATTCTGATAAATCCAGACTACCCTCCTCTAATCGTACCTCCTATAGGTCCGTCAGAACCAAGTCTAATTCCTACCAACCCTCTTTTCAAAAGTCAAATATGTCTGTCTCCTTAAACTCTGTCCGAGCTGAGAAATACAAGGCAAAATATAAGAGAGAGAAGGAAAGAAATGAAACCTTGCAAAAAAAGGGAAAAGGTCAAATGACTGAAACCCATGATTGGGCAGATGAACCCACTTCTGAAAGTGACAAAGAAATGGCCAACCTTTGCTTCATGGCTAAAATAGATGATGTTGATGACAGTGAAGCTCAATCCTCCTCTATGGCCCTTGTGTCTGTTGAGTGCTCTACCTCATCCACCCAGGTGTTTGAGCATCAACAAATCTTATGAAGGAATTTTCATAGGATATTCTCTCTCTTCAATGCCCTACCGGGTCTACCGTCTTCGGAGAAAATGCATCTACTCATGTGTTGGTGAAGATTCTCAAAATCCTTCATCTAGCTCAAATCCATATGTTCCTTTCTTCTCAAGACACATCTCATCAAAACGGTGACCTACCTATCTTCTCATCTCTAATCCCTGATCTTCAGATAATCATCTCTGAAGATCAAGATCCCTCCTATCCTATTCTTTCCCATTTATCATCATATCACCTCTCCTTCCTCCATCATTCCTACTGATCTCTCATTCTCGTCTCAACCACAAACTTCACCACAAATCATCCCACTTTCTCAACCATACATTCTTTCTCCACCTATTCCTACCGATCTTCCATCTCTTTTTTCTGAATAAGTCTATGTGAAAGTCTCTGTGAAATAACCACATGGGTTTAAAGATCCTTCACATCCTGACTATGTGATCTCGTAATGATTTTTTTTTTTACTTTGTTTTCCTATGAAAACTCCAATGATATCTTCTTTCTTTAAAAATAAATAAATAAATAAATAAAATCGGTGGGTCGATTGTCTTAAAAAAAATAAATTTTAATTAATTTTTTTTTGGCCGTCGTTTTGCAAGTTTTAAAAAAAAAAGGTTTAATTTAAAAATAAAAAAAAGTTGGTAAACGACAATTTTGAAAGTTAAAAAAACAAATTTTTGTTAAAGGGGAAAAACAAATAGAACAACAATATGGAGAGAATAACAATAAGACAGAGAGAAGAAGTCTGTAATTCTCATTAATCATAAGCTCTTTAAATAGGGAGGAGTTTACAAAGAAAATGAAACATTCATTATGGTAATTTCTATTACTAGGAAACTATTATATCAATCACTTCCTTTTGATGATAGCAAATAATCTTACAACACTCCCCCTTGTGCCGAGTCAAAGGAGTGATGTGCACAATTGTTGCCTCGTTAAAACCTTACGCCAAAATAAAAACCCAGTGGGATAAAAAAATATGACGAAGCAAAGAGTACAACGCACCAGTTTCTTTGCAATATATAGACTTTTCTTTCAGTCTAGTTTTCTCTTAGATTAGTACATTAATCATGAGAGTTAGGAAATCATGATGGTATATAAACAGTTGCCTCACTAAAACCTTACACCAAGGAACAAAACCCAATGGGAAAAATAAAACCTTGGTTGAAGGAAAGAGCACAACATACCAATATCACAAATATAGTAGACTCCCCCTTTTGTCTACTACTCCCCCTGATTCGTGCATTAATCAAGGGAGTTTGGAAAACATTTCCATTTAGTTTCTACATGTTTCCCAATATATGGTTTTAGGTAATGACTTGGTAAAATATGTTACATTCTTTTGACACCTTACTTGATTCACTTGAATCTAAAGGAGAGTATTTTATTCTGATTGTATAAAAACTTAAGCAGAATATGCTTTGTGTTATCACCCTTGATGTATCTTATGTTCATTTCTTCTATACATGATGCATTATTTCCATATATGCAAGTAGGATACTGATTGAACCCAAAATTACTAGCTCCTCTAATATATGTAATGATAGTCCTTAATCATATACATTCTTTAATTATCTCATGGAGAGTAATATTCTTGGAATAGTTCAAGGAGGTAGTTACAAGGGTTTGCTTAGCTTACTTTCAAGCAATCTGGGTGTTCACTTTGGAGATTCCTTATCCAGTTTGAGAACAACCTTTCTATGAGTCATACATATATCTAATATCAACAAACACATACCAAGACATTGTTTAGTGTTTTTCTATAAGAGCTAGTACTTTTACTGCTTACATTCTAAGTAGGTATTGAAGTTCCATTATCAATCCCATTTTTCTTTCTATAGGGAAAGTATAAGCCCATGTCAATGGTTCTAAAAGATTTACTTGATATCATTCCAAATGATGCTGCGTTGGCGCTGAGCTAAATCTAGCTAACAAGTTCACTGAGAAATAGAATATACAGTCAAGTGTATTGTGCTAAATACAATAATGCGCATATTGTACTTAGATAGGGAATTCCAAATCCCAACACTTTTTTTTTCGTCACCATCCTTTAGACGAAATGGACAATTCCTTATATCCAACACTTTGACCAATCATGGGAGTGCTAACCGGATGCGCTTTGTCCATATTAAATTGCCTGGTTATTTTATAGACATATGCGATCGGTGAATTAATATTTCACAAACTCGGTGTCCTGGCTCAAATAGCTAGACAAACCCAAGTTTTCCCAAGATTTTTATCTCAGATTTAGATTTCAAGTTGCTTGTGGTTTCTCTTATTTCATCAAGAGTGCCTATTATGTTCATAACATCGACATATAAAACTACTTTGAAAATCTAGAACTTGTTTTTCTACATAAATACGCAAGGGAATAATTCATAGTTCTTATGTCTCCTTTCCGAATCAAGTGTTCACTTAGGGGGTTATACCACATCCGCATAGATTGTTTTAATCTATAAAGTGAGCGTTTCAATTTTATTGCAAACGCACTTCGTGGTGTAGAGTTACTTGATTTAGGTAATGTAATGTCATCAAGCACTTTTATATCTCTAAATATAGATCCCTATAGAGATATGTATTAACCACATCCATGAGCTGCATTTCCAGTCCTTCAGAAACTACTAGGCTAATTAATTAGCATAACGTTATAACGTCCATCACGGGAGAGTAAGTCTTCTCGTGGTCAATCCAGGGCGTTGTGAGAAACCTTGCGCCAAAGGAGAGTCTCATACATTATGACTTGATTATTCTCATTACGTTTTACGACAAATTATTTATCTATGTCTTACAGGCTTTACACTTGGTGGGTTAGCACTACCAAACCAAATACCTGTTCATTTGTCAAATAATATGATTCTCCTGGATTGCTTATTTAGGCCAATTTGCTCTTTGTTGATATTTTTCAACTGAGCATGGTTCGATGTCAATGTGCTCTATCATCTCATAAGCAACAATATATGCAAAATATATCATCAATGAGTATGTATGATCTGTCCATCGACTCATATGTACTCTCATAATTCATTTGAAATTTCTTTAATCTCTGGAATCAATATTAACTTTGGAGCGTCCTCCAGTGATGATTCATAGACATAGTTTAATCAGAGACAATCTCGTGAGAGGTTTATGTATTGATGACAAATAGTTGTGCCTTACTCTTCTCTTCCTTTAGATGAGTATCTATCGAACCAAGTAGCTTCCCCCATTTCCGTTTGGGAGCTACGACCTCAACCACACATCCACCATGTGTGATTGCAACGCACTTTCCAGCGACGTTGTGCCCTTGTTTGGGGACTTTAACCTTGCGAGTATATTTGCATCTCTTATATGTGATTTTGTCACTTCTGGAATAACATTAAACGTATCAGGTATCGAGTCTGATTCGTTTGACTTCAACATTACGTTGTGAAGTTTTGGGGATCAAAATAAGACAGAGTGGGAATATTCAATGACACTTCTTGTCGTTCTCATGGAAAATCCTTTTTCCTATCTCCCCCAAACAACGGGAAGACTGTCTCATGAAAGTGACAACCCGCAAATCTAGCGGTAATGAGATCACTAATCAAATATTCTGATTAGCGGATAATTGTTGGGGATTCATATCCAACATATACTAAGTCGTCTTTAAGGACACATTTTGATGCGCTGTGGGGGCGCAATTGGCACATATACTACATAACCAAACATGCGTAAATGTAAACTATCAGGCTTATATCCAGTTACCAACTGGTACACATGAGGCTAGTTAGCAAACAGTGGGTCTAAAAACGAAAAGGAAAAAAAACTGCATATAATAATTACATAACCCCAGGTAGATGTGGGTAAATTGGTGCGCATTACTAATACCCAAGATGTCATCATATTCTTTTGATAACAACTTCTATGAGACCATTTTATATATACACTTGGGGTATAGGAAACTCTACATTGATCCTAATACATATGAAATTAACATCAAATCCTTATGATGTAAATTCTCCAGCATTCCAAGTCATGTAGACTTGATGAGATAATCAGGGTGGTGAGCCCTTAAACGTATAGCTAGTGCTAGGAGTGCAGTATTTCATGTGGACAATAATACGACATGCGTTCATCGTGTCGAAACCAGAACCATAAAGTACTTTAATGGCCCGCATTTTGGATGTTTATGTCCATAAATATCACCTTGTATTCGTTGTAACAATGGAAAATTTTTGTATTATGTCCCTTAGTTTTAGGATAATCTCATTCCTGTCTTGGCCAAGGATTAGGGTATATATAAAAGTTTTAGGTATTCGAGAGGGCATATTATGATGGCAATGTTGTTTCTTATGCTGTAGAAGTCAACAGTTGAAATTTGCCTCATTCCGCCTTTCACTCGAAAGAGAATGTGTTTATGTGTATTTTGCAATACACGGATCACTATGTCATAACCATGGTGTCCCACATGGTCATGTCGAAACATATATGTGTCATTTCCCCCAAAGTTCTTTATTGGTGACAAAATATGTTTCGATGACCCAATAATCTATTAGTTTGACACATTAGTTTCCATGATATGTTTACTTTCATATTCATTAGAACTTATGTATATATGCTCATTTCCATTTCCATTTGATACGAATATCTTACAAGGTTCCTATTAATCTTGTACCAACAAGAAAGTGACAGTCCATCGTCTAAGTAATATGTATTTGTCTATCATTTTAGATTGTGGAATATTCTACAAAAACTCAAGTTCTCCTCGATACATTCCTACATGGAACGGAGAATATTAATAGTTTTGTTATTTATTTAGATGTATTTCTTTACATCTATAATGGTTACATATTCGATTTTACTTTAGCAAATAAATTAATTTTGATGCTTAAAATTAATTTCAAATAAACATATGCTTAATCAATATTAAATATTAAATTAATATGTTATAGTTCATTTTCAACGTGTTTCCTTTTTGACAAAAGAATTCTTTAGTGCATTTCTTATTTGATTGTCCATTATCACATGGGGCAGTAGTTGTATCTCTACTCCAGATGTTGAAAAATTATTCCCGACTCTTACCAAGACCCTGACCCGTTCTAGGGTTTCGTTCACATAGTGGATAAATGTCACATGTGTGAAATTGTTTTTAACTGTCCGTTCTTTGGAGTTGTTTCCACCTTTAATACTTTCATTATTGATCTCGAGAATTTTCTTTGTCTCGACATATGTGGTGTTATTATTCCAAAAAATCTTGTTATGTCTCTCAACCATTTGCAGTAGGTTGATGAGTTTGTCTAAAGGTTACTTTCCAACTTATATTAGTTTATTAATATTTTTGATATATGAAAGGTGGAAATAATATTAAGAGTCATGTCATCTTCTGTGAGTTCCTTGCCACAGAGATTGATACGCGTTTGGATATAACATTTCTTTGTTGAAATCAGTTACCTTTTTGTAATCGAGTAAGTGAGTTTCATTCCACTGTACGATTAGTTCGGGAAGTACATATTCATGAGTACTTCTGATTATCCCTTTCGGGACATCCCACATTTCTTTGGGGGTTTCTAGTAAAGGTATTCCTATGAAACTTAGGATTTATATGTCGTTTCAAAATATGAGGGTATTTGTTTGTACTTTTTCAAGAGGTTGGTTTTAGAGTCAATTGGGGAGTTGATGAACTTTAGGTATTTTCTTGTACCTTTTTAGAATGAGGTTTATATACTCATTTATGATACTCAGATTCTTTTGAGTTTACTTCGTTGATTTTATGATGAGTCATTTACATATATAAAGGATAATATATGATTTTCTTTTTTATAAGAAAATGGATATGGTTATGAAATTTCATTATCATAACAATATTGGATTTTTGTATGTTTATATTTTGTTGATAATACTTCATCAATATTTCAATTTGCGAAAAAGAAATCACTCAATCTATTGGATTTCCAGGTAGTAGGGGAATCACATGGATTTCTTAAGTCCCTAAAAACCTTAGGGCTGTTTACACCCGTTTGACAAAATCCAGTCGATATTTTGTGATTTATTTAATTTAAATATAACATTGTTAATTATAGAGCATTTGGCATGAGGCCAAAAATTGATATGAGTTTGGCATATGAAGCCAATTTCAATGTTTTAATACCTTAATGGTATTTTGGGATATTTTGTTATGAGCCAAATAAAAATATTGGTTTTGACATAAAGTCGAATTCAAATGTTTAATATCTTACTAACATTTTTGGATATATGGAGATTGGAAGTGTAGCTTCCAAAAAAAAAATTTATAACATGGGGATGATTTATAACTAATATAAGAATAATGTTTTTGGAAATAAGCAATACAATCGTCATTATTAGGAATTTATTCTGACTATGATACACTTATAATTATACTCCAATATTTAGTAACAAAACATATATGGCAATATATATATATATATATATATATATATATTACATTAGAAAAACAACATACGTGCTTTATAAACTAGGCAAGCAATTATAATAATTTTATAAGACCTAAAACATATTGAATTAAATTCAATAGTTTTTTTTTTCTCACACATCGACCCTTCAAAATGTGCATAATAATTGCCTTAAGTATAATCCAATACATTTTATAAACATATTCCATTAAAAAAAATTAACAAGTTTAATATGTAAATGTCATAAATATACGCCTTTAATAAACATTGAACCAATAAATTAACATTAACAATTAAAATCAATAGTAACCAAAATTAAAATAATTGGATCACATCTAAATATGTTAATCAGTCATGATATAAATTAATAAGAAAAGATAAATGAATCAAATATCTTTTTTTTTTCAATATCAATTACATAAGGATATATATATATATATATATATATATATATATATATATATATATATATAATTACATATAAAGATGTACAATCCTTATTGCATAAGATACAAGTTAGCATAGCAATAATGGTTATTATTATTATTATTATTATTATTATTATTATTATTATTATTTTTAACCTCTTATAATGAGAACTGAAGGAACACAAATATCTAACTCATAGAGTAAGTATATCATGAGTTCAAAATTATACACAGTTATATGGTTTAGGTTCATACACATACTTAAGGTCATGCCCCGTTCATCCTCATATATTTAAGCAAATTCAAAAGAAAATTATGCATATGATAAAGATGAAAAACTCAAGAATACAGAAAGACTTTTTACCTCGTCATATGGATTTTTTTTTCATTCATCCTTCAAAGCATGATTCGAGTTTGTTTCTGGCTTTGTCATTCTTGTAATTCATTTGATGAAACAATAGCACATACGAGCATCGTGCTAATAACGTGTTAAAGGGGAAAAACAAATAGAACAACAATATGGAGAGAATAACAATAAGACAGAGAGAAGAAGTCTGTAATTCTCATTAATCATAAGCTCTTTAAATAGGGAGGAGTTTACAAAGAAAAGGAAACATTCATTATGGTAATTTCTAATACTAGGAAAATATTATATCAATCACTTCCTTTTGATGATAGCACATAATCTTACAACAATTTTATGTTTTTTTAAAAAAAGACGTGTTTCAAAAAAAAAAAAAATTAAAATTTTGTTTAACTTTTTTCTTTGGTCGGCTAACGATGCTTCTATTAAAAAAAATAAAATTACTCCCATCTATCCCTCTCACCCTTCCCTTTCCTACACTCCTCCCTCCCTCTCCCTACATACCTTCCTTCCCTCTCCCCCCTCCCCTCCCCTTCCTCTCCTCCCTCCCTTCCCTCTCCCTACATACCTTCCCTCCCTCTCCCCCTCCCCATCCTTCCCCTTCCCTCTCCCCCTTCCCTTCCTTCACCTACCCCTTCCCTCCCCTTGTCTTTGGCTCCTTATCTTCCGCCTAAGATTAAAAAAAAACAGCAAAAAAAGAAAATGTTTTTTTACTCTCTCCCTATCTTTCGGTCTCTCTCTCTCTCTTCTCTTTTCTTTCGGTTTTTTTTCTCTCTCTTCCCCTCTCCCTCACCGAAAATCCCTCTCTATCTCTTTCCCTTACCTTTCGGCTCTCTTTCTCCTCTCTCACCCTCCTTTGGCCGAACCCCTTCCCCTTCTCCCACCGAATCTCTTTCTCTCTTCCCCTCATTCAGATCTCTCTCCTACCTCCCTCCTTCATTCGGCTCTCTCTCACCCACTCCCCCACCAAACCCCATTCCCCCTCTCCCTTTCTCCACCGAAGCCACTCTCTCTCCCTCTCCTTCCCTTCGGCCTCCCCTCCCCCTTCCTTCGGCTTCCTCCCTCTTCCCTCCCCCCTCCTTCGGCCCCTCCTCTCTCCCTTCCTTATACCTCCCTAGCCGAACACCTCACTCCCCTAAACACCCTCCCACCTTCGGCCTCCCTTTGCCCAAGCCCCAAGCCGAAAATCCACACCTTCACCAACCAAACCCTCTTATCACTCCTAAGAAGCCGAAGACCCCCCACATTCGGCGCTTCCCTTCACCCATCGAACTCCCCCCTCCCCTCTCCCCACCGAAATCCCTCCCCTCTTCCCACACCCATCGAGACCCCCCTCCCCTCCCCCCCCATTGTTTTTGAAAAAAATTCCCATTTTTTTCTAGAATGTTTTTTGTTTTTTTCCTTGGTCTTCCCTATCCTCTTCCCTTTCTTTCTTTTTCTTCCATATCTTCTCTCTCCCCCATATATCTCATCCTTTTTTTTACCTACCACTTTCTTCCCCTCTTTTTTCTTCCTGTTAAAAAAAAAGAGCCAAAAAAAAAAACAATGGGCCACTGAATTTATGAGTTCTTCGTGTCTTATAATTTTTCTGAGTGTCGGTACCATTTTTTTTCTATGTGTTGGTATCATCATCAAATAGGGGGGGGGGGAGAAAAATTGTTGTATCACAAATTGATTTGGTGATGACTCTCCTACCAACACTTAGAAACTCAAGAAGTTCTCTCTCAACAAGGGCTCTCTATCCACCAATCGAGCTCTCAACCCAGGTATGTTTTCTTTCATAACCTCTCCTGATCTGCAATGGGTTGATGCTCTCGACACTCCGGTGTCCAAGGCACCCTCATCTGTAGTGGCCACCTCTGCCTGTCCCAAGTGAAACCGGCTAGTAAAAAAAATCCTCAAAGCTTCCGGCACCTCCGCATTTGCTTCGATGACCATACGACCGAAAGAACCTTCGGTTATTGCCCAGGTCACATATCCCTCTCCAAAGCGGAGGCACTCACCTTCTTCCCCTCTCTCTCTCCTCTCAAGAGGCTGAGGCAGGTTTCAAGGGCCAAGCCACAAACTACACCCACCGATTCTCCACAATCGGCAGGTGTTGAAATTATCCCATCCGGGCCCGGGGACTCTGCTAAACCTAAAGCCACCTCCTTTGTATCCTCACAAAAGGATACAATTGTAAAATCGGGGACCCCTATTATTCCCTCATCAACCTTTTCCTTGGTTGATAAGGATGACTTGGACACCTCCCCAATCCAAGGTGCTTCTTCTCCACCTCACATCCTATCACTCGGGATTCTCAGTCCCGATGATTCTGCACAATCCAAGGATGAATCTGCCTTTCCAGGAGCAGGTTCGGAGGATCCTGAAAACTTTCTGACTTATTTATTTCCGACACCATGAATTAGTTGAGGGGGAGTATGTGTTGAAGGGGAGCAACTTACCACTCAAGCTTAAACTCTGTTGAAACTAATTTTGCGATGGACTGTGTGATCAAAACCACCTTACATTAGTTGAGGGGGAGTATGAATTGAGGGGGAGCATCCAACCACTCAAGTTCAAACAATTCTAGCTATTGTCTTCTATATCTTTGTATATATTTATTTGCTTTGTCATTCTTTATTCGTTTGTATAGCTATACTTTTTCATTCATTTGTAAATGTCAGATATACCAAAAAAAACAAAAAAAACAAAAAAAAAAAAAACAAAAAACAAAAAGAATGGTCTATGTGAAAAGAATCCAAAAAGAGTAAAAAGTGGTCAAATTGAGTTATTCAGTATACTCTTAATTTTATTCTTTAGTATAGATGTCATCCTCAAATAGGGGGAGATTGTTGGGTCATCTGAAGATTTGAAGATGACCTCCCGATCTTCCATTTTGTATCATCATACTTAGAATATTTTGAGGTTCTTTTAGCATCTTGGTTTCTATACAAATGTTCGGTGAAGTCGAAGATCAGCCGAAGAAGACAAAGAAGGAGAATATCTCTCAAAGCGGATTGAAGATAGACTCCTCAGCCTAAAGCCAAGTATGCCTACTTGATCAACACCGTTGGCCAGGATGGTGCCGATCTCAGTCTTCAGGAGCCGAAGACCTCTCAGTCTTCAGGAGCCGAAGACCTCTCAGTCTTCGGGAGCCGAAGGCCTCTTCGGACGCCGAAGATTTCTCAATCTTCGGAAGCCGAAGAACTCTCAGTCTTCGGAAGCCGAAGACCTCTCAGTCTTAGGAGCCGAAGACCTCTCAGTCTTAGGAGCCGAAGACCTCTCAGTCTTAGTAGCTGAAGACCTCTCAATCTTAGGAGCCGAAGACCTCTCATTCTTCAGGAGCCGAAGAACTCTTCGGCAACCGAAGACTTCTCAATCTTCAAATCCTGAAGATTTCTCCAACACATTGTACTTTTCTGACAAAGTATATTTGTTATATCTTGCATTGATGTGGACCTCATCTGAAGATCAGATAAAGTAAGCTTTGTCTCCTACACCATTTTAAGGAAAGGTCTACACCATCCTGCAGGTCAACACTTCAAGCCAAAACACCTCAAGACAAAAGGTACATCCTGTACCTTGCTGATGACTTGTGTCCATCCTTTGCTCAACAGGTGTCCCATGCATTTAATGCATGAGGCACTATAAATAAGGAGGATGGTTCAACATGCAAGATACCCAGTAGAACCAGTTCTACAACCTTCAAGTTCTCTAAGTGCCTGGAAACTTTCTCTCTACGAAGTTCAATTGTTTTCTAAGTGTTTTACAATTGTTCTTCATTCTCTTTGTGTAAGATTGTTTGAATAGATTTCATCTATTCTCTTCCGCAACAATCAAAAGTTTTCTATGTGTAATTCTTGATTTCAAATCAATAAGAATTAAATTAAGTGAAAAACTGTGTGTATTGTATTCAACCCCCCTTCTACAATACTTTTCATTGCTATTTGGGACCAACACTTGTCGCAAGGCACAAGTTGCGACAAGTGTGCCTAAGGAAAGAAGTCGCAAGTTACCATCTGTGAGTTCTAGCTGTCGCAAGTTGAAGTGATAGGTCCATATAAACATATTTCAATCACAAATCACAAGTTTATTTCATTGATCTTGACATTTCTCTCTCTACAATCAGTTTCTCTCTCTAGAAACTCTCTTAAAGTGATATGACAATATTAAAGCTTCTCACCTAATTACTAAGAAACAAACCCTATTTATACTTCCTAATATTACAAAGCAACTAAACTAACTACTTTGACTTTCTAACTAAAGACACTTTGACATTTGTTGACTTTTGCTATTTTGACTATTACAAACAATTACACAACAAGACCTTTTAATCTTGAATACAATTCTTGATCTAACAATCTCCCCCTTTGGATTCAAGATTAAAGAAAAAAATTGACACGAATCTTCAGGTCTTCTCTCTTTTGAAAAAACTTCTGCAAATGATCTTTCACGACTTTGACATATTCAAATCTTTGAAGCTTTGATCAAACTTTGATATCGCTTTCAATAAATCTCCCCTTTTGATTTCTTAACAACTTTAGAACTTTCTTCAGTCTCCCCCTTTGATTACAACAATGCAATAAACTCTTCAGAAAATCTCTGTAACACAACAAACTTTGAAATACAAACATCATCAGCTTTTCAACTTTCTTTAATCATCGCTTTGACAAATTTCTCTCACTTTATCAAATCTTGCTTGACTTAGCTTTCTCATTCTTGTACTCTCTCCCGTTTAATCAATCAATCATATGACTTTGAAATTTTGAATTATCTCCCCTTTTTTGATGAATTTTGAGAATCAGAATCATCAAAACATTTCAAGGTCAGTTCTGTCTTTGAAATTATCTCCCCCAAATAACAATATAAGCTCAGTCAACAGAAACAATCTCCCCCATTTTTATCAAGAAAGAAAAAGGCGATATTATTCTCATACAAATTTATGTTGATGATATAATTTTTGGTTCGACTAACCCTAAGTACTGTAATAATTTTTTAACCTTGATGGTGTCACATTTTCAGATGAGTATGATGGGAGAGATGAATTTATTTCTCGGATTACAAGTCCGACAATTTTCAATGGGGATTTTAATAAATCAAGCTAAGTACGTTTGTGACATTTTAAAGAAATTTAAAATGGAAAATTGTACACCTATTAGCACCCGATGGCACCAGGGACTAAGATCGGAGCTGGTCTAAATGGGAAAGTTTTTGATCAAAAGACCTATAGAGGTATTATTGGTTCTTTGATGTACTTGACGACAAGTCATCCTAATATTATGTTCTCGAATTGTTTGTGTACGAGATATCAGGCCAAGCCTAAAGAGTCCCATCTCTCGGCTGTCAAAAGAATTTTTAGATATATGAAGGGAACCGCAGATCTTTGTTTATGGTATCCTAAAGATATAGGATTCAAACTTACAGCATATTCAAATGTAGATCATACAGGTTGCATGTTAGACAGGAAGATTACTTTGGGACAAATCTAATTCTTGGGAGATAAGCTCATGAGTTGGGCTTCAAAGAAACAACTATACGTATCTACTTCAACAGTCGAAGCAGAATACGTAGTTGCCGCTAGAACTGTTCTCAAGTGTTGTGGATGCGAACGCAATTCCGAGATTATGGCTTCCATTATAACAAAATCCCGATTTACTGTGATTCTAAGAGCGTTATCGCTATATCTGCTAACCTGTTCAACATACCAAAATGAAGCACATCGACGTACGATATCACTTTATCAAGGATAATGTTGAAAAAGGTACGATTGAACTTTACTTTGTAGACACGAATTATCAGTTTGTTGATCTTTTCACAAAGCCATTGGACGAAAAGAGATTTAATTTTCTCATTTCGAAATTAGGCATGTTGAATCTCAACACTTAATGTTTACATAATCCATCTTTACCATGTACAGTTTGATTTATAATTTTTCTTCATGTCTTTATTTTTAATCTGAATGATATCTGCACTGAAGGTTGTTCATGATTTCAGGGGGAGTGACTCATAAGTAAAGATGATCAAAATTCAAGGGGGAGTTAGAATTTGAGTTAGATAATGTGCATATGTGTCAGGATCGAAATTCTAAACAAGAATTTAAACTAAACACTCAGAAACTATGTTAAAGAAGTCGCAGAATAACACTTTAACAATAAATCAATCAAACAGTGTATGAACTCAAATCACAAGTTATATTGAATTAACTTAATGATTACAAACAAAACCTCAATCTGTTGAACAGACTCAACAGACGTTCTATACTTCTCTAAAGAAAGGATTAAAACTAATCTTGAGGTTAATTCTCTCTAAACGTATATGCAAAACTTGTGTATAAACTTTTTAACCTAACAAAAACTACTAGACTATATATACAAAACTGATTACAAGATAATTACTAAAGAAATATTGATCATCAGCATCCATTCCATAATTATCTTCATCATTATCTTCAGCTCCTAGTCTTTCGTTCCAAGTCATTATTATCAACATCATCATCACAAGCAGTATTAATCATCCAGCATCATTAATCTTCAAGCAGTACTAACTACTAGCAGTACTAACTATTCTTCTAGCAATACTAACTCTTCAAGCAGTAGTAATACTACTAGCAGTAGTAATTCTTTCAAGTAGCAGTATTAAAGTCTTCAGCAACATTAATCTTTAAGCCCAACAGCATTATCCATACTTGGCACATTTTCAGTCCCAACAATCTCCCCCTAACTTAACTTTTGAAATCCAGAAGTTAAGCTCTTGAAAATGTGGTCTTCATGATGCTTTCAAAACTTCAGCTCAATTTCCATGATTAGGATCCAGACCTAGACTTTGAATGATAGTTCTTCTGATCACTATTCTGGCCATTTCTGAACCTTTAGCACATACCAGCTTGGCTTTCAACATCCCTTGCAGCTTTGCTTTGCTGTGGTCATATACCTTATCCACCAAGTAGTATTCATGATAGCTCTTGTCAATGGTTATCACAAAGACTCCACAATTTTCAAACAACATCCAGTTATCTATTCTTTTAAATCCATTCTCAAGATGCAAGTCTTTGATAACATACTACACTCTTTCAGGATCAAACATCATGTACAAGTACTCTATGGCCATATTTTTAATACTCATCCCTGCTCCTTTCAGTAAATCCCCATACAAGTTCAAACCAACTTTGTACATTTCTTCCAGATCCACCCTGGTACAACTTCTGATTATTTTACCCCATATAGCATACACTTCATAATGACCACCCATTCTCTTTATTCTGAAATACTCTGTTCTTTTATCCACTAGAGTATCCTAATGGATAATCTCTGGAGCTTCCAAAGAAGGAGAATATCTCTCAAAGCGGATTGAAGATAGACTCCTCATCCTAAAGCCAAGTATGCCTACTTGATCAACACCATTGGCCAGGATGGTGCCGATCTCAGTCTTCAGGAGCCGAAGACCTCTCAGTCTTCAGGAGCCGAAGACCTCTCAGTCTTCCGGAGCCGAAGGCCTCTTCGGAAGCCGAAGATTTCTCAATCTTCGGAAGCCGAAGACCTCACAGTCTTCGGAAGCCGAAGACCTCTCAGTCTTAGGAGCCGAAGACCTCTCAGTCTTAGGAGCCGAAGACCTCTCAGTCTTAGTAGCCGAAGACCTCTCAGTCTCAGTAGCCGAAGACCTCTCAGTCTTAGGAGTCGAAGACCTCTCAATCTTTAGGAGCCGAAGAACTCTTCGGCAACCGAAGACTTCTCAATCTTCAAGGCCTGAAGATTTCTCCAACACATTGTACTTTTCTGACAAAGTATATTTGTTATATCTTGCATTGATGTGGACCTCATCTGAAGATCAGATAAAGTAAGCTTTGTCTCCTATACCATTTTAAGGAAAGGTCTACATCATCCTGCAGGTCAACACTTCAAGCCAAAACACCTCAAGACAAAAGGTACATCCTGTACCTTGTTGAAGACTTGTGTCCATCATTTTCTCAACAGGTGTCCCATGCATTTAATGCATGAGGCACTATAAATTAGGAGGATGGTTCAACATGCAAGATACCCAGCAGAACCAGTTCTACAACCTTCAAGTTGTCTAAGTGCCTGGAAACTTTCTCTCTACGAAGTTCAATTGTTTTCTAAGTGTTTTACAATTGTTCTTCATTCTCTTTGTGTAAGATTGTTTGAATAGATTTCATCTATTCTCTTCCGCAACAATCAAAAGTTTTCTATGTGTAATTCTTGATTTCAAATCAATAAGAATTAAATTAAGTGAAAAACTGTGTGTATTGTATTCAACCCCCTCTTCTACAATACTTTTCTTATTTACTTACTGCTATTTGGGACCAACACTTGTCGCAAGGCACAAGTTGCGACAAGTGTGCCTAAGGAAAGAAGTCGCAAGTTACCATCTGTGAGTTATAGCCTGTCGCAAGTTGAAGTGATAGGTCCATATAAACATATTTCAATCACAAATCACAAGTTTATTTCATTGAACTTGACATTTCTCTCTCTACAATCAGTTTCTCTCTCTAGAAACTCTCTTAAAGTGATATGACAATATTAAAGCTTCTCACCTAATTACTAAGAAACAAACCCTATTTATACTTCCTAATATTACAAAGCAACTAAACTAACTACTTTGACTTTCTAACTAAAGACACTTTGACATTTGTTGACTTTTGCTATTTTTACTATTACAAACAATTACACAACAAGACCTTTTAATCTTGAATACAATTCTTGATCTAACAATCTCCCCCTTTGGATTCAAGATTAAAGAAAAAAATTGACACGAATCTTCAGGTCTTCTCTCTTTTGAAAAAACTTCTGCAAATGATCTTTCACGACTTTGACATATTCAAATCTTTGAAGCTTTGATCAAACTTTGATATCGCTTTCAATAAATCTCCCCTTTTGATTTCTTAACAACTTTAGAACTTTCTTCAGTCTCCCCCTTTGATTACAAAAATGCAATAAACTCTTCAGAAAATCTCTGTAACACAGCAAACTTTGAAATACAAACATCATCAGCTTTTCAACTTTCTTTAATCATCGCTTTGACAAATTTCTCTCACTTTATCAAATCTTGCTTGACTTAGCTTTCTCATTCTTGTACTCTCTCCCGTTTAATCAATCAATCATATGACTTTGAAATTTTGAATTATCTCCCCTTTTTTGATGAATTTTGAGAATCAGAATCATCAAAACATTTCAAGGTCAGTTCTGTCTTTGAAATTATCTCCCCCAAATAACAATATAAGCTCAGTCAACAGAAACAATCTCCCCCATTTTTATCAAGAAAGAAAAAGGCGATATTATTCTCATACAAATTTATGTTGATGATATAATTTTTGGTTCGACTAACCCTAAGTACTGTAAGAATTTTTTAGCCTTGATGGTGTCACATTTTCAGATGAGTATGATGGGAGAGATGAATTTATTTCTCGGATTACAAGTCCGACAATTTTCAATGGGGATTTTAATAAATCAAGCTAAGTACATTTGTGACATTTTAAAGAAATTTAAAATGGAAAATTGTACACCTATTAGCACCCGATGGCACCAGGGACTAAGATCGGAGCTGGTCTAAATGGGAAAGTTTTTGATCAAAAGACCTATAGAGGTATTATTGGTTCTTTGATGTACTTGACGACAAGTCATCCTGATATTATGTTCTCGAATTGTTTGTGTGCGAGATATCAGGCCAAGCCTAAAGAGTCCCATCTCTCGGCTGTCAAAAGAATTTTTAGATATCTGAAGGGAACCGCAGATCTTTGTTTGTGGTATCCTAAAGATATAGGATTCAAACTTACAGCATATTCAAATGTAGATCATACAGGTTGCATGTTAGACAGGAAGAGTACTTCGGGACAAATCCAATTCTTGGGAGATAAGCTCGTGAGTTGGGCTTCAAAGAAACAACTATACGTATCTACTTCAACAGTCGAAGCAGAATACGTAGTTGCCGCTAGAACTGTTCTCAAGTGTTGTGGATGCGAACGCAATTCCGAGATTATGGCTTCCATTATAACAAAATCCCGATTTACTGTGATTCTAAGAGCGTTATCGCTATATCTGCTAACCTGTTCAACATACCAAAATGAAGCACATCGATGTACGATATCACTTTATCAAGGATAATGTTGAAAAAGGTACGATTGAACTTTACTTTGTAGACACGGATTATCAGCTTGTTGATCTTTTCACAAAGCCATTGGACGAAAAGAGATTTAATTTTCTCATTTCGAAATTAGGCATGTTGAATCTCAACACTTAATGTTTACATAATCCATCTTTACCACGTATAGTTTGATTTATAATTTTTCTTCATGTCTTTATTTTTAATCTGAATGATATCTGCACTGAAGGTTGTTCATGATTTCAGGGGGAGTGACTCATAAGTAAAGATGATCAAAATTCAAGGGGGAGTTAGAATTTGAGTTAGATAATGTGCATATGTGTCAGGATCGAAATTCTAAACAAGAATTTAAACTAAACACTCAGAAACTATGTTAAAGAAGTCGCAGAATAACACTTTAACAATAAATCAATCAAACAGTGTATGAACTCAAATCACAAGTTATATTGAATTAACTTAATGATTACAAACAAAACCTCAATCTGTTGAACAGGCTCAACAGACGTTCTATACTTCTCTAAAGAAAGGATTAAAACTAATCTTGAGGTTAATTCTCTCTAAACGTAAATGCAAAACTTGTGTATAAACTTTTTAACCTAACAAAAACTACTAGACTATATATACAAAACTGATTACAAGATAATTACTAAAGAAATATTGATCTTCAGCATCCATTCCATAATTATCTTCATCATTATCTTCAGCTCCTAGTCTTTCGTTCCAAGTCATTATTATCAACATCATCATCACAAGCAGTATTAATCATCCAGCATCATTAATCTTCAAGCAGTACTAACTCTCCAAGCAGTACTAACTATTCTTCTAGCAATACTAACTCTTCAAGCAGTAGTAATACTACTAGCAGTAGTAATTCTTTCGAGTAGCAGTATTAAAGTCTTCAGCAGCATTAATCTTTAAGCCCAACAACATTATCCGTACTTGGCACATTTTCAGTCCCAACAATCTCCCCCTAACTTAACTTTTGAAATCCAGAAGTTAAGTTCTTGAAAATGTGGTCTTCATGATGCTTTCAAAACTTCAGCTCAATTTCCATGATTAGGATCCAGACCTAGACTTTGAATGATAGTTCTTCTGATCACTATTCTGGCCATTTCTGAACCTTTAGCACATACCAGCTTGGCTTTCAACATCCCTTGCAGCTTTGCTTTGCTGTGGTCATATACCTTATCCACCAAGTAGTATTCATGATAGCTCTTGTCAATGGTTATCACAAAGACTCCACAATTTTCAAACAACATCCAGTTATCTATTCTTTTAAATCCATTCTCAAGATGCAAGTCTTTGATAACATACTACACTCTTTCAGGATCAAACATCATGTACAAGTACTCTATGGCCATATTTTTAATACTCATCCCTGCTCCTTTCAGTAAATCCCCATACAAGTTCAAACCAACTTTGTACATTTCTTCCAGATCCACCCTGGTACAACTTCTGATTATTTTACCCCATATAGCATACACTTCATAATGACCACCCATTCTCTTTATTCTGAAATACTCTGTTCTTTTATCCACTAGAGTATCCTAATGGATAATCTCTGGAGCTTCCAAAGAAGGAGAATATCTCTCAAAGCGGATTGAAGATAGACTCCTCAGCCTAAAGCCAAGTATGCCTACTTGATCAACACCATTGGCCAGGATGGTGCCGATCTCAGTCTTCAGGAGCCGAAGACCTCTCAGTCTTCAGGAGCCGAAGACCTCTCAGTCTTCCGGAGCCGAAGGCCTCTTCAGAAGCCGAAGATTTCTCAATCTTCGGAAGCCGAAGACCTCACAGTCTTCGGAAGCCGAAGACCTCTCAGTCTTAGGAGCCGAAGACCTCTCAGTCTTAGGAGCCGAAGACCTCTCAGTCTTAGTAGCCGAAGACCTCTCAGTCTTAGTAGCCGAAGACCTCTCAATCTTAGGAGTCGAAGACCTCTCAATCTTTAGGAGCCGAAGAACTCTTCGGCAACCGAAGACTTCTCAATCTTCAAGGCCTGAAGATTTCTCCAACACATTGTACTTTTCTGACAAAGTATATTTGTTATATCTTGCATTGATGTGGACCTCATCTGAAGATCAGATAAAGTAAGCTTTGTCTCCTACACCATTTTAAGGAAAGGTCTACATCATCCTGCAGGTCAACACTTCAAGCCAAAACACCTCAAGACAAAAGGTACATCCTGTACCTTGTTGAAGACTTGTGTCCATCATTTGCTCAACAAGTGTCCCATGCATTTAATGCGTGAGGCACTATAAATAAGGAGGATGGTTCAACATGCAAGATACCCAGCAGAACCAGTTCTACAACCTTCAAGTTGTCTAAGTGCCTGGAAACTTTCTCTCTACGAAGTTCAATTGTTTTCTAAGTGTTTTACAATTGTTCTTCATTCTCTTTGTGTAAGATTGTTTGAATAGATTTCATCTATTCTCTTCCGCAACAATCAAAAGTTTTCTATGTGTAATTCTTGATTTCAAATCAATAAGAATTAAATTAAGTGAAAAACTGTGTGTATTGTATTCAACCCCCTCGTCTACAATACTTTTCTTATTTACTTACTGCTATTTGGGACCAACACTTGTCGCAAGGCACAAGTTACGACAAGTGTGCCTAAGGAAAGAAGTCGCAAGTTACCATCTGTGAGTTATAGCCTGTCGCAAGTTGAAGTGATAGGTCCATATAAACATATTTCAATCACAAATCACAAGTTTATTTCATTGAACTTGACATTTCTCTCTCTACAATCAGTTTCTCTCTCTAGAAACTCTCTTAAAGTGATATGACAATATTAAAGCTTCTCACCTAATTACTAAGAAACAAACCCTATTTATACTTCCTAATATTACAAAGCAACTAAACTAACTACTTTGACTTTCTAACTAAAGACACTTTGACATTTGTTGACTTTTGCTATTTTTACTATTACAAACAATTACACAACAAGACCTTTTAATCTTGAATACAATTCTTGATCTAACAATCTCCCCCTTTGGATTCAAGATTAAAGAAAAAAATTGACACGAATCTTCAGGTCTTCTCTCTTTTGAAAAAACTTCTGCAAATGATCTTTCACGACTTTGACATATTCAAATCTTTGAAGCTTTGATCAAACTTTGATATCGCTTTCAATAAATCTCCCCTTTTGATTTCTTAACAACTTTAGAACTTTCTTCAGTCTCCCCCTTTGATTACAAAAATGCAATAAACTCTTCAGAAAATCTCTGTAACACAGCAAACTTTGAAATACAAACATCATCAGCTTTTCAACTTTCTTTAATCATCGCTTTGACAAATTTCTCTCACTTTATCAAATCTTGCTTGACTTAGCTTTCTCATTCTTGTACTCTCTCCCGTTTAATCAATCAATCATATGACTTTGAAATTTTGAATTATCTCCCCTTTTTTGATGAATTTTGAGAATCAGAATCATCAAAACATTTCAAGGTCAGTTCTGTCTTTGAAATTATCTCCCCCAAATAACAATATAAGCTCAGTCAACAGAAACAATCTCCCCCATTTTTATCAAGAAAGAAAAAGGCGATATTATTCTCATACAAATTTATGTTGATGATATAATTTTTGGTTCGACTAACCCTAAGTACTGTAAGAATTTTTTAGCCTTGATGGTGTCACATTTTCAGATGAGTATGATGGGAGAGATGAATTTATTTCTCGGATTACAAGTCCGACAATTTTCAATGGGGATTTTAATAAATCAAGCTAAGTACATTTGTGACATTTTAAAGAAATTTAAAATGGAAAATTGTACACCTATTAGCACCCGATGGCACCAGGGACTAAGATCGGAGCTGGTCTAAATGGGAAAGTTTTTGATCAAAAGACCTATAGAGGTATTATTGGTTCTTTGATGTACTTGACGACAAGTCATCCTGATATTATGTTCTCGAATTGTTTGTGTGCGAGATATCAGGCCAAGCCTAAAGAGCCCCATCTCTCGGCTGTCAAAAGAATTTTTAGATATCTGAAGGGAACCGCAGATCTTTGTTTGTGGTATCCTAAAGATATAGGATTCAAACTTACAGCATATTCAAATGTAGATCATACAGGTTGCATGTTAGACAGGAAGAGTACTTCGGGACAAATCCAATTCTTGGGAGATAAGCTCGTGAGTTGGGCTTCAAAGAAACAACTATACGTATCTACTTCAACAGTCGAAGCAGAATACGTAGTTGCCGCTAGAACTGTTCTCAAGTGTTGTGGATGCGAACGCAATTCCGAGATTATGGCTTCCATTATAACAAAATCCCGATTTACTGTGATTCTAAGAGCGTTATCGCTATATCTGCTAACCTGTTCAACATACCAAAATGAAGCACATCGACGTACGATATCACTTTATCAAGGATAATGTTGAAAAAGGTACGATTGAACTTTACTTTGTAGACACGGATTATCAGCTTGTTGATCTTTTCACAAAGCCATTGGACGAAAAGAGATTTAATTTTCTCATTTCGAAATTAGGCATGTTGAATCTCAACACTTAATGTTTACATAATCCATCTTTACCACGTACAGTTTGATTTATAATTTTTCTTCATGTCTTTATTTTTAATCTGAATGATATCTGCACTGAAGGTTGTTCATGATTTCAGGGGGAGTGACTCATAAGTAAAGATGATCAAAATTCAAGGGGGAGTTAGAATTTGAGTTAGATAATGTGCATATGTGTCAGGATCGAAATTCTAAACAAGAATTTAAACTAAACACTCAGAAACTATGTTAAAGAAGTCGCAGAATAACACTTTAACAATAAATCATTCAAACAGTGTATGAACTCAAATCACAAGTTATATTGAATTAACTTAATGATTACAAACAATACCTCAATCTGTTGAACAGACTCAACAGACGTTCTATACTTCTCTAAAGAAAGGATTAAAACTAATCTTGAGGTTAATTCTCTCTAAACGTATATGAAAAACTTGTGTATAAACTTTTTAACCTAACAAAAACTACTAGACTATATATACAAAACTGGTTACAAGATAATTACTAAAGAAATATTGATCTTCAGCATCCATTCCATAATTATCTTCATCATTATCTTCAGCTCCTAGTCTCTCGTTCCAAGTCATTATTATCAACATCATCATCACAAGCAGTATTAATCATCCAGCATCATTAATCTTCAAGCAGTACTAACTACTAGCAGTACTAACTCTCCAAGCAGTACTAACTATTCTTCTAGCAATACTAACTTTTCAAGCAGTAGTAATACTACTAGCAGTAGTAATTCTTTCAAGTAGCAGTATTAAAGTCTTCAGCAACATTAATCTTTAAGCCCAACAGCATTATCCATACTTGGCACATTTTCAGTCCCAACAATCTCCCCCTAACTTAACTTTTGAAATCCAGAAGTTAAGTTCTTGAAAATGTGGTCTTCATGATGCTTTCAAAACTTCAGCTCAATTTCCATGATTAGGATCCAGACCTAGACTTTGAATGATAGTTCTTCTGATCACTATTCTGGCCATTTCTGAACCTTTAGCATATACCAGCTTGGCTTTCAACATCCCTTGCAGCTTTGCTTTGCTGTGGTCATATACCTTATCCACCAAGTAGTATTCATGATAGCTCTTGTCAATGGTTATCACAAAGACTCCACAATTTTCATACAACATCCAGTTATCTATTCTTTTAAATCCATTCTCAAGATGCAAGTCTTTGATAACATACTACACTCTTTCAGGATCAAACATCATGTACAAGTACTCTATGGCCATATTTTTAATACTCATCCCTGCTCCTTTCAGTAAATCCCTATACAAGTTCAAACCAACTTTGTACATTTCTTCCAGATCCACCCTGGTACAACTTCTGATTATTTTACCCCATATAGCATACACTTCATAATGACCACCCATTCTCTTTATTCTGAAATACTCTGTTCTTTTATCCACTAGAGTATCCTAATGGATAATCTCTGGAGCTTCCACAGAGATGGGATCAACTTTCACTGGTTCTTCATTTGTTATTGTCATGTACAACTCAAACTGTTCCTCAGGTTGTCTTGGTTGTTCTGATTGTTGAGTTGTTGGCTCTTGATTCTAAATTGGAGTTTCAACCTGTTCTGCAACAGTAGGTCTTTCAGCTTCTGTTCTTGCACTATCCTTCTCTTTCTCAACTTCTTCAAGTCTTGGCCTCTTTGCCTGTTTCTTTGAAGCAATAGACTTCATTCTCTTAACAGCTCTGATCTTCTGGGCTAGTGTTTCTTCTTTCTTGACTTCTGCCCTTTCTTTTGTAGGAGTACCTTCTTCACTGTCAGGGAAAGGTTGTTGAATATTCAGATCATGCCTTTCTTTCATCTGTCTTTCAAACTCAACCCTCTGCCTGAAGTCTCCTTGAAGTTTAGCCATCTCCTTTCTGTACAAATCTTCAATTATGCCATAAGACATCTTAGCAAACATTCCTTCTTTTACTCCAACATACCCTTTTAAGAAGTTTATCATTTTTCTTCTTTCTTGTGTTGCTTGAAATGTCATTGAAGGGTTCCTTTGTCTTGTCTTTGATGGTTGCCTTTGCCTAGATGCTTTCATGGTAACTTTCATCTCATCAAGCTTCAAACTCTTCTGATATTCTTCACTGAGCTTTGTAGCCAAATCTAATGCAATTTGTCTGTCTTTAGCTTGTTGAATTTATTTTTCCTTTTCTGATTCCTTCTCAAGCCGTGCACTTAACTCTTTTGCAAGTTCTTCATCCAACTCAATTTGCATCTTCTTCTTCAATGGTCTCTCAGGTTCAACCATTTTCTCTTTGCCTTTCTTCTTGGCCTCTGTCATGCTTATCTCATTCCTTTTCTTCTCAGTGCCTCCTTCTTTGATGACCACTCCCTTAGCCTTTTGAGTAGCCTTGGGAGTGTCAGTCTTTGCCTTCAATAGAGTCTATGCTATCTCTATTTCCTCTACAGACATACCAGTTTCAGCTGCAACTTCCTCCGTTTCTACTGCTTTTGCAGTTTCTACTTCTGGTGTAGTTACTGCTGCTGGTTCAGTTTCTGCTTCCTCCATTGTTTCTGCTGCTATTTCTGTTTCTGCTGCTTGAGCAGTTTCTACTGCTTCTTTCTCTGTTTCAGCACCAATCTCCCCCTCAAATTGAGATTCCATGCCAACAGGGATTTTCTTTTCACTTTCATCCTCTTGAGTCTCCCCCTTTTTGGAAGCATCATGATCAATGCTCCTCTTCTTCAAAACAAATTGGGTTTTCTGCTTTTTGTGCACCAATTTGAGTACCATCTTTTTGAGTTTGGTAATCTACACTTGTTGAGAAGTAATCACCTTTTTCATCTCTTTTTTCTCCAAATCTTGATTGTGAACTTCTAGACTTATTGTACCAAGAGTATCCATCAATTCTTCATAGTTATATCTATCCTCACCTCCTTTAGGTGTTTTTACCACCCTTGAAGGATCCTTGGATCTCTTACTAGAGGCCTTCTGCCTAGCAGAAGCACCTTCTACCCCCGTGGTTTCTAGGCACCTGGGACCTTTAGATGATTTCTCATCTAAAGTTGCCGTGGGGAAGGTCTTAGAGATGTTCACACTGTCCTGATCCACACCTTGTGTAGAGTCAGTAGTGTGAGCCTTACTGCCCACATGCTCATCCTTCTCCTTATAGAGCACCTTCTTGGGGTTGGGAGACACCCCTGTGGTTTCCCTTTCGATATTCTCTGATGGAGAATGCTCCATCAGAGGTCTTGTAGGCTTTAGGGGTGAAGATACAAGAAGGGAAGGAACCTTCTGTACCTTTTTCCTTATATATGTTTTGGTGATGGGGGATTTTGGCTTGACAATAGGGATCTGAGGAGTATCAATTGAAATGAATGGTGTGGGTAGGTCATCAGTTGGGTGGTCATATGTGGGCTTTGACCCTGATGCCTCACCATGGGGATGAGACATAACCATCATTGTAGAGAACAATGGTGTCTCTTGTCCAGAAAAGTCCTTACTTGGTGTTTTCATGTTGGAGAATACCTTCCCTTTGGGAGGTTTTGGTACATACACCTCATTAAAAGAGGGTAAATCCGTCAATTCATTATTTAGTATTTCTTGCACAAACCTTGGATACTTATAAAAGCTTTTGGTTTTGGTATCCAGGTTTGACATTAAATCATTGAAAATCATTTGACAAAATTAAACTTTCTAGAGGTAGCTAAGCAGACTAGAGCATAAGCTAAGGTACTGCTGAACTCACTCCATCCGGTTGTTTTTCTAGAAATACAATGTTGCAGAGTATGAACCAAAAATCTCCACTAAGGTGAAAATCTGTTTTTGAAAAACTTATAGACCTAAGTTGGACCTTCATACCCCATTCGACCAAGTACTTGGAAGAGATCTTCCTTGGAAAGAGTGGTCATACCTGAGGCATCATCTAGTTGTAGATGAATGCGAATACAGCCTTCTGTGATGGTTAGAGGTTTGTCACAAACCCTTGATTTGATGACCTGAGTGCCATCGTCAGTGTGAATGGAAGCATTGGCCCAGAATTGTCGCAGATGTTCCACATAGATTGTGGGATTGACAGTTAAAGCGTAGGCGATGTGTGAGGACTTTAGGAAATCCACAATCTGATGAAAACCCTCTGCTTGCTTGGGTTTCTGTAGCATTGCCAACATATTGTGATCATCAACAAACACCAGTCCTGCCATCGTTTTTGGGATCGAAGCAATACTAGGGTTTATGCACTGGAAAACAAGAATTCGAGAGAGAGAGAGAGGGAAAGAACACTCGTAGGAAATTCAAAGAGCTATTTGGATTTTGGCCATCAGAGAGGGTATTTATATGTGGAGGGTTTCAGTTAGAAGCAATACTAAGTACCTTAGCAGCATTAACACATACCCGCAGTATTAACTCATATTAGCAGTAGTAACGCATACTGGCAGTAGTAACGCATACTGGCAGTATTAACACAGACTAGCAGTATTAACACATACCAGCAGTAGTAACACTCATTAGTAGTAGAAATAAGGCAAGCGGTAGTAACTTTGCACTGGCAGTATAAACCACCTAGCAGTAGTAACCATACTTAACCATATTTGAACTGTCAGAAAGAGTAATAGTGAGAGCAGTATTAACTGAACTAGAAGTACTAAGTATGTAATTCAACAATGTAATCTGAAACACTTAAACACAAGAATCTATACAGAAATGGATCAAAATTCTAAACAAGAATTTAAACTAAACACTCAAACACACATGGTTAGCAGCACCATGCACAATACAATATGAGAAAGTAAGTAGGAAGGAATCTATACAGAAATGGTACATAAAGAAAATCAAAATAGGCTTATTCAATGTTTATCATGCCTACACTTGTGACCAATAATGTGAATCTACCCATATCAAAAGCTTTGGTGAATAGATCAGCAAATTGGTTACTTGTGTGTACCTTCAAAACCTGAATTAGCTTCTTTTCATTGCAATCTCTAATGAAATGGTACCTGATTTCTATATGCTTGGTTTTAGAGTACTTGACTGGATTATTAGCACTGTTGTTGTCAATGAAGATTGGAGTGTGAAGAAAAGTAACACCATAGTCCAACATCTGATTCTGAATCCATAACACTTGAGAGCAGCAGCTATATACTCTGCTTCTGTTGTAGAGGTGGATACTGTGGTTTGCTTTTTACACTGCCATGAAACTAGTCTTGTACCCAAAAACTGACATCCTCCTGATGTAGACTTTCTATCCAAGTTTGCACCACCCAAATCACTATCAGAATATGCAAGTAGATCAAATGGTGAGTCACGAGGATACCAAAGACCCAACCTAGGTTGTCCTTTGAGATATCTGAAGATCCTCTTGACTGCTTGAAAATGAGATTACTTAGGTCTTACTTGAAATCTGGCACACACACAGACATCAAACATAATATCTGGCCTTGAAGCTGTTAGATACATGAGGGAGCCTATCATAGATCTATAATGATGAACATCTACATCCTCCCCCTCAAGATCTGCAGTGATCTGTTTGTGTGTTTCCATAGGTGTGCTTGCAGGCTTTGAATATGAATATCCAAACTTTGTAAGGATATCCTGCACATACTTGGATTGACTGATGAAGATACCATCTTTCTTCTGTTTAACCTGTAGCCCAAGGAGGAATGTAAGTTCACCCATAGAGCTCATCTTGAATCTTTTATGCATCAGCTCCTCAAACTCCTTGCACATATAGTCTTTTGTGGATCCAAAGATGATATCATCCACATAGATTTGAACAAGTAGGATGTCCTTCTTCTTCCTTTTAATGAACAGAGTCTTGTCAATGATTCCTCGTTCAAAACCATTTTCCAAGAGATAGGTAGACAGAGTGTCATACCATGCTCTTGGTGCTTGATGTAACCCATAGAGTGTCTTCTTTAGTTTGTATACTTTGTCAGGAAAGGTAGGATTCTTAAACCCTGGAGGCTGACAAACATACACTTCTTTATCAATTGTCCCATATAGAAATGCACTCTTGACATCTATCTGAAATACTTTGAACTGCATGAAAGAAGCATAGGCTAGAAACAGCCTAATTGGCTCAATTCTGGCTACTGGTGCAAATACTTCTTCATAATCTATCCCCTCTTCTTGTGTATACCCTTGTGCCACAAGCCTGGCATTATTCTTTATTACAATTCCTCTCTCATCTTTCTTGTTCCTGAAAACCCATTTAGTACCAATTGCCCTTTGTCCTGGTGGAAGGTCAACTAGATCCCACACATCTTGCAGCTGAAACTACAGCAACTCCTCTTGCATTGCTTCTATCCAGCTTGGGTCTTTCATTGCATCATAGGCCTTCTTGGGTTCAATCTGAGATAGAAAACAAGATAACAACTCTGACTGCAAGTCTTTCAATCCTCCTATCTTACTTTGATGCCTTGTGATCCTAAGAGAATTGATGTCACCAATCACCAACTGAGGAGGATGATTTTTCTGAGTTCTTGTTTGATGTGCAACCTCCTCATTGATATTTGTATCCAGATTAGAGTCATTCTTCTCAGGAGTGCTTCCACCAAATACTGAAGAATTTTCTTCATCAGTATCATCTTCTGATAGTATGGTAATCTCAGGACCTGTGTGTCTTGAACTTGAAGGATGTGCATCCTCTTTATCACTCTTATTCTCTTCATCATCTTTATCCTCTTCATCACCTTTATCAGCTGCATCTTGTTCTGATTCAGAGTCACCTGTGTCTGAATCATCTTTCTTATCTTGCTGGCAAAATTCAACAGGATCAAGAGTAGGTATGGGGAACAACACAAACTCTTGTTTCTGTGCTTGTACCTGTTTTGAATTTGTTCCTGCAGTTTGCACATTACTAAAACCCAAAGCATTAGTTAGTGAATCAATATCAAACAACCAATCCGGACTTGTACCAATTTGATTTGGTGTGTTCTCATTGCATTTGACATTGTCACTTTCCTCTATAATCCTTGAAGAACTATTAAAAACTCTATATGCCTTACTATGAGAGGAGTATCCAACAAGAAATCCATCCTCAGCTTTGCTTTCAAACTTGCCTAAGTGAGATTTGGTGTTGAGAATTGTGCAAGGACACCCAAAAGGTTTGAAAAATCCAATAAAAGGTTTCTTCTTGTTAAAGAGTTCATAAGGTGTTTTTCCTTGGGATTTGACTACTAGAACTCTGTTTTGGACATAACAAGCAGTATTAACTGCTTCTGTCCAAAAAGTAATTGGTAATTTTGAATCTGCCAACAGAGATCTAGCAGCCTCAATCAATGTTCTATTTCTCCTCTCAGCAACACCATTCTGTTGAGGAGTTCTAGGAGCACTGAATTGTCTCTCAATACCTTTAGTCTCACAAAAGCTGTTTAAGTCACTGTTTTTAAATTCAGTTCCATTATCAGATCTGATAACGTTAACTCTTTGATTTGTTTGGTTTTCAACCCTAAGAACAAAGGATTTGATCAGTCCACTTGTCTCATCCTTAGTCCTTAGAAAATATACCCAAGTGAATCTAGAGAAGTCATCAACAATGACTAAGCAGTAGGATTTCTTACCAATACTCATCACATTAGTAGGAACAAAGAGATCCATATGCAATAATTGAAGAGGTGAAGAGATTGTATTTATTTCTTTGGACTTATGAGAAGTTTTGTGTTGCTTGCCTTTAAGGCAAGCAACACAATGATCATCACATGAAAACACTTTTTGAGGTAAACCTCTTACAAGGTTATTTTTCACAAGAATGTTCATTGTTTTAAAATTCATGTGACACATCCTTCTGTGCCAAAGAGATGATTCATCTAAAGAAGCTTTTGAAAACAGACAGTTTAATGATGAATCAGATGAAACATTCTCTAAGTCCAAACAATAAACATTATCCTTTCTAGGAGTTCTAAGTAGTATCATATTTTCATCAACTACCTTGAATCCTGGAGCAAGGATAATACATTCAGTCTCAGTAAATAATATACTATGTTTCTTGTCACAGACCTGTGATACACTTAACAGGTTGTATGTCAATTGCTCAACATAGTACACATCTTCAAAAGACATCTTACCTTTTGAAACCATACCTTTTCCACTGATCGTATCTCCTGCTGGATTGTCACCAAAAGCAACACGTCCTCCATCAAACTTTTTGAAATTTTGAAGGTATGCCATGTTACCTGTCATGTGCCTAGAGCAACCACTATCTACATGCCAAATGCTCTTCTTCTTGAGCTGTTGGTTGCCTTGCACATAAGATAAAACAGTTAGTTTTTAGAGGGAACCCAAGCCAAAGTGGTATTGGGTTGCCCTTTCTCATCAACATATTCATAATCAGTAATCTTAGTATGGATGAGATGATCAGAGTTAGGAATCTCATGGCTGGAATACTTTGTCAAAATTATAGGCTTGGCAGTATTAACACTGGTAGCAGCACTATCCTTGTTAGCAGTACTAACTTGGTTAGCAGTACTATTGCTATCAGCAGTATTATTTCTGTTAGCAGTACTATTTGATGTAGCAGTACTAACAGGTTTCTTGACTTTTGGAACCCAAATCTTAACAAAGTTGTTTGCTTTCTTATTCTGTGAGTTACTCCTTGATATGCTTGGAGTGTTTTCTTTTGATTTAGCAAACTTATTCTGAATATGAGATTTCAAAGGTGTTGTTTTCACATTCTCAGCCATGTGGTTCCTTTTTGATTTCTTCCTATAACCAAAAGAATTTTGTGTTTGTCTTTGAAAAGTAAATCTTTGGTTAATAGGATTGAAATAACAGTGTTTGGCTAAATGATTCAATTTGCCACAAATAAAACAAGGCTTTGGTCTATTGATTTTGCTTAGATCAATTCCCTGTTTTTGAGCCCACTGATTATTTCTGTTTCTCTTATTTCCCCTTATTTTATCATGTTGATGAGGCTTGTTCTGTTGACAAGTACAGGGATTTACAACAGTAGTTTGCATATAATGATTTCCCTGTACCTTTTCCTTTCTTTTCCTATAGGTCTCAACTTTCTTACTCTTACCATTCTCTTTCTCTGTCTTGGATATCTCCACTTTCTCACTCTTGACAAATGGTTTACCCCCCCTTTCATTTGTAAGAATGTGGTTTTCTAAGGGAGTTTCTTTATGGTCTTCCTTATTCTTACCCTCAGTATTCTCTTCTTCAGACTCTGTCTCAACCACTACTATATCTAGTGGATCTACTTCAGTGGCTCCTTCAGGAAATTCCTTCTTATCTTGTCTTTCTAAGAGGTCTGAGGTGGGTGGAATATAATTGTTATTGTAAGGTGGAGGGGTGCTGTTGTAGCCTATTCCTCTTCTTAGTTTGTCATGAACTTGAGTTTTGAATAAAGAGTCCATTGCTTTAGAAGCATTGGAATATTTCTCAATGTCTAGTTTGGCCTTCTCAAATTCACTCCTAATTTTCTCACACTCCTCTCTAGACTTTTCTAGCTCAATCTCTAACTGATTATTCTCCCACTTCCAGTAGTTGGTATCATATGAATGTTGAAGTTCATTGGCCTGGTATGACATAATTTTTTCTTCAAAATTCTCAATGATCAAACTATACTCTCTTCTATCTTTTTCCAACCTTTTAAGGTCATCACACATGCTCTGATTGTGATCCCTGTACTTTTTAATAGTTTCAAGACATGTTTTAGAGCAAAGGTTAGATTTTACCTCTGTGGGAATTTCAGTGCTTGATGACTCTGAAACCTCAGCCATTAATTCTTGGTTCTGAATTGCCTCCTCTGCTTGATCACTCCAATCAAAGCCCATTCCTTCTTGTGAGACAAGAGCTTGAGATGGATTCCTGTTATAGTTAGTGGACTTTGATTGTTGATTATTGCTTCCATGCTGTTGAGCAATTCCTCCTCTGCATTCTCTTGCAAAGTGTCCCAGATTATGGCATTTGTAGCATTCTACCTTGGATTTATCAAATCCAACACCATCTTCTCTTCTCATGGCAAAGTTGTTTCTACCTGTTCTTTTAATGAATCTCTTGACTCTCATAGTGAGTATTGCCATTTGCCACTTGATATCCATCTCTTCAAGGTCATCAACATTGATCTGCTCCAGATCATCATTGATAAGAGTAAATTTAGCATGACTAGCAAGGAAGGCTTCCAAAACAGAATCATTGGATCCATCCTGTTTTGAGCCATAAGAAGTACTAACTGATTCTGTATTAGCAGAAGAATCGGTAGTAGATGATAAGAGAGCAGCATTATGAGAGTATCCAGATGGTTTCTTCTTAGATTCAACCTCTGCTTCAAACACCCTGAGATCATTGTAGAGATCATCAAGTTCCTTGTCCTCCAGATTATCATTCTGTCTGAATGATACTGTATACATCACCCATTCTTCTCCAAGAGATCTTAGAAACTTTATGTTGACATCATCCTGGTCCATCTTGACACCAACAGTGACCAATTCTCCAATCAACTTGTTGAATCTATCAAAATTTTGAGTCATAGACTCATTCTTTGTAGACATAAAGTTTTCATATTGTTGCTTGAGAATAGCTTTTTGATTTCTCTTAGTGCTTTTAGTACCTGAAAATCTCTTCTCCAATGCATTCCACAGGATTTGAGCATCAGAACAGTTGCAAAACTGATGTTGGTATTCATTAGGTATTGCCAAGAGCAGAGTGCTCAAGGCTTTCATCTCAGTCTTCCTCATCTTTCTTTCTCCATCAGTCTTTGGTGGAGGTCTCTTGCCATCTGCTCCCATCTTTCCTTCATTGGAGGGACCATTCTCAATGATGTCCCACATTGAGAATTCTGTGAGAAGAATGTACTGCCTGATTCTGATTTTCCACATGTCAAACTCATTGGGTTTGAGCATGGGGACCTTTGAAACAAGAACACTGTCATGTGATCCGTCTATGATGATTATTGATTTCTGAGTTCCTTAAGCTCTGATACCACTTGTCAGGATCGAAATTCTAAACAAGAATTTAAACTAAACACTCAGAAGCTATGTTAAAGAAGTCGCGGAATAACACTTTAACAATAAATCAATCAAACAGTGTATGAACTAAAATCATAAGTTATATTGAATTAACTTAATGATTACAAACAAAACCTCAATCTGTTGAACAGACTCAACAGACGTTTTATAATTCTCTAAAGAAAGGATTAAAACTAATCTTGAGGTTAATTCTCTCTAAACGTATATGCAAAACTTGTATATAAACTTTTTAACCTAACAAAAACTGCTAGACTATATATACAGAACTGATTACAAGATAATTACTAAAGAAATATTGATCTTCAGCATCCATTCCATAATTATCTTCATCATTATCTTCAGCTCCTAGTCTTTCGTTCCAAGTCATTATTATCAACATCATCATCACAAGCAGTATTAATCATCCAGCATCATTAATCTTCAAGCAGTACTAACTACTAGCAGTACTAACTCTCCAAGCAGTACTAACTATTCTTCTAGCAATACTAACTTTTCAAGCAGTAGTAATACTACTAGCAGTAGTAATTCTTTCAAGTAGCAGTATTAAAGTCTTCAGCAACATTAATCTTTAAGCCCAACAGCATTATCCATACTTGGCACATTTTCAGTCCCAACAATCTCCCCCTAACTTAACTTTTGAAATCCAGAAGTTAAGTTCTTGAAAATGTGGTCTTCATGATGCTTTCAAAACTTCAGCTCAATTTCCATGATTAGGATCCAGACCTAGACTTTGAATGATAGTTCTTCTGATCACTATTCTGGCCATTTCTGAACCTTTAGCATATACCAGCTTGGCTTTCAACATCCCTTGCAGCTTTGCTTTGCTGTGGTCATATACCTTATCCACCAAGTAGTATTCATGATAGCTCTTGTCAATGGTTATCACAAAGACTCCACAATTTTCATACAACATCCAGTTATCTATTCTTTTAAATCCATTCTCAAGATGCAAGTCTTTGATAACATACTACACTCTTTCAGGATCAAACATCATGTACAAGTACTCTATGGCCATATTTTTAATACTCATCCCTGCTCCTTTCAGTAAATCCCTATACAAGTTCAAACCAACTTTGTACATTTCTTCCAGATCCACCCTGGTACAACTTCTGATTATTTTACCCCATATAGCATACACTTCATAATGACCACCCATTCTCTTTATTCTGAAATACTCTGTTCTTTTATCCACTAGAGTATCCTAATGGATAATCTCTGGAGCTTCCACAGAGATGGGATCAACTTTCACTGGTTCTTCATTTGTTATTGTCATGTACAACTCAAACTGTTCCTCAGGTTGTCTTGGTTGTTCTGATTGTTGAGTTGTTGGCTCTTGATTCTAAATTGGAGTTTCAACCTGTTCTGCAACAGTAGGTCTTTCAGCTTCTGTTCTTGCACTATCCTTCTCTTTCTCAACTTCTTCAAGTCTTGGCCTCTTTGCCTGTTTCTTTGAAGCAATAGACTTCATTCTCTTAACAGCTCTGATCTTCTGGGCTAGTGTTTCTTCTTTCTTGACTTCTGCCCTTTCTTTTGTAGGAGTACCTTCTTCACTGTCAGGGAAAGGTTGTTGAATATTCAGATCATGCCTTTCTTTCATCTGTCTTTCAAACTCAACCCTCTGCCTGAAGTCTCCTTGAAGTTTAGCCATCTCCTTTCTGTACAAATCTTCAATTATGCCATAAGACATCTTAGCAAACATTCCTTCTTTTACTCCAACATACCCTTTTAAGAAGTTTATCATTTTTCTTCTTTCTTGTGTTGCTTGAAATGTCATTGAAGGGTTCCTTTGTCTTGTCTTTGATGGTTGCCTTTGCCTAGATGCTTTCATGGTAACTTTCATCTCATCAAGCTTCAAACTCTTCTGATATTCTTCACTGAGCTTTGTAGCCAAATCTAATGCAATTTGTCTGTCTTTAGCTTGTTGAATTTATTTTTCCTTTTCTGATTCCTTCTCAAGCCGTGCACTTAACTCTTTTGCAAGTTCTTCATCCAACTCAATTTGCATCTTCTTCTTCAATGGTCTCTCAGGTTCAACCATTTTCTCTTTGCCTTTCTTCTTGGCCTCTGTCATGCTTATCTCATTCCTTTTCTTCTCAGTGCCTCCCTCTTTGATGACCACTCCCTTAGCCTTTTGAGTAGCCTTGGGAGTGTCAGTCTTTGCCTTCAATAGAGTCTATGCTATCTCTATTTCCTCTACAGACATACCAGTTTCAGCTGCAACTTCCTCCGTTTCTACTGCTTTTGCAGTTTCTACTTCTGGTGTAGTTACTGCTGCTGGTTCAGTTTCTGCTTCCTCCATTGTTTCTGCTGCTATTTCTGTTTCTGCTGCTTGAGCAGTTTCTACTGCTTCTTTCTCTGTTTCAGCACCAATCTCCCCCTCAAATTGAGATTCCATGCCAACAGGGCTTTTCTTTTCACTTTCATCCTCTTGAGTCTCCCCCTTTTTGGAAGCATCATGATCAATGCTCCTCTTCTTCAAAACAAATTGGGTTTTCTGCTTTTTGTGCACCAATTTGAGTACCATCTTTTTGAGTTTGGTAATCTACACTTGTTGAGAAGTAATCACCTTTTTCATCTCTTTTTTCTCCAAATCTTGATTGTGAACTTCTAGACTTATTGTACCAAGAGTATCCATCAATTCTTCATAGTTATATCTATCCTCACCTCCTTTAGGTGTTTTTACCACCCTTGAAGGATCCTTGGATCTCTTACTAGAGGCCTTCTGCCTAGCAGAAGCACCTTCTACCCCCGTGGTTTCTAGGCACCTGGGACCTTTAGATGATTTCTCATCTAAAGTTGCCGTGGGGAAGGTCTTAGAGATGTTCACACTGTCCTGATCCACACCTTGTGTAGAGTCAGTAGTGTGAGCCTTACTGCCCACATGCTCATCCTTCTCCTTATAGAGCACCTTCTTGGGGTTGGGAGACACCCCTGTGGTTTCCCTTTCGATATTCTCTGATGGAGAATGCTCCATCAGAGGGCTTGTAGGCTTTAGGGGTGAAGATACAAGAAGGGAAGGAACCTTCTGTACCTTTTTCCTTATATATGTTTTGGTGATGGGGGATTTTGGCTTGACAATAGGGATCTGAGGAGTATCAATTGAAATGAATGGTGTGGGTAGGTCATCAGTTGGGTGGTCATATGTGGGCTTTGACCCTGATGCCTCACCATGGGGATGAGACATAACCATCATTGTAGAGAACAATGGTGTCTCTTGTCCAGAAAAGTCCTTACTTGGTGTTTTCATGTTGGAGAATACCTTCCCTTTGGGAGGTTTTGGTACATACACCTCATTAAAAGAGGGTAAATCCGTCAATTCATTATTTAGTATTTCTTGCACAAACCTTGGATACTTATAAAAGCTTTTGGTTTTGGTATCCAGGTTTGACATTAAATCATTGAAAATCATTTGACAAAATTAAACTTTCTAGAGGTAGCTAAGCAGACTAGAGCATAAGCTAAGGTACTGCTGAACTCACTCCATCCGGTTGTTTTTCTAGAAATACAATGTTGCAGAGTATGAACCAAAAATCTCCACTAAGGTGAAAATCTGTTTTTGAAAAACTTATAGACCTAAGTTGGACCTTCATACCCCATTCGACCAAGTACTTGGAAGAGATCTTCCTTGGAAAGAGTGGTCATACCTGAGGCATCATCTAGTTGTAGATGAATGCGAATACAGCCTTCTGTGATGGTTAGAGGTTTGTCACAAACCCTTGATTTGATGACCTGAGTGCCATCGTCAGTGTGAATGGAAGCATTGGCCCAGAATTGTCGCAGATGTTCCACATAGATTGTGGGATTGACAGTTAAAGCGTAGGCGATGTGTGAGGACTTTAGGAAATCCACAATCTGATGAAAACCCTCTGCTTGCTTGGGTTTCTGTAGCATTGCCAACATATTGTGATCATCAACAAACACCAGTCCTGCCATCGTTTTTGGGATCGAAGCAATACTAGGGTTTATGCACTGGAAAACAAGAATTCGAGAGAGAGAGAGAGGGAAAGAACACTCGTAGGAAATTCAAAGAGCTATTTGGATTTTGGCCGTCAGAGAAGGTATTTATATGTGGAGGGTTTCAGTTAGAAGCAATACTAAGTACCTTAGCAGCATTAACACATACCCGCAGTATTAACTCATATTAGCAGTAGTAACGCATACTGGCAGTAGTAACGCATACTGGCAGTATTAACACAGACTAGCAGTATTAACACATACCAGCAGTAGTAACACTCATTAGTAGTAGAAATAAGGCAAGCGGTAGTAACTTTGCACTGGCAGTATAAACCACCTAGCAGTAGTAACCATACTTAACCATATTTGAACTGTCAGAAAGAGTAATAGTGAGAGCAGTATTAACTGAACTAGAAGTACTAAGTATGTAATTCAACAATGTAATCTGAAACACTTAAACACAAGAATCTATACAGAAATGGATCAAAATTCTAAACAAGAATTTAAACTAAACACTCAAACACACATGGTTAGCAGCACCATGCACAATACAATATGAGAAAGTAAGTAGGAAGGAATCTATACAGAAATGGTACATAAAGAAAATCAAAATAGGCTTATTCAATGTTTATCATGCCTACACTTGTGACCAATAATGTGAATCTACCCATATCAAAAGCTTTGGTGAATAGATCAGCAAATTGGTTACTTGTGTGTACCTTCAAAACCTGAATTAGCTTCTTTTCATTGCAATGTCTAATGAAATGGTACCTGATTTCTATATGCTTGGTTTTAGAGTGCTTGACTGGATTATTAGCACTGTTGTTGTCAATGAAGATTGGAGTGTGAAGAAAAGTAACACCATAGTCCAACATCTGATTCTGAATCCATAACACTTGAGAGCAGCAGCTATATACTCTGCTTCTGTTGTAGAGGTGGATACTGTGGTTTGCTTTTTACACTGCCATGAAACTAGTCTTGTACCCAAAAACTGACATCCTCCTGATGTAGACTTTCTATCCAAGTTTGCACCACCCAAATCACTATCAGAATATGCAAGTAGATCAAATGGTGAGTCACGAGGATACCAAAGACCCAACCTAGGTTGTCCTTTGAGATATCTGAAGATCCTCTTGACTGCTTGAAAATGAGATTACTTAGGTCTTACTTGAAATCTGGCACACACACAGACATCAAACATAATATCTGGCCTTGAAGCTGTTAGATACATGAGGGAGCCTATCATAGATCTATAATGATGAACATCTACATCCTCCCCCTCAAGATCTGCAGTGATCTGTTTGTGTGTTTCCATAGGTGTGCTTGCAGGCTTTGAATATGAAAATCCAAACTTTGTAAGGATATCCTGCACATACTTGGATTGACTGATGAAGATACCATCTTTCTTCTGTTTAACCTATAGCCCAAGGAAGAATGTAAGTTCACCCATAGAGCTCATCTTGAATCTTTTATGCATCAGCTCCTCAAACTCCTTGCACAGATAGTCTTTTGTGGATCCAAAGATGATATCATCCACATAGATTTGAACAAGTAGGATGTCCTTCTTCTTCCTTTTAATGAACAGAGTCTTGTCAATGATTCCTCGTTCAAAACCATTTTCCAAGAGATAGGTAGACAGAGTGTCATACCATGCTCTTGGTGCTTGATGTAACCCATAGAGTGTCTTCTTTAGTTTGTATACTTTGTCAGGAAAGGTAGGATTCTTAAACCCTGGAGGCTGACAAACATACACTTCTTTATCAATTGTCCCATATAGAAATGCACTCTTGACATCTATCTGAAATACTTTGAACTGCATGAAAGAAGCATAGGCTAGAAACAGCCTAATTGGCTCAATTCTGGCTACTGGTGCAAATACTTCTTCATAATCTATCCCCTCTTCTTGTGTATACCCTTGTGCCACAAGCCTGGCATTATTCTTTATTACAATTCCTCTCTCATCTTTCTTGTTCCTGAAAACCCATTTAGTACCAATTGCCCTTTGTCCTGGTGGAAGGTCAACTAGATCCCACACATCTTGCAGCTGAAACTACAGCAACTCCTCTTGCATTGCTTCTATCCAGCTTGGGTCTTTCATTGCATCATAGGCCTTCTTGGGTTCAATCTGAGATAGAAAACAAGATAACAACTCTGACTGCAAGTCTTTCAATCCTCCTATCTTACTTTGATGCCTTGTGATCCTAAGAGAATTGATGTCACCAATCACCAACTGAGGAGGATGATTTTTCTGAGTTCTTGTTTGATGTGCAGCCTCCTCATTGATATTTGTATCCAGATTAGAGTCATTCTTCTCAGGAGTGCTTCCACCAAATACTGAAGAATTTTCTTCATCAGTATCATCTTCTGATAGTATGGTAATCTCAGGACCTGTGTGTCTTGAACTTGAAGGATGTGCATCCTCTTTATCACTCTTATTCTCTTCATCATCTTTATCCTCTTCATCACCTTTATCAGCTGCATCTTGTTCTGATTCAGAGTCACCTGTGTCTGAATCATCTTTCTTATCTTGCTGGCAAAATTCAACAGGATCAAGAGTAGGTATGGGGAACAACACAAACTCTTGTTTCTGTGCTTGTACCTGTTTTGAATTTGTTCCTGCAGTTTGCACATTACTAAAACCCAAAGCATTAGTTAGTGAATCAATATCAAACAACCAATCCGGACTTGTACCAATTTGATTTGGTGTGTTCTCATTGCATTTGACATTGTCACTTTCCTCTATAATCCTTGAAGAACTATTAAAAACTCTATATGCCTTACTATGAGAGGAGTATCCAACAAGAAATCCATCCTCAGCTTTGCTTTCAAACTTGCCTAAGTGAGATTTGGTGTTGAGAATTGTGCAAGGACACCCAAAAGGTTTGAAAAATCCAATAAAAGGTTTCTTCTTGTTAAAGAGTTCATAAGGTGTTTTTCCTTGGGATTTGACTACTAGAACTCTGTTTTGGACATAACAAGCAGTATTAACTGCTTCTGTCCAAAAAGTAATTGGTAATTTTGAATCTGCCAACAGAGATCTAGCAGCCTCAATCAATGTTCTATTTCTCCTCTCAGCAACACCATTCTGTTGAGGAGTTCTAGGAGCACTGAATTGTCTCTCAATACCTTTAGTCTCACAAAAGCTGTTTAAGTCACTGTTTTTAAATTCAGTTCCATTATCAGATCTGATAACGTTAACTCTTTGATTTGTTTGGTTTTCAACCCTAAGAACAAAGGATTTGATCAGTCCACTTGTCTCATCCTTAGTCCTTAGAAAATATACCCAAGTGAATCTAGAGAAGTCATCAACAATGACTAAGCAGTAGGATTTCTTACCAATACTCATCACATTAGTAGGAACAAAGAGATCCATATGCAATAATTGAAGAGGTGAAGAGATTGTATTTATTTCTTTGGACTTATGAGAAGTTTTGTGTTGCTTGCCTTTAAGGCAAGCAACACAATGATCATCACATGAAAACACTTTTTGAGGTAAACCTCTTACAAGGTTATTTTTCACAAGAATGTTCATTGTTTTAAAATTCATGTGACACATCCTTCTGTGCCAAAGAGATGATTCATCTAAAGAAGCTTTTGAAAACAGACAGTTTAATGATGAATCAGATGAAACATTTTCTAAGTCCAAACAATAAACATTATCCTTTCTAGGAGTTCTAAGTAGTATCATATTTTCATCAACTACCTTGAATCCTGGAGCAAGGATAATACATTCAGTCTCAGTAAATAATATACTATGTTTCTTGTCACAGACCTGTGATACACTTAACAGGTTGTATGTCAATTGCTCAACATAGTACACATCTTCAAAAGACATCTTACCTTTTGAAACCATACCTTTTCCACTGATCGTATCTCCTGCTGGATTGTCACCAAAAGCAACACGTCCTCCATCAAACTTTTTGAAATTTTGAAGGTATGCCATGTTACCTGTCATGTTCCTAGAGCAACCACTATCTACATGCCAAATGCTCTTCTTCTTGAGCTGTTGGTTGCCTTGCACATAAGATAAAACAGTTAGTTTTTAGAGGGAACCCAAGCCAAAGTGGTATTGGGTTGCCCTTTCTCATCAACATATTCATAATCAGTAATCTTAGTATGGATGAGATGATCAGAGTTAGGAATCTCATGGCTGGAATACTTTGTCAAAATTATAGGCTTGGCAGTATTAACACTGGTAGCAGCACTATCCTTGTTAGCAGTACTAACTTGGTTAGCAGTACTATTGCTATCAGCAGTATTATTTCTGTTAGCAGTACTATTTGATGTAGCAGTACTAACAGGTTTCTTGACTTTTGGAACCCAAATCTTGACAAAGTTGTTTGCTTTCTTATTCTGTGAGTTACTCCTTGATATGCTTGGAGTGTTTTCTTTTGATTTAGCAAACTTATTCTGAATATGAGATTTCAAAGGTGTTGTTTTCACATTCTCAGCCATGTGGTTCCTTTTTGATTTCTTCCTATAACCAAAAGAATTTTGTGTTTGTCTTTGAAAAGTAAATCTTTGGTTAATAGGATTGAAATAACAGTGTTTGGCTAAATGATTCAATTTGCCACAAATAAAACAAGGCTTTGGTCTATTGATTTTGCTTAGATCAATTCCCTGTTTTTGAGCCCACTGATTATTTCTGTTTCTCTTATTTCCCCTTATTTTATCATGTTGATGAGGCTTGTTCTGTTGACAAGTACAGGGATTTACAACAGTAGTTTGCATATAATGATTTCCCTGTACCTTTTCCTTTCTTTTCCTATAGGTCTCAACTTTCTTACTCTTACCATTCTCTTTCTCTGTCTTGGATATCTCCACTTTCTCACTCTTGACAAATGGTTTACCCCCCCTTTCATTTGTAAGAATGTGGTTTTCTAAGGGAGTTTCTTTATGGTCTTCCTTATTCTTACCCTCAGTATTCTCTTCTTCAGACTCTGTCTCAACCACTACTATATCTAGTGGATCTACTTCAGTGGCTCCTTCAGGAAATTCCTTCTTATCTTGTCTTTCTAAGAGGTCTGAGGTGGGTGGAATATAATTGTTATTGTAAGGTGGAGGGGTGCTGTTGTAGCCTATTCCTCTTCTTAGTTTGTCATGAACTTGAGTTTTGAATAAAGAGTCCATTGCTTTAGAAGCATTGGAATATTTCTCAATGTCTAGTTTGGCCTTCTCAAATTCACTCCTAATTTTCTCACACTCCTCTCTAGACTTTTCTAGCTCAATCTCTAACTGATTATTCTCCCACTTCCAGTAGTTGGTATCATATGAATGTTGAAGTTCATTGGCCTGGTATGACATAATTTTTTCTTCAAAATTCTCAATGATCAAACTATACTCTCTTCTATCTTTTTCCAACCTTTTAAGGTCATCACACATGCTCTGATTGTGATCCCTGTACTTTTTAATAGTTTCAAGACATGTTTTAGAGCAAAGGTTAGATTTTACCTCTGTGGGAATTTCAGTGCTTGATGACTCTGAAACCTCAGCCATTAATTCTTGGTTCTGAATTGCCTCCTCTGCTTGATCACTCCAATCAAAGCCCATTCCTTCTTGTGAGACAAGAGCTTGAGATGGATTCCTGTTATAGTTAGTGGACTTTGATTGTTGATTATTGCTTCCATGCTGTTGAGCAATTCCTCCTCTGCATTCTCTTGCAAAGTGTCCCAGATTATGGCATTTGTAGCATTCTACCTTGGATTTATCAAATCCAACACCATCTTCTCTTCTCATGGCAAAGTTGTTTCTACCTGTTCTTTTAATGAATCTCTTGACTCTCATAGTGAGTATTGCCATTTGCCACTTGATATCCATCTCTTCAAGGTCATCAACATTGATCTGCTCCAGATCATCATTGATAAGAGTAAATTTAGCATGACTAGCAAGGAAGGCTTCCAAAACAGAATCATTGGATCCATCCTGTTTTGAGCCATAAGAAGTACTAACTGATTCTGTATTAGCAGAAGAATCGGTAGTAGATGATAAGAGAGCAGCATTATGAGAGTATCCAGATGGTTTCTTCTTAGATTCAACCTCTGCTTCAAACACCCTGAGATCATTGTAGAGATCATCAAGTTCCTTGTCCTCCAGATTATCATTCTGTCTGAATGATACTGTATACATCACCCATTCTTCTCCAAGAGATCTTAGAAACTTTATGTTGACATCATCCTGGTCCATCTTGACACCAACAGTGACCAATTCTCCAATCAACTTGTTGAATCTATCAAAATTTTGAGTCATAGACTCATTCTTTGTAGACATAAAGTTTTCATATTGTTGCTTGAGAATAGCTTTTTGATTTCTCTTAGTGCTTTTAGTACCTGAAAATCTCTTCTCCAATGCATTCCACAGGATTTGAGCATCAGAACAGTTGCAAAACTGATGTTGGTATTCATTAGGTATTGCCAAGAGCAGAGTGCTCAAGGCTTTCATCTCAGTCTTCCTCATCTTTCTTTCTCCATCAGTCTTTGGTGGAGGTCTCTTGCCATCTGCTCCCATCTTTCCTTCATTGGAGGGACCATTCTCAATGATGTCCCACATTGAGAATTCTGTGAGAAGAATGTACTGCCTGATTCTGATTTTCCACATGTCAAACTCATTGGGTTTGAGCATGGGGACCTTTGAAACAAGAATACTGTCATGTGATCCGTCTATGATGATTATTGATTTCTGAGTTCCTTAAGCTCTGATACCACTTGTCAGGATCGAAATTCTAAACAAGAATTTAAACTAAACACTCAGAAGCTATGTTAAAGAAGTCGCGGAATAACACTTTAACAATAAATCAATCAAACAGTGTATGAACTAAAATCATAAGTTATATTGAATTAACTTAATGATTACAAACAAAACCTCAATCTGTTGAACAGACTCAACAGACGTTTTATAATTCTCTAAAGAAAGGATTAAAACTAATCTTGAGGTTAATTCTCTCTAAACGTATATGCAAAACTTGTATATAAACTTTTTAACCTAACAAAAACTGCTAGACTATATATACAGAACTGATTACAAGATAATTACTAAAGAAATATTGATCTTCAGCATCCATTCCATAATTATCTTCATCATTATCTTAAGCTCCTAGTCTTTCGTTCCAAGTCATTATTATCAACATCATCATCACAAGCAGTATTAATCATCCAGCAGCATTAATCTTCAAGCAGTACTAACTACTAGCAGTACTAACTCTCCAAGCAGTACTAACTCTTCAAGCAGTAGTAATACTACTAGCAGTAGTAATTCTTTCAAGTAGCAGTATTAAAGTCTTCAGCAGCATTATCCATACTTGGCACATTTTCAGTCCCAACAATATGATTTCTACTGACAAATATTGTGAATGCAATATTTCAGGGGGAGTAAATGACTTCTAGATAAATCTGTCTAGAACTCAATATTCAATGATTTTGACTTCTAATCAATTCAAATTAGAACTCGTTATTCAATGTCTATGATTTCTATTTTTTACTATGACCTTGATATTTTGACGACTTTGTGACTTTGTGCAGAATTTGAGGGGGAGCTTACAAGAAATCTTGATTTGAGGCAACTTTATGAGATTCAAGTTGAATGTAAGATTTTTCTAATCTTAATCTCATAAGTGTTTGATAGATGGACGACTTTCAGACATGAAAACATGTTTCTTAAACGTTCAAACCACTTCTCGATGCTCCAAAAGATTTCATAAATCTAGAAGTGTGATTTTATATGTTTTCATTTTATTAGCTTTAATGTTTTACTAACCGTGTGTTTCCAAAGATTAATACTTGTGTATTATCTTTTCCATATACTGTCAAGTATTCACACACACCGGTTCAGTCATTCTTATTGATATTTGTTATTACCATGTCTCAAAATGAAACAATTTTCGATGGTAATACACCCCGTTTGAATTTCAATGTGTGTTAAGCGTTACATTCATTTAAACTAAGCGATTCTTTCAAAGAATTGTCTATATTTGTTCATATAGACATATTTCAATTCTTTCATGACCTAAGCTTTAATTGATTATCATTCATATTTGATCTTTTCGATACATTATTAGATTCTCAAACAAGACTTTTGTATTCATTTCATTTATTCAATGTACATGTTGTGAAAAATCTTCAAAGTTCAAAATGCTCAAGTATTCATGATAATTTTGTTGAGCATACATTTATCTGACATTGTAATTCATATCACTGTGCTTTAACTGTTCAAGTTAAACTGTTGAGCATCATGTTTTTAGGACATATTTTCATGGGATCGGTGTGAGAACTTAAAGAACTTATATTGATTCATGTTAACGTGTGTTTCCTACCCAAGAAGTTATCCTGTGTGATCGAGAGGCGAGGGGTCATACATCAAAGAGTGGGGGAGGAAGTTCATACGGTTGAACAACCTCAGTGTGTTGAGCGGTAAAATGGAATAGAGAGGTTTGTTAGAAGTGAGCATAATGATAAAAAGAAAGAGAGCGTGAGAGCAGAGTTAAAATAATATCAAAACTCTGCACCAACTACTTTCTGAGTCGGGCAGTCACATTATTGATTGTTTCACAATTATTTCATGAACATCATTGAAAACGACAGTGAGCCCATGCCAACTCTTGACTTAACCCCACTAGCTACTCATTTCTTTCTTAACAAAGAAATGTTTCAAATTTTCTTGGGGACACAACACATAATCTATCTGGTCTTCATTTGGAAGATTTGGATATTGAAAAATAAGGAAGTCTGTGGAAAATTGTTGTTGTCTCAACAGTTTACACACTTTGAGCCTAATAATCCTAAGTAACTTCAATCATTCATACACAAGCACGTACACACACAAAATTTGTTTTTCTGTGGAAACATTCATAGGAATACCTTGTGTTTTTCGATGATTGAATGGAAGACCTGAGGGGGTGATCATCAAAAAGATCCTTTCCAAAGTACATTTGTTGTACTAAGTGTCTTCGTGCTACTTACAGGCATCTTAACTAATTCATTTGTTGATTCAGGGTTACAACTCTATTCTGAAATTGAAAAGATTCAGAATCATTTTGAATTGACAGATGTTCTATATCAGTTGGAGAGATCAGATGAAATTATTGGTTATAAATTGAAAGACGACATTTCTTAAGAAGTTTTGATGATGTTAATGTTCACATTCATCAAAAAGGGGGAGAGATTATCAAGAAATGGAAGATTGTGAAAGTTTTGTTTCAAGTTTGTGGGGAGACAATATCAAGAAATGATTTATATGAGAGAGAAAATCAAGAACGATATTAGCAATTTCTGAGCATATCAAGAGAAAGTTAAAGCAGCTTCAAAGAATGACAGACAACTCATATTACATTGATTCAAAGATTTCTGCAAGTTTGATGAAGATTACATAAATTTTCTTTGAAGATTGTTTTGGAAAGAGAAATGTGAGCTACGGCTACAGATAATTTCTTTGCTGAAAAAATGATGCTTCGGGGAAAATGTTAAAGATAAATTTAGATCACAAAGGGGGAGATTGTTAAAGGCTTTGAAGAGATTATCATAAAAGGGGAGAATGTCTTTTAGAGCTAAAACAGAAGATTTTTACAAAGGGAGAGAATGTTTGACAAAGCTTAAAAAGGAGGAGATTGATTTATAAAGGAGGAGATTATTAGCATTCATATCAAATAGGAGATTGTTCGTTGATGCTGAAATTCTTTTTGAAGATGATCTTGAATCCAAAAGGGAGATTGTTAGAGCAATAATGTTGTATCCAAGATCATCAATATCAAAAGTCAAAGCCCAAGTCAAAGCCTCTAAAGTAAAAGTCGAAGTCAACTCTTTTAAGAGAAGTCAAAGTGAAAGTGAAAGTCCTTGTTAGTTTAGTTAGTTGTTTTTGTCTTGTAATAGATCATAGGTATCAATAGTTTTTCTTTCTTAGTAGGACAATATTGAGAGAGCACATAATTGAGAATCATTATAGAGAGAGAAAGTAGAGAGAGTTTGTAATCGTATTTGGAAGATTAATACATATGACAATTTGAATTGAATTGAATTATTGTTGTTCATCTTGATTGATACTTGCATATCTGGGAATAACATAATTATTTTTAGGTGGTCTCCAAATTTAGAGAATTTCACACTCTATTTTCTACTTTCTCAATTTTGGAGAATCTGTTGGAGCAAAACTTTGCCTAAAATCTCTATTTTCTTCATATTGCAGAGTCTGTTCAAGATGCTCTAATAAATTACTTGATTTGCTCAACCATCGTCACTAATTCAAGTCTCAGATCATCGGAGGGTAGGTCTGGCTGTTAATTTCAATAACTTAATCAAAGTGTCGAAAACATGGTCCAGATACCTGGGATTACCAAAAATTTAATAACTTTATTTTCTAACGAAAAATTTATATAAAATAGGTTATGTTAGAAACAGTTTTCTAATTACAAAAAATATATATATAACTCATGTTTTGAAAGAAATTTTTTAGGGAGTAAAATTACTTAAAAAAGACTCAATCCGCTTCTCACCAACAAAAATTAGTGTAAATATACATTTATTTTAAAAGCAATATTATTAAGAAGGAAAATAAGCGCACACAACAAGGAAATCTATGAAGAGAAGGTTTCCGAAAGAAAAAGAAGAAACAACACCATCGAGAATGAAGACAACACCAAAAAAAGAGACAAAATCAAGAAACGCTCACGAGACCGACACAAAGGAGAATCAAGCTAAGTCGTCCACGAAATCGACCGATTCTTGTAATCACCACGAGTGTCAACCCCTTTAAAGATCTGAGCATTCCTATATTTCCAGGGAGAATAAGCAAATCCAAATAACAGCTTGTCAAACTCCCTTTCACAGTGACAAAATTTGTCTCACACCATCTTAAAGAAGCAAATCGAAAGTTGATGTGGGGGGATCGAAGTCAATACTCCACCATTTAAAAATATTTTTCCAGGTACTTCAAGCAACCTTGCAACCGTAAAGGCAATAATCCAATGTCTCAATAGAATCCTTACACAATGGGTATAACATTGAGTTGATCAATACCTTTATTGTTGAGCTCTCGAAGAATGGATAACCTGTTTTGAAGCACCCTCCAAATGAAGATATTCACTTTTCTTGGAGCCAGTTTGTTCCAAACGTTAGATTTATCTAAAATAGATGATTTTAGGAAGAAACTGTCTACCAAGGAACAAATAAGTACCGACATCAGGATAGTACCATCACTATGTGTTAGTGCATATTTGTTGGATCCAAGATCATTTAGTTTGAAAGTCAAAGGCCCAAGTCAAACTCTCAAAAAGCAAAGTCAAAGTCAAAGTTTTCTAAAGTCAAAGATAGTTTAATTTTTAGTTTTTCTTGTGTTTTGTCTTTGTAAGATTGTGGGTAAAAAATCTTTTTTTTTTGTAGAATCTTGTAGCTAGATACACATACATTGAGAGTTTAGAGAGAGAAATATTTTGTATTGAAAGAATTTGTATCTGTCGATTCCAAGATTTATGAAATGGCATTTGGCATCTAAATTGAGTTGTTATCTTGTTGATTTGCACATCTAGGGACTATCAATTGGTATCAGAGCATGCAAATCAATCAGAATCATGATCAAAATCTGAGAATTTGGTCGATTTGTTCAAGAACTCGCAGATTACTGTTCCACATTTGAATTTCTTGATTTCTTGTTGTTTTGGAGTTGTAATTGCTTGTATTGTAATCGATTTGTGATATAGAACAAATATGATTTGTATTACTTTGTCCAATTCACAACTGATTTGTGTGAATTGGATTTGTGTTGATTTTTGTTCGAGTTGTAAAGTCATATTGTGTTCTTGATCGATTCTGTATTTTTTGTTATTTTGGTTGTAATCAAGTACTTGTAATTTGTTCAGACAGTGTTCGAGAATTGATTGTCAAAGTTTGGTGGACTAATTCTAATTTTTGGATCGATTTTGGATTGCTTTTGGTGTTTTCGAAGTCAACATCTGAAGAACTGGCAAGATCTTCAGAATTCGCAAGCTTCAAATCTAAAGAACTTGCAGAGCTCAAGTTTGGATTTGGTGTGAAGTTTTGTTAAGTATAGAATTCGCAGGATTTGGCGTACGAAAAGTGCAAGAACTCGCAAGAGTGGTATACGAATTGTGAAAGAATTTATAGAAGGCTACGTGCGAGAAGTAAGAACTCGCATGCTACTACGTACGAAAAGTAACTATTCATTCTACTAAGGAAAGAACTCACACGCCTCTTTGTGCGAATTCCTCAAGGACTCGCAAGCAGTGTTGTGCGAATTATTACTATTTTTTTCCTTTGGCCTACGAATTCCTCAAGAACTCGCAAGACATAGCATACGAGAAGTCCCTGCTAAAAGTGATTGTTGTGAATTTTTCTAAGTACAGAATTCGCAAAACTTTTTGTGAAAAGCTTGAAGTGTTGGATTATTTTTTCTAAGTCAAGAACTCGCATGCCTCAGCCTGCGAGAAGCTCAGAAGTCGCACGCCTCAACCTATGAAAAGCTCAGAATTCGCAAGCTTCAGGCTGCGACAAGTGAGAACTTGCAAACTTCATTCTGTGAATTCCTCACTTCTTTGTTGATATAGTTTGTGAAAAGTGATTTCATTGATCTGTGAGAAGTGACTTTCAGTGTCATACGAATTCCATACTTAGCTAAATTTTTGGACCATTTTAGAATTTTGAATTTTTTTTGATTTTTTGTTTAAAGATCTGTGCAATCATCAAGATGACTTCAAGAGATGCTTTAGCTATCAGAACTGATGTCAAACCATCTATACTATTCAAGGGAGAATATGAGCAGTGGAAAGACAGGTTTTTGGATGTTATTGATAGACATGCAAATGAAGAAAACATAAAGATCTCTATAGAAGAAGGGCCTATGATTCCTATCACTACTCAAATTCCAGATGATGAGTCATTAGACAGTGAGGATGGAAATGAACCTAGGGAACAAAAGACAAAAGAAGTTTCACTTGATATTTCCAAATACAGTGATGAGCAGAAAAACAGATATAAGGCTGACAAACAGGCTAGATCTCTACTTCTTCAAAGCATACCAAATGAGATCTATATCAAGATTGATAACTACAAGGCAAAAGCAAAGAAAATGTGGGATCAGGTGGAAAAGATGATGATGGGTTCTAAAGTTGGAAAACAGATGAAAGTAGCTAACTGCATAAACAACTACGAAGAATTCAAAGCCAAGGATGGGGAAAGCTTAGAGGAGACATATGAGAGATTTGTGTCTTTGCTAAATGAGTTGGCTAAGAAAAAAGTCAAGAAGAAGCAGATTGAGAACAACATAAAGTTTTTGAGCATTCTTCAGCCATAGTGGAAGAAGCACATTAGGAGAATGAAGGAGATGAAAGATCTTAGTGATATTCCCTTGCATGAAGTGTATGAGACACTAAGACAGAATGAGGAGGAAGTAGAAGAGAAAAGAGGAGAGAAGAAAAAGAATGAAAAGACAGTAGATGATCCTGTTGCTCTTGTGGTTGATAAGAAGAAAGAGAAAGAGAAGAAAGAGAAAGAGAAGAAAGATAAGAGGAAGGAGAAGAAAGTTGTGGTTACTGAATCTGGTGGTACTAACAGTGATGATTCCGATTCTGATGATGGCGAAAGTCTTAAGCAAGCCATGATATTGCTAACCTGATCCTTTTAGACGAAATTTTATAAGAAGTCGGGTTCCAACAGCTAGAGGTATTTATCAGGATCGAGAAATTATGAACATAAGGAAAGGATTGAAGGTAGGAGATATGAAGAAAGAAAGTCTGAAGGTAGAAGGTACGAGGAGAGAAAGTCGGATGATAAGAAGTACATCAACAATTATGAGTCAAAGAAAGCAGAAGAGCCAATTAAGTGCTATAATTGTGGGAAAATCGGTCATTTTGCTAAAGACTGTCGGAAGCCGAAAGTCAATAATTCTGATTATTACAAGAACAAGATGCTTTTGCCAAAGCAGAAAGAAGCATGTAAAGCACCGATGGCCGAGGATGACCATTGGCTAAATGTTACTGACTCTAAAGGTGAAAGAGATGAAACTGCCCATATGTGCCTGATGGGAAAGGAGGTGAAATTTGATGAGTCTGATGATGAGACGTCTAAGGAGGTAAACAATATTTCTGATTGTGATTTCTTACAGAAAATGGAAACCATAATGGTTGAGCTTCAAGACTTACAAGCTAAACTGAAAAACGGAAAAAGGGAAAAAGGCAGAGTTGCTAAAAAGCGTCAAACAAATTTTGATCTTAACAAGGAAATTGTTGGGAACAAAAACTTGATTGATTCTTTGAACAAAGCTGCTACTAATTTTGAAAAACGGAAAGCTTGTTTTGAAAATAAAATTTCTGAAGCAGTTTCCAAGTTCAATGTGTGTGAACTTGAGAAGCAAGAGTTTGTCATTATACATAATAAATTGCAGTTTGAAAATAAAACTTTGCTAAAAAAGATAAATGCCTTGGAAGCTAAGCTTTATGCTAGAGGTCAAACAGATCAAACCATTCATCAAAACAAGCCAAAGGAATTTAAATCTTTTAAAGATAATTAGGGTATTGGGTATGACAACCCTCATTGTTTAAAGAAAGCCATTAGAAAACAGCCAGCTTTATATGTAACACCCTAAAAATAGGGATAACAAAAATCCGAAAAAACGGACATGAGGTATACAAAAATTTCCATAGCAAGAGCCTCCTAAAAATGAGGAATATATAAATATAAATAACCTGATTAATCACAATTGTAATTTAACGGACAATAAACAACAACCAACTAATCTAATTTCTACGTCTAGAAAGGAGATTACAAAAAGGGTTGTTATCTATAAACCCAAACGGTCTATATCCAAAAGTATAACGCGTCCGTGTGCAATTCCCCAAGCTCTTACCACCAATCAACTAAACCTGCTTAGGACCGCCGCCGCTAGAACCTGAGATACACATCGACACCAAACAAGTGTTAGGCCAAAAAGCCTAGTGAGTTGAACAATAAATAGCATGCATGAACAGGCATATTTCTTATCAGCAGTTAACCATAGTTCAACAAATATGAAGTCAATAGGGGAGACCCATAGCACCAATCAAGTCCTACCCAAGAGTCGATATACCTTGATGCCCTTAACAAGGAACACCCCAAAGGCCCGGCCCACCCGAAGACTATCGCTAAGAAAATTCCCCGAATGGCGGAGGTCTAGGCACATACCATCACAGTGGCGCCCAAGACTATATCCTCCTAGTGTACTGACTTGGTTCGTCCACATAACATTTATAAGGGGTTCTTTAGGTATATTTCAACCCACATAATTCAATACCAACTACGGGTATAATATTACCACCTTATCCTCATGATGTCTAACAAAAGACCCAATGTAAATCATGCTCATCGTACATATAAACATATCACCAAAATGGTGTTCCAACTAGAATCATCATCATGCCCATATATGCATACATTTAACATATCAAGGTCCCCACATTATGTATCTATGAGACAAATCCCAAATAATGATACACATAATAATAGTCATGGCAAATCACCCATATATATATGCATCTTCCAACTATTATCATGAAGAATCCCCAAACATTTGAACACATAGAGATAAAGTAACAAATAGGAGATTATGATGTGTATCTAGTTTTAACAAAGGGTTAGTAAACTCACTATCTAGGTTTTGAACCAAAACCTAGAAAATAGATGAAATGGAGAATAATGAAGTCTTGAGACTCCAAACACTTGATTGCTAGGTATTGAATGCACCTTTGAAGTAGTTGATAAGATACTTGTAAACCCCCAACAACCTCTATGTAATAAATTAAGTAAGAGAGTGGAGAAGTGAAGAAAATCGCCCCAAAATGCTCTCAACCAAACCCTAGTTCTGATTTTTGAAGTTATGAAGTGAATAGGGGCTGAAATGGTGTTTTAAATCGACCAGACCATGCGGGCGATAGTGCCATCGCGAGTCACATTCGCGAACCCAAACACACCCTCGGTACACCCTCCGCGAATATGCCCGACGATAGTGACAATTGTCACTATCGCGTGTCACTATCGCGAGACTTCCCCCACCCCTCTCAGTACAATCCTGGCGATTGTGCCCGGCGATAGTGACAATTTCAGTATCGCGATGGCACTATCGCGCCAAGCTCATCCCAACCCAAAAACTTAGCAAATTTCGAAAATGAGCACGAGGTCTAAACACATGAAATTATTATATGATCAGATAGCATCTTAGTCCCATAAATAAATATCATATGCATATATGAAAAACTCATATTTTTAGATAAACACAATTAAAGTATTAGGGAACAAATACTTACCTTATAAATTTAAGGATGTTACATTATACAACTTTGATTTTTTACATGTGGCTGACAACAACCCTCACTTAAAACCCAAATTTGTTAGAAAATCATCTGATGAGGTGGAAGCTAAGGAAGATGAAAATAGGAAAAACACAACAAAAATGCAACTATCATTCTGCTATGATAAGTTGAATGATAGTTATCTATCTGAGCAACCAAAATTTCTTTCTAACGATTATTTTCAAAGCTACTCTACTGAGGAAATGGAGGCAAAACCAGTTGAAGCTAAAATTTACGTTCCTCCACTCATCTTGGAAAGTAAAAAATTTTGAGCTTGAGAATACCTTAGTAGATGAGAGAATTTTGGCTGATCTAGAAAAGATTTTGTTTTCTACTGTGCTTTTAAATACTGATTTAAAATATGAAGTTACAAATGATAAGTCTGAATCAGAAAGAGTTAGTGAAAGCAATTCTATTGATTCAGATAATTCATCTTGTAAACTCTTTATTAGTGATATATTTCCTAATCTAAAACCTTTAAATTTTGATCAGACACCTTCCCAAAAGAAGTTTACAAAAGGATTTAATGAGTTTATGTTTCCAAATGCTTCCAAAGCTCCCCATTTTGATGATGATAATGATGACTTATTTGAGGATGAATTTGATTTTTTTAAATTCCGATGGATGTGTTGATGAGTGTGTTAAGAACTTTGATTTCAATGCTAAACTTCCAGATCATTCTACTTTTGTGATTAAATCTGAGATTTTACCAAGTGTGTTTGAAAAAGGTGAATCATCAACTAAAGTTGATGAATCAGTTTTTGTGAGTACCTATTATAATAAAGGTAAGAAGCAAAAGAAAAGGCACCCACAGAAACGGACCAACACTGGTAAGTCCAGAAAAAGACAAACTCTGAAACAAGTATATTGATATGACAAAATATACTTGTGATTCTCTCTCTACTCTCTCTCTAGACCTTGATTGTCATATCTTGAATATTGAATTGTGCTTGAATACTGGGATTCTTACATTTTCAATTGGTATCAGAGCCACCCCAATCGATTTCAAAAAGACCAGATTACCATTTTGGATCGATTTTGGAATTTCTTGACTTCGCACAGTCGACTTCTGGACTTGTACTGTTGGATCGAATTTTTATTGAATTGTTGAAATTAGAGTGTTCTATTGGATTAGTGGTGATCGATTGGTAGTTGTAATCACTTTGTATTCACACTTTTTCACGATTCAATCACTAATTCGATTTGATTTTGGATTTTATTGGATTTTTTGAAAACACGAACACAGAACACTGTTCTTCAATGATTCGCACTGTAATTGTTGTTTTTGATCATTGTTATATGTTCAAAAAGTGATTAATTTCACTTTTCGAATTTGTTGGTATATTTTGTAAAGCAATTCGTAGGATATTTGAAGTTTTGGGTTGAATCTGAGAAGCAAAGTCAAGAACTCGCTAGATTTGCAGTACGCACTAAGGAAGAACGCGCAAGATACTGTTGATAGAGTTTTCTGCGAGTTTTATTTGTTTCACGCACAGTTCAGCTTGCGAGAAATCGGTTCACGCAAAGGTTTTATTTTCTTGTTCTGCGAGTTCTTGGCATCTCTAAAAAATTCTAAGTCTAGTTCGCGCAAGTATCTTTTGCGAGTTTCTACTTCTGCGAGTTTACGTTTTGCGAGTTTCAAGATACTCAAAATTTTCTAACTATGGTTCACACAAAAGTATGTGCGAGTTTCATCTGACGTAAGAGTTTTGATTCATCTGCGAGAAGCTTCAGTATTCGAAAATTTTCTAAGTCAGGTTCGCGCATATAGCATCGTGCGAAAAGTTACTTCGCGCACAACTCTTCTAGCGAGTTTCTCAGTTCGCGCACTTAGTGATCTGCGAGTTCTTCGTTCGTGCACAAAGCCTCTAGCGTGAATTCTAGTGAATAGTTACTTACGAGTTTGGTTGTCTGCGAGTTCTAGTTCTGTGCGAGTTTTATACTTGTTATTTTTCTAAGATCATTTTCAAGTGATAATCTGGGTTTGAATTTTCAAGTCAATTGTTTCTGATTCTTTTGGGAGATCTTGTGTATCAAGCCTATTATCAGTATTATTTCTTAAATTTGTTCAAGATGTCAACTGTTTTAGCTGGGAGAGATGTTACAATCATGTACATGCCAGAAATACCTGCAATTGAGGCTGAACGAGAAAAGCTGAAAATTCAGAATGCAACCCTTCAAAAGCAGATTCAGGATTTTAATTTTAAATTGTTAAATTCTGACAAAGCTTCTGTTTGTACTAAATGTACTAATAATTCCAAATCTGATTATGCAGGTATTCTCAACACAAAACACAAAGAAATCAAATTGAGAGAAAGATTGTTAGATCACATAACTATTGGATTCAAGATCATTCAATCTGAAGATACAATCTGAAGCTAATGCCGGAAAGTCGACTCTCGATACTAAGTCTAATGTTACTTTGTAATAAAATGTCAGTAATTAATGTTTATTTGTTATTGTATTTTATTGTTATTAGTTAATTTAGTTAGTTAATATCTAAGTTAGTTAGATATTAGTTAGTTATATAATATCTTATATGTTAGATATTATTTAGTTTAATAGTTTAATATTGCAAGTGGTAAGGTTTGAGTGTGTTAGAAGCTAGAGAGATTAGATCAGATCTAAAAGAACATACACAAGAACACACAGATTCAAGGTGTAAAACACAGAGAGAAAACACGAGAGCTTCAAACCGAAAACCTTGTAATCATCGATTGTTATTAATCAAACAGGTTGGTAATCATATTGTGTTGTTTTATAAGAACTTGATATAGTATTGTGGACCGACAATTGGTATCAGAGCCTGATAATAGATCAAAATCAAGTTTTTCAACAATGACTCTGTGTTCTTCATTGCAAAATCATTTTCGAAATTTAGTGTGTTTTTGGTGTGGAAATCGATCAGGTTGTGATCGATAGGTGTTATAGATCGATTGAGTATACTTTAATTTCAGTATAGAGCTTAAATCGAGTTCCAAATTTGTGATTTTGTTGTCTGAGTTAACGTTCAGAAAAAGTTACTGAGCCATCGATTTGCATTTCAAAAAGTGATTTTTATCAAGATCGAGTGGTAACAATCTGTTCTAGATAGGTTAGTGGTCATTTTATTGCATATTGGGACTGCTAAGCTTGGAAAAACAGGTTTATTAGTCGATTTATCGAAGTACAGGACGAACTCATGCAAAGTCTAGTCTTGCGCCAATTCATAAGTTTCAATTTGCGCAACTCAAAGCTCACGCAAAGTCTACTTTGCGCAACCAACGTAAAATGCAAAGTCCACTTTGCGCCACACACGTAAAACGCAAAGCCCACTTTGCGCCACTCAAAGCTCACGCAAAGCTCTAATTCACGAAACGCAAACCTCGAATCAGTTCACTCATACCAACAGCTCATGAAAACCTCAGTTTGCGCAACCTTCTAGTCACGCAACCTCAATTTGCGCAACCCTCTAGTCACGCAAACCTCAGTTTGCGCAACCCTCTAGTCATGAAAACCTCAGTTTGCGCAACCCTCTAGTCACGCAAACCCCAGTTTGCGCAACCCACTCTTCACGCAAACCTCATTTGCGCCACCTTCTAAAAACGCAAAGTTTTCCAGACTTCAATCTTTTTATTCAGAATGACATCAAGAGAAGCCCTTGCAATCGGAACTGACACCAAGCCACCAGTTCTCTTTAAAGGAGAATACGAACAGTGGAAAGATCGGTTCCTAAACTTTGTTGACAGACATGAGTTGGGTGATTTCATCAGGCAATCGATAGAAGAAGTGGTTATGAAACCAGTAATGACGACTCGTATGGTTGGAATTGTGCCAACAAAGATTGAACTTAAGTATCATGAGTTCGAAGATGATAACTTAAAGAGAGCAAAAGGTGATAAATTAGCAAAGTCATACATTCTACAAGGAATTCCAATGGAAATCTATATAAAGATTGACAGATATAAAGCCTCGGGCAAAGAGATGTGGAATCAACTAGAGAAGATGATGCTGGGTTCAAAGGTTGGGAATCAGCTCAAACTTTCCAACTGCCTAAACAGTTTATGAAGAATTTAAAGGCAGAAGTGGAGAGTCTCTAGAAGGAACTTATGACAGATTCGTGACCTTGATAAACGAACTAAGCAAGAACAAGGTCACTAAATCTCAAATCGAGCTGAACGTCAAATTCCTAAGTATTCTACAGCCGGAATGGAAGAGATTTGCCAGACAGATGAAGCAGATCAAGGATCTGAATGAGATTCCACTTCATGAGGTGTATGAAACCCTCAAACAAAATGAAGAAGAGGTGGATGAAATTGTAGATGAGAAGAGGCAGAAAGTAAAGACAGTTGAAGACACAGTTGCTCTTGTTGTCAAGAAGAAGAAGAACAAGACGATTATGTATGAATCAGAAGAAAATGAAGCTTATGCAAACTCTGACTCGGATGACTATGAACAACTGAAGCAGGCTATGCTCATGCTGATTAAGGCCTTTCAGAAGAAGTTCTACACGAAGCCAAGTTCAAACAATCAGAGGTATTCTTCTGGTCCTAACAATTATGCTCATAAGGAAGGGGTTGAAGGAAGTAGATGTGAAGGAAAGAAGTTTGAAGGGAAGAGAATAGAGGAGAAGAAACCGGAAGAGAGAAGGTATCATGCTGAAGGAAAGAGAATAGAGGAGAAGAAGCCAGAAGAAAGAAGATTTCAAGCTGAAGGATCCAGTCAGTCAGAACCACCAATGTGCTACAACTGTGGCAAAACAGGTCACTTTGCCAGAGACTACCGCAGACCTAAAGTCAGAAACTCCGATTACTACAAGAACAAGATGCTTCTTGCAAAGCAACAAGAGGCGGGTAAGGCACTGATGGCAGAGATGAGTACTGGATTGATCATTCAGACGAGGAAGAAGAGGATGAAGAGAGATATGAAGCAGTCAACATGTGCTTGATGGGAAAGCAGGAATCAGACGCTGAAGCAGATTCAGAAGAGGATGAGACAGATGAGGTATATGATTTATCTTATTCAGATTTCATCAATTAAATGCATGCCATGAATTTAAAACAACAAGAGTTAGAGTCAAAACTTAAGCGAGAAAATGGTGTTATTATTGACAAAAACCAATCGATACAGAAACTTAGCGACGAAATTGCTGAGAAGAAAGTATTGGTTGAGGTTTTACATAGAAATAATGATACCCGCACAAAGGAAAAGACAATAATTCTTAAAGAGAATTCTGAACTCAAGTCTAAACTGAGAAAAAGTGAGCTTGCTTTATATGAGCTTACGAAAATGCATTCTTCATGTACTGAAGAAAACAAAACTTTAATTGCAAAATTAAAAAGTTTGGAAGAGAAGTTATACAAATTGGGTCAAACTGGACAAACTATTCATCTAAACAAACCCAAAGAGGAAATAGAAAAATGGGGAATCGGTTATAAGAATCCTCAATGTCTTCAAAAAGGAATATCTGAAGTGCCTGTACTTTATGATCTTCTTTCTTTGAAATTAGCTCGAAGAATCCCTGAGCTTAAAGTTTTCTGAACTAGACTGTCTGAAAAGGATGAAGCCAACGAAACTGAAAAACGTTTGAAATCATCTAAAGTTTACCTTCCATTTTATTATGCGAAAGTGAATAATAGTTATAATGATAATCCAATATATCACAAGAAATCTCTTTCAAATGATTTCTTTCAGAGTTATTCTGAAAAAGAGATGGAGGCGAAGCCTATTAAAGGTAAAATTTATGTCCCTCCTCTTGTTTTGGAAAGTCAAATTTCTGAACTCTAGAACTTTTTAACAGATGAAAGACTTTTGATTGAGATTCAACAAAAAGTTTTTTCAACCGTGCTGAAAAATGTTCTTATTTCAAAGGCTTCAAACACTGAGGATATGTTTGGTCTAGCAAATAAAGGGTTTGATTTTCTGAACTCTGACGGTGGTTTAGATGATTGCTTTAATCAATTTGACTTTAATGCAAAACTTTCTAACCATTCATCCTTTGTTAAGAAATCTTTGGGTAAAACCAGTATGCCTGTTAACAGTGCAAAATCAACGAAAGTTGATAACTCAGTCTCTGTGAAAGCAAAGAGTGCTAAAGGTAAGATTATATCTAAGCATTCACAGAAACCGAACACTACTGGTCATCCGAAGAAGAAGCATTCGTTTGTTGCTCAACAGTCTAACTCACGAGTTTCACATGTTTCAGATCTGAGCAAGCAAAGGCCATAAGTTAAATCTCAGTAGCAACCGAAACAGAAGCTTGACAAGACCGTTAAATCGTTTTGTAATGTTAATTGTAGTAAGACTTCGCCTAGTAAAGATGTCTTAATTGTTGATGTTGCTATTTTGAACTCAAAACTTGCTGTTTCTCGTAAACAATATACAATGAAGCAATTATTTCAGTTATCTTTATCTGCTAGAAAGTCTTCTATTTATGATAAACATGTTTCTACTTCTTGTCAAGATTCTGAAGATTGGTTTGGCAATTATCATGTGCATTCGTCTAATTATAATGCTTCAAATGACTTTCAAATGAAAAGAGGACCCAATTTCAAATGGGTGCCAAAATCTTGTGCTAACACAGTAGGACCCAAATTCCAGTGGGTACCTAAGGCTAAATATGTGTTGCAGGCACACAAAGTTTAAGAGAGCTTATGAATATGACTTCTAGACAAAACAGTCTAGGACTCGTTCCTCAAAGAAACTAGGTTCTTGAATACAACAGTTCAAGACCCGCACTTCAAAGATAAAACAATGGTTTCTGAACACGTCTATTCAGAACCCATGCTTAAGAAGAGGATATGGCTTTTGAACAAATCAGTTCAAGACCCGCCCTTCAATACTCAAAAGTCTTAAATTCCATCTTTGTTTTAAGACTATCTAAATCAATTGTTTCATTATTTCTCTTGTGCAGATCCGTCATATGTGGTACTTGGATAGCGGATGTTCCAAGCATATGACTGGACAAAAAGAGATGTTGTGCAACTTTAAAGAGAAATATTGCGGAACAGTTAGATTCGGCAATGACCAGTTTTCTCCAATAATGGGATATGGTGATGTACAACATGACAATGTCACGATCAAGAAGGTGAGCTATGTTGAAGGCTTACGACACAACCTGTTCAATATCGGCCAGTTCTGTGACAAAAGCTTAGAGGTTAATTTCAAAGCCAAGACGTGTTCAGTTCGCACTAAAGAAGGCGAGGAACTCTTGGTCGGCACAAGAAAGTCAGACCTCTACACAATTAACTTGTCAAAAGTCCAGACTGACAAGTAGGTTTGTCTATTGACGAAAGCCTCAATGCAACAAAGTTGGCTATGGCATCGAAGGCTCTCTCACCTCAACTTCAGGTTCATCAACAATCTGGTCAGTGGAAAGCTCGTCAAAGGACTTCTAGAGCTCAAATATGAAAGAGAACATCTTTGTGCAGCATGTGAAAAGGGAAAGATGAAGAGGGCTCCACATAAACCAAAGCCTGAACCGAGTACAAGCGCTCCGTTAGAGTTATTGCATATGGACTTATGCGGTCCGATGCGAACTCAGAGTCTAGGCGGAAAGAAGTACATACTCGTTATCGTGGACGATTACTCGCGATACACATGGGTCAAGTTTCTACGTTCAAAGGATGAGACACCTGATGTTCTCATCACATTCCTGAAGATGACCCAGGTTAATCTGCAGAAACCGGTCAAGCTTCTAAGAACAGACAACGACACAGAGTTCAAGAACAAGAAGGTTGAAGAATATCTCGAATCTGTCGGTATTTCACATCAATACTCTGCTGCTTGAACGCCTCAAAAAAATGGAGTGGTCGAAAGAATAAATCGTACGCTAGTCGAGGCTGCTCGTACTATGCTAAGTCAATCAGACTTACCTCTATTTTTGTGGGTAGAAGCTGTATCGACTGCGTGTTATACACAGAATCGTTCCATGATACATCGCAGATTCAAGAAGACTCCTTATGCGTTAATCAACAACCGAACACCGACAATCAAATATTTCCATATATTTGGGTGTAAGTGTTTTGTGCTAAACGATAGGGAGAGTCTCAACAAGTTCAGTGCCAAGGCGGATGAAGGCATCTTCATTGGTTATTCCTCGACATCAACTGCATTCCGTGTTTATCTGAAGAAGTCAAAGACGGTGATTGAAAGCATCAACGTCACGTTTGATGAAGAGATGGCTTCCGAACAACACAGTTCAGAACCCGTTATAACCGGCGTACTAGCTTCTGGGCAAATCAGTCCAGAACCTGCATCTCAACAAAATAAATCAGATGAAGTATCAACGTCAACTAATCATTTATCTGATTTAGACTTATTATTTGAATTGTTTTATGATGAATTTCTTGGATCTAATGTAAAGAAATCTGTTGTGGTTGACAGGATGGAAGACTTAACGACTACTCATCCAACCAGTTCAGATGTTCCTATTGAATCCAACGCCTCGATTCAACAAGAAATTCCAATTCAAATGCCGACTCCAACAGTTGAAGAAGTGCCATGTGATGAAGAGACAAAAGTAGCTGAATCAGTAGGATGTTCTGTACAGATCCATCTACAGCCAGAACAAGTTGTAACTGCTGAGCCTTCTGAACCTACCACTTCAACTGCAATCATCATTCCTCCTGAATAAGCTGAAAAAGGTACAAGTGGATTTATAGATTATACAATTGACATACATTCAAATAATCCACTACCTCATGAACATAAATGGACCAAAGAGCACTCGATAAGCCAGATCATTGGCGATCCATCAAAACCAGTGCAAACTAGGTCAGCATCAATAAACATGTGCATGCATGACTCCTTTCTGAGCAAGTTCGAGCCAACTCGCGTATCAGAGGCACTTGCTGATCCAAAATGGGTGATCTCAATGCAAGAAGAGTTGAATCTGTTCGACGCACTTCAAGTCTAGAGACTCGTACCAAAACCTCAAGGTAAAACAATTATAGGTACGAAATGGGATTTCAAGATCAAGAAAGACGAAGAAGGTACCGTTATCCGAAACAAGGCAAGTCTAGTAGCCAAAGGATACAGACAAGAGGAAGGAATCGACTACGACGAGACATATGCTCCTGTGGCGCGATTAGAGGCAATTAGAATGTTTCTAGCGTACGCAACCCACAAGAACTTCACGGTCTTTCAAATGGACGTGAAGAATGCCTTTCTGAATGGCATTCTGAAGGAGGAAGTCTACGTCTCTCAACCAGAGGGTTTTGTAAATAAAGAGAAGCCGAATCACATCTACATTCTCGACAAAGCACTCTACGGTCTGAAATAAGCTCCTCGAGCCTGGTATGATGTCCTTTCCCAATTTCTAGTCAAGTCTGGTTTTTCAAAAGGTACGGTGGATACCACTTTGTTTATCAAAAAAGAAAAAGCCGATATCATTCTAATTCAAATCTATGTAGATGATATTATTTTTGGCTCTACAAATCCTAAGTACTGTAAGAATTTTTCAAACCTTATGGTGTCTAGATTTCAGATGAATATGATCAGAGAGATGAATTTCTTTCTCGGATTACAAGTCAAACAATTTTCATCGGGTATTTTTATCAATCAATCAAAATACATTATGGATATTCTTCGGAAGTTCAAAATGGAAAATTCAAAACCGATTGGTACACCAATGGCACCAGGTACTAAGATTGGCACCGATCCTTCGGGAAAAGTTGTTGATGTTAGGACTTACAGAGGGATGATAGGTTCTTTAATGTATCTTACTTCTAGTAGGCCAGATATAATGTTGTCAACATGCTTATGTGCAAGATATCAGGCCAATCCTAAAGACATCCATATGTCTGCTGTGAAGTGTATATTTAGGTATCTGAAGGGCACTGCAGATCTTGGTCTGTGGTATCCTAAAGATACTAATTTTGAACTAACAGCGTATACAGATGCAGATCATGCAGGTTGTATGTTAGACAGGAAGAGCACGTCAGGACATGTACAGTTCCTCGGTGACAAACTCGTAAGTTGGGCATCGAAGAAGCAACTTTGTGTTTCAACTTCCACGGCCGAAGCAGAATATGTAGCTGCTGCTAGCTGCTGTTCTCAGGTCTTATGGATGAGAACTCAATTGCGCGACTACGGTTTCCACTTCAACAAAATCCCGATATACTGTGACTCCAAGAGCGCCATCGCAATAACAGCGAATCCTGTTCAGCACACAAAGACCAAACACATAGACGTCAAGTATCATTTTATTGAAGATCATGTTGAAAAAGGAACAATTGAACTTTTCTTTGTAAAAACTGATTATCAGCTTGCCGATTTGTTTACCAAACCTTTAGACGAAAAGAGGTTTACCTTTCTTGTATCTAAGCTTGGTATGCTAAATCTTAAGATCTAATCAGTAGTTACCTATCAAAGTTTTCTAATTGTATACTTTTTCATCATTTCTTCATTCTTAACTCTGATTGATATCTGCACGTCAAATGTTCTGTTCATGATCCAAGGGGGAGTATGAGAAGAAATTGACAAGTGGTCAATCTTATTTTGAGGGGGAGCTCATAAGATTTATGCATTTACCTTTTATGTCAAATTTATGTAATGCAAGATTTTAGGGGGAGCTCTTCAAGTCAAAGGAGTTTGGATATGACTTCTGATTATTTCTGATCAGAACTCGTACTTTAACAGTTTTACTGCATTTTGTCTTTTCAATTTAAGTGAATAAATTTTACTTTGACTTGACATAAGACTTTTGCAGAGTTTTTGAGAGATGCTTACAAGTTCATATGTTTATGACTTTAAGCTTAGCTTCATGAGATATAAGATCGCACATTAAGGTACAATCCTTTATCTTAATCTCATACATGGTTGATAAGTGGACAACTTTCAATCATAGAAAACATTGTTCTAAATGTTCAAACCACTTCCCGATTCTCAACAAGAATTCATGAATTGGAAGTGTTACTTTAAATGTTTTCAAGTTCTACATTGTGCTTTAACTGAAATAGTTAAACATATCTGAGCATCATATGCATAATAGGAAAACAAGGATTTCAGTGTGCTAGGAATTAACACAACTTCTACGGAATCACCTTAACCAGTGATTTCTACCCAAGAAGTTAACCCATAGTGATTGAGTGTGAGAAGTCGAAAAGAAATGAGTGTGATTAGAGTGAGCAAAATGTTTAAAAGAAAGAGCGTGTGAGAACAGAGTAAAAAGAATATCACAACTCTGCACCAACTTTTTCTGAGTCGGGCAGCCACAATTCTAATGTTTCACAATTCTTTGGTGATCATTATTGAAACAGGCAACTAGCCCATGCCAAATCTTGATCAAACCTCACCATCTACTCATTTTCTACTCAAATAGAAAGTGTTTCACATTTTCTAAAGGGAAGCAGCACATTTACTATCTGATTTTCATTTGGAAAATCTGGATATTGAAAAGAAGGAAGTCTGCCCCACCTTCGCACTTCAATCATGCACATTGAGTCTGTGTTTAACTTACTGTTGTCTCAATAGTTTACACAATTTTGAGCTTATAATCAATCATCAAGTGCTTAATTCTTTCTATCACAAGCACGAACACACAAGGAATTAGTTTCTTTGTCATAACGTTTATAGAAATTACCTTTGTGGTGTTTCGATGATTAAATGGAAGCCCTGGGGGAGTCAACATCAAACAGCTCCTTTCCAATATGTATTCGTTACACACAGTGACTTAGTGTTACTGACAGGCATGTTAACTGATTCATTAGTTGATTCAGGTGTTACATGATTATTTTGTCTGGATTTGCAAAGATCTGAATGAATATCTTTTGAATTGATGGATCAGAGGCTCCAAGTGTTTTACATTTCTTACTCAAAGTTTTGATGAAGTCATTGCACTTTTCATCAAAAAGGGGGAGAATCTAAAGCTTGAAGAAATGTCCAGTCCATTACATTACAAGACATTGGAGAAGAGAAAAGCTAACCAAGAAATGCGAGATCAAAGTATTCTGAAGACATGCTGATTTCAGATAAATTTTCTTTGAAGATACTTTGCTAAAGCATTCTGAGCTAGAGAAAGAGATTGCATCTTCTAAGCTGAACAAGAAGACTAAATTGCTAAAATCTTTTTTGTAATGATCTTGATCCAAAGGGGGAGATTATTAGATCACATATCTATTGGATTCAAGATCATCCAATCTGAAGCTAATGCCGGAAAGGCGACTCTCGATACTAAGTCTAATGTTACTTGGTAATAAAATGTCAAAGTAATTAATGTTTATTTGTTATTGTATTTTATTGTTATTAGTTAATTTAGTTAGTTAATATCTAAGTTAGTTAGATATTAGTTAGTTATATAATATCTTATATGTTAGATATTATTTAGTTTAATAGTTTAATATTGCAAGTGGTAAGGTTTGAGCGTGTTAGAAGCTAGAGAGATCAGATCAGATCTAAAAGAACATACACAAGAACACACAGATTCAAGGTGTAAAACACAGAGAGAAAACACGAGAGCTTCAAACCGAAAACCTTGTAATCATCGATTGTTATTAATCAAACAGGTTGGTAATCATATTGTGTTGTTTTATAAGAACTTGATATAGTATTGTGGACCGACAATGAGAGATACATCTTCTTCAAACAAAACTGAAGACAACTAAGAGTAATTTTTCAGTAACTAAAATTGAATCAGTTGCTCTACTCAACAAGTTGAAAGAGTTTGAAGAGAAGATTTCTGCCATGGAAGCAAAGAATGCCGATTTAATGAAAAGTCTTCCGGCAGATAAAGAAAAGGAGAAAGCTGAAAAAAAAAAGCTAATTTGGAGAAACTTTACAACCAGAAACTGTCTGATTTTTCCAAGAAGGCTCTCCAAGAAAAGAAAGATTTAGAGCATAGATGTTTAAAACTTTCCAAACAAGTGTCTGATTTTGAGAAAATTTTAATCACAGAAAGAGACACTTTTGCTAAAGAGAGACAAGTTCTTGAAGATAAAGTTACTGAATTTCCCTAACAAATCTCAGTTCTACAAGACTTACTTGAGAAAGAAAAGAAAGTTTTTCAAGAAAAGAAAAAGTCTTTTGAGATTGAAAAGAAGAAATTAGAAAAGAGAAATGTTGGGTTATTCCATAAAATTTCTGATAAAACCAAGAACTTGGAAAAAGATTTTTAGCTAGAACGTTTAAATTTGGAATCTAAAATATCAAAGCTCATATCCAAGATATTTGTTCTATCATTAGACATTCAGAAAGAACAGATGGCTAGAACTGATTTGAAACAAAATTTTGACACACTTTCTAATGAAAGAAATATTTTGTCTAAAAAGATTAAGGACTTGGAAGCTGCAAATGTTAATTTGTCAGAAAATATTTCAGCTGATGTGATTGACCAATCACCTGTTGATAATTCAACAGAATCAGTCTGTTCTTTCAAAACAGCCTCAAGTTCCATTCATGAGAAAAATGTTTTCAAAAAGAAAAGTGTCAAACCAAACATTGTTAAATCAAATCAGATTCATCCATCTAATCTTTTCTAGATAAATCTGTTGATAGTCCAACGAGCTTCTATGTCAAATCTCATGGGATGTATTCAAAGAAAGGACATATGGTCTGGAGAGTTAAAGATTCCTTTGATGAGAAGAATAATAACAAAGCATTTGCATCCACATCCAATGCCAAAAAGAACAGTGTGCATAAAGGTAAATCTTTTGGTAAACCTGATATGTTTACTCTACTAATCATCTTATCATGTTTGGCTGAAAAGAAAATATGATGTTCTTACTGTGGAGCATGTGACTTTGTAAGTAATAATTTTGTCAATTACTGGTATGGTTCATATTATGTTACCCCCACAAGAACTGCAAATAACACATCAGGACCCAAATACCAGTGGGTACCAAAAGCTAAATCTGTGTTGCAGGCACCCAAAGTTTAAGGGGGAGCATGAACAATGGTTTTTGAACAAAGCAGTTCAAAACCTGGACTTAAATGTCAAGAACAATGGTTTTTGAACATAGCAGTTCAAAACCCGGACTTAAATGTCAAGAACAAAGGCTTTTGAACAAAGCAGTTCAAAACCCAGACTTCAAAGTAAAGAATTTAGGCTCTTGAATAACATAGTTCAAGACCCGCACTTCAATGTTAAAGGACTGTGACTTCTAAGTAAAACAGCTTAGGACTCGGTCTTTCATGTTTAAGTCAAGGATATTATGCAAATATCCAGGGGGAGCTTATAAGAATATAAATCATTCTATCATGATTTGAGGGGGAGCTTAAATGTAAATATCTTTTGATCTTAATCTCTGATTGTTTGAAAGAAGAACAACTTTCAAACATGAAAAACGTTTTCTTAAATGTTCAAACCACTTCTCTATTCTTAAAATATTTCATGAATTTAGAAGTGTGATTTTAAATGTTTTTCATTATTGAGCATTAATGTTTAAACTGCCCGTGTGTTTCCAAAGATCAATACTTGTGTATTATCTTATCCATATACTGCCAAGTATTCATACACTCCGGTTCAGTACATCATATTGATTTTGTTATTACCATGTATCAAAAGTTTAATTCTCTATCGTAATACTCCCGTTTGTTATTAATTGTTGTTTGAATCAGACATCATTTCACTATTACATGTGCTTTCATTGTTAATATATTTATATATTGTTCATATAAACATCTTACGTCTTTAATTTCCCAAAATATTATTCTTCATGAATTTTGATCTGATCTTAATCATTGTTAGATTCTCAAAACATTTCTATTTTTTCATGTTTATTCATTCATACAATGTTTTGAGAAATCTTAAATGCTTAAAATGCTCAAATTTCATTCTTATCTTATGAACATACATACACTAACAAATGATTTCTTGTGCTTTAATGTCAAGAAAATCATTGAAGCAATACATTCTTATAGGATAAAAATACATGGCATTCGATGTGTGAACTTAATAGAACTTCCATGGATTCATGATAACCAGTGTTTCCTACCCAGGAAGTATTCCCTGAGTGATTGAGGGGAGAGGGGTCAAAAGATTTGAGTGTTGATGTGTGAGAGGTAAAATGGAAATGAGAGATTGGTTAGAAGTGAGCTTCAATGTTTAAAAAGAAAGAGGGTGAGAGAACAGAGTAAAAGAATATTAAACTTTGCACCAAACTTCTTTCTGAGTCGGGCAGCCGCATAAACTGTTGTTTCACATTTCTTCGCGAATGACATTGAAAAAGGCACCTAGCCCATGCCATCTCTTGCAAACACCCCACCAGCTACTCATTCTTTTCTTAAAAAGAGAATGTTTCACATTTTCTGGGGATGTAGCACATATGCTATTGGTTCTTCATTTGGAAGATACTAATATTGAAAAAGAAGGAAAGTTGCCCCACCTTCGACCCTTTCTCATGCACAATTGAGTCTATGTATAATCATTGTTGTCTCAATGGTTTACATACTTTGAGCCTTATGAAACACAATCATTGTGATTAATTCTTTCATAAGACAAGCACGAGCACACATAAAATCTGTTTTTCTGTCAGAACATTCATAGAAAATACCTTGTGTTTTTCAATGATTGAATGGAAGTCCTGGGGAGTCAACATCAAACCAGCTCCTTAAATTGTACATTCGTTGTATACAGTAACTTAGTGTTACTGATAGACATTTCTAACTGTTTCATTTGTTGATTCAGGGTTATCATTCCAATTTTGTCTGAATTTGAAAAGATTCAGATGAATACATTTATGAATTGACTGCTCATTATCAGATCAATTGGGGGAGAATGTTCAGATCATGAAGACTGTTCTATATTGTTCCAAAGGGGGAGATTGAAATTGAAATGAGTTTTGATGATTTTGATTCTCACGATTCATCAAAAGGGGGGGGGGGGATTTACAAAGTTCAATTTCAAAGTCATAAAGTGAAAAGACTTATGGAGAAATTTACAAAGTTCAATTCATTCAAGTTTGATGAAAAGAAATCATTCCGAGATGATTCAAAGACAATTAAAGAATATTGAGAAAGTTTGTTTTCTGAAGACGATCCAGAGATCACATAAATGAAGATAAGAGATCAGAGATTCCTCAAAGTTCAAAGATGAAGATTTCAATGAAGTTTCAAAGTTGTCTTAAATATAAAGATTCAAAGGAATTTCAAGAATTCAGATTCGTGTTCAAGACATGTTGACTTTCAAAAATGCTAATTGTGAAAGACTTTTCAAGATTCTTCAAAAGCATCAGAGATTGAAGATTGTCAGAGCTTCAAAGTTTAGAGTTGTCAAAGTCAACGTTTGATGAATCAAGTACTGAAGACGATTGTCAAATTTTTATTAAATCTTGAATACAAAAGGGGAGAATGTTAGTGTATAAATTGTTTCCAAGATTTAATGAGAAAAGTCAGAGTCTGTAAAGTCAACATAGTCAACATTAGTGTCTTGAGAGAAGTAATGTTGAGTGGTTTTAGTAAATTGTGTGAGAAATGATGCTGGTATAAATAGATTAGCCTTTGCAAGAGTTTTTAACAGATTTCTCCTATAATTCTTTTTATCTTTGTTAATTCAATCAATCTTGATCTCATAGGACTTCACAAGTGGTATCAGAGCTAAACGACGAAATCATTCATCGACGATCGAGATCAGTTTTGGTTGAAAAGAATAGTCGCAGTGGATTTTTTGAATTTGTTGAATTGGTGTTAATTTGGACGATTTTTGATGTTAAATCGATTATGTACTTATAGTCGAACATCTTAGAATCGAGTACTTTGTTCAATTTCATCAATTGTGGACGATTTGATCGATTTTTGAGCAATTTTTGTTCGAAAACAGTTTCACTGTGGTTGAAATCAAATTTTGGTCTAAAGTTGTTTTTGGAAAAGATCTTCAACTACAAATGTGCTCAAGAGTTGTTTTCGAATCTCCGTTCAAAGTTTCAGCTCAAATTTCGAAGTTTAGAGGATTAATTTGAAATTTTTTGTTGAAAACATTCGAGATCCATAGAATTCGCAGGATATTATGAAGAACTCGTAGAAACTGAAGAACTCGCAAAGATATGGAAAGAATTCGCAGAATGATAGATTTTGTTGAAGAATTCGCATGGTCAGAATTCGCACAATGTTCTTTGAAGCTGAAATTTTGTTAAGTACAGATTTCGCAGATCAGTGTGATGCGAAAAGTGCAGAATTCGCATGCGTGTCTTATGCGAAAAGTTCATACGAATTCCTTGTGGTCAAAAAGTTTTCTAAGTGAAGAATTCGCAGATAGTAGTGTGTGAAAAGTTGAGAATTCGTAGCCTACCTATATGCGAATTGTGTGGAATTCGTACGTGTGAGTGATGCAAGAAGTTAAGGATTCGCAGGTGTGAGTGTTGCGAATTGTGAAGATTTCGCAAGCAAACTTATGCGAATTGTGGAGTTTCAGCTTAGTCTATCTTGCGAATTGTGCTGACTTGTAATAGTGATCTGCGAATTGTTAAGCCTATGCGAAAAGTTTTGATATTTTTTGAGAATTTTGACTGTTTTGAACCTTGTTTCATACAAGTTTGCCCTGTTCCTGAGCTTTATATGCGGAATGTATATGTGACATCACTCCTATCATATGTTGGTCACATATCATTAGCAACTGATCTATTCTTACACGAGTGCTCATGTCTGTCAAGATTTTCAGATTCTGGACTTGATGATTTGGTCTCTGCTTGGATTGAGTTAGCTGCCTGAGCATCTGCAATCATCAGTCTGGAGAGCTTCTTTTATGGTTTGACCGTTGAGAGCACTTTATCATTCTTTTGACTTGATCACTCAGTAGTGTGAGTGACTGCAATCATTGTTCTGCTATTTGAGTTGTAATTCAGAATGTTGAGCGCTTATAATCATCCAGCTAATTCGTGAAGAAAGGAGTTCTGGGTTTGATTATCAGTATTCTGGAAAGAAGTCAATATGAGTATCTTCTATCAGTTGTTGAACATTGCATGCCTTCTAACCCTTGCCTTGTAGTGTTGTTACCGGATACTACCGCCTGTATGCTTATCCGATGAAGTTCTTAAGCTGAATTCTAATTTCAACTCATGGTTCAAAGACAGATATGATGTCATACACTGAAGATGCACTTGGGTGTCACTCCATAATCCACATATATCATTCTTGTGGGCGTTAAGGAATGTGTGGTTTTACTAATGTCAAAAGTTGTCTTTATGTGCACTCAGTTGAGGTTACTGTCTACATCAGATTTGATATTTCAGTTGAAACTCCAAGGATAAGAGCTACTTTCTAGGGGAAGCAAGAGGAGCTTTGAAGTTTATGCGACACTAAGTTTTCTAAAGAAATCAAGGGGGAGAATAGCTGAAGCTGGAGCTTATCAGAGGATGATTACTTTACAAAACTTAGGGGGAGAATGTTAGAACATATTTTATGTTCACTTTAGAAGTTTAGTAAAGTAATCTATACATGTATTGTATTGGGCTTGTATATGGGTTTAGGCTTAAATGTAACAAGGATATTGGGATAGTATAAATAGGAATCTTGTAGTATTGTGTTAGTAAGTTTACTTTCAGATCATTCATTCCTAGGACACAACCCATTACTTCTGCTATCACTGGTCGTCTAAGTGACCCAGTCGGAACACCTGTAGTAGCTCCACAGTCCGGACTACAAGGATCAGGTGGAAGTCTTGTCATTGTTAACGAAATTCCAACTTTGAACACAGGCCATACTGTTAGATCCTTAACAGTTGTGTCAACGGGAAGTCTACGTGACCCCGGAGTTTATCTTACCCGACTTCGTGTCAAAGGAATACCTTGACGACGCCTTAAAGGTTGTTGAGAAACATGTCACTAAGAGCTTATCTGCAAAACTTGAGGAGGAGATTGCCAAGGTTAAAAGCCTACTGAAAGGGAAAGGCCCATCGGTTGAAGAGCCTGTTCAGCCACCTCCACCACCACCAGTTCAACTAGTTGATCATTCGGTGGAGGAGCTAAAATCTATGTTGTATGCCAACCTTCTATCTCAGGCAACCGCTGAGGATTCAGATGCTGATCTTGTTGGATTGTTAAGGGCTCAACAAACTCCAATCTCATCTGAAGCTGTTTCCATCACTGAGTTCAACGCTTTCAAGTCAGAAATGGTTCGACATATCCAAGAGTTAACCAAAGCAGTTCAAGATTCATGCAAAGCTCAAGCAGGTTCTAAGAAAAGGCATGATCATGATTCAGATCATGACCATGAGGGGGAGAAAAGCAAACGCCAAAGAACTGCTTCAGAATCTGAACTTGCTATTGTTGGTGGATCAGATAGAGGGGAAGATACAGAAATGGTTGATATTGTTGGTGATGAACAGATGGATATGGGTGAACATCAGGGTATGAAGCTGATTTTATACGTTAAAGAAGACGTAGAACCATTGGTTGAAAAGCCCGTGCTTGCTACAAAAGAAGATATCATAAGGCTCACTGGTTTGGAGGAGATTTACGCGATAGATCTATCTTCTGATGATGAAGAATCTTCTGGTGAAAAGTATGAAAAATTTTGGAGGATTAAGGAGGAAGAAAGGGAGTTGTTTGAAGAAGAAGAAGCGAATATTCTGGATATCCTTGCGTGCTCTCAAAAGGATATCCAACTGAGTCCTGTGAACACAGAACTTCTAGAAACTAACCTTGAACAACCTGATATCCCATCCTTCAAAGACATAAACTTTTCAAAACCTTCCAACCAACCTCCACAAAGCCCAGAAACCCAAGCTACTCAACCAACCCAAACCACTACACCTAGCCAAACTATCCAACCAACCTCAACTCAACCAATCCCATCTAGCAAACCTATTCCACCTACCCAAACAAACTTACCAAGCCCACAAAGAATACCAAGCCCAAACCTTGATGAACAACCTATAAACACTGAACCTGAACCTTTCTTTCCTTTAAACACTGTTGAAACCCAAGCCGGTCCATCAGACCAACCTCAAGTACCTCTTGCCCCTTCTGAAGATCAAATCAGGCAAATAAGGAATACTTTGAGGCAACCGTTTCTGGAAGAAGAGATGAAAATAATTTTTGTACACAGGATCAGAGAGATGGATAGATTTAAAGTTTTGGGTGTCTCAGACCAACCCATGGAATATCAGAAAGAATATGCTCGAATGATGAGCTGGGTTAGGCTGCCTGAGAATCGTGTTAAAAACAAGTCTGGAATTATAACTGTGAAGCTTGTGAAACTTGTTCAGTTTGTTCACATCTGGTATCCAGTATTCCATGTGCAACGAAGAGACTTATCAGAATGTATATTTTCTGAAGCCGATTTATGTTTTCTTAATGTGGACGACATCGAGTATCTCTATCATCTCTTCAGAAATATAACTATCAGAAAAGACAATATTCTTGTTGCCTTAGATGTTGTAAAAAGGTTTATGAGAAGACAGGTGAATTATACTTACTGCTATGACTTTCAACTTGGCATAGAGACAAATCAGAGTAAAGTGAATATGAAGAAACCTGATCTTAACTTGGAAAACATTGATGATTACAATCTGTTCACTGTGCTTGACAAACCTGAACTTGGTGTGGTCTACAAGACTTCTGAGAACAAAAAGAGGTTCTTCACATTATCAGAAATAACCAAGTTTTCAAATGGAACATTGAAGCTGATTAAGATGCAATTGGAGAGGAAGTTGAAAGAAAATAAAGTGAAGTTGAGGCAAGGTGAAAAAGGGATGAACAAACTTGTCAGGATTCGCACTGAAAGAATTGTTGATGCCATTTATGATCGTTTCAATTTCAGACGCGGTATCAGGAACTTTGAAACACTGCTTGGTATTCGACAAGGAAGACTATCTCGTTGGGGAAGACTGAATATCAACACTTAATCTAAAAGGGGGAGATTGTTAATGCATTGTTTAGATCAAGTGTGTTTGACTTTTGTTAATTGTATTTGACTTTATGTTTTGTACTTTACATGCTTTGAGAGAACCATGTAGTGAGGTTTACTTTGTATTGTTGTGAGAGAAGTAAGTTTCAGAGAAGTGCCTTGAGAGAAGCTTGTTAGTATATATAGCTTTGTTTGAGAGAATCTTTGTAACCTCAGTGAATTGTATGCATAACATTTGGAGCTTAATAGACATATTACTTTCTCTCACTAAATTCTCTCTCTAGAATCTTGATTGTATTTTGTGTTTGAATTGATTTCAGGCTTGAATTGGACATTCTCAGAAAAAGTATGAAGCGAGACTAGAATGGAGACCAAAGAAGAACAAAGACTACAAAATCATTTTCTGATACTAAATGTAATAGGGATATTGATAGTGTTTCTGATGTACTTGGTCAATGTGCTTCTCATAAAACAAAAGTTGTAACTTCTTACACGACTTATACAATAAAGCAATTGATCTAATTATCTCATTTGCCTATTCAGTGTTCCACATATGGTCAGAATGATTTTGTGACTCGACAATATTCTGATAATTGGTTTGGTTCATATCATGCTTATTCTTATAATGTTTTTGAAAAGCAAAGAGAACCCAAATTCAAATGGGTGCCAAAATCTGATGCAAACTTGAAGGGACCCATCTATAAATGGATACCTAAACCAATTGTTGCTTGATTTCTCCTGTGAATACCCGTCATATGTGGTACTTGGATTCAAGTTGTTCCAAGCATATGACGGGGTAGAAAGATATTTTATCTAATTATACAGAGAAATTTTGTGGTAATGTGCGCTTTGGGAATGACCAGTTTTCACCAATATTTGGATATGGAAATGTTGTGCAAGAGAGCATAACGATTAAGAAGGTGAGCTATGTTGAAGGCCTAGGACACAATCTGTTTAGCATCGGACAGTTTTGCGACAAGGACTTCGAGGTAAATTTCAAAGCCAAGAGGTGTTGTGTCTGAACGGAAGATGGTAAAGAACTCTTGGTTGGCACCAGAAAGTCAACCGTCTACACTACCATCCTGTCTAATGTCAAGACTGATAATGCAGTGTGTCTACTCTCTAAAACCTCTATGCGATAGAGTTGGTTATGGCATAGAAGGTTGTCTCACCTCAACTTTTGATACATTAACAAGTTGGTGACTGGTAATTTGGTTAAGGGTTTGCCTGAGCTTAAATATGAAAAAGAATATCTGTGTGATGCATGCGAGAAAGGAAAAATGAAGAGAGCTTCACATAAGCCCAAGCCTGAACCTTGTACAAGTGCTCCTCTAGAGTTGTTGCACATGGATCTCTGCGGTCCTATGCGAACACAAAGCATCAACGGCAAGAAGTGCGTCCTAGTGATTGTGGATGATTATTCCAGATACACTTGGGTCAAGTTTCTGAGATCAAAAGACGAGACTCCAGAAATCTTTATCTCTTTTCTCAAGACTATCCAAGTGAACATGCAGAAGTCAGCTAAGCTGATCAGAACAGATAATGGCACAGAATTCAAAAACAAGATTGTAGATGATTATCTCGAATCAGTTTTCTGCTTCCAGAACACCAGAATAAAATGGAGTAGTAGAAAGGCGAAACAGAACTTTAGTCTAGGTTGCTCGCACTATGCTTAGTCAATCTGATCTACCTCTATTTCTGTGGGCTGAAGTTGTGTCTACTGCATGTTATACTCAAAACAAATCAATCATCCATCGTCGGTTTGGTAAAACGCCGTATGCTTTGATTAATAGAATACCTAACATCAAACATTTTCACATCTTTCGATGCAGGTGTTATGCGCTAAATGATAAGGAGAGCTTGAACAAGTTCAGTCCTAAAGTTGAAGAAGGGATATTCATTGGCTACTCTCAGTCATCCGCATCATACGGAGTCTACCTAAAGAATTCAAAGATCGTGGTGGAGAGCGTAAATGTCAAATTTGATGAAGCGATGGAGATGGCTTATGAGCAAATCAGTTCAGAACCCGTTATAATAGGAGTTTTAGCTTCTGGACAAATCAGTCCAGAACCTGTATCTAAAGTTTCTAATTTTGATAATGCTTCTACTTCTATATCGCATTTAACAGAATTAGATTTATTATTTAAACAATTCTATGATGAGTTTCTTGGATCTAAAGTATCTAAACCTGTTGTGATTGACAGATCGGATGATTCAAGTAATAATCAACCAATCACTTCAGATGTATCAACTGAACCTACTTCCCCAGTTTAGACTGAAACTCATGTTCAAATACCTACTCAATCAGTTGAAGATGCACAACATAGTGAAGAGCCAGAAGTATCACATTCATTTGGGTGTACAACAGTATCTATTCAACAGACAATGAGTGTCTCACTAACTAAAGCTTCTGCACCTACTACTTCAACTGAACCCTAGCAACAAGAAGATAGTGGATTCTTAGATGATCAACATGATCAGTTTACATATAATCCACTCCCTCATGTACACAAGTGGACCAAAGATCACTCGGTACATCAAATTATTGGAGATCCGTCAAAATCGGTGCAAACTAGGTCTGCTACTGCAAAAGAGTGCATGTTTGATTCCTTTCTGAGCAAGATTGAGCCTACTCGAGTATATGAAGCTCTAGCATATCCAGATTGGATAACAGCTATGGAAGAAGAACTCAACCAATTTGAAGCGCTTAAAGTCTAGAGACTCGTGCCTCGACCGGAAGGAAAAACTATTATAGGCACGAAATGGGTATTCAAGAATAAGAAAGACGAGGATGGTATCGTGGTCAGAAATAAAGAAAGACTTGTATCTAAGGGATACAGTCAAGAGGAAGGCATAGATTACGACGAGACATACGCTCCAGTTGTGAGTATTGAGGCAATAAGGATGTTTCTAGCCTATGTTGCAGATAAAACCTTCACCGCCTATCAAATGGACATGAAGACTGCCTTTCTAAATGGCATACTTATGGAGGAGGTATATGTCTCACACCAGAAGGGTTTGTCAATGCGGAAAAACCGGATCATGTCTACATCCTTGAAAAAGCTCTCTACGGCTTAAAGCAAGCTCCTCGAGCCTGGTATGATGTCTAATCAAAGTTTTCAGTCAAGTCTGGATTCTCGAAAGGTAAAATAGATACCACTCTCTTTATTAAAAAGGAAAAGACTGATATCATTCTTATTCAAATATATGTCGATGACATAATTTTCGGTTCAACAAACCCGAAGTATTGTAGGAACTTTTCTGCTCTGATGGTGTCCAGATTTCAAATGAGTATGATGGGAGAGATGATTTTTTTTTTGGATTACAAGTAAGACAATTTTCTACGCGGATTTTTCATAAATCAATCGAAGTACATTTATGATATTTTGAAAAAGTTTAAAATGGAAAATTGTACTCCTATTTCAACCCCGATGACATCTTTCGGGAAAATTTGTCGATCTTAGAACCTATAGAGGAATGATCGGTTCTTTAATGTACTTAACGGCTAGTAGACCGGATATTATGTTCTCTACATGTTTATGTGCTCGATATCAAGCTTCGCCTCAAGAATCTCATCTATCGGCAGTAAAACGCATATTTAGATATCTGAAGGGGGCTGTAGACCTTGGTTTGTGGTATCCTAAAGATACTGGTTTTGAGCTATCAACGTATTCAGAGGCAAATCATGCAGGTTGTATGGTCGACAAAAAAAGCACATCGGGTCACATTCAATTTCTAGGAGACAAGCTCGTTAGTTGGGCGTAAAAGAAACAACTATGTGTTTCCACATCAACCACTGAAGTAGAGTATGTAGTTGTTGCTAGCTGTTACTCTCAAGTATTGTGGATGCACACACAGCTTCGAGACTATGGATTCCATTTCAACAAAATTCCAATATATTGTGATTCGAAGAGCGCAATCGCAATATCTGCTAATCCTGTTCAGCACACGAAAACAAAGCACATAGACGTGCGATATCACTTCATCAAGGATAATGTTGAAAAAGGTACAATTGAACTTTACTTTGTAAACACGGATTATCAACTAGCTGATTTATTCACTAAACCTTTGGACGAAAAGAGATTTAGTTTTCTCATTTCGAAATTAGGTATGTTGAATCTTAAAACATAATCCGTTTTACCTAGTATAGTTTGTTTTTGAAATTTTTCTTCATTTCTTTATTATTTTGTCTAAATGATATTTGCACTGAAGGTTTTCTAATGATTTCAGGGGGAGTGAGACAAAGATTAGATGATCTACATTCTAGGGGGAGTTAGAGAATTTTTGCATTTGATACATACTGACATATTTTAGTGAATGCATCATTTTAGGGGCAGTAAGGATAATTGACTTCTAAACATTCAGTTTATAACTCATTCTTTAAAAGTTTTAATTCGCTTTTCAAGTCTTTATTTTTCAATAAATGTTTTGTTTTCAATAAGACTTTGGTACTTTGACGACTTTTTGACTAAATGCAGATTTTGAGGGCGAGCTTACACAGTTAGTTAATCATGACTTGAGGATGAGCTATGAATGTTATATTCATAATTGTTTTTTTTTTCAAATAAGTTTGGGATTTTTAATTTGATTGTTTGAAAGAAGGACAACTTTCAGACATGAAAACATGTTTCTAAATGTTCAAACCACTTCTTATTCTCAAAAAGATTTCATGAATTTAGAAGTGTGATTTTAAATGTTTTCACTTATGAACTTTCATGTTTCCATAACCATGTGTTTCCAAAGAAAAATACTTGTGTATTATCTTTTCCATATACTGTCAAGTATTCATACACACCAGTTTAGTACTTTTATTGACTATGTTCTTACCATGTCTCAAAAATGACACTATTTTTCGATGGTAAGACACTCCTTTTGTAATTCATTGATTATTGAGGGTTAATTCATTTCATTTAGTGTTTCTTTCAAGAATGTCTATACTTATTCATATAGACAACATCCAATTTTTCATGACCTAAACCTTTATTGATAAATCATTCAAATTTGATCTTTTTCATACATTGTCTTCTCAAACAAGTCTTTTGTATTCATTTCTGTTATCCCAGTTTAATCTAATTGATTAACAATCACAGAACACAATAATAATCAAGAGATAAAGATTAAGAATAACATACCAATACCTTGAATAAACAGTTAAACCTTGTGTGTTCTTGATACCCTTGAATACAGAGAAAACAACTACCTCTCTAAAGGATTATAATTATGAATATGAGGATGAACCTAAAACTAAACTAAACAAAACTTTAAATACCTAGGCCATATGGGCTTTCTAACAGGCTTTAGGCCCATTTACAAATAACTATTAACATATTACACTTTAAACCCTCTAACACTAACTTTAATCTTGAATACAATTTATGATCCAACAATCTCCCCCTTTGGATTCAAGATTAAAAAAAATTTGCAATTGTCTTCGGGTCTTCACTTTTCTTCTCTTTTCTTGAAAAACTTCATATATGACATTGATAGCTTCAAAACTTCAGAACTTGATATCTTTAAATAGTCTTCAAATCTTCAAACCTTTTATATCTTTGAAAATAATCTTCAGATTATGTTCTCCCCCTTATTATATTCTCCCCCTTTTTGATGAGTGGTGAGAATCATCATCAAAACTTGTCAAAACAATCTCCCCCTTTATGGAAAAATCTCCCCCTTTGTCTTTATAGACTTCAACTTAGCACTGTCTTCATGTATCGAGCCCTGTGTGAAATAAGAGCAGTCTTCCCAGATGGAAAGAGTGATTATTTCAATCTTTTCAGATTCAAATAACATAAAAGTAGTAACCATTCGAATCTTTTCAAATTCAAACAGTTTAATAGATGTAACCTTGAATCAACAATTGACTCAGTTAGAATGCCTGTCAATGACACAAAGTCACTGAGTAACACAAAGTTACTATATAAGGAGCTGGTTTGATGTTGGCTCCCCAGGTCGTCCATTCAATCATCGAATAACACATGGTTATCTATGAACGTTCTGACAGAAAAAAAAATTCTGTGTGCTTGTGCATGTGTATGAAAGAAATTAAGCATAGATGATTGCTTGTCAATATAGGCTCAAAGAATGTAAACTTGTTGAGACAGCAACAAATTATACAAAGACTCAATGTGCATGAGAAAGGGTTTGAAGGTGGGGCAACTTTCCTTCTTTTTCAATATTAGCATCTTCCAAATGAAGAACCAATAGCATATGTGTTGCTTCCCTAGAAAATATGAAACATTCTCTTTTTGAGAAAAAAATGAGTAGCTGGTGGGGTTAATGCAAGAGATGGCATGGGCTAGTTGCCTTTTTCAATGATGGTCACCAATAATTGTGAACCAATCAGATTATGTGGCTGCCCGGCTCAGAAAGAAGTTTGGTACATAATTTAATATTCTTTTACTCTGTTCTCTCACCCTCTTTCTTTTAAAGCTCACGTCTAACCAATCTCTCTTTTTCATTTTACCTCTTCACACACCAACACTCAAATCTTTTGACCCCTCTCCCCTCAATCACTCAGGGAATACTTTCTGGGTAGGAGACACTGGTTATCGTGTATCCATGGAAGTTCTGTTTAGCTCACACACTGAATCCCATGTATTTTCCTAAAAGAAACGTGTTGTTCAACAGGCTTTTGTACATGAAAGCACAAATAAGCATAGGATTACATGAAGAATAAAAATATGGAGAAGTCAAAACATAAGGTGTTTGACAATACGATTCTCCCCCTCAAACAAAAAAGAGTTTGACAATTAAGCTCTAAGGAGTTTTTCAATTAAGCTCTTTTTCTAATTAAGCTCCCCTTAACTGAAGAAGATTTTTTTTTCAGAATAACATAAAACAGAAAAATAAATAGAGCACTAAAGTGCGGGTTCTAATCTGAAGTGATTAGAAGCCATTGTCACTTGAACAAACCTGCATAGAGAAAATTATGGTAATCATTTGTGAAAATGATTCCGCTGTCGTTAGCAACAGTTGAAGAATACAACACAAGATTAGGATTTAGAATACTCCCCCTTGAATCACGAGTCAGGTCTAAGACATGTTCAACATACCAAGTTTGCTGATTAGAAATTGGAATCGTTTTTCATCCAACGGCTTGGTGAAAAGATCAGCTAACTGGATGTCAGTTTGAACAAAATGCATTTCAATGTCACCTTTTTCTACATGATCCTTGATGAAGTGATAGCGTACATCGATATGCTTGGTCTTCGAATGTTGTACCGGGTTTGCAGTTATGGCGATTGCGCTCTTAGAATCACAATAAATAGGAACACGCTGGTAGTTGTATCCGAAGTCCCTTAACTGTATCTTCATCTAGAGGACTTGAGAACAGCAGCTAGCAGCAGCTACGTATTCAGCCTCGGCAGTGGATGTTGAAACACAGTTTTGTTTCTTTGAAGTCCAACTTACAAGTTTGTCACCTATAAATTGACATGACCCAGAGGTGCTTTTCCGGTCTAGCTTACATCCTGCATGATCAGCATCTATAAAAGCAGTTAGTTCAAAACGAGAATCCTTTGGATACCAAAGGCCTAGATTAGGAGAACCTTTGAGATATCTAAGGATTCGCTTAACAGCAGTTAAATGCGACTCTTTAGGATTAGACTGATATCTCGCACAAAAGCATGTGGCAAACATTATATCTGGGCGAATGGCAGTCAGATAAAGTAAAGAACCAATCATGCTACGATACACCTTTTGATCGACAGGTTTCCCGGAGGGATCTGCGTCTAAGAGTGTACCACTTTCCATTGGTGTTTTCATGACTGAACTATCTGACATATTGAACTTTTTCAAAATATCTTTTATGTATTTAGATTGATTAATAAATATGCCGTCGGGTAATTACTTTACTTGTAAACCAAGAAAGAAATTCAATTCACCCATCATCGACATTTCAAACTTTGTTTCCATTATCTTTGAAAAGTTCTTACAAAATTTCTGATTTGTCGACTCAAATATTATGTCGTCAACATAAATCTGAATGAGAATCAAGTCCTCACCTTGCCTTTTAAGAAATAAGGTTGTATCAACTGTACCTTTCTTGAAACCAGAAGTAAGTAGAAATTTAGTAAGAGTTTCATACCAGGCTCGCGGTGCTTGTTTAAGACCATACAGTGCTTTGTCTAAAACATAGACATGTTCAGGGTGATGAGGATCAACGAAACCTTCAGGTTGAGCCACGTAGACCTCCTCATGCAGAACGCCGTTCAGGAAAGCTGACTTTACATCCATTTGATAGACTGTAAAGTTTTTGTGCGCTGCATAGGCTAGGAAGATTCTGATGGCTTCTATCCTTGCAACTGGGGCGAATGTTTCGTCATAGTCAATGCCCTCTTGTTGACAATACCCTTTGGCGACCAAACGAGCTTTGTTTCTCACAACTACTCCGGCTTCGTCTTTCTTGTTTCTGAAAAAACCCACTTTGTTCCTATAACAGATTTACCTTTAGGTAGTGGGATCAAGCGCCATACCTTGTTCCTTTCGAATTGTAGAAGCTCGTCTTGCATAGCAGAAATCTAGAAGGGATCACGTAGAGCTTCAGACGCTTTCTTTGGCTCTAAGGAACTAAGGAAGCTTGAAAACATGCAGAAGTTGGCAGATGCGGATCTTGTCGTGACACCGGTTTGTACGTCACCTATCACGTTGTCCAGGGGATGATCCTTAGTCCAACGATGTGTGCTTGGTAAGGCTTCAACTGTTTGTTGCATATTTGACGCATCGTTGTCATCATGCACTGCAGGTTGCTCCATAGATGTACTCGGGACATCTTGTACGGGTGTTTCTGATACTGAAGCTTCTGGACTATCAGTTGAAGTAGTCGTGACTTCCTTTCTAGAAGAGCTATCTGTAGAGACAGATTCAGCATTAGTAGAGTCAGAAACTAATGGTTGAGTTATACCAGATGGAGATGAAGTTTCAGTGACTTCTTCTTCGGACGGTCCAGACATGTCTTCAGAAATAGTAGGGACCTCCGAACTTGTTATTGATGTAGATATGCCTTTATCAAAGTCTGCACATATATCATCAAAGGCATCAATAAACAATAAATCTAACTCAGATGAAGTAGAGTTAGAGTTTGAAGAAGTGGATCCTTTAGTAGCTGGTTCTATTCTGGATTGAATAGAAGCTTTGTCCTTACGACCGAGTTCTGAACTGTTGTGTCTAGAAGTCCTTGTAGAATTCTCATCAAAGGAGACATTCATGCTCTCAACAACCGTCTTAGTTCGAATAATGTAAATTCGATAAGCTTTGGATGTCAGAGACTATCCAACGAGATATCCTTCATCCGCTTTCTTATCAAATTTTGATAATCCTTGACGCTCTTTAAGAATGTAACACCTGCAACCGAAAACACGAAGGAATTTGATGTTAGGTGTACGATTGTTGATTAACTCATATGCTGTTTTATTAAATCGCTTGACCACAATGGTACGATTCTGTGTAAAGCATGCTGTTGCGACTGCCTCGGCCCAAAGGTACATAGGTAGATCTGAATAAGCAAGCATAGTACGAGTTGCTTCAACAATTGTGCGGTTCTTCCATTCAATAACGTCATTTTGTTGTGAAGTGTTGGCCGTAGAGAAATTATGTGAAATACCCACAGAAGTAAGATAACTCTTCAGGGTGTCATTCTTGAACTCCGTGCCATTATCGCTGTGAATGGTGTGAACTGTCAATTGAAGAAGTACTTGGATACGCTTGATAAAGGCGATAATCAACTCTGGCGCGTCTGACTTGTTGCGAAGAAACTCGAGCCATGTGTACCTTGAGTAGTCATCTATCATTACCAACACGTATTTCTTGCCGTTGATAGATGTTGTTCGCATTGGGCCACAAAGGTCCAATAGAGAAGTTCCAGTACAGATGAGGTCGATGAATTAGATTTGGACTTGAATGAGCTACGCTTCATTTTGCCCAACTCACATGCGGAACAGAGTGAGTCTTTTTCGAACCTCATTTCTGGTAGACCTTTGACTAGACCTTGTCTTTGTAGCTTCGCTATAGATCAGAAATTCTGATGAGACAAGCGGCGATGCCATGTCCACGATTGTGCCTTAGAAGCTTTGGCTAGTAGGCATACTGGACGTGTGGCAGACAGTGTAGGAAAATCTACATAGTATAGATTTCCATGGCGCTCAGCTTTGAAAACTTCGTAACCATCGGGATCCTCTAGATAGCAATGAGTGGTTGTGAAGCGGACTTGATATTTCATGTCACAGAAGTAACTGGTACTAAACAGATTGTGATCAAGTCCTTCAACATATAGCACTTTTAGAATCTTCACAACACCGTTATCAAGCATTCTATATCCTCTGACGTGGCCTTCGGCTTCAGAATTGGCAAATCTAACTGCTCCGGCAGGCTCCTTCACATAGTTATGCAAGAGGTGCTTGAATCCTGTCATGTGGCATGAACATCCGGAATCTATCACCCACAGTCGACAGGCCTGCAAAAGAGACAATTAGTTTTTCTTAGGCACCCATATCAGTATGGGTCCTTCGCGGTTAGCATCAAGCAACTCAGGAATATCATCTGGTTTGACTTTCACTCTCCATTCATAACGCGGTTTTGGAATCCATTTCCAAACCATCTTAACATCTAATTCCTGAAAGTGCTTTTTAGAAGAAGGATTGGCAACCTTAGCTCGATACACTTTGGGTTGTGCGGAAGAATTAGAATTAGAAGTGGACTTAAGGTTCAGTTTAGCTTTTCTTTTATCCTGTTTGGACTTTAGAGGGGAGTAGTATTTGAATGAGTTATCCCAGCAGTGTTTGCAATATAGATTCTTTTGAGCAAAAGTCATAAACTTAGATTTATCGGAACAAACCTTACATTCATGTTTATCAAAAGAATTATTTTTCATAATAACACTGTCTGAAGTACAACTATTTAAAGCAAAAGTTTCACTAGATAACCTCTCATTCTTATTCAAACTACTATCTTTATTCTTCTTACTTCTCCCAACTCCATTTCCTTTTATATCTGAAACAGAAACAGGAACCTTGTTAGTCTCTAACTTAGAAGGTGGTTCTTTTCTAGTGCTATTTGAAGTCTCGCCCTTTTCAAAAATACTCGGTGGATATTCAGGACAATCAGAGTAAACAACTGAGGGTTTTGTAGGAGCATCAAATTCTGGATTGGTTCTTACCTTCCAGCTTGGATCATTGAGCATCTGTTTATCATTTGAATCAGTTTTAAACAGAGTAATTTTCAAATCATTGATTTCTGTGCAAAGCTCTTGATTTTCTTTCAAAGATTTTTCAAGTTTAAACTTGAGATCAAAGTTTTCATCTTCAACCTCATCAAGAGACTGTTGCAGCAGATCAATTTGCTTCATCAATTCAGATGTATGGTCACTCACAGAATTCGACTCCTTTGGAATAGAAACAGGATCATTGTCTGAAGCATTCATCATTTCAGAAAATAATTCTTCTGTCATGGACTCAATAAACTCCTTTTTGGCATTTTGAACACAAGATTCATTTATGATAGCATTTTCTTCTTCAACCTCTTCAACAAGTAAAGGTTTAGAAGCAATGGGACTTGAGACTGATGGCATAGTAGATGGATCAATATCTGATTCATACTCATCATATTTGCATGCAGTCTCATGTAGAACAGTGTCATTGCTGACTGATTCTTTAGTAGAAGTGGTAAACAATGATTCAAACTCAGTAAATTCAATCTTTCGAGTCGCATAGCTTTTGTTCAAATCATTGTATTTAAAACCAACTGATTTAAAAGCATTTTGAGAATCAGTGTGACAAGACTTGTTTTCTCCCATTTCTTCTCGACCTTTGGTCTCAGTAAAAGGTTTAGAAGCACTGGCTTCAACAAAAGTTGCACGAATGTTTGGAATGGGTCTGATTGCGGAGCCAAATTTATCAAAGTTATATAGGTGCTCCGGTGCCTTTTTCAAAATCTCGTTAGTTGGCACACCCAAACCTGGTTTTAGTTTATAAAACCTTTCATCTTGGAGTTTATTGGTCAACAGATTTAATGTTTGCTCAGTCTGACCTCGTTTCATATTAATATCCTCCAGTTGCTTGATTTTGGTGAAAGCTTCATTTCTTTCATTATAACAAACTTCAAATTTGATTTGAAACTCACCCTTTTCAGCATTAAGATTCACAAGATCTGTTTCTAAACCAGATATTTTTTCTTTTAAAGACTCTTTTTCAGCTTTTAAATCATCCTTTTCCTTTTCTTTTTCTTCCACAACAACTTTTAAAATAACATTTTCATCATGAAAGCTTAAGACAGATTGATGTGCAGAGCTAAGTTTACCTTTCAGTAAAGCAAATTCATCTTTCATACCATGTATTTGGGCCATTAAAGATTCAATTAGTTCAGAATTATCACTTACCTCAGAGTTTGCATCTTCGGATTGTGCCTCAGAGTCTTCATCGTCACCATACAGCTTTGCCATATAAGATACTTGGGTGAAGTGTGCCTGCTCCTCGTCATCAGAACTTTGGAACAACCAGTTTTCTTCTTCAGCCATGAGCACCTTTCCTTCTTCAGCTTTCTTGGCAATAAGTGACTTTCTCACATAATAGTATGAATTCTTGACCTTCTTGAATCTACAGTCTTTTGAGAAATGGCCAAATTTGCCATAGTTGTAGCATCTTCCTGGTTTCATCAGCTCTGTCTTCTTTCTTTTCCTCTCTCTTATCTTCTCTTCTGTCTTCCTTCATGTCTTCTCGTCTTTCCTCTCTCCTTCCTTGCCTTGGCTTGTATCTCAGTTCAGCCTTCTCTTTCTTGTGCCCTTCATACTTTGGCTTTGAGTAGAACTTTTTCTTGCCAAAGGTCTTCTTGAATCTTCGAGTAATAAGAGCCAAGTCCTCAGAGAACTTTTGAATATCTGGATCAGAATCAATCTCCAGTTCTTCATCACTTGAAATAGAGTCAGAGTCGGTAACTTCGGTAACTAATGCTTTAGACATCTTTCTCTTTGACCTTGCAGAGGATACAGGAGCTTTGCCGGCTATGAGAGCCACAGAATCCTTCAGTTTATTGGACTCAAGATTGATGGTTCTCACCTCATCCTCATGCTGAGAAAGAGTAGAGAAGATATCAGTGATATTTTCCTGAGCCATTTTCTTTGACATCTGAAGGTTGATGGCAAAGTTCTTCCATTCCGGATTTAAGTTCTTGATGAACTTATAATTTATCTCCGAAGCAGACTTAGAGATGTTATTCCTCCGCAAGTCATTGAGAATAATATTATATCTGTTGTAGGTCTCTACTAGTGTTTCTCCTTCTTTTGCGTGAAATCCCTCGTATGCATTTATGCACATATTCTTCTTAGCTTGGATAGAGGCTTCACTTCCTTCAAACTGTCTTCATAGTTCATCCCATAATTCTTTTGCAGAGTTCCGACTGTCTACACGGTTGTAGATGTCATTCGGAATTGCCATAGTCAGATAAATGAGAGCTTCTTCATCTATCTTGTATTGATCTCTCTCCTTTTCAGAGAAGTACTGATAAGGTTTAGGGACATATCTATCAGGAATTTCTGGAGATGTGTCAGTTTCTGCTTGACCCTGTACTCTGACCATTGGATTTACTGGACCATTGATGATGGATTCCTTGTAGGCTCTGTTCTTGTGATTCAGAAACTGAATCATTCTCTTCTTCCATTGTTGATATTCATCATCCATGAGGACAGAAGGCTTGGACTGAGAGCCCATCGAGAGAAGCTGGTTCGACATCTTAGTTGTACCACTTGTTAGTAATTAAACTTATCTGTACCAAGACAACCAACTAGATGAGATCGTTAGTATCAAGATAAAAACTACACTAAAAAATTTTCATAAAAATTAATTTCCAAAAATAATTAAATCCAGTCCTTTCAAACTGTATAAAGCTTCAAAGAAATAATACTGAAGAATGAAATTAGGAAAATTTTGATCAAGAACAAAACTTTTGTCCCCCTTCGCAGACTTAGCACGGGGGTTCCTATTACAGTTTGCAAAAATCGACCGATATGCTGACCGGGGATGTGCTTCGACCGGTATTGAGTCGACCGGGGTCTTGCTTGGACCGGTACCTTATTTGACCGGTAAGATGTAACAACCGGTATTATGCTCGACCGGTAAATGACTAAGACCGGTATAGAGAGTTCGACCGGTAAGTTGTAAGAATCGGTATGGGCAAAACACTTCGACGGATATAGATTGTGAGTGTGCCGATCGACTGGGAAAAATGAATGGACTGGTATGTCTCGACCGATACAAAGTAATTGACCGATATAGTGTGGTCGACCGGGACAAAGTAAGGACCGATATGTTCTTGAAGGTTCGACCGGTATGTTCTTAAGTCGACCCAGAACGATGATGCAGAAACCCAGAAATCACACAAGACACAGAAATTTGATGCGAAAATTATACCATTGTGCTCCAAAACATAAACCAATCACAATACAATCAAACTCAGAGATCAATTTCAACTTTCATGCAACGATTTTGAAGAACACAGTGTCGATATTCATGCAAACCCAGAAAACACAAAATCACAAATTCAATCACTTGTTAATTCTCAATTCAATTAATCAATCAGATAGTGTTCAATAACGCAAAACACACCTAATAAGATCAATCTTTAAACATTAACGCACCTAGATTCATGAAATCAGATGAACAGTAAAAAAAAATTCGATGAACGGTAACTTTCGCGTGAATAGTGATCGATGAACAATAATCGATGAATAGTAAACTCAAAAAAAAATTTGATTCTTTTGGCTCTGATACCACTTGTTATCCCAGTTTAATCTAGTTGATTAACAATCACATAACACAATAATAATCAAGAGATAAAGATTAAGAATAACATACCAATCCCTTGAATAAACACTTAAACCTTGTGTGTTCTTGATACCCTTGAATACAGAGAAAATAGCTACCTCTCTAAAGAATTATAATTATGAATATGAGGATTAACCTAAAACTAAAATAATTAAAACATTAAATACCTAGGCCATATGGGCTTTAACCTTAATGGGCTTTCTAACAGGCTTTAGGCCCATTTACAAATAACTATTAACATATTACACTTTAAACCCTCTAACTTTAACTTTAATCTTGAATACAATTTATGATCCAAAAATTTCATTCATTCAATATACTTGTTTTGAGAAAAACTTCCATGTTTAAAAATGCTCAAATCTTCATGATTATTATCTTGATTATTATCTGACATGTATTTCATTTTATTATGCTTTAACTATTAAAGTTAAACTATTGAGCAACTTTATCTTTTTAGGACAAAATACATGGGATCAATGTGTGAGATTAAACCAACTTCTATGGATTCATGATAACCAGTGTTTCCTACCCATGAAGTTATCCTTGAGTGATCGAGAGGCGAATGGTCAATATCAGAGTGTGGGTGTGTGTTGAGGTAACATAGAATTGAGAGTTTGGTTAGAAGTGAGCTTAAAAGATTAAAAGAAAGAGGGTGTGAGAATAGAGTTTAAAAGCATATCAAAACTCTGTACCAAATCTTTTCTGAGCCGGGCAGCCGCATTACTGATTGTTTCACAACTTTTTCGTGAACATCATTGAAAAAGGCACTAGCCCATGCCAACTCTTGAATTAAACCCCACCAGCTACTCATCTTTTTCTCAACAAAAAGATGTTTCACATTTCATGGGGACGCAACACATACGCTATCTAATCTTCATTTGGAAGATTTGGATATTGAAACAGAAGGAAGTTTGCCCCACCTTCGCATTTCAATTATGCACAATTGTGTCCGTTTAATACTGTTGTTGTCTCAATGGTTTACACATTTTGAGTCTAATATAGCACAAATTGCTTAAATTCTTTCATACACAAGCACATACACACAGAAAATTTGTTTTTCTGTCAGAATGTTCATAGAATTACCTTGTGTTATTCGATGATTGAATGGAAGACCTGGGGAGTGAACATCAATACAACTCCTTATACCGTACATTTGTTGTACTAAGTAGCTTCGTGCTGCTTACAGGCATTTCTAACTGATTCATTTGTTGATTCATGGTTACATTCTTATTTTTCTGAATTTGAAAAGATTTAGATGAATACATTTATGAATTGACGGATGTTTTGGATACTATATGGAAAGTTCAGATACGGAAAGAGGTCAAAAATGGGTCATGACATTTCTTGGAGAAAGTTTTGATGATTTCTATGCTCTACATCATCAAAAAGGGGGAGAAATAATTTCAAGAAATGTTGTCTGGAGAACAGTTTGTGATAGTTACGGGGAGAAAGTGTAACACCCGGAAATTCTCAAGGTAAGTATTTATTTCCTTTAAATGCATTAAATGTACCTATGTGAGTATATGAGCCTTTGTATGTGTTTTATGATAATTGATATGTTGAAACGTCGTATAATCTGACTTACCGTCCTTAACTGTTCAAACCTCGCGCTCGTTATCGAAACTGGTCAAATTTCAGGATGTTGGGAGTCTGGTGCGACTGTGACTCGCGATTGTGACATGGTCACTCTCGCGGTGTCACTATCGCGAGCAATGTACCGTGGATCGGGGAGCCCGCGCGACTATGACACGCGATTGTGACATTGTCACTGTCGCGGTGTCAATGTTGCGGGAGATGTACCGAGAGTGGGGGACTTCGCGCGATTGTGACACGCGACAGTGACCATGTCACTATCGCCGGGCAAGGTCACGAGCGGGTGCAGGGGTTTTAAATGAATTCCAATCTAATTTCCAATCTCATTAATCTCAAACACTTTCTTCTCTTGGCGATTTTGGAAGATCCCAAACCCTAACCCTCATAAATATGATTCTTTGGTGGTTGAACCTTCATTGCTAGCATTTATTGTCATCCAAGGAAAGTTTCTAGGGTTTCTTCAAGACAACTTCTCATCTTCAAGTTCATCCTCCAACATCTAGGGTTTTCATCTTTTCTAGGTTTTGGTCCAAAACCTAGATAGTGAGTTACTAAACCTTTGTTAAAACTAGATACACATCATAATCTTCTATTTGTTATTTTTTCTCTATGTGTTCAAGTATTTGAGATTTCTTGATGAAAATAATTGGAAATATAGATATTGGTGATATGCTATGTTTTATGTTATGGGTGCCATTACTTGGGGCTTTTCTCTTGGATACACAATGGGAGTAACTTGATATAAAATGTACGCATGTATGGGTATTATGATGGTTTTAGTTGGAATACCACTTTGGTGACATATTTATATGCATGATGAATATAAGTGTCATTTGGGTCTTTTGTTGGACTTCATGATGATAGGATGGAAATATTGTACCCGTAGTTGGTATTGAATTATGTTGGGTTGAAATACACCTAAAGGACCTCCTATATGCGTTATGTGGACGAACCAAGTCAGTACACTAGGAGGATGTAGTATTGGGTGCCACTGTGATGGTATGTGCCTAGACCTCCGCCATTCGGGGAATTTTCTTTGCGATAGTCTTCGGGTGTGTCGGGCCTTTCGGGTGTTCCTTGTTAAGGGCATCAAGGTATATCGACTCTTGGGTGGGACTTGATTGGTGCTTTGGGTCTCCCATAATGACTCCACATATATTGAACACTGGTTAACTGCTGATAAGAATTGTAATTGTTCATGCATGCTTATTATTGTACAACTCACTAGGCTTTTTGGCCTAACATTTGTTTGGTGTCGATGTGTATCTCAGGTTCTAGCGGCGCCGGTTCTAAGCAGGCTTAGTTGCTTTGGGTGAGAGCTTGGGGATTTTGCACTTGAACGTATTATGCTTATGGAATGCACTGTTGGGCTTATAGATGACAACCCTTTTGTAATCTCTTTTCTAGTTGTAGAAATTAGATTAGTTGGTTGTTAATTTATTGTCCGTTTGAGTTACAATTGTGATTAAACATGTTGGTTATTTATATTCCCCATTTTTGGGAGGCTCTTGCTATGGCAATTTCAGTATACCTTGGGTCCGTTTTTCGGATTTTTGTTATCCCTATTTTTAGGGTGTTACAGAAAGTAATCAAGAGGTGACAGAATTTTGAAAGTTCAATTTCAGAAATATGGGGAGAATGTTCAGAATGAAAAAGAAAGTTCAAAAAGTTCTGAAAGATTAATGAAATTTGCTGAAATTTTTCTTTGAAGATTATTTGATGAAGAAAAGTGAGTTGAATCTGAAGATAATTTCTTTTCTGAAGTCTGAAAGAGGTTTTCATAACCTTGGGAGAGATTGTTAAAGTTCTTGAAGAAGATAAAAACAGACTTTGGAGGAGATTGTGAAAATTTGAATATATTCCAAAGAAAAGGGGATGTTTATCAAAGATTTTGAAGAGATTCTTACAGAAAAGAAAAGGGGAGATTGACTTTGAACAAATTTACTCAAAAAGGGAGATTGATTTTCAAAGGAGAATTGTTTGTCAGAAACATAAAGAGGGAGATTGTTCCATGATGTTGAATTTCTTTTTGAATCTAAAGGGGGAGCTAAAATGCTTATTCTTGTGAAGATGATCTTGAATTCAAAGGGAAAGATTGTTAATGCATATTTGTTGGATCCAAGATCATTTAGTTTGAAAGTCAAAGGTCCAAGTCAAACTCTCAAAAAGCAAATTCAAAGTCAAAGCATGTTAAGAGGAAAGTCAAAGTTTTCTAAAGTCAAAGCTAGTTTAATTGTTAGTTTTGCTTGTGTTTTGTCTTTGTAAGCTTGTAGGTATAAAAGCTTTTTTTTTGTAGAATCTTGTAGCTAGAAACACATATATTGTGAGTTTAGAGAGAGAAATATTTTGTATTGAGAGAATTTGTATCTGTCGATTCCAAGATTTATTAAATGGCATTTGGCATCTAAATAGAGTTATTATCTTGTTGATTTGCACATCTAGGGACTATCACTATGTAGGAAGCAACGGGCGGTGTCCCTGCCATAAAGTTTAGAAGAAATATTCTGCAATATAAAATTAAAATCATTAATCTTACTAGAAGCCCTTCCTCTAGGAAAACGAGTCCAGTTCCAATTCCACACCCCATCGTCGTTCCAAGACCTACAGACAAAAACCTTAGCATCCTTGTTTCCATCCGCCCGAAAAACCCTAGGGAATTAATCACAAAGTCTAAAATTACCAACCATTTATCCAACCAAAAAATGGATTATTTCCCTTCCCCAATGTTTTTACCAAAAAAGAACATAAATCTAACACCTAAACCATCAATATCCTTCCCTGCTTTCAAAATTCCAACCCAGTGTAAATATACATTTACTTTCAGTATGGTCTTTTTACAAGTAATAAAAATGGTAATGTTACCAAATATCGTTCTACGTAGATTAGGACTTCAGAGTTGTAGAGAGTGAAAGACGAGAAACACCAAATTCGAAGTACGAATTCGAGGAATAATTTCGGGATTGTTTTACTTTAGATTTGGAATTATATAGGTAGTATGGATGTAAATTTCTTCTTAATTAAATAAAGAATGACCAATGGATGCTTTTAATGCAACATAATTATGCTATAGCATCCTCTAGCAAAGAGTTGTCATTGCATCCTTCAGCATCAATCATCTTTATTTTTTTGCGAGTTGTTACACACATATTATTCCAAAGTTTAGGAGTATGTTTATAATAGACGCATTTATCGTATCCCTGTGTATAATTTCATTATGTGTGGTAAAAAACAAATATGTGTAAGTTATATGAACCAAGTACGCATTCCTACACCACTTTGATAAACGCTTTCAAGTTTATTTTTGCATCATCTCGGTTGGTTTTGTTTTAGTTGAACACAATTTTAAGTCTCAAGTACAAATAAACACTTTATTAGATGATCAACTAATTTACAAGAATTAATCTGCACAATGACCTTCTGTTGTGAGGTTTATACAAACTCAAGGTTCATGCAAACAAATCTCATTGCAAGTATACACTTTGATCTATTGTCGTCCCTTAACAAGTAATAACGGTAAAAATGCCGAATATCGATACACAAGGACTTGTAAAAGTTCTTCAAAAATCCAATTTTTAAAAGACAACTTCAGATGGCAAAATCGTGGAAATTTTTTGTGTATGAGTTATTGTTGGTCCTTGAATACAATGACTTACACAAGTTGTGTTTGTATTCTACCTCCCTTCTACAAACACATCTTGTGTAAGTCATTGTATTCCACGACCAACAAGTGCAACAATTCATTGGTTTGTCAAAAGTTGACACTTTTGTTGCTTTTTCTGTGCTGCTGAAAAGATTAGATTGTATTCCAGGACTAACAAGTGGATTGGTTTGTCATCTACCCGAAAGAAGATTAATACAAGATAAAGTCAACTAATAGTCTGACAAATACTACTACTAGCAATCCATATTTTGGAATGCAAACTTGTTCATCAAGGCTTGGATCATCAACTCTCCCAAACTCTCATCTTAGTATGGGAACATGACCAGCATGTTAGCCAAAGTAAGTTATAAAGCACTATTTTATTGGTGACATACTTTCTTTACTGTTCTCTCTGCATACGAAAGGATGAGATGGGTTAAAAAATGTCTACATCAACTACAAAGGATTAAATGAAAAGTACAAGCGTCAACAAATCAGATGAAGATACATGTTAAAGTTGGAAGATAACACTTAATGCAATGGTGGCTATAAAACGTCACCCTTGTCATTTGTTGCTACTCACCCGTTTTGAAAAAAACTTCTTAGTGATAGTTTCTTAGACAAAATTGACGTCGCCATCTGAAGGACTATCACATTACATCAGATATGAAAGATTATATTCTTCCTTCACTCTATCAGTGTTAGCAAATTTGTCACCAAACAGATTGATTAGGATCAAGTCTTACCTTCCTAACTTTTGCAACAAATATGTAATTCTTTGTTTTAATACAAAATATAGAATTAAAAGTGAACATTTTTTGCGTTTGTATTCAACCCCCATTCTACAAACGTATCATGTGTAACTCATTGTATTCCAAGACCAACAGTTATGAGATAAAGATATAAATTGTAAAAGAAGAAGCAAATGTCCAAAGATTTGTTAATACAAAAATAAATGATCTTGTAGAAAGGTGCTATAGCACCACTGGATAGTCCTATAGTACCACAATAATATTGTCATAGTTTACCACATATCGATTTAGACAGCCTCGCAAGATTTCATACAGGCTCACTGCTACCGATACGACTTTATTTGTGTTACACTTCACAAAACCTAGCATAACACAATATTACCTTCCTACATCGAATGAGTATAACACTTGTCATGTATTATAACTATCTATAGCCTTCCCATATCAAAACATGTTTTCATAAACCGCAAACCATGTCATGAAAGTTCTAAATTGCACGGTGCGGTGTAAGCGATTTATGTTGTTTACACGAACGCCCCTAAATTATCCACAAACAAAAGATAAAGATAGAAAGGAAAATTGTTGATCCCAATAATGATGTTCTTTACTTGATGGACCTTTTACTACACACAAATTTAGTAATATGAGTGCGGAAGCGTTTTTAGTATGTAGAAAAGTAGTGCATGCAAGGTAGTAGACACACAAGCAATCAACAAACAGAATCGTAAAATATAATAAGAATTTCACTCAAGAAACTGTTTCATTGATTTTCTTAAGAACACCAAGAACATGCACTGGTGTGTGCAAATATTCTCAGGGAAATACAATCTCTATTCAGACTAGTGTGTGTGCTCGCATGCAAAACTCAAAGGTGGTGCTCCTATAATATACAAGGAGGATGCACCCCGTAGTACAAGACAAAGGCTGACATTCCATAAACGGAATGCCACCTGGAAAGTAAAACCATCGTGTGCCGCTCCAAGGTGATCTGGAAACCTTCGTACAGCAGGCGTCACGTGATCTGCATGTGACCTTGTCTTGAACTGAGTTTGCTAAAAACGTAGAAGTCTCCATAGGATAGCCGTCACAGAGGCTCTGTGAGTGATCACAGAGGCTCTGTGATCTGAAGAGCATTATCAGGTTTCGTGTCCTCTGGTAGAGTGTCGACAGATGTCTTCTGAGATTGCATCTTCTGTGGAGCACTTAGATGTTCTGAGCGAACTTCTGCAGTTTCCATACTTAGCCTATTTTTCAATACTTCTATATATTATGATTGGAGCTAACAATCTCCCCCTAAGTATTGAAAAATAAAGAAGTGAAAATTTGGGAGCTTGGCTAAGTTAGAAACAAAAAGAGGTGAAAGGAAATCAACCTCTGTCTACTTACTTTCATTAAAAAAAATCCCAGAAGGCAATTTCATTTTCTAAAGCTTGAAGAAATGTCCAGTCCATTACATTACAAGACCAAGAAATGCGAGATCAAAGTATTCTGAAGACATGCTGATTTCAGATAAATTTTCTGTGAAGATACTTTGCTAAAGCATTCTGAGCTAGAGAAAGAGATTGCATCTTCTGAGCTGAAAAAGAAGACTGAATTGCTAAAATTTTTTTAAGTAATGATCTTGATCCAAAGGGGGAGATTGTTAGATCGCATATCTATTTGATTCAAGATCATCCATTCTGAAGATCCAATCTGAAGCTAAAGCCGGAAATTAGGCATCTACTCTGAAGATTCAAGACCATCCATTCTGAAGATTCAAGATCATCTATTCTGAAGATTCAAGATCATCCATACATGATAGCCAGGATTGTATGGCTCGACTGATCTGGGCTTCCAACCTTGGACGTTAGGCATCTGTTCAGAATAGAAAAAAGCACGTTCCATAGAGGGGGAAGGTTCTGTCGTCTGAAGTTTGTTCTTTTGGTTATTGGGACTGCGTATCCAATGAACCGCAAAAACTCCAAGAGTTCTTCCTCTGTAGGTTCTTCTGAGAATTTTCGAAGGTTGAGGTCTTCCTTGGTGGGGAGTTCGAAGACATCTGACAATTTCCTTCGACTGATGCCCAAATCCAATATTTTTGTTGTCGAGGGATGGGTTGCATACCCAATTATACAGTGTCCATATCCATCCATCTTGGCATGTCGAGAACTTAGCCAAAACTGTTGGATGTATGATTCAGGGATGTCGTTTCTCCTCATAGTTAGGGTTTTGACCAGGAAGTGGTTTTTGAGGATCTTGATCAGAGGTTCAGCTTCAGTAGGGAATCCAGAAGGGTTCAAGGTGACGAAGTGATTATTGGGTTTGTTGTTCACTTGGGTCAAGTGATAATCATGCCTAGTAAAGGAAAGCATTCTGCTTGTGAGAACTTTTTCTTGACCAACAGAGTTCGAATCAGCTTTTTGTGCTTTAGAGTGAAGAGATTTGTTGGAGTTCTTAGAGCCATTGGAGTTCTTGGAAGAGCTGGAGTGGGAAGCCATTGTTGAAACAGTGAAAGATACTTGCACAGGATTTCTTGAGAGCAAAAAATTGCAGGTAAAAAGAAAAGAAGAGGTATAGAAGGTTTTATATACTGAGAGGGGTGAAAAGAATTATCGGTAAAAAATTGATGTTTGAAATCTGTTGATCCAAACTCTCTCAGTGATTTGATAACGACCCTCTTCTATACTTAGTGAAAATTACGTTTTAATATGTATTAGTGTTTCACCATCAGCGATCAGACTGAGTCTGTTCAGTTATCGCTGATGACCTTTCTTGTAAACATTTCATATGTATTAGTGTTTCACTATCAGCGATCATACTGAGTCTGTTCAGTTATCGCTGATAGTTTCTGATGTAAACAGTTAACGTAATCCCAGAAGACAAGTTTCGCGTCAACAAATGTTCATAGCTGAATCGAAGACGAAGCTGCTGAACAAAGACAAGTCTACTAGTGATCTGATGCGGATATCAGTGAAGCAAAGACAACTCTACTCATACGCGAAGAAACCTGAGGAAAAGCTTCAGTGATAGCTGAACTTCTTTGTATCTCTGAAGGAAGAGATATTCAGCGATCAAACGATCACATAGCTTATGCCTCAAGTCTCCTTTTGTATTACCTTGCACAACCAGTACGATGTGTCAGAACGGACATGCCTCTGCCACAATTCGTACAACAAATCTGTCAACTACACTGTTCATGATACGGCCGAAAGCATGTCTCCCAAAAGTCAGACTTCCAAAGCCAATCACTAAATGACACGTGTAAAGTACTCTGCCATGCATTTAATGCATAGGGTATAAATAGAAAGATTACCACTTCATCTGAAGAGTGTGCTCACCTCTAGCCTTCATCTTTCTATCTTATGGAAACCCTTGTTTTCTATACTTCTCCAATCCCATTCTCTATATTCTTGTGCAACCATCTTAGTGTTTTCTTAAGTTTGTTTAGATTGAGTTATACTTAATCTTATTCCGCAACAGACTTGTAAATTGTGTTTGATTTATCAATAAACAATTTATTAAACTTTAAATTATGTGTTTGTATTCAACCCCCCCCCCCTTCTACAAACTTGTTAAGCACCTCCGGGACCAACAAGTGGTATCAGAGCAGACTGTTTAATCTGATAAACAAGATCTTGCTTTATTCTCTTCCTTGCTATTCTAAAATGGCACTTAACACAAACACAAACTACTATGATAATGGTTCACTTTCTAAACCTCCTCGATTTAGCAGAGATAACTTCTCTCTCTGGAAAAATCGAATGATGCTATTTCTTGAAGGTGCAGATCCCACTATACCTGAGTACGTAGCAAACGGACCCTATGAAACTGTCCAAATCATAGCTGCCGTTCAAGCTACTGCCACCACTCCATTTATTCCTGAACGCTATATTGCTAAGGAAATCAGACGATTGAGTGATGAAGACAAAAAGAAGGTTGGTATCGATGCAAGGGCAAAGACCATTATCTCTATGGCTATGCCTGATGAAGTTTTCCATTCCATCATGCATCTTAAAACTTCTAAAGAAATGTGGGAAACCATATGTGTTCAATATGAAGGCACCACTGAAATCCAAGAGACTCGAAAGATTAACTTGGTAAGACAGTATGAAAGTTTTATCGCTGGTAAGAATGAATCTCTCTCTGATGTTCATCAGCGGTTTAACTGCTTAATCATTGATCTAAGAACCGTTGGTAGGACCTATTCTAATTCTGAGGTCCTAACAAAATTCTTAGAATGTCTTCCTGAATACTGGGACAGTTACTCAATCTGTCTCAAGCTGACAAAAGACTTCAATTCTCTTTCTCTCAGCACCTTGTATAGAATATTGCTTAACTATGAGCAATCAAACCTTTTGAGGAAGAATCTTATAAAAGATTCTAAAGACTCCAAAAGCACTCCTGTTGCTTTAGTCTCTTCAGAGATAATTCCATCTCAGCGATCTACTCTCACCATCACTGAGTTAGATTCTGAATCTGAGGATCTATCAAACACTGATCTTTCAGAGTTTGATGAGTCCTTAGCACTCTTGACAAACTCTTCCAAGAGATTTGCAAGAAAGAGCAATTTCAAAAGAAATAAGCCTCTCTCTCTCACTGAGAAGCCAAAAGCAACACCTGTTGATAAGGCTACTGCTACTTGCTTTAACTGTGAAAAGATTGGACACTTTGCAAGTGAGTGCAGGTCGAAGAAAGTCTTCAAACCTTCTACCTCTAGAAGATCCAGCGATGACAAATACCTTAAGCTGAAAGAGAAATATCAAAATCTGAAAAGCTACAAGCAAAAAGGTAAAGGTCTCATCGCTGAAGAACACGACTGGGCTGAATCTGAAAAATCAAGTTCTTATAAAGAAGAAGTCGCTAATCTCTGCCTCATGGCTGAGATTAAAGAAGAAGTGGAAGAACCAACTGAAACTTCTATGAGTTATATATCATCTCAGGTATCTATCTCTACAAATCCCTCTCTACCTGAATCAGAGAGAAGTCGCGCAGTTGATGTGCTGACGATTGATCTTTACAATGCTCTAAACGGAAAATCTCTAGCTGAATGAAAAAACAATGATTTAACTGAACAGCTGGAAAAATGCCATGAAAAGATCAGAGAACTGACTCTTTTAGAGGAAAGTTTGAAAGATCAAGTTGTTGTAAATAAAATTATCAGCATAGAACGCGAACAAGCCATCGCTGCTCTAAAAGCAGAAAAGGCTACTGTTGAAAAATGGTGTAATTCCTTAACTAAGATCACTGAGATAATAAATGCTCAAACTCCTAGCGGTGATAAAACCGGTCTTGGTTTTTGGAAACCACAGGATGAGCCTAAAGAAGACTGTTCCATGCTTAAGTTTGGAACTTTTGTCACTTCTATCTCTGACACTTCTTATAATCAGTTTTATCCTTCTTCTTCTAATTCTATCCCTGAGGAAAAATCCAAAGGCTCTAAGTCTGCGGATAAAGGAAAATCCATTTTCCATCCTCAGAAGGGTACCAACAAAGCAAAGCTGAAAGTTCCTTCTAAACCTTCAGCGAATCAATCGTCTAGCTCCGTGATAGAAATCTTTGATCCTTGTCCTCCAAAGCTAAAGATTGATCTTAAGTCGAAGAGATATGAAGAAATAAAAATTCCTCCCAGATCTCGTGAGAAAAGCATTCTTGGAGCTGGACCCGCTCATCTTAAATTCTCAAAACCTTCTACTTCTAGTCCAAAAACCACATTAAAATTTAGAAAATGTTATCACTGTGGATTTACTAACCATATTGCAAGCAAATGTCCAACTGCCACTAAAGCTGATAAAACAGCTAAAGTGAAGATAAATGCCTCTAAGGTTGAGAAGATCATCAAAGCTGAAAAATCTACCAAGGTGAAGAATACCACTAAGTTTAAGAAATTAACCAAAGTGAAGATTACCACTGAAGCTGAATCTTCATCTGCTGTGAAGATTTCTGAACCTTCCATCTCCACTAACCCCAAAGGACCCAGTGAAAAATGGGTACCAAACAAAGCTTAATCTTCCTTATGTTTGCAGGGATCAAAGGGCATTTGGTATCTCGATAGTGGATGTTCTCGTCATATGACAGGACAAAAAGACCTGCTCACTGAATACAAGGAAGAGAAAGGTCCCTCTGTGACCTTCGGTGGAAATGAAAAGGATATACCCGAGGGTTTGGTGTCCTTAGAAATGGGACAACTACCTTCAGAAGAGTCGCTTATGTAGATGGACTGAAGCACAATCTTCTGAGAATCAGTCAGCTATGTGATAAAGACTATGAAGTTCGCTTTTCCAAGAAAGCATGTTCAGTGGTAAATGAGAAAGGAAAACTTGCCCTCAGTGGTTATCGTAGAGAAAATGTCTATGTAATATATATGGACTCTACTATCACTGAAAACATATGTTTTCTCTCTAAAGCCTCTACTGATGTCAACTGGCTATGGCACAAAAGGCTCTCTCATCTAAATTTCAAAACCCTGAATTCTCTCTCTACAAAGGAACTGGTTTCTGGTCTTCCTTAGCACTCATATGCTAAAGAATCTCTCTGCTCAGCATGTGAAAAAGGAAAACAGACAAAGGCTAGTTTCAAGTCTAAACAAGTTTCCTCAGTGACAAGTCCTCTTCAGCTCTTACATATGGATCTGTTTGGCCCTGTCAACATCCAATCAATAGCTGGAAAGAAATATACGCTTGTCATTTTAGATGAATACTCTCGCTACACCTGGGTTATCTTTCTTCGCTGCAAGAGTGATAGTCCAGAAGAACTAATATCATTTGTTAAAAAGATGGAAGTGCTGAATAATCTCACTGTTCGTTCAATAAGAAGTGATCATGGAACTGAATTCAAAAACAATTCTCTGAACATTTTCTTCGAGAACAAGGGAATCTCTCATAACTTCTCTTCAGTAAGAACACCTCAGCAAAACGGAGTCGCTGAAAGAAGAAACAGAACAATCATTGAAGCTGCTAGATCAATGCTCAGTGATTCTCACCTCCCTACTCAAGTTTGGGTTGAAGCTGTAAACACTGCATGTTTTACTCAAAACAGATCGCTGATAGTAAAGCGATTTGAAAAGACAGCTTATGAACTTTTTCATGGAAGAAAGCCTTTTATCAGCTTTCTTCATATCTTTGGTTGTCAGTGCTTTATTTTAAACAACAAAGATCAGCTTGTAAAGTTCGACCCAAAAGCTGATGATGGAATATTTCTAGGATATTCCTCCATCTCCAAAGCCTACAGAGTTTTCAACAAAAGAAGACAATCTGTGGAAGAAACCATTCATGTCACCTTTGATGAAACTCGCTCAGCAAATTCTAAACCAATCGCTGACAATGAAGAGTTAAATGCTTGGATGTTTTCTCACTATAGAGAAACAAAACCTTTCTTCTCAAACCATCAGCATTCAGATCCTCCAGCTGCTGATGATGATCCAAACATCATACCTCCTAATGCTGAATCCAACTCATGGATCTCAGCAGAGCCTCTAAACACCTTACTTCCATCAGATCCATCTTCGTCTGAACACCTCTCAGAAAACAATGGTTTGTCTGACACTCAACAACTAATCGCTGATGAACCTCAAGCTTCTTCATCGGTGAACATTCCCATGAAATGAGCGATCATGCTCCTGCTCAGCGATGGACCAGAGATCACCCTATAGATCAAATTCTTGGTGATCCTGATGCAGGTATTCAGACACGAGGAAGTTCAGGTAATATCTGTCTCTTTATCAATTTTATTTCTTTAATAGAGCCAAAGAAGGCTAATGATGCCGTCAGAGATCCAAATTGGGTCAGCACTATGCAAGAAGAGCTGACTGAGTTCTCTCACAACAAAGTTTGGAATCTCGTTCCTAGTCCATCTGACAAAACTGTTATAGGCACCAAATGGGTGTTTAGAAACAAGTTAGATGAACATGGAACTGTAACCCGCAACAAGGCTCGACTTGTTGCTCAGGGATACAGATAAGAGGAAGGCATAGACTATGATGAAACCTTTGCCCCTGTGGCCAGGCTCGAAGCAATTCGACTATTCTTAGCCTATGCAGTCTATAAAGACTTCATTGTTTATCAAATGGATGTAAAATCAGCGTTCCTAAATGGAAAGTTGAATGAAGAAGTCTATGTGGAACAACCTCCAGGGTTCTATGACCCTAAGTATCCAAATTATGTTTATAAATTGGATAAGGCTCTCTATGGTCTAAAGCAAGCCCCTCGTGCTTGGTATGACACTCTCTCATCTTTTCTAATCTCTGAAAATTTTGAACGTGGCAAAATTGATAATACATTATTTTTCAGAAACATAAAAGGTCATATTATTCTTGTACAAATATATGTCGATCACATCATATTTGGTTCTACTAACCCATCTCTATGTACTCGCTTCGCTGAAAGAATGAAGAAAGAATACAAAATGAGTATGATGGGTGAGCTGACATATTTTCTTGGTCTTCAGATTAAACAATCTGACAAAGGTACTTTTATCAGCCAAGGTAAGTATGTTAAAGACATGCTGAAGAAGTTTGATTTAACACAAACTTCAGCGATTAAGACTCCTATGGCACCTCCTCTGACACTAAACAAAGATCCATCTGGAAAACCTGTTAATGTCACTGCCCATAGAGGAATGATAGGCTCCCTGTTGTATCTTACAGCGAGCCGACCTGACATTATGTACTCTACTTGTTTATGTGCACGCTATCAACCTGAACCCAATGAATCCCATCTGATCGCTGTTAAGCGAATTTTCAGATATCTGAAAGGAACTCCTAACCTCGGTCTTTGGTATCCCAAAGACTCAGGGTTCGATCTTACAGGATATTTCGATAGTGATTTTGCAGGTTGTAAACTTGATCGAAAGAGTACCACTGGTGGATGTCAACTCCTAGGAGGAAAGCTGGTAAACTGGACGAGCAAAAAGCAAAATTCAGTGTCCACTTCCACAGCTGAAGCTGAATACGTAGCCGCTGGAAGTTGTTGTGCTCAGGTCTATGATAAGTAGTCGATTAGGAGAACTGCTATGTCACTACAGGGTATACCGCTGGATCAATGGGATCCCAATCTCGATTTCCTAGGTATACTTGCCCTGTTCAGTAACTGAAGCTACTTTGAGGAGGCATAGATAGTATAATCAAGAGGATTAGGCATGAGCATACAAAATCAGAAGAGTTGCTCTTTGGAGAGCACAGTACGATGAAAGTTGTAAGCCTTTTAGGCTTAGTCACGTCTCCCCAGATAAGGAAGCAAAGCACTCCTAGGAATTGAAGAGAGAACAGCCCTGTGAGGGGCCCCATCGTATCCACCGGGCTATTGATCGAGTCCGGGAAACAACGAGCTACTATCATTTCTTCATTATAGATTGAGATCTTCTTCGAATGATCGGTGCGGCGGTTAGGCATCCTTAGACGAAAGAGTGGTCTTTCAGGATTGGAGTAGGCGATGACTGGCTGAGAGGCGGATACGATTTAAAGGCAAGATAAATTGAATATCGATGGAGGTGCATTGCCGATGTGGCACGAAAAGGAAATCCGATTTCGGTAAGACTTGATCTGAATCGTAGTCAGTGATTCGCTGGCCACTAGATCCAGGGATCCCACCTTATTTTCCATAACTTACTTGGAAAATGGAAACTCATGCCTTTCCTTAATCAGTTACTTGCCTCCTTCTGCTACTATTGATTCAATTCCATGCTTGTTGCTTTCATAGAAAAAGGGCTTGGCATTTCACTCCTTGCAGAGTTCCCCAACAGCATAGAGCAGACTTCTTGGCAGATCATGCCATGAATGTTTTCGAACGTGCAAGATAGGGCCAGCTAGGCGAGCAGGGTCAAGAAAGAAAAAAAGTCGTAGGCAGAGATGACTGACTAAGGCAATCTCATCTGAAAGCTCAAGCTCAACTTGCCGGTGTGGGCTGCCTGCCCCGTCCCGAATAGACGAACAGACCCTTGGCCCGCTTAGAAGTGGATTCGAACCGCGAGTGAGAGATTGGGAAAAAAAGAGGTAGGCCTCCTGGTACCTCGACATCTTCCATTTTTTCTAACCAAGACAAAGATGGATCCTTCTCAGAGGTTGCGACATTGAATGATCGGAAAAAGCACTATAGACGATGGATGTTCGACTTGCATGTGTTAAGCATATAGCTAGCGTTCCTTCTGAGCTATTCCATTCCATTTTTCAGCTGGACAGAAAAGTGCTGCTTGATTCCTTCTTAGTTAGTTTTGACTCTTTGGCACCTTAGATAAATTCCTTTACCTAGGGGATCAAGTGGTAGTTGATAGATAGCTAGTTAACTTCCTCTCCTGCCTTCTGAATTAAAGCGAGCTTAAAATAACCACTCCCTCGAGGGGCAAATTTTTCATTTTAGTAGCAACAGAGTGCCCGGTGCTGGAAAGTCGGAAGGACTAGCATTCACGTGGGTAGCAGGCAGAAGGTATGGGACGACCAGTTCACCATGGAAAGCGAATTCGATCCTATAGTCGTCTTCTTTGTTCGAGAAATGCAGGAGCGATTCACCTGATCGACATTAAGAGTTCGCTCTCCAAACAGCTCCACTCCGACCCCGTCCTTGGCCTCGAGGAGTGGTGAGCAGCACGGAACTTGAATCAATCTTTTGGCATATCTTGGAATCACATCCAGCAGTGGTGGGAACAGCTCGCAAAATCGAGCTATGTGGAGCGATAAAAAAAATGGGATCTATTGAGAACCGTGTGAACGGAGAGTGGGCAGAAGGTCCGCGGGATCAATTGATAGACATTTTTTTTGAGGAAGAGAATCCAGGATGAACGCTTTTTTCATTCGCTATGCGCACTTCCGAGCTCTAACTCCTTACTTTCTTTCCCACCGTAGAACTCCAATCGAAGAGTCCAGCTCCAAGTACGCGGTCCAAGCACAGCTAAATGCACAGAGACAACAGAGCACCCGGAATCAGCAAGCCATCCAGGGGGCCAAAACTAGGGTTCCAAACCTTTCTCTAATAAGAAGGTAAGCTTTCAAGCCCCTTGACTTTCTATTAGATTAGTTTAGTCAGAAGGTTGAGAAGTCGTACGCCCGGTTCACCAGGTTCTACCACTGCTTGTAACTGATATGAAATCGGAAGACAGTAAGTTGGACGAGGAGCTCATGTACCACAGAGTGGGCAAATGCTCCCCTCTTTCAAGAGACTGTTTCTGTTCTTGTTTCTTTAGTCACATTCGTTGGGCTTCCCTCTTCGGGTCCCGGGAAACGAAGTACGCTTTGGTGAGCGAGAAGCAGCCAGGTATAGGGGCCTAGAAGTGCCCACTACTACACCACACTACACTTGGCTCGCGGTGAAGGGTTCCCGTTGCCCATGATATGGTAAGAACGGAATGGAAGGGAAAAAAAAGTCTTAGGAGCGCTGGCCGCCATGGCCCAAACGAAAGTCAAAAGACTTCTAGCTCATAGTTCAAGCCTGGATGCGGTTTTCTGAGTTCTGAGATGTGAGCATGGGCAGTCGGTCTAGGCACAAGGGGGAGCGTACCAACCAAGACATAGTTTATGCGCCGCTAATGTAGCGGCTTGTCGAGCATTTGCCCCTTTGTTGGCTCTTCGAGACAAAAGCACTCATATGAATGGTGCTAATTCCCATGCGGTTTTCTGAGTTCTGAGATGTGAGCATGGGCAGTCGGTCTAGGCAACCCTGCTGGAAGTGCTTTCTAGATCCAATCTCCTGGTCCAACTCTATGTTGATAAGAAAAAAGAAAATCCCCTAAGAAGAGGGACATCGTAAGATGTCTCGCCCGAATGAATTAGTTGGTCCTTCGATTGCGAAGGGCTTTTTTTCCGGTTTTCAATTCCTCTCCGGCGAGGTTTGAACTTATGATTCACCTCCGAATAATGAGTAGATAGGGAAGAGCTTTTTATTTTTCTCTTCATAGAAGACTGGTTGCTTGTTTCCACTCATTGAAGATTCTATCTACAAAAAAAGGTCAGAAGGGGGTCAGCCAAACAGCGGTCCACTTTTATCTTAGCCCCCAGCCATGCTATTCAATAATATTATAAAAATGGCAGCGTAAGGTAACAACTAGTATTGAAAGCAGCTTCTTGCTTTTTTTTCCTCTTTGGCTTGACTACTCATTTCCTTTTGCCGAAGTTCGTTCCATTCTGCCTGGATCCGGTAACTCTTCTCACCTCCTGGGCGAGACAAGCTACCTTTAGCTTCCCTCTTCGGGAGCCTGCGTCCCGGCGTTTTTGTGCAATAAACCCCTTCGCGCCTTCGAAAAGGCTTTAATTAAAGTGGATTCGGGAATGGGTGCGTCCTCTCAGCTACTATTAGACTATGACCTTCAGCTATCAAAGATTCCAATCTATTGCGACAGCACTAGTGTTATCGCTATAGCAAATAATCCAATGCTACATTCAAAGACGAAACACATAGAGATCAGATATCACTTTATCAGAGATCATGTGATGAATGGTGATATTGAACTTCATTTCATCCCCACTAACTATCAGCTTGCTGATTTATTCACCAAACCTCTTGATGAGACAAGGTTTAACTTTCTCATCAGTGAGCTTGGAATGCTGAATCTTGAAGAATAAATCTTCATTGTTCATGCATTATGTCAGTGATTAAAAGTTCCCTTTATCAATTAATCTCTGAATAAATATCTGACTCTCAGGTATGTTATCTCACTCTCTACAACTGAATCTTCATTCAGATAAGATATTTTTCAAAATATAAACTTTAATCACTGAATTTTCTTCAAATGATTAAAAGCTTTTTGATAAACAAAATCTATCGCTGATATTTCTCTTCAGTGATCCTTCATACAAATATATCCCTATATTTCTATCAGGGATACTTTCCAAAAGAAAATTTATCTTTGACTTTTCTTCAGCGATAATTTCAAAAAGGACAAATGAAACATTTTTCTCTCTCCTATGATGTCATTTGAACCGACAGTCCATGGCATGCTTTTCTCTGACACGTTCGTCCGTTGCTATTCCATCCAATCAACTCCTTCAAACGTGTCCATGTCATGATGAGCATTTGTTTTCCCGCATCACTCTCTCTCTCTCTCTCCTACTCTCAAACGTATAAAAAGAATGTTTTTCCATTCTTATCATTTTACGCTTTCTGGAAATCTTTTTGAGCAAGAAATTATCTCTCAAGCATTCTCTCTCAAGCAATTTCAAGCATATGCATCATCCTCATTCAAGATCACCAGAAATGGCTCAATCCGCTCTTGTTGCTTCTAAGAACGTCAAGTTCGCCATCACTGACTCTGAAGTCTCCAAGAACAACCATCTTGGACGCCTAGACTTTGATGGAATCAAATACCCACACCTTGTGGATGCTGCTAAATTCCTGAAGCAATCTTGCATTGCTTACGCTCTAAATGTGGATCCCAAGCCATCCAAAACTCTACTCCAACAGTTTTGCTTCACAGCTGACGAATCCACCATCACCAACAAGAAAGGTGACCAGGTTCCTGCCATTTCTTTCTGCACTAACCTAGGACCAGGAATGATGACCGCTTTCAGCTTGAGGAAGGCTCTCAGGTTTCCTAACAAACCCAAGACTGGGTTTGACGCTCTGCCCACTGACGCTGAACTCATCCAGTTTCTAGATGCTATGGAGTATTGTTGGGACAACAAACCACGAAAAACCATCCCCAACAAGCGGCTGACTCTTATCAAGAAGGCGAACATGCCTTCTCAACTGAACTTTATCTTTTCTCACTTCATTCAGTGTATGAGTGGAAAAAGTGGTTCACTTGATCAGTCCAGCAAGGTTCAGCTCCAGATGGCCTACTCAGTGATCGCTGGTAAAAACTTTGACTTTGTCACCGCTATCTTTGACGATCTCAGGTCAAAGATAGAGAAGACGGAAAGGGATCCCAAGATCCCATATGTACGGTTCATCTGTGCATATCTGCAGTTTCTCTACGCCAACTCTTACCCCACTACTCCTGATGGCTCCTTCGCCAAAGTGGGTCAGCGTTCACTAGAGGTCAAAACGCTGGACAACGAGGTAAGTATCTCTACCCTACGCTCTCGTCTCTCTCTCCACACTTCTTCTACTTCAGCGGCCACGCAGGAGGTTCCTTCTTCTGCTATCCCTACCGCTACCACCGCTTCAAAACGCCCATCAGCTAGTTCCTTTGGTCCTTCGAAGAAGGCCAAAGTGACTAAAGAGACCATTACTCCTAGTTCAATGCCTGAGGTAGTTTCTCGACAAACTTCCTTGGATGATTTTGTGGGTCTCTCCTCCACATCTGCAGCTGTGATCATATCAACCGTGCCAGCGATCTCGGTCGCTGTCACAACAACAGTGACTCAACCTGAAATCTCAGTTCTTCAATCAACTGAGGTACCTTCTCAACCCCAAACTTCTTCTATCCCTGTTACTAGTCCTCCCATCTCTTTAGTCTATAACCTTTCATCTCACTTGCAGCAACCTCATGTTGCATTTTTAGGACCTGATGCTCAAACCTTTGAAAGAGACATGCAATTTTTCAAGATGTTTGAATCATCAGGTATACCTAAACCCGCCTATACCACTCCCATCTCTCTATCTAAGCCTGTTACTCAAAAACTAACTTTTATTTCAGGTCCTAGTTTGGCAACTGTTGACTCGAATGTCAACAGTTTGGGAGTCAAGGTGGATTCTCTCACCACCTCGCTCAACGAAACCACCAGCACCGTTAATATCACTGGTGAAGAGCTGAAGCAGTTGATAGACACCTGCTCCACCAAAGCTGAAGCCTCTCAAATCTCCTCACTTTAGGGAGAGCTTGTCCAAGTGAAGGACCCTACTCAACTTCTTCAGGGACGCTTTGATTCCTTAAGCAACGACATCCAGGGATTATCTGTGAAGATCGATTCCTGCACCTCTCTCCTTCAACAGGTCCTTGGGAAGCTGAATGAACCAGCTCCGACTATTTCCCCTTCTTTCACAGAGGTTGGTCGCGCCTCTCTGAACATAGCTGTTGAATTCATTCATCATGCTACTTCAGACATCCCTATGATTGAAGGACACTTAGAAAGTCTGTAGGCTGAAGTCCACAAGTTGGCCGCTACACAACCTTCCTCTCCAACCAAAGATCTCTCCCTAGATGATAATGACAAAGAGGGGGAGAAGGATGCTGAAGACAATAAAGAGGAGGAGGAAGCTGCTGCTGAGGTTCAACAGGAAGAACCTCCTTCTCATGTTGAGGGGGAGAAGGTTGCTGACAAAGCCCCTCCTTCTTTCAAAGACTTAGTCGAAGAAGAAGAAGAGGAGGAAGATGAAGAAGAAGAAAATCTTGATCTTCAAGATCAAGAGGAAGAGCAACCTCATCAAGAAGATGATGATGATGACGATGAAGAAGATCAGTCCTTATGGTGTTCTGCAGCCATCACATCTTCAGTGATAACTTCGAAAGAAGTTGTCACAGCAGGGGGAGTCATGAAACATCCTTAGGAACCCCTTCCCAAAGCAAATCCAAGGGTGCAGTTGTTGAGGGAAGCCTGAAGACAGTTTCACTATCTGAGGAGAATCCTTCTCAGTTATGCCTTTCACTTGTTCCCATATCCTACTATAAATTCCCTACCCCTGTTTTCTTCTAGCCTTTATCTTCCTTCTTCCCAAAATAAACACTAACTTTAATTCTTTCTATTTTCTGACAAGGCAGTTCTCTCCCCTGCTTAAGGGTAAAGAACTACAAATAATCCTAGCTCCCATAGCTAATGAAGAAATAATCCCAATCTCTGTAAATGAGATTGATGAAGAAGATGAAGAAGAATCCTTGCAACATCCAGGAAGGCCCTCTAGACCATCTCACTGGTCAGAGGAAGAGATGAAGAGAAGAATAGAGTTGATCTCTCATCTAGAGAAACAACGACTGAAGGTCCCTACTCAATCAACAGATCTAGAGTTCCTGACTGAAGCTGAAATCGAAGAATTTGTCAGGGCTGAGAAGCTGATAGCTGATTGTCAAAGAGATGCCTCTCTTGCTCTCAAAATTCAATCCTCTCTAATCAAAGACAAGAAGGTGAAAAACATACCAGTGGAAGTCCAGGATGCTCTATTGAAAGAGATTGAAGAGGAGGGCTCAAAAGAACTAGCGGTCAGCGATAACACAGTCGTTTGGTGCAAGCATAAAGTTGACTATCGCTCTGACCCAATGAAGATGGTAGCAGTTGTTATCTCAGGGAGAAAGAAGAAGGACAAAGCTTCTATCACTATGGAGATTGCCAGAGAGGATGGAAGCTGCAAGGCTATGTTCGTTTCAAAGCTGGAAAGCTTCGGCTACATGGAATGGCTTGAGTTCAAAGATGCGCTGAAGAAATCGAAGTCAATCTACAGAGGCTATGTTGAAGGGATAAATGATGCTCTCATCAACAGAGTCGCTGCAATCCTAAAGGTTCCATCTGCTCTTCCTTCTAAGCCAAAGCAAATCAAAAGAAAGCATGTCTCCTCCTCATCTGAAAATGTCGTTGTAATAAGAAATGAAACCTCCATCAAATTCTCAAGAGAAGCTTTGTTTGGTCCTCCTTCTGATCTTTCAGTTCTCGATCTATCTCTGCCCCCTGGTGGACCATATGTTGTAGGACAAGTACTTAAAGAACCTTTTGGAATCTTCTTCAGAGATGAGGAACAGCTCAGATTCCAAAGAGTCTTTGAGATTCCTATCTGTCCCCTCAGTCATCTGAAGGATCTCTTATGCTTATGGTGTGACTACTTCCCTTCAGCTGAGAAAATCAAAGCAATCATTAGCCAAGAATCTTTAGAGCGAAGGCAAAAAGGAGAAGAAATACCTGAGTATATGATCAATCCTCCAAAATCTTCTTTAGATAGATGATAGATTAGTTTCCTATTTCTTGTAATCTATTAGTAAAACTTACAGTAGTTAGTTCATCACTTGTACTTGTAATTTTCATACTGTGTAATTCCTTCTTTGAATTAATGAAAATTTCAGTGAAGTACTTAACTCTTTCAGTATTGTAAAAGATCCCTCAAAATAGTAATTGGGACATGTATGTTATGAGTCCTGGTTATTCCATTATTTTGAACTATAAAGTAATTTTCTTCAGTTACTTTGTCATTATCAAATAGGGGAGATTGTTGATCCAAACTCTCTCAGTGATTTGATAATGACCCTCTTCTATACTTGGTGAAAATTACGTTTTAATATGTATTAGTGTTTCACCATCAGCGATCAGACTGAGTCTGTTCAGTTATCGCTGATGACCTTTCTTGTAAACATTTCATATGTATTCGTGTTTCACTATTAGCGATCAGACTGAGTATGTTCAGTTATCGCTGATAGTTTCTGATGTAAAAAGTTAACGTAATCCCTGAAGACAAGTTTCGCGTCAACAGATGTTCATAGCTGATTCGAAGACGAAGCTGCTAAACAAAGACAAGTCTACTAGTGATCTGATGCGAATATCAGTGAAGCAAAAACAACTCTACTCATACGCGAAAAAACCTGAGGAAAAGCTTCAGCGATAGCTGAACTTCCTTGTATCTCTGAAGGAATAGATATTCAGCGATCAAACAATCACGTAGCTTATGCCTCAAGTCTCCTTTTGTCTTACCTTGCACAACCAGTCCGATGTGTCAGAACGGACATGCCTCTACCACAATTCGTACAACAAATCTGTCAACTACACTGTTCATGATATGGCCGAAAGCATGTCTCCCAAAAGTCAGACTCCCAAAGCCAATCACTAAATGACACGTGTAAAGTACCCTGCCATGCATTTAATGCATAGGGTATAAATAGAAAGATTACCTCTTCATCTGAAGAGTGTGCTCACCTCTAGCCTTCATCTTTCTATCTTATAGAAACCCTTGTTCTCTATACTTCTCCAATCCCATTCTCTATATTCTTGTGCAACCATCTTAGTGTTTTCTTAAGTTTGTTTAGATTGAGTTCTACTTAATCTTATTCCGCAACATACTTGTAAATTTTGTTTGATTTATCAATAAACAATTTATTAAACTTTAAATTATGTGTTTGTATTCAACCCCCCCCCCCCTTCTACAAACTTGTTAAGCACCTCCGGGACCAACAAAATCCGTAATGAGTGCTAACGGATAGGTATACGTTTTCAAAAACGACGGTACAGATACGAACCAATAGAAATGTGCCACGTAAGGATAGGTGGTGCACGATCGAGTACGTACGCCTCCCTCTATTTTCACGTGCGTGGCAGTTACTATTCCCACATGACAGTGATTTTGAGAAAATAACCCGCACATAATGACCGAATGGTAAAAATGTTGAAGTTAAAATTGGCAGAAGCTCTGTGGGTCAAGAGCTTCTGAGGTCATTTTGAGGTTCCGAAATACTAAGGAGACCAACACTTTCGAAAGAACTTATGAGTTAATCGAATACAGACCCGATCATGTGAGTAATGGACCAGAGACTCCTTTTGTGAGGTACAGAGGCTCTGTGGAGGACCTCAGAGGCTCTGAGAACCAAAACTTCTAATTTAGGAAATAATCTGGGTTGATGATCACTCAATAGTTGTGAAAGCACTTTTGAGGGGCAGAGAGACATACTTGGTAAAAGATGTCGAGCTCCCCCTTGAGATGTCAGGGTCTCTTATTTCAACTCCCCCTTGATCTGTGCTTGAGTCCTTTTAGAAATCAACATTGAGCAAAATACAGAGCAAGAGAGCCATCTAACAAAAGTTTTTTTTTTAAAAAGAAGGCAGTACAAAGAAAAGAAAAATATGTATGGTTAAACAGTACGTACTGCAGAGGCTCTGTGCAAGGGTACAGAGGCTCTGTAGATCAACTCATGTTAAGCATGCCAATCTTGCCAACAAGAAAAGTGAACCTTTTCTCATCTAATGCCTTTGATAAAAATGTCGGCAAGCTGGTAATCTGTGGGGACAAAGTACATTTCTATCGTCCCATGCTCCACATGATGTTTCAAGAAGTGATACCTGATGTCGATATGCTTTGTTTTAGAGTGTTGAACGGGATTGGCAGAGATCACGATGGCGCTTTTGGAGGCACAGAGGATGGGGATTTTCTTGATGTCAAATCCATAGTCTCTGAGTTGGGTTCTCATCCACAGAACCTGCGAGCAACAACTGGCAGCAGCGACATATTCCGCTTCTGCCGTAGAGGTCGAGACACAATTCTGCTTCTTAGAAGTCTAACTCACCAGTTTCCCTCCAAGGAATTGGCAACTACCAGAGGTACTCTTTCTGTCAAGCTTGCATCCTCCGTAATCTGAATCTGTATAAGCCACAAGATCAAATCCAGAGTTCTCCGGATACTAGAGGCTAAGATTCTTGGTCCCTTTCAGGTATACGAAGATCCTCTTGACAGCATGAAGATGAGATTCTATGGGGTTAGCTTGAAATCTTGCATAGAGGCATGTGGAGAATATTATATCGGGTCGACTCGCGGTTAAGTACAAAAGAGACCCTATCATACCTCTGTAGAGTTTACACTCCATAGATTTGCCCTCTAGGTCTGCATAAATCTTGGATCCAGTGGCCATAGGGGTTTTCATTGGTGAAGAGTCAGAGAGCTTGTATTTTTCAAGTATGTCAGAGACATATTTAGATTGGTTTATGAAAATACCCTCTTTGGTTTGTTTGACTTGCAATCCTAGGAAGAAGGTAAGTTCTCCCATCATGCTCATCTCAAACTCACTCTTCATCAAAGACTCAAAGTTTTTACAATAAGATTCATTTGTGGATCCAAAAATAATGTCGTCCACATAAATTTGTACAAGTAGAATCTCACCTTTTCTCTTTTTGTTGAACAAAGTTGTATCAGTTGTACCTCTTTCGAAACCATTAGCAAGAAGAAAGTTTGACAGTCTGTCGTACCAGGCTCTGGGGGCTTGCTTGAGTCCATACAGATCCTTATCCAAGAAATACACGTGATTTGGGTACTTGGAGCTTTCAAACCCTGGTGGATGCTGGACATATACTTCTTCCTGAATTTGTCCATTTAGAAAGGCTGACTTAACATCCATTTGAAACACTTTGAAACCTCTGTGGGCTGCGAAGGCAAGAAATATTCTTATTGCTTCGAGCCTAGCCATAGGGGCAAAAGTTTCTTCGTAGTCAATCCCTTCTTCTTGGCAATATCCCTTGGCCACTAGTCTTGCTTTGTTCCTGATCACCACACCATCCTCGTCCTTTTTGTTCCTAAAGACCCATTTGGTCCCTATTGCGGTTTTTCTTTTCGGCAGAGGCACTAGGGTCCATACTTCGTTTCTTTCAAACTGCAGAAGCTCTTCTTGCATAGCCTCTACCCAGTTTGGGTCTTCAAGAGCTTTAGAGACCTTTTTGGGCTCAATAATGCTCATAAAATTTGTATAGTAACAAAAATTTGCGGTACTTGATTGAGTTTGGACTCTGTCAGAGGGGTCACCTATAATTTGGCTCTGTGGGTGACTTCTGGTCCACTTTGTCATTTGTGGTAGGTGATCATTTGAACCCTCTGGAATCACTTCTGGAGCATGTTCGGTTTCTTGGATTTGATCACCCTCTGTAGAAGGGAAATCATTTGTACTTGTCACTGGACTTTGATCATTTTGAGTTGGTATTATGAGCTCTATGGTTCCTTGTTCAGAGTTCTCTGATTGTTCTGGTGTTGACCGTTCAGAGGTATCTTGCAGATGACCAAGTTCTTGATTAAGCCTAGAGCCTTAGTCAGAATTAGCCTCTGAGTGCTCCCCCTCGACATTTGCACCTGCAAAAGTGTTGGAAGAGGGTGAAGTATTGGTAGGACCTGATAGAGACGTACCTGATTGGTCTACAGAGGCTTCAGCTCCAGAGGCTCTATGGTCATCCTCTGAGGGTCCATCATCGAACATCTCTTCAAAAAGATGATAAAGTTCATTTGTTCTTGATGAGTCACCAGTTTCCTTATCTTGGAGCTTGAGTCCTAAGCTAATTTGCTCAGAAGTCACCTGAAACGAGTCATCAAATGAAACATTAATACTTTCAAGTATATGTTTTGATTTGAGCACATAGACTCGGTAAGCCTTGGAGTTTGATGAGTAGCCAACAAATTTGGCCTCATCAGCTTTGGGACTGAATTTCCCTATTTGCTCTCTGTCGTTCAACACAAAGCATCTGCAGCCAAAGACATGGAAGTACTTGATATTTGGCTTTCTTTGATTGAGTAGGTGGTAAGGGGTCTTTGCATGTCTTTTTTACCACCAATGATCGATTTTGGGTGAAACATGTCGTGGATATGGCTTCTGCCCAAAAGGAAATTGGAAGTCCTGAGGTAGTGAGCATGGTTCTTGCGGCTTCCACAAGTGTTCGGTTTTTGCGTTCAACAACCCCATTTTGTTGTGGAGTCCTTGCAGCAGAGAAGTTCTGTGAGATGCCTTCTGTCATGAGATAGGCTTCTATTGTTGAGTTCTTGAACTCTGTTCCATTGTCACTTCGAACTCTCTGAACCCTGCAGTCAAGAAGTACTTGTATCCTCTTAAGAAGATTGATTAGTACCTCAGGAACATCTGATTTCTTTCGAACGAATTCCACCCAAGTATATCTAGAGAATTCATCTATGAGTACAAGAATGTACTTCTTGCCACCTAGACTCTGCACAGATATAGGACCGCAGAGGTCTACGTGAAGCATCTGCAAAGGTCTAGTGCAAGATATGTCTGTTTTGGTCTTATGGGCAACTCTTTTGGGTTTGCCCATTTCACATGCAGAGCATAGATGATCTCTGTCAAATTTGATACTTGGTAGCCCCTTTACTAGATATAGTTTCACAAGTTTGTCCAGAGAATGAAAGTTTAAGTGACATAACCTGTTGTGCCAGAGCCAAGCTTCTTCGTTCTTACTTGAGACCAGACAGAGCTTTTCGTCTCTGTTGATGGATTTGAAGTCCATGAGGTATAGATCACCTCGTCTCTTGGCCTGCAGAAGCTCTGTAGTTGTGTCTTCTTTAAACAAGAAGCAGTATTTCTTTTTAAACATCACATCGAGTCCATTGTCACAGAGTTGGCTAACACTTAGCAGGTTGTGCTTGAGCCCATCCACATATGCAACTCTGTTGACATCGATGTCTCCGTTGGCAATGACTCCATAGCCTTTGATTTGACCCTTCTTATTGTCTCCGAAGGTCACAGAACCACCTCCAAGTTTATCTTTGTAAGCGGAGAGCAACTCTCTGTCGCCAGTCATGTGCCTTGAACACCCGGAGTCTAGGTACCAAATAGGCACATGTTGTTTCTTCTGTGAACATATTAAGAGGATTTAGGTACCCATTTCCAAATGGGTCCGGGCTTGTTAGGAGTCTTTAAAGATGCCTTAACACCTTTGATTTTGGCTTTATCCTCCTTGATAGAGGTACCATTTTGTCCTTTCTCACCCTTGAATTTGGCATTCATTGGCTTCAGGTGAGATATAAGACAGGAGGGCCTAGACAAGTGTTGATTTAGCATGCACAAGATCAAAACATTTGCAATAAGGAACCTTGGGAGCAAACTTCTTAAATATTTCATTAAAATTGTCAAAGGAGGGTACAGAGCAATTTTTACAACAACCCATTTTAGATTTGGGTTTCTTTTTACATAAAACTTTATCTAATCTAGGTTTTCTTTTGTCAAAAACTCCACTTGGATGGCTCTCTAAGTGTACTCTCCCTCGACGATCTTCCTCTCGAGCATTCACTGCCACAGAAGCATCAACTTTATCAAATTTGGGCCATTTTGCCTTCTGTTGCCAGGTGAGTTTTTCTTGAAGAGGGTTTGTTGTTTTGACAGGTTTTGGAACTCTAGAAGCTTTAGTGATCTTGATTTTTTCATTTTTCATTTTTCAAATTTTCAAGCTCAAAAGAAGTCTTTGCTTGAAGACACATGTCCAAAAAGTCAGGGCAGATAGTTATACCTGTGGTTCTCCTTTTGGGAGCGACTATCTTATTAAGGATGCCAAAGGGTAACTTATTTTCCTCTGGACCACAGATGACCATTTCAAGTTCCACATAACTTGTCTTGACTTTGACAGAGGACTCAGATTCTGATTCAGAATCTGTATCAAGAAAGTCCTTGTGAATGAGAGCATGACTTTCTGGAAATGCGTCGCTTTGTCCATATGCAGTGTCCTTGGGAATGTTTAGATCTTTTGAAATGCAAGGAATAACCATAGGAACATTGAGACAACTTTGAAGATCATGCTCAAAGATTTCTTCCATTTCAGAGGTTAGATCAGAATGGTTGAGAAAGTGATTTTCATAGGTTCTTCTCAAGTCATTTTCCAAAAACCTTTTAAAGAGTTTTTCTTCCACAGAGGCTGGAACAAACTCTGGTGCATCAGAGGATAATTCCTTTTCAGGAACCATCATGCACATAAAGGCCATTTGAGTTTGTGTATCTGGTTGACCAAATCTGAAGACCCCTATCTGTTTTTGAGACAAATATTTCTTTGGAATAGATTTTCTCTTTGATGAGAGTGCAGATGGTAAATCATTGTTTTCATACCATATATTCGCCATCTGCAGAGGTTTCCTCAGATGTGGTCCTTCAGAGGTTATGCGCCTCTTAAACGTGGATAATAAGTTTGGAAGACTTGGTTTTAAAAATTGTCCAGGGCAGAAGATGTTTGCTAAAGATTTGTTTCTTTTATTCCCAGTGTAAGGGTCAATATCATCGAACCCTATCCCTCTTCTGCCAATCTGGGTGTTGACTTTTTCATGGACCTTTTGAGCATACTGATACCTCTTAATTAGGAGATCTCTGTCGAACAGATCTTGATGAAGAACTTCTCTTTCTTTTTGAAAAAAGTTTTTCAAGGAAATAGCATTTAATCTATCACTCTCACTGTTCTTTAGCTCTTTCACCTTGTCTTTCAGGGCTTTATAAAGTTTGGAAATTTTTTCTTTTAACCCTTTCTTTTCACCAATATTCTCAAAGACGAGAGATTTTCTTTCAAGATAGAGCTTGTCCTTTTCTTGAGTGAGAAGCCTTGTTTCTCTCTCAAAGAAGGCCAATTTCTTTTCTAGCTCCGAGCACATGTTTTTATAGGCAAGAAGATCATTTTGTACTTCAAGAAGTTTGATTTCAGAGTCAGAGTTATAAGAGGTAGAAGTAGACACCTCACTCTTGTCGTCAAAAGAGTGGACTTCTGCCATTCCACAGAAGAGCGCGTTATTGTCCCCTTCATCAGAGGACTCATCAGTTTCAAGATCCTGTTGTTCTGCCATTAGGGATATCTGAGTGTAGTATTCTGCCTTCTTTTTTATAGAAAGCAGCATCTCTTGTGGGTTTCCCTTTAATGGCAGAGGACCTGCACTCTACGGCGAAGTGGCCTGGTTTCCCACATTTGAAACAACCTTCAGCTTGCTTTGGGATTTTATCACCACCTCTGTCGTCTGACCTCTGTCCACTCCTTCTTTCTTCTTGTCTCTGCTCCTCAAACTCTTCTCTCCCATACTTCCTCACCTCACCATACCCTCTGCTTCTGTCGTCTTTTTCCTCTCTTCCTCTGTACTCTGGTTTCTTTTTGAGACCACGATTGAATTGTCGGGTCATAAGTGCAAGTGTTTTGGCCAAAACAGCCATATCAATCTCCTCCTCAGATCCTTCCTCACTCTCACTCTCTGCCACGATAACTTTATTCTTCTTCTTCTTTTGAGCATCCTCAGTCACTTTCTCCTTCCCTTTGCCCTGACCCTCTGTGGTACTTCCAACCAGCGCCAGAGGGCCACCGACAGGGGTCATCAACTTCGTTATCCTGTTTTCTTGGCTTATCAATGTCCCGAAGAGGTCAGAGATAGACCAAACATCAAGATCCAATGTAGCTTGCATGGACATGGTTAGATGAAACCATTCGTCATTCAGGCTCTGAAGGAATCTGACATTGTTTTCTTCAGAAGTTATGTGGATGCCATACCTCTTGCACTTGTTTATCAAGGAATTGTATCTGTTGTATGTGCTTTGGATGAATTCACCCGGCAGAGCCTTAAACGCAAAGTATTCATTTATGCATAGAGCCCTGTTGTTCTTGAGGGTTTTAGCACCACCCTCGAGCTGTTTTTCTAGCTCCAACCATAAGTCCTTCGATGTTTCACAGGAATCAAGGGACTGAAAGATGTCGTTTGGGATAGCCATGATGAGTAGTATTTTGGCTTTCTTTGCAAGTTCATGTAATGCCCTCTCTTCTTCAGTCCACTCATCGATGGGCTTGGGATGCTGATATTCAAGAACTTCAGGGGTGTTTGCAGTGGCAGGAACACGAGGAACTGTAGACATTGGAATGTAAGGAGGATTGTGAAGGAACTCAACCAAACCAGGATCCACACCTTCGAGAAAGTGCACCATCCTGATTTTCCACCGAGGATATTCATCCCTCAGTAGAGTAGGAGGTTTTGATTGAGATCCTGCACTGAAATAGTTAACAGGGTTCGCCATTTTTAGAAAAGTAGAAAAAACAGAGTATGAGGAGTTCTTTTGAAAAGACAACGAATGTGCCTAACAGGGATGAGTATTTGGTGTGAGAGAGATGACAATCAATCAACTAAGCTTTGAATCTGTCTTTAGCGGTTTAAACACACTTGCTTTTGAATCTACATCAAACAGGTTGAAGTAGCTCTAGAAAACAGAGTATGTTTATGAGTGGGGATCAAGGCAAAGAAACAGACTTCAAACTACTACCTAGAACGAGGGAATCAAGTATAGAACAGGAACCTTTGATATTAAGAATCAAAGTCCGCTTTGATACCAATTGTTGATCACAATAATGATGTTCTTTACTTGATGGACCTTTTACTACACATAGATTTAGTAATATGAGTGCGAAAGCGTTTTTAGTATGTAGAAAAGTAGTGCATGCAAGGTAGTAGACACACAAGCAATAACAAACAGAATCGTAAAATATAATAAGAATTTCACTCAAGAAACTGTTTCATTGATTTTCTGAAGAACACCAAGAACACGCACTGGTGTGTGCAAATATTCTCAGGGAAATACAATCTCTATTCAGACTAGTGTGTGTGCTCGCATGCAAAACTCAAAGGTGGTGCTCCTATAATATACAAGGAGGATGTACCCCGTAGTACAAGACAAAGGCTGACATTCCATAAACGGAATGCCACCTGGAAAGTAAAACCATCGTGCGCCGCTCCAAGGTGATCTGGAAATCTTCGTACAACAGGCATCACGTGATCTGCATGTGACCTTGTCTTGAACTGAGTTTGCTAAAAACGTCGAAGTCTCCAGAGGATAGCCATCACAGAGGCTCTGTGAGTGATCACAGAGGCTCCACGATCTGAAGAGCATTATCAGGTTTCGTGTCCTCTGGCAGAGTGTCGACAGATGTCTTCTGAGATTGCATCTTCTGTGGTGCACTTGGATGTTCTAAGCGAACTTCTGCAGTTTCCATACTTAGCCTATTTTTCAATACTTCTATATATTATGATTGGAGCTAACAAAAATATTACATACTATTTCAATGCCATATTAGTGGCAGATAATATGATCCCTTACCTTGTCCTAGACCCGTTTCAGGTATAAAAATCAACCCCAGTTCTCAACCCGTTACTTACCAATGCATGGAATCCCAGCTCCATTAGGGTGCTTTTGGTATCCAAATAGAAGAGAACAGAATAGGCATGACAAAACACGTGTTCAATGTTTGGTAAGACAGAACTAGACGTGACAAAATAAATAAAATGACCAATTTACCCATAATGAGTTATTTATATCTTTTATATATTTTGATTAATTTATCTAACTTATTAAATTATAATAAAGTAAATATTTTTTATAACAAAATATACCATTAAAAAGTTTTTGTCAAGACAATTAAAATGACATCAAATTTAAAAAGTTTATGTAGTTTCCAATATTTATTTTATACTTTTTCTATATTATTGTTTATTATTAATATTTGATAAATTAATAAATTAGCCAAAATATAGAAACCATATAAAAATAATATTTTAAGGACAGTAAAATGAAAGTTTAAAGAACATAAAATAAAATAAATAAAATTTAAAGAAACAAAATGTAAAGATGGAGGCGTATTTGATGTTTTAAAAAAGAATTATATTTTATCTTAAGGTTATATTGGTAAAATATATGTCTGTTCTACCTTGTTCCATTGGGCGGAGGTGGAACATGCCTGGTCCACTTTGACCATTTTGTTCCACGTACAAGTCCTATCAAACGTGGAACAACGATACTTGTTCTGTTTTGTACCTAATGCACCCATAGGGATAGGTCGATTATGATTTCGATTTCTATTTCTATTTTAATTTCGATTCCAATTCAGATTCCAGTTTTGATTTCGGTTCTGATTCCGATTCCGGTTCAGATTTCGATTTCGATTTCAATTTCAATTTCGATTCCGATTTCGATTCCGATTCCGATTCCGATTCCGATTTTGATTTCTTAGAAGGGTCTCTATGGAATCAAACATAGTATAAGGGTCTAGCAGAATTCATGCCAAAGTTGATGGGGTGTAGTTGTGTATTTCCTGTAACCACATCTTGCAAATTTGTCTTTCTGATTTGGCTGAAGCCCCTTTTGATCTCCATAGGCATATACAGTAAATTTCAGTCGTCGGGGTTATATGTACATCTCACAGTGCAGAGATAATTCGTAGATACAGCAAACATGCCTGTGAGAATGGTGGAGTCTCCAGCACCTTCTAATTCTTCAGGTATTGTTCTCTAGTTTTGATAGTTTTCTCGTCTGTCAAATGGTTTCAGCGATGTGTCAGTATTAGGCTTTTCTTCATATAAGGAAACAATTGTTGTCAGAATTTCAGTCCGTTTGAACTCCTGTTACTATATACTGTTCACTGTTTGGTTGGTTTCATGAATCGAAGGAAGAATGGAATGTGCAAATATACGATGTCGATGGTAGTGTCGCTTGAAGGCTGAAGAAATTTTTAGGAACTAATGATCACATCAAAATTTATAGTTCGATATATCTAGTCTACTTTGTGAAAAAAAGTTTAAGAGTTCCTTTTAGTGTGTAATTGCACAAGCTTCTCAAGTTTACAGCTTAAAAGCTAGCAGGTTGACATCATTACAAATTTTGGAGAATGGATTCTGATTATAGCTGAAAATAGGAACAAGACATTGATAACAGCTTGAAGAACTTAGAATTAGGGAATCCCACTGAATTTTACACTGCCTTCACTATTTCCCAACATTTATCAAAATAACCCTTCCATTGTTCTCAAATCTCATCATCTTTGACTAAAAAGTCCATGAGTCTCATTCTTAATTCTTTTGATATGACTTATCTCTAGAGTTTTCGCGTCCCTCATCTTAGCCATACTTGTGTACACAACGTCCCCATTTTCTTGTTCGTAGTTTCTTGTGCAACTACTCATATGTTTTGCTTGTAGCTTCTCTTACACTCTTTTAACTTTCTCCTCTTTCAATTTTGTGCCAGCCTGTGTTGTGAAAGTATAGGGAACATAAAGAAACCTAATCTAGCCAATTGGGAGGTAAGTAAGATAAGCTAGAGGTTAAGCACTTGATAATATACAAGAAACTAGGGACAAACACAGGGGAAATGACAGTATGCAAGTAGCTACAAATGAAACTAGGAAGATAAGTTGCATGTCTCTCATTAAATATGTGGTCTTGGAGGGTTATTTTGACAAGTTGTACTATAAAAATGAGACGCAAGTATACAGGGGAACTTGATGATTCTCTTGATGATACTAGTGAAAGTTTTGTATCTAAAAGTCATGATGTTGGTGGTGAATAAAGCACTAGCGATTATGAAAGCATGTAGGTCTTTAGGACCACATAATACTCTTGTAGAGGTTTGTGAAGCTCTTAGAAAGGTTTGGTATAGTAATGGTTAATAGGTAAGATAGTGCCATCTCGAATACAATGAGGGTTCATGCTAAATATAGGAAGAGTACCTTAGCAAAGGAGATATCAAACTGTATGACTTATCTAGGGATTAAACCTTTGAATGGTGCAGTAGCACTATGTGAGTGAGTTATTGCCCATATGTTAAAAGGTTGAGACTAAGGGGCTGTTTGGCAGGGGCTGAATGGTTTAGTGCAGAATGATTAAGTGGTCTGAATGATTAAGAGGTTTTTATAATATAGTGTAAAATGAAATATGGTTGTTTGCTAATTGTTCATAATGAAATCAGGGTGCTTAATGGTTAAGGGAGGGTCAGGATACAAAATCATTCAGAGGATTTTGGAACCATTAAGAGGCAACACTTTTTTTTTGCCAAACAAGATTTACCTCTTAGCGATTCAGAGGTTGCCTCTTAATGGAACCATTAAGAGGTAAACAAACAGCCCCTAAGGTATTCAAGATAATAGTGTTTTTATGTTAGAATAACCACATATGACATTTCCTTGATTAGATGAGTTATGGATGGATATACGGGACTTGAGAAGGGTTTCCGTATTTATATATATATTTTGGATCTAAATAAGGGACGTGAGCTAAAACGAACCACTTCCCCTTTGTTTGTCGCTGTGTCGTATGGCCATCAAAAGATTATATTTATACAATGATGTATTAGTCACTAATTAATAATAGTTGAACACTATTGTTAATGTGCATGTAGAATGTATAGCAATTTTAATAGACAGTAGGGGTATTTAATGATGAATTTGTATTTATTTAATTTATACTGATAATAGGCCATACACAATTCCGATAGTTCAGATAATAAGCACTTTAAGTGATTTAACATTATAGTGAAGTATTTTCTTTTGCATGAGGTTTATATTTATTTGGTTGCTAGTAGTTGGTTAGGTCGTTCTTTCTCTCTTCTATTAGGCTTAAGATTCTAACATCTTCTATACTATCACATATATTGATGTAATACCTTTCTATTACTAGTGAACTATCACATTTATTGATGTAATACTAATACTTTACTAATTCTACTGAGTAACTTGATGCATAATTGGAAGAGTAGGCACTACCATTTTGGTCTAGCTTTGTTTCTTTTCTTCTTCTCACCCATTCTATTCCCATTAGGAATACTGTTCTACATTATTCACTCAACTTGAGCAAAGTTTGGAAGAAACAATGGAGAGATTGAAGAGTTTGAGGTAGAATAACAAATTCAGACATCTTTCCACGAAGAATTTTTGGTGATAGTGTTGAATTTGTTCATCTTTTGTTAAGTTTCGTAGTTGGTCCATTTTTTGTCCGAAATTATGCACCTATTTAGAGAGGAGTTGTATTTGGACACCTCTAGTATTTTGTTTCTATCTGAAACACAGGAAGTTTTCCTTCTTCTCTTTTATAATTGACCATCTATTCACGTTATCTAAATTACAAAGTGGTCCTTCCAACTGTATTTTATCCTGAAAGAGTTATAACGTATAAAGACTTGTTAAAGTGTAATAGCAAAGATAGGTTTCTCTTGTATGCTATATTAATATATTTATCTCATTAGGATGGTTAATTTGCTGTAAATTCGTTATCTTATTTTCTGTATGATGCCATTACATTGTGCATAACATGACAACTAGCATACAGAAATTATGATGAAATCTAACTTCTGCTCATCCTATTAAATCTACGAATTAATAATATCTCTTGCCAAACTCATGTTAGGTCATGGCTTTTTTGTCATGTAGTCTTCCTAATTTAGTTAAATTAGCGAGTAGCTTCCGGCTTGGGGTTGCTGCTTCAGAGAATCGAGATTAAGTTGGTGTTAAGTGTACTAAGGTACAAGATTCCGGCTATTGAACCTGGTTTCCCTCTGCATATGGTAATAGAGAGTTAGACAGCTTAGAGAGCTCCTCAAAGGCTAGTTCTCACTCTGTTTTGGGGACAGATTGAGACGGAATGTTTCACTCAGAAACAACAATATTTAGTCATGCGAAAGTAATCTTATTAGTGATCTACTTTGAATCTTTGATGCTGCCTGTCCTAGCGAATTTCTCTTATAGTACTTGGTTTGTTTTCATGCTGTTTTTTCATTTCTGTTCAAATCTTTTGAATTACTTTGTAGCAGTTTTTCTTTTTGACATCCTAGGAACTGTCACTTTCAATGTTTTAGTGGAATTGTTAAGGAATTCACCGGTTGCCGCTAAGAAAATGTGGTCTAGTTCTGATACATGCTTTTATCATTTTTCAGGTGCAAATCCTGGACAAACTTCTCTACAACCTTGCTCCCTTCTAAGTGTTGGACAGGTAATCTCTTCATTCGTACATCCTTTTTTTTCATATACTAGTGGCATATTTTTATGTATAAAGTTGCGACATCTGTATAATTTTGTCATGCCAGAGGATGAGGCAGTGACTTTGAAATATTGTATTTTTCTTAAAGTATTGTATGTAACTGTGGCAAGTGAACATGAAAAAAATCATATAAAGCAGATGCATATATTAAGAAAGGTCACAGGTTGGAGTCATGGTAACATTCAATCTACAAAAATGCAAAAGAAAGGTTGTCTACAGATACTCCTGTCACCATCCCTTGCAAAACAAAGGAACCTTATTGCACCAGGATCTTTTTTGTTCCATTGAAATAACAAAAGGTCACAATGTGGCTTCATCGAAATATTTCACTTGGTGGAATGCTTTGTTATATTTGTCTATCTATGCTTGTGGTTCGTAAGTGATCACTTTAACGTCATTGAGAGTCTACTTAATGGTTTTCATGAAATAGTGAGATAAGAATTAAGAAATATATGAACATTGTAGATTTGGAGATTGTGTTTGTCAAATACTGTTAGAGGTTTTCTTAGAGTTAAATTTCTTCTAATCAGGTGCAGTACTTCCTCTTTATGAGTCAATCTATTCTTTAGTTTATGAAAAGTGACTACTTTAATGGCACTGAAAATCCTTACTCATTTTCATGCATAACTTGCTGGTTTTCATGAAAAAGTGAAGATGGGGAAATAAGCATGCTTTTCAATTTTCATAACCCACAAGAATAGATTTACTTAAAAAGGAAGTACTGCACGTGATTACATGGAATGTAACTTTATGATACTGTCTAACAGTATTTGACAAACTCCATCTCCAAATGTACAATGTTCATATATTTCTTAATCCTCAGTAAAAAGATGAACTTAGGCTATACAAGCCATGCTTTTCATCTTATGCTTTTCATCTTATGTTTTTATGTGCATCCTTAGTAAAAAGACGAAGTGCATGAGCCTAACACCCATGGTCATTCATATAGAAGCCATGCTTTTCATCTTATGCTTTTCATGTGCATCCTTAGTAAAAAGACGAACTGCATGAGCCTAACACCCATGGTCATTCATATACAAGCCATGCTTTTCATCTTATGTTTTTATGTTCATTCTCTCACATACTGCTCAATCTGTGAGATGTTGTGCATCTCATCCACATTTTTGAAGCTATAGTTAGTGGTAATAGTACCATTTTGATTTAAATAATGGATCAAGCCGAACTTAGGCTATGTATGGCAAGTTAGCTGATAAGCTAGCTGATGAACCAATTATGTTTGGCAAAAGCTAATTCAAATATTTGACCAAAAGGGCATCTTGAGAAAGTAGTAATTACAAATATTTGATAATATAATTCAAATAGATTTCTAATAATATAATTAATTTTTTTTCTAATAATATAATATGTTAATTGAAAGAATTTAAAATTGATTATTATATATATATACTTATAAATTTTGAATTTCTTAAAACAAGTTTTAGAAAAAGTCTACATTAATCTATGATTTTAGATAACCATTACATATAATATGAATAATGATAAAATTGGACAACGTCACATATCCTAATTAGTTAATATTTTTTCAAAAATATAATTAATAATTAAATTAAATTAAATATTTTACTAAAATTATTTAACATATTTTAATTATATATGAAATAAAATAAGACTAAATTTAATTTTTATGTAACTTACATAAACATTTTTAGAGTTGTTATATTTGCTGTTTGATATCTAAATATATTGAACAATAATTAAAAAAATAATTGATATAGTTAATAACATTTATAAATAGTTAATAATTATTATTAATATCTATTGTATAATAGAAATTAATTAATAATGTAGAATTAAAATTTAGTTAATAACTGTTAATTACTATAAATTAACATTTATGAATAATTAATATTTATAAATACTTAATATTTATGAATGATTAATATTTATTTATAATTAATAATAATAAGTAATAATTAATATTAATTAGGGTTATAATTGGAAAAAGTGTCAAAAAGCTCCTCATAAGCTACTCCAAGTAGCTTATCAATAAGCTAGCTTATGTGCATCCAAACGATTACTCAAAAAATAAGCTAGCTTATGTTTGCCAAAGAATGCCTTAGTTGATCAACGCAGGCTACAGTGAAACATCTTCAATATTGATAAAGCAGTATTCACATGTATGTGGGATTCCCTTAAATGTGAAACAAAAAATTTAGAATTTAATTTGATTCATGCTTGTGATTTACAAATGGATAACCTATTCGTCAGTAGACTGGAAGTGGTAAAATTGAAGTAAATATTTATATTTTCCTCTTCTTATTTATTTGCATATTATTGTGTAGTTTTAGAGATGTATGAAACTATCAACATGCACAAAATTGTTAGACCCACAAAATGTTGTGCATTTAAAAAAATCTGAATAGCCAGAGAAAATCATGTTCACACTTGTCTTTCTCTGGTTATGTTGAATTTGTTCAACACCTCATGAGAACAGGTGAATGTATCAGTTCCCGAGTTTGTCATTTTCTAGAAGACTAAAATTGGGTGCTACACATCTACACATATAGACATAAATGCTAAGAAACATCATCAAAGTATTCAAAGCAATATCCAAAGTACTATAAAATCCTATTGGGATGTCATGTCCTATGTAATCAAAGATTATATTATTGCTTAACTTGTATTTACAATGAAAGGGTACAAGGATATATATAGGCAAGAAACCTAGACAAAGGGAAACCCTAAAAGAGAAACCCTAAAGGCTCACGGGCTAACCGGGCCTAAGCAAATAAATATATAATTTACATTCTAACACTCCCCCTCAAGCTGGAGCATAAATGTTAATCATGCATAGCTTGTAATCGATAGAAGAGATTTGCAAACCAGGTAAAGCTTTGGTAAAGACATCAGCAAGTTGACTTCCTGTTCGAACAAAGGGAGTTGAGATGGTTCCATCTTATAGCTTTTCACGAGTGAAATGGCAGTCCACTTTGATATGTTTTGTTCTCTCATGAAACACGGGATTGTTTACAATGTGGATAATCACCTCATTATCACAATATAGATTCATCGGTTTAGATTGAGCAAACCCAGGTACACGTAGCAGATTATGCAACCATATCAGCTCACAAGTGGTTTGGGCGGTAGCCATGTACATCGGGAAACGATATTCTATTTCTTGCTTTTCCATGAGACTAGATTCCTTCCAACCAACACACAATAGCTTGTCATAGACCGCTTGTTCGTAGGATCCCCATTATAGTCGGCATCTGCAAATCCTTCTATGACATGATGACCATGATTTTGATAAAGAATGCCAAGTCCAGGGGCACCCTTAGGTACTTCAGTATATGCGTAACAACCTCCCAATGTGGAGTCCTTGGAGATGACATAAACTGACTTACAACACTCACTGGAAAAGCGATGTCAGAACGTGTAATCGTCAGGTAGTTTAGCTCCTTAAGTAGATCTCGATCGTCTGCTTTCAATTTCATGTTTGGAAGCATTGGGGCCTCACATGATTTTGTTTCAATCATCCTAGAGTCATTCAATACATCCAAGCAATATTTCCGTTGAGACAAGCAGATCCCTTTTCGAGTACGAGATGCTTCAATTTCCAAGAAGTATTTTAAAGGATCTAGGTCCTTTGTTTGAAACCGAGACGCAAAGAAATCTATGAGCTTCTTGATCCCAGTCTCATCACTCCCAGTAATCACAATGTCATCAACGTACACCACTAGTAGAATACATCCAGAAGAGGACGAAGTAAAGAACACAGAATGATCATAAGAGCTCCTTCGTAAGCCAAACTCAGTCACTACAGCATTAAACCGTCCAAACCAAGCACAAGTGGATTGCTATAAACTATACAATGATTTACGTAGCTTACAGATTCTGCCATACTCCCCGTGAGCAACAAACCCAGGTGGTTGCTCCATATAAACTTCCTCCTGTAAATCACCATGCAGGAAGACATTTTTCACATCCAGTTTAGTACCCAGTCATAAGTAGTAGCTAAAGAAATAAACAGGCGGATGGAGGGTACCTTAGCTACAGGAGAAAATGTCTCGTAGTAGTCGACCCCATAAGTTCGAGCATATCCTTTGGCTACCAACCTGGCTTTCAGACGAGCAACAGATCCATCTCGATTAACTTTCACAGTGGATACCTATTTTTTTTTTGAACGGCAAGTTAACACATTCACAGTGGATACCTATTTGCAGCCAATTGCCTTTTTCCCTGCAGGTAACTCTACCAAATCCATGTATCATTATGATCGGGAGCATTAATCTCATCAATCATAGCATCCTGCCATCCAGAATGGGCCAAAGCTTAATACGCCGCCTGGGGGCTTTACTGGGGCTAACTAATAAAAGGCCCAGAGCTGGAAGTGATCTTAGAAACCAATCGCGTTTCGGGAAAAAATCCCAATATCGTATTTGCCTAGAAGAAAAACAAAAATTGCGTTTTCATTATGGTCTTACAGAACGACAATTACTTAAATACGTTCGTATCCGCCGGAAAGGCAAAAGGATCGACTGGTCGGTTTTTATTTAAATGACATAACGTACTCTAAAGATTGAAATTTGAGAGATAAAGAACGAGAACTAAGAGTTCCAATACCGTTTTAGGAACAGAAAAAGAATCAAGTGTAGAGATCAAAGAGCGAGAACGTAAAGAAAGTTTATCATAGGAAACAACAGAAGAAATAGGGTAAGTAAATGAGCGTTTACCTTCGGAAGGGCAATGGGAACATCAAGATCAAGATGCTTTGTATCCGAAGGTGGTGGATCGCTCGAAGCAAGAGGATCATCATTAGGCGGATCTGCAGACAATGACGAAGATGGCATAGGGATCTGACGTAGGTCGTTGCTGCCTATTATACACATGAACTATCGGTGGTTTATAGTAGGCTCTTGAGGCTGTGTCGAGTCGGATAGGGTAGGAGACTCGGGAACCGGTATGGTATATACCAACAAATCATCACTATCTCTTGGGTTACAAGGAGTGGACACAAGAAAGAAAGGTATATTCTTATGGAATGTAACATCTCGAGATATAATGTATCGATTAAGCGTGGAAGAAAAGCACTTATACCCTTTTTGAAGTCGAGAGTAACCAAGAAAGACACATTTCAGAGACTTTGGATCTAACTTAGTTATGTGTGGTTGGGTATCAGGACAAAACAGGTACTACCAAAGATCTTTGGGTTGACAGGAAACAATGACTTTATAGGAAACAAAACTGAGAAAGGAGTTCTTCCATCCAAAACAACAGAGGGCATTCGGTTGATGAGACAAGCAGTAGCCATAACATCAACCCAGAAGAGTTTTGGAACAGTCATGTGAAATAATAGAGCCCGAGCCACCTCTAAGAGATGACGATTCTTTCGTTATGCAACCCCATTTTGGGTTGGTGTATCAACACAGGAAGACTCATGATGGATACCATTTTGAAGCATATATGACTGAAATGTTTGAGACAAATATTCTTTTGCATTATCACTACGAAGAGTTTGAATGGAGACTTTAAACTGTGTTTTAATCTCAACATAGAGTGAACAAAAATGTGTAAACACCTTAGATCGATTTTTCATAAAGTAAAGTCAAGTAGTGTGAGTACTCATCAACAAAAGTAAAGAAATACGTAAATCCAAGTTTTGAAGTAACAGGACATGGTCCCCAAATATCAGAATGGACTAACTCAAATGGGGATGAGGCCCGCTTATCACAAACTCTATGACTTAAATGAATACATTGATGTTTGGCAAACTGACAAGACTCACACTGTAGAGAAGGTAAATAAGAAAACTCAGGACAAATCTTCTTTAAGTTCTGTAAAGACGGATGACCTAATCGACAATGAACTTCAAGCGGAGACGATGAATTAGAACAAGTCAAAGAGTAAGGTGTTTGATGTTTAAATATGTATAGGTTTCCCACCCTCTACCAATAACCCTCTTCGTCGACAGATCCTGAAAGACACAGAAATCAAGAAAAAATGAGACAACAATTTAAAGCACGGGTAATTTTGCTGACTGATAACAAATTGAACGAGAAATTAGGTAGGCTCAATACATAAAATAACGAAACAGATGGGGTAAGATCGATGGTGCCATAACCAAGAACCAAGGACAGGTGGGGTAGACCCATCAGCAATTGTGACATGTGACGGAGGCGTGTGTTTATTGCAATTAGATAAGAGAGTGGGATTACCTGTCATGTGTTCTGAATCACCTGAATCAATGACCCATTTGGAAGCAAAAGATAATAGGCATGTACTAGAGTTACATGTTTTAGCAAATGCAGCAATCGGACCAGTGGAATTCTTAGTCCCTAAAAGTCGAGCATATTTTTCTGCGGGTATAGTAACAGTACTATATGATGCAGAGGCAAAGTGTGCTAATGAGTTCCTCGGATGTCTAGCCCAAAGCTTTTTACACGTACTCTTGGTGTGACCGAATTCATGACAATAGTAACACTCAACATCATCAGAATATGGAATAGTAGCCCGTAAGTCCGTTGGTCGGTCACTGTGGCCACCTCTAGAGCCCCCTCTCTGACCCCCACGAAATCCTCCTCAGGAGCCACCACAGAATCCCCCTCGACTAACCAAAGCACTGTTGTGACCCGAAGAGAAGGAATAGCATATTCATTCAAGAACTGAGATATGATAAGAGTCTAATTTTGGTCGTAAGCCACTCAAGAAACTGATAACTGCCACTTGTTCCCTCCGAGTCTGCATGGCTTTGACATCAACACTTAATGGAAGAAGAGAGTTAAGCTCCTCATATACTTTCTTGAACTCCATGACATAAGTAGTGAGTGATCGGTCCTGTTGTTCTCCACGATGAAAGGACTTACACACACTATAGCTTCGAGAGATGTTACTTTGTCCAGAATATAAAAAATCAAGATAATTCATAAGTTCCTTCACGTATTCACAGTGAGATGAAACAGAAGGCTCAATATTGATAATCTTCAAGTACAAACGAGCATCACTTTGTAACTATGAATCGGAATCGGAATCGGAATCGTTACCTTTAGGAGGATCAGATGTGAGATGAGAACCCATTCCCATGCTTCAGAGATAGATACGAATGGTCTTGCTCCACTCAAAGAAGTTGAAGTTGGAGCAATTAAGCTTGTTATCGGTAAGTCCAACATTTACTGGAAGTATCTCGGGTACACGTGGACCACTGTTGCTGCCAGATGGTTTGTTTTCTTCAGACATCTTCCAATAAATCATGAACCAGAAAACGTCGAACTAGGACAAAGAATGCACTTACAGGGTGCCAAAAAGCCGACGAACAGAGACGAAAATAAAAATCAGTGATTCACAGGGTGCAAAAAAAATCGACGAACAGAGATGAAAGTGAAACCAGTGTTTGTCATGAAACCGGGCTTTGATACCATGTAATAAGAGATTATATTATTGCTTAACTTGTATTTACATTGAAAGGGTACAAGGATATATATAGGCAAGAAACCTAGACAAAGGGAAACCGTAAAAGAGAAACCCTAAGGGCCATCCGCCCATGAGCTAACCGGGCCTAAGAAAATAAATACATAATTTACATTCTAACATCCTACAAGCATATGAAGGATAAACGTAGAGATATTGAGAAAACTGTACAAAGGAATATGTAAAGTAGGCATACAGGAATGAGCAAGATAAGTATGTATGAAGAACACAGTGTGAATATTTGATGCTTTTTATAATTTACATATAAAATATGTCCAATTAATTGAAGTTTCCTATTTGTTTTTTGGCCATGGAAGTATTTTGAAGCCTTGAAACCTAAAAGTAAAAAATGAGCCAAACCCTTAAAACAGAACTATCCCAGCTGTATCTCCTCTGCACACAAGCTGGATCTGAACCCCACCCAATTTAGCTAAATCATATCCAACTGATTGTTTTTTCTTTAATCATAATTTTGGTAAATAGGATCATGCCTGATGCTTATCTGGCTTCACTTGATCTGCACACATATTTTCATAATGTACTAATATGATGTTCTAGGTCTTTTGGTGCTTCATATGTTACAACTTATGTATCTAATTCGAAGGCAATTCTTGTTACACTCTGTCTTGATTTCCTAGTCTTATCCTTTACAAAATTAGCATGATACCTTTCATTATACCCTACTGTCAGTCTAGTATATCATCACCAGCTCATGGATTTTGATATAAAAGATCATCTAATTCTTCAATTTATTCATTTCCTAGTGTGAATGTTTATTATATACCTTCAGGCCACTTGTTGACCTTCTTTCTTGTTTCTTTTTTTATGCTTTAAAATATACAAAGATTATCGTGTTCAACAAATTGATGGTTTTGATGACAATTTGAATCCAAGAGTTGCTTCAAGTAATAAATTTTTTATGCCTATTAATGATGTTCATTGCGAATTTCAAGATGTTGACTATGTTATACCAGGGATCGTTTTGACATTCATTATCTGTAGTTTTGAGCTGCTGTATGACTTTTTTTACATCAAGAAGTGTTTGATGAAGTTTTCTTGAATAATTTTTTCAGGCTTTTTCAGGAACTCAAAATGTTTCGAGTCCACAAAAAGAGGAAGCTTGGAGAGTTAACGTGCGAATCCAAGGCTGTGACCTCAATCATGGATATCTGTGTGGCACCATGGAAGCTCTAAATGTTCCAATGGCAGATACACCAGTAAGCAGCATAACTTTAATCGGTATATTTTACGATTCTTTGATTTTACAAGATATTTTTATGGCATGTTTGATGAGTATGGATCTATGCTTCTGTGAACTGGGGAGCACATAAAGAGAGTGAAGCCAGGTTTTGTCTACTGCACCATAGTTCTACCGAGGAAATATACTGTTACGTTACAAAGGAAATAGTAGGTTAAAGTTGCCTCGCTCATAAAGTATGTTTTTTGTCTTCATATATATGTCCATACGCTAGTCGTCTACAAGATAGGTACATTTTGAGACTCCAAATTTCAGTGGCCAATGGTACATTTTGATGTGGATTTTGCTTTTCTAAAATGTTGTGACATTGTAAATTGCAGTCTAAGTACTCCCTACATCCTAGATTAAATGAGCATTTTTGCTTCTGGTAAGTCCCAAATTGGATGTGCTTTTTTGTTTTGTCAACTCTCTTAAGAAATAGTATCTACTTTCTCTTGTGCTTTTTTCCTCATTCTTTCAATCAACTTAATCTAATAAAATGACAGTGATTAATTGGCATTCCAAAGCATGTTTTTTATCATATATCACTCACACTTGCTCAAGCATTACTATATAATTTATGAGAGTACAATCTTTATGGCTTTTTGGTGACAAAATGATTTACATTTCTAGTAAATATTACATCAGTCGAGTTGAAGTGGTTTAAATATCAAAACAAAAACCTTAATCGGTTTTGAGAACACTCGTTTATTATGCTATGAAAGGAATATAACTACCAGATACCTACCGAGAATAGGATATCCCTATAAGAAGTCTTCTTCTAACACTTTCTGAACATAGTTTCTGAAAGCAAAATGTTTTACATTCTTACCTAATGCTACTAACAATCACAGTAATAATTGCTAACTAACAAAGAAATTACAGTAATAATGTAGGATATGTGGAACCTCTTTTGAAAACACTTGCAGAGAGGGGGAGGTTTCTGGTATACACTGGTTCGAATTGTTTGATAGAACTGTGGTATGATTGCGTACTGAATTGAAAAAGTATTCTTCTGACTTTCGAGAGGTCAGATCTCTCCAAGAACAAGAGTTCCTAAGTACAAAGTACAAAATGAATCGATACCTCCCCAACCTACTCCCACTACCACAATATACGCTCCCCTAACAGATTAGGAGGAAATTCCCACAATACCCCTAACAACTTTATTCAAACTAAACACGTGGAAACAAAAGACATATAGACCACTAAAGACCCACTAACATACTGCCATCCTATTATTTATTATTCCACTAACATACTGCCATCCTATTATTTATTATTCCTCTTATATGTAAATCGTATAGGAGGTTTACCAATACTTCCCCCCACGAGTTTCACCTTGTCCTCAAGGTGACAGTTTGGAAATTGCTGAATTAAAGCATCCAATACCTCCCAAGAAGCTTCAAATTCTGATAATCCCTGCCATTTCACGAGCACTTCCAACTGTCCTGGATCACCATTCTGAACTGGCCGAATATCCAAAATATCTTCAGAGCTTGCTACCAAGTCTTCAGAAAGTAGCGTAGGAATGTCAGTAGTAGACGCACAACGACCAGTAGCCTGACGAAGTTGCGACACATGAGACACATGAAATACTGGATGTATCTTAGCATTGGCAGGAAGATCTAAGCGATAAGCTACTGTACCAATCTGCTCCAGAACACGATAAGGCCCGTAAAATCTCGCCAACAACTTTGGACTATTTCCTCGAACCAAAGACCTCTGTCGAAAAGGCCTTAATTTCAGGAAAACCAATCACCCGGTGAAAACGATAACTCCTTACGTTTCGCATCAGCTTGCTGTTTCATACGGCATTGAGCCTTCAAAAGATGCATCCGCACCTCATCCCAGATCTCATCCCTTTCTCGCAATTCTTGTTCGACCCCCTGTAATTTTGAAGATGCCGTTCTATAGCGAATTAGTGGTGGTGGATCACGTCCGTACAACACCCGAAATGGCGAACACTTCAGCGACGTATGGTACGAAGTATTGTAAGATAATTCGGCCCATGAAAGCCATTTACTCCAAGTTTTGGGTCGATCCGAAACCCAACACCGCAAATACTGCTCGAGGCACTTGTTTACCACCTCAGTTTGGCCATCAGACTGAGGGTGATACGCTGAACTAAACTTCAGTTTTGTGCCTTGTAGTTTAAACAATTCCCTCCAAAATGTGCTTAGGAAAACCTTATCTCTGTCCGAAACAATAGCCTGAGGAATACCGTGTAACCTGATAATCTCTTTAACAAAGATCTCAGCTATCGTTTGAGCAGTAAATGGGTGTTTTAATCCCACGAAGTGCGCGTACTTGCTGAAACGGTCAACTACCACCAGAATCGAACTCAATCCATTCGATCGTGGTAAGCCCTCAATGAAGTCCATAGATACTTCTTCCCATACTGTGGTTGGCAACTCCAACGGTTGTAGAAGCCCCGCCGGCGAACCATGCAAATATTTGTTGCGTTGACAAACTTCGCAACGTTTCACCATGTCTACTATATCCTTCCGCATACCAATCCAAAATACCTCCGATGCGACTCGTTGGTATGTACGATCCTCACCCCCGTGGCCTCCAATTGGGGATGCATGGAATTCCTCGAAAATCAGAGGAATAAGTTTCGAGGACCTTGGTATCACCAGACGACCCTTATACAAAAGCAGCCCTTGTCGAAGTTCGAAGCCCTTATGACAAGTACTGTCTGATTCGAGGTCAGAGCACAATTTCTTAAGAAAATCATCAGCTTCAATCTCTTGTTTTAAATCCTCCCATTGCCTCCATTGCGGTCCCCCAATCGATGAACATTCAATGCTATTCACTTTGCGGGAAAGAGCATCAGCTGCACGATTTGCACTTCCCTGTTTATACACAATAGAAAAGTCGTAACCCAACAATTTACTAATCCAATGTTGGTATTTCGGTTCTACAACTCGCTGCTCCAGTAAAAATCGTAGGCTTTGTTGATCCGTACGAACCGTAAAGCGTCGTCCCAATAAGTAAGGACGCCACTTTCGCACTGCTAAAACAATAGCCATCAGTTCCTTCTCGTAGACTGATTTCTGTTTAGCTCTCAAACCGAGAGCTTGACTAAAATACGCGATGGGTTGCTCTTCCTGCATCAACACAGCTCCCAATCCGTAACCTGAAGCATCCGACTCAATAACGAACTCCTTATCGAAATTAGGTAAGCGAAGAACAGGGGCCGAAGATAACAAGTGTTTTAGCGCTTCAAAAGCCTCTTGAGCCTCATTGGACCATTGAAAATTATTTTTTTTAGCAAAGACGTTAAAGGTTCAGCCACTGTTGATCCAAACTCTCTCAGTGATTTGATAACGACCCTCTTCTGTACTTAGTGAAAATTACGTTTTAATATGTATTAGTGTTTCACCATCAGCGATCAGACTGAGTCTGTTCAGTTATCGCTGATAGTATCTCTCATAAACATTTCTATGTATTAGTGTTTCACTATCAGTGATCAGACTGAGTATGTTCAGTTATCACTGATAGTTTCTGAAGTAAACAGCCAACGTAATCCCTGAAGACAAGTCTCGCGTCAACATATGTTCATAGCTGAATCGAAGACGAAGCCGCTGAACAAAGAGAAGTCTACTAGTGACCTGATGCGGATATCAGTGAAGCAAAGACAACTCTACATATACGCGAAGGAACATGAGGAAAAGCTTCAGCGATAGCTGAACTTCTTTATCTCTGGAAGAAGAGATACTCAGCGATCAACGATCACAAAGCTTATGCCTCAAGTTTCCTTTTGTCTTACCTTGCACAACCAGTACGATGTGTCAGAAAGGACACGTCTCTGCCATAAATCGTACAACAACTCTGTCAACTACACTGTTCCTAATACGGCCAAAAGCATGTCTCCAAAAGTCAGACTCCCAAAGCCAATCTATGAACGCCACGTGTAAAGTGCCCTGCCATGCATTTAATGCATAGGGTATAAATAGGAAGCTCACCCCTTCATCTGAAGGTGTGCTCAATCCTTGAACTCCATATAGAAACCCTTGTTTTCTATCTCTCTTAATTCCCCATTCTCTGAATTTCTTGTGCAATCATCTTAGTGTTTCTTAAGTTTGTTTAGATTGAGTCTGTCTTAATCTTATTCCGCAACAAACTTGTAAATTGTATTTTGATTTATCAATAAACAATTTATTAAACTTTAATTTCTGTGTTTGTATTCAACCCCCCCCCCCCTTTCTACAAACTTGTTAAGCACCTTCGGGACCAACAGCCACTCCTCCATAACCTTTAATAAATTTGCGATAATATCCTGAAAGGCCTAAAAAACCTCTCAATTCAGTCACCGTCTTTGGCACTGCCCAATCCACCACTGCCTTGACTTTAGCCTCATCCACCTCAACACCATTGGCCGAAATAACATGACCCAAATAACCCAATCGATTTCGATTGAATTCGCACTTCTTCTTATTTGCATACAGTTGATGTTTCGCCAAAACTTCAAAAACTTTCTGCAAATGTTCCCTGTGTTCCTCTACCGATGTGCTATATACTAGTATATCATCAAAAAAAACTAGCACAAATTTTCGTAAAAAATCTTTGAATACCTCGTTCATCAAACTCTGAAAAGTGGCTGGGGCGTTGACTAATCCAAAGGGCATTACTAAGAACTCGTAATGCCCTTGGTGAGTCCGAAATGCAGTCTTCTCCACGTCCTCATCCTTCATCCGAATATGATGATAACCAGATTTTAAATCCAACTTTGAGAACACTTTAGCCCCACTCAATTCGTCCAATAATTCATCGATAACGGGAATAGGGAACTTGTCCAGAACAGTCGCTTTGTTCAAGGCTCTATAATCGATACAAAAACGACAACTCCCGTCCTTTTTCTTGACAAGGAGAACTGGACTCGAAAACGGGCTGGAACTCGGACGAATGACCCCTGCTTGTAGCATCTCCTTAACGAGCCTTTCTATTTCATCCTTATGATAATGGGGATATCGATATGGACGCACATTCACCGGACCCATACCTTCTTTAAGCACGATAGTATGTTCTTTTCCTCGACTTGGGGGTAATTCACAAGGCATATTAAAAATCCTCTCAAACTCAACAATCAACTGTTCGATTGTTGCGTCGTCTTGAGAAATCACATTCTGGTCGACATCACAAGTCCCCAACTCCACCAGAACTCCATAACCCTCCTCCTGTTGTAACACCTTACCCATCGCCTTCAATGAAATCATTGATTTCCCGAGAGCTGGATCTCCCCGTAACGTAATCGAATTTCCCCCGACGTTAAACTTCATAATTTGCTGCTTCCAGTTAATGTGTGTTGATCCCAATGTCTCCAACCACTGAATTCCCAAAATCACGTCACTGTTGCCCAATTGAATTGGCAAAAATTCCTCTCTGATCTCTAAACCTTGTATCATCAACAATATTCCTCTACAGACCCCTTCTCCTTTCAACATATTACCTGTTCCCATAGTAATTGTGTATTCCTTAGTCATTTCTACGCCCAACTTCAAACGATCGACCACCTCCTTCTATATGAAATTATGCGTAGCTCCACTATCAATAAGTACTACCAGTCTTTGATCACCGATCGCGCCTTCGAGTTTCATAGTTTTTGGATTAGACAGCCCAATTACTGAATTGAGATGGACCTCCACCTTCGGTCCAACATCAACAACATCCACCGTATTCAATGCCTTTTCCACCACTTCATTATTTTTTTCTTCCTCATAATCTTCCTGGACTAAAATTACGTTTATCTCTTTTTTACTACATTTGTGGCCAGGAGAGTACTTGTCATCACACCTATAACAGAGTCCCAAAACTCTTCTCTGTTGTACTTCTTGATCCGATAATTTCCTGAATTCAGATCCCGTTTTACTTCCCACGGTTGGAGACGCCACCGATTGGACAAACACACTCTTGTTATCGGGCAACGTACTAGCGCTTCGTCTTGTCGGTTACAAAAATTTCTCACGGCCTAACAACCTGTTCTTCACTTCAATTTTCGATGCTAACTCCATCGCCTCACTCAACGTCAACGGACTCATCAGCCTTAATTCTGCTTTGATCGAATTTTCTAACCCTTTAATGAACTGCCCCAGGAAAATCTCTTCAGGAATGCCATCCAGCGGAGCTACAAATTCGACAAACTTCCTCCTATAATCGTCGATGTTGCCTTCCTGTTTTACCACCAAGAACTGCTCACATAAAGATCCCGATGATAACGACCTAAACTGTCGTAATAATAGGTGTTTGAGATCCTCCCATCTAGTGATAGGATGTCGCTTGTTTTCCCATTGGAACCATTTTAGTGCATCTCCTTCAAAAGCTATAAACGAGACATCGATTTTCTCCTCTTGCGACAATCGATTCAGAGAGAAGTAACGTTCCGCTCTCAAAATCCATCCGTCTGGATCCTTACCTTCGAATGATGGAATCTCCAGCTTCCTTCCTTTTACCGCCAAAAAACGTGAAGGATCCGTTTTCTCTCCCTTGTCTCTCGTCCTGCCTCCCGAACCAGAAACATCCTCACCATCTGAACCCGGTGGCGTATGAAATTTACCTGCGGTTGCGGTTTCTGCCTGGAATTTGATGATACGATCAATCTGTTCCATTATCGTCTGCATCCCTTTCTCGATTGAACCGACGCTGCTCTCCAAATCTTCTATTCGATTTGTCGTGCTTCGAGTTGCCATTTTCCCTGGAATCGAACTGCTTTGATACCAATTTGGTATACACAGGTTCGAATTGTTTGATAGAACTGTGGTATGATTGCGTACTGAATTGAAAAAGTATTCTTCTAACTTTCGAGAGGTAAGATCTCTCCAAGAACAAGAGTTCCAAGTACAAAGTACAAAATGAATCGATACCTCCCCAACCTACTCCCACTACCACAATATACGCTCCCCTAACAGATTAGGAGGAAATTCCCACAATACCCCTAACAACTTTATTCAAACTAAACACGTGGAAACAAAAGACATATAGACCACTAAACACCCACTAACATACTGCCATCCTATTATTTATTTTCCACTAACATACTGCCATCCTATTATTTATTATTCCTCTTATATGTAAATCGTATAGGAGGTTTACCAATTTCTACATATAGGCAAGTTTGATAGAGCATGTCTAGCTGATGTCGGACTTCAACGCGCCCCTCAAACCTCCGCTAGACAGTGTCCCCAAGAACGGTGGCGAAAGAGTTTGTCGAGTCCCTAGGTGGTGCTAGACGCTGGCTCAGATACCATGTGGAGATATGTGGAACCCCTTTTTAATCTCTCCCTAAGTGTTCTCGAATTTGGAGAGAAAAGAAGAGAAAAGAAACAGAAGGAAAAGAAAGGAAAATAATTTTTTTATTTGTGTTCTCGAAAGGGAAGGAAAAGGAAGGAAAGGAAAAGGAAGGAATAACTTTTCATGTTATTGAACAGAAGAGAAAGGAAAGGAAAGATGTAAATTTTCTAATATGCCCTTTAAAATTATATAATTTAGAATGAAATATTGGGTAGTTTTGTAATTTTAATAATTTTTTGAAGGGTTTTAATTTCTTTCCTTTTCCTTTCCTTCCCTTTCCTCCCACATTTGGGAGGAAAGTTTTGGAAAGAAACTTATCATTATTTTTCTTTCCATTCCTTTCTCTCCTAAAAAGGTTTCCAGAATACGAGTTTTTTTTTTTACTTTCCTCCCATTTTCCTCCCTTTCCTTTCCTTCGTAAAATGAGTTTCAAGAACACATATAGGCGGAGGTTCCTACCTATATACAAGTTTGATAGAATGTGTCTAGCTGATGTGACACTCCAACAAATAATAGTCCGGCGCTAGGATTAGGGGAGCATCGTTGGCATACTATCCATCGACAACATCATAAGTTCATGATCATAGTTATAATAGCTTATCTAACTTACTAAAGTTAAACAATCACAAGTATAGTGATTCACGCAATCAAATTGTGAAAACAAGCCGCAAACAAGGGATGTCCAATAAATGAAGGAAACGTACTCTCTACATAGCTTGCTAACGAGTTTAACCTCACTCGAAGAACGCATCTAATATTTTTTCTTGGAAACATATGGTTTTAACCTCACCTTATCGGGTGAGCATTACAAGTAATGAGAATCATATGCGGTAAGAGGCAAGACAATGAACGAAAATCTTACCCGATAAGTGAAGTGGTGACTCTTACCTCATTTAGCGTTTACCCCGTAAAACACTTTTATCAACAACCTTCCTATGCTATTTTGATGGTCAAGAATCTTATCAGATAAGGTAAGTGAGTGTGGTAACTCCTACCCAACAAACACTCACCCGATTATCGATTGATAAACAATCAATAAAAGTGCTAAAGCAGCAGAACCAAAGTTTCTGGAGGAACATTAAACATTTTCTGTTCGGAGCTAAAATTTGCAATTATCAACAGTAGGAAGTTCGAGCTCATATTCTCCTGATCCTTCAATCCTATATGGGGCCTAATATGAAAATGGGTCATTAATGCAACAATAGCACTAAGAATTTTGTTGAGAGGCGTGAGATGAAATCAAAATCTGTGCAAATTTAAATTATTAACAAAGAAAAAAAAATCCTAGGGGGAGCACGTGCACCTTCTGGTGCTAATGTGGCTCCGCCACTGGTCAGGCTTCTATGTTTGGGACTTCCCTGTATCAAATTGTTAAAATACTCTATGGACACAATATAAAGCAAAGGCATGTTTCTTTCTCAATAACAAGTGTGTTAGATTTTTCTTGTAAGTACCAGGATGGGCACATTTAAAATACGTTTGTAACATGTTTGGCAGATTGATACACATGCTCAGTTTAAGGGCACACAAGAATATCAAGTGTATATATTTTCATGTGCATGGATTCTCTTGTTTTTTGGATGCTTTTTTGGGATATAGACCAATGATCAAGTACTTCAGATGATGATTCAAATTTCAGGGGACTACCCCCCCCTCCCAAAAAAAAAAAAAAAAAAAAAAAAGTGTAGGTGGTGACTACACAGCACTTACTATTTCCACTATTACAGGCAAGCAGTGTGTATGGTTTTTGAAGGGCCATTTCATCATAAGTTGAACGTTAAAGAAAATGGAATAACTGAAAAGCGAGCATGAATGAAGGACAAACGATGTTGCTTTGATTTTTTTTAAAATTTTTGTACGCTTTTAGAAGGAATAATGTGTTTTTCTCTTATATTAATCTGAGCAATAGTACAAAAAATACAAGAATCAAGTCCTATAAAACAATAAACAGACTCTGGGAGATTATCTCCTAAAGTCTAGGAAGATACATAGTTGTGAAAAGCGCTAGGCGCATAAGGCGCAAGGCTCTGGGCTTTTTAGAAGTCAAGGCGAGGCACATTGCAGAAGGCGCAACGCCTTGGGCTTAGGCGCGCTTCATGAATATTGATCTTTTTTTTTAAATTACTTGCTTTGCCTCTTAGAATTCTGCAGAAAAAACTTAATAATCAAGTCAACTATAATATTAATGATGCCTTTTAAGTTTTAACCTCCTAGACTTCTACAAAAAGGAGTTATGAGGCAAGTGATAAGTCTATATGATCTATTCCATTCTTATCTCCTATAAAAAGAGTAACTAGATAATTCTCCCTATAAATACAATCCATATCTATTCTTCTCCCTCAAGTCTTTAAGACCTATTACTCAAGACTTTATTTAGATATGTTTGATATTCATATTACTACTTTTTTGAAATTGAAATTGAACTATGCTTTATATAATGGTACTTGAGTTGATATTTCTACTTTTTATATGATGGTATTTGAGTTGTGTATTACTATGTATGTATGTATGTACGTATTTATGTGTGTGTGTATATATATACATATATAGTATTTTATAATTCAATGCGCCTCGTATTCATGAGGCCCACGCCTCGCGCCTAGGCCCCAAGACCTCTTTGCGCCTAAGTGCGCCTTGCACCTTTAACAACTATGGGAAGATAAGTTGCAAAGAATAATTCTCTCTCAGAGCCTAGATAGACAAGCTCTAGAATCTTCCGTGTTGACTTTATCTTCTAACAATTTTCATTTATCATGCTTGATTTTCTTGTGACTTGTGAGTTGTCAACTTGTCATCACCTTTATCGTACATCCCAATATCTGGACTTCTTTGTTTGTTACGTAAGATATAATGCTTTTATGGAGAATGCAGTAATTCTGGTCATACTCTTAAGTTGCATGCAATATAACTACTAGTAATTGGAATGTCCATCCTGATGACAAATTTTTTTTCTTTCCTTTCCTCTTCATTTAAAAACAATATGCTTTTACATTCTTGGGGCAGTTACCCTTGTATTGGAGTATTACGTAGTAAGACTCTTTCTGCTTGTCTGTCACCCAGGAATTTCCTATTTACTTTGTTCATTGTGAATTCCTGTAACTTACCAAAAATAATCAACTGCAGGTGGTTACTTTTTGGGAGGGAGAAATCGTTGATACCAAGAATTATACATTTTTTACTAACAAATGGAAAGCAACGTAAGTTCTTTTCTGTACTTCAAACCTTTTGGCTATGAGCATCTCTGTTTCGGTTAACATATTTTCTTATTCCATCACCAAGAATAGTTGCACTTTGGTAACCTTTAGGGGTAGCGCAACTGGTAAGGCCTTGGGTTTGCTCCCCATTGATCACTAGTTCGAGTCCCCTCAGGGCCACCGGAGATTTGTTTGGCTGTTAACTTCAAGGCCCCATAGGATTAGTCGAGGTGCGCTCAAGCTGGCTCGGACACCCATTGTTAAGAAAAAAAAGAATTGCAGTTTGGCTTTTGATGTCAAATGGATTAATTTCCAAATTCAACAATGATGTGAAAGAAGTTAAAGCCAACATTTACTTACTTGCAGAGCTTTCTTTAAAAGTTCAATGTTGTAACCAATCTAACACTAAAATTTGAAGAATTAACATCAATCATGAAGTTAAAGTAGTTCCTTTGACATCAGAAGTCGAGTGTATATGATTTATAATTAGTAAGTACAGAGGAGATACTTGATAAGCTGTGTTCATGGATTGTATGAAAGACCCTTTTCCACATCACTTTGCAAACTGTGACAGGTCAGAAGTCGACATAGAACACTGGACAAAATTTCCATCTTTCTCTCCTCTTTTAGTAAGTCCTCAAAACACCCAACTACTCCCTCCGTCCCAAAATAAGTGTCCACATTTCTAATTTAGTTTGTTACAATATAAAACGTTCCCTTTCAAAAGTATGCGGCTACTTTCCAATTCTACCCTTAATTATGAGATGGAGAAATTCATTACTCCTCTATTATCAAGGGTAAACTTGTCATTTAATTAATTAAAAAGTGTAAAAATTACACATTTCTAGAATTGTGGGTCTTTTTCATTGTGGACGTTTATGTTGGGACGAAGGGAGTAGAATAGATGATAATAGTAACCTATGATGAACTCAGATGTTTATTGTATGGTTGACACTCTGTTCTTGTCAGAGCCAAGTTGAGGTTGATGGTGGGAAGTCACTGGACCTCAGCAACTATCAGTATATATTTATGGTAATTTGGTTTATTTTATGTTATTGCTCACTTAACCAGCTTTTCAATACTTCATCATATCTCTTTTTCTCACTTTGACACACTTTTCACAAGCCAAGGGTCTTCACAACAACCGCTCTACTTCTTTGAGGTAGAGGTCAAGTCTGCTTACATCTTGCACTCCCGAGACCCCACCTACGGATGGGATATATTGGGTTTGTTTGGTTTGGCTTGTTTTATCTTTTTTCTAGCTATTTGTTTAAAAGTTTATCTATTTGTTGCTAATCTCTTTAATTGTAAAGAACGAGCCTATTATTTTGGGTGACCACTATTTTTTTTTCTGTCGTGCTTCAGAGATGGAAAGAGCAGTACTTTGTAAACGTTGGAGCTGATTGCGGGTTGACCATAGCTGGCTTTTACTATGTTTGCTTCTCTTGTGTGGATGGCTCGATCAACGGCTACTATTATGATCCAAATAGCAGGTACTTGTCTTATTTTCTTTTTGTTATTATACAAAATCTTTCTTTTTGTGGTTAACTTCTAGCATGACTTGTGTAATACACGAAAACAACCACTCTACTATTTAGAGTAGAGCTCACTAGCTCAGGTAGTGGCGGATCAGGAACTTTGGTGATCGGGGATGGTATTTAATTGACATAATATAAAAAAATATTTGAAAAGTTAAATAAAAAAGTGTGGAAATGAGAAAACAAAGTATTATATCACTCCATCCCAAAATAAGTGTCTACATTCCCATTCTACTCTTATTTATGAGATGGAGAAATTTCTATATATTATTAACAGTAAACGTGTCATTTAGTTGATTAAAAAGTGTAATAATTGAACATTTCTAAAACTATGTCATTTTCATGGTGGACATTTATAAGGTATTTATATATTTAAAATAAACTTTATAATGTATAATGTAAAAAAGATAAAATTTATAATCTATGGGGATCAAGTTATATATATATATATATAGAGAGAGAGAGAGAGGTGGATTTATACGAGAACAATATCTATTTAAGAAAACACGAGAACGGCGAATCACATACAAAATCATATATGATTCACATACAAAATCATATATGATTGCGGGCCACTTTGCGGGGGACTTAAGTTGCGACTTAAGTCTCCCGCGTCCATTTTTTTGGCCGTTAATGCCGGATCATATATGATTTTGTACATGATTTGCTGTCCTCGTGTTTTTTTAAATAATTAGTGATCTCGTTTGAACCTTTCTCTCTGTCTCTCTCTCTCTATATATATATAAAATAGAATTTACAAGGTAAAAGAAGAATTTGAAACTTCATGGGGGCCAACTAAACCCCCAACTTTGGCTTTGGGTCCGCTCCTAATCTGCATACATCTTACCTCCGACCCCACCTCCAGGTGAGATATACCAGACTCATTTGGTTTGGTTACTGGCATGACTTGCCTTTAAAGTTTGTTACTGGAAGCACATTTTCAATGATGAATGGTTTGCTGTTTGCAGCCCGTTTCAGAAGCTTGAGCTAAAAACAACGAATGAAGGAAGATCGGGTTTCAGCTTCTCTTCTTATGAGCTGCAATAAGAGTCTTGTTGTTTGTTTCATAACACAAACCGAAAATGATCATTGATACTGAAACTGGTGTGCTGATCCTTCGCAGCTAAAATGGTAGGTTTTCAACCTTAAATGTCAGATGGAGCATATCAATGGGAAACGGTTTAGAAAAGTCGACTTCTATGAAGTTGGAAAATTGAAATCTCTTACGGGTTTCTTTCTCGAACTAAATATATTTGTTAAATGCAATGCAACCATCGATCCTGTATCGTGATGTGATCTAACAGATTCTATCATACGTTGTGAAGCTATATTTATGAATTCAACGGTAAGAAAGTTCCGCTACATGCACCATCCTGACCTTATTTCTTATTTTGAGTACCTTGCTAATGCTAATTAGAGACGGCCAAAAATCGATCCTTGGTCGGGTTGGGCTGGGTCTAAATCAGTCCCTGTTCCAAATAGTGATTTCGTAAACGGTCTCGGCGTAACCGGTCCCAGTCCCGACCGAAATACGAAGGCCCGGTTATGAGAATTGGTCCCAGGCTGGCCCAAACCGGTCCCACTTATTTATTTTTTTAAAATTGATTTTAACTTATAATTTTTTTTTGAATAATTTGGTCAATCAAATACACTAACAAATACGTTTTATTATAATTGGGTCAATCAAATAACTAACAAATACATTTTTTGTTATAATTTAGTCAATCAAATACACTAAAAAAAATACATTTTAAAAAAAATACGTTTTGTTGTAATTGGGTCAATTAAATACACTAACAAATACGTTTTTATTTAAAATATACATAAAATACATTAAAAAATAAATTTTAAATAAAAAATCGGCCCGTACCATAACCGGTCTCGGGCCTGGTCAGGACGGATCTTTTTTATATGAAAATTGTAACCGGTTAAGGACCAGCAGGACCAAGCAGGGGACCGTCCCGGGCCCGGGCCTTGGCCTCATTTGGCCATCACTAATGCTGATGGCCAAAATGGGTCCGACCTATATTGGTAGGGGCTGGTTGTGGCCTGACGATTTGGGACCAGTTACAAGTTTTATTGAATTTCAAGGTTCGGTCGGGGACAAATTATTTATAGATCCGATTCTTCACTATTTTTTTTATGTTTTTATAAATTATAATACAGGTTTTTCAAGATCTTATTCACTTAAATGTATTATTGAAAAGTGTGTTTCAATGCTAAGTTTCAAATATCGTAATTACAAAAACATGTAAAATAATTTAGGTGTAACAAATATATATATATATATATGTATATATATATACATATATATATATATAGAGGGTCATTCTTTTGTTAATCCTAAATTTAGTGTTAACTTTGTTAACCAATCTGAACCTTCTATTTTTTTTAATCAAGGGCGTAGATTAAAAGTAATTACCTTTTTTTATTAATTAAATGATAAAATAGATTATTAAACCAAATTCATATATGAAGAGGGGTATATGTGTCATTTTGCATATTGATTAAACATGTTAGATAAGGATATAACCACATTTCACGGGATTTCAATGTAAATCATTCATCCCGCTTCCTCAAATCTCGGTATTACGATCAACACAATCTTCAATTCAGGATAGGGCTAGCGATTTCAACGACCTGATTAAGGTAATCGATCAAAAAAATGGCGGAAATTGAAGGCGTGCACAATTTAATTAGAGGCAAGATTTCTCGAAATCTAGGGTTTAAATACTGATTTGAGAAGCACAACTTTCACGAATTCCTTGTTGATTCTTTGTTCAGTTCGAAAAAAAAGTGAAAGGATTGCTTTGAGAACCTCGTTTTCAAAATACAAAAACACAATGTTCAAATGTGGGTTTATGGATTTTTGTTCATATACGTGACAATCTTATAAGAGCGGGTTTACGGTTTTTGTTCATCTATGTGTAATTTTTACAAGAGTGGGTTTATGCTTTTTGTTCATATATGTAAAAAATATTAATTTTGGGTTTATGGTTTGTTGTTCATATATGTGACAATCTTATAAGACTGGGTTTACGGTTTTTGTTCATCTACTAGTGTTGGGCCCGTGCATTGCACGGGAAGATAAATTTTTTGTTGGAATATTGAACCGAGTTAAAATGAAACGTAATTTCTCTGTTAACTGTTAATGAAATACAATGTGAAAAACGAATGTATTTTCATAAGTGGTTAACTTGCATATATTCTTAATCGTTTGTTGTTATGAGTTTGTGGAATAATATTGGTAATAATTTTGTATTATATTATTTAAAACTCAAACGACATGTCTCACAACATATCACTATTATTGAAATAATTATAAATATGAACATACATTTTTACAGATTTTGCAATTTTTCTGAAACCTCATCGACAACATTTGACAAACACTTTGAACGTATAAATCTGTAGATTAATTAACAATATTCAACCCACATCAAATATGACAAAGAAAATAAATGATTTTTATCTTTTGTAATCGACAACTCAACTGGTATAGTTCAAATTCACTCAGTAGCACTTGAAAAATTATCTGACTATTGACTTCAAGACTTCATAGTATTAGTCGATAAAAATAAAGATATGTATATATATCTTATTCCCCTACTTCGAAAAATATGATTGTGGGTTTTGAAAAATATAAACAAATCCTCAGTAAATAAAATAATATATAAAAAAGTAGTTTTTCAAAGAAACAAAAATATAGTGGAATACCTTTTGTTCAGTTGCAGGTTCCGCCATTGACACCCGACCGTTCGTCTTCTTCTTGTACTTGGATGATACATAGAGAAGTTATATATATTTATAGTGAATGTAGAGAATATTTTAAAATCTTTTATTTTTATTTTCGATTTTACATTTAAATGTAAATATATTAAAAATATGGAAGAATATTTTTATATCTACATCGTTTCTATTTTATTTTCTTTACACTTGGTTAATTTGGAAAGTATTGCGGAATATTTTAATTTTAAAGAATACGATAATTTATTAGTGTATCTCGTTATTTTTTATTTTTAATTCATATCAACCTTCTTTTTTCTTCTTTTAATGCTCGTGAAAAAAAATACGTGTAGATTTTATATTATGCTAATATAAAATACGTGTAGATTTTATAAAATAAAATAGATTTATATTAGCAAAAAAAATACGGAAGAAAAAGAGTTTATATTACATCTCATTATGTAAAAAGATTTTATAAAATAAAATATGGAAAAATCATTATGAGATGTAATATAAAAAAATACGGAAGAAAAAAGATTTTATATTACATCTCAATAATATAGATTTAAATGTAAAATCTACATTTAAAATAGATTATACTAATATAAAATCTATTTTATAAAATCTATTTTATAAAATCCTCCACCAAAAAAACAAATATTTATATTAATAAATGAATATTCATTCCATAAATAGATGATTATGTGAGATACTGTGTTTGGAAAGGTTGTACCAAAGCATTAAGAAATTGTAAATTAAGTAATTGACTTTAATTAATTGTACCTTGTGCTTAAAATGTTGTAATTAAGAATTTTTTATATCGTTTTTATAATATAATATAGATGTGAATCTTTTTCAAGTATGGATTTGTGTTTTTTGTTCATATATGTGAAAAATGTTCAAGTGTGAGTTTATTGTTTTTGGTTAATATATGTGAAAATCTTAGAAGGTGGGTTTATGGTTTTGGGTTCATATATGTAATCATGTTCAAATGTGGGTTTATGTGTTTTACAGAAATCTGTTCCTATATTATAGGAAGATGACGATGGAATATAATGAAAAAATAAAATAAAATCAATCAGATCATTATAATGGTTTAAAATTAAAAGAATAAAATCTCTAAAAAATCTCCCTCCATATTTATCTCAACATGATGGAATAAAAAATGTAATATTAGAAAATTTTAAATTTCCAAATTACAAATATACTCTTACTCTAAATTAATAAACTAAAAACTTCTTCGCAATCATATTGGTCTAAAGTGGTTAACAAAGTTAACACTAAATTTTGGGTTAACAAAAGAAGGGGACCCTATATATATGTATACACACACACACACACACACACATATATATATATATATGGGTGGGTTCAAATAAAAACCCATCTTTCATTGTGTACATGAGGACAAGTCTTAACCATTGATCAAAACTTAGAAAACTAAACAATGGTTAATACATAAAACGGTTAATTGGGAAATGATTAAGGACAAAATTGTAATTTTGAATCAACACCTACCTTCTTTGGCTTTTTATTTTTAATTAAAAAAATTTTACCCCCTTAAACTTTAAAATAATTTATCTTAAAAATTACTAATATTTTAATCAAACAAATTACATCAAAAAAACGAGAATTTCGTGCTCTTCGATATGACATCTATCTCGATATAGTTTTTTTCCCCCTTTTTGCCGTTTTTTACGTGAAATTCTATATACATGTTATATTCATTATGAATATGCATCCACGTCTTTGGGTGTCCACATTCAATATGAATAACAAATGTGAACGTTCATTCATTATTCATGATGAATAATACAGTATGCAGGATGAATAATACAATATTTAGGATTTTTTTCGTTTTAACCGTTTTTACATGGAATTCTATATATGTGTTATATTCATTATGAATATGCATGCACGTCCTCGAGTGTCCACATTCAGTATGAATAACAAAGGTGAACGTTTATTCACTATTCATGATGAATAATAGAGTATTCAGAATGAATAATACAGTGTTCAGGATGAATAATATACGAATCCATGATTCATGTATTATTTATCATGAATCGTGTATTATTCACCCTGAATGTTGTATTATTCATGATGAATAATATATGAATGACCCGTGAAGGTGTAGGCACATGACACACTCTCTTTTGTTTCCCAATTCACAACCGAAATTTGGTTTAATTCATTATGAATATGTATGCGCATCCCCGGATGTCCCACATTCAGTATGAATAACAAATGTGAACGTTCATTCATTATTCATGATAAATTACACAACATTCATGATGGATAATACACGAATTCATGAATCGTGAATTATTCACCCTGAATGTTGTATTATTCATCCTGGATGATACATTATTCATGATGAATAACACATGAATGACCTGTGAAGATGTGAAGACGTGACACGCTCTCTTTTGTTCCCCGATTCACAACAGAATTACTCGATAGGTTCTCGATTCGTCTTGATGGGTGTTGGGTTACGGTGCTGAAGAAGCGTGATGTCTTACAACGTTGGTTGAAGAAGGTGATGTCGAGTTACATACTTACGGTGTCGAGGTGTTGTACAAATTTGAACGTACATAAATATCCATAATGAATATAACACATATATAGCATTTCACGTAAAAAACAGTTAAAACGGCCAAAAAAAAAAACAATATCGAGATGGATGTCATATCGAAGAGCACGAAATTCTCGTTTTTTTGATGTAATTTGTTTGATTAAAATATTAGTAATTTTTAAGATAATTTATTTTAAACTTTAATTGGGTAAAAAAATTTTAATTAAAAAAGAAAATAAAAAGTCAAATATGGTAGCCGTGATTTTAAATTTTCTTCCATTTTTACCCCTAAACATTTTAAAATTAAAAACTCTATTTAATATGAGTTGTTGGATCAAAAGAGATCGAGTGACTGAGATTTGTCCTCATGCGTACAATGAAAAATGAGTTTTCATTTGAACTTTTATCTCTCTCTCTCTAAATGAGTTTTCATTTGAACTTTTATCTCTCTCTCTCTCTCTCTCTCTCTCTATATATATATATATATATATATATATATATATATATTTAAAATGAGTCGGGCCTGATTGGATTTGGGAATGGCCCGATGGGACAGGGTTTAGGATAAGTCCTATGATTTTTGGTCGGGACCGGCAAGCCCGGTTTTGAATGAACCAATTTGGGCCCGAGCCTGACCTGCCGGTGATTTTTTTTTTTGCCTTCTCTAATTGACACTACGAGTATGCTAGTATATTGGAGCAATTTTTTATTAACTCAAGGGAGTATACAACAATTTAAAGCAACTGCACCTTTAAGTAAGGGTGTGCAAAACCCGAATAGTCCGAAATCCAAACCGAAAATAAGGTATTTGTGCAAAACCCGACTGCCCCAAAATCCAAAAATCCAAAACCCGACTTTTGGGGGGATATTTTGGTTCGACTTGGGTTTGATTTTTGGCCACATGACCTGTCGGAAAACCCGAAATACATATACGTGTATATATATATATATATTAAATATTATATAAATATATTTCTAAATCCTAGTCGGTTGTACTTTTTTTAAATTCTAAATCTACTAAGATGGGTTGTCAAGAACGTAGAGGAGTAGGATGGACAGTTGGTCGATTTCATCAATCCTCTCAATCGATTGAATTTATATATATTTTTTGCATTATAACTATAACCATACCTGACTGACCTCAAGCTCAAGTGTGTGATGCTTGTTTTAAGGCAAAGCATACTAGACTTCCATTTCCTGTTAGTGCAATAAAAACAACTGCGTGCTTTGATCTAATCCATTGTGATGTTTGGGGAAAGTATCGGACTCCTTCGTTATGTAAAGCGAATTTTTTCTTAACAATTGTAGATGATTTTAGCCGAGCCATGTGGACATATCTTATTAAACATAAACATGAAGCAAGCACATGTTTAATAGATTTCCACAAAATGGTCAAAACACAATTTGGTAAGCAAATCAAGCGAATAAGATGTGATAACAGGGGGGAATTCGTTTCAAACAAAATGCACGATTTTTATGCACAAGAAGGAATAATCTTGGAAACATCATGTCCACACACCCCACAACAAAATGGGGTGGTGGAACGCAAGCATAGACATCTTTTAGAAACGGCTCGAGCACTTCGCTTTCAAGCGAGCTTGCCAAAGACATTTTGGGGTGAATGTGTTTTGACCGCAACTTATGTGATAAATCGACTTCCTTCCAAAGTCCTTCATGATGCAACACCCTACGAGATCCTTTTTAAACATAAGCCTAATTATGATCACATGCGAGTTTTTGGTTGTTTGGCCTATTACCGAAGTACAGAAACCGGAGGTGACAAGTTCGAGTTACGGGGGAGACCGGGAATTTTTGTTGGCTATCCACACGACACAAAGGGTTATAAAGTGTATGATATTGAGAACAAGAAAATTATGATATCAAGGGATGTCAGGTTTGTTGAGAACAAGTTCCCTATGGCCCACACTCATATTAGTGGTGAAGTCCAGGAGGAAGATCCCTTTCGTTTTATCCCGGCGATGGAAACAAGTGCACACACCAAGCTTTCTGATGACACAAGCGATGATGGTCCATGGCCCAATAATAGTGAAGTGGGTCCACAAATGGAAGATGAGCAAGGTAGTGCTTCTTCACAAAGGGATAATGTTTCCCCCATTCACATGCATGCAGATTTCCTAGACCAAAATATACCACCTTTCCAAGTACACAGTCCTGAACCTCCCATGCAAATCAATGTCAACAGTGACCATGATGATATTTTGGTTAATGCACAAAACAACCAAATAGAAGACGAGGTTAGAGAAACGCGTACTAAAACTCAACCGAAACGCTTTGGTGACTACGTGGTGAAGCTGCCCCCCTCGGTAAACCACCCGCAACCCGCCAACAATCAAGGCACCTCAACGGTACATCCCCTTTCTCATTATGTCTCTTATGATAAATTATCAAAATCTCACAAGGCTTTCTTAGCGGCCATCAATTCACATGATGATCCGAAATGTTTTAATCAAGCAATACAGGATGAAAGATGGAAAGAAGCAATGAAAAAAGAAATCCAAGCTCTCGAACAAAATGGGACATAGATTCTCGAACACTTGCCAGAAGGAAAACGGGCCATCGACTCCAAGTGGGTTTATAAAATCAAATACAAGCCGAATGGAGAAGTGGAACGTTATAAAGCTCGTCTCGTGGCAAAGGGGTATACTCAGATGAAAGGTGTGGATTTCCATGATACGTTTGCACCCGTGGCCAAACTTGTCACGGTTCGCACACTATTAGCAGTTGCAGTCAAGAAGAATTGGATTATACACCAACTTGATGTGAACAACGCGTTCTTACATGGTGACTTAGAGGAGGATGTATACATGAAAATACCACAAGGTTTTACCAAGAAAGATGAAACAACGGTATGTAAACTCAAGAAATCTTTGTACGGGCTGAAACAAGCTTCCAGGAATTGGTACCACAAATTCACAACCACTCTTCTTGACCTTAATTTCAGACAATCTCATGCTGATCATTCTCTTTTTATTCATAAAGAAGGGAATATTTTTGTGGCAGCACTAATTTATGTAGATGATGTAATAGTCGTGGGAAACAGCTCGGCAAAAATCCAACAAACAAAGTCAGACCTCGATGCAAAGTTCAGCATCAAGGACCTTGGAACCCTTAAATATTTCTTGGGCATCGAAGTCGCACGAGCAAAAGAAGGGATGGTCTTAAGCCAACGTAAATACACGTTGGATATATTGGAAGATAGCGGTCTACGGGGGTGTCGACCTAGCAAATTTCCTATGGAACAGAACCTCAAATTGAACAAGGGTGACGAAGAAAATCTAGTCGATGCAAGTTCATATCGTCGTTTGGTTGGTAGGCTTCTTTATCTCCAAGCGACCCGACCGGATATTACGTATGCTGTGAATGTCTTAAGCCAGTTTGTCTCAGATCCTAAACAGAATCATTTGGATGCAACTACAAGAGTTCTTTGTTACCTCAAGAGTACACCGGGCCAAGGAATACTTCTTCCTACAGACGGGCGTACAGATCTCACGGCTTACAGCGATTCAGACTAGCTTGGTTGTCCCTTTTCTCGACGTTCACGAACCGGTTACCTTTTATTTTTTTGGTGGTGCACCAATTTCCTGGAAGTCAAAGAAACAGTCGGTGGTTTCTCAATCATCTGCCGAAGCAGAATACCGAGCTATGGCCACAACTGTTAGTGAGGTACTTTGGGTCCGATGGTTGTTAACGGAACTTGATATCAGAATTGACAAGCCGACACATCTCTTTTGTGATAAGGAATTGGCTCGCCATATTTCTCATAACCCCGTCTTCCACGAGAGAACAAAACACGTGGAAATGGATTGTTATTTTGTACGAGAACGAGTCGAGTCAAAGGAGGTTGCACCAGTGTGGATCGACACCCGTGATCTGCTAGCCGATTTATTGACCAAAGCTCTTGGGTCACAACGTCTACACTCGTTATTGATCAAGTTGGGCATTAGAAATTTACATGCTCCAACTTGAGGGGGAGTAAAGGAACGGTTATCCGCACATATCGATCTTATCTGCATATATCGATCAGATTGTTGGTATCTATATCTTCAAATTAGTTGTTATCCCATGTGTAGAAAATATCTGAGACTTAGTTAGCTACTTCTTCTCTCTTTCCTTCGTTTGAGTGTGTATAAAAGCATGTAGTCTGTACTTTGATAAGACACACAGAAAATACAGATCAGAAGCTTTTGTACCAGTTTTTTTTCAGAAATCTTCGTTTAACCATTCTAAAACGTTCATTATGACCAATAATAGTTAAAAACATTGCCATCTTCTCTTCAACACTTATACGACGACTTGATTGCAACCAATTGTTTTGTTTAAAATGGTTACATAAGAGTATATAAGCATCGCGAGATAGACGCATCAGTTCATGACATTGTGTACTAGACCCACGTAATAATTCTTGTGTATATGCATGTCCATTCAAATTTGAATTGTTATCTCTTATTCTTTCTATTCTTGCTTCAACTCTTCTTCTCAAATACCAATATGCAATCACCACAATCATCATTAACTGATTACGATCCATGACCTTGCAAATATAAAATACAAAAGATAACATCATATTATATTTCATATATGACATAGATCTTTAACATACAATGAGAATAAAAGCATCAAAATAACAATCAACAAAATTCCATATACGTCCATAAATAACACAATGTTCCATATACGTCCATAAATAACATCAAAAAGTCATAAAATTCCATAAACATCCACAAAAAACCTAAAGTCATAAAGTTCGATAACCATCCACAAAAGAACCTAAAGTCATAAAGTTCGATAACCATCCACATAAAAACCAAAAGTCAGTCTAACTCAAGTTGAGTTGGCGTGCCGTAAATTTAATCCATGACTCACACCTCTCATCCTTCAAACGCAACCAGATTTTCCTATAGTCCACGCCTTGGCTAAAGAGGTAAAGTGTGATGTCATACAACGACTTATCTTCCCAACCAAGCCTATCCAACTTCATCATACAAGCATCCATATCACCGTCCTCCGATGGTTTGTCAAATATGGATTTCACATGTGTCACCACATGAGCCAACTCCTCTTCCCTTACCAACGGTTGATTAGATTTTCGTTTTCTGGATTGAGAACGAGAGGAACATTCCTGTGTTGAGCTAGATGGTCCTTGAGTTGAAACAAGTGTTCCTTGATTTGAAACAGGTGGTCCTTGATCTGAAACAGGTGGTCCTTGATCTGAAACAAGTGGTGCATGATCTGAAACAGGTGGTGCATGTGTGGTATCCAAGCTTTGATCATCAACTACTAAAGGCGGGTTAGAAACATTAGCAGCACGTGAAGGATTCTGATTTTTAGACCACGATCCCCAACTTCCAACACCCGTCGCCTCTACTCCATCAAAAACTTGCATACAAAGATGAGGGTAAAGTAGTGGTGCATTCCTCAACTTGTTAGCATATTTACTCAACTGTTTATAAAAAAAATAAAAACATATAACTAAAAGAAAAATATAAGAAAATTAAAATTAGAAAAGCCGAGAAGAAATTGACCTTCGCCTCTGCCTTCCATTCCTCTTCAGTTAGATTGAATGTGTTGGTCACTGGGTTATAGACATTACCCATTCTATTTTTTAGCCTAGAATACACCACATACTTCCCCCTCAGATAATCATAGTGATTCTTCATTTGCCTTTGATTCACAATGAAGTTATGAGTGTTTTTTTAATGTTTCTGCTATATTATTCCATGAATGCATCTTAAGGCTACCGCCTTGGATTCCATTGATGGACATCTCATGTGCACAACACTCTAAGAATGTTTTTACCACATTATCTTTCCAACTAACCCTCGATTTTTTAGGTTCTGACGACTCATCATACGATTCCATACCTATGTCAAAAAGTACACACATCAAGAAATGATCAAGAAACACTACAAATCATAAAAATTCATAACAAATTATCCATTTCTCGACGGTAAAAATCCTATTATCTTAATAACCCATTTCTTGAGTTCGTTATGCAAAAGAGCAAAAATAAATTAACAAAGAAAAATACAAAGAAATAGAACTCCAACATATTCTCTTCATTTTAACAAATAAAACATGACACATAAATGAAAACAAACCAAAACCCTTTTATCCCTTTATACTCGCAAAAAACAGAACCAACATAATCAATCATTCTCACATGTGAATAACCAAGATAAATGAAAACACACCCACTACTCATTTTGAATCTGATCGAAAACAAATTTGAGGGATTGTCTATTGTCACCCAAACAATCGATTTAAAAGACAAAGTTTTGAAACAAAACTTTAACAGTTAAAGGTTCAGAAGTTTTGAAACAAAACTTTAACAGTTAAAGGTTCAGGCTAAACATAGAAGAAGGCTAATAATTATTGAGGAATAACAATCAGAATTCCCAAGAAACCAATTAGATGCCTCAAAAATCAACAACTTTAGCACAACCATAACCAGATTATAAACCCAATGTTACACGTTCAACAAAACATGATTCTGAGTGACAAATTCATACATTCTTGAAGCTAATAAAGCATACTATATAAAGGGTATTCAAAGAAACATAAAAAATCAATATAACAAAAAGGGCAAATCAAATTTAATTCTACCCATAATCTTGAGTGTATATACTACCCTTCTAACCATAACATCAGAAGCCCCGAAAATCAACAATTTTAGCACAAAGATAACTATATTATAAACCCATTGTTAAAATTCACCAAAACATAAAGGTTTTCAAGAGGAACAACAGGAAAACTCTTATCAGAAACCCAAGAAGCCATATGGGTTTTCAAAGTTAACTTTTTTTCAGCAAAATCAACTCAAGAATTCACTAATAAAACTCTTATCAAAATTCAAGAAACATATATTTACAGCTCTTGAGAAAATAAACAAAACCTACTTGCATATCTTGAATTTTTCACTACTCTTTCATGGCAATATAACTCTAGAAATTACAATGGAAATCAAGTGAGATTATGCTGAAGCTTTCTTGAAATTTAGCACCTTTAATACGGGTTTAATATGAGAAAATCAAGAAAAAGCAGTGAAAACCAACCACTGTTACATGTAATTTTCCTTAAAATCAGAGATACCCAGATGCAATTTTACAAATCTATTTTCAACATGCAAGTATTTTACACGTAAAGGTGTTTAAAGTTTCCTTATTTTTCACTTGTGAAGTATGTCAAGTTTGGTGAAGGTATGTGCAAACATGTAAAGTTTAATAAATGTTCAATATTTTTTATGTGAACATGTGTGAAGTTTCAATTTTTTCATGTTAAGGGATGTAGGTTTGGTGTTTTTATATTTTCAATATGCAAGTATTTGTGCATTATGTTGTAAAAAGTATACCCTAATGAGTCGATAGTCATGGACCCACTCCCGTTCCCTTCTAAAGGCATGCCTATAAAAATTTCTCCCAAATCTGTAATTAGCTCTTCTACTGCATTGTGAACTTGAACTATGGTCATAGTAGTTTTATTTTAGAATAGTAAACTTTCACATTTAGAACTATCTTGGCTTGAAATGGATACAGTTGATTGCCAATTTTTGTGTCTTTCTTAAAATTATAACCTCAGTTCACCGAGCCTTTGCGCATTTCCCCTGCATTTTGTAAAGAAGCTACAAAAGGGGAAGGTCCACGGCTGGATCAAGAAATGATAAAAGAGTTTTAACAATTGTAAGTAAAGTCAAAGTTGAAAGAACCCACAAAAGAAGATCAAGAATATTGTAGAGAATCGCCACGCAATTGTATGCCTAAAGCAAGGTGATAAAAAAATCTAAATTTTTTCCACTTGCATGCTGGGGTAAGAAATGGCTTTTATAGTTTTTGAAAGTGGAGATGTTCTTATATTCTTTAAGGTCTTAAATATGATACATAGTTCAATTTTCTTAGCAGCACGCAACGGTTTGCATATCAAATTTCGATGGTAGCAGCAGGATAATGTTCTATATATATATATATATATATTGTTGTACTCTGTTGAAGCAATGCCGTACTTGGGTTCTTTTTCATTCACTGATCCTAGTATTTGTGCTCCAACACCTCGACTAAAAGGCCTACCATCTTACATACTCGGGTTCTTTAAAATAAAGAAAAACCCAGATGCAAAGATCAAAATCAGAGATATGGTACCCAAATTCTAACATATCCAAAGATCAAAATCAGAGATATGGTACCCAAATTCTAACATATGCAAAGATCAAAATCAGAGATATGGTACCCAAATTATGATTAATCTAACAAAGATATACATAAGAAATCGATCAATACTACCATATACATAGATTTCAAAATCGATTTTTGGAAAAAAAAGAAAGAAAGAGAAAGAAAGAAATCGATGAAAAAGAGAGAGAGAAAGAATCACCTGTGGTCGTTGGCGGGGCTGAGAGCGTTGGAGGGGCTGAACGCGTTGGGAGCGTCGTGAAGAGGGGCTGAGAGCGACGAGGGAGAAGGTGGAGGAGAGAAACCCTAGTCATCGTGAAGGGAGAGCGTTGGAAATTTCAAAACTGCATCACAAGGTACCAAGAACACACAACTGGTTTTCATTGTTTAATCAAGAGATTGTGGTATGTTATTCTGATTTATTTATCTCTTGATCTTTATTGTGTGTGATTATTTATCAACTAGTTATCTGGGTTTAACAAGTGGTATCAGAGCTTAACTCCCAGTAGATACAACAATTCATGATCAAATAGAGATAACAAATGAGACTGGGAGAGAATACCTTTTATTCATATTGAAAACGAAGAACACGAACAAAACCTAGAAAGTGTTTCTCTCTCTAGAACACACGCTATGTCAAAGACGACTACATTGTGAATAATGAAAAACTTGACCTAATGATTAAGCAAACCTAAATATATATATACCCTCCCAACTCCCTTGTTTTAACCTAAAGCCCAAACCCATTTACATTAAAGCCCAATACAAATAAACTAAGCCCAATACAAATATAGAAAGTAAACCCTTTTACAAAACTTTTCTAAACATGGACATTTTATGTCCTAACAATCTCCCCATAAAGTTTTGTAAATGAATCATCATCTTTGAAGCGCCAACTTTTCTCCCCCTTGATTTCTTTGAAAAACTTTAGCGTTGCGCATCTTCAAGATAGTTCAGGCTCCCCTTTGAATGAAGCTCTTATCCTTTAATGTTTCAACTTTAAAACACCAGATTCGATGTGTGCAATAACCTCGACTGAGTGCACTAAAGACAACTTTTATCTCTAGAAACCCAACACATTCGTTATGCCCACAAGAAAGAAATGTGTGAGTTTGGCGTGACAATCGCAGTGCATCTTCAGTTTATAACAACGAATCTATCTTTGAACGGCAAGTTGAAGAGGAGTTCAACTTAAGAAATTGTACTGATCAGCTCGTAGAGGAAGCATCTTGTAGCAAATACTACTCGGCAAGGGTTAGAAGAACCAATCAACAACTGTCGAGAAAACCCAAACGAGAAAATTCCGGAACAAATAAAAATATTCCTTGAAATTTCTGTTCCACGGATCACACGGTTAACGTGCAAAAATAAAAAATCCGAAATATAAACGGATCAATAGTCGGTTCTCGAGACTTGCAACAATAAAATCCGGTATCAAACTCCAAAAATTCGGATGACATATCACTTGTCAAAAAAATTTGACACTTAAGCTCAAAATTTGATTATATACAGTTAAGCCCAAAATCTGATTAGCATTCGGCCCAATCAAAAATTATCAAACCTAGATCATAGACAAGGTTTAATATAACAAGCAATCGCCGACCACAAAATTAATCAAGAGCCGCCGACCATCAATTTTGTAGCCACCATCAACAAAATTAATTTTCATCCACCAATCACATTTTGTGGTATAAACCACAACCGCCATTTGAATCACCATGTTTGAATCACCATTTATTAATGTGAACCATAGAAACAATTTACAACCTCCTTTTTTAATTTTGGATAATGTGCAGCCACCGAGTACAATCTTAAACGAGCAGCCGCCGATTGAAGATTAATTCCATAGTTCATAAAAGAAACAGTTTCCGGTTGCAATACATCCACCACCGATTTCAATTTAAACACTTTCATTCCACCAACCAATTCAACAATATTAACACAGATGCGATTGAACAATTTAAAAAATCCTCAGAACAAATCTAAAATTCTTGAATTCAAAAATTAATCGATCCCAAAATATTTATCAAGATTGAATCAATTTATGCAATAAATTCACAGATTAAGCTCCAAAATAATGAAATCAAATCCAAATCAACCGATTAACAAAAACCTTGGACTATAGAACATGAACTGTTGAAAATCGATCGAATCGATGAAAAATTTCTTCGATCCTGCTCTGATACCACTTGTTAAACCCAGATAACTAGTTGATAAACAATCACACACAATAAAGATCAAGAGATAAATAAATCAGAATAACATACCACAATCTCTTGATTAAACAATGAAAACCAGTTGTGTGTTCTTGGTACCTTGTGATGCGATTACAGAGAAAAATGTTCTTGGTACCTTGTGATGCTAAAACCTAAAAATTGTTGTTAACCCTAAAACCTAATTACTAAAAACCTATAAATACTTAGGCGTATAGGCCTAATGGGCTTGGGCCCAACTACTAATAACTATTAACTTATTACAATTTGAACCATGAACTTTAACTTTAATCTTGAATACAATTTATGATCCAACAACCCGGGTAAGCAATATTTTTGATCTGGCTCGGTAAGAGCTCAGTCAGATTCGAGATTTGGTAAACGTACTGACTGCTGACCGAGTCAGATGTGCTGACCGAGTCAGTCCGGTCAACAGTTAGTAAACAACCCCTAAGTGTCCACTTTCAAAAGTAGATAACTAAATTCTTAAATTTACCGTGAACTTAAAGCGCAAATATTTAAGGGTTGGGAAGAGAGAGAAATTAAATAAGGGTAAATATATCATTTGGTTAACAAAAAGTGTAATAATCATGCATGTATAAAACTATGTGTTATTTCAATTGTGAACACTTATTTTGGGACAAAGGGAGTATTAAGCTTGAGTTGCGTTTATTACGGGTGTTGTCATGATGTTGTAATGTTGTCGTGTTGGTTATTTCCTTCAAATTAGATGTCGTGCGCATGTTTGAACTTGTATTTTATGTGATGTTTTGTTAGGCCGAAACCTGAACAACTATTGTGATGTTTATTTGCATTGATATGGTATCATATATTGTCTTGCACTATTGTTATGTTTGAGTTTCTTTTACGAGAGAGACAAAGAGAGATATTTCGGATCGTGTTAAAAATCAAAATTCATAGAAACCGCATAAGCACCTTTGTGGTCTTCAAATGAAGTGTACCTCATGATCCTATGCTCCTAAAAATGTTATGGCATGATCGTAGTTAAGTGAAACTTCGATGACAATATTGTAGGCAAACGCAGAGCTTAACATACATTAACATCCCCCAAACTAACTTAACATGTCAACCTTAATATAAGTTAACATGAAAATACTTAACTTTCACATAAGTTAATATACCTTATCAAATATGATCATACATGAGCGTAGTTTAACATTCCTCATAACCTTAATATGTCTTAACATGAAACCTGTAACACCTTCATTTCTACCATGAGTAATGTGACATCATTCATCGTAAATATTATCTCATATCGTTGATCTTGACGATAAAATACAACCAATATCACCATTACAACGGAAGTTCTAACTTAAAACGATTACAAGTCTCCAACATTTGCTCTCCCCGTGCTTGGTTTTGATACATAAAAACCAATTACAAAGTAACGATACATTAACAACTAGTAAAAGCATAAAAAAGGAATATAACATAAAGAAAACCTATCTAATCTTTGCCCTTCCCTTTGTCCAAACCCAAACCACCGGCTCCTGAGATGCATACTAATAGTCGGCTAAAAGCTCAGGGAGTTCATGATTTACATGCACATAAATACACACTCCACATTTATGCATGAACATTGAACACCAATATATATTATACATGTTACTACAAAATCATTTGGCACCAACGAGATCTCATAAACTGCCTCACCAGGTAGGTCCGCCCTATCACTGGCATTCTCTAAGTTGCAGTGCTCACACCCGTACGACACCCATTTCGGGGTCGTGCCACACTTAAATGTGACATAATGATCCAAATTTCATACCTAAATATCGACACCAAAATGTGCCACAAGAAAATGGAATCCAAAATAACATGCTAATAATGTTTAAAGAAAGAGACAATAAATGTAACACCCTAAAAATTCGGGTAATTTTAAAAATTGAAATTTCGGCAATATAACATTTGTAATTGGAGCAAACCACCCAAAAAGGGTAAAAGCGTGAGCATTTACAAAACCTGTAGAGATGCATTGGAAATCGACAACAAACTAATCTAAACTATTTCTATCTTGATTACATAGGTTGTCATCCCAAACCACAAAATGATTTAATTGTTTTTCAAACGCCAAAGCTCCCAAAATATCTAATCAACCAAAAATGCCCTCAAGAGTCCACGCTCTTCTCTCAACCCCTCGATGACCCGCTGCTAAGGGAACCTGTTATACACATCATTTGAGAAAAAGTGTTAGGCTTATAGCCTAGTGAGAACATACAGTTTATATGAAATATAGTAAGAAGAATTAAATGCAACATGAATAAACCGTTTTCGACAACCGTCTTGGTAAATGTTTTGATAAGCACATAGTGACCTTCCGGCCCAGACTTCATCTTGTGATGACGGGAAAAACCCGAATTCCAAGGATTGTGGCGAAACACAAAGTAAGCCACTTTCCAGGTTTTGAGCTCACCATACTAGGATCAAGGCCACGAACACGCCGGCTCGTACTAAGATGTGGGGGAGGGCACTCAATGATCCCTAGTCATGATCATTCACTAGGATTTATATTTACGACCCACGGCTAGTATCCGGTCCCACATAACAATACCAAGTTGCCCTCTAGGGTCTAATGTCTCAATTAGCTACATACGGGAATTACCCCCAAATAATAAGTCGACTCTATACCTATGGATTCACTAGTAATAGTCTAGACTTGTCACAATAACACTTGTGACCAACTATAATCAAACATATAGTTCATAGTACCACTTAGTTCCCAAGTCACATTTTTATGGTTAACTGGTGATAAGAAAATACAAAGCTCAAACATGAAGCATAAAGCTATTTTCTCATTTCCAAATATATGTAAAACCATCTTAATGTAAACATGGACTTCCTCAATATAAACCATTTATTTCTTTTTCCCGAAATACCACTTTCAACCAAAATACTCATAATATGCTTTAAACATAATCATGGCTAAAATGCCATAGGTTGAACATTTACTCATCAAAATATGAAAACATCCATATTTATAGTTTCAAGACATAAAATACTTCTTTACTTTACAAAATGGTAAGAACCCTAAAAATCTCCAAAATATCAAGTTAGGTCAAAATCTCACCAACAATGAAAATATAAACAAGGAGATGTTTAGAAGTCAAAAATGCATTTTGATGTGTATAAAGTTTAATAAAAAGGAAGTATGAACTCACAATGGGGTTTAATCTAAACACTAGCAAGATTCTAGGTTTGGAGGAGATGGAATACTTGCACTTGATAGCTTGAGATCTTCACACCACAAGCTTGACAACCCTAGTGATAACCATTAATGAATTTAGAGCTTCATTTAATGGGAGAAAATGAAGAAGGGTGAAGAAATCATACCTAGGTCACCAAAAATCGCACCAACCAACCAGCTCTAGAAATAAAAGAGAAGGATCAGCTTAAGGGTCGATTTTATACCCTAAGACCCCGACCGCGACAGTGCCATGCGACTATGCCAAGGGCATAGTCGTGAGGCATAGTCGCCCGCTCGAAGGCACCCTCGGTACCTTCCTCACGACATTGACACCGCGACTGTGCCCCTGGCACTGTCGCACCAACTGTACCGAGGGATGGTTGGTTCCAGCGATTGTGACACGCGACTATGCCAAGGACATAGTCGTCGTCCATTCTCGCCCCCGAGGTACCGAGAGTCAAAAATTGATTTGAGGATCAAGGGTTTTGATCGAAGGAATGGAATTTGAATCAAGGATTTCATTTTAAGAAAATCATGAGATCAAAATTACAAGGAATGACAACATGCTACTTACCAGAAACCTGGGCGTTACAATAAACAAGTAACATGCATTTCACATTAAGATTACATACATGTAAACATACACCCGTAAACAATACATAAAAATAATCCACCATGCGTCACATATGTGACTCCAAATAAATAACATTCCAAATCAATTTATTTACGCATGTATGCATCTCCGAAAGTCTCATGAAGACTCACCTTGATTTAATGTAGGTTCACCCGTCATATAACTCCCAACCCTACATAAACCGTAATAATTTCTAAGTACCCGTTTTCTTACAAATAATTGGTCATTTACGAGATTTTGAATAATCTCGAAATTTTTTATTCAACTTCTTAATGAATTAGTGCCTAGAACTCAGACACCATGTTCAACCCTCCTTCACCATTTCACAAGGTTACATAATATATATTAACAAACCCATATATATATATATATACATACAACCTTAGGTTCATTTGAGAAATGGTAAATATATGAGAAATAAAGAAGTAATCCTAGCCATTCATACGGTCAAGATCGGATTTGACTGGTCAAATATTTCGGCTTTGACTGGTCAAAAGTTGCGGCTTTGACTGGTCCAAAGTTGCGGCTATTCCAAAAATAGAAGGACACTTTCGTAATTTTAACAAAATACACGGGCTGTGTTCATATATGAACGTGTATAATTCACATATGAACTATATGTTCATATGTGAATCAGTGTAATTCACATCTGAACTCTTTTAATAGATTTATATATGAACTTTTGTGATTCATATATGAACTAATTAACTGATTCATATATGAACTAATTAACTGTAAGTTCATATACGAATTAGTTGAACTAATTAACAGATTCATATATGAACCTTTGTGATTCATATATGAACTAATTAATTGATTCTCATATGAACTAGTTAATTGATTCACATATGAACGTATAGTTCATATGTGAATCTTATAGATTCATATATACGAAACTACCCCTCTAGCTTCTATAGACCATGCATGGAATTATCCGGTGTTTCGCGGTCAAAGCCACACATGTTGACCAGATGAATGGCTAAGATTAGTTCTCTATTTCTCATACATTTACCATTTCTTAAATGAACCTCTCTCTCTCTCTCTCTCTATATATATATATATATATATATATATATATATATATCATGAAATGGCCTTAAAAAGTGACTCTAAAATCACTATCACATGCTAGGACCAACCCCTTATTTTGTATGCATATAAAAATATTGAAGCCATGTACAACACATTTCTATATGTTTATATATGTACGTGCATGCTTCCTATCATCTTTCAACCACAAAAAATTATTTACATATTGTTCATTTATAGACAGCCTCACAGTTTTTGAATGTGGCCATAACCAGGTTTAAGCTTCTGCTTTGACACAAGTCGGTTCTCCCTTGATACCAACGTTGTACATGTCCAATAGCGCTTTGTCCAGGTCGTACATGGTTGTTCCAATGGTTGTACAACCTCCCCAAACGACTGCGTTTTGACAATGTACACCTACTTGGTTTCTCCTAGTTTTGCATTGTTTGAGGCCCCCTTTCTCCAGTTAGACCTACCGATTGTAATGTACCACAAAGTAACATGTTTGCACTTCGAACATTCGAGTACCATAACACCCTTGACCTAAATCTATTTCTTCTAGTTCTAATTGGAGGATAGACATCAGATTTTCGTTTCCACTCGTTAAGCTAAAATTTTGAACTCTTAGAGAACATTTTCAATCGAGTTTAAGAATGGAGAGAACATCAACTACTAGCGAGGTTTCGTTAAAGGGAAAAAAATGCTTTTGTGTTGATCCCAGTTATGATGTTCTTTAACTTGTTTTAACCTTGTACTACACACAGATTGATTAAATAGAGTGCGAAAGCGTTTAAGATGTGTAGAAAAGATTGAACATACAAGGTAGTAAACACACAAGTAATTAATGAACAGGAAGTAAAGTATTATAAGAAGGTTACTCAAAGAACCGTTTCATTGATTACTGAAGAACACCAAGAACACGCACTGGTATGTGCAAAAATGCTCAAGGATTATACAGACTGCTATTTTTGTGTGTGCTCGTATTTTTTCACTGTTACTAAAGCTCTAAGGCGGTGCTCCCTTAATATACAGGAAGGATGCACCCCTTAGTACAAGACAAAAACTGACATTCCACATAAGGAATCCCACCTGTAAAGTAAACATCGTGGGACGCCCATTACTTTGATCTTGAGGATCTTCGTACAGCAGGTCTCATGTGTTCTGCACGTGGTCTTGTCTGGAACAGTCTTGCCACTCCAACACTGATCTCCAGAGATTAGCCCTCATAGAGGCTCTGTGAGTGATCACAGAGGCTCTGTGATCTGAGAACCATCTGAGCTTTGCATCTTCTGCGGAGTGGCCTCTGAGCTTTGCATCTTCTGTGGTGACTTGGCAGACTACAGAAGTTTCTATACTTAGCCTATTTTTCAACACTTCCAATCTTGGTAGATGAATCTAACAATCTCCCCCTAAGTGATGAAAAATAAAATTTTGACTTTTGAGGTGTTGGCTAAGCTAGAAACAAAAAGAGGTGAAAGGAACTCAACCTCTGAAAAACGATATTCATTCATAAAGGAGAAATGCCAAAAGGTAATTACATTAAGCATCAAAATACATGAATGAACAACAAAAGATTACAGAAGTCATTGGGGAAAATCATTTATCGGGTTGGTAAAGCTTTCAGCTAGAGTTCTCTTCATCGATTGAATGAGTTCCCTGTACTTCAGTTGAGCATCAATCTATCCGATCATTGTCTCTGTAGGTCCCACTTGTACAGTCTCTATGCCCTTCTTCCTCAGAATCGTGTTCTTTATCTTCAGCAGAGTGTTGTTCGAGTACTTGTGACTTTGATTTGGCCTGTACATCTTCTTAAGACCATCATCGTCTTTGTAGATGAACCCGAACTCAGGCTCTGTGATTAAGGAGTTGGAAGGAACGTTTTCGATTTCAGAGAATTGGTCATGCGGCTTGGTGATCGATAGTTTCTCGACTCTGAGTTGTAGAGCAACCTTGAAATCCATTTTGCTGTGATATTTTACATGTTCGCGCATCACCTCCTTGATCCTGCCATTTGCTATCATGTACTCCTTTCGCTTTTCAAGTCTTTGCTCTGTGAAGGTATGTAGTTGAGGAAGGTCGTAGGCGCAGAGGTTCTTTAGGTCTGCATCTGTGAACGTGTACTGCTTCCCATCTTTTCTCTCAACTAAGTACTTAGCATACATGATTGACTTGTTGGCGAAGGAGTGCAGAGAGATCCTCATTACAGTCTTTATATCTTCTGTGGAGAACACTTCATTCCTTTCTTGTGCAGTTTGCTCAAAACGTCTTCTGATGTCCTCTTTGATTAGGGGATGCAAGTTCGGTGCTAAGAAGACAGCCTCGGGCTCTGTACTGTAAAGATAGGTATGAATGTTTTCTTGGAACTTAAGTTCTTTCGGTGGAGGCCTTGGGATTGGAACCCTTATGGCGTCCATCGATTGAATGATCTCTTTTACTCTGTCCTCTTGATGTTTCTGCTCTGAGGGCTGTTCTGAGGGATTTTTCTTGTTAGGTTTAGAGATGTTTTGATCTTTGTTCCGTGGAGAGGTCTCTGAAGTATCTGCAGCGTTTACTGGATCAAGGCTTTGAAACTGTACAACGGGTGTGGGTGCAGTGGGCATGAGTTCAGGACTTGAAGGTTCTACAAACTTTGTGAGTCCTTCTGCGATCTGTTCAGAGCCCACACTTACCTTTCCCTTTAGTGACACTATAGAGGTTGTTCCTTGGACAATTGGAGAAGTCGGTATTGGGTCCTTAGAAGCACAGGGCATGAGGTTCTGTATTTTTTGTGCCTCTGAAGATGTTCTTTGTAGGGGTAGGGCTTGAAGAGGAGTGGCAGAGATGACATGTGCTTTTGGTGTTAAGGCCTTCTCCCCCTCATGATGTCCAGGGCCAGGAGCATCTGGATCCTAGTCCTCATGTCTCGACACCTTCTGCGAGGCCTACGCTTGGCAAGTAGCCGGGGCCTTTCTATTTTTCCTTTTGCAGAGGTGTTCATCAACATGTTTATTGATCTTCTGTAGAGCGTCCTCTGCGGCCATTGATAGCTCGTTGATTTCCAAGTCATACTTGAACCGAAATGTGGCTACGGTTTTCTTCAAGTCTGCTGCCACCTTTTCTCCTTGTTCATTGAAGTTGGATCGAAGGAGGTTGAGGTGGCCTAGAAACTGATTGCCCATTGCTTCTAGGTCGGATTTTGTTGCGAAAGCAGAGGGGTCAGGTACAGAAGTTGAAGCCTGTGGATGGAAGGGGACCATAACACTGCGAGTCATGTCCTTTATTTCCTCTCGGAGCCTGGCCATTTCATTCACTCCGGTCTGAACTCCTTGTGTAGCATACTTTGGGAACTCATCTGTGCAAAGATCCCCGAGAATCTGAATTTGATTGGAGTTTGCAAGGATGGTTTTACCACAAGCTTGAAGGTCAGCTCTGGTCACGCAGGTTGTTCGGAGGGCATGCAGAGCTTCAGTATTGGCTTTTAGGGCCTCTGCAAGAGTTTGAGAGTTGGCTTGGAACTCTTTGGAGATAGAGCTTTGCAACTCGTTAAGTTTTGTGAGCACCATGTCAGCAAAGACTTTAAACTCTCCCTTTGTGACAAAAGTGTCAGCGGTAACCTCTGGAACAACACATGTTCTAGATTTAGCCAACGAGTTTTTGGCACCCGTAGAGCCTGTGGGGATGTTGAGCTCTGAGGGGTTTCCTTCCAATCCTCGATGTTCCACAGAGGAAGCATCTATGGAAGTTCTGTCAACATGTTCTTTGGGGGAGGGTTCATGACTCCCTTAAGATCTATGTTGAATGGATCCTGTGGTTGTTCTAGAGCCACAGAATCATCGTGTTCTTTCACCACGAACTCTGAAGTGGTTTGGGTGTCACTCTTGTGTGTGACAGAGGTAACGAATACCTCTGTGTGTGGAAGAGATGTGTCCTGGGGCGAATGGAAATGCAGAGCAACACTCTCACCCTTTTGAGAGGGTGAGGTGGGTTTGGTTTCCCCGAATGGTGGTATAGAGGATGAAGGAATATCCTCTGTCCGGTCGGCTGGGGTTTGGTTCGGACTGTGCGGTCCTGTTTCAATACCCCTCTGCACTAGAACTGGAGGGGTAGAGATGTGGGTTGCACTGGTAGTTGGGTTTGGTTGTGTGCCAATGGCATCTTTTCCTCCCATCTCCTTCTCTAAATAGTTTTCACCGTCATCTTTAGAGCTTGAAAGCCCTGTGACATCTTGTACCTCAATGTTCGCGGTTTCACCCAATCCCACAGAGTGTTGCTGTTGATTTTCCATTGCTATGTCCATTGCGACATGAAGAGGGCTGGGTGATTTTTCTTCTGAGCTTTCAATGACCACCTTTCTCCTTCTCCTCTGCAGAGGTTGTTCGGACTCTGCAGGTTCATTCACGTCAAGGGAAGGGACAGGTTCAGAGGTTGCTGCCTTGGTCAATTTCTTAGCCTTCTTCTTTGGCTTGACAACCTCTGTTGGTGACCTTGGAGTCTCTTCTTCTGCGACTCTCTTTTTGGGTGTCCTTTTCTTTTTATGCTTCTTTTCTCGTTTCTCAACTACAACTTCTGCCTGAACTTCAGCTTCTTCACCCTCCTCTGTTCTAACTTTAGCTCCCTCACCTATCTCTGTCCTAAGGTAAACATCTATCTCACCCACATGGAATCCTACACGTGGGGGGGTTGTAGGACTCGGTTCAGGAGTACTGTGCCCACGAATGTAAGTTCTCACCCCATCTTCACTACCCAGGTAGGCCAAAATACGGGCTAGCAGAGGTCTTGCTCCCGGATACCCAGATTTTAGAATAGTGGGCTTGTGCGACTTCATGTCATAGACTTTGATCATCTTACCCTCTGCAGGTAACTTCCCTTCTCCAATCAGAGCATCTCCTAGAAGAAGTGCAAAGAACCTGTTGAAAACAAGATTTTTGGGCTCTGTGCCTCGAGCTTGGTCCTGTTGCTTGGTTATGACCGCATTTCTGATCTCCTTGAAAATAAGTGTTGCATAGTCCAGAGGCAAATCGTAGTACATACCATACATTATTGCAAGTATGGTATGGATAGATTTGTCAGGACTGCCTACCTTGCAAGTCAAGCAGCGATTTAGGATAGAGAAGAGAATGTTCCACAGAGGTGGAAGATTCTGTCGTCTAAAGTCGGTTCTTTTGGAAATCGGTGCTGCGTACCCTATGAATCTGAGAAACTCTAGGATTTCATCGTCAGAGGGTTCGTCAGAGTATTTTAACAGGTTCAGCTGAGTCTTGGTGGGAAACTCGAATACCTCTGCGACCCTTCTGCGGTTTATACCAAGGTCCAGTATTTGAGTAGTGGAAGGATGAGTGGCATAACCCATGACACAGTAGCCATAACGATCCAGTTTTTCATGCTTAGCACTCAACCAGAATTGTTGAATGTAAGTTTCAGGAATATCAGTTCTTTTTAGGGTTAGGGCTTTTGTGAGGATGTGGTTCTTCAGAATTTGAAGTAAAGGAACAACTTCCTCCGGATATCCCTTGGGTTCCAAGACAACATAGTGATTGTTAGGCTTGAGATTCAGTTGCCTGGAGTGGTAATTATGGTGTGTGAAGGAGAGCATTCTGCTTGTTAGGACATGTTCTTGTTCAACAGAATGGGAATCAGCCTTTTTGGCTTCAGAATGCATCGAGTTGTTTGATGCAGAAGAACCCTTGGATTTCTTGGAGGAAGCAGATTGAGATGCCATGGAAATAGAAGAACAATCGATCCTTTGCAGAAAAGTTCTTGAGAAAAAGAAGATAGCAGGTAAAGAGAAAACGAAGGAGAAGAGGGGTTTATTTATACAGAGAGGGTGGGTAGAAAGAATTAGCGGTAAAAGATAAATATTTGAAATCCGTCATGAGTGGTAACGGATAAGAGGACGTTTTTGAAAAACGACGGTACAGGTTACGAACCAATAAAATATTGCCACGTCAGATGATGGCGGTGCACGATCTAGGACGTGCGCCACCCTATTCTCACGCGCGTGGCATTTGTTATTGTCACATGACAGTGACGTTCAAGAAATAACCCGCAGCAAATGACCTGAATTTCAAGTGATGGAAATGACAGAAGCTCTGAGGAAAAGAGGCTTCTGAGGTCATAGGAAAGGTTGTGATTAACAGAGCATTTTAAGAGGGAGGAAAGTGCGATGAACTGATCGAGTTCTTTTTAAAGTGCATTTGGTCGAACATCCTCAGTGACAGATCGCAGAGGCTCTGCGGTCGACCTCAGAGGTTCTGAGATCAAAAATTTCCTTTTTAGGAAAGATTTTCAAAGATTTGATCATTTCAAAGTTTTGACAGAAATCTGGGTACAAAGTGGGATTTTTCTGAGTACATAGTGCTCGAGAAAGAGTTTTGACCCTTGGTTCAGATGGACTAACCTCACTCTGTAGTTTGTGTTGCGCAGACTATCTTGCTCCCCCTTGATATCGGGCTTGTCTTGCTCCCCCTTCAACTATGCTTGAATCATATAAGGATAAGATTTGCACAAGACATAGATTCGTAGAAAAGAATACATAATAAAGAAAGCAGAAGAGACTATTTATAAACAGGGAATATGTTTCAGAGGTAAATATGTACAACAGAGGTTTTGTGCAAGGGTACAGAGGCTCTGTGGTCAACTCATGTTGAGCATACCAATCTTGCCAACTAGAAAAGTGAATCTTTTCTCATCCAATGCCTTCGTGAAAAGGTCGGCAATCTGGTAGTCTGTGGGCATAAAGTACATCTCTATTGTTCCATGCTCCACATGATGTTTCAGAAAGTGATACCTGATATCGATATGCTTGGTTTTAGAGTGTTGCACGGGATTGGCGGAGATCGCAATGGCACTTTTGGAGTCATAGAGGATGGGGATTTTTTCGAATCAAATCCATAGTCTCTAAGTTGGGTCCTCATCCATAGAACTTGGGAACAACAACTGGCAGCAACAACATATTCTGCTTCTGCCGTAGAGGTTGAGACACAATTCTGCTTCTTGGAAGTCCAACTTACAAGTTTCTCTCCAAGGAATTGGCAACTCCCAGAGGTACTTTTTCTGTCAAGCTTGCATCCTCCATAGTCTGAATCTGTATAAGCCATGAGATCAAAGCCAGAGTTCTACGGATACTAGAGGCCAAGATTCTTGGTCCCTTTTAGGTATCTGAAGATCCTCTTGACAGCATAAAGATGAGATTCTTTGGGGTTAGCTTGAAATCTGGCACAGAGACATGTGGCAAACATTATATCAGGTCTACTCGCGGTTAAGTACAACAAAGATCCTATCATCCCTCTGTAGAGTTTGCACTCCACAGATTTACCCTCTGGATCTGCATGGAGCTTGGATCCAGTGACCATAGGAGTTTTCATTGGTGAAGAGTCAGAGAGCTTGTATTTTTCAAGTATGTCAGAGACATATTTTGATTGGTTTATGAAAATACCCTCTGTGGTTTGTTTGACTTGCAATCCTAAGAAGAATGTAAGTTCTCCCATCATGCTCATCTCAAACTCACTTTTCATCAATGACTCGAACTTTTTGCAATATAAGTCATTTGTAGACCCAAAAATAATGTCATCGACATAAATTTGTACAAGTAGAATCTCACCTTTTCTCTTCTTATAAAATAAAGTCGTATCAGTTGTACCTCTTTCGAAACCGTTTGCAAGGAGGAAGTTTGAAAGTCTGTCGTACCACGCTCTAGGGGCTTGTTTCAGTCCATACAGAGCCTTGTCCAGAAAATAGATGTGATTTGGGTACTTGGAGTTCTCAAACCCTGGTGGTTGTTGGACATAAACTTCTTCTTGAATCTGCCCATTCAGAAAGGCTGACTTGACATCCATTTGATATACTTTGAAACCTCTGTGGGCTGCGAAGGCAAGAAAGATTCTTATTGCTTTGAGTCGTGCCACAGGAGCAAAGGTTTCTTCATAGTCAATCCCTTCTTCTTGACAGTATCCCTTGGCCACCAGTCTTGCTTTTTTTTCTGACCACCACACCATCTTCATCCTTTTTATTTCTGAAGACCCATTTGGTTCCTATATCGGTTTTGCTTTTTGGCAGAGGCACTAGGGTCCATACTTCGTTCCTCTTAAACTGCAGAAGCTCCTCTTGCATAGCTTCTACCCAGTTTGGGTCTTTAAGGGCTTCAGATATCTTTTTGGGTTCGATGATACTTACAAAATTTGTATAGTAACAAAAATTTGCAGTACTTGATCGAGTTTGAACCTTGTCAGATGGGTCACCTATTACTTGGCTCTGTGGGTGACTTCTGGTCCATTTGATCATTCGAGGCAGGTGATTATTTGAAACTTCTGTGGTTATCTCAGGAGCATGTTCATCTTGATTTAGATCATTCTCTGTTGACAGGACTTGGTTGTTCAAGATGAATTGAGGTAGAGACCTCTCTGGTGTTGACCCTTCAGAGAGATTTTGAGGATGACCATGATTTTGACTGAGCTTGGGGCCTTGATTCGCATTGTCCTCTGAGTGCTCCTCCTCGATGGTTGCACCTGCAGCATTACTGGAAGAGGGTGAAGCATTGCTAGGACCAGTTAGAGAAGTACCTGTTTGGTCCTCAGAGGGTTCGGCTTCAGAGGCTCTGCGGTCACCTTCAGAGGGTCCATCATCATTGAACATCTCTTCAAACAGATGATGAAGATCATTTGTTCTTGATGATCCACCAGAGTCTTCATCTTGAAGTTTGAGTCCTGAGCTGATTTGCTCAGAAGTCACCTGAAAAGAGTCATCAAATGAAACATTAATACTTTCAAGTATATGCTTGGATTTGAGCACATAGACTCTGTATGCCTTGGAGTTGGATGAATAACCAACAATTTTGGGTTTATCGACTTTGGGACTGAATTTCCGTATTTGTTCTCTGTCGTTCAGCACAAAGCATCTGCAGCTGAAGACATGGAAGTACTTGATGTTTGGCTTCCTCTGGTGCAGTAAGTGGTATGGTGTTTTTGCATGCCTCTTCACTATTAGAGAACGATTTTGGGTGAAGCATGCAGTTGAAATGGCTTCTGCCCAGAAAGAAATAGAGATTCCTGAAGCAGTGAGCATAGTTCTTGCGGCTTCCACTAGTGTTATGTTCTTTCGTTCAACAACACCGTTTTGTTATGGAGTCCTTGCAGCAGAGAAGTTCTGTGATATGCCTTCTATCGAAAGATAGGCTTCAATAGTTGAGTTCCTAAACTCTGTGCCATTATCACTTTGGATTCTCTGTACCCTGCAGTCATAAAGAACTTGTATTCTCTTGATAAGATTGATTAGTATTTCAGGAACATCTGATTTCTTTCGAACGAATTCAACCCAAGTATATCTAGAGAATTCATCTATGAGTACAAGGATGTACTTCTTGCCACCAAGACTTTGCACAGATATAGGACCACAGAGGTCAACATGAAGCATCTGCAGAGGTCTGGTACAAGATATGTCATACTTAGTTTTGTGGGCAGCCCTTTTGAGTTTGCCCATCTCACAAGCTAAGCATAGATGATCCTTGTCGAATCTAATACTTGGTAGACCACTTACCAGTTCTAGTTTCACAAGTTTGTCAAGTGTGTGAAAGTTTAGATGACAGAACCTGTTGTGCCAGAGCCAAGCTTCTTCATTCTTACTTGAGACTAAGCAAAGCTTTTCTTCTCTGTTAGTTGATTTAAAGTCCATCAGGTATAGATCACCCCGTCTTTTACTCGCAGAAGCTCTGTGGTTGTATCTTCCTTCAACAGAGAGCAATATTGTTTTTTAAACATCACATCAAGTCCATTGTCACAGAGTTGACTTACACTCAGTAAGTTGTGCTTGAGGCCATCCACGTAGGAAACTCTGTTGACATCGATGTCTCCTTTGGTAATGACTCCACGCTTTTATTTGTCCCTTTTTGTTATCTCCAAAAGTTACAGATCCTCCACCAAGTTTTTCTCTGTAGGAGGAAAGCAACCCTCTGTCGCCAGTCATGTGTCTTGAGCACCCGGAGTCTAGGTACCAAATGGGCACATGTTGTTTCTTCTGTGGACAAATTAGAGAGTTTTAGGTACCCATTTCCACATGGGTCCATTTTTGTTAGGAGGCTGTGAAGATGCCTTAACATCTTTGGTTTTGGATTTATCCTCATTTACAGAGGTACCAGATTGTCTCTTCTCACCCTTGAATTTTGCATTCTTGGATTTAGGATGAGATATGAGACAGGAGGGCCTCGAGAAATGTTGATTTAAAGCATGCATAAGATCAAAACATTTACAATAATTAACATTGGAGGCAAGCTTTTTGAAAGTTTCATTAAAATTGTCAAACGAGGGTACAGAGCAAACTTTATTACAACCCATTTTAGATTTGGGTTTCTTTTTACAGAAAGCTTTGTCTAATCTAGGTTGAGTTTTTTCAGAAACTCCTCTTGAGTGGCTCTTAGATTGTACTCTCCTTTGATCTTCTTTCCTTGCTTTCATTGCAGCAGAAGCATTAAGTTTATCAATTTTAGGCCATTTATCCTTCTGTTGCCAAGTGAGTTTTTCTTGAAAAGGTTTTAAAGGTTTTGGAGTTTTTGAAACATGAGAGATCTTGTCCTTTTCAGATTTTTAAGCTCAAGAGAAGTCTTTGCTTGCAGGCACATGTCCAGGAAATCAGGACAGATAGGTATACCTGTGGTTTTTCTCTTGGGAAGAACTGTTCTGTTAAGAATGCCAGAGGTAAGTCTATTCTTCTCTGGACTACAGGGGACTATCTCAAGTTTCACAGACCCTGTCTCATCTTCGACAGAGGACTCGGATTCTGACTCAGAGTTTGAATCGAGAAAGTCTCTGTGAATGAGATCCTGACCTGTATGTGCCTTACTTTGTCCATTGGTGTCCTCTGAAGTATTTATCTCTTTTGTAAAGCATGGTGTTATTTTAGGAACAGTTAGACAGATTTAAAGATCTTGCTCAAATATTTCTTTTACTTCAGAGATAATATCAGGATGATTAAGAAAATGGTTTTCATAGGTCTTTCTTAAGTCATTTTCCAGAAATCTTTTAAAAAGTTTTTCTTCCACAGAGGCCGGAACAAACTCTGGGGCTTCAGAGGACAGTTCCTTTTCAGGAGTCATCATGCATACAAAAGCCATTTGAGTTTGTGTTTATGGATGACCAAATCTGAAGATTCCTATCTGTTTTTGAGACATATATTTCTTTGAAATAGATTTTCTTTTTGATGAAAGTGCAGATGGTAAATCATTGTTTTCATACCATACATTTGCCATCTGCAAAGGTTTCCTCAGATGTGGTCCTTCAGAGGTTCTGCGCCTCTTGAATGTGGATAAAAGGTTTGGAAGACTTGGTTTTAGAAACTTTCCAGGGCAGAAGATGTTTTCTAAGGATTTGTTTCTTTTATTTCCAGTGTAGGGATCGACATCATCGAACCCTATACCTCTTCTGCCAATTTGGGTGTTTACCTTTTCAGTGACTTTTTGAGCATCCTGATACTTTTTGATTTTAAGATCTCTGTCGTACAGATCTCGAAGAAGAGCTTCTCTTTCTTTTTGAAAAAAGTTTTTCAAGGAAATGGCATTTAAGCTTCTCGAAGAAGGTACTCTCACATTTCTTTAGCTCTTTGACCTTTTCTTTCAAAGCTTTGTCAAGATTTGAGATTTTCTCCTTGAAACCCCTTTTTGTTGAAATATGCTCAGAGGTAAGAGATTTGTTTTCAAGGTAAAGCTTGTCCTTCTCCTCTGTGAGAAGCCTAGTTTCTCTTTCAAAGAAGGCAAGCTTTTTCTCAAGATCCGAGCATGTATTTTTATAAGCTAGAAGATCATTTTGTATTTCAAGAAGCTTGTTTTCAAAGTCCGAGTTACAAGAATTAGAAGTGGATACCTCATTCTCGTTGTCAGAAGAGTGGACTTCTGCCATTCCACAGAAGAGTGCATTGTCTTCTTCATTAGAGGATTCATCATTTATAAGGTTCTCTTGTTCTGCCATTAGGGATCTCTGAGTGTAGTACTCTGCTTTCTTTTTATAGAAAGCAACGTCTCTTGAGGGTTTCCCTTTGTTGGCAGAAGACCTACACTCAGCTGCATAGTGGCCTGGTTTCCCGCATTTGAAGCAGCCTTCAGTTTGCTTTGGGAATTTGTCACCACCTCTTCCGTCTAACCTCTGTCCATTCCTCTCTTCTTGCCTTGGCTCCTCAGACTTTTCTCTTTCATGTCTTCTTGCCTCACCATATCCTCTGCTTCTGTCGTCTCTTTCTTCTCTCCCTCTGTACTCTGACTTCTTCTTGAGACCACGATTGAATTGTCGGGTCATAAGTGCAAGTGTTTTGTCCAGAGCAGCCATGTCAATCTCCTACTCATAATTTTCTTCACTTTCACTCTCTGCTACAAGTACCTTCTTCTTCTTCTTCTTCCTCTGTGCCTCCTAAGCTGTCTTTTCCTTCTTTCTCTTGTCCTTGCCTTCTGAGGTACTTCCTACAAGAGCTAGAGGACCTCCGACAGGGGTTGTTAGTTTGGAAATTCTGTTCTCTTGGCTAATCAGTGTTCCAAAGAGATCAAATATGGACCAAACATCAAGATCCAATGTGGCTTGCATGGACATGGTTAGATGAAGCCATTCATCATTCAGGCTCTGTAGAAATCTGACATTGTTTTCTTCGGATGTTCTATGGATCCCATACCTCTTACACTAGTTTATCAAAGAATTGTATCTATTGTAAGTGCTTTGAATGGATTCACTCGGCAGATCTTTGAATGCAAAATACTCTTTTATGCATAAGGCCCTGTTGTTCTTGAGGGTTTTGGCACCACCCTCAAGTTGTTTCTCTAGTTCTAACCATAGGTCCTTTGAAGTTTGTCAGGATCGAATTCTCAACAAGAATTAACTCTCAGAAACAATATCAAAGAAGTTTGCGGAATAACACTTTGATATTCTATGAAACAGTAAATCAACACAGAAAATATGAATAACAAACTGTAAGCTTTTATTGAATGCTTTGAAATTACAAGATTACTCACTCAACCTCAATATTGATGAACAGGCTCACCAATACGAATTCTACTTCTCTAGAATTAGGATCTATGCCTTGAGGTTGTTTTTCTCTAAAAGAATAAAAACTCTGAGTTAAAGTTATCTAACTATTCTAAACAATACAATATATATACTGAATACAAAGATAATTACAATAAATAAAATATCTTCAGTATATCTTCTATGTATATCTCTAAGCTTCCATGTATATCCTTTCATACGAATCTTCATCATATAAGCAGTATTAATCTTCAGCAGCATTAACTTTCTTCTAGCAGCATTAACTACTAAGCAGTACTAACCACTAGCAGTACTAACTAGCTAAGCAGTACTAACTTTGTTCAAGCAGCACTAACTTTGACTAGCAGTATTAATAGTACTAGCATTAGTAACGCTCAGCAGTACTAACCTTTAAGTCTTCTAGCAGTATTAACTCTGAACCAGCAGCATTAACCATACTTGAGTTTTTCTTCAGTTCCCAACAATCTCCCCCTAACTTGACTTTTAGGAAAAGAAGTCAAGTTCTTCAGATCTTCTTCAAGATGCTTTCAACACCTCAATTTATACTCCTAGATTAGGATCCAAACCCAAACTTTGATTAATGATTCTGCTAACCACAATCTTTGCCATTTCTGAATCTTTTGAACATGTAAGCTTTGCATTCAACATTGCTTGTAATTTGGCCTTGCTGTGATCATAGATTTTATCAACTAAGTAGTACTCATGATAAGCTCTGTCCACAGTGATGACATAGACTCCACACCTTTCAAATATCATCCAGTTTTCTATTCTTTGGAATTTATTCTGTAGATGCAAATCTCTGATCACATGTTGAACTTTGCTAGGGTCAAACATCATGCATAAGTACTCCATAGCTAATCTGATTAAGCTCATTCCTTCTCCTTTCAGTTCCTTTTCATATATCTCCAACCCAACTTTAAACATCTCTTCTAAATCTGATCTTGAACAACTTCTTATGAGTCTACCCCAAGTAGAGTACACTTCATATAGATCTCCCATTCTCTTAAGCCTGAAGTATTTCTTCCTTTGATCTTCCAAAATATCCCAAAAGATAACTTCTGGAGCTTTCATAGAGATGGGATCGACTGAAACTGGTTCATCAGCTGTTGTAGTCATATAAAAATCAAGATTATATTGCTTATTGGATTGTTCTGGGTTCTTTACAGATTCAGTTGTAGAAGTAACTGAAGGTTCTGCTGTTTCTGCTTTTTCTTCAACTCTTGGCCTTTTATTCTGCTTCTTGGAGGCAATTGACTTCACCCTCTTCCCAGATGTAGCTTCTATACCAACACCTTCATGTTCTTCCTTCATCTCTTCAGTTTTATCTTTTGAAGGTGTGGTGTCCTCAGGGAATGGCTTTTGAATATTCAGGTCATGCCTTTCCTTCATTCTTCTCTCAGCTTCTTCCCTTTGGACTGAATCACCTTGAAGCTTAAGCATCTCTTTCTGATACAACTCCTTAACCTGAGTGTATTCCATGTTGGTGAATATCTCCCCCTTAACACCAATTGCACCTTTCAGGAAATTTATCATCTTTCTTCTTTCCTGATTGGCCAAAAATGTTTTGGAGGGTTGTCCCTTTTGCTTTTTGAATGGCATTCTTTGCTTAAAAACTTTCACAGAGCTTTTCTTGGCTTGAGCTGCTTCTTTGATGCTTTTCTGATATTATGCATTCAACTTTCTAGCCATGATCTTTGCAAGCTCTCTATCCTTCTCTGATTGAAGTTGTTCTTCTTTTTCCATTTCAGCCTGAAGTAGCTTTGCCATTTCTTCATCTAACTCAATCTGACTCTTTTTCTTGGGAGGCATTTCAGTTTCAACCATTTTCTCCTTTCCTTTTCCTTTTGTCTCCTTTGCCTTTTCTGTTGCCTTTTGTTGAACTTTTCCTTCATTGATGACTACTCCCTTGGCCTTTTGAGTAGCCTCAGGAGTGTCATTCTTTGCTTTGACTAGTGTTTCTACAATCTCCATTTCTTCAACAGAAAACCCTTTTACTGCTGCTTCTGTTACTGCTGCTTCAGTAAATTCTGATTCTTTTTCTGCCTCTTTCTCCCCCTCAACTTCAAATGCCCTCTCAGCTGGATTTGCTTTCTCTTTTTCAGCCTCTTTCTCCCCCTTGTTGGAAGCATCTTTATTAGTTGACCTCTTCTTTAAAACAAACTGTTTTCTTCTCTTCTTCTGTACAAGCTTTGTCACCATCTTCTTTAATTTGGCAATCTGAACTTGTTGTGACAGGATTACCAGCTTCATCTCCTCTATTTCTTTTCCTTGTTTCAGAACATCTAGGTTGATGTTACCCATTGCCTCCATCAATTCATCATAGTTATATCTGTCCTCACCTTCTCCAGAAGTGTTACCCTCCTTTGAAGGATCATTGGATCTTTTAGTAGTGGAAGTCTTCTGCCTAGCAGAACCACTATCCACCCCTGTGGTTTCTTGGCACCAGGGTCCTTCAAATGATTGCTCATTCAAAGTTGCCATGGGGGAGGTCTTATTGATGTTACCACTTTCCTTCTCTGTGCTAGCAGGAGTAGTGGCAGCCTCATCACCCATATGCTCTACCTCCTCCTCAGAGAGCACCTCCTTTGGGTTGGGAGACACCCTTGTGGTTTCCCTTTGGATATTCTCTAGGGGAGAATTCTCCCTTAGAGGGCTTATAGGCTTAGTGGGTAATGGTACAAGAAGGGAAGGAGCCTTCTTTACCTGTTTTCTCTTGTAGGTTTGGGTGATGGGAGAGGTTGGTTTTTCAAGAAGTGACTGGGGAATTGATTTTGAGAGGGAAGGTTGGGCTTGGCTAGCAGTGGGTTGGTCTAATGGGGGCCTTGACCCTGCTACCATACCTTCATTGGTTTGGGACACCACCATCATTGTAGAGAACAATGGGGTGTCAACTCCTTCAGAGTCCCCAGCAGATCTTCTCATATTTGAGAAAACCTTGCCTTTGGGGGGTTTAGGTACATATACCCCAACAGGTTGAGGTATATCCGTCAATTGATTAGTAATAACTTCTTGAACAAACCTGGGATACATAAAGAAGCTCTTTTTGTTTCCCATGTTTGAGACAAGATCATTGAAAATCATTTTAGAAAAATTGTACTTTCTGGCAGTGGCCAAGCACACCAAAGCATAAGCAATAGTGCTGCTGAACTCACTCCATCCAGTAGTCTTTTTGGATATACAATGCATAAGAGTATGGACAAAGAAACGCCATTGGGGTGAGAATTTTGCTTTAGAAAATTTGAAAACACCCAATGGGCCTCCATACCCCATTCTTGTAAGAGTTGTAAACAGTTCATCATTTGGGATAGAAGTTATGCCAGAGGCATCGTCTAGACGTAGACTGATGCGAATAACCTCTTCAGTAACTGTTAGTGGTTGATCACAGATTCTTGTCTTGATCATTTGCACACCATTTTCCACAACAATGGTTGCATTGGCCCAGAACTGCCTTTGATGCTCAATGTAGATTGTAGGTGATACAATGAGAGCATGAGCAATGTGGCTTGTCTTGAGGAAATCCACAATCTGATGAAATCCTGAAGCTTGCTTTGGCTTTTGTAGCATCGCAATCTCGTTGTGCTCGTCGATGAAAGTCATGGATGCCATTGATCTTAGTGAAAACTTGCCTGAAAACTTCGAACTTGAGAGAGAAAAGGTTTTGAGCGCAAGAGAACAGTATGCAAAGAGTCGTTATGAACTTTTAGGCGGGCAAAGATTATTTATAGTATTCGGAATATAAGCAGTATTAACCTAGAGCAGTATTAACTACTAGCAGTAACGGCTAGCAGTATTAACTAACTAGCAGTATTAACTGAAAGCAGTATTAACCACGAGCAGTATTAACTGAAAGCAGTATTAACCACTAGCAGTATTAACTAAAAGCAGTATTAACCACTAGCAGTATTAACTGAAAGCAGTATTAACCACTAGCAGTATTAACTGAAAGCAGTATTAACCACTAGCAGTATTAACTGAAAGCAGTATTAACCACTAGCAGTATTAACTGAAAGCAGTATTAACCACTAGCAGTATTAACTAAACTTACTCCTTTTAAACTTTGCTAAACACTGAGTACTGCTATGCATATCCTGAAAAAGAAGATTAGTAACACCAAGAATAAAAATATACAGGTATAAAACCACTTTTTGAGAAGAAGATTATTCAGAGTTTATCATTCCCACACTTGTTACCAAGAAAGTGAATCTACCCACATCAAAAGCTTTAGTGAATAGATCAGCAAACTGATTATCAGTGTGAACTTTGACAACTTGAATAAGTTTCTTTTCATTACAATCTCTTATAAAGTGATACCTGATTTCAATGTGCTTTGTCTTTGAGTGCTTGACTGGATTATTTACAATGCTAATAGCACTGCTGTTGTCAATAAAGATTGGAGTGTGTAGAAAGGTTACCCCATAATCCAACATTTGATTCTGAATCCATAAGACTTGAGAACAGCAACTTGCAGCTGCTATGTACTCTGCCTCTGTTGTAGATGTGGATACTGTGGTTTGTTTCTTGCACTGCCATGAGACTAGTCTAGCACCCAAAAACTGACATCCTCCAGAAGTAGATTTTCTGTCCAAGTTTGCCCCACCTAGATCACTGTCTGAGTATGCTATTAGGTCAAAAGGTGAGTTATGAGGATACCAAAGTCCCAATCTGGGTTGCCCTTTGAGATATCTGAATATCCTCTTAACAGCTTGAAAGTGAGATTGCTTTGGCCTAACTTGAAATCTTGCACATACACAGACTGGAAACATTATATCTGGCCTTGATGCTGTGAGATACATGAGAGAGCCAATCATGGATCTATAATGATGCACATCCATATCCTCCCCCTCAAGATCTGCTGTGATCTGCTTGTGTGTTTCCATAGGTGTGCTGGCAGGTTTTGATTCTGAGAAACCAAACTTGGTTAGAATATCCTGCACATACTTGGATTGACATATGAAAATGCCATCTGACTTCTGTTGAACTTGGAGTCCAAGGAAGAAAGTAAGTTCCCCCATGGAACTCATTTTGAACCTTTGATGCATTAAATCCTCAAACTCCTTGCACATGTTGTTTCTTGTAGATCCAAAGATAATGTCATCAACATAGATTTGGACCAGCAAGATATCCTTCTTCTTTCTTTTGATAAATAGAGTCTTATCAATGACTCCTCTTTCAAAGTCATTTTCCAAGAGATAGGATGACAGAGTGTCATACCATGCTCTTGGAGCTTGATGTAGTCTATAAAGTGCTTTCTTTAATTTGTATACCCTGTCTGGATAGCTTGGGTTTTCAAACCCTGGTGGTTGACAGACATATACTTCTTCTTTAATTGATCCATAGAGAAAAGCACTTTTTACATCCATTTGATAGACTTTGAAGTTCATGTAAGAAGCATAGGCTAGGAATAGTCTGATTGCTTCTATCCTAGCCACAGGTGCAAAAACTTCTTCATAATCTATACCCTCTTCTTGAGTATAGCCTTGAGCCACCAGCCTTGCTTTGTTCCTTATGACAATACCTCTTTCATCTCTCTTGTTTCTGAAAATCCACTTTGTGCCAATTGCTCTGTGACCTTTAGGAAGGTCTACTAGATCCCATACATCTTGTAGCTTGAACTGTAACAGTTCTTCTTGCATTGCTTCTATCCAGCTGGATTCTTTCATAGCATCATGTGCCTTTTTAGGCTCAAGCTGGGATAGAAAACAAGAAAGGACTGTATGCTGTTGATCTTGCATTTCTTGAAGCCTGCTTTGATGTCTAGTCATCATAGGAGAAGAGATATCTCCTATTACCAGCTGTGGAGGATGATTCTTTTGAACTCTTGTGTTATGACTAGGTTCTTCATTCAGTCCAGCCTCTAGATTAGAGTCATGCAATTCAACTGAAGTGTTTTCAGATGCCACTTCTGATTCTTTACTTTCTTGAGTCTCCTCATCTCTAGTTTCTTCTTCACTCTGATTTGGTTCAGTAAATGATTCCTTTTCACAGTCTTCAACAGAATGCACTGTGGGTATGGGAAATATCACAGATTTAGGTATGCTTTCTGAGACTTGTGTGATCCCTGATCCTCCACATCCTGTTCCTGTAGAATCATCACTACTGAAACCAAAAGAATTAGTTAGTAAATCAATGTCAAATAGCCACTAAGGTCCAGATCCAACAGGATTTGGTGTGCTCTCATTGCATTTGACATTGTCACTTTCTTCAATTATTCTAGAAGAAGAGTTAAATATTCTGTAGGCCTTACTCTGAGATGAATATCCAACAAGAAATCCATCATCTGCTTTGCTATCAAACTTACCTAAGTGAGATTTGGTATTTAGAATTGTGCAAGGACACCCAAAAGGTTTGAAGAAACCAATAAAAGGTTTTCTTTTATTTAAAAGCTCATATGGGGTCTTGTTCTTTTGCTTGACCACTAGAACTCTGTTTTAGACATAACAAGCAGTATTAACTGCTTCAGCCCAGAAGGTAATTGGCAATTTTGAATCAGCCAACAGAGATCTAGCAGCCTCTATTAGTGTTCTATTCCTCCTTTCAGCAATACCATTCTGTTGAGGAGTCCTAGGAGCACTATATTGCCTCTCAATACCTTTCTCTTCACAAAAGGTGTTTAGATCATGATTTTTAAACTCAGTTCCATTATCTGATCTAATGACTTTTACTCTTTGATTGGTTTGGTTTTCAATTCTTAGAATAAAGGATTTGATAAGACCACTTGTTTCATCCTTAGTCCTTAGAAAATATACCCAAGTAAATCTGGAGTAATCATCAACAATAACTAAGCAGTAAGATTTCTTGCCTATACTCATAACATTTGTAGGACCAAACAGATCCATATGCAATAACTGGAGACAAGTAGAAACAGAATTTAACTCTTTGGTCTTATGAGAAGTTTTGTGTTGTTTGCCTTTAAGACAAGCAACACAATGATCATCACATGAAAAGACTTTTGAAGGTAATCCTCTTACAAGGTTATTTTTAACAAGATTGTTCATAGTCTTGAAATTCATGTGACACATCCTTCTGTGCCAGAGAGAGGATTCATCTACAGAAGCTTTTGAAACAAGACAATTTAGAGATGAATCACTATCAACATTTTCCATATCAAGACAGTAAACATTATCCTTCCTTGGAGTTCTAAGTAGTATCATGCTTTCATCAACTACCTTGAACCCTGGAGCAAGGATCATACACTCAGTATTTGTAAATAATATACTATGTTGTTTGTCACAAACCTGTGATACACTTAACAGGTTGTACTTTAATTGATCAACATAGTAGACATCCTCAAATGTCATCTTACCTGTGGTGACATTACCTTTTCCACTTATCTTACCACCAGTAAGATTGTCTCCAAATGCAACATGTCCTCCATTGATATACTTGAAATCCTGAAGGCATGACATGTTGCCTGTCATGTGCCTAGAGCAACCACTATCAACATGCCAAATGCTCTTTCTCTTGAGCTGTTGGTTGCCCTGCACATTAGATAAATCAATTAGTATGATTTAGGAACCCAAGCCAAAGTGGTCTTGGGTCTCCCTTTCTCATCAAAGTATTTACATTCCTTTTTAATGAGGTTTTTAAACTCAGAGCACTCTTTATTAGAGTACTTTGTCAATATGATTGGCTTAGCAGAATCAACACTAGAAGCAGTACTAACCTTAGAAGTACTAACAGAGTTAGCAGTACTAACAGATTTAGCAGTACTAACCTTGTTAGCAGCATTAACATTATTAGCAGTAGTATTACTTCTAGCAGCACTATCATTGTCAGCAACATTATTTGTGGTAGCAGTACTAACAGTTTTAGTGCTTTTAGGAATCCACATATTGACACTTTCTTTAACAGACTTTTTCTTCATGTGACTTTTAGTTTTAACAGTTTTCTTAGCCACATGGTTCTTTTCAATTTTCTTATAACCAAAGGGTTTTTGCATGGATCTTTGGAAATTCATCCTTTGTTTCATAGGATTGAAATAACAGAATTTTGCAAGATGATTCAATTTGCCACAGATAAAACAAGGTTTTGGTCTATTGATTTTACTCAGATCAACCCCTTGTTTTTGTGCCCACTGATTATTCCAGTTTCTTTGATTTCCCCTCTTTTTGTCCTGTTTTTGGGGCTCATTTTTCTTACATGCACACTGTTGGCAAGGACCTGGATTCACAACTGTGGTCTGTTTGTAATGGACCTTACCAGACTTTCCCTCTGTCTTCTCTATGTCCTTGGATTTGATCCAAGCCCTTCCACAATCATCATTGGTGATAATATTATTCTCTAGAGGAATCTCATCACTCACCTTGTTCTCCTTACTCTTGCCAACCTCTTTCTCAGTCTTATCCTCAACAACTACCTCACCTAAGGGATCTATTTCAGTGGCTCCCTTAGGTAGATCCTTCCTATCCTTAGTTTCTAACAGCTCTGAACTAGGAGGGATGTAGTTGTTGTTATAGGGTGGTGGTGTGGTATTGTACCCTATACCTCTTCTCAGTTTATCATGAATCTGAGTTTGTAATAAAGAATCCATTGCTTTGGAAGCATTAGAAAACTTTTCTACATCAAGTTTGACTTTAGCTAGCTCTCCTCTTAGCTTTTCACTTTCTTCTTTAGATCTGGTCAGTTGAAGCTCTAAGTCATTCTTCTCCCACTTCCAGTAATTTGTGTCATAGGAGTGTTGAAGCTCATTAGCTTGAAAACCCTTAATCTGTTCTTCAAATCTCTCAACAATCCTCACATAATCTTTTATGTCTTTTTCCAATCTCTTAAGGTCATCACTCATGTTCTGGTTGTGATCCCTATACCTTTTAACAGTGTTAATGCAATTTTGAGAGCAAAGATTGGAAGTTACCTTTATAGGAAGACTAGACACCTCTGCCATTAGAGCTTGATTCTGAATAGCCTCTTCAGCTTGATCACTCCAATCAAACCCCATACCTTGTTGAGATACAAGGGCTTGTGCAGAGTTTCTGTTGAAGCTTCCAGATTGAGCTTGTTGGTGGTTGTTATTCTGAGACATTCCACTTCTGCATTCTCTAGCAAAGTGTCCCTTTTGATGGCATTTGTAACATTATACCTTGGACTTGTCAAATCCTGCTCCATCTTCTCTTCTTTGGGAGAAGTTGTTCCTCCCAGTTCTTTTGATGAACTTTTTAACTCTCATGGAGAGCATGGCCATCTGCCATTTAATATCCATCTCTTCAAGATCATCTGGATTGAGTTGTTCCAAGTCATCATTAATGAGAGAAGAGTTTCCATGACTTGCCAGAAAGGCCTCAAACACAGTTTCAGTGCCTTTCTCTTGGTTTGTTCCATTGGCAGGACTAACTGATTCAAGGTTGGAAGTAGAATCAGTTGATGCTGAAAGGAGTGCAGCATTGTGAACATACCCAGAAGGCCTCTTTTTAGCCTCTACCTCAGATTCAAAAACTCTAAGATCATTATACAGATCATCAAGTTCTTTTTCCTCCAACTGATCATTCTGTCTGAATGCCACAGTGTACATGGTCCATTCATCTCCAAGGGACCTTAAGAACTTTCTGTTCACATCATCTTGATCAATCTGTACTCCCATAGTAGCTAGTTCACCAATTAGTTTATTAAACCTGTCAAAAGTTTGAGTCATGGACTCATTCTTAGTTGAGATGAAGTTTTCATACTGTTGCTTTAAGATTGCCTTTTGATTTCTCTTGGTACTTTTGGTACCTGAGAATCTCTTCTCTAGAGCATTCCAGAGCATCTGTGCATCAGTGCAATTGCAGAATTGGTGTTGATACTCATTTGGAATGGCCAAGAGCAGTGTGCTCAAGGCTTTCATCTCTGTCTGCCTTGTCTTCCTGTCTGCATCTGTCTTTGGAGGGGTTCTTTTGCCATCTTCACCAATCTTTCCTTCATCAGATGGGCCATTCTCAATGATGTCCCACATAGAGTAATCTGTGAGGAGAATATATTGCTTGATTCTTATCTTCCATATGTCAAATTCATTGGATCTAAGCATTGGAACTTTTGAGACCAAAGTACTGCTTGATTCTGTAACATTTTCCATGATGAATAGTTGTTTCTGAGAAATCAGGCTCTGATACCACTTGTCAGGATCGAATTCTCAACAAGAATTAACTCTCAGAAACAATATCAAAGAAGTTTGCGGAATAACACTTTGATATTCTATGAAACAGTAAATCAACACAGAAAATATGAATAACAAACTGTAAGCTTTTATTGAATGCTTTGAAATTACAAGATTACTCACTCAACCTCAATATTGATGAACAGGCTCACCAATACGAATTCTACTTCTCTAGAATTAGGATCTATGCCTTGAGGTTGTTTTTCTCTAAAAGAATAAAAACTCTGAGTTAAAGTTATCTAACTATTCTAAACAATACAATATATATACTGAATACAAAGATAATTACAATAAATAAAATATCTTCAGTATATCTTCTATGTATATCTCTAAGCTTCCATGTATATCCTTTCATACGAATCTTCATCATATAAGCAGTATTAATCTTCAGCAGCATTAACTTTCTTCTAGCAGCATTAACTACTAAGCAGTACTAACCACTAGCAGTACTAACTAGCTAAGCAGTACTAACTTTGTTCAAGCAGCACTAACTTTGACTAGCAGTATTAATAGTACTAGCAGTAGTAACGCTCAGCAGTACTAACCTTTAAGTCTTCTAGCAATATTAACTCTGAACCAGCAGCATTAACCATACTTGAGTTTTTCTTCAGTTCCCAACAAAGTTTCACAGGAGTCAAGAGATTGAAAGATATCGTTTGGAATAGCCATTATGATTAGTCTTTTGGATTTCTTTGCAAGCTCATGTTGTGCCTTTTCTTCTTTACTCCATTCAAGGACAGGTTTGGGGTGTTGATATTCAGGGATTTCAGGAGTATTAGCAGTAGCAGGAACACGAGGAACAGTTGTCATTGGGATGAAAGGAGGATTGTGAAGAAACTCAACCAGACCTGGATCCACACCTTCAAGGAAGTGTACCATCCTGATTTTCCATTGAGGATACTCATCTCTAATGAGAGTAGGAGGTTTTGATTGAGAGCCAGCACTGAAATAGTTAACAGCGTTTGCCATGATAGTTTTAGAAAGGAAAACAGAGTATGATATGAACTAGGGAGAGTATGAATAGATGGCCAACCAACTAGCTTTGAATCTGCCTTTTAGTGAAGATGCACACCTGTACCTGTTTCTATACCAAACAGGTTGATATAGATTCAGAAAACAGATTGTGATTGTGAATGGAGTTTGGGACAAAGAACAGACTCAAACTACTACCTTGAATACTGGAAACAAGTATAGAACAAGATCCTTTGATATTGAAAATCAAAGTCTGCTCTGATACCAATTGTTGATCCCAGTTATGATGTTCTTTAACTTGTTTTAACCTTTTACTACACACATATTGATTAAATAGAGTGCGGAAGCGTTTAAGATGTGTAGAAAAGATTGAACATACAAGGTAGTAAACACACAAGTAATTAATAAACAGGAAGTAAAGTATTATAAGAAGGTTACTCAAAGAACCGTTTCATTGATTACTGAAGAACACCAAGAACATGCACTGGTATGTGCAAAAATGATCAAGGATTATACAGACTGCTATTTTTGTGCGTGCTCGTATGTTTTCACTGTTACTAAAGCTCTAAGGCGGTGCTCCCTTAATATACAGGAAGGATGCACCCCTTAGTACAAGACAAAAACTGACATTCCACATAAGGAATGCCACCTGTAAAGTAAACATCGTGGGACGCCCATTACTTTGATTTTGAGGATCTTCATACAGCAGGTCTCACGTGTTCTGCATGTGGTCTTGTCTGGAACAGTCTTGCCACTCCAACACTGATCTCCAGAGGTTATCCCTCACAGAGGCTCTGTGAGTGATCACAGAGGCTCTGTGATCTGAGAATCATCTGAGCTTTGCATCTTCTGCGGAGTGGCCTCTGAGCTTTGCATCTTTTGTGGTGACTTGGCAGACTACAGAAGTTTCTATACTTAGCCTATTTTTCAACACTTCCAATCTTGGTAGATGGAGCTAACATTTTGAAACTGTAACCAAGTTCGTTGAATTGGCTCCAAAACTGTGCAACAACACTGGTTTTAAGGCTAACCATAAGATTCTTCATTTGCGCCCAAGACATGGAGACAATTTCCTCATCTCCTCTAACCTCGCACTCGATATCCCACTATAACACCCCAAAAACTGGGACGACAAAAATTCCAAAAAAGAAGTTAGGAAATTGGTATTGAATATCAAAATACGAGCTTTACCAAAAAGGGGACTAAAATAAGCCAGTTAATTACATGTGTAAATAAATGGGTTTGAGGTTAACAACCTCCTAATCTAATTCCTCAAAAGAAATATAATACAATTGGGTATCACCTAAACCACCAAAATGTGAAATATATATTTAACGTCTCAAAAGATCTCTAGATGGCTGGTCAAACTTCCCTAATAACCCCACAACTAGATCTTGAGATACATGCCTAAAAGAAACAATTGTTAGGCTAAAAAGCCTAGTGAGCTTACATATCATAAGTAATCATGAATAGTAAGTTAATGACAATTTAATAACCACAAGAAACCATTAGTCTTGTTCATAAACCCATATATACCATTCTTTTCAAAACAATGGGGGAGACCCATATCCATTGAGAGGGGCGGGAACACAAAAGTATACCTCTCACCCAATGGTGTCGTATGACACTTCAAGACATAGTGCCCAAGTGCCCTACGACCTGTAACGAATTTCACTTGAAGAGTAGGTTGACCTTAGTGTCTATTCCCATGGATAACACCTCAAGACTCAAACACTTAGTGCCTACCACCAAGGTAGCACCTGAAGCATAATGGTTCTTAGTGCCTACCCTTTCGAGTAACACCTCAATACTCAACCCTCTTCATGCCTACTTGAAGAGTTATTCCAATCATAAATCTCAAGTAGAGATGTCTATTGTCAAAATTCAGGTAACACCCCATATATCATGTTTTGATAGTTGCTAAACAAGTCCACAAGATTATCCATGACAAATGAAACTAACATTTACGGAAAAATCCCCAAATTTGGTCAATAATTCCACAAGACATGATTAACATAGAAATCTAAAGATTTTAGACCAAGTTTCATGTGACACTTCCCGAATAAAGTCTTCACATAGAGAATAATGATTTAATGTTCCCACAATGGTGATTTTCTTCAAAATACACAAAATGTCCTCCAAATGAGGGTATATGACCAAATCACCAAATAATGAGTTAATACTTGAAATAACGCTTGAGATGTAATCAAAGTAAACATTTAGTCACGTATCTAGTTTCTCAAAGCATTTAAAACTCACTTGCTAGGTTTTTAGAGAAAACCTAGAAACTTGACAAAACCCTAGAAATGGAGAGGACGATCTTGAAGCTTTGATCCTAACTTAAAATCCTCTAACTTGGAAGCACTTAATTGCTTTAGGAGGACCAATGTATCGCTTTGAATGCTACCAAAACAAAATAAATGAGGAGGGGTGATAGTTGGAATGAGAAATGGATGAGAAAGAAGGCCAAAAATTGGATTTATTAAGAGTGCAGGTCCACGCGACCTTTGTGCCGCGACCTTGGGTGGTGTGGCCAAGGTCGTCTTCTACCCCAGGCCTCCCAAGTCCACTTTCTACCCACCTTTACTGCTAATGTTAGCCCCAATTCTAAATTGTAAAAGTATAAAAAATATTCTAAGTCCTATTTCAGAGGACTTCCAGAGATAGACTTCAGAGAGCAAACCTGCCTCTAAAGTACATTCCAGAGCTAAGAAGATTCAGCAAGAAGACATCAGAGATGGCTTCATCAGAGGCACCTACATCAGAGCTCTGAAGGAATCCTCTCTGAAGAAAAATGCTGAAGGTTTTTACAAGTATTGGCATAAGAGCAGATGACACGTCATTAGTGATAAGATTTACTTTTTTAGAGTAGGTCAATGTTCAAGCATGTCTTGAGCTTACCTTTTAGGTAAGACACTGTTCAAGCATGCTTCTTATGTCATGATAGTACACTATTCACTTTATGGTCCTATAAATAGGACCATCACTCCATAGACAAATGTGTGCTTTTCCTTATATCTTGTATCTGATTTATCTTTAATATATTGGAAAGTATTCTTAAGAATATCTTGTACGATTTATCCACCTTTTTGGTGTTCTTATTAATCTACATGAATTATCCAGTAAACAATAAGTTTGTTCTTATTTTTACACCATTGGATATCTTTTTGTTTGAACTGTGATATTGAATCTGCATTGATATTTAAACTGTATTGCTTCCGCTGTTCTTATTATCATTTGTTTATATCATTGTTATAAGATTAAATCTGGGATCCAACAATTAGTATCAGAGTCTACTTTTGTTTTATAAACAAAACAGGATCATATCTGCATACTCGGATAGATTTACATCTTACTGATTCAAGCTTTCAAAAATCTGTGCATGTTCATATAAACCTTGGTTCATTTAAAGAACTCTATATGCTCTAGAATTGAAAGTAACTCACAGTTTCACTTGTTGATAAAATATCTTCTTTGAAAAGCATCAATTCTTCAAATCTTCATCTTTTCTTCAAAATGGCAAACTCTAGTATAAGTGCCATTTATACAGTTGGATCATTAACTAAACCTCCTACACTTCTAAGGGATGAATATCCCCAATGGAAAATAAGGATGGTAAATTTTTTGGAAGGTATGGACAGGGATCTTTTAAGATCAGTGAATGATGGACCTCACCAACTAATGGTGTTGGTACCAAGAGTTCCAGCAACATCAGATACTGCTGAAATACCTGCATACTATGAAAAGAAAACTTCAAACTTCACTGAAGAAAAAACAAAAATAATGGAAAATGACTCCAAAGCTATTAGATTACTAATTATGGCCATTCCCAATGATATCTTTCAAGAACTTGATTCTTGTGTAACTGCAAAAGAGATATGGGATCAGTTGTTGAACCAACTTGAAGGTGGCCTACAAACTCAGAAAAACATAAGAAATCTCTGCATTAATGAGTACCATGAATTTCATGCATTACCTGAAGAAACTTTGCACCAAACATACTCCAGATTCAACATTCTCATCAATAAATGCAAAAAGTTTGGAGTTATGAGGACAAAAGAAGAAAACAATGTTCTTTTACTTAAAAGCTTAAATTAAGAATGGTCACAACTATCCATGTCAATACAGGCCAATCAAAACCTTGAATTTTGGTCATTGACTGATATTTATGGCACCCTTGTTGCTCAGGAAAAAGAAGTTGTAAAACAAAAGTCAAAAACCTCTTTGGGTGGACCACTTGCTCTCATATCAAAAAATAAAGGTGTGTTAAAAGAAAGTCATGATGACGAATCAATGAACTCAAAAGAAAAATCTTTGAGAAGAGAGTCAAAAAGAAAATCTAAAAAGGTCTTAATAGCTGAAGAAGGTGATCATTCAGACTCAGACTCAGATGAAGACATTAATGATTTTGCCAAATCTCTTGCCTTGATTACTCATCAATTCAACAAGAAATTTGGCAAGAAAATTTTTAAAGGGAGGAGAGATGATGAAGAAAGAAGAGGAAATCTAGAAAGAAGATTTCAGAAAGCTGATTATCAACAAGAGCCCAGATCCACTCTACATAGTGATCAAAAGGGTGTCCATTTCATCAAACATGAAGCTGCTCAACAATCAAGAACGCATCAACCATTTCAACCAAAGTATCCTCAACCTCAGAGGTACTTCCAGCCCCAACCACAAATTCAAAAGACAGAAACAGTTTCTACTCTTCCACCAAACCAGAATGATGGAAGATGTTTCAGATGTCGAAAACCAGGCCATTTTTCTACAAATTGCAGAGGTAGACTTGTCAAAGATCAAGACTACTACAAAAACAAGTACAAATACAATGTCAAAGAAAAGGGTACTTATTGCAGAAATGGAAGACTGGTTGTCAGACTCTACAAGTGATGGAGAGGAAGAGCCTACCAACCTCTGTGGTATGGCTATTGCAGATGGTGACCAGACTGATGGATCATCAGAGGAATGCTCTCAAAAGGTAAATTCTTCATCTACTTCTAAAAGTGAACTAGAAATGGATGTTCTTAAATTAACAGATGAGTTTCAGAGTTTAAAGCAAAAACTCATTGAAGAAAAAGAAAAGAGAAAGCAAATGACAAAGGACCTAAACTTTTATAAAAGAGAAAAAGACCTTCTTGAGTCAGAAAAGAAAGAATTTTTTATTGAAAAATCTGAACTTGAAAAATCTCAGAGACAAAAGGAAAATTATTTTTTTTGAGAAATTCAAATAACTTGAAAAGGTTTTAAAGGCAAAAGAAGAAGAAGTTAGGAAATCTGAGTATGAAAGCCTCAATTATGTTGCCTTAACTAATTTCTTTCAAAAAGAAAGAGAAATATTACATCAATCTCTGGAAAAAAAGGAACTTCAGATCAATAGTTATCAAGATGCACAAGATGTGCACATTAAAATCAATTCTCAGATGGATACTCAAGGGCTGGGATTCAATAAATTGGATCCATTTTCTAGATTGAAGAAGACTTCACTTTCTTGCACTTTCTGTATTGGAAAGGTCCAGAGGACTGACTTTCCATCTCTAGATAATTCTAACATTTTCAAAAGAACAAGAACTACAGAGGGATCAAAAGTAAGAACTCTAAATTTCCAAAATATCTTATACTCTGAAGTAAAAACTGTTTTGGAACCTGTCTTGAAGATAGAAAAAGAATCTTCAGAGGTTTATTTTTCAAAACCTCAGATTAATGATCCCAAAGAGATTTTTAAATTTGATTCATTCATCACTAAAGAACCAAAGGTTTCTGAAGCCTATACCTCTGAAATAAAACCTCAGAGCCTACAGAATCCAGAAGCACCTCTGTATTCTCTTGGAACAGATAAATGCATCAGAACCTCTTTTGAAGATGACATTAGAAGAATTTATAAAGAAAATGTCATATCTGATTTTATCAAAGAATCATGCAAGAAAAAGATAATCAAAGTCTCCAGACCTAAAAATATAGTGAAAACTTCAGAGGTAGCCATCTCTGACAAGGTTATAAGAGACTTTCTTGATTCTGATTCTGAATCTAACCTAAAAATATAGTGAAAACTTCAGAGGTAGATGAACAAATTTTCTATACAGTAGAGAAGGTAATTCATAAAACTAAATAGACTGTTGGTTCTGAAATTTTAAACACCCCTGTTTCTGTTTCAAAAGATAAATCCAGAATTCCAATATGTCCTGATTTTGCAGACATGTGCCTACAAGAAAAAACTTCTCTAGAGTTGGAGAAAGAGTTAAAGGAAAAAGCTAAGAATAAAACTAACACTTCTTGGTTCTACACCTATGAACCTATCAAATTCACTCCTGAATAAAAAGGCAAATGACAAGAAATTAACCATTCTGATCCTGTTTGTGTAGTGAGAAAGAAAGAGAAGAAAATGTTTTGGGCCAAAAAAAAGCAAATTGAAAAGAAGGCTAATCTCCAAGCAAAAAAGTCAGAAGTAGTTAGGAATACTTGTAATATTCCTAGTGCTAGTTTTAAGAAGTTTCAAAAGAAACATGTACCAAATGTTTTAAATGAAATGAAAAGCTTTACTCCTTCTTCATCTTGGTCTGTTAATTGCAATTGCATTCAACTCATGATTAAGCTGAAAAATCATTTCAGAGGTTGTCATTGCTTTCTGAATCAACCTCTGACCAAGACTTCAGAGACAAAGCCTCAGAAGCAAAAGAAAAACCATTCTGGCAAAGCATCAAAAGATAGAATGCCAAATGTTGATAAAAATCCTTCAAAGCCTAACAAGAAAGGATCCATAATGAGATGGGTACCTAAAACTCTCTAATGTGTATTGTAGAGATAGTCTATTTGTTAGGTCTGAAATATGCTAAATTGTTGGGTCTGAAATATGCTAAGTCTAGATAGTGCTGCTGAGACTTGAAGATTACTACTGCTGAAGACATTAGTACTGCTATTTGAAGAGATTACTACTTCTAGTAATATTAGTACTGCTTGGAGAGTTAGTTCTGCTAGTTGGAAGTTACTACTGCTAGAATATTAGTACTGCTGATGTTGATAAGGATAATTTGTTACTTGAAGCGAAAGACAAGGAGTTGAAGATAATTATGGAATGGATGCTGAAGATCAATGTTACTTTCATGATTATCTTGTAATCTGTTTTGTTAAAATAGTCTAGAAGTCTTAGATTATTCAGATAGACATCTTTTGTGTTTTAGAGAGAATTAGCCTCAAGATTCTTAGTGATCCTTTCATTAGAGAAGTTTTGAACGTCTGTTGAGCCTGTTCAACAGATTGAGGCTTTGTTTGTAATCATCAAGTTAATTCAATACAACTTGTGATTTGAATTCATATACTGTTTCATTGATGTCTTGTTAAAGTGTTATTCCGCAACTTCTTTAACAAAGTTTCTTAGTGTTTATTTAAATTCTTGTTTTGAATTTCGATCCTGACAAGTGGTATCAGAGCATTAGGAACTCAGAAATCAATAATCATCATGGACGGATCACACGATAGTGTTCTTGTTTCAAAGGTTCCCATGCTCAAACCTAATGAGTTTGACATGTGGAAAATCAGGATCAGGCAGTATATACTTCTTATAGACTACTCAATGTGGGACATCATTGAGAATGGTCCCTCCAGTGAAGGAGAGATGGGAGCAGATGGCAAGAGACCTCCACCAAAGACTGATGGAGAAAGAAAGATGAGGCAGACTGAGATGAAAGCCTTGAGCACTCTGCTCTTGGCAATTCCTAATGAATATCAACATCAGTTTTGCAACTGTGCTGATGCCAAAATCTTGTGGAATGCCTTGGAGAAGAGGTTTTCAGGTACCAAAAGCACTAAGAGAAATCAGAAAGCAATTCTCAAACAACAATATGAAAATTTTATGTCTACAAAGAATGAGTCTATGACTCAAACCTTTGATAGGTTCAACAACTTGATTGGAGAATTGGCCACTGTTGGTTTCAAGATGGACCAGGATGATGTCAACAGAAAGTTTCTAAGATCTCTTGGTGAAGAATGGACAATGTATACAGTATTCTTCAGGCAGAATGATAATCTGGAGGATAAGGAACTTGATGACCTCTACAATGATCTCAGGGTGTTTGAAGCAGAGGTTGAATCAAAGAAGAATCCATCTAGATATTCTCACAATGCTGCTCTACTATCATCTACTACTAATTCTTCTGCTAATACAGAATCAGTTAGTACTGCTTATGGCTCAAAACAGGATGGACCCAATGATTATGTTTTGGAAGCTTTCCTTGCTAGCCATGCTAAATCTTCTCTTATCAATGATGATCTGGAGCAGATCAATGTTGATGATCTTAAAGAGATGGACATCAAGCGGCAAATGGCAATGCTCACCATGAGAATCAAAAGATTCATTAAAAGAACAAGAAGAAACAACTTTGCCATGAGAAGAGAAGATGGTGCTGGATTTGACAAATCCAAGGTGGAATGCTACAAGTGTCATAAACTGGGGCACTTTGCAAGATAATGCAGAGAAGGAATTTCTCAACAACATGGGAGCAACAATCAACAATCAAAGTCCACAAACTACAACAACAACAGGAACTCATCTCAAGAACTTGTCTCACAAGAAGGAATAGGATTTGATTGGAGTGATTAAGCAGATGAGGCAATCCATAATTAAGCATTCATGGCTGAGGTTTCAGAGTCTTCAAGCACAGAAATCCCCATAGAGGTAAAATCTAAACTTTGCTCTAAAGCCTGTCTTAAAATTGTTAGAAAGTACAGGGATCACAATCAGAGCATGTGTGATGATCTTAAAAGGTTGGAGAAACATAGGAGAGAGTCTAGTTTGATCATTGTGAATTTTGAAGAACAGATCAAGGCATATCAGACCAATGAACTTCAACATTCATATGATCACAACTATTGGAAGTGGGAGAAGAAAGAGTTAGAGATTAAGCTAGAGAAGGCTAGAGAAGAATGTGAGAAAGTTAGGAGTGAATTTGAGAAGGCCAAATTAGACATTGAGAAATTTTCCAATGCTTCTAAAGCAATGGACACTTTACTCAAATCTCAAGTTCATGACAAACTGAAGAGAGGTATGGGCTACAACAACACCCCTCCACCTTACAATAACAACTATATTCCCCCCACCTCAGACCTCTTAGAAAGAAAAGATAAGAAGGACTTACCTGCAGGAGCCACAGAAATAGATCCACTAGACAAAGTAGTGGTTGAGGAAGTGTCTGAAAAAGAGAACACTGAGGATACGAATAAGGAAGACCAGAAAGAAATTCCCCTAGAAAACCATATTCTTACAAATGAGAGGGATGGTAAATCATTTGTCAAGAGTGAGAAAGTGGAGATGTCTAAGATAGGGCAAGAGAATGTTAAGAGTGAGAAAGCTGAGACCTCTAGGGAAGAGAAAAAGAGTAAAAATGTAGAAACTTCCAGGAAAGGGAAGGAAAATGTACAGGGAGTTCACTATATGCAAACTACTGTTGTAAATCCCTGTACTTGTCAACAAATCAAGCCCCATCAACATGATAAAATAAGGGGAAATCAGAGAAACAAAAATAACCAGTGGGCTCAAAAACAAGGAATTGATCTGAGCAAAATCAATAGACCAAAGCCTTGTTTTGTTTGTGGCAAGTTGAATCATTTAGCCAAACACTATTATTTCAATCCTGTTAACCAAAGAATTACTTTTCAAAGACAAACACGAAATTCTGTTGGTTATAGGAAGCAATCAAGACAATCAAGGAAACACATGGCTGATAATGTGAGATCAGCACCAATGAAAACTGACACTGCAAAATCTCATATTCAGAATAAGTTTGCTAAAGCAAAAGAAAATACTCCAAGCAAATCAAGGAGTAACTCAAAGAATAAGAAAGCAAACAACTTTGTCAAAATTTGGGTTCCAAAAGGCACTAAACCTGTTAGTACTGCTACCTCAAATAGTACTACTAACAGAAATAGTGCTGCTGATAGCAATACTACTGCTGATCAAGTTAGTCCTGCTAACAAAGTTAGTACTTCTTACAAAGTTAGTACTGCTAACAAAGTTAGTACTGATGACCAAGTTAGTACTGCTAACAATGATAGTAATGCTACCAATGTTAATACTGTCAAGCTTATAATTATGAATAAGTATTCCAGCCATGAGATTCCTAATTCTGATTATCTCATCAAGACTAAGGCTACTGAGTATGAGTATGATGATGAGAAAGGGCAACCCAAGACCAGTTTGGCTTGGGTTCCCTCAAGACACTAACTGTTTTATCTTATGTGCAGGGCAACCAACAGCTCAAGAGGAAGAGCATTTGGCATGTAGATAGTGGTTGCTCTAGGCACATGACAGGTAACATGGCCTGCCTTCAAAATTTCAAAAGGTTTGATGGAGGACGTGTTGCTTTTGGTGACAATCCAGCGGGAGGTAAGATAAGTGGTAAAGGTATTGTTTCAAAAGGTAAGATGACTTTTGAAGATGTTTACTATGTTGAGCAATTGAGATACAACATGTTAAGTGTATCACAGGTTTGTGACTAGAAACATAGTATATTATTTAATGATACATAATGTATTATCCTTGCTCCAGGATTCAAGGTAGTTGATGAAAATATGATAATACTTAGAACTCCTAGAAAGGATAATGTTTATTGTTTGGACTTAGAGAGTGTTTCATCTGATTCATCACTAAACTGTCTGTTTTCAAAAGCCTCTTTAGATGAATCATCTCTTTGGCACAGAAGGATATGTCACATGAATTTTAAAACTATGAACAAACTTGTGAAAAACAACCTTGTGAGAGGTTTGCCTCAAAAAGTGTTTTCATGTGATGATCATTGTGTTGCATGTCTTAAAGGCAAGCAGCACAAAACTTCTCATAAGTCCAAAGAAATAAAAACAATCTCTTCACCTCTTCAGTTATTGCATATGGATCTTTTTGGTCCTACGAATGTGATGAGTATTGGTAAGAAATCCTATTGCGTAGTCATTGTTGATGACTTCTCTAGATTTACTTGGGTATATTTTCTAAGGACTAAGGATGAGACAAGTGGACTGATCAAATCCTTTGTCCTTAGGATTGAAAACCAAACAAATCTAAAAGTTAAAGTCATCAAATCTGATAATGGAACTGAGTTTAAAAACAGTGACTTAAACAACTTTTGTGAGACTAAAGGTATTGAGAGACAATTCAGTGCTCCTAGGACTCCTCAACAGAATGGTGTTGCTGAGAGGAGAAATAGGACATTGATTGAGGCTGCTAGATCTCTGTTGGCAGATTCAAAGCTACCATTACTTTTTGGGCAGAAGCAGTTAATACTGCTTGTTATGTCCAAAACAGAGTTCTTGTAGTCAAATCCCAAGGAAAGACACCTTATGAACTTTTCAAAAAGAAGAAACCTTTTATTGGATTTTTCAAACCTTTTGGATGTCCTTGCACTATTCTCAACACCAAATCTCATTTAGGCAAGTTTGAAAGCAAAGCTGAGGATGGATTTCTTGTTGGATACTCCTCTCAGAGCAAGGCTTTCAGAGTATTCAACTGTTCTTCCATGATTATAGAGGAAAGTGACAATGTCAAACGCAATGAGAACACACCGAATCAGATTGGTACAGGTCCTGATTGGCTGTTTGACATTGATTCACTAACTAATACTTTGGGTTTTAGTAATGAGCAGATTGCATGAACAAGTTCAGAAAAGGTACAAGAACAGAGACAAGAGTTTGTGCTGTTTCCTATACCTACAGTTGATCTTGTTGAATTTTGTCAACAAGAAAAGTAAGATGATTCAGAAACAGAGGATTCTGAACCAGAACATGATGAAGATGATAAAGGTGATGAAGAGGATAAAGGTGAAAAAGAGGATGCTCATCCTTCAGGTTCAGGAAACACAGGTCCTGAAATGCTCACATTATCAGAGGATGATACTGATGATGAAAATTCTTCAGTTTTTGGTGGAAACACTCCTGAAAAGAATGACTCCAATCTTGATGCAAATATTAATGAGGAGGTTGTCCATCAAACAAGAACTCAGAAGAATCATCCTCCTCAGTTGGTGATTGGTGATATCAATTCCCCCAGGATCACAAGACATCAAAGTAAGTTAGGAGGATTGAAAGACTTACAGTCAGGTTTGTTGTCTTGTTTTCTATCCCAGATTGAACCCAAGAAGGCTTATGATGCAATGAAAGACCCAAGATGGATAGAAGCAATGCAAGAGGAGCTACTACAGTTTGTGCTGCAACATGTGTGGGATCTGGTTGACCTTCCACAAGGACACAGGGTAATTGGAAGTAAATGGATTTTCAGGAATAAGAAAGATGAGAGAGGGATAGTGATAAAGAATAAGGCCAGACTTGTGGCACAAGGGTACACCCAAGAAGAGGGGATAGACTATGAAGAAGTGTTTGCACCAGTAGCCAGAATTGAGGCAATCAGGCTGTTTCTAGCCAATGCTTCTTTCATGAAGTTCAGAGTATATCAGATGGATGTTAAGAGTGCATTTCTATATGGGAAAATTGATGAAGAAGTGTATGTTTGTCAACCTCCAGGGTTTGAGAATCCTAACTTTCCTGACAAAGTATACAAATTAAAGAAGCCACTCTATGGGCTACATCAAGCACCAAGAGCATGGTATGACACTCTGTCTACCTATCTCTTGGAAAATGGTTTTGAAAGGGGAATCATTGAAAAGACCCTTTTCATTCAAAGGAAGAAGAAGGACATCCTGCTTGTACAAATCTATGTGGATGATATCATCTTTGGATCCACAAAAGATCATATGTGCAAGGAGTTTGAGGAGTTGATGCACAAAAGATTCAAGATGAGCTCTATGGGTGAACTCACATTCTTCCTTAGGCCACAGGTTAAACAGAAGAAAGATGGCATTTTCATAAGTCAATCCAAGTATGTGCAGGATATACTTACAAAGTTTGGATTTTCAGAAGCAAAGCCTGCAAGCACACCTATGGAAATACAGAATCAGATCACTGCAGATCTTGAAGGGGAGGATGTGGATGTTCATCATTATAGATCCATGATAGGCTCCCTCATGTATCTAACAACTTCAAGACCAGACATTATGTTTGTTGTATGTGTGTGTGCTAGATTTCAAGTGAGGCCTAAGCAATCTCACTTTCAAGCAGTCAAAAGGATCTCAGATATCTCAAAGAACAACCTAGGTTGGGTCTTTGGTATCCTCATGACTCACCATTTGATCTACTTGCATATTCGGATAGTGATTTGGGTGGTGCAAACTTGAATAGAAAGTCTACATCAGGAGGATGTCAGTTTTTGGGTGCAAGGCTAGTTTCATGGCAGTGTAAAAAGCAAACCACAGTGTCCACCTCTACAATAGAAGCAGAGTATATAGCTACTGCAAGCTGTTGCTCACAAGTGCTATGGATTCAGAATCAGATGTTGGACTATGGTATTACTTTTCTTCACACTCCCATCTTCATTGATAACAACAGTGCTATAAGCATTGTTCATAATCCAGTGAAGCACTCAAAAACCAAGCATATAGAAATCAGGTACCATTTTATTAGAGATTGTAATGAAAAGAAGTTAATTCAGGTTTTGAAAGTACACACTAGTAACAAATTTGCTGATCTATTCACCAAAGCTTTTGATGTGGGTAGATTCACATTCTTGGTCACAAGTGTGGGCATGATAAACACTGACTAAGCCTCTTTTGATTTTCTTCATGTACCATTTCTGTATAGATTCCTAAATGCTTACTTTCTCCTAGTTCTTTGTGCATGGTGCTGCTAACCATTTATGTTTAAGTGTTTCAGATTGCTTTGCTGATTTGATACTTAGTACTTCTTGTTAAGTTAATACTGCTCTCACTATTACTCCTGCTGACAAATTAAGTATGGTTAAGTATGGTTACTACTGCTAGGTGGTTTATACTGCCAGTGCAAAGTTACTACTGCTTGTCTTATTTCTACTGCCAGGCGGTGTTAATGCTGCTAGTATGTGATAATACTGCTGGTATGTGTTACTACTGCTGATATGGGTTAACACTGTGGGTATGTGTTAATGCTACTAGGGTACTTAGTACTGCTTTTAACTGAATCCCTTACCCTATAAATACCCTTTCTGACCGCCAAAACCCAAACGGCTCTTTGAATTTCCATTGAGTTTTCATCCTCTCTCACCCTCTCAAATTCTTGATTACCAGAGTGTAAACCCTAGTTTGTTTTGAACCCTAGACTCGATTTGAAAGATGGCAGAACTTGATTTCTTTGATGACCACAATGAGTTTGCAATGTTACAAAAACCCAAACAAGCTGAGGGTTTTCATGAAATTGTGGATTTCTTAACAACATCACATATTGCATATGCGCTAACTGTAAATCCTACCATCTATGTGGAACATATGCGCCAGTTCTGGGCAAATGCATCCATTCAGACTATTGATGGCAATCGGTTCATTCAATCAAGGGTCTGTGATAAACCTATCACAATCACAGAAGGATGCATACACACTCATCTTCATCTAGATGATGCCTCAGGTATTTCTACTCTCTCACAGGAAGATCTATTTCAGGAAATTGGTAGAATGGGGTATGAAGGTCCTACTGAGATTTACACATTTTACAAAAGTAAATTTTCACCTCAGTGGATATTCTTTGTTCATACTTTTGAACACTGTATATCTCGTAAGACAACTGGATGGAGTGAGTTTAGCAGTACAATAGCTTATGCTCTTGTATGCTTAGCTACCTCCAGAAAGTTCAATTTTTCCCAAATGATTTCAAATGATTTGCTGTCAAACTTGGATAGCAAAACCAAAACCAAAGGATTCTATATGTATCCAAGGTTTGTACAAGAGGTACTAAACATGGAATTGACGGATTTATCCTCTTTTAAAGAGGTATATGTACCTAAACCTCCCAAAGGGAAGGTATTTTCCAATATGAGAAGGCCTAGTAAGGACTTTTCTGGAAAAGACACACCATTGTTCTCTACAATGATGGTTGTGTCCCACACACATGGTGAGGTATCAGGGTCACAACCCATATCTGACCAACCCACTGATGACCTACCCACACCATTCACTTCAAATGTTCTTCCTAAGATCCTTGTTGATAAGCCAATTCCCCCAATCACTCAAAAATATATAAATAAAAAGGTAAAGAAGGTTCCTTCCTTTCATGTATCTACAACCCAAAAGCCTTCAAGCCCTCTGATGGAGCATTCTCCCTCAGAGAATATCCCAAGGGAATCCACAGGGGTGTCTCCCAACCCCAAGAAGGTGCTCTCTCAAGAGAAGGATGAGCACGTGGGCAACAAGGCTCACACTACTAATTCTGCACAAGGTGTGGGTCAGGACAGTGTGAATATGGCTAAGACCTTCCCCACGACAACTTTGGATGAAAAATCATCTAAGGGACCCAGGTGCCAAGAAACCAAGGGGGTAGTAGGTGCTTCTGCTAGGTAGAAGGCCTCTACTAAAAGATCCTATGATCCTTCAAGGGTGGTCAACACACCTAAAGGAGGTGAGGACAGATATACCTATGACGAATTGATGGATACCATTGGCATGGTGAACCTGGATGTACACAATGAGGGTTTGGAGATAAAAGCGATGAAAAAGGTGATCATTTCTCAACAGGGGCAGATAGACAAACTCAAGAAGATGGTGCTTAATTTGGTGCACAAAAAGAAGAGAAAAACATTTGTCTTGAAGAAAAGGGGAAGTGCTCATGATGCTTCCAAAAAGGGGGAGAATCAAGAAGCTGAAGTTGAGAAGGAAAGTTCTGTAGGTATGGAATTTCAATTTGAGGGGGAGACTGGTGGTGAAGCTGAAAAGAATGTTGAGGAGAATAAGAAGGATAAAGGTGTGAAAGCAACAGAAACAGTTGTGAAAGAAGCAGTAATTAAGCCAACAGTAGAAACTGAAGAAGCAACAGTAACTACTGAACCAACAGTAGAAACTGCTAAAGCAGTAGAAACAAAGAAAGCAACAGCAGAAACAGGAATGACTATGGAAGAAATTGAGATTGCAGAGACATTGGCTAGAGCAAAGAATGAAACTCCTAAGGCCACTCAAAAGGCTAAGGGAGTGTTGATTAAAGAAGGAGGCACAGAGAAGAAAAAGAAAGAGATTAGTGTGACAGAGGTCAAGAAGAAAGGGAAAGAAAAGATGGTTGAGCCTGTGAAACCATTAAAGAAGAAGAAGCAAATAGAATTGGATGCAGATTTGGCTAATAAAATGCAAGAAGAGTTAACTAGAGTTGAGCAAGAAGCTCTTTCTTTGAAAGTAGCAAAGGAGTTGAATGCACAGTTTGAAAAGGAGGATGAGATCCAAAAGGCCAAAGACAGAAAGCTTGCAATGGATTTGGCAACAAGGCTTAATGAAGAATACCAGAAAGTTTGAAGACTGCTGCAAAGAGGGTTACAATGAAAGCAACTAGACAAAGGCAGCCTTCAAAGACCTTTCTAGCTACACAGGAAAGAAGAAAGATGATAAACTTCTTGAAAGGATCTGTTGGAGTTCTTGAAGGAATGTTTACTAAAATGTCTTTTAGCAGGATAGAAGATTTGTACAAAAAGGAGATGGCAAAGCTGCAAAGAGATTTCAATCAGAGGGTTGAAGTTGAAAGAAAGATGAAAGAAAGACATGATCTAAACATTCAACAGCCTTTTCCTGAAAGTGAAGAAGGTACTCCAGCTAAAGAAAAGGTAGAAGTTAAGAAGGAAGAGACTCTAGCTCAGAAGATTGGAGCTATCAAGAGAAAGAAGTAAATTGCTACAAAGACAAAGGAAAAAAGGCCAAGAACTGAGGAAGGTGAGAAAGAGCAGGGCAGTGAAAGAATGGAAGTTGAATCATCAAGAACTACAGATGCACCTCCTGTGCCTGCTACTCCAGTTAGTTCAATGCTTCCAAATATTATTTTTTGGGATATATGTGTGGAGAAAGACAAGCACTTTCTCAGGATCAAAAGAGAAAATAACATATTTGAGATCTATACAAGTTTCATCAGTTCATGCAAAAGTGCTCAAGAAGTAACTTGGAAGAAATGTATTCTGTTGGGATGAAGTTGTATGAAGACAGGATTCAACAAGGAGCTCAGGATGATACAAGGCTGATCATGGACTGGATATGTCTTATGTTTGAACCTGACAGAATACAACTTGAAAAGCAAAATGTGTTGAGATGGCAAGATTAATTATTGCCAAGACCGTTGGACATTCAATGCTCATTTAAGGAGACCAAAGCTATATATACAAGCTCGAAGAATCATTTGAGAGATCTGATACTCAAGTATACGAAAATACTAAATTTATACCCTCTTAGTCAAAAATTCTCGACAAAGTGTTCCATCGAACGACGAACAACACAATCTTGCGATTCGTTTATTATTTACTTGCAATATTGTCATTTGTACTTTCTATTACTCCTTCTAAAGGACGACGTCCCTGTTTGACGTCCGTAGTGCACTTGACGATCTTTGTTATCGTCCGCGGTTTTTACCCTCAATGAGGTTTTTTGGGCCACCAAATTCTTTGTCTCTCATTTTCTTTATATCCTTGTCGTAAGATTTGTCGATCGATCGCTTACTTTAGTTGTTAAAGCTCCACACCAACCTTAAGTCATCATTTGGACGATTTTTGGCATTAACAGTTTGGCGCCCACCATGGGGCCCTAACTAGAGTAAAATCCTCGACAAAAAGTGCAGCTTACAAACGATTTCAGTGTAGCTTGTTTGATTAACAGGATCATGGAAACACATGGAACTCAAGCCCATATCATTGCTCAAATGTGCATGGATTTAGACACTGCCCACCATTGAATCAATGCATTGGATGAGTAAAATCGCAAGAGAGCCGAAGAACTTGCGTCTTTGAGTATCCAAAAAACTGGAAATCAATTTGGACCTCAATTTGGTACGATGCCACCTTTTAACATGAATTTTGCAAGTTTTCAACCCCCATCGCCTTCGTACCCGAGGCCGACGTAAGGTACAGGGTCACCACTTTTTCTATCCTGACGATCTCCACACTACCGATGCCAGTGTTAGTGTTTCCCGCGATGTTTGTTCCTCCTATGCATGCACCACTCAATGGAGATGCTAGAGAATCGTCGCATCGTAATGGGTTTTTTCCAACTACAGGTGTCACATCCCAAGATTTCGGATTCATACCAGTTCAGCTCCCGACGAGCAATGGATTTAATCTGGATGACCCGGTCGCACGATGGTTGAAGCAGTTGGAAGAGCAGAATGAAAAGATGTTGTTGCTACCAGCAAAGCTTCCAAGAGTTGCCGTACCTGTGGATGTTGAACCACAAACTGGATTCCAAGCGCCGCCTTTCGTCGACGAAATCGCCATGGTCGGTGTCTCAAAGAAGTACAATATCCCGACGTTCACCCCGAAGTACTCTGAGTAAGTGATCCAACAGAACATATCACACAGTAAAAACAATTAATGTGGACTGTGTCGATACCCCATCAGTATCAGGAGATTTGCATGTGTAAAAGCTTTGGTGCGACTCTCACGGGCGTTGCACTTCAGTGGTTGATCAAAGTGTGACCCAAGTCTATCGGCAGTTTTGCGGAGCTGGTCAACCAGTTTTTTCAACAGTTTTCTAGCAGTCGTAAGATGGAAAAGAAAACTAGCGACCTCTATTACATCACTCAGAAGGCAGACGCTGGCCTACATGCGAGTCGAGGATGATGCAGCCTTTTGACGTAAGCATTCCAGCGACAAGAAAACATTGAGCGTCAAGAAGCCCGACTTTAAGACTAAGTCAACCTCAAAGGTTGAGACATCTAAGCAGATCTCGAATGTGAGATTTGATAAGAAGAAGAATACCCCAGAAAACAAGTTCTCTCAATATCCCAATGTCTCATCCTATGGATTCAAGGGTGTTTAAAGAAGTGGTCGAGCTCTAAAGAATGTTCAGACCAACGTTAAGTGGCCTCCGTAAAGCGAAAGAGACAACGCTAAGAACGACAAATCGAAATGGTGCGAATTTCATGGCGATCATGGTCGCATAAAGGACGATTGCATTGCATTGAGACGCGAATTGGCTTGGCTTGTACCAAAAGGCCATCTGCAAGATCTATTAGGTGTGAACGCACGACCAACCTCACCAAAACATGCAAAGGTCGTCAATTGTGTGACTGAAGGTTCCGACATTTGTGGACTAACTTACTCAGCCACTAAGCGTCATGCTAGTCGAGGACCTGAAGACTTTCCCATCTCACGATCATCAAGACCGAAGCATGAGATGGAGTTGGAGGCTCTGCCTATCACTTTCGACCAAGAATATCTCGGTGAACAATGGAAGAAACATCACGATAGGTTGATCATTCAACTTACAATTGGAAATTGTTCGACCAAGAGAATCCTTGTCGACGGAGGAAGTTCCGCTACCATCATTTTCATTAGCACAATCAAATATATGGGGATTGATAAGTCAGATATCGTACGACGTATGACAGTTCTTGTGGGATTCAATGGCAACATGGCTAACACCATCAGGGAAATTACTCTCCCAGTATTCGTCAAAGGATTCAACAAGCATACCAAGTTCAACGTCATTGATTGTTCGTCAGCATATAACGTCATCATAGGACGACCTTGGATTCACGACATGAAGGTCGTCCCCTCGATGTATCATCAGACGATCAAGTTCCCAATGCCTTGGGGCGTCTAAGAAGTAAAAAGCGAGCATAAAATCACTCGAGATTGCTATAAAGTGACGATGAATCCTCGAAAGCAGATATCTAGCAATTACAGAATGAGACCGATCCTGATACCGTTGACGATTAACGACTTGACGAAGTTGTCTTGGATCAGGACAAGCCTGACAGGGTCGTCTTCGTCGGTACATCTCTCGACCGTTCTGTTGATCCCAGTTTTGTGTTCTAAACAATGATTAACCAAACTATCTACGCAAACAGAGTATTATATATGTGTACGGAAGCATGTTGTATGTAGAAAGATGGTTTGGTTTAGTAGTAGACACACAATCAAGTAATAAAGAAATCAATATACAAGTATGAGTTAGTCACAGGAAGATTTTCTTCATTAACTTGATATTTTACACCAAGAACACGCACAACTATGTGCTAATATTCTCTCTACAATATTTGAAATTACTAGACAAAGTGTGGTATGATTGTGTGCTTGCATTCTGTGAATTCTGGAGGCGTTCCCTTCATATACAAGGGTAGAGCACACAATAATACAAGACAAAGGTTGACATTCCATATAAGGAATGCCACCTGGAAAGTAAAACCATCGTGGGGATGTACTATTGATCTTGAAGATCTTTGTACAGTAGGGTTACGTGATTTGCATGTGATTTGTCTTGTCCATCGTATCCTGAAATCTTCAAGTCTTCCATTCTTTAGAGCATATCCACCACAGAGGCTCTGTGAGGGATCACAGAGGTCACAGAGGTTATGTGGTCTGAGTGTGACCTTCATGTTGAGCTTCTCGGTTGAATGGTCGACAGAGCTTCTGAGCTCGGCACTTCTGTGGTAAACTTGGTGTAGAAAGTAGTCATCTGAAGTTGTAGAAAGTAGTCATATGAAAGAAATGGATTACAGAACTTAATTGAGTTGTTTCTAGTATGTATGGCCATAATTCAATATTACTTCATTGATTATCAAAAAAAAAATTGTTGAATCAAATAATTGTATTCAAGATTAAATTTAATGAGGGGGTCTAAATTGTAAGAGTATTTTATACTCTAGGGGGTATTTTTTATTTATTATATAGTTAGTTTGTTTGTCGGCCTCAAGCCCGTTAAGCATTTAGCATAAGCCTATTAGGCATTAGGCCTAAGTATTTATAGGTTTTAGTTATTAGGTTTTTAGGTTAATCCTCATATTACAATAATTATCATATTAGTGAGGTAGTTGTTTTCTCTGTAACCAGTACGCATTAAAGGTATCAAGAACACACAAGGTTTTCATTGATTAATCAAGGGATTGTGGTATGTTATTCTAATCTTATTATCTCTTGATCTATATTGTGTTGTGTGTTAATCTATCAACTAGATAAAACTGGGTTTAACAGAAGTACCTATACTTAGCCTATTTTTCAATACTTTTCTATACAATGAATGGAGGTAATAATCTCCCCCTAAGTATTGAAAAATAAAATAAAATAATTGTAATGGTAAGTGTATGGCTAAGTAAGAAAAGAAAAGAGGTGAAAGAAACTCATCCTCTAAAGACTGATTTTTCATTCATATGTAAGGAAATGCCAAAAGGCAAGTACATTAAGTTGAAATTACATTACATGAATGAAAAAAAAACAAAGTTATACAGGATTACTTAGGGAAATCATTGATCGACTGAATGAAGCTCTCAGCTAATGTCTTGTGCATGCTTAGAATGAGATCCCTATACTTCTCTTGTACATTAATGCAGTCAATCATCCTCTCTTTAGGTCCGCTCTACACCGTCTCTGTGCCAATTTTCCTTAGGATAGTATGCTTGATCTTTGGCAGGGTACTATTTGAATATTTATGGCTCTGATGAGGCTTGAAAATCTTCTTCTTGCCATCATCATCCCTGTAGATAAATCCATCTTCAGGTTCAACGATCAGAGAGTTAGAGGGTATGTCTTCTATGCCCGGGATTTGGTCATCAGGTCTCGTGATCGACAACTTCTCGACTCCAAGTTGCAGAGAAACTTCGAAGTCCATCTTACTATGATACTTGATGTGCTCACACATGACCTCTTTGATGCATCCGTTGGTGATCATGAAATCTTTCCTTTTCTCCAATCTTTGCTTTGTGAAGGCATGAAGTTGAGGCCGATCATAGGCACAGAGGTTCTTTTAGTCTGTATCTGTGAAAGTGTACCTCTGTCCATCCTTTCTTTTGACTGAGTACTTCATGTACATTATTGCCTTTGTAGCAAATGAATGCAGTGAGAGTCCTAGAACCTGCTTTATGTCTGACAAAGACCATACCTTAGATTTATCTTGTGCAGTTTCACAGAATCTTCTTCTGACATCCTCCTTTATCTGAGGGTGCATATTTGGCTCAAGGAAACGGACTCAGGTTCTACGCTGTACAAATAGTTGTGGATGTTTTCATGAAATTTCATCTATTTCCGTGGTTGCCGTGGAATTGGTATCCGCATTGCATCCATGGATTGAACTTTTCCTTCACTCTGTCATATGTTGGCTTTGATCTGGAAGTAGCAGCAACATAGGGTGTCTTGGCTTTGGCTTTAGGCTCTGAAGATTCTATTGGCAAGGTCTGTCATGGGATCTCTGCATCATTGTCTTTGGCATTAATTGGCTCCAGACTTGAAAATTGGACAGAGGGTGTGGGGGCAATAGGCATGAGTTCAGGACTTGATGGTTCAACAAACATATCAAGCCCTTCTGCTATGGTTTCAGTGCCAACATTGACCTTCACCCTTGTTGATGGTCCAACAAAGGTGATTTGAGTTGTAGCAACAGTGTGGTTCATCTCAGAGGCACATGATTTAGATCTCTGAGTAGTACCTTCTGAGGTTCCCTTCAGTGAAACAAATCTGAGAGAAGTGTCCACAATTGGTGTAGAAGTAGGTGACTTGGCCTTCTCCCCCTCACGATGCCTAGAGGGACTAGAGCCATCGGGCCCTTGGTCAATGTGTTTGGTTTTATTCTGCTCTGCCTCAGCCTGGTAGGTAGCAGGTGCCTTCCTCTTTTTCTTTCGGCAGAGGTTGGATTCTACGTGGTATTTGATCATCTTGACTACATCGTTGGTCACCATTGAAGTTCTGTTGATCTCGTAGTCAAATATGAACTTCAGAAGGGCCACCATTTTCTTCAAATCATCTGTGACAGATTGGCCCTTCGAGTTCATATCATCACCAATCAGATTCATTTGCCTCAGAAGCATCCTGCCCATTGTTGTAAGTTCATCTTTAGTCGCAAGTTTTGAAGGATGATTGGCGGCGGCAGAATTCTGAGACTTTGAAGTGGATGGAGCTTGCAGAGGGACCATGACACTATAAGTCATGTCCTTTATTTCGTTTTTCAAATTTGTAAGATCCTCAAATGCAAAGGTTGGTGTCTCTGCTACGGCCTTTGGGGCATCATCCATGACAATTTGACCAAGAACTTTTATTTCTTCTGTTTGTTTGTCGACTACAGAGATAACCCTGTTCGAATCTTCATGTGTATCATAGGTGGAAGAGGCTCTGTTAGCTTTTGGATATCGGCAGAATTTTGGGCTGTGATCCTTTTCAGGTCGGCCAGAGCCTCTGTGTTTGCCTTCAGGGCTTCTACTATGATTCGTAGGTCGGCGTTTGATGTGGATGAAGTTGTGGGAATCGAGCTTTTCAACTCATCGATTTTTCTAAACATATTGTCTTCTAAGGTTTTGAGCTCATCCTTCGTAAGAAACATGTTGGGGGTAACCTCTCGACCAACACATGGTCTAGATTCTGCCAATGAGCTTTTGGCACCTAAAGAGCCTATTTGTATGTTGATCTCAATAGGATTTCCCTCAGATCCTCGATGTTCCTTATAGGAATAATCTACAACGGTTATGTTATCGAGTTTCTCAAGTGTAGATTCAGAGTCTCACACCTGAGTATCGATAAGTGGACTCTTTGGGCGATCTAGACCCGTAAAGTCAGTGTTTGTCCTCACCAACACCTCTGAAGTGTTTTGGATTTTGCTCGTGTGTGGAGCAGAGGCAAAAAATTCCTTTGCAGAGGTGGGTGGCGTGTTCTGGGGCAAAAGAATATTTATGACATCACCACCATCCTTTTGAGAGGATGGGGTTGTTTTGGCTTCCCAGGCTATGATTGACACAGAGGAGGAATGAGGTTCCTCTGTCCGGTTTGCTAGGGTAAGGTTCGGAGTGTGCACTCCTTCTTCAACATCCCTCTTCACTAGATCTGCAGAAATGTATGGGTGGCTTGCACTGGGAGTTGGCTTAAGTTATGTGCCTTCGACATCTTTTACACCCTTACTCTCCACCAACGATTTTTCTCTTTCACCCTCACCTCAGTCTTCCTCATCACAACTAGGAAGACCAGTTAAGTCCTCGACATCACCTTTGGTACCTTGAATTCCTAGGTCCTCTAACAAATGCTGAGCCTCATCTTCTTTGGATTGTTCCACCACTTATTTCGTTATGTCCATAGCCACCTTCAGAGGGCTCCGAGGCCTAATAACTTTTGTTTTGGTGGCCTCGGTAGCAATGGGAGATTCTTCTACTATTACCTTCCTCCTTTTCCTCTGCAGAGGTGTCTCCATCTCCTTTGCAGGTTCCTTCTTTTCAATCTCAGCTTGGCCATCATCAGAGGCCTTCTTTCCTTTGTCGGCCATTTTGATAAGTTTCTTCTTTTTGGCCTTCTTTGAAGGCTCTTCAGAGGCTTGCACCCCTGGAGCCTTTTCAACTACAATATATGCATCCATGCATTTGGACTTCTTCGCCTTTTTCTTCTTTAGAGGTTTGTCAACCTCTGCGACTACAGTTTCAGCTTTTGGGTCTTCTTCAACCACTATCTTAGCCTTCTTCTTCTTCTTAGGATTTTCAGCCTCTGTGACCACTTCATCAGCTTTTGGGACCTCTTCTTCTTCGATCCTCTTTTGGGGTTTCCTTTTCTTTTCCTTCTTGGGTGTCTCTCCCCTTTCCCACTCTCTTGGTTTTTTTTTCGCTCGTTTACTCTCTCTTCTTGTGCCACTTCGGCCAGATCCACCTGAACTCCCTCATGAATATCGTTCCTAATATAAATGGCTATTTCTCCCACAAGGAAACCTATGCGTGGGAGGGTTGCAAGACTCGGTTCAGTAGTCCTGTACCCACGAACATATTCTAACCTAGCCTCTTCACTACCCAAATAGGTCAGAAGTTTCGCCGGCAGAGGTCGATCACCAGGATATCTGGTTGGCAGAGTGGTTGGCTTATGAGACTTCATCTCATATATCTTTGTCATCTTAACCTCTGAGGGTAACTTACCTTCTCCTATAATTTCATCGCCAAGTAGAACGGCGATGATTCTGTTGAAGACGAGAGTCGTTGGTTGTTTATTTCTCCTCTGATCCTCCTCCTTGGTCAGCACAACATTCATGATATCTCTGAATATGAGTTTAGCATAGTCTAAGGGAAAATCATAATAGATCCCTTACATGATGGCCAAAATGTTGTGGTTTGATTGATCATGGCTTCCCACCTTGCACGTCAGAGCTCTGTTTAGAATGGAGAACAGAACATTCCACAGAGGTGGCAAGTTCTGACGCCTAAAGTCTGTCCTCTTGGAGAAAGTCTAAGATTTCTTCATCACTTGGTTCCTCTGAGAACTGGACCAAATTCAGTTGGTCCTTGGTTGAGAGTTCGAATGTATCAGAGACCATCCTTTTGTTGATGCCTAACTTCAGAACTTTGTCACTTCCAGGGCGTGTAGCATACCCCATAATATGTTGGACGTAGGTATCAGAGACCAAACTCAATTGGATTTTCTCATATCTACATCCTTGCCAAAATTGTTGGACGTAGGTTTCAGGCACATCTGTCCTAGCCATGGTCAGTGCTTTATTCAGAAAATGGTTCTTGAGGAATTTTATCAAAGGTTCAGCTCCAGTAGGGTATCCCTTAGGGTTCAAGACGATGAAGTGGTTATTGGGTTTCAGTTGAAGAGAAATGGAATGGTATTGGTTCCTAGTGAATGAAATCATTCGACCAGAGAGTTGGTTTTGTTGGTCCACAGATGTAGAGTCATCCTTTTGTGCTATGGAATGTTGGGAGTTGTTTGAGTGTTGGGAGCCTTGAGAGTTCTCAGCAGACGTAGATTGTGAAGCCATTGATTAAGAATGGTGTAGAAACAAAGAAGTTGAAGGTTTTTGCCTTTGAATGCTCAAGAATAATGGTTGCAGGTAAAAAATGAAAAGGTAAAAGGGTTTGGGTATTTTTGGTGTGAGAAGGTGAAAATTTTAGTGGTAAATGAGTTGTTTTCAAATACGACGGTATAATTTACGTCCCAATCACATTTTGCCACGTCATTTGGGGCGGTGCACGATCGAGTACGTGTGCCTCCCACTATTCTCACGCACGTGGAATTTGCTATACCCAAATGACATTCACTTTCAAAATAACACGCACCCCATAACCTTTGAATAATTCAAAAGTGTTGAGAATGACAAAAGCTTTATGGGTTAAGAGCTTCTGAGATTAGGGGTTGTCTCTTTCGCATAAGACTACACTTTTCTTTCCCAAAAACATTGAAACTCGATGGAATAATCACATTGGATACGAGAATGAGAAGTTGGAGGTCAAGAAGTGTCTTTGTAGGACTCAGAGGCTCTGATGAGTCTCGCAGAGACTCTGTGAGAGGCCTCAGAGGCTCTTTGACCAAAAATTTCTCATTAAGGAAATTCAATTAAGATTTTTGATCACCAAAGTTTGGACATGTTTTGGTTGGGAATTTAGGACATATTTCGAAATTGGTGCCCGAGAAAAGTGTTTTTGCCTTTGTAGATGTGTGAAGAACATACCTTATTCTGTAAACTTCTCTTGATAAGAATGGCTTCTTTGCTCCCCCTTGAATGATCAAGGTCTTCTTTGCTTAACTCCTTCTGCCCCCTTTGACCTATGCTTGGATCATACAAGATAGGCTTTGTACAAGACATAGAACAAGGAATCACATAGCATTTGACCATAAAAAATGAATTAAAAGACAACTGTACATGCAAGAATGAACTATACATACAGAAGTAAAGATAAAGACCGAAGTGTAATATGTACAACATAAGCTCTGTCCCAAGGTACAGAGGCTCTGTGAATCAACTCATGTTTAACATTCCCAAATTGCCAACAAGAAATGAAAATCTCCTTTCATCTACAACTTTAATTTTGTGAACAGGTCAGCAAGTTGATAATCTGTGGACACAAAGTACATTTCAATGGTGCCCTTCTCCACATGGTGTTTCAGAAAATGGTACCTGATATCGATATGTTTAGTTTTAGAGTGCTGAACAGGGTTTGCAGAGATCACAATGGTACTTTTCGAATCACAGAGGATGGGTATTTTGTCAATGTCAAGACCATAGTCCCTTAGTTGGGTTCTCATCCATAAAACTTGTGAACAACAACAGGTAGCAGCCACATATTCAGCTTCTTCCATAGAAGTTGACACACAATTCTGTTTCTTAGAAGTCTAACTAACTAATTTTCCTCCTAGGAATTGACAACTTCCAGAGGTACTCTTTCGGTCAAGCTTGCATCCACCATAGTCTGAATCTGTATAAGCCACAAGATCAAAGCCAGAGTTCTTTGGATACCAAACGCTAAGGTTCTTGGTGCCCTTTAGATATCTAAAGATCCTCTTCACAGCTAAAAGATGGGATTCCTTGGGGTTAGCTTGAAATCTTGCACAGAGGCATGTAACAAACATTATATCAGGTCTATTAGCAGTTAAGTATAAAATAGACCCAATCATACCTCTATAGAGTTTACACTCCATAGATTTACCCTCTGGATCAACATAGAGCTTAGATCCAGTGCCCATTGGAGTCCTCATTGCTGAAGAGTCAGAGAGTTTGTATTTTTCAAGTATGTCAGAGACATATTTTGAATGATTTAAGAAAATGCCCTCTAGAGTTTGCTTGACTTGTAATCCTAAGAAGAATGTTAATTCTCCCATCATACTCATCTCAAACTCACTCTTCATCAAAGTTTCAAACTTTTTACAGTAAGATTCATTTGTAGACCCAAAAATAATGTCATCTACATAGATCTGTACAAGAAGAATCTCACCTTTTCTCTTCTTAAAAAATAGAGTTATATTAGTTGTACCTCTTTCGAAACCATTTGCTAGCAAGAAGTTAGAAAGTCTTTCATACCAGGCTCTGGGGGCTTGCTTTAGTCCGTACAAAGCCTTTTCTAAGAAGTAGACATGATTAGGGTACTTAGAGCTTTCAAACCCTGGTGGTTGTTGAACATATACTTCTACTTGAATTTGTCCATTCAGAAAGGCCGACTTGACATCCATTTGATAAACTTTGAAACCTCTCTGGGTTGCGAAGGCAAGGAAGATCCTTATTGCTTCGAGCCTTGCCACAGGGGCAAAAGTTTCTTAGTAGTCGATCCCTTCTTCTTGGCAATATCCCTTTGCCACCAGTCTTGCCTTGTTCCTGATCACCACCCCATCTTCATACTTCTTGTTCCTAAAGACCTATTTGGTCCCTATTGCAGTTTTTCCTTTCGGCAGAGGCACTAGGGTCCACACTTCATTACGCTCAAACTGCAAAAGCTCCTCTTGCATAGCTTCTACCCAGTTTGGATCTTCTAGGGCTTCATAGATCTTCTTGGTCTCGATGATATTGATAAAATTTGTAAAGAAACAAAAGTTTGCATTAGCAGAGCGAGTCTTGACTCTGTCAGAAGGGTCACCAATAATTTGGCTCTGTGGGTGACTCTTTGTCCACTTGGTCATTCTGGGAAGGTGGTCGTTGGAACCTTCTAGTTGAACATTTGGATCAATTTCTTGTTCTTAATCAGCTTCTGTGACTGAAGGTTGATCATTTGTACTTATCACAGGACTTGATTGAGATCCTTGAGTTGATGTAGAGAGATCTGTGGTGTCTTGGTTCGAGTTCTATGAGTTATTTGGTGTTGACTCCTCTGAGATTGTGGGAAGATGATCTTCACCTTAGTTGAGCATGGAGCAATGATTGTTGTTGGTCTCTGAGTGCTCTCCCTCGATATTTGGCCCTACAAGAGTAGTAGAAGAGGGTGAAGTATCACTAGGACCAGTGAGGGATGTACCTGTTTGGTCCTCAGAGGCCTCAGCTTCAGAGGCTCTGTGATCATCTTCAGAGGGTTCATCATCATTAAACATTTCATCAAACAAATGATGAAGTTCATTTGCTATACTTGATGATTCACCAGAGTCTTGTGTTTTGAGATTGAGTCCTGAGTTGATTTTCTTAGAAGTCACTTGAAATGAGTCCTCAAATGAAACATTAATACTTTCAAGAATATGTTTTGAGAAGAGCATGTAGACTCTATACGCCTTGGAGGAATAGGAATAGCCAATGAATTTGGCTTCATTTGCTTTTCGATCAAACTTTCCAATGCTCTCTCTATCGTTGACGACGAAACATCTGCAGCCAAATACATGAAAATATTTGGTGTTTGGCTTCCTTTGGTTAAGTAGGTGGTAGGGGGTCTTGGAATATCTCTTCACTATGAGTGATCGATTTTGAGTGAAGCACGCCGTAAAAATAGCTTCTGCCCAAAACGAAGTCGACAATCCTGAAGCAGTGAGCATGGTCTTGCGGCCTCCACTAGTGTTCTGTTCTTTCGCTCAACAACACCATTTTGTTGTGGAGTTCTCGCAACCGATAAATTATGTGAAATGCCCTCCTTAGTTAGATAGGCTTCAATGGTTGAGTTCTTGAACTCAGTACCATTGTCACTCCGAATTCTCTGCACTCTACAATCATAAAGAACCTGCATTCTCTTCAAAAGATTGATTAGTACTATAGGAACGTCGGACTTGTTACGGACAAACTCTACCCAAGTGTATCGAGAGAACTCATCTACTAGCACAAGAATGTACTTCTTGCCACCTAGGCTCTGCACAGAGATGGGACCACAGAGGTCAACATGTAGCATCTGTAGAGGCCTAGTGCAAGATATGTCTGACTTGCTCTTATGGGCAACCCTTTGAGTTTGCACATCTCACAAGCAGAGCATAGATGATCTTTGTCAAACTTAATACTTGGAAGACCACTTACCAAATTTAATTTTACAAGCTTGTCGGGAGTATGAAAATTTAAATGACAAAACCTGTTATGCCAGAGCCAAGCCTCTTCATTCTTACTAGATACCAAGCAAAGCTTTTCTTCTCTATTGGTGCCTTGAAGTTCATGAGGTAAATATCACCCCTTCTATTTTCTCGTAGAATCTCTGTTCCAGTATCTTCTTTTAACAGAGAGCAGTATTGGCGTTTGAACATTACATCGAATCCATTGTCACAAAGTTGGTTGACACTTAGTAAGTTGTGCTTAAGGCCATCCACATAAGCCACTTTGCACACATCGATGTCCTTCTTGGCAATGACTCCATAGCCTTTAATCTGCCATTTCTTGTTGTCTCGAAAGGTCACAGAGCCACCTCCATATTTTTCTTGGTATGAGGTGAGTAACCCTCTATCGCCAGTCATATGTCTCGAGCACCCAGAGTCTAGGTACCAGATTGGCACATGCTGCTTCCTCTGCGATCAGATTAAGGAGATTTAGGTACCCATTTCCAAATGGGTCCATTTTTTTAGGGGCCTTAAGAGTAGCCTTAGCACTTTTTGGTTTGGCATTACCCTCCTTCACAGAGCTACCATTTTGTCCTTTCTCACCCTTGAATTTGGCATTCTTGAGCTTGGGGTGAGAAATAAAGCATTGTGGGCTAGATAAATGTTGATTAAGAGCATGCATGAGATCAAAACATTACAATATGAGACTCCAGAAGCAAACTTCTTGAACTCTTCATTAAAAGCAATAAAGAAGGGTACATAACATTTTTCATTACAATCCTTCCTAGCCTTAGGTTTCTTTTTACAGAAAGTCCTATCTACTCTAGATTGATTTTTCACAAAATTTCCTCATGGATTGCTCTTGGATTGTACTCTCCTTCTATGGTTTTCCTCCTTTGAAATCATTGCCACAGAAGCATAAGATTTGTCATTTTAAGCCATTTTCCCTTCTGTTCCCATGTGAATTTCCCTTGAAAAGGTTTTATTGATTTTGGAGCTTTGGGCTTCTGAGATGACAAAGCCTTTTCCTTGTTCAATTTTTCTAGCTCAAGAGAAGTCTTGGCTTGTAAACACATGTCAAGAAAATCAGGGCAAATGGGTATCCCTGCAGATCTCCTTTTAGGAGCAATGATTTGGTTAGGAATGCCAGAGGATAGTTTATTTTCCTCTAGAGTGCAGCGAACTATTTCTTGCTCCACAGAGTTAGTCCCAACATCGACAGAGGATGACTCAGACTCTGATTTAGAATCTGAATTAAGAATGTCTCTGTGGATGGAGGCATGGTTTTCTTGACATGTATTTCTCTTTCCATCATTAGTGTCCTCTGAGATATTTAATTTTTTTAGAATACAAAGGACCACTTCAGGAACACTTAAACTTTCCATCAAGTCTTGATCAAAGAGTCCATGCAAGGCAGAGGTCATATCAGGATGGTTGAAAAAATGATTTTCATAAGTCTTCTTCAAATCGCTTTTCAAGAATATTTTAAAAAATATCTCTTCTGCTGAGGCTGGCACAAACTTTGGTGCCTTAGGGGACAACTCCTTTTCAGGAATAATCATGCACATAAAGGCCATTTGAGTTTGAGTCTCTGGATGACCAAATTTGAAGAGTCCTATCTATTTTTGAGATAGATATTTCCTTGGAATGGATTTCCTCTTTTCAGAGGTTGATGATGACAGGTCACTGTTTTCATACCAAGCACTAGTCATCACAAGTGGATTCCTCTCCTGTGGTCCTTCAGAGGGTTTGCGCCTTTTAAAGGTAGAAGTTAGATTTGGAAGACTTAGTTTTAAAAATTTCCCAGGACCGAAGATATTTTCCAGATATTTGTTTCTTTTATTTCTAGTATAGGGGTCAATATCAGTGAACCCTATACCTCTTCTGTCGACTTGGGTATTTACCTTTTTATGCACCTTCTGTGTGTCCTGATATTTCCTTATTAGGAGAAGTACTTCTCTCTCCTTTTGAAAAAAGTTCTTTAATGAAAGAACATTTAATCGATCACTCTCATTGTCCCTTAGCTCTTTTATTTTTTCTTTTAAAGCATTGTCAAGTAAAACAACCTTTTCCTTTAAGGATTTCTTTTCAGAAATATGCTCATTTATAAAAGATTTCTTTGCATCATAAAGCTTATCCTAATCTTGAGTAAGAAGTCTAGCTTCTTGCTCATAGAAGGCAAGCTTCTTCTCGAGCTCTGAGCATTTGTTTTTACAAGCAAGTAATTCCTCTTTAAGTTCAAAAAATTTGTTTTCAGTCATGAGAGATAGAGTCAGACGTGGATACCTCACTATCAGCTTCTGAAGAGTTGAGTTCTGCCATCCCACAGAAGAGTGCATTTGTATCCCCTTCGTCAGAGGATTCATCGGTCACGAGATTTTCTTGTTCGGCCATCAGTGACCTCTGCATGTAGTACTCTGCCTTTTTCTTGAAAAAGGCAGCGTCTCTGACCGGCCTGCCTCTGTTGGCATTAGTTCTGTACTCGACTGCAAAGTGTCCAAATTTTCCACACTTGAAGCAACCCTCGTTCTGGAAGGTGTTTTTCACAGCTTTCTCTCCTCCTCTTCCATCGCTCCTCTGAACACCCCTTTGTAGGTACCCGATGGTCTTTTGGTGCTCCACATGTCTCCTATCATCTCCTCTATTCACTTGTTGCCTTTGATCATCAAACTCTTCTCTTCCAAACTTCCTCTGCTCATACCCACCATATCCTCTTCTATCTCCTCTCTCATCCCTCTCATCTCTTTCCCGATTGAACATGGACTTCTTTTTCAGATCTCTGTTGTACTCTTTGGTCATAAGAGCCAGAGTTTGGGCCATAGAAGCCATGTCCATCTCTTCTTCTGAGCTTTCCTCTGCCTCACTCTCGGCAACTAGCACCTTCTTCTTCTTCAAATTTTCCTCCACAACTTTCTCTTTCATTCCCTTTTCCTGAACCTCTGCAGTTTTGCCTACCAACGCAGGAGGTCCTCCAACTTGGGTTTTGACCCTATAGATGCGATTCTCTTGGCTAACCAAAGTCCCGAAGAGACCAGATAAAGACCAAACATCAAGATCCAAAGTTGCTTGGAGTGACATGGACAAGTGTAACCATTCATCATTCAGGCTCTGAAGAAACATGACATTGTTTTCTTCAGTGGTGATGCCATATCTCTTGCATTTGTTGATTAGGGAGTTAAACCTATCATACGTGCTTTCAAGGGTTTCGTTTGGAAGAGCTTTAAAGGCATAGTACTCATTCATGCACAAGGCTCTGTTGTTCTTCTGGGTCTTAGCACCCCCTTCAAGTTGTTTCTCTAATTCTTGGCACAGATCTTTTAAAGTTTCACAAGAGTCTAATGATTGAAAGATATAATTAGGAATGGCCATTATGAGTATCCTTTTGGCTTTCTTTGAGAGCTCATGCGACTCCTTTTCTTGTTCACTCCACTCAATCATTGGTTTGGGCTTTTGGTACTCAGGAACTTCTGGGGTTGTGGCTGTGGCAGGTACTTTAGGCACAATGGTCATGGGAACATATGGAGGATTATGAAGAAACTCAACAAGTCCTGGATCCACCCCTTCAAGAAAGTGAACCATTCTGATTTTCCACTGGGGATATTCATCCCTGAGTAGAGTGGGGGGTTTGAACTGAGATCCAGCACTAAAGAAGTTCATTGCGTTTGCCATTTCCAAAGATATGAAAATGATGACTGAAGCAAAGTATAACTTGAGTAAATGAAACAAGATGAAATGGGACGTGATATGGTAAGAATATGGTGAAGAAGAGTATATCAACACAACTCACAAGCTTTGAACTATTCTAGAATAAGAAACTATCCTATTACTGAGTCTAAATCAAACTGGTTGAAGAAAACTCAGAAAACAGGGACTGTTCTTTTGAAAATGAAAGACACAACTAAGAAATAGTTCAAAGTACTACTAAACATATAGGAATCATTGTAGAACAGGATCCATTGATATTTATCATCAAAGACGACTCTGATACCAATTGTTGATCCTAGTTTTGTGTCCTAAACAATGATTAACCAAACTATCTACGCAAATAGAGTATTATATATGTGTGTAGAAGCGTATTGTATGTAGAAAGATAGTTTGGTTTAGTAGTAGACACACAATCAAATAATAAAGAAATCAATAGACAAGTATGAGTTAGTCACAAGAAGATTTGCTTCATTAACTTGAGATTTTACACCAAGAACACGCACAACTGTGTGCTAATATGCTCTCTACAATATTTGAAATTACTAGACAAAGTGTGGTGTGCTTGTGTGCTTGCATTCTGTGAATTCAGGAGGTACTCCCTTCATATACAAGGGGAGAGCACACAATAGTACAAGACAAAGGCTAACATCCCATATAAGGAATGCCACCTGTAAAGTAAAACCATCGTGGGGATGTACTATTGATCTTGAAGATCTTCGTATAGTAGGGTCACGTGATTTGCATGTGATTTTGTCTTGTCCATCGTATCTTGAAATCTTCAAGTCTTCCATTCTCATAGCATAGCCACCACAGAGGCTCTATGAGGGATCACAGAGGTTCTGTGGTCTGAGTGTGATCTTCAGGTTAAGCTTCTCGGTTGAATGGTCGACAGAGCTTCTGAGCTCGACACTTATGTGGTGAACTTGGTGTAGGAAGCACTCTTCTGAAGTTCCTATACTTAGCATATTTTTCAATACTTTTCTATATAATGAATGGAGATAACACCTTCCTTAAAAGAATCACTAATTTCTTTCTTGCAGGATAATGTTGACTACTTCTCTTGGACACATGAGGATATGGTTAGCATCGACCTTGAGGTAATTTCACATCGACTCAACATCGATTTGTCATTCAAACCAGTCAAGCAAAAGAGACGCAAATTCGCTCCTGAGTGAAACAAAGTGATCAATGAAGAGGTCGATAATTTACTCGAGACTAGAAAGATTCGGGAAGTAAAGTATCTCGAATGGCTAGAAAACGTCGTGGTCGTACAAAAGAAGAACGGGAAATGGAGAGTATGCATCGACTTCACCGATCTCAACAAAACTTTTCCTAAAGACCCCTTCCCATTGCCCCACATCGATGCTATGGTCGATGCGACCGCTGGTCACGAACTCCTCACGTTCATGGATGCATATTTGGGTTATAATCAGATCCTTATGCATGGTGACGACCAAGAAGAGACGACATTCAAGATGGACAAAGGTATTTACTGTTACAAGGTCATGCCTTTCGGTCTTAAGAATGTGGGATCAACATATCAACGACTAGTCAAAAAGATGTTCAAAGAGCGTCTTGGTGACAAAATGGAAGTGTACATCGACGACATGTTGGTCAAGTCAAAATGAGCGATCAATCATATCGGTCATCTGAAGCAGTCGTTCGACATTCTCAAAGAATATCACATGAAGCTCAATCCAAAGAAATGCTCCTTCGGAGTAAGGGTAGGAAATGTTTTGGGATATATGGTCACCCGTCGAGAGATCGAGGCCAATCCCGACCAAATTAAGGCAATTATGGACATCAAGTCCCTGCGTAACTTTAAAGAAGTCCAACGACTTACTGGATGAGTTGCAGCATTAAACAGGTTTATCCCTCGATCTTCAGATAAATACCATTTATTTTATAATGTATTGAGAAAAAACAGGGGATTCGAGTGGACGGACGACCGTGAGAAATCTCTTAAAAAACTTAAGGAATATACGGCTTCTCCACCTTTGTTGTCGAAACCCAAGGACCATGAAAAACTGTTGTTATCTTTAGATACAGCCGCAAAAACGTTACGTCACTATTTCGAATTGCACCCTATAACCGTCGTGACTAAATTTCCTCTTAAGTCTGTCTTAAGGAAACCTGAGTTGACAGGTCGATTGACAAACAGACGTATCTACCTTAGTAGCTACGACATCAAGTATAAACCCAGGACAACGATCAAATCGCAGGCATTGGCCGACTTCGTCGCCGACTTTAGCCCTGAATTAGATGTACCGACGGAACCTATGATCACTCTCGATGACACTACCTGGACTTTACACATCGACGAATCATCCAACGCCTAGGGGCAGGTCTTGGCGTTGTCCTCAAGTCACCACATGGAGGCAAAATGGTGTACTCCATACGATGTGATTTCAGAGCCACAAACAACGAAGCTGAGTATGAAACACTGATCGTAGGAATGTATCTGGCTCACGACCTGGTTCCAGCAAGAATTCACGTCAAAACCGAATCCCTCTTGGTCGTCAATCAAATGAATCGAGAATATGTGGCTAAAGACTCAAAATTGACAGCTTATCTCAAAGTAGCTAAAGCCAAATCTGAAGTTTTTCAACATTTCACCATCACCCAGATCTCAAGGAACCAAAATACCCAAGCCGACGCATTAGCTAACCTTGGGTCGGCACTGGGACAATCCCCACTCGATGTCGTCCTGATAATTCATCTGGCTACACCATCCATCGAAAATGGCAGTCACGTCCACGTAATAGAAGAGGAAGATAACTGGTCAAGCGACATTAAAAAATTCTTAATGTACGACCAACTTCCCGAAGACAAGATGGATGCCCGAAAAATCAGATTTAAGGCGTCCATATATACTTTGATCGGAGGACAACTCTACTGACGTTCGTCGACAGGTTTAAACCTTCGATGCATCGTCAATAAAAGCCAAGTCCAGAGTGTCTTGCAAGAAATGCACGACGGAGAATGCGACAATCATTCAGGTGGTTGTAGCTTGGAAAATCGTATCTCTTGACAGGGATATTACTGGTCTTACTTACGACAGGACGTTGTAAGGTACGTCCAAAATTATGACGCATGCCAATGTCACTCAGGTATGTCCCACAAACCTTCTAAAGGATTTCACTCGACTCTAACTCCATGGCTCTTCATGCGATGGGGAATGGATATCATCGGCAAATTACCTCCGGTCCTTGGGCAAAAGGTATTTTTACTAGTTCTTACAGATTATTTTTCGAAATGGATAGAAGTGGTTGCCTTCTCCCAACTTCGGGATAAAGAGGTCATCCCTTTTATCCATACTAACATCATCTGCAGGTTTAGAATCCCGTTTGAGATCGTATGTGACAACGAGTCACAATTCATAAGCGACAGAACCCCACAGTTCTGCGAAGATCGTAACATCAAACTTATGACTTCGTGCCCCAATATCCTTAATCGAACGGACTTGCCGAGTCGAGTAACAAAACGATCATCAATTCACTCAAGAAAAGACTCAAAGCAGCAAAAGGCAAGTGGGTCGAAGAACTTCCGACAGTTCTTTGGGCCAATCGTACGATGCCTCGTATGTCCACCGGACAAACACCCTTCCCTCTGGTCTATGGTTGCGAAGCAGTCTTTCCCGTCGAGACCCAACTTCCAATCTCATGACACACGTCGGTCGATCACAACTTAGTCGATCTAAGTTACGACCTTGATGCCTTAGAGGAATTAAGGGAGTCAACATTAAACAAAATGGCATCTCAAAATCAATTGGTCGAACGACACTTCAACAAGAATGTCAAGGCCAAGATTTCAAGAAGGCGACTATGTCTTACGACGTGTGTTTCAGAACACCCAGGAACCAAACTTAGGTAAGTTATCCATCAAGTGGGAAGGTCCGTACCGTATAACGGTCGGGATCGTCAGAAAAGGAGCCTACCGATTGCAAGCCCTCGACGGTCTTGACATTCCTCGAAGCTGGAATGTCGTACATTTAAATAGATACTTCTTTAAAACTTTATCCTTCTTTCTTTATGATTATTTCATTTTCCAGTTACTGACTTAAGCATCGTAGAGTCATTGGCCTAGCCAACGACCCCCTTTAATGTTGTTTCACTGCTGGATCAGTCGACTATTTGACTATGCTTATGGTTATTGATCATCTCACGACCGATTCGTACGATCTGTAACCAGAAATTAAAACATTGCCTTGGTTGCAAGTTCCCTAACTCCACTTTTTTGATTGATTCATTATTTGCCTTACATGCAAAATCTTTCGACCAAAGTTTGATTCAATCGTTCGACAAGTTCATTACAAGCCATTAACTTGCCTCAGTCGCAAGTTTCTTGGTTGGACAAATTATTTGCTTGATCAGATCGTAAGTTTCTTAAACTCAAGATCGAATGTTTGTGATGTCATGAGTTACTTAGGAAATTATTATTTTCTATTTTAGCTTGTGTCGTCTCTTTTTATTGTGTTTGTTGTGGATGACTAATGCAATACAATAAACTATATGTTACAACATCTACGACAAGTTGATCGGCCCAAATTTCCTTGTATTATATTGCAAAGGATTACAAAAGGTAGGCACGACCACCAACGGTTGCTCGATTGAAAGTACAAAAAAAGGAAAGTACAAAAGACGTAATCTCAGGAGCTTTCAGTTGCTCCTTTTCTTGTTGTTGTTGTTGAGGCACGACCATGGCATCTCCACCTTCGGGGGCCTCCTCCCCCGACTCGAGCTCTTGCATGTCCTCGGAGTTGAGATCTCTCTCGACCACGACAGCCTCCAGAAAGAAGGCCAACTCTCCTTCCGCCGATGTCAGGGGGTTCTAACCCCTCAGATGTCGCCTCTTTAGGACCTCTCGAACCTTGAGACGAGTGAAAGCCTCAATAGACTTCACCTTCTCCTCAACTTCGGCGAGCTACTCTTTGGTCACCCCCAACTCCTCCTTAAGGGCCTCAGCCTCTTTTTCATTCTCGACCTAGACAACCTTGGACGTCTTTAGCTCTGCCTCGACTGCAGACGCACGACCTGAAGCATCCTTCAGGCGACCCTGGAGCTCCTCCTTCTCGTGACCAGCGACCTCAAGGTTGTTGAGGGCGTCGTCAAGGCGGACGGAATACTCCTCCTGCTTGGCCTCCACCGCTTGCGCCTTGGCCTTTGCGTCGGTGGCCCTAGCCAGGGCCGCCTATTCCTTACCCAAGGCAGTTGGTACTATCCTCCTCATGTTTTCCAAACTCATTTTATGGACTAACCCCGCTTCAGGAGCTTGCACAATCGTACGACAAGCGTTAGATCATAAGATTCCTACAGTGTATCAATAAGAACTTATGATTAAAAGAAATTTACTTACCATAAAGGAGAGCCCTATAACGTGATCTTCCAAATCATCGACTGATACATTTTTGTATCGATCGAGGAAGAAAGGCAGAAGGAATTTCCCCAGATGGGGCAAAAGAGCCTTCCTGCTCAATTGGTCGAACGACATGAAGTCTCCCGGCAAGGTGAGGTTCACCTCCATAGGGGCCGGGGACTGCTGGGCTTGAGGAGCCTTCCCCATGCCTTTCGATACAAAGGCTTGATCCTCCACCCCCGCCGGCGGAGCCTGTGAAATTGGCTCCGCATCCACGACCGAAGTCGTCTTCGCCTTCACTAAAGTGGTGGCCTCAAGGCCACCACCCATTGAAGACGGTTCCCTCGGGATCGTCTTTGTCTTCTTAACCCCCGATCCAGATATCGGAGGATTCTTCCTTTTGATTTCTCGCCCTTTACGGGCGAGCTGAGCGAGGGCCTCTCTCTTCGAGAGACCCGTTGTTGGCTTTACAAGGTGCCATCCTCCTGAAAGTAACGAAAAATAAAAATGTAAGTGACGTCCATGACAAAACCTTACGAAAAACAGAAAACAAGTAACTGACGTCTTAAAAGACTAGACCTTACGAGATCTTGCGATCTGTAGGTAACGTCCTACGACTAAAAACCCTACATCATCTTGCGACTAGTGGGTGACGTCTTACGACTAGACCCCACAAAGTCTTACGACCAGTGGGTGACGTTTTATTACTAGAACTCACAAAACCTTATGCTAGTGGTGACGTCCTATGACTAGACCCACAAAAACCCTTGACCGATGGGTGACGTCTTTTTGACTAGATCCCATAAGGTCTTACAACCGACCAAAGATACCCTACACTTAAACTCTACATAATTAAATAAAGAACAGGGACTTACCAGTCATCTCTAGAGTACCTTCGTCGGTGTCCTCCCCTTCTTCTCTTTCTTCCTCTACGGAAGCAGCGGCTGATAACCCGACGTATTGTACGTCGTCGTCCTCATCAGCAGTAGGAAGGTCGGTAAAGAAGGAGCTTTCTTCGACGCTGAATTCGAGGAACCTTGTTTGTCCCGAAGGTGCTTAACGAGCTTGTAGAAGGGGGGGGGGGTTGAATACAAACACAAAATTTTCAAGTTTAATAAATTGTTTATTGATAAATCAAAATATAATTTACAACTTTTTTGCGGAATAAGATTAAGTAAGACCTAATCTTAAACAAACTTAAGAATCACTAAGAAGGGTTGCACTAGAAATAGAGAATGGGGGATTAGGAGAGTATAGAAAGCAAGGGTTTCTATATTCTTAGAAAGTTGAAGGCTTAGGGCAACTCTCAGATGGAGTTGTAATCTTTCGATTTATACTCGATGCATGAAATGCATGGCAGAGTACTTTACACGTGTCCTTCATTGGTTGGTTGCATGGGTCTGACTTTAGGAGACATGCTTTCGGTCGCATGATGAACAGTGTAGTTGACAGAGTTGTTGTACGAATTGCTGCAGAGGTATGTCTATTCTGACAATCGTACAATGTGTGTAAGGTTAAGACAAAAGAGACTTGAGGCATAAGCTAAGTGATAATCGATCACTGAATATCTCTTCCTTCAGAGATACAAATAAGGTCAGCTACCGCTGAAGCTTTTCCTCAGGATTCTTCGCGTGTGTAGATTTGTCTTGGGTTCACTGATATCCACATCAGGTCATGAGTAGACTTGTCTTTGTTCAGCAGTGAACATCTTTTGTCGTGAAGCTTGTCTTCAGGGATTACGTCTAACTGTTTACATTGGAAATTATCAGCGATACTGAACATACTCAGTATTTGATCGCTGATAGTGAAACACTTATACATATGAATGTTTACAAGAAAGATCAGCAGTGATAACTGAACAAACTCAGTATGATCGCTGATGATGAAACACTAATACATAATGTTAAACGTAATTTTCACTAAGTATAGAAAATGGTCATTTTCAAATCACTTAGAGAGTATGGATCAACAATCTCCCCCTATTTGATAATGACAAAGTTACTATGAAGAAAATTACTTTCATGTCAAAATAAAGGATAATCAGGACTCATAACATACACGCCCCAATTACTATTTTGAGGGATCTTTTACAGTGCTGACGGAGTAAAGTACTTCATTGAAAATTTTCATTAATTCAAAGAAGGAATTACAAGAGAGATGAAAATTCTAAGTACAAGTGAAGAACTAACTATTGTAAGTTTAGTTAATAGATTACAAGAAGTAAGAAAAAAAATCTATCAACTATCTGAATGGCATTGCAGGACCTTGATAATGAAATCAGGTACTTTTTCTCCTTTTTGCCTTCGATCAGTAGATTCTTATCTAATGATAGTTTTGATCGGCTCAGCTAGAGGAGAGTAGGTACACCATAAGCATAGGAGATCCTTTAAATGATTCAGAGGACAGATAGGTATCTCAGAGACTCTTTGGAATCTAAGCTGACCTTCATCATCATTGAAGAAGATTCCAGAAGGATTTTTCAGCACTTGTCCTGGGAGGAATGGTCCACCAGGAAGCAAGGATAGATCCAGAACCGAGAGATCAGGAGGAGGCCCGAACAGTGCTTCTTTCGAGAACTTGATGGAGGTGTCGTTCTTGATTGCAGCAACATTATCAAAGGAGGAGGAGGCAAGCTTTCTCTTTACTTGTTTTGGTTTTAGAGGGAGAGCTGAAGGCACTTTCAGAATAGCAGTGACTCTGTTGATGAGGGTTCTGACGATTCCTTCAACATAGCCTTTGTACGTTGATTTAGACTTCTTCGGTACTTCATTGAACTCTAGCCATTCAAAGTAACCAAAATGTTCAAGTCTTGATACGAACATAGCTTTGACGCTTTCATCCTCTCTGGTAATCTCCATAGTCACTGAAAGTCCATCCTTCTTCTTTTTCCCAGAGATAGCGACAGCAACGATCTTCATTGGGTCAAAGCGATAGTCTATCTTCTGTTTACACCAATCCAGTGTTTTATCGCTGACCTCTTTTTCTATTATGCGCTCCTCCTCAATCTCTTTAAGTAGTGCAGCTTGAACATCCACTGGATTTTTCTTTAGTTTCTTATCTTTGAACTGAGAAGACTGAACTTTAAGAGCTAGAGTTGCGTCTTGTTGGCATTCCGCAATCAGCTTCTCAGCTTTGATAGATTCTTTGATTTCAGCTTGAGTAAGGAAGTCAAGCTCTTTTGATGAGGATTGAAGAGGGATTATTAGTCGTTGACTCTCTAGGTGAGAGATCATCTCTGTTCTTCTTTTTAGTTCATCCTCTGACCATTGAGCTGGTCGAGAGGGCCTTCCTGGATGGAACAAGGCTTCTTCTTCTTCTTCTTGATCAACCTATTTTAAGGAGGTTGAGATTATTTGATCTTCAGCTGATGGAGCTGGGATTATTTGAAGTTCAGTTCCCTTAAGAAGGGGAGAAAACTGACTGATCAAAAAAGAAGAAAGGAGTTAGTGTTTACTTATATGGAAGAAGAAAGATAAAGGCTAGAATGAGATAGGGGTTTGGTAGGTATAGAATGAAAGAGGGACAATGGATAGGCATACCTTAGAAGGATTCTCCCCCTCAGATGGTGAAACAAGTTTCAGGTATCCCTCAACAGCTATTCCCTTCTGCTTTGCTTGGGATGGAGTACCTGAAACTGCTTCCCTTCTCCCCCCCTGCTTCAGACATGACAACGCCTTTGGTAGCTTGCGTTGATGAGATGTTTGTAGCTGAGAACCAAATAGTTTGATCCTCTTCATCATCATCTTCGTCATCATCAATAGCATTGTCTTTCTATTGACCAAGGAGATCAAGTCCTTCTTCATTGTCATCTTCCTCTTCCTCATCTTCTTCTTCATCAGCAAGAGCCAAGGAAGAAGAGGGATGGACCTGATCATCATCTGCTAAAATTTCAGGAATCTTCTCCCCCTCAACTTGAGATGGAGTTTCCTCCGTTTCCTGTTCATCAACTGTGATTTCTTCAAGTGATCTATCCCCCTCTTTGTCATTATCAACTTGGGGGAGCTCAGTGTTAGTAGCGACAACATCAGCGGCAGGAGTTGAACAGGCATCATCCTCCAACTTTTCTAGATGTCCTTCAATTTCTGGAAGTTCTGAAGTAGCCTTATGAATGAAATCAACGACTATATTCAGTGAAGTCCTGTCAGTGTCCGTGAAGGAAGGCGTCAACAGTGGAGCTGGTTCATTCAGCTTGTACAGGATCTTAGTTAGTAGGTATGTGCAGACATCGATCTTTGAATATAGACCCCTAACCTCAGTTTGCATAGATCCAAAACGTCCTTGTAGAAGTTGGACTTGTTGATGGTTTGTAACCAAGTCCTCCTTCATGTTTGCGATCTCCCCCCCCCCCCCCCCCCCCGAAGAGCAGTGACCTGAGAAGTTTCAGCTTTTGAAGTAGAAGCTGCTGTAAGTCTTTTCAGCTCTTCACCAGCTTGGTTGACAGCATTGGTGGTGATGTTGAGAGAAGTGGAAAGAGACTCCACTTTGTCAGTGAGTTTGTTGACGCTGGCGTCAACAGTTCCCAAAGTAGGACCTAAAATAAAAGTTAGGGGTTGAGCAAAAGGATGCTCAGGCTTATACGGAAAGGTGGGAGAAGTGTATATGGGTTTAGGAGTACCTGATAGATCAAACATATTATAAAATTGCATATCTCCTTCAAAGTTTGGAGGATGTGTTTGAGTACCAGGTCCTATGTGGGCAGCATTAAGAGGTTGCTGCGAAACGTTGGGAGGGTTAACGACCAAAGAAATAGTAGAAGAAGAAGTAATGGGGACAGAAGTACAGATAGCACTTGTGATAGTAGGATTTACCTCAGTTTTTGGAGCTTGAGGAACTGAGAAAATGGGTGTTGTCACAGGTGCGGTGTCAGTAGTGGTCATCACTGACACGGTTGATGTAGCAACTGATGTGGAAGAGATACCCATAGTTTTTGGAGCTTGAGGAACTGAGAAAATGGGTGTTGTCACAGGTGCGGTGTCAGTAGTGGTCATCACTGACACGGTTGATGTAGCAGCTGATGTGGAAGAGATACCCATGAATGCATCCAAAGTAGTTTGTTGAGAAACTACTTTAGGTATTGTTTCCGAAGGGGTTGAATCCTTGGTCTTTCTGGTCTTTTTAGAAGGACCAGAGAGAGCAGTTGATGGACGTTTGGAAGGGGTGGTAGTGGCAGGGGTAGCAGAAGAAGGAACCTCCTGCGTGGTCGCTGAAGTAAAAGAGTGGAGAGAGATGCGAGAACGTAAGGTAGAGATACTTACCTCGTTGTCAGCTGGTTTGATCTCCAGTGTTCGTTGACCGACCCTTGAGAAGCTACCATCATCAGTGGTAGGATACTTCTTGTCAAGTAAGAAGTGAAGGTAGGCGCTGATGAAGCGAACGTAGAGAATCTTAGGATCCCTTTCAGTCTTTTCAATCTTTGATAAGAGATCATCAAAGATTGCACCAGCGTAGTCGTAGTGCTTGTTGGCGATTACTGAGTAGCCCATTTTCAACTGCATTTTGCTGGCATGGTCCAGCGATCCTATCTTGCAACTCATACTTTGAATGATATGAGTGAAGATGAAGTTGAGTTATGAAGGCATATTTGCCTTCTGAATCTTGGTCAGCTTCTTGTTTGGGATTTGGGAGCGAGGCTTGTTGTCCTAAGTGTATTCCATGTCATCCAAGAAGCGGATGAGTTCACCTTCAGTGGGGTGGGGGTCGAACCCAGCAGTGGTCTTGGCAGGGAATCGCAAGGCCTTGCGAATTCCAAAAACAGTAAAATGGCATGGGCCATGTTCAGTTTTGAAGGAGATGGCAGGGACCACTTCACCCTTCTTGTTGATAACCGAGCTTTTGTCAGAAGTAAACCAGAACTATTGAAGGAGTGTCTTGGAGGGCTTGGGATCAATAGTGAGTACATAGGCTATGCATGACTGTTTCAGAAAAGCAGCAGCTTCCAAACATGCAATATGGTTGTTCTTGGGAATTTCAGATTCAGTCAAAGTGAACTTGACATTTTTGGATGCGATGAAAGTAGCTTGGGCCATTTCTGAATAGAAATAAGTAGAATAGAATAAAGGGTTTAGATTCTAAAAACAATTAAAATGTTTTACCAGTTTCTCTTTTTGGAAAGAAACATAGAAAAAACAAAGTTGTGTTTTAGAGTAAAACAGTGTTCTTTATGTGAAAGAAAGAACATTCTGAAAAACCAAATGTTTTTAGAGTAAGTTAAAATCAAAAGAAGTGATTTTAATGTGAGAAACACTTTTAAAATCCAAAATAAGAGAATATTTAGGATTTAAGAATGTTTTTAAGATGAAAGAATGGGAAGAACAAAAACCTGAGAATCTTGAAGATTTGAATATTTGAGTATTTTTGTCTGCTTCAATGCCTTGAGTGTTATTTCTTGCTTAGGAAGTTTTAAGTGAGCGTAAAAGATAAGAATGGTAAAATGCATTCTTTATACATGAGGAGAGAGAAAGAAATGAGGCGGGAAAATAAATGCTCATCATGACATGGAAACATCCCACGAAGTTGATTGGATAGAAATGCAACGGACGAACGCGTCAGAGAAAAAGGCACGTCATGGATTGTCGGTTCAAATGACGTCATAGGAGAGAGAAAAACGTTTCGTTTTTATAAAGTATCACTGATTGAAATTCAGAGATAATTGTTCTTTCCAAAGGATCACTGACGAGAAATATCAGTGATAAGATTTGTTTATCAAAAAGCTTTTAACCACTTGAAGAAAATCAGTGATAGAGAATGAGAAAACATACCCGATAGTTAGAATATTTAGTCATAGATTACATGATGAATGGTAACATATTATCACTGACATAATGCATGAAAGTTGAAGAGTTAATCTTCAAGATTCAGCATTCCAAGCTCACTGATTAGAAAGTTAAATCTTGTCTCATCAAGAGGTTTGGTTAAAAGATCAGCGAGCTGATAGTCAGTAGAGATAAAGTGAAGTTCAATATCACCATTCATCACATGATCTCTGATAAAATGATATCTGATCTCTATATGTTTCGTCTATAGCGATGGGACTAGTGTTGTCGCAATAGATTAAAATCTTAGATAGCTGAAGGTCATAGTCTAATAGTTGATTTCTCATCCATAAGACTTGAGCACAACAACTTCCAGTGGCTACGTATTCAGCTTCAGCTGTGGAAGTCGACACTGAATTTTGCTTTTTTACTTGTCCAACTTACCAGGTTTCCTTCTAGAAGTTGACATCCGCCAGTGGTACTTTTTCTATCGAGTTTGCAACATGCAAAATCACTATCTGAATATCCAGTTATATCGAACCCTGAATCTTTGGGATACCAAAGATCTAGATTTGGAGTTCCTTTCAGATATCTAAAGATTCGCTTTACAGCGATCAGATGGGATTCTTTGGGTTCAGATTGATAGCGTGTACAGAGACATGTAGAGTATGTTAGATCATGTTTTGAGTCAATTTTCTTAGTTAGTTTGTCTTTATAAGTTTGACTTTTTTTTGTAGTCTTGTTTAGAGGTCAAGGCTTTGTTTGACCCTATATAAGTCTTTCTTGTCTTGTTTTGTGTAAGTCTTGTAAAGCATGTCATTAAGTCATTCTTGTTTGTAATGGTTTTCTAAGAGATATATGAATACGCAGACTTGTGACTATTTCTCTCTCTAGATTCTTATTGTGTTTGATTCTTAATTGTCATGATTGCTTAAAATCTGGGATCACAATTGGTATCAGAGCTTAATCAGATCAAATTGGAAAGATCAACATCAAAATAATTCGTAGAAAATTCAACTTCTAAATTCAGAAAGTTCACTGGTCCATCGATTTTGTGTCATCAATCAAGATTTTGATTGAATGATGATTTGGATGTGAATTTGACCATACTGTGATCGCCAAGTGATAGTGATCATCTTCTATTTAGAAAGATTTTCAATTTGAACCACAAATTGTGAAAATTTGATCAATATTTCTTATTTTGGAAACTTTCTATTCACGGACTGTCAAGAATCAATTCCCACAATCATGGTTATCCTTAGGAAAATTCACTCCATAGGGTTGTTCTCGATGTCAAAGTGATCATATCTACAAATTTTCAGAGTCTAATTGATAGATTTGAGTGGAAATCAGTGGGATTTTATGAAAAAATACTCAAGATCCAAAGAATTCGCACAAGCCATGAAGAACTCGCACGATGAGCTCGCACACTGAAGATTTCGCATAATAGTTGATTTCATTGTTCTAAGGATATAATTCGCACAAAGGGCTGTACGAATTGTGAAGAATTCGCACAAGTGTTCATACGAGAAGTAAAGAATTCGCACAAGAGCCACATACGAAAAGTGTGGAATTCGCATCTGAGTCTTAGAAGATATTATAAGGAAGGAATTTGCATCTACTCATACGAATTACAGAGAATTCGCATCCTCCTTTATGCGAAAAGCTCATAATTCGAACACAGTTCTATGCGAAAGCTCAGAACTCGCACATAGCTTCATGCGAAAAGCTCAGAATTCGCACATATGGTCATGTGAAAAGTGAAGATCTTGTATCCTTTTTATGCGAATTGTGTCTATGTGAATTGTGTAAGTCTCATACGAATTCTTGCTTGTGAGTGGTATACGAATTATATACTTGTTAATTTTATTTTATTTTTTGTGATTTTATGTGAGTTTTACATTTGATTTTTCTGATTATCTGACTAACGATCTTTTCAAGCAATATTTTTCAGATAAATACTAATCATGCCTTATACAGATGAGAAAGGAAATATGTTTCTCACAAACAGAGATTGTGCACTGTCATATATGCCTGAGATACCCAAGATTGAAGCTGAGAATGAAAAGCTCAAAATTCATAACTCAAAGCTGAAAGCTGAAATAGAGACTTTGAATGTCAAGCTTACAAAAGCTGAGATACAAGTATCTACATATCAGACAAAAGGCAAAGAATGGCTGAAGAAAGTTGATGAGAGAAGTAAGATAGAGAAAGTTGAATATGAGAAAACTTTCAACCAAAAATTATCTGATCTTTCAAAGAAAGTTGAGTTAGAAAAGAAAGAGTTAGAAATCAAATGTGCAAAACTTTTAAAACAAGTTTCTGAATTTGAGAAAATAGTCATTTCTGAAAGAGATATCTTTGATAAAGAGAAGAAAAATACTGAAAAGAAAAATACTTTACTTTTCAAAGATATTTCTGAGAAAAATCAGAACTTGGAAAAAGGGTTTGAAACTGAGAGAAAATTTTTTGAAACTGAGATTTCTAAACTCACTAACAAGTTGGCTACCTTATCTTCAGATCTACAGAAAGGACAGAAGAATAAATCTGATCTGCAAAGTAAATTTGATAAACTTTGCAATGAGAAATCCAAGTTGAATGACAAGATCAAACAACTTGAGAAAGCTAATGCTGATTTATCTAACAAGATAACATTTGAGACACATGTCTTATCTTCTTATGATGATGATTCAATTGAATCAGTATGTTCATTTCAATCAGTATCAAGCTTATTTCAAAAGATGGTTTTCAAGAAAAAGAATGTCAAATCTAAAATCTTGAAACCAGATTAGACTAAATCTTATAGTTCATTTTATATCAAATTTGTTGATAATCATGCTTATTTTTTAAAATCTGGTTCTAAAGCTTCTAAGAAAGAGAAGATGATTTGGGTTGTAAAGGGATCTCCAAAATCAGTAAAATACCAGAAATCATCTGCACAAGCTGCACAGAGAAACAAGAATAGATCTGCAAAAGGTAAAGCCTTTACTCCTGATGTTGTCAAGTCTACAAAGCATCTGATCAAGTTAGCTAAAAGCAAACTTTGTTGTTCTTATTGTTGCAATGATGATTTTATACATAAAGCACACATCAACGAAAGGTATTGTTAATCATAAATCCCAATCACAACAAGCTAGTTACTCAATATATGTCAAATAAGCTCAAGAACTAGAGAGAGAAAATCTAGAGAGAGAAAGTAGATCTCGTATTCATATATCTCTAGATTATTACAATATGCAAATGCCACTTGTTCATTACTACAAGATTACCAAGACAAACCTATTTATACAACCTAACTATTACAAACCCTTAACGACTAAGGAAACTAAACTTGTTTTGACTAACTATTACAAGGTCAATGTTGACTTTTACACATTTGACTTTCCTATTAAATCTTGGATACAATATTTAGACTTAACAATCTCCCCCTTTGTATTCAAGATTTAATAAAAATTTGATGCAGATCTTCAACTCTTGATTCTTCATCTTTTGTCTCTTGAAGCTTTCAAAAACTTTGCTCTTTTGCAGCTTTTGAAGAATCTTGGAAAGTCTTTTTAACCTTTGAGGCTTTGGAAAGTCAACATGCCTTGAACAAAACAGGAAATTCTTGAAACTTCTTTGAAACTTGAAACTTCATTTCTGAAAAATCTTTCGTCTTCAAACAAAATTGTATCTTCATCACTTTGATCTCTGAATCGTCTTCAGAAGAACAAACCTACTTGAATTCTTGAAATTTTCTTTTGAAGAAACTTTTGAAGAAGCTTTTGACTTTGAATCAGCCTTTGAAACAGCGTTTGAAACATCATTTGAAACAGCGTTTGAAACATCCTTTGAAACAACGTTTGAAACATCCTTTGAAACAGCGTTTGAAACAGAGTTTGAAACAGCGTTTGAAACAGCGGAAGCAAATTGAACTTTAGGCTTGAACTTGAACTCTGAAATTGAATCTTTATAATTCTCCCCCCTTTTTTTGATGATGTGAGCATCATTATCATCAAAATATCATCAATTTCAGCATAGGCTTTGATTTCCCCCTTTGTGAACAACAAAACAATCTCCCCTTGATATTGTTGTACTTTTGATCTGAAGAGCCGAATCATGAACAGTATATATCCGAATCTTTTCAAATTCAGACATAATGAGCATGTAACCTTGATTCAACAAATGAAACAGTTAGAAATGCCTGTCAGTAACACGAAGTTACTGTGTACAACGGATGTACAATGTAAGGAGTTGGTTTGATGTTGACTCCCCAGGACTTCCATTCAATCATTGAAAGACACAAGGTAATTCTATGAATGTTCTGACAGAAAAACATATTCTCTGTGTGCTCGTGCTTGTGTTTTGAAAGAATTAGCACAATGATTGTGTTTCATAAGGCTCAAAGTATGTAAATCACTGAGACAACAATGATTGTACATGGACTCAATGTGCATGATAAAGGGTCGAAGGTGGGGCAACTTTCCTTCTTTTTCAATATCAATATCTTCCAAAATAAGATCCGATAGATTATATGTTGCTTCCCCAGAAAATGTGAAACATTCTCTTTTTAAGAAAAGAATGAGTAGCTGGTGGGGTTGTATACAAGAGATGGCATGGGCTATTTGCCTATTTCAATGATGGTCACCAAAGAAATGTGAACCAATCAGTAATGTGGCTGCCCGACTTAGAAAGTGGTAGGTGCAGAGTTCTGATATTCTTTTAACTCTGATCTCACACCCTCTTTCTTTTTATCATTATACTCACATCTAACCAATCTCTCATTTCCATTTTACCTCTGCCCACTCCCACACTCTATTCTTTTAGACCCCTCTCCCCTTAATCACTCAAAGGATTTCTTCCGGGGTAGGAAACACTGGTTATCGTGAATCCATGGAAGATCTATTAAGCACTCACACTGAATCCCATGTTCCTAAAAGTACATGTTGGTCAATGATTTTTCTTGACATGTAAAGCACAATAAATCATATGTCAGAGTATGTATGCTCATTGAAAATATGAATGAAATTTGAGCATTTGTTCTTTGAAGATTTCTCAAAACAAGGATATTGAATGAATGAATATGAAGTCAAGAGAATTGTTTTGAGAACCTGACAATGAATCAATCAGATCAAATCAAATGGTTAGGGTATCAAAGAATTGGTAATTTTGTTTATATGAACGAATATAAACAATTTATCAAAGAAAGCACAAATATGAAAAAGATGAAAGATGCTCAACAACTGTGAAATTGCAAACGAGAGTATTACCATCGAAAAATTGGTTCGAATTTGAGACATGGTAATAACAATTTCAATGAAAATACTGAACCGGTGTGTGTGAATACTTAACAATATATGGACAAGATAATACTCTAGTGTAGTTGCAACGGCAGTAACTATTTCCTGAGTAGTTGCTTCAACTTTCTCTTCATGAGTAGTACCAGCTGGAGTGCCATGAGAAGGTTCTTCCTGTTCAGCCTCTACAAATTCATTTTCCAAACAATAATCGATGACACTGTAATTGGTCATGTCAGCATAATTGGAAATAAGACCATAAGGAATGGTCATAGAAAAAGTGAAGGACTTCTTCTGTTTCTGAAGATAAAGCATCTCGGAATCCTGAACTTGCGGCCAAGATAATCTTCGTGGAATGGTCGGATTGCTTCGAAACATGCTTCTAATAATCAGCTTGAGAAACCTGATAAAAGGAATGAACTTTCGTCGCTTGTTGGTTAACTTGTCTTGCACTACTTCAGAAAGCTCGGTCCAGAAAATAATCGAATAGTCGACATGCAGGTCATAGACTACTGCATGGAACAGTCGAAGATAGTGAAGACTAGAACTATCCGTGCCGGTATGTTTAGAAGTTAAGCACCTGTTGATGACAGAAAATAAAGAATACCAGACAGGAGGAAGGTTAGACTTGTCAAAGTCCACAACCTTGTTCAGTGGACCAACATAGCCTAATCTTTTGATGCCCTCAAAAACTTCCTCTTCGGATGGAAACTAATCATATGTTGTCCTTCCAGGTCTAGAAGTAGGCTCAGGAAGCTCAAGAATCAACCGTAAACGCTTGTAAGAAAGATATGAATCAAATTGATCAATTTTGAGATCAAATCGATGAGGACGTGCCAGTTCATTCTTAGTGATGGTGTGCCATACTTGCTGAACGTAGACTTCCGGAACATCAGCAACTGAACAAAGAGCTTGAGAGAGCGGATGTCCACGAAGAATAGTGCGTATGACAGGATGAATCTTGATGCGATCAAAATCAACAAAGTAGTTGTTACGCTTATAAGGCATGCACATGAAAACAAAACACAATTAAACATGTAACAGAAAACACGAAAAAAAAAAATATATTCCAAGTATGGTTTGCGGGTCCTTAAGAAAACACGAAGGAAGAAATGCGTGTCCTGAAGGGAACGCATAGGAGGAATGCTTGTCCTGAAGGGAACGCATAGGAAGGAATACGTGTCCTGAAGGGAACGCATATGAAGGAATGCGTGTCCTGAAGGGAACGCATAGAAATGAATGTGTGTCCTTAATAAACGCAAAGCATACTTTGAAACACACAATGAGTTTGCGTGTCACTAAGGAGACGCAAGATAGACTTTGCGTGTTCTTAGTGAGACGTAAACTACACAGAAAAACACAACAAACAAACTTGAAGAATTCGGGTCACGGAAGAAACGCATAGTTCACTATGCGGGTCTAATGGGACAAGTAAAGCTTACTTTGCGGTTCTTGTTAGAAACGCATAGTATACTTTACGGGTCTAGAAAGACACGCAAAGAACACTTTGCGGTTCTAACAGGACACGCATAGTAACCTATACGGGTCTCAAAAACTTGAACAAAAAAACCTTAGAAGTCGTTTGTTCGAACCCGAAAACCACAAAACTCAAAAACTAAGCACAAAACAACAAAATTAAACCAAAATAAAACATACCTGAGAGTCGATTATAAGGTCTAAACAAAACCCAATACGCAAATCGATCAAAATCAACTTGAATATGAGTATTTAGAAATCAATGAACAGTGAAAAAATCGTACATCAGATATAACAGACAATAAGAGACCAAGAGTGAAAACAAAACAAAGTAATAGAACACTAATCAAACGACAATCATAGAACGAAAAACACAAACATACCAGAAATTCCAAAATCGCACTCTGAAAATGAACAGATAAGAACACAAGAAGAAAAACACGCAGAGAGAATGGAGGGAAGATGAATAGTCAAACAAGTTCAAATGGAATAAAGAAAGAAAATACACACTCTTACTTCTATATATTCTAAAAAAAAATTAACTATGAGAAAATTACCTGATAAGCCCCCATTACTCCCCCTACACAAATGCACAAAATTTATTAAATTAGTTTAGCATTTGCATAGTAATTTCAGAAATACTTACCTGATGAATTTCTGATCAGCACAAGAAGTAAAATAAAACCCATATATGCACTCCCCCTCGAAAAATGCACAGACCATATGACAAAAACACAGATAGCAAACATAAAGACATCAATATGATAGATGATCTTATGGAATATAAATTTTGTAACAACTGAATATATAAAATTTTAAACACTAAACAAATTAAAGTCTACTCAGTAAAATATTCCAGATTTATCAATCAGTTGAAATCAAACGAGAGTTGTTGGATACAGAAACATGTTTCATTGCATATCAAGTTAAGACATGTTCAATGTCAAACACTTGCAGGTATCTATTCAGTGTGCTTGCATGCGATCTTTGATTAGCTTCAAGAAAAATGCAATTCTAAACATAAAATGGAGAACTTCGCATTTACATACACTAGGACATCAAGAATTAAGATTTTCACAAATTTACAGGTTTATCGCAGCTCAAAATATATCACCAAGTATCAAGAGATGTGTGCTCATTGGCATCTTTTAGCTGTGTGCTCATTGGCATCTTCACATGAGTGTGCTCTTTGGCATCTTTTAAGCGTTGTGCACTTTGGCATCTTTTAATCAAAGAGTTTATTAAGTAAAGAACATGTCGTAAACGTAACTTTCTATCTGACCCTATTGCAAGATTTGGGTTAGCCGCTCCCAGACCAGTTGGCATTAGGGGACTAGGTGTCAAGCACCCCTTGGAACTTACTTTCCCGAATCAGAAAGGCTACATCGACATATCCTAAACCCATTCATACCAGTAAAACATGACTTTCGATCTGGTTCTATAGAAGGATTTCTGTTCGATCACTCCCAGATCAATTGACCTTAGGGGACCAGATGTCGAGCATCCCTCAGAACTTACTTTCCCAAACCATAAAGGTCACAGGTACAAACTTTTAAACTCAAGGATTTCTGTATTTTAAATGCTTAAAAATAAAATCATCTCAATAACTCAGATCTATATCGAATAGCTTAGCCCATATTTTCATTACGATCTACAATTTTGATCACTTAGGATGTTCATGCAAATTAAACCATAAATATGCCGACTTACATATCTTTAAAGCAGTATCTAAAGTGTCAAGCATGTTGCTGACTTTTTGATGTTTCAAGATTTGAATATTGAACATATAGAACTTTAATATAAACAAAGTGACTTGTAAATGATCCTAGAAACACATTCTATTCAAAAGAAAGAAAATCTGAAAGATTTTACTTTATAGAGTAGAATTTGTAAAGATTTAAACTTTTAAGTTCAACATGCCAATTTTGGAAAGCAAAAAGTTAAAACGTTTTTCATCCAAAGCTTTTGTAAATATATCAGCAAGTTGATATTCAGTTGGGACAAAATATAACTCAATAGTACCTTCTTCCACGTGATGCTTTATAAAATGATATCTCATGTCTATGTGCTTGGTCTTGGTGTGCTGGACAGGATTGACCGATATCGCAATTGCAGACTTGCTGTCACAATATATTGGCATAGTCTTGTATAGCATCCCGTAATCGCGAAGTTGCATTTTCATCCACAACACTTGAGCACAGCAACTAGCTGCAGCGACGTATTCAGCTTCGGCTGTTGATATTGACACGCAGTTTTGCTTTTTCGACGCCCAGCTTATCAGTCTGTCACCCAGAAACTGGAGATGACCAGAAGTACTTTTCCTGTCCAATTGATTACCACCATAATCTGCATCAGAGTAAGCAATCAAACTATAATTAGAACTTTTAGGATACCATAATCCTAAATAAGGAGTTCCTTTGATATATCTGAATAAGCGCTTGACTACTAGTAGATGCGATTCCTTAGGATTTGCTTGAAATCGGGCACAAAGGCATGTGGAAAACATGATATCTGGTCTACTTGCTGTCAGATACATTAGTGATCCGATCATCCCCCGATATGTCTTGACATCGACAGCTTTTCCATCTGGATCAAGTCCGATCTTTGTTCCATGAGCCATGGGCGTGCCAATCGAAGATGATTTGTCCAAATTGAATTTCTTCAAAAGGTCAAATATGTACTTCGACTGGTTGATAAAAATACCATCTGGAAGCTGCTTTACTTGTAAGCCGAGGAAGAAGTTGATTTCTCCCATCATGCTCATTTGAAACCTGGAGGTCATAAGATCAGAAAACCAAGTACATAGAGATTGATTAGTAGCACCAAATATTATGTCATCTACATAAATTTGAACTAAGCAGATATCCAAGTTAGAACGATATATAAACAAAGTGGTGTCGATGGTTCCTTTGGTGAAGCCGGATTTGAGCAGAAAGGCTGACAGCTCATCGTACCATGCTCGAGGTGCTTGTTTCAACCCATATAAAGCTTTATCGAGTAAATATACATAATCGGGATGATCTTTGTCCACAAACCCCTCTGGTTGAGATACAAATACTTCTTCTTTCAATTTACCATTGAGGAAGGTAGTCTTGACATCCATTTGATATACGATGAAGTTTCGATAAGCCGCGAACGCGAGAAACATCCTGATAGCTTCAAATCTAGTAACCGGTGCAAAGGTTTCGTCGTAGTCAATCCCTTCTTGTTGTCGATATCCTTTGGCTACCAATCTGGCTTTGTTGCGAACAACTATACCATCTTTATCCTTTTTGTTCTTGAATATCCACTTGGTTCCTATGATGCTTTTATCCTTTGGCCGTGGAACAAGTCTCCAAACTTTTAGCGCGTCAAACTGATTGAGCTCCTCTTGCATTGCTAAAATCCAGTCTGGGTCTTCCAACGCTTCAGATACTTTGGTAGGTTCAATCTTGCTTAGGAAGCAAGTGTACAAACATTCGTTGGAAGAAGCTGTTCTAAAGCGAGTAGAAACACTTGCTTGAGGATTCCCAATAATTTGATGGATTGGATGAGACCTTGTCCATTTTGTAGTATGAGGGAGAGGATCAATAACTTCTTGAACCACTTCTAATTGATGAGGAGGATCTTCAGATGAAATAATGTCAGAAGATGACACATATATGGTTTCAACTGGAGGAGGAGGTATTTCCATGACATCAGATTCAGGCTCTTGTTGACCAGACATAGCTTGTACTTCTTGTTGAACATTTTCTACTGGTACAACTTCATCTTCTACAGACTCCTCATGAACAGTTTCAGCAATTTCTGGTTCATGTATGAATTGATCAGGATGATGTTCAGAAGATATGTCTTGAATCTCAGGAGGTACTGAAGCAACATCAGGTTCATAGGTTGATGCAGCGGAAGTAGGATTAGATGCACTCACAGATTCCTGATTCAAGATATTTGACACATTATCAGTGTTTGGTTTAGGAACATCATCATAAAAATTTTCAAACAGAAAATCAAGATCAGAAAGATTAGACAGAGAAGTAGAAGGATCCTGATTTGCCAAATTAAGTGCAGGTTCTGAACTAATTTGTTCAGAAACTAAGTTTCCAGTAATAGCGGGTTCTGAACTGTGTTGTTCAAAAGCCAAATCAGCAGCTTCATCAAATTTGACATTCACTGACTCTATCACTTTTCTTGCAGAGAGGAGAAAGACTCTGTAAGCAGCAGAGTTAGAAGAATAACCCAGAAATACGCCTTCTTCTGCCTTTGGACTAAATTTGTTCAGATTATCTCTGTCATTCAAAACATAGCATTTACACCCGAAAGACTTGAAATATTTGATGTTGGGTTTGAAACCGTTCATCAATTCATATGGAGTCTTGTTGAACCGGCGATGTAGAATTGATCTGTTTTGAGTATGACAGGAAGTTGATATGGCTTCGGCCCAGTGAGACAAAGGAAGACCTGAATAAGCAAGCATAGATCTGGAAGCTTCCACAAGCGTTCTGTTTCGTCTTTCAACAACCCCATTCTGTTGCGGTGTTCTTGCAGCAGAAAATTGTTGTTGTATTCCTTGATCATCATAGAATGCTTGAAGAGTTGAATTCTTAAATTCTGTGCCATTATCTGATCTTACAACTTTGACATGCTTTTGCTTATTTGTCTAAATAGTTTTGATGAGGTTGATGAGAATTTCAGGTGTCTCGTCTTTAGATTTGAGAAATTTCACCAATGTATATCTGGAGTAATCATCAACAACAACCAAAACATATTTCTTCTTACCAATACTCTTTGTCTTCATTGGTCCGCACAAATAAACGTGAATTAGATCTAGGATGTCCGCAGTGCAATGTTCAGGCTTAGGCTTATGGGATGCTTTCTTCATCTTTCCTTTCTCGCAGTCCTGACAGAGATGGTCTTTCTGGAAACGGAGGATTGGAAGACCTCTCACAGAATCATTCTTGACCAAGCGATCCATATATTTGAAATTGAGATTATCTAGTCGACGGTGCCACACCCAGCTTTCATGAATAGAGGCTTTTGATAGAAGACATATATCTGATGGAACCTTTACTTCGGAAAGATTAATGGTATAAAGATTTGATCGTCTCTTTCCAACAAGTAAGTCCATGCCACTATTATTCTTTACAGCAACTCTTTTAGACTTGAAACTGACTTCAAGATCTTTATCGCAGAACTTTCCGATGCTGAATAGATTGTGAATTAATCCTTCGACATAGCTTACTCTTTTTATAGTAATATTACCTTGAACAAGATCACCATAACCAAGAATGGGAGTCGTCTCGCAGTTTCCAAATTTGACATGACCGCAACATTTTTATTTAAAATTTGAAAGTAGAGATTTGTTTCCAGTCATGTGTTTGGAACACCCCGAATCCAGATACCATAATTGATTTAGCTGCACAATCACAAATTACTGAGATTTAGGTACCCATATGAATATGGGTCCCTTCTTGTTAGTCCTTTCCTTATTCTTTTTCAAACATTTATTTTTCCAAAAAATCTTAGACTGATCAAATAAAGCATGAACATCATCACATATTAATGAAGAAACGCAATCATCAGAATCAGAACTAAAGAGACAATATGAGATATTCTTCGAAATTTGAAACATTTGCTCTACAGAATATTTTGTAGTTTTATTACAAAAGGCAAATGAGTCTTGTTTACAAAGAAAATCTACACATTTATTCTCTACAGAAACAAATTCTTCAGATCTCTGTTTCTTTAGCCAAACAGACTTCACAGACTTCTTCAAAGGCCTATCTGAAATAGAGAAATCAGAAAAGTTAGAATTTTCAGAAATATCAAACTATTTCTTCTTTTTCTTCTTTGACCTTCTTCTTTTACGCTTTGTTTTATATAAATGATTATTTAACGTAAAAGTGTCATCAACAATTTCAGATAAAATATTTGACTTAGAAGAGGAAGTTTTATCAATAAAACCAAACTGATCAGTTATTTTATTTGGATAAACCTCAGAGAAAGAAACATCAGATGAACACAAGTTGATGGAAGATTTGAGAAGACCAGAATTATTTTCTTTAAAACTCGATGTCATAAAAGAAAAAATGACATCATTTTCAATTATTTTTAAAATCTCTTGTTCTTCCAATTGTTCTTCTAGATCAAAGATTTGGCTTTCTAATACTAATGGAGGTATATATCTCTTAGTATCATAACGTACTGGAGATATATTGTCCTTATTAGGATTAGATGTATTTAAATCAAAGAAGTCATTCAATCTAGAAGATTTAGTAGAAGAAACAATGTTTAACTTTTGTCTTCTCTTCTTTATTTTCTCAGGAAAATATTTTGCATTTTCTTGAGTGTAAACAAAAGGAACTTCCATTCTCTTGTTGTTTATCCGTTTTTGATCTTCCTCAATTGTAGTTTCTTTAGCACTTGTCCAAAGAGGTTTATATTGAGAACCATATTGTGAAAGACCAAGACATTCGTAATCATAAAAATTGGGAATCTCAAATTTAGCTTTCTTTAAAAATTGAGGATTTTTAAATCCAAGACCCCAATTTTCTTTTAACGACTCATAGCTCCTTGGTTTATGCATATGAATTGTTTGTTCAGTTTGTTTTTGTTTATAAAGCTTTTCTTCTAATTCAATTATTTTATCCGAAAACTCTTGATTTAAAATTGACAATTCAGACAAAGAATCATGAGAAGTCTGTTTTTCAATTTCTAAATCTTCTATTCTTTCTTGAAATTTCTCTTTTGTAAACATTAAAATAGCTTTTTCATCTCTCAGAGAAATCTTCAATTTTTCAATTTGAACAGACTTTTCTTGATTTTCGCGTTTTTCGGATAGAAGCTTTGAACGAAAGTCATGTAAAGCCTTTGTAATGACATTCATTTGCGATGAAATGAAATTAAAATCAAACTCAGATGGTACCTCAGATTCATCGGTTGAAGTCTCCTCATCCTCATCATCACTGTTGTCGTCTCCAATAAAACATATAGCAGCAGTCTCTTCATTATCAGCTTCATTGTCTGAGTGGTCTAACCAGTATTCCTCCTCAGCCAACAGAATTGTTCCACTAGCTTTCTTCTCAGCCAAAGCTAATTTCTTCTTATAGAAATCAACATCTTTCACAATCTTCGTTCTGCACTCCTTTGAAATATGCCCGGGTTTGCCACAGTTGTAGCAAGTCACAACCTTCTTATCTTCTTTCTTTGGTTCAGCTGCAGTAACATGCTCATATTTGGGAAAGAAAGGCTTTGATGTAGTATCGGGTTCTACCTTCTTTGATCCAGAAGAGAAACGAAGATTGTTTGAACCTGACCGTTTCTGATATTTCTTTTGATAGTGCTGACTTAGAAGAATCATGGCTTTTTCCAATGCTTCCCCATCGTCATCTGTTGACCCGTCATAAGCAGACTCAGTCAGGGCTTGCTCAGCCATTTGGCTAGCTAAAAGAGCAATTGGATCCACGGTCTTTGGCTTCTGCTTATCCAGCTTAGCTTTCTTCTTCAGTACCATGGCTTCATCAGACATCAGAATTTCAAACATTTCTTGGATGGGCATTTTGGAAATTCTGGGATCATTCCTCATCCGATGACAGGATTTTTCCCATTCAGGTTTGAGTGCATTAAGAAACTTCAGATTTGTCTCCAGCTCATTCTTTGTTACCTTGATCTTATACAGATCATTAATAACAGTCCAAAACCTGTCGAAGACACTTTTCAGACTTTCCCCATCCTTAGCCTTGAACTCTTCAAAGTTGTTCATGTATCTTGTCTGACGAAGCTGGGTAGACATTGCAGTACCAAGCATGATTTTCTCCAGTTGTGTCCACATCAGCATAGGATTATGTTTGAAACAATCAATTCTATTATAGATGGAATTCGGTAAAGCAAGAATCAAATTTGACTTGGCTTGATTGTCAGCTTGGTATCTTAGAAGTTCATCAGCCTCATATTTTCTCAGGGCTTTTTCTACATTAGTAGCTGGAGTGTTTCCAACAGCTGGTATCACTTTCATTAGCCAGACCATGGGACCTTCAGTCAAAGCTTTCATCATATTTTCCCCATTTGGTTGCCTTTCGATGAAATTAATAAACCGGTCCTGCCATTGTTCAAATTCGTTCTCATTTATCAGAACAGGTGGACGAGTATCAGACCCCAACGACATCATGAGGTCATTCTTGTAAAGTTGAGCTTGTATAGACATTTTGATGAAATCTGAAATTCAGAAAAAAATAACCAAGTCTTGAAGACCCGAACACCCAAGGTATGCGTTTATGTCTTGTATCACAAAAGAAACTATTCGGGTCCTTGTAGATACGCAAACAAGGACTTCTCGTGTGATAGAATAAGCGAACACTGAATAGGACTATGCGTGTTCAACGAGGCACGCACTTGAAGCTTTGCGTGTTCAGAGTGACACGTACTTGAAGCAATGCGCGTTCAGAGTGACACGCACTTGAAGCAATGCGCGTTCATAGTGACACGCACTTGAAGCAATGCGCGTTCAGAGTGACACGCACTTGAAGCAATGCGTGTTCAGAGTGACACGCACTTGAAGCAATGCGTGTTCAGCAGGGCACGCACTAGAAGTTATGCGTGTTAAAAGAGACACGCACTTGATGATCTGCGTGTGTTGAAAAATACGCAAGAGAGTGCGTTTCCAAGATAGACCCGATAACCTGAGACAAACACTAACACCCAATAGTTAGTTATACAATGAATATATGATGGAGGCGCATACTAATAATATGAATATGAATAACCCGCATACTTAATGAATCACACGCATACTTCAAAATCTATGACTAACATGCAAACTTTTATATCAACCCGCACAACATATGAATCACACGCACAATAGGATGAATGACCCGCATACTACTTGAATCACACGCATACTTACACTCGATGATAAATCTGCAATATCAATCATATCAATGATATTAAATCCAAACACATTACACACAATCGATCGAAAACAAGTTTTTAATACAATTCTATTAACAAATTCGATCAAAACACTCCAAATCTCAAAAATTCAAATAGAACAGACCACAGAACTCGACATTTTCAGAACATATACAAATTCAAAATCGAAGCACCAAATCACGCTTTTATGCAAATCAACAAGAAACAACCTAGATCGATTATCCAAAATACATCTAATAACATCAAATTCATAGCAATTCGATCACTTAATAGACTGAAATTGGTGAAAATCCAGAAAACGAGATTTTTCTTGAAAAAACAACAAAAATCGATCAAATTTTCGAATTATCCACACAAATCAGGAACAAAATTACACTAATCTCAATTCTCTCAAGATCTTGAAGGCTCTGATACCAATTGATAATCATAAATCCCAATCACAACAAGCTAATTACTCAATATATGTCAAATAAGCTCAAGAACTAGAGAGAGAAAATCTAGAGAGAGAAAGTAGATCTCGTATTCATATATCTCTAGATTATTACAATATGCAAATGCCTCTTGTTCATTACTACAAGATTACCAAGACAAACCTATTTATACAACCTAACTATTACAAAGCCTTAACGGTTAAGGAAACTAAACTTGCTTTGACTAACTATTACAAGGTCAATGTTGACTTTTACACATTTGACTTTCCTATTAAATTTTGGATACAATATTTAGACTTAACAGGTATTATTCTCACAAGAATCATTATGATACTGCATTTCACAGAGGTGAAAACCACTCAAAGAAGTTTTCACATACTAACCAGAGTGGACCCAAATTTATCTGGGTACCAATACTAGTTCAACCTGTGTTGCAGGAGCCTGTACTCAAGAAGGAGTAAGAAGGTCTATGACTTCTAGACAAAGCAGTCTAGGACTCTTACCTCAATGTTCAAGATGATGACTTCTAAATACAACAACTTAAGACTAATTCTTCAATGATTCAAGTGTTGATCTTTGAATGTCAAATCAGAACATGGAGTTTTTCTCACCTTTAATTGTTCATTTTTGTTAGTTGGGGAGAATGGTTTTCAAAGAATAATTCTTTATAAGGGACAAACAGATTTACTTGTTATATTTTTATATGATAGGGAGAAACAAATCTAAATTGTTATATTTGTATATGTATGCAGATATGAAGGGGGAACATATCCATACATCAAGAAAGATCCATATCATGTCAAGGGGAGCCATCAAGGAAATACATCAAGATACATCAAGAAAGAATAAATTCAAGTCAAGATACAGAAGAAACAGATATCAAGTCAAGGGGGAGCTCAATACAGATCAATCTTAAAAGGGTTGTAAGTGTAATATTGTGTGTAAATTTTTTTTGAAACTTAAGATAAGTGAAAAATGTCATTTTTGGAAAATTTCCATTTAAGGAAAGTTTCTATTTTTGGTAAATTTTGAAAAGTATCCTAAAATAGCATGTTTCCTTGTTTAAAATGTTTTTCAAAAAGGTTGGAAAAGTTGCTAACTCTAGAATTCGCATAACACTATCATGCGAAATCTCAAGTATTCGCATGTGTGTGTTAGACGAATTGTTGGAATTCACATGTGAGTGTTATACGAAATCCAACTTTTCGCATGTGCCTATATGCGAAAAGTGAGGAATTCGCATCACACTGCCATACGAATTCTTTCTTTCACACAGAATTCGCATATTGTGTCATGCGAATTCTCACACACATTGTCTAATTCTTCATAGATAATTTGCATTAGTGTCTTATGCAAAAGTGAGAGGTCCAATAGATTCGTGACACGTGTCTTAATCATTTCAGGGTTTAAATACATTTGTTTTCTACGAAACCCTCACTTTTCGTAAATTCTTGAGTATACGAATTCTTTCAGAGCACTTATCCCTTAAACCCGAACCAGCGACTTCCAAGATTATTCAATTTCTTCTTGATTTCTTTGATTCCAAGGTTTATTTTTGTTCTTATTGTTTGTATTTTAATTGTTTGTATCTTGTATATTGTGTTCTTTGCAGGGATACCCTTACTGGATTAAAGTTAGGATCGAATTCAAGGCATGTTCAACTTCAAGAACTCGACTGGACTTTTGATTTTTCGAACAAAATCTAAACTTGATTATTTTCTAGATGTTGATTTGAACTGAAATAAATGTTAACATGATATAATCGAACTTCAGTGACCTTAATCTTTAACCATAATTACTTGTTTTAGGATTTGATTGGGAATTTGACTCTACAACTGTTCTTGGTGTTATTGATGAAAATTTGAAAAGTAAGGGTCGAAATATGTTTGATTCTCAAAGATTATTGGTTAAAATAGTTTCTAATCACCAAACGATCATAAAACATTCAAGTTTTTGGGTTAAAATTTTTCAAAATTAAAATTTTGGTAATCTAGGTTTGTATGAGTTTTTGAATATCTTCATATAATGTTCTTGATGTTCTTGTTCAATACTTAAAATTTTTTCAAGAAATCTTTATTTTTTTTGAATTTTTGAAAGTTCATGCGAATTCTGATTGATAATGGTTCCATACGAATTCTGTTATTCAGTGTCAAAATTTTCTAAGTGAATAATTCGTATCCTCTTCCATACAAATTCTTGGATTGTCTTGTTAAATTCTTCTAAGTGAAGAATTCGTATATAGTTTCATACGAATTATGAGTCATACGAATTCTGCTTGTTTCCTTGGTTTTCTAATTACTAAGTGAGGAATTCGCATACCTATGTCATGCGAATTCTACACTTAGCAAATTTTCAAAGTGGTTTTTCAAGGCTAAAACTTCAGTTTTTCATTAACCATTTGGACCATGTCCAAAACTATTAATCTTTTTCAAGTACCAATGGCTGAACAATCAGTAGATCAAAATGTCCAGATGGATGAGAACTCACCACATGAGGCATCTGAACAATTTCCTATGCCATCATCCAGATCAGACTTCCAAATTCCACAGAATGCCAATCCTGATCATTTTCTCATTTCACCATCTGAGATGAAGCCTCAACAGCCAAATAATCATCATCTTCAGTTCAGCATCAAGATTGATCCACTGGTACTGGATATTATGAGAAATCGTTCTCTCAGGAATGCTCTAACAGCTCAAGCTGCAGTTCCTAAACTGTATGTCCAGCAAGCCTGGAAGACTATGAGATTCAGTCATATGAAGGAGCAAGGAGAAAGAATACCCATCTTCAAGCTGGAGATTGATCATTTCACTTCAGTCTTAACTCTTGAAAGACTAAGATTCATTCTGAGTCTACCTTCTAAGACTGGAAGAGAAGGCATAACTTCCTATGATGAGCTACCACCAGACCCTGAAGTGTTTAAAGGAATCGGAGACATGGGATATATTGGCCAGCTTACACAGGTCAATCACTTTAAGAAGAACAATTTGTCGTTGTTCTACTACACCTTGTTCTATGTTATCAACAGGTGTCTGACTGCCAAGATATATGGAACTGATAATGCCAACATCCACATCCTCAAGTTATTCTACTCCATAGTCCATGATCTTCACATAGACTATGCATCTATCTTCTGGACTGAGCTCTATGAGAAGGTTATTGCAAAGAAGACTTCCAAAGCTCCAAACTACATTCCTTACCAGAGGTTCATGGCCTTAATTGTTAGAAGCATGCTGAGAAGTAACCGACAGATTCCTACAAGGATCAACCATCCACTTGCACCGGTAAATGAGATGAGGTATCTGATAAAGCAGAAGGAAGACTTCACATATTATATGCCTGTGCCAGAGAGCTTACGAGATTACGCTGATCCAGAGTGTGATAGTATAGTTGAGTATAGATAGTCTATTGGACAACCAGGACCGATTGACCCTACCCAAGGCTCAAACCCTAGGATATCAGAGTCGGTAAGGGTTTCTGATACTGCGGGAGTACAGAAATGGGGAGAGAAGAGGAAAAAACTGAGAGGGGCTCTAGAGGGGGTCAGATACCTAGACTAGAGGCATCAGAGTCACTAGTGGTTACCCCACATTCATTGACACCTCCTCCTGATGAAGATCAAGGATATGATAAAGAACTGAATCAAGCAGAACTGACAGGTAATGAAAGTGAATCAAGTGAAGTTCCATCCACTACAAGTGATACAGCTTCAAAAGATGATGAGGAAACTGAGACTGACACAGCTGGTAATGGTAATTCTGATGATGATGACAATGATGATAATAATGATGAGGAACAAGTTGATGTTCAAATTGATGAAGAAACAGATGTGTTTGAACCATTCTATGGTGCTGATACCATGGAAGTGGAAGATTAAGTTCATATTGACACTATTCTTAGTGATGTTGTAGGAGACATAAGGAGAACCGAGGGAGTCTTAGTTGAAAATGTTGAGAAAGAGAGTGAGAATGAAGTAAAAGAACATGGAGAGCGTGTGTATAAACGAACCTACCTATCCCAAAGGGCAGCCAAATCTACCACTTCGCCGCATTTGTTGCGTGCAGGTGTTGAAAAAGACATAAGTAGCTCGCTTATACATTTGCACACTTCAGCCACCCACTTTGTCTCTTCTCAACAAGAGATAGTTTCATTTTCTCATGAGGAATTAGCTCACAATCTACCAGTTTCTCGCTCGAAGATTCAAGGTATTGAACAAAGAGAACAACAACCCCCGTTCTCAACTTCTTTGAATGCACAGTTGAGTCTAGTAACATTTGAATTGCCTATTATTCTTTCTAGGACACTTTTTGAAAGATCTACCATCGGCAGTCTTAGTGACCCGATCGGAACATCTAGAGTAGATCTGCAATCCGGACTACGTGGACCGGATGAAAGTCCTGTCATTGACACGTCATTGCCAACAATAAACACAGGCCATGCAGTTGATTCTACAACTGTCATGCAAACGGAAATTCTACGTAATTCCAGAGTTACTCACCCAGAATTTGTGTCTAAGGAAACTCTTGACGGCACATTAAAGGTTGTTGAAACCAGGATGTACCAGAAATTTGAGGAAGAGATAAACGGAGTTAAATGTTTACTGAAAGGGAAGGATCCGATATCTGAACCTGTACCCACTCCAAAATCCCAGTCACTTCCAAATACCAGGCTGCTGACTTATCCATTGATGAGCTGAAGTCGTTGCTATTTGCCAAATTATTTGCACAAGCTCCAGATAACCAGCAAGATGCAGATATTCTTAACCTTCTGCAATCCCACCTTGAACAACAACCACCACAATCTGTGAAACCAGCAGATTTGGTTAGTGCCATAGAATTTAAGGGGGCGTTTGGTTCGCAGAATGTGATGGAATCTGGTGGAATTGGAATGTTGAATTCCATTGACCAGATTCCATTCCCTTGTTTGGTTCAAGTTTTTCAATGGAATGGAATCTTTCAATTCCAATGAATTCCATGTATAGAGGATTTTAACATTCCATCCTAAAAGACAAGGATTTCAATGGAATGGAATATGATATTATAACAATTCTAAAGTTGCCCTCTACCCTAATCGATGTTAACACAACCTCCTCATCAAATCGTATCTTCCCCATCGCTCCTTCCAGACTCCATAGCTCTCCATCGTTGCTCCACCATTGTCCACTACACTGCTGCTCCACCACCGCTGCTCTATCTCGTCTTTTCCATCACCGCTCTCGACAAGAAATAGGTTCAATTTCTTCATCTGCACAAGAAACAGTTTCAATTTCTTCATTTGCACAAGAAACAAAATCATTTTCTTCATCTCGATTTCTTCATCTGCTGCCCCATCGCTGTTTGTATTTGATTTTTCATCTTATTTCGTTATCTACTTTCGATTTCTTCATCTAATATCTGCAAATTTATTTGTATTCGATCATGTGATTTATTTATCTATTGCTCCATCGTTGTTTTCTTCATCTAATTTCATCCAATTTCTGCAAATTTATAGTTGTTAACTATCCAGTTGAGTTTATCATTATTATTTGGAGATTTCATAACATATGGGTTTGTTGGGTTTTTTTTTCCAGAGAATGACTGGTAGAGTTGAGTTTATCATTATTATTTTGGTTTTTTTTTCATTATTATTTGTTATCGAAAAGGGGATTTTGGTCATTTACAATCGATTTTCCATATGTACAGGTTTCTCCAAATTTTATATTGTCTGTCCATATGTACAGGTTTCTCCAAAACAATTTTTGTTTAAAAAACATAAAATAATGAAAAAGGGTATTTTGGTCATTTACCAAAATTTCATTCCAATTCCGAAGCTACAATATGTGAACCAAACAGACAAACTCCAACGCATTAAAAGATTTCATTCCGATTCTGTCAACCAAACAGGTGGTCAAACCTGACAACATTCCATTCCAATTATTTTAAAGTCAAATTCCTTTGACAGATTCCATTCCATCCAAAAACATTCTGCGAACCAAACGCCCCCTAATTCTTTTAAATATGACATTTTGTTTGCTATATCTGATCTTAAACAGGTTGTGCAAACTTCATGTAAAGCCCAATCAGCTGTTTCTACAGAAAAGCATGATCATGATCCTGATAATGATCATGAGGGGGAGAATAGGGAGAAACAGACAGCTGCTGGATCTGGTGATGTTGTTCTAGTTGAGAAAAGAGTTGATAGTGCTGAAAATGTTGAAGAAGGAGTTGATCATGGTAATGAGCAGAATGATAAAATGGAGTTGGTGTTATACATTGATGAAATAGTTGAATCAAGGGTTGAAAAGCCTAAGATTGCAACTAGACATGAGATTATGGAGATTACGGGAATGCCTAATGCTGACATCATTGTTCTTGAAAATGATGATGATGATGATGAAGTTGATGCAAAGTATGAGATGTACTGGAAGATAAAGTAGGAAGAAACAAAGAATGATTTTGTTGACATAGATTCAGATGATAAAGTGTTAGATGTTACTGAAATTGTCAAAAGAGCTGAGGAGGTACCAACTTATGGAGAAAGTGTACTTGATGATTTATTTGAGGACAGAGATACTGAGGCTTTGAATGCAATGTTTACTCAAAGTACTCCAGATGATCTTCATCTTCGTCCTGTTCATGAGCAAGTGCCAAAGCCAAGTACTACTGCTATTCCAACTGTTCCATCTTCAGTGAGTTTGAATTTCCTGAAGCCTATGTAAGTCAAGCTGATGATGTTGAGCCAAATGTCAATCTGAATTCTGATGCTAATGCTGAAGAAGAACTGCCTTATCAGAGAAAGCCAGATAGTTTTGTGAATCAACCAGAGTTTGTGAGAGAACCGCTACATAAGCCTATTGTTCCAGAAGCAGGTCCTTTAGGTACTGCTGTACTGGGTTCTACTCCGTATACAGGCTATGATGAGTTTGGTCCTACCCTGGAAGAAATCAAAAGGATCAAAAATTCTTTAAGAGTTCCATATCTTGAGGAAATTGTCAAGATTTTTGTAAGCTACATCAGGCAGATAGATCAAGTCCAAATCTTGGGGATTCAAGATAATTCTCCAGAATTTCAACAAGAATATGTCAGGATGCTTTAAGTGATTGGAAGAACCTGTAAAAAAGTCAGAAATAGAGCAGAAATTTTGCAAGTTGACAGTTATTTTCAAAAGATATCAAAAGATCTGGTATCCTGCATTCACTGTTCAAAGGAAGGATTTAAAGACTTATATCTTTAATGAATCTAACTTTTCAAACCTGAACTTCAGAGATATTGAGTTTATGTATCATGAGTTTAGAGGAAGAACCATAACATATCCTGAAGTAGTGTATGCTCTAGAAACTATCAAAAGGTTCATCAAAAGACATATCTTTGCTACCTACTGCTATGATTTTCAGTTAGGTATTGAGACCAATGAAAAGAGAATAAATCTGCTTGCACTTGATATGACTCATCCTCTGCTTGAAGAAACTCCTCTCTACACAATTCTCAGAAAGCCAGAACTTGGAGTTGTGTATGAGAATGTTGACAAGAAGCAGAAAAAGTTCGTGAGAGCAGCTGAAATTCCTAAGTATTCAGACGGTACTTTGAAAGATGTTGTTGAGAAACTACAAGCTAAGCATGAAGAAAGTGAAAAACAAAGACTTGCTGAGAATGATCATATGCCCAAGATTCAAAGGATTTGGATAGAGAATGTTATTGATGCAATCAAAGACAGAATCAGATTCAGACTAGCCATCAGGAGGTTTGAAGGTTACATGGAAATAAGGAGGGCTTGCATAAAAAAGGGGGATATTGTTAGATCATGTTTGGGTCAATTTGCTTAGTTAGTTTGACTTTTTGTTGTAATCTTGTGTAGAGGTCAAGGCTTTGTTTGACCCTATATAAGTCTTTCTTGACTTGTTTTGTGTAAGTCTTGTAAAGCATGTCATTAAGTCATTCTTGTCTGTAATGGTTTTCTAAGAGATATACGAATACGCAGACTTGTGAGTATTTCTCTCTAGACTCTTATTGTGTTTGATTCTTAATTGTCATGATTGCTTGAAATCTGGGATCACAGAGTACATGATGTCAGATCGGCTCGTTGTAAGATACAACAGGGAGCCTATCATTCCTCTATAGGCAGTGACATTAACAGGTTTTCCAGCGGGATCATTGTTTAATGTCAGAGGAGGTGCCATAGGAGTTTTCATCGCTGAAGTTTGAGTAAGATCAAACTTTTCAGCATGTCCTTAACATACTTACCTTGGTTAATAAATGTACCTTTTTCAGTTTGCTTGATCTGAACCAAGGAAGTAAGTTAGTTCACCCATCTTACTCATTTTATATTCTTTCTTCATTCTTTTAACGAAACGAGTACACAGAGATGGGTTTGTAGAACCAAATATAATGTCATCAACATATATTTGCACACAAGAATAATGTGACCTTTTACCTTTCTGAAAGACAAGGTATTATCAATTTTACCACGTTCAAAATTTTCAGAGATGAGAAAAGACGAGAGAGTGTCATACCAAGCACGAGGGGCTTGTTTTAGACCATAGCGAGCCTTATCCAACTTATATACATAATTTGGATGCTTAGGGTCAGAGAACCCTGGGGGTTGTTCAACATAGACTTCCTCATTCAGCTTTCCATTTAGGAATGTTGATTTTACATCCATTTGATATACTTTGAAGTCTTTGTAAACTGCATAAGCTAAGAAAAGTCAAATTGCTTCGAGCATAGCCACAGAGGCAAAGGTTTCATCATAGTCCATGTCTTCCTCTTGTCTGTATCCCTGAGCAACAAGTCTAGCCTTGTTGCGGGTTACAGTCCCATGTTCATCTAATTTGTTTCTAAACACCCATTTAGTGCCTATAACAGTCTTATCAGATGGTCTGGGAACGAGATTCCAAACTTTGTTTCGAGCAAACTCAGTCAGCTCTTCTTGCATAGCGCTGACCCAATTTGGATCTCTGAGGGCATCATCAGTCTTCTTTGGCTCTAATAAAGAAAGAAAGTTGACAAAGAGACAAATATTACTTGTACTTCGTCGAATCTGAATGCATGCATCGAGATCACCAAGGATTTGCTCTATGGGGTGATCTTTGGTCCATCGCTGAGCAGGAGCATAATCGCTCACTTCAGGAGTTGGATCAACAATAGGAATGTTCACTTATGAAGAAGCTTGAGGTTCATCAGCTATTAATTGTTGAGTATCAGATATACCATTGTTCACTGAGAGGCTTTCAGACGAGGGAAGATCTGATAGAGGGAGTGTGTTTAGAAGCTCAGCTGAAACCCATGAGGTGGATTCAACATTAGGTGGAATGATGTTTGGAACATCATCAGCGACTGAATGATCTATGTGCTGATGGTTTGTGAAGAAGGGTTATGTTTCTCTGTAATGAGAGAACATCCAAACATTTAGTTCTTCGTTGTTAGCGATAGGTTTAGAATTCGCTGAACGGGATTTATCAAAGGTGACATGAATTGTTTCTTCTATAGTTTGTCTTCTCTTATTGAAGACTTCGTAGGCCTTAGAGATGGAGGAATATCCAAGAAATATTCCATCATCAGCCTTTAGGTCGAACTTTCCAAGAGAATATTTGTTGTTTAGAATATAACACTGACAACCAAAGATGTGAAGAAAACTGATAGAGGGTTTCCTTCCATGAAACTGTTCATAAGTTGTCCTTCCAAATCGCTTTACTATCAGAGATCTGTTTTGAGTAAAATATGCAGTGTTGACGGCTTCAGCCCAAAATTGAGTAGCGAGATGAGAATCATTGAGCATTGATCTGGCAGCTTCAATGATCATTCTATTTCTTCTTTCAACGACACCGTTCTGCTGGGGAGTTCTTACAGAGGAGAAATTGTGGGAAATTCCCTTACTCTCAAAGAAGTTGTTCAGGGAACTATTTTTGAATTCAGTTCCATGATCACTTATTATTGAGCGAACAGTAAGATTATTCAGTACTTCCATCTTTTTAACAAAAGATATCAGTTCTTCTGGAGTGTCACTTTTGCAGCGAAGAAAGATAACCCAGGTGTAGCGAGAGTATTCATCTATAATGACAAGTGTATATTTCTTTCCAGCTATGGATTGAATATTGACAGGGCCAAATAAATCCATATGCAAGAGTTGAAGAGGATTTGTCACTGATAAAACTTGTTTTGACTTGAAACTAGCGTTAGTCTGTTTTCCTTTCTCATATGCTGAACATAGAGATTCATTGGCATATGAGTGCCGAGGAAGACCAGAGACCAGTTCCTTAGTAGAGAGTGAATTCAGGGTTTTGAAATTTAGATGAGAAATCCTTTTAGACAGAAAACACACATTTTCAGTGGTAGTAGAGTCCATGTCTATTACATAGACATTTTCCATACGGTAACCACTGAGAGCAAGTTTTCCATTCTCATTTACCACTGAACATGCTTTCTTATTGAAGTGAACTTCGTAGTCTTTGTCACATAGTTGACTGATGCTTAGAATATTGTGCTTCAGTCCATCTACGTAAGTGACTCTTCTGAAGGTAGTTGTCCCATTCCTGAGGACACCATACCCTCAGGTATATCCTTTTCCATTTCCACCAAAGGTCACTGAGGGACCTTTCTCTTCCTTGTATTCAGTAAGCAAGTCTTTTTGTCCAGTCATGTGTCGAGAGCATCCGCTGTCTAGAAAACAGATACCCTTCGAGCCCTGCAAACATAAGGAAGATTAAGTTTTGATTGGTACCCACTTTTCAATGGGTCCAGTAGGTTTAGTGAAGATGGAAGGTTTAGCAATCTTCACGGTAGTTGAAGATTCAGCTTCAGTGGTAACCTTCACTTTGGTTAATATCTTAACCTTAGTGGTATTTTTCACCTTGGTTGCTTTCTCAGCTTTGGTGACCTTCTCAGCCTTGGGGGCATTCATTTTCACTTTAGCTATCTTATCAGCTTTTGTGGCAGTTAGACATTTACTAGCAATATTGTCAGTGAGTCCACAATGATAGCATTTTCTATATTTAATGGCGGCTTTAGGACCATGAGCAGTAATATTAGAAAATTTGAGATGAGCAGGGCCAGCTCCAAGAATACCTTTAGCATAAGATCTGGGAGGAACTTTCAGTTCTTCAAATTTCTTAGGCTTAAGATCAATTTTCAGCTTTGGAGGACAGATATCAAATATTTCTGTTTCAGAGCTAAAAGATCGATTTACTGAAGGTTTGAGAGGAACTTTCAGTTTTGCTTTCTTGGCAGCCTTCTGAGGATGGGAAATGGATTTCCCTTTATCTGCAGGCTTAGAGCCTTTTGATAATTCTTCAGGGATAGGATTAGAAGAAGAAGAAGAAGAGCACTGAGTATAAGAGGTGTCAGGGATAGAAGAGATAAACATTCCAAACTTAAGCATGGAACTGTCTTCTTTAGGTTCATCCTATTCTTTCCAAAAACCAAGACCGGTTTTATCACTGACAGGGATTTGAGCACTTATAATCCCAGTGATCTTTGTTGAGGATTTGCACCATCCTTCAACAGTTGCCTTTTCTGCTTTTAAAGCAGCGATGGCTTGTTCGCGTTCAATGCCGATAATTTCATTTACAATGACTTGATCTTTTAAACTTTCCTCTAAAAGAGTTAGTTCCTTGATCCTTCCATGACATTTTTCTAGCTGTTTAGTTAAATCAATATTTTTGTTTTCAACTAGAGTTTTGCCATTCAATGCATTGTAGAGATCAATTGTCAGCACATCTACAGCGCGACTTCTCTCAACTTCAGAAAGAGAGGGATTTGTAGAGATAGATACCTGAGAAGAGATATAGCTTATTGAAGTTCCTGTTGGTTCTCCCACTTCTTCTTTAATCTCAGCCATAAGATAGAGATTAGCAACTTCTTCTTCATCAGAACTAGATTCTTCTGATTCAGCCCAATCATGCTCTTCAGTGATAAGACCTTTACCTCTTCTTTTAAAGTTTTCAACTTTTGATATTTCTCTTTCAGCTTAAGGTATTTTTTATCACTGGTTTTCCTGGAGGTAGAAGGTTTGAAGACTTTCTTTGACCTGCACTCACTTGAAAAATGTCCAATCTTTTCACAGTTATAGCAAGTAGCAGTAGCCTTATCAACAGGGGTTGATTTTGGCTTGTCAGTTATAGAGAGAGGCTTATTTCTTCTGAAATTGCTCTTTCTTGCAAACCTTTTGAAAGAGTTTGTCAAGATTGCTAAGGATTCATCAAACTCTGAAAGATCAGTGTCTGATAGTTCCTCAGATTCAGAATCTAACTCAGTGATAGTGAGAGTAGATCGCTGAGATGGAATTATCTCTAAAGAAACTAAAGCAACAGGAGTGCTTTTGGAGTCTTTAGAATCTTTTACAAGGTTCTTCTTCAGGAGATTTGATTGCTTATTGTTGAGCAATATTCCATATAAGGTGCTAAGAGAGAGAGAATTTAAGTCTTTTGTCAGCTTGAGACACATTGAATAACTGTTCCAGCTTTCAGGAAGACATTTTAAGAATTTAGTTAATACCTCAGAATTAGAATAGGTCCTACAAGCAGTTCTTAGATCAAAGATTAAACAATTAAATCTCTGGTGAACATCAGATAGGGATTCATTCTTACCAGCGATAAAATTTCATACTGTCTTACCAAGTTAATCTTTCGAGTTTCTTGGACTTCAGTGGTGCCTTCATATTGAGCACATATAGTGTCCCACATTTCTTTAGCAGTTTTAAGATGCATGATGGAATGAAAGGCTTCATCAGGCAGAGCCACAGAAACAATGGTCTTTGCCTTTGCATCTAAACCAACCTTCTTTTTGTCTTCATCACTCCATTGTCTTATTTCCTTAATAGCATAGCGTTCAGGGACAACAGGAGTGGTGGCAGTAGCTGGAACGGCAGCTATGATTGTAAATGGTTCATAAGGGCCATTTTCTACGTATTCAGGTATAGTGGGATCTACACCTTCAAGAAATAGCATCATTCGATTTTTACAAAGAGCAAAGTTATGTCTGCTAAATCGAGGAGGTTTTGAGAGTGAACCATTATCATAGTAGTTTGTGTTTTTGTTAAGTGACATATTAAGAATAGCAAGGAAGAGAATAAAGCAAGATCTTGTTTATGAGATTAAACAATCTACTTTGATACCACTTGTTGGTCCCGAAGGTGCTTAACAAGTTTGTAGGGGGTTGAATACAAACACATAATTTTAAAGTTTAATAAATTGTTTATTGATAAATCAAAATACAATTTACAACTTTTTTGCGGAATAAGATTAAGTAAGACCTAATCTTAAACAAACTTAAGAATCACTAAGAAGGGTTGCACTAGAAATAGGGAATGGGGGATTAGGAGAGTATAGAAAGCAAGGGTTTCTATATTCTTAGAAAGATGAAGGCTTAGGGAAACTCTCAGATGGAGTTGTAATCTTTCTATTTATACTCGATGCATTAAATGCATGGCTGAGTACTTTACATGTGTCCTTCATTGGTTGGTTGCATGGGTCTGACTTTAGGAGACATGCTTTCGGCCGTATGATGAACAGTGTAGTTGACAGAGTTGTTGTACGAATTGTTGTAGAGGTGTGTCTATTCTGACAATCGTACGAAGTGTGCAAGGTTAAGATGAAAGAGACTTGAGGCATAAGCAAAGTGATCATCGATCGCTGAATATCTCTTCCTTCAGAGATACAAAGAAGTTCAGCTATCGCTGAAGCTTTTCTTCAGGTTTCTTCGCGTGTGTAGATTTGTCCTGGCTTCACTGTTATCCGCATCAGGTCATGAGTAGACTTGTCTTTGTTCAGCAGCTTTGTCTTCGATTCAGCAGTGAACATCTTTTGTCGCAAAGCTTGTCTTCGGGGATTACGTCTAATTGTTTACATTGGAAATTATCAGCGATACTGAACATACTCAGTATTTGATCATTGATAGTGAAACACTTATACATATGAATGTTTACAAGAAAGATCATCAGTGATAACTGAACAAACTCAATATGATCGCTGATGATGAAACACTAATACATAATGTTAAACGTAATTTTCACTAAGTATAGAAAAGGGTCATTTTCAAATCACTGAGAGAGTATGGATCAACAAACCTCTTGACCTTGGCAGCCGAATCAACAGAGGGCGCAGCCACCAAGAAGTCGATCACTAGCAAAATAAATGTTAGTAAATAACTTTTCATAGATAATCTAACGACAAAAATGCTAAAGAGACTTTACGTCTTACCCTCAGTATTCCACCCTGTGGTGAGCCACAGCTCGTTGTCGCCGAGTGATGCAGTGCTACCGAAGACATATCTTGTCTTCCAATTACGGTTGTTGACCGCGGTCACCTAAACCAAGGTACGAGGCCCTCTGTACCTAGAGAAAAGGTTGTACCGATGATTTGCCTCTGCCTTGACTGTGTAGGCCAAGAGAAGGTCGTAGACGGTAAATGGCGACTCCGATTTATCCATTAATCATTCAATATATTGAACGATTCTACAGAACTGGGGCATCATCTGCCCCGGCGACAAGTCGAAGATCGTAAGAAACGATCTCGACAATGGAGAATAAGCCATGTAATCCTTATCTCGAACGGATATTCGTATATCCCGAAGTAACCGTTCGGGCACTACTCTAGACATAACAGTGTCGGAGGACAAAGCCTCACGTCTTTTGAAATCCCGGCCAACAGCCGGAACGCCTCGACGTCACCCTCTACATTTAGGGTGCTTATCGGATCTGGCGATATAATGAAATCTGGATCAGCGATGGTCGCTACGTAGAACTCAAATGCGTCTCAGTTCTTCCTAGGCTTATGGGCTAGGGCCTTAAAGCGCATAAAATAGGTCAAGAATATCGTACCTTAAATATTTCTCTAAACCTCGAACTCAAAAAAGCAAGTATTCTTAACTTTTTTTTTGGTTTTGTCAAAGATTATGGAACTCTCACTCTAAGAAAATCAGAATCGCGTAAAAGAGAGATGATTCGGCGAGGATTGCCATTTATAAGGGATTCGGTGTTAGGTCGAGTCGAAAGATGGTCGATGCCTGTCATCGACCTTTCGCAAGCCAGCCATCGGATGGACGACACATGTCCCTACGCGCCCCACGTCGCCAGGACGTCACGGTAGTTAAACGGTTGCACGCTTCCCACGAGAATCACTTCGGTTCTCGAGGAACCGATTCGGTTACTCAAAGTCGACACATGTCAGGTATAGTTAAAAAAATTCGAAAAGTTGGTTTACCGCCTAATTTTCGAATTTTGGGGGAAAACTTTATGGGCAAAATTTCACAAGTCACAACCGACGCAAGAAAACAAAACGTCTCCAATTTTAGGACCATTCTTGTATTAAGATAAGGTCCTGACGATCACACGCATCGAGAGCCTTGGTCGAAACTTATGGCGACGGTCGTGAGTTTCTCACGACCACGACCAAAGGGAAACTCCCGATAAACTCATATTTTACGACCTTCATAACATAACTAAAAACTATATCATTTATTATCTACGATCGTTACCTTTCATGATTCTTTATTGGAAGATTAATAGGCAACGGTCATAACGGAAAGGCACCATCAAGATCAATTATTTCCAAGACCGTTGGACATTCAATGCTCATTTATGGCGACCAAAGCTATATATACAAGCTTAAAGAACCATTTGAGAGATCTTATACTCGAGCATACAAAAATACTCAATTTTTTTCTCTCAGTCAAGAATTCTCGACGAAGTGTTCCATCGCACGACGAACAACACAATCTTGCGATTTGTTTATTATTTACTTGTAATATTGTCATTTGTACTTTCGATCACTCCTTCTAAAGGACAACGTCCCTGTTTGGCGTCCATAGTGCACTTGACGATCTTTGTTATCGTCCGCGGTTTTTACCCTCAACGGGATTTTCCGCGTCACCAAATTTTATGTATCTTATTTACTTTATATCCTTGTCGTACGAATTGTCGATCGATAGCTTACTTTAGTTGTTAAAGCTACACACCGACCTTAAGTCATCCTTAGGACGATTTTTGGCATTAACAATACCCAATTGCAGCGAATCCTCAAATTTCTTAAATAAAAACTATTATGAGGTTAGAATATATATAAAACTCGAACTCACACTTATCGAAAATCATTGGTGTTACACCCACCAATGAATTGTTGAATTGACAAGGGTGGTAGCCGCATATGTCACCTTCTGATCCTCAGAACACATGCAAATATTGAAACAACTTTGTATTTTCCTTATCCAGTTTATTAGGGCCACCTCGCTTTTGATACCCCTAAATTCCTTCAGGCATGTGTTACTGAAGTTTTTGTATCTGTATTGTACTAGATTGGATATAACCCCAAAAGGTTGTAGCAACTGGAAAATCATGCAAGTATACATGACTCGCTACTATCGTCCAAAGCAAATAATAATGGTAAGTAATACCAGATATCATACCTCAGGGATTTTCAAAGCAAGAAGAGTAACCAAAGTCAACTTTAAAGTAAGAGTTCAAGAGTAAAATCGAAGCAATATATTTTGGGAGTTGGTAACCAAAATACTGAAATGTAATAATAAGTAAAAGATAGTATGGTGTATGGTTACACTTAAGTTTTAAAACTTGGCTATTGGTTAAATTTTGATCACCCATATTAATAATAACAATTTTGGCCATATGCTACTTATTAGCCACACGAATTAAATTGTTAGAAACGTGACTACAAGTTACCTTATAGTCACATATGTTTATTTTAACCGTGATCTTTGTTGTGCTTTTAGCCACACAAATTTCATATTATCTGTGATCAAATTGTAACATATAGTTTCACTTAAATTTTAGAACTGTAGCTAATAGTTATCTTTTAGCCACAAAAAATAATAAAACTGTGACCAATTCATGACATATAGTTACACTTAAACTTTAAAATCGTGGCTATTGGTTAACTTTCGGTCACACATAGTAATAAAAATTGTGGCCACAAGTTACTTATTAGTCACATGAACTGAATTTTTAGAAAAGTGGCTATTGGTTTCCTTTTAGCCACTGACTTATTTTAAACATGGCCTTAACTATAACTTTAGCTTACGCAAATTATATATTAATCGCTGTCAATTCATGACCTATAGTTATGCTTAATTTGTAAAACTATGACTATTGTTTAACTCTTGGTGACGGAGGATAATTAAAATCGTGGCCATAAACACCTTCACTTTTGGTCTTGTTTAACAAGTGTTTGTGGTTGTATATAGTTTGGTTTTAGCCACAGAGAATTAGCTTCATGTGGCCATATGTGTCTCTATGGCCACGGACAATAACCGTCACAACATAATGTCATAGTTTAGACAAAAATCGTGACTATATGTTAATATATAGCCACGGATTTTAGTTGTTACTTGCCACGGAAAAAAATTGAGGCCATAAAGAACCATTTAGTCACGGTTTTGTCTAAACCATGGCATTATGTTTAACCATGATTTGTAATGGTCACATTTATTGAGTTAAATCGTGGCTAACTCAATACTCAAATTTTATTTATGACTTTCAGCCACGGTTTTAAACCCAACCGTGACTAACTTGAATTTTCAAAACCGTGGCAAAAAAGCATTTTTGTACTAGTGATATAAATAATACAAATTTTTCGTAATAAAACCTAATGTTCAATCAATCCATACATTCATCCAAGTTCATTAAAAACCATACAAGTTCATACTACAAAGTTCCAATTTCGGTAGATCAAACACTCTTGTCAACAAAATTCCTTTGAAGCCGCAACAATTCTTGCACCTTCAATCGTCTGATCACAAAGCAATCTTTAACATTATATATGCCTATAGAAAAGCTTAAAGTTGCATTATTTAAAAGAGATATGAAAAGTAACGAGTCCCAATCTACTTACACTTCTGCATCATTTGCTTCTTTTGGGAGTATTCTTACCTTCAAATCTTCTAGTTGAAGCTGAAGCTGAATCTGGGAGTACATGAAGGAGTAAAAGAATCTTATCGAGCACAATTGTGAATTAGATAATTGAGTATACCTCAATACCCAAGTTGCATATTTCAACTGCTAAAAGATCACTTCGTTTCGCCGGAATTCCTTCCTTATCAACTCTGATCGGCCCATTCAAATAATGCACCTGAAACCCAGTTACAAAGTTAAGACCTTTGTTTCTTACTCTTTTATTTCATCAAATCAGATGGAACATAATCATATACGCCATATGTCTTTACTTACAGTTGAAAGGTCTATGTGATGCCAAATTTTCATCATGTCATCCCAGTTGCTAACAATCCCATGTTCAATCGAGTACTTCAGAGTCAATATACCTCTCTTAGATTGAGCCTCATCTCCAACATATGCATCTCTCCAACCATCACACCAGACTTTGAAAATGTTAATGATGAGATTCATTTGCATTGATATTGATTTTACAGAAAGACAATGGTAAATAGTAAAATACAATTTGATTTAATTTTATTCAGGTGGACCAAAAGCGGTCTAGCTTTAATGATGGCATGGAGCTTCTGTGTAGTGACACCATCCCAAACTATGGCCGATGTTACATTATTGCATATGTCGTATCCTGGTTGACTGCACGTCACGTTCACATTGTAACTATTTGGAGGCCATCCAGACCCACGGCATGCCTTAAATGGTTCTATGAAACCTGTCAACACATAACCACTATCATTATTAATTTACCAACTAAAATTACAAAAAATATGTATATATATGTAATGTTGTAACCATATTTTGAGGGGGATGGCAAAGAGATTGAATTTGATGGTGTAGGCATCAACGTACGTAACCTGTTATCCCAGTTTAATCTAGTTGATTAACAATCACAGAACACAATAATAATCAAGAGATATAAAGATTAACAAAACATACCAATCCCTTGAATAAACAATGAAACTTTGAGTGTTCTTGATACCCTTGAATACAGAGAAAATAGGATTGCCTCTCTAATATGAAAATTGTATAATGAAAGGTTAACCCTAAAAACTAATTAACCAAAACTATAAATACCCAGGCTTTTAGGCTTAATGGGCTTATGGGCTTGAGGCCCAATAGTTAATAACTATTTACTTATTACATAATAAACCCTCTATAAATAACTTTGACACAATTGCAGTTTAAACCCTGAACTTTAACTTTAATCTTGAATACAATTATTTGATCCAACAATCTCCCCCTTTGGATTCAAGATTAAAAAAAAATTGGCAATTGTCTTCGGATCTTCACTATTCTTCTCTTTTCTTCAGATATGACGTTGATAGCTTCAAAACTTTAAAACTTCAAAACTTGATATCTTTAAAATCTTTGAAATCTTCAGATCTTCAGATTGTATTCTCCCTTTTTGTATCTTCTCCCCCTTTTTGATGAGTGGTGAGAATCATCATCATCAAAACTTTGCAAAACAATCTCCCCCTTTTCAAGACAATCTTCCCCATTGTATATGATCACGTAAGCACAGTCTTCATGTAACGAGCCCTGTATGGAAATAAGAGCAGTCTTCCATGATGGAAAGAGTGATTATTTCAATCTTTTCAGATTAAAATAGAAACGTGGTAACCATTCGAATCTTTTCAAATTCAAACAGTCAATAGGTGTAACCCTGAATCAACAAATGACTCAGTTAGAATGCCTGTCAGTAACACAAAGTTACTGAGTAACACAAAGTTACTATATAAGGAGCTGGTTTGATGTAGACTCCCCAGGTCTTTCATTCAATCATCGAATAACACATGGTTATCTATGAACGTTCTGACAGAAAACAAATTTCTGTGTGCTCGTGCATGTGTTAGAAAAAAAATTAAGCATAGATGATTGCTTTTTCAATATAGGCTCAAAGTATGTAAACTTGTTGAGACAGCAACAAATTGTACAAAGACTCAATGTGCATGAGAAAGGATTCGAAGGTGGGGCAACTTTCCTTCTATTTCAATATTAGTATATTCCAAATGAAGAACCAATAGTATATGTGCTGCGTCCCCAGAAAATGTGAAATATTCTCTTTTTGAGAAAAGAATGAGTAGCTGGTGGAGTTGTATGCAAGAGATGGCATGGGCTAGTTGCCTATTTCAATGATAGTCACCAAAGAATGTGAACCAATCAGATTATGTGGCTGCCCGGCTCAGAAAGAAGTTTGGTGCAGAGTTTAATATTCTTTTACTCTGATCGCTCACCCTCTTTCTTTTAAATCTCACTTCTAACCAATCTCTCTTTTCCATTTTACCTCTTCACACACCATCACTCAATTCTTTTGATCCTTCTCCCCTCAATCACTCAGGGAATACTTCATGGGTAGGAAACACTGGTTATCGTGAATCCATGGAAGTTCTGTTAAGTCTCACACTGAATCCCATGTATTTTACTAAAAGAACATGTTGTTCAACATGCTATTGTACATGTAAGCACAAATACCACTTGTTACATGAAGAATAAAAATATTCGGAGATGTCAAAACAGAAGATGTTTGACGATGCAATTCTCCCCCTCAAACTAAAAGAGTTTGACAATTAAGCTCATATCATTTTATCATGAAGAATAATATTTTGTAGAATAAAAAACGAATGTTGTTTATATGAACAATATATAAACATATTTTCAATGAAAGCACATGAAATGACGTTTGATTCAATCAACAGTGAATACAAAGAACGTGAGTATTACCATAGAAAGATTTAACTTTTGATACATGGTAATAACAAAGTCAAATAGAATGTTCTGAACCGTTATGTGTATGAATACTTGACAAAGTATATTGACAAGATAAAACACAAGTATTTATCTTTGAAGAACACACGGTCAGATAAGCATTTAAGTATCCAAAAATCTGTTAATATCACAGATATTCTCCCCCTATGAATTTATCTAATAATAAAGCAATCATCTATGCTTAATTTATGCCTATATTGAAAAAGCAATGATCTATCACAGAAATCTATGCCTAAATTGAAAAAGCAATCATCTATGCTTAATTTTTGCATTAAGGCATAGATTTCTGTGATAGATCATTGCATTAAGCATAGATTTCTGCTTTAAGTATCCAAAAATCTTTTTCACAAGTTTGTCACCTATGAATTGACATGATCCAGAGGTGCTCTTCCGGTCTAGCTTACATCCTGCATGATCAGCATCTGTAAAGGCAGTTAGTTGAAAACGAGAATCCTTTGGATACCAAAGGCCTAGATTAGGAGAACCTTTGAGATATCTAAGGATTCGCTTAACAGCAGATAAGTGGGACTCTTTAGGATTACACTGATATCTCGCACAAAAACATGTGGCAAACATTATATCCGGGCGACTGGCAGTCAGATAAAGTAAAGAACCAATCATGCTACGATACACCTTTTGATCAACAGGTTTCCCGGAGGGATCCGCGTCTAAGAGTGTACCAGTAGCCATTGGTGTTTTCATGACTGAACTATCTGACATATTGAACTTTTTCAAAATATCGTTTATATATTTAGCTTGATTAATAAATATGCCGTCGGGTAATTGCTTTACTTGTAGACCAAGAAAGAAATTCAATTCACCCATCATCGACATCTCAAACTTTGTTTCCATTATTTTTGAAAAGTTCTTACAAAATTTCTGATTTGTCGACCCAAAAATTATGTCGTCAACATAAATCTGATTGAGAATCAAGTCCTCACCTTGCCTTTTGAGAAATAAGGTAGTATCTACTGTACCTTTCTTGAAACCAGAAGCAAGTAGAAATTTAGTGAGAGTTTCATACCAGACTCGCGGTGCTTGTTTAAGACCATACAGCGCTTTGTCTAGGACGTAGACATGATCAGGGTGATGAGGATCAACGAAGCCTTCAGGTTGAGCCACGTAAACCTCCTCATGCAAAACGTCGTTCAGGAAAGCCAACTTTACGTCCATTTGATAGACTGTAAAGTTTTTGTGCGCTGCATAGGCTAGGAAGATTCTGATGGCTTCGATCCTTGCAACTGGGGCGAATGTTTCATCATAGTCAATGCCCTCTTGTTGACAATACCCTTTGGCGACCAGTCGAGATTTGTTTCTCACGACTACTCCAGCTTCGTCTTTCTTATTTCTGAACACCCACTTTGTTCCAATAACGGATTTACCTTTAGGTAGTGGGATCAAGCGTCATACCTTGTTCCTTTCGAATTAGAGAAGCTCATCTTGCATAGCAGAAATCTAGAAGGGATCACGTAGAGCTTCAGACGCTTTCTTTGGTTCTAGGGAACTAAGGAAGCTTGAAAACATGCAGAAATTTGCTGTTGCTGATCGTGTTGTGACACCAGATTGTACGTCACCTATCACGTTTTCCAAGGGATGATCCTTAGTCCAACGATGCGTGCTTGGTAATGCTTCAACTATTTGTTGCGTATTTGACACATCATTGTTATCTTGCACGGCAGGTTGCTCCATAGATGTACTCGGGACATCTTGTACTGGTGTTTCTGATACTGAAGCTTCTGGACTAGCAGTTGAAGTGCTCAGGACTTCCTTTCCAGAAGAGATATCTGTAGAGACAGATTCAGCAATAGTAGAGTTAGAAAATAACTGTGTAGTCGTACCTGATGGAGATGAAGTTTCAGTGACTTCTTCGGAAGGTCCAGACATGTCTTCAGAAGTGATAGGGACATCCAAGCTTGTTATTGATGTGGATATGCCTTTATCAAAGTCTGCACATATATCATCAAAGGCATCAATAAACAGTAAATCTAACTCAGATGAAGTAGAGTTAGAGTTTGAAGAAGTGGATCCTTTTGTAGCTGGTTCTATTCGTGATTGAATAGAAGCTTTGTCCTTAATTACGAGTTCTGAACTGTTGTGTCCAGAAGTCCTTGTAGAATTCTCATCAAAGGAGACATTCATGCTCTCAACAACCGTCTTGGTTCGGATAATGTAAATTCGATAAGCTTTGGATGTCAGAGAGTATCCAACGAGATATCCTTCATCCGCTTTCTTATCAAATTTTGATAATCCTTGACGCTCTTTAAGAATGTAACACCTGCAACCGAAAACACGAAGAAATTTGATATTAGGTGTACGATTGTTTATTAACTCATATGCTGTTTTCTTAAATCGCTTGACCACAATGGTACGGTTCTGAGTAAAACATGTTGTAGCGACTGCCTCAGCCCAAAGATACATGGGTAGATTCGAGTAAGCAAGCATAGTACGAGCTGCTTCAACCAGAGTACGGTTCTTACGTTCAACAATGTCGTTTTGCTGTGGAGTGTAGGCTGCGGAGAAATTGTGTGAAATACCCACGGAAGTAAGATAACTCTTCAGGGTGTCATTCTTGAACTCCGTGCCATTGTCACTGTGAATGGTTCTGACTGGCAGCTGAAGACGTACTTGAATGCGCTTGATGAAAGCGATAATCAAGTCTGGTGCATCTGACTTGTTGCGAAGAAACTCGAGCCATATATACCTTGAGTAGTCATCTATCATTACCAACACGTATTTCTTTCCATTGATAAATGCGGTTCGCATTGGGCCACAAAGGTCCATATGAAGGAGTTCCAGTGCAGATGAGGTTGATGATTCATATTTGGACTTGAATGAGCTACGCTTCATTTTGCCCAACTCACATGCGGAACAGAGTGAGTCTTTTTCGAACCTCATTTCTGGTAAACCTTTGACCAGACCTTGTCTTTGTAGCTTCGCTATAAATCGGAAATTCTGATGAGACAAGCGTCGATGCCACGTCCACGATTGTGCTTTAGAAGCTTTGGCTAGTAGACATACTAGACGTGTGGCAGACAGTGTAGGAAAATCTACATAGTATAGATTTCCATGGCGCTCAGCTTTGAAGACTTCGTAACCATCGGGATCCTGTCAGGATCGAATTCTCAACAAGAATTACTTCTCAGAAACAATATCAAAGAAGTTTGCGGAATAACACTTTGATATTCAATGAAATCAACACAGTAAATATGAAGAACAAACTGTAAACTTGTATTGAATGCTTTGAAGTTACAAGATTACTCACTCAACCTCAATATTGATGAACAGGCTCACCAATACGAATTCTACTTCTCTAGAATTAGGATCTATGCCTTGAGGTTGATTTTCTCTCTAAAAGAATGAATTACAAAATTTAACTCATTATTCTAAACTATACACTATATATACTGAATACAAAGATAATTACAATAAATAAAATATCTTCAATATATCTTCCATGTATATCTCTAAGCTTCCATAATCTTCAGATTATCCAGCTGTCATTCTTTCCATCCGAATCTCTTTAGCAGCACTAACCATGATCAGCAGCATTAACTACTTCTAGCAGCATTAACTACTAAGCAGCACTAACTACTAGCAGTACTAACTAGCTAAGCAGTACTAACTTTGTTCAAGCAGCACTAACTATGACTAGCAGTATTAATAGTACTAGCAGTAGTAACACTCAGCAGTATTAACCTTTAAGTCTTCTAGCAGTAGTAACTTTGAACCAGCAGCATTAACCATACTTGAAGAATTCTTCAGTTCCCAACAATCTCCCCCTAACTTGACTTTTAGGAAGAGAAGTCAAGTTCTTCAGAATTAATCTTCAAGATGCTTTCAACACCTCTGATTCAATTTCCCAAATTTGGATCTAGGCCCAAGCTTTGATTTACAGTTCTTCTCGCCACAATCTTGGCCATCTCTGAATCCTTTGTACAAACCAGTGTAGCTTTAAGCATCCCTTCTAACTTCTCCTTGCTATGCTCATAGATTTTGTCCACCAGGTAGTATTCATGATAACAATTGTCAATAGTAATCATGTATACTCCACAGTTTTCAAACAGTATCCATTTGTTAATCTTCTTAAATATGAACTCATGCATATGATCTTTAATCCTATGGTGCACTCTTTCAGGCTCAAACATCATGCACAAGTATTCCAATGTCACTTTGAGAAGATTCTCTTCAGTACCTTTCAACACAGGTTCATAAAGTTTCATCCCAACTTTATATAGTTCTTCCATATCAGCTCTTGAACAACTTCTTATGACTTTCCCCCATGTTGAATAAGCTTCAAATGAATTATCAGCTCTCTTGATTCTGAAGAAATTCTTTCCATTGTCTCTCAGAATATCCCAGAAGATGATCTCTGGAGCTTGCATAGAGATTGGAACAGCTTTCAAAGGTTCCACTATTGTCATGTACGGATCCATACTTTCATCTGTTTGCTTAGTGACCTGCTCTGGACTTTGTACTAGCTCTGTTGGGGATGTGACTGAAGGTTCTTCTTCCTTTTCAGTTTCTTCCACCCTAGGCCTTTTCAACTGCCTTTTTGGAGCAATTGATTTCACTCTTTTTCCAGACTTGGCTTCTATACCAACATTTCCAGGTTCTTCCTTCTTCTCTTCTGCTTCTTCTTTGGAAGGTGTGGTTTCCTCAGGGAATGGTTGTTGGATGTTGAGATCATGTCTCTCTTTCATCCTTCTCTCAGCCTCCTCCCTTTGTACTGAATCCCCTTGAAGCTTGGCCATTTCCTTGTTATACAACTCTTCAATCTGAGAGAATGCCATGTGGGTAAACATCTCCCCCTTAACACCAATTGCACCTTTCAGGAAGTTTATCATTTTTCTTCTTTCCTGATTGGCCAAAAATGTCTTGGAGGGTTGTCTTTTCTGCTTTTGTTTCTGAATTGGCATCTTCTTAACTTGGAGTTTCTTGACCTGAGTTGCTGTCTGAGCTGCTTCTTTCAAACTCTTTTGGTATTCTGCATTTAACTTCTTGGCCATTATCCTTGCAAGCTCTCTATCAGTTTCTGTTTGAAATTGCTCCTCTTTTTCCATTTGCTCTTGAAGCTGCTTTGCCATCTCCTCATCCATTTCAATCTGACTCCTCTTCTTTGAAGGCTGTTCAGGTTCAATCATCTTTCCTTTTCCTTTTATATCCTCCTTCATTTTCTTCTTTTGAGGTTCTCCTTCATTGATGACCACTCCTTTGGCCTTTTGAGTAGCCTTAGGAGTGTCATTCTTTGCTTTTACTAAAGTCTCTGCTATCTCCATTTCTTCCACAGAGAGCCCTATTTCTGCTGCTTCAGTTTCTGCTGCTACTTTTACTTCAGCAGCAGTAACTGTTTCTGTTTCCATCTCTTCCTCTGTCTCCCCCTCAACTTCAGCTTTCTTTTCAACAGTTTCCCCTTCATGCTTCTCCCCCTTGTTGAAAGAATCTTGAACTTTGTCCCTCTTTTTGAGTACAAACTGTTTCCTTCTTTTCTTTTGAACCAGCCTGGTCACCATCTTCTTCAATTTTTCAATCTGGACTTGTTGTGACAGGATCACCAGCTTCATCTCCTCTATTTCTTTTCCTTGTTTCAGAACATCTAGGTTGATGTTACCCATTGCCTCCATCAATTCATCATAGTTATATCTGTCCTCACCTTCTCCAGGAGTGTTACCCCCTATTGAAGGATCATTGGATCTTTTAGTAGTGGAAGTCTTCTGCCTAGCAGAAGCACTATCCACCCCTGTGGTTTCTTGGCACCAGGGACCTTCAAATGATTGCCCATTCAAAGTTGCCATGGGGGAGGTCTTATTGATGTTACCACTTTCCTCCTCTGTGCTAGCAGGAGTAGTGGCAGCCTCATCACCCATATGCTCTACCTCCTCCTCAGAGAGCACCTCCTTTGGGTTGGGAGACACCCTTGTGGTTTCCCTTTGGATATTCTCTAGGGGAGAATTCTCCCTTAGAGGGCTTATAGGCTTAGTGGGTAATGGTACAAGAAGGGAAGGAGCCTTCTTTACCTGTTTTCTCTTGTAAGTTTGGGTGATAGGAGAGGTTGGTTTTTCAAGAAGGGACTGGGGAATTGATTTTGAGAGGGAAGGTTGGGCTTGGCTAGCAGTGGGTTGGTTTAATGGGGGCCTTGACCCTGCTGCCATACCTTCATTGGTTTGGGACACCACCATCATTGTAGAGAACAATGGGGTGTCAACTCCTTCAGAGTCCCCAGCAGATCTTCTCATATTTGAGAAAACCTTGCCTTTAGGGGGTTTAGGTACATATACCCCAACAGGTTGAGGTATATCCGTCAATTCATGAGTAATAACTTCTTGAACAAACCTGGGATACATAAAGAAGCTCTTTTTGTTTCCCATGTTTGAAACAAGATCACTGAAAATCATTTTAGAAAAATTATACTTTCTGGCAGTGGCCAAGCACACTAAAGCATAAGCAATAGTGCTGCTGAACTCACTCCATCCAGTAGTCTTTTTGGAGATACAATGCATAAGAGTATGGACAAAGAAACGCCATTGGGGTGAAAATTTTGCTTTAGAGAATTTGAAAACTCCCAATGGGCCTCCATACCCCATTCTTGTAAGATTTGAAAACAGTTCATCATTTGGGATAGAGGTTATACCAGAGGCATCGTCTAGACGTAGACTGATGCGAATAACCTCTTCAGTAACCGTTAGTGATTGATCACAGATTCTTGTCTTGATCATCTGCACACCATTCTCAACAACAATGGTTGCATTGGCCCAGAACTGCCTTTGATGCTCAATATAGATTGTAGGGGATACAATAAGAGCATGAGCAATGTGGCTTGACTTGAGGAAATCCACAATCTGATGAAACCCTGCAGCTTGCTTTGGCTTTTGTAGCATCGCAATCTCGTTGTGCTCGTCGATGAAAGTCATGGATGCCATTGATCTTAGTGAAAAGCTTGCCTGAAAACTTCGAACTTGAGAGAGAAAATGTTTTGAGCGCAAGAGAACAGTATGCAAAGAGTCGTTATGAACTTTTAGGCGGGTAAAGAATATTTATAGTATTCGGAATATAAGCAGTATTAACTACTAGCAGTATTAACTAACTAGCAGTATTAACTACTAGCAGTATTAACTACTAGCAGTATTAACTGAAAGCAGTATTAACCACTAGCAGTATTAACTGAAAGCAGTATTAACCACTAGCAGTATTAACTGAAAGCAGTATTAACCACTAGCAGTATTAACTGAAAGCAGTATTAACCACTAGCAGTATTATCTGAAAGCAGTATTAACCACTAGCAGTATTAATTGAAAACAGTATTAACCACTAGCAGTATTAACTGAAAGCAGTATTAACCACTAGCAGTATTAACTACTAGCAGTATTAACTAACTAGCAGTATTAACTACTAGCAGTATTAACTACTAGCAGTATTAACTGAAAGCAGTATTAACCACTAGCAGTATTAACTGAAAGCAGTATTAACCACTAGCAGTATTAACTGAAAGCAGTATTAACCACTAGCAGTATTAACTGAAAGCAGTATTAACCACTAGCAGTATTATCTGAAAGCAGTATTAACCACTAGCAGTATTAATTGAAAGCAGTATTAACCACTAGCAGTATTAACTGAAAGCAGTATTAACCACTAGCAGTATTAACTGAAAGCAGTATTAACCACTAGCAGTATTAACTAACTAGCTCCTTTTAAACTTGCTAAACACTGAGTACTGCTATGCATATCCTGAAACAGAAGATTAGTAACTCCAAGAATAATATACAGATATAAAACCACTTTTTGAGAAGGGGATTATTCAGAGTCGATCATTCCCACACTTGTTACCAAGAAAGTGAATCTACCCACATCAAAAGCTTTAGTAAATAGATCAGCAAACTGATTATCAGTGTGAACTTTGACAACTTGAATAAGTTTCTTTTCATTACAATCTCTTATAAAGTGATACCTGATCTCAATGTGCTTTGTTTTTTAGTGCTTGACTGGATTATTCACAATGCTAATAGCACTGCTGTTGTCAATAAAGATTGGAGTGTGTAGAAAGGTTACCCCATAATCCAACATTTGATTCTGAATCCATAAGACTTGAGAACAGCAACTTGCAGCTGCTATGTACTCTGCCTCTGTTGTAGATGTGGATACTGTGGTTTGTTTCTTGCACTGCCATGAGACTAGTCTAGCACCCAAAAACTGACATCCTCCAGAAGTAGATTTTCTGTCCAAGTTTGCCCCACCTAGATCACTGTCTGAGTATGCTATTAGGTCAAAAGGTGAGTTATGAGGATACCAAAGTCCCAATCTGGGTTGCCCTTTGAGATATCTGAATATCCTCTTAACAGCTTGAAAGTGAGATTGCTTTGGCCTAACTTGAAATCTTGCACATACACAGACTGGAAACATTATATCTGGCCTTGATGCTGTGAGATACATGAGAGAGCCAATCATGGATCTATAATGATGCACATCCATATCCTCCCCCTCAAGATCTGTTGTGATCTGCTTGTGTGTTTCCATAGGTGTGCTGGCAGGTTTTGATTCTGAGAAACCAAACTTGGTTAGAATATCCTGCACATACTTGGATTGACAGATGAAAATGCCATCTGACTTCTGTTGAACTTGGAGTCCAAGGAAGAAAGTAAGTTCCCCCATGGAACTCATTTTGAACCTTTGATGCATTAAATCCTCAAATTCCTTGCACATGTTGTTTCTTGTAGATCCAAAGATAATGTCATCAACATAGATTTGGACCAGCAAGATATCCTTCTTCTTTCTCTTGATAAATAGAGTCTTATCAATGACTCCTCTTTCAAAGTCATTTTCCAAGAGATAGGATGACAGAGTGTCATACCATGCTCTTGGGGCTTGATGTAGTCCATAAAGTGCTTTCTTTATTTTGTATACCCTGTCTGGATAGCTTGGGTTTTCAAACCCTTGTGGTTGACAGACATATACTTCTTCTTCAATTGACCCATAGAGAAAGACACTCTTTACATCCATTTGATAGACTTTGAAGTTCATGTAAGAAGCATAGGCTAGGAATAGTCTGATTGCTTCTATTCTAGCCACAGGTGCAAACACTTCTTCATAATCTATACCCTCTTCTTGAGTATATCCCTGAGCTACCAGCCTTGCTTTGTTCCTTATGACAATACCTCTTTCATCTCTCTTGTTTCTGAAAATCCACTTTGTGCCAATTGCTCTGTGACCTTTAGGAAGGTCTACTAGATCCCATACATCTTGTAGCTTGAACTGTAACAGTTCCTCTTGCATTGCTTCTATCCAGCTAGATTCTTTCATAGCATCATGTGCCTTTTTAGGCTCAAGCTGTGATAGAAAACAAGAAAGCACTGTATGCTGTTGATCTTGCATTTCCTGAAGCCTGCTTTGATGTCTAGTCATCATAGGAGAAGAGATATCTCCTATTACCAGCTGTGGAGGATGATTCTTTTGAACTCTGGTGTTATGACTAGGTTCTTCATTCAGTCCAGCCTCAAGATTAGATTCATGCAACTCAACTGAAATGTTTTCAGATGCCACTTCATTATTTTCTTGAGTCTCCTCATCTCTAGTGTCTTTTTCACTCTGACTTGGTCCAGTAAATGATTCCTTTTCACAGTCTTCAACAGAATTTACTGTGGGTATGGGAAAAATCACAGATTTAGATATACTTTCTTGAACTTGTGTGATCCCTGATCCTCCACTTCCTGTTCCTGTATACTCATTACTGAAACCAAAAGAGTTAGTTAGTGAATCAATGTCAAATAGCCACTGAGGTCCAGACCCAACTGGATTTGGTGTGTTCTCATTGCATTTGACATTGTCACTTTCTTCAATTAATCTAGAAGAAGAGTTAAAAACTCTGTAGGCCTTACTCTGAGATGAATATCCAACAAGAAATCCATCATCTGCTTTGCTATCAAACTTACCTAAGTGAGATTTAGTATTTAGAATTGTACAATGACACCCAAAAGGTTTGAAGAAACCAATAAAAGGTTTTCTTTTATTTAAAAGCTCATATGGGGTCTTGTTCTTTTGCTTGACCACTAGAACTCTGTTTTGGACATAACAAGCAGTATTAACTGCTTCAGCCCAGAAGGTAATTGGCAATTTTGAATCAGCCAACAGAGATCTAGCAGCCTCTATTAGTGTTCTATTTCTCCTTTCAGCAACACCATTCTGTTGAGGAGTCCTAGGAGCACTATATTGCCTCTCAATACCTTTTTCTTCACAAAAGGTGTTTAGATCATGATTTTTAAACTCAGTTCCATTATCTGATCTAATGACTTTTACTCTTTGATTAGTTTGGTTTTCAATTCTTAGAATAAAGGATTTGATAAGACCACTTGTTTCATCCTTAGTCCTTAGAAAATATACCCAAGTAAATCTGGAGTAATCATCAACAATAACCAAGCAGTAAGATTTCTTGCCTATACTCATAACATTTGTAGGACCAAACAGATCCAAATGCAGTAACTGGAGACAAGAAGAAACAGAATTTAACTCTTTGGTCTTATGAGAAGTTTTGTGTTGTTTGCCTTTAAGACAAGCAACACAATGATCATCACATGAAAAGACTTTTGAAGGTAAACCTCTTACAAGGTTATTTTTAACAAGATTGTTCATAGTCTTGAAATTCATGTGACACATCCTTCTGTGCCATAGAGAGGATTCATCTACAGAAGCTTTTGAAACAAGACAATTTAGAGATGAATCACTATCAACATTGTCCATATCAAGACAGTAAACATTGTCCTTTCATGGAGTTCTAAGTAGTATCATGCTTTCATCAACTACCTTGAACCCTGGAGCAAGAATCATACACTCAGTATTAGTAAATAATATACTATGTTGTTTGTCACAAACCTGTGATACACTTAACAGGTTGTACTTTAATTGATCAACATAGTAGACATCCTGAAATGTCATCTTACCTTTGGTGACATTACCTTTTCCACTTATCTTACCACCAGTAAGATTGTCTCCAAATGCAACATGTCCTCCATTGATATGCTTGAAATCCTGAAGGCATGACATGTTGCCTGTCATGTGCCTAGAGCAACCACTATCAACATGCCAAATGCTCTTTCCCTTGAGTTGTTGGTTGCCCTGCACATTAGATAAATCAATTAGTATGAAATAGGAACCCAAGCCAAAGTGGTCTTGGGTACCCCTTTCTCATCAAAATACTTGCATTCTTTCTCGACAATATTTTTGAACTTTAACTCCTCATTCTTGGAGTACTTTGTTACAATAATAGGCTTGGAAATATGTTTGCTAGAATCAGTACTAGTTTTAGAAGTACTAACTGCCTTGGCAGCACTTGCATGCTTAGCAGTACTAACCTTGTTAGCAGTAGTAACTGTGTTAGCAGCAGTAACTGTGTTGGCAGTATTAACTTTTGAAGAGGTATTAACAGTATTAGCAGCATTAATATTTTCAGCAGTACTAACACTGTTAGCAGTAGTAACTGTGTTAGCAGTACTAATATTGTTAGCAGTACTAACACTGTTAGTACTTCTAGGTACCCACATTTTGACACTTTCTTTTAAAATCTTTTTCTTTAAAGTGCCTTCACTTTCAACAGATTTCTTTATCACATGTTTCTTTCCAGCCTTCCTATAACCAACAGATTTTTGCACAAATCTTTGAAAGTTCATCTGTTGGTTAATAGGGTTAAAGTAACAATACTTAGCCAAATGATTCAACTTGCCACATATAAAACAAGGTTTTGGTCTATTGATTTTATTCAGATCAACTCCTTGTTTCTGAGCCCATTGATTATTCCAGTTTCTTTGATTTCCTCTTTTTAAACCAGAATTTAGGCTCTTGGCTTTATTGCAATCACACTGTTTACAAGATCCAGGATTCATAACTGTGGTTTGTTTGTAATGGACCTTGTTATCATTTCCTTTAGTCTTCTCTATCTCTTTGGACTTGACCCAGATTTTCCCACATCCCTCATTGGTGATAATATTGTTTTCTAATGGTATCTTTTTACTCACATTATTATCCCTGTTCTCACTGGCTCCTTTCTTAGTCAAATCCTTAACTACTACCTCATCCAAAGGATCTATCTTAAAAGCTTCTTCAGACAAGTCCTTTTTCTCCTTAGTTTCTAACAAGTCTGATGTAGGAGAAATATAGTTATTATTGTAAGGAGGGGGTGTATTGTTGTATCCAATACCAGGCTTCATTTTATCATGTATCTGAGCCTTTAGAAGAGAGTCCATTGCTTTTGAAGCATAGGAAAACTTGTCTATGTCAAGCTTAACTTTTGACAGTTCCTCTTTCAGTCTATCATTCTCTTCTAAGAACTTAGACAGTTTGGTTTCTAACTCATTCTTTTCCCACTTCCAATAGTTTGTGTCATAAGAGTGTTGAAGTTCATTAGCTTGAAAGCCTTTGATTTGCTCTTCAAATCTCTCTACTATTAACACATAATCTCTTCTGTCTTTTTCTAATCTTTTGAGGTCATCACACATACTTTGATTGTGATCCCTGTATCTTGTAACAGTGTCAATGCAAGATTTAGTGCAAAGATTAGAACTTACCTCAGTAGGGAGATCAGACACTTCTGCCATAAGAGCTTGGTTCTGAATGGCTTCTTCAGCTTGATCACTCCAGTCAAATCCCATTCCTTGTTGAGAAACAAGGGCTTGAGCAGGATTCTTGTTCTGATTGTATCCTCCATTCTGAGCTTGTTGGTGGTTATTGTTTGGAACAGCACTCCTGCATTCTCTAGCAAAGTATCCTTTCTTGTGACACTTATAACATTCCACCTTGGTTTTGTCAAAACCAGCTCCATCTTCTCTTCTTTGAGAGAAGTTATTTCTTCCAGTTCTTTTAATGAACTTTTTCACCCTCATGGATAACATGGCCATCTGCCATTTAATATCCATCTCCTCCAGATCATCAGGGTGAATTTGATCAAGATCATCATTAATCAGAGAATTGCTGCTATGACTGGACAAAAAGGCTTCAAATATAGTTTCAGTGCCTTTTTCTGAACTTACTCCACTTGCAGTACTAACTGCTTCAGGGTTGGCAGTAGTATCAGTGGATGCTGAAAGAAGTGCAGCATTGTGAATATAACCAGAGGGCTTCTTCTTGATTTCTACCTCAGTTTCAAAAACTCTTAGATCATTGTATAGATCATCAAGTTCTTTCTCTTCCAGATTGTCACTCTGTCTATATGAGACAGTGTACATAGTCCATTCATCCCCAAGAGATCTGAGGAACTTTCTGTTGATATCATCTTGTTCCATCTTCACCCCTACAGTAGCCAGTTCACCAATGAGTTTATTGAACCTGTCAAAAGTTTGAGTCATAGACTCATTCTTTGTGGAAGTGAAGTTCTCATACTGCTGCTTTAGAACATCTCTTTGATTTCTTTTGATGCTCTTAGTTCCAGCAAATCTTTTCTCTAGAGCATTCCAGAGAATCTGAGCATCAGTGCAGTTGCAAAATTGATGCTGATATTCATTGGGAATGGCCAAGAGCAGAGTGCTCAAAGCCTTCATCTCTGTCTGTCTGATCTTCCTCTCACCATCTGTCTTTGGTGGAGGTCTTTTCCCATCTGGTCCTATCCTTCCAGCTTCAGAAGGACCATTCTCAATGATATCCCACATTGAGTAGTCAGTGAGAAGAATATATTGTCTGATTCTGATCTTCCACATGTCAAACTCACTTGGTTTGAGCATTGGAACCTTAGAAACCAAAGTACTGCTTGATTCTGTAAGATTTTCCATGATGAATAACTGTTTCTGAGAGAGTTAGGCTTTGATACCACTTGTCAGGATCGAATTCTCAACAAGAATTAATTCTCAGAAACAATATCAAAGAAGTTTGCGGAATAACACTTTGATATTCAATGAAATCAACACAGTAAATATGAAGAACAAACTGTAAACTTGTATTGAATGCTTTGAAGTTACAAGATTACTCACTCAACCTCAATATTGATGAACAGGCTCACCAATACGAATTCTACTTCTCTAGAATTAGGATCTATGCCTTGAGGTTGATTTTCTCTCTAAAAGAATGAATTACAAAAGTTAACTCATTATTCTAAACTATACACTATATATACTGAATACAAAGATAATTACAATAAATAAAATATCTTCAATATATCTTCCATGTATATCTCTAAGCTTCCATAATCTTCAGATTATCCAGCTGTCATTCCTTCCATCCGAATCTCTTTAGCAGCACTAACCATGATCAGCAGCATTAACTACTTCTAGCAGTATTAACTACTAAGCAGCACTAACTACTAGCAGTACTAACTAGCTAAGCAGTACTAACTTTGTTCAAGCAGCACTAACTATGACTAGCAGTATTAATAGTACTAGCAGTAGTAACACTCAGCAGTATTAACCTTTAAGTCTTCTAGCAGTAGTAACTTTGAACCAGCAGCATTAACCATACTTGAAGAATTCTTCAGTTCCCAACAAATCCTCTAGATAGCATTGAGTAGTTGTGAAGCGGACTTGATATTTCATGTCACGGAAGTGACTGGTGCTGAATAAGTTATGATCAAGTCCTTCTACATATAACACTTTCTGAATCTTCACTACTCCATTATCTAGCATGCCATATCCTTTGACTTTTCCTTCTGCTTCAAAATTTGCAAAACGAACTGCTCTGGCAGGCTCCTCCACATAATTATGTAGGAGGTGCTTGAATCCTGTCATGTGGCGTGAACATCCGGAATCTATCACCCACAGTCGACAGGCCTACACAAAAACAATTAGTTTTGCTTAGGTACCCATATCAGAATGGGTCCTTCGCTGTTAGCTTTAAGCAATTCAGAAATATCATCTGGTTTGACTTTCACTCTCCATTCATAACGTGGTTTTGGAACCCATTTCCAAACCATCTTAACATTTATTTCCTGAAAGTGCTTTTTAGAAGTAGGATTGGCAACCTTAGCTCGATACACTTTGGGTTGTGCAGAAGAATTAGAAATAGAATTAGACTTAAAGTTCAGTTTAGCTTTTATCTTATTCTGTTTGGACTTTGGAGGGGAGTAGTATGTGAATGAGTTATCCCAACAGTGTTTGCAATATAGATTCTTTCGAGCAAAAAAATAATAATCAAGTAACATACCAATTGTTATCCCAGTTTAATCTAGTTGATTAACAATCAAGTAATCAAGCAACACAATAATAATCAAGAGATATATAAATCAGAGTAACATACCAATCCCTTAACTGAAAGTTTTTTTTTCAGAGTTTAAGAAAAAACAGAAAAAATAAGGCACTGAAGTGCGGGTTCTAATCCGATGTGATTAGAAGCCATATTCTGTTGAGGTACGGGTTCTAAGCTGATTTACTTAGAAGCCTTCTTTTTGACAATTAAGTCCGGGTTTTGAACTGTTTTGTTCAAAAGCCATTGTTCTTCCTCCCCCTTAAACATTGGGTGCCTGCAACACAGATTTAGCTTTTGGTACCCACTGGTATTTGGGTCCTAACGGGTTAGTTGCAGTTCTAGTAGGAGATATGAAGTAAGAACCATACCAGTTATTCACATAATCTTTTCTTACAAAATCACTTGAGCCGCAGTAGGAACAACTAACTTTCTTTTGTGCTAACCTGAACAATTGATTGATTGTGTAAACCAGATTAGGTTTGCCAAAAGTTTTACCTTTTGTAGCATTGTTCCTTTTAGCATTTGATGTATGCACATATGATTTGTCTTTCTTCTTTTCCTCTTGAGATCCTTTAACTTTCCAGATCCAGTTTCCTTTTTCTTTCTCATCATGCCTTCTCTAGAAGCTTTTCTTATGAGACTTAGTCTTCTTGAAGTTACCTGAACCATCAACATTTTTGTCATAGAAAAGGTTAGAAGGACGAATCTGATCAGTAGATTTAGAAGTAAGACAGTCATCTAAATCATAGAAAGGATTATAGAAAACATTTGAAAAATGTGAACTTGAAGCTGTTTTTAATGAACTATCTGAATCAGCTAGATCATCTCTTGGTGATTGAGCTATTGACTCTGGCGTTTTGTGCTCAGTCAGCTTCACCTTGAATACGATCTCTTCAAGTTCCTTTATCTTTAAGACAAACTGTTTCTTTCCTTTTCAATCAGATCAAACTTCTTATGCAACTCAGATTTTGCATTCTTCTCCTTCAAGATGTTTGTTGACAATTCAGATAGCTTTCCTGTCAGCTTGGCTATCTCGGTCTCAAATATTTTCTTTTCTTCAGAAAAGTCTATATTTGTATCCTTTAGCTCAGCTTTCTTCTTCTCATTCTCAGCCTTTTCTCTCTCTAGAATGATAACCTTCTCAAAGTCTGAAACTTGTTGATAAAGTTTAACACATCTAAGCTCTAAAGATTTCTTTTCTTCGAAGGCTTTTCTGGAGAAATCAGAGAATTTCTTGGCAAAGTCTTTTCTTTCTTTCTCTATCTTCAGCAATTCATCTTGAGCTATTGTATTGTCTCTGTCTTGGGTTGCCTTTTCTTTCATCGTTTTAATCTCAACCTCAAGACTGAGAACTTTATCTTTTAAAGAGTCTCTTTCAGCAAAGATTCGAGAGTTTGACTTTCTAATCTCTTCAGATGTCTCGCGAGCAATGTTTGCTCTTCTTCTAAGCTCATCAAGCTCTTTTTGCATTATCTCCTTCTTAGACCATGTAGAGCTGGATTCAGATCTTTTCAACTTTGCTTGAAGATCTAAGATCTCTTTTTCTTTAGACGCAATTATTCCTGCAAGATCAATTATAGAATCAGAATCTTTTGAATTTTATTTTAAAGCATTGATCTGAATAAGAAGAGAAGAGTTCTGAATCTTTAGATTTTCAATCTCAGCTTCAAGAGGTAACATCTCGGATTTGAGCTTTGTAATTTCCCTCTCGCAATCATCAGCCCTGTCTGTATATCTTGACAACTGTCTAGCAAGATGTTTAGCCTTTTCTTTTACTTCAGAAAGAGTCATGTTGCTAAAATCAAGGTTGTATCCTGCAGACATATTTAGCTGATACGACATCCTAGCTGTATGGTTAGTAATCAAACTTTTCTGTACCAAAAGAATCAACTAGATGAGATCGTTAGAATCAAGAATTAGATAAAAACTACACTCAAAAAATTTCAGAAAAATAAATTTCCAAAAATAATCAAATGCAGAATTCTCAAAAAAAATATAAAACTCAAATGGATCAAACAGTATTAATCTCAGAAATTAATCACAGAAAATCTGGCGCAACAGTGAGATAATTGCTAAGGGCAGAGAAGCTTTGCGCGAATAGGCAGTAGCGCAAACGTGAGGTATGCGCGAGTAATGGGTCGCGCAAAGTTGAGTTTCGCGCGAGTAAGAAGTGGCGCAAAAGAAAGAATTTTTTTTTTCCCGACCGGGGGTACCGTTCACCGGTACTATTCATCGACCGGGAAAAAAAAAATTTTGACCGGTAAAATGCTTCGACCGGTAAAGTGCTCGACCGGTAAAGTTATTCGACCGGTAAGTTGCTATGACCGGTAAAGGTATGGATCGATAGTGATGTTCGACCGATAAGAATTTTGAGTGGGTCGACCGATAAACTGTATGACCGATAAAACTATTCGACCGGTATGTTCTTGAATCAGCCCAGAATGTCGATAAACAACTCAGATAATCAACCCAGAAATCAATACAGACTCAAAATCAGATGCAAAAATCAGTCCTTTGTACTCAGAAACATGTATCGAACACAACCCAATCAATAACAAAGATTAAAATTAACTTTTATACTCTAATTTGATGAGCACAGTGTCAATATTCATACAAACCCAGAAAACACGAAATCACAAATTCAATCACTTTATTAATTCTCAATGCAATTAATCAATCAGATACTTTTCAATAGAATAAAACTCACTTAATCAGATCAATCTTAATAATAAAAACTCACATATTCATGAAATCAGATGAACAAAAAAAAAATTCAATGAACAGTGATTTCGCGATGAACAGTAATCTGTGAATAGTATCTTCGAATTTTTTTTTTTTTTTTTTTGATTCTTTAGGCTCTGATACCAATTGTTATCCCAGTTTAATCTAGTTGATTAACAATCGCAGAACACAATAATAATCAAGAGATATAAAGATTAACAAAACATACCAATCCCTTGAATAAACAATGAAACCTTGAGTGTTCTTGATACCCTTGAATACAGAGAAAATAGGATTGCCTCTCTAATATGAAAATTGTATAATGAAAGGTTAACCCTAAAAACTAATTAACCAAAACTATAAATACCCAGGCTTTTAGGCTTAATGGGCTTTTGGGCTTGAGGCCCAATAACTAATAACTATTTACTTATTACATAATAAACCCTCTAAATAACTTTGACACAATTGCAGTTTAAACCCTGAACTTTAACTTTAATCTTGAATACAATTATTTGATCCAACATAACCTTTTGTTGAAAAGTTTGACCAAATCATTGTGGACACGAAAGCATCCAATTTTGCCGACATCAGTTTCATTGTGCATATGTAAGGCATGCTCTTTAGAAGCACAACCCAATGACCCTATGTTGTGTATCCAGAACTTTCTCCCATCGGACCCGTATAAATTTGTAACACCCTAAAAATAGGGATAACAAAATTTCCAAAAATGGAAATACGGTATATAAATTTGCCATAGCAAGAGCCTCCCAAAAATGGGGAAATATTTAAACCTGTTTAATTACAGTTGTAATATAACGGGGAATAGACAACAACCAACTAATCTAGTTTCTAAACTAGAAAGAAGATTACAAAAAGGGTGTCATCTATAGACCCAAACGTCTTCACAAAAAGTGTGTCCAAGTGCACCTTCCCCAAGATCTCACCCACGTGCAACTATACCTGCTTAGAAGCGGCACCACTAAAACCTGAGATACACATCGAAACCAAACAAGTGTTAGGACAAAAAGCCTAGTGTTGGGTCTGAAATATGCCAAGGATGGTTACTACTTCTAGTTCAACATGGTTACTACTTCTAGTTCAACATGGTTACTACTTCTAGTTCAACATGGTTAATACTTCTGAAGTTAATATTCAACACGGTTACTACTTCTGTGGTTAATGTTGCTAGTTCTAGTTAATGCTGCTAGAAGAAAACAGTTAATACTTCTAGTTGTTAATACTTCTAGTTAGTACTTCTGATATTAATGCTTCTAGTTAATGCTGCTAGAAGAAAACAGTTAATACTTCTAGTTGTTAATACTTCTAGTTAGTACTTCTGTTATTAATGCTGCTAGTTGATGGTTAATGTTGCTCAACAAGATTAGTACTGCTAGTTCAAAGTTAGTACTGCTTGAAGAGATTAATGCTGCTGAGCATGGTTAGTACTGCTAGAGTTAATACTGCTCAGAGTATTAATGCTGCTTATGATTAATACTGCTTATAAGATGGAGATCTGCATGAAAGGATAATAGCTGGATAATCTGAAGATATACATGGAAGCTTAGAGATATACATGGAAGCTTAGAGATATACATGGAAGCTTAGAGATATACATGGAAGCTTGAAGATAATGATGGAAGATATACTGAAGATATTTTATTTATTGTAATTATCTTTTTATTCAGTATATGTATAGATTTGATAGAATAGTTTAGATAGAGATTAATTTATTCATTCTAAGTTTTTCTTTTAGAGAGAAAATCAACCTCAAGGCATAGATCCTAATTCTAGAGAAGTAGAATTTGTATTGGTGAGCCTGTTCATCAATATTGAGGTTGAGTGAGTAATCTTGTAACTTCAAAGCATTCAATAAAAGCTTACAGTTTGTTATTCATATTTTCTGTGTTGATTTACTGTTTCATAGAATATCAAAGTGTTATTCCGCAAACTTCTTTGATATTGTTTCTGAGAATTAATTCTTGTTGAGAATTCGATCCTGACAAGTGGTATCAGAGCTAGTATTCTCAGAAACCTGCAATCATCATTCTTCCTTGAAATCAGAAATCATCAATGGCTAAAGTTTCAGATTCTTCAAGCACAGAAATCCCCACAGAGGTAATGTCTAATCTTTGCTCTAAAACTTGTATGGAAACTGTTAAAAGGTACAGGGATCACAACCAGACAATGAGTGATGACCTTAAAAGATTAGAGAGAGATATAAAAGACTATATAAGAATTGTTGAGAGTTTTGAGGAACAGATCAAAGTTTTCCAAGCCAATGAACTTCAACATTCTTATGATACAAATTACTGGAAGTGGGAGAAGAATGACCTAGAACTTCAGCTGAAAAAGTCTAAAGAGGAGAATGAGAAGATAAAGAGTGAGTTTGAGAAAGCCAAGCTGGATATTGAGAAATTTTCCAATGCTTCTAAAGCAATGGACTCTTTGCTCCAAACTCAAATCCATGACAAACTTAGAAGAGGAATAGGCTATAACACCACACCACCACCATACAACAACAATTACATTCCTCCTATATCAAACTTACTAGAGACCAAGGATAGGAAGGAATTGCCTGTTGGAGCCACTAAGGTAGATCCTTTAGACAAAGTGGTGGTTGAAACAGACTCTGAAGAAGAGAACTCTAGTGAAAAGAGTAATGAGAACACTGTGAGTGGTGAGATTCCTCTAGAAAATAACATTATCACCAATGAGGGATGTGGAAAGGCTTGGATCAAGTCTAAGGACATAGAAAAGACTGAGGGAAAGTCTGAGAAGGTCCATTATAAGCAAACCACAGTTGTGAATCCTGTCCCTTGTAAACAGTGTTCTTGCAATAAATCTGAGCCCCAAAAACATGATAAACCAAGGGGAAATCAGAGAAACTGGAATAATCAGTGGGCACAAAAACAAGGGGTTGATTTGAGTAAAATCAATAGACCAAAATCTTGTTTTATCTGTGGCAAATTGAATCATCTTGCCAAACACTGTTATTTCAACCCTATCAACCAAAGAGTCACTTTTCAAAGAAAACCACAAAACTCTTTTGGTTATAGGAATAAAAGAAGGAATCAATTGGCTGAGAAAAGAGCACCTTTAAAGTCTCATGCTCAGAACAAGTTTGCTAATATAAAGAAAAATGCTCCAGATAAGCCAAGGAGTAATTTAAAGACAAAGAAAGCAAACAACTTTGTTCAAGTTTGGGTTCCAATTGTAAAGAAACCTGTTAGTACTGCTATCCCAGATAGTACTGCTAACAGAAATAGTGCTGCTGCAACCAATACTACTGCTAACAAGGATAGTGCTTCTACTAGTATTAATGTTGCAAAGCCTATAATCTTGACAAAGTATTCCAGCCATGAGATTCCTAAACAACTCATCCAGACCAAACTGACAGATTATATAAATGAGAAAGGACAACCCAAGACCACTTTGGCTTGGGTTCCCTCAAAGACTAACTGATTTATCAAGTGTGCAGGGCAATCAAAAGCTCAAGAGGAAGAGCATTTGGAATGAAGATTAATACTGCTTATATGATGAAGATTCGTATGAAAGGATATACATGGAAGCTTAGAGATATACATAGAAGATATACTGAAGATATTTTATTTATTGTAATTATCTTTGTATTCAGTATATATATTGTATTGTTTAGAATAGTTAGATAACTTTTGTTTTTCATTCTTTTAGAGAGAAAATCAACCTCAAGGCATAGATCCTAATTCTAGAGAAGTAGAATTCGTATTGGTGAGCCTGTTCATCAATATTGAGGTTGAGTGAGTAATCTTGTAACTTCAAAGCATTCAATACAAGTTTACAGTTTGTTAATTATATTCTGTTTTGATTTCCTGTCTGATTAAATATCAAAGTGTTATTCCGCAAACTTCTTTGATATTGTTTCTGAGAATTAGTTCTTGTTGAGAATTCGATCCTGACAAGTGGTATCAGAGCAGATGATGGATTTCTTGTGGGATATTCATCTCAGAGTAAGGCCTACAGAATATTTAACTCTTCTTCTAGAATAATTGAAGAAAGTGACAATGTCAAATGCAATGAGAGCACACCAAATCCTGTTGGATCTGGACCTCAGTGGCTATTTGACATTGATTCACTAACTAATTCTTTTGGTTTCAGTAGTGATGATTCTACAGGAACAGGATGTGGAGGATCAGGGATCACACAAGTCTCAGAAAGTATATCTAAATCTGTGATATTTCCCATACCCACAGTGAATTCTGTTGAAGACTGTGAAAAGGAATCATTTACTGGACCAAATCAGAATGAAGATAATGATTGCTCTTGGCACATAACAAGGAACATGGATTGCCTTCAATTTCTTTAAAAGATTTGATGGAGGACATGTTACTTTTGATCCAGCAGAAGGTAAGAAAAGTGAAAAAGGTTACTAATACTGAAAGGTAGTTAGTACTTCTAGTTCAGTGAATACTGTCAGACTGTGTTAATGTTGCTGGTATGTGTTACTACTGCCAGTCTGTGTTAATGTTGCTGATAAGTGCTACTACTGCTAATGTAAGTTTTCTATACCTAAAAATGATCTTCATTGATTTTATGTCAAACCTGGATATCAATCAAAAAGCTTTTATCTGTATCCAAAGTTTGTACAAGAAGTACTTAATAATGAATTGACGGACATACTTCACTTTGATGAGGTATATGTACCTAAACCCCCTAAAGGCAAGGTTTTCTCAAACATGAGAAGATCTGCTAGGGACTCTGAAGGAGTTGACACCCCATTGTTCTCTACAATGATGGTGGTGTCCCACACTGAAGAAGGTATGGCAGCAGGGTCAAGGCCCTCATTAGACATTCCCACTGCTAGCCAATCCCAACCTTCCCACTCTATATCTATCCCACAGTCTCTACTTCATAAGCCAAGTTCACCAATAAAACAGATAAAGAAAACAGGTAAAGAAGGCTCCTTCCCTTCTTGTACCTTCACCCACTAAGCCTTTAAGCCCTCTAAGGGAGGATTCTCCTTTAGAGAATATCCAAAGGGAAACCATAGAGGTGTCTCCCAACCTCAAGAAGGTGCTCAATAAGGAGATGCAAGAGCATATGGGTTGTAAGGCTCACACTACTGACTTTGCACAAAGTGCATGACAGGACAGTGTGAACATATCTAAGACCTTCCCCATGGCAACTTTAGATGAGTAATTATCTAAAGGTCCCAGGTGCCAAGAAACCAAGGGAGTAGAAGGTGCTTTTGCTAGGCAGAAGATCTCTACTAAAAGATCCAAGGATCCTTCAAAGGTGGTAAACACACCTAAAGGAGGTGAGGACAGTTTAACTACAAAGAATTGATGGATACACTTGGTACAATTAGTCTGAAAGTTCACAATCAAATTATGGAGATAAAAGAGATGAAAAGGAGCACAGATCATGATTATTTCAAAAAGGGGGAGACTTAAACAACTGAACTTGAGAAGACATGAGAAGGAGAATCAAGTTGATATGAAATCTTATTTTGAGGGGGAGATAAGTGAAGAAGCTGAAATAAAGCATTAACTACAGCAGAAACAGAAAAGAAGATAACAGCAGAAACTGAATCAAGAAGAACTAGAAGTTGCAGAAAGTTTTGAAATTATCATAAAGACCCTATGCTGAAGAACTTAACTTCTCAGTTTTGAAAAGTTAAGTTAGGGGAGATTGTTGGGTCTGAAATATGCCAAGGATGGTTACTACTTCTAGTTCAACATGGTTACTACTTCTAGTTCAACATGGTTACTACTTCTAGTTCAACATGGTTAATACTTCTGAAGTTAATATTCAACACGGTTACTACTTCTGTGGTTAATGTTGCTAGTTCTAGTTAATGCTGCTAGAAGAAAACAGTTAATACTTCTAGTTGTTAATACTTCTAGTTAGTACTTCTGATATTAATGCTTCTAGTTAATGCTGCTAGAAGAAAACAGTTAATACTTCTAGTTGTTAATACTTCTAGTTAGTACTTCTGTTATTAATGCTGCTAGTTGATGGTTAATGTTGCTCAACAAGATTAGTACTGCTAGTTCAAAGTTAGTACTGCTTGAAGAGATTAATGCTGCTGAGCATGGTTAGTACTGCTAGAGTTAATACTGCTCAGAGTATTAATGCTGCTTATGATTAATACTGCTTATAAGATGGAGATCTGCATGAAAGGATAACAGCTGGATAATCTGAAGATATACATGGAAGCTTAGAGATATACATGGAAGCTTAGAGATATACATGGAAGCTTGAAGATAATGATGGAAGATATACTGAAGATATTTTATTTATTGTAATTATCTTTTTATTCAGTATATGTATAGATTTGATAGAATAGTTTAGATAGAGATTAATTTATTCATTCTAAGTTTTTCTTTTAGAGAGAAAATCAACCTCAAGGCATAGATCCTAATTCTAGAGAAGTAGAATTTGTATTGGTGAGCCTGTTCATCAATATTGAGGTTGAGTGAGTAATCTTGTAACTTCAAAGCATTCAATAAAAGCTTACAGTTTGTTATTCATATTTTCTGTGTTGATTTACTGTTTCATAGAATATCAAAGTGTTATTCCGCAAACTTCTTTGATATTGTTTCTGAGAACTAATTCTTGTTGAGAATTCGATCCTGACACCTAGTGAGTTTGTACAAGAAATAGCATGTAAATCCAATTACAATTCTTATCAGCAGTTAACCAAAATTCATTAAATGTGGAGTCAAGAGAGGAGACTCATAGCACCAATCAAGTTCAACCTAAAGAGTCGATATACCTTGATGCCAACTACCACGAGTGACATCCGAAAGGCCTGGCACATCCGAGGACTACAACCATGGCATTACCACGAATGGCAGAGGTCTAGGTACATACCATTACGGTGGCACCCAAGGCTACATCCTCCTAGTGTCTACTGACTTGGTTCGTCCAACATAATTTATAGTAAGTCCTAAGGCACATTGTGAACAAGAATATTCTCAATACCAACCATGTGTACAATATTTCTATCCCAATCAATATAATGCCCATAACAAGACTAGTATGACCACAATTTTAACCATGTAGTTGTGATTCCACCAAATGGTGTCTCAAGTAAGAACTCATCTCAATAACAAGATATGTATTCCATCAAGTCATAGTAAGTTACATACAAACATCTATTCAAAAGGACAACCCCAAGAACTTAAGCATTAAGAATGAACATTTCAAGTTAAGATGCAAGATAATAGCACGTAGTAGATTATGATGTGTATCTAGTTTTAACAAAGGTTTAGTAAACTCACAATCTAGGTTTTGAATAAAACCTAGAAAATAGAAACCCTAGGTGAAGATGTAATAGAGACTTGGAGTCTTGAGATTCTTGAAGAAATCACCACAATAAATGGTCCTTGAAGTAGGTTGAAGCTCAATAAATGTGTATACCCACCCAAGGCTTGCAATAAATGCTCTAAGGTAGAAAGAGGAAGAAAATCGCCCAAGAACCCTAGAAAATCGCGGCTTGAAAAGAGAAGAAATGTTTTTGTGATTCAAAATCGGCCAAAAGGGGGTTTTGGGGACCTGCAGGTAGTCCCACGACTTGTGTCGCGGCTAAGAGCCCGCGCCATAAGTCGCGCGTGTGCCCCAAGGCTTGCACTCCAGAGGGTCATGAGGCTTGTGCCGCGGCTTGCAACCCGCGCAATAAGTCGCGCAACCCACTGACTTTCAAAGGGTTGATTTATGGTTTCCAAAACATCACCAATAAAAGACTTTAAACAAGAGTAGCAATTAACAGATATGTCCTACTTCATTTAGCACATAAACATAAGATTAATGAAGCCCTATACTTACCTGAAATTTCGGGTGTTACAATCCTCCCCACCTACTTTGGATTTCGTCCCCGAAATCTCATTCCGAATTAAACAATCAGGGATAACACTTTTTCATGTCCTCCTCGGACTACCACATGATGTTAGAACCACGATGGTGCTTCCATTGTACCTTGATCATGACAACATCTTTATGTCGTAGTCTTTTCGTCTTTGATTCCAAGATTGCCTCCGATTCCTCCACGCAACGATTCCCATTATCTACCCGGATTTCCGTCAAGGGAATCACACTTTCCTCCTCAGCTAAGCACTTCCGAAGGTAATACACGTGAAATGTAGGATGTATTCCATCCATCTCCGGTGGCAAATCCAACTGGTACGCTTGAAGTCTAATCTTCTTTAAGATAACAAAGGGTCCAAGAAAACGAGGGTTAAGTTTTCCGCGTTTTCCAAACCGGATAATCCCTTTCCAGGGAGACACTTTCAACATGACATGATCGCCCACTTAGAATTCGACCGGTCTTTTCTTCTTATCCGCATAATTTTTCTGTCGATCTTACACCGCCTTCAATCTTTCTCAAATTTCTTTCACTTTGTCCGTCGTCTCTTGAACTATTTCTGGCCCGGCGAATTGCTTCTCACCCGCTTCAAGACAACAAACCAGAGTTCTACACTTCCGTCCATACAACGCCTCAAACGCTGCCATTCCGATACTAGAATGGTAACTGTTATTTTAAGTGCACTCCACCAAAGGTAGGTGTGAGTCCCAACTTCCTCCAAAATCTATGACATACGACCTCAACATGTTCTCGAGCGTCTGAATCATCCTCTCGCTTTGACCATCCGTTTGAGGATAGTATGCCATGCTCATATTTAATCTAGTGCCCAACTCTTTCTGTAAGCTAGCCCAAAATTTCAATGTGAACCGACTGTCCCGATCCGAAACGATAGATTATGGGACTCCATGCCTCGACACCAACTCATCGATATAAAGTTTGGCCAATTTCTCCATTGGCAAGGTCTCTCGCATTGTAAGGAAATGCGCACTCTTGGTTAGTCGATCCACGATCACCCATATTGTATCATGACCCCGCAAGGTCTTTGGTAGCTTTATCACGAAGTCCATGGTGATGTTGTCCCACTTCCACTCAAGAATGGCCAACGGTTGCAAACTCCCATACGGTCTTTGATGTTCCGCTTTGACTTAAAGACATGTGACACACCTTTCCACGTAATTGTCCACGTCTAGTTTTATTTTCGGCCACCAATAGTTCAACTTTAAGTCTCTATACATCTTGGTGCTACCGGGATGAATAGAATATTTCGACTTATGCGCTTCTTCTAGAAGTAACTCCCATTCCCACCAAATTTTGGCACCCAAATTTGCCCTTGAAAGAGCTTAAGTCCTCGATTATCTTCCGTCAAAAGTCCACTTTGTTTCACCATAATCTCGGATTTGATATTTTCTTCTTTGAGTGCTTCCATTTGACATGTCTTCATGCTCTCTAACAGACTCTATACCACTTTAATAGATTTTAAGAAACGATCACTTGAATAGCTAGTTTAATTTATGCTATAAACAATGGAACTTTGGCTGCCACTCGTGCATAAGTCAAATTTGAGGCATACAGTGCAACGGAGAAATCATTTTGTCCGATATCTATCATGTAAAGAGCGCTACAGAATCCATCTTGGTTGATAAAGTTCCCAAAACCAACTGTCATTGCATCTTTTTAAACAAAACAACATAGACATGTAGTAAATGTAATGATGAAAACCAGTAGCTACCAAGTGATTGGAGGAGTTCAAGTGAGCAATTTTTGAAGTGCGCGAATTGGCTAACTTGAACATCAAGTTGAAAAGGAACAAAGTGTGGTAGTGTCATCGCCGCACTTACTGCAAAATTTACACCACTTGTGAAATTTGGTGCTAGTGAATCCAGATATTGGCTCAAATAATTCAACTTGAGATGTTCACTTGTTCAAAAATCAATAAAAAAATAACGACAATAATATATATACACACAGATAGTGGAGCCAAGAAAAAAAATAGAGGGAGGAAGATGGAACTGACAGAAAAAGCCAAGAATGAGTCGACCATCACCAAAACGGCCAGTGCCTTTGTGAAAGAAAGTAATGCCATGTGGAAGGCCAATGGGAAGTCCTGCACCGGCGAGCACTGCTCCTGTGTTGGAATTTGAATCACTGAAGTTAATAAGCAGAGGACTAGTGGACATGAGGATATCAAGTTATTGTTCCCATATGTGTGCAAATCAAGATGAACAACAACGAAATTCAATTCAAAATGTCATATTATTGATCAGTGAATCAAGCAGTACATGATGCTCTCAATGAAAATAATCCTCTCTCTAAAGTATACTCTATCAAGCGACCTCATGATTCTACTAACGAAAAAGGTATTTATAACTACAAGTACAAAGACAAAAACCAACAACTAACAACTAACAACTAACAACTAAACTTTTTGACTTTGACTTTCCTCATTAAGCAACTTTGATTTTGACTTTGCAATGAGGCTTTGACTTGAGCAATTGACTTTCAAACTCCATGATCTTGGATCCAACATATTTGTGCACTAACAATCTCCCCCTTTGGATTCAAGATCATCTTCAAAACAATAAGTTGATCATCTCCCCCTTTGTGAAACAAAAACGAATTTCAGCATTCACGAACAATCTTCTTCTTTGTTTGATCTTGACAAATTTAGTCTCCCGCTTTATCATCTTTACAAAGATAAGAAATTCATCTTCCCTTTTCTTTGAACTGTCTTCAGACTTTTAGTAATCTCTTCCAAAGTCTGTGAATATCTTCTTCAAGAATTTTAACAATCTCCCCCAAGGTAATAAAACCTCTTTCAGACTTCAGAAAATAAATTATCTTCAGATTTAGCTCACTTTTGTTCTGCAAATAATCTTCATAGAAATTTTCAGCAAATTTTATCAAGCTTTCAGAACATTTGAACTTTTTCTTTCTTTATGAACATTCTCCCCATATTTCTGAAATATATCCTTCAAAATTGTCATCTCTTGATCAGTAATCTCCTGGAATTTTCACAATCTGATCTTTAGACATCATTTGTTGAAATTAATTCTCCCATAACTTCTTATCCATTTCTTGACCTTCTCATTTCTTGAATATATTTCTCCCCCTTTTTGATGATGCAACATAGAAATCATCAAAACTTGTTCAAGAAATATCATGAATCTCTTCTTGACCAGTGATCTTTCAAAATGAGCATCTGAACCATCCATCAACTCATAATGTATTCATCCGAATCTTTTCAAATTCAAACAAATAAGAATGAAAACCTGAATCAACAAATGAATCAGTTAAGATGCCTGTAAGTAGCACAAAGCCACTTTGTACAACAAATGTACTTTGGAAAGGAGCTTTTTGATGTTAAGAAAAGAAAACATATTCCATGTGTGTTCGTGCATAGTGTAGAATTATTGAAGCTACTTAGGCTTTTCAAATAGTCTCAAAATGTGTAAACGTTGAGACAACAATAGTAATACACAAACAAAATTGTGTATGATCGAAGTGCGAAGGTGGGGCAGACTTCCTTCTTTTACAATATCCACATCTTCCAAATGAAGACAAAATAGATTATGTGTTACGTCCCCAAGAAAAATTGAAACATCTCTTTGTTGAGAAAGAAATAAGTAGTTGGTGGGGTTTAAAGAAAGAATTGGCATGGGCTAGTGCCTGTTTCAATGAAGTTCACGAAAGAATTGTGAAACAACAGTAATGTGGCTGCCCGGCTCAGAAAAAGTTGGTCAGAGTTCTGATATTCTTTTAACTCTGTTCTCACACCCTCTTTCTTTTTAACATTGAGCTCACTTCTAACCAATCTCTCTTTTCATTTTATATCATCACACACCTACCATCAGATATTGACCCCTTGCCGCTCGATCACTCAGGATAACTTCTTGGGTAGGAAACACTAGTTATCGTGAATCCATAGATGTTCTTTAAAATCTCACACAATGATCCCATGTATTTTGTCTTAACAGCAAAAAGTTGCTCAATAGTTCAACTTTAACAGTTAAATCACAAAATATATATGTCAGATGTATGTATGCTCATAAGATAATCATGAAGATTTGAGCATTTTAATCATGGAAGATTCTCTCAAAACAAAAAGATGATGAATGAAGTGAAATCAATAGATATGTTTTGAGAATCTGACAATGTATGAAAAGATCAAATAAGAATTATATATCAATAAAAGCTTAGGTCATGAAAAGTTGGATGTTGTCTATACGAATCAAATATAGACATTTTTGAAAGAAACGTTTTGAATGAATTCACGTTCAAATATCATTGAATTTCAAATAGGGTGTCTTACCATCGAAAATTAGTTTCGCTTTGAGACATGGTAAGAACATAGTCAATAAAGTACTAAACCGGTGTGTGTGAATACTTGACAGTATATAGAAAAGATAATACACAAGTATTTATCTTTGGAAACACACGGTTTGTTTAACATTGTGAAAAACATTTAAAATCACACTTCTGAATTCATGAAATATGTTTAAGAATCAAGAAGTAGTTTGAACATTTAAGCAAATATGTTTTCCATGTTTAAAAGTTATCCTTCTTTTAAACATAATGAGATTAAGAGTAGAATAATCCTTACGATTAGCTGTAATCTCATAAAGTCAACTCCAAAGTCATGATTGATATAATCAAGTAAGCTCCCCCTCAAATTCTGCAAGTAGTCAAAAAGACGTCAAAGTATAAAAGTCTTAGTCAAAGAAAACTTTGAAATACGAGTTCTGATCTGAATTAATCAAAAGTCATTTACTCCCCCTGAAATATTGCATTTACAATATTCATTGGTAGGAATAATATGTACTCCCCCTTGAAGGTTGATTATCACTTCTTAAGCATCGGAGTACATTTGCTTTTGATCGTTGCAGTACGAGTCCTAAACTTTTGTGTTTATAAGTCAAACTCTTTGACATTGAAGTCCGAGTCCTGAGTTGATTTACTTAGAAGTCTACCTTCTTAACATTGAGGTGCGGGTTTTGAATTGTATTGTCCAAAAGCCATGGTTCCTTTACTCCCTCTAGACTTGAGATGCCTGCAACACAGATGGATCTTTTGGCTTATGTACCCACTGGTATTTGGGTCCATGTTAGTTAGTTACAATTCTGTTAGGAGTAATATAATAAGAACCATACCAGTAATTAGCAAAATCTTTACCAACAAAATCATTTGAGCCACAGTAAGAACAATTAATCTTCCTTTTAGATAACCTAATTAATTGATCTATTGAAAAAACAAGATCAGGCTTACCTTTATGCACAATGTTCTTTTTGGCATTGGGGGTATGCACAAATGATTTTTGATCATTCTTCTCATCATAAGTTGCTTTCACTCTTTATACGAACTTCTCATTACCATTTCTTCTTCTAAATGTACCTAAACCATCAACATTTTGATCATAGAAAAGGTTAGTAGTACGAATCTGATCATTTGAATTAACTGACCTCTTTGTAGAAACAGTTGTATGAGTTCAACTTGCTATTGTCTTGAATGAACATTCAGAGTCAACTAAATCATTTCTAGGTGTTTGAAGAATTGAATCTGGAGTCCTCTGCTTAGTCAAAACCACCTTAGAAACAATTTCTCCAAGTTCTGTTATCTTGGAAGATAAACTGTTCCTTTCCTTGATGAGCAGGTCAATCTTTTTCTGAAATTCAGACTTCGTATTATGCTCTATCATGGACTTTGTTGATAGTTCAGATAATGACTTTGTAAACTTACTAATCTCTGACTCAAAAATCTTCCTTTCTTCTTCAAAATCCTTCTCCACATTCTTTCTTTGATCAGATATGCGAGTTCTAAGCTTTTCGCATATAGAAAGATGTGAATTTCAGACTTCTCGCATATAGCAATATGCGAATTTAGGACTTGAACTTTTCACCAACTTGACAACTTTTCGCACGATCTTGTGATGCGAATTCTGGACTTAGAATGTTTTTCAAACTCAAATAATTCATATCGATGCGAATTCTTGCCTTAGGAAAAATTCAGATTTTAGATGCGAGTTCCTTAGAATTCGTACGTAACAGGAAGCGAATTTCCCACTTTTCGCATGTAATGGGATGCAAATTATGTCTATAACACCTCGAATTTCCTAAGTAAACTTTTTAAACCTTTAAGTATTTTTTTCCTTAGAAGTTACTCACAAAGTTCTAGTCGTGTGGGGAGCGTCTTTTTGAGTCTCAACCTCTCTTAACTTCGTGCGTTATGTTTTGGACAATTTTAACCTCTATGATTATGTGCCTCTATGAATAACTTGTACATTCATGCTTAAATGTGTTAATTTCATGAATAGTTAGAATGTGGATAATTTATGGGTCGACGGTGAAACTTTGTTATGAAACCTTATCTTAGATTTCGAGTTTGACCATCGTGTGTCGGTCTCGATCAAGAGGAACCGAGAGGGGTAGGAAGAGAGAGAAAGGGAACCTTGCAACTATGCCTGGAAACATTGTCGTGGCATAGTCACTCGTGTCACTATCGCTGCTGTCTCATTTGGCGTCGATCATACAGTGGGTTGGTCGTGTGTGGCGACTATGCCCGGCGACAATGCCAGGGCATAGTCACCCATGTCAATGTCGCTCGCTGAGGGGTGTTTGTTGCCACATTAGTCGACCAAGGGACCCAAAACACTTCATGTTCACTTCTTCTTTTGCAGATCGACATCTCTCTTGGGGGAGGCGATTTTCCTATCTTGTTTCCTCTCTCTTATTCCTATTAAATGCGTTAGAAGAAAATCCTAGCATTTGTTACTAGTGGGTGGCCATTAAAATCAAGGGTTGAAGTTAAAGACATTAAAAGCTCAAGGGTTCCTAGTCTCTCTCAAGTTTTCTCCATCTAGGGTCTCTACCAATCACAACTAGGGTTTCTCTTTAAAAACCCTACATTGTGAGTCTTCTCCCTTTTATCTTGATTTATGAGTTTTAAATACTTGATAAACATACATACACATTTATTTACGTACTTAGGTCTCTATTCATGAGTTGAAATCTAGAAATTTAGGTTTTATTGGGTTTGGCTAACATACATGAGAAATGGCATGATCTCATTTTCTCTAATGTGTCATAACATAATTGCTACCTGATAAGAACAGTTAAATGATGTATACATAGATTGGACTTCATGTATGTAGGGATTGTTATGGTAACCACTAGGAATAAGGATTGGAAGGTCTTTCATGCTTTACTAAGATCATTTATCTCATTACGCTTTTCATGTGAAACATTGTCATCTAATTCCTTGTGCACGAGGATTTAGATATGTCTATTTGAGAGTAATCATTGTTGGTCGTTTTTGACCGCTAACGAGTAGGCAATAGAGGGTTTTATAGCCTTTGAGTTGTAACTCGACTAGATTGGATAGACAATCATGTTCGTAAGTCCTTGGAGTGTAACTCGACGGAGTAAGCATTAGAGGCACAAACGGTTTGAGGATTGTGATGTCTTTATGGCATGGGAACTAGAACCGGGGCATGTATTGGAATTCAATAACATTACGGGTGGCAGCACTCACATGTCCTTGACACCCAAGATGGAAACGGGTTTCCCCCATAATTGCAAGAGGTTTATCTTGTGTTTATCTATTCAGGTGTGGACTTTCACTCTTCAAGAAAAGGTTGACATTTGTTCAACCATTTGGAAGTATCGATAACAATTAATATGACGCGATTGTGTAATGTACTAGATGTTAAATCTTGTCTGATTATGGGATTGTTGGTCTAACACTTCTCGGTATCTTTTTTGGCTCACAGGTCTTTCTAGTGGTGTTCTCAAGCCACTTTGATGTACCAGTCGCACGCTTAGGAACCTCGTTGGACAGGGATTTTTGGGTTATTGAGAAAAGCGTTTTGGAAATATAGCGACACCCATCTTTAATCTAGAGAATTGTTGTATTAGATTAAATAGGTTGTTGTATTATATTTCATTTCACCGTTACTTTAATTTTTACAAACTACCCCACGTTGTGGGGTTTTAGTTGTCTTATTTACAGGTTTTAAGATTCTCATACTTTAGCCGTTATATTGCCAAATTTTGTTTTTATTTAAAATGTCTAAATATTAGGGTGTTACAAGTTGTTATCAGAGATCTAGATTAAGTGAACTAGGTATGTAAACCAGATGCCTAGACTTAAGCTGAGACCACTAGGTTATGGATTGTGAGAATTGGGTAGAACATCTAAGATGGGATTGCCATAGAGTCAACAGAAACTACGTCGTTGAAAATTATGAAAGTGGTAGCGAGAATCTTTATGTAGTATATGTTTATAATTTCAATTAGCTACTGCTATTATGAATGTATAATTACGTGAATATGCTTGAATTACTTTGATTATGACGATCAATGAACCGCATTAGTATGTTCATTGTGTAAATCTTGTGTTGCCTATCTCTCACTCTCTCTCGATTGTGTGACAGACCAAAATGGTAAATACTCGGATTCGACCACCGGTCGAAGGGGAAATGCATGAGGATAGTTCGTCCAACCCGAATTCGATAGTCAGAGCGGATATTGTCGTTCCTCCTAGTATGTCGTCGATATTCACCGGAGTGGTGGAGCACGTGCTAAGAGTTGATTTAGCGCCCTCAAACCTGATTCTTCAAGAGGCCAACCCCCAAGCCGATATGATGGCCAGCGTTGTGCAAATGGTGACGTCGGCCATGGAAAAACAACAATAGGTATTCATGAAGATGTTAGAGGAGAGAGATGCTAGTTTCCGAAGGCCAGAAGGGGTTGCTGAGAATGCGGTAGCCGGTTCGGGTGGTACTAGTGGTGAGATTCGTACTGATGGTTCGGTGGCCTTGAGCCAAGGAAACCCGGGAAGGGTTGTTCCTATAAGTCCTTCATGGGTTGAAAGCCACCAGAGTTTGTCGGGGTCGATGATCCAGTGGCTTGCATGAAATGGTTGAGGGAAATCGAGCACGCCTTTAGGGCCTGCGGTTGTGATGAGAGCCAGAAGGTGAATTCCGGTTCTCAAATGCTCCGAGGTACGGCTCTAATCTGGTGAGATGTTTGCATCGCAACTATAGAAGAACCGGTTTTGACGAAAATGACTTGGGCAGTATTCAAGAAGAAAGTCATGGATGAATATTGCAGCGAACAGGAGATGGACTTTATAGAAGAGGAATTCTGGGCTTTAAAGAAAGGAGAGTTGTCGGTGAAGGAGTATATCCAACTCTTCATGGAGAAGCTGAATCTTGTGGGGCATGTGGCCCCAACCGAGGGGGAAAAAGTGAAGGCCTATTTGAAAGGTCTACCCGCGGACATAGGGTCAAGAGTCCATAACTCAAAGGCTACAAACCTTCGGGAAACGATCGAAGAAGCCAAGCTCATGGAAAGAGTCTATGCACAAGATAAAGAGGAAAAGTCAAAGGTCGTTGAGAAGAGAAAATGGGAGAGCCCACCGAGCTCGTTCAAGAAGCCGAAATTTCAACCGAGTGGTAGGAACTTTGATAATCGTCGGGAGGCGAAATGGTGTTCCAAGTGCAAAAGAAAGCACTTTGGTTCTTGCAACCCCACTACCAATCCACTCTCATGTTTCAAGTGTCGCAAGCTGGGACACATTAGTCCGAACTGTCCTATGCAAGGGACAACGTGTTTTGAGTGCAAGGAGGAAGGACATGTGAAAAGAGATTATCCGAAGCTTAAAGGAAATTCGAGAGGAGGTAACTATGGCGGGAAACCGAAGAAGGAGGCCGTCCCCAGGGCTCATGAGAGGGCCTTTCAGATGACGAAAGAAGAAGCGAAGGAAACCACCGACGTGGTGTCAGGTACGTTCTCACTCAACTCCTTACCTGCAAGAGTATTATTTGATTCTGGTGCGAATTTCTCTTTTGTGTCAAAGTTATTCTACAAGTCTTTGGCCGCACCTGCTAGTGCACTCCAAGATGCTTTAGTTATAGAAGTAGCAAGTGGAGAACGGGTAGTCTTAACAGACATTCTAAGGGACTGTCGCCTAGAAATAAATGGCGAAACTTTCAAAGTGGATTTACTTCCCATGACCATTGGGAGCTTCGATGTGGTCGTCGGGATGGACTGGTTGGCGAAGCATCAAGCAGAGATCTTATGTTCCAAGAAACTCATACGGGTTCCCGTTCGGGATGGAGACTTTATCTTAGTGTATGGAGAAAAGAGAAAGGGCGAAGTGGCCATCATCTCATCCATCAATGCCAGAAAATACCTGACGAAGAAATGTCCCTCATATCTAGCCTTCGTGTTAGATGCAAAGGTGGAGAAGAAGAAATTAGAAGACGTGAAGATTGTCAATGAGTTTTCGGATGTGTTCCCCGACGATTTTCCAGGCTTTCCACCCGATCGGCAAGTGGAGTTTCGAATCGATCTAGTTCCGGGGGCGGCACCGATAGCTCTGTATCGTCTAGCTCTAACCGAAATGCAGGAAATGGTGTCTCAACTACAGGAGTTACTAGAGAAGGGGTTTGTAAGACCGAGCTCGTCTCCGTGGGGAGCTCCAGTACTATTTGTGAAGAAGAAGGAGGGGTCGATGCGCATGTGTATCGATTAACGAGAATTGAACAAGGTGACTATCAAGAACAAGTACGCTTTACCCTGAATAGATGACCTCTTTGATCAGCTACAAGGGGTCGGATGCTTTTCCAAGATCGACCTTCGATCTGGCTATCATCAAGTGAAGGTTAGAGAGGAATACATCGTGAAGACAACTTTTAGGACTCTCTATGGCCACTACGAGTTCCTAGTCATGCCATTTGGACTGACGAACGCGTTGTCCATATTCATGGACTTAATTAATCGAGTGTGTCGGCCATTCTTAGATCGGTCAGTCATCGTGTTCATCGACGACATCTTAATATACTCCACGGATGAAGAGGAGCATAGTCAACACTTACGGGAAGTCCTAGAGTTACTGAGAAGGGAGAAACTATACGCCAAGTTCTCCAAGTATGAGTTCTGGTTGTGGGAAGTTCAATTCCTGGGGCATGTGGTGACCCGGGAAGGAGTGAAAGTAGACCCAGCAAAGATCGAGGCGACGATGAATTGGGAACCTCCGAAAAGTCCAATGGAGATTCGAAGTTTCTTGGGGCTTGCCGGATATTATTGGAGATTCATTCAGGACTTCTCCAAGATTGCCTCATCCTTGACCGCGTTAACCCGGAAGAATGCGAAGTTTGCGTGGACTGAAACTTAAGAGAAAGCATTTCGGACTGTTAGAGCAGAAATATGTTGGATACAAGATCATAAAGGTTGAAGATAAAAGTTCAAGAAGTCAAAGCTTCAAAGTCAACTCTCAAGCATCAAAGTCAAAGTCTTTGTAATAAGTCAAAGTCATAATGTATTTGTTTTGTTTCTTTGTAATTGTTGCTTAGTATAAATAGGTTCCTTGTATTCATTGTGTGGGAACATTCTAAGTGGGAAGTCATATGGTGAACGTATGTGAATCAGATTAGAGAAGAGCAGATTGAAAAACATTCTAGAAAGAGAGAGAGTGTCTGTAGAGAGAGAAAGTGAATCTTGTAATCTTTGATTTGAATCAATGACATGTGATTTCATAGAATGATTCATCTTGATTTTTGTTTAGATTAGAACTTGAATTTTAGGACTTAACAATTGGTATCAAAGCAGAGAGAAATTCAGAAACATGGATTAATTTGAGAAATTTTGATCAAATTGCCAAGAACACGCATGTTGACTGTGTTGAATCGATTTTTTTTAGTGCTAATGGTGTTTTTGATCTGATTTTGGTGTTATAGAACTCGTAATTGACTTTAGAATATGTTTAGTGTTGATTAGTTTGGCTAATTCACAGTAAATTCATGTGAATTTTGGATTTTTGAGATTTTATTTCGAGTTTTTGAAGTTCACTGTGTATAGATCGAATCTGTATTTTTTTGTGCTTTAGATAAAAATTTATTGTTTGTAAAGTGTTCTAGACATGAAATCGATGAGATCTGAAAGTTTTCAAGTCAATTGAAGAAGATTTGGGTCGATTTCAGTTGAAAAATCAAGTTTTTGTTCGACAAAGTGAAGAACTCGCAAGATCTGGAAAACGCGCAGATGAAGAACATGCAAAGGCAAGAACTCGCACAAGACTGAAGAAACTCGCACAGGCCTAAAATATGTTTGAGGTGAAGAACTCGCAAAGGGTTATGTGCGAGAAGTAGAAACTCGCACGTCCTTATCTGCGAGTTTGTACTATTCATGATCAAGCTTTGTGCGCGAAGTGAGCTATCTGCGAGAAGTGTTCTGCGTGCGCGAAGTAGAAAGTGTAAAAATTTTCTAAGTCTATAACGCGCAGACGCATTGCGGGAAGTGGATTTGGAGAAACGTGCATCCTTTGTCTGGCGCGAAGTCAGAACTCGCACGACGTTATCTGCGAGAAGCTCTAACTCGCACGTAGTTATCTGCGCGAAGTAAGAACGTGCACGAGCCTGTTAGCGTGAACCTCAGTACTCACATCCTTTGTTATGCGTGAACCTCAAATGCGCATAGTACTGTTTTTGCGCGAAGTTTGTATCCTTTGGTCTGCGAGTTTCTATACTTAGCGGGACCCCCATGCTAAGTCTGCGGAGGGGGACAAAGTTTTCTATACTTTGAATTTTTCTGAGTTTTTCAATATTTGACCGAATTTGATTTTTGTTGTACAGGTTATTTCTGAATTTCTAAACGATCAAATTCAAGTTTCTTTTTGTAACAGACTTTCAAGATGAGTTTTTTTTATGATGATGAAGAGAAGATAGCCAAGCTCAAAATAGAGAACAAAAATCTTTCTTCCTCGGTTGATTACTACTCAAAGATGTCAAAATGATATAATTATGAAAGGAAGATACTGAGAGAAGAAGTCAGTGCGTTAAAGAAAATAAATGAAGATCTGTTGAAACAGACTTCTGGGTTGAATGATGAGAAGATACTGAGTTTGGAAACTGAGAACACTGAGTTGAAAAATAAAATCTTTGACTTGGAATATAAGATGATCCAAATCCAGCAAGCATCTGTTGAAAGTTATGAGGAGAAGATTAAGAGTCTATAAGATGCTAATGCTGAGCTTCGAAAGAAAATAAATGATTTGGAACAACAGATGGTCAAAGATAAAGATGATTTTGAGAATGAAAAGAAAGGATTTTCAAGAAAGAGCGTTGAAGAGAATAAGACAGTTGAGCTGAAATGTATAAAACTTTTTCAACAAATTTCAGATTTTGAGAAAGTCATCATTTTGGAAAGAGAAAAGTTTGCAAAGGAGAAAAAGATCATAGAACAGAAGAATGTTGGATTTTTTAAAGAAATATCTTATGGAAGAAAGAATGTGAAGAAGGACTTTGAAGAAGAAAGACAGATTTTTTAGGAAGAAATAAAGAAGCTTACTGAGAAGCTATCTGAGCTATCTACAAATGCACTGAAAGAGTAGAAAGCGAAGTCTGAATTCAAGAAAGAGATTGACCTGCTTGTCAATGAAAGAGACAGTTACTCTTCAAAGATTAAAGAGCTTGAAGATATTATTTCCAAGGAGGTGGTGACTGAGCAAACAACTCCAGAGTCACAAATCCACACACCTAGAAATAGTTCAGCTAGTTCTTACAAGACAACCACAAGCTCACATAAGAAAATTGTTTCTACAAAAAGGTCAGTTAATTCATATGATCAGATTCGCACTACTAACATTTTCTATGATCAAAATGTATATGGTTCAAATACACAAAGAAGAAGGAGAAGAAGGAGATATGAAGAAGAAAAACTGGTCTGGAGAATAAAACCAGCTGATGATGAAAAGAAAGATGAGAAGAGAGATGAGAAGAAGGAAGAAAAGAAAGGAAAGAAGGAAGAGAAGAAAGGTAACAAATCATGTGTACATGCATCAACAGCCAATAAGAACAAAGAGCTAAAAGGTAAACCTGATTTTTCTTACTCGAGAGATCAAATGATCAGATTGTCTAGAAAAAGGTATTGTTCTTACTGTAATACATATGATTATGTTCATAAATCGAGTGATCATTTCTGGTATGGTTCTTACTCTATTACTCCTATTAGAACTGCAACTCACAAACATGGACCCAAATACCAGTGGGTACCAAAGTCGAAAGATGATTCGGTGTTGCAGGCACCTCAAGTCAAGGGGGAGTAAGAGAACCGATGTAAGGCTTCTAAATAAATCAGTTCAGAACCCGTGCTTTAACGATGTTAGGCTTCTGAATAAATCAGTTCAGGACCCGTACTTCAACGGAGTTTGACTTCTAAACAAAACAGTTTAGGACTCGGTCTTCAATGATTAAAAAGAGATGCTCCCGGGCTGATAAGAGAATGTACTTCAATACTCAAATGAGGAAATCAACCTTCAAGGGGGAGTACATATTTTTCTGGAAATATGTATTCGAAAGATATGACGATCTACAATTGAAAAGGGAGTTGTATCAAATCTCTATCATGTGTTTTTTCACTGACATATTTTAGATGCATATTTTCAGGGGGAGTATTGAATAGACCTGGCAAAAAATGACACGACACGCTAACCCGACACGAACTCGACACGAAATAAATGGGTTTGGGTAATACATTTCAACCCGTTTAAGTAAACGGGTTGACACGACACGACACGAAAATTAAACGGGTAAGGTCAGGGTCAAAATTTTCAACTCGAAAATGACCCGAATAACCCGTTTATATATATAACTATATATATATATTATAAGTTTTCTTTTTAATGATTTGGATTTTTAATGTTTTTTATTTAGTTAAACTTTTAAGTTTGAACTATAAAATTTAGATTTATAATAACTTCATTTGAATTTTGGATTTGTACTTTTTTGTGAATTTTCGATTTTTAATTTTTAGGTTTATAAATGTTAAACGGGTTAAGCGGGTCGTGTCGGGTTAGGCGGGTCGGGTTACGGTTGAGATTTTCTGACCCGTTTATTAAACGGGTCGGGTTAGGGTTAGACATTTTCAACCCGTTTAACTTTGAACCCGACACAACATGTTTGCCAGGTCTAGTATTGAATATGACTTATGATTACTTCAGATCAGAACTCGTACATTCAATGTTTTACTGCTTTATGTCATTTTATTTTTCAATAAATATTGTGAATAAAGTTGCTTTGACAAACTTTTTGACTAATGCAGATTGAGAGGATACTTAGGCCTTGTTTGTTTTTTGGAAATAAGCACTTAAATGCCTCTTATCACTTTTTCGGTCAGACGTAGACCAATTAAGGGTGTTTGTTTTTTCCACTAATTCAGATCCACTTAACACTGGTTTTTCACTGACCGAATAAGTGGAAAACATATCACTTATTTTTTTTCAGTCTTTCACACCTCCACGCCTCCTCCCATAATCCACCTCAAAATCGACCGAACTCAAAATCGACTTCAGAATCCATCGATTTCCCCTCAGAATCCATCGATTTCCCCTCAGAATCCATCGACTGAACTCAAAATCGACCGAACTCATAATCGATGCTCTCAAAATCGACTCGCCCTCCATCGATTTCCCCTCGAAATTGACCCACAGTCGATCCCTGTGGTTCGATTTTTTCTTCAGTCGATCATTGTGGTTCGATTTTTTCTATCGCTGCTCTCAATGGAGGTTATTCTGAAGAATCCATCATTGCTCTCAAGGTTCGATTTTTTCTTCTTCAGTCGATCCCTATGGTTCCATTTTTTCTATCGATCCCTGTGGTTCGATTTTTTCTATTGATTTTTCTATCTCCTGTGTTGATTTCTACCCAAATCGAGACCAAATACGTGTTGACATCGTTCCTGTAGTTCGACCAGATGTTTTTCGTCCCTGGTTGAATTTGTAGGGATGGTGGGTTTTTTTGTTCTTGGTGGAAGAGAAGGTGGGTTATTCCATAAATCCTTCTTTTATGAAAGGATGTTATGCTCAGGTGGAAGATATTGTGGTGCAATTTAGAGTTGTAAATTTTAGTTGATTGTGAATGAATTAGGTGAAATAACATGCAATTGAAGATGGAGTTTCAGGAAATTCATATTTTCAAGAAATCTTTATTTTCTTTAAGGACTTTATAAGAACCAAAATGAAAGAATTGTGGTATGAAGATTGTGATTGTTTCTTATCTTTCAAGAACCAATCTTTTCATGTAAAACCCATTTGTGGAAATCGGACATTTCTTGAAGCTGGTTGATGGTGGGGGTGAGTTTTGGAGCAGTGGTGGGTTTTTTTATTCTTGGTGCCAGTTGGTGGAAGAGAGATTGTATCAAGAACATTTGGAATTATAGAAGTACAAATTAATAGGACTCAATGCTTCTCAAATACAAATTAAGAAAAGTATTTTTGTATCAATTGCTACTTTAATAACACGGAATGTAAACGGAGATTGATTTTCGTTATTATGAAACTTCGTTCATATTTTCAATTTGTTCTGATCAACCGATGTACTTTGATAGGATTTGGACGTTTGTGGTTCATCTAATATTTGTTCTTATGATTTTCTTGAATTCCACTTGATTTGTATGTCTTCATTCATGTGAATAAAGTGAGGCAAATGAAACCATCAAATGGTAGTATAATTTAATTAAAAATACTTGATTCAGATTTCAGACGTTTATCAGTTTAAAAAAATAAACAGTCTTATTATTTCAGATTTCAGACTTCAGCACCACCATTTAAAAATCAGAAGTGAAATCAGACTTCAGACTTCAGCACCTCTTAAAAAACAAACGCCACCTTAATGATCATATCATTATGACTTTAAGCTGACTTCATGAGATTTAAAATGGATCGAAAAGGTTTATTTCTATTCTTAATCTCATATATGGTTGAAAGAAAGACGACTTTCAATCATAGAAAACATGTTCTTAAACGTTCAAACCACTTCTCATTCTTAAACAGTTTCATGAATATAGAAGTGTGATTTTTAAATGTTTTCATTGCTTGTGCTTAAATGTTTTACAAACCGTGTGTTTTCAAAGATTAATACTTGTGTATTATCTTTTCTATATACTGTCAAGTATTCATACACACCGGTTTAATTTTTGTTGAATTCGTTCTTACCATGTCTCTAAATTGAAACCAAATTTTTCGATGGTAAGATACCCCGATTGTTATTCAAAATTTGAGCGTGATTTCATTTCTCAACGTTCTTTCAAGAATGTCTATATCTTGAATCGTATAGACAATATTCAATTTTTGCTGACCTAAGCCTTCATCGATAAATCATTTCTATTTGATCTTTATCATACAATGTCATATTTTGAAACAAATTTCTTGTATTCATTTTCATTTTTTTAATATACTTGTTTGAAATTTCTTCAATGTTTACAAATGCTCAAATCTTCATGCTTACATCTCTAAGCATTTATATTTCTGACTTGTATATTTGTGCTTTAACTGATAAAGTTAAACCATTTTTGAGCAACAATGTGCTTTCATAGGAAAATATGGGTTGTTTTTGTGAGCTTTAATGAAACTTCTATGGATTCACGTTAACCAGTATTACTACCCAAGAAGTTAATCTTTAGTGATCGAGTGTGAGGGGTTAAAAAGAAATTAGTGTGGGTTGTGTGACGAGGTAAAATGAAAAAGAGAGTTTGGTTAGACGCGAGCTCAATGATTAAAAAGAAAGAGGGTGTGAGATCAGAGTAAAAGAATATCAAACTCTGCACCAACTACTTTCTGAGTCGGGCAGCTACATTGCTAGTGTTTCACAATTCTTCGTGAACATTATTGAAACAGACAACTAGCCCATGCCAACTCTTGATAAAAACCCCACCAGCCACTCATTTTCTTCTTAAAAAAGAAAGTGTTTCATATTTCAAGGGGACGCAGCACATTATCTATCTGGTTTTCATTTGGAAAATCTGGATATTAAAACAGAAGGAAATCTGCCCCACCTTCGCACTTCGATCATGCACATATGAGTCTGTGTTATACTACTGTTGTCTCAGTGGTTTACACAATGTTGAGCCTTATTAACAACAATCATCATGTGTTTAATTCTTTCTAACACTTGCACGAACACACAAGGAATTTGTTTTCGTGTCATAACGCTCATAGAAATATCTTTGTGGTGTTTCGATGATTGAATGGAAGCCTTGGGGGAGTGAACATCAAAAATCTCCTTTCCAATGTGTATCTGTTACACACAGTAACTTTGTGTTACTGACAGACATATTAACTGATTCATTAGTTGATTCAGGTGTTACACTCTAATTTGTCTGGATTTGAAAAGATCTAGATGAATATCTTTATGGATTGACGGTGAATCAGAGGCTCATATTTTAAAAGATCAATGGTCAGAATAGATAGTGACATTTCTTGGAGAAAGTTTTGATGATCTCTATGCCGCAATCATCAAAAAGGGGGAGAAAACAATGTTAAAGAAATGTCCGGAAAGAACATTGTATCAGATATGGGGAGAAATATTCAAGATTGATTGAAAGATGAATTTCTCAAGATTGTCAAAAGCTGAAAGCAAGAGTTCAAAGTTTTTCAGAATTGTTGAAGATAGTTTTGCTGAAGCAAAATGAGCTGAAACTGAAGATAATTTATTTTTAAGTCTGAAAGAGGTTTGTGTACAACCTTTGGGGAGAATGCTATTATTTTTGAAGAACAGACTATGGGAAGATTGATGAAAGTTTTTGAAGATATTGAATTTATCAAAGAAAGGGGAGAATATCAATTTTTCATATGAATAGGGGGAGAATGTTGATTGCTTGAGAAAATCTTGTTTATATCAAAGGAAGAAGTTTCTACTGTGCTTGAAGAGAGAAGTTTGAATTGCAATATCTTTTTAGAAATGATCTTGATCCAAAGGGGGAGAATGTTAGAGCAGAAATATGTTGGATACAAGATCATAAAGGTTGAAGATAAAAGTTTAAGAAGTCAAAGCTTCAAAGTCAACTCTTAAGCATCAAAGTCAAAGTCTTTGTAATAAGTCAAATTCAGAGTGTATTTGTTTTGTTTCTTTGTAATTGTTGCTTAGTATAAATAGGTTCCTTGTATTCATTGTGTGGGAACATTCTAAGTAGGAAGTCATTCTGTGAACGTATGTGAATCAGATTAGAGAAGAGCAGATTGAAAATCATTTTAGAAAGAGAGAGAGTGTTTGTAGAGAGAGAAAGTGAATCTTGTAATCTTTGATTTGAATCAATGACATGTGATTTCATAGAATGATTCATCTTGATTGTTTGTTTAGATTAGAACTTGAATTTTAGGACTTAACACGGATCTTGCAACAGAAGTTGTGCGAGGATCCGATCTTATCCCTACCCGAGGGAACGGAAGATTTTGTCGTCTATAGTGATGCATCCAAGATAGGCTTGGGTTGTGTCGTCATGCAAAGAGGTAAGGTGATAGCGTACGCATCAAGACAATTGAAAGTCCATGAAAAGAATTACCCAACTCATGACCTCGAACTGGTGGCGGTGGTGTTCACTTTGAAGCTTTGGCGACATTACCTATACGGTACCAAATGCATAATCTATACCGATCATAAGAGCTTGATTACGTGTTTGACCAGAAAGAGTTGAATATGCGCCAACGAAGATGGCTCGAACTGCTTAAGGACTACGACTGTGAACTTTTGTATCACCCAGGCAAGGCGAATGTGGTAGAAGACGTGTTGAGCCGGAAAGAGTATAGTGGAGCGGCGCACACCTCGTTGGCAAGGATTGAGATTATTTCAAACCTGATAGATATGATAAAGGTCGCTTAAGCCAAAGCACTACTCGAAGTGAACCTTAAAGACGAAGTTATGTTAAATCGACACTCTAGCCTGACCGAAGATGGTAGAGGGTTAAAACTTTTCCAAGGCCGAATTTGGGTGCCCAAGTTGGGAGGGTGCCGGAGTTTACTCTTAGAAGAAGCGCATAAGTCAAAGTACTCCATTCATCCGGGGATCACGAAGATGTACAGAGATTTGAAATTAATTTATTGGTGGCCGGTTATGAAGCTTGAATCGGCGAAATACGTAGAGAGATGCCTTACTTGTTCATTAGTGAAAGTCGAACACCAAAGACCGTATTGAAGTCTGCAATCCTTGGAAATACCGAAGTGGAAGTGGGATCACATCACGATGGACTTCGTGACGAAATAACCCAAGACATTGAAAGGACATGACACCATTTGGGTAGTAGTGGACCGATTGACTAAGAGCTCACATTTCTTGGCAATGAGGGAAACGTTACCGTTGGACAAGCTAGCAATATTGTATATCTACGAAGTGGTCTCGAGACACGGAGTGCCATTATCTATCGTATCTGACCGGGATAGTCGCTTCACCTCTCACTTTTGGAATGCTTTCCAGAGAGAATTGGGGACAAAAGTTAAGTTGAGCACGGCGTATCACCCTCAAACGAATGGACAAAGCGAACGGACTATTAAAACTCTAGAAGATATGCTTAGATATTGCGTCATCGACTTTGAGGGAAATTGGGACTCTCACCTCCCATTGGTAGAATTTTCGTATAATAATAGTTACCACTCAAGTTTGGGCATGGCACCATTCGAGGCTTTATATGGGCGGAAGTGTAGGACGCCAACGTGTTGGCTCAAAGCGGGCGAGAAGCAGTTCGCCGGACCAGAAGTGGTGCAAGAGACGGCGGATAAAGTAAAGAGTATTCGCGAATGGTTGAAGGCGGCCCAAGATCGCCAAAAGAGCTATGCGGACAAGAAAAGACGACCAATGGAGTTTCAAGTAGGCGACCGCATGATGTTGAAGGTATCGCCATGGAAAGGAATTATAAGATTTGGAAAGCGAGAAAAACTTAGCCCTCGTTTTCTCAACCCTTTTCCTATTATTGAGCGGGTGGGGCTTCAAGCTTACAAACTAGATTTGCCACCCGAAATGAGTGGAATTCACCCTACGTTCCATATATGTTACCTACGAAAATGTTTGGCGGAGGAAGAAAACGGCATTCCTTTGTCCGAGATTCGAGTAGACAACAATCGTTGCGTGGAAGAACCAGAATCTATCTTAGAAAGGGAGACGAAAAAGCTTCGTCATAAAGAGGTGATAATAGTGAAAGTACAATGGAAACACCATAAAGGTGCCAATGTGAATTGGGAGGCGGAAGAAGATATGAGACGGCGTTACCCTCATTTGTTTGAGTGATGCAAGATTTCGGGGACGAAATCTCTTCTAAGGTTGGGAAGATTGTAACATCGTGAATTTCCTAAGTAAACTTTTTAAACCTTTAAGCATTTTTTTCATTAGAAGTTACTCACAAAGTTATAGTCATGTGGGGAGCGTCTTTTTGAGTCTCGACCTCTCTTAACTTCGCGCGTTACGTTTTGGACAATTTAAACCTCTATGATTATGTGCCTCTATGAATAACTTGTACATTCATGCTTAAATGTGTTAATTTCATGAATAGTTAGAATGTGGATAATTTATGGGTCGACGGTGAAACTTTGATATGAAACCTTATCTTAGATTTCGAGTTTGACCATCGTGTGTCGGTCTCGATCAATAGGAACCGAGAGGGGTAGAAAGAGAGACAAAGGGAACCTTGCGACTATGCCCAGCGACATTGTCGTGGCATAGTCGCTCGTGTCACTATCGTTGTTGTCTCATTTGGCGTCGATCATACAGTGGGTTGGTCGTAGGTGGCGACTATGCCCGGCGACAATGCCAGGGCAAAGTCGCCCATGTCAATGTCGCCCGGTGAGGGGTGTTTGCTGCCATATTAGTCGACCAAGGGACCCAAAACACTTCATTTTCACTTCTTCTTTTGCAGATCGACATCTCTCTTGGGGGAGGCGATTTTTCTATCTTGTTTCCTCTCTCTTCTTCCTATTAAATGCATTAGAAGAAAACCCTAGTATTTATTACTAGTGGGTGGCCATTAAAATCAAGGGTTGAAGTTAAAGACATTAAAAGCTCAAGGGTTCCTAGTCTCTCTCAAGTTTTCTCCATCTAGGGTCTCTACCAATCACAACTAGGGTTTCTCTTTAAAAACCCTACATTGTGAGTCTTCTCCCTTTTATCTTGATTTATGAGTTTTAAATACTTGATAAACATACATACACATTTATTTACGTACTTAGGTCTCTATTCATGAGTTGAAATCTGGAAATTTAGGTTTTATTGGGTTTGGCTAACATACATGAGAAATGGCATGATCTCATTTTCTCTAATGTGTCATAACATGATTGCTATCTGATAAGAATAGTTAAATGATGTATACATAGATTGGACTTCATGTATGTAGGGATTGTTAAGGTAACCACTAGGAATAAGGATTGGAAGGTCTTTCATGCTTTACTAAGATCATTTATCTCATTACGCTTTTCATGTGAAACATTGTCATCTAATTCCTTGTGCACGAGGATTTAGATATGTCTATTTGAGAGTAATCATTGTTGGTCGTTTTTGACCGCTAACGAGTAGGCAGTAGAGGGTTTTATAGCCTTTGAGTTGTAACTCGACTAGATTGGATAGACAATCATGTCCGTAAGTCCTTGGAGTGTAACTCGACGGAGTAAGCATTAGAGGCACAAACGGTTTGAGGATTGTGATGTCTTTATGGCATGGGAACTAGAACCGCGGCATGTATTGGAATTCAATAACATCACGGGTGGCACCACTCACATGTCCTTGACACCCAAGATGGAAACGGGTTTCCCCCATAATTGCAAGAGGTTTATCTTGTGTTTATCTATTCAGGTGTGGACTTTCACTCTTCAAGAAAAGGTTGACATTTGTTCAACCATTTGGAAGTATCGGTAACAATTAATATGACGCGATTGTGTAATGTACTAGATGTTAAATCTTGTCTGATTATGGGATTGATGGTCTAACACTTCTCGGTATCTTTTTTGGCTCACAGGTCTTTCTAGTGGTGTTCTCAAGCCACTTTGATGTACCAGTCGCACGCTTAGGAAACTCGTTGGACCGGGATTTTTGGGTTATTGAGAAAAGCGTTTTGGAAATATAGCGACACCCATCTTTAATCTAGAGAATTGTTGTATTAGATTAAATAGGTTGTTGTATTATATTTCATTTCACCGTTACTTTAATTTTTACAAACTACCCCACGTTGTGGGGTTTTAGTTGTCTTATTTACAGGTTTTAAGATTCTCATACTTTAGCCGTTATATTGCCAAATTTTGTTTTTATTTAAAATGTCTAAATATTAGGGTGTTACAATGTCCTTTAACAACTTCAAAATCAACTTTCCGTATATCAATGGATGCGAATTTCTACTATTCGCATGTAGGCAGATGCGAGTTTTACACTTCTCGTACACCACAAGATGCGAGATTCTCACTTAGCAAACTTCACACTTCAATTTCATGCGAACTCTTCTTCATCATGCGAGTTCTTCAGCATCATGCGAGTTCTTTAGATCTCGGTCCCAAAAACTTTAATTTCAACCCAAATTCGATCCAAACTCTTGAATTATGCCATGAAACTTCACCAATTTGTCATCAAACATAATCTGAACAGATTATAACTGAATAATTTCAATCAAAAACAACAACAATTGAAATTTGAAGTGATTACAGTGCGTTTTACAACTTCGGTCAAAATCAACTAAATTCCAAATTCACACAAAATTATTGTGAATTGGACAAAGTGATTCAAACAGAACTTGTTCCAAACATAAAATCGAGTACAAATGAATCAATTTCAGATAAAACACATCACTATTTTGCGAAATCCGAATCTTCACAGTGACTTTTGCGAGTTCTAGAAAATTTTAACAAAAATCTTCAAATTGGATCTTGACTTCTGATTTTCGTCTGCTCTGATACCAATTATTGTTCCCAGATGTGTGCAAATCAAGATGAACAACAACGAAATTCAATTCAAAATGTCATATTATTGATCAATGAATCAAACAGTACATGATGCTCTCAATCAAGCGACCTCATGATTCTACTAACGAAAAAGGTATTTATACCTACAAGTACAAAGACAAAAACCAACAACTAACAACTAAACTATTTGACTTTGACATGCTTGACTTTGACTTTCCTCATTAAGCAACTTTGAGTTTGCAATGAGGCTTTGACTTGAGCAATTGACTTTCAAACTCCATGATCTTGGATCCAACATATTTGTGCACTAACACAAGTAGCATTCAAAGCCATAGAAGCCCACAAACCCAGAATTGTTGATTCATGTCCATTCTCAGGGTATGTAGTAGTGTAGTATGTAATTTTTGACTTCATCTAATCTACTGAAGGTTAATTAATAAATATAATACAACTGTCAGTTGTGGAATTTAATAAATCAAGTTGTAAATTTAGTAAGAAATTGAGGATGTTGATTATAAAGTTAAATATCAAGTTATGGTATATGTAATATGTATGTTGATTAACCAGAGACTAGATCACTTTGGTGTACGTCCTCGGTGTAAATAAAAGAGACAGAAAAAGGCATGGTAACCATGTAACTTGTATGTATTTCCAAGGATTTTAGTGTTGACATCCTTGTGTGTATTTAATAAACTTCTAAAGAGAAATTGGTTGTTGGTTGCTATATATAGATTCAACGGTGCAGTTTATCCAAAAGAGAATCATAGTGACACATAAATTTCACTTATGGGCCAAAGAGCAAAAAAGAACTTTTGTGGATTACATGTCTCATATAGCAATTGATCATAATTAGGTTAAATAACATGAGGTAACGCAAATTAATTAGCCAACTATCATAAACAATTCAAACAAGTATCACATAAATAAATAAAAAATGATCTTGTAAGTAACAAGAAGTGTCATAATAATCCAAGTCAAATGATTATTTACCAAATAAAGCCGATTCCTAATCGATTGCAGTGAATCAGCCGCAAACTGTAATGCAACCTGTAACACCCTCAAAATTAGAAATAGCGACTAATTAAAATATTCCAGGTACAACGATAACTAAATCAACTACAACAACAATTAAGGTTTAACCTTAATAAACACCATTCAATTCCTATACACGATCTATAATAGGTACGTATGTTACTACAACCCAAATACAGTCACTATTTCCAACTGCGGAAGACTTCATCAAACAACTTACCCTCGTGCAAATCTAGAGCTCATCTCCTCAAGCACTGCTAGAACCAAATCCCAACTGGAACCTGATGCACATGCCGACAAATAAAAAGGTTAGGCTTAACGCCTAGTGAGCTCAAGAGTTTTAACATGAAAGAATATATCTTTAAAGGAAAGGAATTCAGTTCGAATCAAGATCTTTCAAAATGGTTTACTTTAGAAATGGAAACGACTCGTTTTCCCAAAATATGTATCTTTAAAGACAATGCTCCAATTCAAACATTCTTTATAAAATGATGCAACCCATAACTCACTCAAAACGTGATTATAATTCGACACCCAATTTGTGAAAACGTGAATAACACTTCATATCCCAAAACACCCAAAAACACGGGTGGGGCATAATACTCGACCCTTAAATAATGGAAGACAATCAGTATAAATATAATATGCCATCAAAAACATGGAACTGAAATTCAATACTCACGCGACCATAAAATAAAATGAAATCCAAATATTAAAGCATGGACAATTAAATATCCAAAATATTGTTGGCCGACAACGGGGGAGACCCGTATCCATTGAGAGTGGAGGAACACAAAAGTATGTCACTCATTCAACGTTAATCGTATGACACTTCACGACATGAAAGCCCAAGTGCCCCTACGACTCCCTTTAAGCTACACCAAAAGAGACAGTTGACCTTAGTGAATATTACCATGAACACCATCAAAGGCCCGACAACATTCGAAGACTACAACCATGGCATTACCCCAAATGGCGGAGGTCCAAAACGCCCATCATGAAATGCCCATCATCATAATAGCATAACCGGACTCAGCCCTCCTAGTGTACACTTAAAAGGTTAAGTCATAAAACATAGGTTCCGGAGTCAACCCTCGTACACCCAATTGACCATTAAAACAGACTGACTTACGTGCCTATGGATCCAATGCAACACAGTCTAACATTACATGACTACACAGGAGTGACCACGCACCCAAGCATGAAAGTATCATCAAAATGCAACACAGTACATTAGTTTGTAATTCATAAACGGACTCTACATCGAGCCATTAAAACCGGACAAATGTCCTCAAGACCCTTTTAAGTCAACACCGAGCTAAAATGCTCAAAATCCATTTGACCAACAAATAATGGTCCCCCAAATAATGTAATGCATTTAAACGGCGTTTATGCAGACACATACCTCAAAGATGTGATTGACCCAAAACTCATCACGGATTGGGACAAAAGATTTTTCAAATGATTTATGAAATCAAATACACCAAAAATGCATAAATCATAGATTAGACTACATTTGTACAAAAATCACCAAAGATGTATAAATCATAAAATGGACTTTATTTGCACAAAATCACCAAAAATGCATAAACCATGCTAATACTTATCAAGATATCCAAATCCCAAATAGGGGAATTTTGTGAGACTATAACAACCCAAGTTTATCAAATATGAAAACTTACCAAAATACCGAACACATTGACAAACACCAAGTAAAGCATATTTTTACTTCAAAATACTCAAAACTTATTAGCAGTTAACAATTTCATGTAAAACACAAAACACTTTAAATTAAACATTTTGGCATGTACACTGTTTTCACAAATCAACTTGAACTCACCTTGCTAGATTTAGGCTAAATCTAGATTTTACCCCAATTTGAGCCTTCTTGAAGAAATCCGAATCCACGAGCAAAGTCCTTTCAAAACCTAGATTCACATGTTCCACCCATAAATAATCACATTTAACCATTTATAATCGATCCCCAAACATATTGCACCAAAATCTCCATTTTGGTCCAAAACCCTAATTTTGACCCCAAACCTTCCAAAATATTACAAACCGAAACTGAAGGAATCAAACACTAAAAATCATCAATGAGGCATTTACATCACCTATTAAGGTTTAGAAAAGGAGGTGATAAACTTACCACTTAGGTTTTGGTGAAAACCTAGAAAACCCTAAAATTTAGCTTGAGGTTGAAGATGAAGATGGAGACGGTGAATCCTGGACCAAAGCTTCTAATATTTCCACTTGATGATGGTTTACCTCCATAATACCCAAGGATTTGAGCCAAGGATGACCCAAAATCACCATATATTCTTTGGGTTGGTTCTAGAGAGTGTTTGGGGATGAATGGGAAGTGAAGGATGAAGAAATGGCTTAAAATTCGTATTTAACAGCAATCAGCCCCCTGGGAGCGACATTGTCAGGCGACAATGCCATGGCAATGTCGTAGGGCATTGTCGTAGCATTGCTCCAATATTCGGTACCTTCTATGCGATTGTGACAGTGCGACTATGACACTGTCATAGTCGTCAGGCATTGTCGCGAGACCCTTCCCAAGCCCCGAAACTCAACTTTTTCAACGCCAACACTCCCGATACTCCAAGGGACTTTAAACAATGTTTTTCCCAACACAACCCCACTGTTTACAAGTTACAGAAACGTCCGGGTGACATTTACTTACCGAAAATTACGGGTGTTACACAACCAGAACCACCAAATCATAAATCGATCAATCATGTAACCAAAACAAACCTAATTTTACATTATAAACATAACTTCTGAATTTATTGCAATGAATCGTCAAATGAAGATATTAAGACAAATCGAAGTCGCCTACCGTAATCGATGAATCCTCAAGCCCTAAATCAAAAAATCGAAGAGAAATTGTAGAACTCGTAGAACCAGTACGATTCTAGGGATAGATTGTTACGATTGTTGAAAAATGGAAGAGAATCGTAGAACTCATACAGACTCTCGCTCTCGACTCTCTTGACTGTCGTATACACTATAGAGGCTTGGCGTTTGATTTCTAATCATATTTTATTGATATAAATTTGATTTGCTGAAAAAATAAAAAAGCTTTATATACGTTTTTAGAATCATAAAAGTGTAACTACAACATTTTGTTTAATTTAAAATAAAGAGGAAAGTATTTTATTTTTTAGATACGATTTGAAAAGTGTATCTAAAGTTTCTGATTGACTTTTAGAGGCGACTTATATAAGAAACGTCTCTAAAAGCTTTAGGGATGATTTTCATAGTGTATTATTTAGTTTGACATCCTTCTCTTAAAATTCGTCTTACTTTTGTTACATTTTTACTTTTGTCATTTAATCACTACAAAACAAATTATTATCACTGTCGGAAAAGTCCGTCGGTAATTCGTCTTTGAAAGTCGGATCTGTCGGTAACCTCTGTCGAATTAAATGTCGTCGGCAATTGTATCACTGACGGATCACCGACGGAATTACCGATGGATTACCGACGGACACGTCGGTAATATCCGGATCCGTCGGTAATTACCGATGGATTTCGACCGTCGGTAATATTTCATGGGATTTGCTCATTTTTCTATTAGTAAATTCCTTCCATAAAGGTCACCTTTAGATACACTTTTAAATCCTTCTCTAAAACAACTTTCATTTTGTAGCAAATATATTACTTATTATTAATTTATTATACTCAAAAATAAATCCTCAAATTATAAGTGTAAAGGTTAAAGAATTATAAACAAGATTAAAAAAACAAAGTGATATTTACGTCGTGATCCTGCACCAAAATCCTTTATGATTAATTTGATGATAAAAGAATAATTAAAAATATATATATAAGTAGCATAATTAGTACACCATAACATAAACTATATAACACAAATGGTATAACATCCAAATAGTGAACACCATAACTCAAAAACACGATCTTTGCAGACACAAGAAAATCTTGTTACGAAGGTACGGTCCCTTGAAAACATGATCCAAGAAATCAAGATGAAGATGCAAGGACTCCACAAAGAACTTCTTGAGATAGTTCGTATAATTCCTCACTCTCAAGCCTCTAGTGATCTTACAAAGAAAGAAGCTGAGATGAAGTTCTTAAAATCATAACTCATTGACTTGGAGAGGCAACATAAGCAACAAAGAGTAGTAACTCAAATTGATGATCCATGGACATTGTCTTCTACCCCTTTTGTTGGAACATCCTTTGATCCACAACCACACACAAATGGTATAACATCCAAATAGTGAACACCACAATTAAATCTTTATTCTTCAACAATAAATTGATACTAAATATATTTTTCCAAAGGACAAACACCTTGGAAATACTATTTTCTAAATAGTGATTTTCTAGCATGTCTTCAAAGAGAATCATTTATTATACTTACGTAATCAAGATTTTAGAGAAACTAATTTTTAAATAAATTAAAGCATGCACATTTAGTAAAATCACAAAAGTTAAAATTTATTAAAAACAAAATCACAAAATTAAAATTATTAAAATGTAATCACCAAAATTTTAAAAAACTATATTAAGTTAAATCGACATCAAAAATAAAATCTTAACTTATTAAAATAGAATCACAAAGATTTAAAATTAAAAATATATCAATGAGAATCACACACACATGGATAAGCGCTTACCCGGATAAGCGCTTACCAATAAAATTTAACACTATTACTTATTTAGCGGGTAAGATTTTAGTTCACCAAAACGGTATCGTATGCAAAAAAATTTCCGATAAACGCTTACCGGTAAATTTTAACACTATCACTTACTTACCGGGTAATATTTTAGTCCACCAAAACGGTATCGTATGCAACAATTTTCCCAGTAAGCGCTAACCGTGGTAAGAGTCTTCGCCATCACTTACCAGGGTAAGACTCTTATCCTCGCCTTAGCTCTTACCGGGTAAGATTCTTGGTCATTGTCATCTTCATCCATAAGGTAATATGATTTGGTAAGCGCTTACCCGGATAAGCGTTTGGTAAACGACTCCTAAGGTAGGTTATCTTCAACTGATGAGCTAGAGCGCTAAATTATTATATTATAGCAACACACCGGCTCCAAACAATATGCTATATAAATGTGTTAAAGTGCTTTTTGATGAGTCAAAAAAGCTCATGTTAAAGCACACTAGCATATTTTGATTAATCTCATTTATCTCAAATAAAATATAATTTTGATACATGTTTTGTTGTAGTTGATTGAAAATTTAATCATTTAAAAGGTTGTGAAACTAAATACTAAATTAAATATGTTGGTATAATAAGATATAAAAAATATAAAATTTAACTAATTTACTAAAACTAATTAACAGACATAAAAATTTACTATCTATACTATACTATAAAGTACGGATAAAAAACTCTTAAATACAAATTATTAGGCATAAGGTACCATCATTTTATGGAAGATTTTAAAAATCTCTTAATTTACAAGTATCAAAGCACAATATACATATTACTACTGCAGACTTCTAACACCCACCAATTTGGTATGTGCAGAACCTTTCTTTTATACAGACATTTCCATGTATCACTATTAATTAATATATTATATTACGATAAATTTGTTTTAATTATATTATTAAATATGTAATTGATTATTTTTTCTAGATATCATTATATATAAGATAATCATTGAATTCTAACAAAATACTTATTTTTTTATATAAAAAACATTATATTATTAAGCCTAAATTAAACAAATTTATAAAAAAAACATTATCACTTTCTCAAAATCATCCAAAATTGTACTGTAAATCGACAAAAAAACAAAAAATAAAATGAAATATTAAAATCGTTATGTATATCGCTGCATTGCGCGAGTACGCTTCTAGTTAGTTCATAAAATATATAAACTTGAATTTAACTAATTACTTAAATTAATTAATATACATAAAAATAATAATTAAATGATAAGTTAATAAATTTATGATAAACTTATAAAAATACTATAATTTAACAATTAATCGATTAAATACCATTAGTACTATTCTGAAAAATAGTATAAATTTGAGACTAGAGCTATATTTAGCAATTTCGCCAATATAACAAATCGAACTACAACCAATTTGAAAAAATTAATGCATTTTTCTCTTATACTCCCCATATAAAATCATGAGTAAATTACATGATTTGTCCCTATGGTTTGTGGAGCTCAAGAAAATGGGTCTCTAAAGTGAAAAAGTAACAAAATGGGTCCCTATAGTATGCACTTTGTAATAGATTGGGTCCCTCATCCTCACCTCGTAAAATGGATTTTGTTAGGTTATGTGAATTTTAGTCTTTCTAGACTTTTCTTATTTTTTAAAACATGATATATTGTATTATATGTAGAAAACACAAAGACAAATTTCAGCTTCTCACGTCTCCACATCCATCACCGGCCTCCCCCCATCTTTAGCAATCTACAACCATTAACGACCTGTCGCTCCCCTCCCCCTCCCCCTCCCCCTCCCCCTCTCCCTCTTCTTCTTCCCCAAGATTACAATCTCCATCAATGAAATTGTCATCTCGTTGCCAATTTCCCTCCTCGATGAACCTACAGTTAATAACCATCAAGCTAAACAAATTAACCTCATTTTCTCTTGTGTTACACCTAATAATCCTTTCTAGTGAACCTGGTGGTTTCCTCTCGTTTTACTAGAAACAAAACCTAGCTAAACCCAGTCGTTTCTTTTCTCTCTCTCTCTCTCTGTTTCTCATACGACTCAATTATAGCCCCCAAAACCCAGATATCAAAACCCTGCTAACGAAACAAATGAAAGGAAAGGGTTGTTGTGGTTGCCACTGCAATATTCTTTCTCATTTCTTAATTTCACATCCAATAAGCTTGGAGGTACATTAGAAGAAATTGATTATCATATTGGACAAAAAGAAATAAGAGATGTCTTGTGATTGCTTATGACGACAACGAGTTCTATTAGGGTGTGTTTGGTTTGCAGATTGGGTGTGACGGGACGGGACAAAAACTCATTGTCCCACGTTTGGTGTGACATGGGACAGGACAAAAATTCTTTGTCCCACGTTTGGCGCGACATGGGACAGGGACAAAGATTGGACATGGTGGGACAAGATGGAACAAAAAATGGTATTTTCTTGTTCCACCAAAATAGGTGGAACAACATGGGACAAAAGTGAGACATAAACTAAAAATCACTGATCTACCGTCATTTGATATATAATCTTAACATAGTATTAGTCTTAAGAGTCACCACTACCCATCGCCGCCACTACCACCATCGACGGCCATCAATAGCCATTGCCAACCACCGTCGGCCACCTCTACCTATTTCTCCACCATAACAACCTCCTCCACCACCTCCACAACCATTGGCCACTGCCACCACCACTACCATCGTCGACCACCTCTACTAACACCGATCACCACCACCTATGGCCACCACCACCATCAACGGCCACCGGTAGTTACCACCAACCATCGTCGACCACTTCCACCTCTTCCTCGACTACTACAACAACTTCCTCCACCACCTCCACAACCACCGCCTATCGCCACCTCCACCGATCAGCACCACCCATTGCCACCTCCACCACCGACGCTCACCGCCAACCACCGTCACTCGCTGCCAACCATCGTCGGTGACCTCTGCCTCTTCCTCCATTAAAATAACCTTTATTACCACCGTCCACCGCCACCACCACTACCATCGTCGACCACCTATACCTCCACCACATCAACCACAAAAACATCTTGAACCACTATTATCCATTATCTTTCACGTTCTTCACAACTATCGTCCTTCACCGGCCACTCATCGTCTTTATCTTTACCTGTCGCTGTTACTATGCATCCGCCAATTCATTAAGATCTTCCAAATTTAATCAAATATTATATTTTCTTTATATGAATCGGATTTTTTTGAACTACCATCAATTATTTCAGATTCTTCATTCAAATTTCCTACCATTGTTTTTGTATGTATTTATATGTATGAAAATCGTGTAAAAAAATAAAAATGTTTTTTAGTTAAATTATTTAAAGATATACTTTATTTGTGTTATTTATAACTATTATATGACATAAAATCATCAAACAACTTTTAGGGAAATTTGTCCAGTCCTGGCTTATCAAGTCCTAGTCGTACCAAACACAAGACAAACATTTATCTTATCCAGTCATGTCCTGTCCAGTCATAGCCTCTTGTCCTATCCAGTCTCATCCAATCATGTATGCGTACCAAACGCTACCTTAATGACACAAAAGTGAAAACTTGCATAATACAAGGGATATGAAAGAAAAACGATGTAAAGTGTTCACCAGAAAATACGGTGGAATGGGTTCACTAATGGAGGAAGTTCTTAAGGGGAGAAAGGTAGGGGAGGAAGTGTGTGTGTATATGTGTAATATTTTTTAAATTGTTAAGAGAATATGAGTGAAAAAGGTTATTAAAAAAAAAAAAACAATTTGCCTTTGAGTTAAAAGGTTTTTTTAATCGCGTTTGTAGAAGGGACCCAAACCATTGAAAATGCAAACCATAAGGACTCATTTTGTTACTTTAGGGACGAAACATGTAACTTACTCTATAATTAAATTCCAATGTGATAAGGTAATATTCTCTGGTTGAACCAGAGTGGTTCCCACTTAACTCCCCCTCATGGTCCACACCATCTAAAAATCATCTAATCACGCGTCCGATTCTTAAAAGCACACAAATCCCAATCCGACCCGACCCGACCCGAAAAAGATCCGAACATGCGAACCGTTGTGAATGAAAACGTCGCCACGATTCCGATCAACACTCACTCGTGTGCCTGCCTGTTCACGTAATTGGTTACTGCAGTAAAACCCACCAATAAAAAAACACGCATAAAAGTCACAACCCATTGCATTTACCCTCTTCATGCGGTACGTGTCTTTTCTTTTCAACCAACACCACCCTCTCTAACTGCTGCTGCTTTAAACCCCCTCTCCATCCTCATCCGCCATTGTTATCCCCTCCCTTCCACCACCTTCATCTCTAACTCACACATTCAGAAGGAAGGAATTGATTAACAACAAGGAAGGGGATATCATATCATGGATGAGTTTCTTCTTTGCCATGAACAGGTCTGCGAATTGGGTCCTTCCACAAATTTTGAATTTGATGATAAAAACGGTTTCTTGGAGGAGGAGGATTCAAATGATCAGTTTCTTCTTTGTGATGAAGCCTGGGATATCATGAGTCCAGTTCCAGTTCCTTCAAATTCTTCGCGTCGTCCTCGATTTGACGATGATCAAACACAGAAGCAATATGGTAATTCGATTACGAAAGAAGACTGTCAACACTCGTTCGATACTTATTTACGAAAGGAAGTGAAGTATATGCCTGAATCAGGATACAAACAATTTCTCGAATCCAATCGTTTCGTGGCTTCTTCTAGATTCAAAGCCATCCAGTGGTTCATTCATGTGTGTTGAATTCTTCAAAACCCTTTTAATTAACTTTGATTGTTTCATTGATGTTTTGTTTAACTGTTTTCATGTTTCTTTCATTCTGCAGTCTCAACGGCGGTATAGTTTCGATATCGGAACTGTGTATAACGCTGTGAATTATATCGATCGCTTTATCTGCATCAATCAGTGCCATGTAAGTAGTCTTGTTTTTTAATTCTGTATTGAAGGTTTTGTATTTAAAGATTAGGGTTTATCATGAATGCCATAATTATTAAAGTTGGTTTTGTGTTGATGAAGGGGTGGAATCATTGGAGGATGGAATTGCTTTCTGTGGCTTCTTTATCTATTGCCATTAAATTTGGTGAAACTGGGCCTCCCTCATTACATGAAATGCAGGTCACACTTCATTTTTATTTGATTTAAAGTTTGTTTTTTTTTTCAATTTATTTAGAGATTGCAAAGAAACACATATTAATTAATTACTACCCTTTTTAAAGCTATGATCATTTTTAAAAAAACTAAGTGTTTTTACAAACTGCAGGACGGTTTAGAGTACTGTTTTGATGCAAAGTTGATCCAAAGAATGGAATTGAAGATCATGGAGTCTTTAGGATGGGAACTTAACTGTATCACTCCTCACTCGTATGTCGAGTTGATCGCGTGGGAATTGAGTTCCGTTATCAAGCCTTACGTTCTCGATCAATTAACTTCAAGGCTAAACGACGATCTTCTTGCCTCTACTCTTGGTACTTACTCCTTTTATCATCTAATTCCATTTTGTATAAATCAAGAACTCATAATTATATATGGACTTATTATCTTTGCTGAATCACTACAGATGAAGCATCGCTCGTAAACCGTCCAAGTGTTATCGTCATGAGCGGACTCAGACTCGTTCTTGAGGACTTTTTCCAGTCGACAAGTCAAGATTATCTTTCCCACATCACCAGCTTCATTCCTTCAGATCAAACTGTAAGTTACTAAAGATCAAAGTTTCAATCTTTATTCATCTTTTCAAACAAAAACACTTTTCTGACATGGGGTTCGATAGATACAGTAAAATCTACAAACTTTTTCTATCTTTATTCATCGTTTCAAACAAAATTAAGGATCTTTTTGACATGGGTTCCATTGTTTATATACAGCATAATCTACAAACTTGCTATGAAACGATGCACCAAATCTTGGTTAGATTTCGCAAATGCGAAGCCAGCTCGAACCCTTCAAGCCCAGATACCGTATTAACGAAGGAGCAAGTTGCTATCCACGAGGGACAAGTCGATCTATCGTTCATCGACGGACCTGATACGAAGAGCAAACTCAAGAGGAAGAGAGGAGGGGAAGAAGATGATCATTTTGTTATGATGATCAAAAAGCATCATCAGAAATTTGTATAGATTTTAATAAATAATTTGATTTAATGTTGATAAGGATTGTACAACAGATGGGGTTATAGGCTACTGCATTAGAATCTGGTAGAGCCTATGGAGGGTCATGCAAGTAGTCAATGTAATAGCATGAATATATTCATGATCCACATAAAAGTGTGTGGATTTTAATTGATAATATTTACAACACCTTCTATACTATATATAACATGTATTGTACTTGAAAGCTATTGGACCAATTCCCCATGATGATTCAAGGTCTGTTGTTTTGACTGAAATGTCCTTGTGAACTGCACTACAATCACTAGGAACATCATGAAGAACTTAAAACCTACCATTAAAACTATAAAAATGGTATGCAATTTTAAATATGTATAGTTATTACGTTATTTAGTTTATCAAATGATAACTTTATCTTTTGATTAATTTATTCATCTTATTAAAGTTTTAAATATTTGTGCAATGATTTAATTGAGGTAGATTTGTGAATTTATAGTTATCTGTTTATGAAACTAGACACTTAGAGGCCTTTTTACCAAACACTTACCCAGGAAAATGTATACCAAGTCACGTTATCTTACCGGATACATATGGTAAAGACCAAAACTCTTACCCGATAAGAGCGAAGACAATGGACCGAGAGTTTTACCCAGTAAGTGAGCGTCGTCGTTTCTTATCACGGTTAACGCTTACTGGGCTGATAAATTGTTGCATATGATACCGTTTTTATGGACTAAAATCTTACCCGATAAGTAAGTAATAATGTTGAATTTTACCGGTAAGCAATTACCCAGGTAAACATTTAATAAATTGTCCCTTATTTTAAGATAAACAAAATATAAATATTTAATTTGCGACGAAGATAATATAATTAGGGTAAAGTTCAACTTTTATCAGTTATTAATGTAATAATATGGTGTTTGATTCGTACTTTGAAGTTGATTTTGGTGTGCATATTTGAGTTTGGCAGGGTGGTTTATCACGACAACCACCATAGCAGGTGATGATGGTCGACTATATCTAGGTACAAACAAAATATGGCCGATTTTGACAATTGTGAAAATTATTGAACTTTAAAGCTTGATTTTGTGTGAAAATTGGATTTGGGTCAAAATTGAGACAAGAAAATGATCTAAAAATGAAAACAAGTTATTATCTATACTATATAATGAAAAAACTAAAACGGTTATTGTACAAACTTTTGTACAATTATATTTACCACCCTTAGAATGTTACATTTATCACTTTTAGAATTACTTATTTAATTTACTTTATATCCCTTACTTTTTCATTTTTCTTAGGTCATGGTTGATTGTTGATGACATGTATATAAGGAAGTAATATTAATTGTTCGTTCTTTACTTACATTCCGCTGCATCGCTCGGGTATATGCCTAGTATTGTAAAAAGATTTTGGTTGTAGATTTTGACCACGGAATATTTTTAACGTGAAATTTGTAAATTTTCATACTAGTACGACGGTTTTAATGTTCAACGTTCCTTGATAAAAAAAAAATCATTGTCTAATTTGGTATAATAATAAGGGAGTCCCAGATTTTTATACATAGATCCGGATCATAATTGGGACCGATATAGACCTTGTTAGATCTTTGGGACCGGTTCAAGTCTGATCACAAGACTGGTTAGGCCCTATTCAAGGATTGGATGTATTTTTTTTAAATGGATCGGTTCTAATGGTCATTATAAAAGAAGCTTGGCTCTCTTTAACTACTTAGATATTCCTATTTATTAATAACTAGCTTCGACCCCGTGTATTACACGGGGTAATTTAAAAAAATTAAATCATGCCAGAAAACTTATTTTACAGATGTGAATGATCATCGAAAGTACGATGCTAATTTTCCAAGTTTTTTTCCTTCAAAGTTGTTTTTTTTACAGTTGGTCACAAAATGTCCTTATTTTAGTCAGTTTTCATAAAGGATGTTTTGCAAAAAATTAAAAAAAAATATGAATAAATATTAAGAATTTATAAACAAAATTTATAATATAACATAAATGAAATTATGGAAAATAAATAGTTAAAATATTAATAAAATAAGAACCACGTATCATAAATTACCAAATACTTATTTATATACAACATTCTTTGTTTTATTAATAATTATACCTTCATCATCTATAATTAATATTTTTAAACACTGCCTATTTTTTACTCTAAATAAAGCAACATACAACTGACCATGAGTGAAAATTGGTTGTCTCAGAAACAAACCAACCTTCGATGATGATTGTCCCTGACTTTTTTTTATGGTCATGGCAAAACATACATCAATTGAAAATTGTCTTTTTTGAAACTTAAACGGAATCATTTTGTTTGTAGGTGTCAAAGACATTCTTTGAGTAAATGTTCGGCTTCCAATATTGCTTCCATACATGATCTCTGCTTCTATAACCCGATTTCCAAAAGATAACATCTGTAGTCTAGTTCCATTACATAACCCAAATTTCTGATCAATATTCCTTAGTAACATAACTGGAACATCGACTTTTAGTACTATCTTATGGTTTGACAAACCCGATAATATAAGACCATTTAAGACATCAGGTGAGTACAAAGTTTCATCAAACTGTTCGTGAAGATGCTCTGATTCACACAGACTATCTGAATTTAGGTACTCCTTTTCGTCTCCTGAAAACAATGATAGCAAACGATCATTTATTTCTTGAACGACTTCATGCTTGGGTGCAAGTATTGCTCTTTCCTGAAAATAGGATGAATTATTGACATTTACAAGAATAGAAAGATAGACAAATTCAATTAATGCAGATATAGGATCCGTTGAATCGGTAATCGATAAGGTCGATATTTAATCCTTCACAAATTTGCACAAACACATAAAAACGCTTGATTAATTAAGGTGTCGTTTACCCGAACACTTACCCGTTAAATTATAGTCCATTTGTAAAAATAAATAAATATTTTATATTTACCATAAAGCATCTCTTGCATCTTTAATAGTAGTTTTTGTAAAAAAACCTAATTTTTATGAGTTTCATTGATTTTTTCAATGTCAATAATCAATAATCTATACTTATATATAAGTAAAATATACTAAATATCATAATGTCAAGAAAATAAAATTAAAAATGTTATTTTATAAAACTTCATGATAAAAATCAAAATTCTTGAATAAAAATTTAAAGAGGATAAAGTTTTTATAAAAAAACTCTTGAAGTAAAAATTGCTTGAAGTAAAAATTGTTATGAAATAGCCAAAAGAAAATTAAGACAATTTACTGATTATTTATATCAAATTATATACTAATTCAACAAATCTCATATTAATTACGACACATTAATTCGTATATATTTATGATATTTAATAATATAATTAAATCTAAAAATATTCAATATTGGACTCATGTCGAAGGTATTAACGAAGCGATTACAATGATATAATTTATAAAAAATAAAAATGTTTTTTAATACATTTTGATTCATATACATTATTTATGTTTATATGATAAGAGTCTAAAAAAAATAAAAAAGTAAGAGATTAAAAGTAAACTACATATCTAATTATAAGGATAGTAAATATAAGGTATAAATTAAAAAATTTGAATTAAGGAGAAATGAATGTGAATGTGTTAAATAAACTTATAATGTAAAATGCGTCCAAATACATGTTTAGACGAGAAAATGAAAAAATGAGTTCACCAGAAGGCGACACATATCCTTCTAGTTACTTATTTATTATATGTATAGATTTCATTGTGTTTTAATTTATACATGTCAAATGACCATTTTATCCCTTGTAACAGACATATACATATTAGATTTTAGGGTGAAAGTGGAAAATCGAAAAATAAGTTTACTTAATTTGATATTTTACATAACTTATTGAATTTTTTTCTCAATTTGTATTCTTTTGCAATTTTGTGATCTTGCTTTATCATTCCATTCTTATTTCCTCTCATATATTTGTGTAGTTTTGAATTCTCAAATATTGACGTTTTTCTTGTGATTTGTTCAACATTTATATATTTTAATCACCTAAATTGTACAATCAAGAAACGTATTTTCGACCAACAACGTTAATGTCGTCCTTACTTTAGCATCTTCAGTGCCCAAAAGATTTCAACTTATACCTAGCCATTAATTAATGGCAAAAGCTTTACTTGAACACATTTTGACGACACTTTTCAAGATTTTTTCGTATGATAAAAATGAAAATATAAGTCATATTAATCTAGTTACCCTTTTTATTGAAGTTGTGAAACAAACTATTATTTTCCAATGCCTTTTAAATACATTTTAAAGTTTTTTATTTCGTATATTTTTTCCTATTGTTTACGATACCTATATATCGTTTTTTTAAATCAATTATTTGAAATATTATTAAAAAACTGCATTTTAATGAATTATTTGAAAAGAAAAAATATAAATCCGTCGGAAATTTATTGAATTTTCCGACGGATTTAAAAAAATAAAATTCTTAGAATTTTTTTTAAAAGAAGTTAATTTAAAAATTTTTTGGAAGATTTCCGATGGAATTTAATTAATTAATTAATTAAATTCCGTCGGAAATCTTAATTACTTATTTTTTTTATTTTTTCCTACTATTAAAAATTTTAAAAAAAAGTAAAATTCCGCCGAAAATTCTTATAATTTTTTAAAAAAAAATTAGTAAAAAGTTTCTGACAGATTTTCGGTGAAAGTCCACTGTGTTTAACTTCTGTATAATCCGCCAGAAATCCGTCAAAAACATTCCGGCAGAAAATTCGTCGAGAAAATCCGTTGAAAATACCACTTTATTTAGTAGTGAAACACATAAAATGAATGAAGCATTACTCAAACAAAAATTGTAATAGTTACCAATAAATTAAATATTAATACAATCATCGGTTGTCAATCTGAACTAGAAAATTAGATAAAATAGCTCCTTAATCATTTTGCATTTGACAAGGTTATTTCAAGGTTATGTGATTTGGATGTCATTGAGCATAAAATAAAATTCACAATATTTACTTTGAACTCGATAATCCACACTATAAAGCCTGTTAGATGACGACATATGAAGAAACTCAATTCCTATGAAAAATATAGAAGATTGCTTAGGGCATAAATAATTTCTCGAAAGTAATTAAGGGACTCTTTGTTTGGTGTTGATCGTTGTTAATCTAAACTGTGTAGCTCGGGCCGATCCATTTTTTAAGGATGATTGTTGAGTCGTGCTTTCTTAACGAATTAGGTATAATTGGTCATATATATTGTCCATGAACAACTCTGATTAAGTATTAAGTAAAATATAATTGATCATATAATAATTAAGTGTGAAGGACAAAGAAATAATTTTTTATAATTTTAATATATTTAAACAAGAAAATATATTGAAAATCATTCATATTTCAAACATAAATGAAAGCTATAAAACAATACGCATTTTGTATGTGTCTAATATTTTTTTTGAACAACAATGAAATTTTATTAAAAACTAGTAAGATGTTAGAGCAAACAATTACATACAGGAAATAGTCAGAAGAGGGTTACGAAGCCAATCTATCCAATTAATTTTAAACTTGTTATTCCTATTAAAAACCCAAAAATAAGTCCGAGTCACTATCGTGTCAAAGATATCCGCCTTCATCAACTTGGTCTCGCTAAAAATGGTCACATTCCGGAACAACCATATTTACCAAGCATAGTGAGAATAACTGCCTCAAAGCACATCTTCTCTCGACTCTTCAACTGCAAATTAGAAAACCATGTAATTCAAGTCGCATAGGAACTAAACGTTTGACATATCTTCAATATTAAAAATGCTCAAATCTTCATGATTATATCTATGAGCATACATATATCTGACTTGTATTTCATATTTTGTGCTTTAACTGACAAGTTAAACCAGTTGAGCAACATGTTCTTTTAGGACAGTACATGAGTTCTTTGTGTGAGCTTCAATGAAACTTCTATGGATTCACGTTAACCGGTGTTTCCTACCCAAGAAGTTAATCTTTGAGTGATCGAATGTGTGAGGAGTCAAAATACTGAGTGTGGGTTGAGTGACGAGATAAAATGTAAATGAGAGTTTGGTTAGAAGCGAGCTCAATGCTTAAAAAGAAAGAGGGTTAGAGATCAAAGTAAAAGAATATCAAACTCTGCACCAACTTTTTCTGAGCCGAGCAGCCACATTACTAGTGTTTCACAATTCTTCGTGAACATTATTGAAATAGGCAACTAGCCCATGCCAACTCTTGATAAAAACCCCACCAGCTACTCATTTTCTTCTTAAAAAGAAAATGTTTCAATATTTCAAGGGGACGCAACATATAATCTATCTGATTTTCATTTGGAAAATCTGGATATTGAAAAAGAAGGAAGTCTGCCCCACCTTCGAACTTCGATCATGCACAATAGAGTCTGTGTTATAATGTTGTTGTCTCAATGGTTTACACAATTTTGAGCCTTATAAAAAGCAATCATTTTTGCTTAATTCTTTCTCACACTTGCACGAACACACAAGGAATACGTTTTCTTGTCATAACGTTCATAGAAATTCCTTTGTGGTGTTTTGATGATTGAATGGAAGACCTGGGGGAGTGAACATAAAAAAGCTCCTTTCCAATGTGTATTCGTTACACACAGTGACTTTGTGTTACTGACAGGCACTTCTAACTGATTCATTTGTTGATTCAGGTGTTACACTCATAATTTGTCTGAATTTGCAAAGATTCAGATGAATATCTTCTTTGGATCGATAAATGTTCAGTGGCTTAGTATAAAAGATCATTGGCCAGAACAGATTTCAGAGACATTTCTTGTACAGAGTTTTGATGATTTTCATGCTCTAATCATCAAAAAGGGGGAGAAGAGTTCAAGAAATGTTTGTATCAAGAAATGAATATGGGAGACAGAATCAAGATATGTTTGTGAAGTTATCAAGAAGTTTATATCGAGACAGTCTTTAAAGAAAGATTGTTGAAGATTGTTGAAAGCTGAAAGCAAAAGTTCAAAGGATTCAGAAAGAAAGCTGATTTTTGAGAAATTTTCTTTGAAGATAATTTTGCTGAAGCGAGTTGAGCTAAATCTGAAGACAATTTCTTTTCAATGTCTGAAAAGAGGCTTCTACCATCTATGGGGGAGATTGTTAATATTTTTGAAGACAGACTTTGGAAGATTTCAGAAAGTTTGAAGACTGTTTTGAGTATAAAAGGGAAGACTGGGCTTCAATGTTTATTCTGCTAAGAATTCAACAAAAGGGGAAGATAAATTTGTTAAAGATTAACAAAGGGGGAGATTGTAAGTTGAGATTAAAGGGGAAGATTGAATTGCAAAATCTTTTACAGATGATCTTGAATCCAAAAGGGGAGATTGTTAGAGCATATTTGTTGGATACAAGATCATAGAAGCTGAATGTCAAAGTCAAGGCAAGTCAAAGCTGAAAAGTCAACTCTCAAAGTCAAAGTCTTTGTAGTTTACTTTGTGTTTAGAGTGTATAGTATATTTGTTTTTCTTTTAATAGATAGATAGTTAGTGGTGACAACATATATAGAATTAGAAGAATACGCAGAGCTTAGAGAGAGAAAGTCTTGTACGAATTGTTGTGATTTGAGATTGGAATAACAGGTTGAGTTTTAATCTGTGTAATCATCTTGTTTGTTTGTGATTGAATTAGTAAGAACTTGATAGATTGGGACATTATAAAAAACACACACCTCAATCTTTAAATCATCAAGATCATCAGGTTTTTGTTTCTTCACATTCTTTCCTCTTATAAACACTCTTGAATCTTAAATATCCTCTTATTTTGGATTTAAAAGTGTTTCTTACATTAAAATCATTTCTTTTGATTTTAACTTGTTCAAAAACATTTGGTTTTTAAGATTGTTCTTTCTTTTCATAAAGAACACTGTTTTACTCTAAAAACAACTTTATTTTTCTATGTTTCTTTCCAAAAATAGAAACTGGTAAAATATTTTCATTGTTTTTAGACTCTAAACCCTTTATTCTACTCTACTTCTCTATTCCAGAAATAGCCCAAGCTACACTTATTGCTTCGAAGAATGTCAAGTTCGCACTTACTGACTCTGAAATCCCTAAGAACAACCATGTGGCTCGCTTGGATTTTGAAGCTGAAAAATACCTACATCTGGTGGAAGCTACTGCATTTCTGAAACAATCATGCATAACATATGATCTTACTGTTGACCCCAAGCCATCCAAATCACTACTTCAGCAATTCTGGTTTACTGCTGATAAGAGCTCAGTGACCAACAAAAAGGGTGAAGTGGTCCTGCCATCTCGTTCCAGACTGAACATGGCCCTGGAAATATCACTGCCTTTAGTATCCACAAGGCTCTTCGATTCCCTGCCAAGACTATCAACGGTTTCGGCTCTCTTCCCACTGATGTTGAACTCATCCCATTTCTGGATGACATGGAATACACTTGGGACAACAAGCCTCACTCCCAGATTCCCAACAAGAAGCTGACTAAAATCCTGAAAGCAAACATGCCTTCAGAGATCAACTACATCTTCACTCATATTATTCAGAGTATGAGTGGAAAGATAGGATCGCTGGACCAGTCCAGCAAAATACATCTACAAATGGGCTATTCGGTGCTTGATGGAAATCACTATGACTATGTTGGAGAGATCTTTGACGATCTCTTGTCAAAGATCGAGAAGCTTGAAAGGGATCCCAAGATTCCCTATGTTCATTTCATTTGTGCTTGTCTTCACTTTCTCCTTGACAAGAAGTACCCCACAACAAATGATGGTAGCTTCTCACGGGTTGGCCAACGAGCATTGGACATCAAACCTGCTGAAAACGAGGTACGTCTTTTTACTCTACGATCTCGTCTCTCTCTCTATTCTTTGACTTCGGCGGCCACGCAGGAGGTTCCTTCTTATGGTAGCCCTACCACTACAACCCCTTCCAAGCGACAGTCAACAACTCTTTCTGGCCCTGCTAAAAAGGCCAAAAAGACCAAGGAGTCAACCCCTTCTGGTAACTTACCTGAGGTAGTTTCTCAACAAACTACTTTGGATGGATTTGTGGGTCGCTCCTCCATATCAGCTACCATAACAACAACCGTGTCAGTGACGTCAATCGCTGACACCACACCGGTGACAACCCCACTTTTCTCAGTTCCTCAACAACCACCAACTGAGGTAATTTCCACTATCACCAGTGTTCCCTCTACTTCTATCCCCATTACTCCTTCTTCTACTATTTCTTTGGTCATTAACCCTCCCAACATATCGCAACAACCTCTTACCGCTGCATCCATAGAACCTCGTACTCAAACACCTCCTCCAAATTTTGAAGGAGATATGCAATTCTTCAATATGTTTGATCTATCAGGTATTCCTAAACCAATATACACTTCTCCCACCTCTCCATATAAGCTTGAACATCTTTTTGCTCAACCACTAACTTTTGTTTCAGGTCCTACTTTGGCAACTGTTGACGCCAGCGTCAACAAACTCGTTGACAAAGTAGACTCTCTCAGCCTCACTCAACACCACAACCAACAAAAGTAGAGTGTGGGGGTGAGTGTTTGGGAGTGGATTGGGGAGAAGTGGTTGGCTCATTAGGGGAGCGTTTAGTGGGGGAGGGTTTCGGGGGGGAATAACACTTCGGTGACTGTTTGGGTGAGGGTGATTTGTCGGCAGTGCTCATGGCTGCCGAACCAAATTCCTTTGGAGAAGGGGGTTGTTGTCCGGTGGCATCATATGAGGTGGTGTCATGGAATAGCATTTCCAGAAAATCATTGTTACCCTTGGAACCGACCCCTGGAAAGGCCGATTCTTCATTGAGTTATGCAGAATCATTGGGTATAACCCCGGGTGACAGGCTGTGATATGGAGAAGAGGAACGTTGGTCCGGGGAAGAAACCACTCATCTTCATCCAACAATTGAAATGTTGGTGAAGGTTTAGTCGGGGTACCCTTTTGTACAACTAAAACCCTTTTGAGAGGGAGTGAAGGAGGTGGATTTGGGTACAATAGATTCTCGTGGCCCAGTGGGAGAATTTCAACTTCAGCCGATTGTTGAGAATCGGTAGAAGGATTTTGTGGTTTGACCAAATGGGGTTTCCTAAGCCTCTTAGAACGACACTTAGGAGGGGATTTAGAGCCCTGCCGCTTCAAGGAAGAATGGGATTTGACATGGGTAGTCTCCGAAGGCTTTTTCGGAGACAGTGTCATTGCAGCAAGTGTGGCGGCACCGGTAGCCTTTGGAGTTTTCTTTTTCGAGGCTATCGTTTTGGCTCGAAAAGAAGTGGGGTGAATAGGGGCCACCGAAATGTCGTGACCCAGTGAATATTGTGGCCTTTCGACTCCCACATCCACTGGAGCACCCCAAATTGGATTGGGAGAAGTAGCAAAAGTGATCATATCTGCCGTCAAGGGATTGTCAGTAGCTTTCGGGCCTTTACTCAACACTTGCTTGCCGAGTTGACTAGGCTGTAAGTCATACACAATAGCTGGCTCCGGAAGGGAAGCATCGGCAACAAGGGGTTCCTCCAGCTTGTAGTTGATGATTAGTGAGAGCAATCGTGGAAGAGCCACATGTGAAGTTCGAGAAGGTGAGGAGACAGTGATAATGGAGTCGAAGATGACCTGAGCAAAATCGATAGGTCAGAGAAACATGAGTGCATGGGCCAACCGAGTAACGTGAGCTGGAGATTGATCCCACCCAGAAGTCTTGTGGGAAATGTAGTAGATGAGATAGGAGAAGAAGAAGTTCCATATTCCTCCCATGTTTTTGCGAAGAAGAGTCCCGGTACCCTTGCCCTTTCCATCATGAATGTAATTAAGAGCCTTGACGACTTCCTCTTGCTCGTGATTTGTAGGAAAAGGAGCATATGGTTTGAATACAGGGAGTTCAAGGATAGAGAAAAAAATATTCGGCAGATGAGAGAGGTTCGGTAGAGGATATCTACTGAAAAAACCATTCGTAGGATTGTGTTGAAGAAAGTTTTGGGAAGAGTGTTTTCAGTATGCGAGAGGCTTACCGAAAGGAGACATTTCCGAGTATTTAGAAGAGTTTCGGTAGAGGTGAGGATTACAAAAGTTTAGAAATTCTTTGGTAAGGATTTGGTTTACCGAAGGGGTTTAGAAGAATGACTCTTCAGCAAGCCTTTCTTCGGTAGGCGTTAGGCTAACCGAAAGTAGATATTGGGAAAAGTATGTTAGGTCCGAGATCTAGGTAGATATTGGGAAAAGTATGTATATGTGTATGTAACTAGGTAGGATAGGAGTAGACTTTATTATTCTTGAGAGAGAAAGTAAACTAATCTAGAGAGAGATGATGCTTTAAGGCTACATCTTGAATTATGATTTCATTAAATGAATTATTACAAAGACTAAGCTATTTATTGTCCACTAACTACTCACTATCTAGTTACAACTTGTAAGCCCAAGCCCTTTACAATTAAGCCTAATAGGCCCAATAGCATTTTACAAAATATTTACTTTCCAACACTTTCTATACACTAACATTCTCCCCCTAAAGTTTTAGAAAGTAAATCATCTTCAAGATTTAGGTTCCTCTCCCCCTTAATTTGCTTGAAAAACTTTAGTGATGTGTCTTCAAATGTAGGCTCGGCCCCCCCTTGAAAGTTGCTCTCATTCTTCACGTTTTCGACTTTAAAACCGGATCCAATGTACACCATAAGCTCGACTAAGTGCACGATAGCACATCTCGAAATGTAGAAACCCAACTCGTTCCAATAAGCCCACAAGAATGATAACGAGCGAGTTTTACTTGACAAACCATGTGCAATCTTAGTTTTTAACAAAGGAACCGTCGTTAACCGCGAGTCGAGTAAGAATTCGGCTTGAGAGTCGTAAACGAGATGCTCGAAGAGGGAACAACAATGTATACACTACCATATAGGGTCGAGGAACAATTTTTGGCCAATTTAATGGAATTTGGACCAAAATTGTTAGAAAAACTAATGGGACTAACGGAGTCCGTTAATTCTACTATTCATCATCTTCTCAAAATAAAACCCACTTACTGCTTCTTCTTCTTCTTCTTTTTTTCATGAAATCACGATCAAAAGGCTTGTTTACTGCATCTAAAAGCTTCATTAGACATCAAGTAAATGTTTTGTAACCAACAAAAACTTCATGCATCGTGAAAAATGTTTTCCGGCCATGTAACAGCAAAAATCCGGCGAGCTAACTGATTTTTCCGGCGAACTTCATCCAACAACCAAAAGCTTCGATTTCATGCTGGAATCTCTTGTAATCCACTTGCAAATCGATCAATATAACGAAACAAACAGATCTGAATCGATTTACAGTACGAACTCCGATGAAGCAGAAACTTTCCGACGATCGATCGTTTTTCCGACGAAGATGAATTTCACAGATCATAGATTTCAATCAAAAGTTCAATTTTTATTTAAACATGTAAAAATTGATCGATATAGACAATAATAACCAATCTGGAACGAGATTTGACAACATCACAGTGTAATCCACGTTTTTCCGTTCATGAACAGTAACTTCTCCGGTGAACTCGTTTTTCCGGCGAGAGGTTTCTAACAGATCAATTTATCTAGATTTGTTGCTCAAAAATACATCACACAATCAAGATTTACATGTAGAACAGATCTGGAACGAGATATGACAGTATCTAAGATCAAACCTCAAACTCCGGCGAAATTCCAGTCAGATCTACATTTTCCGGCGAACGAACTTTCGAACCTCATATCTAGCTCGTTTTTCATCGTTTTTCGATTCTAAAAATTGTAGAATGCTCGAAATTCGATAACAAACAGATCTATGTAAATCAAATCACCTCATGCAAGAAAAATTTCGGATCTAAAATTTGACGCGAAGAACATCGAAAATTTCGAAAGAAATTTTCGAAAATCCTCAAAACTCAACGAAATCTAAATCCAAAAATTGTAGTAGATCTGGAATCTAATTAAGAACAAATCTTCAAGAGGAATTGAGATATAAACAAACTTACATGTAGATCGGACTAAAAAACATGAAATATCGAGATCCGATAATCGTTTCGATAAGATTTTATCGTTTGTAGATTTTTTTTATTCAAAATTTAACATACCTAGATATATAATTAGAAAGTTGAATCTCGCTTCATCTAGAGGCTTTGTAAAGAGATCGGCTAGCTGAAAGTCTGTAGAAATAAAGTGCAGTTCAATATCACCTTTTGAGATATGATCTCTGATAAAATGATATCGTATGTCTATATGCTTTGATCTGGAGTGAAGCACAGGGTTATTTGCAATGGCTATTGCATTTAAATTGTCATACAGTATGGGAACTTGGGAGTAGAACTGATCATATTCTTGTAGTTGATTCTTCATCCACAAGATCTGAGCACAACAACTTCCAGCTGAAACATATTCAGCTTCAGCGGTAGAAGTGGAGACAGAATGTTGTTTCTTACTTTACCAGTTGACCAAGTTTCCACCTAGCAATTGGCAGCTTCCAGTTGTACTCTTCCCGTCTACTTTCGATCCTGAAAAGTCACAATCTAAATAGCTAATTAGATCAAAACCTGAGTCTTTAGGATACCAAAGACCCAGATTCATTGTACCTTTTAGATACCGAAAGATGCGTTTTACAGAAGCCAAGTGTGATTCCTTAGGATTGGCTTGATAACCCGCACATAGACAAGTAGCATACATAATATCTGGTCTGCTAGCAGTAAGATAAAGAAAGAGAACCAATCATTCCTCTATAATTGGTGATGTCAACTGGTTTACCAACTGGATCAACATGAATTTTAAGAGGTGGTGTCATGGGAGTTTTCATGGGGGAGCAATTTTCAAAATTAAACTTTTTAAGGTCACGAATGTATTTACTTTGGTTTATGAAAATCCCTTCAGAAGTTTGTTTGATTTGAAGACCAAGAAAGAATGTTAGTTCACCCATCATACTTGAAAGTCCAAGATCTACCAAATCTTAGAGAGAGAAAGTAGAGAGAGAGAGTATGCACCAAATGTAAAATGTGTATTCAAATGAGGTTCAAAAGTTACAAAACAAAGGCACCAAGGGGACTTAAATACCCAGGGCCTAAACCAGTACAGAAAAGCAAGCTAAACACAGTAAAGACCACTGATAATAAATACATTGATTACTATTCAAAATAGACTTAACAATCTCCCCCTTAGTAATCAATGATGCTCTTCTCTTTGATGAAGTCTATTCAGTCCAAGCAACACTTCTAAGCGTCTTAGAGTTGAGCGGAAAATCAACTTCTCACCAATAATATTCAATGTCTTCTTGAGAAGTCGAATTTCATCATTTTCAAGCTGGAATGCATTTCTTCTTGTCTCCAAAAATCTTCTTTCAGCAGCTTTTAAACGTTGCTCCAACTGTAGCTTGATCACCTTCAAGGTTCCATCAGAGTAATGACTGATCTCTTCAAATATGAGGAAGCAGTTTTGACTTGAACCATTCATGTAGATAACTCCAAAAGGATCTTGAAGAATGGTGAATAGTGGATAAGAGTCAAAGTTCGGCAAGCTACGATTGGGCCTTAGAAGATTAACCACCGGCTGAAAGCTTTCAGCTGCCATTTGAAAATCAAATACTCTATAGAATCTGATTTGGCGCCGAATGAATCTTTTGATCACAAACAATGCTTGAGAGATATCTTTTGTTCTATGATAGAGATTCCTGAAATGATTGTATAGAAACTTAATGTCATCAATAGATAGATCATTAAAATCAGCTTCCGAGAAAGTATATAAGATGCAATCTCTTCTTTCCACTTCAAATTTCGGATACCAGATATGAACAAACTTCTTTATTGAAACACTGATAACCCGGACTATCAGATGTGGAGAAGAAACCAGATGCTTTCCACGGCGCTGACATTTGATGAACATCAAGTATTCATACTGATAATCAGCAGACTCCTTTTCTGTCACACCCCGCTAAAGCGGAAACACGGAATATGACAGTTCGATAAGCATAGCACTAGGATAAAGAAAGAAATACCACCATACATTCAACTATTGTTTACAACAAGTTCCAAAAGTTTACATCCCTATTACATCTTCAAAAGTTGAAGTACAAAATCACTATTATGAAAGTATTGCACACGGTTTACACAAGAGATAAACTTTAATCATTTCCAAGCACCTTCTTGTTCCCTGAAAAGCATGTTCAAAATAAGGTCAACTACGAGAGTTGGTGAGTTCACAGGTTTTTAAATATGCACAAATCAAGTTTATATGCAAGTTGTCATTTGAAAATCATACGCATAAACCAAACTTCAATTCTTTGATTCATGAGTATCACAATTTAGCTTATATGACAAGAGGTATGCATTGATACAACCACGTTGAGCCACTACTAAACCTTTCCGGACCAAATCAACGCCTCATGATCTACCTCAGAGGTGGGCTTTAACCACATGTGTAGTCATATTTCTCTAGTATAGTGCACCCCTACTCGTCAGTATAAGGTGGGCTTGTCAGACCAAATAGCGCTATCCACTAATACTATAGGCCCATTTCTGGGTTAACTAGTAGTGTACCCGGGGACTTAAACTATTTTTAAAACTCAACATATCATTGGCATACATGTCATATAACTTCTACACCAACCGCTTTACAACAAAGCCTCATAAATTTCAATACGTAACGCTTTATAACAAAGCCTCATGAATTTCAATACGTAACGCTTTATAACAAAGCCTCATGAATCTTTAAATATTCAATTTTAACATGCTTTTCACCCCAAGTTCAATCAAAACAATAAAAGTGGGGCTGTGAATACTCACCTTGTATAATGACGCAAGATACGCAATAGCAATTTCCCCTAGCCCGGAGCTTCTAAGTCCCTATAGAGAAAGATGCACAAAAAGTGCTAAATGTCAAATCCCGCCCTTAAGCCTAACTAACTAATCCCACGTCTTATAAAATGCCAATATATGTATTTTATTGTCAAAAAAATAAGAATTGATGATTATTATAACACCCTTATACCATAATACATAAGTTTGAGGTTTTTAGAACTATCTTTCTGGATTCAGCACTTGCTGTCCAGAAATTATATCCACATAAAGGCTTTCAAAATACAACTTCCCAATTGAAAATCCTAACCATTTTTTTATAAGAGTTAAAATACTGAATTAAGAACTCTAAGGTCAAATTTCATGAATTTTTGAAGTGTTTTGATGCCCCAAATAATTTCTACAAAACAGTAGGTTACTGATTTTTGAATCAGTTGCGCACTTCTGTTGTAGCATGCTTTTGGAGGATCAAAACTCAACATAATTCAGTGATCCATATATGGATGCAAAGATAACTCAAAAATCTACTATATGAAAAAGGATTTACCTCATTTTGATGATTTATGAGGGAGTTATGGCCGTTAGAAGTAGGGTGTACTATTCTGTCAGCTTGGGACAGATTGCACCACTTTCTTCTAAAATACATTTGAGTGATCAAAACCTCATAATTTGGAAGCAAAAAGCCCAAATTTCATGGAGTAAATATTGAGATACACAGCTTGGAAGTGGGAGTTCCATTCTTGACAGCAAGCTGTGTAGTACAAGGTTTTTATAATAAGCATTAAGATATCCATTTTCCATGGTTTCTTGTGAAACCCCATGGATTTAAACCCCTTTTTACTAAATAATGATCTAAGAATGAAAATATACACCTTGGACACATATAAAACTTACAAAATTTTCGTCCAAAGTGAGTTGCATGAGGCAAAGAACACTAAATAAGTGATTTTTCATCACTTATCAATTTTCAAGACTCTTAATCACACAAGATTGAATAATCTTATCATAAGAGTTTGTTTAAACTTGAAATTATTACAAGAATGTTGATTATAAACTAACTAAAACATCAAAATTTTCGTACACAAAGTTGTACCTATGATAAAATCAACATATTCATCAAGAGACTCAAAATTTCACTTTTTAACTTGTTTTTTCATGGAAGATCATCTTATGGCATCACTTTATGAATGTTTTATTCATCAATGATGTCCATTTCACTTCTAAAACCATAAATGAAATACTTCTACACATGCATGAGAATTTTTATAAAATACAAACATTAAACTTGAATAAAACATGAAGAAATGATGAAATAGAGCTTGTACCTAGTGTAGATGATGAAGTAAACTTGATATTCTTGATTTGAAGATGATTTCAATCCTTGATTGATGCTTAATTTTCTGGAATTTCTTGAGAGAGTGAATGAAGAGTCAAAATTTTGAAGTGAAGAAATGAGTTTTCAAATGAGATTTTTGTTTTTAAAATAAGAGAGGGAGAGGGTGGAGGGCCGGCCATGTGGCCTCTCCAAGCCCACCTCATATAATTTTTTTTTAAAATGTAATATATCTCAATCTCACAAATAAATCAGATAAATTGAGAACCGACAATTTTTAAATTCTCAAATCTCTCTAAATTGAACAAATTTTTACAAATAAATATATATTCACCTAAATAATATAAACCTCATTATTTTATGTATTTTAGACATGTGACATAATATTTGGCATTTTATGGGACGTTTTAGTCAGTTACTGATCCGAACCGGGCTTTCTAAACGTCTACCGAAATATTTCGGGAAAATTCTAATCTAACCAATCTAATTAGATTCTAGAGAAGTAAATTCTATGAACTACTCCCTAATAGCTCGATGGATTCTAACCTTGAAGATTTTGATTTCTGACGGATGTCACATTTTCAACCCCAAGAATTGCAGGAATGTTGATCTGTCTTCTCCTAGAAACAAAAATATTGCTTTGAGAATCTTCTAGAAAAGAAGATCTTAGCCTTGAGGCCATATACCGTTGTTGCAAACTTCTTTGTCTTTGCTGTCTAGACAGAGCTGGTCCTTCTTCTAGGATAGTCGATGGAATCACAGGTTCAGAAGGAGGAACATCAACTTGTGCTCTGGATGACTGACCAACTTCAAATGTGCTTGAAGGAGCAGTGGTAGTCGGAGCTGTACTATCAACAGGAGTAGAAGTAGCTGGAGAAGTTTCAGGAACTTGAATAGCTTCAGGAATCTCATCTTGTGAAGGAAGATCTCCGTACAACGTGTTTGAAATTTCTTCATCCTTAGCATCCATAAAAATAGTATCATCTTCAGTATCAGACAACACAATAATATCCTCATACTCTTCTTCTTTTACTTTGCAAAGCTTCTCATATATGATGTCATCGTCATCATCTGAGTTGATCTCTATGAAGTTTGCGAAGAAAGATCTCATGTCGTTTGCAATCTCTGAATCATATAGCTCAATTGATCTTGTTGCAGTACCTGGATCAACATAAACGACGATTTGCATATCGTTCTCAATATTCTGCTCAGAAATGTTCAAAGTATTAGACATCGCAGACAAATCTACATTTTCTATCATATAGTTTACAATATCTTCAACACAGTAGTCTTGGACATTGTCAGCACTCTTTTCTCTGTCAGCCACCTCTTCTTGAGTTTGATATTCTCTAGCTGAAGACCCTTCCCCTCTCCGTCTCTTCGTCATCTCCCCCTCATGAGTTTGATGATCTGGATCATCTTGGTCATGTCGCCGTTTATGAGACAAACCTGCTTCAGTTCTGTACCTTTGTTCGTGAAGATCAAACCTGTTAGATAGCTCAGAGAAGGATTGAGTCATGAAAGATTTGAGATGAGAAAATTTTGTTCGAACTTCAGATCTGAAAGAATTGAACTCTTCAGATAACGCAGAAATCCTAGCAGAATTAGAAGTAGGAGCTGGAGGCGGAGTTGGCTGGAAATTCCTTAGCAGAGAAATCAAGTACTGATTTTGTTGATCAGGCGGAGACATAAAAATAAGGCGAGGATAGAGCAAATCTGATAGCTCTGTAATCGGAAGATCTTGAACTGTATATCGTGAAGTAGAAACAGGAGGAACTGAAGTAGATACGCCAACAGACTGAGTGAATGGTGAAGGAAGTGGAATAGAGACGATCGCAGGAGCCGTAGTAGAAACATTAGTAGACGGTTCATGGATCACCACCCCAGATGAGCGTCTAAATGGAATCTCTGGCGGAATCAAAGTAGTATCAATCTCTGGCATCTTGCCTTTGAAAAAAGCCCGCATCTTATGAATTTATTCATTCTTTTGTTCTTCAAACCGTTCACTCATTTGTCGGATGACTTCATTCAAAGTCATAAACTTTTCGGTTGGATCTCGAGCTTGAACGGATGAAGATTCAACAACTGGAGTAGATAAAGCTGAAGAAGGAATAACAGAGAGAGAAGAGGTTGTACCTTGACTCTGTATTTGAGCTGAAGCATTAGCAAAAGCTAAATCCAATTCATCAACCTGAATATTAACAACTGTTGTATTGATAGGCTCAGATTCTTCATCAGACATAACCACCACCGTTTCATTCAGTCTGGTGCTCTAATCTCCTTTTCTAGAACAATAAGAGTTGGTTGATCATCATCTGCATCATCACCATCATCATCATCATTATCTTCATCACCAACATCACCAACATCAGCATCCCTATTTCCATATCCATCTCCATCATTATCACCATCAGCAGTAGCATTATCATCATGAACTATATCAGTAGGTTCAATACCAATAGCTGCAAGTACATAACCTATTTGTTGATCTGCAACAACTGCTTCAACCTATTATTCAACAGCTTCTTCAACCTCTTGTTCAACATCTGCTTCAACCTCTTGTTCGGCATGAAAAGATGCAGCTTGTTCATCATGAGACGGTTCAGCTTGATCAGCTGCCAAAGAAAGATCATGCCCTATACAGTATTGAATTATGCTGTCATCAGATGGAGCAACATAATTTGCAATAAGCTCATGAGGAATCGACATGGATTAGTTGTAAGTCTGCTTTGGTTTCTGAATGTAAGTCATCTCAGTATCCGGAACTTGAGGCCAAGTCAACCGACGAGGAATAGCAGGATTACTTCGCAGCATACTCTTGACAATAAGCTTCATATATCGAACAAATGGAATAAACTTTCGCTTTTTATGAGTAAGTTTGTCTTTCACTCTCTCTGAAAGTTCGGTCCATAAGATATACGTTGTTAGTGCATTAATTGTATCCAAGATTTAATAGGAAAAGTCAAGTCAAGATAAGTCAACAAAGTTAATGTCTAAGTCAAAGTTAGCAAAGTCAATATGAGTTTACTTAGTTGTTAAGCATGTTGTTTTAGTCCTTGGTATAAATACCTTGGTTTGTAATAGTTTGATAGGTGATTCATTGCAATATACATATGACATAAGGGCTTTCTCTCACTACTCTCTCTCTAAGATCTTGATATTGTCAAATATTGAATTGAGAATTGCTTGATTGTATCTGGGAATACAATTTCAATTGGTATTAGAGCGAGACCAAACAATTTCAGATTGATTGGATTGAACAAATTGATTGAATTTTCTGAAAATTTTGTCAAGAACATTCGTTTTTGTGAAAAAGTCACTGTTTGATCGAGTTCTTCATGAATTGTTGAAATTTGTGTGTATAATTGATTCAGTTGAATTCGATTTATGTTTGTAAACATTTAGTGTTCACAACAAACACAAATTAATCACTAGAACAATTTTATTTTTGGATTTCATTGTGTTTTTCTTGAAAAATATGTCGAACACTGTTCTTGAATCGAATGAGTGCATTTTGATGTTTTTAATCAAAATCTTGTGTTAGAATAATGTTCTAATTGATAATTCGATCATATTGGTGCAATTTTATGTTTAAATTTGCAGGTTTAAGTCGATTTGGATTGATTTCGTGAACAGAACTGTCAAAACGCGCAAGATCTTCAAAACGCGCAAGTTCATCTCAAGAACACGCAAGATTCAAGCTGAAGAACGCGCAAGCTAAGCCTGCGAGTTTCAAAAATGTCAAAATTTGTCTAAGTGTTGAAACGCGCAAACGTTATAACGCGAAAACGACATAAAACGCGCACGTAGCGACTAGCGAGTTCCAGAAACACGCAAGTGCCTACTAGCGAGTTTCAGTGTGAACAGTGATTTGCGTTTTCAGTGCCTTGCGAGTTTCATAGTCATGCGAGTTTGAGCAAAACGCGCTACTAATGTTCTACGAGTTCTAGAAACGCGCACATTACCATTTGCGAGTTCCTCAGTGAATAGTGCTTAGCGAGTTTAGTGCTTAGCGCGTACAGTGACCTGCGAATTTCAAGAGATAGATTTTTTTTAAAAGTAAATTTTTTTGTGATCCAAGTTTGACTTTTTTAGTCAAAATTTCTGATTTGTTTAGGAACGATCATTTTATTCAAGCATTTCTTTCTAGAGAAAAATATGTCAGAGGGGGACATATTTTGATTGTGGTCATAATTTTCTGATTTTTGACGATCATTTTTTTAAGCTAATCTGTCAAGATGCCTACTACTGATGATAAAGGGAATACTATATTGTCCGCAAGAGATATGGCAGTCTTGTACATGCCCGAGATACCTGTTTTAGAAGCAGAAAGAGACAAACTGAAAAATCAGAATTCAAAGCTTCAAAAGCAGATTCAGGAGTTGAAATTAAATTTGTCAAATTCTGATAAAACTCCTGTTTGTGCAAAATGTACTGAAATTGCTAAATCCGATTGTGCAGGTATCATCAGTGCAAGAGAGAAGGAGATTAAAGAGAAAGATGAAATGATTAAAATAAAAGGAAATACTATTCAAGCTTGTGAAAAAGAAATCAAGTTGAAAGACAGAAAGATTGCGTATCTTCAAAGCCAACTGAAGACGACTGAACAAAAATCATTAGAATTGCAAGATGAATCAGTCAAGCTTCAAAACAAGTTGAAGGCTTTTGAAGATCAAATATCTGCTTTGGAGAAGAAAAATGTTGAACTGCAAATAAGTCTCCAAGCAGAAAAAGAAAAATCAAATGTGAAGACATCTTCAACTCAACAATCATCTGAGATTTCCAAGAAAACTTTACAAGAGAAAAAGGATCTTGAGATAAGATGCATTAAACTTTCTAAGCAAGTGTCTGATTTTGAAAAAGTTATAATCACTGAAAGAGACACTTTTGCCAAAGAAAGAAAAGTTCTTAAAGATAAAAACACTGAACTTCCTAAGCAGATTTCTACTTTACAAGACTTGCTCGAAAAAGAAAGAAATGTTTTCAAAGAAAAGAAGCAGTATTTTGAGCAAGAAAAGAAATTATTTGAAAAGAAAAATGTTGGGATTTTCAAGGATATTTCTGAGAAAAACAAGAACTTGGAAACAAATTTTGAACAAGAACGTTCATATTTTGAATCTGAAATATCTAAGCTCACATCCAAATTATCTGTTCTATCATCAGATATTTTAAAAGAAAAGATGGCCAAATCTGATTTGAAACAGAAATTTGACACACTTTCAGATGAAAGAAACATTTTGACTAAAAAGATAAATGACTTGGAAGCTACAAACATTGAATTGTCTGATAAAGTAACAACTGATGTGATTAGCCAATCACCTGTTGATAACTCAACAGAATCAGTCTGTTCTTTCAAAACAGCTTCAAGTTCTATTCATGATCAAAATGTTTTCAAAAAGAACAGTGTCAAACCTAAAATTGTCAAATCAAGTCAGATTCGACCATCAAATCTATTTTGTGACAAATCTGTTGATGGACTAGCAAACTTTTATGTTAAATCTCTTGGAAAGAATTCGAAGAAAAATCAGATGGTCTAGAGAGTAAAAGATTCTGATGAAGAGAAGAAGAATGACAGATCATTCTAATCCACAACAAATGCCAAAAAGAACAGTGCATATAAAGGTAAATCTTTTGGTAATTCTGATATATATTACTCGACTAATCATCTGATCAGGATTGCTCAAAGGAAGATCTGTTGTTCTTATTGTGGAGAGAATGACTTCGTTCAAAAAGAATCTGCTCACAACTGGTACGGTTCTTATAGAATAACTTCTCAGAATTCTGGTTTTAAAAGATATACATCTAATGAGAAGTGGATTCTTAAATCTAACATACCAGGACCCAAATACCAGTGGGTACCAAAACCTGTTAAATCTGTTTCGCAGGTACCACAGGTTTAGGGGGAGCAAGATGTTTGACTTCTAAGTACTACAACTTAGAACTCGGACTTCAAATGTCAAAGAATAATGGCTCTTGAATAATTCAGTTCAAGACCCGTACTTCAAAGTTAAAAGATTATGACTTCTAGACAAATCAGTCTAGGACTCGTACTTCAAAGTACAAGTTATGGCTTCTAAACACTTCAGTTTAGAACCCGGACTTTAATGTCATTGTGGCTTCTGATCATATGACAGATCAGGACCCGTTCTTTAATGTTTAAAGATATGGATATTGTGCAAATATCCAGGGGAAGCTTAAAAGAAAACAAATCATGATATAATGATTTGAGGGGGAGCTTAAAAGTAAGTATCTTCTAATCCTAGATCTCTGATTGTTTGAAAGAAGAACAACTTTCAAGCATGAAAAACGGTTTCTTAAATGTTCAAACCACTTCTGATTCTCTAAAGGTTTCATGAATTTAGAAGTGTGATTTTAAATGTTTTTCATTATTGAGCTTTAATGTTTAACTGACCGTGTGTTTCCAAAGATCAATACTTGCGTATTATCTTGTCTATATACTGTAAAGTATTTACACACATCGGTTCAGTACTTCATTTTAATTTGTTATTACCATGTCTCTAAACGAACCTATTTTTCGATGGTAATACCCCCGTTTGTAAATCACTGTTGTTGAGCAACAATCATCATTTCAACTTGAGCGTTCATTGCTAAATTGTTTATATTTGTTGATATAAACAAAATATCTAATTTTTTGATACCCTAACCATTTCACGTTCATATCTTATGATATTTGATCTGATTGATACATTGTCAGATTCTCAAAACAATTCTCTTGATTTCATTTTATTCATTCAATATCCTTGTTTTGAGAGATCTTCATTGTTCAAATGCTCAATTATCATTCATATCTTTTGATGAGCATACATTTTGACAATGTTATCATTTTTATGCTTAATTGTTCAAGTTAAACTATTGAACAACGATTCTTTATAGGACAAATTACATGGGAATCGTGTGAGCACTTAAATAGAACTTCCATGGATTCACGTTAAGCAGTGTTTCCTACCCAGGAAGTTATCCTAGAGTGATTGAGGGGTGAGGGGTCAAAATCAAAGAGTGGGGGAGATAACTCATCCGGTTGAGTTTTTCTCATTGTGCTGAGGTAAAATGGAAATGAGAGTTTGGTTAGAAGTGAGCATAATGTTAAAAAGAAAGAGGGTGTGAGAACAGAGTTAAAAGAATATCAAAACTCTGCACCAACTACTTTCTAAGCCTGGCAGCCACATCTTCTGATTGGTTCACATTCTTTGGTGACCATCATTAAAATAGGCAGTGAGCCCATGCCAACTCTTGCAATTACCCCACCAGCCACTCGTTTCTTTCTTAACAAAGAAATGTTTCATTTTCTTTGGGGACGCAACATATCTGCTATCTAGTCTTCACTCGGAAGATTTAGATATTGAAAAAGAAGGAAAGTTTCCGCACCTTTGCACCTCTTTCATGCACATTGAGTCCGTGTAATACCTGTTGCTGTCTCAACAGTTTACACAATTTGAGCCTTATGAAACACAATAATTGTGCTAAATTCTTTCATACACAAGCACGAGCACACAGAAAATTTGTTTTTCTGTCAGAACATTCATAGATAAACCTTGTGTTTTTCAATGATTGAATGGAAGTCCTGGGGAGTCATCATCAAACCAGCTCCTTAAATTGTACATTCGTTGTACACAGTAACTCTGTGTTACTGACAGACACTCCTAACTGTTTCATGTGTTGAATCAGGGTTACAATGTTCATTATATCTGAATTTGAAAAGATTCGGGTATATACAGTTCATGATTCAGCTATTTAGATCAAAAGGGCGGAGAATGTCAAACTTACCATAAAAAGGGGAGATTGTTACGTTGAATACAAAGGGGGTGATCAAAGATAATTTTGAAATTGAAGATATTTTGATGATTATGGTGCTCACATTCATCAAAAAGGGGGAGATATCTACAAAGATCAATTTCAAAGTCATAAAGAAAGATGAAAGCTTGTTTGGATCAAGAAGATTCTAAAGAATTCTGAAAGTTCAAGAAGAGATAATTCTGAAAGTTCAAGAAGATATAATTCTGAAAGTTCAAGACAATTCAGATGCTTACTATGTTTCAGAAACATATTTTGAAGAAAGATGATTCAAGAAAGTTTGTTTTTCTGAAGATTGATCAGAGATTACAGAGATGAAGATACAGTTTTCAAAGATCCCTAGAAGTTTCAAAGAAGTTTCAAAGAAGTTTTCAAAGATTTCAAAGATTTTATTCAAGACATGTTGATTTACAAAGATGCGAAGTGTGAAAGACTTTTCAAGCTTATCTGAAGATTCTTCAAAGATCGAAAGACTGAAGACTGTTAAAGCTTCAAAGTTTTAAAGATGTCAGAGACAAAAGTTGAAGAATCAAGCGCTGAAGACGAGTGTCAAATTATGTTTAAATCTTGAATACAAAGGGGGAGAATGTTAGTGCATTAATTGTATCCAAGATTTAATAGGAAAAGTCAAGTCAAGATAAGTCAACAAAGTTAATGTCTAAGTCAAAGTTAGCAAAGTCAATATGAGTTTACTTAGTTGTTAAGCATGTTGTTTTAGTCCTTGGTATAAATACCTTGGTTTGTAATAGTTTGATAGGTGATTCATTGCAATATACATATGACATAAGGGCTTTCTCTCACTACTCTCTCTCTAAGATCTTGATATTGTCAAATATTGATTGAGAATTGCAATTACCCCACCAACCACTCGTTTCTTTCTTAACAAAGAAATGTTTCATTTTCTTTGGGGATGCAGCATATCTACTATCTAGTCTTCACTTGGAAGATTTAGATATTGAAAAAGAAGGAAAGTTGCCGCACCTTCGCACCTCTTTCATGCACATTGAGTCCGTGTAATACTTGTTGCTGTCTCAACAGTTTACACAATTTGAGCCTTATGAAACACAATCATTGTGCTAAATTCTTTCATACACAAGCATGAGCACACATAAAATTTGTTTTTCTGTCAGAACATTCATAGATAAACCTTGTGTTTTTCAATGATTGAATGGAAGTCCTGGGGAGTCATCATCAAACCAGCTCCTTAAATTGTACATTCGTTGTACACCGTAACTTTGTGTTACTGACAGACATTCCTAACTGTTTCATTTGTTGAATTAGAGTTACCAAGTTCATTATATCTGGATTTGAAAAGATTCAGGTATATACAGTTCATGATTCATCTATTCAGATCAAAGTGCAGAGAATGTTAAATGTATCTCAAAAGGGGAGAATGTTTGTAAAAGGGGGAGATTCAAAGAAAGTGCTGAAATTGAGAAAGTTTTGATGACCATGAAGCTCACAATCATCAAAAAGGGGGAGAAATCTACAGAGTTCAATTTCAAAACAATTTCAAAGTACTGAAGAATGTTCAAAGTCAAGATTTGTGGAGTATTTCTGAAAGTTCAAATCTGATGAAAAGAAATCACTCTCAAAAGATTCTGAAGACAAGTCCAAATTAAGATGATTTGAGAAAGTTTGTTTTTCCGAAGACGGTCAAGAGATCAAAGAGATGAAGATACAAAGTTCAAAGATCCCTCGAAGTTTCAAATGTTTCAAAGATGAAGTGTTTCAAAGAAGTTTTCAAAGTATTGTTTCAAGACTTCAAATGGTTCATCTACAAGACTTTTTGACTATTCAAAGATGCTAATCATGAATGACTTTTCAAGATTTTTCAACAACTTTAGGAATCAAGCGCTGAAGAATGTCAGAGACAAAAGTTGAAAAATCAAGCGCTGAAGACTAGAATCAAATTTTTTTTAAATCTTGAATACAAAGGGGGAGAATGTTAGTGTATTATTGTATCCAAGATTTAAGTGAGGAAAGTCAAGTCAAGATAAGTCAAACAATGTCTAAGTCAATATGAGTTTACTTAGGTGTTAAGCTTGTAGTTTTAGTCCTTGGTATAAATACCTTGGTTTGTGTTTGTTGTAAGGGTGTGGTTCTTAATTGCTATATACATATGACTACGTTTCTCTCTCTACTCTCTCTCTAGACTTTGAATGTTAGATCTTGATTTATAGATTGTGCTTGAATTCATTGGGAATACAATTTCATACGTATAGTCGACATGGAAGTCATAGACGACTGCATGGAACAACCGAAGATAATGCAGACTTGCATTGTCCGTGCCTGAATGTTTCGATGTGAGGCACCTTTTGAGAACGAAGAACAATGCATACCAAACAGGAGGTAGATTGGATTTGTCAAAGTCACTTACTTTATTCAAAGCACCAAGATACCCAAGATTGCGAAAATCCTATAATACATCCAATTCAGAAGGAAAATTGTCATAAGAAGTGCGTCTGGGTCGAGAATTGGGCTCAGGAAGCTCCAGAATCAGTCGAAGGCGCTTGTAGGATAGAAAGGAATCAAACTGATCAATCGTCAAGTGAAACCGATGAGGACGAACTTGCTCATTCTTAGATATAGAGTGCCATGCCTGTTGAAGATAGACCTTAATAACATCTGCGCAATAAGTGAGAGCCGGAGCTAGAGGATGTCCTTTGAGAATGGCTCGTATCATTGGATTAATCTTGATCCTGTCAAAATCCACGAAGTAGTTGTTAGGCTTGTACGACAAGATATACATCATCGTGGGAAACACGTCATTCGGTGTTCGGCGTGAAGCAGAAAGGTTCGCCCCAACAGAAGGTATAGACGACATAGGTGTCTCATGAGAAGCACGATCAGATGGGTCATCAAGAATAACATTCTCGTCTTGAATCACGGGATCTGTGTTGGTTTGAGAAGCCATTGTATTACCTGGAAAACAGAAACGAAGAAAAATTAGACTTGGAAAGGAAACACAAAAAATGAAAAATTTTCTAAGTCAGGTTTGCGCGATAAATGTAAAACGCAAACTAAGGTTTACGCGATGAACTTGTGACGCAAAGAAAGGTTTGCGTGATGAACGAGTGGCGCAAAGAAAGGTTTGTGTATCCAGTTCATAGCACAAAACAAGGTTTGCGCGATACACTTGAGAAGTAAACTTGACTTGGAAAAAATTTCATAAACAAAGAAAAACACAAAGGTTTGTGTGTTTCGAAGGTAACGCAAAGGTCAAGTTTGCGTGATAAACAGATAACGCAAACTTAGCTTTGCGTGACCAATTATTAACGCAAACTGAACTTTGCGTGACCTACTGTTAACGCAAACTGAACTTTGCGTGACCTATGAGAAACGCAAACTGAGATTTGCATGACCAACTAGTAACGCAAACTGAACTTTGCGTAACCTACTAGTGACGCAAACTTAAGTTTGCGTGATCTATGGGAAGCGCAAAGTTAACTTGCGCGAACAACAACATACGCAAAACCCTAGAAAACACGAAAATTTGCCCGAGTTCATCTCTGATATTTCAAAAATCTCAAAAATATGATTATAATACAAAATAATTGATCGAAACACATAAACAAAAGATTATAAACATATTTCAATCAATCGACTACTGAAAAAAATCAGGTTACAACTTAAATTTCGAAATTTTGAAACATTAGAGATGAACAGTCGCAAATTTTAGAATCCAAAAACAAAACAAAAAATGAAAAAATAGAAGTAGAAAGTACATAGCTGAGGGTTGAAATCACTAACAAAGTACAACCCAACAAACGATTTGAACAAAAAAAAAATACTCACGATGAGCAATTTGAAGATGAACAGTGCGAATCGAGAAGAAATTGCACACTGATATTGCAAAGAAATAGAATCGATTAAGCTATTTAGAGAATATACACTTGAATCAAAATCTAAAATGTAGCAAGAAAACATACCTGAATCGATGAAAATAATCTGCAAAATGAAGAACAAAAATCGGCACAGAGAGAAAATCAACAGACGCAAGGGTTCAAACAGATAGAAAAATGAGCGGTAAAAGGAATAAGAAAAAGACTTACACTATTTATACCAAAAAATAGAAAAATACAATCTAAAAAAAATTCAAAATATAGCACATAAAAAATGATATTTGCACCTTGAAAGCTCTTTTACTCCCCCTACACAAATGCACGAAATTTAACAGATCAGTAAAGCATTTGTATAGAAATATCAGAAATACTTACCTGATGAATTTCTAATCAGCACATGAAGTACTTTATCAGCTATGTATCTGACCACTTTACTTACTCCCCCTCAAAAGTAGAAGATATCAGAATTTATTCAGATGTTCTCTCCCCCTTGAAAAATGCACAGACCAATTTGACAAAAATATGGATACACAAACATGGAGACATCAGTGTAAAAAGAAAATTATACTGAATATAAATTTTGAAACAACTAAACATATAAAGTTTTAAACACTAAACAAATTAAATTCTACTTAGTAAAATATCACAGATTTATCAATCAGTTAAAATCAAGTGTGTGTTTTTGGATATAAATACAGGTTTCATTGCATATCAAGTTACAACATGTTCAGTTTCAAAAACTTCCAGAAATCTATTCAGTGTGCTCGCATGCGAACTTCGATTAGCTTCAAGATAATGCAAATCTAAAAATATAATAGAAAACTTTGCATGTACTCACACTAAGCCATCAAAAATTAAGACTTTAACAAATTTACAGGTTTATCGCAACTCAAACATATCACCAAGTATCATGAGATGTGTGCTCATTGGCATCTTTTAGCATTGTGCACATTGGCATCTTTACATGAGTGTGCTCTTTGACATGTTTTAAGCTTGTGCACTTTGGCATCTTTTTAATCAAAAAGTTTGATAAGTAAAGAACATGTCGTAAACGTAACTTTCTATCTGATCCTATTGCAGTATTTGGGTCAGCCGCTCCCAAACCAATTGGCCTTAGGGGACTAGGTGTCAAGCACCCCTTGGAACTTACTCTCCCAAATCAGAAAGGCTACATCGACACATCCTAAACCCATTCATACCAGTATTACATGACTTTCGATCTAGTTCTATAGAACGATTTGGGTTCGATCACTCCCAGACCAATTGACCTTAGGGGACCAGATGACAAACATCCCACGGAACTTACTTTCCCAAACCAGAAAGGTCACAGGTACAGACCTTTAAACTTAGAGATTTCTGTATTTTAGATATATTATTCATCTCAATCACTCAGTGCTACATCTAAGTGCTTAGCCCATATTTTCATGACAGTCCATAATCCAGACTTTTTCGGATTTCCAAGCATTGTAAACTATAAATATTCTGAATCACATATCTTTAAAGCAGTATCAAAAGCTTCAAACATGTTGCTGACTTTTCGACTTTTGTAAGACTTGAAAGTTGAACATATAAAACTTCAATATAAACAAAGTAACTTGAAAATAATCCTAGACACACATTTTATTCAAAAGAAAGAAAACCTGTAAAATTTTTACTTTATAGAATAAAATTTGTAAAGATTTAAACTTTTAAATTCAACATGCCAAGTTTTGAAAGCAGAAAATTAAAACGTTTTTCATCTAAATCTTTTGTAAAAATATCAACAAGTTGATATTCAGTTGGTACAAAATATAATTCAATAGTACCTTCTTCCACATGATGCTTTATGAAATGGTACCTCATATCGGTCTTTGTGTGCTGGACCGGATTGACTGATATCGCGATCGCAGATTTGCTATCACAATAGATAGGTACAGTTTTGTACAGCATCCCGTAGTCACGAAGTTGTGTCTTCATCCATAGCACTTGAGCACAACAACTAGTTGCGGCGACGTATTCTGCCTCTGCAGTTGAGATAGAAACACAATTCTGCTTCTTCGACGCCCAACTTATCAGTCTATCACCCAGGAATTGAAGATGGCCTGAAGTGCTTTTTCGGTCTAATTGATTTCCACCAAAATCTGCATCAGAGTAAGCAATCAGTTTATAATCAGAACTCTTAGGATACCACAAGCCTAAGTACGGAGTTCCTTTGATGTATCGAAAGTTCTCTTGACTGCTAAGAGATGCGATTCCTTTGGCTTGGCTTGAAATCTGGCACATAAGCAAGTAGAGAACATGATATCAGGCCGACTTGCAGTTAGGTACATTAGTGATCCGATCATTCCTCGATAAGTCTTAACATCCACAACTTTTCCATCTGGATCGAGTCCTATTTTAGCACCATGAGCCATAGGCGTGCCAATTGAAGAAGATTTGTCCATCTTGAATTTCTTCAAGATGTCAAAAACGTACTTCGACTGGTTAATAAAGATTCCATCTGGAAGCTGTTTCACTTGTAAGCCGAGGAAGAAATTAATTTCTCCCATCATGCTCATTTGAAACCTAGAGGTCATAAGATCAGAAAACCAAGTACATAAAGATTTATTAGTCGCACCAAATATAATATAATCTACGTATATTTGAACTAAGCAGATATCCAAGTTAGAACGATAAATGAAAAGAGTGGTATCTATTGATCCTTTGGTAAACCCGGATTTGATCAAGAAGGCCGATAACTCATCATACCACGCCATTGGTGCTTGTTTCAGGTCGTACAGTGCTTTATCGAGAAAGTAGACATGATCAGGACGGTCTTTGTCAACAAACCCCTCTGGTTGAGAAACATAAACTTCTTCTTTCAGTTTTCCGTTGAGAAAGGCTGTTTTTACATCCATCTGATACACTAGTAAAGTTGTGATAAGCAGCAAAAGCGAGAAACATGCGAATAGCTTCTAATCTTGCAACCGGCGCGAAAGTTTCATCGTAGTCGATTCCTTCTTCTTGACGATAACCCTTGGCAACCAGTCGAGCTTTGTTACGAACAACGATACCATCTTTGTCTTTCTTGTTCTTGAATATCAACTTTGTGCCAATAACGCTCTTTCCTTTTGGCCGTGGAACAAGTCTCCAAACTTTTAGCGCGTCAAATTGATTGAGCTCCTCTTGCATCGCTATTATCCAATCCGGATCCTCCAATGCTTCAGATACTTTAGTTGTTTCAATCTTGCTTAGAAAATAAGTGAAGAGACATTCGTTGGGAGTAGCCGTCTTGGAACGTGTAGACACACTTGCTTGAGGATCACCAATAATTTGATGAATAGGATGAGATCTTGTCCATTTGGTGGTATGAGGGACAAGATCAATAATGTCTTGAACAACTTCTAATTGTTTTGATTGAGCTTCAGTTATGTTCATGTCAGATGAAGAGATAGAAACAGTTTCCACTGGAGGAGGAGGTAACTCAACAATATCTGAATCAGATTCTGGAATTGTTGGTTGTATAGCAGCAGTTTGTTCCTCTTCCTGAACTGATTCTTCTTGAATAGGTTATTCTTGAACAGATTCTTCTTGAATATTCTGTTCTTGAACAGATTCTTCTTGAATATGTTTAGTTTCTAATTATGCGAGATCAGGTTCAGAAATACTGTTTTGAGTAACAGGAGGTACTGGAACAACATCAGTTTCAGAGATAGATGCAGCGGAATTTGGAGTAGATGCGTTCACAGTTTTCTGATTCAAAACATGTGAAACTTTATCAGTATTAGATTTGGGAACATCATCATAAAAATTCTCAAACAGAAAATCAAGATTAGAAAGATTAAGCAAGGAAGAAGAAGGATCTCGATTTGACGGTTGAATTGCAGGTTCTGAACTGACTTGTCCAGAAGCTAAATTCCCTGTAAGTGAGGATTCTGATCCTGATTGACCAGAAACCAAATCGGAAGCTTCGTCAAATTTGACATTGACACTCTCTATCACTTTTCTGGCTGAAGTAAGAAAGACTTTGTAAGCCGCAGAAGTAGAAGAATAACCCAGAAAAATACCCTCATCTGCCTTTGGACTGAACTTGTTGAGATTGTCGCGGTCATTCAGAACATAGCACTTACACCCAAATGATTTGAAATATTTGACATTCGGTTTGATATCGTTCATAAGCTCATATGGTGTTTTGTTGAATCGGCGATGTAGAATTGATCTGTTCTGGGTATGACACGCAGTTGATACAGCTTCAGCCCAATGAGACAAAGGAAGACCATAATAAGCAAGCATCGATCTGGCAGCCTCAATAAGTGTTCTATTTCTTCGTTCAACAACCCCATCCTGTTGCGGTGTTCGGGCAGCAGAAAACTGTTGTTGAATACCTTGATCTTTGTAGAAAGCTTGAAGAGTGCTATTCTTGAATTCAGTACCATTGTCTGATCTGACAACTTTGACTGCTTTTTACTTGTTGGTCTGAATTGTTTTGATGAGGTTGATGAGAATGTCAGGAGTTTCATCTTTAGACTTGAGAAACTTAACCCATGTATACCGTGAGTAACCATCAACAACCATCAAGACATATCTTTTCTTTCCGATACTCTTTGTCTTCATCGGTCTGCATAAATCAACATGTAACAAATCAAGAATGTCCGAAGTGCAGGGTTCAGGCTTTGGCTTGTGCGGTACTTTCTTCATCTTTCCTTTCTCACAATTTGACAGAGGTGGTCTTTCTGAAATCGAAGTACTGGGAGACCTCTCACTGAATCATTCTTGACAAGGCGATCCATGTATTTAAAGTTGAGATGAGCTAGTCGTCGGTGCCATGTCCAGCTTTCATGAACAGAGGCTTTAGATAACAAGCAGATATCTGATCGAACTTTAACCTTGGAAAGATCAATAGTATACAAATTGGATCTTCTCTTTCCAACCAGTAAATCTCTGCCACTGTCATTCTTCACAGCAACTCGTTTAGATTTGAAGCTGACTTCAAGATCTTTATCACAAAATTGTCCGATGCTGAATAAATTGTGGCTTAGACCTTCAACATAGCTCACTCATTTGACAGTAATATTTCCTTGAACAAGATCACCATAACCTATAATGGGAGTAGTCTCGCAGTTTCCAAACTTAACACGACCGCAACATTTTTCTTTAAAATTTGAAAGTAATGATTTGTTGCCCGTCATGTGTTTGGAACACCCCGAATCCAGATACCATAAATGACTAAGCTGCACATACAGAACCTACATAGATTTAGGTACCCATATGCTTATGGGTCCCTTCTTGTTAGATTTGTGTCTTTTATTTTTCGAAAATTTAGTTTTAGAAAACTCATGAATGCAATCATCAATAGAGAAAGAAACATAATCATCTGAATCAGAATTAGAATTAGAAGAAGAATATGAGACATTCTTTGCAATGTGAATCATTTGATGTATTAAATACTTTGTGTTTTTATTACAAAAGGAAAATGTATCCTTATCACAAAGATCATCTACACATTTATCCTCTAAAATTTCAGATTCATTTGATGTCTGCTTGACTCTCCATATCAGCTTAGTTGACCTCTTCACAGTCCGATCTGAAACAGAAGAATCAGAAGAATTAGAATTTTCAGAAAAGACATTATCTTGTTTCTTTGACTTCTTTGATCTTCTTCTTTTACGCTTTGGTTTATAATACTGATCATTTAGCATAAAAGAATCATCAACAATTGAATTAGAAGAAGAAATTTTATCTAAGAAATCAGACTGAGCATTCATCATTGTAGAACTAGCCTTGGAGTCAAGAAGTTCAGAAACACACAAGTCAGGAAGAGATTTGCGCGACCCTTTGGTGGCGCAAACCGAACTTTGCGCTACTAACGGCTGGCGCAAGTTGTAAGTTTGCGCTATCAACGGTTGGCGCAAATGCACACTGTTTTGTACTTTGTGAGTATTTTCCTTGGAATCGACAAAAAATCCAGAAGTAATTTTGTCTTCAAAACTTGATTTCATTATAAAAAGAAATAAATCGTTTTCTAAATCAGTTTGAAGACATTGTTCTTCCAATTTATTTTCAAGATCAACTATTTTACCCTCTAACACTAATGGGGGAATATATCTCCTAGAATCATAAGAAACCGGAGATACATTTTCCTTATTAGTATTGTTGGCATATATATCAACAAAATCAGTTGATAATGAAGATTTAATGGAAGAATTGACATTTAAAACATTTTTGGATGTTCTGGACTTTTTGATTGCTCAGGAAAATATTTGGCATTTTCACTAGTATAAACAAATGGCATTTCCATTTTCTTGTTGTTCATTCTTTTCTGATTTTCAATTTCTAATTCTTGCTTTGCATTCATCCACTCAATTTTAAATTGAGGAGCATAATGTGCAAGATTTAGATAATCAAAATTATACAAAGTGGGGGTTTTTGTGATAACATTGTTTAAACAATGTGGATTTTCAAAACCGAGTCCCCATCTTTCTTTGATTGCCTCATCACTCCTTGGTTTATTCATATATATGGTCTGCTCAGTTTGTTTTCTCTTATATAATTTTCCTTCAAAAACAATTATTTTATCAGAAATATTTTGATTTAAAGTAGTCAATTCAGTCAAAGAATCACGATAAGTCTGATTTGAATTTTCTAACTCATCCAATTTCTTTTGAAATTTCTCTTTTGTGTCAGTTAAAATAATCTTTTCATCTTTTAGAGAAATTTTCAAATTTTCAATTAAAACAGACTTCTTTTGATTATAATGCTTTTCAGATAAGAACTTTGAACGTAAATCATGTAAAGCATTAAAAATCACATTCATTTGAGATGATATCAAATTGTAATCAAACTCAGAAATTACCTCAGATTCATCTGTTGAAGTATCCTCATCTTCATCATCACTCTTATCATCCCCAATGAAACACATTGTAGCTGTTTCCTCATTATATGCTTCATTATCTGAATGATCAAGCCAGTATTCCTCCTCAGCAAGCAGAATAGTTCCATTTTCTCTCTTTTCAACCAATTCCAGCTTTTTCTTGTAGAAAGCAGAGTCCTTGACAACCTTCACTCGGCACTCTTTTGCAATATGCCTCGGTTTTCCACAGTTAAAGCAATTCATTGTCTTCTTATCTTCCTTTTTCGGCTCAGTCACTTTAGCAGGTTCATACTTTGGAACATATGGCTTTGAGAGAGCACCGGGTTCCACTTTCTTTGAACCAGAAGTGAAACGAAGGTTGTTTGATCCTGATCTATGCTGGAACTTTTTCTGATAATGTTGAGAGAGAAGGATCATGGCTTTTTCAAGAGCTTCACCATCATCATTTGTTGACCCATCATAAGCATTTTCAGATAATGCTTGTTCTGCCAATTGACTAGCCAGAAGAGCAATCGGATAAACAGTCTTTGGCTTATTCTTCTTATCAATTTTTGCTTTCTTTTCCATTACCATGTTCTCATCAGTCATCAAGATTTCATACAGTTCTTGAATTGGCATTGTGGAAATTCTGACATCATTCATCATCCTATGACATGACTTGCTCCATTCTGGTTGAAGAGCATTTAAGAACTTCAGATTTGCTTCCAATTCAGTCTTTGTCACCTTTATCTTGTATAAATCATTGATCACTGCCCAAAATCTGTCAAACACACTTTTCAGACTCTCTCCATCTTTTGGCTTAAACTCCTCAAAGTTATTCATGTACCGAGTCTGACGGAGTTGAGTGGTAACAGCTGATCCAAGCATTATCTTTTCTAGTTGAGTCCACATTAGCATCGGATTCTGCTTGAAACAGTCAATTCTGTTGTAGATTGAATTGGGTAGTGCAACAATCAGATTAGATTTTTCCTGATTATCAGCTTGATATCTCAAAAGCTCTTCAGCATCATACTCTCTTATAGCCTTCTCAACTCTTGTAGCCTGAGTAGTTGCAGTAGCTGGTATTTCTTTCATAAGCCTTTCCATCAGACCTTCAGTTAGAGATTTCATCATATTGTCACCATTTGGTTGTCTCTCTATGAAGTTGATGAATCTGTCCTGCCATTGTTGAAACTCATTTTCATTTATCAGAACAGGAGGGCGAGTATCTGATCCCAAAGACATCATTATGTCGTTCTTATAAAACTGAGCTTGTAGAGACATTTTGACAAAATCACAAAGCCAGAAAGTGCTAAGTCTGAAAACTGGTAAACTGGCGCAAACTGAAGATTTGCGTGAGAATAGGATGACGCAAATGAGATTTGCGTGAATAGTTGATGGCGCAAACAAACTTTGCGTGAGGCTTTGATGACACAAATCAAACTTTTGCGTGTGAAGCTAGAGACGCAAATGTTACTTTGTGTGTGCTGTATATGGCGCAAACAAAGAGTTGAGCAAACTTTCCTACTGAACGAGAACTGAGGATTACGCAAAGTTTACTTTGCGTGAGGTGTAGGTGACGCAAAGTTTACTTTGCGCGAATCGTTGATGAAGAGAACTCCACTTTTCGAGAACTTGATCTTTCCTGAAAGAACTAGCACAAAGCAGAGGATGAACTGGCGCAAAGTACGATGAACTGGCGCAAATCTGTGATGAACTGGCGCAAAGATCAGATCTAGCGCAAACCACTGAAAATCAAGAAAAACTTCCAAAAAATGATTATTAACACGAAATTAATAAAACTTTTTCACACAATAGTGATCGAAAACAGGTTTATAACAACTTTCAAACAACAAGATCGATTAAAAACCACAAAATCGTGAATTCGAAAACTGAACAGTTCGTAAAAACGAGTTTTCCAAAATCTTGAAAATTTCAAAATTGAAGATCAATAATAATTTTTCTTGCAAAATGATGTGAATCAAAAGTGATCTACTATTAAAACCAAATCCAACGATTCAAATTACAAGCAAAAACGTTCAAAAACCAATCTGAATTTGAGGAAAAATCAAAAAACAAGATTTTCTTGAAAAAATCAAGAAAAGCAATCAAATTTTCTGATTTAATACACAAATTCAGAATCGAAATCAATTTCTCTCAATCCTCTCAGATTTATATTAGCTCTGATACCAATTGAAAGTCCAAGATCTACCAAATGTGCCAAATGTAAACTGTGTATTCAAATGAGGTTCAAAAGTTACAAAACAAAGGCACCAAGGGGACTTAAATACCCAGGGCCTAAACCAGTACAGAAAAGCAAGCTAAACACAGTAAAGACCACTGATAATAAATACATTGATTACTATTCAAAATAGACTTAATAATACTAATCTCATATTTACTCTTCATGAGAGAGGCAAACTCCTAACAAATAGACTCGTCAGTAGCACCGAAAATGATATCATTCACATAGATTTGAACAAGAATAATATTACCTTTGGTCTTCTTAAGAAAGAGAGTGTTGTCAATCTTACCGCGTGTATATTTGTTAGAGAGAATAAAGTTTGATAGAGTATCATACCAGGCACGAGGAGCCTGTTTGAGACCATAGAGAGCTTTATCCAACTTGAACACATAGTCTGGATGAGTTGGATCTTCAAAACCAGGAGGTTGCTTCACATAGACTTCTTCAACATGTTCTCCATTTATAAATGCACTTTTAACATCTATTTGAAAGACCCGAAAGTTCTTGTGTGCAACATGATCTAGAAAGATTCTTATTGCCTCAAGTCTAGCAACATGAGCAAAGGTTTCATCATAGTTAATTCCTTCCTCCTGTTGGTATCCTTGAGCAACAAACCTGGCTTTGTTTCGGATGACAGTGACTTCTTCATCCATCTTGTTTCTGAAGACCCACTTAGTGCCAATGATGGTATTTCTAGAAGGACAAGGAACAAGTCTCCAGACCTTGTTCCTTTCAAATTGAGAGAGCTCTTCTTGCATAGCAGTGATCCAGCATGGATCGGCTAGAGCATCTTCAATTTTCTTGGGTTCCATGATAGAGAGAAAATTCACATAGAAGCAAATATTTCCAATCCCTCTTCTTGTTTTAACACCTGCATGTTGATCACCTATGATTTGTTCAATGGGGTGATCTTTGGTTCATTTAGTGGCTGGTGGAAGAGGAGCAAGAAGTGGTTTTGGAGAGTATGAAGAGGAGAGTTCGGTAGGAAAGTTGTAGGTAGATTGAGAAGGAGTGTTTTGAAGAATAGGTTCGGCAGGGAGTTCAGATACCACAATCTGATGGTTTGGTTCGGCAGGGGATGAGGATGAAGGTTGGTTATTTTGAGAGGGGAGTGTTAAGTCTAAATATTGTATCCAAGATTTAATAGGAAAGTCAACAATGTAGAAGTCAACATTGTCTAAGTCAAAGCTAGTTTAGTTTCCTTAGCCATTAAGGCTTTGTTTTAGATAGTAAGTATATAAGGGTTTGTGTTGTGTAATCTTGTAACTACGAGAGCTGCTCATACATTGTAATTCAGAGACATGTGATATGAATACAAAATCTACTTTCTCTCTCTATACTTTCTCTCTCTAGTTCTTGAGCTTTATTGTCATAAATTGGGTAATTGCTTGTTGTGATTGGGATTTTATGTTTAACAATTGGTATCAGAGCTGAACCAATCTATTCAGAATTGATTTGATCATGATTTGAATTGAATTTTGTGTGATTTGATTTGAAAAATCGTTATTTTCGAAAGTTTTTCAAGAAAACTGTTTTTTTTTACTGTTTCATCCGAATTTTTTTATGGAAAATCATTTTTATTGCAAGAAAATGGATTCATTGTGTTCGATTTATGTTGGTGATTGATTGTTGTTTTGATTCCATCTTGAAATTCGAACAAAATCGATTCCAATTTTCGATTTTTGTGTTTTTCTTGAAAACGTGTTCTTAAACTGTTCTTGATTAAAAATTGTGCGATTTGATGTTTTTAATCGAAATTTAAGTGTAATTTTGTGTTTCGTACTGTTTATCGATGATGCTGATGAGTTTTTGAGTTCAATTGTGCAGGTTTCAATCGATTTGAGAAAGAATCTGACAAGAACACGGTTTGCGTTTCATTCATGATGCTTTGCGCCTCATTCATAGTACTTTGCGTTTATTCATGCAACTTTGCGTTTCATTCATAGTGATCTAACTCGTGTGTTAGTAAATTTTCAGGTTTTCGCTTCACGTTGGAAACGCAAAGCTCATCTTGCGCTTCACGTTGGAAACGCAAGCTCATCTTGCGCTTCAAGACCAACCCGCAAAGCTCTCTTTGCGCATCAAGTTCAACCCGCAAACCTTCCTTTGCGTTTCAAGGCTGACCCGCAAACCACAACTTTGCGTTTCAGGCAACACACGCAAACCATAGCTTTGCATTTCGGTCGACACACGCAAATCACAGCTTTGCGTTCCAGGCGACACACGCAAACCTCTGTTTAAAAAAAAAAAAAAAAAAAGAGTCTGGATTTTTTTTTTGTCATCTATTTTTTTTAAACTTTGTGTCATATCAAGTGTTTTTCAAATTTTCATTTTTTAATATTTTTCGAAAAATTTTCAATTCTATCTGATTGTTGTTTTTCTGATATATAGTTTGGGACGGTCATTCACATTAAGCTGATTACTTTTTCAAGATGTCAATTTACTACAGATCTGATATATCTGGTATTGAAGCTGAACGAAATGATCTGAAATTAAAAAATTCAGAATATCTTAAAAAGATTCAGGAGTTGCAACTAAAATTGTTCAATTGTATTAAATTTCCTGAATGTATAAATTGTACTAAAAATAGTTCTAATTTTTCAGGTATCCTTTATGAGAGGGATAAAGAGATAAAAGAGAAAGAGATTTTAACTCTTCAAAGTCAACTGAAGACAACTGAACAAAAATCATCTGAGCCACAAGCAAAATCAGTTGAGCTTCAAAACAAGTTGAAGGCTTTCGAAGAGAAGATGAAGGGATTGGAATCTGAGGACTTTGAGCTTAAAAAGAATTTATCTGATTTGGAAAAACAGCTTGTTGCAAATAAAGCTGATTTTGAAAGTGAAAAGAAAAATTTTTCAAAGAAATTCTCAGATTTCTCCAAGAAATTCTATGAAGAAAAGAAGTCGGTGGAGCTTAAATGCTTAAAACTTTCTCAACAGAACTCTGATTTTGAGAAAGTACTAATTTTGGAAAGAGAGAAGTTTGATAAAGAGAAGAAGGCCATAGAACAAAAGAATGTAAGGTTCTTTAAAGAATTATCCGGCCAGAGAACAAAGTCAGAAAAAGGATTTGAGGAAGAAAGATCCATTTTTGAATCTGAAATCAAGAAGCTGACTTCCAAGTTGTCTGAACTGTCTGCCAATGCACTGAAAGAGCAAAGAACGAAGTCTGAATTCAAGACAAAGATTGACCAACTTGTGATAGAAATAGATAACTTTGCATCAAAGATCAAAGAACTTGAAGAATCTGTTTCAAGTTCAAATCATAAATCTGTCTCTTCAAACAGGTCAGTCAAATCATTTAATCAGATTCATCGAACTAACCTTTTCTATGATGAATTTATAGATGGTTCAGATTCTTTTCAAAGGAGAAAAAGTTTCAAGAAAGAGAAACTGTTCTGGATGAAGAAATCTGTCAAAGATGACAAGACTGATGAGCTGAAAGAGAAGACATCATGTGTACATCCTCATCAAGCAAAGAAGAACAAAGAGTATAAAGGTAAACCTGATCTCAAATACTCAAAAGACCAATTACTCAGGTTTTCAGGTACTAAATATTATTGTTCTTACTGCTGTACATATGATCACATTCACAAGACTAGTGATCATTTCTGGTATGGTTCTTACTCTGTAACCCCCACACGAACTGCAACTAACATTTCTGGACCCAAATACCAGTGGGTACCAAAGAAGAAAACTGATTCTTTGTTGTAGGCACCTCACGTCAAGGGGGAGTAAGAGAACAATGGCTCTTGAGTAAACCAGCTCAAGACCCGGACGTCAAAGTTGAAAGAATTTGACTTCTAAACACATCATCTTAGGACCCGGTCTTCAACGTAGTTTGACTTCTAAACACACCAGTTTAGGACTCGGACCTCAGTGATCAAAAAGACCTTACTCCTGTATGCTTGCATCCGATGGATATTGATGGTCTTCATCCCAAGAGAATTGATCTGATCTCTATCCTATACTTTTTCTTTGCTAGATTTTTCTGATATTGATGGTCTAACAATTCAAAAGGGAGTGTTTGATCTCTATCCTGTTTTACTTGTAATAGTTCAGATGCTTAATTTAAGGGGGAGTAAAGGTGATGGCTTCTGATCACATGACAGATCAGGACCCGTTCATCAATGATCAAAGACGAATATTGTGCTAATATCCAGGGGGAGCTTAAAAGATTAAAATCTTTATATCTTGATTTGAGGGGGAGCTGAAAAGGTAAAAATCTTCTGATCTAGATCTCAGATTGTTTGAAAGAAGGACAACTTTCGAACATGAAAAACAATTTCTGAAATGTTCAAACCACTTCTTATTCTCAAAAGTTTTATGAATTTAGAAGTGTGCTTTTAAATGTTTTTCTAAAATTTTTGAGCTTATTGTTTAACTGACCGTGTGTTTCCAAAGATCAATACTTGTGTATTATCTTGTCCATATACTGTCAAGTATTCATACACACCGGTTCAGTATTTTATTTGAAATTGTTATTACCATGTCTCAAATTTAAACAATTTTTCGATGGTAATACCCCCGTTTGAAGTTCAAAGTTGATGAGCATCATTCATCTTTTTCATATTTGTGCTTTCATTGATAAATTGTTTATATTTGTTCATATAAACAAATTTCCAATTCTTTGATACCCTAACCTTTTGATTTGATCTGATTGATTCATTGTCAGATTCTCAAAACAATTCTCTTGATTTCATTTCATTCATTCAATATCATTGTTTTGAGAAATCTTCATTGTTCAATTGCTCAAATCTCACGAGCATACATATTGACAATGGTATCATATATCTTGTGCTAAACTGTTTCAGTTAAACTGTTGAGCAACCGTTCTTCATAGGAAATATCATGGGATTCGTGTGTGAGCTTAAATAGAACTTCCATGGATTCACGCAACCTGTGTTTCCTACCCAGGAAGTTATCCTTGAGTGATTGAGGGGTGAGGGGTCAAAATCAAAGAGTGGGGGAGATAACTCATCCGGTTGAGTTATTCTCATTGTGTGGAGTGGAAAAATGGAAATGAGAGTTTGGTTAGAAGTAAGCAAAATGATAAAAAGAAAGAGGGTGTGAGAACAGAGTTAAAAGAATATTAGAACTCTGCACCTACCACTTTCTGAGTCGGGCAGCCACATCTACTGATTGGTTCACATTCTTTGGTGACCATCATTGAAACAGGCAGTGAGCCCATGCCAACTCTTGCTATTACCCCACCAACCACTCGTTTCTTTCTCGAAAAAGAAATGTTTCATTTCTTGGGGACGCAACACATATGCTATCTAATCTTCACTCGGAAGATTTAGATATTGAAAAAGAAGGAAAGTTGCCCCACCTTCGCACCTCTTTCATGCACATTGAGTCCGTGTATTATCTGTTGCTGTCTCAACAGTTTACACAATTTGAGCCTTAATGAAACACAATCATTGTGCTAAAATTCTTTCTTACACAAGCACGAGCACACAGAAAATCTGTTTTTCTGTCAGAACATTCATAGAATTACCTTGTGTTTTTCAATGATTGAATGGAAGTCCTGGGGAGTCAACATCAAACCAGCTCCTTATAGTTTACATTCGTTGTACACAGTGACTCCGTGTTACTGACAGGCACTTCTAACTATTTCATTTGTTGATTCAGGGTTACCTCGTTCATTATGTCTGAATTTGAAAAGATTCAGATATATACTGTTAGGACACAGTCTCATTGGATTCAAGATCATCCAAATACGAAGATCGCAATCTGAAGTTAAAGCTGAAAGTTACTCTCAACAATAGTCTAGGGTCTATTCTGTAATAAAGTCAAAGTTATAATATCTAGATATTTATTATTTAGATATTATGTTTTTAGTTTTAATATTAGTTTATTAAGTTTTGATAATATCTTAAACAGATATTATCTCTTTCTCTCTGTACATCGATCACAACACACAAATCACACATAACACATACTATCAAGGTGTAAAGAGAGAAAACAAACATAGAGCTTAACTCAAGAACTCAACCGTGTAATCCGCGTTTATATATCGAAACAGGTTGGTTTATCATCTATTGTTTGTTGTTTTGATTATCTGGTAACGATCACGGACTCACATATACCTTTCATGAATTGACGACTATTCAGATCAACGGGTGGAGACTGTCAAAGGAGAGATTGTTATTTGTTCTCAAAGGGGGAAATCAAAGACTGTGCTGAAATTGAAGATGTTTTGATGATCATGATGCTCACATCATCAAAAAGGGGGAGACATTTTATAAAGATTCAATTTCAGATTTAAGTCAGAATTTCAAATGCATTTCAAAATGCTTCCGTTGATACAAAGTCAAAAGATTCAGAAGAAATTTTATTAAAAGATAAATCAAGATGATTTGTGAAAGTTTGTGTCTCTGAAGACTGTCAAGAGATCAAAGAGATGAAGATTCAATATCAGAGATTCCTCAAAGCTGTTTCATTGTTCAAAGACAGTTTTCAAAGAACGTTCCAAAGTTTTTCAAAGATGTTTCAAAGTTCATTGTTTCAGAAGTTTCAAGAATTCTGTTTCTTGTTCATGACATGTTGACTTTCAAAGCTTCAAAGTTTAAAAAGACTTTCCAAGATTCTTCAAGAGTTGAAAGTTTAAAGATTGTGAAAGCTTCAAAGAGACAAAAGCTGAAGAATCATGAGCTGAAGATCTGTATCTAATTTTTATTAAATCTTGAATACAAAGGGGGAGATTGTTAAGTCTAAATATTGTATCCAAGATTTCATTGGAAAGTCAACAATGTAGAAGTCAACATTGTCTAAGTCAAAGCTAGTTTAGTTTCCTTAGCCATTAAGGCTTTGTTTTAGATAGTAAGTATATAAGGGTTTATGTTGTGTAATCTTGTAACTACGAGAGCTGATCATACATTGTAATTCAGAGACATGTGATATGAATACAAAATCTACTTTCTCTCTCTATACTTTCTCTCTCTAGTTCTTGAGCTTTATTGTCATAAATTGGGTAATTGCTTGTTGTGATTGGGATTTTATGTTTAACAGGGAGATCTGCCGAAAAGGGGACAGATGAGTATCTTGCCGAATTTGGATTGTGAGTATCTTCTTCTACATATGAAGTTATCCATAAATACAATTCATTGTCATCACAAAAGAGAGAGGATGACTTATGATTATCAAACTTTACATGTATTGATTCATCAATACATTTCCTTCGAAGATTGTAGACTCTATAGGCTTTTGAAGTGAGAGAATAGCCCATAAAGATTCCTTCATCAGCCTTAGGATCAAATTTCCCAAGATGCTCTCGGTCATTTAGAATGAAACACACACAACCGAAAACATAAAAGAAGTTGATATTGGGTTTTCGGCCATAAAAGACTTCATAGGAAGTCTTGTTGTGTCTTTTCACAATGATAGACCTGTTTTGGGTGAAACAAGCTGTGTTGATAGCTTCAACCCAAAAATAAGTTGGAAGATTAGATTCACTTAGCATAGACCTGGCAGCTTCACATAGAGTTCTGTTTTTTCTTTCCACAACACCATTTTGTTGTGGTGTTCTGACGGCTGCAAAGTTTTGGGAGATGCCTTTGTCATTAAAGAAGGCTTCCAAGGTAGCATTTCTGAATTTTGTGCCATTGTCACTTCTAATAGATGGAACGAGTTAACCATTAAGAACTTCAGACTTCCTGATAAAGTTGATGATTTTTTCAAAAATATTACTTTTGTACCTGAGAAATGATACCCAAGTGTAACGTGTAAATTCATCAACAATTACAAGAATATACCTTTTTCCACCTAGGCTTGGAGTGCTGACAGGGCCACATAGATCCATGTGAAACATTTGAAGAGGTGTGGTGATGGAGAAACATTGCTTGGTTTTGAAAGAGGACTTGGTCAGTTTCCCTTTCTCACACGCTGCACATAGCTTTTCTTTAGCAAAAGACAGTTTCGGCATTCCCACCACTAGCTCTTTGTTGGATAGAGCATTTAACATCTTAAAGTTAAAATAAGAGAGACATTTATGCCAGAGCCAGTTTTTCTTTTCAGAATCTTCAGAGATGAAGCATATGCTTTCTTCTTCTGTCGATTTATGGCTCATGTTGATGATATACACATTGTCCTTTCTAGAACCAGATAGGACAGTGTGATAGTTTCTATCGGTAATGAGACAGTCGTTTATTCTGAAGATCACATAGTAACCCAAATCAAATAGTTGACTAATGCTTAGAAGATTATGCATTAGTTAGTCCTTCCACATAGGCAACTTTATTAAAGGTGATGGAACCATTAGAGAGAGTTTCGTAACCTTTAGTTGAACCACGAGAATTGTCACCAAAGGTCACAGTTGGTCCCTTTTCAGTCACATAGTTTATTAGGAGAGATTTGTTGTCGGTCATATAACGTGAGCACCCACTATCGAGATACCATGTATGTTGATGTCCAATGACCTGCAATCACAAAGAAATCAGTCCTTTGGTATCCATTTTGAGGTAGGTTCTTTAGGGTTAGAAGAGATAGAAGAAGAAACATCCTTATTATATCTTTCAATTCGTTCTTTTGGGCAATCTTTTGCCAGATGAAATGTGTCACCACAGTTGTAGCATTTTCGATAAATGAACACCTTTTTGGATTCTTGACAAGGCACTTTCACTTTTCCCTTGGATTTGACTTTGAGAGAGTTGGAGGGAGTAGGAAGAATACTAGGCATGGGTCCTAGAATTCCCTTCTCATAATAGGGAAGAAAAGAGATAGAAATTCCCATAGATTTTGGCTTCTTCAAATTTACAGATCTGGGAATAAACTCAATGGGTGGAGCATGAGATTTACCTTTTGAAAAAGGTGTCATCTTTATTTTTAGAGGAAGGTCAATGATAATAGATTTTCCTTTATCTAGAGGAGTAGGCTTCTTAGACGAAGAGGAAGAAGAAGAGACTTCATCCAGATTCAATGTTTTGAAAAGAACATTCACGGGTTTAACAACATCATTTCGAATCTTGATCCTCCTCAGGTTGAGGTTTGATTTGTTTAGCAGAAATAAAAATTCTAAACTTTCTAGAATCACGAAGATCCATAGAATACACAGAGCCAGAATCTCCTGAGTCAGAATCAGTACACTCAGGAGAGTAGGAGGGTAGGATAGAAGGAGAAGGATGGATCTGAGAAGAAGAGGGAATCTGAGAAGAAGGATAATCAATATCCATTTTACCATAGCCAAGACCAAATTTATCATCACCGGTTACCTGGTCTTGAAAAATCTTTTCAAGATTCTTAGAGGATGTTGTCCATTTGCTAACAATTTCTGGTTCTTTCTGAAGATGTTTAAACAGTTTATTTTTCTCTTTTGCAAGGACAAAGTTGATGGTTTTCAGATCTTCTAACTCAGCTTTGGTTTTGTCAAAATGTTTTAACTGAGACAAACAAACTTTTAGTTGAGAGGAGAGAGACTTGATCTGATCATTTTTTCTTTTCTTGGCATCTTTTTCATTATGATAAAGAATAGTTAAAGAGTCATAGGTTTCGATCTTTTCATCATTTGAGAGAGAGTGAAAGGGATGTACCTGAGAAGAAGAGGAAGAACACTCAACAGAGAAGTTCATTGTTGTATCAGCATCCTTGGCATAGACTGCATCATCTAGCTTTGCCATAAGACACTTGCTTGAAATTTCCTTTTCACTTTCGGAAGTGGGTTCATCGGCCCAGTCATGGGATTCGTCCATTAACCACTTTCCTCTTCGGTGTGAGCTTTCATTTCTCTTTTTTTCTCTTTTGTACTTTGCTTTGTACTTTTCAGCTCGATCAAAATTTTCTTTGAAGGAAGAGGAAGAAGATTTTCGAGAGTGAGATCGACCGGTAGAGATAGATCTTAATCTTCTCCCTTTGGAAGAGTTGGAAGAGTTTGATTTGGATTTCCTTGGAGGATTGCTTCTGCACTCAGACGCAAAATGGCCTTTCTTGCCACATGCGTAGCATTCCTCTTGGTATTTGTCCATAGAGTTCTTAGAGGAGAAGGAAGATTTTCTATTAGTTATAAAATGGTTAGAAGGTTGGTTGTTTCTGAACTTAGAAAAGTTGGCCAGCATGCCCATTTCCTCAGTCATCTGATCAACCGAGGTTTCCTCACCCTCATCATTGGCCTCACTAAGATAGGCCTCTGAATGGTGATCTGAGTCATCATGACTCTCTCGGTCAGAATCATTTGAAGGATAGGTGATGCGAGGGATACACATAGATTTCTTGGAGCTATCACCAATAAGAGCCATATAAGGGGCTTTTATCTCTTTTATGATAGTTGTTATTCCCAGATAACAATGCAATCACAAAATGACAATTAATTTCCAATTGAAACACTTTTATTAATCACAAGTCTTTCATTACAGAAGCTCTCAAATCTTTCTCTCTCTAACTCTGGAACTCATATGTCACTTATGATAAGATCTTCTAACTACAACATGCATAAAACACATATTTATACAACAAAGAAAACGTGCTAATTACTGTTCACGCACGCTACAGAACGCGCACACAACAGAAAAACAGAAATTACAACATTTGACTTTGACTTTTATTACACTAGACTTTGACTTTAATGCTGAGAGTTGACTTTAACTTTGACCTTCAGTCTTTAATCTTCTATGATCTTGTATCCAACATATATATGCTCTAACAATCTCCCCCTTTGGATTCAAGATCATCTTCAAAATATTTAGTAATTCAATCTTCTCTCTTTGATTCAATCTATGTAATCTCTCCCTTTGTCAGATTCTATTAACTCAGATCATCTTCAAAACATTTATATTCTTTCCAAAAAATCTGTCTTCAACAAATAGTAACAATCTTTCCCAAAAATGGTAGAAAACTCTTTCAGACACTTGAAAGAAATCATCTTCAGATTCAGCTCAGATTGCTTCAGCAAATTATCTTCAAAGAAAATTTCTGTAAAATTCAGCATGTCTTCAGAAATCTTTTGAATTTGCTTTCCAACTTTTCTTTATCAACACCAAAATTGTTTCAAACTGTTCTTCAGTCAACATTTCTTGAACTTTGTCATCTCCCCCTTTTTGATAATTGCAGCATGAAATCATCAAAACTTTGACAAGAAATGTCTCTGAAATCTGTTCTGACCACTTATCTTTCAACAAGAGCCTATGATTCTCCAATGATTCAAAAGATATTTATCCGAATCTTTTCAAATTCAGATAAATTAGGAATGTAACACCTGAATCAACAAATGAACCAGTTAATATGTCTGTCAGTAACACTAAGTCACTGTGTGTAACAGATACACATTGGAAAGGATCTTTGATGATGTTCACTCCCCCAAGGCTTCCATTCAATCATTGAAACACCACAAAGGCAATTTCTATGAACGTTATGACAAGAAAAACAAATTTCCTTGTGTGTTCGTCCAAGTGTTCGAAAAAATTAAGCACATGATGATTGTTTTTTATAAGGCTCAACATTGTGTAAACCATTGAGACAACAACAGTTAAACACAGACTCAATGTGCATGATCGAAGTGCGAAGGTGGGGCAGACTACCTTCTTTTTCAATATCCAGATTTCCCAAATGAAAACCAGATAGATTATGTGCTCCGTCCCCAGAAATATTGAAACATTTTCTTGTTGAGAAGAAAACGAGTGGCTGGTGGGGTTTTTATCAAGAGTTGGCATGGGCTAGTTGCCTATTTCAATAATGTTCACGAAGAAGATGTGAAACACTAGTAATGTGGCTGCCCGACTTAGAAAAAGTTGGTGCAAAGTTTGATATTCTTTTACTCTGATCTCACACCCTCTTGCTTTTAAAACTTTGAGCACACTTCTAACCAAACTCTCATTTACATTTTACCTCGTCACACAACCCACACTCAGTATTTGACTCTTCACACAAGCGATCACTCAAGGATTAACTTCTTGAGTAGGAAACACTGGTTAACGTGAATCCATAGAAATTTCAATTAAGCTCACACAAAGAACTCATGTTTTCCTATAAAGATCAATGTTTCTTAAAATGGTTTAACTTTGCAGTTAACGCACAAAATATATGTCAGACGATTGTATACTCATAAAAATAATCATGAAGATTTGAGCATTTTTAAACATTGAGGATATTTCAATCAAGTATATTGAATGAATGAACATGAAGACAAGAAACTTGTTTGAAATTCTGACATTGTATGAAAGATCAAATCAAATGATTTATCGATCAAAGCTTAGGTCAGCAAAAATTGAATGTTGTCTATACGAACCAATATATAGACATTCTTGAAAAAAAGTTTTGAAATAAAATCACGCTCAAAATTCTTTGGAATTCAATCGGGGTGTCTTACCATCGAAAATATGTTTCAATTTAGAGACATGGTAAGAACAAGTTCAATCAAAAATTAAACCGGTATGTGAGAATACTTGACAGTATATAGAAAAGACAATATGCAAGTATATATCTTTAGAAACACACGGTTTGTAATCGTTAAAGCACAAATAAAATGAAAACATTTAAAAACACACTTCTAAAATTCATGAAATCATTTTAAGAATCAGAAGTGGTTTGAACATTTAAGAATATGTTTTGATACCTGAAAGTTGTCCTTCTTTCAGATACATATGAGATTCAGATCAGAAATAAACCTTTCCGTTCAGTCTTAAATCTCATGAAGTCAGCTTAAAGTCATAACGATATGATCTTGTAAGCATCCTTTCAATCTGCATCAGTCAGAAAGTCCGTCAAAGTACAAAACTTATTCACAAAATTTTTATTGAAAAGTAAATTACAGAAAGCAGTAAAACATTGAATGTACGAGTTCTGATCTGAAGTAATCAGAAATCACCAATCATACTCCTTGCTTTAACTCTTATTCCCCCTGTATATATGCATCAGAAAAATTTATCAGTGATAAGCATAAACTAAAAAATATGAGCTCCCCCTCAATTGAATGTAGATCATGTTTTCATCCAAACCTAACTGTCCCGCAATATTTCTCTGTATAATTAGATAATAAATCATTCTGCCCAGTCATATGCTTGGAACACCCGCTATCCAAGTACCACATATGACGGGTCTGCACATGAGAAAATCACGAAATGTTAGTGTATAAATTGTATCCAAGATTTAATGTGAAAAGTCAAGGTCTTATAAAGTCAAAGTATGTATGGTCAAAGTCTAGAAAAGTCAACATTTGTGTCATGTGGTTTTAAAGCTTTGTGAGTGCTTGTAAGGGTGATGGTGTATAAGAGTTTAGTATCTTGAGAGTTCTTTGTAAGACTTGTAATTGGCATATATTGAAATAATACGACTTGTGATTTCTCTCTCTCTACTCTCTTACTAGAACTTTAATACTGGGAAATTACATTTTCAATTGGTATCAGATCCACCCCAATCGAATTCAGAGAGATTAGATTACCAATTTGAATCGATTTCTGGATTTCTTGATTTCACGTAGAACGACTTTGGACTTCCATTGTTGGATCGATTTTTCTTGTAATTGTTGTGTTTTTGGTGTAAAATGGTTTAGTGATGCTCGATTTTATGTTTTGATCATTTATTATTCACATTATTTCACGATTCACTCACAAATTCAGATTGAATTTCTGAATATTTGGATTTTTCTTGAAAAACATATCGAACACTGTAATCTTGATTGATGCATTGTAATTTTTGGTTTTTGATCATTTTTGTATGTTCAAAAAGTGTTTGATTTCACTTTTCGAACCTATTGGATATGTTTGTGAAGCAATTTTCAGATTATTCGAGTTTTTGAGTCGAATCCGTGAGGTGTAAGTCAAGAACGCGCTAGATCTAAAGTTCGCGCTAAGGAAGAACGCGCAAGATAATGTTATTTAAGCTTTCTGCGAGTTCTAGTTGGTTCGCGCAAAGGGTTTCTTTTCTTGTTGAGCGAGTTCTTGAAGTCTTGCGAGTTTATGTTTTGCGAGTTCTAATATTCTCAAATTTTTCTAAGTATGGTTCACGCAAAGGCACGTGCGAGTTCTACCTGACGTGCGAGTTTATATTCGTCTGCGAGAAGTTCAAGTGTTCGAAATATTCTAATTCAGAAACACGCATAAAGTACCTTGCGAGAAGTAATTCCGCGCACATCGTTTCTAGCGAGTTTCTTATTTCGCGCAGGTAGTGTTCTATGAGTTTATCGTTCGCGCATAAAGCTTCTAGCGTGAAGTACAGTGAATAGTGACTTGCGAGTTCCTAAGTCTGCGAGTTCTTGTGGTGTGCGAGTTTTATACTTGTCAATTTTCAGAGACCGTTTTCAAGTGGCACAATTAAATCTGTTTTATAATCATACTATTGATTATACTATTGATGGCACAGTTAAATCTAACAGTAAAATTCTTGGAAAGCAATCAAGGACAGATCAGATGGTTTGGGTTGTTAAAGGTTCTTTAGATGGACAAGTTGTTCAGAAATCATCTCCATCCACATCCAAAGTTAAACAGAACATAACTCGAAAAGGTAAATCTTTTGCTACACCTGATATGTATTATTCTACTAATCATATTATCAGGTTAGCTGAAAAGAGGATATGTTGTTCTTACTGTGGGGAGAATGATTTTGTGCATAGAGAATCTGCTCACAACTGGTATGGTACTTACCGAATAACTTCTCAGACTAATGTAGTTAAAAGGCATAAACCAATTGAGAAGTGGATTTGCAAATCTAACAAACCAGGACCCCAATATCAATGGGTACCAAAACCTGTGAAATCTGTTTTGCAGGATGCATAGGTTTAGGGGGAGCAGATACTCTGGCTTCTGATTACAACATATCAGAATTCGGACTTTAATGTCAAAGATATTAACTTCTAAGTACTACAACTTAGAACTCAAACTACAATGTTAAAGGACTTAGACTTCTAAACACATCAGTTTAGGACTCGGTCTTAAATGTTTAAAGACAAGGATATTTTGCAAATATCCAGGGGGAGATTATATGAATGAATTCATTTTATCATGATTTGAGGAAGAACTTAAATGTAAGTATCTTCTGATCTAGATCTCTGACTGTTTGAAAGAAGAACAACTTTCAAACATGAAAAATGTTTTCTGAAATGTTCAAACCACTTATGATCCTCAGAAGATTTCATGAATCTAGAAGTGTGATTTTAAATGTTTTTCATAATTGAGCGTTAATGTTTAACTAACCGTGTGTTTCCAAAGATTAATACTTGTGTATTATCTTGTCTATATACTGTCAAGTATTCATACACATCGTTTCAGTACTTCATATTGATTTTGTTATTACCATGTCTCATAAAGAAACAATTTTTTGATGGTAATACTCCCGTTTGATTTCAATGTTGATTGAGCATCATAAATCATCATTTCAACTTGAGCTTTCATTGCCAAATTGTTTATATTCGTTCATATAAACAAACTATCAATTTCTTTGATACCTTAACCATTTCACGTTCATATCTTATGATATTTGATCTGATTGATACATTGTCAGATTCTCAAAACAACTCTTGATTTCATTTCATTCATTCAATTTCATTGTTTTGAGAGATCTTCAAAGTTCAAATGCTCAATTATCATTCATATCTTTTGATGAGCATACATTTTTGACAATGTTATCATTTTTGTGCTTAAATGTTCAAGATAAATTGTTGAGAAACCATTCTTTTTAGGTCTTACATGGGATCAGTGAGAGAGCTTAAACAGAACTTCCATGGATTCACGTTAGCCAGTGTTTTCTACCCCGGAAGTTATCCTTGAGTGATTGAGGGGTGAGGGGTTTTTAAATCAAAGAGTGGGGGAGATAACTCATCCAATTGAGTTTTTCTCATTGTGCTGAGCGGTAAAATGTAAAAGAGAGTTTGGTTAAAAGTGAGCTTTCATGTTAAAAAGAAAGAGGGTGTGAGATCAGAGTTAAAAGAATATGAAAACTCTGCACCAACCACTTTCTGAGACGGGCAACCACATCTACTGATTGGTTCACATTCTTTGGTGACCATCATTGAAACAGGCAGTGAGCCTATGCCAACTCTTGCATTAACCCCACCAACCACTCGTTTCTTTCCCGAAAAAGAAATGTTTCATTTTCTTGGGGACGCAACATATCTGCTATCTAATCTTCACTCGGAAGATTTAGATATTGAAATAGAAGGAAAGTTGCCCCACCTTCGTACCACTTTCATGCACATTGAGTCTGTGTAAAACTTGTTGTTGTCTCAACAGTTTAAACATTTTGAGCCTGAAAAAGCTTGAGTAGCTTCAATCATTCATACATTTTCACGTACACACAAGGAATAAGTTTTCTTGTCATAACATTCATAGAAAATTCCTTTGTGGTTTTTCGATGATTGAATGGAAGCCCTGGGGGAGTGAACATCACAAAAGCTCCTTTCCAATGTACATTTGTTGTACAAAGTGGTTCCGTGCTACTTACAGGCATTCTAACTGTATCATTTGTTGATTCAGGGTTACAACGTTTATTATATCTGAATTTGAAAAGATTCGGGTATACACTCATGTATTGACGAATACTCAGATCAAAGAGCGGAGATTGTCAAATTACTATAAAGGGCGGAGATTGTTAGTTTTTCATAAAGGGGGAGAATGTTACTGTATAAATTGTATCCAAGATTTAATGTGAAAAGTCAAGGTCTTGTAAAGTCAAAGTATGTATGGTCAAAGTTTAGAAAAGTCAACATTTATGTCATGTGGTTTTAAAGCTTTGTGAGTGTTTGTAAGGGTGATGGTATATAAGAGTTTAGTATCTTGAGAGTTCTTTGTAAGACTTGTAATTGTCATATATTGAAATAATACGACTTGTGATTTCTCTCTCTACTCTCTTACTAGAACTTTAATTTTCAAATTCGTGTTATTGATTGAATTGTGGTTGAGTACTGGGAAATTACATTTTCAATTGGTATCAAATCCACCCCAATCGAATTAAGAGAGATTAGATTACCAATTTGAATCGATTTCTGGATTTTTTGATTTCACGTAGAACGACTTCGGACTTCCACTGTTGGATCAATTTTTCTGGTAATTGTTGTGTTTTTTGTTAGAATAGAATTTTGAGTCAATTTGTTAAGTAGTTTTGTTAAGTAGTGTTGTCTTTTCTATGTAGCTTGTGTAGAGGTCAAGGTTGTGTTTGATCCTATATAAAGCATTCTTTTGTCTTGTTTTAGTGAGTAATGTGTAAGTCTTGAAAGTAAGTTTTGGATGTAAGTCTAAGTCTTGTAATTTCCTCTGTTAGATCATTGACTACAACATCACTTGTGACTATTGTTTTCTCATCATATTACCTTTGATTGTTAATTCTTTTGTGCTTTATTAATCATGTTTTCTTGAATATTGGGATCACAATTGGTATCAGAGCTTGAACAGAAACAACAGGAAGATTTGAAGCATTGAATTGAAGACAGATTGGTCACATTTTCAATTTTTTTGAAAATACACTGTTCCATTGAAATTGAATTTTTGATTTCATGGAGTTCTTGATGTAAAATTGATACCACAGTGTTCGTGTGATATAGAAGAATGTTTCTTGTTTTGGTTGATTGCTCATTGGACCAACAGATTGTCATAATTTGATCAATCATTCCAATTTTTAGCAACTTTTCATTCGCGGACTGTCAAAATCAAATTCCCACGTTATTTGTCTTTCATATGGAAATTCCCTCCGTAGGGTTGTTATAGATGATATAAAGATCATTCGTTCAAAGTTTCAGAGTCAAACATCATCATTTTGATGGATTTTGGGTGGAAAGTTCGAAAATAAGGATGAGATCTACAGAATTCGCAACATTCATGAAGAACTCGCAAGTAGAACTCGCAGAGTGAAAGAATTCGCAGAATACCTATTCTTGTTGTTTACAAGGAAAGAATTCGCAGAGTAAAGAATTCGCAGAGTAAAGAATTTGCAGTCTGAAGGATTCACATCTATAGAGAAGAAAAATGGCTAAGTAAAGAATTCACACAAGTGTTCTATATGAAAAGCCAAGAATTCGCAACTGTGAGAGACACAAATTATGAAGAATTCGCAACTATGTCTATTACAAATTCAAGGAACTCGCATAGGCCTTCTTGCGAAAAGCTCAAGAACTCGCACAAGCCATCTTGCGAAAAGTTCACAATTCGTATCCTTACTTATATCCTTTTTACGAATTGCTTGCTTACGAATTCCTTGTTGAATTTTGTGTGTGAAGCCTTGCGAATTGTACCTTACGAATTCCTGTTCATTTTACGAATTCTTGCATTGCAAATTTTGTCTTGAGTGTGTCTTACGAATTCTTGCCTTAAATTTCATTTTAGTTGATTTTTTTAGTGTTTTCACTTTAAATTTTGTTGTTTTTCTGTTAAAAGATCATTTCAAGCATAACTGTTCATTGATTTTAATCATGCCTTATACTGATGAGAAAGGAAATCTTTGTCTTACCAACAGGGAATGTGCATTGTCATACATGCCGGAGATTCCAAAGATAGAAGCTGAGAATGAAAAACTCAAAAGTCAAAATTCAAAGCTCAGAACAGAGATTGATACCCTGAATGTCAAATTAACAAAAGTTGAAGCTCAAATATCAATTTATGAATCAAAAGGAAAAGAATGGATCAAGAAAGTTGATGAAAGATTCAAGAAAGAGAAAGTTGAACTGGAGAAAATCTTCAATCTAAAATTGTCTGAACTTTCAAGGAAAGCTGAATCAGAGAAGAAAGAATTAGAACACAGATGTACCAAACTTTTGAAACAAGTTTCTGATTTTGAAAAGATAGTTATTACTGAAAGAGATATCTTTGACAAAGAAAGAAAGAATTCTGAAAAGAAAAACACTTTACTGTTCAAAGAGATTTTTGAAAAGGTGTAAAAATGGTTTAGTGATGCTCGATTTTATATTTTGATCATTTCTTATTCACATTATTTCACGATTCACTCACAAATTCAGATTGAATTTCTCAATTTTTGGGTTTTTCTTGAAAAACATGTCGAACACTGTAATCTTGATTGATGCATTGTAATTTTTGGTTTTTGATCATTTTTGTATGTTCAAAAAGTGTTTGATTTCACTTTTCGAACCTATTGGATATGTTTGTGAAGCAATTTGCAGATTATTCGAGTTTTTGAGTCGAATCCGTGAGGTGTAAGTCAAGAACGCGCTAGATCTAAAGTTCGCGCTAAGGAAGAACGCGCAAGATACTGTTGATTAAGCTTTATGCGAGTTCTAGTTGGTTTGCGCAAAGGGTTTCTTTTCTTGTTGAGTGAGTTCTTGAAGTCTTGAGAGTTTATGTTTTGCGAGTTCTAATATTCTCAAATTTTTCTAAGTATGGTTCACGCAAAGGCACGTGCGAGTTCTACCTGACGTGCGAGTTTATATTCGTCTGCGAAAAGTTCAAGTGTTCGAAATATTCTAAGTCAGAAACACGCATAAGGTACCTTGCGAGAAGTAATTTTGCACACATCGTTTCTAGCGAGTTTCTTATTTCGCCCAAGTAGTGTTCTATGAGTTTATCGTTCGCGCATAAAGCTTCTAGCGTGAAGTACAGTGAATAGTGACTTGTGAGTTCCTAAGTCTGCGAGTTCTTGTGGTGTGCGAGTTTTATACTTGTCAATTTTCAGATATCGTTTTCAAGTGGTTTTCCGAATTTGACTTTTCAAGTCAATTATTTCTTATTCGTTTAGGAGATCTTGTGTATCAAGCCTATCATCAGTATTCTTTCTTAATCTGTTCAATATGCCTACTACAGACGAAAGAGGAAATACTGTATTATCATCAAGAGATGTGGCAATCATGTACATGTCGGAAATACCTGGAATAGAGGTTGAACGTGATAAATTGAAGAATCAGAATTCAGCCCTATTAAAACAGATTCAGGATTTTAATTCTAAATTGTTAAATTCTGACAAAGTCTCTATTTGTGCTAAATGTACTAATAATTCAAAATCTGATTATGCAGGTATTGTCAGCACTAAAGAGAAAGAACTGAAACTGAGAGAAAGAGAGATACATCTTCTTCAAACCAAACTGAAGACAACTGAGAATAATTTTTCAGTAACTAAAGTTGAATCAGTTGCTCTACTCAACAAGTTAAAAGAGTTTGAAGAGAAGATTTCTGCCATGGAAGCAAAGAATGCTGATTTAATAAAAAGTCTTCCGGCAGATAAAGAAAAGGAGAAAGCTGAAGAAAAAGCTAATCTGGAGAAACTTTACAACCAGAAACCGTCTGGTTTTTCCAAGACGGCTCTCCAAGAAAAGAAAGACTTAGAGCACAGATGTTTAAAACTTTCCAAGCAAGTGTCTGATTTTGAGAAAATTTTAATCACAGAAAGAGACACTTTTGCAAAGGAAAGAAAAGTTCTTGATGAGAAAATAATTGAATTTCCCAAGCAAATCTCAGTTCTATAAGACTTACTTGAAAAACAAAAAAAAATATTTCAAGAAAATAAGTCATCTTTTGAGATTGAAAAGAAGAAATCTGAAAAGAGAAATGTTAGGATCTTCAATGAAATTTCTGCTAAAAACAAGAACATGGAAAAGGAATTTGAGCTTGAACGTCAATGAAATTGTAATTCCCAGATTCAATCAAGCTATTTAAACACTCTCAATCAAGATCATGATATAACAGTGTATATATTCTAGAGAGAGAGTAGAGAGAGAAAGTAAATCTGAATTATGACATTAAGCTCTTACAAAATTACAAGTAACAAACCTATTTATACCAACTATGAAACTCTCAAGTAGTCCATGAGAAACTCTCAAGTAACTTGAACAAACTCTCAAGTACTTAAAACACTCTAAGGCTTATGTTGACTTTCTACATTTTGACTTTCATTGACTTTCATTGACTATTCAAGAATAAAGGCTTTTACATGACTTTTCTCACTAAATCTTGGATACAATTTAATACACTAACATTCTCCCCTTTTGTATTCAAGATTTAAAAAAAATTTGACACTTGTCTTCAGCGCTTGATTCTTCAACTTTTATCTTTGACAGTCTTGAACTTTGAAGCTTTAACAATCTTCAGTCTTTGAAGAATCTTTGAAAAGTCTTTTGCACTTTGCATCTTTATAGAGTCAACAAGTCTTGAAAAAATCTTTGAAACTTTTTAAACTTCTTTGAAACTTTGCAAACTTCGAGGAATTTTTGAAAATCATGTATCTTCATCACTGGAATCTCTGATCAGTCTTCAGGAAAACAAACTTTCACGAATTATCTGAATTTTCATCTGGCTTGAACTTTCAGAATTATCTTTAGAATTATCTTTAGAAAGTCTCTTTTCTTCAAATCAGCTTTGAAATTTGAATCTTTCAGAAATTTCTCCAACTTTCAGACTTTGAAATTGATCTTTTGTAGATGTCTCCCTCTTTTTGATGATTGTGAGCATCATAATCATCAAAACATCTTCAATTTCAACATTCTCTTTGATAATCCCCTTTGTATTCAACGAACAATCTCCTTCTTTATGATAATTTGACATTTTCTATCCTTTGATATGAGTATCTGAATCATGAACTGTATATACCCGAATCTTTTCAAATTCAGATATAATGAACTTGGTAACCCTGATTCAACAAATGAAACAGTTAGGAGTGTCTGTCAGTAACATGGAGTTACTTTGTACAACGAATGTACAATTTAAGGGGCTGGTTTGATGATGACTCCCCAGGACTTCCATTCAATCATTGAAAAACACAAGGTTTATCTATGAATGTTCTGACAGAAAAACAAATTTTCTGTGTGCTCGTGCTTGTGTATGAAAGAATTTAGCACAATGATTGTGTTTCATAAGGTTTAAAATGTGTAAACTGTTGAGACAGCAACAAGTATTACACGGACTCAATGTGCATGAAAGAGGTGGGGCAACTTTCCTTCTTTTTCAATATCTAAATCTTCCGAGTGAAGACTAGATAGCAGATATGCTGCATCCCCAAAGAAAATGAAACATTTCTTTGTTAAGAAAGAAACGAGTGGCTGGTGGGGTTAATGCAAGAGTTGGCATGGGCTCACTGCCTGTTTCAATGATGGTCACCAAAGAATGTAAACCAATCAGATTTTGTGGCTGCCCGACTCAGAAAGTAGTTGGTGCAGAGTTTTCATATTCTTTTAACTCTGTTCTCATACCCTCTTTCTTTTTAACATTTAAGTTCACTTCTAACCAAACTCTCATTTACATTTTACCGCTCCACACAATGAGAAAAACTCAATCGGATGAGTTATCTCCCCCACTCTTTGATTTTATGACCCCTCACCCCTCAATCACTCTAGGATAACTTCCTGGGTAGGAAACACTGGTTAACATGAATCCATGGAAGTTCTGTTTAAGCTCACACATGAATCCCATGTAAGTCCTAAAAAGAATGGTTGCTCAACAGTTTAACTTGAACAGTTAAGCTCAAAATGATAATATTATCATAATGTATGCTCATTTAAAATTAAGAATGAAATTTGAGCATTTGAACAATGAAGATCTCTCAAAACAAGAATATTGAATGAATGAAATGAAATCAAGAGAATTGTTTTGAGAATCTGACAATGTATCAATCAGATCAAATGAAATGGTTAGGGTATCAAAGAACTAGATATTTTGTTTATATGAACAAATATAAACAATTTAGCAATGAACGCTCAAGTTTGAAATGATGAATGATGTTCAACAACAGTAATTTACAAACGGGGGTATTACCATCGAAAAATAGGTTCGTTTAGAGACATGGTAATAACAAATTAAAATGAAGTACTGAACCGATGTGTGTGAATACTTTACAGTATATAAATAAGATAATACGCAAGTATTGATCTTTAGAAACACACGGTCAGTTAAACATTGAAGTTCAAAATTTGAAAAACATTTAAAATCACACTTCTAAATTCATGAAATCTTTTAAGAATAGAGAAGTGGTTTGAACATTTAAGAAACTGTTTTTCATGCTTGAAAGTTGTTCTTCTTCCAAACAATCAGAGATGTAAGATCAGAAGATACTTACCTTTTAAGCTCCCCCTCAAATCATTATAGAATGATTTAGGTCAGATAAGCTCCCCCTGGATATTTTGATTAATATCCTTATCTGAACATTAAAGAACGGGTCCTGATCTGTCATGTGATCAGAAGCCACAGTCTTTTAACTTTGAAGTACGGGTCTTGAACTGAATTATCCAAGAGCCATTGTTCTATGCTCCCCCTTAAACCTTGGTTGCCTGCAACACAGTTTTAGCTTTTGGTACCCACTGGTATTTGGGTCCTGATGAGTTAGTTGCAGTTCTTGTGGGGTTTACATAATAAGAACCATACCAGTAATTAACAAAGTTCTTACTTACAAAGTCATGTGCTCCACATTAAGAACAACAAATCTTCTTTTGAGCAACCCTGATCAAATGATTAGTATAGTAAAACATATCAGGATTATAAAAAGATTTACCTTTATATGCACTGTTCCTTTTGGCATTGGATGTGGATGCAGATGCTTTGTCCTTCTTCTCCTCTTCATCTGAAGAACCCTTCACTCTCCATTTCATCTGATTTTTCTTAGAATTCTTTCCAAGAGATTTAACGTAAAAATTTGCTGAACCATCAACAGATTTATCATAAAACAAATTTGATGGTCTGATCTGACTTGATTTGACAATGATTGGTTTGACACTTTTCTTTTTGAAAACATTTTTGTCATGAATAGAACTTGAAGCTGTTTTGAAAGAACAGACTGATTCTGTTGAGTTATCAACAGGTGATTGACTAATCACATCAGCTGTTACTTTATCTGACAATTCAATGTTTGCAGCTTCTAAGCTTTTTATCTTTTCAGACAAAATGTTTCTTTCAGAAGCCAGTGTGTCAAACTTCTGTTTCAAATCAGATCTGGCCTTCTGTTCTTTAAGAATATCTGATGATAGAACAGAGATTGTGGACATGAGATTGGATATTTCAGTTTCAAAATATGAACGTTCTTGCTCAACATTTCTCTTTTCAGTCATGTGAGAAAGAGATTAAGTTGAAAGTTCTTGGATTTATCAGAAATTTCATTGAAGATCCCAACATTTCTCTTTTCAGAATTTTTCTTTTCAGATTTAAAAGACTTTTTCTGTTCTTTGAAAATTTGTCTTTCTTTTTCCAATAAGTCTTGTAAAACTGAGATCTGTTTAGGAAATTCAGTGTTTTTATCTTCAAGAACTTTTCTTTCCTTAGCAAATGTGTCTCGTTCAGGAATTATAACTTTTTCAAAATCCGACACTTGCTTAGAAAGTTTAATGCATCTCAGCTCCAAATCCTTTTTCTCTTGTAAAGTTTTCTTTGAAAATTCAGATATCTTTTGAGTTGAGAGTGTCTCCAGTTTTGATTTTTCTTTATCTGCTTGGATGCTTTTTGACAGTTCAGCATTCTGTATCTCCAAGGCAGATATTTTGTCTTCAAAAGCCTTAAACTTGTTTTGAAGCTTGACTGATTCATCTTGCAATTCTGATGATTTATGTTCAGTCGTCTTCAGTTGGCTTTTGAGATATACAATTTTTTTCTCTTTCAACTTAATCTCTTTCTCACATGACTGAATAGTCTTTTCTTTTAAATCAATCATTTTCTCTCTTTCTTTAATCTCTTCCTCTTTCTCTCTTATGTCTTTCTCTTTCTCTCTTATCTCGTTCTCTTTTTCACTGATGATACCTGCACAATCGGATTTAGCATGATCAGTACATTTTGTACAAACAGGAATTTTATCAGAATTTGACAATTTAAATTTCAACTCCTGAATTTGCGTAAGAAGCTTTGAATTCTCATTATTCAGTCTATCTTGTTCAGCTTCTTTTCTTGGTATCTCAGGCACAGTTTCATTGCCATCCACTATAATTGGACATGTAATTATGATTTCAGATGAATCAGAAACTAGTGATGTAGTTTTAGATTCATTTCCTGATGTCACTGAGGTAGTCCCTATCTCAATTATACGTGGAATTAAAACGATAGGCTCCAAATCTTTGTTGTTGATCATTCGCTTTCTCTCTGTAGAATGTTTACCTGTAGAAAACATCTTGAATGATTAGATTGATTAGGAAAGATCGTTCCCAAACAGTTCAGAAAAGTTGACTAAAAGTCAAACTTAAAAGAATCTCAGAAAATTGTCTATCTCTAAAAATTTTTTTGTCTCTTGATCTCTCAAAACCACTTTGAAACTTGCACTTGAAAACTTTCTCAAGACTAGTACTCACAGACTGATTAATCACAAACTTGCAGACTGTGCAGACTGTTAAAACACATATTACAGTCAAAACAACAATTAACTATCAAAACTGCAAGGATTAGAAAACTCAAACTTCACAAACTTCTTGAAATTTGCAGACTGCTTATCTTTTAAAACTCATAGATCAAACAACATATAAACTTTCATGCCACAGAATCTGAATTCACAGATGATTAGCACACTGTGTGAATTAAAAGTGTTGTGTGAATTAAAACTGCAGGTGCTTGCAAATTATATTCTCATAATGTGTGAATTGAAGCACTCAAATCAATTAAATCCTGTGTTATGAACTTGCAGGTTGTGTAATCAAAGGAAAACTTGAATCTGCAAAACTGTTGAAACTTCAATTGAAACCTGCACTGATTGAAAAACACATATTACAGATGCTCGTTTGGATTAAAGTTCACAGATTACACAAACATAGTTTAAAAATTGAAATGTCCAAACCAAGTTCAAACTATGCAACACAGATCCTTTAAACTTAATATTTATTTTATATTATATTTAGATGATACACATGTGATGGAAATTCCAAGCTTGGCCTCCAAGCTTGCCAACTTCATACTTGGTCACCACTCATAAGACTTGGTCCCTACTCCTCTTTTATCCTATAAATACCCCCTCCCTTCCAACCATTTTCTTCATCCCTTTCTCTTAACTTTCACTAGTTAACACTATAATACTCTCCCTAATATATCCTTTCGATATATTTAGTTTATGTGAGGTCGAGAGTGTTCTTGATATTCGGTGGTGTTCGTGAAGTTTTGTTAGGTGATCGTGGATCTCAAGATCCTTGTACAAGCACTTTGTAATCTCCTTGGTTGGTAATAATATTCTTGCTCTCTCTCTTTGGTGGATGTACACTATCAAAAACCGATAGTGGAACCACGTTAAATCACGGTGTTATTTGTTTTGAACTTGCTATAATTATAGATAATAACGTATTTATTATTATCTATATTTCGTGGGTTTATAATTCTACGTTAGAGAATTATTGTGCAACATCTAGATTATTGTTATCCGCATTTGTTGTTGGGTTAATTGTGCACTTGGATTTCTACTCGTTTGGGACCTTAGAAATCAATTCGCTAGTTTTTGCATTTGTGAGGCACATTTTTACCTAACAATTGGTATCAGAGCTTCGGATCTAGATTTGGGTTTTTTGTAGAAAATATACATAAACCAGTTTGCACATTTTTTTCTCTATGGCTGACTTAGAAAATCCATTTGGTGTCGGTTCCTCAAACTAGTCCCAAAAACCGTACCAAGAAGGTACATTTAATTTGTCTGGGGCTGGGATTCGTATATAAACTTGGAATGGGGACGGTGACTTTGGTAAATGGCAGTTCACAACATCTGCTGCACTTAGGAAAAATGGAGTCCATCCCGTAGTATTTGCTAAAGACGAGTTAGACCCTAACATGTCTGAACTTAAGGCTAAAGAAATGGAAGCATGGGCATTTACTACTTTGCAGATGGCTATGGGAGAAAATGTTATATCTGAGATTGTGTCTGAAAAGACAGCTGCAAGTATTTGGAGCAAGCTTGAGAATTTATATCTCAAGAAAACTTTGACCAACAGATTGTTATTGATGCGGTCGTGTCTCTTCTTTAAAATGAAGGAAGGCACAACCATTAAAGCTCACATGACTGAATTTGAAGATATCATTATGAAGTTGAAGGCAACGGATGCGCTTCTTGCTAAAGATGAAGAAGCACTTGCTATGATCCTATTGTATTCACTTCCCGAGAAATATTTCCAATTCACTAACAGTTTTATATATGGAAGAGAAACTCTTTCTTTGTCTGATGTGAAAACAGGAATGATTTCTGAAAATCAAAGAATTCAAATGAGGATCGGTAACAATCCCAGGGAGAACAATTGCAGTCAAGGCCTATTTGCTGACAGAGGCCGAGACGATCAGCAGTCTTCAAGAGGAAGAAATCGTGGGCGCTCTCAGTCCCGTCGGCCTGGCTCTCGTGGGAAATCAAATACACGTGGCAACTGTAACTATTGTCACAAGCCAGGTCATTGGGTGAAAGATTGTCCGAGTCTTAAAAACAAAGACAAAGACAACGCCGAATCATCAGTTGTTGCAGCCGAAGAGGACCAAAATGGCTTCTCTGCCACAGTTACACCACCGCAAGGTGACAGGCGATGGGTGTTAGATACCGGGGCATCTTGCTATATGACACCATTCCGGGACTGTTTCTCTACCTTTGAAAAAGTTGAAGGTAACAGTATTTTTATGGGAAACAGTACTTCGTGTGTTACTAAGGGTATCGGTACTGTGCAGATCAAGATGTTCGATGGGTGTATTCGGACATTGAATAATGTCAAGTTTGTTCCATCCATGACTCGTTCCTTGATCTCTGTTGGACAACTGTCCAAACTGGGTTGCAAGATTCGGATTGACGACGGGAGTTTGCGCATCTCCCGAGGGAGTATCATTGTGATGAAAGGCGAACGGGTGGAAAATAATCTTTTCCATTTGATTGGCGAAACTATTTCTTCTGAATCGTGTGTGGCTGATATTTCTCAGAATCTCGATATTGCTCGCTTATGGCATCTTCGTTTGGGCCACACATCCGAGAAGAATTTGGAGATTTTGCGCAAGCGAAAACTCATTAAGGTCGTTGTACCTGCCAGTCTGGAGTTTTGTCCGGGATGTGTCAAAGGAAAGCAGACGCGTGTTTCTTTTGGTGTTGGAAACCACAACACTAAAGGAATCCTCGATTATGTTCATACAGACGTCTGGGTACCATCCAGTACTCCATCCCTCAGTGGAGGTAAATACTTTGTTTCGTTTATTGATGATTTCTCACATAAGCTTTGGGTTTATATGTTGAAGTTAAAGTCAGATGTCTTCGATACGTTCAAGACTTGGTTGGCACGAGTAGAGGTCGAGACTGGCAAGAAGTTAAAAGTGCTGAGATCTGATAACGGTGGAGAATTTACTAGTGGTAACTTCAAAGACTTTTTTTTGCGTAAAGGCATCCACCGTCACTACACCACACCAGGCGACCCTCAATCTAATGGGGTTGCAGAGCGGATGAATAGGACTTTGCTTGAGAAGGTCCGATGTATGTTGTCGACATCGGGCTTCCCCAAATATTTCTGGGCCGAAGCACTTTACACCGCGGTGCACATTATTAATAGGTTACCTTGTTCGGCCATCGGGGGAAAGATTCCGGAAGAGGCTTGGAGAGGTAAAAGAAACATCTGTCTGAAATACATACGTGTATTTGGTTGTCCTGTTTATTTTCATGTTTCAGGCCAGGACAAGATGAATCCTAAAGCCACCAAAGGATTCTTGCTCGGCTATACAGATGGTATCAAGGGTTACCGAATCTGGAACCCCTTGACTCGTAAAGTGATTCATTCTCGACATGTCACGTTTGATGAATCAGTCCTGTTGAAGTCACAGGATCCTCAGTCCTCTCAAGATCCGGAAGTCGTTACTACTGTTGCTCCTACTGCCGATGATGTGGAGACAGTAGACAATCCTTATATTCCCAGTTCATCCACTCCTGATATTAGCTCAGAATCACCCGTTAATGTTGAAGAAGTCATTCCGCCAGTGACTTCTACTAGTGATTTTGAAGAAGAGATTCTGAATGATGGTGGAGACGATGCTGATACAATCCCAGTTATTGCGCCTATCAGGCATAGTCAAAGAACTATTCGTCCGCCTAACAGGTATGGAGATTGGGATTTTGCTAACATGAGTTTTACAGATCAGCTGGAGTTTGCTTTGCATGTAGGGTAAGATGAGCCACTTGATATAAAGGAGGCGTTGGCCTCGACCCACAGTTCTAAATGGCTTGGAGCCATGCAACAAGAGATGGAAGCTCTCTCGAAGAACAGCACTTGGGACTTATGTCCATTGCCGAATGGCAGTCGTGTTATTGGTTGCAAGTGGGTTTTCAAAGTCAAAGATGACAATCGGTACAAGGCTCGTCTCGTTGCTAAAGGATTTTCACAACGGAAAGGTATCGAGTATGACGATATTTTTGCTCCCGTTGTACGCCATACATCTATTCGTGTTCTTTTGGCGATCGTGGCTATTCATGATTTGGAGCTAGAACAGTTAGATGTGAAGACCGCCTTCCTACACGGAGACTTGGAGGAAACTATCTATATGAAGCAACCTGATGGTTTCGTTTCTGAAAGCAAACCAGAATATGTATGTAAACTCAAGAAGTCCCTTTATGGACTTAAACAATCGCCTCGTCAGTGGTATAAGAAGTTCGATTTTTTTATGCTAAATCTGGGATTTGAGCGTAGTGAAAAGGACGCTTGTGTCTATCATAGACAAAGCGGTGGCGTTTTCACTTACTTACTTCTTTATGTAGATGACATGCTTATAGCCTGCAGGGACCGGTCAGAGATTGAACTTATGAAAGATAAGTTGAAGTCAGAATTTGAAATGAAGGATCTTGGCGCGGCGCAGAAGATTTTGGGCATGGAAATCGTGCGGGACAGAAAGTCCCGAACACTTAGATTGACACAACGGGTGTATATCCAAAAGATATTGAAGCGGTTCAATCTTGATGGTGCCAAAACGTCTAGCACTTCGCTACCGAAGCACATCAAGATTACAAGTGAAGATTGTCCGAAGGATGACAAGGGAAAGGCCGAATGTCAAAAGTTTCATATGCTAGTGCGGTCGGAAGTCTCATGTACGCCATGGTGTGTACTCGTCCCAATCTCGCACATTGTGTCGGAGTGGTGAGTCGGTTTCTCGCGAATCCGGGTCAATCACATTGGGTAGCCGTTAAAACGGCATTCCGATATTTGAAGGGAACCGAGACACATGGTCTTATATTTGGTTTGCACAATGACTGTGAAATTATTGGATTTTGTGATTCTGACTATGCAGGTGATCGAGTTGGTTGGATATCCACATCCGGTTATGTATTTACTTTAGGTGGAACAGCCGTTAGTTGGAGATCACGTTTACAGTCCATTGTTGCATTGTCAACCACAGAAGCTGAACTTGTTGCTGCGGTCGAGTCTGCAAAGGAAGCGGTCCATTTAAAAGAATTGATGAATGGCTTAGGCTTCGAGCAACCTTCCATGCGCATTTTCTGTGATAATCAGAGTGCCATCCATTTGGCTACTAATTTGGCTTTCAGCTCCCGGACAAAGCACATAAATGTGCGTGATGCATATCTTGTGAGATTACATGAAGCGAAGATTGTCTATTTGAAGAAAGTCCTGACAGATGACAATGTCGCTGATATGTTCACTAAGTCACTACCGCAAGCTAAGTTTGAGCATTGCTCAAACTTGATCCAACTTCGTTTGTGTTAGTGTTGTTGGGCACTTTGCTCGAGAGAGAGAAGATATTACCACAGGTGACAAAAATGACATCTTTGAAGGAATTACTTTGTTAAGTGCTTAGAGCTTTGCTTATGCTCTACCTTGTTTAAGTGGATTGTGCATTTGAGGTTATTTGTTTGCTTGTAACTTTGACGGGTGATGGCCATGTCGAAGCTTGTCACGGTTGGAATGCATTTTGCTACCTCATGCCAATTTACTTGCTATGATCAACCGTTGGAAGAACTCGTATTGGTTGGATTGGGATTCGTTTCGCTATCGAGGATCACGTGCATCATGGTGGAGTGTTATAATATTTATTTTATATTATATTTAGATGATACACATGTGATGGAAATGCCAAGCTTGGCCTCCAAGCTTGCCAACTTCATACTTGGTCACCACTCATAAGACTTGGTCCCTACTCCTCTTTCATCCTATAAATACCCCCTCCCTTCCAACCATTTTCTTCATCCCTTTCTCTTAACTTTCACTAGTTAACACTATAATACTCTCCCTAATATATCCTTTCGATATATTTAGTTTATGTGAGGTCGAGAGTGTTCTTGATATTCGGTGGTGTTCGTGAAGTTTTGTTAGGTGATCGTGGATCTCAAGATCCTTGTACAAGCACTTTGTAATCTCCTTGGTTGATAATAATATTCTTGCTCTCTCTCTTTGGTGGATGTACACTATCAAAAACCGATAGTGGAACCACGTTAAATCACGGTGTTATTTGTTTTGAACTTGCTATAATTATAGATAATAACGTATTTATTATTATCTATATTTCGTGGGTTTATAATTCTACGTTAGAGAATTATTTTGCAACATCTAGATTATTGTTATCCGCATTTGTTGTTGGGTTAATTGTGCACTTGGATTTCTACTCGTTTGGGACCTTAGAAATCAATTCGCTAGTTTTTGCATTTGTGAGGCACATTTTTACCTAACAACCTGCAGACAGAATGATCAAACAAAACTCACATCAAATGCACAGATCAAAATAACATCAAACTTGCAGACCAAACAGATTTAAAACCACAAGCTGTATGTTTTTCAAAAACTTGGAATCAAAAGATCAGATTAGTTAGAATCTTGACTTGAAGTTCACAGATGCGTGAAATTTGAACTTGCAGATTCAAATGTCCATATACTCGCAGATCAAGTAGACTTAAACTCGTAAATCAAACAGATTAGAAACATAAGAACTCTCAGACTCTATAAATTTTGAAACCATGTGAAGCAATCTGAATGATCTGAACTTGCAGATGCTTGTTTGGATTATGGCTCACAGATGGAAGAAAAACAAGTTCTTCACAAATTATAACACTGCACAATCAAACTCACAAGCATAATCAAACTGATTTTGAAGTGAGTGATTTGTAATCTGTACTTGATTTCACAGATTGATGCAAGTATTTCAATTCACATATTGCATAGGCTTGAATGATATAGTAATGGAAGCTCACAGACTCAATCCAAATAGAACTCGCAAGCTTGTCTTAAATTTTGAATCACTAGAACTTGCAAACTGATGCTTTGAACATTAAAAAAAATCACAGATACTTGACTTGCAGGTTGTGTTTATGAACTAGCAAACCAAAATGAACTTCAATTGAAACCTGCAGATTCTGTGTGAATTAATCTTGCAATCTGTTTAAAAATTTTAAAACAATAGAACTCAAGTTTACAACTCACAGATTACAAATTCACAAGCACACAGATTACAAACACACCAACACAGATTACAAACTGTATGCAGACTTGAATTTGGTGCATACTGTGTGTTATGAACTGCAAACCAATTGAAAAATCAATTGAAACCTGCAGACATATCTTTAAACCTTGCAAATCATTTAAGTGAAAAACACACAAATGCAGACTATATGAACTAAACTAAGCTGTATGATCAAGTGTCAGGATCGAATTCTTAACAAGAATAAAGTCTCAGAAACAATATCAAAGAAGTTGCGGAATAACACTTTGATATTCAATATAACAGTAAACAAACAGTATATGATTAACAACTTGTAAACTTGTATTGAATGATTAAAATCACAAGATTACACACTCAACCTCAATCTTGAAGAACAGACTCTTTCAAGACGAATTCTACTTCTTTAGAATTAGGATCTATACCTTGAGGTTGATTCTCTCTAGAAAATAAACTTAGAATGAATTATAATCTTCTCTAAAACAAAAGTTATCTCACTATTCTAAACAATACAATATATATACTAAAGATAAAAGATAATTACAATTAATAAAATATCTTCAGAATATCTTCCATGAATATCTTCAGCTTCCATGAATATCTTCAGTTTATCCAGCTGTCATCCTTTCCATACAGATCTCCATCTTATAAGAAGTATTAATCATAAGCAGCATTAATACTCTGAGCAGTACTAAGTTCAGCAGCATTAATCTTGAAGAGCAGCATTAACTTTGTTCCAGCAGCATTAACTACAACTGGCAGCATTAACCACAGAAGTAGTAACCATGATGAATTTCTTCAGAAGTAGTAACCATGTTGAACTAGAAGTAGTAACCATGATTAACCATACTTAAGCTTTTCTTCAGTTCCCAACAATCTCCCCCTAACTTAACTTTTCAAAACTGAGAAGTTAAGTTCTTTAGCATAGGCTCTTTATGATAACTTCAAAACTTTCTGCAATTACTAGTTCTTCTTGATTCAGTTTCTGCTGTTATCTTCTTTTCTGTTTCTGCTGTTATCTTCTTTTCTGTTTCTGCTGTAGTTAATGCTTTGTTTCAGCTTCTTCACTTATCTCCCCCTCAAAATAAGATTTCATATCAACTTGATTCTCCTTCTCATGTCTTCTCAAGTTCAGTTGTTTAAGTCTCCCCCTTTTTGAAATTATCATGATCTGTGCTCCTTTTCATCAATACAAACTTTAATTTTCTTCTTTTTCAGTACCAGCTTCTTGATATGATCTATCTGCTAGTGATAAGAAGTGATCACCTTTTCATCTCTTTTATCTCCATAATTTGATTGTGAACTTTCAGACTAATTGTACCAAGTGTATCCATCAATTCTTTGTAGTTAAACTGTCCTCACCTCCTTTAGGTGTGTTTACCACCTTTGAAGGATCCTTGGATATTTTAGTAGAGATCTTATGCCTAGAAGAAGCACCTTCTACTCCCTTGGTTTCTCGGCACCTGGGACCTTTAGATAATTACTCATCTAAAGTTGCCATGGGGAAGGTCTTAGATATGTTCACACTGTCCTGTCCTGCACTTTGTGCAAAGTCAGTAGTGTGAGCCTTACAACCCATATGCTCTTGCATCTCCTTATTGAGCACCTTCTTGAGGTTGGGAGACACCTCTATGGTTTCCCTTTGGATATTCTCTGATGAAAAATGCTCCATCAGAGGGCTTGTAGGTTTTGAGGTTGAAGATACAAGAAGGGAAGGAACCTTCTGTATCTTTTCCTTATATAGTATGGTAATGGGGAATGTTGGTTTGACAAAAGGAATCTGAAGATTTATGCTTTGTAGTGGAAGGTGTGGATAGGTCATCAGTAGGTTGATCTAATGAGGGCTTTGACCCTGATGCCTTACCTTCTTGATTGTGGGACATCACCATCATTGTAGAGAACAATTGTGTGTCAACTCCTTCCGAATCCCTAGCAGATCTTCTCATGTTTGAGAAAACCTTGCCTTTAGGGGGTTTAGGTACATATACCTCATCAAAGTGAGGTATGTCCGTCAATTCATTATTAAGTACTTCTTGTACAAACCTTGGATACAGATAAAAGCTTTTTGATTGATATTCAGGTTTGACATTAAATTATTGAAGATCATTTTAGGTATAGAAAACTTACATTAGCAGTAGTAACACTTATCAGCAGCATTAACACAGACTGGCAGTAGTAACACATACCAGCAGCATTAACACAGTCTGACAGTATTCACAGAACTAGAAGTACTAACTATCTTTCAGTATTATCAACCTTTTTCACTTTTCTTACCTTCTGCTGGATCAGAAGTAACATGTCCTCCATCAAATCTTTTAAAGAATTTGAAGGCAGTCCATGTTCCTTGTTATGTGCCAAGAGCAACCATTATCTTCATTCCAAATGCTCTTCCTCTTGAGCTTTTGATTGCCCTGCACACTTGATAAATCAGTTAGTCTTTGATGGAACCCAAGCCAAAGTGGTCTTGGGTTGACCTTTCTCATTAATATAATCTGTCAGTTTGGTCTGAATGAGTTGTTTAGGAATCTCATGGCTGGAATACTTTGTCAAGATTATAGGCTTTGCAACATTAATACTAGTAGAAGCACTATCCTTGTTAGCAGTAGTATTGGTTGCAGTAGCACTATTTCTGTTAGCAGTACTATCTGGTTTCTTTACAATTGGAACCCAAACTTGAACAAAGTTGTTTGCTTTCTTTGTCTTTAAATTACTCCTTGGCTTATTTGGAGTATTTTTCTTTGTATTAGCAAACTTGTTCTGAGCATGAGACTTTAAAGGTGCTCTTTTCTTAGCCAATTGATTCCTTCTTTTATTCCTATAACCAAAAGAGTTTTGTGGTTTTCTTTGAAAAGTGACTCTTTGGTTGATAGGGTTGAAATAACAGTGTTTGGCAAGATGATTCAATTTGCCACAGATAAAACAAGGTTTTGGTCTATTGATTTTACTCAAATCAACTCCTTGTTTTTGTGCCCACTGATTATTCCAGTTTCTCTGATTTCCCCTTGGTTTATCATGTTTTTGGGGCTCAGATTTATTGCAAGAACACTGTTTACAAGGGACAGGATTCACAACTGTGGTTTGCTTATAATGGACCTTCTCAGACTTTCCCTCAGTCTTTTCTATGTCCTTAGACTTGATCCAAGCCTTTCCACATCCCTCATTGGTGATAATGTTATTTTCTAGAGGAATCTCACCACTCACAGTGTTCTTCTCACTCTTTTCATTAAAGTTTTCTTCTTCAGAGTCTGTTTCAACCACCACTTTGTCTAATGGATCTACCTTAGTGGCTTCATCAGACAATTCCTTCCTATTCTTGGTCTCTAGCAAGTCTGATATAGGAGGGATGTAGTTGTTGTTGTATGGTGGTGGTGTGGTGTTATATCCTATTCCTCTTCTAAGTTTGTCATGGATTTGAGTTTGGAGCAAAGAGTCCATTGCTTTAGAAGCATTGGAAAATTTCTCAATATCCAGCTTGGCTTTCTCAAACTCACTCTTTATCTTCTCATTCTCCTCTTCTTTTTGTTTAAGCTTAAACTCATACTGATCTTTCTCCCACTTCCAGTAATTTGTATCATATGAATGTTGAAGTTCATTGGCTTGGAAACTTTTAATCTGTTCCTCAAAACTCTCAACAATTCTCACATAGTCTTTTATGTCTCTCTCTAATCTTTTAAGATCATCACACATAACCTGATTGTGATCCCTGTACCTTTTAACAGTTTCAATACAGGATTTAGAACAAAGATTGGATGTTACCTCAGTGGGAATGGCAGTGCTTGAAGATTCTGATTCTTTTGCCATGATGCTTTGAATTTGAATGTAGGTTTCTGAGAATACTAGCTCTGATACCACTTGTCAGGATCGAATTCTTAACAAGAATAAAGTCTCAGAAACAATATCAAAGAAGTTGCGGAATAACACTTTGATATTCAATATAACAGTAAACAAACAGTATAGATTAACAACTTGTAAACTTGTATTGAATGATTAAAATCACAAGATTACACACTCAACCTCAATCTTGAAGAACAGACTCTTTCAAGACGAATTCTACTTCTCTAGAATTAGGATCTATACCTTGAGGTTGATTCTCTCTAGAACATAAACTTAGAATGAATTATAATCTTCTCTAAAACAAAAGTTATCTCACTATTCTAAACAATACAATATATATACTAAAGATAAAAGATAATTACAATTAATAAAATATCTTCAGAATATCTTCCATGAATATCTTCAGCTTCCATGAATATCTTCAGTTTATCCAGCTGTCATCCTTTCCATACAGATCTCCATCTTATAATAAGTATTAATCATAAGCAGCATTAATACTCTGAGCAGTACTAAGTTCAGCAGCATTAATCTTGAAGAGCAGCATTAACTTTGTTCCAGCAGCATTAACTACAACTGGCAGCATTAACCACAGAAGTAGTAACCATGATGAATATCTTCAGAAGTAGTAACCATGTTGAACTAGAAGTAGTAACCATGATTAACCATACTTAAGCTTTTCTTCAGTTCCCAACATCAAGAAATGTAAAAACTAAGTTGTGTGTTATGAACACTCAGATCAAACAAATCTAAAAACTTGCAAGCTGTCAAACAAACTATGCAAATGCAGACTGTGTTACAAAGCCTTTAAACCAGTAGCATGACCAGTGAAGAAGATGTGAGATCAAAATATCCACTTCAGACTCCTGATGACAGTTCTCTCCAACCAAGAACATTAACTAAAATATCAAGCTGATATTCCTGAATGGCGTGGATATGATGCACAGTATCACTTGAATTAAATTTCAAACTTCAGAAATCTGTTCTTGTTTCTCCAGCTGTTCAACTGACCTCCAAACTTCACAAACAAACTCCATCAGTCATGATACGAATGAAATTTTAAATCATGAACCAAAACTTGCAAAAAACTTATGAATTGAATTTGCAGATGCAATTGATCATAAACTGTGTAAACTCATGAAAATCACATTTCATATAGCCATACACATATACTGAAATATGCAAATCAAATGAGATTGGAACACTCAAATCAATTAGATTGGGTCGTGCAAATCAATTCGAGGACCGGTGTCTTGAGTGGATCGATGTGATACAAAATGATCGGTGTGAGACAAGCACCAAGGCTACCGATGTCTTGACAAAATGAATCAACCGGTGTCTGTAGAACTTGCAGATACTTGGAACCTGAAATCACAGATCACACGGAATTAGAAATCTTAGATCAATTTGAACTGATAATTGTGAACTCGTAAACTTATTTGTTCAGAACACACAGATCAAATAACCTGGTAGCACAAATCAATTTAACTAAATCAATTGAAACTGAACGTGCAAACAACAGAAAATTCAAATACGCAAATCGATTTTCCCAAAATGCGCAGATCATGAAATTGATCCTGTGAAACTCGCAAGTCAAAAGAAGCATCAATTTGAACATCGATTGAAATTGGAAATTTCAATTGGAACCTCCCGATTGATTCTGAAAACTAAATGCTTGAAACGCGCAAGATAATTTGAACTCGCAAACTGAAATCGATTGAATTTGAAACACGCAGGTCGATTGAAATTGAAACTCGCATACCAAATCATGAACCTGCAAATTTCATCAATTAAATTGGAATCTGTCAATTGAATATGAAATTGCAAGTGAAATGAAATTGAACAAATCAATTTGAATTGAACATCATAAAACGCGCAAGCCAAACAACTAAAACGCGCAGATTGAATTGAACTAAAACGCGCAAGTCGAATTGGATGAAACGCGCAGATTGAAAGATTTCAGAAAACGCGCAAGTCAAAGGAATAAAACTCGCAAATTGAAATTGAACTTCAAACGCGCAAGTCGAAGGAACTGTAAAATTTGAACTCCCAGATAGTGACTTGCGGGTTTTCTGAACTCGCAGAAGCCTATCTGCGTGTTTTGTAGAATTTGATCCTGAAACTCGCAAGGCACATGCTGAATTTCAATACTGGTTTGCGTGTTCTTGAGCTTGAAGTTAGCCTGTTCTTCATGAACACAGATTCAACCCAGTAATTTTTTAAACTGCAAATTGAATCTCCAAATCTGTATCACAATGATCGCAAATCAAATATAAACATATTTCTATCAACAAATCTATCTAAAAACAACAAATCACAATGCAATTGATCGAATTACAGACCTTGTGATCGTGTTCTTGAAAAATTGATGAAATCCAAAATTACAACATCATTAGTGATTAATTCCTGTTTGTTTGTGAATACAAAATGTATACAAACACAAATTGATTACAGTGATTACAAGAAAACACTCTAATTTCAACAAATCACTAAAAAAATCTCAATCAAACAGTAATTTTTCAACATACGACTGTTTTCTTGATTTTTCAAGAATTTGAATCAAAATCTCAATTCAATTCTGTTTCATTGATTAATCTGTGAATTTATGTGATCAAGAACAAATCAATCAAAACAATATGAATCTTGTGAACCATTTTCACAAACAGAAACTCAAATATTCAATGTAAATTTTCAGAAAATTTTAACAGTAATCATTCTTGAAAATGTATTGAAATTTTCAGAAAATTAATCCAATTTTGTGTGCAAATCTCTCTGAAACAGTTTGGTACGGCTCTGATACCAATTGATAAAGTCCAAGATGAATTACCACCGACTCACAGAATTCAAAATGATTTTCAATTAGCCATTAGTTGTTATTCTAAGCTTTCAAAAAGATTAACTGGTCTATCATCTGATATGGCAAAAGAACAGAAGGCCAGATCTGACTTACAGGTGAAATTTGACACAATTCTTGAAGAAAAGAATCTTTTATCTAAACAGATAAAAGATCTGGAAGTTGCAAACGTTGAGTTGTCAGAAAAGATTTCTGTAGATGTGATAGATCAATCACCTCTTGACAAGTCAACTGAATCAGTTTGCTCTTTTAAAACTGCTTCCAGTTTTATTTCTGAAAAAGTTTCAAGAAAGAATAGTGTCAAACCTAAAACTGTTGATACAAGTCAGATTCGTCCTACAAATATGTTTTATAATCATTCTATTGATGGCACAGTTAAATCTAACAGTAAAATTCTTGGAAAGCAATCAAGGATAGATCAGATGGTTTGGGTTGTTAAAGGTTCTTTAGATGGACAAGTTGTTCAGAATCATCTCCATCCACATCCAAAGTTAAATAGAACAGAACTCGAAAAGGTAAATCTTTTGCTACACCTGATATGTATTATTCTACTAATCATATTATTAGGTTAGCTGAAAAGAGGATATGTTGTTCTTACTGTGGGGAGAATGATTTTGTACATAGAGAATCTGCTCACAACTGGTATGGTACTTACCGAATAACTTCTCAGACTAATGTAGTTAAAAGGCATAAACCAATTGAGAAGTGGATTCGCAAATCTAACAAACCAGGACCCTAGTATCAATGGGTACCAAAACCTGTGAAATCTGTTTTGCAGGATGCACATGTTTAGGGGGAGTAGATACTCTGGCTTCTGATTACAACAGATCAGAATTCGTACTTTAATGTCAAAAGATATTAACTTCTAAGTACTACAATTTAGAACTCAAACAACAATATTAAAGGACTTAGACTTCTAAACACATCAGTTTAGGACTTGGTCTTAAATGTTTAAAGACAAGGATATTTTGCAAATATCCAGGGGGAGCTTATATGAATAAACTCATTTTATCATGATTTGAGGAAGAACTTAAATGTAAGTATCTTCTGATCTAGATCTCTGACTGTTTGAAAGAAGAACAACTTTCAAACATGAAAAATGTTTTCTAAAATGTTCAAACCACTTCTGATCCTCAAAAGATTTCATGAATCTAGAAGTGTGATTTTAAATGTTTTTCATAATTGAGCGTTAATGTTTAACTAACCGTGTATTTCCAAAGATTAATACTTGTGTATTATCTTGTCTATATATTGTCAAGTATTCATACACATCGTTTCAGTACTTCATATTGATTTTGTTATTACCATGTATCATAAAGAAACAATTTTTCGATGGTAATACTCCCGTTTGATTTCAATGTTGATTGAGCATCATAAATCATCATTTCAACTTGAGCGTTCATTGCTAAATTGTTTATATTCGTTCATATAAACTGATATTCCCTAGATTCTAGTTTCTAATCACAAACAATTAATCAACAAACAAGTTTCAAACAATTACCTGTTTTGATTCAATCTCAATTCAACAATTACAATCTTTTCTCTCTAGAACTCGCTCTCTCTTTTTCTACAATTCTCTCTCAAACATATTCTCTCTCTCTCTCTCTACAAGATACTCAGTTCGTTACATCTACTAAAAACAGAAAATACAAAGCTATTTATACCTACAAGAATTAAAAGGAAAAACAAATACAAATACAATAAACTTTGACTTTTATTACAAATAGACTTTGACTTTAATGAAAGTTGACTTTCTCAGCTTTGACTTTCTTGAACTTTGACCTTCAGTCTTCTTGATCATGTATCCAACAGATTTATGCTCTAATAATCTCCCCCTTTGGATTCAAGATCATTGTTGAAAGATCTAGCAATTCAGTCTTCACTTTAAGCTCTGTCAGTACAATCTCCCATTTTTCTTTAATGACATTCTATCCAAAACTGTCTTCAAACGATTAACAATTTCCCCAAAACTTTCATATAATACTTTCAGACTTTGGAAAGAAATTATCTTCAGAATCAGCGCTTTAGCAAATAATCTTCAAAGAAAATTTCCTCAAATCTTCAGAAATTCTTTGATCTTCTTCAAATCTTCAAATCTTTACTTTGAACTTTTCTGACTTGGACATTTCTGAAAATCATCTCTCAAAACTTTATCATTTCTTGATACCATCTCCCCGTTTTTGATGATCTGAGCATCTATATCATCAAAACTTTTCTTCCAAGAAATGTCTTTGACCATTATGATTTGTCAAACTGAGCCTCTGATTCTGTGATCCATAACCAAGTATTCATCTAGATCTTTGCAAATCCAGACAAAAATAAGAGCATGTAACTCCTAAATCAACAAATGAAACAGTTAAAATGCCTGTCAGTAACACAAAGTCACTATGTGTAACGGATACACAATATAAAGGAGCTTTTTGATGTTCACTCCCCCAGGGCTTCCATCCAATCATTGAAATACCACAAAGGCAATTTCTATGAATGTTATGACAAAGAAACGAATTCTTTGTGTGTTCGTGCAAGTGTAGAAAGAATTAAGCACGAAAAAATTCTTTTTAAGGCTCAACATAGTGTAAACCACTAAGACAACAGTAGATAAACACATACTCAATGTGCATGATTGAAGAGCGAAGGTGGGGCAGACTTCCTTCTTTTTCAATATCCAGATTTTCCAAATGAAAACCAGATAGATTATATGTTGCGTCCCCAGAAAAATATGAAACATTTTCTTTTTGAGAAGAAAATGAGTGGCTGGTGGGGTTTTTAACAAGAGTTGGCATGGGTTATTTTCCTGTTTCAATAATGTTCACCAAGGATTGTGAAACATTAGTAATGTGGTTGCCCGACTCAGAAAGTAGTTGGTGCAGAGTTTAATATTCTTTTACTCTGTTCTCACACCCTCTTTCTTTTGATCATTAAACTCACTACTAACCAATCTCTCATTTCCATTTTCCCTCAACACATAACCCACACTCATTTCTTTTAGACTCCTCACACTTAATCTCTATGGATTAACTTCTTGGGTAGAAATCACTTGTTAACGTGATTCCGTAGAAGTTCAATTAATTCCTAGCACAAAGAACCAATGTATGATCCTAAAAAAACGTGTTGCTCATAATGATTTAACTTTATCAGTTAAAGCTCATATACAAATGTCAGACGAATGTATGCTCATAAAATATAATCATGAAGATTTGAGCATTTGAAACATTGAAGTGTTTTCAAACAAGTATATTGAATGAATGAACATGAATGCAAAAGGCTTGTTTGAAAATCTGACATTGTATGAAAAATGATCAGAAATGAATGATATAACAATCAAAGCTTAAGGTCAAGAATAATGGATATTGTTTATACGAAACAAAAATATAGACATTCTTGAAATGACGTTTCGAAATGAAATATCGCTCAAAATTCTTTAAAGTACAAGCGGGGTGTCTTACCATCGAAAAATTGTTTCAATTTAGAGACATGGTAAGAACAATTTGATCAAAAATTAAACCGATGTGTGTGAATACTTGAAAGTATGTAGAAAAGACAATTCGCAAATATTTATCTTTGGAAACACACGGTTTGTTTATCAATTAAGCACAAAAATAAAATGTAAACATTTAAAATCACACTGCCAAATTATAAAATTTGTTTAAGAATCGGGAAGTGGTTTGAACATTTCAGAACATGTTTTCTATATCTGAAAGTTGTCCTTCTTTCAGATATATTTGAGATTAAGATAAGAAATTTACCTTTTCGCTCAATCTTAAATCTCATGAAGTCAAGCTGAAGTCATTAAGATATGATCTTGTCAGCTTCTCTCATCCTGCAAAAATCTCAAAGTCTAGTCAAAGCAACTTTATTCACAAATTTATTCGAATGTAAAAGACATAAAGCAGTAAAACGATTAAAGTACGAGTTCTGATTTGAAATAATCAGAAATCATAGTCTTACTCCTTTTGATGTGATTTATATGCTCCCCCTAAAATCATGCATCACAAAAATTTGTCAGTTAAGCAAAATGCAGAAATTAGATATGCTCCCCCTCAAAAGAATGTAGATCATCTAAAATCTTCTCTTACTCCCCCTGAGATCATGAGCAAACAATTAAAGTGCAGATATCCTTCACACATAATGATAAAGAAAATGATGAAAAATAACAATACGTAACTTTATGAGGTAACAACCGATTATGTCTTAAGATTTAACATACCAAGCTTAGAGACAAGAAAATTAAATCTCTTTTCATCTAAGGGTTTGGTAAATAAATCTACAAGTTGATAATCTGTTTTTACAAAATAAAGTTCAATTGTTCATTTTTCTCCATTATCTTTTATAAAATGATACCTGACGTCAATGTGTTTGGTTTTCGTATGCTGGACAGGATTAGCAGATATCGCGATTGCACTCTTCGAGTCACAATATATTGGAATTTTATCAAACTTGAATCCATAGTCTCGCAGCTGTGTTCGCATCCACAGAACTTGAGAGCAGCAACTGGCAGCAGCTACATACTCTGCTTCAGCAGTCGATGTGGAAACGCATAATTGTTTCTTTGATGCCCAGCTAACGAGCTTGTCTCCAAGAAATTGAATGTGACCTGAAGTACTCTTTCTGTCCAACATGCAACCTGCATGATCTGCATCTGAATAGGCAGTCAGTTGAAAACCAGTATCCTTAGGATACCATAGACCAAGATCTGCAGTCCCCTTAAGATACCTAAAAATCCTTTTGACAGCAGCCAAATGGGATTCTTTAGGAGCAGCCTGATATCTAGAACATAAGCATGTTGAAAACATAATATCTGGCCTACTTGAAGTAAGATACATTAACGATCCTAGCATACCTCTATAAGTCCTAACATCAACATTTTTACCCGAAGGATCAGTGCTAATTTTAGTACCTGGTGCCATCGGGGTTCCAATTGGTTTACAATTTTCCATATTGAACTTCCGAAGAATATCCAAAATGTACTTAGATTGGTTAATGAAAATCCCCATTGAAAACTATTTAACTTGTAATCCGAGAAAGAAATTCATCTCTCCCATCATACTCATTTGAAAACGTGACACCATGAGGTTAGAAAAGTTTTTGCAATATTTAGGATTTGTAGAGCCAAATATTATATCATCAACATATATTTGAATAAGGATGATATCGGCTTTTTCCTTTTTGATGAACAAAGTGGTATCAACCCTACCTTTGGAAAAACCGGACTTGACCAAGAATTTAGATAGAACGTCATACCATGCTCGAGGGGCTTGTTTTAAACCGTACAGGCTTTGTCCAAGATGTAGACGTGATATGGATTCTCTGGATTGACAAGCCCTTCTGGTTGAGACACGTACACTTCCTCTTTAAGAATGCCATTCAGAAAGGCTGTTTTCACATCCATCTGAAAGACTGTGAAATTCTTATGAGCTGCATAGGCTAGAAACATGTGGATTGCTTCTATGCGCGCTACTGGAGCATACGTCTCATCGTAGTCTATGCCTTCCTCTTGCCGATAACCTTTGGCAACAAGTCTAGCTTTGTTCCTTATGACGATACCATCTTCATCCTTTTTATTCTTGAATACCCATTTAGTGCCAATTATGGATTTTCCTTCTGGTTTTGGAACTAATCTCCAGACCTTCAGGGCTTCAAACTGATTTAATTCTTCTTGCATAGCAGATACCCAATCCGAATCAGCTAAAGCCTCTGATACACGTGTGGGCTCTATCTTGCTGAGGAATGAGTCATGCAAACACTGGTTTAAGGTTGTTGACCTAGTTTGCACAGTCTTGTTAAGATCTCCAATTACTTGGTATAAAGGGTGCTCTTTGGTCCAATGATGCTCATGAGGGAGTGGAGTAGATGAAGTTTGAACATGATCATCATCTAAAAATCCACTATCAGGCTCTTCAGTTTGAATAATAGGAGGGAGGGTTTGCAGTTGAAGTTTCAGGTGCAGAAGTATCAGTTGGAACAGCAGACTCTGGCTGTTGAGTAGACATTGTATCACACCCAACTGATATAGATACTTCTGACTCAACAATTACTTGTATATATTCAACTATAGGAGTAGTTGATGGAATGTGAGTTTCTGACTGAACGGGGGATACAAGTTCAGTTAAAACTTCTGAAGTGACTGGATGATTGCAACTTGTGTCTTCAGACCTTTCAGTCACAGCAGATTTAGGCAAATTAGATCCTAGAAACTCATCATAAAATAATTCAAATAACAAATCTAAATCAGATAAATGTGAAACTGAAGTAGAAGCGTTATCCGAATTTTTCTCTGTAGAAACAGGTTCTGGACTGATCTGCCCAGAAGCTAATACTCCAGTGATAATGGGTTCTGAACTGAGTTGTTCAGAAGCCATATCTTCATCAAATGTTACATTAACGCTCTCGACGACTGTCTTTGACTTCTTCAGATAAACACGATATGCTGCAGATGTTGAAGAATAGCCAATGAAGATGCCTTCGTCCGCCTTAGCACTGAATTTATTCAGACTCTCTCTGTCATTAAGCACGAAACACTTACACCGAAATACGTGAAAATACTTAATTGTCGGTGTTCTGTTGTTGATCAGCTCATATGGAGTCTTTTGAAAACGGCGGTGTATCATGGATCGATTTTGAGTATGACATGCAGTTGACACAGCTTCTGCCCACAAGAATAGAGGTAAGTCAGACTGGCTCAACATAGTCCGAGCGGCCTCGACTAGCGTCCGATTTCGCCTTTCGACTACTCCATTCTGTTCAGGTGTACGTGCAGTAGAGTATTGATGTGATATCCCAACTGATTCGAGATATTCTTCAACGATTTTGTTTTTGAACTCTGTGTCGTTGTCAGTTCGAAGAAACTTTACTTGTCTCTACATATTCACCTGGGTCGTCTTTAAGAAAGTAATGAGAACTTCGGGCGTCTCATCTTTTGATCGAAGAAATTTGACCCACGTGTATCTTGAATAATCGTCCACAATAACCAACACGTATTTCTTTCCTCCTAAGCTTTGTGTTCTCATCGGACCCCAGAGATCCATATGTAACAACTCTAGTGGAGAACTAGTGCTTGGTTCAGGCTTCGGTTTATGTACGGCTCTCTTCATCTTACCCTTTTCGCATGCAGCACACAAGTGTTTTTTATCATGTCTCAGTTCAGGAAGTCCTTTTACCAACTTATCTTTAACCAGCTTGTTGATATAACGAAAATTCAGATGTGATAGTCGTCGGTGCCAAAACCAACTTTGTTGCATCGAAGCTTTTGATAATAAGCAAACATGGTTGTCATTCTGAACCTTTGAAAGATTGATGGTGTAGAGATTTGTCTTTCGCTTGCCAACTAAGAGTTCTGTGCCGTCTTCAGAACGAACCGAACATCTCTTAGCTTTGAAGTTGACCTCGAACCCTTTGTCGCAGAATTTACCGATGCTAAACAAGTTGTGCCCTAAACCTTCGACATAACTCACCTTCTTAATCGTTATGTTGTCTTGAATGATATCACCATATCCTAAGATTGGTGAAACTTGTCGTTCCCAAATCTGACATTTCCGCTGAATTTCTCTGTATAATTAGACAATAAAGCTTTCTGCCCAGTCATATGCTTGGAACATCCACTATCCAAGTACCACATATGCCGGGTCTGCAAGAGAAATCAGGAAACAATAACTTTAGGTACCCATTTAAAAACGGGTCCTAACAGATTAGCACAAGATTTTGGTATCCATTTGAAAATGGACCCTCTATTCTTTTGAAAAACGTTAAAAATATTTGATCTTGAAGAATACACATGATAAGATCCAAACCAATCAGAAGAATTATAAGAATAAGCAAAATTATTTCTCCGATAATGATAAGATTTAGTGGTAATAGGAGATAATTGAATCAATTGCTTTATTGAATATCGCTTGTAAGAAGTTACAAGGTTTTGTTTATGTGAAGCAAATTGATCGATTACATCATTATCACTACTAACTGATCTATTACAAGAGTTATCAGAAACTGATTCAGCTATCTCATCATCCTTCCTTTTTTGTCGCCATTCAGTTCGAGCTTTCAACCTTTTCTTGCTTATATCTGAAACAAAAGATTTAGATTTATTAGGAAAAGCAGATTTCTGAAACTGAGTTTTCTTTTGTTTACCAATGTATTTCTGTTTCTGTAATCGCTGTTTCTTATGTTTCTTACCTCGAGCATAGTAATCAGCAGTTACAGAAACTAGTTCATCAACCTTAGTTAATGATTCACCAATATTAATAACACTTGGTAACACTTTATCATCTATAAGACAAGTAGAATGATCAGGAAGAGGAGCATTGAAGTCAAACATATCAATTTCTTCTATGCACCCATCATCAGAGTTTAAAAAATCATTTGCAGACACAAATAAGTCATCAAAATTATCAAACGAAGTTTGAGGTGTCTTTGAAACTGTAGAACACTTTGTAGATTTAAATTGAAAAACAGTGTTCTTTAAAACTGTAGAAAACACACTTTGTTGAATATCAACCAAAAGTTTTTCATCAGATAAAACATTTTCCAGCTCAAATATTTTGCTTTCCAGAACAAGTGGAGGAACATAGACTTTTGCAATAGAAGGTTTTGCCTCCATCTCAGAAACAGAATAACTAGCAAAATAGTCGTTTGAAAGAACTTTTGGTGTTTCTGAAAGATAACTATCATTTAACTTTGCATAGTTAAATGGTAGTTGCATTTTCTTTACATTGTTTCTATTTTCAGTTTCTTTGGCCTCAACTTCTTCTGGTAATTTGGTAACAAATTTGGGTTTTAAATGAGTATGTTTACCAGCACAAGCAAGAAAATCAAAATTATAAAGTGCTGGTTGTTTTCTGATGGTTTCTTTAAGTAATGGGGGTTTTCAAAACCAAGTCCCCATTTTTCCTTAACATCAGCCTCTTCGTTAGGTGTATTGAGAAAAATGGTTTGATCTGTTTGGCCTCTTGCATAGAGTTTGGCTTTCAGACCATTTACCTTCTTATTCAAAAGCTTGTTCTCAACCTGCAATTTATGAACAATTAATGCAGATTCTTTATTCTCAAACTCATATTTAGAAATTTTAACTTCAAAATCAGAAATCTTCTTTTCAAAACAATCTACTTGAAGTTTAGAATCAGAAGCAGACTTGCGTAAAGAATCAATTAGATCTTTGTTCCCAATAACAGACTTATTAAGCTCAAAGATCTTGTTGTTTCTTTTAGCAACTCTGTCTTTTTCTTTCTTCAGTTTTACTTGAAGATCATTAAGCTCAACCATCATAGCTTCCATTTTGGTTATGAAATCTTTTTCAGTTAAGTTTAATACCTCATCAGCTGTCTCATCATCTGACTCATCATACTTGACCTCTTTTCCCATTAGACAGAGATGAGCAGTTTCTTCTTTCTCTTTGTCATCCTCTTGATCAGAATGATCCAACCAAAATTCGTCTTCAGCCATTAATGTTATGTCCGTTTCTTGTTTTTTTCGCCAATAGCAGTTTTGTTGGTCCCAAATAGCAGTAAATAAATAAGCAAAGTATTGTAGAAGGGGGGGTTGAATACAATACACACAGTTTTTCACTTACTTTAATTCTTATTGATTTGAAATCAAGAATTACACATAGAAAACTTTGATTGTTGCGGAAGAGAACATATGAGATATGTTCAAACAATCTTACACATAGAGAATAAAGAACAATTGTAAAACACTTAGAAAACAATTGAACTTCGTAGAGAGAAAGTTGCCAGGCACTTAGAGAACTTGAAGGTAGTAGAGCTAGGTGGTCTTGCATGTTGAAGCATCCATCATATTTATAGTGCCTCATTCATTTAATGCATGAGACACCTGTTGAGCAAGGGATGGACACAGGTCTTCATCAAGGTACAGGATGTACCTTTTGTCTTGAGGTGTTTTGTCTTGAAGTGTTGACCTGCAGAGGATGGTAGAGACCTTTCCTTAAAAGAGTGTAGGAGACAAAGCTTACTTTATCTGATCTTCAGATGAGGTCCACGTCAATGCAAGATATCACAAATATACTTTGTCAGAAAAGTACAATGTGTTGGAGAAATCTTCAGACCTTGAAGATTAAGGAGTCTTCGGTTGCCGAAGAGTTCTTCGGCTCCTGAAGACTGAGAGGTCTTCGGCTCCTAAGACTGAGAGGTCTTCGGCTCCTAAGACTGAGAAGTCTTCGGCTTCCGAAGATTGAGAAATCTTCGGCTTCCGAAGATGTCTTCGACTGAAGACGTCTTCGGCCGAAGAGGTCTTCGGCTCCTGAAGACTGAGATCGGCACCATCCTGGCCAATGGTGTTGATCAAGTGGGCATACTTGGCTTTAGGCTGAGGAGTCTATCTTCAATCCGCTTTGAGAGATATTCTCCTTCTTTGTCTTCTTCGGTTGATCTTCGACTTCACCGAACATTTGTATAGAAACCAAGCTGCTAAAAGAACCTCAAACATATTCTAAGTATGATGATATAAGATGGAAGATCAGGAGGTCATCTTCAAATCTTCAGATGACCCAACAATCTCCCCCTATTTGAGGATGACATCCATACTAAAGAATAAAACAAAGAGTATACTGAATAAATTCATTTTGACCCATTTTTACTCTTTTTGGGTTCTTTTCACATAGACCATTCTTTTTTTTTTTTTTTTTTTTTTTTTTTTTTGGTATATCTGACTTTTACATAGAGAAAGAAAAAAGTATAGTTATACAAACGAATAAATGAATACAATGAAAAAAATATATACAAAGATACAGAAGAAGACAGTAGTCGGGATTGTTTGAATTTGAGTGGTTGGATGCTCCCCCTCAATTCATACTCCCCCTCAACTAATTCATGGTGTTCAGAAAGAAAGAAGTTAGAAGATTTTCGGGATCCTCCGAACTTGCTCCTGGAAGGGCAGATTCATCCTTGGATCGTGCAGAAGCATCAGGACTGAGAATCCTGGGTGATAGGCTGTGAGGTGGAGAAGAGGCACCTTGGATAGGGAAGGAGTCCAAGTCATCCTTATCAACCAAGGAAAAGGTTGATGAGAGAATAATAGGGGTCCCCGATTTTACAATTGTATCCTTTTGTGAGGATACAAAGGAGGTGGCTTTAGGTTTAGCAGAGTCCCCGGGCCCGAATGGGAAAATTTCAACACCTGCCGATTGTGGAGAATCGGTGGGTGGAGTTTGTGGCTTGGCCCTTGAAACCTTCCTCAACCTCTTGAGAGGAGAGGGAGGGGAAGAAGGTGAGTGCCTCCGCTTTGAAGAGGGATGTGTGACCGGGGCAACAACCGAAGGTTCTTTCAGTCGTATGGTCATCTTAGCTAGTGCGGAGGTGCCGAAAGCCTTTGAATATTCTTTCTTACTAGTCGACTTCACTTAGGAATAGGGAAGATGGGGCCACTACAAATGAGGGAGCCTTGGACACCGGAGTGTCGCGAGCATCACCCCATTGTAGATCGGAAGAGGTTATGAAAGAAAACATACCTGAGTTGAGAGCTTGATTGGTGGATAGAGAGCCCTTGTTGAGTGAGAACTTCTTGAGTTTCTATGTGTTGGTAGGAGAGTCATCACCAAATCAATTTGTGACACAACAATTTTTCTCCCCCTATTTGATGATGACACCAACACATAGAAAAAAAATAAAGATACTGACACTCAGAAAAATTACAAGACACGAAGAAAAATTACAAGACACGATGAACTCATAAATTCAGTGGCCCGTTTTTTTTTTTTTTTTTTTTTTTTTTTTTTTTTTTTTTTTTTTTTTTTTTTTTTTTTGTTTTTGTTTGGGGGTTTTTTTTTTTTTTTTTTTGGAAGGAAAGAAAGAAAAAAAAGGAAGGAGGGGAAGAAAGTGGTAGGATGTGGATAGAAAAAAAAAAGGAGAGGATAGGTAGTAGGGAAGTCATGGGAAGGAGAAAAGTGAGAGAATTTTTTTTTTTTTTTTTTAAAGAATGGGGTTGGGGGAGGGGGTTTCGGTCGAATGAAGTGAGGGGGGAAAGGGGTCGGTGGTGTGTGGCTTCGGTGGGAGTGGAGAGGGGTTCGGCTAGGGAGGTGTTTTCAGTGGGGTGGAGTGGTGTTCGGTGGGTGAGGGGAGGCCGAAGAAGGGGCCGAAAAGGGGGGGGGGGAGTTCGGTGGGTAGGGGAAAGAAGGAGAAAGGGGAGGGGTGGGTGTGGTTCGGTGGAGGAGGGTTAGGGGTGTGGTCGGCCTAGAGGGAGTGAGAAGGGGGGGTTGTCACCGAAGGGGATTGGGGTTGGGTCGGCTACCGAGGGTCGAAGGGAGAAAGAGGAGAGGGGGTGGGTGATGGTGGCTCCGGCTACCGAAAGAGAGAAGGGAAAGAGAGAGGAACCGAAGAGAGGGATAGAGGGGGGGAGGGGGTTCGGCCAAGGGATGGAGGGAGGGAAGAGAGAGAGCCGAAGGGAGAGGGGAGGGAAGAGAGAGAGAGCCGAAGGGAGAGAGGGAGGGAAGAGAGAGAGCCGAAGGGAGAGGGGAAGGGAAGAGAGAGAGAGCCGAAAGAGGGGAGAGGTTAGAAAGAGATAGGTGTTGAAGAAAATATGGGAAAGGGTGGAGGATTTGTGTGGTTCGGCTTGGGTAAGGGGTTTGTTAGCCGAAGGAGGGAGGGGTGAGGTAGCCGAACAAAAAAAAAGGGGGTGAGGTAGGCCGAATGTGGAGTAATAAGGGGAGCCGAAAGAGTTGGGAAGGGGGAGGGTGTGTGAGCCGAAAAAAATGAGAGGGGGTTGTCGGCTGCAAGGGGGATATAAGGGGGTGGTTGGGATATATGGAGCCGAAGGAAAGGAGGCCGAGAGAGTGAGAGTGTGTGAGGGATTCGGTGGGAAGAGGGAGAGTGAGGGAGGCCGAAGAGTGGGCGTCGAATGAGTGATAGGGGACAAAAGGAAATATTGAGGATGTGGTGGGTAAAAAAAAAAGGTTTTCTTTCGGTTGGGATATGGGCGTGATGTGTTGGCCAAAAACAATAAAAATAAAAGAAAGGTAAGGGATAGAAATTAGGTAGACAGTTGGAAATATAAAGGGGTTTAGGTGGTAGGAGGAAAAAGAAAAACAAAAGGTATATATATATTTTAAAACAAACCCATCGTAGGGAAGAAGAAAAAAATAATTTTTTTTTTTTTTTTTTTTTTTTGTTATTGAAAAGTTCATCGGCTGCAGTAAAAAAATAAATTTTTTTTTTTTTTTAAACATTAGCTAGCCGACGTTTTTGACCTTTTTATTTTTATTTCTTTTATTTATTTATTTTTTTTTAAACTCAAATGTAAAGGTAAACAAAATTAAAAAAAAACGTTTTTTTTTTTTTTTTTTAACAAAAATATATATATATATATATATATATATTTTAAACAGTTTTTTTTTTTTTTTTTTTAAAATTTAAAGAAGAAAAAGAAAAGGGAAGGAGGGTTGGGATTTTCAGTTGGAGTGATAAGGTGGTGTTTGTTGTGACAAAAAGAAGGAAGGAAGGAGGGACCAAAGATAAAGAGGAAGGGGGTACAAGGGAGGTTTGTTCTTTGGTGGGTTTAAGAGGCCGAAAGAGAGAGATAAAAAGAAAAGGGATGTACCTGGGGTAGATGAGGTAGAGCAACAGACACAATGGCCATAGAGAAGGATTGAGCTTCACTGTTCATCAACATCATCTATTTTAGCCATGAAGCAGATGTTGACCATTTCTTTGTCACTTTCAGAAGTGGGTTCATCTGCCCAATCATGGGTTTCAGTCATTTGACCTTTTCCCTTTTTGAGCAAGATTTCATTTCTCTCCTTCTCTCTCTTATATTTTGCCTTGTACTTTTCAGCACGGTCAGAGTTTGAGGAGACAGACATATTGGCCTTTTGAAAAGAAGGTTGGTAAGAATCAGACTTGGTTCTGACAAACCTAGAGGATGTACGGTTAGAGGAGGGCAGTCGAGATTTATCAGAGGACCTGCTTCTACATTCAGAAGCAAAGTGTCCCTTCCTCCCACACCTGTAACATTCCTCATTTGATTTGTCAGAGGGAGAGATTTTAGAGAAAGTAGAAGAGGGTTTTCTTGAAAACTTGGATTTTCCAGAAGAGAATCGAGAGTTACTGGAAATTTCCTCACCTTCATCATCAGCCTCACTAAGGTAGGCTTCTGAAGGATCATTGGGATCCTCTTGACTATTATTATCAGAATCTGAGGGATAGGTGATCCTAGGGACACACAGAGTACTTTTGGAAGATTCACCGACAAGAGCTAGAGAAGAGCTTTTGATGTCTTTGGTGATGGACTTCCTGAGCATTTTCGTCTGCTCATAGTTGAAGAGGGTGCCATACAAGGCAGTGAGAGGCATAGAGTCAAGATCCTTGGTAGACTTGATACAAGTACAGATGTTTTCCCAAAACTCAGGAAGACAGTCCATGAACTTGCACAAGACTTCCTCATTATCATATATGCGACCCACAAGTTTAAGATCATTGAGAAGACTGTTAAAGCGATTGTAGTAGTCTGAGAGAGACTCACCCTTCTCATGAGATAAGAGTTCATACTTTCTTACAAGAGCAATCTTTTTGCTCTTTTTCACCTCAGACGTACCTTCATAGAGAACACACAGAGTAGACCACATTTCTTTAGCAGTGGTGAGGTTAACAAGAGAGTGATAGACCTCATCAGGCAGAGCAAGGGCAATGATGGCTCTGACTTTAGTATCAAGAACTATAAGGCGTCTGTCTTCATCATTGTATTTACTTGGGTCCTTTACAATGTATCTCCCAGTAGCTGGAGTTCTTTCTTCCTCAGAAGAGTCCTCATCAGCTTTTCCCTTGTCTGCATTATATCGGTCCCAAACTCTAGGAATAAAAGGACCTTCATGCAAAATAGTAGGATATCTGCTGTCAACTCCTTCTAAAAAGAGTATCATACGACTTTTCCACAAGAAGAAGTTATTGGGGTTAAACTTTGGTGGTTTGGCTATAGAGCCATTGTCGTATGAAACAGCAGTGGTGTTTTGAGAAGAATCATTTTTCAAAGAAGAAGAAGAGGCTGCCATCACGGATCTAGTTTATTGAGTTAAACTAAACCGCTCTGATACCACTTGTTGGTCCCAAATAGCAGTAAATAAATAAGCAAAGTATTGTAGAAGGGGGGGTTGAATACAATACACACAGTTTTTCACTTACTTTAATTCTTATTGATTTGAAATCAAGAATTACACATAGAAAACTTTGATTGTTGCGGAAGAGAACATATGAGATATGTTCAAACAATCTTACACATAGAGAATAAAGAACAATTGTAAAACACTTAGAAAACAATTGAACTTCGTAGAGAGAAAGTTGCCAGGCACTTAGAGAACTTGAAGGTAGTAGAGCTAGGTGGTCTTGCATGTTGAAGCATCCATCATATTTATAGTGCCTCATTCATTTAATGCATGAGACACCTGTTGAGCAAGGGATGGACACAGGTCTTCATCAAGGTACAGGATGTACCTTTTGTCTTGAGGTGTTTTGTCTTGAAGTGTTGACCTACAGAGGATGGTAGAGACCTTTCCTTAAAAGAGTGTAGGAGACAAAGCTTACTTTATCTGATCTTCAGATGAGGTCCACGTCAATGCAAGATATCACAAATATACTTTGTCAGAAAAGTACAATGTGTTGGAGAAATCTTCAGACCTTGAAGATTAAGGAGTCTTCGGTTGCCGAAGAGTTCTTCGGCTCCTGAAGACTGAGAGGTCTTCGGCTCCTAAGACTGAGAGGTCTTCGGCTCCTAAGACTGAGAAGTCTTCGGCTTCCGAAGATTGAGAAATCTTCGGCTTCCGAAGATGTCTTCGACTGAAGACGTCTTCGGCCGAAGAGGTCTTCGGCTCCTGAAGACTGAGATCGGCACCATCCTGGCCAATGGTGTTGATCAAGTGGGCATACTTGGCTTTAGGCTGAGGAGTCTATCTTCAATCCGCTTTGAGAGATATTCTCCTTCTTTGTCTTCTTCGGTTGATCTTCGACTTCACCGAACATTTGTATAGAAACCAAGCTGCTAAAAGAACCTCAAACATATTCTAAGTATGATGATATAAGATGGAAGATCAGGAGGTCATCTTCAAATCTTCAGATGACCCAACAAGTTTGTTCTGATAATACTGAGAATTTCGAACCTTTGGCTTTCTACAATCTTTAGCAAAATGTCCAATCTTGCCACAGTTGTAGCATTTAATTGGATCATTTGTTGGCTTCTCAACAACTGTGTAATCATTCACAAACTTCTTCCTTTCATCGGGTTTCTTCTCAACATATCTGTTCTCTTCATGTCGCTTTCCTTCAACTCTTTCTCGGTGCTCATGGTTCTTGGAGCTTGATGAAGAATATCTTTGAGAATTGGATCCCGGCTTCTTGTAGAATTTCTTTTGGAAAGCTCGGGTCAGTAAAAGCATGGCTTGTTTGAGACTTTCTCCATCATCACCATCTGATTCAGATTCAGATTCAGAACTTGTAAGCACTTTCTTCTTTTTCTTCTTCTCTTTCTTTTCTTTCTTCTTCTCTCCGACCACTAGAGCAATAAGATCAGAAACTTTCTCATCTTTCTTCTTCTTTTCACTTCTTTTCTCTTCAACTTCTTCTTCATTCTGACGCAAAGTCTCATAGACTTCTTGAAGAGGTATGTCGCTCAAGTCTTTCATCTGCTTCATCCGACGGGTATGTTTCTTCCATTCCGGTTGCAGAATGCTTAAAAACTTGACGTTGTTTTCAATTTGCTTCTTCTTCACTTTGTTCTTTGAGAGTTTGTTCAGAAGAAGCACAAACCTCTCATAGGTTTCCTCTAGGCTCTCATTTTCTTTTGCTTTGAATTCCTCGTAGCTATTGATGCAGTTAGCTACTTTCATCTGATTCCCTACTTTGGATCCCATCATCATTTTCTGCAACTGATCCCACATCTTCTTAGCATTTGCCTTGTAGCTGTCTATTTTAACATAGATGTCATTCGGGATACTTTGAAGAAGAAGAGATCTTGCTTGCTTATCAGCTTTATATCGGCTTTTCTGTTCTTCAGAATACTGAGCATATTCAACTGGAACTGTTTTCATTTTCTGATCTCTTTCCTCAGTACCATCTTCACTATCAGATGAATCATCATCAGGTATTTGAAGTATGATTGGTACCATAGGACCTTCTGTAATTGACAGCAGAATGTTTTCCCCATTTGCATGTCTGTCTACAAAATCCAGAAATCTGTCTTTCCACTGTTCGTATTCTCCTTTGAACAGAACAGGAGGCTTGACATCAGTGCCAATAGAAAGAGCGTCTTTGGAAGTCATCTTGAATGTACCTGTTTTGAAAAAATATATGCAATAAGAAACTAGAAACTGATCGTTAGTCCAAATGAAACAATCAAGAAAATAAAGAAAACTTGAAATATAAAATCAGAAATTTTGATCACAAAAAAATATGTCCCCCTCCGCAGACTTAGCACGTGGGATATTACAATTTTAAAAATTTCTCAGAAAAAAAATTCTAAGTATGAAAACTCGCAAATCACTGTGGAACTCGCAGAACACTGAAACTCGCAAGTCGCTGAAACTCGCAAGATACTATTCACTGATAAACACGCAGATAGAGACGTGCGCGTTTGAGAAACTCGCTAGTCACTACTAGCGCGTTTTGATAAAACTCCCAAATCAACCAAACTTGCAGATCACTGTTCCTGCTCAAACTCGCACCCTTCGATTAGCGCGTTTGTAGAACTCGCTAACCACTACGTGCGTGTTCTGGTCCTTAGAAAAAAGTTTCCCAACTTTCAAAACTCGCAGACTTCGATCAGCGAGTTTCTAGAACTCGCTAACAATGCCTTGCGCGTTTTTGACCAAAATTGAGATTCTTGAGCTTGCGCGTTCTAACGAATGAACTTGCGCATTTTGTAGATCTTGCGCGTTCTTCAGATTCCTTGTGTGTTCTTCATCTGATTCACCAAAAATTCAATCTAAACTTTGAATTTCCGCACCAAACTTTGAGAATTTACTCACATATTGAGAGTCCAAGATCACTGATTCTTTAGAGAGAGAAAGTATGAACCGCAAAGTTTTAAATTGATGTATTGAAAGTGATTGCCAAAGTTTCAAAACAAAGGCTCTAAGGGGACTTAAATACCCCTAGCCTTTATAATACAGAAATGAACATTAAGCACAGTAAAAGCAAGAAAATAAATACAATGATTACTATAAAAACAGATCTAACAATCTCCCCCTTAGTAATCATTAGCGCCGTGGTCTTTAAAAACAATCTTCAAAAACAGCATAGACCAACCAGGCGACTTTGGAGAATTACTGACGCTCTTCTCGTTGACGAAGTCTATTCAAACCAACTAAAACTTCCAGTCGTCTTAGAGTTGAGCGGAGATTCAATCTTTCTTGAATTGAATCTAAAGTCTTCTGGATAAGACGGATCTCATCATTATCAACCAGGAAAGCATTTTCTCTTGATTCCAAAAATCTTCTTTTGGCTTCCTTCAAACGTTGTTCTAACTGTAGCTTGATCACTTTTAAGGTTCCATCGGAGTAATGAGCAATTTATTCAATTCTGAGAAAGCATTTTTCATTAGAGCCATTCTTGTACACAACTCCATATGGATCTTCAATAATAGAGAGAAAAGGATAAGACTCTAAGTTCGGTAAGCTTCGGTTAGGCCGGAGAAGATTAACAACTGGTTGGAAGCTTTCAACAGCCATCTGGAAATCAAAAACCCTGAAGAATTAGATTTGTCGCTAATGAATCTTTTAATGACGAACAAAGCTTGTGAAATATCCTGAGATCTATGATACAGATTCCTGAAGTGATCATATAAGAATTCAACATCATCTATAGAAAGGTCAGCGAAGTCTGCCTCTGAAAATTTGTACCGCTTGCAGTCTCTTCTTTCAACTTCAAAATCGGGATACCAGATGTTCACAAACTTGTTGATCGTGACACTGATCACTCGAACAATCAAGTGTTGAGAAGAAACGGTATTATTCCTTTTGCGCTGACACTTGATGAACATCAAGAACTCATATTGATAGGCATCTGACTCTTTCTCTACTCCAAGGATTGCATAGATGTTAATCGCCCTTCTTCTAGAGACAAAGATGTTTCTCTGAGTGTCTTCTAGAAAGGATGATCTTTGCCTTGATGCCAAATATCTATGATGCAAATTCCTTTGTCTTTGACGTCTAGATAAAGCTGGTCCTTCTTCTAGAATGGATGGTGGAATTACAGGATCAGAAGATGGAACATCAGCTTCTGCTCTTGACGATTGACCAACTTCAAATGATCTTGAAGGAATAGTTGTCGTCGGAGCTGAACTAGCAACAGGAGTAGATGTGACATTAGCTGATTCAGGAATCTCATTGTGAGAAGGAAGATCACTGTATAACAAATCTGCTTCTTCTTCGTCTTTGGCATCCATGAACACTGAGTCATCTTCTGTATCTGATATGATAATGATGTCATCACAGTCTTCTTCATTGACTTGACATATCTTTTCAAACCTGACATCTTCATCATCATCAGAATTAATCTCGATGAAGTTAGCAAAGAATGACCTCATGTCATTTGCAACTTCAGATTCTTCAACTTCATGAATACTTGCAGAAACATCTGGATCCATGTAAACAACAATTTGCATATTATTGTTAATATTACTCTCAGAAATGTTCAGTTCATTATGCAAAGAAGACAGATCAACATTCTCAATCATCACATTCACTAAATTTTGAATGTTGCAGTCTTCAACAGATTCACCACTCTTTCCTCTATCACCAGCCACTTCTTCTTAAATATCTTCTCTAGCTTCAGAAGATCCTTCGACTCTCGGTCTCTTTGCCATCTCCCCCTCATGGCCTTGACGATCAGGATCATCTTGGTCATGTCGGCGCTTAAGAGACGGGCCAGCCTCAGTTCTGCAGCTTTGTTCATGAGAATCAAGCCTTGAAGATAAATCAGAGAAGGCTTGAGACATAAACGATTTGAGATCAGCAAAACTTGATCGAACTTCTGATATGAATGCATGAAACTCATCAGATAAAGCAGTGATCCTGGCAGATTCAGAAGAAGGAACTGGAGGCGGCGTAGTTTGGAAGTTTCGTAAAAGAGAGATAAGATCTTGATCTTGATGTTTAGGCGGCGACATAGAGAGAAGTCGAGCATAGAGCAACTCTGTCAACTCTGAAATAGGAAGATCATGAAGAGAAGACCTTGAAGATGTACCAGAAGGAGCAGTCATAGGAATTCCCGCAGATAAAGAAACCATCGAAGGAAACGGAAGAGAAACAACCAGAGAAGAAGATGTAGTCACAGCACTAGAAGGTTCACGAAGAACTTCCCCAGTTGGTCGTCTGATAGGAATCTCAGGAGGAATCACTGAAGTATCAATCTCAGGCATCTTTCCTTTGAAGAAAGTCTTCAACTTCAGAATTTGAGCTTCCTTTTCTGCATCCATTTTCTCAGATAACTGACGAATAACATCATTCAACGTAGAGAATTTGTCAGTAGAAACCCGAGCTTGATCAGAAGTAAACTCTACAGCTGGAACTTGAATAGCCGCAAGCGAAGATGCTGGAGCTTGACTTTGTACCGGAGCTGAAGCTTGATCAAAAGCTGTATCCAATTCATCTACTTGAAGATGTGCAACTGAAGGATTAACAGGAACAAATTCATCTTCAGAGAGAACTTCTGTTGAGACAACCACTTCCGGTGTCCTAACCTTCCTTTCATAAACCTTGAGACTTGGTTTATCACTATCATCATCATCATCATGATCAGAATCTTCACCATCTTTATCATCAAAAAGATCAGTATCAGCAACAGAATCATCTTCATATTCAACATCAAAAGCAGTAGCTTCAGTACCAATATCAGCAATAACAGATCCAATTTGTTGAGATGCAACAGTTTCCTCAACTTCTTGTGCGGCAGATACTTCAACCTCTTGATTAACAGTTATATTAACTTCAGTTTCAGCAATTATTTCAATTTCTTGATCAGCATCTGCTTCAACTTCAACTTCATGTTCAACAACAGCTTGAATGTTATGAGAAGGCTCATCTTGTACAGCTTCCACAAACTCATTCTCCATACAATATTCTATGACATCCTCATTTGTAACATCAGCGTAGTTGGCAATAAGATCATATGGAATAGTCATAGAATAGTTGAAAGACTTCTTCTGCTTCTGAATATAAGTCATTTCCGAGTCTGGAACCTGAGGCCAAGATAACCTACGAGGAATAGCTGGATTGCTACGGAGCATGCTTCGAACAATTAGCTTCAGAAATCTGACAAACGGAATGAATTTTTGTTTCTTGTTGGTGAACTTGTCATGTACCACCTCTGAGAGTTCGGTCCAAAAAATAAACGTGTAGTCGACATGCAAGTCATAGACGACTGCATGGAACAATCGGAGATACAGTAAACTTGCACTGTCTGTGCCAGAATGCTTCGATGTCAGGCACCTGATGAGAACTGAGAACAGTGCATACCATACTGGAGGTAGATTAGACTTGTCAAAGTCGGTAGGTTTGTTCAAAGTACCAACATATCCAAGATTCCGTATTCCTTCATATACTTCCTCTTCAGATCGAAAGCTGTCATAGGTAGTACGACCTGGTCTGGAGTTCGGCTCAGGAAGCTCTAGTATCAATCTCGGTCGCTTGTATGAAAGGAAAGATTCAAATTGATCGATTTGAAGATCAAAGTGATGCGGACGATCCATTTCATTCTTTGTTATTGTATGCCATGCCTGCTGTAGATAAACTTCAGAAACATCTGCGCAGCAAGAAAGAGCAGGGGCAAGTGGATGACCTTTGAGAATTGCTCGTATCACTGGATGTATCTTGATTCGATCAAAGTCCACGTGATAGTTGTTCGGCTTGTATGGCATATACATGATGGTTGGGAACACATCATTTGGTGTACGATGAGAAGCAGAAAGATCGGCCCCAACAGAAGGATGTGACGGCATGGGAGTATCATGAGAAGCTCGATCAGACAGATCATCGAGAATGGCATTCTCGTCTTGAATCATTGGATCAGTATTGGTTTTGGAAGACATAATAGACCTGGAAAACAAAATGAAAAAAAATTAGACAAAAATAAAAAAAATATTCTAAGTATTGTTTGCGTGCCAAGTTAGAAGCGCAAACCAAGGTTTGTGTTTCAGACATGAGACGCAAAGGTAAGTTTGCGTGTCTAACATGGTCCGAAAACTATACTTAGAAAAACAAAGCAAAACACACAAAAACACAAAGGAAGGTTTGCGTATCAAGTTAGAAGCGCAAAGTAGACTTTGCGTTTCTAGTTAGAGGCGCAAAGTTCACTTTGCGTTTCTAGTTAGAAACGCAAAGTGAACTTTGCGCGTCTAACTAGACGCGCAAAGTAGACTTTGCGGGACAAACATACTTGATATCAAAACCTTAACAAAACACGAAGTATAAACGCAAAATAGACTTTGCGTGTCCTACTGATACGTAAACAACACTTGAAATAACACAAGGTTTATTTAACAAGTTAGAAGCGCAAAGTAGACTTTGCGTTTCTAGTTAGACGCGCAAAGTTCACTTTGCGGGTCTATCAAACTTGTACTTCAAACCTACTTTTCGCGAGACACGAACCGAAAACCACAAGAATCAAAAATTAAAGCAAGAAAACATGAAATTAGAGTAACCGAAAACATACCTGAAGATCGATTAGCAGTTCTAAACAAAACCCAAGACTCAATTTGAACAAAGAAACTCGAATCTGAATATCGAAGACAATGAACAGTACACAAAACGAACGACAACCATTCAGTACGAAATCAAACACGAAATTAAAAACGATGCTAAGCTAATCATAACAACAAATCAAAATAAAATAAGAACACATACCTGATTGAAGTGAACAACAATCGAAAATCAATGGAAAAAGAAGAGGTCGGCGCACACAGAGAATAGGAGGGAAGAAGATGAACAGTTCCAAAGTTTAAAAGATAAAGGAAGCAATAAAAGTGAATATTCATATACTAACCTCTATTTATACTAAACTTAAAAAAAATAACACAAAAAAATACACCAAAAAAAAATAAAATTCCTAAAAAAAATACATCTAAAAGAAAATTTTACCTGACAGGTTCCTTTACTCCCCCTACACAAATGCATAAAAAATTTAACTGTTAGTATAGCAAATGTGTAGAAAAATCTGAGAAATATACCTGTTAAACTTCTGATCAGCACAGATAATGTTCTTCCTTACTCCCCCTCAACCACAGAAAAATTAAGTTAACTTTTTCAGATAAGCTCTCCCCTTGAAAATTGCACAGACCATATACAAAAAATACAGATACTCAAACATAAAGACATCAGTATGAAAGATGATCATATTGAATATAAATTTTGTAACAACTGAATATATAAACTTTTAAACACTAAACAAATTAAATTCTATTCAGTAAAATTTCATAGATTTATCAATCAGTTGAAATCAAGCATATGTTGTTGGATGCAAGAACAAGTATAATTGCATATCAAGTTAAGACATGTTCAATTTCAAAAACTTCCATTTATCTGTTCAGTGTGCTCGCATGTGAACTTCAATTAGCTTCAAGAAAAATGCAGTTCTAAAATTAATATAGAAAACTTTGCATGAACTGACACTAAGTTATCAAAAATTAAGACTTTCACAAATTTACAGGTTTATCACAACTCAAACATATCACCAAGTATCTTGAGATGTGTGCTCATTGGCATCTTTTTAGCAGTGTGCACATTGGCATCTTAACATGAGTGTGCTCTTTGGCATCTTTTAAGCGCGTGCACTTTGGCATCTTTTAATCAGAGAGTTCATTAAGTAAAAAACATGTCGTAAACGTAATTTTCTATCTGACTCTATTGCAGGATTTGGGTCAGCCACTCCCAAACCAGTTGGCCTTAGGGGACTAGGTGTCAAGCACCCCTTGGAACTTACTTTCCCAGATCAGAAAGGCTACATCGACATATTCTAAACCCATTCATACCAGTAAAACATGACTTTCTATCTGATTCTATAGAAGGATTTCTGTTCGATCACTCCCAGACCAAATGACCTTAAGGGACCAGATGTCGAGCATCCCACGGAACTTACTTTCCCAAACCAGAAAGGTCACAGGTACAAACTTTTAAACCCAGAGATTTCTGTATTTTAAGAATTTATTATTCATCTCAATTACTCAAATGAACGTCTAAATGCTTAGCCCATATTTTCATTCCGATCTATAATTCTGATCATTTAGGTAGTCTAAGCAAAGTAAACTATAAAAATTCAGACTCACATATCTTTAAAGCAGTATTAAAAGCTACAAACATGTTGCTGACTTTTCGACTTTTGTAAGACATGAAAGTTGAACATATAAAACTTTAATATAAACAAATAACTTGTAAAAGATCCTAGACATACGTTTTATTCAAAAGACAGAAAATCTGTAAAATTTTATTTTATAGAATAAAATTTGTAAAGATTTAAACTTTTAAATTCAACATGCCTAATTTTGAAAGCAAAAAATTGAAACGTTTTTCATCTAAGGCTTTTGTAAAAATATCAGCAAGTTGATATTCAGTTGGTACAAAATATAATTCAATGGTACCTTCTTCCATGTGATGCTTTATAAAATGGTACCGCATGTCTATGTGCTTGGTCTTGGTGTGCTGGACAGGATTGACCGATATCGTAATTGCAGACTTGCTGTCACAATAAATTGACACTGTCTTGTACAACATCCCGTAATCACGAAGTTGGGTTTTCATCCAGAGTACTTGAGCACAGCAACTAGCTGCAGCAACGTATTCAGCTTCGGCTGTTGATATTGAAACGCAGTTTTGCTTTTTCGACGCCCAGCTTATCAGTCTGTCACCTAAAAACTGAAGATGACCAGAAGTACTCTTCCTGTCCAATTGATTACCACCAAAATCTGCATCTGAATAAGCAATCAAATTATAGTCAGAACTTTTAGGATACCATAATCCTAAATAAGGAGTTCCTTTAATATATCTAAAAATGCGTTTGACTGCTAAAAGATGAGATTCTTTTGGTTTAGCCTGGAATCGGGCACACAAGCACGTGGAGAACATTATGTCCGGGCGACTGGCAATTAGATACATCAGTGATCCGATCATCCCTCTGTATGTCTTTTGATCCACAGCTTTTCCATCTAGATCGAGTCCGAGTTTGGCACCGTGAGCCATCGGCGTTCCGATTGAAGTAGATTTGTCCATCTTGAATTTCTTCAAGATGTCAAATATATACTTTGACTGGTTGATGAAGATACCATCAGGAAGCTGTTTCACTTGTAAGCCAAGGAAGAAATTGATTTCTCCCATCATGCTCATCTGAAATCTAGAGGTCATAAGATCAGAAAACCATGTACACAAAGATTTGTTAGTCGCACCGAAAATAATATCATCTACGTATATTTGTACTAAGCAGATATCAAGATTAGTTCTATAAATGAAAAGAGTAGTATCGATAGATCCTTTGGTGAAGCCGGATTTACCAAGAAAGCTGACAACTCATCATACCATGCCCGTGGAGCTTGTTTCAAACCATACAATGCTTTATCGAGAAAATATACATAATTTGGACGATCTTTGTCAACAAATCCCTCTGGCTGAGATACATATACTTCTTCTTTAAGCTTGCCATTGAGAAATTCCGTCTTGACGTCCATTTGATATACTGTGAAGTTTCGATAATCAGCGAAGGCAAGAAACATTCGGATAGCTTCCAATCTGGCAACGGGTGCAAATGTTTCATCGTAGTAAATACCTTCTTCTTGTCGATATCCTTTGGCTACCACCCTTGCTTTGTTCCGCACGACGATACCATCTTTATCCTTTTTGTTCTTGAATATCTACTTTGTACCAATTATGTTTTTTCCTTTCGGTCTCGGTACAAGTCTCCACACTTTGAGCGCATCAAATTGATTGATCTCCTCTTGCATAGCAATAATCCAATCCGGGTCTTCCAAAGCTTCAGAAACTTTTGTAGGTTCAATCTTGCTTAGGAAGCAAGTGAAGAGACATTCGTTGGAAGTAGTCGACTTGGAGCGTGTAGAAACACTGGCTTGAGGATCTCCAATAATTTGATGAGATCTTGTCCATTTTGTTGTATGAGGGATAGGATCAATTACATCTTGAACAACTTCTAATTGAAGAGAGGGAGGTTCAGAAACTTCTACATCAGATGAAGAGATAGAAATAGTTTCAACTTGAGGAGGAGGTATCTCAACAATATCTGAATCAGATTCGGGAACAGTGTGTTGAATAACATCATTTTGTACTTCTTCCTGAAGTGATTCACTTTGAACAGGTTGATCTTGAATTGACTCTTCTTGAGTATGTTCTTCATGAATAAGCTCAGCTTCTGATTGAACATTGTCTGATTGAACAAAATCTTGTTGTGTCGGTTCTTGTTGAATAGGAGAGACTGGAGCAGCATCATTTTCATAGATAGATGCAACGGAATTTGGAATAGATGATCTCTCAGTTTTCTGATTCAAAACATTAGAAACATTTGCAGAATTAGATCTAGGCACATCATCATAAAAATTTTCAAACAGAAAATCAAGATCAGAAAGATTAGGAGAGGGAGTAGAAGAATCCTGGTTATCCGGTGAAAGAGCAGGTTCTGAACTGATTTGCTCAGAAACTGAATTTCCAGTAAAAGCGGGTTCTGAGCCTGAGTGACTAGAAACCAAATCAGTAGCTTCGTCAAATTTTACATTGACACTCTCTATGACCTTTCTTGCAGAGATCAGAAAAACTCTATAAGCAGCAGAGTTTGAAGAATAACCCATGAATACACCCTCGTCTGCCTTTGGAATAAACTTGTTGAGATTCTCCCTGTCATTCAGAACGTAGCATTTACACCCGAATGACTTGAAATACTTGATGTTCGGTTTGATCCCGTTCATAAGTTCATACGGTGTTTTGTTGAAACGACGATGCAGAATTGATCTGTTCTGTGTATGACAGGCAGTTGAAAATGCTTCAGCCCAGTAAGACAAAGGTAGACTTGAATAAGCAAGCATTGATCTGGCGGACTCAACAAGCGTTCTGTTTCTTCTTTCAACAACGTCGTTCTGTTGCGGAGTACGTGCAGCAGAAAATTGTTGTTGTATTCCTTGAGATTCATAGAATGCCTGAAGAGTACTGTTTTTCAATTCAGTGCCATTGTCAGATCTTACCACTTTCACTTGCTTCTGCTTATTTGTCTGAGTTGTCTTGATGAGGTTGATGAGTACTTCAGGAGTCTCGTCTTTTGACTTCAGAAATTTTACCCAAGTATATCTGGAGTAGTCATCAACAATCACCAAAACATATTTCTTATGTCCTAAACTCTTTGTCTTCATTGGACCACACAAATCAACATGCAAAAGATCAAGAATAGCCGAAGTGCAGTGTTCAGGTTTAGGCTTGTGAGGAGCTTTCTTCATTTTTCCTTTCTCACAATCCTGGCATAGATGGTCTTTCTGGAAACGGAGAACTAGAAGACCTCTCACTGAATCATTCTTGACCAGGCGATCCATATACTTGAAGTTGAGATGAGCTAAACGTCTGTGCCAAATCCAACTTTCTTGAATTGAAGCTTTAGAAAGCAAGCAGATATCTGAAGGAATTTTGATCTTGGAAAGATCAATGGTATACAAATTTGATTGCCTTTTTCCTACCAGAAGATCCTTGCCATTATCATTCTTCACTGCAACTCTTTTGGATTTGAAGCTGACTTCAAGGTCTTTATCACAGAATTGTCCTATGCTGAAAAGGTTGTGACTTAGACCCTCGACGTAGCTTACTCTTTTGACAGTTATGTTACCCTGAACTAGATCACCATAACCAAGAATCGGAGCTGTCTCACAGTTACCAAATTTCACACGACCGCAACATTTATCTTTAAAATTAGACAGAAGAGATTTGTTGCCAGTCATATGTTTTGAACATCCCGAGTCCAGATTCCATAATTGACTAAGCTGCACACACAGAAACTACACCTTTTTAGGTACCCATATGCTTATGGGTCCCTTGTTAGATTTATGCTTTTTATTTTTCATAGATTTATCTTTCATGCACGAATGAAAGCAATTATCAATAGAAGATAAAACACAATTATTAGAATCAGAACTTGAAGAAGCATATGAGATATTCTTTGATATATCAAACATTTGCTGAAAAGAATATTTGGGTTTTTATTACATGTAGCAAATGTATCAGTATCACAAAGATTGTCTACACAGTTAACTCCTAACAGTTCAGATTCTAAAATTTGTTGTTTCATCCTCCAAATCTGCCTTGATGACTTCCTCACAGTCCGATCTGAAGAAGAAAAATCAGAAACATTAGAATTTTCAGATAAGACAGTATCATGTTTCTTTGACTTCTTTGATCTTCTTCTTTTACGCTTCTTTTTATAAAATTGAGCATTTAGCAGTAAAGAATTATCAATAATTGAATCAGAAGAAGAAACTTTATCAAAGAAATCAGTCTTAACATTTGACATTGAAGAACTAGCCTTGGAGTGAAAATTTTCAAAATTGCACAAGTCTGGAGGAGGTTTGCGCTTCCCATTGGAGGCGCAAACTGAACTTTGCGCGTCCAACTGCACGCGCAAACTTTCAGTTTGCGTTTCCAACGTGGAACGCAAATGGCCATTGTTTTTCAAAACTTTAGAATTTTCCTTAGAATCTTTTGACAATCCAGAAGAAAATTTATCTTCAAAATTTGTTTTCATTATAAAAAGAAATAAATCGTTTTCTAAACTGTCAGGATCGAATTCTCAACAAGAAATAATTCTCAGAAACAATATCAAAGAAGTTTGCGGAATAACACTTTGATATTCACTAAAACAGTAAACCAAAACAGTATATAATCAACAACTTGTAAACTTGTATAGAATGCTTGAAGTTACAAGATTAAACAAACAACCTCAATATTGATGAACAGGCTCATCAATACGAATTCTACTTCTCTAGAATTAGGATCTATGCCTTGAGGTTGATTTTCTCTCTAGAACTAAAACTTAGAATGAATGAATTAATCTTTTTCTTCTCTATTCTATCAAATCTGTACATATACTGAATAAAAAGATAATTACAATAAATAAAATATCTTCAGTATATCTTTCATGTATATCTCTAAGCTTCCATGTATATCTTCAGATTATCCAGCTGTTATCCTTTCATGCGAATCATCATCATATAAGCAGTATTAATCATAAGCAGCATTAATACTCTGAGCAGTATTAACTCTAGCAGTACTAACCATGCTCAGCAGCATTAATTTCTTCAAGCAGCATTAACTTTGTATTAGCAGCATTAACTACTAAGCAGTACTAACCACTAGCAGTACTAACTAGCTAAGCAGTACTAACTTTGTTCAAGCAGCACTAACTTTGACTAGCAGTATTAATTCTACTAGCAGTAGTAACACTCAGCAGTAGTAACTTTGCAGTCTTCTAGCAGTATTAATTCTGAACTAGCAGCATTAACCATACTTGATGAATTCTTCAGTTCCCAACAATCTCCCCCTAACTTGACTTTTAGGAAGAGAAGTCAAGTTCCTCAAATGCTTCCAAAATCTTCATTGATCTACTCCAATGTTAGGATCCAGTCCCATGCTCTGATTAATAGTTCTTTGAATTAAATACTTTGCCATTTCTGAATTTGGTGCACAACTCAACTTCTTGTTTAACATGGCATGAAGCTTCAGATTTGTATGGTTGTATACCCTATCCACCAAGTAATACTCCCTGTGAAAAGTATCCAATGCCAGTTCATAGACTCCACTCCTGTCAGGATCGAATTCTTAACAAGAATTAATACTCAGAAACTAATATCAAAGAAGTTGCGGAAAAACACTTTGATATTTAATAAAACAGTAATCAAACACAGTATATGATGATCAAACAGTAAACTTGTATTGAATACTTAAAATTACAAGATTACACACTCAACCTCAATATTGATGAACAGGCTCACCAATACGAATTCTACTTCTCTAGAATTAGGATCTATGCCTTGAGGTTGATTTTTCTCTCTTGAAAAACGATTAAAAAGTTCTTTCTATCTATTCTAAACATTCTATACATATACTAATAAAAAGATAATTACAAAGAATAAACAAATCTTCAGTATATCTTCCATGTATATCTTCTAAGTATATCTTCAGTATATCCAGCTGTAGTATTCGTATCTCTTTAGCAGCACTAATAATGCTCAGCAGCATTAACTTCAAGTAGCAGCATTAACTACTAGCAGTATTAACTACTAGCAGTACTAACTAGCTAAGCAGTACTAACTTTGTTCAAGCAGTACTAACTTTAACTAGCAGTAGTAATTCTACTAGCAGTAGTAACACTTAGCAGTATTAATCTTCAACTTGTTCTGGCAGTAGTAACTACACTTAGTAGAATCTTTAGTTCCCAACAATCTCCCCCTAACTTGACTTTTAGAAGAGAAGTCAAGTTCTTCAGATATTCTTCCAGATGCTCTTTTTAATGCTCCCAAAACTTCCAAGATCACGCTGCTAAGTCTGGATTCAGTCCCAAACTCTGATTGATTATCCTCTGAATGAGATACTTGGCCATTTCTGAATTTGGAGCACAACCCAACTTCTTCTTTAGCATAGCATGGACCTTTAGTCTGGTGTGATTATATACTCTATCCACTAGGAAGTATTCTGTGTGATTTCTATCCAAAGTCACTGCATATACTCCACTAGTTTCATATAGAGTCCAACTTGTAACTTCTTTAAACACACTCTTGATGACCTGGTTCACTTCTTCAGGTTTGAACATCATGCATAGATACTCCATCACCAGTTTTGTAAGAGAAATTCCTGGAGTATTCAGATGGTCTGCATACAGCTTAATTCCTATGTCAAACATCTCGTCTATATCAGATCTAGAGCATGTTTTGACAATTTTGATCCAAGTATTAAATATTTCATACTTATCACCCTTCCTCTTTAGTCTGATGTAATCTTTTCCATCCATTTTCAGAACATCCCAGTGAATGATCTCTGGTGGCTTAACTCCAACAGGTTCTGCAGAAATTGGTTCAGGCACTTTGTCCATCACTACCATATATAAGCTTACATCATCTTTGATTGATGACCCTTGTTGACTTGATGACTCAGATGCCCCTTCTTCTTCAGCAACATTTTGTTCTTCTTCTATTCTGGGCTTCTTATCTTTCTTTCTTTTGGCCATCATCTTGGTTCTTTTCAAAGTCTTTTGAACCTGTACTAGAGTAGCTTCCTTCTTCTTTTCTTCCTTTTCCCTTGCTGCTTCTACCATGTTGATCTCCCCCTTTTTGGGAGCATCAGTCTCTGGTTTCCTCCTTCGGAGCACAAATTGTTTCTTCTTCTTTTGCAAAATCAGCTTCCTTACCATTTGCTTCAACTTGATGATTTGTTCTTGTTGTGACAGTACTATGAGTTTTAGCTCTTCTATGTCTTTGCCCTGTTTGAGTACATCCATGTTGATGTTGCCCATTGTCTCCATCAATTCATCATAGTTATATCTGTCCTCACCTTCTCCAGGAGTGTTACCCCCTATTGAAGGATCATTGGATCTTTTAATAGTGGAAGTCTTCTGCCTAGCAGAAGCACTATCCACCCCTGTGGTTTCTTGGCACCAGGGACCTTCAAATGATTGCTCATTCAAAGTTGCCATGGGGGAGGTCTTATTGATGTTACCACTTTCCTCCTCTGTGTTAGCAGGAGTAGTGGCAGCCTCATCTCCCATATGCTCTACCTCCTCCTCAGAGAGCACCTCCTTTGGGTTGGGAGACACCCTTGTGGTTTCCCTTTGGATATTCTCTAGGGGAGAATTCTCCCTTAGAGGGCTTAAAGGCTTAGTGGGTGATGGTACAAGAAGGGAAGGAGCCTTCTTTACCTGTTTTCTTTGATAAGTTTGGGTAATTGGAGAAGTGGGCTTATTTAGTAGGGACTGTGGGATAGATATAGAGTGGGAAGGTTGGGCTTGGCTAGCAGTGGGATGGTCGAATGAGGGCCTTGACCCTGCTGCCATACCTTCAGTGGTTTGGGACACCACCATCATTGTAGAGAACAATGGGGTGTCAACTCCTTCCGAGTCCCCAGCAGATCTTCTCATATTTGAGAAAACCTTGCCTTTGGGGGGTTTAGGTACATATACCCCAACAGGTTGAGGTATATCCGTCAATTCATGGTTGATAACTGCTTGAACAAACCTGGGATACATATAAAAGCTCTTTTTGTTTCCCATGTTTGAGACAAGATCATTGAAAATCATTTGTGAAAAATTGTACCTTCTGGCAGTGGCCAAACAGACCAAAGCATAAGCAATGGTACTGCTGAACTCACTCCATCCAGTAGTCTTTTTAGAAATGCAGTGCATCAAGGTATGAACAAGAAAACGCCATTGAGGTGAGAATTTAGCTTTTGAGAACTTAAAAATACCCAATGGGCCTCCATACCCCATTCTTGTCAGAGTAGAAAACAGTTCATCATTAGGGATAGACGTTATACCAGAGGCATCGTCTAGACGTAGACTGATGCGAACTATCTCTTCAGTAACTGTCAATGGATTGCCACATACTGTCGTCTTGATCATTCGCACACCATCCTCAGTAACAATGGTGGCATGTGCCCAGAATTGCCTTTGGTGCTCAATGTAGATAGTTGGAGACATAGTGAGAGCATGGGCAATGTGGCTCGACTTCAGAAAGTCGACTATCTGATGAAAACCTTCAGATTGTTTTGGCTTTTGGAGCATCGCAATTTCATTGTGCTCATCAATAAACGCCATGGATGCCATAGACCTTGAAGATTCTTGCCTGAAAACTTTGAACTTTGAGAGAGAAAGGGTTTAGAGCGCAGGTGAATAGTATGCAAAGAGTCGTTATGAACTTTTAGGCGGGCAAAAAGTATTTATAGTATTCGGAATATAAGCAGTATTAACCTAGAGCAGTATTAACTAACTAGCAGTATTAACCGCGAGCAGTATTAACCACGAGCAGTATTAACTGAACTAGCAGTATTAACTACTAGCAGTATTAACTAACTAGCAGTATTAACCGCGAGCAGTATTAACCACGAGCAGTATTAACTGAAAGCAGTATTAACCACTAGCAGTATTAACTGAACTAGTAGTATTAACTACTAGCAGTATTAACTGAAAGCAGTATTAACCACGAGCAGTATTAACTGAAAGCAGTATTAACCACTAGCAGTATTAACTGAACTAGCAGTATAAACTACACTTACTCCTTTTAAACTTGCTAAATACTGAGTACTGCTATGCATATCCTGAAAAGAAGAATATTAACACCAAGAATAAAAATATACAGGTATAAAACCACTTGTTTCATCCTTAGTCCTTAGAAAATATACCCAAGTAAATCTGGAGTAATCATCAACAATAACCAAGCAGTAAGATTTCTTTCCTATACTCATAACATTTATAGGACCAAACAGATCCATATGCAATAACTGGAGACAAGAAGAAACAGAATTTAACTCTTTGGTCTTATGAGAAGTTTTGTGTTGTTTGCCTTTAAGACAAGCAACACAATGATCATCACATGAAAAGACTTTTGAAGGTAAACCTCTTACAAGGTTATTTTTAACAAGATTGTTCATAGTCTTGAAATTGATGTGACACATCCTTCTGTGCCAAAGGGAGGATTCATCTATAGAAGCTTTTGAAACAAGACAATTTAAAGATGAATCACTATCAACATTGTCCAAATCAAGACAGTAAACATTGTCCTTCCTAGGAGTTCTGAGTAGTATCATGTTTTCATCAACTACCTTGAACCCTGGAGCAAGGATCATACACTCAGTATTAGTAAATAATATACTATGTTGTTTGTCACAAACCTGTGATACACTTAACAGGTTGTACTTTAATTGATCAACATAGTAGACATCCTCAAATTTCATCTTACCTTTGGTGACATTACCTTTTCCACTTATCTTACCACCAGTAAGATTGTCTCCAAATGCAACATGTCCTCCATTGATTTGCTTGAAATCCTGAAGGCATGACATGTTGCCAGTCATGTGCCTAGAGCAACCACTATCAACATGCCATATGCTCTTTCCCTTGAGCTGTTGGTTGCCCTGCACATTAAATAAATCAATTAGTATGATTAGGGACCCAAGCCAAAGTGATCTTGGGTCTTCCTTTCTCATCAAAGTATTTACATTCCTTTTTAATGAGGTTTTTAAACTCAGAGCACTCTCTATTAGAGTACTTTGTCAATATGATTGGCTTAGAAGAATTAACACTAGAAGCAGTACTAACTTTAGAAGTACTAACAGAGTTAGCAGTACTAACAGGTGTAGCAGTACTAACAGGTTTAGCAGTACTAACCTTGTTAGCAGCATTAACATTGTTAGCAGTAGTATTACTTCTAGCAGCACTAACATTGTTAGCAGCACTATTTGTGATAGCAGTACTAACAGTTTTATTGCTTTTAGGAATCCACATATTGACACTTTCTTTAACAGAATACTTTTTCTTCATGTGGCTTTTAGTTTTAACAGTTTTCTTGGCCACATGATTCTTTTCAATTTTCTTATAACCAAAGGGTTTTTGCATGGATCTTTGGAAATTCATTCTTTGGTTTATAGGATTGAAATAACAGAATTTTGCAAGATGATTCAATTTGCCACAGATAAAACAAGGTTTTGGTCTATTGATTTTACTCAGATCAACCCCTTGTTTATGTGCCCACTGATTATTCCAATTTCTCTGATTTCCCCTCTTTTTGTCCTGTTTTTGGGGCTCATTCTTCTTACATGCACACTGTTTGCAAGGACCTGGATTCACAACTGTGGTCTGTTTATAATGGACCTTACCAAACTTTTCCTCTGTCTTCTCTATGTTCTTGGATTTGATCCAAGCCCTTCCACAATCCTCATTGGTGATAATGTTGTTTTCTATAGAAATCTCACCACTCACCTTGTTCTCCTTACTCTTGTCAACCTCTTTCTCAGTCTTATCCTCAACAATTACCTCATCTAAGGGATCTATTTCAGTGGCTCCCTCAGGCAAGTCCTTCCTATCTTTGGTGTCTAACAGGTCTGAAGTAGGAGGAATGTAATTGTTGTTATATGGTGGAGGTGTGGCATTATACCCAATTCCTCTTCTCAACTTATCATGAATCTGATTTTGCAGTAAGGAGTCCATTGCTTTAGAAGCATTGGAAAACTTTTCTACATCAAGCTTAACCTTGGTTAACTCCTCTTTCAGTTTTTCACTCTCCTCTTTAGATTTAGTCAGTTTAAGTTCTAAATCCTTTTTCTCCCACTGCCAGTAATTGGTGTCATATGAGTGTTGTAGTTCATTGGCTTGAAAACCTTTGATTTGATCTTCAAATCTCTCTACTATCCTCACATAGTCTTTTATATCCTTTTCTAGTCTCTTCAGGTCATCACTCATCTTCTGATTGTGATCCCTGTACCTTTTAACAGTGTCTATGCAAGTTTTAGAGCAGAGATTAGAACTTACCTCAGATGGAAGATCAGATACTTTGGCCATAAGAGCTTGATTCTGAGTAGCTTCTTCTGCTTGATCACTCCAATCAAACCCCATTCCTTGTTGAGAAACAAGGGCTTGAGCAGAGTTTCTGTTGTTATTGAAGCTTCCAGATTGAACTTGTTGATGGTTGTTGTTGTGAGACATTCCACTTCTGCATTCTCTAGCAAAATGTCCCTTAAGATGACATTTGTAGCATTCTACCTTTGATTTATCAAACCCTGCTCCATCTTCTCTTCTTTGTGAGAAGTTGTTTCTTCCAGTCCTCTTTATAAACCTTTTAACCCTCATGGAGAGCATGGCCATCTGCCATTTAATATCCATCTCTTCCAGATCATCAGGATGCAGTTGTTCTAAGTCATCATTGATCAAAGAAGAATTTCCATGATTAGAAAGAAGAGCTTCAAATACATAATCAGTGCCTTTATCTAAATTTGATCCATTAGCAGCATTCACTGATTCAGGGTTAGCAGTAGAATCAATTGATGCTGATAGGAGTGCAGCATTATGAACATATCCAGAAGGCTTCTTCTTTGCCTCCACCTCAGCTTCAAATACTCTAAGATCATTGTACAGATCATCAAGTTCTTTGTCTTCCAACTGATCATTCTGTCTGAATGACACAGTGTACATGATCCATTCATCTCCAAGGGACCTTAAGAACTTTCTGTTCACATCATCTTGATCAATCTGTACTCCCATAGTAGCTAGTTCACCAATTAGTTTATTAAACCTGTCAAAAGTTTGAGTCATGGACTCATTCTTAGTTGAGATGAAGTTTTCATACTGTTGTTTTAAGATTGCCTTTTGATTTCTCTTGGTACTTTTAGTACCTGAGAATCTCTTCTCTAGAGCATTCCAGAGCATCTGTGCATCAGTACAATTGCAGAATTGGTGTTGATACTCATTTGGAATGGCCAAGAGCAGTGTGCTCAAGGCTTTCATCTCTGTTTGTCTTGATTTCCTGTCTGTATCTGTCTTTGGAGGAGTTCTTTTGCCATCTTCACCAATCTTTCCTCCATCAGATGGGCCATTCTCAATGATGTCCCACATAGAGTAATCTGTGAGGAGAATATATTGCTTGATTCTGATTTTCCACATGTCAAATTCATTGGATCTGAGCATTGGAACTTTTGAGACCAAAGTACTGCTTGATTCTGTAAGATTTTCCATGATGAATAACTGTTTCTGAGAGAATTTGGCTCTGATACCACTTGTCAGGATCGAATTCTTAACAAGAATTAATACTCAGAAACTAATATCAAAGAAGTTGCGGAAAAACACTTTGATATTTAATAAAACAGTAATCAAACACAGTATATGATGATCAAACAGTAAACTTGTATTGAATACTTAAAATTACAAGATTACACACTCAACCTCAATATTGATGAACAGGCTCACCAATACGAATTCTACTTCTCTAGAATTAGGATCTATGCCTTGAGGTTGATTTTTCTCTCTTGAAAAACGATTAAAAAGTTCTTTCTATCTATTCTAAACATTCTATACATATACTAATAAAAAGATAATTACAAAGAATAAACAAATCTTCAGTATATCTTCCATGTATATCTTCTAAGTATATCTTCAGTATATCCAGCTGTAGTATTCGTATCTCTTTAGCAGCACTAATAATGCTCAGCAGCATTAACTTCAAGTAGCAGCATTAACTACTAGCAGTATTAACTACTAGCAGTACTAACTAGCTAAGCAGTACTAACTTTGTTCAAGCAGTACTAACTTTAACTAGCAGTAGTAATTCTACTAGCAGTAGTAACACTTAGCAGTATTAATCTTCAACTTGTTCTGGCAGTAGTAACTACACTTAGTAGAATCTTTAGTTCCCAACAACTCCTTTCATATAGAGTCCATCCTCTAACAGCTTTAAATACATCTCTTATCAAATGCTTTACTACTTCTGGTTTGAACAACATACACAAATATTCCATAACTAGCTTCACAATTGGTAACCCTGGAGCTGTCAACTTATCTGCATGAACTTTCATCCCTACTGCAAACATTTCTTCCAAATCAGATCTTGAACACTCTCTGACAATTTTGCTCCAGGTGCTGTAGACTTCATACCTCTCATCCTTTCTTTTCAATCTGATGTACTCTTTACCATCCACCTCTACAGTATCCCAGAGGATAACTTCAGGAGGTTTGAATCCAACAGGTTCAGCTGAAATAGGCTTTGGAATTTTGTCCATTACCACCATGTACAAGTTTACATCTGAACTCTGTGGTATTTCTTCCTGAGATTCAACTTTCTTTTCTTCTTCTACTCTAGACCTCTTTTCAGCTTTCTTTCTGTTGGCCATCATCTTGGTTCGCTTTAGTATCCTTTGCCCTTGTCCTATAGTAGCTTCTTTCTTCTTTTCTTCCTTTTTCCTTTCTTCTGATCTAGGGCCTTTAGAAGCAATAGACTTAACTCTTTTTATCTTCTTGATCTTCTGAGCTAGAGTCTCTTCTTCCTTAATCTCTACCTTTTTCTTTGTTGGAGTTCCTTCTTCACTTTCAGGGAATGGTTTATTAATATTCACATCATGTCTCTCCTTGGCCTTCTTTTCAAACTCCACTCTGTCCTTTTCATTACTCTTCAGCTTCCCCATTTCTTTCTCATAGAGCTCCTTGATTTGATCAAAATTCATCTTCACAAACATTTCTTTCTTTACACCAATTGCACTCCTCAAGAAAGTTATCATTTTGTTTCTTTCCTGAGTGGCAAGGTAAGTTTGTGAAGGTCTTCTCTTTTTAGCACTTGTTCTGGCCATCATAGCCTTTTTCAAGCACATTGCTCTTTGCTTTGCCTTCTCTGTTTCCAGCCCTTTCTGGAATGCTTCATTTAATTCATTTGCAAGTGATCTGGCCATTTCTCTGTCTTTTTCAACCTGTTCCTTTTCTGCTAGATCTAACTCTTCTTGCACTTTCTTTGCTAATGCTTCATCTGACTCAATCATCTTTTGCTTTTTAGATGGTTGATCAGATTCTATCATCTTTGCTTTTCCCTTTTTCCTTGTATCTGCATCCATTTCTTTCTTCTCTATTTTCTCTGCTCCCCCTTCATTTATGACCACTCCCTTTGCTTTGGGAGTGTCATTCTTTGCTTTGATGAGCATTTCAGCTACTTCAATTTCTGTTGGTGTTAACTCTGGTACTGCTGCTTGTGAAGTTTCAGCAGCACTAACAGCTTCTGCTGCTTGTTTAGGCTTAGCAGTAGTAACAGTTTCTGCTGCTGGGGTTGTTTCTGCTGCTGCTTTTTCTTCAACAAATTCAGCCCTTTCTTCAACAAACTCCCCCTCAAACTGTTGATCTATCTGTTCTGAGCTAGAATTCTCCCCCTTTTTGGAAGCATGTTTCTTATGTGACCTCTTCTTTAAAACAAACTGTTTTCTCCTCTGCTTATGCACCAACCTTGTCACCATTTTCTTTAATTTTGCAATCTGGATTTGTTGTGACAGGATGACCAACTTCATCTCTTCAATTTCTTTGCCTTGTTTGAGAACATCTTGATTGATGTTCCCCATTGTTTCCATCAATTCATAGTAAGTATATCTGTCCTCACCCTCTCCAGAAGTGTTACCCTCTTTTGAAGGATCATTGGATCTTTTTGCAGTGGAAGTCTTCTGCCTAGCAGAAGCACTATCCACCCCCTTGGTTTCTTGGCACCAGGGACCTTTGAATGATTGCTCATTCAAAGTTTCCATGGGTGAGGTCTTATTTATGGTACCACTGTCCTTCTCTGTGCTAGCAGAAGTAGTGGCAGCCTCAGTACCCATATGCTCTACCTCCTCCTCAGAGAGCACCTCCTTTGGGTTGGGAGACACCCTTGTGGATTCCCTTTGGATATTCTCTACTGGAGAATGCTCCAATAGAGGGCTTAAAGGCTGAGTGGGTGATGGTACAAGAAGGGAAGAAGCCTTCTTTACCTGTTTTCTTTGATAAGTTTGGGTGATTGGTGAAGTTGGTTTGTCAAGAAGAGACTGGGGAATAGATTTAGAGTGGGAAGGTTGGGATTGGGTAGCAGTGGGTTGGTCTAATGGGGGCCTTGACCCTGCTGCCATACCTTCATTGTTTTGGGACACCACCATCATTGTAGAGAACAATGGGGTGTCAACTCCTTCCGAGTCCCCAGCAGATCTTCTCGTATTTGAGAAAACCTTGCCTTTGGGGGGTTTAGGTACATATACCCCAACAGGTTGAGGTATATCCGTCAATTCATGAGTAATAACTTCTTGGACAAACCTGGGGTACATAAAGAAGCTCTTTTTGTTTCCCATGTTTGAGACAAGATCACTGAAAATCATTTTAGAAAAGTTATACTTTCTGGCAGTGGCCAAGCACACCAAAGCATAAGCAATGGTGCTGCTGAACTCACTCCATCCAGTAGTCTTCTTGGAGATACAGTGCATAAGAGTATGGACAAAGAAACGCCATTGGGGTGAAAATTTGGCTTTTGAGAATTTGAATACACCCAATGGGCCTCCATACCCCATTCTTGTAAGATTGGAGAACAGTTCATCGTTTGGGATAGAAGTTATACCAGAGGCATCGTCTAGACGTAGACTGATGCGAATAACCTCTTCAGTAACTGTTAGTGATTGATCACAGATTCTTGTCTTGATCATTTGCACACCATTCTTAGCAACAATGGTGGCATTAGCCCAGAACTGCCTTTGATGCTCGATATAGATTGTAGGAGATACAGTAAGAGCATGAGCAATATGGCTTGACTTGAGGAAATCCACAATCTGATGAAATCCTGCAGCTTGCTTTGGCTTTTGTAGCATCGCGATCTCATTGTGCTCGTCGATGAATGCCATGGATGCCATTGATCTTAGTGAACAACGTGCCTGAAAGCTTCGAACTTGAGAGAGAAAGGGTTTAGAGCGCAAGTGAACAGTATACAAAGAGTCGTTATGAACTTTTAGGCGGGCAAAGGGCATTTATAGTATTCGGGTCATAAGCAGTATTAACCTAGAGCAGTATTAACTACTAGCAGTATTAACTGAAAGCAGTATTAACTACTAGCAGTATTAACTACTAGCAGTATTAACTACTAGCAGTATTAACTGAAAGCAGTATTAACTACTAGCCGTAGTAACTACTAGCAGTATTAACTACTAACAGTATTAACTGAGAGCAGTATTAACTGAAAGCAGTATTAACCACTAGCAGTATTAACTGAAAGCAGTATTAACCACTAGCAGTATTAACTGAAAGAAGTATTAACCACTAGCAGTATTAACTACTCTTACACTTTTTGACACCATCCTTTTTCTCTTACTACTTTGTTCATCCCCTGATCCTTTTCTTCTTGATCCTTCATGATCATTATTCTCTCTGGAGTATTTCTAACTTCAACCTTCTGCTGGATCAAAAGTAACATGTCCTTCATCAAATCTTTTAAAGAATTTGAAGGCAGTCCATGTTCCTTGTTATGTGCCAAGAGCAACCATTTTCTTCATTCCGAATGCTCTTCCTCTTGAGCTTTTGATTGCCCTGCACACTTGATAAATCAGTTAGTCTTGGAGGGAACCCAAACCAAAGTGGTCTTGGGTTGTCCTTTCTCATCAATATAATTTGTTAGTTTAGTCTGGATGAGTTGTTTAGGAATCTCATGACTGGAATACTTTGTCAAGATTATAGGTTTGGCTGCATTACTACTAGAAGCAGCACTAGCCTTGTTAGCAGCACTAACTTGGTTAGCAGTACTAATCAAGTTAGCAGCACTATTCTTGTTAGCAGTACTATCCGGGATAGCAGTACTAACAGGTTTCTTTGCAATTGGAACCCAAACTTGAACAAAGTTGTTTGCTTTCTTTGTCTTTAAATTACTCCTTGGCTTATTTGGAGCATTTTTCTTTGTATTAGCAAACTTGTTCTTAGCATGATACTTTTTAGGTGCTCTTTTCTCAGCCATTTGATTCCTTCTTTGATTCCTATAACCAAAGGAGTTTTGAGTTTGTCTTTGAAAATTAACTCTTTGGTTGATAGGATTGAAATAACAGTATTTGGCAACATGATTAAGCTTTCCACAGATAAAACAAGGTTTTGGTCTATTGATTTTACTCAGATCAACCCCTTGTTTTTGTGCCCACTGATTTTTCCAGTTTCTCTGATTTCCCCTTGGTTTATCATGTTTTTGGGGCTCAGATTTATTGCAAGAACACTGTTTACAAGGGACAGGATTCACAATTGTGGTTTGCTTATAATGGATCTTCTCAGACTTTCCCTCAGTCTTTTCTATGTCCTTAGACTTGATCCAAGCCTTTCCACATCCCTCATTGGTGATCATGTGATTTTCTAGAAGAATCTCACCACTCACAGTGTTCTTCTTACTCTTATCATTAGAGTTCTCTTCTTCAGAGTCTGTTTCAACCACCACTTTGTCTAATGGATCTACCTTAGTGGCTTCATCAGACAATTCCTTCCTATTCTTGGTCTCTAGCAAGTCTGATATAGGAGGGATGTAATTGTTGTGGTATGGTGGTGGTGTTGTGTTATAGCCTATTCCTCTTCTAAGTTTGTCATGGATTTGAGTTTGGAGCAAAGAGTCCATTGCTTTAGAAGCATTGGAAAATTTCTCAATATCCAGCTTGGCTTTCTCAAACTCACTCTTTATATTCTCATTCTCCTCTTTAGACTTTTTCAGCTGAAGTTCTAGGTCATTCTTCTCCCACTTCCAGTAATTTGTATCATAACAATGTTGAAGTTCATTGGCTTGGAAGACTTTGATCTGTTCCTCAAAACTCTCAACAATTTTTACATAGTCTTTTATTTCTTTCTCTAATCTTTTAAGGTCATCACTCATTGTCTGGTTGTGATCCCTGTACCTTTTAACAGTTTCCATACAAGTTTTAGAGCAAAGATTAGACATTACCTCTGTGGGGATTTCTGTGCTTGAAGAATCTGAAACTTTAGCCATTGATGTTTTCTGATTTCTAGGAAGAATGATGATTGCAGGTTTCTGAGAATACTTGCTCTGATACCACTTGTCAGGATCGAATTCTCAACAAGAAATAATTCTCAGAAACAATATCAAAGAAGTTTGCGGAATAACACTTTGATATTCACTAAAACAGTAAACCAAAACAGTATATAATCAACAACTTGTAAACTTGTATAGAATGCTTGAAGTTACAAGATTAAACAAACAACCTCAATATTGATGAACAGGCTCATCAATACGAATTTTACTTCTCTAGAATTAGGATCTATGCCTTGAGGTTGATTTTCTCTCTAGAACTAAAACATAGAATGAATGAATTAATCTTTTTCTTCTCTATTCTATCAAATCTGTACATATACTGAATAAAAAGATAATTACAATAAATAAAATATCTTCAGTATATCTTCCATGTATATCTCTAAGCTTCCATGTATTTCTTCAGATTATCCAGCTGTTATCCTTTCATGCGAATCATCATCATATAAGCAGTATTAATCATAAGCAGCATTAATACTCTGAGCAGTATTAACTCTAGCAGTACTAACCATGCTCAGCAGTATTAATTTCTTCAAGCAGCATTAACTTTGTATTAGCAGCATTAACTACTAAGCAGTACTAACCACTAGCAGTACTAACTAGCTAAGCAGTACTAACTTTGTTCAAGCAGCACTAACTTTGACTAGCAGTATTAATTCTACTAGCAGTAGTAACACTCAGCAGTATTAACTTTGCAGTCTTCTAGCAGTATTAATTCTGAACTAGCAGCATTAACCATACTTGATGAATTCTTCAGTTCCCAACATAAACAAGTTTGAAGATTTTGTTCTTCCAATCTATCTTCAATATCAACAATCTTACATTCTAACACTAATGGGGGAATGTACTTCTTAGTATCATAAGATACCGGAGATACATTTTCCTTATCAGTGTTAGCAAAAATATCCACAAAATCTGTTGATAATGAAGATTTATTGGAAGATTTGATATTTAAAAGATTTTGAAATTTTCTGGATTTCTTAGATTGATCAGGAAAATACTTTGCATTTTCAGAAGTGTAAACAAATGGCATTTCCATCCTCTTATTTTTCATTCTTTTCACATTTTCTTCTTCCAAAATTTGTTTCTCAGTTGTCCAAAAGAATTTAAACTGAGGAGCATATCTTGCAAGAGTAAAGTAATCATATTCATATAAAGTAGGAACTTCATTTTTAGCATGATTTAAAAAAAGCGGGTTTTCAAAACCAAGTCCCCACTTTTCTTTTATAGCTTCTTCACTCCTTGGTTTATTCATGTAAATGGTTTGCTCAGACTATTCTCTTTTATACAATTTCCTTTCTAAAACGATTATCTTATCAGAAAGGATTTTATTTGAAGAAGTCAGTTTAGTCAACGAATCACGATAAGTCTGATTTGAAATTTCTAACTCGACCAACTGCTTATTAAATTTCTCTTTTGTGTCAATTAAAATTGACTTTTCATCATTTAAAGAAATTTGCAGTTTTTCGATTAAATCAGACTTTTCTTGACTTTTAAACTTTTCTGAAACGAACTTTGATCGCAAATCATGCAAAGCAGTGATAAAAACATTCATTTGAGTTAAAAAGAAATTATAGTTAAACTCAGATATTACCACAAAACCATCAGATGAGGTATCTTCTTCCTCATCATCGGATTTGTCATCACCTATAAAGCACATAGCCGCAGTTTCTTCATTCTCAGCCTCGTTGTCCGAATGATCCAACCAGTATTCTTCTTCGGCCAACAGGATGGTTCCACTTTCTTTCTTTTCAGCAAGAGCCAACTTCTTTCGGTAAAAAGCAGCATCCTTTACCACTTTGACTCTACAGTCCTTAACCATATGTCCAGGCTTCCCACAGTTAAAACAGTTAACCACCTTTTTCTCATCCTTCTTCTGTTCAACCAACTTAGCTGGTTCATACTTTGGAGTGTATGTCTTTGAAGGAGCACCAGGTTCTATTTTTTTAGAACCAGAAGTAAACCTCAAGTTGTTTGAACCAGATTTGTGCTTGAATCTATTTTGATAGTGCTGAGTCAAAAGTATCATGGCCTTCTCTAGAGCTTCGCCATCATCATCCGTTGATCCATCATAAGTTGTTTCAGTCAAAGCTTGCTCAGCCAGTTGGCTAGCTAAAAGAGCAATAGGATCTACTGATAGAGGCTTGTTCTTCTTATCCAGTTTCGCCTTCTTCTCCATTACCATAGATTCATCTGTCATCAAGATTTCGTATAACTCCTGAATTGGCATGGTTGAGATTCTGACATCGTTTCTCATTCTGTGGCATGACTTGTTCCACTCAGGTTGTAAAGCATTCAGAAACTTCAAGTTAGCCTCCAACTTAGTCTTGGTAACTTTAATCTTGTAGAGATCATTGATAACAGCCCAGAATCGATCAAAAACATTTTTCAAACTTTCCCCATCCTTGGCCTTGAACTTTTCAAAGTTGTTCATGTACCTGGTCTGTCGTAACTGAGTAGACATTGCAGTACCAAGCATAATCTTCTCAAGTTGTGTCCACATCATCATTGGGTTATGTTTGAAGCAATCGATTCTGTTATAGATGGAGTTGGGAAGAGCAAGGATTAGATTTGATTTGGCCTGGCTATCAGCTTGATGTCGTAACATCTCATCAGCATCATATTCCCTTAAAGCTTTCTCAACAAAGGTAGCAACAGAAGTTGTTGTAGCTGGAACAACTTTCCTTGGTATTTCCATAGGACCCTGAGTCAGTGATTTCATCATGTTCTCCCCATTCGGTTGCCTTTCAATAAAGTTGATGAATCGATCCTGCCACTGTTCGAATTCATTCTCATTGATGAGAACTGGTGGACGAGTATCAGACCCCAAAGACATCATAAGGTCATTCTTGTAGATTTGTGCTTGCAAAGACATCTTGAAAAAAAACAGAAAATTTAGAAAATTTTCTAAGTATGAGAGACCCGCAAACTAGAGGTTTGCGTTTGTAATGAGGAGCGCAAAGAAGGTCTTGCGTTTGTAGAGGGGAACGCAAACTGAGATTTGCGTTTGCTTCGTGAAACGCAAAGTGTTACTTTGCGGGTTGAGACTTTGCGGGTGATGCACTAAGACTTTTCGCTTCAAGAGAGAAACGCGAAATCTCTTTGCGTTTACAGAGTGAAACGCAAACTTGACACTTGAAACTTTGCGTTCCCAATGTGAACCGCAATCCTGAAAAATTCACTAAAACACGTGTTAGAAACGCAAAATATATGAATGAAAGAATGAGGCGCAAAGCATATGAATCACACGCAAACTCATATGAATGAAACGCAAACTAACATGAATGAAGCGCAAACTAATATGAATGAGTCGCAAACTTCATAAACTCAATCAATTCACGCAAGATCAACTACAACTTTGAAAATTAACCTAGAAAAGCATACACTGAACTTCGAAAACTTCTTTTTAACAAATTTTAATCAATAAAATCGATTAAAATCAACAAAATCACAAAATTTGACAAAGAACAGAAAGAGAACGGTGTTTTTCCAGAAAATACAAGATCTGCAAATTGATTATCTAAACAAGATTTTTATGCGAAACACAAAGAAGCAATTATGATAGATTAGTAAAAACGAATCAATTAAGTCCAATTTCAACACAAATTGTTCAAAAACTTGTCCAAATTTGATGAAGAAGCAAAAAACGAGATTTTCTTGAAAAATCAAGAAAATCGATCGAGTTTTCTGCTTCAATTCACAAATCCAGAAACTAAATCACTAATCTCTCAATCCTCTCAAGATTCAGTATGCTCTGATACCAATTGAGAGTCCAATATCACTGGTTCTTTAGAGAGAGAAAGTAGAGAGAGAAAGTATGAAGCGCAAAGTTTTAAATTGATGTATTGAAAGTGATTGCCAAAGTTTCAAAACAAAGGCTCTAAGGGGACTTAAATACCCCTAGCCTTTACAATACAGAAATGAACATTAAGCACAGTAAAAGCTAGAAAATAAATATAATGATTACTATAAAAACAGATCTAACACATATTCATCGAGAACACAATACAATCAACTAATTTCGATCTAAAACACAAATCTATACAAATCGACTCGATTACAGTGTTTAGAACTCGTGAACAAAAACTTCAACAAAATCCAAAATTACAAGAAAATTACAGTGCAATTTACAAATCAAATCATACAAACATGATCGATTATACTATATGAACAAACTCTGATCGATTTCAACACCTAATTTGCACTAAAACTCAAAATTCGATTTGAACTTCGATGAACAGTGACGATGAACAGTAACAACAAACTTTTCTTGATTTCTTTATTTGATTTCGATTTGGATCTGCTCTGATACCAATTGATATTCCCTAGATTCTAGTTTCTAATCACAAACAATTAATCAACAAACAAGTTTCAAACAATTACCTGTTTTGATTCAATCTCAATTCAACAATTACAATCTTTTCTCTCTAGAACTCTCTCTCTCTTTTTCTACAATTCTCTCTCAAACATATTCTCTCTCTCTACAAGATACTCAGTTCGTTACATCTACTAAAAACAGAAAATACAAAGCTATTTATACCTACAAGAATTAAAAGGAAAAACAAATACAAATACAATAAACTTTGACTTTGATTACAAATAGACTTTGACTTTAATGAAAGTTGACTTTATCAGCTTTGACTTTCTTGAACTTTGACCTTCAATCTTCTTGATCTTGTATCCAACAGATTTATGCTCTAACATAAACAAACTATCAATTTCTTTGATACCCTAACCATTTCACGTTCATATCTTATGATATTTGATCTGATTGATACATTGTCAGATTCTCAAAACAATTCTCTTGATTTCATTTCATTCATTCAATTTCATTGTTTTGAGAGATCTTCAAAGTTCAAATGCTCAATTATCATTCATATCTTTTGATGAGCATACATTTTGACAATGTTATCATTTTTGTGCTTAAATGTTCAAGATAAATTGTTGAGCAACCATTCTTTTTAGGTCTTACATGGTTTTTCGATGATTGAATGGAAGCCCTGGGGAGTGAACATCACAAAAGCTCCTTTCCAATGTACATTTGTTGTACAAAGTGGCTTCGTGCTACTTACAGACATTCTAACCGTATCATTTGTTGATTCAGGGTTACAACGTTTATTATATCTGAATTTGAAAAGATTCGGGTATACACTCATGTATTGACGAATACTCAGATCAAAGAGCGGAGATTGTCAAATTATTATAAAAGGCGAAGATTGTTAGTTTTTCACAAAGGGGGATATTCATATTCAGAGAAAGTGATGAAATTGAAGAAGTTTTGATGATCATGATGCTCATAATCATCAAAAAGGGGGAGATATTTTAAAGATTTCAATTTCAAAGCATAAAAGGAAGAGATTTTCTGAAGAAAAAGGAAAGATACTTTCTGGAATTTCAAATTCAAGACAGATGAAAGTCAATAACTTCTGAAGATTTTGTTTCAAAGACAAATCAAGATGATTTGAGAAAGTTGGTTTTCCGAAAACTGATCAGAGATAGCAGAGATGAAGATACATGTTTTGAAAGATTCCTCAAATTTCAAAGAAGCTTCAAAGTTTTTTAAATTCAAGTTCAAGACTTGATGACTTTTCAAAGCGAAAGAGAATGACTTTTCAAAGTGATTGCTAAAGACTTTTCAAGATTCTTCAAAGCATCAGAGATTGAAGATTGCCAAAGTTTCAAAGTTTAAATATGTCAGAGTCAAAATTTGAAGAATGAAGCGCTGAAGACGATTGTCAAATTTTTGTTAAATCTTGAATACAAAATGGGAGAATGTTAGTGTATAAATTGTATCCAAGATTTAATGTGAAAAGTCAAGGTCTTGTAAAGTCAAAGTATGTATGGTCAAAGTCTAGAAAAGTCAACATTTGTGTCATGTGGTTTTAAAGCTTTGTGAGTGTTTGTAAGGGTGATGGTATATAAGAGTTTAGTATCTTGAGAGTTCTTTGTAAGACTTGTAATTGTCATATATTGAAATAATACGACTTGTGATTTCTCTCTCTACTCTCTTACTAGAACTTTAATTGTCAAATTCGTGTTATTGATTGAATTGTGCTTGAATACTGGGAAATTACATTTTCACGAAATAATTGGTTTAGGTACCCATTTATATATGGGCCCTACAGTGTTAGCACAAGTAGATTTTGGCATCCATTTAAAATTGGACCCTTTTGCTTTTTGAAAAACAGTTGAACCATATGAATGATAAGAATATACATGATATGTGCCAAACCAATCATTAGAATGTTGTCGAGAAGCAAAATCATTTCGTCGATTATTAGAAAACTTTCTAGCATACGGAGATAATTGGAATAATTGCTTTATTGAATACTTCTTGTAAGGAGTTACAAGTTTTTGTTTATTGAAAGCAACATTCTCAATTACATCAGAAGTACTATCAGTATTTCTATTACAAGAAAAATTAGGTAATGATTTCTCCTTCTCGTCAACCTTCTTCTTTGGTAGCCAAGTTGATTTAACTCCATTCTTTTTCTTCCTCATATCTGAAACTTTTAAAAGTTTAAAATTAGAACTGTGAGAATCAAGAGATTGCTTCTTCTTTGGCTTACCAGTGGTGGTCGGTTTCTGTGAATGCCCAGATTTCTTCTTCTTACTTTTGACAACTTTGGTTTTCACAGGAACTGTTTTATCAACTTTCGTTGATGTTTCACCTTTTTCGTACACACTTGGTAATCCAAAAGAATTTATGACAAATTTTGAATGATCAGGAAGTTTAGCATTAAAATCAAATTGAGCAACACAGTCATCTAAAACACCATCAGAGTTTAAGAAATCAAACTCATCATCAAATAAACCAGACATATCATCAGATTTTGAAGCCTTGGATGATTTAGAAAAATTAGTATATTTAAACACAGTAGAAAATACAGTTTGTTCAAGATCAATAAAAATCCTTTCTTCTGCTAGAGTTTTCTCGAGTTTAGAAATTTTACTTTCCAAAACGAGAGGAGGGACGTAAAGCTTACCTTCGATAGGCTTAGCCTCCATTTCTTTTAAAGAATAACTCTCAAAATAATCATTTGAAAGAAATTTTTATTTATCAGAACTATAACTATTATTCAACCTCTCATATCGAAATGGAAGTTGAACTTTAGTTGTGTTCTTTCTTTTCTCGTTTACCTTGGCTTCATCCTCTTCAGATAGTTTAGTCCACTCAACTTGAAGTTCAGGGTATTGTGGTGCCAGTTTTAAAAATCCAAAATCATAAAGCGCAGGCACTTCTGATATACCCTTTTTGAGATAGTGTGGATTCTCATAACCGAGTCCCGAACAATCTTTGTTCTCTTTGGGTTTGTTTAGATGAATGGTTTGTTCAGTTTGACCCAAAGTGTATAATTTCCATTCCAAAACATTCACTTTTTCAAGTAAAGATTTTTTTTTCTTCTGAAAGCGAAGAATACATTTTAGTAATCTCTTTTGATTCAAACTCACACAGTTTATATTTTGAAACAGTTTCAGATAATTCATTATGAAGTATAGTCTTCTCTTTTGCACTAGTATCAATGTTTTTATGTAAAGCTTCAATCAATACGTTCTTATCAGCAAGATCCTTGCTAAGTTTCAGTATTGACTGTTTGTTTTCTTTCATGATACCTTTCTCGCGTTCATGTTTAGACTTTACTTCTTGGAGTTCAACCATCATGGCTTGCATGGCATTAAGAAAATCAGATTGAGACATATCACATACCTCTTCGTTGTCTTCATCATCTGACTCAACTTCATCTTCACCTTCATCCACTGTCTTTCCCATGAGGCAAATATGAGTTGTCTCTTCTTTCTCAACTTCTTCATCTGAATGGTCGAGCCAGAACTCGTCCTCCGCCATTAATGCCTTGCCAGCCTCTTGTTGCTTTGCCAAGAGCATTTTGTTCTTGTAATACTCAGAGTTTTTGACTTTCGGCTTTCGGCAATCTTTTGCAAAATGTCCGATTTTGCCACAGTTGTAGCACTTTGTCAGTTTTGGCTGCTTCTTTTCTTCAGCTCTATACTTTTTCTCTTCTGGCCTCTTTTCCTCTAATCTCTTTCCTTCAATTATTTCCTTGTGATCATAATTCCTTGAACCAAATGAATATCTCTGACTGTTTGAGCTAGGCTTTTTGTAGAACTTCTTTTGAAAAGCCTTGGTCAACATAAGCATAGCTTGCTTCAGGTTCTCACAGTCGTCAGAGTCAGAGTCAGAGTTATCCTCACTTTCAGCCTCTTCTGATTCAGAAACTATCACCTTTTTCTTCTTCTTCAAACTTACAGACTTCTTTTTTACAACTAGAGCAATTGGATCAGCAACTGTCTTATCAGCCTTTTTCTTCTCTTCTTTAATCTCATCTACTTCCTCTTCATTCTGCTTTAAGGTTTCATAGACTTCGTGGAGTGGGATTTCATCCAGATCTTTCATCTGCTTCATCTGTCTAGTGAACCTTTTCCATTCTGGTTGGAGGATACTGAGAAACTTGACATTCAGCTCAATTTGTGACTTCTTAACTTTGTTCTTGCTTAATTCATTCAGCAAGGTCACAAATCTATCATAAGTGGTTTCCAGACATTCTCCTTCTTTGGCTTTAAATTCCTCATAGTTGTTGAGGCAGTTAGAGATCTTAATCTGGTTGCCAATCTTCTATCCTAGCATCATTTTCTCCATGTGATCCCACATTTGCTTTCCGGTAGCATTGTAGCTATCAATCTTGACATATATATCGTTTGGTATGCCTTGAAGAATGAATGATCTTGCCAATCTATCAGCTTTTACTCTCATTCTTTGCTCTTCTGTGTATTCTTCAGGTGGAAGTGGGTACTCTCTCTGCTCATTTCCAACAGTACGAGTCTTTGTTGGAATTTCCATAACACCTTCCTCCAATGACTTTCTGATATAAGCTCCCAAGTCATTTCTGTCAATGAAATCCAAGAATCGATCTTTCCATTGTTCATACTCTCCCTTGAAGAGTATTAGTGGTTTAACATCGGTTCCGATAGCAAGTGCTTTTGTGGAAGTCATCTTTGATCTACACTGCTTTTATGATCGTCAAAATTCAGATAATAAAGTTGGATCTAGTGATGTGCGAGTTTCAGCTTCCCGCACGACACTATTAGTGAGTTCTTGGACTTTGCGCAGAACACTTCTCTTAGATGCTTTGCGAGTTCTTGAGCTTGCGAGTTCTTCACTAGCGCGAAACTCAGATCTAGCGAGTTCTTCACTTGACGACCGAAAACTTCATTTTTCCACTTGAATTCGGCTCAAAACTTCTTCAATTGGCTCGAAAATTTGCAGACTTGCTCAAAAATCCATCTCGAACAGTTTATGATCAATCAATTTACAATTAAAATCACTGACTATTACAATTTGATTCTAAACACAGTCCGCTAAAACTTTCAAACTACAACTTTACAAAAATCCAAATTCAGATCAAACTACTGAAATTTCTACAATGAAATCCAAACAAAACTTATTCTATACTCTAAAACGATCACAAAGATACAAAAATCAAATCCAAAACATCACTGTTAGGGCATAAATTTGTTGGATACAAGATCAAGAATACTGAAGGTCAAAGTTCAGAAAGTCAAAGCTGCTAAAGTCAAATCTCATTCAAAGTCAAAGTCTATTTGTAATAAGTCAATGTATTTTGTATTTTTTTTATTTTCCTTGTATTAGATATTAGTATAAATAGTTTCCTTTCTTTGTAATATCTAATATACGAATTAGAGAGAATTCAGTTGTATCAGAGAGAGAAAGAGAGTTCGTTAGAGAGAGAGATTTGTAGAGAGAGAGTTCTAGAGAGAGAAAGTGTAATCTTGTGAAATTCAAAGTAATCAAACAGGTAATTCATTGTGTTTAATCTTGTTTGTTTGATTGTTATTGAATAGAAACTAGAATCTGGAACACACAATTGGTATCAGAGCAGATCCAAATCGAAATTTCAAGAAAAGTCAGAATGTTCGTATCTGTGTTCTTCAAGTCCAGATTTGATTTTTGAGTTTTAGTGAGTTTTTGGAGTTGTAATCGATTAAGTGTTGTTAGGAAAGTGAATTCGATCGAGTTTGTATAGAAAGATTTGTCAATTGCACTGTAATCAATTCGAATTTTCAAATTTTTGTGGTTTTTGTGTTCACGAGTTCTTGACACTGTATCTGATTCAAATTTGTAATTTTTGTATATTTGATTGAAAATTAGTCATAGTTTTGTGTTCGAGTTGTATAGAAGATCAAATTGTTGAAGTTTCTAGTTAGATTTCTAGGCTTAAATGAGTTGTTGGTACGATTTAGTTCGATTTTAGAGGTTTGCGGGTTGTTCTTCAGGTTTGCGTTTGATTCATAGAGGTTTGCGGGTCATTCATCAAGATATGTACAAGTTCTTTAGAGGTTTGCGGGTCATTCAAAGTCTGCGGGTGTATTCAACAAGACACGCAAAGTGAGATTTGCGTTTCTTCGAGAATCGAGAAGCTAAGTTTTGCGGGCTTAATGACAAACGCGAAGTAGAAGGATTTGAGTTCAGAAGACAAAATCGTGGTTTGGATTTGTAACTAGACACGCAAAGCTTATCTTGCGGGTGTAACTAGACACGCAAAGCTTATCTTGCGGGTGTAACTTGACACGCAAAGTGTGTCTTGCGTTTGCAATGTGAAACGCAAAGTTGACAAAAGCAAAGGATTTCTAGAAACGCAAAGTTGAGTTCACAGATGTGGTGGTTTGCGTTTCCTTCTTGAACCGCAAAGTGGTGGTTTGCGTTTCCTTCTTGAACCGCAAAGTGGTGGTTTGCGTTTCCCATATGAACCGCAAAGTATAGGTTTGCGTTCCCCGTATGACACGCAAAGTCAAGATTTGCGTTTCCCACTTGAAGCGCAAAGTGTGGAGGACTTAGACAAATTTTTCAAAACTATAATATGCCCATTAATAGTGAAATTTTTTTCTCTAGGGGCGCTGCCCCTCAACCCCGCAAGGGCGTTCCCCCTTGACCCCACCCGCTAACCGGGTAGCGGGACCCCCGTGCTAAGTCTGCGAAGGGGGACATACTTCTGGTTGTGATCAAAATATCTGATTTTATATTTCAAGTTTTTTGTATTTTCTTGATTGTTTCATTTGGACTAACGATCAGTTCTAGTTTCTTATTGATATATTTTTCAAAGAGGTTTAAACAAGATGACATCCAAAGATGAACTTTCGATTGGTACTGATGTTAAGCCTCCAGTTCTATTCAAAGGCGAGTATGAACAATGGAAGGACAGATTCTTGGATTTCATAGATCGGCATTCAAATGGAGAGAATATTCTTCTGTCTATCACTGAAGGTCCAATGGCTCCAATAACAGTTCAAGTACCTGATGTTGATTCTTCTGATTGTGAAGATGGGACTGAGGAAAGAGAGCAAAAGATGAAAACAGTGACAGTGGATATTTCTCAATATTCTGAAGATCAGAAAAGCCGATACAAAGCAGATAAACAAGCGAGATCATTACTTCTTCAAAGCATTCCAAACGAGATCTACATCAAGATTGATAGCTATAAAGCCAATGCTAAGAAGATGTGGGATCAGTTGCAAAAGATGATGATGGGATCCAAGGTTGGAAATCAAATGAAAGTGGCAAACTGCATCAATAGTTATGAGGAATTCAAAGCTAAGGAGAATGAGAGTTTGGAAGATACATATGAGAGGTTTGTATTGCTTCTGAATGAGCTGACAAAGAATAAAGTCAAAAAGAAGCAGTTGGAAAACAATGTCAAATTTCTGAGTATCCTACGTCCGGAATGGAAAAAGCATACAAGAAGGATGAAACAGATGAAGGATTTGAATGAAATACCACTACATGAGGTATTTGAGACCTTGAGGCAGAATGAGGAAGAGGTTGAAGAGAAAAGAGCTGAGAAGAAGAAGGCAGCACAAGTTCCTGATCCTATTGCCTTAGTAGCTGGAGAGAAGAAGAAAGAAAAGAAAGAAAAGAAAGAAAAGAAAAAGAAGATAGTTCTTACCAGTTCTGAGTCAGATTCAGTTACAGATAGTGATGATGGCGAAAGTCTGAAACAAGCCATGATATTGCTGACCCGTACATTCCAGAAGAAATTTTACAAGAAGCCGGGATCAAATTCTCAAAGGTATTCTTCATCTAGTTCAAAGAATCATGACCATCGACAGAAAGTGGAAGGAAAGAGGTATGAAGAGGATAGATATGTGGAGAAGAAACTGGATGAGAAGAAGAAGTTCATGAATGACTACACAGTTGCCGAGAAGCCAGCAACAGATTTCATCAAATGCTACAATTGCGGCAAGATGGGTCATTTTGCAAAAGATTGTCGAAAGCCGAAAGTTCGCAACTCTCAGTACTATCAGAACAAGTTGCTTTTGTCAAGACAGCAAGAAGCGGGTGTCGCTCTAATGGCTGAAGATAAGTTTTGGCTGGACTACTCAGAAGGAGAAGAAGAAGTGAAAGAAGAAACAGCTCATATCTTTCTCATGGGCAAAGAAGTAAATGATGACGATTCAGATGATGAAGCAGTTAATGAGGTATTATACTTATCTGAAAAAGATTTTATTACCAAAATGGAAACCATGGTGGTTGATCTACAAAATTTACAAAATAATCTGAAAAAGGAAAAAGAAAAAGTTGCTAAAAAGAACAAGAAGATCTTTGAGCTTAATACGTCTGTTATTTCAAACAAAGATCTGATTGATTCTTTACGCAAGTCTGATTTTGATTCTAAATCTCAAGTAGATTGTTTTGAAAAGAGGATTTCTGAGTTTGAAGGTAAAGTGTCTAAATATGAGTTTGAAAAGACAGAATCTGCACTAACTGTTTATAAACTGCAGGTTGAAAACAAGAATTTGAATAAGAAGGTAAATGGTCTGGAAGCAAAACTTTATGCGAGAGGTCAAACAGATCAAACCATTTTTCTCAATGCACCAAATGAAGAGGCTGATGTTAAAGAGAAATGGGGACTTGGTTATGAAAACCCCCATTATCTTAAGAAAGCCATCAGAAAACAACCGGCACTTTATAACTATGATTTTCTTGCTTGTGTTGATAAACATACTCATTTAAAACCCAAATTTGTTACCAAATTGTCAGAAGAAGTTGAGGACCAAGAAACTGAAAATAGAAAGAATAAAAAGAAAATGCAACTATCGTTTAACTATGAAAAGTTAAATGATAGTTATCTTTCAAAAACACCAAAAGTTCTTTCAACTGACTATTTTGTTAGTTATTCCGCTTCTGAGATGAAGGCAAAACCTGCGATTGCAAAGGTTTATGTTCCTGCATCTATTCTTGAAAGCAAAATAGTCGAGCTTGAAAATGTTTTATCTGATGAAAAACTTTTGGTTGATATACAGCAAAATGTATTTTCTACAGTTATAAAGAACACTGTTTTTCAAAGTAAATCTACAAAGTGTTTTACAGTTTCTAAGGTATCTCAATCTTCATCTGATAATTCTGTTGACTTATTTGAGTCTGCAAATGATTTTTTAAATTCTGATGATGGGTGCATGGAAGAATTTGATATGTTTGATGTCAATTCTACACTTCCTGATCATTCTACTTGTCTTAAAAATAAAAGAGTGTTACCAAGTGATGTTCATATTATTGAATCATCAACTAACATTGGTGAATCAGTTTCTGTAACTGCTGATTACTATGCTCAAGGTAAGAAATATAAGAAACAGCGATTACAGAAACAGAAATACACTGGTACACGAAAGTATACTCAGTCTCGGAAATCTGCTTTTCCTAATAAATCTATATCTTATGTTTCAGATTTAAGGAAGAAAAAGTTGAAAGCTCAATCCGAATGGAGACCAAAACGGAAGGAGGATGAGATAGCCGGATCAGTTTCTGATAATTCTTTTACTAGTCAAGTTAGTAGTGATAATGATGTAATTGATCAATTTGCTTCAAATAAACAAAACCTTGTAACTTCTTACAAGAAATATTCAATAAAGCAATTGATTCAATTATCTCTTATTCCTACTACATTTTATTCTAATTATCGGAGAACTGATTTTGCTTATTCTCATAATTCTTCTGATTGGTATGGATCTTATCATGTTAATTCTTCAAGATCAAATGTTTTTCAAAGTTTTCAAAAGAACAGAGGGTCCATTTTCAAGTGGATACCAAAATCTTGTGCTAATCCGTTAGGGCCCGTTTTTAAATGGGTACCTAAAATTGTTATTGCCTGATTTCTCTTGCAGACCCGGCATATGTGGTACTTGGATAGTGGATGTTCCAAGTATATGACTGGGAAAAAAGCTTTATTGTCTAACTATATAGAGAAATTCAGTGGAAATGTCAGATTTGGAAACGATCAGCTTTCACCTATCTTAGGATATGGTGACATTATTCAAGACAACATAACGATCAGTAAAGTGAGTTATGTCGAAGGCTTGGGGCACAACTTGTTTAGAATTGGTCAATTCTGCGATAAAGGGTTAGAGGTCAACTTCAAATCTAAGAGTTGCTCGGTTCGTACTGAAGACGGTACAGAATTCTTAGGTGGACATCGAAAGACAAACCTCTATACCATCAATCTTTCCAAAGTACATATTGACAATCAAGTATGTTTGATGACAAAAGCTTCAACGCAACAACGCTGGCTCTGGCACAGACGTTTATCTCATTTGAACTTTCGTTATATCAACAAGCTGGTTCGTGGGAAATTGGTCAAAGGACTTCCTGAGCTAAAATATGAACGAGAACACTTATGCGCAGCATGTGAAAAGGGTAAGATGAAGAGAGCCGCACATAAACCGAAGCCTGAACCAAGATACTAGTTCTCCGTTAGAATTGTTACATATGGATTTGTGTGGTCCAATGAGAACTCAGAGTTTGGGACGAAAGAAATACGTGTTGGTCATTGTGGACGCTTACTCAAGATACACGTGGGTCAAATTTCTTCCATCAAAAGATGAGACGCCGGAAGTTCTCATTACTTTCTTAAAGACGACCCAGGTGAAAATGCAACGACAAGTCAAGTTTCTTCGAACGGACAACGGCACAGAGTTCAAAAACAAGATAGTTGAAGAATATCTTGAATCGATCGGGATATCACATCAGTACTCTGTTGCTCGTACGCCTGAACAAAATGGAGTAGTCGAAAGGCGAAATCAGACGCTAGTCGAGGACGCTCGGACTATGCTTAGCCAATCAGACTTACCTCTATTCTTGTGGGCAGAAGCTGTGTCGACTGCATGTCATACTCAAAATCGGTCTATGATACATCGACGTTTTCAGAAGACTCCATATGAGATGATCAACAACAGAACACCAACTATCAAATATTTTCACATATTTGGGTGTAAATGTTTTGTGCTTAATGACAGAGAGAGTCTGAATAAATTCAGTGCTAAGGCGGACGAAGGCATCTTTATCGGTTATTCTTCAACATCTGCAGCATATCGTGTTTATCTAAAGAAGTCAAAATCAGTTGTTGAGAGCGTTAATGTCACATTTAATGAAGATATGGCTTCTGATCAAATCAGTTCAGAACCCGTTATTACTGGAGTATTAGCTTCTGGGCAGATCAGTCCAGAACCTGTTTCTACAGCGACAAATTCGAATAACGCTTCTACTTCTACTTCACATTTAACTGATTTAGATTTGTTATTTGAATTCTTTTATGATGAGTTTCTAGGTTCTAATGTATCTAAATCTGCTGTGACTGACAGGTCTGAAGACACAACTTGTAATCATCCAGTCACTTCAGATGTCATAACTGAACAAGCATCCCCCGTTCAGTCTGAAACTCACATTCCTATTGTTACTCCTACAGTTGAAGATGCACAAGCAAATGTTGAGCCAGAAGTAACTGTTTCAGTTGGTTGTGATATATTGTCTACTCAACAGCCAGAATCTGCTGTTCCAACTGATATTTCTGCACGTGAGTCTTCAACTGCAAAACCCCCTCTTGTTATTCAAGCTGAAGAATCTGAAAGTGGATTTCTATATGATGATCATATTCAAATTTCATCTACTCCACTCCCTCATGAGCATCGCTGGACCAAAGAGCATCCATTACACCAAGTAATTGGAGATCTCAACAAGCCTGATCAAACTAGGTCAGCAACTCTTAACCAATGTATGCATGACTCATTCCTCAGTAAGATTGAGCCAACGCGAGTATCTGAGGCTCTTGCTGATTCGGACTGGGTATCTGCTATGCAAGAAGAGATCAATCAGTTTGAAGCCCTAAAGGTTTGGAGATTAGTTCCAAAACCAGAAGGTAAAACCGTGATAGGAACTAAATGGGTATTCAAGAATAAGAAGGATGAGGATGGTATCGTCATAAGAAACAAAGCTAGACTTGTTGCCAAAGGTTACCGGCAAGAGGAAGGCATAGATTATGATGAGACGTATGCTCCAGTAGCGCGTATAGAAGCAATCCGTATGTTTCTAGCCTACGCAGCTCATAAGAATTTCACAGTCTTTCAGATGGATGTGAAAACAGCCTTTCTGAATGGTATTCTTAAAGAGGAAGTGTACGTGTCTCAACCATAAGGGTTTGTCAATCCAGATAAGCCAGATCATGTCTATATCTTGGACAAAGCCCTCTATGGTTTAAAACAAGCCCCTCGAGCATGGTATGACGTTTTATCTAAATTCTTGGTCAAGTCCGGTTTTTCTAAAGGTAAGGTTGATACTACTTTATTCATCAAAAAGGAAAAAGCTGATATCATTCTTATTCAGATTTATGTTGATGATATAATATTTGGTTCTACAAATCCCAAATTTTGCAAAAACTTTTCTAACCTCATGGTGTCACGTTTTCAAATGAGTATGATGGGAGAGATGAATTTCTTTCTCGGATTACAAGTAAAACAGTTTTCTACGGGGATTTTCATTAACCAATCTAAGTACATTTTGGACATTCTTCGGAAGTACAAAATGGAAAATTGTAAACCAATTGGAACCCCGATGGCACCAAGTACTAAAATTAGCACTGATCCTTCGGGTAAAAGTGTTGATGTTAGGACTTATAGAGGTATGATAGGTTCATTAATGTATCTTACATCTAGTAGACCAGATATTATGTTTTCAACATGTTTATGTTCTAGATATCAGGCTGCTCCTAAAGAATCCCATTTGGCTGCTGTCAAACGGATTTTTAGATATCTGAAGGGGACTTCAGACCTTGGTCTGTGGTATCCTAAGGATACTGGGTTTCAACTGACTGCATATTCAGATGCAGATCATGCAGGTTGCATGTTGGACAGAAAGAGTACTTCAGGTCATGTTCAATTTCTTGGAGACAAGCTCGTTAGCTGGGCATCAAAGAAACAATTATGCGTTTCCACATCGACTGCTGAAGCAGAGTATGTAGCTGCTGCCAGTTGCTGTTCTCAAGTCTTGTGGATGCGAACACAGCTGCGAGACTATGGATTCAAGTTTGATAAAATTCCAATTTATTGTGACTCGAAGAGTGCAATCGCGATATCTGCTAATCCTGTCCAGCATACGAAAACCAAACACATTGATGTCAGGTATCATTTTATAAAAGATAATGTAGAAAAAGGAACAATTGAACTTTATTTTGTAAAAACAAATTATCAACTTGCAGATTTATTTACCAAACCCTTAGATGAAAAGAGATTTAATTTTCTTGTCTCTAAGCTTGGTATGTTAAATCTTAAAACGTAATCGGTTGTTACCTACTAAAGTTACGAATTGTTATTTTTCATCATTTTCTTTATTTTTATGTCTGAAGGATATCTGCACTTTAATTATTTGCTCATGATCTCAGGGGGAGTAAGAGAAGATTTTAGATGATCTACATTCATTTGAGGGGGAGCATAACTAATTTCTGCATTTTACTTAACTGACAAAATTTTTGTAATGCATGATTTTAGGGGGAGCTTATCAAAACGAGTAAGACTATGATTTCTGATTGCTTAAGATCAGAACTCGTTCTTTAATCGTTTTACTGTTTTTTATTTTTATTTTTGTTCGAATAAATTTTGTGAATAAATTTTTGACTAGACTTTGAGACTTATGCAGGATGAGAGAAGCTGACACGATCATATCTTAATGACTACAGCTGACTTTATGAGTATTAAGATTGAGCGGAAAGGTAAATTTCTTATCTTAATCTCAAATGTATCTGAAAGAAGGACAACTTTCAGATATAGAAAACATGTTCTTAAATGTTCAAACCACTTCTCGAATTTTAAACAGATTTTATAATTTGGAAGTGTGATTTTAAATGTTTTCATTTTATTTTTTTTTTGTGCTTCATTGATAAACAAACCGTGTGTTATCCAAAGATTAATACTTGTGTATTGTCTTTTCATATACTTTCAAGTATTCATACACACTGGTTTGATTTCTTGTTCAAATAGTTCTTACCATGTCTCATATTGAAACATACTTTTTTTTCGATGGTAAGACACCCCGCTTGTACTTCAAAGAATGTTGAGCGTCATTTCATTTCAAAACGTCATTTCATTTCAAAACATCATTTCATTTCAAAACGTCATTTCAAGAATGTCTATATCTTGGTTCATATAGACAATATCCATTATTCTTGACCTTAAGCTTTGATTGATATATCATTTCATTTCTGATCATTTTCATACAATGTCAGATTTTCAAACAAGTCTTTTGCATTCATGTTCATTCATTCAGTATACTTGTTTGAAAATATTTCAATGTCTAAAACTGCTCAAATTTTCATGATTATATTTTATGAGCATACATTTGTCTGACATTTGTATATGAGCTTTAACTGTTATAGTTAAATCATCTGAGCAACATTATGCTTTTATAGGAAATATGGGTTCTTTGTGCTAGGAATTATCTGAACTTCTATGGAATCACGTTAACCAGTGATTTCTACCCAAAAAGTTAATCCATAGAGATTGAGTGTGAGGAGTCAAAAAGAAATGAGTGAGGGTTGTGTGATGAGGTAAAATGGAAAAGAGAGTTTGGTTAGTAGTGCGCTTAATGATTAAAAGAAAGAGGGTGTGAGATCAGAGTAAAAGAATATCAAACTCTGCACCAACTACTTTCTGAGCAGGGCAGCCACATTACTAATGTTTCACATTTCTTCGTGAACGTTATTGAAACAGGCAACTAGCCCATGCCAACTCTTGAATAAACCCCACAAGCTACTCATTTTCTTCTCAAAAAGAAAATGTTTCACATTTTAAAGGGGACGCAGCACATAATATATCTGATTTTCATTTGGAAAATCTGGATATTGAAAAAGAAGGAAGTCTGCCCCACCTTCGCACTTCAATCATGCACATTGAGTCTGTGTTTATCTACTGTTGTCTCAGTGATTTACACAACTTTGAGCCTTATTAAAAAGCAATCATCATGCTTAATTCTTTCTACACATGCACGAACACACAAGGAATTTGTTTCTTTGTCATAACATTCATAGAAATTGCCTTTGTGGTATTTCGATGATTGGATGGAAGCCCTGGGGGAGTGAACATTAAAAAGCTCCTTTATATTGTGTATTCGTTACACACAGTGACTTTGTGTTACTGACAGGCATTTTAACTGATTCATCTGTTGATTCAGGAGTTACATGTTCTTAATTTCTCTGGATTTGAAAAGGTCTAGATGATTATCTTGGAGGATTGACAGAATCAGAGACTCAGTATGACAGATCAGAATGGTCAATGACATTTCTTGGAGAAAAGTTTTGATGATATAGATGCTCAAATCATCAAAAAGGGGGAGATGGTATGAAGAAATGTTAAAGATTTTCAAGATTGAGGGAGATGATTTTCTGAAATGTTCAAGGTAAAGATTTGAAGATTTGAAGAAGATCAAAGTATTTCTGAAAATTTGAGGAAATTTTCTTTGAAGATTATTTGCTAAAGCAAATTCGAGTTGATTCTGAAGATAATTTCTTTCCAAAGTCTGAGAGTATTATTGTGAAAGTTTTGGGGAGATTGTTAATCACTTGAAGACAGTTTTAGAAAGAATACCGTTAAAGAAAAGAGGAGATTGTACTGACAGAGCTTAAAAGTGAAGACTGAGTTGCTAGATCTTTCAACAGTGATCTTGAATCCAAAGGGGGAGATTGTTAGGGCATAAATTTGTTGGATACAAGATCAAGAATACTGAAGGTCAAAGTTGAGAAAGTCAAAGCTGCTAAAGTCAAATCTCATTCAAAGTCAAAGTCTATTTGTAATAAGTCAATGTATTTTGTATTTTTTTTTATTTTCCTTGTATTAGATATTAGTATAAATAGTTTCCTTTCTTTGTAATATGTAATATACGAATTAGAGAGAATTCAGTTGTATCAGAGAGAGAAAGAGAGTTCGTTAGAGAGAGAGATTTGTAGAGAGAGAGTTCTAGAGAGAGAAAGTGTAATCTTGTGAAATTCAAAGTAATCAAACAGGTAATTCATTGTGTTTAATCTTGTTTGTTTGATTGTTATTGAATAGACACTAGAATCTGGAACACACAATCACTAATTCGAAAAATTCACTACAAATCAGATGACTTGCGTGTTCTTGATAACTCGACCCATGATTCTTGAATTTGATCCAATATTTCTGAATTTCGTATGCTCTGATACCAATTGTTATTCCCAGATAACAATGCAATCACAAAATGACAATTAATTTCCAATTGAAACACTTTTATTAATCACAAGTCTTTCATTACAGAAGCTCTCAAATCTTTCTCTCTCTAACTTTGGAACTCATATGTCACTTATGATAAGATCTTCTAACTACAACACGCATAAAACACCTATTTATACAACAAATAAAACGTGCTAATTACTGTTCACGCACGCTACAGAACGCGCACACAACAGAAAAACAGAAATTACAACATTTGACTTCGACTTCTATTACACTAGACTTTGACTTTGATGCTGAGAGTTGACTTTAACTTTGACCTTCAGTCTTCAATCTTCTATGATCTTGTATCCAACATATATATGCTCTAACAATATTCTTCCTTTGAATTCGAGTTTGCTCATAATTAAAGAGAGTTCCATAAAGCACAGTAAGGGGAAGATGATCAAGATACTTGGTCGTCTTGATGCAAGTACAGATGTTCTCCCAAAAATCTGGGAGTTCATCCTTAAATTTGCACAGGACTTCCTCATTATCATATAATCTCCCTAGTAACTTGAGATCATTAATAAGATTGTTGAAACGGTTGTAGTATTCAGAAAGAGATTCTCCCTTTTTCATGGGAGAATAGTTCGTACTTGCGTACGAGAGAAATCTTTTTGCTTTTCTTTACTTCATCGGTAACCTCGTACAAAACACAGAGTTGACCACATCTCCTTGGCAGTAGAGAGGTTGACCAAGGAGTGATACACTTCATCGGGAAGAGAAAGAGCAACGATTGCTCGAACTCTAGAGTCAAGGCCTATGAGGCGCTTGTCTTCCTCAGTGTATTCTTTGGGCTTTTTGACAATATATCGCCCAGTGGCAGAATTTCTTTCCTCATCCGAAGAGTCATTGGAATCTTGAAACACAGTATCCTTGTCTTTGTCCTTTTCTTTTTCCTTGTCCTTGGAAGATTTTTGAAATCTGTCCCAGACTTTAGGAAAAATAGGACCATCACAAAGAACAGTAAGAAAGCGAGTGTCAACACCCTCTAGAAACAACATCATTCGACTTTTCCATAGGGAAAAGTTGTTTGGGTTGAATCTTGGAGGTTTGGCTATAGAGCCATTGTCAACAGGAAAAGGGTTTTGGGAAGAAGAATCAACTTTAGCATTGGACGGTGATGCCATTGCGGATCTGGTTTATTAGATTAAACCAACCACTCTGATACCACTTGTTAGTCCCAAGTAAGCAAAACAAGTATTGTAGAAAGGGGGGTTGAATACAATACACAAAATTTTCACTTAATTTAATTCTTTATAGATATGAAATATCAAGAATTACACTTAGTTTACAAAACGATTGTTGTGGAAAATAATAGTTAAAACTATCCTAACAATCTAGCACTTAGAAACTTTTTAATAACACAACTTTAAAGAACAAAAAACTATGAGAGAGAGAAAACTATCAACTTGCTTGAATGCACTTAGATTTTCTTGAGCTGAAAGCATGGTTTTCATGGAGAGATCATCAACCTTTATATACTACCCCCATGCATTAAATGCAAAGGACACTTGTCAAATTGTTAAGTGGAACCTTGAGATATCTTCAATAAATTATAAGATATTTGAAGTGACTTATCAAAATACAAAAGGTAACTTTTGTACTATGATAAGACAATATCCTAATAAAATATTCCTGGTACAAATCTTTTTGAGATCTTTTAAGAAGAAAGTCTCAATCAGATCAGAACTCAAGTGAATATCCTCTATGCAATGGAAGTTTCCATTCCTTTTGTCAGAAGAACATTGGGAATGAGGAAGTATAGTCAAATCGTGAAGATTTGCTATAATGGTATTACCGAGTAAGAGATAGTTGGTAAAGATGGTTTTCTACCGAAGGATCGGGAGAGGATGCCGATATAGGAGTAATCGGCAAAGATGTCCTCTGCCGAACATGGGAGGGATCGGCTGAGATTGTCTACCGAAGATGTTGCATACCTTCGGCAGATGTAGCTTGGTTCCTTAGAAGTTTTTCTTGATCCGCATCAGTAGACTTACTTCATGTTAAATTCGGTTGGTCTTTGATTCACTGATCTTTTAAAGCACAACTAAGCTATTACAAAGAACCATAAGATATCCTAAGTATGAAAGAGTACAACATTTTAGATATACAAATACAAGCCAAAAATGGGAGGTCATCTTCAAATCTTAGATGACCCAACAGTTTAGAATCAAATTGATGATATTATGTTTATATGTATAACCACACACCAAGTGTTCGGTTTAATGCCTAAGAGAATAGAGTTTCATGATTAGGCTTAGGATAATAACCATTGAGTTCTATTTTGATGTTTAGTAAGTTAATTTATAATTAGAACATGTTTAATTCAGTAAAAATCGAAGTTTGGATCATAAAAAGTGAATCGGGAAAAGTTCGGTAATTGGACGTTAGGATATATGTGCAGATCAACTTATTTAACAGTTCATAACTCACAAATCGTAAGTCCGAATGAGCTCAAATTTTATAGGTAGAACAAGATAAATGTATACTACAACTCTCATGAAGGGTCTCAAACACAGCTATGACTCTAAGTGGCTCACAATTTGGTGTTTTTGGGACTGATTACAGACATATGGGATATGTCCCTGTATTTTTGTAAAATTTCTATAAAATCGATGGATGATCCAAATGGGATGATTCTAATTCGGGTAGAACCATAATAAGTCATAGAACAACATTCATTTAGACTTTATAATATGTTTTATGCTCTAAGTAGGATAAAATGTTTGAAAAGTAAAGGTTTATAAGTTATCAAGTGCAGGCGGAATTGCACTTGACTATGTGTCGAGTGTTGTTTTGTTATGCGTATACGGTTGTCCATTATGAGATATAAGTTGTTTAAATACCATTATAACCTATATACATTATTAAAATAATTATGGTATAAGTTTTAAGTTATGCGAGTAATAATAATTCATGGTTTAAATAGGCAATTGAACGAGTTAAGCTTCGTAGTGAGTCTCGGTTGATCGTGTGATACATCTCAATTTGGTTAAAGTATGGATTTCATTTCTTTTGAATCGTGGGCAACTATTTGTTGTAGTTGATCCTTCCTAAAGGTGGTTCACCGCCTTGTGATTGATTAATTGAACGTGATCAACAAATGAGTAATTATACACACATACACATTGATTTTGGTTTATTGAATCAATTGCTTGAACCTTTTGACGTTTTATTAAAATGTGTCTCGTATGGAATTGTTTATAAAACTTGTGAAGTGTATTGACCTTGATTTGTATGAACGTCATTCGGGTAAGTGGCATATGTTTAGTTTTCGTTGTTTTTAGAACAACCTAATAAATTGGCACATTATTTGGGATGCCTTCTATGGCGGCTCTATAGTCATGGCGTTCTGCATGTGAACTCGGTCCACCAGGGTTAGGCCCAATAGCGGCTTCAGTGAACCCGACTCTGGGACTAGGCCAATTTTTTTGGCTCCAGGGCGGATGGATCGATCCTAGAACTTTTACCCACAGAACATCGTGGTTAAATTCATGGTGGATTCAGGTGTGTGTGCCCGCACGCCGACCCAATAGTTCGTGCGGTTTGGCCACCCCACGAACATAATAGGAATTGACGGACTTTATTGATATTACGTTTTGAAGTTAAAGTATGAACCGTTCTTGAGATTATTGTTTTTGATTATATTACAGAACGTTTCTTTTAAATTAAATGAACTATGAACTTGATTTTCATGAATTTTCTTCAATTGAATTTTTAAGTCTTCCGCTTTGTTATCGATGTGTTTATTGTTATTTTCGAATTTATATTATAATCCATTCACTGAGCCCTGTGCTTAGCCATGTTTTTGTTTTCTGACACGACAGGTTTGAAGTGATGCTCACGGGGACGGGATTTGAGATCGAGCGTGAAATTTTGGAGTTCTTAGACTCACCTTATCATATAACGCTCTAAGTTTATAAACACTTTTTGAAGTGTGATATTTGGGATTGTAATATATGTTTAGAGTTTATTAATAGTTGTGAATTAGTTGTGTATTTATGTTAAGTCCCGTTCATGACATCACCCGTTCCGGACCACGGGGACGGGGGATGTTACAAATGTGGGATCAGAGCATAGGTATCGACTTGAGATTAACTAGGTTTGACTGATTTTAGAATGGGTAGGCTAGAATTTAATTATATTTACTGATTTTCAATCCATAACTGTTTTAAATTCTGATCTTGATATTGTTCTATGTTAGAATGTCGAGACGTGGTCGTCCACGCAAATCCAGATCTCAACCTGAGGGTAACCCAAACCCCAACCCAGTGGGGGGTATAAATGAGCCAAATATTGTTGATGTGGTCCATCAGACCATGTCAAATATGATGCCTACATATCTTGAATAGGCCATCCAAGCTATGCGACAGACAGCACAAAATCTTTCTCCAAATACTGGAAATCCTGGATCTAGTTCGGGTAATCCAACGGGACAAATGCAAACATGGCTGGAGAGATTTAATAAACAGAAACCTCAATCTTTTTCAATGGCCGTAGATTCAGTAGACACCGAACATTGGATTCGGTATATCGAAAAGATATTCAATGTCTTGGATATCCCAGATCAGTACAGGGTCCGCTTGGATACTTATATGTTTGAGAAAGAAGCCAACAACGGGTGGAAGCTTGCGTCCAAACTGACCCATCTGTTAAAAACTTATCCTGGGATAATTTCAAACAGTTTTTCTTCCATCAATATTTTACGGTGGCAGATCGCGATGCTTATGTGCAAGAATACTTAATGATCCAGCAAGGCGAGGAAGAAACTGTTGATGACTACATGGCTCGTTTTCTTAAGTTTTCTCGTTTTGCAGGAAATACCGTAGGCACTCAAGCACAACAAGCCAACAAGTTTAAATGGACACTTAACTCGAAGTATAAGTACCATATCTTGAATCATCCTTTTGATACCGTTACTGAGGTGGCCGACGTAGTGAAGAATATTGATCGGTCACAACAACGGTTAGCTTCACGCATTGACAATAAGAGACGTGGACCTGAATCTTTCCAAAGCAACCCTCGTTTTGTAAAGTCAAAGTCGTGCATTGATCCACATAAAAGCTCAAGTCAATTCACGCCATGACTTCCGATGTTGTCTAGCAGTGGGATTCATAATATTTCTAGCCCAACTTTATATTTGTGATCGGTGCAATCTTCGACATCGGTCGGTTCCGTGTCTAAAGATGACTGGTTCGTATTTCAATTGTCGAGAGCAAGGGAATATGGAAAAAGATTGTCCTAAATCTCAGATTGCAACTAGCAAAGGAAAAGGAAAACAAACAACTACCAGTGGACGAGTCTTTGCATTACCTGGCGACAAATCTCAAGCGGGTATGATCTCAGGCCATGTTAACTTAATTGATTTATATGTTTATGCCTTGTTTGATATCAAGGCAACACACTCTGTTGTTTTTGAACAATTAGAATCCCGGTTAAAACCTTATGAGCAAACCACCGAATTTCCAGTAGTGATATCTACTCCTATGGGTGGTGTAATTTGTGTGTTAACTTGATTTTCGAACTATTTGTTATTTATTGGAGACCGCATGCGAGAGGTCACTCTTCTTCCAATGCATATGTCCCAGTTTCAATTAATATTAGGTATGGACTGGTTGTCACACCAATGGGCAACTTGTGATCCCAGAAATCAAGCAATAACAATCAATCATACACAAGAATATAACAATCAAAGAATCAAAGATGAGAGGAAAATGTGTTTGTCATATGTATCTTAGTCATACGCTTACAAAGATTACAAAACAAGCTTGAACACTAAAGCTTAGAACTTACAAACACAAAGAAACATAGACTTATATATGGGTCAAACAAGCCTTGACCTCATACAAAGTCAACAATACAAAAGATACTACTAACATTCTAATTGACTCAAAACTCTAGGTCTAACAATCTCCCCCTTTTTGATCAATTAGACTTACTTGAACTAGTCCATCTCCGCATGCTTGTCTTTTTCATCCCCTTGTATCCTTCAAACCTTTTATGGCCTGCCTGAATCTTAATCTGTCCTTGATAGCATCTATCACATTCTCTGTCCAGATTCTGTCCATCTGACGCCAATGATCATTTTCTGCTAACCTCTTCTTTTCACTTTCCTCATGTAACTCTTCCAACTTCTGTAACACATCTTCAAGAGTACCATCAGAGAATTTATGAATTTCAGCAGCTCTCATGAACCTCTTTTCCTTTTTGAAATCATTCTCATACACAACACCAAGTTCTGGCTTCCTTAGCACTTTGTAGAGTGGTGTCTCTTCAAGCAATGGATGTGTAAAGTCTGGCTTCAGAATATTGACTCTGTTCTGATTAGTCTCAATGCCTAGTTGAAAGTCATGAAGATAAGTATTGTAGATATGCCTTCGAATGAATCTTTTGATAGTATCAAGACCAAAAACAATCTCTGGATGTCTGATAGTTCTGTTCCTGAAATCATGATAAATGAACTCAATATCACTGAAATAAAGATTGGCATAATCAGCTTCATTGAATAAGTAAAACTTCAGATTCTTTCTTTGCACAGTGAATTCAGGATAGCAGATTTTCCCGAACTTCATCAAGGTTACTTTGATGACCTCCAGAATTTCAGACTTGATCTTAACATCTTTCCTTGTTTTATTCATAACCTGTAACATTCGAATGTAATCTTTCTGATACTCAGGAGTATTATCTTGAATTCCCAAAAGTTGAGCTTCATCCAACTTTCTGATGTAGCTAACAAAGATCTTAACTCCTTCCTCCAAATGTGGAACACGTAACATACGTCTAATCCTTTTAATCTCTTTCATGGACATCCCTTCTTCATCATATCCCGTATAAGGAATAGAACTTTTAGCTTGAGAACTTGAAGTTCCTGTTTCAGCTGGGAACTTTGGTACTATGGGAGTCTCTCTTTCAAACTCTTTCTGGACCAATGGACTATCAGGTTTTTTCTGGTACGACAACTCTTCTTCAACTTGAACATTAGAAGTACCGGTTTCCAGATTAACATTATGCTCAGCCTCAGAAGTTTGAGATACATTAGGATCAGAAGAGAATTCATGAAATGATGGAATAGTCTGAATAACGGAAGGTTCTGACATCTTCTCATGAATAGGACTTAGATGAAGTCCTTCAGGTGTACTCTGCTTAAACATAACATTCAGAGCATATGAGTCTCTATCTTCAAATAAGTTATCCAGAACACTTGCTTCATTCATAGGAATCTCTTCAGATCTGTTGACAATATCATATATACTTTCTCCTTCATTGTCATCTGAATCAAGATCAAAACAAATATCCTTCTGATCTTCCTCCTTCATCTTCCAGTACAGATCATACTTTGCATGCACTTGGTCAAGAGTATCATCATCCAGAACAATGAAAGCAGGTTGAGACACACCTGTAAACTCCATGATCTCTTCCATAGTTGCAACCTTAGGCTTTTTAACCCTAGGTTCAGCATCTTCCTTAGCATAATCACCAAATGCAACTGATTTTTCCTTAACCTTTCAACATCATCAGCTCCCCTTTCACCACCTTCATCAGATTCAGCTCTAGTTTCCATCAACACATCACCTCCAGAGCTTTCTACATCCTGTTTCCCTCTTATCTCCCCCTCATGATCATTATATGAATCATGATCATGCTTTCTAGTTGAAACAACTGCTTGGGCTTTGCATGTTGTTTGAACTACCTGTTTAAGATCAGATAGAGCAAACATGATATCAGGTTTAAAAGAATGAAACTCTGTGGCACTGACCAAATTTGTTGGGTTTACAGATTGTGGCGGTTGATTTTGTTGGTGGGATTGCAGAAGAGAAAAAAGATCTGCATCATGCTGAGAATCCGGAGCTTGAGATAACAACTTGGCTAACAACAATGATTTCAGCTCATCAATGGATAAATCAGCAGGCTCAGTGTTTGGCAATTTCTGACTTAGAATTTCAGGTTCTGGCTCAACAACTGGATGCTTTCCTTTCAAAAGCCTTTTTAGATCTCCAACCTCCTTTTCAACCTTCTCCATAATCCTGCTTTCAACAGCCTTTAAGGCGGCGTCGAATATTTCCTTTGACACAAAGTCTGGGTTAGTAACTCCGGTATCACTTAGATTAACCGTTTGCATGACAACTGATGAATCAATTGCATGGTCTGTATTCATCGGTGGCAAAGACGTGTCGATGACAGGACTTCCAACCGATCCTTGTATTCCGGATTATGGAGATACTACGGTTGTTCTGATCGGGTCACGAAGACTTCCGATGGTAGTTGTAAGAAAATGTGACCTAGGAATAACAATTGGCAATTCAAAGGGCACTAGACTCGATTGTGAACAAATTGAAGTCGAGAACCGGGGCAGGTGTTCTCTATTTTCAATACCTTGATTCTCCGAATGAGAACCCGGTAGACGTTATGTTATATCCCCGTGAGAACATGAAACTATTTCTTGTTGAGAAGAAATAGAGTGGATGGTCTGGGTGTGCGAGTGCATAAGTGGACTACTTATGTCTTGTGCATCTGTACGCAACACATGCGATAAAGCACTTGATGTGGTTGTTCTTTTGGATAGGTAGGTTCGGGTATACACACACTCACTCTCACCATGGTTCTTTTACTTCCCTTTCACTCTCTTTCTCAACATTTTCTACTTTATCTCCCTCGGTTCCCCTTATTTCACCAATTATTGCATCTAAAATAGAATCAACTTGACGTTGTTCTTCCACTTTCATGGCTGCAGTACCATAGAATGGTTCAAAGACATCTACATCACCAAGAATATCAGCTTGGGTCTCAACAAACTCAGCAGATTCATCATCAGCAATCTCAACAACTTTAGTATCAGCAACTAACTTAGCAGTTTCAACATGAGCATGAACATCATCACCTTGATCATCATTACCATCTTGATCATCATTATCTGATCCACCAACATAATCTGATTCAGTTTCTTCAACATCATCTTTTGAACTAGTAGCAGAAGGAATTTCACTTGATTCACTTTCATTGCCTGCCTCACCTTCAGATGCAAGATCCAGATCTTTTTCAGATTGAAGACTTTCATTGACAACCAGTGTCACTATACGTGGGGTAACAACTCGTGACCCTGATGTCTCCAGTATCTTTCTCTGACCCCCACCAGAACCCCTCTCGGATTTTTTCCTCTTCGCACCCCATTTCTGAACCCCCTCGGTTGTAGAAACCCTCACAGATTCCACTCTCCTATGGGTTGAGCCTGGGGTAGGGATGACCGGTTCTGATCTTCCCATAGACTCTCTATAGGCTGTCACACTCTCACATTCTGGATCTGCATAATCTAGAAGTGCTTCAGGCACAGGCATACTGAACGGAAACTCTTTCTTCTGCTTCATCAAGTACCTCATTTCACTGACAGGAGCATAAGGATGATTGATTCTGGTTGGTATGTTTTTGTTACTTGTTGGGAACTGAAGAATTCATCAAGTATGGTTAATGCTGTAGTTCAAAGTTACTACTGCTAGAAGACTTGAAGATTAATACTGCTGAGTGTTACTACTGCTAGTAGAACTAATACTGCTAGTCAAAGTTAGTGCTACTTGAACAAAGTTAGTACTGCTTAGCTAGTTAGTACTGCTAGTGGTTAGTACTGCTTAGTAGTTAATGCTGCTAGAAGAAATTTAATGCTGCTGAAGATTAATACTGCTTATATGATGAAGATTCGCATGAAAGGATATACATGGAAGCTTAGAGATATACATGGAAGATATACTGAAGATATGTTTATTTTTTTGTAATTATCTTTTTGTTTAGTATATGTATAGAAGATACAGAATAGTTTTATATAATTCATTCATTCTAAGTGTTAGTTCTAGAGAGAAAATCAACCTCAAGGCATAGATCCTAATTCTAGAGAAGTAGAATTCGTATTGGTGAGCCTGTTTATCAATATTGAGGTTGAGTGTGTAATCTTGTAACTTCAAAGCATTCAATACAAGTTTACAGTTTGTTATTCATATTTTCTGTATTGATTTACTATTTCATTGAATATCAAAGTGTTATTCCGCAAACTTCTTTGATATTGTTTCTGAGAATTAATTCTTGTTAAGAATTTGATCCTGACAAGTGGTATCAGAGCCAAACTCTCTCAGAAGCACTATCCATCATGGAAAATCTTACAGAATCAAGCAGTACTTTGGTCTCTAAGGTTCCAATGCTCAAACCCAGTGAGTTTGACATGTGGAAGATCAGAATTAGACAATATATTCTTCTCACTGACTTCTCAATGTGGGATATCATTGAGAATGGTCCTTCTGAAGCTGGAAGGATAGGAGCAGATGGGAAAAGACCTCCACCAAAGACAGATGGTGAGAGGAAGATCAGACAGACAGAGATGAAGGCCTTGAGCACTCTGCTCTTGGCCATCCCCAATGAATATCAGCATCAATTTTGCAACTGCACTGATGCTCAGATTCTCTGAAATGCTCTAGAGAAAAGATTTGCTGGAACTAAAAGCATCAAAAGAAATCAAAGAGATGTTCTAAAGCAGCAGTATGAGAACTTCACTTCCTCAAAGAATGAGTCTATGACTCAAACTTTTGATAGGTTCAACAAACTCATAGGTGAACTGGCTACTGTAGGAGTAAAGATGGAACAAGATGATATCAACAGAAAGTTCCTCAGATCTCTTGGGGATGAATGGACTATGTACACTGTCTCATATAGACAGAGTGACAATCTGGAAGAGAAAGAACTTGATGATCTATACAATGATCTAAGAGTTTTTGAAACTGAGGTAGAAACCAAGAAGAAGCCCTCTGGTTATATCCACAATGCTGCACTTCTCTCAGCATCCACTGATACTACTGATAACCCTGAAGCAGTTAGTACTGCCAGTGGAGTAAGTTCAGAAAAAGGCACTGAAACTATCTTTGAAGCCTTTTTGTCCAGTCATAGCAGCAATTCTTTGATTAATGATGATCTGGATCAAATTCACCCTGATGACCTGGAGGAGATGGATATTAAATGGCAGATGGCCATGTTATCAATGAGGGTGAAGAAGTTCATTAAAAGAACAGGAAGGAATAACTTCTCTCAAAGAAGAGAAGATGGAGCTGGTTTTGACAAGACCAAGGTGGAATGTTATAAGTGTCACTTGAAAGGACACTTTGCTAGAGAATGCAGGAGTGCTGTTCCAAACAACAACCACCAACAAGCTCAGAATGGAGGCTACAATCAAAACAAGAATCCTGCTCAAGCCCTTGTTTCTCAACAAGGCATGGGATTTGACTGGAGTGATCAAGCTGAGGAAGCCATTCAGAATCAAGCTCTTATGGCAGAAGTGTCTGATCTTCCCTCTGAGGTAATTTCTAATCTTTGTACTAAATCTTGTATTGACACTGTTACAAGATACAGGGATCACAATCAAAGTATGTGTGATGACCTCAAAAGATTAGAAAAGGACAGAAGAGATTATGTGTTGATAGTAGAGAGATTTGAAGAGCAAATCAAAGGCTTTCAAGCTAATGAACTTCAACACTCTTATGACACAAACTATTGGAAGTGGGAAAAGAATGAGTTAGAAACCAAACTGTCTAAGTCCTTAGAAGAGAATGATAGGCTGAAAGAGGAACTGTCAAAAGTTAAGCTGGACATAGAAAAGTTTTCTTATGCTTCAAAAGCAATGGATTCTATTCTAAAGGCTCAGATTCATGATAAGATGAAGCCTGGTATTGGATACAACAATACACCCCCTCCTTACAATAACAACTATATATCTCCTACATCAGACTTGTTAGAATCTAAGGAGAAAAAGAACTTGTCTGAAGAAGCTTTTAAGATAGATCCTTTGGATGAGGTGATAGTTAAGGATTTGACTGAGAAAGAAGCAAGTGTGAACAGGGATAATACTGTGAGTAAAAATATACCATTAGAAAACAATATTATCACCAATGAGGGATGTGGGAAAATCTGGGTCAAGTCCAAGGAGTTAGAGAAGACAAAAGGAAAGGATAACAAGGTCCATTACAAACAAACCACAGTTGTGAATCCTGGATCTTGTAAACAGTGTGATTGCAGTAAAGCCAAGAGCCTAAATTCTGGTCTAAAAAGAGGAAATCAAAGAAACTGGAATAATCAATGGGCTCAGAAACAAGGAGTTGATCTGAATAAAATCAATAGACCAAAACCTTGTTTCATATGTGGCAAGTTAAATCATTTGGCTAAGTATTGTTACTTTAACCCTATTAACCAACAGATGAACTTTCAAAGATTTGTGCAAAAATCTGTTGGTTATAAAAAGGCTGAAAAGAATCATGTGATAAAGAAACATGGTGAAAGGAAAAGCCCCATAAAGAAAAAGATTTTAAAAGAAAGTGTCAAAATATGGGTGCCTAGAAGCAATAAAACTGTTAGTACTGATGACAGGGTTAGAAGCACTAAAAATGTTAGTACTGCTAACATGGTTACTACTGCTACCTGTGTTAGTACTACTAAAAATATTAATGCTGCTAATACTGTTAGTACCTCTTCAAAGGTTAATACTGCCAACACAGTTACTGCTGCTAACACAGTTACTACTGCTAACAATGTTAGTACTGCTAAGCATGCAAATGCTGCTAAGGCAGTTAGTACTTCTAAAACCAGTATTGCTTCTAGCAAAAATATTTCTAAGCCTATTATTGTGACAAAATACTCCAAGCATGAAGAATCAAAGTTCAAAAATCTTGTTAAGAAGGAATGCAAGTATTTTGATGAGAAAGGGGTACCCAAGACCACTTTCGCTTGGGTTCCTAATTCATACTAACTGACCTATCTTATGTGCAGGGCAACCAACAGCTCAAGGGAAAGAGCATATGGCATGTTGATAGTGGTTGCTCTAGGCACATGACAGGCAACATGTCATGCCTTCAGGATTTCAAGCATATCAATGGAGGACATGTTGCATTTGGAGATAATCTTACTGGTGGTAAGATAAGTGGAAAAGGTAATGTCACCAAAGGTAAGATGACATTTGAGTATGTCTACTATGTTGATCAATTAAAGTACAACCTGTTAAGTGTATCACAGGTGTGTGACAAACAACATAGTATATTATTTACAAATACTGAGTGTATGATCCTTGCTCCAGGGTTCAAGGTAGTTGATGAAAGCATGATACTACTTAGAACTCCAACGAAGGACAATGTTTATTGTCTAGATATGGACAATGTTAATAGTGATTCATCCCTGAACTGTCTTGTTTCAAAAGCTTCTGTGGATGAATCCTCTCTTTGGCACAGAAGGATGTGTCATATGAATTTCAAGACTATGAACAAACTTGTTAAAAACAACCTTGTAAGAGGTTTACCTTCAAAAGTCTTTTCATGTGATGATCATTGTGTTGCTTGTCTTAAAGGCAAACAGCACAAAACTTCTCATAAGACCAAAGAGTTAAATTCTGTTTCTTCTTGTCTCCAGTTATTGCATATGGATCTGTTTGGTCCTACAAATGTTATGAGTATAGGCAAGAAATCTTACTGCTTAGTTATTGTTGATGATTACTCCAGATTTACTTGGGTATATTTTCTAAGGACTAAGGATGAGACAAGTGGACTTATCAAATCCTTTATTCTAAGAATTGAAAACCAAACTAATCAAAGAGTAAAAGTCATTAGATCAGATAATGGAACTGAGTTTAAAAATCATGATCTAAAAACCTTTTGTGAAGAGAAAGGTATTGAGAGGCAATATAGTGCTCCTAGGACTCCTCAACAGAATGGTGTTGCTGAAAGGAGAAATAGGACACTAATAGAGGCTGCTAGATCTCTGTTGGCTGATTCAAAATTGCCAATTACCTTCTGGGCTGAAGCAGTTAATACTGCTTGTTATGTCCAAAACAGAGTTCTAGTGGTCAAGCAAAAGAACAAGACCCCATATGAGCTTTTAAATAAAAGAAAACCTTTCATTGGTTTCTTCAAACCTTTTGGGTGTCCCTGTACAATTCTCAATACCAAATCTCACTTAGGTAAGTTTGATAGCAAAGCAAATGATGGATTTCTTGTTGGATATTCATCTCAGAGTAAGGCCTACAGAGTTTTTAACTCATCTTCTAGAATAATTGAAGAAAGTGACAATATCAAATGCAATGAGAACACACCAAATCCTATTGGGTCTGGACCTCAGTGGCTATTTGACATTGATTCACTAACTAACTCTTTTGGTTTCAGTAATGAGTATGCAGGTTCAGAAAGTGGAGGTTCAGGGATCACACAAGTTCAAGAAAGTATATCTAAATCTGTGATATTTCCCATACCCACAGTGAATTCTGTTGAAGACTGTGAAAAGGAATCATTATCATTTACTGGACCAAGTCAGAGTGAAGAAGAAACTAGAGATGAGGAGACTCAAGAAAATAAAGAATCAGAAGTGGCATCTGAAAACACTTCAGTTGAGTTGCATGACTCTAATCTAGAGGTTGGACTGAATGAAGAACCTAGTCATACCACCAGAGTTCAAAAGAATCATCCTCCACAGCTGGTAATAGGAGATATCTCTTCTCCTATGATGACTAGACATCAAAGCAGGATTCAAGAAATGCAAGATCAACAGCATACAGTGCTTACTTGTTTTCTATCCCAGCTTGAGCCTAAAAAGGCACATGATGCTATGAAAGAATCCAGCTGGATAGAAGCAATGCAAGAAGAACTGTTACAGTTCAAACTACAAGATGTATGGGATCTAGTAGACCTTCCTAAAGGTCACAGAACAATTGGCACAAAGTGGATTTTCAGAAACAAGAGAGATGAAAGAGGTATTGTCATAAGGAACAAAGCAAGGCTAGTGGCACAAGGATATACTCAAGAAGAGGGTATAGATTATGAAGAAGTTTTTGCACCTGTGGCTAGGATAGAAGCAATCAGACTATTCCTAGCCTATGCTTCTTACATGAACTTCAAAGTCTATCAAATGGATGTAAAAAGTGCTTTTCTCTATGGCTCAATTGAAGAAGAGGTATATGTCTGTCAACCACCAGGGTTTGAAAACCCAAGCTATCCAGACAGGGTATACAAATTGAAGAAAGCACTTTATGGACTACATCAAGCTCCAAGAGCATGGTATGACACTCTGTCATCCTATCTCTTGGAAAATGGCTTTGAAAGAGGAGTCATTGATAAGACTCTATTCATCAAGAGAAAGAAGAAGGATATCCTGTTGGTCCAAATCTATGTTGATGATATTATCTTTGGATCCACAAGAGAAAACATGTGCAAGGAGTTTGAGGATCTAATGCATCAAAGGTTCAAAATGAGTTCCATGGGGGAACTTACTTTCTTCCTTGGACTCCAAGTTCAACAGAAGTCAGATGGCATCTTCATCTGTCAATCCAAGTATGTGCAGGACATTCTAACCAAGTTTGGTTTCTCAGAGTCAAAACCTGCCAGCACACCTATGGAAACACACAAGCAAATAACAGCAGATCTTGAGGGGGAGGATATTGATGTGCATCATTATAGATCCATGATTGGCTCTCTCATGTATCTCACAGCATCAAGGCCAGATATAATGTTTCCAGTCTGTGTGTGTGCAAGATTCCAAGTTAGGCCAAAGCAATCTCACTATCAAGCTGTTAAGAGGATATTCAGATATCTCAAAGGGCAACCCAGATTGGGACTTTGGTATCCTCATGACTCATCCTTTGACCTACTTGCATACTCAGATAGTGATCTAGGTGGAGCAAACTTGGACAGAAAATCTACTTCTGGAGGATGTCAGTTTTTGGGTGCAAGATTAGTATCATGGCAGTGCAAGAAACAAACCACAGTATCCACATCTACAACAGAGGCAGAGTACATAGCAGCTGCAAGTTGCTGTTCTCAAGTCTTATGGATTCAGAATCAAATGTTGGATTATGGGGTAACCTTTCTACACACTCCAATTTTTATTGACAACATCAGTGCTATTAGCATTGTTAATAATCCAGTCAAGCACTCAAAGACAAAGCACATTGAAATCAGGTATCACTTCATAAGAGACTGTAATGAAAAGAAACTTATTCAAGTTGTAAAAGTTCACACTGATAATCAGTTTGCTGATCTATTCACTAAAGCCTTTGATGTGGGTAGATTCACTTTCTTGGTAACTAGTGTGGGAATGATCAACTCTGAATAAGCCCCTTCTCAAAAAGTGGTTCTATACTTGTATATTATTTCTTCTTGGTATTACTAATCTTCTTTTTCAGGATATGTATAGCAGTACTCAGTGTTTCGCAAGTTTAAAGGAGTAAGTTAGTTAATACTGCTAGTTAGTTAATACTGCTAGTTAGTTAATACTGCTAGTAGTTAATACTGCTAGTTAGTTAATACTGCTAGTTAGTTAATACTGCTAGTTAGTTAATACTGCTAGTAGTTAATACTGCTAGTTAGTTAATACTGCTAGTTAGTTAATACTGCTAGTCGTTAATACTGCTTTCAGTTAATACTGCTAGTTAGTTAATACTGCTAGTAGTTAATACTGCTTTCAGTTAATACTGCTAGTAGTTAATACTGCTTTCAGTTAATACTGCTAGGAGTTAATACTGCTTTCAGTTAATACTGCTAGTAGTTAATACTGCTCTAGGTTAATACTGCTTATGTTCCGAATACTATAAATACTCTTTGCCCGCCTAAAAGTTCATAACGACTCTTTGCATACTGTTCACTTGCGCTCTAAACCCTTTCTCTCTCAAGTTCGAAGTTTTCAGGCAAGCTTTTCACTAAGATCAATGGCATCCATGGCATTCATCGATGAACACAATGAGATCGCGATGCTACAAAAGCCAAAGCAAGCTGCAGGATTTCATCAGATTGTGGATTTCCTCACGTCAAGCCATATTGCTCATGCTCTTACTATATCACCTACAATCTATATTGAGCATCAAAGGCAGTTCTGGGCTAATGCCACCATTGTTGCTGAAAATGGTGTGCAAATGATCAAGACAAGGATCTGTGAAAAGCCACTAACAGTTACTGAAGAGGTTATTCGCATCAGTCTACGTCTAGACGATGCCTCTGGTATAACTTCTATCCCAAACGATGAACTGTTTTCCAATCTTACAAGAATGGGGTATGGAGGCCCATTGGGTGTTTTCAAATTCTCTAAAGCCAAATTTTCACCCCAATGGCGTTTCTTTGTCCATACTCTCATGCACTGTATCTCCAAAAAGACTACTGGATGGAGTGAGTTCAGCAGCACCATTGCTTATGCTTTGGTGTGCTTGGCCACTGCCAGAAAGTATAACTTTTCTAAAATGATTTTCAGTGATCTTGTCTCAAACATGGGAAACAAAAAGAGCTTCTTTATGTACCCCAGGTTTGTTCAAGAAGTCATTACTCATGAATTAACGGATATACCACAATCTGTTGGGGTATATGTACCTAAACCCCCCAAAGGCAAAGTTTTCTCAAATATGAGAAGATCTGCTGGGGACTCGGAAGGAGTTGACACCCCATTGTTCTCTACAATGATGGTGGTGTCCCAAACCAATGAAGGTATGGTAGCAGGGTCAATGCCCCCATTAGACCAACCAACTGCTAGCCAATCCCAACCTTCCCACTCTAAATCAATTACTCAGTCCCTCAAGGACATTCCTAGGTACCCAAGAGAGAAACAAGATGATTATATTTCTCAAAGGTGCGGTAGGAGTCAAAAAGGAGATGTTCTCCAAAATGTCTTTTGAGAAGATCAAAGAGCTGTATGAGTCAGAGATGTTAAAGCTTCAGGGAAATGAAACTGTTAGGGTGGAGATGGAGAAGAGGATGAAAGAAAGTAATGACTTTGATTGCCAAAAGCCATTTCCAGATGAGCAAGAAACACCCCCTAAGAAAGAGGCCACTCTGGGAGAAAGTCTAAAGACTTTAAAGAGAACAAAGATGATGGCTAGGAGAAAGTCAATCAAGAAGCCTAGAATAGCTGAAGGAGAGGCTGAGAAGGCTGCTGAAGAAGAAGGGGCACCTGAGTCATCTAAACAGAAAGAGCCATCAAACACAGATGATGTAAATTTGTATATGGTAGTGATGGACAAAGTGCCTGAACCAATTTCAGCAGAACCTGTAGGAGTTAAGCCTCCTGAGGTCATTCACTGGGATACATTGACAGTGGATGGAAAGGAATACATAAGGCTGAAAAGAAAGGATGAAAAGTATGAAGTGTTCAACACATGGGCAAAAATTGTCAGAACATGCTCTAGGTCAGATCTTGAAGAGATGTTTGAGATAGGAATGAAGCTGTATGCAGATATACTGAAGGCTCCAGAGATTTCAATTACAAAACTGGTAATGGAGTATCTGTGTATGATGTTCAAGCCTGATGAAGTAGAGCATGTGATCAAGAATGTGTTCAAGTCAGTAAACAGTTGGACTCTATATGAAATTAGTGGAGTATATACAGTGACTTTGGATTTAAATCACACTGAATACTTTCTAGTGGATAGAGTGTACAATCATAGCAGATTGAAACTTCATGCCATGCTGAAGAAAAAGTTAAGATGTGTTCCAGATTCAGAAATGGCTAAATACTTAATTCAAAGAACCATCAATCAGAGTTTGGGATTGGATGCAAACACTGGAATGTAGACCATTATGAAGTTTTGGGAGCATCTTGAAAAGAATCTTGAAGATTAATTCTGAAGAACTTGACTTCTTTTCCTAAAAGTCAAGTTAGGGGGAGATTGTTGGGAACTGAAGAATTCATCAAGTATGGTTAATGCTGCTAGTTCAAAGTTACTACTGCTAGAAGACTTGAAGATTAATACTGCTGAGTGTTACTACTGCTAGTAGAATTAATACTGCTAGTCAAAGTTAGTGCTGCTTGAACAAAGTTAGTACTGCTTAGCTAGTTAGTACTGCTAGTGGTTAGTACTGCTTAGTAGTTAATGCTGCTAGAAGAAATTTAATGTTGCTGAAGATTAATACTGCTTATATGATGAAGATTCGCATGAAAGGATATACATGGAAGCTTAGAGATATACATGGAAGATATACTGAAGATATGTTTATTTTTTTGTAATTATCTTTTTGTTTAGTATATGTATAGAAGATACAGAATAGTTTTATATAATTCATTCATTCTAAGTGTTAGTTCTAGAGAGAAAATCAACCTCAAGGCATAGATCCTAATTCTAGAGAAGTAGAATTCGTATTGGTGAGCCTGTTTATCAATATTGAGGTTGAGTGTGTAATCTTGTAACTTCAAAGCATTCAATACAAGTTTACAGTTTGTTATTCATATTTTCTGTATTGATTTACTATTTCATTGAATATCAAAGTGTTATTCCGCAAACTTCTTTGATATTGTTTCTGAGAATTAATTCTTGTTAAGAATTCGATCCTGACATTACTCCTCAACATGCATCGGACAATAAGCGTCATGAATCTTTGATAAGGAATATAGTTCGGAGCTTTAGCAGACTTTTTGGCCACCACTTTCTCATACAGTTCAGTCCAGAAAATCTGAGCATAGTCAATATGCAAATCATGAACCACTGAATAGAACAATTTCAAAATATGACTGTTGGCATTATCTGATCCAAAATTCTTAGCAGTGAGGCACCGATTGATTACAGAGAACAAAGTATAGTAGAAAGGAGGTAGATTATTCTTCTTGAACTGGCTCACTTGAGTAAGTTGTCCTACATATCCCATGTCTCTAATGCCTCGGAGTACTTCAGCTTCAGATGGTAACTCATCATAACTGGTTCTGCCTTCTCTTGATGTCTCAGATGGAAGACTAAGAGATAATCTCAGCCTTTCTGGTCTGAGAATAGCTGTAAAGTGGTCAATTTGCAGTTTGAATATCTGAACTCTTACTCCATTTTCAGTCATGTGAGAAACCCTGATGGTTTTCCAAGCTTGTTGGACATAGAGTTCTGGAACAATAGCTTCAGTAGTAAGAGCATCTCTAAGTGGATGATTTCTCAAGATATCCAGTACCAAAGGATCTATACGGATGATGAACTTGAGATGATGATTATTTGACTGTTGTGGTTTCATTTCAGATGGTGATATCAGAAATTGATCAGGATTCACATCTTGTGGAATTTGGAAATCAGATCGGGATGATGGCATTGGGCACTGCTCAGAAGCTTGTTGTGCTTCTGGTGAATTCTCACTGGTCTGAACTTGCTGATCAACAGTCTGATCTTCCATTTGTACCTGAAAAGATTTAACAATTTTGAACAGGGTTCAAACGGGTTAGTGAAAAATCAAAAAAAATGAGTTTTGGACATGAAAACCAAGTTTTGAAGTTCACTAAGTCCAGAATTCGCTAGATAGGAATCTGCGAATTCTATACTTATGAATTCTTGGAAAAACAATCAAGAATTCGTTAGAAAGGAATTCGTAAACTCAGGAATTCGTAAGAAGCAATATTACGAATTCTTTACTTAGAAAGAATTTTGACAACTTCAGAATTCATAGGGGTCAAGTTCACGAATTCTATACTTAGCAAAAGATTTAACAAGAAATGCCAGAATTCGTAAGGACACTGTAGATCAAGAATTCGTTAAACTCATAATTTTTTGAAATCTGTTTAAGTGTTCATTCATCTCTCAAGAACATCTCCAAATATTCAAACTCAATCCTAGATTCAAAAATTTCAAAATATGACATTTAACCCAATATAAAGATTCTGTTAGGATCGATTTAATGTTTAAACAAGTTTTAAACAATCTAAACCAACATTTAAAAACTATTGATCATCTAATTTGAATTTCAATTAATATTCTGATGAACATATCAAGAAGTCGAAAGGTCATTTTTGAATCAATCCCAACAAGTTAATGATTTTAGGTTTAAATTTGTCAAAATCTTAGGTTCGAATCAAATTCAGTAACATTCCTGTGAGTCGAATTTACACTTCAACTGATTATCAAGATGAAAATTTAAAGAAAGAAAATATGAGTTACGAGTTCTTGAATGAACAGTCCACGAATCGACAAAAATCCTAATCTAAGTCCAGTTAGGGTTTCCCTGCAACAAACTCAAACAACAAGATCGATATAATATGAACAAACAAACCACAATCAAACAATAAAACACCTTCTGTAACAAAGAATGGAAGAAATCAGAAGAGAAATCGAAAAGACGCAATGAAGGGTTTTTGGTGAGGGTTTGTGCACTGGAGGATTCGTAAGACAAATATAATGCGAAAAGTGAGGTTATCTCATATACGAACTCTATATATACTCAAGAGTAAGATGACACGTGGCACGAGTTTATTGGACCACCAACTTTTCGCAATTGACTCTGAAACGAATTGTCTTAGAAAAATAAGACAAAGTGTGTAAGAATTCGCAAAGGACGATTCTGCGAATTCTGTGCAAGAATTTCAAGAATTCGTAAAGGTGTGTGTTGCGAATTCTTCACATTTCGCAGAAACACTGATGCGAATTGTTAGAATTCGTGACACTCACATCTGCGAATTCTCAATAATTCGTATCTCTCACATCTGCGAATTCCTCAGATTTCGCATGTGTGAGGTATGCGAATTCTTGACTTAGCCAAATTTCCAACTTTTTGAAAAACATTCTAAATGAGGAAACTTGCTAATTTTGGAAACTTTGCCAAAAATAGAAACTTTCCATAAATGGAAACTTTCTAAAAATGACATTTTTACAATATTTTCATTCCAAAAACACTTTCACACACACAACACACTTACAACCCTTTTTCAAATTTTACCATTAAGTACCCCCTTGACTTGATGTCTGTTCCTTCTGTTCCTTGACACTTGATATATTTGTATGTCTGATTTTGCTTCTAGGCTCCCCCTTGACATTATGTGGACCTTTTGAACAAATGTACAGATATGCTCCCCCTTCATATCTGCATCCAGATAAAAAATTTGACAATTAAGAATATTACATTCTCCCCAAAAATTTCATTCTCTTATAATGCAAAATATGACATTTAAACTTAAAACTTCCTGGTATGATTTGACAATCAAGATCATCAATATCTTGACATTGAAGTTTGAGTCCTAGATTGCTTTGTCTAGAAGTCATAGTCTTGAACATTGAAGATTGGGTCCTAAACTGCTATGTTTAGAAGTCATTGTCCTTCTCACTCCTTCTTGATTGGAGTATCCTGCATCACATGTTGAATAGGTTTTGGTACCCAGATGAGTTTGGGTTCAGTCTGGTTAGTATGTGGAACCTTTAGTGAGTGGTTTCCACCTCTGTGATAAGCAGTATCAGTAAACTTCTTCTTTGAAAAATATCTTTTATAGATGTGTGCTTTATGAACAAAATCATTAATGCAACAATATGAACAACAAAGTTTTCTTTTTGCTAACTTGATTAGAGGTTGGTTGGACTTGATAGCATCAGGTGCAAAAGATTTACCTTTCTGTGTTTTGTTCTTCTTCTTCAATTCAGCTTCTGCAGATGATTTCTGATATTTGACTGATTCAGGAGAACCTTTAACAACCCAAATCATCTTTTCTTTCTTGGAAGCATTAAATCCATAAGCATATCTATCAACAGATTTCACATAAAATGGACTAGAAGGTTTAATCTGATTTGGTTTCAAAACTTCAGATTTAACATTTTGTTTCTTGAAAACCATCTTTTGATACAAGTTATCTACTGATTGAAAGGAGCACACTGATTCACTTGCATCACCATCATAAGAAGATAATACATGTGTATCAGATGCTAACTTGTCAGATAAATCAGAGTTAGCTTTCTCAAGTTGACTGATCTTGTCATTCAACTTGGCTTTTTCATTACAAAGCTTGTCAAATTTGCTTTGCATTTCATATTTAGTCTTCTATCCCTTTTGTATATCTGTTGACAGGACAACTAATTTGTCAGAAAGTTCAGAAATCACATATTCAAAATGTTTTCTTTCAGCTTCAAAATCTTTCTCCAAGTTCTGATTTTTATCAGAAATTTCTTTAAACAATAAAGTGTTTTTCTTTTCAAAACTCTTTCTTTCTTTTTGAAAGATATGTCTTTCAGTTATAACTATCTTTTCAAAATCAAAAACTTGTTTTGAAAGTTTTGTACATCTGATTTCTAACTCTTTCTTTTCAGATCCAGCTTTCCTTGAAAGTTTAGATAATTTCAGATTGAAAGTTTTCTCCAGTTCAGCTTTCTCTTTCTTGAATCTTTCATCAACTTTCTTGATCCATTCTTTTCCTTTTGATTCATAAATTGATACTTGAGCTTCAGCGTTTGTTAATTTGACATTCAGAGTATCAATCTCTGTTCTGAGCTTTGAATTTTGACTTTTGAGTTTTTCATTCTCGGCTTCTATCTTTGGAATCTCCGGCATGTATGACAATGCACATTCCCTGTTGGTAAGACAAAGATTTCCTTTCTCATCAGTATAAGGCATGATTAAAATCAATGAATAGTTATGCTTGAAATGATCTTTTATCAGAAAAACAGCAAAATTTAAAGTGAAAATACTGAAAAATCAATTTAAAATGAAATTTAAGGCAAGAATTCGTAAGGTACACACAAGATACAATTCGCAAGGCAAGAATTCGTAAAGAGGATATGAGTAAGGATACGAATTATGAACTTTTTGCAATAAGGCTTGTGCGAGTTCTTCACTTTTCGCAATAAGGCTTATGCGAGTTCTTGACCTTTTAGCAAAGAAGCCTATGCAAGTTATTAGAATTCGTGTTAGACACAGTTGCGAATTCTTCAGAATTCGTGTCCCTCACAGTTGCGAGTTCTTCACTTTTCGTATAGAACACTTCTGCGAATTCTTCACTTAGCCATTTTCTTCTTCACAGATGCGAATTCTTCATTCTGCGAACTCTTTTACTCTGCGAATTCTTTCCTTGAAAATAACAAGAATATGTATCCTGCGAATTCTTTCACTCTGCGAGTTCTTCTTGCTAGTTCTTCATGAATGTCACGAATTCTTTAGATCTCGGCCTCATTTTCAAATTTTCTACTAAAAATCCACCCAAAACTTGATGTTTGATCCTGAAACTTTGTAAGATCAAACTTTATACCATCGATAACAACCCTCTGAAGTGAATTTTCATATGACACACAAATGAATTGGGAATTGATCTTCAACAGTTCGAAAGTAGAAAGTTACTAAACTTGGAAAGATCGATCAAAATTTAACAATTTGTTGATCCAATGAGTAATCAACCAAAACAATAAATCATTCTTTTTCTCAAACGAACACTGTAGGTACAATTTTACATCAAGAATTCCATGAAATCAAAAAATCAATTTCAATGGAACAGTGTATTGCCGAATTTGGAAACTGTGATCAATCTGCTTTAAATCGATGCTTTAAATCTTCTCTGTTGTTTCTGATCAGGCTCTGATACCAATTGTGATCCCAGAAATCAAGCAATAACAATCAATCATGCACAAGAATATAATAATCAAAGAATCAAATATGAGAGGAAAATGTGTTTGTCATATATCTCTTAGTCATACGCTTACAAAGATTACAAAACAAGCTTGAACACTAAAGCTTAGAACTTACAAACACAAAGGAAACAAAGACTTATAAATGGGTCAAACAAGCCTTGACCTCATACAAAGTCAACAATACAAAAGATAAAGCTAACAATCCAATTGACTCAAAACTCTTGGTCTAACACAACTATAGATTGTAACGCCAAACAAATATTGTTTGGGGATATTGTTGATCCAAACTCTCAGTGATTTGATAACGACCCTTTTCTATACTTAGTGAAAATTACGTTTTATGTATTAGTGTTTCACCATCAGCGATCAAACTGAGTCTGTTCAGTATCGCTGATAGTCTTCTTATAAACATCTAGTATGTATTAGTGTTTCACTATCAGTGATCAAACTGAGTCTGTTCAGTATCGCTGATAGTTTCTGATGTAAACAGTAACATAATCCCTGAAGACAAGTATCACGTCAACAGATGTTCATAGCTGAATCAAAGACGAAGCTGCTGAACAAAGACAAGTCTACTAGTGACCTGATGCGGATATCAGTGAAGCAAAGACGAATCTACTTATACACGAAGGAACATAAGGAAAAGCTTCAGCGATAGCTGAACTTCTTTATATCTCTGAAGGAAGAGATATTCAGCGATCGATGATCACTTAGCTTATGCCTCAAGTTTCCTTTTGTCTCTCCTTGCACAACCCAGTACGATGTGTCAGAACGGACATACCTCTGCCATAATTCGTACAACAACTCTGTTAACTACACTGTTCATTGCCCGGCCGAAAGCATGTCTCCCAAAAGTCAGACTCCCAAAGCCAATCAGTGAACGCCACGTGTAAAGTGCCCTGCCATGCATTTAATGCATAGGGTATAAATAGAAAGATCACCCCTTCATCTCTACATACCATACAGTGTATGAAGAGTGCTCAATTCTTTAACCCCATATAGAAATCCTTGTTTTCTATATCTCTTAATCCCCCATTCTCTGAATTTCTTGTGCAACCATCCTAGTGTTTCTTAAGTTTGTTTAGATTGAGTCTGTCTTAATCTTATTCCGCAACAAACTTGTAAATTGTATTTGATTTATCAATAAACAATTTATTAAACTTTAAATCTTGTGTTTGTATTCAACCCCCCCCCCCCTTCTACAAACTTGTTAAGCACCATAGGGACCAACAAGTGGTATCAGAGCGGTTTGTTTAATCTAATAAACAAGATCTTGCTTTATTCTTTTCTTTGTTGTTCTAAATGGCACTTAACACAAACACAAACTACTATGATAATGGTTCACTTTCTAAACCTCCTCGATTTAGCAGAGATAACTTTTCTCTATGGAAAAATCGAATGATGCTATTTCTTGAAGGTGCGGATCCTACTATACCTGAATATATAGAAAATGGACCCTATGAACCTGTTAGAATAATAGCTGTTGTTCCTGATACTGCCACCACTAAAGCTGTCCCTGAACGATATGTCGTTAAGGAAATAAGACAGTGGAGTGATGAAGATAAAAAGAAGGTAGGAATAGATGCAAGAGCAAAGACCATTATTTCAATGGCTCTGCCTGATGAAGTTTTCCATTCCATCATGCATCTGAAAACTTCTAAAGAAATGTGGGAAACCATATGTGTTCAATATGAAGGCACCACTGAAATCCAAGAAACTCGTAAGATTAACTTGGTAAGACAGTATGAAAGTTTCATCGCTGGTAAGAATGAATCTCTCTCTGACGTTTATCAGTGGTTTAACTGCTTAATCATTGACCTAAGAACTGTTGGTAGGACCTATTCTAATTCTGAGGTCCTAACAAAATTCTTAGAATGTCTTCCTGAAAGCTGGGACAGTTACTCAATATGTCTTAAGCTTACAAAAGACTTAAATTCTCTTTCTCTCAGCACTCTATATGGAATATTGCTCAACTATGAGCAATCGAATCTTCTGAAGAAAAATCTTGTAAAAGATTCTAAAGACTCCAAAAGAACTCCTGTTGCTTTAGTCTCTTCAGAGATAATTCCATCTCAGCGATCTACTCTCACCATCACTGAGTTAGATTCTGAAACTGAGGATCTATCAGACCCTGATCTTTCAGAGTTTGATGAGTCCTTAGCACTCTTGACAAACTCTTTTAAGAGATTTGCAATAAAGAGCAACTTCCGAAGAAGTAAGCCTCTCTCTCTTACTGAAAAGCCAAAATCAACGCCTGTTGATAAGGCTACTGCTACTTGCTACAACTGTGAAAAGATCGGACACTTTGCTAGTAAGTGCAGGTCTAGAAAGGTCTTCAAACCCTCTACCTCAAGAAGATCCAGTGACGACAAATACCTAAAACTGAAGAATAAATATCAAAAGCTGAAAAGCTACAAGCGAAAAGGTAAAAGTCTCATCGCTGAAGAACATGACTGTGTTGAATCAGAAGAATCAAGTTCTGATGAAGAAGAAGTCGCTAATCTTTGCCTCATGGCTGAGATTAAAGAAGAAGTAGAAGAACCATCTGAACCTTCTATAAGCTACATATCATCTCAGATATCTATCTCTACTAATCCCTCTCTGCCTGAAGCTGAGAGAAGTCGCGCTGTTGATGTGCTGACGATTGACCTTTATAATGCTCTAAACGACAAAACTCAAGCTGAGAATAAAAATGTTCATTTAACTCAAGAGCTAGAGAAATGTCATGAAAAGATCAGAGAACTAAATCTTTTAGAAGAAAAGTTGAAAGATCAAGTCATTATAAATGAAATCATCAGCATTGAACGCGAACAAGCCATTGCTGCTCTAAAAGCAGAAAAGGCTCATGTTGAAAAATGGTGCAAATCATCAACAAAGATCTCTGAGATAATAAATGCTCAAAGTCCTGAAAGTGATAAAAATGGTCTTGGTTTTTGGACACCTCAGGATGATCCTAAAGAAGAAAGTTCCTCGCTTAAGTTTGGAACTTTTGTCACCTCTTTCTTTGACACTTCTTATAATCAATTCTATCCCTGTTCTTCTTCAAATTCTATCCCTGAGGAAAAATCCAAAGACACTAAGTCTGCGGGTAAAGGAAAGTCTATTCTCCTTCCTCAGAAGGCTACCAGGAAAGCAAAGCTGAAAGTTTCTTCTAAATCTTCAGCTAATCAATCCTCTAGCTCTATGATAGAAATCTTTGATCTCTGTCCTCCAAAGCTAAAGATTGATCTTAAATCCACGAGATCTGAAGAAATGAAAATTCCTCCCAGATCTCATGAGAAAAGTCTTCTCGGACCTGGACCTGCTCATCTTAAACTTGCAACACCTTCTACTGGTCCTAAAACCATTTTCAAATACAGAAAATGTTATCACTGTGGTTTTACTGACCATATTGCAAGTAAATGTCCAACTGCCACTAAAGCTGATAAAACAGCTAAAGTGAAGAAAAATGACTCTAAAGCTGAGAAGGTCACCAAAGTTGAAAAATCGACCAAGGTGAAGTATACCACTAAGGTTAAGAAATTAACCAAAGTGAAGATCACCTCTGAAGTTGAATCTTCATCTGCTGAGAAGACTGCTGAAACTTCCTTATCCACTAACTCTAAAGGACCCATTGAAAAGTGGGTACCAAACAACACTTAATCTTTCTTATGTGTGCAGGGATCAAAGGGCATCTGGTATCTCGATAGTGGATGTTCTCGTCATATGACTGGACAAAAAGACCTGCTCACTGAATACAAGGAAGAGAAAGGTCCCTCTGTGACCTTCGGTGGAAATGAAAAAGGATATACCCGAGGGTTTGGTGTCCTCAGCAATGGGACAACTACCTTTCGAAGAGTCGCTTATGTAGATGGATTGAAGCATAACCTTCTGAGCATCAGTCAGCTATGTGATAAAGACTACGAAGTTCGCTTTTCTAAGAAAGCATGTTCAGTGGTGGATGAGAAAGGAAAACTTGCTCTCAGTGGTAATCGCAGAGAAAATGTCTATGTAATAGATATGGACTCTACTATCACTGAAAACTTATGTTTTCTCTCTAAGGCCTCTTCTGATGTCAACTGGCTATGGCATAAAAGGCTCTCTCATCTAAACTTCAAAACCATGAATTCTCTCTCATCTAAGGAACTGGTTTCTGGTCTTCCTCAGCACTCATATGCTAAAGAATCTCTCTGCTCAGCATGTGAAAAAGGAAAACAAACAAAAGCTAGTTTCAAGTCTAAACAAGTTTCCTCAGTGACAAGTCCTCTTCAGCTCTTGCATATGGATCTGTTCGGCCTTGTCAACATCCAATCAATAGCTGGAAAGAAATATACGCTTGTCATTGTAGATGAATTCTCTCGTTATACCTGGGTTATCTTTCTTCGCTGTAAGAGTGATACTCCAGAAGAACTAATATCTTTTGTTAAAAAGATGGAAGTGCTGAATAATCTTACTGTTCGTTCAATAAGAAGTGATCATGGAACTTAATTTAAAAACAGTTCCCTGAACAATTTCTTTGACAACAAGGGAATTTCTCACAACTTCTCTTCAGTAAGAACACCTCAGCAAAACGGAGTCGCTGAAAGAAGAAACAGAACGATCATTGAAGCTGCTAGATCAATGCTCAGCGATTCTCATCTCCCTACTCAATTTTGGGCAGAAGCTGTAAACACTGCATGTTTTACTCAAAACATATCGCTGATAGTAAAGCGATTTGGGAAGACAGCTTATGAACTTTTTCATGAAAGAAAGCCTTCTATCAGTTTTCTTCATATCTTTGGTTGTCAGTGTTATATCTTAAACAACAGAGATCAACTTGGGAAGTTCGACCCAAAAGCTGATGATGGAATATTTCTAGGATATTCCTCCATCTCCAAAGCCTACAGAGTTTTCAACAAAAGAAGACAATCTGTGGAAGAAACAATTCATGTCACATTTGATGAAACTCGCTCAGCGAACTCTAAACCAATCACTGACAATGAAGAATTAAATGCTTGGATGTTCTCTCACTACAGAGAAACTGAACCCTTCTTCTCAAACCATCAGCATTCAGATCCTCCAGTCGCTGATGATGATCCAAACATTATACATCCTAGCGCTGAATCCAACTCATGGGTTTCAGCTGAACCTCTAAACACCTTGCTACCATCAGATCTACCTCTGTCTGAAAACCTCTCTGATAACAACCGTCTGTCTACTACTCAACAGTTAATTACTGATGAACCTCAAATGTCCTCATCAGTAAACATCCCAATTGTTGATCCAACCTCTGAGTTGAGCAATCATGCTCTTGCTCAGCGATGGACCAAAGATCACCCAATAGATCAAATTCTCGGTGATCCAGTTGCAGGTATTCAGACACGACGAAGCTCAGGTAATATATGTCTCTTCGTCAATTTTCTTTCTTTAATAGAACCCAAGAAGACTGATGATGCCCTCAGAGATCCAAACTGGGTCAGAGCTATGCAAGAAGAGCTGACTGAATTCTCTCGAAACAAAGTTTGGAATCTCGTTCCTAGACCATCTGATAAAACTGTTATAGGCACCAAATGGGTGTTTAGAAACAAGTTAGATGAACATGGAACTGTAACCCGCAACAAGGCTCGACTTGTTGCTCAGGGATATAGACAAGAGGAAGGTATAGACTATGATGAAACCTTTGCCCCTGTGGCTAGACTCGAAGCAATTCGACTATTCTTAGCTTATGCAGTCTATAAAGATTTCATCGTCTATCAAATGGATGTAAAATCAGCGTTCCTAAATGGAAAGCTGAATGAAGAAGTCTATGTAGAACAACCTCCAGGGTTCTATGACCCTAAGTATCCAAATTATGTTTATAAATTGGATAAGGCTCTCTATGGTCTTAAACAAGCCCCTCGTGCTTGGTATGACACTCTCTCATCATTTCTTATCTCTAAAAATTTTGAACGTGGCAAGATTGATAATACGTTATTTTTCAGAAAGATAAAAGGTCATATAATTCTTGTACAAATATATGTCGATGACATAATATTTGGTTCTACTAACCCATCTCTATGTACTCGCTTCGCTGAAAGAATGAAGACAGAATATAAGATGAGTATGATGGGTGAGCTGACATATTTTCTTGGTCTTCAGATTAAACAATCTGACAAAGGTACTTTTATCAGCCAAGGTAAGTATGTTAAAGATATGCTGAAGAAGTTTGATCTTACTCAAACTTCAGCTATGAAAACTATTATGGCACCACCCCTGACACTTAACAAAGATCCTTCTGGAAAACCTGTTAATGTCACTACCTATAGAGGAATGATAGGCTCCCTGTTGTATCTTACAGCGAGCCGACCTGACATCATGTACTCTACTTGTTTATGTGCACGCTATCAATCTGAACCCAAGGAATCCCATCTAATCGCTGTTAAGCGAATCTTCAGATATCTGAAGGGAACTCCTAACCTCGGTCTTTGGTATCCCAAAGACTCAGGGTTCGATCTAACTGGTTATTCTGATAGTGATTTTGCAGGCTGTAAACTTGACAGAAAGAGTACCACTGGTGGATGTCAACTCTTGGGAGGAAAGCTGGTAAGTTGGACAAGCAAAAAGCAAAACTCAGTGTCCACTTCCACAGCTGAAGCTGAATACGTAGCCGCTGGAAGCTGTTGTTCTCAGATCTTATGGATGAGAAATCAACTATTAGATTATGACCTTCAGCTATCAAAGATTCCTATCTATTGCGACAGCACTAGTGCTATCGCTATAGCAAATAATCCAATGCTACATTCAAAGACGAAACACATAGAGATTAGATATCACTTTATCAGAGATCATGTGATGAATGGTGATATTGAACTTCACTTTATCCCTACTGACTTTCAGCTTGCTGATTTATTCACCAAACCTCTTGATGAGACAAGGTTCAACTTTCTCATCAGTGAGCTTGGAATGTTGAATCTCGAAGAATAAATCTTCAGCGTTCATGCATTGTGTCAGTAATCATAAGTTCCCCTTTTATCATTCTCTGATAAACATTCTGACTCTCAGGTATGTTTTTCTCAACTGAATCTTCATTCAGTTGAGATATTTTTCAAAATATAAACTTTAATCACTGAAACTTTCTTCAAATGATTAAAAGCTTTTTGAAAAATAAATTTATCACTGATATTTCTAGTCAGTGATCCTCTTAAAAGAAAATCTATCCCTATCTTTACCATCAGGGATATTTTTTAAAAAAAAAAAAAAAAACCTATCGCTGACTTTTCTTCAGCGATAATTTCAAAACGGACAAATGAACAGTCTCTCTCTTCTATGACGTCATTTGAACCGACAATCCACGACATGCCTTTTTCTGACACGTTCGTCCATTGCTCTTCTATCCAATCAACATCGTGGGATGTGTCCATGTCATGATGAGCATTTGCTTTCCCGCCTTTCACATTCTCTCTCCTCTCTCACACGTATAAAAGGAATGTTTTTCCATTCTTATCATTTTTACGCTTTCTGGAAAAACTTTCAGAGCAAGAATACTCTCTCAAGCATTTGCATCATCTTCTTCAAAGATCAACAGGTTATTCTTGATCTTTTTCTAATTCTTCTCTTAAATCTTTTTACATAAACCTTCATTTATGGGTTTATAAGAGTCTAATCACATAAAATCATTTTCATCTTTGATTGTATTCTTTAAAAACCATTTTATTTTGATTATTCTTCATTCAAAATCCTTGGTTTTTCTTCTTGTTCTTGTATCTTCAAATTTGTTGATTTTCTGTGTTTCTTTCTTCAAATAGAAACTAGAAAATCTTCTTTATTTTTAGACTAAAATCTTTTCTTCTACTCTTTTATCTACTCATATTCAGAATAGCTCAATCTGCTCTTGTCGCCTCTAAGAATGTCAAGTTCGCCATCACTGAATCGGAGCTTTCAAAGAACAATCATCTCGCTCGTCTCGATTTTGACGGTGTCAAGTATCCATACCTGAAGGAAGCTGCAACATTCGTAAAGCAATCCTGCATTGCTTATGCTATCACTGTGGATCCCACACCCACCAAAGCTCTTCTCCAGCAATTCTGGTTTACTGCTGATGAAACCTCAATCACCAACAAAAAAGGTGAACAGGTTCCTGCTATCTCATTCAGCACTCAACTTGGCTCATGGATGATGACTGCCCTAGGCCTGAGGAAAGCACTGCGTTTTCCCGACAAACCCAGAAATGGATTCGAACCCTTGCCAACTGACGCTGAACTCATCCAATTCCTGGATGCAATGGAATATGCTTGGGAACCCAAACCAAGGACAACAATTCCAAACAAGAAGATGACTCTTGTGAAGAAGGCATTGATGCCTTCCCAGCTCAACTACATCTTCTCGCACTTCATTCAGTGCATGAGTGGGAAGAGTGGGTCACTGGACCAAGCCAGCAAGGTTCAAGTCCAGATGGCTTACTCAGTGATAGTTGGACGCAACTTCGACTACGCAACAACTATCTTTGACGACCTGAAGTCAAAAATAGAGAAGACCGAGAGGGATCCCAAAGTTCCCTACGTACGCTTTATCTGCGCGTACCTGAAGTTCCTCTACCCTACCACTTACCCCACCAACTCGGATGCATCTTTTCCGAAAGTGGGTCAGCGATCTCTGGAAGTCAAGCCACTCCCCAATGAGGTAAGTATCTCTGAACTTCGCTCCCGACTCTCTCTCCTCACTTCTTCTACTTCAGCGGCCACGCAGGAGGTTCCTTCTTCTGCTATCCCTGCCGCTACCCCTTCCAAACGACCATCAACTGGCTCCCTTGGTCCTTCGAAGAAGGTCAAGGTGACCAAGGAGAAAGCTACTTCTAGCTCTATCCCTAAGGATGTTTCTCTACAAACTTCCTTGGATGATTTCGTGGGTCTCTCCTCCACATCCTCAGCTACAACCACTTCAACCGTGCCAGCGATCTCGGTCACTGTCACAACAACAGTGACACAACCTACGATCTCAGTTCAACAACCTGAGGTAACTACCCCTATCCCTACATCTTCTATCCCCATCTCTAGTCCTTCTATTTCTTTGATCTCTAACCCTCCATCTATCTCTATTCCACAGTTTGGACCCATAGGACCTGAACATCAATCTTTTGAGGAATCTTTACAATTCTACAAAATGTTTGATAATTCAGGTATCCCTATAACCTCAAAAACTTCTCCCAACTCACCATATAAGCCTATTTCTCAACAACTAACTTATATTTCAGGTCCTAGTTTGACGACTGTTGACACCAATGTCAACAATCTGAGTGCCAAGGTGGACTCTATGACTGCCTCTCTCAACAACACCACCAACACTGTTCAATCAGCTGGTGAAGCACTGAAGACGCTGACTGCCACCTGCGCCTCCAAAGCTGACGTTTCTCAACTCGCTACTCTCCAAGAAGCGATTGACAAAGTCAAGAAAGACTCACAGCAACAGTTTGCAGCTCTGTCTACAAAGGTTGATACCTGTGAAGTCCTTCTTCAGCAGATCCTTTCCCGCCTGAGGGAACCAGCTCCAACTCCTGCTCCTTCATTTACAAAAGACGATAGAACCGCTCTAGACGTAGCTGTGGAGTTTATTCATCAAGCTATGTCCGACATCCCTGTACTTGAAGATCGGCTCAAAGGACTGGAAGCTGAAGTCCAGAAGTTTTCCACCGCTGAGACCTCTACTCCTTCCCAAGGTCTCTCCCTTCGTGATAATGACAAAGAGGGGGAGAAAGCATCTGAAGAAAATAAGGAGAAAGAAGCTGATGTTGCTGAACAACTGAAGGAAACTCCCTCTCAGGTTGAGGGGGAGATAGCTGCTGACAAAGCCCCTCCCACCATCGCTGATCTAGTAGATGATGAAGAGGAGGAAGAAGACGATGATGAAGACCTTGATTTTGAAGATCAAGAGGATGATTCTCATCAAGATGATGATGATGACGATGAAGATCAATCTCTATGGTGTTCTTCAGCCGTCACTTCTTCAGCGATAGCTTCGAAAGAAGTTATCAAAGCAGGGGGGAGTCAAGAAACACCTTCAGGAACCCCTTCCCAAAGCAAAGGTGCAACTGCTGAGGGAACCCTGAAGATGATTTCACTACCTGAGGAGAATCCTTCTCAGGTATGCCTTACTCTTGTTCCTTTTTCCTTCTATAAAAATCCCACCCCTGTTTCTTTCTAGCCTTTATCTCTCTCCTTCCCTAAATATAAATCTAACCTTTTTATTTTTCTGACCAGACAGTTCTCTCTTCTGCTTGAGGGTAAAGAGCTCCAAATAATCCCAGCTGCTGAAGCTGATGACCAAATAATCCCAATCTCTGTCAGAGAGATTGAGGAAGAGGATGAAGAAGAAGAAGAGTCCCTGCAACATCATGGAAGGCCCTCTAGACCATCTCACTGGTCAGAGGAGGAGAGAAGAAAAGAACAGAGATGATCTCTCATCTGGAGGGTCAACGAAGAAAGATCCCCTCTCAATCATCAGATCTGGAGTTCCTGACTGAAGCTAAAATTGAAGAATCCATCAGGGCTGAGAAGCTGATCGTTGACTGTCAAAGAGATGCCTCTCTGGCTCTCAAAATTCAGTCTTCTCAAGTCAAAGACAAGAAGCTAAAAAGCAAACCAGTGGAAGTCCAGGCAGCTCTTTTGAAAGAGATTGAAGAGGAACGCTCCAAAGAAAAAGTGGTCAGCGATAATTCTGTCGATTGGTGCAAGCACAAAATTGACTATCGCTCTGACCCAATGAAGATCGTAGCGGTTGCTATCTCTGGAAGAAAGAAGAAGGATAAACTCTCTGTCACCATGGAGATTACCAGAGAGGATGGAAGCTGCAAAGCTATGTTCATTTCAAAGCTGGAAGACCTTGGCTATATGGAGTGGCTTGAGTTCAAAGATGCGCTGAAGAAATCAAAATCTACATACAGAGGCTATGTTGAAAGAGTAAATGATGCTCTCATCAACAGAGTCGCTGCTATACTAAAGGTGCCATCTACTCTTCCTCCAAAGTCAAAGCAAATCAAGAGAAAGCCTATCTCCTCCTCATCTGATAATGTCGCAGTGATCAGGAATGAAACCTCCATCAAATTCTCAAGAGAAGCTCTGTTCGGTCCTCCTCCTGGTCTTTCAGTTCTGGATCTCTCTCTGCCTCCTGGAGGACCATATGCTGCGGGACAAGTTCTTGAAGAACCTTTTGGAATCTTCTTCAGAGATGACGAGGAACAGCTCAGATTTCAAAGGGTCTCTGAAATTCCTATCTGTCCCCTCGCTCTTCTCAAGGATCTCATGTGCCTATGGTGTACTCTCTCTTCTGCTGCTGAGCCAATCATAGCGATCATCTGCAAAGAATCTTTAGAGCGAAGGCAAAAAGGAGAAGAAATACCTGAGTATTTGATCAATCCTCCTAAACCCTCTTTAGATAGCTGATAGATTAGTTTATTTTCTTATAATCTATTAGTTTAACTTACAGTAGTTAGTACATCACTTGTACTTGTAATTTTCATTCCTTGTAATTCTTTTCTTGGATTAATGAGAATTTCAGTGAAGTACTTAACTCTATCAGTACTGTAAAAGATCCCTCAAAATAGTAATTGGGACATGTATGTTATGAGTCCTGATTATTCCATCATTTTGAATTATAAAGTAATTTTCTTCAGTTACTTTGTCATTATCAAATAGGGGGAGATTGATGATCCAAACTCTCAGTGATTTGATAACGACCCTTTTCTATACTTAGTGAAAATTACGTTTTATGTATTAGTGTTTCACCATCAGCGATCAAACTGAGTCTGTTCAGTATCGCTGATAGTCTTCTTATAAACATCTAGTATGTGTTAGTGTTTCACTATCAGTGATCAAACTGAGTCTGTTCAGTATCGCTGATAGTTTCTGATGTAAACATTAACGTAATCCCTGAACACAAGTATCACGTCAACAGATGTTCATAGCTGAATCAAAGACGAAGTTGCTGAATAAAGACAAGTCTACTAGTGACCTGATGCGGATATCAGTGAAGCAAATACGAATCTACTTATACGCGAAGGAACATAAGGAAAAGCTTCAGCGATAGCTGAACTTCTTTATATCTCTGAAGGAAGAGATATTCAGCGATCGATGATCACTTAGCTTATGCCTCAAGTTTCCTTTTGTCTCTCCTTGCACAACCCAGTACGATGTGTCAGAACGGACATACCTCTGCCATAATTCGTACAACAACTCTGTCAACTACACTGTTCATTGCCCGACCGAAAGCATGTCTCCCAAAATTCAGACTCCCAAAGCCAATCAGTGAACTCCATGTGTAAAGTGCCCTACCATGCATTTAATGCATAGGGTATAAATAGAAAGATCACCCCTTCATCTCTACATACCATACAATGTATGAAGAGTGCTCAATTCTTTAACCCCATATAGAAATCCTTGTTTTCTATATCTCTTAATCTCCCATTCTCTGAATTTCTTGTGCAACCATCCTAGTGTTTCTTAAGTTTGTTTAGATTGAGTCTGTCTTAATCTTATTCCGCAACAAACTTGTAAATTGTATTTGATTTATCAATAAACAATTTATTAAACTTTAAATCTTGTGTTTGTATTCAACCCCCCCCCTTCTACAAACTTGTTAAGCACCATAGGGACCAACAGATATTGACAAACCAGAGGCAATCTTCCAAGGAGGTACTTCAAAAGAAGATATTAGTGCTTTAAACTCTATTACTGTGAAACAGTATACTTGGCAAAGCAACGAAAGTTTTCTAGCGGCTTTACAAGATCCCGAACATTCCCTACTTCTACACCCATACCTGTTGTTTCCGAATATCGTGATGTGTTTCCCAACGATCTACCGGGTATACCACCAGTCCGGGAAGTCGAATTCACCATCAATCTAGTCCCAGGATGTAACACTCTAAAATTTAAACGGAAATAAAATTCGAAAATTCGACAATAAGACACTTGAAAATGGAGAAACCTGTCACCCAAAAATAGGGGATAATTTATACCTGTGTAAAAGGTAAGACAATTCAACCCAAGTGTGTCATCCCATAACGGGGTATAAAGTAAGGCATTTACAATTCCAATGATGAAGCATAAAACGACAACCTACTAATCTAAATTTGGTTAACTAGATTATGGTCGGGTGTCGCAATCCTTCCAAAAGTATATCTTCAAAAATTAATGTATGTTGGTCACTAGGTTTCCTCAAAAAGACAATTCACGACCCCAAGGTCGTACCCTCAGTCCCGGCGTGCCCCACGGCTAAGATGACCTGTCAGACATGGCAACAAAGAACAAGCGTGAGGCTAAAGCCTAGTGAGAACAAGTCAAACAGGAATGGAAGTACTAAACCCATTCGGAGTCACGCGGAGGATATAGCCATAAGCTAAAACCAATAAATCAAATAAACCATTAGTGATTAAAACATGGTACAAATAACACCAATCACATAATGAGCTCAACTCCTCTAAGTCTATTGCTCGAAAACATCAAGTCAATCCCTCTAGGTCTATTATTGAGAGTTCCAAAACGGGGAACTCTAGCACAAGGGAATTACACCTTACTGTCCATGAGACGTTGTCCGGCCGTATAGGTCCACACCTTACTTATCATGGTGACCCGATGCCTATTCCGTACTAAAATGGCGAACCTAATGTCCAAAACGAGGACATGGGAACACCGTGCCTATGGATCCTTCGCACTTAAGACCAAAAAACAAAACATGCTAGCACATACAATACTCATATTAAATCATGCATATAAGTGGGTCGTATGTATAAGGGTACCAACATAAAATCTTGGCTCCCGTAAATGAGGAGACTTAGAAATATAACCCATCAACAATATACCATATACATTCCATTTTAAGAGTCATGATTATGATTAGTTAACCCAATACTATCATTTCCCAAAACCCTAATTTTCCACTTTGGGTTCATCAACATCCCATGGGGAAGAAAGTTGAGATTCATAAGTGTAGAAAACATAAGAACTTAGAGATCTTATTTTTGAAATACAAACCTCATCATTATTGTTTAAAATACAAAAACCCTCAATGTTCCAAAAACATACTTGTAGGTCAAAATACACATTAATCCTAATGTATGTATAGAAAACATCAAAAGAGTTACAACTAGCAAACCTTAATAAATATGTAAGATTAAGGACTCACCTTGTAGAGTTTGTAGAAACCCTAGATGATGATTCTTGAAGGGGAAAGAGAGGTGACACTTGAACTTGAAACACAACCTCTTAAACACAACCACCAACCTAAATCAACCCAATAAATGCATAAGAACCTTGCATTTAGTAGCAATCAATGAGGGGGAAAGGAAACCCTACCTTTTGGCTCTTCCAAAATCGTCCTCAATAATCCCAAAATGCAAATAATGAGAAAAAGGGGGAAAATCCCGTATATGACCTGCAGACCTTTTCCCGCGGCTTTGGCCGCGGCTACGAAGTCGCGGTGTAAGCCGCGTATGTCCTTGGCCCGCAGACTCCAGTGAGTCTCGTGGCTTTGGTCGAGGCCTCCAGGCCGCGCGGTAGCCCGCGTAAGCCCCTAGAGTTGCCTCAAACTCCTAAAATCTTAAACACTTAAACTTTGGAAACTTTCCTACCATGGGGAGCAACGTATGCAGTTGGGAGAGAATATACATACCTCGAATATACATATGTCTCCGATGTGAAAGCCAAAATTTACGGGTGTTACACAGGAGCTTCTAATTCCAAGGCTCCCTATCGAATGGCTCCAACTGAAATGAAGGAACTCAAAACTCAACTCAATGATCTATTAAAGAAAGGTTTCATTCAACCCAGTGTCTCACCCTGGGGGGCTTCGGTTCTCTTTGTTAAAAAGAAAGACGGTACGATGCGTCTTTGTGTTGATTACCGGGAGCTTGATAAAGTAACGATTCGTAACAAATATCTGTTGTCGATAATCGGCGATCTGTTCGATCAATTACAAGGGGCACGATATTTTTCCAAAATTGATCTTCGATCCGGGTACCATCAACTTCCTATCCGAGATTGTGATATTCCGAAGACCGCATTCAGAACTCGCTATGGGCACTACGAATTCTTAGTAATGCCTTTCGTGTTAACTAATGCTCCAGTGGTCTTTATGGATCTTATGAATCAGGTTTTCAAGGATTATCTCGACGACTTTGTTATCGTATTTATTGATGACATCTTGATATATTCAAAGTCAAGAGAGCAACATGATCAACATCTTCACATCGTTTTGGAAACCCTTCGAACGAAAAAGTTATACGCAAAACGTTCCAAATGTGAATTCTAGCTTGATCAAGTGTCTTTTCTCGGATACGTAATCTCCGTCGAAGGTGTCAAAGTCGATCCAACGAAAATTGAAACCGTCACTAAATGACCTCAACCTACGAACATATCTGAAGTTCGTGGTTTTCTGGGTCTGGCAGGTTATTATAGACGATTCGTTGAAGGATTCTCTAAAATATATCTACCATTAACCTGATTACTCCGAAAAGGAGTCAAATTTAATTGGGATTCCGAACAAGAATCTAGTTTCGAGGAACTGAAGCATCGATTGGTTACCGCGCCTGTTCTTGTACTACCGTCTGGCACCGGCGGGTTTCAAGTTTACAGTGATACTTCAAAAAAAAGGTCTCGGTTGTGTTCTTATGCAAAACGGAAGAGTGATCGCATATGCGTCACGTCAATTAAAGCCTTATGAGTTCAATTATCCGACTCACGATCTCGAATTGGCTACGGTTATCTTTGCACTCAAAATTTGGCGTAATTATTTGTACGGTGAGACATGTGAAGTTTTCACCGACCACAAGAGCCTTAAATACATATTTACTCAAAAAGATTTAAATATGCGTCAGCGAAGGTGGCTCGAACTTCTAAAGGACTACGATGTTCATATACAGTATCATCCGGGTAAGGCTAATGTAGTCTCCGACGCCTTAAGTCGTAAAGTCGTGGAACATATTTCTTCTTTACTTGTTCCTACAGAGTTGGCTTTGGAGATCGAATGGTTCGGACTGGAAATATATCCGAGTTTGCAAACGAAAATTCTATCGAATCTAATGGTAGAACCGACTCTAATCTCTCGGATCAAAGAAGCCCAACAAGATGATAGTTAATTATGGGCAAACTTCCAGCAGGCACAAGAGAATGTTAATTCGGAGTTCAGAATCGATGATGATCACGTGTTGTGGTTTCGGGATCGTCTTTGTGTTCCAAATAACTCGGAGCTTAAAGATCTAACTCTGACTGAAGCTCATAACTCTATGTTTTATGTTCACCCGGGTACAACAAAAATGTATCGCGACTTAAGGACCCATTACTGGTGGGTTGGAATGAGGCGAGATATCGCCGATTTTTTAGCTCGTTGTCTCACTTGTCAACAAGTTAAAAGTGAGCATCAACGTCCAGGTGGTCTTCTTCAATCGCTGAACACACCCGCATGGAAATAGGAACACGTAACTATGGATTTTGTAGTCAGACTACCCCACACGACCTTGAAACACGATGCAATTTGGGTAGTGGTTGATCAACTGACGAAATCGGCTCATTTTCTTCTTATCCGACAAACTTGGACAATTGATAAACTGTCAGAAGTATTCCAACGTGAGATTGTACGTCTCCATGGCACTCCTGTATCGATTACCTCCGATTGACCCACATTTTACATCTCAATTTTGGGAAGGTTTACTTAAAGCTTGGGGCACACGTTTGAATTTTAGTACAGTCTTTCATCTGCGAACTGATGGGAAATCTGAACGTACGATTCAAACATTGGAGGATATGCTCTGAGCATGTGTGTTGGAATGGCATGGAAGCTGGGATAACTACTTGTACCTAATCGAGTTGTCCTATAATAATAGTTGAAGTCGAGTATCGGCATGGCCCCGTATGAAGCACTTTATGGTCAAAAATGTCAAACACCGACCTGTTGGAATGAAGTCGTAGAATGTATTCTCGAAGGCCCAGAATTGGTACAAGTTACTACCGAGAAGGTCGAGATTGCGCGTCAAATGATGAAAGAGGCTCAGGATCGTCAAAAGAACTATGCCGACAAGCGACGACGACCTATCGAGTTCAAACCCTGAGATAAAGTTTTATTAAAGGTTTACCCAACTCGTGGTTTCAGACGTTTCGGTCTCAAAGGAAAGTTGAGCCTACGGTATATTGGTTGTTAAAGCACATATTTATTGGATTCAAGATCATAATCATTTGAAGATGGAAATCTGAAGTTAAAGCTGTTAAAGTCGTCTCAGCAAATAGTCTAGGGTCCTTTTGTAATAATTAGTCAAAGTATGTTTCCGTAATTTAATTATTTATCTTTTATTTTTAGTTAAATAAGTTTAGTTTGAAGTTGGGCCCAAGCCTTGCAAGCCCATTAGGCTTAATTAGCCTAATTATAAATTAGTTTAGGCTTGTGGTTATTAGGGTTAGAGATCTTAATTTGCATAATTATTATTGAGAGAATTGGTGGTGGTGTGGCGCCGTGAACAAGAAAGAGAGAAAGAGAGGATTTCGATTTCAACATTGTAATCCTTTGATTTCATTGAATATCAATATCAGGTTTGATTTATTATATTGTTTATGTGATTGCTTGATTGAATGATTGCGTTTTGGGACACACAATTGGTATCAGAGCTTAGTACAGATTGGATTGAATAAGTTTTTGTTCGGTTCAAATTTTCTGTCAAAGATTCATAATTTTTTATTGTGTGATTGTTCATTCAAGTTATTATTGATTGGTTTGTGTTTGTTTTATCTATTATAGTGATTGAGTATTGTTTGATTTGATAATTGCATTGATTTTGTTTATCAATTTGTTGATTTCTGTGTTCTGGGTTCGTTCTCGGTGTCCCTACTGTGTGTTCAATCGATTCCATCTTAAAGTGGTTTTTACTGAAATTAATTGGTACCAATCTGTTCTAATCGTTTAATCGATCGTGTTTGCAAAGTTTGGGTGTTCAATTTTGAGTTTTGATTAGTTTCTGGGTTGATTCTGTGTTTCTGGGTCGATAATTTCGAAGAACATATCGGTCTTTGCTCTTCCGGTCGAAGTCTTTTCTATCGGTCTATTGCATTTGACCGATACACTCACAATTCAGTCTATTCCGGTCTAAGACTTACTTCTGGTCGAAGACCAATACCGGTCGAAGCTTTTGTTTCTATCGGTCTTAGCAACTCCGGTCTTAACAACCATCCAGTCTTAACAACCATCCGGTCTTACCAAACATCCGGTCTTACCAACATCCGGTCTTACCAACATCCGGTCTTACCAACATCCGGTCTTACCAACCTTCCGGTCTTACCATTCTATCGGTCAAATCCTCGACCGGACTTTACAAGTTCCCGGTCGAAGGCAATATCGGTCTTTGTACTTCCCCGGTCGAACTCTCGACCGGTCTTTACAAGTCTCCGGTCGAAGCACATCCCCGGTCAATTTTTGCAAACTGTAATAGGGCATCTAAATGTCAAAAAAATTTCTCTAGGGGCGCTGCCCCTTGACCCCACCCGCTAACCGGGTAGCGGGACCCCCGTGCTAAGTCTGCGAAGGGGGACAAAGTTCTGTTCGTGATCAGATTTTTCTAAATTTCATTCTAAGTTTTTCAGTATTGTGTGATTTTATCTTGACTTCTAACGATCTCATCCAGTTGATTGTTTAAATATCAGATAAGTTTGATTTCTAATCATATAAGTAAAGATGTCTCGGGAAGCTCTTGCTATTGGAACAGATGTTAAGCCACCAGTACTCTTCAAGGGGGAGTACGAGCAATGGAAGGACAGATTTTTGGACTTCATTGATCGACATGATTTGGGAGATGAAATCAGAAAATCTCTGAAAGACGGGATCATGACACCTCCGACCAAGGTTCTCACTGTAGCTGGAGAAAATGGTCAAGAAGAAGAGACAGAGTACAAATTACCGATTGGTGAATATTCGGAAGATCAGCTGAAGAGACACAAGGGTGACAAGCTGGCAAGATCATTTATTCTCCAAGGCATACCGAATGAAATATATGTCAAGATTGACAGCTATAACGCTACCGGTAAGCAAATGTGGGATCAATTGGAGAAGATGATGATCGGATCCAAAGTCGGCAATCAGCTCAAAGTATCTACATGCCTGAATAATTATGAAGAGTTCAAAGCCAAAGCTGGAGAGTCTCTCGAAGCTACTTATGACAGATTTGTCACTTTGCTGAACGAGCTCAGCAAGAACAAGATCAGCAAATCTCATGTGGAGCTGAATGTGAAATTTCTCAGCAATCTTCAGCCTGAATGGAAGAGGTTCACCCGTCAGATGAGACAATTGAAGGATCTGCATGACATTCCTCTTCATGAAGTTTATGAGATCCTCAGACAGAATGAGGAAGAGGTAGAAGAGATCAAGGCTGAGATGAAAAAGGCTGACAAAGCAGTTGTTGATCCAGTTGCTCTTGTGGTTAAGAAGTCAAAGAAGAAGAAGGTGATAGATTCTGATTCGGAAGAAGCTGATTGTGAGGAAAAGTCTGAAACTGACGATTGTGAAAAACTGATGGAAACCATGCTCATGTTAACCAAGGCTTTCCAAAAGAAGTTCTATAAAAAGCCAAACTCCAATAGTCAGCGATACTCGTCTGGTCCGAATAACTACAAGCATAAAGAGAAAGTTGAAGAAAGGAGATCAGAAGAAATGAAGATGGATGGAGCTGAAGAGACCAAGAAAGAAGAACCGATTAAGTGCTACAACTGTGGTAGACTCGGTCATTTTGCCAAGGACTGCCGCAAATCAAAAGTCCGAAACTCAGACTATTACAAGAATAAAATGCTTCTAGCCAAGCAACAAAAGGCTGGAAAAGCATTAATGGTCGAGGATGAATACTGGCTCGACCACTCGGATGAAGAATCTGAAGAAGGAGAGAAGGATGAGACAGCACATATGTGCTTGATGGGGAAGAACCAGTCAGAAGCTGAAGCTGATTCGGATGATGGAGATACTGATGAGGTATGTAACTTTACTGAATTTGATTTATTGAACCACATGAATGCCATGATGTCTAAACTCCAAGAATTAGAGTCAAAACTGAAGCGTGAAAGAGGTGTCATAAATGAGAAAAATCAATCTATACATAAACTTAGTAATGATATTGCTGAGAAAAATGTATTAATTGAAACTTTGCACAAAAATATAGACACCAGCGCTAAAGAAAAGACTATAATTCATAAAGAGTTATCTGAAACTGATTCAAAGTTTAAAGAATGTGAGTTTAAATCTAGAGAGATTTCTAAAAGGTACTTTTCTACTTCAAAAGAGAATAAATCTTTAATAGGAAAGGTGAATGCTTTGGAAGAAAAATTACACTCTGTGGGTCAAACTGAACACACTATTCATTTGAACAAACCTAAAGAGAAACCTGATACTTGGGGACTTGGTTACAAGAACCCACATCATCTCAAAAAGGGTATATCTGAAGTGCCTGCACTTTATGACTTTGGGTTTATGTTGTTGGCTCCTCAACATCAAGAACTCAAACCCTTTTGGACTAGTCTGTCGGAAAAAGATAAAGCCAAGGAATATGATAAAAGAAATAACACAATTAAAGTTCAACTTCCATTTCGCTATGAGAAGTTGAATAACAGTTATCGTTCTAATAAATCAAAATTTCTTTCAAATGATTATTTTGAAAGTTATTCTGTTAAAGAGTTGGAGGCTAAACCCATTGAAGGTAAGCTTTACGTCCCTCCCCTAGTTTTGGAAAGTAAAATTTTTGAACTTGAGAATACTCTTACAGATGAAAGAATTTTGATGGACTTAGAACAATCTGTATTTTCAACAGTGTTCAAAAATTCTAATTTTCCTAAACTCTCCAAAGCTTTAAATTCGGATGACAGATCTGGTTCACTTGATAATGAGCTTAATTTCTTAAACTCTGAAGGTGTTTTAAATAAGTGTGTTTCTCAGTTTGATTTTTCTTCTAAACTTCCTGATCATTCATCTTGTGTTGTTAATTCCTTTGGATTACCCAGTGTTTTTGACAAAGGTGAAACATCAACGAAAGTTGATAAATCAGTTTCTGTGAAATCAAAGATAGCAAAAGGTAAGAAACAAATATCTCATATTTCATAGAAACCGATCCCCACTGGTAAGCCAAAGAAGAAGCATTCTCTTAATTCTCATCATTCTAACTCTAAAGTTTCACATGTTTCAGATTTGAGAAAGCAAAGGGTTGGAGTTAAGACTGCATGGATACCGAAACAGAAGATAGACGAGAAAGCTAAATCTAGTTCTAATTTTATTTTGAATAAAAAGACTTCTAGTAAAGATGATTTGAGTGTGAATGTTGCTACTTTTAAAAATAATCTTGTTGATTCTCGCAAGAAATATTCTATAAAGCAATTATTTCAGTTAGCTCCATCTAGTACTAAAAAGTTTTTAAATTATGGTGAATGTGATTATGCTTCTCGTAGATATTCTGATGTTTGGTATGGTTCATATAATGTTTCATCTTATCATTATCATACGTCTTATCATGCTTCTGGTTTTCAAAGAAAAAGCGGACCCAAATTTAAATGGGTGCCAAAATCAAGTACTAACAGTGGAGGTCCCATTTTTAAATGGGTTCCTAAACCTCTTCTTTCTTGATTTATGTTGTGCAGACCCGTCATATGTGGTATTTGGATAGTGGGTGTTCCAAACATATGACCGGGCAGAAGAGTATGTTGTCTAATTATACGGACAAATACTGCGGCACAGTTCGTTTCGGGAATGACCAGTTTTCACCTATTCTGGGATATGGTGATGTTGTACATGAAAATCTTACGATCAAGAAGGTGAGTTACGTTGAAAGCTTAGGGCACAACCTATTCAGCATTGGCCAGTTCTGCGACAAAGATTTAGAGGTTAATTTCAAGGCCAAGACATGTTCAGTTCGCACTGAAGAAGGAAAAGAACTCCTGGTCAGATCTCGCAAGTCAAACCTCTACACCATCAATTTGTCAAAGGTCCAGGCTGACAATCAGGTCTGCCTACTATCGAAGGCCTCGATGCAACAAAGCTGGTTATGGCATCGACGGCTTTCTCACCTCAACTTTCGGTACATCAACAAGCTGGTCAGTGGCAAGCTAGTGAAAGGTCTTCCAGAACTGAAATACGAAAGAGAACATCTATGTGCAGCGTGCGAAAAGGGAAAGATGAAGAGAGCCCCACACAAACCAAAGCCTGAACCGAGTACCAGCTCTCCATTAGAGTTGTTGCATATGGATCTATGCGGTCCTATGCGAACGCAAAGCTTAGGAGGAAAGAAGTATGTGCTAGTTATCGTGGATGACTATACGCGATACACTTGGGTTAAGTTTCTACGGTCTAAAGATGAGACTCCCGATGTTCTCATTACGTTTCTGAAGACGACCCAAGTCAATCTGCAAAAACAAGTCAAGATTCTAAGGACTGACAACGGCACAGAGTTCAAGAACAAGATAGTTGAAGAATATCTCGAGTCGGTCGGGATATCACATCAATACTCTGCCGCTCGCACGCCTCAACAGAATGGAGTCGTCGAAAGGCGAAATCGTACACTTGTCGAGGCCGCTCGGACAATGCTCAGCCAATCTGACTTACCTTTATTTTTGTGGGCTGAAGCTTTATCGACTGCATGTCACACTCAGAATCGCTCCATGATACACCGCCGATTTCAGAAGACTTCGTATGCGTTGATCAACAACCGCACACCAACCATTAAATATTTTCATGTTTTTGGTTGTACGTGTTATGTTCTAAACGACCGAGAGAATCTGAACAAGTTCAGTGCTAAGGCGGATGAAGGCATCTTTATTGGTTATTCATCTACATCGTCTGCATATCGTGTTTATTTAAAGAAGTCGAAGACAGTGATCGAGAGCGTCAATGTAACATTCGATGAGGAAATGGCTTCTGAGCACATCAGTTCAGAACCCGTCATTACCGGAGTATTAACTTCTGGACCTACCAGTCCAGGACCTGCACCTCAAGAGAACAAATCAGATGGAGCTTCGTCGTCTACTTCTAATTTATCTGATTTGGATTTATTATTTGAACTGTTCTATGATGAATTTCTTGGTTCTAAGTTGCCTAACTCAGTTGTGGTTGACAGGATAGAAGACTCGATGACTACTCATCCGACCACTTCCGATATCTCTACTGAATTTGGTTCCCCTATTCAGCAAGAAGTTCCAGTTCAAAAGCCTACTCCGACAGTTGAAGTTGTGACCAACAATGCCGAGACAGAAGTAGCTGACTCCGTAGGATGTACTGTAGGGACTGATCAACAGATTGACCAAGCTGTACCTACTGCTACTTCTGCAACAACTACTTTAACTGAAGCCCCCGTTAATTCTGAAACATCTGAAGGAGATACCAGTGGATTCCTAGATGCGGACAATGATCAACATGCATCTAATCCACTCCCTCATGAACATAAGTGGACCAAAGAGCACCCAATACATCAAATTATTGGAGATCCTTCTGCACCGGTGCAAACTAGGTCTGCAACATCAAATCTATGTATGTATGAATCCTTTCTGAGCAAGATCGAGCCTACACGCATATCTGAGGCCCTTGCCGATTCAGATTGGGTAACTGCGATGCAAGATGAGCTAAATCAGTTTGAAGCACTGAAAGTCTGGAGACTCGTACCCAAACCGCAAGGTAAAACCATCATTGGTACGAAATGGGTGTTCAAAAACAAGAAAGATGAAGATGGCACCGTTATCCGAAACAAAGCACGACTTGTCGCCAAGGGATATAGACAAGAGGAAGGAATAGACTACGATGAGACTTATGCTCCAGTGGCACGTATAGAGGCAATTCGGATGTTCTTAGCCTACGCAGCCCACAAGAACTTCACCGTCTATCAAATGGACGTGAAGACAGCTTTTCTGAATGGAGTACTCAAGGAAGAAGTCTACGTCTCACAGCCAGAAGGGTTTGTAAATCCAGATAAGCCGAACCATGTCTACATCTTGGATAAGGCTCTTTATGGACTGAAACAAGCTCCTCGCGCCTGGTATGATATCCTATCTCAATTCTTGGTTAAGTCGGGTTTCACAAAAGGTACGGTTGATACCACTCTTTTTATTAAAAAGGATAAAGGCGATATCATTCTTATTCAAATATATGTGGATGATATTATTTTTGGTTCTACAAATCCTAAGTACTGTAGGAACTTTGCAAACCTCATGGTGTCTCGTTTTCAAATGAGCATGATGGGAGAGATGAATTTCTTTCTCGGATTGCAAGTCAAACAATTTTCAACGGGGATCTTTATCAATCAATCTAAATACATTCTGGATATTCTTAGGAAGTTCAAAATGGAAGATTGTAAACCGATTGGTACCCCAATGGCACCTAGTACTAAGATTGGCACCGATCTTTCGGGAAAGGCTGTTGATGTTAGGACTTATAGAGGGATGATAGGTTCCTTAATGTATCTCACTTCAAGTAGGTCGGATATAATGTTTTCTACATGCTTATGTGCTAGATATCAGGCCAATCCTAAAGAATCCCATTTGTCTGTTGTAAAGCGGATTTTCAGGTATCTGAAGGAGACTGCAGATCTTGGTCTGTGGTATCCTAAGGATACAAGCTTTGAACTAACATCTTATTCAGACGCAGATCATGCTGGTTGCATGTTAGACAGGAAAAGCACCTCGGGTCATATACAATTCCTCGGAGATAAACTCGTCAGTTGGGCTTCGAAGAAGCAATTATGTGTCTCCACATCAACGGCCGAAGCGGAATATGTAGCTGCTGCTAGCTGCTGTTCTCAGGTCTTGTGGATGAGAACACAACTGCGAGACTATGGATTTCATTTCAATAGAATCCCGATCTATTGTGATTCGAAAAGCGCTATTGCGATTTCCGCTAACCCTGTTCAGCATACTAAGACCAAACACATAGATGTGAGGTATCATTTTATAAAAGATAATGTAGAAAAGGGAACAATTGAACTTTACTTTGTAAAAACCGATTATCAGCTTGCAGATTTGTTTACCAAACCTTTAGACGAAAAGAGATTTAATTTTCTTGTCTCAAGACTTGGTATGCTAAACCTTAAGACCTAATCGGTGGTTACCTATTATAGTTTCTTATTGTATTTCTTTATCATTTCTTTATTCTTATTTCCGCATGATACCTGCTCTTTAATAGTTTGTTCATGATCTCAGGGGTAGTGTGAAAAGTATCTTATAGATGATAAATGTTAGTTTGAGGGGGAGAAATTATGAATGCATTGTACTTTCTGATCAATGTGTTAGTAGTGCATAAATTTAGGGGGAGCGATCAAGTCAAAGGAGTATGGCGATGACTTCTGATTATTTCTGATCAGAACTCGTACATCAATTGTTTTACTGTTTTATGCCATTTCAATTTCAGTGAATAAAGTTACTTTGACTAGACTTTTAGACTTTTGTAGGTTGAGAGATGCTTCAAAGATCATATCTATATGACTTTAAGCTTGACTTCGTGAGATGTAAGACTGTACTCAAAAGGTATAATTCTTAATCTTCATCTCCTCCATGGTTGAAAGAAGGACAACTTTCAATCAGAAGAAAACATGTTCTTCATTGTTCAAACCACTTCCCAATTCTCAAAAAGATTTCTTGATTTGGAAGTGTGATTTTAAATGTTTTCTGCTTCATCATTGAGCCTTAACTGATAAAGTTAAATCACCTGAGCATCTTATGCTTCATAGGAAAACATGGGATCAGTGTGCTAGGACTTAAGTGAACTTCTATGGATTCACGTTAACCAGTGTTTCCTACCCAAGAAGTTAATCCTGTAGTGAAAGAATGTGAGGAGTCCAACAAGAAATGAGTGTGGGATGTGTGATGAGGGACAATATTAAAAGAGAGTTTGGTTAGCTGTGAGCTTAAAGATTAAAAGAAAGAGGGTGAGAGATCAGAGTAAAAGAATTTTTAAACTCTGCACCAACTACTTTCTGAGCCGGGCAGCCACATTTCTAATGCTTCACAATTCTTGGTGAACATTATTGAAACAGGCAACTAGCCCATGCCAACTCTTGACTTTACCCCACCATCTACTCATTTTCTTCTCAACAAGAAAATGTTTCATTTTCAAAGGGGACGCAGCACATATGCTATCTGATTTTCATTTGGAAAATCTGGATATTGAAAAGAAGGAAGTCTGCCCCACCTTCACACTTTACTAATGCACATTGAGTCTGTGTTTAACTACTTGTCTCAGTGGTTTACACTTTTTGAGCCTTATAAGCAAACATCATATGCTTTATTTTATTTTATCACTTGCACAAACACACAAAGAATTTGTTTCTTTGTCATAACGTTCATAGAAATTACCTTTGTGGTTTTTCGATGATTGAATGGAAGCCCTGGGGGAGTGAACATCATAAAAGCTCCTTTATATTGTGTATTCGTTACACACAGTGACTTTGTGTTACTGACAGGCAATTTTAACTGATTCATTTGTTGATTCAGGTGTTACACTTCATTTTCTAATTTGTCTAGATTTGCAAAAATCTGGATGAACATCTTAATGAATTGACGGATAATCAGTGGTTCTGTTTGCAAGATCGGTGGTGGAAGAAATTTCTTGAAGACACGTTTTGATGAACTCTTTGCTCTTTTCATCAAAAAGGGGGAGAATCGTCAATCAAGAAATGCGGAGATCAAAAGTTTTTGAAAGAATTTTTGAAGATATTATGAAGTTTTGCTGCTTTGAAGAAATTTTCTTTCAAGATGATTTGCTGAAGTATTCCGAGCTGAAACTGGAGATAATTTCTTTCCAAAAGATAGTCTCATCGATTGGGGAGATTGCTACATTCTGAAGACAAAAAGGAAGATTACATTTTCTGAGCTTAAAGAATGATCTTGATCCAAAGGGGGAGATTGTTAAAGCACATATTTATTGGATTCAAGATCATAATTATTTGAAGATGGAAATCTGAAGTTAAAGCTGTTAAAGTCGTCTCAGCAAATAGTCTAGGGTCCTTTTGTAATAATTAGTCAAAGTATGTTTCCGTAATTTAATTATTTGTCTTTTATTTTTAGTTAAATAAGTTTAGTTTGAAGTTGGGCCCAAGCCTTGCAAGCCCATTAGGCTTAATTAGCCTAATTATAAATTAGTTTAGGCTTGTGGTTATTAGGGTTAGAGATCTTAATTTGCATAATTATTATTGAGAGAATTGGTGGTGGTGTGGCGCCGTGAACAAGAAAGAGAGAAAGAGAGGATTTCGATTTCAACATTGTAATCCTTTGATTTCATTGAATATCAATATCAGGTTTGATTTATTATATTGTTTATGTGATTGCTTGATTGAATGATTGCGTTTTGGGACACACATTGGTCCCTTCGAAATTTTGGAAAGGGTTGGAGTTGTGGCTTACCGGTTAGCTCTACCGCTGCAATTGTCTCATGTACATAACGTATTTCATGTCTCTTCACTTCGAGGGTACAACTATCATCCCTTACACGTCATTGAATATCCCTTGGAGCACATAGAACTTTATCTTTCTTATCGCGAGGAACCTGAAGCGATTCTTGATCGTGATGAGAGAGGAACACAGAAGAGAGTGATTCCATTTATAAAAGTTTTTTAGAAGAATTACTCGGAACGTGAGGCGACGTGGGAAACCAAGGACCATATGCAATGGGACTACCCCGAGTTCTTTAATCGATGTAAGTTTCCTATCTAAATTTGATTTCGGGGACGAAATCTCTTTTAAGGGGGGGGGGGGGATAATTGTAAGACTCGGTTTTAAAAACGTGTAATTATTATTACCCGAATTGAACCATAATTAAAATGGCAACCAAAGATAGTTAAGGGTTTAAAACCGTCATTTAACCAAACTCTTTATAATCTATACTATATTATAAAGCACGGATAAAAACTCTTAAAAACAGTTATTAAAGCTTAATGTACCGTTATTTAATGTTAATTACTTAAAAAAACAACCATTAAAACTTTATGTACTACATTTAATGTTATTTATTAACTTTCAGTTCATATCTCTAACCAATTTAACTCCCCTAAAATCAGTTCCCATTTTAATCCCCTAAAATCACTCCCCTGCATAATTAAATAGATGATAAAAATCAAATTTTAAATATAAAAAATCTAAGATATAATTAAGAAAATCTAACAAAATATTTAATGTTTATTTTAAAAAAACATTATAGTATTAAATCTAAAATAAATTACATTATTATTAAAATATCGAAGAAATTTATGCATTAAGTATTGTTTATTGATACATATTACTTAAAATTCAAGATTAAAAATAATGATGCATGAGTACAAATTTATAAAGCTATATGTTTGAATTCATAATAACTATTAAACATAATCAAAACAGGATAAAATCTTAATTTAAATATAAAAAAATTAAAATATATAAGATAATCATTGAATTCTAACAAAATATTTAATTAAAATATTTAATTTTTTTATATAAAAAACATTATATTATTAAGCCAAAATTAAACAAGTTTATAAAAAAACCATTATCACTCTCTCAAAATCATCCAAAATCGTACCGTAAATTGACAAAAAATAAAATAAAACCTTAAAATCATGATGTATCTCGCTGCATTGCGCGAGTACGCTTTTAGTTATATATAAAAAAACATAAAACCAAATCCTACAAATATAAGACATCGTCTCCTTAATTCTTATACCATCACCAACACCAACATAACCTCTATCTAAATATTTCTCTCTCTAAAACTCTCTAAGTCTCACTTCTCTCTAAATATCTCTTAGTTTGTTTAAGGAAACAAAGATTCAATCGCATAATCGGAATATACTCATCGAATCCTTCTTAGTAGTATAAATTTCTTCTTAAGTTATTTATGTTGGTATGTTAGAGTAGTTGAAATTGGTTGGTAGATTATGATGTGGTATTGTAATTTATTGATAATATACATGTTTAGAAATGTTTGGGTTGGTCAAAATTAAAAAGGGTAAAGTTTAGAATCAAATTTATGATATTATGTTTATATGTATAACCGCACACCAAGTGTTCGGTTTAATTCCTAAGAGAATAGAGTTTCATGATTAGGCTTAGGATAATAACCATAAGTTCTATTTTGATGTTTATTATGTTAATTTATATTTATAACATGTTTAATTCAGTAAAAATCGAAGTTTGGATCATAAAAAGTGAATCGGGAAAAGTTCGGTAATCGAACGTTAGGATATAAGTGCATATCAGCTTCTATAACGGTTCATAACTCACAAACCGTAAGTCCGAATAAGTTCAAATTTTACAGGTAGAACAACCTAAATGTATACTACAACTCTCATGAAGGGCCTCAAATCCAGTTGTGACTCTAATGGCTAAAAAATTGGTGTTTTTGGGACTGATTACAAACATACGACATTTGTCCCTGTATTTTTGTAAGATTTCTATAAAATCGATGGATGATCCAAATGGGGTGATTCCAATTTGAGGAGAACCATAAGAGGTCGTAGAAAAACTTTCATTTAGACTTTATAATATGTTTTATCCTCTAAGAAGGAGAAAATGTTTGAAAAGTAGAGGTTTAGAAGTTGTCAAGTGCGGGCGGAATCGCACTTGACTATGTGTCGAGTGTAGTTTTGTTATGCGTATATGGCTGTCCATTATGAGATCTAAGTTGTTTAAATACCATTATAACCTATATACATTATTAGAATAATTATGGTGTGAGTTTTATGTTATGCGAGTAATAATAATTCATGGTTTAAATAGGCAATCGAACGAGTTAAGCTTCGTCGTGAGTTCAAATCATAAAAAGTGAATCGGGAAAAGTTCGGTAATCGAACGTTAGGATATAAGTGCAGATCAGCTTCTATAACGGTTCATAACTCACAAACCGTAAGTCCGAATAAGTTCAAATTTTACAGGTAGAACAACCTAAATGTATACTACAACTCTCATGAAGGGCCTCAAATCCAGTTGTGACTCTAATGGCTCAAAAATTGGTGTTTTTGGGACTGATTACAAACATACGACATCTGTCCCTGTATTTTTGTAAGATTTCTATAAAATCGATGGATGATCCAAATGGGGTGATTCCAATTTGAGTAGAACCATAAGAGGACGTAGAAAAACTTTCATTTAGACTTTATAATATGTTTTATCCTCTAAGTAGGAGAAAATGTTTGAAAAGTAGAGGTTTAGAAGTTGTCAAGTGCGGGCGGAATCGCACTTGACTATGTGTCGAGTGTAGTTTTGTTATGCGTATATGGCTGTTCATTATGAGATCTAAGTTGTTTAAATACCATTATAACCTATATACATTATTAGAATAATTATGGTGTGAGTTTTATGTTATGCGAGTAATAATAATTCATGGTTTAAATAGGCAATCGAACGAGTTAAGCTTCGTCGTGAGTCTCGGTTGATCGCGTGATACATCTCAATTTGGTTAAGGTATGGATTTCATTTCTTTTGAATCATGGGCAACTATTTGTTGTAGTTGATCCTTCCTAAAGGTAGTTCACCGCCTTGTGATTGATTAATTGAACGTGATCAACAAATGAGTAATTATACACACACATACACATTGATTTTGGTTTATTGAGTCAATTGTTTGAACCTTTTGACGTTTTATTAAAATGTATCTCGTATGGAATTGTTTATGAAACTTGTGAAGTATATTGACCTTGATTTGTATGAACGTCATTCGGGTAAGTGGCATATGTTTAGTTTTCGTTGTTTTTAAAATAATCCAATAAATGGGCACATTATTTGGTATGCCTTCTATGGCGGCTTTATAGTCATGGCTTCCTGCAGGTGAACTCGGTCCACCAGGGTTAGGCCCAATAGCGGCTTCCATGAACCTGACTCTGGGGACTAGGCCAACTTTGTTGGCTCCAGGGCGGATGGATCGATCCTAGAACTTTTACCCACAGAACATCGTGGTTAAATTCATGGGGGATTCGGGTGTGTGTTCCCGCATGCCGACCTAATAGTTCGTGTGGTTTGGCCACCCCACAAACACAATAGGAATTGACGGACTTTATTGATATTACGTTTTGAAGTTAAAGTATGAACCGTTCTTGAGATTATTGTTTTTGATTATATTACGGAATGTTTCTTTTGAATTAAATGAACTATGAACTTGATTTTCATGAATTTTCTTCAGTTGAATTTCTAAGTCTTCCGCTTTGTTATCGATGTGTTTATTGTTATTTTCGAATTTATATTATAATCCATTCACTGAGACCTGTGCTCAGCCGTGTTTTTGTTTTCTGACACGGCAGGTTCGAAGTGATGCTTACGGGGAGGGGACTTGAGATCGAGCGTGAAATTTTGGAGTTCTTAGACTCACCTTATCATATAACGCTCTAAGTTTATAAACACTTTTTGAAGTGCGATATTTTGGATTGTAATATATGTTTAGAGTTTATTAATAGCTCTGAATTAGTTGTGTATTTATGTTAAGTCCCATTCGTGACATCACCCGTTTCAGACCATGAGGACAGGGGATGTAACAAGCATGGTGATGGAAATCCATTGAACAATGTAACATCCCAAAAATTGGGACAAACGAAAATTTTCAAAAATGGAAATGTGGTATATAAAATATCAAGATACGAGCTCTCCCAAAAAGGGAACACGATACGCCTGTTATTTACAAGTATGCAATTGACAGTAAAAGACAACAACCTGATAATCTAATTCTTAGCAAGAAATAAGATTACAAAGAGTATCGTCTATAATCCAAAATGATGCTCTTCAAGTTTGGCGTTCCAAAAAGTAATTTCCCAAGCTCACATCTAAGGTCTCTCTAAACCTTCTTGGCGACCACACCGCTAGAACTTGAGATACATATCGACACCAAACAAGTGTTGGGCCAAAAAGCCTAGTGAGTTTGAACAAATATATGTGATAATCCAAATAAGAAATCATAAATATGCCATAAAGTTACAAACAAGGAATTAATGAGGGAGACCCAAAACACCAAACCAGTTTCACCTCAAGAGTCGATATACCTTAATGTTCACCCTTACGAGCAACATCACAAAGGCTCGACATATTGGGGACTACCTCCAAGGCATTACCCCAAATGGCGGAGATCTAGGCACATACCTCCAAGGTGGCGCCAAAGATTATATCCTCCTAGTGCCTACTAGATGATTCATCCAATTTGCAATATGTCAATAATACAAACTTACTCCAAGCAAGGTGTATCAACATTTATACCCAAATTTGTGGTCCAACCACTTACTAACCAAATAAGCTTTACATGAAATACTAAGATTTCCGCGATTAGCCAAATGAGCATATAGCTCTTCGTATTTTATTCCAAGAGATAAAATCCACCCATTATGCACGTAAAGGCACAAGTTCACAATTTGTAAGCATTTAGTACAAAGAGCCTCATTTAGGGTCAAAACCCAAGTTAAATCATAACCTTAAAAATGTATATAATTCCATGAAAATGTCAAGTACCAATACTTATCCTCCAAATAAGATTACTATGATTTTTCAAGATACCGAATAACATTTTTCCCACATAAAAACCCAAAAGCTTTCAATGTTATGAGTTATGAACACTTTATCATCCAATGAGAGATTTTACAAATGCAAAATAAAGATGAAGAACACATATATAATTGACATGTATCTAGTTTTGACAAAATTTAGAAACTTACTATCTAGGTTTTTATAGAAAACCCTAGAAAACTTGTAACCCTAGATTGATGGAGTGAATGGTAGGAGTGTGTAGTCTTGACTTGATGATCCACAATAAACGCTCCAATATGCCCTTGATGTGTAATAAATGGAGATGGAAAAACTCTATATGAAGATTTAATGAGGGGAGAGGATGTATGGAGAAAATCGCCCTAAAAGCCTTCCAAAATCGCACCAAAACTGAGTTGGGATGAAAAAGTGGGGTAAAAATCGGCTAAGGTGAGTTTTTTATACCCTAAGGCTCGCTCGGCGACATTTCTTAACGATTGTGCCCCCGAGGGCACTCTCGCAGGGCATACTCGCGCCATCTCCCCCACCCGCAGTACATGTCACGCGATAGTGACATGCGAGAGTGCCACAAGGCACAATCGTTGTCACTCTCTCTCAGGGTGTACCGAGAGGTCTTGGTCCCCGGCGACTGTGACATACGATTTTGCCCTGTGGCACTATCGCGGTCACTATTGCTCCCAGGGTACCGAAAGTCCAAAAATCCAAATTTTCTTCATAACCACATGCATTCACGATGATTAGAGATAGGGGTAGTCAAACACATTAATAAATGTTTCAAATAATGAAATTCAAGATGAGACACAATTTATGAGGTCATTTTTATTTACCGGGAGAAACACGGGTCTTACAAGCAAGATGGATGAACAGATGGAAAAGATAGCCGGTGACAATATGAGACTCCGTTGATTCAAGGTGGAGCATGAGTGGTTAGCTATGGTAAAGTAGTAATTTGAGTTTTTGTCCAAGGTTGTTCCACCTATTTGGGTGGAACAAAAAAACTCTGTTTTTGTCACATTAAAATGAGTTTTTGTCCCACCTAGTCCAACCTTGTCCTTGTCCCATGTCGTGCCAAACGTGAGACTATTTTTTTGTCTCATTCTGTCCCATGTAGTTTGCATACCAAACGCACCCTAAGAGATTGCTTTACCATAAGAGCATCTCCAACAGATTCTCTAAAATAATCAAAATGAAGTTTTTGTTTTTTATTTTGCTCCAACGGATTCTTTGTATTGTTCTCTAAAATAGAGAAAACTCCAAGTTTAGAGAATTCTCTTAGGGGGAGTTTGGTTCATAGAATGGAATTGGAATCCATCGAAGGAATTTGACTTTGAATGAATTAGAATGGAATTTGACCACGCGTTTGGTTGGTAGGAATTCAGTTCCTTCACTTAAGCCAAGGAATGATGAATTCCTTAAATTGTGGAATTCAATGGAATTTGGAAGATTCCATCACTTTCATTCCGTGAACCAAACATGGGCTTGGAATTTGGTCAATGGAATTGGTCATTCCAATTCCTTCAAATTCCTTACAATTCCATGAACCAAACAGGCCCTTAGATACCGTTTGATTTGTAGGATTGAATATGATTTGAAGTGATTTGGAATTCAATTCCATTACAATCCCATGTTTGGTTTGAAGGATTGTTTGGATTTGAAATCCCAGGATTTCATTGAAATCCCACAAACATGAGATTTAGAAATCCTATGGGGTTGTTGGTATTCACGAGATTTCGTAGAATTTGTGTATAATTTAAGATATGTTAAGAAATTTTGTTTTATAATAAGTAATGAATAAAAAAATAATTTAAATTTTTTATAATTCGTTTTTATAAAAAGGGAATTTAATTTCTTTTCAAATCCTACAAACCAAATACACCAAATATTCTAAATCCTTCAAAACCATTCCATCAAACCAAACACACCCCCTTAAGGTCCGGTTTGATCTGCATGATTGGATTGGATTTTGAGGGATTTGGCATTGAATTCCATTCTAATCCTATCTACAGTTTGAAAGATTTCCTGGATTTGAAATCCTATGATTTCATTGAAATCCCACAAACATAGGAGTTTGAAATCCCACGAGGATGGTTGTTGGTATTTCACGGGATTTTATAGAATTTTTATGTAATAATATTTTAAATATATTAAAAATATTTTTTTGTAATAATCAATTAATTAAGAAGTAATTTAATTATTTTTATAATTATTATTAATTTGTTTTTTATAAATTTAATGAAATTCAATTTCGTTCCAAATCTTACAAACCAAACATACCAAAGATTCCAAATCATTTCACGAAATCCGAATCTCTCAAAATCATTCCATCAAACCAAAAGCCCCTAAAATTTAATTTGATGACGTAAATGAAGAGGGCAAATCAAATACAAACCTTGTATATGTTGCACCCCTTACAAACTAATCTCAACCCTTGATCTATAATTATCGTTTTTGGTTTTTGTTTTTTTATAAATAATAAAGAGGGGTAATGTTGTAATTGTATTAATTTATTTTTAATTAAGGATACTTTTGTAATTGCCATATTTATCCGATTTTTTTGCTTGATTTGTAACTTTGTACTTTTATCTCTAATCTTATGCATGTGCATATTTTGAAAGCGGTCATCATTTGGTTGTACATTACTGGCTTGTTCCTATAGAAGAAGATAATGTTAAACAAAATACATGTCAACGATGATGCAAATGTAGATATTCAGGAAGACAATAATTCAACAATGATGTAGATGTAGATATGTGCATGTATGTTTAGTTTAAGTGTAATAGGACTTTTTGTGCATAGTTGATAGGGATGCATATTCATATATGCAAATGTGGAACAACATCAATTGACATCTTTATCGCCTTGTGTGTGTGTGTGCAGGTAGGTGAATGTTTCAATCTCCCGATTTCGAATTCTGGTTCGTTTAGCAGAGATGGAAGACAATAACATGTTTAACGAAATTCATGTTGGGGATGTTTTTTTCATTTATTGAAGCCGAAGAAAGGAGCAATCAAAAGATTGTTAACGATGTGCCATTAGAATCTGATAACAGGGATGTAGAAGGTGATGATGTTAGTGTTGATGATTCTGGTCAGTTTTATGTATTTTGTTTCGATGCGTTGGTTTTTAGTCTATATTATGTAATTGGAGATGGATTGTTTCCAAATGTTGCATGTATGCAGCTTCAATATACATATATGCAGCTTCAACTCGTATTTTTGATGCGTAGTTTTTAACATGTAACTTTTGAAGTTCTTCATATGTAATAGACCATGCATGTATCTGTGTTTAACATCAAATGAACACATGAACCCTGGCATATATGCACAAAGACAGTAAATTATCTTTCATATATGAATACTTAGTACATGCATAAAATTTTCACTTGTACTTTAGAATACATGAAGAATGGCATATATGCATTAGGTGTGTTCAAAAAAACCGTTGGACCGTTCAAACTGGTCGAACCAAGTTAAATCGGACCGTTTTTGGCGGTTTGAGCGGTCTGGCGGTCCGGTCTGGTCTGAAAAATAGTCAAACCGCTCGGTCCGGTCTGGTATGCGGTTTGACCTTTTCTTTGAGCAGTCCGGACCGAACCGACCGCCAAAAATATGCATTTTGTAATAATATTTAGTTTTCATGTTGTAGGCCCAACTTTTACGGCTCAATTAAAAAAAGTTCGTCAAAGAATTATGTTTTTAGTTTTCATTTTCTTAATTGATTGTGTTATCTAAATTGACAAATTTCTAAGATCCGCTAAAAATTCAAATCTAAATCCAAATTGTCCTTCAACTTTCTCAATATTTGTCCAAAATTCAACCATTGTTGGTGGATTTGTTTAATTTTTTTCAACTTGCTGCTTGTTTTTTTTAATTTAATATATAAACGTTCTTTTATAATTCGATATACTATTTTCTAATAATGTTATATTGGTAGAAATTTTATTTTGGATATAGAGTTTATGTTTTTTTTTTCGTTTAACGCCCATAAGAGGCTCAAACTACCTAAATCGGTTAGACCAGACCGCCTTTTTGTGGTCTGATTTGACCAATTTGGTCACTTGCTACCAAACCGCTCGGTTTGAAAATTTTCTAAACCGCCATTTGTGGTTTGGGGGGTTAAACCGCCCAAACTGGATCGCGAACACCCCTAATATTCACAATGACAATAAGTTATCTTTCACATATGAACACTTAATATATGATTTTTCTTCACAAGTATTTTATCATATTTTATAACATCGTCTTCTCTGTCAACTCTTTTTGATGCTTCAGCTTCATCCAGGCTTGTTCAACATCGTTGCCTTCTTCATCAAAAAAAAATATGCAAACAGGTGAAGAAGAAGAAGGGTGAATAATCCGGTGAATATATGCATTTCCTTGGCAAACTTGTTCAACAGATGTCGACTTTCTGCCTTTCTCGTTGTGCAAGCCTGGAGTCGGAGAAGAAGGGCTTATAATCTGGTGAAGATATGCATTTCCTATTTTGAAATCATATGCGTTATGCCTAATTTGCCCCTCCAATGCCTTTTTCTCCCCAGATTTGGTAAGTAACTTTTATTTAATTACAATCTTCACCCTTGTTAATCTAGACCATTGGATTAAATATTAGAAGGTTAGTATTGGTTTGTAAGGGGTGCAACAAATGCAAGATTTGTATTTGAAGATGCCTAATAAATGAATTGTTTATTTATTCCCATAGCGATATTGAGTTATTATTATTTTATATAAAAAAATTAAAAATATATTAAAATATTTTAATAATATAATTAATATTCAAAATTTTAAATATATCGAGTAAACTACAATTTTGGTCCCTGAGGTTTAAACTAAAGTATGAAAATGGTCCCTAAACTTCAATAAGTGTCGATTTCATCCCTATTGTTTTGATTTCGCTTTGAAAGAAGTCCCTCGTCGTTAACTCCGTTAAAAAAACTCAGTTAAGTGAGGGGTACTTTCGTCTTTTTATTATACAAGGATAAGTTTTAAAATTTTGTTTGAACTTAAGGGATCAAATTGTAATTTAGTCTAATTTCTATTAATATTATATTAATATATATATATATAGAGAGAGAGAGAGAGAGAGAGAGAGGGAGGATCATACGAGAACAACATCAATTTAAAAGAATAAAGGGACAACCTAGACCAATCATAATTAAAAAATTATTAATTGTTTATTTAAATAAAAAATTATTTTCAGAAGGGTATAATTGTCATATTTTTTCTGAATATTTTTGGATAGTATATCAAATCCTAATTTCAAGGGATTATCCAAGCAGATCCCAATCCAAATTGATATGGATCGATTACTGCATTCCAACCATTTCCCGATTTCGTTGCAAAAATATGTGATTCAGTTAGATGATGTTGGAAAATCAGAGATCAATTTGAAGGAAAAGAAAAAATATTTCAACGATTTTACATTCATCCATGGATGATTTGATGGGATCGATTGTTGTTGATGGTAGCATTCAATCAGTATCGACAATGGAGTCTATGATTCAACCGACCATGGAGGATGTATCAAAATCGATTGTTGTTGATGGTTGCACTCAAGGTTTATCGAATACAGAGGATGCCAGTGAACTGGCCAAGGATGTCGTTCCTTCAAATGATTTCAACACCGGAGACAATCAACCAAATTCGACCATGAACGACACTTTTACTGGTGATGAAATTTTAGAAGATGTTGAAGGTAAATACGTGTACGAGCTTCGTTACATCCCATTATTTTAAGTTCTTCCATATTAGTAATCATTGTTGTAAAAAAACAATTTTTTTCAATTTTCCCTTGATTATAGTTTACAGATTCATAACTTCTACATTGTTAAGCATCACTAGAGTGTCAGGGTTTTGTAAGTTACATATTAGCAGGGGATGTGTTTTTTGATTTTATGTCAATTTTTGTTAACATTCCAGTGAATGCAGTAACAACAAGATCACCAGTGATCATTGCTTGTTAATTCTCAAGATTTTTTTATCATTTTAGTTCCAATCATAAGAATTTCGTAATTGAGATGTATAATTTAAGTATTTTTTAAACTACTTTATGTTTTATGATGATTTTTCATCATATTGCGTATTATATTTTGATTTTTTTATCATACCGAATGTCAATCAAGTCGATAACATTCCTGGAAGGTTTGAACTTTCTGCTAGTTCTGTGGGAACCTTGAAGGAACGATTCAATACCCCGATTAACGTGGCGAGCGAACATTAAAGAATGCACGACACAAGAGGAAGTGCAGAGGCTGCAATGAATTCACAAACCATGATTCTCGCAATTGTCCAGTTAAGAAAGGCATGTCCGACGAATATGATGATTGATGGCATTGTTTTTTCGTTATTAGGTGATTGAATAAGTTAGAATGTTGGTTTTTTCTTGTTAGTTTTTTTGGGGATGACTTCTTTTGGTTGAATTATGTTGACGTTATTGAAGGTTAATTGTTTGGAATTAGTATTTAATCATTCATTGTTTTCAATAAAAGGTAGTTTTATTTATGGTTTGTGTTGTTCTTTGATATTTATACTTTTCTAACAATTCATTGACTTGTTATTTGGATTGTGAATAAATTCTGGTACCGTTATGTTCAGTAAATCACTTGTGCTTTAAAAAAATTTGGTTGGCATATCACTTTCTGTTACTTTTCTGTTGCATATGCTCGTCATGAATCATGTACGATTTAAAACACCTGGATGGTGAAATTTATTTCGTAAACTTATATTAAGAACATCACTGTTGATTTCGAGAATATATGTTTTTGCCTTATATGAATCACATATGGTTTGTGAATAACTTATGATACCATAATGTTCTGCAAATCACTTGTGCTTTGAACTTTCATGGTTGGTATATCAACTTATGTTACTTTTTTGTATCATATACCTGTTATGAATCACGTACGATTTAAAACGGCCTGGATGGTGAAATTTTTTTGGTAAATTTATTTGTTTGTTGACTTGCATATTAATCATATGTGATTATCAAAAAACCTTATTTTTAATTACAAACCAATAAACACAATTCAAAATGCAAAAGCTTTACGAAATCCATATAGCCATTAAAGATAGTCATCTTCCCATTTACGAAATCAATATAGTCATTAATCACCCCATTATCATCATACCTAATCAAAACATCATCTGTTTTGCCAAAATTCAAAATGCAAAAGCTTCCTAGACAAAAAACCAAAAAAAATCAAAACAAGACTGTTAAACCACTTGGGAAACTTAACCCGATAAAACTATATCCATACCGATGATCTAACCAACACATGAACACTTGCTTTTCATCTTTTCTTGTATCACTGACTTTGTTATCCGTCCTTCCACATGTGAGAACTTTGTTGTGCATCTGATGACTCTTGACCTACAAAGTGAAGCCATTACAAATCACTACTGATTACAAAAATCAATTACGAATCACTACAAGAAATAACAAAGTAACCATTCTGTTTTGGGATTCACCATTCTGTTTTGTGAATCACCATTGTAAAGAGTATGTCTTGTGAATCACCATAGTGATAATTTCATTTTTTTTTCACCTTTGTAAGTAGGAAAGTAAGATTTTATCAGTTTGAAGCCATTACAAGACACAGGTGAGTCTTACAAATCACTACTGATTACAAACATCAATTACAAATAACCAAAAGAAATAACCAAGTAATCATTCTGTTTTGGGATTCACCATTGTGCTTTGTTAAATTCCATTGTCAATATTATGTCTTGTGAATCACCATAGTTATAATTTCATGTTTTTTTCACATTTGTAAGTAGGAAAGTAAGATTTTATCAGTTTGAAACCATTACAACATTGAGTGAATCTATTACAAATCACTACTGATTACAAAAATCAATTACGAATCACTACAAGAAATAACCAAGTAACCATTCTGTTTTGGGATTCACCATTCTGTTTTGTGAATCACCATTGTAAAAAGTATGTATTGTGAATCACCATAGTGATAAACACTACTGATTTGATAAACACTTACAAATCACTACTGATAAACATTACAGTTTTGTGATAAACACTTACAAATCACTACTGATAAACACTTACAAATCACTATTGTTTTGTGAATCACCATTGTAAAGAGTATGTATTATGTTTTGATAAACACTTACAAATCACTACTGATTACAAACATCAATTACAAATAACCAAAAGAAATAACCAAGTAACCATTCTGTTTTGAGACTCACCATTTTGTTTTGTGAATCACCATTGTCAAGATTTTGTCTTGTGAATCACCATAGTGATAATTTCATGTTTTTTTTCACATTTGTAAGTAGGAAAGTAAGATTTTATCAGTTTGAAGCCATTATAAGAATTTTTTTCCAGATTTGTGAATCACCATTATAAATTATTATACTTTAAATCTAAAATCAATACAAATCACCATTGTTAAACTAACTCATCAATATACTTTCGAAAACCAAAAAAATACAAATAACCACAAAGATTAACATTTTTGATGAGCAACAATCAGCTTCTCAACAGGTTGTCATCCTTATATATTGGTTTGTTATTCAAAAATCGTACACTTTAAGTACCAAAGTAAGAGTTGTACCAGATTCCGTTCCCAATGGCCGATTTGGAACAGGGGGTCTTCGTTTCTCACTGGTAGAACCATCAACTTCACTTTGCACACGTCTCACAACCTTCTTTTGTAAGTTGGGTCTTTTTTTTGCGACCCTAGGGCTTTTCCGAACTCCTGGATAATCAGAAAACCCTACATTGTTATCAAGAAATTAGGGTTTCTAATCAATCACAAAACTAGAATCAAAAGTGTTACATACCTTGACCATCCATGATATCAAACTCACGAGCTCAATCGCAATGAGTTTCTTCTCTGCAATTTGCGATTTACTTCATCACCAAATCAGTAGATAACACCATATTTTTCTTAGCGATCATGATTTCTCAGCGATAGGTAGATACGTGTTGAGAGTATTTAGGAAATGATTTCAATTGTGATTTGATTTGATCTCCAAATCCCGTTTAATTCGCCCGCGTAGTTATCCCTGTTAAAAAAAATCCAATTTTACCCCTATATTAAATTGATAATTAATTATAGCAGGTATTTGATTCTTATAAATTACAGGAAATGCCATTACTATTTTAAACCGTTGATCTAATCTAATCAAAGGTTGTGATTTGTCCCTGTATTCTTTTAAATATATCCTATTCTCGTTTGAACCCACCTCTCTCTCTATATATATATGTGTGTGTGTGTGTGTGTGTGCATATATATACATACGAACACACACATGACCGTCACCTCTCCGGCAGTCTCCTCCGGCGACCACTCCGACAACTCCCTACCCTCCTCACACACATGTTATATATACATACATACATATATATATATATATATACATATATCATCGAAGGTTACTCCGACCAACCTGCAACTCCTCCATCTTCACTCCACCCGTGAACCACCTCCATCTTGTTGATCTCATTCAAAACTCATCTGGCAGGAAGAACGAACACATCGCCAATAAGAGCAAGAGCGATATTGGATCCAGGAACAACAAATTGACGAACATCGGATGGTGAACAATAAGCACAATTAGTATATGCGAGATCTTTGGTCGGTGTGTTTGTGACGATCATCGTCTTTGATTATGATCTCCCCGCCATTGCCGATTTATAGAGATATCAATGCTTTTCAGGTATCTCAGTGGCTTCTTTACGGAGAAAATTTGGAAACGAAATCGAAATGGGGAAACGAAGGAAGGAATCGGGTTTGACGGTAAAAATTGGAACTTGGAAGATAATTTCTAATGCATTGTTGGCTTGTACTTATATATGGTTTTTATGCATTGTCGGTTTGTACTGTTACTCTAGTAGCCAGTCAAGTTGCTTAAGTTCAGCTGCAATGTTTGTCAACTAAATCGTTTGATACCAACCTTTTTACTGTGTTGAAGTTGAAGTCGAAACTGAAACCTTACTGAAATTTTGCATATTTGTAGTCGAAATTGATTTGATTGTTTACATTTAATCTTGATTTCGTGTTTGCATAAATATTGGTTTGATTTGATTTGGGGTCTAAAAGATAGGGGTTGTTAATGGTCGTTTTATCGTTTTCAAAGAGTCGCTGGAAAAGATAATCGGAATGTCGCCGAAGAAGTTTGTGTTCACCGGAGGTATTAAATCTGGGGAAGAAGATGAGGTTGGGGAAGAAGAGAGGGTGATGCATCAATGAGTTGTACACATGCTTAAAGCATGTGTACTTTAAAAACTATTTAATAGAAAAAGAAAACAAGAAAAAGAAAAAACAAAAAGAGTGTAAAAAGACGAAAATACCCCTCACTTAACTGAGTTTTTTTAACTGAGTTAACGACGAGGGACTTCTTTCAAAGCGAAATCAAAACAGTAGGTATGAAATCGACACTTATTGAAGTTTAGGGACCATTTTCATACTTTAGTGTAAACCTCAGGGACCAAAATTGTAGTTTACTCTATTTTTATTTATTTATTTTATATTTTGACTTTTACCCATGGAGATGCTCAATTAGGGGTGAGCATAACTGATAGGTGTTAATTTATTAACCCTAAAACATCACTTTTTGTGTCATTTAGGAGTATTTTATTTGCCCAAATTAGGAATTGAGTCTTTATTTATCTTATTTTACACAATTTTAGGATTTTTGTAGATTTTATTATTTTATTAACGATTTGCTGAATTTTAGTCTAGTTTCTTATGTTTATTTTTTTATCTTTTTATTTTCCAGAATTTTCGAGACTCCGGAGAAGCCATGAAGATTAGAAATCGGACTTAAAAGCGGGTTTGCTCTTGGATTTTGGCTAGTAGACGTTTTGGGCTTGAAGAGTTGGACAACATCTTGTATGGATAGGCTCTATCCTTGTGGCCGGTTTTTGAAGAAAAAGAAATAGAAGAAAAAGGGCTTGGCCCATGACCATGTTTACTTGGAAATCAACCTACCTTGGAAGCAAAGCATGAATTTTTATATAAATAGGTTGCATGTGTCATGGTTTAATAATCCATCTTTTGGACAAGAAAGTTTAGAAGTCTTTTGATCATCCTTTGAATTAGTTGGGAGCAAGTTTGTAGTAATCATACAATATTCGGCATTGTGAATTGGAAATCTCTAGCAAGTTCTTAAATTTGTGTTGGTAAATTTCTCTAGTAAGCTTTGAAGATTGCAAGTATTTTGGTTTATAATTTCATCCATTGTTTCAAGTGTTAGTTTTAAAATTCAAAGTTGTTTCTCGTTTACTATAAATCAATTTTCGAACTTCAACCATCATCTTAAGGCCGTGGGCTTGCTTGTGATCTCCCAACATCGATTTCTAAATTGTTCGGTTACTCGTGTTTTGAAAACGTTTGTTTACGTAAGAATTGTTACTTGGTTCTTCTTTGCTTTCTCCATTATTCTAATCTTTAAAATTGTGGTCTACATTGGATTTACGTCTTTTGTAACACGTGGCTAGTATTAATTTGTTGAGACAAATCCCAAGTATTTTCCAAAGTAATCAAGGTTCCTTTGCTTTATTTCTTTCGGTTGCTTTTGATTTTATTTTTAGAACTAAGCCGACATATTTGGTGTTCTTTTGAATTAATTTCCTTCTGTGCCAAACGGTGATTTTTCTAAGTAGTAAAATTATTGCTTCCGCGTTTTGCAAGTGTTCTAGTTTTCAACAAAACTTCCCGCACAAGTTACCAAATCTGGCATCACTCACAACACATTTACTTTCTGCAATTTACTGCTTTGCTTACTTTTCCAGTAATTTAATTTACAGCATTTTATATTTCCTGCAATTTACTTTCCAGTAATTTACATTCTCTGCAATTTAAATTTCTGTCTTCACTTCAGATATTAATTACTTGCGCGACAAGTTTTCTTTTAAACTTAAATACTAGCATTTCGTTTTCATAATTTTCGATTTCAGTAATTGCTTTTCAGTATTTATTTATTTTGTGAGAAAAACCAAGCAATGATAGGTTAAAACCTTAGCTTGGGGTGCAAGGCAGAGTTAGGACCGAGACTGATGAAAAAGTAAAAAAGTGTTAAAAATATAGTGAAAGTCTCGTTGAGCATATCTCAGGTAATTAAAGATTACAGATAATTAATTGACGACTAACTAACTGTATGAAAATGTATAATTCCTAAAAATATTATATTAAATGTTAATTCTGGGATAAATGAGACTGCTATAATATCTTTTTAACGGATCATTTGTTTCAGTCATAATGAACTTTTGCACCCTTTGCCTTTTCTCACGACTGAACTTTTCCTAGTGTTAACTTAGAGCCGTTAAAATATTTCTTCGAATTCGGCATCTGAAATTGACTTTTAATTACTGGACTTTTCTGATTAAACTTTCACAGAATTCCCTGAGGATCGATATCCGGTACTTTGTACCACTATTACTTGTTAAGAGACGATAGTAGGATAAGGTGTATACTTGCACTAAATTCTATTTTAAGTGAATCTCAAAAAGAGGATTGCAATATTCTCACAACAATAACCCGCCCAACCCGAATAACCCGACCGACCCGAGACCGAATAACCCGAAGTTCACTCCACCCGAAAACCCGATCACCCGAATATCCGAACCCGAAAGCTTTACCGGATAAAACAAATCGGAGTGGGTATCCAAATCCCCCACCGACCCGTCCGAAACCCGAATTTATTTAATTTAAAAAAAAATCTAATTTTTTAATTAGTAAATAACTAAATATCTGAATTGATAATCCTAATTTATCATTTTCTCAAATCAATTCTCAAATCTCACTCAACCTCGTCTCGACTCTCGACCTCTCAACTCCCGACTGAATGTCTGAATCGTCCTCTCAGACCACCGGCTCCTCGTCGTTCTCCTCTCCGACCAGTGAGGCAGTGACCTCTGTTGACCAGCTCCAGCGTCCACCGACGCATCTCCAGCCACCGGCGCCCCATTCTCGAATCGATCGACTGACTCGTCCTCTCCGACCAGTGAGGCAGTGACCTCTGGTGATTGCTCAAATCGATCGACGTCCACCAACATCTCTGTAAGTCCCCATTCTCCAAAGTCCAAATCTCGATTGCTTGAAAATTAGGTTTTAGTTAGTTGTGGCTGTATTAGGTTTTAATCTCGATTGGTATCTTTTTGTCCTTGAAACCTAAGTTTTGAAAGATATGTTGTTGAGATATAAACACAATGTTGTAAAAACACAATGTTTCATGGAAGAATTGCATTTGCAGCACGTCCCCGAATTCCCAACCCGAACTCACCCGAGACCCGAACCCACCCAATCCGAAATACCCGAAGTTTCATCGGTCGGATTTCGGGGCTTCTACCCACTACCCGATATCCGATAGGGTTTTGGGCCCCGACCCGACCGATGCACACCCCAGCTCAATCAAATTTGTATTTGATATATTTTTCTGTAAGGGGGCGGCGGAGGGAATACAAAAGGGTTTTAAGATCAAAATTCAGTTCTTCCACAAAATCAACTATTTCCAGTAACACCGAATTTGATCGTATCTCACCAGTTTGTCTGGCTGGCTGGTGTTATAGTGTTTTAGTTTGAGTAAAGACAACTACATAGAACAATTTTGATTTCATATAGCAATGGAGAAAGCTCAATCGCTATTGATTCTATATGCTACTGAAACGGGCAACGCGTTAGACGCAGCAGAACGATTAGGTCGCGAAGCTGAAAGAAGGGGTTGTCCTGTTCGTTTATTTTCCCTCGATGAATTTGACCCTGTAAGTCTTTATGCAATTACACAAAACTTCTTCAAAATTGGTGCAATTTCACATATTTTAATCAATTATGTGTCTCTGTTATATATATTTCTTGTGGATTACGCCAGAGCTCCTTACCTAGTGAAGAATTTGTAATATTTGTGGTCTCCACGACTGGACAAGGGGATGCCCCAAACTCAATGAAGGTTTGTTATTGTTAGTGCTTTGAGTTTCAAAGGTTGCATTTCTTAGTGTTTTTAAGTTTTAATTCTTGATAACCAATCTTTAGGCATTTTGGATGTTTCTTTTGCAAAGAAGTTTAAGCCCGCAATGGCTCGAAAAAACACACTATGCTGTGTTTGGATTGGGGGATTCAGGTTACCAAAAATACAATGTAAGTTGATTTAGTTACAGTATATTTCAAGACGACTTACTGCGTCACTATCTTTTTTTTAAGTATACTATATTTACATATGACAAATGAAACTCACACACACATTCCCCACCTTGGGTGAGGTTGGAACTCTTTACCTCTAGGAAGGTTGGTTGGGATACTGGATACAAGTAGGCTTAATGCATCTTATATTACGCTTTATTCTACCACAAAAAACTGATGAGATCACTTACTTATCTCTTTGCATTTCATACTCTTGTAAATTATATATGTTGGTGTGAAATGTATTATCTTTATTTTTTGTTTATTAGATTAAAATATATATTGGAACCACTGTTCTAAAAAACTCGCCGCACAGCCGCCATGGCACCAAGGCTTGTGTCTCACGCCACGTTAAGCTCGTGGCACGCCATGGCCTAATGCGCAGTTTTTGTAATGCAATATTTGGTATTTCTATGTTTTTAATGTCTTATTTGCAGGTTTTTACTATATTAAACCTAATTTAATTTGTTTATTACTATTAACTCATTGAATAACACGTCAAAACATATGTTTTTATATATAATATTATATATAAATTAGAAATATGACGCCATAAGTCACGCCTTGAAAACGCCAAGGCTTCGCCATGGCTTCTAAGGCTTGAGGCTTGGCCTCGCCGCCACGCCACGCCTCACGCCATTTAGAACCTTGATTGGAACATCACTTATTTTTCATAGAAAATCTATTTATGTGATTTTGTTTATCTTGACATTTGTTGGTTTATATTTGATGTATATGTAAGATTCTAGATATTAAATCTCTTGAAATGTATTAGTACTAGTAAAGTAGATATGTTTTTTTCTTAACTTTCAGGTGGGCATGGTATTTGAGATTACAAATGTGTAAGTACTTACGTGTGTTATTTTGTTTCAGTTTGTGGCAAAGAAGCTTGACAAAAGACTTGCAGATCTTGGGGGTAAAACAATCATGGAAAGAGGTTTGGGCGATGATCAACATCCTTCAGGGTACATTTTCAAGAATTAAAAAAACATCCTTCAGGGTATCTTTGTTACATCCAATGTGTGTACAAGTTTGGTGCATAGTCTATAGGTGTTATCCATATTAGGTAATATTCTATTATGCCATATGTGCACCGGTTAGCGTTGTTTGAAAAGTTAGGCAAAGAGAAACCAAGAACTAGCGAGTGATGATATATGAATATTATTCAACTTTATGTTCTTTGTATTTCAAGTGCCTGCCAACTCGCCAACAACTTTATGTGCTTCGTCTTTGAAATGTTGTCAACTGACCAGTGGCACGATCTTCTGTCATATCATAGGTGCGAGTGCAACATGGTTTTCAAGTGTTTAAGTGAATGCCGTGTGAAGGAATACATTACTATGATAGGTTGAGGAAGTGTACATATGTTCCAACACAAGTGTATCTTTTTATAGTTTCTTTCATAAAATGATCAACAAGTTGCTATGCTGATTTCTATGGAGACTTGAGCTTACAACCTAACGGTTGTAAAATTCCATTTATACCACTGGGCGAAGGCCAATTTGGTTATTTTCTTATCATACCAGAACTAGTGCAAAGGATTCCATCAGAACTCCGTAATTTAAGAACACTTGAGCGAGAGTAGTACTAACGTAATTTAAGAACACTTGAGCGAGAGTAGTACTAAGATAGGTATGGGTGATACATGAGAAGTTCTCATGTTGCAACCCTCCTTATAAATTCTGCTTCGCTTGACTAGCAGGAGCACCTCACATTGCCATGCCAGCGACAACTTTTGAATCAATTTGTTTACTCATTTTATGGTAAGTAGAACTTGAGACGTCTTGTTTTAAGCCAAATTATATGGCTGCTAAAGGTGAACATTATCTTTGTATTTGGTCCCTCCTAGAGTGTCATGCTGTATTGCTCAGAATTAATGAGAAAATTGTATTTCAGTATAAATATTTCAGCACAGTATAATACAACTATGACATCCAAGGATGTAATTTTAAATAGGAAAAATAAAGGTGCTTTGATACATGCAGGTATGAAGGTGCCTTAGATCCATGGATGTTGTCTTTATGGACTATGTTGTATAATGAAAATCCACAACTCTTCCCAAAAGGTTTGGATATTTTTGTGTCTGACGTAAAGACGCTCGATCAACCCAAAGTAGATATCACATATCTTGATTCTGATGGAGGGTATTCACAATCTTCAGCACAAATTGGTAATTAGCATGTTTAGTCTTAATTTCACTATTTTTCCAACCTTAACTTTCCATCATATACTCTATTTCCTCTTTATCCATGATTTTTTAGAATATTTGTTCTCTCTCTCTCCATTCTTTTTTTGGTAGTGGGGGTAGGGGAGAGGTGGACTCTGATGCAGTTAGTGCAACTGGGGAAGGTATGATTAGATAAGTCAGTATTCTTCCAAGGGACAAGTTAGTTACGGAGGTTAATATGTCAAAATCTCACAGTGTCTACTGTCAAAGCAAATGTCTCTGGTTTCTCCTACTTATATGACTATAAAGAAACTAATAATACTACTCGTTTGAAGATATCAGGGGATGTATACGTTTTCCTCCAAGTAAAATGTACTTGAAGATTCTTTTTCATGTCCAAGTGAAGAAGCTAATTCCTCAACAAGAAATTTGATAATGACTCTACATATATAGCTGTTCATTTGAAATAGTTGTCATAAATAGCTCCACTTTAGGTTAACAAGCCTCGGGAAGTAACATAAAACTCCTATTCTGCCTCGGATCTTTGTCTGGTGTAGTATATTGTTGAGGTGGGAAATCTTGAACTTCCTTGAACCCTACTTGATTTAGTAATATGTTTGGCCTGTGCTGAGAAAAGATAAGAGGAGTTGCCGAGCATACATAGTTTTATAATTCATTTTCAATATTTTCTAGTTGTTTTTACGCTAGACTTGTTGAATTCTGCTATTGTTTTCCTTAAGACCGCTCATTGGTAGAGAGAGTCAGAGTGAGGTTTGTTTGTGCAGCTACACACATATGTAGAGAGAGGAAGGAAGCTGTAGGGGTATGTCATTCCTTAGTATATTTTAGTTTGTCACTTTCTCTGCTACCAACACCAGTTTATTAATTATTCCAACAACTTTCTGATAATTAAATTTTTTGGTTCACAGATTTGAAGTCACTTGAGAAGGAAATACTGAGGTCTCGGTCAATGTTATCTGGAAAAAAGTCTAAGGATAAGAGTAAACCCGACTGCTTTTTGCAAATGGTCTGTGACGGAATTCCATAGTATCAGTGTGCTGGAAGTATTACATTATGAGCAACAATATCTCCAACACTTGTTTGTTTCTTGTACAAGCACACATAACACACTTAACACGCATGATTTGGATGGTAATTGTACTGTAAGAACTCTGGGCAAAAAGTCTACACTTTTTGTTAGTTGTGTTTTATGTATTTGAGTGTTAAATGAGTAATTCGGAAATTGTAGGTGGGTGTTAATAGGGAAGCCAAAGAAACGATCATGAACAAATTCCATCATCAACCAGGACCAAGTCTTTTGAAATAATTTGTTCTGAATATAGGGTAAATTTGCCAAGTATGCAAGTTGGATGTGCTTGCGATGTGTAAATCTTTACATATTTCCTTCTTTAAGAGATTGATATACACACACGCCCACAGATGCACAGCTGCCTCTTTGTGTTGATTGAACCCTCAACCCTAAGGTTTTTCTGGTGGAGTTGGTTAACTCAGGCCTGAGGACTCTTTGCCATGTATCCATGAAGCATGAACTTGAAACATGTGAAATGAAACTGGCCTAGGATGTACTTAATTGAGTGACCTTCATTAACCAAGATGATTTGTTTTTAATTTCAAATATTTTTATAAGGGTGTTCAGCATTTTACAGATGGTATCTTATTGGTGATTAGTTTTGGTTGATGCATTACGTTTATCTGAAAAGCGTAAACACCCATGTGGAACATGAAAGGACTTGCAAAAGACTCATGTTTTCTAATGTGTTTCCTGCTGCTTTATATCCCAACTTCCTCTCTCAAAGGTTTTAAGCATTCCCTGGAAATTCTGTGTGTTCTGGTTTTAGAAGGAAGAGAGAAGGAAAAAAAGCTAATTGTTTATTTGGTTCATTGTTGTCACTTGATATGATTGTTGACACCTTTCTACACCGGCACTAGCTTTTAGATGAGTTGGTACCTTAATTTGGTTTCTGATTATATTGGTGATTGAACAGTGATGTACCTTGGTAAATGCTCTCCATGTTAGAGCCAAGGATGCATATAAATGGGAGTGTTCAAGCATGATGTAATCATTGTCCCTCTATCTACTAACTAAACCTTTCAGATGAGTTGGTAACTTAACCTATAGAGGGTTCATTGAACTCGAATGCTCATTATTTGGTATTTATAATTTGATTTGCTGTAATTTACAAAGGAGTAGAGACATTGTTAATAGAGTACAATCTCTCTGCCAACCTTTTGATCTAAAGCTGCACGCAGAAAACCATATTCCCTGCTATAATTTTATACCAGTCATAATGAGTCTTATGAACTTCTCTTTTTCTAATCATGCTACTTTAATTTACACCATCGTTACTGATATAGGTTAAAAATCATCGCATAAGCAGAGAAGGTTGCAGCAAAGATGTACGCCATTTTGAATTTGAGGCGCTTTCATCTGTAAGTACTACGTTACTTGTCCTTTCTTACAAGTTCATGTTATACCCTGGAATAAATAGTCAATAGGCGGAGTCAATATTAACAGGAAGGTACAAGTAGATAGTGCAGTAGTACAAGTTGTTAATGCAGGCTATTAGGTATAAATAAATGGGTTGGGGTTTAGAGGGGTTATCATTAGTTTGTGTGAAATTGAGATTAGCAACAGTCTTGGGAGAGATCTCAGTCTCTCGAAAACTGAGAAACCCTTTGTATTCATTCCATTTTAATAGAAGGATTAAGCACTTGGTCATCGGTGTATAACAGTTCACAATGGAAAAATAAAATTCCTCTAAAAAAAAAAAGTTCACAATGGAACAGCTCGTCTTTAGCTTCCTCGGGTAATCACTTTGATTAGCAAGCCCACTACTCTCTCTCTCTCTCTCTCTCTCTCTCTTTTGCTTGGACTACATTATTTTATTATTACGTGGAAATGGGTTTCCATATACAATTTGGTACACAAGTTTTCCAAATTGTTAGATCTTTGAGATATGTGTATAATTGATTATTTGATTTCAGTCCACATATGATAGATCAAGTCAACTTCATGTTCATATGTAAGCCTTGGGGTTGACTCGAATTCCTTATCATTTAACATACACAACTCAATAACTACAAATATTATACCAATCTATAACCAACTCGTGCTAAAGAGCCACCTCCTGGTTTTGTTTGGTATGTGATCCATTTCAATTTTGTCCATAAGTAGAAGTTTATAGGATCAGCCAAGTTCTTTGTTCAATCTTTCGATGAAATTTTTTACCTCACCTGTAAGAGTGTTGTAATTCCTCAGTACACATTGGTTGTTTTTCTAGTTACGAAGTTCTTTTAACTGTTTCAAAAACAGAAACTCTGATAAATTTGTTATTGATTTGCTTCTTTCAGACTGTTGAGTATGAAGTTGGGGATGTTCTTGAGATTCTACCTGTACAAAGCCCTGAAGCTATAGATGCATTCATGAAGCGTTGCAATTTGAACCCTGAATTATATATTATTGTGAGTTTTGTTTCTATATATTTAAGTTATTCCTGTGTTTCACATGTATCTATTTTGTATGTTACATGTTCTTTATTATATAAACGTCTTCAACATATGGATGCAATTTGAAGTCTTTAAGTTTTAACATGCTCCATAACTGCTATTTAAAAGTGAAGCTGCATTTGTTTCAAAGAACACCAAACGATGTGATCTAATGCATTTGTATACCTCTGAACTACTATACTTGTAAAATTTATTTTTTAACATGTTACTATCAGGAACTAAATTATGTTGGACGCTTCTTTATAATGAATTGCTGTGCATATGAATATGATCTAGACTTTGGATTTCAGGTTAAGCCTAGAAATAAACCGGATTGTCTTGAGAACGGTGAAAGTGCCTCAAAAGTTCCCATAAAGTTAAAAAGGTTTGTCGAGTTGACTATGGATGTCGCGTCAGCATCGCCCAGACGTTACTTCTTTGAGGTAAAGTGTCTGAATAGATTTTGTGTTCTTGTATGTGAATTATACATCACCCCAAACATACCTGTAAGGATTTTGCTAATCAGATTGTTTGATTTTACATTATAGTATTTATCATGCTCATTGTTAAGGGTACACTTTGATTACACGTGCCATGCTGATGATGGATTCTTCTAGGTGATGAGTTTTTTCGCCAGTGCTGAACATGAGAAGGAGAGGCTTGAATATTTTGCATCACCCGAAGGACGAGATGATCTATATCAGTACAACCAGAAAGAACGAAGGACTGTTTTAGAGGTAAATATGCTAGTCGCCGTTGTTATTTGTATTCAACCTTGAAACAAAATATGCATTTTGTGCTTATCTAGGAACCGTATAACCATTATTTGAATTTATTTCTGTAGTTAATGATTCGGTCTTCATCACTCATATAATCCGTGTTAAAAATTGAAAATGTTGACCTTTAGCCATCTTTCTAAATAACCCCGTTGACAAAATAAAAGAATTTCGTGGATCAAAAGTCCAGAATTTCGTGGTGCTTGCTAATGGCCAAGAGGGTAATTTTTGGATTTAAATTTGCTGAAAAAGGAAATATTGCATTTATTTTGGAAGCTCCACAAAGAAGAGTGTTGCACTTATTTGGGGATGAAAGTGAATGTCATCTTTTAATTATAGTCGAGGTGTGTTATTGTGCAGGTACTCGAGGATTTCCCATCTGTGCATATGCCATTTGAGTGGTTGGTACAGCTGATTCCTCCATTGAAAACAAGGGCCTTCTCAATTTCGTCTTCTCCTTTGGTTCACCCTAATCAAGTACACCTCACTGTGAGCATAGTTTCATGGACAACTCCTTTCAAGAGGAAACGTATCGGTCTATGCTCCAACTGGCTAGCGTCACTTGATCCTCACCAAAGTATGTAACCTCTCTTTTTCAATTTGTATGTGCTCCCTCCACTCACTAGCATGTCTGAAATTCTGCATGTTTTTGAGTTTTTATTTGATTTAAGTGGTACGAATACGTATCCACTGTAAGCGGATGCATATATATAGATAAGGTCACATCTGTATCTCAAAATATCCAGTGTCTGACTTTTTGATATAACATATGCAATATCCCATATATATATTCTGTTATTAAATGATTTTCGGATTTAAAAAAAAAAGTAAATATGATGACCACCCATGTTACTAAATTCATCATTTTTTTGCTTTCTTAGAATAGTACTGTTACAAGGATAGATAATATAGAACTACCAACATGTTTTATCTACATAAAGGAATGGTGGTGAGTTTGATGGGTGTTATGAATTTTCCTTTGAACAGATAAGAATGTACAATTTAATTATTTGTCGAGTATGTTATTTAAAATTTAGCAAAAGGTACATACTTTGCACATTTCAAATATGTTTTCATCACTAATGTTAATACATTAGTGGTATAATTCTTGTTATATGTTATTTAATATGTAAATGCATATATTATACAATACTATTCATATTTGTATTTGCATCTGGTGCAAAGCCAAACCAAACAAACGCAGTATGTCCCACTCAGAGGTGGGGTGGGGGTGGGATGTACGCATACCCGACCTCTACCCTGAAGAGTAGTTCCTGGCTTCCTTCCTGCAACTAGATTCGTTAGAAAGAAGGTATAGATTAGACCAATCTCTTTACACCCCTGTTTTTTTTTCTGGTAAAGCTCTTTATACCCCTGATACACACAATTATTGATTAAAAATAAAATTTGGTTACTGTTTTTGTTTCATGGTCAATGGTGTTGGTCAACAGGAGTCTGCATACCAGCATGGTTTCACAAAGGCTCTCTTCCTGCACCCCAACCCTCACTCCCACTCATTCTCATTGGACCTGGAACCGGTTGTGCACCTTTCCGTGGATTCGTGGAGGAACGGGCCTTGGAAGAAGAGAGTAAATCTACACCAACTGCTCCAATTCTTTTCTTCTTCGGCTGTCGAAACGAGCAGAATGACTTTTTATACAAAGATTTCTGGCTTTCCCACTTGCAAAATGGTGGGATTCTTTCACAAGAAAAAGGTGGAGGCTTTTACGTTGCTTTCTCAAGAGACCAACCACATAAGGTGTATGTCCAACACAAGATGCATGAACAAAGCGTAAAAGTTTGGGATTTGTTAAGTAAAGGGGCTGCTGTGTACGTTGCTGGTTCTTCGAATAACATGCCTTCTGATGTTTTGGTGGCGTTTGAGGAGATCGTGTCTAGAGAAGGTGGCGTGTCGAAGGAAGCTGCTGTAAGGTGGCTGAGGATGTTGGAGAAAGGTGGCAAGTACCATGTTGAAGCCTGGGCTTGAGTTTGGAAATGGATTTTTTTGGAGAAAGGAGTTTGCAGACAAAAAAACTAAGGGACCCTTCGTCCCAAAATAAATGTCCACAATGAAAAAAGTACAGAGTTTTTTATTAACTTAATGACCATTTTACCTTGAACGATAAAAAAAGTAGTGAATTTTCCATCTCATAATTAAGGGTAAAATTGGAAATTAAGTAGGCATTTCCTTTTAAAAGTTGACATTTATTTTAGGAAAAACTAAAATAGAAATGTGGACACTTCTTTTGGGACCGATGGACTATTTATCATCGCTATTTGTGAGAATATGTGGAACTCCGTTAGATTACTTTCCAAAAGATCCCTTAAGGAGGGAAAGCAGGTTCCAACATATATCGAGGAGAATTGATCCAAAGCTAGCAGCTGTAGGACTTCCAACTTATCTGATTGTACGCACCAAAAGGGATAGGTTAGAAAGACGGTATACCAAATTGGACCAGAAAGAACTGCACACAATTGAATTTGTAGTTTTTTTACCACCTTGATGTAACTATGCAGGCTCAGAATCTGCTCGTCAATCTATTCGTGATTCTGTTCCTGTTCCGTAAGATCAATTCTAGCCTCTTCTTTTGCATAATTGATTATGTTAATTTTGTATAATGAGTTTTCTCTTTTATCTTCACTTTTCCTTTTTGGAAGGAGAGCTGAAACGAACGTATATGGTCAAGCAGCTTCGAATCTGGTTGCAGGAAGGCGCTATAACGAGAAGTCCCAAACAAATAGGTGCCAGTTTTTGAAAATTGGCCATACCCGTAGACTGGAGAATATTTAGATTTAGGTGCTGTTTGTTTTGTTTTTCATTAAGCTCTAAATATTAAGTTGTTTGTTTTGTTTTTCATTAAGCTCTAAATATTGAGTTGTTTGTATGGATTTAGAAAGTCCCAACTCCCCAACCAGAAACCCTCTTGATTTAGGTGATGTTTGTTTTGTTTTTCATTAACCAGAATCTTAACCTTCACTTACCTTATCATGAACATTATTGACCATCAAAATAGATAGTCGGTAAGTGTATTAAACCTGGTAAGCACTTATCGGGTAAGGGTTATTTTCCTTGCTTACCGGGTAAGACTCTTGGTCTATGTCATGCCTCCTACCGACTAAGATTCTCTGTTCTTGTCATGCTCAATCAGTAAGGTAAGTGATAGCGGTAAGCGTGACAGACATACATGCAACAAGAATAAAAAATAACTCTCTTGGGGATCTTTTATATGTTATTTTACCTCATGAAATTAAACACAATTTTCATCTATATGTTATTTCACCTCATAAAATCAAACACAATTTTGGAAAACAAAAAACCCCAAATCTATTAAATGTTTTCGTTTTCAAGTTATGCTAAAAAGATGAACAATTTTGATTTCATCGCAAGAAAGTACATAATCATCACAAAATAGTTTGTGCTTACTTCATCAAGCATTGGGAATGAATCAAAACAACCAAATATCTCGAGGTTTTGATTTCACCCCAAATTCGCCCCAATTTCCCAAGTAATCAAACATTCAAACTAAAACCCTAGACAAAGTATATATGTAATCCGCCAATAAACCCAAAATCGAAACCAAATTAAAAAAAATTGCAACGTACCTAGTAAACTTCAAACAAAACACAACATAACGATCAAAGAATCTCGATTGGAATGGAAATCACACGATTGCTTGAGAAATCAGTGGTTCTAATCAAAACATAATTTACAAGGGTTAATAACATAATCAAAACTATTGCAATCTTATCTTGTAGATCTCGGAAACGGATCGAAACTTCTTCATCTTTCGCCTTTTGCTTCCGGCTACATCCTTATCGTCGTCTTTCGCCTCAAATCTCGGAACAACGAATCTCCTCGGTGTGGAAGTTATATCAGTGGTACTACTCCCTTTGGCTTTCGTCATGATCTCCAACGACTTCTTTTTTCTTCTTCTCTTCATCGTTGACACTAAAACGTCTCTAGATTCGTGACCGTGAACATCGACATCAAATTCACAGCTGAGTTGAATAAGTTGCAAAGCCGCCTCCATCTTTGGCTCTGTGAATCTGGAATATTCTTGTTTAGATTTAGGCGTGCACAGAGTCATGGGAATTTTGTTTTTATTTGGTGATATTGGATTAGTTGGAGAGTTAATTGGATTGCATTAAAAGGTAAACTTTGACCAAAATACCCTTATTTTCTATTACAAATATGCTTATTTTTTAATGACCTTTGATTTAAACTTATACATGGATTAGATTAGACTGATTAGTCCTCAAGATCTTCAACCTTTTTTTGGTTCTCACATGATTTAACCCATACATGTACATGTACATATACATATCATTTGAGAAATGATAAATGTATGAGAAATAGAGAAGTAATCTTAGCCTTTCATTCGGTCAATATCGGATTTGACTGGTCAAATATTGCGTCTTTAATCGGTCAACAATTGCGGCTTTGACTGGTCAAAAGTTGCGGCTATTCCAAAAATAGAAAGACAGTTTCGTATTTTTTACAAATACACGGGACGAGTTCATATATGAACCGAACCGGTGTAATTCACATATGAACTATTTTAACTGATTCATATATGAACTAATTAATTGATTCACATATGAACTAATTAAGTGTAAGTTCATACGTGAATCAATTGAACTAATTAACAGATTCACATATGAACTAATTAACTAATTCTCATATGAACTAATTAACTTATTCTTATATGAACGTATAGTTCATATGTGAATCACATAGGTTCATATATGAACTCGTCCCGCGTATTTTACGAAACTACCCCTCTATCTTCTACATACCACACAAGAAATTATCCGGTGCTTCACGGTCAAAGCGCAAATGTTGACCAGATAAAGGGCTAAGATCATTTATTCATTCCTCAAATGAACCTAAGGCTACATATACATATACATATACATATACATATACATATACATATACATATACATATACATATACATATACATATACATAGGTGGGTTCATACGAGAACAACATCTATTTAAGAAAACACGAGAACAACCAATTACATACAAAATCATATATGATTCACGCGACTTTGCGCTCGACTTTAGGTCGCACGTTCGTTTTTTTTTTCCGGGTTAATGTAAAATCACATATGATTTTGTACAGGATCTGCTGTTTTCTTGTTTTCTTAAATAGTTAGCGTTCTCGTGTGAACCTTCCTCTACATATACATATATAGGGGTCGGTTCTTTCTGTTACCCAATAATTCGTGTTAACTATGTGAATCAAATCAATATTGTCCCTAATCTTTGAAATCTATTGATTAAATTCATTAGAGCATTTTTGTAATAAATTAAAAATTGATGCATAATGAACAATAGTGAACAGGGTAAAATTGGAAAAGATTAGGAGCTTTTATTATGCATCGATTTCAGTTTCTGGGAATCTCTCCTTCATCATTTTGAAACCAAAATCAGTCACGTTTTACTTGTTCACTTGTGAACAATTTATTAGTTCACCAATGTACATTTATATGATAAGAAACTTAAGTCGATAGTTATGAAAATTGTTCACTAATGAATGTTTGATTGATTATTTATGTATTAATGTCTCTGGTTCAAGCATGAACATTATGTGAATTGGGTTCACTAATGAACATATCATTTAAAACAACATAATCGAAGAAATGATCTGAATCAATATGTTGAATGGTATTGTGTTCATTTTGATTATCCATCATTCGAATAATTTGAACATAATCATTGAGAATCTTAAAAATGATGATATATTTTTCATCTATAAATGCAAGCGATTTTTTTGTAACATCCCATTATAATACAATGAAATAACTTACAGATGAAAATTACCTATGTACCCTTAATCATTAACTCTAACATTTGAAGTAACCATGACTAAAGAATGATTTTGATTGGTTCAACAAGTTCACAAAGTTAACACTATTAATTTGGTTAACAAAGATCTCCCCCCCTCTCTCTCTCTCTCTCTCTCTCTCTCTCTCTCTCTCTATATATATATATATATATATATATATATATATATATATATATACATATATATATAAACGAGAAACTAAACATTTTGCGAGAAAGCGAGAAGTGTGATATCATATATGATTAAACACGTGTTACATTAGCAATACATAGACGTTTAATCTTATATGATTAAACACATGTTACATTAGCAATACATAGACGTTTATTCATATATGATTAAACACGCCCACAGACCTTGTTGGTCCCAAGTAAGCAAAATAAGTATTGTAGAAGGGGAGAGGGGAGGGTTGAATATAGTACACAAAATTTTACTTAATTTTTAATTCTTTATTGATATGAAAATCAAGAATTACACAAAGGAAATAAAGATTGTTGCGGAAGAGAATAGCTAACGACTATTCAAACAATCTAACACAAAGAAGACTTATGAAACACAAAGACAAAATCTTAGAGAGAAAGTAATAGCTAACAACCTGCTGAAATCTTGCATTTGAGAAAACTTGAGATGAAAGCGTGAGTTGCAAGAAACCATCTTCACCCTTTAAATACTATCCAAAGCAATGAGTGCAAAGGACATTGGACATTTAATGCTAGGGTGGTTGAGATATTGTAAATAAATTATAAGATATTTAAGGTGACTTATCACAACACAAAAGGTAGCTTTTGTACTATGAAAGTACAATATCTTAATAAAATATACCTGGTTCAAATCTTTTTGAGATCTTTTATAAAATAAACGTCTCAATCAAATCAGAACTCAAGTGAATATCTTTTAAGAGAAGGAAGCTTCCATTCCCTTTGTCAGAAGAACATTAGGAATGATGAAGTATGTCAAATCGGGAGGGTTTGACATAAAAGGTGTTTCCGACACAGAGGGTATTGGTAAGGAAGAGTTCTGCCGAAAGGGTGGCAGAAAGATGCCGAAAGGAGAAGGTTGGGCAGAGAGGAAGTCTGCCAAATATGATTTCGGCAGACGAGGCTTAGTCTTCTTGAACTATCTAAATCCGCATAGTAGACTTCCTTCATGTTGATTTCTGTAGGTCTTTGACTCACCGATCTGTTTAGGTACAACTAAGCTATTACAAAGAACCATACTAATTCTAAGATGTACAAACATTTACAGAAGAGTAAACACAAACTAAAGGAGAGGTCATCTTCAAATCTTAGATGACCCAACAGACCGTGTAATCATATATGATATCAAACTTATCGCCTTCTCGCAAATTTCTCACATGATCCTTCCTTTAAATATATACATATATATATATATATATATGTTTCTCTCTATGTTTTTAGTGTGTATATATGTGTGTGTGTTTTTTTTTGAATGTATGCAGAAGAGATGAGAAAGGGAGGAGGGTTTGGGTGGGGGTGGGGGTTGGATGGTTAAAAAATAGGGAAATTAATCGAACTAGTCATCTCTCTCCCTTAACTTTCCAAAATAGCCACTTTCTCCCTAGAATTACCAAACTAGCCTATACCTTCGTGAAATCCCCCTCAATTGTGACCTTCCCCTTAAACCCAAATATAAATTACAAAATCGGTATCGCGAGGTCCTCCCTAATCTAAGAAAAAATTACAAGTTTGGTCCCTAGATCGTGAAGAGGGTCGTGATTGCAACCCTAGTACCGACTCGTGATCAAAATTTACATTTTTGGCCCCTGGATCGTGAAAATATGTTACAATTTTAGCCCTTGGACCTTTCAACCTAATTTAATTAAGGAACTAATTCACATGTTATTTCCATGTATTCTTCTGACGAGCACTATTTTTTTCAAGAATCTATACAATTGTAAAACTATTCTTCTGATGAGCACTATTTTTTCAACATTCAGTACAATGACTATTCATGCAATTGGTTGGATGCAATTAATTTCCCTATCTATAAAGAGCAACGAAAGACGAACGATTAATATATCCTTGAATACGATATCACTTATTGCTTTCTTTGTTCATTACATATATTTTTTGTTCTTCAATTCATTTGAAAATGAGTTCTGGTGGCGAAAGAGTTAAGTTATATTTATGTTCCGATGATGAATGGGTTCAAAACAGTGACGATGAGTGGGATTATGTTAGTTCTGCTCGACATGCTACAAATTGCCATCAAACATCACCCATCAGAAGTTGCTTGGTTATGCTAAAAAAAGACGTGGAATCGAACGTTCTGCTTTTGGTGCAACGAAGTTAGTGTACAAGAACGATGGTTCACTTTTAGAGTTAACTGACGATGGAGATGTTTCTGGTTTCCTAGAATTCGCAGCCGGGTCAGATAGCCCTCCTGTACTTTTTGTATATGTCGATTCATCGATGTTCTTAGGAGGTGATGTCGGTGGGAGTTCCAACATTGAAAACCATGAGACCGAAGATCAATTCCAGAGTCAAGGAATGTATATTCCTCAACCCGAGCCTGATTCTCAATTTCAGCCCTCTTACGACCCCTCCTTTATTCCAGAGTATACTATTGGTCTTAATGACCATATTCCCGATTTTGTTCCGGAGACGCAACAAGTAGAAGAAGATCAGAATGATGATGATGATGATGATGATGAAGAAAGACGATTTGCTGGATTTGCTGATGACGAAGCCTATGTTTTCTCAATGGGCCTTTCTAATCTTGACCTATCAGAAACCGATCAAGATGAAGACGAAGAAGTAGAAACAATAACGCCTGCTAATAAATCATTTGGCGAGTTAAATGATTATTTTGATATGTCTCCTCCCCTTCCAACCCTGGAGACTAGGGGTGCTCACGGTTGGGTTGGCCGGGTTGAAGGCACTTGAACAACCCAACCCAATGTTTGTGGTTTGAAAAATCTCAACCCAACCCAACCCAATCCAATCAAATGTGAAACCCAACCCAACCCAACCCAAACTATGCGAGTTGGGTTGGGTTAGTCGGGTTGGTCGGGTTGAAACTTTAATACATCATTTTACAATCTAACTAAGTGATTTCGTTTAAAAAAATAAAATCAAAATGGAAATATAAAAATAAGACTAATATGAGAAGAAAAGAGTATCTCTTGCCTTTTGATTATATCGATATTGAAGATTTTTGAAGACATGAAGGTTAGATTCGTACGATTATAATTGGCGTGGTCTCGTAGACAGATCTAAACTACGGCTAAGATACGAAGATTTGAGAATTGATAGAAAGAAGATCCGTAAAAGTCTAAAACCTTTATTGGTCGGTTTACTTTGGGCTCAACCCGTTTCCAACCTAATAGATGCGATTTGGACAAAATTTGTATCGATTATGTATCGGGTTACCTCGGTTTGAGTTTTTTTGCGTTTTTTCGGGTTAGGTTGGCCGAGTTGGTCGGAAATTTGAGCACCTCTACTGGAGACCTATATAACAACCCACCAAACCTTACCTTATAATCGTAGTGCAAGAATATTTGCTGGCCAGATAAGGAGCAAATGCTTATAGAGCTCGGAACAAAGTTCATTGAAGAGGGTTTCGAGTATTTCACGAAGAGATCTAGTAAAACCATATTCGAGGCTATATGCGTCAGAGAGAATTGTGGTTGGCGTATAACGACGGGCGCGGTGGCAAAAGGCTCAATGTTTCACGTTCAGACGTTGGTGGATGTATACACTTGTTCGAGGACCCAATTGAATCCCAGCCACCGATAAGCAAACAAAAAGATTTTGGGCCATATATTGAAAGTAAAATTTACAGATGCTGGTAGGGAACTTCGGCCAAAAGACATCGTGCACGATGTAAACGAGCAGTACGGTATCAACATTAGTTACCACCAAGGTTGGCGTGAGAGATGTAGGGCTCTACTACTGGTGAGGGGCACTCCTGAGGAGTCGTTCAACCTACTCCCTACGTTTTTATATAATTTGGAGCTGCAAAATTCAGGTACTCGCACCAGAATAAAGACAGATTCACGTGGACGTTTTGAGTTGTGTTTCGCTGCCCTTGGTTGCGCGGTACATATATTAATTATTCATATGTTTTCATAACATAAATTATAACATTTACAAACGGAAACCACCTCCATTTTTGCAGATCCGGAGTTTTTTGACAAATTTGCGTCGTGTCCTTGAAATAGATGCAACTCATCTAAAGGGGCAATACTTGGGTACAATGTTCTTGGTGGTTGCAATGGATGCATATAATAACATTGTGCCAATTGCTTTTGGAGTAGGCAGGTCCGAGACCGGGGATGAGTGGTCTTGTTTTTTGTCCATGTTGAGAGAATGTATCGGACAACCGAAAGGGTTGGTGTTTATGTCCGACATAACTGCTTCCATAAGCGCGACAATTTTCGCCGTGTTCCCAACGTCCCACCATGCTCTATGTTGTTGACATTTGGAGATGAACGTGAAAAGTAGGGACAAACGGATAAAAATATATAAGACGACATACTGGAAGGCATGCAAAGCTTATACGGTGCAGGAGTTTGACCAGTACATAATGGCACTACGACTTAATGTACCTGCCGGAGTTGAAATTATGGACCAGGTCGATAAGGTGAGGTGGTCAATGGCCCATTTTCCTGGCATACGGTATAATATCATGACCTCAAACAATGCAGAGTCGGTGAATGCACTGTCCCGTTTTGCGCACAAGTTACCAATTGTCGGCCTTATGGAGTACTTCTGAGATTTTCAATAGCAGTGGTACCTAATTCGACGGGATAAAGAAGGTTAATAAACTCTGAAAACTTGAACTTATATATGGTTGTATTTTCGTGTTATTTTTATTTATATTGCAACACAATTAACACATATTTGTAGATCAAATGCAACATAGACTTACACCATGGGCAGATATGAAGATTGAGAAACGGTCGGGAAAGTCTGCATCATGGAGAGTACGCGAAATTGGATATGGTGTGTACGAGGTTTGGGATAACTGTAGGATCTCGAAGGTTGATGTGACCCAACATTCTTGTGAATGTATGTAATGGCAAGTTTCTGGGTTACCTTGCAGTCATGTCATCGCTGTTGCAAGACAAACTGGTCGTAGAGATTGCAACGATTTGGCTGTAAGTTAATTCACGTCCGAGAATTACCGGGCAACATATCAGGAGGTAATCGTGCCAGTTGGACCTCCTCAATCATGGTTGTCTCCAGACTTCCCCCTTATGCCATGCTATCCACCCTTAATAACTAAGAGACATATTGGGAGACCAGTAACAACGAACGACGTCCATATCGTGGTGAAGGTCCCATACAGAAAAAATGTTCTAGGTGTGGAGCCGTAGGACATAATCATGCAGAATGTCCAATGCCTACTGAATCAAGCGTGCCTAGGACCAGAGCTTCGAGTAGCCAAAGGAGACGATCGCATGCATCATCAGATCTAGAACCACATGGAACTCTATGACATGATAACATTGACCTAAATATTGATTTTTAACGAGAACATCGTGTATGTTAAGTGCTCCTTGTTAAACGAAATAAACATAAGTGTTTGTTAAGTACTTTTTTGAGATCCGTCGGTAAAAAGATTAAGAGCATCCCTGACACTTGTATATATAAGATGGCCTTTGAGATCACGTATCACAACAATTAACACCATTCACAGATTTAAGGCAAATTTCTCTTCTTACTTACTAAGCAGAAAAACATGGCTGGAAACGAATCGTCTTCAAACCCTCCCTCTTCCCAGGGTATTCCTGCAAATATTTTAGAAGCAATCCAAAAAGTTGAAGCAGAGAGAAAAGATATAGACGAGAAGTGGACGAACGCTCTTGCAGCAAGGGATGAGGTTATTGCCTCAATAGACGAAAAACACAAAGCCATTGCGAAGCTGTACAAGCAGATCGAAAAATATGATGCCCGTGCCAAAGAGATGAGCAATAAAATTCCACGATTTGGAGATGTATGAGGAGAAATCAACACTGCTCGAGCAGTTGAAATCACTCTATCGTTAGAGTGAATGTTGCTGTTTCGTTGCTTCGTTGTACTTGTTATTGTTGCACTATATGTTTCCGTTGTACCGTTTTAGTTCTATCATTTTTCTTCGATGTTCGTTTCATTTTACTGGCTTAGGTTTAATGTTGTCGTTTCCATCTTTGTTTGGTGGAACCATGTTTTCATGTTGAACCGGTTGTTTTCATACTCTATCAATTTCTAAGTTTGTTTCGTCCAACTCTATCGTTTTGTGCGCAACTTAAAAAATCCATTCCATTTTTTAGGTTCCAACAATTGGAATTTGTTATAGAATGTTAGATGATATTTTAAAATGTAGTTTTGAGTTCCAAATGAAAAGGAACCCATCTTAGCAGGTATTGGGTACAAAAACACTTTATAAACCATTCAACTACCCTACTTTGATTATTAATTTCTCATTCATAGTCCAGTTTAGACGTCCAATATACCAATACGAAGCCTTCACAGTGGACTACAAAAATACTATAACAATGAATGTACTGTTTGGTTATATAATATCCGTAATATTGGTTCCTATTCGGCAAAAAACCATTTTCTTAAAATGAGTAAGCCCATAAGAGCCACAAACAAGATTAATGTCACGATCAAATAAAAAACTATAGATTAACTGTTTGAGATGTTTTATTTACCACTAAAGTCATAAAAAATATTTGACAAACATTAAAACAACATAACCCCCTCATGCAAGACGTCTACATGCATAAAAGACCTCTGCCATCTGGCACCAATAATGCCTGGCCTCCTCCTGGGTGTCACCTGTGCATAATACGTCGTCGTCGTCAGCCAGAGTGGATAAGAACTTGCATATTCACACACCACAATCTCTTGTGGTCCCCCTATGCTGTGGTATGTTGGACGCGTAGGTCCAACGGAACTCTCGGCTATGCCGTATACGAGGGAAATCCTTCAGCTTTTTGATAAGGCTTGAAAGGAGCTCCTTAAATTTATTCATCATCTCTACAAAGGTTGGCTCGTATATGAAGCCTCGGAAGCTGTCATAGACAACCATATGCATTGTGTCAAATGACATCTCCGAGAACCCAATGCTTCGACCGAATGCAGATAGGGACGGACACATGGAATATTAAAGTAACATACAACTAGTTAGTAACAAACGAGTTAAATATAAAAATACATGTACGGTGATTTCCATACCCGGTGGACAACATGCCATGTCGGATATCCATCAGTACTGCCATCGGCTAGGGTATATGCCGACCCAACCACTCCTGGATGGACGACAAGGAATTCAAAGAAATTTGACAGCATTGCCGTCCAAGTTGCTTGTGATGGTCGGGAGTCGAGAAGCATATTGATCCACGCATCGATGTGCTAAATATGTAACGCCCTAAAAATGGGCTAACAAAAATTTCCGAAAACTGGAAATGTGGTATATAAATGCCATAGCATGAGCCATTCAAAAATGGGAAATTAAGATACCTGTTTAATTACAGTTTGTAATTATACGGGAAAATAAAACAACAACCACCTAATCTAATTCCTCAATGGAAACAAGATTACAAAAAGGGTGTCATCTCTAATCCAATGTCGGTCTTCCAAAAATGATCCTTTAATCTCCCCAAGCTCACACAGACCCAACTAAGCCTTCTTGACAACTGCGGCGCTAGAACCTGAGATACACATATACAACAAGCAAGTGTTAGGCCAAAAAGCCTAGTGAGCAATATGACAATTAAAATATGCATGTAAATTCCTCCAACCTTTATATACCAAGATGGGTTCCATACTGAAATCAATGGGGGAGACCCATAACACCAAACAAATTTCACCCAAGAGACGAGATACCCTAGTGCCATGCTCCAAGAGCGGCACTTCAAGGCTCGACACATTCGGGGGTATAACGAAGGCATTGTCCCAAATGGCGGAGGTCTAGGCACATACCGACACGGTGGCACCCAAGATTATGTCCTCCTAGTGACCATTTGACTTGGTACTTCCATACCTCTTATGTATGACCAAAGAGTATCTTTACCCTTACCATGTGTATTAAACACCAATATAAGCCATTGCCCAAATCTGTACTTCCAAATAATAAATTACAAGGAACTATAATCTCATTTCTACTTTGCTCAATCGTACATGGTAAAACATGGAGACAAGTACACATATATTAATGGATATTTCCAAACATCAAAAAATGACCATATCATATCATTGAGTCAATAAAATATACTTTTTCACTTACTTATATACCATCACCTACACATTTCTATCATTCAAGTTTCCAATCCATACTCTAAGTTTCATGGGGACAAATAAGTAAGATTATAAAGAAACCCTAGTTTTCATTGGAAGGAAATAACAACAAATATGCAAGTAATTACATGTATCTCATTTGTAAAGGTTTAGAGTACTCACAACCTAGGGTTTTAGGTAAAACCCTAGAAAATAGATTAAATGATGAGGAGATGAAGTCTTGAGACCCCAAAGCTTGATTACTAGCTCTTGAATGCACCCATGAAGTGGTTGGTTGAAGATTTAAAGATCCCCAACCACCTCTAGTGTAATAAATGAAGGAAGAGGGGGGAGAAGTGTGAAAATCGCCCCAAAGCTGCTCCTAACCGAACCCTAGATCTGTTTGTAAAGTTATGATATGAAAAAGAGGCTGGAAGTGTGATTTAAAATGGGCAGATCCCGCGGGCGAGAATGCCCCGCGACATTGCCCTGGTCATTATCGCCAGGGCATAGTCGCTGAATCCAAGAGACTCGTGGTACAATCCCCACGATTATGACCAGTGAGAGTGCCCAAGGGCAAAATCGCATGTCACTCTCGCGCGGGACGTACCGAACCCCATGGGCACTCCACGACTTTGCCCCTGGCAACTTTGATATGTGTCATAGTCGCCGACAATGTCGCCGAGAGTGACTGACCCCTCGATTTCCTGTTCGAAAAGTCTCAATTAGCAGATTGGAGTGACCTATGGAATCCATTATATGGTTAAGAATAACATTAAATCAGATAAGACCACAATTGAGCGATAAAAGAAACAATTTGACTTAAGACTTACTTAATTGAAATTTTCGGATGTTACAATCCTCCCCACCTTAATTAGGATTTCGTCCCCGAAATCCCACTCTACTGAAATAAGTGAGGGTAATGTCGTCGCATGTTCTCATCCGATTCCCAAGTGACGTTGGAACCTCGATGATGTTTCCATTGAACCTTGACCATTGTTACCTCCTTATGACGAAGCCTCTTCGTCTTGGATTCTAATATCGCTTCTGGTTCCTCTACGCACCGGTTTCCATTATCCACACGAATTTCTGACAAAGGAATGATGCTTTCTTCCTCGGCCAGGCACTGGAGAAGGTAGCAAACATGGAAGGTAGGGTGTATCCCGTCCATTTCCGGTGGTAAATCCAACTGGTACGCTTGAAGTCCAACCTTCTCTAAGATAACAAAGGGTCCAAGGAAATGGGGGCTAAGTTTCCCATGTTTTCCAAAACTGATTATCCCTTTGCATGGCGACACCTTCAACATCACTCGATCACTTACTTGAAACTCAACCGGCCTTCTCTTCTTGTCCACATAGATTTTCTGTCGATCTTGAGCTGTTTTTAACCGCTCTCGGATGTCTTTCACATTATCCGCGGTCTGTTGAACAATTTTCGGTCCGACGAATTGCTTTTCCCCCCGCTTCTAACCAACAAGTCAGGGTCCTACATTTCCAGCCGTAAAGAGCTTCAAATGGAGCCATTCCGATGCTCGAATGAAAGCTATTATTATAGGCATGTAACACCCCGAATTTCGTTTGGTTTTGCGAAGTTGTTTTGAGTAAAAAAAAAAGAGGTTTCTGTTTTCGTCTACAGGGCGCACGAAGAGAAAACGCACGGGTCGTGCGCATGAATCAGGGGCGAGGCAGTGGCTTGCGCACGGGTCATGCGCAGTTCCTTCCTTAAGGGCACACGGGCCGTGCGCCCTTACAGACCACTTTTTGAGGATTGCTTAAATATCTAGAGTTAGAGATATTTTCAAAAATATCTCAAACTCAGTTTTCTCTCTCTCCTCTTTTTCTCTTTTTCTCTTTCGATCTTCAAGATCTCGTTTGGTTGCTAGTTTTCGGTGTTTCTAGCAAGGGGTCGGTGTTTTAAGCTTCACCTCTACGTCGTGATCGTTATATGGTTTTCCGGGTTTTATTCTGAAAACCTACCGGTGAGTTCCTACTACCATTTTACAAACTTTATACATGTCAAAACTCTTATTTGCGAAATCCGAAGTATTTCTACGGTATGATTTCATGTTCTCTACATTTTGATATAAATGAAGTTTTTGGTGATTTTCGGGGTTCCCGATCAGTTTTGACTAAAATGACTGGTTCCGCCTTATTAAAGTAAAATGATGTTTTACTTACACATTATGTGGATATGTGAAAAGAATGTTTATGAACCCATTTTAATGATTTTCATTCTTACCAGAAGTTGAACTGGAAATGACATTTTGTTTATAAAATGTGTTTATACCATATGTTTATTTATGGTTGGTCACATATGTTGTTGTGACGAGTCTGTACCATTACTAGCGGATCCCTAGGTTTTGAGTCGACTGTATTATTGGGAGGTCATATTCCCCACTTTGTAACTATGGATACATATGTTCCTAGAGGGCAACTTGGTACGGTTATGTGAGGCCGGATACTACCCATGGTTCGTAGTGATCCTAGTGAAGGAGTATACATTGGTTTTGCTTGGGGGAGCGATCTCACATCGTAGCAAGGACCTATGTGTTCGTATCCTTGGATTCCAAGTGTTTAGCTCATAACACGGATTTGTGGTCTACTTTGTGTTACACCACAATCCTTGGTAAAATGGTCCTTTTGTCATCATATAATGAGTTTTGGACCGAAAAGGCCCGGTTGTGGCGAAACGTTATCTTTATGAACTAAACCTTTATGAAAAGATTTCCTTATGATACTGATGTTTATATCTTTTGAGCTTTATAAACTGTATGTTCTCACCAGGCTTTAAGTCTGACACTTTTTCTCAAATGATGTGTATAACAGGTTTCCCTTAGCGGTGGGTTGCCGGGGTTTTGAGAGATGGGTTTGGTCTCGAGGCATTTTGAGATGACTAGTATTGTTTCAGGGCATTTGTTAAGTCTCATTCTTTTGGTATATTTTGGATTGTCAACTGATGTAATCTTGATATAGGTGTCTAGATTAGTTTGTTGACAAACTTTATATCGATACAGGTTTTTTGTAAAGTCTTAAGTACTGATCCCCTTCTTGGGAGGTTATTATCAATACGAAGGTCATGTTGCCAGGTTTTTCAGGTTTTAATTTACTCTGATTTTTAGGGTGTTACAGGTTGGTATCATAGCTCTAGTTTAAGCGAACTAGGCATGAATGTAAGATGTCTAGACTTAGACTGAGTATACTAAGAATTGATCTGCGAGATTGGGTAGAGCTTCTAAGATGGGTTAGTCTTAGAGTCAACGGAAAGTACGTTTATCAGGCTTTGTGGTGATCGTGACGAGAACTTTTATGTGTTATATGTTCATAATCTCACTTAGCTAATGTTATTATGAGGATATCGTACGTAAGCGTGCTTGAATTTCTATTGCTATAACGATTGGTAATGTGGTAGTACGTTTCCTTTGTGTTTATTCAATCTCTCTCTTATCTCTTTCTCTGTTCTGTGAAGCAGTTCAGTAATGGTGAATACGCGTGGTAGACCGCGTACGCGTGTTGATGGTCTGGAAGCGACAACCTCCACCGCTGATCAGCCAGAAGGAGTTGAGGTTGTCGTGCGTCCACCAGTTCAACAAATACTAGGTGGGGGGCCAGAGGTCATTCCGCGTGTAGACTTGGCTTCGTCCCACCCAGTAATCAGGGATGCTAGTTCCCCGTCTGAGTTGATGGCCAGTATGATGTTGGCAATGAGGGAAGAGATGGCAAAGCAGCAAGAGTTTCTGCTGAAAGTGATTGAGGACCGCGATGTGAACAATCGTAGAAGTGAGACGGTTGTGGAAAACATCGTAGCAGGTTCTGGAGGCGCTGGTACAGGGGTCAGGGTTGAGGAAAACAGGATTGTTGGTGCTCCGGGAAGTAGGAAAAGTTGTTCCTACAAATCCTTTCTGGGTTGCGGACCACTAGAGTTCTCTGGTTCCGACGACCTAATCTTGTGTGTAAAGTGGATCCGAGCGGTTGAGCAAGCTTTTGGCTCTTCCGAGTGCGGAGATGATCAAAGGGTGCGGTTCGGTACCCAACTGCTGAGGGATACTGCACTCATTTGGTGGAATGTCATCCAATCCACCCTAACTTTTGCTGTGTTGGCTCAGTTGTCTTGGGCCAAATTCAAGAAAAAGCTGTTAGAAGAATTCTGCAATGAAAGAACAATGGACCGAATCGAGAAAGAATTCCGGTCTCTGGTTAAGGGAAGCCTGACGGTGAGGGAGTACACCCTTCAGTTCATGGAGAAGCTTGATCTGGTGGGGCACGCTGCCCCAACAGAGAAGGATAAGATGAAGGCCTATCTGAATGGCCTACCTGCGGACATGCAACCTATGGTCCACAATTCTAAAGCTTCTAACCTCCGCGAGATGATTGAAGAATCTCAGTACATGGAAGAGATGTTCGCAAGGAACAAAGTTGAGAAAGCCGTAGTGGTGACTGATAAGAGAAAGGGGGAGAGCAATTCTGCTCACCCCAAGAGATCACGACCTTTTGGCGGAAACCGAAACTTCAGCAAGCAGCAGGAAGCTAGGTGGTGCCACAAGTGTCGAACTAAACCCCACGGTGACTGTAATACCACTTCTCAAACTTGTTATAAGTGTGGGAAGCCTGGTCACACTTTCAGAGATTGCCCGTTCAGAGGACTCGTCTGTTATGAGTGCAAGGCACCGGGGCATGTGAGAAGGGATTGTCCGAAGCTTGTGTCGGGTAGCACGCCAGCAAGGAAGGAGAACCCTCCTAAGGTTCCGGGTCGAGCATTTCAGATGACGGCCGAAGAGGCCAGGGCATCCGCTGACGTAGTATCGGGTACTTTCCTTATAAACTCTGTACCTGCTCGTATTTTGTTCGATACGGGTGCTAGTTTCTCTTTCGTATCTGAATTGTTCCGTCAGAAAATTTCTATGCCCACTACTAGTCTTGAGGATGCATTAGTGGTAGAAATAGCCGATGGTAGTCAAGTTTTGATCCACGAGGTTCTAAAGCAGTGTACTCTTAGTATCGAAGGGAGAGAATTCTCGATCGACCTACTGCCGATGTTAATCGGGGGTTTTGATGTTGTGGTCGGCATGGATTGGTTGTCGAACAATCATGCCGAGATCGTATGTTCCAAGAAGTTGATTCGACTTCCCAACCCCTCTGGTGAAGTCGTTGTCATATATGGTGAAAATAGGAAGGGTGAAGTGGCAATAATCACAATGGCAAAGGCACGCAAGTGCTTGGTAAAAGGGTGTTCGTCTTTCCTAGCCTATGTGATCGATGCCAAGTTAAAGAGATCAAAGCTGGAAGATGTGAAGATCGTGCGTGAGTTTCCAGACGTCTTTCCGGACGACTTGCCCGGGTTACCACCCGATCGTCAGGTAGAGTTTCGGATTGATCTTGTGCCTGGAGCAGCACCAATTGCTGAAGCTCCTTACCGTTTAGCACCATCAGAGATGCAAGGAATGATGGCACAACTCCAAGAGCTTTTGGAGAAGGGCTTTATAAGACCGAGTTCGTCACCCTGGGGAGCTCCGGTCTTGTTTGTAAAGAAGAAAGATGGCACAATGAGAATGTGCATCGACTATCGTGAGTTGAACAAAGCTACAGTAAAGAACAGATATCCGCTTCCGAGAATAGACGACTTGTTCGATCAACTTCAAGGAGCGGGTTGTTTTTCCAAAATCGACTTACGTTCGGGTTATCACCAAGTGAAGGTAAGAGATGATGATGTTCCGAAGACAGCTTTCAGAACGCGTTACGGCCATTACGAATTTCTTGTAATGCCTTTTGGTCTAACGAACGCACCAGCTGTGTTTATGGATTTAATGAATAGAGTATGCCGACCATTCCTCGACAAGTCGGTCATTGTATTCATTGATGACATACTCGTGTACTCCAAGAGTGAGTCAGAGCACGAGCAACATTTACGTGAAGTTCTGGAGGTGTTGAGAAAAGAAAGGTTGTACGCCAAGTTTTCCAAGTGCGACTTTTGGCTTAAAGAAGTACAGTTTCTGGGTCACGTAGTCACTCGGGTCAGAGTGAAAGTAGACCCCTCCAAGATTGAAGCTATGATGAATTGGGAGCCTCCTAAGAGTCCGTCCGAGATCCGAAGTTTCTTGGGTCTGGCGAGATACTACAGGAGATTTATCCAAGACTTTTCAAAGATCGCTTCTTCCCTGACAGTCTTGACTCGGAAGAATGTGAAGTTTGAATGGACTGAAGCCCAAGAGAAGGCGTTCCGGATCCTTCAAAAGAAGTTGTGTGAAGCTCCGATCTTGACGTTACCTGAAGGGTCGGAAGATTTCGTGGTATATAACGACGCTTCAAAGATGGGATTGGGATGTGTGTTGATGCAACGAGGAAAGGTGATCGCTTATGCCTCGAGGAAGCTTAAGATACACGAGCTGAATTATCCTACCCATGATCTGGAGTTAGCGGCGGTGGTGTCCGCCTTGAAACTTTGGCGACATTACCTCTACGGCACGAAATGCACTCTATACACGGATCACAAGAGCCTGAAATATGTCTTTGATCAGAAAGAGCTGAATATGAGGCAAAGGCGGTGGCTCGAGTTGCTCAAAGATTACGACTGTGAATTGCTTTACCATCCCGGTAAGGCGAACGTGGTGGCCGATGCGTTAAGTCGGAAGGACTATAGCGGAAGTATTCGAGCTACCCATTCGAGGATCGAGCTAGTGTCTAGCCTTGTTGAGAAGATCAAGACATCTCAGATGGAAGCACTGTTAGAAGAAAATCTAAAAGATGAAGTCATGACGAAGCAGCATTTGCTCTTAACGGAAGATAGTCGTGGAGTAAAACTGTTCAGTGGTCGTGTGTGGGTACCCAAGTTTGGGGGTAACCGTGATATGTTGCTAGAGGATGCCCACAAGTCCAAGTATTCCATTCATCCGGGGAGTACAAAGATGTACAGGGACTTAAAGCTTCACTATTGGTGGCCGGTAATGAAACTTGATGTGGCGCGTTACGTTGAGCGTTGTGTGACGTGTTCGCAAGTTAAGGCCGAACATCAACAACCATATAGGAGTCTACAGTCTTTAGAGATTCCCGAATGGAAGTGGGAGCATATCACCATGGACTTCGTGACGAAGTTGCCTAAAACTCTTCGAGGTCACGATACCGTTTGGGTGATAGTTGACAGATTGACAAAGAGCGCTCACTTCTTGCCTATGCGCGAGACTTTACCGATGGATAAGTTAGCAAAACTTTACATCGACGAAGTAGTCTCTAGACATGGAATACCATTGTCGATCGTGTCAGATCGCGACAGTCGGTTCACTTCGAACTTCTGGGATGGGTTTCAGAAAGAACTTGGTACTCGGGTGAAGTTGAGTACGGCTTACCATCCGCAAACCGACGGGCAGAGCGAGCAAACGATCCAAACTTTGGAAGACATGTTGAGGTCTTGTGTCATCGATTTCGGGGGTAGCTGGGACTCTCACCTGCCTTTGGTGGAGTTTGCTTACAACAATAGCTACCACTCGAGTATCGGAATGGCACCCTTTGAAGCTTTGTATGGGCGAAAGTGTCGGACTCCCGTGTGCTGGCTTGAAGCGGGAGAAAAGCAGTTCGCTGGACCTGAAATTGTGCAAGTGACTACCGATAAGGTCAAGTGCATTCGTGAAAGAATGAAAGCGGCTCGGGATCATCAGAAAAGTTATGCAGATAAGAAGAAGCGACCGATGGAATTCCAAGTGGGCGACCGCGTTATGCTTAAGGTGTCGCCATGGAAGGGCATTATTCGGTTTGGAAAATGTGGGAAGCTGAGTCTCCGTTTCCTTGGACCTTTCAGAGTGCTTAAACGGGTGGGTTTGCAAGCCTACCAGTTGGAACTGCCACCGGAGTTGAGCAGAATACACAACACGTTTCATGTTTTCTACCTACGGAAATGTTTGGCGGTAGAAGACAGCGTCATTCCCCTTTCAGAGTTAAGGGTAGACGAAGGTAACCGTTGTGTGGAAGAACCCGACGCCATCTTAGAGAGAAAGTCTAAGAAGTTGCGTCACAAAGAAGTCACTTTGGTCAAGGTGCAGTGGAAGCATCACCGGGGAGCAAATGTGACGTGGGAAGCCGAGGAGGATATGAAGCGAAGATATCCTCATGTTTTCGAGTAGTTGGGATTTCGGGGACGAAATCATTCCCAAGTTGGGGAGGATTGTAACACCCCGAATTTCGTTTGGTTTTGCGAAGTTGTTTTGAGTAAAAAAAAAGTTGTTTTGAGTAAAAAAGAAGTTGTTTCCTTCAGAGAAAACGCACGGGTCGTGCGCATGAATCAGGGGCGAGGCAGTGGCTTGCGCACGGGTCGTGCGCAGTTCCTTCCTTAAGGGCGCACGGGCCGTGCGCCCTGACAGACCACTTTTTGAGGATTGCTTAAATATCTAGAGTTAGAGATATTTTCAAAAATATCTCAAACTCAGTTTTCTCTCTCTCCTCTTTTTCTCTTTTTCTCTTTCGATCTTCAAGATCTCGTTTGGTTGCTAGTTTTCGGTGTTTCTAGCAAGGGGTCGGTGTTTTAAGCTTCATCTCTACGTCGTGATCGTTATCTGGTTTTCCGGGTTTTATTCTGAAAACCTACCGGTGAGTTCCTACTACCATTTTACAAACTTTATAAATGTCAAAACTCTTATTTGCGAAATCCGAAGTATTTCTATGGTATGATTTCATGTTCTCTACATTTTGATATAAATGAAGTTTTTGGTGATTTTCGGGGTTCCCGATCAGTTTTGACTAAAATGACTGGTTCCGCCTTATTAAAGTAAAATGATGTTTTACTTACACATTATGTGGATATGTGAAAAGAATGTTTATGAACCCATTTTAATGATTTTCATTCTTACCAGAAGTTGAACTGGAAATGACATTTTGTTTATAAAATGTGTTTATACCATATGTTTATTTATGGTTGGTCACATATGTTGTTGTGACGAGTCTGTACCATTACTAGCGGATCCCTAGGTTTTGAGTCGACTGTATTATTGGGAGGTCATATTCCCCACTTTGTAACTATGGATGCATATGTTCCTAGAGGGCAACTTGGTATGGTTATGTGAGGCCGGATACTACCCATGGTTCGTAGTGATCCTAGTGAAGGAGTATACATTGGTTTTGCTTGGGGGAGCGATCTCACATCGTAGCACGGACCTATGTGTTCGTATCCTTGGATTCCAAGTGTTTAGCTCATACCACGGATTTGTGGTCTACTTTGTGTTACACCACAATCCTTGGTAAAATGGTCCTTTTGTCATCATATAATGAGTTTTGGACCGAAAAGGCCCGGTTGTGGCGAAACGTTATCTTTATGAACTAAACCTTTATGAAAAGATTTCCTTATGATACTGATGTTTAAATCTTTTGAGCTTTATAAACTGTATGTTCTCACCAGGCTTTAAGTCTGACACTTTTTCTCAAATGATGTGTATAACAGGTTTCCCTTAGCGGTGGGTTGCCGGGGTTTTGAGAGATGGGTTTGGTCTCGAGGCATTTTGAGATGACTAGTATTGTTTCAGGGCATTTGTTAAGTCCCATTCTTTTGGTATATTTTGGATTGTCAACTGATGTAATCTTGATATAGGTGTGTAGATTAGTTTGTTGACAAACTTTATATCGATACAGGTTTTTTGTAAAGTCTTAAGTACTGATCCCCTTCTTGGGAGGTTATTATCAATACGAAGGTCATGTTGCCAGGTTTTTCAGGTTTTAATTTACTCTAATTTTTAGGGTGTTACAGGTTGGTATCAGAGCTCTAGTTTAAGCGAACTAGGCATGAATGTAAGATGTCTAGACTTAGACTGAGTATACTAAGAATTGATCTGCGAGATTGGGTAGAGCTTCTAAGATGGGTTAGTCTTAGAGTCAACGGAAAGTACGTTTATCAGGCGTTGTGGTGATCGTGACGAGAACTTTTATGTGTTATATGTTCATAATCTCACTTAGCTAATGTTATTATGAGGATATCGTACGTAAGCGTGCTTGAATTTCTATTGCTATAACGATTGGTAATGTGGTAGTACGTTTCCTTTGTGTTTATTCAATCTCTCTCTTATCTCTTTCTCTGTTCTGTGAAGCAGTTCAGTAATGGTGAATACGCGTGGTAGACCGCGTACGCGTGTTGATGGTCTGGAAGCGACAACCTCCACCGCTGATCAGCCGGAAGGAGTTGAGGTTGTCGTGCGTCCACCAGTTCAACAAATACTAGGTGGGGGGCCAGAGGTCATTCCGCGTGTAGACTTGGCTTCGTCCCACCTAGTAATCAGGGATGCTAGTTCCCCGTCTGAGTTGATGGCCAGCATGATGTTGGCAATGAGGGAAGAGATGGCAAAGCAGCAAGAGTTTCTGCTGAAAGTGATTGAGGACCGCGATGTGAACAATCGTAGAAGTGAGACGGTTGTGGAAAACATCGTAGCAGGTTCTGGAGGCGCTGGTACAGGGGTCAGGGTTGAGGAAAACAGGATTGTTGGTGCTCCGGGAAGTAGGAAAAGTTGTTCCTACAAATCCTTTATGGGTTGCGGACCACCAGAGTTCTCTGGTTCCGATGACCCAATCTTGTGTGTGAAGTGGATCCGAGCGGTTGAGCAAGCTTTTGGCTCTTCCGAGTGCGGAGATGATCAAAGGGTGCGGTTCGGTACCCAACTGCTGAGGGATACTGCACTCATTTGGTGGAATGTCATCCAATCCACCCTAACTCCTGCTGTGTTGGCTCAATCTAAACAAACTTAAGGAAACACTAAGATGGTTGCACAAGAATATAGAGAAGGGGGATTAGAGAGTATAGAGAACAAGTGTTTCTATATTTTAGAAAGATGAAGACTAGGGATGCATGCATTCCTCAGATGGAGAGGTAATCTTTCTATTTATACCCTATGCATTAAATGCATGGCAGGACACTTTACACGTGTCCTTCCTTGATTGGCAGAGAGGGTCTGACTTTGGGAGACATGCTTTCGGTCGTATCATGAACAGTGTAGTTGACAGAGTTGTTGTATGAATTGTGGCAGAGGTATGTCCATTCTGACACATCATACTGGGTGTACAAGGGAGAAACAAAAGAGACTTGAGGCATAAGCTAAGTGATCATCGATCGCTGAATATCTCTTCCTTCAGAGATATAAAGAAGTTCAGCTATTGCTGAAGCTTTTCCTCAGGTTTTGTCAGGATCAAAACTCAAACAAGAATTTAAATAACACACTCAGAAACTTATGTTAAAGAAGTTGCGGAATAACACTTTAACAGAAAATCAATGGAACAATATATAGTACTCAAATCACAAGTTATATTAATTCAACTTGATGATTACACACAAAACCTCAATCTGTTGAACAGGCTCAACAGACGTTCTATATTTCTCTATAGAAAGGATCTAAACTATTCTTGAGGTTAATTCTCTCTAAACAAAACGTATGAATCATTGTTATTCTAACAAAGACTTCCATACAATATATACATAGTTGATTACAAGATAATTATCAAAAATAAAATTGATCTTCAGTATCAATACCATAATTATCTTCAACATTATCTCCATCTTATCTATATCTTCAAGTCTTCTTTATCTTTAAAAGCAGCACTAACCTTCTCTTAGCAGTATTAATCATCTTGCAGCATTAACATCCTCAACAGTATTAATCCTTGAGCAGTACTAACTATGCTTGCAGTAGTAATCTTGAACAGTACTAACTCTCCAAGCAATACTAACTATTCAAGTAGAAGAACTAACTTTTCAAGCAGTATTAATTCTACTAGCAATATTAAAATTACAAACAGTAGTAATACCTTTCAACTAGCAGTAGTATCCATCCTTAGCATATTCAGACCCAACAATCTCCCCCTAACTTAACTTTTTCAGAATGAGAAGTTAAGTTCTTCAGTATAGAGTCTTCATGATGCTTTCAACACTTCAGCTCAGTTGCCCAGATTTGGATCCAGTCCCAGACTTTGATTGATAATTCTTCTGACTACTATTCTGGCCATTTCTGAATCCTTTGAACACATCAACTTTGCATTCAACATACCTTGCAGTTTAACCTTGCTGTGATCATAAATCTTATCCACCAGGTAGTACTCATGATAAGCTCTGTCTACAGTGATGACATAGACTCCACACCTTTCAAACAACATCCAATTTTCTATTCTTTGGAATTTATTCTTCAGATGCAGATCTCTGACCACATGTTGAACTTTGCTTGGATCAAACATCATGCACAAATACTCCATGGCTAATTTGATTAAGCTCATTTCAGCTCCTGTTAAGTCCTTTTCATACAGGCTCATTCCAATCTTGAATATTTCTTCTGAATCTGATCTGGAACAACTTCTGATGAATTTTCCCCAAGTTGAATACATTTCAAACTGATCACCCATTCTTTTGATTCTGAAGTATTCTTTCCTGTTGTCCTTCAGAATATCCCAAAAGATAATTTTAGGTGCTTTCATAGAAATAGGATCAGCTTGTACTGGATCTTTATCTGTCACAGTCATGTATAAGTCAAACTGCTCATTAGATTGTTGATTTGACTGCTCTGGATTTTGCTCTGGCTCTGCTAAAGGTTCATCAGTAGGTTCTGCTTCTGCTCTTTCTTCTTCAATTCTTTCCCTTTTTGCTTTTGGCTTGGTGGCAATGGTTTTCTTTCTTTTGATTACTCCAATTTGATGAGCCAATGTCTCTTCTTTCTTTTCTTCTTTCTTTTCCTTGATAGGAGTTCCTTCTTCACTTTCAGGAAAGAGTTGTTGTATGTTGAGATCATACCTCTCTTTCATCTTCCTTTCAGCTTCTTCCCTTTGAGTGGAGTCCTCTTTCAGTTTGGCCATCTCCTTCTGGTAGAGTTCTTCAAGCTTTCCAAAGGACATACTTGTAAACATTCCCTCAGGAACTCCAATAGCTCCTTTCAGGAAGTTTATCATTTTCCTTCTTTCTTGGTTTGCTAAGTATGTCTTGGAAGGTTGTCTTTGCCTTTGCACAACAACTTTCTTTATTACTTTCTTAACAACATCAGACTTTAAACTCCTTTGATATTCTTCATTCAACTTTTTGGCCATATCCAATGCAAGCTCTCTATCTTTGGCAGATTGAATTTCTTTATCCTTTTCCATCTCTTCTTAAAGCTTTTTGGCCACTTCTTCATCCAACTCAATCTGTTTATGTTTCTTCAATGGTTGCTCAGATTCAACCATCTTCTCCTTTCCCTTCTTCTTTGCATCCTCCACACTGATCTTTTTCTTTTTCTGATCTGATCCTCCTTCTTTGATTACCACTCCCTTAGCCTTTGGAGTATCTTTGGGAGTGTCAAGCTTTGCCTTCACCAATGTTTCAGCAATTTCTATCTCTTCCCTGGATAATTCTGTTTCTGCTGCTGGAGAAGTTTCTACTTCTTTTGCTTTTTCTGCTGCTTTGCTACTTTCTGCTTCTGTACCCAACTCCCCCTCAACTTTAGATTCCATTCAACCACAAGGGTTGTGGTGTGGTGGTAAAGGCTTGGGGAGTTCATAGCGCTCAACCCGGGTTCGAGCCCCACTAGCAGCACTTGTGGCCACTGAGGATAAACTCAGGGTTGCACGCTTTAGCAACTCTAATTGCCAGGGATTAGTTTGGGCCATAGGCCCAGGATATCCTTTCCAAAAAAAAAACTTTAGATTCCATTCCAACAGGACTTTGTTTCTCCCCTTCAGCTTGTCTCTCCCCCTTGTTGAAAGCATCTTCCCTTTTCTTCAATAGATACTGCTTTCTTTTCTTTTTCTGCATCAACCTTAGAACCATTTTCTTTAGTTTGGTAATCTGCACTTGTTGAGACAGAATCACCAATTTCATCTCCTCTATATCAGCACCCTGTTTGATGACATCAAGATTGATATTGCCCATAGTTTCCATCAATTCATCATAGTTATATCTGTCCTCACCTCCTTTAGGTGTGTTGACCACCCTTGAAGATTGATATTGCCCATAGTTTTATCAACAATCTCCCCCTATTTGATAATGACAAGGTAACTGAAGAAAATTATTTTTTAATTCAAAATAAGGAATAATAAGGACTCATAACATTCATGTCCCAATTACTATTTTGAGGGATCTTTTACAGTACTGATAGGGTTAAGTATTTCACTTAAATTTTCATTAATTCAAAGAAAGAATTACATGATATAAAAATATAAAGTACAAGCGAAGAACTAACTACTGTAAGTCTAACTAATAGATTACAAGAATTAAGAAACTAATCTATTAGCTATCTAGAGACGACTTTGGAGGATTGATCATATAGTCAGGTATTTCTTCTCCTCTTTGCCTTCGATCTGAAGATTCTTGACTAATGATTGTCTTGATTGATTCAGCTAAAGGAGAGAAGTCACACCATAAGCATAAGAGATCCTTGAGATGACTAAGAGGACAAATAGGGATTTCAGAGACTCTTTGGAATCTAAGTTGTTCCTCATCATCTCTGAAGAAGATTCCAAAAGGATCTTTAAGTACTTGCCCAGAAATATATGGTCCACCAGGGGGCAGGGATAGATCTAGAACTGAGAGATCAGGAGGAGGACCAAACAATGCTTCCTTTGAGAATTTGATGGAGGTGTCATTTCTGATAGCAGCGACATTCTCAGAGGAGGAGGAGGCAGGCTTTCTTTTGATTTGCCTTAGCTTAGAAGGAAGAGCAGATGGCACCTTTAATACAGCAGCGACTCTGTTGAGGAGAGCATCATTGATCCCTTCAACATAACCTCTGTAGGTGGACTTTGATTTTTTCAATGCATCCTTAAACTCTAACCATTCCATGTAACTGAAGCTTTTAAGTCTTGAAACGAACATTGCTTTTGAGCTTCCATCCTCTCTGGTTATCTCCATTGTTACAGAAGTTCGGTCCTTCTTCTTTCTTCTAGAGATGACAACGGATATAATCTACATTGGGTCAGAGTGATAATCGATTTTTTGTTTACACCATTCAAGTGCTTTATCGCTGACCTCCTTTTCTTTTGAACGCTCCTCTTCAATTTCTTTAAGTAGAGAAGCCTGAACTTCCACTGGATTTTTCTTTAGCTTATTGTCTTTGACTTGAGAAGACTGAACCTTGAGAGCTAGAGAAGCATCTTTTTGGCATTCAGCGATCAGTTTCTCAGCTCTGACAGATTCTTCAATTTCAGCTTCAGTCAGGAAGTTGAGCTCTGTAAATGGAGTTTGAAGAGGGATCTTCATCTAGGAACTGGATGAGTTCAGCGTCAGTGGGTAGAGCATCGAAACCATGTTTCGTCTTCTCAGGGAGGCGAAGTGCCTTCCTGAGTCCATAGTCAGTGAGCATGCCTGATCCTAGCTCAGTTGAGAAGGAGATAGCGGGAACCACTTCACCCTTCTTGTTGGTGATGGTGGTTTCATCAGCGGTGAACCAAAACTGTTGGAGAAGAGTCTTGGATGGTTTGGGATCCACGTTGAGGGTGTAGGCCGAGCAGGACTGCTTCAAAAATGCAGCTGCATCCACCAGGTGGGGGTATTTCTCAGCTTCAAAGTCCAACCGTGCGAGATGGTTGTTCTTTGGGACCTCAGATTCAGTGATAGCGAATTTGACATTCTTAGAGGCAATGAGTGTACCTTGGGCAATTTCTGAATATAGAAAGGACAATAGAATAGAAGGAAAGGTTTAGAGTCCAAAAATAAATAAAGTTTTTACCAGTTTCTGTATTTAGAAAGAAACATAGAAAAACCAAGTTATTTTCAGATTAAAGCAATGTTCTTTGTGAAGAATAAAGAACATGAAGAAAACCAAAAGTTTTTAAACAAGATAAAATCAAAAAAATGATTTTAATGTTTTTGAAAAATACATTATGAAGAAATATGAAGGATTTTAAGAATAAGATAAGAACATGTGAAACAAAAACCTGTTGATCTGGAGAAGATGAAGATCTAAAGATGTGAATGGGTTTTTGTTTGCTTGATTGCCTTGAGAGTTTTTCTTGATTGAGAGGTTTTGCAGAAAGCGTAAGAAGATAAGAATGGAAAAAACCTTCTTTTTATATGAAGGAGAGAGTGAGGCGAGAAAACAAATGCTCATCATTACATGGACACGTTTTACGAAGTTGATTGGATAGAAGGGCAACGGACGAACGTGTCAGAGAAAAAGGCATGTCGTGGATTTTCGGTTCAAATGACGTCATAGGAGAGAGATAAAAGGTTCATTTCTCTTTTTGAAATTATCCCTGAAGAAAAGTCAGAGATGAATTTTCTTTTTGAAAGAATCACTGATGAGAAATGTCAGAGATAGATTTTGTTTTTCAAAAAGCATTTAATCATTTGAAGAAAAATCAGTGATTAAAGTCTTGTTTTTAAAAACGTCTTACTGAATTCATATTCAGTGATTGAGAGTGAGGAAACATACCTGAGAATCAGTTATTTATTCAGTGATTAAGTGATAAAGGGGAACTTAGACTCACTGACATAATGCGTGAAAGAAGAGAAATTACTCTTCAAGATTCAGCATTCCAAGCTCACTGATGAGAAAGTTTAACCTTTGCTCATCAAGAGGTTTGGTGAATAAATCAGCTAGCTGATAGTCAGTGGGGATAAAGTGAAGTTCAATATCACCATTCATCACATGATCTCTGATAAAATGATATCTGATTTCTATGTGTTTTGTCTTTGAATGTAGCACTGGATTATTTGTTATAGTGATAGCACTAATGTTGTCGCAATAGATTGGAATTTTGGATAGCTGAAGGTCATAGTCTAATAGTTGATTTCTCATCCATAAGACTTGAGCACAACAACTTCCAGCAGCTACGTATTCAACTTCAGCTGTTGAAGTGGACACTGAATTTTGCTTTTTGCTTGTCCAGCTTTCCTTCTAGAAATTGACAGCTACTAGTGTTGCTCTTTCTATCGAGTTTACAACCTGAAAATCACTATTTGAATATCCAATTAGATAGAACCCTGAGTCCTTGGGGTAACAAAGACCGAGGTTAGGAGTTCCTTTCAGATATCTGAAGATTTTCTTGACAACGATCAGATGGGATTCCTTGGGTTCAGATTGATAGCGTGCACATAAACAGGTAGAGTACATGATGTCAGGTCGGCTCGCTGTAAGATACAGCAGGGAGCCTATCATTCCTCTAGATGGGTCCTTGTTTAATGTTAGAGGAGGTGCCATAGGAGTTTTCATCGCTGAAGTTTGAGTTAAATCAAACTTCTTCAGCATATCTTTAACATACTTACCTTGGTTGATAAAAGTACCTTTTTCATATTGCTTAATCTGAAGACCAAGAAAGTACGTTAGCTCACCCATCATACTCATTTTGTATTCTTTCTTCATTCTATCAGGGAAACGAGTACACAAAGATGGGTTAGTAGAACAAAATATTATGTCATCGACCTATATTTGCACAAGGATAATATGACCTTTTATCTTCCTGAAAAATAAGGTGTTATCAATCTTACCACGTTCAAATATTTCAGAGATAAGAAAAGATGAGAGAGTGTCCTACCAAGCACGAGGGGCTTGTTTTAGACCATAGAGAGCCTTATCCAATTTATAAACATAATTTGGATGCTTAGGGTCATAGAACCCTGGAGGTTGTTATACATAGACTTATTCATTCACCTTTCCATTTAGGAATGTTGATTTTACATCCATTTGATATACAATGAAGTCTTTGTAAACTGCATAATCTAAGAAGAGTCGAATTGCTTCGAGCCTAGCCACAGGGGTATAGGTTTCATCATAGTCTATGCCTTCCTCTTGTCTGTATCCTTGAGCAACAAGTCTAACCTTGTTACGGGTTACAGTTCCATGTTCATCTAGTTTATTTCTAAACACCCATTTGGTGCCTATAACAGTTTTATCAGATGGTCTAGGAACGAGATTCCAAACTTTGTTTCGAGAAAACTCAGTCATCTCTTCTTGCATAGCGCTGACCCAGTTTGGATCTCTGAGGGCATCATCAGTCTTCTTTGGCTCTATTAAATAAATAAAGTTGACAAACAGACATATATTACTTGAACTTCGTCGAGTCTGAATACCTACACCGGGATCACCAAGAATTTGATCTATGGGGTGATCTTTGGTCCATCGCTGAGCAGGAGCATGATCGTTCACTTCAGGAGTTGGATCAACAGTAGGAATGTTCAATGATGAAGAAGTTTAGGGTTCATCAGCTATCAACTGTTGAGTGTTAGACAAACCATTGTTTTCTGAGAGGTTTTCAGACGAATGAAGATCTGATGGAGGGAGTGTGTTTAGAGGCTCAGCTGAAACCCATGAGGTGGATCCAGCATTGGGAGGTATGATGTTTGGATCATCATCAGCAGCTGGAGGATCTGAGTGCTGATGGTTTGAGAAGAAAGGTTATGTTTCTCTGTAATGAGAAAACATCCAAGCATTTAGCTCTTCATTGTCAGCGACTGGCTTAGAGTTCGCTAAGCGAGTTTCATCAAAGGTGACATGAATTGTTTCTTCCACAGTTTATCTTCTCTTGTTGAAGACTCTGTAGGCTTTGGAGATAGAGGAATATCCAAGAAATATTCCATCATCAGCTTTTGGATCAAACTTTCCCAGTAGATCTTTGTTGTTTAGAATGAAGCATTGACAACCAAAGATATGAAGAAAACTGATAGATGGTTTTCTTCCATGAAATAGTTCATAAGCTGTCTTTCCAAATCGCTTTACTATCAGCAATCTGTTTTGAGTAAAGCATGCAGTATTTACAGCTTCAACCCAAAATTGAGTAGGAAGATGAGAATCGTTGAGCATTGATCTAGCAGCTTCAATGATCGTTCTGTTTCTTCTTTTAGCGACTCCGTTTTGCTGAGGTGTTCTTACTGAGGAGAAATTATGAGAAATTCCTTTGTTCTCAAAGAAGTTGTTCAGAGAACTGTTTTTGAATTCAATTCCATGATCACTTCTTATTGAACGAACAGTAAGATTATTCAGCACTTCCATCTTCTTAACGAAAGATATTAATTCTTCTGGAGTATCACTTTTGCAGCGAAGAAAGATAACCTAGGTGTAGCGAGAGTATTCATCTACAATGACAAGTGTATATTTCTTTCCAGCTATAGATTGTATGTTGACAGGGCCAAATAAATCCATATGCAAGAGTTGAAGAGGACTTGTCACTGAGGAGACTTGTTTAGATTTGAAACTAGCTTTTGTCTGTTTTCCTTTTTCACATGTTGAACATAGATATTCTTTAACATATGAGTGCTGAGGAAGACCAGAAACCAGTTCCTTAGTTGAGAGAGAATTCAGGGTTTTGAAGTTTAGATGAGAGAGTCTTTTGTGCCATAGCCAGTTGACATCAGAGGAGGCTTTAGAAAGAAAACATACGTTCTCAGTGGTAGAAGAGTCCATATCTATTACATAGACATTTTCCTAACGATGACCACTGAGAGAAAGTTTTCCATTCTCATTTACCACTGAACATGCTTTCTTGGTTAAGCGTACTTCATAGTCTTTGTCACATAGCTGACTGATGCTTAGAAGATTATGCTTCAGTCCATCTACATACGCGACTCTTCTGAAGGTAGTTATCCCATTGATGAGGACACCAAACCCTCGGGTATATCCTTTTCCATTTCCACCAAAGGTCACTGAGGGACCTTTCTCTTCCTTGTATTCAGTGAGCAAGTCTTTTTGTCCTGTCATATGTTGAGAGCATCCACTATCAAGATACCAGATGCCCTTTGATCTCTGCAAACATAAGGAAGATTAAGCTTTGTTTGGTACCCACTTTTCAATGGGTCCTTTAGGGTTAGTGGAGATGGAAGGTTCAGCAATCTTCACAGCAGATGAAGATTCAGCTTCAGTTGTAACCTTCACCTTGGTTAATTTTTTAACCTTAGTGGTATTCTTCACCTTGGTCGATTTCTCAACTTTGGTGACCTTCTCAGCCTTAGAGGCATTCATCTTCACTTTATCTGTTTTATCAGCTTTTGTGGCAGTTAGACATTTGCTAGCAATATGGTGAGTAAATCCACAGTGATAGCATTTTCTATATTTGAAGGTGGTTTTAAGACCATAAGTAGTAGATTTTAAGAATTTAACATGAGCAGGGCCAACTCCAAGAATGCCTTTAGCATGAGATCTGGGAGGAACTTTCATTTCTTCAGATCTCTTAGGCTTAACATCAATCTTCAGCTTTGGGGGACAGAGATCAAAGATTTCTATCACAGAGCTAGACGATTGATTCGGTGAAGGTTTAGAAGGAACTTTCAGCTTTGCTTTCTTGCTAGCCTTCTGAGGATGTAAAATGGAGTTTCCTTTATCTTCAGGCTTAGAGCCTTTAGATATTTACTCAGGGATGGTTTTAGAAGAAGATGAAGATGAGCACTGATCATAAAAAGTGTCAGGGATAGAAGAGACAAACTGTTGAGGAGAAATCCCAACATTTGCTGGGAATGCCACAAGCATCCAGCGCCCTCACCTTCGACTCGGGAGTACGTAACTGGCCGGGACTAACAGCCCGACCCGCTGGCTCCACGAAAGTGGTGCAGCCCCTCATGTCCGCCTGTCGCTTAGTACGGGGCTTTGCGCTACCATGGTTTAAGGAAATAAAGTTGCGCCTTCACCATCAGCAATTGCTTTTGGTGTAGTGGTAAGCGCTTGATCCTAACAAGTTAAGCGTGCTCGGGCGAGAGCAATCCTAGGATGGGTGACCTCCTGGGAAGCTCAAGCCTTGGGACCTAACAAGTGGTATCAGAGCCTGATTCCTCAAAAACAACTATTCATCATGGAAAATCTTGCAGAATCAAGCAGTACTTTGGTCTCAAAGGTTCCAATGCTTAGACCCAATGAATTTGATATGTGGAAGATCAGAATCAAGCAGTACATACTCCTCACTGACTATTCTATGTGGGACATCATAGAGAATGGTCCTTCTGAAGCAGGAAAGATTGGTGCAGATGGAAAGAGAACTCCACCAAAAACTGATGCAGAAAGAAAGATCAGACAGACAGAGATGAAAGCCTTGAGCACCTTGCTCTTGGCTATTCCCAATGAATATCAACATCAGTTCTGTAACTGCACTGATGCAGAGATGCTCTGGAATGCTCTGGAGAAGAGATTCTTTGGTACCAAAAGTACCAAGAGAAATCAGAAAGCCATTCTGAAGCAACAATATGAGAACTTTATGTCAACCAAGAATGAGTCCATGACTCAAACTTTTGACAGGTTCAACAAACTTATTGGTGAACTAGCTACAGTGGGAGTACAAATTGATCAAGATGATCTGAACAGAAAGTTTCTAAGGTCCTTGAGTGATGAATGGACCATGTATACTGTGTCTTTCAGACAGAATGATCAACTGGAAGAAAAGGAACTTGATGATCTTTATAATGATCTAAGAGTTTTTGAATCTGAGATAGAGGCTAAAAAGAGGCCTTCTGGGTATGTTCACAATGCTGCACTCCTTTCAGCTTCAACTGATTCGACTTCCAACCTTGAATCAGTTAATCCTGCCAATGGAACAAATCAAGAGAAAGGCACTGAAACTGTGTTTGAGGCCTTTTTGGCAAGTCATGGAAACTCTTCTCTCATTAATGATGACTTGGAACAACTCAATCCAGATGATCTTGAAGAGATGGATATTAAATGGCAGATGGCCATGCTCTCCATGAGAGTTAAAAAGTTCATCAAAAGAACTGGGAGGAACAACTTCTCCCAAAGAAGAGAAGATGGAGCAGGATTTGACAAGTCCAAGGTGGAATGTTACAAATGCCATAAAAAGGGACACTTTGCTAGAGAATGCAGAAGTGGAATGTCTCAGAATAACAACCACCAACAAGCTCAATCTGGAAGCTTCAACAGAAACTCTGCACAAGCCCTTGTCTCTCAACAAGGTATGGGGTTTGATTGGAGTGATCAAGCTGAAGAGGCTATTCAGAATCAAGCTCTAATGGCAGAGGTGTCTGGTCTCACTACAGAGGTAACTTCCAATCTTTGCTCTCAAAATTGCATTAACACTGTTAAAAGGTATAGGGATCACAACCAGAACATGAGTGATGACCTTAAGAGATTGGAAAAAGACATAAAAGATTATGTGAGGATTGTTGAGAGATTTGAAGAACAGATTAAGGGTTTTCAAGCTAATGAGCTTCAACACTCTTATGACACAAATTACTGGAAGTGGGAGAAGAATGACTTAGAGCTTCAACTGACCAGATCTAAAGAAGAAAGTGAAAAGCTAAGAGGAGAGCTAGCTAAAGTCAAACTTGATGTAGAAAAGTTTTCTAATGCTTCCAAAGCAATGGATTCTTTGTTACAAACTCAGATTCATGATAAACTGAGAAGAGGTATAGGTTACAATACTACACCACCACCCTATAACAACAACTACATCCCTCCTAGTTCAGAGCTGTTAGAAACTAAGGATAGGAAGGATCTACCTAAGGGAGCCACTGAAATAGATCCCTTAGATGAAGTGGTTGTTAAGGATAAAACTGAGAAAGAAGTTGTCAAGGATAAGGACAATACTGAGAGTGGTGAGATTCCTAAAGAAAATCACATTATCACCAATGAGGGATGTGGAAAGCACTGGATCAAGTCCAAAGAGATAGAAAAGACCGAGGGAAAGAACAAGAAGGTTCACTATAAGCAGACCACTGTTGTGAACCCTATTCCTTGCAAACAATGTGAATGCAATAAAGCCAAGAGCCTAAATTCTGGTTTAAAAAGAGGAAATCAAAGAAACTGGAATAATCAATGGGCTCAGAAACAAGGAGTTGATCTGAATAAAATCAATAGACCAAAACCTTGTTTTATATGTGGCAAGTTGAATCATTTGGCTAAGTATTGTTACTTTAACCCTATTAACCAACAGATGAACTTTCAAAGATTTGTGCAAAAATCTGTGGGTTATAGGAAGGCTGGAAAGAAACATGTGATAAAGAAATATGTTGAAAGTAAAGGCACTTTAAAGAAAAAGATTTTAAAAGAAAGTATCAAAATGTGGGTGCCTAGAAGTACTAACAGTATTAGTACTGCTAACAATATTAGTACTGCTAACACAGTTACTACTGCTAACAGTGTTAGTACTGCTGAAAATATTAATGCTGCTAATACTGTTAATACCTCTTCAAAAGTTAATACTGCCAACACAGTTACTGCTGCTAACACAGTTACTACTTCTAACAAAGTTAGTACTGCTAAGCATGCAAGTGCTGCCAAGGTAGTTAGTACTTCTAAAACTAGTACTGATTCTAGCAAACATAGTTCCAAGCCTATTATTGTAACAAAGTACTCCAAGAATGAGGAGTTAAAGTTCAAAAATCTTGTCAAGAAAGAGTGCAAATATTTTGATGAGAAAGGGGTACCCAAGACCACTTTGGCTTGGGTTCCTAATTCATACTAATTGATTTATCTAATGTGCAGGGCAACCAACAGCTCAAGGGAAAGAGCATTTGGCATGTTGATAGTGGTTGCTCTAGGCACATGACAGGCAACATGTCATGCCTTCAGGATTTCAAGTATATCAATGGAGGACATGTTGCATTTGGAGACAATCTTACTGGTGGTAAGATAAGTGGAAAAGGTAATGTCACCAAAGGTAAGATGACATTTGAGGATGTCTACTATGTTGATCAATTAAAGTACAACCTGTTAAGTGTATCACAGGTTTGTGACAAACAACATAGTATATTATTTACAAATACTGAGTGTATGATTCTTGCTCCAGGGTTCAAGGTAGTTGATGAAAGCATGATACTACTTAGAACTCCAAGGAAGGACAATGTTTACTGTCTTGATATGGATAATGTTAATAGTGATTCATCTCTAAATTGTCTTGTTTCAAAAGCTTCTGTAGATGAATCCTCTCTTTGGCACAGAAGGATGTGTCACATGAATTTCAAGACTATGAACAATCTTGTTAAAAATAACCTTGTAAGAGGGTTACCTTCAAAAGTCTTTTCATGTGATGATCATTGTGTTGCTTGTCTTAAAGGCAAACAACACAAAACTTCTCATAAGACCAAAGAGTTAAATTCTGTTTCTACTTGTCTCCAGTTATTGCATATGGATCTGTTTGGTCCTACAAATGTTATGAGTATAGGCAAGAAATCTTACTGCTTGGTTATTGTTGATGATTACTCCAGATTTACTTGGGTATATTTTCTAAGGACTAAGGATGAAACAAGTGGTTTTATCAAATCCTTTATTCTAAGAATTGAAAACCAAACTAATCAAAGAGTAAAAGTCATTAGATCAGATAATGGAACTGAGTTTAAAAATCATGATCTAAACACCTTTTGTGAAGAGAAAGGTATTGAGAGGCAATATAGTGCTCCTAGGACTCCTCAACAGAATGGTATTGCTGAAAGGAGGAATAGAACACTAATAGAGGCTGCTAGATCTCTGTTGGCTGATTCAAAATTGCCAATTACCTTCTGGGCTGAAGCAGTTAATACTGCTTGTTATGTCCAAAACAGAGTTCTAGTGGTCAAGCAAAAGAACAAGACCCCATATGAGCTTTTAAATAAAAGAAAACCTTTTATTGGTTTCTTCAAACCTTTTGGGTGTCCTTGTACAATTCTAAATACCATATCTCACTTAGGTAAGTTTGATAGCAAAGCAGATGATGGATTTCTTGTTGGATATTCATCTCAGAGTAAGGCCTACAGAATATTTAACTCTTCTTCTAGAATAATTGAAGAAAGTGACAATGTCAAATGCAATGAGAACACACCAAATCCTGTTGGGTCTGGACCTCACTGGCTATTTGACATTGATTCACTAACTAATTCTTTTGGTTTTAGTAGTGATGATTCTACAGGAACAGGATGTGGAGGATCAGGGATCACACAAGTCTCAGAAAGCATATCTAAATCTGTGATATTTCCCATACCCATAGTGCATTCTGGTGAAGATTGTGAAAAGGAATCATTTACTGGACCAAATCAGAGTGAAGAAGAAACTAGAGATAAGGAGACTCAAGAAAATAAAGAATCAGAATCAGAAGTGGCATCTGAAAACACTTCAGTTGAGTTGCATGACCCTAATCTAGAGGTTGGACTGAATGAAGAACCTAGTCATAACACCAGAGTTCAAAAGAATCATCCTCTACAGCTGGTAATAGGAGATATCTCTTCTCCTATGATGACTAGACATCAAAGCAGGCTTCAAGAAATGCAAGATCAACAGCATACAGTCCTTTCTTGTTTTCTATCCCAGCTTGAGCCTAAAAAGGCACATGATGCTATGAAAGAATCTAGCTGGATAGAAGCAATGCAAGAAGAACTGTTACAGTTCAAGCTACAAGATGTATGGGATCTAGTAGACCTTCCTAAAGGTCACAGAGCAATTGGTACAAAGTGGATTTTCAGAAACAAGAGAGATGAAAGAGGTATTGTCATAAGGAACAAAGCAAGGCTGGTGGCTCAAGGGTATACTCAAGAAGAGGGTATAGATTATGAAGAAGTTTTTGCACCTGTGGCTAGGATAGAAGCAATCAGACTATTCCTAGCCTATGCTTCTTACATGAACTTCAAAGTCTATCAAATGGATGTAAAAAGTGCTTTTCTCTATGGATCAATTGAAGAAGAAGTATATGTCTGTCAACCACCAGGGTTTGAAAACCCAAGCTATCCAGACAGGGTATACAAATTAAAGAAAGCACTTTATGGACTACATCAAGCCCCAAGAGCATGGTATGACACTCTGTCATCCTATCTCTTGGAAAATGACTTTGAAAGAGGAGTCATTGATAAGACTCTTTTTATCAAAAGAAAGAAGAAGGATATCTTGCTGGTCCAAATCTATGTTGATGACATTATCTTTGGATCTACAAGAAACAACATGTGCAAGGAGTTTGAGGATTTAATGCATCAAAGGTTCAAAATGAGTTCCATGGGAGAACTTACTTTCTTCCTTGGACTCCAAGTTCAACAGAAGTCAGATGGCATTTTCATATGTCAATCCAAGTATGTGCAGGATATTCTAACCAAGTTTGGTTTCTCAGAATCAAAACCTGCCAGCACACCTATGGAAACACACAAGCAGATCTTGAGGGGGAGGATATGGATGTACATCATTATAGATCCATGATTGGCTCTCTCATGTATCTCACAGCATCAAGGCCAGATATAATGTTTCCAGTCTGTGTATGTGCAAGATTTCAAGTTAGGCCAAAGCAATCTCACTTTCAAGCTGTTAAGAGGATATTCAGATATCTCAAAGGGCAACCCAGATTGGGACTTTGGTATCCTCATAACTCACCTTTTGACCTAATAGCATACTCAGACAGTGATCTAGGTGGGGCAAACTTGGACAGAAAATCTACTTCTGGAGGATGTCAGTTTTTGGGTGCTAGACTAGTCTCATGGCAGTGCAAGAAACAAACCACAGTATCCACATCTACAACAGAGGCAGAGTACATAGCAGCTGCAAGTTGCTGTTCTCAAGTCTTATGGATTCAGAATCAAATGTTGGATTATGGGGTAACCTTTCTACACACTCTAATCTTTATTGACAACAGCAGTGCTATTAGCATTGTAAATAATCCAGTCAAGCACTCAAAGACAAAGCACATTGAAATCAGGTATCACTTTATAAGAGATTGTAATGAAAAGAAACTTATTCAAGTTGTCAAAGTTCACACTGATAATCAGTTTGCTGATCTATTCACTAAAGCTTTTGATGTGGGTAGATTCACTTTCTTGGTAACAAGTGTGGGAATGATAAACTCTGAATAATCTTCTTCTCAAAAAGTGGTTCTATACCTGTATATTTTTATTCTTGGTGTTACTAATCTTCTTTTTCAGGATATGCATAGCAGTACTCAGCGTTTAGCAAGTTTTAAAGGAGTAAGTATAGTTAATACTGCTAGTAGTTAATACTGCTAGTAGTTAATACTGCTTTCAGTTAATACTGCTAGTAGTTAATACTGCTAGTTAGTTAATACTGCTAGCCGTTACTACTGCTAATGGTTAATACTGCTTGCAGTTCATACTGCTAGTGGTTAATACTGCTTTCAGTTAATACTGCTCGTGGTTAATACTGCTAGTAGTTAATACTGCTAGTAGTTAATACTGCTTTCAGTTAATACTGCTAGTTAGTTAATACTGCTAGCCGTTACTACTGCTAGTGGTTAATACTGCTTGCAGTTCATACTGCTAGTGGTTAATACTGCTTTCAGTTAATACTGCTAGTTAGTTAATACTGCTAGCCGTTACTACTGCTAGTAGTTAATACTGCTCTAGGTTACTACTGCTTATATTCCGAATACTATAAATACTCTTTGCCCGCCTAAAAGTTCATAACGACTCTTTGCATACTGTTCTCTTGCGCTCAAAACCTTTTCTCTCTCAAGTTCGAAGTTTTCAGGCAAGTTTTCACCAAGATCAATGGCATCCATGACGTTCATCGACGAGCACAACGAGATTGCGATGCTACAAAAGCCAAAGCAAGCTTCAGGATTTCATCAGATTGTGGATTTCCTCAAGTCAAGCCACATTGCTCATGCTCTTATTGTATCACCTACAATCTACATTGAGCATCAAAGGCAGTTCTGGGCCAATGCAACCATTGTTGTGGAAAATGGTGTGCAAATGATCAAGACAAGAATCTGTGATCAATCACTTTCAGTTACTGAAAGAGGTTATTTGCTCTGATACCAATTGTTAGGTCCCAAGGCTTGAGCTTCCCAGGAGGTCACCCATCCTAGGATTGCTCTCGCCCGAGCACGCTTAACTTGTTAGGATCAAGCGCTTACCACTACACCAAAAGCAATTGCTGATGGTGAAGGCGCAACTTTATTTCCTTAAACCATGGTAGCGCAAAGCCCCGTACTAAGCGACAGGCGGACATGAGGGGCTGCACCACTTTCGTGGAGCCAGCGGGTCGGGCTGTTAGTCCCGGCCAGTTACGTACTCCCGAGTCGAAGGTGAGGGCGCTGGATGCTTATGGCATTCCCAGCAAATGTTGGGATTTCTCCTCAACAATCCCCCCCCCCAGCATTTGCACACTGGGAGACTCGAACCCGCGACCTCGCTCTGATACCACTTGTCAGGATCGAATTCTCAACAAGAATTAATTCTCAGAAACAATATCAAAGAAGTTTGCGGAATAACACTTTGATATTCAATGAAACAGTAAATCAACACAGAAAATATGAATAACAAACTGTAAGCTTTTATTGAATGCTTTGAAGTTACAAGATTACTCACTCAACCTCAATATTGATGAACAGGCTCACCAATACGAATTCTACTTCTCTAGAATTAGGATCTATGCCTTGAGGTTGATTTTCTCTCTAAAAGAATGAAAACTGAAGTTAAAGTTATATCTAACTATTTTAAACAATACAATATATATACTGAATACAAAGATAATTACAATAAATAAAATATCTTCAGTATATCTTCTATGTATATCTCTAAGCTTCCATGTATATCCTTTCATACGAATCTTCATCATATAAGCAGTATTAATCTTCAGCAGCATTAACTTCCTTCTAGCAGCATTAACTGAAAGCAGTACTAACCACTAGCAGTACTAACTAGCTAAGCAGTACTAACTTTGTTCAAGCAGCACTAACTTTGACTAGCAGTATTAATAGTACTAGCAGTAGTAACACTCAGCAGTATTAACATTTAAGTCTTCTAGCAGTATTAACTCTGAACCAGCAGCATTAACCATACTTGAGTTTTTCTTCAGTTCCCAACACAAACGTTCCAAACTTAAGCATGGAACTGCCTTCTTTAGGCTCATCCTGTGGTTTCCAAAAACCAAGACCAGTTCTATCACTGGCAGGGATCTGAGCACTTATAATCACAGTGATCTTTGTTGAGGATTTGCACCATCCTTCAACAGTAGCCTTCTCTTCTTTTAGAGTAGCGATGGCTTGTTGGCATTCTATGCTGATGATTTCATTAATAATGACTTGATCTTTCAAACTTTCCTCTAAAAGAGTCAGTTCTCTGATCTTTTCATGGCATTTTTCTAGCTGTTAAGTTAAATCAATGTTTTTGCTTTCAGCTAGAGATTTTCCGTTTAGAGCATTGTATAGATCAATTGTCAGCACATCAACAACGTGAATTCTCTCTGTTTCAGATAGAGAGTGATTAGTAGAGATAGATACCTGAGATGATATATAGCTCATGGAAGTTTCTGGAGATTCTTCCACTTCTTTAATCTCGACCATGAGACAGAGATTAGCTACTTCTTCTTCATCAGAAATTGATTCTTCTGATTCAGCCCAGTCATGTTCTTCAGCGATGAGATCTTTACCTTTTCGCTTATAGTTTTTCAAGTTTTGATATTTTTCTTTTAGTTTAAGGTATTTGTCATCGATGGATCTTGTTGAGGTAGAAGGTTTGAAGACTTTCTTCGACCTTCACTCACTTGCAAAATGTCCAATTTTTTCGCAGTTAAAGCAAGTAGCAGTAGCCTTATCAACAGGGGTTGATTTTGGCTTGTCAGTAATAGAGAGAGGCTTATTTCTTCTAAAATTACTTTTTCTTACAAATCTCTTAAAAGAGTTTGTCAAGAGTTCTAAGGACTCATCAAACTCTGAAAGATCAGTGTCTGATAGTTCCTCAGATTCAGAATCTAACTCAGTGATAGTGAGAGTAGATCGCTGAGATGGAATTATCTCTGAAGAGACTAAAGCAACAGGAGTGCTTTTGGAGTCTTTAGAATATTTTACAAGATTCTTCTTCAGGAGGTTTGATTGCTCATAGTTGAGCAATATTCCATAAAAGGTGCTGAGAGAAAGAGAATTTAAGTCTTTTGTCAGCTTAAGACATATTGAATAACTGTCCCAGTTTTCAGGAAGACATTCTAGGAATTTGGTTAAGACCTCAGAATTAGAATAGGTCCTACCCACGGTTCTTAGATCAATGATTAAGCAGTTAAACCGCTGATGAACATCAGAAAGATATTCGTTCTTACCAGGGATAAAACTTTCATACTGTCTTACCAAGTTAATCTTTCGAGTTTCTTGGATTTCAGTGGTGCCTTCATATTGAACACATATAGTGTCCCACATTTCCTTGGAAGTTTTAAGATGCATGATGGAATGGAAAGCTTCATTAGGCAGAGCCATAGAAATAATGGTTTTTGCCTTTACATCTAGACCAACTTTATTTTTGTCTTCATCACTCCACTGTCTTATTTCTTTAAGGGCATAACGCTCAGGGACATCAGGAGTGGTGGAAGTAGCAAGAATGACAGCTATGATAGTGAAAGGTTCATAGGGTCCGTTAGCTACATAATCAGGTATAGTAGGATCTACACCTTCTAGAAATAACATCATTCGATTCTTCCAGAGAGCAAAGTTATCTCTGCTAAATCGAGGAGGTTTAGAGAGTGAACCATTATCATAGTAGTTTGTGTTTGTGTTAAGTGCCATTTTAGAATAGCAAGGAAGAAAATAAAGCAAGATCTTGTTTATTAGATTAAACAGTCTACTCTGATACCACTTGTTGGTCCCGAAGGTGCTTAACAAGTTTGTAGAAGGGGGGGGGGATGAATACAAACACAAAATTTAAAGTTTAATAAATTGTTTATTGATAAATCAAATACAATTTACAAGTCTGTTGCAGAATAAGATTAAGTAAAACTCAATCTAAACAAACTTAAGGAAACACTAAGATGGTTGCACAAGAATATAGAGAAGGGGGATTAGAGAGTATAGAAAAGAAGGGTTTCTATATTTTAGAAAGATGAAGACTAGGGACGCATGCATTCCTCAGATGAGAGGTAATCTTTCTATTTATACCCTATGCATTAAATGCATGGTAGGGCACTTTACACGTGTCCTTCCTTGATTGGCAGAGAGGGTCTGACTTTGGGAGACATGCTTTCGGTCGTATCATGAACAATGTAGTTGACAGAGTTTTTGTACGAATTGTGGCAGAGGTATGTCCGTTCTGACACATCGTACTGGGTGTGCAAGGGAGAAACAAAAGAGACTTGAGGCATAAGCTAAGTGATCATCGATCGCTGAATATCTCTTCCTTCAGAGATATTAAGAAGTTCAGCTATCGCTGAAGCTTTTCCTCAGGTTTCTTCGCGTATGAGTAGAGTCGTCTTTGCTTCAATGATATCCGCATCAGGTCACTAGTAGACTTGTCTTTGTTCAGCAGCTTCGTCTTAGATTCAGCTATGAACATTTGTTAACGCAAAACTTGTCTTCAGGGATTACTTTTAACTGTTTACATCAGAAACAATCAACGATACTAAACATACTCAGTATTTAAGCGCTGATGGTGAAACACTAATACATATAATTGTTTACAAGAAAGATCATCAGTGATAACTAAACAGACTCAATCTGATCGCTGATGATGAAACACTAATACATATTAATAAACGTAATTTTCACTAAGTATAGAAGAGGGTCTTTATCAAATCACTGAGAGAATTTGGATCAACAGCCAAGAAGTGTGCGCTCTTGGTGAGTCGGTCCACCACCACCCAAATCGTGTCGTGACCTTTCAAAGTTTTCGGTATCTTGGTGACGAAATCCATAGTGATGTGTTCCCACTTCCATTCCGGAATTGATAAGGGTTGCAGACTGTCGTATGGCCTTTGGTGTTCCGCCTTCACTTGTAAGCATGTGACACATTTCTCCACATACTTGGCCACATCAAGTTTCATCATCGGCCACCAATAGTTCAACTTGAGGTCTCTATATATCTTCGTGCTACCAGGGTGTATGGAATACTTGGATTTATGAGCTTCTTCTAGGAGAAGTTCACGGTTTCCTCCCAACTTTGATACCCATACTTGACCTTGGAATAACCTCAAGCCGCGACCATCTTCCGTGCACCTACTGTCAAGGGGGAGTAAGAGAACCAAGGCTATAAAATCTAATGATAGGTCTGGTTTACTTGATAATGAGTTTGATTTTCTAAACTCTGATGGTTGTTTAGATGAATGTGTTGGTGATTTTGACTTCAATGCTAAACTTCCTAATCATTCCTCTTATGTTGTTAATTCTTTTGGGTTACCCAGTGTGTTTGAAAAAGGTGAAACATCAACGAAAGTTGATAAATCAGTTTTTATGAAATCTAAGAATGCAAAAGGTAAGAAAGGGAAATCTCAGCATTCACAGAAACCAATCACCATTGGAAAGCCAAAGAAGAAGCATTCTTTTGATGCTCACCATTCTAACTCTAAAGTTTCAAATGTTTCAGATTTGAGAAAGAAAAGGCTTGGAGTTAGGTCAGCATGGATACCGAAACAGAAGATAGACGAGAAAGCTAAATCATTTTCTAGTTCTGATTGTAATAAGAAGACTACTAGTAATGATGATTTGATTATGGATGTTGCTATTTCTAAAACTAAACTTGTTGATTCTCGCAAGAAATATTCCATACAACAATTATTCCAGTTATCTCCTTCTACTAGAAAGTTTTCAAATTATGATAGATATGATTATGCTTCTCGAAAATATTCTGATGTTTGGTTTGGAACATATCATGTTAATTCTTATTGTTCTAATTCCTCATATGGTTTTCAAAAGAAAAGCAGGCCCAAATTTCAATGGGTACCAAAATCATGTGCTAACACAGTTGGACCCAAATACAAATGGGTACCAAAGAAAAAGGCTGAATCTGTGTTACATGAATGTCAAGTCAAGGTTGAGTGAAATAAATGATGGCTCTTGAATACAACAGTTCAAGACCCGCACTTCAATGCTCAAAAGTCTTTACTCCACTTTTTAAATGGGTATCTAAGTCTCTTGTTTCATGATTTCTCTTGTGCAGACCCGTCATATGTGGTACTTGGATAACGGATGTTCCAAGCATATGACAGGGCATAAAAGTTTGTTGTTTAACTATACAGAGAAATACTGCGGAACAGTTCGATTTGGTAACAATCAATTTTCACCAATTCTGGGGTATGGTGACGTGGTACATGACAACGTAACGATTAAGAAGTTGAGGTACGTAGAAGGATTAGGATACAACCTATTCAGTATTGGGCAATTCTGTGACAGCTTTAGAGGTGAATTTCAAGGCCAAGAGATGTTTGGTACGCACTGAGGACGGGAAAGAACTCTTGGTCGCTACTCGCAAGTCAAACCTCTACACCATCAATTTGTCAAAGGTCCAGACTGATAATCAGGTGTGTCTACTCTCAAAATCCTCGATGCAACAAAGTTGGCTATGGCATCGACGACTTTCTCACCTGAATTTTCGGTACATCAACAAAATTGGTCAGTAAAAAGCTAGTGAATAGACTTCCTGAGCTCAAGTACGTTAAAGAACACTTGTGTGCAGCGTGTGAAAAAGGTAAGATGAAGAGAGCTCCACACAAACCAAAGCCTGAACCAAGTACTAGCGCTCATTTAGAGTTGTTGCATATGGATCTCTGTGGTCCTATGCGAACGCAAAGCTTAGGCGGAAAGAAATACGTGTTAGTTATTGTGGATGATTATTCGCGATACACATGGGTCAAGTTTCTACGGTCTAAAAATGAGATGCCCGAAGTTCTCATTACATTTCTAAAGACGATTCAGGTGAATCTGCAGAAACCAGTCAAGCTTCTCCGAACTGACAATGACACAGAGTTTAAGAATAAAACAGTTGAAGAATATCTCGAATCGGTCGGGATATCACATCAATACTCTGCTGCACGTACGCCTGAACAGAATGGAGTAGTCGAAAGGCAAAACCGTACGCTAGTCGAGGCCGCTCGTACTATGCTCAGTCAATCCAACTTACCTCTATTTCTGTGGGTAGAAGTTGTGTCAACTGCGTGTTACACACAAAATCGGTCCATGATACTCCGCCGATTTCAAAAGACTCCGTATGCATTGATCAACAACCGAACACCAACCATTAAATATTTTCATGTTTTTGGTTGCAAGTGTTTTGTGCTAAATGACAGAGAGAGTCTGAATAAGTTCAGTGCTAAGGCGGATGAGGGCATCTTTATCGGCTATTCTTCTACATCTACTGCATATTGAGTATACTTGAAGAAGTCAAAGACTGTGGTTGAAAGCGTCAACGTTACATTTGATGAAGAGATGTCTTCTGAACACGTCTGTTTAGAACCCTTGATAACAGGAGTACTAGCTTCTAGGCAAATCAGTCCAGAACCTGTGTCTCAAGTGAACAAATCAGATGGGCCATCAACGTCTACTAATCATTTATCTGATTTAGATTTACTATTTGAACTATTTTATGATGAATTTCTTGGATCTAAAGTGACTAAATCTATTGTGGTTGACAGGATGGAAGACTCAATGCCTACTCATCCAACCATTTCAGATATCTCTACTGAATCCAACTCCCCGATTCAGGAAGAAGTTCAAGTTCAAATACCTACTCCTACAGTTGAAGCTGTGACCAACAATGAAGAGACAGAAGTAGATGAATCAGTTGGGTGTACTGTAAGGACTAATCAACAACCTGATCAAGTTGAACCCACTGAAACTTCTGCACCTACTACTTCACTGAACCCCCCATTCCTACTGAACAATCTGAAGAAGATACCTTTGGATTCCTAGATTACAATCATGATCAATCTGCATCTAATCCACTCCCACATGAACACAAATGGACCAAAGAGCATCCGATATCTCAAGTCATTGGAGATCCTTCAAAACCGGTGCAAACTAGGTCTGCAACATTAAATCAATGTATGCATGACTCCTTCCTGAGCAAGATTGAAGCTACTCGCGTATCCGAGGCTCTTGCTGATTCATATTGGGTTACTACAATGCAAGAAAAGCTGAATCAATTCGAAGCACTTAAAGTCTAGAGACTCGTACCCAAACCTCAAGGTAAAACCATCATTGGTACGAAATGGGTGTTCAAAAACAAGAAAGATGAAGATGGTACCGTTATCCAAAATAAAGCAAGACTTGTCGCCAAGGGATATAGGCAAGAGGAAGGAATAGATTACGACGAGACTTATGCTCCAGTGGCGCGCATAGAAGCAATCCTCATGTTTCTTGCATATGCTGCCCACACGAACTTCACTGTCTATCAAATGGATGTGAAGACAGCCTTTCTGAATGGCATACTCAAGGAGGAAGTCTACGTCTCGCAGCCTGAAGGCTTTGTTAATCAAGAGAAACCGAATCACGTATACATTCTCGACAAAGCACTTTATGGACTGAAACAAGCTCCTCGCGCCTGGTATGATGTATTATCTCAGTTCTTGGTCAAGTCAGGTTTTACAAAAGGTACGGTAGATACCACTTTATTCATTAAAAAGGAAAAAAGTGATATCATGCTTATTCAAATATATGTGGATGATATTATTTTTGGCTCTACAAATCCTAAATACTGTAAGAATTTTTCAAACCTCATGGTGTCACGTTTTCAGATGAGTATGATGGGAGAGTTAACTTTCTTTCTCGGATTACAAGTCAAACAATTTTCAACGGGGATTTTTATCAATCAATCTAAATACATTCTTGAAATTCTTCGGAAGTTCAAAATGGAAAATTGTAAACCGATTGGTACCCCAATGGCACCTGGTACTAAAATTGGCACTGATCCTTCGGGAAAAACTGTTGATGCTAGGACCTATAGAGGGATGATAGGTTCTTTGATGTATCTCACTTCAAGTAGGCCAGATATAATGTTTTCTACATGCTTATGTGCTAGATATCAGGCCAATCCTAAAGAAACCCTGAATGTCCAAGAATCTCTAAATCTTTAGAGAGAGAAAGTAGAGAGAGAAAGTCAATACGCTCCAAAATGTAATATGATATTCAAAATGAGTTCCAAAGATACAAAAACAAAGGGCAAAGGGGACTTAAATACCCCTAGCCTTAACAATACTGATTACACACTAAAGAACAGTCTAGGCTAGAAAATAAATACAATGATTACTATAAAATCAGATCTAACAATCTCCCCCTTAGTAATCATTGGCGCCGTGGTCTTCAAAAACAATCTTCAAAAACAGCATAGACCAACCAGGTGACTTTGGAGAATCACTGATGCTCTTCTCTTTGACGAAGTCTATTCAAACCAACTAAAACTTCCAGTCGTCTTAGAGTTGAGCGGAGATTCAATCTCTCTTTAATTGAATCTAAAGTCTTTTGGAGAAGACGGATTTTATCATTATCAATCAGAAAATCATTAACTCTTGTTTCCAAAAATCTTCTTTTAGCCTCCTTCAGATGTTTCTCCAACTGAATCTTAATTACCTTTAAAGTTCCATCAGAGTAATGAGCAATTTCTTCAAATCTGAGAAAGCATTTTTTATTTGAGCCATTCTTGTACACAACTCCATATGGATCTTCAACAATGGTGAGAAGTGGATAAGACTCTAAGTTTGATAAGCTTCGGTTGGGCCTTAGAAGATTTACAACTGGTTGGAAGCTTTCAACGACCATCTGGAAATCAAAAACTCTGAAGAATCGGATTTGCCGTCGAATGAATCTTTTGATGACGAACAAAGCTTGTGAAACATCCTGTGATCTATGATATAGATTCCTGAAATGGTCATACAAGAATTCAATTTCATCTATAGAAAGGTCAGCAAAGTCTGCCTCTGAGAATTTATACCTCTTGCAGTCTCTTCTTTCAACTTCAAAGTCAGGATACCAGATATTCACAAATTTGTTGATTGTGACACTGATGACTCGAACAATCAAGTGTGGAGAAGAAACGGTATTATTTCTTTTGCGCTGGCACTTAATGAACATTAAGTATTCATATTGATAGGCATCTGACTCTTTCTCTACTCCAAGGATTGCATAGATGTTAATCGGCCTTCTTTTAGAGACAAAGATGTTTCTCTGAGTGTCTTCTAGAAAGGCTGATCTTTGCCTTGATGCCAAATATCTACGATGCAAATTTCTTTGTCTTTGAAGTCTAGATAAAGTTGGTCCTTTTTCTAGAATAGATGGTGGAATTACAGGATCAGAAGGTGGAACATCAGCATCTGCTCTTGACGACTGACCAACTTCAAATGATCTTGAAGGAATAGTGGTAGTCGGAGCTGAACTATCAATAGGAGTAGATGTAGCTTTAGCAGTTTCAGGAACCTCATCATGAGCAGGAAGATCACTATATAAAAAATCTGCTTCTTCTTCATCTTTCGCATCCATGAACACTGAGTCATCTTCTGTATCTGATATGATAACGATGTCATCACAGTCTTCTTCATTGACTTGAAATATCTTTTCAAACCTGACATCTTCATCATCATCATAATTAATCTCTATGAAATTAGCAAAGAATGTCCTCATGTCATTTGCAGCTTCAGATTCTTCAACTTCATGAATATTTGCAGAAACATCTGGATCCATATAAACAACAATTTGCAAATTATTGTTAATATTGCTCTCAGAAATATTCAGTTCATTATGCAGGGAAGACAAATCAGCATTTTCAATCATAACATTCACTAAATCCTGAATGTTGCAGTCTTGAACAGATTCACCACTCTTTCCTTTATCACCAACCATTTCTTCTTGAATATCTTCTCTAGCTTCAGAAGATCCTTCAACTCTCGGTCTCTTTGCCATCTCCCCCTTATGGCCTTGATGATCAGGGTCATCTTGGTCATATCGGCGCTTAAGAGACGGGCCAGCCTCAGTTCTGCAGCTTTGTTCCAGACGTTCAACCTTGTTAGAGATATCAGAAAAAGCTTGAGTCAAAAAAGATTTAAGATCAGCAAAACTTGATTGAACTTCTGATCTGAATGCATGAAACTCATCAGATAAAGCAGTAATACGGTCAGATTCAGAAGAAGGAACTGGAGGCGGCGTAGGTTGGAAGTTCCTGATGTTATGGCGGTGACATAGACAGTAGACGCGCATATAGTAGATCAGTCAACTCAGAAATAGGAAGTTCATAAAGAGAAGACCTTGAAGATGTACCAGAAGGAGCAGACATAGAAATTCTCGCAGACAAAGAAACCACCGAAGGAAACGGAAGAGAAACAATCGGAGAAGTAGTTGAAGTCACAACAGAAGAAGGTTCACGAAGAACTACCCCAGTTGGTCGTCTGAAAGGAATCTCTGGAGGAATGACAGACGTATCAATCTCAGGCATCTTGCCTTTGAAAAAAGTCTTTAACTTCAGAATCTGTGCTTCCTTTTCTGCATCCATTTTCTCTGATGACTGATGAATGACATCATTCAAAGTAGAGAATTTGTCGAAAGAAACCCGAGCTTGATCAGAAGAAAGCTCTACAGCTGGAACTGTTGAAGACAGAATAGCCGCAAGCGAAGTTGCTGGAGCTTGACTTTGTACCGAAGCTGAGGCTTGATCAAATGTTGTATCCAATTAATCTACTTGAAGATGTGCAACAGAAGAATTAACAGGAACAGAATCATCTTCAGAGACAACTTCTGTTGAAATAACCACTTCCGGTGTCCTGATCTTTCTTTCATAAATCCGAAGACTCGGTTGATCAGCATCATCACCATCATCACCATCATCATTATCACTATCAGAATCATCAGTTGCATCTTTATCATCATTTTCCCCATCTTTATCACTAGAAATATCAACATCAGCAGCAGTATCACTAACTTCAGGACCAATATCAGCTAGAACAACACCAATTTGTTGAGATGCAACGATGGTATCATATTCTTGTGCTTCAGCAATGTCAACCTCTTTTTCAGCAACTGTTTCAATCTCTTGTTCAACAGATGTGACAATTTCAACTTCATGTTCTGTATGCGACGGTTCTGTTCTATCAGCACTGGCCGGTTCATCTTGATCAGCTTCCAAAAAGATATCATTGTCCAAACAATACTCAATGATACTATCATCAGATGGATCTGCATACTTTGTAATAAGATCAGCAGGAATAGGCATGGAATAGTTGAAAGATCTCTTCAGCTTCTGAATATAAGTCATTTCAGTGTCTGAAACCTGAGGCCAAGATAATCTTCGTGGAATAGAAGGATTGCTTCTAAGCACACTTCTAACAATCAGCTTCATGAATCTGATGAATGGAATAAACTTACGCTTCTTGTTGGTAAGTTTGTCATGCACCACCTCCGAGAGTTCGGTCCAGAAAATGAATGTATAGTCAACATGCAAGTCATAGACAACTGCATGGAACAAACGGAGATACAGAAGACTTGCACTGTCTGTGCCAGAGTGTTTCGATGAAAGACACCTGATAATGACAGAGAATAGAGTGTACCAAACTGGAGGTAAATTAGACTTATCAAAATTACGCACTTTGTCCAATGTCCCAACATATCCAAGATTCCTTATCCCTTCAAATACTTCCTCTTCAGATGGAAAGATGTCATATGTAGTTCGGCCGGGTTTGGAATTAGGCTCAGGAAGCTCCAATATAAGTCTGAGATGCTTGTATGAAAGATAAGAATCATACTGATCTATTTGAAGCTCAAAGTGGTGCGGACGAGCCAGTTCATTCTTTGTAATTGTATGCCAGGCTTGCTGTAGATAAACTTCAGGAACATCTGCGCAATAAGAAAGAGCAGTGGCAAGTGGATGACCTCTGAGAATTGCTCGTATCACTGGATGTATCTTGATTCTGTCAAAATCCATGTGATAGTTGTTCGGTTTGTATGGCATATACATGATGGTTGGAAAAACATCATTTGGTGAACGTCTTGATGCAGATAGATTTGCTCCAACAGATGGTACAGATGGCATCGGCGTATCATGAGATGCTTGATCAGATGGATCCTCGAGAAATACATTCTCATCTTGAATCATTGGATCTGTATTGGTTTTAGAAGACATATTATACCTAAAAGACAAAACAAAGAAGAATTAGACAAAAAAAAATTACTTCAAGGCAGGTTTGCGTACCAAGTTAGATGCGCAAACCAAGGTTTGCGTATTGAACAAGATACGCAAAGATAGGTTTGCGTATCTAACTAGATCCGAAAACAAGACAGAAAACTTAAAACAAGAAGGTTTGCGTATCAAATGAGATACGCAAATTACACTTTGCGTGTCCAACGGGATACACAAACTTAACTTTGCGTTTTCTGTTGGTTGCGCAAAGTAGACTTTGCGTACAACAAGATACGAAAACAAACAAACACAAACAGAAAGAGGGTTTGCGTATCAAAGAGGATACGCAAAGTAGACTTTGCATGTCCTAGTTGATACGTAAACTACACTTGAAAGAAACACAACAAAAACAGGTTTGCGTATCAAGGATGATGCGCAAAGTATACTTTGCGTATCTAACGGGATGCGCAAACCACACTTTGCGTTTCCAGTTAGATGTGCAAAGCACACGTTACGTTTCTAGTTAGATGCGCAAATCACAGTTTGCGTATCTAACTAGATGCGCAAAGTATACTTTGCGTACCAATCAACCTTGATGCGAAAAACCCTAGTTTTCGGGTGTTCAAACCGAAAAACATATTAGACAAAATTAACGCTAAAAAACAAGAAATTAGAGTAAAAAGAAACATACCTGATTGTCGAAAATCAGTTCTAAACAAAAACCAATATCCAATTTTGAAGAAATAAGCTCGAATCTGAGAAGTCCGATACGATGAACAGTAAAAACGCGAAATTCACAGAAATCATTTGATAAAAAGAACAAAATCAAGTAAAATACACCAATGCAATAGAACTAGACAAAGTAAAAGTAAAGAGGGAACACAAACCTGATCGAAACACAAATCTGAAATCAAAGCAAATGAATCAGCGCAGATGAACAGTGAGAGGGAAGATGAACAGTGTACGAGTTCAAAAAATGAAATAGAGCGAGAAAAGAGAAAATTCACACACTCTAAAACTATTTATACTAATCTAAAAAAAAATAACACTAAAAAAATTCTAAAAAAATAGTAAACTGAATATTAAAAAAAAATCAGATAATCATACCTGTCAGACTCTGTTACTCCCCCTACACAAATGCACAGAATTTATCAAATCAGATCAGCATTTGCATAGAAATAACAAAAAATACTTACCTGATTAATTTCTGATCAGTTCGTGAAGTATTTTTACCTACTCCCCCTCAGACAAAGAACTAGTTATAAAAACTTTTCAGATTGGCTCTCCCCCTCGAAATATGCACAGACCAGTTGAACTAAAATACAGATACTCAAACATAAAGACATCAGTGTAAAAGATGATCATATTAAATATAAATTTTGTAACAACTGAACATATAAAATTTTTAAACACTAAACAAATTAAAGTCTACTCAGTAAAATTTCACAGATTTATCAATCAGTTGAAATTAAGCATATGTTATTTGTTGGATTCCAGATTTAATCTCACACCAATGATATAAACAATAAGAGTAATAACAGCGGAAGCAATATAGTTTAATATCAAAGAAGATTCAAATATCACAGTTCATAAAGCAGATAATAGATAAAACACGATATTCTTTGAATAAAATATTCAACTTATATTATCAGTTATAAGACTTCTTAAGAACACTTTGAACAATAAGGTGATGGTCCTATTTATAGGACCATAAAGTAAACAGTGTACTTATCTGACAAATAGAAGCATGCTTGAACAGTATCTTACCTAAGAGGTAAGATCAAGACATGCTTGAACAGTGACCTACTCTTGAAAGTAAATCTCATCACAAGGTGACGTGTCATCTGTTCTTCTTTGTCAAGAAATTCAGATAGAACATCTTCAGAGCTCTGAAGTAGGATCTCTGATGAGGGGCTCTCTGATATCTTTCTGTGAGACTGTCTCTGAACTAACTTCAGAGACAGACATACTTTCTTTAAGACTGACTCTAAACTGACTTCAGAGACAGACTTGCTTTCTTCAGACTGACTCTGAACTGACTTCAGAGACAGACTTGCTTTCTTCAGACTGACTCTAAACTGACTTCAGAGACAGACTTGCTGATGTCCCTTGAAAGTCTTTAGATGAAGACTTAGTTATTTTCAATACTTTCATTGGTTCAGATTTGGGGCTAACAATCTCCCCCTAAGTACTGAAAATAAATAAAGAACACATATAACATTTAACTAGAAAACGAAGAGGAGAAAGTCATCCTCTGTAAATATTACTTCTCATAAGAATTTGGAATTACAAGAGAATAATATTCAAAAAAAATCAGAACCTATCACTAGAACATATCCTATGAAACTTCATGATTAGCTCTCTGAAGTTAATCATTGAGCCAATTTCCAAGTCTAGTTTCGCCAGTAGGTCTCCTCTGTGCCGTTCTTGCTTTACATGAATCATCTTTTGTACGCCTTTCAAGGTTTCATCAGAATACTTCGCTACTTGCGAAGCTAGAAAGATTTTCTTCTCTTGGTTCACTTTGTAGATAAAACCCAGAGGTTCTTCAATGATTGATCCAGTCTTCTGTTTGTCCAGGTTTTCGATGGTTTCCACTGGTTCAGTCACTCCGAGCTTTTCTTCACCCAAGTTCAGAGCAATCTGAAAGTCACGTTTGGCTCTGTGTTTGATGTAAGCTTCCATTGCCCGTCTTACTTCAACCATGCTCATTCAACCATGCCCGTCTTACTTCAACCATGGTTTCTTTGTCCTTGGGCTGTGACTGAGTTATCTCTGAAGGCTGTTCAGAGATATATCCATCTATCTCTGGAGATTCTCTTAATTCTGAAGCTGTTGAGGTATGATGAGGTTGAGCGTTTTTGAAAACATACTCTTCGACATCAATTACTTCGATCTGATCTCCAGCAGCTTCTTCCTCTCTGTCAGAATCTTTCTGTTCTTTCTCAGACTCTGAGTCAAAGACATCTCTTATCACCATTAGTTGTCTTTCGGGTGATGAGAATGAATCTTCAGAGGATGTAGAAAAATCTACTAATTGTTCGTTTTCTTCCTCTTCCAGAGCTCCAATTTTCTCTGGAGTTGCATCGGTAACTGGAGTGATTGGAACACCTGGTGTTGATGAGGCGAAAAGTATTACCAATGTTGTGAATGTTTGCAAAGTTCTGTTTTCATCAGAAGAGGTGGTGTTCCTCTCTGGTTCCTTCTCTTGAACTGGTGCAGAGGGAGAAGCTTTATAGGTGTGCGTGGTTGTATCTCTGATCTCCCTATCTTGTAATTCAGAGTTCTCATCATCATCTGAATCCTCAGAATCATCAAATCTGGCTTTCTTCGCTGCATCACTACAAGTCCCACCAGAAAACTTGCGTTTGTATTTGGGAGAGTTTGGTTCAGCGATTCCTTTTCCTTTGGGATCCAGAAGTGTCTTCTGAATGGATTCGATTGCCTCTGAAGCCGCAGTTCTGATTTCAGCAATCTGGTCCTCTGATCTATAGTTATGAAGTTCCAGAGTAGCTTTGACTTGTTTCTGAGCAATAGTAAAGATCTTGGAAGAACAAGTTAGCATTCTGCTCATGATTGCGGATTTGAAAGAGGCCAGATCACTTTTAGTGATGAGGTCTTCAGAAGTTAGGGGTGGCGGCTGTGGTGTTGCTGATGGTGCGCTGACAGGTGGAACACAGGCTTGAATTGTTGTTTTGATGAGGTCAGAGATAGAGGCCATTTGATCTGTTAAGAGTTAAGATGATATGGTGGCTACTACCTCGTCCTTTAGTTCTTGTAGAGCCTTCTGAACATCGATGGTTGTAGATGCTTGATTTTGAAGAGACGCATTCTGAGCTTTAAGATTGGCTATCTCCAGAGATGATTCAGCCTTCTGTCTGAACAGTTCTTGTTCCAACTCTTGGATTCTGTTAGAGGAGTCCAATAGTTGGGTCTTCAGAGTGGAAACCTCTGCTCTGAGGTTTGTGTTTTCAGAGCGAAGAGCAGAGGTCTCTGAACCGTCAATTCGTTGAAAGTTATGCTCTTCCATGGAGCCTCTGACTTCCTCACAGAATCTCTGGTACTCAGATTTTGTGAGAAGTTCATAGAGGGGTACATTGGTTACAACACATGTAGCCAATTTCTCCTCGAGTTCAGAGGAGCCTTATTTCAGAGTTGTTTTGATGTTGTCTCTGGAAGGACTTCCACTCAATCCTTGATGTTCCGGAGAATCATCTCTGAGTGTTCTGTTCTCAACCAAGTCCTCCTCCTCAGATTCAGAGGACTGGAAGTGAATGTGGGAGTTGAGCTTGCGATCCAGGCAAGTCAATCCTTGTGCTTGTAGGTCAAGCCATTGTCCCTGAGTTGGACAGCTACTTCTGGATATCCTAAAGGGTGAGAGATGATCCACAGAGGCATCATTATGTGTAGGATTTCCGGATGTACTCTGAGGCAACTGAGTACTTAAAGTATTGGCTAAGTCCTGTGAAGAGGGCTTATCCAGAATTTGAGTTTCCTCAGTTATGTGAATTTCAGAGGTGGAAAATGGTACCTCTGAAGTGGCTGGCTGGTTTGGGTTCGATGTGTGCACCACTGATTCAATAACAATTACCTCTGGATCAGGTATGTTAGATTGTGTAGTTGCACTGGGAGATGGGGTTGGTGTCCTAAAATATATGTGCCTTGAGGCATCTTTTTGTGTGGAAGGGGAAGAACTCTCAGGTTTCTCCAAGTCCTTAGAAGACTTGCTCTCTTCTCTCTGAGAATCTTCAGAGCTAGTCTCTGAAGATTCATCCTCACTTTCCTCAGAGCTAGTCGAGCTATCCTCTACACTAGCAGATGAGGTTTCTTCCATTACTTCCTCATTGACAGGCCTTTCAAGTGCTCTGCCATCTCTCTCAACTTCGGTTTCTCTAGCAAGAGTACCCTCTGGTTCACTCTTGTGAGAGATCTGTACTTCAGGGTCCTCAGATCCCTCTGAAGCCGAGATGCTCTTACTCTCCATTCCAGGTTCAGGACCTAAGTGTGTTGGGGTTCCCAGAACTGGTTCTAGTCCTTGGGCAACACTGAGATAAGAAGCTAAGACTACAGATTGAGGATTTACCTGATTCAGCATGTGGTGAGGGATCCTCCTTGCTTCTGGATAGCCTTCAGATAGAATCGTCGGTTTGAAGCTGTTCATTATGTAGAAAGGAGTTTTGGGTTGTTCAGTGGCGATCAAAATATGAAGCTTCTCGATCACCACATGGATGATTAAAGACATAAATCTAGGGAATGTTATTGAAGGAACTTTGGATGATTGGGTCGTTTATTCAGGGTCCTTTGCCAAGCATTTGTTCTTCTTCTCTATTGATGTCAGAATCATATCAAAGATTATGTCGGCCATGTCGAAGTTGCGATTGAAGAATAGGGCATACATGATTGACAGAATTTCTGGTGTTGCTTGATCCATGCTCCCCAGTTTGCAGGTGAGAGTGCGGTTTAGGACAGAGAACATGAAGTTCCAGATTGGTGGTAGGTGTTGTCGTCGGAAGTTGCTCAATCTGGTGATTTCAGTGTTGTAACCTAGCATTCGAATGAACTGGAGTAGGGTTTCAGAAGTTGGGCGTTTTTCAAAACGCGTGATTTGAAGTTCCTCAGTTGTTAGGAGTGGGAGAACTTCTCTTAGAACAGTAGGATTGATGAGTATCCGACATTTTACGACTTGAGATATGTCGAACTCGCCGATTATTCCGTTATGTGCATCGCTGTAGTGACTGGAAGAATACCATTCTTGAACAAACGAGAGTGAACATTCATTGGTAAAAGCAGTTAGGGCTTGAGTCAGTTCACAGTTGGAGAAGAACTCGCAGATTATTCCGTATTGTTCCTCAAATTTGGGAGAATCAAGCTGAATCATGTGATTGTTGTCTTTAATTGGAAAACGATACAGTCTTGAAGGTTCGCCAGATTTGGGAAATAGCTTACACCATTCATTTGAGGATGCCATTGTTGAGTTGTAGTGAAGAAGATGAAGTTCAAATTCTTTTTGGAGAGAGAGAGAGAGAGTGCTCGAGAGTAATTTGTAAAAATGAATATCCGGATGTAAAATTGTTTTTGTATCCAAATTTAGAAAAAGATACACTTGAGTGCATAAGGTGAAACGGCAGTGATTTGGCCCTTTTGATAAAGCCGTTTGGCCTTTCACTCATCCTTTTTTGTGACACGTGGCCTTGTAAATTGTTGTACCTACGAATGTAGGTTCCAAGAAAATAGGAAAGGGGCGCCATTTTTCAATAAAAAATTGAATAACTTCTTTGTGCTGACTAGACAAACCTTTTGCCTTAAGAAGTAATTTAAGATATCACTTGTAATAAAAAGGTTCAGTTAAACTGAAATTTTAAATTCAAATGATATCAAAATTTGCTTATTAATTAAAAAGTTCTTGTTTGAGAAATGACTTGGTCTGAAAGTTGTTGACTCCCCCTTGACAGATGATTTGTGAAAAAAAATCCTCAATTTCAGAGACACTGAGATTTATTTCAGAGACTCTGAGAATACTACAGAGACCATATTCAGAAACTCTGAGATAAATTTAATTGATTCAGAGACAAAATTCAGAGATTCTGAGTTGACATTTGAAATTTTTTTTTTCTCAATTTCAGAGACTCTGAGATGAAATTCAGAGACTCTGAGATGTCTTCTGAAAAGTTCTTTTTCTCCCCCCTTGACAAAAGAACAACTTTTTATTTTTCTCCCCTTGTCATGTGTTTGGAGAACATTCAGAGACTGATATTGATATATGCTACTTGGTTCAGAGGCTCTGATAATTTGATCAGAGACTATGAGTTTCTTCCTTGTTAGGTAGACATATTCAACATTCCTAACTTGCTAATTAAAAAATTGAACCTTCGTTCATCTAAAGCTTTTGTGAAAATATCAGCAAGTTGGAGATCAGTTGGTACAAAATACATTTCTATTGTTCCCCTTTCAACATGATCTTTTAAGAAATGATACCTTACATCAATGTGCTTTGTCTTTGAATGCTGTATTGGATTGGCAGAGATGACTATGGCACTTTTTGAATCACACAGAATAGGTATTCTTTCATATTGTTGGCCATAATCTCTGAGCTGAGTTTTCATCCATATTACTTGAGAGCAACAACTAGCAGCAGCAACATATTCTGCCTCTGCAGTTGAAGTTGAAACACAGTTTTGTTTCTTGGATGACCAACTTACCAGCTTATTGCCCAGTAACTAACAGCACCCAGAGGTACTTTTTCTGTCAAGCTTACATCCTGCATGATCATATCCTTTAATTTGTCCTTGCACATTGTCTCCAAAAGTAACTGCTCCTCTAGATTTTGCTTTGAATGAGGATAGCAGTTCCTTATTTCCAGTCATATGCCTTGAACATCCAGAATCTAGGTACCAGATTGGCATTGACTGATTCTGCAAGATAGATTATTGTTTCTTAGGTACCCATCTCATTATGGGTCCTTTTATGTTAGACTTTGGTGGATTTGTATGACTTTTTGGCATCTCATCTTTTGATGTCTTGCCGTTACTTGTCTTCTGTTGAAATTTTGTCTCTGAGATATTTTTCAGAGTTTGATTCAGAAGACAATGTGATCCTCTGAAATGATTTTTTAGTTTGATCAAGAGATGAATGCAGTTGCAATTAATAGAACAAGAAGAAGTAGGAGCAAAGTTTTTCTTTTTATTAAAAGCATTTGTTACATTTTGACTTCTTTTGAAACTAGCATTAGGAATATTACATGTATCCCTAAATACTTCTTTCCTTTTTGCTTGAAAGACAGTCTTCTTTTCAAGTTGCTTTTTCTTGATCAAAAACATCTTCTTTTCTTTGTTGCTTACTGCACAAACAGGATCAATATGGTTAATTTTTGTCCATTTGCCTTTTTGTTCAAGAGAGAATTTTATTGTTTTATAGGAGTAAGATTTAGAAGTTTTTGTTTTATTCTTTGCCTTTTCTTGTAATTCTTTTTCAAGTTCCAGAGACGTTTTTGCTTGTAAACACATATTTGCAAAATCAGGACTTATTGGTATTCTGGTTTTGGTTTTCAAAATTGAAATTGGAACATTCAAAATACCAGATCCAACAGTTTCTATCTTTTTGTGAATTACATTCTCTGGTTTACAAAAAATCTGTTCATCAATCTCTTGATCAGATTCTGAATCAGAATCAAGAAAGTCTCTCTTAGTTTTAATAGAGATAGCTACCTCTATTGGTTTTTCAATTTCTTTTGTTCTAGAGACTTTAATGATCCGTTTCATGCTTTCTTTTCTTTTTAAGTCCTCCATGACATTTTCTTTCCATATCTTTTTAACATCATCTTCAAATGTAGTTCTGATGTTTTCATCCGACTTTGGTGAATACAGAGGGGCATTCGGATTAAGTGAACTCTGAGATTCATTTTCAGAAGTACTTGTTTCAGATGTCTCTGATTCATTTCTTTGAGGTTTTGTGAAGAGTATCTCTGAAGTTTCTTCTTTTATCTGTAACACAAACTTTTGAAAGTTTTTTACTTCAGAGTATGTAGTATTTTTGAAATTCAAAGCTCTTGTTTTTTATCCCTCTGATGTTTTCATTCTTTTGAAATTATTCAGAGATGTACCTTTAAAGCTTTGGATCTTTCCCATACGGAAAGTGGAAGAAAGTGAAGTTTTTTCCAATCCAGTAAATGAATTCAACTCATTGAATCCCAACCCTTGAGAGTCCATTTGAGTTTTTATTTTGTCGAAAACACCTTGTGCATTGACATAGCTTTTGATTCGAAGATTTTTTCTATCTAGAGATTGATGTAGGATTTCTCTTTCCTTTTGAAAAAATTTGGTTAAGGCAATATAATTGAGCCTTTCATACTCAGATTTCTTTACTTCTTCTTCTTTTCCTTTTAAAACTTTCTCAATTTTCCTTATTTCTTCTGAAAATGATTTTTCTTTTTGCTTGTGAGTTTCTTCAAGTTTGGTTTTTTCAAGAAAAATTTCTTTCTTTTCTGATTCCAGAAGATTCTTTTCTCTTTTGAAAAAAATAAGCTCTTTTGTCACTTGCTCTCTTTTCTTTTTCTCTTCAAGAAACTTTTGCTCTAGATCCTGAAGTTCATTAATTAGTTTAAAAGCATCTATTTCAGGATCACTGTCAGAGGTGTAAAGAGAGTTTACCTTTTCAGAGTTGTCTTCTGATGCTCCATCAGTTTGATTTCCATCTGAAAAAGCCATACCATAGAGATTGGTAGGTTCTTCCTCGCCGTCGCTTGTTGAGTCTGATAGCCAGTCTTCCATTTCTGCTACAAGAACTCTTTCTTTTACGTTGTACTTGTATTTGTTCTTGTAGTAATCTTGATCTTTGACAAGTTTTCCTCTGCAGTTTGCAGAGAAATGGCCTATTTTTCCACATCTGAAACATCTTCCATCATTTTGATTTGTTGGAAGAGTGGCAGTACTTGTCTCTGGTTTCTGTTCTTGAGGTTTGAAATATCTCTGTGGCTGTGGATACCTTGGTTGAAATGATTGTTGAGGTCTTGATTGTTGAGTTGCATCATTGTTGTTGAAGTTTGTACCCTTTTGATCACTATATGGAGTGAATCTGGGTTCTTGTTGAAATCTGACACCATCTTGTTGAAATCTTCTTTCAGGATTTCTTCTTTCTTCATTCTCTCTCCTTCCTTCAAATACTTTCTTGCCAAATTTCTTGTTAAATTGATGAGTGATTAATGCAAGAGATTTGGCGAAGGCATTGATATCATCTTTTGAGTCTGAATCTGAATGATTTTCTTCTGCCATTAGGACCTTTTTGGATCTTCTTTTTGTTTCCAAAATTTTTTGTGACTCTTCACAGTTGTTTTCTTTCGAAATTTGTTTTGAAACAAGTGCAAGGGATCCACCTAAATACAGTTTTGATTTTTGCTTCATAACTTCCTTTTCATGTGCAACAAGAGTTCCATAAATGTCAGTTAATGACCATGACTCAAGATCTTGATTGGCTTGTATAGACATGGACAGTTGTGACCATTCTTCATTTAAGCTTTTCAAGAAAAGAACGTTGTTTCCTCTTTTGTTCTTATCACTCCAAACTTTATGCATTTGTTGATAAGAATGTTGAATCTTGAGTAAGTTTGATGTAATATTTCTTCTGGTAGAGCATGAAAATCATGATATTCATTGATGCATAGATTTCTTCTATTTTTCTGGGTTTGTAGGCCTCCTTCAAGTTGATTTAACAACTGATCCCATATCTCTTTTGCAGTTTTACAAGAATCAAGTTCTTGAAAGATATCATTGGGAATGGCCATTATAAGTAATCTAACAGCTTTTGAGTCATTATCCATCATATTAGTTTCTTCATTAGTGAAGTTTGTGGTTTTCTTTTCATAATATGCAGGGATTTCAGCAGTATCTGCTGTTGCAGGAACTCTTGGAACCAACACCATTGGAATGTGAGGTCCAACGTTCACTGATCTAAAAAGATCCTTGTCCATACCTTCTAAGAAATTTACCATCCTTATCTTCCATTGAGGATATTCATCCCTTAAAAGTGTAGGAGGTTTTGTTAATGACCCAGCTGTATAAATGGCACTAATGCTTGAGTTTGCTATTTTTGAAGAAAAAGATGAAGATTTGAAGAACAAATGCTTTTTTGTATTGAACAGTGATTTACTATCAAATCTTGAGCATATGGTGTTCTTTAATAAACCAGGTTTATTTGAACATGCACAGATATTGAAAGTTAGAATCAATGAGATATAAATCTATCCGAGTATGCAGATGCGATCTTTCTTTGTTTAGAAAACAAAGGAGGCTCTGATACCAATTGTTGTATCCCAGATTTAATCTCACACCAATGATATAAACAATAAGAGTAATAACAGTGGAAGCAATATAGTTTAATATCAAAGGAGATTCAAATATCACAGTTCATAAAGCAGATAATAGATAAAACAAGATATTCTTTGAATAAAATATTCAACTTATATTATCAGTTATAAGACTTCTTAAGCACACTTTGAACAATAAGGTGATGGTCCTATTTATAGGACCATAAAGTAAACAGTGTACTTATCTGACAAATAGAAGCATGCTTGAACAGTATCTTACCTAAGAGGTAAGATCAAGACATGCTTGAACAGTGACCTACTCTAGAAAGTAAATCTTATCACAAGGTGACGTGTCATCTGTTCTTCTTTGTCAAGAAATTCAGAGTGAACATCTTCAGAGCTCTGAAGTAGGATCTCTGATGAGGGGATCTCTGATGTCTTTCCGTGAGAATGTCTCTGAACTGACTTCAGAGACAGACATACTTTCTTTAAGACTGACTCTGAACTGACTTCAGAGACAAACTTGCTTTCTTCAGACTGACTCTGAACTGACTTCAGAGACAGACTTGCTTTCTTCAGACTGACTCTGAACTGACTTCAGAGATAGACTTGTTGATGTCCCTTGAAAGTCTTTAGATGAAGACTTAGTTATTTTCAATACTTTCATTGGTTCAGATTTGGGGCTAACATTATTGGATGCAAGATCAAGTATAATTGCATATCAAGTTAAGACATGTTCAGTTTCAAAAACTTCCATCTGTCTATTCAGTGTTCTCGCATGTGAACTTCAATTAGCTTCAAGAAAAATGCAGTTCAAAAATTATTATAGAAAACTGTGCATGTACTGACACTAAGTCTTCAAAAATTAAGACTTTCACAAATTTACAGGTTTATCACAACTCAAACATATCACCAAGGATCATGAGATGTGTGCTCATTGGCATCTTTTTAGCAGTATGCACATTGGCATCTTCACATGAGTGTGCTCTTTGGCATCTTTTAAGCGTTGTGCACTTTGGCATTTTTTTAATCAGAGAGTTCATTAAGTAGAGAACATGCCGTAAACGTAACTTTCTATCTGACCCTATTGCAGGATTTGGGTCAGCCACTCCCAGACCAGTTGGCCTTAGGGGACTAGGTGTCAAGCACCCCTTGGAACTTACTTTCCCGGATCAGAAAGGCTACATCGACACATCCTAAACCCATTCATACCAGTAGAACATGACTTTCGATCTGGTTCTATAGAAGGATTTGGGTTCGATCACTCCCAGATCAATTGACCTTAGGGGACCAGATGACAAGCATCCCATGGAACTTACTTTCCCAAACCAGAAAGGTCACAGGTACAAACTTTTAAACTCATAGATTTCTGTATTTTAAGAATTTATTATTCATCTGAATCACTTAGATCAATGTCTAAATGCTTAGCCCATATTTTCATTCCGATCTATAATTCTGATCATTTAGGTAGTCTAAGCAAAGTAAACTATAAAAATTCCGACTCACATATCTTTAAAGCAGTATCAAAAGCTACAAACATGTTGCTGACTTTTCGACTTTTGTAAGACTTGAAATTTGAACATATAAAACTATAATATAAATAAAGAACTTGTAAAAGATCCTAGACATACTTTATGTCTATGTGCTTGGTCTTAGTGTGCTGGACCGGATTGACTGAAATGGCAATTGCGGACTTGCTGTCACAATATATTGGCACTATCTTATACAGCATCCCGTAATCCCGAAGTTGCGTTTTCATCCAAAGTACTTGAGCACAACAACTAGCTGCAGCGACGTATTCAGCTTCGGCTGTTGATATTGACACGCAATTTTCCTTTTTCGACGCTCAGCTTATCAGTCTGTCTCCGAGAAACTGAAGATGACCTGAGGTGCTCTTCCGATCCAATTGATTACCGCCATAAATAGCATCTGAATAAGCAATCAATTTATAGTCAGAACTTTTAGGATACCATAAACCTAAATAAGGAGTTCCTTTAATATATCTAAAAATACGCTTGACTGCTAGTAGATGAGATTCTTTAGGCTTGGCTTGGAATCTGGCACACAAACATGTCGAGAACATTATGTCTGGGTGACTTGCAGTTAGATACATCAGTGATCCGATCATTCCTCTATATGTCTTTTGATCTACAGCTTTTCCATCTGGATCGAGTCCGATTTTGGCACCATGAGCCATCGGTGTTCTGATTGAAGTAGATTTGTCCATCTTGAATTTCTTCAAGATGTCAAATACATACTTTGACTGGTTGATGAAGATACCATCAGGAAGTTGCTTCACTTGTAAGCCGAGGAAGAAATTGATTTCTCCCATCATGCTCATCTGGAATCTAGAGGTCATAAGATCAGAAAACCAAGTACATAAAGATTTGTTAGTCGCACCGAAAATAATATCATCTACATATATTTGTACTAAGAATATATAAAGATTATATCTATAAATGAAAAGAGTAGTATCGATAGATCCTTTGGTGAAGCCGGATTTGACCAAGAAAGCTGACAACTCGTCGTACCACGCCCGTGGAGCTTGTTTCAAACCATACAGTGCTTTATCGAGAAAATATACATAATCTGGACGATCTTTGTCAACAAATCCCTCTGGATGATATACATATACTTCTTCTTTCAGTTTGCCATTGAGAAATGTCGTCTTGACGTCCATTTGATATACTGTGAAGTTGCGATAAGCAGCGAAGGCAAGAAACATCCGAATAGCTTCCAATCTGGCAACGGGTGCAAATGTTTCATCGTAGTCAATACCTTCTTCTTGTCGATATCCTTTGGCTACCAACCTTGCTTTGTTTCGCACGACGATACCATCTTTATCCTTTTTGTTCTTGAAAATCCACTTAGTGCCAATAACGCTTTTTCCTTTCGGCCTTGGTACAAGTCTCCACACTTTGAGCGCATCAAATTGATTAAGCTCCTCTTGCATAGCAATAATCTAATCCGGGTCCTCCAACGCTTCAGAAACTTTTGTAGGTTCAATCTTGCTTAGGAAGCAAGTGAAGAGACATTCGTTGGAAGTAGCCGACTTGGAGCGTGTAGAAACACTGGCTTGAGGATCTCCAATAATTTGATGAATTGGATGAGATCTTGTCCATTTTGTGGTATGAGGGAGATGATCAATGATATCTTAAACCACTTCTAATTGATGAGAGGGAGGTTCAGAAACTTCTACATCAGATGAAGAGATAGAAATAGTTTCAACTTGAGGAGGAGGTATCTCAACAATCTCTGAATCAGATTCGGGAACAATTTGTTGAATAACATCATTCTGTACTTCTTCCTGAAATGATTCCTCTTGAACAGGTTGATCTTGAATAGACTCTTCTTGAATAGGTTCTTCAAGAATAGGCTCAATTTCTAATTGAACATTGTCTGATTGAACAAATTCTTGTTGTGCCGGTTCTTGTTGAACAAGAGAGACTGGAGCAACATCATTGTCAGAGATAGATGCAGCAGAATTTGGAATAGATGAGCTCTCAGTTTCCTAATTCAAAACATTAGAAACATTTTCAGAATTAGATCTAGGCACATCATCATAAAAATTTTCAAACAAAAAATCAAGATCAGAAAGATTAGGAGAAGGAGTAGAAGAATTCTGGTTATCCGGTGAAAGAGCAGGTTCTGAACTGATTTGTTCAGAAACTGAATTGCCAGAAAAAGCAGGTTCTGAGTCTGAGTGACTAGAAACCAAATTAGCAGTTTCGTCAAATTTTACATTGACACTCTCTATGACCTTTCTTGCAGAGAACAAAAAAACTCTATAAGCAGCAGAGTTTGAAGAATAACCCAAAGAATACACCCTCGTCTGCCTTCGGACTAAACTTGTTGAGATTATCCCTGTCATTCAAAACGTAGCATTTACATCCGAATGACTTGAAATACTTGATGTTCGGTTTGATCCCGTTCATAAGTTCATACGGTGTTTTGTTAAAACGACGATGCAGAATTGATTTGTTCTGTGTATGACAGGAAGTTGACACTGCTTCAGCCCAGTAAGACAAAGATAGACCTGAATAAGCGAGCATTGATCTGGCGGACTCAACAAGCGTTCTGTTTCTTCTTTCAACAACGCCGTTCTGTTGCGGAGTACGTGCAACAGAAAATTGTTGTTGTATGCCTTGAGATTCATAGAATGCCTGAAGAGTACTGTTTTTGAATTCAGTGCCATTGTCAGATCTTACCACTTTCACTAGCTTCTGCTTATTTGTCTGAGTTGTCTTGATGAGGTTGATGAGTACGTCAGGAGTCTCGTCTTTTGACTTCAGAAATTTTACCCAAGTATATCTGGAGTAATCATCAACAATCACCAAAACATATTTCTTATGTCCTAAACTCTTCGTCTTCATCGGACCACACAGGTCAACATGCAAAAGGTCAAGAATAGTCGAATTGCAGTGTTCAGGCTTAGGCTTGTGAGGAGCTTTCTTCATTTTTCCTTTCTCACAATCTTGGCATAGATGGTCTTTCTGGAAACGGAGATCTGGAAGACCTCTCACTGAATCATTCTTGACCAGGCGATCCATATACTTGAAGTTAAGATGAGCCAGTCGACGATGCCAAATCCAACTTTCATTGATAGAGGCTTTGGATAGTAAACACATATCTGAAGAGATCTTAACTTTGGAAATATCAATTGTATACAAATTAGATCTTCTCTTTCCAACCATTAAGTCTTTGCCACTATCGTTCTTTACAGCAACCCTTTTTGATTTGAAGCTGACTTCAAGATCTTTATCTCAAAATTGGCCGATGCTGAACAGGTTGTGACTTAGACCCTCGACATAGCTTACTCTTTTGACAGTTATGTTTCCTTGAACTAGATCGCCATAACCAAGAATCGGAGCTGTCTCACAGTTGCCAAATTTCACACGACCGCAACATTTATCTTTAAAATTGGACATAAGTGACTTGTTACCAGTCATGTGTTTTGAACAACCCGAGTCCAGATACCATAATCGACTTAGCTGCACACACAGAAACTACACCTTTTTAGGTACCCATATGTTTATGGTTCCCTTGTTAGATTTATGTCTTTTATTTTTCACAGATTTATTTTTCAAGCAAGCATGAAAGCAATTATCAATAGAAGATAAAACACAATCATCAGAATCAGAACTAGAAGAAGCATATGAGATATTCTTTGATATATCAATCAATTGCTGAAAAGAATATTTTGGGTTTTTATTACATGAAGCAAATGTATCAGTATCACAAAGAGTGTCTACACATTTAACTCCTAACGGTTTAGATTCTGGTGATTGCTGTTTAATCTTCCAAATCTGCCTTGGTGACTTCCTCACAATCCGATCTGAAGAAGAAAAATCAGAAACATTAGTATTTTCAGATAAGACAGTATCATGTTTCTTTGACTTCTTTGATCTTCTTCTTTTACGCTTCTTTTTATTAAAATTGAGCATTTAACAGTAAAGAATCATCAATAATTGAATCAGAAGAAGAAACTTTATCAAAGAAATCAGTCTTAGCATTTGATATTGAAGAACTAGTCTCGGAGTGAAAATTTTCAAAAATGCACAAGTCTGGATGAGGTTTGCGCATCCCTTTGGAGGCGCAAATTGATCTTTGCGCATCCAACTGCGTGCGCAAACTGTCAGTTTGCGTATCCAACATGGTGCGCAAATGCACACTGTTTTTCAAAACTTTAGTATTTTCCTTAGAATCTTTTGAAAATCCTGAAGAAATTTTATCTTCAAAACTTGTTTTCATTATAAAAAGAAATAAATCGTTTTCTAAACAAGTTTGAAGATTTTGTTCTTCCAATCTATCTTCAAGATCAACTATCTTACCTTCTAATACTAACGGGGGAATGTATTTCTTAGTATCATAAGATACCGGAGATACATTTTCCTTATCAGTGTTAGCAAATATATCAACAAAATCTGTTGATAATGAAGATTTATTGGAATATTTGATATTTAAAATATTTTGAAATTTTCTGGATTTCTTAGATTGATCAGGAAAATACTTTGCATTTTCAGAGGTGTAAACAAATGGCATTTCCATCCTCTTGTTTTTAATCATTTTCACATTTTCATCTTCCAAAATTTGTTTCTCAGTTGTCCAAAAGAATTTAAACTGAGGAGCATATCTTGCAAGAGTAAAATGATCATATTCATATAAAGTAGGAACTTCATTTTTAGCATGATTTAAAAAATGCGGGTTTTTGAAACCAAGTCCCCACTTTTCCTTTATAGCTTCTTCACTCCTTGGTTTGTTCATGTAAATAGTTTGCTCAGATTGTTCTCTTTTATATAATTTCCTTTCTAAAACAATTATTTTCTCAGAAAGATTTTGATTTGAAGAAGTCAGTTCAGTCAACGAATCATGATAAGTCTGATTTGAATTTTCTAGATCAACTAACTGCTTTTGAAATTTCTCTTTTGTATCAATTAAAATTGACTTTTCATCTTTTAGAGAAATTTGCAGTTTATCGATTAAATCAGACTTTTCTTGATTTTTAAACTTTTCAGAAACGAACTTTGAGCGCAAATCATGCAAAGCATTGATAAAAACATTCATTTGAGATAAGAAAAAATTATAGTTAAACGCAGATATTACCTCAGAACCATCAGATGAAGTATCCTCTTCCTCATCATCACTTTTATCGTCACCAATAAAGCACATAGTCGCAGTCTCCTCATTTTCAGCCTCGTTGTCCGAATGATCCAACCAGTATTCTTCTTCGGCCAACAGAATGGTTCCACTTTCCTTCTTTTCAGCTAGAGCCAACTTCTTTCGGTAAAAAGCAGCATCCTTTACCACTTTGACTCTGCAATCCTTAACCATATGTCCAGGCTTCCTACAGTTAAAACAGTTCATCACCTTTTTGTCATCTTTCTTTTGGTCAACTACCTTAGTTGGTTCATACTTTGGAGTGTATGTCTTTGAAGGAGCACCAGGTTCTATCTTCTTAGAACCAGAAGTAAACCGCAGGTTGTTTGAACCAGATATGTGCTTGAATATTTTCTGATAGTGCTGAGTCAAAAGTATCATGGCCTTTTCTAGAGCTTCGCCATCATCATCCGTTGATCCATCATAAGCTGATTCAGTTAATGCTTGCTCAACCAGTTGACTTGCAAGGAGTGCAATTGGATCCACTGGCTTAGGCTTATTCTTCTTATCCAGCTTTGCCTTCTTTTCATTCACGATTGACTCATCTGACATCAGAATTTCGTACAATTCCTGAATTGGCATGGTAGATATTCGAACATCATTTCTCATTCTATGGCATGACTTGTTCCATTTTGGTTGTAGTGCATTCAGAAACTTCAAATTAGCCTCCAATTCAGTCTTTTTAACTTTGATCTTGTACAAATCATTTATGACAGCCCAAAATCGATCAAATACACTCTTCAAGCTTTCCCCGTCCTTAGCCTTGAACTCTTCGAAATTATTCATATATCTTGTTTGGCGCAACTGAGTTGACATTGTTGTACCAAGCATAATCTTTTCCAGTTGAGTCCACATCAGCATAGGATTCTGTTTGAAACAGTCAATTTTGTTGTATATGGAATTGGGTAGAGCAAGAATTAGATTTGATTTGGCCTGGCTATCAGCTTGATGTCGTAACATCTCATCAGCATCATATTCCCTTAAAGCTTTCTCAACAGTGGTAGCAGCAGTGGTTGCAGTAGCTGGAACAGCTTTCCTTGGTGTTTCCATAGGACCCTGAGTCAGTGATTTCATCATGTTCTCCCCATTTGGTTGTCTTTCAATGAAGTTAATAAACCGATCCTGCCATTATTCGAATTCGTTCTCATTGATCAGTACTGGTGGACGTGTATCAGACCCCAATGACATCATGAGGTCATTTTTGTAGATTTGTGCTTGCAAAGACATCTTTCGAGAAAATCAGAAAATTCAGAAAAAAAATCTAAGTCTTGAGCTTGCGCAAACTGAAGGTTAGCGAATGCAGTGGGGTGCGCAAAGTAGGTTTTACGTATGCAGTAAGGTACGCAAACTGGAACTTGCGTATGTAGAGAGATCCGAGAAACTGACTTTGCGGATCCTTGATGATCCGAGAACCTGACTTTGCGGATCCTTGATGATCCGAGAACCTGACTTTGCGGATCCTTGATGATCCGAGAACCTGACTTTGCATAAGTAGATCTTTTCGTGTGAAGTGAGACGCGCAAAGAAGAACTTCTCGTATACTGAGTGATACGCAAACTGATGTTTGCGTATAAGGCTAGAGCTGCAAGTCTGGAATACTTGATAGCACTTGATACGCAAAAGAAGCTTTGCGTTTCCAACGTGAACCGAAAACCTGAAAATTCACTAACACCCTGATTAGAACACAAGGAACTTGCGCAAACCAATATGAATGGTGCGCAAACTTATATTATTGATACGCAAACTTATATGAATCATACGCAAACTTATATGAATGATACGCAAACTTCAGAAAAACAAATAAAACGCGTAAGATCGATTCTAACAAAGAAAATAAAGCAAGAAATCCACACTCTGATTATCGAAAACAACTTTCTTACACAATTCAACTAACAATTTCGATTAAAAACAACTAAAACTTAAAATCGTGAAAAAATCAGTACGTGAACTCGAGTTTCCAGAATATCACAAAATCACCAAATCGAGAATCAAATCATGTTTTTTATGGAAAATTATGTGAATCAAATACGATCGACTACCACAAACGCAACTAAAGAAATCAAATTCGCACAAATTCAACCAAAAACCTAACCAAATTTGATGAATCAAGCAAAAAACGAGATTTTCTTGATTTTTCAAGAAAATCAATCAAATTCTATGCTTAATCTACAAAATCAATATCTAAAAACAAATTCTCTCAATCCTCTCAAGATCTAGTACGCTCTGATACCAATTGAATGTCCAAGAATCTCTAAATCTTTAGAGAGAGAAAGTAGAGAGAGAAAGTCAATACGCTCCAAAATGTAATATGATATTCAAAATGAGTTCCATAGATACAAAAACAAAGGGCAACGGGGACTTAAATACCCCTAGCCTTAACAATACTGATTACACACTAAAGAACAGTCTAGGATAGAAAATAAATACAATGATTACTATAAAATTAGATCTAACAATCCCATCTGTCTGCAGTCAAACGTATTTTTAGGTATCTGAAGGGGACTGCAGATCTTGGTCTGTGATATATTCTAAAGATACTAGCTTTGAACTAACAACATATTCAAACGCAGATCATGCTGGTTTCATGCTAGACAGGAAGAGCACGTCGGGTTATATACATTTCCTCGGTGATAAACTCGTCAGTTGGGCATCGAAGAAGCAATTATGTGTCTCCACTTCAACAGCCGAAGCAGAATATGTAGCTGCTGCTAGCTTTTGTTCTCAGGTCTTGTAGATGAGAACGTAACTGCGAGACTATGGTTATCACTACAATAAGATTCTGATCTATTGTGACTCGAAGAGCGCTATCGCGATATCAGCTAATCTTGTTCAGCTTACAAAGACCAAATACATTGATGTCAGGTATCACTTTATAAAAGATAATGTAGAAAAAGGAACAATTGAACTTTACTTTGTAAAAACTGATTATCAGCTTGCAGATTTGTTTACCAAACCCTTAGACGAAAAGAGATTCAATTTTCTTGTCTCTAGGTTTGGTATGCTAAATCTTAAGACCTAATCGGTGGTTACCTATTAAAGTTTCTTATTGTATCTTTTCATCATTTCTTTATCATTATTTCCGCAAGATATCTGCTCTTTAATAGTTTGTTCATGATCTCAGGGGGAGTGTGAGAAGTACTTCATAGATGATCAATGATATTTTGAGGGGGAGCGTATCTAATTTTTGCATATACTTATCTGTCAATTTTTAGTGATGCATGATTTTAGGGGGAGCTTCTCAAGTCAAAGGAGTATGGCGATGACTTCTGATTATTTCAGATCAGAACTCGTACTTTAAATTGTTTTACTACTTTATGTCATTTTAATTTCTGTGAATAAAGTTGCTTTGACTATGACTTTTAGACTTTTGCAGTTTGAGAGATGCTTACAAGATCATATCTTTATGACTTTAAGCTTGACTTCATGAGATGTAAGATTGCACGCAAAAGGTATAATTCTTTATCTTCATCTCATATATGGTTGAAAGAAGGACAACTTTCAATCATAGAAAACATTGTTCTTAAATGTTCAAACCACTTCCCGAGTCTTAAACTGATTTCATGATTTGGAAGTGTGATTTTAAATGTTTTCATATTATTCGTGCTTTAAATGCTTAACAAACCGTGTGTTTCTAAAGATATATACTTGCGTATTATCTTGTCTATATACTTTCATGTATTCACACACACCGGTTTAATTCTTTTGTTGAATAAGTTATCACCATATCTCAAATTTACCAACTTTTCGATGGTGATACACCCCGCTTGTATTTCAAAGAATTTTGAGCGTCATTTCATTTCGAAACATCATTTCAAGAATGTTTGTATTTTTGGTTCATATAGACAATATCCATTATTCTTGACCATAAGCCTTGATTGCTATATCATTCATTTCTGATCATTTCATACAATGTCAGATTTTCAAACAAGCCTCTTGCATTCATGTTCATTCATTCAATTTACTTGTTTGAAAATACTTCAGTGTTTAAAATGCTCAAATTTTCATGATTATATTCTAAGCATACATACATCTGACTTGTATTTGAGCTTTAACTGATAAAGTTAAATCATCTGAGCAAACACATGCTTTCTAGGAAAACATGGGAGGAGTCAAAAGAAATTAATCCTTAGTGATTTCTACCCATCTGAGAAACACATGCTTCTATGGAATCACGTAACCCAATGATTTCTACCCAAGAAGTTAATCCTTAGTGATTTAGTGTGAGGAGTCAAAAGAAATGAGTGTGGGATGTGTGATGAGGTAAAATGTAAAAGAGAGTTTGGTTAGATGTGAGCTTAATGATAAAAAGAAAGAGGGTGTGAGATCAGAGTAAAAGAATATCAAACTCTGCACCAACTACTTTCTGAGCCGGGCAACCACATTTCCAATGTTTCACACTTCTTCGTGAACGTTATTGAAACAGGCAACTAGCCCATGCCAACTCTTGATTATTACCCCACCAGCCACTCATTTTCTTCTCAACAAGAAAATGTTTCATTTTTCAAAAGGGGAAGCAACACATTTACTATCTGATTTTCATTTGGAAAATCTGGATATTGAACAGAAGGAAGTCTGCCCCACCTTCGCACTTCATTCATGCACATTGAGTCTGTGTCTATACTACTGTTGTCTCAGTGGTTTACACAATGTTGAGCCTTTATAAGAAATCTTCATATGCTTAATTTTTTCTATCACTTGCACAAACACACAAGGAATTTGTTTCTTTGTCATAACGTTCATAGAAATTGCCTTTGTGGTGTTTCGAGGATTGAATGGAAGCCTTGGGGGAGTGAACATCATAAAAGCTCCTTTCCAATGTGTATTTGTTACACACAGTGACTTCATGTTACTAACAGGCATTTTAACTGATTCATTTGTTGATTCAGGTGTTACATCCCTATTTTGTTTGGATTTGAAAAGATCTAGATGAATATATTGTTCGAATTGGCAGTGTATCAGTGGCTCTTGAAAGATCGGAATGGTCAACGACATTTCTTGTGACAAAGTTTTGATGACATCGATGCTCAATTCATCAAAAAGGGGGAGAGCTAATCAAGAAATGGGAGAATACAATTTTTTAAAGAAATGTCCAAGTCAGAAAGTTCAAAGTTTTTGAGAATTTTTCTTTGAAGATACTTTGCTAAAGCAATATGAGCTGAAACTGGAGATAATTTCTTTCCATCATATGAAAGAGATTTTATCTACATCTTTTGGGGAGATTGTTTTCTGCGCTTAAAGAGAAGATTGGATTACTAAATCTTTTTAGTAATGATCTTGATTCAAAGGGGGAGATTGTTAGAGCACATATTTATTGGATTCAAGATCATCAATTCTGAAGACTAAAATCTGAAGTCAAAGCTGCAAAGTCAACTCTCATCAAATAGTCTAGGTTATTTTGTAATAAATGTCAAAGTTTATTTTTCCTTGTATTTTGGGATTTTATGTCTTTTTCCTAAAAATAGGTGTGTAAGCCTTATAGGCTATAGGGTTGCTAAGGTGAGGTGAGCCCAATTAGAATTACTAGCCGCCACATTTAGAGAGAGAGAGAGCTTAGAGAGAGAAAATATCCATTCAAGAGAAAACCTTGTAATCGTTTGGTATTGTTGAATCAAATCAGGTTTGTTAATCTCTTGTTGTGATTATATTGTTTATTGTGGTAAGAAACTGAAATCAAAGGGACAAACAATCTCGTTGCTTCATCATTATTTCAGTCTTGAGGTTCTCTTCTCGAAGTGATTCGGTCTGACACCTCTTGATGTCCTCGACTAGACTTGACACAACGTTAATTCTGGTGAGTGAAAAAATGGCCCCGCTATCATGACTCCGCCAACTCAAAGCATCCGCCACCACGTTGGCCTTACCCGGATGGTACTGCAACTCACAGTCATAGTCCTTGAGTAGTTCGAGCCATCTTCGTTGGCGGATGTTGAGTTCCTTTTGATCAAAAATGTACCTCAAACTTTTATGATCGGTGAAGAGAGTACATTTGGTTCCATAAAGATAGTGACACCACAACTTCAACGCGAAGACCACCGCTGCTGGCTCCAAATCGTGGGTCGGGTAGTTCTTTTTGTGATCTTTCAATTGTCGTGATGCGTAGGCTATTACCTTCCCTCTTTGCATGAGTACACAACCAAGACCCATCTTGGAGGCGTCGCTATACACAACAAAATCGTCCGATCCCTCGGGTAGGGATAGAATTGGCGCTTCACACAACCTCTTCTTAAGAGTGCGAAAGGCTTGTTCCTGAGTGCCCGTCCAAAGGAACTTGACGTTTTTTCATGTCAACGCCGTAAGTGGCGAAGTAATCTTTGAGAAATCTTGAATAAACCTTCTGTAATAGCCCGCCAACCCCAAGAAGCTTCTGATCTCTGTCGGACTCTTTGGCGGCTCCCAGCTCATTATTGCCTCGACCTTTGCCGGATCCACCTTTACTCCGTCCTTGGACACCACGTGGCCCAATAATTGTACCTCTTGAAGCCAAAACTCGCATTTCGAGAACTTTGCGAATAACTTCTCTCTTCGGAGGACTTCCAACACCTCTCTTAGATGCCCCTTATGCTCGACCTCGTCCTTCGAGTATATCAATATATCGTCGATGAAGACAATTACGGATTTGTCCAAGAAAGGGCGGCATACACGGTTCATCAAATCCATGAATACGGCCGGAGCATTGGTCAAACTGAAAGGCATCACCAAAAACTCGTAGTGACCGTACCTCGTTCGGAACGCCGTCTTCGGAATATCCTCTTTCTTCACTCTTAGTTGGTGATATCCGGACCGAAGGTCGATCTTTGAGAAGCAGCCCGCACCTTAAAGTTGGTTAAAAAGGTCGTCGATTCAGGGTAAAGGATACTTGTTCTTCACTGTGACTTTATTCAACTCACGGTAGTCTATGCACATCCGCATAGACCCGTCTTTCTTCTTAATGAACAGTACTGGGCTAACACCCTAAAAACGGACTAACAAAAATATCCGAAAAACAGGCTAACAAAAATTTCCGAAAACTGGAAATGTGGTATATAAATTCCATAGCATGAGTCATTCAAAAATGGGAAATTAAGATACATGTTTAATTACAGTTTGTAATTATACGGGAAAATAAAACAACCACCACCTAATCTAATTCCTCAACGGAAACAAGATTACAAAAAGGGTGTCGTCTCTAATCCAATGTCGGTCTTCCAAAAATGATCCTTTAATCTCCCCAAGCTCACACAGACCCAACTAAGCCTTCTTGACAACTGCGGCGCTAGAACCTGAGATACACATATACAACAAGCAAGTGTTAGGCAAAAAAGCCTAGTGAGCAATATGACAATTAAAATATGCATGTAAATTCCTCCAACCTCTATATACCAAGATGGGTTCCATACTGAAATCAATGGGGGAGACCCATAACACCAAACAAATTTCACCCAAGAGACGAGATACCCTAGTGCCATGCTACAAGAGCGACACCTCAAGACCCGACACATTCGGGGATACAACGAAGGCATTGCCCCAAATGGCGGAGGTCTAGGCACATACTGACATGGTGGCACCCAAGACTATGTCCTCCTAGTGACCATTTGACTTGGTACTTCCATACCTCTTATGTATGACCAAAGAGTATCTTTACCCTTACCATGTGTATTAAACACCAATATAAGCCATTGCCCAAATCTGCACTTCCAAATAATAAATTACAAGGAACTATAATCTCATTTCTACTTTGCTCAATCGTACATGGTAAAACATGGAGACAAGTACACATATATTAATGGATATCTCCAAACATCCAAAAATGACCATATCATAGCATTGAGTCAATAAAATATACTTTTTCACTTACTCATATACCATCACCTACACATTTCTATCATTCAAGTTTCCAATCCATACTCCAAGTTTCATGGGGACAAATAAGTAAGATTATAAAGAAACCCTAGTTTTCATTGGAAGGAAATAACAACAAATATGCAAGTAATTACATGTATCTCATTTGTAAAGGTTTAGAGTACTCACAACCTAGGTTTTTAGGTAAAACCCTAGAAAATAGATGAAATGATGAGGAGATGAAGTCTTGAGATCCCAAAGCTTGATTACTAACTCTTGAATGCACCCTTGAAGTGGTTGGTTGAAGATTTAAAGATCCCCAGCCACCTCTAGTGTAATAAATGAAGAAAGAGGGTGGAGAAGTGTGAAAATCGCCCCAAACGTGCTCCTAACCGAACCCTAGATCTGTTTGTAAAGTTATGATATGAAAAAGAGGCTGGAAGTGTGATTTAAAACGGGCAGACCCCGCGGGCGAGAATGCCCCACGACATTGCCCTGGTCATTATCGCCAGGGCATAGTTGCCGAATCCAAGAGACCCGCGGTACAATCCCCGTGACTGTGACCAACGAGAGTGCCCAAGGGCACAATCGCATGTCATGTCATTCTCGCGCGGGACGTACCAAACCCCATGGGCACTCCACGACTTTGCCCATTGCGACTTTGACATGTGTCATAGTCGCCGACAATGTCACCGAGAGTGACTGACCCCTCGATTTCTTGTCCGAAAAGTCTCGATTAGCAGATTGGAGTGACCTATGGAATCCATTCTATGGTTAAGAATAACATTAAATCAGATAAGACCACAATTGAGCGATAAAAGAAACAATTAGACTTAAGACTTACTTAATTGAAATTTCCGGATGTTACAAAATACAAAACATAAATTGTTAGACCTCTACTTAGATATGTATCTGACTATGATACTTTACTTAAATTAAACATTACTACTAACTGAGTCGATGAGATTCCCTTGCTCCTCGTAGACCAGAAGCACTCCCCACCATCTCCTAGTCACGGGCTGTATGTCGTAGAAACGGGATGACCATGTCCGGAAAATCATGACTTAGGTATTGGGCAACGATAGTAGACGCCTTGGCATACGACAGGTCCTTGACAGAAAAATTCGCAGTACATGTAGCCACCAATGTATGTCCCGTGGGCGAAGCTGAAGAAGGCAAAAACGTTGGTTTCTTTGACCTTGCTATTTTTCCAAGGACGACAGCAGCCATGAACCTGAACGAGCTACTTATGTCTTTTCCTTTCTTCTACAAATGTTCTAGCCTCGTCGGGACCACCACAAGGACTTCCGCCGGGATCGACATAGTGAAGGCTTCAGCCCCACCACCGGAGGATGACAACGATAGACCCAACATACCGCTAGACTGCAGATGGAAGGTGTCGAATGCCGACTCCTATGGACGAGATAACGCAGAGGTCATCGACCGGAAGGTTTCGAACCCCAACCCCAACCCCGAACCCGACATATCGGGAGGCAGCGAGAAGTAGTTATCGAACGGTGTCACCTCGCCTAATAAGAGGTCCATAAACACGTCTCCAGACCCCATATGAGGTATCATGCCCTGAAAATTCTAATTATAAAAACATCAGCAGATTTTCCTAAAAGACATAAATTAAACAAACAATGGTTTCATTCTTACAGTCGACGTGAAGGGTGGCGGTGTGGCGTACGACGGCCCCTGCTCAAACTGGGGTACGTAACCCGATGGACCCGATGTCCCCTTGTAACACCCTAAAATTTTAGAAGTCAATTTTAAAAAAAATTGAAAATGCGGCAATATGACATCTAAAATTGGAGCAAACTACCCTAACGAGTAAATGTATAATAGCGTTTACAAAACCTGTGAATGAATATTAAAATCGACAACAAACTAATCTAAACAAGTTACATCTAGATTATATTGGTTGTCAACCCAAATTCCAAAATACTATAATCTTTTGTACGCCATAACTCCAAAAGTATCTATCATCATAAAAATGCCTCAAGCACCCACGTTCATCTCAAACCTTGGACGAACCACCGTTAAGGGAACTTGTTATACACGTCATTTGAGAAAAAGCGTTAGGCTTAACGCCTAGTGAGAACAAACAGTTTATATCAGTACTTTTGGAAATGATTTAAGTGCAAAGAATAATTGACCTTTCAAATTGGTTAACTTATAAAATACAACAAAAATCACATGACGACCTTTCGGTCCAAAATACATCTTTTGATGACGGGGGAGACCCGATTTCCAAGGATCGTGGTGGAACACAAAATTAGGCCACTCTCCTAGTTATTGAGCTCACCATACTAGGATCAAGGCCATGAACTCGTCGGCTCGTACTCAGATGTGGGGGAGGGCACCCAATGATCATAGTAATACACATTCGCTAGGATTTATATTTACGACCCACGACTAGTATCCGGTCTCACATAACCGTACCAAGTTGCCTTCCTAGGTTCCAATGTCTCAACTAGCTACAAGCGGGGTTTAACCCAAAATTAAGCCGACTCTATACCTATGGATCCACTAGTAATAGTCTAAGGCTTGTTACTATTACATTAGTGACAAAACTATAACCGCACATAAAGTTCTCATAATACATTTCCAAATATGATTCGTTTCCCAAATGGATAATTTTACAAAGTTACCACTACTCCAAAATGCTCGTTATTAGTACATCCATTACGTGAAATCCAAGTATATGACCTTCAAAATCCACTTTCAACAAATAATTTTCACCTAAATATTGTGAAATCCACATATAACCAAGATGGCACCATTTCAAGAGTTTTGACCATCAATACACTAGTTTATCACAAAATGTACCACAAATTATAAACCTCTTTGATATGTCACAAAAATGGTAAAACCCTAAAATCTACAAAAATACCCAAGTTAGGTCAAAATGGTTCAAATCAAGAATACGTAATAAAGAGGAGATCAAGAGTTCAAAATATCAGTTTTGACATGTATAAAGTTTAGAAAAGATAGATTGAACTCACATATTAGGTTTTGTTAGAAAAACCTAGAAACCCTAGTTGGAGCTTGAGGTTGAAGATGAATATGGTGAAATGGTAGCTTCTTGAACCCTAGGCTTCCAACACCATGAATGATGATGCAAATCTTGATGAAAGAAAACGAATGGGGGTAATAAATGTACTAGGTCGAAGTAAATGAAGAGGGAGAAGTAGAGAGGGGTTTTGAGAAGGGTTTAAGGTGAAAATGAGTTTGGGTGTCGGTTTCCTCTATTAAAAGTGTACAGTGGTTGCGCGCGGTTGCTCGCGCGGAGAGCTGTGCGACGCACTGGAGTCGCGCAAGGGCAGAGCCCCGGGCGGATGGTGGTGCGGCTCGGGTCTTGTGGGGAGCCGCGCGGAGCACTGTTGACACTTTGTCAACTTTTTCGGCTACCTCGCACAACTTCCAACTAAGACAGAATTCTAAGTAAAACTAAGAGTTAAGACCATACTACGAGCGATGTAGATTAAGGGAGCAAAATGCTTACTCAAAATTCTAGGTGTTACACCCCTGCAACTTGACATTGGTCATTATAAGATTTCAAACTGAATAAAGAACAAACAACTATAATCAGTGAATTAGTGTTCCTTGTAACTTACATGTTGTGGATAATAGGACGGTGTAGAGGCAAACGTCATAGGCGCAGACATCGTGTCTCTGGACTCATACGGGTAGTGGGACAGTCGGCCACTTGACATCTAATAAAAGTATGGAACGTAATATCAATACACAAACTAAAACACGTTAACGATAAATTCAGTTAAACACTAACCTGAAAAGCCTGAAACTGCCGAGACATGTCCTCGACCGCTCTCAGGCGTCTATACACCTCCGGGAAACGGGTTCCCCTGTCTGCATAGAAATCTTTCTTGACCTCTTCCAGCTTGTCCCACCTTGATTGATATGGGTCGGGAGGTGGCATGTCGTGATGGGAGGAGGTGGGGCTCTCATATCCTTCGTGGCGACCTATATCGTCATGGTCGTGGTCTGACGATGACCACGTGGAAGAACCGGAGTCGGAACCAAGTGGTGTGGGAGGGGGTTGTGCGACCTGTGCCGAACGTCAGGGCCTCTTTGACAGTCTCCTGCCCTCCCCACTCTCAAAATACGCATGACTCTGGCGATACCAACCCTGCTCCTCCTCGGCAGACGTAGCCACCAAGCGCAGGAGTGGGTGAAACCTATCCTAAATATATTGAAAAACATATCACATTAGAATTGCTTAGAGGAACTTAGTATATTGTTTAAGAACCAGAATTGGACAAAAAAAATAACTTACCTCCGTAAACGAAAAAAAGTCAAGACAATGAGCTTTGGTTAGAACTACACCCCTGTCCCACCGGATTCCCCTGAGAGACCTGGCGTCATGCCTGGTGAAATAAGACAGGGCTATGGGAAACGTCTCCAAGATCCATATCTGCAATTACACAACAAAAATAAGTATGTGGAGTGAAAAAAGGAAACCAACCTCAAACAAATTAGTTTTTCTTTTATACGACTTATCTAACCTTGAAAGCGTATAAAAACCCGAAATCGTCATTTTATCTTTCTTCTCGAAGCGTTTCCTCATGGCACCGTCCATCTGTTTGAAGGTAGCCTTCCAGATGTAGGATCCCCACGGATAACAATTAAGGGCCTGTAAATCCTCGACGGCCCTAAGCACCACCTCGCTAACACACTACGAAGTCTGAGGACCCATAAAACCAGCTCCACCATCAGCACGACACACACACGAACAACATCTTCGTCAGATAGGTCTGTCATGTCGTTCAACCGTCCAAGCACGATTGAAAGCTTCAAATCAGCAGGTCGAACTACTGCTGGGAAACCCTGCGAAGGAAGCTATCGCGTGGTAGGGTAGGGAGGGTGACATCCGATCCGAAACGGAGTCCTGTCAAAAGACAGGACTCCTCTTGTGCGAAGCGAAGGATGTGCCCGTAGACATCAAACCAAAGCTCCTCTAACTGTGCTCCGTCGGCACGATAGATTTGTCTCTGAAGAAACATATGAACCAGTATGGGGTCGCCACCATGCATGGTAACGTCCACCATGGACCGAACGATGTATGCCTAAATATCACCGTTCTAGCATCATTCAAAGCCAACCTAATATCTTCTGTCAACTTTACCCGACACTTGAGCGTCAATTGAGGGAAGTAAAAGTCCTCCTACATAGTTCCCAATATGCAAAGGACAGGGACCTAAGCTATCAATATGCAATTTATACGGACCTAATATGTCATTATTTAAAGTATTGGGACCTATGTTGCCAATATGCAGAGTAAAGGGACGTAGTTGTCAATATGCAATTTACAGGGACCAAATATGCCAATAGGCATTTTACAGGGACCTAAGTTGTGAATATGTAAATTGCAGGGAGCTAAGTTGTCAATATGCAAAATGTGAGGTCCTTACTTGTCAATATAAACATAAAATGCTTTAAAATGTATGCATGTATTTTTACAAAGTCAAAAACAGATTTTTATAAAACTAACATAAAAAGGGTATACTTAACAAATATGTATTTTAAGTTTATTCGCAAAGTCAAAACACAAACCATATATAACAACAAACCATACAAATTCTTATTAACTAACTAAAAACTATAAAAACATCATCTATGTTTTTTAACCACAACAATTCATCATAACACACTTTTTTTTACAGATTCTACACAAGAACATCGTTTTTGTGACATCTTACAAATTTATATATAACAACAAAAACATAATATCTACAATATTTAATAGTAAAGCAACAAGTGGGTTAGGAAAACTTACTTCACGAGCCATTGGAAAGTTACTGACGTCGTGGGGAGCTAAAAAACTCGTGTGCGTTCTTGAGCGCGTAGAGAGCACGAGCAAAGGAGAGAGAGTAGAGAAGAATGGGATTTAGTCCCCATGATTCCTTATATACACACAAAACATAAAAAAAGGGGAAGGAGTTGGGGGAGAAGCCGATGGTTGTGAGTTTTAAATTTGAACGTGCCTCGTGAGAATACAAATTGGGTGGGTGGGAAACATTATTTTGCTCAAACTATTAACCCCATAAAGATACGTGTAGGAGCTGAAAATTGCAACCTCGTAATTACGATCCAGGGGCTGAAACTGTAACATATTTTAACGATCCAGGGGCCAAAAGTGTAAATTATGATTACGAGTAGGTACTAGGGTCGCAATCACGACCCTCTTCACGACCCAGGGACCAAATTTGTAACTTTTTAATAGACTAGGGAGGACCTCGTGATTGCGAGGCCCAATTTCGCGATCTAGGGACCGGATTTGTAATTTTTATCTGGGTTTTAGGGGAAGGTCGCAATTGAGGGGGTTTTCACGAATGTGTAGGCTAGTTTGGTAATTCTAGGGAGAAAGTGGCTATTTTGGAAAGTTGATGGAGAGAGATGGTTAGTTTGATTAATTTCCCTAAAAAATATTAGTTTTACAAGCCATGGGACCAAATTTGATGTTTACTCTGTTAAAGGAAAGTGACAAAAAAAATGAAAAGACCAAATTATCCATACTTAATAGGGGTTTTCAAAAAAACCGTCAGATCACTTAAATCGGTCGAACAAAGTCAAACCGGACTGTTTTTGGCAGTTTGACTGGTCTGGCGGTTTTCATGTTGTAGCCAACTATTATGTCCCAATTTAAAAAAAAAAGTTCATCAAAGACATTAAAGTTTTTAGTTTTCACTTTTCAATTGTCCTTGTTCCATACATAGACAAAATTCTAAAATCCGCCATAAATCAAAGTTTAAAATTACAAACTGTCTTTCGACTTGCTAAATGGTAGTCTAAAATTCCCCCTATTGTTGGTGGTCTTGCTTAATTTTTTTTCAATTTGCTCAAAATTTTTTTAATTTTGAAGATATTTTTTTCTTCTATAATGCGGTATAGTATTTTATTAATAATGTAACATTGGTGGAAATTTTAAATTGGAGATAGATTTTATGTTTCTTTTAGGTTAAAGCCCAAACAGTCCCATACCGCCTAAACCGATTAGACCAGACCTAGTTTGGGAAAATTCTAAACCATCATTATGGTTTGGTTTGTAGTTTGGGGGGTTAAACCACCCAAACCGAACCGCAAACACCCCTAATACTTAACAGATTTCTTTTAACAGCCGTTAAGACGAGTGACCAAAACCGAGATTGTTAACAAACCACAAGGACCAAAATTGAGGCTTACTCTAAATATTATTTCTATCCCTTGAATATGGAGTTTAAGAAATTTTATCCAAATTTGGAGATTTATATCCCCTTTCTTTTATCTGATTTAACATATGATATAGCATAACTGTTGGAGCAAAATTATACCCTAAATCTCTATTTAGCATATCTATTAGAGATGCTCTTCTAACAAATGATGAGCAATTTTAAACTACAATATTTTAATAAAAAATAATTTAAACCAGATTGATGTAAAAGGAAATTAACTTAAATAACCAAAATCGTTTAAGAAATTAGTCTCGTAGGGGGTGTTTGAGATTGCTTATTTAAAACAACTTATGGTTTCTTTTTAAAGTGCTTATCAACTTATGTTGTGACAAAAATGAGTTTTATAAAAAGTGTTTGGGTTAGCATAGTGTGATACCAAAACGTAATAAGCTAATAAGTTGTTATTTAGAGGTGTTTGAGATTACTTATACATGTAAAATAACCAAAAAAGTCATAAGTTGTTTCAAATAAGTTGATAAGTAAGCATGGACTTGTTGGGTATTTGGTTTGTCCCACGTAGACCAAATCCTAAAACTTATGGTGCCTTATATTACCAAGCTCTCATCTCCTATCAAATTGCCTAACCAACTAGTTGGGCTCAAGACATATTAAATGTCAAGAGGGCCTTGGGCCTTGGTGTCTCTTGGGGTTTCTCCCGCGAGCCTAGTCGTGCAAGTCGTTGTCTGACAGTTATTCGTCGGTTGATTTCGGTTGAAGAGGCATACCTATAAATACCTCAATTTCGTCTCAATTCCATACATGAAAATATCATATTGGAAGCATATGTTTGATTCATCAGGTTCGAGTTTTTCAACTTGAACGAATCGTTGAATCCTCTAGTTAGACGTCCAATCTCACGCTACGAGGGACGAATTTATGTCCAAGGACGTTGCATATCGCAGGCCTTAATCCACAATGCTCTTCATCAATTTCGTTGCAATAGCCGAGTTAGTGATTCGATTCTTGTTCTTGTTTCGATTTTTGTCTACATATACTTATATATATATATATATATATATGGAGTTGTTCATTTGAGAAATGCTAAATATATAAGAAATAGAGAAGTAATCCTAGACTTTCATTCGGTCAAGATCGGCTTTGACTGGCCAAATATTGCATCTTTGACTGGTCAACAATTACGACTCTGACTGGTCAAAAGTTGCGCTATTCCAAAAATAGAATGACAGTTTCATAATTATTACAAATACACGGGATGAGTTCATATATGAACCTGTATGATTCACATAGTGAACTAGTGTAATTCACATATAAACTCTTTTAACTGATTCATATATAACCAATTAACTGATTCACATATGAACTAAGTAACTGTAGGTTCATATGTGAATCAGTTGAACTAATTAACAGATTCATATTTGAATCTTTGTGATTCACACATGAACTAATTAACTGATTCATATATGAATCACAAAGGTTCATTTATGAATCAGTTAAAAGAGTTCATATGTGAATTACACTGGTTCATATATGAACATATAATTCATATGTGAATCATACAAGTTCATATATGAACTCGTCCCGTGTATTTTACGAAACTACCCCTCTATCTTCTACAGATCACACAAGGAATTATCCGATGCTTCCCGGTCAAAGCCGCAAATGTTGACCAGATAAATGGGCCAAGATCATTTATTTATTTCTCATTTTTTTAGCATTTCTCAAATGAACTTAATCCTATATATATATATATATATATATATATATATATATATATATATATATATATATATATATATATAGGATTAACCATTGATCAAAACTTAGAAAACTAATCAATGATTAATACATAATAAGGCTAATTGAGAAGTGATTAAGGACAAAATTGAAAATTTGGATTAACGCCTACCTTGTTTGACTTTTTATTTTATTTTTTAATTAAATTTTTTTTACCCCCCTTAAACTTTAAAATAAATTATCTTAAAAATTACTAATATTTTAATCAAACAAATTACACCAAAAAAAACGAGAATTTCGTGCTCTTCAATATGACATCCATCTCGATATAGTTTTTTTCGTTTTAACTGTTTTTTACGTGAAATTCTATATATGTGTTATATTGATGATGAATATGCATGCACGTCCTCGGATGTCCACATTCAGTATGAATAATAAAGGTGAACGTTCATTCACTATTCATGATGAATAATACAACCTTCAGGATGAATAATACACGAATTCATGATTCATGTATTATTTATCATAAATCGTGTATTATTCACCCTGAATGTTGTATTATTCATCCTGAATGATATATTATTCATGATGAATAATATATGAATAACCCGTGAAGGAGTAGACATATGACACACTCTCTTTTGTTTCCCAATTCACAACCGAAATTCGGTTTAATTCATTATGAATATGTATGTGTATCCTCGGATGTCCCACATTCAGTATGAATAACAAATGTGAACGTTCATTCATTATTCATGATGAATAATACACAAATTCTTGAATCGTGAATTATTCACCCTGAATGTTATATTATTCATCCTGAATGATACATTATTCATGATTGTTACTGTATTTGTTTAGATCAATGTATTTGACTTTTGTGTTTGACTTTAATGCTTTGAGAGAACTTTTGTAGTGAGGTTTCTTTATAATTGTATGAGAGAAAGTCTGTGGTATAAATAGTATGGTTTGAGAGAACCTTGTAACACTTTTGAATTGTACGCTTATCATCTGTGACTAAATAGACTTGTGACTTTCTCTCTCTACACTCTCTCTCTAAAATCTTGATCTGAATTGTTGTTTAATTGATATCAAAGCTTGAATTGGACATTTACAATTGGTATCAGAGCCTACCCAAGAGATTTCAGAGAGTTTGGATTGTTAATTTGGATCGATTTCTGGAAATTTTTCAAGAACTCATTCGACTTTTTGGTGTTTCACTGTTTGATCGATTTTTATGTGATTTGTTGAAATTAGTGTGCATAAATGGATTGATTGTGATCGTTTTGTAGCAGAAATCAATTTTTATTCACACAACTTCACGAATTAATCACTGGATTTGTTGTAATTTTGGATTTTATCAAATTTCAGAAAATACAAACACAAAGTCTGTAAAAGATGGATCGCACTGTAATTTTTGAGTTTTGATCATTGTTGTTTGTTCAAGTAGTGTTCGAGTTGTATTTTCAAACCTATTGGTATTGTTTGTAAAGAGATTTGCAGGTTTTTTTCGAAGTTTGGATCGATTTTGAGAAGAAAAGGAAAGAACTCGCTAGATCCAAGATTCGCGGTAAGGAAGAACGCGCAAAGTACTGTTCATGTGTATTGTGCGAGTTCTTGCAGGTTCGCGCATAGTTCTTTTTGCGAGAAATCAGTTCGCGCAAAAGATTTGTTAGTTTGTTCTGCGAGTTCTTGGTACTTCAAAAAAATTTCTAAGTCCGGATCGTACAAGTACCTTCTGCGAGTTTCCTTGCTTGCGAGTTTGCATTTTGCGCGTTTCTATCTTCTCAGAATTTTTCTAAGTATGGTTCCCGCAAAGGCTTCAGCGAGTTTCACTGGCGTGCGAGTTTAGATTCTTCTGCGAGAAGTTCAGTTCTTGAAATTTTTCTAAGTCAGGTTCACGCATACAGTATCTTGCGAGAAGTCAGTTCGCGCTCATCGTTCTGTGCGAGTTTCTCACTTCACGCACTTAGTGTTCTGCTAGTTTCTATTTCGCGCACGAGGCGTTTAGCGAGAAGTTCGATGAATAGTGACGTGCGAGTTTATTCAGTCTGCGATTTCTATACTTGTATTTTTTTCTGGAAATCTGTTTTTGTGATAATCTGGGTTTGACTCTTCTAGTCAACTGTTTCTGAATCTTTTGGGAGATTATCTGTATTCAAGCTATCTTTCAGTCATCTTTCTCAGTTATCTGCCATCATGTCTCGAGATCTGCTCAGTATGGGTTCGAAATCCAAGCCTCTGGTCCTTCAAGCCGATGAATACCCGTAATGGAGAAAACGGATGATCAATTTCCTCAACAACCAGGATAAGAAATTGATGGAGTCAATTTTGAATGGTCCTCACTTCCCGCATGTTACTGTAGCCAGGATTCCAGCAACCGAGACAAATCCTGAAATACCTGAGCGTATAGTAGCAAGAGATCCTATTCAATTCACTGAAAATGGCAAAGAATTAGTTGAAAGAGATGCTACAACTTTGACCTTTCTCATAATGGCCATTCTGAATGATATCTTCAACCTTGTTGATAGTAGAGAGTCCGCCAAGGACATTTGGGATGAGCTAGAGAAGCAGTTTATGGGTTCAGCAAAGTCTATCAAGACCAAACGGAATCAAAGCATCAACACATATGAAGGCTTCAAAGCAAAAGAAGGGGAATCTCTTAGGGAAGCGTATGATTGCTACAACATCGTCCTTAATGATCTCAGAAGGAATGGGGTTCAGAAATCAGAGTCTGAGATAAATTTCAAATTCCTTAAGAATCTTCAACCAGAATGGGATGTGTATACCATTCAAATGCAAATCAATAAAGATATGGATGAAGAAAAGTTGAATGATCTGTTCTGTGCTCTCAACCAACACGAGGACAAGGTAAAAGAGCAAGCTGCAGTGAACAAAGAGTTGCTACAGTTAAAAGACAAGCAAAAGAAGGTAGAAGACTCTTTGGCTTTAATAGCTCAGGGCAAGGGAAAGATGGTAAAGTCAAGTTCTGGTTCTGGAAAGAGTATGAAGAAGAAAGCCCTGATAACCAGCATGATCAACAGTTCAGACAGTTCAGAGGATGATACTCAAGAAGACTCTGACGATGATGAGTTAACTGAATTTGCAGAAAAGCTTGCACTTTTGACTTCGAGCTTCCATAAGAGGTTTGGAAAGAAAATTTTTTATAACAAGCCGAAGCACGAGTCTTACAAGTATGGCAAGTACAAAGGCAGATATGATGAGAAGAAAGAGAAAGAGAAGAAAGAGGAGAGAAAAGAAGAGAAGAAATAAAAGAAAGAAAAGTTCGACAAGTGTTTCAATTGTTTTATTCGAATGTTTTCTATTTTCAAACCACTTCTCTCATATTTTCCAGCGAGTTCTCACACTTAGCTTTTTCTCTCAAAATATTCTTGCGACTTTCGACTTCAGGCTCATATCATTCGAAGAATCAAGTGTAGGTGTTTATATTTTTGTTTGATTCTTGTATATTTTGTTTGTTTGTTATGTTTTCCAGGTTCGCTTTCAAGTTCTAGGGTTTCGATTCGATTTTTTTTGTCTGTTCATCTTCGTGTCTGTTCATCTTCATGAACGATGACATTGGACTTTTTGAAACTTGTTCTTTCACAATAATTGTTAATATTGCACATAATACTTCTTTCTATATCTGGGTTTGTTTTCGATTGAACTTCTTTGCAGGTTACCTTGACTATTAGGATTTTTTTTTGGACTCGAACTGATACTCATTATTATGTGACTTGAAAGATTCGATTTTTTTTGGAACTCGATGACTTGAACAAACCTGATAAACTTGATCTTGAACAAAGAACTGGACTCATGGATTTCTATTCTGGAACTTTGAATTTTTGGACTTCGAAATATGTACAGGACTCTTGAACTTAATATTGATGATTTCATTTGGACTAAATCTACATTAAAAGAAACTTTAAACCTAAATATGAAATTCTTGACAATTATTGAAATTTATCATCAGATTGTTGGGATTAAGAGTTATCTTTTTCAAATTTTGAAATTCAATTTTTCAGATGAATAGTGTCTGAGAGTTCTAAGTTCAGATTCATGAGGGTTATAAACCAATTAATATGATTTAATAATTTCAGGTTCATGAGAGTTTCAAGATTTAAAAGTTTTAAGAGTTTCAAGAGTTCTAAGAATTTTAAGAGTTTTGGTAACTTTGCAAGATTCTTTGTTATGAGAGTTTTCTAAGTCTCTCAATGTTTTGAGAGTTCTATACTTAGAAAGATTTTCAAAATTTCATATTTCAAGCGTTTTTGCAATATAACATATTTTGTTAGAACAAATTCAAAATGTCAAGTGTTTTAGTTCAAGTTTGTGTCTTTTTGGCATTTTTTTTCTTTCAAAGTTACATTTTGTTATTGTTTATGCCAAAAATCCCCCAAGGAAAATTTAAGGTAAATGTGAAGCCTGATCCAACCAAAGAAAGTAACTCCAATAATCGTACGACAATAAAGAAAAATAAAGTAAATGAGACGAGAGAATTGGTGACGCGGAAAACCCCTAAAATGGGTAAAAACCGCAGACGAGTGTAAGTCGTCGTGCACTATGGACGTCAATCAGGGACGTCGTCCTTAATAACAAATGTTAACAATGTACTGCAACAGTACAATAAAGTAAGGATGGTCGTGTGTTGTGTATAATTAAAATTCCTGTCGTGCGTCGCGTGTTGAACGGCAGAATACTTTATGAGTTTTGAAAGTCTGAGCAATCTTTGAAAGCGTAATTCGTGAGCTTGTGAGGTCTTAGAATCAGATGTCCTGAATGTGAAGTTCTATCTTCATATTTATACTCTATTTTTCCGTTGATGTGTCTTGAATGTGTATGACCGTTTGATATTGATGATGGCGTTCGTTATGTCTGTTGTTATTGATGATTGTTGGATCCCAGATTTAATCTCACAACAATGATATAAACAATAAGAGTAATAACAGCGGAAGCAGTATAGTTTAATATCAAAGGAGATTCAAATATCACAGTTCATAAAGCAAATAGATAAACAAGATATTCTTTGAATAAAATATTCAACTTATATTATCAGTTATAAGACTTCTTAAGCACTCTTTGAACAATAAGGTGATGGTCCTATTTATAGGACCATAAAGTAAACAATGTACTTATCTGACAAATAGAAGCATGGCTTGAACAGTATCTTACATAAGAGGTAAGATCAAGATATTGAATAGTGTCTTACCTAAAAGGTAAGATCAAGACATGCTTGAACAGTGACCTACTCTAGAAAGTAAATCTTATCACAAGGTGACGTGTCATCTGTTCTTCTTTGTCATCAATTCAGAGTGAACATCTTCAGAGCTCTGAAGTAGGATCTCTGATGAGGGGCTCTCTGATGTCTTTCTGAGAGACTGTCTCTGAACTGACTTCAGAGACAGACATACTTTCTTCAGACTGACTCTGAACTGACTTCAGATACAGACTTGCTTTCTTCAGACTGACTCTGAATTGATTTCAGAGACAGACTTGTTGATGTCCCTTGAAAGTCTTTAGATGAAGACTTAGTTATTTTCAATACTTTCATTGGTGCAGATTTGGGGCTAACAATGATGACTTCCGTTACAATCTTTGGTCGTGAATGTCTTTTAATTCTGCATTAAACATGATATAACGTATGTAGCAGGTTAGTAACTGAAATCAGGTCGTACGAATTTGTCGGACGGATATTTTAGTCGTGGTCGCCCCAAAGGAAGGGCGTCGGTTATCTCTCTGATCGTGTGACGATGAACTGATGGACTGTTGGAATTTCTACCTGACGGTTATCGCTAGTCGTACGACAATGGACTATTGGTATTTTTACCCAAACAGTTTGCCCCCAAATTTAAAATTCAAGCGGCAACTTTTTGAAATTTAAATTTAAAATCAAGACACGTGTCATAGAAGAACGCGGGTAGTTCGTATGGAACTGAATCGGTTTGTTTCCAACTAAATAATGATGTCATTTTCTTGCAAAATAAACGGCTTAGACAGCTAATTTTGGACAGGTGTCACGTATTCATTGGATGTACTCGAAAGGTTTCCTGACACGGGCAACACATGTCGATTTGTCAACTGACGATTTGATTTTGATTTTTTGGCGATTCACTTCCCATTTTTCAGTATAAATAAGGATTGCCCTCAATCCTTTCTTTTTTTACGCTTACCTTTCTAGAGACTTGTTTATCTCCGGCAAGATATTTTCCGAGCGATCAGAATCCTTTCCATTCTAAGTTTCAGGTTTAGTTCTATTTAAGGTACGATTTCCTGTTTTCCTTCTGTGTCGATTATATGTGTAGGAAGTCCATAGCCAGGAAGCCTAGGAAAGCTTGGGATATACTTAGTTACTGGTGTGCGACCCTGAATATCCCAGACTTCCAAATGTCGACCGAACCTGCGAGTGTATATATGGAAGAGGAAAACCTAGATTATTTCAAAAATTTAGCCGGGATTCCTGATGGAGTTAATCTGATGACGCTGGAGGACTTAAGGTCGGACGAGGTTCCGAAGGGGTACTGTGTTTTATATGAGTATCCCTTCAAGATAGGGTTTACTTGGCCGTTTAGTCCTTTGGTCAAGGCGTTTTTAGATGTGTTCGATCTGACACCTGGATAGTTAATGCCTCAATTCTGGCGGATTGTCCATGTTATCGGGCGTCTTACAGCCGATTGGGAGGTTTCGTTCAATGTGAACGACCTCCTGACTGCTTATAGCGTTCGACCGGATAATTATCACCGGTACAGCCTATTCCCTCGATCGAAGGGAGATAACGTACTGGTGCATAATACTGCGGTGAACGACTGTGGTTGGAAACGTCAGTACGTTTTCCTCCAAGTGGCGTCTGTGAACGACGAAGACAGCCAATGGTTGTCGTCCGGATGGAACGAATCGGGTAGGCTAACTGCTTTGTCGTGCGTTTTTGTCGTGCGTTTATAATATATACTAATGATGTCTTTCTTTGTTTGGCAGCAATTGACTTCACTAAAGTGAAGCCAAATAGAGATTCTCTCAACAAGATTCAGAGGATCTTGGAAAGAAGTATTGCCGATCGTTCGTTTTCTGTTCGGTCGAACGACGAGGAGGACGAGGTCGTTTTCGTAGCCGAAGCGACGTCCGTTGAGGGTTCTCATCAAGAAGAAGAGAGCAGAAGAGAGGAAGAGAGGAAAGAAGAGGAAGAAAAGGAAGAAGAGAGGGAAGAAGAGAGAGAAGAAGAAATGACCGGTAAGTCGCTCGACAATACTTTTTACTTTTATATCGTACGTCATTTCTTTTTTAACTTGCTTTCTTTATTCAGAGGACGCAGCTGTAAAGTCGTCTGCCCTTAAGCGAGCCGAGCAACTGGAGCTTGCTCGTCAAGGCAGGGAAAAGTCGAGGAAGAGATCTGCCCCTTCTACGGGGGTAGACCCCAGACGTGTCCGAGGCAAACCTCGGTCTTCACCCAAGAAGACGGGTGACGATGCTCTGTCGTCCCTTGCAGAGACGATACCATCGAAAGGAACCGTTGCTGGGGTCGAGCCCGGAGGCTCGACTCAAGTGACGAAGGACACTCCAACGTCGGGGGTGTCGGGCGTTAATAAGCCTTTCCTTGCACCTTCTTCCTCCTCCAAGGGTGAGGAAAGGGAACTAGGAGAAAGTGGGAGAGACGACTTTTAAAGTCACTCTTCCATCTGATTTTATGGCAAATGACGTCCTCGAGAGGGACGTCATTTCTCCACACCTGGGAAAATTCCTCCTCCCAACCTTCTACGACCGATACAAGGAGTCTCGGGTCGAGGACACGGGGGCGCATGCTGCTGGTCTTTCTTTCATGGTACGTCTTACTTATTCCTTATTCCCTTCATTATTTTTCTTATTATTAACTCTTTCTTTGCTGTCGTGCAGGCTTTCCAAGCCTGTCTGAGCTTCTTCTCTCAGATGGAAGGTCTCAAGACGTCCTTCCCAGACGTCAAGAAAAGGGCCGACGAAGCTCTCGAGAGGGAGATGGTCGCCCTGAAGGCGGTCGAGTCCGAGAAGGCAAAGGTCGAGGGCCTTAAGTCTGAGCTCTCCGATGCCCGAAGTCTACTAGAGATTTCAGATCGTGAGAAAGTTAAGCTTAGGGATCGTCTCCTTGAGCTTGAGGCGTCATCGACCAAATTGGAGGTCGAGAAGATTAAAGCCGTCACTGCTGCTACTTCTGCTGATGAAGTCGCGTCCCTCAAAAAGAGGGTCGAGGAGCTGGAAGGCGACGTCAAGAACCTGTAGACTGAGAATAGGCAAATCGAAGCCTTCTCTCGCTTCACGGCTCGGGCTGCCTTGATGAGGCGTCATCTGACTAGTAAAAATCCTATGGCGTCAGCCGCTGAGGAGCTCAAGACCTACCTTGACACCGTGGGGACTGAAAGGGACCTTGACGAAGACGATGAATTAGAGGGAAGTGACGGTGGAGAAGAGGCAGCAGCAGCAGAGACTGATTTTGTGCAGGAACAGTATGACGTTCCTCCTTCTTAGCTTTTTGGATCTATTATCTAGGGGTCGGCCGTCTGTGGTCGTTCCTTAACTTTGTAATTTTCTCTTCTAATGACAAAGTCTCTTTTGTACATCGATGTTTGTTATTTGCTTTTCTTTGTCAAACCTATCTCTTATCACACGTCGAGTAATTTTAAAATATAAACACATTACATCATACGTTCGACCAAACCATCATTCATTAACATGCTATAATGAAATCAACTGAGTTTTACGATCGAACAAGTGCAATTGTAATAATGGTTTTCGAATATATATATCGGGAGTCAAGTGTAAAAAATTAACCTTTATCAACAATTACGACCGACCATATACATGCGATCGTATGAGTATTACTCGACATGAAAATCTTAACTAAGTCGTGCGTCCCTGCGAAGAACAACGTTAGCGGGGTGACCAACGACCCTTCGATGCTTAAGTTAGTAATCTTTTTAAGAAATAATCCAAAGAAACGAATTCGGAATTTACAAGAAATACTTTTTTAAATGAACTGCATTCCAACTTCGTGGGATATCTTGACCGTCAAGGGTTTGGATTTTATAAGCTCCTTTACCCACGACGCCAGAGATTTGATAAGGGCCTTCCCACTTAGTGGAAAGTTTACCTGCATTGGGTTTTTGAGTGTTTTGGAACACTCGACGTAAGACGTAGTCGCCTTCTTGGAAAACTTTGATTTGGACATTTTTGTTGAAATGTCGCTCGACCGCTTGTTTTTGCGATGCCATGCGGATGTATGCTGTTTCTCTAAGTTCTTCTAAAGCGTCGAGGTCATAGCTCAGGTCGACCAAGTTATGCTCGACGGACGTATGTCTCGAATTCGGTAGTCTTACCTCAATAGGTAACACAACTTCGCATCCATAGACTAATGAAAAGGGGGTTTGTCCTGTGGACGTACGTGGTGTCGTACAATTGGCCCATAGAACGGAGGGTAATTCTTCTACCCACTTTCCTTTGGCAGCTTTGAGTCTTTTCTTGATCGAATTGATGATAGTTTTATTACTTGACTCGGCAAGGCCATTCGACTGTGGGTATCGAGGTGTCGACGTTACCAACTTAATGTTCCTTTCTTCACAGATTTTTCGCGTCCGATCACTGATGAATTGTGTCCCATTGTCGCACGTTATTTCGGACGGAATTCCAAACCTGCAAATGATGTTAGTTTGGATAAAAGAAACGACTTCTTTGTCCCGAACCTGGGAGAAAGCCGCTGCTTCTATCCATTTAGAGAAATAATCTGTTAAAACTAGAAGAAATACCTTTTGCCCGGGGGCAGGTGGTAGTTTTTCGACGATATCCATTCCCCATTTCATAAAGGGCCATGGGACTAAAGTCGAGTGTAAGGGTTCAGATGGTTTATGAGACATATCTGCGTATCGTTGACATGTGTCGCACGACTGTACATACCTGATCGCATCTTGCCTTAGTGTCGGCCAATAATAACCTTGTCGTGATATCCTGTTGGCTAGACTGCGACTTCCTGAGTGATTTCCGTATTCACCGTCGTGCATGTCTTGTAATATTTTCTGGACTTGCGTCTTGTTGGTAATAAATCGTAGATTCAACCCAGTTGAAGATCTTCGATATAATTGTCCTCTGATCACGACGTACCTTGATGCTTTAAACCTGACCTTTCTTGCTTCCATTCTGTCATCAGGCAATTGATCGTTTTCTAGATAATTTTTAATGTCGTCCGACCAAGAATTTTCTTCTTCAATTGGTGCGACCAAAGTATTATCGTCGTCTTTGATAGATGGTGTTGCAAGGTGGACTATTGGGATACTGTCGAACGTCGTTTGATTAAGTGTTGACCCCAAATTGGCTAGTGCGTCAGCTTGAGTGTTCTGATCTCTTGGTATCTGCTCGATTATGAAGCGACTGAACTTCTTTGCCTCTTCTTTTACTATTTTATAATAGGCAATCATCCTCGAATCTTTTGCTGCGAACTCTCTATTAATTTGGTTAACGACTAAAGACGAGTCGCTTCGGACATGCAGATGTGTTGCCCCCAAGTCATGAGCAATTTTGATTCCCACAATCAGTGCTTCGTACTCTGCCTCATTATTTGTTGCCTTGAAGTCGCACCGTATGGAGTACACTATCTTGCCCCCTTGTGGGGACTATAGGACGACACCCAGGCCTGTTCCTCGTATGTTTGACGAACCATCAACGTCGAGCGTCCAAGTGGTGTCGTGCAAAGTCGCCACAATTAACTCATTGGACGTCGTCGCTTCTTCTAGTTCTGGACTGAAATCTGTAACAAAATCTACCAAGACTTGTGATTTGATCGTCGTTTTGGGCTTGAAATCCAGATCATAATTACTGAGGTAGATGCTCTATTTAGCTAATCGTCCTGTTAGCTCGGGTTTTCTTAACACAAACTTCAATGGAAAGTTAGTTACAACAGTTATAGGATGCGATTCAAAATAATGCCGTAACTTCTTAGCGACCATAACTAACGAGAGCAAAAGTTTTTCTATAGACGAATACCTGGTTTCAGTGTCTAATAGAGTTTTACTTACATAGTATATTGACAATTGTCGTCCGTCGGTTTCTCGTATAAGGACTGTACTCACCGAATTAGCACTGACGGCTAGATACAGTTGAAGAATTTCACCCTTCTCAGGTTTGGATAGGAAGGGAGGTGATGTCATGTATTCCTTGAGTTGTTGCAACGCCTCCTCATGCTTATCAGTCCATTCAAATCCTTTGTTTTTTTGCAGGACATTGTAAAATAGGTGGCATCTGTCAGACGACCAACAGATGAATATGTTTAATGCTGCTACACGACCTGTTAGACGTTGGACTTCTTTAAAATTTCTGGACGATTTTATCTCGATAATCGCCTTGATTTGATCTGGATTAGCTTCGATTCCTCATCGTGTGACCATGTAACCGAGGAATTTGCCAGCTCGAACTCCAAAAGAACACTTTGTTGGGTTTAACTTCATTTTGTATTCACACAAAATGTCGAACGACTGCTTCAAATGTCCTATATGATCGTCTGTATGTTTCGATTTGACGAGCATGTCGTCGATGTATACCTCCATAGTTTCGCCCAAATGTTCTTTGAACATCATATTCACTAGTCGTTGATACGTCGAACCTGCATTCTTAAGACCAAAAGGCATTACTTTATAACAATAAATACCTTTATCTGTCATGAAGGCCGTTTTTTCCTGATCATCGGAATGCATCAATATTTGGTTATATCCATAATATGCATCCATGAAGGTGAGCAATTCGTGTCCAGCTGTAGCGTCGACCATAGAATCGATGTGTGGCAACGAAAATGGATCTTTTGGACAGGCCTTGTTAAGGTCTGTGAAATCAATGCATACTCTCCATTTGCCATTTTTCTTTTGGACGACAACAACGTTGGCGAGCCAATCTGGATATTTAACTTCTCGTATCTTTCCTGTTTTAAGCAAATTATCAACTTCGTCGTTGATAACTTTATTTCTTTCAGGAGCAAATTTTCGTCTTTTCTGTTGAACGAGTTTGAATGATGGATCGACGTTGAGTTTATGAGAAATAATACTCGGATCGATGCCCACCATGTCTTCGTGCGTCCATGCGAAGCAATCATAATGGTCCTGCAAAAAAGAAATTAGTCTATTTTTGAAGAATGGATCAAGTGTCGAACCTATGTAGACCATCTGATCAGGCTTATCCTGGTTTAGGACGACAGCTTCCAAGCGATAATCGTCGTCAGTCCCAGGAATGTCCTGGTTCTGTAATTGCTATACTGTATGCTTCGGGGGCTTCAAAGAGACATTGTAACATTCCCTAGCGACTTTTCTTTCGCCTTTGATCTCCTATACTCCCCATTGCGTAGGGAATTTCAAGGTTTGGTGGTACATCGAGGGTACGGCTTTCATATCGTGGATCCATGGTCGCCCAAGGATAACGTTATAAGCTGATGAACAGTCGACGACGTTGAACTTCGTCTGCCTGTTGATTCCTTTAGCATATACTGGTAGTGTGATTTCCCCCATGGTATTTGTCGCTCCTCCGTTAAATCTAACGAGTGTAGTCGAGCGTCGGGTAATCTCGGATTTGTCGATCCCCAGAGCTTTCACTGCATCAAAAAAGATAATGTTAGCAGAACTACCTCCGTCGACGAGTATCCTCTTTGTCAGGCAATTTCCAATGCTCAATTGGATAATTAGTCCGTCATGATGTTTCTGGTGTACGTCGTTGAGATCTGCTTGGTCGAACGTTAAGGGCATAGCTTCTAATTTTGCGTCTTCCTTGGGTCTTGCCTCCTTTGGAATTGGTCGGTCGTCGGGACCGCGACTAGCATGTCTCTTAGCAGCTGAATATGTGGTTCCACAGATATCAGAACATCCGGTGATACAATTAATCACTTTGGCATGCTCTGGGGATGTAGGACGCACATCCTTCTTTCTCATTAATTCTTGTAAATAACCTTTCGAATTAAGCCAGGACAATTCTTTCTTCAAGGCGATGCAATCATCCGTTATATGACCGAAGTCATTATGAAAATCGCACCATTTTGTTTTGTCTTTCTTATCACTGTCCTTATCGCTTTTCTTTGGCCATCGAATGTTTTGTTGGAGCTGTTTCAGGGACGCGACGACGTCCTTTGCTGATCCAGGGAAGCCATAAGATGACACCTTAGGATACTAGACAGATTTGGATGTCGTCGGCCCTTTCTTTTCAAATCTGACATTTGAAATCTGTCGGGCAGGCTCTGATCGACCGATCGGCCTTGGTTTGAAGTCCGGTTTTTTAATACCTAGGCCTTTCTTGTCGCTCGAGTGTTTATTTCTGAAAGTGAGGTCATCCTCGACCCTCATATGGGCGAGCGTCCTTGCTCGTACGTCTTCAAAGGTTTTTGGAGGATATTTCGTAAGGTCGAGATATAACCCTGAGCTATCGTCCAAACCACGTTTATATGCTTCAATGGCTGTTTTTACGTCGCAATTTCGGATACCGATCATTTCCGCGTTAAATTGGTTAAAATAGTCCCGGATGGACTCTCCATTTTTCTATACGACGTAGTAAAGATCGCTCGTCTGTTTTTCCATTTTCGGCCGCTAACGAACTGTTGAGAAAATTGGTTCACCAATTCTGCAAAAGACCCGATGGTTTTGGGTTTGAGATTGATCAACCATTGTAATGCTGCTCCAGTCAAGGTCGCTCCAAAACTCTTGCACATACAGACTTCTTGAAACTGATACGGTATCGAGACAGTCCACATAAGTTGTTTGTATTGGGCGACGTGTTCTGTCGGATCAGTGACGCTTGAATATTTTGGTGCGAAGGTCGGGATGCTATACTTCTTTGGGACGTCCACCAACGCGATTTCATCAACAAACGACGACGCCTGAAATCCTGTACGTGGTTCGACATCAACTGGAACTGCTGCCCTCGGCAATTTGGCCAGCATCGACAAGACACGCTCATTCTGCTCTTCTAGAAGCTTCAATCGTTGCGCAACGGGATCTATCGGGATACCCCCTGGGACACCTAATGAAACATAACCTGATCCATTGAGGTTAGTCTGTTGTGTGGAGTCAGAGGCATATCCATTGAATGACATAGAGGCCATAGGCATAGTTGGGATTACGAAGGTCGTAGGATTGACTACTGGTGGACGAGGATAATTAGGCAATGGAGGGGGTACGTTCCAAGCACCGGCATAAGCATTTGTAGTCCCTGTCACATTGTTTCCGTTCTGGTTTCTTAGATGTTCGATGGTTTCAGCTGCTTGTCGAGCCTGAGCTGTTAGGGCGTCAATACGAGCACGAGCAGCAGTCTGCTCCATGTTCATCTAGGCCACAACATGATCTTGGGTTCCTTGGAATGCCATTGTCCTGAATGGATGCAAAACGAGAACACTCGAAGAAAAACGTTAGTACGTCGTAAGATTATCGAAGATTTTCTTTGGATAGGGCCCCACGGTGGGCGCCAAACTGTTTATGCCAAAAATCCCCCAAGGAAAATTTAAGGTAAATGTGAAGCCTGATCCAACCAAAGAAAGTAACTCCAATAATCGTACGACAATAAAGAAAAATAAAGTAAATGAGACGAGAGAATTGGTGACGCGAAAAACCCCTAAAATGGGTAAAAACCGCGGACGAGTGTAAGTCGTCGTGCACTATGGACGTCAATCAGGGACATCGTCCTTAATAACAAATGTTAACAATGTACTGCAACAGTACAATAAAGTAAGGATGGTCGTGTGTTGTGTATAATTAAAATTCCTGTCGTGCGTCGCGTGTTGAACGGCAGAATACTTTATGAGCTTTGAAAGTTTGAGCAATCTTTGAGAGCGTAATTCGTGAGCTTGTGAGGTCTTAGAATCAGATGTCCTGAATGTGAAGTTCTATCTTCATATTTACACTCTATTTTTCCGTTGATGTGTCTTGAATGTGTATGACCGTTTGATATTGATGATAGCGTCCGTTATGTCTGTTGTTATTGATGATGACTTCCGTTACAATCTTTGGTCATGAATGTCTTTGAATTCTGCATTAAACATGATATAACGTATGTAGCAGGTTAGTAACTGAAATCAGGTCGTACGAATTTGTCGGATGGATATTTTAGTCGTGGTCGCCCCAAAGGAAGGGCGTCGGTTATCTCTCTGATCGTGTGACGATGAACTGATGGGACTGTTGGAATTTCTACCTGACGGTTATCGCTAGTCGTACGACAATGGACTATTGGTATTTTTACCCAAACAGTTATCTTGTAACTTTCTGTGCTTATTTGTTCTTATCTTTAAAGTACAATTGTTTCTGTACTTTAAACTTTGTGTATCAAAATGGTTTTCTGAAAAATATTTTTTTTTGAGCTTATTGACTAACATATTGGATTTTATCCAATACTTGTTATATTTTTTAGGTAATCAATGGCGGAGGAAAACATCCATGATCAAAGTGTTCATATAGATGAACATGATCCACAGGGCTCAAAAGAAACTCCTATGCCATCCTCCTGATCTCATTTTCAATCTGAGATTGGTGAAGATCCTGATCAAGCCCTCAATTACAAATCTGAGTATTTGTTGTTGTATCCAAACAACCACCATGTGGACTTTGACTCATTATCTGTCAATCCACTTGTGGTAGAGATTTTGAAAGGCCATCCATTTCACCATGCTTTAACAGACACTGCTGCTGTTCCACTGATCTACTTACAGCAAGTCTGGAAGACTATAGAGTATGTGGTTGAAAGTGAAACCAACAAGTATTTCAGGCTCAGAATTGACAACTTTACTTCTGTGCTTACATATCAAAGACTCAGATGGATTCTAGACCTACCGGAGGCTAATTCTAGAGAGGGAAGAACCAGATGCGATCACTACCCAGTGGATTCTGAAGTATTTGCAGGCATTCTAGCCTTGGGTTACACTGGTTCACTTACCAAGATCTACGACTTCAAAAATACCAACCTTCCTCCCTTTTACTATCAGATGTTCTCTGTCTTCAACCGATGCTTCACGTCAAGAAATTCCGGTCTAGACAACACCAACATGCATACACTGAGATTATTCCATGCAGTCATGTACGATCTACACGTCGATTATTCAGTGGTGTTCTGGACGAAACTTTATGAGAAGGTAATCAACAAAAGGACATCCAAAAGTCCTATCTACGTGCCTTATCAGAGATTCTTACAGCTGATAATCCGAAGTATGATCCGATCGAATCGAGACATTCCGAAACGAACTCAGCATGAACTTGCTCCAGAATTTGAAATGAAATATCTTCAAAGGCAAAGGAAGAATTTTACTTACTCTATGCTAGTTCCTCAAGCATTGCTCTCTTATGCCGATCCGAACTCTGAGTGCGTAGTTGAGTATAGAGAGTCTATGGGAATACCAGCACCGGTAATCCCTACCCAGGACTCAAACCCTAGGCGAGAGGAGTCGGTGAGGGTTCTTGAAACCACGGGGGTTCAGGAGCAGGGAGAGACGAGAGAAAATTCTGAGAGGGGAACAAGTGGGGTTCAGAATATCATACCTAAAGTTGTGAGGACCTCGGCACAAGATGCCATACATCTAGAGGTTCATACATCCGAACCTGAAAGGACTTTAATTCGTCAATCAAGTCCTCAGGTAAGGATAACTGATGATGATGTGAATTCTGATACTGAGTCAGATAGGCATTCAAGTTCTTCAGAGCATGTTCATTCAACTACTTCGGATCATCAAGCTGAAGATGCTATTTTTCATGAAGCAGATATTGACAATGAGAATCTCCAGCATAGTTTTGGCTTTCTAGATGATGTTTCTCTACATCATGAGGACATGGTAATTGATACTGCTGATACTGAGATTGCTTAGGTAGTGGGAGATATAAGGAGGTCTGAGGGTGATATAGTCGAAAATATTGAAAGTGTGAGACTGAGAGAAATTGAAGCAAAAGAATATGGTGAGCGTGAGTGCAACCTAACTTACCAATCCAGATGGGTAACCAAATCTTGTGCTCCATTGCATGTGTTGCAATCGGATGTACAAGACATAAGTCGCCCACTTATGCAATTTCACACCATAGCCACCCATTCTACTGCCTCTCAACAACCTGTAGTCTCATCTTTACACGGGGAATTAGCACAAAATCTATCTGCCTTTCACTCGGAAATGGCAGGTATTGAAACAAGAGCTCAGCTGCCCCCGAGCTCGACTTCTTTCAGTGCACCTTTGAGTCTAGAGCCAATTGATACATCTTTACTCATTCCTAGGACACAACCAATTATTTCTGCTATCACCGGTCGTCTTAGTGACCCGGTCGGAACACCTGTAGTAGATCCGCAGTCCGGACTACGAGGATCAGGTGGAAGTCCTGTCATTGTTAACGTTCTTCCAGCGATGAACACAGGCCACACTGTTGGATCCTCAACAGTTGTGTCAACGGGAATTCTAAGTGAACCCGGAGTTAATTTACCCGACTTCGTGTCAAAGGAATATCTCGACGGCGCCTTAAAGGCTGTTGAAAACCGTATCACCGAGCGCTTAACGACGAATTTTCAGGAGGAGATTGCCAAAGTAAGGAGTTTGTTAAAGGGGAAAGGCCCAGCGGTGGAAGAGCCTATTCAGCCACCTCCACCACCACCTGTTCAGCAAGATGATCTCTCGGTGGAGGAGCTGAAATCACTTCTGTACGCCAAGTTACTATCTCAGGCACCCACTGAGAATTCTGATGCTGTCCTGATTGGATTACTCATAACTCATCAACCTCAAGCACAAACTGAAGCTGTTACCATTACAGAGTTCAATGCATTCAAGATAGAAATGGTTCAACATATTCAGGAATTGACCAGAGCTGTTCAGGATTCATGCAAGACACAAGAAAGTTCGAAGAAAAGACATGATCATGATTCCGATCATGACCATGAGGGGGAGATAAGTAAGAGACAGTGAACTGCTATAGAATCTGAACATGCTGGTGGTGGTTCAGACAGGGGTGAGGACACTGAGATGGTTGATTTAGTTGGTGATGATCAAATGGAGATGGGTGAAGGTCATGGAATGGAGCTGATATTATATGTCAATGAAGAAGTAGATCCATTGGTTGAAAAGCCTGTGGTTGCTACTAAAGAAGAGATCATCAGGCTCACTGGGTTAGAGGAGATTTATGCAATAGATATTTCTTCTGATGATGAGGAATCTTCTGGAGAAAAATATGAAAAGTTCTGGAGAATTAAAGAAGAAGAAAGAGATATGTTTAAAGAAGGTGAAGCAAACATTCTGGACATCCTTACATGCTCTCAGGAAGACATCCAGCTCAGTCCTGTGAACACTGAAATTCCAGAAACTAATCTTGAACAACCCAATATCCCTTCTTTCAAAGACCTTCCTAGCCAAATAAACCAACCTCCATAAAACCCAGAAATCCAACCTATCCAAACTACCTTACCTACCCAAGTTACCCAAACCACTCAACCTGATACTCTTACCCAAACTACTCAAACTACCCAATCAACCTTAACTCAATCAATTCCTTCTAGCCAACCTACTACATCTACCCAAACCAACATACCTAGCCCATAAAGAATACCAAGCCCAAACTTTATTGAACCACCAAATTTTGAAGAATTTCCCAACCCAAACACTATAAATGAACCTTTCTTTCCTTCTAACCCTGTTGAAACCCAAGCCGGTCCTTCTGATCAACCCTTTTTACCTCCTGTCCTTACTGATGCTCAAGTTAGATAGTTGAGAAATAGATTGAGACAACCATTTCTTGAAGAAGAGATGAATAGTATCTTTGTTCACAGGATTAGAGAGATAGACAGATTTAAAGTCTTGGGGTGTCTCAGACCAACATCTAGATTATCAAGAAGAATATGCAAGGATGATGAACTGGGTGAGAAGACCAGAAAGTCAAGTGAAAAACAAGTCAGGAATTGTATCGATGAAGCTTGTAAGACTTGTTCAGTTTGTTCGAATTTGGTATCCGATATTCCATGTGCAACGAAGAGATATGACAGAATGTGTTTTCTCTGAAGCTGACTTTTATTTTCTGAACGTAGACGACATTGAGTAATTGTATCATCTATTCAGGAATATGACTGTCAGAAAAGATAACATTTTAGTTGCCTTGGATGCTGTGAAGAGGTTCATGAGAAGGCAAGTCAACTATACGTATTGCTATGACTTTCAGCTTGGTATAGAGACGAATCAACAAAAAGTCAACATGATAAAACCTGACCTTAGATTGGAGAATCTAGATGATTACAGTTTGTTCACCATGCTTGACAAACCTGAACTTGGTGTGGTTTACAAGAACTCTGAGAACAAGAAAAGGTTCTTCAGACTTTCAGAAATCGCCAAGTTTTCAGATGGAACTTTGAGGATGATAAAGATGCAGTTGGAGAAAAGACTCAAAGACAACAAAGAGAAGCGGAAGCAAGGTGAAAAAGGTATGGAAAAGCGTCTTAGACTCAACACTGAAAGAATAGTTGATGCCCTTTATGATCGTTTCAACTTTCGGCGCGACATTAGAAATTTTGAGTCATTGCTCGGGATACGTCAGGGAAGACTAACACGTTGGGGCAGACCTGTTGTTCACAATTGATCTAAAAGGGGGAGATTGTTACTGTATTTGTTTAGATCAATGTATTTGACTTTTATGTTTGACTTTAATGCTTTGAGAGAACCTTTGTAGTGAGGTTTCTTTGTAATTGTATGAGAGAAAGTCTGTGGTATAAATAGTATGGTTTGAGAGAACCTTGTAACACTTCTGAATTGTACGCTTATCATCTGTGACTAAATAGACTTGTGACTTTCTCTCTCTACACTCTCTCTCTAAAATTTTGATTTGAATTGTTGTTTAATTGATATCAAAGCTTGAATTGGACATTTACAATGATGAATAATACATGAATGACACGTGAAGATGTGGAGACGTGACACACTCTCTTTTGTTCCCCGATTCACAACAGAATTACTTGATAGGTTCTTGATTCGTCTTGATGGGTGTTGGGTTACGGTGTTGAAGAAACGCAATGCCTTACGACGTTGAAAAGAGTGTTGAAGAATGTGATGTCGAGTTACATACGGTGTCGAGGTGTTGTACAGACTTGAACGTACATAAATATTCATAATGAATATAACACATATATAGCATTTCACATAAAAAACTGTTAAAACAACAAAAAAAATTATATCGAGATGGATGTCATATCGAAGAGCACGAAATTCTCATTTTTTTGATGTAATTTGTTTGATTAAAATATTAGTAATTTTTAAGATAATTTATTTTAAACTTTAATTGGGTAAAATTTTATAATTTAGAAAGAAAATAAAAAGTCAAATATGGTAGGCGTGAGATTAAATTATCTTTCATTTTTACCACTAAGCATCTTAAAATTAAAAATTATATTTAATATGAATTGTTGGATCAATAGAGATGGTGTGACTGATATTTGTCATTACGTGCACAATGAAAATTGAGTTTTCGTTTGAACATCACCCCCCCCTCTCTCTCTCTCTCTCTCTCTCTCTCTCTCTATATATATATATATATATATATATATATATATATATGGGTAGTTTCATTTGAAAACCACCTTAATTTTGAAAACCATAGAAACCGTCGATTTCATTGGTTAAGTACATGAAATTGTAAAATTTGATAACTTGTTTTATATAATTCTTTCTTGATTAATTTCATATATTTGTATTTTTTATGTAAAAATGAAAAAGTTTCATCAGAATGAGAAAATGCATGAAACAATTTCATTAGAATGAGAAAATAAATGAAACAATTTCATTTTTACATAAAAAACACAAATATATTAAACGATTTCATCAACAAAAGAATTATATGACACAATTTCATCAAAATTAAACAATTTAATGAACCAATTTCATTAACTTAACCAATGCAATCGATGGTTTCCACAGTTTGCAAAATTAGAGTAGTTTTCATTTGATCTCTCCCCTATGTATATATAGTGTATATTTTTTGCAACTTTTGTTTGAATTCTTAATTTTGTACGTATTGTTGGTTTACGGGTTTCTGTGTTCTAACACTAAGATCTAACAAGACTAACTTATTAAAAACAACGTACATGCGGTAACAAAAATTCATAAACAATTTTTTCCTCAATCCAAACACTATAAATAACTTATCTGTAATGACAAAATGAAATAAGCAGATAAGTTATTTAAATAAACAATCCCAAACAGAGGGTGTTTGAGATTGATTATTTAAAACAACTTATGCTTTTTTTTAAAGTGTTTATCAACTTATGTGGTGACAAAATTGAGTTTTATAAAAAGTGTTTGAATTAGTTTATTGTGATACCAAAACGTAATAAACTAATAAGTTGTTATTTGAAATGTTTGAGATTGCTTATGCATGTAAAATAACCAAAAAAGTCATAAGTTGTTTAAAATAAGTTGATAAATCAAAATAATTTAACTTATCAAAAACTCCTTATTAGTAATGTGGAAAAACTATAAACATTTTTTTTTCCAACCAAAATATTAAAGATAAGCTTGTTAGCGGTGAGGAAAAATAATAAAGAGTTTTTACACTTTTTGGTGCTATCTAATTTCCAACTCATCAATTTAAAAATTTATATAAAAGTATACAATGGTAGTTAGAGCATCTCCAACAGCTTTGCTAAAATAGAAAAATTGGGTTTTTGTTCTCTAAACCACTCCAACAGCTTTGCTATCTTGTTTGCTAAAATAGAGAAAACTTAAAATTTTTCTAAGTTTAGAGAATTCTCTAGAACTTGATGGTTGGAGAGAGAAATGGTTATTTTATTCAACCCCACCAATAAGATTCAATTTTTATCATTTTATATTAAGTTTTTTTTTAAAAAGTGTATTGGGATGATAAATTAGAGAATATTATAATAATATAAATTGTTTTAAAATTTCTAAAATAGCAAATCTGTTGGAGTTGAATGTAATACTTTTTAGAGATTTTCACTTTTAATTCTCTATTATAGCAAATAAGATAGCAATACTGTTGAAGATGCTCTAAGAATCTCATGTCAACATTAATAATTATTATATATTTATAAATAAATATCAAATATTTAATTTAACTACCAATAAAAATAAGGAAATTGTCATTTCATACAAACTTCATGGTAAGAACACATGTTGTTAAATAAAAACTCAAATAAGGTTAGGTCATAACAACTCACCACAATACACTCCAATTTTTGCTTACAAGAATGTTGTTGCAGATGCTCTTAAACTATATACTAGTAGATTACCCGCGCAATGCAGCGGGATCCATAAATGTAAACGACTAAATCTTTCATGGTTTTGTTAGAGAAAATTTTAACGATGATATGATTTACACTTAAGAATCGTTACTAAACAACTGTTTGATTCATTAACCATACCGGATGAACTTGGCAAGGGTCGTTAATCTTACCAAGTAAGCGTCATGACAAGGTTGGAGAGTCTTACATGGTAAGTCAGGTGATGACCCTTACCCGTAAATGCATACCAAAGTAAATTGTTGCCTACGGTATCGCTTTGAGGGACTACAAGCACTTACTGGTTAAGCATTTAGGTAAACAACCCATTAGCCTTTACATATTAATAAATCTCGGATAAATTAACAAAAAAATGTATAACCGTTTAGAAACCAATATAATCTAATTACTAATGTAAAATCCAAATAAAAATTAGCAAAATACAAAGATGAAAATGTCTCGACAAAGGTTAATTCTCAATACATTAGACTATACGTGAAAAAAAAAACATTAAAGTCTATCCACACAGCTTACCCTCCATGGTCTTTAACAAGTCCTAGAACCTTCATCTAAATTGTGTACCTGCTCATTTACCACATGCTACATAGCATGAGACAATCGCCACCAGGTAGATTGAAACATCCTTCCAATTTTTGGCTTCCACCAACAAAGTTACATGAAGTTCATATCCATGCTCTTAACCTGCATTGTAGCATCAATTTAGACTGTTATCCATAAAACCAAATGAAAATAATACCATATATGCATCAAGTTTTTAAGAGGACACATGTATCACCAGACCACCAATCGGTTACAAGCTAGATCAACCACAATGACACAAATACAGGGGACGCAAAAAGTAGCAAATATTCATATCTTAAAGTAAATTTTAAAACATTATACACTTAAAGAGTAGGGACATCAATATGCTGGACAACTTAAACAACCTGTCATTTGGTGCGGCCTCAATGGTACGATAACCATAATTGTTTTCTTAAGCATAAAATTAACCGGTAAGTACCATTATATTGTATTCATTTTCTATGAAGAGATAATAGATTTGAAGTTATGGAAAATTGCGACCCATAATCAGAGCTTGGTACTTTATAAGGAGATCAATCTCTGGACTTATTGATGCTACCTACTTCAAACGGACAAAAGTTATGAAGTTGCGAGTAAAGACTGAAAATTTCCATTTCATGTTGAAGAGTGATAACAAACTGCAACATGTACGTACATATTACAGTTTGGGATTAAAGATTACCTTCTGCATCCTCTTCATCTTTTTCACAAGTATTGATTCCTGCATATGTACCAAAAAGTAAAAATGACTAATTTTTAATATATCAAACAAAAATGAATGTTAAATAACTTAAAAATAAGAGTGCCAACATCAAGGCTCCCAAACAACTTCCTATCTATGAAGGAAAATGCAGAGAAAGAGATAGCATGGTTAAACAAACAAAACAACTTATTTTTCTAGTAAAAAGAGCAATCTCCATTATTACCCTTCTATTTTAAGACACCGCCTTTGTTGTCCCTTTGTTCCTGCTCAAGCAGTTTTCTTACAAATCCAACTATTTTATCATTCTCACCGACATCGTTCATTCTATTTTAAAACATACAGATAGGTTGGTATGTGACAAGGTGATTGCCCAAAAAAGTCGATCATGTAACATTGCTAGCATGTCAAATTTAACTTTCAGCTTAGCCTTTAACCGATCCTTTCAATAAATGGCAAATTATTTAATAAGGAAAAAGTCTAAAAAACTTGGTAGACTTTTATATTTTGATCTATTAAGTCCCAAGACATCTTTCAAATGAATTGTGGTGTTTAATTGTTTAACGATTACCATTAAGATGTTTTTTTATCTCAACGTTGAGACAAAAGAAACAAATACATCATCATGCAAATGAAACATGATAATCTAATCTATAGTAAGGCACTCAAATACTTGTTGGAATAACAATCAAACTATCGAAACAAGGAAGAGATTCCAACCTGATATAATCATGAATTTCCTCTACACTCGCCTTATTCTATATCAAATCCTCTGAGCTTGGCCGTAATAACATAAAGCAATAATCGGTAGACTTGTATGAACTTCTTTAAGCTTTGGTTCTTTCAACAACCGAATCGTCAAACCTTGAACATCTGTATAAAACCCAATCGAAAAACAGAATTGAAATCAAGAATCTAGTGTATAAACCTAAATGAAATCAAAAATGCAAATGGCCCATCAAGAACTATATATCTAACCTGAGGTTTCTTGTCATCAGGCCATGTGAGTGAAATTAACACTAAAGCAGTATGTAAACATCCAAATCCGCCACCTAGTATGCACGCCCTTGGCCCTATAACAAAGAAGAATTAATTGTTTTAATTATAATGATGATCGATAAACCTATATACAGAGGAAGTCTACAAACAAAGGCTTTATTTTCTGTAAACAAAAATATAGGCTTGTCTAACGACGCTTTAGTTCTTTGTGTTTAGTTTCAATCTTTTATCTCCGCTGACGGATATAAACAAAAGGAAACCAAAACACTTTCAAGCAGACACGAAAAGGATGACATTATGGCTATATATCAAACACATGACTGCAGCAAATTACATAATATCACATGTATAAGCGACAAACGGGAATTTACTTTAGCATAGTATTTAGAAGAATAACGATGGCAAGCATAATTAAGTAGTACCATCGTATATTGATGAAGTTGGTGAACTTTACAGTACTCTTTGACAACATGCCATCTTAAATTATACCAGCACTTAATAAGCAAATAGTTGGAAGAAAAAGAAACTATTAGCTACATCAATTAATGCCACAAAGTAAGTAAAAAGAAGGTTTGAAGGTATCATCAAGAAACATACATCAACATCAACCTGTTATGCTCAACACATGGGTTAGAAAAAGTAAAAAAGCACAAAACCGAGGACTCCGATTAAAAGGAAAAATGCTAAAAGCAATGCGTTTCCAGAACCCTGAAATGTTTCCAATTAAATCACCTGGAAACCCATTTTCGTAATTAATCCTTTCAGCTTTGTCATACTTGGTGACTGGCCAAAAAGATTTGCAGAGGTAGATATAGAATGTTACAAGTGCGATCATTATAAATGGAATGTTAGAAGTAGATATGAAATGTTAGAAGCTGCAATCTTTATAAATGGCAACAACAACAAAGAAACCCAGGAGTATGATTTGGGGGTAAGCAGTACAAGTAACAAAACCTATGACTTAATGGAAGAATTGAAACCCCCTACTCGTCACAAGATGAGAAACCTGCAATTGATGTTATAAAAGAAACACATAAAAGTGAGAATGCATACCCATTGAAGACACCATTCTCGAAGATAGTGATTATGTAGAAAGGTTAGAGATATAGAACGCCTGGAATGGAAACACCAAGTTTGAAATTTAAATTGTTGTCATGGGAGCCGGAATCGATTTCTTGGAAGCAGAAATCACCAGGAGCATAATTGCCTAGGAAACAGTGGGTTTACTAAAGATGGTGGTAAACATTGGGAGAAAAAACCATTGGAAAATTCTTTTTAGAGCTCTTACAAATTTGAAGAACAAAAAATCAATACCATATATAGATGAATGTATATTGATTCTACCATAGAACAGAAAATCGATTCTACCATGAAGAACAAAAAATCGATCCTAGAATGAATAACAAAAATCGATTCTACCATGAAAAAAAAATGATCCTAGAATGAATAACAAAAATCGATCCTACCATGATAAAAAAAAAAACGATTCTACCATCATAAACATAAAATGGATTCTACCATGAAGAACAAAAAAGCGATCCTACCAGAGATGAACAAAAAAAAATAATACCATGAGAGAGCAGAGATCGACGGGACGTGGGAAGAGATCGATGGAGACAACAGCGATTCTACCAGAGATGAACAAAAAAAACAATACCATGAGAGAGCAGAGATCGACGGGAAGTGGGAAGAGATCGATGGAGACAACAATCGCCGGAGGAGAAAGCGTGGTAATGGCGATGGCCCCGATAGAGAATGAATCGCCTGGTGTTTGGAGATGCATCTTGAGAGAATGAATCGTTTCTTGGGACGGTGAATGGGGCTGAAAAGTGACTTTAGGGATGGTGAAGGGAGAATGAACCGTTTCTTGTGTAAACGCATATTGAGTTTGTACATTGTGCATTTCAGTTTATCTCATGCACTAAAATATAGTACCACATGCTTTAAAAGTTGTCTTTTAAGACTTTAAGACATTAAGACTTTAAGATTTTTGGCAAATCTGGTTTATAAGATAGCATAGATTCATGAAACCGAACAAGAAGCTACAGACACTGAATTCGAACAATCAAACCCTGGTCCTGCCTTGCTACTATTAGGGTTCTGCCACCGAATTGACCCAGGCCGATGTTTAACCTCGCCACCAAGCTGTCAAGACGAGCCAGGGGGTTTTCCCACTCACCGCCGGTTGTCAGATTATTCTCTACCAAACTCCATGACCAATTTAAGCCTAACCCAGTTGCACTTCAAATGATCGATTACGCCTTTTCCCTTTCCAGGTCCCAGAAATCAGGTCCTTTTTCCCCTTTCCCCTGATTCTGCACTAATCCCATCAATTCGTTTTATTTATGTGTAATATATTCATGTTCTTACGTATGAGCATGTGTAGATGAATCATATGGTCAAGGTTTATTGGTGCTAGAACAGTGCGAATCCAATCAGAATGATGGTAATTCCAAGGGATTTGTTCTTCTTGCAATGTCAACCCTTTTGTCTGAAAGGTTTGATTTTCTGGTTTTTGATTGGTATTCCCACAATCAATTGTCTGAATCTAAGCTTATCAAGTAAGTAATCCATATAATTTTGTTGTTGTTTTCAATTCACAGAGGAAATTTTGTTGGAGCTATTGAGAAATTGAATACCATCAAGGACTTAAAAGTTTCTTCTTTCCCACTTAGAGGTAACAGAGTGGAAAGAAACTAATATTGAATTCATTTAATCTATTTAAGTTTCATCAAGTGTTGTAGTTTACTCACTTTACTGTTATTTCTATGAAATGGTTTAGTGGCAACCGCCGAGGCTCTTGCAGGACTCCATTTAGAATCAGGAGAGGTAAGCACTAAGCACAGCCCATTTGTGTTTTAATCTTTCTTCCAAAATCAAATACAGAAGTTCATTTCAGTGCATATTTATCTGGCCATGGTTGTCCTTATATAGGATGATACTTCCTCAGTGATAGCAGATGTTTGCTTGAATGATTTAGATGCTAATAAACTGGAACTTGGGTATGGCTTTGGATCGTTGGATGCTCGTGCTAGAGCATTGAAAGGGCTGATTGAGCTTGTCTTGGGCAATCGAGATTCATGTATGTACTTTAGACATGTCTATCCATCCAAAATTTCATTTCTACGCTATAGCAAATTAGTTGATAGGCTAGCTGTTGGCTGATAATCTAGTCATGTTTGGTAAAACTAGTTGAAAAGCTAGATGACTGTGTAAGATAACCTAAAAGGACATTTGATAAATTACTCAATTCTAGCATATAAGGGGCATAATTGGAAGGAAGTGGAAAAAGCCTCCGAAGTCTGAAGCTTTTTTTATTTTTATTTTTTTTGGGAAGGGTGTCCTAGGCTATGCCTAGACTAATCCCTTGGCAAATTATGACTGTAAGACATCAGCCCTGATTAGTGACCACAATTGTTGTGTACGTCTGGATTCGAACCCTTAGCAGATGGGATATTCCACCACATCACCAGGGCCTTAACCAGTACGCCACAACCCTTGTGGTTAAGTCAGAAGCTTATTAAAATGCTATTTGAAGTAGCTTTTTAGAAAGCTAGCTTTTAAGCTAGTTTATGGCTAACCAAAGGGTCATTTGCCCAACGGTACCCGGTACTGTTAGAGCCCAACGTCCCATGAGGTCAAAGGTTCAAACCTCGTCAACGGTGAGAAGTGTGCACGAGTATTTCTCGTATATTATGTACTTAATAAACTAGTTTATGGCTTACCAAACAGGGTTTTTTCAATAAGCTCAAAGAATAAGTTAACTTATAGTTGCCAAACATGGCTTTAACTGTTGCATTTCCTTGTTTATAAGATAATTTGATGGTATATATGTTGTCTGTGCAGCTCAATCTTGTTTTAAAGGAGTTGAAGATAACTTAGGCGTTGGTAAATTCTTGCAACTCATGTCATATGGGAGAATGTTGTTATAGAAGGATATTAATTTTTGTATTTAGGGAACGATGCTTTGTCATATGCTGAATTCCTTCATGCAACACGGGATTTTGCAACTGCAAAACAGCTATATCAGAATGTAATCCAACGCATACCAGAAAATAAAGATTTTAGTGATCTGTATAACTTGGCTGCTGGTAACATGGCATGGGAGGACATTCTTTTGGCAGCCACTTGTGCTTTAGGACAGCTTGAGTCACACATGGGGTAATATACGTATTACTAACTTACTATACAATACTACTTAATTTGAGCTTATTGAAAAAGTCCTATTTGATTAGCCATAAAGCTAACTTTTTGAAAAGCTACTTTAGGTAGCATTTCAATAAGCTCTGAGGGATTTTCCCCCAAAAAAATTCTGCAATTATGCCCGTTATATTTTTCCAATTACCTTTTCAATATGTCCTTTTAGGTCATTTTACATTGTCATCTAGCTTATCAACTAGTTTTACCGAACATGACTAGTTTATCAACAACAACTATCAGCTAGTTTGCCAAACATAGCCTTACTAGAAACTATGGTTACATTATATAAGCTGCATTTTGTGCTTCAGGAACTTTAGTGATGCAGAAGAGATTCTCACTAGGGCACTAACAATGACTGAAGAACGTTTTGGTTGGTATTCATACCCTTTATTGATTTATGGTAACGTACTTCTTGTGTCCACTGTGATTCTTATGTATGGTTTCGGTGCCTAATTGCGTATGTTGTAGGCCCTCAGCATCCAAAGATTGGAATTATATTAACTTGCATAGCTCTCATGTTTCGGCACAAAGCAACAGTGGAGCGTTCTAGTTCCCTTATGGTCCAAGAGGTTAGACATAGTACATACCGGATATGTGTTCGTTCAAGCTTTCTTCTATTGTTTCAATTCCCTTATGGTACAAGATTTCTTTTTCCTTGAAATGGCAAATCAACTCATACACTGGTGTTCTGAAGAGATTCAAACTCACAACTTAGGGGTTTTAGAGCTCGCTTGGTACCATTTGGCCAAAAGACCTTAAGGACTTTTTTTCTCGACTTGGTGGTTGCTCAGCTAGTTCATCAGGCCTTGGGTTTGCTCCCCACCCATTTGTCACCGGTTCGAGATCCCTCAAGCCTGAGGCCACTTTAGTTTTTTTTGCTTGTTATCTTTCAAGTCCCCATGGGATTAGCCAAAGTGCGCGCAAGCGGGCCCGAACACCCATGGTTATCAAAAAAGGACCTTTTTTTTCTTGACTTGGAGCTATGGGAGGATTTTGTTTTTGAACTTTGCTTGAATGATCGAACCAAATGCTGCTACAAGTCACGTTTTTTGTGTATTTTAGCGTCGATTCTTGAGTTAATATGCATCATATTTGGACTTTCAGTGTATGCCCGTTCATTTTAGTTACTTAGGTTATTTTGATGATACTTCCAATGTACATCTGCAGGGACTCTATAGAAGGGCATTGGAATTGCTAAAAGCACCTCAATTGGAAACTGAAGGTAGAGTTGAGAAATATTCGTGTTTATAGATCCATTCGTTTAACACAGCCCTTCTATGACAACTTGTTCTATTTTTAAGTATATGGCATTTATATACGACAAAACTCACACATTCCTTACTTTTGGTGAGGCTTGAACAGTTCAACCCTTGACCTCCAAGGAGGTTGAGATTTACTGGTATCTCGGATACCGCTGAGCCATTGAGCCTTTAGTTCTATGACAACGTTCATGGGGCCTAGTAAGAAAATATTTTCATGGAAAAGCGATCATAATTTTTTCATCCATACATGTTTAGAAAAGAGTTGCAACAGTTTCATTTTTTTGCCAAGTTGGCATGGATTGCAACATCTTCATTTTGTTTCAAAATTTCAAGTTTAATTACCTATGTCTCCTATACTAATAATTAAAGTTCATATATTATTCATTTTGGTCGACATTATTTCTTGTATTTTAATTTGCAAGGGGAGGCCATTTAGCTAACAATAAATAGATTTTTGCTTCATTTGTCCCAAAACAAATGTCCACAATAAAAAAACACACTTCAAGACGTTTGTAATTATTACACATTTTAATCAACTGAATGACAATTTTACCCTTAATGATAGAGGCAAGCCTTCTCTCTCTCCATCTCCTTAACTCTTAAATATTTGTGCATTATTGTTAAGGTTACTATTGGAAATTTAGTAGATTATAACTGGGACAAACTTAAATAAAAATCAGACACTTACGGGATGTTTACTCGAGCACTCACCCGGTAAGTACTTACTGATGAAAGTTAACACTTCTATTTACCTTACCGGGTAAGATCTAGTCCATCAAAACGGCATCGTATGCAACAATTTATCCCGTAAGCGCTATCACCTTCACTTACCGGGTAAGGCTCTCAGTCTTTGCCATGTATATCGGCACTTACCGGGTAAGCGTTTGGTAAACGGCCCCTTATTCTGGGTCGGAGGGAGTAATTAGTATATTTATAGGGTCAAATGTTGTATTTCTCTTGGGGCGGAAGGAGTAACTTTTGATCTTTATCACTCTTTGGCCAAAGAAATGGGACTTAAAACTTTTTCTCGTTCTGAAACCAGGTTGATAACTTTTTACCTTTTGATGTTGCAGGTGAACAAGCTAAAGTGTATAGAAAGGATATAGTTGCGCTTGCAAGAGGTATGCTTAGCTTCTATATGCAGTTGTGTCTATTATAAGTAATTACATTCATCTAAGCGACGAAATATAACTGTTTCTCCAAAAGAAAGGTTTAAGGGATGTGTGCCCAGATTCTAGTTTCTAAACACAATTAAACAAACAAAAACACAAACAAGAATCAATTACCTGTTTGATTTCACTTTCAAATTCAAGATTACAAACTTTCTCTCTCTAACGTATTCTCTCTCAACTATACAACTTCTTCCAATCTTACAACTGAATACCACACTTACAAAACAGAAAAACAAAGCTATTTATACCTACAACTAAAACAAGTAAAGAAAAATACAAATACAATACTTTGACTTTTATTACAAAAGACTTTGACTTTGATGAGATTTGACTTTGATGAGATTTGACTTTCTCAGCTTTGACTTCTGTCTTCTTGATCTTGTATCCAACATATTTATGCTCTAACAAGGGATGTTGTTGGTGGATCATTTCCTAAGCAGTTATCGCAGCCCTAAACTGGAATCGCATGATTGTAATTTGCTATAGAGGTTATTGTGGTGGTAAAGCAATATATATATATATATATAGTCGGGTTCAAACGAGAACAATACCTATTTAAAAGAACACGAGAACTAACAAAATCATTAGTGATTTTACATTAACACGCGAAAAAAAGACTTTGGGCTTCAGGTCCGAGTGGCTTTTTTGTGCGTTAATGTAAAATCACTAATGATTTTCTTAGTTCTTGTGTTCTTTTAAATGGTTACTGTTTTCGTTTGATCCTCCCTCTATATATATGTGTGTATATATATATATATATATATATATATATATATATATATAGAGAGAGAGAGAGAGAGAGAGAGAGAGAGAGAGAGGATCAAATGAGAATGTAGTCAATTTGCGAGAAGTCGAGAAGTTTCAAGTTCGCATGTGATTACGTACTAAAATCACATGTGATACAACATGTCCAAAAGGACGCTAGCGACTTGGTCAACGCGGGAAAGGTCGCCAGCTCTATGGCCGGTTGTGTCTATGGCCGGTCAACACAACATGTTTGTATCACATGTGATTACGTGTTTTGTATCCCATGTGATCTTGGAACTTCTTGCCTTCTTGCAAATTGACACATTCTCATTTGATCCTCTCTCTCTCTCTCTCTCTCTCTCTCTCTATATATATATATATATATATATATATATATATATATATATATATATATATATATATATATATGGAGGTTCAAATGAAAACGGTATCATTTTACAAAAATGGGACAACACCCGAAACAGGCAACCATCACATCTGATGAAACTGGATGGGGACAAAATAGTGCAGGGGCAACTTGGTCCTCGACCTAGGTCATGGAAAAGGTCTCCTTGTCCATCATGTGTGTATCACCAGTTTGTCATATGTGATTTTTCGCGTTCTTGTAAACTGGTATTGTCATCCCTAAATATATATATATATGTGTGTGTGTGTATATATATATATATAACCGTAGGTTCATTTGAGAAATGATAAATGTATAAGAAATAGAGAAATGATCCTAGCCTTTTATCTGGTCAACATTTGCGGCTTTGACCGTGAAGCACCGGAAAATTCCTTGTATGGTCTGTAGAAGATAGAGGGGTAGTTTCGTAAAATACGCGAGACGAGTTTGTATGATTCACATATGAATTATATGTTCATATATGAACCAATGTAATTCACATATGAACTCTTTTAACTGATTCATATATGAACCTTTGTGATTCATATATGAACGTATTCATATATGAACTATACGTTCATATGAGAATCAGTTAATTAGTTCATATGTGAATGTGTTAATTAGTTCATATGTGAATGTGTTAATTAGTTCAACCGATTCACATATAAACCTACAGTTAATTAGTTTATATGTGAATCAATTAATTAGTTCATATATGAATGACAAGACTTCATATATGAATCAGTTAAAGAGTTAAAAGAGTTCATATGTGAATTACACTAGTTCACATATGAACATATAGTTCATATGTGAATCATACAGGTTCATATATGAAATCGTCCTGTGTATTTGTAAAATTACGAAATTGTCCTATTTTTGGAATAGATGCAACTTTTGACCGGTCAAAGCCGCAATTGTTGACCCGTCAAAGACGCAATATTTGACCAGTCAAATCCGATCTTGACCGAATGAAAGACTAAGATTACTTCTCTATTTCTCATACATTTACCATTTCTCAAATGAACCTCTCCCTATATATATATATATATATATATATATATATATATATAGGGTTGGGTTATTGTTAACCCAATTTATTGTACTAACCTTATTAACCCAAATAATAACCATTGGTCTTAAAATTAACGGTGGAGATTAATCAGACCTAAAAAAAATAATTATAAAATAGTAAATTGTGTAATTAATATATTGAACATATGTGTTTGGGGGTATTTGGGGAAAACCCATTTCTTTAACAATTTGTAACCTCCGCAAAATCAGGGGTGTAAATGAGACGAGACAACTCGCGAGCTATTCGAGATCAACTCGGTCAACACTCGAATAAGCTCGAACTCGAACTCGGGCTCGACTCAATATACTAACGAGTCGAGTTGAGCGACCTGATACTCGACTTGATAAGCTCGTGAGATACTCGATAAGCAAAATAATAATAATAATTAGTAATATTATTTTAATTTAATTGTTGATAATAATAATAATAATATAAACTCAAGTTTTTTGATTTATTTTTGGAAAATGATGGTGTAAAAGACATAGGTCAACTCTTGATGGTGTGTCTAATCCATCCCACATTGGCGAGATATAGAACCCAATGCTTTGAACTCCACTATATACCCTTGTTTTACATCTTTTGTCTTTGTTAAATGGCTTGAGCCTAAGGGATTAAGCCTATGTAGGGGGTGTAAATGAGATGAGACAACTCGCGAGCTACTCGAGATCGACTCACTTGAGATCGATTCGGTCAAAACTCGGTCAACACTCGACTCGAATAGGCTCGACTATATACTAACGAGTCGAGTCGAGTATAATGATACTCGAGCTTGACTCGCATCATTTACATCCCTACGCATAATACTCACCCTAAAGACGAAACCGACAATGCTTCTTCATGTATGTGAATGACACATGATTGGCATCATAGTTGTTCATGCTGATGAACCCATTCATGTGAAAGGGCACATTAGTGGTTTCATAATTGTTTATGTTTGGTAAATTGAGCATTATTGACCCAATTTCTTAAAACCCCAATGTTTGCATAGCCGATGTATGAACTGATTAAACCATCCAACAAGTTTAACCTCTTTTAATTATTGTTCATGTGTCTTCATCTCCCACCACTAATGCCATTTCATATATGTTCATGACACATTTTTGGGTTCATAGTTGTTCATGTGTTGGTACATTTAGAATGAACTAATAAGAACATATAGAGAAGTCCACGCCCACTTGAAAAGAACCAAGGAATCACAGCGAGAACACCTGATTGCCTCATAGAAGAACACCATAAAAAATGAATGATGAAGATGTTTTAAAATTAATACTATGGCTAAAGTCAAGGTTCATAAATCATTTGTAACTCCTCATTAAGTAAAGGTTACAAATATCTAAATAAAAAATTCCAATCCTACCCCCATTTATTTATTACACATTACACATGGATTACAAACCAAAATTCAAGATGAATTCCTATTGGTAAGAGATGGTTAGTAAAGTTAATACAAAATGTATGGTTAACAAAATAACTTCCCCTCTCTCTCTCTCTCTCTATATATATATATATATATATATATATATGCCATACTTGATATATGTAATAATTAGCTAATGTAATGTTCAATAAAAGCACAAGGTTTTAAGTTTCAACATCAAGACAAGGTTTTCCATGATAAACTCTCAAAATTTAATCCCTGATGCCACATGCCATCACAAATCTCAAACAACATGAACCTAAAAGTCTAAAAGGCTTGGAACATATTTCCTCTGGTCTTCGTTCTTCTTACCTTCCTGCTCACACTTTTGCACAAGCCGGGGTTGTTCACGGAAAACATCTGCTCTACTCTTTGGGGTGGATGACAGGTCTGTGTACAACTCACCCTAAGACCATACTTTCAAGTGGGATATATCGAGTATTTCGTTTGGTTTGCTTTGGTTTATACTGATAAGTGTGAAACTGATTATTGGGGGAAACTAACATCTTGGTTGTTTGTGAAGGTGGGTATGCCGAAACCCTATGTGTTCAACAGAACCGGAAGGCTGCAGGGGAGCAGATGAAGAGATGGGCAGAGGCGGCATGGCAAAATCGAAAACTCTCACTAGCAGAAGCATTAGATGTATCCTCCGAGCCTTCTTCCAAGATCTCCATCATAGATGCTCGAATCAGCAGGGTCATGTAGAGTATTTGATACGAGGTTATCAACCTTTTCAAAATTCAAGCTTACCTGCTTTTCACTCTTTCACACACTTTTCAAAAGCTGGGGGTCTTCACGGGACAAATCGCTCTACTATTTGAGATAGATGCAACCTGCATACATCTTACCCTCTCGAGACCCCACCTCTAGGTGGGAAATACCAATATCAGGCGTTTGGCTTGGTTTGGTTTGGTTTAGAATCTTGTATAACATGTTTGATCTTCGCATATCACGTGTACTAGAGGGATTCCTGTACATCTGTATTTTATGGCTAGATGTGTGTTCGTTTTCAGTTTGACCACCAAATTAAAATAAGTCGATGATTCATCAAATTTGGTTCATATAAATGTATGATCGACCAAATCACTAAAATCCCTTGAAACTTCTAGTGTATGTTTGAGGCCAGAGACTTTATTTGGAGTTTCTATCTAGGAAATTGAAGATATATTAGAGTTTCATTGTAACTCTTTCAATTTTGGACTTGATTTGATAAAGAATTTAGTCAAAATTCTCTCTTTTTTGGCATTGATTGAGTGGCCGTCAACCATGACATGCTGGTGGGTGGTGGTGTTACGACTCCGGCTACGGCGCTCTATGTTTAAGGTGGTTGCAATCCAAGGATTTGGAATTTAAGGGATTTGAAATCCAAGGATTTTGTTGAAATCCCGTGAATGATGGATTTGGAAATCCAAGTGGTGAGGCTGGTATTTGAAAAGCGCGGCTCTCTAATTTCAGTATTAATATGACAAGAGGGAGGGGGGGCCATGGCAAAAGAGCTATCATGAACATGTAAACATATAAATTGGGTGTGTAAACAAATAACATGTATAAGCTTGTTGTCAATGTATATCATTTCTTGTAGTAGGGAATCATGTAATAGTTATGCGTACCATATATACACTAAACATGCACACATAAAACTTAAACATGAACAATCAAGATCTCAGTATTTGAACCCACATGCAAGGAGTGTTGACTTGCTACTTGTAAAACATTTAAGCTTGTTGGTGCTATATCTTGACTAGACCTGGCAAAAAATGATCCGACACGCTAACCCGACACGAACTCGCCACGAAATAAACGGGTTTGGGTAATACATTTCAACCCGTTTAAGTAAACGGGTTGACACGACCCGACACGAAAATTAAACGGGTAAGGTCAGGGTAAAAAATTTCAACTCGAAAATGACCCGAATAACCCGTATATATGTATATATATATATTATAAGTTTTTTTAATGTTTTAGATTTGGTTAGAACTTTTAAGTTTGAACTATAAAATTTGGATTTATAATGCTTTTATTTGAATTTTGGATTTGTACCTTTTGTGAATTTTCGATTTTTAATTTTTAGTTTTATAAATGTTAAACGGGTTAGGCGGGTCGGGTTATGGTTGAGATTTTGTGACCCGTTTATTAAACGGGTCGGGTTAGGGTTAGACACTCTCAACCCGTTTAACTTTGAACCCGACACGAAACCGACACGACACGACACGTTTACCATATACTATCTTTACGGTGCATATACCATCTATCATACATCAATCACGATTTTCTGTCATGTATCTACCGACGTCCTTATACTTAGCTCCACACGACATAGCCAAACATACTTCTCATGCGCACCATTTTATCATGAAAACTATATATATATATATATATATATATATATATATATATATATATAAAATACAATAGCATGGTTGAGTTTTATAAACATAAACACATAGTATCCTCATTTAGTTATTCATCAAAATTATATTTGAAAATCGTATATAAGAAGTGTCTATCCCAGTTTGGTAAAAATCTCATGAGAACTTGCATTGTTTTGTGTAGGGTTACTCAACTCTTGCTTGCTTACAACTTACACATACCTCATATACGTGTATCTAAGTACTTATTGATGAAACATTTGCATTATTTAGACTTAGGGTCTGTTTGGTAGTTGCTGAATGGTTAAGTGGTCAGAATGTTTATGAGGCTCTGCATGATATAGTGCAGAGTGAAATATGGTTGTTTGATAACTATTCTGAATGGACAGTCTAAATGACAACAAATTACCATTTTAACCCTCTGTATGGTTTAGCTCTGAATGAAATATATTTTTTTGCTAAATAATATCTGAATAAAACAATTGTTTTGCAAATATAACTACATACTCAATATTACTCGTTCAGAACATTTCATATTAATCCAAACAATGTTAATATATAAGAAAGTTCATTTAAAACAGAGAAGCTGCAAACACGATATCTCTCTTAATCTTTGAAACTTCATCTTCAAATTTGGCTTCCAGTTCAACTTCCCTAATGGGTTTTCGAGCTAGTATCAATCAGCTTCATCCGGTACACAGAATCATATAAACAAAATATTATGTGTCATCGATCTTAACAGTAAGAAACGAAACCTTTCATAAGGTTATAAACAAAATTCGAAAACCTTTCTGATCATAAACAAAAATCGAAAACCTTTATGATCATAAACAGAAATCGAAAACCTTTCTAATCATAAACAAAAATCGAAATCCTTTCAGATTGAAAGCCTTTCTGATCATAAACAGAAATTGACGATGGAGAAACACAAATTGAAATCGATGGAGAGTAGAGATACCTGAGAGATCGACGGAAGGAATTGGTAGACAACAACCGATCGTGGAGGAGATCGACGTGAGGGGAGGTCGATGTGGGAGGCGATAGCATGGGAGGCTGTCGACCTTGAAGGGAAAACGTGGAAAAATAGGCTTCTGAACCATTTTGCTTTGACCCAGATACAAAATCGTTCAGAGCATTTTGTCATTTTGATATCATTGAGAGGCTTAGGTTTTTTTTTTCCAAACAAGACTTAAGACCTGTTTGTTTACCTCTTAATATTTATATTAAGAGACAACCTTTGAATCGCTAAGAGGTGAATCTTGTTTGTCAAATAAAAGACTTGTCTCTTAATGGTTCTAAAACCCTCTTAATGATTTTGTATTTTCGGTCTCCCTTAACCATTAAGCGCCATAATTTCATTATGGACAATTACCAAACAACCATATTTCATTTTGCACTATATCATAAAAGTCTCTTAATCATTCTGCACCAAACCATTCAACAACTCACAACTGCCAAACAGCCTCTTACCTCTGCACGATTTAGAGGTTGCCTCTTAGTGACACTATTAAGATGTAAACAAATACCCCCTTAGCATTTTATATTGATCGAATTCATGCATGGTCAACCTTAGGTCAATGAGCTTGTGCTCTAACTTGCTCTAACTCAAGGTGACCTTGAAACTAGAGTTGAGCTTGCTTTTGGTCATTCTTTTCACTTGTGTGACCTCCTAAGATCCTCCCTAGACTCTTGTTCATCACACAATGATCAATCATCAAATCATTACACACACACAACATTAAATTTAACCCATTTAACATCATTTTCATTTGTCTTTTCTTGCATTTGGGTCACTAAAGTATCTCGTTAACCTTTAACATGCTTAATTTACATTTACATTACCCAAAGATGCATCAATTCGTCCATATTACACAGACCATGCCAATAACACTAAAAATGACCATTTCATGTTCAAATTGCAGTCTTAAGGCTTCACATTTGTTCTATTTCAACTCTACATCATGTTGAAATTTTGTTATTAGCAAAATACTCATAATTTAAGAAAAGCCTTTTTATTAATAAAGATTACAACTTTATTAATAAAGACAAAGACTTTATTAATGGAGATCGTTAAATAAAAATTGCTTATTAGTTAGATGAAGTCCCAAACCCAATAAGCCAATTGATTATATCCTTCACGATAGAATCGTTTTAAGATTGGAGTAGAAGACAGAGTGTTCACTCAATGAACGAAAAATAATACGCAACAGAAAATATAAAACCAACCTGAAATAGACGACAATTATAAAGAAAAATTGCACGAAGTAGTTTCCTGTTCTTAAAGGTTTTGGCGAAACTCTTGAACGCTGTGAGCCTGACAATCGCTTAACCCCAGGATTTGATGCCTAATCGTTAAACACTAACATCGATAGTGTTCAATCTTTTAGTGCAAAGTTGAGACATAAAATGCAGTACAGAATCGCAGAAGCAGAGAGATCGAGAGAGAGAGAGCAGAATAGTTTTTTTTTTTTAGTGTGTATTCAATAGTGGAGGAAGCCTTAATTTATAGTAGGAGAGATCAGATAACAACCTGATCACTCCCTACGACTTTCTCCCCAAGTTTCGAAATTAAGGATGGAGTTGGAGACCAAGTCTCCAACAAGTGCAAAGTGCGCCTCCTCACGCCACTCCGCAAATTTCGCGTCCGCGTCCTCGGCCTCAGCCTCGCGTGCGCGTGCGTTGCACTTCTTTGAGACCCCCACCATAAGCCCATCATTTTACTCAAACCCCAATTGGGAAAATAAGCTTATAAACTAGAGTTTCTTTTGTATCTCTACCAATGTGGGATGGAAAATTTCCAACCTCACACTCAATTTCCAACAATCCCCCGCAAGGTTGGAAAGTTTTCTAACTTTCAAGAAAAATGTTGTCCAGTAGTGTCACTGAGATTAAACCCTGTTTGATGTGAATATGAAAGAAGAAATCAATTCAAAAGTATCCTTAGGAATTTAAACTTTGAATCTTGTGATTACTTCGGCTTATTCACACACATCATCTTTTGTCTTTGCATTCGCACTGAGCTCGAATATGGCCATGCGCTAAAATCCTGTTTCATGACCTTTTAGAAGAGAAACCATAACTCTCCATTTGAGGCGACACCACCTCTCAGTCATATAGGCAAAATTCTATAACATCTTCGTTGCTAAGATGAATGTAAATTTTGTTGAGAAATTGATCTCATCCTTGTTCTCGACAACGACGTACTATCATGTACCTTACACGGATTTATCAGTTGATAGTGACTTCTATCGGTCAAGTGACTTGTTATTACCCATTAAACTTGATAGATAGGAGCACTAAATATAAGTTAGGTTCCCATCACTAACTGATTCTACGTGGTTTCAGACCCATGTCTCTGGTAGTTGATCCTACTAATTCTCTTATTAGAGGTTTAATCAAAGGATCTGCCATGTTTCCACACGACTTGACATACACATTACTAATGGTACCATTTTCGATCATTTCTCACATATAATTATGTCGAAGACCTATATGTAGCGACTTCCCATTATACACAACATTGTTCACTTTTGACAGTGTGGCCTCACTGTCACAATACATGGGAATCGAGGGAGTTGGTCGAGGCCACAAATTGATATCTGTCAATGGATCTCTAATCCATTCAGCCTCTTTGCCTGCAGCTGCTAAGACAATGAATTCGGCTTCCATTGTCGAAAGGGCGATACAAGTTTGTTTCTTGCTTGCCCAGGAACCCCCCCCCCCAGATAGAGTATAAATCCACCCACTTGTGGATTTAGAACCACCTAAGTGATCTATCCAACTGGCATCAGAATATCCCTCCAATATTCCTGGATGTGTAGAGTATGTCAATTCTAGATTACTGGTTCTTTTCAAGTAACCTAATACTCTACTGATTACCTTCCAGTGATATGTACCCGAATTGCTTGTATATTGACTCAATTTACTCACAGCAAAAGCAATATTCGGTCTAGTGCAATGCATTGCATATCATGCATCCTATTGCACTGGCATATTTTAGTTGAGCCACTGCTCTTCTAGAGTTTTTATCAAGTTTCACACTTGAATCAAAAGGTGTGTTAAACTCCTTTATATTCAAATGTTGAAACTTTGTCAATATCTTCTCTATATAGTGTGATTGACTTAGAGAGATTTGCGATCCTAGCCTCTTTATTTTTATTCCAAGAATAGTGTCTGCTTCTCCAAGATCTTTCATCTTAAAGATCGAGGATAGGTAGTTATTTGTTTAAAGAATACACTCAAGGTTAGTGCCGATGATTAACATATCATCTACATAAAGACAGATTACTACAGTGGATTCTTTTGTGCATTTTGAGTAAATGCACCGATTAACCCCGTTATGCCTGAACCCGAAGGAAGTGATAGTCGTATCAAATCTTTCATGCCACTGTTTAGGCTCTTGTTTCAACCCATACAGATATTTAACAAGTCTACATACTTTGTTCTCTTGTCCGGGTATCATAAACCCTTCAGGTTGCTCTATATAAACTTCTTTGTTTAGATAACCATTCAAAAAGGCTGTCTTCACATCCATTTGATGAATGTAGAGTCCTTTTATGGCTGAGATTGCTATAAGAGTTCGAATAGAACTAATTCTAGCAACTAGAGCATAGGTGTCGAAGTAATAGACTCCCTATTTCTGTTTATATCCTTTAGCCACTAATCTTGCCTTAAATGCTGATATTGATTCATCTGGATGTAGCTTCCTTTTGAATACCCATTTAGAACCTATGGGTTTCACTCTCTTGGGTAAATCAGCTAATTCACAAGTTCCATTCCCTATAATAGAGTCCATTTCATCATTTATTGCCTCCTTCCACAGTGTAGCGTCCCTTGAAGACATGGCCTCTTTAAAAGTCTTAGGATCATATTCGATGTTAATCGATAAAATTACTTCTCTAGTCACTTTCTTTTGTGTTCCTTCTACTAGGTATGAGAAGAAATCATCTCCTAGACTTTTCTCTTTTCTTACTCTAGTACTTCTACGTTGTAACGCCCTGATTTCTATAATCGGTACCGTTACTTTCTTTAACCTTTGATACTACCAAGGCTTGCATGTGAACTAAATTGAACTTTATTTCTTTTAAATGTAACTATTACATCAGAGTTAAAACATCAACGGAAACGTACTTCATACCTTATAATACAACAAACTTTGTTGTTGACTAGAATAGTACTACTTCATGCTATTTCTCTTTACTCCTTACCTGAGATACATACACGAAGTATATAAGCTTTAAGCTTAGTAAGTAGTCATGGTTTCATGAATAAACAACTTTCATAATGCTTGAAAAATACTTGTCATGCTCATGCATAAAACATTCTTTTGAGATCTCACTTCTCACATGTAAGTATGCCATACTTCTTTGAGGTTCAATAACCCCGGGGTCCATAAAAGGCTGCCCCATAAGGTCCGTTTGCAAGATGTCCCTTCATTATATATCCCGTACGTTGGATATTATGGTCATACATAACATGTATAAAACTTCATGCCTTGAATGCATAAATGCATATGCTTGTGTCATAACATGCCATCATATGTTTTGATCATAAAAATGTATCATAATCTCATGTACAACAATCATATCAAAATATCTTATCAAAACTTTCATAGTGCATAAAATAGTTTCATATAGCATGTATGTATCTCAGTAAATCACATGACGTACTTACATTGATTTGTAGTATTTTGAGAGAGAGAGAGAGAGAGAGAGAAATTTGATATGAATTCAAATGCTTAGCTTCTACCTCTATTTATAGCTAAACATAAGGCATCAACTACTTGTTCTTCTTGCTTTCAAGGTTGCAATCTTATAAGAACTCGACACCTCGTGCTTATAGCATAAGAAAATCTTGACACCTCGTGCTTTGGTTAGACAAGATTGACACCTCGTGCTTATGGGATAAGGTCGACACCTCGTGCTTATGGGATAAGGTCGATACCTCGTGCTTATAGGGTAAGATCGAGACCTCGTGCTTATGGGATAAGATCGACAGCTCATGATTATGGGATAAGATCGATACCTCGTACTTATGGGATAAGATCGACACCTCGTGCTTATGGGATAAGATCGACACCTCGTGCTTATAGGGTAATATCGACACCTCGTCCTTATGGGATAAGATCGACACCTCGTGCTTATGGGATAAGATCGACACCTCGTGCTTATGGAATAAGATCGACACCTCGTGCTTATATGATAAGATCGACACCTCGTGCTTCTAGCTTGCCTTGTCATCTAAGTAGCTTTGATTTCTCATGCTTTGCTTTGTAAGTATCTTGTAAGCCACTTGTCATTGAGTATATGATTATTTAATAGATGCTACAGCTGTTGGAAACTTTTTGTCTACTTAATTAAATCATAACTCTTGTATTTAAGGCTTAAGATGTTGAAATTTGATTAATATGGAAGTAGGGTGTTACATACGTGGTTCGTCAACCTTCCTTAAGGTTTTCGAACTATCACAAGATGAACTAGGAAGATTTGAAGCCAATTTTCTTTCTGAGTTTTCAGCATCTTTTGAAAACTTGTCTTCAAAGAATTCCACATCCCTGGATTCTACTATTACTCCTGATTCTTTATCTAGTAACCTATAAGCCTTGCTATTTTTAACATATCCCACAAACATTCTTTTAATGGCACGGGAACCCAGTTTAGATCTTTTCAGATCAGGAGTTCGATAGTAGGCAACACAACCCCATACTCTAAAATAGTTCAGATTGGGTTTACTTCCCTTCCATAGCTCGTATGGGCTAGTTGTGATCACACGACTAGTGATCTGATTATGAATATGGCAAGTATTCAATAATGATTCTCCCCACAGATTGTTTGGTAGACCCGATTGGTTCAACATACAGTTGAACATTTCAACAAGGGTTCTATAACAACCTAAAATTGGGGAAAATTTAAAACTTGAAATTTTGGCAATATAACGGCTGTAAACCGAACAAAACCTGGTTAAGCATAAACCTGCCAAAATGATTCCAAGGTATCGTCCCAAACGGGGAATATCGTATAGCCTTTACAATTAAATAAATGAAGAATAATATACGACAACCTAATAATCTAAACTATTCCAATAGATTACGGTCGGGTGTCGATATTCTCCCAAAATGGTTAACCACCAAAAGCATAAACCGATCTCTAGACCTCCAAAAATGACCGCTCTCGATCACACGATCGACCACTCATTCCCGATGATTCCCGCCACTAGGACGCCCTGTCATCCAAGACAACCAAATAAACCGGTGTTAGACTTAAGTCTAGTGAGAAGAAATATTCATAAAGTATTTAGTGAAATAAAGTTATAATACATGGAATCGTCCATATTGATATGGTATCAACATCAAGTTACTTCACCTGCCATCAAATATTAGTTTTCCATATAATTTCACCATCAATGATCATAAGTCCAACAAATCATCTACTTGATAGCATCAACCCAAACGAGATCTTTAGCTATTAGAGACATCAACTCAAACCGAGTCTTTAGTCTATTAGGGACATCAACTCAAACCGAGTCTTTAGTATATTAGAGACGTCAACTCAAACCTAGTCTTTAGTCTATTAGGGACATCAACTCAAACCGAGTCTTTAGTCGATTTAGGACATCAACTCAAACCGAGTCTTTAGTCTATTTGGGACATCAACTCAAACCGAGTCTTTAGTCTATTTGGGACATCAACTCAAACCGAGTCTTTAGTCTATTAAAGACGTCAACTCAAACCGAGTCTTTAGTTTATTAAATATAAAGCCACCAACAAACTATCAATGAAACCAATACATGTTGTGGTAGTTCACATGACCCATATTACATACTGTAACACCCTGAATTCTAAAAATAGCAACTTATTTAAAATTTTCTAAATACATCAATAAACAAATCATCTACAACCGCAAGTTAAGATTTAACCTCAATACAACCATTCATTATATACAAAAGTCTATAATAAGGACGGATGCTACTAAAACCCCATAATAGTTACTATCTCCAACGTTGCAGAAGACTTCCCAACTACTTACATTTGCACAGAGCTAAGGCTCAACTCTTCATAGGATTGCTAGGACCAACTCCCAACCTTGAAAACCTGATGCACATGCCGACAAATAAAAAGGTTAGGCTTAACGCCTAGTGAGCTCAAGAGTTTTCAACATATATAAAATAATCGTTTAAAAGAAAGGATACGGTTAAAATTGTAGTCTTTCAATATGATACGTCTTACATGTGAAAACGACTCATTTTCCAATAATATGCATTTTAAACAAAGAACACAAATTTGGACGTTTTCCAAACCCAACCACTACAAAGATGATAATACCAATGTAAGCCGCCCATTTATATATTAGCGTTAACCCAAAACTCACTCAAAGCGTAAATATAACTTGAACTCTCCATTTATGAAGATACGGTTAAACCTCATATCCCAAGACACCCAAAACACGGGTGGGGCATAATACTCATCCCATAAAATCAAAGGTAAAACCCAATAATACAAAACGTCACCGAAAACTTGGATAATAAAACTCAATACCCAAAAACAACACCTTTCGGTGACGGGGGATTCCCGATTCCATAAAATGTGACGGTCCACAAAGTAAGCCCATTTTATGTTGTTATGACTAGTCATATAAACAAAAGTACACGCAAGGGATGTCAGGCTCAGTAGCTTTAAACGTACGCCCACGAAAACTCGAGTTCAACCTCGTCGGGTTCCTATGTCGAGCCCCTCATCCAATATCGTAATACTTGAGCACGAAGGACTTATACCGCACCCGGTTACTTAACGTACAACATGAAGGACTTACATCGCACCCGATACCTAACGTGCTTCATCCAAAAACGTAAAACTTGAGCACGAAGGACTTATACCACACCCGATACCTTAACGTGCAGCACGAAGGACTTACATCGTACCCGATACCTAACGTGCTTCATCCAAAAATGCCAACAAGGCTCGAAGTCGAGCTACCAAAACTGGACAATTGTCCTAAAACCCCATCAAAATAACAATGCCAAGCCGTAGGCTTAGCAACCCATTGACTCATTGATAAATGAAAATAAGAATACGATAAAACGCACTCGACCAACGGATATGCAAACACCACGACTGAAAGTAATATTAGTTCGAAACTCAACATTTGTTAAGGCAACCCATTTTCCAAATGAACTTATACTCTTATATCTTCCAAATGCCTCATAACACAAAATATGCATTTTCCAAATTTAACTGCTGATAAGAATGAAAATCATAAAATGAGACTATAAACATTCTTTCAAGTATCTCACACATATGTGTAAGTAATACTTTATAAAACACTCCATTTCATGATGATGCATAAAACCCGACATACATTTAAAAGTGTATTTCTTTGACCAAAGATCCATTTATGCAATAAGACCTCAAAACGCATTCATTTGTGACCCTTTATCAAAATGCCCAAAAATCCCAAATGTGGTGTTATGTAAAGTTTATAAAGTTAAATACTTCAAATAATCAAAGATTAAACAATAATCCAACATTTGATAATTTCATGTAAAACACATAAACACTTTAAAATGGACATTTTGGCATGCACACCGTTTTCATAAATCAACTTGAACTCACCTTGCTAGATTTAGGCTAAATCTAGATTTTACCCACTTAGAGCTTTCCTTGAAGAAACTTGGTTCTTCAAACCAAATCTTCCAAAACCTAGTTCCACAAGATTCCAACCATAATTAATCATAATCAACCACAAGGAATCACTTCCCAAACCATATACATGAATACCTCAACTAATACCGAAACTCTAACTTTCATAACCAAAGAGAATAGAAGATTACCTTAAAACAAACTTGAATCCACCAATCAAAACACCTCTAGTTCACCAAAATGATCACAAACCTTCAATCTATGAAAGGGAGAACAAAGGGGTGGATGAAACCCTAGAAAACTTAGTGAAGAAGATGAAATAGGAGAGATGAGGAGCTTACCACCACAAAATGCTCTAGTATACTTCAATAGACTTTCAATCTCTTGCTAAATCCTTGAAGATCTCTCAAAAACGAAATCGTAGCAACTTGAATCACCCAAATCGGAGCTAGGATGAAGGAGATATGAAGAAATGAAGTTTGGGGCTGAAAATTGCGATTTTAATCGTCCAGACGCTGTCCGCGAGAGTGACGGCGAAAGTGACAAGGTGTCACTCTCGCGGGGCACTTTCGCCGAGAATGTACCGCGGCCGAAAACTTCCCCGATCACTGTTTTGGCCATAACTTCTTCGTTATAGCTCCGTTTTCGCTCCAGAAAGAACCGTTGGACTCGTAATTGAATCCTTCATCCATCTAGACTATAAAATCTAGGATTCAGGTCCAAGATTAAATATCTTATTTTTCCTTGATATATCAGTTTCTGTATTAACTTGAAATGATACCTTTCGAAATTTGGGGTGTTACACATACTATAATCAATTTTCTCTTCAAATACTTTTCTTTAAGACATTACCCAAAATAAGATTTTTAGGTTAACTTTACTTGAAACAACTCCCAGGACAAGAAAGGTTGAAATAATCATTAGTACATAGATGAACATGTAAATGAGTAGGAAGGTCAAGAAACACCCTCACCTTAGTGATTTCTTACAAGAAACCAAACCCTAGAAATGGTAAATGGAGAGTTGAAGACTTGAGAAGTTGTTACAAGCTAGGATCCTTCCAAGACTGCACCTAAGGATGCATTTACTTCACCATTAATACTCATTCAAGACCATTAAATATGGTTGGTGGAATTAGGGCAAGAAGGCTTACCAAAATCGCAGGAGCAAACCCTCCAAGAGCTTCCAAAATCAGTTCTAAATGAAAAAGTCTCGAAATGGGGTTTTTAAACCTACAATACCCATCGGCGACTATGACACGACGACTATGCCAATGTCATAGTCACGGGGCAATGTCGCCCGCGTTGGGGCCCTCTCGGTACGCCCCTCGCGATTGTGACCATGCGATAGTGACCTTGGCATAGTCGACGGGCACTATCGCCGAACCTGTACCGAGAGCCCATTCCCCTCCGCGACTATGCCCTGCGACCTTGACATATGTCATAGTCGTCGAGCACTGTCGCCTGGTGTGCTGGCTGCTTGAGAAAAAACTCTTTTCCCATTACAAACTGATCAGATATCGACGCAAGAAGCTATCCTCTAGCCCATAACTCAACAACATACACATACACCGTGTTCCACAGTTAATTTATGTAACGATACGCGAAAGGAATAATCCATACAAAATTTGGGGTGTTACAATCCTCCCCAACTTGGAAACGATTTCGTCCTCGAAATCACTACTATACAAACATGTGAGGATATCTACGCTTCATGTCCTCCTCCGAATCCCATGTCACGTTCGTGCCTCGGTGGTGTCTCCATTGCACTTTGACCATCATGACTTCTTTGTGACGAAGTCTCTTAGTTTCCCTCTCCAAAATAGCTTCGGGTTCCTCAACACAACGGTTGTCCTCCACACGAATCTTGGATAGCGGTATCACACTCTCTTCCTTCGCCAAACATTTCCGCAAGTAACACACATGAAAAGTATAGTGGATTCCATCCATCTCGGGTGGCAAGTCTAGCTTATAAGCTTGTAGCCTAATATGCTCAAGAATAGCAAACGGCTTGAGGAAACGGGGACTTAGCTTCCTACGCTTCCCAAAACGGATCAAACCCTTCCAAGGAGATACTTTCAACATTACCCGATCTACGACTTGGAACTCCACCGGTCTTCTCTTTTTGTCGGCATAACTTTTCTGACGATCTTGAGCCGCTTTCAACCTTTCTCGAATTGGTTTAACCTTGTCGGTCGTCTCTTGTACTATTTCCGGACTGGAAAACTGTTTCTCCCCCGCCTCAAGCCAACACACGGGGGTTCTACACTTCCGCCCGTACAAAGCTTCAAAAGGCGCCATCCCGAGACTAGAATGGTAGCTATTGTTGTACGCGAATTCCACTAAAGGTAGATGGGTATCCCAGCTACCGCCAAAGTCGATCACGCAAGATCTGAGCATGTCTTCAAGCGTTTGAATTGTCCTTTCACTTTGTCCGTCCGTTTGTGGGTGATATGCCGTGCTCAAATTTACTCGCGTGCCCAACTCTTGATGTAAAGCTCCCCAAAATCTCGACGTAAACCGATTATCGCGATCGGAAACTATTGACTAGGGTATACCGTGTCTAGAGACCACTTCGTCTATGTAAAGCTTCGCCAACTTATCCATTGACAAGGTTTCCCGCATCGCTAGAAAGTGAGCACTCTTTGTCAGTCGATCGACGATGACCCAAATAGTGTCGTTCCCTCGCAAGGTCTTTGGTAATTTGGTCACGAAATCCATAGTGATCTTATCCCATTTCCACTCGGGGATTTCAAGTGACTTAAAGCTCCCATAGGGTCGTTGATGCTCGGCCCTCACTTGCGAACAAGTTACGCAACACTCTACATAATGAGCCACGTCCAATTTCACAATTGGCCACCAAAAATGTAGTTTCAAATCCCGGTACATCTTGGTGCTTCCCGGGTGGATAGAGTACTTGGATTTATGCGCAACCTCCAAGAGTAGCTCTCGGCAACCACCAAAATTTGGCACCCAAACTCGCCCATTGAAGCATTTTATCCCTCGACTATCTTCGGTCAGCAATAACCGTTGCTTGGTCATCACTTCCTCCTTGAGGTTTTCTTCCTTCAATGCTTCGGTTTGTGCCTCTTTAATCTTTTCCATGAGACTCGACACCAATTCGATTCTTGTAAGTTTGGCTTGGAGTCTCCCGCTATACTCTTTTCGACTCAAGGCCTCGGCCACCACGTTTTCCTTACCCGGATGGTAGAGTAATTCACAATCGTAATCCTTAAGTAGCTCCAACCACCTTTGTTGCCTCATGTTGAGCTCTTTTTGATCAAAAACATATTTCAAGCTCTTGTGATCCGTGTACAAGGTACACTTTGTGCCGTAAAGATAGTGCCGCCATAACTTTAAAGCAAACACTACCGCCGCCAATTCTAAGTCGTGAGTGGGGTAGTTCTTCTCATGAACCTTCAATTGCCTAGATGCGTACGCGATCACTTTTCCTCTTTGCATAAGTACACATCCAAGTCCCATTTTGGACGCATCACTATAAACCACAAAATCCTCTGACCCTTCCAGCAAAGATAAGATCGGAGCCTCGCATAATTTTCTTTTGCAAGGTCCTAAATGCTTTTTCTTGCTCTTCTGTCCACACGAATTTTACATTCCTCTTGGTCAACATTGTTAACGAAGAAGCAACTTTGGAGAAATCTTGTATGAACCTTCGATAATACCCCGCCAGGCCTAAAAAGCTTCGGATCTCGGATGGACTTTTGGGAGGTTCCCAATTCATCATAGCTTCAATCTTGGCCGGATCTACCTTCACTCCGTCTTTCGAAATTACGTGCCCCAAGAACTGCACTTCCTTCAACCAAAACTCGCACATGGAAAACTTTGCATAGAGTTTCTCCTTCCTCAAGATTTCCAAGACGTCTCGAAGGTGACGCGTATGATCGACTTCATCCTTCGAGTAGATAAGTATGTCGTCAATGAACACGATGACAGACTTATCTAAAAAGGGTCGGCATACGCGGTTCTTTAAGTCCATAAACACCGCTGGGGCGTTCGTCAATCCAAAGGGCATCACTAAGAATTCATAGTGACCGTAACGCGTCCTAAAAGCGGTTTTAGGAATGTCTTCCTCCTTGACCTTCACTTGGTGATAACCCGAGCGGAGATCGATCTTCGAAAATCATTCCGCTCCTTGCAATTGGTCAAATAAATCGTCGATTCTAGGGAGTGGATACTTATTCTTTACTGTAACCTTATTCAACTCCCTATAGTCGATGCACATACGCATCGTGCCATCTTTCTTCTTTACGAATAAAACTGGTGCTCCCCACGGCGACGAACTCGGTCTCACGAAACCCTTCTCAAGAAGATCTTGCAGCTGACTCATCATCTCTTTCATTTCTGATGGAGCTAGTCGGTACAGAGCTCTAGCTATCGGGGCCGCTCCCGGCGTTAGGTCAATCTTGAACTCCACTTGACGATCGGGTGGTAGTCCCGGAAAGTCGTCCGGAAATACGTCGGGAAATTCTTTTACTACCATAACATCTTCAAGTTTCCTCTTCTCGAGCTTCGCATCCATGACGTATGCCAAGAAGGACGAACATCCCTTTGATAAACACTTTCGCCCCTTCACCAAGCTAATAATAGCTACTTCGCCCTTCCGCCTTTCGCCATACATGGTTACCGACTCCACATTCGAGATTGGAATTCGAATCAACTTCTTAGCACACAGGATTTCAGCATGGTTAGATGACAACCAATCCATACCGATAGCAACATCAAATCCTCCGATGACCATGGGCATTAAGTCGATCGGAAATTCTCTCCCTTCGATCTCAAGCTTGCAATCTTTCACAACGTTACGGACCACTACCTGGTCCCCATCCGCTAGCTCAACTACCAAAGCATCTTCTAGACTAGTAGTGGGCATGGATAGTTTTGGGTAAAACGAACTTGATACAAAAGATAAACTAGCTCCCGAGTCAAATAATACACACGCAGGTATGGAGTTTAGGAGAAACGTACCCGACACCACGTCTCTTGAAGCTTTCGCCTCCTCGGTGGTCATCTGAAAAGCTCTGCCCAATGCTCTAGGAGGGTCCGGCTTCTTTGCTCCGCTACCTCCTGACTTCAACTTTGGACATTCACTCCGAAAATGACCCATTTCCTGGCATTCGAAGCACGTGACTCCCTTGATCGGACAATCGCAACGCTCGTGTCCCGACTTCCCACACTTGAAACATTTCGACCCGTCTGACGGGCATGGGCCAACATGCTTGCTCCGGCACTTAGAGCACCATCTAGCCTCACGACAAGAATCGTTTCCACGATAGTTGTTGTTGAAAGGCCTCGACTTTCTTGAGGGCATAGAGTTTCCCTCCCACTTTCTCTTCTCAATCGGTCTACTCTTTTCTTCTCTGCTCGGGCCGTAGTAATCTTCTACCAGTTGAGCTTCCTCGATTGCCTCCCGTAAGGTGGAGGCCTTAGATACCCGCACTAGGTTCAACATTTCCGATGGTAAGCCCTTGGTATAGGCTTTGATCTTCTCCTTTTCGCTCGGGACTAGATGTCCCACGAACCCCAATCTGTCCATGAATTTCCGGTTGTACTCCTTCAACGACAAACTACCTTTCTTCAGATTTTGGAATTCTTCTTTGATCTGATCCATTGTCCGTTCGTTGCAATATTCTTCTAGTAATTTCTCCTTGAAAGTAGCCCAAGATAGTTTCTCTAGAACAGCTGTCTCTACAGAGGAGGAATATACGTCCCACCACGTGAGAGTCGTACCCCTCAACATACGCGAGCCGAAAATTACTTTTTGATCTTCTCCACATTCAATTGAGTGGAACGCCTGTTCCATTTCTCTAATACAGCTCACACACGTAGCCGGGTCATCCAATCCTTTGAACTTGGGCGGTCGACACCCGAGGAACTCCTTGAACGTACAAGACTTTGCTTCATGACTAGCGGTCGGGGTTGTAGTCACATTGGTAGGGATACGGGGTCCCGAACCCCCAGATCCTGCCACTATGACATTTTCCGCTACCGTCTCATTTCTACGGTGGGTGGCATCCCGGTCTTCCAACATTTTCAGAAATACTTCGTGCTGTTGAGCCATGGCAGCACTCATGGCTTGCATCATCCGATCCATCATTCTGGTCTCCGGGGTTACTTCTTCCATGATCGGATGAGTTGCAGCTATGTTACGACGGGGTACGTGCTCCGGTCCTCCACCCAATGCGTTAATAAACAGTGGGGGAAGATCTGCATTGGTTACCCTTGGTTGGTCGGCCGTAGACGCCGTCGCATCTTGACCCTCCGGTCGATTACGAGTGTTTACCATACTCTACCATACACACACGAGAATATAGGTGAGATGGGGTCACACAAATTATGAACAAGGAAACGTACTATCACATACGTTAATTATCATAACAATGGCAAATAATCATAATCACGTAAAACATCCTCATAATAACGTTAGCTAAGCGAAATTATGAATATGCAATACATAAAAATTTTCATCTCCATTATCATAACTCTCAATTTGTGTAGTTTCTGGCGACTCTAAGACCATCCTATCTTAGGTGTTCTACCCAATCTCACTCGATCAAACTTAATGTCACAGCTTAAGTCTAGGTATCCTACATCCATACCTAGTTCACTTAAACTAAAGCTCAGATACCAACTTATAACAACCTAAAATTGGGAAAAATTTAAAACTTGAAATTTTGGCAATATAACGGCTGTAAACCGAACAAAACCTGGTTAAGCATAAACCTGTCAAAATGATTCCAAGGTATCGTCCCAAACGGGGAATATCGTATAGCCTTTACAATTAAATAAATGAAGAATAATATACGACAACCTAATAATCTAAACTATTCCAATAGATTACGGTCGGGTGTCGCTATTCTCCCAAAATGGTTAACCACCAAAAGCATAAACCGATCTCTAGACCTCCAAATATGATCGCTCTCGATCACGCGATCGAACACTTATTCCCGATGATTCCCGCCACTAGGACGCCCTGTCATCCAAGACAACCAAATAAACCGGTGTTAGACTTAAGTCTAGTGAGAAGAAATATTCGTAAAGTATTTAGTGAAATAAATTTATAATACATGAAATCGTCCACGTTGATATGGTATCAACATCAAGTTACTTCACCTGCCATCAAATTTTAGTTTTCCATATAATTTCACCATCAATGATCACAAGTCCAACAAATCATCTACTTGATAGCATCAACCCAAACGAGATCTTTATCTATTAGAGACATCAACTCAAACCGAGTCTTTAGTGTATTAGGGACATCAACTCAAACCGAGTCTTTAGTATATTAGAGACGTCAACTCAAACCTAGTCTTTAGTCTATTAGGGACATCAACTCAAACTGAGTCTTTAGTCGATTTAGGACATCAACTCAAACCGAGTCTTTAGTCGATTTAGGACATCAACTCAAACCGAGTCTTTAGTCTATTTGGGACATCAACTGAAACCGAGTCTTTAGTCTATTTGGGACATCAACTCAAACCGAGTCTTTAGTCTATTAAAGACATCAACTCAAACCGAGTATTTAGTCTATTTGGGACATCAACTCAAACCGAGTCTTTAGTCTATTAAAGACGTCAACTCAAACCGAGTCTTTAGTTTATTAAATATAAAGCCACCAACAAACTATCAATGAAACCAATACATGTTGTGGTAGTTCACATGACCCATATTACATACTATAATCAATTTTCTCTTCAAATACTTTTCTTTAAGTCATTACCCAAAATAAGATTTTTAGGTTAACTTTACTTGAAACAACTCCCAGGACAAGAAAGGTTGAAATAATCATTAGTACATAGATGAACATGTAAATGAGTAGGAAGGTCAAGAAACACCCTCACCTTAGTGATTTCTTACAAGAAACCAAACCCTAGAAATGGTAAATGGAGAGTTGAAGACTTGAGAAGTTGTTACAAGCTAGGATCCTTCCAATGTCATAGTCGCGAAGCAATGTCGCCCGCGTTGGGGCCCTCTCGGTACGTCCCTCGCGATTGTGACCATGCGATAGTGACCCTGGCATAGTCGTCGGGCACTATCGCCGAACCTGTACCGAGAGCCCTTTCCCCTCCGCGACTATGCCCTGCGACCTTGACATATGTCATAGTCGTCGGGCACTGTCGCCTGGTGTGTTGGATGCTTGAAAAAAAAAACTCTTTTCCCATTACAAACTGATCAGATATCGACGCAAGAAGCTATCTGTTGGGTCAGAAATATGCTAAGTATGGTTAATGCTGCTACTTAAACTTAATACTGCTACTTGGAAGATTACTACTGCTAGTAGAATTACTACTGCTTGAAGAGTTAGTACTGTTAGAAGAATAGTTAGTACTTCTTGGAGAGTTAGTACTGCTAGTAGTTAGTACTGCTTGAAGATTACTACTGCAAGAGGGGAGTTAATACTGGAAGCATAGTTAGTACTGCTGAGGATGTTAATGATGTTGAATATTAATGCTGCTGGATGAGAATGAAGTTAATGTTGTTTATGAAGATAATGACTTGGAACGAAAGACTAGGAGATGGAGACAGAGATGAAGATAATTATGGAATGAAGATCATTTTTGTTTTGATAATTATCTTGTAATTAATTCTGTATATATAGTCTAGAAGTCTTTGATAGACATACATTTTTTTTTGATATACGTTTGTTTTTAGAGAGAATTAACCTCAAGGTTCTTAGAAGTCCTTTCAATAGAGAAATATTGAACGTCTGTTGAGCCTGTTCAACAGATTGAGGTTTTGTTTGTAATCATTAAGTTAAATCAATATAACTTGTGATTTGAGTTCATACACTGTTTGATTGATTTATTGTTAAAGTGTTTTTCCGCGACTTCTTTAACATAAGTTTCTGAGTGTTTATTAAATTCTTGTTTAGAATTTGATCCTGACAAGTGGTATCAAAGCCTTCAACTCATAAATCAAAAATCATCATGGACGGATCTCATGACAGTGTTCTTGTTTCAAAGGTCCCCATGCTCAAACCCAATGAGTTTGACATGTGGAAAATCAGAATCAGGCAGTACATTCTTCTTACAGACTACTCAATGTGGGATATCATTGAGAATGGTCCCTCTGATAGAGGAAAGATGGACGCAGATGGCAAGAGACCTCCACCAAAGACTAATGGAGAAAGAAAGATGAGGCAGACAGAGATGAAACCCTTGAGCACTCTGCTCTTGGCAATTCCTAATGAGTATCAACATCAATTCTGCAACTGTTCTGATGCTCAAATTCTTTGGAATGCATTGGAGAAGAGATTTTCAGGTACTAAAAGCACTAAGAGGAATCAGAAGGCAATTTTCAAACAACAATATGAGAATTTTATGTCTACAAAGAATGAGTCCATGACTCAAACCTTTGATAGATTCAACAAGTTGATTGGAGAGTTGGCCACTGTTGGTGTCAAGATGGACCAGGATGATGTCAACAGAAAATTTCTAAGATCTCTTGGTGAAGAATGGGTGATGTACATTGTATCCTTCAGACAGAATGATAATCTGGAGGATAAGGAGCTTGATGATCTCTACAATGATCTAAGGGTATTTGAAGCAGAAGTTGAATCTAAGAAAAGGCCATCTGGATACTCTCATAATGCTGCCCTCCTATCATCTACTACTGATTCTACTGCTAATACAGAATCAGTTAGTGCTGCTTATGGCTCAAAACAGGATGGGTCTAATGATTCTGTTTTGGAGGCATTCCTTGCTAGTCATGCTAAATCTGCTCTTATCAATGATGATATGGAGCAGATCAATGTTGATGATCTTGAAGAGATGGATATCAAGTGGCAGATGGCAATGCTCACCATGAGAGTCAAAAGATTCATCAAAAGAACAGGTAGAAACAATTTTGCCATGAAAAGAGAAGATGGTGTTGGATTTGATAAATCCAAGGTGGAATGCTACAAATTCCATAATCTGGGACACGTTGCCAGAGAGTGCAGAGGAAGAACTGCCCAACAGCATGGAAGCAATAATCATCAACCAAAGTCCACTAACTAGAGCAGGAATTCATCTCAAGCTCTTGTCTCACAAGAAGGAATGGGATTTGATTGGAGTGATCAAGCAGAGGAGGCAATTCAGAACCAAGCATTGATGGCTGAAGTTTCAGAGTTATCAAGCACTACAATCCCCACTGAGGTAAAATCTAACCTTTGCTCTAAAACCTGTCTTGAAACTGTTAAAAAGTACAGGGATCACAATCAGAGCATGTGTGATGACCTTAAAAGGTTAGATAAAGATAGAAGAGAGTATGTTTTGATAGTTGAGAAGTTTGAAGAACAAATAAAGGCATATCAAGCCAATGAACTTCAACATTCTTATGATCTCAACTATTGGAAGTGGGAGAAGAATGAGTTAGAGAGTAAGCTAGAGAAGTCTAGAGAGGAGTGTGAAAAAGTTAAGAATGAATTTGAGAAGGCCAAACTAGACATTGAGAAATATTCCAATGCTTCTAGAGCAATGGACTCTTTACTTAAATCTCAAATTCATGACAAACTGAGAAGAGGAATAGGCTACAACACCACCCCTCCACCATACAACAATAACTACATTCCACCCACCTCAGACCTCTTAGAAAGACAGGATAAGGATGACTTACCTGCAGGAGCCACATAAGTAGATCCTTTAGACAAAGTAGTGGTTGAGGCAGACTCTGAAGAAGAAGACTCTGAGAGTAAGAATGAGGAAGACCATAAAGATATTTCCTTAGAAAACCACATTCTGACAAATGGGAAGGGAGGTAAACCATTTATCAAAAGTGATAAAGTGGAGATGACCAAGACAGAGAAAGAGACTGTTAAGAGTGAGAAAGCTGAGACCTCCAGGAAAGGAAAGGAAAAGGTACAGGGAATTCACTACATGCAAACCTCTGTTATAAATCCCTGTACTTGTCAACAGAACAAGCCCCATAAACATGATAAAATAAGGGAAAATCAGAGAAACAGAAATAATCAGTGGGCTCAAAAACAGGGAATTGATCTAAGCAAAGTCAATAGACCAAAGCCCTGTTTTATCTGTGGCAAAATGAATCATCTTGCCAAATACTGTTATTTCAATCCTATTAACCAAAGAGTTACCTTTCAAAGACAAACACAAAATTCTTTTGGTTATAGGAAACAATCAAGAAATCACATGCCTGCTAATATGAGAACAGTACCAATGAAAACTGGGACTGCAAAATCTCATATTCAGAATAAGTTTGCTAAATCAAAAGAAAATACTCCAAGCAAGTCAAGGAGTAACTCACAGAACAAGAAAGCAAACAACTTTGTCAAGATTTGGGTTCCAAAAGTCAAGAAACCTATTAGTACTGCTACCTCAAATAGTACTGCTAACAGAAATAGTGTTGCTGATAGTAATACTACTGCTAACCAAGTTAGTACTGCTAATCAAATTAGTACTGCTAACCAAGTTAATACTTCTAACCAAGTTAGTACTGCTAACAATGATAGTGCTGCTACCAGTGTTAGTGCTGCCAAGCCCATAATTTTGACAAAGTATTCCAGCCATGAGATTCGTAAATCTGATCATCTCATCTGGACTAAGATTACTGATTATAAATATGTTGATGAGAAAGGACAACCCAAGACCACTTTGGCTTGGGTTCCCTCTAAAAACTAACTGTTTTATCTTATGTGCAGGGCAACCAACAACTCAAGAAGAAGAGTATATGGCATGTAGATAGTGGTTGCTCTAGGCACATGACAGGTAACATGGCCTGCCTTCAAAACTTCAGAAAGTTTGATGGAGGACATGTTGCATTTGGTGACAATCCAGAAGGAGGTAAGATTAGTGGAAAAGGTTTGGTATCAAAAGGTAAGATGTCCTTTGAAGATGTATACTATGTTGAGCAACTGAGATACAACCTGTTGAGTGTATCACATGTCTGTGACAAGAAACATAATATACTATTTACTGAGACTGAATGTATTATCCTTGCTCCAGGTTTCAAGGTAGTTGATGAAAATATGATACTACTTAGAACTCCTAGAAAGTATAATGTTTATTGTTTAGATTTAGAGAATGTATCATCTGATTCATCATTAAACTGTTTATTTTCAAAAGCTTCCTTAGATGAATCATCTCTTTGGCACAGAAGGATGTGTCACATGAATTTTAAAACAATGAACATTCTTGTTAAAAACAACCTTGTAAGAGGTCTGCCTCAAAAAGTATTTTCATGTGATGATCATTGTGTTGCATGTCTTAAAGGCAAGCAGCACAAAACTTCTCATAAGTCCAAAGAAATAAACTCAATCTCTTCACCTCTTCAGTTATTGCATATGGATCTCTTTGGTCCTACAAATGTGATGAGTATTGGTAAGAAATCCTACTGCCTAGTCATTGTTGATGACTTCTCTAGATTCACTTGGGTATATTTTCTAAGGACTAAGGATGAGACAAGTGGACTGATCAAATCCTTTTTTCTTAGGATTGAAAACCAAACTAATCTAAGGGTTAAAGTCATCAGATTTGATAATGGAACTGAATTTAAAAACAATGACGTAAACAATTTTTGTGAGGCTAAAGGTATTTAGAAACAATACAGTGCTCCTAGAACTCCTCAACAAAATGGTGTAGCTGAGAGGAGAAATAGGACACTAATTGAGGCTGCTAGATCTATGTTGGCAGATTCAAAGTTACCAATTACTTTCTGGGCAGAAGCAGTTAATACTGCCTGTTATGTCCAAAACAGGGTTCTAGTAGTCAAATCTCAAGGCAAGACACCTTATGAACTTTTTAACAAAAAGAAACCTTTTATTGGCTTTTTCAAACCTTTTGGGTGTCCTTGCACTATTCTCAACACCAAATCTCACTTAGGTAAGTTTGAAAGCAAAGCTGAAGATGGATTTCTTGTTGGATACTCCTCTCAGAGTAAGGCATATAGAGTATTTAATAGTTCTTCAAGGATTATAGAGGAAAGTGACAATGTCAAATGCAATGAGAACACACCAAATCAAATTGGTATAGGTCCTGATTGGTTGTTTGACATTGATTCACTAACTAATGCTTTGGGTTTTAGTAATGTGCAAAATGCAGGAACAAATTTAGAACAAGTACAAGCACAGAAACAAGAGTTTGTGCTGTTCCCCATACCTATTGTTGATCCTGTTGAATTTTGCCAGCAAGAAAAGAATGATGCTTCAGAATCAGAAGATTCTGATCCAGATCAGGATGAAGATGCTAAAGAATATGAAGAAGACAAATGTGATGAAGAAAATAAGAGTGATAAAGAGGATGCTCCTAATTCAGGAAACTCGGGTCCTGAGATGCCAATACTGACAGAAGATGACACTGATGATGAAAATTCTTCAGTGTATGGTGGAAGCACTCCAGAAAAGAATGACTCCAATCTTGAAGCAAATCTTAATGAGGAGGTTGTCAATCATACAAGAACACAGAAGAATCATCCTCCTCAATTGGTGATTGGTGACATCAATTCCCCAATGATCACAAGGCAACAAAGCAAGTTAGGGGGATTGAAAGACCTACAAACAGGTTTGTTATCTTGTTTTCTATCCTAGATTGAGCCCAAAAAGGCCTATGATGCAATGAAAGACCCAAGATGGATAGAAGCAATGCAAGAGGAGCTACTGCAGTTTGTGCTGCAAGATGTATGGGATCTGGTTGATCTTCCAAAAGGACACAGAGCAATTGGAACAAGATGGATCTTCAGGAATAAGAAAGATGAGAGAGGAATAGTAATAAAGAACAAGGCCAGACTTGTGGCACAAGGGTACACACAAGAAGAAGGAATAGACTATGAAGAAGTATTTGCTTCAGTGGCCAGAATTGAGGCAATTAGGCTGTTTCTAGCCTATGCTTCTTTCATGAAGTTCAGAGTTTATCAGATGGATGTCAAGAGTGCATTCCTATATGGGACAATTGATGAAGAAGTATATGTTTGTCAGCCTCCAGGGTTTGAAAATCCTAACTTTCCTGACAGAGTATACAAATTAAAGAAGGCGCTCTATGGGCTACATCAAGCACCAAGAGCATGGTATGACACTCTGTCTACCTATCTCTTGGAAAATCGTTTTGAAAGGGAAATAATAGACAAGACTCTGTTCATCAAAAGGAAGAAGAAGGACATCCTACTTGTACAGATCTATGTGGATGACATCATCTTTGGATCCACAAAAGATTATATGTGCAAGGAGTTTGAGGAGCTAATGCACAAAAGATTCAAGATGAGCTTTATGGGTGAACTTATATTCTTCTTTGGGCTACAGATTAAACAGAAGAAAGATGGTATCTTCATCAGCCAATCTAAGTATGTGCAGGATATACTTACAAAATTTGGATTTTCAGACTCAAAGCCTACAAGCACACCTATGGAAACACACAAACAGATTACTGCAGATCTTAAGGGGGAGGATGTAGATGTTCATCATTATAGATCTATGATAGGCTCCCTCATGTATCTAACAGCTTCAAGGCCAGATATTATGTTTGCTGTCTGTGTGTGTGCCAGATTTCAAGTAAGACCTAAGCAATCTCATTTTCAAGCAGTCAAGAGGATCTTCAGATATCTCAAAGGACAACCTAGGTTGGGTCTTTGGTATCCTCATGACTCACCATTTGATCTACTTGCTTATTCTGATAGTGATTTGGGTGGTGCAAACTTGGATAGAAAGTCTACATCAGGAGGATGTCAGTTTTTGGGTATATAGCTACTGCAAGCTGCTGCTCATAAGTGCTATGGATTCAAAATCAGATGTTGGACTATGGTGTTACTTTTATGCACACTCCAATCTTCATTGACAACAACAGTGCCATAAGCATTGTTAAAAATCCAGTGAAGCACTCAAAAACCAAGCATATAGAAATAAGGTACCATTTCATTAGAGACTGCAATGAAAAGAAGCTAATTCAGGTTGTGAAAGTACACACAAGTAACCAATTTGCTGATCTATTCACCAAAGCTTTTGATGTGGGTAGATTCACATTCTTGGTCACAAGTATGGGCATGATAAACACTGAATAAGCCTCCTTTGATTTTCTTTATGTACCATTTCTGTATAGATTCCTTCCTGCTTACTTTCTCATATTTTATTGTGCATGGTGCTGCTAACCTTGTGTGTTTAAGTGTTTCAGATTGCTTCAATTGGATATTTGGTACTTCTAGTTCAGTTAATACTGCTCTCTATATTACTCATGATGTCAGTTCAAATATGGTTAAGTATGGTTACTACTTCTAGGTGGTTTATACTGCCAGTGCAAAGTTACTACTGCTTGCCTTATTTCTACTACTAATCAGTGTTACTACTTCTGGTATGTATTAATACTGCTAGTCTGTGTTAATACTGCTAGTCTGTGTTACTACTGCCAATATGTGTTACTACTGCTAATATGAGTTAATGTTGTGGGCTTGTTAATACTGCTAGGGTACTTAGTACTGCTTCTAACTAAAACCCTCCACCTATAAATACCCTCTTTGACCGCCAAAATACAAACGTCTCTTTGAATTTCCTACGAGTGTTCTTTCTCTCTCCTTCTCTTGAATTCTTTCTTATCAGTGCATAACCCTAGTTTCGATCAAGACGATGGCAGGACACGACTTCTTTGATGAACACAATGAGCTCGCCATGTTACAGAAACCCAAGCAAGCTGAGGGTTTTCATGCTATAGTGGATTTCCTCAAATCATCGCACATTGCCTACGAACTCACTGTCAATCCCACAATCTATGTGGAACACTTGCGACAGTTCTGGGCAAATGCGTCAATACAGACTGTGGAAGTAAATCAAGTCATCCAATCAAGGGTTTGTGACAAACCCATCGCCATCACAGAGGATTGCATACGCACTCATCTATGCTTAGATGATGCCTCAGGTATAACCTCTTTACCGAAGGAAGATCTCTTCCAAGTTCTTAGTCAAATGGGGTATGAAGGTCCTACTGATGTCTACAAGTTTTACAAGAACATATTTTCACCTCTGTGGCGATTATTTGTTCATACCCTACAACACTGCATTTCACGCAAAACAACTGGATGGAGTGAGTTCAGCAGTACCATAGCTTATGCTCTGGTCTGCTTAGCAACCTCCAGAAAGTTTAATTTTTCACAAATGCTTTTAAATGATTTGCTGTCAAACCTGGATACCAAAACAAAGAGATTTTATATGTATCCTAGGTTTGTACAAGAGATTCTACTAAAGGAATTTACGGATCTACCCTCTCTTGAAGAGGTATATGTACCAAAACCTCCCAAAGGGAAGGTATTCTCTAACATGAAAAGGCCTAGCAAGGACTTTTCTGGACAAGACACTCCATTGTTCTCTACAATGATGGGTGTGTCTCATTCCCATGGTGAGGCATCAGGGTCACAACCCACATCTGACCACCCACCTTTGCTGAAGAACTTCTCAATTTGAAAAGTTAAGTTAGGGGGAGATTGTTGGGTCAGAAATATGCTAAGTATGGTTAATACTGCTACTTAAAATTAATACTGCTACTTGGAAGATTACTACTGCTAGTAGAATTACTACTGCTTGAAGAGTTAGTACTGCTAGAAGAATAGTTAGTACTGCTTGGAGAGTTAGTACTGCTAGTAGTTAGTACTGCTAGTAGTTAGTATTGCTTGAAGATTACTACTGCAAGATGGGAGTTAATACTGCAAGCATAGTTAGTACTGTTGAGGATGTTAACGATGTTGAAGATTAATGCTGCTGGATGAGAATGAAGTTAATGCTGTTTATGAAGATAATGACTTGGAACGAAAGACTAGGAGCTGGAGACAGAGATGAAGATAATTATGGAATGAAGATCAGTTTTGTTTTGATAATTATCTTGTAATTAATTCTGTATATATAGTCTAGAAGTCTTTGATAGACATACAGTTTTTTTTTATATACGTTTGTTTTTAGAGAGAATTAACCTCAAGGTTCTTAGAAGTCCTTTCAATAGAGAAATATTGAACGTCTGTTGAGCCTGTTCAACAAATTGAGGTTTTGTTTGTAATCATTAAGTTAAATCAATATAACTTGTAATTTGAGTTCATACACTGTTTGATTGATTTATTGTTAAAGTGTTTTTCCGCGACTTCTTTAACGTAATTTTCTGAGTGTTTATTAAATTCTTGTTTAGAATTTCGATCCTGACACTATCCACTAGCCCAGAACTCAACAACATACACATACACCATGTTCCACAGTTAATTTATGTAACGATACGCGAAAGGAATAATCCATACAAAATTTGGGGTGTTACAGGTTCGGTTCTTACGTTTCGACAAACCATTCTGTTGGGGAGTAAAAGGTGAGGTGCGTTCTTTTTTTATACCATTCTCTTCGCAGAATGTATCGAATTCTCTATTCAAGTATTCACCTCCTCTGTCTGAGCGTAGGATTTTAATTAGTTTCCCAAGTTGATTCTCTACTTCAGCTTTATAAATTTTAAAAGCGTCAAAAGCTTCATCTTTTAAATGTAATAAGAAAACATGTAAAAAACGACTGAAGTTATTACAAAAAGTAATGAAATATCTTTTACTTCCACGGATAAGAATCCCATTTAATTCACAAATGTCAGAGTGTATCAACTCTAAAATTGATGTGTTCCTTTTAACAGAAGGAAAATGTTTCTTTGTAAATTTAGATTTTACACAAGTCTCACATTTTTCAAAATCTTTGTTATTAATATTGATTAAACCTTTTTTTTGCATTTTTTTCAATATTCTTTGTATTTGTATGAGCTAAACGTTTGTGCCATAAATAAATAGAACATGCAAGATATTCAAAATCAAGTTTTTAACTGAAATTGGGATTACATCAATTACGTAAACAGAAAAACCTACAAACTTCTCAGATAAAGCTAACACATTACTAGCTACAGACTCGCTAGTATTAGGACAAGAACTGGAACCATCTTCACTCAGATTCAGCCGATACATACCCAATTGATGGTATGCTTTGCCTATGAAGTGTTGCCTCTTGTGAAACACAATCTTCCCCGCCTCAAGAGAAATTCCAATTCCACTCTCATCGAGTTTGCTCAAGGAAACAAGTCACTTGATTATTGAAGGCACGTGCAACACATTCTTTAAAGTTAAATTTTTGCCAGAAGAAAACTTTAACGACACAGTTTCAATCCCAACAATGTCAGCTCTACCATTGTTAGCCGCCACCACTTGTTTTCCGGCTCTTACCGGACCATACTCAGCAAACTTGGATGTGGAGTCACAAATATGAACCGTGGCTCCAGAATCCAGAAAGCATCATCCTCAACCTGCTATCACCCTGGTTGAAGCTTCAGTAATCATATCAATCTCATCCATATGCAGATTAGCCACAACATTTTCAATGCCATCGACTGCATTTGCAGCTGGTGGGCCAGATTTCCTATGTTTGCACTCTTGGGCATAATGTCATGTCTCTCCGCAGACATGACATTTCCCGACTCGCTTGAACCGCTGCCCTAGATTTGATTTGTAACACCTAAAGTTTGGAGTGAATTTAAAATTCGAAAATTTGGCAATATAAGGTCTATAAATAAAGTAAACATGTTCATCCTAAATCAGGGAACAATCAAACCTGAATAATATGAATAAGACATTTAAACCCAAGTGTGTTATCCCAAAACGGGGAATAGAGTATAACATTTACAACCCAAATCAAATGAAGAATATAATTTCGACAACCTAATAATCTAACTTGGTTGAGAAAGATTAAGGTCGGGTGTCGCTATCCTTCCAAAATGTGTATTCTTTATAGTTAATGTATTGGTCACTATATCTTCAAAAAGACCACTCACGACCCAAGGTCGTGCACTTAGTCCCGACGAGCCCGACCGCTAGAATGACCTGCCACATGCGACAACCAAGGAACAAGCGTTAGGCTAAAACCTAGTGAGAATAAATTTAATTGAAATGGGAATGATAACACCCATTTGAAGTCGTACAGCGAATCTAGCCGTGAGCTAAATCAAAACAACCAAATAAACCATTAATGATTAAAACATGGTACAAATACACACCAATCACATAGTGAGCTCAACTCCTCTAAGTCTATTGCTCGAAAACATCAAGTCAACCCCTCTAGGTCTATTCTTAAGAGTTCCAAAACGGGAACTCATGCACAATGGAATTACACCTTACTGCCCATGGGACGCTGCCCGACCATATAGGTCCACACCTTACTTACCATGGTGACTCGATGCCTATTCCGTGCCAAAGTAGTGAACTCAATATCCAAAACGGGATATGTAACACCCTCAAAATTTGGTAAGAGCAACTAATTAAAATTTCGATAATACTTCAAGTAAAAGATAAATCTCCAAAATAAAACTTTCTATTTAATCTCAAACTAATTCAAACTCCAATAATACACAAAGACTAAACCAAGTCAGGTGCTACTTAATTCTCAAACACAAGTTGCTCTTCCCGAAACAAGTGCGGAAGACTTCACTAAGATAACCACTTCTCGAGCATAGCACTAGCGCTCCTCTCAACACTGTGTCACTAGAGCTATTCCCAACCGAGAACCTGTTGCACATGTCGACAAATAAAAAGGTTAGGCTAACGCCTAGTGAGTTCAAGAGTTTTCAATATGAATAAAGGTATTGTTGAAAAGGAGTAATGCAATGTAAATCATAATCTTTCAAAAGATATGCTTTGAATATGAAAACGACTCGTTTTACAATAATATGCATTTTGGGCAAAACATCAATACAAACGTTTTCAAATCCAAACTACTTCGGGGACAAGGTCCCAATATAAAACGTTCTTTCGTAAATAAACTCCAACCCAAACCTCACTCAAAACGCGAATAGAAATCGAAATCTACATTTATAAAAATGCGGTTAAAACTTCGTATCCCGATACACCCAAAACACGGGTGGGGCATAATACTCAACCCATAAATCCAGGATAAAATCCATTTACACAAGACGCCACCGAAAACTTGGATAATAAAACTCAATTCCCAAAAACAACACCTTTCGATGACGGGGGATACCCGAATTCCATCGAATGTGGCGGGCACACAAAGTTAAGCCACGTATCAATGTTCTCGAGCTTCACATAAGACCATGGTTCCTCGTATACGGCTCCTCTGAGCTACCACCGCAAGACACCACTGATCCTAGTGTCTACGCGACCTCTAATGAGTGTCACAACCAAAGCCACAAGTCCCCGTATCCGGCTCATCCAAGCTACCACCGCAAGACTTAGCTCTGTATACGGCTCTCCAGAGCACCACCGCAAGCTTACATAATCAACCACATGACTTGGGGACCACTCACTAGAATTCAAATGCAGACACTAAATTCCACGATGAGTAACCAGACTGGATTACAAACGGGCATCGAGTTCAACCACCCATGATATCTACCTCGAGCCCTCAATAAAGGTTACACAGTCGTCGAGTTCAACCACCCACGATATCTACCTCGAGTCCTCCCGCTAGCCATAACAACATCCCGTCCCAAAACGGGGATAAAGTCCCCACTAAACCACACGACTGACTCATATGCCTATGGATCCAATGCATTACAGTCTAAAACGTTACATGACTCAAAAGAATGAACTAACGCATTCAAAACATGTAACTCTCAAATAAGATGCAACTAAGTACACCATACGTCCAAGGCTCCTTAACGAGCTACCAAAACTGAATAAATGTTCCAAAGACTCGCTTGAGCGTAAACCAAGCCCCAAAAGGCATAATGAACGTTTGGCTAAAATACGAGAGCCAATATGGTTGTATAAACCAAATTAAATCTTTCCCCAAAATCTTTATTTCTCAAATCACCTTTAGCCTTCGACCCAAAACCCAAAAAGGTTATTATTTCCAAAATGTTCCCAAGGTCGGGAATGACTCATCCCAAGGACTCACACTCTCTTATTTTCAAAGTTCCCATTTATATGAATGATGCATAAAAACCCAACAAGAACTAAAATGCATTTGTGACCAAAAATCCATTTACACAATAAATCATTAAAACACTATCGTTTATGACTTATTTATCAAAATGCCCCAAAACCCCAAGTGTGATATTTTACAAGGTTTAATAAGCCAAATACTTCAAATAACCAAAAGTTACCAAATAACTCACAGTTGATAATTTCATGTAAAACACATAAATGCTTTAAAAATAAACCTTTTGGCATGTACAACGTTTTCACAAATCAACTTGAACTCACCTTGCTAGATTTAGGTTAAATCTAGATTTTACCCCACTTTAAGCTTCCTTGAAGAAACTCGAATCCTCAAACCAAAACCTCCAAAAACCTAGATCCATACATATTCAACCATAAATAATCGTTTCCCAAACCTTAAACATGAATACCTCAACTGATACCAAAACCCTAACTTCCATAAGTGAAGGGGATAGAAGATTACCTTAACCCATAGCTTGAATCACCAACCAAAACACTTGTAGACCTCCAAAACGAACTATAAGCTTCCAATCTTCAAATGGTGAAATGTTTAGACGAAACCCCCAAGAACATGGTGAAGAAGATGAAGATGAAGGTCGTTCATGATCTCAACTAGTTAGATGATGAAGATTCATGTGGTTTAAGGAGGAAAATCCTCAATATTGGTTAAGGTTCGACTTTGGGGTTTGGGGTTCGGTTTGGGAGAGAAAGGGGGAGATAGTTAGGGTTTGGTTGAGAGAAATGAGGCTTGAAGGGCTGAAAATCGCGTTTTGACATGACAGTGGGTTTCGCGGGTTATGCCGTGACTTAAAGTCGCGGCATAAGTCGCCCGTGTCCTCTCAAGTCGTGAAGTTGGCCCTAAGTCGTGGCATAACTCGCGTAATGCACTGTTTGCCCGGTTTTCCACCCGTTCACTGTTTCGGTCGTAACTTCTTCGTTATAGCTCCGTTTTCGCTCCGAAAAGGACCGTTAGACTCATAATTGAATCCTTTATCCATCAAGACTATAAAGTCTAGGATTCAAATCCAAAATCATATATCTTATTTTCCCCCTTTGAAGCTACTGATTTTAGTATGAACTTGAAATGATGCTTTTCGAAATTCGGGGTGTTACAGGACATTAAGAACACCGTGCCTATGGATCCATTGCACTATGACCAAATACAAAGCATTTTAACACATTTATCATTGAACATATACATAAATGTTAAAACTGATTTACATGTATAAATTTACCACATGAAGTCTTGACCCCATTATTAAGGAGGCTTGTCGACACAAACCCATCAACAATATCATCATAATTCTTATTTCAAATTTCAAGCTTATCATAAATTAACCCAATACTTAAATCTCATTCAAACCCTAATTTTCACTTTGGGTTTACCAAAATCCCAAATGTTAGGAGTGAGTTTCAAAACATATGAAGAACCATAGAATACCATTGTTTGTAGTTTAACTACATTTCCCAACACTATTGTTCAAGTACCAAAACCCCAATATTCCCAAATCCCATGATTAGGTCAAATACCATAAACCCAATATATTCTATAAGGCATAGAAGAGAATTATAACACATAAACCCTAATAAATTTTTTAGTACAATGAATAGAAAACTCACCATGAAAGAGTTATAAGAAACCCTAGATAATGGATGTAGAAGAGAAGGGAGTACGTGAGGAACTCTTAATGAATGTAATGAATCCTACACCAACCAACAAAATCATCACAATGTGATTTCCTCCTTAGATAATGAATGAAGAGAGAGAGAAACTTACCCTAATTTCTCCCCCAAAATTGGATCCACACAAATCAAAATGAGAAAGTAAGGAAATAAGGTTGATTTTTATGCATTTAAGAGGTCAGACCCCGACCGCGACTATGCCTTGAAAGATTGACATGGTCATTCTCGCTTGACATTGTCGCCCGAGTTGAGTACCTTATGGTACACTCTTAGCGATTATGCCTCACGAGAGTGACATGTGTCATTCTCGCTTGGCACTTTTGCACGCTAACCCCCACATCACGGTACACATCTCGTGATTGTGCCCCACGAGAGTGACCCCTGTTACAATCGCGGGCATAGTTGCCTCGGGCGTACCGAAGCCGGTTTTCACCCGATTTGGACCCGAAGAACTCCCAATTCCAACACTAGATTCGATAATAGGACATAGGATCATATTATGGATTATTCTAAATGGAGGGGTACTCAATAGGGACGTATCGAAATCACGGGTGTTACAATCCTCTCCAACTTGGAGAAGATTTCATACTTGAAATCTAGCTAGGAGAAGAGGTGTGGATATCTCCGCTTCATATCCTCTTCGGCCTCCCAAGTCACATTGGCACCGCGATGGTGCTTCCATTGAACCTTTACCATAGTGACATCCTTGTAACGAAGCTTTTTCGTCTTCTTCTCCAAAATTTCTTCGGGTTCTTCAATGTAACGGTTTCCTTCATCAACTCTAATCTCGGAGAGTGGGATGACACTCTCCTCCTCCACTAGACATTTACGAAGGTAGTACACATGGAATGTGTTATGGATTCCAATCATTTCCGGGGGGAGTTCCAATTGGTAGGCTTGAAGCCCTACCCGCTTAATTATGGTGAATGGTCCAAGAAAACGGGGACTCAACTTCCCACGCTTTCCGAACCGGAAAATTCCATTCCAAGGGGACACCTTCAACATAACAGGGTCTCCCACTTGGAACTCCATCGGTCGCCTCTTCTTGTCGGCTAGCTTTTTTGCCGATCTTGAGCCGCCTTCAAACTCTTGCGAATACCTTTAACCTTTTTCGCCGTCTCTTGCATGATTTCGGGTCTGGAAAACTGCTTATTCCCTACTTCGAGCCAACATACGGGAGTTCGGCACTTGTAACCATACAAAGCCTCAAACGGTGTCGTTCCAATACTCGAGTGGTAGCTAATGTTGTATGCGAACTCCACCAAAGGTAGGTGTGAGTCCCAACTACCCCCGAAGTAGATCACACAAGATCTCAACATATCTTCAAGTGTTTGAATCATCCTCTCGCTTTGGCCATTAGTTTGGGGATGGTAGGTCGTGCTCAACTTCACACACGTACCCAATTCCTTTTGCAATCCATCCCAGAAATGCGACGTGAACCGACTAGCACAATCCGAGACAATAAATAGCGGCACGTCATGACGAGATATCAATTCATCAATATACAACTTTGCTAGTTTGTCCATAGGTAAAGTCTCCCGCATGGCCAAGAAATGGGCGCTCTTGGTCATGCGGTCTACTATCACCCAAATGGTGTCATGAACTCTCAAGGTTTTTGGAAATTTCGTCACAAAATCCATAGTAATGTGCTCCCATTTCCATTCTGGAATCTCCAAAGATTGTAAACTCCCTTATGGTCGTTGGTGCTCGGCTTTTACTTGTAAGCAAGTCACACATCTCTCCACATAGCACGCCACATCAAGCTTCATAACCGGCCACCAATAGTGCAATTTCAAATCCCGATACATCTTCGTGCTTCCCGGATGAATAGAATATTTTGATTTGTGGGCATCCTCGAGAAGGAGTTCTCGATTTACCCTGATCTTAGGCACCCAAACTCGCCCGTTGAAATCCTTTACTCCCCGACTATCTTCCATCAAGAGTAGGTGTTGCTTTGACATGACTTCTCCCTTGAGGTTTTCTTCTACAAGGCTTTGACTTGCGACGATTTGATTCGGTCGATAAGTGTTGACGTCAACTCGATCCATGCAAAAGTGGCTCGAGAATTTCTCTTGTAATCTTTTCGACTTAGAGCATCGGCGACGACATTTACCTTACCCGGATGGTAAAGAAACTCACAATCGTAATCCTTTAGTAACTCCAACCACCTTCTTGTCTCATATTCAAATCCTTTTGATCGAATATATGCTTCAAACTCTTGTAGTCCATGTAGAGAGTGCACTTCGTGCCGTAGAGGTAGTGTCGCCATAATTTCAAAGCAAACATTACCGCCACTAATTCCAAATCGTGGGTTGGGTAGTTAACTTCGTGAACTTTGAGTTGCTTCGACGCGTAAGAAATTACTTTACCCCTTTGCATTAGAACACAACCCAAACTTATCTTCGATGCATCGCTATAAACCACAAAGTCTTCCGTCCCTTCAGGTAGAGATAAGGTTGGAGCTTCGCAAAGCTTCTTTTGTAGAGTTCGAAACCCTTTCTCTTAACTCTCGGTCCATACGAACTTTACGTTCTTTTGGATTAAGTCCGTCAAAGATGAAGCTATCTTGGAAAAATCTTGGATGAATCTCAGGTAGTATCTCGCCAATCCTAGAAAGCTTCGAATTTCTGACGGACTCTTGGGAGGTTCCCAATTCATCATTGCCTCGATCTTCGCGGGGTCCACCTTTATTCCTTCCTTCGTCACCACATGATCCGAAAACTATACCTCCCGAAGCCAAAAGTCACACTTCGGAAACTTTGCGTAGAGCTTTTCCCGCCTTAGCCCTTCTAAAACCTCTCGGAGATGTTGCTCATGATCCACTTCATCTTTAGAGTATACTAGGATATCGTCGATGAACACTATTACGGACTTGTCAAGGAAGGGTCGGAACACTCGGTTCATCAAGTCCATAAATATTGCCGGTGCGTTTGTTAGGACGAACGACATTACTAGGAACTCGTAATGACCGTATCGCGTCCTAAACGCCATATTTGAAATGTTGTCCTTCTTCACCTTCACTTGATGATATCCCAAACATAAGTCGATCCATGAGAAGAAACCCACGCCTTGAAGTTGATTAAACAAGTCGTCGATTTTTGGAAGCGGGTACTTGTTCTTCACCGCCACCTTATTCAGTTCTCTATAGTCGATACACATCCGCATTGAGCCGTCTTTCTTCTTAACGAACAAGACCGGATCTCCCCATGGCGACGAGCTCGGCCTTATGAAACCCTTCTCAAGAAGGTCTTAAAGTTGAGTCATCATCTCTTTCTTCTCGATGGGAGCAAAACGATATGGAGCTCAAGCAATCGGAGTTGCTCCCGGAACGAGATCAATTCGAAATTCCACTTGGCGGTCGGGTGGTAAACTGAGCAAGTCTTCTGGGAAAACATCGGAAAACTCACGTACCACTCTAACATCTTTGAGACTTCTCTTCTCAAGCTTGGTGTCGATCTCATACGCCAAGAAGGATGAGCATCCTTTCGCCAAACATTTCCGCGCTTTGATCATAGAGATAATCACCACCTCGCATTTCCTTCTTTAACCATAGATTATAGTCGCCTCTCTATCCGTAACGGCTAGTCGGATCATCTTCTTGGAACACACAATCTTGGCTTGGTTCTATGATAACCAATCCATTCACACTACCGCATCGAATACACCGATTTGCATGGGCATTAAGTTGATGGGGAATTTCCTTCCTTCAAACTCAAGAGTGCAACCCCTCAAGGTATCGCGAATTAACACTTGGATACCATTAGCTATTTCTACTACTATAGTGTCCTCTAAACTACTCATAGGCATGGCAAGCTTTTGACAAAACACATCGGATACCAAAGAGAAGCTAGCACCCGAGTCAAACAATACACGTGTAGGCACGGAGTTTAGGAGAAACTAATGGTCCCGAAGGTGCTTAACAAGTTTGTAGAAGGGGGGGGGGGTTGAATACAAACACAGAAGCTTCGTCTTCGATTCAGCTATGAACATCTGTTGACGCGAAACTTGTCTTCAGGGATTATGTTTAACTATTTACATCAGAAATCATCAGCGATAACTGAACATCGCTGATAGTGAAACACTAATACATATGAATGTTTACAAGAAAGATCATCAGTGATAACTGAACATACTCAGTCTGATTGCTGATGGTGAAACACTAATACATATTAATAAACGTAATTTTCACTAAGTATAGAAGAAGGTTGTTACCAAATCACTGAGAGAGTCTAGATCAACAATCTCCCCCTATTTGATAAAATGAGGAATAATCAGGACTCATAACATACATGTCCCAATTACTATTTTGAGGGATCTTTTACAGTAGTGATAGGGTTAAGTACTTCACTGAAATTTTCATTAATTCAAAGAAGGAATTATATGATATGAAAATATAAAGTACAAGTGAAGAACTAACTACTGTAAGTCTAACTAATAGATTACAAGAGTTAAGAAAAATTAATCTATCAGCTATCTAGATAGGATTTTAGAATCTTTATCATATAGTCAGGTACTACTTCTCCTCTTTGCCTTCGATCTGCTGATTCTTGACGAATGATGTCTTGATTAGTTCAGCTGATGTAGAGAAGTCGCACCATAGACACAAAAGATCTTTGAGATAACTCAGAGTGCAGATTGGAATCTCAGAGACTCTTTGAAATCTGAGTACCCCTTCATCATCTCTGAAGAAGATTCCATGTGGATCATTAAGTACTTGCCCTGGAATATATGGTCTACCAGGAGGCAGAGATAGATCTATAACTGAGAGATCACGCAGAGGACCAAATAATGCTTCCTTTGAGAATTTGATGGAGGTGTCGTTTTTTATGGCAGCGACATTTTCAGAGGAGGAAGAAGCAGGTTTCCTTTTGATTTACATTGGCTTAGAAGGAAGAGTAGATGGCACGTTTAATACTGCAGAGACTCTGTTGATGAGGGATTCTTGGATGCCTTCGACATAGCCTCTGTAGGTTGACTTGGATTTCTTCAGCACATCTTTGAACTCTAGCCATTCCATGTAACCAAAACTTTCAAGCTTTGAAACGAACATAGCCTTTGAGCTTGCATCCTCTCTGATTATCTCCATTGTGACAGAAATTTGATCCTTCTTCTTTCATCCAGAGATGACAACGACTGTTATCTTCAATGGGTCGGAGCGATATTCGACTTTATGTTTACACCATTCGACAGTGTTATCGCTGACCGCTTGTTCTTTTGAGCGCTCCTCTTCAATTTCTTTTAAAAGAGCAACCTGAACTTCCACTGGATTCTTCTTTAGCTTCTTGTCTTTGACTTGAGAAGACTGAACCTTGAGAGCTATAGAAGCATCTCTTTGACATTCGGCGATCAGTTTCTCAGCTCTGACAGATTCTTCAATTTCAGCTTCAGTCAGGAAGTCTAGCTCTGTAGATGGATTTTGAAGAGGAATCTTCAACCGCTGACTCTCCAGATGAGAGATCATATCTGTTCTTCTATTAAGTTCATCCTCTAACCAATGAGCTGGTCTGGAGGGCCTTCCTAGGTGGAGCAGGGATTATTCTTCTTCTTGTTGTTGTTCATCAATCTCACTGAAGGAGATTGGGATTATTTGATCTTCAGCTGTAGAAGCTGGGATTATTTGAAGTTCATTTCCCTTAAGCAGGGGAGAGAACTGTCTGGTCAAGAATTGAAAAAGAAGTTAGTGTTTATTTTGGGAAGGATAAAGATAAAGGCTTAGAAAGAGACAGGGGTGGGAAACGTATAGTAAGATGTGGGTACAATAGAAAGACATACCTGAGAAGGATTCTCCCCCTCAGATTGTGATACTACGTTCAGGTTTCCCTCGGTAGCTATACCCTTCTGCTTGCCTTAGGAAGGAGCACCTGAAGTAGGTTCACTTCTCCCCCCTACTGTGACAGCTCCTTTCGACGCTGTCGCTGATGAGACATTCGCTGTTGAGACCCAAAGAGATTGGTCCTCTTCATCGTCATCGTCAGCTTGTTGCTCTTTTTCTTGATCTTGAAGATCAAGTTATTCTTCATCTTCATCCTCCTTTTCCTCTTCTTCTTCTTCATTAAGAATTTAAGCGAGAGAAGAGGGAGGAGTTTTGTCAGCAACCTTCTCCCCCTCAACATGAGAGGGAGGTTCTTCCGGCTGAAGTTCGGCAGCAGCTTCCTCCTCAATATTTTCTTCAGTACGCTCTTTCTCCCCCTCTTTGTCATTATCAGAATGGGGGAGTTCAGTGATGGAAGGAGTAGCCTTTGCAGTTTCCAAGGACCGAACTTCAGCCTCCAGTCGCTCAAGACGTTCTTCAATGACGGGAAAATCTAAAGTAGCCTGATGAATGAATTCAACGGCTATGTTCAGAGATGTATAATCATTTTCAGTGAAAGAAGGTTTTGGCGATGGAGCTGGTTCAGTCAGCTTCAGAAGCACCTGTTGAAGTATGGAGGTGCAGAAATCAATCTTGAGTGAGAGATCCCGAAAGTCATCTTTTAGGGCGTTCTGCGTACCCTTAATAAGAGTGACCTATTGTTAAGTCCTGACCAGGTCCTCCTTTATGTGGATGATGTCCTCCTGTACAGCCGCTAGCTGAGATGAATTAGCTTTGAAGGAGGAGGCATCAGTCAATCTCTTGAGTTCCGCACCAGCGAGATTAACAGCGCCAGTGGATTCTTGAACAGAGGTGGTGAGACTTTCCACCTTCTCAGCGAGAGTGTTGACATGAGTGTCAACAGTAGCTAAAGTAGGACCTGCAAGTAGAGTTAGCAGATGAGAACAACAATTCTCAGGCTTATATGGTGATATGGGAGTAGTGTTTGGGTTAATAGGAGTACCTGAGTTTTCAAACATATTGTAGAAATGCATAGATTCTTCAAAAGTTTGATTGTCAGGTCCTATTGGTGCAAACTGAGGTTGCGTAGAAAGAGATGGAGGGTTAGAGACCAAAGAAATAAAAGGATGAGTAATGGGGATAGAAGAAGTTTGGATAGTGGAAGTTACCTCAGATTGTTGTTGAAGAACTGAGGTGATGGGTGGCTTCACTGTTGTTGTGGCAGTGATGGTAATCGTTGGCATGGTTGATGTGATGACTGTTGAAGTTATGGAGGAGAGACACACAAAAGCATCCAAAGTAGTTTATTGAGAAACTACTTCAGGCGTTGAACCACTAGGGGGTTGTCTCCTTAGTCTTTTTGTCCTTCTTATAAGGACCATGATGACAAGCTGATGGTCTTTTATGAGCGGTGGTAGCGGCAGGGCTAGGAGAAGAAAGAACCTCCTGCATGGTCGTTGAAGTCGGAGAATGGAGAGAGAGACGAGTGCGAAGAGTTGAGAGAGTTACCTCATTGGCGACCGGCTGGACCTCCAGAGATCGCTGACCAACTTTGGATAAAGTACCATCATGAGAAGTTGGGTACTTATCACCATACAGGAACTGTAGGTACGCACAGATGAAGCGTACGTATGGGATCTTGGGATCCCTCTCCGTCTTCTCTATCTTTAACCTAAGATCGTCAAAGATAGCTCCTGCGTAATCAAAATGTTTTCCAACGATTACGGAATAGCCCATCTGTAGCTAGACTTTGCTTGCCTGGTCCAGGGAGCCAATCTTTCCACTCATGCTCTGAATAATGTGGGAGAAGATGTAGTTCAGCTGAGAAGGCATGTTTGCCTTCTGAATCTTCGTCAGGCGCTTGTTAGGGATGGTGGAACGAGGCTTGTTATCCCAGCAGTATTCCATGTCTTCCAGAAACTAGATGAGTTCAACGTCAGTTGGGAGAGCATCAAAACCATGTTTCGTCTTCTCAGGGAGGCGAAGTGCCTTCCTGAGGCCAAAGGCAGTGAGCATGCCTGAGCCTAGTTCAATGACGAAAGAGATAGCATGAACTAGTTCACCCTTCTTGTTGGTGATGGTGGTTTCATCAGCGGTGAACCAGAATTGCTGTAGAAGAGTCTTGGATGGTTTGGGATCCACGTTCAGAGCGTAGGCCACACAGGACTGCTTCAAGAATGCAGCAACATCCACCATGTGGGGATATTTCTCAGCTTCAAAGTCCAACCGTGCGAGATGGTTGTTCTTTGGGAACTCAGATTCAGTGATCGCAAATTTCACGTTCTTGGAAGCAACGAACGAAGATTGGGCCATTTCTGAATATAGAAAGAATCATAATAGAAGGAAAGGTTTAGAGTCCAAAAATAAAGAAATTTTTAGCAGTTTCCATTTTGAGAAAGAAACATAGAAAAAAAACAAGTTATTTTTTAGTAACACAATGTTCTTTGTTGAAGAAGAAAGAACAAGAAGAAAACCAAAAGTTTGAGTAGATAAAATCAAAAATAATGATTTTAGAGTTTGAAAAATCTTGTAAAACCCATAATGATGAGGCATATATAGGTTTTTGTAACAAAATTTAAGAAGAAAAGATGAACAAAGTAACATGTTGATCTTGGAGGTAAAGATGCAAATTCTTGAAGGAGTTGTTTGCTTAGAATGCCTTGAGAGAGTTTCTTGCTTGAGAAGATTTTTAGAAAGCGTAAAAAGATAAGAATGAAAAAGGCATTCTTTTTATATGAGGAGAGAGAGAGAGAATGAAAGAGAATGGGTCAGGCAGGAAAACAAATACTCATCATGACATGGACATGTTTTATGAAGTTGATTGGATAGAAAGGCAACGGACGAACGTGTCAGAGAAAAAGGCATGTCGTGGATTGTCGGTTCATATGACGTCATAGGAGAGAGAAAAAAAACGTTTCATTTGTCTTTTTTGAAATTATCTCTGAAGAAAAGTCAGAGATAGGTTTTTTTTTTAAAGAATCGCTGATGAGAAATGTCAGTGATAGATTTTGTTTATCAAAAAATCTTTTAATCATTTGAAGAAAAATTAGTGATTAAAGTTTTGATTTTGAAAAACTGTCTTACTGAATTTACATTCAGTGAATGAAAGTGAGAGAACATACCTGAGATTCAGAGATTTTGTTCAGAGATAAAGTGATAAAGGGGAACTTAGAATTACTGACATAATGCATGAAAGATGAAGAATCATTCTTCAAGATTCAACATTCCAAGCTCACATATGAGAAAGTTGAACCTTGTCTCATCAAGAGGTGTGGTGAATAAATCAGCTAGCTGATAGTCAGTGGGGATAAAGTGAAGTTCAATATCACCATTTATCACATGATCTCTGATAAAATGATATCTGATCTCTATGTGTTTCGTCTTTGAATGTAGCATTGGATTATTTGCTATAGCGATAGCACTTGTGTTGTCACAATAGATTGGAATCTTTGATAGCTGAAGGTCATAGTCTAATAGTTGATTTCTCATCCATAAGACTTGATCACAACAACTTCCAGCGGCTACGTATTCAGCTTCAGTTGTTGAAGTGGACACTGAATTTTGCTTTTTGCTTGTCCAGCTTACCAACTTTCCTCCTAGGAGTTAACATCCACCAGTAGTGCTCTTTCTATCGAGTTTACAACCTGCAAAATCACTATCTGAATATCCAATTAGATCGAACCCTGAGTCTTTGGGATACCAAAGACCGAGGTTAGGAGTTCCTTTCAGATATCAGAAAATTCGCTTGATAGCGATCAGATGGGATTCCTTGGGTTCAGATTGATAGCGTGCACATAAACATGTAGAGTACATGATGTCAGGTAGAGGAGGTTCCATAGGAGTTTTCACAGCATATCCTTAACATACTTACCTTGGTTGATAAAAGTACCTTTTTCAGATTGTTTAATTTGAAGACCAAGAAAATATGTTAGCTCACCCACCATACTCATTTTGTATTCTTTCTTCATTCTTTCAGCGAAGCGAGTACATAGAGATGGATTAGTAGAACCAAATATTATGTCATCGACATATATTTTTACAAGAATAATATGACCTTTTATCTTTATGAAAAATAAGGTATTATCAATTTTACCACGTTCAAAATTTTCAGAGATAAGAAAAGATGAGAGAGTGTCATACCAAGCACGAGGGGCTTGTTTTAGACCATAGAGAGCCTTATCCAATTTATAAACATAATTTGGATGCTTAGGGCCATAGAACCCTGGGGGTTGTTCTACATAGACTTCTTCATTCAGCTTTCCATTTAGGAACGCTGACTTTACATCCATTTGATATACAATGAAGTCTTTGTAAAGTTCATAAGCTAAGAATAGTCGAATTTCTTTGAGCCTAGCCACAGGGGCAAAGGTTTCATCATAGTCTATTCCTTCCTCTTGTTTGTATCCCTGAGCAACAAGTCGAGCCTTGTTGCAGGTTACAGTTCTATGTTTATCTAACTTGTTTCTAAACACCCACTTGGTGTCTATAACATTTTTATCAGATGGTCTAGGAACGAGATTCCAAACTTTGTTGCGAGTGAACTCGGTCAGCTCTTCTTGCGTAGCGCCGACCCAATTTGGATCTCTGAGGGCATCATCAGTCTTCTTTGGCTCTATTAAAGAAATAAAGTTGACAAAGAGGCAGACATTACCTAAACTTCGTCATGTCTGAATACCTGCATCGGGATCACCAAGAATTTGATCTATGGGGTGATCTCTGGTCCATCGCTGAGCATGATCATGATCGCTCATTTCAGAGGTTGGATCAACAATAGGAATGTTTACTAATGAAGAAGCCTGAGTTCATCAGCTATTAATTTTTGAGTGTCAGACAGGCCATTGTTTTCTGAGAGGTTTTCAGACGTAGATGGATCTGATGGAGGAAGTGTGTTTAGAGGCTCATCTGAAACCCATGAGGTGGATTCAGCGTTAGGAGGTATTATGTTTGGATCATCATCAACAACTGGAGGATCTGTGTGCTGATGGTTTGAGAAGAAAGGTTATGTTTCTCTGTAATGAGAAAACATCCAAGCATTTAAGTCTTTATTGTCAGCGATTGGTTTAGAGTTCGCTGAGCGAGTTTCATCAAAGGTGACATGAATTGTTTCTTCCACAGATTGTCTTGTTTTGTTGAAAACTCTGTAGGCTTTGGAGATAGAAGAATATCCAAGAAATATTCCGTCATCAACTTTTGGATCGAACTTTCCAAGTAGATCTTTGTTGTTTAAGATAAAGCATTGACAACCAAAGATATGAAGAAAACTGATAGATGGTTTTCTTCCATGGAATAGTTCATAAGCTGTCTTTCCAAATTGCTTTACAATCAGCGATCAGTTTTGAGTAAAACATGCAGTGTTTACAGCTTCAACCCAAAATTGAGTAGGGAGGTGAGAATCGCTGAGCATTGATCTAGCAGCTTCAATGATCGTTCTGTTTCTTCTTTCAGCGACTCCGTTTTGCTGAGGCGTTCTTACTGAAGAGAAGTTGTGAGAAATTCCTTTGTTCTCAAAGAAATTGTTCAGAGAACTGTTTTTGAATTCAGTTCCATGATCACTTCTTATTGAACGAACAGTAAAATTATTCAGCACTTCCATCTTTTTAACAAAAGATATTAGTTCTTCTGGAGTATCACTTTTGCAGCGAAGAAAGATAACCCATGTGTACCGAGAGTATTCATCTACAATGACAAGTGTATATTTCTTTCCAGCTATTGATTTGATATTGACAGGGCCAAACAAATCCATATGCAAGAGTTGAAGAGGACTTGTCACTAAGGAAACTTGTTTAGACTTGAAACTAGCTTTTGTCTGTTTTCCTTTTTCACATGCTGAGCAGAGAGATTCTTTAGCATATGAGTGCTGAGGAAGACCAGAAACCAGTTCCTTAGATGAGAGAAAATTCAGGGTTTTGAAGTTTAGATGAGAGAGCCTTTTGTTCCATAGCTAATTGACATCAGAAGAGGCTTTAGAAAGAAAACATACGTTTTCAGTGGTAGTAGAGTCCATATCTATTACATAGACATTTTCTTTACGATAACCACTGAGAGCAAGTTTCCCTCTCTCATTTACCACTGAACATGCTTTCTTGGTAAAACGAACTTCATAGTATTTGTCACATAGCTGACTGATGCTCAACAGATTGTGCTTCAGTCCATCTACATAAGCGACTCTTCTGAAGGTAGTTGTCCCATTGTTGAGGACACCAAACCCTCGGGTATATCCTTTTCCATTTCCACCAAAGGTCACAGAGGGACCTTTCTCTTCCTTGTATTCAGTGAGCAGGTCTTTTTGTCCTGTCATATGACGTAAGCATCCACTATCAAGATACAGATGCCCTTTGATCCCTGCAAACATAAGGAAGATTAAGCTTTGTTTGGTACCAACTTTTCAATGGGTCCTTTAGGGTTAGTGTAGATGGAAGGTTCAGCAATCTTCACAGCAGATGAAGATTCAGCTTCCGTGGTAACCTTCACTTTGGTTAATTTCTTAACCTTAGTGGTATTCTTCACCCTGGTCATTTTTTCAGCTTTGGTGACCTTCTCAGTCTTGGAGGCATTCATCTTCACTTTAGATGGTTTATCAGCTTTAGTGGCATTTGGACATTTGCTTGCAATACGGTTAGTAAATCCACAATGATAGCATTTTCTATATTTAAATGGGGTTTTAGGACCATGAGTAGAAGGTTTTTAGAATTTAAGATGAGCAGGTCCAACTCCAAGAATTCCTTTAGCATGAGATCTAGGAGGAATTTTCATTTCTTCAGATCTCTTAGGCTTAATATCAATCTTCAGCTTTGGAGGACAGAGATCAAAAGTTTCTATCACAGAGCTAGAAGATTGTTTTACTGAAAGATTAGAAGGAACTTTCAACTTTGCTTTCTTGGATGTCTTCAGAGAATAGAAAATGGATTTTCCTTTATCTGCAGGCTTAGAGCCTTTAGATATTTCCTCAGGGATGGGATTAAAAGATGATGATGAAGAGCACTGAGCTTGAGAAGTGTCAGGAATAGAAGAAACAAACATTCCAAACTTAAGCATGGAACTGTCTTCTTTGGGTTCATCCTGTGGTTTCCAAAAACCAAGACCGGTTCTATCACTGGCAGGGATCTGAGAACTTATAATCTCAGTGATCTTTGTTGAGGATTTACACCATCCTTCAACAATAACCTTATCTACTTTTAGAGCAGCGGTGGCTTGTTCGCGTTCAATGCTGATGATTTCATTAACAATGACTTGATCTTTCAAACTTTCCTCTAAAAGAGTCAGTTCTCTGATCATTTCATGGAACTTTTCTAGCTGTTCAGTTAAATCACTATTTTTGCTTTCAGCTAATGATTTGCCGTTTAGAGCAGTGTATAAGTCAATCGTCAGCACATCAACAACGCGACTTCTCTCTGCTTCATATAGAGAGGGATTAGTAGAGATAGATACCTGAGATGATATATAGCTCATAGAAGTTTCAGTTGTTTCTTCCACTTCTTCTTTAATCTCAGCCATGAGGCATAGATTAGCGACTTCTTCTTCATTAGAACTTGATTCTTCTGATTCAGCCCAGTCGTGTTCTTCAACGATGAGACCTTTACCTTTTCGCTTCTAGTTTTTCAGCTTTTAATATTTTTCTTTGAGCTTTAGGTATTTGTCATCGCTGGATCTTCTTGAGGTAGAAGGTTTGAAGACTTTCTTTGACCTGCACTCACTTGCAAAGTGTCCAATCTTTTCACAGTTAAAGCAAGTAGCAGTAGCCTTCTCAACAGGGGTTGATTTTGGCTTGTCAGTAAGAGAGAGAGGCTTATTTCTTCGGAAATTTCTCTTTCTTGCAAACCTCTTAAAAGAGTTTGTCAAGAGTGCTAATGACTCATCAAACTCTGAAAGATCAGTGTCTGATAGTTCCTCAGAATCAGAATCTAACTCAGTGATAGTGAGAGTAGATCGCTGAGATGAAATTATCTATGAAGATACTAAAGCAACAGGAGTGCTTTTGGAGTCTTTAGAATCGTTTACAAGATTCTTCTTCAGAAGATTTGATTGCTCATAGTTGAGCAATATTCCATACAAGGTGTTGAGCGAAAGAGAATTTAAGTCTTTTGTCAGCTTAAGACATATTGAATAACTATCCCAGCTTTCAGGAAGACATTTTAGGAATTTGGTTAAGACCTCAGAGTTACAATAGGTCCTACCCACAGTTCTTAGATCAATGATTAAGCAGTTAAACCGCTGATGAACATCAGAAAGAGATTCATTCTTACCAGCGATAAAACTTTCATACTGTCTTACCAAGTTAATCTTTCGAGTTTCTTGGATTTCAGTGGTGCCTTCATATTGAACACATATGGTTTCCCACATTTCTATAGAAGTTTTAAGATGCATGATGGAATGAAAAGCTTCATCAAGCAGACCCATAGAGATAATGGTTTTTGCCTTTGCATCTAGACCAACTTTCTTTTTGTCTTCATCACTCCACTATCTTATTTCCTTGACAGCATAACGTTCAGGGACATCAGGAGTGGTGGTAGTGGCGGGAACGGCACTTATGATAGTGAAAGGTTCATAAGGTCCATGTGCTACATAATCAGGTATAGTAGGGTCTACACCTTCTAGAAATAACATCATTCGATTCTTCCAGAGAGCAAAGTTATCTCTGCTGAATCGAGGAGGTTTAGAGAGTGAACCATTATCATAGTAGTTTGTGTTTGTGTTAAGTGCCATTTTAGAATAGCAAGGAAGAGAATAAAACAAGATCTTGTTTATTAGATTAAACAGTCTACTCTGATACCACTTGTTGGTCCCGAAGGTACTTAATAAGTTTGTAGAAGGGGGGGGGGTGAATACAAACACATAATTTAAAGTTTAATAAATTGTTTATTGATAAATCAAACACAATTTACAAGTCTGTTGCGGAATAAAATTAAGTAAAACTCAATCTAAACAAACTTAAGAAAACACTAAGATGGTTGCACAAGAATATAGAGAATTTGAGATTAGAGAGTATAGAGTATAGAAAACAAAGGTTTCTATATTTTAGAAAGATGAAGGCTAGAGGTGCGCATCCTCCAGATGGAGAGGTAATCTTTCTATTTATACCATATGCATTAAATGCATGGCAGGGAACTTTACACGTGTCCTTCATTGGTTGGCAGAGAGAGTCTGACTTTGGGAGACATGCTTTCGGTCGTATCATGAACAATGTAGTTGACAGAGTTGTTGTACGAATTGTGGCAGAGGTATCAGGTATGTCCGTTCTGACACATCGTACTAGGTATGCAGGGAAAGACAAAAGAGACTTGAGGCATAAGTTAAGTGATCATCGATCGCTGAATATCTCTTCCTTCAGAGATACAAAGAAGTTCAGCTATCGCTGAAGCTTTTCCTCATGTTTCTTCGCGTATGAGTAGAGTCGTCTTTGCTTCACTGATATCCGCATAAGGTCACTAGTAGACTTGTCTTTGTTCAGCAGCTTCGTCTTCGATTCAGCTATGAACATCTGTTGACGCGAAACTTGTCTTCAGGGATTACGTTTAACTATTTACATCAGAAATCACAGCGATAACTGAACAGACTCGGTCTGATCACTGATAGTGAAACACTAATACATATGAATGTTTACAAGAAAGATCATCAGTGATAACTGAACAGACTCAGTCTGATTGCTAATGGTGAAACACTAATACATATTAATAAACATAATTTTCACTAAGTATAGAAGAGGGTCGTTATCAAATCACTGAGAGAGTCTGGATCAACAGAAACGTACCCGACACTACATCAGTAGATGCCTTGGCTTCCTCCGTTGTCATCTGAAAAGCTCTTCCGGGCGCTTTTGGGGAATCCACCTTCTTCCCGCCGGCTCCTCCGGCAACTTCGGGCATTCTTCCCTAACATGCCCCGACTCTTTGCATTCGAAACACATTCGCCCCTTGACGGGACAATCTCTATAGGCATGATCGGGCTTCCCACATTTAAAACAAGCTCCGGGGACAAAGTTGCATGGGTCAAAATGCTTGCTTCGACATTTGGAACACCACCTAGCTTCACGCTTAGGATCAGCTCCCCGTTGGTAGTTGTTGTTGAAAGGTCTTGGTTTCTTGGAGGCCATAGAGTTTCCCTCCCATTTCCTTTTCTCCACTAGTCAGATACCTTCTTCCTTGCCCTGGTTGTAGGCGTCTTCCATCAACTGTGCTTCCTCAACCGCCTCGCGAAGGGTTGAGGCCTTCGACACTCGGACCATCGACATCATATCAGATGGAAGGCCCTTAATGTAGGCTTTGATCTTCTCTTTCTCCATTGGGACTAGATGTCCCACTAATCCTATCTTGTCCATTAATAGCTGATTGTACTCCTTCATAGACAGATTACCCTTCTTCAAATTCCAGAACTCTTCCTCGATCCGGTCCATCGATCTCTCATTACAATATTCTTCCAACAATTTCTTCTTGAAAGTCGGCCAGTTTAGATTTGCCAATACCGTGGCCTCAACAGAAGTGGAGCAAACATTCCACCATGTGAGGGCCAACCCTCTAAGCATTTGAGAACCAAAAGTTGCTTTTTGGCCTTCACCGCACTTACTCGATCGGAAAGCTTGTTCCATTTCCCGAATCCAGTTCATGCACGCCACTGGATCGTCCGAGCCTTTGAATTCCGGTGGTCGGCAAACAAGGAAGGCATTGAATATGCAAGTTTTCTCCGCTTGCCTTGCTTCCAGGGCTGCGGTCCCATCGGTGGGAATTTCATGTCCGGTGCCCCCGGATCCCGCCACAATGACGTTCTCAACAACCGTCTCAGGCCTTCGGTTGTTGGTGTCTCTATTTTCTAGGAGCTTCAAAAATAACTCTTGTTGTTGCGCCATGGCCCTATTCATGGCCAACATCATCTGGTCCATCATTCAGGTTTCTGCCGTAACCTCTTCCAAAATAGGCTATACCCTTTCCAGATTGCGTTGGAGAATGTGCTCGGTTCCCCCGCCCAACACATTGACCAAACGAGAAGGCTCTTCCACCACAGCCACCCGCGGATGGTCGGCCGTGGATGTCGTGGCTTCTTGACCTTCCGGTCTGTTCCTGGTGTTAACCATTAATCTGCCACACACATACAAGAAATAACATAAGAGATAGGCTACAGGAATAACACAAGGAAGCATACTACTACATTCATCAATTATTATAACAACAGTTGATCAAATATGCTCACATAAAACGTCTTCATAATAACGTTAGCTAAGTGAAATTATGAACACATGATACGTAAGAGTTCTCGTTACCATCAATACAACTTTCAATTCGTGTAAGTTCCGTCGACTCTAAGACCATCCTATCTTAAGAGTTCTACCCTATCTCACAAGTCATAACTTAATAATCTCGGTTTTAAGTCTAGGCATCTTACACTAATACCTAGTTCGCTTAATCTAGTGCTCTGATACCAACTTGTAACACCCTAAAATTTGGAGTGAATTTAAAATTCGAAAATTCGGCAATATAACGTCTATAAATAGAGTAAACCAGTTCATCCTAAATTAGGGAACAATCAAACCTGAATAATATGAATAAGACATTTAAACCCAAGTGTGTCATCCCAAAACGGGGAATAGAGTATAACATTTACAACCCAAATCAAATGAAGAATATAATTTCGACAACCTAATAATCTAACTTGGTTGAGAAAGATTAAGGTTGGGTGTCGATATCCTTCCAAAATGTGTATTATTTATAGTCAATGTATTGATCACTATATCTTCAAAAATACCACTCACGACCCAAGGTCGTGCACTCAGTCCCGACGAGCCCCACCGCTAGAATGACCTGCCACATACAACAACCAAGGAACAAGCGTTAGGATAAAGCCTAGTGAGAATAAATTTAATTGAAATGGGAATGATAAAACCCATTTGAAGTCGTACGGAGAATCTAGCCGTGACTAAATCAAAACAACCAAATAAACCATTAGTGATTAAAACATGGTACAAATACACACCAATCACATAGTGAGCTCAACTCCTGTAAGTCTATTGCTTGAAAACATCAAGTCGACCCCTCTAGGTCTATTCTTGAGAGTTCCAAAACGGTAACTCATGCACAATGCAATTACATCTTACTGCCCATGGGACGCTGCCCGACCATATAGGTCCACACCTTACTTACCATGGTGACCCGATGCCTATTCCGTGCCAAAGTGGTGAACTCAATATCCAAAACGGGACATTAAGAACACCGTGCCTATGGATCCATTGCACTATGACCAAATACATACATAAATGTTAAAACTGATTTACATGTATAAATTTACCACATGAAGTCTTGACCCCCATTATTAAGGAGGCTTGTAAACACAAACCCATCAACAATATCATCATAATTCTTATTTCAAATGTCAAGTTTATCATAAATTAACCCAATACTTAAATCTCATTCAAACCCTAATTTTCACTTTGGGTTTACCAAAATCCCAAATGTTAGGAGTGAGTTTCAAAACATATGAAGAACCATAGAATACCATTGTTTGTAGTTTAACTACATTTCCCAACACTATTGTTCAAGTACCAAAACCCCAATATTCCCAAATCCCATGATTAGGTCAAATACCATAAAACCCAATATATTTTAGAAGGCATAGAAGAGAGTTATAACACATAAACCCTAATAAATTTGTTAGTACAATGAATAGAAAACTCACCTTGAAAGAGTTATAAGAAACCCTAGATAATGGATGTAGAAGATAAGGGAGTAGGTGAGCTTGAATCTCTATGAACTCTTAATGAATGCAATTAATCCTACACCAACCAACAAAATCATCACAATCTGATTTCCTCCTTAGATAATGAATGAAGAGAGAGATAGAGAGATAGACTTGCCCTAATTTCTCCCCCAAAATCGGCTCCACACAAAGCAAAATGAGAAAGTGAGGAAATAGGGTCGATTTTTATGCATTTAAGAGGTCAGACCCGGACCGCGACTATGCCTTGCAAGATTGACATGGTCATTCTCGCTTGGCATTGTCGCTCGAGCTGAGTACCTTACGGTACGCTCTCAGCGATTATGACTCACGAGAGTGACACATGTCATTCTCGCTTGGCATTGTCGAACGCCAACCACCACCTCATGGTACACATCTCGCGATTGTGCCCCGCGAGAGTTACCACTGCCAGAATAGGTCACAGTCGCCCCGGGCATACCGAAGCCCGTTTTCACCCAATTTGGACCCAAAGAACTCCCGATTCCAACACTAGATTCGATAATAGGACATAGGATCAGATTAGGGATTATTCTACATGGATGGGTACTCAATAGGGACGTACCGAAATCACGGGTGTTAAATGATTGTTGTCCAGATCTCTTAAAACTCTTCTTTTGTGGACCTAGATTCCACTTCTTGTTAGAGCCTCCAGCCTTTCCCCTGTCTTTAATGTTACCAGCCTGAACGCTGTTTGCACTCATCATAGACTTACCTCTTTTATCCCGATTACTAGTCTCTTCTTCGATCCTTATGTGTTTGAGCATGTCATCCAAAGAATAGTCTTCAGATTTGTGCATCATTCTTTAGAAAAGTCCTTCCAAGATGGGGGCAATTTATCAATCACCGCCCCCACTTGGAAGATTTTAGGAAGAGTTATGGAAAGCGCTTTTAGTTTGTTTGCAATAACCTGGAGCTCATGAATCTGCTCTAGAATTGGTTTTTCATCAATCATTTGAAAACGAAGATATTGAGACACAAGATATTTATTAGTGTCTTCTTCTTATGTCTTATATTTGAATTCAAGTGCTTTCCATAACTCCCTCAGATCAGTAATCGGAGAGTACAAGTCATAGAGTCTATCAGATAGGACATTTTTAATGTGTCCACAGGCCAAGGATTCCTCCTCCTTGAGGATTAGCGTTAGCTTCTCCAATTCGACTATTTTGGCCCTATCTGGTTCTTTCCCTTGTTCAGGGATCGTATTGGCAGGGATAGGCTGTAGGTTCGGGTCCATTATGTTATAGAGTTTGATTACCATCAGCATGAACTTGACTTTTTCAGTCCAACGGGTGTAATTGCACCCGTCAAACCGATCAAGTTTCACGATCTCTTGATTCATGACACGAATGTTAGAAGAGCTTCCGAAATCCATAACAACTCTTGCGGGTTGAGGCGGGTTAGTAGTTACATAAATTGACACATGAAATATTTTATAGAACTTAAGTTTATAGGATCAAACTATAAAGTCTTCAATCTAAAAGTGTTACAATATGTTATAGGATGCTTTTGGATGTTTCAACAAGTTTTTGAGAACGCTTTTAAATAAAGTTTCATAATAAATATTTTATAGAACAATTTTGAGAAGCATCCTACAAACTTATCTATTTATACGATACTTGTGTTCATATGATACTTTATCAAATAGCGTTGTATAAAATAACTAATACGACACTTTATTTTAAAAATGTCATAAACATTTGTTAAGAGATGCAAAATCGTCCTATAAACATATAGTGACACTTTTAGATTGGACGTTCTTTTTTTGTTTATTATGACGCTTAGACATTTTAGGCGTCTTATAAACCTAATGTTGTTGTAGTTAAATGCTCTAACTATTCACATTTTCTTTCCACCAAAATAAAACATAAAATTGATAGATTCATGAACGTCCTAACCTAGGACATTTTTTCATTTGTTGGGCCATAGACTTTTAAGAGACTTATAATTAAAATGTTTATTTAGCAAAGTCTAAAACTTAAACTCTTAAAGTCCATAATTAAAAACACAAAACCCAATTATATAAATATTAAATTAAACTATTATATATATATATATATATGTGTGTGTTTAAAATTAAAAAATAAAAATAATATAAAAGATGCGGTGCGGTGCGGTTTGAACCGCGGTTTGAAAACTCAAAACCGCAAACCGCACCGCGAAAGTTCTAAACCGCGTTTTGCGGTGCGGTGTGGTGCGGTGTGGGCGGTTTGTGCGGTTTGGATGAACATCCCTAGTTGGCAGGTTGCATTGGTTTGAGCTAAGCTAACCTAATTTCAATACTCTTAATTGGCAGTTTAGCGGTTTGACGATTTAGCAGATTGAGTTTAATGGGTTGTTAGCAGGTTGGGCTGGGTAGGTTGAACGATTTGACGGTTTTTTATGCACCCCTATCTATAAGTGTCTTAAGTTATAATTAATGTGTTCAGATCAAATTTATGTAATATAAGTTAAAACGTTAGAGCACCTCCAACAGATTCTCCAAAATTTCTCCAAAATAAAGAATGAAACTTTAAAATCTCTAAAGAAAATAAATACATTTTCAACTTCAGCTGATTATCAATTTTTGGATATTACAACATTGATTATATTATTAAAGTATTACATTTACCTAATAAAATATTATTTCTCTCTCTAAAAATTTAATTCTAAACTTTCATATTGGTGGAAATATATTAAAAAATATTTTTTTCTCATCATAATTATTTTTGAAGAGTTCTTCAAATTTAGATAATTTTACACAATTGCATTAACCCTCTTAAGATTGTAGTCCGGTAAGTGATTATCGGTAAAATTCAATACTATAACTTACTTATCGGGTAAGATTGTAGTCCAAAAAAATGGTATCGTATGACACAATTTACCCGGTAAACACTAACCGTGGTAAGAGACGATGACTCTCACTTACCGGGTAAGACTCTCGGTCCTTGCCTTCGCTCTTACCGGGTAAGACTCTTGGTCCTTGCCATATGTATCCGTTAAGGTAATATGACTTGGTAAGCGCTTATCCGGGTAAGTGTTTGGTAAACGGACCCTTACTTTCTTCATCTTGAAGAAAGGTTTTAGAAAATTTATTGAAGTTAAAAATATATTCAAAATCTCTATTTTCTCTATTTTAAAGAATTTTATAGAACATTTTTTTTTGAACGGCAAGTTAACACACGCACACGTTCCCGGGGTATCTGGGCTCCCACTTAAGGGTGTCACCCGACTAATCCCCGTCGATCACGACCTAGCCCAATTAAGGGTACCACTATGTGGCAGACCCATGATCATGGATGTCACAGGATGCTCATCACGGAGTTCGAACCTGGATAGTCAGGAATACCATCACAGAACATGTTAAAAATACTTTTATTGAATGGAAAAAATATTGGAAGCAGGTGGTACTTGTGCTATCCAACCACTCCATTACATAATATGGTTTATATCTTATATTGCAAGTTGAACCCCCGTTGTAAGTCATCGTTATGTACCTTACAAATTATTATTTAAAATAAATAATTTAATTAATTTACGTCAAAAAGTTTTTTATTTTATTTTTATAAACAGATATGAATTAGACTTTCGAAGGGTAACCAAAGTTGAAACATTATATTTACTTTAAAATAAAAACTTACATTAAAAAAAATGTAACATATTTTTTAAAATCTAATTTAAGAGTATATATTTTAAAAATATTCATTTTAAGTATCCAATTTTGACATGCTATTGTATTGAATTGACGTAAATGAAATTAGATGGCGTATGGTTCACATAATGGAAAAAAATTGGAATCTTCACGTATTAGACGTTTTTTTTTTGGGAGGGGGGGGGAGGCTAACGACGACAATAGTGGCGTGGTGGTGGTGGTGTTGGCGGTGGGTGGGGATCGTAGGGGCTGGTGGGTGGCATTGTGATGGTGAATGGTAGTGGGGTGGCGATAATGATGGGTGGGTGTGGTTATGGCAACAACTTAACGGTAGTGGCGGCAATGAAGATTGGTTGGGGTGGGTAGGTGGGGATGGCGGTAAGATAATAATATTAATTGGTGATGGGGGTGGGGGTGGTGGCGACGGTGGAGGGTGGTGGGCTTGGTGGCGAGGGGTGGTGATGTTGGTTAAATTGGATGCGAAAGTTTTTTTTTTTTTTTTGTAAACTAAATTATAACATTTGTCACAAAATTGAATTTTAATACTTCATTTATGACAAAAAATGATTAAATCTCTCAACCATGGAATTCAACAGAATTTAATCAATTCAATCCGTAAACTAAATATCATCCAGGAAATTTGGTCAAAAGTAATTTATCATTCCAATTCCATCATGTCATTCGACAATCCCTTTATTAGATTTCAGAAAAATCTTACAAATATTTTTTTAATTCAAATTACACATTCTTGAATAAACTTTCTTTTTAAATTATAAATTTCTTAAAATTATCTTTTATGAATATATTTTTAAAATACAAATTAAAAAGAAAAATCTCATTTTCTGTGCCATTTGCCTCGGTCCTCAAATGGAGTTTCTAGTAGACCATGGTCAAATATCATTGGTAATAATTATAAAAGTAAATTATAATTTTGGTCCCCGTGGTTTGTTGGTTAGAACAATTTTCGTCTCTATAATTATGGAATACAAGATGGTTATCATGGTTTGTAAAAGTGTCCGAATTTGGTCTTTCCCTCTAACACGATTATGAAAAAGCCACTAAACAAAGGGCATTTCAGTCTTTTTCCAAGGCTGAGTTGCCTCTGGACTTGCACCTCTCCTTTTGATGCAAAACCTCATCCACAACTTTAACCCCTTCGATGCAAAACCTCACCCACAACGCCTTCCTATCTGATGCACACCTCGCTGTTAATGACACATGGACCATCCACTTTTTGCAACTCCTTTATATTTCTTCGCCAACGGTGGCCTCCCTCTATTCATTCTTGATACTTGCAACACATAAAATGGGAGAAGGCAAGTGAATGGGGTTATTTAGATTACGTTTGGTGTTGATTTTTATTTTGAGATTTAGATTTAGGTTTGACTTTGATTTTGATTTTGAAATTTGGAATTTAATTTTGATTTTGGTGTTTGGGTTTGGATTTGATTATGGTGCCACGATTTGGCCGGAGAAGATGCCTGAAGTTTGGGGAAGAACAAACCCATCTTTGAAAAATAAAGTTAATAAGATAACCCGTCTTTGAAGAACAAAATCAACAACAAAACCAATTTTTGAAGAACAAAATCTACAACAAAACTCATTTTAAATAAAATTAACGACAAAACCCATTTCTAAAGAACAAAATCAACAAAACCCTAAATTAATAGAAAAGAAACAACAACTAGAGAAGTAGAGAATAACATAAACAAGTAACCTTAACTAATGAAAGAACATTTCACAAAAATAATCATCATCACAATCACAACAACACAAACATAAATGAGTTCTAGGGAATATATCTGAAAAATGAAATCAATAATACAACCACTATATATGCGATTGAGATAGAAAATGTAGTTTAAACCCCAACCAAATCTATCGATTTTGTAGTTCTCATCTAAACCCTGATCTACTCCGATTGTGTCGATGCATTTTTCGTTCGATGTTAGTTGGTGGGTCATTGGAGCTCGAACAAGGAATTGAAGGAAGAGTGATCTAGGGTTTCGTCGTGGTTTGGATCGAGAGTTGCAGAAGGGTGGTCGGAGTTTAAACATGAAATCAAGGGAAGAGCAGATTAGGGGGAGACGAACCATCGGAGGAGGGGGGGGGAGGAGTTGGGAGGGGTTTTGTTTTTGTTCCTTTTTTTTAACTTTAGGTATTGTTTTTGTTTTCTTAACATATATACTTGTACATAAGCTTTATAACTTGTACATAAAAATGTGTCCAAATAGACTAAAACACCCCTCACTTGAGGGACACACGAGGGAGTTAAATTAACGATGCAAAATTAAACGAAGTCAAGTCAAGCAACCCAATCCGTAACAAAAATAATGATATTTGTAATTATTTCGTTTGAAGGACTCAATCCATAATTTCTATTTAAGTAGAGGGATGAAATTTGTAATTTACTCATTATTATATAAAGATTTACTTTTACTTTAGTAAGAGTAAACTACAATTTTGGTCCTTGTGGTTTACATCAATCTCTGAAAGTGGTCCCTAGACTTCAATAACTACAATTATCGTTCCTACTATTTATATTTTACTTTGAAAATCGTCCATAATCACTAACTCCGTTAAACGGGTCCGTTAAGTGAGGGTTATTTGTGTCTTTTACCCCTTTTTTGTCTTATCTAAGGAACCAAAATTGTAAGTTACCTTTTTCCTTTTATTGTTTTTCTATTTATATATAACCACATACATACACAATATATTTATACATACACAATATATATATATACACACTATATATATAGGGAGATGTTCAAATGAGAAGTGTTAATGCATGAGAAGTAGAGAAATGATCATAACCCTTCATCTGGTCAATATTTGCGGCTTTGACTGTGAAACATAAGATAATTCCTTGTATGATTTGTAGAAGATAGAGGGTAGTTTTGTAAATTTTACAAATAGACGACAAACAAGTTTATATGTGAACTCGTTGATTAGTTCACATGTGAACTATTTAATTGATTCACATATATGTGAATCTGTTAATTAGTTCATATGGTTCACATATGAACCTACGAGTTCATATGTGAATCAGTTAAAATAGTTCATATGTAAATTACACGGGTTCACATATGAACCCATTTGTCGTCTATTTGTAAAAGTTACGAAACTATTCATCTATTTTTGGCATAACCGCAATTTTTGACCGGTCAAGGCCATAATTTGTGACCAGTAAAATCCAATCTTAACCGTATGAAGGGTTAGGATTACTTCTCTATTTATCATATATTTAACACTTCTAATTTAAATCTATGGCAATAAATATATATTTATATATTAATCACACATGCGAAGGATTGTGTGAGAAGTTGAGATAACGGTGAGAAACGTGAGAAGATGATCTGAACCGTTGATCTCTTATAATCTCAAGCCCTCCAATGAATTGCGGCTTAGAGGGAATTGATCAGCTGCATCTCGGTGCATCTTATCCCGGTGCATCTCATCCTAATGTGCGTCAATTTCTCATCCAACGGTCGATAACCACTTTTCACGCTTCTCACCATTAACTCAACTTCTCACCGGAACCCAACCCTAATCACACATACACATAATGTATATTTATATTTATATTTACATTTACACTAAATTTATATTTATATTCTATTTCTAAAAGGTGGTTATAACCACCGTTTTAACAATATATGTAGGATTATAACCACAAGGGTTGTGGTGTGGTGGTAAAGGCTTGGGGAGTTCATAGCGCTCAACCCGGGTTTGAGCCCCACTAGTAGCACTTGTGGCCACTGAGGATAAACTCAGGGCTGCACGCTTTAGCAGCTGGGCCAAATGCCCTAATTGTCAGGGATTAGTCTGGGCCATAGGCCCAGGATACCCTTTCCAAAATATATATATGTAGGATTATCTCAGTCTAAATTTTTAGATTGGTTCTTCGATTCTTTTTTTTTCAATGTTATTTCCTGATCTCATTCCATTAACGAAAAGATCAAGTGAGAATCTTGAAAAAAAGAACCGGAGAGCCACAAAAAAATGAAAAAAATATCAAAATGGATGTCAAATTATAGATAATATAGTGATCATTATTTTAGTGTAATTTATTTCGCTCAAATTTTTATCACGCCGATTTTCGATTAAAAAATTGGTGGGTGATATTTAATATTTTTTTAAAAAGTGGTTATAACCATCTTTTTAACCATATTCGTTGGATCATCTCAATCTAACGGTTTAGATAGGTTTTTTGGTTCTCTTTTTTTAAGGTTTTCTCCATGTCTCATCCTATATTTAGTAAAAAGATTAGGTGAGAAATTTGAAAAAAAAAAAAGAACTAAAGAATCATACAAACCGTTAGATTGAGATGATCCAACGGTTATGGTTAAAAGGTGGTTATAACCACTTTTTAAAAATAAAATATAAATTTATGTTATATATATGTGCAATTATATATATATATATATGTGTGTGTGTGTGTGTGTGTGTATAGGCGAAAGATTGTGTGAAAAGAAGAGTTAAAGTGAGAAGGTAAGAAGAGATCTGGACCCTTAATCACTTTTAATCTCAAACTCACCCATGAATCGTGCTTGATATGAGGATTGATCCGGTGCATCTCATTGCATCTCATCCTAATGTGCATCTAATGATCCTGATCCCTTCTTACGCTGCTAACCATAACTTTCTTCTCACCGGAATCCAACCATATATATATATATATATATATATATATATATATATATATATATACTATATTAATAAGCATTTAGACAAAAAGTCTTAATTACAAGTCCTTAAGCATGATGTACAACAATTTTTATGCATAAAATTTGAAAAACTCTTAATTACAATTTTACATACATAAGGTACAAACTCTTAATGCACCTACTACCACCACCAAATTAAGATAGGTCAGAGTTTACTTTCTTTGATCTAAAGTTGTTGCCTGTTTCGGTTGCCGCTCAAACAATCCTCCGCTAAAGGTTGAAGTTTCAAATTTCAAATTCACTTTTTAAAGTCTTTCCTCAAAGCTAGGGTTTATCTCTCCCTCTCTTCCCTAATTCCATTTACATCGTCCGACTTATCTGCGTTTCAAAACATCCATCATAGCGGCAAAACCCTCTCCTCTACCCTGTATTTGGTTATCTGGTATCGATCTGAAGAAGTTCATCGATTCCTATCGCAAGGGACCTAACCCCTCCCTCTTCCTTATTTTCAGATCGAGAGCTTCATTTATTTTTCAGTTGTGTAAAAGTATTGCTCACTGCCATGGGTCACAGGTAATTTTACTTCTCTACCATCACCTAGGGCTTTATTTGTATGAACAACTATCAATCACCTACAATATCGAAGAATTAATTTTATTATTGTTGCAGAGATCTGAAGCCACAAAACTTGCTGGTTGAAAAAGAAAAAAGGAATTTTGGAGATTGCTTATTGTTCCTCCCAAGAGTTATACTCATGAGGTGCTTACTGTTTTTTCTTCTTCCATAAAGGAATTTTGTTGTTGAATAATTGTTTGTTTTGGAATTTGATAATTGATTGACATGGTTTATGCAGATTGTTACACTTTGTATAGAGCCCCAGATCTCTGCAGATTTTATATTCTTCATTTCAAAATTATCTTCTTTCATTCTTTAAACAAAAATAATGAAGAATATTACAAAGGCAGTTCATATCATAAGCATCACAAGCGACTCGTAAGTGTGTATCGAGTTTTATTTTGTGTTTGAGATCGACTCGAGGTCGAGAATTATTAAGTTCAAGCTTGAATAGCTCGTTAAAGCTTGAATCGTTTACACCACTTTTAGTTTATTTGCAGTTGCTTGATTTGATTTTTGGTTTTAGTTTTGTTATATCACACAGTGCACACACCAAATCAACAAGGCATGGGATTGCAGCTCGCATGGCTTGGTTGAGATTCATCTGTTGCCTGCAGTAAGTAGCTCTTAAGGATCTTAGATGTTAAATTTTCCTAAATTAGGATTTACCTTGCATCCTTTTTTAATTGGTTTGTTGTGTTATATTTATAAGTTAGCAGGTATGATGTCCTATTCTTGATTGTCTTGTTCATTGTATTGTATGTTTTTTCTTGTGATTTATATCTTCCATCAGGTACTGTAGATATTGAAAGTAAATCTTGTGGAGGGCACCGAAATACGATGGTTCAGACTACCTGTTACAACAATGGCATTGAAGGTTTAAACCTTCTATAACCTCATAACTTACTGTTATCTTCTGTTTTTGGTAACCGAGAGACTGGAGAGAGAACGATTGAAAGGTGATGTTGGATCAATTTCCTTGCTTCCCCATCTTGCTCCTCTTTTGATCATGTGGTGCTTTCCCTTTGTGTTCCTGCTATTAAATAGTTGTCGTACTTAAAGATATAAACTGTGTAGAGTCAAATATGGATTTGTTTAAATTAGATTTGTTGTAGTAAATGGTGGTCATGGGGGTAGAAAGACTTAGCGGTCGTTTACCATACGCTTAACCCGGGTAAACGCTTACCAAGCTTACCAAGTTATATTAATTTAACCGATCAATATGGCAATGACCAATAATCTTACCTGGTAAGAGCGAAAGCAATGGTCGAGAGTCTTACCCGGTAAGTGAGGGAGACGGCTCTTACCCGGTTAGTGCTTACCGGATAAATTTTTGCCTACGATACCGTTTTAATGGACTAAAATCTTACCCGATAAGGTAAGTGATAATGTCGAATTTAACCGGTAAATGCTTACTGGGTAAGTGTTTGGGTAAACGACCCCTTATTCTCATTTTTTTCCACCCACTGCTTTTTTGATTTTGCAAGTTTAAGCTTACCATATTGGGTTATTCTATTTTGTTGTTTTCAATCAAGATTGGTGGATGTCCATTAATACCTTGTTCTTTTGCTTAATGCATTGTTTTTTTTGTACGGCAACTTGGGCTACGCCCACACACACACGCACCCGCGGTATCCGGGCATCTTTAATGCATTGTTCTTTTTTATTTAATGACTTGTGCATCTTTAATTTTTGAAGCCTTGAAGTTGTTCTCTGTTGATGTTGTTAGATTAAATTAGCCCCTAATTTAATTGATTGTTTTATAAAGAATTGTATTTTGGGCTTTTTAAATAGTTGTGTGGGCTTTGGCTATTTGTTTTGTAAATGGTCCCTCTTAATAGGTTCCCATGGCTCATTTTCTCATTAGGTTTTTGGAGAGAACACAATTTACACACACTGACTAATTCTTATGAGAGTCGCCTTCAAGTTTAATGTGGTGTTCTTCCCATTTCCCCTCCATTGGTCATCAATCAAAGCATATGAGATGAGTTTATGATGATTATTCTTCTTTATTTCTCTCTTATATGTATATTTTATGGAGTTCTTCAATTGTTGTCTGTAAATGGGATCTAACAATTGGTATCAGAGCATTTTAAGAGGGAGGAAAGTGCGATGAAATGATCGAGTTCTTTTTAAAGTGCATTTGGTCAAACATCCTCAGTGACAGATCGCAGAGGCTCTGCGGTCGACCTCAGAGGTTCTGAGACCAAAAATTTCCTTTTTAGGAAAGATTTTCAAAGATTTGATAATTTCAAAGTTTTGACAAAAAGCTGGGTACAAAGTGGGATTTTTCTGAGTACATGGTGCTCGAAAAATAGTTTTGACCCTTGGTTCAGATGGACTAACCTCACTCTGTAGTCTGTGTTGCACAGACTGTCTTGCTCCCCCTTGAATAGTCAAGATTGGTCTTTGATGGTTCGGTCTGCTCCCCCTTCAACTATGCTTGGATCATATAAGGATAAGACATGTACAAAATATAGATTAGAAGAAAAAAATATACTAGGGAGAGCTTAAGACACTATTTACAAACAAGGAATATGTTGCATATAGGTAAATATGTACAACAGAGGCTCTGTGTAAGGGTACAGAGGCTCTGTGGTCAACTCATGTTGAGCATACCAATCTTGCCAACTAGAAAAGTGAATCTTTTCTCATCCAATGCCTTCGTGAAAAGGTCGGAAAGCTGGTAGTCTGTGGGCACAAAGTACATCTCTATTGTTCCATGCTCCACATGATGTTTCAGAAAGTGATATCTGATATCGATATGCTTGGTCTTAGAGTGTTGCACGGGATTGGCGGAGATCGCAATGGCACTTTTGGAGTCATAGAGGATGGGGATTTTTTCGATATCAAATCCATAGTCTCTAAGTTGGGTCCTCATCCACAGAACTTTGGGAACAACAACTGGCAGCAGCAACATATTTTGCTTCTGACGTAGAGGTCGAGACACAGTTCTGCTTCTTGGAAGTCCAACTTACTAGTTTCCCTCCAAGGAATTGACAACTCCCAGAGGTACTTTTTCTGTCGAGCTTGCATCCTCCGTAATCTGAATCTGTATAAGCCATGAGATCAAAGCCAGAGTTCTCCGGATACCAGAGGCCCAGATTGTTGGTCCCTTTTAGGTATCTGAAGATCCTCTTGACAGCATAAAAATGAGATTCTTTGGGGTTAGCTTGAAATCTTGCACAGAGACATGTGGCGAATATTATATCAGGTCTACTTGCGGTTAAGTACAACAGGGATCCTATCATCCCTCTGTAGAGTTTACACTCCACAGATTTACCCTCTGGATCTGCATGGAGCTTGGATCCAGTGACCATAGGAGTCTTCATTGGTGAAGAGTCAGAGAGCTTGTATTTTTCAAGTATGTCAGAGACATATTTTGATTGGTTTATGAAAATACCCTCTGTGGTTTGTTTGACTTGCAATCCTAAGAAGAATGTAAGTTCTCCCATCATGCTCATCTCAAACTCACTTTTCATCAATGATTCGAACTTTTTGCAATATAAATCGTTTGTAGACCCAAAAATAATGTCATCGACATAAATTTGTACAAGCAGAATCTCACCTTTTCTCTTCTTATAGAATAAAGTCGTATTAGTTGTACCTCTTTCGAAACCGTTTGCAAGAAGGAAGTTTGAAAGTCTGTCGTACCATGCTCTAGGGGCTTGTTTCAGTCCATACAGAGCCTTGTCCAAAAAGTAGATGTGATTTGGGTACTTAGAGTTTTCAAACCCTGGTGGTTGTTGGACATATACTTCTTCTTGAATCTGCCCATTTAGAAAGGCTGACTTGACATCCATTTGATATACTTTAAAACCTCTGTGGGCGGCAAAAGCAAGAAAGATCCTTATTGCTTCGAGTCGTGCCACAGGGGCAAAGGTTTCTTCATAGTCAATGCCTTCTTCTTGACAGTATCCCTTGGCCACCAGTCTTGCTTTGTTTCTGACCACCACACCGTCTTCATCCTTTTTATTTCTGAAGACCCATTTGGTTCCTATAGCCATTTTGCCTTTTGGCAGAGGCACTAGGGTCCATACTTCGTTCCTCTCAAACTGCAGAAGCTCCTCTTGCATAACTTCTACCCAGTTTGGGTCTTCAAGGGCTTCGGATATCTTTTTGGGTTCGATGATACTTACAAAATTTGTATAGTAACAAAAATTTGCAGTAATTGATCGAGTTTGAACCTTGTCAGATAGATCACCTATTACTTGTCAAAATTTGTATAACATATGTTATCATGAAAGCCTTGAAATTTTTTCTCATTTTGAAGGTTATTTGGTGGATTTGCTTTGAAGACTTGGTCTATTGCCCTGCTCATTGTCTCTAATGTTTCTACTCATAATCTTGATTTTTAGTATTGGGGTTCCATTTTCTTTTTCGCATTCTTGTTGGCAAGCGAATGCAAGCAATATACTTGGTTTTTTGAGAAAAAATTGGGATAATACACATCTTTTAGAGACATTTAATTTGCAGGATTTGGTGTGATTTGGAACACGTTTGGTTTCTATGATATCATTGTGATCAGTCAATGGTAATTGATCGAAATATATTGAAGAAGTATAAAAATATGATTTACTCCATAAATAATTTTTTTTCCATTTTAATGAAGAACTATATTAATTTTCATTCTTTATTTATAAAAAAAATTCGCACTCCGGTGCATTACACGGGTACACTGCTAGTATATATATATATATATATATATATATATAGTGTGTGTGTGAATGTGTGTGGTTATAAATAGAAAAAAATAAAAGGAAAAAGGTAAACTACAATTTTGGTTCTTGAGATAAGACAAAAAGGGTAAAAAAAACACAAATAATCCTCACTTAACGGACCAGTTTAACAGAGTTAATGTCCAAAGACGATTTTCAAATCAAAATGTAATTAGTAGGGACGATAATTGTAGTTATTGAAGTATGGAGACCACTTTCAAAAGTTGGTGTAAACCATAGGGACCAAAATTATAGTTTACTCTTTTAGTAATATAAAAATGCCAAAGGAGTCCGATGGCTTTCTTTTTGTTATTCAAGAGACGACTTACAACTACACGTTAATACCACCGTCTCCGTAAGTTCCTCATTCCACATTACACACACACACATATATATATATATATATAATATAATCTTCTATACCCTGCAATTTTCTTCTAAAAACAGTGATTATTGGTTCAAGACTCGATATTAACAGAAAAAAGCAGAAAGATACAGCGATGACAAGTGGCGGCATATTAGAGGTCAATTTGATTGATTCCGAAGGCATAAGAGCTAAAAAGTTTCTCGGTAAGAATCCAACTGATATCAATCACCTCTTGGGACGCACGCAGTTATCTACCTGTAATCCAACCCACGTGTCTGTCATTATCCTAATGACCCTTTGGTTTGTTTTCAGGTTGCTTGGTATGCTTCGGTACATCGGCTGTTAACAAACCGTACATATGTGTTGAATACGGTGATCAAAAACATATAAGCAAAGTTGCGGAAGGTAAGATTAAATTTGTACGAACGAATTATTCTTTAGTTTGTTGTATTGGGTCGATATTGAAAAATGAATCGGATATGAATGTATGTATAGGAAAGGGGAAGAAATCCATATGGGACCAAAAATTCGAGTTTGAGGTTGATTACGCGACCGAAGAAAACAACTTGTCTAAAAAGCTTGTGTTTCGTGTGATGAACAAGCACAAGCTTTCCGATGATGCATATGTTGGTGAAGCTACGTAAGAACGTTAAAACTTAACTATTTGTTGTGGACTTGTAGAAATCGTTTATTTTTCATCGCTTTTCTTGGCTATTGAGGATCGAATTAGAAGTCATGAGTTTATTTTTTTTGTATGTTAACCATTGGTCGTCGGGTTAGGGGTGCTCACCTTGACTATATAATTACATAGGACCTTGAAGCTAACCGTCAATAAAACCTCCTTTATTGTACACTGAGCCTAAGGAGACTTGAACCGGTAACCAATAGAAAAAAAACACACCAAGACTTGACCCGCTAACCTAAAAAACCAATTCAACCGTGAGTCCGAGAAATAAAGGTTAGGTCTTGGGGTTGTCATTGGTTCGAGTCTCTTCAGGACTACTGTGGATTTTCATGGTTGTTATCTTCAGGGCGACATGGAATTAGTCGAGATGTGTGCAAGCTGACCCTGACACCCACTACTGTAACAGAAAAAAGGGTTGATCAACTTAGCTACCCAAGGGTTGACTTGAAGTCATGAAATTTTGTCCCATCGAATATGGTTTTTGCAAGGTTGATGCATATTTGACTGATATCGGATCGAATACGTGTAGGATTCATGTAAAGGATGTTGTTTTACTTGGGATGGAGAATGGGGAAACCGATCTCGGGAGTCAGAAATACAGGGTGGTCCGATCACTGGACAAATCCTACACCGGCGATATATCTGTGGCGGTCACCTTCAAGGTTTGCATCTTTACTTATATCGAGTGTATATATATATATATATATATTCGAATAAATAAATTTATATCAGTCATACATTTATATATATTCTTGTAATCGTATTATTTTCAGAGAAAAGATGAAGTGAGCACAGAAGTAGGAAGGAAAGCAAGCCATATTTGAACAATTAATGAAGATAGATATAAAAATGGCCGTTGTATTAATATTCTTTTAACTGTATTGTTTAATTTTTTTACCAAGTTTATAGGGTTTAAATTTAATCATCAGTGATCAAAACTACATATTTTAATTCAAAATATTTAATTTTACTGTCTGTACAAGATTCAAATTTATGATGTTGAATATATATATATATATATATATATATATATATATATATATATATATATATATATATATATATATATATATATATATAGGGAGAGGTTCATTTGAGAAATGGTAAATATATGAGAAATAGAGAAGTAATCTTAGCCATTCATCTGGTCAACATTTGCTGCTTTGACCGCGAAGCACCGGATAATTCTTTGTGTGGTCTATAGAAGGTAGAGGGGTAATTTCGTAAAATACACGGAATGAGTTCATATATGAATCTGTATGAATCACAAAGGTTCATATATGAATCTGTTAATTAGTTCAACTGATTCATATATGAATCTTTGTGATTCAAAGATTCATATATGAACCTTTGTGAATCACAAAGATATATATGAATCACAAAGGTTCATATATGAATCTGTTAGTTAGTTCAACTGATTCATATATGAATCAGTTAAAAGAGTTCAGTTGTGAATTGCACTGATTCATATATGAACATATAGTTCATATGTGAATTATACATGTTCATATATGAACACAACCCGTATGTTTTGTAAAATTTACGAATTTGTTCTATTTTTGGGATAGCCGCAACTTTTGACCAGTCAAAGCCGCAACTTTTGACCGGTCAAAGCCGCAATATTTGACTAGTCAAATCCGATCTTGACCATATGAATGACTAGGATTACTTCTCTATTTCTCATATATTTACCATTTCTCAAATGAACCAAACACTATATATATATAGAGAGAGAGAGAGAGACACCTTCAAATATAAACTTTTTAATGGTGCAAATCATGCAACCCACTTATCTACCACATATTTTGTTTTTACCTTTTTAATAAAAAAATGGGAAAATAAAATATGTGGTAGATAAGTGGGTTGTATGGTTTGCACCATTAAAAAGTTTGCATTTGAAGACCCCTCTCTCTCTCTCTCTATATATATATATATATATAGATTCAATCATGCACCGGATATCTACACGAAAGTGCATGCCCTTGAAAAACAATTAGGGGTGTAAATGAGACGAGACAGCTCGCGAGCTACTCGAGATCGACTCGGTCAAAACTCGGTCAACACTCGACTCGAATAGGCTCGACTCGAACTCGAGCTCGACTCGATATACTAACGAGTCGAGTCGAGCGACCTGATACTCGACTCGATAAGCTCGTGAGATACTCGATAAGCAAAATAATAATAATAATTAGTAATATTATTTTAATTTAATTGATAATAATGATAATAATAATAATAAACTCAAGTTTTTTGATTTTTTTTTTGGGAAAATGATGGTGTAAAAGACATGGGTAAACTCTTGATGGTGTGTCTAATTCATCCCACATTGGCGGGATATTGAACCCAATGCTTTGAACTCCACTATATATAGACCTTTCTCCTCCCTTGTTTTACATCTTTTGCCTTTGTTAAATGGCTTGAGCCTATGTAGGGGTGTAAATGAGACGAGACAACTCGCGAGCTACTCGAGATCGACTCGGTCAACACTCGACTCGAATAGGCTCGACTCGAACTCGAGCTCGACTCGATATCTAACGAGTCGAGTCGAGTATTATGATACTCGAGCTCGACTCGCATCATTTACACCCCTAAAAACAATTGTGGTGTTTGTAGTATGAAAATTAAAAGGGTAAATTAATTGAATTAAAAAACATATTTTCCAGTTTGTTCATATTTTGGGAAAGAGAAGACACTTTTATATATTTATAACTTAAAAAAATATAAATTTAAAGGTTTAAAGTTTGAAAAAAAGGAAATACGAAAAAAAATCAACATACTTTCTTATTTGGAGCGATTAGGTTTTTAGACAGTTTTTTAACGAAATAAATCCTTGTATTTGTTAATATAGAACAAAATAATCCTTTTAACCTATATAAACGACTACAAATTGGTTATTGGAGTAAAAATCATTATGATTTTTAAAGTTAATGAAAAACAAGAAAAAAAAAGGATGCCATGGAATCAGTTAGCTCCCACTCACGGCTCGCCTGTTCCTCGACGACCCTCGCACACTCGATGTAATTCCCCCTCTCATGATCTTAGTCCCTCATGGTTCACGACTTACGCTATCTGTTCGAGTTAGGTTTAGGGTTTCGAATTTTGACTTTGAGTGCTTGTACAATTGAGAAGTTTAATATAGAGGAACATTAATTGCGTGAGTAGATTTGATATCTCCAACCTCAAAGATTTAACGCTGTGTTCTCGAGTTTTGGAAACAAAGAAAAGAAAAGAAAGGGAAGGAAAAGAAAGAAATATTTGAATTTGTGTTCTTGAGATTGAAGGAAAAGAAAGGAAAAGGAAGGAAAGAAAGAAAATAAATTTTCATGTTCATGAGTAGGAGGGAAAAGAACGGAAAGATGTTACTTTTACCAATATACCCTTATTTATTTCATAGTGGAATTTAATTAATAGGTATATACGTAATTTTATAAATATTTTTATTTTTTTTAAATTCATTTCTTTCTTTTCCTTCTGTTTCCTCCCACATCTGGGAGGAAAGTTTTGGGAGGAAAATCACCAATATTTTCCTCCCCCTTCCTTTCCTTCCCCCCCTTAAAAAAAACTCGAGAACACAACATTTTTTCTTTCCCTCATACTTTCCTTCCCTTTCCTTCGTAAAAAAAACTCAAGAACACATCGTTAGTTATGATTCAATCACTAGATAAGTAATAATGGTTTTGGTAAGTCATTATATAACATTTAAATTTAAATGACAATCTATTTACAAAGACTATTACTTACACTCCATACCCATTAAAGACATTCTCAGGTGTGCCACAACTACTTGAGGAAAATTTTTTGTCATCAAGTTCAACATGAAAGTATGGTTGTTTTTTTTTTTTTTTTTTTGGAGAGGGTATCCCAGACCACATTGGGCCCAGACTAATCCCTGGCAATATGGGCCGAAGCCCGACTGCTAAAGCATGCAGCCCGGGGTCGAAGCCCCCGTACCTCCAGGATGCGTCCCCCAGGGTTCGAACATGAGACCGCTACTAGCTAGTCCACATGCCTTACCACTAGGCTAACACCCTTTTGGTATGAAAGTATGGTTGTTATTGGTGAAATCGGAAATAATACTTAAAAACAAACTCAAACCTAATGTATATAACCCTAATTAATGGAGGTGGATCTTTGGTATAACACTCTTATATAGAATAGGCATTATTTTGTAATTGAAGAGAACAATTTTTGGTATATGCTTTTGGGTTGGGTTGGGTTGGGTTGGGTTGGGTTGAGTGATTTCGAGTTGTGTTGGCCGGGTTTTTGTGCACCTCTAGGATCCACACATCTTTTGGTACATTTTGTAAAGGGCACTACTAGAAAAGGGAGTATCACTGAAACATTACCGACGACCCATATTTGTCAGTGATTTTCGATGGATCACCGAGGGAAATGAGTATCCAGCGATGATGCGAATTCCGTCGATGATATGTCGAGAATAAAAACATCACCAAAGGATAGTAAAATAATTTAATTTTTAATTGTTTTAATATCCGACGGTAATCTGTCAGTAGTTACCTATTGATCGCCGACGACTTATTAAATCATTTTTATTTATCCATCCATTGCTAATCGTGAATCTAAGGAATTTTTGCCCCGGATATTCTTAGCTATCAAGGACCGACGATCGATTAAGCATATTCACCAGTGCAAAAGTGCTCTCTGAACCGTGCTAGATAGTCACCCATCACACGCGCTACAACTAGCACTTGTTTCTCTGATAGGATAACTTTTTCAAAAGGTTCCATCTCTAGATTATTCAAGAAGGGTGAGAAACAGATCATCTTAACTGGTCATGAGATGCAATAATTACGTTTTTCGAACATATAATCACTACGTGAATCTGTTTTCAGGTTTTTTTAGAAATATATAATATTCACATACGACAAATATGACCTCTTGAGAGGCTGGGCTCTATCGATAACCCAAGTAGCATTAGGCTAATTCCTTTTGGTTTGTTTCCAAGTTGCTTGTTGTGTTTCGGTTAATCAATTGTTAATAAATCATACACATGTGTTGAATACGGGGATCAAAAACTATTGGGTCATCTAAGATTTAAAGATAATCTCTCCTTAGTCTTTATTGATGTTTGAACTTTGTACTTTGATTTATGGTTCTTTGTAATAGCTTAGTTATGGTTAAACAGATCGGTGAGTCGAAGACAAACCGAATTCAAGATGAAGGAAATCTACTATGCGGATTGAGATGAACTTCAAAGTGAACTAAGCCTAGTCTGCTGATTTCCTATTCGGGAGATCACCATTGTGCCGATTTCCTATTCGGCATATCCTTCCCTTATTTCCGATTCATCCTTGTTTGGCAGATCTCTCATCTGCCAAATCATCCTTGTTCGGCATCACTGCCACCTCTTCGACAGTTTCCCTTCTTACCGATTGCTCCTTTATTTGTAAGATCATTTATTGTCAAACCCTCTTGATTTGACATACTTCCTCATTCCCAATGATCTTCTGACAATGGGAATGGAAGCTTCCTTCTCTGAGAAGATATACACTTGGTCTAAATGTGATTGAGACGTTTATTTTCTAATAGATCTCAAAAAGATTTTCTCAAGTATATTTTATTTAGATATTGTACTTTCATAGTACAAAAGTTATCTTTTGTATTGTGATAAGTCACATCAAATATCTTATAATTTATTGACAATATCTCAACCACCCATGCCTTTATTGTTCCATGTCATTTGCACTCATTACATTGGATAGTATATAAAGGATGGAAGTAGCACCTTGCTACTCACGCTTTCAACTCAAGAGTTCTCATTTGCAAGATTTCAAGCAGTTTGATAGCTTTCACTTTCTTTCTAAGATTTAGTCTTTGTGTTCTTTTAAAGTCTTCTAAGTGTTAGATTGTTTTGAGTAGTTCTTAGCTATTCTTATTCCGCAACAATCTTTATTTCTCTTTGTGTAATTCTTGATATTTTATATCAATAAAAGAATTAAAATTAAGTAAAATTGTGTGTATTGTATTCAACCCCCCTTCTACAATACTTGTTTTGCTAACTCGGGACCAACAAGTTGGATCAGAGTGGTTGGTTTAATTTAATAAACCAGATCTGCAATGGCTTCTCCTTCTACAAAACCTGAGTCTTCTTCTCAAAATTCTTTCCACTCTGACAATGGATCTACTGTCAAACCTCCTAAGTTCAATTCTAACAACTTCTCCTTATGGAAAAGTAGGATGATACTCTTCTTGGAAGGAGCTGATAGTCGTTATCTAACCATTCTTAGTGAAGGTCCTCTAATCCCAAAAGTCTGGGATAAATTTTTCAAAACCCCCAAGGATAAAGAAAAAGAAAAGGACATTCTTTTTCAAGTTTCCGATGACTCGTCAGAGGAGGAAAGAACTTCTGCCACTGCTCGATATGTTCTGAAAAGGACAAAAGAATACACGGATGAAGATAGACGCACTATTGGACTCGACTCCAAAGTACGAGCCATTATCGTTCAATCTCTTCCAGATGAAGTGTATCACTCTCTTGTCAGCCTTAAAACTGCAAAAGAGATGTGGACGACCCTATGTGTTTTGTATGAAGGTACAAATGAAGTCAAGAAATCTAAGAAAATCTCTCTTGTTCGTAAATACGAATTCTTCTCTCATGAAAAGGGAGAATCTCTTCCCTCCTACTACAACCGTTTTAATAGTCTCTTAAACGAGTTAAAACTTGTTGGAAAACTTTATGACAACGAGAAAGTCTTATGCAAATTTATGGATGGTCTTCCAGATTTCTGGAATAATCTTTCCACTTGCATCAAGATATCTAAGGACTTGGAAAGTCTTCCTCTCACTTCTCTCTTTGGTATGTTCCATAATCACGAACAAACACATCTTCAAAGGAAGACCATCTTCAAAGAGATAAGAGCCCCTTCTATGGCCCTTATCAGTGATGGCTCCAAGAAATCTACGTGTGTTCCTCGTATAACCTATCCTTCTGATGACTTATATAGAGAAAGTAATGATAATCTAAATCACTCCTCAGAGGCTTATCTTAGTGAAGCCGATGATGAAGGATAAGACCCCTCTGTCGATCATTTGACGGAGGAGATGAGTATGCTTGCGAATTTTTCTAAATTCATAAAGAACTCCTCTAACAATTTTCAAAACAATAGAAAATTTTCTTCTTCCTCTAGAAACTCTTTGAACAAATCCAAGGAGGATTGCTACGCATGTGGTAAGAAAGGCCATTTTGCGTCTGAGTGTAGAACCAATCCTCCTAGGATCTCTAAATCTAATTCTTCTAACTCTTCTAAAAGAAGAAATCTCATATCTATTTCTACAGGTAGATCGCATCCTAGAAAACCTTCTCCTTCTTCATCATTCAAAGAGCTCTCCGATAAAGCTGACAAATATAAAGCCAAGTACAAAAGAGAGAAAGAAAGAAATTTCAACTCTCAAAGAAGAGGAAAAGGCTTAATGGTAGAAACTCTTGACTGGGCAGACGAACCTACCTCCGACAGTGAAAAGGAAGTATCAAGTAAATGCCTTATGGCAAAACTTGATGGAGAAACAAAAGACTCCTGCTCAAGGATGGACTTCACAGCTGAGTGCTCCTCCTCTTCTTCTCAGGTACATCCCTTCTACTCTCTCTCTGATGAAGAGAAGATTGAGGCATTTGACTCTCTAACTGTACTTTTTCATAACAAAAAAGATGCAAAGAAAAGAGCCAATGCTCAAATCAAGTCTCTCTCTTCTCAACTCCAGGATTCTCTATCCCAGCTAAAACATTTTGATAAACTAAAAGCTGAGTTAGAAGACCTGAAGACTATAAACTATGTGTTAGTCAAAGAGAAGAACAAACTTCTCAAGCATCTCCAAAAGGAACAAGAAATTGTTAGCAAATGGAACACTTCTTCCAAAAACCTTGAGAAAATTTTTAAAGATCAAGTTGTTGGTGATGAAAAATTTGGCTTAGGTTACTGGAAAGAGGATGCTGAATATATTCCTTCAGAAGACATTCCCTCTCCTTCTCAAAATCTTCCTATGTCTTCTAAACTACCCTCATATTCTTCTGATTGGAATGATTCTAACTCAGAAGATTCTAACTCGGTGTATTCCATGGATCTTCGTGATTCAAGGAAGTTTGGCATCTTTGTGTCTGCCAAACCGACTAAACCTCTTCTGAAAGAAGATCAAGACTCAAATGAGTTTGTCAAACCCGTAAATGATCTTCTTAAGTCCTTAAAAGTGAAAGAGGTTTTTTCTTCTTCTTCTTCTCATTCTCCTAAAAAGGCTCCTCTTATCACTAAAGGGAAATCTGTTGTTGTTGACCTTCCCTACAAAAGAAAGATTACACCTTCTTCAAAAGGTAAATCTCCCATGAACACAACGAAATTCATCCCTAGAGCCTTAAAAATAAAGAAGTCTAAAGGAATCTCAATCAACCCTTCCTCCTCATATGAAAAGGAAATCCTTGGACCAGTACCCCATAACCCTCACGTTCCGTTCATCTATCCTGTTCCTCCTCATTCCTCTAAACCTATAAAATCCAAACCTCAAGGAAAGGTAAAAACTTCCTCTCTTGAACCAAAGAAAATATTCATCTACAGAAAGTGTTACAACTGTGGTGACACTTTTCATCTTGCAAAAGATTGTCCAAAGGACCATATTGAAAGATATGGTCAAAATAAACCTTCTTCTTCTTCTACTAACCCTAAAGGACCCACCTCAAAACGGGTTTCAAAGGACTAATTTGTTTATGTCTGCAGGTCTTTGGGCATTATCATACATGGTATCTTGATAGTGGATGCTCACGACACATGATTGGAAACAAATCTCTTCTTCTAAACTTTGTGAAAGAAAAAGGACCAACCGTAACTTTTGGTGACAACTCTCGTGGTTCCACTAAAGGTTATGGAACTCTTTCTAATGGATCCATTACTTTTAACAAAGTTGCTTATGTGGAAGGTCTAATGCATAATCTTTTGAGCATTAGTCAACTATGTGATTTAGGTTACTATGTGATCTTTAGAGAAAATGATTGTCTCATTACTGACAAACAATCTCACATTGTTCTATCTGGATTTAGAAAGGACAATGTGTATGTCATCAATATGAGTGTCAAATCAACTGAAGATGAAAGCATATGCTTCATTTCTGAAGATTCAGAAAAGAAGAACTGGCTCTGGCATAAACGTCTTTCTCATCTTAACTTCAAAACGTTGAATGCTCTTTCCAACAAGGAGCTTGTTGTCGGCTTGCCGAAAATCTCTTTCTCTAAAGAGAAGCTATGTGCTGCTTGTGAGAAAGGGAAACTGACAAAATCCTCTTTCAAGTCAAAACAGTGTTTCTCAATCTTTACTCCTGTCCAGATGCTGCATATGGATCTTTGTGGGCCTGTCAGCACACCCAACCTAGGTGGAAAAAGGTACATTATTGTCATTATTTATGAATACACACGTTACACTTGGGTATTCTTTCTCAGGTACAAAAGTGATACACCTGAAGAAATCATCAATTTTATCAAGAAATCTGAAGTTGTTAACGGTCAACTAGTCAGATCTATCAAAAGTGACAATGGGACCGAATTCAGAAATGCTACCTTGGATGCCTTTCTCTGTGCAAAGGTATCTCTCAAAACTTTTCAGCAGTCAGAACTCCACAACAAAATGGTGTTGTGGAAAGGAAGAATCGTACACTATGTGAAGCTGCAAGGTCTATGCTAAGTGAATCAGATCTACCAACCTACTTTTGGGCTGAGGCTGTCAATACAGCCCGTTTTACTCAAAATCAATCTATTATTGTGAAAAGACACAATAAGACTTCCTATGAAGTCTTTTATTGCCGAAAACCGAACATTGGTTTTCTTCATGTTTTCGGCTGCTTGTGTTTTATCTTGAATGATCGGGATCATCTTGGTAAATTTGAACCCAAGGCTGATGAAGGTATATTTATGGGCTATTCTCTCTCTTCTAAAGTCTACAGAGTATACAATCTAAGGAGAAAATGTATTGATGAATCAATACATGTGAAGTTCGATGATCACAAGACATCTTCCTTATCTTGTGATGATACTAAGCTTCATGAATGGATCATTTCGTGTGTTGGAGAAGATTCTCCAAATCTTCTGTATTTAGAACCTCCATATGTTCCATTCTCGGTACCCTCTACTTCCCTCCATCATGGTTCGACAGAATCCTTACCAACTACCGAACCCACAACTCCTACCGAATCCCTAGCTCCTACCGAACCCACCTTACATACTTCTCCTCTTCATCATATTCATCCTATACCTAACGATCCTTCACCTTCATACTCTCCAAATACATTTCCTGCACCTCTTCCCCCAGCTCTCAAATGGACCAAAGATCATCCAATTAATCAAATTATAGGTGATCAACAAGCAGGTGTCCAAACAAGAAGAGGTATTGGAAATATTTGTCTCTATGTGAATTTTCTCTCCATTGTTGAGCCTAAGAAAATTGAGGAAGCTCTAGAAGACTCTTATTGGTTCACTGCCATGCAAGAAGAGTTGTCTCAATTCGAAAGAAACAAAGTCTGGAGACTTGTGCCTCGACCTTTCGGTAAGACCATTATCGGTACTAAGTGGGTTTTCCGAAATAATATGGATGAAGTCGGTACTGTTATCCGGAACAAAGCCAGACTTGTTGCTCAAGGATATAGTATGGAGGAAGGTATCGATTATGATGAAACCTTTGCTCCTGTTGCTAGACTTGAAGCAATAAGAATGTTTCTTGCTCATGTTGCTCACAAAAACTTCCGGGTCTTTCAAATGGATGTTAAGAGTGTATTTCTCAATGGAGAACTTGGTGAAGAAGTCTATGTGAAACAACCTCCTGGTTTTGAAGATCCAACTCATCCTTACTATGTGTTCAGACTTGACAAGGCTCTCTATGGTTTGAAACAAGCTCATCGTGCTTGGTATGACACTTTGTCTGACTTTCTTCTCTCCAACCGATATACCAGAGGTAAAATTGATAATACTCTTTTTCTCAAGAAAACTAAAGGTAATATCATTCTTGTTCAAATCTATGTGGATGATATCATTTTCGGTGCCACTGATGAAACTCTTTGTCAGGAATTTGCTTCTCTCATGAAAAGCAAATATGACATGAGTATGATGGGTGAACTCACATTCTTTCTTGGTCTTCAAATTAAACAATCTGCTGAAGGTATTTTCATAAATCAAAGTAAATATATTCATGATCTTTTGAAAAAGTTTGATTTTGAAAATTGCTCTCCCATGAAAACTCCAATGGTACCTCATCTTAAGATTCATGCTGATTCAGCTGGCAAGTCAGTTGATATCACGAATTATAGAGGGATGATGGGGCCTCTTCTTTATCTCACTGCTAGTAGACCTGATATTATGTATGCTACGTGTCTGTGTGCGCGTTATCAAGCCAATCCCAAGGAATCTCACTTGGCGGCTGTGAAACGTATTTTTAGGTACCTAAAAGGTACTATGAATCTGGGTCTTTGGTATCCCAAGGACTCAGATTTTGATCTCATTGGCTATTCAGATTCTGATTTTGCAGGATCTAAAGTAGACAGGAAAAGTACTACCGGCAGCTGTCAATTACTAGGTGGAAATTTGGTCAGCTGGTCCAGCAAGAAACAGAATTCGGTATCTACCTCTATTGCCGAAGCTGAATATGTTGCAGCTGAAAGTTGTTGTGCTCAGATCTTATGGATGAAAAATCAACTACAAGATTATGACAAGTTCTATTCTCATATACCGATTCTGTGTGATAATTCCAGTGCTATAGCCATTGCCAACAATCCAGTGCTGCATTCCAGATCTAAACATATTGATATTCGGTATCACTTTATAAGAGAACATATCTCTAAGGGTGATATTGAACTTCATTTCATTTCTACAGATTTTCAGCTTGCGGACCTCTTTACAAAACCACTGGATGAGGCACGATTCAACTTTCTCGTGGGATCATTAGGTATGTTAAATTATGAGTAATATATATATATATATATATATATATACCGATAACTCTCTTTCGGTAACGGTAAACCTCATATATATACCGATAACTCTCATTCGGTACACCTCACGTATACCGAAACCTCTCTCATATCGGTATTTGCTCTCTTTCGGTATTTCTTACATTCGGCACTTGCTTCACATACCGAAACTACACATGTACCGAATTACTTCTCTATTCAGCACTTCTCTCTAATGTCGAATATTTCTTACCGAAATATCTCTCATATTTCGGCACTTCTCCCTTTTCGGTATAGTGTATGATGTGTCATCCTTATCCACATCTCTCATACCGAAGATCTTCGGCACCATTCCTTCATCCAATCAACTTATGCCACGTGGCACTACGGGGTTCGTGTGTCAGTTGATGGGACGTCCACGATCTCACACTTAGCCGTTTTTCGGCCCTTCCACTTCTCCATGACGCACGTTTGCGTCGTACCATCATTACCCTTTATGATTATTTAATTTTTTTTAAACTCATCTTTCCCTCCAAGTTTTCTTACCTATATATATCTATTTCTCTCCTTCGCTTACTTTTCATTTCTTTTACCATCTTATTCATCTTCTTCGTCTTTCCAAACCTGCAAACTGCAATCTCTCTGTCTTCTTCAATGGCAACTTCCAAATCCTCAAAGGCTTCCAAGACTACTCCTCTCTCTAGGGACACTCTTGTTTTTCCTACATACAACCAAGTTGCTCGTTTCTCTGCTGATGTTGATCACCCTGAGTTCAACCAGGTTTCTCTCTTTCTTCAAAACACCCCTCTCCAACATGCTTTTACATTATCTACAAAGATGAGCAAAATGTTCCTAGGAAGTTTCTGGCTTACTTGCAAGTACGACTCGGAAACTCATCAGGTTTCAACTTCCATTCTTTCTTCTGAAGGACACCCCGATCTTTCTTTTGGGGTCAAAGATGTTCGTTCCATCCTCAAGATTCCAGAGTTCAATGTCTACGCTCCTTTCCCTACTAAACGGGAACATGAAGAGGTCGTTGCCACTCTTCACTATGTGCATGAGGGGAATACTAAAGGTTCCGGTACTCTTCTTCGGAAGAATATGGGTGCTGTCTGGAATTACTTCTTCTCCCATCTCCTCTATTGTATCTCCCACAAAACAATTGGGTGGGACCAATCACCTGCTGCAATAACCAGGTTGGCACATGCTCTCATATTTATGAGGCGAATCGACTTTGCCCAGGTAATTTTTGATTCACTGGTCACTGCTATCACGCCCCCTAGAACGCACAATGTGGCACTTCCTCGCTTCATCTCTCTCATAATCAATGAGAAATTGTCTGCGCAACTACGTGCCGATGCAGACTTGTCCGAACCGAAGATCATTTATGACTTGCCTATCTCTCAGATAAGCAAGCAGACCATCTTTAAAGCAATCAAACCTACCGACACTCCGCTAACTCCAGGTATGATCTCTTTTCTTTCTTCTCCCAATCCGATTTGGGTAACTCTTGTTGAGAGTGGTACCGAAGGGACCTCTCCTTCTCAAGGGGCTTCCAAATCGGTGGACCCTTTTGCCCCCAAATCTACCCGAGCCAAATCGGTGGCCATTAAGAAGAAAAAGGCCACCGATAATGTCGCACTTGCTTCAATGACTATGCCACCGAAACAACCTTTGGTGGTTGCCCCTGTCATTTCCTCTCCTTCTATTAAGCGACGGGGCTAAAAACCCCTCCTAGGTCTCGTTCTAAGAGACTTAGGAAACCTATAGCCGAGCCTCACTTACCTTCTACCGATTCTCAAAAATCGGCAGAAGTTGAAATTCCCCTAGTAGGGCCACGGGGATCTGTAGAAACCCATCCTACCTCATCCAAATCCTCTCCAAAGGGTTTGGTTGATTTTTCGGAGACCTTTATTATGACTTCTCCTCAGTTTAAATTGGCGGATGAAGATGAGTTGGTTTCCTCTCCGGACCAACGCTCCTCTTCTCCACTGCACAACCTATCACCCGGGGTCACACCCGAAGATATTGCACATATCGGTGGAAACACCGAGGATTTTTGGCTCGTTTATTTTCAGATGGAGAGCCTCCAAAACCATCTGCTTCACCATCGAACACTCCTCCTAAACCCTCGCCCAAGCCTTCGCCAAAGAAAACACCTTCCCCATCTCCTAAACACTCACCGAATCCTTCACCGAAACCTTCACCGAAGCCTTCACCGAAACCTTCATCGAAGCCTTCACCGAAACCTTCACCTAAACCAACACCGAAACACTCTCCTAAATCTGGACCATCGGCTCCTCAGACTCCCGTCTATTTACCTGACGATGTGCTTGCCGATATTCTGGATACAAATCGGCAGGTGCGTTTTCTTGGCACTCAGTATGAGTTGCTAAGGAAAACAATGCGAGATCCAGAGATTTCGGCCTCTCTGGACACTCAAAACTCACTTCTTGACGGTCTTCTTCAGCTTATCAAGGAGCAAAAGTTTGAGTGTGTCGACCTAAACAAAGACATCTTTCGGTGCCTAGATGTTATGCACCGACAGATTGACAATCTACGTGCTCCTCTCTCCGATTCTCTAGATGTGGTGCTTAAGGAGGTTATCAGGTTAAATGATAACAATACCTCCTTGACAATGTCAGTGGCAGCTCTCAAAGCCGCTTATGATGTACGGGATCAAGATATCATTGCTCTTAGGCATCAGGCCTCGGTACAAGAATCTATTAACTCTCAGGCTCTAAGTGCCCTACAGAGTATCAATCGGCGTCTTAACAACCTCCCTGCTGCGGTGGCTCAGTACTGTGCTGGGTCACTAGATATCGATATCATTGAGTCCGTATTCACGCAAGACGACCGAACTACCTTGGATCGGATTGGCAGGCGTCTTGGCCGTGTATTGGCTAAGGCTGGTCTGTCCTCCCCGACACGTAATAAGGGGGAGAAAGCTGTTGAGGGGGAGCAAATTACCCCTCAAATTATCATTTCCAGTACGAGTCAGGGAGAACCTTCTATTGCTGCTCCTACCGATACCGAAGTTGCGACCACCGAAGAGAAGGGAACCGACCACCCTAAGGTGGTAGAAGAGTCTAAGGGGGAGAAACTGCCCAAGAAAGATAAGGGCAAAACAAAGTTAACACCGGATGAAGTAGCTGCTGAAGAAAAACGTTTAAAAGATGCTCTCATCAAGAAAGCTGCCGACGGTGGTGGTATTATCTCGCTCCCCCAAAGATTTCATCTCCCAATCTGGGTCTATCTGAAGAAGAAATCCAAGCTGCCAAATTAGCTCAGATGGCCCATGACAAGGATTCTGAGCTAGCCTTGGAAATAGCAAAGGAAGAGGCTGATCTAAATAAAGCTCCTACCGATGCTATTAAGGCCCAGGAAAGTGCTCTGGAAGGCTCGACAAAGAGGAACGAGGAGATCAAAGACAAATGCATCGAATGGTATCGAAAGTCCCTCAGTCGACGACGTTGCCTTGACAAAATCATCGATGTAAAAATTATCAGACCTACTGCAAGCAGCAATGTTATTCGGCTCTCAATCACAAGAGAGGATGCATCAAGATCGGTGGATAGACTGGACTCGCTGGTTCGGTTTGGAGTTTCGGAATGGATGGAGATTGCTATCTGTCTGGAGAAAAGCAGAAGTGCTTTAAAACCCGAGGTTGATAAATATCTCGCAGATCTACAATCAAAGTTCAGTTCCTACCGAAGAACTTACAAAATCATTCACACTCCTGCCGAAGAACAAATAATCGAGAATCTCAAGTCTGGTCTTCCTCCTCCTCCCTCTAAGCCAAAGTCCAAATCTAATAAAGAGGATGTGTTTGTTCAGATGGCCAGAGAAGGAAAAGTTCCTGATACTTCAAATCTTGATCTTACCAATCCAACTCTGGTCCCTCATCCTTCTATCACGGTGCTAAGTGAACCGACTCGGGGGATCTTCTTCAATGATGCTTTCGGTCAGACTCGTTTCTTCAGAATGAGTCAGATTCCCATCGCCGATACCACCTTCTTGCATGGGATAATTCAGATCATTCCCATGAATGTAGGAGACATCTATTTGGCGGCTACCAGTGAACTGAAGAAAAGAGATGCCGATTCCTCCTTCTGTTTTGAATAGCTTACTTCTTTTCTTTTAATGTACTTTTTATTGAACTTGTATTGTAATCTTTTTAACAAGATTAATACATAGTGCAATTTCTAGTGAAAAAATATCGGATACCCTTAAAAAATCCAAAAAGAAACAAAAAGAATGGTCTATGTGAAAAAGAACACAAAAGAGTATGAAAAAGGGTCAAAATGCATTATTCATTTACTTTCTGTTATATGAGATGTTATCATCAAATAGGGGGAGATTGTTGGGTCATCTAAGATTTAATGATAACCTCTCCTTAGTCTTTATTGATGTTTGAACTTTGTACTTTGATTTATGGTTCTTTGTAATAGCTTAGTTATGGTTAAACAGATCAGTGAGTCGAAGACAAACCGAATTCAACATGAAGGAAATCTACTATGCGGATTGAGATGAACTTCAAAGTGAACTAAGCCTGGTCTGCCGATTTCCTATTCGGCAGATCACCATTGTGCCGATTTCCTATTCGACATATCCTTCCCTTATTGCCGATTCATCCTTGTTCGGCAGATCTCTCATCTGCCGAATCATCCTTGTTCGGCATCACTGCCACCTCTTCGGCAATTTCACTTCTTACCGATTGCTCCTTTATTTGTAAGATCATTTATTGTCAAACCCTCTTGATTTGACATACTTCCTCATTCCCAATGATCTTCTGACAATGAGAATGGAAGCTTCCTTCTCTGAGAAGATATACATTTGGTCTAAATGTGATTGAGACGTTTATTTTCTAATAGATCTCAAAAAAAAATTCTCAAGTATATTTTATTTAGATATTGTACTTTCATAGTACAAAAGTTACCTTTTGTATTGTGATAAGTCACATCAAATATCTTATAATTTATTGACAATATCTCAATCACCCATGCCTTAATTGTTCCATGTCCTTTGCACTCATTACATTGGATAGTATATAAAGGATGGAGGTAGCACCTTGCTACTCACGCTTTCAGCTCAAGACTTCTCATTTGCATGATTTCAAGCAGGTTGATAGCTTTCACTTTCTTTCTAAGATTTAGTCTTTGTGTTCTTTTAAAGTCTTCTAATTGTTTTGAGTAGTTCTTAGCTATTCTTATTCCGCAACAATCTTTATTTCTCTTTGTGTAATTCTTGATATTTTATATCAATAAAAGAATTAAAATTAAGTAAAATTGTGTGTATTGTATTCAACCCCCCCTTCTACAATACTTGTTTTGCTAACTCGGGACCAACAAAAACATATAAGCAAAGATACAGAAGGTAATATTTATTTTGTACGAACGAATAATTTTTTAGTTTGTTGTATTTGAGTCGATATTGAAAAACGAATCGGATGAATGTATATATAGGAAAGTGGAAGAAATTAATCCATATGGGACCAAAAGTTCGAGTTTGAGGTTGATCACGCAACTGAAGAAAACAAGTCGTCTAATAAGCTTGTGTTTTGTGTGATGAACAAGCACAAGCTTTCCCACTATGCATACGTCGGTGAAGCTACGTAAGAACGTTAGAACTTAACTACTTGTTGTTGCCTTGTAGAAATTGTTTCCGTTTTGTGGCTAATTTCTTGGTCATTGTTGAAGATGTATGATATATGTATTTCAAATATTTTTAAGGAAGATCGGGAGGTTATCTTCAAATTATCGATGACCCAACTATAACCTACAACATAAACAAGTTTGAGCAGTTAAAAATCAGATATCATAAATATGAAAGAGTAAAAATTAGGGAATACATGATCAAAGTAACTTTGATATTTTCATACTCACTTCGTCCCAAAATAAGTGTACACAATGAAAAAGACAAACCGTTTAAAAATGTATAATTATTATACTTTAATTAACTAAATGGCAATTTTACATTTGATTTCTTCATCTTATAATTTAGGTAGACCGAAAAAATAGACATTTACCTTAAAAAGTAGACGGTTACCATATTTTAGGACAAAATAAATAGAAATGTACATCACTACTGGATAATTGCTTATTTCCGACCAAGATTACCGACGGATTAGATCCGTCGGTAAATCACCGACGGAAATGAAAACTTTGCGACGGATACACTATCCGTCGGTAATCCGTCGGTAACTGTCTACATTTACCAACGGATATTAAATTATTTTATTTTATTTTATTTTTATTTTTAAATCCGTTGGTAATCCGTCGGTAATTTATATAATTTAATAAATATTTATTTTTTTCTGACGTCCGTCGGTAATCCGTCGGTAATTACCGAAGAATTACCGACGACATTTAAGAATCCGTCTGTAATCCGTCGGTAAATTTAATAATTTAATAAATATTTATTTTTTCTTTGATCATGTATGTGTGTATATATATGTATATATGTATGTATGTGATCATGTATAGTATGCATGTACATGTACATATGTGTTCATGTATGTATATACACATGTATGTATGTGATCATGTATGTATATACACATGTACGTATGTGATCATGAATGTATGTACATGCACCATGTATAGTATGTATGTACATCATGTACATGTATAGTACATATGTGAACATGTATGTATATACAAGTACGTATGTGATCATGTATATTATGTATATGATCATGAATGTATGTACATGTACATATGTGTTCATGTATGTATATACACATGTATGTATGTGATCATGTATGTATATACACATATATGTATGTGATCATGAATGTATGTACACCATGTATAGTATGTATGTACATCATGTACATGTATAGTACATATGTGATCATGTATGTATGTACATGTACATATGTGTTCATGTAAGTATATACACATGTATGTATGTGATCATGAATGTATGTACACCATGTATAGTATGTATGTACATCATGTACATGTATAGTACATATGTGATCATGTATGTATGTACATGTACATATGTGTTCATGTAAGTATATACACATGTATGTATGTGATCATGAATGTATGTACACCATGTATAGTATGTATGTACATCATGTACATGTATAGTACATATGTGATAATGTATGTATGTACATGTACATATGTGTTCATGTATGTATATACACATGTATATATGTGATCATGAATGTATGTACACCATGTATAGTATGTATGTGATCATGTATGTAATATGTATGTATGTACATATGTGATCAATCGGATTAAAGCCCAACCGGATTCGTTTAAAGCCCAACTAAATCCATTAAAGCCCAACCGGATTCGTTTAAAGCCCAACTGGGTACGTTAAAGCCTAATTGGATCCATTAAAAGCAACTGGGTATATTAAAGCCCAACTGTGTACGTTAAAGCCCAATTGGATACGTTAAAGCCCAGCTGGGAACGTTAAAGCCCCACTGAATCCATTAAAGCCCAACTGGTAACGTTAAAGCCCAACTAAATCCATTAAAACCCAACCAGATCCATTAATGCCCAACCGGGTACATTAAAGCCTAACTGGATCCATTAAAAGCAACTGGGTATATTAAAACCCAACTGGATTCATTAAAGCCCAATTGTGTACGTTAAAAGTCCAATTGGATACGTTAAAGCCAAACTGGGAACGTTAAAGCCCCACTGAATCCATTAAAGCCCAACTGGTAACGTTAAAGCCCAATTAAATCCATTAAAGCCCAACCAGATCCATTAAAGCCCAACTAGATATTTTGCACACTTTTAGAATTAGTAATGTTTAAAAATTGCCAAGTTTTGTATGGGATAAAAAACTGGAAAATTTTAATTTTTAATTATTTTTTTTAAAAAAAATTTAAATTACCGACGGATTATCCGTCGGAAAGTTATTTTTAATTTAATTTTTATTTAATAAATAGCCGTCGGAAATCCGTCGCTAAATCCGTCGGAAAGAATCCGTCAGAAATAATCCGTCGGTAATCCGTCGCTAAAAGAAGACCGTCGGTGATCCGTCGGAAATAACCTCGCCGTCGGTAACCGTCGGAGATCCGTCGGAAAATATAACCGTCGGTGATTCGTCGGTAATATCCTTCGGTGATCCGTCGGTAATTTGAACGCCGACCACCTTTTTACCGACGGCCATTTACCGACGGATCACCGACGGATTTCCATTTTACCGAAGGATCACCGACGGATTCATCCGTCGGTGATAAGCCTCTGTTTTGTAGTGCATAGACACTTATTTTGAGACGGATGAATTAATATATTATGAAATGTTAGTTGAAGCGGATAAAGATCTGTAGTCCCAAAATAACATGTCCCATCCTTGTTTAACTAATGAAATTAAGACACATCAATTTTTTTTATATATTTTAGATTTATTTTTTTCAATTCATATTCCCCCTCTAATGATGTGTATTCATATAATTGGTGGACAGGAATGGAACGTGAAAACTTGGGACAAAAGCATCCTCATTTTACGATCTTGTATTATGGGTCAAACCTACTTTTTATAGATGAGCATTTTATCTGATTCAAATATATGTAACGATAAACTCAGATATAATATACAAAAGAACAATAAATTAAAAAGAGAGAGAGAGAGAGAGAGAGAGACACGTGGACTAATGGATTTGAAGTTGATGCATGCATGGGAATATGAGATGAGACATGGGTCTTTCTATTTTTGTAAAGGGGGTCTCTCGTCAACCGCTATATGTAGTAGAGACCCCCCATTTTTCTCTCTCTTTACTCATAAGAAAACCATCCACTTTTTCATCCTCACAATAATTCAATTCGTCTTCTCCATTCAATTTCTCCAATGAAGTTTTCTCTGGTTCTCCTCTTTGCAGCTTCCTCTCTCTTCCTCCATGGAACTACCACTCAAGGTATATTATATGCAATGTTATTAATTACCGCTTAATTAATCAATTTTACATCTAAATTTTGTAGCCACATTATTAATTCAGTGGTTCGATTAATGGTGAAATGATCTGTAGGTGAGATTATATGTGAGGATTTGAGCAAGGATAATTGTTCGTTTGCTATTTCGTATACTGGAAAGAGATGTGTGTTGGAGGATTTCGAAGATAAGAAAGGAAAAGTGGAGTATCAATGCCGGACGTCGGAAGTCGTGGTGGAGATGATGTGGAATCACATCGAGACTGATGAATGTGTTAGGGCTTGTGGCGTTGATAGAAACGCTACCGGAATTTCCTCCGATTCGTTGCTTGATAAGAACTCAATCGTTACTCTATGCTCAGCACCGTGTTACCAGAAATGCCCTAACATTGTGGATCTTCACTTCAATTTGGCCGTCGGGGAAGGTAAATCGATTTTCCCCAAATTTAAACCACCTCCGATCGATCTAATCATAGTTTTTTCACCATTTATTTTTATTTTCAATTTCAAATTGTACATATATAGATCTTTGTATGGTTTTAGGCGTATCATTGCCGGATCTGTGCGAGCAACAACGTACCAATCCTGATTGTGCCATGATCGATCTTCTAAGCTCTAGTGCTGCTTCTGGTCCGGTTGGTAGTGAAAAATCTCGTCTGTTTAGTGCTGCACCAGCTCCTTTTTCCTTCTAATTTTGTTTTTGTTTTGTGTTGATATACACATATGATGATGATGATGAATGATGATATATGTGTGTGTGTGTTGTTGTTTGAATTGAAATTTTTGTTGTAGAGCATTTGGCGGAATAATTAGCAGAATTAGAGAAAGTAGTTATATATAGACGCATATATACTTGATCTTTCTATTTCATTCATCTTCTCAACCTTTTGTAATCCATATCATTCTTTTTCCCTTCTATCATCACCAAATTTTAGCTTACCTTTTTCTAACTTTGAAAACTTATTACCTTCGTTTTATTTTGATATATGGCTTGGTGAATTAGAGACCGTTTTGGTTAAGTAAAACCATTGAAAAGTGAAGTGAAGTATGATGTTGATGTTAGCGATGTCTATTAGACCATCTTCAACCCAACCATTAAAAATAAAACATTAAAAAAATCAATTTCAACCACACACTAAAAACCATCTTTAATATAATAATAATAATAATAATAATAATAAACATCTTAATATATTAAACTTTTATAAATATATATATGTATATAATTACGAAAACTTAATATTATATTAATATATGATTTATAGAGGCCATCTTCTTTTATCACTAAATATAGATGCCATGTTTGGATACCTGTAACGCCCCAAAAATTGGGACAACAAAAATTTCCGGAAAAGAAAATGTGATATACTAAATATGCCAAAGCACGAGCTCATCCCAAAAACGGAACAATTAATTCCTGTTTAATTACAAGTTTGTAATAACAACCAATGAGAGATAACAACCTTTTAATCTAAATTCTAGACAATAAATAAGATTACAAACGGTTGTCATCTACTTCAAATAATCATTTCTATAATGGCATCCCAAAAGCTCCCAAGCTCACATCTAAAAGCCTGCTAATCCTTCTTAGTGGTCGCGCCGCTAGAACCTGAGATACACATCAAACCAAACAAGTGTTAGGCCAAACAAGCCTAGTGAGTTGTACAAGAGCATGAGATAACATTTATAAACATAGCAGGAACATTTATATCATTTCAGTCCTCAAAGTCCATAAGGGAATCAATGGGGGAGACCCATCACACCAATGAGTTTTACCTCAAGTCAATGTACCTTGATGTTCACTCGCATGACAACACCCCAAAGGCCCGACACACTTGAAAACTACCTCTCAGGCATTACTCCAAATGGCGGAGGTCTAGGTGCATACCGTCCAGAGGACACCTAAGACTACATCCTCCTAGCACATACTCATGGTTCCTCCAATAAATATATATACAATATCCATCTCTATACATATTCCATATTAACAAGATACATGTATAAGACCTCATATAGTTTTCAATCCCATTTTAGGTCCAAGACCCTAAAACATGCAAGTCCCACAATGATAATCACAAATCCCATGATACTACACAAACATAACCAATTAATATAACTAATAACCCCCTTTAGTCCACATGATGAACACATAGCCACAATCTCCAATAATCTCAAATATAGCAGTTAGGTCAAACCTATCAGGTGATCAGATTTATACATGTATAGAAAGTAATGGCAAGTAAACACACAAGATATGTATCTCATTTGAAAATGGTAAGTAGAAACTCACTATCTAGGGTTTTTATATGGAACCCTAGGAACTTGATTAAAATGGAGAGAAAGTAATGACTTGATTGTGCCTTGAATGCTTCACTTGAATGCTCCTCAAGCTCCCTCAACCACCAATAAATGTTCTCAACTAACACTAGGGTTTTAGTAAATGTTGGAGGGTTTTAAGATGGAAGAAAATCGCCCAAATGTGTTCTAATTTAGCTCTAAAACAATTGAAATGAGAAAATGAGGTCAAAATAGTCAAAGTTGGATTTTTATACCCTCAGACCCCGTTGGCGACAGTGCTCGGCGATTGTGCCCATGGCACTGTCGCATGGTCACTATCGCGCCAAGACTACGACCCTCGGTACATCCCCCCGCGACTGTGCCCTTGGCACTGTCGCGCCAAGCCCCCGAGACCCGAAGTTTCCGATTCGATCCAATAACGCTCGCGTAAAAAGGTAGACCAAATAAAACATAACGAGATTAAACCAATAAGCAGATAATTTATACACCGAAGGACTCCAGATTCGAAGAATTACTAGACTTGATAAAATGCAAGATATGAATACTTACCTTAAATTTGTCGGGTGTTACAATACCTCTATTTTTTTAGTGTTTTAGTGGTGGGTTAGAGATGAAAACACCTTCATTATTGTGTTTTTAGTGTTAGGTCAAAGATGCCGTTAGCATGTTAAATCTTTGTTTATGAACAGGTTCAAAATTTTGGGCCCAATATTACTTGCGCTTGAGACTCGGATTTATATATCCCAACATGTGAAATCACCTCAATAAATATCTATCTAATTTCTTTCAAAATCAAAAGCGGCTATTTGTTAGCCCCATTTTCATATGTAAAAGATTGCGATTACAAACAAATCTTCATCTGATTTGCTGATCCACGCATGATTGTAATTTTCATTTCAGACCTTTTAGTTGATGTGAACACTTGTTAACCCATCTCATCCTTTGTATGCAGAAGAAAAAATTAAAGTATGAATGACAATAATTAAATAATTCTCTAGAACATACTTTGTCTCACATGCTTTTGCATGTTCCCATACTAGGACGAGAGTTTGGGGAGCTGGTAAACCAAACTTGTTGGACAAGTTTGTACTTCAAAATCCGGTTTGCTAGTAGTAGTATTTGTTAAACTACTAGTTGACTATATCTTGTATTGATCTTTTTTCGGCTAGATGAAAAACTAACCCGCTTTGGTGACTATCTTAAGCTCTTTTCAACTAATTTGCGACTTCGTTGAAGGCTTTTGCACTTTTAATCAATACAGATAGTTATAGCACTTTTACAAGTAAATATCATATTTTTTCTATTATGAAGTATAAGCAAAACAACAATTTCCAGTTATAGACATTTATGAAGTAAAGTCTATCGGATATCAAACACTTAGAATAATTTGATGGTGTGTTGAGAATCCGATAAAAGAAAGATATTTCTATCGGATTTCAACCAATGTTATTTATTTTAAGGTTATTAATCCGATGGTCTAAATCCGAAAATACTTAAGTTTCTTTTAAGATATTCGGATTTAGACCTTGTTTGATTATGAAATCTGATAAAGAGTGTATCGGATAAGATCCTTTTTGGGCAAAGAATAAGAATATATTTCTAAGTATTTTATGGTCGAATGTCTATTTGTTTTATTCACAAATCTGATGATTGAGACTAATGGTAATCAATCTCAATCAATACATATGACGATGGTGATTCAAACACACTACTGATATTATTCTTACTCATAGTTTTATTGTTCTTGCCTACTTAATCTAAATTTGTTTCCGCTCACAATTCCTAAATTAGATCATCAAAATTGAGAATCTGGATCCAATAATTGGTATCAGAGCATGTTGATTATCTATAAATCAAATCGATCGAATCAGTATTGATTGTTTCTCAATTTAATTAGGCATATTCTTTGAATCTGAAGTTTCTCATTCTAAAACCACGTTTCACCGAAATCTATGTCAGATTTCAATTTTATGTGAGTATGTGGTAATATGAAATTTGAAGAACAATGTGTATTGAATATGTGAAATTAATGGCAAAAATTCCTGAACGCTTCCTACAGTTTAGAATCTCTCATTAAACCCCCAACTCTACTTCGAGAAGAGTACGCACAATGGGATATTCGAATGATCAATTTCCTGAAGGGGTTAGACATAAATATACAAATCTATGTTAAATGGTCCTTTTGTACCAATGTCCTTGTTCCAAGAGTATTGCAATAGGTACCATTCCTGAAATTCCAACGTATTATACTCCAAAAAATGAAAATATATAGAGCAAAGAGGATATCGAGAAGATGGAAGTTGACAAAATGGCCAAGAGGTTATTTATTATGGCAATTTCCAATGAAATATTTCAATCTCTTGACTCTGGCACTTCTTCAAAATAAATTTGGGATGAGTTGGCTAATCAACTTGAAGGAGGAACCAAAACAAAGAAAAATCGAAGGGTGCAGTGTGTTATAGGGTATAATAGCTTCTATGAACTTCCAGAGGAGACCCTGCAAATGACTTATGATCGCATCAATACTCTGGTGAACAAATGCAAGAAGAATGATATTAGTTGTTCTAGAGAGCATAACTTGTTGTTTCTGAAAAGTTTGAATGACGAATGGTCGCGACTATCAATATCTATTCAAGCCAACCAAGATTTGGAAGGTTGGTCTCTATATGATGTTTATAAAACATTTGTTGCTCAAGAGAAAGAAATTAACAAGAAGAAGTCATCTTTAGGTGGCCCTCTGCCCTTGTCTCTGAGGAAAAGGAAAAAACAAACGTTAGTTCATTCAGGGACACTAAGAAAAGAAAAAGCAAGAAGAAGGCCCTGGTAAGTGAAAGTGACACAAAAGCAAGATATTTTGATTCAGAAGATGATGATTTGAATCACATGCCTTAATCACCAAAGAATTCTCCAAAAAGTTGGTGAAGAAGCCATTTGAAAAAAGAGTATAGAAGTGAGAGGTTCTAGAGACAATCTCATGATCAGAAAACACCAAAGCATTACCAGAGGGAGAGGAACAGAAAAAGGTGAAAGTTGTCAAGAATACTTCTTGATAATTGTTACAGATGTGTCAAACTAGGCTATTTGTGGTATTGATTGCAGAGGGAAGCTTGTGAAAGGCATAACTTACAAAAAAAAACAAAACAAAAACAAGTACAAGTAAAACAACAAGTAGAGGAGTTTAATAGCAGAACAAGAGAATTGGGTCTCTAACTCTACCTCTAATGATGAGCCAAAGCAAGCCTACTTCTGCATCATGGCCATGACAGATGACAACGCTTCAGAAGCCTCTGATTCTGAAGCAAAGGTATGTTCAATATCTAACCAAATTAGTAATGAGCTAGAGATGAGTATTCAAAAGCTTTCAGAAGATTTCTTAAAACTAAAACAAAAGTTGTCCTTTGAAAAGAAAGAAAGCTCAAAAAGAGGCAATCTTTTTCAAAAGAGAAAAAGATATATTGGAAGAAGAGAAAGAGAATAAATTCAAAGAAAAGATAAAAATTGAAAAAGTAAGAAAATCAGAAGAAGAAGGGCTATTTCTGGAAAAGAGTGAAGAGCTTAAAAATGCTATGGCTGAAAAAGAAAAGAAGATAAATGCCTCTGAAAGTGATAGATACGACTCTATAGCATTGAAAAACTTCTTTCAGAAGGAAAGAGGGGTTCAACATCAAAGTATTTTATCAAAGAAATTTTAATCAAGAAATATCGAGATGCACAAGATGTGCGTATCAAAATCAATTCTCAGATGGACAGACAATGATTGGGTTTCAATGATCTTGATCCATTTACTAGAAACAAGAAAACAACTATGTCTTCTACATTTCACATTGGATCCATCCAAAAGCCTGATTCCCCATCTTTAAAAGAAACTTATACTTTCAAGAGAATTAAGACCTATGAAGGATCAAAAGTTTTCAAAAGACTAAAGTTCAAAAACATTTCTTATAAAAGTGTCTATGGAAAAGCTAAAGAGTCAAAAAGCCAAGTGTCATCTAATTCTCTGATAGATGATGCAAAACAAGTCCAGAACACAAATTTGAACAAAATTTTCGACTTTGACTCCTTTAGGTCACAAGTTTCAGCCACCTCTGAATCTAGTAGTCCATAAATCAAAGTCTCAAATGAAAAAGTACTTGATCCAGAGGTTGCTGAATTTGTTCCTATAGTGTTTTTAGAAGATGAGCATAAAGTTGTTTTTGAAATTGATTTGAAGAACTCTGATGAAAAGACCTATATTTATGAAAATGAAGATGTAAGTCCTGTTGAGGTTCAAGATTTAAAAACTATTTTACAAAGAGATGAAAAAGATTATGGATTTTATAAGTCAGAATCTATCTCTAGAAATCCTAAAAAGGACTTTCTAGATTCTGATTCAGATGAAGAATTTGATGATTCTACAGAGATATAGTGGTAGAAGGGAACATCAAGTCCAAACTTGACTCTGAAATCATAAATCAAACCATTTCTATCAAAAATCATATTCCAAAGGTTCTCAACTGCTCTGACTTTATCTACATGTGCTTAAAAGCTAAATCCTCTCTAGATTTAGAAAACCAAATGAAAGAGATAGTGAGAAAAAGAACGCAACAAAACCAAAACCTTATCTTTTTAAACCGATTAAGTTTACTCTAGAGCAGAAATCCAAAAAGATTTTTATTGATAAATCTAAGCCCCTCTTCTTATGGAACAATGAAAAATCCTAGGATGGTGAGAAAATGGATAGTGAAAGGGTCACATCAAGATAAAAGAGCCAATTTACAAAAGAATAAGACATTTGAACTAGATAAGAAGTTTGTAAAAACAAATCATGCTAGTTCAAAAGCAACAAATAAGGCTAATGTTTCTAGTTCTTTTAATTTCAAATAGTTTTTAAGTGACCATCTTTATGTACTCATAAATGCAATTGCTTAAATCTCTTATTTCAACTAAAGACATGCTTCACAAATGTGTTATCTCTGAGTCCATGTTCAGCAAATACAAAGACCTATAAGCCATAAAAAGCCAAGCTTGTTAAAACATAAGGATTAAAGAAAACTCCTAAAGCTAACTAGAAAGGACCCATAATGAAATGGGTACCTAAATCTCCTTAATTTGTCTTGCAGAACCATCATGTGCAGATGTGGTAATTAGATTATGGATGTTCAAGGCACATGACTGGAGGCAAAATGTTACTTACCTCATTCAAAGAAAAGATGGGGGGGGGTTTGTAACTTTTGGAGACAATACCAAGGGAACAATTAACGGATATGGTGTACTTTCAAAAGGAAATATTTATGTGTCAAAAGTTGCTTATGTAGATGGACAAAAGCACAATCTACTCAGCATAAGTCAACTTTGTGACAATGGTTTTGATGGTAGTTTTAAAGAAGTAATACAAACTTCTTACACAAACAGGCCAAGAGCTACTAAGAGTAGACAAACAAGGAAACATATATTTGATGAACTTTTCTTCATTAACAAGTCCATAAACTCTCTGTCTTGTTTCTAAGAAGAATGAAGAATGTTAGCTATGGAACAATAGGTTTTCTTATCTGAATTTCTCTAATTTGGATAAATTAGCAAAACAGAAGCTATTTAAAGGACTACAAGATTTGAAATTTGAGAAAAACCATCTCTGTCATGCTTGTGAAATGAGTAAACTCAAGAGAGCTTCACACAAGACAAATACCGATACATCATGCTCCAAAGCTTTGGAAATGCTACATGTGGATCTTTGTGCTCCAATCTCTACCCATAGTCCTTCTGGAACGAAGTATATTCTTGTACTCATTGATGAATATACTAGATATACCTGGATTGAGTTCATAAGAAAGAAGTCTGAAGTCCCAGATATATTAATCATGCTTCTCAAGATGATCCATGTTCTATTCTAGAGCAAGGTCCATAAGCTAAAAAGTGATAATGGTACAGAATTCAAGAATGCCAAAATTGATGAATATTTGATCAATGAAGGCATCTCCAAAGAATTCTCTACAACAAGAACACCACAACAGAATGGTGTTGTGGAAAGAAGAAACAAAACCTTAGTTGAAAATGCAAGGACCATGCTTGCATCCTCTGATCTTCCTATCTCATTCTGGGCAGAAGCAATATCAATAGCCTGTTTTACTTAAACAGATCCATTATTAACAAAAGATTTCAAAAGACACCTTATGAACTTATTAATCGTAGAAGGCCTAATGTAAAGTTTTTACATGTCTTTGGTTGTAGATGCTACATACTGAATGACAGAGATCATCTAGGAAAGTTTGATAAGAAGGCAGATTAAGGCATATTTCTTGGCTACTCTTTGAATTCCAAAGTCTTTAGAGTCTTCAACAAAAAAAGAAAGATGTTTCTTGAAAGCATCAATGTGACTTTTTATGACAAGGCACCAATGACTTCTAAATACTCCTATTCAGCACTCAAGCATAACCAAGTGACTTATAATTCCTCATGTTCAAAGTCCAGAGAATCAAAACTCAATTTCATATTTGAATACATCTTTGGTGAAGAGAGTATCTCTGACATTGCATCCAGATATGCATCTCAACATGTCTCTGAAGATACTTCTGAGGATTCATAATCTACAGGCAAAACAATCTCTGAAATCTATGATGTTTCATCTTCTACTATCTCTGTCTCTACAGGTCCAAATTCAACTTCTACACATGGACATCAATTCGAGGGGAGCAAGTAGATACATCTTCACCAATTATGGACACTAATGATGAATTACCTCATACTCAACAAGATGAAGTGATTCAGAATGCTCCGGAGCCCCAAACCCCAATGATTAGATGGACAAAAACACATCCTCCACATCAAGTAGTTGGTGATCCTTTTGCTGGATTTTAAACTAGATTTTCCACTGCCAATGAATGTTTCTATGTGAACTTTATAAGCATGATAGAACCTAAGAATGTTTCTGAAGAACTCCTAGACCCAAGTTGGATTAGTTCTATGCAAGAAGAGCTTGTTCAGTTTGAAAGAAATAATGTATGGTCTTTGGTTCCTCTTCCTAAGGATAAAATTGCTATAGAAACCAAGTGGGCATTTAGAAACAAGAAGGATGAGGATGGCATTATGATCAGAAGCAAGGCCAGATTGGTTGCAAAGGGATATTATCAAGAAGAGGGCATTGATTTTGATGAGACTTTTGCACATGTTGCAATGCTTGAGGCTATTAGAATATTTCTAGCCTTTGAAACTCACAAAGGTTTCAAAGTCTACCAAATGGATGTCAAGTTAGCCTTTCTAAATGGCAAGCTACAAGAAGAAGTATATGTCCAATAACCACCTAGGTTTGAGAGTTCCAAAAATCTAGATCATGTATACCTTCTAACAAGGATGTATATGGTCTTAAGCAAGCACCCAGAGAATGGTATGACACTATCTTAAACTTTCTGGTCAATAATTCCAAATCCAATCCAAGCCTCTACACTTGAACAATCTATCCTAGAAAAGTTAGAGACTGTCAATGTAACACCCTAAAAATTTGGAGTTAACTTAAACCTAAATAGTTGCGGAATAAACGAAGCTAACATAACCAAATCACCCAAATAGGGGAATAATTGTATGGCGTTTACATTACAACAATAAAATGAAATAAAACTCAACAACCTCCTAATATAGACTAACTAAATCTAGATTACGTACGGGTGTTTTCATCTAACTTCCAAAAGTATATCACCACTATATCAAGTTGTTAGATCTGTTTTTATAGTAATCATTGTATTTATTTTCTAGCCTATACTGTGCTTAATGTTCTATCTGTTTTGTAAAAGGCTAGGGGTATTTAAGTCCCCTTAGTGCCTTTGTTTTGTAACTTTTGAACCTTGGCACACACACATTAATCTGATTTGTTACTTTGCGCTTCAATATCTCTCTCTCTACTTTCTCTCTCTAAAGATTTAGAGATTCTTGGACTTTCACAAGTGTACGCCTCTATGACTCCCAAAAATGCTACTTTCCTTTAATGACTCTCCACTCAAACCCGAGGAATCCCACTGTTTGGATGACCTGTTATACATGTTATTTTAAGAAAAAGTGTTAGGCTAAAGCCTAGTGAGAACAAACAGTTATGTTGGAGAAAACAGTAAGTTCCAAATGAAATAATTAGGGAAAGCAAATGAAATAAATATGGATAAAATATTGCCTATATACAAATACCTCTTGGGTTGACAGGGGACACCCGCATACTAACATAAGTGATGGAACACAAAAGTAAGCCACTTGTCATGTTAGTAAAACCAAACTGTAACGCCTTATAAATAGGGGAATTTAAACATTCGAAAACCTGGAAATATGCCGTCTATATTTAAAGTAAACTTGAATATCCTAACAATAGGGGGACATTCAAACCTGTGCAATACGGTAAAGGTCAATCATGCCAAAGTGTAACATCCCGAAGCGGGGAATATAGTATGGTATTTACAAGCCCAAAATAATGAAGAATATAATCGACAACCTATTAATCTAAATTGGTCAACTAGATTACGGTCGGGTGTCGTTTTTATTCCCAAAATGTGTATCTATCAGCTCGTATAAGTTGGTCACTAGATCTCCCAAAAGGACCGCTCTCGACCACAAGATCGATCGCTCATTCCTGACAATTCCCGCCATGTAACACCCTCAAATCTGGAAATAACAACTTATTTAAAATTTTCTAAATACATCAATAAATGAATCATCTACAACCACAAATTTAGGTTTAACTACAATACACGTATACCATATTATATATAAACAGACCATAAGGGACGGGTGCTACTAATACCCATGCATAGTCACTATCTCCATAATGCGGACGACTTCACCGAATACTTACTTTCGGATCTAGCTAAGGCTTTACTCTTCACAGGATTGCTAGAACCAACTCTCAACCTTGAAACCTGATGCACATGCCGACAAATAAAAAAGGTTAGACTTAACTCCTAGTGACCTCAATAGTTTTAACATAAACTATATATCTTTAAAAGAAAGGAATTCAGTTTAAAGCAAGGTCCTTCGAAATATTGTACTTCAAAATAGACACGACACAATTTCCCATAATATGCACTTTTAAAGATAATGCTCCCAAACACACATTTCTTGTAAAACGATGCAACCCGCAACTCACCCAAAACGGGGTCATAGTTCGATACTCAAATGTGCTAAAATGTAAATAATACTTCATAATCCAAAACACCCAAAACTCGGGCGGAACATAATACTCGACCCTTAATTAACGGAAACATTCCATATAAATATGATACGTCATTAAAACATGGAACCGAAACTTAATACTCACGTGACCATAAAATGGAATGAAATCCCAATATTAAAGCATGGACAATTAACTATCCAAAATACCGCGGGCCGACAACGGGGGATACCCATATCCGTTGAGGGTGGAGGAAACACAAAAGTATACCACCCAAGCAACGTTAATCGCATGACACCTCCCAACATCACAGTCCGGTGTCCCTACGACTTCTTTACAAGTGTCACCCCAAGTCAGTTGACCTTAATGGATCATTCCGAAGAACTCTATCCCGAAGGCCCAACATGCTTAAAGACTACCTCCCAGGCATTACTTCAAGCGGCGGAGGTCCTAGCGCCTACTACTCCGGTAGCACTAGCCGACTCAACCCTCCTAACGATCACTTGTAAAGTTTCCGGTCATAAAACATGGGTACCGAAGTTCAACCCCGCAATACCCAATCGACCATCCCAAAACAGACTGACTCACGTGCCTATGGATCCATTGTAACACAGTCTAACCTTCCCGGACTAAACATGAATGGCCAAAGCACTCGAACCCGTAACCAACCTCAATACGCATCACATCGCATAAGTACGTACGTCATTGTTGGACTCTACATTGAGCCATATAAAACCGGACAAGCGTCCTCAAGACCCCTTTTAAAACGACATCGAGCCGAAATACTCAAAACCTCTTTTTGACCAACAATCACCGGTCCCCCAAAATAATGAAATGTCTTTAAACAACGTTTACGAAGACACATACCTCAAAGACGAGATTAACCCAAAACTCAACACGTAATGGAACTAAGGGTTTTCCAATGGGTTTATGAATACAATTACACCAAAATGCATGTAACCTGAAATAGACTTCATTTGTACGAAACCGTCAAAGATGCATAAATCATAAAATAGATCTTTCTTGCACAAAATCACGAAAAATACGTAAATCATGCTATTTAATTGTTGAAATGTTCAAAACCCAACGTAAGCATTTTAAGAGGTCACACAACCCAAGTTTACCAAATATGAACACTTATCAAAATACTCACACTTTGACAAATAACCCAGTAAAACCTGCTTTTACTTCAACATACACAAAACTTATCAGCAGTTAACCATTTCATGTAAAACACTTTAAAATAAACATTTTGGCATGTACACCGTTTTCACAAATCAACTTGAACTCACCTTCCTAGATTTAGGCTAAATCTAGATTTCACCCAATGAGCTCTTTTGAAGGCCGCTTGAATCCTCAAGCCGGAAACTTCCAAAACCTAGATCCAAACATTCCAAACCATAAATATCCATAATCAACCACATAGAAACATTCCCCAACATTATATACCAAAATCCCTAAACGAGATCAAAACCCTAGTTTCTCCAAAACTAACAAATCCGAGATCTGAAAACCAAACACTAGGGAAACATCCAGGGAACATTTATAACCTTAAATCAAGGAAGCTTACCATAAAAGATGACGAGACTTTCCGAGGACACCCAATCCAACTCTTCGACCCGAGCTCCCGCACTTGAACTTGATGAGGAAGATGAAGATGAAGGTTTTGTGGTTCATTGACCCAACTAGATATTTGGTGAAGAACCATGTGATTTAAGGAGGAAAACCCCCCAAAATAGGTTAGGGTTCGGTTTTGGGGTTTGGGAGAGAAAAAGGAAGGAATTAGGAAGTGAGAATGAGGGAAATGGTTGAGAATCGCGACTCTAAAGGACCCTGGGGCCGACCGTGATTGTGCCCGGCGATTGTGCCAGGGCACTATTACCCAAAACGTACCATGGGCACGCCCCCTCTAGCGATTGTGCCCGACGATTGTGCCCAGGGCACTCTTGCCAGGGCACTATCGCCCAGAGTGTACCGAAGCTCGTTTCTTCCCACTTTCGACACAGACCACCCATGACGCGATAAGGATTAATAGGTAAGATATAGGGAATGAAATTCTATGATAAGAAACAAGAATTTCTCAAAGGGTTAACTTCACGGGTAGAGATTTACGAGTGTTACACGCCACTAGGATGCCCTGTCATACATGACAACCAATAGAAACAAGTGTTAGGCTAAATCCAAGCGAGAACATATGATCACAATGTAAATAATGCAATGAAATGACAACATATGCACATCCATGCATTTATAGTTCCCAACCAAATTGCTCGACGTATCATTGAATGTGAAATACAATACAACTCCCGACAACATATTTATAAATCCATTCAAGCCATTTAGCTTGATAGCATCCACCCAAACCGGATCTTTAGCCATTCGAGACGTCAACCCAAACCGGGTCATAGCCTATTTGAGACATCAACCCAAACCGGGACTTTAGCTTATTTGTGACATCAACCCAAACCGAGTCTTTAGCCTATTTTGAGACATCAAACCAAACCAAGTCTTTAGCCTATTTGAGACATCAAACCAAACCGGGTCTTTAGCCTATTTGAGACATCAACCCACACCGGGTCTTTAGCCTATTTGAGAGATCAACCCAAACCGGGTCTTTAGCCTATTTGAGACTTCAACCCAAACCGGGTCTTTAGCCTATTTTCGAAATGCCCTATTATGACCAACATAAAGCCTATTATTCACTTACAAACTCATGATGCATAGTAAGATCATGTATTCTTTCCAACCCAACTCATAAATTTGGGACATCTTTCACAAAGGGATTTTAGGTTAACTTCACACAACCCAATCAAGATGTAAGAAAATATATAGGTAAAGATTAAAACATTGTTAGACATGTACATGAGTAGAATGGTCAAAAATGCACTAACCTTGGTGATTTCTTTAGAGAAATCAAAACCCTAGGAAAGTAGGTGGGGAGATGGAAGCTTGTGAGGTTGCTACAAATATGCTCTTCACAAAGATCAATCCTAGAGGAGCATTAAAATCCGCATTAATTCACATTGAAGCTCAATCAATGAGGAGAGTGAAATTAGGGCAAGAGGCTTACCAAATTCGCACTTCCAAAAGCTCCAAGATGAGGAAAAATAGGAGACAAGGGGAGAAACCCCGATTTTGACCTGCAGGTGCTTCCCCGCGGCTTTGACCGCAGCCTTGGGGTCGTGTCGTAGGTCGCATGTGCTCTCATACCGGGTACTCCAGCGAGTCTTGCGGGAGCCCGCGCAAGTCGCTGCCACCCCCAACTTGATTCATGGCTTTTCACCTTAAGTTCTTAATTTCCCATGTTAAGGCTTAGCAGTTCGCTCGAGAGCATATGCGTACACATATGATCCATAAGGTGCACGCAAAATTACAGGTGTTACAATTCTCCCCAACTTGAGAATGATTTCGTCCTCGAAATCCCAACTATAAAAATAAGTGAGGATATCGACATTTCATATCCTCTTCCGCTTCCCAAGTCACATTTGCACCTCGATGGTGCTTCCATTGCACTTTGACCATCGCGACCTCCTTGCGTCGAAGTCTTTTGGTCTCTTTCTCCAAAATGGCTTCAGGTTCTTCAACACATCGGTTGTCGTCCACCTGAATCTCTGACAATGGAATGATGCTTTCTTCCGCCGCCAAACATTTCCGTAAGTAACATATGTGAAACGTAGGACGAATGTCGTCCCTTTCCGGTGGTAAGTATAACCTATATGCTTGTAGACCGATACGTTCAATGATGGTAAAGGGTCCAAGGAAACGGGGACTTAACTTCCCCCTCTTTCCAAACCGAATCAAACCCTTCCAAAGGGACACCTTCAACATCACCCGATACCCTACTTGAAACTCCACAGGTCGTCTCTTCTTGTCGGAATAACTCTTTTGTCGATCTTGCGCCGCCTTCAAGCGTTCCCGAATTGCTTTTACTTTGTCGGCCATCTCTTGCACAATCTTCGGCCTAGCGAATTACTCCCACCTCTAACCAACACACGGGGGTCCTACATTTCCTCCCGTACAAGTCTTCAAACGGTGCCGCTCCAAGGCTAGAGTGGTAACTGTTGTTGTAAGCGAACTCCACCAAATGTAGATGAGTGTCCCAATTACCACCGAAATCGATCACACATGATCTAAGCATGTCTTCTAAGGACTGAATTGTCCTTTCGCTCTGTCCATCTATCTGTAGATGGTAAGTTGTACTTAAATTCACTCATGTACCCAATTCTTGATGCAAGGCTCCCCAAAATCTTGATGTGAACCGGCTATCATGATCGGAAACTATAGACAAAGGTATACCATGCCTAGAGACCACTTCATCAATATAGAGCTTTGCTAGCTTATCCATCGGCAAGGTTTCCCACATTGCGAGAAAGTGAGCACTCTTGGTCAGACGATCAATGATCAGCCAAATGGTGTCATTGCCTTGCATCGTCTTCGGTAACTTGGTCATAAAGTCCATGGTGATCCTGTCCCACTTCCACTAAGGTATCTCCAATAATTGTAGGCTCCCATTAGGTCGTTGGTGTTCGACCTTCACTTGTGAACAAGTCACGCACCGCTCTACATAGTGTGCCACATCTAACTTCATAACCGACCACCAGTAGTGCAACTTTAAGTCCCTATACCTTTTGGTGCTCCCCGGGTGGATGGAGTATTTGGATTTATGTGCGTCTTCTAAGAGTAGTTCCCAGTTTCCTCTAATATTTGGCACCCAAATGTGCCCATTGAAGCATTTTATCCCTCGGCTATCTTCTGTCAAAAGTAGTCGTTGCTTGGTCATCACTTCGTCTTTTAGATTCTCTTCCTACAAGGCTTCGGCTTGTGATGCTTTGATCTTCTCCATAAGGCTTGAAACCAATTCAATTTTTGCAAGTTTGGCTCAAAGTTTCCCACTATATTCCTTTCGACATAAAGCATCCGCGACCACATTTGCTTTACCCAGGTGGTAAAGTAACTCACAATCGTAGTCCTTGAGTAGCTCCAACCACCTTCTTTGCCTCATATTCTGCTCCTTTTGATCGAATACATACTTCAAGCTTTCGTGATCCATGTACAAGGTACACTTCGTGCTGTAAAGATAATGGTGCCACAATTTCAACGTGAACACCACCGCCGGTAGTTCCAAATCATGAGTGGGGTAATTCTTCTTGTGCACTTTTAGTTGCCTTGATGCGTAGGCGATCACTTTTCACCTTTGCATAAGTATGCACCCAAGACCCATCTTAGAGGCATCGCTATAAAGCACGAAATCTTTTGACCCTTCCGACAAGGATAAGATCGGAGCTTCATAAAGCTTATTTTGCAATGTCCGGAAAGCCTTCTCTTGAGACTCGGTCCACACAAACTTCACATTCTTCTTGGTCAAAGACATCAACGCTGAAGCAATCTTGGAGAAATCTTGAATAAATCTGCGGCAATAACCCGCTAACCCCAAAAAGCTTCTGATCTCGGATAGACTCTTAGGACGTTCCCAACTCATCATGGTTTCTATCTTTGCGGGGTTCATCTTCACACCGTCTTTCAAGACTACATGCCCCAAAAACTGCACCTCCTTCAACCAAAATTCACACTTGGAGAATTTTGCGTAGAGCTTCTCCTTCCTCAAGACTTCCAACACGTCTCAAAGGTGGTGCACGTGATTGGATTCTTCCTTAGAGTAAATCAGAATGTCATCGATGAACACGATAACAGGATTGTCAAGAAATGGTTGGCACACACGGTTCATTAAATCAATGAACACCGCCGGGGTGTTCGTCAAATCGAAAGGCATCACCAAGAACTCGTAGTGCCCATAGCGCGTCCTAAATGTCGTCTTTGGAATGTCGTCCTCCTTAACTTTCACTTGGTGATAGCCCGAACAGAGGTTGATCTTTGAAAAGCATCCCGTTCCTTGCAGTTGGTCGAATAAATTGTCAATTCTATGGAGTGGGTACTTATTCTTCATGGTTACCTTATTCAACTCCCTATAGTCTATGCACATTCGCATGGTGCCATCCTTCTTCTTCACGAACAAGATCGACGCTCCCCATGGTAACGAGCTCGGTCTCACGAATCCCTTCTCAATAAGGTCTTGTAGTTGTCCCATCATCTTTTTCATCTTTAACGGGGCCAAACGGTACAGAGCTCTAGCTATTGGAGCCACTCCCGGAGTTAGGTCAATCTTGAACTCTACCTAGTGATCGGGTGGTAGTCCAGGCAAGTCGTCCGTGAATACGTTGGAGAATTCCTTTACCACCTCTACGTCTTCAAGATTTTTCTTCTCAAGCTTAGCATCTATAACATACGCCAAAAAGGATGAGTACCCTTTCGATAAACACTTATGTGCCTTCGCCATGCTGATAATCGCCACCTCGCCCTTCCGTATTTCGCCGTACACGGTTACCGAATCATCATCCAAAATTGGAATTCGTATCAACTTCTTCGCATAAAGGATCTCGGCCTGGTTATCAGCTAACCAATCCATCCCGATAACAACATCAAACGCTCCGATGACCATCGGTATTAGATCAACCGGAAATTCTTTCCCTTCGATCTCCAATTTGCAACCCCTAAGAATATCCCGGACTACTACTTGGTTACCATCCGCTAGCTCTACCACTAAAGCATCATCTAAGCTATTAGTGGGCATGGTTAACTTTTGACGGAAAGCATTCGACACAAACGAAAAACTTGCGTCGGAATCAAACAATATACGTGTAGGTACGGAGTTTAAGAAAAACGTACCCGATACCACATCAGTCAAAGCCTTCACTTCCTCGGTGGTCATTTGAAATGCTCTTCCCGTTGCTCTAGGAGGATCCATCTTCTTTGCTCCGCTTCCTCCCGTCTTCAACTTTGGGCATTTACTCTGGATATGACCCGGTTACTGTCATTCGTAGCACGTAATCCCTCTGACCGGGCAGTCATGGCGATCATGCCCCAATTTCCCACACTTGAAGCATTTTGTCCCGCCCGAGGCGCACAGACCAACATGCTTACTCCGATATTTAGAGCACCATCTAGCTTCTCGTCCAACCTCGTTCCCACGGTAATTGTTGTTGAAAGGTCTCGTCTTCCTTGAGGGTGTAAAATTACCCTCCTACCTTCTTTTCTCAACCGACCCGCCTTTCTATACCTTGATCGAATCTTCCACCAATTGTGCCTCCTCGGTTGCCTCACGAAGAGTAGATGCTTTAGACATCCTCACCATGTTCAACATATCGGTCGGCAATCCTTTGATGTAGGCCTTGATCTTCTCTCTCTTAGTCGGGACCAGATGTCCCACCAATCCTAGTTTGTCCATGAATAATTTGTTATAATTCCTTAATGACAAATTCCCTTTCTTCAACCCACGGAACTCATCGATGATTCGGTCCATAGCTCGCTCGTTACAGAATTCTCCCATCACTTTCTTCTTGAAAGTCGCCCAACTCAGTTTTGCCAACACCGTGGCCTCTACTGAAGTGGAATAAACATTCCCCCAGGTGAGGGTCGCCCCTCTACGAATTTGAGAACCGAATGTCGCTTTTTGACCTTCACTGTATTCTCTCGATCTAAAGGCTTGTTCCATTTCCCGGATCCAATCCATGCATGCCACCGGGTCGTCTGATCCCTTGAATTCCGGTGGTCAACAACCAAGGAAGGCCTTGAAAGTACAAGTCTTCTCCACTTGCCTCGCTTCCAGGGCCGCTGTCCCATCAGTGGGAATTTCGGGTCCGATACCCACGGACCGGCCATTAGAATATTTTCTGCAACCGCCTCGTGCCTACGGTGGTTAGCATCTCAGTCTTCTAGTAGCTTTAGAAACATTTCTTGCTGTTGAGCCATCGTTGCATTCATGGCTCGCATCATCCGATCCATCATCCATGACTCCGGGGTCATTTCTTCCATAATAGGCTCCTTCGTTTCCAGATTGCGTTGGGGAATGTGTTCAAGTCTCCCGCCCAACACATTGACCAAACGAGAGGGTTCTTCCACTAAGGTCACTCGTAGATGGTCAGCTGTGGATGTCATGGCGTCTTGACCTTCCGACCTATTCCGGGTGTCAACCATTGTCTCCCACACACACGTAAAAAATAAAATGAGAGATGACTACAAGAATGACACAAGGAAATGTACCACTACATTCATCAATTATTATAATAATAGTAAATCAAGTATGCTCACGTAAAACATCTTCATAATAACGTTAGCTAAATGAAATTATGAAGACGTGATACATAAGTGTCCTCGTCACCATCACTACAAATTTCAATTCATGTACATTCCCTCGGCTCTGAAACCATCCTATCTTAAGAGTTCTACCCCATCTCACAAGTCATAGATTAATAATCTAAGTTTAAGTCTAGGCATCTTTCACTCATACCTAGTTCGCTTAAACTAATGCTCTGATACCAACTTGTAACGCCCTATAAATAGGGGGAATTTAAACATTCGAAAATCCGGCAATATGTTGTCTATATTTAAAGTAAACCTGAACATCCTAACAATAGGGGACATTCAAACCTGTGCAATACGGTAAAGGTCTATCATGACAAAGTGTAACATCCCGAAGAGGGGAATATAGTATGGTATTTACAAGCCCAAAATAATGAAGAATATAATCGACAACCTATTAAACTAAATTGGTCAAATAGATTACGGTCGGGTGTCGTTATTCTTACCAAAATGTGTATCTATCAACTCGTATAAGCCAGTCACTAGATCTCCCAAAAGGACCGTTCTCGACCACAAGATCGATCGCTCATTCCCGATGATTCCCGCCACTAGGATGCCCTGTCATACATGACAACCAAAGAAACAAATGTTAGGCTAAAGCCAAGCGAGAACATATGATCACAATGTAAATAATGCAATGAAATTACAACATATGCACATCCATACATTTATAGTTACCAACCAAATTGCTCGACCTATCATTGAATGTGAAATACAATACAACTCCTGACAACATACTTATAAATCCATTCAAGCCATTTAGCTTGATAGCATCCACCCAAACCGGATCTTTAGCCATTCGAGACGTCAACCCAAACCGGGTCTTAGCCAATTTGAGACATCAACCCAAACCGAGTCTTTAGTCTATTTGCAACATCAACCCAAACTAGGTCTTTAGCCCATTTGAGACATCAACCCAAATCGGGTCTTTAGCCTTTTTGCGACATCAACCTAAACCGGGTCTTTAGCCTATTTTCGAAATTCCCTATTATGACCAACATAAAGCCTATTATTCACCTACAAACTCATGATGCATAGTAAGATCATGTATTCCTTCCAACCCAACTCATCAATTTTGGACATCTTCCACAAAGGGATTTTAGGTTAACTTCACACAACCCAATCAAGATGTAAGAAAATATATAGGTAAAGATTAAAACATTATTAGACATGTACATTAGTAGAATGGTCAAGAATGCACTCACCTTGGTGATTTCTTCAGACAAATCAAAACCCTAGGAAAGTAGGTGGGAAGATGGAAACTTGTGAGGTTGCTACAAATATGCTCTTCACAAAGATCAATCCTAGAGGAGCATTAAAATCCCCATTAATGCACATTGAAGCTTAATCAATGAGGAGAGTGAAATTAGGGCAAGAGGCGTACCAAATTCGCACTTCCAAAAGCTCAAAGATGAGGAAAAATGGGAGACAAGGGGAGAAACCCCGATTTTGACCTGCAGGTGCTTCCCCGTGGCTTTGGCCGCAACCTTGGGGTCGCACCGTAGGTCGCGCGTTCTCTCATACCGGGGACTCTAGCGAGTCCCGCGGCTTTGACCGTGGTCTCCATGTCGCGCGGGATCCCGCGCTAGTCGCTGCCACCCCCAACTTGATTCTTGACTTTTCACCTTAAGTTCTTAATTTCCCATGTTAAGGCTTAGCAGTTCGCTCGAGAGTATATACGTACACATACGATCCATAAGGTGCAAGCAAAATTACAGGTGTTACACAAACACATAATAAAAATACACGCATTGGATGTCAGACTCGGTAGCTTTAAACGTACACCTACGGAATGTCAACTTCAACCACAAAGGGTCCTTACGTTGAGTTATCCTCATCCAATGAAGTGTAATAGCACGTACGACTTACACCATATCGTTGATGCCTAACCGTGCCTCAATGTGGAAAACTAGCGTTTCATCATCGGACGTAATGATACAAATTATTATGGAGTCATGACACTAAGATGCAACCAAATAGTCAATCCCCTATAAACAAAATCAACCAATATCTCTAAGACAATTAAGATGCCATCAAGGTGCAAATTTAGAATTCATACAAATCCTCATGTAGTTCCAAAGAGGTTCCAATATAGTTCTTGAATAGTATTTCCATATATTAAATCAACCCACATAAGTTCTCATTCAATATATATATATATATATATATATATATATATATATATATATATATATATATATATATATATCCCCAAACCCTAGTTTTTGATTCAAAGTGTTTAACTTGAGATTAGAGAAAAACATGTTTCATATGTATATTAACCATATTTAGCCAAAGATATAAGTTTCTTAACCTTGCAATCATACTCATCCAAGTAAACCCTAAAATCTCCAAAATTAGGTTTTGGTGAAACTCACCCAAATCAAGAGAAATCAAAGTGGAGATGTTTAGAAGCTTAAAATCCACATTTAACATGTATAAAGTTTGTAAAAGAGAGAATGAACTCACCTTGTAGGGTTGTAGCTTAAAAACCTTAGAATCCAAGAACCAAAAGAGAAGAAGATAGAGTTGGGATCTTGAAGGACTTGAAACTTGCACAATAAAAGCTCAAAAGAAGCTAGAACAACATTAATGGTCAAGAGGTTGGAGTAGATGAGAGGTATAAATGGCAAGGGGTACACTAGGGTTGAGAATTACCAACTTTGGGAGAGAAAATCGCACTTCATAGCTTCCAAATCAGATAAAATGACTAAAATTGCGACCTGTCCCAATTTATAGTCCAGACACTCGCCGATGATAGTGACATGCGATAGTTACATCTGTCACTATCGCGGGCATACTTTCCCGGACACCCCAAACTCTCAGTACATTCTCTGTGGTTGTGACATTGTGATAGTTACCAGGGCACTATCGCTGGGCACTATCGCCGGGCACTATCGCCTGGCACTATCGCCTGAAGTGTACCGCGAGGTCTCATCCCCCGGCGACTGCGCCCAGTGAGAGTGACACCTTGTCACAATCGATGGGACTCTCACGTGCCCTGTACTGAGACTCACAGTGACATCCAACTTCCGTTTGTGCAGGCTTTGATCATGATGACTAATTTAAATTAAATATATGGTTACTAAATCACAATAAAACCTTAATCAAGATATATATATATATATATATATATATATATATATATATATAATTCATTAAATCCACAAATTTCAGGGTGTTACAGTCAATATCCTAGAGCCACCTCCAACCACTTCTGAACCAATATCCAAAGCACAACCATCAATAGATCAAGTTTAGGAAGTGGTATTTCAATTGGAAACCTTAAGACGTCCACCAACGGAATCCTTAACCAGAGCCTCTACCTTTGAACCTGCTTCTGCTTCCAACCCTAAAAAGGAGCCAATACTTATGGAAAATATCCGTAGGTATCTGTAGTCTGATGGAGATAGGCAATTAGATGTAGAACCACCTAACCATCACCTAAATGTTATGGATGATGTCAGAAAGAGGTTTGACAACTTGGTTCAACCCCATAAAAATCTTAGAAATAAAAATTAATCTAAGAAAGCAAGAGGATTAAAGACATCCTCTAGAAAATAATTTCATTAAAAGATAAGACAATACAAAGAAAATGAAATCATTTACATTTCAGCATCTGGAGCATGTGTATCTTCCAGAAATGCATCATTTGGTCTTTGTACTTTAGCACTAAGGAGACAAGTATGATGAATACGTTTCTGGGATCTATAAGTACTTTCTCTGTTCCAAGATGCTAGAATACTTCTTTCTTCAGCCAGATAAAGTTTTGTTCGAGCATTTGAAAGTTTCAGAGATTTGGAAGAACTTCTTTTCTTTGTTTTCATTCATGTAGATTAACCCAAGTTCTAGAACCGTCATAAGTATGTCTTAGTGGGTGTGGTTAATGTTATCTAAGTGCTCATTTGGTGGAGTAATAGAGAGTCGATCAAAACCTAGCTCTATAGCTATTTGAAGTGAGTCTTAACTCTACATCTCACCAAGTGTCCCATTGTCTCTTTGATTTTTTCCATAGCCATGCTAAACTTCTTTCCCTTGTCCTTTGGTGTAGGCACAGAGGTCTATCAAATCCTATGAGTTTAGATTGATCAACTCATTTTTGTTGAAAGTGCAAACTAGTTGTGAGCTCTTTCCACTGTATATTCAATGAGCAAACGTCCTCACTTTTCGTGAACCTTCTTTATGCCATATCTGGAATAGACTTCAAAGGGAGATTGTTAGACCCATTTTCATATGTAAAAGTATCGTAAAAAGAAGACAAGTGTTGAGATCTAGAAATAACCCTTGAAGACAAACCAGATCCCTTAACCTGAAGATCATCAGGCAAGGCACAAACCCTGGCCCCCCTCTGGAACTGCCTCTGGACTCAACAAAAAGCTTGATTCTCTCTAAGTGTGATGCTTCTAAGCCTAACCGTTCCCATCCAAAGTTTTTTTTTTGCACTTTACACTTGGATTCTCCTATTGGACTGTGCATTGACTTTCTCACTTTTCGGATATAAATAGGATATCATATCTTTTGTAATCGTAAGCTTTTCTACTACTTTCTATATATTTGTAACAAACTAAAGAGAGAACTTTGTGAAATTATTACACACACATACTGTGTGAGTATATTGAAGATCATTCCAAGTGTAATCAATCTCAATCAATACATATGACGATGGTGATTCAAACAAACTGGTTATATCATTCTTACTCATCTTTTTACTGTTCTTTCCTATTTGATCTAAATCTGTTTCTACTCACAATTCCTAAAGTAGATCATCAAATTGAGAATCTGGGATCCAACACTATTTAATTTCAAATTTTGCCAATCAAAGACAAAAACGACTATTTGATATTCTTCTCATTTTGTCATTTTAAACATTTTTGTTGTTTTAATTTGTAAGAGTTTAATATCATAACAAATTTTATATTTTATTTTGTTTATTACTAATTAATGACGATCTATAGTTTTAGTATAGATATAACAGGGCCTCCAAAAAAATTGGGACGACCCTAGTTAACGTATATGTGTGTGAGAGAGAGAAAGAAAGGAAAATTAAGAAAGATGGTTCAAATAGCAAGTAGAAAAGTGTTCGTTTAGAATATCCGATGCTTTAATTTCTACTTTTTTTATATTGATTGTAACATTTTTTTGGTAAATTGCATCAAAATAAAACGTAACAGCTAATTTGTTTCAGGGTGTTTATGACAAAGTATGTCAAATAAGAAGTTTAACGAAAAAAGTTCAAAAACAACTTTTATTTATAAATCATAGAGTGAATTACATTTTTAGTACTTGTGGTTTCATGTTTTTAACGAACCATGTCTTTATTTAAAAAAAAGTTAAAAGCACGTCTCTATGGTTGCATTTTTGCAACTAATTGGGTTCCAATCACATTTTTTTTGTAAGGATTCAATTCATTGCAAAACCGCAACCATAGGGATGCGTTTCGTTGCAAAAATGCAACCATACAGACCTGTCTCATTAAATTTTCAAAAAAGAGACGGGATTAGTTAAGAAACATCAAACCATAGGGATGAAAAATGTAATCCACTCTAAATTATATTACATTTTTTTGTTGTCACAAAGTTATGTTATGTTCTTTTAATAGTATCACATGTTTGCTTAATGTAACACCCCCAAATCTGGAAAAGATCGAGTAAGTTAAAATGATTGGCAAACACCAAAATAACATGAATATCTTCCCAAAAAAAAAAATAACACTTGCTTACTTACAAGGCAATAAATGGTTAAAAGTTAGCATCTTACAAATTTGATCCTTATAAAAGATCTAGGATAGAATCTGGTGTTGCTAAAACCAACTAAAAATAATTTCCAGGGTACGGAAGACGTCCCAAAGAGCTAAGCTCTACACTTGCCTCTACATGGAGCTCAACTTTTTATAAAGTGTGCATTCAATGTCAGCGTTGATCTACAATAATCTATCTATTACAATATCTACTAAGTGTTTGAGAATATGAAGTGATAGGAAGGACAAAACTCTCCCCTATTTAATGATGACAAAGCTCAATACAAATAAGAATACTTTAAGGCAAGAAACAATACCGTTTGTGACTCATTTAATGTTTAGTGTTCTTCTCACACAAAATAAATCTTTATGTGTTTTTTTCATTTTTCATTTTTGTCTTTGATTTTATAGTATTACAAAGCTGAGTAATTAATGAATGCATACGAGAAACTACAAAATACAAAACCTTTTTATTTACAAGAAGAGTTCTATCAACTAGAATTTCTAAAGATACCTGATCTCTTGAGGTATTTTCCTAGCTTTTCGTTTTTTGATTCTAATACTCTTAGAATGAGTCCATCGATGCAACACTAGCTAGACTATCATCACAATGTATTTTTCTTGCTTTGGATCCCCTTGAGATAGAGCACTAGTAGCCTTGGGCAAACAATCGACTACAAGTACATATCATTGTCTTTTTACATATCTCCATCATCAACTTTCTTTCTCTTAGTGTGATTAAGCTCCCCTTGAATTGGTGATGTACCAGTTTGCTTCTCAAGGTCGGTTTGCATTTTCACCACCAGCCTTGTTCTAACAAAATCATCTTTGTCGTCTCGTCATCATCCCTAACCGTAACTTTAGAAGTATAATCATCGTCTTCAATAACATCTGACCCAAACTCGTCTTCAGTCTCCCCCTTTTGTAATCATCAGGGGAGGCTTCAACTTCTCTCTTCAGCTTCTTCAAGTCTTTAATAATGGACAAAAGAGCATATGTATGAGCATCTATTGTTTTTTAATAGTAGTCATTGTGGTCATGTCCCCTTAAGAATAAAACTAGTAACATATGATAAGTTAGTAATATATTATTATTTATCAATTAAAAAAGTATGATCAAACAAACCAAATCAAAAGCCCAAAACAAATAGACATGACCAGACTTTTCGAACCAAACCAAACAAAGATCGAATTTTTTTAGACTGGACTAAATCAAGAGTCAAGACCAGACCGATCTAGAACTTAGACGGATTGTCGGTCCATGTTCAATTTTTATTCCGCAAGATGTTGACCTTCCAAGTTCTTTTTCAAACTGTGTTGACTAGACTTCTATACCAGTTTCATTCCAGATCAAACCTAACTAATCCTTATGCAACTTTAGTTTGAGATAATATGAGGTCATATATATGAATGTTGTACATAGCTTAATTTTTTTGAGGTTGATTCCTATTTATAGAATATATTTTTTTTTAATTTGTAGTCCGTGTGGTCCTTGGGACAGTTTTATATGATAAGATATAGCGTTAAAAAAACTTTGTTTCATAAAATATAAAAGTTTACTTGGTAAATAGTTATTTAATTAATAAATTAAATACATAAAATATAAAAGTTTGAGTAAATTACACCGTTGGTCCTTGTGGTTTGCTTAAAATTTGGATATGGTCCCTATTTTGAAATAAGTACACCATGGTCCCTGTGGTTTGCATTTCATTTCAAACTAGGTCCCTGGCACTAACACCGTTAAAAAAACATATGATAAGTCGGTGGTAAATAATCCATTTCAGTAATTAATTTAAAAACCTTTTTAAAATACTAATCGTATGGTGCCACGTGTTGTTTCATTTGTTTCTTTGACCATTCTCTGTTTGACCATGTTGGGTCATTGACCAGCATCTTCCTAAATCGAAACATGGCGCTGGCTGCTACGCTATAAGAAAATAAATTTGCGCCTTCTCCATCAACAGTTGCTTTGGCGTAGTGGTAAGCGCTTGATCCTATCATGTGGTATCAGAGCAGGTCACGGGTTCAAATCCCATAGAGTGCATTTAAATGCCAAAGGCATGTTGTGCAGTCATTGACTTCTAGCGAAGATCTTGTTAGTGCTGGCAGATGCTGGGGGGGGGGGGGATTGTTGGGTCATTGACCAACATCTTCCTAAATCAAAACATGGCGCTGGCTGCTATGCTATAAGGAAATAAAGTTGCGCCTTCTCCATCAACAATTGATTTTGGCGTATTGGTAAGCGCTTGATCCTAACAAACCACCTCCCTCATTCCTTCACCACAGGGACCAAAACTTCATCAGTTTTGCATGATGGGGAAGAAAGAAAAGGGGGTCGGTCGGCTGAAGAGGACGACGGAGGAAGATTGGGCTTTACCGAATGGGGTTCAACGAGAGAGGGGGTTTCACTAGCGTGGGTTCAACTAGAGAGGGTTGTTTCACCGGTGGGTTGAAGCTTTTTCTTCGATCTGGGTTGAAACTCGAACACAAGGATGAAAATCCAAATCATCCGATAAAAAACACTATGATTTGGTTCATGCGAGAAACCTTCAATGTGTGAAGACGAAAAAACCCAGATATCTTCGATGCCAACCTCTGTGAAGAAAATGAAAATCAAAAGGACATTGGTAAAATGTAGTGGTTAGGATTAGGGGATGATATTGCTTCGATCTAGGTTGTGGTTTTAGAGGGAGCTTTTCACCATTTTGAGATATCACCCTAACTTCGTTGAAGGGTTTCAATCGATCTTTTTCAGCTGGGTAGCAAGTCTCACGGTTCTCGCCTCATTTTGTTGTCTAAAATTGATCCCTGATTTAAGGTTGGCATCAGGTGAAGACTTGAATGTTGGATTTGGTTTTGGGATTAATTTCAATGTAGATTTGGTTTTGGGTTTAATTTTAATGTTGGATTTTGTTTTATTTTGAATTTAATTTTGGATTTGGTTTTGGGTTAATTTCGACGTTAGTGTTTGTAATAAGGTCTAGCCGAAGGTTTTTTGGCCGAAGAAGATGACCGGCGATTTGGCCAGAGTGAAGTTTAGGTCCCACTTTCAAAAATATCAAGAAACCTTAGGGACCAAAAGTGAACTTTACTCTATAATCTTTTTATTTTTAATTACATAATAAACAAAAAGATAACTTGACCGAATTGCCCCTTTAGTTAGTGGATTAAAGTTAACTCTGTTAGGGACAGGGACCTAGTTCGTGAAGAAATGTAAACCACAGAGACCCCTGGTGTACTTATTTCAAAATAGGAACCATATCCAGATTCTAAGCAAACCACAGGGACCAACAATGTAATTTACTCTAAAAGTTTACTTGATACATAGTTATTTAATTAATAAATTAATACATAAAATATTCAATAACACGACAACAATAAGAAACACTTGGATCATAATTAATCTCATAAATATATGTTAATATGTTGTTGTTAAAATGATAAATAAATAAACTCAAATTAACTATGTACGTGTGTGTAATATAAGAAGATGTATACTTTTATTGAAAATTAATGTAACTTTTTTTTGAATAATAAAATTCAAAATTTAGGAATTATTTTCAGGGTTGTTTCAATCTTTTTAGACTTCCGGTTATACATGTACCAAGATAATAGATCGATTTGATAAGTAATAAATAAATATGTAAATTACATTCCTTTTCTTGTCCTATGAATGCTTTTTTGGTTTTGATCCATAGAATTCATAAAGTACATCAGTGGTCTTTATTTTGTGTTTTGCACAATAGATTGATCTCTCGAGTTAACATCGTTAAATCAAAGTCAGTTAAACCTATCATGTGCTTCTCGCGTGAGGGGCAATTTGTTTTTTTTACAATCTTATCCCCTTACTCATTGTGACCACCATCTCTTCTGATCATCCTCCTCTCTACCACCATCCACCGCCACCTTCAACCATCCACCACAACACCACCGTCCTCAAAAGTCCAAAATCAAAATCTTAAATCAAACACAAATCCAAAATCAATAATACCAGATATATCAAGAACATCAACAAAAATCAAAACCTAAATTAAAATCTCTAAAATCAAAACCCAAAATCAAATTATATCAATCAAGCTTCACTAAATACCCTTTGAAGTTCTTCAATCAAACCCTAAATTCATAAGTGAATAAGAACCAAAGAAATTACATAAATTGTTGGGGATTCCAGTTCTTCATATCGACGCTTTAGGGTTCCATTTTCTATATTTTTCTTTTGAAATCTACAAACATGATGTAACACCCGGAAAATTAAGTAAGTTTAGGTTAATCTGTTATCGTTCTTCCTAAGCAAGACTTAGTTATTAACTTAATTTAGCGAGTGAATTTTTAATCGTTGCTACCTATCGAACCGAGAACGTTTCATACCCAAAATTGGAAATTTGGAGTTCGGTATGTGTTGAGCGATTGTGACCGCGACAATGCCTCATGGCACAATCGCATGTCATAATCGCCAGGTTTGGCGTGCTCTCGGTACACTCAGAGCGAGTGTGACAACGATTGTGACAAGGGCACTCTCGCCTCTTGCACCCAAGGCCGAACCCTCGGTATATCATGGGCAATTATGCCCTACGATAGTGATAATGTCACTATCGCTTAAAAACTATCTCGGGGGCCCAACGGGTATTAAATGCCCAATCCAATTTTCTTGACCTCATTGTTTCATTTCGAGCTTTGTTAGGTGTGATTTTCTCCTGCATTTAAGGTATGTCTACCCCAACCTTCATTCCCTCTTCATCAACTCTAATCCATGGTAACTATATCATTTATGGTTAATTTTAGGATTTGCTAGCTTGTAAAGTATAGCTTGCCAAGGTTGATTCAAGAGCATTCATTGTTCTCCATTTCCTAGGGTTTTCTTAAGGGTAGTTGTATTCAAAGCCAGGGTGAGTTCATTCTATCTTTCTAAACCTTATACATGACAAAACTTTATATTTTGAACTCCTAAACCTCTCCTTGTTAATATTTCCTTTCTTAAAGGGTTTTGACCTAACTTTGGGATTTTGGAGATTTTAGGGTTTTTACCATTTTGATATATGATGAAGAGTTATATGTTTTGAGTTTTAAAATATGAGTAAACTTCCATGTTGGTGGTTAAATACTTGGATGAACACATTTTGGCCATTTTTATGGTTTTCATTTCGTTATGAGATTTATTTAGCAAAGTGGATATTTTGGGTAAATGAATATGTGGATGATTACTCATGTCATCAATGATCATTTGGAAATGTATAACTTTTGGGAAACCTATTTTATGAATGATTTATATGGAAGATGAAATGGTCATGGTTGGACCTTTATATTGATTTATTTCCATGTGGTATTGAATATTTAAAGATGTACATCTTTTGGAATTAAAATTGAGAAACTATATGTGTAATTATAGTTTGGTCACAAATATAATTGTGACAAGCCCTACACTATTACTAATGGATCCATAAAATAGGAGTTGGCTTATCTTGGGATGTTTTTCCCGTATGTAACTAGTTGAGACATTGGGTCCTCGAAGGCAACTTGGTATGGTTATATGGGACCGGATACTAGCAATGGGCCGTAAATGTAATCCTAGTGAATGAGCATGATTGGGATCCTCGGGTGCCCTCCCCCATATCTATGTACGAACCAACATTGTTCGTGGCCATGGGTCCCAATATTGAACTCACAACTCGGAAAGTGGCTTACTCTTGTGTTCCGCTACGATCCTTGGAAATCGGATCTCCCCCGTCATCGTAAGATGCTTTTCAGACCGCACGACCCTTATATGATTAATTGTCATGCTTTACCTTTCTAAATTAAAGAAAAATTTATTCGTCTATATTATTTCATTTCCAAGCTATATTTATGAAATGTTTGTTCTTAATGGGCTTAAAGCCTAACACTTCTTCTTAAATGTCATGTATAACAGGTTTTGTAATAACCTTAAACCTATAAATCTGAAGTTTATGGAAGTTTGAGGGGGTAAATGAAAATTTCAATGTTTTCAGGGACTAGTTAGCAAATAAGAGGTTAAAGAGGGAAAACCCTCTTATCATCCTCATTTGGTTAATATGGTTTTAGATAGAAATCAGGGAGAGCAATGGAGGCTTGAAGTTTTGATACAACTTGGTGCAATCTTGAAGAAAAACAAGGAAAGAGGGTCATCTTCTCTAACGTAACTTCACCCTCTTTAAGCATATAACTCCATTAATGGAGGTTTGGATAGAGAATGTGGGTTTCTTCATTTCTATAAGTTTTTGGGTTGGAAACCTTGGTAAAAGCTTGATTGAATTGGTGTTGATAGTCTTTCAATTGAATTCAATGAGATTGATCACCATTTCAATGGTATCTTCAAGAATGTCAAGAGCTTGTATTTTTGGTTTTAAATGTAAGACTAAGAGGTGGATTTTGGTTGGATTAAATGTGGTTTTGATGTTAGGATATTGGTTAAAATGGTTTACAACGTTGGTTATATCGATTTTAGGGCTTAAAACCAATTTGGGAAGGTTTGGGTGCAAGATGCTTCGGGGATTTTTGCTTAAACCTTCGTTCAGGGCCAGGCAGTGTACAATGCGACCTTGAAGCGGGTTAGATTTCCCCAAAGTCGCCTTGAGCACTGTTGTGCCAATTTTCAGTTTTTGCTTCGTTTCTCATTTTAGGCTAGGATTATGACATTGATTAGGGGATTGTCTTAGGGACTGAAATAAATGATTCTAGGATGATTTAGATGGTTTAATTCCATTCTTATGTTGTCTAATTCAGGTGTTCGGTTTGGTCATATTTGAGTTCTAAGACGTGTGGTGTTTTTTCGAAGCTCAGGTAAGTTCCCTTAACCTTTTTCTTAATTGACGAATGATTGATACATGTTTTTAATCGCTGATTATGGTTTGACATGTGGCATGGATTTCCCTCATAAATTATTTGAACATACTTTTACATGAAATGATTTGATATTGAGCATGCATCTTCTATATGATTTATAACTTGAAATGATGAATTGGTTTTGTGTGGGGATTGCACAGTGGGATTAGGGTACCATGGAATTATATAAATTCCTTGGGAATCACATGAATATATACATATCCTTGTGCCATGAATCCGTTTCATGTTCACATAGGCATGACATCGTCCGGGGGCCATGGGGATCTACTAGGGTCCCGAGAGTGGACATCACCGAGAAGTGATTGGTAGCTATGAACACTGTGTAAATACCCATGTATGTGTTGATGTTATTAATTGTTTATAAAGGGCCTTATGCTGGATTGCATTGTGTTTTGGGACATTTTGAACTGTTCTTTTGAGAGGGAATTCACTAGAACTCATAGTCTAACCTTCGCTTTTCACAACTTAAAACCATTTTCAGGTAAGAACGTAGTCGGGAGCTCCTTTAAAGGAAAGGAGAAGTTGTGATGCTGATAGCGGAATCAAGGCTAGAGAAGACCCCTTTTAGTTAGTTTTAGACTTTTAGTATCTTAGTTGTGGAAATGTTTACCCACTGCTAAACCTTGAGAATATTGTATTGTTTTCAACTAGATTATTGGACCAGTGTACTCTTATTGCATGTTTATGCTATTATCGTTTTTGGGTTGTTACAGTTGGTATCAGAGCCGGGAACCGAACTAGTGTTCCAGCTAGGACGTTGGGCACCCAAGGAGGGGTGGATTGTAAGATCCCACATTGGTTGGGGAGGGGAACAAAGGTTGCCTTATAAGGGACTTGATATCTCCTCTATCAGATGCGTTTTAAAACCGTGAGTCCAGGTTTGTGGACAAAGCGGATAATATCTGGTACGGTTAGCCTGGGATGTTACAGGTTCCGTTAGTGGCGGGGTTCCCAAGACTTGAGGGTCGAGTGTTGGCCATTAGTGCCATCTTTTGGAGATATACTATTGGATCACTGGCGCACAGAAAGGAATAGACATTTAGGGAGATTGAGTTGGCAACTGTTACAATCTAGATGTAAATTGTTTAGATTAGTATGTTGTCGATTTTAATGCCCATTTATAGGTGTAAACACTATTACTATTTCCTCTTTTTGAGTGATTTCTCTTTATTTAAGGTGTCATATTTAGACATTTGTTAGGTTTAAATTTACATCTATTTTTTAGGGTGTTACACCTGATACCTCTAACGTCGCTTTAAAGGTTCAGAGCTTTAGGTTTCACCAGAGATGAAGTATGTTGAATCTGGATAGAAAACCTAGGTTTTTGAATCGAGATCAAAACCCAACGAATGCAACAACGCTTATGTCTTTATCCAAATATAGTGAACGCAATGGCAATTAAGTTGACCAAGAAAGAAGGAGACGAATAAAGGTAAGGAGAAGGTGGCTAGAAATTCAACCAAGACATGGGGCGGGAGTTTAACGAGACTAAAAGATTAATTGTTACTCCCTCTGTCCCAAAATAAATATCCACAATGAAAAAGACACAAAGTTTTAGGAATGTGTAATTATAACACTTTTTAATTAAGAAAATAACAGTTTTACCCTTAATTATTAAAATAGAAATTTTATCCATCACATAATTAAGGGTATAAATGGGAAAATAAACATTTACTTTTGAAAATTGACACTTATTTTGGGACAGACAAAAATAGTAGTGTAGGCACATATTTTAGGACGGAGGGTGTAACATCCTCAAAATTCCAAGTAAGTACCCTACTTTGACCCTTTGGTAATTTCATCTTCTCTTGTGCGGTAGAGTTTTATTTGGTATTTAATTCTGTTCGTAGTGTACTAAATATTGTGTTTTGAGGTATTCAATTGTGGGTCAAGTCCTTTAGAGTTATATCGGGTCAAAATCGAAGGAAAACGAGCAACAAGAGGCTTTGGGCGAGAATGCCTTCATAGTCGCGTGGAGCAGATGGGTTACGGTACACCTTGGGCGAGTATGCCCGACGAGTATGCCAATGGCATACTCGCGTGTCTCATTCGCCGACAGCAGGTAAGTTACGGTACAAAATGGGCGAGTATGCCAAGGGCATACTCGCGTGTCAATGTCGCCTACGGGCTGTCTTGGTAAAAAAATTGATCTGATTTAAGGGAGATTTTGGGAGTTATTTGGGAATAACACAAAATACGTTTTTCTCTCCTAGGCGATTTTCAGTCTATCTTGCCATCTTCATTCATTTATTGCAAATCCAAAGGAAACAAGTGAAGTTCTTGCATCTCTAGGGCTCCACCACCATTTATTGCAAGGTTCTAGAGTGCTAGGAGCTCAACTCTCCTTTTTTTCTCCACTAGGGTTCTAGGGTTTCACTAACAACCCTATTGGGTGAGTCATCCTCACTTTCTTGAGTACTTATTTGATATTATCACTATGTTTAGAAGATATATACTTGTATATCACTCTTTTACTCACATTATGTTGTTCAAAGTTTATTTGGAAGGAATGTTGGTGTTTTCACCATTTTTTGGTGAATATGAGCAAGGTATGAAGGTAGAGAAATGATTACATATACTTATGGCCTTATGATGTTTGTTGTTCTTTTCATGGTTATGGACTTGACATTTTAGGTCAAGATGAAGTGTTGGGAATTCTTGCTTATTTATGAAATACATATGGAAGTACTTGGTCACTTATTTATGGTTATAAATTCCTAATGGTTGTAGTTTTCTCAAAGGGAATAAATGTACACCATAACTTTATTGTTGGCATGAGACTAGCTCTCTTGAATGTGCTCTCTTGGGAAATATTGAGGGGAACCATCCCCGAATTATGGTCGGAGAGAAAGACTAAAGAACCAGTTTGGGTTGAGGTCTAGAGAGGCTAAAGACCCGGTTTTGATTGAAGTCTAGAGAGACTAAACACTCGATTTGGGTTGAGGTCTAGAGAGACTAAAGACTCGGTTTGAGTTGATGTCCAAAGTGACTAAAGACTCAGATTGAGTTGACGTCCAAGGAGACTAAAGACCCGGTTTGGGTTGATGTCTAGTACGATTAACCACCCGGTTTGGGTTGAGGTATACTTGGGCTAAAGACTTGGGTAGATTTGATGCCTATACTTATTGAAGCACTCTTTAAGGGTATACCAGATATGAATTGTCATGGTGGAATTGAGAGGTTTACATATTTGCATTTCCATACTTTACTAACTTATATTTGGTTGATGGATCTCACTAGGCTCTTAGCCTAACCTCTTCCCTTGTGGTGTCTTGTAAACCAAGTTCACTTAGCAGCGGGACTCGCAAGAGTGAGGGTTGATAGTGTGGGCCGTTAGCGGCATCTTTTGAGGAGTTATACCATTCGGAGAAGCGTTGGCATACATTTTTGGATAGAGGTCCTTTTGGGGGGAATTGTTGACAATTGTATTAATCTAGACCTAGATAGTTTAGATTAGTGTATTATCATTGTCAATTTCCAATTATAAAATTTTAAACGCTATTTACTCTTACCCCTTTTGGGTAATGATGTCAGGATCGAATTCTTAACAAGAATTAATACTCAGAAACTAATATCAAAGAAGTTGCGGAAAAACACTTTGATATTTGATAAAACAGTAATCAAACACAGTATATAATTATCAAACAGTAAACTTGTATTGAATGCTTAAAGTTACAAGATTACACACTCAACCTCAATATTGATGAACAGGCTCACCAATACGAATTCTACTTCTCTAGAATTAGGATCTATACCTTGAGGTTGTTTTTCTCTCTTGAACAACGATTATCAAAAGTTATTTCTATCTATTCTAAACAATCTATACATATACTGATAAAAAGATAATTACAAAGAATAAACAAATCTTCAGTATATCTTCCATGTATATCTTCTAAGTATATCTTCAGTATATCCAGCTGTAGTACTTTCCATCCGGATCTCTTTAGCAGCACTAATAATGCTCAGCAGCATTAACTTCAACTAGCAGCATTAACTTCAAGCAGTACTAACTACTAGCAGTACTAACTAGCTAAGCAGTACTAACTCTGTTCAAGCAGTACTAACTTTAACTAGCAGTAGTAATTCTACTAGCAGTAGTAACACTTAGCAGCTTTGTTCTGGCAGTAGTAACTACACTTGTACTAGCAGTAGTAACTACACTTAGTAGAATCTTCAGTTCCCAACAAATGATATTTATAGAAATGTCAAGTTTACGATATTTCTCGGATTTAAATTTACCCCATTTTTAGGGTGTTACAGAGGGAGTATTATTGGTATAAGTATAATATAAAATATTAATTTCTTTATAACCTTTTTAAAGAAAAAGTAATAAATAGGGTAGAAAGACCAAAATGTCTCTCACGTGAGAGATGATACAATTAACAGAACCACATTTAACGATATTATAAGTGTTAAGTGGATGGACTCTTTACGAATTTCAGGGACCAAAATCAAAAGGCAGCCATAGGACAAAGACCAAGAATGTTATTCACTCTAAATAAAACAAAAAATAAAGGTTCATACTATATATTGTATTAAAAGTCTTATGAATTAGAATAAGAAAAATATCTTAAAATGACAAAGTAACATATAAATTTAACTTCAAAATTTATTTTTCTAACATTTCACAAGAATTGAATATCGCCAAATCGACTAAAAGAGTAAAAACTTGAAGAAAAAAAAATTAAGTTGAAGCATGTATAATTGGGTTGTAGGTTAATAATGTATACCAAAAACGTTGAGGCCTCGTTCCATGTCTCACATTAAGGTCATGTTCGATAGGAGCTTAATGGGTTGAATAACGGATATGGCTTATTCGGTCAGCCATACCTGAGTGTTCGGTAGCAGCTTAATCGGTCAGCTGGTGGCTGACCGAATCAGCTACAAAATTGAAGTCATCTACACTCAGCCCTTTGTTATTTTGTTAATTCCCTATCTACCCTCCCAACCACTCACCTTAATTAAAAGAAAACTTAAGCCCACCTCTTCCTTTCTTCCATAGCTCTCAAAAATTGAAGAATTGCAGAGCTGCTACTCTCAAGTATTTTTCTCTCCATCGAGCTCTCTCTTAAGTACATCGATTTTATGGGTTTAAAGCCATCGATTTTGTGGTTTAAACCGATCGATTTCATCGATCTGGTTCTGTGTGATTTCATCGATTTGGAAGCTTTCTGCCTTACTCCTCTAAGTTTTCTCGACGTTGGCCTAACCCAAAATCGATTCTCTCACTCTCTTGATCTCGGTGGTTAGCAAAAGACACCGAGTTATTTGCTTTTGTTTCTGATTTGCTATTGATTTTATTTGTTCATGATCTGTTAATGTGTTTTCACATGAAGAAGAAGCTCAACAGGCAATCGGCGGCACATAGATAGATGGGAGGATTAGGGTTTTTAAAATGATTTAATAATATTTTTTTTAGATCTGGATTTAATAATATTGTAGATTCAAGGGAGATGCAAATAAAACATATTCTAATAAAATAAATTTAAACCAATTTTATATATTGAACAATTTTTAAGCAAAAAAATATTACCAACTTTAAAAACATCTAGATGAATTTTTTTAGAGGTTACATAATTCTCATGCAATTTGTTATTTTGTTTTTTTATCATATAGATTTAGGGGTAAAATGGTCATTTCTGACATTCAGACTGTTTATTCAGCACAACAATCGAACACCAACTTATCTGTTAACATCCAGACAACCATATCCAATCTGACAGCTATATCCATACAGGTCATAACAGAAAATGAACCAAACAACCCCTAAAACACCTTTCGGTGTAGCCATTAATTTATTCAATCATATTGTAAGGCTCAAAGCTCATCTGTATTTGAATGTTTTTATGAATTGGTTTTATGGAGTTCAAATTTAGAGTCTTAAGAAGTTGTTTGTTTGAAGCAATAAACTATAATTTTTAACTTTTAAAAATTATGTATTAATAAGTAATATTTGATGCTTAATAAATAATTTAGTGTTGTAGGATAAGTGTGCCATCGTCTAAAGGATATGACGATAGAGATAGAGATAAATATATCAGAGTTAGATTAGAACTGAAATATCTCCTAACTATCTACTTGTAACTCCTCCCTATTTAAAGGGCTTATGATTAATGAGAAATATAGACTTCTTCTCTCTGTCTTATTGTTATTCTCTCCATATTGTTGTTCAATTTGTTTTTCCCTTTAACACGTTATCAGCACGTACGCTCAGTCAATTCACGAATAGTTCGGCTTCCAACTCGAATACTTCTACAATCCAAGTAAGAATTTTTCGACTTCTAACTCGAATATTGTTAGTATATTTGTCTTTAATTCACATAAATCTTGAAAATTAATACCATAAGAAATAAATATGGTCATTGCTTTCATTAGAATAGGTACGACATAATGCAAAACTCTTATGTTTTGATGATATAATATAGATAATCATGTATCTTGATGATGTGGCGTTGTCAATCTTATGATTCGTAACCGATGTATTGTTTTTGTATGCTTACGAAACTTGAATATAAATTTATTTGCTTCCATTTAAATTTATGGTTAATATTTGTATGATAACAATAAAATATGGTGATAAATATACATGACTATAAATATATGAAAATATTTTTGTTTTTTTTTCTTTTATTCATCTGATTGAGCCTTAAATATAAAAAAAAAGATGAAAATTTTAAGGGTTTTAAGTGATAATAAGGAATTGTTCTTACTTATGAGGTTAACATTTGTTTTATTATTTTATTTAAATCAACTGTAATACATTTTTTTAATTGATTTTGTTTATCCATCCATTTATTGAATATATAATTGGTATATTAGGTTGTATATTTAATCGTCCTTTAATTTCAATCATGATAGCATAATTTTATTGTTTTAAACTTATCATTGCCATTTATTTTGACATGATCAATTAATTTATAATAAGATATGTTTAGTTGGATAAGTTAATTATATTGATGTTATTTATTTATCTGATAATTAAATTTAATTTATATCTTTAAATTAGACTACTTATATTACTGTGAAATATGATAGTTATTTACATGGCTAGTTAATTTATATGATTGACTTTTATTGTCTTATTAAGTAATATTTATTATTTATCCATATCTTATTTAAATGTTTATCTTAATTATAATTTATAATATATAATAAACTTTTAGAAGTTACACTTCTAACCCCCATAATTTTTATTATTTTGTCAAAAAGTTCAAAAATAGCATGAAAATGTTAAATTCAAACATTTATCTTGATTATGAGTTCCTACTCATAATTTTAAACTATATAATTAATTTTTGGAAGTTACACTTTTAACCCCATATATTTTGGTCTTTACCAAAATCTCCAAAAATACTATTAAGGTATTAAAATTGGCTTCATATGCCAAACTCATAGTCATTTTGGCCTCATGCCAAATGCTCTATAATTAATAGTTATATCTAAATGGAATAAATCACAAGATATCGACTGGATTTTGTCAAACGGGTGTAAACAGCCCTAAGGTTTCTAGGGACTTAAGAAATCCATGTGATTCCCCTACTACCTGAAAATCCAGTAGATTGAGTGATTTCTTTTTCGAAAAAATTGAAATATTGATGAAGTATTATCAATAAAATTAAAGCATACAAAATCCAATATTGTTATGATAATGAAATTTTATAACCATAATCCATTTTCTTATCAAAAAGAAAACATATATTATCCTTTATATATGTAAATGGTTGAAACAACTTATCCCAAAATCAACGTCATAAACTCAAAAGAATCTGAGTATCATAAATGAGTATATAAACCTCCTTTTGAAAAGATACAAGAAAATACCTAAAGTCCAACTCCCTATTGACTCTAAAACCAACCTCTTGAAAAGGTACAAGCAAATACCTTCATGTTTTGAAACGACATATAAATCCTAAATTTCATAGGAATACCTTTACTAGAAACCCCCAAAGAAATGTGGGATGTCCTGAAAGGGATAATCGGGAGTACTCATGAATATGTACTTCCCGAACTAATAGTACATTGGAATGAAACCCACTTACTCGATTACAAAAAGGTAATTGATGTCAACAAAGAAATATATCCAAAACGCGTCTTAATCTCTGTGGCAGGGAACTCACAGAAGATGACATGATTTTTAACATTATTTCCACCTTTCGATAAAACACACTTTTTGAAAATAAATTTGATCGCACAGTGACTTTCTAAACTCGACTGTTTTCTCACAAAAATCACAAAATGGAACTCGATTAAAGCTTTAGTGAAATCAAACAACAACAACTCGATCTAGCAACCTAATCAATCACAACCTGATCGATTTTAACACCTAAAACACCTTAAATCTCGAAAACGATTTTTCAATAAGAACACAGAGTCGTTTTCTTTAAAAACTTGATTTTGATCTTAATTAGGCTCTGATACCAATTGTGGGTCCACAATACTTATCAAGTTTATAGAAACAACAACACAAAAATGATTACCAACCTGTATTGATATATAACAAAGGTTACAAGGTTCATCGATTTAAGCTCTAGATTGTGTTCTCTGTTTTCTCTCTGATTTACACCTTTAAGTGTGTGTTTTTGTGTGTTCTTGATAATATCTGATCTATGTGAGTTGTTGAGATATACACACTATCTAAAACTAAAGTGTGTCTAACACACTACCATAATATCTAGATTTAATATCTAGATATTATTTCTAACTAAATAATATAACTAACTAAGTTAACTAATATCTAACAAACTAGATATTAACTTAACTAATACAATAACAAACAATTACATTGACATTTATTGCAAACAACATAGACTTTAATATCGAGAGTCGACGTTTCAGCTTTAGCTTCAGATTGCGATCTTCAGTTTGGATGATCTTGAATCCAATGAGATTGTGTCTTAACAATCTCCCCCTTTGGATCAAGATCATTACGAAAGTGATTTTAGCAATTCAGTCTTCTTGTTCAGCTCAGAAGATGCAATCTCTTTCTCTAGCTCTTAAATCAGCATGTCTTCAGAATACTTGCTTTTGAAGAGTTCAATCTTTGACGTGATTCTTGAAACATGTGATCTTTGCCATTTCTTGTGTAGTCATTCTCCCCCTTTTTGATGTTAAGTGCAACGACTTCATCAAAACTCTGAGTAAGAAATGTCAATGTTGGTCCCGAAGGTGCTTTAACAAGTTTGTAGAAGGGGGGGGGGGGGTTGAATACAAACACAGAATTTAAGGTTTAATAAATTGTTTATTGATAAATCAAATACAATTTACAAGTTTGTTGCGGAATAAGATTAAGACATACTCAATCTAAAAAAACTTAACAAACACTAAGATGGTTGCACAAGAAATTCAGAGAAAGGAGGATTAAGAGATACAGAAAACAAAGGTTTCTATTTGGAGTTCAAGGATTGAGCACACCCTCAGATGGAGGGGTGAACTTCCTATTTATACCCTATGCATTAAATGCATGGCAGGGCACTTTACACGTGGCGTTTACTGATTGGCTTTGAATGTCTGACTTTAGGAGACATGCTTTCGGCCGGATCATGAACAGTGTAGTTGACAGAGTTGTTGTACGAATTATGGCAGAGGCATGTCCGTTCTAACACATCGTACTGAGTTGTGCAAGGTTAGACAAAAAGAAACTTGAGGTATAAGCTAAGTGATCATTCAATCGCCGAATATCTCTTTCAGCAGAGATATCAAGAGTTCAGCGATCGCTGAAGCTTTACTCATGTTCATTCGCGTATAAGTAGAGTTGTCTTTGCTTCAATGATATCCGCATCAGGTCACTAGTAGACTTCTCTTTGTTCAGCAGCTTCGTCTTCGATTCAGCTATGAACATCTGTTGACGCGAGACTTGTCTTCAGGGATTACGTTACTGTTTACATCAGAACTATCAGGGATAACTGAACAGACTCAGTTTGATCACTGATAGTGAAACACTAATACATATTAAATGTTTGAGAAAGACTATCAGCGATAACTGAACAGACTCAGTCTGATCGCTGATGGTGAAACACTAATACATATTAAACGTAATTTTCACTAAATATAGAAAAGGGTCGTTTATCAAATCATTGAGAGAGCTTGGATCAACAATCTCCCCCTATTTGATAATGACAAAGTAACTGAAGAAAATTACTTTATAATTCAAAATGATGGAATAATCAGGACTCATAACATACATGTCCCAATTACTATTTTGAGGGATCTTTTATAGTACTGATAGAGTTAAGTACTTCACTGAAATTCTCATTAATCCAAGAAAAAAGATTATAAGGTATGAAAATTACATGTACAAGTGATGTATTAACTGCTGTAAGTTAAACTAATAGATTACAAGAAAGAAAACTAATCTATCAGCTATCTAAAGAGGGTTTAGGAGGATTGATCAAATACTCAGGTATTTCTTCTCCTTTTTGCCTTCGCTCTAAATATTCTTTGCAGATGATCGCTATGATTCGCTCAGCAGTAGGAGAGAGAGTACACCATAGGCACATGAGATCCTTGAGAAGAGCAAGGGGACAGATAGGGATTTCAGAGACTCTTTGAAATCTAAGTTGTTCCTCGTCATCTCTGAAGAAGATTCCAAAAGGTTCTTCAAGAACTTGTCCCGCAACATATGGTCCGCCAGGAGGCAGAGAGAGATCCAGAACTGAAAGATCAGGAGGAGGACCGAACAGAGCTTCTCTTGAGAATTTGATGGAGGTTTCATTTCTGATCACTGCGACATTATCAGATAAGGAGGAGACAGCCTTTCTCTTGATTTGCTTGGACTTTGGATGAAGAGTAGATGGCACGTTTAGTATAGCAGTGACTCTGTTGATGAGGGCATTATTTACCCTTTCAACATAGCCTCTGTATGTTGACTTTGATTTCTTCAGCGCATCTTTGAACTCAAGCCACTCCATGTAGCCAAATTCTTCCAGCTTTAAAATGAACATAGCCTTACAGCTTCCATCCTCTCTGGTAATCTCCATTGTGATAGAGAGTTTATCCTTCTTCTTTCTCCCAGAGATAGCAATAGCTACGATCTTCATTGGGTCAGAGCGATAGTCAATTTTGTGTTTCCACCAATCGACTGTATTATCGCTGACCGCTTTTTCTTTGGAGCGTTCCTCTTCAATCTCTTTCAAAAGAGCTGCCTAGACTTCCACTGGTTTGCTTTTCAGCTTCTTGTCTTTGACTTGAGAGGACTGAAATTTGAGAGCTAGAGAGGCATCTCTTTGACAGTCAGCAATCAGCTTCTCAGCCCTGACGGATTCTTCGATTTCAGCTTCAGTCAGGAACTCCAGATCTGATGATTGAGAGGGGATCTTTCGTCGTTGACTCTCCAGATGAGAGATCATCTTTGTTCTTTTCTTTCTCTCTTCCTCTGACCAATGAGAGGGTCTAGAGGGCCTTCCATGATGTTGCAGGGACTCTTCTTCTTCTTCATCCTCTTCATCAATCTCTCTTACAGAGATTGGAATTATTTGATCATCAGCTTCAGCAGCTGGGATTATTTGGAGTTCTTTACCCTTAAGCAGGGGAGAGAACTATCTGGTCAGAAAAAGAAAAAGGTTAGATTTAGTTTTAGGGAAGGAGAGAGATAAAGGCTAGAAAGAAACAGGGGTTGGATTTTTATAGAAGGATAAGGGAACAAGAGTAAGGCATACCTGAGAAGGATTCTCCTCAGGTAGTGAAATCATCTTCAGGGTTCCCTCAGCAATTGCACCTTTGCTTTGGGAAGGGGTACATGAAGGTGTCTCTTGACTCCCCCTGCTTTGATAACTTCTTTAGAAGCTATCGCTGATGAAGTGACGGATGAAGAACACCATAGAGATTGATCTTCATCGTCATCATCATCATCTTCATGAGAATCTTCCTCTTGATCTTCAAGATCAAGGTCTTCATCATCATCGTCTTCTTCTTCTTCATCATCGATTAAATCTTCGAGAGAAGGAGGGGATTTTTCAGCAGTTATCTCCCCCTCAACCTGAGAGGGAGTTTCCTTCTGTTGGACCTCAGCAGCGACTTCAAACTCCGTATTTTCTTTAGCTGCTTTCTCCCCCTCTTTGTCATTATCATTGAGGGAGAGATCTTTGGAAGGAGATGAAGCTTTTGCAGCGGCCAACACCTGTACTTCAGCCTCCAAACTGTCCAGTCGGCCTTCAAACGCAGGAAGATCTGACGTAGCCTGATGAATAAACTCCACGACAATGTTCAGCGATGTACGATCGTTCTCTGTGAATGAGGAAGGAGTAGGAGCTGGTGTCTTCAGGTGAGTCAGGATTTGCTGAAGAAGGACTTCACAAGAATCAACCTTTATAGTCAGGGCTGCAAACTGTTATTGTGAGTCTTCTCTGACTTTGACAATCGCTTCTTGGAGAGTAGCGATGTGAGAAACGTCAGCTTTGGAGGCGCAGGTGGCAGTCAGCGTCTTCAGTGCTTCACCAGCTGATTGAACAGCGTTGGTGGTGTTGTTGAGAGAGGCAATCAGAGATTCCACCTTTGCACTCAGATTGTTGACATTTGTGTCAACAGACGCCAAACTAGGACCTGAAATATAAGTTAGTTTTTGAGAAACAGGCTTATATGGTGAGTTGGGAGAAATGTTTAAGGTTATAGGGATACCTGAGTTATCAAACATTTTGTAGAATTGTAAAGATTCCTCAAAAGATTGATGTTCAGGTCCTATGGGTCCAAACTGTGGAGTAAAAATAGATGGAGGGTTAGAGATCAAAGAAATAGAAGGACTAGAGATGGGGATAGAAGATGTAGGGATAGGGGTAGTTACCTCAGGTTGTTGTTGAACTGAGATTGTAGGTTGCGTCACTGTTGTTGTGACAGTGACCGAGATCGCTGGCACGGTTGAAGTGGTTATAGCTGAGGATGTGGAGGAGAGACCCACGAAAGCATCCAAGGAAGTTTGTTGATAAACATCCTTAGGTATAGAGCTAGAGATAGCTTTCTCCTTGGTGACCTTGGACTTCTTCGAAGGACCAAGGAAGCCAGTTTATGGTCGTTTGGAAGGGGTAGCGGCAGGGATAGCAGAAGAAGGAACCTCCTGCGTGGCCGCTGAAGTAGAAGAAGTAAGGAGAGAGAGTCGGGAGCGAAGTTCAGAGATACTTACCTCGTTGGGGAGCGTCTTAACCTCCAGGGAGCGCTGACCCACTTTTGGAAAAGATGCATCCGAGTTAGTGGGGTAAGTAGCAGGGTAGAGGAACTTCAGGTACGCGCAAATAAAGCGTACGTAGGGGACCTTGGGATCCCTTTCGGTCTTCTCTATCTTTGACTTGAGATCGTCAAAGATAGCTGTTGCGTAGTCGAAGTTTCGTCCAGTGATCACTGAGTAAGCCATCTGGACCTGAATCTTGCTTGCTTGGTCCAGTGACCCACTCTTCCCACTCATACACTGAATGAAGTGTGAGAAGATGTAATTAAGCTGAGAAGGCATCAGTGCCTTCTTCACAAGAGTCACCTTCTTTTCTGGAATCGTCGTCCTTGGCATCCAGAAATTGGATGAGTTTAGCATCAGTTGGCAAGGCGTCGAATCCATTCCTGGGTTTGTCAGGAAAACGCAGAGCTTTCCTCAGGCCTAAAGCAGTCATCATCCCTGAGCCAAGTTGAGTGCTGAAGGAGATAGCAGGAACCTGTTCACCCTTTTTGTTGGTGATAGAGGTTTCGTCAGCGGTAAACCAGAATTGCTGGACAAGAGCTTTGGAGGGTGTTGGATCCACAGTGATAGCATAAGCAATGTAGGATTGCTTTAGAAACATTGCAGCTTCCTTCAGATGTGGGTACTTAACACCGTCAAAATCGAGGCGAGCGAGATGATTGTTCTTTGAAAGCTCCGAGTCAGTGATGGCGAACTTGACGTTCTTAGAGGCGACAAGTGCAGATTGAGACATTCTGAGCTATGAGTAGATAAAAGAGTAGAAGAAAGGTTTTAGTCTAAAAATAAAGAAGATTTGTCCAGTTTCTATTTTGGGAAAGAAACATAGGGAAATCAACAAATTTGAAGATTAAAAAGGTGTTCTTGACAGAAGATACAAGAACAAGAAGAAAAACCAAGGATTTTGAATGAAAAACAATCAAAATAGAATGATTTTTAAAGAATAAAATCAAAATCAAAAATGAAAATGATTTTATGTGATTAGAATCTTATAAACCCATAAATGGAGTTTTATGTAAAAATATTTAAGATAAGAATTTGAAAAAGATCAAGAATAACTTGTTGATCTTTGAAGAAGATGATGCAAATGCTTGAGAATGCTAGAATGCTTGAGAGAGTATTCTTGCTTTGAAAGTATTTCCAGAAAGCGTAAAATGATAAGAATTTAAAAACATTCCTTTTATATGTGAGAGAAAGGAGAGAGAATGTGAGAGGCGGGAAAACAAATGCTCATCATGACATGGACACGTCCCACGAAGTTGATTGGATAGAAGGGCAACGGACGAACGTGTCAGAAAAAGGCATGTTGTGGATTGTCGGTTCAAATGACGTCATAGAAAAGAGACTGTTCATTTGTCCGTTTTGAAATTATCGCTGAAGAAAAGTCAGCGATAGATTTTTCTTTTTGAAAGTATCCCTGATGATAAAGATAGGGATAGATTTTCTTTTAAAGGAATATTGATTAGAAATATCAGTGATAAATTTATTTTTCAAAAGGCTTTTAATCATTTGAAGAAAGTTCAGTGATTAAGGTTTATATTTTGAAAAACAACTGAATGAAGATTCAGTTGTAGGGATTGAGAGAACATACCTGAGAGTCAGAATATTTATCAGAGAATGATAAAAGGGGAACTTATGAGTACTGACACAATGCATTAACGCTGAAGAATTATTCTTCGAGATTCAGCATTCCAAGCTCACTGATGAGAAAGTTGAACCTTGTCTCATCAAGAGGTTTGGTGAATAAATCACCAAGCTGAAAGTCAGTAGGGATAAAGTGAAGTTCAATATCACCATTCATCACATGATCTCTGATAAAGTGATATCTGATCTCTATGTGTTTCGTCTTTGAATGTAGCACTGGATTATTTGCTATAGCGATAGCACTAGTGCTGTCGCAATAGATAGAAATCTTTGACAACTGAAGGTCATAGTCTAATAGTTGATTTCTCAACCACAAGATTTGAGAAGAACAGCTTCCAGCGGCTACATATTCAGCTTCAGCTGTGGAAGTGGACACTGAATTTTGCTTTTTGCTTGTCCAGCTTACCAGCTTTCCTCCGAGGAGTTGACATCCATAAGTGGTACTCTTTCTGTCAAGTTTACAGCCTGCAAAATCACTATAAGAATAACCAGTTAGATCGAACCCTGAGTCTTTGGGATACCAAAGACCGAGGTTAGGAGTTTCTTTCAGATATCTGAATATACGCTTAACAGCGATCAGATGGGATTCCTTGGGTTCAGATTGATAGCGTGCACATAAACAAGTAGAATACATGATGTCAGGTCGGCTCGCCGTAAGATACAGCAGGGAGCCTATCATTCCTCTATAGGCAGTGACATTAACAGGTTTTCCAGAAGGATCTTTGTTAAGTGTCAGGGGTGGTGCCATAGGAGTTTTCATTGATGAAGTTTGTGTAAGATCAAACTTCTTCAGCATATCTTTAACATACTTACCTTGGCTGATGAAAGTACCTTTATCAGATTGTTTAATCTGAAGACCAAGAAAATATGTCAGCTCACCCATCATACTCATTTTATATTCTTTCTTCATTATTTCAGCGAAGCGAGTACATAGGCATGGGTTAGTAGAACCAAATATTATGTCATCGACATATATTTGTACAAGAATTATATGACCTTTTATCTTTCTCAAAAATAACGTATTATCAATCTTGCCACGTTCAAAATTTTCAGAAATAAGAAATGATGAGAGAGTGTCATACCAAGCACGAGGGGCTTGTTTTAGACCATAGAGAGCCTTATCCAATTTATAAACATAATTTGGATACTTAGGGTCATAGAACCCTGGTGGTTGTTCTACATAGACTTCTTCATTCAGCTTTCCATTGAGGAACGCTGATTTTACGTCCATTTGATAAACGATGAAGTCTTTATAGACTGCATAAGCTAAGAATAGTCGAATTGCTTCGAGCCTAGCCACAGGGGCAAAGGTTTCATCATAGTCAATGCCTTCCTTTTGTCTGTATCCCTGAGCAACAAGTCGAGCCTTGTTGCGGGTTACAGTTCCATGTTCATCTAACTTGTTTCTAAACACCCATTTGGTGCCTATAACAGTTTTTTCAGATGGTCTAGAAACGAGATTCCAAACTTTGTTACGGGTAAACTCAGTCAGCTCTTCTTGCATAGCGCTGACCCAGTTTGGATCTCTGAGGGCATCATCAGTCTTCTTTGGTTCTATTAAAGATAGAAAGTTGACAAAGAGACAGATATTACCTGAGCTTCGTTGTGCCTGAATACCTGCATCTGGATCACCAAGAATTTGATCTATTGGATGATCTCTGGTCCATCGCTGAGCAGGAGCATGATCGCTCAACTCAGAGGTTGAATCAACAATTGGGATGTTTACTGATGAGGACGTTTGAGGTTCATCAACAATTAACTGTTGAGTAGTGGACAGCCTGTTGTTATCAGAGAGGTTTTCAGACAGAGGTAGATCTAATGGTAGCAAGGTGTTTAGAGGTTCAGCTGAAACCCATGAGTTGGATTCAGCGCTAGGAGGTATAATGTTTGGATCATCATCAGCGGCTGGAGAATCTGAATGCTGATGGTTTGAGAAGAAGGGTTCAGTTTCCTTGTAGTGAGAAAACATCCAAGCATTTGACTCTTCATTGTCAGTGATTGGTTTGGAGTTCGCTGAGCGAGTTTCATCAAAAGTGACATGAATTGTTTCTTCCACAGATTGTCTTCGTTAGTTTAAAACTCTGTAGGCTTTTGAGATGGAGGAATATCCTAGAAATATTCCATCATCAGCTTTTGGGTCGAACTTTCCAAGCTGATCTTTGTTGTTTAAGATAAAGCACTGACAACCAAAGATATGAAGAAAGCAGATAGAAGGCTTCCTTCCATGAAAGAGTTCATAAGTTGTCTTACCAAATCGCTTTACTATCAGTGATCTGTTTTGAGTAAAACATGCAGTGTTTACAGCTTCTTCCCAAAATTGAGTAGGGAGATGAGAATCGCTGAGCATTGATCTAGCAGCTTCAATGATCGTTCTGTTTCTTCTTTCAGCGACTCCGTTTTGCTGAGGTGTTCTTACTGTAGAGAAGTTATGAGAAATTCCCTTGTTTTCAAAGAAATTGTTCAGGGAACTGTTTTTGAATTCAGTTCCATGATCACTTCTTATTGAACGAACAGTAAGATTATTCAGCACTTCCATCTTTTTAACGAAAGATATTAGTTCTTCTGGAGTATCACTCTTACAGCGAAGAAAGATAACCCAGGTATAGCGAGAGAATTCATCTATAATGACAAGCGTATATTTCTTTCCAACTATTGATTGGATATTGATAGGGCCAAACAGATCCATATGCAAGAGCTGAAGAGAACTTGTCATTGAGGAAACTTGTTTAGACTTGAAACTAGCTTTTGTTTGTTTTCCTTTTTCACATGCTGAGCAGAGAGATTCTTTAGCATATGAGTGCTGAGGAAGACCAGAAACCAGTTCCTTAGATGAGAGAGAATTCAAGGTTTTGAAGTTTAGATGAGAGATCCTTTTGTGCCATAACCAGTTGACATCAGAAGAGGCCTTAGAGAGAAAACATAAGTTTTCAGTGGTAGTAGAGTCCATATCTATTACGTAGACATTTTCTCTGCGATAACCACTGAGAGCAAGTTTTCCTTTCTCATCCACCACTGAACATGCTTTTTTAGAAAAGCGAACTTCGTAGTCTTTATCACATAGTTGACTGATGCTTAGAAGGTTGTGCTTCAGTCCATCTACATAAGCGACTCTTCGAAAGGTAGTTGTCCCATTGCTGAGAACACCAAACCCTCGGGTATATCCTTTTCCATTTCCACCGAAGGTCACAGAGGGACCTTTCTCTTCCTTGTATTCAGTGAGCAGGTCTTTTTGTCCAGTCATATGACGAGAACATCCACTATCGAGATACCAGATGCCCTTTGATCCCTGCACACATAAGGAAGATTAAGCATTGTTTGGTACCCACTTTTCAATGGGTCCTTTAGAGTTAGTAGATGTGGAAGCTTCAGCAGTCTTCACAGCAGATGAAGATTCAGCTTCAGTGGTGATCTTCACTTTGGTTAATTTCTTAACCTTAGTTGTTTTCTTCACTTTGGTTGATTTTTCAGCTTTAGTGACCTTTTCAGCCTTGGAGGCATTCATCTTCACTTTAACTGATTTATCAGCTTTAGTGGAAGTTGGACATTTGCTTGCAATATGGTCAGTAAAACCACAGTGATAGCATTTTCTATATTTGAAAATGGTTTTAGGACCAGAAGTAGAAGGTTTTGCAAGTTTAAGATGAGCAGGGCCAGGTCCAATAATGCTTTTCTCATGAGATCTGGGAGGAATTTTCATTTCTTCAGATTTCATGGGTCTTAGATCAATCTTTAGCTTTGAAGGACAGAGATCGAAGATTACTATCACAGAGCTAGAAGATTGATTTACTGAAGGTTTAGAAGGAACTTTCAGTTTTGCTTTCTTGGTAGCCTTCTGGGGACGAAGAATGGACTTTCCTTTATCCGCAGACTTAGTGTCTTTGGATTTTTCCTCAGGGATAGAATTAGAAGAAGAAGGATAAAATTGATCATACGAAGTGTCAGAGATAGGAGTGACAAACGTTCCAAACTTAAGCATGGAACTTTCTTCTTTAGGCTCATCCTGTGGTGTCCAAAAGCCAAGACCAGTTTTATCACTTTCAGGAGTTTGAGCATTTATTATCTCAGAGATCTTTGTTGATGATTTGCACCATTTTTCAACATGAGACTTTTCTGCTTTTAGAGCAGCGATGGATTGTTCGCGTTCAATGCTGATGATTTCATTTATAATGACTTGATCTTTCAACTTTTCTTCTAAAAGATTTAGTTCTCTGATCTTTTCATGAAATTTCTCTAGCTCTTGAGTTAAATGAACATTTTTATTCTCAGCTTGAGTTTTGTCGTTTAGAGCATTATAAAGGTCAATCGTCAGCACATCAACAGCGCGACTTCTCTCAGCTTCAGTCAGGGAGGGATTTGTAGAGATAGATACCTGAGATGATATGTAGCTCATAGAAGGTTCAGATGGTTCTTCCACTTCTTCTTTAATCTCGGCCATGAGGCAAAGATTAGCGACTTCTTCTTCATCAAAACTTGATTCTTCTGATTCAGCCCAGTCATGTTCTTCAGCGATGAGACCTTTACCTTTTCGCTTATAGCTTTTCAGCTTTAGGTATTTGTCATCACTGGATCTTCTTGAGGTAGAAGGTTTGAACACCTTTTTCGATCTGCACTCACTAGCAAAGTGTCCAATATTTTCACAGTTATAGCAAGTGGCAGTAGCCTTATCAACAGGCATTGATTTTGGCTTTTCAGTAAAAGAGAGAGGCTTACTTCTTTGGAAGTTGCTCTTTCTTGCAAATCTCTTAAAAGAGTTTGTCAAGAATGCTAAGGACTCATCAAACTCTGAAAGATCAGGGTCTGATAGATCCTCAGATTCAGAATCTAACTCAGTGATGGTGAGAGTAGATCGCTGAGATGGAATTATCTCTGAAGAGACTAAAGCAACAGGAGTGCTTTTAGAGTCCTTAGAATCTTTAACAAGATTCTTTTTCAGGAGATTCGATTGCTCATAGTTGAGCAATATTCCATACAAAGTGCTTAGAGAGAGAGAATTTAAGTCTTTTGTCAGCTTAAGACATATTGAATAACTGTCCCAGCTTTCAGGAAGACATTCTAAGAATTTTGTTAAGACCTCATAATTAGAATAGGTCCTACCAACAGTTCTTAGATCAATGATTAAGCAGTTAAATCGCTGATGAACGTCAGAAAGAGATTCATTCTTACCAGCGATGAAACTTTCATACTGTCTTACCAAGTTAATCTTTCGAGTCTCTTGGATTTCAGTGGTACCCTCATATTGAACACATATGGTTTCCCACATTTCTTTAGAAGTTTTCAGATGCATGATGGAATGGAAAACTTCATCAGGCAGAGCCATTGAGATAATGGTCTTTGCTCTTGCATCTATACCTACCTTCTTTTTGTCTTCATCACTCCACTGTCTTATTTCCTTAACGACATAGCGTTCCGGGACAGCTTCAGTGGTGGCAGTAGCGGGAACTGCAGCTATATCATTCAATCGCTGAATATCTCTTTCAGCAGAGATATCAAGAGTTCAGCGATCGCTGAAGCTTTACTCATGTTCCTTCGCGTATAAGTAGAGTTGTCTTTACTTCACTGATATCCGCATCAGGTCACTAGTAGACTTCTCTTTGTTCAGCAGCTTCGTCTTCGATTCAGCTATGAACATCTGTTGACACGAGACTTGTCTTCAGGGATTACGTTACTGTTTACATCAGAACTATCAGCGATAACTGAACAGACTCAGTTTGATCACTGATAGTGAAACACTAATACATATTAAATGTTTGAGAAAGACTATCAGCGATAACTGAACAGACTCAGTCTGATCGCTGATGGTGAAACACTAATACATATTAAACGTAATTTTCACTAAGTATAGAAAAGGGTCGTTTATCAAATCATTGAGAGAGCTTGGATCAACAGTCAACCATTTGGAGCCACTGATCTGTCAATTCAATAGTTATTCATCCAGATCTCTGCAAATCCAGACAAAATAATCATGTAACATCTGAATCAACTAATGAATCAGTTAACATGCCTGTCAGTAACACTAAGTTACTGTGTGTAACTAATACACATTTGGAAAGGAGCTGTTTGATGTTGACTCCCCCAGGGCTTCCATTTAATCATCGAAACACCACAAAGGTTATTTCTATAAACGTTATGACAAAGAAACAAATTCCTTGTGTGTTCGTGCTTGTGTTTGAAAGAATTAAGCACTGATGATTGCTTATTGGCTCAAAATTGTGTAAACCACTGAGACAACAGTAAGTTAAACACAGACTCAATTGTGCATGATTGAAGTGCGAAGGTGGGGCAGACTTCCTTATTTTCAATATCTAGATTTTCCAAATGAAAATCAGATAGCAAATGTGTTGCATCCCCTTTGAAAATGTGAAACACTTTCTTGTTAAGAAGAAAATGAGTAGATGGTGAGGTTTGATCAAGAGTTGGCATGGGCTAGTTGCCTGTTTCAATAATGTTCACCAAAGAAATGTGAAACACTAGAAATGTGGTTGCCCGACTCAGAAAAAGTTGGTGCAGAGTTGTGATATTCTTTTAACTCTGTTCTTACACGCTCTTTCTTTTAAACATTTTGCTCACTCTAATCAAACTTAATTTTTCTGTTTGATACACTCATTTCTTTTCGCTTCTCACACTCAATCACTAAGGATTAACCACTTGGGTAGAAATCATTGGTTAAGGGGATTCCATAGAAGTTTTGTTAAGTCCTAGCACAATGAAATCATTGTTTTCCTATGATGCATATGATGCTCAGAATGGTTTAACTATATCAGTTAAAGCACAATTTAGATCTTCGAAAACATTTAAAGTCCACTCCCAAAATATAAAATCTGTTGAAAAATCGGGAAGTGGTTTGAACATTAAAAACAATGTTTTCAAATGATTGAAAGTTGTCCTTCTTTCAACCATATATGAGATTAAGATAAAGGATTGTACCTTAATGTGCGATCTTATATCTCATGAAGCTAAGCTTAAAGTCATAAACATATGAACTTGTAAGCATCTCTCAAAAATTCTGCAAAAGTCTTATGTCAAGTCAAAGTAAAAGTTATTCACTTAAATTGAGAAGACAAAAAGCAGTAAAAATTTTTAAAGTACGAGTTCTGATCATAAATAATCAGAAGTCATATCCATACTCCCCTTTGGTCTTGAAGATCTCCCCCTAAATTCTTGCATTTCAAAAAAAAATTGGCATTAAAAGGTACATGCAAAATTTTATGAGCTCCCCCTCGAAATAATATTGACCACATGTCAATTTCTTCTCATACTCCCCCTTGGTTCATGAACAGAATAGAGAAGTGCAGATATCAATCAGAGTTAAGAATGAAGAAATGATAAAAAAAGTATACAATTAAGAAAACTTTGATAGGTAACTACTGATTAAATCTTTAGATTTAGCATACCAAGCTTAGAGACAAGAAAGGTAAACCTCTTTTCGTCTAAAGGTTTGGTAAACAAATCGGCAAGTTGATAATCAGTTCTTACAAAGAAAAGTTCAATTGTTCCTTTTTCAACATGATCTTTAATAAAATGATACCTGGCGTCTATGTGCTTAGTCTTGGTGTGTTGAACAGGATTCGCTGATATTGCGATGGCGCTCTTGGAGTCACAGTATATCGGGATCTTATTGAAGTGGAAATCGTAGTCGCGCAATTGAGTTCTCATCCATAAGACCTGAGAACAGCAGCTAGCAGCAGCTACATATTCTGCTTCGGCCGTGGAGGTTGAAACACAAAGTTGCTTCTTCGATGCCCAACTGACTAGCTTGTCACCGAGGAACTGTACATGTCCCGACGTGCTCTTCCTGTCTAACATACAACCTGCATGATCTGCATCTGTGTAGGCTGTTAGTTCAAAACTAGTATCTTTAGGATACCACAGACCAAGATCTGCAGTGCCCTTTAGATACCTAAATATGCGCTTCACAGCAGACATATGGATTTCTTTAGGATTAGCCTGATATCGTGCACATAAGCATGTTGAAAACATTATATCTGGCCTACTAGAAGTAAGATACATTAAAGAACCTATCATCCCTCGATAAGTCCTAACATCAACAGCCTTTGCCGAAGGATCGGTGCCAATCTTAGTACCTGGTGCCATTGGGGTACCAATCGGTTTTGAATTTTCCATTTTGAACTTTCGAAGAATATCCATAATGTATTTTGATTGATTGATAAAAATACCCGATGAAAATTGTTTGACTTGTAAACCGAGAAAGAAATTCATCTCTCCCATTAAATTCATCTGAAATCTAGACACCATAAGGTTTGAAAAATTCTTACAGTACTTAGGATTTGTAGAGCCAAAGATAATATCATCTACATAGATTTGAATTAAAATGATATCGGCTTTTTCCTTTTTGATAAACAAAGTGGTATCCACCGTACCTTTTGAAAAACCAGACTTGACTAGAAAAGTGGAAAGGACATCATACCAGGCTCGAGGTGCTTATTTCAGACCGTAGAGTGCTTTGTCGAGAATGTAAACGTGATTCCGCTTCTCTTGATTGACAAAACCCTCTGGCTAAGAGACGTAAACTTCTTCCTTTAGAATTCAATTCAGGAATGTTGTCTTCACGTCCATTTGAAAGACCGTGAAGTTCTTGTGGGCTGCGTAGGCTAGAAACATTTTGATTGCCTCTAATCGCGCCACAGGAGCATATGTCTCGTCATAGTCGATTCCTTCCTCTTGTCTGTATCCTTTGGCTACTAGTCTTTCCTTGTTTCGGATAACGGTACCCTCTTCGTCTTTCTTTATCTTGAAAACCCATTTCGTACCTATAATGGTTTTACCTTGAGGCTTTGGTACGAGTCTCCAGAATTGAAGTGCATCGAACTGATTCAGCTCTTCTTGCATTGAGATGACCCATTCTGGATCAGCAAGTGCCTCTGATACGCGTGTTGGCTCGAACTTGCTCAGAAAGGAGTCATGCATGCACATATTCATTGATGCTGACTTAGTTTGCACGGGTTTTGATGGATCGCCAATGATCTGGCTTATTGGGTGCTCTTTGGTCCATTTATGTTCATGAGGTAGTGGATTATATGAATGTATGTCAGTTGTATCATCTATAAATCCACTTGTACCTTCTTCAGCTTGTTCAGGAGGAATTAAGATTGCAGTTGAAGTGGTAGATTCAGAAGGCTCAGCAGGTACAGCTTGTTCCGGCTGTGGATGGATATGTACAGAACATCCTACTGGTTCAGCTACTTCTGTCTCTTCATCACATGGAACTTCTTCAACTGTTGGAGTCGGCATTTGAATTGGAACTTCTTGTTGAATCGGGGCGTTGGATTCAATAGGAACATCTGATCTGGTTGGATGAGTACTCGTTAAGTCTTCCATCCTGTCAACCATAACAGATTTCTTTACATTAGATCCAAGAAATTCATCATAAAACAATTCAAATAATAAGTCTAAATCAGATATATGATTAGTTGACGTTGATGCTTCATCTGATTTATTCTGTTGAGACGCAGGTTCTGGACTGAGTTGCCCAGAAGCTAGAATTCCTGTTATAGCGGGTTCTGAACTGTGATGTTCAGAAGTCATCTCTTCATCAAATGTGACGTTGATGCTTTCAATCACCATCTTTGACTTCTTCAGATAAACACGGAATGCAGTTGATGTCGAGGAATAACCAATGAAGATGCCTTTGTCCGCCTTGGCACTGAATTTGTTGAGACTTTCCCTATCGTTTAGCACGAAACACTTACATCCAAATATATGAAAATATTTGATTGTCGGTGTTCGGTTGTTGATTAAAGCATAAGGAGTCTTCTTGAATCTTTGATGTATCATGGAGCGATTCTGTGTATAACACGCGGTCGATACAGCTTCAGCCCACAAAAATAGAGGTAAGTCTGATTGACTTAGCATAGTACGAGCAGCCTCGACTAGCGTACGATTTCTTCTTTCGACCACTCCATTTTGTTGAGGCATACGAGCAGCAGAGTATTGATGTGAAATCCCGACAGATTCGAGATATTCTTCAACCTTGTTGTTCTTGAACTATGTGCCGTTGTCTGTTCTTAGAAACTTGACCGGTTTCTGCAGATTCACCTGGGTCGTCTTTAGGAATGTGATGAGAACATCTGGTGTCTCATCCTTTGAACGTAGAAACTTGACCCATGTGTATCGCGAGTAATCATCCACGATCACGAGTATGTACTTCTTTCCGCCTAGACTTTGAGTTCGCATTGGACCGCATAAGTCCATATGCAATAACTCTAATGGAGTGCTTGTACTCGGTTCAGGATTTGGTTTATGAGGTGCCCTCTTCATTTTTCCCTTTTCACATGTTGCACAAAGATGTTCTCTTTCATACTTGAGCGCTGGAAGTCCTTTGACGAGCTTTCCACTGACCAGATTGTTGATGTACCTGAAGTTGAGGTGAGAGAGAATTCGATGCCATAGCCAACTTTGTTGCTTCGAGGCTTTCGTCAATAGACAAACCTGGTTGTCGTTCTGGATTTTTGACAAGTTAATTGTGTAGAGGTCTGACTTTCTTGTGCCGACCAAGAGTTCCTTGCCTTCTTCAGTGCGAACTGAACACGTCTTGGCTTTGAAATTGACCTCTAAGCTTTTGTCACAGAACTGACCAATACTGAACAGGTTGTGCCGTAAGCCTTCAACATAGCTCACCTTCTTGATCGTGACATTGTCATGTTGTACATCACCATATCCCATGATTGGAGAAAACTGTTCGTTGCCGAATCTAACTGATCCGCAATATTTCTCTTTAAAATTGGACAACATATATTTTTGTCCAGTCATATGCTTGGAGCATCTGCTATCCAAGTACCACATATGATGGATCTGCACAAGAGAAATAATGAAACAATTAATTTAAAATAGACTTAAAACAAAGATGGAATTAAGACTCTTGAGCATTGAGGAGCGGGTCTTGAACTGATGTATTCAAGAACCTATTTTCTTTGAGGAACGAGTCCTAGACTGTTTTGTCTAGAAGTCATATCTGTAAGCTCCCTTTTTAAACTTGATGTGCCTACAACACAGATTTAGCCTTAGGTACCCACTGGAATTTGGGTCCTACTGTGTTAGCACAAGATTTTGGTACCCATTTCAAATTGGGTCCTCTTTTCTTTTGAAATGCATTTGAAGAATTAGAATGAGATGAATGCACATGATAATTGCCAAACCAATCGTCAGAATCTTGACAAGAGATAGAAACATGTTTATTATAAATAGAAGACTTTCTAGCAGATAAAGATAACTGAAATAATTGCTTCATTGAATATTGTTTACGAGAAACAGCAAGTTTTGGGTTCAAAATCACAACATCAACAATTAAAACATCTTTACTAAGCGAAGTCTTACTACAATTAACACTACTAAACGATTTAACGGTCTTGTCAAGCTTCTGTTTCGGTTGCCACAGAGATTTAACTTCTGGCCTTTGCTTGCTCATATCTGAAACATGTGAAACTGAGGAGTTAGACTTTGGAGCAACAAACGAATGCTTCTTCTTCGGATGACCAGAAGGGTTCGGTTTTTGTGAATGCTTAGATGTAATCTTACCTTTAGCATTTTTAGCTTTCACAGAGACTGAGTTATCAACTTTCGTTGATTTTGCACTGTTAACAGGCATACTGGTTTTTCCTAAAGATTTCTTAACAAATGATGAATGGTTAGGAAGTTTTGCATTAAAATCAAATTGATTAGAACAATCATCTAAACCACCGTTAGCGTTCAGAAAATCAAACCCTTTATTTGCTAAACCAAACATATTCTCAGACTTTGAAACCTTAGAAATAATAACATTTTTGAACACAGTTGAAAAAACATTTTGTTCAATATTTATCAAAAGTCTTTCATCTGTTAAAGAATTCTCGAGTTCAGAAATTTTACTTTCTAAAATGAGAGGAGGAACATATAGTTTACCTTGAATAGGCTTCGCCTCCATTTCTTTTTCAGAATAACTTTGAAAGAAATCACTTGAAAGAGTTTTCTTCTTTTGATATATTGGATTTTCATTATAACTATTATTCATCTTCGCATAATAAAATGGAAGATGAACTTTAGATGATTTCAAACGTTTTTCAGTTTCGTTGGCTTCATCCTCTTCTGATAGTTTAGTCCAGAAAGTTTTAAACTCAGGGATTCATCGAGCTAATTTCATAGAAAGATGATCATAAAGTGCAGGCACTTCAGACATTCCTTTTTGAAGACAGTGAGGATTCTTATATCCGATTCCCCATCTCTCTATTTCCTCTTTGGGTTTGTTCAGATGAATAGTCTGTTCAGTTTGACCCATTTTGTATAACTTCTCTTCCAAACTTTTTAATTTACCCAGTAAAGAAAAGTTTTCTTTGGTACAAGAAGAATGCAAATTTGTAAGCTCATATAAATCAATCCCACTTTTTGTCAGTTGAGACTTGAGTTCAGAATTCTCTTTAAGAATTATTGTCTTTTCCTTTGCGTTGGTGTCATTATCTTTATGTAAAATCTCAACCAATACTTTCTTCTCAGCAATTTCATTGCTAAGTTTCTGTATCAATTGGTTTTTATCAGTTATGACACCATTTTCTTGCTCAAGATTAGACTCTAACTCTTTTTGTTTTAAACTCATGGCATGCATTTTATTCATGAAATTTGAATCTGATAAATTACATACCTCCTCTTCTTCATTATCTGAATCAGCTTCAGCATCCGATTCTTGCTTTCCTATCAAGCACATGTTGACGGCTTCATCCTTTTCTTCATCCTCTTCTTCTTCATTTGAGTGATCAAGCCAGTATTCATCTTCAGCCATAAGTGCCTTACCCGCCTCCTGTTGCTTTGCAAGAAGCATCTTGTTCTTGTAATAGTCGGAGTTTCTGACTTTTGGCCTTCGGCAGTCTCTAGCATAGTGACCTGTTTTGCCACAGTTGTAGCACGTTGGTGGTTCTGTCTGACTGGATCCTTCAGCTTTAAACTTTCTCTCTTCTAGTTTCCTCTCCTCTATTCTCTTACCTTCAGACTTATATCTTCTCTCTTCAGGTTTCCTCTCCTCTGTTCTTTTCCCTTCAAATCTCTTTCCTTCATATCTACTTCCTTCAACCCTTTCTTTGTGGATGTAGTTGTTCGGACCAGAAGAATATCTCTGACTGTTTGAACTTGGCTTCGTGTAGAACTTTTTCTGAAAAGCATTTGACAGCAGAATTATTGCTTGCTTCAGTTGTTCATTTTCATCCATGTCAGAGTTTGCATAACCTTCATCTTTTTCTTATTCATACACAATTGTCTTGTTTTTCTTCTTCCTGACAACAAGAGCAACTGTGTCTTCAACTGTCTTTCCTTTCTGCCTCTCATCTAGAATTTCATCCACCTCTTCTTCATTTTGTCTGAGGGTTTCATACACCTCATGAAGTGGAATCTCATTCAAATCTTTGATCTGCTTCATCTGCCTAGCAAATCTTTTCCATGCTGGTTGAAGAATACTCAGGAATTTGACGTTCAGTTCAATTTGAGATTTGTGGATTTTGTTCTTGCTAAGTTCGTTCAGCAAAGTCACAAACCTGTCATAGGTTTCTTCTAAAGTTTCTCCCACCCTGCCTCTAAATTCTTCATAATTATTTAGGCAGTTGGAGATTTTCAGCTGATTCCCAACCTTCGAACCCAGCATCATCATTTCGAGCTGATCCCACATTTCTTTGCCGGAGGCTTTGTAGCTGTCAATCTTTACATAGATTTCAATTGGAATTCCTTGTAGAATGTATGACTTAGCTAATCTATCGTCTTTAGCTCTTCTAAGATTATCATCTTCTAGCTCATGAAACTTAAGGTCAACCTCAGTCGGCAAATTTCCAACCAAGCGAGTCGTCTTAACTGGTTTCATAACCCCTTCTTCTATAGATTTCCTGATGAATTCACCCACCTCATGTCTGTCAATAAAGTTCAGAAACCGATCTTTCCACTGTTCGTATTCTCCTTTAAAGAGAACTGGTGGCTTGGTGTCAGTTCCTATTGCAAGGGCTTCTCTGGATGTCATTTTGAAGAAAATTCAAAGTCTGAATTGGAGCAGAGAGGTTTGCGTATCAAGGTTTGCGTGCGCAAGTGGAGGTTTGCGTATCAAGGTTTGCGTGCGCAAATGGAGGTTTGCGTATCAAGCAAGTTGCGCAAACTGAGGTTTGCGTATCACCTTAGATGCGCAAAGTAAACTTTGCGTTTCAAGTTGGATGCGTAAAGTAGACTTGATCTTTTCGTGAAGAGATGAACTCGTGAACTGAGAGAACTGAGCTTTGCGTATCCTTGGGTTACGCGAAGTGAGCTTTGCGTGTTGCTTGAGATGCGCAAAGTAGGGTTTGCGTATCAGGCATGATGCGCAAAGTGAAGTTTGTGTATCACGTTAGATGCGCAAAGTAAGGTACGCAAAGTGGGCTTTGCGTGTGTTCTTCTTCTGGTTTGCGCAAGTTCGTCTGTACTTCAATAATTTCAACTTTTCAACCTGTTTTTCCAAGATTAACAGACCCAAACTCTACCAATATGTCTAGAAACACTTCTAGAACTGAATGTTATCACTCGATCTCGATAAAACACACTTTTTGAAAATAAATTTGATCGCACAGTGACTTTCTAAACTCGACTGTTTTCTCACAAAAATCACAAAATGGAACTCGATTAAAGCTTTATAGTGAAATCAAACAACAACAACTCGATCTAGCAACCTGATCGATTTTAACACCTAAAACACCTTAAATCTCAAAAACGATTTTTCAATAAGAACATAGAGTCATTTTCTTTAAAAACTTGATTTCGATCTTAATCAGGCTCTGATACCATTTGTGGGTCCACAATACTTATCAAGTTTATAGAAACAACAACACAAAAATGATTACCAACCTGTATTGATATATAACAAAGGTTACAAGGTTGATCGATTTAAGCTCTAGATTGTGTTCTCTATTTTCTCTCTGATTTACACCTTTAAGTGTGTGTTTTTGTGTGTTCTTGATAATATCTGATCTATGTGAGTTGTTGAGAGATACACACTATCTAAAACTAAAGTGTGTCTAACACACTACCATAATATCTAGATTTAATATCTAGATATTATTTCTAACTAAATAATATAACTAACTAAGTTAACTAATATCTAACAAACTAGATATTAACTTAACTAATACAATAACAAACAATTACATTGACATTTATTACAAACAACATAGACTATAATATCGAGAGTCGACGTTTCGGCTTTAGCTTCAGATTACGATCTTCAGTTTGGATGATCTTGAATCCAATAAGACTGTGTCTTAACAACATATATCATGGAAACTATGTGTCAAACTAGTAGATTCTTGAGTAATCGAAACATTTTTGTCACCAATAAAGAACTTTTGGGAAATGAAACATATATGTTTCGACATGACCATGTTGGACACCATGGTTATGACATAGTGATCTGTGTATTGCAAAATACACATAAACACATTCTCTTTCGAGTGAAAGGCAAAACAAGGCAAATTGCAACTGTTGAATTCTACAGCATAAGAAACAACATTGCCATCATAACATGCCCTCTCGAATACCTAAAACTTTTGTATATACCCTAACTCTTAGCCAAGACAGGAATGAGATCATCCTAAAGCTAAGGACATAATACAAAAATATTCCATTGTTACAACGAATACAAGGTGATATTTATGGACATAAACATCCAGAATGTGGGCCATTAAAGTACTTTATGGTTCTGGTTTCGACTCGATGAACGCATGTCGTATTATTGTCCACATGAAATACTGCACTCCTAGCACTAGCTATACGTTTAAGGGCTCACCACCCTGATTATTTCATCAAGTCTACATGACTTGGAATGTTAGAGAATTTACAACATAAGGATTTGATGTTAATTGCATATGTATTAGGATCAATGTAGAGTTTTCTATATCCCATGTGTACATATAAAATGGTCTCATAGAAGTTGTTATCAAAAGAATATGATGACATCTAGGGTATTAGTAATGCGCATCAATTTACCCACATCTACCTAGAGTTATGCAATTATTATATGCAGTTTTTTTTTGTTCGTTTTTAGACCCACTGTTTGCTAACCAGCCTCATGCGTACCAGTTGGTAACTGGATATAAGCCTGATAGTTTACATTTACGCATGTATGGTTCTGTAGTGTATGTGCCAATTGCACCCCCACAGCGCATCGAAATGGGTCCGTAAAGACGACTTGGTATATGTTGGATATGAACCCCCAACAATTATCCGCTAATTAGAATATTTGACGAGTGATCTCTTTACCGCTAGTTTTACGGGTTGTCACTTTCATGAGACAGTCTTCCCGTCGTTAGGGGGAGATAGGAAAAAGGATTTTCCATGGGAACGACAAGAAGTGTCATTGAATATTCTCACTCTGTCTCATTTTGATCCCCAAAACTTCACAACGTAATGTTGAAGTCAAACGAATCAGACTCGATACCTGATACGTTTTGTAACACCCTCAAATATGGAAATAGCAACATATTAAAGTTTTCTAAATACATCAATAAATACCTCGAACTACAAACATAAATTGAGCATCAACCTCAATACTCCCATTCATCCTATACATACATTCTATGAAAAGGACGGGTGTTACTAAACCCAATACCATATATTAACTCCGTCCTGCGGAAGGTTTCACCGACTACTCACTCTTGTAAGGCTAAGGCTCAACTCTTCATAGCACCGCTAGAACTGAACCCCCGCTAGGAACCTGATGCACATGCCGACAAATAAAAAGGTTAGGCTTAACGCCTATTGAGCTCAAGAGTTTTAGCATGAACAACTATATCTTTAAAAGCAGGGAAACCAGCTTAAAGCGAGATCATTCGAAATAATATACTTTAAAATGGAAACGACACATTTTCCATAATTTGCACTTTTAAAGACAATGCTCCCAAACACACATTTCTTATAAAACGATGCAACCCAAAACTCACCCAAAACGAGGTCATAGTTCGATACTCAAATGTGCAAAAATGTAAATAGTACGTCATGGAAAACCCGTAACTCGCAATAATACCCACACGACCATAAAATAGAATGAACTCGAAATATTAAAACGCGGACAATTAAATATCCAAAATACGACAGGCCGACGACGGGGGCTTCCGTATCCGTTGAGAGTGGAGGAACACAAAAGTATGCCACTCATACAACGTTAATCGTATGACACTTCACGACACACAAGCCCAAGTGTCCCTACGACTCCCTTCAAGCTACACCAAAGAGTCAAAAGACCTTAGCGATATATTAACGAAAATACCGCTCCAAGGCACAGCCCAAGGGGAATACAACCAAGGCATTGCCCCACCTGGCGGAGGTCCTAAACGCCCATCCAATGGCTACTCCACGCCATGATAGCACCACCCGGACTCAGTCCTCTTAGTGTACTACTTGAACGGACAAGGTCATAAAACATGTGTCCCGGAGTCCAACCCTGTACCACCCAAATGACCACCAAACAAGACTGACTCATGTGCCTATGGATCCAATGCAACACAGTCTAAAATTATCCGACTATACCTGAATGACAACAGCACTCGAGCCTGTAATTATAAATATGCAATAAAATGCATTAAGACGTAAACCATGAAATGGGACTCTACATCGAGCCATTAAACCCGGACAATTGTCCATAAGACTCTTTAAGCCAACACCGAGCTAAAGTGCTCAAAATCCATTTGACCAATATTCAATGGTCCCTCAAATAATGAAATGTCTTTAAACAACGTTTACGAAGACACATACCTCCAAGACGAGATTAACCCGAAACTCAACGCGTAATGGGACCAAAGGTTTTCCAAAGGGTTTATGAATGCAAATACACCAAAATGCATATAACATGAAATAAACTCCATTTGTACAAAATCCTCGAAGGTGCATAAATCATAAGATAAATCTTACTTGTACAAAATCACCAAGACTACGTGAATCATGCTATTTAGTTGTCGAAATGTTCAAGACCCAATATAAGCATTTTAAGTGGTTAACACAACCCAAGTTTACTAAATATGAAAACTTACCAAAATACTCACTCTTTGACATAAAACCAAGTAAAACATATTTTTACTTCAAAATACACAAAACTTATCAGCAGTTAACCATTTTATATAAAACACTTTAAAATAAATATTTTGGCATGTACACGGTTTCACAAATCAACTTGAACTCACCTTGCTAGATTTAGGCTAAATCTAGGTTTCACCCAACGAGCTCTTTTGACGGCCATTTGAATCCTCAAGCCGGAAACTTCCAAAACCTAGATCCAAACATTACAAACCATAAATACTCATACTCAACCATTTAGAAGCATTTCCCCCAAACAATATACCAAAAACCCCAAACGAAATCCAAACCCTAGTTTTCTCCAAAACTTACCAAATCCGAGATTTGAGAAACCAAACACTAAGAAACCATCAATGGAGCATTTATAACCTTAAATCAAAGAAGCTTACCACTAGAGATGACGAGACCTTCCGAGAACACCCAATCCAACTCTTCAACCCGAGCTCCCCAAACATCGAACTTGCATACTCCTTTATGAAGAATCAACCATGGATGCTTCCCAAACTGAGATTAAAGCTCTCAAAATCGCCAAGTGGAGAGGAGAGAAATAGAGATGGTGGCTAATGAGAGAAAACCCTAGAACCTGGGTTTAAAATCGACCAGATGACTCCCGCGGCCTTGGCCGCGACCTTGAAGTCGCGGGCCAAGCCGCGCGTGCTACAAAGCTGCGCACCACAGTGGGTTACGCAGGTTTATCCGCGGCTTTGAGGTCGCGGGCTAAGCCGCGCGTGTCACTGGAGTCCCTTCCCACTTCTCGTGCTAAACCGCTCACCGACCTCTTCACTCGGTCGATCGCTGACTGATTTCCTTAGCTGGTCATAAACCGATCTTTAGGGAAATTACGGGTGTTACAATCCTCCCAACCTTGGAATGATTTCGTCCTCGAAATCCACATTCCCAGAAGACCTTACCCGCAGAAAGATTTATCTTAACCCAATGGCCCACACCACTATCACAACTCTTACACCGGTACTCCCAACAACTGCCCCTCTTAGGCACGTTATACCAATAATCGAGCGAATACTTAACTCCCCAAAATAACTTTCACCCACAAGGTTACGATCGTCTCCCAACCTTGGATGACAATTACCGCCCCCAGGTAGTTTGTGACTCCAACTTCTCACCGATCAATTTCCTTCGGGTCTATACGATTTCGGATTTAACATTAGAGATCATAATCGCACTTCCAAAAATCCTCAGGTTCCTACCGATACTCAACTCAGTTCTGACCCCAATCTCACAACATCCTTTTAATAAAATCTTTATTACCACGGGGATGCTTACATACATCGGTACTTAAACATCAACACTTAACCTTCTTTTAATTTCCAACACCGAAAGGTCATTATTTCTCATAATCCATCCGGGTTACATCCATCCATTCCAAGATCCATTGACCTTAAGAAAACAAGTTGACGCCTAGGACTAAACGGTGATCTCGAAAACGTGAACATCCCGCCCTAAACTTCATTCCAGGCGGATGGTCGCACCAAGGTCGACACCTAATGGAGTGCTAAAATTCCAAATCTTACGTTTCTAATAGACAGATCGCCAAAGTTTCCTTTTAATCGCGGAACCCACTAAGACGGTATACCGACAACACATCCCATGATGTGACACCGACTAGCAATCCATCAAAAAAAATCCCAAAATAAGCGCAGATAGTCACATAAGACCTTATCCCGCATGATTACCAGAGTATAAAATCACCCCTTAACTAGCTGAGAAGACTTAAATCTACTACTTCCATAAAACAAATGCGCACAGACTTAAAACTGAAACTCAAACTTTCACGACTGACCGCAAGTCGGAACATCCGACATTTCCAATTCCAATGACTCCCTTAGTCCCTAATTACAACTGCTCTTACGCCAGGGTTAAAATCTATAGGCCTAATGAGTTCAAGGTTTTTCAACCAGTATGCCGATTTGAGTTTATAAAACTTTCGAATACAAAAGCTTCCTAACGATTAGACGTGCGGCAAAAATACACTACCGTCCATGCGATAGGTTTCAAAATTGATTAACCTCACGGCGCATAAGAAAACATCTCAGAAAAAACTCGTTTGTTCAATACTTACGCTAGTAGTGACAATAATAACATGCGCAATAATTTACACTGTAATTGTAAAAATAGGCTCCTGCACCACAACACGTGCAAATAAAGGTTTGAACAACTCCAAAAGAGAACTCACAATTTTTATCTTTAAAATTCTGCCTCTTTAATCAAAAGACGTTGCGACATAAGGATATCAACAACTCTATATGTAACGGTTTTTCCCAAAGCCCAAAAGAATAATGGGAATGCCAATAAGATTTCAAATCGAGATTAGGCTTTAAGCCAAATGGATACACATACTTGACCCAACAGAAACTTCAACGACAGGAACGCCGCTAATTCAATAAATGCATTGCGGAAATTTTCCAACAGTAAAAGTGGATGATTAAATTACGGTCAGAACAAAAGTCCTGCTTGATATAACGAATATCTTTTACATGTTTGCTCATACCGACATTATAATTAAGTCCAAATGCAAATAGTATGCAACGAATGACATTTGTATGAAATCCAACATTTAACGCACACAATGATGCATATGCACATGTTCTCAAAATTATTTCACACAACGCAAAATGACGTAAGACGAGGCACCCTAAACCTAACTGAATTTTCGCAAAACTCGATAGTGCTAAAATCATGCAGTGACAAATTTTCATTTCTCAACAAGAATGTAAGACGGCAATATGGCTAAAACATTAAGCCTTCAAGAGTTTCCTCTTTTAATGCAATGAAAGGTAAAATGACACCCTTTAACAAAACTCACATGGGACACAACGCCAAATAACTCGTAATCTTAAAAGAAACAAAATTAAAACTCACGCATGAAAAGACATCGCATAAAACAATACTCCATGAAATTTCAACAAAACTCACACAAACTAAAATCCCCAAGAAATTCCGACTCAACACGTGGGAATCACTTTTCCTTTAAAACCATTGACATATGTGGAGGAGATCCAATGCCTAGGTTAAAATCTCATAGCTACCTGCCCAAAACTCAAATGACCTTAAAACATGGATATTACAATATCTGTAAATAGCGTTAAACAAGAGACGTGAATAAAGAGATTTTTTTTTATAACAATTTGCAATTACGTGCAACAAAACATTTTCATGAATGCTTAAGCTCACAGTTTAAAATCTGGCGAATGCTACACGCTTTACTAAACCTTATAATGCAAAACACAAATACTTTATGTTTTACGAACATAAGAACAATTTATGCAAATCTATTTCGGAAATAAATTTAGTGTATGAATTTGATCGGCACTTGGCATCATAGGACTACACTTCCCAAAAAACCGACATACTATTGTCATCCGGATGCATCAAACATCTTAAAGCCACAATCTCAATAATTGATAAACTTACGAATTCTCCTTGAATAGGATCGGTCTACCAACTCACGAATCTAATCCAACCAAGATTTCCGACCCAAGAGGATCAACTTAGTGACCTCCTCGCACTTAGCTATCACTCCCAGGTGACCTTGTTGTAAACATCATTCCTTCCTTAGCTAACTCGCTTAGGACTTCTCACTACCCCAACGGTCATCATCCCAAGGTAGATCAAGTATACATATGTAGCATGTAGGTTCACCATGACACTGGCCAGGTGCCATTATGAACGCACAATACACAATCATCCTTGAGACCCTCGACAAGTTTCTCGTTTCTAACGACTTGGTCAACCTCAAAACATCTTATCTTAAGGTACCTAATGTGCAACTCCACTTATCTTTGTTTATAAGAACGCTAGCTTGAGTCTAGTCATCCTAAAATCAATACCTAAATCTCTCAAACTTAAGCTCTGATACCAACTTGTAACACCCTCAAATCTGGAAATAGCAACATATTAAAATTTTCTAAATACATCAATAAATACCTCGAACTACAAACATAAATTGAGCATCAACCTCAATACTCCCATTCATCCTATACATACATTCTATGAAAAGGACGGGTGTTACTAAACCCAATACCATATACTAACTCCGTCCTGCGGAAGGTTTCGCCGACTACTCACTCTTGTAAGGCTAAGGCTCAACTCTTCATAGCACCACTAGAACTGAACCCCCGCTAGGAACCTGATGCACATGCCGACAAATAAAAAGGTTAGGCTTAACGCCTAGTGAGCTCAATAGTTTTAGCATGAACAACTATATCTTTAAAAGCAGGGAAACCAGTTTAAAGCGAGACCATTCGAAATAATATACTTTAAAATGGAAACGACACATTTTCCATAATTTGCACTTTTAAAGACAATACTCCCAAACACACATTTCTTATAAAACGATGCAACCCAAAACTCACCCAAAACGGGGTCATAGTTCGATACTCAAATGTGCAAAAATGTAAATAGTACGTCATGGAAAACCCGTAACTCGCAATAATACCCACACGACCATAAAATAGAATGAACTCGAAATATTAAAACGCGGACAATTAAATATCAAAAATACGACAGGCCGACGACGGGGACTTCCCGTATCCGTTGAGAGTGGAGGAACACAAAAGTATGTCACTCATACAACGTTAATCATATGACACTTCACGACACACAAGCCCAAGTGTCCCTACGACTCCCTTCATGCTACACCAAAGTGTCAACTGGCCTTAGCGATATATTAACGAAAATACCGCTTCAAGGCCCGACCCAAGGGGAATACAACCAAGGCATTGCCCCACCTGGCGGAGGTCCAAAACGCCCATCCAATGGCTACTCCACGCCATGATAGCACCACCCGGACTCAGTCCTCTTAGTGTACTCCTTGAACGGACAAGGTCATAAAACATGTGTCCCGGAGTCCAACCCCGTACCACCCAAATGACCATCAAACAAGACTGACTCATGTGCCTATGGATCCAATGCAACACAGTCTAAAATTACCCGACTATACCTGAATGACAACAGCACTCGAGCCTGTAATTATAAATATGCAATAAAATGCATTAAGACGTAAACCATGAAATGGGACTCTACATCGAGCCATTAAACCCGGACAATTGTCCATAAGACTCTTTAAGCCAACACCGAGCTAAAGTGCTCAAAATCCATTTGACCAATATTCAATGGTCCCCCAAATAATGAAATGTCTTTAAACAATGTTTACGAAGACACATACCTCCAAGACGAGATTAACCCGAAACTCAACGCGTAATGGGACCAAAGGTTTTCCAAAGGGTTTATGAATGCAAATACACCAAAATGCATATAACATGAAATAAACTCCATTTGTACAAAATCCTCGAAGGTGCATAAATCATAAGATAAATCTTACTTGTACAAAATCACCAAGACTACGTGAATCATGCTATTTAGTTGTCGAAATGTTCAAGACCCAATATAAGCATTTTAAGTGGTTAACACAACCCAAGTTTACTAAATATGAAAACTTACCAAAATACTCACTCTTTGACATAAAACCAAGTAAAACATATTTTTACTTCAAAATACACAAAACTTATCAGCAGTTAACCATTTTATATAAAATACTTTAAAATAAACATTTTGGCATGTACACCGTTTTCACAAATCAACTTGAACTCACCTTGCTAGATTTAGGCTAAATCTAGGTTTCACCCAACGAGCTCTTTTGACGGCCATTTGAATCCTCAAGTCGGAAACTTCCAAAACCTAGATCCAAACATTACAAACCATAAATACTCATACTCAATCATTTAGAAGCATTTCCCCCAAACAATATACCAAAAACCCCAAACGAGATCTAAACCCTAGTTTTCTCCAAAACTTACCAAATCCGAGATTTGAGAAACCAAACACTAAGAAACCATCAATGGAGCATTTATAACCTTAAATCAAAGAAGCTTACCACTAGAGATGAAGAGACCTTCTGAGAACACCCAATCCAACTCTTCAAACCGGGCTCCCCAAACATCGAACTTGCATACTCCTTTATGAAGAATCCACCATGGATGCTTCCCAAACTGAGATTAAAGCTCTCAAAATCGCCAAGTGGAGAGGAGAGAAATAGAGATGGTGGCTAATGAGAGAAAACTCTAGAACCTAGGTTTAAAATCGACCAGATGACTCCCACGGCCTTGGCCGCGACCTTGAAGTCGCAGGCCAAGCTGCGCACCACAGTGGGTTACGCGGGTTTATCTGCGGCTTTGAGGCAGCGGGCTAAGTCGCGCGTGTCACTGGAGTCCCTTCCCACTTCTCGTGCTAAATATCTCACCGACCTCTTCACTCGGTCGATCGCTGACTGATTTCCTTAGCTGGTCATAAACCGATCTTTAGGGAAATTATGGGTGTTACACGTTTAATATTTCAAAAGTGACAAGATCACATATACGAGTTGCAAATATACTCGCAAGGTTAAAAAGTCCCCAACAGGGGCACAACGCCACTGGAAAGTGCGTTGCAATCACACATAGTGGAGGTGTGGTTGAGGTCGTAGCTACCAAATGGAAGTGGTGGAAGCTACTTTGTTCGATGGATGCTATTCTAAAGGAAGAGAATAGTTAGGCACATCCATTTATCATCAATACATAAAACTCTCATGAGATTGTCTCTAATTATAATTATGTCCATGAATCATCACTGGAGGACGCTCCGAAGTTAATATTGATTCTAGATATGAATATTAATCTCAAATGAACTATGAGAGTATATATGAGTTGATGGACATATCATATATAATCATTGATGATTTATTCGCATATACGATGACTCATAAGATGATCGAGCACGACGACATCGAACCAGGCTCAGTTGAATAATATCAACAAAGAGCATATTGGCCTAAATGTAAAGAAATAATCCAGAAAGAATTATATTCTTTGACAAAGGATCGGGTATTTGGTCAGGTAGTGCTAACCTACCAAGTGTAAAGCCCGTAGGACATAACTGAGTCTTTGTCAGAAAGTGTAACAAGAATAATGAAGTCCTAATGTATGAGACTCTCCTTTGGCGCAAGCGCAAGGTTTCTCACAACGCCCTAGATTGACTATGAGAAGACTTACTCTCTCGTGATGGACGTTATAACGTTCTGCTAATTAATTAGCCTAGTAGTTTCCGAAGGACTGGAAATGAAGCTCATGGATGTGGTTACTATATATCTCTATGGGGATCTAGATTTAGAAATATATAAAAGTGCTTGATGATATTACATTACCAAAATCAAGTAACTCTAAACCACGAAATGTGTTTGCATTAAAATTGATACGCCCACTTTATAGATTAAAACAATCTAAGCGGATGTGGTATACCCGCCTAATGGAATACTTTGGGAAAGGATGTATAAGAACGATGAACTGTTCTCTTGAGTATTTATTATGGAAAACAAGTTCTAGATTTTCAAAGTAGCTCTATATGTCAATGTTATGAACATAATAGGCACTCTTGATGAAATAAGAGAAACCACAAGTTACTTGAAATCTGATTTTGAGAGGAAAGATCTTGGGAAAACTTGGTTTTGTCTAGATATTTAAGCTAGGACACCGAGTTTGTGAAATATTAATTCACCGATCGCATATGTCCAGAAAATAATCAGGCAATTTAATATGGACAAAGCGCATCCGGTTAGCACTCCCATGATCGATCGAAGTGTCGGATATAAGGAAATATCCATTTCGTCTATAGTTGTGCATTTTGAAATTTTGGGATATGCATAATGCATGCATACACTCTTTATGGGCATATGTGCATGTTTGTATTGTAAGTATGTACATGTCTTATGTGTGCATATGTTCACTGGTGATTTACTAATGTTCAAGTAACTTTTGATCAATTTGATAGTGCATATGTGCATACATGCACACAATGTTTATGTATATTGGCTATAGTTGTGCATTTTGAAACTTTGAGATGTGCATAATGCATGAGTACACTTTTTATGGGTATATGATCGTGCTTGTATTGTGAGTATGAACATGTCTGATATGTGCATATGTGCAGTGGGGATTTTCTAATGTCCAATTAACTTCTGATCAATTTGATAGTCCACATATGCATATGCACATACTTGCACACAGTGTTTATGTACAATGGATATAGTTGTACAATGTTTTTCTATTACGTTACATTTCCACTTGAATGAAACAAGTATATGACATGTAGGTACGTCGTTGAAACGAAGAAGAAAAGGCGCACAAAAGTCGTCAAGCTCATATCAAGCATCTCATGTTGACAAAAATATAGCGCAAGACGGTAACACTTTAATCCATGCTTATTTTTAGTAAAAGCAGTTCTTCATAAATGCACAAAAACTCATGCGCACCACAAAGGCACGGAAATTGTTTAACATCATACTGCTTAGAGATTACGGAACCAACACTTACGTTTTTTAATAAAATTGAGATAACGGAAAATCAATTGGAAAATGTACTGGCGAAGCACGAGCTACAAGATCTACTAGTGTCAACAAAGCCAATAAGGGCATAACATCGAGTAAGTTGAAACAAACAGTTAACAACTACAACATTATCAAACTGATATGGTAATATGCATAATATCTATATTGTTATTGTAACAGGCTTACCTTCAGACAACGACTTTGAAGAAGAACCAAGGATCAACTTGGTAGCAAAGGAAGTGAAAGACAAAAAAGCAGGGAACAAAAACATTGTTAAGGGTAAGAAAGAATTAAGACAACAAGCTCCGCGGGAACAACCTGGTATTAGAACAAGAACTTCACCAAAGGCCCTGTTCGATATGGTACAGTCCTTAACCGAAGATCAAGAAAAGGCAGTGAAGGAAATTGGGCTAGAAGTTGTTCTGGATATAAAAATAGATGGAGTGCCTTCAAAGATGGGGTACTATGTAGTCGATAGTATGAACACGACCAAGATGCGTCTGAAGGTGAAGAATGGGGTGATACCAATTACCGTAGACTCAATTCAAAAGATCTTAGGCTTGCCTACCGGTGGTATTGACTTGTCAACCACAGAGTCGTTGAAGGGAGATGACGATATCACCTACTTCTGGAGAAAACAGTTTGTGAAGGAGCGTATGACACCAAATGATGTCCTATCAGAGATCCGACGAACAAAGGAAGCAGGAATAACCTTCAAGCTAAACTTTCTCGTTATTGTCATGAACACGTTGGCAGAATGTAGCAGAATGGGGTGTTTCAAAATAGACTTCCTGTCAAAGATCAACGGTGTTCAAATGATAGATGGTATCGATTGGTGCAAGTATGTATACGATTGCATACCCTTCAGCAAGAGAAATTGGAAACGAGAAAGCTCCAGGGCGTTCTATACAGGACCGTTAACTTATCTAACGGTAAAAACATATTTACAAAACTATCACTTACGTTGAGTAATATTATATATATATATATATATATATATATATATATATATATCAACTATGCACTCAATCTTATTACCGAACATTAATTGACATTTACTTTACGAAAATTTTGAAATCCACTTATTAAAATACACATTTGTAACAACTTTTATACGTGGAGTCAACGAGATGTCTGGGATTTCATGAACAGGAACGAAGCAATCGTGCAACAACGAAATGGACAATGAACTTCCTAAGAATTAGACAGGAGGTGGAATTAAAATTTGGAGGATTTGGAATCTTACCGTTGGTAGATGTTGGAAGCAATGTAGTTGGACCAAGTGAGAGTAATTGTCGTCCAAAAGGAGATCATGACGCTAAGCTAGACAAAGAAAAACGAAAGCAGGTAATTTTAGATAAAAAATGTCAAAACCACTTATTCTGGTATTAACTATATTCACAATAGCATAGTACATCGTGTGCACATACCAACATTGCTTGATTCTATCTACACACATTTGAATTTCTTACCCATAGCCTGCGTATGTATACATGGGTTTGAGGTGTTGTAGCATGTATTTATAGGAAAATCATTTCCACTTCTAAATGTAAAATGAATAACAAAAATAGTGATGTTAAATATTTCATTAATGAAACATGTGCATATGCAGTCTGTGCATATATGCACATGCACAATGCCGACAACATTGAAACTTTGTAAAATACACATTAAATATAGGATCATGTTGTTTAAATAATGGCTGCTATTTGGAATCATATGGGGTTGTGTGCACATGCCGACAACATCGAAACTTTGTAAAATACACATTGTACACTTAAAACAGTTTATGTACAACATCATACATTATACACTTCTTCACATTTTTTGATGAACATTACTATATGAATAAGGATTAATTAACTAGAATTTCTAGGTGCTGATGGAGAGGCTAGATGACAAGATGATGTTGGTTCATGGAGCCAGATGGGAGGAAAATTTTGAACTATCTAAAGCGATCCAAGAGTTCCCAGAAAACCAAGACTTTGACGCATACAAGCTCGAATTAGCAAGTCTTTTCAAGAACCGCAAATGGGAACTAGATGAAGTGGATGACGATCATGGAAACACACCAGGTGGAGAAAATCTAAAGGAACATGAAGCATCACGAGATCATGCGCCAATCAAGGATAATGCCATTGTTGTTTTCCCATTACCCGCAGAATCACCATTATCACCTTACTGGGAGGATCTGGTAATATATGAGGATGTAGATATGTATTTAGGATAGAAAACTGGTAAAGAAGAAAGTGAAAAAAGGATGGATGAGGATGAAACTTCGAAAGTTATGTCAGAGAATTTAATTAAATCAGATGATAAGGGGAAGCAAATATTAGCTGACATCAACGATGGTGGAATACCGAAAATCGACAAGGGTAAGCAGATTGTCATTGATGTGACACCTAATAAACTCACAACTGTGTCAAACCCAACTGATTCTAGGATGGTTTCCTTCACTGACTTTCCAACCCTACAGTTTGACTTGGGTATAAGCCCACCAAAAGAACAAGATGAATTACCAAAAGACAATACCGTAAAAGATCAAGATGGAACAGTAACACAAGTTGTACTTGGGAAGAGAACTAGACGGTTAGGACCATTGTTCCAGTCGCCATACGTGAAAAGATCGGTTGGATTCGATGTAACAAAAGACGAAGTACAATTAAAAGATTGGGTGTTACGAGGAATTGGGGGCACACTGTAAGTTTTTTTGTTTACAATCAATTACATATTATTAACATAACATGAACATTAATTATGTTCTTTTAATACGTTACAGGGAAATAATGTTCATGGATGAGGCGGGGATGACAGTTGATAGACGAGAAATGCAATTTCTAGTCGGAGGAACCATACCAAGGAAAATCATTGATGTTTGGGTCAAGATTATGAATTACGATGAGAGGTATCGCAGCAACGAGTCACCACACAGATTGTTTTTCCCCACAGATATCTTGGTAAGCAAAGTAATATCTATGCACCTATGAAAATACAGACTGTGAATATGATTTAGGAAATTTATGAACACTATTGAAATTAAGTTTGCACATATGCAAACATGTCTAGTTCTAAAACTGTCAAATGTGCATGTGCAACCATGTATAGTTCTATGCACCAGTGCTAACTTAAATATGTGCACATGTGCATATATATGCAAACTTGCATACTTAGTAATTGTGCAGACTTTAAAATATGCAAGTACATAATGTGAATATGAATTACTTCAAATATGCAGCCTAGTGCATATATGTTGGCAGATGCGCGCAATTTTGATATCTACACATAATATGCATCCTAGTGCAAATATGCGGACTAGTGCATAGATATTGGACGCAAAAGAATGACACATACATAAGTATGCACACCCGCACCACTGCACATTGTACACATGGTAAAAGGATTGATTGATTTGATTTGAAACAGATGGATGAAGTGATCACGGACCTACAACTACCAGCAAAAACAAGATACGGTGCATTTCATAGACATATTGTGGAATGGGGAAAATATAATCTAGATGGGCTAACAATGAAAAATGTGGATTTGGTAAGTTAATATAAAAACAACATTACCATATTATTATGTACTAATAATTACATTTCAGTATGTTAACAGTTTGCCGTTTTAGCTTTTCTTCCCCGTTGTAGACGGTATGTACTTCTACCTGATCGTTTTCAACTTAAAATACCCATCGTTGGTTATCATAGACGGTGAGGAACGCGAAGGTGATTTAAATGAAGTGTACATGGATACGTCAGATGTGTTGGTATGTATACTTTATAAAAAAACAATTTATAATAATTAATTGATATGTACGAAAACATTAAACTACTCTGAATTATTTTGTACCAACAAACAATGGTGCTTCATCATCTCCGGATCAATGATCATAAGAATTGGCATGCTTTCCAAGACACTGCACGGGACTTGTTAAAGCTGCGATGGAGATCAAAAAAGAATGTATACGACAAAGGCGTGATAATGATGAGGAATATGGAAATATATTATGGTGAAGAAGACACGAAATGGAAAAGTGGTCTCTACAAGGAAAGTACAAAACAAAAAAGGCAGATGAAGGATCTACGTTTAAAGTACATAATGAAGATATTGTTAAGTGAAATAAACATACAGAAACATGCAATCCCCATAGAAGTGACACGATTCATATCAATGGAGACAAGCATGAGGGGTAGAAGGGGTCGAATATAAACATCTTGGAAGACGGATACCTTAGACTTGTTTTTTGGGAACTTTTAACTCTATCTTGTCCATCTTTAATAACTATTGGTTATGCAGTAATGTTTTAATTAGACTGGTTTCTTTAATATTAGTTTTCATATTACACAATGATACGTTAATGATGTGAACAAATGTGCAAATGAGAAAGATGCATGTGTGATAAGTGCATCTCATGATAACATGCATATGCGATATGTGCATGTGTGGTACTTTACATATGTGCACATATTTACAAATGTGATCAATTGTAAAATTGTAAATATGTAACACTTAATAATTGAAAGAATTGCATGTATGCAGATATGGACATAGAATACGTTAATGATGTCAAATAATGTGAATATGAGAAAGATGCATGTGTGATACTTGCTTCTCATCATAACGTGCATGTGTATGTGTGCAACGTGTACATACGTGCACAAATGCACCTACGAGCAGTTTTGTAATGTGTAACAATGAATAATTGTGAGACTTGGTCATATATGGACAGATAGAAGCCTGCACGTATGTGCATATACTAGATGGGTGCACAACTTTTGATTGTGCATATACAAAAAACTAAAACTGGGTACAAAAACTTTGTTACAAAAACTTTGTGCATTTTTTTTGTGCACAAATTACTAGTATACATGAATGTGCTTAACATTTTAACACAACGTTTATTCAACTTCACCTGTAAACTTAAAGAAGCCCCGAAATGTATTAAGACAGTAACATAACAAACCAGGTTTAATACATACTTAAAAACTAACATATGTGTATGCAACAATACTGGAAAACAATTGGTATGAAATGAACAAAAATCACCTGAACAAACTTCACTTAATCATAAAATACATTCCTTGTCCACGGAAAAACACCAAAAGCAATTAATATCCAAAAAAACAATAAGTGAAAATTACTAGTAAATATCCAAAGACAATAAAAAAATCCTTCTATATATCTCGTCTAACTCCTTCTATATTGCCTGGATCTTCTCAGAAATCCCAACCAAACGCTTTCCAGTACATCCCTTGTTCCTGAGGCCAGTAGGGGGAAATACGTCAACTTCGTCGGGAACGGGAACACCCAAATATTCATTAATTGCATCAACTTTCTGCTTGTCTGGATCTTCAGGTTCTAACTGATTATCTATCTCTTGTTTAAACTTAACCAACATTTCGGTAAGTTTACATAACAATGGTTTCTCATTCCGAACATGACTAATAATTCCATCGATCTGAGACGCCATTTATTAACTCCTCCTTCTCCGGGTCGACCTCACCGTATCTTACTTTGGCAGTGTGAAGTTGGACATGTACCAACTCCGACAACCATCTTCTAACAACATATTGATCTGGAATAGATTCGACATGTTCATTCATCAACACCTTTAAGGCATGCTGACATAGAAATCCATTCCGAAGAAAGAATTTACATTCATAATCAACTGTGTTATTTGTAGAACTAAGAACAACCTAATTAAAATTGAAAACAAACAAGATTATTGAAGAAAAAACATTACATGTGTTAAAATGCTAACAATATAGTTTAAAATTACCTTATAGAAAATCTTCGACACCGACAACTTATTCTTATGGCTAATGATAAACGTCTTCATGTCACCATAACATTCAACACCTTCCACACCACAAGCCAACATTGCCTTCTTTAACTCTTTCTGAAAATCAAAAAAAAAAATGTTCCTTGTGTACAGCTTGACCGCATGCCTTTCGATTGGAAAGGCACTAACCAAATGTGGGTACGTGGTCCTGGTTACATACTCGTTGCCAGATTGTTTCTCACGTTGCGCCTCAATTGCATAGTCATAATTGCTAAGAAACCGGACAAGATCAAAGTGCCATGCTACATAAATATTAAAAAAAAGCATTTGCACTCTCAGATCTTGAAGTGGTCTTCATAAGACCTGACATCGGAGTATCCCTATAAAAGGCAGGGATCCATGAATTACGAATCTCAAACATCTCGGTGAACCATGGGTCATCGACAAGGTTGAATTTGACAATCATCATATGCCATAACCTCTCAAAATCTTCAGGACTGATGTTCACTTTCCATACAATTTTGTTTATAAAACGATTAAACTCGGGATCATGATTTAGTGCAGCGCTCACCTAAAACAACACAGAAACATATAACTAAATATTACCGACTAACAACATGGCTACAAAAAAAATTAACATCAAAGGGAATAAAATAAACATACCTTCGAAGGTACTTTCTTCATTATATGCCACATACACAAACGATGTCTAGACTCGGTGAACACAAACGGTACAACTTGTTTCATCGCAGAGCATTGGTCAGTAATCACAACCAACGACTGTTTCTCGTAACATCTTAAAAATGCCCTTAACACCCATTTAAAAATTCTCAATCGTTTCTCCAGCTATCAACGCGGACCCAACGACAACCGAACTTTTATGATTGTCAACAGCCAAAAATGAAACAAAGGTCAACGCATGCCTAGGAATAAAACAGAACATTAGAATAAAATAAAAATACGAAAAATAAATACTTTTAGACAAGACACTCACTCATTCGTCCTATACGTAGCATCAAAAGATATCACATCTCTGAAATGTCTGTAATTAATTTAGGCCACTTCGTCCGCCATAAATATCCAATGCAACTCATGTTCATGGCACTTGTACTCGAAAAAAAATCGCTTTTAAACTCCTTCCTATTATTCAATTTATTAATCAACATTTTCGCATCCTTGTTTCCAACAAACACATCAACGTCCCTCTTAAAATTCTGGTAATCGACCACAGTGCAATGAACGTTTTCAGTTCCACCTTTCAAAGCAGTTTGCATCCGATGCACTCTTGTTGCTCTAACCTTATAACCGATGCTATTCAATACATTCCTACAATCAGTGTACTGCATCTTCCTGTTTTTCCGTGAAAAACGTCGATCGTTAGCATTAAACAACGCATGATTATGATTTTCAACAAACTCATAAACCTCATATCGAGATTTGTCCTTTATCAAATGTAACTTCACACAAGCATTGCAACCAGAGCGTTTCACATTCGAGTTACGAACACGACGGTCACCGGAATAGAGCTCAAGAGAATCAAATTTCTTCTTCTTCGGAAACCGCTCCTTACTACAAACAACCCATCGGGTCTGGATCGACCCATACTTGTTTGTCTTCTTCGCCTTCAAACAAACATCAAACCCTGCCTTGTCAGCATAATTGTTGGTCCCGGAGGTGCTTAACAAGTTTGTAGAAGGGGGGGTTGAATACAAACACAGAATTTAAAGTTTAATAAATTGTTTATTGATAAATCAAACACAATTTACAAGTCTGTTGTGGAATAAGATTAAGTAAGACTCAATCTAAACAAACTTAAGAAAACACTAAGATGGTTGCACAAGAATATAGAGAATGGGTATTGGAGAATATAGAAAACAAGGGTTTCTATGAAGGTTCAAGAATAGAGCACACTTTCAGATGGAGAGGTGATCTTTCTATTTATACCCTATGCATTAAATGCATGGCAGGGTACTTTACACGTGTCCTTCATTGATTGGCTGAGAGAGTCTGACTTTTGGAGAAATGCTTTCGGCCGTATCATGAACAGTGTAGTTGATAGAGTTGTTGTACGAATTGTGGCAGAGGTATGTCCGTTCTGACACATCGTACTGGTTGTGCAAGGTAAGACAAAAGAGACTTGAGGCATAAGCTAAGTGATCATCGATCGCTGAATATCTCTTCCTTCAGAGATATAAGAAGGTTCAGCTATCGCTGAAGTTTTTCCTCAGGTTTCTTCGCGTATAAGTAGAGTCGTCTTTGCTTCACTGATATCCGCATCAGGTCACTAGTAGACTTGTCTTTGTTCAGTTGCTTCGTCTTCGATTCAGCTATGAACATCTATTGATGCGAGACTTGTCTTCAGGGATTACGTTAACTGTTTACATCAGAAACTATCAGCGATAACTGAACAGACTCAGTCTGATCGCTGATAGTGAAACACTAATACATATGAAATGTTTACAAGAAAGGTCATCAGCGATAACTGAACAGACTCAGTCTGATCGCTGATGGTGAAACACTAATACATATTAAAACGTAATTTTCACTAAGTATAGAAGAGGGTCGTTATCAAATTACTGAGAGAGTTTGGATCAACAATCTCCCCCTATTTGATAATGACAAAGTAACTGAAGGAAATTACTTTATAGAACAAAATAAAGGAATAATTAGGACTCATAACATACATGTCCCAATTACTATTTTGAGGGATCTTTTACAGTACTGATAGAGTTAAGTACATCACTGAAATTTTCATTAATTCAGAGATAGAATTACAAGATATGAAAATTACAAGTACAAGTGAGGAACTAACTACTGTAAGTTTTACTAATAGATTACAAGAAATAGGAAACTAATCTATCAGCTATCTAAAGAAGACTTAGGAGGATTGATCATATACTCAGGTATTTCTTCTCCTTTTTACCTTCGCTCTAAAGATTCTTGGCTAATGATTGCTTTGATTGGCTCAGCAGAAGGAGAGAAGTTACACCATAAGCACAAGAGATCCTTGAGATGACTAAGGGGACAGATAGGAATTTCAGATACTCTTTGGAATATGAGCTCTTCCTCATCATCTTTGAAGAAGATTCCAAAACGTTCTTTAAGAACTTGTCCTGCAACATATGGTCCACCAGGGGGCAGAGATAGATCGAGAACTGAAAGATCAAGAGGAGGACCAAACAGAGCTTCTCTTGAGAATTTGATGGAGGTTTCGTTTCATATCACAGCGACATTTTCAGACAAGGAGGAGACAGGATTTCTTTTGATTTGCTTTGGCTTAGAAGGAAGAGCAGATGGCACCTTTAGGATTGCAGCGACTCTGTTGATGAGAGCATCATTTATCCCTTCAACATAGCCTCTGTAGATTGATTTCGATTTCTTCAGCGCATCTTTGAACTCAAGCCATTCCATGTATCCAAAGCTTTCCAACTTTGAAACGAACATAGCCTTGCAGTTTCCATCCTCTCTGGTAATCTCCATAGTGACAGAAACTTTGTCCTTCTTCTTTCTCCCAGAGATAACGACTGCTACGATCTTCATTGGGTCAGAGCGATAGTCGATTTTATGCTTGCACCAATCAACTGAGTTATCGCTGACCGCTAGTTCTTTTGAGCGCTCCTCTTCAATCTCTTTCAATAGAGCATCCTGGACTTCCACTGGTTTGTTTTTCAGCTTCTTGTCTTTGACTTGAGAGGACTGGATTTTGAGAGCAATAGAGGCATCTCTTTGACAATCAGCTATCAGCTTCTCAGCCCTAATAGATTCTTCGATTTCAGCTTCAGTTAGGAACTTTAGATCTGTTGATTGAGTAGGGACCTTCAGTCGTTGTTTCTCTAGATGAGAGATCATCTCTGCTCTTCTCTTCATCTCTTCCTCTGACCAGTGAGATGGTCTAGAGGGCCTTCCTGGATGTTGCAGGGACTCTTCTTCTTCTTCATCTTCTTCATCAATCTCATTTACAGAGATTGGGATTATTTCTTCATCAGCTATGGGAGCTGGGATTATTTGTAGTTCTTTACCCTTAAGCAGGGGAGAGAACTGACTGGTCAGAAAATAGAACGAAACAAAGTTAGGTTTTATATTTGGAAGAAAGGAGATAAAGGCTAGAAGGAAACAGGGGTAGGGAATTTATAGAAGGATATGGGAACAAGTGAAAGGCATACCTGAGAAGGATTCTCCTCAGATAGTGAAACTGTCTTCAGGTTTCCCTCAGCAACTATACCTTTGGATTTGCTTTGGGAAGGGGTTCCTGAGGATGTTTCATGACTCCCCCCTGCTGTGACAACTTCTTTCGAAGTTATCACTGAAGATGTGATGGCTGCAGAACACCATAAGGACTGATCTTCTTCATCATCATCATCATCATCTTGATGAGGTTGCTCTTCATCCTGATCTTGAAGATCAAGATCTTCTTCTTCATCTTCCTTCTCTTCTTCTTCATCGACTATTTCTTTGAAAGAAGGAGGGGCTTTGTCAGCAACCTTCTCCCCCTCAACATGAGAGGGAGGATCTTCTTGTTAAACCTCAACAACAGCTTCCTCCTCTATATTTTCTTCAGCATCCTTTTCCCCCTCTTTGTCATTATCAGCGAGGGAGAGATTTTTGGTTGGAGAGGAGGTTGTGCAGAGGCCAACTTTCGGACTTCAGCCTCCAGACTATCCAGGCGTCCTTCAATCACAGGGATATCTGAAGTAGCCTGATGAATAAATTCAACAGCTATGTTCAGTTGGGTAAGGTCGTCCGATGTGAAGGAAGGAGAATGAGTCGGAGCTGGTGCATTCAGCTTGTCAAGGACTTGCTGAAGAAGAGTTGTGCAGGAATCCACTTTTGTGGAGAGAGCATCAAACTGTCGCTGAGTATCCTCCCTTACTTTGACAATCTCTTCTTGAAGAGTGGAGATTTGAGAGGCTTCAGCTTTTGTGGAGCAAGCAGCTGTCAATGTCTTCAGCTCATCACCAGCGATATTGACTGCGCTGGTGGTTCCATTGATGGCGGTGGTGAGAGAATCCACCTTGACACTCAAACTGTTGACATTAGCGTCAACAGTGGCCATATTAGGACCTGAAAGAAATGTTAGTTGTTTAGAGACAGGCTTATATGGAGAGATGGGAGCAGTGTTTGGGATTATAGGAGTACCTGAGTTATCAAACAATTTGTAGAATTGCATAGATTCTTCAAACGTTTGATGATCAGGTCCTATGGGTCCAAGTTGTGGCTGTGTAGAAATAGATGGAAGGGTAGAGACCAATGAAATAGGAGGACTAGTAACAGGGATAGAAGAAGTTTGTGGTTTAGAAGGTACCTTAGTTGATTGAAGAAATGAGATTTCAGGTTGAGTCACTATTGTTGTGACAGCGACCGAGATCGCTGGCACGGTTGATGTGATCACAGTTGCAGATGTGGAGGAGAGACCCAAAAAATCATCTAAGGAAGTTTGTCGAGAAACTCCCTCAGGCCTTGAACTAGTGGCGCTTGTCTCCTTAGTCACTTTGGCCTTCTTCAAAGGACCAAAGGAACTAGCTGATGGTCGTTTGGAACTAGTGGTAGCAGCAGGGATAGCAGAAGAATGAACCTCCTGTGTGGCCGCTGAAGTAGAAGAATGGAGAGAGAGGCGAGAGTGTACGGTAGAAATACTTACCTCGTTGTCCAGCGGTTTGACCTCTAAGGAACGCTGACCCACCTTGGCGAAGGAGCCATCAGGAGTAGTGGGGTAAGAGTTGGCGTAGAGGAACTTCAGATATGCACAGATGAACCGTACATATGGGATCTTGGGATCCCTCTCCGTCTTCTCTATCTTTGACCTTAGATCGTCAAAGATAGCGGTGGCAAAGTCAAAGTTTTTTCCAGCAATCACTGAGTAAGCCATCTGGAGTTGTACCTTGCTGGCCTGATCAAGGGAACCACTTTCCCATTCATGTATTGAATGAAGTGAGAAAAGATAAAGTTCAGCTAAGAAGGCATGTTCGCCTTCTTGATGAGAGTCAACTTCTTGTTGGGTATTGTGGAGCGGGGCTTGTTGTCCCAGCAGTACTCCATATCATCCAGAAACTGGATGAGTTCAGCGTTAGTAGGCAGAGCTTCAAACCCACTCTTGGGTTTGTCAGGAAACCTGAGAGACTTCCTTAAGCTGAAAGCGGTCATCATTCCTTTTCCTAGGTCAGTGCAGAAAGAAATGGCAGGAACCTGGTCACCTTTCTTATTGGTGATAGTCGATTCTTCAGCTGTGAACCAAAACTGTTGAAGTAGAGTTTTGGAGGGTTTTGGATCAACAATGAGGGCATAAGCAATACAGGATTGCTTCAGGAATTTAGCAGCATCCACCAGGTGTGGGTATTTGATTCCATCGAAGTCTAATCGTCCAAGGTGGTTGTTCTTGGGGACTTCAGAGTCAGTGATGGCGAACTTGACGTTCTTGGAAGCAACAAGAGCGGATTGAGCCATTTCTGAATATGGAAATAAAGAAGAGTAGAAGAAAAGTTTAGTCTAAAAATAAATAAGGTTTTACCAGTTTCTATTTGAGGAAAGAAACAGAGAAAAACCAACATATTTGAAGATTAAAAACAGTGTTCTTAATGAAAAATTTGAAGAACAGTAAGAAAACCAAAGATTTTGGAAGAATAAAATCAAAAAAAATGATTTTATAGGATAAAAAATCTCACAGAAAACCCATAATGATGGAACATAAATGGAGTTTATTAACAAGATTGAAATAGGAATAAGATCAAAGTAACCTGTTGATCTTGAATGAGGATGATGCGGATGCTTGAAATTTCTTGAGACAGAATGCTTGAGAGAGAATTTCTTGCTCAAAAGGATTTCCAGAAAGCGTAAAATGATAAGAATGGAAAAACGTTCTTTATATACGTTTGAGAGTAGGAGAGAGAGAAAGAGAGAGAGAGAGAGAGAGGCGGGAAAACAAATGTTCATCATGACATGGACATGTCCCACGAAGTTGATTGGATAGAAGAGCAACGGACGAACGTGTCAGAAAAAGGCATGTCGTGGATTATCGGTTCAAATGACGTCATAGGAGAGAGAAAAACGTTTCATTTGTCCTTTTTGAAATTATATCTGAAGAAAAGTCAGAGATAGGTTTTCCTTTGAAAGAATCCCTGATAAAAATTCAGAGATTGATTTTTATTTTAGAAGGATCACTGAAGAGAAAAATCAGTGATATATTTTGTTTTTCAAAAAGCTTTTAATCATTTGAAGAAAACTTCAGTTATCAAAGTTTTATTTTTAAAACGTCTTACTGACTGAAGATTCAGTGATTTGGAGTAAGAAACCATACCTGAGAGTCAGAGTTTTAATTAGAGATTGAATGATAAAGGGGACCTTAAAATCACTGACATAATGCATGAACGCTGAAGATTTATTGTTCGAGATTCAGCATTCCAAGCTCACTGATGAGAAAGTTGAACCTTGTCTCATCAAGAGGTTTGGTAAACAAATCAGCTAGCTGATAGTCAGTGGGGATAAAGTGAAGTTCAATATCATCATTCATTACATGATCTCTGATAAAATGATATATGATCTCTATGTGTTTCGTCTTTGAATGTAGCACTGGAGTATTTGCTATAGCGATAGAACTAGTGTTGTCGCAATAGATTGGAATCTTTGATAGATGAAGGTCATAGTCTAATAGTTGATTTCTCATCCATAAGACTTGAGCACAACAACTTCCAGCGGCTACGTATTCAGCTTCAGCTGTGGAAGTGGACACTGAATTTTCCTTTTTGCTCGTCCAGCTTACCAGTTTTCCACCTAGTAGTTGACATCCACCAGTGGTGCTCTTTCTATCGAATTTACAACCTGCAAAATCACTATCGGAATATCCAGTTAGATCGAACCCTGAGTCTTTAGGATACTAAAGACCGAGGTTAGGAGTTCCTTTGAGATATCTGAAAATTCGCTTAACAGCGATCAGATGGGATTCCTTGGGTTCAGATTGATAGCGTGCACATAAACAAGTAGTATACATGATGTTAGGTCGGCTCGCTGTAAGATACAGCAGGGAGCCTATCATTTCTCTATAGGCAGTGACATTAACAGGTTTTCCAGATGGATCTTTGTTAAGTGTCAGTGGATGTGCCATAGGAGTTTTCATCGCTGAAGTTTGTGTAAGATCAAACTTCTTCAGCATATCTTTAACATACTTACCTTGGCTGATAAAAGTACCTTTGTCAGATTGTTTGATCTGAAGGCCAAGGAAATATGTCAGCTCACCCATCATACTCATTTTGTATTCTTTCTTCATTCTGAACTTCGTCGTGTCTGAATACCTGCATCGGGATCACCAATAATTTGATCTATAGGGTGATCTCTGGTCCATCGCTGAGCAGGAGCATGATCGCTCATTTCAGAGGTTGGATCAACAATGGGAATGTTCACAGATGAAGAAGCTTGAGGTTCATCAGCGATTAGCTGTTGAGTGTCAGACATACCATTGTTTTCTGAGAGAGGTTCAGATGAGGATGGGTCTGATGGAAAAAGTGTGTTTAGAGGCTCTGCTGAAACCCATGAGTTGGATTCAGCATTAGGATGTATGATGTTTGGATCATCATCAGTAGTAGGATGATTTGTTTGCTGATGGTTTGAGAAGAAAGGTTCTGTTTCTTTGTAGTGAGAAAACATCCAAGCATTTAACTCTTCATTGTCAGTGATTGGTTTAGAGTTCGCTTAGCGAGTTTCATCAAAAGTGACATGATTTGTTTCTTCCACAGATTGTCTTCTCTTGTTGAAAACTCTGTAGGCTTTGGAGATGGAGGAATATCCTAGAAATATTCCATCATCAACTTTTGGGTCGAACTTTCCAAGCTGATCTTTGTTGTTTAAGATAAAGCACTGACAACCAAAGATATGAAGAAAGCTGATAGAAGGCTTTCTTCCATGAAAAAGTTCATAAGTTGTCTTTCCAAATCGCTTTACTATCAGCGATCTGTTTTGAGTAAAACATGCAGTGTTCACAGTTTCAGCCCAAAATTGAGTAGGGAGGTGAGAATCGCTGAGCATTGATCTAGCAACTTCAATGATCGTTCTGTTTCTTCTTTCAGCGACTCCGTTTTGCTGAGGTGTTCTCACTGAAGAGAAGTTATGAGAGATTCCCTTGTTCTCAAAGAAAATGTTCAAAGAACTGTTTTTGAATTTAGTTCCATGATCACTTCTTATTGAACGAACAGTGAGATTATTCAGCACTTCCATCTTTTTAACAAAAGATATTAGTTCTTCTGGAGTATCACTCTTGTAGCGAAGAAAGATAACCCAGGTGTAGCGAGAGTATTCATCTACAATGACAAGTGTATATTTCTTTTCATCTATTGATTGGATGTTGACAGGGCCAAACAAATCCATATGTAAGAGCTGAAAAGTACTTGTCACTGAGGAAACTTGTTTAGACTTGAAACTAGCTTTTGTCTGTTTTTCTTTTTCACATGCTGAGCAGAGAAATTCTTTAGCATATGAGTGCTGAGGAAGACCAGAAACCAGTTCCTTAGAAGAGAGAGAGAATTCAGGGTTTTGAAATTTAGATGAGAGAGCCTTTTGTGCCATAGCCAGTTGACATCAGAAGAGGCTTTAGAGAGAAAACATACGTTTTCAGTGATAGTAGAGTCCATATCTATTACATAGACATTTTCTCTTCGATAACCACTGAGAGCAAGTTTTCCTTTCTCATTTACCACTGAACATGCTTTCTTGAACATGCTTTCTTGGAAAAGCGAACTTCATAGTCTTTATCACATAGTTAACTAATGCTCAGAAGATTGTGCTTCAGTCCATCTACATAAGCGACTCTTCTGAAGGTAGTTGTCCCATTGCTGAGGACACCAAACCCTCGGGTATATCCTTTTCCATTTCCACCGAAGGTCACAGAGGGACCTTTCTCTTCCTTGTATTCAGTGAGCAGGTCTTTTTGTCCAGTCATATGACGAAAACATCCACTATCGAGATACCAGATGCCCTTTGATCCCTGCACACATAAGGAAGATTAAGCTTTGTTTGGTACCCACTTTTCAATGAGTCCTTTGGGGTTAGTGGAGATGGAAGGTTCAACAATCTTCACAGCAGATGAAGATTCAGCTTCAGTGGTAATCTTCACTTTGGTTAATTTCTTAACCTTAGTGGTATTCTTCACCTTGGTCAATTTTTCAGCTTTGATGACCTTCTCAGCCTTGGAGGCATTCATCTTCACTTTGGCTGATTTATCAGCTTTAGTGGCAGTTGGACATTTGCTTGCAATATGGTCAGTAAATCCACAGTGATAACATTTTCTATATTTGAAAGTGGTTTTAGGACCAGAAGTGAGAGATTTTGAGAATTTAAGATGAGAGGGGCCAGGTCCAAGAATGCTTTTAGCATGAGATCTGGGAGGAATTTTGATTTCTTCAAATCTCTTAGGCTTGAGATCAATCTTTATCTTTGGAGGACATAGATCAAAGATTTCTATCACAGAGCTAGAGGATTGATTCGCTGAAGGTTTAGAGGGAACTTTCAGCTTTGCATTCTTGGAAGTCTTCTGAGGACGAAGAATGGATTTTCCTTTATCCGCAGATTTAGAGCCTTTGGATTTTTCCTCAGGGATAGAATTACAAGAAGAAGGATAAAATTGATTATAAGAAGTGTCAGAGATAGAAGTGACAAATGTTCCAAACTTAAGCATGGAACAATCTTCTTTAGGCTCATCCTGTGGTTTCCAAAAACCAAGACCGGTTTTATCACCGCCAGGAGTTTGAGCATTTATTATCTCAGTGATCTTTGTTGAAGAATTGCACCATTTTTCAACAGTAGCCTTTTCTGCTTTTAGAGCAACGATGGCTTGTTCGCGTTCTATGCTGATGATTTTATTTACAACAACTTGATCTTTCAAACTTTCCTCTAAAAGAGTCAGTTCTCTGATCTTTTCATGGCATTTTTCCAGTTGTTCAGTTAAATCATTGTTTTTGCTTTCAGCTAGAGATTTGTCGTTTAGAGCATTGTAAAGATCAATCGTCAGCACATCAACTGCGCAACTTCTCTCTGATTCAGGTAGAGAGGGATTAGTTGAGATAGATACCTGAGATGATATATAGCTCATAGAATTTTCAGTTGGTTCTTCCACTTCTTCTTTAATCTTAGCCATGAGGCAGAGATTAGCGACTTCTTCTTCATCAGAACTTGATTCTTCAGATTCAGCCCAGTCGTGTTCTTCAACAATGAGACCTTTACCTTTTCGCTTGTAGCTTTTCAACTTTTGATATTTTTCTTTCAGCTTTAGGTACTTGTCATCGCTGGATCTTCTTGATGTAGAAGGTTTGAAGACTTTCTTCGACCTGCACTCACTTGCAAAGTGTCCAATCTTTTCACAGTTAAAGCAAGTAGCAGTAGCCTTATCAACAGGGGTTGATTTTGGCTTGTCACTGAGAGAGGGAGGCTTATTTCTTCTGAAATTGCTCTTTCTTGCAAATCTCTTAAAAGAGTTTGTCAAGAGTGCTAAGGACTCATCAAACTCTGAAATATCAGTGTCTGATAGATCCTCAAATTCAGAATCTAACTCAGTGATGGTGAGAGTAGATTGCTGAGATGGAATTATCTCTGAAGAGACTAAAGCAACAGGAGTGCTTTTGGAGTCTTTAGAATCTTTTATAAGATTCTTCTTCAACAGGTTTGATTGCTCATAGTTAAGCAATATTCCATACAAGGTGCTGAGAGAAAGAGAATTTAAGTCTTTTGTCAGCTTGAGACAGATTGAGTAACTGTCCCAGCATTCAGGAAGACATTCTAAGAATTTTGTTAGGACCTCAGAATTAGAATAGGTCCTACCAACGGTTCTTAGATCAATGATTAAGCAGTTAAACCGCTGATGAACATCAGAGAGAGATTCATTCTTACTAGCAATAAAACTTTCATACTGTCTTACCAAGTTAATCTTTCGAGTCTCTTGGATTTCAGTGGTGCCTTCATATTGAACACATATGGTTTCCCACATTTCTTTAGAGGTTTTAAGATGCATGATGGAATGGAAAACTTCATCAGGCAGAGCCATAGAGATAATGGTCTTTGCCCTTGCATCAATATCAACCTTCTTTTTGTCCTCATCACTCCATTGTCTGATTTCCTTAGCAATATAGCGTTCAGGAATAAATGGAGTGGTGGCAGTAGCTGGAACGGCAACTATGATTTGGACAGGTTCATAGGGTCCGTTTGCTACGTACTCAGGTATAGTGGGATTTGCACCTTCAAGAAATAGCATCATTCGATTTTTCCAGAGAGAAAAGTTATCTCTGCTAAATCGAGGAGGTTTAGAAAGTGAACCATTATCATAGTAGTTTATGTTTGTGTTAAGTGCCATTTTAGAATAGCAAGGGAGAGAATAAAGCAAGATCTTGTTTATCAGATTAAACAGTCTGCTCGGATACCACTTGTTGGTCCCGGAGGTGCTTAACAAGTTTGTAGAAGGGGGGGGGGGGTTGAATACAAACACATAATTTAAAGTTTAATAAATTGTTTATTGATAAATCAAACACAATTTACAAGTCTGTTGCGGAATAAGATTAAGTAAGACTCAATCTAAACAAACTTAAGAAAACACTAAGATGGTTGCACAAGAATATAGAGAATGGGGATTGGAGAATATAGAAAACAAGGGTTTCTATGAAGGTTCAAGAATAGAGCACACTTTCAGATGGAGAGGTGATATTTCTATTTATACCCTATGCATTAAATGCATGACAGGGCACTTTACACGTGTCCTTCATTGATTGGCTGAGAGAGTCTGACTTTTGGAGAAATGCTTTCGGCCGTATCATGAACAGTGTAGTTGACAGAGTTGTTGTACGAATTGTGGCAGAGGTATGTCCGTTCTGACACATCGTACTGGTTGTGCAAGGTAAGACAAAAGAGACTTGAGGCATAAGCTAAGTGATCATCGATCGTTGAATATCTCTTCCTTCAGAGATATAAGAAGGTTCAGCTATCGCTGAAGTTTTTCCTCAGGTTTCTTCGCGTATAAGTAGAGTCGTCTTTGCTTCACTGATATCCGCATCAGGTCACTAGTAGACTTGTCTTTGTTCAGTTGCTTCGTCTTCGATTCAGCTATGAACATCTATTGACGTGAGACTTGTCTTCAGGGATTACGTTAACTGTTTACATCAGAAACTATCAGCGATAACTGAACAGACTCAGTCTGATCGCTGATAGTGAAACACTAATACATATGAAATGTTTACAAGAAAGGTCATCAGCGATAATTGAATAGACTCAGTCTGATCGCTGATGGTAAAACACTAATACATATTAAAACGTAATTTTCACTAAGTATAGAAGAGGGTCGTTATCAAATCACTGAGAGAGTTTGGATCAACAATAATTTCTGTACATATTCTCAGCCTCGATAATAGATGCAAACTGGTCACCCAACTTCGGCTTAATTTCATCAGGTACCTTCGGTATCCATAACTTGCTACCATCAACATCCTCAACGACATCGAAATCAATCTCATCGACTACACACATAAACATACAGACCATTTAACAATGATATATGACACACAATAAAATACAAACATTATTAAGTCTATATTTAAACATATGCACAAATGAATACAGACTAAAATGTCATGCATGCACATACCATGCAGTTAAAATTCAGACTAGATTTAAGCACATGCACAACAGGAATATCGATAACAGTTGTGCATCTATGCACACTACAAAAAAATTCAACAAATCAAAAACAAATTCGTACTAATTCCGTGGGTTTCCGGGCCAGCTTACGCCTACCCACTAATCCCCAGGCGGCGACCACGAATGGCCTGGAGTCATCACAGGTGAACCTCCATGGCCACAAGGGCTTTAGCAGCGTCTGGATTTGAACCCTGAGTAGATGAGATCTTCCACTACATCCCCAAAAGGGTTTACCAGTGCGCCACAACCCAAGTGGTTACAATTTCTTTTACCAATACTAGATTCTGGATACAGTGAACTAGACGATGGGCGGTTTTCGAAATTAGTCTCATCGAGGGATATGTCATCAAGTCTGGTAGAATTAACGAAATCTTGGGATAATTAAGTATTTAATGATTGATCGACATCGTTATGACGGGTGCACGTGTGAGCGTCTTGACTTTGAAAAATAGATTCCAACAAGCTCTTGTTATCAATAACGGAGATGATTCGACTGTCGCTCATTATACTATTCACTATAAACGATACAGTTTCTTCTACATTGGTTCTATAACCGAAAAAAAATCCTAGATCGATGTAAATGCCTATGCCGTAAGAAATATATGATATGCTAAAAAAAAGGTAAAAAATAACTTCCAAAATAATCACATGCAAATCAAAGTTTATTTTTTAATTAATACATTAATGTTTAGATAACTACCAAATTAAAAACCTCCTTAAAATATGGAAAAATTTTAAATGGCCGAAAATTGTAAAATTCCAATAATACTCTTGGAGATTTAATAGCCTTGATCGAATTACATAAACTCTAGAAAACTTCTGATTGGTCGAAAATTGGTTAGCACCAATGTGGTGGTTAGCAAATGAATGAGGCGTTCTCTCTCTCTCTCTATATATATATGTATTTTTAACGTTAAAACAAATCAAAGATAGCCTTTATTTGTAGAATCATTTGTTAAAATATAATATTTATGAAACAGAAGAAATAAAATTTTAATCTTTATTTAATTTATAAAAATATTTTTTAAATCGTTATATTTGATTTTTAATCCATTAAATCTATTGTATAATAATAATAAAGAAAAATAATTAATAATTAATAATTACAAATTATAATTAATTAATAATTTATAATTAGTAATTTAATATTAATAGTAATTGATAATTTAATATTAAATAATAATAAATAGTTTCATATTATTTATTATTAAATTATTAATATTAATTTATAATTTACTATTAATGTTAATTAATATCTATTAATGTTAATTAGATATAATTAGGAGTATAACCGGAAGAAGTTGACAAAAAGCTCATGTAACTTATTGAAACGTTATTTCAAGTGACGATTCAATAAGCTAACTTATCATATAGCTTATGGCTATCCAAACGACACCTTTTAAAAAATATCAAAAAATAAGGTAGCTTTTGTTTGTCAAAAATAGCCAAAATAAGAGTATATGAACTAGTGAAATGAAGGAAGAGATAAACAAAAAATGAAATCGTTTGATAACACCATAATAAACTAAAAAAATGATTAATATTTGACTCATAGTGAAGGTATTGACGAGAGGATTATAATTGTGTAATTGTTAAAAAAACATATTTTTTTAAATATATTTTAGTTAATATACGATTATGTATGTTAATAATACGATAAATGTGTAAAATAAAAAGGATATAAAACAAATAAAATAAATAACTATAGGATATAAATGGTAAGTGTTAAAAATCCTAAATTTTTACTTATGATATTTAATAATATAATTAAGTTTAAAAGATATTTAATAACTATTATAATTTGTATAAAAAATATATTTTTTTAATTTACTTTAGTATAAAAATAATTATGTATGTATATATATTAATCAAGGGTATAAATTTAAAATTGAAAAAAAATAAATAAATAAACATTAAATTGAGTTGTTGACGACAAGAGAGAAAAGTGGGAGAGGAGGTAAGGAGTAAAAGAAGGGGCTTGTAAAACGAAGAACTGGAAAAATGGCATTCACCAGATTTCCTTATCAGACGCCACACCATCCATCATTGCCAATGGATTCTCGTCGAAATCGGCCCTCCTTCATCTACATTTATCATTAATTCATCAACCCTTGTTTTACTCCATTTCATTCCACTCCAGATTTCAATAACCATCATTCACAATCACCTAATTTGCTAGGTAAAATCTTTCATCTCTTTTTCTTCGATTTCGGTTTCTTTGATCGTGCAAATGCTTCTTATGTAATTCTAATTCTATGTTATTATTGATGTTTTCTGTTTATTGACGATTATTTCCGTCCTAATTTTTCATCATTCATCAACTTCCTGAGTATTCCTTTGTTTATCAAGTAATTGTTTGTCGTCGTCATCTGCAAGCATTTGTAACTCCTGTAGTTTGAGTTAGATTTCATCATTTGATTGGTATTATGTGGAGGGCATGGAGAGCTAGCATAGATGATAAATTTTATATCAATTTATCTCTTGTTTGTTTGATTGATAAAGTTATTTTTACAAATGTTGAATCGGTTAATCAGGTAGCAATCAATTGAATGGTTTGCCTTATAATGATGCAATGTTAAACTTAATGTTCATAATCTATGAACTATTGATATTGACAAGAACACTACAATGTGATGCAACATCCTTAAAAATTCAGATTCCGAAAGATGGGACGTGACACAGTCTTCAGAAGCATTTGTGGTAGCCTGATCAATAGTGTAGACAGTAGATATAATAAGATTTTCCACACATGATGCCTAGATCACATTAGGTGGCAATGGATTGAACTTTTTTTTTTTTGGAAGGGTGTCCTAGGCTATGCCTAGACTAATCCCGACAAATTATGACTGCAAGAAATCAGCTCTGATAAACTCAGTGGCCACAATTGTTGTGTACGCCTGGATTCAAACCCTACCCATCCCCTAGGAGCTTAACCACTACGCCACAACCCTTGTGGTTAATGGATTGAACTTTTGTGTGGGAATTTCTCTTCTTGCAGCACTACTTACCATGTGAGATACATTTTAACCTTTTACCATATCATTAGATGCATACAAGTGCAATTTACATTTAGTAATGCAAGATTATCACCATTAGAATCATATACACTCCATACTATATTGTAAGCCAATGATTATTGGGCTGCTTGGGACAGTTCCATTGGTCAGTTGGGCTATTTCTTTGACCATGGTTTCATGATCATGAAAAAGTATGTTATTAATATAATATGGTGAATTCTAAACATACCCCCTCCTATGGGGAGTATGTGAGTGAGGTAGGAGGGGGTATGTGAGTGATATAGGTGGGGGTATGTGAGTGATTGTGAGTGAGGAGGGGGTAGGAATAGCAATGCCCTATAATATAACAAATGAGGTAAGATTCATAATGAAAATATTCAAAAATTTTGGAAAAGCTACTTCTAAATGATTCATGAATCATCAAGAATATGAATAACAAGTTCAATCAATAAACACTCCTAAATTTGTGATGTAAAGTATGAACATATTAGCTTCAAAACTCAGCTCGACTTAATGTTGAAGACCTAATACCAAATTTATTCTTCTATCATAAAGATCCCAAATACATTATATACTTGTGAACTTCAGAATTTCTTTTATTATAGAATGACAGAACGTCAAACTAAACTTAGGTCACTAAATGGTCATAGGCTCATAGCTATATTGATTTATACATAAATATAATATTCATGTGATGATAAAGTGCTAATTACGATACGTTTAAACTAGAATAACTTTTAGTAAGGTAACAATATCTAAATTGGTTTAGAGACAAAGAAATATGTCTTCAGCAGGGTCAGAAAGAAAAATATAACGTTTTTATTTCTAGAAACTGGTAAATTATAAATCATACTCTAGAAAATGCATGCCTTTTCTGTTGTGCATTCTTTTCTTATATGGAAAAAGGGGAATACAAGTTGGAAGTAGAAGAGAATTAGAGGGAGCGAGTATGATGGCTCGGTGGCTGTGGCGAGTGGCAGGTGAGAGAAAACGAAGATGCAAGACTGTGAGGACTTGAAAAACAGTTGAACAGGAAAAGTATACTTTTATTTAGACACTCTCATCAAAACAGATCATTCCATTACATCCCTTTCCTTAGTCAAATGGTCCAGCAGTCAATTTGAGTCCCTTGTTCTGATTGGTTCTCATACTTCTGACTTCTGGAAGCTGACAAAATATATGCTTATTACTAGTGTCTGTTCAACCAGTGCAAACAGATGGTCCAAGTTTTTAAACATTGCTGTTGTATAAAAGAAAATGTTAAAGTAGAAGTTACATTGTGCGTAGCAAAATTAGTAACTTCACATCACAAAAGGCATTATACAATTAAGTTATTTAAATAAACATCACATTACAACGATTGATCAAAATATGTATGCATCATAATGTTAAAAAATACATTAGAAACTCTCATTGTGACATGATTTTTGTTTCTGCCTACAAAATGGCTTGCAATGCATCCTTGTCCTGCTTCTTTCGCTGTTTCAGCATGTGATTTGTAGATGAAATCCCTTAATCTACATTTGCATAACCAGTTTTCCTGGTGTAGGTAAATCATCACTAATATTCACATGATCTTTGTTAATTTCACAGGCTTACTTTAGTGACCTTCGATGGGCACACACACATATGCATATGTATGTATGTATGTATGTATGTATGTATGCATGCATGCATGAATATATAGTTATATACACACACATATGTGTGTCTGAGAGTATGCATATGGATCGCATGTTTATGATCTAATGTTGCTATACTCTTACAGGTATTAAAAGATGGCAGAAGGAGAAGATATTCAGCCTCTTGTTTGCGATAATGGAACTGGAATGGTTAAGGTATCAAATTTAGAAGTGGCTTTGTAATTTTTGTAGTTCAGTTACTTTCCTCCTTTGCCCCCTTTGGGGTAGAGGCTTGTTTTTGCCCCCCTTATGGAATAAATTTCATACATAGAATTCAATGGTAATAAATTTAACAGAGTATAGTCACCAATTACATTTTGTAAGCTTATGTTTTCCCTTCTTAAGGCTGGATTTGCTGGAGATGATGCCCCTAGAGCTGTTTTCCCTAGCATTGTTGGTCGCCCACGTCACACAGGAGTGATGGTTGGCATGGGGCAAAAGGATGCATACGTCGGGGATGAGGCTCAATCCAAACGTGGTATTCTAACTTTGAAATATCCAATAGAGCATGGTATTGTGAATAATTGGGATGACATGGAGAAGATTTGGCATCACACATTCTACAATGAACTCCGTGTGGCTCCAGAGGAGCACCCAGTTCTCCTTACAGAAGCACCTCTTAATCCAAAAGCCAATCGTGAAAAGATGACCCAAATAATGTTTGAAACCTTTAATTCTCCTGCTATGTATGTTGCAATACAGGCTGTCCTCTCGTTGTATGCTAGTGGCCGTACAACCGGTAAGTTTCTCCTTAATTAATCTTCTTGTGTCTGGAATTGAAGTATGATTATACAAAGTAGGATTTGAATTCTGCATATCTGTTCTTTATGGTTGTTAAATGTCAGCTGGTAACTCTACTTTTATTAGCATGCCATGCTATGAAGCATGGATGTACGTACACACACAAGCCATGAAATCTAGAGGCTAGTTTTTCTTTTTCTGCCAATGTGTACAAAGCTCTCTATTTTTATTTCACATTGGCATATAGCTATAATTTTTGAAGTATATAGAGGTGGGTTCATACGAGAACGGTATCTATTTAAGAAAACACGAGAACAACCGAGTACATTCAAAATCATATATGATTCACGTACAAAATCATATATGATTCACGCGACTTTGCCCGCGACTTTAAGTCACGACCAAAGTCGCCCGCGTCCTTTTTTTTGGTTTTAATGTAAAATCACATATGATTTTGTACATGATTTGTTGTTTTCCTGTTTTCTTAAATAGTTAGCTTTCTCGTTTGAACCTTCCTATGTATATAATATTTATATATGGCAAATAGTCAAGCACATTTGAACCCTTGACCTCCTGGGCTTTACCGGTAACCCGGGTGTGGCTTGATCAATGACCCTTTAATGTATTTTAATTTTATACTGTTAGAAGGAGCATATGTGGAACTCCCAGATTAATCTCCAAAAGAGCCCTTGAGGAGAGAAGGGAGGTTCCAACATATCTAGAGGAGAAATAGTCCAAGTCTAGCTGATGTTGGACTCTAACATGCCATCTCAAATGGAGGCTACACATGCACTGATTGTCCCTAAGTGTCAAGAGGGGGCTAGCTACATGCGTACAAATTGCCCCATGGTGTCGAGTCCCTAGAGTGGTAAGCCTTGACTCTGGTACCATGTTAGAATGAGAATATTTGGACCACCCCCCATATTAATCTCCACAAGAGCCCTTGAGGAGAGAACGGAGGTTCCAACATATATCGAGGAGAAATTGTCAAAATCTAACCGTTTCGACATTTTCACTTCCATAAATCAAAAATATGAAACAATTAGTTTTTCTCTTTGCTTCATTGTGCAGGTATCGTTCTGGACTCTGGAGATGGTGTCAGCCATACAGTTCCTATTTACGAGGGTTATGCCCTCCCACATGCCATACTGCGTTTGGACCTTGCTGGCCGTGATCTGACTGATGCTTTGATGAAAATTCTTACTGAGAGGGGTTATTCCTTCACCACAACTGCTGAACGAGAAATTGTGAGAGATATGAAAGAGAAGTTGGCATATATTGCACTTGATTTCGAGCAGGAACTAGAAACTTCCAAAACTAGTTCTGCAGTTGAAAAGAGCTTTGAGCTGCCCGATGGGCAGGTAATCACTATTGGAGCAGAGAGGTTCAGGTGCCCAGAAGTCCTTTTCCAGCCATCCATGATTGGAATGGAAGCTGCAGGAATTCATGAGACAACCTACAACTCCATAATGAAATGCGACGTGGATATCAGGAAGGATTTGTATGGCAACATTGTACTTAGTGGTGGAACTACTATGTTCCCTGGCATTGCTGACAGAATGAGCAAGGAAATTACTGCATTAGCCCCAAGCAGCATGAAGATTAAGGTTGTAGCTCCACCAGAAAGGAAGTACAGTGTGTGGATCGGAGGATCCATTTTGGCATCTCTCAGCACCTTCCAGCAGGTCGGCTTCTTTATACTGATTTATAAACATCTTTTTTTTGTATCTCTTTATTTTACTTTATATACTTTTTTCTCGAAACACCAAATACAAATTTTACTAGAACTGAAAAACTGATACATACTGATATGGTATGAACCACCCAAACAACAAAATAATTGAGGTCCTATAGGGTTACGACACATCCCAAAGAAAAACCTCATGAGAGGACTATCTAGGAAACAACCTGCTTAACAGTTCTTTTAAATCATGACCGTCTGACAAATTTAACGTCTCTGGCTAAGAGAAGAATGCCTCTTCCTAACACAAGAATGCCTCAAAATCTGTCATAACATCATGCATCTAAAAAAAGATCTTAACCACTGATGTAGGCGAAACTAGACAAAAAGAAATTACAAAACTAACAGGAGAATACACTAAGTTACTCCCTTCAATAGCAACCACCAGATAAAACAACTGTAGAAAGAAAAAAATTGCTTCGAGAAATATAGGCCTTTTGCAAGGTTAAAGAAAATCACTTTGAGACCAAAGGTCATGAGTTTGAATCTTAAGAAATCCAAATTCATTTCCATGAATAGAAATGGTTGTAGTGGTCAATGTAGCCAATCATTCATTCCTTTTGCATTCTTATTTTTAAGTATATAATAATTATATAGGGCAAAACTCAGACACACTCATCACCTTTGGTGTGGCTTGAACCCTTGACCCCAAAGAGGTTGGGATCTACCTGTAACCCGAGTGTTGTTGGGCCATTGACCCTTTGGCTTCTTTTACGTTCTTGGAGGTATATCCAAGTTTACTCTTCTGTGAGCCATAGGTCATGAGTTTGAAACTCGGAAATGACCTTTTCACAAAATGCAAGAAATATGCTGCATGGAGGGCTTCCATCCAAGTCTTGCAAAGTCGAGCAACCATTATGCATAGGCAGCAACGTCACCTTGAATTCTTGAGGTGGTGGCTTTTAATGTTCACCAATGATGCTATCTAGACACAGAACTAGTCCCAACAAGTGTATATGCAAAGCTAGGCATTCTTTTGGTAACCATGGGTGTCTAGGCCAACTAATCCCATGAGACCATGAAATAAGCAATCAGGAAAACCCCCGAGTGGTCCTGAGGGGACATGGACTAGTGACCTCTATTGAATCCTAAAGTTAACAGTCAGACAAACCCTCGAATGGTCCCAAGGAGACATCAACCGGTGATCTCTGACTAATCTCATTATGCCCTGAAGTTAACTGGTGGACAAATCCTCTGGTGGCCTGAAGGGACATGAACTGGTGACCTCAAACTAATCTCATTGTGCCCTATAGTTAACAACCAAATGACCCTCCAGTGGTCCTGAAGGGACATGAACTAGTGACCTCTGACTAATCTCATTGAGCCTTGAAGTTAACAACCAGACAAACCCTCTAGTGGTTTTGAGGGGACATGAACCGGTGACATCTAACTAATCTCATGGGCCTTGAGGTTAACAACCAGACAAACCCTCCAGATCTCTGACTAATCTTATTGAGCCTTGAAGTTAAAAATCAGACAAACCCACCGGTGGTCGTGAGGGGAGTCGAACTGGTGATCTCTATGACCTCCAGGTCTTTCCGGTTGAGTTACCCCTCAAAGTTTCATCTAGGCACCTGATTTGGATATGAATATAACGTTTATTGAGTTTCGCTTATTGCAGATGTGGATTGCAAAGGCTGAATATGATGAGTCTGGACCGTCCATCGTCCACAGGAAATGTTTTTAATTGCGACAAACAAGAAAAACAATTACTCCTTAACTGCACCATTTGGGGTTCGGAAATTCTGCTTTCTCATCTCTTTACACAATTGTTTTTCATCCAGAGTTCGAGCTTCAGCAGGCAGGTTATCCAACAATATTTTTTCCAGTTCTTATACAATTGATTTCCATAGTTTAGCCAAGCATAAATTGCAATCAATATATGCCTCTTTTTCTTCATCTTGCAACTGCTGTAAGAGATGTTTTATGAATGAATTCCTTATAGCATTATTCTCGGTTTTGGTTTACAATTTTGGGGTAGAGGTAAGATCTGTGTACATTCTACCCCAGAGCCTACTTTCGAGCAGATACACCGAGTACGTTTGGTTTGGTTTGGTTTTGGTTTAGAATTTAACTGTATACACCTTGTTTTCTTTCTGGTAGAAAGTGGGCTACAATTGTTTGGGATTTTGTCTTTGTTAACTTGGCATGTTGGGTGTGTGGTTAGAGGTATTAAGTAGTAAGCAATGGGAATGATAATAAAATAAGTTATTCGGTTTTATATAATATAATTGGCTCATTCCGCCATAAGCCCAATTTTTCATTCCAGGTTAAACAAGAGGAGTGAAAATTCATTCATATTTTCACTCCCTGTCATTTTCATATTAGCCGAAATATATGCCTTATATATTTCCGGATTTTATGTTGTAAATTAAATGTATTTTATTGTCATTATATGTTCCATATTTAGTTTAGGGTTTCCTTCTTTTCTGTTGTACAACCTCTATTTATTCGGGTTTCGTGAATGAGAGGATTCATTCGTTCTCAAAGATTTACATGGTGTCAGAGCCAAGGCTCAATACCGATTTTTTTCATTCCTCCATAGCCACGGTTGTGCCGTTTTCTCAAAATCACCATGTCCGACAAGTCCGACGCCAACCCTTCCAAAGCAATCTACCCAGTCTACACAGTCACGGATATTCAAAACAAGGTGCGCATCCTCGATGGCAACAAGGTCACATATTCGTCGTGGGTGTGCTTGTTCAAACTTCATGCACGAGGATACAAGGTCCTTGGCCACATCGATGGCACAACCCCTCCAGCGAAAAATGATCCGGCCTACGAAGCCTGGTCAGAAATCGATGCCATTGTCCTTCAATGGATTTATGGGACACTCTCCGACGATCTCCTTGCTCGAGTCCTCGACCCAGAATCCACTGCTTTTGAAGCTTGGAATAAAGTCAAGGAAATCTTCCTCAATAACAAGGGTTCTCGCGCTGCTGCTTTAGAACACGAGTTTAACAACTTGACCCTTCGTGCCACGACCTCTCTTGAAGCCTACTGCCAGCGTCTTAAAGATCTGGCCAGCCAGCTTGAAGATGTGGAATGCCCCGTCACGGCCAACCGCCTCGTGTTACAACTTGTTCGCGGCCTGCCTTCCGAGTTTGATACTGTTGCAGCCTACATCAACCAAAGCCTACCTACATGGGACACGGCTTGTTCCATGCTTCAACTTGAGAACCAACGCCAACACGCTCGGGACGCCCACTCATCGATAGAAGTTGCAGCCACTGTAGACCATGACCCATCGTCTAACCCTCCGTCGCGACGCGACACACCTGCAAATCGCGGCCGTCAACCCCAGCAACGCCAACCTAACCGCCGACCTTCTCCATCCGGATCTCAAAACAGATCGACCAACCAGCCACCTGGCCAATCGACCAACTCGCACCCGAACAACCGCCGTGGCCCGCCCTCCGGCCAACAGCGACCTCCCTGGCCCGCCTACCCACCACCATATTGGGATGCTCCTTGGTGGACATCACCGCCCCCATGTCCGTATCCAACCCAAAGCGGTTGGGCCGCTCCTTGGGACACCCCTCCTGCTGGTCCGTCTAAGCAATCCAACCGACAACCACAAGCCAATCTCGCTGAAGTTAACCCGTTGGAACCATCTGAACTGACTCTAGATCCTAATGATAACTAGTGGTACATGGACTCGGGTGCTACCACTCATCTCACTGCGGGCGCAGGTAAACTTTCTACCCCTTGTGTGTCGTCTATTAAATATGTGTTTGTTGGTAATGGTAATCAGGTACCAGATCTTGGATCAGGACACACCATATTACCCCACCCCTCCAAACCTTTTCACCTTAAAGACGTTCTACACACACCTAATGTTGTCAAAAACCTTGTGTCCGTACGTAAATTTTGTCGTGATAATTCCGTTTCAGTTGAATTTGACCCATCTGGTTTTTTTTTAAGGAACTCAAGACTGGGAAGCACCTGACGAGGCACAATAGCTCCGGTGACCTCTACCCCTTCACCGGCCAACCCACTGCTCCTGCTTTATCTTTTTCTGTTTCTTCTAGCTCGCCAGTTTGGCATTTTAGACTAGGACATCCGGGACATTATGTAATGGATTTCCTCAGTTTTAATAAACACATTTCTTGCAATAAAGTTGATAAATCTTTTGTCTGTCAATCATGTCAAATTGCCAAACACAAACGCTTACCATTCAAAGACTCAACCTCCACCACTTTGAAACCATTTGATCTTGTTCACGCTGACTTGTGGACTTCTCCCATCCCAAGCAATACTGGTTTTAAATATTACCTCATCATAATCGATGACTTCACCCACTTCACATGGGTTTTTCTGCACAAATTCAAATCTGAAACATTTGACAAAATTAAAAACTTCCACAAATTTATTCAAACACAGTTTACCACAACCCTCAAAACCTTTCAGTGCGATAAAGGTGGTGAATTCGACAACCACCAATTCCATTCCTTTGCATCCACTATCGGTCTCCATATCTGGTTCTCATGCCCACATACTTCCCAGCAAAACGGTACCGCCGAACGCATGATTCATCGCCTAAACGAACTCATGCTATCCCTCCTCACTCATGCATCTCTACCACCCTCCTTTTGGGTTGATGCTCTCATACCGCTACCTACCTTCATAACATTTTACCTACCAAATTACTTAATAACCGCACCCCCACTTCTGCTCTTTATCTCAAACACCCTACTTATGACCACCTTCGCATATTTGGGTGTGCATGTTATCCCAACCTCAATGCCACTAAACCACACAAATTAGCCCCCCGGTCCACTGCATGTGTTTTTCTTGGTTACCCACCCCAATACCTTGGCTATAGATGCCTTGACCTCTCTACGGGCAAGATCATCCTATCCCGGCACGTCATGTTTGACGAATCCACATTCCCTTTTGCCAACCTTAACCACAAACCCACCAACCACCCATTTCATGACTCCGACCCCAACCCGCTACTTTTCCAACCCACGTCCCCACCCATACATACACCACCCACACCCACAGCCCCCTCGGCACCCACATCCACCACCGCTGCTGCCTCTCGGCCCTCCGCCACCTCACCCCAATCACCACCAGCCGGATCCACCACCGGCACTACCTCCCAGCCCATCTCTACAGCCCCTACCTACTACCCTCTCACTTACTCTCGTCGATACCAACAACCACCCCCCACCCCCCATCCCTCCACCACCAGCCTCCCTACATCCTATGACCACTCGCTTGCGAGATGGTATCAGGAAACCCAAGCAGCCTTTTAACCTACACACCACCACCACCAACCCAACCCCCACCGTCTCTCCTATTCCCAAGTCCCATAACCATGCCCTGATTGATCCAGACTAGTCCCGTGCTATGACTGACGAATACAGGGCTTTAATGGATAATAATACATGGGAACTTGTGCCACGTCCACCTGATGCTCAAGTTATACGTTGCATGTGGATTTACCGGCACAAATTTCACGTCAACGGGACCCTTGCGCGATACAAAGCAAGATTGGTAATTAATGGTAAATGTCAACAAGTTGGAGTTGATTGTGACGAAACTTTTAGTCCCGTCGTGAAACCTACCACGATCCGCACCGTTCTCAGTCTAGCCATTTCACGATCATGGCCAATCCATCAGCTAGATGTAAAGAACGCCTTTTTGCACGGGGATCTCCAAGAAACTGTTTATATGTTTCAACCACCCGGATTCGTAGACTCAACCAACCCCAAGCATGTATGTCGCTTACGCAAATCATTATATGGGCTCAAACAAGGCCCGCGGGCCTGGTATCATCGCTTTGCGACCTATATCCAAACATGCGGCTTCAAAAGCACCAACAGTGACACCTCTCTCTTCGTCTTTCAACGTGGCACCAAAATGACTTATTTACTTCTCTATGTGGACGGCATCATTTTGACCGCATCGGACACTACCACTCTTCGGTATTTCATTGATTTATTATCTCAAGAGTTTGCAATGTCTGACCTTGGCCCTATTCACCACTTCCTCGGTATTCAGGTTCACCATAAGAACGGAGGACTGTTTTTATCTCAAGAGCAATATGTGCTTGACATCCTCAATCGAGCCAAAATGCAAGATTGCAAACCGTCCACTACTCCTATTGATACCAACTCTAAACTCAGCGCAACCGCAGGCAACCCCTTGCCTGATTCTTCTCTATACCGTAGCCTAGCCGAGGCCCTCCAATACTTAACCTTCACCCGCCCCAACATTGCCTACGCAGTTCAACAGGTTTGTCTATTTATGCACGCCCCGCGCGAGCCGCACTTCAACTTTCTTAAGCGCATCCTACGATACCTTAAGGGCACCAGTAGTCACGGACTTCATATTTCATCCTCCAAGTCTACCAACCTGATCGCTTACTCAGACGCGGACTGGGGGGTGCCCCGACTCTCAGCGCTCCACATCCGGTTACTGCGTTTTTCTCGGTGACAACCTCGTCTCATGGTCGTCTAAAAGACAACCTACCATTTCCCGATCAAGCGCCGAAGCAGAGTACAAAGGAGTCGCAAATGCAACGGCTGAAACCACATGGCTTCGCAATCTTCTTCTTGAGCTTCATCTTCCATTACGCTGCCAGGCCACGATCATCTATTGCGACAACATTTCAGCTGTTTACCTCACCAAAAACCCGGTGCAACACCAACGCACAAAACATGTTGAAATTGACATCCACTTTGTCCGCGAAAAAGTGCGTCTGGGTTCTTTACGTGTGCTACATGTCCCCGCTGACTATCAATATGTCGATATTTTTACAAAGGGTTTGTCACGCCACCTTTTCACCCGCTTTCGCTCCAGCCTCACTATCCGCCCACCTACAGATTCGACTGTGGGGGAGTATTAGCCGAAATATATGCCTTATATATTTTCGGATTTTATGTTGTAAATTAAATGTATTTTATTGTCATTATATGTTCCATATTTAGTTTAGGGTTTCCTTCTTTTCTGTTGTACAACCTCTATTTATTCGGGTTTCGTGAATGAGAGGATTCATTCGTTCTCAAAGATTTACATTTCATTCCCCAGACTGAACCAAGAAGAAACCCTTAGGCTGTTTCATGGAGTACACCGATAATGATTGAGTAAATATGTTGGAACTAGGGGCGGAGCCTGCGATTTGGGTATAGGAGGAGCATCAATATATATAGTTGGAGGTTCAAATATGAAAACTAAATGTCGTGAGAAGGTAAGAAGGGAACGTTGAGGAAAGGTGAATCATTGAAAAAATCTAATTGAAAATGCATATGTGAACCTATATGAATAATCTGTAATGTCAATTCACATATGAAATTTCAAATAGCTTATTTTCCAGATTGTTGCAATAAGATTCACATATGAACCTTCTCCTCTCACCTTCTCACGATGTTTAACTTATTTATTTGAACCAACCCTAAATTAGCTATCACAATATTTGTTCTCTATAGCTTTATCTGCATAATATGTTTGTTCTTTATCTGCAAAATCTGTTGACAATGGTGCATAATTTGTTTAGCAATTTATTAAATTATGTTTGTTCTATTACTAAGAGGCCGTTTAAGTGTTTACCGGGTGTCACTTACCTTCCGGATAAGCATGGAAAGAACCTAGAAACTTACCTGGTAAGTGACATAGTAAGGACCAAGAATCTTACCCGGTAAACACTTATCGAATAAAAGATGTTTTACCAAAAATCTATTTTGATGGCCGAAGATGTTACCCGATAAGGTAAGTAAAGGTAATGCTTGTCGTTGCCGATAAACACTTACTAGGTATGCGTCTGGTAAACCACATAATCCTTAAATTGAAGTCACAAAATCCTAAAATCTTAAGAGATATTAAGGGCTTGAGGCATGAGATGTTATAGGGAGCCAAACCCATTTTAAATGTCTTAAACCATTGGTCTCCACTATTATATAAAAACGAGGTGGGATTAATGCCCGCGCGTTGCTGCGGATGGAAAGAAATATTAAGACCATAAATTTGAGCATCACCAATTATGAGAACAAAACATTTTGTGTCTGTTAGCAGCATCACTATAATTTACAAAATGCCCTATGAGGATGATGTGTGTGTATGATAGGAAGCGAAATTAAATTGGCAAATGGTACATTACATCATTAAACTTTAAAAAAAGTTACATTGTTATTAAACCTAAATTAAATTATAATAAAAATATGATTTAAACAAATTTTACATAGGTTTTGGGTTGGAGAAGACACAGTCATTGAGATGCGATGCATGTTAAGGGATCTTTATTTTATGCTTATATAATAAAAATAATTTTTATAATATAACTTTTATTTATTTAAATTAGAAAATGAAAAAGTTATAAATGATCGAAATGTCATTTACTTAACGGTCAGGAGCTAACAACTTTTAGTTTCGAGGACCAAAACGTTACGCAAATGCAAAATCGAAAGTCTATTTTGGAATCAACAAATTATGGGGACTAAATCCAAGAGGAAAATAAAACTATAGGGACCAAATCTGTAACTCTACAAACATAGAAAAAAAAATTAAAAGCTCAAGGACCAAATTTGTAAGTTACTAAAAACCTCAAGGACCAAAGCTGTAAATTACTGTTCATGAACAGTGAAATCGTTCCTGGTAAATGTTATATAGTATAATACGTATTATTATATTTTTAAAAATTCAAAAATCTAGGGGGGGGGGGGTCTTGGTGCCCTCTCCATTGGTTGGAACCATCAAAGTTATCATCAAACTCTTAGGGGGCGTTTGGTTCGCAGGATTCCGATGGAATCTGAAGGAATTGGAATGATCAATTCCGTTGACCAAATTCCTTTCAGGCGTTTGGTTCCATGGAATGGAATTGAATTCCACACATTCCGCCATTCATGGATTTGGTCATTCCATCACATTTGAGAAGGAATTCAATTCCAATACATCTCATTTTCTCAAAAAGACAAAACTATCCCCATTTACCTAGATCAATATGAACCTTCGTCGACCACCACCACCGATCGGAACCACCACCAACCATCGTTCTGAACCACCGTCGACCACCACGATCGGAACCACCACCGACCACCGTTCTGAACCACCGCCGACCACCACGATCGGAACCACCACCGACCACCGTTCTGAACCACCACCGACCACCGTTCTGAACCACCGCCGACCACCACCGATCGGAACCACCACCGACCACCGTTCTGAACCACCGCCGACCACCACCGATCGGAACCACCACCGACCACCACCAATCGGAACCACCGTTTTGAACCACCGCCGACCACCGCCGATCGGAACCACCGCTGACCACCATTCTGAACCGCCACCGACCACCGCCGACCACCACCGATCGAAACCACCGTCGGCCACCACCGATCTGAACAACCGCCAGCCACAACTGTCGACCACCACCAATCTGAACCATCGCCAACCACCACCGATTTGAACAATCTCCATCCACAACCGATCTGGACAACTGTCAACCACCACCGGCGACCACCGATCTGAATCACTGTTGACCACCAATCTAAACCATCATCGATCTGAGCCACCGACCTAAACAATGTTAATTGGATTCTGGTTTCAAAATTTTCAAAAAGGGTATTTTGGGCATTTACTAATATTTCATTCCAATTCCAAAGTTACACTATGTGAACCAAACAAACAGATTTCAATTCCTTTAACAAATTCCATTCCAATGTTTGTCAACCAAACAGGTGGTCAAACCTGATGACATTCCATTCTAATTCCTTCAAAGTCAAATTCCTTTGACAGATTCCATTCCATCCAAAAACATTATGCTAACCAAACTCCCCCTTAGGCATCTTTAATGAAGTGATTTATAAGATCTCAGTTTTTGTTATGTCATTGTCAATTCACCAAACTAAGAATCTCAAAAAGAAAAAAGAAAAAAAGCTTTGTAATTGAGGACTTACAAAAACCTTTTTTCTTCATGGGTTCCATGTACTTTTTTCACCATTATTTTTTATTATATTTTTTTAGATCAATTAAAAAAATAATAAAATAATATATCATACAAAATTCAAGGTAGAAGACAATAACTTAAAAAAATATGGGTGACCAAATTAATGGTTGGAACCATAAAAGTTATCATCAAACTCTTGGGCATCTTCAATGAAGAGATTTATAAGAATTCAATTTTTGTTATGTCATTATCAACTCATTAAATTAAGAATCTCAAAAAATAAAAATTATAATCGAAGACTTAGGCATTGTTTGACAAACTAGCTTATAAGTTAGCTTGTAGTTGATAAGCTAACTTTTCAAAACGCTACTTTGAGTAGCGTTTCAATAAGCTAGCTTATGGTCATCCAAACATGTATCAGGAGATAAACTAGTTTTTTTTTTTTGTCAAACATAGCCTTACAAAAACCTTTTTTTATGGGTCTCATGTACTTTTTTCACCATTAGTTTTTATTATATTTTTTAGATCAATTAGAAAACTAATAAAATAACATGCACACAAACTTCAAGGTAGAAAACAAGAATCTTGTACAATTAATCAAAAAAAATGGGTGACTCAACTTTCCACAATGATAAAGATTAAAAGCATCTCCGTGTAAGTGAAAACTATAGCTTCTTACAATATCAATATTGGCAAGAGTTCTTATAAGAACCTCACCCTCTTTAATTTTCTGTACAAGATAGAGGTGTAAATGAGACTAGGCAACTCGCGAGCTACTCGAAATCGATTGGGTCAAAACTTGGTCAACACTCGACTTGAATAGGCTCGATTCGATATATTAACGAGACGAGTCGAGCGACCTGATACTCAACTCGAATAAGCTCATAAGATACTCGATAAGCAAAATATTAATAATAATAGTTAGTAATATTATTTTAATTTAATTGATAATAATAATAATAATAATAATAATAAACTCAAGTGTTTTTTTTTTGTGAAATGGTGTAAAAGACATGGGTGATCTCTTTAGGGTGTGTTTAATCCATCCCACATTGGTAGGATATATAACCTAAGGGGAGAGATCAAATGGAAACCATTCTAATTTTGCAAACTGTGGAAACCTCGATTTCATTGGTCAAGTTAATGAAATTGGTTCATGAAATTATTTAATTTGATGAAATTGTGTCATATAATTCTTTTGTTGATGAAATTGTTTCATATATTTGTGTTTTTTTATGTAAAAATGAAATTGTTTCATGTATTTTCTCATTCTGATGAAACTTTTTCATTTTTATATAAAAAACACAAATATATGAAACAATTTCATCAAAAAAGAATTATATAAAACAATTTATCAAATTTTACAAATTCATGAAACAATTTCATTAACTTAACCAATAAAATCGACGGTTTCCATGGTTTTCAAAATTAAGGTAGTTTCCAAATGAAACTGCCTCTATAACCTAATGCTTTGAACTCCACTATATATAGACCTCCCCCCCCCCCCCCCTTGTTTTTACCACCTTCGCCTTTCCTAAATGGCTTGAACCTAAGAGCTTGAGCCTATGTGATTGTTTTAATAGGAGTATCCTATGAAAGCTGGTTCACCTTGATTTCTTTTAAGCTATTTGTTCACCTTGAGTTCTTTTATGCATTAAACGAGTTCGAGCTTGATCCGAGCTTGAGCTTGAAACGAGTTCGAGCTCGATTTTGGAAATTGGTTATCGAGTTCGAGTCGAGTTTGTATTTTCACACTCGCGAGTTTTCGAGTCGAGTTCGAGCTTGGTGATAGGGTTTCGAGTTCGAGTCGAGTATAATGATACTCGAGCTCGACTCGCATCATTTACACCCCTAGTACAAGAACCTTGGTTCTTACCTTGGAATTGGTGTGACGTGATAATTTGCTAGTTTTTTATATATTTTTTGACTTTATAATTATTAATATTGTATATATTGTTGTAGGATAAGTGTGTTATCGTCTAAATGATATGACGATAGAGATAAAGATAGAGATAAATATATCAGAGTTAGATTAGAATTGAAATATCTCATAGCTATTTACTTGTAACTCATCCCTATTTAAAGGGCTTATGATTAATGAGAATTACATATTTTCTCTCTTTATTCTATTGTTCTTCTGTTTTGGTTTTTCTTTAACATGTTATCAGCACGCAAGCTCGCAATTCGTTATTCACCGCCGCCAACAGTTTTTCTGTTCATTGCCCGACACTCTATTGGATGAGTTTGCTTCCTACTACTTTAATCCCAGTGAGATTTTGTTTGTCTTTCTTCTTTATATGTAATATGTTATATATTAAATATAGTTTATGATATGATCTACATAATGTTTTGTTATATTTTTATTATTAATATCAATGATTTGAAAAAATTAATATTAAATCGACAACATTTATTTGGAAAAATTAAAATCAAATTAACAAGATTTATGTAATATTTATTGAAATATATAATCAAATAAATAAAAGTGGATAATGATATAAAGAAAAGAAAGTATACTATAAAAAAAATGATTATTTATTGGAATTTATTGTGATTTCAACGTTTTTATTTAAATTAAGTTATTATATTGTTGTGATTTTATTTTTTTCCGTAAAAAGAAAAAATACATAAAAATAATTAATTTGTTTTTCGGTGGATCACAAGAGTTTTTTTTCCCAGTGATCAAACTTATAATAAAATGATTTTTAAAGATTTTTGTCGTTGATTTATATTGTTACCAATTAGTTATTAATTATTTTAGGTTTTTTTTTTTTAACTAGACCAACTAAATTTAAGATCTATTTATTTATTTATATCGAGTATGGTTAAATAGATTTGTTAGACCTATTTTTTAGGCGAATTCAAATAACTAATTAGACTAGTAGTTAATTTAATTTTGGCTTCAACTCATTTAACTTTAATTGGGTTAATATAATTTTTATTGTTTTAGACATATCATTCTTTATTTGGGCATCCTTACCTAGTTACAATATTGACATGTTTATTGGTAAATTTTAATTATGTTAATACTATTTATTTATTTGGATAACTAATTTGATTTAGACCATTTAAATTTACTAATATATTGTTGTGAGATATGATAATCAACTATTATTTAAATGAGCAGTAAATTTATTTAACTTAATTATTTTACCGTTTTATTTAATTATTTAGATCAATTATCGTTTAATTATGGATATGATAATATTTATCGTTTTCAACTATTATTATTATTATTATTTATTAATGTTTATCCAATTATAATGTTCATCTTAATATTCATATATTTAGATGCTTATCCAATTAGTTTACAATATCAATTATTTATTATTTATTTATGTTAATATTTAAATGTTCATTTTAATTTTAATTTCATAACCTTATAATTATTTTTTGGAAGTTACACTTCCAACCCCCATAACTTTTGTTATTTTGCCAAAAAGCTCCAAAATAACATGAATGTTAAAATATTATTCAAATGCTTATTTTAATTGTGAGTTCCTACTCATAATTTTCAACTTTATAATTAATTCTTAGAAGTTACACTTCCAACCCCATATATTTTCGTTTTCCAACCAAAAATAGTATTAAGATGTTAAAGTTTGAATTTGACGTTATGTCAAAACCAATAATTATTTGTCTAATGGCAAAATCTCTATTAAAATACTATTAAAGTATTAAAATATTGAAATTGGCTTCATATGTCAAACTCATATTCATTTTGGCCTCATGCCAAAAGTTTTATGATTAACAATGTTATCTTCAAATTAAATAAATCACAATATATCGACTGGATTTTGTCAAACGGGTGTAAAGAGCCCTAAGGTTTGTAGGGACTTAAGAAATCCAATAGATTGAGTGATTTCTTTTTCGCAAATTGAAATATGCCCAATCCTCCTCCACCACTAGACCTGAAACCGAAGGTAACCAATCCTCCTCCCACACCGGCTCTGAACCTGAAGGTGACCAATCCTCCTCCCACACTGGATCTGAACCCGAAGAAAACCAATCCTCATATCATCCCTGAAGTTTTTCAAAGATTCAAGAGGAAGAGAAGATCAAGACCTGAAGATTTCAAGATAATAAATTCTTTATACAACTTTAGGGGGAGATTATTAGGACTAAAAGTCCTAGTGCGTTAAAAGTTATATAAAGCATTTATAGAGTTTTATGTATTTGTTTTAAAGCGTTAAAAAGCCTTCATTTGTTTATTGGGCTTGTTTGGTTTATTGGGCCTTGGGCTTTGGGATTTAGAGGCCTTGGTATTTAATGGGTGTTTAGAGTGTGATTAGGGTTAGAGGTTGAATGGTCATACAATAGCTTTACACACACACAATAAGAAATCCTTTGTATTGCTTAAACATTTATTGATCAATCCAATCATATGACCAGGTTTTGTGGTTCAATCTTTATTCTTTACTGATTATTATTGATTATTGCACTGTACTGGAATCCACATCCCCACTCGATGATGCATAGGGATAGAAAAAACCCATATCTATAGTACCTTAAGGTAACGAAAAATGTCTTTAATGCGATTCTAGTGGCGGCGTATTGGCACGTTGATGTGTCGAGCAAGAATAGTTCACAACAAATGAGATGTCCAGTCTAGTACATTGGGCCAAGTACAATAATGTGCCTATAGCACCAAGATATAAACACTTAGGGCACAACATCTCTTCATCAGATTCTTTTGGACGAAATGGCTCCTTCTTAATGTCTAGAGAACGGAAAATCATATGAGTAGATGACGACTTTACATCATGATGACGAAAGCGTCTCAACACCTTTTGGGTGTAGTTTTTCTTGATAGATAAAAATCTCATCTCTACGGTGCTCGATCTGTAAGCTGAGGCAATACCATGTCTTCCCAAGATCCTTCATCTCGAATTCCTTCTTCAGGATTTCTACAGTTTCCAAACAACTCTTTTCGAGGTTCCTATGAGATTCATATCATCTACATAAAACTGCAATAATCGTGTATTCTGAAGTGGATTTATTTATAAACACGCATAGGCATAGTTTATTATTCAAATATCCTAGGTCGATCAAGTATTCACTTAGATGGTTATATCACATTCGTTTGAATTGTTTCAATCCATATAGTGATCATCTCAGTCGAATCAAGAACGTGTTTTGTGGTTGGGAACTACTTGATTCAGGAAAATTAAGTCCATCAAAGACTCGCATGTATATCTATGTGTCTAAATCCTCGTAAAGATAGATTATAACCACATATATGGGATGCATATTCAGTTGAAACTACTAAACTGCTGAAGTAGTGGAACATTCATTTCGTTTAGCATTCATTTCGTGAGTCGACTTCACGATCATCCTTGTCATAAATGACATCCAACAGGCCTTGGGCATCCAAATGGTTCTGGATATCTTGAGTCTAATTCAAATAGTTCTTGTCGGTGGCATCAAAGATCGGTAATTCAAGTTTCATCAACATTTTTCTACAACGGGAGAAAAATACTGGATTAGTTATCATATAAAATGACATGTTTATTTCTTTTTATGGTTTTGTATTAGCATATGCTATGTTTGAAACAATTGGTTAGATAAACACTGGTTTAACTAGCACTAACATTGTTTTGAAAAGACAGGTTCGAGAAACACAAGTTTTGCTCTAAGAGTGAACGAGTTCTCCTTCATCGATCGATAGGTTGATTGTGAGAAACCGATTCGGCGAATGCACATTAGTATATAAACACAATCGGGGAAATTATTTACTCAACCTCATTCGATAGCTCTTCTCGAACACGTCCAGGAAATACGGTGTAGGGTGGTAAAGGCATTTTAAAAACCGACCTCATTAGGATAGACATTATCAACCTATATCTTTCCTAGACATTGTATCTAAATAGGTGAGCTCATTTGGAGTTGATTCATAATTTTTCCAACTTAAATGTGAATATATATGAGTCCACAAATTTTCAACTCGAAAACAATATATGAAAATGTTCAAGCTTGAAAAATATGCTCTAGTAACAACTAAAGTTTACTAGTTCTTTTTATGTGACAAAATTGTAACACCAGGATTTTTTTAAGTAAGTATAACTTCAAGTTTTTATTAAGTATTTTAACCTTAGAATAGCCTTGATGAAGTATTTTGAGTTTTGGTTCGGTTGGGTGTCGCATTAAATTGGCGAAAAATCAAAAAGTGGTCGGAAAGTGTACTGCTCGTGGCCGGGAGCAACATAGTTGCGCAGGAGCGAGCCCTTCACAATATTTGGGCATTAAATGGTCTTGGGCCTGGAACCTTAAAACCGATATTTTTGTCTTTTTCTTCATTGCTTTCTTCACAAACTCACTTCTCCCTATCCCCCCCCCCCTCCTCATTTTTGGTCCTTGATCATTTCCTCCTCCAAATCGACTTCTTCAAGAGAATTTGAGAGGTTGACAACTAGATATTCAAGTCTTGGGGGTTGAAATAAAGATCTTCATCTTCTTCTTCATCCTTCCACCATTGTTGACCATATTTTAGGGTTTTCTTAAAAACCCATTTGTGAGTTTATTCTAACCTTTTTAAACTTTTATACTTGTCAAAATACTTCATTTTAGTCTCTTAGAACATCCCTCTTGGTGTATTTTATACATCTATGGATTTTGACCAATTTTGGGCATTTTGGGAGATTTGGGGTTTTTTACCCTTTTTATTAGTAAATGTTGGATCTTCTAGAATGTGCTATAAAAGGGTATTCTAGGTACAAAAATGTTATTTTGGGATTTGAATCTAATGATTCAAGTATATTTGATTGTGTTCATCTTTGAGAGAGTTTTATGTAAAATGGTCACATTTTGGAAGGAAAAGTTGTTAGTACTTGGGATATGTAATGTTTTGAGGATCTTGGTAGATTTGGAGTTTACATTAATATTTGGTATCTTATAGCTTGGTTGGTGGTTTTGAAGAGTTCTCTTAGAAAGATCTTGCTTGAAGATCTCAAATCCTCACTTTTGGGAAGCTAGGGCTTGAGTTTGGAATATTGGTTTAACTTAACCTAGCAAGGTGAGTGGAAGTTGCTTTGTGAAAACTACGTACATGCCAAAAACGTCCATTTTATGTATTGAAATGTTTTCCTCGATATTTAGCAAATGTGTGGATTATTTGACGATACTTACATCCTGGGTACATTTGATTTTATAAAACTAGGGAAATGCCCATATTTTGGGTCTTTGGACATTTTGATAAATAAATCTTAAGAATGTGTATTTTTGATGATTTATTTTATAAATGAATATTATTTGACGGTAATGCATTTTTAGTGTATTTGATTTAATAAATCGTTTATAAAATGCACATTTTGTATTACAAGATATTTTGGGAGTATAACCGTATGGTTTTTATTTAAGGACAATTTATCTCGATTGGCAAGGTTTGGCCTAATCCTTTATTTGATGTATTATTGAAATTGTTTACATTAGTCGCTCTTTCCAAATTTGAGGGTGTTTCAAAACTGAGTATCCTTTTAACACTATCAATAAATATAACACTTAAAGTGTTAACTTTGCCATTTTTATATAATGTAATTCACATTAGTTACTTAATTTATTGACTATAAAGATAGACATGATAAGAGTTTAAAACAATTTATGTCACATAAAGAATTAATTTTTAGGCAAATGGTTTTATTTTTAAAAGATTTCTAAAAGTTTTAGAGTTCGTAACAATTAAATTTATGCTAGTTTGCATGTTAATAAGAATGTATCAAACAAAATATGATGACAACTCTTACATATATACTATGTAGAGTATTTTTTTTTACGATACAAGCTATAACTCGTTTTATGTGATAGACATGCGAAATATGAATATTTCTGGTTATATACTTGATTAACCATGCAATTTCAACGTGTTTTTTGGTAATAGTAATTTTGTATCTTTCGTCGGGTTGCACGAAAACAATGATCTAAACGAGAAAACGACTAATATATCTCCCGTCATCGAGAGAAAGTGTCGATAACATGTTGTGGGCGAAATTAGTTGACTATAGAGATAAAGTAAGAGAGCTCATATATTGAGATATGATTATGTTTACAATAATGAGGCTTCAACCCCTTTATATTATGCAAAGATTGAGTGAAGACATAAATGAATATTGGCAGTTACATGGGGCTATTAACTGATACATAAAGTCTATCATTATGGTGTTAAATCTGACACTCAATACCATTATGTTATGAGTTACAACAAAAAAAATAATAAACAAAAAATTGCTTGTGGGACTCATTAAATAAGGAGCTGGTAAAAATATAACTAGTTTTACAATATTCAATATCTGATTCAGTTTAAAGGCATTGATGCGACTCTTTTTAATGTATAATTGTAAGAAAAAAAATACATATTCTTAATGTGTTCTAGTTAATACATTGTTAATTAACTATAGGATAAAAGTATAAAACGAAAAATGAAAAAAAAAAAGTAAAAGAGAACAAATGAAAGTTTACAAGGATATAAAATGTAACATTTATAAACTAAATTGCAGAACTCGCAAAAAAGGTAAACCTCGCAAAGGCCATTTTGCGGGTTGCATGGTTATTTTGGTAATCTTCGAATTTTAAGGCTAAAACATGATATGTAGGGTCATTAAGGGGTTAGATTAGTGAGTAACCCAAAAAAAAGGTATGCAATATATATATATATATATAGGGTGCGTTTCTTTTGCAAACCAAACAATTTGTACAAATTATGCAAACCACTATTTTAGGAAACAATAGATATATTTATGAATAATGATTATGATTCATTAATAATGATTGTGATATATATGGAAAATGTTAAGTTTATTCATTATAATCATGATTTTAAATTAGGAAATGTTAAGTTTATTCATTATAATCATGATTTTAAATTAGGAAACATAATAAAATCATATATTCATTAGACTTGATGAACGGCTAAGATTGGTTCACAAAGTTTGTACAATCTGACTGGTTTGCAAAAGATAAGTCCCCTATATATATATATATATATATATATATATATATATATATATATATATATATATATTTTTTTTTTTTTTAAACCTAAATATTACCCCCACCGAACCGTCCCAAGATCATCTTAGGAGTGAAAATCGCATTCTCCCTAACTGTTTGTCCCACGTTTATTTAGGTTTAAAATCATATGTTTGAAAGAGGGTAATATTGTAATCTTATATTTTGGTGGAACTAAAAAACTTAAGTTTTGTCCCATGAAATCTGATTTTTGTCCCATGGCATACCAAACATGGGACTATTTTTTTGTCTCGTCCTGTCCCATCCAATCTGTGTACCAAACGCACCTTAACGGAAGATCTCTCATTTGATTACCCACCCCATACCTCTCCAACACATCAGTAGGGATATATTTATGGTAGCTATAACTTTGTCAAATTTTTTGCTTCTCTCATGTCTTTCCAACACTTTTTCGCAAGTTGAGGTCTTCATTAAAACAACTTCTCTACCTATCGGGGTATATTAAATAATATACTTACTAGTTAATTACTACAATTGGTTTATCCTTTCTTAAAATTCAATTGTTTTATCCGTTAGTGATTATTATGATATTAGTGACGTTAGTTGTCATTTATAAGTCAATATTTTTTTAAGATATATTTTAGATATTTGATTATTAGTAAAAGATTTTTATTAGTTAAAACCTTTTTATTAAACTCCTGCAAATGTATAGAAAGCATATGAAAGGACTATAATATTTCAATAAATTATAAATATGAACGATTAAAGTTGTTGAATTAATGCATTTCTGTAACACTCGTAATTTTCGAGGACGAGATCATTTCCATGTCGGGGAGGATCGTAACGCCCAAAAATTTCGGTAAGAAATTTGTCAATTTTACACTTTATTTTCCCCCCATAAATCCTAATTTGAGTATGTTACTTCATATTTGAGAGATCGTACACATCGGGTTTTGTATCGGGTAGAAAAGTCGAATTTTCGGAGCTTTGAAGTGGTGGGGCGACAGTGCCATGCACATTGACATGGTCACTGTCGCCGATGTCTAGGTTGAGGCAAGGGAATGGGTTACGGTACATATGGTGCGACAGTGCCAAGTGATAGTGCACGGGTCACTGTCGCATGGTCACTATCGTTTAACTGGTACCGCGGGCCTTTTGGAGCGGGCGACTATGCCCTTGGCATAGTCGCATGTCAAGGTCACCGGCAGGGGCTGAGCGTTTTAAAACCCTTCCTTCTCCCTTTTTCATTTACCACTTCAACCTACCTCTTCTAAAATCTCTCTCTACCTCCCTCCTCATTTAAGATGCGGTTTTAGGGTTTCTAAAGGAGGCATTTACTCTCATTTATTCCTCATTTGGTGTCCTCAATCAAGCTTGGAAGCTAGGGTTGTCATCTCTTCATCTACCATTGTCACCTTCCTTAAGTGAAAGTTCTAGGGTTTTCATCAAAACCCTATTTTGTGAGTCTTCTACCCTATTAAATGATATGCACACATGAAAACCTTTATTTATAATGCTTGAAATCTCTTTACTCTATTTCATTCATCTATGGAAGTATTTGGTCTCCTAGGTCAAAACTAGGGTTTTACCATACTTGGGATAATTGAAATTGTGATGGTATAATGTGGATGAGTAGTTGCAAATAATGTCTTCTTCAAGTACACGAGGTCTTGGAACCCAAATGTTTGGTGTGGTAAAGATGTGGTCTAAGAACATTTCAATGTGTTAAAATGCCTTTGGTCCATGGATATTGGTAACATTACTTGTATGTGGAAGTCTAAAATATGTTATAAAATGTGGGTGAGTATAAACTGATATGAAATGTGATGTAAGGTTTTATGGTTGAATTTACCTTGTAATGGTAAAGTGTTTTATGTGACTCACATGATGGGGTTGTTGATAACTGCAAGTTGATAAAATGAGGAAATCATGAAACATAAAAAATGGTGAGGTTTTAAGGTAAAGACTTAGATAAGGTTGAACTTGGATTTTTTGGGGTAAAGACTTGGATAGAGTTGATGCTGGTAAACCTCCATTCTTGATATGCGTGCGTATGTGTTGTGTCCTACTTATGTGTTTCGTCACAACCTATGGTGATGCGGGTCTCCCCCGTTGAGCATGGAAGAAACATAAATGTTGGAAACTTGGATGGATATTTTCATTGATGTTGATTATTTGATATATTAAATTTGTGTCACTTTCTTTATTCTTACATGTATCGGTTGATCTCACTAGGCTCCAAGCCTGACACTTTTTCTGAATTGATGTGTATATCAGGTTCTCTTAGCAGTGGGGCGGCTCGGTCTTGAGAGGAGAGTTGAGTCATCTAGGAGGCAAACCTTTTGGGAATAGTTCTTTTGGAAGATTTGGCGTGCACACAGTTATAGAAGTTTTTGGGAAACATAATGACACCCGGGCGTAATCTAAATTTTATGATAGTTTAGATTATTAGGTTGTCAATTATCTTTCCATCTTTTAAAGTTGTAATCGCTTATACACTTTTCCCTTTTTTGGGTGATCTCAGTTTACGGATATTATTTCTACTTTATATTTTCCAGGTTTATAATTCCCTTCGATTTTTAAACGACTTATTGCCAAAGTTTTGAAGGTTTAAATTTATTCAAAATTTTAGGGTGTTACAAGCTGGTATTAGAGCACTAGTTTAAACGAACTAGGTATGAATGTAAGATGCCTAGACTTAAGTTGAGGATATTGAGTTATGATTGGTGAGATTGGGTAGAACTCTTATGATAGGAGGGTCTTAAAGTCCACGGAAATTATGTTAATTGAGAGTTGTGGTAATGGTAACGAGAATTCTTACATATCATGTGTTCATAATTTCAGTTAGCTAACGTTATTATGAAGATGTTTTACGTGAGTATGATTGATCTACTATTTTATGACAATTGATGAATATAGTAGTACGTCTCCTTGTAGTTGATCCTTTTGTCTATTTTTCATTCTATCTCTTGCATGTGTGGCATCCATTACTCCATCATGGTTAATACACGGAGCAGACCGGCGAATGAAGTGGAAGGCCAGGAAGCAAGCGTCTCTAACCCAAATCAAGCGGATAGAGCGGTGAATGTTATCCCTTCCAACTTACCGCCATTGGTAGGGGGAAGGGTAGAACACATACCAAGGGTAACTTTGGCCTCTTCGAATCCGGTTCTCTAAGAAGTGAACCCCCCAAGCTAACATGATGGCCAGCGTCATGTTGATGGTGACCTCAGCCATGGAGAAGCAACAAGAGGCGTTCCTGAAAATGTTGGAGGACAGGGATGCCAGTCTCAGGAGGCATGAGACGGTTGCTGAAAATGTGGTGGCTGGTTCGGGTGGTACGGGGAACGTGATCAGAACCGAGGAGCACGTAGTTGTTGATGCTCTGAGGGGTGGAAAGACTTGCTCCTACAAGACCTTTCTCTGCAGTAAGCCACCCGAGTTCTCGGGGTTTGATGATCCAGTGGTCTGTATGGACTGGATTCAAGAAATTGAACAAGCTTTTGGTTCCAGTGAATCTGGGGAGGATCAGAAGGTACGATTTGCCTCTCAGATGTTCAGGGGCCCAACATTCTGATGGTAGAACGTCACCAAGTCCACCCTCGATGCCACCATCCTTGCCCAACTGACTTGGGATGCATTCAAGAGATCTGGAAGAGTACTACAATGAGAGAGAAGTTGATCGCATCGTGGACGAGTTTCGTGCACTCAAGAAGGGTGGGTAATCTGTCGGTGAAGGACTATACCCGGAAGTTTTTCGAAAATCATGATCTTGTGGGGCACGTGGCCCCAACTGAGAAAGAGAAGGTGAAAGCCTACCTCAAAGGATTGCCAACCGATATGATGGCAATGGTTCGCAGTGCAAAACCCTCCACTCTCCGTGAGGCAATCGAGGAGGCACAAGTTATGGAAGACGTTTATGCCCAAGGCCGGGAGGAGAGGGCCGAGGCAACTGAGAAAATAAAATGGGAAGGCAACTCCTTGCCCTCTAAGAAGCCTCGAACCTTCAACAATAATCGGGGGACAGAGCCTAGACGGGAAGCTAGGTGGTGCCCCAAATGTAAAAGCAAACACTTCGACCTATGTAACTCTTACGCGTTGAGTTGCTTCGAATATGGGAAAGTTGGGCATATCCGTGATAATTTCCCGATTCGAGGGGCCACGTGCTATGAATGCAAGGAATCGGGCCACATCTGAAGTGAATGCCCGAAGTTGAAGGCGGGAGGACCGCAAAGGAAGAAAGAGAACCCTCCGAGGTGCCGGGGAGGGCATTACAGATGACCGCTAACGAGGCGAAGGCTTCAACGGATGTTATTTCGGGTATGTTTCTTATTAACTCAGTACCCGCCCTTGTATTGTTTGACTCTGGTGCCAGTTTTTCGTTCGTGTCAAATTCATTTTGCCAAGACCTGTCGGTGACCCCTAGCACTTTAGATGATGCCTTATTTATGGAGATAGCTGTAACACCCTCAAATCTGGAAATATAAACTAATTTAAAATTTTCTAAATACATCGATAAGTAATTCATCTACAATCACAATTTAATATTTAACTTCAACACACACATTTCGTTCTATGTAAATAGTCTATAATAAGGATGGGTGCTAATAAAACCCAATAACATTCACTATCTCCAACTGCGGAAGACTTCACCAAACTACTTACTCTCGTGTAAATCTAATGCTCATCTCCTCGTAGCACTGCTAGAACCAAACCCTAACTGGAACCTGATGCACATGCCGACAAATAAAAGGTTAGGCTTAACGCCTAGTGAGCTCAAGAGTTTTCCATAGATATATATAAAGCAATAACTTTATGAATGTTATTTAAAATCATGATTTCCAAAATGCAATACATTTAAATTTGAAGGCAACCAAAATGAAATAAATTAAATCTTAAAAAAATCTCTTTTTCACCATTCACCCTTTTCGTGATTAAAATCATAAAACAAAACATTCCTCCGAATATAAATCTAAACCCCAAAACTCGTGTAATACAAAACTAACACTTTACTAATCAAATACTAAAAACGTAGATAACTCTATCATCCAAAATACTCCAAAGACATGGATAAAGTTCAGTATATGAAACCCAAAAACATGGATAGTAATCCATACTCAAAACGTCACCGAAAACATGGATTATAAAACTCCATTACCAAAACAACACCTTACGATGACGGGGGAGACCCGATTACATGATATGTGACGGAACACAAAAGTAGGTCACAAAACTCTGTAGGAAACCAAAACATATGGATTATACCCATAAAACATACCGAGCTCAACTCCTCTAAGTCTATCGCTCGAAAACATCAAGTCAACCCCTTTAGGTCTATTCTTGAGAGTTCCAAAATAGGGGAACCCAGTTCCAAAACGGGAACTTATGCACAAGGGAATTACACCTTACTGCCCATGGGACGCTGCCCGACCATATAGGTCCACACCTTACTTACCATGGTGACCCGATGCCTATTCCGTGCCAAAGTGGTGAACTCGTCCAAAACGGGACAAAAGAACACCGTACCTATGGATCCATTGCATTAACTAAACAGTACATGACTCAAAAGGAATGAACTAACGCATTCAAAACATGTAACTCTCAAATATGATGCAGTAGATGCAAATCATAACCAAACGCTCTACATTGAGCTATTAAAATCGGACAAGTGTCCCCAAGGCCCAACAAAATCCAAACCGAGCCATAAACTCAACAAACCCAAAAACCCAACGTTGAAAATCATAAAGTGAAATCAAACGTAAACGACCCACATTATGTAAACCCATACTCCAAAATATATATAAACAACTCCAACGTAGTTTAGATTGGGACAAATCGTTTTCCAAGTGGGTTATATCATTTATTCTTTCAAAAACATCCCATAACACAAAATCAACACTTATCTAAAACAAACCATAAAATGCATTTATGCTTAAACTCTATTTCATGAAGTAAACCATTAAAATACCAATGTGTATGTTTTCTTTGCCAAAATGCTCAAAACCCCAAATGTGGGTGTTTTAAAAAGTTTATAAAACCAAACACTTCAACTAATCAAGATTTATCAAATAACCCAACAGTTAATAACTTCATGTAAAACATGTAAACACTTTAAAATAAGCATTTTGGCATGTACAGCGTTTTCACAAATCAACTTGAACTCACCTTGCTAGATTTAGGCTAAATCTAGATTTTACCCCAACTTGAGCTCCTTTGAAGAAACTTGGATCTTCGAGCCAAAAACTTCCACATACCTAAATCCATAAATTTCCAACCATAATATTCATATTCAACCATATAGAATCGTTCCCCAAACATGCTGTATCAAAATCTCCATTTTGGCCAAAAACCCTAATTTGACATAACTTTTCTCAAAATCATCCAAACCAAAATTTGAGAAACATAAACACTAGAAATCATCAATAGATAATTTATGACTCATAATAAAGTTTACAAACTAGGAGGATCAACTCACCACTTAGGTTTTGGTGAAAACCTAGAAAACCCCAAATTTCTTGAAGATGGAGGTGATGATGATGAACTCATGATCTTTGCTTCCAATCCACCACCATATACTCTTTGATCTTCCCAAAAATAACAGTATATCCTTAAAAAGTTCTCAAATACGAAACCATAGCAATTTGAATCACCAAAAACGGAGTAGAAATGAGAAAGTTATGAAGAAATGAAGATGAAAGGCTGAAAACCCGATTTTTAAGCTCTGTCACCGTTGTGCTACATTGCCATGAGACTTTGCCATGGCATTGTCGCATGGCATAGTCGCAAAAGTGATCCAGAACACCCTTTATTGCATGCTACTTTGCCAGTGCGACTATGACCATGTCATAGTCGTTGGTCATTGTAGTCGGGCCCGTACCAAACCCCGAAACTCGACTTTCTCTATGCCAACACCCCCAAAACTCTTAGGGACTTTAAATAATGTTTTCCCAACCTAAATCCCACCATTTACAAGTTTCAAAAACGTCTGGGTGACCTTTACTTACCGAAAATTGAGGGTGTTACAATAGCTAATGGTTGTCACGTAGTGGTCTTTGAATTGCTAAAGGATTGTACTATGGAAATCGGAGAGAGGAAATTCTCAATCAATCTCATGTTGATGACCATTGGAGGATTCAACGTAGTGATCAAAATGGATTGGTTGGCAAAGAATCAGGCAGAAATTTCTTGTGCGAAGAAGCTAATTTGGATTCCGACGATAGATGGGGATGATGTAATCGTCTATGGCGAAAGGAGGAAAGGCGATGTACCCATCATCACCATGGCTAAGGTACGTAGGTTTTTGGGGAAGGGGTGTTCTTCTTTCCTAGCCTACGTGTTAGACGTCAAGCTCGAAAAGAAGAAACTCGAGGACGTGAAGGTGGTTCAAGAATTTCCTGACATCTTCCCGGATGACTTACCCGGCTTGCCGTCGGAGCAACAAGTTGAATTCCAAATTGATCTAGTTACGGGATCAACTCCAATCGCTAGAGCTCCCTACCGAGTGGCCCCATCCGAGATGAAGGAAATGTTGTCTCAACTCCAAGATCTCCTTGAGAAAGGATTTATAAGACCGATTTCCTCGCCGTGGGGAGCTCCAGTCTTATTCGTCAAGAAGAAGGATGGCACGATGAGGATGTGCATCGACTATCGGGAGTTGAACAAGGTGACAGTGAAAAATAAATACCCGCTTCCGAGGATCGACGATCTGTTTGATCAATTGCAATGGGCGGGTTGCTTTTCAAAGATAGATCTTCGATCCGGATATCACCAAGTGAGGGTGAGGAACGAGGACATTCAAAAGACGACGTTTAATACCCATTATGGGCACTACTAATTTTTAATTATGCCTTTCAAGTTGACCAACGTGCCAACCATATTCATGGACCTGATGACCCTAGTGTGCCGTCCATTTTTTGACAAGTCGGTGATAGTATTCATTAACGATATTCTTGTCTATTCAAAAGACGAGGTCGAGCATGATCGACACCTTCGCGAGGCCCTAGAAGTTTTGAGGAAAGAGCAACTCTATGCTAAGTTCTCGAAATGTGACTTCTGGTTGAAGGAGGTCCAATTCTTGGGACACGTTGTCACCCGAGAAGGAGTGAAGGTAGACCCCTAAAAAATTGAGGCTATGTTGAATTGTGAACCGCCAAAGAGTACGTCCGAGATTCGAAGTTTCTTGGGTTTAGCGGACTATTATCGACGATTTATCCAAGACTTCTCAAAGATCGCTTCTTCTTTGACCGCTCTTACCAAGAAGAACGTGAAGTTCATTTGGACAGATACCCAAAAGAAAGCTTTCCGAACTCTTCAGAAAAAGTTATGCGAGGCATCGATCCTATCCTTACCCGAATGAACCGAGGACTTTGTGGTCTTTAGCGATGGCTCGAAAATGGGCTTGGGTTGTGTCTTGATGCAACGGGGAAAAGTGATCGCCTACGCATCGAGGCAACTTAAATTCACGAAAAGAACTACCCTACCCACGACTTAGAGTTGGCAGCGGTGGTGTTCGCATTGAAGCTTTGGCGACACTACTTATATGGCATTAAGTGCACACTCTATACCGATCATAAGAGCCTAAAGCACATCTTCGACCAGGAAGAACTGAACATGAGGCAAAGGAGATGGCTGGAACTCCTAAAAGCCTATGACTGTGAATTACTCTATCACCCCAGCAAGGCAAATGTGGTGGCGGATTCCTTGAGTATAAAGGAGTACAGTGGTAGCCTCTGATCCTCTCTCTTTGTAACGACCCCCGTCCCGAGATACATAGGACAGTTTCCGTTACACACACACAGACACACACACACACACACATATATATATATATATATTCACATAAACCTAAAAGAACCTCATTTGCAGAAAGAGGTTGGAAAAGTACAGAACATGCTAAGTATTATCTACATTACACTATACAAAGTCCAAAAACTTAGCATAACTACAAATTTATAACCAAAAGATATAGCGTCACTAGGAATGATTATCCCAAAAAGTCACTTGTGTCGCTCACGACACCTTTCCCCAATCCTGATTCTACATCAAGTACCTGCCGTGCAAAGAAAACACACGACTGAGCGACATGCTCAGTGGACGGATTATATAAACAAAATAACAGTAATCCAAAGAACAAATCAATAAAATTAAGGACAATGAAAATAAATCAACCATTGAAACAACTTGGTTGAAATATATATATATATTCCATGAATTAATAAACCGTAATCATGATGATCCGAAAATAATTCGAAAAACAACTACAAATCCACAACAACGGAAGTCAACATCAAAGTCTCAAATCATATAAGTTCTTAATTCCGTGCAATAAGGACACGTTGTCCGATGGTCGGCCAAACCAACCGGACAGTTGGAATTTAGGGGTACAGGCACACACCGCCTAAGTCCCACCGTGGATTTAACCACGGCCTCAAGTTTTGGAACTACATCTAGAATCGATCCATACGCCCTCGGGTAGCCTGTTCCGTAAAGGTCGGGTACAAAGTACCATTAGTTGAAGACGCCATAGTCTTTGTAGCCACTATGGTATCATCCCAGACAAAGGTGCCCCAAAGTCCGGTGTTCAGAAAAACAAAGTCCAAACCACGAAATTCAATTTCAGTAAATCAAATGCATAACCCAAAAAGAGTTTCTAGTTTCTCAACATATTTTGATTTCGGAAATTCACATAAAAGTTCATGTAATGAGAAATTGGATTAAGACATATAAACTCATATCCGATAGAAGTTTGTTATCCGGAAAAATCCATAAAAGGAATCACAAACGAATCCAAAAGCATGTTATATAATCAAAATACAACAACTAAAAGCAAAATTGATCAAGAGTTGAAAACAATTCCGGATAACCAATTCACATACCCACTTTTGTGGATATTTGGATTCATATTGAATCTTGTGGATGAAATGACCACATCAAATGGTCATGCCCGTGTCAAAGAAGATTGAATCCGTACCTTGATTGAATTGAGATGTTACACCTGATCAACCGATACTCACAACAAAGCTTAACCCGATCGACTGCCTATTTAAATCATAAATTACTATTACTCGCATAACATTAAATTTAAAGCTTATTATCCGAAACTTAATCACAAAATTATATTCTCTTAGACATTAAACTGATCACTTGGTGTGCGGTTAAACATCTAGATATAAATATCACCATTTTGATTCTAAACTTTACCCGTTTGTAATTTTGACAAAAACAAACATTCCTATACATATATTTGATTATAACTTTGTAATATCAAAGTATAATCTACCAACCAACTTCAACTACCCTAACTTACCAACTTAAATAACTAAAGAAGAAATTTATACCTTTAGGAAGGTCTCGAAGAGTGGATTCCGAATATATAATTATTTCTTCGATTTCTTCGACGGATTGATAAATATCATAGAGAGAAGTTTAAAAGAAAAATTAGAGAGAGAGAGAGAATGAGGCGGTGCACAGGGACGATCAAATTGTAGTTTACTCTTATTTTTGTTTTCTTATCTTATTATATATATATATATAATATAATTAATAAGTTTGGTTAAATGACGGTTTTAACCCTTCAACTATCTTTGTTTGCTATTTTTATTTACGGTTAAATTTGGGTAAGAATAATTATACGTTTTTAAACCGAGTCTTACAATTATCCCCCCCGTGAAAGAGATTTCGTCCCCGAAATCTAGTTACAGATTGAAAAGACTTACTTTATAAGAAGAGTTCGGGATATTCACGTCGCATAAAGTCTTCCGTCTCCCATGTCGCTTCACGCTCCGTATGATTCTTCCACAACACTTTGACATACGGAATTATCTTTCTACGCGTCCCTCTCTCCTCTCGATCTAAAATCTTTTCCGGTTCTTCTCGATAGGAGAGATCTTTTTCAATTTTATTGAGAGGATAGTCTATCACGTGTAGAGGATGATAGTGATATCCGCGTAATGCAGATACGTGAAAAACATCATGCACATGGGATAACTGAGGGGGCAGCGCTAACCGATATGCGACTTGACCGATCCTTTCCAAGACTTCGAATGGACTGATATACCGAGGACTCAACTTGCCTTTAATTCCGTATCGACGAGTACCACGAGTCGGTGAAACTTTAAGGAATACGTGGTCACCCGGTCGAAATTCGAGGTGTCGACGATGTTTATCAGCATAACTCTTCGGACGAGATTGTGCTTCCTTCATCTTCTGTCGGGCTACCTTGATCTTTTCAGTCGTAACTTGGATAAGCTCAGGACCTTCAATCACTTTTTCTCCGACTTCGTTCCAACAAGTTGGTGATCGACATTTTCGGCCGTACAATGCTTCATAGGAAGCCATGCCAATACTTGATTGCCAACTGTTGTTATAAGATAATTCAATAAGAAAGAGATAATTATCCCAACACCCATTCCATTCCAAAGCACAGGCTCGGAGCATGTCTTCTAATGTTTGTATGGTGCGTTCAGACTGACCGTCTGTCTGGGGATGAAAAGTGGTACTAAAATTTAATCGAGTACCCCAGGATTTTTGTAGACCTCCCCAGAATCGAGAAGTGAAACGCGGGTCTCTATCAGAAGTTATAGAAATTGGCGTGCCATGAAGTCGAATAATATCACGCTGGAAGAGATCGGTCAGTTTAGATATAGACTAAGTCTGACGAATAGGAAGAAAATGGGTTGATTTCGTCAAACGGTCGACAATCACCCAAATAGAGTCATGTTTAGAAGATGTTCTGGGCAATCCAACTACGAAATCCATTGTGATATGTTCCCATTTCCATACTGGAATTTCAAGAGGTTGAAGGAGTCCACTAGAGCGTTGATGCTCGATTTTGACTCGCTGACAAGTTAAACAACGTGAAACATGTTCTGCGATGTCTCGCTTCATACCGTTCCACCAGAAAGTTTGTTTCAGATCTCTGTACATTTTGGTAGTACCCGGATGGATAGAGAAAGGGGAGTCATTAGCTTCTTTCAAGACAACTTCTTTTAACTCGATATCGTTTGGGACACAGAGTCGATCACGAAACCATAGAGTCCCATCGTCATCAATTCGAAATTCAGAATTTGTTCCATTCTGAATGTGATCATGAATGGTCCAAATTTCACCATCATTCTGTTGGGCGGCTTTTATCCGTGATATAAGAGTCGGCTCTACTATCAAACTAGCTAGAAAACTTTGATCATTATACGGATAGATTTCCAAACCGTACCGATCAATCTCTGTAGCCAACTGTGTGGGGACTAATAAGGAAGATATTTGTCCAACAGCTTTTCGACTGAGTGCATCTGCGACTACATTTGATTTGCCCGGATGATACTGAATCCGGACGTCATAGTCCTTAAGAAGTTCAAGCCATCGCCTCTGGCGCATGTTTAGCTCCTTCTGAGTAAAGATATATTTCAGACTTTTATGGTCTGTAAATACCTCACATGTCTCGCCATACAAATAGTGGCGCCATATTTTGAGAGCAAAGATAACCGCAGCCAACTCTAAATCATGAGTCGGATAATTTACCTCGTAGGGTTTCAACTGTCGTGAGGCGTATGCGATCACTCTGCCATGTTGCATTAACACACAACCCAAACCTTGCTTCGAGGCGTCACTGTATATCTGGAAACCGTCGGTGTTTGTCGGTGAAACAAGAATCGGTGCAGTAACCAAGCGATGTTTCAGTTCTTCAAAACTGGCTTCTTGATCTGAGCCCCACTCAAACTTAACACCTTTTCGTAATAATCGAGTCATAGGCAGAGATACTTTAGAAAATCCCTCGACAAAATGTCGATAATAGCGTGCGAGACCTAGAAAACCACGGACTTCAGATATATTTGTCGGTTTTGGCCACTTTGTGATAGCTTCAATTTTAGTAGGGTCTACTATCACACCCTCAGCAGATATAACGTGACCCAAAAATGTCACATGTTCAAGCCAGAATTCGTACTTGGAGAACTTAGCATAAATTTGTTTCTGTCTGAGCGTCTCCAATGTTATACGAAGGTGTTGTTCATGATCTTCATGGGACTTAGAATAGATTAGTATATCATCGATGAAAGCAATGATAAACTCATCCAAATAGTCCTTAAAGACACGATTCATAAGATCCATGAAAACCGCTGGAGCATTCGTAAGACCGAATGGCATAACTATGAACTCATAGTGACCATAACGTGTTCTGAAAGTGGTTTTGGGGATATTACAATCACGGATTCTAAGTTGATGATATCCTGAGCGAAGGTCAATTTTTGAAAAGTATCTTGCCCCTTGTAGTTGATCGAACAAATCGTCGATCCTGGGTAATGGATACTTATTTCGGATGGTAACACGGTTTATCTCGCGGTAATCTATACAGAGCCGCATGGAACCGTCTTTCTTTTTGACAAACAAAACAGGGGCTCCCCAGGGAGAGACACTGGGACGAATAAAACCCTTGTTTAGAAGTTCTTCAATTTGAGCCTTTAACTATTTCATTTCAGTAGGGGCCATACGATAGGGAGCTTTAGAAATTGGTGTGGCCCCTGGGATTAATTTGATAGAGAACTCGACCTCTCTTACCGGTGGAATACCCGGTAAATCATCTGGAAAGACATTTGGAAATTCTTTAACAATAGGAATAGAATCAAGAGAAAGCGATACCTGATCTAGATCTTGTAGAGATGCAAGAAATCCCTCGCAACTTTGCCACATGAATTGCTCAACTTTTATGGAAGATATAACTCGGGTTCCCTCTTTCGGAGGTATACCCTGAAAAATGAGCTCGGGGTGGCTGACGTCTCCGAATATAACTTGCTTCGACTCACAATCAATAGTAGCTCTGTGTCGAGCTAACCAATCCATGCCCAGAATTAAATCAAAGTGCGATAACTTCATAGGGAGTAAAGTTACCTCTCGAATACAGTTCTCGATCATCAATGGGCAGTTTTCAAATTTTGAGACAATGCATATAGAATTACCCATTGGAGTTGAAATCTTGACAGGGAAGTCAGTTGACTGCTCATAAGGCTTAAGATGTGACTCCAGATGCTCGGAAGCAATGGAGTGTGAAGCCCCGGTATCAAACAATACATATACAGATTTATTAGTTAAACTTAGGATACCCGAAACCATACCAGTCGTGAACTTGTCATCGGATATCGCAAACACACGCCCGCTGGTAGTAGGTTGTTTTCCCTTGTCTTTTGATTTGTCAAACCGGCCCTTCTTACAGTCTCTGGCCAGGTGGCCTAGCTCATGACAAATGTAACACGCTCCTGTCATTTTTAAACATGGTCCGGGACGATGCCAGTTGTTGCACTGATTACATTTGACACGATTGCCCGTAGGAAATTGATTTTCGTTGACTACCGATTCTGAAGTTCGAGATTTGGAATTATTAGAGCCCTTTAGACTTCCACTGCTCGATTTAGAGCACATCGATTGCTGATTACTAGAACCCTTTTGCAAACTTTCAGAACCTCGTTTCTTTGACTCAAGTTGACGAGTTATACGCTCTTCACGTGCTCTGTCGATGTTTTTGGTTGCATCGGCAGCCTGCGAAGCACTGTCGAAATTTGAATTGATTAGCTTGTCTTTGTACCTTTAGTTTAATGACCACTTGAATTTATCAATTTGATGGGATACGGTACCCGCGGTAACTCCTGCAAATCGAGCCAATCTGAGAAATCGAGCTAGATAGTCGGCAACAGATTCATCGTCACGTTGTTGGATGTTAGAATACTCGCGTACATACGCTTCTTTATCAGCTGGAGTAAAATACTGATTATAGAAAAGCTCCTTGAATTGATTCCAAGAGAAGTCTCGGACACTGGGGTTTGATTGTCTACAAGAATCCCACCAGTTGTGAGCGTCATTTTCGAATTTGTATGTTGCAAGTCTAACCTTGAACTGATCAGGACAGTCAAGTGCATCAAAGATTTTCTCTATATACCTGATCCAATTTTCTGCTTCTATTGCCTCACTTGCACAAGTAAAAACATGAGGTTTCTGCTTGTTGAAACGTTCCAGCCACACATGGGCTTCTGCAGTTGGGTTATGTGATCTGGAATCTAGATTTGCATTACTAGGACCAGTTTGTAACGTTGGTTCGGGAGATTGATGAGAATCATGAGCAGCTTTGCGCATAGCCTCTACTGCCTGCACAATAAAACCAGGCATCATACCTGACATAGCTTGGTGGATTGCCGTTGTGATGCTCGGGTCCACTCGATCCCCTGTTAGAGAAGGATCTTGTTGACTACCCGATCCGGATCTCACTTTTCGGGGTCTACCACGTCTTGACATACTATAGAAACAAGGATATAGATTAAGAATTGAATATCAAATAGATAAGAAAGCAACAATTAGGAATATAACTAACCAATCTAGACAATTCCTACTCTACCCATTCCTAGTCCTACCCATTCCTCACAGGTCAATCCTATAACGGACTACAAGACAAAACCTAGGCTCTGATACCATAAATGTAACGACCCCCGTCCCGAGATACATAGGACAGTTTCCGTTTTACACACACATGTATATATATATATCTTCAAATAAACCCAAAAAAACCTCATTTGCAGAAAGAGGTTGGAAAAGTACAAAACATGCTAAGTATTATCTACATTACACTATACAAAGTCCAAAAACTTAGCATAACTACAAATTTATAACCAAAAGATATAGCGTCACTAGGAATGATTATCCCAAAAAGTCACTTGTGTCGCTCTCGTCACCTTACCCCAATCCCGATTCTACATCAAGTACCTACCATGCAAAGAAAACACACAGCTGAGCGACATGCTTAGTGAACGGATTATATAAACAAAATAACAGTAATCCAAAGAACAAATCAATAAAATTAAGGACAATGAAAATAAATCAACCATTGAAACAACTTGGTTGAAATATATATATTCCATGAATTAATAAACCGTAATCATGATGATCCGAAAATAATTCGAAAAACAACTACAAATCCACAACAACGGAAGTCAACATCAAAGTCTCAAATCATATAAGTTCTTAATTCCGTGCAATAAGGACACGTTGTCCGATGGTCGGCCAAACCAACCGGACAGTTGGAATTTAGGGGTACAGGCACACACCGCCTAAGTCCCACCGTGGATTTAACCACGGCCTCAAGTTCTGGAACTACATCTAGGATCGATCCATACGCCCTCGGGTAGCCTGTTCCGTAAAGGTCGGGTACAAAGTACCATTAGTTGAAGACGCCATAGTCTTTGTAGCCACTATGGTATCATCCCAGACAAAGGTGCCCCAAAGTCCGGTGTTCAGAAAAACAAAGTCCAAACCACGAAATTCAATTTCAGTAAATCTAATGCATAACCCAAAAAGAGTTTCTAGTTTCTCAACATATTTTGATTTCGGAAATTCACATAAAAGTTCATGTAATGAGCAATTGGATTAAGACATATAAACTCATATCCGATAGAAGTTCGTTATCCGGAAAAATTCATAAAAGGAATCACAAACGAATCCAAAAGCATGTTATATAATCAAAATACAACAACTAAAAGCAAAACTGATCAAGAGTTGAAAACAATTCCGGATAACCAATTCACATACCCACTTTTGTGGATATTTGGATTCATATTGAATCTTGTGGATGAAATGACCACATCAAATGGTCATTCCCGTGTCAAAGAAGATTGAATCCGTACCTTGATTGAATTGAGATGTTACACCTGATCAACCGATACTCACAACGAAGCTTAACCCGATCGATTGCCTATTTAAATCATAAATTACTATTACTCGCATAACATTAAATTCAAAGCTTATTATCCGAAGCTTAATCACAAAATTATATTCTCTTAGACATTAAACCGGTCACTTGGTGTGCGGTTAAACATCTAGATATAAATATCACCATTTTGATTCTAAACTTTACCCGTTTGTAATTTTGACAAAAACAAACATTCCTATACATATATTTGATTATAACTTTGTAATATCAAAGTATAATCTACCAACCAACTTCAACTACCCTAACTTACCAACTTAAATAACTTAAGAAGAAATTTATACCTTTAGGAAGGTCTCGAAGAGTGGATTCCGAATATATAATTATTTCTTCGATTTCTTCGACGGATTGATAGATATTGTAGAGAGAAGTTTAAAAGAAAAATTAGAGAGAGAGAGAATGAGGCGGTGCACAGGGATGATCAAATTGTAGTTTACTCTTATTTTTGTTTTCTTATCTAATTATATATATAGATATATATATATATAATTAATAAGTTTGGTTAAATGACGGTTTTAACCCTTCAACTATCTTTGTTTACTATTTTTATTTACGGTTAAATTTGGGTAAGAATAATTATACGTTTTTAAACCGAGTCTTACACACTCTCTCTCTCTCTCTCTCAGATTGATTTAGTGTCAAGTTTGATCGAGAAGATCATGACATCTCAATTCGAAGCACTCCGTGAAGAGAATCTTAAGAGTGAGGTGATGGTAAAGCAACACCTCCTCTTGACCGAAGATGGTCGTAGGGTGAAGCTCATTAAAGAGCAAGTTTGGGTGCCCAAAGTTGGGGGTAATCGTGAACTACTCCTCGAAGACGCCCATAAGTCCAAGTATTCTATTCACCCGGGAGTACAAAGATGTACCAGGATTTGAAACTCAAGTACTGGTGGCCCGTCATGAAGCTAGACGTGGCGAGGTATGTGACATGCCTTCAAGTCAAGGCTGAACACCAACGACCATACGGAAGTCTCCAATCCTTGGAAATTCCGAAATGGAAGTGGGAACAAATCACCATGAATTTTGTGACCAAGTTATCGAAGAATTTGAGAGGGCATGATACCATATGGGTGGTGGTAGACCGTCTGACCAAGAATGCACATTTTCTGGCTATGAGAGAGACTCTTCTGATGGACAAGTTGGCCAAACTCTATATCGACGAAGTCAACTCGAGACATGGCGTACCCTTGTCCATTGAGACCATGATAGTCGTTTTCACTTCCAATTTTTGGGACGGCCTTTAGAAAGAGTTGGGTACCAGAGTAAATTTGAGTACGGCTTACCATCCCCAAACCGATGTTCAAAGCGAGTGAACCATCCAAACGCTCGAAGACATGCTAAGGTCGTGCGTGATTGACTTTGGCGGGAATTGGGACTCTCACCTACCCCTAGTGGAGTTCGCATATAACAAAAATTATCATTCCAGTATTGGTATGGCTCCATTTGAGGCCTTGTACCACCAGAAATGCCGAACTTCAATTTGTTGGTTAGAGGCAGGTGAGAAATAGTTTGTTGGATCTGAAATCGTTCAAGATACTGCAGACAAGGTCAAGGGCATCCAAGAACTCTTGAAAGCGGCCCAAGACCGACAGAAAAGTTATGCGGACAAGAAGAAAAGATCGGTAGAATTCCAAGTAGGCGACCGTGTTATACTCAAGGTTTAACCTTGGAAAAGAATTATACTGTTCGGCAAGCGGGGAAAGTTGCGCCCACGTTTCTTTGGGCCATTCTTGATAACCAAACGGGTCGGGCTTCAAGCTTACCACTTGGAGCTCCCACCTGAGATGAATGGAATCCATAACACATTTCACGTATGTTACCTCCGGAAATGTTTGACGGAGGAGGAAGTTGTCATTCCTCTCCCGAAAATAAGGGTGGATGAGGGTAACCGTTGCATCGAGGAACCCGATGCCATTTTAGAAAAGAAGTCCAAGAAACTCCGTCACAAAGAAGTCAAAATGGTCAAGGTTCAGTGGAAACACCACCGGGGAGCCAATGTGACTTGGGAAGCGGAGGAAGACATGAAGATAAGATACCCTCACCTCTTTGGATAAGCATCAATTTCGAGGATGAAATCATTTCCAAGTCGGGGAGGATTGTAACGCCTGGAAATTTCGGTAAGCAATTTGTCAATTTTACACTTTATTTTCCCCCATAAATCCTAATTTGAGTATGTTACTTCATATTTGAGTGATCATACACATCGGGTTTTGTATCGGTTAGAAAAGTCGATTTTTCGAAGCTTGGAAGGGGTGGGGCGACAGTGCCATGCGACATTGACATGGTCACTGTCACCGATGTCAAGGTCGCGGCAAGGGAATGGGTTACGGTACATATGGCGCGACAATGCTCAACGATAGTGCTCGGGTCACTGTCTCATGGTCACTATCGCTAAACTGGTACCGCAGGCCTTCTGGAATGGGCGACTATGCTCGGCGACTATGCCAAGGGCATAGTCGCGTGTTATGGTCGCCGGCGAGGGCTGAACGTTTTAAAACCCTTCCTTCTCCCTTTTTCATTAACCACTTCAACCTACCTTTTCTAAAATCTCTCTCTACCTCCCTCCTCATTTAAGATCCGGTTTTAGGGTTCCCAAAGGAGGCATTTACTCTCATTTATTCCTCATTTGGTGTCCTCAATCAAGCTTGAAGCTAGGGTTGTCATCTCTTCATCTAGCATTGTCACCTTCCTCAAGTGAAAGTTCTAGGGTTTTCATCAAAACCCTATTTTGTGAGTCTTCTACTCTATTAAATGATATACACACATGAAAACCTTTATTTATAATGCTTGAAATCTCTTTACTCTATTTCATTCATCTATGGAAGTATTTAGTCCCCTAGGTCAAAACTAGGGTTTTACCATACTTGGGATATTTGAAATTGTGATGGTATAATGTGGATGAGTAGTTGCAAATAATGTTTTCTTCAAGTTACATACGGTCTTGGAACCCAAATGTTTGTTGTGGTAAAAATGTGGTCTAAGAACATTTCAATGTGTTAAAATGCCTTTGGTCCATGGATATTGGTAACATTACTTGTATGTGGAATAGTTTAAAATATGTTATAAAATGCGGGTAAGTATAAACTGATATGAAATGTGATGTAAGGTTTTATGGTTGAATTTACCATGTAATGGTAAAGTGTTTTATGTGACTCACATGATGGGGTTGTTGATAAGTGCAAGTTGATAAAATGAGGAAATCATGAAACATAAAAAATGGTGAGGTTTCAAGGTAAAGACCTGGATAGAGTTGAACTTGGGATTTTTTGGGGTAAAGACTTGGATAGAGTTGAACCCATGTTTACATTAGAATAAAGACTTGGATAGAGTTGATGTCCAAACAGCTAAAGACTTGGATAGAGTTGATGCCGGTAAACATCCATTCTTGATATGTGTGTCGTACGTGTTATGGCCTACTTATGTGTTCTGTCACAACCTATGGTGATGCAGGCCTCCCCCATTGATCATGGAGGAAACATAAATGTTGGAAACTTGGATAGATATTTTCATTGATGTTGATTATATGATATATTAAATATGTGTCACTTTCTTTATTCTTACATGTATCGGCTGATCTCACTAGGCTCCAAGTCTAACATTTTTTTCTAAATTGATGTGTATATCAGGTTCTCTTAGCGGTGGGGTGGCTCGGTCTTGAGATGAGAGTTGAGTCCTCTAGGAGGCAAACCTTTTGGGAATAGTTCTTTTGGAAGATTTGGCGTGCACACGGTTATAGAAGTTTTTGGGAAACATAATGACACTCGGGCGTAATCTAAATTTTATGATAGTTTAGATCATTAGGTTGTCAATTATCTTTCCATCTTTTGAAGTTGTAATCGCTTATACATTTTCCCCTTTTTGGGTGATCTCAGTTTACGGATGTTATTTCCACTTCATATTTTCCAGGTTTATAATTCCCTTCGGTTTTTAAACGGCTTATTGCCAAAATTTTGAAGGTTTAAATTTATTCAAAATTTTAGGGTGTTACATCCTTCATCATCAAAGCTTGTGATTTCAACCTCAAGTGCTAGATCAAGTGTCCATCATCATTCTTTGATATTTCTATGATTTTGGGGTTTTCCTCAAAATCTACTTGGTGAGTTCATCATTCTCTTTTCTAAACTTTTATATGAGTTGAAAATACTCCATCAATGACTTCCTAGGGTTGATGTTTCTCAAATTCCGGTTTAAATGATTTTGGAGAATTTAGGTAAAAAATTAGGGTTTTAGCCAAATTGGGGTTTTGATGTAAAATGTTTGGGGAACGATTCTAAATGGTTGGATATTGATATTTACGGCTGAAAAACTTGTGGATCTAGGTTTTTGAAAGATTTGGCTTGTGGATTCAAGTTTCTACAAGAAAGCTCAAGTTGGGATAAAATCTAGATTTAGCCTAAATCTAGCAAGATGAGTTCAAGTTGATTTGTGAAAACGGTGTACATGCCAAAATGTTAATCTTTAAATGGTTATATGTTTACATGAAATTTTTAATTGTTGAGATATTTGATGAGTCGTGATTATTTGAAGTATTTAACTTTATAAACTTATGAAACCCCCAAACTTGGGATTTTGGGCATTTTGATAAATAAATCTTGAGCATTGGTATTTTAATGACCTATTTTATGAAATGAAATCTTTTGAGTATAAATGCACCTTTAGTGTGCGTTTTGGGAAAGGCTTAATTTTTGTGTTATGAAACGTTTTGAAAGGATAATGGGTATATAAACTCATTTGGAAAATGATTTGTCTAACTCTAAATTTGTGTTATACTTTATTCATGTATTTTAGAGTATGTATTTGCATAAACGTTGGTCAATTTGTGTTTTATTGCCTTTTATGGATTTTAACATGTGGTCATTTGATTTGTTGAGCTTAAGGCTCGGTTTTCATCATTGTCGGGTCTTGGGACATTTATCCGGTTTTAATAACTTAAAGTGGAGCTTTGGGTGTGAGTTGCATTTATCGCACTTTATTTTGGAGAATATTTGTTTTGGTGCGCGTGTCATTCATTTGAAGTCATGTATTTTAGACTGTAATGTAATGGATCCGTAGGCATGTAAGTCAGTCGTGTTTAATGGTGAGGAGTCTTGACATTCTCACCTTGGTAAATATGTCGTGTTGGCATTGTTGTTATCCTAGTTTTATGGAGATGAACCCTTAAGTGTTGTACTCCGTGACAGTGGGTTTTGTGGTTTTGATGTTCTAATTCTTGTGCATGAGGGTTAGATATCATGAGTTATCAAGTAAGGAGTGGAGGCTCCTATCATGAATGCTAGGGAGTAGGCACTAGGGGTCGAATGAGAACTCTGAGGTCGAAACTCCACTAGAGAACGAACAGGTAATAAGATCGCGTATCCTTGAGGTGTAGCTCGGCAGAGCAGGCAATGGGGGATACGGTGTAATTGGGACTTAAGGTCTAGCTTTCTAAAGCAGGAAATAAAGTCCGACTGGAGGTGTAGCTTTTTAAAGCAAGCAATACAGTAACGATCTGATGTGTAGTTCGACAACATGGTTATGTGGCTTAACTTTGTGTTCTAACACGTACAATGGAATCGAGTCTCCCCCGTCACCGGAAGGTGTTATTTGGGTATTAAGTTTTTATTATCCATGTTTTCGGTGATGTTCTATATATATGGATTTTATTCACGGTTTATGGGTTGAGTACTATGCCCCACCCGTGTTTTGGGTGTTTCGGGAAATAAAGTTTTATCCGCGTTTTTTTATAAATTGAGAGTTCAATTTCTATTCACGTTTTGAGTGAGTGTTGGGGTTGTATTTACTTTACGAAGGAAGGTTTATGTTAGGGGTACTTGTCTTTAAAAATGTGTGTTATTGGAAAACGAGTCGTTTAATGTTTAAAGTAAATCATTTTGAAAGATTATGATTTAAACTGCATTCTTTCCTTTTAACAAATATATTTATTCATGTTGAAAACTCTTGAACTCACTAGCCGTTAGCCTAACCTTTTTATTTGTGGGCATGTGCATTAGGTTTCGGTTAGAGAATGGTACTAGCGACTTTGTGGAGAGACGAGTGCTAGACATATGCACGAGAGAGCGTAGCTTGGTAAAGTCTTCCACATTTTGGAGATAGCGACTGTTATTGGGTTTTAGTAACACCAGACTTTAATTAGTCCTTATGTAAGACTTTATTTATTTTGTTGATTGTTCAACCTAGAATTGTATTTCCAGATTGGACTGGTCGTAAGAGATTTTATTCTTTTCTGAGGTATTGTTGAAAATTTTAAATTGGTCGCTCTTTTCAAATTTGAGGGTGTTACAATTTCATATATTCAAAGAAAAAATGCAGATTTTTTTATACATTGTGTGATTTTGGACAAATCCTACTTCCAAAAAACAAAGAGATGTTGAATCTTGTTAAACATAACCGTTTTGTGCAATTTACACTGAATTAGGATGATTAAGGACCAAGAAAAGTGTAAAACTATAGTCAAAAGGACACCTATGAATATTCTTGTCACAATATTAAGAATCAATACACAGGGCTTGAGTTGCTTTGCTTGTGTGATTCTGTATATTTTCTAACGGTTTTCTTGTTACTACTATTGTTTGTTCTTAGGCACATGATAAGAAGCATTTGATACGGTATTATCAACACTTTTCCATATCTATTTATTGTCATATTTTTTTCTATGTACACACAAAATGTACACGTACATAAGTATAGGAAGAGAAGGGAAGGAAATAAACTTTTCATTTCTCCTTCGTATGACGCGTGCTTATTTGTGTTTTCTTTTCCATTGATATAATTTACTTATTGAGCCATTTCATTATTTTCTATACTTCTATTTTTTAGATAACTGTTTTTGCAGATTTTACCCCCAAAGCAAATCAATGGGGTTTTCAACTTAGTTTTGGGTTTTGTTCCTCGACAGGGTGAGGGGAAGGGAGGTGGTTGACTAGTGTCTGGTGGTTCAAGGAGGAAAAAGAGAGAAGGGAAAATGGGAGGGAGAGAGAAAGAGGGTACGTCATGGGCGGACCTACATGGAGAGTAGGGGGTGTATGGGACACCGCTCAATCGTTCCATCGTAATGGAATTTCTTTACCGATTGTAATTGTGCACCCGCTTAATTTTAAAGGGTGCTCTTATATGTTTTTAAAACTAAACCTAAAACAAAAACATGATGTAGTGGGAATGGTTGGGGTGTTACTTTTCATTCATGAGGTCATTTGTTCTATCCTTGTTTGAGCAAAATTTATTTTTTACAAATAAGTTACTACTACTTTTAATTTATTATTGTCTACATCTTACTTTTATTTCTTTTTTCTGAAACTTTTTTTCTTTCCAATTTTCCCATTAATATTAAAATTGTTGAAGGATTATGTGTCATTATCAAAAGGAAGTGATTGACAGAATATTTTCCTATTATTAAAATTTACCTTAATGAATGTTTCCTTTTCTTTGTAAACGCATCCCTATTTAAAGGGCTTATGGTTAATGAGAATTATAGAATTCTTCTCTCTGACTTATTGTTATTATCTCTATATTGATTGTTCTGTAACACGTTATCAGCACGTAAGCTCAGATTTTAGCTTATAAGTTTTAACTGCCACTATCTACCGCCACCAAACTAAACAATTATTGTGTTTGGTGTCTGCTGTCATTACCGCTACAGATCAACATCCTGTTCAAGTACGCATACTTATTCTCTTTATACATTTTGTGCTAATTGTATGTTTGATTTTTTTTACCACCATGATTCATGTTTTTTTTTCTAAATATCCACATTGTTTGCTTAACTCTCAACCCCATAGCATCATGAACTTTATCCTTTTTTTTTTACTTTGAGAGAAATAAATTTAACTTGTTTTTTTTTACTATGGAGATTGAATTCGGTATAAAAGAGAAGTTAGGCGGCCAGTTAGGGTTTTTGAGAAATCCATCATTTGTTGGAACAAATTTTTTAATTTTAATTTTCTTTATATTTATTATTTATGTTATATAATATTTATAAAAAAAATCCTCCGTTTTTTTTAAACATGTTAGTTTTGGTGATTAAAAGTTCTCAATCATATTGATTTAATTAATGATTTGTTTTATATTGATTTGTTTCCTTTATTAATTCTTTATTATTTAACATCTATTTTAAGAAAATATATAATATATTTTCCTTTCTATATATCATCCTATAAATATAATTTTTGTTTATGGCAATATATATAAATATTTCTTGTAGTTTAAAAATCATATCTATTATTATGTTTACATTAACTTATTTGGTTGTTGATCTAGAATTATGGATAGATAATCATATTTGAATGAGATTGTTTGAGTATTTGATTATTTCATTTAAATGTTTATTAATCTAATCATGTATTAAATTTTGAATTGATTTATCCATATATTATTCAAATGCTTATTTTAATTATAAGTTCCTACTTATAATTTCTAATCTTACAGTACTTTTTGGAAGTTACACTTCCAACCCCATATATTTTGGTCTTTTATCAAAAGCACTCAAATACTATTAATATGTTAAAAGTTTGACGTCGACTTTATGTCAAAACCAATATTTAATTGTCTCATGACAAAATCCCTCAAAATACCATTAAGGTATTAAAACACTGAAATTGGCTTCATATGCCAAACTCATATTCATTTTTGGCCTCAGGCTAAAAACTCTATAATGTTATCTTCAAATTAAATAAATCACAAGATATTGAAAGGATTTTGTCAAACGGATGTAAATAGCCCTAAGGTTTGTAGGGACTTAAGAAATTCATGTGATTCCCCTACTACCTGGAAATCCAATAGTTTGAGTGATTTCTTTTCGCAAATTAAAATATTGATGAAGTATTATCAAATTAAAAAAAATGTAAGCATACAAAATCCAATATTGTTATGATAATGAAATTTCATACATAAAATAGTAATTATAACCATAATCCATTGTCTTATCAAATAGAAAATCATATATTATCCCTTATATATGTAAATGGTTGAAACAGTTCATCCTAAAATCAATGTCCTAAACTCAAAAGAACTTGAGTACAAATATGGAATATCAAATGTAAAAACTACTTTTGTCGAAAAGGTACAAGAATATATATCTAACGTCCATCAACTCCCTATTGACCCTAAAACCAACCTTCTGAAAATGTACAAACAACATGTTTTGAGACGACATATAAATCCTAATTTTCATAGGAATGCCTTTACTAGAAACCCCCAAAGAACTGTGGGATGCCCCGAAAGGGAGAATAAGGGGTATTCATGAACATGTACTTCCCAAACTAATCGTATAACAGAATGAAACTCGTTTACTCGATCACAAAAAGGTAATTGATCTCAACAAACGACCGTTAATTTTTTTCCGTTGACCAAGTGAGCAAATCTGCATCCCACCACGGCACAACACCACCATCGGATTTGCATCGAACTCCTATTCCATCATAAGGCCACCACCACCCGATCTACAATCATACTCCTACCATCGCCACCAATTTTCTCAGTACCTCCGCCTTGGATTTCTGGTGTTGCCACACATCGTCCTATGGATCCCCCGTCAACCTCGATCTATTTCCCTTATCTCTGACGTGAACGAACCAGATATGTGACGTAATCACATCCATGAATAGCTTGAACCCAGATATGTGCCTAACTAGATTTTTGATTTTAAAGGTTATTATTCAGGTTATGATCTTACGGTTTGATTTATGTTATATGGTTTGTATACATCTCATTTTCATCTCTATCTCCATATCGATCTCCATTTTCATTTGATTTAGTTTTTGTTTGATTTATGGTTTTAGGTTTTGATTTGGGATCAATTTAGGTTTAGGGTTTTATGGTATTGATTCAATTTAGATTTTGTATCTTTTTGAAGGAACTATTTTAGGTTTTATTAAGATTTTTGAGTTTGGACATATGTTTCAATTACAACTTTGAATACCTATATTTTGTGTTTGAATTTGTGATTGTGGTAGATGGTGGTCCACGGTGGTGGACGGTGGTCAATGTTGGTCAACGGTGGTGGATGGTGGTCAATGATGATGGTTGGTGGTGATTTTGGATTTATATTATATAATATATTTTAAACTTTAATAGGAAACTAATTTTTTTTGGAAAATGACCATAATACCCCTTATTTAATTGGAGTTAACGGAATTAATTAGCGGCCGTTAGTGGGAGGGACCAAAACCAAAGTGGAATGACAAATATGAGGGACCAAATCCGAGTTTCAATAGTTTAGGGACGATATCCGTTAAAATTGACAAATATTAAGGACCAAAAGTGAAGTTTACTTTTTTCTTTATTATTTTATATATTATTTTTATTTGCACAACATAAATACATCAACAGTTATTTTTTATTATTTTTTATCAAGTTAGCTATATACCTCACATATTTCTAGCGATTCACATGGCTTCATTAAATGATACAAATATCCGAAAGAGATAGTATATGAAATGAGGGGTATGCCTTAAAGATTAAAAAATTTGGTTGGCTAAAAATGTGACGATTGTCATTTGGATTAAATGACAATTTTGAAGTCATTAGATAAAAATATTTTATTTAAAAAATAACAGTTTTCATTTCTGATTTCATTAAATGTAAAATGTTCATTAGAATCGAATCAATACAATCATGAATATAAATATAAATACAATAAATATCAATATGAAAGAAATGTTGGCTAAAAAGTATTGACATGATGCAATGATAATTTTGTATTTTCTCAAATAACGAATTGTAGTTGAGTTTTGTTTATCCCACATTGATGAATATATGAAAGGAGGAGAGATATCTTGATATATTAAAAGAGTATTGACAAATGTACGATGAGAATTTAGGGGGTGTTTACTTGGGGCTTATTCGGCTTAATGGGGTGAGTGGCTTATTCGCGCAGACACATGGAGTGTTTACTTGGGGCTTAATAGCTTAATCGCGCAACCATATTTGACTTAATCGCTCAATTGTAAAAAGAGTGGTTGTCCCCAATAAGCCAAAAAGTTGACATTTTTACCCTTCACAAAAAATAAAAACAAAAAACCTATCAGACCCACGCTCTCTCCTAACCTAATCCTTTCTTCCTCCCCTTTCACGCCTCCATCCAGTCGACCCTGCAGAAAGCATCCAACGACCTTGCAGCAAGCATCCATTGAACCATCGAACCTGCAGCGCCTCCATCGCCTCCACTTTCACTTTCCGGCCAGCGCCTCCATCGACCCTGTGGCAAGCATCGCCTCCATCACCGGCAACCATTCTTCCGGCCTCCATCCACATCGAACCTACAGCGCACTTTCAGGTACGACATCAGACCCTTTTGCTATTTCTCACTACTTCATCTTCAGATCGAAATGGAAACGAGGTCAAATGATTTGTTCTTGAAATTTATTGAAAATCAGATTATTTGTTCTTGAAATTAATCGAAAATCAGATTATTTGTTCTTGAAATTAATCTAAAAGAAGATTATTTGTTGATTATTTGCAGACTATTTGTTCTTTATTAGGTATGTTTTTCATAATCTTATAGTTTGTTTATGTTGTTAGATTGATTATAGATTCAATCTTAATTTTCTTTCTTTTATTGGTTTGTTTCAAATCAGTTTGGTATGTGTTTCATAATCTTATCGTTTGTTTATTGGTTAATTATTATCTATGTATTTGTGTTCACAATTTTGGTGTGTATCTATATATCTATGGGCAACAATTTTATGTGTATTTTGATGTGTTGTGCTTTGTTACCGATTTTGTTTTAGGTATGGAACAAACCGGTGAATCACAACAACAAAAGAGAATTAGGATAAGTTGGAAAGATCTCAGTGTCGTGAAAACTTTTATAGAGGCTTGTATTTTAGAGGTGGGGTTAAATGGAAACGAGGGTACTAGTTTGAAGGCACTTTCTTGGAAGAAAGTTGTCGAGACTTTAAAAACCACACACAATTTTGTGGTCGATCGAAAGCAAATGCGCAACCATTTTGATTATCTGAAAGGAAAATATACTGCTTGGTTGAAGTTAAAAAACAAAACTGGGAATGTCTATGATCCTATCACTAACACTTTTAACTTGACGCAAGAAGAATGAGAGTTGGAGATAGAGGTCATTTTCTAACTTTAGATATTGTTTTATTTTAATTCTTGTTTACTTTATTTGTATATTTATAGATGTTCTTTTTAACACAGACCAATAGGTATGTTGAATCTTTGAGGACTACAAGTCTTCCATATCCTGACTTGTGTGCATGGCTGTTTGAGGGTGGTACGTCTACGGGTCTTGGAGGCCATGGTCCGTCGTCACAGGACCCTTTGCCAACCTTTGAGCCTTTTGTGGTCGTTGATGAAGAGACCACCGGTGTTGAAGGCAATGGTCCGTCATCAAATGATCAAGCTCCCGTGTCATCAACACCTTGTACATCCCGTGTTCCGGTTAAGAAAGTAAAGGGTAAAAAGAGTACTCAAGCCACTTCGGAGCTTGATGAAAAGCTTATAAAGTCTTTAGATAGTATGTCATCAAGATATGGGAACCCTGACCTTTTTACATATGACACATGCCTAAAAAAGTTGAACGGGCTTGGGTGGGAAAAAGATGATCCTTTGTACTCGATTGCTTTTTCTCTTCTTACGGACACTCGTAATAGAGAAGCTTGGATGACAATACCGGAAGAAATTGCCAAAGATTGGGTGAAAATAGTTGGGAAGAAACAAGGATATTGCTAAGGAGTTGTTTTAGGACTTTTGGTGTTAACTTTTGAACTTGTATGGTGTTAACTTTTGAACTTATGGTGCCACGTTTTTGGTGTTTTTTGGGGAACTTTTGAACATGATATGCTATGTGGCTTTTGTTTGGATTTATGATATGCATTTTTATTGTTTTGGATTTATGATATGCATTTTTATTTTAATAGATGTTGACTTTTGAGGAAGAAATGCTCATGGTAGTTCTTATATATATATATATATATATATATATATATATGTAAGACGAAGAAGAAATGCACGTGAAAGAATAGAAAGAATGCCCGATAATACTTCGGCATTGAGTGGATATGCTTACACCCAAGAGTTATTAACCGGACCTAGTACGCAATGTCAAGAGTTGATGCACCTCTCACGTCAAGCATATATACTTTTATGCAATCATTTTAGGCAAAAAAATTGGGTGAGAGATAGTAGACATGTTAGTGTCGAAGAGAAGGTGGCGATGTTTTTTACGATGATAGGTCATAACGAACGTTATAGAGTGATTAAACGTAGATTTCAACGCTCTACAAGAACCGTTCATATTTGAATCTGTAACACCCTCGAAAATGAACAGAACAACTAATTTAAAACTTCCAAATTATACAACAAAAAGGATATAATCTATTTTACAATCATTACTTGAGACACCTTAAAAAAAATAATGGATTTAACTTTAACAACTAAAAGGTCAAGTCACACATAAAGACTAATCAAAGTCGGATGTTACTAAAACCCCAAAGAAACAGTTGCTCTTATCAATGACTAACGCGGAAGACTTCATCAAGCTACTCACCCTGCACAAACTCTTAGCACTCAACGCTTTACCAAAATGCTAGAACCTCTTCCACCATCCGGAACCTGATGCACATGCCGACAAATAAAAAGGTTAGGCTAACGCCTAGTGAGTTTAAGAGTTACAATATGAAATAAATATATTTGTGAAAGGGAAAGAAAGTAGTTTAAATCACAGACCCTCTGAAAGATTTACTTTAAATATCAAACGACACCATTTTTCAAAAGTACATCTTTAGAACAAGGAACCCAACATGAACCTTCTTTCGTAAAAACCACTTTAATCCCAAACTCAACCAAAACGTGAATAGTAAGCAAAACTCTCAATTTACAAGAATATGAAATAAAACTTTACTTCTCGGAATCCTTCAAACGTGGACGGGTCATAAAACACAACCCATAAATCTTGAGTAAACAATTCCCCATAAGCAAAACGTCATCGAAAACATGGATAATAAAATGACACAATAAAATACCCAAATAGCACCTTCCGGTGATGGGGGATACCCGATTCCATTGTACGTGGCGGAACACAAAGTTAAGCCACATAACTATGTTGTCGAACTACACCTCAGATCGTGACCGTATTACCTGCTCTGCCGAGCTACCCCTCCAGTCATGACTATATTTCAAGTCCTCAAAACACCGCATCCCTTATTGTCTGCTCTGCCGATTTACACCTCAAGGATACGTGATTTTATTGCCTGTTCGGTCTCTAGGGAGTTTCATCCTCAGGGTGCCCACTTGACCCTTAGTGCCTACTCTCTATCAGTCAAGATAGGAGCCTCGACTCCTTAATTGATAACACTCGATGTCTAACTCTCGTGCACAAGAATTAGAACATCAAACTCCAAACCCAAGGTCCCGGAGTACAACCCATAAAGGTTCCTCTCCGCAAAACAACCGGGACAACACCAATGCCAACACGACATTATTTCCCAAGGTGAGAATCCCAAGAGTCCTCACCATTAAACACACCTGACTTACATGCCTATGGATCCAATGCAATACAGTCTAAAATACATGACTCCAAATGAATGACACACGCACCCAAAACATGTATTCTCCAAGATAAGATGCAATAAATGCAACTCACACCCAAAGCTCCCCCTTAGGTTATTAAACCGGACAAAAGTCCCAAAGACCTGACAAAGCCAAAATCCGAAATAAAGACCCAATAATTTACGTAAATCACCAATGGGCGCCAATATAAACATCAAAACACGTTTGACCAACAATTATGAAAATACTACGACTCAAGAGTAAATAACCCAAAACATCTCATTGGTTGAAACAAACGTTTTCCAAATGAACTTACTCTCTTCGTGATACCCAAAATGACTCATAGTACCATGATATGCATTTTCCAATGGTTTATAAAATCGTATGCACCAAATGGACAAATATATAAAATAACCTCCATTTATCTCTTACATCATCAAAGAAACATGTTAAAATGATTTATTTATCAAAATGCCCAAAAACCTCAAAGAAGCGTGTTACATAAGTTTACAAAGTTAAATATACCCAAATAATCAAAACTTATCAGCAGTTAACAATTTAGTGTAAAACACAAACACTTTTAAAATAAATATTTTGGCATGTACACCGTTTTCACAAATCAACTTGAACTCACCTCGCTAGATTTAAGCTAAATCTAGATTTTTCCCCAACTTGTGCTCTTTTGAATAGACTTGAATCCATGAGCAGAATCTTTCCAAAACCTAGATCCACAAATTTCCACCATAAGTATACATCCAAAACCATATAGAATCGATCCTCGAACATGTTATATCAAAACCTCCATTTTGGGCAAAACCCTAATTTTGGACCCAAATATTCCAAAATCTTACAAACCGAAATCGAAGGAATCGAACACTAGGAAACCATCAATGGAGTATTTATATCACCAAAAAAGGTTTAGATATGGAGAAAGTAAACTTACCACATAGGTTTTGGTGAAAACCTAGAAAACCCCAAATTTCTCAAAGATGGAGGTGATGATGATGAACATTCGATCTTTGCTTCCACTACACCACCAAATGCTTTTGGATCTTCCCAAAACTAATAGTCTATCCTTGAAAATATCTTAAATACGAAACCATGGCAACTTGAATCACTGAAATCGGAGCTAGGATGAGAAAGTTATGAGGAAATGAAGTTAGACCTCCAAAAATCGCGTATAAAACTCTCAGATGGTTTCCCGCGGTTTGGCTCGCGGTTTGGAAGCCCCGGGGTAATCCGTGCGCTTCCCCAACACCCATCCAGAGGGTTCCGCGGCCTAGGTCGCGGCCTAGGGTCGCCCACCAACCCGCGGGCCTCCGAAATCCCCATTTCTCGCGTCTGATCACTGTTTTGGCCATAACTTCTTCGTTATAGCTCCGTTTTCGCTCTGTAAAGGACCATTGGACTCGTAATTGAATCCTTCATCCATCAAGACTATAAAATCTATGATTCAAGTCCAAAATCGTATATCTTATTTTTCCCTTAAAATTACCGATTTCTATATTAACTTGAAACGATACCTTTTCGAAATCGGGGTGTTACAGTTTCCATGAAGTTTTACTAGGAATAATGGAATTCGCAAAAGAAATGGTGGTGCCGACAACTTCTGATACAACTTCAAATATGTCGAGTATTCAAAGACGCTTGAGAGAAAAATTTCCGGTAAGATTTATTCTTGACATTTTAAAACATTATATGTATATATATTCAATATTTTCCTATTATTGAAGGGTGCAATAGGTGCATTGGATGGTACCCTTATACATGCAATTGTGCCAACCAGTCATCAAACTGCTTACAAGGGAAGAAGAGGCGGTCGATGTTATCAAAACGTTTTAGGAATCTGTGATTTCAACATGATATTCACCTTTGTTTGGGCTGGATGGGAAGGTATAGCGCATGATTCGAGAATACTTAGGGAAGTTGCTTTTAACCCAAGATCTGGTTTTCCTTTTCCGCCACAAGGTATACAACTTTCTCAATCGATATATTATTTTTTTTGTATATTATATATTTGATGTGGGTGGTTTTTCAGATAAATACTATCTTTGTGACGCTGCATATGCCAATGCTCGGTGATTTTTGGCTCCATATCGTAACACAAGATATTGGTTGGCGGATTTTCGACGTCGACGTGCTTTGACTAAAGAAGAAAAGTTTAATCATGCACATGCCCAGCTCAGAAATGTTATTGAACGTGCTTACGGTGTCTTGAAAGCGATGTTCCCAATCCTAAAGCAGATGGCTCATTTTCCATTCATAACACAAAGAATTGCGGTAATTGCTTGCTTTGCAATACATAATTTTATTCGAAAATATAATATTCAAGACCAATTGTTTACGGAGTGCAACGAGGACACCACATTGTTGAACGAAGAAGAAGTCAAAGGAAGTGGAGAAGAAGAATTCGATATATCCCAATGGGGTGCCAATAACACTCAATATATGGTTTCTTTGCGTGATGGAATTGCAAATAGTTTGGTTAATAATGTTTAAATTTTAAGCATTTGTGTTTGAACTTTGCTACTTTGTCTTTGAACTTTGGGTACTTTGTGTTTGAACTTTTCTAGTTTGTGTTTGAACTTGGAATTTTAAGTACTTTATGAATTTATGTTTTGATTTTTGGATTATATCAATGAATTTATGATTAAATGGCTTAAAAAATAAACAACAATTTATAAAACAACTTAGAATTCATATTCAGGGGTAAATTGGTCATTTATGTTATTCAGACTGTTCATTTAGATAAAAAAAGTAAACAACGACATCACTTTATTCAGACAGACACATTTATCCAGACAGACACATTTATCCATACAGGACTTAATGGAAGATTTGGTAAACAGGCCCTTAGTATTATCAAGTTTTGGTTGATGTAACATCATAACATTTTTACATCTTATTTGACATGTGTTTTGATCATCGCCCAATGCACGATGTTGAAGACTAGTTTAATAAAAATTAATATTTAAACAAATTAATAAATGAATTAAATTTTAATAATTAATTAACGTTCAAACAAATAATAAAATTTAATATTCAAACAAATTATTAAAATATTAATAAATAATGTTTAAACAACTTAATAAATAAATTAATTTAAATAAAAATGTAATTAATTTATTTATTTGGCATTGCAAATGAGCTTGTAAAATTAGCAAGTGTAAATGCAACCACAAGGTTAATTTATTTGGGATCGACCCCATTAAAAAACCGTAATTACAAATAGCCATCTCATTAAAAAGAATGCAACCATAAAAATAAAACTGCTCAAAAAACATAATCACAAAGACATCTATTGAATTTAAAAAAAAAAAAACTTTAAAAAATCTAACCATAACAATAAGGGATTGTTTGGTAGTTGCTGAATGGTTTAGTGCAGAATGATTAAGTGGTCTGAATGATTAAGAGGTTTTTATGATATAGTGTAAAATGAAATATGGTTGTTTTGCTAATTGTTCATAATGAAATCAGGGCTCTTAATGGTTAATGGAGAGTCAGAATACAAAATCAATAATAGGATTTTGGAACCATTAAGAGACGACTCTTTTTTTTGCCAAACAAGATTTACCTCTTAACGATTCAGAGGTTACCTCTTAATGGAACCATTAAGAAATAAACAAACAACCCATAAAACATGAATAACAACTTATTACGTTTTAGTACAACAATAAACTAATAAAAAACATTTTTTATAAAACACCACTAAAAAGAAAAAGAAAAAAAAACATAAGTTGCTCCTCAAAGCCTAGAACGGCCGAATTCATAACCTACTGTCTTCTAACCCGTCGATTCTTCACGTAGCTTCCAGAACCATCTTTCGAAAATCCAAACCCTTGTATATAAATCAACGATCGGGTGAATTACTCTCTTCTCTATCGACTGATTGCGGTTGCAATAACTATAGAAAACTGGACAGAACCTGTAATTTATTAGGGTTGGGTTTTTTGATAGAAGGATATGGCGAAAGAGGGACCTAACTGGGACGGTTTGCTCAAGTGGAGCATTGCTCATTCGGATGGTACTGGAACTGGTAGAAACTTAAGGTACCCGCACTTTCTCCTTTTTCAATTTGTTTATCGTTTTCCTGTGAATTAGGTTTCTTGTTGTTTGTTTCAAGTTGATGATGTTTAGAAATTTGTCCATGTAATTAATTGATGTTGTTAAATAGATCATTTTTCTTTTAATTCAGAAAGGGATGCTGGTCTGTAAACAAGAATTTGGGAATCTTTGGATTCCTTTTAATGTTGTTTGTGAGTTAACATTTGATAGGAAAGAAACGTTGTGCTTGGAATTTGAAGTTTTATTTACTTGTTATGTTTTGGATCCATTCTTGCTTAGTTTGAAGGGAAAATAATCATAAATTACATTGGTTTGTATGTAGTCTTGTTTTCTATGAGTTTCATATAAAATCGACAATGATTATACATTTCTTTATGTGAAGTCTATTCATAATGATGAGACATAAAAAAGAATGGTTGCACTTAAGAAATATTGGGGCAAAATAGATTCGTAGAGAAATTAAGGGTTCACAAAGTTGTGGGAAGGTTAATTTGGTTTTATGACTCGGATATCTTCATCATTAGCTATTTCTTTATTTGATCATAGATCTAAGGAATGAAAAGAGACAAGATAAAATTTTTATTTACAAGAAGAGTATGATGGCATAGAATTATTCGAGCTTCTGGGCCCCATAGAATTATTCGACGTACAAAAGTAAAAAGAACAAGAAGGAGACAGGGTAAGCCATAGAGTGCCATGGAAAGTGTTGGGGTTTTAGAAGAAGGTCTTTCTAATGTATGGGAATGTAATTATATACATGTAAGATTGTGAAGAAATCTGTATGCAAACATGTGTTGACGAAAAATAGTTTTGCCTTAAGGTTAAGGTGTTGTAGGATCTTATCTTCTTTATTTAGTTATGGATGACCTCACGGTACACGTGTTTTTCTTTGAGTTTATATGTGTTTAATGCAAGGTTGGAGCCTTGAGGCACAAAGAAACATTATAGGATGTGTTAAAATCAGTAAAATAACCATAATCAAATAAGATATAACTGGGAAGAATATGTTTCATTAAACACAAGATTCATTTTGTGGGATGTAAGTCGGAGAGATATGAGTGATTGGAATACATCAAATTTAGTTGGCATAAATGGGTATTTTAACACTCTTGAACTTTTGATCCCAAAATCTGTTTTCAGTTGTTTTAAGAGAGAATTTTAGCTTACCTCTCTTAAATTTCTCTTAGATCTTAGATTTCGTGGCCTCAAATCTTGCTATATCTTCTACCATTGACATTGAGTTCAGACTTTCAAAATAAATTTGTATGTCTATTATATTTTAATATTCTACTTGATGAATTAATGCTACATATGTCCCACAAGTCATTAGATTGAGTGGGTAATTTTTCCATCCTCTTCACCTTTTAAGTATATAAACATTTGTCCAAGTGGTGACATTTACTTTCTTTTCTTTATTATTGTTATTTAGTGAGGAGGATCGGAAATGGTTCATGGAAGCTATGCAAGCTCAAACCATTGATGTGGTTAAACGCATGAAAGAAATAACTCTTGTTATGAAAACTCCTGATAACGTTCTGGAGGAGCAAGGTGTAACTGCAACAGATATTGAAGGTATAGTTAGCATTCAAGACTAGTGCACAATATATATATCTGTTCTGAGTCTACATTTGTAGTGTTACCAAGGTTTTTGTGATGCTACTTTTCTTTGCAGATATGTTGGATGAGCTTCAAGAGCATGTTGAGTCTATCGATATGGCCAATGGTGAGATTTCCCTTCCATTTTTTTATATAATTACTGTTTTTACCGTCTTCAAAGTTGGCTGATTTAATTTGTACATATTACGTTCTTTTAATATTCAATCAAAAAATTGTAAATTGGATTTTTCCCTTTGGTGGTTAATTTTTTGTGTGTTAGTTTCATAGACCTGTGATGCGGGTTTCAGCTATAACCATGGTTCCATACTTCAATAATTCAAATATAACTAAACGAGTGTTTATTATCTATTTATCTCTGTTGTTAAGACTTAAGAATTCCTGGATTATGAATGGTTCGTGGGCTTTTTAAGCAGTAAGAATCCATCTGGTCTAAGTGGTGAGGATAAATTTATGGCATCCACCCATGTTACCAATCTCAATTCTTTTCTTTTGTGAGGGAGTGTATGTAGTTATTACTAGATATAATATGTAAGCAGCCACTTTTTCCTTTTATATATAAAGGTATGGTGGTGAGTCTGATGCTAAATTTGATAGGTGCTATAGCCAAAGTGAATTAGTGGTTTTGTATGGGTATTGGGTTATACTTAAAGGCTATGTTTGGCAACCATAAGCGAGCTTATTTTTTGAGCTTGTTGAGAAAGCCTTGTTTGGTTAGCCATAAACTTAAACAAGTTAATGAGAAGTTACTTCAAGTAGGTTTTTAATAAGTTTTTGGGGCTCTTTCCATTTCTTTCCAATTATGCCTCTTATGTTTTTCTAATTAATTTTGTAACATGTTTTTTTAATGTAATTTTATATTGTCATCTAGTTTATCAACTAGATTTTACCGAACTTGAATAGTTTATTTGCTTAGCTTATCAGCAAATGACTAGCTTATTACCAATGACTAGCTTATCAACAAGTTTGCCAAACATAGCCTTAGTTAATTGTCAATCAAATTACTTGACATCGTAGGATTTCTGTAGATTCTGTTTGCGTTTGTAGGATATCAATAGGAAGAAATACCAATGACTCATCATAGTTATATCGTATGTTTTGATGTTTTCTATTTTCGTATGCTTCAAGTCTCTAACTTCTCTTGCAGGATATATGGTTTTAATACAGTAATGCTTTTCTATGTATGTGAAGTGTCCAATCATGACCTTCTTTGGTTATCCTTGTGTATCAGAGAGGGGGTGTATTCTTTGACATTTCTGACTGGGCAAATTGCATAAAAATGCAAAGTATTTTGTTCTGATTATTACACACATGTAACATACTTTCAAAACCTTCATTTTTACCTGAGATGTGAACATTTCAAATATTTAGATTTAGATGTCTGGTTACATCTGAGAATGCATGAAAATGCAACGTACTTTCGTCCAATTCCTATTGTGTGCAACATATTTTGGTTTTAAATATTTGAGATATTACATCTATGGTACCAAAATGAAGGTTCCGAGAATACATTACACAAAATAGGGATTGGACCAACAAAGTACATTGCATTTTCATGCAATTTTTCCTTTCTACTTTGACAAGTTCAGCTTCTTCTCGAGTCTCTTGCATTACGAGGACTGTTCATCTAAATGTTGTTCATTTATGCTCATTTTGCCAGATCTGAATTCTATTGGTGGTTTGACCCCTCTACTCAACTATCTGAGGAGCTCCCATGCTAATATACGAGCCAAAGCTGCAGAGGTTGTGAGTACCGTTGTCCAGAACAATCCCAAAAGTCAGCAGTTGGTTATGGATGCAAATGGCCTCGAACCTTTGCTTTCCAATTTTACCTCTGATGATGATGTTACTGTTCGGACCAAGGCACTTGGTGCAATATCCTGTGAGTAATCCTTCAAATTTCTTTGGTCGCTTCGTTATAAGTGATCAATGATGATAACTTGTATGAAATTGATTGTTTTTTATGGTCAATTTCAGCTCTGATCAGGCACAACAAGCCAGGGATTGTAGCGTTCCGTCTTGCAAACGGCTATGCTGCACTGAAAGATGCTCTAAGCTCTGAAAGTGTCAGATTTCAGAGGTATGTATCTGCTTGTAACCTATTGTAATTTGTCAGAATGTTTGGTAGGTGGGAAAAGACACAAGACAAAAACTTGTCCCACGTTTGGTGCGACAATGGACGGGGACAAGACAGAGACCGAGTTGGACAAAAATGCATTTTATTCTGGTGGAACGAAAATTAGGAAGGTGTGACAAGATTGGTTAATTATCAAACCACCGTTGTCAAATTTAAACCCTAAAACCTTTCAAAATTCTTTCACACACGCCTATTCCACTCTCGTCCTGTCTTGTCTGCGTATCAAATGTACCCTTATGAAATGAAATATAAGTGATGTTACACCAAGGCCATCAAATGAAATATAAATGTTGGCTTATAAGCCATCCTATTATTTAATCTTATTGAAAAGTTTCATTCGGTAAGCCATAAGGTAGATTTTTGAAAAGATACTTCAGGTAGTATTTCATTAAGTTTTAGGGGCTTTTTGAAATATAGATGTTGGCTTATATGCCATCCTATTTTTTAATCTTATTGAAAAAATTGTGTGTCCCCACCTACGTCCTACCCTGTCCGGACCCAATTTCTGAGTGCGATATACTGGGTTTATTTGGTTTGGTTTTATTAGCCTAAATTCTTTTGTGTGTGAAATGGGTTCAAATGCAGGAAAGCACTTTACTTGATTCAATACTTGCTTCAAGAGAATCCGAGTGACCGCAATGTTGTTACCGAGCTTGGGTTTCCTCGCATCATGACGCATCTTGCTTCTAGTGAAGATGCGGAAGTACGAGAAGCTGCATTAAGCAGTCTTTACGAGCTTTCCAAGGACAAAACAGGAGGAGCAGATAGTAGCGTACACGTAGATGACGAAAAACTCAAAAAAGTTCTTCAGGATCGGATCAACAATATCAGTATGATGTCATCCGAAGATCTTTCAGCTGCCAAAGAGGAAAGACAGCTCATAGACTCCCTATGGACCACACGTTACAACGAACCATCGTCCCTCAGAGAGAAAGGGCTTGTCATTCTTCCTGAGGATAATGCACCACCCCCCGATGTGGTCTCTGGACTTCTCGAGTCTCCTCTTAGGGCACCAAACCGGCCAGCTGGGAATGTTGAAAAATCTGAAAAGAAAGAAGCACCGTTGTTACTTGGCCCTTGACCGCGAGTGCGAACCAGCTGCTGGTCGGCTATAGAAGCTCGTCTAGTTGAACTTGATGTTTTGTTATCTTTCCACAGTTTGCAAAGATTCCGGCTTACTTCATTTTGGCTCGTATATGCCGGTCTTTTGAAATATTGTTTTTGTTGCTACATCTACATTTGTAAATGTATCGGGTATTTTTGCTGTTATGTTGCCGAATTATTTATTCAAACCCGCAAACTGTAAACACTATATTTCAGATAGTCCTTGCCCTGAATCGAGTTGGTAGTGAAATTTATATATGTGATTTTGTTTATATATATATATATATATATATATAAAATTAAAGTTTTCTATATAATCAATTACAACGTAAACTTTGTAGTGTTTAAATGGCATTAATTATTAATTTTATTTCTATATAATCGAAGAAAAAAAACAAGTAGTATCTTAGATGCGTAGTTTCTGAATTAATTGATAGCGAAAATTATAATCTATTTTGTTTAGAGGATAAATTTTAGATTTTTTTTAATCAACAGTTGCATTAACTTTTTATATTAGTTTTATAATACATATTTGCATTATGTATACAACTAGTATATACATGTATTTATTAGTATCCGTGATATGATATGTTACTATCTATCACCAAAAAAAACAACCAGTTGAACATATTCCTCTCTTTTCTTGTATAAAAAACAACCATTTTATGCATTCATTTCAAAAATCTCTTAATCACAACTTAGTATGCATAAGGTACAACTCATTTGAAAAAAATTCAAACTTTACTTTTTCACTACCTTCCATATTCAAGTTTTTTCCCTTCCATTTGGGGTTTCTCCAAAAGAAGAAAAGTTATTTACTTGCTCAAATTAACATATTTCTTTAATTATGATGGTACATGTATTTTCTTCATGTATACAAGTTTTTAAAGCCTTTTGAATTCTATAAAACTAACTAATAATGAACCTATATATACGTTTAGATACAAAATAATACTATCCAACATTATATTTGTTATTTTTACCTATTCTATATTTCAGTATTTTGAAAAAATATTATCATTCGTTAGATATCGCTGATTAATACATGTTTTTAAAATTCAAATATACATTTAACGATTACTTTAATATAATTTCTTAATGCTTCATGATTGAAAAAACTCAAGTTATGCGTTTATCACTACTAATGCTACATAAATTATAAATATATGATTTACTCTATATATATCTTTTTTCTGATAAGCTATTACATTAATTTTTTATTTCCATTTACAATTACTCACCCCGATGTATTGCACGGGTACACTGCTAGTAATAATAATAATAAAAAAAACTCAATCCAAATCCAAATCCTACAAACCAAACACACGAAGGGATTTCAAATCCCCCAAATCCAAATCCCTCAAAATCCAAATCCTTCCTTGAAATCCAATCCATTCCATTCCAATCCCGCAAACCAAACGAACCCTAAGGGTGCGTTTGGTTTGTGGGATTGGAATGAAATAGATTGAATTTCGAGGAGGGATTTGGATTTGGGGGATTTGAAATCCCTTCATGTGTTTGGTTTGTAGGATTTGGAATGGATTTCAAATCAATTCCTTTACAAGTCTTGCTTGGTTTGTAGGATTTGGATTTGGATTGAGTTTTTATTATTATTATTATTTGTTTGTTTTATAAAGAATTTATTTTTATTGGTAAACGTCGAATTTGGATCGATACAATTTGAAGTATGGATCACGCTTTAGAATCCATCGGATTTGGATTTCAAATCCAGACCCAATGCCAAGGATTTTCAAATCCATCATATGAGGGATTTTAAAATGGTAACGGATTTGAAATCCGGTCAACGAAATCCTTTCCTGCGTAGGATTGGAATGATTTTGAAATCCAAATCTATTCCAATCCCGTAAACCAAACGCGCCTTAAGGGGTGAGACGAAATTGTCTAGATACAAGACGTATCCGGATTGGGCCACTGATTGAGCCAAAAAATATTCCTTCATATTGACCTCCTTGGATTGGAGACGAGTTCTATGTAGGACCGGTTATTGATAATTAACTTTTCGCTGAATAAAATTATTTTTAAATAGGTGTTCTTGTTTTCATTCTAAGTGATTTGCAATATATTCTTGCGACAATGTACAAGTTCTATTACACAAGATACAAACGATCATCTTACCATCCCATTCAGATTCGTGAATCGTTCTTCTAATTAACTAATTCACCATCAACGTTACCATCAAACTAACGATCTTTTCATCCACATTCGACATCGCACGACTCATTTCGGAGGGCAAAACGTGATCACATATCGCGAAGCCCGACACTTATTAAGACTCGACGAGTCATCAAAAGCGTAACTATACGCTTTAGGGCATATCGCCTTAAAAAGATGCGCGAATAGTGTAGGCTTACACGCCTTCGGATTCGCGTATTCCCCAGTACAACAGTATTTTGGTGACGCCATTGCCAAACACGCGCTTTTGCACCCGACTACTTGACTGCCGATCTTCACCTCGAGCGCGGACGGACAGCAAATGTTCAAATCGACCTCGCACGCCGCCCGGCCGCACCCGACCCCACCGCCGACGGGGGCCATCGTAACCGGTACATTGAACCCATCTACCAAGCTGACATCATAGAAATGCAAGGGGGAAGTGGATGAGCCAAAGGTCATTTCGACCACCGTGGCTGGTGGTTCACCGCCGGTGCCTTGGCAGTGTAACTGGCCGGAACAACCGCCGGTGACACATCGGCCTTTGCCGTTAGTGTCGAAATAACAACCTTGCCTTGCCCAGATTCTTCCCGACCATTTATCCGGCATGTCAATGACTACCTCCTCTGCACCACCGAGATGGAAACCGCCGTCTTTTGGGGCAGGGTGGCCGGCGCCGCCTTGTAATCCAGGCCAGATGCTTTCCCGGCAGTTGTTGACTAGAATCAGCTGAACCCCATCTGCAGGTAATTAAAACAGTTATATATAAAAACAAAATATCCGTTAATCCAACTGTTAAGATATCCGTTGCATAGGTTGTAACATGAGTTGCAAAGTATATATATATATAGAGAGAGAGGAGGTAAGTTATCATCCAACCCCTATACATGGTACAACCATTCCATCCACCACTCATTTTATAATTAACTTTTTTTTCTTTTTCTTAATTACAAAAGTGAAAATAAAATGAGTGATGAATAAAGGGGTTAAATAATGTAAAGAGGTTGTATTTAACCGCCACTATATATATGTGTGTATATATATATATGTGTGCACTATATATATATGTGTATATATATATATATATATATATATATATATGAAGATAGAACTGAGAAGTTAAAGATGAATACATGAGGTGAAGAAAAGATCGAGGAAGATGCAAATGATGAGAATGAAGAGAGAATTGGTCATTGTTGTAGAGCCTGTAATGTATACTGTGAGTAGTAGTATAATTAGTGTGAGGTAGTAGCTGAGTTTATAGGGGTGTCGCTTTCGCTTTTGTGGGAGTCAAAAGGGAGGAATTGATAGATAGATAGATGCATTGCTTGCACCGGAGGGTTTTTGTAACATCCAAAGTGAGACACAAAAAAGAAAAGCTGAACATCTCCTCCAACAGCTTCTCCAAAATGAAGATTTTGGGTTTTTTTTGCTCCAACAGCTTCTCCAAACCTTCTCCAAAATGGAGAAAACATGAGAGAAAAGATGAAATTCTCCAAATTTGGAGTTATCTCCAAAAATGATTACACATGAGAGAGAAATTATTTTTATTAATTCTACCAATAAGATTGGTTTAAAATAAATGTTTAGGAGAGAGAAATAATATTTTATGAGTTGTATTAAATATTTTAATATTATAATTAATTGTGTAATCTCCAAAATGGAGAATCTGTTGGAGATGAGGGTGATTTTTTTTTGGAGATTTTCACTTTTTACTTCTCCATTTTGGAGAAGCTGTTGAAGATGCTATTATACATCCATATGCATACTTGTACTGTTGTTAACTTACAAAATAGTACAAATTTTATTAACTAATCTTATTCATTTAATTTCGTAATCACAAGGAAATGTTTCAATGGCAATTTCTAATATTGGCACATTAGGACGCGCTTCATTTTTCAATTTTATAACTGATCCTAGGGGAAAATTGTAATGTTATCCTTATCACCGATTTAAAAAACGGTTGATTATCTTTACATCCCGTTAATCTCTCCTCATAATTAGGAAACAATAAATTTTTACGTCCACCTATTTAGGAAACACGGTGAAAAAAATATCTTATTCGAAATTCTTACCAATATTAATTTGTTCATTAGGCGGAATCGTGATCGAAGCAATTGTTTTCGAACTAGATATTCACCAGTGAACATTGAGGTACCGATATCGAACCGTGTTCACAAATGAAATATGTTTAGAACTGATGTTCATATGGATAACGAACCATGTTCATAACTGAAATATGTTCATATTTAAAATGCATGAAAATAGAGATTAGATTATGAAATAATTTGTAATCGCCTAAAATAATTCATATTTAAAATGAATGAGAATAGGGATTGAATTATGAATAATCTGTAACCGCCAAAATAAAATAAAGATACAATAATACCCATAATCACTTATTTAACAGCGAAACAACATGAAAGAAAAAATCTAATTGGTTAATACTGGCTTATAAAGTTAAAGCTACTTAGGGGTTGTTTGGTTGGTTTTCCATTAAGTTCTGTATGAATAAAGTTGTCTGTGTGGATTTTTATTTGAGAGGGTTTTTTCATAGATGGAAATAACGTATTTTTTAATGAGAGGGGCTAGTTTGGAAAAAACTTGGCTTTCTGCATTAAGCCCCCCTTGAAATCTTACTGAATAAGCCACTTTCTATATCATTAAGTCATTACCAAACAATCATATATAGCTGACTGAATAAGTTATGAGTCTCATTAAGATCATTAAGCTGCTAACAAACAGGCCTTACTTCAAATAAAGGTCATCCATCTTGTTTTTATCATTTTAAACATCCCATGCGATTGAAATCAAATTAAGGAATATGTCCTTTTTATTTATAAAGTTGATTGGTTTTTGTATTTGTGCAATGACCAAACGAAATCCTTAAATTTATGGGATCATGATATAGACAATAATATGATATTTTATATGTTATGAATGTTCTAAATTATTGGTCATCCGTGAAACAATTATCCTAATTTTGTTTCTTGAGTGAAACTAATATCCTAGTGATCACACATGAAACAACTGTATTTATATATGTAATTTTCATTCATGACTCACACAGATTACTAGTAAACGGTTAGGGCCGTTTACCCAAATGCTTATCCGGTAAGTGCTTACCAATAAAATTAAAACACACTAACTTACTTTACGGGGTAGGATTGTAATCATCACAATGCTATCATATACAACAATTTACCCGGTAAGCTCTTACCCGGCCAAGAGTTGTTACTCTCACTTACCGGGTAAGACTCTCCATCCTTATCATCGCTCTTACCGGGTAATATTCTTTGTTATTGCCATGTATATTGGATAAGGTAAATGCATTGGTAAGCGTTTATATCCCAATGTTTATAAGAGAATCACAATCTGTTCATAAATGTAGGGGTGTTCATCGGTTGACATCCAAAGGATGTGAGGGGAACCAAACCGATCCAATCATCCATTGGATGTTGGATTTTTCCAATCCAATGGATGATTAGATCGGTTCAGTTTCATCCATTGGATGTTTTTATTAGATATCCGTTGGATCATATTGGATATATATCAATTGGATATTCTTATCGGATATCAATCGGATCGAATTGGATCCATCCGACATCCAATGGATGATTAGATCGGATCCATCCAATGCTTTAATTTAATGCAATTTTCTAACAATAGAATAAATTGATTAATCACTTTTAATATGTGTTAAAAACAACACAAGTGAGACTAAGAATTCAAAAACCAATACAAAACAAATTTGGATTTAAGCAAATTGCAAAAAAATAATTGGATGATAGTTGGATGGAAAACTGGATGGTAATCGGATGGGTAATTGAATGTTGGTCGGTTCGGTTCGGTCAGTTTTGGTCGGTTCTGGACTGCCATCCAAGAACCGACCGATCCAAATTGGATGTTGAGATTTTCAATCCGATCTGATCCAATTACAATTGTATATCCAATTATGGTCGGTCGATTCTAATTGGATTGATCAATTCCTATTGAATCGGTTTACTTTCTGCACACCCCTACATAAATGAGTTTACAGGAACCATAAATGGCTCACACAGATTTCTAGTTACCAATGTTATGATTGCACATGACAGATCCAAAAGTGAAGTCGTTAGTGTTCATAGGTGAAAGATATATATATATATATATATATATATATATATATATATATATTTATATATATATAGAAGAAGGATCAAACGAGAACAATAACTATTTAAAAGAACATGAGAACTAATAAAATCATTAGTGATTTTCCATTAACGCCCAAAAAATCCATGTAGACCTGAAGCCGTGGCCAAAGCCCTTTTTTCGTGTGTTAATGTAAAATCACTAATGATTTTGTTAGTTCTCGTGTTCTTTTAAACAGTTACTGTTCTCGTTTGAACCCGACTCTCTCTCTCTCTCTCTATATATATATATTCAAGTTCTCACGCAATCCTTTGCCTATATATATATATAGAGAGAGAGAGGAGGTTTCAAATACATATCATATGATTCTTACAAACCATACAAACCGTCCATTTAATCTAATAAATATCCGCTTCTATAAATGTCTTGATTGTTTCCTGATCCAAAGTGATCATAATGAATGAACCTTATATATTCTATAAGTATCTCGATCACAATGAATTAATCATTATTATTATCCATAAATATCTCGATTGTTTCATAATATAAGCGTTTGCTTATTATTTGTAAGAATTACATCGTTTGTATTTGAAACCTCACACACACACACACACGCATATATATATATATATATATGGTGCGTTTTATTTGAAAACCAAACAATTCGTGAAAATTTACAAACCAATCTTAGCCGTTCATCAAGTCTAATAAACATATGATTTTATTATGCTTCCTAACTTAAAGTAATGATCACAATAAATGAACCTTATCATCTTTCATATATATATATATATAGGAAAATTCAAATGAAAACTCATTTTTCATTGCGTGCATCGGTACGTGAGCACAAATCTCAGTCACTCGATCTCTTTTGATCCAACAACTCATATTAAATAGAATTTTTATTTTAAAATGGTAAGGGTTAAAATGGAAGAAAATTTAAACAGAAGCTTACCATATTTGACTTTTTATTTTCTTTTTTAATTAAAAAACTTTATACCCAATTAAAGTTTAAAATAAATTATCTTAAAAATTACTAATATTTTAACCAAAAAAATTACATAAAAAAACGAGAATTTCGTGCTCTTCGATATGACATCCATCTCGATATAGTTTTTTTTTTGTCGTTTTAACCGCTTTTTTACGTGAAATGCTATATATGTGTTATATTCATTATGAATATTTATGTACGTTCAAGTTTGTACAACGCCTCGACACTGTAAGTATGTAACTCGACATCACCTTCTTCAACACTTTCTTCAACGTCGTAAGTCATCACGTTTCTCCAGCACCGTAACCCAACATCCATTAAGACGAATCGATAACCTATCGAGTAATTATGTTGTGAATCGGGGAACAAAAGAGAGCGCGTCACGTCTCCACATCTTCACAGGTCATTCATGTGTTATTCACCATGAATAATGTATCATTCAAGATGAATAATACAACATTCAGGGTGAATAATTCACGATTCATGAATTTGTGTATTATTCGTCATGAATGTTGTGTAATTCATCCTGAATGCTATATTATTCATCATGAATAATGAATGAACGTTCACATTTGTTATTCATACTGAATGTGAGATATTTGGGGATGCGCATACATATTCATAATGATTTAAACCAAATTTCGGTTGTAAATTGGGAAACAAAAGAGAGTGCGACATGTGTCTACACCTTCACGGGTCATTCATATATTATTCATCATGAATAATGTATCATTCAGGATGAATAATATAACATTCAGGGTGAATAATACACGATTCATGATAAATAATACATGAATCATGGATTCGTGTATTATTCATCATTAATATTGTATTATTCATCTTGCATACGATATTATTCATCATGAATAGTGAATGAACGTTCACCTTTGTTATTCATATTGAATGTGGACACCCGAAGACGTTCATGCATATTCACAATGAATATAACACGTATATAGAATTTCACGTAAAAACGGTTAAAACGAAAAAAAAACTATATCGAGATGGATGTCATATCGAAGAACACGAAATTCTCGTTTTTTTGATGTAATTTGTTTGATTAAAATATTAGTAATTTTTAAGATAATTTATTTTAAAGTTTAAGGGGGTAAATTTTTTTAATTAAAAATAAAAAGTCAAAGAAGGTGGTGTTGATTCAAAATTACAATTTTGTCCTTAATCCCTTCCTAATTAACCTTATTATGTATTAACCATTGATTAATTTTCTAAGTTTTGATCAATGGTTAAGATTTGTCCTCATGTGTACAATGAAAGATAAGTTTTCATTTGAACCCACCCCTATATATATATATATATATATATATATATATATATATATATATATATATATATATATATATATATATATATATGGAGGTTCCGTTAGAAATCTAAAATTGATTAGGAACCCGAAAACCGTCCACAATGCACCATGTGTCCTTCTTAAAGATGAATATTCATCATGAATCACACATTTAAGATAAATATATAACAATATCCATGATTAATAACACGTCAATATCATGAGAATATGCCATGTGAAAAGGCCTATATGAGATCCTAACAACGTCATAGTATGCTCAACTGTCTCTTAACCTAGCTAGGTAGTGAAATTTCTTGTCGGTTAAGTTTTTACCCGCACGAAAGGCATAATGATTTGGGTACTATCTCAGAGAGAGGCTCAGTGAGATAGACATGTCTATGAAGTTACCGCGTTAAAGGGTGAACAACCCATCCTTTGGAACATACTACAACCATAATGGAACTTGCCCCTATATATACATATATAGGAGAGGGTTTAAATCAGAAGGCCAAAAATGTTGAGAAAGTGAGAAGAGATCTCAACAATTGTATAAGATTTCAATGGTCAAACTCTTAAAAGAAAAAATAAGTTAATATAGACAAAATTGTGACTAATTTAAAGAGCTTAAGAAAGCTGAGGGGAGCATTTTGAAATATTTATACAATTAAATCACTAATCCACTCATTCTTCAAAATTTTACACATTTTTTAAAGTAAGAATTAGATTATAAAATATTTAAATAAATTACACCAAAAAAACACAAGATTTTCATTATCTTTAATTTAAGATCCATTATTATATATATTGGATTCACAAATGAATCTTAAATTGATTCAGAATCTCATTTATAAGTTGTAAATTGATTCACATTCTAGTTATGATTAGAATTCACATGTTCATATGTGAACCAATATACGCCTATTGTCATCGTCTGATAATGGTTTGTTGGGATCTTTTGCGTTTGGTTACGTTTCAAACGACCAATGAAGACATGGATGTTTATATTCACCTATTAGATTTAATTAGATTTATAAATAGTAAAATCGTCAATGATTTCTTGGTGAAAAAATTGATCAAAACTCGATAATTATCAATATCCAAAAAATGTAAAAGAAAAAAAATATATGAGATAAATTGGGATATTTGATTTCTTTTCGTAGTTATCTTAATTGGTGAAAAAAAGTCTTGGAAGTCAATATTCTAAGCTAGTGCTTAAGATTGTTTCTCTCATTCTCAACATTTTTGTGTTTCTCATTTGAACAAAACTACCACTACTAGAAATTAGCTACCACCGACGACCATCAACCACGGATCGTCTCCGTTAATTTCCGACGTCACCAACGACCGTTAAATTTTCTGACAAATACCAAATCCGTCGGTAATCCGTTAATGATATGCGACAAATCACCGACGGACACGTAGCTTTTGAATTAAAAAAAGAAAATATGAAATGTTTTTCAATCCGTCGGTGATTTGCGATGGATTACCGATGGCTACCTACAAACTTTATGTTTTTTATCCGTATGAACTATACTTTGATTGATTTTCTATAATTTGTTATATGTATGTGATATGTATATACATGCATATACATGTGTGTATGTCTATATATGTGTGTGTATGTATATACATGTCTCTCTCTCTATATATATATGTATTGTAGACAGAGGTTTAAAGGAAAACCTCAAAAAAACGGAAAACTGAAGAACACTCTGATAGTTTTTCATCTGGACGGTATGCACTTGTGCATACAGATAAATTATGTTGTTTTTTTGGTTGTGTATATGTATATATGTTACTTAATATGCATGTATTATGTATATGCATGTATGTGTGTATATGTATATATGTGTGAGTGTATGCTTATTTGTGTATGTATACATGTCTATACGTATATGTAAATGTATGTGTGGTGGTTGATAACCACATATGATGGATCTATATGTTGTATGTGTATATAATATAATGCATGGGATATATATATATATATATATATATATATATATATATATATATGTATATGCATATGAATGTACGAATATCGTCACTAAACTTCGAAAATGCGACATAAGGCACTGATTTTGTATATATATTCATCAGATCACGATTTAATGCATTTATATGAGAGATCAACGATTACAGGTGGTTACAGGTAATAGCATTTAATAGATAAGATCGAAGAGCACTTACAAGTGAATCAGAGTTCCAAGGACCGACCTCTCACTCTACAAAGCCGAAACCTGGTTGCACATAACTCTGGTTCCATAGTCAAGATCTCTGAATCTACGATCCAGACTTAAAGACTTAGTTAAATTTCCTAAGTCTGGATGCACATAACCTAAGTCTGTTTACATAGTGAAGACCTAAGACTTCACCATTTTCAAGGAAACTTCAGAACTCTGATCAAAAGGATCAGATCTCTGAATATACACTCTCAGACTTATACTTAGTCAAAATTTCACTAACTTTGGCTCTTCACAAAATTCAAGCACATCAAGTGTTGGTGATTTTCAGGACCATTGCAACCCCTTGGAACCCATTAGGGGCGCTGCCCCTAGAACCCGGCAAGGTGGCGCGACCCCCTTGACCCCCGCCTTATGGTGATCTAAGGTGATAGGGGAAACATGTGTCAATATGCACTTCACACCTCCTAACTCACTTGTGTTTGTCTTATCACCTTAATCGATCTCAAGCAAATCACAATTACACTAAATGGTAGATGACACTAATATCACCAACACTTGATGTGCATGAAGTAGAGGATGAACATTCATAATATAAAAAGAATAATTAAGAAAATGTTCAAATAGAAAAAAATGACCATTGTACCCTCGCAGTTAACAGACAAATTGGATGGCCATTTAACCAAGAGGCTCAAGTTGGATGGTTATTAGTGTAAAAGACGAAATCCATAACAAATTACATATATAGAGGGTTCTTTTATAAATAAATGAAGATAAATGACCAATTCCACAATAAAAGACAAACCTCAGGGACCAAATCTTTAATATGTTTGAGATGAAAATCAACAAAATGCAAAGACCAAATAAGCAAATTTGGATATTAAACATTTCAAAAGGAAAACGTTATATTTTTTTTTACTACACAATTTGTTTTTAGAACATTTTCATAGTTCAAAAACTAATTTATAAAAAAGATTGATATGACGATTTATCTTTTAAGTTATTGTAATATACTTTTTTAAAATAAGTGTCTACATTGGTATTTTAGTTTGTCTCAAACTAAGGGGGCGTTTGGTTCGCCATATGTTTGTGGAAGGAATGAAATCTATCAAAGGAATTTAACTTTAAAGGAATTAGAATGAAATGTTATCAGGTTTGACCATCTGTTTGATTGACATACATTGGAATGGAATATGTTAAAGGAATTGAAATATGTCCGTTTGGTTCAAAAAATGTAGCATTGAAATTGGACGGAAACATTTGTAAATGACCAAAATACCGTTTTTGAAAAATTTGAATCCAAAATCAACTATTGTGGTTTAGATCTGTGGTGGTCGGTAGTGGTTCAGACCGGTGGTGGTCGGCGGTGGCTCAGATCAGTGGTGGTCGGCGGTGGTAGTGGGTCAGAACGGTGGTGGTCAGCGGTAGCAATGGGTGAGAACGATGGTAGTCGACGTTGGTTCAGATCAGTGGTGGTCGTGATGGTTCAGATCAGTGGTGGTTGGTGGTAGTTCAGATCAGTGGTGGTCAACGATGGTTCAGAATGGTGGTGGTCGGCAGTGGTTCAAATAGGTGGGGTCGGCGGTGGTTTAGATCGGTAGTGGTTCAGAACGGTGGTCGACGGTGGTGGTCGGTGGTGTTCATGCCGGTTATGGTCGGCGGTGGTTCAGATCGATGGTGATTGGCAGTGGTTTAGAATTATGGTGGTCGACAGTGGTGGTCGGTGGTGGTTCAGAATGATCGTCGGCGGTGGTTTACATCGATGGTGGTCAGTGGTGGTTCAGAATGGTGGTCGACGATGGTCGGTGGAGGTTCATATGGGTCTTGGTAAATTAAGTAGGGAATATGGGGATAGTTTTGTCTATTTGAGAAAATGAGATGAAATGGAATTGAATTCCTTCTCATTTGTGATGGAATGACCAAATCCATAAATGGTGAAATGTGTGGAATTCAATTACATTCCATTGGTAAACCAAACACCTGAATGGAATTTGGTCAATGGAATTGATCATTCCAATTCTGTAGGAATCCTGCGAACCAAACACCCCCTAAGTGTTTATTTTCAAAAGTAAGTGCCTACTTTTCCATTCTATTCTTAATTGTGTGATGAAGAAAACTTATCTCTCTATAATTAAGGGTAAAATCGTCATTTTAATTATTAAAAAGTGTAATAGTTACAAATTCCTAAAACTGTGTATAGTTTTCATTGAAGACATTTATTTTGAAACGAAGGAAGTAATTTTAACATACTTTGTAGCTTGTTTAATCTATAACATATAGTGTCAAATTATTCAATTTCGTCATAACAACTTTATATATGACACACACTTTGTTGTATGTTATAAACTTAAAAGGCTTATTTATATTATCGTCCTAATTAACATACCAATCTAATTCGAGTAGTGGTTTTGGAATGGGAGGAGTAGATTATAAATATTTCAAATTGGTGCTAAAAACAAACTCCAATAAAAGGTCGTACTTTTTCTTAGGTGTCGTTTATTTTTTAAGAGGTCTGAATTTTAAAGTCTTATTTTACTTCTGATTAATAAAAGGTGGTGTTGAAGACTGAAATCTGAATCAACAAGACTGTATGTTTCTATAATATCTGGAGGTGTCTTGAGAGAAAGAATAACATAAGAACTGAGGTAGCGATAAGAGGTTTTAAGAAATTAGGTCACCACTTCTTCTTTCAGATGTATTTAAGAGTTAAGAGGTTCTGAAAACTGGAAAAAAAAACAATCAGTCTAATTAAAAGTATTTTTTTTAAAAAACAAATAACCCTTAGACGTTTGTTCGGCTAATACAAGTTCAAATCAGAGCCCTTTCCCTAACGGTCGTTAGTTCCTTCAATCAAATTAGAAAATATATTGGTTACCTTGTTCATAGAAAGCAAAAACATAATACTTCCATCCATAAAAGTGGAAAACAATCTAACTTGGTGATGGGTATTATGACCATTCATTGCTTTATAGGACGCTTAAAATGGGTAAGCGTCCTAATAGCATATTTTATAGAGCATAGGTTTATAAGACCAAACTATAAGGCGTTATATCTAAAAGTATCACAATAGGTTTATAGGTCGCTTCAAGGCATTTTAACAAGTTTTTGTAGGACACTTAAAAATAAAGTGTCGTATTAGCTATTTTACATGACACTTTAATAAGTGTCCAACTCATATTTTTATAGGACACCCGTGTTTATAGGACACCCGTGTTTATAGGACACTTTTTTCAAATAACATCGTATAAATAACTAATACGACACTTTACTTTAAAATAACCATAAAAACTTGTTAAAACGCTTACAAACATCCAATAACTCGATTGTAATGTAAATTGATTTGCTTTCCCTCTCCATTCATTCTCCAAACATTATCCAATCAATCAACCTAAACTAAAGGGATTTTATAGGTTAAACAGAAGGCTAAATAGAAGGGAATGTACAAGGAAAGTACAATAAATAATATCTGCTAATACACCCTCTCAATTTGACCTGGAGATGACGATCGGACGTTTAAACTGGAGTAAAACTCTTTGAATAGTTTAGTCAGAAGGCCCTTTGTAAATATATCATCATACTGAGAGGAGGAAGGGACATGAAGCACACAAACTTCACCAATTGCAACTTTGTCACGAACGAAATGAATATCGATTTCAATGTGCTTAGTACGTTGATGTTGAACAAGATTATTGGACATATAAACCGCACTCACGTTGTCACAATAGACTAAGGTTACTTGTAACACAAATTTGGTAAGAGCAACTAATTAAAAATCTCGATATAATATCAAATACAAATCAAAATTCATCGTACCTCAAATATAAAATTCTATAATTAACCTCAACAATTATAAAGTCCAACATTAAACAAGACTAAGCCGAAGTCGGGTGCTACTTAACCCCAATACAAGCTGCTCTTCACAAAACCAAAGCGGAAGACTTCGCCAAAGCTACTCGTTTCTCAAGCATACCACTAGCACTCCACTCTTCATAGTGTTACTAGGACTATTCCCATCCAGAACCTGATGCACATGCCGAAAAATAAAAAGGGTTAGGCTTAATGCCTAGTGAGTTCAAGAGTTTTCCTCATGATCATATAAATCGTTAAACGGAAAGAATGCAACTTGAATCATGATTTCCAAAATGATTTACTTTAAATACGAAAACGACCATTTTTCCAATAACACGCATTTTAGGTGATGACAAAACCAAAATAAAACATTTCTTCAAGATGTAAATTCAAACCCAAAACTCACTCAAAATGCGGGTAAGAATTACTATTCAAATACTGAAAACACGGACAAAACTCCATTATCCAAAATATCCAAAAACATGGACAGGGTTTAATAATTAAAACCACAAATCATGGATAACAATCCATACTCAAAATGTCGACGAATACATGGGTAATACTCGATACCCAAAATAACACCTTTCGGTGACAGTGGAGACCCGTTCCATTGAATGTGGCGGGAACACATAAGTATACCACATATCTATTTTATAAGCATGTTTCAAGGATGGGAAACCATTGACATCAACCCTATCCAGGTCTTTAGTCATGTTAGACGTCAACCCTATCCAGGTTTTTAGTCATGATAGACATCAACCCTGTCTAGGTCCTTAGTAATTATGGACATCAACCATATCCATGTCTTTAGTCGTTGTGGACATCAACCATATCCAGATCTTTAGTCATTGTGGACATCAACCATATCTAGGTCTTTAGTCATTGTGGACATCAACCATATCTAGGCCTTTAGTCATTGTGAACATCAACCATATCTAGGTCTTTAGTCATTGTGGACATCAATCACATCTAGGACTTTAGTCTAATACAATAATGAGCTCAACTCTATTCGAGTCTTTTACTCAAATGATCACCTAGTTCAACCTTATCCGGGTCTTTACCTAGGGATCTCACCATCCAAACAAGCTTGTTCATTTAAAATTACATGACTCCAAATTGAATTACCAATGCAATCAAAACACGTAATTCTCAAATAGAAAGTAATAAATGCAAAACATACCCAAAGCTCCACATCGAGCTATCAAAACCAGACAAATGTCCCCAAGACCCAACAGGGTTGAAACCGAGCCAAAAACTCAACAACTCAAAGACCATTCAAATAAAGGCATCATGAGCGATAAAAATGTATTGAACCAATGTTCATACAAAACACATGCTACAAAACATGATCAACTCAAAAACCCATCATTGGTTGGGACCAACCATTTTCCAATAGAAATCATATCATTTACATTTTCAAAATGTCTCAATTATAACAATATGCATTTTCAACCTAAATACACCAAAATACATTAACACCAAAATAATCTCCATTTATAAGATAAATCATCCAAGGAATCCATAAATATGATTTAGTTATCAAAATGTCTAAAAACCCCAAATACAGACATTTCTAAAGATTTATAAACTGATGGTTCTAAGGTGCAAGAATCATCAAATAATACCCACATTTGATAAATGTCAAAGAAAACATCTCAATATATCAGAATAAATAAGCATGTACATAGTTTTCATAAAGCAACTTGAACCCACCTTGCTAGATTTAAGCTAAATCTAGATTTTCCCCAACTTGAGTTCTTTGAAGAAACTTGGATCCTCGAGACAAAAACTTTCAAAAACCTAGATCCATAAATTTCCAACCATAAATATTCATATTTAACCATATAAAATCGTTCCCCAAACATTTTACATGAAGATCTCATCTTATCTCAAAACCCTTATTGTTCCCAGAATGTGTGCTAATCAAGATAGACAACAATGAAATTCAATTCAAAATGCCATATATTGATCTTGAATTCGATGGATACAAATGCTCTCTCAAAACAAATATTTCTCTCTCTAAGTTTTCTCCCTATGCGTGTCTCTCTTAATGTATGTCATATGAGTCTACAAACAGAAAACTATTTATACCTACTAGATTACAAAGACAAAACAACTAAACTATTTGACTTTGACAAGCTTGACTTTGACTTTTCTCTTTAATCAACTTTGACTTTGCAATGAGGCTTTGACTTGAGCAATTGACTTTCAATCTCCATGATCTTGGATCCAACATATCTGTGCACTAACAATCTCCCCCTTTGGATTCAAGATCATCTTAAAAAATAAATATGGCATTAACCAACAAGCTCCCCCTTTGTTTGATCTTTGGCAAATTCAATCTCCCACTTTAGAATCTTCATTAAGATAAGCATTTCATCTCCTCTTTCTTAGAACTGTCTTCAGGTTTTCAGTAATCTCCCCAAAGTCTGTGATTATCTTCTTCAAGAATTATAACAATCTCCCCCAAGGTAATAAAAACCTCTTTCAGACTTCAGAAGCAAAATCATCTTCAGAAGCAAAATCATCTTCAGATTTAGCTCATTTTTGTTTTAGCAAATAATCTTCAAAGAAAATTTTAGTAAATTTCATCAAGCTTTCAGACCTTTTTGAAATTTCTCTTGCATTCTGAACATTCTCCCCATATTTTAGAAATATAACCTTCAAATCTGTCATTTCTTGATCACTTTATCTTCGGAATTTTCACAGTCCGATCTTTAGACATCATTTCTTGAAACTAATTCTCCCATAACTTCTTATCCATTTCTTGACCTTCTCATTTCTTGAATATATTTCTCCCCCTTTTTGATGATGTAGATAATATAAATCATCAAAACTTGTTCAAGAAATTTCATGAACCTTTTTCTGACCACTGATCTTTCTAACCGAGCATCTGAACCATCCGTCAATTTATAATATATTCATCCGAATCTCTTCAAATTCAGACAAATAAGAGTGAAAACCTGAATCAACAAATGGATCAGTTAAATTGCCTGTAAGTAGCTCTAAGCCACTTTATGCAACGGATGCACATTGGAAAGGAGCTTTTTGATATTCACTCCCCCAAGGCTTCCATTCAATCATCGAAAAATCACAAAGAAATTTTCTATGAATGTTAAGACAATAAAACTTATTCCTTGTGAGTTCATGCATAGTCTAGGATGAATGATCTGTCCAGAAGCTAATACTCCTGTTATCACGGGTTCTGAACTGAGTTGCTTAGAAGCCATTTCTTCATCAAATGTAACATTGACCCTCTCAACAACTATCTTAGATTTCTTCAAGTAAACTCTATATGTAGTAGACGTTTGAGAATATCCAATGAAAATGCCTTCATCAGCCTTGGGACTGAACTTGTTCAAGTTCTCCTTATCATTCAACACAAAACACCTGCATCCAAAGATGTGAAAATGTTTAATGCTAGGTATTCTATTGTTTATCAAAGCATATGGAGTTTTACCAAAACGATGATAATGATTGAACGATTTTTAGTATAACATGCAGTTGAGACAACTTCGACCCACAAAAATAAAGGTAGATCGAATTGGCTCAGCATCGTTCGTGCAACCTCAACAAGAGTTCGATTTCGTCGTTCAACTACCCCATTTTGTTCTGGCATTTTGGCAACAGAGAACTGATGAGTTATCCCGACCAATTCGAGATAATCGTCAACTGTTTTGTTGTTGAATTCTGTGTCATTATCAGTTCTGAGTAGCTTAACTGTCTTCTGCAAGTTTACTTGAACGGTCTTAAAAAATGAAATAATGATCTTTGGAGTTTCATCCTTTGATCTCAGAAACTTGACCCAAGTGTATCTTGAAAAATCATCCACGATCACAAGAACATATTTCTTGCCATTTATGCTTTACGTTCGCATTGGGCCACAGAGATCCATATGCAACAACTCTAAAGGAGTACTTGTGCTAGGTTCAGGCTTAGGATTATGAGAAGCTCTTTTAATCTTGCCTTTCTCATACGTGTCCACAAATGTTCTTTTTCGTATTTCAGCTCTGGAAGTCCTCTCACCAAATTTCTAGTCACCAACTTGTTAATGTATCTGAAGTTGAGATGAGATAGCCTTCTATGCCATAACCAGCTTTGTTGCATAGAGGCCTTTGACAGTAGACACACCGCATTATCAGTCTTGACATTTGACAGATTGATCATGTAGAGGTTTGATTTTTGCGTCCCGACCAAGAGTTCTTTGCCATTTTTAGTTCTAACACAACATCTCTTGGCTTTAAAGTTTACCTCTAAATCCTTGTCGCAAAACTGACCAATGCTGAATAGATTGTGTCCTAATCCTTCAACATAACTCATCTTTTTTATCGTTACATTCTCTTGCACTACATCTCCATAACCAAGTATCGGTGAAAATTGGTCATTTCCAAATATCACATTACCGCAAAATTTCTCTGTATAGTTAGATAAAATATTTTTCTTCCCAGTCATATGCTTGGAACAACCTGAATCCAAGTACCACATATGACGGGTCTGCACAAGAGAAATCAAGCAACAACAGGTTTAGGTACCTATTTATAGATGGATCCCTTCGTGTTAGCAAAATATTTTGGCACCCATTTGAATTTGGGTCCTCTTTGTTTTTCAAAAACATTAGAATGATGTATATAATAAGTACCAAACCAACAATCAGAATATTGTCGAGTCACAAAATCATTTCGACCATATGTGGAACACCGACTAGGCAAATGAGATAGTTGGATCAATTGCTTTATTGTATAAACCTTGTAAGAAGTTACAAGTTTTGTTTTATGAGAAACATATTGATCAATTACATCGGGCAAACTAGTAGTAATCCTATAACAATCTATGTCAAAATATTATTTTGTAGACTCTTCAATCTTCCTTTTTGGTCTCCATTCTAGTCTCGCTTCAGACTCTTCCTTCTCAATTCTGAAACACAAAATTTGAATTTGTCAGAAACATGAGATTTAAGAGTCTGTGTTTTCTTGTGCTTACCTGTGTTGGTCCGTTTCTGTGAGCGCCTTTTCTTTTGCTTCTTACCTTTAGAGTAATAGGTACTCACAAGAACTGAATCAGCAACCTTAGTTGATATTTCATCTTTTTTAAAAACACTAGGTAAAGCATCATTATTAATCACAAAAGAAGTATGATCTGGAAGTATAGCATTAAAATCAAACTTATCAACACTTTCATCAAAACAACCATCATAATTTAAAACATCATTTTCATCCGCAAATAAGTCATCAACATCATCATCAAATTGTTGTGCCTTGGAAGAATTTGGAAATTTGAAATCATTGGACTTTTTAGAACACTTCTTTTGATAAGACATTTTAACACAATCTGAAGTTTTAGGATTTGTAAAAACATTTCCCATGAAAACTTTACAAGGTGATGTATCTGAATCAGTGGAGTTGTTTAGACTAACTCTTCCTGATTCAAAGTTGTCATTTGTAACTTCAGATTTGAAATTAGTGTTATTCATAACATTAGAAAACACAATTTTCTCTAGATCAACCAAGATTCTTTCTTCTACTAATGTGTTCTCAAGCTCAGAAATTTACTTTCCAAGATGAGTGGAGGAATGTAAATCTTGGATTTAACTGGTTTTGCCTCCCACTCCTTAGTAGAATAGCTTTTAAAATAATCGTTTGAAAGAAACTTTGGATGATAAGAAAGATAACTATCATTCAACTTTTTATAGCAGAATGGTAGTTGCATTTTGGTTGTGTTCTTTCTGTTCTCATTTTCCTTAGCCTCAACCTCAACCTCAACCTCATCTGATGATTTTGTAATAAAATTGGGTTTAATGAGGACATTTGTCAGCCACATGTAAAAAATCAAAATTATATAAAGCTGGTTGCTTTCTTATAGCTTTCTTTAGATAATGTGGGTTATCGTAACCAATATCCCAATTATCTTTGAAATCAGTAACTTCCTTTGGTTTGTTTAGTTAAATGGTTTGATCAGTTTGACCTCGAGCATAAAGCTTTGCTTCCAAACCATTAATCCTTTTCAACAAAGATTTGTTTTCAAATTGCAGTTTATTATAATTCACAACCAACTCTTGTTTCTCAAGTTCAGACTTATTGAAGTTAGAAACTGTTTCAGAAATTTGACTTTCAAAACAAGCTTTTTGTTTTTCAAAAACAGTAGCATATTTGTTGAAAGAGTCAATCAAGTTTTTGTTCCCAGCAATTTCCTTGTTGAGATCAAAAATTGTTTGACGCTTTTTCGCAAATCTACTTTTCTCCTTTTTGAGCTTATCTTGTAAGTCCTGAAGCTTAACCATCATGGTTTCCATCTTTATTAAAAATTCATATTCAGAAAAATTAAGTAACTCTTCGGAAGTCTCCTGATCAAATTCATCATATTTCACCTCTTTTCCCATCAGGCACATATGAGTTGTCTCTTCTTTGTCATCCTCATAATGAGTATGATCCAACCAGTAATCATCTTCGACCATCAGTGCTTTTCCTTCCTCTTTTTGCTTGGCCAGAAGCATCTTGTTCTTGTAGTACTCAAAATTGCGAACTTTCGGCTACCGACAGTCCTTGGCAAAGTAGCCTATCTTGCCACAGTTGTAGCACTTGAATGGTTCTTCTGCTTTCTTCTCTTCTGGATTCCTTTCCACATAACTCTTTCCTTAAGATCTCCTGTACTCAAACCTTCTTCCTTCCACCATTTCCTTGTGTTCATAGTTCCTCGATCCTGATGAGTATTTTTGACTATTGGAACCCGACTTCTTATAAAATTGCTTCTGGAAGGCTCGATTAAGCAATATCATAGCTTGCTTTAAGATTCTCACCATCATCAGAATCTGAACCATCACTGACAGTATCATCAGAACAAGAAACCACAATCTTATATTTCTTCTTTTTATCTTTCTTCCCTTTCTCTTTCTTCTTTTCCACTACCAAGACAACTGGGTCTTTCACTGGCTTCTCACTTTTCTTTTTCTCTTCTATCTCTTCTTCTACATCTTCCTCATTCTGACGGAGTGTTTCATAAACTTCATGTAGAGGTGATAAGTGTTAATATGTTAACCATATTTCTTTGTTTTATTAGTATTTTATCTTTCTTTTATTTGCCCAAAGTTCACTTTTAGTGTCATTTAGTCCAATTTACAACTTTTATCATGTTTTTATGTGTTAGTATGCATTTCCATTGTTTTGATGCTAACTTGAGAATTTTTGCAGATTTCTGATTTTTTGGTAGTGCTATAGGACTACTGCAGAAGCTGGATTATGATGTTGTAGGAGTAGCTGATGATTTCTGTAGCCGAACTTTCTTGCTTGGGCCGGGCTTGGAAGCCCCATTTTGAAGACTCTATGGCTAAGAAAGGGCTTACATCATCATTGTACCCCTTTAGCTTGTTAGATACATTTCCATTTGCTATATATATATATATGCATCTTTTGTAACCATTTAAACATACAACCTTTGGGTTTAAGTATTCTCTAATTTATTTTTGCAATCTTAAACTTAAATATTTTGGGTTTCCTTGTCCATCAAGAACTAAAATATTCTAAGCTTAAGAGTTGGTTATTTTGGAAGTATTATTCTAAGTGTTCTGGATTTCAAGTTCATCTTTCAACATTCTTGTTCTTCACTTTCTAAAGCTACGTTTTTCTAACAAATCAATTGTGTATAACCTAATATTCAAGATTTTGCACGAGATTTTCATAAGTCTTTTTTGCACCTTGATTCTTAATTTACACAAGTCAACTTCCAAGTTTCTGAATTTTCAAAGTTCTAAAGTTTGTTCAAGGCAAGAATTTTACAATATTAAAATCACTTTACGTTTTTGGCAAAGAAATTATTTGGAAGTAATTGTTAGTTTTACTTTGAAATAGCTTCTCTTGTAAGCTAAGATTTCTTTCAAGTACCAAAAGTGTTTTTCCAAGTACCATTAAATCACCATCCAAAGTACCAAAGCCTTTTCTTTTGTTGACTTTTGTGACACAACTTAAGAGACAAGTTCCATAACTTGCCATTTAAGTTATCAAGTTATACATTCTTTTACAAGTGTTTTCTAGTTTAATTTAATTAGTCTTTGTATTTCTGTTATTTTCCATTCTGCAATTTATTTTACTGTTCTTTACTTTTCTGCACTTTAAATTATTGTCATTTACATTTCTGTACTTTAATTTCTGCTAGTTACTTTTATGTCATTTACTTTTCAGCAATTTACATTATTGTATTTACCTTTCAGTTATTTATATTTCAGCAATTTATTTTACTGTCATTTATTTCCCGGTTATTTTTACTTTCAGTATTTTACCTTTATGTTATTTCCAGTCCTTACATCATTCAAAAGAAGAAACCAAGCAATGATGGGTTAATAGCCTGAGCTTGGGCTGTAAGGCAATGTTAAGACCGAAATTGGCGTGAAAATAAAAAAGTGTATTCATTATAGCAATGTTTTATAACTATTTATTTAAGGTGATTATTGTTTCATTGAAGATCATATTGAATTAATTGACAACTAATTTGATATATGAAAATGCATTAACTTCCAGAGTGAAGACAAATAAGAGAACCTAATTTAATATGGGAAGACTATAAATAGCTATAACACCTGACAAGTGATATACTCATACGGTATAGGGAGGTAACACTGTGCCGTGCTAGGATTCACGAGGTCTAACATAAGTGATATCGTATCGATAGCAGTGGGCTGGTGTGCACTCCTTGGAGGCCGTCTGAACCGATAGTTGAATACTGTGACAGTTCTATAGAATCATTCAAGTGGTACTATAGGACTGTCCAGCTTCCTATATCATCTTTTCATCAAAACGCCTATTTTAATCTTAACAAAGCTTTGCACCCTTTGCTTCATCTTTTAAGACTAATTTTCTAGTTGATAACTCAAACAAACCAACCAAAAGATTTTTCTTCGAATTCGCCATCTGAAATCAATTTTTAAATACTAGACTTTTGAAAGACTTTCATAAGCCTTCTCTGTGGGATCGATATTTAGTACTTTTACCATTCTTACTTGTTACGAGAAAATAGTAGTTCAAGGTGTATACTTGCGCCAAGTTCTATTTTAAGTGACTCTCATATTGGATTGCATAAATCTGAAACAAGTTTTTGGTGCCGTTGCCGGGGAAGCAAGTTGAATGTTTTTCTATGTAAAGTAAAGTTTATAAAAGTTGATTTTTCTACCACCTTTTTAAAAAAATTAGTGTATGCTAAGATTGCCACACGGGGACTTTTTCCAATTCGACCCTGACATAGAAAAAAACGTTTAGACAAAGAAGAAGAGCGCAAAGAGCTGCTTTAGCTTTAACCTCTCCAGAAATGGTTGAACGTGAAAATGTGTTAGGTAAAGGAGTACACCCTAGTCCTATTCCTAGGAACAATAATAGAGGTCTTGAGGTAATTCCTAGGAATGACATTTTTGAACCTAGAAATGAGGATAATAATGAACCACCAATAAATCCCTTTGAGGAAGAGGAACAAAACATTTTTAGGCTCGCAAAATCTAAAAATGGTGGTATTATGGATTATGCTATTCCTATTTTAACCCAGTTACATACAGGGATACTTAAACCTACCATTACCGCTACCCATTTTGAACATAAGCCTATAATGTTTCAGATGTTGCAAACCAATGGCCAGTTCGATGGTATGCCATCTGAAGATCCTCATTCTCATTTGAGATCTTTCATGGAAATCACAGACTCGTTCCTTATCCCTAGAGTATTAGAAGATGCTCTAAGACTTAAACTTTTTCCTTTTTCACTAAGGGATAGAGCACGATCCTGGTATAACTCTTTGAAACCAGGCTCTCTGATCACATGGAACAATATGGCTGAAATTTTTTTAATAAAATATTTTCCACCTACTGGGAATGCTAAATCCAGAAATGAAATTTGTACTTTTAGACAACTGGATGATGAAGCAGTTCCTAATGCATGGGAAAGGTATAAAGAGCTACTGAGAAAATGCCCACGCCATGGCATTCCGTACTGCATACAGCTAGAAACGATTTACAACGGTTTAAACACCGCTGCAAAACAAATGGTAGATGCTATTGCAAGCCGAGCTTTCACATCTAGTACCTATAATGAAGGTTATGACATACTTGAGAAAATCTCTAACAATAGTGGAAATTGGTCTGACCTACGTACACTTCCACCTAAGAAAATAGCAGGGGTACAGGAATTGGATGTATACAAAGAATTAACTTCACAAATGGCCAATATGGCATCTTTGCTTAAAAATCTAACTAATCCATCCATGCAGTCTAATACTTCTACTCCTACTGTCAACTCTGTGCAGTGTACTTACTGTGGTGATGATCATGCATTTGAACATTGTCCAGGAAATCCTGAACAAGTCAGTAGAGTGGACCCTTTTCTCAAACATATAATCCTAAATGGAGGAATCATCCCAAGTTTTCCTGGAACAGTCCTACTCTTAACCCACCATTACCAAAGCTACAAGTCCAGTCCAATTTTCACTCATAAGGACAGTCTAGCCATCACCCATAGTCACATCATAGACCTCAAAGCAACCAACAGTCTTAATTCCATGCTCAAAATCATCAACCTTCCATAATAAGCCTACTCAGCATGCTGACTCATCTACTTCCTTGGAAGCAATGATGAAAGGGTTTTGTTAAAGCACAGTTTTATTGGATTCAAGATCTTAATTATCTGAAGATGGAAATCTGAAGTCAAAGCTGATAAAGTCGTATCAACAAATAGTCTAGGGTCCTTTTGTAATAAATAGTCAAAGTATGTTTCCGTATTTTCATTTATTGTCTTTTAATTTAGTTATTTGTGTTAGTTGTTGGGCCCTTGTCAAGCCAAGCCCATTTGGTTAATTAAGGCCTTAGTATAAAATGCTTTTGTTTAGAGTAAATTAGGTTAAGGAGCTTAATTAGAAAAATAATTATTGGAGGCTTGGTGTAGGTGGTGCGCCGTACACAGAAGAGAGAAGCAGAGAGGATTTCGATTTCAAGATTGTAGCCTGTTGAATCGTTTGATTAATCGTATCAGGTTTGAATTATTGTGTTGTTTATTGTTTTACTTGATTGAATGATTCTAATTGGGACACACAATTGGTATCAGAGCTAGTACAAATTGAATTGAATTTTTGTTTTTCGGTTCTGTTATCTGTCAAAGATTCAAATTTTTTGTTGTTGTGTGATTGGTAATCAAGTAATTATTAATTGATTTGTGATCGGTTTGATTAATATCTTGGTTGGGTAATGTTTGATTTGAGTATTGAATTGAATTTGATTGCTTATTTGGTGAATTTGAATCTGTTCGGTCATCACGAGCACAATATTGTCCAATTCTTTGATTTTTTCATAAAAGTGCTAGTTTATTGAAATTAATCGTTTGCAATCAGTTCTAGGTATCTTTTAGATCGTTTTGGCAAAGTTTTGTTGTTTAATTTTGAGTTTTGGATTGGATTCTGGATCGATTTGTGTTTTCTGGGCCGATAATCTTCAAGAACATATCGGTCTTCCACTTCCGGTCGAATACCTTTTACCGGTACACACACAGTCCACCCCGGTCATAAGAGCTATCGGTTTTTGTGTTTTATCGGTCGATTGCTTTTTATCGGTCTTTCTTACCGGTCGAAGACCTCTTTCGGTCTAAGCTAATATCGGTCTAATCCATTTCCGGTCGAAGATCTATTTCGGTCTAATTCACTATCGGTCTAAGCACACTATCGGTCTAAGCATACTATCGGTCTAAGCATTATATCGGTCTAAGCTTTATCGGTTGAACAAGTGTCCGGTCAAAACTCCACTTTGCGCAACGGCCTTGACACGCAAACCTCACTTTGCGCAACGACCTTGATACGCAAACCTCCACTTTTCGCAACGGCCTTGATACGCAAACCTTCACTTTGCGCAAGTACTGTTCACACTATTCACTGTTCACTTTTGCGAATTTTGTTCCAGGTTTGCACAGTTCGATTTTTCAATTTTTTGCAAACTGTAATATGGCCTCTAAATGTCCAATTTTTTTTTTCTCTAGGGGCGTTGTCCCCATACCCCCGCAAGGGCGTTGCCCCTTGACCCCACCCGCTAAGTCTGCGAAGGGGGACAAAGTTCTGTTCGTGATCAGATTTTTCTGAATTTCATTCTAAGATTTTCAGTATTGTGTGATTTTATCTTGATTTCTAACGATCTCATCCAGTTGATTGTATCGTATCAGATAAGTTAGACTAGTAATCCTATCAGTAAGAATGTCTCGGGAAGCTCTTGCCATTGGAACAGATGTGAAGCCACCAGTACTCTTCAAAGGGGAGTACGAGCAATGGAAGGACAGATTCTTGGACTTCATCGATCGACATGAGTTGGGAGATCTTATCAGGAAATCTCTGAAAGAAGGAATCATGGCACCTCCGACCAAGGTTCTCACTCTAGCTGGAGCAAATGGCCAAGAAGAAGAGACAGAGTATAAATTACCGATTGGTGAATATTCGGAAGATCAGCTGAACAGACACAAGGTTGACAAGCTGGCAAGATCATTCATTCTCCAAGGCATACCGAATGAAATATACGTCAAGATTGATAGCTACAACGCTATCGGTAAGCAAATGTGGGATCAGTTGGAGAAGATGATGCTTGGATCTAAAGTTGGCAATCAACTCAAAGTTTCCACCAGCTTGACTAATTATGAAGAATTCAAAGCTAAAGCTGGAGAATCACTTGAAGCCACTTATGACAGATTCGTCACATTACTGAACGAGCTGAGCAAGAACAAGATCAGCAAATCTTACGTGGAGCTGAATGTGAAATTTCTCAGCAACCTTCAGTCTGAGTGGAAGAGATTCACCAGACAAATGAGGCAACTGAAGGATCTGCACAACATTCCTCTTCATGAAGTTTATGAAATCCTCAGACAGAATGAGGAAGAAGTGGAAGAGATCAAGGGTGAGATGAAAAAGGCTGACAAAGCAGTTGCTGATCCAGTTGCTCTTGTGGTCAAGAAATCTAAGAAGAAGAAGGTGATAGAATCTGAATCAGAAGAGGCTGATAGCGAGGCAAAGTCTGACTCTGACGATTGTGAGCAACTGAAGGAAGCCATGCTTATGTTAACCAAGGCTTTCCAAAAGAAGTTCTATAAAAAGCCAAACTCCAATAGTCAGAGGTACTCGTCTGGTCCGAACAACTACAAGCATAAAGAGAAAGTTGAAGAAAGGAGACCAGAAGACAAGAAGAAGGATGGAGTTGAAGAGACCAAGAAGGAAGAACCGATAAAGTGCTACAACTGTGGCAGACTCGGTCATTTTGCCAAGGACTGCCGCAAATCAAAAGTCCGAAACTCCGACTATTACAAGAATAAGATGCTTTTAGCCAAGCAACAAGAGGCTGGAAAAGCATTAATGGCCGAGGATGAATACTGGCTCGACCATTCGGACGAAGAATCTGAAGAAGGAGAGAAGGACGAGACAACACATCTGTGCTTGATGGGAAAGAACCAGTCAGAAGCTAAAGCTGATTCTGATGATGGAGATAATGATAAGTTATGTGACTTAATTGAATCTGGTTTTTTGAACCGAATGCATACGATGATGTCTAAACTCCAAGAATTAGAGTCTAAACTGAAGCGTGAGAAAGGTGTCACAAATGAGAAAAATCAATCTATACATAAACTTAGTAATGATATTGCTGAGAAAAATGTATTGATTGAAACTTTGCACAAAAATATAGACACCAGCGCTAAAGAAAAGACTATAATTCATAAAGAGTTATCTGAAACTGTTTCAAAGTACAAAGAATGTGAGTTTAAGTCTATAGAGCTTGCTAAAAGATACTTTTCTACTTCAAAAGAGAATAAATCTTTAATAGAAAAGGTGAATGCTTTGGAAGAAAAATTACATACTATTGGTCAAACTGAACACACTATTCATTTGAACAAACCTAAAGAGAAACCTGATACTTGGGGTCTTGGTTACAAAAACCCACATCATCTCAAAAAGGTTATATCTGAAGTGCCTGCACTTTATGACTTTGGGTTTATGTTATTGGCTCCTCAACATCCGGAACTCAAACCTTTTTGGACTAGTCTGTCGGAAAAAGATAAAGCCAAGGAATATGATAAAAGAAAGAACACAACTAAAGTTCAACTTCCATTTCGCTATGAGAAGTTGAATAACAGTTATAGATCTAGTAAATCAAAATTTCTTTCAAATGATTATTTTGAGAGTTATTCTGTAAAAGAGTTGGAGGCTAAACCCATCGAAGGTAAGCTTTACGTCCCTCCTCTAGTTTTGGAAAGTAAAATTTCTGAACTCGAGACTACTCTTATAGAAGAAAGAATTTTGATGGACTTAGAACAAAAAGTATTTTCAACAATGTTCAAAACTTCTAATTTTCCTAAAATCTCCAAGGCTTTAAATTCGGATGACAGATCTGGTTCACTTGATAATGAACTTAATTTCTTAAACTCTGAAGGTGTTTTAAATGATTGTGTTTCTCAGTTTGATTTTTCTTCTAAACTTCCTGATCATTCATCTTGTGTTGTTAATTCCTTTGGATTACCCAGTGTTTTTGACAAAGGTGAAACATCAACGAAAGTTGATAAATCAGTTTCTGTGAAATCAAAGAAAGCAAAAGGTAAGAAACAAAAATCTCAGCTTTCACAGAAACCGATCCTCACTGGTAAGCCAAAGAAGAAGCATTCTCTTAATTCTCATCATTCTAACTCTAAAGTTTCAAATGTTTCAGATTTGAGAAAGTAAAGGGTTGGAGTTAAGACTATATGGATACCGAAACAGAAGATAGATGAGAAATCTAAATCTAGTTCTAGTTTTATTTTGAATAAAAAGACTTCTTGTAAAGATGATGTGATTGTGAATGTTGCTACTTTTAAATCTAATCTTGTTGATTCTCGCAAGAAGTACTCTATAAAGCAATTATTCCAGTTAGCACCATCAAATAAAAAGTTTTTAAATTATGGTGAATGTAATTATGCTTCTCGTAAATATTCTGATGTTTGGTATGGTTCATATAATGTTTCATCTTATCATTATCATTCGTCTTATCATGCTTCTGGTTTTCAAAGAAAAAGCGAACCCAAATTTAAATGGGTGCCAAAATCAAGTACTAACAGTGGAGGTCCCATTTTTAAATGGGTTCCTAAACTTCTTCTTTTTTGATTTGTGTTGTGCAGACCCGTCATATGTGGTACTTGGATAGCGGGTGTTCCAAGCATATGACCGGGCAGAAGAGTATGTTGTCTAATTTTACGGACAAATACTGCGGCATAGTTCGTTTTGGGAATGATCAGTTTTCACCTATTCTGGGATATGGTGATGTTGTACATGAAAATATTACGATCAAGAAGGTGAGTTACGTCGAAGGCTTAGGGCATAACCTATTCAGCATTGGTCAATTATGCGACAAAGACTTAGAGGTTAATTTCAAGGCCAAGACATGTTCAGTACGCACTGAAGAAGGAAAAGAACTCTTGGTCGGCACTCGCAAGTCAAACCTCTACACCATCAACTTGTCAAAGGTCCAGGATGACAATCAGGTCTGTCTACTATCAAAGGCCTCGATGCAACAAAGCTGGTTATGGCATCGACGACTTTCTCACCTCAACTTTCGGTACATCAACAAGCTGGTCAGTGGCAAGCTAGTGAAAGGTCTTCCAGAACTGAAGTATGAAAGAGAACATCTATGTGCAGCATGTGAAAAGGGAAAGATGAAGAGAGCCCCACACAAACTAAAGCCTGAACTGAGTACCAACTCTCCTTTAGAGTTGTTGCATATGGACTTGTGCGGTCCTATGCGAACGCAAAGCTTAGGAGGAAAGAAGTATGTGCTAGTTATCGTGGATGACTATACGCGATACACTTGGTTTAAGTTTCTACGGTCTAAAGATGAGACTCCCGATGTTCTCATTACGTTTATGAAGACGACCCAAATCAATCTGCAAAAACAAGTCAAGATTCTCAGGACTGACAACGACATAGAGTTCAAGAAAAAGATATTTGAATAATATCTCGAATCGGTCGGGATATCACATCAATACTCTGCTGCTCGCACGCCTCAACAGAACGGAGTCGTCGAAAGGCGAAATCGTACACTTGTCGAGGCCGCTCGGACAATGCTCAGCCAATCTGACTTACCTTTATTTTTGTAGGCTGAAGCTGTATCGACTACGTGTCACACTCAGAATCGCTCCGTGATATACCGCAGATTTCAGAAGACTCTGTATGCGTTGATCAACAACCGAACACCAACCATTAAATATTTTCATGTTTTTGGTTGTACATGTTATGTTCTAAACGACCGAGAGAATCTGAACAAGTTCAGTGCTAAGGCGGATGAAGGCATCTTCGTTGGTTATTCATCTACATCGTCTGCATATCGTGTTTATTTGAAGAAGTCGAAGACTGTGATCGAGAGCGTCAATGTTACATTTGATGAGGACATGGCTTCTGAGCACATCAGTTCAGAACCCGTCATTACCGGAGTATTAGCTTCTGGACCAACCAGTCCAGGACCTGCACCTCAAAAGAACAAATCAGATGGCGCTTCGTCGTCTACTTCTAATTTATCTAATTTGGATTTATTATTTGAACTGTTCTATGATGAATTTCTTGGATCTAAGTTGCCTAACTCTGTTGTTGTTGACAGGATAGAAGACTCGATGACTACTCATCTGACCACTTCCGATATCTCTACTGAATCAAATTCCCCGATTCGGCAAGAAGTTCCAGTTCAAAAGCTTACTCCGACAGTTGAAGTTGTGACCAACAACGCCGAGACAGAAGTAGCTGACTCAGTAGGATGTACTGTAAGGACTGATCAACAGATTGACCAAGCTGTACCTACTGCAACTTTTGCAACGACTACTTCAACTGCAACCCCCGTTAATTCTGAACCATCTGAAGGAGATACCAGTGGATTCCTAGATGCGGACAATGCTCAATATACATCTAATCCACTCCCTCATGAACATAAGTGGACCAAAGAGCACCCGGTACATCAAATTATTGGAGATCCATCTGCACCGGTGCAAACTAGGTCTGCAACATAAAATCTATGTATGTATGAATCCTTTCTGAGCAAGATCGAGCCTACACGCGTATCTGACGCCCTTGCCGATTCAGATTGGGTAACTGCGATGCAAGATGAGCTGAATCAGTTTGAAGCACTGAAAGTCTGGAGACTCGTACCCAAACCGCAAGGTAAAACCATCATTTGTACGAAATGGGTGTTCAAAAACAAGAAAGATGAAGATGGTACCGTTATCCGAAACAAAGCACGACTTGTCGCCAAGGGATATAGGCAAGAGGAAGGAATTGACTACGACGAGACTTATGCTCCAGTGGCGCGTATAGAGGCAATTCGGATGTTCTTATCCTACGCAACCCACAAGAACTTCACCGTTTATCAAATGGACGTGAAGACAGCTTTTCTGAATGGAGTACTCAAGGAAGAAGTCTACGTCTCACAGCCAGAAGGGTTTGTAAATCCAGATAAGCCGAACCACGTCTACATCTTGGATAAAGCTCTTTATGGACTGAAACAAGCTCCTCGCGCCTGGTATGATATTCTATCTCAATTCTTGGTCAAGTCAGGTTTTACAAAAGGTACGGTTGATACCACTCTTTTCATTAAAAATGATAAAGGCGATATCATTCTTATTCAAATATATGTGGATGATATTATTTTTGGTTCTACAAATCCTAAGTACTGTAAGAACTTTGCAAACCTCATGGTGTCACGTTTTCAGATGAGCATGATGGGAGAGATGAATTTCTTTCTCGGATTGCAAGTCAAACAATTTTCAACGGGGATTTTTATCAATCAATCTAAATACATTCTGGATATTCTTCGGAAGTTCAAAATGGAAAATTGTAAACCGATTGGTACCCCAATGACACCTGGTACTAAGATTGGCACTGATCTTTCGGGAAAGGATGTTGATGTTAGGACTTATAGAGGTATGATAGGTTCCTTAATGTATCTTACTTCTAGTAGGCCGGATATAATGTTTTCTACATGCTTATGTGCTAGATATCAGGCCAATCCTAAAGAATCCCATTTGTCTGCTGTAAAGCGGATCTTCAGGTATCTGAAGGGGACTGCAGATCTTGGTCTGTGGTATCCTAAGGATACAAGCTTTGAACTAACATCTTATTCAGATGCAGATCATGCTGGTTGTATGTTAGACAGGAAAAGAACCTCGGGTCATATACAATTCCTCGGAGATAAACTCGTCAGTTGGGCTTCGAAGAAGCAATTATGTGTCTCCACATCAACGGCCGAAGCGGAATATGTAGCTGTTGCTAGTTGCTGTTCTCAGGTCTTATGGATGAGAACACAACTGCGAGACTATCAGTTTCATTTCAATAGAATCCCGATCTATTATGATTCGAAGAGCGCTATTGCGATTACCGCTAACCCTGTTCAGCATACTAAGACCAAACACATAGATGTCAGGTATCATTTTATAAAAGATAATGTAGAAAATGGAACAATTGAACTTTACTTTGTAAAAATCGATTATCAGCTTGCAGATTTGTTTACCAAACCTTTAGACGAAAAGAGATTTAATTTTCTTGTCTCAAGACTTGGTATGCTAAATCTTAAGACCTAATCGGTGGTTACCTATTAAAGTTTCTTATTGTATCTCTTTATCATTTCTTTATTATTATTTCCGCATGATACCTGCTCTTTAATAGTTTGTTCATGATCTCAGGGGGAGTGTGAGAAATATCTTATAGATGGTCAATGTTAGTTTGAGGGGGAGCAATATTGAATGCATTGTACTTACTGATCAATTTGTTAGTAATGCATGATTTTAGGGGGAGTGTACAAGTAAAGAGTATGGCTATGACTTATGATTATTTCTGATCAGAACTCGTACATCAATTGTTTTACTGCTTTATGTCATTTCAATTACAGTGAATAAAGTTACTTTGACTAGACTTTTAGACTTTTGTAGGTTGAGAGATGCTTCAAAGATCATATCTTTATGAATTTAAGCTTGACTTCGTGAGATGTAAGACTGCACTCAAAAGGTATAATTCCTTATCTTCATCTCATTTATGGTTGAAAGAAGGACAACTTTCAATTATAAGAAAACATGTTCTTAAATGTTCAAACCACTTCCCGATTCTCAAACAGATTTCTTGAATTGGAAGTGTGATTTTAAATGTTTTCTGATTCATCTTTGAGCCGTAACTGATAAAGTTAAACTACCTGAGCATCATATGCTTCATAGGAAAACATGGGATCAGTGTGCTAGGACTTAAAAGAAACTTCTATGGATTCACGTTAACCAGTGTTTCCTACCCAAGAAGTTAATCCTTTAGTGATTGCATGTGAGGAGTCAAAAGAAATGAGTGTGGGATGTGTGATGAGAGAATATGTCAAAAGAGAGTTCGGTTAGCTGCGAGCTTAAAGATTAAAAGAAAGAGGGTGTGAGATCAGAGTAAAAGAATTTTCAAACTCTGCACCAACTACTTTCTGAGCCGGGCAACCACATTTCTAATGCTTCACAATTCTTGGTGAACATTATTGAAACAGACAACTAGCCCATGCCAACTCTTGACATTACCCCACCAGCCACTCATTTTCTTCTCAACAAGAAAATGTTTCATTTTCAAAGGGGACGCAACACATATGCTATCTGATTTTCATTTGGAAAATCTGGATATTGAAAAGAAGTCTACCCCACCTTCACACTTCACTAATGCACATTGCGTCTGTGTTTAACTAACTGTTGTCTCAGTGGTTTACACTTTTTGAGCCTTATAAGCAATCATCTTATGCTTAACTTATTCTATCACTTGCACGAACACACAAAGAATTTGTTTCTTTGTCATAACGTTCATAGAAATTGCCTTTGTGGTGTCTCGATGATTGAATGGAAGCCCTGGGGGAGTGAACATCATATAAGATCCTTTATATTGTGTATTCGTTACACACAGTGACTTTGTGTTACTGACAGGCAATTTCAACTGATTCATGTGTTGATTCAGGCGTTACACTTCATTTCATATATTGTCTAGATTTGCAAAGATCTGGATGAACATCTTTATGAATTGACGGATAATCAACAGTTCTGTTTGCAAGATCAATGGTGGAAGAAATTTCTTGAAGACACGTTTTGATGAACTCTTTGCTCTTTTCATCAAAAAGGGGGAGAAGCGTCAATCAAGAAATGCGGAGATAAAAAGTTTTTGAAAGAATTTCTGAAGATATTCTGCTTTGAAGAAATTTTCTTTGAAGATGATTTGCTGAATCATTCCGAGCTGAAACTGGAGATAATTTCTTTCCAAGAGATATTCTCATCAATTGGGAAGATTGCTACTTTCTGAAGAAAAAGAGGAAGATTGAATTTTCTGAGATTAAAGAATGATCTTGATCCAAAGGGGGAGATTGTTAAAGCACAGTTTTATTGGATTCAAGATCATAATTATCTGAAGATGGAAATCTGAAGTCAAAGCTGATAAAGTCGTCTCAACAAATAGTCTAGGGTCATTTTGTAATAAATAGTCAAAGTATGTTTCCGTATTTTCATTTATTGTCTTTTAATTTAGTTATTTGTGTTAGTTGTTGGGCCCTTGTCAAGCCAAGCCCATTTGGTTAATTAAGGCCTTAGTATAAAATGCTTTTGTTTAGAGTAAATTAGGTTAAGGAGCTTAATTAGAAAAATAATTATTGGAGGCTTGGTGTGGGTGGTGCGCCGTACACAGAAGAGAGAAGCAGAGAGGATTTCGATTTCAAGCTTGTAACCTGTTGAATCGTTTGATTAATCGTATCAGGTTTGAATTATTGTGTTGTTTATTGTTTTACTTGATTGAATGATTCTAATTGGGACACATAGGTTTATTACCCAAACTCAGGCATCAATGAAAAATCTTGAAACCTAAACTCAAGCTTCTATCAAGAATCTTGAGACTCAAATGGGACAAATGGCTTTGGAATTAAGGAAAAGACCCACATTTGCCTAGTGATACTGAGATGCTTTACAGAGCTGGAAAGGAGCAAGTTATGGTTGTGACTTTTAGAAGTGGAAGGCCTTTAGTAGAAAACATCCAAAAAGACTTAGACAAAGCAGAGCCTGAAAAGAAAAAGATGAGACTAGATTCTGCTACTACATTACCTGTAAACCAGTTCTGTAGTACTAGTGGGTCCATGAATATTGATAAGCCCATTAGCATTCCAACCATTCCAAGTAGATCAGATTTTCCATCTCTGTTCCCTAATGAACCCAATGAATCCCATAAACTTAAGGAAAGTATTGTAGATGATGTGTCACAATCTGGTGATAGTCCTACCTTACCAACTCAGTCCAATCCTGTAGTACCTTGTAGGAATGAAAATGAACCTATAAAGGAACCTGTCTTACCACCTGTCCAATCACCCATTCAAGAACCTACTCTTCATAAGATTACTCCCTCTACTTCAGTCACTCCTTACATTCCTTATCCCAAAAGTTTAAGGAATCAACATGAATAAATACAGTTTAAAAAGTTTCTTGATGATTTTAAACAGTTACACATAAACATACCTCTGGTTGAAGCCATTGAGCAAATGCCACGTTATGCAAAGTTTTTAAAAGACATTATGAGCAAAAAGAAAAAGTTGACTGAATATGAGACTGTAGCTCTGACTGAAGGTTGTAGTGCTCTGATATCTACTAAAATGTAACACCGTAAAAATATAAGAATTAAAAAATCGAAATTTTGGCAATATGACGTCTAAAATGCGGAGGTCCAGAACCCTATAACTTGAAACCTCAAAATATAAACAATTCCCAATAAGATAATTAAAGACCCGCATTAGATTGGGTTAGTTTGTGCCATAAAGTTTGCAAAAGAATGGGACATAAAGATTACAACAACCTACTTAATCTAGAAATAATTCAAAACTAGATTAAAATGGGTGTTGCTATTCCGCTATAATCTCTCTTCACAAAAATTCCCAAAGACCGACACTTCAAGCTCTCCTACGTGTCCGGTTGACGATCCTGACATCCTAGATTCCACCGCTAGTGGGATCTGTGAGAAAACAACAACCATAACAAGTGTTAGGACAAAGCCTAGTGAGATCTCATAAATTGTACAAATCATACACACGAATAACATAATCCAAGACCTGTGTTACCGAACTCCATTGTCTCATTTGTAATTCCCACTTGCAACGATGTCCCAAACCTGAACATAGCATACAAGAGATATCCCTTGAAAATATGGGGGAGACCCGTTTCCATCGGGGTGACATATACACGGGAGTGGAGTCACCCATGATGTTATTGGATTACACCTCATGTCCCGGTTTTAGTTCCCATGCCATTAAGACATCACAACCTCAAACCCTGTTCATTGCCTTTATTTCCTACTCCATCGAGTTACACCTCAAGGTCTTACGGGACATTATTGTCTATCCATATCTAGTCGAGTTACACCTCAAGGGCCTACATCCCCCGATTGCCTACTCGCTAGTAAACCACAAAGACCAACAACAATGGTCCAACTTAGCATATTTCTATATCCTCGTGCACAAGGAAATATAATTCACATTCTTATCAGGTGATCACATGATGATTAAAAATGCACATAAAACATAAAAACTCGCATATATACTTCCCTTGTCAAGTCATAGACACTATACACCCCATACAAGGTTTTATAAAGATAGGGCACATGTCCTTCCATAATAACTATTCACATTCACACATCACTTAGTTTATCAACCATGTTATCTGGTATTGCTATTCTAATGAATTATGTTTCTCATACACATTTTCAAGAATCCCTAATCAACTAGGTCAAACCCATAAAATAGAGTCACTTCACATATTTCCCATATAAGTATACAAATCTAGTCAAGTGAATGTTAAATAAGCATATAAATACAAGGATTATAGTTTATAGAAGAAACTCACTTTCTAGGGTTTGTAGAGTGAAAACCCTAGAAGAATAGGTAGAGTTGAGAGTCTTGATTTCCTTTCTTGAAGATTTTACAACCCACTAGAGCAATAACTTGAATCCAACAACCCCCTTTTTAAGCACTTAAAGCTAGGTTTTTCTTGGTAGCAATTAATGAAGGTGGGTGGAAGTAAGAAGGGAGAAAATCGCCCAAATAGAGAGAGGTATCGACTTAGATCTGAAAAGTGTGGAGAATGGTCTAATTTTTGCCAATAAATCGATTTCAAAATAGCTTCCAGGACTCCCCACGGGCGACAATGCCCGTGGCATTGTCGCTGGAAATTTGGACCGAAACTCAGAACCTCTTTCCCCTCTTGCGACATTGACCCAACGACTTTGCCGTGACATTGTCGCCTGGTCAATGTCGCCCACACACTCTCACCTGCTGTTCGATTGCCACTAAACTCTTAATAACCCAAATTTCGATCCCCTTTCAAACTTATTGGTTAACAAGGCCTCGGGTAGAGTTTCTCAAGATTGAAGGGTGGGAGACTAAGGTGTAAACAATTCTTAGTAATTAATAAACATTCATGCGAGTCACAATTAACCAAGCACACAATATTACACGTATCTAACACGTATACGTAAACCTACTATGCATGAGATTACCAACGACACAACTCAACCACGTAATAGCATGCCACACGGATCTCCGATACAGGTATAACATTTTCTTCTTCCGCCAAGCATTTTTGTAGGTAATATATATGGAATATCGGTTGGATCCCACTCATCTCGTGCGGTAAATCAAGATTATAGGCTTGGGGGCCTACAAGCTCGATAATGGGAAAAGGTCTGAGAAAACGAGGACTGAGCTTCCATCGCTTTCCAAACCTTATAATTCCTTTCCAAGGTGACACCTTCAACATTACTCGGTCGGCCACTTAAAACTCGATCGGTTGTCGCTTCTTGTCCGCATAACTCTTTTGGAGATCTTGGGATGCTTTCAACCTCTCTTGAATGCTTTTTACTTTGTTTGTCGTTTCTTGTACTACTTCCAGTCCGACGAATTGCTTCTCGCCCTCTTCAAGCCAACACGTCGGCGTCCTACATTTCCGACCATACAAGGCCTCGAACGGTTCCATACCCAAACTTCAGTGATAACTATTATTATAAGTGAATTCTACGAATGGGAGGTGAGAGTCCCAATTTCCCCTAAAATCAATTACGCATGATCGCAACATGTCTTCTAGCGTCTGAATGGTCTACTCACTTTGTCCATCCGTTTGAGGATAGTACGCCATGCTCAACTTCACTTTTGTCCCCAATTCTCTTTGAAAAACATTACAGAAATAGGAAGTGAAACGACTATCCCGATCGGACACAATAGACAATGGCACTCCATGCCTCGAGACCACTCCATGCCTTGAGACCACTTCGTTGACATAACGTTTCCCTCATGGCCAAAAAGTATGCGCTTTTCGTCAAACGATCCACTACCACCCAAATAGTGTCGTGGCCTTTTAACGTCTTCGGTAATTTCATCACGAAGTCCATCGTAATGTGATCCCACTTCCACTCCGGTATTTCCAAGGATTGCAAACTTCCATATGGTCGTTGGTGTTTGGCCTTTACTAACGAACAAGTAAGGCATCTCTTCACGTAGTTTGCCACATCGAGTTTCATCATCGGCCACCAATAGTTCAACTTTAGGTCTCTATACATCTTTGTGCTCTTGGGGTGAATGGAGTATCTAGACTTGTGCGCTTCTTCCAAGAGTAATTTCTGGCATCCTCCCATCTTGGGTACCCATACTCGTCCTTGGAAGAGTTTCAACCCTCTACCATGTCCCGTCAAGCTAAGGTGTTGCTTCGTCATCACTTCATCTTTGAGGTTCGCTTAGAGAATTGCTTCGACTTGAGAGGTCTTTATCATGTCCATAAGATTTGAGATGATCTCAATCCTGACTAATGAGGCTTTCACCGATCCACTATACTCTTTCCAAGTTAACATGTCCACAACTATGTTTGCTTTGCCCGAATGATATTGGAGCTCATAGTCGTAATATTTCAACAACTCTAACCATCTTCTTTGACGCATATTCAACTCCTTTTGATCAAAAACATATTTCAAGCTTTTGTGATCGGTGTAGAATGTGCACTTTGTACCGTACAAATATTGTCGCCATATATTCAAGGCAAACACAACCGTCGCCAATTCCACATTGTGCGTTGGGTAATTCTTTTCGTGCTCCTTTAATTGCCTTGCGTACGCTATCACTTTGTTTCTCTGCATTAGAACACAACCTAGCTCCATCTTGGATGCGTCACTGTAAACGATGAAGTCTTCCGTCCCATCGGTAGGGATAAAATTGGAGCTTCACACAGCTTCCGTTGCAAGGTACTAAATGCCTCATCTTGAGTCTCAGTCCAAATAAACTTCACGTTCTTCCGAGTCAATGCGGTCAACGATGATGTGATCTTGGAGAAGTCTTGGATGAACCTGCGGTAATAACCGGTGAGTCCCAAAATGCTACGTATTTCTGTCGGACTCCTTGGAGGCTCCCAGTTCGTCATTGCTTCAATCTTCTCTGAATCTAACTTTAGTACCTCACGAGTCACCACATGGCCGAGAAATTGAACCTTCTGCAACCAAAATTCACACTTGGAGAATTTGACATAAAGCTTCTCTTTTCTTAGCACCTCTAGCACCTCCTTCAAGTGTTTCTCATGCTCCTCCTCATTCTTCGAATAGACTAAGATGTCGTCGATGAACACTATGACTGACCATTCCAAAAAATCGTCGACACATACGGTTCATTAAGTCCATAAATATTGCCGATGCATTCATCAATTCAAAATCCATGACTAGAAACTCGTAATGCCCATACCAAGTCCTAAATGTCGTCTTCGGAACGTCCTCCTCTCGCACCTTCACTTGATGATACCCTGACCGAAGATCAATCTTGGAAAATCACCCGACCCCTTGTGGTTGATCAAAGAGATCATCTAGTTGGTGTAGCGGATATTTGTTCTTTATGGTCACCTTGTTCAATTCTCGATAATCGATGCACATACGCATCGACCCATCCTTATTCTTTACAAAGAGTATCGGAGCTCCCCAAGGTGAAGAGATCGGCCTCACAAACCCCTTCTCTAACAACTCTTGGAGTTGGGTCATCATTTCCTTCATTTTCGTTGGCGCGAGACGGTAGGGTGCACGAGCTATCAGAGCCGCTCCCGGAACCAGGTCAATTCAGAACTCCACTTGTCGGTCGGGTGGCAAGCCCGACAGATCGTCGGGAAACACATCTTGATATTCGTTGACAACCTTCACATCTTCTACCTTCTTCTTCTCTGCCATGGAATCTACCACGAAGGCTAGATACGAAGGGTACTTCTTCATCAGATATTTCCTTGCTTTGATGGAAGAGATGATGGCTACTTCGCCTTTTCGCTTCTCGCTATACACGAAGATGAAGTTACCATCCACGATAGGAATACATATGAGCTTCTTGGAACACAAGATCTCCGCTTGATGCTTCTCCAACCAGTCCATCCCGACCACCACGTCGAAGCTCTCGATGGTCATAGAAAGTAAGTCCACCATAAAAGTCTCGCCACTGATTTCGAGATGACAATCCCTTAGGACCACCCGTTCCCTGTTAGCTACTTCTATGACTAACGCGTCGCTAAGGGTACTAGCCGGCATGCTCAAAGACTTACAAAACACAACAGACATAAAAGAGAGGTTTGAACCAGAATCAAATAATACTCTAGCAGGCGTGGAGTTTAGTAGGAACGTACCCGACACCACATCAGCGGTTTCCTTCGCTTCCTCCTTGGTTATTTGAAAGGACCTCCCTTGAGCTTTTGGGATAATCTCTCTCTTCGATTGGCTTTCTGGGGCTCCTCCTCTCAGCTTGGGACACTCTCTTTTAAACGTGTCCCAACTCCTTACACTCATAACAAACCGTCCCTCGGATGGGACACTCAGTACTAATATGGCCCAGTTTGCTGCACTTGAAAGATGTGACCGGGTTGGGATTGGGGTTAGAGTTGGAGTTTATTTTGCAAAACCCAAAATTCTTTCTTTTGCATTTGGGACACCACTTCACCTCGCGGCGATTTTCAAAACTTTTACTTCCCGATTGAAATCTCGGTTTCTTGTACGAATTTGGCGGTCTCTCCCATCTTCTCTTCTCTCCCAATTTCGTGTTCTCTTCCTTATCCCGTGCATAGAGTCTCTCCATAACCTTGGCCTCCTCAATGGTCTCGTGGAGATTGGAGGCTTTAGAGTTGCGGACCATTGACAACATGTCCGCGGGTAGGCCCTTTAAGTAGGCCTTTACTTTCTCTTTCTCAGTCGGAACCACATGTCCCACCAGGTTTAGCTTTTTCATAAAAAATCGGATGTACTCCTTTACTGAATGATCTCCTTTCTTGATCGATCGAAACTCCTCTTCTATCAGATCCAACTCTTCTTCATTGCAGTATTCTTCCAACAACTTTCTCTTAAACTCAGTCCAAGCCATCTTGGCTAACACAGATTCCTCTACTGTCGTGGTGAAAACATTCCACCATGTCAATGTCGAACCCCGGAGCATCTGAGAACCATATTTCACTTTCTGCTCTTCATCACAGTCACAGGTTTAGAAGGCCTTCTCAATCTCTCTAAGTCAATTCATACACTTTACAGGCTCGTCGGTACCGTCAAACTCCGGTGGTTTACAACAAAGAAAGGATTTGTACGAGCACCCTTTTCCCGGTTGCCTTGTATCTAAGGTCACCAAACCTTCGGTGCGGTTCTCGTCTCCGGTACCCCTGGATCCTGCGATGACCACATTCTCTTCAATCATCTCATGACGACGGTGATTCGCCTTTCGGTCTTCAAGTAGTTTCATGAATAGTTCTTGTTGTTTTGCCATGGTCTCATTCATGGATCTCATCATATCCATCATCTGTATCTTAGGGGTTACCTCAGTCATGATCGGGTCGGCAGTGGCAATGTTGTTTCTCGGAATTTGTTCCACCCTCCCTACAATCATGGGTGGAATTGGAGGTTCAACTGTTATAGTTGCAATTGGCCTATCGGCAGTGGACTTGCGATGATTGAAGATGGCTTCGAGTATTTACCATTTTGGTTTGTCATCAAATCAAAAGAGGGTGAGAGATGGGCTACGCAAGATTATACATACGAAACGTAGTATTACAATTCATCGATCATCATAATCATAGTAACTCAAGTACGCTCACATAGAAATACATTCATAATAACAGTAGCTAAGTGTAATTATGAACATATTTTATATAAGAATTCTCGCTACCATTTCTTACAATTCTCAACGGTGTAGTTTCCGTTGACTCTAAGGCCATCCCATCTTAGACGTTCTACCCGATTCTCTCACTTCATTGCCTAAAAGTCTCAGCTTAAGTATAGGCATCGAGATTACATACGTAGTTCGATTAAACTAGAGCTCTGATACCAACTTGTAACACCCTAAAAATATAAGAATTAAAAATTCGAAAGGCAATATGACGTCTAAAATGTGGAGGTCCAGATCCCTGCAACTTGAAACCTCAAAATATAAACAATTCATAATAAGATAATTAAAGACCGACATTAGATTGGGTTAGTTTGCGCCATAAAGTTTGCAAAAGAATGGGGCATAAAGATTACAACAACCTACTTAATCTAGAAATAATTCAAAACTAGATTAAAATGGGTGTTGCTATTCCGCTATAATCTCTCTTCACAAAAATTCCCAAAGTCCGACACTTCAAGCTCTCCTACGTGTCCGTTTGACGATCCTGACATCCTAGATTCCACCGCTAGTGGGATCTGTGAGAAAACAACAACCATAACAAGTGTTAGGACAAAGCCTAGTGAGATCTCATAAATTGTACAAATCATAAACACGAATAACATAATGCAAGACTTGTGTTACTGAACTCCATTTTCTCATTTGTTATTCCCACTTGCAACGATGTCCCAAACCTGAACATAGCATACAAGAGATATCCATTGAAAATATGGGGGAGACCCGTTTCCATCGGGGTGACATATACACGGTAGTGGAGTCACCCATGATGTTATTGGATTACACCTCATCTCCCGGTCCTAGTTCCCATGCCATCAAGACATCACAACCTCATACCCTGTTCATTGCCTTTATTGCCTACTCCGTCGAGTTACACCTCAAGGTCTTATAGGACATTATTGTCTATCCATATCTAGTCGAGTTACACCTCAAGGGCTCACGTCCCCCAATTGCCTACTTGATAGTAAACTACAATGACCAACAACAATGGTCCAACTTAGCATATTTCTATATCCTCGTGCACAAGGAAATATAATTCACATTCTTATCAGGTGATCACATGTTGATTCAAAATGCACATAAAACATATAAACTCACATATATACTTCCCTTGTCAAGTCATAGACACTATACACCCCATACAAGGTTTTATAAAGATAGGGAACATATCCTTCCATAATAACTATTCACATTCACACTTCACTTAGTTTATCAACCATGTTATCAGGTATTGCCATTATAATAAATTATGTTTCTCATACACATTTTCAAGAAGCCCTAATCAACTAGGTCAAACCCATAAAATAGAGTCACTTCACATATTTCCCATATAAGTGTACAAATCTAGTCAAGTGAATGTTAAATAAGCATATAAATACAAGGATTATTGTTTATAGAAGAAACTTACTTTCTAGGGTTTGTAGAGTGAAAACCCTAGAAGAATAGGTAGAGTTTAGAGTCTTGATTTTCTTTTCTTCAAGCTTTTACAACCCACTAGAGAAATAACTTGAATCCAACAACCCCTTTTGAGCACTTAAAGCTAGGTTTTTCTTGGTAGCAATTAATGAAGGTGGGTGGAAGTAAGAAGGGAGAAAATCACCCAAATAGAGAGAGGTATCGACTTAGATCTGAAAAGTGTGGAGAATGGTCTAATTTTGGCCAATAAATCGATTTCAAAATAGCTGCCAGGTCTTCCCACGGGCGACAATGCCCGTGCGACTTTGCTCGTAGCATTGTCGCCGGGGCATAGTCGCTTCACACCACCCACTCTCGCTGGAAATTTTGACCGAAACTCAGAACCTCTTTCCCTTCTTGCGGCATTGACCCAACGACTTTGTCGTGGCATTGTCTCCTGAGCAATGTCGCCGACACCCTCTCACCTGTTGTTCGATTGCCGTTAAACTCTTAATAACCCAAATTTCAATCCTCTCTCAAACTCATTGGTTAACAAGGCCTCGGGTAGAGTTTCTCGAGATTGAAGGGTGGGAGACTAAGGTGTAAACAATTCTTAGTAATTAATAAACATTCATGCGAGTCACAATTAACCAATCACACAATATTACACATATCTAACACGTATACATAAACCTACTACGCATGAGAGTACCAACGACACAACTCAACCACGTAATAGCATGCAAGTAGATTATCAGCGAACTATGATTTCTTAAATAAAAAATTAAGTTATTATGGTCTTGATAAAGAGAGTGACAAGGCATGCTACTATATTTACTAAAGGGCAGGGGGTTACATAAAATACCTCTAAAGCTGAAAGATCCTGGAAGCTTTACAATCCTATGTTCCATAGGAGGAAAAGAGATAGAAAGGGCCCTATGTGACTTAGGTGCTAGCTTAAACCTTATGCCTTTGTATGTTTTTAACACCTTAGGTATAGGTGAGGCTAGACGAACTATTGTTACTCTCTAATTAGCTGATAAGTCCATAGCCTGGCCTAAAGCAAAAATTGAGGATGTCCTAGTCCAAGTTGATAAGTTTATTTTCCCAGCTGACTTTATCATTTTAGACTTTGAAGCTGACAAAGATGTTCCCATCCTTTTAGGCAGACCTTTCCTAGCCACTGGAAGAACCTTGATAGATGTCTATAAAGGTGAGTTGACCATGAGAGTCCAAGATCAGGAAGTAACTTTTAATGTGTTTGATTCTCTCAAGTATCCAGAAGAAAAAGAAAAGTGTTCTACCTTGATCTTGATAGAGACTTGGTGTCAAGAAAAAAGTTTGGGGGTGTAAGTTATTATATGCCCACGACACGTGTCACACAGAGATACTGCTGAGGAGTATGTAATCCTATAAGTCCGCACACAAAGAATGCGTTTGTTTCCATCTTTAGAAACCCGGATTAAATCAAGTTGATTAGGAAAATAATTATTCTTAAAGGACAATTATGAAAATATGTGTTAAATTGTAATTATGATAATTACAGGGTGAAAACGTAATTATGTTAATTACGGGGTATTATCTGTAATTATATAATTATATTTAAAGTTTAAAAGATAATTATATATATATATATATATATATATATATATTTTAATTTGAATTTCAATATTACAGATAAATACTAAACCTTATTTGAATTATAGTCTAACTATAATTCTTCTGGTATAAATAGGGCGTTGGGCTAAATCTTTTTCTTAATGATTTGAAATTAGAATTAGCCTTTCAATTAAATACAGAAAAAAACCTTTTCTTTTCTGTAAAACACATATAGATCTAGGGTTCTTGGGCTAGCACCCGGTGGAGACGGGAAACATGTCCGTGCGTGGACTACAGTAGAGGAAACCTGCTTTGGTTTCTTGGTGCTCCGTTTCAATCCCGATTGATCTCCAAAAGGTACATATTCTAAACACCCTATGGTGTGGTGTTGATTTTAGTTAAATGCATCCTTGGATCCGATTGGGTTTTAAGTTTTAGAAAAGTTTTCTATATTTATTGTAACCAAAAGTTTATTTTTCCGTTGCGTTTATTGGTTACAAATTGTTATTAAAACCCAGCAGTGGTATCAGAGCCACTTTGATCACATTTAATTTAAAAGGGGAACAAGATATCATATGGCAAATTTAATTGAACTCTAAATTTCTAAATTGGATTTAGAATTCTGATTGGGCCTCAAGTTGAAGCCTATTTCATCCCAAAGCCCAAAAGTTTTTTTTCTTTGTTAACCCTAATTAAATTTAAAAGAAAAAAAGGGGGGGGGGTTGTTCTTTTTATCCCCTAATAGGCTTCCTATACTGAAAATTAAAAAAGGGTTTTGAAACCCTAAATCAATATTCTTCCTAAAATCAATGTCACTAGAACTCCTTTTCGGATGCCGGCCTTTTTTCCACCAACCAATCGTTGGCCTTCTTCCCTTCTTAGCATGAGCCGCCTATGGCTCATTTGCCAATGGTTCACCGGTCCCCGACCATCTCCACTAGCCCTTTCGTCGTCGGTAATCGCTTGTCGCTAGCCGGGGGTTGCTAGCTGTTGGGGTGACTATTGTCCTTCTCACCTGTTGTCGCCGACTCTAAGTTTTTGTAGCCAGCGCCGACCTTCATTGCCGATCTTTGCCTGTTTTCGCCGGCTGCTGCTGCTAATTTTCATCTTTGGCTAAATCTGGTCGCGATCACAATCACGACTCCAAGGTGTTATCTTGCACCACCAAGGTGATAAGACACCACCGCCGGTGGCTGTTTGCGGTTGGTAGTTCTATCGCTGCCCTTGACCATGTCCTAGACCGTGGGGAAAGGAATTATCTCTTTTCACGCCGTTTTCGGGTTGAAGGTTTGGTTTCTAAGTCACCGTCCCTGGTCTTAGTGCCGAGGGATTGTTTTTCTTAACATGTTTCCTATATTGGGTGGCTTAATGTAAAATAGTTGTGACCATTGGTCTTGTTGCCAAATGGTGGGTTATTGGGTCGTCTATTGCAGGCCTTGTGCCGACCTTCGGTTGTATTTCACCAAACAGTGTCGGTTTTATGGACGATTGTCAGTCGATGGCTCGGTATCTTGTGACTACTGTTATTCACCCTCTGTCGTCGACTCATATGTTGTTTCGGCTGCTGCCGATGTGAGTGTACACGACATGCTCATACTTTGGTTTTGATCTATACGTCGGTCACCGTTTCTCGGTAGACATGTTGCCGGTCGTTTGGATCTTCTGGAATGGGACGATGCCCTAGTTGTTTTGGGCCGTGAGCCTAGCCAAATTAGTCCAAAGACTATTTTGGATCATGAGTCATGTTGTTTTCTTTTTGGGTCAATGTCCTATTTTAGAGTTAGGCCCGGGCTTATAGGCCCAAGCATTTTTCTTTGGGTTGTTACCCAAGTTTTTTGTATTGGGCTTATGCCCAAAAAGGGTTTTGGGTCATGGTTTGTTAACCTACAATAGATCAATTAAAATTTATTTTGTCATATAATAATCTGTTCCAATTAACTTGGCCTTTTAATTACGTTAATTAAATTACGGTCAAGTTTGTATTTAGTTTATGTTAAAATAATTGTGTAATATATGTTTTGCCCCAAAGACCCGTGGTTGATTTATTTTTGTTTTGGAAAATTAAAATGTATTAATTGCAAGGGTTGTAATTTTAAAATTTTCTAGATAGGTTCAATTGTAAAATAGATTAGGATATGTTACCTTTCTATTTTAAATTATAAATCAAATGAAGACAGAGTTCCAAGAAGTCAAGACGGAGTCTCTGGAGTTCACCAAGATGGCGAGACCAATGGGAGCTTGAAGACGTCCTTAGAATTGACATTGGTTGTTGTGTTGGTTCACAACACCACATTAGGGGCAAATCCATATATTATTATTATGGTTGTTTATTTTGTGTTTGCTTTATTATTGATATGATAATTGCAAAACGTTTTAAAAATAAAATCAAAAGCAAAATAAATTTTAAATCAGTAAATGAAATATGATATTTTAAAATTGATATGTTTATCGAAATCAAACCGATTAAATAAAGATAAGCTTTTAAAACAATATTTCAAATATAAAATCAAAACGTTTTAAAAGAATTAGACTGTTTTCTAAAATTAAACCTTTTTAGGAAATGTGAACTTAACGCCACCCATTTAAGGTATTTGTTGAGCATACAGGATTCTGGTACGGTCAGTGCTTAACCAATCATGGCGGTTGAATGTAGTTTAAGATAAGGTGCCAAAATAACGAGATTTAAGTGGACAGTTGCTTGGCCATTCACTTAAATAGTCGTATTTTGGACGATTGGTCCCAGTAAACCCGAAGTCTAGTATTTAGGTGGCATCATGATACTTTAGTATGGTTTATTTACTTGGGAATATCATAGACAGTTTCTTGGCCATTTATGAGTATTTTCAAGGCAGTGAAGTGGGATTAAACATGCCAATTTCAATATATGATATATTCAATAGGATCCCACGACATCTAAGAGTTATTTTGAACATAATTGGATGATGCCTACCTAAATAGCCTAATTCCATATACAGTTTCTTGGCCATTTATGGAACTAGGTGAAATATGGATCTTAGCTCAAATTAAATGATTTTTGAAAGGTTGATCCATTTATTTGAGATCTTAAAGTTATTAAAGTTAAATTTATTTTGTAGATGTCTGCTAATACCTCCAACCAAAATACAAACACAAATGGTTTATCCCAATTTACATTACGGTCAATCCTTGATAAGGAAAAACTGAACAGTACAAACTTCGTTGATTGGTTTCGTTTCTTGAGGATTGTTCTTAAGCACGAAAAGAAGTTGTACGTTCTTGAAAACCCTCTTCCAAACCCACCTGCTAGAAATGCTTCAGCTGAGGTTAGGGATGCTTATGATAAGCATCTTAATGACTCACTGGATGTTAGTTGTCTGATGCTTGCATCCATGACTCCCGAGTTATTGAGGGATCATGAAGATATGAATGCATGGGATATGATATCCTCTCTGAAATCTATGTTTCAGTTACATGAAAAGCAAGAGAGGTTTGACATAGTCAGGGCATTTCATGTTTGTATGATGACTGAGGGATCATCAGTCAGTACCCACGTTTTGAAAATGAAAGGGTATATTGACCGATTAACTCGTCTTGGCTACCCACTAGGTCAAGAATTGGGAATCGATATGGTTCTCAATTCTTATTCAAATCATATGACAACTTTGTCCTGAACTAGAATATGAATGGTTTGGAGAAAAATCTCACAGAGCTTCACGGCATGCTTAAAACTGCTGAGAGGAATATGAAATCCAAGTTGGATTTATCTGAACCAAAACAGGTCTTGATGATCAGGCCTAAAAGTGGGATAGTAAAAAAGAAGAGGCCGATTACCAAGGGTAAATAATTAGTTGGAAGCTCCAACAAGAAAAATGGCAAAGGAAAGATTCCTGAAGACGCAATTTGCTTCAATTGCAACCAGAAGGGGCACTGGAGAGAAACTGCCCTACCCTATTGGCAGAAATGGGGAAACAAAAGGTTAATGAAACTGGACCTTCAGGAAATAAGAAGTGAAGAGAAAATGAAACCAGACCAAATGGAGCTAAGTTAGCTGTTGTTGCTCAAAGGGACATATGATATGAACTTTCCAGATGGTCTTACATTAACACTTAGCAAGTGTCTTCATGTACCTAGTGCTACTAGAAATTCAGTTTCATTTTCTCAATTACAACAAACTGAATTTATGTTTTCAAAAATAAAATTTTGTTTTATCTTAATAAATGTTTTATAAAATTAATAGTTGTAATTATAAATCAATATAACGAATTAAGCGGGGCTTAAAATAGATCTATTTATGACATTTAAACAAGAAACACATAGCCAAACTCCAGGCGGATTGAGAGTTGGAATCATATGATGATTCATATGATACATGTGTATCTTGTTAGTCAAGATGACAAAAGAGCCTTCAAAGGGTAAACCTTTAGGGGCCACAAGAACTATTAGGGGTTAACGATACTGATGTATGTGAGACTTATAGTTATGTCACAAGATACGATCATAACTACCTCATTACATCCTACTGAAGACTTCAGTAGACATAGGTATGTTTAACTAATAGAACAAATATAAAAGTTTTGAAAATTTCAAAGAGTTTTAGAAAGAAGTAGTGAGTATACTTGGAAAAGGATAAAGATGCTTCGGTTAGATCGAGGTCATAAATATCTAAGCCAATAGATCATCCTAGAAATTTTTGGGATTGTATCCCAGTTGACTCCTCACGAGACACCACAACACAATGATATATCCAAGAAGAGAAATAGAACCCTGTTGAACATGGTTCACTCTATGATGAGTCTCACCGCTCTACCTAAATGTTTCTGGGGTTATGCTCTAGAAACTGTTGCCCAAATACTAGTTTATGTAGCAACCAACAAGGACCAATAAAACTCACTCTCTTAAATGAACTGGGAAGATCCTAAAGTTACCATATTTGAGAATATGGGGTTACAATGCTTAAGCTAAGCATAAAGCTTTTGGAAAGAATGATTCAAAGGTCTAATAGGTACATCTTTATGTGATATCCAATTGGATATTGTTTCTACAAGTCTAGCGAGAACAAAAATTGTGTTAACGCACCTTGGTGAGTTCTTAAGAAAAGATTTTCTGTCAAGAATCACAAATAGAGATATAGTAGATCTTGAAGAAATTCAAGAACCACAAAGATGGGATGATGGTTGACACTAACATTCAACAAGATGTTGAGCTTCAACAAGCTGTTGAAGATAATAAACGAGATACAAAATAATCCAAAGATCGGATTACTGATAAATGGCAAGATGCCATTAAGACCGATATCAAAAGCCACATTCCCTAAAAGGAATTTTGAGCGAGGACGTATACAAGGCTTTAATACATCAAACCTAAAAGTGCAAGTTGCAAAAGTCCATTTATGGACTAGAACAATCATCTCGTAATTGAAATCTTGTATATACAAGAAGGTCAGTGGGAGCATAACAGTATTCGAGATCCTATATGACATCCAATGCGTGAAGGTGTAAAATCATGGATTAAGACAGTACTTCACGATGAAGGATCTAAAAGATACAAAGCCCTTGGTATAAAGATCTATCGTGGCAGATTAAAGTGCTTAATTAGATCAAGCAAAAATACATACATTGACAAGATCTTGAAACACTTCAAGATGAAGGGTTCCAAGAAAGGAAACTTGCCAATAGAACATAGTGTACATCTGAGCGAAACTCAGACTCCTAGAACTAAAGAGGACATGACCCGTATGAAGGGTGTTCCCTATGTTTCAGCCAACTGTTCAATCATGTATGTCATGTTAATATAATAAGACCGGACGTCTCGTATGCCCTAAGTATGATGAACAAATATTAGTCAAACCAAGTGATGCTCACTGTATAATAATGAAGAACATTATGAAGTATCTAAGGATAACTAAAGAGATGTTCTTACTGTACAACAGTTATAAATGAGAGACAAATCATGTCTAGCTCAGTTGGTTTTCCCAAGGGCGGTAACATCCTGGGGGGGGATTGTGAATGGTATCCCAATCTACCCGGTTTCGAATCCAAGGGGAGGCAATTTGAGGGCATGAGGAGTACCCAGTCCTTGGGCCGGTCCAGTTGTTGACTGGGCTGCCTCCCCCCCAGCCCAGTCTTAGACTGTGGTTGGGCTCTAGTTTAGCGTAAGCTGGGCCGGGACAGTGGAGAATTAGTGGGCTACCCGATACCGCCGGGGAGGTGTGCGTGCGTGTGTGCGTGTGTTCGTGGTAGTCGTTTGTTGGTTCGATGCCGCTATGCCTTCCAAAAAAAACGGTTATAAATGAGTTCTGTATGTTTAAGGATACACAGATGTTAGTTTCCAAACCAACTGTAATGACTTAAATTGTAAAATATATATATATATATATATACATACACATATATATATATATTAAACGGCGGTACTATGAGTTGTTAGAGCTTTAAGAGCTTACATACAAATCTACTTGTCAAACATATGTCTCAAAACAAACATGATGTTCATGTTATAGGCTTGAGGTTTTTTTGAATAATAATTTTAGTAAACTTTAAACTTTCTGGAACATTAAAAAAATTATGTTTTTATTAGCATATTTAAGTATCCTTAAATAAATATGATGATCATATTATTTAGAATTGTCCTTGATCGATTATTACTAGGGGACTAGTAATAAATCAGGATCATTGTGAAGTCTGGTCATAGTCCAAGTTGGAAGTGCACTAGGTGCAACCAGAGTCACATGCGCTCGTCGGTGCACAAGGCGTTAGACAAGACCCACGGTCAGGATCACCTCATAGATCGGCGTCATAAAGTGAGTCCTGAAATAGTAAACACCCTTTATCCTCATACCTGAGATGTGCATTGGGATCTAATACACAAGGAGTGTCATGGTTTTATATAGTCTAACGTTACCCTTAATCGGGTAATCGTAAGGGTTATGTTGGGTATAACATGAATTTTATAGTTAGTCGTGTACATTCAATATGGGATTTGCTCCTTTCAAGTTGAAAGAGATATTTCTGGGCCCCTCGATTACATAGTTTGATTAACATGCATGAACAAGTGGATTAGTTAGACTAATGGCACTTGTATAATCAAATATGTTGGGATCGAGAAACATATTTTTTGAACTATAAAGGATGAGATAGATGTATGCCTTAAGTTCAAAATAAAATATCGTGAAGTAAAAGGATAATGAATGATTATACTATATGATTGATTAGATCAATCAAATTGCTCGAAGGTAAAAGCACATTTACATAGCCTTGGGGGTGGTGACGTGTTTCTAGACGCTTACCATCGTCTGTGTTACTGTATATCATGCGTAAGTGGGAGAATGTAAGTTATTATATGCCCACGACACGTGTCACATAGAGATACTGCTGAGGAGTATGTAACCCTATAGGATCGCACGAAACCCGGATTAAATCAAGTAGATTAAGTAAATAATTATTACTTAAAGGATAATTATGAAAATATGTGTTAAACTGTAATTATGATAATTACAGGGTGAAAACGTAATTATATTAATTACGGGGTATTATCTGTAATTGTATAATTGTATTTAAATTTTAAAAGATAATTATATATATATATATATTTAAATTTGAATTTGAATATTACAGATAAATACTAAACCTTATTTAAACCTTATTCGAATTATAGTCTAACTATAATTCTTCTGGTATAAATAGGGCGTTGGGCTAAACCTTTTTCTTAATGATTTGAAATTAGAATTAGCCTTTCATTTAAATACAGAAAATAAACCTTTTTCTTTTCTGTAAAACACATATAGATCTAGGGTTCTTGGGCTAGCACCCGGTGGAGACGGGAAACGTGTTCGTGTGTGGACTACCGATAGAGGAAACCTTCTTTGGTTTCTTGGTGCTCCGTTTCAATCCCGATTGATCTCCAAAAGGTACATATTATAAACACCCTATGGTGTGGTGTTGATTTTAGTTAAATGTATCATTGGATCCGAATGGGTTTTAAGTTTTAGAAAAGTTTTCTATATTTATTGTAACCAAAAGTTTATTTTTCCGCTGCGTTTATTGGTTACAAATTGTTATTAAAACCCAACAAGGGGAGATTTTGGGAATAGGAGACTCTGGTAGTGATGAGGAAGAGAAAGACTGTGAGGACTTAGAAATGCCACTAGAGATAGCTACTTTTGAAACCCTAGAAAATGAGGATAGGAAAACTCTTGTTCCTTCCTTAGAAACTACACCAAACATAGAATTGAAACAACTTCCCGCACATTTGAAATATGCCTTTTTAGGAGACTCAGGGAAGTTGGCAGTCATTATTTCATCATCACTAGAATCTGAACAAGAAGAGAAGTTGGTTAAAATGCGAAACTCCATACCAAAGCCATAGGATGGACCATTGCTGATCTTAAGGGCATAAGCCCTACCATTTGTCAACACAAGATTATCTTGGAAGACAAAAATTTCACCTTAGTTGAGCCTCAAAGAAGACTCAATCCTGTGATGAAAGATGTTGTTAAAAAGAAAATTTTGAAATGGTTAGATGTAGGCATAATTTATCCTATTGCAAGTAGTACATGTGTCAGTCATGTGCAATGTGTACCCAAAAAGGGTAGGCTGACTGTTGTACCAAATGAGAAAAATGAACTTATACCTACTAGGATAGTGTCAGGTTGGAGAATATGTATGGACTATTGAATACTGAACAAGGCCACACAAAAAGACCATTTTCCATTACCATTTAGTGACGAGATGTTAGACAAATTTGCAGGAAAATATTTCTATTGTTTCTTAGATGGCTACTCTGGTTACAATCAAATTTCCATAGCACCGAATGACCAGGAAAAGACCACCTTCACGTGTCCTTATGGAACTTTTGCTTTTAGAAGGATGCCTTTTGGATTAGGTAATGCCCCAACCACTTTTCAAAGATGTATGATGTCTATTTTTTCTGATATGTTAGAAAACTCCATGGAAATCTTCATGGATGATTTTTCAGTTTATGGGACATCATATGATCAATGTTCACAAATCATAGAAAAGAGTCTAAAAAGATGTGAAGAAACATACTTGGTTTTAAACTGGGAAAAGTGTCACTTTATGGTAAAAGAAGGAATTGTGCTGGGACATCTCATTTCCAAGATGGGTATTGAGGTTGATAAAGCAAAGTTAGAAGTAATTGAGAAATTGCCTGAACCAACAATTGACAAAGGGATCAGAAGTTTTTTGGGTCATGCAGGTTTTTACAGAAGGTTCATAAAAGATTTTTCTAAAATTTCGAAACCTCTTTGTTTATTGCTACAACATGACCAAGTGTTTGATTTTAATGAAGACTGTAAAAATGCTTTTAACACTTTAAAGAAGCATTGGTCACTGATCCTATAGTAATAACACCTGATTGGTCCCAACCCTTTGAGAAATTATGTGTGATGCTAATGACTGGGCAGTTAGAGCAGTTTTGGGTCAAAAGAAAAACAAAATATTCCACCCTGTCTATTATGCTAGTAAGACTCTAAATGAAGCCCAAATCAATTACACCATTACTAAAAAGGAATTATTAGCTGTGGTTTTTGCTTTTGAAAAATTCAGATCATACTTGATGGGAACCAAAGTGATTGTTCATACTGATCATACTGCCATCAAGTATCTTATTTCTAAAAGTTGAAAAACCTAGGCTAATAAGGTGGGTCTTGTTACTACAAGAGTTTGATTTGGAAATCATTGACAGAAAGGGTACGGATAATCAAGTGGCTGATCATTTCTCTAGATTGGAAAAGCAAGAAACACCTATGCATAGTAATGATATTTGTGAGGCATTTCCTGATGAAAGGATATTGGCTTTACAGCACTCTGCTGAACCTTGGTTTGCAGATCTTGTAGATTACTTAGCTTGTGGTATCATGCCTAAAGAGTTTAATAAACACCAAAGAAAGAAACTCATTTTTGATTCCAAGAAGTATTTGTGGGATGATCCGTATTTGTTCAAAATTTATGCAAATCAGATGATAAGAATATGCATCCCAAAAGAAGAAATGGCTTCAGTCTTGCAACATTGCCATACAGGACCTTGTGGAGGACATTTAGGAGGAAATAGGACACCAACAAAGGTTTTTCAATCCGGGCTATTTTGGCCTAGTTTACACAATGATGCTCATAACTTTGCAAAAAGTTGCAATGAGTGTCAGAGGAGTGGAAATATTTCACAAAGAAATGAAATGCCTTTAAACGGGATTCTAGAAGTAGAGTTATTTGACGTTTGGGGTATAGACTTTATGGGACCATTTCCACTTTCCAATAATTGTGCCTACATATTAGTTGTTGTAGACTATGTGTCTAAATGGGTGGAGACTATGGCCTTCCATTCCAATGATGCCCGGACAATTGTCAAGTTCTTAAAAAAGAACATCTTTACTAGATTTGGCACACCTCGTGCCTTGATTAGTGATGAGGGCACACATTTTGTGAACAATATGTTGGAAGAAGTTCTTGACAAATATGGCATTAAGCATAGGGTGGCTACAACTTACCACCCTTAAACTAATGGTCTAGCTGAATTATCTAATAGGGAAATAAAGGGAATAGTAGCTAAGGTAGTTAAACCATGCCGTAAGGATTGCGCCTCCAAATTAGATGATGCCCTGTGGGTCTACCGGATTGCTTTCAAAACCCCCATTGTCATGTCCCCCTATAAGTTAGTTTTTGGAAAAGCTTGCCACTTACCTGTTGAATTAGAACACAAAGCTTATTGGGCAATCAAAGAGCTTACTATGAGTTTGGATGAGGCTGGGAGAAAAATAGTTTTACAAATCTGTGAGTTAGAGGAGCATAGGAATTTTTCCCCTTAAAATGCTAAGTTATACAAAAGAAAACACCAGAAAATGGCATGATAAAAAGATTTGTCTAAAAGAATTTAATGAAGGTCAAAAAGTCCTACTGTTTAATTCAAGACTTAAGCTTTTCCCTTTTCCCTGGAAAGCTAAATTCAAGATGGACTAGACCTTATACCATTGCAAAAATTTACCCCTATGGTGTTGTTGATTTAACAGATCCGGACAGGGGTACGACTTTCAATGTGAATGGCCAAAGAATAAAGCACTTCTTTGATCCCAATGATCTCATCTAACAACCTTGTGGGGTTGTGTTGCTAAAATGATCCACTCAAAAGCTTTCATAATTATATATATATAAATATATATAATTTTCTTTGACTTTTCTTTCCTTATTTTTTTTAGCACTAGTTTAAATTTGCTTATCTTTTAGTACCTTTTTTTATTCTAGTTATTTACTTTTAATGTCTTCTTTTATTAATTTTTAATCTTATTGAGTTAGATTTTAAGTTCAGTTTTAATTTAAAAATGAAAAGTTGTGGGCTTGCTAGGCAGTCTAGGCCCATAAGGCTTCCAAAATAACTTAAACCGGGCTAAAGGCCCGCGTGTTTTTCTTGGTAATGCAGGCCCAGGGATTGGTTGGCCCAAGTCCAAATTAAAATAATTTTCGGACCCATGAAGAAGACCCGGAGACCCAAGCCTGATTCGTTTGAAACCCGTAATTGAAGAGACAGTTTGGCAACGAGGTGTCAGTTTCCTTTTCAATTCGCAATTTCCAAGATACCACCATCATCACCTTTCTCTCCCAACGATTACCTCCTCACCATCATCGCCGGCCAAACTAAATTCTACAGAAGAAATGTACGCTGATGAGCATAAGAGTACACGTACCTTTGTACTTCTAAAACTTCCTTCCAGCTTATTGATAAGACTTCATTTGACCCTCTCCTCTTCTAAACAAAATCATACCATCATCATCCTCGTACCACCCTCATTCTAAACCCTGAAACTTGCTCCCAAAGAGTCGTTCCCATCTAAAAAACCCTAAATTCTCAGTTCCAACCTGGGCATTGATCAAAATGACTATCAAAAAGTCTAAACTAAAAAGAAGAGAAGGGTACGTTACCCCCATTGTATCGTCATCATCAAACCCCATCCATGCCATTCCCATTAACCATGCACCCCCTGAAACCCCCCCTGAACCACCACCATCGAGAATCACTCGAAGTCAGGCTCAATTCATAACCAAACCAATGACCGCAGATGAAGGGTCGGCTATTGTCATTTCAGATGTAACAGGGTCTTTTTCAGTGGGTTCCAAGCCAAAGAACACAGATGAGAAGAGTCCTTCCCTGCCAAAGAAAAGAGAACACTCTTTGTTGGATACTCTTGCAGAAGCTGCTAAGGTGAGGGCTAGTCAAGACACACCACCATCTTCCCCTATCATGCAATTCAGAACTAATCCACACCATTCTCCAGTAAAGAACAGAGAATGCCCACCATTTTCCCCTGTTGAGGAAATTGTTGAAGCACACCCACCACATCACTTACATCTTCACCCCCACAATTATCCAATGAAGCCCAACCTCAGATAAACACAGGTACTAAGTCCCTTTCTTTAGCTGTAAACTTAATTTCAAGTTTTCCTGAGCATCCACAGACTAGTGTGGGAGTCAAGCTTCAAGAAACATTAAATGTGGCCATGGAGGCTACTGATGAAATATTGGGGATCACCAAAGATGTTCCTACTCCCTCTATCAACATGGTAAAGGTTGAACCACCCCTAAAGCCCTTTGTGTCACCCACCCCTTCCTTTGATCTAAACAGAATCACTAAACCAAGAACTAGATTGGGGCCCTCACTAAGGCAGAATGTAACCATATTAGCAGATTTAGACCAACCCTTGGGTCTAAACATCCATCCACAACCTAAACCCTCTGTTGATAATCCTAATACCACCTCTAATACCAACTGTTTTGATGCATATGGGCTGATTGATGAGGAGGGGAGTTTTGATAACAACACAACCCATGATAAGGAGCCTGCTGAACCACAAATGCAGATACTATCACCTGCACACACCACAGATTTTACTGACAGTATGCAGGTCAAAGAAAAAGCAGTGAATGGGCTATGGAAGCCAAGGTTGCTATAATTCAAAAGAAATTCAAGAGGACTAAGACAAGAAGCACACGGAATATAAAGGGTGTTGGGCAACATCAAACAGAAGCTAATGAGGGTGATCAAGGGGTCAATATGGAAAATCAAGAAGCATTCAATGAGGAAGAACAAACAGATCATAGTGGTGGTGATCCAGAACAGCCTCCCAGTGTCAAAAGAAAGAAGCAGAAAATAGCCAAGGAAGGTACATCTCACTCTATGAAGCCTAAACAGTTATTTAGTTCTAGTGAGGCCAAGAACAATTACTAAGCCTTTCCTAAAAAGACTGGGGTTCCTCCCAAGGGATTCCCCCAATAGATAGTCTTGGCTAACCCTGATATAAAGGATGTCATAGATAACTTGGGTTGGTAAAAGCTGTGTGAAGTCCCAAAACAGTACAATCTGAATTGGTTGAGAGAGTTTTACACTGAAGTGTCTGTAACTAAGGGGGTAGAGGTCACTGTGAGAGGTAAGAAAGTGTCTATTCACCCAAAGCTTTGAATGAGTTACTAGCCATAGATCCACTACAGAACTCAGACCTGGATAGACTGGCTAAGGGGTGGTCAGATGAGGAGTTAAAGGTTATTTTCCAGAGATTGACTAAAGAGGGGGTTGAATGGACATTTAAAGGACAGGCAAGGCTGCTGAGAACCCAATTTCTAAACCCTGAAGCCAACCTGTGGTTTTACTTTATGAGACATATACTCCATCCCACAATCCATGACTACAACCTGTGTCTAGAGAGGGTATACATTTTGTACTGTATACTTGAGGGTAAGAAGTTTGATGTGGGAAGGCTGATTTGTGCAAATATCAAGACCTGTGTGGATAGGTCAAATGGGAAACTCCTCTACCCATCCATTATTCATAGCCTTAGAAAAATCCGAAGTTGTGCAGCTTGCAAAGGATGTGTTTTCAAATGAAAAAACTGATATGGACAAGAAGAATCTAGTGAGATTGATGAGGCTGAACCATAAACCCACACCTAGCACTGCAATAGAGGAACTGAAAGGGGAGCTGTTGAAGGCATTTGAAGAACACACTTCTACCATCAAGAAGAGCCTAAAGAAAAAGACTAAAAAGATAATGAAGAAGGTGGACAAGTTAGAAGAAGAGGTGAAGTTGATTAAGAAAGAAAAAAAGTTGTGGGCTGAATACAAAGAGAAGAAGGAGTTAGTAAGGAGGACTGCCTGGAGGAAAGACAAACAGTCTGTGGATTTACCCCCTGTTCCCACATATGTGCTACAAGAGGAGGATACTCCTACTCATTCTGAGTAGGACAGGTTCTACCCTCTCCCTTTTAACTTTAATTAGTGTTTGATGTTTATTTTGATGTTTTAGCTTAGATAATATGCTTCTTTAATATATTGATAGAAGTGATCACTAGGACTTAATCCTTGAGTTCAGCTCACTGTGATCTTGATCCAATGTTTCTTTTGATCTGACTTTCTATTTTGGCAAGTATCCCACACAAAGGCAGTCCCTCTGTGTTAATTTGGATACTGTACTTGATTGCCATCAAAGCACCATAGAGGCAATCCCTCTATGTTATGTTTTTCCACTGCCAGGATCAACAGTTGAGGCTATGGCCTTTTTCACGGGTTTGATCCTCATTTTTGTGCTCACAGTAAATCACATAGGGGCAATCCCTCATTGACTTTTTGTTGATCATGATTTTAGCATAGTTTATCTTTTAAGTTATTTGCCCTTTTTAAATTTGGTTGATGGGATTTAATCCCTTGTTTGCTGTTTTGATCATAATAATATATAGAGGCAATCCCTCTATATTTGTTTAATTAATTGAAGTAGAATGCATAGAAACAATCCTTTTATACTTTTGTTTCTGATTTCTAAGATCAGCAGTTGAGGCCCTAACCTTTTTAACGGTTATGATCATCTTTTGGTATAAACCACTAATTCACAGAGGCAATCCCTCTATCTTGATGCATGTGTCTACTGCATGTGTCCATGGTCCAATTGTTCAAATTAATTGCACAGAGGCAATCCCTCTGTTTTGATGCTATTTTTGTACATCTGATGACCTACTTGAATTCACAGAGGCAATCCCTCTGTTTTGATGCTATTTTGGTACATCTGATGACCTGTTGGAATTCATAGAGGTAGTCCCTCTGTTCCTGTCTAAATTAGCATCACCATAATAGGCCATCTCTGCATTGTCTAGACTAGAGGCATTCCCTCTAATCCTGTATGAACCAATATGCATAGAGGCAGTCTCTCTCTTTTACTCATACTTTTGGAATTGTTGTTCATTAGTGGTCAACTTCTTGACTAATTGAGGAATTGTTGTTAAATGGGCAGTCCCCATTTCATTTTTTTTTTGAGTCCTTTCTATTTGAGTATTTGATTCATTTTGATGTTTTCCTATTTAGGCTTTGTTGTTTTTAGTTTAAAAGTGTCTTGAGTCTTTTTCTTTCACAAAGATAAGATAACAGATCTTTGGATCTCATTCTCATCTTTGATTTTCTTTTTCAATGTTATTTTAGGAACTGATTTTCTGAACATTCAGTATGTTAGCCACTTATACATCAAAAATACAATAAGTTTGCTCCTAGATTGCTTGATTTGATACTATAGCCACAATAATCCATGTGTCATTCACTTGTTTTCTTTTTAGTTACCTCTAAGACTTAGACATCTATTTTTGGGCTATAAACTTAACTAGATTCTATTATTGGGTTTCTTTTCAAATACCCAATTTGTAGCTCTGTTTTACATAACTAAACAATGAGGACATTGTTTTCTTCAAAGTTTGGGCATGGGTGTCTTAAAAAAAGCCACAAATAATTGCTTCCATACATTTGAATATTATGCACTAAAGACCAAAAGAAATTCAGGAACAAAGTTCCATGTCTTGTGCACAAAAGAGTGCCATTGTGCACCAATTGTTTGAAAAAGGACCAAAAGGTCTAAACATACCTCAATATGAGATGCATAGCAGAAAAATGGTGCTATGGAGTGAAATGAGAGATGAGGTAAAAGGCTAAGCAGTGAAAAGAAATAGCCAAATGCATGAAACCCAATCAAAGTCCCAACACAAATAGTGAGTCTAGTTTAACAAAGAAAATGTTTGGCTAATTTTTATTTTGGAATACTTAAAGGACCAAGTTTGGGGAAAACCTGATTAAATATGGGAAGACTATAAATAGCTATAACACCTGACAAGTGATATACACATACGGTGTAGGGAGGTAACACTGTGCCGTGCTAGTATTCACGAGGTCTAACATAAGTGATATCGTATCGATAGCAGTGGGCCGGTGTGTACTCTTTGGAGGCCATCTGAACCGATAGTTGAATACTGTGACAGTTCTATAGAATCATTCAAGTGGTACTATAGGACTGTTAAGCTTTCTATATCATCTTTTTGTCAAAACGCCTATTTTAATCTTAACAAAGCCTTGCACCATTTGTTTCCTCTTTTAAGACTAATTTTCTAGTTGATAACTCAAAAAAACCAACCAAAAGATTTTTCTTCGAATTCGCCATCTGAAATCAATTTTTAAATACTGGACTTTTGAAAGGCTTTCACAAGCCTTCTTAGTGGGATCGATATCTGTTACTTTTACCATTATTACTTGTTACGAGACGATAGTAGTTCAAGGTGTATACTTGCGCCAAGTTATATTTTAAGTGACTCTCATATTGGATTGCATAAATCAAAAACTACAAGAGGGATCTCACTTAGATCTTTCATCTGAAACAACAAGACACTGAGAAACTTGACATTATTCTCAATCTGCTTCTCTTTCTCCTTGTTCTTAGCCAACTCGTTTAGTAGAGAAACAAATCTTTCATATGTCTCCTCTAGGCTTTCTCCAGATTTGGCCTTGAACTCTTCATAGTTATTGATGCAGTTGGCCACCTTCATCTGGTTTCCAACCTTTGAACCCATCATCATTTTCTCCAACTGATCCCACAGTTTCTTAGTCGTAGCCTTGTAGCTGTCAATCTTTATGTAGGTCTCATTCGGTATACTCTATAGAAGTAGAGATATTGCTTGTTTATCTGCCTTATGTCTTCTCTTTTGTTCAGGTGTATAGCTTTAAAAATCAACAACAACCTCTTTGGTTTTTAGCCCTCTATTCTCCGTACCATCTTCACTGTCTGAACTCTCATTGTCCTCATCAGGTACAATAGCAGTTACTGGTTTCATCAGACCCTCATCAATTGACTGTTTGATGAATTCTCCATTTTCATGTCTATCTATGAAATCTAGAAATGTATCCTTCCATTGCACGTATTCACTTTTGAAGAGAACGGGTGGTTTGACATCAATACCGATTGAAAAAGCATAGATCTTTAGACACAGAATCAGAAAATATCTAAATCTCTGAAAAACTCAGTCAAAAAAATGACCAAGTATGGAATCCTCACACCAAAGAAGAAACTTCTCGCATACAATGATGAAATTCGCACACCAAAGGCTCAGCTACCAAGCTTTTCGCACAAGGAAGATATTCGCACAAGGAAGAATGCGAATTGATAGAATTCGCACACTAAAGGATGCGAGTTATGAGCTTTTTGCATATAGAACGATGAGAATTTTAGACTTCTCGCATATAGTGATATGCGAATTTTGGACTTAAACGTTTCACCAACTTGAATACTTTTCACACGACCTTGAGATGCGAATTCCAGACTTAGAATAATTCTCAAACCCAAACTTTTGTATCGATGCGAATTCTTGCCTTAGAAAATATTCCAGACTTGAGATGCGAATTCCTCAGAATTCGCACGAAATGGGATGCGAATTTCTCTGAATTTGTAGGGTAAAGGATGCGAATTTCTCACTTTTCACACACTTTGAGATGTGAATTGTGTCCTTAGATTTTCTTTGACCACATCGCAATGCGAATTTCTCTACTTCTCGTTTACAACACGATGCGAGTTTCTGAGTTAGCAAATTTCAAACTTCAATTCCATGCGAGTTCATCTTCATCATGCGAGTTCTTCAGTTCACGATGCGAATTCTTTAGATCTCGACCCAAAATTTCAATTTCAACTCAAAATCGATCCAATACTCCAAGTCAAATCTAGAAACTTTGTCAATCTGATCTAGATCACAATTTGAACAAGTTATAATTGACCAATTTCAATCAAATCAACAAAAAATACAATTGATCTCAAGAAACAGTGCGTGAACGATGTTCGAACAAAAATTCACTCAAATCCAAAATTCACACAAATATGTTGTGAATTGGATGAAGTGATTCAAAGCAAATGTGTTATCGTACATAAAACGAGTACAATGCAATAGAAGATACAATCAAAAATGAACAAATACAAGAATTCGAATCTGGAACAATGTTTGCTCTTGAAATTCGATCAAATCAGATTCAGTGCTTGCTTTGATGCCAATTATTGTTCCCAGAATGTGTGCTAATCAAGATAGACAACAATGAAATTCAATTCAAAATGCCATATATTGATCTTGAATTCGATGGATACAAAGCTCTCTCAAAACAAATATTTCTCTCTAAGTTTTCTCTCTATGCGTGTCTCTCTTAGTGTATGTCATATGAGTCTACAAACATAAAACTATTATACGTACTAGATTACAAAGACAAAACAAATAACAACTAAACTATTTGACTTTAACAAGCTTGACTTTGACTTTTCTCTTTAAGCAACTTTGACTTTGACTTTACAATGAGCCTTTGACTTGAGCAATTGACTTTTAATCTCCATGATCTTGGATCCAACATATTTGTGCACTAACAACCCTAATTTTCGTAGATGAAGAAAAGAGAAGATTACCTTAACCATAACTTGAATATACCAACCAAAATACCTCTAGGGTTACCAAAATGAACCAGAAACTCTCAATCTTCAAAATGGAGAACAAGGGTTGGATGAAACCCTAGAAGCTTGATGAAGAAGATGAAGTGAAATGGGTTCTAGAAAGGTTAAGGTTCATAAAAATGGTGTGGGGTTTGATTTAGGGGAGAAAGATGGAAAAGGAGAAAGGATTTGGGGTTTTTTGATGAGAAAATCGAAATGAGGGGGAGGGAGATCAGATCTAGATGTGGGGGTAAAAGTATGAGAGAGAGGAGGGAAAAGTTTAAGGTGAAAATTTTGTCAGACTCAATACGGACGTTCACTCGGAGCCCTATGCGGACGTCCACATGCTTCAGAACGAAAACTATTGAAACTTCTGCTGCTTCCGCGGAAGATCCTATGCGGACGACCACTTGCTTCCCTATGCGAACGTCCACTTGACGCTGGTCGCGTGCCCGATCACTATTTTGGTCATAACCTCTTTGTTATAGCTCCGTTTTCGCTCCGGAAAGGACCGTTGGACTCTTATTTGAATTTTGCATCTAGAAAGGCTATAAAAATTAGGATTCAATACAAAATCCTACTTCTTATATTTCTCTTGAAAGATCGATTTCTATGATGACTTGAAATTATACTTACCCGAAAATTGCGGGTGTTACAATCCTCCCAACCTTAGAATGATTTCGTCGTCGAAATCTAGTTCCTATACCCAACATTTCGTTACCTCTCTCAGCACTTATTGGGTTTCCTCGGTCCCCAAAAGGTAATAAACCAAACATAGACTTCAAAGATGTCATTCTCCCCAAAACGACTGTCCCCCTTCCCAAGGGTTGTCTCTAACCCATTTCATCTATGAGCTAAAACTTGTTAGCCTCCTGACGGGACTGCCATACCGAGGCTCTCACATCCAATATCCACCTTGATACGTCACCCTTATACTAGAGAGAACATCGAACCTTACTGGAGCAATTTCTACCATAGGATCTCGGTCGCCTCCTAACCTTAGGTGACACGTACTACCCTTTAGGGTAGCTTGTGGCCTCAACTCCTTATTGACTAATCCATTCCAGCTCTACACAATTCTGAATAGTGTTCCAATGACCAACACCAAGCCAAAGAATTACCAAAATTCCTTATCACCCTTGATATTGGTAAAGCCTTCCTTCCAAGGACGTACCAATATGCTTCCAGGGAGTTAGTTAGTTCCAGATAGGTTATTGCGCACTTCGAACTATTCTCAAACCTCAAACATTCAGTCGATATATATCGTTATCACATCAAGGCAATCTTAATCATCGATACTTAATTACAAACATCTAATCTTATTGAAGTCCCAAGGCTAACACTTTTTATTGTCCGGAGGTACTTCCGAACATTCCATAGACCATTGATCTCGAAAGAACGAGTTGACGCCTAACATCAGAATAACGACACTACGAACGTGGGTATGCCAAGAATTATTGCATCCTTAGTTGCACTAAGTCGATCCCTAATAACAACGTAAAGTTACACCCGATACGAAAATAAAACCTCAAATCTTACCGCTTAGCAAACGAATCACAATTTCTCCTTTATTCATGAAGACCCGATAAGATGGTACACCACCAACACATTCATGTGGTCGAACAAACAATCCATCGATTCAGATCCAACCATACGTAAGCAATCACACCAGGTTTAACCCGAAGATTTTACCGAAAGGGGAAAAATCGCCACATACACAACTGAGATAATAACATAAATCTACTCCGTTAATTATACTTACATAAACAAACTACATGAGGTCAACTCCCCAATATTCAAATCTGTCCTCAATTAGCTGATTCGCCATTTCAATTCCCAAGGAATGCTTTAGTCCCTAATTAAACTCCTTTCACAACAAGGGTTTAAATATATAGCTCTAACGAGTTCAAGGTTTTTCAACTATAGGACTCAACAAATATGCCAATTGAAATTTTATAAGACTTTCAAAAGCAAAGTCGTTATAACAATTAATCACACATGTAAAAATTCACTACACCTACTCGGTAGTTGTGCAAACTGGTCACAAATGCTACACTTATGAAACCAGTTCGAAAACCATTGGATTATTATCCGAGCTAATAATGGCAGTAACAAAAGATGCGTAACAAAATTTTCAAATGGACCACTATGGTCCTAACAGGCATCAATTTATGTTGTGTTCGAAAAATAATTTTCTGCACTAAAACAATGTGCGACAATGTTTGTACAAACTTCAAAAGAGGAACTTCACAATTTTAAACTCCAAAATTTGCTCCTTTAACCAAAATTTGCTCCTTTAACCAAAATTTGTTCCTTTAACAATAAAATGGCATGGAATAAAATCTCCAAAAAGACCCACATACACTAGTTTATTTCTCAAACTTAGTAAAACGATAGATGCATATGATCTGACCAACGTAAAAACAATTTAGATTGATTTCAACTTTAGGTCGCACAAATAAAATGCTCTTTGTCCCATGATAGTGGTTAAAATGTAACGTATCTTTGTCGACCAATAGTAAGAACAACAATAGTTGAAGATGCACAAAATAAAACAAGAACACAGAGGGTGTAAATTAATTCGTGCACAAATCAGTGTACAACAAAATGTTTGTAGAAGTCTCAAAACATAATTTTCATGATATCAACTCCCAAAGTTTTCTCTCTTTTTGCCACAACACGACACAATAAGGTTCCACAACAAAACCCGCATGTGTCAGTTTATTCCACAAAACTAGTAAGGTGATATGTGCATGCGTTTTGGTTAAAAACATGAAATAATATATGTCGGCTTCAAGTTCAAAGCCAAATCAACAATATGCTTTCATCATTCTAAAATGTTGGCTAAAACACTATGACAGAAATTCCAAATAACACATGTATGCATACTATATGCAACCAAACTGTCTGTACAGAACTCAAGGGAAAACAGTATAAATGGACCATTAAAATCATCACGTCAAATCCAAAAAATCGCATGGAATAAAATTCTTAATAAAACTCAAACACTAAAATAATGGAAAGTAGCTCGTCGTCCAGAGCCTTAACATATGTGGAGGAAATCCAATGTCAAAGTCATAGGTTGTAGTTACTTGTTCAAGACCCTGAATAACATCAAAATACGGACATCACAATATCCGAAAACAGTGTTGGATAAGAACGAGAATAAAGAACACGTTTGCAACCACACACAATAAAATAATTTTATGTATGTTTAGAATCATGGTTTAAAATCTTGTATGTGCTAAACATTTATCCAATATTTGGTAATATAATTCACATGGTGATTTGGAAGCATGAGAATACTTGATGCAATTTATTTTAGAAATAAATTCCGTGCATAAATTTGATATTTGGAAATAAATTCCGCACTCAATGTCTCGAAACTACGCTCCACAATTTCCCAGTCACCCTATTGTCATCCGGATGCAAACATCTTAAGTCAATAATCAAGGACTTCATTGGTCACCTTAGAATTTATCCTCGAATAACGTCGATTCCAAAAGTCTATGGTTCTAATCCAACCAATCAATCCGACCCGAAATGGTCCACTTAATGCAATCACTATGCTCACTGTCACTCCAAGTGACGCACGGTAAAATCATCAACCTCTTCTAACGACTATCCACTTAGAAACTTCATCACTACCCAACGGTCGTCACATTAAAGTAGTACAACTATACACATGTAACTTGTAGGTTCACCATAATAATGGCTAGGTGCAACTATGAACGTACCATACATGATCATCCTTGCGACCTTCCACGTGATTCTCGTTTTTAGTGACTCTATCGACCTCAAAGTATGCTATCCTAAAGTGTCTAATGGTGCAATTTCACTTTCAATCACTTAAGAGAACGCTAGTTTGAGTCTAGGCATCCAAAATCAATACCTAATTCTCTCAAACTTAAGCTCTGATACCAACTTTTAACACCCTCAAATTTGGTAAGAGCAACTAATTAAAAATCTCGATATAATATCAAATACAAATCAAAATTTATCATACCTCAAATATAAACCTCTATAATTAACCTCAACAATTATACAGTCCAACATTAAACAAGGAATAAGCTGAAGTCGGATGCTACTTAACCCCAATACAAGCTGCTCTTCATAAAACCAAAGCGGAAGACTTCGCCAAAGTTACTCGTTTCTCAAGCACACCACTAGCACTCCACTATTCATAGTGTTACTAGGACTATTCCCAACCAGAACCTGATGCACATGCCGACAAATAAAAATGGTTAGGCTTAATGCCTAGTGAGTTCAAGAGTTTTCCTCATGATCATATAAATCGTTAAACGGAAAGAATGCAACTTGAATCATGATTTCCAAAATAATTTACTTTAAATATGAAAACGAAATTTTTTCCAATAACACGCATTTTAGGTGATGACAACACCAAAGTAATACATTTCTTCAAGATGTAAATTCAAACCCAAAACTCACTCAAAACGCGGGTAAGAATTACTATTCAAATACTGAAAACGCGGTTTCAAATCTTGTGTGTGCTAAACATTTATCCAATATTTTGTAATATAATTCACATGGTCATTTGAAAACATGAGAATAATTGATGCAATTTATTTTAGAAATAAATTCCGTGCATAAATTTGATCGGCACTCAATGTCTCGAAACTACGTTCCACAATTTCCCAGTCACCCTATTGTCATCCGGATGCAAACATCTTAAGACAATAATCAAGGACCTAATTGGTCACCTTACAATTTCTCTTCGAATAACATCGATTCCAAAAGTCTATGGTTCTAATCCAACCAATCAATCCGACCTGAAACGGTCCACTTAATGAAATAACTATGTTTACTGTCACTTCAAGTGACGAACGCTTAAATCATCAATCTCTTCTAATGACTATCCACTTAGAAACTTCTTCACTACCCAACGGTCGTCACATTGAAGTAGTCTAACTATACACATGTAACTTGTAGGTTCATCATAACAATGGCTACGTGCAACTGTCAACGTACCGTACATGATCATCCTTGCGACCTTCAACATGATTCTCGTTTTTAGTGGCTCTATCGACCTCAAAGTATGCTATCTTAAAGTGTCTAATGGTACAATTTCACTTTCAGTCACATAAGAGAACGCTAGTTTGAGTCTAGGCATCCAAAATCAACACCTAATTCTCTCAAACTTAAGCTCTGATACCAACTTCTAACACCCTCAAATTTGGTAAGAGCAACTAATTAAAAATCTCGATATAATCTCAAGTACAAATCAAAATTCATCATACCTCAAATATTAAAATCTATAATTAACCTCAACAATTATAAAGTCCAGCATTAAACAAGGACTAAGCCGAAGTCTGATGCTACTTAACCCCAATACAAACTGCTTTTCACAAAACCAAATTGGAAGACTTCGCCAAAGTTACTCGTTTCTCAAGCACACCACTAGCACTACACTATTCATAGTGTTACTAGGACTATTCCCAACCAGAACCTGATGCACATACCGACAAATAAAAAGGGTTAGGCTTAATGCCTAGTGAGTTCAAGAGTTTTCCTCATGATCATATAAATCGTTAAACGGAAAGAATGCAACTTGAATCATGATTTCCAAAATAATTTAATTTAAATATGAAAACGATCATTTTTCTAATAACACGCATTTTAGGTGATGACAACACCAAAATAAAACATTTCTTCAAGATGTAAATTTAAACCCAAAACTCACTCAAAACGCGGGTAAGAATTACTATTCAAATACTGAAAACGCGGACAAAACTCCATTATCCAAAATATCCAAAAACATGGACAAGGTTTAATAATTAAAACCACAAATCATAGATAACAATCCATACTCAAAACGTCATCGAATACATGGGTAATACTCAATACACAAAATAACACCTTTCGGTGATGGGGGAGACCCGTTTCCATTGAACGAGGTGGGAACACAAAAGTATACCACATATCTATGTTATAAGCATGTTTTAAGGATGGGAAACCATTGACATCAACCCTATCCAGGTCTTTAGTCATGTTAGACGTCAACCCTATCCAGGTCTTTAGTCATGATAGACATCAACCCTATCCAGGTCTTTAGTCATGTTAGACGTCAACCCTTTCCAGGTCTTTAGTCATGATAGACATCAACCCTATCCAGGTCTTTAGTCATTATGGACATCAACCATATCCAGGTCTTTAGTCGTTATGGACATCAATCATATCCAGGTCTTTATTCATTGAGGACATCAACCATATCCAGGTCTTTAGTCGTTGTGGACATCAACCATATCTAGGTTTTTAGTCCTTATGGACATCAACCATATCTAGGTCTTTAGTCATTGTGGACATCAACCATATCTAGGTCTTTAGTCATTGTGGACATCAACCACATCTAGGTCTTTAGTCCAATACAATAATGAGATCAACTCTATCCGAGTCTTTTACTCAAATGATCACCTAGTTCAATCTTAACCGGGTCTTTTTACCTAGGGATCTCACCATCCAGACAAGCTTGTTCATTTAAAATTACATCATATAATTACATGACACCAAATTGAATTACCAATGCACTCAAAACATGTAATTCTCAAATAGAAAACAATAAATACAATACATACCCAAATCTCCACATCGAGCTATCAAAACCGGACAAATGTCCCCAAGACCCAACAGGGTTGAAACCGAGCCAAAAACTCAACAACTCAAAGACCATTCAAATAAAGGCATCATGAGCGATAAAAATGTATTTAACCAATGTTCATACAAAACACATGCTCCAAAATATTATCAACTAAAAAACCCATCATTGGTTGGGACCAACCATTTTCCAATAGAAATCATATCATTTACATTTTCAAAATGTCTCAATTATAACAATATGCATTTTCAATCCAAATACACCAAAATACATTAACACCAAAATAATCTCCATTTATAAGATAAATCATCCAAAGAATCCATAAATATGATTTAGTTATCAAAATGTCTAAAACCCCCAAATACGGACATTTCTAAAGATTTATAAACTCATGGTACTAATGTGCAAGAATCATCAAATAATACCCACATTTGATAAATGTCAAAGAAAACATCTCAATATATCAGAATAAATAAGCATGTACATAGTTTTCACAAAGCAACTTGAACCCACCTTGCTAGATTTAAGCTAAATCTAGATTTTCCCCAACTTGAGCTCCTTTGAAAAAACTTGGATCCTCGAGACAAAAACTTCCAAAAACTTAGATCCATAAATTTCTAACTATAAACATTCATATTTAACCATATAAAATCGTTCCCCAAACATTTTACATGAAAATCTCATCTTATCTCAAAACCCTAATTTTCATAGATTAAGAAAAGAGAAAATTACCTTAACCATAACTTGAATCTACTAACCAAAAAACCTCTAGGGTCACCAAAATGAACCACAAACTCTTAATCTTCAAAATGGAGAACAAGGGTTGGATGAAATCCTAGAACTTGATGAGGAAGATGAAGTAAAATGGGTTCTAGAAAGGTTAAGGTTCATAAAAATGGTATGGGGTTTGATTTAGGAGAGAAAGATGGAGAAGGAGAAAGGATTTGGGGTTTTTGGATGAGAAAATCGAAATGAGGGGGAGGGAGATCAGATCTAGATGTGAGGGTAAAAGTATGAGAGAGGGGAGGGAAAATTTGAATTTTGCATCTAGCAAGACTATAAAACTTAGGACTCAATACAAAATCATACTTCTTATATTTCTCTTGAAAGATCGATTTCTATGATGACTTGAAATTATACTTACCCGAAAATTGCGGGTGTTACACTTGGGTAAGAGGAGAATGAAGTTCGCAAAGAAGTTTTCTAAGCCAAACAGTTTCGGCAACTGAGTTTGCAACAGCCCCGTACTCTGCTTCTGCACTTGATCGAGAAATAATGGCTTGACGTTTTGATTACCAAGAGAGAATATTGTCACCGAGGAGAACATAATAACTGGAAGTTGATCGCCTTGTGCTAGGACATCCACCCCAATCAGGGTCGGAATAAGCGATTAGTTTATCAGTAGAAGATTGGTAAATTTGAAGCCCATGATCAAGAGTTCCGCGAACATACCATAGGATCCGCGTAAGTGATGTAAAGTGAGGCTCATGTGGATCATGCATAAAGAGCAGATTTGTTGGACATCATAAGTCAAATCAGGCCTTGTGAACGGAAGATATTGTAAGGCTCCTGCCAAACTTCGATAGAGTGTAGGATCAGAAACCGGTGTTCCACCAGACCCAAGTTTAGACTGAGTGTCAATGGGGGTCTGACGTGGTTTACAAATTAACATTTTCGCCTTTTCCAGTATGGTAGAGGCATATTTCTTTTGAGATAAAAACATGCCTTGAGCATACCTTTTAGTAGCAATACCTAGAAAGTAATTCAAGGTACCCAGGTCTGTCATAGAAAATTCTTTTTGATCAACACCAATGGTGTGGTGAAAAAGAGATTTGGATGAAGCTGATAGTATTATATCGTTGACGTATAAGATTAAGTATGCAACGGAAGTCCAATGTCGATAAATAAATAGTGATGAATTGACCCATGATCTTATAAATCCGATTTAGATAGCATATTCAGCGAATCGAGTAAACCATGCCCGAGGGGCCTGTTTGAGACCATAAAGGGATTTCTTAAGAAGACATACATAATCAGGATGTGCTTGATCGAAGAATCCCGACGGTTGATGCATGTAAACCGTTTCCTATAGGTTGCCATATAGAAAGGCATTTTTGACATCAAGTTGATGTACGATCCACCTACAGAAACCGCAAGGCTAGGCACAGTGCGAATGGTAGCCGGTTTGACAACCGGACTAAATGTGTGTTAGTGCACAAAATATGTTGGATACAAAATCATAAAGGATTGAAGATGGATTTAAAGTCAAAGTCAAAGCTCTAGTCAAACCCTCATGCAAAGTCAAAGTCTTTTGTAATAAAGTCAATGTCAATGTATTGTTTTAGTGTTTTAGTATTTGTAAAAGTAGTTAGTATAAATACTTGTTGTTAGTAGACTTATTAGGCTAGTTGTATCAAGTGTATTGTGCGCGTATATCTTAGAGAGAGAAAGTATTGAGAGAACTATTGTAATCAATTTCCATATTAATACAAAAAGGTTTCCAATTCTTAATTGAGTGATCTTGATTAGTTTTACACTGATTGTGGGACACACAATTGGTATCAGAGCAGAGAAATTCGGAATAAACATGGATCTAATTTGAAGATTTTGGTCGACATTTCAAGAACTCGCAAAACGACTGTGTGAATTCAATTTTCGAAATCCAGTGATGTATTTGATCTGATTTTTGTGTCTTTGTACTCGTTTTTACATCTAGAACAAGTTTAGTTTGAACTGCATTGTCAAATTCACAATACATTGATGTGAATTTTGGTTTTTGTAGATTTTTTGTTCGAAGTCTGTATCTCGTACTGTGTATTAGTTTGAAATTTCGTGATTGTAATCAGCTCAGAGAGTGTTCGTGGTCAAATTAGTAAGTTTTCAGAAACCAATTCGAAGTTTTAGATCAAAATCAGGTTGAATTTGAAGTTTTTAGACTGAGATCTGAAGAACTCGCATAAAACGAAGAACTCGCATGATGGAATTCGCATGACATTTGATTTTCTGAAAAATCCAAGTGTATAATTCGCATGAGAGTTGTGTGCGAAATCCTCTGAATTCGCATAATCTTTAATACGAAAAGTCAGATTTCGCATCACTCTCAGATACGAAAAGTTTGTTGAGAATTTTCTAAGTACAGATTTCGTATAAGGCAACGTGCGAAAAGTAAGGAATTCGCAGATAGTCTCATACAAAATCCTTGAATGCGCATGAGGTTATATACGAATTCTTAAGAATTTGCATGGAAAGTTGAAATTTTTTCTAAGTGTTGATTCCGCATCGATACGAATTCTTTGAGTTTCAAATAATTTTTTAAGTATAGAATTCGTATCCCCCTGTTATGCGAAAAGTTTCAAGTGAATTCTCCTTGTTCTGCGAATTCTATTGTGTACGAATTATGTTGTGTGCGAATTCCTAAGGTTGTGCGAATTCCTAAGGCTTCTGTGTGTTATGCGAAAAATTTACTTAGACAAAATTTTCAAAGCTGTAATATGGTTTTTCAATGTCAAAATTGTTTCTCAAGGGGCGCTGTCCCTAGATCCCACAAGGGCGTTGCCCCTTGACCCCACCCGCGAACCGAGTAGCGGGACCCCCATGCTAAGTCTGCGGAGGGGGACAAAGTTTTTCATACATAGAAATTTTTCTGTGTTTTTAAGGATTGACCAAGTTTGACTTTTGCAGATCAAGTTTGTTTCTAAATTTTTGACGATCGTTTCAAACAGTGTAAAGCTTAAGATGACTTCCAAAGATGCACTTGCCATTGGTACAGACGTCAAACCACTAGTTCTCTTCAAGGGCGAATATGAATAGTGGAAAGACCGGTTCTTAGATTTCATTGATAGACATGCCAACAAAGAAAACATTTTGTTGTCCATCAAAGAAGGTCCAATGGTTCCTATAACCATGGAAATCCCTGATGACGAATCCTCAGATAGTGAAGACGGGAATATGGACAGAGAGCAGAAAACAAAGATAGTACCGAAGGATATATTTCAGTACACAGAAGTACATATATAAAGCTGACAAGAAAGCTAGATCTCTACTCTTGCAAAGCATACCTCACGCAAAGAAGATGTGGGATAAGCTACAAAAGATGATGATGGGATCCAAGGTTGGTAACCAGATGAAGGTTGCTAACCGCACTAAAAGTTATGAGGAGTTCAAGGCTAAGGAAAATGAGAGCTTATAAGATACTTATGAGAGATTTGTTCTCTTGCTAAATGAGCTTGCGAAGAACAAGGTTAAGAAGAAGTAGATAGAAAATAATGTCAAATTCCTCAGCATCCTCCAGCCCGAATGGAAGAAACATACGCGAAGGATGAAACAAATGAAGGATCTCAGTGACATCCCTCTTCATGAAGTGTACGAAACACTGAGGCAGAACGAGGAGGAAGTGGAAGAGAAAAGAGGAGAAAAGAAAAAGGCTGAGAAAGTTGCAAATCCCATATCCTTGGTAGTAGCTAAGAAAGAGAAAGAGAATAAGGATAAGAAGAAGAAGAAAGTAATAATTCCAAGTTCTGGTGATTCTAATGATACTGATTCCGACTCTGATGATGGGGAAAACCTGAAACGAGCCATGTTATTGCTGACCTGAGCATTCTGGAAGAAATTCTACAAAAAGTCGGGATCAAATAAGCAGAGGTGTTCGTCAGGGTCGAGAAACTTTGATCACAAGGAAAAGATTAAGGAGGAAGGTATGAGGAGAAAAAGTTTGTGGAACGGAAGCCTGAGGAAAAAAGAAAGTTGTGACTGACTATGGTGAGAAAAAGTCTGATGAACTGATTAAGTGCTACAATTGTGGTAAAGTGGGTCACTATGCCAAAGACTGCCGGAAGCCTACGGTAAGAAACTCAGACTACTACAAGAACAAAATGCTTCTGGCAAAACAGAAAGAATCTGGAAAGGATTTGATGGCAGAAGATGAATTTTGGCTAGACCACTCAAAAGATGAAGATAAAGATGAGACAGTTCATATGTGCCTTATGGGAAAGGAAGTGAAGTACGATGAATCAGACGAGGAGACTTCCGATGAGGTACAAATTAATTCTGAATCTGATTTTCTAAAACAGATGGAAGCTGTGATGGTTGAACTTCAAGACCTTCAAACAAAACTTAAAAAGGAGAAAAGCAGGGTTGCTAAGAAGCGTCAAACACTTTTTGATCTCAACAAGGAACTTGTTGGGAACAAAAATTTGATTGACTTTTTGAACAAATCTGCTATTGATTTTAAACAACAAAAAGATTGTTTTGAAAATAAGATTTTTGAAGTTGTTTCTAAACTTAAAAAATCTGATATTGAAAAACAAGAATTTGTACTAAAAGTTCATAAATTGCAAGTTGAAAATAATAATTTGGAGAAAAAGATCAATGGTTTAGAAGCAAAATTGTACACTCGAGGTCAAACAGATCAAAAAAATCTTTCTAAACACACCAAGTGAGGATAATGATTTTAAAGAAAAGTGGAGTCTCGGTTATGATAACCCACACTATTTGAAGAAAGCAATAAAAAAACAGTCAACTTTATATAATTTTGATTTTCTACAAGCAGCTACTAAACATCCTCATTTCAAACCCAAATTTGTTACCAAATCATCTGATGAGGTTGAGGCCAAAGAAGACGAGAACAGAAATAAAACAACGAAAATGCAACTACCATTCTGCTATCAAAAGATGAATGATAGTTATCTTTCTGAACAACCAAATTTTCTTTTGAATGATTATTTTGTTAGCTATTCTACTAAAGAGTCAGAGGCAAAACCTATTAAAGACAAAATTTATGTTCCTCCGCTTGTGTTAGAAAGAAAAATCATTGATCTTGAAAACATTTTATCAGATGAAAGAATTTTGGTTGATATTGAAAAGGTTGTGTTTTCTACCGTAATGAAGAACACTTATTTTAAATCTGAATCTAAAATGTGTTCAAATTCTTCCAAGGCACCTCAAACTTCTGAGGATGATACTGATGACTTATTTGTGTGTGCAAATGATTTTCTAAATTCTGATGATGGTTGTGTTGATGAAAGTATTGATATGTTTGACTTCAATGCAAAACTTCCAGATCATTCTGATTTTATTATCAATTCTGATGCTTTCCCTAGTGTGTTTGAAATAGGTGAATCATCAACTAAGGTTGATGAGTCAGTTCCTGTGAGTACCAATTATTATGAAAAAGGTAAAAAGCAAAGGAAAGAGCACTCACAGAAACGGACCAAGACATGTAAGCAAAAGAAAAGACAAACTCAGAAATCTCATTTTTCTAACAAATCTAAATCTTTTGTTTCAAAACTAAGCAAGAAAAGGTCTGAAGTGCAAACTTAATGGCGATCAAAGCAGAAATTTGATGAGACTACAAAATCATCTTCTAATTCTGATTGTAATAGAAAGACTAATAGTAAAACTGATGTAGTTGGGAATGTTGCTTTTAATAAACCAAAACTTGTAACTTCTTACAAGCGATATTCAATAAAGCAATTATTCCAATTATCTTCGTTTACTAATAGGACCTCTACTTATCGTAGAAATGGTTTTGTGTCTCAGCAATATTCTGATGATTGGTTTGGATCATATCATGTCTATTCTTATAATTCATTTGCTTCAAAAGTGTTTCAAAAGATCAAAGGGTCCATATACAAATAGATGCCAAAATCATGCGCTGACCTGAAAGGACCCAGATATATTTGGGTACCTAAACCAATTGTTCCTTGATTTCTCTTGTGCAGACCCGTCATATGTGGTATTTGGATTATGGTTGTTCCAAGCATATGACTGGGAAGAAAGATTTATTGTCTAATTATTACAGAGATGTTTTGTAGGAACGTTCGCTTCGGAAATGACTAGTTTTCACCTATTCTCGGATATGGTGATATTATTCACGAGAACGTAATGATCAAGAAGGTGAGTTATGTCGAAGGACTAGGAAATAACCTATTCAACATTGGTCAGTTCTGTGACAAAGACTTAGAGGTGAAATTTAAGGCCAAGAGTTGATGCGTTCGACCTGAAGATGGTAAAGAACTTTTTGTCTGGACGAGAAAGTCAAACCTCTACACGATTAACTTGTTAAAAGTCCAGACTGATAATGAGGTGTGTCTACTATCAAAATCCTCTATAAAAAGAGTTGGTTAAGGCATAGACGACTATCTCACCTGAATTTTCGGTATATCAACAAGCTGGTCACGGGAAATTTCGTGAAAGGACTTCTAGAGCTTAAATATATCAAAGAACTCTATATGCAGCATGTGAGAAGCGCAAGATGAAAAGAGCCGCTCATAAGTCGAAGCCTGAGCCGAGTACAAGTTCTCCACTAGAGCTACTGCATATGGATCTCTATGGTCCAATGTGAACATAAAGCATAAACGGCAAGAAGTATGTTTTAGTAATAGTGGACGATTATTCAAGATACACTTGAGTCAAATTTCTGAGATCAAAGAATGAGACGCCCGATGTCATCATCACATTTCTAAAGACCACTCAAGTGAATCTCCAGAAGACAGTCAAGGTTCTTAGAACGAACAATAGCACAAAATTCAATAATAGAATTGTTGACGATTATCTTGAATCGGCCGGGATAACACACTAGTTTTCTGCTGCTAGAACGCCTGAACAGAATGGAGTTATAGAGAGACGAAACATAACACTAGTCAAGGTCGCTCGTACTATGCTGAGTCAATTAAATCTACCTCTATTTCTGTGGGCTGAAGTTGTGTCGACTTCATACTATACTCAAAATTGCTCCATTATCCATCGCCGGTTTGGTAAAACACCGTATGCTTTAATAAATAATATAATACCTAGAAAGATAAGGAGAACTTGAAAAAGTTCAGTCCAAAAGCTGATGAAGGCATTTTTATTGGATATTCTCAAACGTCTGCCGCTTACAGAGTATACATGAAGAAGTCGAAGACTGTTGTAGAGAGCATCAATGTTACATTCGATGAATAGATGGCTTATGTTCAAAACGGTTTAGAACCCGTTCTTACCGAAGTGTTAGCTTCTGGGCAAATCAGTCCAGAACCTGTGGTTAACGTTACAAAATCTAATAAAGCGTCAACGTTGACATCACAATTAACAGATTTAGATTTATTGTTTGAACATTTTTATGATGAGTTTCTTGGTACTAAACTGACTAAACTTGCTGTGATTGATAGATCAGAAGAATCAAACGACAATCAACCAATCACATCAGAGGTATCTACTGAATCAGAAATACCGATTCAAGAAGAAACTCAAGTTCAAACGCCTACTCAATCAGTTGAAGTTGTACATACAAGTGAAGTGCGAGAAGTAAATGAATCAGTTGGATGCAATGTCACGCCTACTCAACAGACAACAAATGTCCAACCAACTGAAGCTTCTGCACCAACTACTTCAACCGAACCCCTACAAGAAGATGATAATGGATACTTAGATGATGAACATGATCAATCTACATCAAATCCACTCTCTCGTGAACATAAGTGGACCAAAGAGCACCCAATACATCAAATCATTGGAGATCCATCCAAACCGGTGCAAACTAGGTCTGCTACACTAAACCAATGAATGCATGATTCATTCCTGAGCAAGATAGAGCCTACACGAGTATCTGAAGCTCTAGCTGACTCAGACTGGGTGACTGCAATGCAAGAAGAGCTGAATCAATTCAATGCGCTTAAGGTCTAGAGACTAGTGCCTAAACCTGAAGGAAAGACAATAATTGGCACGAAATGGGTTTTCAAGAACAAGAAAGACGAAGATGGTATCGTCATAAGAAACAAAGCGAGACTTGTGGCTAAAGGATATAGGCAAGAGGAAGGTATAGATTACGATGAGACTTATGCTCCAGTTGCGCGCATAGAAGCAATCCACATGTTTCTAGCCTACGCCGCACACAATAACTTCACCATCTACCAGATGGACGTGAAGATTGCCTTTCTGAACGAGATCTTAAAGGAGGAAGTTTACGTCTCTCAGCCTGAAGGTTTTGTTAATCCAGATAAGCTAGATCATGTATACATTTTGGACAAAGCTCTTTATGGTCTGAAACAAGCCCCTCGCACCTGGTATGAAGTTTTATCCAAATTCTTAGTCAAGTCGGGCTTCTCAAAAGGTAAATTCGATACTACTATTTTCATTAAAAAGGAGAAAGTCGATATCATTTTAATTCAGATATATGGGGATGATATAATTTTTGGTTTAATAAACCCAAAGTACTGCAAGAATTTTTCAAACCTTATGGTGTCGAGATTTCAGATGAGTATGATGGGAGAGATGAATTTCTTTCTCGGATTACAAATCAAACAATTTTCTACGGGGATTTTCATTAATCAATCAAAGTACATTTCTGATATTCTTAGAAAATTTAAAATGGAAAATTGTACTCCGATTGGTACCCCGAAGGCACCAGGAACAATGATCGGAGCTGATCTTTCGGAAAAAGTTGTCGATGTTAGAACCTATAGAGGGATGATTGGTTTTGTGATGTACGTGACGACTAGTAGGTCAAGTATTATGTTTTCTACATGCCTTTGTGCAATATATCAGGCTTCACCTAAAGAATCCCATATGTCTGCAGTCAAGCGTATTTTTAGATATTTGAAGGGCACTGCAGATCTTGGTCTGTGGTATCCTAAAGATACATGTTTTGAGCTCACGACATATTCAGATGCAGATCATGCAGGTTGTATGCTTGACAGGAATAGTACTTCGGGACACATTCAATTCTTAGGCGATAAACTCGTGAGTTGGGCTTTGAAGAAACAACTATGTGTATCTACATCAACAGTTGAGGCAGGGTACGTAGCTGCTACTAGCTGTTGTTCTCAAGTGTTGTGGATGGGAATACAACTTCGAGATTATGGTTTCAAGTACGATAAAATCCCGATTTACTGTGATTCTAAGAGCGCCATCGTTATATCTTCAAACCCTGTTCAACTTACTAAAACCAAGCACATCTATGTGAGATATTATTTTATAAAAGATAATGTTGAAAAAGGTACAATCGAACTTTACTTTGTAAACACATATTATCAGCTTGCTGATCTGTTCACAAAGCCGCTTGATGAAAAGAGATTTAATTTTTCTCATTTCAAAACTTGGCATGCTAAATCTCAAGACTTAATCTGTTGTTACCTAGTACAGTTTTGTTTTGTTATTTTTCTTCATTTCTTTATTCTTTATTCTGAACGATATCTGCACTTAAGTTTGTTCATGATTTCAGGGGGAGTGTGACACAAAGCTTAGATGATCTACATTTTAGGGGAATTTTGTCAAGTTTTTGCATATATTTTGTAACTGACAAATTTTCTGATGCAAGTTTTCAGGGGGAGTAAGGATTTGATTTCTGATTACATCTTATCAGAACTCGTTCTTAACAAGTTTTATTTCTTTTATGTCTTTATTTTTTTCAATAAAGTTTGTGAATAAAACTTTGTACTTTGACGACTTTTGACTGAATGTAGAATTTGAGGGGGAGCTTACATGATCATATCTAATATGACTTTGGAGATGACTTCATGAGTTTAAAGCTATACGTAAGGAATATTCTAAACTTAATCTCATACATGTCTGAAAGAATGACGACTTTCAGACATAGAAAACTTGTTTCTAAATGTTCAAACCACTTCTTGATTCTTAAAAGTTTTCATGAATACAGAAGTGTGATTTTAAATGTTTTTATTCTATGAACTTTAATGTCTAATAAACCGTCTATTTCCAAAGATAAATACTTGTGTTTTATCTTTTCCATATACTATCAAGTATTCACACACACCGGTTTACTATTTTTCTTGAAAATGTTCTTACCATGTCTCATATTGAAACCAGTTTTCGATGGTAAGACACCCCGCTTGATATTCAATGTTTGTTAAACATTGATTCATTTCAAAATGTTTCTTTCAAGAATGTCTATAATTGTTCTTATAGACAACATCCAATTTTCATGACCTAAACCTTAATTGTTAAATCATTCATATTTGATCTTTTCATATAATGTCAGATTTTCAAACAAGTTTCATGTATTCATTTCATTCATTCAATATACTTGTTTTGAAAAAATTTCCATGATTAAAATGCTCAAATCTTCATGATTATCATCGTGAGCATACATACATCTGACATGTATATCATAATGTGTTTTAACTGTTAAAGTTAAACCAATTGAGCAACGATGTACTCTTAGGACAACATGGGTTCATTGTATGAGAACTTACTTGAACTTCTTTGGATTCACGTTAACCTGTTTTTCTACCCAAGAAGTTATTTCTTGAGTGATTGAGAGGCGAGGAGTCAAAATATGAGTGTGGGTGTGTGATGAGTGGTAAAATGAAAAGAGAGTTTGGTTAGAAGAGAGCTCAATGTTAAAAAGAAAGAGGGTGAGAGATCAGAGGAAAAGAATATCAAACTCTGCATTAACGTTTTCTGAGTCGGGCAGCCACGTTACTGATTGTTTCACAATTCTGTGGTGAACATCATTGAAACAGGAAACTAGTCCATACCAACTCTTGATTAAACCCCACCTGCTACTCATTTCTTTCTTAACAGAGAAATGTTTCAATTTTTCTTGGGGATGTAGCATATAATCTATCTGGTTTTCATTTGGAAAATATGGATATTAAAAAAGAAGGAAGTCTGCCCCACCTTCACACATCGATCATGCATAATTGAGTCTGTGTATTACTGTTGTTGTCTCAATGGTTTACACATTTTGAGCCTAATTTTAAAAGCAATCATCATGCTTAAATTCTTTCATACACAAGTACGAACACACAGAGAATTTGTTTTTCTATCAGAACGTTCATAGTTTAACGTTGTGTTATTCGATGATTGAATGGAAGACCTGGGGGAGTGAACATCAAAGAGCTCCTTTCTAATGTTTATTTGTTAAACACAGTGGCTTCGTGCTACTGACAGAAATTTTTAACTGTTTCATTTGTTGATTCAGGTGTTAACATTTTTATTTGTCTTAATTTGAAAAGATTCGAATAACTACTTTATGAATTGACGGATGTTCAGTGGCTCTGTGATAAAGATCAATGGTCAGAAAAGATTAATGACATTTCTTGAAGAAGTTTTGATGATTTCGATGCTATATCATCAAAAAGGGGGAGAAGATAATTTCAAGAAATGATGGTTGAAGAACAGTTTTGGAGTTGATCAAGAAATTGAAAGAAATTTAAGGGAGAAATTATTTCAAGAAGTATGATTTGGAGAAAGGTTGTTGCAAGAATGTGTCAAGGAATGCAAGTGATGGAGAAAGTGTACAGATTTGAAAGAGAAAGTTCAAAGAATTCAAATTATTTGTTGGAGATTACAGAAATTTTCTTTGAAGATAATTTGCTAAAGCAAAGAGATCTAAATCTGAAGATAATTTCTTTCTGAAGTTCGAAAGAGGTTTGGTTGCCTTGGGGGAGATTGTTAAAGCTTTTTGAAAAAGATGTTACTGACAGACTATGGGAAGATTACAAAAATTTTGAAGATTGTTCAGACAAAGAGGGAGATAGTGCTTCAATGGTTAATTTTCTGAAGATGATTTGTTTCTAAATCAAAAGGGGAAATCTACAAAGGCAGAGATTGTATAAATTTGTGCTAAATGGGGAGATTGTATTGCAAATCTTTTAGAAGATGATCTTGAATCCTAAGGGGGAGATTGTTAGTGCACAAAATATGTTGGAAACAAGATCATAAAGGATTGAAGATGGAATTAAAGTCAAAGTCAAACAAGCTCTAGTCAAACCCTCATGCAAAGTCAAAGTCTTTTGTAATAAAGTCAATGCCAATGTATTGTTTTAGTGTTTTAATATTTGTAAAAGTACTTAGTATAAATACTTTTTGTTAGTAGACTCATTAGGCTAGTTGTATCAAGTGTATTGTGCACGTATATCTTTGAGAGAGAAAGTATTGAGAGAACTGTTGTAATCAATTTCCATATTAATACAAAAATGTTTCCAATTCGTAATTAAGTGATCTTGATTAGTTTTACACTGATTGTGGGACACACAATGTGTCATCACAATCAATCCTAGAGCGTTGACTTTTGTCGTTTGCTACAATCCATGCTTTGTATCTGTCAAGAGAACCATCAACGTGATATTTATGTTTAAACAACCACATAGAATGGACAATATTAACCCCTACCGGTCTCGATACAAGAACCCAAGTACCATTTTTAATAAGAGTACCATACTCATCAATCATTGTTTTGCGCCAATATGGATCACGTAAGGCTTGGATATAGAACTTGGGAATCGGTGAGGCAGTGGAAACATGGAGGTTGAGTTTTTGGATAGGTTTATGAATACCATGTTGAGACCGAGTGACCATGGGGTGGGAGAGAGGTGGGGGGAGGGGCGGCAGGAGTATCAATTAATGATGAAGAGGGCGATATAAATTAATTAAAATGCTCAAATCTTCATGATTATCATCGTGAGCATACATACATCTGACATGTATATCATAATGTGTTTTAACTGTTAAAGTTAAACCAATTGAGCAACGATGTACTCTTAGGACAACATGGGTTCATTGTATGAGAACTTACTTGAACTTCTTTGGATTCACGTTAACCTGTTTTTCTACCCAAGAAGTTATTTCTTGAGTGATCGAGAGGCGAGGAGTCAAAATATGAGTGTGGGTGTGTGATGAGTGGTAAAATGAAAAGAGAGTTTGGTTAGAAGAGAGCTCAATGTTAAAAAGAAAGAGGGTGAGAGATCAGAGGAAAAGAATATCAAACTCTGCATTAACGTTTTCTGAGTCGGGCAGCCACGTTACTGATTGTTTCACAATTCTGTGGTGAACATCATTGAAACAGGAAACTAGTCCATACCAACTCTTGATTAAACCCCACCTGCTACTCATTTCTTTCTTAACAGAGAAATGTTTCAATTTTTCTTGGGGATGTAGCATATAATCTATCTGGTTTTCATTTGGAAAATATGGATATTAAAAAAGAAGGAAGTCTGCCCCACCTTCACACATCGATCATGCATAATTGAGTCTGTGTATTACTGTTGTTGTCTCAATGGTTTACACATTTTGAGCCTAATTTTAAAAGCAATCATCATGCTTAAATTCTTTCATACACAAGTACGAACACACAGAGAATTTGTTTTTCTATCAGAACGTTCATAGTTTAACGTTGTGTTATTCGATGATTGAATGGAAGACCTGGGGGAGTGAACATCAAAGAGCTCCTTTCTAATGTTTATTTGTTAAACACAGTGGCTTCGTGCTACTGACAGAAATTTTTAACTGTTTCATTTGTTGATTCAGGTGTTAACATTTTTATTTGTCTTAATTTGAAAAGATTCGAATAACTACTTTATGAATTGACGGATGTTCAGTGGCTCTGTGATAAAGATCAATGGTCAGAAAAGATTAATGACATTTCTTGAAGAAGTTTTGATGATTTCGATGCTATATCATCAAAAAGGGGGAGAAGATAATTTCAAGAAATGATGGTTGAAGAACAGTTTTGGAGTTGATCAAGAAATTGAAAGAAATTTAAGGGAGAAATTATTTCAAGAAGTATGATTTGGAGAAAGGTTGTTGCAAGAATGTGTCAAGGAATGCAAGTGATGGAGAAAGTGTACAGATTTGAAAGAGAAAGTTCAAAGAATTCAAATTATTTGTTGGAGATTACAGAAATTTTCTTTGAAGATAATTTGCTAAAGTAAAGAGATCTAAATCTGAAGATAATTTCTTTCTGAAGTTCGAAAGAGGTTTGATTGCCTTGGGGGAGATTGTTAAAGCTTTTTGAAAAAGATGTTACTGACAGACTATGGGAAGATTACAAAAATTTTGAAGATTGTTCAGACAAAGAGGGAGATAGTGCTTCAATGGTTAATTTTCTGAAGATGATTTGTTTCTAAATCAAAAGGGCAAATCTACAAAGGCAGAGATTGTATAAATTTGTGCTAAATGGGGAGATTGTATTGCAAATCTTTTAGAAGATGATCTTGAATCCTAAGGGGGAGATTGTTAGTGCACAAAATATGTTGGAAACAAGATCATAAAGGATTGAAGATGGAATTAAAGTCAAAGTCAAACAAGCTCTAGTCAAACCCTCATGCAAAGTCAAAGTCTTTTGTAATAAAGTCAATGCCAATGTATTGTTTTAGTGTTTTAATATTTGTAAAAGTACTTAGTATAAATACTTTTTGTTAGTAGACTCATTAGGCTAGTTGTATCAAGTGTATTGTGCACGTATATCTTTGAGAGAGAAAGTATTGAGAGAACTGTTGTAATCAATTTCCATATTAATACAAAAATGTTTCCAATTCGTAATTAAGTGATCTTGATTAGTTTTACACTGATTGTGGGACACACAATGTGTCATCACAATCAATCCTAGAGCGTTGACTTTTGTCGTTTGCTACAATCCTTGCTTTGTATCTGTCAAGAGAACCATCAACGTGATATTTATGTTTAAACAACCACATAGAATGGACAATATTAACCCCTACCGGTCTCGGTACAACAACCCAAGTACCATTTTTAATAAGAGTACCATACTCATCAATCATTGTTTTGCGCCAATATGGATCACGTAAGGCTTGGATATAGAACTTGGGAATCGGTGAGGCAGTGGAAACATGGAGGTTGAGTTTTTGGATAGGTTTATGAATACCATGTTGAGACCGAGTGACCATGGGGTGGGAGAGAGGTGGGGGGAGGGGCGGCAGGAGTATCAATTAATGATGAAGAGGGCGATATAGAGGAGGAGTACGAAGGGGAATCTGATGATATAGTGGGTGATGATGTGGTGGAGGGGGAGGGAGTGCGGGAGGTCGGTGGGGAGTGGGAGCGGGGGAGGCTGGTGTGGGAGTGGGAGTCACCCCTAGGATGGGAGCGGGAGAGGACAAAAACTGTCGAGAAAGAGGAGAAGGATCATATGATTCGTCAAGAAAATTATAAGACGGGGAGGAAGTAGGTGTCATAGATCCAAAAGTAAAGCTAGATTCGTCAAAGATGACATGACTAGAGATAATAATTTTATTAGTAGAGAGATCTAGATAACGAAAACCTCGATGATTGGAAGGATAGCCAAGAAACACACATAGAGTGGAGAGGGGGGAAAGTTTATCTGTTGAGGGGATGTGTGGATAACACATGCAACCGAAGACTCAGAGATGAGTATATGAAGGTATTTTATTGAACAATTTGAAAAATGGAATGTCATTGGTTATGGATGTGGACAGTAAAATGTTGAGCAAGTGAGTGGCCATGTGCATAACTTCAACCCAATATGAAGGAGGAAGATGGAATTGGAACAAAAGGGTACGAATGACATAGTTTATGGTTTGTATCATGCTCTCGGATTTTTCATTTTGTTTAGAAGTGAAGAGGACATGAAAAACGAAACTAAATGATGTTGGTGTCAAACAAGTTGTGAGTCCAAGATCAATGAATCCCTAGAGAGAGAAAGTAGAGAGAGAGCAAAGTAGTGCAAAGAAACTATATATTGATGTAAGCGTGAATGTTTTCTTAGAAATACAAGGACACAAAACCAAAGGGACTTAAATACCCTTGGTCAAAACAACACAGAAATAGACTTTAGACACAGTATTTGACCAAGCCTATAAATACAATGATTACTATAAAATCAGACCAAACAATCTCCCCTTAGTAATCATTGGCGCTTTGGTCTTCAAAAATCATCTTCTAAAACAGCACGGACCATAAAAGCGACTTTACGAAGCAATCTGACTTTTAAAAGAAAATTCTTCTCAGCATCTTTCAGATTAAATTGTCTTTGCTTCCTTGACAAGTCTGGATCAGTATCTTGTGCTCTAGACAACACACCTCTTTTGAATAACCTTGAATGAACTCTGGTGGTCGGAGCAGGAACAACAAAAGAATTAGTTGAAGCTGATAGAATAGAATCTTTGAGCGAATCTTGATCAGCAGATAAACATTTGAGCTCTTTGTCTCTTAAACATCTCCTTTACCTTCTCTTAATTCTCCCCCTCATGACCTTGATGATCTGGATCAACTTGGTCATGCAAATGTTGGAGACGAGACAACTTAAGATCTGCAAAATCAAAGAAACGGAGAAAAACAGGAGAGGTTTGCGCGACACGCTGGTGGCACAAAGTGAGGTTTACGTTACACCAAGGTTGCGCAAAGTGAGGTTTGTGTTACACCAAGGTGACACAAAGTGAGGTTGCGTTACACCAAGGTGGCGCAAGGTGAAGTTTGAAGTTTTTTTACCTGTTGAGCTCTTTGACTCCCCCTACACAAATGCACTAAATTTGACAATTCAAGTTAGCATTTATATAGAGAACAGATACTCCCCCTCAAAAACAGATATGATCATTTAGAGAATACTACTTTTTCACTCCCCCTTGAATAATGCTCAAACCCATTTGTAAAGACATATGAGAACACAATGAATGTAAATATCAATGTAGAAAGAAAAATATACTGAATATGTATTTTGAAACGACTAAATATATAAAAATTGAAACAGAAACAAATAAAATTCTACTTAGTAAAATATCACAATAAAATCCATCAAATGATATCAAATGTATGTGTTTGGATACAAAAACAAGTTTTATTACATATCAAGTTAAGACATGTTCAGTTTCAAAAACTTTCATCAATCTATTCAGTGTGCTCGCATGTGAACTTCGACTAGCTTCAAGAAAATGCAATTCTAAAAATATAATAGAGAACTTTGCATATAATCACACTAATCCATCAAAAATTCAGACTTTCACAAATTTACAGGTTTATTGCAACTCAGAAATATATAACCAAGTATCATGAGATGTGTGCTCATTGGCATCTTTACATGAGTGTGCTCTTTGGCATATTTTTAAGCGTGTGCACTTTTGGCATCTTTTTAATCAAAAAGTTTATTAAGTAAAGAACATGTCGTAAACGTAACTTTCTATCTGACCCTATTGCAGGATTTGGGTCAGCCGCTCTCAGACCAGTTGGCCTTAGGGGACTAGGTGTCAAGCACCCCTTGGAACTTACTTTCCCGGATCATAAAGGCTACCTCGACACATTCTAAACCCATTCATACCAGTAGAACATGACTTTCGATCTGGTTCTATAGAAGGATTTGGGTTCGATCACTCCCAGACCAATTGACCTTAGGGGATCAGATGACAAGCATCCCACAGAACTTACTTTCCCAAACCAGAAAGGTCACAGGTACAAACTTTTAAACTTAGAGATTTCTGATTTACAAGAATTTAATAATCATCTCAAACACAAGGTTTTACTTCTAAGTGCTTAGCCCATATTTTCATTACAATCCAAAATTCCGACTTTTTAGGTTTTCTAAACATTGTAAACTATAAATATTCCGAATCACACAACTTTAAAGCAAAAACAAAAGTTACAAACATGTTGCTGACTTTTCGACTTTTGTTAGAACTGAAATTTGAACATATAAGAACTTTAATATAAACAAAGCAACTTGAAAATTTATCCTAGACACACATTTTATTCAAAAGAAAGAAAATTGTAAAACTTTTACTTTATAGAATAAAATTTGTAAAGGTTTAAACTTTTAAAACAATATACCGAGAATTTTAAAAATAGAAATATTTGATCGGCAAGTTTATATTCAGTTGAAACAAAATATAATTCATTAATAGTATCTTTCACACAATGTATAAAGAATATGTGTCTCATATGAAAAAAAAATTGGGTTGAACAAATTCAGGAGTTTGAATAAGATTGCTCAGATTCTTTTAAAAGCATTTGAGAAAACTGGAACAACATCATAATCAGAGTTAAATGCAGCGGAATGAAAGTAGATGCACTCACAATTTCTCATCAGTCAAAATCTTAGAACTATGAAGAACGAGTTCTAAGCTGATATGTTTAGAAGTCTAAATCTTTTGAAGCACGGGTTCTGAGTTGAATTATTCAGAAGCAAAAGACTTGACATTGAAGTCCGGGTTTTGAACTGCTGTATTCAAAAACCATTATTTCTCTTACTCCCCTTAACATGAGATGCCTGCAACTTTAAATCAGATTGAGACTTGGGTACCCACTTGAATTTGGGCCCGTGTTTGTTAGTTGCAGTTCTTATGGGAAATTCTTATGAGATTTGACATTAAAAGCATGAGAAATATAATCACAAGAATGAACATAATCATCAGAAGAAGAGAAAGCATAATCATCCGAACTAGAATCTGAGGAAGAACATGAGACATTTTTGGAAATTTGAATCATTTTCTTTATTGAATATTTTGAAATTTTCTTACAAACAGCAAATGAATCACTTTTATAATATCTGTCTACATAACAATTCTCCTCAGTCATAGACTCAGTAGATGTCCGCTTAACTCTCCAGATCTGCCTTGAAGACTTGCTCAAAGTCCTATCTGAAAAATTAGAATCGAAAGAATTAGAATTGTCAGAAATGACTTTATCTTGTTTCTTTGACTTCTTTGACCGTCTTCTTCTACGTTTTGGTTTATAATACTGATCATTTAGCGTAAAAGAATCATCAAGAATTTTAGACGAAATATTTAAATCAGAAGAAATAATTTTATCTAAGCAACCAATCTGATCAACTAATAAAACTGAATTCTCCTCGGAGTCTGAAGTATTTTGAGAAAAGATTTTAAAATTGGAAACTTCCTTTTTATTTTCGTGAAAATCAGAAGAAAGGCTAGAAATAGAATCTGATTTTTTAGAAAATATTTTTTTTTCAAGACTAGAAGTCATGAAAGAAAGAATGATATCAGATTCAATTGTCTTTAAAATATTTTGATCTTCTATCTTATCTTCAAGATTGATGATTTTGCTTTCTAATACTAACGGAGGAGTATATTTCTTAGAATCATAAATGATTGGAGAAATATTTTCCTTATCAGAATTAGGAGCATAAGGATCAATAAAATCATCAGACATTGAAGATTTGATAGGAGATATATCATTTAAAATTCTTCTGTCTCTCCTTGATTTTTCAGGAAAATATTTTGCATTTTCATACGTATAAACAAAAGGAATTTCATTTTTCTTGTTATTCATCATTTTCTCATTTTCTACTTCTAACACTTGTTTTTCACTAGTCCAATGAAATTTGAACTGAGGAGCATAGTGTGCAAGAGTTAGATAATCGTATTTATATAAAGTAGGAACTTCGTTTATCACTTTGTTTAAACAATGAGGATTGTCAAAACCAAGTCCCCACATTTGTTTTAAAGCTTCTTCACTCATCGGTTTGTTCATAAAAATTGTTTGTTTAGATTGGTTCCTTCGATAAAGCTTTTCTTCTAACTTATTTATTTTATCCGAAAATTCATCTTTTAAAGTAGTCATTTTAGTCAAAGACTCAAGATAAGTCTTATTTGAATTTTCCAAATCATCCAATTTCTTTTGAAAGATGTCTTTTGTGTTTTCCAAAATAGATTTTTCATCTTTCAAAGAAATTTTCAGTTTGTCAATCAAATCTGACTTTTCAGAATTTAAGTTCTTTTCAGATATAAACTTAGAACGAAAATCAGATAAAGCAGTTATTATGATATTCATCTGAGAAAATATGAAATTAAAATCAAATTCTGAATATACCTCATCTTCATTTGTTTCAGAATCATCTGACTGATCAACTCCAATCAAGCACATCTGAGCGACCTCGACGTTTGCAGCTTCATTGTCATAGTGATCTAGCCAGAATTCTTCTTCTGCTAGCAAAGCAGTTCCGTTCTCTCTTTTCTCAGCCAACTCCAATTTCTTTCTGTAATAAGCTGCTTCCTTAACCTTCTTTGCTCGACACTCCTTTGAAATGTGCCCCGGCTTTCCACAGTTGTAGCAGGCAGCAGTCTTTGGCTCGGGTACTTTGGCTTTAGAACCGGAAGTGAAGCGAGAAGTGTTAGAACTCGAACGTGGTTGGAACTTTTTCTGATAATGTTGTGAGAGAAGGATCATTGCTTTCTGCAGTGCCTTACCATCATCATCAGTTGACCCGTTGTAAGCATTATCAGACAATGCTTGTTTAGCCAGTTGGCTCGTGAGGAGTGCAACCGGGTCTACTGATTTCTTGTTCTTCTTATCCAGTTTGGCCTTCTTCTCAAGCACCAAGCTCTCATCAGTCATCAGAATTTCATAAAGTTCTTGGATTTGCATAGTGGAGATTCTGACATCGTTCCTTAGTCTATGGAAAAATTTGTTCCATTCAGGCTGAAGAGTATTGAGGAATTTCAGATTTGTTTCAAACTCAGTCTTTTCAACTTTTATCTTTCTCAGATCATTGATAATTTTCAAACTCAGTCTTTTCAACTTTTATCTTTCTCAGATCATTGATAATGGCACAAAATCTGTCATACACCGTTTTCAGTGTCTCCCCATCCTTGGCTTTGAATTCTTCAAAGTTATTCATGTAGCGCGTATGCCTGAGTTGAGTTGCGACCGAAGAACCAAGCATAATCTTATCAAGCTGTTGCCACATCAGATTAGGATGAGTTTTGAAACAATCAATCCTGTTGTATATAGAGTTTGGCAAGGCTAGCATCAGATTTGCTTTAATATCACAATCAGCTTGATATGCTGACAACTCATCATGTGTGTATTCTTTAGTAGGCTTATATAATCCAGAAGCCAATTTGGGTTTTTCAAGCGGTCCTTCAGATAGAATGATCAACATGTCGTTACCATTCTTTTGACGTTCAATGAAGTTCAGGAACCGATCTTGCCACTGTGTAAATTCATTTTCATCAATCAGCACTGGTGGACGATTTTCAGTACCCAAAGACATCATAAGATCATTTTTGTAGAATCCATGTTTCAGATAATCCAGAAAAAAAATGCTAAGTGTTGAGATGGCGCAAAGTTGATCTTTGCGTGAGAAGCAGAAGACGCAAACTGAGCTTTTCGCAAGCAGTAAGAATCGCAAACAGGCTTTGCGTGAGTAGGTTGTGGCGCAAAGTAGCTTTGCGTTATGCGAAGGAAACGCAAACTGAAGTTCTCGCGAGTAGCTGGAGACGCAAACCAACTTTGCGTGAGAAGAGCAAGACGCAAACTAGGTTTGCGTGAGCCAAGTGAGACGCAGACTTGGCTTTGCGTTAACTGACAGTAGCGCAAAGTAGACTTTGCGTGAGATGCTGAAAACGCGAACTAAGATTTACGTGATTGGAAGGAGACGCAAAGTTACACTTCTCTTGATGCACTGAAGACGCAAATAGAGGTTTGCGTGATTGGAGTGAGATGCAAAGTTTGAACTTTGCGTGATATTGAAAAACCTGAAACACTGAAGCAAGATTAGATACTCGCGCAAACCAGATGATGAACTCGCGCAAACTACTATGAACTGGCGCAAAGTTCAAATCTGGCGCAAACCGAATACAAAAAAACAAATCTTTCAGAAATCTATTTTAAAAACGAAAATTTCTAAACTTTCTTGCACAACCACTTTCGAAAACAACTTTCTAACACCTTTCAATCAAAAAATTCGATTAATAACCACAAACACAAGATTTCGATTATGAAACAGTACGTAAAAAACGTATTTCCAGAAAATTTTTAAAACTCAAAATCGATGATCAAACACTGTTTTTCTTGCAAAAAGATGTGAATCAAATATGTTCTCTTATCAATTCCGAATCCAACAAACCAATTTGCAAAGAAATTCACTCAAAAAACAGATCGAATTTGATTAAAAATCCAAAAACGAGGTTTTCTTGAAAAATTCAAGAAAATCAATCAAATTTTCGGATTAATTCACAAATTCAGAATTTAAAAACGAATTCTCTCAATCCTCTCAAGATTCAGATGGCTCTGATACCAATTGTGAGTCCAAGATCAATGAATCCCTAGAGAGAGAAAGTAGAGAGAGAGAGAGCAAAGTAGTGCAAAGAAACTGTATATTGATGTAAGCGTGAATGTTTTCTTAGAAATACAAGGACACAAGACCAAAGGGACTTAAATACCCTTGGTCAAAACAACACAGAAATAGACTTTAGACACAGTATTTGACCAAGCCTATAAATACAATGATTACTATAAAATCAGACCTAACACAAGTCATGGAAGGTGGAATTATCAAACTCGCCACCATGGTAACGTTGAAAGGCTTTAATTTCCTTTTGATATTGAGTGTGAACATATGAGCGAAAGTGTAAAAATTTGGACAACACAACATATTTGTTTCGTAAAAGATACACCCACAAAAAATGAGAGTAATGATCAAGAAACATGACAAATAGGAAATACCACTAATGCTAGAAACTGGTGATGTCCACAAATTAGAGTGTATAATGTCCAATGGAGCAAGACAAACATAATCAGAACGATAAAAAGGAAGCCTAGTTTGTTTGCCGAGTTGACATACATGGCATAACAATTTAGAATTCGTTTTATTACATGAAATTAAATCGCGGGAAATTAAAATGTCTAAAACATTGTCTCTGGGGTGACCCAATGGTTGATGCCAGGTGGGTTGCTCCAAGGTCAACAGAGCTTCCGGACGAGAGCAAAAAAGGTAGAGAGCACCAGAACTGTCAAGTCGAAGAAGGGTTTTGGGGGTCCGGAAATCCTTGATAGAAAAACCAAACTTGTCAAACTCTATAGAACATTTATTATTTTTCGTAAAGCGACGAACATATATGAGATTTTTGATGATATTTGGAGTGACCAAAAAAAGTTTTAAATGAAGTGGTCGAAATGAATTTAAAAAGTGTGTGTGACTCGTATGAGTGACGAGTAGAGATGATCCATCACGGACAACAATGAATGAAGAAGTGCTCGAATTAAAAAGGGTGTTGAGTTTACCTATGTCCGAAGCTACATGAGAGGTTGCCCCAGTGTACATGTATTGTCTGCCATCATCACAATCAACAAAATGAGTGTTGAAGGCCTGTGGGAGAGACGTTGCATTATCATAGGAATAGGGTGGAAACCATGTCCAAGGGGGAGTAGAATAGCCGGAATGACTCACGTCTCCGTTAGCGTCAACCTAAAAGGCTTGCTGCTGTCTTTTTTCTGCTGTCCCGTGGGTTTGCTGTTGTTAGGTCATCTGACTCAAGCCAGAACGAGGAAGCATGTAAGTCGTAGGTGATGGAGGGTACCCCCAATTGTAGCCACCTGGTCCTGGAAGCTACCAAGGGTACATGGGCCCTGGAAGGAGCCCCTGTCGACTGTTTTACGAATGTTGTTGGCAACTATTAGGCAGCTGCTGACGACGATTTTGACGACGGTTGTTCCATCCCCGATTATTTCGAGCTTGAGAGGACGAACCTTGACGAGAAGTATGGGAAACATTCTCGGAATAAAGCGCATCTGAAGAGGAAGAGTGATCTCGATGAGAAGAAGAGTGACGGCGGGACTTGGATAGTCGTTGTTCTTCAAGGAGAAGCATTGATCGAGGTTGAAGGAATGTGGGAAGGGGACTTCTGTGGCAGATGATGCTAGCCACATGCTCAAACTTATCAGTGAGCCCGTTGATCATGTAAGTGACTAGGTTCTTTTCATCGACGGGGAAGTTAATGTTTGCAAGAAGGTCGACAGTGGTCTTGATTTTGTGACAATAGTCAGAGACAAAACGATCTAGAATAGTGATGTTGCGGAGCTCTTCATCTAGTTGTATCGCCCTGGCATCCTTGTTGTCTCGAAAGAGATTCTCTTGACTCGTCCATACCTCACGGGTTGTTGAGTTCTTCTTCAAAATCATCTGTAAAAGGGACTGAGAGAGGGTACCGTAGATCCAAATCTTGACAAGGGAGTCAATTCTTCTCCATTCCGCATCATTGGGGCCATTACTCACACTGGTACCGTCTATGTGCCCCGACATTCCAAAGCTCGTACAATAGGTCTCAAATAGTTCTCTCCAGGCATCATAGTTGAGTTCATTAAGATCAAGAATAAGGGGTACAAAGGCTTTGATGTTGGTTATTCCATAAGGCTTTTCTGTGGAGTTTGAAGACTGTCCCTCACTTCCCATTATGAGATGACTTAATAGTGAGAAAGAATAAAAGAAGAGGGTAGAGCCAAGAGGATTCAACCCTAGAAGGTGAGGCGTAGGTTTTTGAAGGACATGAAGGAAAAATCTTGGAAAAACATAGAGAGCTCTGATACCATGTAAATTGATTTGTTTTCCCTGTCCATTCATTCTCCAAACAAGAAAATATATTCAATTAACCTAAACTAAAGGGATTTTACAGGTTAAACAGAAGGTTAAATAGAAAGGAAAGTACAATAAATAATATTTGCTAATATGTAACACTTTAGATAGGACACCTTATAGTTTGGTCCTGTAAATTTAAAGTCCAATAAAATATGTTATTAGAATACTTAAAAAAAATAAACATCATATATATGAACTCAATTTTATTGTAGTGATTTAATATTGTCATTGTATTTTTATACTATTTTTAACATTTTTCTAAGAAATGATTGGTCGAGAATTATTCTTTTATTCTTTCAAATATGTATATCATTCTTGTTTGAACCCGACTCTATATATAAACTCAGTAGTGATTTAATATTGTCATTGTATTTTTATACTATTTTTAACATTTTTCTAATAAAAGGATTTTTAATCGCTTAATTACATTTTTACAATCATATCAATTATATTATTTTTATAATCGCTTAATTGCATTTTTACGATCATAATCAATTATATCATTTTTATTCGATTTATGTGGTAAAGCAAATGCTTTTTAACCTAAGACTATATCTCTTTAACATGTTGCAATCATGAAAGATGAACCACAAGTTGGTGCTTTTGCAATTAAATATCCAACATATATAAAGAACATCAACCATTCGAGATCTTCTTCCAGTATTAATAATGGCTGGGAATGAGATCCCATTTGCTTTACATATATAATCATGCAATCGTAAACCAAAAGATGTCTAAAGCAAAAGATAGCACACACTTTGATCAACATGCAAACCCCAAAACACTTGACAATATAGGAGTTTTGAACTTAAATTTTATATTTAAATGTATTAATATATATATATATATATATATATATATAGCCTTGGCTTCATTTGAGAAATGGTAAATTTATGAGAAATAGATAAATGATCTTAGCCCTTTATTTGGTCAACATTTGCGGGTTTGACCGTGAAGCACCGGATAAATCCTTGTGTAGTCTGTAGAAGATAGAGGAGTAGTTTCGTAAAATACGCGGGACGAGTTCATATGTGAATCAATTAATTAGTTCATATATGAATTAGTAATGTTCAAATACAAATCAGTTAAAAGAGTTTATATGTGAATTATAGCGGTTCACATATGAACATATAGTTCATATGTGAATCATACAGGTTCATATATGAACTCGTCCCGTATATTTGTAAAAATTACGAAACTGTCCTTCAATTTTTAAAATAGCCGCAACTTTTGACCAGTCAAAGCTGCAATTGTTGACCAGTCAAAAACGCAATATTTGACCAGTTAAATCCGATCTTGACCAAATGAAAGACTAGGATTACTTCTCTATTTCTCATATATTTACCATTTCTCAAATAAACCTCTCCCTATATATATATATATATATATATATATATATATATATAGGGTTCAAACGAGAATAGTGATAAAATAAGAAAATACAAGAATGGTCAAATTACATAGTATTTTACACTAAATTCACGTGTAGAATTACATGTGATTACACGCGACCTTGGCCGCGACCGAAGTCGTACCTAGGCCAAGACACACACACATGCCCCTTGCATTGACCCTGTTCCGTAATTGCATGTGATTTTAATTAGTACAAAATCATATGATCGTTCTCATGTTCCATTATTTTGACCTTGTTCTCATTTGGTCCTCCACACACACACACACACACACACATATATATATATATATATAAATCAAATGTGATTTGACCTTTCTCTTGTTCTATTATTTTAACATTGTTCCTCTTTGATCCTCTCTCTCTGTGTGTGTGTATATATATATATATATATATATATAGAGAGAGAGAGAGAGAGAGAGAAAGTGAGGTTCGAGGAAAAAAAACCCCAAAAAAATGAAAAACTGAAGACCTTAATAACTGTTAATCTGTAAGGTATACACATGGACATACAAGTAATTGAAGACGTTTCCTGGTTTTTATGCACATATGCATGTTATGCACATGTGCATACTAGAAAAATTACTTACAAATTGCTTGTATTTACATGTGCATACCCTCAGATGAACGGTTACTAGAATGTTCCTCAGTTTTTCATTTTTTTACAGTTTTTAGTTAAACCAGACCTATATATATATACACACACATATGGGCAAAATTCAATGGAAACCGTTTTAAAGTTACAAACCGTGAAAACCAGTTTGTATGTGTTGTTTCATAAATTAAACAGTACATGTAAATATGCAAGGTGGATGATACAATATTGTTTCATAGATGAAATGTTATGTACTGTTTTTATATGTGAAAAAAACAGAACAATACATTTATAATAAAACACACACTCATACTCACAAACAAAAACAAAAACTATGACAACAATATAAATCATAACTTAAAATAAACTCATCTAATGATTTTGATTGATTTTCATGTGTTGTTTCATGGTTTGTAACATTTATCCGGTTTCTATTTGATGTTGGGTGTGTGCGTGTGTGTGTAGGGTCAGGTTCAAGGGAAAACCTAAAAAAACGAAAAGTTAAAGAACACTGTGATAGCCTTTCTTCTGGACGGTATGCATTTGTGCATACAAGTAATTTGTAACATGCACAAGTGCATTATGCACTTGTGCATAAAAACCAAAAAAACAACATAATTTATGTGTATGCACAAGTGCATACCGTCCAGATGAAAGACTATCAGAATGTTTTCTTCAGTTTTTTGTTTATTTGAGGTTTCCCCTGAACCTCCCTATATATATATATATATATATATAGTGTTTGGTTCATTTGAGAAATGATAAATATATGAGAAATAGAGAATTAATCCTAGCCATTCATATGGTCAAAAGTTGCGGCTATCCCAAAAATAGAAGGACAATTTCGTAGATTTTACAAAACATGCGGGCTGTGTTCATATATGAACATGTATAATTCACATATGAACTATATGTTCATATATGAACCAGTACAATTCACAACTGAACTCTTTTAACCGATTCACATATGAACCTTTGTGATTCATATATGAATCCGTTGAACTAACTAATAGATTCATATATGAACATTTGTGATTCATATATGAATCACCAAGATTCATATATGAACCTTTGTAAATCACAAAGGTTCATATGTGAATCTGTATGAATCACAAAGATTCATATATGAATCAGTTGAACTAATTAACAGATTCATATATGAATCTTTGTGATTCATACAGATTCATATATGAATTCATCCCGTGTATTTTACGAAATTACCCCTCTACCTTCTATAGACCACACAAGGAATTATCCGGTGCTTCGCGGTCAAAGCCGCAAATGTTGACCAGATGAATGGCTAAGATTACTTCTCTATTTCTCATATATTTACCATTTCTCAAATGAACCTCTCCCTATATATATATATATATATATATATATATATATATATAATATACACATACATAGGGAGGTTCAAAAGAGAAAAGTCAAAAATATTGAGAACGTAAGAATAAAGGATTCATATGTGAATCATCGGTAAAAGTGAACGTTGTTTCACATATGTATCTTCAAATGGTTTTTTCGGGTTTACCACTCATTCATATATGAATCATTTATTCTTACCTTCTCAATCTTTTTTTCTTTCTCATTTGAACCTTTCATTATAGATATATGTGTGTACATGTATATATAAACACATGATATGTAAGATCAAGAACCCTATCCTAAAACAGGTATTAACTTCTTGATCTGTTAAATTCAACACCCCATGAATCTAGGGGTTAACGTTGTACAATACAAGAAAACAAACTTTTACCGATTTATACCAAAATTTAGTGACAAAGTATCGATAGACTAATGAGGGATTAGTGAAAAAAGAAACTCCATCACTAATATGAAGTTGAAGGACCAAAATTACCGATGAAACAACCTTAAAGCCCACGGGAATTTGTTTGTCAATGGTTTAATTTTTCTATATTTTAATGTTTGTTTTATATAAAGTTTGTTGGTAATCTGTGGGTAAACAATACATACAATGATACAACCGACGGATCAATGATGAACTTTTTATTTTTGATTGAATGAATTACACTGAAGGTCCATATGGTTTGCTCAAAATTTGGATATAGTCCCTTAAATGCACTATCTACATCAAAGGTCCCTAACTTTTCATTTTCATAACACTCGTGGTCCCTCAAGTTAACACTCGTGGTCCCTCAAGTTAATACTCATGATCACTCAAGTTAACAATGAGGTCCGTTAGCCAGCCCATGTGGCCCTCATGTGAAATGCAATTTCGTTATGATTTAATTTGATAAATGTTCATCTGCTTCATATTTAATCTTCATTTTTCTTTAAATTCATCAAGGTAACTTATTATGAATTTTGATCTTCTTCATCAAGAAAATCAAGAACATCCCTTGAATCAAATCCCAAAATCTAAACATTCAACTAGGGTTGCATAGGGGTTGGCTTGGCCAAAAGTCATTTGAACAACACAACCCAATGTTTGTGGTTTGAAAAATCTCCACCTAACTGAGACCGTACGGGTTGAGCAATCCCGACCTTAGCCGAGGGGGCATCAGATTGGTGATTAAGAGAGGCAGCCATATTCTCTCTATACTCACAAGAGGTATTATCTGTATTCACCAAGAACACACACGGTTTAACTGATTATTCAAGGGATCGTGGAATATATGAGTCTAAAGAAAAAGAGATCTTACATCTTCAAGCAAAACTAAAAGGATCTGAAAGTCTCAATTCTAGCTCAAGCTGGTCAAAGAAGGAATCAATGCAAAAAGAGCTTGATGAGCTTAGAAGAAGAGCAAAGAATGCTAGTGAGACATCTGAAGGGCTTAGAAAGACAAACTCTCGAATTTTTGCTGAAAGGGATTCTTTGAAAGAAAAAGTCTTCAGTCTTGAGGTTGAGATTATTATGCTGAAAGAAAAGGCAACCCAAGACAAAGACAACACAAAAGTCCAAGATGAGATGTTGAAGATAGAGAAAGAAAGAAAGTAATTTGCCAAGAAATTCTCTGATTTCTCCAGAAAAGCCTTTGAAGAGAAGAAATCTTTAGATCTCAAATGCGTTAAGCTTTCTTAACAAGTTTCAGACTTTAAGAAGGTTATCATTCTTGAAAGAGAAAAGGTTGAGAAAGAGAAGAAGACATCTGATCAGAAGAATGCAAATATAGACTTTTCTAAAGAAAAGAAAGTATTTGAGACCGAGATATCTAAGCTGACAGGAAAGTTATCTGAGTTGTCAACAAACATTCTGGAGGAAAAGAAGACGAAATCTGAATTGCAAAAGAAGTTTGATCTGATTGCAAGGGAGAGAAACAATTTATCCTCAAAGATAAAGGAACTTAAAGAGATCGTATTCAAGGTGAAGCTGACTGAGCACAAGACGCCAGAGTCAATAGCTCAATCACTGAGAGATGATCAAGCTGATTCAGATTGTTCACTCAAAAAGGCTTCAAGTTCACATTTTTCAAATGTTTCTTATAATCCTTTACTTGATTTAGATGATAGTCTTACTTCTATATCTACTGATCAGATTCGTCCTTCTAATCTTTTCTTTGATAAAAATGTTGATGGTTCGGGTAACTTAAAGAAGACTAAGTCTCGAAAGAAAAACTTCAGGAGAAGGGATGATGAGAAAGATAGAGAAAATTGGATCTGTAAAGTTAAAGGATCCTCAGAGGAGAATAAGATCGACAAATTATTTGTGCATACATCAAATGCTAAATGGAACTATGCTTCAAAAAGTAAAACTTTTGGCAAACCTGATCTTGTTTACACTATCAATCAACTGATCAGGTTAGCACAAAAGAAAACCAGTTGTTCCTATTGTGGCTCAAATGATTTTGTAAGAAAAGATTATGTGAATAACTGGTATGGTTCTTATTTTATATCTCCCACTAGAACTGCAACTAACCCATTAGGACCCAACTACCAGTGGGTACCAAAAGCTAAATCTGTGTTGCAGGCACCCAAAGTTTAAGGGGGAGAAAGAACAATGACTTCTGATTACTACATATCAGGACTCTTGCTTAAGTGTCAAAGTGATGACTTCTAAGTACAACAACTTAGGACTCGGACTTCAATGTCAAAGAGTTTGACTTCTGAATTTACTTTAATCCTAGTAATTCAGAACTCTGTTATATGATTAAGGATTATGCACATATTACGGGGGAGCTTATATGTTTAATATTTCTATTGATATATTTTTCTGATTTTAACTGGCTTTTTACAGGTATCAAGGGGAAGGATATTTGAGTTTTGTCAAAGATACTTCATTGAAAATATTATATTCAGGGGGAGTTAAGGATTATGATTTACAGGTATATCTTTCTAATCCTTACACTCTATCACTTGTTGAAAGAAGAACAACTTTCACTTGTGAAAAATGTTTTTAAATGTTCAAACCACTTCATATTCTTTAAAGATTTTCATGAATTGTGCAGTGTGATTTTAAATGATTTTTGAGCTTAAATGCCAACTCTTTTTAGTTTGAGGGGGAGAATAGCATTGTCAAAACAACTTATGTTTTTTATTTCTCCTACATTTTATTCTTCATGTTTGTATTCCTTTGTGCTTGCATGTACAAAAGGTTGTTGAACAACACGTTCTTTTAGGAAAATACAAGGGATTCAGTGTGAGAGCTTAACAGAACTTCCATGGATTCACGATAACCAGTGTTTCCTACCCAAGAAGTATTCCCTGAGTGATTGAGGGGAGAGGGGTCAAAAGATTTGAGTGTTGGTGTATGAAGAGGTAAAATGGAAAAGAGAGATTGGTTATAAGTAAGCTTTAAAAGAAAGAGGGTGAGAAAACAGAGTAAAAGAATATTAAACTCTACACCAAACTTCTTTCTAAGCCGGGCAGCCACATAATCTGATTGGTTCACATTCTTTGGTGACCATAATTGAAAAAGGCACCTAGCCCATGCCATCTCTTGCATAAAACCCCACCAGCTACTCATTCTTTTCTCAAAAAGAGAATGTTTCACATTTTCTGGGGAAGCAGCACATACACTATTGGTTCTTCATTTGGAAGATACTAATATTGAACAAGAAGGAAAATTGCCCTACCTTCAAACCCTTTCTCATGCACATTGAGTCTTTGTATAATTTGTTGCTGTCTCAACAAGTTTACATACTTTGAGCCTATAATGAAAAGCAATCATCTATGCTTAATTCTTTTATACACATGCACTAGCACACAGAAATTTGTTTTCTGTCAGAACGTTCATAGATAACCATGTGTGTATTCGATTATTGAAAAGAAGTCCTGGGGAGCCAACATCAAACCAGCTCCTTATATAGTAACTTTGTGTTACTCAGTAACTTTGTGTTACTCAGTAACTTTGTGTTACTCAGTAACTTTGTGTTACTGACAGGCATTCCAAACTGAGTCATTTGTTGATTCAGGGTTACACCTATTAAACTGTTTGAATTTGAAAAGATTCGAATGGTTACTACTTTTTATTTGAATCTGCATAGATTGAAATAATCACTTTCTCCATTTGGAGAGACTGCTCTTATTTCCACACAGGGATCCATACAGGAAGACAGTGCTAAATTGGAGTCTATAAAGACAAAGGGGAGATTGTTTTGATATGTTTTGATGATGATGATTCTCACCGCTCGTCAAAAAGGGGGAGAATAATCAAAAAGGGAGAATATACAAAGGGGGAGAATAATCAACAAGGGAGAATACAAGAACTTTTGAAGTCTTGAAGTAAAGATTGTTGAAGTTTTCAAAGATGTCAAAGTGTCGGAATTTATTTGATCTATTAAAAGCCTGACTGAAGATGATCGTCAAAAGGATACTTCAAGTAAGAGAAAGTTGAAGACTATGTAAAGCTACAATATTTGAAGCTGTCAAAGTCATATCTACTACAGTTTTCAAGAAAAGTGAAGACCCGAAGACTATTGCCAAATTTTTTTAATCTTGAATCCAAAGGGGGAGATTGTTGGATCATAAATTGTATTCAAGATTAAAAGTTAAAGTTAAGGGTTTAAATTGCAATTGTGTTAAAGTTAGTTAGAAGGTTTGATTTGAAATAAGTTAATAGTTGTTAGTTATTGGGCGTCAAGCCCATTAGGAAGTCCATTAAGCTTAAAGCCCATATGGCCTAGGTATTTAATGTTTTATTATTTAGTTTTAGGGTTAGATTTAGGTTTTAGAAAAAGATACCTAATAATCATAATTAGCCGTACGTATTTTCTCTGTATTCAAGGTATTAAGAACACACAAGGTTTTCATTGATTATTCAAGGGATTGGTATGTTATTCTAATCTTATTATCTCTTGATCTATATTGTGTTCTGTGTTAGTTTATCAACTAGATTAAACTGGGTTAACATTCTCAAATCTTCATCTAATAAAAATTCACCAGTCATATTTTCATTTGTATTTCTTCTAATACAGAAATGGAGATTGGTTTAGACTTTAGTGAGATTCATTGAGTCCTCACTCTAAAATTCTCAATTGAGCCTATTACCAAGTTCCAACTATGAAATTGTTCCTAAATTCTATGATTTAATTCTATATTCAATGTTGATTGAACTTGTTGAGTTGTTGTGTGCATTATGAGTTATATTATGATTTATGAATCTTTAATTCTTTTGGAGAAGTTATAAATTTCTAATTGATTATAATAAAGTTACCTGGTCATGTGGGTTACTGGGCAAGGGGCTTTTATCTTTTGATAATGAGTCTTGCATATTGAAAATAAAAAATTTGGAATGCACATAACTGCATCAACGTGCAGTTGGAGCACATACTGCACAACAATAACATTATATAATTAATAAAAATCAGTATGGGATGTGCCTCCTAGCTTGTCTAGGTTCCAAACCCTTTAAAAAACCATATTTTCGTCATTTCATTTGCTTGAAAAATAGGTATAGCAACATTTTTTTAGCATTTTCGCACAAAGCATCAAAAATCCTATGATAGGCCCTGGGGTTGGCTTGGATTGGTCGAGTTGAAACTTTGGTCTATCATTTTACAATCTAGCTAACTGTTTTCATTTTAACGAAAGAAAATCAAAATAAGAACATACAAATAAGACTATCAAACTCAAAGAAGAAAGTTGATGATCCATGCAAATAAGAAAATTAAACTATGGATGAAATTATGATATAATTATGAGTAGAGCTAATTACAGGTTGGTCTAATGTCTAATGTACATATATTTATTACGAACTTAACAATCATATTAACTCCATGGTATAGAAAATCATTTGGTTCATTGGGTTGGGTTAGGTTCAAATGGTCCTAACCCAATTCCAACCCAATACCTATAGTTTGAAGACTTCATAACTCGATAAGTATCGAGTCGCCTTGGGTTAGGTTATTTCAGGTTGGGTTCACTGAGTTAGTTGGGTTTTTGTGCACCCGTAAATACGATCCTAAATCAATAAAAAAATTCTAAACCCGAAAAAAATTGATGGTATGGTGGTGGTTCAGGCGTCGTTGATACCAAAACCAAATGTGTGAAGATGGTAGGTGTACAATGCTGGAGAAGAAGGCATGTGCACCGCCAAAGAAGGAGGCACAGGTGAAGTCAGATGACCGAAGATGGAGGTGGCAGGTCAGGATGAAGAATCTTCTTGATTCAGTGGGTTTTCATTGTCGAAGAACAAAATGGAGGGAGGGGGTTTTCACTGACAACGTCGATTTGCAGAAGGGATAAAGCCAAAGTGTGGATAAATTCTCAACCACCAACTCAATTTATTACATGGGCTAACTTTGCTAAATATTTTTGCAAAAATACATTGGTCATACAAGGAACGTGAAGTTTTGATATGAGATCCTATTATTTCAACAAGGTAAGGATGATGCAGGTTCTGATGTCTGGGAACGATTTAAGGTAGGGGTATTCATCTAAACCGCCAAACTGCATAGACCACTCACACCGCATCGTAACGTGCGATTTAGAACTTTTACGGTGCGGTTTGCGATTTGCATTTTCATCAAGTCGCACTTTACAATGTTGTTTGCGGTTTTGAATCATTAAATCGCGGTTTAAACCACACCGCATGTATTTATATATTTTTTAAATATATATTATATATACATCATAATTTACCAAATGAAAATATTTAATACATTATTTATCAATTATTAATTTTTCAATTTTCATTTTAAGTTTTACGTTACAAATTTTTTATTTGAGATATTTTTTTTTTTTTTTTTTTTTTGTCAATCATCAGGATCGAAATTATTTTGAAGTTGACTTTTCAAATGTTTTTGGATAAATTACACAATTCTTTAATTTCCATTACATTATTTTTTATCACGTACTTCTAACGTATTGAAATTATGTAATAAGTAAACGTCATAATCGAACTTATTTTAAAGTTGTGATTTTTTAGTTATTGTGTTGAAGTGCTTTAGATGCAAACCGCATAAACCGCACCAAATCGCACCGCATTTCGTGGTGTGGTTTGAGGCATATGCGGTGCGGTTTGTGGTTTAGGAAAATCTTCGAACTGCATATGCAGTGTGGTTTGCGGTTTAGCCCTAGACCGCACCAAACTGTTGGAAAAATATTATATTTGAATGAAAATTGATTTTAATATTTAAATATATTTGATGGAAAATTGAAAGGTTGTGAATTAATATTTGAATTTATTTCATATTTAATTGTCATGAATTTTTAAATTAATTTTTGAATTTATTTCAAATTTAATTGTCATGAATTCTTAATTTAATTGTCATAAGTTAAAACCTTTCATGTAACTTTCATCACCTATAAATAAGATTCATGGATTGAAATGTGCATGTAGAGAAATCGGATTGGAGAAGTTCTCTAGAGTCCATGATCATGGCTTCAAATTTTATCCACTCTCCTTGGTTCTAAAACATTGTAATAGAGAGAAGACACATCTTGGTTTGCTAGTTAGTCTGGTTGTGCTGCCAGAATTAACTGTCGTTGTTGTATCCAGGGAGATAGACGTCCAAGTGTCTCCAGCACGGAAGAGAGGACGAATCTGTCTGAAGGAAACTGTGCTTGTCACAGGCCTCAACATTTTCTTACATATTCGATTACCGACATGTAAAGAAGCAGGTTTGTATTTCTTTTGAATTTTATATTTTGTTTTATCGTATTGATTCATCTTTTATAGAAAATATTTCTAATAATCTTAAGACATATTCTTTATGCTATAAAAGATGGTCGTTTTGAAAGAAATTATTTTTCTTAATTTGGTGTAATATTTTGATACACATAACATTGTTTGAGGACGATTGGGTTAGTGGACTATGAATTTGTTCGGAAAACTAAAATTCTAATGAAGTTTGATTGATATTCAAATAGTGTTCCCACGAAACCAATAAACTTCATTTTCTCGAGTAAACGGAAAAAATCGATTAATGTACAACATGTTGAGTTGTAAATCAAAATCAAATAACAATTTTATAGAATTGTGTTCTATAAAAATAAGAGATGGATCACTCATTTTATTAGAATGATAAAGTGATCATGGTGGTGAAGACGTTTATTCACAAATTAACATTGTTGGTAAAGTAACCTAAAATGTTGTGATTTAGAAGTGAGAAATACGCCATGCGATCGACTTGTAGCTTCTAAAAATACGCCCATGAGAAAGAAAATCAAGACATATGGAAAGGTTAAATACCTTGAAATGTGGGGTTGTCTTGCCAAAGAAATGAGGATCGGTATGAAGATGGTTGACTATGTTTCAATTGTCTATTCAACCGTAGTAATGCTACCGATTCATGCTCAAAGAATGTTTCATGCAAATCCAATAAATTTGGATCAAATTCATCGAATGACCTGTAGATATTGTAGATGAAAATAAAGCAAAATGTTGCAAACTTGCATTATCAAGTGTATGATCTAAATGAGACTCTAATACAAGAGTATCAAAAGTTTGACCAAGTCATGATCGAGTGTGATGATATAATTATCGTTGAAGATGGCTAAAAGAATGGAAAGTGAAATAAAACAACTAGTATCCTAGAAATTGGATGTCTGAGGTTGTCACTTATAGAGAGTTGACATAAGCACATTGGTGTTGACAAGGACCCTCATGTATGGTGTATTGACAATTACATATGGCCAATGTCATTGTGAACCCACCGATACATGTATGTGTACTTGATCGACTAGTGCAAGATAAATGTTAAACGTATTGTGTGGTGATTATGGTATAACATCCATCTCTATCAATGATGGATAAGAAGACGTTACTCAATTGGAATGTTTAAGAGAATATAAATGCTTATCATACTCAACTTATGTTAAACAAATTGAGTAGATACTCGAATCGTTCGAGTCATGAGATATGTAAGACAAACTTGTGAATACAAATTGTTCTTTTTGTATATCTTGTAAATGATGATGGGTTAGCGATTCATATCGGATTTTAGATTATAAAGACTCTAAGCAACCGGTTGGTTTGTGATCACACTTGGAGGGACAATATAATCTAGAAATCCTTAAAACACATGGTTAGCTATGGAGTCTGATCTCATAGCTATGAGAAATTATGGAGAAGAACCTGAATCGCTAGATTATAAGAGGACATAACCCGTAATAATGATGTGGTTTAATATGATTTCTAGACATATTTGTCAAAGATGTAATACCGTTCGACTAATTCTCTCAACTAAGGTTATCTCCGTTGACTAATTTAAGTCAAATGATAACATCACAGATCCGCTAACCAAATTGTGAAACGGAGAGTTGATAAGCAAGTCGTAAGGGGAATAGGACTGAAGCCCATGAAAAAGTTTGTGCGAAGGAAACCCAACCTAGCTGACCGGAGATCCCAAGATCTAGTTTCAATGGGATAACCTAATTGTATGAACTAAGTCAGATCACTATGGGGGTAACCCTATCCATTCCTCTGACAAAACAGTGATGTTAATATTAGGATAAGTCTATAACTTTTAATGATCCTAGTGAGATCACCTATGTAAGAGAGAAGTCGGGTCGCTTAGAAAGGAATTATGATGGGCTTAATTCCTAAGAGCTCTTACAGAATCAGACAAGTATTCATGCTCATAAAGAACACACCAATGAGAACCAAAGTTGTGTCGGGGGATATTTGTGTGAGGTATATAATCATTTTCACAAACGGCAGACTAGACATCATGTCTAATAGTCATCTAGAAAAGTAAATATGCTTTCACAAGGGAAGGTTCAAGGGTTTATGCCTACCTATCCTATGCAAATATCGACTGTAGGCCTCTATTACATTTTATGTCATTTATTCAATTTCATTCATGTGGGGGATTGTTGGAAAAATATAATATTTGAATGAAAATTGATTTTAATTTTTAAATATATTTGATGGAAAATTGAAAGGTTATGAATTAATATTTGAATTTATTTCATATTTAATTGTCATGAAATTTTAATTTAATTTTTGAATTTATTTCAAATTTAATTGTCATGAATTCTTAATTTAATTGTCATAAGTTAAAATCTTTCATGTAACTTTCATCACCTATAAATAAGATTCATGGATTGAAATTTGCATGTAGAGAAATCGGATTGGAGAAGTTCTCTAGAGTCCATGATCATTGCTTCAAAATTTATCCACTCTCCTTGGTTCTAAAACATTGTAATAGAGAGAAGGCACATCTTGGTTCGATAGTTAGTCTGGTTGTGCTGCCAGAGTTAACTGTTGTTGTATCCAGGGAGTTAGACGTCCAAGTGTCTCTAGCACGGAAGAGAGGACGAATCTGTCTTAAGGAAATTGTGTTTGTCACAGGCCTCAACATTTTCGTACATATTCGATTACCGACATATAAACAAGCAGGTTTGTATTCCTTTTGAATTTTATATTTTGTTTATCATATTGATTCATCTTTTATAGCAAATATTTCTAATACAAACCGTACCGCAAACACCCCTAATTTAAGGAACTTCTACGAAAGTGCCCATACCACGGCATCCCATTCATGTTGCATTCAATTGGAAACCTTCGACAATGGTCTTTCCAATGCCCCAAAATCATTTAAAAATTTATCAACCTACAATAACAAGAATCCTTACTATGGTATATTTTTCATGAAGATCTACTTATTATTGAGCGATGAGAGAAAAATAGAAATAAACGACGAAAAGATGCATACTTTCGGCAGAACTTGAAAGATAAACATGTCTTCGACATTTATCAAATTAAGATCGTAACAAATTGAAAGAAAGAAATTGACACCTCCAAAATATAACATATAAAACTTGGTTGTTATCAATATTCATCTTCTTAAATACTACAACCCTCTAAACCAACAATCGAAATATATATAATAAGAACCTCTAAGAATTCGAAGGTTGATGAATCCCAAGAGTCGAAACCAATAAACCAACATGTATCAAGAGAGCTAGAAGAACTTCAAAACCATTTTATCTTGATGGCAATCTCAATTGATTGCCCTGCAATCATTCTTACATTTTGGAAATTCAACGAAATTGTGCTCAAATTTCAAGCCAAATATGACACTAGCTTATCGATTTCATCTGGGCTTCCTATGAAAATAGGTGTTCGTTGTGAACATGTTCATAATTAATAACATGTTATATACAATCCTTTTGTTTAACAGCCATGGTACATTTTGATTTTTATGGTAAAAAATAATATGATTTCGAACTCAAATTGATGCCCGATTTATTAGGAAAACTTAACACCAACATTTTCTGGTCTATATCACTTCTCGGTAAAAACAATATATTAAATATTATAACCAAAGGGTACTACTTTATACACTTTAAGTTTGTAAGACCAAACACGTACGTCATATGTAAAAATGTTATAACAAGTATCTTGGACATTTTTGGGTGTTTTAACAAGTTTTTAGGAAATTTTTGAAATAAATCCTCTTATTAACTTTTTATATGACATTATTTGAGAAAAAATTCTTACCTAAAGATGTGTTATAGAATATTTCAAAAGTGACTTAAAAGCTTATTATTGATAAATGTTCATCTGCTTCATATTTAATCTTCATTTTCCTTTAGATTCATCAAGGTAACTTATTATGAATTCATCTTCTTCATCAAGAAAATGAAGAACAACCTTGAATCAAAATCCCTAAATCTAAACATGCAACTAGGGCACAGGGGTAGGGTTGGCCGGAAGACATTTGAACAACCCAACCCAATGTTTACGGTTTGAAAAATCTCCACCCAACCCAACCGAAACCGTACGGATTGAGCAAGCTCGACCCTAGCCACGTGCAACTTGTACGACCGCATAGGACATCAAAGTCCAAGAAGGCATCAAAGTCCAAAGGGCATCAGGTTTTCATCTATTATTACTTTGGGTTTAATAATTTGGGAATTGGGCTACTGGGCTTTAATTATAAATAACATGCCCAAGGCCTAGTAGTGATTGTGTAACACCCTGAATTTTCATTATATCGTTGTATTCTTGCGTTTACCTTTTTTGTCGTTAAACGCCGAGTTTTGTTCTGAGAGTTAGTGTTTGGGTTTTGGTTGAATTGGGGGAAGCAGAGAGTTACAAGGGCTATGTCGCAGCTTGTAGACTGCGAGGAAAGTCGCGTAACCCTCTGGAGGATTCCCAGTTTATTGGCACGCGTGGGATATGTCGCGGCTTGTAGGTCGCGAGCTAAGCCGCGTAACCCACTGGAGTATTCCAGTTTTGTGGCACGCGCGACCTTTCCCGCGGCTTGAAGGCCGCGGTGTAAGTCGCGCAACCCTCTGGCCGACTTCAGTGATTTAAAACACAAATATCTCATTTGAGATATTTAATTTTTCTGAAATCTCTCTCTCTCTAAGTTTATCTTTGGTTATTTCGATCTTTGGAGCTCCGTTGATTGCTTGTTTTAAGTGCATTGCTCGGAGTTTCGGTGTAGAAAGCTTCACTTTTTCATCGTGGTCGACATCTGGTTTTTCGGGTTTTCGTATAAACCTGTTTGGTGAGTTCCTACTATCATTTTAAAAACTGTATACATATCAAAAGCTACCTTTTGGAACTCCTATATGTCTCCTTGGTTTCAGATCTAAGTTTTCTGCGTATTTGATATAACTTGAGTTTTGGGAGATTTTAGGGTTCCCGATCATTTTCGATTAAAATGATGGGTCCATCTTATTTGAAGAAAAAAGATGTTTTACTTGCACATTTATGTGGGTTACTTGAAAGAATGTTTAAAGTTCATTTTGATGATTTTCATTCTCACCAGAAGTTAAACTTGAAAATGCATTTTTGTTTATAAATGTTATTTTATACCATATGACTATCTATGGTTGGTCACCAATGTTGTTGTGACAAGTCTGCACCATTACTAGTGGATCCCTAGGTTTTGAGTTGACTGGTATTATTTGGAGATTACCAACTAAAGTAAATGTAGAGTTACATGTGCATTAAATTGCGAGGCTCTGGCCGTTAACAAATGTAGAGCTACATGTGCATTAAATTGTGAGGCTCTGGCCGTTAACAATCATAGAACTACATGTGCATTAAATTGTGAGGTTCTGGCCATTTATAAATTATAGAACTACATGTGCATTAAATTGCGAGGTTCTGTAAGGTAATCAAAATGAAGAACTACATGCGCATTAAATTGTGAGGTTCTGGAAAGAAGGTTTATGACCTTATTTTAATGGATTGATTTCTTATCAACAGTTAACCTGGAAATGCTTATTTGATAGGCTTCCGTTTGGATGCAAATGTTTATATCTCTTGAAATTTATAAAATGTATGTTCTCACTAGGCTTTTTAGCCTAACACTTTTTCTCAAATGATATGTATATCAGGTTCTCGTTAGCAGCAGGTTGCCAAGGGTTTGAGTGTCGGGACTGATCTCGAGGGTTTTTGAGATGATTAGTATTGGATTCGTTGGGCATTTGTTAAGTCCCACATTTTTGGATGATTCTGGATCAACAGTTGATGTAATCTAGATGGTATATGTTTATATTTGTTTATTGTTGAAATCCTTATCCGTATCCAGGTTTTTGTAAAGGTTAAGTACAGTTCCCCTTTATGGGAGGTTTATACCTTGGATTGATGCTTAATTGTGCAGTTTCCGCAGTTTTAATTTACCCTGGTTTTTAGGGTGTTACAAGTTGGTATCAGAGCTCTAGTTTAAGTGATCTAAGCATGAATGTAAGATGTCTAGACTTAGACTGAGTATGTTAAGCATTGATTTGTGATTATCGGGTAGAACTACGAAGATGGGTTGGTCTTAAAGTTGACGGAAATTGTAGTTATCAAACGCTGTGGTGATGGTATCCAGAACGGTTATGTATTGTATGTTCATAATCTCACTTAGCTAATGTTATTATGAGAATATTTATACGTGATTGTGCCTGAATTACTGTTGCTATGACATTTGGTACTGTAAAAGTACATTCTTTCGTGTTTATTCTCTCGATCTGTCTCTTACCCTTCTCGTAATTGTGTGGCAAACATTTTAGGATGGTGAACACGCGCAGTCGACCGTTAGTCGATCGAGATCTGCGTGACGATAGTTCGCCTGAGCGAGATCCTGTGGTTAGGACGGTGACCGTCATTCCTTCGTGCGTGCCACCATTACTTACTGGGGAAGTGGGGCTAGGACCAAGAGTGGTTCTAACGTCCACTAGTCCCGTTATTCAGTTAGCTAGCCCTCAAGCTGATATGATGAACAACTTCATGAAAATGGTGACGTCGGCCATGGAGAAACAACAAGAGGTTTTTCAGAAGATGTTGGAAGACCAAAGCGCGAGCCTCAGAAGGCATGGGGCAGTGGAAGATAATGTGTTGGCTGGCTCTGGGGGCGGAGTCAGGACTGAAGAGCCCAGGGTATTAGCTGGTCAAAATAGTGGGATGAGATGCTCTTACAAATCTTTCCTAGGATGTGGGCCGCCGGAGTTCTTCGGTTCTGATGACCCGATCTTGTGTGTAAAGTGGATTCGAGCGGTCGAGCAAGCTTTTGTCTCTTCCGAATGTGGGGACGATCAGAGGGTGCGGTTTGGTACCCAATTGCTTAGGGATACGGCCCTTACCTGGTGGAATATCGTTCAACCCACCCTGTCTCCTACTGTGTTGGCTCAGTTGTCTTGGGTTGAGTTTAAAAAGAAATTGCTGGAAGAGTTCTGCAGTGAAAGGACTATGGACCGAATCGAGAAAGAGTTTCGGTCACTCGTGAAAGGAAATCTGACGGTGAGGGAGTATACTCGTCAGCTCTTGGAAAAGCTGGATTTGGTGGGGCACGTGGCCCCAACGGAGAAAGATAAAATGAAGGCCTATCTCAATGGCCTACCAGCAGACCTGTTATCTATGGCCCACAATTCTAAAGCTTCCAATCTCCGAGAGATGATTGAAGAAGCTCAGTTCATGGAGGAGTTGTTCTTAAGAAGCAAATCGGAGAAAGCGGTGGTAGTGTCTGACAACAGAAAGTGGGAGAACAGTTATGTACCTCCCAAGAGATCCCAACCTTTTGCCGAGAACCGAAGCTTCAGCAGCCAGCAGGAAGCTAGGTGGTGTCACAAGTGTCGAACCAAGCACCACGGTAACTGTAACACCACTCCTCAATCTTGTTACAAATGTGGTAAGTCTGACCACATCACCCGTGACTGTCCGATCATAGGACTTGTATGTTACGAGTGCAAGATACCGGGGTACGTGAAGAGAGATTGCCCTAAGCTTATATCGGGCAGCGCGCCAGCAAATAAGGAGAACCCACCTAGGGTTCCGGGTCGAGCGTTCCAAATGACGGACAAAGAGGTCAAGGCATCGTATAAATTTCTTATAAACTCTGTAACTGCTCGTGTTTTATTCGATACGGGTTCCAGTTTCTCTTTCGTATCTGAGTTGTTTCATCAAAAGATTGTTATGCCCACTACTAGTCTTGAGGATGCGTTAGTAGTAGAGATAGCGGATGGTAGTAAGGTTCTAATCCATGAGGTTCTGAAGAAGTGTACTCTCGGTATCGAGGGAAGAGAATTCTCGATCGATTTACTGTCGATGTTAATCGGAGGTTTTGACGTTGTGGTCAGTATGGATTGGTTGTCAAACAATCATGCCGAGATCGTGTGTTCTAAGAAGTTGATTCGACTTCCCAATCCCTGTGGAGAAGTCGTTGTGATCTATGGTGAGAAGAGAAAAGGTGAAGTGGCAATAATCACAATGGCAAAGGCACACAAGTGCTTGGTAAAAGGATGTTCATCTTTCCTAGCCTACGTGATCGACGCCAAATTGGAAAGGTCAAATCTGGTTGACGTAAAGATTGTGCGCGAGTTTCCAGACGTCTTTCCTGACGACTTGCCTGGGTTACCGCCTGATCGTCAAGTAGAGTTTCGGATTGATCTCGTGCCAGGAGCAGCCCCTATTGCTAGAGCTCCTTACCGTTTAGCGCAATCAGAGATGCAAGAGATGATGGCACAACTCCAAGATCTTTTGGAGAAGGGATTCGTAAGACCGAGCTCGTCACCTTGGGGAGCTCCGGTCCTGTTTGTCAAGAAGAAGGATGGCACAATGAGAATGTGCATCGATTATCGGGAGTTGAACAAAGCAACAGGGAAGAACAAATATCCGCTTCCGAGAATCGACGACTTGTTTGATCAACTACAAGGAGCGGGTTGTTTTTCCAAGATTGACTTACGTTAGGGTTATCACCAAGTGAAGGTAAGAGAAGAAGACGTTCCGAAGACAACCTTTAGAACGCGTTACGGCCATTACGAGTTTCTCGTGATGCCTTTTGGCCTAACGAACGCACCAACAGTATTTATGGATTTGATGAATAGGGTGTGCCGACCATTCCTCGATAAATCGGTCATCGTATTCATTGATGACATACTCGTGTACTCTAAGAGCGAGTTAGAGCACGAGCAGCACCTTCGCGAAGTTCTTCATGTGCTGAGAAAAGAAAGATTGTACGCCAAATTTTCCAAGTGTGACTTTTGTCTTGAAGAGGTACAATTTTTAGGTCATGTTGTCACCCGAGACGGAGTGAAAGTAGATCCCTCCAAGATTGAAGCTATGATGAATTGGGAGCCTCCCAGGAATCCATCCGAGATCCGAAGTTTCTTGGGTCTGGCGGGATACTATCGGAGATTCATCCAGGACTTTTCGAAGATCGCTTCTTCCTTGACAATGCTAACTCAGAAGAATGTGAAGTTTGAATGGAACGAAACACAAGAGAAAGCGTTCCTAATCCTTCAAAAGAAGTTATGTGAAGCTCCAATCTTATCATTGCCTGAAGGGTCAGAAGACTTCCTGGTCTACAGCGATGCTTCGAAGATGGGTTTAGGTTGTGTGTTGATGCAACGGAGCAAGGTAATCGCTTACGCCTCGAGACAGCTTAAGATACACGAGAAGAACTATCATACCCACGAGTTGGAGTTAGCAGCAGTAGTGTTCGCCTTGAATCCTTGGCGACATTATCTCTATGGCACGAAGTGTACACTCAACACAGATCATAAGAGCCTGAAGTATGTCTTTGATCAGAAAGAGTTGAATATGAGACAACGGCGGTGGCTCGAATTGCTTAAAGATTACGACTGTGAGTTGCTTTACCATCCCGGGAAGGCAAACGTGGTAGCTGATGCGTTAAGTCGGAAAGACTATAGTGGAAGTATTCGAGCTACCTGTTCGACAGTCGAGTTAGTATCTACCCTTGTTGAAAGGATCAAGGCATCGCAGACTGAAGCCTTGTTAGAAGAGAATCTCAAAGAGGAAGTCATGACGAAGCAGCGTTTACTCTTAACGGAAGATAGCCGTGGGGTAAAACTGTTCAGCGCTCGTGTGTGGGTACCCAAGTTTGGGGGTAACCGTGATCTACTGCTTGAATATGCCCACAAGTCCAAGTATTCCATTCATCCGGGAAGTACAGAGATGTACAGGGACTTGAAGCTGCACTATTGGTGGCCGATAATGAAACTTGATGTGGCGTGATATGTGCGGAGCGTTGTGTTATGTTCTCGCAGGTTAAGGCCGAACATCAACGACCATATGGGAGTCTTCAGTCTTTAGAGATTCCCGAGTGGACGTGGGAGCATATCACCATGGACTTCGTGACGAAATTGCCTAAAACTCTTCGAGGTCACGATACCATTTGCGTGATAGTTGATAGATTGACAAAGAGCGCTCACTTCTTGGCTATGCGCGAGACTTTACCGATGGATAAGTTAGCAAAACTTTATATCGATGAAGTGGTCTCGAGGCATGGAATACCATTGTCGATCGTGTCTGTCAGGATCGACACTCAAACAAGAATTTAAATAACACACTCAGAAACTTATGTCAAATAAGTTGCGGAAAAACACTTTAACAGAAAATCAATGGAACAATATATAAAAACTCAAATCATAAGTTTATAATGCATAAAACTTAATGATTACACACAAAACCTCAATCTGTTGAACAGGCTCAACAGACGTTCTATACTTCTCTATAGAAAGGATCTAAACTATTCTTGAGGTTAATTCTCTAAAATCAAAACGTATGAATAATTGTTAATTCTAACAAAGACTTCTATACTATATATACATAGTTGATTACAAGATAATTATCAAAATAAAATTGATCTTCAGCATCAATACCATAATTATCTTCAGCGTTATCTCCAGTTCATCTTTATCTTCAAGTCATCTTTATCTTCATAAGCAACACTAACCATTTTCAGCAGTATTAAACATCCAGCAGCATTAACATCCTCAGCAGTATTAACTATGCTTGCAATAGTAATCTTCAGCAATACTAACTACTAGCAGTACTAACTCTCTAAGCAGTACTAACTATTCAAGTAGCAGCACTAACTTTTCAAGCAGTATTAATTCTACTAGCAGTTTTAAAATTACAATCAGTAGTAATACCTTTCAACTAGCAGTAGTATCCATCCTTAGCATATTCAGACCCAACAATCTCCCCCTAACTTAACTTTTCAGAATGAGAAGTTAAGTTCTTCAGCTTAGGGTCTTCATGATGCTTTCAACACTTCAGATCAGTTGTCCAGATTTGGATCTAGTCCCAGACTTTGATTGATAATTCTTCTGACTACTATCCTGGCCATTTTTGAATCCTTTTAACATATCAGCTTTGCATTTAACATACCTTGCAACTTGGCTTTGCTGTGATCATAGATTTTATCCACCATGTAGTACTCATGATAAGATCTGTCAACAGTAATGACATAGACTCCACACCTTTCAAACAACATCCAATTTTCTATTCTTTGGAATTTATTCTCTAGATCCAGATCTCTGACCACATGTTGAACTCTGCTAGGATCAAACATCATGCACAAGTACTCTATGGCTAATTTGATTAAGCTCATTTCAGCTCCTGTTAAGTCCTTTTCATACAAGATCATTCCAACCTTGAACATTTATTCTAAGTCTGATCTGGAACAACTTCTGATGATTTTGCCCCAAGTAGAGTAAATCTTATACTTGTCTCCCATCCTTTTAATCCTGAAGTATTTCTTCCTTTGATCTTCCAGGATATCCCAATAGATAATTTCAGGAGCTTGAACTGATATTGGATCAACTTGTACAGGTTCTTCATCTATCAAAGTCATGTACAAATGGAATTGTTCATTGCATTGTTGATTGGACTGTTCTGGATTATGCTCTGGTTCTGATTTTTCACTTTCCTTCTCCTTTTCAATTTCTTCCATTCTTGGCCTCTTTGACTTTGGCTTGGTAGCAATAGATTTCTTTCTTTTTATAGCTCCAATCTGTTGAGCTAATGTCTCTTATTGCTTAGCTTCTGCCTTTTCTTTAATGGGAGTGCCTTCTTCACTTTCAGGGAAGGGTTGTTGTATGTTGAGATCATGCCTCTCTTTCATCTTCCTTTCAGCTTCTTCCCTTTGAGTGGAGTCCCCTTTTAGATTGGCCATCTCCTTCATATACATCTCCTCCATCCTAACGTAAGGCATGTTGGTAAACATCCCTTCAGGAACTCCAAGAGCTCCTTTCAGAAAGTTTATCATTCTCCTTCTCTCTTGATTAGCTAGGAAGGTCTTTGAAAGTTGTCTTTGTCTTTTCTTTAATGCCAGCCTTTGCCTTGAAGCCTTCTTTGTAACTATCTTGGCAGCAGCTGCAGCCTTCAAACTCTTTTGATACTCTTCATTGAGCTTTATAGACAGATCTAGAGCAATTTTTCTATCTTTTTCAGTTTGAGACTCTTCCTCTTGTGTTAATTCAGATTTCAGCTTCTTGGCTAGCTCCTCATCCAGCTCTATCTGTTTCTACTTCTTTTGAGGTTTCTCAGACTCAACCACTTTCTCTTTTCCTTTCTTTTTGATTTCAGCCTCACTGATCTTTTTCTGTTCTGATCCTCCTTCTTTAATGACCACTCCCTTAGCCTTTTGAGTAGCCTTGAGAGTGTCATTCTTTGCCTTTAATAAAGTCTCTGCAATTGTTATTTCCTCAATAGTCAGCCCTGTTTCTGTTGCAGCTTTCTCTGTTTCTACTGCTGTTGTTACTACTTCTGGTGTAGTTACTGCTGCTGGTGTGGTTTCTACTTCTTTTGCTTTTTCTGCTGCTTTGCTACTTTCTGCTTCTGTACCCAACTCCCCCTCAAATTTAGATTCCATTCCAATAGGACTTTGTTTCTCCCCTTCAACTTGTCTCTCCCCCTTGTTGAAAGCATCTCCCCTTTTCTTCAATACAAACTGCTTTCTTTTTTTTCCGCACCAACCTCAGAACCATCTTCTTTAGTTTGGTAATCTGCACTTGTTGAGACAGAATCACCAGTTTCATCTCCTCTATATGAGCACCTTATTTCAGTACATCCATATTGACATTTGCAATAGTTTCCATCAATTCCTCATAGTTATATCTAACCTCACCTCATTTAGGTGTTTTTACCACCCTGGAAGGATCCTTGGAAGTTTTAGTAGGAGTCTTCTACCTAGCAGAAGCACCCTCTACCCCCTTGGTTTCTTGGCACCTGGGACCTTTGAATGATTGCTCACCTAAAGTTGCCGTGGGGAAGGTCTTAGGAATGTTCTCACTGTCCTGTCCTACACTTTGTGCAGAAACAGTAGTGTGATCCTCACTGCCCACATGCTCAACCTGCTTCTTAGTGAGCACCTTCTTGGGGTTGGGAGACACCCCTGTGGTTTCCATATTGATATTCTCTAATGAAGAATGCTCCATTAGAGGGCTTGAAGGCTTTGTGGGTGAAGGTACAAGAAGGGAAGGAACCTTCTTTACCTTTTTCCTTATATAAATTTTGGTGATGGGGGATGTGGGCTTTACAATAGGAATCTGAGGAGGATTACTAGAATGGAATGGTGTGGGTAGGTCATCAGTTGGGTGGTCAGATGTGGGCTGTGACCCTGATGCCTCACCATGGGAATGAGACATAACCATCATTGTAGAGAATAATGATGTCTCTTGTCCATAAAAGTCCTTGCTATGCCTTTTCATGTTTGATAATACCTTCCCTTTGGGAGGTTTTGGTACATACACCTCTTGAAAAGAGGGTAGATCCGTCAATTCCTTTAGTATAATCTCTTGTACAAACCTAGGATACATATAAAAGCTTTTGGATTTGGTATCCAGGTTTGACATTAAATCATTGAAAATCATTTGAGCAAAATTAAACTTTCTAGAGGTCGCTAAGCAGACCAAAGCATAAGCTAAGGTACTGCTAAACTCACTCCATCCAGTTGTTTTTCGTGAAATGCAATGTTGTAGGGTATGAACAAAGAATCTCCACTGAGGTGAAAATTTGTTCTTGTAAAATTTGAAAACATCAGTGGGACCTTCATACCCCATTTGACTAAGTGCAGCAAAGAGATCTTCCTTAGGAAGAAAGGTAATACTTGAGGCATCATCTAAACCTAGATGGATGCGAATACAGCCTTCTGTGATGGTCAGGGGTTTATCACATACCCTTGTTTTGATGACCTGATTGCCCTCTTCAGATTGAATAGCAGCATTGTCCCAGAACTGTCTTTGATGTTCCACATAGATTGTGGGATTGACAATTAGAGCGTGGGCAATGTGTGAGGATTTGAGGAAATCCACTATGGCATGGAAACCTTCAGCTTGCTTTGGTTTCTGTAACATGGCGAGCTCGTTGTGTTCATCAAAGAATGCCCGTCCTGCCATCGTTCTGATTGATTCTAGCGTTCGAATCGTGACTAGGGTTGACACTGGTAAGCAAGAAATCAAGAGAGAGAGAGAGAGAAAGAGACGCAATGGAAGTTCAAAGAGCCGTTTGTATTTTGGCGGTCACACAGGGTATTTATAGGTGGAGGGTTTTAGTTAGAAGCAGTACTAAGTACCCTAGCAGTATTAAGTAACTCGCAGTATTAACTCATATTAGCAGTAGTAACACATACTGGCAGTACTAACACAGACTAGCAGTATTAACAAACTATCAGTATTAACACAAACCAGCAGTAGTAACATTGATTAGCAGTATAAATAAGGCAAGCAGTAGTAACTTTGCACTGGCAGTATAAACCACCTTGCAGTAGTAACCATACTTAACCATTTTTGAAATGTTATCATGAGTAATATAGTGAGCAGTATTACCTTAATTAGAAGTACTAAGTATCCATTTGAAGCAATCTGAAACACCGAAACACACAAGGTTAGCAGCACCATACACAATACAATATGAGAAAGTAGACAGGAGGGAAACTATACAGGTACTTGAGTCCAAAGATAATAGGCTTATTCAGAGTTTATCATGCCCACACTTGTGACAAAAAATGTGAACCTACCCACATCAAAAGCTTTAGTGAATAGATCAGCAAATTGGTTACTTGTATGGACTTTCACAACCTGAATTAGCTTCTTTTCATTGCAGTCTCTGATAAAATGATACCTGATTTCTATATGCTTTGTTTAAGAGTGCTTGACTGGATTATTAACAATGCTAATAGCACTGTTGTTGTCTATGAAGATTGGAGTGTGAAGAAAAGTCATACCATAGTCCATCATTTGATTCTGAATCCAGAGTACTTGAGAGTAGTAGCTTACAACAGCTATATACTCTGCTTCTGTTGTAGAGGTGGACACCGTGGTTTGTTTCTTGCACTGCCATGACACTAGTCTTGCACCCAAAAACTGACATCCCCCTGAAGTTGACTTTATATCCAAATTTGCACCACCCAAGTCACTGTATGAATAAGCAAGTAGGTCAAATGGTGAGTCATGAGGATACCAAAGACGTAATCTAGGTTGGCCTTTGAGATATCTGAATATCCTCTTGACTGCTTGAAAGTGTGACTGCTTATGCCTTACTTGAAATCTTGCACACACACAAATAGGAAACATGATATCTGGTCTTGAAGCAGTGAGATACATGAGGGAGCCAATCATTAATCTGTAGTGATGAACATCCACATCCTCCCCCTCAAGATCTGCAGTGATTTGTTTGTGTGTCTCCATAGGTGTGCTTGCAGGCTTTGAATATGAGAATCCAAACTTATTAAGAATGTCCTGCACATACTTGGATTGGCTTATAAATATCCCATCTTTCTTCTGTTTAACTTGTAGGCCAAGTAAGAAGGTAAGTTCACCCATAGAACTCATCTTGAATCTCTTGTGCATCAAATCTTCAAAATCTCTGCACATTTGATCTTTTGTGGATCCAAAGATAATATCATCCACATAGATTTGCGCTATTAGGATGTCCTTCTTCTTCCTCTGAATGAACAGAGTCTTGTCTAGGATTCCTCTTTAAAAATCATTTTCTAAGAGATAGGTAGACAGAGTGTCATACCATGCCCTTGGTGCTTGATGTAGCCCATAGAGTGCCTTCTTCAATTTGTAAACTCTGTCAGGATACTTTGGATTCTCAAATCCTGGAGGCTGATAGACATACACTTCTTCTTCAATTTTCCCATACAGGAAAGCACTCTTTACATCCATCTGATAGACCCTGAACTTCATGAAAGAAGCATAGGCTAAAAATAGCCTGATTGCCTCTATCCTTACCACTGGTGCAAATACCTCTTCATAGTCAATTCCTTCTTCTTGAGTATACCCTTGTGCCACTAATCTGGCCTTGTTCTTTATTACTATTCCTCTCTCATCTTTCTTGTTTCTGAAGATCCATCTTGTGCCAATTGCTCTGTGTCCTTTTGGAAGATCCACCAGATCCCATACATCCTGCAGCACAAACTGCAGTAGCTCCTCTTGCATTGCTTCTATCCAGCTTGGATCCTTCATTGCATCAAATGCCTTTTGGGGTTCAACCTGTGATAGAAATCAAGATAATAAACCTGATTGAAGGCCTTTCAATCCCCCTATCTTGCTTTGTTGCCTTGTGATCATTGGAGAATTGATGTCACCAATCACTAATTGAGGAGGATGATTCTTCTGAGTTCTTGTAGCATTGACAGCCTCTTCATTAAGATTGACTTCAAGATTGGTGTCATTCTTTTCTGGAGTGCTTCCACCATATACTGAAGAATCATCATTTGTGTCATTCTCTTCCAAAAATGGCATCTCAGGACCTTTGATTCCTGAATCTGAAGGTTGATCTTCCTTTTCACCTCTATCCTCTTCGTTTTGATCTGGTTCAGTGTCCTTTGAATCTGAAGACTCTTTCTTATCTTGGTCACAGAATTCAACAGGATCAGCAGTAGGTATTGGGAACAACACAAACTCTTGTCTTTGTACTTGTACCTTTTCTGTCCCTGTTTATGCATTATGCTCATTACTTTTCCACTTATCTTTCCACCTGTTGGATTATCACCAAAAGCAACATGTCCTCGATCATATCTTTTGAAGTTTTGAAGGCAGGCCATGTTACCTGTCATGTGCCTGGAACAACCACTATCAACATGCCAAATGCTCCTTCCCTTGAGTTGTTGGTTGCCCTGGACATATAATAAAGCAGTTAGTTTTTAATAGGAACCCAAGCCAAAGTGGTCTTGGGTTTTCCATTCGCATCAACATATTCATATTCAGACTGGATGAGATTATCAAACTGAGAAATCTTATTGCTTGAATACTTTGTCACAATAATGGGCCTGTCACTGGAAGCAGTACTAAATTGATTAGCAGTACTAACTTTGTTAGCAGTAGTATTGCTTGCAGCAGCATTATTTCTGTCAGCAGTACTATTTGAAGTAGCAGTACTAACATATTTCTTTACTTTTGGAACCCAGACTTGGACAAAGTTGTTTGCTTTCTTTTTCTTTAAGTTACTCCTAGGCTTATTTGGAGTATTTTTCTTTGAATTAGCAAACTTATTCTGAGCATGAGATTTTACAGGTGCACTATTCTCAGCCATATGATTCTTTATTTGCTTCCTATAACCAACAGGATTTTGTATATTTCTTTGAAAAGTGATCCTTTGGTTGAGAGGATTGAAATAACAGTGTTTGGCTAGATAATTTAACTTGCCACAGATAAAACAAGGCTTTGGTCTGTTGAAGTTTCTCAGATTAATTCCTTGTTTTAAAGCCCACTGATTATTTCTATTTCTTTGATTTCCCCTTGTTATATCATGTTTTTGGGGCTGAATCTGTTTACAAGTACAGGGATTAACAACAGTGGTTTGCATGTAATGGACTCCCTGTACCTTTTCCTTTCCTCTCTTAGGGGTCTCAGCTTTTTCATTCTTAACAGTCTCTTCCCCAGACTTCACTTTCTCACTCTTGACAAAAGGTTTACTCCCCCCCCCCTTTCATTTGTCAGTATGTGGTTTTCTAAGGGAATATCTTTGTGGTCTTCCTCGTTCTTACTCTCAGAGTACTCTTCTTCAGAATCTGCTTCAACCACTACTTTGTCTAAAGGATCTACTTCAGTGGCTCTCTCAGGTAATTCCTTCTTGTCCTGTCTTTCTAAGAGATCTGAGGTGGGAGGTATATAATTATTGTTTTATGGTGGAGGGGTGGTGTTATAGCTTATTCCTCTTCTCAGTTTGTCATGGACTTGAGCTTTTAGAAGTGAGTCCATTGCTTTAGAAGCATTGGAATATTTCTCAATATCTAGCTTGGATTTCTCAAAATCACTCCTTATCTTCTCACATTCCTCTTCAGACTTTTTAAGCTTAACCTCTAACTGATTTTTCTCCCACTTCCAGTAGTTTGTATCATAGGAATGTTGATGTTCATTAGCCTGGTAAGACTTAATTTGTTCTTCAAACCTCTCAACAATCAGAACATACTCACTTCTATCTTTCTCTAACCTTTTAAGGTCATCACACATACTCTGATTGTGATCCCTGTACTTTTTAACAGTTTCAATACAGGTTTTAGAGCAAAGATTAGAAGTTACCTCTGTGGAAATATCAGTGCTTGCTGACTCTAAAACTTTAGCCATTAAAGCTTGATTCTGAACTGCTTCTTCTGCTTGGTCACTCCAATCAAATCCCATTCCTTCTTGGGAAACAAGAGCTTGAGAAGAGTTCATGTTGTTGAAGCTAGTGGACTGTGATGGTTGATGGTTGCTAGTATGCTGTTGAGGCATTCCACTTATGCATTCTCTTGCAAAGTGCCCCATCTTGTGACACTTGTAACATTCAACCTTGGATTTTTCAAATCCAACCTCATCTTCTCTTTTCTGAGAAAAGTTGTTCCTTCCAGTCCTTTTGATGAATCTTTTCACCCTCATAGTCAGCATAACCATCTGCCACTTGATATCCATCTCTTCCAGATCATCAACATTTATCTGTTCTAAGTCATCATTAATTAGAGTGGAATTAGCATGGCTGGCTAGAAAAGCTTCTAAGACTGACTCATTAGATCCATCTTGCTTTGATCCATGGGCAACACTAACTGATTCTGTATTAGCAGCAGAATTAGTAGAGGATGATAAAAGAGCAGCATTGTATGAGTATCCAGAGGGCCTTTTCTTTGCTTCTACCTCTGCTTCAAACACCCTAAGATCATTATAGAGGTCATCCAATTCTTTGTCCTCCAATTGGTCATTCTGTCTGAAGGAGACAGTGTACATAGTCCATTCATCACCAAGAGATCTTAGAAATTTTCTGTTAACATGATCTTGATCTATCTGGACACCAACAGTAGCCAATTCACCAATTATCTTATTAAATCTATCAAAAGTTTGAGTCATGGACTCATTCTTTGTAGACATGAAGTTTTCATATTGCTGCTTTAGGATGGCCTTCTGATTTCTCTTGGTACTTTTGGTACCAGAAAATCTTTTCTCCAGAGAATTCCAAAGAATTTGTGCATCAGAACAGTTGCAGAATTGATGTTGGTACTCATTAGGTATAGCCAAAAGCAAAGTGCTCAAAGCTTTCATCTCTGTCTGCCTCAACTTTCTCTCTCCATCTGTCTTTGGTGGAGGTCTCTTTCCTTCTGCATCCATCTTTCCTCCATCAGAAGGACCATTCTCAATGATGTCCCACATTGAGAAGTCTGTGAGAAGAATGTACTGCTTGATTCTGACCTTCCACATGTCAAACTCATTGGGTTTGAGCATGGGAACCTTTGATACCAAAACACTGTCGCTTGAACTGTCCATGATTAAAGGTTTCTGAATTTTCTGGCTCTGATACCACTTGTCAGGATTGAAACTCAAACAAAAATTTAAATAACACACTCAGAAACTTATGTCAAAGAAGTTGCGGAAAAACACTTTAACAGAAAATCAATGGAACAGTATATAAAAACTCAAATCATAAGTTTATATTGCACAAAACTTAATGATTACACACAAAACCTCAATCTGTTGAACAGGCTCAACAGACGTTCTATACTTCTCTATAGAAAAGATCTAAACTATTCTTGAGGTTAATTCTCTAAAAACAAAACGTATGAATAATTGTTAATTCTAACAAAGACTTCTATACTATATATACAGAGTTGATTACAAGATAATTATCAAAATAAAATTGATCTTCAGCATCAATACCATAATTATCTTCAGCCTTATCTCCAGTTCATCTTTATCTTCAAGTCATCTTTATCTTCATAAGTAGGACTAACTATGTTTGCAGTAGTAATCTTTAGCAATACTAACTACTAGCAGTACTAACTCTCTAAGCAGTACTAACTATTCAAGTAGCAGCACTAACTTTTCAAGCAGTATTAATTCTACTAGCAGTTTTAAAATTACAAGAAGTAGTAACACCTTTCAACTAGCAGTAGTATCCATCCTTAGCATATTCAGACCCAACAGTGTCGGATCGCGACAGTCGGTTCACTTCGAACTTTTGGGATGGGTTTCAGAAAGAGCTTGGTACACGAGTTAAGTTGAGTACGGCTTACCACCCACAGACCGACGGGCAAAGCGATAGAACGATCCAGACGTTAGAAGACATGTTGAGGTCTTGTGTCATCGATTTCGGGGGTAGTTGGGACTCTCACCTGCCTTTGGTGGAGTTTGCTTACAATAATAGCTACCACTCTAGTATTGAAATGGCACCTTTTGAGGCGTTGTACGGGCGAAAGTGCCGAACTCCTATGTGTTGGCTGGAAGCGGGAGAAAAGCAGTTCGCCGGACCTGAAATCGTGCATGAGACGGCCGATAAGGTCAAAGGCATTCTTGAAAGATTGAAAGCGGCTCAGTATCGGCAGAAGAGTTATGCCGATAAAAAGAGACGGCCGATGGAATTCCAAGTGGGCGACCGTGTGTTGCTGAAGGTGTCGCCGTGGAAGCGCATTATACGGTTCGGAAAGCGAGGGAAGTTGAGTCCCCGTTTCCTCGGACCTTTCAAAGTGCTCAAGCGGGTGGGTTTGCAAGCCTACCAATTGGAACTGCCGTCAGAGTTTAGCAGAATACACAACACGTTTCATATTTGTTACCTTCGGAAGTGTTTGGCGGAAGAGGAAAGCGTCATCCCTCTCTCCGAATTATCAGTAGACGAGGGTAACCGTTGTGTAGAAGAGCCTGACGCCATCTTAGAGAGAAAGTCTAAGAAGTTGTGTCGTAAAGAAGTCACTATGGTCAAGGTGCAGTGGAAGCATCATAGGGGAGCCAACGTGACGTGGGAAGCTGAGGAGGATATGAAGAGAAAATATCCTCGTCTTTTTGTATAGTTGGGATTTCGGGGACGAAATCATTCCCAAGTTGGGAAGGATTGTAACACCCTGAATTTTCATTATATCGTTGTATTCTTGCGTTTACCTTTTTGTCGTTAAACGTCGAGTTTTGTTCTGAGAGTTAGTGTTTGGGTTTGGTTGAATTGGGGGAAGCAGAAAGTTACGCGGGCTATGCCGCGGCTTGTAGACCGCGAGGAAAGTCGCGTAACCCTCTGGAGGATTCCCAGTTTATTGGCACGCGGGGGATATGCCGCGGCTTGTAGGCCGCGAGCTAAGCCGCGTAACCCACTGGAGTATTCCAGTTTTGTGGCACGCACGACCTTTCCCGCGGCTTGAAGGCCGCGGTGTAAGCCGCGCAACCCTCTAGCCGACTTCAATGACTTAAAACACAAATATCTCATTTGAGATATTTAATTTTTCTGAAATCTCTCTCTCTTCAAATCTCTCTCTCTCTAAGTTTATCTTTGGTTCTTTCGATCTTTGGAGCTCCGTTGATTGCTTGTTTTAAGTGCATTGCTCGGGGTTTCGGTGTAGAAAGCTTCACTTTTTCGTCGTGGTCGACATCTGGTTTTTCGGGTTTTCATATAAACCTGTTTGGTGAGTTCCTACTATCATTTTAAAAAGTTGTATACATATCAAAAGCTACCTTTTGGAACTCCTATATGTCTCCTTAGTTTCAGATCTAAGTTTTCTGCATATTTGATATAACTTGAGTTTTGGGAGATTTTAGGGTTCCCGATCATTTTCGATTAAAATGATGGGTCCATCTTATTTGAAGAAAAATGATGTTTTACTTGCACATTTATGTGGGTTACTTGAAAGAATGTTTAAAGTTCATTTTGATGATTTTCATTCTCACCAGAAGTTAAACTTGAAAATGCATTTTTGTTTATAAATGTTATTTTATACCATATGACTATCTATGGTTGGTCACCAATGTTGTTGTGACAAGTCCGCACCATCACTAGTGGATCCCTAGGTTTTGAGTCGACTGATATTATTTGGAGATTACCAAGTAAAGTAAATGTAGAGCTACATGTGCATTAAATTGCGAGGCTCTGGCCGTTAACAAATGTAGAGCTACATGTGCATTAATTTGTGAGGCTCTGGCCGTTAACAATCATAGAACTACATGTGCATTAAATTGTGAGGTTCTGGCCATTTATAAATTATGGAACTACATGTGCATTAAATTGCGAGGTTCTGTAAGGTAATCAAAACGAAGAACTACATGCGCATTAAATTGTGAGGTTCTGGAAAGAAGATTTATGACCTTATTTTAATGGATTGATTTCTTATCAACAGTTAACCTGGAAATGCTTATTTGATAGGCTTCCGTTTGGATGCAAATGTTTATATCTCTTGAAATTTATAAACTGTATGTTCTCACTAGGCATTTTAGCCTAACACTTTTTCTCAAATGATATGTATATCAGGTTCTCGTTAGCGGCAGGTTGCCAAGGGTTTGAGTGTCGGGACTGATCTCGAGGGTTTTTGAGATGATTAGTATTGGATTCGTTGGGCATTTGTTAAGTCCCACATTTTTGGATGATTCTGGATCAACAGTTGATGTAATATAGATGGTATATGTTTATATTAGTTTATTGTTGAAATCCTTATCCGTATCCAGGTTTTTGTAAAGGTTAAGTACAGTTCCCCTTTATGGGAGGTTTATACCTTGGGTTGATGCTTAATTGTGCAGTTTCCGCAATTTTAATTTACCCTGGTTTTTAGGGTGTTACAGATTGATACTGAATGTGCATCATGAATCAGTGAACGCCCAATATTCCAACAACTCAATACAAAGTTCGATTCTTTCGATTTCCAGGACATTACATTCCATTTCTAGCCGATTAACGATCATGAACCAGGATTCAAGTAATTGAAGATGGAAATCCTGAATGGATGAATCCCTTCCTTTGCCCTCCTTGCCCCACTAAGGTCGATGCCCCTATACATACGGATATATGATTCAGAGATTCAGGCAACTCTGAAACCTCAATCATTTACCGGTTCTCAAATCTTCATCTAATAAAAAAACACCAGTCATATTTTCATTTTGTATTTCTTCAAATACAAAAATGGAGATTGGTTTCGGGTTCAGTGAGATTCATTGAGTCCTCACTCTAAAATTCTCAATTGAGCCTACTACCAAGTCCGAACTATGAAATTGTTCCTAGATTCTATTATTTAATTCTGTATTCATTATTGATTGAACTTGTTGAGTTGTTGTGTACATTATGAGTCACATTATGATTTATGAATATTTAATTCTTTTGGTAGAAGTTATTGTTGGTGATTTTAGTGAAATCATCGGTCATTTTGTGTAATTGGATTCACAAAGATAATAATGGGGTTTGTAGCTAAGCTATAACACGAGTTAGGAGATGTGGAGTGCACACTCGTGTAAGCTAACTATGACCCGGGATTGTTAGGAAAGTAAATTGGTGTTTGTGAGACGAAACAGTGACTCACACGGGTTGTGTTGCGGGTTAACCCGCGCGGCTACCCGCGTGGTGCACTGTTTCATGTGGGAGACAGTGGCTCACGCGGGTTGTGACGCGGGTTAAACCCGCGCGGCTACCTGCGTGGTGCACTGGATTTGGGACGAACAGAGGCTCACACGGGTTATGCCGCGGGTTAACCCGCGCGGCTACCCGCGTAATGTACTGTTGCTGGTGTGGTTTGTAACCCCCAATCAATCTCTTTTGTAACTCCCAATTTAATTTATAACCTACACCAATTGACCAATTAACAATCAATTCCATTAATGGATGATTATTATCATTAATATTATGGCATCGGTTACATTCTTTTGGTGTTTAAATAGTGTCGATTTCTGCCAGAATCGATACGGTGAATTTGAGATTATGCTCTAGTGTATTTCGTGATACCCAGGCAGAATAGGGTCGAAATAACACTTAAGGAATGCGAGCTCTCATGCGATCTCACATTCTTTCCAAGTTCCGATCATCTCTCATCTCTCTCTACCCACCGATTTTCTGCAACCCCACAAACCCCATTCCCCAACAATCTTAAGTGTTATTTTCGTGAGAGAGATGGCGAGTGATCAATCGGTGAGAGACATGACGACCAAGTTCACCAAGCTGGAGAAGTTTGAAGGCGTCGACTTTCGACGATGGCAAAAGAAGATGCACTTCTTGTTGACTACGTTAATGGTCGTGTACGTGTTTAGAACGCCCATGCCGGAGGTGATGGAGGACGAGACATTGGAGATGACCCGGCGTCGTGGCAAATGGGAGAACGACGACTACATCTGTCGTGGCCACATTTTAAACGATATGTGTGACTCCCTTCTTGATATTTATCAAAATGTTGAATATGCTAAAGAGATGTGGGACTCTCTTGTGTCCAAATATATGGCGGAGGATGCTTCTAGTAAGAATTTCCTCGTAAGTAATTTTAATAATTACAAAATGGTAGATTCAAGGCCTGTGATGGAGCAATACAATGAGCTCCTTCGCATTCTATGCCAATATGCTCAACATGATATGAAGATGGATGAATCCATCTCCGTATCGAGTATAATTGATAAATTGTCTCCCTCTTGGAAATATTTCAAACATATGTTGAAACACAAGAAGGAAGAGTTGTCTCTTGTACAACTCGGTAGTCACTTGCGCATAGAGATATCTCTTCGGGCGCAAGAGACTGAGAAACCTAAGATGAAAGAGGTTTCTGCACCTTCTGTGAACATGGTGGAAGAGGGAAGATCCAACAATTTCAAGGGAAAACGTAAGTTCAATGAAGCCTAGAAAGGTCCCAACAAAAAGGTTAAATTAACCTGTTGGACTTTTGGGATGACCGTCCATCTCAAGCGGGATTGTCGAGTTATCAAGAATAACAATGGAGCAAGCTCAAGTGGTGGTGTGCAAGGATCCAAGGATCAACACCCACAGCAAGGTCAGTTTATTGACTTTGGTTTTAATTCAAATTTGAATTATGTACCACTAATATCCGAATCATTTTATGTACAGGATGATGATGCTTGGTGGATTGACACGGGTGCCTCGAATCATGTGTGCAAGGATCGATGTTGGTTCACCTCTTTTGAACCGGTTGAAGACGGATCTGTGCTACACATGGGGAACGAGTCAAATGCTCCCATTCTTGGACGCGGCTTAGTTAGGCTAGAATTTAGCTCTAATAAAATTATTGAACTTGTTGACGTTTTGTTTGTACCACAAATTCGAAAGAATTTGGTTTCCGGTAGTACCTTGAATAAGTTAGGATATAGGCAAGTTTTTTAGTCCGGAAAGTTTACCTTGTCTAAAGGTGGCTCTTTTGTAGGATTCGGTTATTTGAATAATGACATGTTCATGTTAAGTTTAAATAATAAGAATTTTGTTTCGAATTCTATTTATATTGCAAATGAAGTTCTTGTTATTCTAGTTTATGGCATACTAGACTAGGTCATGTTAATTTTAAAAGAATGGTTGAAATGTCAAAAGACGGTCTTATTCCGGCTTTTGACGTTAAAACCGGAAAATGTAAAACTTGCATGTTGACGAAGATCACTAGGCAACCGTTTCCCAATGTTAAAAGGGATTCGTCGATGCTTGAATTAATTCATAGTGATCTTTGTGATTTGCATTCAACTACGTCTTTTGGTAATAAAAAGTACGTTGTTACTTTTATTGACGACGCTTCACGGTTTTGTTATATTTATTTATTGCACTCAAAAGATGAAGCGTTGGATAAATTTAAAATTTATAAAACGAAAGTTGAATTGCAAATGAACGGTTTAATTAAATGTTTACGCACCGATCGTGGTGGGGAATTTTACGACCCCATGTTTTTCCAATCCGTAGGAATAATTCATGAAACTACGGCGCCTTATACACCTCAACAAAATGGTGTGGCGGAACGGAAAAATAGAGTTCTCAAAGAAATGGTGAACTCTATGTTATCCTACTCGGGATTGAGTGATGGATTTTGGGGTGAAGCCATGTTAACAGCTTGTTATTTATTAAATCGAGTTCCCAATAAAAGGAACACGATTACCCCATATGAATTTTGGTTCAAGAAAAGGCCTAACTTGAATTATATTCGAGTTTGGGGTTGTCGAGCGGTTGTTCGACTACCCGAACCCAAAAGGAAAACCTTTGGTGTAAAGGGTATTGATTGCATCTTTATTGGATATGCCGAGCATTCCAAGGCATATAGGTTCTATGTTATTGAACCTAATGATTCTATAGCGATTCACACCGTTATAGAATCGAGAGATGCATTATTTGATGAGACTAGATTCTCTTCAATACCTAGGCCGAAGGATCTTGTTCCAAATACTAGTGTAACTAGTGAGGTTGGAGAACAAGAAATTGTTCCAACCGAATCTCCGATGCTTCGAAGGATCAAAAGAGGAAGGATTGAAAAATCCTTTGGTCCCGATTTCCATGTATACTTGGTAGAAGGATCAAGAGATGAAATTGGATCACAATTCTCTTACTGTTATAGTATTGAGGAAGATCCAAAATCATTTGATGAGGCTATGAAGTCTCAAGATATTGCTTTCTGGAAAGAAGAAATAAATGATGAGATGGATTCCATCATGGGGAATAATACTTGGGTATTATCGGACTTGCCACCGGGTTGTAAACCGTTGGGTTGCAAGTGGATCTTCAAAAGGAAGATGAAAGTCGATGGATCAATCGACAAATTCAAAGCTCGATTGGTAATCCAAGGCTTTAGGCAACGGGAAGACATCGATTATTTTGATACCTATGCCCCGGTTGCAAGGATCTCCACGATTAGATTGTTGAAAGCCTTAGGAGCTATCCACAATTTAGTGATTCACCAAATGGATGTCAAAACGACATTCTTACATGGTGACTTGGAGGAAGAAGTTTACATGAAACAACCGGAAGGTTTTATTATGCCCGGGATGGAGCATAAGGTGTGTAAACTTGTAAAATCATTGTATGGGATTAAACAAGCACCCAAACAATGGCATAAAAAATTTGTTGAAGTTATCTTGTCCAACGGTTTCATGTTAAACCAAGCGGACAAGTGTGTATATAGCAAATTTGACATATCCGGTAACGGAGTAATAATTTGCTTATATGTTGATGACATGTTGATTTTTGGCACTGACCAAAATCAAGTTGATAAAACTAAAGAGTTTTTGTCATCAAAATTCTCCATGAAAGATATGGGAGAAGCAGGGTGATCCTTGGAATAAGGATCAAGCGTGAGAACAAAGGGATTGCAATTACGCAATCTCATTACATCGAGAAAGTATTAAAGAAATTTAATTATTTTGATTGTTCTCTGGTGAGTACTCCATTTGATCCGAGTGTGAAGCTTATGCCCAATTCGGGTGAAGCTGTGTCACAACTCGAGTACTCAAAGGTTGTTGGTTGCTTGATGTATGCCATGACAAGCACTAGGCCGGACATCGCTTTTGCCGTAGGCAAGTTGAGTAGGTATACTAGTAATCCTAGTATACATCATTGGCAAGCGATAGGACGAGTATTTAAATACTTGAAGAAAACCATTGATTATGGTTTGTCATATGTCTGGTTTCCTTCGGTTTTAGAGGGATATTTGGATGCAAGTTGGATTACCAACTTAGAAGATCACTCTTCTACGAGTGGTTGGGTATACTTTCTTGGGGGAGGTGCCATTTCATGGGCTTCCAAGAAGCAAACTTGCATCACGAGTTCGACTATGGAGTCGGAATTTGTGGCATTAGCCGCTGCCGGTAAAGAGGCGGAGTGGCTAAGGAATTTAGTCCACGAAATTCCGTTATGGCCAAAACCAATATCACCCGTTTCTATCCGTTGTGATAGTGCGGCTACTTTGGCTAAAGCTTATAGTCAAGTGTACAATGGCAAGTCTAGACACCTAGGTGTTAGACATAGCATGATTCGTTAGCTAATCACGAATGGGGTGATTTTGGTAGAATTTGTTCGGTCACAACAAAATCTAGCGGACCACTTGACGAAGGGATTAGCTAGGGACTTGGTTCACAAGTCGGTAATCGGGATGGGTTTAAAGTCCATTTGAATCTCTAACGGTGAGATACCCAATTCCCTTCTAATACAACGTTAGAAGTTGAATTCAATGGGAAAGCTCACTCTAAGGGATTGGAGCACAAGAAAATCATCCCAAGGTATGTGCTCGGTACTGCAAGCGAGGAGGTAATTGTTCTTTTGTTAAAATGCATGTGCAGGTGCATGATGAAAGGAACTACCTATATGAGTATGAAGTGTGGCCGCTTTAAGAAGCTTGGACTTAGCTTTGATGCACTCACGAATGGATAAGGACACACGGCCTGTATAGTGTCAAGTTTAAACTTTAGAGAATTTTAAATTCATGTGTATGTTATTTTCTGGTACTCAAATGGGTTGAAGGATTCAATCCATAGAACACCCGGATTCTCGAGTATTTGAAATGTGTAATGTACTAAGATGGAAATTCAATCTTTTAGATATTTTCATTTATGCATGAGTTTGTTTGCTATATTAATCTTATTTGTGAATCAAGGATTGCACTAAAATGAGGGAGGAATGTTGGTGATTTTAGTGAAACCATCGGTCATTTTGTGTAATTGGATTCACAAAGATAATAATGGGGTTTGTAGCTAATCTATAACACGAGTTAGGAGGTGTGGAGTGCACACTCGTGTAAGCTAACTATGACCCGGGATTGTTAGGAAAGTAAATTGGTGTTTGTGAGACGAAACAGTGACTCACGCGGGTTGTGTCGCGGGTTAACCCGTGCGGCTACCCGCGTGGTGCACTGTTTCGTGTGGGAGACAGTGGCTCACGTGGGTTGTGCTGCGGGTTAAACCCGCGCGGCTACCCGCGTGGTGCACTGGATTTGGGACGAACAGAGGCTCACGCGGGTTGTGTCGCGGGTTAACCCGCGCGGCTACCCGCGTAATGCACTGTTGCTGGTGCGGTTTGTAACCCCTAATCAATCTCTTTTGTAACTCCCAATTTGATTTATAACCTACACCAATTGACCAATTAACAATCAATTCCATTAATGGATGATTATTATCATTAATATTATGGCATCGGTTACATTCTCTTGGTGTTTAAATAGTGTCGATTTTTGCCATAATCGATACGGTGAATTTGAGATTACCTTCGAGTGTATTTCGTGATACCCAGGCAGAATAGGATCGAAATAACACTTAAGGAAAGCGAGCTCTCACGCGATCTCACATTCTATCCAAGTTCCGATCATCTCTCATCTCTCTCTACCCACCGATTTTTTGCAACCCCACAAACCCCATTCCCCAACAATTATAAACTTCTAATTGATTGTTATAAAGTTACCTGGTCATGTGGGTTACTGGGCTAAGGGGTTTTCGCGGTGTGGTTTGAGGCATATGCAGTGCGGTTTATGGTTTGGGAAAATCTTCAAACTGCATATGCAGTGCGGTTTGCGGTTCAGCCCTAGACCGCATCAAACTGTACCATGAACACCACTAATTTAAGAAACTTCTATAGAAGTGCTCATACCATGGTATCCCATGCATGTTGCATTCAGTTGGAGTCCTTCAACAATGGTCTTTCCAATGTTGCCAAAATTATCCTATAAAATTGATCAACCTATACAATAACAAGAAATCCTTACTATGGTATATTTTTCATGAAGATCTACTTGATATTGAGCGATGAGAAAAAAATATAAATAAACAACAAAAAGATGCGTACTTTCGGCAGAACTTGAAAGATAAACTTGTATTCGACATTTATTAAGTAAGATCGTAACAAATCAAAAGGAAAAAAATTGACAGCTACAAAATATAACATATGAAACTTGGTTGTTATCAATACAATGACCCTCTAAACCAACAATCCAAATATATATATATATATATATATATATATATATATATAAGGTTGATGAATCCCAAGAGTCGAAACCAATAAACCAACATGTATCAAGAGAGCTAGAAGAACTTCAAAACCATTTGATCTTGATGGCAATCTCAATTGATTGCCCTGCAATCATACTTACATTTTGGAAATTGAACGAAATTGTGCTCAAATTTCAAGCCAAATATGACACTAGCTTATCGATTTCATCTGGGCTTCCTATGAAAATAGGTGTCCGCTGGTGAACCTGTTCATAATTAATAACATGTTATATACAATCATTTTGTTTAACAGCCATGGTACATTTTGATTTTTATGGTCAAACATAATATGATTTCGAACTCAAATTGATGCCCAATTTGTTACGAAAACTTAACACCAACATTTTTCGGTCTATTAAACCAAACACTTGTCGGTAAAAACAATATGTCGATATTTTAACCAAATGGTTATTGTCCCAACGGTCACTACTACTTTATAGACTTTAAGTTTATAAGACCAAACACTTATGCGTCACATGTAAAAATGTTTTTTTTTGAACGGCCCATGTAAAAATGTTATAATAAGTTTCTTGGATATTATTGGGTGTTTTAACAAGTTTTTAGGACATTTTTGAAATAAATCCTCCTATTAATTTTTTTATATGACATTACTTGAGAAAAAATTCTTACCTAAAGATGTATAATAGAAAAACTAATATTTCAAAAGTATTTTGAAAAACTTGTTAAGACGACCAAAGTTGTCATGTACTTCTTGTAACATTTTTATATAGGAAGCAAAATTGTTTGGTTCTATAAACTTAAGCCTTGTAAAACAATCTATTATGATATTTAGACATTGTTGACATACTATATATAAACCTGATTTTGTTGTAGTTGTAGTGGATACCCGGTAACCCCACTATCGTGGAGTTCCAAGATTCAAGCCTCATCAAAAATAAAAAATATGTGTAAATATTATATACTTTAGAAAATCAAAATATAAAGGATTGATGCACATTTTCAAGTTGAAAAATAGTTTGGTTGACCAAAAACAGAAGTCAAAATGCTAAAATTGTGAATAATTTATTTACCTGATCAGGTTGGATATCAAGAATCCTTTGCACACCATCAATGGCTTTCCCACCAGCTTGTTCTACCAAATAACTCATTGGTGCACATTCATACAAAAGCCTCAAATTCCCATTTTTTGCTTTCTCATTCTTAGGGTTTCCATAGATGCCACCATACAGTAACATACGGTGGATCTCGCCGACGAGACACCCGATGTACCGCCCGGAGTACGGTTTTCCGTGGGGCCCACCAGGTTTCCGGAGATGGTTGAGGTAGTTCTGCAACTTGGTATCCCAAAGATCGAAATTCCCTTCATTAAACGAGTAAATTCTTCCCGATTTCGGTATCTTGATGTCCTCGTGTGTTAGAACGAACTCGCCGTATGCGGGATCGAGGGTGAATCCGTGAACTCCGTTCCCTAAGGAAATGGTGAACACCACCGAGCTTGAATACAAGCAGTATCCGGCCGCTAATAAGTTGCTTCCGGGCTGGCAAACGCTCACGATACACTTTTCTTTAGCTTGGTCAAGCTGATCATCGAACAACAGATTAATCATCGTTAATCCGTAAAGTACAACATTGTTTATATATAACGTCAAAGGTTCATTACAACAAAATGGGCTTTGCTTTTTAGGACGCGTAACTATCAGTAGGTGACCTTACAAAGTACTTAATATAACTTAAGTTTATATGACCAACAACTTTGAATCCTATATAAATGCTTTTACTTAAGTTGTAGAACAAAGTTAGGCCACGTAACAAGTTCTATTAATAAAATTGGTAGTTAGAGAGAGAGAGAGAAGGTTGTACATACGGTATCGGTATCGTAATCAACAAGGCATTGCTCGTCGGGGGCGTATATGCCGAATATCGAACCAGTGGTCAAGGAAATGTCGATATTAGCCGACCCGTCAATAGGATCGAACACAACAATGTAGTTCCCCGAATTGGTTTCCTCCACCGCCACCGGCACATCTTCCTCCTCTGATGCGATGATCCCGGTTCGGCCACTTGATCTCAAGCAGTTGCAGAACAACTACATGATTTTGCACCAAACATATGTATATATTTTCTAGAATTCGGAAGAAACAAATCGGATTTAAACCGATAATCTCCAAAGTATTTAAGCCTACAAAATGAATCAAATACCACCAAACATTCAAAAAGAAAATGTAAACTTTGACCATGGAGTCAAGTCAAACATACATTTTTCAAGATCAAAATTCATATGAATTCTCTTAATTTTTTGGAACATCCTGAAAACGATATCAAAACTTGGAAAGTATACCATAAATAGAAAAGTATGGTACGTTTTCAATTTACTACAAATCTATGTCATATTTTCAACTTCAAAAGTAGCTAATTTGACTTGAAAAAGTAAAACATACCTCATTAGAGATGACATCAAGTTTCTTCTGGTCTTCACCCTGGATGTTGATAGTTCCCTGAGCTCCAGTCAAATTGATGATACTTGATCTTTGTAACAATGAAGCAATTTGCTTGCAAGCCAATGAAATGCTGGATAGAACGATGGTCAATTCTGCGTCTATATGACCAGATTGTTCTTGCTTTAGCAGCCATGTGGTTAGGTTTTCGATTTCGTATCTGTTCTTTTTCTTCGTGGGGGTGGTGGTGGTGGTGGTCGGAGTAGCAGGACCGGCAACGGCGTGACAGCGAAGGGAGGAGATGGGTTTTGCGGTGATGTAGTAGTAGGGTGGTTGTGTTTGATGGTGGAAGGGGGGGATGGAAGTGGAGGTGAGGGTGGTTGAGGTTGAAGGAGAAATTGGAAATGGAATTGATTCAGCCATTGGAAGTGTGTGAAGCAGCTTAAAGATTGGAAGGAACTTGTTATCTTTCTTTTCTTAGAAGAATGAGTGGCAAATGAATGAGTGATCAATATGATTGTTGATGACAAGGAGAATACCAATATCTATCTTGTGGGATAAAAAAAATATGCTTTCCTCAAATACCATATCGTTACCGGTTACACCATGTTTATTACAAACCTAACCTAACCTAACCAAACCAATCTTTATTAAAAAACTAATTTCTCTGTCTTCCACCTGTCCAATCTTCAATTCCAATCTAATCTAACTTTTTTTATACTTTATTCACAATCCAAACCAATCTTAAAAATTATATTATAAAAATTATATATTTAATATTTTAGAATATATATATATATATCTTTTAACTTTAAATAAAAAAAAAATAAAAATAATTTCACATTTTAAAACATAACTATAAATATAAAAAACTTGCAATTGAAAATAAATAAAAGAAAATACAGAAAGAAGTACGAAATTAAATATTTAAAAGAAGAAAATAACATAGTTAATTATTAGGACCGAATTCTTGCCATATATGCTTAATCAAATCATTTTTTAGAGCGTTATGAGTTTTCCTATTGCGAAGTTGTTCCCTATTATAGGCATATACCTTGATAGGCTTGCAATTCGTTCAACGGAGAATCCAGGCAGCTGACTATCATCTTCTACGGAGCTTCCTTGTTGTCGATTTGTGGGCATATCGTTAAGAAATTCAGTAGGATCATAATAATGTAGGTATGTATCTCGTTCGTCTTCAACTATCATATTGTGCAAGATGATACAAACAATCATAATTTGTCCCATATTATCTTTGTCCTAAACAAGACATGGACGTCGAAGAAATGCAAAACGAGCTTGTAGAACTCCAAATGCTCGCTCAACATCTTTCCTGACACCCTCTTGATGTTCGGTAAATAACTTGTGCTTTTGGATTTGGGGAGACGTAATTGACTTGACAAATGCAGCCCATGCAGGATATATCCCATCAGTGAGATAATATGCCATATCATTTTCGCGACCATTCACGACATATGTAACTTTTGGTGCTCGGCCTGCTAATATATCATCAAAAATAGGAGATCGGTGAAGTACATTAATATCATTTAACGAACCTGGTGTTCCAAAGAAAGCGTGCCATATCCATAAATCATATGATGCGACGGCTTCCAAAATGATTGTTGGTTTTTTACTTCTTCCAGCATATTGTCCTGCCCATGCGCTGGGACAATTTTTCCATTGCCAATGCATGCAGTCAATACTACCTATCATACTCGGGAATCCACGTTGATCCCTAACATAGAGTAGTCTTGCCAAATCATCTTTGGTAGGCTTTATGAGGTACTCGTCACCAAAACATGAGATGACTCCATTTACGAAGTTGATAAGAGCTTCCTTTGTTGTGGATCCACTTATTCTCAAATATTCGTCAACTGATGTCCCATAAGCCAACACCCTCATGGCTCCAGTACATTTTTGCAATGGTGAAAGACTTTGTCTACCCGTGGCATCAGGTCTTCGTTGAAAATATACGTCATTAGCAGTAACAACATCCACTATACGATGAAATAAAGGTCTTCTCATTCGAAATCTTATCCGGAAGATAACATCATCATCTGTTGGATTATCGACAAAATAGTCTTCCATCAAATGCGCTTCACCCATCTCACATTACCTATCACAATATATTATTCTTCCTCTTGGAGGTTGATCTCCTATGAACATATTGGATGAGTTTATAACCATATCCTTGACCATGCGATCAAGTTGTTGGTTTTGTTCAACAACTCGTGATTGTCATTCATCAAATTCGTTAACTAACTCTGATGAATAGTTTTCATTAAGAGACATTTTAGTAAGATTTTTTAGAAAAGTTTGAGGGTGTTTGAGGAAGGTTGTACGAATTAGTATATGGTGAAAGACAACAAATATATAAGGAAAGTTTGAATCATCAGTGGGGGACAATAATATGTGAACTTCAGTTGAAAGAGACAACACATTATAAAGAGAGATAAACATGTGAACTTTAGCTAACTTCCAAAGCAACCAAAACCATTCATTTTAATTAAAATTACAAATACATAATACGGAAACTGCAAAAAAAAAATACACGAAATACTTAATTACTAATACATAATACATAAATTAAAAAAAAATACACGGAATAATAAATTGCTAATACATAATATCACTATCCATACAACATTGTCAAAAGACGTTCTTTCAACGCCTCCTCTCCCGGTGTCAGATGTTCTTTCGCCATCAGTATACGTAGATTTTTATGGTGTTGTTCGACTTCAAATTTTTCTTGGTCAAAGTTCAGTTTTTTTGTCATGAGTTCAACTTGATTGTTTCTTGTAATCGTCATTGCATGAAGTTCTGCAGAAAAGTCATTAGAAAATGAAGAAGATTGTGATGCCTTACCTTTTCCTCTTTTTTTGCCGCATCTCTACCTGTAGGACGCTGATTGTTGAACCACCAACAATTGGAGATTCTTGGTCGGTGTCTTCTTCTTCCATAGTTTTAGACCTTTTCGTGCTTCCACCACTATCTTTACAACCCACTTCATATTCCGAACGAGAACGTGTTGTGTCATGATCTAACTTTAATCCCACTTGGGATGTTTACACATAACTTGGTTAAATACAAGCAAGTCCGAAAAATTTTTCCCACCCGCCTCATAAATTGCATGAGCTTCTTTTTCAACATCTGCCATACTCATTCCACTTCTTTTTTGACGATATGCTTCTTTGTAAGCAGCAATCCACTTGTTTGCATTTTCGTTAAGTCGAGTCCAACGACCTTTCATTTGATTTTCGTTCCTTTCGCGCATTCCTTCTGGATTTTCTTCTCGAGTTGCATCATAGTATTTTTTTCACTCGTGAAAAAAGCGCTCCTTTCTTTTGGTTTTTGCCACAAGTAGCATCTTCGCTAACAAAAACCCATGCTGACATTAAAGCCATATCTTCTTTAGTGTCCCATGGATGGTCGGATCTTGAGGCTTTTTGTGAGGTTTGAACATTTTCAGGGATATATTGAGAGTTATCAGGATGTTGAGAGTTAATCCAAAAATTTTGCTGGTTTGGATCCATAGAGGAAAACTTGAAAAACAAATCAAGATCTTTGAAATTTTCAAGTGGATGAGAGTATTGAAATGAAGAGAAAGATTGGTGTGTTGAAAATATGTCAAGATTGGTCTCTATTTGTAGGGAATTGAAAAATATGAATTTTGGTATATTTTTTAATTTTTAATTTTTTTATTAAAATTATCTTTTTAATCAAATAAGTTTTATCCTAATAAAATCTAAACCAACCAATTAAATTTTGCCACCTACTTATATAATTTATCTAAAAAATCTTGTTTTATTAATAAAATATTCTTCAAACTTGGTTTGCACCAGCAAACGATTTGCACGAAAAGTTTGCATTCAATTTCATTTTTATTTTCTTTTAAATGGAAAGTTTTTGTCTTATTGAAAAAAAGTTTGGTTTGGTTTGTTGATGGGGATGGTCTTAGAGCATCTCCGATCACACACACGTTTACTCTTCATTAATAGACACAAACTTTCTTCATTATAGGAGACTATGGGTTGTTTGATTTTTTATCTATTAAGTTCTGTATCTATCTGGATGAATTAAGATAAATTGTTGTTTGATTTTATCCTGAATAAGTTGTCTGAACAACAAAAAAAATACCATTTTGACCTTATATCTACATATGTGTTGAATGAAATTAAACTGTTTGATAAATATTTAAATGACAAAAGTTTTAAAATAATATGAATTATTTAAAATAACATGAAATCAACGAGTTCATAAGACAATACTTAATAACTTAAAAAAAATATTTAAAACAATAATATATTATTGTTTGATTATAATTTTTTTTAATTTATGCATGTAGGTAATTAAATTAATTATTTTTAATGAGCCGTGTGATTGAAGTGTAAGACAAGGGTAATTTTGGAAAATTTCTAACTTAATGCATTAAGTGAGGATGGGCTAACTTAACATATTAAGTCAATATTTTAATATTAAGTTAAAATCAAACACCTTAATATACATTAACCAATTAAGCTAACAACCCCATTAAGCTTATTAAGTTAAAAAAAACACCCCCTAAAATAGAAAATTAAAAACATACTTTTAAATATATAATTTAGGATCAAACAAGTATATTTTATTTTAAGAATTTATTGTGTATTTTAATACATGTTATTTATATTTTTTTAATTATTAATAAAACAAGTAATAATACAATAATTAATTATATTATAAGGAGATCCTTATGTCGGAGTAAGATAATGAAAATTAGGGTAGAAAGCCAATTTAAGGAGCACAATAGAGTTTTTTTTTTGGCCTCGCTACGTTTGTTAAAATATAGATGCACTTAGAGCAACTCCGATGGCTATTTAACTGTTATAGTTATAAACTAATAAATATCTGAAAAAATATAAAAGTGTTATAATTTAGATAAAACTGTTGTTGAATATTTCTAGTGCTTTTATGATGAATAGGGAACATCTGAGTAGTGTTAAATTATAACACTATACATGATAATAATGACGGCTATCGAGACCGACAAATAATAATTACTAACTATCTCAATCACAATAAAGATTGTAATAGTGGTAAGTCAGGTAGAATCCATAAGGATTGGTCGTGACTATTATTCGACTTCTACACTTTAAGTAAAAGTGGAGGGGGTTGGATTTGAATAACTAGATTAAACATGCAACAAAAAACTGATTTAACACGATTAAAAAAAACCAACATTATTTGGCTTCCGATTAAGATGGTAGTACATATCATTGTTTTGAAAAGCGTAAACATTAAGGGGGCGTTTGGTTCGCAGAATTTGATGGAATCTGGTGGAATTGGAATGTTGAATTCCTTTGACCAGATTACATTCCCTTGTTTGGTTCAAAGTTGTCAATGGAATGGAATCTTCCAATTCCATTAAATTCCATACATAAAGGATTTTAACATTCCATCATCAAACCCAAGTATTTCAATGGAATGAATTTTGTTATTTTCATAATTCCAAAATTACCCCTTACCCCAAACTAAACCATACTGATATTGATTATCAGCAGACACCAACTCTCTCTCTCCTCTCTCCCCTCCTTTCTCTCTCTCTCCTCTCTCCCTCCTCTCTCTCTCTTCCTCTCTCTCCTCTCTTTCCTTCTCTCTCTCTCTCCTCTCCTCTCTCTCTATATCTCTCTCTCCATCTCTTCTATCATCTCCTCTCTCTCCCCTCTCCCTCTCTCTCCTCTCTCTCTCGTCATCATTCGTGTGCTAAAATAATCAAAGCAATTTTAGTTAATAATTAAACTATTTAATGACTATTTCATTAAAATAATTTTTATTGGAAAAAATTAAAATAATCAAAAAGGATATTTTGGTTATTTACCAAAATTCTATTCCAATTCTAAAGCTACAATCTGTGAACCAAACAGAAAAATTCTAATTCATTTAACAGATTCCATTCCAATTCTGTCAACCAAACAGGTGGTCAAACCTGACAACATTCCATTCCAATTTCTTCAAAGTCAAATTCATTTGACGGATTTCATTCCATCCAAAAACATTCTGCGAACCAAACGCCCCCTAAGAACAAACATAAATTGGTTTTGGTTGGTAACAAACTCTAGCAACCTATATTTTTCCTTAGCTTTACACGGTTAAAATAAACTCTTCAGCCGGATTTTAATCACAAATGGGACTTTGAATACGCTCTCAAATTCCCAAGTGTTATTAGCTTTACCAAATTTAAAAAACACCAACTCAAAGCCATAAATTCGTTAGCTCGGCCACACATGACTAAGTTAGGGTTACAACTACAAAAGTAGGGAAGAAATTACCGAATGTGAAGTAGAATTGATGAAGAAATTGTTCCAAATCAAACCTTCTTCTTCAATTTTGTTCCACCCGTCGACCTCTTAATTGCATAAATCGACCCTCGCGCTTGTAGTTATTTTTAATGCCAAAAGTCACTCTTCAGAATGACTTAAGGTCGGTGTGGAGCTTTAACAACTAAAGAAAGAAATCTCAGACAAATCGTACGACAAGTAAAGAAAAAGAAAAGAGACACAAGAATTTGGTGACGCGGAAAACCCCGTCGAGGGTAAAAACCGCGGACGACGGATTAGGTCGTCAATGCACTATAGACATCAAACAGGGACGTTGAGTACAAATGATTACAATAAGATTGAAAATTAAACTAATCGTGAGATTGTTTCGTGCATGGTGAGTTTGGTTGAAGTGGCGTAAGTTTCTTCAAGAGAGTATAAAGTTTTTTGCTTTTATGCGATTTTGTGCCCTAGTATCAGCTTGATGTGTCCAAATGAGCTCTTGATTCTTGTTTATATAGCCTTAATCGTCATAAATGAGCCTTAATGTCGGTAACAATCCATGCCTTTAATACCTTGATGATTGTCTTCAGTTATAGCCATTGGACCACAAATGGCTTGAGACATGCATTCAATAGACAAAGAGAAACGTTCGTTGTACATTAATAAGTTGGTGTCATAAGGAAACTTACGACGGCCGATAGTCATTACTGAAGGAAGGTCTAAGCCTAATTGGTCGCTAGTTATGAGTCGTGGGTAATCTTGCGACTGATATTAAAAGTAGCGATTGTATGTCTTACAGTCTTTGGTCGTGAGGATCTAGTCTAAGGATAAGTTTGGTCGTGTGAATCTTACGTCGATTGAGGCTTTGGAAATTGTAACACCCTCAAATTAGGAAAGAACAACTAATTAAAAATTTCAATATTACATCAAGTAAAAGATAATCTTCTTCCTATAAATCAAAACCCAATATACCTTAAAATTTAAAATTCCATAATTAACCTCAACAATTAAAAACTCAGTCTTATACAAGAAATCGGGTGTTACTTAATCCCAAATACAAGTTGTTCTTCCCAAAACAAATGCAGAAGACTTCACTAAGATATCCGCTTCTCGAGCACACAACTAGCACTCCTCTCTTCACATTGTCACTATGACTATTCCCAATCGGAGCATGTTGCACATGCCGACAAATAAAAAGGTTAGGCTAACGCCTAGTGAGTTCAAGAGTTTTCAACATGAATAAATATGTCGCAAAAGGAAGAATGTAACTTAAATCATAATCTTTCGAGACGTTTTACTTTAAATATGAAAACGACTCATTTCTAACAATATGCATGATTTAAAGATGGACGCCCAATATAAAACATACTTTGATGGAGTGATGCAACCTAAAACTCACTCAAAACGTGAATAGAAATCAAACTCCCAATTTATGAAAACACTGATAAAACCTTATATCCCAAAACACCCACAACACGGGTGGGGCATAATACTCAACCCATAACTCATGGATAATGATCCATACATACAAAACGTCACCGAAAATATGGATACTAAAACTCAATACCCAAAACAACACCTTTCGGTGACAGGGAGACCCGAATTCCATCTAATGTGGTGGGCACATAAAGTTAAGCCACCTATCAATGTTCCCGAGCTTCACATAGAGTCATGGATCCCCGTATACAACTCCCTACCGAGCTACCACCATAAGATGCCCAAATGACCCAAGTGTCTACTCGACCTCTAGATGAGTGTCACCACAAAAGCCACAAGTCCCCGTATCTGGATCACCATGGGCACCACCGCAAGAATTAGCTCCGTATACGGCTCTGCAGAGCACCACCGCAAGCTTACAAAAAAAACATGACTTGGGGACCACTCACTAGACTTCAAACGTGGACACTAAAATTCCATGATGAATAACTAGACTGGATTACACGGCCATCGAGTTCAACCACCCACGATCTATACCTCAAGCCCTTCGCTAACCATAAATATTTCCAGTCCCAAATAGGGATAAAGTTCCCAATTAAACCAATCGACTGACTCATATGCCTATGGATCCAATGCATTACAGTCTAAAACGTTACATGAGTCCAACGAATGAACTAACGCATTCACAACATGTAACTCTCAAATAAGATGCAACTAAGTACACCACACGTCAAAGGCTCCTTATCGAGCTACTAAAACTAAATAAATATTCCAAAGACTCATCTGAGTATAAATCAAGCCCCAAAAGGCATAATAAACGTTGGCTAAAATACGTGAGCCAATATGGTTACATAAACCAAATTACATCTTTTCCCAAAATCTTTGTCTCTCAAATCACAATTAGCTTCGACCCAAAACCAAAAAGATTTACAATTTCTAAAATGTTCACAAGGTTGGGAATGACCAAAGTCAAGTGACTCACATGTTCGTATTTTCAAAACGTCCCATTACATAAACGATGCATAAATCCGACAAACACTAAAAGTGCATTTTGACCAAATATCCATTTATGCAATAAATCCTCAAAACACTTTCATTTATGACTTGTTTATCAAAATGCCCAAAAATCCCAAATGTAGGTGTTTTACAAAGTTTATAAAGCTAAACACTTCAAATAATCAAAACTTCCTAAATAACTCAACAGTTGATAATTTCATGTAAAACACATAAATACTTTAAAATTGACATTTTGGCATGTACAACGTTTTCACAAATCAACTTGAACTCATCTTGATAGATTTAGGAAAAATCAAGATTTTACCCCAACTTGAGCTTCCTTGAAGAAACTTGAATCCACAAGAAAATCCTTCCAAAAGCTAGATCCACATGTTTCCAAACATGAATAATCATTTTCAATCATATAGAATCATCCCCCAAACATTTTACATGAATATCTCATCTAATCCTAAAACCCTAATTTCCATAGTTGAAGAGAAGAGAAGATTACCTTTGCCATAGTTTGATATAACACCCGGTATTTTTGCAAAGTAAGTTTCCGTCCCTCGTTGGTCATTTCTATGTCTTCCATTTATCTTTTTGGGTGAAGTTTGTGGTACTTTCGAACCTTAACTCGACCCATGCAAGAATCTCAAGTTTTGAACCCTTTTTGGCGCTCGGCATAGTCCACGCGAGAGTGACTCGCAATAGTGACAAGTGCCACTATCGCTTGACACAATCGCCGAGGAGGTACCAATCGCGGTACAATCCACGCGAGAGTGCCTCGCGATAGTGACACTGTCACTATCGCATGGCAAGGTCGCGATCGGGTTGCAGTGAGTTAAATGACCCCTTTTTCCTTATTCATTTCTCATAACTCTTTTCACCAACCTCATCTATCTCATTTTGGGCGATTTTAGGGCATTTATTTCTACTTCAAGAATCTTCAAGTCAATCAATCTTGATTTCCATGTGTTCCTTCATTATTCATCTAAGGGTTCAAGTAGAGAGCTTCAAATCATTTCCTCCATCTTCATCTTCTCCAAAGGGTCAAAATCTAGGGTTTTGGGTTTTCTTCAAAAACCCACTTGGTGAGTTCCTACTATCATTTTCTAAACCTTATACATATCAAAACTTACATTTTAAACTACTATACATCTCCTTGGGTTTTGGATTTAAGAGTCTTACATTTTGACCTAACATGAGTATTTGGAGAATTTAGGGTTTTTACTACTTTTGCTAAAAGAAAAGGTTCCATTTTATATATAGTAAATTATTGTACTACTTGCACACTTCGGTGAAATACTTGAAGGAATTCATATAATCTCATTTTTTATGATTTCATTCTTATCAGCAGTTAAACTTGAAAATGATTATTTGGAAATAAATGATATTGGAAGCTATATGTTTAGCTTTCGTTAGTCACAAATGAAATTGTGACAAGTCTAGACTATTACTAGTGGATCCCTAGGTATTGAGTCGTATTATATATTTTGGGATGTTTTTCCCCATTATAGCTATGGATGCATTTGATACTCGGAGGCCCTTTGGTACGGTTATGTGGGACCGGTTACTAGCCATGGATTATAATGTAGTCCTAGTGAACGAGTATGACTTGGTTTACTCGGGTGCCCTCCCCCACATTTTAGTATGGACCGACATTGTTCGTGGCCATGGATTCCAAGTATTTAGCTCATAACTCGGATTGTGGTTTACTCGGTGTTCTGCCACAATCCTTGGTAAAACGGGTATCCCCTGTCATCGCAAGATGAATTTTGGACCGAACAGTCCTTATGCGACAAAGATTTCAATTATAAATTCAACTCTCTTGCAAATATTTACTTTTATTTTAATTATCTATATTTCTTCGTATTATAAACTATATGTTCTCACTAGGTTTTAAGCCTAACACTTTTTCTCAAATGATGTGTATAACAGGTTCCCCTAGCGGTGGGTTGCCAAGGGTTTGAGTGACGAGCATGGACTCAAGGAATTTTTGAGATGATTAGTTTATGGCGTTGGGCATTTGATTAAGTCCCTTCTTTTGGTGATTTTGGGTTGACAACCAATGTAATCTAGATAGTATATGTTTAGATTAGTTTGTTATCGATTTATATATCAGTTCACAGGTTTTTGTAAATGCCTTATAACAATTGACCTTTTTGGGTGGTTTCTGCCAAATACAAACGTCATATTGCCAAATTTTCGAATTTTAATTTACTCTAATTTTTAGGGTGTTACAAGTTGGTATCAGAGCTGTAGTTTAAGTGAACTAGGCATGAATGTAAGATGTCTAGACTTAGACTGAGTATGTTAAGTATTGATTGTGAGTTTGGATAGAACTTCTAAGATTGGTTAGTCTTAGAGTCGACGGAAATTATGGTTATCAAGTGTTGTGGCAATGGTAACAAGAACCTTTATGTATTATATGTTCATAATCTCACTTAGCTAATGTTATTATGAGGATGTTTTACGTGAATGTGCTTGAAATGTCGTTACTATGACAATTGGTGATATGGTAGTATGTTTTCCTTCGTGTTTTATTCTACCTCTCTCTTACTCTTTCTCGTGCTTGTGTTGCAGCCATTATTCCTTATGGTGAACACTCGTAGTCGTTGGTTAGGCGACGGAGACCTTCGCGATGTTAGTTCGCCCGATCGAAACCCGGTGGTAAGGGCGCCAGCTGTCGTTCCTCCTGATATGCCACCGATATTCACTGGGAAGTGAAACAGGTGCCTAGAGTGGAATTGGCATCCACGAACCCGGTTATTCAAGAGGCAAACCCTTAAGCTGACATGATAGCCAACATCATGCAGATGGTGACGTCGGCTATGGAGACGCAGCAAGAGGCGTTTCTGAATATGATGGAGGACCGGGATGCAAGCCTCAGAAGGCATGAGGCAGTGGAAGAGAATATGTTAGTTGGTTCTGGAGGCACCGGGAACAGAATCAGAACTGAAGAGCACATGGTTGTTGGTGCTCAGAGAAGTGGGAAGAGTTGCTCCTACAAATCTTTTCTCGGTTGTGGACCACCAGAGTTCTCGGGTTCTGAAGACCCGATTGCGTGTGTTAAATAGATCCAAGCGGTCGAATAGGCTTTTGGCTCCTCCGAGTGTGGAGACGATCAGAAAGTGAGATTCGGTTCTCAATCACTCAGAGATACGACACTCTCATGGTGGACTGTCATTCAGGCCACCCTCTCTTCTACTGTGTTAGCTCAACTATCTTCGACTGAGTTCAAGAATAAGCTTTTGGAGGAGTATTGAAGTGAGAGGGACATGGATCGAATCGAAACGGAGTTTCGGTCGCTTGAGAAAGGAAACTTAACGGTGAGGGAGTACAGCCGTCAATTTATGTAGAAGCTGGGGCTAGTGGGGCATGTGGCCCCAACTGAAAAAGAGAAGATAAAGGCCTATCTGAAGGGTCTGCCGGCAGATATGATGTCTATGGTCCGAAACTCGAAGGCTTCTAACCTTCGTAAGATGATCGAAGAGGCACAATTCATGGAAGAGGTTTACGCGAAAGGTAAACTGGAGAAGGTTGTGGTGGTTGTTGACAAGAGAAAGTGGGAGAGCAATTCTGTACCTCCCAAGAGAACCCGACCTTTTGTCGGAAACCGAAACTTCGGTGGTCATAAAGAAGCTAGATGGTACCGCAGGTGTTATAGTAAGCACTTTGGCAACTGTAACCCCACTCCTCAACCTTGCAGCAAGTGTGGCAAGTCTGACCACACCACCAAAGATTTCCCGATCAGAGGGATTATCTGCTTCGAGTGCAAGGCACCGGGGCATATGAAAAGAGATTGCCTGAAGCTCAAGTCGGGTAGTGCGCCGGAGAAAAGAGAGAACCCACCTAGGGTTTTGGGTCGAGATTTTCAGATGACGGCCGATGAGGCTAAGGCATCCGCCAATATGGTATCGGGTACGTTTCTTCTAAACTTCGTACCTGCTCGTGTACTGTTTGATTCGGGTGCCAGTTTCTCTTTTATATCTGAGTTGTTTCATCAAAAGCTTGCTATGCCCGCTAATAGTATAGAGAAGGCATTAGTGGTAGAGATAGCGAATGGTAGTCAAGTTCTAATCCGCGATGTTCTGAAGAAGTGTACTCTTGGAATCGAAGGGAAAGATTTCCCGATAGATTTGATGCCGATGATTATTGGAGGTTTTGATGTGGTGGTCGGTATGGATTGGTTGGCGGACAATCATGCCGAGATAGTATGCTCCAAGAAAATAATCCGACTACCCAATCCTTGTGGTGATGTTGTGATCTATGGCGAGAAGAGGAAAGGCGATGTAGCAATCATCACCATGGCTAAGGCGCGCAAATGCTTGGTGAAAGGATGCTCGTCCTTCCTGGCCTACGTAATCGACGCCAAGTTAGAAAAGTTAAAGCTTGAAGATGTGAAGATAGTGTGGGAGTTTCCCGATGTCTTTCCGGACGACTTGACCGGGTTACCACCCGATCGTCAAGTGGAGTTTCGGATTGATCTCGTGCCGGGAGCGACTCCTATTGCTAGAGCTCCATACCAGTTAGCGCCATCGGAGATGCAAGAGATGATGGATCAACTCCAAGAACTTTTGGAGAAGGGTTTCATAAGACCGATCTCGTCACCTTGGGGAGCTCCGGTCTTGTTTGTCAAGAAGAAGGATGGTACAATGAGGATGTGCATCGATTACCGTGAGTTGAACAAGGCAACGGTGAAGAACAAGTACCCGCTTCCGAGAATAAACGACATATTCGATCAACTTCAAGGAGCGAGGTGTTTCTCCAAGATCGACCTACGATCGGGGTATCACCAAGTGAAGGTGAGGGGTGAACACGTTTCGAAGACGGCCTTTAGAACGCGTTATGGCCATTACGAATTCCTTGTAATGTCGTTTGGCCTAACGAACGCATCGGCGGTGTTTATGGATTTAACGAATAGTGTGTGCCGACCATTCCTTGACAAGTCGGTCATCGTATTCATTAATGACATACTCGTATACTTCAAGAGCGAGTTAGAACACGAGAAACATCTTCGTGAAGTTCTAGAAGTATTGAGAAAGGAGAGATTGTATGCCAAATTCTCCAAGTGCAACTTCTGGCTAGAAGAGGTTCAATTTTTGGGTCACGTTGTCACCCGAGACGGGGTGAAAGTGGACCCCTCAAGAGTCCGTCCGAAATCTGAAGTTTCTTGGGTTTGGCAGGATATTACCGGAGATTTATTCAAGACTTTTCGAAAATCGCTTCTTCCTTGACAACGTTGACTCGGAAGAATGTGAAGTTAGTTCATTTGGACCGAAGCGCAAGCGAAGGCGTTCCGGACTTTACAAAAGAAGTTGTGCGAAGCTCCAATCTTGTCGCTACCCAAAGGGTCGGAAGACTTCGTGGTCTATAGCGATGCTTCGAAAATGGGATTAGGATGTGTGTTGATGCAAGAGGCAAGGTGATCGCGTACGCCTCGAGGCAACTCAAAATCCATGAAAAGAATTATCCTACCCATGATTTGGAGTTAGCGGCGGTGGTGTTCGCCTTAAAGCTTTGGCGGCATTACCTCTATGGCACGAAATGTACACTCTACACGGATCATAAGAGCCTGAAGTATGTCTTTGATCAAAAAGAGCTAAACATGAGGCAAAGGCGGTGGCTCAAATTGCTCAAGGATTACGATTGTGAGTTTCTTTACCATCCCGGTAAGGCTAACGTAGTAGCCGATGCGTTAAGTCGGAAGGACTATAGCGAAAGTATTCGGGCTACCTTTCGAGAATCGAGTTAGTGTCAAGTCTTGTTGAGAAGATCAAGGCATCTCAAGTAGAAGCTTTGTTGGAAGAAAATCTTAAGGATGAAATGATGACCAAACAACAGTTCTCTTAACTGAAGATAGTCGTGGGGTGAAACTGTTCAACGGTCGTGTGTGGGTGCCCAAAATTAGGGGTAATCGGGAACTACTTCTTGAAGATGCCCACAAGTCCAAGTATTCCATTCATCCGGGGAGTACAAAGATGTACCGGGACTTGAAGTTACATTATTGGTGGTCGGTAATGAAACTTGATGTGGCGCGTTACGGTGCGCGTTGTGTGACGTGCTTGCAAGTGAAGGCCGAACATCAACGGACGTATGGGAGTCTCCAGTCCTTAAAGATCCCTGAGTGGAAGTGGGAGCATATTACCATGGACTTCGTGACGAAGTTTCCTAAAACTCTTCGAGGTCACGATACCATTTGGGTAATAGTTGATCGATTGACTAAGAGCGCTCACTTTTTGGCTATGCGCGAGACCTTGCCGATGGAAAAGTTAGCTAAACTCTATATTGATGAAGTGGTCTCTAGGCATGGGGTACCCTTGTCGATCGTGTCGGATCATGATAGTCGGTTTACTTCGAACTTTTGGGATGGTTTTCAGAAGGAGCTTGGTACGCGAGTAAAGTTGAGTATGACTTACCATCCACAAACCGACGGTCAAAGCGAGAGAATGATCCAAACGCTTGAAGACATGTTGAGGTCTTGTGTCATCGATTTTGGGGGTAGTTGGGAATCTCACCTACCTTTAGTGGAGTTTTCTTACAACAATAGCTACCATTCGAGTATCGGAATGGCACAATTTGAAGAGTTGTACGGCCGGAAGTGCCGAACTCCCGTGTGTTGGCTAGAAGCGGAAGAAAAGCAATTCTCTGGACCCGAAATTGTGCAAGAGACGACGGATAAAGGTAAGGGCATTCGGGAACGGTTGAAAGCGACTCAAGATCGGCAGAAGAGCTATGCTGATAAGAAGAGGCGGTCGATGGAATTTCAAGTGGGCGAACGCATGATTCTTAAAGTGTCACCATGGAAGGGCATCATTCGGTTTGGAAAACGGGGGAAGTTGAGTCCTCGTTTCCTCGGACCATTCAAGGTGCTCAAGCGTGTGGGCTTGCAGGCCTATCAATTGGAACTGTCTCCAGAGATGAGCGGAATTCACAACACGTTCCATGTATGTTACCTCCGGAAGTGCTTGGCGGAAGATGAAAGCGTCATTCCTCTCTCCGAGATAAGAGTGGACGAAGGTAACCGATGTGTATAAGAAGCCGACGCTATCTTAGAAAGGAAGTCTAAGAAATTGCGTCACAAGGAGGTCAATATGGTCAAGGTGCAGTGGAGGCATCATCGTGGGGCCAATGTGACATGGGAATCCGAGGAGGACATGAAGCGAAGATACCCTCACTTGTTCGTGTGATCAAGATTTCGAGGACGGAATTATCTCCAAGTTAGGGAGTATTGTAACACCCGGTATTTTCGTAAAGTAAGTTTCCGTCCCTCGTTGGTCATTTCTCCATCTTCCGTTTATCTTTTTGGGTGAAGTTTGTGGTACTTTCAAACCTTAAGTCGACCCATGCGAGAATCTCAAGTTTTGAACCCTTTTTGGGGCTCGGTACAGTCCACGCGAAAGTGACTCGCGATAGTAACAAGTGTCACTATCGCTTGGCTCAATCGCCGAGGAGGTACCAACTCACGGTACAATCCACGTGAGAGTGCCTCGCGATAGTGACACTGTCACTATCGCATGGCAAGGTTGCGATCGGGCTGCAGTGAGTTAAATGACCCCTTTTTCCTCATTCATTTCTCATAACTCTTTTCACCAACCTCATCTCTCTCATTTTGGGCGATTTAGGGCATTTATTTCTACTTCAAGAATCTTCAAGTCAATCAATCTTTATTTCCATGTGTTCTTTCATTATTCATCTAAGGGTTCAAGTAGAGAGCTTCAAATCATTTCCTCCATCTTCATCTTCTCCAAAGGGTCAAAATCTAGGGTTTTGGGTTTTCTTCAAAAACCAACTTGGTGAGTTCCTACTATCATTTTCTAAACCTTATACATATCAAAACTTACATTTTAAACTACTATATATCTCTTTGGGTTTTGGATTTAAGAGTATTACATCTTAACCTAACTTGAGTTTTGGGAGAATTTAGGGTTTTTACTACTTTTGCTAAAAGCAAAGGTCCCATTTTATATGTAGTAAATTATTGTACTACTTGCACACTTCGGTGAAATACTTGAAGGAATGCATATAATCTCATTTTATATGATTTCATTCTTAGCAGTAGTTAAACATGGAAATGCTTATTTGGAAATAAATGATATTGGAAGCTATATGTTTAGCTTTGGTTAGTCACAAATAAAATTGTGACAAGTCTAGACTATTACTAGTGGATCCCTAGGTATTGAGTCGGATTATATATTTTGGGATGTTTTTCCCCATTGTAGCTATGGATGCATTTGATCCTCGGAGGCCCTTTGGTACGGTTATGTGGGACCGGTTACTAGCCATGGATCATAATGTAGTCCTAGTGAACGAGTATGACTTGGTTTACTCCGGTGCCCTCCCCCACATCTTAGTACGGACCAATGTTGTTCATGGCCATGGATTCCAAGTATTTAGCTCATAACTCGGATTGTGGCTTACTCGATGTTCCGCCACAATCCTTGGTAAAACGGGTATCCCCTGTCATCGCAAGATGAATTTTGGACCGAACAGTACTTATGGGACAAAGATTTCAATTATAAATTCAATTCTCTTCCAAATATTTCCTTTTATTTTAATTGTCTATATTTCTTCTTATTATAAACTGTATGTTCTCACTAGGTTTTAAGCCTAACACTTTTTCTCAAATGATGTGTATAACAGGTTCCCCTAGCAGTGGGTTGCCAAGGGTTTGATTGACGAGCATGGACTCGAGGCATTTTTGATATGATTAGTTTATGGCGTTGGGCATTTGATTAAGTCCCTTCTTTTGGAGATTTTGGGTTGACAACCAATGTAATCTAGATAGTATATGTTTAGATTAGTTTGTTGTCGGTTTATATATCAGTTCACAGGTTTTTGTAAATGCCTTATAACATTTGCCCTTCTTGGGTGGTTTATGCCAAATACAAACGTCATATTGCCAAATTTTCGAATTTTAAATTACTCTAATTTTTAGGGTGTTACATTTGAATCCATCAATAAAACTCTTCTAAGTCCCCAAAATGAGCCACAAACTCCCAATATTCAAAATGATGAAAATGGTTGAATGAAACCCTAAGAAATTTGGTGGAGAAGATGAAGTTGAAAGGATTATGGTTCTAGCTTCCAAAATTAGATGATGAAGAATCATTTGATTTTAGGAGGAAAAACCCCCAAAAATGAGCTTGGGTTCATATGAGAGGGTGGAGGTCGGTTTGGGAAAGAATATGGGAAGAGTTTTGAGGTTTTAGTGAGAAATGGGGTGGGAGGCCGATTTATTTCTTTTATAAACACCTAGTGATCGCGCGTGAGCCTTAGAGCATATTGACCCGGCGGAGAGGCGAGATCTCTGAAGTCGCGAAGGAACATAACCTCGCGTGGATTATGGCGCGACTCGGTTCGCGCGGACAGGCGCGCAAAACACTACCGACAATTTTTCATCTTCTTTCCGGCCAAAGATTTCGGGGTGTTACAGAAATATTACCCAAAAAGTCCCCCCCCCCCCCCCAAATTTGAAATTAGGCAACAAATCTGAATTTTAAATTTTATCACAAATGATTCGACACGTGTCGACCAAAGAAATTGAATCAATTTCTTGGAAACCGAATCGGTTTCATGGGGAACCGAAAAGTTGATATGACCGTGACGTCATGGCGATATGGGGCACGTGCATGTCAGTCGTTTAGACACTTGTCGTCCATCCGACGGAGTAGGTGAAAAGATGATGGACAGGTGTCGATCATCAATTGACTCGACCTGACACCGTTGATTGTATAGATAGTGATCGTCGAGTGCTTTTGAACTTCTTAGAGATAGAGATATCTTCCAAAATCTTTTCCCAAAACTTGCAACACCAAGATCCTTACTAAAAACCGATCGAGGTTAGAGCCCTATATAAGGTACGATCTCTACCCTATATGCACCGTAAGTCAATAACACAAAAACCTAAGAAGAATTAGGATTTGTTAGGGTTTTATAGTGCGACAGTTTATCTCCCTCATTTTGCAATGACAATGGACCCCGTAAGTACAATAGACGAGGAGGAAGAGATTGAGCTCTTCAGGGCATTGGTCGGAATCCCGACCGACGTGAGGCTAAACGTTCCCGACCAACTGAGACCAAAAAAATGCCTGAAGGGATACTTAGTTTTATACTAATATCCTTTCAAAATATGTGGCCCTATTCTCCTTTATCGATGTTGTTCCTGTCAACCTTCGATCTTTCTCCGGGGCAGATAATGCCCCATATAACACCTATATTTTCGCCTGAAAAATGTAATGTAATCTGAAACAATTCCTCGAAAGATACTCCAAAATTACGGCTGAATTGAAACCGCTTACACTATTTACAGCAGAAGACTTTAAAAAAATAAATATGTAACTTAATGATAACCCGTCTGATACCAGGTTGCGTAATAAATTTATCCATTAAATATGTCTGCACGTAAATACCGAACTTAAATAGATATGGCAAGTCTCTATGTGTGCCAATTTCCTTGTCCAACCTTAAACCTTCTGTCCCTGAGATGCATATTGTAGTCAGCTTATAAAGCTCAGTGAGTTCATGGTTTGCGTGAAACAAATCATTTCACATAATACATATCAACTTGTAAACTCTGTAACAAATAGTATGCATTTTCTGAAAACATGCAACATTGAAAGAAAAGAGATCTCATAAATTGTCTCGTTAGGTATGAGTCATTTTATCACTGGCATTCCCTGGGTTGTCCAACCTGCACCTTTCTGGACACCCATTACGGGGTCGTGCCACTTGTTGTGTGACTTACTAGTCAAATGTCGACCCGTTAAAACTGATCATAAAACATTCATATGAAATAACATGCTAGAGTTATTTGAAAACAAAATAAACACATAGCATGCAACTGATCATAAATAACATACATGTAACATATATCGTATCATGTATGTAAACTGAAATATCATGCATACGTATACATCACCATAGAAATCATATAATGCTGAAAATAAATTTGTACGTAGGTATGCATCTCATTGTAAGTCTCATGAAGACTCACCTTATTGTGTGTAGATCGGCTACTGATAGCTCTTGACTGAAACTTACACATTTCATACCACCATATCCAATTTATGGCTTAATTTCTTTAAAAGTCAACAAAAGTCAATTGTGGTTAACCCGACTCGACCTAAAGTCAAACTCCAAAATCAGGTCTCTTAATGACTCAAATATCTCCACTTGATCTCATCGTTAAAGTATTTGTGGGTCAAATTAGGTAAAAGTCAACTCTTGGTCAATTCGGTCAACCTCGACCAACTTTAGCCAAACCCCCAAGTCTAAAACTCGACGACGCCTTAAAACGTCAAATTAATACTTTCATGAACTCATAAATCCATCTCTCTAAATTATTGCGTCTAAATAAATATTTAACTCAAATTACGACGCTTTAATCTCTTTATTAAATTATTAAAATAATTTAATAAACCTATAAGGACCATGCTTAATAACAATTCTTAACATCAATTGATTCTTTTAATAATTAACATAATCATACATTCCAACTTAAAGTGTCTGGATAATCAATAACTCAAATTACGATGTTTTAATCCCATTATAAATCAATAAGATAATTTAATCAAAGTCTTTAAGCGTTACGCTTGATAATGACCATTAACATTAATTTATCATTTTAATAACTAAAGGAATCATATGATTCATATTAAAACGTCGCGATAATATTTTACCAAATATTGACGCTTCACATCCGTCACTTATAATTTTAATAAAATAATTTCATAGACATCTCCTTAGAAAAATAAATAATTAATTAATATTAATATTCTAAAATAAATTAATATATTTATTAAATAAAGAATTTAATTTAATATATTAATTAAATTAGAAATAAAATAATTAATTAATAACCATAAGCAATAATCTCCTTTAAATTCAAAAGTCCAAAATAATATTGGATTAGCCTTTAGTCCATAATTGTCTAACACCATTCGGCCCAACGGACTCCAACAACCCAATGTTTTGAGTTAGGACTCTTAGAAATAGCCCACCACATCGATCAGCACCGACGACTAGCTCGACAGCGCCAGTGGCCGGAAAAATGTAAAGTTAGTTGTAATGTCTTTTATGTCATTTTGGGCTTTGGGAGATTAATGGTCTTGGAAACATTCTCTTGTAATTGGACACTATAAATAGGTGTATTGGGCTTCATTTGTCATTTGAGATTTTGAGAATTTAGAGAGAATGTTGTAAAACAGTGAGTTTGAGAGAGAGGTATGTCCGATTTCTCCCTCTATTGTAATTCATTTATATGAATAGAGATCTTCAATAAAATTGATCTTCATGTCTATCTCTATTCTAATTACTATGGAGTAATCTTTATTGTTGTTGAATACGGGACTCATAGAAGGAATCTAGTATATTCATAGAGATGTAGGGTCCAGAAAGGTAGGATATGAATGGACATTTCTTCTACCCATGGGCGGACCTATGAGGGTCTGAGTGGGGTCCCTTGCACCCGCTAAACCGATTTTCGCAAGTAAAATTTTTTTGGGTATGAAAGGTGCACCTGCTAAATTTTGAGGGATGCTCCGGGATACTAGAAAATACAGACATCGACCAAAAACAAAAAAAAAAAACTCTCTCGAAATCAACCAAAAAACAGAAAAAGCTCCCAAAATCAACCACTGAGGATTATACTGGTAAAACTACTGAGGATATTTAGTCTTTATCTATTCGCTGGCTACCATGTCAATTTGAACCTTAGAAGTTTTAATCTTTTTGTTTTCCTGACTAACACTTCGACAATCTCCTCTACATAAGTGAGTTTGTCTTTAATCTCGACACCTTCTAAAACTTATGACACCTGACTTATCAGCTAAAAATTTCCTCGAGTTTGGTATGTGTAAATTGTCGACAATTTACATTACAACTATGTTGGTCAATCTCTATCAACTCTTGCAACTAACTCTTTGGTCCAACGTACTTTGGACTTTGTTTACTTTACTTGCCATATATGAATATACCCTTTTCAAAATGATGTCTTTAATATCCTTCGGTCCCCAACCTAAACTCTAGTGGTCTATGTTGCTCATTAGCATAATTTTCCATGAACTATGCATTTCTACTATACTCATATCATTACTTAACTCATACTGGTAACATATCTGATTACCTCACTTTTATGCATATGCTCTACAACTTCTTGTACATAATGTAATACTAGAAATGCTATGCAACACATCTTTCATGCCTGAAAAAAAGAATTGACTAAGCATATCGTGCCATAACTGAACATTGTTGGAAATATTCATCAAACATGATACACAATAGATGAGCACTACTAGGAGTACTTTATCAAATGTGATGTGCAATGGTAATGGTAATGTTCTTGCTGATACTCCGATGCGTATTCAGTGCATAAATTGATAAATGATGAAGACATTTATGCTTACTTAACAATCATACTTAAAACTGCTGAGGTATTGTGACATAACTTATAATAAATACCCTACCCCCGCTTTACCATCTCTTTATGTGGTAGGGAACACATGTTGTATCACTTACTTACCTTAGCGTGAAGGCTATCAGATCAATGTTTACCTTACTAATTTGACTTTGTACATAGGCCTCAGGCATATACTAGTCCTCACTGAAACTTGGAGTTTTCCCCGACTTACTATCTCTGATTTGACGTATTTGTCCGTGAATATAGTTTCTAAAATGCAATTAATCAAACAAACAAGATTTATCAATCAATTACCTGTTTGATTTCTCTTTCAAATTCCACAATTACAACTTTCTCTCTCTAGAACTCTCTCTCTCTCTACAGATCTCTCTCTAACGAATTCTCTCTCTCTCAGATTCTTAATCAGACAACTTACAACTAAAAACAGAAATACAAGGTATTTATACCTACATCTAAAATACAAAGAAACAAAACTAATACAAATGTTGACTTTGACTTTTATTACAAAGACTTTGACTTTGATGAGTGTTGACTTTCTCAGCTTTGACTTCTTACACTTTGACCTTCAGTCTTCTTGATCTTGTATCCAACATATCTATGCTCTAACAATCTCCCTCTTTGGATTCAAGATCATTGTTTAAAGATCTAGCAATTCAGTCTTCACTTTAAGTTCTGTCAGTACAATCTCCCCTTTTTCATTAATGGTATTCTTTCCAAAACTGTCTTCAAATGATTAACAATCTCCCCAAAACTTTCACAATAATACTTTCAGACTTTGGAAAGAAATTATCTTCAGAATCAGCTCGAATTGCTTTAGCAAATAATCTTCAAAGAAAATTTTCTCAAATCTTCTAAAATTCTTTGATCTTCTTCAAATCTTGATACCATCTCTGAAAATCATCTCTCAAAACTTTATTATTTCTTGATACCATCTCCCCCTTTTTGATGATTTGAGCATCTATACCATCAAAACTTTTCTCCAAGAAATATCTTTGACCATTCTGATCTGTCAAACTGAGCCACTGATTTTGTGATCCATAACCAAGTATTCATCTAGATCTTTGCAAATCCAGATAAAATAAGAACATGTAACCCCTGAATCAACAATTGAATCAGTTAAAATGTCTGTTAGTAACACGAAGTCACTGTGTGTAACAGATACACAATATAAAGGAGCTTTTGTGATGTTCACTCCCCCAGGGCTTCCATCCAATCATCGAAACACCACAAAGGCAATTTATATGAATGTTATGACAAAGAAACAAATTCTTTGTGTGTTCGTGCAAGTGTAGAAAGAATTAAGCACGAAAGATTGCTTTTTAAGACTCAACATAGTGTAAACCATTGAGACAACAGTAGATAAACACTGACTCAATGTGCATGATTGAAGTGCGAAGGTGGGGCAGACTTCCTTCTTTTTCAATATCCAGATTTTCCAAATGAAAACCAGATAGATTATATGCTGCGTCCCCTTGAAAATGTGAAACATTTTCTTTTTGAGAAGAAAATGAGTAGCTGGTGGGGTTTTATCAAGAGTTGGCATGGGCTAGTTGCCTGTTTCAATAACGTTCACCAAAGAATTGTGAAACGCTAGTAATGTGGCTGCCCGACTCAGAAAGTAGTTGGTGCAGAGTTTGATATTCTTTTACTCTGTTCTCACACCCTCTTTCTTTTGATCATTAAGCTCACTACTAACCAAACTCTCCTTTACATTTTACCTCATCACACCCACACTCATTTCTTTTAGACTCCTCACACTCAATCTCTCTAGATTAACTTCTTGGGTAGAAATCACTGGTTAACGTGATTCCATAGAAGTTTAGTTAATTCCTAGCACAAAGAACCCATATAATCCTAGAAAGCATAATGTTGCTCAAAATGATTTAACTTTATCAGTTAAAGCTCAAATACAAATGTCAGATGAATGTATGCTCAGAATATAATCATGAAGATATGAGCATTTTAAAACATTGAAGTATTTTCAAACAGGTATATTGAATGAATGAATATGAATGCAAAAGACTTGTTTGAAAATCTGACATTGTATGAAAATGATCAGAAATGAATGATATAACAATCAAAGCTTATGGTCAAGAATAATATATATTGTCTATACGAAACAAAATATAGACATTCTTGAAATTACGTTTAGAAATGAAATATCGCTCAAAATTCTTTAAAGTACAAGCGGAGTGTCTTACCATCGAAAAATTGTTTCAATTTAGAGACATGGTAAGAACAATTTGATCAAAAATTAAACCGATGTGTGTGAATACTTGAAAGTATGTAGAAAAGACAATACACAAGTATTTATCTTTGGAAACACACGGTTTGTTTATCAATTAAGCACAAAAATAAAATATAAACATTTAAAATCACACTTCCAAATTATAAAATCTGTTTAAGAATCGGGAAGTGGTTTGAACATTTCAGAACTTGTTTTCTATATCTGAAAGTTGTCCTTCTTTCAGATATATTTGAGATTAAGATAAGAAATTTACCTTTTCGCGCAATCTTAAATCTCATGAAGTCAAGTTGAAGTCATTAAGATATGATCATGTCAGCTTCTCTCATCCTGCAAAAATCTCAAAGTCTAGTCAAAGCCACTTTATTCACAAAATTTATTCAAATGTAAATGACATAAAGAAATAAAACGATTAAAGTACGAGTTCTGATCTTAAGTAATCAGAAATCATAATCTTACTCCTTTTGATATTATATGCTCCCCTTAAAATCATGCATTACAAAAATTTTGTCAGTGAAATAAAATGCAGAAATTAGATATGCTCCCCCTCAAAATAATGTCGATCATCTAAAATCTTCTCTTACTCCCCCTGAGATCATGAGCAAACAATTAAAGTGCAGATATCCTTTAAACATAATGATAAAGAAAATGATGAAAAATAACAATTCGTAACTATATTAGGTAACAACGGATTATGTTTTCAGATTTAACATGCCAAGCTTAGAGATAAGAAAATTAAATCTCTTTTCATCTAATGGTTTGGTAAATAAATCTGCAAGTTCTGTTTTTACAAAATAAAGTTCAATTGTTCATTTTTCTACATTATCTTTTATAAAATGATACCTGACATCAATGTGTTTGGTTTTCGTATGCTGGACAGGATTACCAGATATCGCGATTGCACTCTTCGAGTCACAATATATTGGAATTTTATCAAACTTGAATCCATAGTCTCGTAGTTGTGTTCGCATCTACAGAACTTGAGAGCAGCAACTGGCAACAGCTACATACTCTACTTCAGCAGTCGATGTGGAAACGCATAATTGTTTCTTTGATGCCCAGCTAACGAGCTTGTCTCCAAGAAATTGAACGTGACCTGAAGTACTCTTTCTGTCCAACATGCAACCTGCATGATCTGCATCTGAATAGGCAGTCAGTTGAAAACCAGTATCCTTAGGATACCACAGACCAAGATCTGCAGTCCCCTTAAGATACCTAAAAATCCTTTAGGAGCAGCCTGATATCTAGAACATAAGCATGTTGAAAACATAATATCTGGTCTACTAGATGTAAGATACATTAACGATCCTATCATACCTCTATAAGTTCTAACATCAACACTTTTACCCGAAAGATCAGTGCTAATTTTAGTACCTGGTGCCATCGGGGTTCCAATTGGTTTACAATTTTCCATATTGAACTTCCGAAGAATATCCAAAATGTACTTAGATTGGTTAATGAAAATCCCCGTTGAAAACTGTTTAACTTGTAATCCGAGAAAGAAATTCATCTCTCCCATCATACTCATTTGAAAACGTGACACCATGAGGTTAGAAAAGTTTTTGCAATATTTAGGATTTGTAGAGCCAAATATTATGTCATCAACATATATTTGAATAAGGATTATATCGACTTTTTCCTTTTTGATGAACAAAGTGGTATCAACTTTACATTTGGAAAAACCGGACTTGACCAAGAATTTCGATAGAACATCATACCATGCTCGAGGGGCTTGTTTTAAGCCATACAGGGCTTTGTCCAAGATGTAGACATGATCTGGCTTATCTGGATTCACGAACCCTTCTGGTTGAGACACGTAGACTTCCTCCTTAAGAATGCCATTCAGAAAGATTGTTTTCACATCCATCTGATAGATTGTAAAATTCTTATGAGCTGCGTAGGCTAGAAACATGCAGATTGCCTCTATACGCGCTACTGGAGCATACGTCTCATCGTAGTCTATGCCTTCCTCTTGCCGGTAACCTTTGGCAACAAGTCTAGCTTTGTTCCTTATGACGATACCATCTTCATCCTTTTTATTCTTGAAAACCCATTTAGTGCCAATCACGGTTTTACCTTCTGGTTTTGGAACTAATCTCCAGACCTTCAGGGATTCAAACTGATTTAATTCTTCTTGCATAGCAGATACCCAATCCGAATCAGCTAAAGCCTCTGATACTCGCGTGGGCTCTATCTTGCTGAGGAATGAGTCATGCATACATTGATTAAGAGTCGCTGACCTAGTTTGTACAGGCTTGTTGAGATCTCCAATTACTTGATGTAATGGATGCTCTTTGGTCCAGCGATGCTCATGAGGGAGTGGAGTAGATGAAGATTGATCATGATCATCATCTTGAAAGCCACTATCAGGCTCTTCAATTTGAATAATAGGAGGAGGATTTGCATTTGAAATTTAAGGTGCAGAAGCATCAGTTGGAACAGCAGACTTTGGCTGTTGAGTAGACAATATATCACACCCAACTAAAACAGTTACTTCTGGCTCATCAGTTACTTGTGTATCTTCAACTGTAGGAATAGATGTTGGAATGTGAGTTTCTGACTGAACGGGGGATTCAAGTTCAGTTACAACTTCTGAAGTGACTGGATGATTGCAACTTGTGTCCTCAGACCTGTCAGTCACAACAGATTTAGATACATTAGATCATAGAAACTCATCATAAAAGAATTTAAATAACAAATCTAAATCAGATAAATGTGAAATAGATGTAGAAGCGTTATTTGAATTATTTGTTGTAGAAGCAGGTTCTGGACTAATCTGCCCAGAAGCTAATACTCCAGTGATAACGGGTTCTAAATTGAGTTGTTCAGAAGCCATTTCTTCATCGAATGTTACATTGACGCTCTCGACAACTGTCTTTGACTTCTTCAGATAAACATGATATGCTGTTGATGTTGAAGAATAACCAATAAAGATACCCTCGTCCGCCTTAGCACTGAATTTATTCAGACTCTCTCTGTTGTTAAACACAAAACATTTACACCTAAATATGTGAAAATACTTGATTGTTGGTGTTCTGTTGTTGATCAGCTCATATGAAGTCTTTTGAAAACGGCGGTGTATCATGGATCGATTTTGAGTATGACATGCAGTTGACACAACTTCTGCCCACAAGAATAGAGGTAGATCGGATTGGCTGAGCATAGTACTAGCGGCCTCGACTAGCGTCCGATTTCGCCGTTCGACTACTCCATTTTGTTCAGGCGTACGAGTAGCAGAGTACTGATGTGATATCCCGACCGATTCGAGATATTCTTCAACTATCTTGTTTTTGAACTCTGTGCCATTGTCCGTTCGAAGAAACTTGACGTGTCATTGCATTTTCACCTGGGTCGTCTTTAAGAAATTAATGAGAACTTCCGGTGTCTCATATTTTGATCGAAGAAATTTGACCCACGTGTATCTTGAGTAATCATCCACAATAACCAACACGTATTTCTTTCCACCCAAACTCTGAGTTCTCATTGGACCACACAAATCCATATGTAACAATTCTAACGGAGAACTAGTGCTTGGTTCAGGCTTTGGTATATGCGGAGCTCTCTTCATCTTACCCTTCTCACATGCAACACATAAGTGTTCTTTCTCATATCTCAGCTCAGGAAGTCCTTTTACCAACTTATCTTTGACCAACTTGTTGATATAACGAAAATTCAGATGTGATAGTCGTTGGTGCTAAAGCCAACTTTGTTGTATCAAAGCTTTTGACAATAAGCAAACATGACTGTCATTCTGTACCTTTGAAAGATTGATGGTATAGAGGTTTGTCTTTCGATTTCCGACTAAGAGTTCATTGCTGTCTTCCGTACGAACCGAACATCTCTTAGCTTTGAAGTTGACCTCTAACCCTTTATCACAGAATTGACCAATGCTAAACAAGTTGTGCCCTAAACCTTCGACATAACTCACCTTCTTAATCGTTATGTTGTCTTGAATGATGTCACCATATCCTAAGATTGGTGAAAGCTGATCGTTTCCAAATCTGACATTTCCACTGAATTTCTCTGTATAATTAGACAATAAAGCTTTTTGCCCAGTCATATGCTTGGAACATCCACTGTCCACATACCACATATGCCGGGTCTGAAAGAGAAATCAGGAAACAATAACTTTAGGTACCCATTTAAAAACGGGTCCTAACAGATTAGCACAAGATTTTGGTATCCACTTGAAAATGGACCCTCTGTTCTTTTGAAAACCTTTAAAAATATTTGTTCTTGAAGAATAAACATGATAAGATCCGAACCAATCAGAAGAATTATGAGAGTAAGCAAAATCATTTCTCTGATAATGATAAGATGTAGTAGAAATAGGAGATAATTGAATCAATTGCTTTATTAAATATCGCTTGTAAGAAGTTACAAGGTTTTGTTTATGTGAAGCAAGTTGATCAATTACATCATTATCACTACTAACTGATCTAGTACAAGAATTATTAGAAACTGATTCAGCTATCTCATCATCCTTTCTTTTTGGTCGCCATTCAGTTCGAGCTTTCGACCTTTTCTTGCTTATATCTGAAACAAAAGATTTAGATCTATTAGGAAAAGTAGATTTCTGAGACTGAGTTTTCTTTTGTGTACCAGTGTGTTTCTGTTTCTGTAATCGCCGTTTCTTATGTTTCTTACCTTGAGAATAATAATCAGCAGTTTCAGAAACCGATTCACCAACCTTAGTTGATGATTTAGCATTTTTAAGAACACTTGGTAACACCTTTTCATTTGTAAGACAAGTAGAATGATCACGAAGAGGAGCATTGAAGTCAAACATATCAATTTCTTCTATGCACCCATCATCAGAATTAAGAAAGTCATTTGCAGACTCAAATAAGTCATCAAAATTATCAGACGAAGTTTGATGTGCCTTAGAAACTTTAGAACACTTTGTAGATGTAGATTGAAAAACCGTGTTCTTTAAAACTGTAGAAAATACACTTTGTTAAATATCAACCAAAATTTTTTCATCAGATAAAACATTTTCAAGCTCAACTATTTTGCTTTCCAGAATGAGTGGAGGAACATAAACCTTTGCAACTGCAGGTTTTGCCTTCATCTCAGAAACAGAATAACTAGCAAAATAGTCATTTGAAAGAACTTTTGGTGTTTCTGCAAGATAACTATCATTTAACTTGGCATAGTTAAATGGTAGTTGCATTTTCTTTACATTCTTTCTATTTTCAGTTTCTTTGACCTCAACTTCTTCTGGTAATTTGGTAACAAATTTGGGTTTTAAATGAGTATGTTTACCAGCACAAGCAAGAAAATCAAAATTATAAAGTGCTGGTTGTTTTCTGATGGCTTTCTTAAGGTAATGAGGGTTTTCAAAACCAAGACCCCATTTTTCCTTAACATCAGCCTCTTCGTTAGGTGCATTAAGAAAAATAGTTTGATCTGTTTGTCCTCTTGCATAAAGTTTGGCTTCCAGACCATTTACCTTCTTATTCAAAAGCTTGTTCTCAACCTGCAATTTATGAACAGTTAGTGCAGATTCTCTTTTCTCAAACTCATACTTAGAAATTTTAACTTCAAAATCAGAAATCTTCTTTTCAAAACAATCTACTTGAAGTTTAGAATCAGAAGCAGACTTGCGTAAAGAATCAATCAGATCTTTGTTCCCAATAACCGACTTATTGAGTTCAAATATCTTTTTGTTTCTTTTAGCAACTCTTTCTTTTTCCTTTTTCAATTTATTTTGTAAGTCTTGAAGCTCAACCATCATAGCTTCCATTTTGGTAATGAAATCTTTTTGAGTTAAATTTAATACCTCATCAGCTGACTCGTCATCTGATTCATCATACTTGACCTCTTTTCCCATAAGACAGAGATAAGCAATTTCTTCCTTTTCTTCCTCTTCACCTTCTGAATGATCCAGCCAAAATTCGTACTCAGCCATTAAAGCTATGCCCGCTTCTTGCTGTTTGGCCAGTAGCAGTTTGTTCTGATAGTACTGAGAATTACGAACTTTTGGCTTTCTACAATATTTTGCAAAATGTCCAATCTTGCCACGGTTGTAGCATTTGACTGGACCACTTGCTGGCTTTTCGGCAACAGTGTAATCATTCACGAACTTCTTCCTTTCATCAGGTTTCTTCTCAACATATTTGTTTTCTTCATATCTCTTTCCTTCCACCCTCTCTCGGTGCTCATGATTCTTTGAACTTGATGAAGAATACCTTTGAGAATTTGATCCCGGCTTCTTGTAGAATTTCTTTTGAAAGGCACGGGTCAGTAACATCATGGCTTGTTTCAGACTTTCTCCATCATCACCATCTGATTCAGATTCTGACTCAGAACTCGTAAGCACTTTCTTCTTTTTCTTCTTCTCTGCCTTTTCTTTCTTTTCTTTCTTCTTCTCTCCAACAACCAAAGCAATTCGATCAGGAACCTTTTCAGCCTTCTTCTTTTCAGCTCTTTTCTCCTCAACCTCTTCTTCATTCTGTTGTATAGTCTCATAGACTTCATGAAGAGGTATGTCATTCAAGTCTTTCATTTGCTTCATCCTACGTGTATGTTTCTTCCATTCAGGTCGTAGGATACTCAGGACTTTGACATTGTTTTCCAGCTGCTTCTTTGTCACTTTGTTCTTCGTCAGTTCATTCAGAAGCAAAGTAAATCGTTCATAAGTATCTTCCAAACTCTCATTCTCTTTGGCTTTGAATTCCTCGTAGCTATTGATGCAGTTAGCCACTTTCATCTGATTCTCGACCTTGGATCCCATCATCATCTTTTGCAATTGATCCCACATCTTCTTAGCATCATACTTGTAGCTATCAATGTTGATGTAAATCTCATTAGGAATGCTTTGAAGTAGAAGAGATCTTGCTTGCTTGTCTGCTTTATATCGACTTTTCTGTTCTTCAGAGTACTGAGATAAATCCACTTTAACTTGTTTTGTCTTTTGTTCTCTTTCTTCATCACCATGTCCACTATCAGATGAATCATCATCGACAGGTACTTGAACTATGATTGGTGCCATAGGACCTTCTGTAATTGACAAAAGAATATTCTCTCCATTTGTGTGCCGGTCCACGAAATCAAGGAATCTGTCCTTCCATTGTTCATACTCTCCTTTAAACAGTACAGGAGGCTTGACATCAGTGCCAATGGAAAGTGCATCTTTAGAAGTCATCTTGATAAAACCTGTTTGATAAAATATTTGCAATAAGAAACTAGAACTTATCGTTAGTCCAAAATATGAAATCACAAAAATACAAGAAATCTTGAAATAGAAATTCAGGAATTTTGATCACAATCAGAATTTTGTCCCCCTCCGCAGACTTAGCACGGGGGTCCCGCTATTAAAAGCCATATTACTGTTTTGAAAATTTCTCAGCAAATATTCTAAGTATAGAAACTCGCAAGTCACTATTAAAATATGAAACTCGCAGACGCTGAAACTCGCAAACAACTGTTTTCTGAGAAACTCCCAGGCTTAAGCTAGCGCGTTTGTGAAACTCGCACGCAAAGACTTGCGTGTTTTGTAAAACTCGCTAGCCGCTAAAACTCGCTAGAGACTATTCACTGATGAACTCGCCGATAGGGGCGTGCGCGTTTGAGAAAACTCGCTAGTCACTACTAGCGCATTTTGACCAAACTTGCAGATCAACCAAACTCGCAGATCAAACAAACTCGCAGATCACTATTCCGTCTCAAACTCGCACCCTTCTATTAGCGCGTTTGTAGAACTCGCTAACCACAATGTGCGCGTTCTGGTCCTTAGAAAATTTTCCAACTTTTCCAAACTCGCAAACTTTGATCAGCGAGTTTCTAGAACTTGCTAACAATGCCTTGCGCGTTTTGACCAACACTGATGTTCTTCAGTTTGCGCGTTCTAATGAAGAACTTGTACGTTTTGCAGATCTAGCGCATTCTTCAGAAATCCGTGCGTGTTCGTCACTTTTTCACCGAAATTCGACTCAAATCTTCTTCAATTGAATCAAAACTTTTGCAGAACTCTTCGAATCCAACTCAAAAACAGATTACAATGTAAGAATTTTAAAACCAAGCATAAAATGATACACTTTGATTCGATTTACAGTGCATTTTAACTCGTGAACAAAAACATCAACAAAATCCAAAATTATAAGAAAATTACAGTGCAATTTACAAATCAAATCATACAAACATGATCGATTATACTATATGAACAAACTCTGATCGATTTCAACACCAAATTCGCACTAAAACTCGAAATTTGATTCTCACTCAAGAACACAGTGTCGAACTTTCTGAAATTTCTTGAATTCGATTTGGATCTGCTCTGATACCAATTATTTGTCCCTGAATCTAGTTTCTAAAATGCAATTAATCAAATAAACAAGATTTATCAATCAATTACCTGTTTGATTTCTCTTTCAAATTCCACAATTACAACACTCTCTCTAGAACTCTCTCTCTCTCTCTACAGATCTCTCTCTAACGAATTCTCTCTCTCTCAGATTCTCAATCAGACAACTTACAACTAAAAACAGAAATACAAGGTATTTATACCTACATCTAAAATACAAAGAAACAAAACTAATACAAATGTTGACTTTGACTTTTATTACAAAGACTTTGACTTTGATGAGTGTTGACTTTCTCAGCTTTGACTTCTTACACTTTCACCTTCAGTCTTCTTGATCTTGTATCCAACATATTTATGCTCTAACATGACGTCTTAACATGTTTTTTTCCTTAAACGTTCTAAAGCATCTCTTTAAATTCTTGCACATATTATCACTATCGGTGTACCCTAGGCACAAGGATTTACATAATCTTTCTAACATTTTATTTCGCATACCTTCCATGTTGGAACCCTGTTTTGTTCCAAAATCTACCATATTTCATCTGAGTCTATTAGTAGAAACTCAAGTAGGCTCATCATTTTTTATTTCTTATTATTCTGTTATCAACTAGTCTCTTACTACACTACTGGAGTCTGATTGCCCACACTTAATGTGATGTCTGTCATCGCAACTTACCATATGATCAACTCTGATCTTTCTTTGCCTGTTTGGATGATAGTGTAATTTCACTATCAAAATTCTTCAACGATGTTGATCAAGGTCTCTATCTCAAACTTTATCCTTTACAACCAAACATGGATGTTTAGCTATCGTGATATGTATACATAGTACACTTTGAGCATCTTGGTAATATCTCACAAAATTCGAGTGCAAGTACCATGTCGCTAACTCTTTATCATGTCTTGCATTAGTCTTTTGATGTTCTTACAGTTGACTTATTGCATATGCAATAAACTTGCCTCGTGGCATTAATATTAAGTCTAATTCAAAATTTGAGGTATCACTGAGAACTATAAGGTTTTCTATTCCTTCTAAAAACCATCAAATTTATACATAGCTTTAATTTTGCTTTCAATAATTGAAAGACTTGTTCTATCTGACCTCAATCTAACTTACTGTGTTGTCCGGGTCTATGTTGACATTAAAGTCTACAATTTAGAGAACCCTGAATGAATCCCCGACAATACCTCTATCCCAGTTACTAATCTTGACCTTATAGATATGACATAACCTCTGAGATTGTTGGCTTTACTTGTGGCCAATAAAACTGAAACTTTGCATCTAAAATTCACAAGAAAATTTCTTTTTCTTACAACTTATTTTCTTTAATGGTTGTGGGACCAACTTTTAACGTTATACATTTTTAGCCTTATATCTCAAATAATTGAGCACACTACAAATAACGATTATAACAACTTCTATAAGTATGGTTCACACATTACGTTCACTGGGTCTATAGCACTATTGTCGCATTTCTCAACCCAAATGGCGTTACTAAAAGCCCATGATTTTAAACTCAAAATTATATGGGCAAATGTTACTTCAAAGCATGTAACATTTAAGTTGATCTGAAATAATATTCCGGTGTCTAAAAAGCTAAACAATTTGTATTTAAACAAAATACATGGCTAGACACTTTTGAGATATTGACTCTCTTGGCGTAGTGTAAGGGTAACCTATCTATCTGAGCCAACCATGTATAGTGACCACAATATGTACATATTACTTAACTAAACTGAATAGACATGTATACAGGGGTACTCTTAACTACATGTAACATTTATGCATCTTCGCAGTGACCTGCCTGAATTATCGATATCTTGATACATGATCCTTCACACACATACCCAACTCAACATGCATAACTAACAGTTGATTGAGATGAACATTGTCAACTACAATTCAAGTTCTAACTAAGATTGTTGATACTATTAAAACCGGATTTGCTGTGACAATTCTAAGTCTAAACATTCTTTATAAGTTCCTACTCTCGGGCATAAGCCCATTTACTAGTTGTTATGCCATACTTTGCACGAGCTTTAACTCTGAGCACCATACGTGCATTCTTAACACCAATCATCTATAAAAGAAGACCATTTGATGAATTATAACTACACTTACTTATTTCATTGTCGCGCAATGCTATACTTTACTTACGTTGAGTTATCTTGCATCTAACATATGTTATGTTGGTACTAATCTTTATGCGATAGTAACATTGATTTATGTCTAAATCAAAGGCATGAGTCTTACAACTAACAGTTCAAGCTTAGGCTATAGATCATAACCTATTTCTCTTGAACTATGGCTCTGATACCAACTTGTAATACCCATATTTTCGCATGAAAAATGTTACGTGCTCTGAAACAATTCCTCCAAAGATACTCCAAAATTACGGCTGAATTGAAACTGTTTACACTATTTACAGCGGAAGACTTTGAAATAATAAATATGTAACTTAATGGTAACCTGTCTCATACCAGGTTGCGTAACAAATTTATCCATTAAATGTCTGCACGTAAATATCGAACTTAAATAGATATGGCAAGTCTCTATGTGTGTCAATTTCTTGTCCAACCTTTAACCTTTTGTCCATGAGATGCATACTATAGCCAACTTATAAAGTTTAGTGAGTTCTTGGCTTGAGTGAAAATAATCATTTCACATAATACATATCAACTTATAAACTCTGTAACAAATAGCATGCATTTTCTGAAAACATGCAACACTGAAATAAAAGGGATCTCATAAATTGTCTCGTCGTGAATGAGTCATTTTGTCACCGACATTCCCCGGGTTGTCCGACCTGCACCTGTCTAGACACCCATTATGGGGTCGTGCCACTTGTCATATGACTTACTAGTCAAATGTCTACCCGTTAAAACTGATCATAAAATATTCATATGAAATAACATGCTAGAGTTATTTGAAAACAAAATAAACACATAGCATGCAACCGATCATAAATAACATACATGTAAAATATATCGTATCATGTATGTAAACTGAAATATCATGCATACGTACACATCACCATACAAATCATATAATGCTGAAAATAAATTTGTACGTACGTATGAATCCCATTGTAAGTCGCATGAAGACTCACCTCATTGCGTGTAGATCGGCTACTAATAGCTCTTGACTGAAACCTACACATTTCATACCACCATATTCAATTAATGGCTTAATTTCTCTAAAAGTCAACTATGGTTAACCCGACACGACTTAAAGTCAAACTCCAAAATCGGGTCTCTTAATGACTCAAATATCTCTACTTGATCTCATCGTTAAAGTACTTGTGGGTCCAATTAGGTAAAAGTCAACTCTTGGTCAATTTGGTCAACCTCAACTATAACACCCTTGATTTCGGTAAGTACTTAATTTGGTTATAAATCCAATTATTGAACCATAGTTATGATCGCGTATGCTTTCGGGTCACTTTGGTGAAATTCTGGGCTCGGTACAGTGGGCACGATAGTGCCCGCGATTGTGAAAGGGGTCGCGGGGCACTCTCGCGAGAAATGTACCGTAAGTCAAAGGTTGGTCGCGATTGTGATATGCGATTGTGATGCTGTCACTCTCGCGTGGCAATCTCGCGAAGAATGTACCGTAGGTCGTGGTTAGCGCGCGATTGTGCCAAGCGATTGTAACAAATGTCACAATCGCGAGGCAAGGTCGCGGTCGGGGTGCAACCTCTTTAAAACTCATTTTCACGACCTAAAGTTCATTATCTGATTTGGGAGCTAACTTAGGGCGATTTTGAAGAGCAAAAAGGTAGGGTTTTCATCCTCCCTCATTGAATTCTCCTAGTAAAGACTCTTATGGTTGGTTGTTGAATTTAATGTTAGGTTCTTGCTTGTGATTAAGAAGCTCAAGTGCCATTCCTTCTTTCTCTCAAGTATCATGTAGGGTTTGGTGTATAACCCTTGCAAGGTGAGTTTCTTAGGCACTTCTCCCTTATATATGCTAAACAAGTTTGATGGGTTGATATGTTAAAGAAAGTAATGGTGTTCACATTTACTCATCTTTTGTTAACTAATATTTGTTATTTGGGGTATTGATATCACATGGAGAGAAAGCTAGGGTTTTGGGAATATTTGGTATATTAGATTAATTATTGGGCACAATGACCCTTGAAATGAAACAATGGCATTATCATTGGTGGGAGTACGTTTATGAAGTTTCTTAACAAGTGTGAGATGAGCCATGTTAGTAGATCATATGTTTGGAAATTGGTCTCATGAAGTATATGCATGATTATATATGATTATAATGGTAAGTTGGGTTGTAGTTTAGTGCAATGGATCCATAGGCATGGTAACCCAATGTCTTGTTCAGACATTTGGTTACCCTTGGCACGGGATAGGCATCGGGCTCCATGGTAAGTAGGGTGTGGACCTATACGGTCGGGCAGCGTCTCATGGACAGTAAGGTGTAATCCCATTGTGCTCGAGTTGCCCTGTTTTAGGAACACTCAAGAATAGACCTGGAGTGGTTGACTTGATGTTTTTGAGCTATAGACTTGGAGTAGTTGATGCTCGCTATGTGGTTTTGAACTGTTGTCAGTATTTACTAAATGCTAATGGTTTATTGGATTTGTTTTGGCTTAGCTCATGGCTAGACCGGCTACATGACTGCAATCGGGTTTATTGTTTAAATCATTTTATTTGCTTACATATATTCTCACTAGGCTCTAGCCTAACACTTGTTTGGTTGTCATGCATGACAGGTCACTCTAGCGGTGGGACACGTTGGGATTGAACGGACGACCTTGGGGTCGAGAGTGGTCTTTTTGATGACTTAGTAACCAATACTTGAAGTATATAAAGATCATACCTTTTGGGAGGATAGCGACACCCGACATTAATCTTGCTTATACAGGTTAGATTACTAGGTTGTTGAATTGTATTCTTTAGTTGTTATTGGGTTGTAATAGCCATACTTGGTACCCGTATTGGGTTGACGTACTTTGGGTTAGATTGTTACACTTTTATCTTACAGGTTATTGGATCTCCCCTTTTGGTAGATTGGTTTCTTCCATTTACGAACGTTATATAGCCGAATTTTCAATTTTTAAATTGACCTCAATTTTTAGGATGTTACAAGTTGGTATCAGAGCATTGGTTTAAGTGAACTAGGTATGAAGGTAGAATGCCTAGACTTAAACTATGACTATTAAGCTACGAACTGTGAGAAGGGGGTAGAACTACTAAGATAGGTTGGTCTTAGAGTCGATGAAACTTGCACAAGTTGAAAGTTGTAGTGATGGTAATGATAACTCTTACGTATAATGTGTTCATAATTTCACTTAGCTAACGTCATTATGAAGATGTTTTATGTGAGTATGTTTGATCTACTATTGTTATGATAATTGATAAGTGTAGTAGTACGTTCCTTGTGTTACTTCTGTGAACTTGTCTCTCATTCTGTGGTATTTTGTGTGTGGCAGAATCATGGTTAATACCAAAAATCGACCGAAAGGTCAAGAGGCCACAGTATCCACGGCCAACCAACCGAGGGTGATTGCCGTCGAAGAACCTCCTCGTGTGGTAAATGCGTTAGGCGGGGGGCCCGAGTTCATTCCTCGTCGCAACTTAGAAATGGATGATCCCATTATGGAGGAAGTGACGGCGGAAACAAGGATGATGGATCGCATGATGGTAGCTATGAACCGAGCGATGGCCTAGCAACAAGAAATGTTCCTCAAACTCCTAGAGGACCGTGATATCAACAACCGAAGGCCTGAAGCGGTAGACGAAAACATTGTTGTAGCGGGGTCCGGAGGTCCCGGACCTATAAACCCTACTGAAGTCACCGTAACCCCTAGAGTTGAGCAAGTGGAAAAAACATGCACGTTCAAGGCCTTTCTGTGTTGCCGACCACCAGAGTTTAAGGGTTTGGATGATCCGTTAGTCTGTGTGAGTTGGATTCGAGAAATGGAACAGGCATTCCGATCAAGCGAATGTGGAGAAGGGCAGAAAGCAATTTTTGGCTCGCAAATGTTGAGGGGGACGACCCTCAGTTGGTGGAATGTGTATTCCGCTTCTCTTGAAGCGACTGTATTGGACAAATTGTCGTGGGCCATATTCAAAGAGAAACTTCTTGAAGATTACTGCAACGAGAGGTCGATGGACCGAATAAAGGATGAATTTCAAAATCTGAAGATGGGTAGCGGGTCAGTGAAAGAGTACACCCGGTTGTTTTTGGACAAGATGGGGTTGGTGGGACACCTGGTCCCTACCGAGAAGGAAAAGATCAAATCCTACATTAAAAGGCTTCCATCTGACATGATGTCAATGGTAAGGGTATCAAAGACATCTACACTCAAAGAGGCAATTGAGGAAGCCCAGTTATTGGAGGACGCTTCTACCTTGAAAAAGGAAGAAGGTTCATGCCTAGTCGAAAAGAGAAAGTGGGAGGGAAACTCCTTAGCCTCCAAGAAACCAAGACCGTTCAACAACAACTATCACCGGAAGGCGGACTATAGGCCGGAGGCTAAATGGTGTTCGAAGTGCCGAAACAAACATTACGGCCCATGCAACTTTGTTCCCGGGGATTGCTTTAAATGCGGAAAGCTCGGGCATGCGTACAAAGATTGTCCCGTCAAGGGGCGTTTGTGTTACGAGTGCAAGGAGTCAGGTCATATTCGAGATGAATATCCGAAACTGAAGATCGGCGGAAGTGGCGGCAAGAAGACGGACCCTCCAAAAGCAGTTGAAAGAGCTTTTCAAATGTCTTCCGAAGAAGCCAAGGCCTCTACTGATGTAGTGTCGGGTACGTTTCTCCTAAACTCCATGCCTACACGTGTATTGTTCGATTCGGGTGCTATCTTCTCATCTATATCCGATACCTTTTGTCAAAAGATTGCCATGCCTATGAGTAGTTTAGACGAAGCCATCGTAGTAGAAATAGCTAACGGGGTCCAAGTGATAATTCGGGAGGTAGTGATGGATTGCACTATTGAATTTGATGGTAGAAAATTCCCGGTTAGTTTGATGCCTATGCAAATAGGCGGATTCGATGTAGTAATAGGGATAGATTAGTTATCGGAGAACCACGCCGAGATTGTATGTTCCAAGAAAATGATCCGGTTACCCATAGCAAATGGTGAGGCGACTATCATTTATGGTGAAAGGAGGAAAGGTGAGGTAGCGATTATCTCAATGCTCAAGGCGCGGAAATTTCTGGCGAAAGGATGCTCATTCTTCTTGGCTTATGCTATCGACACCAAACTGGAGAAGAGGAAGTTAGAAGACGTAAGGGTGGTACGCGAGTTCCCCGATGTGTTTCCGGAAGACTTGCCCGATTTGCCACCCGATCGATTTGTGGAATTCAGAATAGATCTCGTTCCGGGGGAGGCCCCGATTGCACGAGCTCCCTACCGACTGGCTCCTACCGAGATGCAAGAGATGATGACTCAACTCCAAGACCTTCTTCAGAAGGGTTTTATTCGACCAAGTTCGTTACCTTGGGGAGCACCGGTCTTATTCGTCAAGAAGAAGGACGACTCAATGAGGATGTGTATCGACTACAGAGAACTGAACAAGGCTACGGTGAAGAACAAGTATCCACTTCCGAGAATTGACGATTTGTTCGATCAACTTCAAGGTGTGGGCTGCTTTTCAAAGATCGATCTGCGGTCGGGATATCACCAAGTAAAGGTGGCCAAGAGCGACATTCCGAAGACGGCGTTTAGGACGCATTACGGTCATTAGGAATTCCTAGTGATGTAGTTCGGTCTAACCAACGCGCCGGCTATATTCATGGATTTGATGAATCATGTGTGCCGACCTTTTCTCGACAAATCAGTAATTGTGTTCATTGATGACATCTTGGTTTATTCCAAAGACGAGGAGAGTCATGAGCAACACCTTCGGGAGGTGTTAGAGGTTTTAAGACGAGAAAAACTTTACACAAAGTTTTCAAAGTGTGAATTCTGGCTTCAAGAGGTGCAGTTTTTGGGGCACGTGGTTACAAGGGAAGGAGTGAAGGTGGATCCCGCTAAAATTGAGGCCATGATGAATTGGGAACCGCCCAAAAGTCCGTCCGAAATCCGAAGTTTCCTAGGACTGGCGGGATACTACCGAAGATTCATCCAAGACTTCTCTAAGATAGCTTCAGGATTGACGGCCTTAACTCGAAAGAATGTGAATTTTGTTTGGACCGAGAGTCAGGAGAAGGTGTTCCGAACTCTGCAAAGGAAGCTTTGCGAAGCTCCCATTCTCTCTCTACCCGAAGGAACAGAAGATTTTGTGGTTTACAGCGATGCGTCAAAAATGGGATTGGGTTGCGTTCTAATGCAAAGGGGTAAAGTGATTGCTTATGATTCACGACAACTTAAGGTCCATGAAGTCTACTACCCAACGCATGACTTGGAATTAGCGGCGGTGGTGTTTGCTTGGAAGTTGTGGTGGCACTACCTTTATGGCACAAAGTGTACCCTTTTTACGGAACACAAAAGTCTGAGGCATATTTTCGATCAAAAGGAATTAAATATGAGGCAACGGTGATGGTTGGAATTATTAAAAGATTATGACTGGGAGTTGCTTTACCACCCGGGTAAGGCAAACGTTGTCGCCGATGCTCTTAGCCGAAAGGATTATGGAGGAAATTCTAGAGCTACTTTCACGAGGATCGAGTTGACGTCAACACTCATCGACCGGATTAAAGTGTCGCAATTGGAATCATTGTTAGAAGAAAATCTCAAGGAGGAGGTCATGTCAAAGCAACACCTACTCTTGACGGAGGATAGTCGAGGGGTAAAACTTTTCAATGGGCGAGTTTAGGTGCCTAAGATCTGGGGCAACCGAGAACTTCTTCTCGAGGATTCCCACAAATCGAAGTATTCCATTCATCCGGGAAGCACGAAGATGTATCAAGACTTAAAGTTACACTATTGGTGGCCGGTCATGAAACTTGATGTGGAGTGGTACATGGAGCGGTGTGTGACTTGTTTGCAAGTGAAGGCCGAGCACCAACGACCTTATGGGAGTTTGCAATCTTTGGAAATTCCGGAATGGAAATGGGAGCACATAATGATGGATTTCGTGACGAAATTTCCGAAGACATTGCGCGGTCACGACACCATTTAGGTGATCGTGGACCGTTTGACCAAGAGTGCCCATTTCTTAGCTATGCGGGAGACTCTACCGATGGACAAGCTGGAAAAACTGTATATCGACGAAGTAATATCTCGTCATGGTGTACCGTTATCTATTGTCTTTGATCGTGACAGTCGGTTCACGTCGCACATTTGGGATGGGTTGCAATAGGAATTGGGCACGCGTGTGAAGTTGAGCATGGACTACCATCCTCAAATCGACGGCCAAAGCGAGAGGACAATCTAGACGCTAGAAGATATGTTGAGATCTTGTGTAATCGACTTCGGGGGTAGTTGGGACTTGCACCTGCCTTTGGTGGAGTTCACTTACAACAATAGCTACCATTCAAGAATTGGGATGGCACCGTTTGAAGCTTTATATGGTCGCAAATGCCGAACTCCCGTATGTTGGCTAGAGGCGGGGGAGAAGCAGTTTTCCGGACCCGAAATTGTACAAGAGACGGCGGATAGGGTGAGGGATATTCGTGAACGCTTAAAGGCGGCTCAAGATTGACAGAAAAGTTATGCTGACAAGAAGCGTCAGCCGGTAGAATTCCAAGTGGGTGATCGTGTCATGTTGAAGGTGTCCCCTTGGAAGGGGATTATACGTTTTGGAAAACGAGGAAAATTAAGTCCTCGTTTCCTTGGGCCCTTTGTGGTACTTAAACGTGTAGGACTGCAAGCTTATCAATTGGAACTCCCTCCGGAAATGAGTGGAATCCATAACACCTTTTATGTGTGTTATCTCCGTAAATATCTAGCGGAAGAGGAGAGTGTCATTCCACTTTTCGAAATTAGAGTTGAAGAAGGAAATCGTTGTATAGAAGAGTCGGAAGCAATATTGGAGAAGAAGACGAAGAAGCTTCGTCACAAGGAGGTCACAATGGTAAAAGTTCAATGGAAACACCACCGCGGTGCTAATGTGACTTGAGAGGCCGAGGAAGATTTGAAGAGAAGGTACCCTCACCTCTTCACCTAGTAAAGATTTCGAGGACGAAATGTCAGGATCGAATTCTCAACAAGAATTAATTCTCAGAAACAATATCAAAGAAGTTTGCGGAATAACACTTTGATATTCAATGAAACAGTAAATCAACACAGTAAATATGAATAACAAACTGTAAGCTTTTATTTGATGCTTTGAAGTTACAAGATTACTCACTCAACCTCAATATTGATGAACAGGCTCACCAATACGAATTCTACTTCTCTAGAATTAGGATCTATGCCTTGAGGTTGTTTTTCTCTAAAATCATGAAAACTTAAAGTTAAAAGTTATCTAACTATTCTAAACAATACAATATATATACTGAATACAAAGATAATTACAATAAATAAAATATCTTCAGTATATCTTCCATCATTATCTTCAAGCTTCCATGTATATCTCTAAATTATCCAGCTGTTATCCTTTCATGCAGATCTCCATCTTATAAGCAGTATTATTCATAAGCAGCATTAATACTCTGAGCAGTATTAACTCTAGCAGTACTAACCATGCTCAGCAGCATTAATCTCTTCAAGCAGTACTAACTTTGAACTAGCAGTACTAATCTTGTTGAGCAACATTAACCATCAACTAGCAGCATTAATAACAGAAGTACTAACTAGAAGTATTAACAACTAGAAGTATTAACAACTAGAAGTATTAACTGTTTTCTTCTAGCAGCATTAACTAGAAGCATTAATATCAGAAGTACTAACTAGAAGTATTAACTGTTTTCTTCTAGCAGCATTAACTACAACTAGCAACATTAACTACAACTGGCAACATTAACCACAGAAGTAGTAACCTCAGAAGTATTAACCAAGTTCTTCTAGCAGCATTAACTTCAGAAGTAGTAACCATGTTGAACTAGAAGTAGTAACCATTCTTGGCATATTTCAGACCCAACAATCTCCCCCTAACTTAACTTTTCAAAACTGAGAAGTTAAGTTCTTCAACATAGGGTCTTTATGATAATTTCAAAACTTTCTGCAATTACTAGTTCTTCTTGATTCAGTTTCTGCTGTTATCTTCTTTTCTGTTTCTGTTGTAGTTACTGCTTTGTTTCAGCTTCTTCACTTATCTCCCCCTCAAAATAAGATTTCATATCAACTTGATTCTCCTTCTCATGTCTTCTCAAGTTCAGTTGTTTAAGTCTCCCCCTTTTTGAAATAATCATGATATGTGCTCCTTTTCATCTCTTTTATCTCCATAATTTGATTGTGAACTTTCAGACTAATTGTACCAAGTGTATCCATTTAGGTGTGTTTACCACCTTTGAAGGATCCTTGGATCTTTTAGTAGAGATCTTCTGCCTAGCAGAAGCACCTTCTACTCCCTTGGTTTCTTGGCACCTGGGACCTTTAGATAATTACTCATCTAAAGTTGCCATGGGGAAGGTCTTAGATATGGTCACACTGTCCTGTCATGCACTTTGTGCAAAGTCAGTAGTGTGAGCCTTACAACCCATATGCTCTTGCATCTCCTTATTGAGCACCTTCTTGAGGTTGGGAGACACCCCTATGGTTTCCCTTTGGATATTCTCTGATGAAAAATGCTCCATCAGAGGGCTTGTAGGTTTTGAGGTTGAAGATACAAGAAGGGAAGGAACCTTCAGTATCTTTTCCTTATATAATATAGTAATGGGGAATGTTGGTTTGACAAAAGGAATCTGAAGATTTATGCTTGGTAGTGGAAGGTGTGGATAGGTCATCAGTGGGTTGGTCTAATGAGGGCTTTGACCCTGATGCCTTACCTTCTTGATTGTGGGACATCACCATCATTGTAGAGAACAATGGTGTGTCAGCTCCTTCCGAGTCCTTAGCAGATCTCTTCATGATTGAAAAGACCTTGCCCTTAGGGGTTTTAGGTACATATATCTCATTAAAATGAGGTTAATCCGTCAATTCCTTATTAAGTACTTCTTGTACAAACTTTGGATACAGATAAAAGCTTTTTGATTGATATCCAGGTTTGACATAAAATCAATGAAGATCATTTTTAGGTATAGAAAACTTACATTAGCAGTAGTAGCACTTATCAGCAGCATTAACACAGACTGGCAGTAGTAACACATACCAGCAGCATTAACACAGTCTGACAGTATTCACTGAACTAGAAGTACTAACTACCTTTCAGTATTAGCAACCTGAAACACTTACAGACACAAGGTTAGTAGTACCATATACCATAAAATTTTCAAAAGTTACTTTATCTTTTGAAACTATACCTTTTTCACTTTTCTTACCTTCTGCTGGATCAAAAGTAACATGTCCTCCATCAAATCTTTTAAAGAATTTGAAGGCAATCCATGTTCCTTGTTATGTGCCAAGAGCAATCATTATCTTCATTCCAAATGCTCTTCCTCTTGAGCTTTTGATTGCCCTACACACTTGATAAATCAGTTAGTCTTTGAGGGAACCCAAGCCAAAGTGGTCTTGGGTTGACCTTTCTCATTAATATAATCTGTCAGTTTGGTCTGAATGAGTTGTTTAGGAATCTCATGACTGGAGTACTTTGTCAAGATTATAGGCTTGGCTGCATTACTACTAGAAGCAGCACTAGCTTTGTTAGCAGTACTAACTTGGTTAGCAGTACTAATCAAGTTAGCAGCACTATTTTTGTTAGCAGTACTATCTGGGATAGCAGTACTAACAGGTTTCTTTGCAATTGGAACCCAAACTTGAACAAAGTTGTTTGCTTTCTTTGTCTTTAAATTACTTCTTGGCTTATTTGGAGTATTTTTCTTTGGTTTAGCAAACTTGTTCTGAGCATGTGATCTTATAGGTGCTCTGTTCTCAGCCATATGATTTCTTCTCTGATTCCTATAACCAAAAGAGTTTTGTGGTTTTCTTTGAAAAGTGACTCTTTGGTTGATAGGGTTGAAATAACAGTGTTTGGCAAGATGATTCAATTTGCCACAGATAAAACAAGGTTTTGGTCTATTGATTTTACTCAAATCAACTCCTTGTTTTTGTGCCCACTGATTATTCCAGTTTCTCTGATTTCCCCTTGGTTTATCATGTTTTTGGGGCTCAGATTTATTGCAAGAACACTGTTTACAAGGGGCAGGATTCACAACTGTGGTTTGCTTATAATGGACCTTCTCAGACTTTCCCTCAGTCTTTTCTATGTCCTTAGACTTGATCCAAGCCTTTCCACATCCCTCATTGGTGATAATGTTATTTTCTAGAGGAATCTCACCACTCACAGTGTTCTCATTACTCTTTTCACTAGAGTTCTCTACTTCAGAGTCTGTTTCAACCACCACTTTGTCTAAAGGATCTACCTTAGTGGCTCCAACAGGCAATTCCTTCCTATCCTTGGTCTCTAGTAAGTTTGATATAGGAGGAATGTAATTGTTGTTGTATGGTGGTGGTGTGGTGTTATAGCCTATTCCTCTTCTAAGTTTGTCATGGATTTGAGTTTGGAGCAAAGAGTCCATTGCTTTAGAAGCATTGGAAAATTTCTCAATATCCAGCTTGGCTTTCTCAAACTCACTCTTTATCTTCTCATTCTCCTCTTTAGACTTTTTCAGCTGAAGTTCTAGGTCATTCTTCTCCCACTTCCAGTAATTTGTATCATAAGAATGTTGAAGTTCATTGGCTTGGAAAACTTTGATCTGTTCCTCAAACCTCTCAACAATTCTTATATAGTCTTTTATATCTCTCTCTAATCTTTTAAGGTCATCACTCATTGTCTGGTTGTGATCCCTGTACCTTTTAACAGTTTCCATACAAGTTTTAGAGCAAAGATTAGACATTACCTCTGTGGGGATTTCTGTGCTTGAAGAGTCTGAAACTTTAGCCATTGATGATTTCTGATTTCAAGGAAGAATGATGATTGCAGGTTTCTGAGAATACTAGCTCTGATACCACTTGTCAGGATCGAATTCTCAACAAGAATTAATTCTCAGAAACAATATCAAAGAAGTTTGCGGAATAACACTTTGATATTCAATGAAACAGTAAATCAACACAGTAAATATGAATAACAAACTGTAAGCTTTTATTTGATGCTTTGAAGTTACAAGATTACTCACTCAACCTCAATATTGATGAACAGGCTCACCAATACGAATTCTACTTCTCTAGAATTAGGATCTATGCCTTGAGGTTGTTTTTCTCTAAAATCATGAAAACTTAAAGTTAAAAGTTATCTAACTATTCTAAACAATACAATATATATACTGAATACAAAGATAATTACAATAAATAAAATATCTTCAGTATATCTTCCATCATTATCTTCAAGCTTCCATGTATATCTCTAAATTATCCAGCTGTTATCCTTTCATGCAGATCTCCATCTTATAAGCAGTATTATTCATAAGCAGCATTAATACTCTGAGCAGTATTAACTCTAGCAGTACTAACCATGCTCAGCAGCATTAATCTCTTCAAGCAGTACTAACTTTGAACTAGCAGTACTAATCTTGTTGAGCAACATTAACCATCAACTAGCAGCATTAATAACAGAAGTACTAACTAGAAGTATTAACAACTAGAAGTATTAACTGTTTTCTTCTAGCAGCATTAACTAGAAGCATTAATATCAGAAGTACTAACTAGAAGTATTAACTGTTTTCTTCTAGCAGCATTAACTACAACTAGCAACATTAACTACAACTGGCAACATTAACCACAGAAGTAGTAACCTCAGAAGTATTAACCAAGTTCTTCTAGCAGCATTAACTTCAGAAGTAGTAACCATGTTGAATTAGAAGTAGTAACCATTCTTGGCATATTTCAGACCCAACACGAAATCTCCTCCAAGTTGGGGAGGATTGTAACACCCCTGAATTCGGTAAGTACTTAATTTGGTTATAAAACCAATTATTGAACCATAGTTATGATCGCGCATGCTTTCGGGTCACTTTGGTGAAATTCTGGGCTCGGTACAGTGGGCACGATAGTGCCCGCGATTGTGACAGGGGTCACTCTCGCGGGGCACCCTCGCGAGAAATGTACCGTAAGTCGAAGGCTGGTCGCGATTGTGACATGCGATTGTGACGTTGTCACTCTCGCGTGGAAATCTCACGAAGAATGTACTGTAGGTCGTGGTTAGCGCGCGATTGTGCCAAGCGATTGTGACAAATGTCACAATCGCGAGGTAAGGTCGCGGTCGGGGTGCAGACTCTTTAAAACTCATTTTCACGACCTAAAATTCATTATCTTATTTGGGAGCTGACTTGGGGCGATTTTGAAGAGAAAAAGGTAGGGTTTTCATCCTCCCTCATTGAATGCTTCTAGTAAAGACTCTTATGGTTGGTTGTTGAATTTAATGTTAGGTTCTTGCTTATGTTTAAGAAGCTCAAGTGCCATTCCTTCCTTCTATCAAGTATCATCTAGGGTTTGGTGTATAACCCTTGCAAGGTGAGTTTCTTAGGCACTTCTCCCTCATATATGCTATGGTTGTTGTATTTATAATCTTTCCTTGCCTCCTAATCATAGTTGGATTTTGTTGGGTCTTGACCTAACTAGGGGTTGTGAAGATACTATGATTATTTGAATAAACAAGTTTGATGGGTTGATATGTTAAAGAAAGTAATGGTGTTCACATTTACTCATCTTTTGTTAACTAATATTTGTTATTTGGGGTATTGATATCACATGGAGAGAAAGCTAGGGTTTTAGGAATATTTGGTATATTAGATTAATTATTGGGCACAATGACCCTTGAAATGAAGCAATGGCATTATCATTGGTGGGAGTACGTTTATGAAGTTTCTTAACAAGTGTGAGATGAGCCATATTAGTAGATCATATGTTTGGAAATTGGTCTCATGAAGTATATGCATGATTATATATGATTATAATGGTAAGTTGGGTTGTGGTTTAGTGCAATGGATCCATAGGCACGGTAACCCAATGTCTTGTCCGGACATTTGGTTACCCTTGGCACGGGATAGGCATCGGGCTCCATGGTATGTAGGGTGTGGACCTATACGGTCGGGCAGCGTCTCATGGACAGTAAGGTGTAATCCCATTGTGCTCGAGTTGCCCTGTTTTAGGAACTCTCAAGAATAGATCTGGAGTGGTTGACTTGATGTTTTTGAGCTATAGACTTGGAGTAGTTGATGCTCGCTATGTGGTTTTGAATTGTTGTCAGTATTTACTGAATGCTAATGGTTTATTGGATTTGTTTTGGCTTAGCTCACGACTAAACCGGCTACATGACTACAATCGGGTTTATTGTTTAAATCATTTTATTTGCTTACATATATTCTCACTAGGCTCTAGCCTAACACTTGTTTGGTTGTCATGTATGACAGGTCACTCTAGCGGTGGGACACGTCGGGATTGAGCGGACGACCTTGGGGTCGAGAGTGGTCTTTTTGATGACTTAGTGACTAATACTTGAAGTATATAGAGATCATACCTTTTGGGAGGATAGCAACACCCGACATTAATCTTGCTTATACAAGTTAGATTACTAGGTTGTTGAATTGTATTCTTCAGTTGTTGATGGGTTGTAATAGCCATACTTGGTCCCCGTATTGGGTTGACGTACTTTGGGTTACATTGTTACACTTTTATCTTACAGGTTATTGGATCTCCCATTTGGGTAGATTGGTTTCTTCCATTTACGGACGTTATATAGCCGAATTTTCAATTTTTAAATTGACCCCAATTTTTAGGATGTTACATCAACCAACTTTAGCCAAACCCTCAAGCCTAAAACTCGAAGACGCCTTAAAATGTCAAATTAATACTTTTATAAACTCATAAATCCATCTCTCTAAATTAAAGCGTCTAAATAAATATTTAACTCAAATGACGACGCTTTAATCCCTTTATTAAATCATTAAAATAATTTAATAAACTTGTAAGGACCATGCTTAATAACAATTCTTAATGTCGATTGATTCTTTTAATAACTAACAGAATCATCCATTCCAACTTAAAGTGTCCCGATAATCAATTAACTCAAATTACGACGTTTAATCCTATTATAAATCATCAAGATAATTAAATCAAAGTCTCTAAGCATTACGCTTGATAACGACCCTTAACATTAATTTATCCTTTTAATAGCTAAAGGAATCATATGTTTCATATTAAAACGTCGCGATAATATTGAACCAATTATTGACGCTTCACGTCCGTCACTTAAATTTAATTAAATAATTTCATAGACATCTCCATAGAAAAATAAATAACTAATTAATATTAGTATTCTAAAATAAATTAATATATTTATTAAAGAAAAAATTTAATTTAATATATTAGTTAAATTAGAAATAAAATAACTAATTAATAACCGTAAACAATAATCTCCTTTTTTTTAAAAAAATTAAACCATAATTAACTAACCTGTATTGATTTAAATTCAAAAGTCCAAAATAATATTGGATTAGCGTTTAGCCCATAATTGTCTAACACCATTCGGCCCAAACGGACTCCAACAACCAAATGTTCTGATTTAGGACTCTTAGAAACAGTCTACAACATTGATCAGCACCGACAGCTAGTTCGACAGCGCCGGTGGCCGGAAAAATGACCGATTGGCCTCGATTTTTCACCGTTTTTGACGATTCTTTTTGGCTAAACTCTAAAAATTGATTTTTCTCAACCATAGGAACAAAAATCAACGGAAACCATCAAGTATTGAGTCCCAATTTCTCATTTAAAATTTATGTTTTTACGTAACTCGAAAATCTTAGAGAAAAACTCAAAATCGACCATCCTAAACTACAATATGAGACATAAGACTACTAGGGTTCGATAGAGGATTGAAAAATGAAGCCAAACATATAAGAAACTCGGAGTTTGGTCGAGTATGAATCCATGAAAAACTACAACTCCTAGTAAGCACTTTGAGCTCCAGTTTTCTCCTTTCCTTCTCCACGATTTCAAAAGATTCTTGAATGAAAAGTGTAGTCTGGTGTAAGGACTATATGAAGTTGAAATCGTTTGTCTTATTCGTTGACTAGGGGAGCCAATAAAAGGCTTCAAAGTCGCGATATTGTCACGTAATTTTCATATTGCAGGTTTGCCAACTTTAATAACTAGATCTTGAAGATCTACACTAACTCGACGATATTTGAACCTCAAGACAATTATACAAAAACTCATATCTCTATTTGATTATTGACGATTTTCTCAAACATCCTTGCATCACTCAAGCCGTATTTTGAACCCACACATCTATGGGTCAAAGATCTAATATTAACACACACAAGTGATCGACTTGTCCGTGTTAAGTTAAAGATTCAACTTGAATGACCAAGCCAGAGAGTTAACGAAATGTGGTAACACCCAAGTGTTACATTTTGACCTCTCAGGTTTGGCCTACACCCACACCCAAAATGGGATTTAGCTGATGCTTAGGAAACGTAGACATAATGGAAAAGAAGTTCTCAAATGTAAATTGCATTAGATTAAAACTTTTTATTGTGGTCACAAGTTCGCCACGGTGGTGAAAAGAAAGTAAATCTATAAAAAATTAAACTAACTAATACAAGAACAAAGAAACTTCAGTTGATTCTCAATGGTCATGTGTGTTCCGAATGCAATGCCAAGCTCCCTTTACATAGTTGAAGAGGTGAAAGAGACTTGTGGTAGAATAAAGGGACATTTCATGATTTGTCTCCAACTCCAAGTTTATCCCATCTTTTTTGTCTCCTTTCTCTTCACTTTTATGAAATCTTCATCATTGACCATGGCTGAAACCTGCATCTTTTTTCATAGTTTTGGCAAGAAATCTTCAAAAAAGATTTGTTGCATCTGTTGCATTCCACAGTGGTGACTCGACACAAAGATTCATCAACTTCAAAAACAACACATACACTAATCAAAACACAAACTTTTATCATCAACAAATCTAAATGAAAATAAGTAAATAAAAAAGGGAAACGCGAACACATAAAGGGAAAACACACAATAAAAAGGAATAAAAGTACACACTAACAAAGTGTAAATAACACTCAAAATGTGTGTTATCACATCCCCCCCCCCCCTCCCTAAAAAAAAAAAAAAAACTTAACTTGTTACTTGTCCCCAAGTAACTGAAAAGACCAAAATAAAAAACTAACATGACTCAAACATACAAGAAGACTAAGTATCATATTTAGGATCATTGATTTTTTTTTCATTTTTTTATCTTAAATCCTTTTGATTAAAAATACCATAGATTTCCTAATCTTTCCACTATTTCTTTTTGTTGCAATCCAATTTCCATAGGCTAAGCTATAATTCACCAATCTTATGATAATTGACTTTGCAAACTTAGATTCATATGGCTTCCAAATCTTAGTGTTTACGGCTTCTCACTCTCCTTACATCTCTCATCTTCCCCCAAACTTGTCTTTTTGGGGCTACACATAAAATTTCTTTTGCAAATGTGATGCGTATTTTCCAATTTTTTATCCCATATGTCAAGCTCAACTATTTTTATGAATCCAACCCAATTTCATAATTTTCTTTTCTCATTGTAGGTAGACAATAGCGACATAGTTGGGACATTTGTTCCTTCTAATTTTTTGAAACGGACTAATTTTTTTTTTTGGTAACACATGCATTCCCTTCCCCAAACTTAAGAGACGCAATGTCCTCATTGTGGATGGACCATTAAAACAAAAAGGCTTGGGTAAGGTAACAAAAGAAGAGTGTATCAGCTAAATGTTTACAAAGATGGCCTATGTTATTCCTAACGTTCCAAAGTTTAATCAATATGGACACCGCATAATCGGTTGCTTAGTTCTATAAATCGGCTAGTAGTGGAAAGATTATTCAAAATATTAGACTAAAAATCTAAGGACATAACATGAGAAGACTTTTTTCTTTTATCTATTTTTTTATCCCAAAAACTTTGATACTAGTAGGGGGAAAAACAGACATCAATCTTACATACATAAAAAAAAAATGTAAAATGAAAGACACAGAATTGAAGTTGAGAGTAAGAAAAAAAAGGTTTTATCAAGATTAGGTAAGATATTATTCACCAGCCCACAAATGCATCTTCCAAAAGTGGGATGGTTTCAAGATAATATCCACTTTCACCTTAACAAAGGCTTTTCCAACAACTCCACCACCCAAAGAACTTGATCTAGTCAAATCTCACGAGCTTTTGATCACACAATTTCTCCGCACGGTCTGATGTATGACTACATGGGAGCACTATGGCACAAAAAGAAGGTAGCACAACATGAGCAAAAATCATTAACTTAGAATTTTTAGCGTCTTAAAGCACCTCTTCACTATTGGAGAGAAAAGAAGGCTTGCTCATTTGCTCAGATTTTGCTGCATAAATCTCCAACTCTTTCTCAACATCACTTTTATTCTTACCAACACATTAAATTTTCAGTATCACTTAAGGGACATTGACATTGATTTTTCAACTCGTCGACTAGTTGTCCATCTTAGTGCTCAAGGCATCAAAAGAGGATGTAAAATTTTCCGAAAAAGTTGTAAGACTTTCAATTAAGCTTGGGGAAATAGTTTTAAAAGAGTGAGATGGCTTGGGTTGTTCATAAATGTTAGAGCATAAATCTGTTGGATACAAGATCAAGAAGACTGAAGGTCAAAGTACAAGAAGTCAAAGCTGAGAAAGTCAAATCTCATTAAAGTCAAAGTCTTTTGTAATAAAAGTCAACATCTTTGTATTGTATTTTAGTTTCCTTGTTTTAGTTGTAGGTATAAATAGTATCCTTTCATTTGGTAATTAGAAGAGAACTTAATTGAATCATTATTCAGTTGTATTTTAGAGAGAGAAATATCAGAGAGAAAGAGAGTTCGCTAGAGAGAGATTGTAGAGAGAGAAAGTGTAATCTTGGAATTGAATTGAAATCAAACAGGTAATTTGATTGTTAATCTTCTTTGTTTGATTAATCATGATTAGAAACTAGAATCTGGGAATATCAATAAAAATTCTCGGGTGGGTAGTTGGGAACAAAGGACGGGAATCCATAGTAAGGATTCATCCCTTAAAAATCACATGAATAATCAACATGTTCCTCCCATGATTGGTTCAATGTCTTCAAATATGTATCATTCTAATCTTGGTAGGGAGGTTCAAGTGAAATGTAGGTGCCATCATCTTGAAATATTTGTGAAAAAATTAGGATGCTCTTATGAATAATCGAAAGTATTGTAGTAAGGGACATCCCAACTATAACCTTCCATTAGGGTGAAAGAATGGTGTAGCCATGGCATACAACATGGAAAAGTGCTACAGAAAACTCGTGACTCCAGCTCGAGTGGAAATCAATATTTTAGGATGTAAAATCACGCCAGTTCCCAGCAACGGCGCCAAAACTTGATAGCAAAAATACACACACGTAAATGTGGCACAATATCGGTGCAAGTGTACACCTACTATTGAGTTCACTTACAAGTAATATAATGGTAAGGTACCAAAAATCGTATCCATAAGGACTTTTCTTACTAAGATCTGAGATTTCCACGAACTTCCGGTGCAAAGTTAGATTTAAAAAATGATTTGTTTTTGGGAGAATGTTGATGATTTAAAATGACAAATTTTGTAACACCCACAAAATTCCTCAAGTATTGTGTTCCCTAGCTTGAATTATTAATTGTTTTATGTTTTAAACTTTCGTTTATGTTGATTAATATTTGTTTGGGTCTAAGTTATGGGAGTCCCACTCGAAACGCCTTGGACCAAACACTTTGAGAGAGCTCGGTACCTATTCGGAGAGAGTGACCGGCGAGAGTGACACATGTCACAATCGCCGAGTCACAATCGTCGGGGGGGGGGGGGGGCACCAAAACCTCGGTACAGATTCGGCGAGAGTGACACATGTCACAATCGTCGAGTCACAATCGCAGGGAGGGGAGAGGCCAAACTCTCGGTGCACTTTTGGCGAAAGTGCCGGCAAGAGTACCCTTGGCACAATCGCCGGGCACAATCGCCGAGCACAATCTCCCGGGACCACCAGACGGGCTTTTATTGCCATTTTTCACCTTTTATTCTCATTAACCCCAAAATCAGATATTTTTAGAGAGAGAGAACCCTAGGAAGCGATTTTGCTCAACTTCACACCTCTTTCCCTTATTTTCTTGCAAAACATTAATTGTTGGTGGTTGGTGAAAGGATTCAAGATTCTTGGGCATTTATTGAAGGTTCTCAACAAGGATTTCAAGTCTTCCTCACCCCACCTCTTCTAGAGTTCTCCAATTTTCTAGGGTTTCATCTAAAACCCTAGTTAGTGAGCTTTCTTTTAAACTTTACAAATGAATTACATATCTTGAATGCTAATTGTTATTATTCTATACTTATGCATATAACTGATCACCTGATAAGTTTGACCTAGTTGCTACTTTTGTTACTTGTTGGGGTTATTGGTTAATATTCTTCATGTGGATTTTGATGAGGTTAGTACTAACGATGTTGTGGTCATGATTGGGCATTATCATGACGTTGATGGTGATTATTGGTAAACTTTCATATTTTAGAGTTGTGGGTCTAAAATGGGATTTGAAGTACGTAAAGTCTTATACATGTATCTTGTTGATATGAAATATGTATAGAGATTAATATAGTATGAATATTGGATGAACCATGAGTAAGCACTAGGAGGATGTAGTCTTAGGGTGCCACCATGACGGTATGTACCTAGACCTCCACCATTGGGAGTAATGCCTGAGAGGAAGTCTTCGAATGTGCCGAGCCATCGGGATGTTGCTCATGTGAGTGAACATCAAGGTACATTGACTTGAGGTGAAATTCGTTGGTGTGATGGGTCTCCCACATTGATTCCTTTATGGCTTTTGTTGTCTATAATTGATATAAATGATTATGCCATGCTTTTGTTCAAATCACTAGGCTCGTTTGGCCTAACACTTGATTTGTTTGATATGTATCTCAGGTTCTAGCGGCGCACCTGCCAAGAAGGCCTAGTAGGCTTTTAGTTGTGAGCTTGGGAGCATTTTTGGGACGCCAAGTTTAGAAGGCTTTATATTTTGGAGTTTCGGTTAACAACTTTATATAATCTAGTTCCTAGATAGGATTTAGATTAAAGGGCTGTTTTTCCCTCATTGCTTATTTATTACAAACATGTAATTAACATGCGTTTATTGATCCCCTTTTTGGGATGAGCTCGTCTATGGCACTAATTTAAATATCATATTTCCTTTTTCGGAAATTTTTTTATCCCTATTTTTTAGGGTGTTACTAGTTGGTATCACAACTCTAGATTAAGTGAACTAGGTGTCAACTCTGGTATGCCTAGACTTAGACTGTAGGTGCCTATGACATCACTGTCCATTCGGGTAGAGCATTCGTAGGCGGGGAGAGTGTTAGGATTAAGGAATTGCGAAGATTGAAAATTGTGATAATGACAACTAGAATCCTTATGTAATATACGCTCACGGTTTCACTTGGTCGGTGCAATTATGAATTTATAAATACGTGAGTGTGCTTGAAACTGTTATTATAATAATTAATCCTTGTAGTAGTATGTATTGCACCACTAATCTTTCAAAGAATTAACCGGTATAATCTTTATCATGTGTGACAGTTTACATAGGTAAACACAAGGAATCGAACGGTAATACCCGAGGAAGGCAATGATACGAGTGTCACGGCTCTGGAGACGTCAAGGAGAGTAAATCCAATTGGTGGTCGGACCGTACCGCAAGGAACCATCTTGTTGGAGGGGGGTGTGGACCAAGTTCCCCAAGTGAATCTCGAGACCAAGATCCCGGTCATTCAGGAAGCGGGCCCCCAGTCAGTCTTGTTGTCAAGCATCATGCAAATGATGAACTCCACTATAGACAAGCGAGATGAAAGGCTCATGAAGATGTTAGAAGATTGTGACACAAGCACCAGAGGCATGAAACGGTGGGAGACAATGCGCTGATTGGATCGGGTGGTGCCGATAATGCTATTGGGACGGAAGAGCATGCTATTAGAGACGAAAAGAAGAAAGAAGGGGGTTTCTCCTTTAAATCCCTTTTATCCAGTCGACCTCCAGAATTCTCCAGAACGACTAGTCCAGTGGCGTGCATGAACTGGATACAAAATGTAGAGATGGCATTTGAGTCAAGTGAATGTGGCGACTCTCAGATGGTCAAGTTTGCGTCTCCACTACTAAGAGGGGATGCGTTGAGTTGGTGGAATGTGACCTGGAAGGCACTTACACCGAAGGTTTTGGCCAAGCTCACTTGGCCAAAACCTTCAAGAAGAAGATCATGGAGAAATACTGCAATGTGAGGACTCTCGACAAGATAGAAGAAGAGTTCCGAAACCTGAAGAAGGGTAGTCTGTTGATCGCCGACTACTCAAAACAATTCATGGAGAAGCTCAGTCTATTTGAACATTTAGCGACCGATGAGAAGTCAAAGATAAAGGCCTACTTGAAGGTTTTACCGGCAGAGATGAAAACGGGTGTGATGAACGCTCGGGTGAATACTTTGCAAGAATTCATAGAGGAATCTCAGTTGGTGGAGAACGACATCCTCCAAGAGAGATAAGAAAAGAAGCAACAGGGAGAGAAGTGGAAGTGGGAAGGGCCAACCGGGCCCGCACGACCCTCCAAACCCTTTAACGGGGGGAGGAACATGGAGCCACGACGTGAGGCGAGATGGTGCCTCAAGTGTAAGAGTAAGTATTTCGGGCCTTGTAATCCGAAACCCTTCTCTAACACTATGGAGTGCTTTAAGTGTGTGCGGAAGGATCACATGAGCCGAGATTACCCCTCCCGATGAGTTTGCTATGAGTGTCGAGAACCGGGGCATATCAAAAGAGATTGTCCCAAGTTAGCGAGAGGACAACAAGGGGCATCAAGTAGGGTTGCATCAAAGAAGGAGGTCCCACCGAAGGCGCCAAGTCGGTCCTTCCAAATGACGGATGATGAGGCAAGGGAGACGGTGGATGTCGTGTCGGGTACGTTTCAAGTGAACTCTTTACCTACCCCGTGTTTTGTTTGATTCTGGTGCGAACCGATCATTTGTGTCTACCTCGTTTTGCAAGAACTTCACTACTCCTATTAGTTTGTTGAATGATGCTCTAGTGGTAGAGGTAGCCAATGGGGAGCATATGCTAGTTCGGGAATGCTACGTTGGGTGCACCTTAAATTTAGATGGGGAATCATTTTTAATATATTTGTTACCGGCAGATATCGGAGGGTTTGATGTGATTGTTGGAATGGATTGGTTATCCAAACACGATGCCGGTATATTTTGTTCCAAGAAGATTATTAGAGTACCCTTGCTTAAGGGTGGATACGTGATAAAGCATGAAAGAGCCTAGCCAAGGGGTGTACATCCTATTTGGCCTACGTGATCGATGCGAAATTCGAGAAGAAGAAGTGGAAGAAGTCGATGTGATGCGCGACTATTCGGATGTCTTTCTGGAATACCTACCCGGAATACCACCGGAACGTCAAGTAGAGTTCCATATCGACCTCTCTCCAGGTGCCGCACCGATTGCTCGTGCTCCTTATTGGCTAACCCCGACTGAGATGCAAGAAATGATGACGTAGCTAAAAGAACTTCTCGAGAAGGGATTCATACGATCGAGCTCGTCACCTTGAGAGCTCCAGTTTTATTCGTGACGAAGAAGGACGGGTCCATGCGGATGTGTATCGATTACCGTGAATCAACAAGGTCACCGTCAAGAACAAGTATCCACTTCCTCGAATCGACGACCTTTTAGATCAATTGCAAGGATCGAGGTGTTTCGCCAAGATAGACTTGCGGTCTAGCTTCCATCAAGTGCGGGTAAAGGAAGGCGATATCCCGAAGAAAACATTTCGAACAAGATACGGTCATTTTGTGTTTTTAGTCATGCCATTAGGGTTGACTAATGCTCCGGTCGTATTCATGGACTTGATAAACTGAGACCTTTCTTGGATAAGTCGGTTATAGTCTTCATCGATGATATTCTGATTTACTCGCGGGATGAGGTGGAACATCGGCAACATTTGCGGGAGGTTTTAGAGATTCTTCGGAAAGAGAAGTTATTCGCGAAATTTTCAAAGTGCGAGTTTGGCTACAAGAAGTCCAATTCTTGGGCCATGTGGTATCGAAGGATGGAGTGAAAGTGGACCTGACAAAGATTGAGGCCATGATGAATTGGGAACCACCGACGAGCCCAACGGAGATAAGAAGTGTCTTGGGTTCAGCCGACTACTACCGACGATTCATTCAAGACTTTTCGAAGATCGCCTCTCCTCTCACATCATTCACAAGGAAGAACGTAAAGTTCTAATCCGAGACTCTAGAAAAAGCCTTTCGGACTTTACAAAGGAAGCTATGCGAGGCACCAATCTTATCCTTACCCGAAGGATCCGAAGACTTTGTGGTTTATAGCGACACCTCTGAACTGGGCCTCGGGTGTGTTTTGATGCAAAGGGGGAAGGTGATCGCATATGTGTCGCGATAACTCAAGGAACACGAGAAGAATTACCTTACGCACGACTTGGAGCTAGCGCCGGTGGTATTTGTTTTGAAGTTATGGAGAAACTACCTCTACGGGACGAAGTGTACTTTATTCACAAATCATAAACGCTTGAAGTACATATTTGACCAAAAGGACCTCAACATGCGGCAAAGGAGGTAGTTGGAGCTTTTGAAGGATTATGGTTGCGAACTGCTTTACCACCCCGGTAAGGCCAATGTAGTAGCGGATGCTTTAAGCCAAAAGAGTTATGGGAGTGAAGTCAAGGTAACCCTTACTAGAATTGATGTAATATCAAGCTTAGTGGAGGACATCAAGATGAGTCAAGCCGAAGAACTTCGTGAAGAGAATCTCAAAGTCGAAGTCATGGTCAAACAATGGGAGATACTAACGGAAGATAGTTGCGGCCTTAAACTATTCCAAGGAAGGATTTGGGTGTCGAAGATTGGAGGAAACTGTGAGTTGCTCTTGGTGGAGGCTCACAAGTCAAAGTACTCCATACATCCCTGTAGCACCAAGATGTATAGAGATTTGAAACTATATTATTGGTGGTCGGTGATGAAGCTTGATGTGGCCAACTACGTGGAGAGATGCATCACTTGCCTTCAAGTCAAAGCGGAACATCAAAAGCCTTACGGGAGTTTGCAACCACTAGCCATTCCAGAATGGAAGTGGGAGCATATCACGATGGACTTCGTCACTAAACTACCGAGAACCTTGCGGGGACACGACACTATTTGGGTGGTGGTGGATCGACTCACGAAGAACGCGCACTTTCTAGCGATGCGAGAGACGTTACTGATGGACAAGCTAGCCAAGATCTACATTGATGAAGTAGTGTCGCATCACGGTGTTCCTCTATCCATAGTTTCAGATCGGGATAGCTTGTCTACTTCCAAGTTTTGGGATGGTCTACAAAAGGAATTGGGCAAGAGAGTCAAATTGAGTACGACATATCATTCTCAAACGGATGGTCAAAGTGAAACGACCATCCAAACTCTCGAGGACATGTTTCGTTAATGTGTTATAGACTTTGGAGGAAATTGGGATTCGCATCTACCGTTGGTAGAATTCGCCTACAATAATAGTTATCACTCAAGTATTGGGATGGCACCATTCGAGGCGCTTTATCGGCGGAAATGTAGAACGCCGGTGTGTTGGCTTGAGGTAGGAGAAAAGCAATTTGCAGGGTCGGAGATTGTACAAGAGACGACAGACAAGGTGAAAGGGATCCGAGAGCGTTTGAAGGCGGCTCAAGATCAACAAAAGAGCTACGCGGACAAAAATCGAAGACCGGTCGAATTCCAAGTGGGTGAGCCGGTCATGTTGAAGGTATCGCCGTGGAAGGGGATCATTCATTTCGGGAAGCGCGAGAAGCTTAGTCCCCGTTTCCTTGGACCCTTCACAATATTAGAGAAGATCGAACTTCAAACCTACAGATTGGACTTGCCGCCGGAAATGGACGGGATTCACCCTACATTTCACTCTACCTTCGCAAGTGCTTGGCCGAAAAGGAAAGCGTTTTACCTTTGATAGAGATTCGGGTGGACAACGAAAACCGGTGTGTTGAGGAGTCAGTAGCTATTTTGGAGTCGAAAACGAAACAGTTGCGACATAAGAAAATAACAATGGTAAAATTTTAATGGAGGCACCATCGCGGTGCCAACATAACGTGGGAATCCAAGGAAGACATGAAAAAGAGACACCCACACTTATTTGCGTAAATGCGAGATCTTGGGGACGAGATCTCATCTAAGGTGGGGAGGATTGTAACGCCCACAATATTCCTCAAGTATCTTGGGGACGAGATCTCATCTAATGCACCTTGACCTCTGCCATTGGGAGTAATGCCTGAGAGGTAGTCTTCGAATATGTCGGGCCTTCGGGATGTTGCTCATGTGAGTGAACATCAAGGTACATTGACTTTAGGTGAAATTCGTTGGTGTGATGGGTCTCCCCCATTTATTCCTTTATGGATTTTGTTGTCTATAATTTATGTAAATGATTATGTCATACTTTTGTTCAACCTACTGGGCTCGTTTGGCCTAACACTTAGTTTGTTTGATATGTATCTCAGGTTCTAGCGGCGCACCCGCCAAGAAGGCCTAGTAGACTTCAGTTGTGAGCTTGGGAGCATTTTTGGGACGCCAAGTTTAGAAGGCTTTATATTTTGGAGATTTGGTTAACAACTTTATATAATCTCTTTCCTATATAGGATTTAGATTAAAGTGTTGTTTTCCCCTCATTGCTTATTTATTACAAAAATGTAATTAACAGGCGTTTATTGTTCCCCTTTTTGGGATGAGCTCGTCTATGGAACAAATTTAAATATCATATTTCCTTTTTCGGAAATTTTGTTATCTCTATTTTTAGGGTGTTACAGCTTTCCCTAAGAGTATAATAATAACTTAAATGGTTGATAAAACCGGTCACAAAATAGCCCCACACGATTTCCTCCTCTCGAAGATAAGTCATGTAGGTTGTGCTTATGATTTTGGAGTAAAGTATCAACAAATGCTAACTTTCAGTTTGCCAACATTACTAAATAGATCTCGATGATCTTAACTCCGCCAGTATGATTACGGTTTTGCGTACGGTTTTTTGTTGTGCTTACAGTTTTGCTTGCGGTTTTCATGATTTGTCTTTACTCCAAATTTGTCCCATCTTTTTTGTCTCCTTTCTCTTCACTGTTATGAAATCTTCAGCATTGGCCATGGCTTAAACCTACCTCTTTTTTTCATAGTTTAGGCAATAAATCTTCAATAAAGATTTGTTGCAGCTGCTGCCTGCCACAGTGGTCACTCACCACAAAGATTCATCACCTCCAAAAACGACACATACACTAATCAAAACACAAACTTTTATCCTCATCAACTCCAAATGAAAATAAATAAATAAAATGGGGAAACGCAAACACATGAAGGGAAAATACACACTAAAAGGGAATAAAAAGAAACACTAACAAAGTGTAAATAACACCCAAAATGAGAGTTATCACCTATAAAGGGTCGACCAGGCTCACGTGCACTCGTTCACTCGTTTATTATAAGAGAGAGAGAGAGAGAGAGAGAGAGAGAGAAAATAGGCGTCTAAAAGGTGCATCCTCTTGATTTTGAAATGTACTCTCAAATATTTTGAAACCAAATGTATAACAGATATTGAACATGGGTAAGATGATTTAGATGCTTAGACAAAATTGTGAGATATAATAGGTAGGGTACCAAGTTTTTTTTTTGCAATACCGTGTAACAACCAATTATAATTGGTATGCAAAATCTTATATCCTGTATCAACCAACTATATCTGGTACCAACATTTTTCGGTTGGTACATGTTGATACTTGTTGGTATTGGTATTTTACGAGCGTCAAGTTAATATATGAAAATTTGTCACTTTGTTCAAATTTTTAGTGATATTTTAAGTTTTAGGTTAGCACATGTGATGTTTTAAGGGTTGTTAATGCAAATAATAAAACTTGCAAACATTCAAATGTTCAAACAAAATAGTTATAAATAAAAAGTTTAGTATTTAATGCATAAAAAATTGCAAAAAACTAATAAATAGTTACATAAGTCGGTATGGTACTACCGTGGTATGCGAATTCCAATATCGTATACCAACCAAGTTTGCATATTTGGTACGATACTACCAACCAACTATAGTTGGTACCAATTAAGTTAGTATCGATTTAATTGGTATTGTTGATATACATGTTGGTTGGTTCGGTTCGGTACAAAATTGTCATCTCTAACAATAGGTTGTTTGTTTGATTATTTCATCTAGCTAATATTTAATTTTTAATCTTTAAATTTTGCCTCCCAATGCTCATGTCCCCTACAAATGTTACTACTAAAAACATTAACAATAAAGATACAACTATAAGGATTGAACTCACCACTTTAAGTACAATTATAGACATAAATTACCACTACACCAAGGGTAATTTCTTGTTTATCTTTCTCCCATTTTGATTTTATTACTTTTTGTTGGATTTTATGTTTTAATTATTTCTGGCCATGAGGAATAGTTAAAATAGCCCAACAATAATGGTCTAATACAAGCTACATATTGCCTTGTATCCTAGGGTTTTACAACAAGAGAAGTGAGAGTCCATAGAATACAAAAGTGAGAGAAAAGAAGGAAAAGTCGTCTACAATTTTAAGCAAAGCGCAGTCGAGCCGTTTTGCCTATTTCCGGAGTTTGAACCGTCGGACCGTCTTGATTTTTGGAAAGTAGCTTCACGACATATCTATTTACATTATGAACGGTGGAGATCGATTTTACAGATTCGGTAGTTGCCCTTTTGCTATTCGACAACTTGTTGTTTTCTGGGTGATGTTTATTCCTCTTTTCCTTTTTGGTTTGACTCCATACTTCTTGATGGTTTGTTCCAAGAGTATTATGATTGTAGTGTGCCTCTAGTTTTATCTAGAGAAGACTTTTGTATTATTTATTGAAGGTAGTGGACTTTAAGCGGCCTAAGGGGCCCGTGGTTTTACTCTCGCCTTGAGAGGTTTCCACGCTAAAATTCTTGTGTGCTTGATTATTGCTTATTTCTGCTTTTGGTAGTTGATTATCATTGCATTTAGTATACCCTATTTGTTTGCATCCTCAAAGGTTCATATAAGTCGGGAAATTTTTGTTCAACCAAAGTTTATTCCGCATTTATCGTTACCGTTGAGATACTTTTTCGCCATCAGAGTGGTATCAGAGCTTTTGGTTATTATTATTGGGTTTGACTTGTTTGAACGATGGAAGCTAATACAAGTAGAATGATAAGTCTGAATGGTTCTAATTATCATGTTTGGAAAGGAAATATGGAAGACCTTCTTTATGTGAAGGATTTTTATTTGCCTGTTTTTTCAACCGACAAACCTGAGAATAAAACAGATGCAGAATGGAATATTTTGCATAGACAAGTTTGTGGGTATATTCGGCAATGGGTAGATGATAATGTTTTGAACCATATTAGTGGCGATACGCATGCTCGTACTTTGTGGAACAAGTTCGAGCAGTTATTTGCTCAAAAGACTGGAAATAATAAGTTGTTTTTTTATTAAAAATATGATCCAACTTAAGTACCATGATAGAACTCTGAGAATTCAAAGTCTCCATTGAATCATTCCAAAAACATTTACCATCTCTAAATACAAAGGCTAAGCTAAATTAGATGAGCTATTTACGGAAAATACAATCAGAAATAACTAGCTAATAAATACAAAATATACACCAATAATTATAGAGCATAATTATCGGTTAACACTCCCCCGCAGTTTGAGCCGGAAGTTGACGGAGGCATAAACTGGACCGAAACCGATGGAAGAGGTGCTTCGGTAGCCCCTTGGTGAAGATATTTGCATATTGGTAGTCGGCTGGGACGTGTAAGACTTTAATAGCACCAAGGCGAACCTTCTCTCGAACGAAATGGATATCGCGCTCGACGTGTTTAGTGCGTTGATGTTGCACGGGATTTTTCGTTAGGTAGACCGCCGAGACATTGTCACAATAAATAATCGTTGCATGAGTGATCGGGACATAGAGTTCAAGAAGAAGGTTACGAATCCAAGAGACCTCGGCTGTAGTGTTGGCAACTCCTCGATATTCTACTTCGGCACTAGACCGAGAGACGGTAGGTTGACGTTTTGAGGACCAAGAAATCAAATTTGCGCCCATGTAGACGCAATAATCTAAAGTGGAACGTCGTGAGTCAGGGCACCCGCCCTAATCCGCATCTGAGTAGGCTGTAAGCTTCATCGATGGAGAGGGAGAAATGATAAGGCCCTGAGATAAGGTTCCCTTAATGTAATGAAGGATCCGTTTGAGTAGCTGAAAGTGCGGTTCACGGGGAGCATGCATGAAGAGACAGATTTGTTAAACCACGTAGGAAATATCCGGACGAGTGATGGTGAGGTAGTGAAGAGCGTCGGCTAAGCTGCGGTATAGAGATCCATCCGAGAAAGGTAACCCGTCGGTAGCACTTAATTTCGAACCAACTTCGACTGGTGTGCTTACCGGTTTACAGTTTGACATGGCAGCCCATGAGAGGATGTCGGCGGCATAATTTTTCTGAGACAAGAACAAACCTCCATTATGTTTTTGAACTGTAATTCCGAGGAAGTGGTGTAGCGGTCCGATATCGGTCATTTTAAACTCCGACGAAAGTGACCAAAGGATTTGGTTGAGTAAAGCATCACTAGAGGCAGTGAGGATAATATCATCCACGTATAGTAATAGGTAGGCCATTTGATCACCCTTTTTATAGAAAAATAAGGAGGTGTCACAAATGCTACTCTTAAAACCGCACTTGGAGAGATATGTTGCAAACTGATGATACCAAGCCCCTGGGGCTTGTTTGAGACCATAAAGTGAGCGATGAAGTTTGCAAACATATTTTGGTTGCGTTGATGAGACAAACCCCGACGGTTGGAACATATAAACTGTCTCTTTCAAATGCCCATGAAGAAATGCATTTTTAAGGTCCAATTGATGAATGGACCAAGATTTAGACACTGCGAGACTAAGTGGGTTTCACCACGGGACTAAAAGTTTCATCGCAATCGATGCACACGGTTTGACTTTTACCATTAACAACTAGTCGAGCTTTGTATCGTTCCAATGTGCCATCGGCTTTGAATTTATTCTTGAAGAGCCACATACATCGAATAATAGGGGCATCCTTGGGTCTCGGTACTAGTTCCCATGTATTATTTGCCAATAGAGCTTCATATTCATTAGACATGGTAATTTTCTAGTTTGGATCGGTGAGGGCTGTGAGGTGGGACTTAGGTAAGGGAGAGATGTAAGGAGTAGTTTCTATGTTTAGAGACAACGGGACACGAGGTTTGAATATACCGGAACGGGAATGGGTTTGCATGGGATGAGGTGAGGTGGGTTGAGGGTTGGTGTGGGAGGTGACAGGGGGTAGAATTGTTTGATTTAAGGGAGGGGGTTGTTGTGTAATCGGTGAGGGTGGTGGGTTATTTTGGGAGACGAGAGGTGAGGGTGGTGGGTTCTGTTGTGGGCCGAGAGGGTAGGTGGATCGGGTTGTTGGGTGGCAGACGAGGGGCTGTCGTGAGGTAGGTTGGGAGATGTTGTGGGAGCAGTGGGAAATTGGATGTTGGGATGGTTAAAAAATATGGGTGATGGGTCTAAAAATGAGTGTGTGGGAGGGGGTTGGTTAGGAGATGTGTATGGAAATTTGGATTCATCAAATACAACGTGTCTTGAGAAAATAGTTTTGCCGGTGGAGATGTCAAGACAACGGTAGCCACGATAGTTGGCGGGATACCCGAGGAAGACACACGGTGTGGACCGGGGGCTAGTTTATGAGCGCGAGTAGAATAGGTGGTCATTAGAGGGGGTACGGTGGTAAAGGAGAATAGTAGGGATGAGGTTGTGGTGGAGTTTGGTGGGGAGGATTTTGTGAAGGTAAGAGGCCGTGTGGAGAGCCTCAACCCAAAACGAGGAGGGGAGGGATGCATGGGTGAGGAGGGTAAACATGATTTCGTTCAAACGACGAATCATCCGCTCGGACTTCCCGTTTTGTTGGGACGTATGGGGGCATGAGAAACGAAGGTGAAGACCATTTTTGGTGGCAAAATTTTTGAAGTCGTTATTGTCAAATTCTCCACCCATATTACATTGAAACGCTTGGATTTTCATGTGAAATTGGGTTTCAATATATTTGTGAAAGTTAGCGAATTTGTCAAATGTCTCGGATTTAAATTTCAAGTGGTAAACCCATGTGTATTGTGTGAAATTATCCGTTAAAACCATATAATATTTATATTTTGCATGGCTCAAAATGGGTGAAGTCCACAAGTCACAATGTAAAATGGTAAATGGTAACAAAGTACGATTAATAGAATCCGAAAACGGTAAACGTTTATGCTTGGATAACTGACAAGCATGACAAACAAATGGAAAATGGAACTTATGACAAGAAATCAAATTATTAGAACTAAGAAACTCCATGACAGGTTGTCCCGGGTGGCCGAGACGATTGTTCCAAAACGAGGAGTCTTTATTGGAGACAAAACAAGCAATGGCGGCAGAAGAATTGGCGGTGAGTGGGTAGAGGTCACTAGAGCTATTATGACGGCTCAAGATCGTGCCATCCTTGCAATCCTTCAAAGAGAAACCAAAATGATCAAATTCAATAGATGTGTTATTATCGATATTGAATTTACGTACGGAAATAAGGTTTTTAATGATGTTAGGATTTGAACAAGACGGATTTTAAGTGTAGCGGTTTGGACAGTGTAAGGATGGTGGAAGACCCCGTTCCAAGGACTGGAATTTTATTGCCATTTCCTACAAATATTGACTCTATAGGTGAATACGGGGAAAAAGTAGAGAGTTTACCTTGATCGTTCGTGATGTGAGAGGTTGCACCCGTGTCAAAATACCACTGAACATCCATGTTTCCCGTATCCGTGGAGAGAGCTTGGACTGCATCGGCTAACTGAGTAGGCTGAAGAGGGTCAACCTCAGCTAAGTGGGCTTCGACCTGTACCTGTGGGCTTCCAGAAGGTTGTTGGGATGGAGGAGAAGTTGTGGGCCGAGATGTAGGAGACCTGTGCTGCGAAGGTTGAGCCCACCCTTGTGTTGGGTAAGGGCAGGGAGGAGCCCAATAAGGTGGGGGAACTCAATAAGGAAAAGGCATTTGGGCAGGAGCTTAGGGACGAGGCTGTGAAGAAGCACGAGTATTAGACCTGTTGTTGCGGTTGTTGTCACGGCGATTCCCGGGTGCACGATGGTTGTCACGGTTCGGTGGATGCGATGGTGGGTTTGTGATGGCGGCTGCGACGACTGGAGTCGGGGAGATGGTTTCCCGAGCAGCGATCCGTCTGGCCTCGGATTGAAGCTGATCGCATGCATTTTCCCATTGGGGAAGGGTTTGATTAAGTAGTGAACCAACAACATCATATTCTCGAGGTAAACCACGAACCAAGTATAGAACCCGCTGAGTGTTGTTGATTGGACAATCCACAGCCGTTAGTTGGTCTGCAAGCTCACGGATTCGTTGACAATAAGTTTCAAGAGAGGGCATGGCGGCAAGAGTCAAGTTGGTAAGTTCATGTTGAAGAGTCGCAACCCTTAAGCCTTTATTGTTCAAAAAGAGGTTCTGAACCCTCTTCCAACCCTCGTAGGCTGTAGACTCGCTAACCAAAACCCGGACAAGGAGGTCATCAGATAGGGTTGCGTAGATCCATTGCAACACGATTGCGTCAAGCTTCTTCCAAGACGAGTACTCGATGTATGTGGCTTCCGGGGCTGCCGAACCATCAATGTGATTTAACACATCAAAACCGGTGACATGGAGCCGAAACAGATTCACCCATGAAGGGTATGAGATCTTTTCGCCATCGAGGACACGGACTCGTTGTTGGATATTAGTAACAGTATAGGTTGGGTGCAGGGAGGATTACTTGGGATCGGTTTTGTCATCCATGGAAGAGGGTGGCGATGGCTAGGAAAAAAAATCGTCAGGAAGGAGATCAAGGAATTAGTCTAATACCATGTGAGAATTCAATGTCTCCATTGAATCATTCCATAAACATTTACCATCTCTAAATACAAAGGCTAAGCTAAATTAGAGGAGCTATTTAAGGAAAATACAATCACACATAACTAGCTAATAAATACAAAATATACACCAATAATTATAGAGCATAATTATCGGTTAATAGGAACTCCTATCACTGATCATTTGAATACATTTCAAGGAATTATTAATCAGCTTGTAGGAATGGGTATCAAGTTTGAAGATGAAATCCAAGGCTTATGGATCCTTGGTACTCTATCGGATTCGTGGGAGACTTTTAGGACATCATCGTCCAACTCCGCACCCAATGGTGTTATTTTCATGGAATTGGCTAAAGGCAGTATTTTAAATGAAGAGATGAGAAGAAAGTCACAGGCTTCCTCTTCACAATCAGATGTCTTGTTCACAGAAAGATGGGGGAGAAGTCAGAGTAGAGGTCCGAGTAATAGAGGTAATCATCGGGCAAATTCAAAAGGAAAGTCTGTTGATTTTGAATGCTACCATTATGGTAGGAAAGGGCATACTGTACGGTTCTGCAGACAGTTGAAGAAGGAGAACAAAAGGGGCATTCACAACAATCAAAAGAACAATCATAAGAAAGATGATGGTGGTAATGACAATGCTGAAGTAATACTACCATTGAAGAGTTCTTTCTTTGTTGTGATGACGATATGGTCAACCTTGCATAAGATGATTCGAGTTGGGTCAACTTTGTTGACAGTGGTGCTTCGTGTCATGTTACATCTCGAAGAGATTTTTATTCATCTTACACTCGAGGTAATTATGGTACTGTTAAGATGGGTAATAACGATTTATCAAAGATTGTTGGAATTGGCGATATTAGTTTGAAATTTGACACTAGGATGGAATTGTTTTTGTGAAATGTAAAACATGTCCTAGATATGAGACTTAATATTATTTCTACAGGCTTACTAGATGATGATGGTTAGAACAACAACTTTGGTAATGGTATATGGAAACTCACTTGTGGTTCCTTGGTCGTAGAAAGAGGTAAGAAATGCCTAAAGTTATATGTGACACATCCGAAGATCTCCAACAACATTGTAAATGTTGTGGAGAATATTGATATGACTGATTTGTGGCATAAGAGACTTGGTCACATGAGTGAAAAGGGGATGTCCTTTTTGTCAAAGAAAAAGGTATTACCGGGTGTGCACGTTGTTTATTTGAATAAGTGTTCTCACTGTTTGGCAGGAAAAAAGACTCGAGTTACTTTCAAGAGTCAGTTTCATTCTCGAAAGGAGAATACAATTGATTTGGTGCATTCCGATGCTTGTGGTCCAATGAAGACTAAGACGCTTGGTGGTTGCTCATATTTTGTCACATTCATCGATGATCACTCGAGGAAGGTATGGATTTATACCTTGAAGTCTAAAGATCAAGTATTAGATGTGTTTAACCAGTTCCATGCCTCTTTAGAGAGACAGAATGGGAGGAAGCTCAAGTGTATTCGAATAGATAATGGAGGTGAATACATTGGGCCTTTTGATGCTTATTGTAAAGAACAAGGTATTCGGCACCAAAAGGCTCCTCCGAAGACACCACAATTGAATGGTCTGGCAGAACGGATGAATAAAACATTGGTTGAGCGATTCAGGTGTTTGCTCTAACATGCAGGGTTGTCGAGTTCCTTTTGGTTAAAGCTTTGAATACGGCGGTACATGTTATAAATCTAACCCCTTGTGTTCCTTTGCATTGTAATATTCCTGACAAGGTTTGGAGCGGCAAAGATGTTTTTTACCGTCACTTACGCGTCTTCGGATGCAAGTCTTTTGTGCACATTCCCAAAGATGAAAGGTCGAAGCTCTATGTGAAGACTAAGCCATGTGTGTTCCTTGGTTATGGCCAAGATGAGTTCTGCTACAGATTATATGATCTGGTTCAAAAGAAACTTGTTTGAAGCCGAGATGTTGTTTTCATGGAAGATCAAACTTTGAAAGATGCTGAGAAGGAAGACACGATTCCTCAACATAATGATGATCTTATTTGTTAGTGCATTAATTGTATACAAGATTTAATTGAGAAAGCTTTGTAAAAAGCCTTTGTAATAGAATAGTCAAAGGAAGTCTTTGAAAGTCATATAGTGAGAAAGTCAACATTAGTTTTAAAGGGTGCTTAAGTTCTTGAGAGTTTGTGTGGATACCTTATTCAAGTTACTTCAGAGTTTAATAGTGGGTATAAATAGTTTGTATGCTTTGTTAATCATGTAACACTAAGAACTTTACATTGTAATATCAAGATTTACTTTCTCTCTCTACTCTCTCTCTAGAATAATACTGTCATATTCTTAATTAAGAGTGTTTGTATTGCTTGATAATTGAATCTGGGAATACAATTTCAATTGGTATCAGAGCATACCAAACAAATTCAGAAAAGATCAAATCACAAATTGAATTCAATTTTCGAATTCTTGAATTTCACGAACTCATTTTCTTGAAAATCATTGTTTGATCAAAATTTTGTCGAATTTGTTGTTCTTTGATTGTTAAATCGATTTTAGTATGATCGATTAGTGTAAGTGAATGTTTTGTATTCACAATTGTACATGATTTGATCACCAGATCGTTTGAATTTTAAGTTTTTGTGAGTTTCTTGAAAACACGAACATAAAGTCTGTAATAAGATCAATGCACTGTAATTTCATGATTTTAGTGATCTTAGATTGATACAAAAGTGCTTAGTTTTGATTTTCGAACATACTGATGTATTTTGAGAATCAATTGCAGGTTTAAATCATTTTTAGATCGATCGTGTGAAAAATCATGAAGAACGCGCAAGATTTGAAAAACGCGCAAGTTCTTCCTTAGAACGCGCAAGCTTCATCATCAAGAACGCGCAAGTGTCTGCAGAACGAACAAGCAAAGCGTGCGAGTTTGGGTAAAACGCGCTAGAGGTGTCTGCGAGTTTGAGCTTTGCGTGACAAATGTAACACGCAAACCTCGTCTTACGCGAGTGCTGAAATGCGCAAACCTTGCTTTGCGTAAGCCGTGTAACGCGCAAACCTCTTAAACGTGCAAACGTCATAAAACGCGCACGTATTGACTAGTGAGTTCCAGAAACACGCAAGTGCCTACTAGCGAGTTTCAGTGTGAATAGTCCTTTGCGCTTTCAGTGCCTTACGAGTTTCATCCTTTGCGTGACTAACGACTAACGCGTTTTAGTGGTTAGCGAGTTTGATCAGTGAATAGTGACTAGCGCGTATAGTGACTTGCGAGTTTCAAGACTTAAATATTTTTTTGAAAATTAAATTTTTTTTTGTGTGATCCAAGTTTGACTTTTTAGTCAACATCTCTGATTTGTTTGGGAACGATCATTCACATCAAGCTAATAATTTCTCATTCAAGATGCCAATTACAGATGAGAGAGGAAATACAATACTGTTACCAAGAGACATGGTTGTATTGTACATGTCTGAGATACCTAAAATAGAAGCTGAACGAGATCAACTGAAAAATCAGAATTCAGTGCTTCTAAAACAAATTCAGGAGTTGAAATTAAATTTGTCAAATTCTGATAAAACTCCTGACTGTAAAAAGTGTGCTAATATGGATAAATCTCATTTTGCAGGTATTCTTAGTGAGAAAGAGAAAGAGATTAAAGATAGAGAGAAAATGATGGAGATAAAAGATAATACCATTCAGTCTCTTGAAGAAGTAATCAAGATGAATGAATCTTATCTTCAAAGTCTTCTAAGCCAATTGAAGACAAAAGTATATGGCTTCTGAAGAAACTGCATATGAATTGAAAATGAAAAATGCTGACTTGATGAAAAGCATCAAAGAAGATAAAGTTAAAACAAATTTTCAAAGCCAAATGAAGACGACTGAAAAGAAATCATCTGATTTGCAAGATGAATCAGTCAAGCTTCAAAACAAGTTTAAGGCTTTCGAAGAAAATATATATGTTCTGGAGAAGAAGAATGTTGAATTGAAAACAAGTCTCCAAGCAGAAAAAGAAAAATCATGTGTGAAGACATCTTCTACTCAACAGATGTCTGAACTTTCTAAGAAAACTTTACAAGAGAAGAAGGATCTTGAGCTGAGATGCATTAAACTTTCCAAGCAAGTGTCTGATTTTGAAAAGATTCTAATTACTGAAAGAGACACATTTGCTAAGGAAAGAAAAGTTCTTGAAGATAAAAACACTGAATTTCCCAAACAGATCTCAGTTTTACAAGACTTATTAGAAAAAGAAAGACAATTTTTTAAAGAAAAGAAAAAGTCTTTTGAATCTGAAAAGAAAAATTCTGAAAAGAGAAATGTTGGGATCTTCAATGAAATTTATGATCAATCCAAGAACTTACAAAAAGATTTTGAGCAAGAACGTTCATATTTTGAAACTGAAATATCCAAGCTCATGTCCAAAATCTCTGTTCTATCATTAGATATTCTTAAAGAACAGAAGGCCAGATCTGATTTGAAACAGAAGTTTGACACACTGACTTCTGAAAGAAACATTTTGTCTGAAAAGATAAAAAACTTAGAAGCTGCAAACGTTAATTTGTCTGAAAAGATTACAGCTGATGTGATTAGTCAATCACCTGTTGATAATTCAACAGAATCAGTCTGTTCTTTCAAAACAACTTCAAGTTCTATTCATGATCAAAATGTTTTCAAAAAGAACAGTGTCAAACCTAAAATTGTCAAATCAAGTCAGATTCGACCATCAAATTTGTTTTATGATAAATCTGTTGATGGTTCAGCAAATTTTTATATCAAATCTCTTGGAAATTCTTCTAAGAAAAATCAGATGGTCTGGAGAGTGAAGAGTTCTTCAGATGATGAGAAGAAGAATGCAAGATCATTCAATTCCACATCCAAAGCCAAAAAGAACAGAACACATAAAGGTAAATATTTTGGTAATCCTGATATATATTTCTCTACTAATCATTTGATCAGGATTGCACATAAGAAAATCTACTGTTCTTACTGTGGAGAGAATGACTTCGTTCAGAAACAATCTACTCATAACTGGTACGGTTCTTATAGAATAACTTCTCAGAATTCTGGTTTTAAAAGATATACATCTAATGAGAAGTGGATTCTTAAATCTAACATACCAGGACCCAAATACCAGTGGGTACCAAAGCCTGTTAAATCTGTTTCGCAGGTACCACAAGTTTAGGGGGAGCAAGATGGTTGACTTCTGATCATGTACAGATCAGGACTCGTACTTCAAAGTATAAAATATTGACTTCTGAGTAAATCAACTCAGGACTCGAACTTCAAAGTCAAAGAGTATGGCTTTTGAACAAAACAGTTCAAAACCCGAATTTTGATGTAAAGACTGTGGCTTCTGATCATATGACAGATCAGGACCCGTTCTTAATGTTCAGACATGAATATTTTGCAAATATCCACGGGGAGCTTAATAAACCTAAATCATTCTATAATGATTTGAGGGGGAGTCTTAAAGGTAAATATCTTCTAATCCTAGATCTCTGATTGTTTGAAAGAAGAACAACTATCAAGCATGAAAAACAATTTCTTAAATGTTCAAACCACTTCTCTATTCTCAAAAGATTTCATGAATTAAGAAGTGTGATTTTAAATGTTTTTCAATATTGAGCTTTAATGTTTAACTGACCATGTGTTTCTAAAGATCAATACTCGTGTATTATCTTTCCTATATACTGTAAAGTATTCACACACATCGATTCAGTACTTCATTTTAATTTGTTATTACCATGTCTCTAAACGAACCTATTTTTCGATGGTAATACCCCCGTTTGTAAATCACTGTTGTTGAGCAACAATCATCATTTCAACTTGAGCGTTCATTGCTAAATTGTTTATATTTGTTCATATAAACAAAATATCTAGTTCTTTGATACTCTAACCATTTCATTTGATCTGATTGATACATTGTCAGATTCTCAAAACAATTCTCTTGATTTCATTTCATTCATTCAACATCATTGTTTTGAGAGATCTTCATTGTTCAAATGCTCAAATTTCATTCTTAATTTTAAATGAGCATACATTCTGACAATATTATCATTTTGAGCTTAATTGTTCAAGTGAAACTGTTGAACAACCATTCTTTTTAGGACTTACATGGGATTCATGTGTGAGCTTAAACAGAACTTCCATGGATTCACGTAAACCTGTGTTTCCTACCCAGGAAGTTATTCTTGAGTGATTGAGGGGTGAGGGGTCATAAATCAAAGAGTGGGTGAGATAACTCATCCGGTTGAGTTTTTCTCATTATGTGGAGCGATAAAATGTAAAAGAGAGTTTGGTTAGAAGTGAGATTTAATGTTAAAAAGAAAGAGGGTATGAGAACAGAATTAAAAGAATATCAAAACTCTGCACCAACCACTTTCTGAGCCGGGCAACCACATATTCTGATTGGTTCACATTCTTTGGTGACCATCATTGAAACAGGCAGTGAGCCTATGCCAACTCTTGCATTAACCCCACCAACCACTCGTTTCTTTCTTAACAAAGAAATGTTTCATTTTCTTTGGGGACGCAGCATATCTGCTATCTAGTCTTCACTCGGAAGATTTAGATATTGAAAAAGAAGGAAAGTTGCCCCACCTTCGCACCTCTTTCATGCACATTTTTTTGAGTCCGTGTAATACTTGTTGTTGTCTCAACAGTTTACACAATTTGAGCCTTATGAAACACAATCATTGTGCTAAATTCTTCCATACACAAGCACGAGCACACGGAAAATTTGTTTTTCTGTCAGAACATTCATAGAAAATACCTTGTGTTTTTTAATGATTGAATGGAAGTCCTGGGGTACATTCGTTGTACACAGTAACTTTGTGTTACTGACAGGCACTTCTAACTGTTTCATTTGTTGAATCAGGGTTACCAAGTTCTTTATATCTGAATTTGAAAAGATTCGGGTATATATAGTTTATAATTCAGCTATTCAGATCAAAGAGTAGAGAATGTCAAATGTATCTTAAAGGGGGGAGAATATTTGAAAAAGGGGGAGATTCAAAGAAAGTGTTGAAATTGAGAAAGTTTTGATGATCATGATGCTCACAATCATCAAAAAGGGGGAGAAATCTACAAAGATCAATTTTAGAGATGAGATCTCAAAAAGTGGAAGAAATTTATGAAAGATTCGAATTTCAAAGATGATTTGAAGAAAAGAGACTTTCTAAAAGTTTTGTCAAAGAATTCAGAAGATTCTGAAGAAAGATGATTCTGAAAGTCCAAGCCAGATGAAAAGAAATCATTCTGAGATTATTCAAAGTCAAATTAGAAGATTCGTGAAAGTTCGTTTTTCGAAAGACGATCAAGAGATCAGAGTGATGAAGATAAAGTTTTTTGAAAGATTCCTCGAAGTTTCTCAAAGGCAAAAGATTTCAAAGAAGTTTAAAAAAGTTTCAAAGATGAAGTTTTCATAGTATTGTTTCAAGACTTTAAATGATTCGTTTTTGTTCAAGACTTGTTGACATTCCGAAGATGCAAAGTGCAAATGGCTTATCTGAAGATTCTTCAAAGATTGAAAGACTGAAGACTGTTAAACCTTCAAACTTTTAAAGATGTTAGAGACAAAAGTTGAAGAAATCAAGTGCTGAAGACTAATGTCAATTTTTTTTATTAAATCTTGAATACAAAGGGGGAGAATGTTAGTGCATTAATTGTATACAAGATTTAATTGAGAAAGCTTTGTAAAAAGCCTTTGTAATAGAATAGTCAAAGGAAGTCTTTGAAAGTCATATAGTGAGAAAGTCAACATTAGTTTTAGAGGGTGCTTAAGTTCTTGAGAGTTTAAGTACTTGAGAGTTTGTGTGGATACCTTATTCAAGTTACTTGAGAGTTTAATAGTGGGTATAAATAGTTTGTATGCTTTGTTAATCATGTAACACTAAGAACTTTACATTGTAATATCAAGACTTACTTTCTCTCTCTACTCTCTCTCTAGAATAATACTGTCATATTCTTAATTGAGAGTGTTTGTATTGCTTGATAATTGAATCTGGGAATACAATTTCATTATAGATTTGGATTCAGTTCCTCCTAAGCATGATGAGACACATGATGGTGATGGTGTTCAGAATGATGAAACAGATGCACTGATGATACTAATGTTCCGGAGCAAAGTGAGATGGATGCAGAAGTTCATCCAGAGTTACCAGTTCCAGGTATGCTATCATTTATCCCACTTAGGCGATCTATGGGAGACCATTATCCTTCTACACGATACTTTGCTGATGAGTATGTCTTACTCACTGATGGGGGAGAACCCGAGTGTTATGTCGAGGCCAAGGAAGATGAGCACAAGAAAGAGTGGGTTGAAGCCATGCAAGACGAGATGACTTCCTTGCATCAGAATAATACATTTGAGTTGGTAAAGTTGCCTAAAGGCAAAAGAGCTTTGAAGAACAAGTGGGTCTACAAAGTGAAGACAGAAGAACATACTTCACGACCTATGTATAAAGCTAGATTAGTGGTCAAAGACTTTAGTCAACGAAAAGGTATTGACTTCGATGAGATTTTCTCTCCGGTCGTGAAGATGGGATCTATCCGGGTAGTTCTTGGCTTAGCAGCTAGTCTTGATCATGAGGTTGAGCAAATGGATGTCAAGACAACTTTCCTTCACGGTGACTTGGACAAATAAATCTACATTGTAACACCCTGGATTTTCATTATACATATCGTTGTAATCTTGTGTTTAATCGTTGTCGTTAACACCGTTTATTGTTTATCATTCGAATGCGTGGTCTTCGGTGAAAATGTGAACTTCCAGTGAGTTTCGCGACTTGCTCGCGACTTGGAGTCGCGGCATAAGTCGCGATGTCCACTGTTGATTATGGGTTTACGAGCTTCGCGACTTGCATGAGAGGGGTAGTCGCGGCATTAGTCGCGAAAGCCTTTGTTGGTTTTAGGGTTTTATGGCACGGGCGAGTTATGCCGCGAGTTGAGGTCGCGGCATAACCCGCGAATCCCCCTGGACCGACTTAAGGGTTCAGTCTCCCAAAATATCTTGGATCTCAATCTCTAAACTCTATCCTCTCTCTCTATCTAAATCGTTTCTCTCTCTCTCTAGAATTTAGTGGTTAATATTTGGTGTTCAATCCGAGGTTTCGGTGTTTTAAGCTTCACCTCTACGTCGTGATCGTTATCTGGTTTTCCGGGTTTTATCCTAAAACCTACTGGTGAGTTCCTACTACCATTTTACAAACTTTATACATGTCAAAACTCTTATTTGCGAAATCCGAAGTATTTCTACGGTATGATTTTATGTTCTCTACATTTTGATATAAATGAAGTTTTTGGTGATTTTCGGGGTTCCCGATAAGTATTGACTAAAATGACGGGTTACACCTTATCAGAAGTAAAATGATGTTTTACTTGCCCATGTTTGTGGCTTATTGAAAGAATGTATATAAACTGGTTTTATGATTATCTTTCTTACCAGCAGTTGGTCTGGAATATGGCATTTGGAAATATAAATGTGTTGATAGCTATTTATCTAGCTTTGTTGGTCACATGAAATATTGTGACAAGTCATGACTATACTAGTGGATCCCTAGGTATCGAGTCGACTTCTGGCTGAGAAGGATATGCCCCTTCTGTTGTAGTTAGATACATTTAATCCTCGAGGGCACTTGGTATGGTTATGTGAGACCTGTTACTAGCCATGGGTCAAATGTAGTCTAACGAAGAGTATGACTGGTTCCTTGGGGGCCTCCCTCACATCGTAGTATGGACCGAAGCGTTTGTGGCCATGGTTCCATGTATTTAGCTCATAACTCGGATTTGTGGCTTACTTTGTGTTCCACTATAATCCTTGGTAAATCGGGTAATCCCCGTCATCGGAAGATGTGTTTTGGACCGGTTGTCCGTATATTATCAAAGAACTGTGTTTTGCATAACTAAACCTTTGAAAAGATTTACTTTGATGCATTTGATTATATCTCTTGAGATTTATGAATTGTATGTTCTCACTAGGCTTTAAGCCTAACACTTTTTCTCAAATGATATGTATAACAGGTTTCCCTTAGCGGTGGGATGCACAGGGTTTTGAGAGACGAGTTTGGTCTCGAGGCATTTTTGATATGACTTTATGTGTTGATAGTTGGGCATTGTTAAGTCCCATTCTTTTGATGAATTGTGGATTGTCAACTGATGTAATCTAGATAGTTATGTTTAGATTAGTCTGTTGATGAATTCTATGTCCGTACAGGTTTTTGTAAAGTCTTAAGGACTGATACACTTTTTGAGAAGTTTATAGCAATACTGATGTCATATTGCCTTATTGTTGAAATTTTAAATTACTCTGAATTCTAGGACGTTACATACATGGAGCAACCTGAAGGCTTTCAGGTTAAGGGTAAAGAAGATTATGTGTGTAGACTTCATAAAAGTCTATATGGTTTGAAGCAAACACCCATACAGTGGTACAAGAAATTTGAGTCGGTTATGGGAAAGCACGTCTACCGAAAAACTACCTTAGATCACTGTGTTTTCTTTCAGAGATTTGGGGATGATGATTTCATCATTTTTTTGTTATATGTTGATGACATGTTGATTGTTGGCAGGAATAAAGAAAGGATTTTCAAGTTGAAATAGCAGTTGAGCAAATCTTTTGCAATAAAAGACTTAGGGCCAACATAACCGATTGGTATACGAATCACCCGAAATAGGGTTGCCAAGAAGCTTCACATGTCACAGAAGCAATACATTGAGAAGGTGCTTTGCAGATTCAACATGGATAAAGCTAAAGTGGTCAGTTCACCCCTAACTACCAACTTTAAGCTAACTGATAAGGATTGTCCCTCTTCAAAGAAGGAGATTGAAGAGATGGATCAAGTTCCGTATGCATCAGCCGTTGGGAGTCTGATGTATGCGATGGTATGTATAAGGCATGATATAGCCCATGCAGTAGGTGTTGTTAGTCTATTTCTGTCAAATCTAGGTAAAAAGCATTGGTAACCAGTTAAATGGATTCGCCGATATATGCAAGGTACTTCCAAATTGGGTATAACATTTGGGAATGAAAATCCATTGCTTGTTGGGTATATTGATTCTGATATGGAAGGAAATATGGACAACATGAGATCCACTTCTGGATCTTTGATGACCTTTGCAGGGGAAGCAGTATCATGGAAATCAAGGCTACAAAAATGTGTTGCCTTGTCTATAACTGAGGCTGAGTATATCGCGGCAAGTGAAGCGTGCAAAGAATTACTATGGCTGAAATATTTTCTGAAGGAGCTTGGTTTCAAGCAACAGCGCTACGTGGTTCTTTGTGATAATCAAAGTACCATTTGTCTTGCGAAGAATTCAACCTTTCATGGAAGAACGAAACATATCAAGATGAAGTATCATTGGATCCGAGAAGCTCTTGAAGATGGATTGCTTGAACTTGATAAAGTTCATACCAATGATATTGGTTCTGATATGTTGACAAAGGCCTTAGCAAGGGAAATGTAACACCCTAAAAATAGGGATAACAAAAATTTCCGGAAAAATGGAAATACGGTATATAAAATTGCCAAATCAATCGAGCCTCCCAAAAAGGGGAAGGAACAAACACCTGTTTAGCATAATTTACAAATCTAAGCAATGAGGAAATAACAACCTACTTATCTAATTTCTTTTGAAATAAGATTATATAATTTGGGTGTTATCCGGAATTCCCCAACATGTCGTCTTCTAAGGAAGTGGTGTCCCAAAAGTCTTCCCCAAGCTCACTCTAAACCATCTAGACCTTCTTATCACCGACGCCACTAGCACCTAAGATACACATCGACACCAAACAAGTGTTAGGCCAAAAAGCCTAGTGAGTTTGTACAAGTAATAGCATGTTAATCAAGCACAATTCTTATCAGCAGTTAACAATTTCATTCAATGTGGAATCAATGGGGGAGACCCATAGCACCAATCAAGTTCCACCCAAAGAGTCGATATACCTTGATGCCAACTACCACGAGTGACATCTGAAAGGCCCGACACATCCGAGAACTACAACCATGGCATTATCCGGATGGCGGAGGTCTAGGCACATACCATAATAGTGGCACCCAAGACTACATCCTCCTAGTGTCTACCGACTTGGTTCATCCAACATATTTAGTAGTAGGCCTCAAGGCACATTGTGCCCAAGAATATTCTCAATACCAACCATGGGTACAATATTAAACCATATTATCCCAATTAATACAATGTCCATAACAAGGATAGTATGACCACAATCTTAATCATGTAGTTGCAATTCCACCTAATGGTGTCTCAAGTAATAAATCATCTCAATATCAAGATATGTATTCCATCAAGTCATAGCAAGTCACATATAAACATGTATTCATCAAATAATCCCCAGTCCAAAAGTTAGGTCAAACCACTCTTATAATATTGTGTCCAAAGTAACCTAACCAAACATATTTTCCAACTCTTCAAGGCCAAGAAGTCCCATTAATACCTTTAAGGAAGTTCTTACACATAGGTAAAGAGGACTTGGACATATTAATAAAGAAAACCCCAAGAAATCAAATATTTAGAATGAATAACTCAAGTAAAGATGCATGATAATAGAAAGTAGAAGATTATGACGCGTATCTAGTTTTAACAAAGGTTTAGTAAACTCACAATCTAGGTTTTTGATTAAAACACTAGAAAACAGGAACCCTAGATTGAAGAGGTTGGACTTGAATGTGGTGGTTGGTTGACTTGATAACTCTAATGGATGCTACTTTGATGAGTAATAAATGCAATCCCAAAACCCCAACAAGAAGTAGGTTGAAAATAATGAGGATTAGGGTTTTGAGAGGAGGAAATCGCTCTTGAGGTCTCCAAAATCGCCCAACAAAACGAGAGAGGTGAGAAAGTGCAGTCAAAATCGGTCAAAGGGTTGTATTTAAACAAACAGCCCCGACGGCGATAATGCCATGGGCACTATCACGGTATCACAATCACGAGCCTTAGGGGTCTCTCGGTACCTCTCTAGCGATAGTGACCGACGATAGTTCCCATGTCACTATCGTGGTGTCACAATCGCCCAACACACACCACATTCAGTACACACCCGACGATAGTGACCTGCGACTGTGCCCAGGGCACTGTCGCGTTGCACTATCACGCCACACCCCGGGGACCCCGAAAACTTCATTTTCAACACGACGCTCATGTACGTTTAGGAATTCTAAAAGGTATAACATAAAAGACGATCATATATGCATTTTATACTTCGAAGATGTAACACCCTAAAAACGGGCTAACAAAATTTTCAAAAACTGGAAATGTGGTATTTAAATGCCATAGCATGAGCCTCCCAAAAATGGGGAAATAAGAATACCTGTTTAATTACAGTAGTAATTATAAGGGAAAATAAAACAACAAACGTCTAATCAAATTTCTCAACAGAAACAAGATTACAAAAGGGTGTCGTCTATAGTCCAATGACGGTATTCACAAAAAATGACCCTTTGATCTCCCCAAGCTTACACGGTCTCGTATAAACCTTCTTAGAAATGGCGGCACTAGAACCTGAGATACACATAAACACCAAGCAAGTGTTAGGCCAAAAAGCCTAGTGAGGTTGTATGACAATTAATATATGCATGAGAACTGTTCCAATATTTATTTACCAAAGATGGGTTCCACAAATGGAGTCAATGGGGGAGGCACATAACACCAATCAAATTCCACCTAAGAGATGAGATACCCTAATGTCTAGCTCCATGAGCGACACCCCAAGGTCCAGCATATTCGAGGGTACAACAAAGGTATTTCCCCAAATGGCGGAGGTCTAGGCACATACCAACACAGTGGCGCCCAAGACTATGTCCTCCTAATGTCCATTTGACTTGGTTCATCCATACCTCTCATATATGTCAACGAAGCACATTAGCTCATACCATGTGTAATCAACACCAATGTAAATCATTTATCCCAAATGTCTTACCCAACAACAATTAAGTGCAAGGAAACATGATATCATTTCTATTATGCTCAAACATATATTTAATCATAAAGATAATGCACACATAGTGAGAATATTCCCCAACACATGAGTAGCCATATCATAAATTTGTGCCAATAAAGATATCCTTCTTTACTTGTCCATATTACCAACATCTACACATTTCCACCATTCAAGTTCCTATTTCATACTACAAATATCATTGGGTCAAATAAACAAAATATAAGGAAACCCTAACTTTCATTTGAAGGAGATATTAACAAATATGCAAGTAAATACATGTATCTCATTTGTAAAGGTTTAGAATACTCACTATCTAGGTTTTTAGTTAAAAACCTAGAAAATAGAAAACCCTAGATTGAAGAGGTTGAAACTTGAAGATGAAGGTTGTTGAACTTGAGAATCTATAATAAATGCTCCCTTGATGTGAATGAATGAAAAACCAAAAACCCCCAACAACAACTTGATTGGTATTAATGAGGGTTAGGGTTTTGAGATGCAGGGATCAGTTTTGAGGTCTCCAAAATGGCCAAAGAAAATGAGAGAAATGGAAAAATGAAGTCAAAATCGGTCAAGGATTCCATTTAAACTCTCAGATCTCGTCGGTGACAGTGCCATGGGCACTGTCGCGAGTCACAATCACGCCAGTTCCCACACCGCGATAGTGACTGGCGATAGTGACCTGCGACTGTGCCTTCGGCACTATCGCATTGCACTATCGCACCACACTCCCAAATCCCCAAAAACTTGATCCAATTCAATGACGAGTGTAAGGTCAGACATTTCAACTATGGTGTATTTTAACTAGAATTATGAAAATAGACTTATATGCATAAAGGGTTTCAGATTCACAGTTTACCACAATTAATAGAGTGCGAGGAGTAAATACTTACCTTAATTTTTTTCCGAATGTTACAATCCTCACCACCTAATAGGGATTTCGTCCCCGAAGTCATGAAGATTCAAACAAGTGAGGGTATCTCTCTTTAATGTCTTTCTCCGATTCCCACGTCACATTGGCACCCCGGTGGTGCTTCCATTGAACCTTCACCATCGTCATTTCCTTATGCCATAATTGTTTCGTCTTTGATTCTAATATGGCTTCCGGTTCCTCCACGCATTGGTTCCCGTTATCCACTCGAATCTTCGTCAATGGTATGACACTCTCTTCTTCATCTAGGCACTTGCGAAGGTAGCAAACGTGAAAGGTAGGATGTATCCCATCCATTTCCGGTGGTACATCCAACCGGTACGCTTGAATTCCACTCTTCTCTAAAATAGCAAAGGGTCAAAGGAAACGGGGGTTGATCTTCCCACGTTTCCCAAAACGGATTATCCCTTTACACGGTGAAACCTTCAACATCACTCGATCACCTACTTGAAATTCGTTTGGTATCCTCTTCTTGTTCGCGTAGCTTTTCTATCGGTCCTGGGCCGCTTTTAACCGGTCTCGGATTTCCTTTACTTTATCTGTGGTCTCTTGAACGATCTCCGGCCCGGAAAATTGTTTCTCCCCCACTTCAAGACAACAAGTCGGGGTCCTACATTTTCGACCGTAAAGAGCTTCGAATGGGGCCATTTCGATGCTCGAGTGGTAGCTATTATTATATGCAAATTCCACTAACGGTAGGTGCGAATCCTAGTTTCCTCCGAAATCGATGACGCATGATCTCAACATGTCCTCGAGCGTTTGAATGGTCCTCTCGCTTTGTCCGTCCGTCTGAGAGTGATAGGTAGTGCTCAATTTAACCTTTGTCCCCAACTCCTTTTGTAAATTGTCCCAAAACATCGAAGTTAACCGGCTATCTCGGTCTAACACGATAGATAACGGAACACCGTGTCTCGACACAACTTCATCGATGTAAAGCTTAGCTAACTTGTCCATTGGTAACGTTTCTCGCATCGCCAAAAAGTGCGTGCTCTTGGTGAGTCGGTCCACTACTACCCAAATCGTGTCGTGACCCTTCAAAGTCTTTGGTAGTTTGGTGATAAAGTCCATTGTGATATGCTCCCACTTTCTTTTCGGAATTGACAAAGGTTGCAAACTCCCATAGGGTCTTTGATGTTCTGCCTTCACTTTCAAAAAAGTGACACATTTCTCCTCATAGTTAGCCATGTCAAGCTTCATCACCGGCCACCAATAATTTAGCTTGAGGTCCCTATACATATTCGTACTACCGGGGTGTATGGAGTATTTGGATTTTTGGGCTTCCTCTAGGAGGAGTTAACGGTTACCTCCTAATTTTGGCACCCAAACTCGGCCTTGGAATAACTTCAAACCACGACCATCTTCCGCCAATAAATCTCGTTGTCTTACCATAACTTCGACTTTGAGGTTTTCTTCTCGAAGTGATTCGGTTTAACACATCTTGATGTTTTCAACTAGACTTGATACAACGTCAATCCTAGTGAGTGATAAAACGGCACTACTACCATGGCTCTGACGGCTTAAAGCATCCGCTACTACGTTAGCCTTGTCCGGGTGATAAAGTAATTCGCAGTCATAATCCTTGAGCAGCTCAAGCCATCTTCTTTGCCGCATGTTGAGCTCTTTCTGGTCGAAGATATACTTCAAGTTCTTGTGATCGGTGAAGAGTGTACATTTAGTCCCATAAAGATAATGACATCAAAGCTTCAACACAAAAACTACCGCCGCAAGCTCCAAGTCGTGGGTCAGGTAGTTCTTTTTGTGATCTTTCAATTGTCGTGACGCGTAGGCTATTACCTTCCTCCTTTGCATGAACACACAACCAAGACCCATCTTGGAGGTGTCACTATAGACTACAAAGTCATATGATCCCTTGGGTAGGGATAAAATCGGTGCCTCACACAACTTACTCTTGAGAGTACAGAAAGCTTGCTCTTGAGTGTCTGTCCAAAGGAACTTGACATTCTTCCTTGTCAACGTCGTAAGTGGCGAAGCGATCTTTGAGAAATCCTGAATAAACCTTCTGTAGTAGCCCGCCAATCCCAAGAAGCTTTGGATTTCCATCGGACTCGCGGGCGGTTCCCAACTCATCATTGCCTTGATCTTTGCCGGGTCCACCTTCACTTCGTCTTTAGACACCACGTGGCCCAAGAATTGAACCTCTTGGAGCCAGAACTCGCATTTCGAGAACTTCGCGAATAATTTCTCTTTCCGGAGCACTTCCAACACTTCTCGCAAATGTTTCCCATGTTCAGCCTCATCCTTGGAGTAGATCAATATATCGTCAATGAAGACAATTACGGATTTGTCCAAGAAAGGGCAGCACACACGGTTCATTAAATCCACGAATATGTCTGGAGCATTGGTCAAACCAAAAGGCATCACCAAGAACTCATAGTAACCCTATCTTGTTCGGAACGCCGTCTTCAGGATGTCCTCCTTCTTTACTCTCACTTGATGGTATCCCGACCGCAAGTCAATTTTCGAAAAGCATCCCGCACCTTGGAGTTGATCAAAGAGGTCGCCTATTCGGGGAAGAGGGTACTTGTTCTTTACCATGACTTTGTTCAACTCTCGGTAATCAATGCACATTCACATTGACCCGTCCTTTTTCTTCACGAACAAGACTGGCGCTCCCCAAGGTGACGAACTCGGTCGGATGAACCCTTTCTCTAGGAGTTCTTGCAGTTGGGACACCATCTCTTGCATTTCTGTCGTCGCCAAGCGGTAGGGAGCACGGGCTATCAGGGGTGCTCCCGAGGTGAGGTCGATCTGAAACTCTACTTGACGTTCCGGAGGTAAGCCGGGTAGATCCTTCCAGAAGACATCCGAAAAATCTCGAACAATCTTTACATCTTCCACTGACTTCTTTTCCAAAACTGCATCCACGATTTAGGCTAAATACGATGAGCATCCCTTTGCTAGATGTTTACGGGCCTTCAAGTATGAGATCACGGGAGTGGATCCCTTCCTCTTCTCTCCATATATGGTAACCGTGTCGCCATTTGCCACAAGCACTTTGATCATCTTCTTGGAGCAAATAATGTCGGCACAGTTCTTAGTCAACCAGTCCATGCTTATTACCACGTCGAAACCACCAATTGCCATTGGCAATAGATCCACCTCGAACTGATGATCGTTTACCTCTAAAGTACAGTCGCGATAGTGTCCTCGAATCAAAACTTATTCCCCATTGGCTACTTCTACTACTAAGGGGTCGGAAAGGGTTCTAATGGGAGTAGAAAACATTGCACAAAAAGAATTTGACACAAAGGATCGGTTTGCACCCGAGTCGAATAAAACATGAGCAGGCAAGGAGTTTACAAGAAACGTACCCGATACTACATCGGCGGTCTCCCTTGCCTCCTCGGCGGTCATCTGGAAGGCTCGACTCGGTACTCTTGGTGGATTCTCTTTCTTTAGGGTTCGGCCGCTTGTGGGGTTGTGGTTACTCCCAGCAAATTTCGGACACCATATGCCCCGGCTCTCGGCACTCGAAGCAAATGAGTCCTCGGATAGGACAGTCAGGGGGTCATGTGATCCTTCTTTCCACATTTAGCGTACTCGGGAGGGCCCGAGTAGGTTCTTTGATTACATGTGCCACTATGCTTTCTCTTACATCGGTGGCACCATCTCACTTCTCGTCGGGGGTCATTTACCTTTCCCCCGAAAACCAGCTTGAACTGATGATTAGGTTTGGATGACCCTTCCCACTTCCTCTTCTCTCCCACTAATCCTCTTTCCTCCTTCCCCACAATCATATCATCCTCCACATGCAAGGACTCTTCTATCACCTCTTGAAGTGTCGACCCTCTAGCATTCCTCCCGGTCGTCCTCATCTCGGCCGATAACCCACGCTGATACGCTTTGATTTTTAATCGCTCGTCGGGATCCAGGTGTCCCACCAAATTTAACTTCTCCATGAAGATCTTAGAGTAGTCGGTGACTGACAGAGCCCCTTTTCCTCAAGTTCCGGAACTCTTCTTGAATCTTGTCTAACGAACTTTCACTACAGTACTTGTCCAAGATCTTCTTCTTGAAAACCGGCCAAGTTAGCTTAGCCAGAACTTTGGGAGAGAGGATGGATTGGGTGATGATCCATCAAATCAAGGCCTCACCCCTAAGCAATTGAGAGACGAATTTGACCCATTGCGAGTCATCACACTCGCTAGATTCAAAAGCCATTTCTATCTCCGTAAGTCAGTACATGCAAGCGACTGGATTTACGGAACCTGAAAACTCCTTTGGGTGGCACCCTAGAAAGGCTTTATAAGCGCACCCTGTTTCCCTTCGCTTCTCTCGAACGGTAGCATACTCTTCCGTTCCCACGACGGCCGATCCATCACCCGACCCCATTACAGAATTTTCCGCCACCATCTCGTGGCGTCGGTGATTGGTGTCGTGATCCTCAAAAAAGTTTCATGAAGAACTCTTGTTGCTGTACCATGGCAGAATTCAAGGCTAGCATCATATTGTCCCTGATTCTCGTTTCCATAGTTACTTCCTCCATGATCGGATTGTTATCGACAAGGTTCGTGCGTGGGATATGTTCAGGTCCCCCGCCCAAGATAGTGGGTATGGGAGGTCAAACCGAAGTCTCGACCAAAGGAGGTTTGTCGGCAGTAGATTCTACTTCCACGCGACCCTCTTGCAGGTTTGGTAGCCTGCTCCGAGTGTTTACCATGGTTATCTGCCATACATGCACGAGAAGGAGATTAAGAAAAGACTAAGTGAGTTAAACTCATTGTACGTACTAATATACATTTCAATCATCATAACAACGGCAATTGCAAGTATGTTTACGTAACAATGTATTCATAATAGCAGTAGCTAAGTGAGATTATGAACAGATCACACACAAGAATTCTTGTAACCACAATTACGACTCTTAATTTGTATAATTTCGAAAGTCCTAATACTCTCCCCACCTAAGATTCTACCCAGGGGTGGGAGTCTCATTATAATCGCCTACAGTCTAAGTCTAGGCATGCTAAGGTCGATACCTAGTTCACTTAAACTAAAGCTCTGATACCAACTTGTAACACCCTAAAAGCGGGCTATCAAAAATATCCGAAAACTGGAAATGTGGTATTTAAATGCCATAGCATGAGCCTCCCAAAAATGGGGAAATAAGAATATTTGTTTAATTACAGTAGTAGTTATAAGGGAAAATAAAACAACAACCGTCTAATCTAATTTCTCAACGGAAACAATATTACAAAAGGGTGTCGTCTATAGTCCAATGACGGTCTTCACAAAAAATGACCCTTTGATCTCCCCAAGCTCACACGGTCTCGTCTAAACCTTCTTAGAAGCGACGGTACTAGAACCTGAGATACACATAAACACCAAGCAAGTGTTAGGCCAAAAAGCCTCTTGAGGTTGTATGGCGATTAATATATGCATGAGAACTGTTCCAATATTTATTTACCAAAGATGGGTTCAACAAATGGAGTCAATGGGGGAGGCCCATAACACCAATCAAATTCCACCCAAGAGACGAGATACTCCTAGTTTCAAGCTCCATGAGCGACACCCCAAGGCCCGGCACATTCGAGGGTACAACAAAGGCTTTGCCCCAAATGGCGAAGGTCTAGGCACATACCAACACGGTGGCGCCCAAGACTGTATCCTCCTAGTGTCCATTTGACTTGGTTCATCCATACCTCTCATGATGTCAACGAAGCACATTAGCTTATACCATGTGTAATCAACACCAATGTAAATCATTTATCCCAAATGTCTTACCCAACAACAATTAAGTGCAAGGAAACATGATATCATTTCTACTATGCTCAAACATATATTTAATCATAAAGATAATGCACACATAGTGAGAATATTCCCGAACACATGAGTAGCCATGTCATAAATTTGTGCCAATAAAGATATCCTTCTTTACTTGTCCATATTACCAACATCTACATATTTCCACCATTCAAGTTCCCATTTCATACTCCAAATATCATTGAATCAAATAAACAAAATATAAGGAAATCCTAGCTTTCATTTGAGGAAGATATTAACAAATATGCAAGTAAATACATGTATCTTATTTGTAAAGGTTTAGAATACTCACTATCTAGGTTTTTAGTTAAAAACCTAGAAAATAGGAAACCCTAGATTGAAGAGGTTGAAACTTGAAGATGAAGGTTGTTGGACTTGAGAATCTCTAATAAATGCTCCCTTGATGTGAATGAATGCAAAACCAAAAACCCCAACAACAACTTGATTGGTATTAATGAGGATTGGGGTTTTGAGAAGAAGGGATCAGTTTTGAGGTCTCCAAAATGGCCAAAGAAAATGAGAGAAGTGGAAAAATGAAGTCAAAATCGGTCAAGGATTCCATTTAAACTCTCAGACCTCGTCGGCGACAGTGCCCGGCGACAGTGCCATGGGCACTGTCGCGAGTCACAATCGCGCCAGTTCCCACACCCGCGGTACATCTCCTGCGATAGTGACTAGCGATAGTACCCATGTCACTATCGCCAGGTCACAGTTGCGCCACACACCGAACTCTCGGTGCAAACGCGGCGATAGTGACCTGCGACTGTGCCTTTGGCACTGTCGCGTGCCACTATCGCGCCACACTCCCAAATCCCCAAAAGCTTGATCCAATTCGATAACGAGCGTAAGGTCAGACATTTCAACTATGGTGTATCTTAACTAGAATTATGAAAATAGACATATATGCATAAAGGGTTTCGGATTCACAATTTACCACAATTAATAGAGTGCGAGGAGTAAATACTAACCTTAATTTTTTCTGAATGTTACATAAGATTTGCATAGTCACCAATATAATACGATACTGAAATACGAGAGTAAACACTTACCTTAAATTTTTTGGGTGTTACAAGAAAATCTAAAGGTATGTTGTGGGATCGCCGGGATGGCGAACTCTTCCTCATAGGCAGAAATGGGGAGATTTGTTGGGTTTTATGTTTTAATTATTTCTGGCCCATGAGGAATAGTTAAAATAACCCAAAAATAGTGGCCTGATACAAGCTACATATTGCCTTGTATCCTAGGGTTTTACAACAAGAGAAGTGAGAGTCCATAAAAGACTAAAGTGAGAGAAAAGAGAGAAAAGTCGTCTACAATTTTCAGCAAAGCGCATCCACGCCATTTTGCCAATTCCCGGAGTTTGAACCGTCGGATCGTCGTGATTTTTGGACAGTAGCTTCACGACATATTTATATACATTATGAAAGGTGGAGATCTGTTTTAGAGATCCGAAAGTCTCTCTTTTGATATTCAATATCTTGTTGTTTTCTGGGTGATGTTTCTTCCTCTTTTCCTTTTTGGTTTGATTCCATACTTCTTGATGGTTTGTTCCAAGAGTATGATGATTGTGGTGTGCCTCTAGTTTTATCTAGAGAAAACTTTTGTATTGTTTATTGGTGGTAGTGGACTTTAAGTGGACTAAGGGTCCCATGGTTTTACTCTGGCCTTGAGAGGTTTCCACGCTAAAATTCATGTGTATTTGATTGTTGCTTATTTCTGCTTTTGGTAGTTGATTATCATTGCATTTAGTATACCCTATTTGTTTGCATCCTCAAAGGTTCATATAATCCGGGAAAGTTTTGTCCAACGAAAGTTTATTCCGCATTTATCGTTACCGTTGAGACGCGGTTTTTCCAACACTTTTTCATGATTTATTTTCCTTTTAATTGCAAATTCATCTTAACAATCGTTGTCTTTTATCTCTTTTTTAAGGCAACATATATTTATTTCAAAGGTCAAGGTCGATTCCATATGAAAGAAAAATGTATTTTATTCCCCAAACCGATACAATTGACTTTTCCTCAGATCAAATCCTTACTTTATGGGCCCTTGATTTAGCTTAAAGGTGCATTCACTCAAAAACATTCTCTGGTCCGCCATTGGCTATAGATGTTTAAAGATAACTTTAGACATTTATTAAACTATTTGTAAATCAAAACATTGTAATCTATTAAGACAGAAAGAGTAACATCTTTTTTAATTTTTGATTGTGTTCATTGTTGTTCATACGATGCAATTTTTTAGTAATTTCTGGTCAATGTAAGAAAAAAAGTTATTTGCTAACAATTATTAAAAGATATTGATGAATGATTGGATTAGATGCCGATGTTGGTTCTTCTAGCTTTATCTATGCATGTTGGATGACGTGTGTTGGTCCCGAAGGTGCTTAACAAGTTTGTAGAAGGGGGGTGAATACAAACACAGAATTTAAAGTTTAATAAATTGTTTATTGATAAATCAAACACAATTTACAAGTCTGTTGTGGAATAAGATTAAGTAAGACTCAATCTAAACAAACTTAAGAAAACACTAAGATGGTTGCACAAGAATGTAGAGAATTGGGGATTTAGAGAGTATAGAAAACAAAGGTTTCTATATTTTAGAAAGATGAAGGCTAGAGGCACGCACTTCAGATGGAGAGACAATCTTTCTATTTATACCCTATGCATTAAATGCATGGTAGGGCACTTTACACGTGTCCTTCATTGATTGGTAGAGAGTGTCTGACTTTGGGAGACATGCTTTCGGCCGTATCATGAACAGTGTAGTTGACAGATTTGTTGTACGAATTGTGGCATAGGTATATCCGTTCTGACACATCGTACGGGATGTGCAGGGAATGAAAAAAGAGACTTGAGGCATAAGCTAAGTGATCATCGATCGCTGAATATCTCTTCCTTCAGAGATACAAAGAAGATCAGCTATCGTTGAAGCTTTTCCTCATGTTTCTTCGCGAGTGTAGATTTGTCTTGCTTCACTGATATCCGCATCAGGTCACTAGTAGACTTGTCTTTGTTCAATAGCTTCGTCTTCGATTCAGCTATGAACATCTGTTGACGCGAAACTTGTCTTCAGGGATTACGTTTAGCTATTTACATCACAAAACATCAGCGATAACTGAACAAACTCAGTCTGATCGCTGATAGTGAAACACTAATACATATGAATGTTTACAAGAAAGATCACCAGTGATAACTGAACATACTCAGTCTGATCGCTGATGGTGAAACACTAATACATATTAATAAACGTAATTTTCACTAAGTATAGAAGAGGGTCGTTATCAAATCACTGAGAGAGTCTGGATCAACAATCTCCCCCTATTTGATAATGACAAAGTAACTGAAGAAAATTACTTTATAGTTCAAAATTAGGAATAATCAGGACTCATAACATACATGTCCCAATTACTATTTTGAGGGATCTTTTACAGTACTGATAGAGTTAAGTACTTCACTGAAATTTTCATTAATTCAAAGAAGGAATTACAAGATATGAAAATATAAGTACAAGTGAAGAACTAACTACTGTAAATCTAACTAATAGATTACAAGAAATAAGAAACTAATCTATCGGCAATCTATAGAAGACTTTGGAGGATTTATCATATAGTCAGGTATTTCTTCTCCTTTTTACCTTCGATCTGAAGATTCTTGACTAATGATTGACTTGATCGATTCAGCTAAAGGGGAGAAGTCACACCATAAGCATAAGATATCCTTGAGATGACTGAGAGGACAGATAGGGATTTCAAAGACTCTTTGGAATCTGAGTTGTTCCTCATCATCTTTGAAGAAGATTCCAAAAGGATCGTTAAGAACTTGCCCGGGAAGATATGGTCCACCAGGAGGCAGGGATAGATCTAGAGCTGAGAGATCAGGAGGAGGACCAAACAAAGCTTCCTTTGATAACTTGATGGAGGTGTCATTTCTGATGGCAACGACGTTTTCAGAGGAGGAAGAAGCAGGCTTTCTTTTGGTTTGTGTGGGCTTAGGAGGAAGAGCAGATGGCACTTTTAATACTGCAGAGACTCTGTTGATGAGGGATTCTAGGATGCCTTCGACATAGCCTCTGTAGGTTGACTTGGATTTCTTCAACGCATCTTTGAACTCTAGCCATTCCAAGTAGCCAAAATTTTCAAGCTTTGAAACGAACATAGCCTTTGAGCTTCCATCCTCTCTGATTACCTCCATGGTGACATAAATTTTGTCCTTCTTCTTTCTTCCAAAGATGGCAACGGCTGTTATCTTCAATGGGTCAAAGAGATAGTCGACTTTATGCTTGCACCATTCGACAGTGTTATCGTTGACCGCTTGTTCTTTTGAGCGCTCCTCTTCAATTTCTTTGAGTAGAGTCCCCTGAACTTCTACTGGATTCTTCTTTAGCTTCTTGTCTTTGACTTGAGAAGACTGAACCTTGAGAGCTAGAGAAGCATCTCTTTGACATTCGGCGATCAGTTTCTCAGCTCTGACAGATTCTTCAATTTCAGCTTAAGTCAGGAAGTCTAGCTCTGTAGATGGATTTTGAAGAGGGATCTTCAGTTGTTGACTCTCCAGATGAGAGATCATCTCCGTTCTTCTATTAATTTCTTCCTCTGACCAATAAGCTGGTCTGGAGGGCCTTTCTGGATGGAGCAGAGCTTCTTCTTCTTTTTCTTGTTGTTCATCAATCTCACTGAAGGAGATTGGGATTATTTGGTCTTCAGCTGTAGAAGCTGGGATTATTTGAAGTTCAGTTCCCTTAAGCAGGGGAGAGAACTGTCTGGTCAAGAAGTAAAAACGGAGTTAGTGTTTATTTTGAGAAGGAGAAAAATAAAGGCTTAGAAAGAGACAGGGGTGGAAAAGGTATAGTAAGATAAAGGTACAATAGACAAACATAACTGAGAAGGATTCTCCCCCTCAGATTGTGATAGTACGTTCAGGTTTCCCTCGGTAACTATACCCTTCTGCTTGCCTTGGGAAGGAGCACCTGAAGTAGATTCACTTCTCCCCCCTGCTGTGACAGCTCTTTTCGACGTTGTCATCGTCAGCTTGTTGCTTGTTGCTTGTGACACCCAAAGAGATTGGTCCTCTTCATCATCATCGTCATCGTCAGCTTGTTGCTCTTTTTCTTGATCTTGGAGATCAAGTTCTTCTTCATCTTCATCCTCCTCTTCCTCTTATTCTTCTTCAAGAATTTGAGCGAGAGAAGAAGAGGGATGAGTAATGTCAGCAACCTTCTCCCCCTCAACCTGAGAGGGAGGTTCTTCCGTTTGAACTTCAGCAGCAGTAGCTTCCTCCTCTATATTTTCTTCAGTACGCTCTTTCTCCCCCTTTTTGTCATTATCAGAATGGGGGATTTCAGTTATGGAAGGAGTAGCCTTTGCAGTTGCCAGGGACCGGACTTCAACCTCCAGTCGCTCAAGACGTCCTTCAATTACCGGAAAATCTGAGGTAGCCTGATAAATGAATTCAACGGCTATGTTCAGAGAGGTCCGATCATTTTCAGTGAAAGAGGGTTTTGGCGATGGAGCTGGTTCAGTCAGCTTCAGAAGCACCTGTTGAAGCATGGAGGTGCAGGAATCAACCTTGAGCGAGAGATCCCGAAATTCATCTCTTAAGGCGTTCTGTGTACCCTGAATAAGAGTGACCTGTTGTTGAGTCTTGGCCAAGTCCTCCTTGAGGTGGATGATGTCCTCTTGTATAGTTGTTAGCTGAGAAGAATCAGCTTTGGAGGAGGAAGCATCATTCAATCGCTTAAGTTCCTCACCAGCGAGATTAACAGTGCCAATGGATTCTTGGACAGAGGTGGCGAGACTCTCCACCTTCTCAGGGAGAGTGTTGACATGAGTGTCAACAGTGGCCAAAGTAGGACCTGCAACAAAGGTTAGCAGATGAGCACAACGATGCTCAGGCTTATATGGTGAGATGGTAGTAGTGTTTTGGTTTGATAGGAGTCCTGAGTTTTCAAACATATTGTAGAAATGCATAGAATCTTCAAAAGTTTGATTGTCAGGTCCTATTGGTGCTAACTGAGGTTGTTGGGAAAGAGATGGAGGGTTAGAGACCAAAGAAATAGAAGGATGAGTAATGGGGATAGAAGAAATTTGGATAGGAGAAGTTACCTCAAGTGGGGTCACAGTTGTTGTGGCAGCGATGGTAATCGCTGGCATGGTTGATGTGATGACAGCTGAAGTTGTGGAGGAGAGACCTACAAAAGCATCCAAAGTAGTTTGTTGAGAAAATACTTCAGGCATTGAACCACTAAGGGTTGTCTCCTTAGTCTTTTTGGCCTTCTTAGAAGGACCATGAAGACTAGTTGATGGTCTTTTATGAGCGGTGGTAGCAGCAGGGCTAGCAGAAGAAAGAACCTCCTGTGTGGCCGCTGAAGTCGAAGAATGTAGAGAGAGACGAGTGCGAAGGGTTGTGAGAGTTACCTTGTTGGCGACCGGCTTGACCTCTAGAGATAGTTGACCAACTTTGGAGAAAGTACCATCATGAGAAGTGGGGTACTTTTCACCATACAGGAAATGTAGGTACACACAAATGAAGCGTATGTATAAGATCTTAGGATCCCTCTCCGTCTTCTCTATCTTTGACCTGAGATCGTCAAAGATAGCTCCCGCGTAATCGAAATGTTTTCCAGCGATTACGGAATAGCCCATCTGTAGCTGCACTTTGCTTTCCTGGTCCAGGGAACCGATCATCCCACTCATGCTTTGAATAATGTGGGAGAAGATATAGTTTAGCTGAGAAGGCATGTTTTCCTTCTGAATTTTGGTCAGGCGCTTGTTGGGGATGGTTGAGCGGGGCTTATAGTCCCAGCAGTACTCCATATCATCTAGGAACTGGATGAGTTCAGGGTCAGTGGGGAGAGCATCGAAACCTTGTTTCGTCTTCTCAGGGAGGCGAAGTGCCTTCCTGAGGCCATAGGCAGTCATCAGACCTTATCCTAGTTCCGTTGAGAAAGAGATAGCAGGAACTAGATCACCCTTCTTGTTGGTGATCGTGGTTTCATCAGCGGTAAACCAGAATTGTTGTATAATAGTCTTTGATGGTTTGGGATCCACGTTCAGAGCGTAGGCCAAACATGACTGCTTCAAGAATGCAGCAGCATCCACCAGATGTGGGTATTTCTCAGCTTCAAAGTCCAACCGAGCGATATGGTTGTTCTTTAGGAGTTCAGAGTCAGTTATCGCAAATTTCACGTTCTTGGAAGCAATGAACTATGATTGGGCCATTTTTGAATATAGAAAGAATCAGAATAGAAGGAAAGGTAGAGTTCAAAAATATAGAAAATTTTTACCAGTTTCTATTTGGAGAAAGAAACATAGAAAAACTTCAAATATTTTACAATAAAACAGTGTTCTTTGTTGAAGAAGAAAGAACAATGAGAAAACCAAAGGTTTGAATCAATAAAATCAAAAAAATGATTTTAATGTTAAGAAATCTTGTGAAAACCCCATAATGATGGAACATATTTAGGATTTTGTAACAAGATTTACGAAGAAAAGATGAACAAAGTAACCTATTGATCTTGAAGATAAGAAGATGCAAATTCTTGTAGGAGTTGTTTGCTTGAAATGCCTTGAGAGAGATTCTTGCTTGAAAAGATTTCCAGAAAGCGTAAAAAGGTAAGAATGAAAAGGCAATCCTTTTATACGTAGAGAGAGAAAGAGTGAGGCGGGAAAACAAATGATCATCATGACATGGACACGTTTTACGAAGTTGATTGGATAGAAGGGCAACGAGCGAACGTGTCAGAGAAAAAGGCATGCCGTGGATTGTCGGTTCAAATGACGTCATATGAGAGAGAAAAAAAACGTTTCATTTGTCCTTTTTGAAATTATCTCTGAATAAAAGTCAGAGATAGGTTTTCTTTTTGGAAGAATCTCTGATAAGAAATGTCAGAGATAGATTTTGTTTTTCAAAAAGCTTTTAATCATTTGAAGAAAAATCAGTGATTAAAGTCTTGATTTTAAAAACGTCTTACTGAATTCATATTTAGTGATTAAGAGTGAGAAAACATACCTGAGAATCAGTCATTTAATCAGTGATTAAGTGATAAAGGGGAACTGAGACTCACTGACATAATGCATGAAAGATGAAGTCATTCTTCAAGATTCAGCATTCCAAGTTCACTGATAAGAAAGTTGAACCTTGTCTCATCAAGAGGTTTAGTGAATAGATCAGCTAGCTGATAGTCAGTGGGGATAAAGTGAAGTTCAATATCATCATTCATCACATGATCTCTGATAAAATGATATATGATCTCTATGTGTTTCGTCTTTGAATGTAGCACTGGATTATTTGCTATAGCGATAGCACTAGTGTTGTCGCAATAGATTGGAATCTTTGATAGCTGAAGGTCATAGTATAATAGTTGATTTCTCATCCATAAGATCTGAGCACAACAACTCCCAGCGGCTACATATTCAGCTTCAGTTGTGGAATTGGACACGAAATTTTGCTTTTTGCTTGTCCAACTTACCAGCTTTCCTCCTAGGAGTTGACATCCACCAGTAGTATTTTTTCTATCGAGTTTACATCCTGCAAAATCACTATCAAAATATCTGTTAGATCTGTTTTTATAGTAATCATTGTATTTATTTTCTAGCTTTTACTGTACTTAATGTTCTTATCTGTATTGTAAAGGCTAGGGGTATTTAAGTCCCCTTAGAGCCTTTGTTTTGTAACTTTGGACTTACATTTCAATACATCAGTTTACTTTGCGCTTCATACTTTCTCTCTCTACTTACTCTCTCTAAAGATTTAGAGATTCTTGGACTCTCAATTGGTATCAGAGCGTACTAGATCTTGAGAGGATTGAGAGAATTTGTTTTTAGATACTGATTTTGTAGATTAAGCAGAAAATTTGATTGATTTTCTTGATTTTTCAAGAAAATCTCGTGTTTTGCTTGATTCATCAAAATTGGTTAGGTTTTTGATTGAATTTGTGCGAATTTGATTTCTTTAGTTGCGTTTATGATAATCGATCGTATTTGATTCACATAGTTTTCCATAAAAAACATTATTTGTTTCTCAATTTGGTGATTTTGTGTTTTTTCTGGAAAAACGTATTCTCGTTCTGTTCTTTTTCGAAAGTGTTGATTTAGTGTTTTTCAATCGAAATTGTTTGATAAAATTTGTTAGAAAGAAGTTTTCGAAGTTCAATGTGTGCTTTTCTTGGTTAATTTTCAAAGTTGTAGTTGATCTTGCGTTAATTGGTAGTGTTTATGAAGTTTGCGCTTCATTCATATAAGCTTTGCGCCTCATTCATAGTCTTTGCGTGTGATTCAGATAAATTTGCATGTCATTCATATATTTTGCGTGTCTAACACGTGTTTTAGTGAATTTTTCAGGTTTGCGGTTCTCTTTGGAAACGCAAAGTTTCAAGTTTCTCGATTCTAGTCTAATACGCAAACCATCAGTTTGAGTTTCTCTCTTCAAGTCTTCGTGCATCCCCCGCAAAGTCTCTCACCCGCAAAGTCTTTCACCCGCAAAGTAACAGTTTGCGTTTCATACCTGCAACGCAAAGTCTCAACCCGCAAATTTACAGTTCACGTATCATTCTTGCAACGCAAACTTCATTTTGCGTTTCTCTAAGGAAACGCAAACCTCTAGTTTGCGGTTCAGTTCAGTTCGCGGTTCTCTAAGCAAACGCAAATCTCAGTTTGTGTTCCCCTCTGCAAACGCAAGACCTTCTTTGCGCTCCTCATTGCAAACGCAAACCTCTACTTTGCGCGTCTTTCATACTTAGAAAATTTTCTAAATTTTCTGAATTTTTCACAAGATGTCTTTGCAAGCACAAATCTACAAGAATGACCTCATGATGTCTTTGGGGTCTGATACTTGTCCACCAGTTCTCATCAATGAGAATGAATTCGAACAGTGGCAGGATCGGTTTATCAACTTTATTGAAAGGCAACCAAATGGGAAGAACATGATGAAATCACTGACTCAGGGTCCTATGGAAATACCAAGGAAAGCTGTTCCAGCTACAGCAACTTCTGTTGCTACCTCTGTTGAGAAAGCTTTAAGGGAATATGATGCTGATGAGATGTTACGACATCAAGCTGATAGTCAGGCCAAATCAAATCTGATCCTTTCTCTTCCCAACTCCATTTATAACAGAATCGATTGCTTCAAACAGAATCCTATGCTGATGTGGACTCAACTTGAAAAGATCATGCTTGGTACTGCAATGTCAACTCAGTTGCGTCAGACTAGGTATATGAACAATTTTGAAAAGTTCAAGGCTAAGGATGGAGAAACTTGAAGAGTGTATTTGACCGATTTTGGGCTGTCATCAACGATTTATACAAGATCAAAGTTAAGAAGACTGAGTTGGAGGCTAACTTGAAGTTTCTGAACGCTTTACAACCTGAGTGGAACAAGTCATGCCACAGAATGAGAAACGATGTCAGAATCTCAACCATGCCAATTCAGGAGTTATACGAAATCTTGATGACAGATGAATATGGTAATGGAGAAGAAGGCAAAAATGGATAAGAAGAACAAGCCTCTGTCAGTAGATCCTATTGCTCTTATAGCTAGCCAACTGGTTGAGCAAGCTTTGACCGAATCAGCTTATGATGGATCTATAGATGATGATGGCGAAGCACTCGAAAAGGCCATGATACTTTTGACTCAGCACTATCAGAAGAGATTCAAGCACAAATCTGGTTCAAACAACCTGCAGTTTACTTCTGGTTCTAAAAAGATAGAACCTGGTGCTCCTTCAAAGACATACACTCCAAAGTATGAACCCGCTAAGGTGGTTGAACAGAAGAAGGATGACAAAAAGGTGATGAATTGTTTTAACTGTGGGAAGCCTGGACATATGGTTAAGGACTGCAGAGTCAAAGTGGTAAAGGATGCTGCTTTTTACCGAAAGAAGTTGGCTCTTGCTGAAAAGAAAGAAAGTGGAACTATCCTGTTGGCCGAAGAAGAATACTGGTTGGATCATTCGGACAACGAGGCTGATAATGAGGAAACTGCGGCTATGTGCTTTATAGGTGATGACAAATCTGATGATGAGGAAGAGGATACATCATCTGATGGTTCTGAGGTTATATCTGAGTTTAACTATAATTTCTTTTTATCTCAAATGAATGTTTTTATCACTGCTTTGCATGATTTGCGCTCAAAGTTTGTTTCTGAAAAGTTTAAAAGTCAAGAAAAGTCTGATTTAATCGAAAAACTGCAAATTTCTTTAAAAGATGAAAAGTCAATTTTAATTGACACAAAAGAGAAATTTAATAAGCAGTTGGTCGAGTTAGAAAATTCAAATCAGACTTATCGTGATTCGTTGACTGAACTGACTTCTTCAAATCAAAATCTTTCTGAGAAAATAATTGTTTTAGAAAAGAAATTATATAAAAGAGAACAATCTGAGCAAACCATTTACATGAATAAACCAAGGAGTGAAGAAGCTATAAAAGAAAAGTGAGGACTTGGTTTTGAAAACCCGCATTTTTTAAATCATGCTAAAAATGAAGTTCCTACTTTATATAAATATGATTACTTTACTCTTGCAAGATATGCTCCTCAGTTTAAATTCTTTTGGAAAACTGAGAAACAAATTTTGCAACAAGAAAATGTGAAAAGAATGAAAAACAAGAGGATGGAAATGCCATTTGTTTACACATCTGAAAATGCAAAGCATTTTCCTGATCAATCTAAGAAATCCAGAAAATTTCAAAATCTTTTAAATATCAAATCTTCCAATAAATCTTCATTATCAACAGATTTTGTGGATATTTTTGCTAACACTAATAAGGAAAATGTATCTCCGGTGTCTTATGATACTAAGAAATACATTCCCCCATTAGTGTTAGAAGGTAAGATTTATGATCTTGAAGATAGATTGGAAGAACAAAATCTTCAAAATTGTTTAGAAAACGATTTATTTCTTTTTATAATGAAAACAAGTTTTGAAGATAAAATTTCTTCTGGATTGTCAAAAGATTCTAAGGAAAATACTAAAGTTTTGAAAAACAATGGCCATTTGCGTTACACGTTGGAAACGCAAACTGAAAGTTTGCACATGCAGTTGGACGCGCAAAGCTCAGTTTGCGCCTCCAATGGGAAGCACAAACCTCCTCCAAACTTGTGCAATTTTGAAAATTTTCACTCCGAGGCTAGTTCTTCAATGTCAAATGCTAAGACTGATTTCTTTGATAAAGTTTCTTCTTCTGATTCAATTATTGATAATTCTTTACTGCTAAATGCTCAATTTTATAAAAAGAAGCGTAAAAGAAGAAGATCAAAGAAGTCAAAGAAACATGATACTGTCTTATCTGAAAATTCTAATGTTTCTGATTTTTCTTCTTCAGATCGGACTGTGAGGAAGTCACCAAGGCAGATTTGGAGGATGAAACAGCAAATTTTAGAATCTGAACTGGTAGGAGTTAACTGTGTAGACACTCTTTGTGATACTGATACATTTGCTTCATGTAATAAAAACTCAAAATATTCTTTTCAGCAAATGTTTGATATATCAAAGAATATCTCATATGCTTCTTCTAGTTCTGATTCTGATAATTGTGTTTTATCTTCTATTGATAATTGCTTTCATTCTTGCATGAAAAATAAATCTGTGAAAAATAAAAGGCATAAATCTAACAAAGGACCCATAAGCATATGGGTACCTAAAAAGGTGTATTTTCTGTGTGTGCAGCTTAGTCAATTATGGTATCTGGACTCGAGATGTTCAAAACATATGACTGGCAACAAATCACTTCTATCTAATTTTAAAGATAAATATTGCGGTCGTTTGAAATTTGGCAACTGTGAGACAGCTCTGATTCTTGATTATGGTGATCTATTTCAGGGTAACATAACTGTAAAAAGAGTAAGCTACGTCGAGGGTCTGAGTCACAACCTTTTCAGCATAGGACAATTCTGCGATAAAGACCTTGAAGTCAGCTTCAAATCCAAACGAGTTGCAGTGAAGAATGATAATGGCAAGGATCTTCTGGTAGGAAAAAGGCAATCAAATTTGTATACCATTGATCTTTCCAAGATCAAAATTCCTTCAGATATTTGTTTGCTTTCTAAAGCCTCAATTCAAGAAAGTTGGATTTGGCAAAGACGTTTAACTCATCTCAATTTCAAGTATATGGATCGCCTGGTCAAGAATGATTCAGTGAGAGGTCTTCCAGTTCTCCGTTTCCAGAAAGACCATCTATGCCAGGATTGTGAGAAAGGAAAAATGAAGAAAGCTCCTCACAAGCCTAAGCCTGAACACTGCACTTCAGCTATTCTTGATCTTTTGCATGTTGATTTGTGTGGTCCGATGAAGAAGAAGAGTTTAGGACATAAGAAATATGTTTTGGTGGTTGTTGATGACTACTCCAGATATACTTGGGTAAAATTTCTGAGGTCAAAAGACGAGACTCCTGAAGTACTCATCAATCTCATCAAGACAACTCAGACAAATAAGCAGAAGCAAGTGAAAGTGGTAAGATCTGACAATGGCACTGAATTCAAAAACAGTACTCTTCAGGCATTCTATGAATCTCAAGGAATACAACAACAATTTTCTGTTGCACGTACTCCGCAACAGAACGACGTTGTTGAAAGAAGAAACAGAACACTTGTTGAGTCCGCCAGATCAATGCTCGTTTATTCAGGTCTATCTTTGTCTTTCTGGGCTGAAGCAGTATCAACTGCCTGTCATACACAGAACAGATCAATTCTGCATCGTCATTTCAACAAAACACCGTATGAACTTATGAACGGGATCAAACCGAACATCAAGTATTTCAAGTCATTCGGGTGTAAATGCTACGTTCTGAATGACAGGGAGAATCTCAACAAGTTTAGTCCAAAGGCAGACGAGGGTGTATTCGTAGGTTATTCTTCAAACTCTGCTGCTTATAGTGTTTTTCTGATCTCTGCAAGAAAGGTCATAGAGAGTGTCAATGTAAAATTTGACGAAGCTGCTGATTTGGTTTCTAGTCACTCAGGCTCAGAACCCGCTTTTACTGGAAATTCAGTTTCTGAGCAAATCAGTTCAGAACCTGCTCTTTCACAGGATAACCAGGATTCTTCTACTCCCTCTCCTAATCTTTCTGATCTTGATTTTCTGTTTGAAATTTTTTATGATGATGTTCCTAGATCTAACTCTGAAAATGTTTCTAATGTTTTGAATCAGGAAACTGAGAGCTCATCTATTCCAAATTCCGCTGCATCTATCTCTGACAATGATGCTGCTCCAGTCTCTCGTGTTCAACAAGAACCGGCACAACAAGTTTTTGTTCAATCAGACAATGTTCAATCAGAAACTGAGCCTATTCATGAAGATCATACTCAATAAGAGTCTATTCAAGATCAACCTGTTCAAGAGGAATCACTTCAGGAAGAAGTACAAAATGATGCTATTCAACAATCTGTTCCCGAATCTGATTCAGAGATTGTTGAGATACCTCCTCCTCAAGTTGAAACTATTTCTATCTCTTCATCTGATGTAGAAGTTTCTGAACCTCCCTCTCTTCAATTAGAAGTGGTTCAAGATGTAATTGATCCTCTCCCTCATACAACAAAATGGACAAGATCTCATCCAATTCATCAAATTATTGGAGATCCTCAAGCCAGTGTTTCTACACGCTCCAAGTCGGCTACTTCCAACGAATGTCTCTTCACTTGCTTCCTGAGCAAGATTGAACCTACAAAAGTTTCTGAAGCATTGGAAGACCCGGATTGGATTATTGCTATGCAAGAGGAGATCAATCAATTTGATGCGCTCAAAGTGTGGAGACTTGTACCGAGGCCGAAAGGAAAAAGCATAATTGGTACAAAGTGGATTTTCAAGAATAAAAAGGATAAAGATGGTATCGTTGTGCGTAATAAAACAAGATTGGTAGCCAAAGGATATCGACAAGAAGAAGGTATTGACTATGATGAAATGTTTGCACCCATTGCCAGATTGGAAGCTATCCGAATGTTTCTTGCCTTCGCTGCTTATCGCAACTTCACAGTATATCAAATGGACGTCAAGACGGCATTTCTCAATGGCAAGATGAAAGAAGAAGTATATGTATCTCAGCCAGAGGGATTTGTTGACAAAGATCGTCCAGATTATGTATATTTTCTCGATAAAGCATTGTATGGTTTGAAACAAGCTCCACGGGCGTGGTATGACGAGTTGTCAGCTTTCTTGGTCAAATCCGGCTTCACCAAAGTATCTATCGATACTACTCTTTTCATTTATAGAACTAATCTTGATATCTGCTTAGTACAAATATACGTAGATGATATTATTTTCGGTGCGACTAACAAATCTTTGTGTACATGGTTTTCTGATCTTATGACCTCTAGATTTCAGATGAGCATGATGGGAGAAATCAATTTCTTCCTCTGCTTACAAGTGAAACAACTTCCTGATGGTATCTTCATCAACCAGTCAAAGTATATATTTGACATCTTGAAGAAATTCAAGATGGACAAATCTACTTCAATCGGAACGCCGATGGCTCACGGTGCCAAACTCGGACTCGATCCAGATGGAAAAGTTGTGGATCAAAAGACATACAGAGGGATGATCGGATCACTGATGTATCTAACTGCCAGTCGCCCGGACATAATGTTCTCCACGTGCTTGTGTGCCCGATTCCAAGATAAACCAAAAGAATCTCATCTTTTAGCAGTCAAACACATTTTTAGATATATTAAAGGAACTCCTTATTTAGGATTATGGTATCCTAAAAGTTCTGACTATAATTTGATTGCTTATTCAGATGCAGATTTTGGTGGTAATCAATTGGACAGGAAGAGTACCTCTGGTCATCTTCAGTTTTTAGGTGACAGACTGATAAGTTGGGCGTCGAAAAAGCAAAACTGCGTTTCAATATCAACAACTGAAGCTGATATACTGATGAAAACTGTGTTTCTGTGCTCAATTACTCTGGATGAAAACGCAACTTCGTGATTATGGAATGATATACAAGACAGTGCCGATATATTGTGACAGTAAATCTGCAATTGCGATATCGGTCAATCCAGTCCAGCACACCAAGACCAAGCACATAGACATGCGGTACCATTTTATAAAGCATCACGTGGAAGAAGGTACCATTGAATTATATTTTGTATCAACTGAATATCAACTTGCTGATATCTTTACAAAAGCCTTAGATGAAAAACGTTTCAATTTTTTGCTTTCAAAATTAGGCATGATGAATTTAAAAGTTTAAATCTTTACAAATTTTATTCTATAAAATAAAATTTTACAGATTTTCTTTCTTTTGAGTAAAACGTATGTTTAGGGTCTTTAACAAGTTATTTGTTTATATTAAAGTTTTATATGTTCAACTTTCAAGTCTTACAAAAGTCGAAAAGTCAGCAACATGTTTATAGCTTTTAATACTGCTTTAAAGATATGTGAGTCTGAATTTTTATAGTTTACTTTGCTTAGACTACCTAAATGATCAGAATTATAGATCGGAATGAAAATATGGGCTAAGCATTTAGACGTTGATCTGAGTAATTGAGATGAATAATAAATTCTTAAAATACAGAAATCTCTGGGTTTAAAAGTTTGTACCTGTGACCGTTCTGGTTTGGGAAAGTAAGTTCCGTGAGATGCTCAACATCTGGTCCCCTAAGGTCATTTGGTCTGGGAGTGATCGAACAGAAATCCTTCTATTGAACCAGATCGAAAGTCATGTTTTACTGGTATGAATGGGTTTAGGATGTGTTGATGTAGCCTTTCTGATCCGGGAAAGTAAGTTCCAAGGGGTGCTTGACACCTAGTACCCTAAGGCCAACTTGTCTGGGAGTGGCTGACCCAAATCCTGCAATAGGGTCAGATAGAAAGTTACGTTTACGGCATGTTCTTTACTTAATGAACTCTCTGATTAAAAGATGCCAAAGTGCATGCGCTTAAAAGATGCCAAAGAGCACACTCATGTGAAGATGCCAATGTGCACACTGCTAAAAGAGGCCAATGAGCACACATCTCATAATACTTGGTGATATGTTTGAGTTGTGATAAACCTGTAAATTTGTGAAAGTCTTAATTTTTGATGACTTAGTGTAAGTACATGCAAAGTTTTCTATAATAATTTTAGAACTGCATTTTTCTTGAAGCTAATTGAAGTTCTCATGCGAGCACACTGAATAGATAAATGGAAGTTTTTGAAACTGAACATGTCTTAACTGAACATATGCAATTATACTTGTACTTACAATAACAAAGAATGAAATGGCTCGTCCGCATCACTTTGATCTTCAAATCGATCAATTTGGATCTTTTCTTTCTTACAATCGTCTGAGATTGATACTGGAGCTTCCTGAGTCGAACTCCAGACCAGGCAGAACTACCTATGACAGTTTTCCATCAGAAGAGGAAGTATATGAAGGAATAAGGAATCTTGGATATGTTGGTACTTTGAACAAACCTACAGACTTTGACAAGTCTAATCTACCTCCAGTATGGTATGCATTGTTCTCAGTTATCATCAGGTGCCTGACATCGAAGCATTCTGGCACAGACAGTGCAAGTTTACTGTATCTCCGATTGTTCCATGCAGTCGTCTATGACTTGCATGTCGACTACACGTTTATTTTTTGGACCGAACTCTTGGAGGTGGTACATGACAAGTTCACCAACAAGAAACGGAAGTTCATTCCGTTCGTTAGATTTCTGAAGCTTATTGTTCGAAGCATGCTCCGCAGCAATCCAGCTATTCCTCGCAGGTTATCTTGGCCTCAGGTTCCAGACTCCGAGATGACTTATATTCAGAAGAAGAAGAGGTCTTTCAACTATTCTATGACCATTTCGTATGCTCTTATTGCCAACTACGCTAATGTTACAGATGAGGATGTCATAGAATATTGCATGGAAAATGAGTTTATGGAAGTTGATGTTCAAACTGATGAAAAAGATGTTGAAGTTGAAGCAGCTATTCCTGAACAAGAGCCTGAAGTTGAAAAAGAGGCTGAAGATGAGCAAGAAGTTGCGGTATTTGTTGAAAAAGAAATAGTTCAAGAGGATGTTGCTTCTCAACAAATTGAGAATGTTCTAACTGAAATTGTTTCTAAGTCTCCTATTCATGTTACTTCTGATGATGCTGATGGTGGTGATGTTCATGTTAGTGATATTGATGGGGATGATGATGATGAAGATTTTGATCATGATAATGATGATGATAGTGATAAACCAAATCTTAAGGTTTATGAAAGGAAGGTTAGAACACCGGAAGTGGTTGTTTCAACAGAAGCTCTCTCTGAAGATGAATTTGTTCCTGTTAATCCTTAAGTTGCACATCTTCAAGTAGATGAATTGGATGCAGCTTTTGATCAAGCTTCAGCTCCGTTACAAAGTCAAGCTCAAGCAACTTCGCTTGCGGCTATTCAAGTTCCAGCTGTAGATCTTACTTCTGATCAAGCTCGGGTTTCTACTGAAAAATTCTCTACTTTGAACGATGTCATTCGTCAGTTATCAGAAAGAATGGATGCAGAAAAGGAAGCTCAAATACTGAAGTTGAAGACTTTCTTCAAAGGAAAGATGCCTGAAATTGATACTTCAGTGATTCCTCCAGAGATTCCATTCAGACGACCAACTGGAGTAGTTTTTCGTGAACCTTCTTCTGCTGTTACTACATCTACTTCTCCGATTGTTTCTCTTCCGTTTCCTTCGGTGGTTTCTATGTCTACGGGAATTTCTACGTCTGCTCCTTCAAGGTCTTCTCTACATGATCTTCCTATTTTAGAGTTGACAGATTTGCTCTATGCTCGACTTCTCTCTATGTCACCGACTGAACATCAAGATCAAGATCTTATCTCTCTTTTATGGAACTTCCAACCTACGCCGCCTCCAGTTCCTTCTTCTGAATCTGACCGAATTACTGCTTTATCTGATGAGTTTCATGCATTCAGATCAGAAGTTCGAACAAGTTTTTCTGATCTCAAATCGTTTATGTCTCAAGCATTTTATGATTTTTCTTCAAGGCTTCATTCTCATGAACAAAGTTGCAGAACTGAGGCTGGCCCGTCTCTTAAGCGCCGACATGACCAAGATGATCCTGATCATCAAGGCCATGAGGGGGAGATGGCAAAGAGACAAAGAGTTGAAGGATCTTCTGAAGCTAGAGAAGATATTCAAGAAGAAGTGGTTGGTGATAAAGAAAAGGGTGGTGAATCTGTTGAAGACTGCAACATTCAGGATTTAGTGAATGTTATGATTGAGAATGTTGATCTGTCTTCCTTGCATAATGAACTGAATATATTTCTGAGAGTAATATTAACAATAATATGCAAATTGTTGTTTATATGGATCCAGATGTTTCTGCAAGTATTCATGAAGTTGAAGAATCTGAAGCTGCAAATGACATGAGGTCATTTTTTGCTAACTTCATAGAGATTAATTCTGATGATGATGAAGATGTCAGGTTTGAAAAGATTTGTCAAGTCAATGAAGAAGACTGTGATGACATTATTATCATATTAGATACAGAAGATGACTCAGTGTTCATGGATGCGAAAGACGAAGAAGAAGCAGATTTGTTATACAGTGATCTTCCTGCTCATGATGAGATTCCTGAATCAGTTAAAGATACATCTACTCCTGTTGCTAGTTCAGCTCCGACTACCACTATTCCTTCAAGATCATTTGAAGTTGGTCAGTCGTCAAGAGCAGAAGCTGATGTTCCACCTTCTGATCCTGTAATTCCTCCATCTATTCTAGAAGAAGGACCAGCTTTATCTAGACATCAAAGGCAAAGGAATTTGCATCGTAGATATTTGGCATCAAGACAAAGATCATCCTTTCTAGAAGACACTCAGAGAAATATTTTTGTTTCTAGAAAAAGGGCGATTAACATCTATGCAATCCTTGGAGTAGAGAAAGAGTCAGATGCCTATCAATATGAGTACTTGATGTTCATCAAGTGTCAGCGCAAAAGGAATAATACCGTTTCTTCTCAACACTTGATTGTTCGAGTCATCAGTGTCACAATCAACAATTTTGTGAACATCTGGTATCCTGATTTTGAAGGTGAAAGAAGAGACTGCAAGCGGTATAAATTTTCAGAGGCAGACTTCTATGACCTTTCTATAGATGATATTGAATTCTTATATGATCACTTCAGGAATCTGTATCAAAGAACACATGATATTTCTCAAGCTTTGTTCGTCATTAAAAGATTCATTCGACGACAAATCCGATTCTTCAGGGTTTTTGATTTCCAGATGGTTGTTGAAAGCTTCCAACCGGTTGTTAATCTTCTCAGGCCCAACCGAAGCTTACCGAACTTAGAATCTTATCCTCTTCTCACCATTGTTGAAGATCCATATGGAGTTGTGTACAAGAATGGGTCTAATGAAAAATGCTTTCTCAGGTTTGAAGAAATTGCTCACTTCTCTGATGGAACTTTAAAGGTGATTAAGATTCAGCTAGAGCAACGTCTAAAGGAGGCCAAAAGAAGATTTTTGGAATCAAGAGAAAATGCATTCCTGGTTGATAATGATGAAATCCGTCTTATCCAGAAGACTTTAGATTCAATTCAAGAGAGATTGAATCTCCGCTCAACTCTAAGACGACTGGAAGTTTTAGTTGGTTTAAATCGACTTCGTCAAAGAGAAGAGCGACAGTGATTTTCCAAAGTCGCCTGGTTAGTCTATGCTGTGTTTGAAGATTGTTTTTGAAGATCACGGCACCAATGATTACTAAGGGGGAGATTGTTAGATCTGTTTTTATAGTAATCATTGTATTTATTTTCTAGCTTTTACTGTACTTAATGTTCTTATCTGTATTGTAAAGGCTAGGGGTATTTAAGTCCCCTTAGAGCCTTTGTTTTGTAACTTTGGACTTACATTTCAATACATCAGTTTACTTTGCGCTTCATACTTTCTCTCTCTACTTTCTCTCTCTAAAGATTTAGAGATTCTTGGACTCTCAATATCCAATTAGATCGAACCCTGAGTCTTTGGGATACCAAAGACCGAGGTTAGGAGTTTCTTTTAGATGTCTGAAAATTCGCTTAACAACGATCAGATGGGATTCCTTGGGTTCAGATTAATAGCGTGCACATAAACATGTAGAGTACATGATGTCAGGTCGGCTCGCTGTAAGATACAACAGGGAGCCTAGCATTCCTCTATAGGCAGTGACATTAACAGGTTTTCCATATGGATCCTTGTTTAATGTCAGAGGAGTTGCCATAGGAGTTTTCATCGCTGAGGTTTGTGTCAGATCAAACTTCTTCAGCATATCTTTAACATATTTACCTTGGCTGATAAAAGTACCTTTTTCAGTTTGTTTAATCTGAAGACCAAGAAAATATGTTAGCTCACCCATCATACTCATTTTGTATTCTTTCATCATTCTTTCAGCGAAGCGAGTACATAGAGATGGGTTAGTAGAACCAAATATTATATCATCGACATATATTTGTACAACAATAATATAACCTTTTATCTTTCTGAAAAATAATGTATTATCTATTTTACCACGTTCAAAATTTTCAGAGATAAGAAATAATGAGAGAGTGTCATACCAAGCACGAGGGGATTATTTTAGACCATAGAGAGCCTTATCCAATTTATAAACATAATTTGGATGCTTAGGGTCATAGGACCATGGAGGTTGTTCTACATAGACTTCTTCATTCAACTTTCCATTTAGGAACGCTGATTTTACATCCATTTGATATACAATGAAGTCTTTGTACACTGCATAAGCTAAGAATAGTCGAATTGCTTCGATCCTAGCCACAGGGGCAAAGGTTTCGTCATAGTCTATGCCTTCCTCTTGTCTGTATCCCTGAGCAACAAGTCGAGCCTTATTGCGGGTTACAGTTCCATGTTCATCTAACTTGTTTCTAAACACCCACTTGGTGCCTATAACAGTTTTATCAGATGGTCTAGGAACGAGATTCCAAACTTTGTTGCGAGTGAACTCAGTCAGCTCTTCTTGCATAGCACTGACCTAGTTTGGATCTCTGAGGGCATCATCAGTCTTCTTTGGCTCTATTAAAGAAATAAAGTTGACAAAGAGGCAGATATTACCTGAACTTCGTCGTGTCTGAATACCTGCGTCGGGATCACCAAGAATTTGATCTATGGGGTGATCTTTGGTCCATCGCTGAGCAGGAGCATGATCGCTCATTTCAGAGGTTGGATCAACAATAGGAATGTTCACTGATGAAGAAGCCTGAGGTTCATCAACTATTAATTGTTGAGTGTCAGACAGACCATTGTTTTCTGAGAGGTTTTCAGACAAAGATAGATCTGATGGAGGAAGTATGTTTAGAGGCTCAGCTGAAACCCATAAGGTGGATTCAGCATTAGGAGGTATGATGTTTGGATCATCATCAACAGTTGGATGGTCTGTGTGTTGATGGTTTGAGAAGAAGGGTTTTGTTTCTCTGTAATGAGAAAACATCTAAGCATTTAACTCTTCATTGTCAGCGATTGGTTTAGAGTTCGCTGAGCGAGTTTCATCAAAGGTGACATGAATTGTTTCTTCCACAGATTGTCTTCTTTTGTTGAAAACTCTGTGGAGGAATATCCAAGAAATATTCCATCATCAGCTTTTGGATCGAACTTTCCAAGTAGATCTTTGTTGTTTAAGATAAAGCATTGACAACCAAAGATATGAAGAAAACTGATAGATGGTTTTCTTCCATGAAATAATTCATAAGTTGTTTTTCCAAATCGTTTTACTATCAGCGATTTGTTTTGAGTAAAACATGCAGTGTTTACATCTTCAGCCCAAAATTGAGTAGGGAGGTGAAAATCGTTGAGCATTGATCTAGCAGCTTCAATGATCGTTCTGTTTCTTCTTTCAGCGACTCCGTTTTGCTGAGGCGTTCTTACTGAAGAGAAGTTGTGAGAAATTCCCTTGTTCTTAAAGAAATTTTTCAGAGAACTGTTTTTGAATTCAGTTCCATGATCACTTCTTATTGAACGAACAGTAAGATTATTCAGCACTTCCATCTTTTTAACAAAAGATATTAGTTCTTCTAGAGTATCACTCTTGCAGCGAAGAAAGATAACCCAGGTGTAGCGAGAGTATTCATCTACAATGACAAGTGTATATTTCTTTCCACCTATTGATTGGATGTTGACAGGACCGAACAAATCCATATGCAAGAGTTGAAGAGGACTTGTCACTGAAGAAACTTTTTTAGACTTGAAACTAGCTTTCGTCTGTTTTCCTTTTTCACATGATGAGCAGAGAGATTCTTTAGCATATGAGTGCTGAGGAAGACCAGAAACCAATTCCTTAGATGAGAGAGAATTCAGGGTTTTGAAGTTTAGATGAGAGAGCCTTTTGTGCCATAGCCAGTTGACATCAGAAGAGGCTTTAGAAAGAAAACATATGTTTTCAGTGGTAGTAGAGTCCATATCTATTACATAGACATTTTCTTTACGATAACCACTGAGAGCAAGTTTCCCTCTTTCATTAACCACTGAACATGCTTTTTTGGTAAAGCGAACTTCATAGTCTTTGTCACATGGCTGACTGATTCTCAAAAGATTGTGTTTCAGTCCGTCTATGTAAGAGACTCTTCTGAAGGTAGTTGTCCCATTGCTGAGGACACCAAACCCTCGGGTATATTCTTTTCCATTTCCACCAAAGGTCACAGAGGGACCTTTCTCTTCCTTGTATTCAGTGAGCAGGTCTTTTTGTCCTGTCATATGATGTGAACATCCACTATTGAGATACCAGATGTCCTTTGATCCCTGCAAACATAAGGAAGATTAAGCTTTGTTTGGTACCCACTTTTCAATGGGTCCTTTAGGGTTAGTGGAGATGGAAGGTTCAGCTTCAGTGGTAACCTTCACTTTGGTTAATTTCTTAACCTTAGTGGTATTCTTCACCTTGGTAGATTTCTCAGCTTAGGTGACCTTCTCAGCCTTGGAGGCATTCATCTTCACTTTAGCTGTTTTATCAGCTTTACTGGAAGTTGGACATTTTGCTTACAATATGGTCAGTAAATCCACAATGATAGCATTTTCTATATTTAAATGTGGTTTTAGGACCATGAGTAGAAGATTTTGAGAATTTAAGATGAGCAGGTCCACCTCCAAGAATGCCTTTATCATGAGATCTGGGAGGAATTTTCATTTCTTCAGATCTCTTAGACTTAAGATCAATCTTCAGCTTTGGAGGACAGAGATCAAAGATTTCTATCATAGAGCTAGAAGATTGTTTTACTGAAGGTTTAGAAGGAACTTTCAGCTTTGCTTTCTTTGATGCCTTCTGAGGATGGAAATGGATTTTCCTTTATCTGAAGGCTTAAAGCCTTTGGATATTTTCTCAGGGATGGGATTAGAAGAAGATGATAAAGAGCATTGAGCTTGAGAAGTGTCAGGAATAGAAGAGACAAACATTCCAAACTTAAGCATGGAACTGTCTTCTTTGGGTTCATCCTGTGGTTTCCAAAAACCAAGACCAGTTCTATCACTGGCAGAGATCTGAGCACTTATAATCTCAGTGATCTTTGTTGAGGATTTGCACCATCCTTCAACAGTAGCCTTCTCTGCTTTTAGAGGAGCAATGGCTTGTTCGCGTTCAATGCTGATGATTTCATTAACAATGACTTGATCTTTCAAACTTTCCTCTAAAAGAGTAAGTTCTCTGATCTTTTCATGGCATTTTTCTAGCTGTTCAGTTAGATCACTGTTTTTGCTTTCCGCTAGAGATTTTCCGTTTAGAGCATTGTATAGATCAATCGTCAGCACATCAACAGCGCGACTTCTCTCTGCTTCAGGTAGAGAGGGATTAGTAGAGATAGATACCTAAGATGATATATAGCTCATAGAAGTTTCAGTTGGGTCTTCCACTTCTTCTTTAATCTCAGCCATGAGGCAGAGATTAGCGACTTCGTCTTCACCAGAACTTGATTCTTCCGATTCAGCCTAGTCGTGTTCTTCAGCAATGAGACCTTTACCTTTTCGTTTGTAGTTTTTCAGCTTTTGATAATTTTCTTTAAGCTTTAGGTATTTGTCATCGCTGGATCTTCTTGAGATAGATGGTTTGAAGACTTTCTTCGACCTGTACTCACTTGCAAAGTGTCCAATCTTTTCACAGTTAAATCAAGTAGCAGTAGCCTTATCAACAGGGGTTGATTTTGGCTTGTCAGTAATAGAGAGAGGCATATTTCTTCGGAAATTGCTCTTTCTTGCAAATCTCTTAAAAGAGTTTGTCAAGAGTGCTAAGGACTCATCAAACTCTGAAAGATCTGTGTCTGATAGTTCCTCATATTTAAAATCTAACTCAGTGATAGAAAGAGTAGATCGCTGAGATGGAATACTTCTGAAGAGACTAAAGCAACAGGAGTGCTTTTGGAGTCTTTAGAATCTTTTACAAGATTCTTCTTCAGGAGATTTGATTGCTCATAATTGAGCAATATTCTATACAAGGTGCTGAGAGAAAGAGAATTTAAGTCTTTTGTCCAATTGAGACATATTGAATAATTGTCCCAGCTTTAAGGAAGACATTATAGGAATTTGGTTAAGACCTCAGAATTATAATAGGTCCTACCCACGGTTCTTAGATCAATGATTAAGCAGTTAAACCGCTGATGAACATCAGAAAGGGATTCGTTCTTACCAGCGATAAAACTTTCATACTGTCTTACCAAGTTAATCTTTAGAGTTTCTTGGATTTCAGTGGTGCCTTCATATTGAACACATATGGTTTCCCACATTTCTTTAGAAGTTTTAAGATGCATGATGGAATGGAAAGCTTCATCAGGCAGAGCCATAGAGATAATGGTTTTTTCCTTTGCATCAAGATGTACTTTCTTTTTGTCTTCATCACTCCACTGTCTTATTTCTTTGACAACATAATGTTCAGGGACAGCAGGAGGTGGTAGTGGCGGGAACGGCGCTTATGATAGTGAAAGGTTCATAAGGTCCATGTGCTACATAATCAGGTATTGTAGGATCTACACCTTCTAGAAAAAGCATCATTAGATTCTTCCAGAGAGCAAAGTTATCTCTGCTGAATCGAGGAGGTTTAGAGAGTGAACCATTATCATAGTAGTTCGTGTTTGTGTTAAGTGCCATTTTAGAATAGCAAGGTAGATAATAAAGCAAGATCTTGTTTATTAAATTAAACAGTCCGCTCTGATACCACTTGTTGGTCCCGAAGGTGCTTAACAAGTTTGTAGAAGGGGGGGGGGTGAATATAAACACAGAATTTAAAGTTTAATAAATTGTTTATTGATAAATCAAACGCAATTTACAAGTCAGTTGCGGAATAAGATTAAGTAAGACTCAATCTAAACAAACTTAAGAAAACAATAAGATGGTTGCACAAGAATGTAAAGAATTGGGGATTTAGAGAGTATAGAAAACAAAGGTTTCTATATTTTAGAAAGATGAAGGCTAGAGGCGCGCACTTCAGATGGAGAGACAATCTTTCTATTTATACCCTATCCATTAAATGCATGGCAGGGCACTTTACACGTGTCCTTCATTGATTGGTAGAGAGAGTCTGACTTTGGGAGACATGCTTTCGGCCGTATCATGAACAGTGTAGTTGACAGATTTGTTGTACGAATTGTGGCATAGGTATGTCCGTTCTGACACATCGTACTGGGTGTGCAGGGAAAGACAAAAGAGACTTGAGGCATAAGCTAAGTGATCATCGATCGCTGAATATCTCTTCCTTCAGAGATACAAAGAATTTCAGCTATTGCTAAAGCTTTTCCTCAGGTCACTAGTAGACTTGTCTTTGTTCAATAGCTTCGTCTTCGATTCAGCTATGAACATCTGTTGATGCGAAACTTGTCTTCAGGGATTACGTTTAGCTATTTACATCACAAAACATCAGTGATAACTGAACAGACTCAGTCTGATCGCTGATAGTGAAACACTAATACATATGAATATTTACAAGAAAGATCACCAGTGATAACTGAACATACTCAGTCTGATCGCTGATGGTGAATACATTTTAATAAACGTAATTTTCACTAAGTATAGAAGAGGCTCGTTATCAAATCACTGAGAGAGTCTGGATCAACAACATGAAAGAGAAGTGTGCAAATATGTTGACTTTTCATGACAATGTCGCTTCTAAAACCAAACCAAACCGAAGGTGTTGGGTCTAAAAGCCTCATTTAAATGAAAGTTTTATAAAATCAATGTAAAGCCAATTGTAATGTGTTTTAAATCATTTTGCGCTTTGAGAGGTTAATGGGCTTAGGTTCGTTCTCTTGTAATTAGATAATATAAATAGGTGTCTTAGGCTTCATTTGTCATTTGAGATTTTGAGAATTTAGAGAGAGTGTTACAAACACAGTAAGTTAGCGAGAGAGGTATGTCCAGTTTCTACCTTCCTTGTAATTCATTCTTATGAATAGAGATCCTCAATAAAATTGATCTTCATGCCTATCTCTATTCTAATTTCTATGAAGTATTCTTGATTTTGTTGAATGCGGGACTCACAATTGGTATCAGAGCCAATTGAAGTGAATCTACTTCAAATCGGTCATCTATTGGAAACAATTCAAGATTTGATGATTCAAGATTGATCTTATACGTGTGCTACAATTCAAGAATTGTAGACGTTTGGACAGTTCTTTTAGAAATTAATGGCGGTTAAAAGAATAAGAGATCACAATGAGTTATTCAAGGACTAATACAAAGCTTGCAGAATGAATCACAAATAAACAAGTTAAATGCTTGGTTTGTCCGGTTCACAAATGGAGTTTCTTGATTAGTTGCTAAATCTGGGATCTACAATGTATCAGAGTTCTGATCACGGGATATTTAGAGGTTTGAAAGTGCTTATCTAGAGTTAAGGGACAAACTGTTCAGAGTTTGTTCAAAGCTTTATCAGAATTCTGATCAAGTGTGTCCAGATTTACACTTAGCCATCTCAGAGTAGTCCTGCATAATTAGAGTTTCAAGCCTTATGTATCCAGATTTCAGCCGAGCGCTTTCAGAGTTTATGCCTTAGTATTTCAAGTGTTCTCAGAGTTGTTTTCTATGATTACAATGGTTTCTCAACTCTAATCTTTATGGCTACAACTCTGATCATGAAGGTGAATTTTAGAGTTTGATGTCAACTTTGCACAATTGTAGTATTTTGCTCATAACTTTCTCCTCGAAGCCCCAAATTTGACGAGTCCAGATGCGTTGGATTGCTAAGACACAGATGTACAACTTTTTTGTTTTGAGTTTGCTCAAAATTGTAACACCCTCAAATCTGTAAATAACAACTAATTTAATATTTTCTAAATACATCGATAATTGCTTCATCTACAAACACAAGTTAAGATTTAACCTCAATACACACAATCTATAATAAAAACGGGTGCTACTAAAACCCAATAACATATACTATCTCCAACCTGCAGAAGAATTCATCAACAACTTACTCTTGTATATAACTAAGGCTCAACTCTTCATGAGGCAACTAGAGTCCGAACCCCCAACTGGAACCTGATGCACATGCCGACAAATAAAAAAGTTAGGCTTAACGCCTAGTGAACCCAAGAGTTTTAACATGAATGAATATATCTTTAAAAGAAAGGAATTCCGTTCAAATCAAGATCCTTAGAAATGGTTTACTTTAAAATGGAAATGACACAATTTCCCCATAATATGCATTTTTAAAGACAATGCTCCCTAGCACACATTCTTTATAAAACGATGCAACCCATAACTCACCCAAAACGGAATTATAATTCGGCACCCAATTTGTGAAGACGTGGATAACACTTCATATCCCAAAACACCCAAACACGGGTGGGGCATAATACTCTACCCTTAAATAGCGGAAACATTCCATAAAGATATGGTACGTCATCGAAAACATGTAACTCGAATTAATACTCACGCGACCATAAAATAGAATGAAATCCAAATATTAAAGCATGGACAATTAAATATCCAAAATACTACGGGCCGACAATGGGGGATACCCGTATCCGTTGAGAGTGGAGGGAACACAAAAGTATGCCACTCATACAACGTTAATCGTATGACACCTCACGACATAAACGCCCAAGTGTCCCTACGACTTCTTGACAAGTTCCACCCAAAGAGACAGTTGGCCTTAGCGAATACCACAGGAATTACCGCCAAAGGCTCGGCACACGGGGGATACAAGGAAGGCATTGCCCCACATGGTGAAGGTCCCAAACACCCATCAGAGGACTACCTATAGTCATAATAGCTCAACCGGACCAGCCCTCCTAGTGCCTACTTGTAAAGTCAAGGTCATAAAACATGAGTCCCGGAGTCCAACCCCGTACCACCCAACTGACCATCAAATAAGACTGACTTACGTGCCTATGGATCCAATGCAACACAGTCTAAGATTACATGACTACACATGAATGACTAAAGCACTCTAGCCTGTAATTATCATAATTATGCAATAAAATGCATAAAGTTGTAAATCATAATTTGGACTCTAAATCGATCCATTAGAACCGGACAAATGTCCTCAAGACTCTTTTAAGTCAACACCGAGCTAAAATACTCGAAATCCATTTGACCAATAAGTAACGGGCCCCAAATAATTAAATGCCTTTAAACGACGTTTATGCAGACACATACCCCAAAGATGTGATTAACCCAAAACTCAACACGGATTGGTACATATAATTTTCCAAATGGGTTTATGAAATTGAATACACTAAAATGCATATATCATGAATTAGACTCCCTTGTACAAAATGACCAAGGATGTATAAACCATAAAATAGACTTTATTTGTACAAAATCCTCAAAATGCATAAATCACACTATTACTTGCCAAGATATCCAAATCTCAAATATACGCATTTTATGAGACTAAAACAACCCAAGTTTATCAAATATGAAAACTTATCAAAATACCCAACACATTGACGATTATCAAGTAAAACATATTTTTACTTCAAAATACTCATTTTGGCATATACATAGTTTTCACAAAGCAACTTGAACTCATCTTGCTAGATTTAGGCTAAATCTAGATTTTACCCCAACTTGAGCTTCCTTGAAAAAATCTCAACTTTCAAGCCAAAACCTCCAAAACCTAGATCCAAACATTTTCCACCGTAAATAACCATATTTAACCATTTAGAAACATTCCCCAAACATTTTACATAAAGATCTCAACTTAGGTCAAAACCCTAATTTCCATAAATGAAGAGAATAGATGATTACCTCAACCACCACTTGAATCCATCAACCACATACTTCTAGATCACCAATATGAGCCATTCATTCCAAATCTTCAAGTTGATAAAAAAGGGTTGGGTGAAAGCCCTAGAAATTGATAAGGGTGATGAAGAAGATGAAGACATCTTAGCTCTAGCTCCCAAGTGTGCTAGATGAAGAAGAAACACTTGCTTTAGAGGAGAAAAGGCTCCAAAATGGGTTAGGGTTCGGTTCTTTGGAGGGGGGAGGTTGAGAGGGAGAGAACTAAACGAAATGGGTGAGTTAGAAATGAGAAAGGGGCTAAAATCCGTATTTTTAACCAACCAGACACCGACGGCGACCTTGCCACGCGATAGTGACATTCGCGAGGGCACTCTCGCGGAAATTGTACCGCGGGTGGTACTATCCCGGCGATTGTGCCATGCGATAGTGACACATGTCACTATCGCGAGTCACTCTCGCACCACACGTACCGAGCCCGGAAAAAGGTCAAAACTGGAGATTCTCACATGGATCGATTTAAGGCTCGAAAGTACAACTTATTTCACCCAAAAAGATAAACGAAATATGGAGAGATTACCAACGAAGTACGGAAACTTACTTTGCGAAAAACTGAGTATTACAATCCTCCCAACCTTAGAATGATTTCGTCCTCGAAATCTCAGTCTCACTCAAGGCATTCCATTACCATCCTCAACACCTATTGGGTTTCCTCAGACCCCAAAGGTAGTGACATATAATAGACCCCAATGATGTCATTTTACCAAACGACCCCTTCCCTTTCCGAGGGTTGTCTCTAGTCCATCTCATAATTGAGCCAAAACTCGTTACTTCCCGACGAAACTACCACACTGATTTTCTGCGAAGACACCCACACCACGAATCCACCTTGATACCACACACTCATACTGAAGTGAACATCAAAGCTTATTGGAGCGATTCCTAACCATGCGATCTCGGTCGCCTCCCAACCTTAGGCGACGCGTACTACTTCAGGGTAGTTTGTGACCTCAACTTCTCATTGACAAATCCACTTCAGGTCTACATGTTTCTGAACCCAGAACCAAAGTTTGACATCAATCTCCAAGGAATCCTCTAATTTTTAATGCTCCAAGGTCGTCCTTCCGAGGCGTAACAATATGCTCTCCGGGCAACTGGTTAAAGTAGATCCGACTATCACTCATTCCGATATACTCTCAACCTCAAAACATTCCCTTACTAAGATCTTTAACACAACGAGGAGCCTAAACACCTCGATTCTTAATTACCAATATTTAACCTTCTTTTAATTTCCACCACCAAGAGGCCAACATCCTCTTGATCCAACGGGGAAACTTTCAAACCTCCCAACGATTTGTTGACTTCGAAAGGGCAAGTTGACGCCTAAACCAACTGGTAATATCAAAAATGTGGACATCCCGCCTAATATTTCATTCCCGAAGTATTGTCGCGGTAAAGTTGACACCTAACAGGGTGCTAAGATTCCTAATCTAACATTTCTAACCAACGAACCACAATACTTCCGTGGTTCATGCAAGCCCATCAAAACGATATACTAGCAACGTATAGCATGATGTCTAACGGTTCATCGACCCGACAAATCCAATCCAACCATACCTAGAATCATACAAGACCTTATCTGCAGGTTTACCGAAGAATAAAGATTATCTCATAATTAACTGGGGAACAAAATCTAATGCCTCCACTATTCAAGCATGACCCGGTTCAAAGACTGAAACTCAAATTCAAGATTGACCACAAGTCGGATCATCCGACGCTTCGAATCCCAAGGACTTCTTAGTTCCTTAATTACAACTCCTTTCAAGATGGGGGTTTTAAATCTATAGCCCTAATGAGTTCAAGGTTTTTCAACCAGTATGCCAATTTGAAATTTATAAAATTTTCAAATACATAAGCTTTATAACAATTTGTCATAACCACAAGGGTTGTGGTGTGGTGGTTAGAGCTCGGGGGCTTCATAGCGGTTGCCCGAGTTCGAGCCTCACCCGCAGCACTTGTGGCCACTGAGGATAATCTCAGGGCTGCACGCTTTAGCAGCTGGGCCGAAGGCCCTAAGTGCCAAGGGATTAGTCTGGGCCAAAGGCCCGGGATACCCTTTACCAAAAAACAATTTGTCGTGCAGTAAAATCCACTACCGATCACTCGATAGATTGAAAATTGATCACCGATCCTACACATATAAAACCATTTTCAAAATTCTTTTGATCAATATTTACGTAAATAAAACGGTAACAAAAGGTGTGTGGAAAAATTCACACTATAAACATGAAAATAAATTCCAATACCCCCAAACACGTGAAATAAATGCTTGTATAACTCCAAAAAGGAACTTCATAACCTTTAACTTTAAATTTTTCCTTCTTTAACCAAAAACGTTGTGGCATAGAATTCTCAACAAACCCCATATGCATCAGTTTATTCCCCAAAGCTCGGTAAAATGATGGGAATGCAAATAAATTTTAAATCGAGTTTAGAGCTTTGAGCCGCACAGATAAACACATTTGACCCAAAATAGTAACTATAACGACATGAATACTGATACTCGTTTAGTGCATTGCAGAAAATTTCTAATAGTAAAATCAATAACTGAAATAGGTTCAGAACGAAAGCTCTATTTGAAATAACATAAATCTTTTATATGCTTACTCTCACCAACAGTATAATTTAATCTAAATGCAATTAGTATACAACGATTGACATTTATATAAAGCCCAAAGATAAATCACATGATAATGAAATTTCCCCAAAATAATATGTGGGATGACATCTATTAACAAAACCCATCCATTAACACACACAATAATGCATATGCACACGTTTCCAAATTTATTTACGCGACACAAAATGTCGTAAGATGAGACACCATAAACCCAACTGAACTTTCATAAACTCATTAATGCTTAAAAAAAATAATCAAGCGATGTCAAAAATTTTCATTTCCCAACATAAAACATAAGACAACAATAAGTCTAAGAATGTTAAAATTCCAAAACCATAACGTACGATAAAGTGACCCCTTTTTAACAAAACTTTCATGAGACACGATGTCCAAAAAGCTCGTAACTCTACACGCAATAAAATCAAAACTCATACATCTCAAAGTACACTCACGCACCTCAAAAACGTCGCAAAACAATATTCTATAAAATTCAACACGACTCGTACAAACCCAAAATCCCCAAGGAAGTTCAGACTCAAAACATGGGAACAACTCTTCCTTTAAAACCTTAACATACGTGGAGGAGATCCAATGTCAAAGTTAAAAATTCTACAGTTACTTGCCCGATGCCCTATATGGCATTAAAACACGGATCTTATAATGTTCCAAAAATAGCGTTAAACACAAAACAGGGACGGAGAGATTTTCAATATGAATTTGCAATCACATCCATGCTTAAGCTCACGGTTTAAATTATGATGAGTGCTAAATGTTTTACCAAGACTTCATAGTATAACACACCTTATGCTTCGAAAACATGAGAAACAATTGATGCAATTTATTTTAGAAATAAATTTCATGAATGAATTTGGTCGGCACGCAACATCTTAGGACTACGCTTCTCAATTTCCCGACATAATGTTGTCATCCGGATGTATCAAATATCTTAGAGCAACAATTCCACTAATTTGGTTAACTTACGAATTCTCCTCGAAATAAAATCGGTCTAACAAATCCATAGTTCTAATCCAACCAATAATTCTGACTCAAGATGATCAACCTAGTGCATTCATCGTACTTAACTATCACCCCAAAATGACATTGCTATAAACATCAACCCTTTCTTAGATCGCCCGCTTAGAAACTTTCTCACTACCCCAATGGTAATCATACCAAGGTATTTCAAGTACACACATGCAGCACGTAGGTTCACCATAACACTGGCCAGGTGCCATTATGAACGTACCGTACATGCTCATCCTTGCGACCCTCGACAAGTTTTCCGTTTCCAGCGACTCAATTAATCTCCAAAATATCTTATCTTAAGGTGCCTAATGGTGCAATTTCACTTACAATCACTTATAAGAACGCTAGTTTCAGTCCAGGCATCCAAAAATCAATACCTAATTCTCTCAAACTTAAGCTCTGATACCAACTTGTAACACCCTCAAATCTGTAAATAACAACTAATTTAAATTTTTCTAAATATATCGATAATTGCTTCATCTACAAACACAAGTTAAGATTTAACCTCAATACATACAATCTATAATAAAGACGGGTGCTACTAAAACCTAATAACAGATACTATCTCCAACCTGCAGAAGAATTCATCAACAACTTACTCATGTATATAACTAAGGCTCAACTCTTCATGAGGCTACTAGAGTCCGAACCCCCAACTGGAACCTGATGCACATGCCGACAAATAAAAAGGTTAGGCTTAACGCCTAGTGAACTCAAGAGTTTTAACATGAATGAATATATCTTTAAAAGAAAGGAATTCCGTTCAAATCAAGATCCTTAGAAATGGTTTACTTTAAAATGGAAATGACACAATTTCCCCATAATATGCATTTTAAAGACAATGCTCCCTAACACACATTCTTTATAAAACGATGCAACCCATAACTCACCCAAAACGGAATTATAATTTGGAACCCAATTTGTGAAGACGTGGATAACACTTCATATCCCAAAACACCCAAACACGGGTGGGACATAATACTCTACCCTTAAATAGCGGAAACAATCCATAAAGATATGGTACGTCATCGAAAACATGTAACTCGAATTAATACTCACGCGACCATAAAATAGAATGAAATCCAAATATTAAAGCATGGACAATTAAATATCCAAAATACTACGGGCCGACAACGGGGGATACCCGTATCCGTTGAGAGTGGAGGGAACACAAAAGTATGCCACCCATACAACGTTAATCGTATGACACCTCACGACATAAACGCCCAAGTGTCCCTACGACTTCTTGACAAGTTCCACCCAAAGAGACAGCTGGCCTTAACGAATACCACAGGAATTACCGCCAAAGGCTCGGCACACGGGGGATACAACGAAGGCATTGCCCCACATGGCGAAGGTCCCAAACGCCCATCAGAGGACTACTATAGTCATAATAGCTCAACCGGACGCAACTCTCCTAGTGCCTACTTGTAAAGTCAAGGTCATAAAACATGAGTCCCGGAGTCCAACCCCGTACCACCCAACTGACCATCAAATAAGACTGACTTACGTGCCTATGGATCCAATGTAACACAGTCTAAGATTACATGACTACACATGAATGACTAAAGCACTCTAGCCTATAATTATCATAATTATGCAAAAAAATGCATTAAGTTGTAAATCATAATTTGGACTCTAAATCGAGCCATTAGAACCGGACAAATGTCCTCAAGACTCTTTTAAGTCAACACCGAGCTAAAGTGCTCGAAATCCATTTGACCAATAAGTAACGGGCCCCAAATAATGAAATGCCTTTAAACGACGTTTATGCAGACACATACCCCAAAGATGTGATTAACCTAAAACTCAACACGGATTGGTACATATAATTTTCCAAATGGGTTTATGAAATCGAATACACTAAAATGCATATATCATGCATTAGACTCCATTTGTACAAAATGACCAAGGATGTATAAACCATAAAATAGACTTTATTTGTACAAAATCCTCAAAATGCATAAATCACACAATTACTTGCCAAGATATCCAAATCCCAAATATAGGCATTTTATGAGACTAAAACAACCCAAGTTTATCAAATATGAAAACTTATCAAAATACCCAACACATTGACGATTATCAAGTAAAACATATTTTTACTTCAAAATACTCATTTTGGCATATACATAGTTTTTACAAAGCAACTTGAACTCATCTTGCTAGATTTAGGCTAAATCTAGATTTTACCCCAACTTGAGCTTCCTTGAAGAAATCTCAACTTTCAAGCCAAAACCTCCAAAACCTAGATCCAAACATTTTCCACCGTAAATAACCATATTTAACCATTTAGAAACATTCCCCAAACATTTTACATAAAGATCTCAACTTAGGTCAAAACCCTAATTTCCATAAATGAAGAGAATAGATGATTACCTCAACCACCACTTGAATCCATCAACCACATACTTCTAGATCACCAATATGAGCCATTCATTCCAAATCTTCAAGTTGATAAAAAAGGGTTGGGTGAAAGCCCTAGAAATTGATAAGGGTGATGAAGAAGATGAAGACATCTTAGCTCTAGCTCCCAAGTGTGCTAGATGAAGAAGAAACACTTGCTTTAGAGGAGAAAAGGCTCCAAAATGGGTTAGGGTTCGGTTCTTGGGAAGGGAGAGGTTGAGAGGGAGAGAACTAAACGAAATGGGTGAGTTAGAAATGAGAAAGGGGCTAAAATCCGTATTTTTAACCAACCAGACCCCGGCGGCGACCTTGCCACGCGATAGTGACATTGTCACTATCGCGAGGGCACTCTCGCGGAGATTGTACCACAGGTGGTACTCTCCCGGCGATTGTGCCACGCGATATTGACACATGTCACTATCGCGAGTCACTCTCGCGCCACACGTACCGAGCCCGGAAAAAGGTCAAAACTCGAGATTCTCACATGGATCGATTTAAGGCTCGAAAGTACAACTTATTTCACCCAAAAAGATAAACGAAAGATGGAGAGATTACCAACGAAGTACGGAAACTTACTTTGTGAAAAACTGAGTGTTACAAAAATCAAGATGTTGATGTGTCAAAATTTGTGTTAAACTCAGTGGACAGAAACAGGACAAAAAGTTATGTTTTTCATGCAACTTCTCCCAATTTCATAATGGTTTTCTCTCTTTTGATTTTTATGGATCGAAGTTGAGATATTGAAGTGTTATGAGTCACTTCCTCCTCTAATCTTAATGGAACAATTTCTTGATCTTAAAGATCACTCAACTCGGATTTCAAAGACAGATTCTTTGTTATAAGACTGTTTTGCACAGATGTGGAAAGTTATGCACAACTCATGCATTGCTTATCTTTTTTGGATGAATCAAGGCTTGTTGGGAAGCTAAGATTTTGGAGTTAAATGTTTATGTTTTGAGTTTCTTCGTAATAGAGAAACTTGTTGGTGCAAAACGGTGGCGAAGATGACACATAGAATCTGATCAAAAAGTTGAGAAATCTGAAGAATAAGAGCTTATGTTCAGGGGATCTTGGAAGGTTTTGCAAGGCATGAAGAGAGCAACACTAAAGTTTTCAAAGAAATGAAGGTGGAGTTTATTTGAAGATACTTTCTTTTTAAAACTTTAGGGAAAGATTGTTGGGTCTAAAAGCCCCATTCAAATGAATGTTTTATAAAGTCAAAGTAAAGTTAATTGTAATGTCTTTTAAGTCATTTTGGGCTTTGGGAGATTAATGTTCTTGGACACATTCTCTTGTAATTGGACACTATAAATAAGTGTATTGGGCTTCATTTGTCATTTGAGATTTTGAGAATTTAGAGAGAATGTTTTAAACCCAGTGAGTTTGAGAGAGAGGTATGTCTAATTTCTCCCTCCATTGTAATTCATTTATATAAATAGAGATCTTCAATAAAATTGATCTTCATGTCTATCTCTATTCTAATTACTATGGAGTGATCTTTATTATTGTTGAATACGGGACTCACAGAAGGAATCTAGTATATTCATAGAGATGTAGGTCCAGAAAGGTAGAATATGAACGTGTAGATCCCAGTACAGTGCAATCAGCAGCAAATAATATCAAAGATGAATAAGATTTAAGCCACAACTACTAGTCATATGATTAATATGAACTCAAAGTGTTACAGGTTTACAAAAAGGATTTCTGATCAGAGAGAGTAAACCTATTGACTAGTAATCTGAATTATGAGACTTAAACTTCTAAACTGAATAATCAAAACGTCTAACCTAATTATGAACTAATAAAGCCTTTATATACTTAGGCTTACAACTTTAATGGGCTTATGGGCTTGAGCCCATCTAATAAAACAACTATTAATTAAATACATTTCGAACCCTTATAAATACTTTATTCCACTTTCAACACTCAGGACTTTCAGTCCTAACAATCTCCCCCTAAAGTTGAATAAAGCATTTAACAACTTGAAAAACTTCAGACCTTGATCTTCTTTCCTTCTTGAATCTTTGAAGAACTTTTGGTGTTTCATGTCTTCATGTCTTTCCACGCTCCCCCTTGAATAAAGCTCTTGGTCTTCACAGTATCAACTTTGTAACCAGATTAATGTACAGTAGCCTCGACTGAATGCACTATCAAGCAGCTTTCATCTGTAGAAACTCAATCACATCAAATCAGCACACAAGAAAGATAATGTGAGAGTTACGTGATATTCCACAGTGCAACTTCAGTTTAAAACAAAGAATCTGTCTTTGAACCGCGAGTTGAATATGCTTTCAGCTTAAGAACTTGTTGCAATCATCGCATTGGAGGAATGATAAACAAACTTGTAGCAAACACCACATGATAAGGAAAAGAAGAAATAATACAACTTTGAAAAATGAAACATCATCTTCATCTCTTTGATCTCTAGACTGTCTTCAGAAATAACTTTCTTTCTTTAAAACTTTGAAATTGAACTTTGTAAGATTTCTCCCCCTTTTTGATGATTGTGAGCATCATGATCATCAAAACTCTTCAATTTCAACACATTCTTTGATCTCCCTTTTATGATAATTTGACATTCTCCGCCCTTTGATCTGAGTATCCGTCAATTCATGAAATGTATATATGCGAATCTTTTCAAATTCAGATATAATAGGAATTGAAAACCTGAATCAACAAATGATACAGTTAGTATGCCTGTAAGTAGCACGGAGCCACTTTGTACAACAGATGTACTTTGGAAAGGATTTTTTGTGATGTTCACTCCCCCAGGGCTTCCATTCAATCATCGAAAAACCACAAAGAAATTTTCTATGAATGTTATGACAAGAAAACTTATTCCTTGTGTGCTCGTGCAAGTGTATGAATGATTGAAGCTACTTAGCTTGATCAGGCTCAAATTGTGTAAACTGTTGAGACAGCAACAGATATTACACGGACTCAATGTGCATGAAAAAGGTGTGAAGGTGGAGCAACTTTCCTTCTTTTTCAATATCTAAATCTTCCGAGTGAAAATCAGATAGCATATATGTTGCGTCCCCAAAGAAAAATGAAACATTTCTTTGTTAAGAAAGAAACGAGTGGTTGGTGGGGTTAATGCAAGAGTTGGCATGGGCTAGGTGCCTTTTCAATGATGGTCACCAAAGAGTGTGAACCAATCAGAATATGTGGTTGCCCGGCTCAGAAAGTGTTTGGTGCAGAGTTTTCATATTCTTTTAACTCTGTTCTCACACCCTGTTTCTTTTTGTCATTAAAGCTCACTTCTAACCAAACTTGCTTTTCCATATTTCCGCTCCACACAATGAGAAAAACTCAATCGGATGAGTTATCTCCCCCACTCTTTGATTTTGACCCCTCACCCCTCAATCACTCAAGGATAACTTCTTGGGTAGGAAACACTGGTTAACGTGAATCCATGGAAGTTCTGTTTAAAATCACACATAAATCCCATGTAAGTCCTATAAAGAATAGATGCTCAACAGTTTAACTGAACAGTTAAGCACAAAATGTATGATAACATTGTCAAAATGTATGCTCATGAGATTTGAGCAATTGAACTTTGAAGATTTCTCAAAACACAGATATTGATTGAATGAAATGAAATCAAGAGAATTGTTTTGAGAATCTGACAATGTATCACTCAGATCAAATTAAAATGGTTTGGGTATCAAAGAACTGGATATTTTGTTTATATGAACAAATATAAACAATTTAGCAATGAAAGCACAAATTTGGAAATGATGATTGATGCTCAACAATATTGAATTTCAAACGGGGGTATTACCATCGAAAAATTGTTTCTTTATGAGACATGGTAATAACAATTTCAAAAGAAGTACTGAACCTGTGTGTGTGAATACTTTACAGTATAAAGACAAGATAATACGCAAGTATTGATCTTTGGAAACACACGGTCAGTTAAACATTAAAGCTTAAAATTGAAAAATATTTAAAAAACACACTTCAAAATTCATAAAATCGTTTGAGAACCAGAAGTGGTTTGAACATTTCAGAAAAAGTTTTTCATGTTCGAAAGTTGTTCTTCTTTCAAACAATCAGAGATCTAGATTAGAAGATATTTACCTTTAAGCTCCCCCTCAAATCATGATAAAAAGATATATATCCGATAAGCTCCCCCTGGATATTTGCAGAATATCCAAGTCTGAACATTGAAGAACGGGTCCTGATCTGTCATGTGATCAGAAGCCAAACTTCGTTGAGGTCCGGGTTCTAAGCTGATTTACTTAGAAGCCATCGTTCTTCTACTCCCCCTTGATAATAGGTGCCTGCAACAAAGAATCAGTTTTCGGCTTTGGTACCCACTGGTATTTGGGTCCTCGAATGTTAGTTGCAGTTCTTGTGGGGGATATAGAATAAGAACCATACCAAAAATGATCCCTGGATTTGTGAATGTGATCATGTGTATGACAATAAGAACAATGGTATTTCTTACCTGATAACCTGAGTAATTGATCTCTCGAGTAGATATGATCAGGTTTACCGTTACTCACTTTGTTCTTCTTGACATTAGACGCATGTACACATTATTCTCTTTCTTTCAGCTCTTCTTCAACTGGTTTCTTCTTCCAGACCAGTTCTTCATCTTTGTATCTCCTTCTTCTTTGAGGTGTACCTGAACCATCTATATTTCGATCATAGAAAAGGTTAGTACTACGAATCTGATTAGAGGATTTAACTGACCTTTGTGAAGAGACAGGTTTCTGATTTGAACTTGATGCAGACTTTTCAAGCACTTTAATCATTGAAGCAAAGTTGTCTCTTTCTTGAACAAGCAGGTCAATCTTCTTCGTAAACTCAGACTTCGTTTTCTGCTCTTTTAGTGCCTTTTCAAGTAGTTCAAATAACTTAGCAGTAAGCCTTTTGATTTCAGTCTCAAACATGCTTCTCTCTTCTTCAAATCCCTTCTCAGCATTGTTTCTTTGGCCGGATATTTCTTTGAAGAAACCAAAATTCTTTTGTTCAATGGCCTTCTTCTCTTTGGCAAACTTCTCTCTTTCAAGAATGATTACTTTCTGAAAATCAGAAACTTGCTGAGAAAGTTTTATGCATTTCAGCTCAACTTCCTTTTTCTCATCAGCACATTTTCTCGAAAAATCTGAGAACTTCTTTGCGAAAGATTTCTCAAACTCGGATTTATCTTTAGCATGCTTTTGCTACAAATCAGATACTTTCTTTTGAAGCTCAGCATTTGCATCTTTCAGTTCAGAGATCTTTTCCTCGTGATTATCAACAGATGCTTTCTGGATTTGGACAATCTGATCTTCCAAGTTCAAGAATTTTCTTGTCAGCTCTTTGTTCTCAGTTTCCAAACTCATTGTTTTCTCATTACTCTGCCCAGAAGTCTTTTTCAGAAGATCTTCATTAGTCGCCTTTAATGTACTGACTTCTTCTTTCAATATGTCGCTTTCATTCTGATACTGTTGTGATCTTTCTTTGTAGTAAGCAACAAAACATTTAAGATTTGCGTTCTCTAATTTGAGATCTTGAACTTCAGCATAGTACCCCATCTGGATTTATCTAATTCAAGCTTGTGGGAAAAAAAACTTGACAAAAGAAGAAACTATAAAGTGCAAGGACCAAATGTGACAAAGTGTGAAACTTGAAAGTTTAGGGTCACAAATGACAAGCTACTAAAACCTTGAAGTACGGGGGCTAAAAGAAATGCACTGCAAACTGATCGTGAGACAAAAATTTGACCCTTTTTTTTATTTTATTTTTTTTTAGGCCCGGTCGAGCAGGGTACCGGTCAAGCAAATGACCGGTAAAGACAATGTACCGGTCAAGCAAAGGACCGGTAAAGACAATGTACCGGTCAAGCAAAAGACCGGTATAGACAAAGTACCGGTCGGTATTAATAGTACCGGATGAATAGTAACCGACCGGTATGAATAGTACTTCGTGAATGGTATTACATTCGACCTGTATGACGTTCGACCTGTATTTCGTTCGACCGGTATTACGTTCGACCTGTATTACGTTCGACCTGTATTACGTTCGACCGGTATTACGATTGGATCGGTAAAGCAATGTACCGGTCAAACAACGGACCGGTAAAGACAATGTACCGGTCGAACTAAAGGACCGGTAAAACAATGTATCGGTTAAACCAAAGGACCGGAAAAACAAAGTATCGGTCGAACCAAAGGACCGTAAGTGACAAAATATCGGTCAAAGGACAAAGACCGGTAAGCAGGGTACCGATCGAAGCAGGTGTCGGTCGAACGAAGGACCGAAAGAACAAAGACCCGGTCAAACACAATGACCGGTAGATACAATGTCTCGGTCAAAGGATGTCTATCGGTCAAAAGTAGGGATGGCAACGGGGCGGGTTTGGGGCGGGGATCCCCTTACCCGGACCCGGCCCCGGCTTAGTAAGCTTGGCCCCAGCCCCGGCCCCGGTCCCCGGCGGGTCGGGGATTGAATACCCGGCCCCGGTCAATTACCCGGTCAATACCCGGTCAACCCCGGCCCCCGTACCCGGTTGGACCCGGTTTTTTAAAAAAAAATTGATATTTTTTATATGATGTAATATAATTTATTGAGTTTATATACAATATATAATATATAATTTATTGACATTTTTTTGATTGGTTTTTGTATTTTTTTTTTTTTTTTTGCAAGTTTGGAACTGTTTTTTGAGTTGTTTAAACATAGTAAACCACATCATCCAACACCACTAATTTTTGACATTCACGAACAATTACAAAACATTAACACTAATTTGGAAAAACTAATAGGAATATAGGATTATTAATATATATATATATATATATATATATATTTAAAAATATTTATAAAATATATCCGGGTACCGGGCGGGTCGGGGGGTAGGTTACCCGGTCCCGGTTTGAGAGTACCGGGTATACCCGGCCCCGGTTTTGCGGGTATTCCCCGGCCCCGGCCGGGTCGGGTGAATCGGGTTCCTCAACGGGTCGGGTCAAATCACCATCCCTAGTCAAAAGTCTATCGGTCAAATTCTATTAACAGATAGGATCGATAAAATCAGATAAAAATCGACAAAAACGAAGAACACCGAAAAACACGATGAATTCTGGGATTTCGATCAAGACCAAATCCAGAAAATCGCTCGATTATTCACCAAATAAGCAGGTCGATTTTCAGATTTAGAGATCAATTAGCAAAAATTACTCAATCAAAACACCTATTAACAGATCAATAAAGAAAACTAGAACAGACTGACCGACAACCCCAAAAAAACGATTTCCAAACCAAACACAGATAGACCGATAAAAATCAGAAAACAGTAATCCAATCGACCTGAAAAAAAATTGTTTTCCAGAAAAATATTCGACCGATAATAAAGTCAGAAGCTGTAATCGATAAGAAACAACCAACCCAGATCGAACAAAAAACTTAGCAGATAAAATCAGATATTCGATTAAGGGTTTTAGACAAACCTTTTCTGGATCAAACCTTCAGTCTCTTTGCTCTGATACCAATTGTAGATCCCATTACAGTGCAATCAGCAACAAATAATATCAAAGATGAATAAGATTTAAGCCACAACTACTAGTCATATGATTAATATGAACTCAAAGGGTTACAGGTTTACAGAAAGGATTTCTGATCAGAGAGAGTAAACCTATTGACTAGTAATCTGAATTATGAGACTTAAACATCTAAACTGAATAATCAAAACGTCTAACCCTAATTATGAACTAATAAAGTCTTTATATACTTAGGCTTACAACTTTAATGGGCTTATGGGCTTGAGCCCGTCTAATAAAACAACTATTAATTAAATACATTTCGAACACTTATAAATACTTTATTCCACTTTCAACACTCAAGACTTTCAGTCCTAACAGAACGGACGTTTCTTCTATCCATGGGCGGACCTATGAGGGGTTGAGCGGGGTCCCTTACACTCGCTAAACCATAACTAAAAGTTACAATTTTTCATTTAGTTTGATAAAAGGATAACCATATGCATATGTCTTCTCTTCAAATATTAATATATGATTTTTGAGAAGTGTTATTTAACTTTAATTATTATATTCTAACTAATTATTTGTGATTTTAATTTATAAACATCTTAATAATAACTTAAAATACATAAATACAAACACAAATTGCTTTTTTTAATTGACAACCACCTTATCTTTTAAATTGTTGCTTTTGTTGTAACTAGTCTACATGCCCATTTACAACATTTAAATGTTATGATTTTTAGTAAACATAAGTTAGTTTATTTTTCAAATTTATTGTAAAAAATTTATTTGAATAGGTAAAAAATAACTTATAAGTTATCTTATTGAAATAATATTGAACTAGCGTTTTATACTTTTATTAGCTTGAGGAATTTTTTGGTTATTAATAAACCCTCATTAATTACTATTAATTAATTTTAGTTTTTAACTATTATTAATTAATTTTAATTGTAAATTATTCATTCATTATTAATTCTATCAATTACTTTTATATTATTATTATTATTTTATCATTATTCAATATCTAAAACCAATATAATAATTTTAAAAATATTTTTATAAATTACTCCCTCCATTCCAAAATAAATATCCACATTTTTATTTATGTTTGTCCCAAAATAAGTGTCTACTTTCAAAAAGTAGATAATTAAATTTCCACATTTACCCTTAATTAATGCACAAGTATATAAGGGTGCGTTTGGTACAGAGAATAGAATTGCAGAGAAATGATTGCAGAGAATGGAATTGCAGAGAAAGAGAATTGGTCTGGAGAATAGGAATTGATTCTCCTGTTTGGTAGCACAGAGAATTCAGCAGAGAAATGTAACAGAGAATCATTTCTCTTGTTTGGGAGCACAGAGATTTCAACAGAGAATTATACCAACCTATCATCTGAAACCCCGGTTACAGATTATAGAGATTGCAATCGAAGAGTCATTTTTGGTATAAACCAAAACCAAATAATTAATCCAAGCTAAATTTAGATTAATGGTTGCAGTTGCTTATTTACAGTGAACAAGCAACATCCATAAGCAATTTCAAACTCTGAACAAGCAACACCCATAAGCAATTTCAAACTTGAACAAGCAATTTCAAAATTCAACCTGGGATTCTACTCCCATAAACTTTGAAGTATCGGTGGTAGTGGTGATTGTGGTGAGAGATAGACTCTCCATTTGTCAAGAAAACCAACCGATAACCCCTTCAAGATTACTTATAAAACTAAACCCTAGAAATTTCAACATACCGATAGTTGTGATCGGCGCAGAGCAGCAACACGCCGGCGAGAACGAGAAGAAGAACGATGAGGTCGTGCGTCGGACGGTGGAGAAGAGCGACGAGGAGCTGGATCGCCGGTGGAGAGGGAGAGCGACGAGAGAGAGAGAGCCGGTGGAGAGGGAGAGCGCCGGGAGGGAGAGCGCTGGCAGGGAGAGCGACGTGAGAGAGAGAGAGAGAGTCGGTGGAGTGGGAGAGCGCCGAGAGGGAGAGAGAGAGCGCCGAGATCTCACCATTTCTCTTCAATTCCCTCATCTTGAAATCTCACCATTTCTCTTCACTTTATGGAGAATTAAAAGTAGGGAAAGAGAATTGGTTTAATTCTCAATTTTCTTTTCTCAGAGTCACCAAACAAGAGAAATGGAAATCATTTCCATTTCTCTATCTTCAACTCTCTGTACCAAACACACCCTAAGAGTTGTGAAGAGAGAGAAAAATTAAATAAGAGTGAAGATGTCATTTAGTATTAAAAATGTGTAATAATTATGCATGTCTAAAACTATGTGTTAAGTCAATTGTGGACAGTTATTTTGGAATGGAGGTAGTACATATAAGTTAAAGTTATACTAGAAGCGTACTCGCGCAATGCAGCAAGATACATCACGATTTTAATGTTTCATTTTATTTTTTGTTTTTTTGTCGATTTACAGTACGATTTTGGATGGTTTTGAGAAAGTGATAATGTTTTTTTTTTTAATTTGTCTAATTTAGATTTAATAATATAATGTTTTTTATATAAAAAATTAAGTATTTTGTTATAATTCAATGATTATCTTATATATTTTAATGACATCTAGAAAAAATAACCAATTACATATTTAATAATATAATTAAAACAAATTTATAGTAATATAATATATTAATTAATAGTGGTACATGGAAATGTCTGCATAAAAGAAATGCTCTACACATACCAAATTGGTGGGTGTTAGAAGTCTGCAGTAGTAATATGTATCTTGTGCTTTGATACTTGTAAACTAAGAGATTTTTAAAATCTTGCATAAAATGATGGTACCTTGTGCCTAATAATTTGTATTTAAGAGTTTTTTATCTCTGCTTTATAATATAGTATAGATAATATAATTAAAACAAATTTATAGTAATATAATATATTAATTAATAGTGATACATGGAAATGTCTGCATAAAAGGAAGGCCCTGTACATAACAAATTGATGTGTGTTAGAAGTCTGCAGTAGTAATATCTATCTTGTGCTTTGATAATTGTAACTTAAGAGATTTTTAAAATCTTGCATAAAATGACGGTACCTTGTGCTTAATAATTTGTATTTAAGAGTTTTTTATCTCTGCTTTATAATATAGTATAGATTTTTCTTTTAAAAAAATAATAAAACTTCATATATTTTTTAATAAATTGCTTTATTTAATTATTATTCATAGAGAAATTATTAATTAATTAATATATGTGAAGTTGACTAACTTTGTTTTTATTCATATTATATATAATTGTTATTTTAAATCATCATTTAATGTAGATATTTTTTAAAAATTTGTAGTTGATTATACAAATCCAAATTTTATAATATTATATATATATATATATATATATATATATATATATAATCAAATTGAAATTCTATTAATTAACATATTATAATATATTATTAGTGTTGCAGGACAATCAATATAGAGAGAGAATAGAAAGCTGTAAATTCTCATTAATCATAAACCCTTTATATAGGGATGGATTACAGGTAGATAACTAGATATTCTAGTTCTAATCTAACTCTGATATTTTATTTTTATCTCTATCACTATCTCTATCTTTATATTTATCTCTATCGTCATATCCTTTAGACGATGGCACACTTATCCTATAACACTCCCCCTTGTGCCGAGTCAAATGAGTGATGGTGCAATATCGTTGCCTCATTAAAACCTTGCGTCAAAATAAAAACCCAATGGGAAAAAAACGAAGGAAAGAGTACAACGCACCTTGTGTATAGACTATTCCTTTAGTCTAATATTCCCTCAGATCTGTACATAAATCATGGGAGTTATATAAACTGTTGCCTCACTAAAACCTTACACCAAGGAACAAAACCCATTGGGAAAAATAAAACCTTGGGTGAAGGAAAGAGCACAACATACTAATATCACATGTATAGTAGACTCCCCCTTTTGTCTACTACTCCCCCTAATATGTACGTTAATCAAGAGAGTTTGGAAAGTCTCTGCATTCCAATGCTTTCCACATGTTTTTCAAATGTAGCCTTAGGTAATGATTTGGTAAACAAATCAGCCACATTCTCCTCAGATCTTACTTGATTCACTTAAATCTTAAGGAGTGTCTGTTGTTGCTGATTATAGAAAAACTTTGGCGAAATATGTTTTGTATTATCACCCTTGATATATCATACTTTCATTTGTTCAATACAAGTTGCATTATCTTCATATATGCATGTTGGATTTTTAGTGGTTGAACTTAAACCACTTGCTCCTCTAATATGTGTAATGACAGATCTTAGCCATATACACTCTCGAACCGCCTCATGTAAAGCAATAATTTCTGAATGGTTCGACGAGGTAGCTACAAGGGTTTGCTTGGTAGATTTCCAAGAAATCGCCGTGTTCCCAATTGTAAAAACATATCCTGTTTGGGAACGACCTTTGTGTGGGTCAGAGAGGTACCCAGCATCAGCAAATCCTACTAATATATCATTTGGGGTTTCACTGTAGGGGATATCACTCTCTTTGTTAATATCTTTAACAGGTATTGTAACCCCATTTTTCTTTTTGTAGGGAAAGAATAAGCCCATGTCGATGGTTCCTTTTAGGTATCGAAATATATTTTTGATACCATTCCAATGACGTTGCGTTGGCTCTGAGCTAAATCTAGCTAACAAGTTCACTGAGAATGCAATATCAGGTCGAGTACATTGTGTTAAGTACAATAATGCGCCTATTGCACTTAGATAGGGAATTTCAGCTCCCAACACTTCTTCATCATCATCCTTTGGACGAAATGGATCTTTCCTTATATCCAAACTTCGACCTATCATGGGAGTGCTAACCGGATGCGCCTTATCCATATTAAATCGCCTGAGCATTTTCTGGATATAAGGGGATTGGTGGATTAGAATTCCACAAGCTCGGTGTTCTAGTTCTATACCTAGACAAAACCGAGTTTTCCCAAGATCTTTTATCTCAAATTCAGATTTCAAATAGCTTGCAGTATCTCTTATTTCATCAAGAGTACCTATTATGTTCATATCATCAACATACACAGCTATGATTGAAAATCCAGAACTTGTCTTCTTTATAAAAACTCAAGGGCACAGTTCATCGTTCTTATATCCATTTCCAATCAAGTATTCACTTAGACGGGTATACCACATTCGTCCGGATTGTTTTAATTCGTAGAGTGAACGTCTTAGTTTAATTGCAAACGCACTTCGTGGTTTACTCGAATCGGGTAGTGGAAGGCCATTTGGCACTTTCATGTATATCTCTGAATCCAGATCCCCATAGAGATATGCAGTAACCACATCTATAAGTTTCATTTCCAGTCCTTCGGAAACTACTAGGCTAATTAGATAGCGGAACGTTATTACGTCCATTACAGGGGAGTATGTCTCCTCATAGTCAATCCCAGGGCGTTGTGAGAAACCTTACGCCACAAGGCGAGCCTTATATCTTATGACTTCATTTTTCTCATTACGCTTTCTGACAAAGACCCATTTATGTCCTACAGGCTTTACACTTGGTGGGGTTACCACTACCGGACCAACTACCTGTCTCTTTGCCAAAGAATCTATTTCTGCCTGGATAGCTTCTTTCCATTTAGGCCAGTCTGCTCTTTGTTGACGTTCTTCAACTGAGCGTGGTTCGATGTCATCGTGCTCTATGATCTCATGAGCAACAGTATATGCAAATATATCATCAATGAGTATGGATGATCTTTCCATTAACTCGTGTGCATTCTCATAATTCATTGAGATTTCTTTGTTCTCTGGAATCAATATTGACTTCGGAGCGTCCTCCAATAATGATTCATGGACATAACTATAATCAGAGACAATCTCATGAGAAGGGTTTTCAGTATTGATGATAAGTGGATCAGATTTTGCCTTACTCTCCCTTTTCTTTCTTGGATGAGAATCTATCAAACCAAGTGGCCTCCCCATTTTCCTTTTGGAGCCACGGCCTCAACCACACTTCCACAATGTGTGGTTGCAACACTCTTTCCGATGGTGTTGTGCCCCTGTTTGGGGACTTCTAACCTTGCGGGTACATTTGCAGCCGGTATGTGTGATCTTGTCACTTTTGCAATATCAGTGAACGCATCAGATATCGAGTATGCTACGTTTTGAAGATCTAGTATTCGTTTGACTTCACTTTCACATTGTGAAGTGCGGGGATCAAAATGAGACTGGGTGGGAACATTCCATGACAATTCCTGTCGTTCCCTTGGAAAATCTTTTTTCCTATCTCCCCCTAACGACGGGAAGACTATCACATCAAAGTGACAATCCGCAAATCTTGCGGTAAATAGATCACCCGTCAAGGGTTCTAAATAGCGGATAATTTTTGGAGATTCATATCCAACATATATACTTAATCGTCTTTGAGGACCCATTTTGGTGCGCTGTGGGGGCGCAATTGGCACATATACCGCACAACCAAATATGCGTAAATGTGAAATATCAGGCTCGTATCTAGTTACCAACTGGTACGCAGAAAATGGTTGGCTAGTAGTGGGTCTAAAACGAATAAGTAAAGCTGCATGTAATATTACATAACCCCATGCAAAAGTGGGTAAATTGGTGCGCATAACCAATGCCCTGGCTATCATCTGTATTCTTTTGATGGTAGCTTCTGCGAGACCATTTTGTGTATGTACATGGGGTACGGGATGCTCTACATCGATCCCAATAGACATGCAATAATCATCAAATGCTTGTGATGTAAATTCTCCAGCATTATCAAGTCGTATACACTTGATAGGATAATCAGGGTGGTGAGCCCTTAAACGTATAATTTGTGCTAGAAGTTTTGCAAATGCAGCGTTTCGTGTGGACAATGGTGCGACATGCGTCCATCGTTGATAATCTTTCTTATAAACATTTCTATGTATTAGTGTTTCACTATCAGCGATAAGACTGAGTTTGTTCAGTTATCACTGATAGTTTCTGATGTAAACAGTAAACGTAATCCCTGAAGACAAGCCTCACGTCAACAGATGTTCATAGCTGAATCGAAGACGAAGATGCTGAACAAAGACAAGTCTACTAGTGACCTGATGCGGATATCAGTGAAGCAAAGACGAATCTACTTATACGTGAAGGAACATGAGGAAAATCTTTAGCGATCGCTGAACTCTTGATATCTCTGAAGAAAGAGATACTCAGCGATCAAATGATCACTTAGCTTATGCCTCAAGTTTCCTTTTGTCTCACCTTGAACAACTTAGTACGATATGTCAGAACGGACATATCTCTGCCACAATTCGTACAACATCTCTGTCAACTACACTGTTCATTGTTCGGCCGAAAGCATGTCTCCCAAAAGTCAGACTCCCAAAGCCAATCAGTGAACGCCACATGTAAAGTGCCCTGCCATGCATTTAATGCCGAGGGTATAAATAGGAAGATCACCCCTTCATCTGAAGTGTGCTTAATCCTTGAACCCCGAAATAGAAACCTTTGTTTTCTATATCTCTTAATCCCCCTTTCTCTGAATTTCTTGTGCAACCATCTTAGTGTTTCTTAAGTTTGTTTAGATTGAGTCTGTCTTAATCTTATTCCGCAACAAACTTGTAAATTGTATTTGATTTATCAATAAACAATTTATTAAACTTTAATTCTTGTGTTTGTATTCAACCCCCCCCCCTTCTATAAACTTGTTAAGCACCTTCGGGACCAACAAGTGGTATCATAGCAGTTTGTTTAATCTAATAAACAAGATCTTGCTTTATTCTCTTCTTTGCTATTCTAAATGGCACTTAACACAAACACAAACTACTATGATAATGGTTCACTTTCTAAACCTCCTCGATTTAGCAGAGATAACTTTTCTCTATGGAAAAATCGAATGATGCTATTTCTTGAAGGAGTGGATCCTACTATACCTGAATATATAGAAAATGGACCCTATGACCCTATTAGAATTATTGTTGCAGTTCCCGATACTACCACCACTGAAGTTGTCCCTGAACGCTATGTCGTTAAGGAAATAAGACAGTGGAGTGATGAAGATAAAAAGAAGGTAGGAATAGATGCAAGAGCAAAGACCATTATTTCAATGGCTCTGCCTAATGAAGTTTTCCATTCCAACATGCATCTGAAAACTTCTAAAGAAATGTGGGAAACCATATGTGTTCAATATGAGGGCACCACTGAAATCCAAGAAACTCGTAAGATTAACTTGGTAAGACAGTATGAAAGTTTCATCGCTGGTAAGAATGAATCTCTCTCTGACGTTCATCAGCGGTTTAACTGCTTAATCATTGACCTAAGAATTGTTGGCAGGACCTATTCTAATTCTGAGGTCCTAACAAAATTCTTAGAATGTCTTCCTGAAAGCTGGGACAGTTATTCAATATGTCTTAAGCTTACAAAAGACTTAAATTCTCTTTTTCTCAGCACTCTGTATGGAATATTGCTCAACTATGAGCAATCGAATCTCCTGAAGAATAATATTGTAAAAGATTCTAAAGACTCCAAAAGCACTCCTGTTGCTTTAGTCTCTTCAGAGATAATTCCATCTCAGCGATCTACTCTCACCATCACTAAGTTAGATTCTAAATCTGAGGATCTATCAGACCCTGATCTTTCAGAGTTTGATGAGTCCTTAGCACTCTTGACAAACTCTTTTAAGAGATTTGCAAGAAAGAGCAACTTCCGAAAAAGTAAGCCTCTCTCTCTTACTGAAAAGCCAAAATCAACGCCTGTTGATAAGGCTACTGCCACTTGCTATAACTGTGAAAAGATTGGACACTTTTCTAGTGAGTGCAGGTCAAAAAAGGTCTTCAAACCTTCTACCTCAAGAAGATCCAGTGATGACAAATACCTAAAGCTGAAGAACAAATATCAAAAACTGAAAAGCTATAAGCGAAAAGGTAAAGGTCTCATCGCTGAAGAACATGACTGGGCTGAATCAGAAGAATCAGATGAAGAAGCCGTGCTAATCTTTGCCTCATGGCTGAGATTAAAGAAGAAGTGGAAGAAGCATTTGAACCTTCCATGAGCTACATATCATCTCAGGTATCTATCTCTACAAATCCCTCTCTGCCTGAAGCTGAGAGAAGTCGTGTTGTTGATGTGCTGACGATTGACCTTTATAATGCTCTAAACGACAAAACTCAAGCTGAGAATAAAAATGTTCATTTAACTCAAGAGCTAGAGAAATGTCATGAAAAGATCAGAGAACTAACTCTTTTAGAAGAGAAGTTGAAAGATCAAGTCATTATACATGAAATCATCAGTATTGAACGCGAACAAGCCATCGCTGCTCTAAAAGCAGAAAAGGCTCATGTTGAAAAATGGTGCAAATCATCAACAAAGATCTCTGAGATAATAAATGCTCAAATTCCTGAAAGTGATAGAACTGGTCTTGGTTATTGGAAACCACAGGATGTAACTAAAGAAGAAAGTTCCTCGCTTAAGTTTGGAACGTTTGTCACTTCTTTCTTTGACACTTCTTATAATCAATTATATTCCTGTTCTTCTTCTAATTCTATCCCTGAGGAAATTTCCAAAGACACTAAGTCTGCGGATAAAGGAAAATCCATTCTTCCTCAGAAGGCAACCAGGAAAGCAAAGCTGAAGGTTACTTCTAAACCTTCAGCAAATCAATCCTCTAGCTCTGTGATAGAAATATTTGATCTCTGTCCTCCAAAGCTAAAGATTGATCTTAAATCCACGAGATCTGAAGAAATGAAAATTCCTCCCAGATCTCATGAGAAAAGCCTTCTCGGACCTGGACCTGCTCATCTTAAACTTGCAAAGCCTTCTACTTCTGGTCCTAAAACCATTTTCAAATACAGAAAACGGTATCACTGTGGTTTTACTAACCATATTGCAAGCAAATGTCCGACTGCCACTAAAGCTGATAAAACAGCTAAAGTGAAGATAAATGCCTCTAAGGCTGAGAAGGTCACCAAAGTTGAAAAATCGACCAAGGTGAAGAATACCACTAAGGTTAAGAAATTAACCAAAGTGAAGATCACCACTGAAGCTGAATCCTCATCTGCTGTGAAGACTGCTGAATCTTCCATATCCACTAACTCTAAAGGACCCATTGAAAAGTGGGTACCAAACAACGCTTAATCTTCCTTATGTGTGCAGGGATCAAAGGGCATCTGGTATCTCGATAGTGGATGTTCTCGTCATATGACTGGACAAAAAGACTTGCTCACTGAATACAAGGAAGAGAAAGGTCCCTCTGTGACCTTCGGTGGAAATGGAAAAGGATATACCCGAGGGTTTGGTGTCCTCAGCAATGGGACAACTACCTTTCGAAGAGTCGCTTATGTAGATGGACTGAAGCAAAACCTTCTGAGCATCAGTCAGCTATGTGACAAAGACTACGAAGTTCGCTTTTCTAAGAAAGCATGTTCAGTGGTGGATGAGAAAGGAAAACTTGCTCTCAGTGGTTATTGCAGAGAAAATGTCTATGTAATAGATATGGACTCTACTATCACTGAAAACTTATGTTTTCTCTCTAAGGCCTCTTCTGATGTAAACTGGATATGGCACAAAAGGCTCTCTCATCTAAACTTCAAAACGTTGAATTCTCTCTCATCTAAGGAACTGGTTTCTGGTCTTCCTCAGCACTCATATGCTAAAGAATCTCTCTGCTCAGCATGTGAAAAAGGAAAACAAACAAAAGCTAGTTTCAAGTCTAAACAAGTTTCCTCAGTGACAAGTCCTCTTCAGCTCTTGCATATGGATCTATTTGGCCCTGTCAACATCCAATCAATAGCTGGAAAGAAATATACGCTTGTCATTGTAGATGAATTCTCTCGATATACCTGGGTTATCTTTCTTCGCTGTAAGAGTGATACTCCAGAAGAACTAACATCTTTTGTTAAAAAGATGGAAGTGATGAATAATCTTACTATTCGTTCAATAAGAAGTGATCATGAAACTGAATTCAAAAACAGTTCCCTGAAAATTTTCTTTGAAAACAAGGGAATTTCTCATAACTTCTCTACAGTAAGAACACCTCAGCAAAACGGAGTCGCTGAAAGAAGAAACAGAACGATCATTGAAGTTTCTAGATCAATGCTCAGCGATTCTCATCTTCCTACTCAATTTTGGGCAGAAGCTGTAAACACTGCCTGTTTTACTCAAAACAGATCGCTAATAGTAAAGCGATTTGGGAAGACAACTTATGAACTTTTTCATGGAAGGAAGCCTTCTATCAATTTTCTTCATATCTTTGGTTGTCAGTGCTATATCTTAAACAACAAAAATCAACTTGGAAAGTTCGAACCAAAAGTTGATGATGGAATATTTCTAGGATATTCCTCCATCTCCAAATCCTACAGAGTTTTCAACAAAAGAAGACAATCTGTGGAAGAAACAATTCATGTCACATTCGATGAAACTCGCTCAGCGAACTCTAAACCAATCACTGACAATGAAGAGTTAAATGCTTGGATGTTTTCTCACTACAAAGAAACTGAACCCTTCTTCTCAAACCATCAGCATTCAGATCCTCCAGCCGCTGATGATGATCCAAACATTATACCTCCTAGCGCTGAATCCAACTCATGGGTTTCAGTTGAACCTCTAAACACCTTGCTACCATCAAATCTACCTCTGTCTGAAAACCTCTCTGATAACAACAGTCTGTCCATTACTCAACAGTTAATTGTTGATGAACCTCAAACATCCTCATCAGTAAACATCCCAATTGTTGATTCAACCTCTGAGTTGATAGATCATGCTCCTGCTCAGCGATGGACCAGAGATCATCCAATAGATCAAATTCTTGGTGATCCAGATGCAGGTATTCAGACACGACGAAGCTCAGGTAATATCTGTCTCTTTGTCAACTTTCTTTCTTTAATAGAACCAAAGAAGACTGATGATTCCCTCAGAGATCCAAACTGGGTCAGCGCTATGCAAGAAGAGCTGACTGAATTCTCTCGAAACAAAGTTTGGAATCTCATTCCTAGACCATCTGATAAAAGTGTTATAGGCACCAAATGGGTGTTTAGAAACAAGTTAGATGAACATGGAACTGTAACCCGCAACAAGGCTCGACTTGTTTCTCAGGGATACAGACAAGAGGAAGGTATAGACTATGATGAAACCTTTGCCCCTGTGGCTAGGCTCGAAGCAATTCGACTATTCTTAGCTTATGCAGTCTATAAAGATTTCATCGTCTATCAAATGGATGTAAAATCAGCGTTCCTAAACGGAAAGCTGAATGAAGAAGTCTATGTAGAACAACCTCCAGGGTTCTATGACCCTGAGTATCCAAATTATGTTTATAAATTGGATAAGGCTCTCTATGGTCTAAAACAAGCCCCTCGTGCTTGGTATGACACTCTCTCATCATTTCTTATCTCTGAATATTTTGAACGTGGCAAGATTGATAATACGTTATTTTTCAGAAAGATAAAAGGTCATATAATTCTTGTACAAATATATGTCGATGACATAATATTTGGTTCTACTAACCCATATCTATGTACTCGCTTCGCTGAAAGAATGAAGAAAGAATATAAAATGAGTATAATGGGTGAGCTGACATATTTTCTTGGTCTTCAGATTAAACAATCTGACAAAGGTACTTTTATAAGCCAAGGTAAGTATGTTAAAGATATGTTGAAGAAGTTTGATCTTACTCAAACTTCAGTGATGAAAACTCCTATGGCACCACCCCTGACACTTAACAAAGATCCTTCTGGAAAACCTGTTAATGTCACTGCCTATAGAGGAATGATAGGCTCCCTGCTGTATCTTACAGCGAGCCGACCTGACATTATGTACTCTACTTGTTTATGTGCACGCTATCAATCTGAACCCAAGGAATCCCATCTGATCGCTGTTAAGCGAATTTTCAGATATCTGAAGGGAACTCCTAACCTCGGTCTTTGGTATCCCAAAGACTCAGGGTTCGATCTAACTGGTTATTCTAATAGTGATTTTGCAGGCTGTAAACTTGACAGAAAGAGTACCACTGGTGGATGTCAAGTCCTGGGAGGAAAGCTGGTAAGTTGGACAAGCAAAAAGAAAAATTCAGTGTCCACTTCCACAGCTGAAGCTGAATACGTAGCCGCTGGAAGCTGTTGTTCTCAAATCTTATGGATGAGAAATCAACTATTAGACTATGACCTTCAGCTGTCAAAGATTCCTATCTATTGCGACAGCACTAGTGCTATCGCTATAGCAAACAATCCAGTGCTACATTCAAAGACGAAACACATAGAGATCAGATATCACTTTATCAAAGATCATGTGATTAATGGTGATATTGAACTTCACTTTATCCCTACTGACTTTCAGCTTGCTGATTTATTCACCAAACCTCTTGATGAGACAAGGTTCAACTTTCTCATCAGTGAGCTTGGAATGCTGAATCTAGAAGAATAAATCTTCAGCGTTCATGCATTGTGTCAGTAATCATAAGTTCCCCTTTTATCACTCTCTAATAAACATTCTGACTCTTAGGTATGTTCTCTCAATCCCTACAACTGAATCTTCATTCAGTTAAGATGTTTTTCAAAATATAAACCTTAATCACTGAACTTTCTTCAAATTATTAAAAGCTTTTTGAAAAATAAATTTATCACTGATATTTCTAGTCAGTGATCCTTTGAAAAGAAAATCTATCCCTATCTTTACCATCAGGGATACTTTCAAAAAGAAAAATCTATCACTGACTTTTCTTCAGCGATAATTTCAAAAAGGACAAATGAACAGTCTCTCTCTTCTATGACGTCATTTGAACCGACAATCCACGACATGCTTTTTTCTGACACGTCCGTCTGTTACCCTTCTATCCAATCAACTTCGTGAGACGTGTCCATGTCATTATGAGCATTTGTTTTACCACCTCTCACATTCTCTCTCCTTTCTTACACGTATAAAAGGAATGTTTTTCCATTCCTATCATTTTACGCTTTTTGGAAATACTTTCAAAGCAAGAATACTCTCTCAAGCATTCTAGCATTCTCAAGCATTTGTATCATCTTCTTCAAAGATCAACAGGTTATTCTTGATATTTTTCTAATTCTTATCTTAAATTTTTTTACATAAAACTCCATTTATGGGTTTATAAGATTCTAATCACATAAAATCATTTTCATTTTTAATTTTATTCTTTAAAAACCATTTTATTTTGATTTTCTTCATTCAAAATCTTTGGTTTTTCTTCTTGTTCTTGTATATTATATTAAGAACACCTTGTTAAACTTCAAATTTGTTGATTTTCTATGTTTCTTTCCTCAAATAGAAACTAGACAATCTTCTTTATTTTTAGACTAAAACCTTTTCTTCTACTCTTTTATCTACTCATATTCAGAATGGCTCAATCTGCACTTGTCGCTTCTAAGAACGTCAAATTCTCACTCACTGAATCGGAGCTTCCAAAGAACAATCATCTCGCACGTCTCGATTTTGATGGTGTTAAGTACCCACATCTGAAGGAAGCTGCAATGTTTCTAAAGCAATCCTGCATTGCTTATGCTATCACTGTGGATCCCACACCCTCCAAAGCTCTTCTCCAGCAATTCTGGTTTACTGCTGACGAAACCTCTATCACCAACAAAAAGGGTGAACAGGTTCCTGCTATCTCTCTCAGCACTCAACTTGGCTCAGGGATGATGATTGCCTTAGGCCTGAGGAAAGCTCTACGTTTTCCTGACAAACCCAAGAATGGATTCGACACCTTGCCAACTGATGCTGAACACATCCAATTCCTGGATGCCATGGAATACGCTTGGGAACCCAAGCCAAGGACGATGATTCCAAACAAGAAGCTGACTCTTGTGAATAAGGCACTGATGCCTTCTCAGCTTAACTACATCTTCTCACACTTCATTCAGTGTATGAGTGGGAAGAGTGGGTTACTGGACCAAGCAAGCAAGATTCAGGTCCAAATGGCTTACTCAGTGATCGCTAAACGAAACTTCGACTACGCAACATCTATCTTTGACGATCTCAAGTCAAAGATAGAGAAGACCGAAAGGGATCCCAAGGTCCCCTACGTACGCTTTATCTGCGCGTACCTGAAGTTTCTCTACCCTGCCACTTACCCCACTAACTCGGATGCATCTTTTCCGAAAGTGGGTCAGCACTCCCTGGAAGTCAAGACGCTCCCAAATGAGGTAAGTATCTCTGAACTTCGCTCTTGTCTCTCTCTCCTCACTTCTTCGTCTTCAGCGGCCACGCAGGAGGTTCCTTCTCCTGCTATCCCTGCCGCTACCCCTTCCAAACGACCATCAACTGGCTCCCTTGGTCCTTCGAAGAAGGCCAAGGTGACCAAGGAGAAAGCTACCTCTAGCTCTATACCTAAGGATGTTTATCAACAAACTTCCTTGGATGCTTTCGTGGGTCTCTCCTCCACATCCTCAGCGACAACCACTTCAACCGTGCCAGCGATCTCGTTCGCTGTCACAACAACAGTGACGCAACCTACAATCTCAGTTCAACAACAACCTGAGGTAACTACCCCTATCCCTACATCTTCTATCCCCATCTCTATTCCTTCTATTTCTTTGATCTCTAACCCTCCATCTATTTCTACTCAACCACAGTTTGGACCCATAGGACCTGAACATCAATCTTTTGAGGAATCGTTACAATTCTACAAAATGTTTGATAATTCAGGTATCCCTATAACCTTAAACACTTCTCCTAACTCACCATATAAGCCTGTTTCTCAAAAACTAACTTATATTTCAGGTCCTAGTCTGGCGACTGTTGACACCAATGTCAACAGTTTGACTACCAAGGTGGAGGCTCTGACTGCATCTCTCAACAACAACACCAATGTTGTTCAATCAGCTGGTGAAGCTCTGAAGACGCTGACAGCCAACTGCGCCTCCAAAGCTGACATTTCTCAAATCGCTACTCTCCAAGAAGCGATTGTCAAAGTCAGGGAGGACTCACAGCAACAGTTTGCAGCTCTGACTACAAAGGTTGATGCCTGTGAGGTCCTTCTTCAGCAGATCCTGTCCCGCCTGAAGGAACCAGCTCCAACTCCTGATCCTTCATTTACAGAAGACGATCGCACCGCTCTAGACGTAGTTGTGGAGTTTATTCATCAAGCTATGTCCGATATCCCTGTACTTGAAGACCGGCTCAAAGGACTGGAGGCTGAAGTCCAGAAGTTGTCCACCGCTGAGACCTCTACTCCTACCCCAGATCTCTCCCTTCGTGATAATGACAAAGAGGGGGAGAAAGCATCTGAAGAAAATAAGGAGAAAGAAGTTGATGCTGCTGAACAACTGAAGGAAACTCCCTCTCATGTTGAGGGGGAGATAGCTGCTGAGAAAGCCCCTCCTACCATCGCTGATCTAGTTGATGATGAGGAAGAGGAAGAAGACGATGATGATGAAGACCTTGATCTTGAAGATCAAGAGGAAGATTCTCATCAAGATGATGATGATGACGATGAAGATCAATCTCTATGGTGTTCTTCAGCCGTCACTTCATCAGCGATAGCTTCGAAAGAAGTTATCAAAGCAGGGGGGAGTCAAGAGACACCTTCAGGAACCCCTTCCCAAATCAAAGGTGCAACTGCTGAGGGAACCCTGAAGATGATTTCACTACCTGAGGAGAATCCTTCTCAGGTATTCCTTACTCTTGTTCCTTTATCCTTCTATAAAAATCCCACCCCTGTTTCTTTCTAGCCTTTATCTCTCTCCTTCCCTAAAAATAAATCTAACCTTTTTTCTTTTTCTGACCATATAGTTCTCTTCCCTGCTTAAGGGTATAGAGCTTCAAATAATACCAGCTGCTGAAGCTGATGACCAAATAATCCCAATCTCTGTCAGAGAGATTGATGAAGAGGATGAAGAAGAAAAAGAGTCCCTGCAACATCATGGAAGGCCCTCTAGACCATCTCACTGGTCAGAGGAAGAGAGAAATAAAAGAACAGAGATGATCTCTCATCTGGAGAGTCAACGACAAAAGGTCCCCTCTCAATCATCAGATCTAGAGTTCCTGACTGAAGCTGAAATTGAAGAATCCGTCAGGGCTGAGAAGCTGATTGCTGACTGTCAAAGAGATGCCTCTCTGGCTCTCAAAATTCAGTCTTCTCAAGTCAAAGACAAGAAGCTGAAAAGCAAACCAGTGGAAGTCCAGGCAGCTCTTTTGAAAGAGATTGAAGAGGAACGCTCCAAAGAAAAAGCGGTCAGCGATAATTCTGTCGATTGGTGCAAGCACAAAATTGACTATCGCTCTGACCCAATGAAGATCGTAGCTGTTGCTATCTCTGGAAGAAAGAATAAGGAAAAACTCTCTGTCACCATGGAGATTACCAGAGAGGATGGAAGCTGCAAGGCTATGTTCATTTCAAAGCTGGAAGACTTTGGCTACATGGAGTGGCTTGAGTTCAAAGATGCGCTGAAGAAATCAAAGTCTACATACAGAGGCTATGTTGAAAGGGTAAATGATGCCCTCATCAACAGAGTCGCTGCTATACTAAAGGTGCCATCTACTCTTCCTCCAAAGTCCAAGCAAATCAAGAGAAAGCCTATCTCCTCCTCATCTGATAATGTCGCAGTGATCAGGAATGAAACCTCCATCAAATTCTCAAGAGAAGCTCTGTTCGGTACTCCTCCTGATCTTTCAGTTTTGGATCTATCTCTGCCTCCTGGCGGACCATATGTTGCGGGACAAGTACTTGAAGAACCTTTTGGAATCTTCTTTAGAGATGACGAGGAACAGCTCAGATTTCAAAGGGTCTCTGAAATCCCTATCTGTCCCCTCGCTCTTCTCAAGGATATCATGTGCCTATGGTGTACTCTCTCTCTCCTGCTACTGAGCCAATCATAGTGATCATCTGCAAAGAATCTTTAGAGCGAAGGCAAAAAGGAGAAGAAATACCTGAGTATTTGATCAATCCTCCTAAACCCTCTTTAGATAGCTGATAGATTAGTTTCCTTTCTTGTAATCTATTAGTTTAACTTACAGTAGTTAGTACATCACTTGTACTTGTAATTTTCATACCTTGTAATTCTTTTCTTGGATTAATGAGAATTTCAGTGAAGTACTTAACTCTATCAGTACTGGAAAAGATCCCTCAAAATAGTAATTGGGACATGTATGTTATGAGTCCTGATTATTCCATCATTTTGAATTATAAAGTAATTTTCTTCAATTACTTTGTCATTATCAAATAGGGGGAGATTGTTGATCCAAACTCTCTCAGTGATTTGATAACGACCCTCTTATATACTTAGTGAAAATTACGTTTTAAAATGTATTAGTGTTTCACCATCAGCGATCAAACTGAGTCTGTTCAGTTATCGCTGATAATTTTTCTTATAAACATTTCTATGTATTAGTGTTTCACTATCAGCGATAAGACTGAGTTTGTTCAGTTATCACTGATAGTTTCTGATGTAAACAGTAAACGTAATCCCTGAAGACAAGCCTCGCGTCAACAGATGTTCATAGCTGAATCGAAGACGAAGCTGCTGAACAAAGACAAGTCTACTAGTGACCTAATGCGGATATCAGTGAAGCAAAGACGAATCTACTTATACGCGAAAGAACATGAGGAAAAGCTTTAGCGATCGCTGAACTCTTGATATCTCTGAAGAAAGAGATACTCAGCGATCAAATGATCACTTAGCTTATGCCTCAAGTTTCCTTTTGTCTCACCTTGCACACCTTAGTACGATATGTCAGAACGGACATGTCTCTGCCATAATTCGTACAACATCTCTGTCAACTACACTGTTCATTGTTCGGCCGAAAGCATGTCTCCCAAAAGTCAGACTCCCAAAGCCAATCAGTGAACGCCATGTGTAAAGTGCCCTGCCATGCATTTAATGCAGAGGGTATAAATAGAAAGATCACCCCTTTATCTGAAGTGTGCTTAATTCTTGAACCCCGAAATAGAAACCTTTGTTTTCTATATCTCTTAATCCCCCTTTCTCTGAATTTCTTGTGCAACCATCTTAGTGTTTCTTAAGTTTGTTTAGATTGAGTCTGTCTTAATCTTATTCCGCAACAAACTTGTAAATTGTATTTGATTTATCAATAAACAATTTATTAAACTTTAATTCTTGTGTTTGTATTCAACCCCCCCCCCCCTTCTACAAACTTGTTAAGCACCTTCGGGACCAACACCAAAGCTTGTATATGTCACTATTCCAAATTCCATTATTGATGACATAATATGATTCAATAACCCGAATTGTGGTAAGATATAACCCACTATTTTGACATATTAATTTCTCTAATATACGTTTCCTTCCGTATTCATTAGAGGTGATGTACATATATTCATTTCCATTCTCACTGTGTGTTTCAATATGATAGTCGTTGGAGCGTATATCTTTGAAACTTAACAAGGTTCGTTTAGCTTTAGGGGCGTAGAGTGCTTCTGTGATTGTCATTTTAGTGCCATTAGGCAACAAGAAAATGGCAGTTCCTCGACCAAGTATTAAGTTGGATGATCCAATCATTGTAGTCATTGATGATTTATAATCGCTTATTTCAGTGAATAGTAATCTGTTTCTTAGTATTGTGTGGGTAGTCCCATAGTCAACTAAGCACTCAAGTTCTCCTCGATACATTCCTACAAGGAACGGAGAATATTTGATTACTTTGACGTATTTCTTTACATCAATGGTTTAGATAGACACAAAATAAAATTTATTTAATCATCAATTTCAAACAATAAATTAAGTTCGCTAAAAAAACAATAATAATAATAAATAGTGTCTTAATAACTATGAAAAAAATGTGGGAAAATTAATCAAAATTTGGGAGCTCTAGCGATGAATTATTGCTTTTGTTATTGGTGAAATCTGCAACTGTTAAGTTGACTTCTGGGGGATCACTTGTTTCTTCAAGGTAGTGAGATTCCTTTTATTTGGATTCCCTATATCTCTTGTAGGTGGAGGCTATGTTGTCGCTTGCTCGACAATTCTTATACCAGTGCCCAATGATGCCACATCTATAGCAAGGTTCATTTCCTTCTCTTGCTCTTTTGGCAGAATCGACCATTGGTGTTTTTCCTTTAGAGTGGCCTTGATTACTTGGTCCAGCAGTTGCATCTTTGTGCCATGAATTGGAAAATCCATCACGACTATTGTCGCGCCCCTGTCCACGACCACGACCATGGCCCTGCATATGACTCTGTCCACGACCACGTCCACGTGATGAATAGTTTCCACGTGCGTGTGATTCAGTATGTTTAACTCCTCGTCCTCTGGGGTTCTTTCCACCTCTAACGCTTGCATGATTGCATTCAGGAATTTTCTTTGTCCCGACAGGTCTAGCGTTGTTATTCAAAAGAACCTCATTGTGTCTTTCAGCCACTTGCAGTAGGTTGATAAGTTTGTTAAAGGTTGTGATTCTTTTACTATCATACTCCAATCGATATTGATTCATTAGTATGATTGCTGATGTAGGGAAAGTGGAAAGTGTTTTCTGAATCATGTCGTCTTCTGTGAGTTCTTTTCCACAAAAGTTTAAACGTGCTTTGAGACGCAACATTTCTTTGTTGAAATCATTTACCTTTTTGTAATCGAGTAGGCGGATTTCATTCCACTGTACGATTAGTTCAGGAAGTAAAGAGTCGTGAATATTCCCGAATCTTCCTTTCAGTGCATCCCACAGTTCTTTGGGGGTTTTCAGTTGAAGGTACTCCCATCGAAGACTGGGATCGATGTGTCGTCTCAAAAACATTAAGGCATTTGCTTGTACCTTTTCTGATGGTTTGTTTTTAGGGTCAGTAGGGGGGTTGATTGTATAGGTATAATTCTTGCCAATGAAGGTGGTTTCTACATCGGATACCCATCTGTGGTATTCAAGTCCTTCTGAATCCAGGATATCAAATTCAGGGCGAGTTGGTTCAGCCATCTACATAAACAAGAGATAAGGTATTCTTATTTTATGAGGAGAAAAAAATGGTGCGCATGAAATTTCATTATCATGGCAATATAAGATTGTATTTCAAACATTTCTTTTGCTGAAAATGTTATCTTAGTATCTCAATATTCAAAAATAGATCGCAAAAACACTTTTGGATTTCCAGGTAAGGAGGGGGATCACGTGGATTACTTAAATCCCTACAAACCTTTAGGGCTATTTACACTCGTTTTGACAAAATCTTTCAATGCAATGCGATTACTTTCGTTTATGAAATACATGAATAACTTTTGTGAAATGTTTGAAGTTTTAGAAAACATTATTTTTCTTTTAAAAACGTTTGGAAAAAAACTTGTTTTAACAGTTTTATTCAAAAAACGGTTGGATTTTGATAAGCATATCAAACTTTTAAAATATCAATAGTTATCGAATAAAAAAATCCTTTTTTTTCGTTTGCTTTTATTTTAAAATCGTTTGCATTTATCATAAAAGCAATAAAAAAAAACACAAGATAAACAAACACAATAATTGATAATATATGGTTTTGCCCCCCTAAAGTGGTGTTATGAGGCAACCACCACAGTCAGTCTAAGGACATCTTGAATCTTCCATCGACCTCGCCATTTTGGTGAACTCCAAGGACACCGTCTTGATTTCTTGGAACACCGTCTTGATTTATTGGAACTCCGTCTTCGGATGATTACATTTTTAAATAGGAAATTAACAATATCTAACCTATTTACAATTGTCCCTATCTAAAAAATTAAAATTACAACCCTTTGCAATTAATACATTTTAATTTTCCCAAAAAAAAATTATAAAATCAACCAAAACAAACCTCAGGTCTTTTGGGGCAAACCATATATTATTCTCATACTTAATATTTAATTTATAACTAAATTATATATAACATAATATCGATGTTAGAAATAAGATTTTCACGAAACAGATATATAGAGAGAGAATAGAAAGCTGTAAATTCTCATTAATCATAAACCCTTTATATAGGGATGGATTACAGGTAGATAACTAGATATTCTAGTTCTAATTTAACTCTGATATTTTATTTTTATCTCTATCACTATCTCTATCTTTATATCTATCTCTATCGTCATATCCTTTAGACGATGGCACACTTATCCTATAACAATTAGTGATTTGTTTTAAATCTATTATGAAATGTTAAAATTGATTAATTCTATAATGTCTTTTTGGGTATATTTACGTTGTTCAACTAGTTTATCAGCTAGTTTTTTGCCAAATGTAATTAGTTTATCACCTAGTTTTTACCAAACGTAATTAATTCATCATATAGCTTATGAGCTATCATCAAACTTATCAGCTAGTTTATCAAGCATGACGACTTTCAAATATTAGATGTAAAAGATTCGGTCAATTAAATTCAAAGTCGTTTACTAATTTGTTTTATTGAATAAAAAAGATTGTTATATAATTATGCAAGAAGTGTACTCGTACAATGCGGCGCGATACATCTTGATTTTAATGTTTCGTTTTATTTATTTGTCTCTGTTGTTTTTTATAATACGGTTCTATGATTTTGAGAAAGTAATAATGTTTTTATGTTTGAATAAAATATAAATTTGAAAAAAGTATGTCCATAATAGTATCAAATTAATAATTAAAAAGTTCTTGGTTTTTTGTGTAATTTGTTTAATTCAAATTCTTTATTGTAATTTAATTTAGGTTTAATAATGAAGTGATTATGTTAAGAAACAGTCTCATTTGATTCAAGATCATCCAAACTGAAGATCGCAATCTGAAGCTAAAGCCGAAACGTCGACTCTCGATATTAAAGTCTATGTCGTTTGTAATAAATGTCAATGTATTTGTTTATTATTGTACTAGTTAAATTAATATCTAGTTTGTTAGATATTAGTTTAACTTAGTTAGTTTAGTTATAATATTAGTTAGTTAGGTATAATATCTAAATGTTAGATATTATTTAGTTTTATTGTTTAATATTGCAAGTTGTTAGGAAGTGTGTAATACACACTAGATTAGATATTAGGTGATATCTCTCACTCTCTCAATATATCAGATATAAATCATACACACAAAAACACACACAAAAAGGTGTAAAAGAGATAATACAGAGAACACATTCAAACCTTGAATCTGATCAACCTTGTAACCGTTGTTATATATCAATACAGGTTGGTAATCGATTAATGTGTTGTTTCTAAGAACTTGATATAGTATTGTTGGACCCACAATTGGTATCAGAGCCTGATTAAGATCAAATCAAGTTTTTCAGAAAAACGTCTCTGTGTTCTTATTGAAAATCGATTTAGTGATTTAAACTGTTTTAGGTGTTAAAATCGATCAGGTTGTGATCGATTAGCATGCTAGATCGATTCGTGTGTGATTAATTTCAGTATAGAGCTTTAATCGAGTTCTATTTTGTGATTTTAGTGAGAAAATAGTCGAGAACAAAGAGTCACTGTGCGATAAAATATTTCTTCAAATAGTGTGTTTAAGTGAGATCGAGTGCTTACATTCAGTTCTAGAAGTGTTTCTAGACATATTGGTAGAGATTTGTACTGCTAATCGACAAAGAAAACAAGTTTCAGTTGATTTTTCGTAGAACAGGACGAACATACGCAAAGCAAAAAAAGATCAAACGCAAAGTCCTACTTTGCGCGTCCCAAGTCAAACGCAAAGTCCCACTTTGCGCGTCCCAAGTCAAACGCAAAGTCCCACTTTGCGCGTCCCAAGTCAAACGCAAGGTCCAAACCTCAGAAACGCAAACCTCAAGCCATTGTGTTCATCTCTTCAAAAGACAAGTCTACTTTGCGCTTCCAACTAGACCCGCAAACCTCTACTTTGCGCTTCCCACTTGAAACGCAAACCTCACTTTGCGCTTCCAACTAGACCCGCAAACCTCAACTTTGCGCTTCCCACTATAAATGCAAACCTCACTTTGCACACTGTGCTAGACACGCAAACCTCCCTGCTCCAATCCTACTTGGAATTTTCTTCAGAATGACATCCAGAGAAGCCCTCGCAATAGGAACTGACACCAAGCCACCAGTTCTCTTCAAAGGAGAATACGAACAGTGGAAGGATCGGTTTCTGAACTTCATTGACAGACATGAGCTGGGTGATTTCATCAGAAGATCTATAGAAGAAGGGGTTATGAAACCAGTCATGATGACTCGTGTAGTTGGAAATGTGCCTACTGAAGTTGAACTTAAGTTTCATGAGCTAGGAGATGATAACCTCAGAAGAGCCAAAGGCGACAGATTAGCTAAGTCATACATTTTACAAGGAATTCCAAATGAAATATATGTAAAGATTGACAGCTACAAGGCCTCCGGCAAAGAAATGTGGGATCAGCTTGAAAAGATGATGTTGGGTTCGAAGGTTAGGAATCAGCTTAAAATCTCCAACTGCCTAAATAATTATGAAGAATTTAGAGGCAGGGCCGGAGAAACTTTAGAAGAAACCTATGACAAGTTTGTGACTTTGCTGAACGAACTTAGCAAGAACAAAGTCCACAAATCTCAAATTGAGCTAAACGTCAAATTCCTGAGTATTCTTCAACCGGAATGGAAAAGATTTGCTAGGCAGATGAAGCAGATAAAAGATCTGAATGAGATTCCACTTCATGAGGTGTATGAAACCCTCAGACAAAATGAAGAAGAGGTGGATGAAATTCTAGAAGATAAGAGACAGAAAGGAAAGACAGTTGAAGACACAGTCGCTCTTGTAGTCAGGAAGAAGAAGAACAAGGCGATTGTATATGAATCAGAAGAAGATGAAGCTTATGAAAACTCTGACACGGATGAAAATGACCAACTGAAGCAAGTAATGCTTATGCTGACAAATGCTTTTCAGAAAAGGTTCTACAAAAAGCCAACATCAAGCAGTCAGAGGTACTCATCTGGTCCGAACAACTACATCCACAAGGAAAGGGTTGAAGGAAGCAAATATGAAGGAAAGAGATCTGAAGGGAAAAGAACAGAGGAAAGGAAGCCTGAAAAGAGAAGGTTTCAGTATGAAGGGAAGAGATTAGAGGAGAGGAAACCAGAAGAGAGAAAGTTCAAAGCTGAAGGATCCAGTCAGACAGAGCCACCAACGTGCTACAACTGTGGCAAAACAGGTCACTATGCCAGAGACTGCCGCAGATCAAAAGTCAGAAACTCAGACTACTACAAGAACAAGATGCTTCTTGCAAAGCAACAGGAGGCAGGCAAGGCACTAATGGCTGAGGATGAATACTGGCTCGATCACTCAGATGATGAAGAAGAGGATGAAGAGAAGGATGAAGCCGTCAACATGTGCTTGATGGGCCAAATAGAATCAGATGCTGAAGTTGATTCAGACAATGAAGAAGAGGAGGTATGTAATCTATCAGATTTAGATTTCATGAATAAAATGCATGCCATGAGTTTAAAACAAAAAGAGTTAGAATCTAATCTTAAGCAAGAAAATGGTGTCATAACTGACAAAAACCAATTGATACAGAAACTTAGCAATGAAATTGCTGAGCAGAAAGTATTAGTTGAGATTCTTCATAGAGATAATGACACCAACGCTAAGGAAAAGACAATAATTCTTAAAGAGAATTATGATCTTAAGTCTAAACTGCTAAAAAGTGAGATAGATATTTATGAGCTTACAAAATTGCATGCTTCTTGTACCAAAGAAAACTTTTCTTTACTGGGAAAATTAAAAAATTTGGAAGAGAAGTTATATAAAATGGGTCAAACTGAACAGACTATTTTTCTAAACAAACCCAAAGAGGAAATAGAGAGATGGGGAATCGGTTATAAGAATCCTCACTGTCTACAAAAAGGGATGTCTGAAGTGTCAGGACTTTATGATCATCTTTCAATGCAATTAGCTCGCAGAATCCCTGAGTTTAAAACTTTTTGGACTAAACTATCGGAAAAGGATGAAGCCAATGAAACGGAAAAACGATTGAAATCAGCTAAAGTTCATCTTCCATTTAATTATGCGAAGACGAAAAATAGTTATAATGAAAATCCTATATATCAAAAGAAGAAAACTCTTTCAATTGATTTCTTTCCAAGTTATTCTGAAAAGGAAATGGAGGCGAAGCCTATTCAAGGTAAACTATATGTCCCTCCTCTCGTTTTAGAACGTAAAATTTCTGAACTCGAGAATTCTTTGTCAGATGAAAGACTTTTGATAAATATTGAGCAAAACGTTTTTTCAACCGTGTTTTCAAATTCTTTTCTTTCAAAGACTTCAAACTCTGAGGATTTGTTTGGTTCATCAAATAAAGGATTTGATTTTTTGAACTCGGACGGTGGTTTAGATAATAGTTCTAATCAATTTGACTTTAATACAAAACTTCCTAACCATTCATCTTTTGATAAGAAATCTTTGAGAAAAACCAGTATGCCTGTTAACAGTGAAAGCTAAAATTGCTAAAGGTAAGAAAATATCTCATCATTCACAGAAACCGAACACTACTGGTAATCCGAAGAAGAAGCAATCGCTTGTTGCTCCAAGGTCTAACTCACCAGCTTCACATGTTTCAGATCTGAGCAAGCAAAGGCCAGAAGTAAATTCTCAATGGCAACCCAAACGGAAGCTTGACAAGACCGTTTTATCGTTTAGTAGTGTTAATTGTAATAAGACTTCGCTTAGTAAAGATGTCCTAATTGCTGATATTGTTGTTTTGAACTCAAAACTTGTTGTTTCTCGTAAACAATATACAATGAAGCAATTATTTCAGTTATCTTTATCTACTAGAAAGTCTTCCTTTTATGATAAACATGTTTCTATCTCTTGTCAAGATTCTGGAGATTGGTTTGAAAATTATCATGTGCATGCATCTCATACTAATTCTTCTCATAAATTTCAAAGGAAAAGAGGACCCAATTTGAAATGGGTACCAAAATCTTGTGCTAACACAGAAGGACCCAAATTCCAATGGGTACCTAAGGCTAAATCTGTGTTGTAGGCACACAAAGCTTAAAGAGAAATCGACTTCTGATTATGTACAGATCAGGACTCGTTCTTCAATGACAAAATAGGTTTTTGGATAATGCAGTTCAAAACCCGAACATCAAAGTCAAAATAGGCTTTTGAACAAATCAGTTCAAGACCCGCACTTCGATAATCAAAGTGATTATTCCAATGTTGTCGTATAAATCTCTAAATTTGTAATTTCTCTTATGCAGACTAGTCATACATGGTTCTTGGACAGTGGATGTTCCAAGCACATGACAGGACAAAAAGAGATACTGTCCAATTTTAAAGACAAATATTGCGGAACAGTCAGATTCGGCAACAACCAGTTTTCATCAATCATGGGATATGGTGATGTACAACATGACAATGTCACGATCAAGAAGGTGAGCTATGTAGAAGGCTTACGACACAACTTGTTCAGTATAGGCCAGTTCTGTGACAAAGACTTAGAGGTCAACTTCAAAGCCAAGAGATGTTCAGTTCGCAATGAAAAAGGCGAAGAACTCTTGGTCGGTACTCGAGAATCCGACCTCTACACAATCAATTTATCAAATGTCCAGACTGACAAGCAAGTTTGTCTACTGACGAAAGCATCGATGCAACAAAGTTGGTTATGGCATCGAAGGCTCTCTCACCTCAACTTCCGGTACATCAACAATCTGGTCAGTGGAAAGCTCATCAAAGGACTTCCAGAACTCAAGTATGAAAGAGAACATCTTTGTGCAGCTTGTGAAAAGGGCAAGATGAAGAGGGCACCTCATAAACCAAAGCCTGAACCAAGTACAAGCGCTCCGTTAGAGTTATTGCATATGGATCTATGCGGTCCGATGCGAACTCAGAGTCTAGGCGGCAAGAAGTACATACTCGTGATCGTGGACGATTACTCGCGATACACATGGGTCAAGTTTCTACGTTCAAAGGATGAGACACCAGATGTACTCATCACTTTCCTAAAGACGACCCAGGTGAATCTGCAGAAACCGGTCAAGTTTCTACGAACAGACAACGACACAGAGTTCAAAAACAACAAAGTTGAAGAATATCTCGAATCTGTCAGGATTTCACATCAATACTCTGCTGCTCGAACGCCTCAACAAAATGGAGTGGTTGAAAGAAGAAATCGGACGCTAGTCGAGGCTGCTCGTACTATGCTAAGTCAATCAGACTTACCTCTATTTTTGTGGGCAGAAGCTGTATCGACCGCGTGCTACACACAAAATCGCTCCATGGTACATCGAAGATTCAAGAAGACTCCTTATGCGTTAATCAACAACCGAACACCGACAATCAAATATTTCCATATATTTGGGTGTAAGTGTTTCGTTCTAAACGATAGGGAGAGTCTAAATAAGTTCAGTGCTAAAGCGGATGAAGGAATCTTCATTGGCTATTCCTCGACATCAACTGCATTCCGTGTTTATCTAAAGAAGTCAAAGACGGTGATTGAAAGCATCAACGTCTCGTTTGATGAAGAAATGGCTTCCGAACAACAACGTTCAGAACCCGTTATAACAGGAATACTAGCTTCTGGGCAACTCAGTTCAGGACCTACGTCTCAACAGAATAAATCAGATGAAGCATCAACTTCTACTAACCATTTATTTGATTTAGATTTATTATTTGAATTGTTTTATGATGAATTTCTTGGATCTAATGTAAAGAAATCTGTTGTGGTTGACAGGATGGAAGACTTAACGACTACTCATCCAACCAGTTCAGATATTCCTATTGAATCAAATGCCCCGATTCAACAAGAGATTACAATTCAAATGCCGACTCCAACAGTTGAAGAAGTGACAACTGATAAAGAGACAGAAGTAGCTGAAACAGTAGGAGATACTATACAGATCAATCTACAACCAGAACAAGTTGTACCTGCTGAGCCTTCTAAACCTGCCACTTCAACTGAAACCATCAATCCTCCTGAACAATCAGAAGAAGGTACAAGTGGATTTATAGATAATACAACCGACATACAATCATCTAATCCACTGCCTCATGAACATAAATGGACCAAAGAGCACCCGCTAAGCCAGATCATTGGCGATCCATCAAAACCAGTGCAAACTAGGTCAGCATCAATGAACATGTGCATGCATGACTCCTTTCTGAGCAAGTTCGAGCCAACACGTGTATCAGAGGCACTTGCTGATCCAGAATGGGTGGTCTCAATGCAAGAAGAGTTGAATCAATTCGATGCACTTCAAGTATGGAGACTCGTACCAAAGCCTAAAGATAAAACCATTATAGGTACGAAATGGGTTTTCAAGATAAAGAAAGACGAAGATGGTACCGTTATCCGAAACAAGGAAAGACTAGTAGCCAAAGGATATAGACAAGAGAAAGGAATAGACTATGACGAAACATATGCTCCTGTGGCGCGATTAGAGGCAATCAAAATGTTTCTAGCCTACGCAGCCCACAAGAACTTCACTGTCTTTCAAATGGACGTGAAGACAGCATTCCTAAATGGAATTTTGAAGGAGGAAGTCTACGTCTCTCAGCCCGAAGGTTTTGTCAATCAAGAGAAGCCGAATCATGTTTACATTCTCGACAAAGCACTCTACGGTCTGAAACAAGCACCTCGAGCCTGGTATGATGTCCTTTCCACTTTTCTAGTCAAGTCTGGGTTTTCAAAAGGAACGGTGGATACCACTTTGTTTATCAAAAAGGAAAAAGGCGATATCATTTTAATTCAAATTTATGTAGATGATATTATCTTTGGTTCTACAAATACTAAGTACTGTAAGAATTTTGCAAACCTTATGGTGTCTAGATTTCAGATGAACTTGATGGGAGAGATGAATTTCTTCCTCGGTTTACAAGTAAAACAATTTTCATCGGGTATCTTTATCAATCAATCAAAATACATTAGGGATATTCTTCGGAAGTTCCAAATGGAAAATTCAAAACCGATTGGTACCCCAATGGCACCAGGTACTAAAATTGGCACTGATCCGTCGGGAAAGGCTGTTGATGTTAGGACTTATCGAGGGATGATAGGTTCTTTAATGTATCTTACTTCTAGTAGGCCAGATATAATGTTTTCAACATGCTTATGTGCAAGATATCAGGCCAATCCTAAAGAAATCCATATGTCTGCTGTGAAGCGCATATTTAGGTATCTAAAGGGCACTGCAGATCTTGGTCTGTGGTATCCTAAAGATACTAGTTTTGAACTAACAGCCTACACAGATGCAGATCATGCAGGTTGTATGTTAGACAAGAAGAGCACGTCGGGACATGTACTGTTCCTCGGTGACAAACTAGTAAGTTGGGCATCGAAGAAGCAACTTTGTGTTTCAACCTCCACGGCCGAAGCAGAATATGTAGCTGCTGCTAGCTGCTGTTCCTAGGTCTTATGGATGAGAACTCAATTGCGCGACTACGGTTTCCACTTCAACAAAATCCCGATATACTGTGACTCCAAGAGCGTCATCGCAATATCAGCGAATCCTGTTCAACACACCAAGACTAAGCACATAGACGTCAGGTATCACTTTACTAAAGATCATGTTGAAAAGGGAACAATTGAACTTTTCTTTGTAAAAACTGATTATCAACTTGCCGATTTGTTCACCAAACCCTTAGACGAAAAGAGGTTCAACTTTCTTATCTCTAAGCTTGGTATGCTAAATCTTAAAATCTAATCAGTAGTTACCTATAAAAGTTTTCTAAATTCTTAACTCTGATTGATATTTGCACTTCTATATAATGTTCATAATCCAAGGGGGAGAATGAGAAGAAATTGACAAGTGGTCAATATTACTTTGAGGGGGAGCTCATAAAATTTTGCATGTACCTTTTAATGCCAAATTTTTTTTGTAATGCAAGAATTTAGGGGGAGCTCTTCAAGTCAAGGAGTACGGATATGACTTCTGATTATTTCTGATCAGAACTCGTACTTTAAAAAGTTTTACTGCTTTTTGTCTTTTCATTTTAAGTGAATAAATTTTACTTTGACTTGACATAAGACTTTTGCAGAATTTTTGAGAGATGCTTACAACTTCATATGTTTATGACTTAAAGCTTAGCTTCATGAGATTGAAGATCGTACGTCAAGGTATAATTCTAAATCTTCATCTCATATATGATTGAAAGAAGGACAACTTTCAATCATTGGAAAACATTGTTTTTAATGTTCAAACCACTTCCCGATTTTTCAACAGATTTTATATTTTGGGAGTGTAATTTTAAATGTTTTCATGATCTAAATTGTGCTTTAACTGAAATAGTTAAACCAATCTGAGCATCACATGCATCATAGGAAAACAAGAATCATTGTGCTAGGAATTAACACAACTTCTATGGAATCACCTTAACCAGTGATTTCTACCCACGAAGTTAATCCTTAGTGATTGAGTGTGCAAAGCGAAAAGAAATGAGTATGATTAGAGAAAGCAAAATGTTTAAAAGAAAGAGCATGTGAGAACAGAGTTAAAAGAATATCACAACTCTGCACCAACTTTTTCTGAGCCAGGCAGCCACCATTCTAATGTTTCACAATTCTTTGGTGATCATTATTGAAACAGGCAACTAGCCCATGCCAACTCTTGATCAAACCTCACCAACTACTCATTTTCTTCTCAAATAGAAAGTGTTTCACATTTTCTAAGGGGATGCAGCACATTTGCTATCTGATTTTCATTTGGAAAATCTGGATATTGAAAAGAAGGAAGTCTGCCCCACCTTCGCACTTCAATCATGCACATTGAGTCTGTGTTTAACTTAATCTAGTGCTTAATTCTTTCAACACAAGCACGAACACACAAGGAATTAGTTTCTTTGTCATAACGTTTATAGAAATTACCTTTGTGGTGTTTCGATGATTACATGGAAGCCCTGGGGGAGTCAACATCAAACAGCTCATTTCCAATGTGTATTCGTTACACACAGTGACTTAGTGTTACTGACAGGCATGTTAACTGATTCATTAGTTGATTCAGGTGTTACACGACTATTTTTATCTGGATTTGAAAAGATCTGGATGAATATCTTTTGAATTGACGGATCAGGGGCTCTAACCGCAAGATAGACGTTTCTTACAATTAATTTTGATGAAGTCGTTGCACTTAACATCAAAAAGAAGGAGAATGACTACAAAAGAAATGGCAAAGATCACATGTTTCAAGAATCACGTCCACTCTTCAAAGGGGGAGATTGTTAGAAAAAGACATGTTGATTTAAGAGCTAGAGAAAGAGATTGCATCTTCCGAGCTGAACAAGAAAACTGAATTGCTAAAATCATTTTCGTAATGATCTTGATCCAAAGGGGGAGATTGTTAAGACACAGTCTCATTGGATTCAAGATCATCCAAACTGAAGATTGCAATCTGAAGCTAAAGCCGAAACGTCGACTCTCGATATTAAAGTCTATGTCGTTTGTAATAAATGTCAATGTATTTGTTTATTATTGTACTAGTTAAATTAATATCTAGTTTGTTATATATTAGTTTAACTTAGTTAGTTTAGTTATAATATTAGTTAGTTAGGTATAATATCTAAATGTTAGATATTATTTAGTTTTATTGTTTAATATTGCAAGTTGTTAGGAAGTGTGTAATACACACTAGATTAGATATTAGGTGATATCTCTCACTCTCTCAATATATCAGATATAAATCATACACACAAAAACACACACAAAAAGGTGTAAAAGAGATAATACAGAGAACACATTCAAACCTTGAATCTGATCAACCTTGTAACCGTTGTTATATATCAATACAGGTTGGTAATCGATTAATGTGTTGTTTCTAAGAACTTGATATAGTATTGTTGGACCCACAGATTAATTTAAGGTTTAATAATAATTTTTTTTATAAAGATAATAATTTAAGTATTCTGTTTGAACTCAATAATTATCTTAATTATATTTTATGTTTATCAGTTTGTTATATGAATTAAAAATGCAACTTTAAGAAATTATACTCATGCAACTATTTACATGTAATCTTGAATTTTAAATAATATGCATCAATAAACACTATCTGATACATGAAAAAAGATTTTTAAAATTTTTTTCTCAAATATTTTATAATATAGTATAGATTATTAATTTATGGTTTTATAATCATATTTAACATATTAATTATTTATCGACAGACTCGGCCAATTTTAAAAGTTACCCATTTTATTACCTACCTGCCCATTTAGCCCCCTCTATAAACACCTAGTCGTATTCAAACACAAAACCCGACGGCAGGAACCATGTCTACTGAAAGAAACACCACTGGCACTAGAGATAGGTTTGTTTGGTTGTTAATTTCAAAACCAAATCCAAATAAATAGGGAAATTGGCCCAAATGGCCAAAACACGGGCTTGGATTGGCCTCTTAGCCAAATCTCTCCCCGGTTTACTGAAATAGCCCTAAGGACGCAATGGAGCCCTGGGTATGTGTCAAGCCCAGGTGTTACCTATTACTGAAAACAAGTCATTTTTTTACTGAAAACAAGTAGGGGCTCCATTGCGCCCTGGGCTCCATTGCGTCCCTGGGCTATATTGCGTCCCTTGGGACATTTTTGTAAGTCAGGGAGAGGGATGGCTAAGAGACCAATCCCTCTTCGTGATTTGGCCATTTGGGTCAATTTCCCAAATAAATATCCATGATGAAGAAGACATAATTTTATAAATAGGTAAATTACTATTGTACTCTTTAATTAATTAAAGATAATATTACCCTTAACAATAATAGAGTGAGTAATGATGGAATATGGGTAGAAATTGAAAGGAGTCACTTTTAAAAGTAAACACATACTTCAAGACAAACTAAAGTAGATATTTGAAGACTTGTTTTGGGACGAAATAAAGTAATAACTAAAAGTGGGCCAATTCTCCACTGTGTTAAAGAGCCATTTTGGAACACAAGGAAGCAGCAGAACAATTCATCCCAATAAAAAGCTAAGTCCAAACATGGGTTAAAAGTTCAATAGGAAACAGAATTCAGTTGAAAGAAGAAAAGAAAAAAAAAAAAAAAAAAACAGAAGAATGCAAGTTGCATACTTGTATCTTTGCAAAGGAAGCTATTGTTTTCAAGAGAAACAAAAAGGAGACGATGAAATCAACTTCACTTTCCTCATTCATTCATTCATAGCTGCATCCTCTGTTGATGGCCTACTGTTTCCATCTATTCAAACAACCAATACAAAAAGATAATATCCATCAGAAACCGTTAAAAAGAACATAGAGTCATCCAAAGGTCTATAGCGGTTCACAGACGACCAATATCCATGCCCAAAGTTCTAAATGGCGTTAGGTTTGGACTTTGGGAGCAAGTGTGTAAATGATATGATACATGTACATGTACATATACATATATACTACTACTACTACTACTCGATGATATTGAATAATTTAAATTCATATAAGATAAGAAAAATAATATGTTGTTATAGAGTGAGGTTCACGGGAAACCCCAAAAAAATGAAAAAATTAAAAACACCCTAATAACAATTCACCTATATTGTACGCACATGTGTATATAAGTAATCGTAGATGTTTACCTGTTCTATGCACGTGTGCATAAAACCTAAAAAAATAAAGAACCAAATAACTCATCCAAACCGTTAGACTAAAATGATCTGACGGATGAAATTAAAAAGGTGGTTAAAACCATCTTTTCAAAAAATAAAAACATTTCATCCTAGTTTTTAAAATCAAAAAACAACAAAAAATTGGAGCAAAATAAATTACACCAAAAAGATGATCATTTTATTATCTTTAATTTGACATTCAATTTTGTCATCCGTTTTTTCTTGGTTCTCCGCTTCTTTTATTTTTGTCCATGTATTTATTTTAGTTTGTCTTATAATAACCGAATAAATGTCCATTTTCAAAAGCAAGTGTCTACTTTCCTATTCTACCTTTAACTATGAGGAGGAGAAATTACCACTCCATCCATTATTAAGGTTAAAATTGTCATTTAGTTAATTGAAAAATGTAACAATTACACAATTCTAAAACTGTCACTTTTTCTTTGTTTAGAGATGGATGGAGTACAAAAATGTTGAAACTTTAAAGTTGATTTTTGAAGTCAAAAAGGGTATAAAAAACACGCCATGCCTTAAACGAACCCCATGAGGGTTAACGGGACATGAGAGACGTGCTTTGCCACACATTTTAGAACACTGTTTATACCCGAGCAAGAAGTCAGAAGTCAGAACTACGTTTTCCTAAAGTTTGACTCTACCTTGGAACAGGTGAATTTATGAATTCAGGCCTAAAAGTTGACTAAAATGCGTATTGTTTATACCCGAGCAAGAAGTCAGAAGTCAGAACTACGTTTTCCTAAAGTTTGACTCTACCTTGGAACAGGTGAATTTATGAATTCAGGCCTAAAAGTTGACTAAAATGCGTATTGTTTATACCCGAGCAAGAAGTCAGAAGTCAGAACTACGTTTTCCTAAAGTTTGACTCTACCTTGGAACAGGTGAATTTATGAATTCAGGCCTAAAAGTTGACTAAAATGCGTATGCATTGAACATTTACATGCTAAGTAGAGTCAACAGGAATATAAAGAATCAGAACACATTTGCTACGCAAATAAAAATTCCTCTATGGGATTTCCATGAAGCTGCAGCATTTCCTTTACGAAAACTTTTCATTTTACCATTGCTTATGTACTGATTATCATATGTAGCAGATAGGGAATAGGAAGATTGTCTTTGCCTGAGAATAAGGAATTTGGTTCACAATGTTGAGAACAACAAATTTAGAGCACATACCTTCTCCGTCGGTTGGTGCACAAGGAGATTTCCTATATCGTGTTTGCTGTTGAGTTGGCTGGATGGTACAGAGCAAGACAGATAAAGAAAATGTCATAATCAAGACACTAATTCAATAAAAAATAAAGGCTCATCAACAGTCTTAAAATCAAGCTTCAAGGGGATCCATCAGACACCTTATATGAACAAGAAGGGTGATCTTCAAAAAAAAAAGCAGGATGCAAATCCCAAGCACATATAGCACGATTTAGAACCTTTATGGTGGCAATAATGTAAGCGCTCCAAACACAATGACAAGGTGCAACGACCAAGGTAGAAAGCAAGATGATCCATTCAATCAGGTTAAAGTACCAAAATGTTTCACTTGTAAAGTAAGAGAAAATAGAAATATTGCACATGGAGAGGAATTAACAATGTTGAAAAAATTGGGACATATTGCTATGATCACAGACTAAAGAAGGGAAAAGGGAATTGGGGAAAGCAAGAATTCAAAATTTTAATACAGATATAGTAAAAGTTCAAAAAATGTTATTTTAACATAATATAGCAGTTCAAGGAACATCAAGCAATTTGCAATAAGGCAGCAAGATTACAAACCTGCAGTTTAGGCCTAAGTGCCTCAAGAGGTCCTTTGGGCTTCTCTACACCTTGCTGTCAACAGTAGCATCATGTTTTAGATCAATTAATGTTAAGCAGGTATCGGAGTCCTACAAGCTTGCCTCTGTTCTTTACGAATTATTACTAGTGTAAAAAGTATAAAAGATAAAATAGTAGTCATGAAAAAGGTTATGGTCAGTTTGTGTTGTGCTCTAACAAGCTTTAACTGCAAATCCTCATGGAGAAGACCAAGAGAAAAGTGGGGCATAGGAGATGTACCTTTCCCAGAGCCCAATCAGCTGAATCAAAATAAGCTCGTTCATGATCCTGACATCAAATTTAATCTTATATAAGACCAACAATCAATACCTAAAAATTCATCATAGCCCATAGTTTACAGGCAGTCAGAAGATGAATGAATTTAAAGTACCACCTTAGAAATGAGTGGAGGCTTTTTCGGCACAATACCTCCATACTTCTTCTTGATGACTTCCTCCTAAGAAAACAGCATATAGTGAAACCAATGCTTATAATTTGAGATACACCACAACCAAGGGATGGTAGGAATTCAAGGAATATAACATGTGCACAGTGTATCTTACCTCTTTTTCTGTTGAAACCCTGGACATCTCATCCATTTGGTCGCAATCTTTGGCGCCCTCAATACCTGCCATAAGGTCCACTAGCAAGTGCACACAAGCTGCAATAGCACATCACATTTTTCTCCCATCAACATATTGCTTTGCACATGTTATGGTTAGGACTTAAACTATTAGATAGGTGCTCAATGTACAGGTTTTAATTCCAATCAAATGACAACAAGCTTAAGTCACAGAAAGGCTAAACCGTATAGAAGTAGTAAAACTGCTAAATGCAACCACCTGTTAACTAAGAATAACGGAGACTTAATTTTAGTAATGATGATAAAAGCTAATGCAAACATAATCTTTAATTTCATATATCTGTAGTTTGGTGAAGTGTTTGTAACTTCGAAGAGAGTGCAATCATAGTATAGAAACATGATATAAATCGAGATGTTTATGTAAGAGCAATTAAGTTGTTATAAGCAATATCATTTTATATTAACACAATACAAGATATTGCTTATCATTTTATTAACTTGTAGAAGTAAATTAAACTTTTGCATGTATAAAACAGTCCCACCTAACAAATACAATAATCATGTTTCCTTCTACTTCCTTTTATTTTATTTTTATTTTTTGCTTACTTGCATATGTATGTCTATATACATTCATATATCGGCATAGAAACGTATCTATATACACATATGTACATATCTATGTATATATATGTACACACATACATACATACATATATATTGAGTGTGTGCATGCACGTGTCTATATATATTGTAGAAGCTCTATCCCACACAAAAGCTCCTTGTATTGGCCACCTAGCACATGTGTGTGATAGTGCTATATATCTGTAGTTTGGTGAAGTGTTTGTAACTTCGAAGAGAGTGCAATCATAGTATAGAAACATGATATAAATCGAGATGTTTATGTAAGAGCAATTAAGTTGTTATAAGCAATATCATTTTATATTAACACAATACAAGATATTGCTTATCATTTTATTAACTTGTAGAAGTAAATTAAACTTTTGCATGTATAAAACAGTCCCACCTAACAAATACAATAATCATGTTTCCTTCTACTTCCTTTTATTTTATTTTTATTTTTTGCTTACTTGCATATGTATGTCTATATACATTCATATATCGGCATAGAAACGTATCTATATACACATATGTACATATCTATGTATATATATGTACACACATACATACATACATATATATTGAGTGTGTGCATGCACGTGTCTATATATATTGTAGAAGCTCTATCCCACACAAAAGCTCCTTGTATTGGCCACCTAGCACATGTGTGTGATAGTGCTTCCACTAGCACAATTAATTTTTGTTCATCACACAAGTTACATAACCCATATACTGATATACATATAGGTGTATTAGGATTTTTCTGATCACAAAAGAGAAATACTGCTTTTCAAAGAAATCAAAGAAGAAAAACAATGGGCATAAAGAGGTAGGATTCAGTAGGTGGACATACAGACATTTTCTTCCACTAGTATTATTCTGTTCTGTGGTCACTCAATGTGTCATTTATACATACATATATTTGTAAGTATTGAAGTTAAGTCGACAAGATATACACCATATTATTTACCAAAAAGAGGCTTCAACTAAGGGGCCATTTACCAAAATGCTTACCGGGTAAGTGTTTACCGGGTAAGCGCTTACCAGCAAGGATATTACCCTCACTTACCTTATCGTATAACATTTCTGACCATCAAAATTGATTGTTGGTAATCGTCTTAAACCCGGTAAGCGCTTACCGGGTAAGAGTCATTTCCTTCACTTACCGGTTAAGAGTCATTTCCCTCACTTACCGGGTAAGACTCTCGGTCCTTGTTATGGCTCTTACCGGGTAAGATTCTAGGTAGTTTCCATGCTCAATAGGTAAGGACTGTAAGGTAAGTGATACCGGTAAGCGCTTACCCGGGTAAGTATTTAGTAAACGGCCCCTAAGATACAGCATACAACATTCATATCCAGATTATATATGATCATGTTAGTACCAAGATGAAGACAGTTTTGTGCAAAAACTAGTTCCAAGAATGAAGATTGTATGGTATAGAGTATGCATTAAAGTCATAAAATGGAGAAAACATGAATGAGAAGAACACAGGTGACAGAGACAAAAAATCAAAACCAGTAACAGAGGCGAGGAAAAGATATTAGAGGACTCCCATGTAGTTGTTAACAAAAATCTCAAACAAGCATTCCAATTGACCAAGCTTATACACATACAAATCGTCTTTGTGTGGCTAACGATGATTCATATTTACTCGGTAATTTTGACCTTGAGATGCATGGGGATAGTTGATTAGGAACTTACACTTAGTTCGACCTCTAGTTCATCACCAGGCAACCCCTAATGCTTTGTGGGTTTTGTTTCTCTAAGTATAAATTATAAAAGCAATTTTACAAATAGCGTATAAGCTTATAGGTATGTTAAAAAAAATGATCTAGAAAATGTTCTGACTGGAGAAGATGCTCTCTCAAGTAGTCTCGCTTGTATAAACGCATACCCATTATAAGAAAATATCAGGAAACCCTGAGAGAAACGACATTATCAGTAACACATTTGCAAAGTCCTATAAACTTGTATTCTTCCAAACATTGCGTAGGTAATTATCAGAGGCACCTTTGTTTGGCCTACTCATTGGGAGGATACTAATATATATGTAATTCCACTATCTTAAAAGATTGAGGTTGTAGTTTTTATAATCCCTTCCAACTTATAACATTCAGAAGGAAGAATATTAAGTGGATCAATATTTGTTATTGTTGCTATGCCTATTCCCATTTAACCACTACATTATTGGAAAACACTAGCTGGCATTAAGAAAGGGAGCATTCAATCTATTCTGGGAGTCTAATATTCAAGAACCAGGAGCAACAAAACAAAATGCCCTAACGAGAACTCATGCAATTACCTATCTAAAATACATACTTGTTTCAACACTTTGTCCAAACAGCAAATTTTAAATTACATGCCCTAGAATAGGAATTGGAGCAAGATTAACCAATTAAAATACAAACCAACCAATAAAAATTATTATAATAACATTCTAGCCCAAGAGCATGCAACCAAATATGTTTGAATGTAAGAATAAAACCACCGACCAAAGAGAATCACCTATACATAACATCTTATTTTAAGTTCCATTTTTAGGTTCCGCCAACACGATTGATGTAAATTACGGATAAAACAATTCAATGTAATAAAAGTAACGATCCATTCCGCCAATTCCACAAACCATCGCAATTGAGCATCTAACAAAAAGAATCAAAACCACCGCTTCGAATACTCATATTTCACCTGTTAATGGGGGCGAATTGAAGCGATATCTTCAATGATTTAGATAACGAAAAACAAAAACAAAACAGTAACAATTTGTGGATAGCAAAAACGATTCAAGATCCAATTGAAATGAATGAAGAAAAGAAAATGAGGAATTGATTGAAAGCATTACCGATGAAAAACAAAGCGGAAGAGTTGTAGAAGGCAGTTGTTGGTGGATCAAGGAGATAGAGTCCGTTTAACGTGTAGGGAAGAACGAATATGGAAGAAGATCCACCCCCAATTGCTCATTTTATTTATTGTTGACCACTTCATCAACACGTTTTCTTTTCAAAAAACGTGGTGTTGTATCTTTATTTTTTATTTTTTATTTTTTATTTTTTTTATTTGGGTTACTAAAAAGAGGTTAAAATACATAGAGAAGTTTAAAAAAACCCAACAAACTATCTACTTTTGAATTGTTAAGTCCTTAAACTTTTTTTGAATGAAAAAACTCTTAAACTTTTTAAAACCGGTTAATTACATCCTTACAACCTGTAAAACAGGTTAATGTGATCAAAAATTTGAGAAAAGTCTATAAAAAAAACCAACAAACTATTTGATTTTGAATAATTAAGTCCCTGAATTTTTTTAACAAATAAATCTTCAAATTTTTCATAAATTTTTTTTACCAAATAAATTTCTTGAACTTTTTTGGAACAAATAAATCTTAAACTTTTTTTTAAAAAAACAAAATCATGAACTTAATTTTAAACAAATAAACCTGAAACTCTTTTTAAACAAAATCATGAACAATAAAATATATACAATTTCCTCACCGACAACAAAGTAAAATGAACAAATTAAACAGATAAAATAATACAATTTCCATTACTAATTCCGAAACATTCAAAAGTTATGCCTAAAGCATAAATTTACCCATACAAAAGTTATACTCTACCCTTCACAAAATATACCAAAAAACGCTCATCCTTTTCACAAAATATACCAAAATACGTTCATCCTTTTCACAAAATATACCAAAAAAGCGCTCATCCTTTTCACAAAATATATCAAAAAAAGTCCATCCCTTCACAAAATGTACCAAAAAAAACGCCCATTCATTCACAAGTATACCAAAAAAAAACGTCAATCTCTTCACAAATATACCAAAAAAAGGCCTAAAAGATATGTTCATCCGCTAACAAGATTTATTCATCAACCGTTGGATTTTCATCTACACCATCAACCTCACCTTCATCACCAATAACCGGATCTTCTTGAGCTTCATGACCAAATTGGTCCCCCAAACTTTAAATTGAATGTGGAAGGATATCATTTGGCCATACTGGTCGTGGCCCTGATGATGTCTATAATAGATATGAAGTGTAAATAATAGTTCATTGTAAATAGATTGTCAATTTGAATATGAATACTAAATAATAACTTACCCCAATCATTGCTTCTCCGGTGATTGGATCATAAGAAACACCCGAATATGCATACGTCGATATCCTACCACTTCCGGTCCCTCTTCCACCTCTATTGCCTCTTCCCCCTCTAGAGCTTCTTCTTGTTGTAGTCGGCTTTGGAATGTTCAGTCTCGGCCTACCTTTCGGCTTCACGGGTTTAGGTGGTGGGTCGATCTTCTCATTTTTACAAGTCCTAGTAACTTTGTTACGATACAACAAACCAACTGGGCTAGCTCAGTTGGCCACCAAGGTTTCCTTAAGGTGCCTTGGGGAGGGGATGTTTGGCTAGGGGAGGTTTCAAGTTCGAGTCCCACCCGAGACGTTTACCCCTTCAGGCGATAATAGGAGATATAGGCGGGTCTCAGGGTCAGCATACTGCCCAATTGGATGTCACTGCTGACCTGAACCACTAACAACTAACAAACCGTTCTAAAAAAAATTTGAAAATACAAATCGAAAATTGAACAGAACCATAGCAAGAAGAAGTCTGTGTCAAATCTGAAAAGAAACCATGTCTACGAAACTAAAAATTGAACAAGAGAATCAAAAATCGAACTAGAGAAGCTAGGAATTAGTAATCGAACTAGGAATAAAATGGTAAAACCTGATACTAGGAATCAGTAATCGAATCTGATGCGATGCAAGAACAGGTCGCGACGGAGAGGTGAGAGGCGATGGCGGTGCAGGTGGCGCCGGTGGCTGGAGACGACGATGCAGGTGGCGTCGGTGGCTGGAGGCACCGGTGGCAGAGGGCTGGTGGCGGATGGTTGTGGCAGAGGGTGGTAGCGATGGGATAGAAGGAACAATTGTCGATTAGGGTTTAGGATTAGGAAGATTTTTTTTTAATTCTAGAATTACCTACTAAACAGGTAATAGGTAAACATTAATGATAAAAAGGATCTAATTAATAGGTTTTAAAAAGTTTAAGGGTTTTAACATTCAAAAAAAAAGTTTAAGGAATTAACCATTCAAAAGTAGATAGTTTATTGGGTTTTTTTAGACTTTTCCCTAAAATATACTATAAAAATTAATTAGCTTCTATTTAATTGCAAATAAGTGTTTTTTTTTTGGTAATCAATGTAATAGACATGTGCATGATCGACGGTCTTGGGGTGTTCATACGGTTCCTATGAATTTTAGAATCACTATCGAATCCCAACTACAACTATATATATATATAGTGTTTGGTTCATTTGAGAAATGGTAAATATATGAGAAATAGAGAAGTAATCCTAGCCATTCATATGGTGAAGATCGGATTTGACTAGTCAAATATTGCGGCTTTGACCGGTCAAAAGTTGCAGCTTTGACTGGTCAAAAGTTGCGGCTATCCCAAAAATAGAAGGACAATTTCGTAAATTTTACAAAACACACGGGTTGTGTTCATATATGAACATGTATAATTCACATATGAACTATATGTTCATATATGAACCAGTGCAATTCACAACTGAACTCTTTTAACTGATTCATATATGAACCTTTGTGATTCATATATGAATCAGTTATTCACTTGTGTTAGGGTAGTATGGTCATTTGTTCTTAAGAGAATAAGATAAGGTCATTTTGCAAAACGATGGTCTCTAGAAGGTCATATACCTAAATAGCCCCTAGGAGTTGTAATGTGGGTTATTTTTGTCTTCTTTTTTTTTTTTGAAGAGTAAAGTTTGCTTTTGGTCCCTAACATTTGTTACTTTCAACGGTTTTCGTCTCTCAACTTTATTTTAACATATTCGTTCCTCACATTTGTCGATTTTCAACATATTTCATCCCTCAGTATAATGGTCGTTAACTTTTTCCGCTAAATCCACATGAGGGGTATTTTAGTCATTTTCTATATTTTCTTGAGTTGCTCTAAAAAACTAAAAAAAAAAACAAAGACCAACAGTCATCTTCTCCGGCGACCTTCACCGGCCAACACCGATCTCGATCACTGGTGAAGGTGTTGATCCATCGTTGTCTCTCGCTCGATATATGTCTCTTGCTCGATATATGTCTCTCGTTCGATCTCCGTCTCTCGTTCAATCTCTGTCTCTCGTCGATCTCTGTCTTTCGTCGATCTTTGCCTCTTGCTCGATCTATGTCTCTCGTCGATCTCTATCTTTTGTTCGATCTTTACCTCTCGTTCGATATCTTTCTCTCCTTCGATCTTTGTCTCTCGTCGATCTATGTCTCTCGATCGATATTTGTCTCTCACTCGATCTCTGTCTCTTGCTCGATCTTTGTATCTCATCCAATCCATGTCTTTTGATCGATCTTTTGTCTCTTGCTCGATCTCCGTCTCTTGCTCGATCTTTATATCTCATTTGACCTATGTCTCTCGCTCGATCTTCGTCTCTTACTCGATATTTGTCTCTCGTCGATCTATGTCTCTTGCTCGATATTTGTCTCTCGTCGATCTATGTCTCTCGTCGATCTATACCTCTCGCTTTACCCTCATCGTCCATGTAGCAAACCTTATCCTAATCGTTCCTTAAGCAAACTTAATTACCATGGAAGCTTTAAAAAATCATCTTCATTTTACAGAGATGGAAAAGTAGCAAAAGTGGTCGGTGTCTTGGACCTCCATGTGTGTATTCGTTAGGAGAAAAAATGGGGACAGAGGTATACCGCCAGAAAAATGGTGGGCAAAGAGGTGGTTTTTTAATATAAGATGTTTAAAATGACTAAAATACCTCTTGGTTAGTTGGATTTAGCAAGAAAAGTTAACGGGCGTTAGACTGAGGGACAAAATCAGCTGGGAATCGAAAATGGGAGACAAATCAGTTAAAATAAAGTTGAAGGACGAAAACCGTTGAAAGTGACAAAATTAAGGACAAAAAGTGAATTATACTCTTTTTAAAATTATGGTTGAATTGAGATGTTTATCCTGTTTTGATTATGTTTATCAGTTAGTTATGAAGTCAAACATGAATCATGATTTGTAATATTGAATTTTAAGTAATGTGTATCAATAAACTAAAAGCTTGTTTTTAAGAATTTATTCGATAGTTTAATAATAATGTAATTTATTTTTAGGTTTAATAATATAAATTTTTTTATAAAATAAACATTAAATATTCTGTTATATTTTATTAATTATATTTTTTATTTTTTATATTTAAAATTTGATTTTTATATTGTATTTAGTTGTGTGGGGAGTGATTTTAGGGAGTTGAAGTGTGAAATGATTTTAGGAAGTTAAAGTGGTTAAAGATAATGATTGAAAGTTAATATATAAAATTAAATGCAGTACATAAAGCTTTAATGGTTGTTTTTAAGAGATTTTAAGGATAAAAATCACTCCACTACATAATTAAATAAAGTATAAAAATAAATTATTATTAAATCTATCAAAAAAATAAATTACATTATTATTAAACTAAAATAAAGGATAAAAATCACTTCCCTACATGTAACACCCTTAAATATGAAGATAACAACTTATTGAAAATTTTCTAAATACATCAATAAATACTTCAAACTACAAACATAAATTGAGAATTAACTTCAACGCTCACGTTCATCCTATACATACACTCTATGAAAAGGACGGGTGTTACTGAGCCCAATAACAGCTACTAACTCCAACCTGCGGAAGACTTCCCCGACTACTCACTCTTGCATAAAGCTAAGGCTCAATCCTCATTGCACTTGCTAGAACCGAAACCCCAACTGGAACCTGATGCACATGCCGACAAATAAAAGGTTAGGCTTAACGCCTAGTGAGCTCAAGAGTTTTAACATGAATGAACAAATCTTTAAAAGACAGGAAATCAGTTGTAAAGCAAGATCCTTCGAAATAGTATACTTCAAAATGGAAACGACACATTTTCCCATAATATACACTTTTAAAGACAATACTTCCCAAACATGCATTTCTTATAAAACGATGCAACCCGTAACTCACCCAAAACGGGGTCATAGTTCGATACTCAAATGTGCTAAAATGTAAATAGTACTTCATATCCCAAAGCACCCCAAAACACGGGTAGGACATAATACTCGACCCTTAAATAACGGAAAACAATTCATATAAATATGATACGCCATTAAAACATGGAACTGAATCTCAATACTCACGCGACCATAAAATGGAATGAAATCCAAATATTAAAACGTGGACAATTAAATATCCAAAATACGAAGGGCCGACGACGAGGGCTACCCATATCCGTTGAGAGCGGAGGAACACAAAAGTATGCCACTCATACAACGTTAATCGTATGACACTTCACGACACACAAGCCCAAGTGTCCCTACGACTACCTTCAAGCTACACCAAAGAGTCAGCTGACCTTAGCGAAATATTAACGAGAATACCGCTCAAAGGCCCGGCCCAAGGGGGATACAACCATGGCATTGCCCCACCTGACGGAGGTCCCAAAACGCCCATCAAATGACTACTCCAACGCCATGATAGCACAACCCGGACTCAGCCCTCCTACTGTACCCTTGACAGGACAAGGTCATAACCCATGAGTCCCGGAGTCCAACCCGTACCACCCAAAAGACCATCAAATAAGACTGACTTACGTGCTGTAACACCCTAAAAATAGGGATAACAAAAATCCGAAAATCGGACATGAGGTATGCTAAAATTGCCATAGCAAGAGCCTCCCAAAAATGGGGAATATATAAATAAATAACCTGTTTAATCACAATTGTAATTTAACGGACAATAAACAACAACCAACTAATCTAATTTCTACATCTAGAAAGGAGATTACAAAAAGGGTTGTCATCTATAGACCCAAACAGTCTATATCCAAAAGTATAACGCGTCCATGTGCAATTCCCCAAGCTCTCACCCCAAAGCAACTAAACCTGCTTAAGACCGCCGCCGCTAGAACCTGAGATACACATCGACACCAAACAAGTGTTAGGCCAAAAAGCCTAGTGAGTTGAACAATAATAAGCATGCATGAGCAGATACAATTCTTATCAGCAGTTAACCAGTGTTCAATATATGTGGAGTCATTAGGGGAGACCCAAAGCACCAATCAAGTCCCACCCAAGAGTCGATATACCTTGATGCCCTTAACAAGGAACACCACAAAGGCCCGGCCCACCCGAAGACTATCGCTAATAAAATTCCCCGAGTGGCGAAGGTCTAGGCACATACCATCACAGTGGCGCCAAAGACTACATCCTCCTAGTATACTGACTTAGTTCGTCCACATAACATTTATAAGGGGTCCTTTAGATATATTTCAATCCACAAAATTCAATACCAACTACGGGTATAATATTACCACCTTATCCTCATGATGTCTAACAAAAGACCCAATGTAAATTATGCTCATCATGCATATAAACATATCACCAAAATGGTGCTCCAACTAGAATCATCATAATACCCATTTATGCATACATTTAACATATCAAGGTACCTACATTATGTAGCTATGAGACAAATCCCAATCATGATACATATAACAATAATCATGGCAAATCATCTATATGTATACATCTTCCAACTATTTTCATGAAGAAATCCCCAAACATTTGAACATATAGAGATAAAGCAACAAGTAGGAGATTATGATGTGTATCTAGTTTTACAAAGGTTTAGTAAACTCACAATCTAGGTTTTTGACCAAAACCTAGAAAAGATGAAACCCTAAAAGTTGAGGAAGATGAGACTTGAAGATTGGGAACGAGAATCTTGATGAACACTTCAAGGAAACACTTGAATATAGCTTGGATGACCACTTTAATGCTTCCAACAACCCAAACCCTAGCAATAAGTGTGTGTGTGTTTGAGAAGCTCAAAAATCGCCCAAAAGGAGGCTCTCCCGTTTTCAAAATGATAAGTGTGGTAAATGAGGGTTGAAAGGGTTTTAATCAAGGAAGTCTGCTCTCCGCGGGAGACCATGCCCCGATGACAATGCCCATGGGCATTGTCGCGTGTCATAGTCGCGCCTAGACACGAGGTCTCGGTACATCCCATGCGACATTGACACGGCGACATTGCCCGTGTCATTGTCGCGTGTCATAGTCGCTGAACTCCCCCACCCTATGGTACACTCCCCGCGACCTTGACACGACGACAGTGACCATGTCATAGTCGCCTGTCATTGTCGCACCACACCCCAAACGTCCCGAATTTTGACCTGATTCAACAACTAACGCGAGAGTTTAACAATTAAGGACGGTAAGTCAGATTATACGACATTTCAACACACCAACTATCATAAAACGCATACAAAGGCTCATATACTCACATAGGTACATTTATTTAATGCATTTAAAAGGAATAAATACTTACCTTGAGAATTTCCGGGTGTTACAATCCTCCCCACCTAATTGGGATTTCGTCCCCGAAATCTTACACTAGATTAAACAAGTGAGGGTAACGCTTCTTCATGTCATCCTCGGATTCCCAAGTAACGTTAGCACCCCGATGATGCTTCCATTGAACTTTAACCATGACTACGTCCTTATGCCTCAACTTCTTCACCTTCGATTCTAAAATCGATTCCGGTTCTTCCACACAACGATTCCCATTGTCCACCCGAATTTCTGACAAAGGAATCACACTTTCATCTTCGGCTAGACACTTCCGAAGATAACACACGTGGAATGTAGGATGTATTCCATCCATCTCCGGTGGTAACTCCAACCGGTAGGCTTGCAAACCAATCTTCTCCAAAATAACGAATGGTCCAAGGAAACGAGGACTAAGCTTCCCACGCTTCCCGAAACGTATGATCCCCTTCCACGGAGACACCTTCAACATGACCCTGTCACCCACTTGAAACTCAACCGACCTTCTCTTCTTGTCCGCATAACTCTTTTGTCGGTCTTGTGCCGCCTTTAGCCTCTCCCGAATCTCTTTCACCTTGTCCGCCATCTCTTGCACTATTTCTGGCCCGGTTAATTGCTTTTCGCCCGCTTCTAGCCAACAAACTGGGGTTCTACACTTCCACCCATACAAGGCCTCGAACGGTGCCATTCCGATACTATAATGGTAATTGTTGTTGTATGCGAATTCCACTAGAGGTAGATGTGAATCCCAACTTTCCCCGAAGTCTATTACACACGAACTCAACATATCTTCTAGAGTCTGGATTGTCCTCTCGCTTTGACCATCCGTTTGAGGATGATACGCCGTGCTCAAATTCAGTCGAGTACCCAACTCCTTTTGCAAACTAGCCCAAAAGTTCGAAGTGAATCGGCTATCCCGATCCGATACTACAGATTGTGGAACTCCATGCCTCGACACAACCTCGTCGATGTAAAGCTTGGCCAACTTCTCCATTGGCAAAGTCTCCCTCATTGCAAGGAAATGCGCGCTCTTGGTTAGCCGATCAACGACTACCCAGATTGTATCATGGCCTCGCAAGGTCCTCGGTAGCTTTGTCACGAAATCCATGGTGATGTTGTCCCACTTCCACTCGGGAATGGACAACGGTTGCAAACTTCCATATGGCCTTTGATGTTCCGCCTTGACTTGAAGGCATGTGACACACTTTTCCACATAACTTGCCACATCTAACTTCATCACCGGCCACCAATAATTTAACTTTAACTCTCTATACATCTTGGTGCTACCGGGATGTATAGAATATTTCGACTTGTGTGCTTCCTCGAGGAGCAAGCCACGATTTCCCCCAATCTTCGGCACCCAAATTCGCCCTTGGAAGAGTTTGAGTCCACGATTATCTTCTGTTAAGAGTTCCTTTTGCTTAGTCATAACCTCGGCCTTGAGGTTCTCTTCTTTAAGTGCTTCCACTTGACTCGCTCTTATACTTTCCAACAAACTCGACACCACATCGATCCTAGAAAGGGACATTTTGACACCTCCATCATGACTCCTTCGACTCAACACATCCGCCACCACGTTGGCCTTACCGAGATGATAGAGTAGGTCACAATCGTAATCCTTCAAAAGCTCTAGCCATCTCCTTTGTCGCATGTTGAGTTCCTTTTGGTCGAAGATGTACTTGAGACTCTTGTGATCCGTGAAAAGAGTACACTTGGTCCCATACAAGTAGTGTCGCCACAACTTCAACGCGAAAACTACCGCCGCCAACTCCAAATCATGAGTCGGATAGTTCTTCTCATGATCCTTTAATTGTCGCGACGCGTAGGCTATTACCTTCCCCCTTTGCATTAGTACGCACCCAAGTCCCATCTTGGAAGCGTCACTATACACCACAAAGTCTTCCGATCCATCGGGTAAGGACAAGATCGGGGCTTCACACAACTTTCTCTTGAGCGTCTGAAACGCTTGCTCTTGTGCATCGGTCCAAAGAAACTTGACGTTCTTCCTTGTAAGAGAAGTGAGCGGTGTAGCCGTCTTTGAGAAATCCTGAATGAAACGTCGGTAGTAACCCGCTAAACCCAAGAAGCTTCGGATTTCCGTCGGACTTGTTGGGGGTTCCCAACTCATCATTGCTTCGATCTTTGCCGGGTCCACTTTTACCCCGTCCTTTGATACCACATGCCCCAAGAATTGCACTTCTTGAAGCCAAAATTCGCACTTCGAGAATTTCGCGAACAGTTTCTCCCTTCTTAGAACTTCTAAAACTTCCCGTAAGTGTCTTCCATGTTCGGACTCATCCCTTGAGTATATTAAAATATCGTCAATGAAGACGATCACGGATTTATCCAAAAATGAGCGACATACACGGTTCATCAAATCCATCAATACGACCGGAGCGTTGGTTAAGCCAAACGGCATCACCAAGAACTCATAATGACCGTATCTCGTTCGGAAAGCCGTCTTCGGAATATCTTCGTTCTTCACCCTCACTTGATGATAACCGGACCGAAGGTCAATCTTCGAGAAACATCCCGCCCCTTGGAGTTGATCAAAAAGATCGTCGATGCGAGGTAGAGGGTACTTGTTCTTCACCGTGACTTTGTTTAACTCCCGATAATCTATGCACATCCGCATGGATCCATCTTTTTTCTTCACGAACAAAACCGGTGCTCCCCAAGGTGATGAACTTGGTCGAATGAAACCCTTCTCCAACAACTCTTGAAGTTGCGTCATCATCTCCTTCATTTCTGTTGGTGCCAAACGATATGGAGCACGAGCTATCGGAGCCGCTCCCGGTGTGAGGTCAATCTGAAACTCCACTTGTCGTTCCGGCGGTAACCCGGGTAAGTCTTCCGGAAAGATGTCCGGATAATCTTGTACCACCTCGACATCCTCCATCGACCTCTTTTCTTTCTTTGCGTCCACAATGTAGGCCAAGTACGAAGGGTAGCCCTTCGCTAAGAACTTGCGAGCCTTTAGAGATGAGATAATAGGATTACTTCTCTTTCCTCTTTCCCCATAAATGGTTACCATACCATTTTCCGGCAATGGTACTTGGATCATCTTTTTGGAGCAAAAGATGTCCGCCTTATGCCTCACTAACCAATCCATGCCTATGACTACATCAAACCCTCCTATAGCCATACGTAGTACATCTACTCCGAAAGAAATTCCGTCGATCTCTAGAGTGCAATCACAAAAACGGTCACGAATGATCACTTGATCCCCATTAGCTATTTCTACTACTAACGCATCGGGAAGGACACTAATAGGAGTGGTGAATTGTTTACAGAAAGCATCTGACACAAAAGAATACGTAGCACCCGAATCAAACAAGACACGAGCAGGCATGAAGTTTACTAAAAACGTACCCGAAACGACATCCGCGGTCTCCTTTGCCACCTCGGTAGTCATCTGGAAAGCTCGACTCGGTGCCCGGGATGGTTGCTCGACCCTAGCCGTCGAACCCATAGAATTTCCACTACCTCCTCTAACCAACCTTGGACACTCTCGCTTCATGTGCCCCGGCTCTCCGCGTTCATAACATATCGCCCCACGGTTTTTCTTACCACACTTGCTACACCCAGCTGGACCGGAGAGAGTCCTTGTTGCGCACGGCCCCGAGTGCTTTGACCTGCACTTGTGGCACCACCGATCTTCACGGCGTTGATCACCTGATCTCCCGTTTACAAAGGGTCTAGATTGACGAACGGGCCCAGATGGCCCCTCCCATTTCCGTTTCTCACCAACGTATCTCTTCTCATCCCTTTCCGAATTGATGTCGTCCTCAATGAGTAAGGACTCCTCGATGACCTCTTGTAGAGTCGAACACTTAGCATTTCTTATATTCGTTCGCATTCCGGCCGGTAAACCCTGTTGATACGCTTTCATCTTTGACTTTTCGTCGGGGACTAGATGTCCCACCAAGTTTAGCTTTTCCAAGAAGAGCTTGGAGTAGCCAACAATCGATATATTCCCCTTCTTCAGATCTCGGAACTCCCGTTCCAACTTGTCCAACGACCGCTCGCTGCAGTATTTGTCCATGATCTTCTCCTTGAACACCGTCCAAGTTAGCTTAGCCAGAACTTCCGGGGTGAGGGCGGATCAGGTGAGGTTCCACCAAATCAGAGCCTCTCCCCGAAGTAGCTGAGAAGCAAACTTGACCCGTTGAGAAGGATCGCATTCACTGGACTCGAAGGCCATCTCTAATTCCTTAAGCCAGTACATACAAGTAACCGGGTTGTCTGAACCCGCAAACTCCTTAGGGTGACACCCCAAGAACGTCTTGTAGGTACACCCTTTGATCTTTGATCTGATTCCCTCAGTGGATGGTTCTTCAACCGTTACCACATTCGGTCCACCCGACCCCACAATAACGTTCTCAGCCATAGTCTCGGGTTGACGGTTACTGACGTCTCGATCCTCTAGAAGTTTCATGAAGAACTCTTGCTGTTGGGTCATGGCCGAAGTCATGGACAACTGTTGTTGAGCCAAAGCCGCATTCATGGCCAACATCATGCTATCCCGAAGCCGGGTCTCCATGGTAACTTCCTCCATGATGGCGTCACCTGTGTTGAGGTTCCGGCGTGGAATGTGCTCAGGCCCTCCTGCCAAGATTCTGGGTATAGGAATGTCATCGGAGGTTGCCCCCACTGGGGGTCGTATTGCTGCAGATTCCACTTCTGGTTGCCCTTCTGGCATGTCCGGTAATCTACTTCGAGTGTTTACCATTAAAATCTGTCATGAACGTACGAGAAATAGATTGAGAAAAGACTAAGCGAGTTGAATTCATTGTACGTACTACTACCTTCATCAATTATCATAATAATAGTAGACCAAGTATGCTCACGTAACAATGTATTCATAATAGCAGTAGCTAAGTGAAATTATGAACGAACCATACACAAGTATTCTGGTCACCATTATCACAACTTTCAATTACAGTAATTCCGTAGTCCTAACGCTCTCCCCACCCAGGATTCCTACCCCAAGTGGACAGTGAAGTCATAAAGTCTAAAGCTTAAGTCTAGATATGCTAAACAATACCTAGTTCACTTAAACTAAAGCTCTGATACCAACTTGTAACACCCTAAAAATAGGGATAACAAAAATCCGAAAAACGAACATGAGGTATGCTAAAATTGCCATAGCAAGAGCCTCCCAAAAATGGGGAATATATAAATAAATAACCTGTTTAATCACAATTGTAATTTAACGGACAATAAACAACAACCAACTAATCTAATTTCTACATCTAGAAAAGAGATTACAAAAAGGGTTGTCATCTATAGACCCAAACAGTCTATATCCAAAAGTATAACGCATCCATGTGCAATTCCCCAAGCTCTCACCCCAAAGCAACTAAACCTGCTTAAGACCGCCGCCGCTAGAACCTGAGATACACATCGACACCAAACAAGTGTTAGGCCAAAAAGCCTAGTGAGTTGAACAATAATAAGCATGCATGAGTAGATACAATTCTTATCAGCAGTTAACCAGTGTTCAATATATGTGGAGTCATTAGGGGAGACCCAAAGCACCAATCAAGTCCCACCCAAGAGTCGATATACCTTGATGCCCTTAACAAGGAACACCCTAAAGGCCCGGCCCACCCGAAGACTATCTCTAAGAAAATTCCCCGAGTGGCGGAGGTCTAGGCACATACCATCACAGTGGCGCCAAAGACTACATCCTCCTAGTGTACTGACTTGGTTAGTCCACATAACATTTATAAGGGGTCCTTTAGATATATTTCAATCCACAAAATTCAATACAAACTACGGGTATAATATTACCACCTTATCCTCATGATGTCTAACAAAAGACCCAATGTAAATTATGCTCATCATGCATATAAATATATCACCAAAATGGTGCTCAAACTAGAATCATCATAATACCCATTTATGCATACATTTAACATATCAAGGTACCCACATTATGTAGCTATGAGAAAAATCCCAATCATGATACATATAACAATAATCATGGCAAATCATCCATATGTATACATCTTCCAACTATTTTCATGAAGAAATCCCCAAACATTTGAACATATAGAGATAAAGAAACAAGTAGGAGATTATGATGTGTATCTAGTTTTACAAAGGTTTAGTAAACTCACAATCTAGGTTTTTGACCAAAACCTAGAAAAGATGAAACCCTAAAAGTTGAGGAAGATGAGACTTGAAGATGAGGAACGAGAATCTTGACGAACACTTCGAGGAAACACTTGAATATAGCTTGGATGACCACTTTAATGCTTCCAACAACCCAAACCCTAGCAATAAGTGTGTGTGTGTGTGTTTGAGAAGCTCAAAAATCGCCCAAAAGGAGGCTCTCCCGTTTTGAAAATGATAAGTGTGGTAAATGAGGGTTGAAATGGTTTTAATCAAGAAAGTCTCCTCTCCGCGGGCGACCATGCCTCGACGACAATGCCCATGGGAATTATCGCGTGTCATAGTCGCGCCTAGAAACTAGGTCTCGGTACATCCCATGCGACATTGACACGACGACATTGACACGGCGACATTGCCCGTGTCATTGTCGCGTGTCATAGTCGCTGAAATCCCCCACCCTACGGTACACTCCCCGCGACCTTGACACGGCGACAGTGACCATGTCATAGTCGCCTGTCATTGTCGCGCCACACCCCAAACGTCCCGAATTTTGACCTAATTCAACAACTAACGCGAGAGTTGAACAATTAAGGACGGTAAGTCATATTATACGACATTTCAACACACCAACTATCATAAAACGCATACAAAGGCTCATATACTCACATAGGTACATTTAATGCATTTAAAAGGAATAAATACTTACCTTGAGAATTTCCGGGTGTTACACGTGCCTATGGATCCAATGCAACACAATCTAAAATTACACGACTACACAATTCCGGTACGTCGCTATTTTGATCTTAAATGTTGTTATCGAACCTAGCGAAAGGGACATGCGTTTACAGGTTTGTTTTGGGGCGAAAAACGGACTTTGGCAAGTCTGGGCGACAATGCCCGCGACTGTGACAAGTCGCGAGGGACGTACCGTGGGTGGGGTGAGGACGGCGACTGTGACCAGCGACTATGACATGTGTCAATGTCGCGTGGCATGGTCGCCCGGTTGGTACCGAGACTCCTTGGGCGCGGGCGATTGTGACCAAGCGACTATGACAGTGTCATAGTCACGGGGCAAGGTCGCCGACGAGCTCCAGGCCCTTAAATGCTTACCAACCCGTTTTTAACTCATTTGATTTTGTTGGGAGATCTTTATGGGCGATTTTTGAAGAACAGAAGGTAGGGTTTTCACCTCCCCTCATTTAGTGCTTCTTGGAAGGGATGTTTATTTATGGTTTTCGGTTTTGATTCTAGGTGGTAGTTGTGATTTAGGGCTTGGTGCTTCAAGTTCAAGGGTTCTTCTTCCTTCCTCTAGAATATCTACATCTAGGGTTTTGTATAATCCTTGCAAGGTGAGTTCATTCCTCTTCTCCTAACTTTAATATAAGTGTATATCTCTTGCATTTTGATCTTTCATGCTTTTAAGACCTAAATGTGGATTTTAGAAATATTAGGGTTTACTAACTCAAGTGCAAAAGGTGAGAAGAGTATTTCAAGTTTAAAAGAGATGTTACTTTGTTATTCACTCCTTTGATAAACATTTTAGGATTTCTTGAGTGTTGGTGCATCCAAGGAAAATGTTGGGTTCTTTTGGAGAAAAACAATTATTGGGTGAAATAACCCTAATTTTGTGTTTATATGAAGAACATAACATTATGTCATAAGGATGGGTTGTTATTATTTAAAACTCATTTGGATAATGGATGCTAAGTGTTATATGTCGGTAATCCTTTATACATGATTTTATGTACATGTGTTTTATATGAACATTGTACATGCTAGTTGTTGGTATTTAGTTTTAGTGCAATGGATCCATAGGCACGGTATTCCTATGTCCCCGCTTTGGACATTGGGATTCACCACTTAGCACGGAATAGGCATCGGGTCACCATGATAAGTAAGGTGTGGACCTATACGGTCGGGCAGCGTCTCATGGGCAGTAAGGTGTAATTCCCTTGTGCTAGAGTTCCCCATTTTGGAACTCTCAAGAATAGACCTAGAGGGGTTGACTTGATGTTTTCGAGCAATAGACTTAGAGGAGTTGAGCTCAATATGTGATTGGTGTTTTTGTATTGTATCTAATCACTAATGGTTTATTTGGTTTATTGATTTTAGCTCATGGCTATATACTCCGCGAGACTTCGAATGGGTTTAGTTATTTAATCCTTGTTTGATTTATCCTCACTAGGCTTTAGCCTAACGCTTGTTCTTATTGTCATGTTTGACAGGCTATCCTAGCGGTGGGGCGCATCGGGATTGAGGGAACGGCCTTGGTGTCGTGAGTGGTCTTTTTGGAAGATACGTAGTGACCAACATACAGACTATTTTGAAGATACACATTTTGGAAGTATAGCGACACCCGACCATAATCTAGTTTCTTATTGTAGATTAGTAGGTTGTCGTCGTATGCTTCATCTATTGGGTTGTAATTACCATACTATACCCCGTTTGGGATGATACTCTTGGGTTTTGAAATGATTTACCTTATTTTCACAGGTTTAAATTATCCCCTATTTTAGGGTGATGGAATTATCCTATTTTCAAATGTTATATTGCCGAATTTTCGAATTTTACTTTCTGCAAAATTTTAGAATGTTACAAAATATGCAATAAAATGCATTAAGATGTAATCCATGAAATGGGACTCTACATCGAGCCATTAAACCCGGACAAATGTCCACAAAACTCTTTTAAGCCAACACCGAGCTAAAATGCTAAAAATCCATTTGACCAATACTCAATGGTCCCCCAAATAATGAAATGTCTTTAAACAACGTTTACGAAGACACGTAACCTCAAAGACGAGATTAAACCAAAACTCAACACATAATGGGACCAAAGGTTTTCCAAAGGGTTTATGAATGCAAATACACCAAAATGCATATAACAATGAAATAGACTTCATTTGTACCAAAATCACCAAGATGCATAGGTCATGAAATGGACTCTATTTGTACGAAGTCCCCAAAATGCATAAATCATGCTATTACTTATCAAGATGTCCAAATCCCAAATGTGAGCATTTTATGAAACTAAAATAAGCCAAGTTTATCAAATATGAAAACTCATTAAAATACTCACACTTTGACAAATACCAAGTGAAATACATTTTTACTTCAAAATACTCAAAACTTATCAGCAGTTAACCATTTCATGTAAAACACTTTAAAATAACCATTTTGGCATGTACACCGTTTTCACAAATCAACTTGAACTCACCTTGCTAGATTTAGGCTAAATCTAGATTTTCCCCCAACTAGAGATCCTTTGAAGAACACTTGGATTCTCAAGTCAAAACTTCCAAAAACCTAAATCCATACATATTCAACCATAAATAACACAATCAACCACAAAGAATCGTTTCCCAAACCATATACATGAATACCTCAACTAATACCGAAACCCTAACTTCCATAACTGAAGAGAATAGAAGATTACCTTAACCCAAGCTTGAAACCTCCAACCAAAACACTTCTAGTTCACCAAAATGGTTACAAACCTCCAATCTATGAAAGAAAGCACAAAGGGTGAATGAAACCCTAGAAAACTTTGGGGAAGAAGATGAAGAGGGAGAGATGAGGAGCTTACCACCACAACATACTCTTGTATACTCCAATAGACTTCCAAATCTCTTGCTAGATCCTTGAAGAGCTCTCAAAAACGAAACCGTAGCAACTTGAATCACCCAAATCGGAGTTGTGGATCAAAAGTTATGAGGAAATGAAGTTTGGTGGCTGAAAATCAGTTTTGAGCTCGTCCAGTGGGTTTTGCGACTTGTCTTGCGACCTTAGGTCGCGGCATAAGTCGCCCCTTTCCCCTGGTTTTCTTCTCGATACTGTTTTGGCCATAACTTCTTCGTTATAACTCCGATTTTGCTCCGGAAAGAACCGTTGGACTCGTAATTGAATCCTTCATCCATTAAGACTATAAAATCTAGGATTCAAGTCGAAAATCAAATATCTTATTTTTCCTTGATATATCGGTTTCTGTAATAACTCGAAATGATACCTTTCAAAACTCGGGGTGTTACACTACATATTATTAAATCTAAAATAAATTACTTTATTATTAAACTATCAAAAAAACTTTTAAAAACAAGTTTTTATGCATTAGACATTATCTAATATTCAATATTACAAGTAATATTGCATGAGTACTAATTTCTAAAGTTATATATTTGAATTTACTAGTTGTCTACCCGCGCAATGCTGCGGGGTGTAATATTTAAATAAAAGTATGCAAAAAATTGGGATGTTACGGTTCGATATGTTGCAGTTGAGTGCCAAAACTACAAAGCATATCATATGTGCAATTTGAACATTTTTCCCAACCGCACATGTTTGAAATAAAAAAAAATGCACCGCAGAATATTGTGAGGTTCAATATGCATAATTTACAATATGCAACACGTTTGAATGATTCAAGGTTTATTGTTAGTTGGAGGTGTAGTGTTAATTGGGAGTCAAATTGATTAAATTCCAACATATAAGATTATATGAATTTATTAGTTTCTGTAAAAAAACAGATAAATATATTAAATTTTACAAATAGTAAATTTGTCTTAATAATGAAAAGTATTGTGTTTGATATACAACTGTCAAGTTTGGAGAAAGTTTTTTTGACTCTCCGGTTAGCACTCCTTTATCGTTCCGAAGGTTTCATATTGCGCAATATGTAAACTAAAATAGGATATGTTTGGTACAAAGCAATGGTGCAGGAATGATCATTCCAATGAAATAGATGTCTGGTTGGTCATGGAGAATGAAGTGGTGCAAAACAAGCAAATTTGATCCCAAAGAAGAGGAGACCAATGATCTTACTGACCGCCACACTGCCAATTTGATGTGTTGCTCCACTACCCTGCTTTATCACTTTCAGTTGATGGCACTCTAGATCCACTTTGCTAATCAAAGATCATTGATTCATATCTGCAATTTAAATAGCGACTCCAATACATAGAGACAAAAACAGACTAAACTCGTTGATAATAGAGGTGCAACAGTTAATCTAACAAACATATACCATTTGCTTCACCTTCGCCATCTTCTACATGTTTCTATTAGAATTAAGAATCAACGACCACAATCTTTGACAAATCCTTGTCAGGTTTTTTGAAATAAGAATAAAAAAAATCTTGATAAAATAATAAAATCAAGCAAGAAAAACGAAAAAATTATTTTATTCTAACATGTCATGTTGTCACGTTCCAATCTCAATTTCATTCATGTATAGACAACATAGCATTAAGGCTCGTCAAGGTTCCGATTTACTTTATGACATTCCAATCTTTTGACATCATTGAAGCTAAGTTGTCATCTGAACTGTGTATCTTATATATTGACACAATATACGTGTTTATGACTACTGACAATTCAAAATATCAAACTCTTTCAAGATGTCGTATAGCCTTGAGCCTTCTACAAGGATTCCAAATCAAAAGCAAAATTACAACTTTTAGCAACGATGAAACGTTCAGATTTGGCAAAGAGAAGCATTAATATTTGACCAATAGATTTAACAACTCCTTCTTAAAAGACTTAATTCTCTCCAATTTCATCTTTGTAGGAAGAGTTAGTGGATATATCACTTTAGTATTATATACTACCAAGTAAGATCGAATGATCAATGAGCAATCTTAACACTCATGTATTAATAGATGCAAAAGAACTACAAATTTTGGAAGCATGTCGAGGGCCTCAAAATGTGTCAAAGGGCCAATGGATGTTTCAAAAACCAGTTAGTTTTTTCTTGACAACATAGGAAGAAGATTTACATTTAAATTAGCAAATTGCAAGAAAAAAGAAAAAGACTCAAGAAGATTGTTTTAAAACCGAAAAAATAAAATACTATACTTAGATTCTTATTACAGAAAGGAAATTTGAACCCAAATTAATAGAGATCAGAAGAAAACAAGTGCTTCATTTATAACCAATAATCATCCTTATGGTCCCATGTCCCTGAAAACCCTGAAGTATAAAGGGGTCAAACAAATGATGTATCCAAAGGCTACATGACTTCTTTGGATTCCACCTAAGCCAACAAGGTTGATACACCTGTATCAACAAAAAGTGGTCAATGTAAAGACATGATCTCATAGATACAAGCCACTTTTGGAGGATTTCAATGAACCATCTTCAATGCTTAATATTAAAAGGAATCAACAAAATAAACTCCTTACCTTCGAGAGTTTATAATAAAAATCATAAGAACTATAAAGGTTGAAGTGAAAACCTTACACTTTAAACACCACCTACATACTCTTTGTAGTCGGATGCTATGACTATACGATCATCTTGCTCCGGGTGCATTGTAAAGTAGAAAGCTGAAGGGTTTCTGAAAACCATTAGAACAGCAAGAATCAAGGTTAGAAATATAACAAGTCAAAACATCATGTACGAATAGGATAATTAAGTCTCATATAGGTTGGATGATCTGTTCTTTTTCGAGAAGTTGATCGAACCCAACTCTGTTTTAGGGGTCAAAAGGTTGAGGATAGTGTTCAAAATTGTATATTGCTTAGTACCTCCATGGAACATCTCCTACAAGCATCTGATCTCCTTTATCTTTAAAAGTTAGCACAAGCTTAGAAGATCCATCCAAAAACTGCTTTTCTCTACCTGAATCAAGTGAACAAAAAGTTAAGATACATTTAAAGATCTGGTTTCATGTTTATAGGTATTTAGTTTTTTTAGTCCCCATGGTAAAAGTAAAACAAGACTTACAGATAGAGGATGCTTTTAAGAACATAATTTCAAGTATGTGAGTGCATTCATATCCATCTTACTTGCAATAGGGTAACCCATCGTTCCCACCCACCCACCCACTCCCTTCTTTTCATTTTTGGAAAATTTTGCTTGGTTGACGATGTTGTTGTAACACCCTAAAATTTTCAACCAAAAACAATCTAAATTTTGGCAATACAACGTCTAAAATACGAATATTCAAAGTCAACCTGTAAGGATAAACTGCAACATAAAAACACCTCCCAAGGGCAACTATAATACTACGACAAGTTGGGGATAGTTTGCGCCAAATAGTAGACCGAAGAATGAGTTACAAAATAAATTACAACAACGTAATTAATCTAGAAGTAACTCAAAACTAGATTAAAACGGGTGTTGTTGGTCCACCAAAAATCTCTCTTTGCACGTATACCCAAAAGACCGGCATTCCAAGTTCCCTTACATGCACAGTTGACAAGCTGACCACCTAATTTCCACCACGAATGGGATCTGTGAGGAAACAACAACCACAACAAGTGTTAGGACAAAGCCTAGTGAGAACTCAAAAGTTATATTAATTTTAAACAAGATAATCATGAATGATAATTGTGTTACCGAACTCCTTTGCCTCACAATTAAATAATTCCACCGCGACAATGTTCTCGAACCTGAACATAAACATGCAAGGATAACTTTTGAAAATACGGGGGAGACCCATTCCCATCGGGGTGACACGTACACGGGAGTGGAGTCACCCATGATGTTATTGGATTACACCTCATGTCCCGGTCCTAGTTCCCATGCCATCAAGACATCAAAACCTCAAACCATACTCATTGCCTTTATTGCCTACTACGTCGAGTTACACCTCAAGGTCTTACGGGACATTATTGCCTATCCAAGACTAGACGAGTTACACCTCAAGGGCCCACGTCCCCCTATTGCCTACTCGCTAGTAAACCACAACCGACCAACAACAATGGTCCTCTTTAGCATACAACTATATCCTGGTGCACAAGGAAATAGAAGTCATATTCTTATCAGGTGATCACATACTGATTTAATACGCGCATAAAGCATATAGCCATACATAGACCCTTCCTTGTCGACTCATAGACATTAATGCACATTATATGAGATTTCGTAAAGTCAAGACCCCATGTCGTTCCGTAATAACTATTCTCTTTCACATTACACATAGTTCATCAACCATATTCTCAAGTAATACCATGGCAACATATTATGTTTCTTATATATATTTTCAAGAATTCTAGCACTCTAGGTCAAACCCATAAAATAGGGTCTCTTCTCATATTACCCATATGTATGTATAGATTAAATCAAGAAAGTGTCAAATAAGCACATAGACACAAGAAATAGAGTATAAAAAGGAAACTCACTTTCTAGGGTTTGTAAAGTGAAAACCCTAGAAGAATAAGTCAAACTCAAGAATAACATAAGCACATACATATATTAGTATTTATTACAAGTAATTGTGCTCATAATCATAATAGGGTTAAGAACTCACCAACTAGGGTTTGTAAAGAGAAAACCCTAGAAATGGATGACTAGATGGAGCTCTACTTCACTTGGAGCTTTAATGGCACCAAGGGTCACTTTAAATCACTTCAACAACCCTTCTTGAGTCTCTTAAATGCTAGGGTTACTTGTAAAATTAAATGAGGTGAGAGGGGAGAGAAGAAAGGGGAAAATCGCCTAGAGGGTTAAGAGAAACGATCTGCAGAAATCTGGGTTCCAAATGATGTAATTTAGGCTTGAAATTCGACTAAGAAGGCTGGACCCCACCCCTTTCACGCGACAATGCCCTTAGCGACTTTGCCCTTGGCATTGTCGCCGGGCAATGTCGCCCGGTCTCCCCACCCTACGGTACCATCCCAGCGACTATTCCACGGCATTGTCGTCGGGCAATGTCGCACTTGTCCCCCAGGACACTGATTGGTCGATGACAAGGTGCTCAACAAGTCCTAAAGTTTCCTTACGACTTCTTACGGAAGACAAGTACTCAAAACATGAGATTACAAAAGTCTAAGCACATAACCTTTCATATTAAACACATAAATATACGCATTCCCTTTATATGATAATTGTCGTTACACAACAAACGTGCCATGCACACAAGGAGTTATAAATCACCAATGGTCTTTAAGGAAAAAGGTTAACATGTTGCTATGGCTCGGAGAGGGAGATTAAGGCGCGATGAGACACGAACTAAGGAAAACAAGATGTTACAATCCTCCCCCACTAAGAATAGATTTCGTCCCCGAAATCTCACGCTACACAAAAAGATTAGGATACCGCCTCTTCATATCCTCCTCCGCTTCCCACGTCACATTTGTGCCCTGATGATGTTTCCATTGCACTTTCACCATAACCACCTCTTTATGGCGGAGTTTCTTCATTTCCCTCTCTAAAATGGTTTCCGACTCTTCGACGCATCGATCGTTGTCCACTCGAATTTCGGACAATGGGATGACGTTTTCTTCTTCCGCTAGACATTTCCGAAGGTAACAAATGTGGAATGTAGGATGAATTCCACTCATCTCGGGCGGTAGATCAAGCTTGTAGGCTTGGATTCCCACACGCTCGATGATAGGGAAGGGTCTGAGAAAACGAGGGCTAAGCTTTCCTCGCTTCCCAAACCTTATAATCCCTTTCCAAGGCGACACCTTCAACATCACTCGATCGCCCACTTGAAATTCCATTGGCCGCCTCTTCTTGTCCGCATAACTCTTTTGGCGGTCCTGGGCCGCTTTCAACCATTCTCGAATGTTCTTCACTTTGTCCGTCGTTTCTTGTACCACCTCTGGTCCGGCAAATTGCTTCTCGCCCGCTTCTAGCTAGCACGTCGGCGTCCTACATTTTCGGCCATACAAGGCCTCAAACGGTGCCATGCCCAAACTGGAATGGTAACTGTTATTGTAAGCAAATTCCACTAGTGGAAGGTGAGAATCCCAATGCCCTCCAAAGTCAATAATACACGATCGCAACATATCTTCCAATGTTTGAATTGTCCGCTCGCTTTGTCCATCCATTTGAGGATGGTACGCCATACTCAACTTCACCTTTGTTCCCAATTCCTTTTGAAACGCACCCCAGAAATGGGAAGTGAAACGACTGTCCCGATCAGACACAATAGACAATGGTACACCATGCCTCGAAACCACTTCGTTGATATAAAGTCTTGCTAATTTGTCCAACGGTAGTGTTTCCTTCATGGCCAAAAAGTGCGCGCTTTTCTTCAACCGATCTACAACCACCCAAATGGTGTCGTGGCCCTTCAATGTCTTCGGTAATTTTGTTACAAAGTCCATTGTGATTGTAACAACCTATACCTTTATACATATATCAAAATAATATTTCTGTCTAAAAACAGCCCCAGGCTTACATTACAGAGTATAAGGTTTACAACTATCACCTATTACACAGCTGAGTCAAAAAGTAAACTATTGCAGGAAGTCTTCTATCTCCTGGAAATAGCTCACATCTTCTCCTTACCCTTATCTGTACATGTTATCTTGCGATAACCTGAAAAAGGGTTATAATTTTGAAAGAGCGAGGGTTAGACCAATGGTCTAGTGAGTCCCCTCCAATCACTACTGTAACAGTTCAAATATTATTTAAAACATTTAACAAAGCTTTATATCTCAAAAACATAACTTGCTCTTTTAATCAAACTTTAAACATACTTTACACTTCACAAGCATAACTCAATCTACTGGCCATCACTGACCACTCTTTACGCTTCGCAAGCGTATCCTAAGCTACTGACCAACACTACCATCAAAGACGGTATGTCTGTCTCGTACTGCCTTATTTTAGGGACACACCCTAATGGCATAAACGGACCACACTCCCCGTTACGAGAAGGCGGGTCACACTTCCCGACTTAGGTCAGACTTCTGACTCAAATGTATGCATACACTTAGTCCTGACTATATATAAAACAAGTTTATATAAACTGAGCATAAACATGCCAAACTTATTAAATCAACCTTTTTTAATAAATCTGCATAACTTTCAATACTATAAACGTGCAGTTTATAAAACCCACATTTATCAAATAACTGTCAAAATCATAAAAGATTTAGTTTGAAAAACTCACCTCTGATTCTTCTTGCTTAATCTCTGTCTTCTAACAATTAACACCACCTACGATGGTATTAAAAATACAAAGGTAAGCTAACTCTCAATTAACATTCTGTTCTTCTCTAAATAAATCAACACACTGTGCGACCCGGTCAAAACCACTTCGGTCAACACCACGACCGGTTAACATAATATCGGTCGATATATACACCGGTCACACTAAATATACCGATCACTATATCTTACCGGTCAACACTTATATCGGTCGACTACAACATATCGGTCGAATACAACATACCGGTCACCATTATCGGTCGGTCGATAGTAACGGTCGATCACAACATACCGGTCGACGAGACCGGTCCAACATACCGGTCACACTGGGTTCCGGTCAATAGCTATACCGGTCGACATTTATCGGTCAATAACTTCGTTCCGGTCGAAAATCATACAAAGTCGGCAACTTTTACAGAAGAACTCAGATCCATCAATCGATCATAATTACGGTTAAAAGCTTGAATAACAAAACTATTTACCGACTATAACATGCAGATAGAAGTATTAAGCTAGAATCATACCTCTATTTGACAAAAATTGATCAATCCTTTGATACCTAGCTTTTCTTTGCCCTGCTCTCGTTCTTAAGTCGGTCTCCAACTTTTTATCAGACTTGTGATATGAACATAATTACAAAGGGTTAAGGTTATATATAACCAAAGTTTCAAATAACCCCCTGAACTTTGGGTCTCGTTTAACTTTTCACCCAACTTCCAAAATTTAATAAAATTTCGGATCCAGATATTACAATCTTCCCCCCTTAAGAGAATTCCATCCCCGGAATTCTATCGCTAAACAAATGGGGATACTGAGATTTCATGTCCGCTTCTACTTCCCATGTTGATTCTTGTCCTTTGTGAAATTTCCACTAGACCTTCACTAAGCGGATCTCTTTGTTTCTCAACTTCTTTACTTTGAGGTCCGAAATTGCTACGGGCCCTTCAATATAACTTAGTTTTTCATCTATCTGAATATCTTCTAAGGGAACTACTACATCTGCTTCTGCCAAACACTTCTTCAAGTTTGACACATGAAATGTGGGATGAATCCCACTCAAACTTTCTGGTAGATCAAGTTCGTAGGCCACTTCACCAACCCGTCCCTTGATGGTAAATGGTCCAATAAACCTTGGTTTTAATTTTCCTTTCTTTCCAAATTTGACTACCCCTTTCCAGGGCGAGACTTTCAACATTACTTTGTCTCCTATCTGAAACTCTATCGGTTTCCTCCGCTTATCAGCATACATTTTATGACGATCTTGAGCAATCTTTAATCTTGCTCGAATCTGGTCGACTTTATCAGCTGTCACCTGTACTATTTCTGGTCCCGCTAGCTGTCTTTCACCCACCTCATTCCAACATAAATGTGTTCTACATTTACGACCATACAATGCTTCGAACGGGGCCGCTTGAATGCTAACATGATAACTAGTGTTGTAAGAAAATTCAATCAACGACAAATGAATTTCCCACGAACCTTTGAAATCAATAACACATGCACGAAGCATATCTTCCAATGTCTGAATGGTTCTCTCACTCTGGCCATCAGTTTGCGGATGATAGGTCGTACTAACCTTAAGTTGAGAGCCTAATTCCCTTTGTAAACTTCTATGTAAAACAAGCATCCCTATCTGACACAATTGACGACGGTACTCCATGTCTGGTTACTATCTCGTCGATATACAATCGAGCCAATTTCTCTAGTGAGTACGTCTCCTTGATCGGTAGAAAGTGAGCTGACTTTGTGAGTCTATCCACTATCACCCAAATAGCATCATGCCCCTTAGGTGATCGCGGTAACCCAGTAACAAGATCCATCGTAATCTCGTCTGTAACACCCTCAAATCTGGAAATAGCAACTTATTTAAAATTTTCTAAATACACCGATAAAGGAATTATTTACAACCACAAGTTAAGATTTAACCTCAATACAAACATTCATTCTATACAAAAGCCTATGATAAGTACGGGTGCTACTAAAACCCCATAATAGTCACTATCTCCAAAATTGCGGAAGACTTCACCAACTACTCACATTCGCACAAAGCTAAGGATCAACTCTTCATGGCTGTTAAAACCAACCCCAACTGGAACCTGATGCACATGCCGACAAATAAAAAGGTTAGGCTTAACGCCTAGTGAGATCAAGAGTTTTCAACATATATGAAATAATAGTTTAAAAGAAAGAATGCGGTTAAAAGTTATAGTCCTTCAATATGATACGTCTTACATGTGAAAACGACTCATTTCCAACAATATGCATTTTAGGTAAAGAACACCAATTAAAACGTTTTCCAAAACCAACTACTTCAAAGATAATGATACCAACATAAGCCGCCCATTCATAAATTAGTTTTTAACTCAAAACTCACTCAAAGCGTAAGTATAAATTGAACTCTCCATTTATGAAGATGTCAGGATCTAATTCTTAACAAGAATAATGAACTCAGAAACAATATTAAAGAAGTTTGCGGAATAACACTTTAATATTCAAAGATCAATGTAACAGTGAATCAGAAAATCACAATCTTGTAAACTTTATTGAATGATTTAAAGCTACAAGATTTCACACAAAACCTCAATATTGATGAACAGACTCACCAATACGAATTCTACTTCTCTAGAACTAGGGTTCTAAACCTTGAGGTTAATTCTCTCTATAAAAAACAAAAACTCAGAATATTGTCTATAAAACTATTCAGACTAATTCTATACATATACTAAAGATAAAAGATAATTACAAAATATAAAAGATCTTCAGTATATTCTTCCATAGTTATCTCCAAGCTTTCCATGAATATCTTCAATCAATACAGTTGTCTTCATTGCCATACGAAGTCTTCATCTCATAAGCAGCACTATCTTCATGAGCAGTATTAATACACAGCAGTACTAACTACTAGCAGTACTAACTTTGCTTAGCAGTAGTAACTTCATCAAGCAGTATTAATCTGGTTCAGCAGTAGTAACTTTTCTCAGAAGTAGTAACCATGTTGTGCTAGCAGCATTAACCATACTTGTGCAATTCTGTAATTCCCAACAATCTCCCCCTAACTTGACTTTTAGAAAGAGAAGTCAAGTTCTTCAATTTTTGTTTTCAAGATGCTTTCAACACTACAGCTTAGTTGCCTAAATTTGGATCCAGACCCAGACTTTGATTGATTGTTCTTCTTACCACAATTCTGGCCATTTCTGATTCCTTTGCACACACTAGCTTAGCTTTCAGCATCCCATTCAGCTTTTCCTTGCTATGATTATATACTTTGTCCACCAGGTAGTATTCATGATTACAGTTATCTATTGTGATCATGTACACACAACAGTTTTCAAAGAGTATCCACTTTTCAATCTTCTTAAACACATACCCATGATGTAGATCCTTTATCCTGTGCACCACCTTTTCAGGTTCAAACATCATACTCAAGTATTCCAGTGCAATCTTGAGTAGACTTTCTTCAGTTCCTTTCAAAACAGGCTCATAAAGCTTCATTCCTACCTTATGCATTTCTTCTAGATCAGCCCTGGAACAACTTCTGATTACTTTCCCCCAAGTGGCATATACTTCAAATGTATCACCAACTCTTTTCATCCTGAAGTAATCCTTTCTATTTTCCCTCAAGATATCCCAGAAGATGATCTCTGGAGCCTTCACAGAAATTGGAACAGCCTGAACTGGTTCTATTAAAGTCATATACAGCCCCACATGCTCATCAGACTGACTTGCTTGCTGTGTACTTTGACTAGTTTGATCAGTATGATCTGCCACAGATGATTCTGCTACTACTTCTGCTTCTTCAACTCTTGGTTTCTTGGACTGTTTCTTGGAAGCTATGGTCTTCACTCTCTTTGCAGACTTTACTTCCACAGTAGCATTCTCTTCTTTAGTGTCTTCAGCCTTTTCTTTGGTAGGAGTGACTTCCTCAGGGAATGGTTGTTGAATGTTTAGATCATGTCTCTTCTTTATCCTTCTTTCAGCCTCTTCCCTTTGAGAAGAGTCCCCTTGAAGCTTAGCCATTTCCTTTTTATAGAGCTCCTCAACTTGACTGTATGCCATATTAGTAAACATCTCTCCTTTGACACCAATTGAACCTTTCAGGAAATTAATCATTTTTCTCCTTTCCTGATTGGCCAAAAAGGTCTTAGAAAGTTGTCTTTTCTGCTTTTTAATTGGCATTCTTTTGACTGGTATTTTCTCGGCTTCAACTACAGTTTGCATGCTCTTTTGATACTCTTCATTTAGCTTTTTAGCCATATTCAGTGCAAGCTCCCTGTCTTTTTCAGATTGTAATTGTTCCTCCTTTTCTATTTCTGCTTGAAGTTGCTTTGCCAATTCTTCATCTAACTCAATCTGACTCTTCTTCTTTGAAGGTTGTTCAGGTTCAACCATCTTTCCCTTTCCCTTTACATCCTTCAAACTTGTCTCACTGCTTTCTTTTCTTTTCTTTGAAAGGCCTCCTTCTTTAATGACCACTCCCTTGGCCTTTTGAGTAGCCTTAGGAGTGTCATTCTTGGCTTTTACCAATGCTTCTGCTATTTCCAACTCTTCAACAGATAACCCTGTTACTGCTGCTACCTGTTCTGTTACTGCTGCTGCTTGAACCTCATCTGTTTCTGCAGCTTTCTCCCCCTCATACTCAAATCCCATCCCAGATGTACTTTCCTTCTCTGCTTCAGCCTCTTGATTCTCCCCCTTGTTGAAAGCATCATTAGCATTTTTCCTCTTCTTCAAAACAAATTGCCTTCTCCTCTTCTTTTGCACCAATCTTGTCACCATTTTCTTCAATTTGGTAATCTGTACTTGTTGAGACAGAATTACCATTTTCATTTCTTCTATGTCTTTGCCTTGCTTGATGACATCCAGATTAATGTTGCCCATTGTTTCCATCAATTCATTGTAGTCATATATGTCCTCACCTTCTCCAGGAGTGTTACCCCCTTTTGAAGGATCATGGGATCTTTTAGTAGTGGAAGTCTTCTGCCTAGCAGAAGCACCCTCCACCCCCTTGGTTTCTTGGCACCTAGAACCTTTGGATGATTGCTCACCCAAAGTTGCCATGGGGGAGGTCTTATTGATGTTACCACTGTCCTCCTCTGTGCTAGCAGGAGTAGTGGCAGCCTTCTCACCCATATGCTCATGCATCTCCTCAGTGAGCACCTCCTTGGGGTTGGGAGACACCCCTGTGGTTTCCCTATAGATATTCTCTAATGGAGAATTCTCCATTAGAGGGATTAAAGGCTCTGTGGGTGAAGGTACAAGAAGGGAAGGAGCCTTATTTACCTTTTTCCTCGTGTACGTATTGGTGATTGGTGAAGTTGGTTTTTGAAGAAGGGACTGTGGGATTGATATACTGATTGAAGGTTGGGCTTGGCTTTCAGTGGGATGGTCTAATGAGGGCCTTGACCCTGAAACCATACCTTCTTGATTGTGGGACACCACCATCATTGTAGAGAACAATGGGGTGTCAACTCCTTCTGAGTCCAATGGAGATCTCTTCATATTTGAAAAGACCTTGCCTTTGGGGATTTTAGGTACATATACCTCATCAAATTGAGGCATATCCGTCAATTCATTGGTTATAACTGCCTGGACAAATCTTGGGTACATATAGAAACTCTTTTTATTTCCCAAGTTTGACACAAGGTCATTGAAAATCATTTTTGAAAAATTGTACTTTCTGGCAGTGGCCAAGCAAACCAAAGCATAAGCAATGGTACTACTGAACTCACTCCATCCAGTAGTCTTTTTGGAAATACAATGCATAAGGGTATGGACAAAGAAACGCCATTGGGGAGAAAATTTTGCTTTTGAGAACTTGAAGACACCCAATAGGCCTCCATACCCCATTCTAGTAAGAGTTGAAAACAGATCATCATTAGAGATAAATGAGATACCTGAGGCATCGTCTAGACGTAGACTGATGCGAATTACCTCTTCAGAAATTGTCAAGGGTTTGTCACACACCCTTGTCTTGATAACTTGCACACCATTTTCAGTAACAATGGTGGCATTTGCCCAGAATTGTTTCTGGTTCTCAATGTAGATGGATGGTGACACTGTAAGAGCATACATGATATGGCTTGTCTTGAGAAAATCGACTATCTGGTGAAATCCATCAGCCTGCTTCGGCTTTTGAAGCATTACGATTTCGTTGTGCTCATCAATGAACGCCATGGATGCCATTGAGCTTGAGTGTTCTTGCTTGAAACTTACTAGGTGCTTGAGAGAAAAAGGATTAGAGAGAAGATGAATAGTATTCAAAGAGTCGTTATGAGCTTTTAGGCGGGCAAAAAGGGTATTTATAGTATTCGGGATAGAAGCAATATTAACTCTAACACACTAGCAGTATTAACTGTGAGCAGTATTAACTGAGAGCAGTATTAACTTAGAGCAGTATTAACCACTAGCAGTATTAACCGCTAGCAGTATTAACTAACTAGCAGTATTAACTTAGAGCAGTATTAACCACTAGCAGTATTAACTAACTAGCAGTATTAACTGAGAGCAGTATTAACCACTAGCAGTATTAATTGCACTGGCAGCATTAACTACACTTACACTTTTGAATCTTGTGTTGGTCTGAACAAGGCAATATTCTTCCTGAGAAAGATGATTAGCGACACCAATAACAACCAAATAACAGGTATACAATCACTTTTTAAACATGAGCTCATTCAGAGTTGATCATGCCCACACTTGTGACCAAGAAAGTGAATCTTCCCACATCAAAAGCTTTGGTGAATAGGTCAGCAAACTGGTTGTCAGTATGAACTTTAGCAACTTGAATAAGCTTCTTTTCATTAAAATCTCTAATAAAGTGATACCTCATCTCAATGTGCTTTGTTTTGGAGTGCTTGACTGGATTGTTAACAATGCTTATAGCACTGCTATTGTCAATGAAGATTGGAGTGTGAAGAAAGGTTACCCCATAGTCCAACATTTGATTCTGAATCCATTGAACCTGAGAGCAGCAACTTGCAGCAGCAATGTACTCAACTTCTGTTGTTGATAAGGACACTGTGGTTTGCTTCTTACACTGCCAATATACTAGTCTTGCACCCAAAAGCTGACATCCACCTGAAGTAGACTTTCTATCCATATTAGCACCACCCAAGTCACTGTCTGAATAAGCAATCAAGTCAAAAGTAGATTCATACGGATACCAAAGACCTAATCTAGGTTGTCCTCTTAAGTATCTGAAAATCCTCTTAACAGCTTGAAGATATGATTGCTTTGGCTTGACTTGGAATCTGGCACACACACACACTGGAAACATGATGTCTGGTCTTGAGGCTGTGAGATACATGAGAGATCCAATCATTGATCTATATAGATGGACATCAACATCCTCCCCCTCAAGATCAGCAGTGATCTGTTTATGAGTCTCCATTGGTGTGCTTGCTGGCTTTGTGTCTGTTAAACCATACTTATCCAGGATGTCTTTCACATACTTTGATTGACTTATGAAGATCCCATCTTTCTGTTGTTTCACTTGAAGCCCAAGGAAGAAAGTAATTTCATCCATTGAACTCATTTTGAAGCTTTTGTGCATCAACTCTTCAAAGTCTCTACACATCTGATCTTTTGTGGATCCAAAGATGATGTCATCCACATATATCTGAACTAGTAGGATGTCCTTCTTTCTTCTTTTGATAAACAGGGTCTTGTCAATTATTCCCCTTTCAAACCCATTTTCTAAGAGATAGGTAGACAATGTATCATACCATGCTCTTGGGGCTTGATGTAGACCATAAAGTGCTTTATTCAGTTTGTATACTCTGTCAGGATATGATAGATTTTCAAAACCAGGGGGCTGACAGACATATACTTCTTCATCAATTTTGCCATATAGAAAGGCACTCTTCACATCCATTTGATATACCTTGAACTGCATAAATGAAGCATTGGCTAGAAACAGCCTAATTGCCTCTACCCTTGCAACTGGAGAAAAAACTTCTTCATAATCTATGCCTTCTTCCTGAGTGTACCCTTGTGCCACTAGCCTTGCTTTGTTTCTGATGACTATTCCTCTCTCATCCTTTTTATTCCTGAAAATCCACTTGGTGCCAATAGCTCTATGACCTTTTGGAAGATCCACCAAGTCCCAAACTTCTTGCAATTTAAACTGTAGTAACTCTTCTTGCATGGCTTCTATCCAACTGGAATCTTTCATTGCATCATAAGCCTTCTTAGGCTCAATCTGAGATAGAAAGCAAGAGAGTACTGTATGTTGCTGATCCTGCAACTCTTGAAGTCTGCTTTGATTTCTAGTTATCATAGGAGAAGATATGTCTCCTATTACCAGCTATGGAGGATGGTTCTTTTGTGTTCTAGTCTGATGACTAGGTTCTTCATTGATTCCCACTTCTAGATTGGAATCATTTAAGTCAGCTGAGGGGGTCTTATCAGCTACTTCTGGTTCTTCATGCTCTGAAGTCTCCTCATCTCTTCTTTCTTCTTCACTCTGCATTGGTTCAGAAACAGTTTCTTTTTCACATATTTCAACAGGTTCCATTGAAGGTATGGGAAAGATCACAGACTGAGGAATAATGTCTTGTACTTGCACATCCCCTGATCCTCCACTTCCTGAACCTGCATGATCATCACTACTGAAACCCAAAGAGTTAGTTAGTGAATCAATGTCAAACAACCACTGAGGACCTGAACCAATAGGATTTGGTGTGTTCTCATTGCATTTGACATTGTCACTTTCCTCAATTATTCTAGAAGAAGAATTAAATACTCTGTAGGCCTTACTCTGAGATGAGTAACCAACAAGAAAACCATCATCTGCCTTGCTATCAAACTTTCCTAAGTGAGTTTTGGTATTGAGAATGGTACAAGGACACCCAAAAGGTTTGAAAAATCCAATAAATGGTTTTCTTTTATTTAAAAGCTCATATGGTGTCTTGTTCTTAGGCTTGACTACTAGAACTCTGTTTTGGACATAGCAAGCAGTATTAACTGCTTCAGCCCAGAAAGTAATTGGAAGTTTGGAATCAGCTAACAGAGATCTAGCAGCCTCAATTAGTGTCCTATTCCTTCTCTCAGCAACACCATTTTGTTGTGGAGTCCTAGGAGCACTGTATTGCCTCTCAATTCCTTTCACAGTCTTTTTCTTCATGTGGCTTTTAGATTTAACAGGTTCCTTAGCCACATGGTTCCTTTCATTATTCCTATAACCAAAGGGTTTTTGCATAGATCTATGAAAAGTCATCCTTTGGTTAACAGGATTAAAGTAGCAGTACTTGGCAAGATGATTCAATTTGCCACATATGAAACAAGGTTTTGGTCTGATGATTCTACTCAGATCAACTCCTTGTTTCTGAGCCCACTGATTATTCCAATTCCTTTGATTTCCCCTCTTTTTATCATGTTTTAGGGGCTCATCCTTATTACATGCACACTGTTTGCAAGGAACAGGATTCACAACTGTGGTCTGCTTGTAATGGACCTTTCTAGACTTTCCCTCAGTCTTGTCTATGTCATTGGATTTGATCCAAGCCCTTCCACGGTCCTCATTGGTGATGATGTTATTTTCTAAGAGAATCTCACCACCCACATTGTTCTCCTTTCTCTTACCAGCTTCTTTTTCAGTTTTGTCCTCAACAACTACTTCATCTAAGGGATCTATCTCAGTGGCTCCCTCAGGCAGGTCCTTCCTATCCTTAGTCTCTAGCAAGTCTGATGTAGGAGGGATGTAGTTGTTGTTGTATGGTGGTGGTGTGGTATTGTACCCAATTCCTCGTCTCAGTTTGTCATGAAACTGAGTTTGTAGTAAAGAGTCCATTGCTTTAGAAGCATTGGAAAACTTTTCCACATCTAGCTTAACTTTGGCTAGCTCTCCTCTCAACTTTTCATTCTCCTCCTTGGACTTTGTCAGTTGGATTTCTAGATCATTCTTCTCCCACTTCCAGTAATTGGTATCATATGTGTGTTGAAGTTCATTGGCTTGGAAACCTTTAATCTGTTCCTCAAACCTCTCAACAATTCTCACATAGTCTTTTATATCTTTTTCTAATCTCTTAGGGTGGGTTTGGTATGCAGAACAGAGTGGAACAGGATAGAACAGAACAGTCTTGTCCCATGTTTGGTGTGATCATATGTGGGACACGCTAGAACTAAGTGGAACAAGCATGGGACACACTTGTCCCACTCCAACCCCCTGGAACTAAGTAGAACAACAATATTTTGACTAATATACCCTTTGTTAAAAACAAAAACATAAAACATGTCTTCTCATCATCAACACCTCCAAGCTAGGGGTGTGCAAAACCCGAATAGTCTGAAATCCGAATCCGCATCCGAACCGAAAATAAGGTGTTTTGGCAAAACCCGAATACCCCAAAATCCGATAATCCGAAACCCGACATTTGGGATGATATCTGGGTTCGGATTGGTTTGATCGTTGGCCACCCAACCAGTCCGAAAACCCGAAATAACATAAATCTATATTTTAAATACTATATATATATATATATATTTATCTAATTATTTCTTGAAAATCGTAAATTATAGTATGTTGAAATATTTTCTAAATTTTAAACTTGCTATCGATTTCATCAATCTTTCAATCGATTGTATTCATCCTAAAAAACGATTGAATTTATATTACTTTCGCATTATATAATACCTGAACCCGACCAACCCAAATCCGAAGCAACCTAAAACCGAAACTTAAAATTTGGGATTTGATTTCCATATCCAAAATCCAACCGTGATAAATTAGTTTTATGTGATGTAATCTATGATTTTTCATCAAGGATAAATTCGTCATTTAACCAGTCTAGTCATGTTCTGTCCAGTTCTATCATGTCTTGCCAAACGCTGGACAGCTGTCCTGTTCTGTTCCGTCCTGTTCCATCTTGTCCTGTCCTGTCTACGTACCAAACGCACCCTTAAGGTCATCACTCATATTCTGGTTGTGATCCCTGTACCTTTTAACGGTATCTATGCAAGTTTGAGAATAGAGATTAGAAAGTACCTCAGTTGGGAGATCAGATACCTCTGCCATGAGAGCTTGGTTTTGAATAGCCTCTTCTGCTTGATCACTCCAGTCAAACCCCATTCCTTGTTGAGAAACAAGGGCTTGAGCAGAGTTTCTGTTCTGGTTGAAGCTTCCAGTCTGAGCTTTTTGGTGGTTGTTGTGAGACACTCCACTTCTGCATTCTCTGGCAAAGTGTCCCTTCAGATGACATTTATAGCACTCCACCTTTGACTTATCAAAGCTTGCTCCATCTTCTCTTCTTTGGGAGAAGTTGTTTCTCCCAGTCCTCTTCATGAACTTCTTCACCCTCATAGAAAGCATGGCCATCTGCCATTTAATATCCATCTCTTCAAGATCATCAGGATAAAGTTGTTCCAAGTCATCATTGATTAAAGAAGAGTTTCCATGGCTGGAAAGAAAGGCATCAAAAACAGATTCAGTGCTTTTTTCTTGATTTACTCCATTAGCAGCATTAACTGATTCAGGGTTAGCAGTAGAATCAATTGATGCTGATAGGAGTGCAGCATTATGAACATATCCAGAAGGCTTCCTCTTTGCCTCCACCTCAGATTCAAACACTCTAAGGTCATTGTACAGATCATCAAGTTCTTTTTCTTCCAATTGTTCATTCTGTCTGAATGAAACAATATACATGGTCCATTCATCTCCAAGAGACCTTAAGAACTTTCTGTTTACATCATCTTGATCAATCTGTACTCCCACAGTAGCTAGTTCACCAATCAGCTTATTAAACCTGTCAAAAGTTTGAGTCATGAACTCATTCTTAGTTGACATAAAGTTTTCATATTGTTGCTTCAATATTGCCTTCTGATTTCTCTTGGTACTTTTGGTACTAGAGAATCTCTTCTCTAGGGCATTCCAAAGCATCTGTGCATCAGTGCAATTGCAGAATTGGTGTTGATACTCATTGGGAATAGCCAAGAGCAGAGTGCTCAAGGCTTTCATCTCTGTCTGCCTTGTCTTCCTTTCTGCATCCGTCTTTGGTGGGATTCTTTTTCCATCTGCACCAATCTTTCCTTCATCAGATGGGCCATTCTCAATGATGTACCACATAGAATAATCTGTGAGGAGAATGTATTGCTTGATCCTAATCTTCCACATATCAAACTCATTAGATCTGAGCATTGGAACCTTTGAGACAAGAGTACTGTTTGATTCAACTGTGTTTTCCATGATGAATGAAGGTTTCTGAGAATACTTGCTCTGATACCACTTGTCAGAATCTAATTCTTAACAAGAATAATGAACTCAGAAACAATATTAAAGGAGTTTGCGGAATAACACTTTAATATTCAAAGATCAATGTAACAGTGAATCAGAAAATCACAATCTTGTAAACTTTATTGAATGATTTAAAGCTACAAGATTTCACACAAAATCTCAATATTGATGAACAGACTCACCAATACGAATTCTACTTCTCTAGAACTAGGGTTCTAAACCTTGAGGTTATCTCTCTATCAAAAACAAAAACTCAGAATATTGTCTATAAAACTATTCAGACTAATTCTATACATATACTAAAGATAAAAGATAATTACAAAATATAAAAGATCTTCAGTATATTCTTCCATAGTTATCTCCAAGCTTTCCATGAATATCTTCAATCAATACAGCTGTCTTCATTGTCATACGAAGTCTTCATCTCATAAGCAGCACTATCTTCATGAGCGGTATTAATACACAGCAGTACTAACTACTAGCAGTACTAACTTTGCTTAGCAGTAGTAACTTCATCAAGCAGTATTAATCTGGTTCAGCAGTAGTAACTTTTCTCAGAAGTAGTAACCATGTTGTGCTAGCAGCATTAACCATACTTGTGCAATTCTGTAATTCCCAACAGAAGATACGGTTAAACCTTATATCCCAAAACACCCCAAAACACGGGTGGGGAATAATACTCAACCCATAAATCAAAGGTAAAACCCAATTATACAAAACGTCACCGAAAACTTGGATAATAAAACTCAATACCCAAAAACAACACCTTTCGGTGACGGGGGATTCCCGATTCCATAAAATGTGACGGTCCACAAAGTAAACCCATTTTATGTTGTTATGACTAGTCATATAAACAAAAGTACACGCAAGGGATGTCAGGCTCAGTAGCTTTAAACGTACACCCACGGAAACTCAAGTTCAACCCCGAGGGGTTCCTACGTCGAGCTCCTCAACCAATATCGTAATACTTGAGCATGTAGGACTTATAACCCAATCCGAAGCCTAAACGTGCAGCACGAAGGACTTATAACCCAATCCGATGCCGAACGTGCCTCGATGTGGAAAACTAGTCGTCCCAACACCGGATAAAATACAAAAGTGCTCATGGATTCATAGCAGACGGGGCTGAAATATTACATGACTCAAAACGAATGAACCAACGCATTCAAAACATGTAATTCCCAAATAATATGCAATAAATGCAATTCATAATCAAGCGCTCTATAATGAGATATCAAATCCGGGCAAGTGTCCCCAAGACCCAACAAAGTCCAAACCGAGACATAGGCTCAACAAATCCAAAGACTCAAAGTTAAAAACCATAAAATGAAATCAAACGTAAACGACCCGAAGTAATGCAACCCATGCTTCAACACACCCAAATAACTTGACATGATTTAGATTGGGACAAAACATTTTCCAAAATGGGTTTATACCTTTTACTCTTTCAAACCATCCCATGACACCCAATAGAATGCATTTATACTCAAAATTATGCTCCATGAAATAAATCATTTAAATACCCAAAATATGATTTATTTATCAAAATGCCCAAATCCTAAATGTGGGTGTTTTATAAGTTTATAGAACTGGATACTTCTAACTAACCAAAACTTATCAGATGATTAGCAGTTAACCCTTTTCATACAAAACAAACAAACACTTTAAAATAGACATTTTGGCATGTACACCGTTTTCACAAATCAACTTGAACTCACCTTGCTAGATTTAGGCTAAATCTAGATTTCACCCAACGAGCTCTTTTGAAGGCCGCTTGAATCCTCAAGCCAAAAACTTCTAAAACCTAAATCCAACATCCCAACCCATAAATAACCATAACCAACCACAAGGAAACATTCTCCAATCATAAAAATACCAAGATCCCAAACAAGATCAAAACCCTAATTTCTCTAAAACCATCAAATCCGAGATTTAAGATATCGAACCTTAAGAAACCACCAATGGAGCATTTATAACCTTATTACAAGAAAACTTACCATTAAAGATGACGAGACTTTCCGAGAACACCCAATCCACCACTTCAACCCGAGCTCCCAACCGTTGAACTTGATGAGGATGATGAAGAAGGAGGTTTTGTGGCTCAAGCTCCCAACTAGCTAGATGATTAAGAATCATGTGGTTTGGGGAGGAAAAACCCCTAAAATAGGTTAGGGTTCGGTTTTGGGGTTTGGGAGAGAAAAGGGGAGAAGATAGAAATGAGAAATGAGGGAAATGGGTGAAAATCTCACATTTAACCCACTGGTACACGCAGGCTATAGTGCCAGGCGATTATGCCAGTGGCACAATCGCCAAGCATGTACCGTGAGCTCCTCAACTTCGGCGATAGTGCCAGGCTATTGTGCCCTCTGGCACAATCGCTGGCATGGTCGCCCGGGTGCCCCCGAACTCCAAAAATCCGACTTTTTCAATGCCCGAACTCCCGATACTCTGAGGGAATTTAAACAATACAATTCCCAACATAACCCCACTGCTCACAAGTCACAGAAATGTTCGGGTGACATTTACTTACCAAAAATTACGGGTGTTACATCGTCCCACTTCCAAACTGAAATTTCAAACGATTGAAACTCTCCATAAGGTCTCTGATGCTCATCTTTAACTTTCAAACATGTCAGGCATCGCTCAACGAAGTGAGCAATATCTTTCTTTAAACCTGGCCACCAATAGCTTTGCTTCAGATCTCTATACATCTTGTTAGTTCCTGGATGTACCGAGTATCGGGATTTATGCGCTTCTTATAATATTCTTTTCCGCAGATCTCCTGTTTGTGGAATCCACACTCTCTTATTAAAGCACTTCACTCCGCGATTGTCAACTACTAACGAGTTAATAATTCCAACTATTCTTTCACTTTTCAAATTTTCTTTTGACGCTGCTTCTTCTTGATACTTTATAACTTCTTCTAAGAAATTAGAAACAACATCAACTCAATATGCTACCACTTTTGCCATTTCTCCATGCTCCTTACGACTTAGAGCATCTGCTACCACATTGGCCTTGCCTGGATGGTACAAAATATCACAATCATAATCACTTAACAACTCCATCCACCTACGTTGCCTCATATTAAGCTCCTTCTTATTGAAAAGATATTGAAGGCTCTTGTGATCTGTATAAATCTGACACTTGATCCCATACAGGTAATGCCTCCAAATTTTCAAAGCAAAGACTACCGCTGCCAACTCTAAATCATGCGTTGGGTAATTCTTTTCATGTTCTTTCAACTAACGAGATGAATAAGCAATTACCTTGCCTTCTTGCATTAACACACATCCCAGACCCAACTTTGAAGCATCGCTATAGATTACAAATCCTTCCGTTCCATTGGGTAGAGACAAGACAGGAGCACTACTTAAACTCTCTTTCAATTTACTGAACGCTTCTATCTGAGCTTCCGCCCAAACAAACTTGACACTCTTTCTAGTTAACGTTGTTAGTGGCATAGCTATCCTTGAAAAGTCCTGGATAAACTTTCTATAATAACCCGCTAATCCTAGAAAACTCCTTACTTATGATGGTGTTTTCGGTGCTTCCCACCCTTTAATGGCTTCAATCTTAGCTGGATCAACCTTAATCCCATCATTCGACACCACATGACCTAGAAACTGAACTTCTTTCAGCCAAAATTCACATTTTGAGAACTTGGCGTGCAATTTCTCGCGTTTAAGCAATTCTAAAATCGCTCGCAAATGAATTTCATTATCTTCTTTGGACCGTGAATAAATCAGTATATCATCTATAAAGACTATGACATACTTATATAAAAACGGACTACACACTCTATTCATCAAGTCCATAAAAGCTGATGGCGCATTGGTCAGACCAAATGGCATAACTAGAAACTCATAATGTTCGTACCTTGTACGAAATGCAGTCTTAGGTACATCCTTCTCCCTCACCTTCAACTGGTGATACCCAGATCGAAGATCTATTTTCGAAAAGTAGCTCGCTCCTTGAAGTTGATCAAAAAGATCGTCAATTCTGGGAAGCGGATACTTATTTTTAACAATTTCCTTATTGAGCTCACGATAGTCTATGCACATTCTCATAGACCCATCTTTCTTCTTAACAAACAATACTGGCGCTCCCCATGGTGAGGTACTAGGACGAATAAACCCCTTGTCTAACAACTCCTACAATTGAGTCATCATTTCTTTCATTTCTACCGGTGCCAGTCTATACGGTGCTCTTGCAATTGGCGCTGCTCCGGGTACTAAATCAATACGAAATTCCACTTGCCGATCAGGAGGCAGAGTGGTTAAATTTTCCGGAAATACTTCTGGATATTCAATTACTACCGGAACTGACTCTAATCCCTTCTTCTCCTTCTTAGCATCTATTACATAAGCTAAGAACCCCACACACCCTTTTGCTAGACACCGCTTAGCCTTAATCATTGAAATCAAGCACGACTTCCTATCCCTCCGATCTCCAAACATTACTATCTCTTCTTTACCTAGCTGCGCTATACGAATTAATTTCTTATTGCATACTATATGAGCATCATTAGACGCCAACCAGACCATTCCCACAATGACATCAAATTCTCCCATACCTATCGGGTACAGTCGAAGTGGAAATGAATGCCCATCGATGACAATACTACACCCATCATACACTTCCTCCACTAAGATTTGACTATTATCAGCCACTTCTACTTTTAATTCATGCCTAAGCTTCTTGGGTTTCTCATTCAATTTATGCAAAAAATTTGGAGACACAAATGAACGATTTGCGCCTGAATCAAACAATACTTTTTCATAATTCGAATCTATAAAGAAAGTACCTGTTACTACATCAGGTATCTCCGCCGCTTCTTCTGTTGTCATATTGAAAACTCTAGCCCTCGTTTTAGCTGGCTCCACCTTTTTCTCACCTCCCTTATCTACATATCCTCCGACTTATCCCTTTTTCAATTGTAGACAATTAGTCCTAATATGATCAGGAGATCCACACTGATAACAAGACCTCAAACTCTGACAATCCCGAGCCAAATGCCCAATCTTCCCACATTTATAACAGCCCTCTTGATCAATCTTACATTCTCCTTTATGCCTTCGGTTACACTTGCTACAGGGCTTACTTTCAAACTTATTAACAGAACGCTGATCAAACTTTGCAGACTTAAATGGTTTGGAGTCACGGACCGTTCCGTCCCATTTTTTTTTATCTCCACTTCTTTCAATAGCTTGCCGATTCTTTTCCTTTTCTCTCATTTCAGCTGCATTTACCGTCACTTGAAACGTAGACGGTTCCTTGTTCGAGACAAATTCTCGAATATCACTTCTCAACCCAAAGACGAAACATTCTACTCGTCGTCCTTCATTAGGTACGTAAATTTCTGCAAATCGAGACTTTTCAATAAACTTTGTAGTATATTCTCGAACTAACATCCCCTTCTGCTCTAAACTCATAAACTCTTCTTCCAACTTTTTAACTGCCGCTAGAGGGCAAAACTGTGCTTTAAATCTTTTCACAAACTCACCCCAAGAAATTTCTTTGGCTACCGCCGAACTTTGTCCTCCGACTTCAACATCCCACCACATTACCGCTTCATCTTTTAACATAGACAAAGCATAAACTACTTTATCTTCTTCAGCACACTTACTAGTATCAAATGCTAACTCCATTCCCTTTACCCATCTTATTGCTATCACTGGATCACATTCCCCTTTATAGGTAGGAGGCTTGCAAGCAGCAAACTTCTTAAAACTACATCCTTTCCCAGCTACCACTTTAGGCGTCACTATGGGGTTTGACTGAGGGTGGCTACCCCCAACAGTTACTGGTGAGTCTGATACCTCAGTCGCTACTCTTTCTTCACTCTGTTCTTTGCTTGACGAAACCTCATTAGTGCGCTGAGCCAATAAAGCATTCAACGTTTCTTGTAATTTTCCCATTTATGTAGTGAAGGTTTCTTGGGTAACAAAACCCTGAGTTCGACCTCCACCACGGTTTCCTGTCTGCTTTCGACCCCTCACAGAAGCTGAACTTTCCTGATGAGAAGTTTCTTGATCAAATCTTACCTCTACACTTTCATCTTGACGAATACCACGAGTCGTCTTTCCGCCTCGAGTTCCCACAGTAGAAACCCTTGCCTGAGTAGTTGCTTTCTGAACTGTCTTACCTCTAGGTCGACCACGACTCTTTCCTTGGATATCAGTCGGGTTGACAGCAGTTGCTCGCTATTCGGCAACGACTTCATTATCTGGCTCAATTTCAGGATTCAGCATAGACCTACTCCTTGTCACTCGCTCAGACATACTTCGGATAAGAAGAAACATAAGACATTCAATCTTACATGCTACACATTACGGCAGTTTAAGCACAAGCATGTACTTGTAAATTTACAATTACACTGGCCAGATGAAATTCCAAATTTACCTTACATGCTAGTCCTTACTACCTTAATGTTATCTTCATACGGTCTTCCTACTTCTCAGTTGTGCTTCTACTATCTCAGTTTAAGTCTAGGCCCATCTGGTCACCTAGATCCCTAAAACTAATGCTCTGATACCAATTGTAACAACCTGTACCTTTATACATATATCAAAATAATATTTCTGTCTAAAAACAGCCCCAGGCTTACATTACAGAGTATAAGGTTTACAACTATCACCTATTACACAGCTGAGTCAAAAAATAAACTATTGCAGGAAGTCTTCTATCTCCTGGAAATAGCTCACATCTTATCCTTACCCTTATCTGTACATGTTATTTTGCGATAACCTGAAAAGGGGTTATAAATTTGAAAGAGTGAGGGTTAGACCAATGGTCTAGTGAGTCCCCTTCAATCACTACTGCAACAGTTCAAATATTATTTAAAACATTTAACAAATCTTTATATCTCAAAAACATAACTTGCTCTTTTAATCAAACTTTAAACATACTTTACACTTCACAAGCATAACTCAATCTACTGGCCATCACTGACCACTCTTTACGCTTCGCAAGCGTATCCTAAGCTACTGACCAACACTGTCGTCAAAGACGGTATGTCTGTCTCGTACTGCCTTATTTTAGGGACACACCCTAATGGCATAAACGGGCCACACTCCCCGGTACGAGCAGGCGGGTCACACTTCCCGACTTAGGTCAGACTTCTGACTCAAATGTATGCATACACTTAGTCCTGACTATATATAAAACAAGTTTATATAAACTGAGCATAAACATGCCAAACTGATTAAATCAACCCTTTTTTAATAAATCTGCATAACTTTCAATACTATAAACGTGAAGTTTATAAAACCCACATTTATCAAATAACTGTCAAAATCATAAAAGATTTAGTTTGAAAAACTCACCTCTGATTCTTCTTGCTTAATCTCTGTCTTCTAACAATTAACACCACCTACGATGGTATTAAAAATACAAAGGTAAGCTAACTCTCAATTAACATTCTGTTCTTCTCTAAATAAATCAACACACTGTGCGACCCGGTCAAAACCACTTCGGTCAACACCACGACCGGTTAACATAATACCGGTCGATATATACACCGGTCACACTAAATTTACCGATCACTATATCTTACCGGTCAACACTTATATCGGTCGACTACAACATATCGGTCGAATACAACATACCGGTCACCATTATCGGTCGGTCGATAGTATCGGTCGGTCACAACATACCGGTCGCCGAGACCGATCCAAAATACTGGTCACACTGGGTTCCGGTCAATAGTTATACCGGTCGACATTTATCGGTCAATAACTTCGTTCCGGTCAAAAATCATACAAAGTCGGCAACTTTTACAGAAGAACCCAGATCCATCAATCGATCATAATTACGGTTAAAAGCTTGAATAACAAGACTATTTACCGACTATAACATGCAGATAGAAGTATTAAGCTAGAATCATACCTCTATTTGACAAAAACTGATAAATCCTTTGATACCTAGCTTTTCTTTGCCCTGCTCTCGTTCTTAAGTCGGTCTCCAACTTTTTATCAGACTTGTGATATGAACATAATTACAAAGGGTTAAGGTTATATATAACCAAAGTTTCAAATAACCCCCTGAACTTTGGGTCTCGTTTAACTTTTCACCCAACTTCCAAAATTTAATAAAATTTCGGATCCAGATATTACAGTGATGTGATCCCACTTCCACTCCGGTATTTCTAAGGATTGCAAGCTTCCGTACGGTCCCTGATGTTCAGCCTTCACTAACGAACAAGTAATGCATTTCTCCACAAAGTTTGCCACATCGAGCTTCATCACTGGCCACCAAAAATTTAACTTCAAATCTCTGTACATTTTCGTGCTCCCGGGGTGAACAAAATATCTCGATTTGTGCGCCTCTTCCAACAGTAACTTTCGGCACCCTCCCAATTTGGGTACCCAGACTCGTCCTTGGAAGAGTTTCAATCCTCTACCGTCTTCCGTCAAGGTGCGGTGTTGTTTCGTCATTGCTTCGTCTTTAAGGTTCACTTCTAGGATTGCTTCGGCTTGAGCGGTCTTTATCATGTCCATAAGGGTTGAGATGATCTCGATCCTTTCCAGCGAGGTCTTTACTACTCCACTATACTCTTTCCGGCTTAGTGCGTCCGCCACCACATTAGCCTTGCCCGGGTGATATTGGAGCTCACAATCATAGTCCTTCAGTAGCTCGAGCCATCTTCTTTGATGCATATTTAACTCCTTTTGATCGAAGACATACTTCAAGCTCTTGTGATCGGTGTAGAGTGTGCACTTATGCCGTACAAGTAGTGTCGCCACAACTTCAGAGCAAACACGACCGCCGCTAATTCTAGGTCATGGGTTGGGTAGTTCTTTTCGTGCTCCTTCAACTGCCTTGACGCATATGCTATAACCTTCCTTCTCTGCATCAGGACACACCCTAACCCCATCTTGGATGCATCACTATACACCACAAAGTCTTCTGTTCCCTCGGGTAGGGATAGGATTGGAGCTTCACAAAATTTCCGTTGCAAGGTACGGAAAGCCTTCTCTTGAACTTCAGTCCATGAAAACTTCACATTCTTCCGAGTTAGCGCGGTCAACGATGAAGCGATTTTGGAGAAGTCTTGGATAAACCTTCGGTAGTAACCGGAGAGTCCCAAAAAGCTTCGGATCTCAGTTGGGCTTTTCGGAGGTTCCCAGTTCATCATCGCCTCAATCTTTGCGGGGTCGACCTTTACTCCCTCGCAGGTCACCACATGTCCGAGAAATTGAACTTCTCGTAACCAAAATTCACATTTGGAGAATTTTGCATAGAGCCTCTCCCTTCTCAGTACTTCCAGTACTTCTCTCAGATGTTGCTCGTGCTCCTCCTCGTCCATGGAATAAACCAAGATATCATCGATAAATACTATGACCGACCGGTCCAAAAATGGTCGGCATACTCGATTCATCAAATCCATAAATATTGCCGGCGCATTCGTCAAACCAAAAGGCATGACTAGGAACTCGCAATGTCCATACCGCGTCCTAAACTCCGTTTTCGGAACGTCTTCTTCTCGAACTTTTACTTGATGATAACCCGATCGAAGGTCGATCTTGGAGAAACATCCGGCCCCTTGTAGTTGATCAAAGAGGTCGTCTATCCGGGGTAGCAGGTATTTATTCTTGATGGTCACTTTGTTCAATTCACGGTAATCGATGCACATACGCATCGATCCGTCCTTCTTCTTCACAAAAAGTACCGGAGCTCCCCAAGGGGATGAGCTCGGCCTCACGAACCCCTTCTCTAGCAACTCATGGAATTGGGACATCATTTTGTGCATTTCGGTTGGCGCGAGGCGATACGGTGCACGAGCTATTGGTGCCGCTCCCGGAACTAAATCAATTCGAAACTCCACCTGCCGATCAGGAGGCAAACCCGGTAAGTCTTCGGGGAATACGTCCGGAAAATCTTCACGTCTTCCAACCTCTTCTTTTCTGCCTTGGCATCTATCACAAATGCTAGGTACGAAGGGTACTTCTTCGTTAGGTATTTCTTTGCCTTGATGGATGAGATAATGGTCACCTCTCCTTTTTGTTTCTCGCCATACACGATTAGAAAGTCACCATCCCCGATGGGAATCCGTATTAGCTTCTTTGAGCATAAAATCTCCGCTTGATGCTTTGCCAACCAATCCATCCCGATTACCACGTCAAAACTCCCGATGGTCATGGGAAGCAAATCTACCATAAAGGATTCGCCACTAATCTCTAGGCGACAATCTCTCAAGATATCTCTTAAAATTACTTGTTCTCCATTAGCTACTTCTATGACTAGCGCATCACAAAGGGTGCTAACAGGTAGACTTAAGGATTTGCAAAATATAACAGATATGAAGGAGAAGTTTGCACCAGAATCAAACAACACTCTAACAGGTTTGGAGTTAAGTAGGAACATACCCGACACCACATCAGCGGTCTCCTTCGCTTCTTCCTTGGTCATTTGAAAAGCCCTCCCTTGATCCTTGGGGACGACCTCTCTCTTCGGTTGGCTTCCCGAGCTTCCTCCTCCCCTCGAAACACCCCTTAGCTTGGGACACTCTCTTCGGACGTGACCCATCTCTTTGCATTCGTAACAGATGGTTCCCCGAATGGAATACTCAGTACTGATATGGCTCGGTTTACCGCATTTGAAACACGAGACCGGGTTGGGTTTGGAGTCAATCTTGCAAAATCCGAAGTGTTTGCTTTTGCATTTGGAGCACCACTTCGCCTCTCGACAATTTTCAGAACTTCTGCCTCCTGATTGAAACTTCGCTTTCTTGGACTCTACCATCTTCTCTTCTCTCCCACTTTCGTCTTTTCCTCTTTATCACGTGCATAGAGCCTCTCCATCACTTTGGCCTCCTCGATAGTCTCGCGGAGGTTGGAGGCTTTGGAGTTGCGGACCATTGACAACATGTCCGCGGGTAGGCCCTTCAAATAGGCCTTTACCTTTTCCTTCTCAGTCGGGACCACATGTCCCACCAGGTTTAGTTTCTCCATAAACAGTCGAGTGTACTCTTTTACTGACAAGTTTCCCTTCTTGATTGATCGGAATTCTTCTTCTAATAGGTCCATCTCCTCTTCATTGCAGTATTCCTCCAACAGCTTTCTCTTGAATTCAACCCACGGCATTTTGGCTATCACATACTCTTCCACAGTTGCGGTGAACACATTCCACCATGTCAAAGCCGAACCCCGTAGCATTTGAGACCCATACTTCACTTTCTGGCTCTCTTCACAGTCACAAGCTCGGAAGTCCTGTTCAATTTCTCTGAGCCAATTCATACATTTTACAGGCTCGTCGGTCCCAACAAATTCTGGTGGTTTGCAACAAAGAAAGGATTTGTACGAACATCCTTTCCCCGTTTGTCGGGTCTCCAAAGTCACCAGACCTTCGGTGCAGTTTTCATCTCCGGTGCCACCCGAACCCACGATGACTACATTCTCTTCTATCGTCTCATGACGACGGTGATTCACTTCTCGGTCTTCAAGCAGCTTCATGAATAATTCATGTTGTTTCGCCATGGTCTCATTCATGGCTCTCATCATATCCATCATCTGTGTTTGAGGAGTTACCTCCGTCATGATTGGATCAACAGTAGCAATGTCGGTCCTCGGAATCTGTTCCACCCTTCCGGTAAGCATAGGTGGGATTGGAGGTCCGTCTGTCACAGTTGCATTTGGCCTATCGGTCGTGGATTCGTTTACCGCTTGGCCCTCGGGCGAGGATTGAAGATGACTCCGAGTATTTACCATTCTCGTCTGTCATCAATTCAAAAGAGGGTGAGAGATGGGTTACACAAGATTACACACCAGAAACGTACTGATACAGTTCATTGATTATCATAATAATAGTAATTCAAGCATGCTCACATAGAGGTACATTCATAATAGCAGTAGCTAATTGAAATTATGAACGTACACTACATAAAGATTCTCGTTACCACTTTCATAATTTCTCAACAAAGTAGTTTCCGTTGACTCTAAGACTGCCCCATCTTAGACGTTCTACCCAATTCTCACACTTTAATGCCTAAAAAGTCTCAACTTAAGTCTAGGCATCGAGGTTGCATACCTAGTTCGCTTAAACTAAAGCTCTGATACCAACTTGTAACACCCTAAAATTTTCAACCAAAAACAATCGAAATTTTGGCAATACAACGTCTAAAATACGAATATTCAAAGTCAACCTGTAAGGATAAACTGCAACATAAAAACACCTCCTAAGGGCAACTATAATACTACGACAAGTTGGGGATAGTTTGCGCCAAACAGTAGACCGAAGAATGAGATACAAAATAAATTACAACAACCTAATTAATCTAGAAGTAACTCAAAACTAGATTAAAACGGGTGTTGTTGGTCCACCAAAAATCTCTCTTCACACGTATACCCAAAAGACCGGCATTCCAAGTTCCTTTACATACACGGTTGACAAGTTGACCACCTAATTTCCACCACGAATGGGATCTGTGAGGAAACAACAACCACAACAAGTGTTAGGACAAAGCCTAGTGAGAACTCAAAAGTTATATTAATTTTAAACAAGATAATCATGAATGATAATTGTGTTACCGAACTCCTTTGCCTCACATTTAAATAATTCCACCGCGACAATGTTCTCGAACCTGAACATAAACATGCAAGGATAACTTTTGAAAATACGGGGGAGACCCATTCCCATCGGGGTGACACGTACACGGGAGTGGAGTCACCCATGATGTTATTGGATTACACCTCATGTCCCGGTCCTAGTTCCCATGCCATCAAGACATCACAACCTCAAACCATACTCATTGCCTTTATTGCCTACTTCGTCGAGTTACACCTCAAGGTCTTACGGGACATTATTGCCTATCCAAGACTAGACGAGTTACACCTCAAGGGCCCACGTCCCCCTATTGCCTACTCGCTAGTAAACCACAACCGACCAACAACAATGGTCCTCTTTAGCATACAACTATATCCTCGTGCACAAGGAAATAGAAGTCATATTCTTATCAGGTGATCACATACTAATTTAATACGCACATAAAGCATATAGCCATACATAGACCCTTCCTTATCGACTCATAGACATTAATGCACATTATATGAGATTTCGTAAAGTCAAGACCCCATGTCGTTCCGTAATAACTATTCTCTTTCACATTACACATAGTTCATCAACCATATTCTCAAGTAATACCATGGCAACATATTATATTTCTCATACATATTTTCAAGAATTCTAGCACTCTAGGTCAAACCCATAAAATAGGGTCTCTTCTCATATTACCCATATGTATGTATAGATTAAATCAAGAAAGTGTCAAATAAGCACATAGACACAAGAAATAGAGTATAAAAAGGAAACTCACTTTCTAGGGTTTGTAAAGTGAAAACCCTAGAAGAATAAGTCAAACTCAAGAATAACATAAACACATACATATATTAGTATTTATTACAAGTAACTTCTTGAGTCTCTTAAATGCTAGGGTTACTTGTAAAATTAAATGAGGTGAGAGGGGAGAAGAGAAAGGGGAAAATCGCCTAGAGGGTTGAGAGAAACGATCTGCAGAAATCTGGGTTCCAAATGATGTAATTTAGGCTTGAAATTCGACTAAGAAGGTTGGACCCCGCCCCTTTCACGCGACAATGCCCTTGGCGACTTTACCCTTGGCATTGTCGTCGGGCAATGTCGCACGGTCTCCCCACCCTACGGTACCATCCCAGCGACTATGCCCTTGGCGACTATGCCACGACATTGTCGCCGGGCAATGTCGCGCTTGTCCCCCAGGCCACTGATTGGTCGATGACAAGGTGTTCAACAAGTCCTAAAGTTTCCTTGTGACTTCTTACGGAAAACAAGTACTCAAAACATGAGATTACAAAAGTCTAAGTACATAACCTTTCATATTAAACACATAAATATACGCATACCCTTCATATGATAATTGTCGTTACACAACAAACGTGCCATGCACACAAGGAGTTATAAATCACCAATGGTCTTTAAGGAAAAAGGTTAACATGTTGCTATGGCTCGGAGAGGGAGATTAAGGCGCGATGAGACACGAACTAAGGAAAACAGGATGTTACAGTTGTTCATCCTATAAGTCCCACCACCTGACTGCTTCAAAAAAATCTCAAATTAATCAATATAAAAACATAAAACATGTTAGGTCAATAGAAAAATCGATACAGAAAAATGGATACAAAAAAGTATAAGTAAAACACAAAATCGATTCCAAACAAAAAGCAGAAATACAAAATCGATGCTACCAAGATTTCCCAATCTAAGAACAACTACAAAATCGATACAAAAAAAACGGAACTAAACAAAATAATTGATTCCAAAAACAAAGCAAACAAACTAAAAAAGAGAAAAAAGGATAGAGAAGCAAACCTAACCGAAAAATAAAGGATAGAGAATCAAACCCTATAAATGATCGATTGAAGTAGAGATTGAATCGTCATCTTGGGAACTCAATCGTGTGATGGAGGAGACATTCAAAAAAATTTGAAATTGTCCGTAGAAGATGAAATAGAGAGGGAACATTTCAATGGGCATTCTTGGGAAGAGTGGAAATTAATTACCTGTTGAAGCCTGACATAAAACATTGAAAAAGTAAACCAAATAAAAGTAACTTCAAATAAGAAATGGCATTAATGACTTGTACATTATGCAATGAAATTTGTAATTAAGAGATTTTAAGATTCAATGCATTAAAATGTAGTACATCATGCATTGCAAGTTGTTTTCAAGACTTTTGTAAAATATGATTTATAAGTTAGTATAGATAACTAACTAATAAACATAACCAAAACAGGATAAACATCTCAATTTAAATATTTAAAATATATAAGATAATCATTGATTTCTAACAAAATACTTAATCTATACATATAATAAATAAGTAACTAGAAGGACACGTGTCACCTTCTGGTGAGCCCATTTTTTCATTTTTTTGCCTAAACATGTATCTGGACGCATTTTACATTATAAGTTCATTTAGCACGTCCACATTCATTCCTCCTTAAATCTTTCCTTAATTCAATTTTTTTTAATTTATATCTTATATTTACTATCCTTATAATTAGATATGTAGTTTACTTTTAATCCATTACTTTTTTATTTTTCATTTTAGACTATTATCATATAAACATAAATAATGTATACGAACTAAAATGCATTAAAAAATATTTTTATTTTTTACAAATTATATGCTTCGTCAATACCTTCGAAATGAGTCAAATATTGAATAGTTTTGGATTTAGTTATATTATTAAATATCATAAATATATACGAATTAATGTGTCGTGATTAGTATGAGATTTGATACAAATAATCACTAAATTGTCTTAATTTTCTTTTGGCTATTTCATATCAATTTTTACTTCAAGAGTTTTTTAATTTTATTTTTTTGACGTTATGATATTTAATATATATTACTCATATATAAGTACAGATCATTGATTATTGATATTGAAAAAGTAAATGAAACTCATAAAATTAGGTTCTTTTACAAAAACTACTATTAAAGATGCAAGAGATGTTTTACGGTAAAATAGAAAATGTTTATTTATTTTTACAAATAGTCTATAATTTAAGAACAAATAAAAATAAAAATATAGATGGTTATTTTGCAAAACATCATTTGTGAAAACTGCCTAAAATAAGAACATTTTGTAACCAGCTGAAAAAAAAAATTCTGAAGGAAAAAAAGCTTGAAAAAGTAACATCGTACTTTCGATGATCATTCATATCTGTAAGATAAGTTTTCTGACATGATTTAATTTTTTTAAATTATCCCGTGTAATACACGGGGTCGAACCTAGTTTTTTATATATAAAAAGCATTATATATTAAGCCTAAAATAAACAAGTTTATAAAAAAATCATTATCACTCTCCCAAAACCATGCAAAATCGTACCGTAAATCGACAAAAAATAAAAAGAAACATTAAAATCATGATGTATCTCGATGCATTGCACGGGTACGATTATAGTTTACATCAATAATGTAACATCCCGATTTTCGAAAGGTATCATTTCAAGTTAATACAGAAACCGATATATTAAGGAAAAATAAGATATTTGATTTTGGACTTGAATCCTTGATTTTATAGTCTTGATAGATGAATGATTCAATTACGAGTCCAACGGTTCTTTCCGGAGCGAAAACGAAGCTATAACGAAGAAGTTATGACCAAAACAGTGTTCGGACAAAATTTGGGGTGGCAGTGCTCCGCGCATATGGACCTGCGCGGCCACCCGTGCGGAGCCGCTGGGCGCACAAAAAGGGGAAAAATCGGCCCCAAACTCCATTTTCACCCTAAAACGTCATTCCTTCATAACTTTTGCATCACAACTCCGATTTTGGTGATTCAAGTTGTCATGGTTTCGTTTTTGAGAGCTCTTCAAGGATTTAACAAGAGATTGGAAGTCTATTGGAGTATACAAAATTATTTATGTTGGTAAGCTCCTCATCCCTCTAAATGTTAAGCTAGGGTTTGATGGTTTCACCCTTTTTCCTTTCATCCTTCAACTTAGGTGTGATTTTGGTGACTTGTGTGTTGAAGGAACCTTGTAGATGTGTTGGATCTAAGATCTAGAGAAGTTTCTTGGAGATTCAAGTCTTCATCTTTGGAGATTCAAGTTTTGGGGGTAAAATCTAGATTTAGACTAAATCTAGCAAGGTGAGTTCAAGTTGGATTGTGAAAACGTTGTACATGCCAAAAATGTTCATTTTAAAGTATTTACATGTTTACATGAAGTTTATTAAAAGTTGGGTATTTGAAGAGTTTCACTCATTTGGATTATTTGGTTTTATAAAATTTGTGAATCACCCACATTTGGGATTCTTGAACATTTTGGTGAATGAATCATGTTAATACACTCCCTATATGATTTTATATATAAATGGAGTTCCTTTAATGTAAATGTCCTTTTGTGCATTCGATTTTATAAACCGTTTGGAAAATGCCTATTATTGTGTTATGAGACATTTGGAAAATATAAGGGTATAAGTTCATTTGGAAAGTGGGTTGCCTCAACTAATGTTGAGTTTTGAACTAATTTTACTTTTGGTCGTTGTGTTTGCATATCCGTTGGTCAAACGTGTTTTAATGTTTACAATGACTTTCATTTGGAGACTTAAGTAAACTGTTGAGCCTTGGCTCGATTTTGACTAAAATCAGTTTTTAGTACAATTGACCGGTTGACTAGCCCGGGGTGGAAACTTTTAGTACAATTGACCGGTTGACTATCCCGGGGTGGAAGCTTTTAGTACAATGACGTTTATTACGTGTCATTTGAGAGTTACATGTTTTGAGTGTGTTGGTCATTCAATTGGAGTCATGTAATGTTTTAGACTGTAATGCAGTGGATCCATAGGCATATGAGTCGGTCTTTTTATGTAAAAACAAAATGGGCTATTATTTATATATTGGCCAGGATTAATCTTGGGATCTTGAGGATAATACGGTGAGGGCTCGTGGAGTCCAATACCCGGACCTGCATCCGCGAGTTAATTTATGTGCCTGTTTTTATGGGATAGTTATTTCCCATTTGTAGCTAGTCGAGACATTGGGTCCTCGGGGGCCTTTGGTACGGTTATGTGGGACCGGTTACTAGCCATGGACCATAAATGTAATCCTAGCGAATGAGCATGATTAGGAATCCTCCCCCCCCCCCCCATCTTAGTACGAGTAGGTGAGCTTGTGGCCATGGGTTCCTAGTATGGTGAACTCAATAACTTGGAATGTGGCATACTCTGTATTCCGCCACTAGCCATGGAATTCGGGTGTCCACCGTCATCGAGAGGTGTCGTTTTGGGTATTTAACTTTATCCTTGTTTTCGGTGACGCATTGAGTTTGGGTCTTTCCCCATATGCTTTAATTTTGGTCGTTTGGTTTATAAAGTTTTATTCAAACATCATCAATGGAGCATTTACAACTATTCACGTTTTGAGTAAGTGTTGGATTGCATTACTTCATGAAATAATGTTTGGCGTTGAGGAGTTCATTTGTAAATTGCTTATTATTGGAAAACGAGTCGTTCTCATATTTAAAGTAATTCATTTTAAAGGATCATGATTTAAGTTGCATTATTTCCGTTTAATGGTTTTTATATTCTTAATGAAAACTCTTGAATTCACTAGGCGTTAGCCTAACCCTTTTTATTTGTCGGCATGTGCAACAGGTTCGGTTGAGAATTGTTCTAGTGAGACTGTGAAGAGATGAGTGTTAGTGGTGTGCTCGAAAAGGTGATTAGCTTGTTGAAGTCTTCCGCACTTATATTGGAGATAGCGATTGGTATTGGGTTATAGTAACACCCGACTTTAGTTAGTCCTTATGGTAAGACTTTAAGGGGTTGTTTGGTTGGTTTTTCATTAAGTTCTGTATGGATAAAGTTGTCTGTGTGGATTAATCTGTCTGTATAGATTTAGAAGGTTTTTATTTGAGAGAGTTTTTTCATAGATGGAATGAACGTGTTTTTTAATGGGAGGGACTGGTTTGGAAAAAACTTGGCTTTCTGCATAAAGCTCCCCCTTAAAATCTTACTGAATAAGCCACTTTCTATATCATTAAGCCACTACCAAACAATCATATTTATCTGACTGAATAAGTTGTGAGTCTCATTAAGCTGCTAACAAACAGACCCTTACTCGTTGATGGTTCAATCTAGAAATGTATTGCATTTACGGATTTTTAGTAAGAGATTTTATCCCTCTTTGAGGTGTTATTGAAAGTTTTAATTTAGTCGCTCTTTCCAAATTTTAAGGGTGTTACAAATAAACGGTATTTTATGTATAAAAAATGTTATGATTTTTTTTTTCAAATGCTTTATAATATAGTATAGATAAATAGTAACAAATTCATGTACTTAACATATTTAAGGAACGAAATCCAAAAGTGAAACATAACAAAATAATATAAAAGGAAGACGTCCATTAGATGCAGATCTGGCAAAAACTGACACGACACGCTAATCCGACACGAAGTCGACACGAAATAAACGGGTTTGGGTAATATATTTCAACCAGTTTAAGTAAACATGTTGACACAACACGACACGAAAATTAAACGGGTAAGGCCAAGGTCAAAAATTTCAACGCGAAAATGACCCGAATAACCCCCCATATATATATATATATATATATATATATATATATATATATATATAGAGAGAGAGAGAGAGAGAGAGAGAGAAAGAGGTGGTTTCAATTGGAAACCATATTAGATTGGAAACTTTGGAAACCGTCAATTTCATTGGTTAAATTAATGAAATTGGTTCATAAAGTTGTTTAATATGATCAAGTTGTTTCATGTAATTCTTTTGTTAATGAAATTGTTTCATATATTTGTGTTTTTTATGTAGTTTCATCTATTTTTCTCATTCTGATGAAATTGTTTCATGTATTTTTGCAATCTGATGAAACATTTTCATTTTTACATAAAAAACACGAATATATGCAACGATTTCATCAATAAAAGAATTATATGAAACAATTTCATCAAATTAAACAATATAATGAAACAATTTCATTAACTTAACCAATGAAATCGAGGATTTCCACGGTTTTCAAAATTAAAGTGGTTTCCATTTGATCGTTCCCCTATATATATATATATATATATATATATAGACTTAAGTTCATGTGAGACCGGTGAGACCAAGCTTTAAAGTATGAAACTTCACACCAAAAAACTGTGAATGTAAAAAAAATCGAACTTTTCATAGGGAAAACACTGTAAATGTTACGTTCACGGTGTTTTTCGCTGTAAATGTTTGTTTTTTTTACCTTCACAGCGAAGACGCTGTAAAAGGTTCGGATATACCTTCACAGTCTTTTATCTGTGAAGGTTTGATTTTTTTTAACTTGGTTTAGGTTTTTTTACCTTCATAGTGTGATTACATTATGAAGGTTCGAATGTTTTTTACCTTCACAGTGTTTCGGTGTGAAGTTTCATGTTTTAAGGTTTGGTCTCACGCGGTCTCACGGAAACAACTTGGTCTCACGTGAACCTGACCCTATATATATATATATAATAAGTTTTTTTTTAATGTTTTGGATTTTTAATGTTTTAAATTTGATTAGAAACTACAAATTTGAATTATAAAATTTGGATTTCTAATGCTTTCACTTGAATTTTGGAGTTGTACTTTTTGTTAATTTTCGATTTTTAATTTTTAGGTTTATAAATGTTAAACAGGTTAGGCGGGTCGTGTCGGGTTAGAACGGGTCGTGTTAGGGTTGAGATTTTCTGACCCATTTATTAAACAGGTCGGGTTAAGGTTAGACACTCTCAACCCGTTTAACTTTGAACTCGACACGAATCCGATACGTCACAACACATTTGTCAGGTCTAATTAGATGGAAGAACGAAAACCGTTAGGTTTTGCAAACATTGGGGATGTATATTAAATAAATAAAACTGTGGGACAAAAACCGTTAAAATAGATAAATTGCAAGGACTAAATCCGTAAGTTACCATAATTAACCCACGGAGCAAATCTTGTAAAAGAATGGCAAGCAAATCTTGTAAAAGAATGGCAAGCAAATCTTGTAAAAGAATGGCAAGCAAATCTTGTAAAAGAATGGCAAGGATTCCGATTTATATAGGAAAAAGTTCAAAGAAACCCAATAAACTATCACATTTTGAATGATTAAGTCCCTGATAAGCGAGCGAGGGTGACGACTCTTACCCTGCCGAATAAATTCTTGCATACGATGCCATTCTGAAGGGTATTCTTATGGGTAAGCGTTTAAGTTGTAAGATAGATGCAGTAGAAGTCACAATTTTTGGTGTCACCAAGAACTAATGAAGTAAAAAATTAAAGTCATATCTAGAGTTTCAAATAGGATGCCATATCTATAAAACACTGAAGTAATTCACCAAGAACTAATTAAGAATTGAAATCCATTAAGTAGATTGTACATGCCTTTGTTAAGTAGAATTTTCACTTTCGATTGCTTGGAAATTCTACATGCTTAAAACAAACCTGCCAAATCGGCACCGCCATTCATGAAATTAACCTAGCAGCAAAATAAAAAACCCAATCAAGTTTGAAGAACCTCGCATTAATCCTTAAACCTTGAAAAAGTAAATCCAAAAAAAACATAACCCAACAACTATACCTCAAAGCATTTCATTAATATAGCAACAACGATTCCATTAAACAAGTGCTCAAAATCAAACCGAAAGTAAATCCACCAAGGGGTTTAAAAAACGATCTAGGCACTCTATCACAACATATTGAATCAGATTTTGCATCATGTTTTCTCATATAATTCACAAATCAAACACCACCAAAGACATACATGTTGTCATATTGATAACTGCCTTGAGATTGATTCAATTTGAGGTGTAGAGTACGACCGAGAGGACAAAGGGCAAGAGGATCCGTTCAAATGAGGAGCACTCTATGAGCACGAGCGAGAGAAGGATAGATGGGTCTAGATATTGACTATTGAGTTTCATGTATACCAAATAACAATAGTTCATATCAAATATAAACAAACTATAAAGCAGAACATCCTATGTCCTGTTTTCCTGAAAAGTAGGCAACTTAAATTTGCAAGTGCTTACAAGTAAATTAGAAGGAAAAAACAATCCATAGACTAAAATTTTTAAGGTTAGAGAGGTAAGCTAATGATTTGATGAACATCTTACCTTAGAAAACATCTCCACGTGTTATCTCTTTAGTGAGAATATCTCTAGTGTCTCCATCTGTAGTATATAAAAAATTATTAATCCAAAGAAATGAACCAAAATATTAAAGGAAAAATCAAAGAAATGAACCAAAAATCATTAGCTGGAAAGCAGGTGCACATAAGAGATCAAAGAAATGAACCAAAAATCATTTACTTGTTTATGCTACTGCCAACAAAACTTAGGGTCAGGGATGAACAGATTACCCTTTTCTTACAATCTGGATTGCAAAAACTAATTCCTTGCAATTTGTGGCTTATCATCGTGACCTGTGCTTGCACTATACACATTCACTTTGTTATTACCCAATGATAAAATGCATAATCATATTAGCGACAAAATTAAAGAGAAAGGCATATCACTTGAATTCAAACCCTTGAAGTGGTCAGATGGATTAAAACCCAGAAAAGCAAACCAATGTAAATGACATCCATACCACCTTGGTTAGCCTTCTCCATGAGATTTTACCACATTTGCTACATCAAAATATACAAAAGAAAATCAGCAAAAGCATATAGATACCCTAATGGAGATGGCGTTATGGTCTGGGTGGAAGAAAAAAGAAACAGAACAACAACGACCATAATGAAACCCTAGAACAAATTCTATTTTTAATTGGAAACTAAAAAAGTAGAAGAGGCAGAGAGAAATTGAGAAGATTTTTGATGACTCACAAAGTTCTTCCGTATTGTTGATCAAAGACTCACTGGACCCTAAATCGAAATGGAGGATTTGAAATTTGAGAAGATTGTTAAACTGGGGAACGTACCCTTTTCATTCATGGTTCCCGTAAAGGATTTGAAATTTGAAATTTAGACATTTGAACCGAAAAGTGAATTTTGAATTGAGATAAAAACTGGTGTGAACTGAGAAATGAGATATCTGTGCAGGTTGCAGGTCGATAGATGGAGAAAGGGTTCTTTTCTGTTTGTGTAAAACAAAAGCCTCAAGTCTGCTTAAAAAGATTGTACCTTAAAATTTTCCTATTTGGTGGTATTAAAAGCTTATGCTATCAATAACTTGTACCTCATGCATATCAACTTGTGATTCATAGTTTTTTGAATTTTGGGCATAAAATAGTTGTACATTATGCGTGATGGATTGTAATTAAGAGTTTAGATGTAAATGCATTATAAGGTAGTATAGATATATATATATAGAGAGAGAGAGGTGAGTTATTGTGCAACCTTTTTAATGGTGCAACCCATGCAACCCACCTATCTACCACTCATTTTATTTTCACCTTTTTTAATTAAAAAGGTGAAAAAAAAATGAGTGGTAGATAGGTGGGTTGCATTAGAACACCCCCCCCCCCCCCCCTTCTCTCTCTATATATATATATTCATATATTCAAATATATTCTCAACTCAAATTTACCTCGCCATTCAAGATCAACCACCAGTCCACCACCACCTTTTTCTCCGTTTCAAGAAACCCTCCGATCCACCACCGTTGGAACCATCGCCACCTTTTCTCCGTTTCAAGAAACCCTCCGATCCACCACCGCCACCTTTTCTCCGTTTCAAGAAACCCTCCAATCACCACCGTTGGAACCTTTTCTCCATTTCAAGAAACCCTCCGATCCAGCACCGTTGGAACCACCACCATCTTTTCTCCCTTTCAAGAAACCCTCCGATCCAGCACCGTTGGAACCACCACCACCATCTTTTCTCCTTTTCAAGTAACCCTCCGTTGGAACCACCACCTTTTCTCCGTTTCAAGAAAACCTCCGATCCACCACCGTTGGAACCCCCACCACCGCATTGTCTGAAACTGATACATATATAAACATGCAGAGAAGGTGTGGTGCCTGTACATACAACAACAAGAATTCGTGTAAATATGGTTGCGTATTCGCCCAGTATTTCCCAACATACACAAGCATGCAGGAGTTCGGGATGCTCCACCAGGTGTTCACACCTCGAATGTCGAGAGGATGATCCTCTCGACACCTCCTGCTCGTGTCCCCGAGCTGATCGAGTGTCTGATCTACGAAGCAGACCAAAGGCTTAGGCACCCCGTTCGGGGGTGCACAAGAGTGATTCAAATGTTGCAAAATCAAGTCGTTGAATTACATGCCTATATAAATAATAATCTACCGGTAGCACAGAGGAATGATGACGATGATTCGGAGGCAACTCATACTGATGATGATTTACAGGGGACTCATACTGATGCGACGACTAATCTGTCGTCTGATGGATGAATATGAATGAATGAAGTTTACTTTAGAAAGTTTTTACGTTGTAAATCTTAGACACCCTCCCTTGCTAACTCACTGTCCACTTAAGCTTCTCAACACCTAGGAGAGGTTCATAAATGATCAATAATGGTGGTAGATAGGAGTATTAATGATGAAGGGTGTCTAGGAAGAACTTACCCAAAAATCAGCAGAGAAATCGCCCTAGAAGCCAACCAAATCAGATAAAAGACCTAAAAATCGCGGCTTAGCTTTTTATACCCAAATACACTGTCGGCGATAGTTATACTTGAACACCTCTATATGGATTCAGTGAGTTAGCAAGGGAGGGTGTCTAAGATTTACAACGTAAAAACTTTCTAAAGTAAACTTCATTCATTCATATTCATCCATCAGACGACAGATTAGTCGTCGCATCAGTATGAGTCCCGTGTAAATCATCATCAGTATGAGTTGCCTCTGAATCATCGTCATCATTCCCCTGTGCTATCGGTAGATTGTTATTTATATAGGCATGTAATTCAGCGACTTGATTTTGCAACATTTGAATCACTCTTGTGCACCCCCGAACGGGGTGTCTAAACCTTTGGTCTGCTTCGTAGATCAGGCACTCGATCAGCTCGGAGACACGAGCAGAAGGTGTCGAGAGGATCATCCTCTCGACATTCGAGGTGTGAAACACCTGGTGGAGCATCCCGAACTCCTGCATGCTTGTGTATGTTGGGAAATACTGCGCGAATACGCAACCATATTTACACGAATTCTTGTTGTTGTATGTACAGGCACCACACCTTCTCTGCATGTTTATATATGTATCAGTTTCAGACAATGTGGTGGTGGTGGTTCCAACGGTGGTGGATCGTAGGTTTTCTTGAAATGGAGAAAAGGTGGTGGTTCCAACGGAGGGTTTCTTGAAAAGGAGAAAAGATGGTGGTGGTGGTGGTTCCAACGGTGCTGGATCGGAGGGTTTCTTGAGAAGGAGAAAAGATGGCGGTGGTGGTGGTGGTTCCAACGGTGCTGGATCGGAGGGTTTCTTGAAACGGAGAAAAGGTTCCAACGGTGGTGATTGGAGGGTTTCTTGAAACGGAGAAAAAGGTGGTGATTGGAGGGTTTCTTGAAACGGAGAAAAGGTGGCGGTGGTGGATCGGAGGGTTTCTTGAAACGGAGAAAATGTAGCGATGGTTCCAACGGTGCTGGATCGGAGGGTTTCTGGAAACGGAGAAAAGGTGGCGATGGTTACAACGGTGGTGAATCGGAGGGTTTCTTGAAACGGAGAAAAAGGTGGTGGTGGACTGGTGGTTGATCTTGAATGGCGAGGTAAATTTGAGTTGAGAATATATTTGAATATATATATATAGAGAGAGAGAGAGAAAGAGGGGGGGTGTTCAAATGCAACCCTTCTTAATGGTGCAACCCACCTATCTACCACTCATTTTGTTTTCACATTTAAAAAGGTGAAAACAAAATGAGTGGTAGATAGGTGGGTTGCATGGGGTTGCACCATTAAGAAGGGTTGCATTTGAACACCCCCCCTCTCTCTCTATATATATATATTCAAATATATTCTCAACTCAAATTTACCTCGCCATTCAAGATCAACCACCAGTCCACCACCACCTTTTTCTCCGTTTCAAGAAACCCTCCGATCCAGCACCGTTGGAACCACCACCACCGCCACCTTTTCTCCGTTTCAAGAAACCCTCCGATCCACCACCGTTTCAAGAAACCCTCCAATCCCCACCGTTTGAACATTTTCTCCGTTTCAAGAAACCCTCCGATCCAGAACCGTTGGAACCATCACCACCATCTTTTCTCCTTTTCAAGTAACCCTCCATTGGAACCACCACCTTTTCTCCGTTTCAAGAAAACCTCCGATCCACCACCGTTGGAACCACCACCACCGCATTGTCTGAAACTGATACATATATAAACATGCACAGAAGGTGTGGTGTCTGTACATACAACAACAAGAATTCGTGTAAATATGGTTGCGTATTCGCGCAGTATTTCCCAACATACACAAGCATGCTGGAGTTCGGGATGCTCCACCAGGTGTTTCACACCTCGAATGTCGAGAGGATGATCCTCTCGACACCTCCTGCTCGTGTCCCCGAGTTGATCGAGTGTCTGGTCTACGAAGCAGACCAAAGGCTTAGGCACCCCGTTTGGGGATGCACAAGAGTGATTCAAATGTTGCAAAATCAAGTCGTTGAATTACATGCCTATATAAATAATAATCTACCGGTAGCACAGGGGAATGATGACGATGATTCGGAGGCAACTCATACTAATGATGATTTACAGGGGACTCGTACTGATACGACGACTAATCTGTCGTCTGATGGATGAATATGAATGAATGAAGTTTACTTTAGAAAGTTTTTACGTTGTAAATCTTAGACACCCTCCCTTGCTAACTCACTGTCCACTTAAGCTTCTCAACACGTAGGAGAGGTTCATAAATGATCAATAATGGTGGTAGATAGGAGTATTAATGATGGAGGGTGGCTAGGAAGAAGAACTAACCCAAAAATCAGCAGAGAAATCGCCCTAGAAGTCAACCAAATCAGATAAAAGACCTAAAAATCGCGACTTAGCTTTTTATACCCAAATACACTGTCGGCGATAGTTATACTTGAACACCTCTATATGGATTCAGTGAGTTAGCAAGGGAGGGTGTCTAAGATTTACAACGTAAAATCTTTCTAAAGTAAACTTCATTCATTCATATTCATCCATCAGACGACAGATTAGTCGTCGCATCAGTATGAGTCCCCTGTAAATCATCATCAGTATGAGTTGCCTCTGAATCATCGTCATCATTCCCCTGTGCTACCGGTAGATTATTATTTATATAGCCATGTAATTCAGCGACTTGATTTTGCAACATTTGAATCACTCTTGTGCACCCCCGAACGGGGTCCCTAAGCCTTTGGTCTGCTTCGTAGATCAGACACTCGATCAGCTTGGGGACACGAGCAGAAGGTGTCGAGAGGATCATCCTCTCGACATTCGAGGTGTGAAACACGTGGTGGAGCATCCCGAACTCCTGCATGCTTGTGTATGTTGGGAAATACTGCGCGAATACGCAACCATATTTACACGAATTCTTGTTGTTGTATGTACAGGAACCACACCTTCTGTGCATGTTTATATATGTATCAGTTTCAGACAATGCGGTGGTGGTGGTTCCAACGGTGGTGGATCGGAGGTTTTCTTGAAACGGAGAAAAGGTGGTGGTTCCAACGGAGGGTTACTTGAAAAGGAGAAAAGATGGTGGTGATGGTTCCAACGGTGTTGGATCGGAGGGTTTCTTGAAAAGGAGAAAAGATGGCGGTGGTGGTGGTGGTTCCAACGGTGCTGGATCGGAGGGTTTCTTGAAACGGAGAAAAGGTTCCAACGGTTGTGATTGGAGGGTTTCTTGAAACGGAGAAACGGTGGCGGTGGTGGATTGGAGGGTTTCTTGAAACGGAGAAAAGGTGACGGTGGTGGTGGTGGTGGTTCCAACGGTGTTGGATCGGAGGGTTTCTTGAAACGGAGAAAAGGTGGCGATGGTTCCAACGGTGGTGGATCGGAGGGTTTATTGAAACGGAGAAAAAGGTGGTGGTGGACTGGTGGTTGATCTTGAATGGCGAGGTAAATTTGAGTTGAGAATATATTTGAATACATATATATATATATATATATAGAGAGAGAGAGAGAGGGGGTGTTCAAATGCAACCCTTCTTAATGGTGCAACCCCATGCAACCCACCTATCTACCATCTGCCACTCGTTGGTGAATTATTTAGGTTCATAGCTAGATGGGGTGTGTTAGGATTTGGGTATGCAGGAAGTAAGCAGTGGACGTTCGTAAGATCAGTGGCTTGCATGGCTATATTTGAATGTGGATTTTAAGGTTTGAATTAAAGATTTATAGTAGGAAATTGGGTTGGAAGTCAAAGGAGAACATGAGGCGATGAGGAGCTCTTCTAGTATGCGAAAAGGTACAAAGGGTCCCATTTGTAGTAGTGAGTGGTCGTGTGTGTCCGTGTGATATACGGTGCCGACCTTGTGAATATGTTTCGTTCATCCTTTACGAAATCTGCTGCATATTCAAATCAAGTAACATGAAACCCTCTTCGTCGATGACTCACATGAAATCTGATTTTGATCATAAAAGTTAGAGGTCCGTATTTGAAATATTGTAAATTGCATATAATCTAGTGAATAAGTGTTTCATCGAATTGCTAATATTCTGGTGCATGATGAAATACTTATGCACCAGAATATTAGCAATTCGATGAAACACTTATTCACTAGATTATATGCAATTTACAATATTTCAAATACGGACCTGCAACTTTTATGATCAAAATCAGATTTCATGCGAGTCATCCAAGACGAAGAGGGTTTCATATTACTTGATTTGAATATGCAGCAGATTTCGTAAAGGATGAACGAAACATATTCACAAGGTCGGCACCGTATATCACACGGACACACACGGACACACACGGACACTCACTACTACAAATGGGACCCTTTGTACCTTTTGGCATACTAGAAGAGCTCCTCATCACCTCATGTTCTCCTTCGACTTCCAACCCAATTTCCTAGCTATAAATCTTTAATTCAAACCTTAAAATCCACATTCAAATATAGCCATGCAAGCCACTGATCTTACGGACGTCCACTGCTTACTTCCTGCATACCCAAATCCTAACACACCCCATCTAGCTATGAACCTAAATAATTCACCAACGACCCCGTTCGACGTTAACCCGTTTTCGAACCTGTTTTGCCATCTTCATATGAATCAACAATTTCAAGATTTTAACCCACAACCTATGTATTTCGGAAGCAACTCGACTTCTGATGAAGCAGCCGAGCAACAAGTAAGCCTCATGAACGAAAGGAAACGGAGGAGGATGATACCAAATCGAAAGCTGGCACGTAGATCGCGGATGCGGAAACAGAAGCATTTAGAAGCATTTAGATGAACTTTGGTCACAGGTTGTATGGCTAAGAAACGAAAACCACCAACTTATTGACAAACTGAATAATTTCACGGAGACTCATGATCGGGCCGTTGAGGAAAATAATCAGGCTTAAGGAGGAAGTTTCGGGATTACGACAGATGGTGTCTGATATGCAGCTTAATGGCACCCACCCGACTTTAAGAGATCTAGATGAGATCCACTGTAACGATGCTTACATCAGAACCGAATTTTCAAACCAGTCGGTCTCGAGCTCGTCAGACCTTGTTTGAAACGAGCAGGGTCATTTAGTTAAATGACCTTTTTGACAGGTTTTTTTAAATCCATAACCATCAGATAGGTTTAAGAATGTTACTTCCATAGATAATAATACCTAAAAACCTGTCAGAAGATCATGGTTGATCATGGTTGTCTGGAGGTCATTTAGCTAAGTAACCCTACCGAGAGCCATGACTGCTTTCTTCCCTTTTTTTCTTTTTTATTATCATCCAACTCAATTACTGAGTCTATTATATTAACAGTAAGAGATTGGAGAAGATGTAGCAAAATAGCATCTTTAATATTCTAATGGGTAGTTTATGATAACAAACATTTAAATAAACAAGAATTGCAGTTTTGGGACAATATTTATTACTGAAATTGATAAAAGATAGTGGGAAATTCAAATAAGAAAGATAAATATGGTGAAGGTAAGAATGAAAGGTTCATATGTGAATCATTGAAAAATCCATTTGAAGATGCATATGCATGTGAACCATATGAATAATTTGTAGCATCGATTCACATATGAATCTTCAAATATATTTTTTTTAGATTTTTTCAATGATTCACATATATACCTCCTCTTAACCTATTTAACCTCATTATTTGAACAGGCCCTTGTAGAAGCTCGTATAAACAAAACTCAAAGCAAATTTGTGACTTCAGCTTACCTTTTCTCACATTTTCTTTCTTCATTACTATCGAAATGGCAAATGGGGTCAAAACTGCGACTTTTCGGTTATAACCGCTTAGCGTTATGCTGAGTACCATGATCCTGAAACTATATACAATCCTAGATATTTTTTGTAAGTATATAATATTTGTATACAACAAATAAGGACCTTTGGTGAGATTTGAACTATTGATCAGGGAGGGTGAGATTTACTATTTACTGGTAGCTCGGGTACTGCTGAGCCAATGACCATCTGGTCTGAGGCACAGATTTATTTACGCTAATCGAGACATGTCCCATCTCTTTGATTTTATCGGTTCAAATACCTCTCATCAGTCTCCCACCTCAGTTACCTAATGCTATGCAAGATTCTCAGCTTTTTCTACACATGGCACTGATAGTGTTATCAGCTTTCAAATGTGCATATGCTAAAGAATCTGATAAATACAAGTACAGCAAGGAAACAATCCTTTTGGTTCTTTACATCAAGTTTTATAGATGGTATGTCTCTATCTCTCTATTTTTATCTTTGTTTTCTATTTAAATATTTTTTTTTATTTTACTGCAATTTATAAACATGCATAGATGTAGGAGCTTCACCCCTCTCTAGAGTTTCAAAGGAGTTGCACATATTCTAACATGGTATCAGAGTCCTGGGTGTAGCACTTGACACAATCTTTTTCCCCTGTTCTTGGGGGTACCATCTAGCTCCGTTTGAGGAAGTGCGTTGGAATACCACATCGACTAGATACAAGGGCTCTTTTTAGAGAGAGATTCAAAACGGTTCCAAATGATCTAACATGGTATCAGAGCCAGGGTTTAGCACTTGATAGAACTCTTTCATCTCCATTCTTGGGGGCACCCTCTAGCCTCCGTATCTACGTCTACATACAAGGTCTCTTTTAGAGAGAGATTCAAAGGGTTTCCACATATTCTAACACTTTAAGCCTGTTGGTATTCTTACTTCATCTTAGAAGCAACTTAACGAAGGAATACTGTAACTATATGGAAGATAATATATCCTAAAAACAACTCTCAAGTGAGTAAAAGATCTGAAAAAAGACTTGGATGTTCTTTCAATTAGTAGCACATCAATACATGAGATTTTTCCAAATTCTCCAATAATTTGTGTACCGATGAAGTGCAGGGATAAGTACACTAATCAATAAATCGCAGTGGCTCCAAAAAATCAACACATCAACACCAATAAAAAAGCTTGACATATCACGAAAGGGAACTAATCAATAAAACCCAGTAACGCTCGGAATCAACACGTCATCACAAACAAAAAGCTCGAATGCCATACGGATGACAACTTAGCACTAAAAAGTGTGGTCTCTACCACAAAGTCTTTTACGCAAAGGCAATAATACTCCTTAACTTGTGACATCATTTTCAGTATTCTACTCAGTCATGCTCTCCATGAAATTATGTCCCAAATAAATTTCTAAAATCTCAGGCATGGAGTTAAACTGTCAAAGTTGCAGTAATTTTGTTTATTTACTTTATGGAATATCTTACTAAAATACCTGGGGTTAAATGACCTTTTGATAGGTTATTTTTAAATCCATGACGTTCGGACAGGCTTTTTTTTTAAATCTATGGCGTCCTAACACATTTAAGAATACATAGCTTAACAGAAGAATGTCACTTCTATACACAAGAATGCCTAGAAACTTGTCTGAACATCATAGATTTATAGATTTAGAAAACACTTGTCAGTATATCATTTAGCAAAATAACCCATGAGAAACAAACATCATGAGGTCCCTACCAAACATCATGAGAAATAACCCAGACTTGGGTTCTAAGAGTTGATCAAGCTGTTAAATCTAGGTTCATGGTGAAAAGCCATCAAAAAGTCTAAAGTATCTCTCCGTTCTCATCTCCTATTTCTTGTAAACTCCAATCTTATATTTAGTGAATTTCCGAAATTAATAATGAAGGCATGTTTTTGAAGCAATTTAGAAGTGAGCACGAATACCCAACGAGCAAAGTCAATAAGATGAACATTGTCATATTTTAGATTTCTTCCGAGGGATGTGAGTTCAAAAAATAATCAAGAATATGTAGTGATGCAAATAACCAGAACATGGCTAATTATTATTCTGCAAATGAATATCCAAGCTAACCAACAACTTCTTTCTTATCCAAATGGTTAAATAATTAAGCAAGTGAAATCCCCAATAACAAACATAATATACAACACGCCTCATGGTTTTACTTGTTATCAAGGTTAAGTCATTTAGTGAGATCTATTATTATTGGTTGCGAATAACGTCACTGTGGAAGAATAAAATATGGTGGTGCTCAACTTTTTGACTTTGTGCGTCGTATTCGGCTTCACTTCTAAATTGCTTCATAAACATGTCCTAATTAATAAATTTAGAAATTCACCAAATTCCATTATTTGGGGATCTGGGTTTCCAACTTCCCTAGTTTTCAAGATTTTAAGTGTTTGTTTATTTCGTCTTTTTAATGTAAATTGCATGAACCTAAGGATTTCGTCAATCAAGTGGGATTAAACTTTTCGGTGGTCATAGTTTTTAATATTGAAAATTTAGTTTAACCTGACAAAAATTAATGTAGTGTAAAGATCCTTTGTACACACATAGTGAGTGCCCGTTTACCAAACTCTTGTCGGGTAAGTGTTTAACAGGAAGAGTCACCACCCTCACTCACCTTATCAGGTAACATTCCAGGCCACCAAAATGGACCGTTAATAAACATATCTCCACATATTTAAGTTACACAAACAAACTAAGAAAACCAAAGGGTTTTTAACATCATCCACAATTAATTAAGCAATCACATTCAGCTTTGAGAAGAAACATAAAAAAGAAAATACGTTGTTAAATATATGTTTTCGTCTACTTTGTATGTTTTCTAATTGCTTATGGTGTGTGATGTAAATAATTATTGTTTCCTTTTTTTCTTATTCAATGTAAAATAAAACATAATACAAAGGAAATCCCCAATGCGTGTTCTTCAACTCCAACTCTATTGAATCGTTTCTCATCAGATCTAAAATAAGTAAAATAACGCAACTATTTGAAATTCCTCATTCACGATTTATTCCAGACGAACAAATGCAATCATTGAACACGAACTTAAGCAGTTTTATCTTACCTATAATACTCAATATTACATAAACCCTAGGTTTTACATTCCACTGAAATTAAGCAGTTTTAGCTTTAACCTATAATACTCAATGCAAATCGTCGTCGATAATAAACCCTAAGATTCATTCCCTTGAAGCAAATTCTTCGATTATTTTTTGAAAACAAACAATGCTGAATTGAAATCAAAGAGGTAATCTAATCTAATCTAATCTAATCATAGAAGGAAATGCAATAATAGCAATAAGATCAATTTGGCGAAATTTTTTGATGATTCGGTTTACCTGTTGATCTCGATCTCACACCAGCCGGATGGAAAATATCTGCCCGCGCGATGTTCGTGTTTGTGCAACTTTTTTTCATTAAGAGTCGTTTATATATATAGAGAGAGAGAGAAAGAGGTTGTTTCAATTGGAAACCATATTACATTGGAAACTTTGGAAACCGACAATTTCATATGTTAAATCAATGAGACTGGTTCATAAAGTTGTTTAATATGATCAAGTTGTTTCATATAATTCTTTTGTTATTGAAATTGCTTCATATCTTTGTGTTTTTTATGTAGTTTCATCTATTTTTCTCATCAGATTTTTCTCATTCTGATGAAAATGTTTCATGTATTTTCGCAGTCTGATGAAACTTTTTCATTTTTATATAAAAAACACAAATATATGCAACGATTTCATCAATAAAAGAATTATATGAAACAATTTTATCAAATTAAACAATTTCATGAAACAATTTCATTAACTTAACCGATGAAATCGAGGGTTTCCACGGTTTTCAAAACTAGAGTGGTTTCCATTTGATCGCTCCCATATATATATATATATATATATATATATATATATATATATATATATATATATATATATATATATATATATATATTTAAGTGACACTTGGGAGTTGTTCTACAATTACTAAATGGTTTTGTGCAAGATGATTAAATGGTTATAATTATTAAAATGCTCTTATGATATAGTGAAAATGAAATATCGTTGTTTGGTAATTGTTCAGAATGAAACTAAGGTGTTGAATGGTCAAGGGAGACCCAATATACAAAATCATTCAAAGGGTTTTAAAACCATTAAAAAGCAGATCTTTTTTTGCCAAACAAGATTCATATTTTAGCAATTCAGATATTACCTTTTAATTGAACTATTAAGAGGTAAACAAAGTAACAAACAGCTTACTCCGTCCCAGATTAAGGGGTCGTTTAACAATCGCTTACCCGGTAATTAAGCTCTTACCAAGTCACTTACCTTACCGGATGAACATTACAAGTACCGAGGTCTTGCCCGGTAAGAACGATGGCAAAGGACGAAAGTCTTACCCGGTAAGTGTGGACGACAAGTCTTACCGGGTAAGCACTTACAAGGTATATTGTTGCATACGATACCGTTTAAATGAACTAGAATCTTACACGATAAAGTAAGTGAAAGTGTTAATTTTCACCGGTAAGCACTTACCGGGTAAGCATTTGGGTAAATGACCCCTAAGTGTCTGCATTTTTATCTTAATTTTTTAAAAATAAGACTTTCGATACCAAGGTTTGTTTGATTTGTGGGATTGAATTTGGAAGAATTTGAAACTGAAATTTTGTATCAATGTTTTTTAAAAACGAAAGTTTTGATTCATGGCATGAATTAAAGAAAAAGCTGATTCAATTTTGGTCTAAAAAAGTGCATAAGTTCCAATCAATCATTTATAATGCAACTAGGAGAAATGAAAAAGTGATTCTAAAACTACACGGTTAGTAGATAAAATGTGGATTCTCAACTACAAAAACTGCTTCAACTACATGAAACTTAAAAAGGAATGCAATTATATTTATAATCAAATACGCTTTCAACATGCACTACTGTTTTGTTTAATTTCTCGTGTTAAAATTTTATTATGTAATCAGATAATCATCCACATACACTCGATAACCATTTCATTTCGATCGAAAAAGAATGCAAATTATGTACAAAATATGATTGTAAACGGTTGTCAGGGAGAATCAAACGAGAACAGTATCTATTTAAAAGAACACGAGAACCAACAAGTGCATACCGTCAACATGAAGGGCTACCAGGGTGTTCCTTAGTTTTCTAATTTTTTTGTGGTTTTTCCCCAAACCTCCCTCTACACACACACACATATATATAGGAGAGCGATCAAATGGAAACCACTATAATTTTGAAAACCGTGGAAACCCTCGATTTCATTGGTTAAATTAATGAAATTGTTTCATATAATTCTTTTATTGATGAAATCGTTACATGTATTTGTGTTTTTTATGTAAAAATGAAAAAGTTTCATCAGACTATGAAAATACATGAAACAATTTCATCAGAATGAGAAAAATAGAGAAAACTACATAAAAAAACACAAATATATGAAACAATTTCATTAACAAAAGAATTATATGAAACAACTTTATGAACCAATTTCATTAATTTAACTAATGAAAATTGACGGTTTCCAAAATTTCTAATCTAATATGGTTTCCAAAATTTCCAATCTAATATGGTTTCCAATCTATATATATATATATATATATATATATATATACTAGGCACATACCCGCGCGATGCAGCGGAATGTAAGTAAAGAACGAACAATTAATTTTATTTCCTTATAGACATGTCATCAACAATCAACCATGACCTAAAAATGACAACTTATGAAATCATAAACTCATAAAAATATTCAATAATTAATTTATATTACAATTATTGACGAAAAAAATTATAATGATATATTTTATAATAAGAATGAAACGTATTTTATGATTATGTATTTTTAATGTGCTAACGGTGGAAAAAAGTAAAATGTATGGATAGAAAACAAATTAGTTTGTAGATATTCATAATATTTAATAGTAAGGTTAAATTAAAAAAATATTCAATATTGTGCTCGTTTTAAAGATATTGATGAGACGATTATAATGATATATTTTGTAAAAAGAAGAAACGTATTGTTTATTCCATTCTTGTTCGTATATGATTATTTATGTTAACATGATAGGTATGTAAAATAGAAAATAAGAAAACAAGAGATATAAAATAAATTAAATAACTAACTGTAAGGGTGATAAACGTAACATTTAATTGAATTAGGAAGTGAAACATTGGGAAAATTTTTTTGGCTTTCAAAGGTTTGTAAAAAACTGTATTAGAATTTTTATAATATAGTAGAGATTACCGTGATTTATTTATAATAAGAATGAAACGTATTTTTAATATATTTTACGATTATGTATTTTTAATGTGCTAACGCTGAAAAAAAATAAAATGTATGGATATAAAACAATTTAATTCGTAGATATTCATGATATTTAATAGTACGGTTAAATTAAAAAATATTCAATATTGGGCTCGTTTTGAAGGTATTGACGAGACGATTATAATGGTATAATTTATAAAAAAAGAAACGTATTTTTTCATTGTATTTTTGTTCATATACAATTATGTGTGTTAATATGATATTGGGCTCGTTTTGAAGGGTGTAAAAAGAAATGTTTAGGTTTTTGTTTGTGGGTTCGATGGCACAGAAGAAAACAAAGATGGTTGCAGATCCTACAAGGATGATTAAACCAAAACGAATAAGGTTTTTGAACAAGTTGATGTCACACAGGTTTCTTAGAGCAACCACAGCGGGAGTTTTACAAAAGTCCATGAACAGCTTCATCATAATTTTTTTCCACCGGGTCACATGGGTCCATGCCTATGTGGCATGGAATGGGTTCATCTGCATAAACCGTTTCATCCTTTTTTTTTATTATTCTATAAATCAATTTTGCATATATTTTAATTTCTACTTGAATGTTTATTTTATATATTTTTTTAATTCTTATTATTAGGTTTAACAAACGTTCAACATTAATACCCGTATCTAAACCAAAATAGTTTTCTATTTTTTATTTTTAATATACAATCTTCAAAAAGAAGTTAATTAAATTAATTAATTAATTTATTATCAACTTTTAATTATTTTTACTATATAATCAATTTTGAGTTTTTAATTATTGTGACTTTCAGTATTGTAAATTTTAATTACAATTAGTTTTTAATTATTGTTTTTTAAATATGATAAGTAAATGTTAAGCATTACAATTTTTATTATATAAATAATGGATCGGTTCATGATTGAAAGTAAAAGATTTATGAAATGTGTAGAAAAAGAAAACTGAGGTGGCGGAGAGAGAAAACTGATGTGGCAAAATCATGAACCTCTTAAGAGGTCCATGACTGTGGATGCTCTTAATTACTACTATTATTTTTATAGAGAAAAGTTCAAAAAAACCCAATGGACTTTAGTATTTGAAGTGATTAAGTCTCTGAACAATTTTTTCGAACAAATAAGTCATTGGACATTTTGAAACCTGTTAAATAAATCTTTAGACTTTAAGTAACCTGTTGAATACATCCTTATTACTTAAAAATATAACTTGTAATCTACATAGGAAGTAAAACTACAAATTAAAAAAATGTCACATACTTTATCCTTCTACAGATTAAAAATGGGGAAATTAACTATAATAGTCAATCTCATCACCCAATTTAATTTTAGCCACTTTTCAAAGCATTTTCCTAAAATAGTCAAAGTTTGCGTAAAATATTTTTTCGCGTAAGGTGTTTTTTCCCAAAAAGATAATAAAAACATCTTTAAGTAAAAAATTTATGTGTAAAGATCCACTTTCTGTTTATAGTTTTGGAAAAAATTTATACTTTGCATCCTTATAAAGTTACAATTAATTATTTAATTTATTTTATATCCATTACTTTTTTCTTTTTTCATTTTATTATATTAACACACATAATCATATATTAACTAACATATATCAAAAAATTCTTTTTTTACAAATTACACCATTATAATCGTTTCTTCAATACGTTCAAAATGAACTCAAGATTGTTTTTGAATTTAATCTTATATTATTCAATATCATAAATATATACGAATTATTTTTAATACTTACAATTTATACCTTTAAGGTTACAGATTAATCTTATACTATTAAATAAATAACTCTAAAGGATATAAAGTGTAAGTATTAAATATAATTCGTACGTATTAATGATATTTAATAATATGAGATTAAATAAAAAAAATCAATATTAGGCTCATTTTAAACGTATTGATTAGAAACTTATAATGGTGTAATTTATAAAAAACAATAGTTTTTATGTATTTAAGTTGATATACGATTATATGTGTTAATATAATAAAGGGTTAAAATGAAGAAAAAAAAGATAGAAGACATAAAGTAAATTAAATAACAAATTATAAAGATGTTTTCTTTTCTTTTTTTTTGCTAGAAAAAATTATTAAGGGAAAAAAAATTTATGCCAAAACTTTGATTATTTTAAAAAGACACTTTGAAAAGTGCTTAAAAATGAATTTGATTGATGAGATTGACTATTTTAATTAATTTTCCTATTTTTTTATTTGTAGGGGATAAAGTAGTGACATTTTTTTTGTTTTATTTTTGCAATTTGTAGTTTACGTTGCAAATTACATTTTTAAGTAATAAGGATGTATTTAACAAGTTTCCAAAGTCCAATGATTTATTTATCGTGTTTTGAATTGTCTAAGTCCTTATTTGTTCCAAAAAATTGTCAAAGAACTTAATCACTCCAAACACTAAAGTCCATTGAGTTTTTTTAGACTTTTCCCCTTTTTATATTGGGGTTTTGGTTAGGGGTGTAAATTTGTACCAGGACAAACCAACTAATTCATTACCAACCGTACCAATTCAATTGGTACAAACTAAAGTGGTACCAATTAAATTGGTTGGTACTATCGTACGAACTTCACAAACTTGATTGGTATGTGGTATTAGAAATTGTCTACCACGGTAATACCATATCGTACCGACTTTTATATATATATATATATATATATATATATATATATTATTTTTATATATTTTTTAAATAAAAAATCAATGAAATCAACCGTATTTGATTATTAATGTATTATTTATCCATCCTATGATGATATGTCTTCATTGTTTTTTTAAAGAGATTTAACTATTTAGTTAAAAACAAAACAATTTACAGTAAAGATTTTACTCGTCCATCAAAAATAACCTAAATTTTCTGCAATTTATTGTTTTACAACTAAAAATTTTATGGACAACATGTTTAGGACATTAGGTTTGTAAACTTTGTAAACTTGTTGGTACAAAACCGTACCAACATGTACCAACCGAAAAACGTTGGTACCAATTAAGTTGCTACCAATTAGAATTGATTGGTACACGGTATAAATTTTTATGTACCAATTATAATTAGTTGGTACACGGTATTGAGAAAAAAAACATGGTACCGTACCATGTTCACCCTAGTTTTGGTAATGTTTAATTAAGCTTTTATTTAAATTTTTTGTTTGTTTGTTTTGTTTGTTAGAAATTTACCGAATGAGGTTATTCACAACATACTTTCTCGACTTTCTCCAAAACCCTTAATGCGGTTCAGATGTGTATCGACTTATTGGAACAGTCAGATTACAGATTCCTACTATACCAGATTCCTACTCTATACCACGTCGAAAGATCCTCGTCTCCAACATATTTCCGTTTTAACCACAAGGGTTGTGGTGTGGTGGTTAGAGCTCGGGGACTTCATAGCGGTTGCCCGAGTTCGAGCCCCACTAGCAGCACTTGTGGCCACTGAGGATAATCTCAGGGCTGTACGCTTTAGCAGCTGGGCCGAAAGCCTAAATTGCCAGGGATTAGTCTGGGCCAAAGGCCCAGGATACCCTTAAAAAAAAACATACATCTGTTTTCTTTAAATGGCGAAAACGATTATTCGATCGTTGGGCTTCCTTTTCCTTTTGGAAAAAACCATCGACATTGGGAAAATATCCTTTTTTTTGGTACATTGAATGAGATAGTCATTTTGGCTCTTGAAAGGGTGGATCGTTTTCAATTGATTTTATACAATCCGTTAACCCGTGCGACCAAAAAAGTTCCTGATCCACCTCGACCGAGTTGTATTTCCGCTAGGGGCCGACGTGCATATGGGTTTGGTTATGGTTATGATGCAACCCCCGATGACTCGAAGATTGTTATCATGTATGATCGACTATCTTGTCACTGCTTCGACCACGTTTATGGAAAATTTTGGCATGTCTTTAGTCTTAAAAGGGGTTCATGGACCACATTCGAAACCAAAAGGGGTTCATGGACCACATCTGAAACCGCCTTTCGACGTGTTGTCTGTACCGAAAAGGTGGGTGTGTTTCTAAATGGATATTTGCATTGGATTACCGGGCAATGGAAATTGGAGATTTTCGTTCTCGATGTTGAGCGGATGAAAGTTTCGAGGATGGGTGTACCCTATGGTATTAGTCAGCTATCATATAGTTTGGGTACACTACACGGATGTCTTTGCATTGTCACCAAGAGGCATAATTGATTCGATGTGTGTGTGATGAAGACGAAACAATTTAGGTGGTCGAAAATATACTCATTCACGGTAGGTATTGAACGTGGATACAACCTCCTCGACACCGTTTGTATTTTGGATGACGGAAGAATTGTCATGAGGGATTCTATATCCTACCATTTAATCTGTTACGACCCATCCAAAGGCTCGCACAACGTTTTCAAGTGTACTACACGTAGGTCATCATTCCCAATTGGAATCGAATATGTTGAGAGTGTGGCTTCGCCTTCTGATATGTGCCATTTTTGAGTTTCTTTTGCGCTTTAAAATTAGTTGCCAAAGTTTGATTTTGCCTTCTTAATTAATATTTTGATTTGTTAGGGTTCCGTATTAAAGATTGATTTTCCGTATTTCGATTTTAAATTTTGTTTTAGATTTCGTGAATTAATATTATGATTTGTTATGATTCCATATTTGTATGAAAATATTTATTGATTTTTATCTATACTATATTATAAAAGAGACATAAAAAACTCTTAATTACAACATTTTAAGCACAAAATACAACTAATTAAAGTCAATTACTTAATTTACAATTTCATAATACATTGGTACAACTTATCTAAGCATAATATCTCACATCATCATCTATTTGTGGAATGGATACTCATTTATTAATATATAATAATTAATTAAAGTAAATACTATAATCTATTTATTCAAGAAAAAGTAATCATGAATTTACAGCACCAAATGCAACTGCGTTTTGCCCTAATTTTGCCTATAAAATACAACCCCCCAAATTGAAACTGCGTACTTGAGAAACAAAATTCACAACGCATCATCTTCTTCTTCTTCTTCTCTGCTCCTTCCGGCGACAGAAAACAGAGATCGATCAACTTCGACGAAGATGTCGGGGAACGTATTCCGATGACTTCTTCTTCAATTCAAGGAAGTTGACGTTTATACACTTTTTTCATATGTTTGAATTTCGAATGAGAATGAAGGTCGTTGGATACAGGGAAAGGGAGATAAGGTTCGATGGAGCTGCTGTAATTAGGTGCTTTGGAAGAAAACGAATCGATTCATATTATCACCGTTGATATGATGGATAATTTATAGGTTTTTTTTCCGAGGCCTCCCATTCCAACGTCTCCCTCTAACTATCTCCCCCTCCCTTGTTATCCTTTTGCTTAACGGCTTGTGGTAGGTAGGTTCTTGGGTAAGTAAGACGTCGTTTTGTGTGTTTTGCAGAAAATCTGCAGTTCTTACGTTTGAATGTTATTATTTCCTGTTATTCACTGAATTAATTAATACATAATGTATCAACAAAGGATTTTAAGTTCAATGATTTTTTGATTTGCTGTCATGAGTTGTTTTGTCGAGAAGATCTGAAGATTTTGATCTAATATATCTTTGATAAGCAATTGTGTAAAGCAGTAGATCTCTAGATTGTTTTTTGTTTCTAAAAAATGGGGTTTTGTTAAATGATTGTGTTTTGCTTTGAATCAGAGTCGAATTTAGGGTTTGGGTTTGCGATTTCAGTCATTGAGGTAATTGTTAACTTGTTTTTTTAGAGTTTTTGATTGTTTTGTCAATTTAGCAGCATTGGTAGCATGTCCAAGGTTCTTTCTTTCTGCTTAAAAAGTATATGAATTGATGCATAAATGTTGTTCATAACCAATAATGGTTTTTCTACTAACAAAATTGAAGTCACGTACTTCATGGTAATGCTTAGATAAAAAAAATGCAAAACATGAATTTGATTCAGAAAAAAAACAAACCAAACCAAACAATAAGTTAAAACGATTATTTATATTATTGAAACAGACAACAAAAAACAACAATTTATCATAATCTATGCAGACAATAATTCACAGATAACATAGGGGTGGTCGTTACCAAATGCTTATTGGGTAAGCACTTACAGACATGAGTTTCTTTTTTGCTACTCTACAAACAAGTTGATACACAAAAGGCACCACAAAAATGAACCTTATGAAAATCTTTCATTTTAGGATCTAAAGATACAGAATTTGAGTCATATTTAGTCGATTTTCATGTTTATGTTTTGTATAGAACTTGGTGCTTTAATTCTCTCATATATATATTTTTTGATTCTAGAAGTTAGTTATTGTTGATTTTTCTTATATTATGAATAGGCACAAAGTTGCACAATTTTTGACTGTTTCATTATCTGTGCTTTATGAGTTTTTGATATTAACGAGCCTGATAAAGTTAAGCTTATTATGTAAAGGCTTTTACAAAGTTGGAATAATATGTTTACAGCTTCAGCATTGATGCCAAAATTTCTTTTGATTACTATGGAGATGATAAAAATGGGATAAACCTCTTAATCATTGTGTTACGCCTCCAGTATTATTCACTTACAGCAGAAGGGGAAGGACACGTCAGTATAACAACAATAAATGATTAGTTTATCATGTGGTTTAAGAGTTACAAGTGGCCAAGTCTGTTAGTAAGGGTATTTTGGGTGTTTTCCTTCTTATTGGTTAGTGGAGTCTCTTTTAAATAAGGGTGGGAGTCTGTGTGGTGAGGAAAGCAGATAATAGAGTGTTCTAAACTGGAGAGACTAGCCTCTCGAACATGCTAGTATGAGTTTTCTGTGAGTAATAACAATTTGGTGAGGTGATTACTGGAATTTCCAGCGTAATTGTAATCCATTTCACTTTGATTCATAACAAAGTGGTATCAGAGCGATCGATCCTTGATTATGGCATCGAGGTCAGATTCCGTAACTCAACAAGTAGATATAGTGGAGAAAGATATAGCGGCAGTAAGGGCATCGTTGGAGAGCTTGCAACAAAACCTGCAACAAAACCTGCAGCAGCAACTCAGCGATCTGATCTCCAAACAATTCTCAGAGTTAGCCGCTGTGAATTTACAGATGCAAGCTTCGATGAGAGAGGATATGAGAGCGACTCTGTCTGGTACGAAAGGACTGAATACTCCAGGGAAGTTGGGAAGCCCGGAGAATGGAGGAGAAAAGTCGACAGGATCTTCGTGTCAGGGAGGGTCAAATTGGCGATTCAGAAAATTGGATATGCCTCTTTTCGATGGTAATCAACCAGATGGTTGGATAATACGCGCTGAGAGGTATTTCTCGTTTTATAAATTGAATGGGATTGAAAAATTGGAAGCAGTTGTGGTGGCATTAGAAGGAGACGCGCTTCTCTGGTATCAGTGGGAGCATAGGCGACGACCAATCAGTCGGTGGGAGGAGATGAAGACGATTATCCTTAGGAAATTTCGACCCTCAGGCGTTGGGTCGTTGCACGAACAGTGGTTGGCGTTAATTCAGGAAGGGTCGGTGTTGGAGTACCAGAGGCGGTTCATCGAACTGGCTTCCCCCTTGACTAATGTGTCTGATGAAATTGCCTTGGGCCATTTTATTAATGGGCTGAAACCTGAACTACGGGCCGAGGTCCGTGTATTAGGGCCCACAAATTTAGATCAAGCCATGGATCTAGCAATCAAGTTAGAGGAGAAGATCAAATTCAGCGGGGGAAAACGATCTGAGTCAAGGGTTCCTGCGAGTTCGTATAACCTGGGCAATTCCCTCTCGAAATCAACGACAACACCTACAGTGACGGCTGCCTCTTCGGTGCATCGCGTTCAGTCCACAAATGCAGGACCGATTTCATCATCTTCAGGTTCAACAAATGCAAAACCCATGGGAGAGATTCGTCGATTGACCGACAAGGAATTGCAAAACAAGAGAGGGAAGGGTCTCTGTTTTCGTTGCGATGACAAGTGGAGTATCGGACACCGTTGTCGGAAAAAAGAGTTGAGTGTTCTGTTGGCTCAGGAGGAGGATGAAATCACCGAGACAGAGGGTGAAGGTTCTGAAGAGATTCAACACTCGGAAATTTGTCTAAATTCTATCCTAGGGATTACTAATCCAAAAACACTGAAGATGAAAGGGGTGATACAAGGATCAGAAGTGATTGTGACGATCGATCCAGGGGCAACCCATAATTTTATCTCCCCATCGGTGGTACATCGTTTAGGACTCTCTCTGAACAACACCAAGGAGTTTGGGGTTTCCTTGGGCAATGGAGAATCTGTTAAAGGACAGGGTGAATGTCAGGGTGTGCGTTTATCTGTCCAAGGAATTGAGATAACGGAAGATTTTTTTGCCTCTCACACTTGGGAATTCGGATGTGATTCTAGGAGTCCAATGGCTGGAGAAGCTGGGTACGGTATCCACTAATTGGAAGACGCAAATTATGAAATTCCAAGTTAATGGAGTACCGGTAACGTTGGTAGGAGACCCGACACTTGATCGGTCGAAGGTTACTCTCAAAAACATGTTGAGGACGATGGTAACCCAAGGGGGGGATACTTGGTTCAATTTAACCAGGTTGAAATGGAGCCACTTATGATACAGGATGATATGAACCCGATTCCTCCGTTTTTACAGACCGTGTTACGTTCGTTTAAGGGAGTGTTCGAGTGGCCGAATACGTTACCGCCTAAGCGTAACAAGGAACATTCTATCATTTTGAAGGAAGGGATTGGGCCAGTTTCCGTTCAACCCTACCGGTACCCGCAAGCACAGAAAACAGAGACCGAACGCTTGGTGCAAGAAATGTTGCAAGCTGGAATTATCCAGCCATCAAACAACCCCTTTTCCAGCCCAGTTTTACTGGTTAAAAAAAAGACAACTCATGGCGCTTCTGTGTGGATTATCGAGCGCTGAACAAAGCTACGGTACCTGATAAGTATCCGATACCGGTGATCGATGAGTTATTAGATGAATTACTGGGTTCCCAAGTGTTTTCTAAATTGGATCTCAAATCCGGTTATCACCAGATCCGCGTTAAGGAGGAAGACGTCGCTAAAACAGCTTTTCGAACCCACGAGGGACATTACCAGTTTCTAGTGATGCCCTTTGGCCTCACTAATGCCCCTGCCACGTTTCAGTCCGCAATGAACGATATCTTTCGCCCGTATTTGCGAAAGTTTGTGTTAGTCTTTTTCGACGACATTTTGATATATAGTCAAAATGAGCAGCAACACGTCGAACATATGACCGCTGTCCTGCAGAAATTAGCCGATCATCAGTTCTCGGCAACAGGAGTGGCAGTCGAGCCCGAGAAGATCAAAGCAATAGTACATTGGCCCCAACCTAAAACCGTGAGGGAGCTACGGGGATTTTTAGGATTTCCGGGGTATTATCGACGGTTTATCGTTGGGTATGCGGGGGTGGCGGCTCCACTCACATATCAGTTACGCAAAGATTGTTTTGGATGGTCGAAGGAGGCAACCGAATCCTTCCAGCAACTGAAAACAGCTTTAACTCAGGCTCCGGTATTAGCAATGCCTGATTTCAGCCAACCCTTTATCGTAGAGGCAGATGCATCGGGTTTTGGAATTGGGACGGTCCTTTTACAAAACAATCATCCTATAGCATATTTCAGTCAAGTTCTGGGAATAAGGAACCGACTGAAACCTATTTACGAAAAGGAGTTAATGGCTATCGTTCTTGCGGTATTAAAGTGGCGACATTACCTTATTGTCAGACATTTCATGATCCGAACGGACCAGCGCAGTTTGAAATTCCTCATGGAACAACGTGAGGTGGGGGTGGATTACCAGAAGTGGATGTGTAAATTGATGGGATTTGATTTCGAAATCCAATACAAACCGGGATTAACAAATCGAGTCGCGGATGCTTTATCGAGGGAGTTTTTGTCAGAATTAAGCTCACTCGTATCCACTTGGTCGATGAATTTAGATGGGCTGGAAGAAGAGATCGTTACCGATCCTTTCATTACCCAAGTGGTGAAGGACATCGAAACTGAAGGAAAGACCCTCATGGGATTTTCGGTACAACAAGGCCATTTATATTTCAAAGGCAGAAGGGTTATACCTCATAACTCATCCCTGATTTCGGAACTGCTTCGGGTATACCATGATTCTGTGGTTGGTGGACACGCCGGGGAGTTGAAAATTTATCAACAGTTGGCAACCGAGTGGTTTTGGGTGGGAATGCGATGAGCAGTTCAACGGTATGTGCAAGCCTGCACAGTGTGCCAACAGCAGAAATCGGCCAGCACGCATCCAGTGGGTCTCCTTCAGCCCCTGCCGATCCCGACTCAAGTATGGGACGAACTTAGTATGGACTTTATAGAAGGGCTTCCCCCATCGAGAGGGTTCGACATGGTGTTGGTGGTAGTCGATCGACTGACCAAGTTCGCTCATTTCTTATCTCTTAAGCATCCTTATACGAACACCTCTGTCGCTGAATTATTTGTGCGTGAAGTGGTTCGTTTACATGGGTTCCCATCTTCGATTGTCTCGGATCGTGATAAGGTGTTCATGAGCCTTTTCTGGCATAAGTTATTCCGTCTCCAAGGCACCACGCTGCTGCGAAGTACCGCATACCACCCGCAGACCGATGGCCAGTCGGAAATTATGAACAAGACCGTTGAAACTTACCTGCGTTGCTTCATTCAGGGCAATCCTCGCAGCTGGTTCAAGTGGTTACCATGGGCAGAATTTTGGTACAACATGTCATTCCATTCGTCTACAAAGTGCACTCCATTCAAGGCTCTCTACGGTCGTGATCCACCCCGCCTGTGTTGTGTGCAAATAGGGGAAACAGGGGTATCATCGCTGGAAGAACAATTGTTAGATCGCGATGCCATCTTAGATGAATTACGATCGTCTCTTATGCGAGCCCAACAATTAATGAAGCACACAACGGACAAACACATAAAAGATATTAGTTTTGAGATTGGTGATTGGGTTTTTCTCAAACTTCAGCCGTACCGGCAAAAGTCAGTTGCTACACGCCCCTTTCAAAAGCTTGCTACACGTTTTTATGGCCCCTTCTAGGTTACGTAGAGGAAAGGGGGCGTGGCATACAAACTCCATCTTCCAGAGTCGGCTCGGATACACTCTGTGTTCCACGTTTCCCAGCTTAAAAGAGTCGTTGGTTTTCACACTGCTTCCCCCTCTTTACCACCGCAACTAAACGAGGATTTGGAATTGGAGGTCAGTCCGGAGGCTGTTTTGGGCGTGCGCACGGTGGAAGCTAAAGAGGGTCAACGCCTCGAGGTTTTACTCAAATGGCAACACTTACCAGAGTTTGAAGCAACATGGGAAGATTTACAACCATGCAACGCGCGTTTCCTGAGTTTCACCTTGAGGACAAGGTGACTCTTTGGGGCAGGGTAATGTTACGCCTCCAGTATTATTCACTTACAGCAGAAGGGGAAGGACACGTCAGCATAACAACAATAAAGGATTAGTTTAGCATGTGGTTTAAGAGTTACAAGTGGCCAAGTCTGTTCGTAGGGGTATTTTGGGTGTTTTCCTTCTTATTGGTTAGTGGAGTCTCTTTTAAATAAGGGTGGGAGTCTGTGTGGTGAGGCAAGAAGATAATAGAGTGTTCTAAACTGGAGAGACTAGCCTCTCGAACATGCTAGTATGAGTTTTCTGTGGGTAATAACAATTTGGTGAGGTGATTACTGGAATTTCCAGCGTAATTGTAATCCATTTCACTTTGATTCATAACACATTGCAAGGGAGTGAATTGCATTAATGCACCGAAGGGATGACTCGATCTCAGATGTGAAGATTGGAGCTGTTGAATGTGCTGCCACACTATTGTTGAATATTAAGAAAGTTTGGAGATGTCAGTAAGTGTTTGGAGCTAAGCTTCAGTCAAAATGACCGATCAGTAAATGAGTTCTGTTGCTTCACTGAGTTCAAGTAGGAGATCATGGAGTTTCAAAACGTGTACGAAGGAGAAATGGTCGATGTGGAACTATATAACCAACTTCGCTCAAACTTTGTAAGAAAAAGGTTATAATAATTGAGGAATTAGGAAGATATATATATATATATAGTTTGTTTTATCTCTATCAAAATCTGTTTTTTCAGCATTTTGTTTCCCCTTTCATGACTATTCATTGTTCCTTTTCATTGTTCACTACTAGATGTGTGTTTTTATTTTAGCTTTTTCTTTGTCCTAAGATTTGAATTCTTGGTTGACACACTCACTCACAACTAATGTTTGAATTTTGAATTTTCACTGCCACCACTACCCTATCTCTGCTGCTGGTGCTTCTCTCCCACCTCTTCCACTTCAAATTGATGATCATCAGGTGAAGAAAATGTGGGTTGGAGCTTTTATGTTTGTGTTTATAATCAAATCTTCTCTTCTTTCTTCTTCATATATATATATATATATATATATATATATATATATATATATATATATATCGATTAAATGATCCAATTTCTTATGTGTTACGTCTTTGGTAAATATGACAAGGACCAATAATTTATCCGGTAAGAAGCATATTGAGATAGAAGACTCTTACTCTGTAAGCATTTACCGGATAAAAGATGTTTACCACAATCCTATAAGCTCGAATAGGCCACTCAAGGCTGGATATGGAAAATCTAGGATCATCGATTAGTTAAGGAAAACCGAGAAGGGATCTATTGATACTAGGACAACTTTTTTAGAAATTAGTTGGACCGGTTGAAGAAATCACCAAATCATTTTAACCATGTTAATACACATCAAAATGAAAAATTCAACTATTACATAAAATAAAACCACCAAAGCTTATAAACGCAAATGTATAAAGTTGGAGAGACTAAACGCAAATTGTATTATTATAATAACAAAACCACCAAAACCTCAAAATCGTTTAAATTCACACCTCCCGCCGCATTGCGTGGTTTAACAACTAGTATTTATTAATTTGAAGTGTTGCCGCTTAATACATATCTATCATGTCTTCTTCCATTTTATTTTATCTTTTGAAGCAAATCTGATTGATTATTTGTTTTATGAACTACATTTTGTTGTATTAATAAGCGTCAACGTTTATCTTGTATTTGAACATATTTATCTGTTAGTTATGAGTTATTTTTATAAAGTTCAAATGTATTAAGAAAAGTTATACTCTACGTGTGTAATTATAAGTTGAAAATACTTTTTACTATAATAAATATATTGTACGGATATACTCGTGATTGAAAATCGGTTCAAAGGGTATCAAATTAAATACTCGTCTTTTAGATATAATTTTTTAATAAAACAATTAATTATATTTGAGAAAGCGATAATGTTTTTATTTATTTAAAAATTTGTTTAGTTTATTTTAGGTTTAATAATAATATAAATTTTTTTAGGTCTAATAATATAATGTTTTTTTTATAAAAAAAAGATAATTAAGTATTCTGTTAAAATTCAATGTGTAAATCCCAATTACAGTGCAATTACGAGCAATAGTAAACAATGAAGAACAATAAACGTGCCACAACTTCTAGTCATATGATTGATATTCAATAAATGTTTAGGTTTACAGAAAGAATTTCTGATAAGCAAAAGTAAACCTATGACTAGAATAATAATGAATGCAACTAAACTGAATAATGAACTAGACCACGCCTTATATATGGCACGCACTAGGCCTAATGGGCTTTAGGCCCAATTACACAATAAACTATCAAACAATTACAATTTAAACCCTTATAAATGTGTTATACAACTTTCAACGCACATGACTTTCAGTCCTAACAATCTCCCCCTAAAGTTGAATAAGGCATTTATCTTCTTGAAATCTTCATGCCTTGATCTTCTTTCCCTCTTAAATATTTGAAGAACTTTGGTGTTGCATATCTTCATCATGTCTTTCCAAACTCCCCCTTGAATAAAGCTCTTGGTCTTCATAGTTTCAATTTTGTAACCAGATTCAATGTACAATAACCTCGACTGAATGCACTACCAAGCAGCTTTCAACTGTAGAAACTCAACACATCGGATCAGCACACAAGAAAAATAATGTGCGAGTTACGTGACATTCCACAAGTGCATCTTCAGTTTAAAACAAAGAATCTTTCTCTGAACCGCGAGTTGAATTGACTTTCAGCTTAAGAACTTGTAGAACCAAAATGCTCGTAGGAGGTACAAACTTGTAGCAGACACCACATGATACGGGATAGAAGAACCAATATAAACTTTTCTGCTCAGCTGCAATCTTTGAATCCAAAGGCTTTTCAACCTCAGATTTAAGATTTGACTTTGAAATTGAACTTTGTAAATCTCTCCCCCTTTTTGATGATTGTGAACATCATGATCATCAAAACTCTTCAATATCAATACATTCTTTGATCTCCTCCTTTATGAACTAACAATCTCCCCTTTATGATAATTTGACATTCTCCGCCCTTTGATCTGAGTATCCGTCAATTCATGAAATGTATATATCCGAATCTTTTCAAATTCAGATATAATAGGAATTGTAATCCTGAATCAACAAATGATACAGTTAGTATGCCTGTAAGTAGCACAGAGCCACTTTGTACAACAGATGTACTTTGGAAATGAGCTTTTGTGATATTCACTCTCCCAGGGCTTCCATTCAATCATCGAAAATCCACAAAGGAATTTTCTATGAATGTTATGACAAGAAAACTCATTCCTTGTGTGTACGTGCAAGTGTAGAATGATTGAAGCTACTTAGCTTTCTTAGGCTAAAAAATGTGTAAACTGTTGAGACAATATATTACACGGACTCAATGTGCATGAAATAGGTGAGAAGGTGGGGCAACTTTCCTTCTTTTTCAATATCTAAATCTTCCGATTGAAGACTAGATAGCAGATATGCTGCGTCCCCAAAGAAAATGAAACATTTCTTTGTTAAGAAAGAAACAAGTGGTTGGTGGGGTAAAAACAAGAGTTGGCATGGGCTCACTGCCTGTTTCAATGATGGTCACTAAAGAATGTGAACCAATCAGTAGATGTGGTTGTCCGGCTCAGAAAGTGTTTGGTGCAGAGTTTTCATATTCTTTTAACTCTGTTCTCACACTCTATTTCTTTTTGTCATTAAAGCTCACTTCTAACCAAACTCTCATTTACATTTTACCGCTCAACACAATGAGAAAAACTCAACCGGATGAGTTATCTCCCCCCCTCTTTGATTTAAGACCCCTCACCCCTCAATCACTCAAGGATAACTTCCGGAGTAGGAAACACTGGTTAACGTGAATCCATGGAAGTTCTGTTTAAGTTCTCACATAAATCCCATGTAAGTCCTAAAAAGAATAGTTGCTCAACAGATTAACTGAACAGTTAAGTACAAAATGTATGATAACATTGTCAAAATGTATGCTCGTGAGATTTGAGCAATTGAACTTTGAATATTTCTCAAAACAAAGATTTCTAAAAAGATATTGAATGAATGAAATGAAATCAAGAGAATTGTTTTGAGAATCTGACAATGTATCAATCAGATCAAATAAAATGGTTAGGGTATCAAATAATTGGATATTTTGTTTATATGAACAAATATAAACAATTTAGCAATGAAAGCACAAATTTGGAAATGATGATTGATGCTCAACAATATTTGAAAGCAAACGGGAGTATTACCATCGAAAAATTGGTTCATTATGAGACATGGTAATAACAATTTCAAATGAAGTACTGAATCGATGTGTATGAATACTTAACAGTATATTGAAAAGACACGGTCAGTTAAACATTAATGCTCAAAAATTGAAAAACATTTAAAATTACACTTCTAAATTCATAAAATCTTTTGAGAACCATAAGTGGTTTTGTAACACCCCAAATTTCGTTATGTAACCTTGGTATTCTAGTGTTAAGCTTTTGTCGTTAGCACCGCGTTTGGTTCCAAGTTTGAGTTTGGCTTTTGGTGGGTTGGACAAACCATAGTGAACTACGCGAGTTGCACCGCGACTTGAGGTCGCGGCACAACCCGCGAAACCCTCTGGATGGGTTTGGTTTTGTGTAAGCGGGCGAGTTATGCCGCGAGTTGAGGTCACGACATAACCCGCAAAAGTCCCTGGACCGACTTAAAGGTTTCAGTTTCCAAATATCTCTTTAGATCTCATTCTCTCAAATCTCTAACTCTCTCTATTCTCTCTAAATATTTATCTCTCTCTCTCTCTCTCTAAGTTTGGTTGGTTTTCTTTGGATGTTCGAGCTTCCGTTAATCACTAGTATTAAGTGCATTTCTCGGGGTTTCGGTGTAGAAAGCTTCGTCTTCGCAAGAGGGTCAATATCTGGTTCTTCGGGTTTTCGTATAAACCTATTGGGTGAGTTCCTACTACCTTTCTAAAACTTTATACATGTCAAAATGGTTACATTTTGAACTCCTATGTATCTCCATGATTTCAGATTTAAGTTTTCTACATATTTGATATAACTTGAGTTTTGGGAGATTTTAGGGTTCCGATCATTTTATGATGGATTCTATCTTATTTGAAGTAAAATATGTTTTACTTGCACATTATGTGGATATGTAAAAAGAATGTTTAAGAACTCATTTTAATGATTTTCATTCTTACCAGAAGTTGAATTGGATATAACATTTTGTTTATGAAAATGTTTTTATACCATATGATTATTTATGGTTGGTCACATATGTTGTTGTGACGAGTCTGTACCATTACTAGCGGATCCCTAGGTTTTGAGTCGACTGATATTACTTGGTGGTTACCAAGTAAAGAAAATATAGAGCTACATGTGCATTAAATTGTGAGGCTCTGGCCGTTAACAAATAAGAACTACATGTGCATTAAATTGTGAGGTTCTGGCCGTTACCAACTTACTGTTGGGATGTCATATACCCCTTCTTTTTGTAGCTAGATGCACTTAATCTTCGGGGGCCTTTGGTACGGTTATGTGAGGTCGGTTACTAGCCATGGGTCAAGTGTAGTCTAGTGAACGAGTATGACTGGTTCCTTGGGGGCCTCCCTCACATCGTAGTACGGACCGAAGCGTTCGTGGCCATGGTTCCAGTATTTAGCTCATAACTCGGATTGGTGGTCTACTTTGTGTTACACCACAATCCTTGGTAAAATGGTTCTTTTGTCATCGTATGATGAGTTTTGGACCGAAAAGGCCGGTTGTGGCGAAATATTATCTTTTATAAATTAAACCTTTATGAAAAGATTTCCTTATGATAGTGATGTTTATATTTCGAGAAGTTTATAAAAGAACTACTTGTGCATTAAATTGTGAGGTTCTGGAAAGAAGGTTTGTGGTCTCATTTTAATGGATTTCATTCTTATCAACAGTTAACTTGGAAAAGCTTATTTGAAAAGATCCCCTTTGATACAAAGGTTTATATCTCTTGAAATTTATAAACTGTATGTTCTCACTAGACTTTAAGCCTAACACTTTTTCTCAAATGATGTGTATAACAGGATTCCTTTAGCGGCGGGTTGCCGAGGGTTTGAGTATCGAGTGTGGACTCGAGGCATTGTTGAGACGACTAGTATTTGGAATTGGGCATTGTTAAGTCCCATTCTTTGGATGAATTTTGGATCGTCAACTGATGTAATCTATATAGTTAAGTTTAGATTAGTTTGTTGATGAATTCTATATTCGTTCAGATTTTGTGTAGTCTTAAGGACTGATCCTCTTTATGGGAAGTTTATTTCAATACGGATGTCTTGTTGCCATATTTCCAGGTTTTAATTTACTCTGAATTTTAGAGTGTTACAAGTTGGTATCAGAGCTCTAGTTTAAGCGAACTAGGCATGAATGTAAGATGTCTAGACTTAGACTGAGTTTGATAGGCACTGATTGTGAAATTGGGTAGAACTTCTAAAATGGGTTAGTCTTAGAATCGACGGAGGTTATGTTAATCAAGCGTTGTGATGATGGTAACAAGAACCCTTATGTGTTATATGTTCATAATCTCACTTTGCTAATGTGATTATGAGGATATTTTACGTGAGTGTAATTGGTTTGCTAATGTTATGACAATTGGTAGACGTAGCGGTACGTTTCTTTCGTGCGTGTTTCAGTTAAACTCTTCCTTACCCTTTCTCGTGCTTGTGTTTACCTGCTCTACCTTGGTATGTTGACCGTTAGAGTAGTGCGAAAGTTTCTAAGCGAGTAAGCTAAGGAATGATTGTTGTTTATAGCAACGTCTCTTTGGGATGATAGTTAGTGCGTAGAACGCATTAAGTTAATCATCTTGAGCCAGATTCGTTGGTGGAATTAGAACTATATCTTGTTAGATCGATTCTATTTCGAGGAGATTTGTAAGTTAATTAATGGGATGGTTGCCCTATGATGACTGAAGCATCCGGTTGATTATAGTACGTCGGGATGTTGGGAAGCGTAGTATTAAGATGTGAGTGCCGACCGAATTCATGCATTAAATTTATTTCTAAAATAAGGTTGCATAAATTGCTTTTCATGATCGCCAACCATAAAGTAAATTACCTTATAACGTTTTGGCAAAACATTTAACAATCAACATATTTCAACTATGAGCATAAGCATTGCTTAAAATGGTTTTGTTGCACCTGATTTCAAATTGTTATCAAAACTCTCTTTATTCACGTCTTGTGTTTAAATGCTATTTTTGGATGTCGAAATATCTGTGTTTTAACGCTTTTTCAGTTAATGGGCAAGTAGCTGTGGAATTTTGACCTTGACATTGGATCTCTTCCACGTATGTCAATGGTTTTAAAGGAAGAGTTATTCCCATGCTTTTGAGTCGGAGTTTCTCGAGAATTTTAGTTGTGTGAGTTGTGTTGAATTTCTTGGAGTTTTGTTTTACGAATTCTTTTGTCGCGTGCGTATATTTTGAGATGCGTGAGTTTAATTTCATTGCGTGCAAGTTATGAGTTCTTTGGGCGTCGTGTCTCATCAAAAAAAAATCTTGTCAAAATGGTCGCCTTACCTTGTGTTGAAAAATGGAAATTTGGACACCACTTGATTTTAGCGTTAATGAGTTTTATGAAAATCCAGTTGGATTATGGTGTCTCATCTTACGACTTTTGTGTCGCGTAAATAACTTTGGGAGGGCATGTGCATGTGCATCATTGCGTGCGTTAATTTCGGGGGTTTTGTTATCATAGGTCAACTGTCGTATAATATGTGCATTGGATTTAAGTATAACGTTGGTGTGAATGATTGCATAAACGATTTATGTTAGTTTTAAAGCAGGATTTTCATTCTGATTGTATCTCCATCATTAACTCTTACTATTAAAATTTCCGCAAAGCATTTAGCGAGTTAACGGTATTTTGTCGTTGTAGTTTTTATTTTGGTCAAATGTGTTTATCTTTACAACGTGAAACTTTTAAACTCGATTTGAAATTTTATTTGCATCCCCGTTATTTTACCGCCCTTTGGGGAATGAATTGTTGCATATGGGGTGAGTTGAAAATTCTTTTGCTGCAACGTCTCTTGGTTATAGAGGGGGAATTTTAAAGATAAAATTGTGATTTTTCCCTTTGGAGTTGTACAAACACTTGTTGCACATGTTGAAGTGCAAGAACCTATTTTCACGGTTATAACGTAAATTATTGCGTATGTTTTACTCGGTATTTCTCAAGGTGCGAGTATTTTGTTAAGTTTTCGTATTCGGTAACTTGGATTGTTTTAACATCATAAATTGCTCATGTCGAGCTTGAATATTTCAGCAAGTAAATAGAGTGATTTACATATTCTGGGTGATTTTGTACACGTAAAATCTACATTATGATTTATGCATCTTTGATGATTTTGTGCATCTTAGTATATTTGCATTCATAAACTTTTGGAAAATCTTTGGTCTCAATACGTGTTGAGTTTTGAGAAATCATGTCCTGGTGGTGTGTGTTTTCATAAACATTGTTTAAAGACATTTCATTATTTGGGGAAACGTTAAATGTCAGTTAAATGTGTTTTAAGGTTTACGAGACTTTCGTTGGAAATTTACGTAAAGTGTCGGGCCTTTGACTCGGGTTTTGACTGAACGAGTCGTGTGGACATTTGTCCGGATTTATAACCGCAATGAAAGGTTTTAGTATGATGGAGTTTATTTGTGTTTTTGGTGAGTTAAAGTTGATTTGTGAAAACGGTGTACATGCCGAAATGTTTATTTTAAAGTGTTTGTGTTTTACATTAAATTGTTAACTGCTAATAAGTTTTGGTTATTTTGAAATTTTTAGTTTTATGAACATGTTGAGACACCCATTTTGGGATCTTTGGTTATTTTGGTAAATAAATCATGTTGAAGTGTTTCTTTGATGATTTTACATATATAAGTGGAGTTCAATTGACGTAAGTGTCATTTGGTGTATTTGATCTTATAAACCTTTTCAGAAAATACATATTATTGTTTTATGAGGCATTTTGAAAACATAAGGGTATGAGTTCATTTGGAAAACGGTTTGTTTCAACCAAAGATGAGATTTGAGTTAATTATACTTTTGGTCGTGTTTGCATAATAGTTGGTCAAACGTGTTTCAATATTTATATCGGCTTTCATTTGGGTATTTACGTAAACTGTTGGGTCGTTGGCTCAGTTTTGACTAAATGGAGTCTTGAGGACATTTGTGCGGTTTAAAAACAATTGTGGAATTTTTGGAGTATGATGGCGATTATTTCATGCCATTGGGAGTTACATGTTTTGGGAGCTTTGGTTTTTCAGTTGGAGTCATGTAATGTTAGACAGTGTTGTATATCCATAGACAGTCTGTCTGTTTTGTAAAGCCTGAGGTTTTGGGTTACACTTAGTGACCGCTCGGGTTGGCTAGCGAGTAGACAATAGGTGGCACGAGCTGCTGAGTTGGGACTCGTCTGGATTGGATAGGCACCCGCGTCCGTAAGCCCTTGAGGTGGAACTCGACAGAGTATGGCTAGAGGCAACAACGGTTTGAGGTTGTGATGTCTGGTATGGCATGGGAACTAAGACTGGGATACGTGGTGAAATCCAATAACATCACGGGTGGCCCCATTCATTTGTTCTCGCCACCCAAGATGGAAACGTTTAGAGGTCATGCGAGGAAGTTGTATGGGCGGCCTACTTGCGTGTCCTTCTATTCTCTTTGTGTACGGGTCTCTTCGTCGTAGACCCGGGGTCTTTTAAACACTAATGTTATATTTTTACCAGCTTTGGTTATGTGGAGTCGACGGTAAATGATGGCTTTAATATTGGGTTCTCCCCACGTATATTAAGGTTTGAATGAAATGTGTTATTCCTGCATGTTGGTATTTAGTTTTCTTTCGTTTTTGGTCGTGTGAGTATTGGGCCTAGTGTCCATGTTTTTGGACGTACAATGTGGATGGTGTTACTAATGTTTCATACTTCGAGTTAGTACAAGTTGTGTCAATTTATAAAGCATCGTTGAAATGAAGGATCCATCTTTGAAATTGCATAACTTTGAAAAGGAGTTGTTCCATGTTTTAAAATTCATTATTTGAAAGATTCTGTTTTAAAGAGAAGTTCATCAATTTAATTGCTTTTACTTATGTAAAACTCTTGAGCTCTCTAGGCATTAAGCCTAATCCTATATATTTTTCAGCATGTGCATCAAATTCCTGTTGTGGGTTTTATTAGCACCCGTCCTTTATAGTCCGAATGTATAGATTGGTGGTATGTTTAGAGGTTAATCTTTATAATGTGGTTGTAGACGAAGTATTTATGGAAGTATTAAGAAATTTGAATAAGGGCTATTTCCAGATTTGGAGTCGGATCGGAGTTGAGTGATAACAGAATCTGTGTTAACCGATTGCCGGAAAGACGCATTAGTGCGCCTTGTAAGAATATCTTTATCAATATTAGGAATGGATCAGTGAAATCTGAGAGTTTTGGGAAGATTAGCGTCGACCGTTGGCTTTGAGTTCAGAACCGTGCAGTTTGAAAGAAATTGGTAGATGGAAAGTTGAGGTCGCTAATTTCCTGGAGGTAGTAATTGTCACCTAAGGTTGGGAGGCAACCGTAACCTTGGGAGTAAAGATTACTTTGAAGTGTTGAGTGTTCGCTCGGTTAGGAGTGAATTGTGCCCAAGAAGGGTAGCTAATGTGGATGTCGGTATTAGGATCTCGTTAATGATTCTGGCAATAGGTTAAGAACGATCTTCTCTGCGGACAGTGTTCCATTGAGAAGAGTAGATTTCGAGGACGAAATCATTCTAAGGTTGGGAGTATTGTAACACCCCGAATTTCGTTATGTAACCTTGGTATTCTAGTGTTAAGCTTTTGTCGTTAGCACCGCGTTTGGTTCCAAGTTTGAGTTTGGCTTTTGGTGGGTTGGACAAACCACAGTGAACTACGCGAGTTGCACCGCGACTTGAGGTCGCGACACAACCCGTGAAACCCTTTGGATGGGTTTGGTTTTGTGTAAGCGGGCGAGTTATGCCGCGAGTTGAGGTCGCGACATAACCCGCGAAAGTCCCTGGACCGACTTAAAGGTTTCAGTTTCCAAATATCTCTTTAGATCTCATTCTCTCAAATCTCTAACTCTCTCTATTCTCTCTAAATATTTATCTCTCTCTCTCTCTAAGTTTGGTTGGTTTTCTTTGGATCTTCGAGCTTCCGTTAATCGCTAGTATTAAGTGCATTGCTCGGGGTTTCGGTGTAGAAAGCTTCGTCTTCGCAAGAGGGTCAATATCTGGTTCTTCAGGTTTTGTATAAACCTATTGGGTGAGTTCCTACTACCTTTCTAAAACTTTATACATGTCAAAATGGTTACATTTTGAACTCCTATGTATCTCCATGATTTCAGATTTAAGTTTTCTACATATTTGATATAACTTGAGTTTTGGGAGATTTTAGGGTTCCGATCATTTTATGATGGATTCTATCTTATTTGAAGTAAAATATGTTTTACTTGCACATTATGTGGATATGTAAAAAGAATGTTTAAGAACTCATTTTAATGATTTTCATTCTTACCAGAAGTTGAACTGGATATAACATTTTGTTTATGAAAATGTTTTTATACCATATGATTATTTATGGTTGGTCACATATGTTGTTGTGACGAGTCTGTACCATTACTAGCGGATCCCTAGGTTTTGAGTCGACTGATATTAGTTGGTGGTTACCAAGTAAAGAAAATATAGAGCTACATGTGCATTAAATTGTGAGGCTCTGGCCGTTAACAAATAAGAACTACATGTGCATTAAATTGTGAGGTTCTGGCCGTTAACAACTTACTGTTGGGATGTCATATACCCCTTCTTTTTGTAGCTAGATGCACTTGATCTTCGGGGGCCTTTGGTACGGTTATGTGAGGCCGGTTACTAGCCATGGGTCAAGTGTAGTCTAGTAAGCGAGTATGACTGGTTCCTTGGGGGCCTCCCTCACATTGTAGTACGGACCGAAGCGTTCGTGGCCATGGTTCCAGTATTTAGCTCATAACTCGGATTGGTGGTCTACTTTGTGTTACACCACGATCCTTGGTAAAATGGTTCTTTTGTCATCGTATGATGAGTTTTGGACCGAAAAGGCCGGTTGTGGCGAAATGTTATCTTTTATAAATTAAATCTTTATGAAAAGATTTCCTTATGATAGTGATGTTTATATTTCGAGAAGTTTATAAAAGAACTACTTGTGCATTAAATTGTGAGGTTTTGGAAAGAAGGTTTGTGGTCTCATTTTAATGGATTTCATTCTTATCAACAGTTAACTTGGAAAAGCTTATTTGAAAAGATCCCCTTTGATACAAAAGTTTATATCTCTTGAAATTTATAAACTGTATGTTCTCACTAGGCTTTAAGCCTAACACTTTTTCTCAAATGATGTGTATAACAGGATTCCTTTAGCAGCGGGTCACCGAGGGTTTGAGTGTCGAGTGTGGACTCGAGGCATTGTTAAGACAACTAGTATTTGGAGTTGGGCATTGTTAAGTCCCATTCTTTGGATGAATTTTGGATCGTCAACTGATGTAATCTATATAGTTAAGTTTAGATTAGTTTGTTGATGAATTCTATATCCGTTCAGATTTTGTATAGTCTTAAGGACTGATCCTCTTTATGGGAAGTTTATTTCAATATGGATGTCTTGTTGCCATATTTCCAGGTTTTAATTTACTCTGAATTTTAGAGTGTTACAGGTTTGAACATTTAAGAAAACGTTTTTCATGTTCGAAAGTTCTTCTTCTTTCAAACAATCATAGATCTAGATCAGAAGATATTTACCTTTAAGCTCCCCCTCAAATCATGATAAAATTTCTGATTTGAGAGAATCAGAAGTCAAAAACATTTAAGAACGAGTCCTGAACTGAAGTGTTAAGAAGTCAATATGAAAATTTAAGCAAACATGGTACTCCCCCTCAAAAGTGGCATAACCCTTTATTGTAGTCATGTGACATGAATAATCTGAATTAAATCACACATGACATTCCTGCAAAACAAATTAAGAAGATTTTGGTTTTGGTATCCATGTTGTGATGGATCCTTGATGGTTAGTTGCCTTGGCTTTGAAGCGATTAAACTGAGGATTGGGGATGCTATAAGTACCATACCAATCAGATGCAAATCTACGATCAACGAAATCATTCAATCCACAGTTGGAACAACAAACACAATCATGAGACAGTTGAAGTAATTCCTGAAAGGAATAAACTTTTAAAGGAAACAATCCATTACGTTCAACCAAAGGTTTAAAATTAAAAGCATCATGACTGTTATTGTTTTTCCTAGAATTCAAAACATGATTAACTGATTCCGTCTTCGTCGTGCTCTCCTTAGACTTCTTAACTACCCACTCGTATTTGACTTCTTTTCTTCGACCAAAAGTATCTGAAATACCGTTAAACCCTATTTGAAATTTGATGATTGTTTCTTGTTAGAGCGACCGGTCTTTTTCTTCTTCTGTGAACGTCTTTTGGATTTAGAATTTGAAGAATTGTTCACAGAAGTGTTTTATGGGGCAGATGTGGAACATTCACCCTTGTAAAATTTTACCGGAGGCTCACAAGTTGAATTTAGAAAATCAACGTGACTTGGAAGTAAAGGATTAAAATCAAATTGGTCAAGTTGACTGTCTAGACACACCTCAGAATTCAGAAAGGTTGAGAATTCCATTTCCTCATCAGAAGGAACCTTATCACTTGAAGAATTCAGGACACCGGAAGGGTTTGTTTCTTTAATCGGATCATAGGCGGAAGCATTTTGAAAATCAGAACAATGATCCGTATCTAAAGATTGAGGCTCTTTTCCTTTGTTTGAAAAATTTGGTGACGAGTCACCCAAAAAGGCTTTACAGGAAGAGGTGTCCGAGGGTGGATAGGAATTTTCCGACAGATTGAGTTTCTCAACATGGAGAATTTCAGGCTCAACTTTATGAAGTCGCTCTTTCATCAGATCTGCTGCCAAAGCAGCCAGTTGTGACTTAAGCTTATTTATCTCTGTCTGATAATATTCCTTTTCCTCCCTCGACCCAGTTTCCTTTTTATCGGAATTGAGACACTCAATTTGAGATAATAACTCTTGTTTTTCCTTTTGAAAAATGTTCCTCTCTTGTGCAAATGACTCTTCTAGCTGAACAATTTTCTTTTTTAAAATCAGAGGTGGAACATAAACTTTGTGGTCGATTGGTTCCTCCTCAGTTTCAACGGTTTTAACATCTAGTTCAGCTTGAGTGTAGCTTTGAAAATAGTCATTTGACAAGAAACAGGATTTTTCAGCGTTGTAAGACGCATTCAATGAATCATAAACAAAAGGAAGTTGCATTTTGGTAGAATTATTCCTTCGCAAATTGTCCTGTTCCGTTTCCTCATCATCAAGTGGCTTGGTCCAATTGATTTTGTACTCTGGGTAGGTTTTGTCTATTCCAAAAAATTCAAACGCATATAGCGTAGGAACTTTGGTTAAAGCCTTTTTCAGATAACGTGGGTTATCGTAACCGATACCCGTTTATGAGTTTTTGAATTCTTTTGGTGCAATTAGATTCAACGTTTGTTTAGATTGACCAATTTTATAAAGTTTCAGTTCGAGATCCTTTAACTTAGTAGATAACCTTTGATTTTCATTTTTATAAGCCACACTTTTAGTTACAATATCAATTTTCTCATTTTCTGACATACGAAGCTTATAGGTAAGATCATCTACTTTGGTCTTTAACTCTTTTGACTCCTTTGAAAAACTCGCACATTCCTCCTTTAGATTTGAAATTATGCACAACTTGCCAGCAATTTCTATGCGTTGATTATCATATTTGTCAAGCAGTCTTTCAACTCTGGCTTCTAAACAAGAAATTTTCTCTTCTAGCTCAGAATAAGTTGGATGAAACATTGTTGCTTGAAAAACTTGAACTAACTAACAGATTCATATATGAACCTTTGTGATTCATATATGAATCTTTGTGATTCATACAGATTCATATATGAATCTTTGTGATTCATACAGATTCATATATGAATCTTTGTGATTCATACAGATTCATATATGAATCTTTGTGATTCACAAAGGTAATCACAAAGATTCATATATGAATCTGTATGAATCACAAAGATTCATATATGAATCTGTATGAATCACAAAGATTCATATATGAATGAGTTGAACTAATTAACATATTCATATATGAATCTTTGTGATTCATATATGAACTCATCTCGTGTATTTTACGAAATTACCCCTCTACCTTCTATAGACCACACAAGGAATTATCCGGTGCTTCGCGATCAAAACCGCAAATGTTGACCAGATGAATGGCTAAGATTACTTCTCTATTTCTCATATATTTACCATTTCTCAAATGAACCTCTCCCTATATATATATATATATATATATATATATATATATATATATATATATGTATAGAGGCAAAGGATTGTATGAGAAGTTGAGGTTAACGTGATAAGCGTAAAAAGTGGATGTGAACCGTTGATCACTTTTAATCTCATGTCCTCCCATGAATTGCGTCTTAGAAGAGATTTGATCTGGTGCATCTCATCCTAATGTGCGTTCATTTCTCATCCAGCAGTTGATAACCACTTCTCACGTTTACCTCAACTTCTTACCGGAACCCCAACCATATATATATATATATATATATATATATATATATAAATATATGGATGGATGGATGGATGGATAGAGATAGAGATAGAGAGAGAGAGATAGAGAGAGAGAGAGGGGGGGGGATTAGGAACCTAAAATTGATTAAAAACTCGAGAACCATTCACAGCATGCCACACATCCTTCTTCTTTGGGATGAGCATTCATCATGAATAACACATTCATGACGAATATGGATGTGCTATTGATAGGTGTCAATTTATTAACTTTATAGCACCACTTTTCTCATCTTTTATTCATTCTTTTGTTTTTCCAAAATACCAATTCGGGTCTTTTAGTCTTTATTCTGTATATTTTATCACTTTGAGAGCTTAGTATAGAATTTAATAATTTTATTGGACTTTGATGCTAATTAGGCTTAAAAACATATTTTTGGCAGGTTTAGGTCAATCATGTATGATCTTGTAGAAACTCAAGACTCTTAGGCCGATAAAGTTGTAGGAAGTTGGAGTACCAAAGCATGGACTCCAAATTTTGTGAAATTTGGGTCGGATCTACCGAAACGTTTTGGACTTTTGCGATGGCATCAATTGTGTACTTATTTTGTACTCTTTGGCTAAAACTTGGGGTCTAATCCTCCTCCCTTAGGGTCTTTTGTTAGAAAAAACATGCTTACTTGTGTTTTTATGCTTCCTTAGTTTACTTGCTTTCTAGCTAGTTAATCTGCTTAAAATTTTCCTAAGCCGAGATTTCCTTTTGTTTGCAAAAGCTTTCAAGTGTTCAAGTTCTTTTTGGTTTACGGTCGTGAGCTAGCCTTTGAACTCGAAGCTTATGATGGATTACTAATTCATTTGTCACTCGTAGTTAGTGTCCAAATAAATTTGCAGTTTCTAGTTATTAATGCAAGTGGTTACATTTTAATCTTGAAATTCTCGAGCAAGTTATTTTTCAGTCCTACAACACCCTATGTTCTTCATCTTTACTTTCCTTTATTGCTTTAAGCTTTACATTTCCAGCATTACATTATTGTCATTTACGTTTCCCAACAATTTACTTTCAGTCCTTTATATTCCTGCAGTAGTTAGTTATTTACATGCCAAGTTTTCCTTGTCGTCTTTACTTTACGCAATTTACTTTAAGTATTATTTACATTCCAGTCCTTATATCTTTTGTAAGGAGAATCCAAACAATGATGGAATAGTCGTCTTAGCTCGGGGTGTAAGGAAGATTTAAGACCGAAACTGATGTGGAATTAAAGAGGTGTTTTAAATATAACATTTTCATCTAACTATTCATTAGGCTATTAATGTTCCATTGAAGGACAATTAATTATATGTATGAAAATTTGTTAGCTTTCAAAGCTATAATAAATATGAAAACTTGTGGTGATATAAGAAGCTATAAAGAGCTTAATTTAGTACCTAACAATTGTTATAATCCTACGGTGTAGGATGGAAATTATGTATCGTGCTAGGATTCACGACGTCTAACATAAATGATATCATAACAGTGGGTATGTATGAACTCTTGGGAGGCTATATGAATCGATAGTTGGATAACTTTGACAATACTATAGGACTGTTTAGTGGTGTTATAATATATTTCTACCGAATAATTTCTTTTTGTCTTAACAAACTTTTCTTTCTTATGCTTTTTCTTTTTACGTCTGATTTTCTTAGTGATAACTCATACACACCAAACAAATTCCGTGATTTCGTCATTTGAAATTGGTTTTTAAATATTGGACTTTTTGAAAACTTTTACAATTCTTCCCCGTAAATCAATATTAGGTACTTTTACCGTTATTATTTGTTAACAAGACGACGATAGGTTAAGATGTATACTTATATAGAGATATGTTTGCATGAATCTTGAGATTGCGTAAACTTCACGAACAATTATTCATCATAAATGTTGTAACATATTTATCATGATGTGTGATTCATAATGAATAACTCGTCTCTTTTTCTCGCATAACCCGTTAAGGATCCCAGCTTCTTGTTCACGAAGAGGATGCAATAGCAATTCTTAGGCTTAGAAAGTGGTCCCCTTTTCTCGCATAAAATCGATCAAAATTCAAACATGCCGCGTTTTACTTGGAATGATCGCACCATGGGAACGAATCTACAGGGCTATCACCTTCTTTGGTACTTTGCGGCAGGGATGGGGATCAGGGTGCCTGATACCCCGGACTCTTTTGCCATCTCTAGTGTGATAAATTTACGTATGTAACCAACAAAAGTAAAAAACACTATTTTTGTGTTTGGGCATGTTAACATTGATCATTTTAAATTAAGCCTAAAATAGTTAAGCATCCAGAGTCATGGACCTATTAAAATTACACATGCCACATCATCTTTACATCTCATACACGTTTCACATACTATAAATAGCTTCATGATACACATTTCAGAATTGTAAAACACTCCATGATTTTTAAACGAGTCTCACAATTTTCATTTACCGATTTCTTGAAAAAACTATAAAAATATATAAGTTGAAAAAAACCTAACGAATTTTCCGATTTTGAGTGATTAAATACTTGGAAACAAAATTAAACATAAAAAATCATTAGACTTTCTAAACCAATTATATAAATCCTTATGACTTATAAAGTTGGTTAATATGTAAAAATCATAGAAAAAATCCAAAAACCCAACGGACTTTCATATTTTAAGCGATTAAATCTCTTGACATTTTTTTGAACAAATAAATCCTTACACTTACAAAACGAAAAGAATATACCATTTCTTTCTTTATGTATCAACATGTCAGTAGTAAAGCATAATAAACCAATTACAAAAAAAGGAATATATCATTTCAATTAGCCATTCCAAAGTCAACAACTGAGATCATCATCAATAACTCAAAACCAACAAAATTGAGAAGCAAATGGATGCATAACATCAAGATCATCAACATTAACAACATATATTTATAAATTCTTTGTGGCTACATTTTATTTAATTAAAACACATAGCATTTTATTTACATACTCTCACGCCAAAAAGTGATCGAATACGTGAAACACCATCAGATTACTCTTCAAACAATCCATTGAGAAGAGAATGAAAGTTCCAACATCTATTGAGTAGAAATTATCCAAGTCTAGCAGATGTGGGACTCCAACACGCTCCCTCCAACCCCAGAGTGTCGAGATGTGGAACCCCTTTCAGATTACCATCTAAAAGAGTTGTTGATAAAGAGAACGGGGGTTCCAACATATATTGAAGATAAATGATTCAAGTTTAGCCAATGTGGGACTCCAACATGCCCCCTCAAAAAGAGGCTAGACGGGCACAAATTGCCCCAAACTTTTGACTCGGATACTATATGAGAATATGTGGAACCCCATCAGATTATTTCCTAAAAGAGCCCTTGAGCAGAAACTGGAGGTTCAAACATATATTGAGTAGAACTGTTGAAGTCATGTGGTGGATCATAAATACCCTCTTAAGCTAACTCAAATAAGCTTTTGTTACCAAAGCCTTAACAGAACCCAGAAGGCTGTAATGAATGAATAGTATGCATAGGACTCCTACTCGAACACAATCAGAAGCAACTCATAATTTCACAATTATATGCGCATACAGGTCCCCTTTTCTATTACTTGGAAGATAATTTGGGCATCGTAAGGCCTTTCGAAATGACATGTTCTAAATAACACTAGAATTTGCTCTCTTTTGATTCTTTTGGTTGTCTTTCTAGTTCATTGATCTTGAAAAAGAATTGGTCCTATATGCCCATCTAACCTCTGCTAGTCTCCTTTAGGCATTTAGTCGTAGTTTTGTTGGATAATACCTCTGTCCCAAAGTAAATGTCCACAATAAAAACACACAATTTAATTAAGAAATGTGTACTTGTTATATTTTTAATTAACCGAATAACAATTTTACTCTTAATGATAAGGCAAATATTCTCTCCCTATCTCATCTGCTGTAAAATATGTGTATCAATTAAGGCTAAAGTTGAATATTTTAATAAACGAAAACTATCAATTTTTGAAAGTGTGCAGTTATTTTAGGGCATGGAAATGTGAACTCTTATTTTGGGTCGGAGGGAGTAATTAATACGATTACTAGAATTCAAGTATATGAGTTTTTGCTCAAGTATGCAAATGAAAGAACCATGAAAACTCAGCCATCATTTTGTATATTATGCCCAAAAAATAGACAAGGAGAACAAGCATCTTGCTTATCTTCTACATGGCATCTACCTACACGAAAACTGAACCAAATCAAACGAAGCCCACATATCTCACCCAATGGTGGGGTCCGGGAGGTAGATATAAAAGAGTAGAACAGTTGTTTTTGTCTTCTACATGGCTTGTGAAGAAGGTGTGAAAAAGAGAAAGGTGGATAAAGACAAATTATTAAAAGAAAAACTAGTGAAGAGTAAGCAATAACATACAAATAGAAGCATGTACTTACACGAGTATTGGTTTATTATCAAGTTGTGTGCTAACCATTGTAATTTATAATTAGTACCAAAATGTTCATTTTACTTTTGAGAAAATAATGTAGCTTTGCCCCTACAATACTATGTTAAACCAAATTATAAATCTGCTTGCAAGGAAAAGGAAAAGGAAACATGATCCAAAATTTGAGCTCAAATAAACTAATCATCAACTTCATAATGCATATGGGTTCTTTGAATTTTGCTTGAATGATTCGATAAGTACAATAAACTTCAATACAAACTGCATTTACAATAATCAAACAGCAGTACACACCTGTACACTCATCTTCATCCCTGTCGTGAGGAGGTCCTTCCGCCAATGGTTGTCACAGATCCAAATCACGAAAAAGACCCTTGACCACCAAAATTGGATGTTCAAACAACGCTGGAGATAGGTGACACCTCTCCATCTACATCAGTAAAGTGTGATTCTCTAGAGATGACAAGGTTCCGGGATCAATCACAATCACAATCACAAGCAGAATACATTTCTTTGGCTGAGTAGATAATGAAGTTACTAAAGAGATGATAACCATAGAAATATAATATGGTAAAAAATTCAGTTAATCAAGTTCCCTAACCATTGTACTTGGTAGTTTCATCGCAAATTAACCATAATACTTCGCAAAAATACAAAAAAATAAAAAAATAAAGTATATTAAAGCGAGTTTTCTAGCCATTGTGCCTTTCTGCTTAATTTGTCATCAACATCACAATTTCCATGGGTTAAGAAAGCCAGGTTAATGCAGGAAGTACAATGAAGACCCAAGAAACCAAACCCGAGGAGGGGTGATAAACTTTGGTAGCTTGCCCATTGAAGCACCCCTTGTAAGTTACTTTTTTTTTGGTAATCATGGTTGTCCAAGCCAGTTTGCGCACACCTTGACTAATCCCATGGGGCCCTAAAGTTCCTGAAATTAACAGTAAGGCAAACCCTTTAGTGGCCCTAAGAGGCTTGAACGGGCAACCTCTCACGAGCAAACCTATTTACTTGGCAATACAAAAGTATGGGATTCAAGGGCACCCCTTGTAGAAGTAGAACCATATCAACATACATATACACAAAATGCAGTCAAATGATGCAGAATGCAGTAAAAATCCAAATCAAATTAAGCTAAATATTTTACAACAATAAAGCATGAACATATCATATGATTATTATAAACAAACTTGCCATCAATTATTTATACCCCACCTCCACCGTCGGACACGAAAGTAGACCTGCTCCACCACGTTACAACTATGGCACAATCATGCACCCCCACAACATGGACACGACATCCTCCGATCTTCATTGTTGTCCCACTCAAAAACATAATACAATACTTGGTTCAAGAACTGAGAAGACAAGTTGGCCATTCATGGAAAGCATTGTTTCAAGTTAGAACACTAATAATTTTCTCAAAATAAAGCCCAGTTTTTACAGTGTAAGGTAAAACTGCCTTCAATGAGCTCCCAAGGAAAATGAAAATTTAAAACTGAGAAGTGAAGACATGAAAGATTCAATTCAGTACAAGATTGAGGAGCTTTAGATGGAGGCATGATGATTGGAATTGCAGAATGTGGGTAGAATCCTACCAAGATAATGTAGCATAAAAGGTATCATTTCAAAGTACAATGAATAATAGATTCCCATGAGTCTAGTAAGCTTTAGGGGGCGTTTGGTTCACATAATGGAATTTGGTGGAATTGGAATCCATCAAAGGAATTTACCTTTGAAGGAATTGGAATGGAATTTGCTGAAACTTGACCACACGTTTGGTTGGTAGGAATTGGAATATGCATGTGTTGGGGCCTGGGGGTGGAGGTGGGGGAGGGCGGCTAAGACAACGATAATAGTGGCGTGGTGGTGTTGGGGTTGCGGGTGGGTGGCGGTTTTGACGGTGACAGAGTGGGGTGGTGGTGGGTGAGGGTGGGGGTAGTAGGGGTCTGGGGGTCATGGGTGGCGGTGCGGTGGCAATAGTAGTAGCATGGTGGTGGTGATGGTGGCAGCGTTGGGGGTGGGTGGTGGCTGTGACGGCGAACGATAGTGGCGTGGTGGTGTCAATAGGGTGGGGTGGTGGGTGGCGGTGGGAGGATGGTGGTGGCAATGGCAGTGGTGGTTGTGGTGACGGTGGGGGCAGGACGGTGGGGATGGTGAGGGTGGTCGGGGTGGTGGCGGGGGAGTGGGGGTGGTGGTGTTGGTTAAATTGGATGCAAAAGTTATTTTTGCCTTTTAAAAACCAAAATTATAACATTTGCCACGAAATGGAATTCAAATTATTCACTTATGTCAATGAATGAACAATTCCCTTAACCGTGGAATTCGGCGGAATCCAATAATTCAATCTGTGAACCAAACATCATCAAGAAATTTGGTCAAAGGAATTTGTCATTCCCAATTCCATCAAATTCCTTCGAATCCTGCAAACCAAGCAGCCCCTTAAAATTCATACCATAAGAAACTCATATTACAACGATTGCATGTTTTCAAGTTAACCTCTAAAACGAGAAACAGATTTGAGTATGATGAGAGAGAGAGAATGCTATATAGGACCAAAGTATTCCCTAATCAGACCAAGTATTTTAGATTTAGCAAAAACATATCATGGTTAATAAAGTATACCAAAACCTATTAACATATGAACAAGAAATGAGGATAGCTTTACATGGGAGGATGCAGACAAACCACTATAGAACACTTATAAGAACAGATCACCAGACTACAGATCTGAAAATAGCTAAACTCTTGTCATAATTCTCAGCTTGAAGTAGATAAAGAGACTTTAAGAGTTTAAGTTCTAATGCAACAGACCCATATTCAATAATAATTGTTATTGCTGTTTCTTCCATGCCTGTCCTATGTGACTAAGGTTGACAATTCAAAGAAGCATCTAGTTTAACCACCATAGCAGGTCCACAAAGACTAGTAAAGAAATACATCAAATAACATGTAGTACCATATCACATACATGATAATACATTGCACAGCATACCACAGAAGATTTCTGACCAAAGAGCCAAGAAACAAAGGCAAAACTGAAAATAGACATGATATAGTTCAAGTCAAAGAAAAGAAAATGTGATGGTCAGGTTACATCCATCTACTGTTGCATAATATTTGTTTCACATTTCTTTTTGTTTCACTATAAGATATTTCATATCAATAGCAGACAACAAGAGTTCAACTGAAATGTGTTACAGACAAAAAAAAAATTGAACGACATATATATTAAAATCAACATGCCATTTTTTTCAAAATACATCATTAGATAAAAACTTATTTCCGATTCTATACATACAGCATATCAATTATTATTAGTAATAAAAAGCAATACCAGCGCATGTGCAATTGAAACAGGGAAGAGAGAAGCAAGAGCCAAGAAGCAAGCAGTAAGAGAAATAAAACCTAGAGAAAATTAGAGAGGAACTGCAAATAGATCATCAATTGATTTCTTTTATAATTGCCCATTTTCGTTTATATATTGAGATAACTTCACAATTTCGTCTAACAAATATTGGCGAATATGGAAAACACCATTTAACTCAAACAGCAACACCGCAAATATTGTCATGTTGGTATATAAGTGGTTATTTTACCTCAAGATACAACTCCCATGTATCCTTTTCGAACTCACAACATACTTGTTGCAAGGATACAAATGCATGATATGTGGACACTAGGATTTGTTCAGAAAGTTTATTCTACTGTAGAGTTTGTGTGTGTGTGTGACGCACGCGCACAGGCATGTGTGTGTGAGTTAAAACAGAGCCAAAAAAAGAAAGACGTTATTTTATAATACATTAAGTATATAAAATGAAGACATAATTAAACTAATACCTCATTGTGTTGTTACTTTTACCTACTGTATCCATATTACTCCGAGCTCTTGGCCATAAAAATCAAATTTTACTTAAGGTTTTTAGAGTTCACCGTTGTTAAATAAAAATTGAGCAAAATTGCTCCTCTTTTGAAAGCCATTTAAATAACTTCCAAGTTTTTAATATGCATATCATAGAATTTTGGTGTGAGACAATACATGTGTATTTGACTCGGTACTTTATTTATCCGGCACGAAAGTGTGATTTATCCTCCAACAACAGAACATCGCTCATTTCCTTGGAATTGAACTTTAAAAATGCAGGACAGGTTATGATAGGAGGTCATGACACATAATTGAGAAACATAATTACCAAAAGATCATACTGAAACATGGTTGAAGCATAGAAAATGAGTTAATTAAGCTCACATACCACTAAACAAGTTGATCTTGGGTCACCAAGAGTGCTCGTTTCGAGAAAACTGCTGCATTTGGACTTCCTATCTATGTGGCCACAAGCAACAAATCACCCCCCAGAATGAGAAATCGCATTCACAAGCCAACTGATGAATCCAACTATCATGTAGCAGATGCCTCTTCTCTATAAACTGTTGCCCAGAAGATAAAAATGCATTCTTGGCAAGAACAATATGACTGTCCTCCAGGTAGTCATCATGCTTGGCAACCACCATCATCAAAATTATTTAAATCAGGAAAGACGTAATTACCCTCCCCAGTGTCCTCTCCATTCTCATTGTTACCATCATTGTTGTCATCTAAATTTTCTAAAATTGAAGTTACAAAGTCACTCTCTACCACGCCACCTCGATTTTGATCACCAACACTCTCCTTCACTTGCTTTGGACTGTCCAATTCTCTAGTACTCCGGCATCCCAGCAAGATAAGGTCCAACATTTTTCTCCGAACAACATAAACAGGATTTGGGGAAACAAGACAATCTTTACAGTATGCTTCTCTAAGGAAAAGCATTTGGGTGCTACCTCGTGTAGATATGTAGAAGATTCCAGGATGCTTCAGAATGAGCTCACGGACATTAACTGGGATTCCGAAATCTCTCCTGAAGTGTGCTAAGCGTTCAACCTCAACCATCTTCTCCACTGTCAAGCTCAAAAGCTCATGAAGAATCCCAACAGCTCGCTTCTCAAACCGCTCAATCCCTCCACAAGTCGAAGCCCGAAAAGCCTCCTTTCTTTCATAAGGTTTTACATAAGGAAGTCTTTGCCAATCCTTCAATTTCCCTGTCAACCCTGCTTTAATCTTGAACCCTGTAGGGAAATTAATAGGAAACGCATATTTCGTCTCGAATTCGCTCAACCATTTCTCCCTATACTCTCTTTCCCTCCACTTCTCCACTTCAGCTACCTGCAAACCCTCATCAACACCGTCCCTGTTAATCAATCTCACTATCTCCAAATCAACTAACTCAAACTCACTGGAATACTTTGCAAGAATTGATTCGCGGAAATCTTCCGGTAAACCCAGTTCCCTTTTGATCAACCTCAAAGCATGGATATGAAGAGTACCAGTAACAGAGATCATTAAAAGTTTCTTTATCCGTCTTACATTATCTAGTTCCATATCCCTGATCACATTACTTTCTTCTCGAAGCAACATGATCATCTTCGAAGTTAATTTACAACAAATATTTCGCTTAATTGGGTGAGTAAATACATCGAACACGTGGGGGTATTTTCGGAGGAAACCACCAATGGGTACATTCAGACCAACAATGTTGTTCCAACGAGACATTATTTGTACAGAAACAAAGGGTCCTCTTCTGCGAGCACACATGAGGTCGCGGAGGCTTAGGATCAAGCTGAGTTTGCGGATATTGGTCATGAGGTAATCGAGTTTCAGGTCCCTGGTTCGGTCTTCCAATCGGGTTTGTGCTGTAACCGCTGGTTTCTTCCATCGACGTTGTGAGGTGGAATTAAAAGGCCCGAACTGGAGTTGAATACAATGAGATGGTACCTGGGTTTTGTACATCAATTGCTGTAAAACCCTCGTCATGTCTCCAATGTCAACGGGTCAAGCGAGACAATTTATTTAGGGGAACCTAAAAACATTGTAAGAAAATTTATGACTTCAAGGTTGGGTGACTTTTTTAAAAGATTTGTTTATTATTAAATACTTATCCATAGACAATGGGTGTTGCAATTAAAAAGAGTTGGAAATGAGCTAAACAACATAACTATGTCTATATTTACACAAACAAACCCAAGATGTGTCTACAAGTGTAGATAAACATATAAACAACAAAAATCCTTTGAAAATACATGATAACTACAGTAAACTTTGTTTATTCAGTAAAACAAGAACCCTTAGAAACGAAGAAAAAGAAGAATTTGGTATGAACTTTGAGAATTAATGCACCTTGACATGAAGAAGAGTGGAAAGTGACTCCATTGGTAATGAAGTTCGATAGTCAGAGTGAACTCGCAGAAGATTAAAAAGCAAACGCAAAAATACTGAACTCAAAGAAGATTGAAAAGCAAATGACGGAACTAAACCTGTTCGCATGTGCCTCTACCAATGTGAAGCAAATGACAATGAATCCTAAAAACATATAGCTCAGAATTTTGATAGAACTGTAACTACAGAAAAATGCACAAAAGCATCAAATTCTCTTGTATTGAAAGGTAAACTGTAAATAGATTAGAACAATACTTGAGTAATTGATAAATTTTTTTAACTTACCTGAAATTGAGATTGCGTGAATGAGAAACCTGGAGTCGACCCAGAAGACAGAACTAGGGCTGGACGATTAGCTGGAAATCGCCGTGCTGGTGCGGTGCCTGTTGAGTGTGGCTTCGCCCCCAAAATGGGTTCCCGGTAGTAATAATAAATGGTGCCTTGCGTTGGAGCATCTTAACTCATTTTTAAAAGAATTATCAAAAACTGCTTATCAGCGCGGTAGGGGTGTATATAAAACCGTCAATCCACGAAACCCGACCAACCCGACCGGCTCCCAACCCAATTAAACCCAACCCGCAAAACCGTAAAACCGTCAAACCGCTAATTAGAAGGGTTGAAATTAGGTTAGGAAAACTCGACTCAACCCAAACCGACAACCCACCGCTATTTATTTTATAAAATTATATATATATATATATATATATATATATATATATATATATATATATATATGCAGTTTATTCACAGACCAAATTAACTTTAAAACTTATGGATTATAATTTATAATTGGATGATTGTAATTAAAGTTGTAAACGAACCGAACGTTCAGTGAACCGTTCGGCGGGAAGTTCGTTTATGTTCGTACATGAACACATTTCTTTGTTCGTTTAGTTAAATGAACGAACACGAACAATGGTCTTGTTCGTTCATTTATTTCGTGAATGTTCGTTCGTTTGCATTCGTTTATGTTTGTTTACGTTTGTTTATGTTCGTTTACGTTTGTTTATGTTCGTTTATTATATAAATATATTTATATATTGTGACATTAATATGTAAAATCATTAAGTATATTGAATTTTTAGAATTCTTTTTTTATCGCTCATAAGTTTACACAGATTTTTATTTTGTTATGTTAGTTTTTAGGAATGGAATGATGAGTAATGGTGGTTGTTTTTTGTTCATTTATGTTCGTTCGTTTATGTTTGTTTAAGTATATTTGTGTTCGTTTGTTTATGTCTGTTTAAATCCATTTATGTTCGTTCGTTTATGTTCGTTTAACGTCTTAACGAACGAACATAAACGAACACGAACAAACACATTTTCTTAATGAATGAACATGAACACAAAAAATTTCATTTTTTTAAGTATATAATATTTATATACGGCAAATGCAACAAATAAACTCATACACCCTCCTCACCTTTGGTGAGGTTCGAACCTCTGACCTCCTAGGAAGTCAAAGGCTCTTTTATCGCTAGGCCAAAGGCTCTTTGGTCTAAAAAAATTTCATTCGTTTACCGTTCGTGTTCGTTCGTTTGTTCGGTTAAGTTAAACGAACGAACATGAACAAGCCCTAATTGTAATAACTAATAACTTTGTTGAGAATAATTTTAATATTATTTATCGTATTTCAATCGACAAATTTATGTATATTACTAACCCGCCAACCCAACCCAACCCGCCATAACCCGCAAGGGTTGGGTTGGGTTGAGATTTTTCAAACCGCCATAATTGGGTTGGGTTGTAAAAACGTATCAACCCAACCCAACCCGCATACACCCCTAATCAGCAGAGTGGAAAGTAGCCATTTTTTTTCAATCCAAACACTCAAAACAACTTATTTGCTGTTTGAAAATGCAATAAATTAATAAGCAATCCCAAATAACTTGTGAAATTAAAATTTTCAATATCAATAATAATTAAATAAGTTATATTAATATATAATTATAAAGTCAAGAAAATAAAAAATAAGGAAAATGTCACTTCTCACAGACTTCATGATAAAAATCAAGATTCTTATTCAAGAACTTACGGTAACATTTGATACGCAGATATGATTGGACATAATTGGACAGGACAAGAGGGTAGTACTGAACAGGACTGAACAGAACAAGTGTTTGTCTGTGTTTGATACGATTAGGACCGGACATGATAGAACTAGACAAGTTGCTCACAAAGTTATTTGATGATTATATATATAGGGTTGGGTTCTGGTGAAAAGTTGAGGTTGATGTGAGAAACGTGTGAAGTGGTTATCAATCGTTGGATGAAAAATAAATGCACATTAGGATGAGATGCACCGAGATAAGATGCACCAAGATGCATCAGATCAATTCTCTTCTAAGCGCAATTCATGGGAGGGCATGAGATTAAAAGTGATCAACGGTTCATATCCACTTCTCACACTTCTCACGATAACCTCAACTTCTCACACGATCCTTCACCTATATATATATATATATATATATATATATATAGAGAGAGAGAGAGAGAGAGAGAGAGAGAGAGAGAGGGAGGGAGGATCATGCGAGAAGTTAAACATTTTGCGAGAAGGCGAGAAGTGTTTAATCATATATGATTACACGGCTTGTAAGTGTGTTTAATCATGTATGATTAAACGTCTATGTATTGCCAATATAACATGTGTTTAATCATATATGATTAAGTTTGTGTATCATATATGATTAAACACTTCTCGCCTTCTCGCAAAATGTTTAGCTTCTCGTTTGAACCTACCCCTATATATATATATATATATATATATATATATATATATATATATATATGATAGTCCCAATCAATCAGTGTAATCAATCTTGACAACCAATTTCAATGAAATTCCATTTTTATTACAATCAAGAAATCGATACACGTACAACACACTCATTACTATTACTCTCACAACCTACACGCACACCACAAGCCATATCCCTATTTAACACAACACTTACACCACTAAACATTCACGCTACTAAACTGAACAAAACTTTGACTTTGACTTTTATTACAAAAGACTTTGACTTTCTGCTTGAGAGTTTGACTTGAACTTTGACTTATCTTGACTTCAGTCTTTTATGATCTTGTATCCAACATATTTGTGCACTAACAATATATATATATATATATATATATATATATATATATCACACAATAGTTATAATTAACTCAAATAAAGTAAATAATTTAATTTGTGAACATTTTTACACAATTTTCATATATACATAAATGCATACATATACAATAGTATCAAATTTGTATGAAAAAATTGATAAAATTGATGGTAGTTTGAAAAGTCCCGATTCGTACAAAGGAGAAATTATGTTTTATTCGGTTTGGAAGATCCTTATCAATTGGTGAAGGTTGGGTTGGTTATGGTGGTGGTGGCCGATGGTACTACTGGTGATGGAGATGGACGATGGTGGTTGGTGGCCGATGGTGGTTGTGGAGAACGTGAATATGATAAATAGTGGTAGTGGTAGTGGTAGTGGTAGCCGATGGTGGTGGCTGACAGTGATAGTGGTGGCCGATGGTGGTGGCTGACAGTGATAGTGGTGGCCGATGGTGGTGCCGACGGTGGTAGTGGTGGTGGCAATCGATGGTCGATGGTAGTTGTGGATGTGGAGATGGACGGTGGTGGTCAGTAGTCGATGGTGGTTGTGGAGGTGGTGGAGGAGGTTGTTGTAATGAGGAGGACGTGGATGTAGCCTACGTTGGATATCGGTGGCCGACATTGGCTATCGGTGGTGGCGGCAACCGCGACTAACGGTGGTGATCACTAAAACAAATACCATATTAAGGTTATATATCAAATGAGAGTTATTTAGTGATATTTTAGTTTCTGTCTCATTCTTGTCCCATCTTGTACCACCTATTTTGGTGGAACAAGAAAAAGTTTTTTTGTCCCACATTGTCCCAGTTCTTGTCCTTGTCGCATGTCGTACCAAACGTGGGACAGTGAGTTCTTGTCCTGTCCCATGTCGCGGCAGACATGGGACAGTGAGTTTTGTCCCGTTCTATCATGTCCCATATACTAAATGCAGCCTAAAGGAGTTTGAGTTCTTATAAGAACTCTCCACAATGGTAGTTCCTACAAGTCACTATAATTTTTGCTTGTAAGAACCTTGCATTGGAGATACTCTAAGTTGTCTATATTTATACTACCTTCTAAAGCATATTTGTCAAAAGTATTAAAAACAACATTAGGTACTGCTTTTTAAAGCATTAAGTCTTAAAAATTCTCTTAATTATCTATACTACCTTATATATATACTACCTTATAAAGGAAATTTAATAAAAGTCTTAAAGTCTTAAAAACAACTCATAAAGCCTTAGGTACCATCTTTTAATACACAAAAGTCTTAAAGTCTTAAAAACATCTCATAAAGCGTTATGTACCATCTTTTAGGGCATAGAAACCGAAAATCTCTTAATTACAAGTTTTAAAACATAATGTACAACTTAAAGATGTCGATTCAGGCTTACACGCTCCCAAGTCATCGATTACCAACAGTCGATTCCTGCTCCCAAGATGTCGATTCCTTCTTCCTTCCGGGGCAACGACCCACTCATTATTCTTCATTTTCAAACTTGGTGTCTACATTATTGGCTTTCTTCATCTCTAACCTTTCTTCATTCGAGAAAAGAGTTGTTCGATTTGGATCAAGAGCAAGAGCTTCAACAACGTTTTTTTTCTTTGATAACGTCATCGATACTTACCCGATAATGAATAATGGATACGGAACTTCAACGGGTACACATTCTCACTTTTTGATTTTTTCTTCGATAACATCAATTACAATTATCAATACTTACCTGATATTTGTACTCAATCGAAATTATGTTTTTGTTAATAAATAATTTTGGTTTCATAACCTGTGATGAACTTGATTTTGAGTTTTATTCTTTTGTTATTTGTGTTGCTTATCATGTGTTCGTTGAAAGTCCTCAAAGAAATATTCAATTTTTTCTTACGTTTATTCCAAGTATTAACTGCACCCATGTAGCAACCGAATGCCGGAGCTTTTTTCCTTTTGAATATTAGACTGAAGTTCACATTTAGAGTTTCGTAAACGACCCCTTACCTTTAAATTGTTCACATTAAGAGTTTGGTATTTCCAATACAGATAGTTCCCCTATTTTTTTGATTCTGAATATTCTTATTTTGATTACTTAATTGCTATGCTTTTGTATGCTATCAAGTCTTTTGTAACACTTTTGAATTAACGCATCTCTTATCCTTGTAGTTTTGCGATCAAAGGCTCAGAAGAGATTTGGAGTTTTAGAGCATCTCCAACCTTGACACCAAATAAAACACCAAATTTAAGAGAACAATATTTTTTTGAACAAAAACCGAGTACGATGGTTGAGAAATTTAGCCATTCATTGATTAAGTTGTTCTTCGCAGCTGAATTATATGTTTAGCGTGTTTACGGGTCAAATAATCCGATTTTGATATGATTCTTTTTCCGGGTTTTCATTTTGAACTCTCTACCATCAAACCTCTTGATTTCTGCAGAAAGGTTAATCTCTGCAACGAAGTTGTTGCTTATGCTAAAGAATTCTCCCCAAAACTTGTGATGTTTGCCGTTTGGCGGTAGAAGTCGTTACGTTGTTGAAAAATCGTGATAATAAGGTATTGCTCTTCTATAAGAATTTATAAATTTGGCATACAATTCATCATATATTTTTCTTTGTTTGGTGCTTATCATATTTGTTTGGTTATTTATTAGTTGGAAATCTTGGAGTTGCTCTTACAACAATGCAAAATTGTGGAGATGTACAAACCAAAGATTTGATCAAGTTCTTAACTTTTTATTTAGAGAGAATTACAGTTTTGGTCCTTAAGGTTTCGTATTTTCTTTTAAATGAGGACCTATACTACCGTATCTTAAATAGTGGTCCATGAGGTTTGGTATTTGCTCTGAAAGGAGGACCTCCTCACTAACCCCGTTAAAAAACTCAGTTAGTGGTAGGGGTATTTTGGTCATTTAGTTTTTTCCCTCTTAAACCAACGAAACTAGCTAATTGATTTAGCCTACTCTTGGTATCCCCATCACTACACTCTCACTGATACACATCGCTCCTCTCACTCACACAAAATTGACCAAGAAACTGAAGCAATCTCGAATGCAATGTCATCTTCTTCATGGGTTTTAAGAAGGGAACTCCATGAAGGGTTTAATCCAACAGATGTTTACAGTAAGCATTTCCCTCTGTTTTTTGATACTGACATTGTCGATCATTTTTACAGTGAGACTAACCTTATTTACCTTCTATTTTGATCATAGATATTTACCCAACACTGATAACAACAAGAATCAACCATGGAGGTGTATTTACACCATTTCCTGGAAGAAGATACATAAATGGTAAAACTAATTTAGTTGATTTGATTAACACTGATCACCTTTCAGTTCCACTATTTGACAAAATCATGATAGCACTAAGGTACGATAAGAGAGATATAATGCAATACCATTTCTTGGGAAAACAAATAATGCTAAAAACATAGACTTGAATCAAAGTTTTGATCATTTTCACTTTAGCTTTGATCCTTTCATAGGGTTGGATTCTGGTTTACCAGAAGTGGGACAAGGGGTTGATTTGAACCAAAGAGTTGATTCCAACAATGTGTTAGACTTGAACCACAGATTAGGAGTGAACAATGTAGTTGATGTGAACCAAGGATTAGGAGTGAACAATGTAAGTGATGTGAACAAGGGAGTTGATATGAGTGAATAATGTAAATGATGTGTATATAGGGTATCATTCCATCTATTCAGAGGTTGTTTCCCTCAGCTGAACATAGATACTACCTTAGGAATATTCATGAGAATATGAAACTTCAATGGAGAGGTAAATCATTCAAAGATTTGTTGTGGCAGTGTGCAACAGCTTCCACAGTCCCCCAGTTTAGAACAACAATGGATCACTTGAAAAGATTCAATTTGAGTTGTTATGAATGGTTGAACAAGATCCCCCTCAACATTGGAGCAGGTCACACTTTACAGATTACTTGTTTTCATCCCACTTCCATGTTTATTGTTTTGAACTTGTTTGAGATTCTTACACTTAATATGTATTATGTTTGTTGATGAATATAGGTAGATGTCACTCTGATGTCCTCCTAAATAACATGTGTGAGGTGTTCAATAGGCAAATCATTGATGCTAGGGATAAACCAATTCATTTTTTCTTGGAGTTCATAAGAGTGTATCTTATGAAGAGGATTGTGAATGTGTTAAAGGTAATTGATGTTTGTGATGGACCACTGACCCCAACTGCAAACAAAATCATGGACAGTGTCAAGAAAGAGGCAGTCAAATACCATGTGGTATATAATGGTGGAGATAGATACCAGGTATATTGCATTTTCATTCTTCAATCCATGTGGTATACTTGTCCATAAGCTAATAGATGTTTGTTTTCATAGGTGTCTGGACCTTGGAATGACCAGTGCATAGTTGATGTTAGAGAAAAGACATGCTCTTGTAGGAGGTGGGAATTAACAGGAATTCCTTGCAAGCATGTTGTGGATACCAACTGGAATATGAAAGTTAATGGCCATGATGCATTACCTGAAGATTGGGTGGATCCTTCATACAGGATTAACACATGGAAGGAGATGTATAACTTCAACGTTGAGCCAATAAATGGAAGTATGTTGTGGGATACATCTAATTTTCCAACCACTTTGGTTCCACTAAAGCATCATAAACAAATTGGCAGACCAAGGAAGAAGAGAAAGAAGACAGTTGAGGAGATGTCTCAGAAATTGGGGAGCAATGGAAAACTATCCAGGAAGGGGGCTACTGTGACTTGTGATAGGTGTAAGAATCAGGGACATAATTCAAGAACATGTAAGGGCCAAGCAGGACCTTCACAGGGTAGGACATGATATGGTTGATGTGGTTGTTAGGTTGTTGTTTGTTTAGGTGATATGATTGATGTTTGTTTGGACAAGTAACTTATGTAATAGGTTTTTGTTTGGGTTGGTAGTACTTTGTTTTGGCAATGTTTTGTTATGGACAAAGTACCATTTTGTTGGTAATGTTATGGACAAGTAACTTATGTTAATGGCAGTTAATGGTATGACAATGTTTTAGTTTCTATGTCTTGTGGTTTGTATATGTTCATCTATACAATTTAGAATTCTACAAAGTATAGTATGGAATTTTTGTGATTTGTATGTACCCATATTTCAACACATTACAGTAATTTGGTAATACTCCCGTTTGCTTTCAAATGTTGTTTGAGCATCATACATCATTCCTATCTTATGCTTTCATTGCTAACTTGTTTATATTTGTTCATATAAACAAAATATCCAATTCTTTGATACCCTAACCATTTCATTTGATCTGATTGACACATTGTCAGATTCTCAAAACAATTCTCTTGATTTCATTTCATTCATTCAATATCCTTGTTTTGAGAGATCTTCATTGTTCAATTGCTCAAATCTCATGAGCATACATTTTGACAGTGTTATCTTATCTGTGCTTAACTATTCAAGTTAAACTGTTGAGCAACTATTCTTTTAGGACTTACATGGGATTTGTGTGAGCTTAAACAGAACTTCCATGGATTCACGTTAGCCAGTGTTTCCTACCCAAGAATTATCATCGAGTGATTGAGGAGTGAGGGGTCAAAATCAAAGAGTGGGGGAGATAACTCATCCGGTTGAGTTTTTCTCAGTGTGTGGAGCGGTAAAATGTAAATGAGAGTTTGGTTAGAAGTGCGCATAAATGTTAAAAAGAAAGAGGGTGTGAGATCAGAGTTAAAAGAATATGAAAACTCTGCACCAACCACTTTCTGAGCCGGGCAACCACATCTTCTGATTGGTTCACATTCTTTGGTGACTATCATTGAAACAGGCAGTGAGCCCATGCCAACTCTTGCAATTACCCCACATGCCAACTCTTGCAATTACCCCACCAACCACTCGTTTCTTTCTTAACAAAGAAATGTTTCAATTTTTCTTGGGGACGCAGCATATCTGCTATCTAGTCTTCACTCGTAAGATTTAGATATTGAAAAAGAAGGAAAGTTGCCCCACCTTCGCACCTCTTTCATGCACATTGAGTCTGTGTAATACCTGTTGCTGTCTCAACAGTTTAGACAATTTGAGCCTGAAAAAGCTAAGTAGCTTCAATCATTCATACACTTGCACGTACACACAAGGAATACGTTTTCTTGTCATAACATTCATAGAAAATTCCTTTGTGGTTTTTCGATGATTGAATGGAAGCCCTGGGGGAGTGAACATAAAAAAAGCTCCTTTCCAATGTACATTGTTGTACAAAGTGGCTCCGTGCTACTTACAGGCATATCAACTGTATCATTTGTTGATTCAGGGTTACCAAGTTTATTATATCCGAATTTGAAAAGATTTGGATATATACATCTCATGAATTGACGGATACTCAGATCAAAGGGCGGAGAATGTTCAATTATCATAAAGGGGAGATTGTTAGTTCATCACAGAGGAGGAGATCAAAGAATGTGTTGAAATTGAAAGGTTTTGATGATCATGACGCTCACAATCATCAAAAAGGGGGAGACGTCTACAAAGATCAATTTCAAAGAATGAAAAGTGACAAATTTTCAAAAGTTCAATTTCAAAGACAAAAGACTTTCTGATGAAAATGGTGAAGATAATTCTGAAAGATCAAGCCAGATGAAAGTTTTTAAAAAGATTCTAAAAAAGATTCGTAAAAGTTTATTTTTTCGAAGATGGTCCAGAGATCACAAGAGATGAAGATACAAGATCAGAGTTTTCTCAAAGTTGTTTCAAAGTTCAAAGATGAAGTTTTCAAAGACGTTCCAAAGATGCAAAGTGTCAAAAGACTTTTCAAGATTCTTCAACAACTTCAGAAAGAGCTTCAAAGTTCAAAGTCGTCAAAGTTAAAGATTAAAGAATCAAGCGCTCAAGACTAGTGTCAAAATTTTATTAAATCTTGAATACAAAGGGGGAGAATGTTAGTGTATAAAATTGTATCCAAGATTTAGTGAGAAAAGTCAAGTCAAGCAAAGTCAACAAAGTCAAAGTCTAGTTAAGTCAATATGAGTTTATCTTGTTTAAGCATGTGGTTTTAGTCCTTGGTATAAATACCATGTTGCTTTGTTAATCATGTAACTAAGACCTTCATTGTAATACTGTAAGATCAATGACTATTACGCTTTCTCTCTCTACACTCTCTCTCTAGAATATTGATATTGTCATAATCTTAATAGAGATTGTGTGTTTTGATTGCTTGATTGATTGGGATTACATTTTCACAGAGAATGTGTCAAAAAGGAAATTGCAATTGATTGATAAACTAACAAAACCAAATACAGAGTATGTGTCAAAAAGGAAATTGTATTGATTGATAAACTAACAAAACCAAATACATGAGTTCATCACTAATACATCCATTACATCATAAACTAACAAAACCAAATACATTAGTTCATCACTAACACATCCATTCTACATTGAGATTGACTAAAAATCCCAATTAGTTCAAAGAAAGATACAAGAAAAACCCAAAATATAGCCAACTAAGAACCAATAGCAGCTGCAAATTCCAAAATTTTCTTTCTCTAGCTTTGATACATTCTTCAAGTCTATTCTTTGACCTCAGCAACCTAGGGATAACATCTACAACCCGAGAACAAATTGGTGGATCAAACCACCCAAAAAAGGAACATTGGTCACTCTGTTAAAAGAAAAAAAGGGAGAAACCATTCTTCACTCTGTTAATGACAGAACATTCTTAGAGAAATAAATGTAAGAAATTGAGAAAGGAAAAAAAGCTGACCAATCTTGAACATGTGTAGAACCTACGACCAGGGTTTGCATTTGTCCATGATGTTCTTAAAGTTGCTTGAACACCACAGTGGCAAATCACCATTATCGAATAAGCAGAGCAAAAAATCGAGTTTGGGTAGTGATGAAACAGGGAAGAAGAAGAAAGAAGAAGAAAAGAAAGAAGGAATTCGTTTATGTGATTTAAGAGGAAAAAGTGAACTGCAGAAAATACCCCTGACTTTAGCCAAGTTTTTTAATGGGGTTAGTGAGGAGGTCCTCTTTTCAGAGCAAAAATCAAACCTCAGGGACCACTATTTGAGATATTGAAGTATAGGTCCTCCTTTCAAAGAAAATACGAAACCTTAAGGACCAAAACTGTAATTCTCTCTTTTATTTATATAAAATTGTTTATTCTTTAATTGTATTTTTAAAGAATGATGAACCATTATACTTTGTTATTTCTTGCAAATAGGCATGGCAACCCTGCCCCAGTTCCACTACCTTACCCCCGTCCCAGGTAGCTGCGGGGAATCAAATCCCCTCCTCGCTTTTTGTTGGGTCAATCCCCGATCCATCCTTCACACACACACACACTCCTCACCTTTGCTATCTTTGGAGGTTGGGCTCTACCCGTAACCTTGTACCGCTGGGCAATAACCCTTTGGTAACTGATTTAACATCTTCAATTGCTTCTCTTTCACGGTCTGGATTTTGAAGTTGTCGTTGCTCTTATATCCAATTGCTTCTTTGAATTTTTGTTATACAGGGAAAACAATTGTAGATTCTGAATCGTTTCTTCTTTCAATCGGTTCATCATCATTCAACATCTTTTGAGGTATGTTTTTGCTAGACCATTTAACTGCTTCTTAGGATTTTTCTTCTCAGATACGTTTTTGTTGGACCATTCAACATCTTTTGGGGTTTGACTAAAAATTGATCAAAGAATCAATTTGATTTAGTTTTTGGTTGTTTTTAACCTTTGAAGTTCATCACCTGTTCTTAGCATCACTGGTTTCAGGGTTACCTAGCTACATTTTAAGCATTATTTATTCTTTAACAATTTTCATGTGTGCTTCAAGACATACCAATATGCCTTTCAGATTCATGAATAGGAACATATTAAAATAAATTAAATACTCTGACATGCTTGATAGTTTCTAAATAAAACTAACTTCTTGCATAGCTCTCTCCAACAACCGGTCAGTGGGTACGTTATATTTGGAGTACGTTATATATTTACTACAGTCTACATATATAATCTTTTTATTAGTCCCAACTTGCTTTTGAGGACACAACACATCATTCTCCTTTATATTCTTTTTACTTGATAATTTACTACAGTCTACATATGTTTTTCTTTCTATATGCTTTTGAAATATTGTCACTGTAAACAATTTCGATCGAGTTAAGCTGTAAAAAATTTCTTTGCTGTTAGCTGTTGATTTTGTTATTATTATTATTAGAGTGTAAACAATTCCAAGCGAACCCTTCTTTTACATGTGTGCAAATCCGTAATAAAAGGCTGTTGTTTTTATCTGTCAAAATGCCACTTAAAATGAATCTTGTAATCTTATGAGATGACTGTTTGACACCAATGTTTAATTGGGTAGACGAGATAGTTCGTCATGTACAAAATCTTTTGACAACTTATTTTGTAACCTTGCCCTGATTTTTGAAAAGCTGTTCAAATGTGAATACAGACAAACAATATAAAAATTTAGAAATTGTTTCTTATATGTGGTTATATTTTTGTAAATTTTTACAAATAGAAATGTCTTCTAAGGGGACGTTTGGGTGTTTGCATTATTATATTCTATCTTATACCATGTCCAAAATTTGGCAGCTTTGAGTAGTGTGGGTCTAGGATTCGTCTGCTGCCACTTACTCGTTATATATACTTTTGTTGAAAAATGATTAGGTTGTGAAATTAGATGTTTTTGAGGATATTTTATTTGCTCCTCACATCTTCTTTAACATTTATAGCATAGAAGCACTTGAAGAAGAATCTTATTATTGGGATTGTATCTGTATCTCCCTATGTGGCCCAAGTTGATACGTCGAACAAAAACTTGTTTCTATGTTTGGAGTAAAGAAGCATTATTCACTAACTATATTGGACATTGGTGAGTCCTATATACTACTAAGCCTAACCTCATGTTAAAGTAACATGATATCATATTTTGAAAATAAGCTCTTAACTTGCCATCCTTTAGTAAAATAAATGGTATTTCATTTATTTTATGGAAATATTATCTAAGGTCATTCAATAATAATTCTTTAGAAAAGCTGTTCAAATGTGAATGCAAACAAACAGTATAAAGGTTTAGAAACTGTCTCTTATATGTGGTTGTATTCATATTTGAGCTGCCAATTTTTTACAAATAGAACTAAGTTAACAACCCATCAACTATAGGTTTCCAAGATTATCTCCCAATTTTTTTGTTCATTATCAATGTTGCAGTAAGCTATAACATGGTAATACTATTTGGTTGTTAATTCTTCAATCATTTTAAGTGAGATTTTTTGTCCTCATTTTCTTATACATTAAATTAGTTACCACCTCACTGATTGAATTTTAGTTAAAAGATAGCTAGGTGAATTTCACTTTCTCAAGAGGATGGTAAACTTCTAATTTTGGATACAATGCTTTGCATTTTTCTTTTTAAATACCTTTTGTAGCACAAATATCATTTTCCACTTGATATTAGATGCTCAAACTTCGTTGTCCAGTCCTTTTGATTATGCTGCTTTTGTCATAAAGTGATTGTTTCCAAATTTTGACTTTGAACTATTTTCTAATGGGCTATTATGTGTTATTGTTTCTTAAAGAATGTTGGATTACAAAAGAGTTGAATTGCCATAGTCTGGTGACTTTGGAAGTTTCAAGTTTCACATTGAAGTTTGTCATTTGAGTTGTTTTATTATTTCATCATATGTAAAGACAAATGCTTTTTGGAAACCTTAGTTTTTGGTACGAAGTATATTGCATTTGAGAGCCATGATGCAAATTCTAATCATGGTGCATTTAAGAGCCTTGGTATCCCGTTTAAACTGTATGACATTCTTTTTTGTATATTAAGCTTGAAATAGGGTTCATAAAGATAACAATAACTTGCTATAATAAATTAACCAATACATGTTTAACACATAACACTCTTGGGGGACTATTAAATAAGGATAAGTGGCTATCATAATGTTTTCAATGTAGGTATTTTATGTGCCTTTTTGCATCTGGCCATCAACCACAGGTGTTTTTAACCTTTTGATTACATATATAACCAAGAAGGTTAAGGGGTTGTTTATCCAAATGTTTACTCGGTTAGAGTCTTATCACTCTAACTTACTTTACCGAGTAAGGTTATAGTTTATCGAAACGACATCTTATGCAACAATTTACCTCGTAAACACTTGCCATTTAAATTTCTTCACCCTCAGTTACCAAGGTAAGACACTCCATTTTACTAAGTTAAGATTTTTGGTCCTTATCATGTTCATCCGATAAGATAGATAACTCGATAAAAACTTACGAGGTAGATGTTGAACAAAGTGCTAAGTAATCACATATTCAAGCAAGTTTCGTTTAGCATTAATTGTACATAATCTCTATGGGAAAACTTATCCATCTTTTAGTTGATACCAAACGGTTGTTGTCTTATACTCAACCTTACATACATGTCTTGAATGTTTTTAATATAAATGAGTTGAACTTGACATTTTGTAGGTATCGATTTATATTATTACAGACGATTATATTTTCATTTTGTTTAAACATGAATTTTAGGTTTTTTTGATTAACTATTAGTTGCAATAAGTGAACCATTATAAAATAATCTAAGAACAACAAAAATCTTTCAAATCTTTGGTCAATCAACCATTATAAAATTTAAAGTTTATAACAATCATAAACTTCATACCCTCGATTTAAAAAAAAGTTTGGCATCCCGCCGCGTTGTGCTGGTAGCTGGCTAGTCATGCTCCAATATGATGCTTCATTTTCCTGGTTTACTTCCCCACAGCTTCTCTTCCCCAAAATAATCGATTGCTTTCTCTTCCCAAGATGATGAATTGATGATTGCTTCTCCTGGTTTAGTTTCCTTCCGAAATCGATCTCATGGTTTCCTTCACTCGACCGCTGTTATTCGGCCCAGGGCAGGGCCCCTTTCTGTCGCCGCCTGGTACTTCTGTTGCTTGCTGTCTTTCGCTCACTCCAACTGACTTTCCTACTCAGGTCATGGTTTTCCTCTATTGATGGTTTGTTCCCGTTCGCTTAACCCTACTGGGATTCCCGTCCCATTCAGGTTTGTTTTCCAATAGATTTTTTGGTTTCCTTCTTCACAGTTTCATCTATGTGGTTTTCAATCAATTTTTTTGGTTTTCAATCGAATTTTTGGCTTCTACGTTTCAATCGAGGTCTACAGTTTCACCTATGTGGTACCACAGGTTTGTTATTTTTTATTCCAATCGATTTTTTATAGCAATAGATTTTTTGTATAGCAATCAGTACCACAATCTCATCTCTTTGTTATTTGTTTCAGGTTTTATAATTGCAATCGAGTACCACGTTTCATCTCTTTGTTATTTGCTATTTGTTTCAGTTGCAATCTGGTGATTTCCATTCCCTATTCAGATCTGTTTTCCAATCGATTTTTTGGTTCCCATTGCTTATTTTGGTTTTCGATTGCAATCGATTTTTTGTTTGCCTCTACGTTTCGATGGTATCACCACAGTTTCATCTATCTAGTATCACAAAAAGATTTATGGTCGAGGGTTTTTGAAGGTGCAAGCCATTCTCTCTCTCTCTCTCACACACACACACTCAATTAATCATATTGTCATTCACGCCACTTATCACATAAAAATTCGAGGTAGGTCATTTTCTTATTTGGTTGATTTACGATTTGAAGGATTGTGGAGAAGGGAGATGTGATCAACTCAAAGAAGGTTTCAATCAATTCTGATTGTATCCAACAGTATACTCCACGGTTTGAGTTCTCATTTTCTTAAGTTTTGTTTGGATTCATTATTTTCTAAGTTTTGTTTGTTCATCTACTATAAATATTTTCACTTGCTCAAGTAAAAAGCTTCTTATTGGGCTCATCTCATCTGCCTCTAATATGGCTCATATTGTCCATCATGTGTTTATGGATTTGCACAGAAAGAAAATTTGCAAATCAGGCAAAAACAGTACCAAGAGATTAGGTAAGATGATCTATCTCATCAACAAAATTATGGGTTTTCATCATTTCAGATTACTTGATTGAAGAGATTAATTTTTTAAAGACTTAAGAAAAATTTGTGGTTATAATTTGAAGATTCTTCGATAGGGCTTCATTGAGTTCATTCATCAACAGAAGTATAGTTTGTTCCCTTCTAATTTGCATTTTAGAGAAGTATAGTTTGTTCCCTTCTAATTTGCATTTTAGTTTCTGCATAATTAGTTTTAAAAATGGAAATCAGGATAATGACATGTCTTAGACTTGAAGAAAATGGGAAATTTGCCTTCCTTAGACATAAGGATCTAATTCTTCATAGTCTTGTTAAAATTATGTGGGATCTTTGATAACCTTTGAAGTTGACCAATCGTTCAATATGCGTGTAAATCACTTGCTATATTGCAGAAAGAGAGCTTTGCTACGGAGAAAATTGTTAAAGTTGTATATCAAATGCGTTTGTTGGGCTACTTTACAATTTTTTCTTTGTGTTCATGTTACATTAAACACTCAGGTGGCTTTTATTTGACATCTTGGAATCATTTAGGGTATGGATTTGATACTCGAAATGGGTTTACGAGTTTGTGTTTGGGTGTCATTCCATGTAAGATATTCATCTTGATTGTAGTTTTTCTTAAGGTAGTCGAGACCACCATCCATCAACTTCCATGGAGATGACTTTCCGGATATTCAGGAGTCTTTATCTATCAACAGTTGTCTTAATTAGTAATTTTGGATTTTCTTTACGGCGTAGTTTGGCAGTCAACCAACTTTACAACAAGCCGGTGAGTGATTTTAATTTTAGTTCTGGTTTCCTCTGTTCCAATTCCTCAAATCATTTAAGGACACCTCGCATAATCAATTTTATAAAGAAATGTGAACAAGGTTTGGGAGGAAAACAATACATTAGGGTGCCATCCACCTATTGAAATGCTTGTAATATGTGCAATTGTAACCCACTAGAAGTATTTATGTGTGTGATGTTTTTTTTACAATTTGAGCACCTGATTCTTTTATTTTTTATTTCTTTAGAGTTCTAATTTGTTGAACAAAGTGATTATTTGTCGATGAAATCTAAACATTCTATGAATATTTATGGGTTCCTTCTTTTTGTTGTTAATTTTGCGAGTTCTATGGATTGTTTTTCAATTTTGATGTTGATTTGATGAGGGGGAATAGATGAGTATGTCATTACCAAGAATGCTTTTAGGAGAAACATCAACGATATTCAAAGTTGCAGATATGTATGATGAGTTTTTAGGGTAACATCTTTAACGTTGTATTTGGCTATTGTATTTCAAGTACTTTTTATTTTAGTGGTGGACATTTTCTGCAGATACTTGAACTCCGTTTTTGGAAGCTCAAAAGCCAAGCTCAAGAGAAGCTTTGACAACCTCCAATTCATTGCAGATTCGTTTTGGAAAGAAGGGAGGGTTATTACGGGAAGAGAATAGTGAAGTAGTTGAATATGTGTGGTTTCTATGGTTGTTGAAATGGAGTGATGAAGAAGATGACGAGTAAGAGAGGAAACGAAGGATGATTTTGGATATGGTTCAATTGATATGCTAAAGCACAACTCTCCATAGTCCCTGTGTGTAAGAACCAGAGAGATTTCGAGAGAGGGAGAGTGATATTTTGATTGTGGCTCAAGTTTGCATGGGATTATTGTTGATTGTGGTTTGGTTTGAGAAATATATTGCTTCTTTGCCAATTGAGCTACCTGAAGGCGACTGCAATCTGCAACTAAGCATAAAGAGCAACTCCATATTTGTTCCAAATCTGTTAGAAATTTATATTTTTGTTGATTGTAAATTTGATTTGTAAAACTTTCTAAGCAAGTTATTTGATTGAGATGTCATTTACCATTTAGAATTTGCATTCAATACATTTAGTTAAACTATCATTTTATCTAAATATATCATGAAAATATTGAGGTATCGTATATTATCTTCACCCAAAAAAACATACATGTACAAGGGGTATTTATACAAAAGATACAAGAAAACTATCCATATCAAGGACTATGATCAGGGGATTAGATGGCTATGATCAAGGGATTTGATTTGGTTTCCTATACTCCCCTGAAGTTGGAGCGTGAAGGTCATGAACGCCCAACTTGTCTACAAGAAAATTGAAGCATTCTGTCCCAAGTGCTTTGGTGAAGATGTCGGCCACTTGATTTCTTGTGTCAACGTACAGGGGCTGGATTTCACAGGATTCAACTCACTCTCGTACAAAATAGCAGTCCATCTCCACGTGTTTTGTTCGTTCATGGAATACGGGGTTCTTAGCAATGTGACAAACGACATCATTATCACAGTAGAGTGGCGTAGGCCCATCAGGTGTTGCCTCAAGATCCCGTAACCACCACCGTAACCACAATATTTCGCTGACAGTGGTAGCCATGGAACGGTATTCTGCCTCGGCCGAAGATCTAGAAACTACTGATTGTTTTTTTGTTCGCCAAGACACTGGAGCTCCTCCTAAGAAGATTATGTACCCGGTTCGTGAGCATCGGGTAAAAGAGCATCCTAACCAGTCTGCGTCACAAGATGCTATAAGGTTCAAGTCGCCTTTCTTGGGTTGTAGAATTCCTTGGCCAGGTGTCGATTTTAAGTAACGTAACACACCCTCATGGCTGCATCCATGTGCCTTTGACGCGGGTTTGCCAAAAGTTGGTTGCGCATGTTGACTGCAAATGCTATATCGGGACGTGTAACATGCAAATATAAAAGTCTTCCAATGAGTCGTCGATATTGTGCAACATCGATTGGTGGGCTATCAATGGCACCGTCTAAATGAAGGTTTTGCTCCATTGGAAAGGCATTAGGTCGACAACCTTGTTGACCGCTGTCTTTCAGGATATCTAACGTGTATTTTTGTTGGCTTAACACAAGGCCATCGTTGGTACGTGCCATCTCGATCCCCAAGAAATACTTTAAAGGGCCCAAGTCCTTGATGCTGAAACGATCGTCCAGGTGCCTTTTGACATCAGAATTTTTTGCATTGTCATTTCCCACGATGATTACATCATCGACATATATCAAGGCAACCACATAAGTGGTGTTCCTTTTGTATGTGAGGAGAGATTGGTCTGCATGGGACTGTCAAAAACCGATATCTAAGAGCGACTTTGTGAACTTGTTATACCAGTTGCGAGAGGCTTGTCGTAACCCGTAAAGACAAACCCGTGTATCTCATTTCTTGGTAAATCCTTGTGGAATCCTCATGTATACCTATTCATCCAAGTCGCCATGCAAGAAATAATTGTTCATGTCGAGTTGGTGAATGATCCAGTTCCTTTTTGCGGCCACTGCAAGTAAACTACGAACAGTAACAAGTTTGGCGACCGACGCAAACGTCTCATGAAAATCGATGCCTTCTAGTTGTGTAAAGCCCTTTGCGACTAGTCGTTCCTTGTACCGTTCCACCTCCCCAGTAGGTTTGTATTTAATCTTGTAGACCCATTTGGAATCGATAACCCGTTTCCCGGGAGGTAATTCTTCAAGGGTCCAAGTTCCATTTTCTTCAAGAGCACTCACCTCCTTTTGCATGGCTTCTCTCCATCGAGCATCCTTGACTGCATGGTGGAAATGTTTTGGCTCATCATGTGCAGTGATGGCCGATAAGTAAGCCTTGTGAGATTCAGAAAACTTTTCATAAGAGACAAATTGAGCTAAGGGATGTACCGTAGAGGAGCCTTGATTGGTTGCAGGTTGCGGATGGTCTATGGATGGAGGCAAGTCTGCCTCGAAATCACCAAAGCGTTTCGCTTTAGTCTTGTTTCTTTCAGGTCGACCGTTCGCTTCTGTTTCATCAACAGTTTCGTTTGGCACGTTACTTGGTTCATCCAATACTTCGTCATCCGTGGGGATTTGATTTGGCTCGTTGCCCGACTGATCACAAACACGTTCATGATGTGATTCATAGGGCTCTTCTTCAACAAATGTATTCACTATGGTTCTGTCATCTTCCTTTTGTGAGGGTTTTTCTATTTCAATATCCTTAAAAGGATAGTTACCTTCCACAAACTTGACATCTCTGGACACTATGATCCTTTTATCACCAAGGTCATAGACACGGTACCCCTTTTGCCCATGTGGGTACCTAACGAAAATGCAAGGTCTCCCCCTTGCTTCAAACTTATCTTCCCCTGTCTTGTTATTTTTCACGTATACCAAACATCTGAAAACACGCATGTGATCATAAATGGGTTTCCTTTTAAACAAAACCTCGTAAGGACACATTCTGTTGGTCCCGGAGGTGCTTAACAAGTTTGTAGAAGGGGGGGGGGGTTTGAATACAAACACAGTATTTAAAGTTTAATAAATTGTTTATTGATAACTCAAACACAATTTACAAGTTTGTTGCGGAATAAGATTAAGACAGACTCAATCTAAACAAACTTAAGAAACACTAAGATGGTTGCACAAGAATATAGAGAATGGGGGATTAGAGAGTATAGAAAACAAGGGTTTCTATGAAATAGAAAGATGAAGGCAGAGGTAAGCACACTCTCAGATAGAGAGGTAATCTTTCTATTTATACCCTATGCATTAAATGCATGGCAGGGCACTTTACACGTGGCATTCAGTGATTGACTTTGGGAGTCTGACTTTGGGAGACATGCTTTCGGCCTTATCATGAACAGTGTAGTTGATAGAGTTGTTGTACGATTTGTGGCAGAGACATGTCCGTTCTGATACATCGTACTGGTTGTGCAAGGTAAGATAAAAGGAGACTTGAGGCATAAGCTACGTGATCGTTTGATCGCTGAATATCTCTTCCTTTAGAGATACAAAGAAGTTCAGCTATCGCTGAAGCTTTTCCTCATGTTCCTTCGCGTATAAGTAGAGTCGTCTTTGCTTCACTGATATCCGCATCAGGTCACTAGTAGACTTCTCTTTGTTCAGTGGCTTCGTTTTCGATTCAGCTATGAACATATGTTGACGCGAGACTTGTCTTTTGGGATTACGTTGCTGTTTACATCAGGACTATCAGCGATAACTGAACAAACTCAGTTTGATCACTGATAGTGAAACACTAATACATATCAAATGTTTATAAGAAAGACTATCAGCGATAACTGAACAAACTCAGTCTGATCGCTGATGGTGAAACACTAATACATATTAAAACGTAATTTTCACTAAGTATAGAAGAGGGTCGTTATCAAATTACTAAGAGAGTTTGGATCAACAATCTCCCCCTATTTGATAATGATAAAGTAACTGAATAAAATTACTTTATGGTTCAAAATAAAGGAATATTTAGGACTCATAACATACATGTCCCAATTACTATTTTGAGGGATCTTTTACAGTACTGATAGAGTTAAGTACATCACTGAAATTTTCATTAATTCAGAGATAGAATTACAAGATATGAAAATTACAAGTACAAGTGAAGAACTAACTACTGTAAGTTTAACTAATAGATTACAAGAAATAGGAAACTAATCTATTAGCTATCTAAAGAAGACTTAGGAGGATTGATCATATACTCAGGTATTTCTTCTCCTTTTTGCCTTCGATCTGAAGATTCTTGAGAGATGATTGCTTTGATCTGATCAGCGGTAGAAGAGAAGTCACACCATAAGCACAAGAGATCCTTGAGATGACTGAGGGGACAAATAGGGATTTCAGATACTCTTTGAAATTTGAGCTCTTCCTCATCATCTCTGAAGAAGATTCCAAAAGGTTCTTTGAGTACTTGCCCTGCAACATATGGTCCACCAGGGGGCAGAGATAGATCGAGAACTGAAAGATCAGGAGGAGGACCGAACAGAGCTTCTCTTGAGAACTTGATGGAGGTTTCATTTCTGATCACAACGACATTTTCAGAAGAGGAGGAGACAGGCTTCCTTTTGAATTGCTTTGGCTTAGAAGGAAGAGCAGACGACACCTTTAAGATTGCTGCGACTCTGTTGATGAGAGCATCATTTATCCCTTCAACATAGCCTCTGTAGATTGACTTTGATTTCTTCAGTGCATCTTTGAACTCAAGCCATTTCATATAGCCGAAGCTTTCCAGCTTTGAAACGAACATAGCCTTGCAGCTTCCATCCTCTCTGGTAATCTCCATAGTGACAGAAACTTTGTCCTTCTTCTTTCTTCCAGAGATAGCGACTGCAACGATCTTCATTGGGTCAGAGCGATAATCGATTTTATGCTTGCACCAATCGACTGTGGAATCGCTGACCGCTAGAGATTTTGAGCGCTCCTCTTTAATCTCCTTCAAAAGAGCAGCCTGGACTTCTACTGGTTTCTTTTTCAGCTTCTTGTCTTTGACTTGAGATGACTGAACCTTGAGAGCAAGAGATGCATCTATTTGGCAATCAGCTATCAGCTTCTCAGCCCTGACAGATTCTACGATTTCAGCTTCAGTCAGGAACTCTAGATCTGTTGATTGAGAGGGGATCTTCAGTCATTGATTCTATAGATGAGAAATCATCTCTGTTCGTCTCTTCATCTCTTCCTCTGACCAGTGAGATGGTCTAGAGGGCCTTCCTGGATGTTACAGGGACTCTTCTTCCTCATCTTCTTCATCAATCTCTCTTACAAAGATTGGGATTATTTGTTCATCAGCTACAACGGCTGGGATTATATGTAGTTCTTTACCCTTAAGCAGGGGAGAGAACTGTCTGGACAGAAAAATAGAAAGAAAGGAGTTAGTGTATGTTTTTAGGAAGAGAGAAGATAAAGGCTAGAAAGAGATAGAGGGTTTGTAGAATGAAACAGGGACAAGTGAGAGGCATACCTGAAAAGGATTCTCCTCAGATAGTGAAACTATCTTCAGGTTTCCCTCAGCAACCGCACTTTTGGATTTGCTTTGGGAAGGGGTTCCTGAGGATGTTCCATGACTCCCCCCTGCTATGACAACTTCTTTCGAAGCTATCACTGAAGATGTGATGGCTGCAGAAGAACACCATAAGGACTGATCTTCTTCATCGTCATCATCATCATCTTCTTGATGAGGTTGCTCTTCCTCTTGATCTTCAAGATCAAGAACTTCTTCATCTTCATCCTCCTCTTCTTATTCTTCGACAAAATCTTTGAAAGAAGGAGGGGTTTGGTCAGCAACCTTCTCCCCCTCAATATGAGAGGGAGGATCTGAATGTTGAACCTCAGCAGCATCAGCTTCCCCTTCTTTAATTTCTTCAGCTGCTTTCTCCCCCTCTTTGTCATTATCAGCCAGGGAGAGATCTTTGGTAGAAGAGGAAGGTTGTGCGGAGGATAACTTTCGGACTTCAACCTCTAGACTATCTAGCCGTCCTGCAATCACCGGGAGATCTGAAGTAGCTTGATGAATGAATTCAATAGCTACGTTCAGTGAGGTGCGGTCATCCGATGCATCAAACTTTCGCTGAGTATCCTCCTTTACTTTGACAAGCTCTTCTTGAAGAGCAGAGATATGAGAGGCTTCAGCTTTAGTTGAGCAGGCAGCTGTCAAAGTTTTCAGTTAAGTACCAGCGGTATTGACTGCGCTGGTGGTGTCGTTGACAGTAGCGGTGAGAGAAACCACCTTTTCACCTAAACTGTTGACATTCGCGTCAACAGTTGCCAAACTAGGACCTGAAAGAAAAGTTAGTGTCTGAGTAACAGGCTTAGATGGGGAGAAGGAAGGTGTATTGGGTTTAGGTGTACCTGATTGATCAAACATGTTGAAAAATTGCATGTCTCTTTCAAGCAATTGAGGATCAGGTCCTATAAATGCAACATGAGGTTGCTGCATGAGAAGAGAACGGTCAGAGACCAAAGAAATAGAGGGATTAGAGATGGGGATAGAAGAAGATGGGAGTTGGGAAGGTACCTCAGTTGATTGAAGAACTTGGATTTCAGGTTGAGTCACTGTTGTTGTGACAGCGACCGAGATCGCTGGCACGGTGGATGTGATCATAGCTGCAGACGTGGAGGAGAGGACCACGAAATCATCCAAGGAAGTTTGTCGAGAAACTTCCTCAGGCCTTGAGGTAGAGGCGCTTGTCTCCTTAGTTACTTTGGCCTTTTTAGAAGGACCAAAGGAACTAACTGATGGGCGTTTGGAACCAGTGGTAGCGGCAGGGCTAGCAGAAGAATGAACCTCCTGCGTGGCCGCTGAAGTAGAAGAAGTGTGGAGAGAGAGTCGGGAGCGTAGGATAGATATACTTACCTCGTTTGCCAGCGGTTTGACCTCTAGAGAACGCTGACCCACTTTGGCGAAGGAGCCATCAGGAGTAGTGGGGTAAGTGTTGGCGTAGAGGAACTTCAGATATGCACAGATAAATCGTACATATGGGATATTGGGATCCCTCTCCGTATTCTCTATCTTTGACCTTAGATCGTCAAAGATAGCGGTGGCAAAGTCGAAATTTTTGCCAGCGATGACCGAGTAGGCCATCTGGAGCTGTACCTTTCTTGCCTGATCAAGAGAACCACTTTTCCCACTCATGCATTGAATGAAATGAGAAAAGATAAAGTTCAACTGAGAAGGCATGTTCAGCTATCTGTCCCAAGTAGACAGATAGCCTTGCTGGGACCAATCCACCTAAGGGGAACCAATCAGTCCCCAAGCAGGTCCAAGTATCGCCTTTTTGATGAGTGTCAGCTTCTTGTTGGGGATTGTGGAGCGGGGCTTGTTGTCCCAGCAGTACTCCATATCATCCAGAAACTGGATTAGTTCAGTGTCAGTAGGTAGAGCTTCAAATCCACTCTTAGGTTTGTCAGGAAACCTGAGAGCCTTCCTTAAGCTGAAAGCAGTCATCATTCCTTTGTCGAGGTCAGTGCAGAAAGAAATGGCAGGGACCTGGTCACCTTTCTTGTTGGTGATGGTCGTTTCTTCAGATGTGAACCAAAACAGTGAGAGCGTAAGCAATGCAAGATTGCTTTAGGAATTTGGCAGCTTCCACCAGGTGTGGGTATTTGTTTCCATCGAAGTCGAGGCGTCCAAGATGGTTGTTCTTGGGGACTTCAGATTCAGTGATGGTGAACTTAACGTTCTTGGAGGAAACAAGTGCTGACTGTGCCATTGCTGAATAAGGAAAGAAATAGAGAATAGAAGGGAAGGATTAGAGTCTAAAAATAAAGAAGTTTTTACCAGTTTCTATTTTAGGAAAGAAACGTATAAAAACAAAAATATTTGAAGATTAAGACATTGTTCTTAAGGAAAAGATGAAGAACAGTAAGAAAACCAAAGGTTTTGAAAGAGTAAAATAAAAAAAAATGATTTTATGGAATAAAAATCTCATAGAAAACCCATGATGAAGAAAAATGGTGTTTTGTTAACAAGATTTAAATATCAAAGAAGATCAAAGTAACCTGATAATCTTGAATGAGGAAGATGCAGATGCTTGAAATTTCTTGAGAGAGTTTCTTGCTCAGAAAGGATTTTTAGAAAGCGTAAAAAGATAAGAATGGAAAAACGTTCTTTATATACGTTTGAGAGTAGGAGAGAGAGAGAGGCGGGAGAACAAATGTTCATCATGACATGGACACGTCCCACGAAGTTGATTGGATAGAAGGGCAACGGACGAACGTGTCAGAAAAAGGCATGTCGTGGATTGTCGGTTCAAATGACGTCATAGGAGAGAGAAAAACGTTTCATTTTTCCTTTTTGAAATTATCTCTAAAGAAAAGTCAGAGATAGGTTTTCCTTTGAAAGAATCCCTGATGGAAATTCAGAGACTGATTTTTGTATATTAGAAGGATCACTGAAGAGAAAGCTCAGTGATAGATTTTGTTTTTCAAAAAGCTTTTAATCATTTGAAGAAGAACTTCAGTGATTAAAGTTTGTTTTAAAAACGTCTTACTGACTGAAGATTCAGTGGTTAAGAGTAAGAGAGCATACCTGAGAGTCAGAGTTTTAATTAGAGATTGAATGATAAAGGGGAACTTATAATCACTGACTTAATGCATGAACTCTGAAGATTTTACTTTTCGAAATTCAACATTCCAAGCTCACTGATGAGAAAGTTGAATCTTGTCTCATCAAGAGGTTTCGTGAATAAATCAGCAAGCTGATAGTCAGTAGGGATGAAATGAAGTTCAATATCACCATTCATCACATGATCTCTGATAAAATGATATCTGATCTCTATGTGTTTTGTCTTTGAATGTAGTACTGGATTGTTTGCTATAGCGATAGCACTAGTGCTGTCGCAATAGATTGGAATCTTTGATAGCTGAAGGTCATAGTCCAATAGTTTATTTCTCATCCATAAGACTTGAGCGCAACAACTTCCAGCAGCTACGTATTCAGCTTCAACTGTGGAAGTGGACACTGAATTTTGCTTTTTGCTTGTCCAGCTTACCAGCTTTCCTCCTAGGAGTTGACATCCACCAGTGGTGCTATTTCTATCGAGTTTACAACCTACAAAATCACTATCAGAATATTCAGTTAGATCGAACCCTGAGTCTTTGGGATACCAAAGACCGAGGTTGGGAGTTCCTTTCAGATATCTGAAAATTCGCTTAACAGCGATCAGATGGGATTCCTTGGGTTCAGATTGATAGCGTGCACATAAACAAGTAGAGTACATGATGTCAGGTCGGCTCGCTGTAAGATACATTGGAGAGCCTATCATTCCTCTATAGGCAATTACATTAACAGGTTTTCCAGAAGGATCTTTGTTAAGTGTTAGAGGAGGTGCCATAGGAGTTTTCATCGCTGAAGTTTGTGTAAGATCAAACTTCTTCAGCATATCTTTAACTTACTTATCTTGGCTGATAAAAGTACCTCTGTCAGATTGTTTGATCTGAAGACCAAGAAAATATGTCAGCTCACCCATCATACTCATTTTGTATTCTTTCTTCATTCTTTCAGCGAAACGAGTACATAAAGATGGATTAGTAGAACCAGATATGATGTCATCGACATATATTTGTACAAGAATAATATGACCTTTTATCTTTCTGAAAAATAAAGTATTGTCAATTTTGCCACATTCAAAATTTTCAGAGATAAGAAAAGATGAGAGAGTGTCATACCAAGCACGAGGGGCTTGTTTTAGACCATAGAGAGCCTTATCCAATTTATAAACATAATTTGGATACTTAGGGTCATAGAACCCTGGAGGTTGTTCTACATAGACTTCTTCATTCAGCTTTCCATTTAGGAACGTTGATTTTACATCCATTTGATAAACAATGAAGTCTTTATAAACTGCATAAGCTAAGAATAGTCGAATTGCTTCGAGCCTAGCCACAGGGGCAAAGGTTTCATCATAGTCTATGCCTTCCTCTTGTATGTATCCTTGAGCAACAAGTCGAGCCTTGTTGCGGGTTACAGTTCCATGTTCATCTAACTTGTTTCTAAACACCCATTTGGTGCCTATAACAATTTTGTCAGACGGTCTAGGAACGAGATTCCAAACTTTGTTACGAGTAAACTCAATCAGCTCTTCTTGCATAGCGCTGACCCAGTTTGGATCTCTGAGGGCATCATCAGCCTTCTTTGGCTCTATTAAAGAAATAAAGTTGACAAAGAGACAGATATTACCTGAACCTCGTCGTGTCTGAATACCTGCATAGGGATCACCAAGAATTTGATCTATGGGGTGATCTCTGGTCCATCGCTGAGCGGGAGCATGATTGCTCATCTCAGATATTGGATCAACAATGGGGATGTTCATTGATGAAGAAGCTTAAGGTTCATCAGCGATTAGCTGTTAAGTATTAGACAGTCCATTGTTTTCTGAGAGGAGTTCAGACGAAGATAAATCTGATGGTAGTAAGGTGTTTAGAGGTTCTGTTGGATCATACATTGTATTCAAGATTAAAGTTAAATTAGAGGGTCTAAACTGTATTTATTTTATAGTTGAAGTTAGAGGGTTTATTGTGTAATAAGCTAATAGTTATTAGTTATTGGGCCCAAGCCCATTAGAAAGCCCATTAAGCTTAAAGCCCATATGACCTAGGTATTTAAAGTTTTGTTTAGTTTAGTTTTAGGTTAATCCTTACAATTACTTTCATAATCATATTAGAGAGGTAGCGATTTTCTCTGTATTCAAGGGTATCCAGAACACTCAAGGTTTAATCGTTTATTCAAGGGATTAGTATGTTTTGTTAATCTTTATATCTCTTGATATTATTGTGTTTCTGTGATTGTTAATCAACTAGATAAATCTGGGATAACAAGTGGTATCAGAGCCAATAGAATCAAAGTTTTTGGATTTATTGATTTATCTGTTCATCGACTGTTTATCTGTGAAAAATCAAGTTATTGAATTGATATGTTTTTATGCTTAAAGTTGATTTGATTAGATGTCTTTTATGCTAATGAACATCATCTGATTGATTAATTGCATTGTAAAGCATCAATTAATTGAATTTTTTTTTGAATTTTCTGTTTTTCTGGGTTCGACAAAAGTTAACTATCGGTTGTTACTATGCTTATCAAATCGAATGCTTAAAAGTTGAAATTGATCTCTGAGTTTGATTGTATTGTGATTGGTTTATGTTTTGGAGCACAAAGGTATAATTTTCGCATCAAATTTTTGTGTCTTGTGTGTTTTCTGGGTTTCTGCATCATCGTTCTGGGTCGACTTAAGAACATACCGGTCGAACCTTCAAGAACATATCGGCCCTTACTTTGTCCCGGTCGACCACACTATATCGGTCAATTACTTTGTATCGGTCGAGACACCCCTTTACACGATCCCGGTCGCCCGGTACACACTCATACCACATCGGTCGAGCCATACCGGTCCATTCATTTTTCCCAGTCGTTCGGCACACTCACAATCTATATCGGTCGAAGTGTTTTGCCCATACCGGTTCTTACATATTATCGGTCGCCCGGGCCATTGTCAATACCGGTCAACTATATTCCCAGTCGAGCAAAGTACCGGTACAAGCAACTTACCGGTCGAAATCTCTATACCGGTCTCAGTCGTTTACCGGTCGAGCATAATACCGGTTGTTACATCTTACCGGTCAAACAAGGTACCGGTCCAAGCAAGACCCCGGTCGACTCAATACCGGTCGAAGCACATCCCCGGTCAGCATATCGGTCGATTTTTGCAAATAGGGCATCTGAATGTCAAATTTTTTTCTCTAGGGACCCCCGTGCTAAGTTTGCGAAGGGGGACAAAAGTTTTGTGCTTGATCAAAATTTTTCCTAATCTCATTCTTCAGTATTATTTCTTTGTGTTTTATACTGTGCAAATTCTACACTTAATTACTTTTTGGAAATTTATTTTTCTGAAAATTTCTTAGTGTGGTTTTTATTTTTGATTCTAACGATCTCATCTAGTTGGTTGTCTTGGTACAGAAAAGTTTGATTACTAACCATACATCTAGGATGTCGAATCAGCTCCTCTCAATGGGCTCTTAGGTCAAACCTCCAGTCCTCATGGCTAATGAGTATCAGCAATGGAAGACCAGAATGATCCAGTTTCTGAATCACAAGAACAGAGAATTCATGAAAGCAATCATTGATGGCTCACAAACTCCAATGATCACAGTAAAGGGTCAAGCTGCAACAGAAACCTCTCCAGAAATCCCTGACAGAGAGGTTCCTAAACCTTATCAGTTCTTCACTGAAAAGCAGAAAGAACAGTATAAGATAGAAGAAGAGGCTATAATCTATCTGACAATGGCAATCCCAAACGACATCTACAATCGTGTAGACAGTCAGAGCACCGCTAAAGCAATCTGGGACGAGCTAGCAAGACAGTTTGAAGGAAGTGAAGCCTCTATCCAAGCTAAGCAGAATCTATGCATAAATGCTTACGAGGGATTTCATGCAAAAGAAGGAGAGCTACTACTAGATACCTACAACAGGTATAACATCATTCTCAATGACTTGCGGAGGAACAATATCGCTAAATCTGCTTCTGAGATAAATTATAAGTTCATCAAGAATCTGAATCCAGAGTGGAAGAACTTTGCCATCAACCTCCAGATGTCCAAGAATATGGCTCAAGAAAATGTCACTGATATCTTCTCTACTCTTGCTCAACATGAGGATGAGGTGAGATCTATCAATAACGAGTCTACTAATCTGAAGGACTCCGTGGCTCTCATAGCCGGAAAAGGTTCCGTATCCTCTGCAAGGTCAAAGAAAAAGGTGTCTAAAGCTCTAGTTACCGAAGTTACTTACTCTGACTCTGCTTCAAGTGATGAAGAACTGGAAATTGATTCAGATCTAGATATTCAGAAGTTCTCTGAGGACTTAGCTTTAATCACACGACGATTCAAGAAGAGCTTTGGCAAGAAAAGATTATACTCAAAGCCAAAGTATGATGGATACAAGAAAGAGAAGTCTGAAATGCGATACAAGCCGAGGCATGGAAAGAGAGAGGAAGGACGAGAAGACAGGAAGGAAGATAGGAGAGAAGGAAAGAGAGAGGAGAAGCGAGAAGAACGAAAGGATGAACCAGGAAGATGCTACAACTGTGGCAAATTTGGGCACTTCTCAAGAGACTGCAAGTTCAAGAAGGTAGAGAACTCAGAGTACTATGCATGAAAGTCACTTATTGCCAAGAAAGTTGAAGAAGGAAAAGTGCTGATGGCTGAAGAAGAAAACTGGCTGTTCCAAAGTTCCGATGATGAGGAGCAAGCGCACTTCACCCAAGTATCTTATATGGCAACGCTGGATGGTGACGATGAAGATTCTGAGGCACAATCCGAAGATGCAAACTCTGAGGTAAGTGACAATTCTGAACTTATTGAATCTTTAATGGCCCAAATACATGGTATGAAAGATGAATTTGCTTTACTGAAAGGTAAACTTAGCTCTGCACATCAATCTGTCTTAAGCTTTCGTGATGAAAATTCTATATTAAAAGTTGTTGTGGAAGAAAAAGAAAAGGAAAAGGATGATTTAAAAGCTGAAAAAGCGTCTTTAAAAGAAAAAATATCTGGTTTAGAAACAGATCTTGTGAATCTTAATGCAGAAAAGGGTGAGTTTCAAATCAAATTTGAGGTTTGTTATAAAGAAAGAAATGAAGCTTTCACCAAAATCAAGCAACTAGAGGATATTAATATGAAACGAGGTCAGACTGAGCAAACATTTAATCTGTTGACCAATAAACTCCAAGACGAAAGGTTTTATAAACTAAAACCAGGTTTGGGTGTGCCAACTAACGAAATTTTGAAAAAGGCACCGGAGCACCTATATAACTTTGATAAATTTGGCTCCGCAATCAGACCCATTTCTGACATTCGTGCAACTTTTGTTGAAGCGAGTTCTCCTAAACCTTCTAAAGAGACCAAAGGTCGAGAAGAAATGGGAAAGAACAAGTCTGGTGACACTGATTCTCAAAATCTTTTTAAGTCAGTTGGTTTTACCTATGGTGATTTAAATAAAATCTATGAGACTCGAAAGATCGAATTTACTGAGTTTGAATCACTATTTACCACACCTCTCAAAGAATCAGTAAGCACCAACACTGGTCTACCTGAGACTGCATGCAAATATGATGAGTATGAATCGGATGTTGATCCATCTACTATGCCATCAGTCTCAAGTCCTATTGCTTCTAAACCTTTACTTGTTAAAGAGGTTGAAGAAGAAAATGCTATCACGAATGAATCTTGTGTTCAAAATGATAAAAAGAAGTTTATTGAGTCCATGACTGAAGAGATATTCTCTGAAATGATGAATGCTTCAGACTCTGATCCTGTTTCTGATTTAAAGGGGTCAAATTATGTGAATGATAATACATCTGAATTGATGAAGCAAATTGATATGTTGCAACAGTCTCTTGATGAGGATGAAGATGAAAACTTTGATCTCAAACATAAACTTGAAAAGTCTTTAAAAGTAAATCAAGAGCTTTGCACTGAGATCAATGATTTGAAAATTACTTTGTTTAAAAATGCTTCAAATGATAAACAGATGTTCAATGATCCAAGCTGGAAGGTAAGAACCAATCCAGAATTTGATGCTCCTACAAAACCTTCAGTTGTTTACTCTGATTGTCCTGAATATCCACCGAGTATTTTTGAAAAGGATGAGACTTCAAATAGCACTAGAAAAGAACCACCTTCTAAGTTAGAGACTAACAAGGTTCCTGTTTCTGTTTCAGATATAAAAGGAAATGGAGTTGGGAGGAGTAAGAAGAATAAAGATAGTAGTTTGAATAAGAATGATAGGTTATCTAGTGAAACTTTTGCTTCAAATAGTTGTACTTCAGACAGTGTTATTTTGAAAAGTAATTCTTTTGATGCACATGAATGTAAGGTTTGTTCTGATAAATCTAAGTTTATGAATTTTGCTCCAAAGAATCTATATTGCAAACACTGCTGGGATAACTCATTCAAATACTTCTCCCCTCCAAAGTCCAAACAGAGTAAGAGAAAAGCTAAACTGAATCCTAATTCTAATTCTAATTCTTCTGCACAACCCAAAGTGTTTCGAGCTAAGGTTGCCAATCCTACTTCTAAAAAGCACTTTCAGGAATTAAATGTTAAGATGGTCTGGAAATGGGTTCCAAAACCGCGTTATGAATGGAGAGTGAAAGTCAAACCAGATGATATTCCTGAGTTGCTTGATGCTAACCGCAAAGGACCCATCCTGATATGGATGCCTAAGCAAACCTAATTGTCTCTTTTGCAGGCCTGTCGATTGTGGGTAATAGATTCCGGATGTTCACGCCACATGACAGGATTCAAGCACCTCTTGCATAACTATGTGGAGGAGCCTGCCGGAGCAGTTAGATTTGCCAATTCTGAAGCCAAAGGCCACGTCAGAGGATATGGAATGCTCGATAACGGTGTTGTGAAGATTCAAAAAGTGCTATATGTTGAAGGACTTGATCACAATCTGTTTAGTACCAGTCACTTCTGTGACATGAAATATCAAGTCCACTTCACAACCACTCATTGCTATCTAGAGGATTTCGATGGTTACGAAGTCTTCAAAGCTGAGCGCCATGGAAATCTATACTATGTAGATTTTCCTACACTGTCTGCCACACGTCCAGTATGTCTACTACCCAAAGCTTCTAAAGCACAATCGTGGACGTGGCATCGACGCTTGTCTCATCAGAATTTCCGATCTATAGCGAAGCTACAAAGACAAGGTCTGGTCAAAGGTCTACCAGAAATGAGGTTCGAAAAAGACTCACTCTGTTCCGCATGTGAGTTGGGCAAAATGAAGCGTAGCTCATTCAAGTCCAAATCTGACTCATTGACCTCATCTGCACTGCAACTTCTCCATATGGACCTTTGTGGCCCAATGCGAACCGCATCTATCAACGAAAAGAAATACGTGTTGGTAATGATAGATGACTACTCAAGGTATACATGGCTCGAGTTTCTTTGCAACAAGTTAGATGCACCAGAATTGATCATCGCCTTTATCAAGCGCATCCAAGTACGTCTTCAATTGCCAGTTCGAACCATTCACAGTGATAATGGCACGGAGTTCAAGAATGACACCCTGAAGAGTTATCTTACTTCTGTGGGGATTTCACACAATTTCTCCGTAGCCTACACTCCACAGCAGAACGACATTGTTGAACGAAAGAATCGCACGCTTGTTAAAGCAGCTCGTAGTATGCTTGCATATTCAGATCTACCCATGTACCTTTGGGCCGAGGCAGCCGCTACAACATGTTTTACTCAGAACCGTACCATTGTGGTCAAGCGATTTAATAAAACAGCATATGAGTTAATCAACAATCGTACACCTAACATCAAATTCCTTCGTGTTTTCGGTTGCGGATGAAGGATATCCCGTTGGATACTCTCTGACATCCAAAGCTTATCGAATTTACATTATTCGAACTAAGACGGTTGTTGAGAGCATGAATGTCTCCTTTGATGAGAATTCTACAAGGACTTCTGGACACAACAGTTCAGAACTCGGTCGTAAGGACAAAGCTTCTATCCAATCCATAATAGAACCAGCTACTAAAGGATCCACTTCTTCAAACTCTAACTCTACTTCATCTGAGTTAGATTTATTGTTTATTGATGCCTTTGATGATATATGTGTAGACTTTGATAAAGGCATATCTACATCAATAACAAGTTCGGAGGTCCCTACTATTTCTGAAGCCATGTCTGGACCATCCGAAGAAGAAGTCACTGAAACTTCATCTCCATCAGGTACAACTCAACCATTAGTTTCTGACTCTACTAATGCTGAATCTGTCCCTACAGATAGCTCTTCTGGAAAGGAAGTCACGACTACTTCAACTGCTAGTCCAGAAGCATCAGTATCAGAAACACCAGTACAAGACGTCCCGAGTACATCTATGGAGCAACCTGTAGTGCATGATGACAACGATGCGTCAAATACGCAACAAACAGTTGAAGCCTTACCAAGCACACATCATTGGACCCAGGATCATCCCCTGGACAACGTGATAGGTGACGTACAAACCGGTGTCACGACAAGATCCGCATCTGCCAACTTCTGCATGTTTTCAAGCTTCCTTTGTTCCTTAGAGCCAAAGAAAGCGTCTGAAGCTCTACGTGATCCCTTCTGGATTTCTGCTATGCAAGACAAGCTTCTACAATTCGAAAGGAACAAGGTATGGCGCTTGATCCCACTACCTAAAGGTAAATCTGTTATAGGAACAAAGTGGGTTTTCAGAAACAAGAAAGACGAAGCCGGAGTAGTTGTGAGAAACAAAGCTCGTTTGGTCGCCAAAGGGTATTGTCAACAAGAGGGGATTGACTATGACAAAACATTCATCCCGGTTGCAAGGATCGAAGCCATCAGAATCTTCCTAGCCTATGCAGCACACAAAAACTTTGCAGTCTATCAAATGGATGTAAAGTCAGCTTTCCTGAACGGCGTTCTGCATGAGGAGGTCTACGTGGCTCAACCTGAAGGTTTCGTTGATCCTCATCACCCTGATCATGTCTATGTTTTAGACAAAGCACTGTATGGTCTTAAACAAGCACCGCGAGCCTGGTATGAAACTCTCACTAAATTTCTACTTGCTTCTGGTTTCAAGAAAGGTACAGTTGATACAACCTTATTTCTTAAAAGGCAAGGTGAGGACTTGATTCTCATTCAGATTTATGTTGACGACATAATATTTGGGTCAACAAATCAAAATTTTGTAAGAACTTTTCAAAGATGATGGAAACAAAGTTTGAAATGTCGATGATGGGTGAATTGAATTTCTTTCTTGGTTTACAAGTAAAGCAATTACCCGACGGCATATTTATTAATCAAGCTAAATACATAAAAGATATTTTGAAAAAGTTCAATATGTCAGATAGTTCATTCATGAAAACACCAATGGCAACTGGTACACTCTTAGACGCAGATCCCTCCGGGAAACCTGTTGATCAAAAGGTGTATCGTAGCATGATTGGTTCTTTACTTTATCTGACTGCTAGTCACCCAGATATAATGTTTGCCACATGCTTTTGTGCGAGATATCAGTCTAATCCTAAAGAGTCACACTTAACTGCTGTTAAGCGAATCCTTAGATATCTCAAAGGTTCTCCTAATCTAGGCCTTTGGTATCCAAAGGATTCTCGTTTTGAACTAACCGCCTTTACAGATGCTGATCATGCAGGATGTAAGCTAGACCGGAAAATCACCTCTGGGTCATGTCAATTTATAGGTGACAAACTTGTAAGTTGGACTTCAAAGAAACAAAACTGTGTTTCAACATCCACTGCCGAGGCTGAATACGTAGCTGCTGCTAGCTGCTGTTCTCAAGTCCTCTAGATGAAGACACAGTTAAGGGACTTTGGATACAACTACCAGCGTGTTCCTATTTATTGTGATTCTAAGAGCGCAATCGCCATAACTGCTAACCCGGTACAGCATTCAAAGACCAAGCATATCGATGTACGCTATCACTTCATCAAGAATCATGTAGAAAAAGGTGACATTGAAATGCATTTTGTTCAAACTGACATCCAGTTAGCTGATCTTTTCACCAAGCCGTTGGATGAAAAGCGATTCCAATTTCTAATCAGCAAACTTGGTATGTTGAACATGTCTTAGACCTGACTCATGATTCAAGGGGGAGTATTCTAAATCCTAATCTTGTGTTGTATTCTTCAACTGTTGCTAACGATAGCGGAATCATTTTCACAAATGATTACCATATTTTTTTTATGCAGGTTTGTTCTAGTGACAATGGCTTCTAATCACATCAGATTAGGACCCGCACTTCAGTGCTTTATTTTTCCTGCTTGATCTTAAAAAAAAAATTATCAGTTAAGGGGGAGAATATCTGTGATTTTAACAGATTTTTGGATACTTAAATGCTTATCTGACCGTGTGTTCTTAAAGATAATTACTTGCATTTTATCTTGTCAATATACTTTGTCAAGTATTCATACACATAACGGTTCAGAACATTCTATTTGACTTTGTTATTACCATGTATCAAAAGTTAAATCTTTCTATGGTAATACTCACGTTCTTTGTATTCACTGTTGATTGAATCAAACGTCATTTCATGTGCTTTCATTGAAAATATGTTTATATATTGTTCATATAAACAACATTCGTTTTTGATTCTACAACATATTATTCTTCATGACAAATTGATATGAGCTTATTGCCAACCACTTTTAGGTTGAGGGGGAGAATTGCATCGTCAAACTCAACTGTTTTGACTTCTCCGAAATTTTTATTCCTCATGTAACAAGTGGTATTTGTGCTTACATGTACAACAACCTGTTGAACAACATGTTCTTTTAAGAAAATACATGGGATTCAGTGTGAGAACTTAACAGAACTTCCATGGATTCACGATAACCAATGTTTCCTATCCAGGAAGTATTCCCAGAGTGATTGAGGGGAGAGGGGTCAAAAGAATTGAGTGATGGTGTGTGAAGAAGTAAAATGAAAAAGAGAGATTGGTTAGAAGTAAGTATTAAAAGAAAGAGGGTGAGTGACCAGAGTAAAAGAATATTAGACTCTGCACCAAACCACTTTCTGAGCCGGGTAGCCACATAATCTATTGGTTCACATTCTTTGGTGACCATCATTGAAAAAGGCAACTAGCCCATGCCATCTCTTGCATACAACCCCCCCAGCTACTCATTCTTTTCTCAAAAAGAGAATGTTTCACATTTTCTGGGGAAGCAGCACATATGCTATTGGTTCTTCATTTGGAAGATACTAATATTGAAAAAGAAGGAAAGTTACTTCGACAGGGTACAGATATCTAAAGTTTTTATTTTTAGATACTTTTTCAGACCTAACCTGACAGCGGACAGCTAATGCGTTCCACTTATTGAACAGGGTTGCCCCACCTTCAACCCTTTCTCATGCACATTGAGTCTTTGTATAATTTGTTGCTGTCTCAACAAGTTTACATACTTTGAGCCTATAATGAAAAGCAATCATCTATGCTTAATTCTTTCATACACATGCACAAGCACACATAAATTTGTTTTATGTCAGAACATTCATAGATAATCATGTGTTATTCGATGATTGAATGGAAGACCTGGGGAGCCAACATCAAAACCAGCTCCTTATATAGTAACTTTGTGTTACTTAGTGACTTTGTGTCATTGACAGACATTCTAACTGAGTCATTTGTTGATTCAGGGTTACACCTATTAAATTGTTTGAATTTGAAAATATTCGAATGGTTACTACTTTCTATTTTAATCTGAAAAGATTGAAATAATCACTTTCTCCATTTGGAGAGACTGCTCTTATTTCACAGGGCTCGTTACATGAAGACGGTGCTACATTGAAGTCTATAAATACAAAGGGGGAGATTTTTTTCCATAAAGGGGGAGATTGTTTTGCAAAGTTTTGATGATGATGATTCTCACCACTCATCAAAAAGGGGGAGAAGATACAAAAAGGGAGAATAATCAAAGAAGGAGAATATACTCTGAAGACTGCTGAAGATTTTCAATTCAAAGATTTGAAGATTTGAAGACTATTTAAAGATATCAAGTTTTGAAGCTATCAAAGTCATATCTGAAGAAAAGAGAAGAAAAGTGAAGACCTGAAGATTATTGTCAATTTTTTTTTTAATCTTGAATCCAAATGGGGAGATTGTTGGATCATAAATTGTATTCAAGATTAAAGTTAAATTAGAGGGTCTAAACTGTATTTATTTGATAGTTGAAGTTAGAGGGTTTATTGTGTAATAAGCTAATAGTTATTAATTATTGGGCCCAAGCCCATTAGAAAGCCCATTAAGCTTAAAGCCCATATGGCCTAGGTAATTAAAGTTTTGTTTAGTTTAGTTTTAGGTTAATCCTTACAATTACTTTCATAATCATATTAGAGAGGTAGTGATTTTCTCTGTATTCAATGGTATCCAGAACACTCAAGGTTTAATCATTTATTCAAGGGATTGGTATATTTTGTTAATCTTTATATCTCTTGATATTATTGTGTTTCTGTGATTGTTAATCAACTAGATAAATCTGGGATAACAGGTTCTGCTGAAATCCATGAGTTGGATTCAGCGTTAGGAGGTATGATGTTTGGATCATCATCAGTAGCTAGAGGATCTGGATGCTGATGGTTTGAAAAGAAAGGTTATGTTTCTCTGTAATGAGAAAACATCCAAGCATTTAACTCTTCATTGTCAGCGATTGGTTTCGAGTTCACTGAGCGAGTTTCATCAAAAGTGACATGAATTGTTTCTTCCACAGATTGTCTTCGCTTGTTGAAAACTCTGTAGGCTTTGGAGATGGAGGAATATCCAAGAAATATTCCATCATCAGCTTTTGGGTCGAACTTTCCAATCTGATCTTTGTTGTTTAGAATAAAGCACTGACAACCAAAGATATGAAGAAAACTGATAGAAGGCTTTCTTCCATGAAAAAGTTCATAAGCTGTATTTCCGAATCGCTTTACTATCAGCGATCTGTTTTGAGTAAAACATACAGTATTTACAGCTTCCGCCCAAAATTGAGTAGGGAGGTGAGAATCGCTGAGCATTGATCTAGCAGCTTCAATGATCGTTCTGTTTCTTCTTTCAGCGACTCCGTTTTGCTGAGGTGTTCTTACTGAGGAGAAGTTATGAGAAATTCCCTTGTTCTCAAAGAAATTGTTAAGAGAACTGTTTTTGAATTCAGTTCCATGATCACTTCTTATAGAGCGAACAGTAAGATTATTCAGCACTTCCATCTTTTTAACAAAAGATATTAGTTCTTCTGGAGTATCACTCTTGCAGCGAAGAAAGATAACCCAGGTGTAGCGAGAGTATTCATCTACAATGACAAGCGTGTATTTCTTTCCAGCTATTGATTGGATGTTGACAGGGCCAAACAAATCCATATGTAAGAGCTGAAGAGGACTTGTCACTGAGGAAACTTGTTTAGATTTGAAACTAGCTTTTGTCTGTTTTCCTTTTTCACATGCCGAGCAGAGAGATTCTTTAGCATATGAGTGCTGAGGAAGACCAGAAACCAGTTCCTTAGAAGAGAGAGAATTCAGGGTTTTGAAATTTAGATGAGAGAGCCTTTTGTGCCATAGCCAGTTGACATCAGAAGAGGCTTTAGAGAGAAAACATAAGTTTTCAGTGGTAGTAGAGTCCATATCTATTACATAGACATTTTCTCTGCGATAACCACTGAGAGCGAGCTTTCCTTTTTCATTCATCACTGAACATGCTTTCTTGCAAAAGCGAACTTCGTAGTCTTTGTCACATAGCTGACTGATGCTTAGGAGGTTATGCATCAGTCCATCTACGTAAGCGACTCTTCTGAAGGTAGTTGTCCCATTGTAGAGAACACCAAACCCTCTGGTATAGCCTTTTCCATTTCCACCAAAGGTCACTGAGGGACCTTTCTCTTCCTTTTATTCAGTGAGCAGGTCTTTTTGACCAGTCATATGACGAGAACATCCACTATCGAGATACCAGATGCCCTTTGATCCCCGCACACATAAGGAAGATTAAGCGTTGTTTGGTACCCACTTTTCAATGGGTCCTTTGGAGTTAGTGGAGATGGAAGTTTCAGCAATCTTCACAGCAGATGAAGATTCAACTTCAGTGGTAATCTTCACTTTGGTTAATTTCTTAACCTTAGTGGTATTTTTCACCTTGGTTGATTTTTCAGCTTTGGTGACCTTCTCAGCCTTAGAGGCATTTATCTTCACTTTAGCTGTTTTATCAGCTTTAGTGGCAGTTGGACATTTTCTTGCAATATGGTCAGTAAAACCACAGTGATAGCACTTTCTATATTTGAAAGTGGTTTTAGAACCAGAAGTAGAAGGTTTTGAGAATTTAAGATGAGAGGGGCCAGGTCCAAGAATGCTTTTAGCATGAGATCTGGGAGAAATTTTGATTTCTTCAGATCTCTTAGGCTTGAGATCAATCTTTAGCTTCGGAGGACAGAGATCGAAGATTTCTATCACAGAGCTAGAGGATTGATTCGATGAAGGTTTAGAGGGAACTTTCAGCTTTGCTTTCTTGGAAGCCTTCAGAGGACGAAGAATGGATTTTACTTTATCCGTAGACTTAGAGCCTTTGGATTTTTTCTCAGGGATAGAATTAGAAGAAGAAGGATAAAACTGATTATAAGAAGTGTCAGATATAGAAGTGACAAATGTTCCAAACTTAAGCATGGAACAGTCTTCTTTAGGCTCATCCTGTGGTTTCCAAAAACCAAGACCGGTTTTATCACCACCAGTAGTTTGAGCATTTATTATCTCAGTTATCTTTGTTGAAGAATTGCACCATTTTTCAACAGTAGCCTTTTCTGCTTTTAGAGCAGCGATGGCTTGTTCGCGTTCTATGCTGATGATTTTATTTACAACAACTTGATCTTTCAAACTTTCCTCTAAAAGAGTTAGTTCTTTGATCTTTTCATGGCATTTTTCCAGCTGTTCAGTTAAGTCATTGTTTTTGCTTTCAGCAAGAGATTTGTCGTTTAGAGCATTGTAAAGATCAATCGTCAGCACATCAATTGCGCGACTTCTCTCTGATTCAGGTAGAGAGGGATTAGTAGAGATAGATACCTGAGATGATATATAGCTCATGGAAGTTTCAGTAGGTTCTTCCACTTCTTCTTTAATCTCAGCCATAAGGCAAAGATTAGCGACTTCTTCTTCATCAGAACTTGATTCTTCTGATTCAGCCCAGTCATGTTCTTCAGCAATGAGACCTTTACCTTTTCGCTTGTAGCTTTTCAGCTTTTTATTTTTCTCTTTCAGCTTTAGGTACTTGTCATCGCTGGATCTTCTAGAGGTAGAAGGTTTGAAGACTTTCTTTGACCTGCACTCACTTACAAAGTGTCCAATCTTTTCACAGTTATAGCAAGTAGCAGAAACCTTATCAACAGGGGTTGATTTTGGCTTGTCAGTGATAGAGAGAGGCTTATTTCTTTTGAAATTGCTCTTTCTTGCAAATCTCTTAAAAGAGTTTGTCAAGAGTGCTAAGGATTCATCAAACTCTGAAAGATCAGTGTCTGATATATCCTCAGATTCAAAATCTAACTTAGTGATAGTGAGAGTAGATCGCTGAGATGGAATTATTTCTAAAGAGACTAAAGCAACAGGAGTGCTTTTGCAGTCTTTAGAATCTTTTATAAGATTTTTTTTCAGAAGATTTGATTGCTCATAGTTGAGCAATATTCCATACAAGGTGCTGAGAGAAAGAGAATTTAAGTCTTTTGTTAGCTTGAAAAATATTGAATAACTGTCCCAGCTTTCAGGAAGACATTCTAAGAATTTTGTTAGAACCTCAAAATTAGAATAGGTCCTGTCAACGGTTCTTAGATCAATGATTAAGCAGTTAAACCGCTGATGAACATCAGAGAGAGATTCATTCTTACCAGCGATGAAACTTTCATACTGTCTTACCAAGTTAACATTTCGAGTCTCTTGGATTTCAGTGGTGCCTTCTTATTGAACACATATGGTTTCCCACATTTCTTTAAAAGTTTTAAGATACATGATGGAATGGAAAACTTCATCAGGCAGAGCCATAGAAATAATGGTCTTTGCCTTTGCATCGATACCGACCTTCCTTTTGTCCTCATCACTCAATTGTCTGATTTCCTTAGCAATATAGCGTTCAGGAATAAATGGAGTGGTGGCAGTAGCTGGAATGGCAGCTATGATTTGGACAGGTTCATAGGGTCCGTTTGCTACGTACTCAGGTATAGTGGGATCTGCACCTTCAAGAAATAACATCATTCGATTTTTCCACAGAGAGAAGTTATCTCTGCTAAATCGAGGAGGTTTAGATAGTGAACCATTATCAAAATAATTTGTGTTTGTGTTTAGTGCCATATTAGAATAGCAAGGAAGAGAATGAAGCAAGATCTTGTTTATCAGATTAAACAGTCTGCTCTGATACCACTTATTGGTCCCGAAGGTGCTTAACAAGTTTGTAGAAGGGGGGGGGGGTGGGTTGAATACAAACACAATATTTAAAGTTTAATAAAGTGTTTATTGATAACTCAAACACAATTTACATGTTTGTTGCGGAATAAGATTAAGACAGACTCAATCTAAACAAACTTAAGAAACACTAAGATGGTTGCACAAGAATATAGAGAATGGGGGATTAGAGAGTATAGAAAACAAGGGTTTTTATGAAATAGAAAGATGAAGGCAGAGGTAAGCACACTCTCAGATGGAGAGGTAATCTTTCTATTTATACCCTATGCATTAAATGCATGGCAGGACACTTTACACGTGGCGTTCAGTGATTGGCTTTGGGAGTCTGACTTTGGGAGACATGCTTTCGGCCGTATCATGAACAGTGTAGTTGACAGAGTTGTTGTACGATTTGTGGCAGATACGTGTCCGTTCTGACACATCGTACTGGTTGTGCAAGGTAAGACAAAAGGAGACTTGAGGCATAAGCTACGTGATCGTTTGATCGCTGAATATCTCTTCCTTCAGAGATACAAAGAAGTTCAGCTATCGCTGAAGCTTTTCCTCATGTTCCTTCGCGTATAAGTAGAGTCGTCTTTGCTTCACTGATATCCGCATCAGGTCACTAGTAGACTTCTCTTTGTTCAGTGGCTTCGTCTTCGATTAAGCTATGAACATATGTTGACGCGAGACTTGTCTTTTGGGATTACGTTGCTGTTTACATCAGGACTATCAGTGATAACTGAAACAGACTCAGTTTGATCACTGATAGTGAAACACTAATACATAACAAATGTTTATAAGAAAGACTATCAACGATAACTGAACATACTCAGTCTGATCGCTGATGGTGAAACACTAATACATATTAAAACATAATTTTCACTAAGTATAGAAGAGGGTCGTTATCAAATCACTGAGAGAGTTTGGATCAACACATTCCCCCCAAAACCCAATGGGCAAGTTTGCTTCAAACCTTAAGGCTCTAGACATTTCAAGTATACGTCGATGTTTCCTCTCCACCACCCCGTTTTGTTGTGGGGTGTGAGCACAAGCGGTTTCCAAAATTATGCCATTCTCATTATAAAACTTTATCATGGAGATTGAGGTGAACTCTCCTCCGTTATCACTTCTTATTCTTTTAATCCCCTTTTCAAATTGAGTTCGAACCATTTTGCAAAAATTTATCAGGCATTCACTAGCATCAGATTTGTGTTTGATAAGATAAATCCAAACAGCCCTACTAAAATCATACACAATAGATAAGAAATAGCGTGCCCCAGAAAAGGAGGGCACCCGATAACACCCCCAAATATCACAATGTATCAAATCGAAACAATCAATAGTCTTAATTGAACTACTTGGAAATGGAAATCTAGTTTGTTTTGCTCTTATGCAAGAATCACAAACCTTGTTATTTGGGCTAATGACGAAATTAGCTAGAAAATCAATTTGTCGACGTTTTGAATCTGAGGCATGACCCAACCTTCTATGCCAAACTTCTGCATCTACCAGAACCCTCATCGCTATCCCTTTACTTGTTGTCGGCTCCATGTAGTATAGACCATCACTGCATTTACCCGTTCCAATCAGGGTCCTCGAGGGTAAGTCCTGCATAACACAAAAGTCCGAAAAAAGTCATGGAACAGTTTAAGTCCTTTGTCATTCGGCTGACCGATAATAAGTTGCATTTGAAATTTGGAATATGAAGAACTTTCTCAAATTTTAAACCATTTGGCAAGGTGGACTTCCCAATCCCGTCAATGGGAACAATTTCTCCATTTGTAATGACAACATGCATTCCATTGTTATGACATTTTCTTTCGTGCATCAAATCATCATTACATGCTATATGTTCAGTATCACCTGTGTCTATTACCCATGATCTATTTCAATTCAAATCACCGACCATATTCACATTTGGTGTTGTCGTTCCAAACGACGTGTCATCGTTGTCCGTCAAATGCTTGAGCAATTTAGCATACTGCTCTGCTGTTAAACCGGGTATGGGACTTGATTCTATGTTGACGTGTGCCACCCTAGGTTTGGCCTTCTTATCCATAAAACGTCCCCCTCCGCTGGTCGCTTCCCGCTTGGTTTTCGATGGCCACCATTCTGGGTATCCTATTCGCTTGAAACACCTTACATGGTTGTGACCATGTTTGCCACAGTATGTGCAATGCAAATCCTCTCCTTGTTTAGAATCATTTGGAGAGTATCGTCCCGACTCCCGGTTTTGATTTGTTTTTACCGGTTTATTTGCACTACGACCATAAGAGTGGGTTTGGAAAGTCGTTGCTTCAGTAGTTGGTCTTCTCCCGGATGAAATCGTTTTTTGTTGTTCGTCTTCGGAAACCATGTGATAGGCAGATCCAAAGCTTGGTGTAGGCTTCATAGCTAAAATTTGAGTCTTAATGGTATCGAAACTATCGTATAACCCCATTAGAAATTCTTACAAGTGTTCCTTTTCCTTTGCTTCTGTTAACTTCTTCCCGATATCGCATGTGCATTTTCCACAACTGCACTTTGGCATGGGTGTAACAGATTGAATCTCATCCCACAACCCCCTCATCTTGGTGTAGTAGGCCGACACCGAGGTCTTGTCTTGACGGGTCAAGGTGAGAGCTTGTTTCAATTCATATTCTCGTGATGCACACTCCTTTCCAAAACGTTCCTTTAAATCGTTCCAGATCTGTTCTGCTGTGACGGCGTATTTCACGCTGTTCCGAAGTTCCTTTTCCATAGCTGTAGTGAGCCATCCTTTAATCATTGCATCGCTGCGTTTCTAGAGCATCCGGTTCGGTGATCCTTCTTCTGGAATCTTCATGGTTCCATCGATGAAACCGATCTTGTTCTTGGCAAAAAGGAAATTCTCCATCTCTTATGACCAATCTATGTAGTTGTTGTCATTCAACGGTTCGTTTACATGCATCTGTCGAGGGTAGTCGGATTCATGTATGTAGTATGCAGAAGTGGGGTCGACTTGGGGTAGGGATATGTCATCTTTCTCACCTGATGGTCCATCCATGGCAGCGAGAAAGAGAAAGGAGGTTTTAGGGTTTGAGGCATATATTAATCACTGCTCTGATACCATGAAAATATTGAGGTATCGTATTGTCAGGATCGAATTCTCAACAAGAATTATGAATACTCAGAAACAATATTAAAGAAACTGCGAAATAGCACTTTAATATTCAATAAGCAGAAAAACAATGAAACAGTGAATCACAATCAACTTGTAAACTTTATTTAATGATTCAAGTTACAAGCTTTTCATTCACAACCTCAATCTTGAAGAACAGGCTCTTTCAAGACGAATTCTACTTCTCTAGAATTAGGAACTATGCCTTGAGGTTGATTTTCTCTCTAGAACAAAAAAACTCAGAATTACATCTTATTCTAAACGATTCTATACATATATTGAAATTAAAGATAATTACAAAACTTAAAAAGATCTTCAAAATAATCTTCATAATTATCTTCAAGCTTTCCATGTTTATCTTCAGACGCTATCTCTTCAGCATTATCTTCTCATTATCTTAGAAGCAGCATTAATCACCTTGATCACCTTGGAAGCATTAACTGAGTCTTGGCAGCATTAACTACTAAGCAGCACTAACCACTAGCAGTACTAACTAGCTAAGCAGTACTAACTTTGTTCAAGCAACACTAGTTTTGACTAGCAGTATTAATTATACTAGAAGTAGTAATACCTAGCAGTATTAACTTTAAGATCATCTGGCAGTACTAACTCTGAACTGGCAGCATTAATGACTTAGTCACATCTTCAGTTCCCAACAATCTCCCCCTAACTTGACTTTTAAAAAGAGAAGTCAAGTTCTTCAGATGCTCCCAAAATACCATTCTTCAGATCCTTGTATCAACATTTAGCCCCAAACTTTGATTGATCATTCTCTGAATTAGATACTTTGCCATTTCTGAATTTTCAACACATCCAAGCTTCTTCTTCAACATTAAATGAAGTTTCAATCTGCTATGGTTGTATACTTTATCCACTAGGAAGTATTCTATGTGATTTCTATCCAAAGTCATAGAATATACTCCACTAGTTTCATATAAAGTCCAATTGGTAACTGCTTGAAAAACATTTCTTATGATATGCTCCACTTGTTCAGGTTTGAACATCATATACAGATACTCCATCACCAGTTTTGTAATTGACATCCCTGGAGCTTTTAACTGATCTGCATACACCTTCATCCCTATTTCAAACATTTCTTCTATATCAGATCTTGAGCATGTTCTGACAATCTTGGCCCAAGTGTTGAATACCTCACACTTATCATCCTTCCTCTTGATCCTGATATACTCCTTTCCATCCACTGTCAATGTATCCCAGTGAATAACTTCAGGAGGCTTTACACCAACAGGTTCTGCTGAAATTGGTTCAGGCACTTTGTCCATAACTACCATGTACATCTTTAAATCATCAGTACTTGAAGGTTCTTTCTTTTCAGATGACTCAGGTGCCCCTTCTTCTTCAACAACCTTTTCATCCTCTCCTTCTGTTATTCTAGGCTTCTTGATCATCTTTCTCCTAGCCATCATCTTTGTCCTTTTTAAAGTCCTTAGACTTTCACCAATAGTGGCTTCCTTCTTTGGAGTTTCTTGTTCATCAGGGAATGGTTTTTGTAAGAAATCATTGCTCTCTTTCATTCTTTTCTCCATTTCAACCCTTGCAACTTCATCCCCTTGAAGCTTGATCATTTCTGCATCATATAACCCTTTAAGTTGCTCAAAAGACATGTTTGAGAACATTTCCACTTTGACACCTACAGCACCCTTGAGGAAAGTAATCATTTTCTTCCTCTCTTGAGCACCCAGGTATGTCTTTGAAGGTTGTCTTTTCTTTGCAGCCATTTTGATCTTTCCAGACTTCCTCAAAGATGTGGCTTTCTGCTTGGCTTGTTCTGTTGCTAGGCTTTGTTGATAGGCTTTATTTAGCTCTGCAGCCATTGCTTTTGCTATCTCTCTATCTTTTTCCACTTGCACAGTTTCAGCTTCTTCAAGTTCAGCCTGTATCTTCCTAGCTAGAGCTTCATCTGATTCAATCAGCTTCTGCTTTTTCATTGGTTTATCAGATTCAACTAGCTTTGCCTTACCTTTCTCTTTACCCATCACCTTCTCAGTGCTAAAGTTCTTTGCTGCATCAACTCTTTCTTTTATGACAACTCCTTTGGCCTTTGAGGTGACCTTGGGAGTATCATGTTTGGCTTTGATGACTGTTTCTGCAATCTCCAGCTCTGTAAGGACCTCTTTTACTGTTTCTGCTGCTTCTTTCAGATCAGCAGTATTAACCATTTCTGCTGCTTCTTTGCTTGAATTGGCAATATTAATGGTTTCTGCTGCTGTTGATTCTGTTACTGCTTCTTGTACAATATTTTGTGCAGATATTTGCTCCCCCTCAAACTCAACTTTCTGTTGCTCCCCCTTAGCTTTGGCATCTTCCCTATTGACATCAGCTTCTGTCTCCCCCTTTTTGGGAGCATCAGGCACTGGTTTCCTCCTTCTTAGTACAAATTGTTTTCTTCTTTTCTTGGCATTGAGCTTTCCCACCAATTGCTTAAGTTTTGAAATCTGCTGTTGTTGGGAGATGACCACTTGCTGCAAGGCTTTGATTTCCTTTCCTTGATTAACCACATCAACATTGATGTTGGCTATTGTTTCCATCAATTCCAAGTAAGTATAGCTATCCTCACCTTCTTTAGGTGTTTTACCCACCCTTGAAGGATCATTGGAATCTTTTTCCATCAATTCATCAGTTTCAGTTCTGTCCTCACCCTTTTTGGATGTTTTGCCCATCCTTGAGGGATCCTTGGATCTTGTAGTAGTGACCTTCTGCCTAGCAGAAGCATCAACTACCCCCTTGGTTTCTTGGCACCGGGGTCCTTTGGTTGATTTCTCAGCCAAAGTTGCCATGGGGAAGGTCTTAGAGATGTTACCACTGTCCTTCTCTGTGCTAGCAGAAGTAGTGGCAGCCTTCTCACCCATATGCTCATCCATCTCCTTAGAGAGCACCTCCTCAAGGTTGGGAGACACCCTATTGGATTCCCTTTGGATATTCTCTATTGGAGAATGCTCCAATAGAGGGCTTTGAGGCTCTTGGTTAATAGTAGGTACAACAAGGGAAGGAGCCTTGTGTACCTTTCTCTTGGCATAAGTCTTGGAAATTTGAGGAGTGGGTTTAGCAGCAAAGGACTGAGGAAAAATGTGAGAGAGGGAAGGTTGGGATTGGCTCTCAGTGGGTTGGTCTAATGAGGGCCTTGACCCTGAGGCCATACCTTCTTGTGGTTGGGACACCACCATCATTGTTGAGAACAATGGGGTGTCAACTCCTTCCGAGTCCCTAGCAGATCTTCTCATGTTTGAGAAGACCTTGCCTTTAGGGGGTTTAGGTACATATACCCCATCAAAGTGAGGTATATCCGTCAATTCGTTGGTTATAACTGCCTGTACAAACCTGGGATACATGAAGAAACTCTTCTTGTTGTCCAGGTTTGAGACAAGATCATTGAAGATCATCAGTGAAAAATTATATTTTCTAGCAGTAGATAAACATACCAAAGCATAGGCAATGGGACTGCTAAATTGGCTCCAGCCAGTAGTTTTCTTAGAAATACAGTGCATCAGGGTATGAACAAAGAACCTCCATTGGGGTGTAAATTGAGCTTTGAAAAACTTGAAAATCCCCAATTGGCCTTCATACCCCATCCTGGTGAGGTTTGAAAACAAATCCTCATTTGGAATAGAAGATATACCTGAAGCATCGTCTAGACGTAGACAGATGCGAATGGTCTCCTCAGTAACTGTTAAGGGTTTGTCACAAACCCTTGTTTTGATGCATTGCACTCCATTTTCAGTGCTAGTAGTGGCGTTGGCCCAGAATTGCCTTTGGTGCTCGATGAAGATGGTAGGAGACACAGTGAGAGCATGAGCGATGTGGCTTGACTTCAGGAAATCGACTATCTGGTGAAAACCTTCGGCTTGTTTTGGCTTTTGGAGCATGGCTTTCTCGTTGTGCTCATCAATAAACGCCATTGAAGCCATCTGTACGCAAGGATTCTTGCCTAGCGAGCACTGGACACTTGAGAGAAAAGAGTGAGAGAGAAGATGAACAGTAGACAAAGAGTCGTTATGATCTTTTAGGCGGGGAAAGGGTATTTATAGCTTTTGGATTATAAGCAGTATTAACCTTAAAAAGATAGTGAAAGCAGTATTAACAGTGAGCAGTATTAACTGAGAGGAGTATTAACCACTAGCAGTATTAACTAACTAGCAGTATTAACTGAGAGCAGTATTAACCACTAGCAGTATTAACTAACTAGCTGTATTAACTAACTAGAAGTATTAACTGAGAGCAATATTAACCACTAGCAGTATTAACTAACTAGCAGTATTAACTGAGAGCAGTATTAACTACTAGCAATATTAACTAACTAGCAATATTAACTGAGAGCAGTATTAACTACTAGCAGTATTAACTAACTAGCAGTATTAACTGTGCACTGGCAGTAGTTAAAAAATTGTACTGGCAGTACTAAAACTGTACTGGCAGTATTAACCATACTTACACTTTTAAGCTTGTGATGAACTGAGTACTGCTCTACATTTCCTGAGAAAGAACATTAGTAACACCAAGAATAACCAATATACAGGTATTGAACCACTTTTTAAGTAGGATCTTATTCAGAGTTGATCATTCCCACACTTGTTACCAAGAAAGTGAATCTACCCACATCAAAGGCTTTGGTGAATAGATCAACAAACTGGTTATCAGTATGAACTTTTACAACTTGAATAAGCTTCTTTTCATTGCAGTCTCTTATAAAGTGATACCTGATCTCAATGTGCTTTGTCTTTGAGTGCTTGACAGGGTTATTAACAATGCTAATAGCACTGCTATTATCAATAAAGATTGGAGTGTGTAGAAAGGTTACCCCATAGTCCAACATTTGATTCTGAATCCATAAGACTTGAGAACAGCAACTTGCAGCTGCTATGTACTCTGCTTCTGTTGTAGATGTGGACACTGTGGTTTGTTTCTTGCACTGCCATGATACTAGTCTTGCACCTAAGAACTGGCATCTTCCAGAAGTAGATTTTCTGTCCAAGTTTGCTCCACCTAAGTCACTGTCTGAGTATGCAAGTAGGTCAAATGATGAGTCATGAGGATACCAAAGTCCCAATCTAGGTTGCCCTTTGAGATATCTGAATATCCTCTTAACAGCTTGATAGTGTGATTGCTTTGGCCTAACTTGAAATCTTGCACACACACAGACTGGAAACATTATATCTGGCCTAGAGGCTGTAAGATACATGAGAGAGCCAATCATGGATCTATAGTGATGAACATCTATATCCTCCCCCTCAAGATCTGCTGTGATCTGCTTGTGTGTCTCCATAGGTGTGCTGGCAGGCTTTGAGTCTGAGAAACCAAAATTGGTTAGAATGTCCTGCACATACTTGGACTGACAAATAAAAATACCATTTGACTTCTGTTGGACTTGGAGTCCAAGAAAGAAAGTAAGTTCCCCCATAGAACTCATTTTGAACCTTTGATGCATTAGATCCTCAAACTCCTTGCACATATTGTCTCTTGTGGATCCAAAGATGATATCATCCACATAGATTTGGACCAGCAAGATGTCCTTCTTCTTTCTCTTGATGAACAGAGTTTTATCAATTACTCCTCTTTCAAAGCCATTTTCCAAGAGATAGGATGACAGAGTGTCATACCATGCTCTTGGTGCTTGATGCAGTCCATAAAGTGCCTTCTTCAGTTTGTATACTCTGTCTGGATAGCTTGGGTTTTCAAACCCTGGTGGTTGACAGACATAAACTTCTTCTTCAATTGAGCCATATAGAAATGCACTTTTTACATCCATTTGATAGACTTTGAACTTCATATAAGAAGCATAGGCCAGGAACAATCTGATTGCTCCTATCCTAGCCACTGGTGCAAATACTTCTTCATAATCTATTCCTTCTTCTTGTGTATACCCTTGTGCCACCAACCTTGCTTTGTTCTTTACTACTATTCCTCTCTCATCTCTCTTATTCCTGAAGACCCATTTTGTACCTATTGCTCTTTGACCTTTAGGAAGGTCTACCAGATCCCAAACATCTTGCAGCTTGAACTGTAGCAGCTCTTCTTGCATGGCTTCTATCCAACTGGAATTTTTCATAGCATCATGAGCCTTCTTAGGCTCAAGCTGGGATAGAAAGCAAGAAAGCACTGTATGCTGTTGGTCTTGCATATCTTGCAGCCTGCTTTGATTTCTAGTCATCATAGGAGAGGAGATATCTCCTATTACCAGCTGAGGAGGATGATTCTTTTGTGTTCTTGTTTGATGACTAGGTTCTTCATTGAGTCCCACCTCTAGATTAGTGTCATTCAACTCAACTGAAGTGATTTCAGCAGCTACTTCTGGTTCTGTATTTTCTTGACTCTCTTCATCTCTTGTTTCTTCTTCACTCTGATTTGGTTCAGTAGATGGCTCCTTTTCACAATCTTCAACAGGAGCCACTGTAGGTATGGGAAAAATCACATACTGAGGTATGTTTTCTTGAACTTGTGTAGTCCCTGATCCTCCATTACCTGAACCTGCATAATCATCACTACTGAAACCAAAAGAGTTAGTTAGTGAATCAATGTCAAACAGCCACTGAGGACCAGACCCAATAGGATTTGGTGTGTTCTCATTGCATTTGACATTGTCACTTTCCTCAATTATTCTAGAAGAAGAATTAAAAACTCTGTAGGCCTTACTTTGAGATGAGTAACCCACAAGAAATCCATCATCTGCCTTGCTATCAAACTTTCCTAAGTGAGATTTGGTATTGAGAATTGTACAAGGACACCCAAATGGTTTAAAAAATCCAATAAAGGGTTTTCTTTTATTTAAGAGCTCATAAGGTGTCTTGTTCTTTGGCTTAATCACTAGAACTCTGTTTTGGACATAACAGGCAGTATTAACTGCTTCAGCCCAAAAAGTAATTGGCAATTTTGAATCAGCTAACAGAGATCTAGCAGCCTCAATTAGTGTCCTATTTCTTCTCTCAGCAACTCCATTTTGTCGTGGAGTCCTAGGAGCACTATATTGTCTCTCAATGCCTTTCTCTTCACAAAAGGTGTTTAGATCAAGATTTTTAAATTCAGTTCCATTGTCTGATCTAATGACTTTTACTTTCTGATTAGTTTGGTTTTCAATTCTTAGAATAAAGGATTTGATCAGTCCACTTGTCTCATCCTTAGTCCTTAGAAAATATACCCAAGTAAATCTAGAGTAATCATCAACAATAACTAGGCAATATGATTTATTCCCTATGCTCATCACATTTGTAGGACCAAACAGATCCATATGTAATAACTGGAGATAAGAAGAAATTGTATTTAACTCTTTGGTCTTATGAGAAGTTTTGTGCTGTTTGCCTTTAAGACAAGCAACACAATGATCATCACATGAAAAGACTTTTGATGGTAAACCTCTTACAAGGTTGTTTTTAACAAGTTTGTTCATTGTCTTGAAGTTCATGTGACACATTCTTCTGTGCCAAAGAGAGGATTCATCCACATAAGCTTTTGAAACAAGACAGTTCAGGGATGAATCACTTGAAACATTGTCCATGTCTAGACAGTAAACATTGTCCTTTCTTGGAGTTCTAAGTAGTATCATGCTTTCATCAACTACCTTGAATCCTGGAGCAAGGATCATACATTCTGTATTGGTAAATAATATACTATGTTGTTTGTCACAAACCTGTGATACACTTAACAGGTTGTACTTTAACTGATCAACATAGTAGACATCCTCAAATGTCATCTTACCTTTTGTGACATTACCTTTTCCACTTATTTTTCCACCTGCAAGATTGTCTCCAAATGCAACATGTCCTCCATTGATATGCTTGAAATCCTGAAGACATGACATGGTGCCTGTCATGTGCCTAGAGCAACCACTATCCACATGCCAAATGCTCTTCCCCTTGAGCTGTTGGTTGCCCTACACATAAGATAAATCAGTTAGTATTGAGTAGGAACCCAAGCCAAAGTGGTCTTGGGTACCCCTTTCTTATCAAAATATTTGCATTCCTTCTTGACAAGATTTTTAAACTTTGACTCCTCATTGCTGGAGTACTTTGTCACAATAATGGGTTTGACTGCACATTTGCTAGAAGCAGTACTGGTTTTAGAAGAACTAACTGCATTAGCAGCACTTGCATGCTTAGCAGTACTAACCTTGTTAGAAGTAGTAACTGTGTCAGCAGCAGTAACTGTGTTAGCAGTAGTAACCTTTGAAGAAGTACTAACAGTGTTAGAAGCATTAAAATTTTCAGCAGTACTAACACTGGTAGCAGCAGTATTACTTCTGGCAGCATTATCCTTGTCATCAGTACTATTTGATGTAGCAGTACTAACAGTTTTAGTGCTTCTAGGCACCCACATTTTAATACTTTCTTTCAAAACCTTTTTCTTCATTTGGCCTTTGGTTTCAACAGATTTCTTAGTCACATGTTTCTTTCCAGCCTTCCTATAACCAACAGGTTTTTGCACAAATCTTTGAAAGTTCATCCTTTGGTTAATAGGATTAAAGAAACAGTACTTAGCCAAATGATTCAACTTGCCACAAATGAAGCAAGGTTTTGGTCTGATTATATTACTCAGATCAACTCCTTGTTTCTGAGCCCATTGATTATTCCAGTTTCTTTGATTACCTCTCTTTGTACCAGAATTTGGGCTCTCAGTTTTATTGCAAGCACACTGTTTACAAGGGCCAGGATTCACAACAGTGGTCTGTTTGTAATGGACCTTGTTAGCCTTTCCTTTGGTCTTCTCTATCTCTTTAGACTTGACCCAGATTTTTCCACATCCCTCATTGGTGATGATGTTGTTTTCTAAGTTATCTCTTTACTCACATCATTGTTCTTATTCTCACTGGCTTTATTCTCAGTCATATCCTCAACAACCACCTCATCCAATGGATCTATCTTAAATGCTTCCTCAGACAAGTTCTTTTTCTCCTTGGTCTCTAACAAGTCTGATGTAGGAGGGATGTAGTTGTTGTTGTAAGGAGGGGGTGTGTTGTTGTAGCCAACACCAGACTTCATCTTATCATGAATCTGAGACTTTAGAAGAGAATCCATTGCTTTTGAAGCATATGAAAACTTTTCTATATCAAGCTTAACCTTAGCTAGTTCTTCTTTCAACTTATCATTCTCTTCTTTTGACTTAGACAGTTTGGTCTCTAACTCATTCTTTTCCCACTTCCAGTAGTTTGTGTCATAAGAATGTTGAAGTTCATTGGATTGGAAGCCTTTGATTTGATCTTCAAACCTCTCAACTATCAACACATAATCTCTTCTGTCCTTTTCTAATCTTTTGAGGTCATCACACATGTTTTGGTTGTGATCCCTGTACCTTTTGACAGTGTCTATGCAAGATTGAGTACAAAGTTTAGAAATTACCTCAGAGGGGAGATTAGACACCTCTGCCATAAGAGCTTGATTCTGAATGGCTTCCTCAGCTTGGTCACTCCAGTCAAACCCCATTCCTTGTTGAGAAACAAGGGCTTGAGCAGAGTTCTTGTTTTGATTGTAGCCTCCATTCTGAGCTTGTTGGTGGTTATTATTTGGCACACCACTTCTGCACTCTTTAGCAAAGTGTCCTTTCATGTGGCACTTATAGCATTCCACCTTTGTCTTGTCAAAACCAGCTCCATCTTCTCTTCTTTGAGAGAAGTTGTTTCTCCCAGTTCTTTTAATAAACTTCTTCACCCTCATAGATAACATGGCCATCTGCCATTTAATGTCCATCTCCTCCAAATCATCAGGGTGAATTTGTTCCAGATCATCATTAATCAAGGAGTTATTGCTATGACTTGACAAAAAGGCTTCGAAGACAGTTTCAGTGCCTTTTTCTGAATTCACTCCACTAGCAGCACTAACTGCTTCAGGGTTGGCAGTAGTATCAGCAGATGCTGATAGAAGTGCTGCATTATGAATATACCCAGTGGGCTTCTTCTTGGCTTCTACTTCTGATTCAAAAACTCTTAAATCATTATACAGATCATCTAGTTCCTTCTCTTCCAGATTATCACTCTGTCTATATGAGACAGTGTACATAGTCCATTCATCCCTAAGAGATCTGAGGAACTTCCTGTTGATATCATGTTTCTCCATCTTCACTCCAACAGTAGCCAGTTCACCAATAAGCTTGTTGAACCTGTCAAAAGTTTGAGTCATAGACTCATTCTTTGAAGAAGTGAAGTTCTCATACTGCTGCTTCAGAACATCCCTTTGATTTCTTTTGGTGCTCTTAGTTCCAGCAAATCTTTTCTCTAGACCATTCCATAGAATCTGAACATCAGTGCAGTTGCAGAATTGATGATGATATTCATTGGGGATGGCCAAGAGCAGAGTGCTCAATGCCTTCATCTCTGTCTGCCGGATCTTCCTCTCACCATCTGTCTTTGGTGGAGATCTTTTCACATCTGGTCCAATTTGACCTTCAGTAGAGGGGCCATTCTCAATGATATCCCACATTGAGTAGTCAGTGAGGAGAATGTATTGCCTGATTCTGATCTTCCACATGTCAAACTCATTGGGTTTGAGCATTGGAACCTTAGATACAAGAGTACTGTTTGATTCTGCAAAGTTTTCCATGATGAATGAATGAATGTTTCTGAGAGAACAGGCTCTGATACCACTTGTCAGGATCGAATTCTCAACAAGAATTATGAATACTCAGAAACAATATTAAAGAAACTGCGGAATAGCACTTTAATATTCAATAAGCAGAAAAACAATGAAACAGTGAATCACAATCAACTTGTAAACGTTATTTAATGATTCAAGTTACAAGCTTTTCATTCACAACCTCAATCTTGAAGAACAGACTCTTTCAAGACGAATTCTACTTCTTTAGAATTAGGAACTATGCCTTGAGGTTGATTTTCTCTCTAGAACAAAAAAACTCAGAATTACATCTTATTCTAAACGATTCTATACATATATTGAAATTAAAGATAATTACAAAACTTAAAAAGATCTTCAAAATAATCTTCAAGCTTTCCATGTTTATCTTCAGACGCTATCTCTTCAGCATTATCTTCTCATTATCTTAGAAGCAACATTAATCACCTTGATCACCTTGGAAGCATTAACTGAGTCTTGGCAGCATTAACTACTAAGCAGCACTAACCACTAGCAGTACTAACTAGCTAAGCAGTACTAACTTTGTTCAAGCAGCACTAATTTTGACTAGCAGTATTAATTCTACTAGAAGTAGTAATACCTAGCAGTATTAACTTTAAGATCATCTGGCAGTACTAACTCTGAACTGGCAGCATTAATGACTTAGTCACATCTTCAGTTCCCAACACGTATATTATCTTCACCCAAAAAAAACATACATGTACAAGGGGTATTTATACAAAAGATACAAGAAAACTATCCATATCAAGGACTATGATCAGGGGATTAGATGGCTATGATCAAGGGATTAGATGGCTATGATCAAGGGATTTGATTTGGTTTCCTATGAAAATCGTTTTAATTATGGAACACGTTTAAGGCGGTGTTTGGTTGAAGGTATTAAATAATAATTAATGGGAATGAAAATAAAAGAAACTTTTAATTTTATATAAAACAATGAGTTCATTTTCTCATAAGCCCAAATTTCCATTCGAGGTTGAACCGGGTGAAATGAAAACTTGTTATTTTCATTTTCCTTTCACATTTCCATTACCTTGTGTGATGATTACTTTAAAAAAGTTCACCTAATAGAAAAGTACTAGCCCCATATCATGAAGTACAATGCTAAAGAAAGATTAGGAGATGTGAGTAGATGAATGGGATTATGTAATCTCTCTAATACATGGTTTTTTCCGACATTTGTGTTTTTAAACCTTTTCACCCCTAATATTCTATTTGGAACGGGATTGTCATCTAATGGTACAATTAACAATATTGAAAGTACTTGAATTTCTACCGATATTCCACATATTCATGTTAAAACATTTTCTTCCTATTCATTTAATGTTTATGTAGATCCCAGTAAACAACAATTCATGATCAATAGAATAAAGAAACAAGATGAGATTGGGAGAGATATGTTTTATTCACATAGGATGAAGAACACAAACTACTTACCTAGAGAGAGAATGAGTTTCTCTCTCTAGAACACATGCTCTCTCAATCTCTACATTTTGGAAAATGAACTAGTTAGCTAACAATTACAAAGACATTAACTATATATGCTCTCCCTCTCTCACTTGTTCTACAATAAGCCCAAATCCCATTTACAATACACTAAACCTAATACAAATATAAATGTCGAGCCCTTTACAAAACTTTCGAAACTTGGACATTTTATGTCCTAACATTCTCCCCCTAAAGTTTTGTAAAGATATCATGTTCTCTGAAGCGCCAACTTTTCTCCCCCTTGATTTCTTTGAAAAAATTTAGCGTTGCACATCTTCAAGATAGCTCAGGCTCCCCTTTGAATGAAGCTCTAATCCTTCAAAGTTTCAACTTTAATACCAGATTCGATGTGCAATAACCTCGACTGAGTGCACTAAAGACAACTTTATCTCTAGAAACTCAACACATTTGTTACGCCCACAAGAAAGAAATGTGTGAGTTTGCGTGACAACCACAGTGCATCTTCAGTTTATAACAACGAATCTGTCTTTGAAACGCGAGTTGAATAGGAGTTCAACTTAAGAACTTGTTCTGATCAACTCGTAGAAGGAAGCTTCTTGTTGCAAGCACTACTAGGCAAGGATTAGAAGAAGCAATCAACAACAATTCATGATCATTAGAATAAAGAAACAAGATGAGATTGGGAGAGATGTTTTATTCACATTGAATGAAGAACACATACTACTTACCTAGAGAGAGAATGAGTTTCTCTCTCTGGAACACACGCTTTCTCAATCTCTATATTTTGGAAAATGAACTAATTAGCTAACAATTACAAAGACAATAACTATATATACTCTCCCTCTCTCACTTGTTCTACAATAAGCCTAAAGCCCATTTACACTTTTAGCCCATTTACAATACACTAAGCCCAATACAAATATAAATGTTAAGCCCTTTACAAAATTTTCTAAACTTGGACATTTTATGTCCTAACAGTTTAATTATCGGTCCCACATTATTATTAAAACCGGACACCAAACGCCGATGATGAGGAGCTGAAACCCGGATTGAATGAAATCAACAACCTGCATTTACAAAATTAATTCCACCGACCCATGTTGTAATAATCTTGCAAAGCTTCCAAGCAATCAAAAATGAAACCACAACCGCCGGTCATAAAGCTTGCTTCACCGACCCACTAAAACAACACCCAATCACACATTCTCGGATTAGTCGTACATTAAATCTGGAACACATGGGCAGTATCACCCAGATCGAACGCTGTCATATACAGACCCGGATAGAGTAACTTTTAACTCCCAAACCCGATTCTACTTTAATCCCGGTACACACGGGTATTAGGTCATATCCCGGTATCAACCTTTAAACTCCCGGTAACTAAACAAATATGGATCCAATTCAAGTCCCGGATACAAAGGGAAGCTCCTGGATCACACTCAAACTCCCACTTCACATCCGGATTGAGCGCTGACTTCATCAAACTCCCAGATAGAGAGCTTTTTTCCGGCACTCTTTCATAAATTCGATCCAGAAACCACATAAACCAACAATTTTGATCAAATACTTGTTGATTGGCGATAGAAAGATGTTTATAAACACAAAATAGCCAATCCTTTGCAATTACAACCGATCAAACAACTTTAATTGTTTCCCATTTCTAGAAATTCATGAAGAACATAGTGCGGTCAAAATTTTTCCAAAATCCTCAGATCTGATCCAAATTCCTGCAAAATTGATGAAATTGAAAATTGTAATCGATTCAAATATGTTTATTAAGTGCATCGAATCGATTTTGTGCAATCAAATCACAAATCATCTCCAAAACTCATAAGATCAAATTCAAAATCACACAATTTCAAAAACTTAGGCCGATGAACATGAATTGTTAAAAATTGATCGAATCAAAGAAAAATTTCTTCGATCTAGCTCTGATACCACATGTAGATCCCAGTAAACAACAATTCATGATCATTAGAATAAAGAAACAAGATGAGATTGGGAGAGATGTTTTATTCACATTGAATGAAGAACACATACTACTTACCTAGAGAGAGAATGAGTTTCTCTCTCTGGAACACACACTCTCTCAATCTCTATATTTTGGAAAATGAACTAGTTAGCTAACAATTACAAAGACACTAACTATATATACTCTCCCTCTCTCACTTGTTCTACAATAAGCCCAAAGCCCATTTACACTTTTAGCCCGTTTACAATACACTAAGCCCAATACAAATATAAATGTTTAGCCCTTTACAAAATTTTCTAAACTTGGACATTTTATGTCCTAACACTATACTTATCGCTTCCACATTATTATTAAAACCGGACACCAAACGCTGATGATGAGGAGCTGAAACCCGGATTGAATAAAATCAACAGCCTGCATTTACAAAATTAATTCCACCGACCCATGTTGTAATAAGCTTGCAAAGCTTCCAAGCAATCAAAAATGAAACCATAGCCGCCGGTCATAAAGCTTGCTCCACCGACCCTCTAAAAAAACACCCAATCATATTGGTTTCATTCTCGGATTGGTCGTACATTAAATCTGGAACACATGGGCAGTATCAACCAGATCGAACGCTTTCATATACAAACCCGGATACAGTAACTTTTAACTCCCAAACCCGATTCTACTTTAATCCCGGTACACACGGGTATTAGGTCACATCCCAGTATCAACCTTTCAACTCCCGGTAACTAAACAAATATGGATCATATTCAAGTCTCGGATACAAAGGGAAAGTCCTGGATCACACTCAAACTCCCAGTTCACATCCGGATTGAGCGCTGACTTCATCAAACTCCCGGATAGAGAGCTTTTTCCCGGTACTCTTTCATAAATTCGATCCAGAAACCACATAAACCAACAATTTTGATCAAATACTTGTTGATTGGCGATAGAAAGATGTTTATAAACACAAAATAGCCAATCCTTTGCAATTACAACCGATCAAACAACTTTAATTTGCTCCCATTTCTAGAAATTCATAAAGAACACGGTGCGGTCAATAATTTTCCAAAATCCTCAGATCTGATCCAAATTCCTGCAAAATTGATGAAATTGAAAATTGTAATCGATTCAAATATGTTTATTAAGTACATCGAATCGATTTTGTGCAATCAAATCACAAATCAGCTCCAAAACTCATAAGATCAAATTCAAAATCACACAATTTCAAAAACTTGGGCCGATGAACATGAATTGTTGAAAATTGATCGAATCAAAGAAAAATTTCTTCGATCTAGCTCTGATACCACATGTAGATCCCAGTAAACAACAATTCATGATCATTAGAATAAAGAAACAAGATTAGATTGGAAGAGATGTTTTATTCACATTGAATGAAGAACACATACTACTTACCTAGAGAGAGAATGAGTTTCTCTCTCTAGAACACACACTCTCTCAATCTCTATATTTTGGAAAATGAACTAGTTAGCTAACAATTACAAAGACACTAACTATATATACTCTCCCTCTCTCACTTGTTCTACAATAAGCCCAAAGCCCATTTACACTTTTAGCCCGTTTACAATACACTAAGCCCAATACAAATATAAATGTTTAGCCCTTTACAAAATTTTCTAAACTTGGACATTTTATGTCCTAACAGTTTACTTATCGGTTCCACATTATTATTAAAACCGGACACCAAACGCTGATGATGAGGAGCTGAAACCCGGATTGAATAAAATCAACAGCCTGCATTTACAAAATTAATTCCACCGACCCATGTTGTAATAAGCTTGCAAAGCTTCCAAGCAATCAAAAATGAAACCACAGCCGCCGGTCATAAAGCTTGCTCCACCGACCCACTAAAAAAACACCCAATCATATTGGTTTCTTTCTCGGATTAGTCGTACATTAAATCTGGAACACATGGGCAGTATCAACCAGATCGAATGCTTTCATATACAAACCCGGATACAGTAACTTTTAACTCCCAAACCCGATTCTACTTTAATCCTGGTACACACGGGTATTAGGTCATATCCCGGTATCAACCTTTCAACTCCCGGTAACTAAACAAATATGGATCATATTCAAGTCTTGGATACAAAGGGAAACTCCTGGAGCACACTCAAACTCCCAGTTCACATCCGGATTGAGCGCTGACTTCATCAAACTCCCGGATAGAGAGCTTTTTCCCGGTACTCTTTCATAAATTCGATCCAGAAACCAGATAAACCAACAATTTTGATCAAATACTTGTTGATTGGCGATAGAAAGATGTTTATAAACACAAAATAGCCAATCCTTTGCAATTACAACCGATCAAACAACTTTAATTTGTTCCCATTTCTAGAAATTCATAAAGAACACAGTGCGGTCAAAAATTTTCCAAAATCCTCAGATCTGATCCAAATTCCTGCAAAATTGATGAAATTGAAAATTGTAATCGATTCAAATATGTTTATTAAGTAACATCGAATCGATTTTGTGCAATCAAATCACAAATCAGCTCCAAAACTCATAAGATCAAATTCAAAATAACACAATTTCAAAAACTTGGGCCGATGAACATGAATTGTTGAAAATTGATCGAATCAAAGAAAAATTTCTTCGATCTAGCTCTGATACCACATGTAGATCCCAGTAAACAACAATTGATGATCATTACAATAAAGAAACAAGATGATATTGGGAGAAATGTTTTATTCACATTGAATGAAGAACACATACTACTTACCTAGAGAGAGAATGAGTTTCTCTCTCTGGAACACACACTCTCTCAATCTCTATATTTTGGAAAATGAACTAGTTAGCTAACAATTACAAAGACACTAACTATATATACTCTCCCTATCTCACTTGTTCTACAATAAGCTCAAAGCCCATTTACACTTTTAGCCCGTTTACAATACACTAAGCCCAATACAAATATAAATGTTGAGCCCTTTACAAAATTTTCTAAACTTGGACATTTTATGTCCTAACAGTTTACATCCCGCCCCATTGCGCGGATATACAACTAGTAAATAAATGATGAAAAATATTTATTAATTGATAACTAATGAAAATGTAATATAAAAAAAATAAATGGAAAAGATTACTGATATTGAAAACAATATATTATAACCAAACTTTGTTTATAAATTATGAGTCATATTATCACGACAATGATGAGAAGTGTAGTTAAATAGTTAAAGTTGTACTATAATTAAACATCATAAAATGAAGTAAGAGTATATTATTAATTGTTTAACAGAATGTAATATTAATTAAATATGAAGAAATTGTACGATGCAATTATAAACAATAATGTGAGATATATTGTTTGTTCCAAAATCTAGTTTCTAAACAATAACAATCAAACAAACAAGATTCAAATCAAAGATTACCTGTTTGATTACTTTGAATTTCACAATTTACACTTTCTCTCTCTAGAACTCTTTCTCTCACTAAAACCGTATTCTCTCTCACTCTCAAATCTGATATTACAATTTTCCAACTTCCAACAACACAAATACAAATAGAAAAACTATTTATACTACCATCTAATACAAGGAAACAACAAATACAAATACATTGACTTTTATTAAGAGACTTTGACTTTTAATGAGATTTGACTTTTGCAGCTTTGACTTTCTCAACTTTGACCTTCAGTATTATTGATCTTTTATCCAACAGATTTATGCTCTAACATATATTAAGAGAAGAAGTATGGTTTGTGTTAGTTTATTGTTGTATCCAAGATTTAATAGTAAAATTGAAAGTGTTGTAAAGTCAAGTATAGTCAAAGTCTAGTAAGTCAATCATAGTATAAATACCTTGGTATAAGTGTTTGTGTTAGTACATTGTAAGGGCATAGCGTGAGAGAAGCATTGTGAGAGAAATGAGAGAATCAGTTTTGTGAGAGTTCTTGTAATCGTGAGACTTAACAGATATATAACATTATCCCTCTAGAATTTGTGCTTAATTGAGTGATTTAATTGTGTTTTCTTGAAATCTTGGACTTACATTTGGTATCAGAGCAAACCAGTTTATTCAGAATGGTTTAAAAACACTTTGATTTGATCGAATTTTCAATTTCTTGAAAGAACACAAAGAACGTTTCTGAAAATCACTGTTGCATCGAATTGTTCTTGTTTAGGAGATTTTATTGCAAGATAATGGGTCTACAGTGATCGCTGAGTGATTTAGAACATTTCTTGTTTAGATTTCAACATCAAATTCACATCCAATTTTGGATTTTTGTAGTTTTCGGTTTTAAAATTGTTCGAACACTGTATTGAATCGATTCTATATAATTTTGTTGCTTTTAGACAAAATGATGTATTAGAAAAGTGTTCTAATTGTCAATTCGACCAACCCTGTGAAATTTCGAGCTTTGGTTACAGGTTTTTAAGATTTTTGATCTATATTCATGATTAACACTGAAGAACACACACATCAAAGAACACACAAGAAGTGAAGAACGCGCAAGATGAAGTATATTTGTGTTTATATTTTTTTTGCGAGTTTTGATCAGTACGCACACGGTTCTAGCTGCGAGAAGTAGAAACGCACACGGTTCAATCTGCGAGAAGTAGAAACGCGCACAAGACTGCCTGCGAGTTTCTGTGATTTGCGAGTTTTCTTGTTATGCGAGAAGTGTTTGCGAGTTCTTATTTGGCATAATTTTTTCTAAGTACAAGAACACGCAAAGGCATTGCGCGAAGTTAAGGGTTCAAAAATTTTCTAAGTACAAGAACACGCAGAGTGTTTGCGAGAATCATATCTTCATAACGCGCAAAACCCTATCTGCGCGAACCAAGAACGCGCACTCTTTGTTTTATGCAAACTCAGAACACGCACGACCCTATCTGCGCGAACCTTGAACGCGCACACTTTGTTCTGCGCGAACTAGGAACGCGTACATCCCTGTTTGTGCGAAGTCTCATCTATAGTGGTTTGCGAGTTTTAACACTTAGAAATTTTTCTGATCTTTTCAAGTGTTGACCAAGTTTGACTCTTCAAGTCAAGTGTTTCTGAATATTTTGAAACGATCATTTCAAGCAAGCATATTATTCAGCATTTATCTAATTCAGTAAAGATGTCGAATGTATTATCGAACAGAGATTGTGCAATAATGTACATGCTCGAGATACCTGCTATAGAAGCTGAACGGGATAAATTGAAGATTCAGAATTCACGTCTTCTAAATCAGATTCAGGAGTTGAAATCTAAATTTGTAATTCTTGAGAAAACTTCTGAATATGCAAAATGTATTAATGATTCTAAATCTGATTTTGCAGGTATTGTCAAGACAAGAGAGAAAGAGATTAGATTGAAAGAGAGAGAGGTAAGCAATCTTCAAAGCCAACTAAAGGAAACTGAAAAGAAATCATCATAACTTAAAGCTGAATCAGTTGATCTACATAGCAACTTTAAGGCTTTTAAAGAGAAAATATCTGCATTGGAAAAAAAGAATGACGATTTAATGAAAAGTCTCAATGCAGATAAAGATAAAGCTGATCTGGAGAAAGTCTACACTAAAAAACTTTCTGATTTTTGTAAGAAATCTTTTCAAGAGAGAAAAGATTTGGAGCATAGATGCATAAAACTCTCAAAGCAAGTCTCAGAATTTGAAAATATTTTAATAACTGAAAGAGATACATTTGCTACAGAGAGAAAAGTTCTTGAAGATAAAACTATTGAACTTCCCAAGCAGATCTCTACATTACAAGACTTACATGAAAATGAAAGAAAAACTTTTCAAGAAAAGAAGAAGTCTTGTGATGTTGAAAAGAAAAGGTTTGAAAAGGAAAATGCTGGGATTTTCAAGGAAATTTCTGAGAAAACTTAGAAAAGGAATTTGAGCAAGAACGTCAAATCTTTGAAAGTGAAATATCTAAGCTCACATCAAAGTTATCTGTTCTATTATCAGACATTTTAAAAGAACAGAAGGTCAGATCTGATTTACAAAAGAAGTTTGACACAGTTTTTGATGAAAAGAACATTTTATCTAAAAAGATAAAGGAGCTCGAAGTTGCAAATGTTGAATTGTCAGAGAAGATTTCTGCAGACGTGATTAATCAATCACCTTATGACAATTCAACTGAATCAATTTGCTCTTTCAAAACTGCTTCCAGCTCCATAAAAGAAAATGTTTCAAAAATTGTTAAATCAAATCAGATTCATCCTTCTAATTTGTTTTATGACAAATCTGTTGATAGTTCAACATTCTTTTATGTCAAATCTTTTGAAAAGCATACTTCTAAGAAAGGACAGATGGTTTGGAGAGTGAAAGGTTCTCCTGATGAAAAGAAGGTTGACAAATCATCCGCATCCACATCAAAAGCCAAAAAGAGCAGTGCACAAAAAGGTAAATCTTTTGGTAAACCTGATACGTTTTAGTCTGCTAATCATGTTATCAGGTTGGCTCAAAAGAAGATTTGTTGTTCTTACTGTGGAGAGAATAATTTTGTTCAAAAAGACTTTGCTCATCACTATTATGGAACTTACAGAACTACTTCTCAGAAAAGTAAACTTAAAAGTTTTAAATCTAATGAGAAGTGGATTCCTAAACTAACAAACCAGGACCAAAATACTAGTGGGTACCAAAACCTGTCAAATCTGTTTTGCAGGTACCACAAGTTTAGGGAGAGTTAGTGTATATAGACTTCTGAGTAAATCAGCTCAGGACTCAGATTTCAAAGTCAAAGAGAATGACTTCTAGACAAAGTAGTTTAGGACTCGGTCTTCAATGTTTGAGAGCAAGGCTTCTGAATACTTCAGTTCAGAGCCCGATCTTTAATGTCAAAGAATTATGGCTTCTAAACATAACAGTTTAGAAGCCGTACTTCAAAGAATAGTTTATTCAGATGAGGATATTATGCAAATATCAAGGGGGAGCTTATCTGAATCTAACTCAGATTATCATAATTTGAGGGGGAGCTTAAATCGTTTGTAAGTATCTTCTGATCTAGGTCTCTGATTATTTGAAAGAAGAACAACTTTCAAACATTAAAAATGTTTTCTGAAATGTTCAAACCACTTCTGGTTCTCAAAAGATTTCATGAGTTTAGAAGTGTGATTTTTAAATTTTTTCATAATTGAGCGTTAATGTTTAATTGACCGTGTGTTTCCAAAGATCAATACTTGTGTATTATCTTGTCTATATACTGTCAAGTATTCATACACACCGGTTCAGTACTTCATTTGAATTAGTTATTACCATGTCTCATAAAGAAACAATTTTTCGATGGTAATACTCCCATTTGTAATTCAATGTTGATTGAGCATCATACATCATTTCAACTTGAGCGTTCATTTCAATATTGTTTATATTCTTTCATATAAACCACTGTCAAGTTCTTTGATACCCTAACCTTTCATGTTCATATTTCATGATATTTGATCTGATTGATACATTGTCAGATTCTCAAAACAAATCTCTTGATTTCATTTCATTCATTCAATATCCCTGTTTTGAGAGATCTTCAAAGTTCAAATGCTCAAATTTCATTCATATTCTTGATGAGCATACATTTATATGACAATGTTATCATGTGCTTAACTGTTAAGTTAAAATGTTGAGCAACTATTCTTTTTAGGAGAAAATTACATGGGATTCGTGTGAGAGCTTAAACATAACTTCTATGGATTCACGTTAACCAGTGTTTCCTACCCAAGAAGTTATCCTTAAGTGATTGAGGGGTGATGGGTCTTAAATCAAAGAGTGGGGGAGATAACTCATCCGATTGAGTTTTTCTCAGTGTGATGAGGTAAAATGGAAAAGAGAGATTGGTTAGAAGTGAGCTTAAATGTTTAAAAGAAAGTGAGTGTGAGATCAGAGTTAAAAGATTATCAAAACTGTACTCCAACTACTTTCTGAGTCGGGAAGCCACATCTACTGATTGGTTAACATTCTTTGGTGACCTTCATTGAAACAGGCACTAGTCCATGCCAACTCTTGCATTAACCCCACCAACCACTCGTTTCTTTCTTAACAAAGAAATGTTTTATTTTCTTTGGGGACACAACATATCTGCTATCTGATCTTCACTCGGAAGATTTAGATATTGAAAAAGAAGGAAATTTGTCCCACCTTCGCACCTCTTTCATGCACATTGAGTCCGTGTAATACTTGTTGCTGTCTCAACAGTTTACACATTTTGAGCCTGAAAAAGCTTGAGTCGCTTCAATCATTCTACACTTTCACGTACACACAAGGAATACGTTTTCTTGTCACAACATTTATAGAAAATTCCTTTCTGGTTTTTCAATGATTGAATGGAAGCCCTGGGGGAGTGAACATCACAAATGCTCCTTTCCAAAGTACATCAGTTGTACAAAGTGACTTCGTGCTACTTACAGACATTCTAACTATATTATTTGTTGATTCAGGGTTACAATTCTTATTTTATCTGAATTTAAAAAGATTCGGATGAGTACATTTTATGAATTGACGGATACTCAAATCAAAAGGAGGAGATTAATTTTCAAAGACAGTGTTGACTTGAAAAAGGTTTTGATGATTTTGCTGCTTACAATTCATCAAAAAGGGGAGATATTCAGGAATTTCAAGTCAAATGAAAGTTTAAGTGAAGTTTAAAAGATTATTCAAAGGATACTTCTCATAAAAAAGAGAGATATTCTGACGAAAAAAGGGGAGATAATCTGGAATATTCAAATCAGATGTATATTTTCAAGACAGATGAAAATTTTGATCAAGAGATACATCTCATCAAAAAGGGGGAGACATAGAATACATCATGATTTGAGAAAGTTTCTTTTTCAAAGGTTGATCAGAGACCAGAGACTGAAGATACAAGCATTGAAAGATTCCTCAAATCTCAAAGATGCATTGTTCAAGAATGTTTAAAGAGTTCAAATTCTTGTTCAAGACTTGATGACTTTACAAAGCAAAAGTGAATGACTTTTCATGATTCTTCAAAAGATGAATGTTTGAAGATTGCTAGAGCTTCAAAGTTTAAAGACTTCAGAGTCAAAGTTTTGAAGAATCAAGAGCTGAAGACTAATGTCAATTTTTTTAAATCTTGAATACAAAGGGGGAGATTGTTAGTGTATTGTTGTATCCAAGATTTAATATTAAAAGTCAAAGTGTTGTAAAGTCAAGTATAGTCAAAGTCTTGTAAGTCAATCATAGTATAAATACCTTGGTATAAGTGTTTGTGTTAGTACATTGTAAGGGTATAGCGTTAGAGAAGCATTGTGAGAGAAGTGAGAGAATCAGTCTTGTGAGAGTTCTTGTAATCGTGAGACTTAACAGATATATGACATTCTCTCTCTAGAATCTGTGCTTAATTGAGTGATTTAATTGTGTTTGCTTGAAATCTTGGACTTACGGTTTGCCTACTTAGTAAACAATGACGTAAAATAATTACGTAACTAATTGTTATAAGCATGGACCACTAATATTAAACGAACAACCATTGAAATTTGATGTGACAACACGAGATTTGAGTATTTTTTTTTCAAATCTTGCATTGTGGTTGAGTATTTTATCTTATATTGATAAGAAAGTGAAATATTGGAAAAGGTAGTAAGTATAAAAAGGGGAGGGGATACATTTGAAAGACATCTCATCTCTTTTCATATACCCACCCCCTTCTTCCAATCTATCGTCTTTGCACTGATGTGAAATAACCAAATAACACTATAATTCAAGATTTAAGAATACTTAAATCTCATGGTAATCCCATCCTCCTTTTATACACTCGACCCTTATTCCATCTATCATTTTTCCCTCCAATGTGGAATAACCAAATAACAACACAATTCAATATTTGAGAATACTCATATTTCATGGTGTCACATAATATTGGTTGTGGTTGTTAATTTTATAATATAAAAGATATTTTTTAACTTTATGCCATCTATATCATGCTTATACTCAGCCCCTCTTCCAATTTATCGTCATTCCACCGGTGTGGTGTAATCAAATAACACCACAATTGAAGATTTGAGAATACGCCAATCTCATGGTGTCATATCATTGGTTGTGGTTGTTTATTTTTTATGATATAAACATATAAAAATTTATTTGTCAACTTTATGCATTTATGTCAATTTATATTAATATTTTATAAGGATTGATTTATTGCAAAAGAGGTCGGGCAAAAGAAGGCAACACAATAAGTTGTCATTTAGACATCACATTCTCCTTTTATATATTATACCCCTTATTACAATTAATCGTTCATCCAACGATGTGGGATAACCAAATAACACCACAATTCAAGATTTGCGAATACTCAAATCTTATGGTGCCACTTCATTGGTTGTGGTTGTGTCTTTTATAATTATAAAAAAGATATAAGATATAATATGATTTATTGCAAAAAGAGGTCGGCCAAAAAAGGCCCAACCCCATATGTTGTTACAGACTCTTTTAAACTTGTAAAGCATCACATCCTTCTTTTATATGCCCACCCCCTTCTTCCAAGCTAGCGTCTTTCCTCCAACGTGGGATAATCAAATAACATCAAAATTAAATATTTGAGAAACACTCGAATCTCATGGTGACACATCATTGGTTGTGGTTGTTGCTTTTATAAAATAAAAGATTTTTTAGATAGATTACCTTTTAAAAAAAAGGTTGGATAAACTGAGCCAACCAATGAGTTTGAAGGATAGACCAAAATGAACCAACAACGTGAGTTTAAAGAATCTGCCAAGAGGAGCCAACCCATGAGTTGTCACAAATACATCTCAACCTCGTTTCATACACCCACCATACATTATCAATCTTTCACCTCTCCATCAATGTGGGATAGACAAAACCCAACCAAAATTCAATAAATGAATAATACTCAATTCTTAAGTGTCACTTCATTCTTCTTGGTTGTTACTTATATATATAAAGAGAATGATAGATATAAAGATAATGATTTTTTTATATGGATTAAGGTTTTTTTTTTTGTAAAAAAGAGAGTTGTACAAAATGAGCAAACCAATGAGTTCGGATGATGGACCAAAATGAGCTAACGACGTAAGTTTAGAGGATCGACCAAGAAGAGTCAACCCCATGAGTTGCCACAAATACATCTCAACCTCCTTTCATATAACCACTATCCATTGTCAAATTTTCATTTCTCTACCAATGTGGATTGACAAAACTCAACCATAATTCAAGAAATGAATAGTACACAATTCTTAGAGCGCCACATCATTCTTCTTGGTTGTTACTTTTATATATATAAAGATTTGTATAGAAAAAAAGTAGAAGATCGGAGAATACTTAATTCTTAGTACGACACGCCATTTGTTAATATTTTATCTCCCCATCAATATGGGGTAACCAAACTCAACAACAATTCAAAATTGTGAATGCTAAATTATTAGGATGCCACATTATCGGTTGTTTGGTTCGTTTTCTATTAAGTCTTATATGGATAAAGTTGTCCACTCATCTTTCTCTTATATACCCATCTTCCTCCATTGACGTCAATTTATCATCAATATGGGATACCCAAAATCCAACGACAATGTAATAACTTTATAATACTTAATTTTAATGGTACCATCTCATTATTTTATAGCTTTATTTTATGTTGATATATTAATTCTTTTATATAGGTTAATTTTTTTGGCAAAAAGAAGGTTGGCCAAAATGAAGCAACCCCATGAGTTTGGAAGGTTAGTCAACATGAGAAACAACATGAGTTTAGAGGATTAGCCAAAATGCTAACATTTGCTGATACACTTGTAAGTCCAAGATTTCAAGCAAGCACAATTAAATCACTCAATTAAGAACATATTCTAGAGAGAGAATGTTGAGAGAGAATGTATCATATATCTCTTTGTCACAAGATTACAAGAACTCTCACAACACTAGAACTCTTTCACACCATTACTTCTCTCATCTCAACGTACATATTCCTCCTTCTACTTAGCTTCTTTCAAACACTCACACTACTAAAGTATTTATATGATCAAAGACCGTGTACAAAATACAAGGTAAACAACATAGACTTTGACACTATTTTGACTATGATTGAATTTTACACAACCTGACTTTGACACTTAAATCTTGGATACAACAATACACTAACAATCTCCCCATTTGTATTCAAGATTTAAAAAAAAATTGACATTAGTCTTCAGCTCTTGATTTTTCAAAACTTTATCTTTAACAACTTTAAACTTTGAAGCTCTGACAATCTTTAAACTCTGATGATTTGAAGAATCTTGAAAAGTCATTCACTTTTTCTTTGTAAAGTCATCAACTTGAATTTAAAAACTTTGAAACTTTGATCTTTGAACTTTGAGGGATCTTTGGATAACTTGTATCTTCAGTCTCTGATCTTTGGACAGTCTTTGAAAAACAAACTTTCTCAAATCATCTCTGTTTATCTCTCTTTTTCTTTTGTATTCTATGTCTCCCCCTTTTATGATGAGATGTATCTCTTGATCAAAATTTTCATCTGATTTGAAATTTCCAGATTATTTCCCCCTTTTTCTTCAGAATACCTCTCCCTTTTATGAGATGTATCTTTCGAATAATCTTTCAAACTTCACTCAATCATACATTTGACTTGAAATTCCATATTATCTCCCCTTTTTGATGAGTTGTGAGCAACAAAATCATCAAAACTTTTTCAAGTCATCACTGTCTTTGAATATTAATCTTCCCCTTTATGATAAAATAACAATCTCCGCCTTTTTGATCTGTGTATCCGTCAATTCATGAAATGTATATATCCGAATCTTTTCAAATTCAGATATAATAAGAATTGTAATCCTGAATCAACAAATGATACATCTAGAATGCCTGTAAGTAGCATGGAGCTACTTTGTACAACAAATGTACTTTGGAAATGAGCTTTTGTGAAGTTCATTCCCCCAGGGCTTCCATTCAATCATCGAAAAACCACAAATGAATTTTCTATGAATGTGATGACAAGAAAACATATTCCTTGTGTGTACGTGAAAGTGTAGAATGACTGAAGCTACTCAATCTTTTTCAGGCTCAAAATGTGTAAATTGTTGAAACAACAACAAGTATTACACGGACTCAATGTGCATGAAAGAGGTGCGAAGATGGGGCAACTTTCCTTCTTTTTCAACATCTAAATCTTTCGAGTGAAGACCAGATAGCAGATATGCTGCATCCCCAAAGAAAATGAAACATTTCTTTTTCAAGAAAGAAACGAGTGGTTGGTGGGGTTAATGCAAGAGTTGGCATGGGCTAGTGCCTGTTTCAATGATGGTCACCAAAGAATGTGAACCAATCAGTAATGTGGCTGCCCGACTCAGAAAGTAGTTGGTGCAGAGTTCTGATATTCTTTTAACTTTGATCTCACACCCTCTTTCTTTTTAATATTTAGTTCACTTCTAACCAAACTCTCTTTTACATTTTACCGCTCAACACAATGAGAAAAACTCAATCGAATGAGTTATCTCCCCCACTCTTTGATTTAAAACCCCTCACCCCTCAATCACTATAGGATAACTTCCGGGGTAGGAAACACTGGTTAAAGTGAATCCATGGAAGTTCTATTTAAGTTCTCACACTAATCCCATGTATTTTGTCTTAAAATGAATAATTGCTCAACAGTTTAACTGGAAAAGTTAAGCACAAGATATTATTGTCATATAAATGTATGCTAATGAAGGATATGAATGAAATTTGAGGATTTAAACATTGAAGATCTCTCAAAATAAGGATATTGAATGAATTAAATGCAATAAAGAGAATTGTTTTGAGAATCTGACAATGTGTCAATTAGATCAAATATCATGAGTATAGACATGAAATGGTTGGGGTATCAAAGAACTTGATAGTTTGTTTATATGAACGAATATAAAAAATTTAGAAATGAGCGCACAAAGAATGAAATGATGACTGATGCTCACCAACAGTGAAGTCAAACGAAGGTATTACCATAGAAAAATTGTTTCGTTTAGAGACATGGTAATAACTAAGTCAATATGAAGTACTGAACTGGTGTGTATGGATACTTGACAGTATATAGACAAGATAATAAACAAGTATTGATCTTTGGAAACACATGGTCAGTTAAACATTAACGCTCTAGTATGAAAAAACATTTGAAAATCACACTTCTAAATTCATGAAATCTTTTGAGAACCAGAAGTGGTTTGAACATTTAAGAAAATCTTTTTCATGCTCAAAAGTTGTTCTTCTTTCAAACAATAAGAGATCTAGATCAGAAGATACTTACAAACATTTGAGCTCCCCCTCAAATCATGATAATCTGAGTTAGATTCAGATAAGCTCCCCCTTGATATTTTCATAATATCCTTATTTGAATAAACTATTCTTTGAAGTACGGGTTCTAAACTCTTATGTTTAGAAGCCATAATTCTTTGACATTTAAGATCGGGTCTTGAACTGTTTTGTTCAAAAGCCTTTATTCTTTATCATTGAAGAGTGAGTCCTAAGCTGTAGTACTTAGAAGTCATTAATCGTTGAAGTCCGGGTTTTGAATTGAAGTATTCGGAAACCTTTATACACTTGCTCTCCCTAAACCTGTGGTACCTGCAAAACAGATTTGACAGGTTTTGGTACCCACATGTATTTTGGTCCTAGTTGGTTAGATTTAGGAATCCACTTATCATTAGATTTAAAACTTTTAAGTTTACTTTTCTGAGAAGTAATTCTGTAAGTTCCATACCAGTGATGATCAAAGTCTTTATGAACAAAATAATTCTCTCCACAGTAAGAACATCAGATCTTCTTTTGAGCTAGCCTGATAAGATCATTAGTAGAATAAAACGTATCAGGTTTGCCAAAAGATTTACCTTTATGTGCACTGTTCTTCTTAGCTTTTGATGTGGATGCTGATGATTTATCATTCTTCTTTCCATCAGGAGAACCTTTAACTCTCCAAACCATCTGTCCTTTCTTAGAAGTATGCTTTTCAAAATATTTGACATAAAAGCTTGCTGAACTATCAACAGATTTGTCATAAAACAAATTAGAAGGACGAATAATGACTTATGATTATGTACAGATCAGGACTCAATCTTCAAAGATCAAAGCATGACTTCTGAGTAAAGCAACTCAGGACTCAGACTTCAATGACAAATGATTGTACTCCGAAACATAAAAGATGATCAATCTTCAAGGGGGAGTACATAGTATTTCTTCTGATAAATTTGTGAATGCAAATTTTCAGGGGGAGTTTGACTTCTGAATTTACTTCAATCCTAGTAATTCAGAACTCGGTTTAATGATTAAGGATTATGTATAAGTTAAGGGGGAGCTTATATGTTTTACATTTTCTGATTTTTTTAGGAGGAGATTAAATGATAAATTCATTACTACATTTAAGGAGAGTTACTATTCTCAACGGAGAATTTGTAACAATGGCTTCTGAATATCTTAGTTCAAAACCCACTTTCAACTGTTTTTCTTCTTCGGGGTTTCCCGGCGAGCCCCTCAACTTCCTTATTTTTAGGGAGGTTTCCCGGGGAGCCCCGGTCTCTACTTCCCGGGTGACCCCGGTCACCAGCATACCGGGCTACCCCGGTCACTAACACACAGGGAGACCCCGGTTACCAACACACCAGGCGATCCCGGTTCCTAACACACCGGGCGACCCCGGTCCTCATGCTTAGGACATTTACAACCCTTCGCAGACAAACCTTTGATAGTGAACCACAATCGATCTCAATCAACAACCCTCTCCTTAATTTAATTAAATAACAAACACATAGTTTCAAACACTGAATGCATCCCTAATCCATTTCACTAAACTCCCCAGGCCCCAAGCCAGACTTGATTCCAGTCTCAAATCATCTCAATCCTCCCAAAACTAAATCATAAGCAAACTCTTTAAATAAGGATAGAGTTTCAAGGTTTTTAGATCCAAAATGCTTACCTCTTGAAGATGAATCCCACAAAATGCTCTGATTTCTTTCCGAATCTCTGAATCGCAAGAACTTCTCCCGATTTCTTCTCCTTCCACAGTGCCGCACACACACACACTGGCGTTCTTTTCCAAGAATGAGGAAGGGTTAAGGGTTTTAGACCCTTTTATGCCTACATTTCCAATATGGCCCCTCAACTTCCTTATTTTTCATAAGTACACTATTTTTCTTATAAAAAACAATTAACCCAATATTTTAACGAATGTTACAACACTCCCCCCTTTAAAAGAATTCCGTCCTAGGAATTTCATTGGCAAATAGGTGCGGGTATTTGGACCTCATATCCGATTCTAACTCCCACGTCGCTTCCCGCCCTTTGTGGAACTTGCATTGAACTTTCACTAGACTAATATCCTTTGTCCTTAGTGTTTTAACCATACGATCCACTATAGACTCAGGTTCTTCGGCGAAGTTTAACTTCTCATCCACCCGTATGTCTTGTAGAGGTACAACCATATCAACATCTGCTAAACACTTTCTCAGGTTGGAGACATGGAAAGTGTTGTGGATACCCTTCAGTTCTTCGGGTAAATCCAACTTATACGCCATGGCTCCGACACGTTCAATAATTTTAAACGGCCCAATAAATCGTGGGCTTAACTTCCCTTTCTTCCCAAAGCGGATTACACCTTTCCAAGGTGATACCTTCAACATTACTCTATCGCCAACCTGGAATTCTATATCTTTTCGGCGTTTGTCCGCGTAACTCTTTTGACGATCACGTGCCACCTTCAGTCTCTCTCGCACTTGAACAATCTTATCCGCAGTGAGCTGCACTAACTCTGGTCCAGCCAACTTCCTTTCTCCAACCTCGTTCCAACACAAAGGAGTTCGACATTTCCTACCATAAAACATCTCATAAGGAGCAGCTTTGATGCTTTCGTGATAACTATTATTGTAAGCAAACTCAATTAGTGGTAGATGGTTTTCACATGAGCCTTGGAAATCCAAATCGCACGCCCTCAACATATCCTCCAGGGTCTGAATAGTTCGCTCACTCTGGCCATCGGTTTGCGGGTGATATGTTGTGCTCATCTTTGAGCCCATATCTCGTTGGAAGCTCTTCAAAAAGTTTGAAGAGAATCGACTATCCCGGTCGGACACAATCGACAAGGGCACACCATGGAGGATGACAATCTCGTTGATATACAACTTCGCGAGTCTTTCCATGGAGTAGGTCTCCTTGATAGGCAAGAAATGCGCCGACTTGCTAAGCCGGTCCACGATGACCCAAATCACATCATAAACTTTCGGGGTCCTCGGTAACTTAGTAAGAAAATCCATCGTGATTTGTTCCCATTTCCAAACAGGGATGTCTAACGGTTGGAGTTTTTCGTATGGTCGTTGATGATCCACCTTTACTTGCAGACATGTCAGACATCTTTCTACATAATGAGCTATGTCTTTCTTCAATCCCGACCACCAATAGTCTCGTCTCAGATCTCCGTACATCTTGTTCGTTCATGGGTGAATCGAATATTTCGACCTATGAGCTTCCGCTAAGATGATCATTCTCAAATCCCCAAGTTTCGGAACCCAAATTATACCACTGTAGCACTTCAGTCCCCGACTGTCCTCTATTAGCGAACATGTAAAACCTACCACTCTCTCAGCTTTACGGTTCTCAGGCCTCAAGGCTTCCACTTGAAATCTCTTAATCTCTTCTAGTAGAGTTGGTGTCACCTCAGCTCTCGTAGCTACCATCATTAGGTTTTCACTTCTATCCTTCCGACTCAGAGCGTCTGCTACTACATTGGCCTTCCCGGGATGGTACTCGATCTTACAGTCATAATCAGTTAGCAACTCCATCCATCTTCTTTGGCGCATATTCAACTCCTTCTGGTCAAACAGATGGCAAAGGCTTTTGTGATCCGTGAAGATTTGACATTGCGTCCCATAAAGGTAGTGCCTCCATATTTTTAGTGCGAAGACCACGCCAGCCAGATCTAAATCGTGGGTAAGGTATCGTGATTCGTGATCCTTCAACTGGCGTGATGCGTAAGCAATTACTTTCCCTCGCTGCATAAGAACACATCCCAAACCCAACCTAGACGCATCGCTATACACTACGAAGTCTTCCGTACCGTCCGACAGGACCAAGATCGGAGCACTACTCAACATATCCTTAAGTCCCTGAAAGGCTTCACTCTGTGCTTCCGTCCATGCGAACTTTAAATTATTTTTCGTCAATGAAGTTAGCAGTGTGGCTATTCGAGAGAAATCTCTAATAAACTTCCGGTATTACCTTGCTAATCCTAAGAAACTTCGGACTTCTGTCGGAGTCTTCGGCGCCTCCAAATCGCGAATTGCCTCCACTTTCGCCGGATCCACTTTGATGCCGTCTTGGGACACGACATGCCCAAGGAACTGCACTTCTCGCAACCAGAATTCGCACTTCGAGAATTTTGCGTAAAATCTCTCTTTTCAATAACTCCAAAACTGTTTGCAAATGCTCCTCATGCTCCTCCTCGGTCTTCGAGTACACAAGAATATCGTCGATAAACACGATCACGAACTTGTCTAAGTAAGGTTGACACACCCTGTTCATCATATCTATGAAAGTTGCAGGAGTGTTGGTCAATCCGAATGGCATTATAAGAAATTCGTAATGTCCATATCTTGTATGGAAGGCTGTTTTCGGTATATCTCCTTCCTTCACTTGGAGTTGATGATATCCCGAACTTAAATCAATCTTGGAGAAGAAACTGGCTCCCTGAAGCTGATCGAATAAGTCGTCTATTCTTGGAATCAGATACTTATTCTTGATTGTCAGCTTATTGAACCGGCGCTCCCCACGGTGAAGTGCTAGGCCTAATAAATCCTTTGTCCAACAATTCTTGCAATTTCGACATCATTTCTTTCATCTCTGAAGGCGCTAATCTATACGGTGCATGCGCTATCGGAGCGGCACCAGGCACCAGATCGATCTGAAATTCGACTTGACGATCAGGGGGTAGATCTGTCAAATCCTCCGGAAATACTTCCGGGTACTCGCTCACTACCCGAACCTCCTCCATTCTACCCTTCTCTTTCTTAGCGTCCACTACATATGCTAAGAATCCTCTACATACTTTTCTCAAACTCTTATTTGCTTTGATCATGGAAATCAAACTAGAATCCCTCTCCCGTCTATCCCCATTGATCACTACCACCCCTTTTTCGGGTAAAACCATGCGGATCATCTTCTTATTACAAACAATACTAGCATCGTTTCTAGCCAACCAATCCATCCCAAGGACCACGTCAAACTCTCTCATCGCCATAGGGTATAGCACCACTGGTCCTAAACTCCCTTCTATGTCTATCACACATCCTTCAAACACCCCTCTAATCGCTACCTGATTAGCATCGGTAGTTTCTACCTCAAACATTCGCCCTAAACGCTTAGGCTTTAATCCCAAACTCCGAGCAAACGCGGGGGATATAAAAGAGCAAGTAACTCCTGAGTCAAACAATACTCTAGCACCAGTAGAGTTTACCAGAAACGTACCGGCGACTACATTTGGAATCTCCTCCGCCTCCGTTGTCGTCATATTAAAGGCCCTCCCTTTCGGATGAGCCGACTCCCACTTCTTTTCTTCCCCTTTTCCTCGCCCACCCTCCCTAGTTTGAACTGGTCCGCCCCGCTTGACCTGCGGACAATCTGACCGAAGATGATCTGGCGACCCGCACTGATAACAACCTTTCTTGTTCGGACAATCCCTAGACATGTGGCCTGGCATTCCACACTGAAAACACGATCTTTCCCCCGAACCACAATCTCCCCTATGTACTCGGCGACACTTCCAGCAAGGCTTCTCTCCAAACCCCCGACCCCCTCTCGGCTCTGTTCTGGAATTCTTTCCCTTTCTCGGATCTGTTGTCGGCCTGTCCCATTTTCTCTTGTCGCCGACTCTATCAGTCATTTGGTGGTTCTTTTCCTTCTCTGTCATTTCAGCCGCATGTACGACAGCCTGGAAGGTAGTTGGTTCCCTTGTAGAGACCCACTCCTGTAAACTGCTCCTCAAACCAAAAATAAAACGTTCCACTCTACTCTCCTCGTCAGGTAGATATGATCCAGCAAAACAAGACTTCTCAATGAATTTAGTGGTGTATTCCCTTACAGACATGTCCTTTTGTTCCAGCCCCAGAAATTCCTCCTGTAGCCTCTTCATTGCCACCAGAGGGCAGAATTGTGCCTTGAATTTTTCTACGAAAGTCCCCCATGACATACCCTCCACTGCAACCACCCCTAGACCACCAGTTTATGCATCCCACCATAAAGTGGATTCAGACCTCAACATCGATAAAGCATACGTCACCTCATCTTCCTCGGCACACTTACTGGTAGCAAATACCAGCTCCATCTCGTTAATCCATTTCATCACCAGGACTGGGTCACACTCCCCTTTGTAAGTAGGAGGTTTGCAGGCTGCAAACTCCTTGTAACTAGAACCTTTCACCGTCACCTTGGTTGCCGTCACGGTCATCGATGAGAAGTTACCCCCACTTCAGTTACCGGCGGGCTCGAAAACTCTGTAATCTCCTTGCTCTCGCTCTTATCCCTGCTTCCAGAGGTTGTCTTCTCCTGGTGAGCCAACAACTATTGCAGAGTCTCTTGAAGCTTTTCCATTGCCGCGACAAACGTTTCGTAAGTCACAAAGGCTTGGTTTTGGCCCTGACCCCGAGCCCTTGCAGCTCCCCTCCCTCTCATAGTCGCCGAGCTCTCTTGGTGCGAGGTTTCCCGGTCCACCATAACCTCAGCACTTCTCGCTCTGCGAGTGGTTCGCGTATTGGCTCCCCCTTATTTCCAGCAGTGGCTCCCTCAACTTGAGTTGTAGCCTTTCGGGTAGTCCTTACCGGACCACGCCCTCGACTATGGCCCCTTCCTCGAGCTGTCGGCCGTCCAAGAGGACCCCTTGGTATCTCAACACGAACTCCATCTACCGACAGATTCTCCCCGGCCGGAACTGCCCTACTTCGCAAAGCTCGATCCGACAAGACGACAACTGAAACAACACAAGGATAGACTTTAATTTTAACTGCCCTATATGCAACAAGGTTCATAGACACACACATGTACCTGTAAATTTGCGATTACATTGGCCAGTTGTAATCCCAAATTTACCTTACATGTTAGTCCCTATCTCTCATTACATATGCTCCTATAGAGGCCATCCTATGACATTCTATTTCTCGGTTGTGTCCCACTTACAGTTTAAGTTTAGGTCTAAAAGGTCACCTAAATTGCTTAAACTACGGCTCTGATACCAATTGTAATAACCTAAAAATAACAACAACAAAATAAGCATAACGTTTGTCCAAACATGGGTCCCATTACAAAACCTTCCGGAATAAAGGATTTACACAGTTTAAATGTAGATCCCAGTTATAGTGCAATCACGAACAGTAATCAATGAAGAACAATCAAAGTGCCACAACTTCTAGTCATATGATTAATATTCAAGAAAGGTTTAGGTGTACAGAGAGAATATCTGATAAGCAAAAGTAAACCTATTGACTAGAATAATTATGAATGAGACTAAACTGAATAATGAACTAAAACACACCTTATATATGGTGCGCACGGGCCTAATAGGCTTTGGGCCCAATTACATCAAAACTATTAAAGAATTACAATATGCACCCTGAACTTCTGTTTAACATATAAATACCCTAACATTAAACATCCACATTTCTAATACAACCGAGAGACTAATACTTAAAATTTTAGTTGTCTATGCCGCAACTAAGGCCCACTCTTCAAGTCTAGCTCCTAACATTTCTCTTTCCCTTTAGAAACTCCAGCAATAACCCTGTTACCTGAAAATGGGTTTTAAGAAAAGTGGAAACGAGGATTAGACCGAAAGGTCTAGTGAATTCCCAACCTCGTCCATTTTATAACAACAGAAAACATAATCAAATTCACAAGGTTAGCTTCACAAATAGAAATTCATAATCACGCCCTGAACTTCTGTTTAACATATAAATACCCTAACAATCTCCCCCTTTAAATAGAAGTTCATAATCATGCCAGTTAGGAACATATATTTTTCGAAACCGAAACTGATCTCGAAATGTCACATTGACGTTATGTACTCCAGCCGTTCTTTAATAACACCCAGTGCTTAGAGAACAAGACTCTTGTATTTTGGATTCAGGGGCTGAATACCTTTATCATCTTGATCAAAAGAGTTCCTCAAATTGTCTCTAAGCAATAGCAAAGTACCGTCGTAGAATCTAGCAATCTGACTGAATCGGATAAAACGCATATCACCTTTGTTGTTCACGTATATCATGCCTAATTCTGGAAAATTTAGAATTGTGAAAGCTGGTACATTCTGGGCGTCTGATGGAATACTCAAATCAGGTTTAAGCAGATTGATCTTTGATTGATTGCTTTCTAACCCGATCTGAAAATCTTCTACCGAGGCAATCTTCATTGCACACTTCATGTATCTCTTTACGGCTTCAAGTGCATCTGTAACTTCCCCTGGTCGGATAGTTCTGGTCTTCAAGTCTCTAAGTAGGAATAGAAGATCTTGTAGTTCAAGACGTGCAAAATTAGCTTCAGAAAAATGCCACTTTTTATCATCTTCTCTTGTTACTACAAAGAAGGAATACTTTACGCTCTTGAAGTAGCAGGCGTGAATCTGATCTACAGATTTAATTATGAGCTTTGTCTCGTTGAAACCGTCTTTGAAATGTTTATACACGAACATAAGCTCTCGTTGCTTCTCCCTGTTTTTCATCGACTGAAGACCATGTGCTACGACTTCATCATACTTACGAATCCAATGGGCAAAGAGTTTCTTCTGACTTTCTTCAAGAAATGGAACTTTAATTCTAACTCTTTCCCATTTAAGCAGCTGAACTGGCAGAGTACGATCTGTTCCCGAAACTGGTGATGCTGGTGATGCTGGAGGAGATCGTTCAGGAACATCTGACTGTGGAATATTAGGGTGATCTGCTGTGTAAGTCAAAAGTGGTACCTCGACAGAAGTTTGTACAACTGGCTGATAATCTTGAGCCGTAAATTCAGAATTGAAAAGCTCATCAATCTCGGCTTGAAAGACTACCAACGCTCTTTCCATGTTGATCGGTTCTTCTGTCGGGTCTGTATCAGAATACAGATCCACTATGATAGCCTAGTTTTCAGGGTCTAGCAATGAACCTCCATCCTATTCCTCAGGCTTTTCAACCGTTGGAATATCATATAATACCAAATCCATCGTCTTCTCCTGTGCTTGTTCTTGCCCTTCTGATTGAGTACCGGAACCGTAACCCCTTTCAGTTTGCACCTGTATTGTTCCCACTGCCTATTCTATCTCCGGCTTAGATAGTCTTTGGCGCTTCTCCCCCTCATGGTGATCAGGACAATCCTAGTCATCATGTTTGCGCTTGATCCTCTCTTCCTGGCTACGACAGGTGTCTTCCAAGGATGATACTCGTTTGGTCAGTACAGATACTGTGTGCTGCAAAGACTGAATGAGTGTTTTTTGGTGCTGGAAGGATTCAGGAGATATAGTGGGTGGGGGTGGTGGTGTTGAAGTAGATTCTTGGGCACGTAGTAGTTTGGCTAGGAGGATGGATTTGAGGTCATCGATAGACATATCGGAAGCTGTATGTGAGGGTGGTGGTGTAGGAGGTAGTGGTTCAGGATCAGTAGCTAGAGCTTTGCCTTTGATAAGTCGTTTAAGAGCATCTACCTCTTCCCTCATCTCGGAACGCATGATAGAGTGGACAGCCTTTAGGGCGCCGTCCAGAAATTCCCTTGAGACGAACTCAGAGTGACTAACTCCTGGGTCACTTAGACTTCCAGTTGTGGTGACGACTGTAGAAGTCGCACCGCTTACGTTCAAAACTAGTGTAATAATAGCTGTGGTAGGACTTCCACCTAATCCTCGTAAACCAACAGAAGTTGGAATTACTATGGGTGTTCTGACCGGGCCACTAAGGCCTCCAGCAGTAGCCGAAAAAGGTACATGTGTCCTAGGCAAAGGAGATATAACATCAAAGGGCTCTAGACGCTGTGCACTCAAAGAAGGAGAGGACGGAGGCTGCTGTCCTCTTGCTTCAATACCAGAACTCTCCAAGCGAGAGACCGGTAGCGGTTGTGCTAAATCCCCGTGAGCAATTGAAACCAACATCTGTTGAGAGATGTCGGAGTGTCTAGGGGGTTGTGCAATTGCGACGCTAGGTCCACTACGGCTTCTTCAATACCCTGTCTCAACACATGATACTGGGTAGCAGATGTGGCTACCTAGCTGGATGAGGTTAGGGGGAGGTCAACCGTAGATGGTTGCCTCATCACTCGTGTATGCTCGAAATTATGTTTACTCTTACGTTCCTTCTCTCTCCTCACATTTTCATTTTCAACTATATCTCCCTCCGCTCTCCTTATCTCTCCAGTTGAAGGCTCGTCATCGTCACCATTAGAGTCAGAAGACTCATCACCTGATGCCGATGATTCTGTGGCTGATTCTGACTGGGTGCCGGTTGGATCTGTTGTGTCCTCAGATTCGGTGGCAGAAGAGGACTGAACTTGAGCGGTTTCTATAGCTGTGTCCTCTTCCACCGTTTGAGAGACTGTTGGTGATGGTGTAGGCGATCTGCTAGAAGTACTGGCCTGGATTTGTCTAACGGCGCTGCCCGCTCCAAAACACCTCACAATATTTTCTCTCTGCACACCCTGTCCGGGAGCCCCAGCCCTCCGGACTCTACCGCCTCTCATACGTGGACCCTCACGTCGCTCAGGTCACGCTCCCTGGGGAGGTCCTTCCGGATCTGGACGGACCATAGGAGCTTGAAGGTTGTGTGTGCGCCTATAATCTATCACACTCAGCGCCGTTGGACTCGCATAGGCCAGTAACCCATCTGGAATCTGTCGGGCGACTATACCTTCGGGATCAGGACGAATTGGGATACGATGAGTTTGGTTGTGCGGACATGTCAGATGCGAAGAGCGACGAGCAATGGTTAGATGAAGATCCATGAAGTTGCGAATACAGATCTGGAGAAATCGCATGTACGGAATGAAGTTTCATCGTTTTGTTGCATTGTCTTGGACCTTTTGAACTAACTCGAACCATAGAATGTCGGCGTAATGCCACAGCATGGAAGAGGCATAGTATGTTGATGCTTGTCTGATCGATGCCTTTCGTAATGGCCGATAGGCACCGATTGAGATACGTGAAGAGCGTATACCATATGGTGGTCAGATTCTTTCGGTTGAATGTGGATGGGAGACGGATAGGCGTGCGGTAACCCAAAGACTGTATGTCTGAGCAGAGAGTTGCATCAGCGACTATCAGATCGAAGTTGTTCCTCCCCGGGAAAGAGTTGGCGTTAGGCATGTGGAGAAACTGGCGGAAGAGTTACCGCGTCAGCAGTACGGTTGTGGTGTCAATTCGGCCCTCCAGATGGAAGCCATCGTCGGCCTCCACAGGAGTAAGTGATCGCCAGAATTGTTGCAGGTATAGGTGGGGAACGTCAGCGGTCTCCGTTAGAGCATAGGAGAGAGGGTGGCCACGAAGGATCTCGATCATCACTTGGTATTGGCACTCAGGTTGAGTGACGTCGAGATGAAAATTGTTTGGGGTGAGAGGAAGGAATTGATCCGGATGAATCAATTCGGCGTCGGCGATGGGATCAATCTCCTGGTTCGGATTCTGAGCCATTGTACCTGTTAAGATAGAACATTTTAGTCTGTAGGTACATTCAAAACTAGATCTCCGTGGCTTAATTCGGTCAATGGTTTGAACACCATGACCAAATCACCGATGAGTAAGATTAACCCTACGAGACACATCAATTTTAAGGAGAAATCGGTCAAGAACCCATATCATGATAAAAATATACCATTTAAAGCAACCCAACCTAACACATACTTAACTAACAAAATAGTGCCAAACGATATATAGATAAGCATGGAAAACAACATATCTTAGACATGCCCCGGGGGACCTGTGCCCAAACCTTGAACAAATTTGTAAAACTGGCAATGAAAGCCATTGGGTAACATTCTAATGCCAAACAGATAGATAGAATTAAACCAAACAAACCCTAGGGAAAAAAAAATTATTGGCCGAAATTATGTCGAAAACATAATATTTGGCCGGCTAGCCATCAAGTACACCAGGGAACCAATCATGCCTCTATAAGTCTTAGCATCCACATCCTTTCCGTCAGGATCTGAGTGTAGCTTTATACTGGTAGACAAGGGGGTTTTCATAGGTGAAGAATTTTCCATCTGGTATTTCCTAAGAATATCCGAGATGTATTTAGATTGATTAATGAAAATTCCTGTGGCTAATTCTTGAACTTGAAGACCCAGGAAAAAATTCATTTGACCCATCATGCTCATTTGAAAATGTTTACTCATAAGGGCTGAGAAGTTCTGACAGTACTTGGGGTTTGTTGAGGTAAAGATTATGTCGTCGACATAGATCTGTACAAGAATAATATCATGATTTTCTCTTTTAATAAATAGGGTGGTTTCGATCTTACCTTTGGAAAAGCCAGATTTGACTAAGAAGGATGAGAGTGCATCATACCAGGCTCGTGGTGCTTGCTTGAGACCGTACAAGGCCTTGTGAAGAAAGTAGACGTGGTGAGGTTTTTCGGAACTCACGAAACCTTCGGGTTGCAAGACATAAACTTCCTCCTTGAGAACGCCATTCAAAAACGCAGATTTCACATCCATTTGAAAAACAATGAAGTTCTTGTGAGCGGCGTAGGCGAGGAACATGCGAATCGCTTCTATTCGTGCAACCAGTGCGAAAGTCTCATCATAATCTATTCCTTCCTGCTGGCGATATCCTTTGGCTACCAAACGCGCTTTGTTCAGGACTATGATTCCATCTTCGTCCTTCTTGTTCTTGAAGATCCATTTCGTCCCAATCACTGTCTTATTCTTTGGCCGGGGAACAAGTCGCCATACTTTGAGGCTCTCAAATTGGTTGAGTTCCTATTGCATAGCTATCACCTAGTTCGGATCATTCAATGCTTCGGAGACGGTTGTAGGTTCGATACGGCTGAGGAACAAAGAGAATAAGCAGTCATTCGCGGTAGTGGATCGAGTCTGAACAGGTGTATTGGGATCACCGATGATCTGATGTAGGGGATGAGCTCGTATCCATTTGGTGGCATGTGGAAGAAGTTGATATGTCTGATGTGAGGTATTGGAATCCACATAACCACCTGGGGGCATATCCTGGACTGCTTCGAGTGATGACGACCTGTGAAGTGGAAGCTCCTGAGTTGGAGTCTAGCGTGAAGCAGAGGACGACTTAGCGGGTGATGAAGCTATGACAGTATCCGGGATTGTCGGAGAGGAAACTTCGTGAGCACCTTCAGCAGGGGTCGGTTTAGGAGGTCCTACTGTTGCTGGTGCGTCAGTAGGAACTTGAGAGATCGGAGGGGGATCACTCGAGCTTGGGGATGCTGATTCCATGACAGTAGAGGGGGAAACATCAGGCGAGGTTGGCGCACCTGAGTCGGATGGACCAGTGACCTATGTCACTTCTGATGTTTGAGCATCATTCCTGTTACATGATATAGCATTAGGCATAGAAGGAAAATAGTCATCATAAAAATGCTCAAAAAGTAAATCCAAATCTGAAAGATGTGCTCTCGACGTAGACGCTTGATCTGGATTTACTGGAGTTTGTGTAGATCCTGAACTTAATTGTCTAGAAGCTAACACACCAGTTAAAGCGGGTTTTGAGCTGAGGTGTTCAGAAGCCATATCAGCGGCCTCATCAAAAGTCACGTTTACACTCTCAACGACGGTCTTTGTCTGTTTGTTGTAGACTCTATAAGCTTTGGCTTGCTGTGAATAGCCGATGAACACTCCTTCGTCCGCTTTTGGGATGAATTTGCCGAGATCGTCCTTGTCATTCAGTACGAAGCACGTGCATCCGAATGCACGGAAATAGTTGATGTTCGGGATGCGTTTGTTGATGATCTCGTATGGGGTCTTGTTCAACCGCTTGTTGATGATAGTACGGTTTTGTGTGTAGCATGCGGTAGCAACTGCTTCTGCCCATAAATATAGCGGGAGCTTGGACTGGGATAACATCGTACGCGCGACTTCTACGAGAGTTCGATTACAGCGCTCTACTACCCCGTTTTGCTGAGGAGTACGAGCAACTGAGAAAGTGTGGGTGATGCCCACTGACGTCAGGTAACTAGTGAGCACTTTATTCTTGATCTCTGTGCCATTATCCGTCCTAATGGTCTGAACTGATTGGTTGAGACTGACTTGAACGCTCTTTAGGAGAGAGATGATCAGTTCAGGGGTTTCATCCTTTGAACGAAGGAATCTAACCCACGTGTAATGAGAAAAATCATCAACCATCACAAGGACATATTTCTTGTGATTGATACTCTGAATGCGCATTGGTCCATAAAAATCCATATGAATGAGTTCGAGGGATCGAGAAGTACTAGGAGTGGCTTTAGGCTTGTGAGAATCCTTCTTCATCTTGCCCATTTCACAGGCGGCACACAAATGATCTTTTTCGAACTTAAGCTCTGGCATTCCTCTCACGTGCCCACAAAGCACCAACTTATTGATAGTCTTGAAGTTCAGGTGCGAGAGTCTACGATGCCATAACCAGTTTTGTTCGGCAGAGGCTTTGGACATCAAACAAACTTCCTTATCTGCTTTCAGAGACGAGAGGTCAATCGTGTAGAGATTTGTGCGACGCGTTCCAGCAAGAATTTCTTTTCCATCTTCAGTCCGAACACTGCACCTTTTTGCTTTGAAGGTGACCTCTAGATTCTTATCGCAGAATTGACCGATGCTAAACAAGTTGTGACCAAGACCTTCGACGTAGGACACTTTATTAATTGTGAGATTGTCCTTAACGATATCGCCATAAGCCAAAATGGGAGAATAATGGTCATTCCCAAAGCGTACATTTCCACAAAACTTCTCGGTGAAGTTTGTGAGAAGCTCCTTTCTTCCGGTCATATGCTTGGAGCAACCTGAATCTAAATACCACACATGACCGTCCTACAAAACAAGTTAAGGCTTTTTAGATACCCATTCATAAATGGGTTCTTTGGGATTAGACTTAACACCCGACTGGGAGACCCGTTTGGACTTGGGTCTGTTTCTATGGCGGGGAGCATCAAACTTTGAATGATAATTAGAAACATGATAAGAACCAAACCAATCAGATGCAAATCTACGATCAACAAAATCATTCAATCCACAATCGGAGCAACAAACATAATCATGAGACAGTTGAAGTAATTGCTGAATAGAATAAACTTTTAAAGAAAATAATCCATTACGTTCAACCAAAGGTTTAGAATTAAAAACATCATGACTGTTATTGTTTTTCCTAGAATTTAAAACTAGATTAAGTAATTCCGGCTTCGCCGTGCTCTCCTTAGACTTCTTAGCTACCCACTCGTATTTGACTTTTTTGCGTCGACCAAAAGTATCTGAAATACCGTTAAACCCATAGTCAGAAGATTTGAATTTTGATGATTGTTTCTTTTTAGAGAGACCGGTCTTTTTCTTCTTCTGTGAACGTCTTTTGGATTTAGAATTTGAAGAATTGTTCAGAAAAGAGTTTTGTGGGGCAGATGTGGAACATTCACCCTTGTAAAATTTTACCGGAGGATCACAAGTAGAATTTAGAAAATCAATGTGACTTGGAAATGAAGGATTAAAATCAAATTGGTCTAATTGACTGTCTAGACACACCTCAGAATTCAGAAAGGCTGAAAATTCCATTTCCTCATCAGAAGGAGCCTTATCACTTGACGAATTCAGGACATCGGAAGGATTTGTTTCTTTAAGCGGATCTTAGGCGGAAGCATTTTGAAAATCAGAACAATGATCCGTTTCTAAAAATTGAGGCTCTTTTCCTTTGTTTGAAAAATTTGGTGATGAGTCACTCAAAAAGGCTTTACAGGAAGATGTGTCCGAGGGTATATAGGAATTTTCAGACAGATGAATTTTCTCAACTCGGAGAATTTCAGGCTTATCTAGAGGTTGAGCTTTGTGAAGTCGCTCTTTCAGCAGATCTGCTGCTAAAGCAGCCAGTTGTAAATTAAGCTTCTTTATCTCTGCCTGAAAATATTCCTTTTCCTCCCTCGACACAGTTTCCTTTTTATCGGAATTGAGACACTCAATTTGGGATAATAACTCTTGTTTTTCCTTTTGAAAAATGTTCCTTTCCTGTGCAAATGACTCTTCTAGCTGAACAATTTTCTTTTATAAAATCAGAGGTGGAACATAAACTTTATGGTCTATTAGTTCCTCCTCAGTTTCAACGGTTTTAGCATCTAGTTCAGATTGAGTGTAGCTTCGAAAATAGTCATTTGACAGGAAACAGGATTTTTCAGCGTTGTAAGATGCATTCAATGAATCATAAACAAAAGGAAGTTGCATTTTGGTAGAGTTCTTCCTTCGCAAACTGTCCTGTTCCGTTTCCTCATCATCAAGTGGCTTGGTCCAATTGATTTTGTACTCTGGGTAGGTTTTGTCTATTCCAAAAAATTCGAACGCATATAACGTAGGAACTTTAGATAAGGCCTTTTCAGATAACGTGGGTTATCGTAACCGATACCCGTCTCTGAATATTTGAATTCTTTTGGTGCAATTAGATTCAGCGTCTGATCCAATTTTATAAAGTTTCAATTCAAGATCCTTTAACTGAGTAGATAACCTTTGATTTTTATTTTTATAAGCCACGCTGTTAGTTACAATATCAATTTTCTCATTTTCTGACATACGAAGCTTATAGGTAAGATCATCTACTTTGGTCTTTAATTCTTTTGATTCTTTTGAACAACTCTCACACTCTTCTTTTAGATTTGAAATTATGCACAGGTTGCCAGCAATTTCTATGCTTTGTTTTTCAATACATTCAGACTGTGATGACACACGTTTTTTTAGAGATGAGATGTGTTGTTCATTTTCTTTTATGGTTCGCTTGCAGGAGTCTAATTTTTGCACAGTTATTTTCATCTGATCAATTAAGGCTTCTTGGTAAGGAGCACATACCTGACATGGGGAATTACGATCATCATCATCAGTATCGGACTGTGTTGAATGCTTTCCCATGAAACACAAGTGTGCTTCTTCATCAGCTTCTTCTTCATCAGATACATTTAGCCAGTAGTCATCTTCTGCCATGAGAGCCTTACCTGCTTCCTTTTATTTGGCCAGCAACATGTTGGCTTTGTAGTATTCTGAGTTGCGCACGACAGGCTTTCGACAGTCTTTGGCAAAGTGAACCAACCGACCACAGTTATAGCATTTGATCGGCTCCTCTTTTGCTTTCTCTTCATGTCTTTTCTCAGGCTTCTTACCTTCATCAACGCGTCTCTTCCCTTCATACTTCTCTTTATGATCACGTCGATTGAGAGGAGTAGTGGAGTATAGTTGATTGTTTGATGAAGACTTGTTGAAGAACTTCCTTTTCTGGAATGCTTGGGTTAAGAACAACACAACTTCTTTAATCTGAGTGTATTCTGAATCCGAGTCACTGTCAGGGTCTTCGGGTTCAGAATCACTTTTCACTAGCTCCTTTTCAGGCGTGCGACTGACAGATCTACCTCTTTTATCTGAGACAAGCGCTAACGGATCAACCACCGCTTTTCATCTACTTTTTGATTTCCCATCAACTCAAGAACTTCCTCTTCATCCTGGAGAAGCATTTCATATAGTTCGTGTAGAGGAATTTTCTCCAGGGCTTGAGTATGACGGATATGAGAAACGAACGTCCTCCACTCTGGCTGAAGATTGTTCATGAACTTGATGTTGTTCTCGGTGTTCGTCTTCCTGATTTGGTTTTTATGCAGATCGTTCAGAAGCAGGTTGAACCGTTCATAAGTTTCCGTGAGCGTCTCGCATTTTCTTGCTTTGAAACCGTCATATCGGGTAATGCAGTTGGTGATCTTCAGCTGAGTGCTTATTCGGCTACCCATATTCATCTTCTCAATCTGGTCCCACATTCCTTTTGCAGTATCCTTGTAACTATCGATGCAGGCATATATGTCGTTGGGTAGGTTTTAGAGAATATAGGACTTTGCATGCTTTTCAGCGTCATACATGCTCCTTTCTGGAAGGGTAAACTCACTGAGAGTTTTCCAAACATAACGATCTGTTCGACCTTCATCTTTGTTTTCAGGAAGGACTTTCATCGGCCAGGGTTGCGGCCCCTCCTTCAGGCACACGAGTATTTCCTCATAGTTTGGTTTCGCTTCGATAAAATTCATGAAGCGATCATGCCATTGTGGGTATTCTCCCCGATAGAGCACCGGGGGTTTTTGATCTGAACCAATGGCTAGGGCGTCTCTCGAATTCATCTTAACTCTTTAAATCTTAAAATGCACTGTAGCGACTGTGAGACAAACAAGATGATCCAAAAACAATAAATAAACAGGACAGGACAAGGACCCGGTCGAGCAAGAACCCGGTCGAACAAGGTCCCGGTCGAAGCAAAGGTCCGGTAGACAACAAAGTCCGGTCGAGACACGAGTCCGGTCAACAGGACACCGGGCGCAAGGCACCGGTCAACAAGGTATCGGTCGCAAGGTACCGGTCAAGAGCACCGGTCGCAAGGTACCAGTCAAGAGTACCGGTCGCAAGGTACCGGTCAAGACAAAGCACCGATCCACAAGGGTCCGGTCCCGGGGCCGGGTCCGGTCGTAGGATTGTCCGGTCGCAGGGGTCCAGTCAATAGGGCCGGTCGATATCAATAACAGATAAACACAATTCGATAACAGATAATTCGATTAAGCATATTAAACGGATAAAATAGATAACAGATAATCGACAGACCTTAACAATTTAATTTTAAAATCAATAGAGATCAAAATCAAACCCAGAAAATTCAATCGATCGAACCTAACCCAGAATCAATTATGCAGTCTTAACCCAGAAACACAAACCAAATATTTTGATTTTGAAGAATACAGAGTCGACCGAATCACTATTTTTCCAGAAAAAAATCGAATCTAAACACAAGAAAAATTAGAGTTGCAGACTTCTTAACTCAGATAATCAAAATAACCAGATTTAGCAGAATATCACTAAACCAAAAATCGACCGAAAAGTAACAGTGTAAACCCAATATGCAGAAATCGACCCAGAAGCAGAACACAGATCAATCAATTTAGATTTTTGAAAATCGATAATGCAGATATAGACATATATCGACCCAAAAAAAATCGATCAATTGGTTTTGCAGAAATCAATAAATTTTTGCATATAATCAGATAAACACGATTAAAACAAATAAGCGATTAAAGGGTTTTAGACAAACCTTTTTGGATCAAAACTTCTGTCTCTTTGCTCTGATACCAATTGTAGATCCTAGTTACAGTGCAATCACGAACAGTAATCAATGAAGAACAATCAAAGTGCCACAACTTCTAGTCATATGATTAATATTCAAGAAAGATTTAGGTTTACAGAGAGAATATCTGATAAGCAAAAGTAAACCTATTGACTAGAATAATTATGAATGAGACTAAACTGAATAATGAACTAAAACACACCTTATTTATGGTGCGCACGGGCCTAATGGGCTTTGGGCCCAATTACATCAAAACTATTAAAGAATTACAATATGCACCCTGAACTTCTGTTTAACATGTAAATACCTTAACATTAAACATCCACATTTCTAATACAACCGAGAGACTAATACTTAAAATTTTAGTTGTCTATGCCGCAACTAAGGGCCACTCTTTAAGTCTAGCTCCTAACATTTCTCTTTCCCTTTAGAAACTCCAGCAACAACCCTGTTACCTGAAAATGGGTTTTAAGAAAAGTGGAAGCGAGGATTAGACCGAAAGGTCTAGTGAATTCCCAACCTCGTCCATTTTATAACAACAGAAAACATAATCAAATTCACAAGGTTAGCTTCACAAACTTCGTGTCACAGGAAGTGACTAGTTCCACATCGGAATCCATCGCCAAAAGACAGTACTACTCGTCCTCAGGGCCCCCCATTAGATCCCCATATGGCCCCCTAGTCGATGCCGTTACCGTGTGCAAGGAAACGAATTCCAAACACACGGTTCAACCATCCCCGATGATTGAAAATAAGCCATGACGCCCAATTCATAAAACAATGCCAATTCTCATACGATAAAACAACAAGAAAGTATGCATGCATGACATCAAAATAAAACCCAGTCCATCACAGTTCAAAATTATATTTGATGGAAAACAGTAAGCATAATAAACATTATCAATAAATGCTATTTCCAGATTTCAAGAGTTTTAGAATAAGGGAACTCACCTGTTTAGAAAGACTCGGCTCACACATGAACACTAGCCTTGCAAAGATCGAATCCCTACATTCTAATTAATAAGGCCATTAAATTACTCGATCCTAATCACAAAAGTTTTCTAGATCAAGGTTCGACTAACAGAAGATGTGGGTTCGATCCTACTAGTACCACAGTCCTGCGTAAACCCTGGGTGCTCCCGGGCTTTGACCTCCCGGGCGGCCCCAGTCGAAGGTTTCCTGGGGAGCCCCGGTATCTACTTCCTCGGTGACCCCGATCACCAGCATACCCGGCGACCCCGGTCACCAACACACCGGGCGACCCCGGTTCCTAACACACCGAGAGACCCCAGTCCTCATGACTAGGGCATATACAACCCATCGCAGACAAACCCTTGACAGTGAACCGCAATCGATCTCGACCAACAACCCTCTCCTTAATTTAATTAAATAACAAACACACAGTTTCAAACACTGAATACGTCCCTATTCCATTTCACTAAACTCCCTAGGCCCCAACCCAGACTCGATTCTAGTCTCAAATCATCTCAATCCTCCCAAAACTAAATCATAAGCAAAATCTTTAAATAAGGATAGAGTTTCAAGGTTTTTAGTTCCAAAATGCTTACCTCTTGAAGATGAATCCCACAAAATGCTCTGATTTCTTTCCGAATCTCTGAATCGCAAGAACTTTTCTCGATTTCTTCTCCTTCAACAGCGCCACACACACACACTGACGTTCTTTTCCAAGAATGAGGAAGGGTTAAGGGTTTTAGACCCTTTTATGCCTACATTTCCAATATGGCCCATCAACTTCCTTATTTTTCACAAGTACACTATTTTTCTTATAAAAAAATAGTTAACCCAATATTTTAACGAGTGTTACAGTGATCGGTCTATCCCGGGTTTTACTCAAGTTAGCCTCTTGAATTTTTGCTAGAGCATAGGCTTGTGAAATGGTTGTGGGGTTAAACATTCTTACCAAGCTTCTGATTTCTTCACTCAAGCCTGTTATAAAACAACTCCGTGTATTAGCGGGTGATAGTTGTAGCCTACTAATGATGCTGTCAAATTCGTCATGATATTCCTTCACAGTGGCAATTTGTTTTAACTCCATCAGTTCAGCCATCGGATCATCAAATGGTTCCCCGAATCATCCGGTGATGTCCGTAACATTCTGTTCCCAGCATGAGCGGAGCCAACTTTGGCTCAGAGGCCTCACTGGCCCACCCTCAAATGCAAATTTTTTAAAAGATAAAACGTAATTTGTCTTATTATATTTCCCTTCCTTGTACCACTCTTACACCTTTCAAAGACCCATATTTTTTATAGGTAATGTTGAGTCAAATATTGTACTCAAGATTAAAAAGGGTAAAAAGTGTATTTTGTATAAAGTCATTGTAAAGTCAAGTATGTTTGACTTGTCTTGTGTTGTAAAGTCAACAATAGTTGATTGGTATAAATATTTTTGTGTCTTTAGAAACTTGTAAGCACGCACACATTTGAGAGTAAGATACTTGTGATTTAGAGAAAGAAATTCTTGTATCCATAGAGCATACCATGAGAGTTGTTTGTAATCAAATCTTATCAAATACAAATGACTTGTGATTAAAGTGTGTGTTGTTAAATCTGTTTTAAGAGCTTGAAAATGGAACTTACAATTGGTATCAGAGCAGACAAATTTCAGAAAGATTGATCAAAAATGGAGATTTGAAGAAATTTTCAAGAACTCGCAGACAGTAACTGTTCTAGATCGAATTTATCATTTTTGTGTAATTTTGGATATAATTTTGGTTCAATTGTAATCGTTTTGTAGTCTAGAACAGATCTTGTGTTAATAGTTTGTCCAAATTCACAATCAATCTGTGTGAATTTTGGATTTGAGTGTGTTTTTATTCGAAGTTTGAAATACATACTGTGTAGAAATCAATTATGTAATTTTTTTGTTTTTGGTTGTAATCTTGTGTTAGAAACCTATTCCGAAAGTAATCGATATCAAATTGTCAAAGTTTGGTGGACTAATTCTGAGTTTTAGATCGAATTTGGACTAATATTGAAGTTTTCGAAGTCGACATCTGAAGAACATGCAAGAAATGCAGAATTCGTATCATGAAGAACTCGCATAAAGCTTGATGCAAAATGTCAAGAATTCGTACATAGCTTCATGAGAAAAGTCAAGAAATTTGCATAAGGAAGAAATTCTCACGAGCTTATATACGAAAAGTGTAGATTTCGCATGACCTTACATGCGAAAAGCTAAATTTCGCATCTCTCTATATGCGAAAAGTGCAGAATTCGCATCATGAGAAGAGAAATTTTTTCTAAGGGAGGATTTCGCATCATTACGTAAAGTAGAGAAGCCTGAATTTTTCTAAGTACAGAATTCGCATCTCTCTGCGTGTGAAAAATATGAAATTCGCATCCTTCATCATGCGAAATCTAGAAATTCGCATCCTTAAGCGTGCGAAAAGCAGGGTTATCATTCCTTTTGTGTGCGAATTTTCTGTTGTACGAAAAGTAGTCACTGTGGTGTGAGAATTCCATACTTAGCAGGACCCCCGTGCTAAGTCTGCGAAGGGGGACATATTTCTGAGTGTGATCAAAGTTTTTGATTTTTGTTAATGATCATTTCAAGCTCTTATTTTACAGTTTTCAAGATGTCTCAAGGTCACAGTTATGATTTTGGTCAAATGAACATTTCTGAAGCTAAAGCCAATCTGAAGCATCTTGCTGGACAGTTATCAATCTATACCAAAATGGCTAATGAATGTTCAAGATAATATACAAAGATTAAAGCTGAGAAAACTGGATTGCAAGATAAAGTCTCTGCTCTTGAATCCGAGATAAAAGATCTAAAAAGCAAATCTGAAAGCCCAAATCTTAAAGTTGAAAGAGACAAGTTGAAAGAAAAAGTATTCAGTCTTGAAGTAGCAATAAATGTTCTAAAAGAAGAAGCTCAAAAGAAGAACAACTCATGTATTCAAGCTGATTTGAAGAAGATTGAAAAGAAAATAAATTGTTTAGAAAAAGAGAATGTTGAGTTGAAAAATAAAATCTCTGAATTGGAAGCTCAAGTTGCTAAAGAGAAGAAAGAAAGACAAAGAAAATCTTTTGCTCAAAAGTTTTCTGATTTCTCATGAAAGTCATTTAAAGAGAAGAAAGCAGTGGAGCTCAAATGTACAAAACTTTCAAAGCAAGTATCTGATTTTGAGAAAGTTATAATCATGGAAAGAGATAAAGCTGAAAGGGAAAAGAAGTTGACAGAACAGAAGCATGTTGGACTATTAAGAGAAATATCTGATAAAAGAAAAAGTGTTGAAAAGGATTTTGAAGAAGAAAGGAAGGTATATGAGACAGAAATGAATAACCTTACAAAGAAGCTATCTGAACTATCAGCAACTGTACTGAAAGCACAGAGGAAGAAGTTTGAATTACAGAAGAAGATTGATATATTGTCTGAAGAAAGAAACAGTTTGTCAAATAAGATCACAGAACTTGAAGAAATCATTTTCAAGGTGGATATGAGAGCACAAAGAAGTCCAGATACAATTGCTCAATCACCCATGAATGATTCAGCTTCTTCATATTGTTAATTCAAGATAGCTACAAGTTCACTTTTTGCAAATGTTTCTAACAATCCTTTATTTTTTGATTTAGATGATATTGTGTCTAAGCATGAAGATCAAATTCGTCCTACTAATCTTTTCTATGCCAAATCAATTGATGGTTTAGGTACCATTAGAAAGAACATATCTCAACAAAAGATGATTTGGAGGAGAAAAGATGAGAAGGATGCTTCAAAGTCATTTGTTCCTACACCTCAAGTGAACAAAAAGAACAATGCTCCGAAAGGTAAATATTTTGCTAAACCTGATTTTGTTTACTCTGTAAATCATTTAATCAGGCAAGCACAAAAGAAACTTTGTTGTTCTTACTGTGGAACTGATGATTTTGTTAATAAGTATTATGCTCATAATTGGTATGGAACTTACAGAATCACTTCTCAACAAAATGAACTTCAAAAATTTGAATCTAATGAGAAGTGGATTCCAAAATCTAACCAGTCTGGACCCAAATACAAGTAGGTACCAAAACCTGTCAAATCTGTTTTACAGGTACCACAAGTAAAAGGGGAGTAAGAGCATTGGATTTTGAACAAAGCAGTTCAAGACCTGGTCTTCAATGATAAAGAATAAAGACTTCTAAACACATTTGTTTAGCACTCACACTTCAAAGATCAAAAGAGTTTTTGTACTCCGAAACATATATGATGATCAATCTTCAAGAGGGAGTACATATTATTTATTCTGATAAGTTTGTGAATGCAAATTTTCAGGGGGCGTTAGACTTCTGATTATGTACAGATCAGGACTCGATCTTCAAAGATCAAGATCGACTTCTAAACACTACAGTTTAGAACCCGTACCTTAGAGATCAAAGAAAGTTACTATTCTCACTGGAGAATTTGTAACGATGGCTTTGGAATAATTCAATTCAGAACCCATACTTTCATGGTTTCTTCTTACTGAAGCTGAAAAGATTCATCTTAATCAGGCAGTATCTTTTATTTGTTTTAGGGGGAGACAATTAAAATGATACAAAGTTTAAATTTTCACTGTCATATCTTTAAGGGGAAGAAAAGAAAAATAAATTTCATTGTCATATTCATATTTTTTTTTCCTAATGATTTGACTTTTTACAGATATAACGGGGAGTATATCTGATGTTTTTGTCAAAGGGAGATTCAATTCTTTCAAATTTGTGTAGAGTGTTATTCATTAAAGGAGGAGAATCATATGCTGAATGTAAGTATTTATGATTCTTTACCTTACATACTTTGACAAAAGAACGACTTTCAGGTATGAAAAACGGTTTTTTAAATGTCCAAACCACTTCTTTATTTTTAAATGTTTTCATGAATTTAGAAGTGTGATTTTAAAAGTTTTTCATATCAGTGCTTTCATGTTTAACTGACCGTGTGTTTCTAAAGGCTAATACTTGTGTATTGTCTTTTCATATACTGTCAAGTATTCTTACACACATCGGTTCAGTACTTTTATTGACTTTGTTATTACCATGTCTCAAAAAGATAATCTTTCGATGGTAATACTCCTGTTTGAGTTTCAAAGTTGATTGAGTATCAGACGCCATTTCTAAATTTTTTGTTCATATAAACATCTTTCAATTCTTTGATACCCCAAGCTATATTTTCTTGATAGCTGATCTGATTAAAACATTGTCAGATTCTCAAAACACTTAACTTGATTTCATTTCATTCATTCAATTTCTTTTTTTTTGAGAGATCCTCAAAGTTCAAAGTGCTCAAATTTCATTCTTATTTTTGTTGAGCATATATTTTCTGACAGTGATATTTTGTGCTTATCTGTCAAGATAAATTGTTAAGCAACACATTTTTAGGACAAAATACATAGGAATCAGTGTGAGTGCTTATCGGAACTTCTATGGATTCACAATAACCAGTGTTTCCTACCCAAGAAGTTATCCCGAGTGATTGAGGGGAGAGGGGTCAAAATCAAAGAGAGAGGGTGTGTGATGAGGTAAAATGGAAATGAGAGGTTGGTTAGAAGTGAGCTCAAATGTTAAAAAGAAAGAGGGTGTGAGATCAGAGTAAAAGAATATAAAACTCTGCACCAAATCTTTTCTGAGCCGGGCAACCACATTACTGTTGTTTCACAATTCATTTCGTGAACTTCATTGAAACAGGCAACTAGCCCATACCAACTCTTGCATACAACCACACCTGCTACTCATCTTTTTCTCAACAAAAAGATGTTTCATATTTTTTTAGGGATGCATCACATAATCTATTTGACCTTCATTTGGAAGTTTAGATATTGAAAAAGAAGAAAAGTTGCCCCACCTTCGACCTTGAATCATGCACATCGAGTCTATGTAATACTATTGTTGTCTCAATGGTTTACATATTTTTGAGCCTGATGAAGCAATCTTATGCTTAATTCTTTCATACACAAGCATATTCACACAAAAAATTTTGTTTCTCTATCGAAACGTTCATAGAATTACCTTGTGTTTTTCGATGATTGAATGGAAGACCTGGGGAGTAAACATCACTAAAGCTCCCTGTACAGTACATCCGTTGTACTAAGTGACTTAGTGTTACTTTCAGGAACAATAACTGTATCATTTATTGATTCAGGTTTACCATTCCTAATTTGTCTAAATTTGAAAAGATTCGGATAAATACATTCATGAATTGATGGTTACATGTTCATATCAGATCAGAGAGCGAAACTATTCTCTTATGGGGAGATTGCTTATCATATTGAATGGGGAGATTGTTTGTGCTTATCATGAATACTATGCTTATCTTGATATTTGGGGGAGATTGTTTCAAAGATGATGCTGAAATTGCTGAAGTTTTGATGATTCCGATATCTCATCATTCATCAAAAAGGGGGAGAATTTTCAAAGATCAATTTCAGAAGAAATAAAAGTCAAATGAAAGTCATAAAGAGGAGATATTTCAAGAGTTTCAAAGTTAGAATTATGCTGATCTTATTAAAAAGGGAGAGAGAATTCAAGTTTCAAAAGCTTAAAGTCAAAACAAAGTTAGATAATTACAAGGCGTTTGATGAAGAAAGTTCAAAGTTCGAAGCTAATCTGAAGATGTTTGGAAAGTCTGAAAGTTTATTGCATTTTTGTGAACAAAGGGGGAGATTGAAAAGTGTTCAAGTTTTGAAGTTTCAAAGTTTGTGAATAAATATAAAGCAACTCAGTTGAAGGTAAATTCAAAGGAGAAGATTCATTAAAAGAAATAAGAAAGTTTGTTCAAAGCGATAAATAGTTTCAAAGATTCAAAGTTGTGAAAGGTTCAAAAGCTGAAGAATTTTTGCAAGAGAAAGAAAACCTGAAGATTATTGTCAATTTTTTTTTAATCTTGAATCCAAAGGGGGAGAATGTTGAGTCAAATATTGTATTCAAGATTAAAAAGGGTCAAAAGTGTATTTTGTATAAATTCATTGTAAAGTCAAGTATGTTTGACTTGTCTTGTGTTGTAAAGTCAACAATAGTTGACTGGTATAAATATCTTTGTGTCTTTAGAAACTTGTAAGCACGCACACATTTGAGAGTAAAATACTTGTGATTTAGAGAGAGAAATTCTTGTATCCAGAGAGCATACTGTGAGAGTTGTTTGTAATCAAATCTTATCAAATTCAAAGGACTTGTGATTAAAGTGTGTGTTGTTTAAATCTGTTTTGAGAGATTGAAACTGAAACTTATAGATAATGCCATCCAAATCCAACTAAAATATTTCACACCCATTGCCTCATGCCCAAATTTGTCCAGAAAACACCTTCTTGCATCGCACACATTACTTCATCCTCGTGTCCATATCCTAGATGGCTTCTCGGTATTCGATTTTCTCCTTTTACTTTGATTATTCGAATATGTTATCTTATTATTTATGGTTTACAAATTGATAGGTTATTTATGAGTTTATGTTAATCATATAGATATTCTTTTTTTTACTGGTTATTATTTTATGTTGATTATTATTGAATCATTTTTTTCACATTTCACTTGGTTATGGTATTTTCTTTTGGGTTGTTTATGTTTTTGATCATAGGATCATAACTAATTTTTAGGACCATGAATTAGAAAGCAAAATTTTCAATTTGAATCATCTTTTTCAGTTTATGTTTCCTGACGTTGTAATGAAAATATTTGGGATATGTTACAGTTATGGATAAATTACTGGGATATGTTAGAACCATGAATTAGTAAACAAGTTTATGTTTCTTGACATTTTAGTTTATTTGAATCATATATCTATTTTTTTTAAAGAGGACCACCCTTGACAAAATTCTTGGCTCTGCCCCTGGTTCCAAGAAGGATTCACTTGATTTCTACCCCTCATATAACCTTTATGCCACTGTAGGGCTCTTCCTTCTAAATGAATTGAAGCCAACGGGACCTTCGTGTTCTCATTCACCTGATCTAGTTGGAAGAATTGCTCTACTTTGTACAACCATGCTTTCAATTCTTCCCCAGCAAAGCGAGGAAATTCGATCTTTGTCAATCTAGAGGAGTATTGATGCAGATTGCCTATCAACTCTCCTAATTTTGGGTTTGGTATCAGTGAGGGGGTTTTGGGTTTTCTTCAATCGGTATGTTAAAGACATTATTCTCGTTCTTAACCCTATCAGCCATCAATTGATTGAGTTGTATCGAAACAGCTGATAAGAGATCACTGATTTCTGAAATTGCTCTAGAATTTTCAGCCACCCTCATGCTTTGTTGTTGATTATTATTCTCGATATGAGCCCCAAAGTCTTCTAAAATGGTTTTGAACATTACCTCAAGTCTCGCTTCGGGCCGTGATTCTAGTTGGTTGGGTTGGTTGTTGATTGATGAAGCATCTCCGGAATTGGTCGTCTTTGTCCCCTTGTTTGCCCCTTTCTACATACTCCTTGTGATTGCAACGATCCCCTACCGAGAATCGAATGGATCTGATACCAATGATACAACCCAAGCCAAAATCAGCTAAGGTCTGGACGAATCCCAACGTTTAGCCGAACTCTACCAATCTAGAGAATCGAGTGAAGAACGATTCTCGTAATTAACAAAGATCCGTTATCACCTCTTGGCTTTGCTTTAATAGATTCTATTCGACTGGAAGGAACGTTTTGAAAAAGTGAATAAGAGAATTGTAGATGAAGAATGCAAAAACGTTTATTGATATCCAATGAAGTAAAAGATGTTATGTATGATCAACCCAACTCCACAAGGTGTGTATATATATATATATATATATATATATATATTTATGAATCAAAAATAACAAAACCAAGATTATTTTACAAATTTATGTAATAAACATAAAACAACAACATAATCATAAAATCTTACTTGTATTAGAAGATTCGTCGTCCCAATAAATCGATTGAGGCCTGCGTTTTTTTGTAGTGTCCTAAGACAAAATTTCGCCCGGTGTATCGAGGATACAACAATCTATTCAAGTTATATACTTGAATCTAGCTAATTATCATATGTTTGGCGATAGAAGAAGAGGAGAGAAACCCAGAGAAATTGATGAATTTTCGTAGAGGATGAATATGGAAAAAGTGCAACATTTTATAGGTTGCAGTCTGTTAACTGAATAAACTGCCAGCGTTACGCGCGACCTCTCACGCGGGTCAACCCGCATGGAGAACCGTGTGTAGGCCCAAGGCCCAATCTTTGACATTTAATATGCATATATGTATGTCAAAGAGAGCCCACCAAGAACACCACACTCCAAGGCCCAAGCAATGATTCATTTAATGCTCATTGATTGGAGTTTATTAAGTGGTGTAAATTTTATCTTGGCTCCTATGTGGGACAAGGTTCCTCTACTCCACACTAAGTTCCAACAATACCCCACATTTTCTATTCAAACCCCAATAATACCCTAGATTTGAATAGAAAATAAGCAATATATATTGGAACTTATGTTTCTATCACCAAGCTAGTTATAATATGCATCGGAAAAGGTGTCTTTTGGACTTGAACCTTACCTAGTGAGTACCTATCGGATATACTTCGTGGATAGTGAACTAATGTCTTGAAATAGCCACTTTTTGTACTAAATCGAGACAATAGGCATCACACATATTATAGATATACATAATTTAATTCTTACCGTTGTGTTAATTTCGGTTTTAAACATACTTTCTTCATGAGAGTTTTAGAAGACGTAGCCATGTCCATCCTCAAAGATACGACCCCACATCAGTCTCACATAGGTAATGTCGATCAAGAATAATTCGTTGTATTCCACTAGATAGCTATCAGCATTATTAAGAATGTAACATTCAACCCTATACCATGAACGGAAAATATAAAGGAAACATCATAGGAATAGGCATACCTTTGTTTGATAGTTGCTTGAGTTGACCCCAACTAGTTTTCTTATTGAACCAAGACCATGGGATCTCCAATTTCGCTAGGTTAGGTTACCGCCGAGGAAACTCATTGTGTTATCTTTAAGCCCATTCCCCTCGATGTGAAGGATACTTGCTCTCTACATAGGACTTTTTGTCAAAGGATCGACAATATTCTCCTTTGACTTCACGTAGTCAATGGAAATGATTCCATTTTTCAGCAAGTCCTTTATAGTGTTGTGGCGACTTCGTATGTGTCGTGACTTTCCATTGTAGATTTGATTTTTCGCTCTAGTGAGAGCGGCCATACTATCACAATGGATACCAATCCCAGTCACTGGTTTAGGCCACAACGGAATACCCTCTAGGAAGCTTTTAAGCAATTCGGCTTCTTCAACAGCTTTGTCTAAGGAGACAAATTCGGCTTCCATAGTTGATCTGGTATTCACAATTTGTTTAGAAGATTTCCAAGATATCACTGCACCACCAAGTGTAAAGACATCCACTTGTGGACTTACTCTCAGAATGGTTGGAAATCCAATTAGCATCACAATATCCTTCTATAACGGGAGGGTATGTCGTATAATGTAACCCATAGCGCATTTTGTATTTCAAGTATCGGAGCACTCTTACTAGTGCATACTAATGGTATTTTCCTAGGTTATGTGAGTACCGACTAAGTCTACTCACACTATATGCTATATTCGGTCGTGTACAGTTCATGGTATACATCAAGCTTCCAAGAACTTGAGTGTATTCCAACTGAGCCACACTATCTCCTTGATTCTTCTTCAATTGGCTTGAAGGATCAAAAGGAGTCACAACCGGTTTGTCATCATAATGACCAAACTTCTGCAGCACCTTCTCAACATAGTGAGATTAGGTAACGATGTAACCATTATCACTCCTTTGGATTTTTATACCAAGAATAACATCAGCTACTCTCATATCTTTCATGTCAAATGCAGAGTGTAGCATCTTCTTGGTTTGGTTTATCACATCCAAGTTTGATCCCATGATGAGCATATCATCAACATACAAGCATATGATGACATGAGCACTTTTGTATTGTTTCACATAAACACATTTATCGCATTCATTTATGTGAAAGCCATTTCACAACATAGTGTTATCAAATTTCTCATTCCACTGCTTTGGCACTTGTTTAAGTCCGTATAGAGACTTAATCAACTTGCAGAGTTTGTTCTCTTGGTCTTTTACAACAAATCCTTCCCTTTGTTGCATGTATATTTCTTCTTCTAATTCAACGTTCAAGAATGGGGTTTTTACATCCATTGGATGTATCTCTAAGTCATGGATAACCGCTATTGCAATCAACATCCTTATAGACGTGATCCTTGTCACTGGTGAATATGTATCAAAGAAGTCTTGACCTTCCTTTTGTCGATACCCTTTGGCTACTAGTCGAGCCTTGTATTTCTCTATAGTGCCATCAGGTCTCAACTTTATTTTGAAGATCCATTTGTGGCTAATGACCTTATGACCCAGAGGCAAATCAACCAATTTCCATGTGTTATTTTGCACAATGGAGTCGATTTCGCTTTGAATGGCCTCTTCCCAATAAGGTGCCTGAGAAGATTCCATGGTGGACTTATAGGAGATAGGTTCTCCTTCGATATTGAAGGCCATAAAGTCTGGTCCAAAGTCTTTGGCGACTCTTCCTCTTTTGCTTCTCCATGGTTCCACTTCTTCTTGAACCTTGGAGGTTTTAGCAGCCCTTGATTGATCACTCTTGTTTAAGTCAACATGAGAGTGTGTGTCATCAATCGGCCGTTTACCAAGATTGGAGGTATTGCCCTCCTTTTCCCTATAAGAGAAGATCGTCTCAAAGAACTCTGCTTCAGCAGAATATGATAGTATTATTGCTTATGCCATCTACATAAGATTTGTAAACTAAGAACCTATATGCAACACTATTTTTGGGTTGGACCAATATATACACAATCAATCGTTTTAGGTCCAAGTTTTGTCCTTTTAGGCAAAGGCACTTGAACCTTCGCAAGACAACCCCACACTTTCATCCTTTTGTAGGATGGTATCCTACCTCTCCACAGTTCATATGGAGTTTTATCACTTTTCTTGTGGGGGATCCTATTAAGGATCATGTTTGCAGTAAGACACGCCTCGCCCCATAAATGGTGAGGAGCTCCGGACGTTATCAACATTGAATTCATCATATTTTTCAATGTTCTATTCTTCCGATCGGCCACTCCTTTCTATTGAGGAGTGTATGGAGCGGTAGTTTGATGTATAATGCCATGTTGTAGATCCCATTTACAGTGCAATCACGAACAATAATCAACAATGAAGAACAATAATATAGCCACAACCTCTAGGCATATGATTAATATTCAAGAAAGGATTTAGGTTTACAGAGAGAATATTTGATCAGTAAATGTAAACCTATTGACTAGAGATTTATGAATAATGAAAATTTAAACTGATAAATGAACTAATAATGCCTTTATATACTTAGGCTTCAGATGGTACCTCTTTCGTCGAAGGCTTTGGTAAACAGGTCTACCATCTGATGTTCTGTATTAACAAAGTAGAGTTCGATGGTACCTCTTTCCACATCGTCTTTTATGAAATGATAGCGCACATCAATGTACTTCGTCTTCGTGTGTTGGACGGGATTGCTGGATATGGCAATGGCGCTCTTTGGTCATAGTAGATGGGGATCTTTCAGTAGTGAAATCCATAGTCTTTCAGCTGGGTGCGCATCCAAATGACTTGCGAGCAGCAACTGGCGACTGCTACGTATTATGCCTCAGCTGTAGAGGTTGATACGCAGTTTTGCTTCTTCAAAGCCCAACTGACAAGACGATCACCCAAGAACTGGACATGTCCCGACGTGCTTTTCTGGTCCAGCATATTTCCGGCATGGTCAGCGTCTGAATAAGCGGTCAGCTCAAAACCTGTCTCTTTCGGGTACCACAAACCAAGATCAGCAGAACCTTTTAAATAATGAAAAATACGCTTAACTGTAGCTAAGTGAGACTCTTTAGGTTTGGACTGAAATCTTGCACACAAGAAAGTCGAGAACATAATGTCAGGCCGGCTAGCCGTCAAGTACATCAGAGAACCTATCATTCCTCTATAAGTTGTAACATTCACATCCTTTCCGTCAGGATCAGAGTGTAGCTTGATACTGGTAGACATGGGGGTTTTCATAGGTGAAGAATTTTCCATATGGTATTTCCGAAGAATATCCAAGATGTACTTAGATTGATTAATGAAAATTCCTGTTGCTAATTGTTTAACTTGAAGACCCAGGAAAAAATTCATTTGCCCCATCATGCTCATTTGAAAATGTTTACTCATGAGGGTTGAGAAGTTCTGACAGTACTTGGGGTTTGTGGAGCCAAAGATTATGTCATCGACATAGATCTGTACAAGAATAATATCGCACTTTTCTCTTTTAATAAATAGGGTAGTGTCGATCTTACCTTTGGAGAAGCCAGATTTAACTATGAAGGATGAGAGTGCATCATACCAGGATCGTGGCTCTTGCTTGAGACCGTATAAGGCCTTGTCAAGAAAATAGACGTGATGCGGTTTGTCAGGACTCACGAAACCTTCGGGTTGCGAGACGTAAAATTCTTCTTTGAGAACGCCGTTCAGAAACGCGGATTTCACATCCATTTGAAAGACGATGAAGTTCTTGTGAGCGGCGTAGGCGAGGAACATGCGAATCGCTTCAATGCGGCCAACCGGTGCAAACGTCTCATCGTAATCTATACCTTCTTGCTGGCGATATCCTTTAGCTACCAGACGTGCTTTGTTCCGGACTATTATTCCATTTTCGTCCTTCTTGTTCTTGAAGATCCATTTTGTCCCAATCACCGTCTTATTCTTTGGCCGGGGAACAAGACGCCACACTTTGAGGCTCTCAAATTAGTTGAGTTCCTCTTGCATAGCTATCACCCAGTCCGGATCATTCAATGCTTCGGAGACGGTGGAAGGTTCGATACGGCTGAGGAACGAATAATATAAGCAGTCATTCGCGGTGGTGGATCGAGTCTAAACAGGTGAATTGGGATCACCGATGATCTAATGTAGGGGATGAGCTCGAGTCCACTTGGTTGCGTATGGAAGAGGTTGATATGTCTGTTGAGACATAACCACCGGGGGGGTAAATCCTGAACTGCTTCGAGGGATGACGACCTGTGAGGTGGAAGCTCCGGGGCTGGAGTCGGGCGTGAAGCCGAGGACGACTCAGCGGGTGATGAAGCAATGACAGTATCCGGGATTTTCGGAGAGGGAACTTCGGTAGCACCTTCAGCAGGGGTCGGTTCAGGAGTTCCAACTGTTGCCAGTGCGTCAGGAGGAACTTGAGAAATAGGAGGGGGGGGGGGTCAGGCGAAGTTGAATCACCTGAGTCTGTTGGTCCAGTGACCCATGTCACTTCTTGTGCTTGAGCATCATTCCTGTTACATGATATAGCATTAGGCATGGAAGGAAAGTAATCATCATAAAAATGCTCAAAAAGTTAATCCAAATCTGAAAGATGTGCTCTTGACGTAGACGCTTGATTTGGATCTACTGGAGATTGTGTAGATCCTGAATGTAATTGTCCAGAAGCTAACACACCAGTTAAAGCGGGTTCTGAACTGAGGTGTTCAAAAGCCATATCAGCGGCCTCGTCAAAAGTCACGTTTACACTCTCAACGACGGTCTTTGTCCGTTTATAGTAGACTCTGTAAGCTTTGGCTTGCTGTGAATAGCCGATGAACACTCCTTCGTCCGCTTTTGGGCTGAATTTGCCGAGATCGTCCTTGTCATTCAGCACGAAGCACGTGCATCCGAATGCATGGAAGTAGTTGATGTTCGGGATGCGTTTGTTGATGATCTCGTATGGGGTCTTGTTGAACCTCTTGTTGATGATAGTACGGTTTTGCGTGTAGCATGCGGTAGCAACTGCTTCTGCCCATAGAAGTAGCGGGAGCTTGGACTGAGATAACATCGTGCGTGTGGCTTCGACAAGAGTTCGATTCCGGGGCTCTACTACCCCGTTTTGCTGAGGAGTACGAGCAGCTGAAAAGGTATGAGTGATGCCCACTGAAGTCAGGTAACCAGTGAGCACTTGATTCTTGAACTCCGTGCCGTTATCCATCCTAATGGTCTGGACTGATAGGTTGATACTAACTTGAATTCTCTTCAGGAGAGAAATGATCAATTCGGGGGTTTCATCCTTTGAACGAAGGAATCTGGCCCACGTGTAGCGAGAAAATTCATCAACCATCACCAGGACATACTTCTTGTGATTGATACTCTGCATGCGCATTGGTCCACACAAATCCATATGAATGAGTTCGAGGGACCGAGAAGTACTAGGAGTGGCTTTAGGCTTGTGAGAAGCCTTCTTCATCTTGCCCATTTCACAGGCGGCACACAAATGATCTTTTTCGAACTTAAGCTCTGGCATTCCTCTTACGTGCCCACCAAGCACCAACTTATTGATAGTCTTGAAGTTCAGGTGCGAGAGTCTATGATGCCATAACCAGTTTTTTTTGGCTGAGGCTTTGGACATCAAACAAACTTCCTTATCTGCTTTCAAAGATGAGAGGTCAATCGTGTAGAGATTTGTGCGACGCGTTCCAGCAAGAATTTCTTTTCCATTTTCAGTTCGAACGCTGCACCTTTTTGCTTTGAAGCTGACCTCTAGATTCTTATCGCAGAATTGACCGATGCTGAACAAGTTGTGACCAAGACCTTCGACGTAGGACACTTTCTTGATTGTGAGATTGTCCTTAACGATATCGCCATAACCCATAATGGGAGAGTAATGATCATTCCCAAATCGCAAATTTCCACAAAACTTCTCGGTGAAGTTTGTGAGAAGCTCCTTTCTTCCGGTCATGTGCTTGGAGCAGCCTGAATCTAAATATCACACATGACCGTCTTGCAAAACAAGTTAATGCTTTTTAGGTACCCATTCGTAAATGGGTCCTTTTGGATTAGACTTAACACCCGACTGGGAGGCCCGTTTAGACTTGGGTCTGTTTCTATGGCGGGGAGTATCAAACTTAGAATGAGAATTAGACACATGATAAGAACCAAACCAATCAGATGCAAAACGACGGTCAACAAAATCATTCAATCCACAGTAGGAGCAACAAAGACAATCATGAGACAGTTGAAGTAATTGCGGAATTGAATAAACTTTTAAAGGTAAAAATCCATTACATTCAACCAAAGGTTTAGAATTAAAAACATCCTGACTGTTATTGTTTTTCCTAGAATTTAAAACTGGTTTAACTAATTCTGTCGTCGCCGTGCTTTCCTTAGACTTCTTAGCTACCCACGCATATTTGACTTCTTTGCGTCGACCAAAAGTATCTGAAATACCGTTAAACCCATAGTCAGAAGATTTGAATTTTGATAATTGTTAGAGCGACCGGTCATTTTCTTCTTCTATGAACGTCTTTTGGATTTAGAGTTTGAAGAATTATTCACCCTTGTAAAATTTTACCGGAGGCTCACAAGAAGAAGTTAGAAAATCAACGTGACTTGGTAGAGAAGGATTAAAATCAAATTGGTCCAATTGACTATCTAGGCACACCTTAGAATTCAAGAATGCTGAAAATTCCATTTCCTCATCAGAAGGAACCTTATCACTTGATGAGTTCAGGACATCGGAAGGATTATTTTCTTTAAGCGGATCATAGGCAGAAGCGGTTTGAAAATCAGAATAATGATCCGGGTGATGCTCTTTTCCTTTGTTTGAAAGAGTTGGTGACGAGTCACCCATAAAGGCTTTACAGGAAGATGTGTCCGAGGGTGGATAGGAATTTTCGGACAGATGAATTTTCTCAACTTGGAGAATTGTAGGCTTAGCTTGAGGCTCAGCCTTGTGAAGTCGCTCTTTCATCCGATCTGCTGCCAAAGCAGCCAGTTGTGAATTTAGCTTCTTTATTTTTGTCTGAAAGTATTCCTTTTCCTCCTCCGACACAGTTTCCTTTTTATCGGAATTGAGACACTCAATTTGGGATAAAAGCTCTTGTTTTTCCTTTTGAAAACAGTTCCTCTCCTGTTCAAATTACTCTTCTAGCTGAACAATTTTCTTTTCTAAAATCAGAGGTGGAACATAAAATTTATGGTCTAGTGGTTCCTCCTCAGTTTTAACGGTTTTAGTATCTAGTTCAGCTTGAGTGTAACTTCGAAAATAGTCGTTTAACAGAAAACAGGGTTTTTCATCGTTATAAGACGCATTCAAAGAATCATAAACAAAAGGAAGTTGCATTTTGGTAGAGTTCTTCCTACGCAAATTGTCCTCTTCCATTTCCTCATCATCAAGTGGTTTGGTCCAATTGATTTTGTATTCTGGATAGGTTTTGTCAATTCCAAGAAATTCGAACGCATATAACGTAGGAACTTCGGATAAGGCCTTTTCAGATAAAATGGGTTATCGTAACCGATACCTGTATCCGCTTACTTGGGTTATTTTGGTGCAATTAGATTCAACGTTTGATGAGATTGACCAATTTTATAAATTTTCCGTTCAAGATCCTTTAATTGATTAGATAACCTTTGATTTTCATTTTTGTAAGCCACGCTTTGAGTCACAATATCAATTTTCTCATTTTCTGACATACGTAGCTCATAGATAAGGTCATCTACTTTGGTCTTTAATTCTTTTGATCCTTTTGAACAACTCTCACACTCTTCTTTTAAATTTGAAATTATGCACAGGTTGCCAGCGATTTCTATGCTTTGATTTTCAATACATTCAGACTGTGCAGAAACTCGTTTTTCCAGAGATGAGATGAGTTGTTCATTTTCTTTTATGGTTAGCTTGCAAGAGTCTAATTTGTGCACAGTAATTTGCATCTGTTCAATTAAGGCTTCTAGGTAAGGAGCACATACCTGACATGGAGAATTACGATCATCATCATTAGAATCGGACTGTGCTGAATGTTTGCCCATGAAACACAAGTGTGCTTCTTCATCAACTTCTTCTTCATTAGATACGTTCAGTCAGTAGTCATCTTCTGCCATGAGAGCCTTACCTGCTTCCTTTTCTTCGGCCAGCAACATCTTGGCTTTATAGTAATCTGAGTTGCGCACGACAGGCTTGCGACAATCTTTGGCAAAGTGACCCAACCGACCACAGTTATAGCATTTGATCGGCTCCTCTTTTGGCTTCTCTTCATGTCTCTTCTCAGGCTTCTTACCTTCATCAGCGCGTCTCTTCCCTTCATACTTCTCTTTCTCTTTATGATCACGTCGATTGAGAGGAGTAGTGGAGTATCTTTGCTTGTTCGAAGACTTGTTGAAGAGCTTCCTTTTCTGAAATGCTTGGGTCAAGAACAACACTTCTTTTTTAATCTGAGTGTATTCTGGATCCGAGTCACTGTCAGGGTCTTCGGGTTCAGAATCACTTTTCACTGGCTCCTTTTCAGACGAGCGGCTGACAGATTTACGTCTTTTATCTGAGACAAGTGCTAACGGATCAACCACCGGCTTTTCATCTGCTTTTTGATTTCCCATCAACTCAAGAACTTCCTCTTCATCTTGGAGAAGCATTTCATATAGTTTATGAAGTGAAATCTTCTCCATGGCTTGAGTATGACGGATATGAGAGACGAACGTCTTCCACGCTGGCTGAAGATTGTTCATGAACTTGATGTTGTTCTCGGTGTTAGTCTTCGTGATTTTGTTTTTATGCAGATCATTCAGAAGCAGGTTGAACCGTTCTTAGGTTTCCGTGAGCGTCTCGCCTTTTCTAGCTTTGAAGCCATCATATCGGGTGATGCAATTTGTCACCTTCAGCAGAGCGTTTATTCTGCTACCCATCATCATCTTCTCAATCTGGTCCCACATACCTTTTGCTATCTCCTTGTAACTATCGATGCAGGCATATATGTCGTTGGGTAGACTTTGAAGAATATAGGACTTTGCAAGTTTTTCAGCCTCATACATGCTCTTTTCTGGAGGGATAAACTCACCGAGAGTTTTTCGAACCTCACGGTCTGGTCGACCTTCGGCTAGGTTTCCAGGCACGACTTTCATTGGCCAGGGTTGCGGCCCCTCTTGCAGACACTTGAGTATATCCTCGTATTTTGATTTCGCTTCGATAACATTCATGAAGCGATCATGCCATTGTGGGTATTCACCCCGATAGAGCACCGGGGGTTTTTGATCTGAATCGATAGCTAAGGCGTCTCTCGAATTCATCTTAACTCTTTAAACTTAAATAGCACTATAGCGATCGTGATACAAATAGGATGATCCAAAAAAAACAATATATATATATATATATATATATATATATATATATATATATATATATATATATATATATATTAAGCAGGACAAAACAAGGCCCCGGTCGAGCAAGGACCCGGTCGAGCAAGAACCCGGTCGAGCAGGGTCCTGGTCGAACAGAGGTCCGGTCGAACAGAGATACTGGTCCACAAAGAGTACCGGTCGACCGCTGAGTATCGGTCAAATAGAGTGTCGGTCGAACAAGTTACCGGTTGAGTCAAGGTATCGGTCAGGGCAGGGTACTGGTCACAGACGGGCACCGGTCAAGACAATATACCGGCAGCAATGTAACGGTCAAGGCAATGTACCGGTCGAACAAGTATCGGTCAACAAGGTATCGGTCGACTAGGTATCGGTCAACAAGGTATCGGTCAACAAGGTATCGGTCGACTAGGTATCGGTCAACAAGGTATCGGTCGCAGGGGTCCGGTCAATAGGGCCGGTCGATATCGAACAGATAAACACAAACAGATAACAGATAAATCGATTAACAGCTAAACTACCGATAAAATCGATGAATCTGAAATCGATCGACCCAGAAATCGAATGATCAATAAACAATTTTGCAGATCGATTTGTAAACCCATAAAACTCAATCGACTAATTGATTTTAAAGAACACAGAAACAATCAGACCGATAAAAAAAATTCAAAACACAGACGACCAAACTTCAACCCATAAATCAATTTATCAAACAATCGACCGAACTAAAACCCAGAATATTCGACCGATAACAGATAAAAATCGATTTTCAATAAAAAAAATAATCTGCCCAGAAATCAATCGAATACGATAAACAATATTAAGCAAATAATCGATTAAAGGGTTTTAGACAAACCTTTTTGGATCAATCCTTCAGTCTCTTTGCTCTGATACCAATTGTAGATCCCAGTTACAGTGCAATCACGAACAATAATCAACAATGAAGAACAATAATATAGCCACAACCTCTAGTCATATGATTAATATTCAAGAAAGGATTTAGGTTTACAGAGAGAATATCTTATCAGTAAATGTAAACCTATTGACTAGAGATTTATGAATAATGAAAATTTTAACTGATAAATGAACTAATAATGCCTTTATATACTTAGGCTTACCATCTTGATGGGCTAATGGGCTTTAGGCCCAACTAACTAGTAAAACTTTAGATTAATTGTATTTTACACCCTGAACTTCTATTTAGCATATAAAACACCCTAACACATGTGTTGTACAAAATTCAGCAAAGTCGTGGGATTCATACTCTCCTCCACGATCCGACCTTAGAACTTTGATTTTCTTATCAAGTTGATTCTTAACTTCAGCCTTATAAGTCTAAAACATGCTTAAGGCTTCATCCTTAGAGTGGATTAGATAAACATGACAATCTTTACTGCAATCATCGATGAAAGAAATATAATAGTTCTTTCCTCCTCTTGTAGGAGTTGCCTTATAATTGCATAAATCATTGTGGATTAACCCAAGAATTTCATTTGATTTTTCTACCGATCTATGTGGGTGGTTTGTGTATTTTGCTTCTACACAAACCTCACACTTAGATATTTTATCATTAGAGCATTTAGGAATCATGTCAAGTTTGATCATTCTTTGTAATGACCTAAAATTGATATGTCCTAATCTTCAATGCCAAAGGAAAGAAGGATCCACAATATACACTGAAGCAATGCTAGTGCCTGCCTTATTATCGATATGTATAATGGCAGCATCGACAATATTTACAGAGTTTTTTACAGAGAGTTTGAAGAGACCCTCATAGAGGTAACCCTTCCCAACATATGCACCACCTTTGGTGATGACAAACTTGTCTGATTCAAATACAATTTTGAATCCTTTCTTACTAAGAATAGTGCCAGATATCAAATTCTTAGTTAAAGATGGTACATGTAAGACATCAGACAACACAAGATCCTTTTCGGAAGTCAACCTCAATGTGACCTTCCCCTTTCCTTCGATAATCGCGGTAGATGCATTGCCCATGAACATTGGTTCCTCTTCCTTCACCTCTTGATAAGTATCAAACAAGCTTCTTGAATTGCATATGTGACGGGTTGCTGATTGTCCCTGAAAGATCAAGTTTCTTATCACAATAACAGATATATATTCACAAACAAGAGATTAAACAAACCTGTTTTTGATATTCAATCCAAATGGTTACAAGGTTTTCTCTTGAATGTTTTCTCTCTTTGATCTCTCACTCTAGAACAGTTTCTCTCTTTTTACTCACTGAAAGTGGCGGCTGGTGTATCCAAATTCAGCACACCCTTGCACCCTACAACCCTGGAGCCTAATAGGCCCACACACCTATTTTAGGAAAAAGCCATAAAGGCCCAAAATACAATGAAAAACATTCTTTGACATTTATTACAAAATAACCTAGACTATTTAATGAGAGTTTGACTTTTCAACTTTGACTTCAGATTTCCGTCTTCAATCTTGATGATCTTGAATCCAATAAATTTGTGATCTAACAATCTCCCCCTTTGGATCAAGATCATTACATAAAAAGGATTTAGCAATCCAATATTCTCTTTAAGCTCAGAAGATGCAATCTTCCTCTTTGTATTCAAAATATAGCAATCTCCCCAAAAGATGTAGATAAAATCTCTTTCATATGAAGAAAAGAAATTATCTCCCGATTTAGCTCAGAATGCTTTAGCAAAGCATCTTTAAAGAAAAATTCTCAAAAACTTTGAAACTTTCTGACTTGGACATTTCTTTAATCTTGAGTTCTCCCATTTCTTGATTAGCTCTCCCCCTTTTTGATGAATTGAGCATCGATACCATCAAAACTTTGTCACAAGAAATGTCTTTGACCATGCTGATCTTTCACGAGCCTCTGATTCACCGTCAATTCGAACAATGTATTCATCCAGATATTTTCAAATCTAGACAGAATAGGAATGTAACACCTGAATCAACAAATGAATCAGTTAAAAATGCCTGTCAGTAACACGAAGTCACTGTGTGTAATGAATACACATTGGAAAGGAGCTTTTTGATGTTCACTCCCCCAGGGCTTCCATTCAATCATCGAAACACCACGAAGGTAATTTCTATGAACTTTATGACAAAAAAACAAATTCCTTGTGTGTTCGTGCAAGTGATAGAAAGAATTCAGCACAGATGATTCCTTATATAGGCTCAACATTGTGTAAACCACTGAGACAACAGTAGATAAACACAGAATCAATGTGCATGATTGAAGTGTGAAGGTGGGGTAGACTTCCTTCTTTTCAATATCCAGATTTTCCAAATGAAAACGATAGTAAATGTGTTGTGTCCCCTTTAAAAATGAAACATTTTCTTGTTAAGAAGAAAATGAGTGGCTGGTGGGGTATTTCATCAAGAGTTGGCATGGGCTAGTTGCCTGTTTCAATAATGATCACCAAAGAAATTTTGAAGCATTAGTAATGTGGTTGCCCGACTCAGAAAGTAGTTGTTGCAGAGTCTGATATTCTTTTACTCTGTTCGCACACCCTCTTTCTTTTTATCATTAAGCTCACATCTAACCAAACTCTCTTTTCATTTTACCTCAACACACAACCCACACTCATTTATTTTGGACTCCTCACACTTAATCACTAAAGGATTAACTTCTTGGGTAGGAAACACTGGTTAACGTGAATCCATAGAAGTTCAGTTAAGTCCTAGCACAAAGAAATCCCATGTTTTCCTATAAAGCATGTGTTGCTCAGATGATTTAACTTTATCAGTTAAAGCGCAAATACAGGTCAAATGTATGTATGCTCAGAAAACATTTAAAATCACACTTCCAATTCATGAAATCCGTTTGAGAATCGGGAAATGGTTTGAACATTTAAGAACAGGTTTTTCTTATGATTAAAAGTTGTCCTTCTTTCAACCATATATGAGATGAAGATAAGGAATTATACCTTTTGCGTGCAGTCTTACATCTCATGAACTCAAGCTTAAAGTCATAAAGATATGATCTTGTAAGCATCTCTCAAACTGCAAAAGTCTTAAGGTCATAGTCAAAGCAACTTTATTCACAGAAATTAAAATGACATAAAGCAATAAAACAATTAAAGTACGAGTTCTGATTTGAAGTAATCAGAAATCATAGCCATACTCCTTTGACTTGTAAAGCTCCCCTTAAAATCATGCATCACTAAAATTTGACATATAAGTAAATGCATAAATTAGATATGCTCCCCCTCAAGATAACAATGATCATTTATGAAGTACTTCTCACACTCCCCCTGAGATATGAACAAACAATTAAAGTACAGATATCTTTCAGAAATAATGATAAAGAAATGATGAAAAATTACAATAAAAGAAACTTTAATAAGTAATTACTGATTAGACCTTGAGATTTAGCATACCAAGCTTAGATACAAGAAAATTGAATCTCTTTTCATCTAAAGGTTTGGTAAACAAATCTGCAAGTTGGTAATCAATTTTTACAAAGTAAAGTTCTATTGTACCTTTTTCTACATTATCTTTTATAAAATGATACCTGACATCAATGTGCTTTGTTTTAGTGTGGTGCACATGATTAACTGATATGGCGATAGCGCTCTTCGAGTCACAATAGATAGGTATTATATCAAACTTGAATCTAAAGTCTAGAAGTTGTGTTCGCATCCACAAGACTTGAGAGCAGCAACTGGCAGCAGCTACATACTCTGCTTCAACAGTCGATGTGGAAACACATAATTGTTTCTTTGACGCCCAGCTAACGAGCTTGTCTCCAAGAAATTGGATGTGAACTGAAGTGCTCTTCCTGTCCAACATGCACCCTGTATGATCTGCGTCTGAATAAGCAGTTAGTTCAAACCCTGTATTGTTAGGATACCACAAACCAAGATCTGCAGTCCCCTTCAGATATCTAAAGATCCGTTTGACAGCAGCTAAATGGGATTCTTTAGGGTCAGCCTGATATCTTGCACACAAGCATGTTGAAAACATTATATCTGGTCTACTTGAAGTAAGATACATTAAAGACCCTATCATACCTCTATAAGTCCTAACATCAACACTTTTTCCGGAAGAGTCAGTGTTAATCTTAGTACCTGGTGCCATTGGGGTTCCTATCGGTTTACAATTTTCCATTTTGAATCTCCGAAGAATATCAAAAATGTACTTAGATTGATTAATGAAAATCCCCGTTGAAAACTGTTTTATTTGTAATCCGAGAAAGAAATTCATCTCTCCCATCATACTCATTTGAAATCGTGACACCATGAGATTTGAAAAGTTCTTACAGTATTTGGGATTTGTAGAACCAAATATAATATAATATCATCTACATTTATCTGAATAAGAATGATATCAACTTTCTCCTGTTTAATAAACAAAGTGGTATCGACTTTACCTTTTGAAAAACCTGACTTGACCATGAATTGAGATAGAACATCATACCAGGCGCGAGGTGCTTGTTTCAGACCATACAAGGCTTTATCCAAGATGTAGACGTGATTAGGCTTATCTGGATTTACAAACCCTTCTGGATGAGAGACATAGACTTCCTCCTTAAGAATGCCATTTATAAAGGCAGTCTTCACGTCCATCTGGTAGACAGTGAAGTTCTTGTGAGCTGCGTAGGCTAGAAACATGTGGATTGCCTCTATACGCGCTACTGGAGCATACGTCTCGTCATAATCTATGACATCCTCTTGCCTATATCCCTTGGCAACAAGTATGGCTTTGTTCCTTATAACAATATCATCTTCGTCCTTCTTGTTTTTGAATACCCATTTAGTTCCAATCACGGTCTTTCCTTCTGGTTTTGGAACTAGCCTCCAAACCTTTAGGGCTTCAAACTGGTTTAACTCTTCTTGCATGGCAGACACCCAATCCGAATCAGCAAGAGCTTCTAATACTTGAGTAGGCTCTATTTTGCTGAGGAATGTGTCATGCATACATTGATTCAAAGTTGCTGACCTAGTTTGCACCGGCTTGTTAAGATCTCCAATTACTTGGTGAATAAGGTGCTCTTTGGTCCAGCGATGTTCATGAGGGAGTGGAGTAGATGAAGATTGATCATGGTTGTCATCTAAAAATCCACTGTCAGGTTCTTCAGTTTGAACATCATGAGGGAGGGATTCAGTTGAAGTAATTGGTGCAGAAGCTTCAGTAGGTACAACTTGTTCAGTCTGTTGATATGTTCTTACATCACATCCTACTGACTCAGCAACTTCTGACTCATCATTAGTAGATACAACTTCAACTATTGGAGTTGGCATTTGAACTGGAATATCTTGCTGAATCGGGGAATTTGGTTCAGTAGAAACATCTGAAGTGGTTGGATGATCAATCGTTGAATCTTCAATCTTGTCAACCACAACAGGTTTATTCACATTAGATCTAAGATATTCATCATAAAACAGTTCAAATAAAACATCTAAATCAGATAAATGATTAGAAGACAATGATGCTTCATTTGATTTGTTCGCTTGAGACACAGGTTCTAGACTGATTTGTCCAGAAGCTAGTACTCCTGTTATCACGGGTTCTGAACTGAAGTTTTCAGAATCCATCTCTTCATCGAATGTAACATTTACACTCTCAACCACAGTCTTTGAATTCTTCAAGTATACACGGTATGCAGCAAATGTCGAAAAGTAGCCGATAAAGATGCCCTCATCCGCCTTAGCGCTGAACTTGTTCAGACTCTCTCTGCCATTTAGCACAAAACACTTACAACAAAAAACATGAAAATATTTAATGGTTGGCGTTCGGTTGTTGATCAACGCATACGGAGTCTTCTAAAATCGACGGTGTATCATGGACCGATTTTGAATGTAATACGCAGTCGACACAGCTTCAGCCCACAGGAATAGAGGTAAGTCGGATTGACTGAGCATAGTACGAGCGGCCTCGACTAGCGTACGGTTTCGCCTTTCGACTACTCCATTCTATTCAGGCGTACGTGCAGCAGAATATTGATGTGTTATCCCGAACGATTCGAGATAATCTTCAACTGTTTTATTCTTAAACTTTGTGTCGTTGTCAGTTCGGAGAAGCTTGAGTGGTTTCTGCAGATTCACCTGGATCGTCTTGAGAAATGTAATGAGAACTTCGGGCGTCTCATCTTTAGACTGTAGAAATTTGACCCACGTGTACCGCGAATAATCGTCCACAATAACTAACACGTATTTCTTTCTGCCTAAGCTTTGCGTTCGCATAGGACCATAGAGATCCATATGCAACAACTCTAAAGGAGAGTTGGTACTCGGTTCAGGCTTCGGTTTGTGTGGAGCTCTCTTCATCTTCCCTTTTTCACACGCTACACACAAGTGTTCTTTTTCGTACTTGAGTTCAGGAAGTCCTTTTACTAGCTTTTTATTGACCAGTTTATTGATGTACCGAAAGTTCAACTGAGAAAGTCGTTGATGCCATAGCCAGCTTTGTTGCATCGAGGCTTTTGAGAGTAGACACACCTGATTGTCAGTCTGGACCTTTGACAAATTAATGGTGTAGAGGTTTGACTTGCGAGTGCCGACCAAGAGTTCTTTCCCGTCTTCAGTGCGTACCGAACACTTCTTGGCCTTGAAATTAACCTCTAAGTCTTTGTCACATAACTGCCCAATACTAAAAAGGTTGTGTCCTAAGCCTTCAACATAGCTCACCTTCTTAATCGTGACATTTTCGTGTACAACATCACCATAACCCAGAATTGGTGAAAACTGATCATTACCAAATCGAACTGTGCCGTAGTATTTCTCTGTAAAGTTAGTCAACAGACTTTTCTTCCTGGTCATATGCTTGGAACATCCGCTATCCAAGTACCACATATGACGGGTCTGCACAAGAGAAATTAAGAAACATGAGGTTTAGATATCCATATAAAAACTGGGAGTAAAGACTTTTGAGAATTGAAGTCCGGGTCTTGAACTGTAGTATTCAAGAGCCATTGTTTCTTTCACTCAACATTTACCTGACATTCTCGTAACACAGATTCAACCTTTTTCTTTGGTACCCATTTGTATTTGGGTCCAACTGTGTTAGCACAAGATTTTGGTACCTATTGAAATTTGGGTCCGCTTTTCTTTTGAAAACTATATGAAGAATTGGAATGATAAGAATATGCATTATAATTTCCAAACCAAACATCAGAATATTTACGAGAAGCATAATCATATCTATCATAATTTGAAAACTTTCTAGTAGACGGAGATAACTGGAATAAATGTCGTATGGAATATTTCTTGCAAGAATCAACAAGTTTTGGTTTAAAATTAGCAATATCCACAATCAAATCATCTTTACTAGCAGTCTTTCTATTACAATCAAAACTAGAAAATGATTTAGCATTCTCGTCTATCTTCTGTTTCGGCAGCCATTCCAACTTAACTCCAAGCCTTTTCTTTCTCAAATCTGAAACATTTGAAACTTTAGAGTTAGAAAGGTGAGAATCAACCAAATGCTTCTTCTTTGACTTACCAGTGGTGATCTGTTTCTGTGAATTCCCGGATTTCTTCTTCTTACCTTTGGCAACTTTGGATTTCACAGAAATTGACTTATCAACTTTCGTTGAAGTTTCACCTTTTTCAAACACACTTGGTAATCCAAAAGAATTAACAACAAAGGAGGAATGATTAGGAAGTTTAGCATTAAAGTCAAAATCACCAACACAGTCATCTAAACCACCATCAAAGTTTAGAAAATCAAACTCATTATCAAGTGAACCAGACCTATCATCAGATTTTAAAGCATTGGATAATTTAGAAAACTCAGTATTTTTGAACACAGTAGAAAATACAGTTTGTTCTAAGTCCATCAAGATCCTTTCTTCTTTGAAAGTATTCTCGAGTTCAGATATTTTTGTTTCCAAAATGAGAGGAGGAACGTAAAGTTTACCTTCAATGGGTTTAGCCTCCATTTCTTTTACAGAATAGCTCTCAAAGTAATAATTTGAAAGAAATCTTGATTTGTCGGAACTATAACTGTTATTCAACTTCTCATAACGAAACGGGAGTTGAATTTTAGTTGTGTTCTTTCTTTTAGCATATTCCTTAGCTTTATCCTCTTCAGACAGACTAGTCCAGAAAACTTTGAGTTCAGGATATTGAGGTGCCAGTTTCATAAATCCAAAATCATAAAGAGCAGGCGCTTCAGATATACCCTTTTTGAGATGGTGTGGGTTCTTGTAACCAAGTCCCCAACAGTCAGGTTTCTCTTTAGGTTTGTTTAGATGAATGGTTTGTTCAGTTTGACCCAAAGTATGTAATTTCTCTTCCAAAGCATTCACCTTTTCCATTAACGATTTGTTTTCTTTTGAAGTCGAAGAATACATTTTAGAAAGCTCTTTAGATTTAAACTCACACTCTCTATACTTTGAAACAGTTTCAGATGACTCTTTATGAATTATAGTCTTCTCTTTCGCGCTGGTGTCAATGTTTTTGTGCAAAGTTTCAATCAACACATTTTTCTCAACAATATCATTGCTAAGTTTCTGTATAGATTGATTTTTATCATTAATGACACATTTTTCACGCTTAAGTTTAGACTCTAATTCTTGGAGTTTAGTAATCATGGCATGCATTTGATTCAAGAAATCTGATTCGGTTAAATCACATACCTCTTCGTTATCTTCTCCTTCAGAATCAGCTTCTGTTTCGGTCTTCATATGTCCCATCAAACACATGTGTGCTGTCTAATCCTTCCCTTATTCCTTACTTTCAGAATGATCAAGCCAGAACTCATCCTCGGCCATTAATGCTTTACCTGCCTCTTGTTGCTTGGCCAACAGCAGTGTATTCTTGTAATACTCAGAGTTTCTGACTTTGGGCTTGCTGCAGTTCTTAGCAAAATGACCAAATTTGCCGCAGTTGTAGCACTTTGGAGGTTCTGCCGGTTTCGTCTCTTCAGCTCTGTATTTCTTCTTTTCTGGTCTCCTTTCTTCAATCCTCTTTCCTTCAATTTTCTCTTTGTGGTTGTAGTTACTTGAGCCAGATGAATACCTCTGACTGTTTGAGCTAGGCTTTTTGTAAAATTTCTTTTGAAAAGCCTTTGTTAGCAAAAGCATAGCCTGCTTCAGGTCATCACAGTCATCAGAATCAGATTTAATCTCTCTTTCATCCTCATCCGACTCAGAAACTATCATCTTCATCTTCTTCTTAGAGCTTACACTATTTTGTTTCACAACCAAAGCAACTGGATCAACGACTGCCTTCTCAGCCTTTCTCTTCTCATCCAAAATCTCATCAACCTCTTCTTCATTATGTCTAAGAGTTTCATAGACTTCATGGAGTGGTATGTCATTCAAGTCCTTCATTTGCTTCATTTGCCTAGCAAATCTCTTCCACTCAGGCTGCAAGATACTCAGGAACTTGACATTAAGCTCAACTTGTGACTTATTCACTTTGTTGTTGCTAAGTTCATTCAACAAAGTTACAAATCGGTCATAAGTAGCCTCCAGTGATTCACCCTTCTTAGCCTTGAACTCTTCATAGTTATTGAGACAATTGGATATTTTGAGCTGGTTCCCAACTTTCGATCCTAGCATCATTTTCTCCAGCTGATCCCACATTTGTTTTCCAGTGGCATTGTAGCTGTCAATCTTGACATATATCTCGTTTGGTATGCCTTGAAGAATGAAAGACCTTGCCAATTTGTCGCCCTTGTGTCTTCTCTTCTGTTCGTCAGAGTATTCATCGAGTGGTAATGGATACTCTCTTTGTTCTTCTTCTCCGTTCTCTCCAGCTACTGTTAGAACCTTGGTAGGAGGTGTCATAATGCCTTCCTTTAGGGATAATCAGATATAATCTCCCAAGTAATTTCTATAAATGAAGTTCAAGAATCTGTCCTTCCATTGTTCGTACTCTCCTTTGAAGAGAACAGGTGGCTTTACATCGGTTCCGATGGCGAGAGCTTCTCTGGAAGTCATCCTGTTTTTCAGAAAGATATGCAATAAGAACTTGAAATTGATCATTAATCCAGATAAAATCAAACAAATACAGATTAATGCTGAAAAATGAGAAACTGGAGCAAAAAGGCAGAAATGCGCCAAAGGGCAGTGGCGCAAAATAAGGTTTTGCGCTAAAGGAGTCAGGCGCAAAAATAGAGTTTTGCGTTAGCAGCAGGTGGCGCGAACCAAAACTTTGCGCGAAGATAAGTTGGCGCAAAAGAAACTTTGCGCTAAGTGACCCTTGAGGAACTTTTGCGCGAGTAACGGATGGCGCAAACCGCGTTTTGCGCTAGAATAAGGTCGCGAGAGTTGGAGTTTTGCGTGAAGAACTGTTGGCGAGAATCTGATGAGTAATCCTTTGCGTGAAGAGCCTGTGGCGCAAACTGTGTTTTGTGCGAGGAACTGTTGGCGAGAATCTGGAGATAATCTTTGTGCGAATAGTTGGTGGCGCAAACGTTGTTTTACGCGAGGAACTGTTGGCGCAAAAAATGAACTTTGCGCTATGGTGAGTTGGCGCAAAAGTCCTTATGAACTGGTGCAAAGACGTATGAACTGGCGCAAAACTCGTGTTCTTCACTTCAGCTTTGAAAAACGACCTGATAATCCCAAAAACCTATCTAATCTTCGATTTACAACCCCAAACTTTGACAATTTGACCTCCTAAACATCTAGAATCGATTACAAACAAGTAATTTCAATAAAAAAAACACTTTAAGTGAGATTTGATTAAAGAACCAGTGTCGACTCGTGAAAAACCAAAAACACCAAAAATCACCAAATTGATGATCGATTACAGTGCAATACTCAACAAAATCAATACAAACTCGATCTAAAACTAATTTCGATCATAAACAAATGATTTCTAACCCGAAAAACACATAAAAATCGAAAATCAGTTCTGGAAGTGAAGAACAGTGCCGAAGCAAAGTTTTCAGGAAAAACTTGATTTTAATCTGGTTTAGCTCTGATACCAATTGATTGTCCCTGAAAGATCAAGTTTCCTACCACAATAACAGATATATATTCACAAACAAGAGATTAAACAAACCTGTTTTTGATATTCAATCCAAATGGTTACAAGGTTTTCTCTTGAATGTTTTCTCTCTATGAGCTCTCTCTCTCTACAACCGTTTCTCTCTTTTTACTCACTGAAAGTGGCGGCTGGTGTATCCAAATTCAGCACACCCTTGCACCCTACAACCCTAGAGCCTAATAGGCCCACACACCTATTTTAGGAAAAAACCATAAAGGCCCAAAATACAAGGAAAACATTCTTTGACATTTATTACAAAATAACCTAGACTATTTAATGAGAGTTTGACTTTTCAGCTTTGAATTCCGATTTCCGTCTTCAATCTTGATGATCTTGAATCCAATAAATCTGTGATCTAACAGTTGCCCCAGTGTCGACCCACCAATCTTCAACATTTGTCACCATGTGTGCTTCAATGACTCCAATGAATTGGTTTGGGGAGTGAGTGAGGTTAGCATGATTATTTGCCCCACCGGCTCCTCCACCACCATTTCCACCCGCAACACCATGATTACGTCTATGTCGACAATCCTCGGCTCTAAGACCCGATTTCTTACAAACCCAACAGTGCATGACTCTCTTGAAAGCTTTCCTTTGAAGGGCCATCGGACCTTTCCCGGAAGGAAAAGTCCTCTTGGTCATAACTTGTTTCCCTTTGAACTTAGGAAACTTTTGCCTTGAAGAGCTTCCTTCAATAATGTTGGAGTTTGGCTCCAAGAAAATGGCATCAACCATTTCATTTAGTCGATTGTCTTCCTCCACTCGCAACTTGAGGGCTAGTTGCTCAAAAGTAATGTCCTCCGATAAATGCTTCAAGTAGAGCTTGAAGTTTTTCCATGAATGAGGAAGTTTATCTATTATCGACCTAACCAAGAAATTTTTGTTAATTCCCATGCCTTCCACTTCGAGCTCGTGGATAAGAATTTGCAATTCTACAACTTGCTTCATCACGGGTTTCGAATCCATCATCCGATAATTTAGAAATTTCTCTACATCAAATCGTTTGGAACACGCAACTTCGGTCTTATACTTCGTGTCCAAATATTCCTAAATCTCCCTTGCCGTTCCAAAGGTAGAATAAATATCATATAGGGAATCATCGAGGGCATTCATAATATAATTTCTACAATTATATTTATTTGTTCTCCATGCCTCGATAGCTTTCTCATGTGCAGCCACTTGAATTTGAGTGGGTGGCGTTCCATCTTGGTTTACCGGGGGATTCGATGATGGTTTAGCCTCGGTGAGGACGTTGGAAACACGAAGTGTTGTTAGATAAAAACAACATCTTCTGTTGCGAACGGCGGAAATCCGATCTTTTAAACTTTTCGAGTTTCTCGACGTGATTTTTCAATACATTTGATTGATCCATCTCTCCTAACAACAAATTTTGTCTTAGATTGTTAGGTATGATCAACCCCACACCAAAAGGTGTATATATATTTATGAATCAAAAATAACAAAACCAAGATTCTTTTACAAATTTATGTAATAAACATAAAACAACAACATAATCATAAAATCTTACTTGTATTCGAAGATTCGTCGTCCCAAGAAATCGATTGAGGCCTGCGTTTTTGTGTAGTGTCCTAAGACAAAATTTCGCCCGGTGTATCGGTGTTGTCTTGAGGATACAACAATCTATTCAAGTTATATACTTGAATCTAGCGATGGAAGAAGAGGAGAGAACCCCATAGAAATTGATGAATTTTCGTAGAGGATGAATATGGAAAAAGTGCAACATTTTATAGGTTGCAGTCTGTTAACCGAATAAACTGCCAGCGTTCCACGCGACCTCCCACGCGCTCAACCCGTGCGGAGAACCGCGCCAGACTCTGTACGTAGGAAAATTCCAGAATCCTGCGCGCCTAGCCATGCCGTAACCTGCGTCGGGCTCTGTCCACAAAGCACCACGCGTGCATCCGTGCGACTCGGGTCACGCCGTGACTCGTGCCAACCTCTGTCATGCCTGCATCACACTTTTCACAATCAATGTATCTCGATCCCAAGGCCCAATATTTGACATTAAATATGTATACATCTAAGTCAAAGAGAGCCCACCAAGAACACCACATTCCAACGCCCAAGCAATTAAATGATTCATTTAATGCTCATTGATTGGAGTGTATTAAGTAGTGTAAATTTTATCTTGGCTCCTATGTGGGACGGAAAAAAAATCTGCTGTACTAATCCTCTCTATGCCATTCCTGTCCACCAATAACATTTTGACAACTGATCACTATTAAAATTAATTATTTACAATTAACAAATTAACTAACGGGCTCCGTTAGACACCCTTTCCATTTTATAACAAATATATCAAATAAAAATAATATGTTTTTTATTCCTTATCACCTATCAATCACTCTCTCTCTCTCTCTCTCTCTATATATATATATATATATATATATATATTTATATATATATATTATTTATTTTTACTTTCTCACCTTTTAATCTAATTTTCCCTTTGTTTTATATAAACTAATTTTATGTTTTATATTTATAATTATCTTTTAAATTGTTTTCCTTTTCAATGATTTTTTTATTTATATTAATCCTAGAGCTAACAAGTAAACAAAAAAAAATATTTTTTTATCACTATTAATATCTCTCTCTTATTTACTATCTATATATATTTTTTATTTCTCATTTTTTAATCCAAATTTTCTTTTTCTTTTATACGAATTAATTTTATAATTATTTTTTAAATTATTTTCCATTTTTTATATTAATCCTAAAGTCAACTATTTATAATGTCATTTAAAGTCGATTAATATTTTTATGTTTAATTTTTATTTAATCTAATACTTTTAAAGTTAATGTATAAGAAAACTACTATTAAAATTATATTTCTCTATTCTCAGACATAAAAAATTACTTATTTTTATAATAATTAATTAATTGAGTTGTAAGCTATGTCATAGATCTAGATCTAGATCTAGAACTATAACCATAACCAATATTTGATATAATAATCAAGTTCAAAATATGTCAACAAATAGCATAACTAATGTAATCAATATTCGACATAATAATTAAATTCCAAACATGTCAACCTATTTAGTTTTGAAAAATCACTAACTTCACTAAGCCCAATCTTTATAAATTCTTGAAAATTTGGCAACCTTCATATCCAGACTCAACTTGTAAGAGCAATCAGGTCATACTTGTTCTTCTAGTTGGATTTTCAGGTGTCATGTCAATATGTAAAAAAATTATATACATATGTATATCATGCATTTATTTATAAACATAACTCTTGATAAAAATTACTGAATAAAAAATATAACACAGTATATGCCAAATCATTCCAATTGAAAACATGAATTCAAGAAGAAGAAAAAGTCGAACCTCTTGTCTAGACTCAGTTTGTAAGAGTGATCCAGTTGTACTCGTTCTTATGCTTGGATTTTCAGGTGTCATGACAATCTGTAAAAAAGTTATATATACTTATATCATCCATTTATTAACGTAACTCTTGATAAAAATAATGTTATCAAAAAACTAATTTATTACTTGGTCAAGATTAAGTGGTGTTGTAGAATATGACAAATCTGGTTGAGAAGATGACATATAATTATTGGCTTGATCCTTGATAAAATCTTGTGAAACCTACAAAATTAAATATATAAATGTTGATATTGTCAAGACATTCTTATTAGAACATAAGTTAAAAAAAGAGAAAGAAAGTCAAACCTCTGGTGTAGACAAACTGTTTTTAGAAACTTTGCTTTCCTTACGAGTCTTCTCAAGAGCATTCTTTGGACACGAAGAGCTATTGCACATTCTCTTGTTATTTATTTTTATTCCTTTTACTGTTGTATTGATTTCACTAGTAGTATTACTCTTCTCACAACCTTTAACTCTCTCTTCCCTCAAACATGCATTAACATCATCCCAAACACTTTTAAAGCCTTCTCTAGCAACTTTATAGGCTCTTTCAGTTTCTGATGCTCTTGTTACAATATGAGTGTAAGATTTGGACAAATCTTGATAACGTAGTGCCAAACATGCTTTAGGATCATCGCCTTCTTTAATCTCATATGTACTACGTGTAGCTCCAATATTAGCATGTTTTGTCCACCTCTTTAAAATGTATTGAGAAGGTATTTTCACGACGTTACGAAATTAAAATACCTTAAGAATATGTGAGCGCACAATATTTCTGCAAACTGAAACTTTTTGTAACTACATATCACTGTATTGGTTGCTGAGTCAAATTTAACTTTATGATGGAAATACTTACCGTTAGGAGTAACCTTATACTCTTCCACTTCTGCTCCTAGACCGGTACAAGCTTCCATAGCACAATTATAAGCCTTTGAAAACTCAACCTCAAACATTCTCAGCACTGTAGGGGTATACAAAGTTGTTGCATGGTTTAAAATTTCAATGGGAAATTACGTTGGCTTACTCTGAAGTCCGCTTTTAGCTCTTCATAGCGACGGTCCACAATTAACCTCTCAAAATTTTCTAGAAAACGCAACATTGAATATTGATAACTAACATACTTTTTAAGATGATTATTCATGCTTTCACTTCGTTGAGTAGTAGTCATATTTGCATAAAAAGTATCTCTTCCATAAACTAAAGCCCATTTCTCCTTCAACTTGAATTGTTGAGCAAACCAATCATCAATTTCAAGACTATATTTTCTAAGCATATTCCCCCAAGCATCAATGAATTCACATTCTTCATCATATTCATATATGCAATTTCCAAAATCAGTTGCAAATTCACGACATCTTTCAAAAACACTACTCAAGTGTTTTGTTGCATTTTGATACATATGCCAAATTCATAACCGATGATAAGTTTCTGGCCATCGGGATCTTAATGCTTTTGCCATTGCTTCATCTTGATCAGTTAGAATTGTTTTTGGTTTTTTTTCTGACATTGCTGCTACAAAAGTGTCAAATAACCACATAAATGTTTCACTAGTTTCATCATATAACAATGCAGCCTCGAATACAGTGGTTTGCTTGTGATGATTTACCCCAACAAACATGAAAATGGCCGACAATCCTTATTTTTCCTATAAGTTGTGTCAAAGCAGACAACATCACCAAAGTTATAATACGATGCCTTCATTTGTGCATCAACCCAGAATATATTTGTTATCAGATCATCTTTATCATCTTATAAAGCATAAAAAAAGTTAGGATCCTTTGACTTCTTTTCTTGAAGATATTCAAGCACACCACTTGTATCCCCTACACACATTTGAATTTTTCTCTTGGTGCATAAATAATTTCTACAATCATCCAAAGTAAATTCAAGATTTTAATGTCCACCGGTTCGTCTAATCATTAGTTCCAAGCTAGCTTTAGGAGCAATTCCAGAATTCTCAGCCAATACAATTTCAGATGCCTGAGCTTGTGTTAGGTTTGTTTGTTAGTAGCTTAATGAGTTTAATGAGACTCACAGCTTATTCAGTCAGCTATATATGACTGTTTGGTAGTGGCTTAATGATATAGAAAGTGGCTTATTCAGTAAGATTTCAAGGGGGAGCTTTATGTAGAAAGCCAAGTTTTTTTGCAAACCAGTCCCTCTCATTAAAAGACACGTTCCTTCCATCTATGAAAAAACTCTCTCAAATAAAAACCTTCTAAATCTATACAGACAGATTAATCCACACAGACAACTTTATCGATACAGAACTTAATGGAAAACCAACCAAACAGCCCCTTATTCTTCTTTGTGACCTATGTAAGTGGCTCGTATAGGGACTTGCAGTCACATGTGTATGCTCTGCGTTGAACTCAACTACTTTATATTTTCCACATTCATGAAGTTTTATTTTCATCATTGCTAAACAACCAAACCTTGTTTGATCACGATGACATTCACATTATCATATCGTTTATCTTTTCCACGAAAGCCTTCAGATGAACAACAAAATATTCTACTTTTTATTTTTCCATCTTTATTGTCTTTATACCCTTTGCTTCTTCGTATGCTAAAGCCAACTTTTTAAGCATAATGATTATAAACGTCATAAGCTTGTTCTTCGGTTTCAAATTCCATACTAACCTTTGGTATTTCTTCATCAACAATGTTGCAATGCATCTGTTTTATTTTCACTGCATCATCAACCGAAGCTTCTTCACCTTCCCTAAACATATTGTTGGATTGTCCTTCCACGCCATTTTCATTATCTTAAATAAAAAAGAAACAAGAAAAAAAATGTTAGATGTTAATTTTTACAATATGGTCACATGGTTTACTATTTAATTAAACTTAAACTTACTCAATATGTTGTCTTCCAAGGAAATCATGAGCAAAAATAAAACAAATTAGAAAGAATAAGAGAAACCAAGCATAAAAATGATATAGATCAAAGAGAGAAATATGTCATTTAAGAAGTGGGATAGAGAAGATAAAAACCATTTGGAAGATAATTATAAATCAAATAAAATAGATTACTAAAATGAGATTATAAATTATTAGCTCTAGGGTTAATATAAACAAAAAAATATAAAAAAACCATAAACATAATCATTTTTAAAAAAATAGGAAAACATTTTAAAAGATAATTATTAATAGAGGGTAAGACTACATTAAAGGGATTACATTAAAGTGATTGGTATATCTAGTGATTGATATATTGTATTTCTTCGAGAACTGTTGCTCAAGATAGATGGCTCGGGAGGATTTGTTGTCTCGAAAAATCTGTTGTAGACGGTTCCATACAACTTGCGCGGTGGAATCTGGTTTGATGATGGTGTGGAGAAGGTCATTTGATATCGTGCCATATATCCATTGGAGGACAATGGCATTGAGACGAGACCAAAGAGAAGCCTCAATGGAAGTATCCTTAGGTGGGATGATATGGTCGATAACAAGATAAGCACGAGCATGGATTTTAAAAAGCTCGGACCACGAAGTATATTGATCCTTCTCGATTTCCAAGACAATAGGGATCAGAGATTTGATATTTGAGACTGTTAAAGCGGGATGATAGGGAGGATGTCGGATCTCGGTGGTGGTGGTGTCGGTGGCGCTTGGTTCCGAGGTTGCCGACGACATGATGATTGTGAGTTAGAGAGACAGACAGAAAAAAAAAGATATGTAGAAGGGAGAGAGACTCTGATACCATAAAAGTAATTCACCGTGAAATCAAGAGTATATTGCCACCTCTATTTATACATGTACAAGGCTAGAAATAATAAGGAAATACAATAAATACAATATATCAATCCCTTTAATGTAGCCCTATAATCTCTACAATATACCAATCACTTTAATGTAATCCCTTTAATGTAGTCTTACCCTCTATTAATTATAAATATAAAACGAAAAATTAGTTTATATAAAACAAAGGGAAAATTAGATTAAAAGGTGAGAAAGTAAAAAAATATATATATATATATAGAGAGAGAGAGAGAGAGAGAGACTGATAAGTGATAAGGAATAAAAAAAATATTATTTTTATTTGATATATTTGTTATAAAATGGAAAGGGTGTCTAACCGAGTCCGTTAGTTAATTTGTTAATTGTAAATAATTAATTTTAATAGTGATGAGTTGTCAAAATGTTATTGGTGGACAGGAATGGCACAGAGGGGAGTAGTACGACAGATTTTTTTCCTTAATTCGTATCATATTGATTAGTGAACAGATAATTGTACACCATTTACATTCTCAAAATACTCGATGGAATTTTTCTCAAATTTTATTGGATTCCAGGGAGCAAGTTTAGGGTTCTATTTGGATTTGAGGATTTTGAAGTTTTTTTCTAGTCGAAAAAAGAATTCTGAAATTCACATTTTCTTCTCTTGATTCCAATGATTTCTGTCAATGTCTGTTTTTTTCATTAAACCAAGGTTGAATTGATCATTATATTTCTGAACTTTATAGATAGGTCAGTCGACAAAAGCAAAAGATGCTCGGTGATGGGGGGAAATCCCCTTCTCGGTAAGCAAACAATTCATTTATTATTCCGTTAGAATCTTGATTGTTGATTATCTATGTTTTTGTTTTTAAACTGAGCTCATATCAACTTAGAATCGAGTTATGACAACTTAAGTAGTTCACATTTGTGTAATGGCTCCAAGATCATTATGATTACAGCTGCAAAGTCCGAAAACAAAGTATGTGTTGTTGTTGATTATTACTGATGGAAATCCCCTTAATGAACGTTTTAAATAAACTTGTTCTATAGAATTAACAGGTTGTATGTAATATCCGGATCCGAAATTTTTATTTATTTTGGAAGTTGGGTGAAAAGTTAAACGAGACCCAAAGTTCAGGGGGGTTAAATGAAACTTTGGTTATATATATATATAACCTTAATTGTTTGTTTCATATCAAAGTCTGATAAAAAGTTGAGAAACCGACTTAGAGAGAGTACAGAGCGAAGAAGGCAGAGAGAAAGAGAAAGAGGTTCTGAGGAATCGATCCGTTTTTTGTCAAATAGAGGTATGATTTTAGCTTAATACTTCTATCTGCATGTTATAGTCGGTATATAGTATTGTTATTCAAGCTTTTAACCGTATAATTGATCAATTTACAATATTTGAAGTTTCTGGATTCTTCTGTAAAGTAGCCGACTTAGTATGAACGTCGACCGGAACGAAGGTGTCGACCGGTAGGTTGCGACCGACCTTGAGTGTGGTCGACCGGACTAGGTTGTGTTGACCGGTATGTTGTGCTGACCGATATGTTAGCGACCGATATGTTGTTGACCGGTATAAGGTCGACCGGTATAATGTCGACCGGTGTTAACCGACCGGTATAGTGACCTGACCGGTATAAGTATTGGACCGGTATTTAATTAGCGACCGGAAAGGTGCACCGTGGTGTGTCGACCGGAGGGGTCTTGACCGGGTGCTCAGTGTGTTAATTTGTTTAGAGAAGGACAGAATGTTAGTAGCGAGTTAGCTTACCTTTGTATTTTGATAACATCGTAGGTGGTGTTAATCGTTAGAAGGCATAGTTTAAGCAAGAAGAATCATAGGTGAGTCTTTCAAACTAAATCTTTTATGATTTTGACAGTTATTTGATAAATGTGGGTTTTATAAACTGCACGTTTATAGTATTGAAAGTTATGCAGATTTATTGAAAAAGGTTGACTTAATCAGTTTGGCATGTTTATGCTATGTTTATATAAACTTGTTTTATATATAGTCAGGACTAAGTGTATGTATACATTTGAGTCAGAAGTCTGACCTAAGTCGGTAAGTGTGACCCGCCTGCTCGTACCGGGGAGTGTGGCCCGTTTATGCCATTAGGGCGTGTCCCTAAAATAAGGCAGTATGAGACAGACATACCGTCTTTGACGACAGTGTTGGTCAGTAGCTTAAGGTACGCTTGCGAAGCGTAAAAAGTGGTCAGTGATGGCCAGTAGATTGAGTTATGCCTGCGAAGCATAAAGTATTTTAATTTTGATTAAAAGAACAAGTTATGTTTTTGAGATATCAAGTTTTCTTTAAATGTTTTAAATAATATTTGAACTGTTGCAGTAGTGATTAGAGGGGACTCACTAGACCATTGGTCTAACCCTCGCTCTTTCAAAATTATATCCCTGTTTCAGGTTATCAAAAGGTAGCAGGTACAGATAAGGGTAAAGAGAAGATGTGAGCTATTTTCAGGAGGTAGAAGACTTCCTGCAATAGTTTACTTTTGGACTCAGTTGTGTAATAGGTGATAGTTGTAAACCTTATACTCTGAAATGTAAGCCTGGGGCAGTTTTTAGACAGAATTGTTATTTTGATATGTATAAAGGTACAGGTTACTACAATTGCTATCAGAGCCTTAGTTTAAGGGATCTAGGTGACCAGATGGGCCTAGACTTAAACTGAGATAGTAGAAGCACAACTGAGAAGTAGGAAGGCTGTAGGAAGATAACATTAGGGTAGTAAGGACTAGCATGTAAAGTAAATTTGGAATTTCATCTGGCCAATGTAATTGTGAATTTACAAGTACATGCTTGTGCTTAACTTACCGTAATGTGTATCATGTTAGATTGAATATCTTATGTTTCTTATTATCAGAAGTATTTCTGAGCGAGTGACAAGGAATAGGTCTATGCCGAATCCTGAAATTGAGCCAGATAATGAAGTCGTTGCCGAAGAGCGAACGACTGTTGTCAACCCGACTGCTATCCAAAGAAAGAGTCGTGGTCGACCTAGAGGTAAGACAGTTTAGAAAACAACTACTCAAGTAAGGGTTTCCACTGTGGGGACTCGAGGCGGGAAGACGACTCGTGGTATTCGTCAAGATGAAAGTGTAGAGATAAGATCTGAACAAGAAACTTCTCATCAAGAAAGTTCGGCTTCTGTGAGGGGTCGAAAACAGACAGGAAACCGTGGTGGAGGTAGAACGCAAGGTTTTGTTACCCAAGAAACCTTCGCTACAGAAATGGGAAAATTACAGGAAATGTTGAACGCTTTATTGGCTCAGCGCAATAATGAGCTTTCGTCAAGCAAAGAAAAGAGTGAAGAAAAAGTAGCGACCGAGGTAGCAGAATCACTAGTAACTGTAGAGGGTAGCCACCCTTAGTCAAACCCCATTGTGACCACTAAAGCTGTAGCTGGGAGAGGATGTAGTTTTAAGGAGTTTGCTGCCTGCAAACCTCCTACCTATAAAGGGGAATGCGACCCAGTGTTAGCACTGAGATGGGTAAAAGGGATGGAGCTAGCATTTGATACTAGTAAATGTGCTGAGGAAGATAAAGTAGTTTATGCTTTGTCAATGTTGAAAGATGAAGCTGTAATGTGGTGGGATGTTGAAGCAGGAGGTCAAAGTTCGACGGTAGCCAAAGAAATGTTTTGGGGTGAGTTTGTGAAAAGATTTAAAGCACAGTTTTATCCTCTAGCGGCAGTTAAAAAGTTGGAAGAAGAGTTTCTGAGTTTAGAGCAGAAGGGGATGTCAGTTCGAGAATATACTACAAAGTTTATTGAAAAGTCTCGATTTGCATAAATTTATGTGCCTAATGAAGGAAGACGAGTAGAACGTTTCGTCTTTGGGCTAAGAAGTGATATTCGAGAATTTGTCTCGAACAAGGAACCGTCTACGTTTCAAGTGGCGGTAAATGCAGCTGAAATGAGAGAGAAGGAAAAGAATCGGCAAGCTACTGAAAGAAGTGGAGATAAAAGGAAATGGGATGGAACGGTCCGTGACTCCAAACCGTTTAAGTCTGCAAAGTTTGATCAGCGTTCTGTTAATAAGTTTGAAAGTAAGCCCTGTAGCAAGTGTAACCGAAGACATAAAGGAGAATGTAAGATTGATCAAGAGGGTTGTTATAAATGTGGAAGATTGGGCATATGGCTCGAGATTGCTAGAGTTCGAGGTCACATTGTCAATGTGGATCTCCTGATCATATCAGGACTAATTGTCCACAATTGAAAAAGGTATCAGTCGGAGGATATGTAGATAAGGGAGGTGAGAAGAAGGTGGAGCCAGCTAAAGCGAGGGCTAGAGTTTTCAATATGACAGCCGAAGAAGCGGCAGAGATACCGGATGTAGTGACATATACTTTCTTTATAGATTCGAATTATGCAAAAGTATTATTTGATTCAGGCGCAAATCGTTCGTTTGTGTCTCCAAATTTCGTGCATAAATTGAATGAGAAACCTAAAAAGCTTAGGCAAGAATTGAAAGTAGAAGTGGCTGATAATAGTCATATCTTAGTGGAAGAAGTGTATGATGGGTGTAATATTGTCATCGATGGGCAGTCATTTCCACTTCGACTGTACCCAATGGGTATGGGAGAATTTGATGTTATTGTGGGAATGGACTGGTTGGCGTTTAATGATGCTCATATAGTATGTAATAAGAAATTAATTCGTATAGCGCAGCCAGGTAAAGAAGAGATAGTAGTGTTTGGAGATCGGAGGGATAGAAAATCGTGCTTGATTTCAATGATTAAGGCTAAGCGGTGTCTAGTAAAAAGGTGTGTGGGGTTCTTAGCTTATGTAGTAGATGCTAAGAAGGAGAAGAAGGGATTAGAGTCAGTTCCGGTAGTAAGTGAATATCCAGAAGTATTTCCGGAAGATTTAACCACTCTACCTTCTGATCGGCAAGTGGAATTTCGTATTGATTTAGTACCCCGAGAAACGTCGATTGCAAGAGCACCTTATAGACTGGCACCGACAGAAATGAAAGAAATGATGACTCAACTGCAGGAGTTGTTAGACAAGGGGTTTATTCGTCCTAGTACCTCACCATGGGGAGCGCCAATATTGTTTGTTAAGAAGAAAGATGGGTCTATGAGAATGTGTATAGACTATCGTGAGCTCAATAAGGTGACTGTAAAAAATAAGTATCCTCTTCCCAGGATTGACGATCTTTTTGATCAACTTCAAGGAGCGAGTTACTTTTTGAAAATAGATCTACGATCTGGGTATCACCAGTTGAAGGTGAGGGAGGAGGATGTACCTAAGACTGCATTTCGTACAAGGTACGGACACTAGGAGTTTCTAGTTATGCCATTTGGTCTGACTAATGCGCCAGCAACTTTCATGGACTTGATGAATAGAGTTTGTAGTCCGTTTTTAGACAAGTATGTCATAGTCTTTATAGATGATATATTGATTTATTCACGGTCCAAAGAAGATCATGAAACTCATTTGCGAGCAACTTTACAATTGCTTAAACGCGAGAAATTGTACGCCAAGTTCTCAAAATATTAATTTTGGATGAAAGAAGTTCAGTTTCTAGGTCATGTGGTGTCGAATGATGGAATTAAGGTTGATCTGGCTAAGATTGAAGCCATTAAAGGGTGGGAAGCGCCGAAAACACCATCATAAGTAAGAAGTTTTCTAGGATTGGCGGGTTATTATAGAAAGTTCATTCAGGACTTTTCAAGGATAGCTACGCCACTAACAGCGTTAACTAGAAAGAATGTTAAGTTTGTATGGGCGGAAGATCAGATAGAAGCGTTCAGTAAATTGAAAAAGAGTCTAAGTAGTGCTCCTGTTTTGTCTCTACCCAACGGAACGGAAGGATTTGTAATTTATAGCGATGCTTCAAAGTTGGGGCTGGGATGTGTGTTAATGCAAGAAGGCAAGGTGATTGCTTATGCATCACGTTAGTTAAAAGAACATGAAAAGAATTACCCAACGCATGATTTAGAGTTGGCACCGGTAGTCTTTGCTTTGAAAATTTGGAGGCATTATCTATATGGGATCAAGTGTCAGATTTACACGGATCACAAGAGCCTTCACTATCTTTTGAAACAGAAGGAGCTTAATATGAGGCAATGTAGGTGGATGGAATTGTTAAGCGATTATGACTGTGATATTCTGTACCATCCAGGCAAGGCCAATATGGTAGCGGATGCTCTAAGTCGTAAGGAGCATGGAGAAATAACCAAAGTGGTAGCATATCGAGTTGATGTTATTTCTAATTTCTTAGAAGAAGTTATAAAGTATCAAGAAGAAGCAGCGTCAAAGGAAAACTGGAAAAGTGAAAGAATAGTTGGAATTGTTAACTCGTTAGTTGTTGACAATCGCGGAGTGAAGTGCTTCAATAAGAGAGTGTGGATTCCAAAAGCAGGAGAACTGCGGAAGAGAGTATTGGAAGAAGCGCATAAATCCCGATACTCAGTACATTCAGGAACCAACAAGATGTATAGAGATCTGAAGCAAAGCTATTGGTGGCCAGGTTTAAAGAAAGATATTTCTCACTTCATTCAACGATGTCTGACATGTTTGAAAGTTAATGTTGAGCATCAGAGACCCTATGGGGAGCTTCAATCGTTAGAAATTCCAGTTTGGAAGTGGGACGAGATTACAATGGATCTTGTTACCGGGTTACCTCGATCACCTAAGGGGCATGATGCCATTTGGGTGATAGTGGATAGACTCACAAAGTCAGCTCACTTTCTACCAATCAAGGAGACGTACTCACTAGAGAAATTGGCTCGATTGTATATCGACGAGATAGTAACTAGACATGGAGTACCGTCGTCAATTGTGTCAGACAGGGATGCTCGTTTTACATCAGCTTTCTGGAGAAGTTTGCAAAGGGAATTAGGCTCTCAACTTAAGCTGAGTACGGCCTATCATCCGCAAACTGATGGCCAGAGTGAGAGAACCATTCATACATTGGAAGATATGCTTCGTGCATGTGTTATTGATTTCAAAGGTTCGTGGGAAATTCATTTGCCGTTAATTGAATTTTCTTACAACAATAGTTATCATGCTAGCATTCAAGCGGCCCCGTTCGAAGCATTGTATGGTCGTAAATGTAGAACACCTTTATGTTGGAATGAGGTGGGTGAAAGACAGCTAGCGGGACCGGAAATAGTACAGGTGACAGCTGATAAGGTCAACCAAATTAGAGCAAGATTAAAGATTGCTCAAGATCGTCAGAAAATGTATGGAGATAAGCGGAGGAAACCGATAGAGTTTCAGATAGGAGACAAGGTAATGTTGAAAGTTTCGCCCTGGAAAGGGGTAGTTAGATTTGGGAAGAAAGGAAAATTGAGACCGAGGTTTGTTGGACCATTTATCATCACGGGACGTGTTGGTGAAGTGGCCTACGAACTTGATCTACCAGAAAGTTTACGTGGGATTCATCCCACATTTCATGTGTCAAACTTGAAGAAGTGTTTAGCAGAAACAGATGTAGTAGTTCCCTTAGAAGACATTCAGGTAGATGAAAAATTAAGTTATATTGAGGAGCCCGTAGCAATTTCGGACCTCAAAGTAAAGAAGTTGAGAAACAAGGAGATTCGATTAGTGAAAGTCCAGTGGAAATTTCACAAAGGACAAGAGTCAACTTGGGAAGTAGAGGCAGGCATGAAATCTCAGTATCCCCATTTGTTTAGCGATAGAATTCCGAGGACGGAATTCTCTTAGGGTGCGTTTGGTACGCAAACATGACAGGACGGAACAGGACGGGACAAGACAGAACAGAACAGGATAGAACAGTTGTTCAACGTTTGGTAAAACAGAAATGGACAGAACAGAACAAATAACATGACCAAATTACCCCTAAATAAAATTTAAAGAATGAATAAAATATAAAAAAGAAGACATATTTAATGTTTTATAAGAGAATTATATTTTATTTTGAGGTTATATTTGTAAAACATAAGTCTGTTCCACCTTGTTCCAGCTTGTTCCATGGGTGGGGGTGGAACAGGCATGTTCCACTTTTGTTCCATTCTGTTCCTGTCTGTTCCACCTAACAGTCCTGCCAAACGTGGGACAGTAATCCCTGTTCTGTTCTGTCCTGTCCAGTTCAATGTACCAAACGCACCCTTAAGGGGGGAAGATTGTAATATCCGGATCCGAAATTTTTATTTATTTTGGAAGTTGGGTGAAAAGTTAAACAAGACCCAAAGTTCAGGGGGGTTAAATAAAACTTTGGTTATATATATATATATATATATATATATATAACCTTAATTGTTTGTTTCATATCAAAGTCTGATAAAAAGTTGAGAAACCGACTTAGAGAGAGTACAGAGCGAAGAAGGCAGAGAGAAAGAGAAAGAGGTTCTGAGGAATCGATCCGTTTTTTGTCAAATAGAGGTATGATTTTAGCTTAATACTTCTATCTGCATGTTATAGTCGGTAAATAGTCTTGTTATTCAAGCTTTTAACCGTATAATTGATCGATTTACAATATTTGAAGTTTCTGGATTCTTCTGTAAAGTAGCCGACTTAGTATGAACGTCGATCGGAACGAAGGTGTCGACCGGTAGGTTGCGACCGACCGGTATGTTGTGACCGACCGGTATGTTGCGACCGACCGGTAGTGTGGTCGACCGGACTAGGTTGTGTTGACCAGTATGTTGTGCTGACCGATATGTTAGCGACCGATATGTTGTTGACCGGTATAAGGTCGACCGGTATAATGTCGACCGGTGTAGGCGACCGGTGTTAACCGACCGGTATAGTGATCTGACCGGTATAAGTATTCAACCGGTATTTAATTAGCGACCGGAAAGGTGCACCGTGGTGTGTCGACCGGAGGGGTCTTGACCGGGTGCTCAGTGTGTTAATTTGTTTAGAGAAGGACAGAATGTTAGTAGCGAGTTAGCTTACCTTTGTATTTTGATAACATCGTAGGTGGTGTTAATCGTTAGAAGGCAGAGTTTAAGCAAGAAGAATCAGAGGTGAGTTTTTCAAACTAAATCTTTTATGATTTTGACAGTTATTTGATAAATGTGGGTTTTATAAACTGCACGTTTATAGTATTGAAAGTTATGCAGATTTATTGAAAAAGGTTGACTTAATCAGTTTGGCATGTTTATGCTATGTTTATATAAACTTGTTTTATATATAGTCAGGACTAAGTGTATGCGTACATTTGAGTCAGAAGTCTGACCTAAGTCGGTAAGTGTGACCCGCCTGCTCGTACCGGGGAGTGTGGCCCGTTTATGCCATTAGGGTGTGTCCCTAAAATAAGGCAGTACGCGACAGACATACCGTCTTTGACGACAGTGTTGGTCAGTAGCTTAAGGTACGCTTGTGAAGCGTAAAAAGTGGTCAATGATGGCCAGTAGATTGAGTTATGCCTGCGAAGCATAAAGTATTTTAATTTTGATTAAAAGAACAAGTTATATTTTTGATATATCAAGTTTTGTTTAAATGTTTTAAATAATATTTGAACTGTTGCAGTAGTGATTAGAGGGGACTCACTAGACCATTGGTCTAACCCTCGCTCTTTCAAAATTATATTCCTGTTTCAGGTTATCAAAAGGTAGCAGGTACAGATAAGGGTAAAGAGAAGATGTGAGCTGTTTTTAGGAGCTAGAAGACTTCCTGCAATAGTTTACTTTTTGACTCAGTTGTGTAATAGGTGATAGTTGTAAACCTTATACTCTGAAATGTAAGTCTGGGGTAGTTTTTAGACAGAATTGTTATTTTGATATGTATAAAGGTACAAGTTACTACATTGTAACTACTCTACACTAAACTATCCTCTGTCCAAAATTATTCACTTTCGCCTTTCAAAGTCAGATGGATAAGTTTTTTATTTGAAAATTTATAAGATTTCTTTTGGGTATAGCGAAAGAAATGCAACTGAAAAGCTTTTCGGCTAAAAAACTACAATGTAAAATCATATCAGTGGGATTAAAAAGTATAAACTTGACTGGTTTCTTCATGGAAAATGTCCCTGAAGTATTTTTATAGATTTTCATAGTTTAACGATTGCATTTGTTTTTATCATTTGGATATCTAAATACTGACATTGCACATTACTGATAAATCATGTTTATCTTTAAGGTATGAGTTGTTGAGTATGGTGAATAAACATTCAAACTTAATAGGGAAAACCATAGTAGATGAAGAAGATGCTTCCAATGTTGAAATGGATCAAAGGTTTTGGCATGACGTTATGGATTTATATTTTATTGGTGGGAGGGAGCGAAAACTGAAAGGGATGACGATCTCTTATTCTTTGTTAAAAAAATGGTATTGCCTCAACCTCATACAGTCAATGTAATAACCTAAAAACAACAGCAACAAAAATAAGCATAACATTGCCCAAACCTGGGTCCCAATACAAAACTTTCTGGAATAAAGGATTAACACAATTTAAACATCCACATTTCTAATACAACCGAGAGACTAATACTAAACTTTTAGTTGTCTATGCCGCGTCTAAGGCCCGCTCTTCAATAGACTAGCTCCTAACATTTCTCTTTCCCTTTAGAAACTCAAACAACAACCCTGTTACCTGAAAATGGGTTTTAAGAAAAGTGGAAACGATGATTAGACCGAAAGGTCTAGTGAATTCCCAACCTCGTCCATTTTATAACAATAGAAAGCACAACCAAATTCACAAGGTTAGTTTCACAAACTTCGTGTCACAGGAAGTGACTAGTTCCACATTGAAATCCTTCATCAAGAGATAGGACTACTCGTCCTCGGGGGCCCCCCAGTAGATCCCCATACGGCCCCCTAGTCGATGCGATTACCGTGTGTAAGGAAAAAATTCCAAACACACGGTTCAACCATCCCCGATGATTGAAGATAAGCCATGGTGCCTAGTTTATAAAACAATACCAATTCTCATACGATAAAACAGTAAGAAAGTACGCATGCATGATATCGAAATAAACCCAGTCCATCACAGTTCAAAGTTATATTTGATGGAAAGCGGTAAACATAATAAACATTGTCAATAAATGCCATTTCTAGATTTCCAGTTTTAAAATATGTGACAACCGTCCAATAACCAAAATTTTAAGGTTAGCAATCTTTGATCTATTAGGATCTAATTATAAAGTTAAATTCTTTAGTATTTAACTTGATTGATTAGATTAGAATTTTACCCGGAAAATTTCAGTAATCGCGTAGAATACCCGGTACGGACTGATAACTGACCATTACATCTCAGAAATGCCAAAAATTATGTTGGAAGTCTAAAATACATAAAATAATAGGATTGTATTATTTTCAAAATAAAATATATTTATTAAATTATAATATTCAATTTTTAGCATAAACTGATAATTGAAGGTTGCGATTCTCAAATTTATCTGATTATTTAACTAAGTTTAAACCTTAATTATATTTCTAATTTAATTTTAAAATGTTGATGAGTCATAAGGCCACATGGCCGAAATCTATGCCCTCTCTCTCTCTCTTTTTATTTTAGTTAAAAAACAAAATTAGGGGATTAATATCTCATTTTCAAAATTACAAGAAAACTTCTCATCTCCCTCTTCTCTCTTCTTGTTCACGACCGGCCACACACACACACCACCACCACCATCGATTTTTCAAGAAAATTTCAAGAAGAAATCAAGTTTCTAACATCCTCCTACTTCAAGAAATCAAGTTTGCATTTCCAATTGAGAAGGTAATCACTTATTGTCTCCATTTTTCAAGTTTTATTCAAAAATATGAATGTTTCACATCATTGCATGTAATAGTTGTATAATCTTGATTTTTGGAAGTGAAATGGAATGCATTTGGTAGATTATACATTTGCAAAGTAAAACCATTGAATGGTCTTTCAATAAAATTTGGAATTTAAGTGTAATATTTGAGATTTTTGTCAAAATATTTTATGTAGTGTGGTTCTAAGGTCCACGAAATTTTGATTATTTTGGATTGAAATTTATGTTGTTATATTGATTTAGAGTATAAGGAAACTTTTAGGATGAGATTACTCAAAATCTCATATGACTAAGAGTTTCTAAATGATGAAATATCACTTAACTAGTGATTTTGGTCATCATGCATGGGATTGGATGAGCCCATATAGTTGCTATGAATACAAGATGCATACTTGCTTTATGAGAATCATTGTATATTGATTTAAGATGTGAAACCATGTGGTATTACTACAGACCATGCCAAATGGTCATCTTATTACATTATACAAAGCTTATTTTCTTCACAGCTTGCTGTCATGAATTTTGTATCCACTTTCAAGCTTCATAAATCATTTCTTACTTCATAAAATTTGGGTCTTTTTTCCACCAAACATTAATTTAAGGTGTTATCTATTCAAAGAATCTGGAATCACTCAAAATTATGGAGTTTTGGTCATCCATTTGCATTTTAGAAGAATGTAGTGCAATCTGTCCATAGTTGACAGATTGGTACACTCAACTTCCAAAGACCATAACTCCTTCATAAATCATCCAAATTGAGTGAATCTTTTTCCATATGTTACATTTTTGAGTTATCTTTGCAACCATATATGGATCACTAAGTAGTTTTGATTTTGGTATCTCAAATGCATGCTACAAAAGAAGTGTGCAACTGATACAAAAATCAGTGACCTACTGATTTGTGGGAATTCTTTGGGACATCAAACCATCTCCAAAATGCATACAATTTTGACTTGATTCTCTTAACTCAGTATAGTAGTTTCCATAAAAATTTGGTTATTTTTGGTATTAGAGAAGTGTCATTTTGAAGCTCATTTTGTGTTCACAAATTCTGGACAGCAAGTGCTGAATCCAGAAGATTGATCTTAAAACCTTAAAGGTTATGTTTTGGTGATTATTATTGATATTTTAATCCTAAATTTCTATTTTAGACAACAAATTAAACATAAAGGCATATATTGAGATGTAGGAATGGTTAAGTTAGGATTATATGATGGATGTTGACTTTTGGTGTTCATTTATGCAAATAACTCTAGGAAAGTAAAGGCTCCGGGCTAGAGATTTGCGTTGTTGCGTTATTTAGCATCATCATCATTTGAGGTGAGTAATCACAACCCCTATTTTACTGTTTCTAATTGAATTTGGGGGAAAAGCATGTTAAAGTGTTTATTTTAATAATTCACAAGGTTTACTTAAATGCGATTGTTATGAATAATTTTGGTAGCTTTGATTATAAAGCGTTTGGTTTTGAATATTATATGACATATATGCGAAAATGGTATGTTGGGTTGGTTCTTTAAGTCCCCGGCTGACTCTACTAGTTAACTCATAAAGGAGCCTATAGTTTTAGTGGATAGCGCTATTTGGTGTGACAAGCCCACCTTATACTGACGAGTAAAGGTGCACTAATTCTAGAGAAGTAGGGACTATCCATGTGATTCATGGCCACGTCGGTAGTTCTTTTTGGGGCATGTTTAAGGTCAGGGATGGTCTAGTAGAGGTCCAACATACAAAAGTATTGGTTATTTTGAAAGAATAATTTATGTCATATAATTTAAAGATTTGTATTCGTGAATTATTGGTTTTGAAAGTTTGGACTAATATTTTAATTACGTTTGACAACTTGCATATAAAATGGTTTTGTGCATATTTTTAAACCTGTGAACTCACCAACTCTCGTAGTTGACCCTTTTTATTTAAACATGCTTTTCAGGGAACAAGAAGGTTACGGGAAATGATTAAGATTTTTAGAATTATGTTACCGCGTACATTAACATTTAGTAGTGACTTTTGTAATCAAGCTTTTGGATGTATTAAGTTTGTTTATTTTTGAGATCTTGATGTAATCTTTGGTTGAAATGTATGGTGGTATTTTTATCATTTCCTAGTGCTATGTTTATCGAACTGTTATACTCCGTGTTTCCGCTTTAGTGGGGTGTGACAAAATAAGGGAACTCACCTGGATTCAAGAATTTTGCCACACACTCAACCTAACTTCAACACAAGCAGTAACCTACAAATAGCCATAAATCTGACATAAGCTAATGACCCAAAGTCGACTCCATCAGAGTTGGATCACGAATTTGGAACAACTACTTTTCTGCTTAACTCGCTTCAATAATCCCTATGCTCGGATATGAGACTCAGAGATAACCTAAACATGAAGAAGTAGCCTCCTCGGATGGGCACGGGTTAACGACCCCCGGTGTGGCCTGGTTTCAAACTACCAGGCGATCCCGGTCGAGCACTCCTGGGTAACCCCGGGCCCTAACTACATACCGGGTGACCCCGGTCGCGTGCTACCGGGTGACCCCGGTCGAGTACTACCGGATGACCCCGATCGAGAAAGGGGTTTCGACACAAATCTTTACAGATGGTGATAACTCCCTGTCGGTCTCTTAATCCATCGACTAAACCCCAACCCTAATACCCTTACGTGATGTATTAAAGTTCAAAGATAATAACATTAAAGATCGATCGATGCAAACAATTTTTCCCAAATCAAACTTAACCCCAGACAACATTTTTAAAGGAAAACAGATTCAGAGTTTTTCCTAATTGCACAGTAATCACCTCATACACTAAAGACTTGTAAGAATTACCTCTTGAGAATACAATGGCTTGAATCCCCACGAGAACTTCTTCAAGAATCGACCTCCTACCGAATCTCCATCTCCTTCTCTCGGTCTCTATCGCCGCACTCTTTCTAAGGTTATTCCAAATGGGGAAAATATTTAGGGTTTTATCCCTATTATGCCTAAATTGCAAATAGGTCCCCCAACTCCCTCACTTTCCTCCCTTTACACCAAAATTAACTGAAACAAAATTATAACACTAAGAATTTATGGTTGTTACAACACTCCCCCCCTTTAAAGGGATTCCATCCTCTGAATCTCTTTGCCGAATAGGTATGGGTATTTGGACATCATGTCCGATTCTAGTTCCCACGTGGCTTCTCGTCCCTTGTGGAATTTCCATTGGACCTTTAGTAAATTGATGTTCTTTTTCCTCCATCGTTTAACTTTACGATCCACAACAGCTTCCGGTTCCTCGATGAAGTTCAACTTCTCGTCTATCCGTACATCTTGCAAAGGCACTGCCATGTCAACATATGCTAGACATTTTCTCAGGTTGGAGACGTAAAAAGTGTTGTGGATACTCTTCAGCTCCTCGGCCGAATCCAACTTATACGCCACTGTTCTAACACGTTCAATAATTTCAAATGGTCCCATAAACCGAGGGCTTAACTTCCCTTTCTTCCCAAAGCGGATGACACCTTTCCAAGGTGATATTTTCAACATTACTCTGTCACCAATTTGGAATTCTATGTCTTTCCAATGCTTTTCCGCGTATCTCTTTTGACGGTCACGCGCCACCTTCAATCTCTCTCGCACTTAAACAATTTTATCCGCAGTCAGCTACACTAACTCTGGTCCAGCCAGCTGCCTTTCTCCAACCTCGTTCCAACACAGAGGAGTTCGACATTTCCTACCATAAAGCATATCATAGGGAGCAACTTTGATGCTCGTGTGATAGCTATTATTGTAAGCAAACTCGATTAACGACAAGTGATTTTCCCATGAACCTTGGAAATCCAAGACGCATGACCTCAGCATATCCTCTAGGGTCTGAATAGTTCACTCGCTCTGGCCGTCGGTTTACGGGTGATACGTTGTGCTCATCTTGATTTTTGACCCCATCTCTCGTTGGAAGCTCTTCCAAAAGTTTAAAGAGAATCGACTATCCCGGTCGGACACAATCGACAAAGGCACACCATGGCAGACAACAATCTCGTCGATATACAACTTCGCGAGTCTTTCCATGGAGAAGGTCTCCTTGATAGGCAAGAAATGCGCCGATTTGGTAAGTCGGTCCACGATGACCGAAATCGCGTCATAACCTTTCGGGGTTCTCGGTAAATTAGTCTCAAAATCCATCGTGATCTGTTCCCATTTCCAAATAGGGATGTCTAACGGTTGGAGTTTTCCATATGGTCGTTGATGCTCCATTTTTACTTGCAGACATGCCAGGCATCTTTCCACGTAATGAGCTATGTCTTTCTTCAATCCCGACCAATAGTCTCATCTCAGATCTCTGTACATCTTGTTCGTTCCTGGGTGAATCGAATATTTCGACTTATGAGCTTCCGCTAAGATGATCATTCTCAAATCCCTAAGTTTCGAAACCCAAATCCTCCCACTGTAGCACTTAAGTCCCCGACTGTCCTCTATTAACGAACTTGAAAGACCTACCATTCTCTCAGCTTTAAGGTTCTCAGGCCTCAGGGCATCCACTTGAAATCTCTTAATATCTTCCAGTAGAGTTGGTGTCACCTCAGCTCTTGTAGCTATCATCATCAGGTTTTCACTTCTATCCTTTCGACCCAGAGCGTCGGGTACTACGTTGGCCTTCCCGGGATGGTTTTCGATCTTACAATGATAATCGGTTAGCAACTCCATCCATCTTCGTTGGCGCATGTTCAACTCCTTCTGGTTAAACAGAAAGGATTTTGTGATCCGTGAAGATTTGACATTGAGTTCCATAGAGGTAGTGCCTCCAAATTTTTAGCACAAAGACCACGGCAGCCATCTCTAAATCGTGGGTAGGGTATCGCAATTCGTGATCCTTCAACTGGCATGATGCGTAAGCAATTACTTTCCCTCGCTGCATCAGAACACATCCTAAGCCCAGTCTAGACGCATCGCTATATACTACGAAGTCTTCTGTGTCGTCCGACAGGGCCAAGATCGAAGCACTACTCAACATATCCTTAAGTCTCTGAAAGTCCTTCCTCTGAGCTTCCGTCCATACGAACTTTACATTCTTTTTCATCAACGAAGTCAGCGGAGTGGCTATTCGAGAGAAATCTCTAATAAAATTCCGATAATACCCTGTTAATCCTAAGAAACTTCGGACTTCTGACGGTGTCTTCGGTGCCTCCCAGTCGCGAATTGCCTCCACTTTCATCGGATCCACTTTGATTCCGTCTTGGGACACGACATGCCCAAGGAACTGCACTTCTCGCAACCAAAATTCGCATTTCAAGAATTTCGCGTAAAGTCTCTCTCGCCTTAGCAATTCCAGTACTGTTGGCAAATGCTCCTCGTCCTCCTTCTCGGTCTTCGAGTACACTAGAATATCGTCGATAAACATGATCATGAACATGTCTAAGTAGGGTTGACACACCCTATTTATCATATCCATGAAATCTGCAGTAGCGTTGGTCAACCCGAATGGGATTACAAGAAATTCGTAATGTCCATATCTTGTACGGAAGGTTGTTTTCGGTATATATTCTTCCTTCACCCTGAGTTGATGATATCCCGACCTTAAATCGATCTTAGAGAAGAAACTGGCTCCCTGAAGATGGTCAAATAAGTCATCTATTCTTGGAATCGGATACTTATTCTTGATTGTCATCTTGCTGAGCTCCCTATAATCTATACACATTCGCATAGATCTGTCCTTCTTTTTCACGAAAAGGACCGACGCTCCCCACGGTGAAGTGCTAGGCCTAATAAATCCTTTGTCCAACAATTCTTGCAATTGCAACATCATTTCTTTCATCTCTGAGGGTGCTAATCTATACGGTGCACGTACTATCGGAGCGACACCAGGCACCAGATCGATCCGAAATTCGACTTGACGATCAGGGGGTAGATCTGTCAAATCCTCCGGAAATACTTCCGGGTACTCGCTCACTACCTGAACTTCCTCCATTCTACCCTTCTCTTTCTTAGCATCTACTACATACGCTAAGAATCCCCTACACCTTTTTCTCAGACTCTTATTTGCTTTGATCATGGAAATTAAACTGGAATCCCTCTCCTGTCTATCCCCATAAATCACTACCACTCCTTTTTCAGGTAAAACCATACGGATCATCTTCTTATTACAAACAATACTGGCATAGTTTCTAGCCAACCAATCCATCCCAAGGACCACGTCGAACTCTCTCATCGCCATAGGGAATAGCACCTCCCTAATCGATACCTGATTAGCATCGGCGGTTTCTACCTCAAACATTCACCCTAAACGCTTAGGTTTTAATCCCAAACTTCGAGCAAACGCGGGGGATATAAAAGAGCAAGTCGCTCCTAAGTCAAACAATACTCTAGCACAAGTAGAGTTTACCAGAAACGTACCTGTGACTACATCCGGAATCTCCTCCTCTTCCGTTGTCGTCATATTAAAGGCCCTCCATTTCGGACGAGTCGACTCCATCTTCTTTTCTTCCCTTTTTCCTCCCCCACGCTCCCCAGTTTGAACTGGTCCGCCTCGCTTGACCTGCGAGCAATCTGACCGAAGATGATCTGGCGATCCGTGCTGATAACAATTTTTCTTGTTCGGGCAATCCCTAGAAATGTGCCCCGGCAATCCACACTGAAAACAAGATCTTTCCCCGAACCACATTCTCCCCGATGTACCCGGTGACACCTCCCACAAGTCTTCTCTCCAAACCCCCGACCTCCTTTCAGCTCTGTTCTGGAATTCTTTCCTTTTCTCGGATCTGTTGTCGGCCCATCCCATTTTCTCTTATCGCCGACTCTATCAGTCATCTGACGATTCTTTTCCTTCTCTGTCATTTCAGCCGTATGCACGACAACCTGAAATGTAGATGGTTCCCTTGCAGAGACCCACTCCCGTAAACTGCTCCTCAGCCCAAAAATAAAACGTTCCACTCTACTCTCCTCATTTGGCAGGTATGACTCGACAAAATGAGACTTCTCGATGAATTTAGAGGTGTACTCCCTTACAGACATGTCCCTTTGTTCCAACCCCAAAAATTCCTCCTGTAGCTTCTTCACTGCTGCTATAGGGCAGAATTGTGCCTTGAATTTTCCCACGAAAGTCCACCATGACATACCCTCTGCTGCAACCACCCCTAATCCACCAGTTTCTGCATCCCACCACAAGGTGGCTTCAGACCTCAGTATGGATAAGGCGTACGTCACCTTGTCTTCCTCGGCACACTTACTGGTAGCGAATACCAGCTCCATCTCTTTAATCCATTTCATCACCAGGACTAGGTCACACTCCCCTTTGAAAGTAGGAGATTTGCAGGCTGAAAACTCTTTGTAACTACAACCTTTCGCCGTCACCTTGTTTTCCATCACGGTCATCGATGAGGAGTTACCCCCCACTTCCGTTACCGGCGGGCTCGACAACTCAGTAATCTCCCTGCTCTCGCTCTTATCTCTGCCTCCAGAGGTTGTCTTCTCCTAGTGAGCCAGCAACGCTTGCAGAGTCTCTTGAAGCTTTCCAATTTTCGCGGCAAATGTTTCGTGAGTCACAAAGGCCTGGTTTGGCCCCGACCCCGAGCCCTTGCAGTTCCCCGCCCTCTCATAGTCGTCGAGCTCTCTTGGTGCGAGGTTTCCCAATCCACCATAACCTCAGCACTTCTCGCTCTGCGAATGGTTCGCATATTAGCTCCTCCCCTATTTCCAGTAGTAGTTCCCTCAACATGAGTCGTAGCCTTTCGGGTTGTATTTACCGGACCACGCCCTCGACCACGGCCCCTTTATCGAGCTGTCAGTCGCCCAGGAGGACCCCTAGGTATCTCAGCACGAACCCCATCTACCAGCAGATTCTCCCCGCCCGACACTGCCCTACTTTGCAAAGCTCGATCCGACATTACGACAACTGAAACAACACAAGGATAGACTTTAATTTTAACAGCCCTGTATGTAACAAGATTCATAGACACACACATGTACCTGTAAATTTGTGATTACATTGGCTAGTTGTAATCCCAAATCTACCTTACATGTTAGTCCCCATCTCTCATGACATATGCTCCTATAGCGGCAATCCTATGACATCCTATTTCTCGGTTGTGTCCCACTTACAGTTTAAGTTTAGGTCCAAAAAGGCCACCTAAATCGCTTAAACTATGGCTCTGATACCAATTATAATAACCCAAAAACAACAGCAACAAAAATAAGCATAACATTGCCCAAACCTGGGTCCCAATACAAAACTTTCTGTAATAAAGGATTAACACAGTTTAAACATCCACATTTCTAATACAACCGAGAGACTTGTTGGTCCCGAAGGTTCTTAACAAGTTTGTAGAAGGTGGGGGTTGAATACAAACACATAATTTAAAGTTTAATAAATTGTTTATTGATAAATCAAACACAATTTACAAGTCTGTTGCGCAATAAGATTAAGTAAAACTCAATCTAAACAAACTTAAGAAAACACTAAGATTGTTGCACAAGAATATAGAGAATTGGAGATTAGAGAGTATAGAAAACAAGGGTTTCTATATTTTAGAAAGATGAAGGCTAGAGGTGAGCGCACTCTTCAGATGGAGAGGTAATCTTTCTATTTATACCCTATGCATTAAATGCATGGCGGGGTACTTTACACGTGTCTTTCTTTAATTGGTCGAGAGAGTATGACTTTGGGAGACATGCTTTCGGTCGCATCATGAATAGTGTAGTTGATAGAGTTGTTCTACGAATTATGGCAGAGGTATATCCGTTCTGACACATCTTACTGGGTGTGCAGGGAAAGACAAAAGAGACTTGAGGCATAAGCTAAGTGATCATCGATCGCTGAATATCTCTTCCTTCAGAGATATAAAGAAGTTCAGCTATCGCTGAAGCTTTTTCTCAGGTTTCTTCGCGTATGAGTAGAGTTGTCTTTGCTTCACTGATCTCCGCATCAGGTCACTAGTAGACTTGTCTTTGTTCAGCAGCTTCATCTTCGATTCAGCTATGAACATCTGTTGACGCGAAACTTGTCTTCAGGGATTACGTTTACATAGAAATCATCAGCGATAACTGAACAAACTCAGTCTAATCGCTGATAGTGAAACACTAATACATATGAGTGTTTATAAGAAAGATCATCAGTGATAACTGAACAGACTCAATCTGATCGCTGATGGTGAAACACTAATACATATTAATAAACGTAATTTTTACTAAGTATAAAAGAGGGTCTTTATCAAATCACTTAGAGAGTTTGGATCAACAATCTCCCCCTATTTGATAATGACAAAGTAACTGAACAAAATTACTTTATAGTTCAAAATGAGGAATAATCAGGACTCATAACATACATGTCCCAATTACTATTTTGAGGGATCTTTTACAGTACTGATAGGGTTAAGTACTTCACTGAAATTTTCATTAATTCAAAGAAGGAATTACAAGATATGAAAATATAAAGTACAAGCGAAGAACTAACTACTGTAAGTCTAACTAATAGATTACAAGAATTAAGAAGCTAATCTATCAGCTATCTAGAGAAGACTTTGGAGGATTGATCATATAGTCAGGTATTTCTTCTCCTCTTTGCCTTCGATCTGAAGATTCTTGACTAATGATTGCCTTGATCTATTCAGCTAAAGAAGAGAAGTCACACCATAAGCATAAGAGATCCTTGAGATGACTAAGAGGACAGATAGGGTTTTAGAGACTCTTTGGAATCTGAGATGTTCCTCATCATCTCTGAAGAAGATTCCAAAAGGATCTTTAAGAACTTGTCCGGTAAGATATGAACCACCAGGAGGCAGAGATAGATCCAAAACTAAGAGATCAGGAGGAGGACCAAACAAAGCTTCCTTTGAGAACTTGATGGAGGTGTCGTTTCTGATCGCAGCGACATTTCCAGATAAGGAGGAGACAGGCTTTCTTTTGAGTTGCCTTGGCTTAGAAGGAAGAAAAGATGGTACCTTTAACACAGCAGTGACTCTATTGATGAGGGATTCTAGGATGCCTTCGACATAGCCTCTGTAGGTTGACTTGGATTTCTTTAGCGCATCTTTGAACTCTAGCCATTCCATGCAGCCAAAACTTTCAAGCTTTGAAACAAACATAGCCTTTGAGCTTCCATCCTCTCTGGTTATCTCCATTGTTACAGAAGTTCGGTCCTTCTTCTTGCTTCCAGAGATGACAACAACTGTTATTTTTAATGGGTCGGAGCGATAGTCGACTTTATGCATACACCATTCGACAGAGTTATCACTAACCGCTTGTTCTTTTGAGCGCTCCTCTTCAATTTCTTTCAGTAGAGCAGCTTGAACATCCATTGGATTCTTCTTTAGCTTCTTGTCTTTTACTTGAGAAGACTGAACCTTGAGAGCTAGAGAAGCATCTCTTTGACATTCGGCGATCAGTTTCTCAGCTCTGACAGATTCTTCAATTTCAGCTTCAGTCAGGAAATCAAGCTCTGTAGAAGTTATTTGAAGAGGGGCTTTCAGCCGTTGATTCTCTAAATGAGAGATCATCTCTGTTCTTCTATTCAGCTCTTCCTCTGACCAGTGAGATGGTCTAGAGGGCCTTCCTGGATGGTGCAGGGCTTCTTCCTCTTCTTCTTGCTCATCAATCTCATTTAAGGAGATTGGGATTATTGATTCATCAGCTATGGAAGATGGGATTATTTCAAGTTCCTTTCCCTTAAGCAGGGGAGAGAACTGTCTGGTCAGAAATAGATAAAAAGAGTTAGTGTTTGTTGGGAAGAAGAAAGATAAAGGATAGAAAGAAACAGGGGTTGGGAATTTATAGAATGATATAGGGACAAGTGAGAGGCATACCTGAGAAGGATTCTCCCCCTCAGATATTGAAACATTTGTCAGGCTTCCCTCAGCAGCTGCACCCTTTGGTTTGCTTTGGGAAGGGGTTCCTGAAGAAGTTTCATTTCTCCGCCCTGCTGTGACAACTTCTTTCGAAGCTATCACTGATGATGCGTTTGCTGCAGAAAACCATAAAGACTGGTCTTCTTCATCGTCGTCATCATCATATTGATGTTGCTTTTTATCTTGATCCTGTAGATCAAGATCTTCATCCTCTTCTTCTTCCTCCTTTTCTTTCTTCTCCTCTTCTTCTTCTCATAAAACTTGATCGTACAAAGAAAATGAAGGGGCTTTGTCAGCAATCTTCTCCCCCTCAACATGAGAGGGACGTTCTTCCGAGTGAACCTCAACAGCTGCTTCCTCTGCATTTATTTCAACATCTTTCTCCCCCTCTTTGTCATTATCATTGAGGGAGAGGTCATCAGTGCGAGAGGTAGTTTTTGTAGTGGCCAACGAACGGACTTCAGCCTCCAAACGATCTAGACGGCCTTCAATCACAGGGATATCTGAAGTAGCTTGATGAATAATTTCAACAGCGATATTCAGAGAGGTTCGGTCTGCGACCGTGAAAGAAGGTGTGAGCGTCAGAGCTGGTGCATTCAGCTTATCCAGAACCTGCTGTAGTATGGATGTGCAGGAATCGATCTTGCTAGATAAATCTTGGACGTCGTTACTGAGAGTACCAACACGTCTCTGAAGGAGTTGAGTTTGTTGGGAACTGAAGATTTGTTCAAGTATGGTTAATGCTGCTAGTACATCATGATTACTACTGCTAGTAGATTTAATACTGCTTGAAAAGTTAGTGCTGCTATTTCAATAGTTAGTACTGCTTGGAGGGTTAGTACTGCTAGTAGTTAGTACTGCTGAGGTTTTTAGTGCTGCTGAAGATGATTAATATTGCTGAAGAAGGTTAATGCTTCTTATGAGATGAAGACTCAGAATGGAAGGAAGACAGCTATATAGAAGACTTGCTAAAGTAAAGGAGATAATTATGGACTGAAGATCAATTGTATTTTGATAATTATCTTGTAATATGTCTGGTATAAATAATATAGAATAGTTTGACAGAAAAAAAAAGAATTCTGAATTTTTTTGTTTTCATAGAGAGAATTAACCTCAAGGTTTAGAACCCTAGTTTTAGAGAAGTAGAATTCGTATTGGTGAGTCTGTTCATCAATATTGAGGTTTTGCTTGAAATCTTGTAACTTTAATCATTCAATAAAGTTTACAAGTTGTGATTTCTGATTCACTGTTACATTGATTGTTGAATATTAAAGTGTTATTCCGCAACTCCTTTAATATTGTTTCTGAGTTCATTATTCTTGTTAAGAATTAGATCCTGACAAGTGGTATCAGAGCAAGTATTCTCAGAAACCTTCATTCATCATGGAAAACACAGTTGAATCAAACAGTACTCTTGTCTCAAAGGTTCCAATGCTCAGATCTAATGAGTTTGAGATGTGGAAGATTAGGATCAAACAATACATTCTTCTCACAGATTACTCCATGTGGGACATCATTGAGAATGGCCCATCTGATGAAGGAAAGATTGGTGCAGATGGAAAAAGAATCCCACCAAAGACGGATGCAGAAAGGAAGACAAGGCAGACAGAGATGAAAGCCTTGAGCACACTGCTCTTGGCTATTCCCAATGAGTATCAACACCAATTCTGCAATTGCACTGATGAACAGATGCTTTGAAATGCTCTAGAGAAGAGATTCTCTGGTACCAAAAGTACCAAGAGAAATCAGAAGGCAATATTGAAGCAACTGTATGAAAACTTTATGTCAACTAAGAATGAGTCCATGACTCAAACTTTTGGCAGGTTTAACAAGCTGATTGGTGAACTAGCTACTATGGGAGTACAAATTGATCAAGATGATGTAAACAGAAAGTTCTTAAGGTCCCTTGGAGATGAATGGACCATGTATACTGTTTCATTCAGACAGAATGAAAAATTGGAAGAAAAGGAACTGGATGATCTGTACAATGATTTGAGAGTGTTTGAATCTGAGGTGGAAGCAAAGAAGAAGCCTATTAGATATGTTCATAATGCTGCACTCCTATCAGCATCAATTGATTCTACTGCTAACCCTGAATCAGTTAATGCTGCCAGTGGAGTAAATCAAGAAAAAAGCAATGAATCTGTTTTTGAAGCTTTTATTTCCAGTCATGGTAACTCTTCTTTAATCAATGATGACTTGGAACAGCTTCATCCTGATGATCTTGAAGAGATGGATATTAAATGGCAGATGGCCATGCTTTCTATAAGGGTGAAGAAGTTCATCAAAAGGACTGGGAGGAACAACTTCTCCCAAAGAAGAGAAGATGGTGCAGGCTTTGATAAGTCAAAGGTGGAGTGCTATAAATGTCATCTGAAGGGACACTTTGCCAGAGAATGCAGAAGTGAAGTGTCTCACAATCACCAACAAAATCAGACTGGAAGCTTCAACCAGAACAGAAACTCTGCTCAAGCTCTTGTTTCTCAACAAGGAATGGGGTTTGACTGGAGTGATCAAGCAGAAGAGGCTATTCAAAATCAAGCTCTCATGGCAGAGGTATCTGATCTTCCAACTGAGGTACTTTCTAATCTCTGTTCTCAAACTTGCATAGATACTGTTAAAAGGTACTGGGATCACAACCAGAATATGAGTGATGACCTTAAAAGATTAGAAAAAGATATAAAAGACTATGTGAAAATTGTTGAGAGGTTTGAGGAACAAATTAAAAGTTTCCAAGCCAATGAACTGCAACACACATATGATACAAATTACTGGAAGTGGGAGAAAAATGATCTAGAAATCCAACTGACAAAGTCTAAAGAGTAGAATGAAAAGTTGAGAGGAGAGCTAGCCAAAGTTAAGCTAGATGTGGAAAAGTTTTCCAATGCTTCTAAAGCAATGGACTCTTTACTACAAACCCAGTTTCATGACAAACTGAGAAGAGGAATTGGGTACAATACCACACCACCTACATACAACAACAACTACATCCCTCCTACATCAGACTTACTAGAGACCAAGGATAGGAAGGACTTGAATGAGGGAGCCACTAAGATAGATCCCTTAGATGAAGTAGTTGTTGAGGACAAGACTAAGAAAGAGGCCAGTAAGAGTAAGAACAATACTGTAAGTGGTGAGATTCCCTTAGAGAATAACATTATCACCAATGAGGATTGTGGAAGGGTTTGGATCAAATCCAATGACATAGAGAAGACTGAGGGAAAGTCTAAAAAGGTCCATTACAAGCAGACTACAGTTGTGAATCATGTTCCTTGCAAACAATGTGCATGTAATAAGTCTGAGCCTCTAAAACATGATAAAAGGAGGGGCAATCAAAGGAATTGGAATAATCAGTGGGCTCAGAAACAAGGAGTTGATCTGAGTAGAATCATCAGACAAAAACCTTGTTTCATATGTGGCAAATTGAATCATCTTGCCAAGTACTGTTACTTTAATCCTATTAACCAAAGGATGAATTTCAAAGAGCTATGCAAAAACCCTTTGGTTATAGGAAGGATGAAAGGAACCATGTGGCTAAGAAACCTGTTAAATCTAAAAGCCACATGAAGAAAAAGACTGTAAAAGAGAATGTCAAGATGTGGGTTCCTAAAAGCACTAAAACTATTAGTACTGCTACCACAAATAGTGCTGCTGACAAAGATAGTGCTGCTAGAAGCAATACTGCTACTACCAATGTTAGTGCTGCTGAGAGTATTAGCACTTCTAAAACTAACATTGTTAGTACCTCTTCAAATGTTAATACTGCTAACTCTGTTAGTACTTCTAAAATTAGTATTGCTTCTAGTGTTTGTGCTGCTAGACCAATCATCTTGACAAAGTACTCCAGTAAAGAGTGCTCTGATTTTAAAAATCTCATCAAAAAGGAATGTAAATACTTTGATGAGAAAGGGAGACCCAAGACCACTTTGGCTTGGATTCCCAATCAATACTAATTGATTTATCTTATGTGCAGGGCAATCAGCAGCTCAAGGGAAAGAACATCTGGCATGTTGATAGTGGTTGCTCTAGGCACATGACAGGGAACATGGCTTGCCTCAAGAATTTCAAGAAAATTGATGGAGGACATGTTGCCTTTGGTAATACTCCAGATGGAGGTAAGATTAGTGGTAAGGGTGATGTAACAAAAGGTAAGATGACCTTTGAGGATGTTTTCTATGTTGAGCAGTTAAGGTACAACCTGTTAAGTGTATCACAGGTTTGTGACAAACAGCATAGTATATTATTCACTAATTCAGAATGCATTATCCTTGCCCCTGAATTCAAGGTAGTTGATGAAAAGATGATACTACTAAGAACTCCCAGAAAGGATAATGTCTATTGTTTGGATATGGAAAATGTGTCAACTGATTCATCCCTAAACTGTCTTGTTTCAAAAGCATCTTTGGATGAATCATCACTTTGGCATAGAAGGATGTGTCACATGAACTTTAAAACAATGAATAAACTTGTCAAAAACAACCTTGTAAGAGGTTTGCCTTCAAAAGTCTTTTCATGTGATGATCACTGTGTTGCTTGTCTCAAAGGCAAACAACACAAAACTTCTCATAAGTCCAAAGAAGTGAACACAATTTCTTCTTCTCTTTAGTTGTTGCATATGGATCTGTTTGGACCTACAAATGTTATGAGTATAGGTAAGAAATCATACTGCTTAGTTATTGTTGATTATTACTCTAGATTTACTTGGGTATATTTTCTAAGGACTAAGGATGAGACAAGTGGACTGATCAAATCCTTTATTCTAAGAATTGAAAACCAAACAAATCAAAAAGTAAAAGTCATTAGGTCAGACAATGGTACTGAATTTAAAAATCTTGACCTAAACACCTTTTGTGAGGATAAAGGAATTGAGAGGCAATACAGTGCTCCTAGGACTACACAACAAAATGGTGTTGCTGAGAGAAGGAATAGGACACTGATTGAAGCTGCTAGATCTCTGTTAGCTGATTCAAAACTTCCAATTACTTTCTGGGTTGAAGCAGTTAATAATGCTTGCTATGTCCAAAACAGAGTTCTAGTAGTCAAGCCTAAAAACAAGACACCATATGAGCTTTTAAATAAAAGAAAACCATTTATTGGATTTTTCAAACATTTTGGGTGTCCTTGTACCATTCTCAATACCAAAACTCACTTAGGAAAGTTTGATAGCAAGGCAGATGATGGTTTTCTTGTTGGTTACTCATCTCAGAGTAAGGCCTACAGAGTATTTAATTCTTCTTCTAGAATAATTGAGGAAAGTGACAATGTCAAATGCAATGAGAACACACCAAACCCTATTGGTTCTGGTCCTCAGTGGTTGTTTGACATTGATTCACTCACTAACTCTTTTGGTTTCAGTAGTGATGATCATGCAGGTTCAGGAAGTAGAGGATCAGGGGAAGAACAAGTACAGAATAGTATTCCTCAGTCTGTGATCTTTCCATTACCTACAATGGACCCTGTTGAAATCTGTGAAAAGGAAATTGTCACTGAACTAATTCAGAGTGAAGAAGAAAGAAGAGATGATGAGAATTCAGCGCATGAAGAGCCAGAAGCAGCTGATGATGTTGGGAACTGAAGATTCTACTAAGTGTAGTTACTACTGCTAGTACAAGTGTAGTTACTACTGCCAGAACAAGTTGAAGATTAATACTGCTAAGTGTTACTACTGCTAGTAGAATTACTACTGCTAGTTGAAGTTAGTACTGCTTGAACAAAGTTAGTACTGCTTAGCTAGTTAGTACTGCTAGTAGTTAGTACTGCTTGAAGTTAATGCTGCTAGTTGAAGTTAATGCTGCTGAGCATTATTAGTGCTGCTAAAGAGATACGGATGGAAAGTACTACAGCTGAATATACTGAAGATATACTTAGAAGATATACATGGAAGATATACTGAAGATTTGTTTATTCTTTGTAATTATCTTTTTATCAGTATATGTATAGAATGTTTAGAATAGATAGATATAACTTTTGATAATTGTTTTTCAAGAGAAAAATCAACCTCAAGGCATAGATCCTAATTCTAGAGAAGTAGAATTCGTATTGGTGAGCCTGTTCATCAATATTGAGGTTGAGTGTGTAATCTTGTAACTTTAAGCATTCAATACAAGTTTACTGTTTGATAATTATATACTGTGTTTGATTACTGTTTTATCAAATATCAAAGTGTTTTTCCGCAACTTCTTTGATATTAGTTTCTGAGTATTAATTCTTGTTAAGAATTCGATCCTGACAAGTGGTATCAGAGCCAAATTCTCTCAGAAACAGTTATTCATCATGGAAAATCTTACAGAATCAAGCAGTACTTTGGTCTCAAAAGTTCCAATGCTCAGATCCAATGAATTTGACATGTGGAAAATCAGAATCAAGCAATATATTCTCCTCACAGATTACTCTATGTGGGACATCATTGAGAATGGCCCATCTGATGGAGGAAAGATTGGTGAAGATGGCAAAAGAACTCCTCCAAAGACAGATACAGACAGGAAATCAAGACAGACAGAGATGAAAGCCTTGAGCACACTGCTCTTGGCCATTCCAAATGAGTATCAACACCAATTCTGCAATTGTACTGATGCACAGATGCTCTGGAATGCTCTAGAGAAGAGATTCTCAGGTACTAAAAGTACCAAGAGAAATCAAAAGGCAATCTTAAAACAACAGTATGAAAACTTCATCTCAACTAAGAATGAGTCCATGACTCAAACTTTTGACAGGTTTAATAAACTAATTGGTGAACTAGCTACTATGGGAGTACAGATTGATCAAGATGATGTGAACAGAAAGTTCTTAAGGTCCCTTGGAGATGAATGGACCATGTACACTGTGTCATTCAGACAGAATGATCAGTTGGAAGACAAAGAACTTGATGATCTGTACAATGATCTTAGAGTATTTGAAGCTGAGGTGGAGGCAAAGAAGAAGCCTTCTGGATATGTTCATAATGCTGCACTCCTATCAGCATCAATTGATTCTACTGCTAACCCTGAATCAGTTAATGCTGCTAATGGATCAAGTTTAGATAAAAGCACTGATTATGTATTCGAAGCTCTTCTTTCTAATCATGGAAATTCTTCTTTGATCAATGATGACTTAGAACAACTTCATCCTGATGATCTGGAAGAGATGGATATTAAATGGCAGATGGCCATGCTCTCCATGAGGGTTAAAAAGTTTATAAAGAGGACTGGAAGAAACAACTTCTCACAAAGAAGAGAAGATGGAGCAGGGTTTGATAAATCAAAGGTAGAATGCTACAAATGTCATCTGAAGGGACATTTTGCTAGAGAATGCAGAAGTGGAATGTCTCACAACAACAACCATCAACAAGTTCAATCTGGAAGCTTCAATAACAACAGAAACTCTGCTCAAGCCCTTGTTTCTCAACAAGGAATGGGGTTTGATTGGAGTGATCAAGCAGAAGAAGCTATTCAGAATCAAGCTCTTATGGCTAAAGTATCTGATCTTCCATCTGAGGTAAGTTCTAATCTCTGCAATAAAACTTGCATAGACACTGTTAAAAGGTACAGGGATCACAATCAGAAGATGAGTGATGACCTGAAGAGACTAGAAAAGGATATAAAAGACTATGTGAGGATAGTAGAGAGATTTGAAGACCAAATCAAAGGTTTTCAAGCCAATGAACTACAACACTCATATGACACTAATTACTGGAAGTGGGAGAAAAAGGATTTAGAACTTAAACTGACTAAATCTAAAGAGGAGAGTGAAAAACTGAAAGAGGAGTTAACCAAGGTTAAGCTTGATGTAGAAAAGTTTTCCAATGCTTCTAAAGCAATGGACTCCTTACTGCAAAATCAGATTCATGATAAGTTGAGAAGAGGAATTGGGTATAATGCCACACCTCCACCATATAACAACAATTACATTCCTCCTACTTCAGACCTATTAGACACCAAAGATAGGAAGGAATTGCATGAGGGAGCCACTGAAATAGATCCCTTAGATGAGGTAATTGTTGAGGATAAGACTGAGAAAGAGGTTGGCAAGAGTAAGGAGAACAAGGTGAGTGGTGAGATTTCTATAGAAAACAACATTATCACCAATGAGGATTGTGGAAGGGCTTGGATCAAATCCAAGAACATAGAGAAGACAGAGGAAAAGTTTGGTAAGGTCCATTATAAACAGACCACAGTTGTGAATCCAGGTCCTTGCAAACAGTGTGCTTGTAAGAAGAATGAGCCCCAAAAACAGGACAAAAAGAGGGGAAATCAAAGAAACTGGAATAATCAATGGGCACATAAACAAGGGGTTGATCTGAGTAAAATCAATAGACCAAAACCTTGTTTTATCTGTGGCAAATTGAATCATCTTGCAAAATTCTGTTATTTCAATCCTATGAACCAAAGAATGAATTTCCAAAGATCCATGCAAAAACCCTTTGGTTATAAGAAAATTGAAAAGAATCATGTGGCTAAGAAAACTGTTAAAACTAAAAGCCACATGAAGAAAAAGTATTCTGTTAAAGAAAGTGTCAATATGTGGATTCCTAAAAGCACTAAAACTGTCAGTACTGCTATCACAAGTAGTGCTGCTGACAATGATAGTGCTGCTAGAAGTAATACTACTGCTAACAATGTTAATGCTGCTAACAAGGTTAGTACTGCTAAACCTGTTAGTACTGCTACACCTGTTAGTACTGCTAACTCTGTTAGTACTTCTAAGGTTAGTACTGATTCTAGTGTTGATTCTGCTAAGCCAATCATATTGACAAAGTACTCTAATAAAGAGTGCTCTGAGTTTAAAAACCTCATTAAAAAGGAATGTAAATACTTTGATGAGAAAGGAAGACCCAAGATCACTTTGGCTTGGGTCCCCAATCATACTAATTGATTTATTTAATGTGCAGGGCAACCAACAGCTCAAGGGAAAGAGCATATGGCATGTTGATAGTGGTTGCTCTAGGCACATGACTGGCAACATGTCATGCCTTCAGGATTTCAAGCAAATTAATGGAGGACATGTTGCATTTGGAGACAATCTTACTGGTGGTAAGATAAGTGGAAAAGGTAATGTCACCAAAGGTAAGATGACATTTGAGGATGTCTACTATGTTGATCAATTAAAGTACAACCTGTTAAGTGTATCACAGGTTTGTGACAAACAACATAGTATATTATTTACTAACACTGAGTGTATGATTCTTGCTCCAGGGTTCAAGGTAGTTGATGAAAACATGATACTACTTAGAACTCCAAGAAAAGACAATGTTTACTGTCTTGATTTGGACAATGTCAATAGTGATTCATCTTTAAATTGTCTTGTTTCAAAAGCTTCTATAGATGAATCCTCCCTTTGGCACAGAAGGATGTGTCACATGAATTTCAAGACTATGAACAATCTTGTTAAAAATAACCTTGTAAGAGGTTTACCTTCAAAAGTCTTTTCATGTGATGATCATTGTGTTGCTTGTCTTAAAGGCAAACAACACAAAACTTCTCATAAGACCAAAGAGTTAAATTCTGTTTCTTCTTGTCTCCAGTTATTGCATATGGATCTGTTTGGTCCTACAAATGTTATGAGTATAGGAAAGAAATCTTACTGCTTGGTTATTGTTGATGATTACTCCAGATTTACTTGGGTATATTTTCTAAGGACTAAGGATGAAACAAGTGGTCTTATCAAATCCTTTATTCTAAGAATTGAAAACCAAACTAATCAAAGAGTAAAAGTCATTAGATCAGATAATGGAACTGAATTTAAAAATCATGATCTAAACACCTTTTGTGAAGGAAAAGGTATTGAGAGACAATATAGTGCTCCTAGGACTCCTCAACAGAATGGTGTTGCTGAAAGGAGAAATAGGACACTAATAGAGGCTGCTAGATCTCTGTTGGCTGATTCAAAATTGCCAATTACATTCTGGGCTGAAGCAGTTAATACTGCTTGTTATGTCCAAAACAGAGTTCTAGTGGTCAAGCAAAAGAACAAGACCCCATATGAGCTTTTAAATCAAAGAAAACCTTTTATTGGTTTCTTCAAACCTTTTGGGTGTCCTTGTACAATTCTAAATACCAAATCTCACTTAGGTAAGTTTGATAGCAAAGCAGATGATGGATTTCTTGTTGGATATTCATCTCAGAGTAGGGCCTACAGAGTTTTTAACTCTTCTTCTAGAATAATTGAAGAAAGTGACAATGTCAAATGCAATGAGAACACACCAAATCCTGTTGGGTCTGGACCTCAATGGCTATTTGACATTGATTCACTAACTAACTCTTTTGGTTTCAGTAATGAGTATACAGGAACAGATGGTGGAGAATCAGAGATCACACAAGTTCAAGAAAGTATATCTAAATCTGTGATTTTTCCCATACCCACAGTAAATGAAGACTGTGAAAAGGAATCATTTACTGAACCAAGTCAGAGTGAAGAAGACACTAGAGATGAGGAGACTCAAGAATCAGAAGTGACATCTGAAACCACTTCAGTTGAGTTGCATGACTCTAATCTAGAGGCTGGACTGAATGAAGAACCTAGTCATAACACAAGAGTTCAAAAGAATCATCCTCCACAGCTGGTAATAGGAGATATCTCTTCTCCTATGATGACTAGACATCAAAGCAGGCTTCAAGAAATGAAAGATCAACAGCATACAGTCCTTTCTTGTTTTCTATCCCAGCTTGAGCCTAAAAAGGCACATGATGCTATGAAAGAATCTAGCTGGATAGAAGCAATGCAAGAAGAACTGTTACAATTCAAGCTACAAGATGTATGGGATCTAGTAGACCTTCCTAAAGGTCACAGAGCAATTGGCACAAAGTGGATTTTCAGAAACAAGAGAGATGAAAGAGGTATTGTTATAAGAAACAAAGCAAGGCTGGTAGCTCAGGGCTACACTCAAGAAGAGGGCATAGATTATGAAGAAGTTTTTGCACCTGTAGCTAGGATAGAAGCAATCAGACTATTCCTAGCCTATGCTTCTTACATGAACTTCAAAGTCTACCAAATGGATGTAAAAAGTGTTTTTCTCTATGGGTCAATTGAAGAAGAAGTATATGTCTGCCAACCACCAGGGTTTGAAAACCCAAGCTATCCAGACAGAGTATACAAATTAAAGAAAGCACTTTATGGACTACATCAAGTACTGCTATGCATATCCTGAAAAGAAGATTAGTAACACCAAGAATAAAAATATACAGGTATAAAACCACTTTTTGAAAAGAAACTTATTCAAGTTGTCAAAGTTCACACTGATAATCAGTTTGCTGATCTATTCACTAAAGCTTTTGATGTGGGTAGATTCACTTTCTTGGTAACAAGTGTGGGAATGATAAACTCTGAATAATCTTCTTCTCAAAAAGTGGTTTTATACCTGTATATTTTTATTCTTGGTGTTACTAATCTTCTTTTCAGGATATGCATAGCAGTACTCAGTATTTAGCAAGTTTAAAAGGAGTAAGTCTAGTTAATACTGCTTGTGGTTAATACTGCTTTCAGTTAATACTGCTAGTAGTTAATACTGCTAGTAGTTAATACTGCTAGTGGTTAATACTGCTTTCAGTTAATACTGCTAGTAGTTAATACTGCTAGTGGTTAATACTGCTTTCAGTTAATACTGCTAATGGTTAATACTGCTAGTTCAGTTAATACTGCTCGTGGTTAATACTGCTCGTGGTTAATACTGCGTTCAGTTAATACTGCTCGTGGTTAATACTGCTCGCGGTTAATACTGCTAGTTCAGTTAATACTGCTCGTGGTTAATACTGCTCGTGGTTAATACTGCGTTCAGTTAATACTGCTCGTGGTTAATACTGCTCGCGGTTAATACTGCTAGTTCAGTTAATACTGCTCATGGTTAATACTGCTCGCGGTTAATACTGCTAGTTAGTTAATACTGCTCTAGGTTAATACTGCTTATATTCCGAATACTATAAATACTTTTTGCCCGCCTAAAAGTTCATAACGACTCTTTGCATACTGTTCTCTTGCGCTCAAAACCTTTTCTCTCTCAAGTTCGTAGTTTTCAGGCAAGTTTTCACTAAGACCAATGGCATCCATGACATTCATCGACGAGCACAACGAGATTGCGATGCTACAAAAGCCAAAGCAAGCTTCAGGATTTCATCAGATTGTGGATTTCCTCAAGTCAAGTCACATTGCTCATGCTCTTACTGTCTCACCTACAATCTACATTGAGCACCAAAGGCAGTTCTGGGCTAATGCAACCATTGTTGTGGAAAATGGTGTGCAAATGATCAAGACAAGAATCTGTGATCACTCACTTACAGTTACTGAAGAAGTCATTCGCATCAGTCTACGTCTAGACGATGCCTCTGGTATAATGTCTATCTCTAATGATGAACTGTTTACTAATCTTACTAGAATGGGGTATGGAGGCCCATTGGGTGTTTTCAAATTCTCAAAAGCAAAGTTTTCACCCCAATGGCGTTTTCTTGTTCATACCCTGATGCATTGCATCTCCAAAAAGACCACTGGATGGAGTGAGTTCAGCAGTCCAATTGCATATGCTTTGGTATGCTTGGCTACATCCAGAAGGTACAATTTCTCAAAGATGATTTTCAATGATCTTGTATCAAATATGGGAAACAAAAAGAGTTTCTTTATGTATCCCAGATTTGTTCAGGAAGTAATTAACCATGAATTGACGGATATACCTCAACCTGTTGGGGTATATGTACCTAAACCCCCAAAAGGCAAGGTTTTCTCAAATATGAGAAGATCTGCTGGGGACTCGGAAGGAGTTGACACCCCATTGTTCTCTACAATGATGGTGGTGTCCCAAACCACTGAAGGTATGGCAGCAGGGTCAAGGCCCTCATTAGACCATCCCACTGCTAGCCAAGCCCAACCTTCTCACTCAAAAACAATTCCCCAGTCCATTCTTACAAAACCAACCTCTCCAATTACCCAAACTTATCAAAGAAAACAGGTAAAGAAGGCTCCTTCCCTTCTTGTACCATCACCCACACAGCCTTTAAGCCCTCTAAGGGAGAATTCTCCCCTAGAGAATATCCAAAGGGAAACCACAAGGGTGTCTCCCAACCCAAAGGAGGTGCTCTCTGAGGAGGAGGTAGAGCATATGGGTGATGAGGCTGCCACTACTCCTGCTAACACAGAGGAGGAAAGTGGTAACATCAATAAGACCTCCCCCATGGCAACTTTAAATGAGCACTCATTTGAAGGTCCCTGGTGCCAAGAAACCACAGGGGTGGATAGTGCTTCTGCTAGGCAGAAGACTTCCACTACTAAAAGATCCAATGATCCTTCAATAGGGGGTAACACTCCTGGAGAAGGTGAGGACAGATATAACTATGATGAATTGATGGAGACAATGGGCAACATCAACATGGATGTACTCAAACAAGGCAAAGATATTGAAGAGCTAAAACTCATTGTACTGTCACAACAAGAACAAATCATCAAGTTGAAGCAAATGGTAAGGAAACTGATTATGCAAAAGAAGAAGAAACAATTTGTGCTCAGAAGGAGGGAACCAGTGACTGATGCTCCCAAAAAGGGGGAGTCAGAAGCTGATGCCAAAGCTAAGGGGGAGCAAGAGGAAAAACATATTGTTGAGGGGGAAAATGAGCCAGCAGCAGAAACCATTAATACTGCCAGTTCAAGTAAAGCAGCAGAAATGGTTAATACTGCTGAGCTAAAAGAAGCAGCAGAACAAGTAAAAGAGGTCCTTACAGAGCTTGAGGTTGCAGAAACACTCATCAAAGCAAAACATGATACTCCCAAGGTCATCTCAAAGGCCAAAGGAGTTGTCATAAAAGAAAGAGGTGATGCAGCAAAGAACTCTAGCATTGAGAAGGAGATGGGTAAAGATAAAGGTAAGGCAAAGTTAGTTGAATCTGATCAACCAATCAAGAAGCAAAGGTTGGTTGAATCAGATGAAGCCTTAGCAAGGAAAATGCAGAAGGAGATGGAAAAAGAAGAAAGAGCTCAGCTGGAGAAGGACAGGGAAATAGCAAAGGCTTTAGCTGCTGAGCTAAATAAAGCCTATCAAAAGGGGCTTGAAACTGAAAAGGCTAAACAAAGGGCTATAAGTCTGAGAAAAGCTATGATGGCTAATACAAGTGCAAAGAAAAGAAGACCTTCACAAACTTACCTTGCCACTCAGGAAAGAAACAAAATGATAACTTTCTTGAGGAGTGCAATTGGGGTAAAGAAAGAAATGTTTGTGAAGATGAGTTTTGATCAGATCAGAGAGCTCTATGAAAAAGAAATGGGGAATCTGAAGAGCAATGAAAAGAAAAGAGTAGAGTTTGAAAAGAAGGCCAAGGAGAGTAATGATATAGATATGAATCAACCATTTCCTGAAAGTGAAGAGGGAACTCCTATCAAAGAAATGGCAAGGGAAAAGGAAGAAAAGAAGAAGGAAGCTACTCTAGTACAGGTTCAAAAGACTTTGAAAAGAACCAAGATGATGGCCAAAAGAAAGAAAGATAAGAAGCCTAGAATAGAAGAAGAACAAAATGTTGCTGAAGAAGAAGGGGCACCTGAGTCATCAAGCCAGCAAGGGTCATCAATCAAAGATGATGTAAGCTTATATATGGTAGTGATGGACAAAGTGCCTGAACCAATTTCTGCAGAACCTGTTGGAGTTAAGCCACCCGAGATCATTCACTGGGATGTACTGACAATGGATGGGAAAGATTACATCAGACTCAAGAGGAAGGGTGATAAGTATGAAGTATTCAACACTTGGGTCAAGATTGTCAAAACATGCTCTAGATCTGATATAGAAGAGATGTTTGACATAGGAATTAAGCTGTATGCAGATCATCTGAATACTCCAGGAATTTCTCTTACAAAACTGGTGTTGGAGTATCTATGCATGATGTTCAAACCTGAAGAAGTGGACCAGGTCATCAAGAGTGTGTTTAAAGAAGTCACAAGTTGGACTCTATATGAAACTAGTGGAGTATATGCAGTGACTTTGGATAGAAATCACACAGAATACTTCCTAGTGGATAGAGTATATAATCACACCAGACTGAAGGTTCATGCCATGCTAAAGAAGAAGTTGGGTTGTGCACCAAATTCAGAAATGGCCAAGTATCTAATTCAGAGGATAATCAATCAGAGTTTGGGACTGAATCCAGACTTAGGAGCATGATCTTGGAAGTTTTGGGAGCATTAAAAAGAGCATCTGGAAGAATATCTGAAGAACTTGACTTCTCTTCTAAAAGTCAAGTTAGGGGGAGATTGTTGGGAACTGAAGATTCTACTAAGTGTAGTTACTACTGCTAGTACAAGTGTAGTTACTACTGCCAGAACAAGTTGAAGATTAATACTGCTAAGTGTTACTACTGCTAGTAGAATTACTACTGCTAGTTGAAGTTAGTACTGCTTGAACAAAGTTAGTACTGCTTAGCTAGTTAGTACTGCTAGTAGTTAGTACTGCTTGAAGTTAATGCTGCTAGTTGAAGTTAATGCTGCTGAGCATTATTAGTGCTGCTAAAGAGATACGGATGGAAAGTACTACAGCTGAATATACTGAAGATATACTTAGAAGATATACATGGAAGATATACTGAAGATTTGTTTATTCTTTGTAATTATCTTTTTATCAGTATATGTATAGAATGTTTAGAATAGATAGATATAACTTTTGATAATTGTTTTTCAAGAGAAAAATCAACCTCAAGGCATAGATCCTAATTCTAGAGAAGTAGAATTCGTATTGGTGAGCCTGTTCATCAATATTGAGGTTGAGTGTGTAATCTTGTAACTTTAAGCATTCAATACAAGTTTACTGTTTGATAATTATATACTGTGTTTGATTACTGTTTTATCAAATATCAAAGTGTTTTTCCGCAACTTCTTTGATATTAGTTTCTGAGTATTAATTCTTGTTAAGAATTCGATCCTGACAGATGAGACCCCCTCAGCTGACTTAAATGATTCCAATCTAGATGTTAGAATTAATGAAGCACCTAGTCACCAGACAAGAACTCAAAAGAATCATCCTCCAGAGCTGGTAATAGGAGAAATCTCTTCTCCTATGGTAACTAGGAATCAAAGCAGACTTCAAGAGATGCAGGATCAGCAACATACAATACTCTCTTGCTTTCTATCTCAGATTGAGCCTAAGAAGGCCTATGATGAAATGAAAGATTCAAGTTGGATAGAAGCCATGCAAGAAGAGTTGCTATAGTTTATGTTGCAAGATGTTTGGGACTTGGTGGACCTTCCAAAATGTCATAGAGCTATTGGCACCAAGTGGATTTTCAGAAATAAAAAGGATGAGAGAGGAATAGTAATCAGAAACAAAGAAAGGCTAGTGGCACAAGGGTACACTCAGGAAGAAGGTATAGACTATGAGGAAGTCTTTGGTCCAGTTGCAAGGGTAGAGGCAATTAGGTTGTTTCTAGCCTATGCTTCATTTATGCAGTTCAAGGTATATCAGATGGATGTAAAGAGTGCCTTTCTTTATGGAACAATTGATGAAGAAGTATATGTCTGTCAGCCCCCTGGATTTGAGAATCCATCATATCCTGACAGAGTATACAAACTTAAGAAAGCACTTTATGGTCTACATCAAACCCCAAGAGCATGGTATGATACTCTGTCTACCTATCTCTTGGAAAATGGGTTTGAAGGGGGAATAATTGACAAGACCCTTTTTATCCAAAGAAGAAAGAAGGACATCCTACTAGTTCAGATCTATGTGGATGACATCATCTTTGGATCTACAAAAGAACAGATGTGTAGAGACTTTGAAGAATTGATGCACAAGAGCTTCAAAATGAGTGCAATGGGTGAACTCACCTTCTTCCTTGGGCTTCAAGTGAAACAGCAGAAAGATGGGATCTTCATAAGTCAATCAAAGTATGTGAAAGACATCCTGGACAAATATTGTTTATCAGACTCAAAGCCAGCAAGCACACCTATGGAAACACACAAACAGATCACTGTTGATCTTGAGGGGGAGGATGTTGATGTCCATCTTTATAGATCAATGATTGGATCTCTCATGTATCTCATAGCCTCAAGACCAGATATCATGTTTCCAGTGTGTGTTTGTGCCAGATTCCAAGTCAAGCCAAAGCAGTCACATCTTCAAGCAGTTAAAAGGATTTTTAGATACTTAAGAGGACAACCTAGATTAGGTCTTTGGTATCCTTATGAATCCAACTTTGACTTGATTGCATATTCAAACAGTGACTTGGGTGGTGCTAATATGGATAGAAAGTCTACTTCAGGGGGATGTCAGCTTTTGGGTGCAAGACTAGTATCTTGGCAGTGTAAGAAACAAACCACAGTGTCCCTATCCACAACAGAAGCTGAGTACATTGCTGCTGCAAGTTGCTGCTCTCAGGTTCTATGGATTCAGAATCAAATGCTGGACTATGGGGTAACCTTTCTGCACACTCCAATCTTCATTGACAATAGCAGTGCTATCAGCATTGTTAACAATCCAGTCAAGCACTCCAAAACAAAGCACATTGAGATCAGGTATCACTTTATTAGAGACTGTAATGAAAAGAAGCTAATTCAAGTTGCTAAAGTTCATACTGACAACCAGTTTGCTGATCTATTCACCAAAGCCTTTGATGTGGTTAGATTCACCTTCTTGGTCACAAGTGTGGGCATGATCAACTCTGAATGAGCTCATGTTTAAAAAGTGCTTGTATACCTGTTATTTGGTTATTTTTGGTGCTACTAATCATCTTTCTCAGGAAGTGTATTGCCTTGCTCAGACTAACACAAGCTTCAGAAAATGTAAGTATAGTTAATACTGCTAGTGGTTAATACTACTCTCAGTTAATACTGCTAGTTAGTTAATACTGCTCTCAGTTAATACTGCTAGTTAATTAATACTGCTAGTGGTTAATACTGCTCTTAGTTAATGCTGCTAGTTAGTTAATATTGCTAGTGGTTAATACTGCTCTCAGTTAATACTGCTAGTTAGTTAATACTGCTCTGAGTTAATATGGTTTCTTTCCCGAATCATATAAATACCGTCTGTGCCCGCCTAAAAGCTCATAACGACTCTTTGAATACTGTCCATCTTCTCTCTAACCTTTTTCTCTCAAGCACCTAGTGAATTTCAGTCCAGTTTACTCAAGCTCGATGGCTTCAATGGCGTTTATTGATGAACACAACGAGATAGCAATGCTTCAAAAGCCTAAGCAGGCTGCTGGATTTCATCAAATAGTCGATTTCCTCAAGTCCAGCCATATCGCTCATGCTCTTACAGTGTCACCATCAATCTACATTGAGCACCAGAAGCAATTTTGGGCCAATGCCACTGCTATTACTGAAAATGGTGTTAAGGTAATCAAGACAAGGGTGTGTAACAAACCCTTGACAGTTTCTGAAGAGGTAATTCGCATCAGTCTACGTCTAGACGATGCCTCAGGTATCACATCTATCTCTAATGATGATCTGTTTTCCACTCTTACTAGAATGGGGTATGGAGGCCCATTGGGTGTTTTCAAGTTCTCCAAAGCTAAATTTTCTCCCCAATGGCGTTTCTTTGTCCATACCCTTATGCATTGTATTTCTAGAAAGACTACTGGATGGAGTGAGTTCAGTAGTACCATTGTTTATGCTTTGGTCTGCTTGGCCACTGCCAGAAAGTATAATTTTTCAAAAATGATTTTCAATGACCTTGTGTCAAACTTGGAAAACAAAAAGAGTTTTTATATGTACCCAAGATTTGTCCAGGCAGTTATAACCACTGAATTGACGGATATGCCTCAATTTGATGAGGTATATGTACCTAAAATCCCCAAGGGAAAGGTCTTTTCAAATATGAAGAGATCTCCCATGGACTCGGAAGGAGTTGACACCCCATTGTTCTCTACAATGATGTTGGTGTCCTACAATCAAGAAGGTATGGCTTCAGGGTCAAGGCCCTCATTAGACCATCCCACTGAGAGCCAATCCCAACCTTCAATCACTATATCAATCCCTCAGTCCCTTCTTCAAAAACCAACTTCACCCATAACCAATACATACATAAGGAAAAAGGTAAAGAAGGCTCCTTCCCTCCTTGTACCTTCACCCACAAAGCCTTTAAGCCTTCTAATGGAGAATTCTCCATTAGAGAATATCTATAGGGAAACCCCAGGGGTGTCTCCTAACCCCAAGGAGGTGCTCACTGAGGAGATGCATGAGCATATGGGTGAGCAGGCTGCCACTACTCCTGCTAGCACAGAGGAGGACAGTGGTAACATCAATAACACCTCCCCCATGGCAACTTTGAATGAGCAATCATTCAAAGGTCCCAGGTGCCAAGAAACCAAGGGGGTGGAGGGTGCTTCTGCTAGGCAGAAGACTTCCACTACTAAATGTTCCAATGATCCTTCAAAAGGGGGTAACACTCCTGGAGAAGGTGAGGATAGATATAACTACCAAGAATTGATGGATACAATGGGAAACATTAATCTGGATGTTATCAAACAGGGAGCAGACATAGAGGAGATGAAAATGGTGATTCTGTATCAACAAGTACAGATTACCAAATTGAAGAAGATGGTGAGGAGATTGGTGTAGAAAAAGAAGATAAAGCAATATGTTCTGAAGAAAAGGAAAGATGCTTTCAAAAAGGGGGAGAATCAAGAGGCTGAAGTAGAGAAGGAAAGTACATCTGAGATGGGATTTGATTTTGAGGGGGAGAAAGCAGCAGAAACAGATAAGGTTCAAGCAGCAGTAGAAACAGAATCACAAGCAATAGACACAAAAACAGAATTTGCTCAAGCAGCAGAAACAGTTAATGCTGCTGAGATAAATGAAGCAGCAGCAACAGGGCTATCTGTTGAGGAGTTAGAAATTGCAGAAACTTTGGTAAAAGCTAAGAATGACACTCCTAAAGCTACTAAAAAGGCCAAGGGAGTGGTCATTAAGGAAAAAGGTATTGAAAAGAAAAGAAAAGAAATCAGTGAAACAGGTTTGAAGGATGCAAAGGGAAAGGCTAAGATGGTTGAACCTGAACAACTTTCAAAGAAGAAGAATCAGTTGGAGTTAGATGAAGAAGTGGCAAAACAGCTTCAAGCTGAGATGGAAAAGGAAGAACAACTCCAATCTGAAAAAGACAGAGAGCTTGCACTGGAGATGGCTAAAAAGCTAAATGAAGAGTATCAACAGAGCATGAAAACTGCAGCTGAGGCCAAGAAAATATCAGTGAAAGCATCCAAGCAAAGAATGCCAGTCAAGAAGCAGAAAAGACAACCTTCTAAGACCTTTTTGGCTAATCAAGAAAAGAGAAAAATGATCAACTTTCTGAAAGGCTCAATTGGTGTCAAAGGAGAGATGTTCACTAACATGGCATACAGCAAGGTTGAGGAGCTATATAAGAAGGAAATGGCTAAGCTTCAAGGGGACTCCTCTCAAAGGGAAGAAGCTGAAAGAAGGATGAAAGAGAGGCATGATCACAACATCCAACAACCCTTCCCTGAGGAAGTCACTCCTACAAAAGAAAAGGCTGAAGACACTAAAGAAGAGAATGTTGTTGTGGAAGCCAAATCTGCAAAAAGAGTAAAGACCATAGCCTCCAAGAAACAATCCAAGAAGCCAAGGATTGAAGAAGCAGAAAAAGAGGCAGAATCTTCTGTTCCACCTTCAGCAGAACCAGAGCAGAATCCAGAACCATCCAATCTGCAATCAAATGAGCATGTTGATTTGTTCATGACTGTAATAGAACCAGTACAGGTTGTTCCCATTTCTGTGAAGGCACCAGAAGTCATCTTTTGGGATATTCTGAGGGACAACAGAAAGGAGTACTTCAGACTCAAAAGAGTTGGTGATGTGTTTGAAGTCTACTCAACTTGGGGTAAAGTGATCAGAAGTTATTCAAGGGCTGATTTAGAAGAAATGCACAAGGTGGGAATCAAGCTATATGAGCCTGTGATGAAAGGAACTGAAGAAAGTCTACTCAAGATTGCAATGGAATACTTGTGTATGATGTTTGAACCAGAAAAAGTGGTGTACAGGATAAAGGATCTACATCATGAGTATGGGTTTAAGAATATTGATAAGTGGATGCTATTTGAAAACTGTGGTGTATACATGATTACAATAGACAACTGATATCATGAGTATTTTCTAGTGGACAAAGTATATGATCATAGCAAGGTGAAACTAGAAGGAATGCTGAAAGCCAAGCTAGTGTGTGCAAAAGGATCTGAAATGGCCAGAATTGTGATAAGAAGGACAATCAATCAAAGTCTGGGGCTGGATCCAAATTTGGGCAACTAGCCTGAAGTTTTGAAAGCATCTTGAAGACCACATCTGAAGAACTTGACTTCTCTTCCTAAAAGTCAAGTTAGGGGGAGATTGTTGGGAACTGAAGATTTGTTCAAGTATGGTTAATGTTGCTAGTACATCATGATTACTACTGCTAGTAGATTTAATACTGCTTGAAAAGTTAGTGCTACTATTTCAATAGTTAGTACTGCTTGGAGGGTTAGTACTTCTAGTAGTTAGTACTGCTGAGGTGTTTAGTGCTGCTGAAGATGATTAATACTGCTGAAGAAGGTTAATGTTGCTTATGAGATGAAGACTCAGAATGGGAGGAAGACAGCTATATAGAAGACTTGCTAAAGTAAAGGAGATAATTATGGACTGAAGATCAATTGTATTTTGATAGTTATCTTGTAATATGTCTTGTATAAATAGTATAGAATAGTTTGACAGAAAAAAAAAGAATTCTGAATTTTTTTGTTTTCATAGAGAGAATTAACCTCAAGGTTTAGAACCCTAGTTCTAGAGAAGTAGAATTCGTATTGGTGATCCTGTTCATCAATATTAAGGTTTTGTTTGAAATATTGTAACTTTAATCATTCAATAAAGTTTACAAGTTGTGATTTCTGATTCACTGTTACATTGATTGTTGAATATTAAAGTGTTATTCCGCAACTCCTTTAATATTGTTTCTGAGTTCATTATTCTTGTTAAGAATTAGATCCTTACAGAGTTTGTTGGTGATTGACGACCAAGTCCTTCTTGACTTTGACAAGCTCTCCCTGAAAAGTTGAGACTTGGGACGCTTCAGATTTTGAGGAGCAAGCAGCCGTCAGTTTCTTCAGCTCTTCACCAGCGTTATTGACAGCGCTGGTGGTTTCGTTGATGGAGGTGGTGTGAGAATCCACCTTGACACCCAAATTGTTGATATGAGAGTCAACAGTTGCCATATTAGGACCTGAAAGAAGAGTTAGCTTCTAAGAAACATGCTTATATGGAGAGATGGGAGTTTGATTTGTGGGTTTAGGTATACCTGATGGTTCAAACATATTGAAAAATTGCATATCTCTTTCAAAGGTTTGAGCATCAGGTTCTATAAATGCAACTTAAGGTTACTGCATGAGAGATGGAGGGTTAGAGACCAAAGAAATGGGAGGAATAGTAATGGGGATAGAAGAAGTTGGGATTTGGGTGGTTACCTCAGTTTGTTGTTGAACTGAGATGGTTGGTGGTGTCACTTATGTTGTGGCAGTGACCGAGATCACTGGCACGGTCGTTGTGGTGACAGCTGAAGATGTAGAGGAGAGACCCACAAAACCATCCAAGGTAGTTTGTTGAGAAACTACCTCAGGCCTTGAGCTAGGGGCAATAGTCTACTTTGTCGTCTTGGCCTTCTTTGAAGGACCAGAAAGACTAGCTGATGGTCTTTTGGAAGCGGTTTTAGCGGTAGGGTTAGCTGGAGAAGGAACCTCCGGTGCGGCCGCTGAAGAAGAAGAAAAGTGGAGACAGAGACGGTAGCGTAGAGTTGAGATACTTACCTCGTTGTCGACCGGATTGACCTCCAACGATCGCTGACCCACTTTTGCGAAAGAACCATTTTGAGTAGTGGGGTAAGTGTCAGGGTAGAGAAACTTCAGGTATGCACAGATGAACCGTACATAGGGAATCTTGGGATCCCTCTCCGTCTTCTCTATCTTTGACTTGAGATCGTCAAAGATAGCAGTAGCGTAGTCAAAGTTCTTGCCAGTGATCACAGAGTAAGCTATTTGGAGCTGAACTTTGCTCGCCTGATCCAGTGAGCCACTCTTCCCACTCATACATTGAATGATGTGTGAGAAGATGTAGTTCAGTTGAGAAGGCATGTTTGCCTTCTTAATGATGGTCAGGCGCTTGTTGGGGATGGTTGAGCGAGGCTTGTTGTCCCAGCAGTATTCCATGTCATCCAGAAATTGGATGAGTTCAACATCAGTGGGGAGGGCATTGAATCCACCCTTGGGTTTATCAGGGAATCGGAGTGACTTCCTCAGACTGTATGCAGTCATCATGCCCGGTCCTAAATCAGTGCGGAAGGAGAGAGCAGGAACCAGTTCACCTTTCTTGTTGGTGATGGTGGTTTCGTCAGCAGTGAACCAAAACTGTTGTAGAAGAGTTTTGGATGGTTTAGGATCTACAGTGATCGCGTAAGCAAGACACGACTGCTTCAGGAACTGAGCTGCTTCCACCAAGTGTGGGTATTTGACAGGATCGAAGTCCAAGTGTGCAAGGTGATTGTTCTTGGGAATTTCAGATTCAGTGAGAGAAAACTTGACGCTCTTGGAAGCAATGAGAGCTGATTGTGCCATTTCTGAATATGGAAAGAAGGAGAAAAGATAGATAGAAAGGTTTAGAAAAAAAAATTACCAGTTTCTGATTTCAGAAAGAAACAGGAAAAATTTAAATTCAAAGGTTTGAATCAATAAAATAAAAAAAAAATGATTTTAATGTTTAAGAAATCTTGTGAAAACCCCATAATGATGGAACATATTTAGGATTTTGTAACAAAATTTACGAAGAAAAAGATGAACAAAGTAACATGTTGATCTTGAAGGAAGAAGATGCAAATGCTTGAAGGAGTTGTTTGCTGGAAATGCCTTGAGAGAGAATTCTTGCTTGAAAAGATTTCCAGAAAGCGTAAAGAGGTAAAAATGAAAAGGCATTCCTTTTATACGTAGAGAGAGAGAGAGAGAGAGAGAGTGAGGCAGGAAAACAAATGTTCATCATGACATGGACACGTTTTATGAAGTTGATTGGATAGAAGGGTAACGGACGAACGTGTCAGAAAAAAGGCATGTCGTGGATTGTCGGTTCAAATGACGTCATAGGAGAGAGAAAAACGTTTCATTTGTCCTTTTTGAAATTATCTCTAAAAAAAAGTCAGAGATAGGTTTTCATTTTGAAAGAATCCCTGATAAAAATTCAGAGATTGATTTGTCTTTTCAAAAGAATCACTGATGAGAAAAGTCAGAGATAGTTTTATCAAAAAAAAAAGCTTTTAATCATTTGAAGAACTATCAATGATTAAAGTTTTTATTTTTGAAAAACGTCTTACAGAATGAATATTCAGTGATTGAGAGCGAGAGAACATACCTGAGAGTCAGATATTTATTCAGAGATTAAGTGATAAAGGGGAACTTAGAAATACTGACATAATGCGGGAAAGATGAAGAGTTACTCTTCAAGATTCAGCATTCCAAGCTCACTGATGAGAAGTTGAACCTTGTCTCATCAAGAGGTTTGGTAAACAAATCAGCTAGCTGATAGTCAGTAGGGATAAAGTGAAGTTCAATATCACCATTCATCACATGATCTCTGATAAAATGATATCTGATCTCTATGTGTTTCGTCTTTGAATGTAGCACTGGATTATTTGCTATAGCGATATCACTAGTGTTGTCGCAATAGATTGGAATCTTTGATAGCTGAACGTCATAGTCTAATAGTTGATTTCTCATCCATAAGACCTGAGCACAAAAACTTCCACCGGCTACATATTCAGCATCAGTTGTGGAAGTGGACACTGAATTTTGTTTTTTGCTTGTCCAACTTACCAGCTTTCCTCCTAGGAGTTGACATCCACCAGTAGTACTTTTTCTATCGAGTTTACATCCTGCAAAATCACTATCAGAATATCCAATTAGATCGAACCCTGAGTGTTTGGGATACCAAAGACCGAGGTTAGGAGTTCCTTTCAGATATCTGAAGATTTGCTTTACAGCGATCAGATGGGATTCCTTGGGTTCAGATTGATAACGATCACGTAAACAGGTAGAGTACATGATGTCAGGTCGACTCGTTGTAGGATACAACAGGGAACCTATCATTCCTCTATAGGCAGTGTCATTCACAGGTTTTCCAGATGGATCCTTGTTTAATGTCAGAGGAGGTGCCATAGGAGTTTTCATCTCTGAAGTTTGTGTCAGATCAAACTTCTTCAGCATATCTTTAACATATTTATATTGGCTGATAAAGGTACCTCTTTCAGATTGTTTAATCTGAAGACCAAGAAAATATGTTAGCTCACCCATCATACTCATTTTGTATTCTTTCTTCATTCTTTCAGCGAAGCGAGTACATAGGGATGGGTTAGTAGAACCAAATACGATGTCATCGAAATATATTTGTACAAGAATAATATGACCTTTTATCTTTCTGAAAAATAATGTATTATCAATTTTGCCACGTTCAAAATTTTCAGAGATAAGAAAAGATGAGAGAGTATCATACCAAACACGAGGAGCTTGTTTTAGACCATAGAGAGCCTTATCCAATTTATAAACATAATTTGGATGCTTAGGGACATAGAACCCTGGGGGTTGTTCTACATAGACTTCTTCATTTAGCTTTCCATTTAGGAATGTTGATTTTACATCCATTTGATATACAATGAAGTCTTTGTAAACTGCATAATCTAAGAAGAGTCGAATTGCTTCGAGCCTAGCCACATGGGCAATGGTTTCATCATAGTCTATGCCTTCCTCTTGTCGGTATCCCTGAGCAACAAGTCGAGCCTTGTTGTGGGTTACAGTTCCATGTTCATCTAACTTGTTTCTAAACACCCATTTGGTGCCTATAACAGTTTTATCAGATGGTCTAGAAACGAGATTCCAAACTTTGTTGCGAGTGAACTCAATCAGCTCTTCTTGCATAGCGTTGACCAGTTTGGATCTCTGAGGGCATCATCAGTCTTCTTTGGCTCTATTAAAGAAATAAAGTTGACAAAGAGGCAAATATTACCTGAACTTCGTCATGTCTAAATACCTGCATCGGGATCACCAAGAATTTGATCTATGGGGTGATCTCTGGTCCATCGCTGAGGAGGAGCATGATCGCTCATTTCAGAGGTTGGATCAACAATAGAAATGTTCAATGTTGAAGAATCCTGAGGTTCAATAGCTAATAATTGTTGAGTGTCAGACAGACATTTGTTTTCTGAGAGGTTTTCAGATGAAGATAGATCTGATGGAGGAAGTGTGTTTAGAGGCTCAGCTGAAACCCATGAGATGGATTCAGTGTTAGGAGGTATGATGTTTGGATCATCATCAGCAGCTGGAGGATCTGTGTACTGATGGTTTGAGAAGAAAGGTTCTGTTTCTCTGTAATGAGAAAGCATCCAAGAATTTAACTCTTCATTGTCAGCAATTGGTTTAGAGTTCGCTGAGCGAGTTTCATCAAAGGTGACATGAATTGTTTCTTCCACATATTGTCTTCTTTTGTTGAAAACTCTGTAGGCTTTGGAGATAGAGGAATATCCAAGAAATATTCCGTCATCCGCTTTTGGATCGAACTTTCCAAGTTGATCTTTGTTGTTTAAGATAAAGCACTGACAACCAAAGATATGAAGAAAACTGATAGATGGTTTTCTTCCATGAAAAAGTTCATAAGCTGTCTTTCCAAATCGCTTTACTATCAGCGATCTGTTTTGAGTAACACATGCAGTGTTTATAGCTTCAGCCCAAAATTGAGTAGGTAGGTGAGAATCGTTGAGCATTGATCTAGCAGCTTCAATGATCGTTCTGTTTCTTCTTTCAGCGACTCCGTTTTGTTGAGGCGTTCTTACTGAAGAGAAATTGTGAGAAATTCCCTTGTTCTCAAAGAAATTGTTCAGGGAACTGTTTTTGAATTCAGTTCCATGATCACTTCTTATTGAACGAACAGTGAGATTATTCAGCACTTCCATCTTTTTAACAAAAGATATCAGTTCTTCTGGAGTGTCACTCTTGCAGCGAAGAAAGATAACCGAGGTGTAGCGAGAGTATTCATCTACAATGACAAGTGTATATTTCTTTCCAGCTATTGATTGGATGTTGACAGGGCCAAACAAATCCATATGCAAGAGTTGAAGAGGACTTGTCACTGAGGAAACTTGTTTAGACTTGAAACTAGCTTTCGTCTGTTTTCCTTTTTCACATGCTGAGCAGAAAGATTCTTTAGCATATGAGTGCTGAGGAAGACCAGAAACTAGTTCCTTAGATGAGAGAAAATTCAGGGTTTTGAAGTTTAGATGAGAGAGCCTTTTGTGCCAAATCCAGTTGACATCAGAAGAGGCTTTGGAAAGAAAACATACGTTTTCAGTAGTAGTAGAGTCCATATCTATTACATGGACATTTTCTTTACAATAACCACTAAGAGCAAGTTTTCCTTTCTCATTTACGACTGAACATGCTTTCTTGGTAAAGTGAACTTCATAGTCTTTGTCACATAGATGACTGATGCTCAAAAGATTGTGCTTCAGTCCATCTACATAAGCGACTCTTCTGAAGGTAGTTGTCCCATTGCTGAGGACACCAAACCCTCGGGTATATCCTTTTCCGTTTCCACCAAAAATCATAGAGGGACCTTTCTCTTCCTTGTATTTAGTGAGCAGGTCTTTTAGTCCTGTCATATGACGAGAGCATCCACTATCAAGATATTAGATGCCCTTTGATCCCTGCAAACATAAGGAAGATTAAGCTTTGTTTGGTACCCACTTTTCAATGGGTCCTTTAGGGTTAGTGAAGATGGAAGGTTCAGCAATCTTCACAACAGATGAAGATTCAACTTCAGTGGTAACCTTCACTTTGGTTAATTTCTTAACCTTAGTGGTATTCTTCACCTTGGTAGATTTCTCATCTTTGGTGACCTTCTCAGCCTTGGAGGCATTCATCTTCACTCTAGCTGTTTTATCAGCTTTAGTGGCAGTTGGACATTTGCTAGCAATATGGTCAGTAAATCCACATTGATAGCATTTTCTATATTTGAATGTGGTTTTGGGACCATGAGTGTAGGGTTTTGTGAATTTAAGATGAGCAGGGCCAGCTCCAAGAATGCCTTTAGCATGAGATCTGGGAGGAATTTTCATTTCTTCATATCTCTTAGACTTAAGATCAATCTTCAGCTTTGGAGGACAGAGATCAAAGATTTCTATCACAGAGCTAGACGATTGATTCTCTTAAGGTTTAGAAGGAACTTTCAGCTTTGTTTTCTTGGAAGCCTTCTGAGGATAAAGAATAGATTTTCCTTTATCTACAGGCTTAGAGCCTTTAGATATTTCCTCGGGTATGCGATTAGAAGAAGATGATGAATAGAACTAAGCATAAGAAGTGTCAGAGATAGAAGATACGAACGTTCCAAACTTAAGCATGGAACTTTCTTCTTTAGGATCATCCTGTGGTTTCCACAAACCAAGACCAGTTCTATAACTGGCAGGGATCTGAGCACTTATAATATCAGTGATCTTTGTTGAGGACTTGCACCATCCTTCAACAGTAGCCTTCTCTGTTTTTAGAGCAGCGATGGCTTGTTCGCGTTCAATGTTGATGATTTCATTAACAATGACTTGATCTTTTAAACTTTCCTCTAAAAGATTCAGTTCTCTGATCTTTTCATGGCATTTTTCTAGTTGTTTAGTTAAATCACTGTTTTTTCTTTCAGTTAGAGATTTGCAGTTTAGAGCATTGTATAGATCAATCGTCAGCACATCAACAGCGCGACTTCTCTTTGCATCAGGTAGAGAGGGATTAGTAGAGATAGATACCTGAGATGATATATAGCTCATAGAAGTTTCAGTTGGTTCTTCCACTTCTTCTTTAATCTCAGCCATGAGGTAGAGATTAGCGACTTCTTCTTCATCAGAACTTGATTCTTCTGATTCAGCCCAGTCGTGTTCTTCAGCGATGAGACCTTTACCTTTTCGCTTGTAGTTTTCAACTTTTGATATTTTTCTTTCAGTTTAAGGTATTTGTAATCGTTGGATCTTCTCGAGGTATAAGGTTTGAAGACTTTCTTCGACCTGCACTCACTTGCAAAGTGTCCAATTTTTTCACAGTTAAAGCAAGTAGAAGTAGCCTTATCAACATGGGTTGATTTTGGATTGTCAGTAAGAGAGAAAGGCTTATTTCTTCGGAAATTGCTCTTTCTTGCAAATCTCTTAAAAGAGTTTGTCAAGAGTGCTAAGGACTCATCAAACTCTAAAAGATCAGTGTCTGATAAATCCTCAGAATCAGAATCTAACTCAGTGATAGTGAGAGTAGATCGTTGAGATGGAATTATCTCTGAAGAGACTAAAGCAACAGGAGTGCTTTTGGAGTCTTTAGAATCTTTTATAAGATTCTTCTTCAAGAGATTTGATTGCTCATAGTTGAGCAATATTCCATACAAGGTGCTGAGAGAAAGAGAATTTAAGTCTTTTGTCAGCTTAAGACATATTGAATAATTGTCCCAGCATTCAGGAAGACATTCTAACAATTTTGTTAGGATCTCAGAATTAGAATAGGTCCTACCAACAGTTCTTAGATCAATGATTAAGCAGTTAAACCGTTGATGAACATCAGAGAGAGATTCATTCTTACCAGCGATAAAACTTTCATACTGTCTTACCAAGTTAATCTTTCGAGTCTTTTGGATTTCAGTGGTGCCTTCATAATGAACACATATGGTTTCCCACATTTCTTTAGAAGTTTTAAGATGCATGATGGAATGGAAAACTTCATCAGGCAGAGCCATAGAGATAATGGTTTTTGCCCTTGCATCTATACCAATCTTCTTTTTGTCTTCATCATTCCATTGTCTCATTTCCTTAACAACATAGCGTTCAGGGATAGCAAGAGTGGTGGTAGTAGCAGGAACGACAACTATGATTTGGACAGGTTCATAGGGTCCATTTGCTACGTAATCAGGTATAGTGGGATCTGCACCTTCAAGAAATAGCATCATTCGATCCTGCCAGAGAGAAAAGTTATCTCTGCTAAATCGAGGAGGTTTAGAAAGTGAACCATTATATAGTAGTTTGTGTTTGTGTTAAGTGCCATTTTAGAATAGCAAGGAAGAGAATAAAGCAAGATCTTGTTTATTAGATTAAACAATCTGCTCTGATACCACTTGTTGGTCCCGAAGGTGCTTAACAAGTTTGTAGAAGGGGGTTGAATACAAACACAAAATTTAAAGTTTAATAACATGTTTATTGATAAATCAAACACAATTTACAAGTCTGTTGCGAAATAAGATTAAGTAAAACTCAATCTAAACAAACTTAAGAAAACACTAAGATGGTTGCACAAGAATATAGAGAATTGGAGATTAGAGAGTATAGAAATCAAGGGTTTCTATATTTTAGAAAGATGAAGGCTAGAGGTGAGCGCACTCTTCAGATGGAGAGGTAATCTTTCTATTTATACCCTATGCATTAAATGCATGGCAGGGTACTTTACACGTGTCTTTCTTTGATTGGCAGAGAGAGTCTGACTTTGGGAGACATGCTTTCGACCGCATCATGAACAGTGTAGTTGAAAGAGTTGTTGTACGAATTATGGCAGAGGTATGTCCGTTCTGACACATCGTACTGGGTGTGCAGGGAAAGACAAAAAGACTTGAGGCATAAGCTAAGTGATCATCGATCGCTGAATATCTCTTCCTTCAGAGATATAAAGAAGTTCAGCTATCGCTGAAGCTTTTCCTCAGGTTTCTTCGCGTATGAGTAGAGTTGTCTTTGCTTAACTGATCTCCGCATCAGGTCACTAGTAGACTTGTCTTTGTTCAGCAGCTTCATCTTCGATTCAGCTATGAACATCTGTTGACGCGAAACTTGTCTTCAGGGATTAAGTTTACATAGAAATCATCAGCGATAACTTAACAGACTCAGTCTGATCGCTGATAGTGAAACACTAATACATATGAGTGTTTATAAGAAATATCATCAGTGATAACTGAACAGACTCAGTCTAATCGCTGATGGTGAAACACTAATACATATTAATAAACGTAATTTTCACTAAGTATAAAAGAGGGTCTTTATCAAATCACTGAGAGAGTTTCGATCAACAAGACTAATACTAAAATTTTAGTTGTCTATACCGCGACTAAGGCCCACTCTTCAATAGACTAGATCCTAACATTTCTCCTTCCCTTTTGAAACTCCAGCAGCAACCATGTTACCTGAAAATGGGTTTTAAGAAAAATGGAAATGAGGATTAGACCGAATGGTCTAGTGAATTCCCAACCTCGTCCATTTTATAACAATAGAAAGCACAACCAAATTCACAAGGTTAGTTTCACAAACTTCGTGTCACAGGAAGTGACTAGTTCCACATCGAAATCCTTCATCAAGAGACAGGACTACTCGTCCTCGGGGCCCCCCAGTAGATGCCCATACATCCCCCTAGTCGATGTCGTTACCGTGTGTAAGGAAACGAATTCCAAACACACGGTTCAACCATCCCCCGATGATTGCAGATAAGCCATAGCGCCCAGTTTATAAAACAATACGAATTCTCATACGATAAAACAATAAGAAAGTATGCATGCATGATATCGAAATAAACCCAGTCCATCACAGTTCAAAGTTATATTTGATGGAAAGCGGTAAACATAATAAACATTGTCAATAAATGCCATTTCCAGATTTCCAAAGTTTTAAAATAAGGGAACTCACCTGGATTCGAGAATTTTGCCACACACTCAACCTAACTTCAACACAAGCAGTAACCTACAAATAGCCATAAATCTGACATAAGCCAAAGACCCCAAAATCGACTCTATCGGAGTTGGATCACGAATTTGGAACCACTACTTTTCTGCTTAACTCGCTTCAATAATCCCTATGCTCGGATATGAGACTCAGAGATAACCTAAACATGAAGAAGTAGCCTCCCCGGATGGGCTAGGGTTAACGACCCCCGGTGTGGCCCGATTTCAAACTACCGGGCGATCCCGGTCGAGCAATCTTGGGTAACCCCGGGCCCTAACTACATATCGGTTGACCCCAGTCCTGGGTGACCCCGGTCGACTACTACCGGGTGACCCCAGTCGAGAAAGGGGTTTCGATACAAATCTTTACAGATGGTGATAACTCCCTGTCGGTCTCTTAATCCATCGACTAAACCCCAACCCTAATACCCTTACGCTATGTATTAAAGTTCAAAGATAATAACATTAAAGATCGATCGATGCAAACAATTTTTCCCAAATCAAACTTAACCCCAGACAACATTTTTAAAGGAAAACAGACTTAGAGTTTTTCCTAATTGCACAATAATCACCTCATACACTAAAGAGTTGTAAGAATTACCTCTTTAGACTACAATGGCTTGAATCCCCACGAGAACTTCTTCAAGAATCGACTTCCTACCGAATCTCCTTCTGTCGGTCTCTATCGCCGCACTCTTTCTATGGTTATGCCAAATGGGGAAAATATTTAGGGTTTTATCCCTGCAAATAGGTCCCCCAATTCCCTCACTTTCCTCCCTTTACACCAAAATTAACTGAAACAAAATTATAACACTAAGAATTTACGGTTGTTACAGTCAAATGCAAATAGAAATGCTTTACTTTGTCCATGATGCTATGTCTTTTGGTTTCAGAGCTTGCATCGGCATGGTTTCAATGATAATTTGGAGGGAAACGCTCCTTACTTTGTACGCAGGTGGGCTGTGAAGGTAAATAAAGCAACGATACTTGTTCAAGCTTTGCAACTGGTGAGATTATGTTCCAAGTTAGTTGGACTTGTACCTTTATACTTTCTAGGTAACCATAAATCTTGATCCATGAGTTCTTCTCCATGATACCTTGTTGTTTACTTGTGAATTTTTTATCTAAACGCCTATATAAATGCTTGATGTTTGAAAGGAGATCAATACTGAAGATGATGCTCAAGCAAATCTGGAAACACGTCTGCAACATAAGAATGAGTAGAAGTCTAAGGGTCATTTACCGATCGTTTACAGGTAAGTGCTTACTTACCTTGTGGATGAGCACGACAAGGACCTAGAATCTTACCCGGTAAGAGGCACAACAAGGAGCAAGAATCTTACCCAATAAATGAAAGAAAAGATGATAAGTGTTTACCGGGTAAAAGACGTGTACCAACAATTCATTTTGATAGTCGGGAATGTTACCTGATAAGATAAGTGAGGGTGATGCTCTTGATGGTAAGCGCTTACCCGATAAGCATCCAGTAAACGACCCCTAATTCTTGTTTTGTGCTTATGGTTTGGTGTTTTATTGATTGCTTCATAAATATGTTTTGTTTGCAGTTGGTGAGGTTCAATAGGAAGTTGAGAGGAGATGGTTGAAAATGGCAACATGCAACTCTGTTTTTTGTTTCATCAATCAGGGTTAAGGAGGAGCAACTTTTGTGTATTCATGCAACACCATCAATTAATATACCATAACTTGTAGAACCTGAGGTGAAAATGTGCATGACCTAAATGTTGTGTTAATCTATCTATAACATGACTCCTTTAAACACTTTTAACTTTTTGTAAAATGCATCGTTGTAATGTATGTCAAGGTGGCGATAATTTAAGATTGGAATTTAGGAGTGAATTAATTATTTAATCATTATAGATGAGTTTTATTGCACACAGTGTGCATAGTCCCCCGGGTTAGGTGTTGGGAGGATGAGATGTACAAATATTTTCTCTATCTCAAAGTTGAGTAAGAAATTAGTGCAAAAAAGATGAAATGTAAGGGATCTAGAATAAAAACATTTAACCACAAGGCAACTTGATGGGCAAATAAAAGCCCTTTTATGGGTCGCTAATTCGAATCGTAGGTTGTTGTTTTCTTGGTCCTAACTCTCATTGAATTAATCGAGATGCGTATAAGCTCGTTTGGACGTTCACTATAACGTTTGCAAGCTGACGTGAACATCTACAATGAGATTTGACTCCGTTAAAAACGTCCATTTAGTCTTGATTATTTCTCGGCCATGACTCATGTTTGAAGTCCATGTTTAAAAAATACTAATTTATTTCTATTTATTCTAATTTTTATGTTTAGTACTGTTCTCATTTGAATATATATATATAGAGAGAGAGAGAAAGAGAGAGAGAGATAGAGAGAGATTCAAACGATAACAATAACTAAATAAGATAATACGAGCATAAAAAACAATTGAATCACATGTGATTTTACACTAAAATTGTGTGTAATATCACATGTGATTCACGTGACTTTGACCGCGACCTGACGCCGCGAGCCATGTCACCCGCATAGTCTTGTGTTAACCATTAGTGTAAAATCGCATGTGATTTTGCATATGGATTTTCTGTTTTTGTTACGTTATTTAGTTACTGTTCTCGTTTAAACCTCCTTATATATATATATATATATATATATATATATTATAAGGTAAGGGATATAATATGAAAAATATTAAAAGAAGATGGAGGATTGAAGGATCAAACTAAGAAGATGGGAGGAGAGTGTTTTAGCAACTCATAATTTTATTAAGGATGCTATGGATGGCAAAAGGTGTGCCTTACAATGAACTAGATGAAGGTTTATATAGGCCTTCATTAGTGAGCTACATTATTACAAACTTGAAAATGGAATTGTAAGGTGACAAATCTAGGTGCCACATACCTAGTCTAGGCCTAGTCTATATAATTAAAAAATTAATCTAGACTATACACATAATACAAAAATACAAAATACAAAATACAATTGTCAAAAAGAAATACAGTAAATTGTCGGGATAAAACGTCATCCCTTGCGTCAGCTGTGAATTATTGTTGTGAAAATGTCATCTCTTGTGTCATCTTGTCTTCTAGAGAGCTCTGTGGGTACTGTCAATTGATGGTGGTGATTCTGGGTCTTCGTCTGGATCTGTTTCTGGGAAGTCACTTTATATTTAGAAATAAACACATAACTTTACAAAATTTAAAAATCAAACAACTTTACAATAAGGGGGGTATGGCGGATTTTTCGGGTTTCCATTAAACCACTTAAAATAAAAACATAAAATAAAGACGTGAAGAAGAAAACAACATAAAAATAAACTAAAAACATGAAAAACTTACAGAGATGAGAGCGGAATCACCAGAGTTTATGTACGATGGTGGCCGAATTATAAAGAATAGTACTTTTTTTTATAAGGTAAGGGATATAATATGAATAATTCTTAAAAGGAGATGGAGGATTGAAGGATCAAACTAAGAAGATGGGAGGAGAGTGTTTTAGCAACTCATAATTTTATTAAGGATGCTATGGATGGCAAAAGGTGTGCCTTACAATGAACTAGATGAAGGTTTATATAGGCCTTCATTAGTGAGCTACATTATTACAAACTTGAAAATGGAATTGTAAGGTGGCAACTCTAGGTGCCACATACCTAGTCTAGGCCTAGTCTATATAATTAAAAAATTAATCTAGACTATACACATAATACAAAAATACAAAATACAAAATACAATTGTCAAAAAGAAATACAGTAAATTGTCGGGATAAAACGTCATCCCTTGCGTCAGCTGTGAATTATTATTGTGAAAATGTCATCTCTTGCGTCATCTTGTCTTCTAGAGAGCTCTGTGGGTACAGTCAATTGATGGTGGTGATTCTGGGTCTTCGTCTGGATCTGTTTCTGGGAAGTCACTTTATATTTAGAAATAAACACATAACTTTACAAAATTTAAAAATCAAACAACTTTACAATAAGGGGGTATGGCGGATTTTTCGGGTTTCCGTTAAACCACTTAAAATAAAAACATAAAATAAAGAAGTGAAGAACAAAACAACATAAAAACAAACTAAAAACATGAAAAACTTACAGAGATGAGAGCGGAATCAGTAGAGTTTATGTACGATGGTGGCCGAATTATAAAGAATAGTTCTTTTTTTTATAAGGTAAGGGATATAATATGAAGAACTCTTAAAAGGAGATGGAGGATTGAAGGATCAAACTAAGAAGATGGGAGGAGAGTGTTTTAGCAACTCATAATTTTATTAAGGATGCTATGGATGGCAAAAGGTGTGCCTTACAATGAACTAGATGAAGGTTTATATAGGCCTTCATTAGTGAGCTACATTATTACAAACTTGAAAATGGAATTGTAAGGTGGCAACTCTAGGTGCCACATACCTAGTCTAGGCCTAGTCTATATAATTAAAAAATTAATCTAGACTATACACATAATACAAAAATACAAAATACAATTGTCAAAAAGAAATACAGTAAATTGTCGGGATAAAACGTCATCCCTTGCATCAACTGTGAATTATTGTTGTGAAAATGTCATCTCTTGCGTCATCTTGTCTTCTAGAGAGCTCTGTGGGTACTGTCAATTGATGGTGGTGATTCTGGGTCTTCGTCTGGATTTGTTTCTAGGAAGTCACTTTATATTTAGAAATAAACAAATAACTTTACAAAATTTAAAAATCAAACAACTTTACAATAAGGTGGGTATGGCGGATTTTTCGGGTTTCCGTTAAACCACTTAAAATAAAAACATAAAATAAAGAAGTGAAGAAGAAAACAACATAAACGAAAAACATGAAAAACTTACAGAGATGAGAGCGGAATCACCAGAGTTTATGTACGATGGTGGCCGAATTATAAAGAATAGTAAATTTTTTTATAAGCTAAGGGATATAATATGAAGAACTCTTAAAAGGAGATGGAGGATTGAAGGATCAAACTAAGAAGATGGGAGGAGAGTGTTTTAGCAACTCAAAAATTTATTAAGGATGCTATGGATGGCAAAAGGTGTGCCTGACAATGAACTAGATGAAGGTTTATATAGGCCTTCATTAGTGAGCTACATTATTACAAACTTGAAAATGGAATTGTAAGGTGGCAACTCTAGGTGCCACATACCTAGTCTAGGCCTAGTCTATATAATTAAAAAATTAATCTAGACTATACACATAATACAAAAATACAAAATACAAAATACAATTGTCAAAAAGAAATACAGTAAATTGTCGGGATAAAACGTCATCCCTTGCGTCAGCTGTGAATTATTGTTGTGAAAATGTCATCTCTTGCGTCATCTTGTCTTCTAGAGAGCTCTGTGGGTACTGTCAATTGATGGTGGTGATTTTGGGTCTTCGTCTGGATCTGTTTCTAGGAAGTCACTATTGACAATATCCATAGGACTGAGTAGTTCACTTTCTCCTATAAAGGTGAGAAGCATATCCCAGTTTTTAGGAGTCCATATCTGGATGTAATGTCCTTCTGCAATTGATTTATAATTTGTCCATTTGAAGAGATAAGGGAGTCCTGGTGTTTCTTTTCCTTGTGTAATCCATTGTTCAATAATGTGTGTGTGATTGTGATCAAAGTATAGAGTTGTCGAACAAGCCAAGTTTTTGAGATATGTTTGTTTCGCCTTTCTATGACTGAGAAAAATTCTTTTTCTCGCAGTTCGATATGTGTAACGATATGCTTCTGGAAAGGATGCAAAAATTTTACATCCTATTGTGGATGCATCTGAATAGGATGCCATGTTCCCTGCTGTTAAAAGAAACTTCTCACTGAACTTATTGAGAAGATCATCTGTTTTTGAATTCAAATTGAACTCTAGATAATCAATCAAACCATTATGGTAAAAATTGAGAATCTAATATGTTGTAAGACCTGTAGTCTGTAAGTCAATCTGAAGTAGGAATGTTGTCAGGATCTTAATTCTTAACAAGAACACACACTCAGAAAACAATATTAAAGAAGTTGCGGAATATCACTTTAATATTCTAAAAAACAATGCAACAGTAAATCAATGATCACAACTTGTAAACTTGTATTGAATGATTGAAGTTACAAGATTAAACACACAACCTCAATATTGATGAACAGACTCACCAATACGAATTCTACTTCTCTAGAATCAGGGTTCTAACCTTGAGGTTGATTCTCTCTTAAAAAGCTAATAACTCAGAATAATTGTTCTCACAAAAGTTACAGAACTATTCTAAACAAATCTATACATATACTGAAGATAAAAGATAATTACAAAATAATAAAAGATCTTCAGTATAATCTTCCATCATTATCTCTAAGCTTCCTTTAATACCTTCAATCTATCCAGCTGTCATCCTTGCCATACATAGTCTTCATCTTATAAGCAGTACTAATCATCAGCAGTATTAATACTCTGAGCAGTACTAAGTTCAGCAGTACTAACCATGCTTAGCAGTAGTAATATCTTCTAGCAGCATTAATCTTGAAGAGCAGTATTAACTTCAACTAGCAGTAGTAATTCTGTTGTAGCATAATTAACCATACTTGATCATTTCTGAATTTCCCAACAATCTCCCCCTAACTTGACTTTTAGGAAGAGAAGTCAAGTTCTTCATCTGATCTTCTTAGATGCTCCCAAAACTTCATCATGACTTATATTCCAGTATTTGCATCCAACCCCAAACTCTGATTGATTGTTCTTTGGATCAAATACTTAGCCATCTCTGAATCTGGAACACATCCTAGCTTCTTCTTCAGCATTGCATGAAGCTTCAGTCTGCTATGGTTGTACACTCTATCCACTAGGAAGTACTCTGTGTGATTTCTATCCAAAGTCATAGCATATACTCCACTAGTTTCATATAAAGTCCAATTGGTGACTGTTTGAAAAACATTCCTTATGATCTCCTTCACTTCATCAGGTTTGAACATCATACACAAATACTCCATTACCAGTTTTGTAATTGAAATCCCTGGAGCTTTCAATTGATCTGCATACAACTTCATCCCTATATCAAACATTTCTTCAATATCTGACCTTGAGCATGTTCTAACAATCTTTGCCCAAGTATTGTAAACTTCATACTTTTCATCTTTCCTCTTCAGCCTTATGTACTCCTTTCCATCTACCTCCATTACATCCCAGTGAATGACTTCAGGAGGTTTAACTCCTACAGGTTCAGCTGAAATTGGTTCAGGCACTTTGTCCATCACTACCATGTACATCTTTACATCCTCAGAGCTTGGAGGCTCTTTCTTTTCTGATGACTCAGGTGCCTCTTCTTCTTCAGCAACCTTCTCTGCCTCTGTTTCATCTATTCTAGGCTTCTTTGTTGACCTTCTCCTTGCAATCACCTTTGTTCTTTTTGAAGTCCTTAGACTTTCATCAATAGTGGCTTCCTTCTTTAGAGTCTCTTGCTCATCTGGAAAAGGTTTTTCTATGAAATCATTGCTTTCTTTCATTCTCTTTTCCATCTCCACCCTGGCATTTTCATTTCCTTGAAGCTTTGTCATCTCTGCATCATACATCCCTTTGATTTTCTCAAAAGACATCTTTGAGAACATTTCTACTTTGACACCTACAGCACCCTTGAGGAAAGTAATCATTTTCTTTCTCTCTTGAGCACCAAGGTATGTCTTTGAAGGTTGTCTTTTCTTTGCAGCCATTTTGATCTTTCCAGGCTTCCTCAGAGATGTGGCTTTCTGCTTGGCTATTTCAGTTGCAAGACTCTGTTGATAGGCTTTATTCAGTTCTGCAGCCATTGCTTTAGCTATCTCTCTATCTTTTTCCACTTGCACATTTTCTGCCTCTTCAAGTTCAGCTTGTATCTTTCTAGCTAGAGCTTCATCTGACTCAATCAGCTTCTGCTTTTTCATTGGTTGATCAGATTCAACTAGCTTTGCCTTGCCTTTCTCTTTACTCATCACCTTCTCAGTGCTTGATTTCTTTGCAGCCTCACTTCTTTCTTTTATGACAACTCCTTTGGCCTTTGAGATGACCTTGGGAGTATCATGCTTGGCTTTGATTACTGTTTCTGCAATCTCAAGCTCTGTTAATACTTCTTTCACTGTTTCTGCTGCTTGTTTAATTTCAGCAGTATTAACCATTTCTGCTGCTTTACGTGAACTGGCAGTATTAATGGTTTCTGCTGCTGGCTCTGTTTCTCCTGCTTGCTCTTTTGTTACTGCTGCTTGAGTTTCTATTTCTGTTGCAGCTTCTGGCTCCCCCTCAACATCTTGTTTTTCCCCATCAAGCTCCCCCTTATCTGTGACTTCTTCCATGTTAAACTCCCCCTTTTTGGGAGCATCAACCCCTGATTTCCTTCTCCTTAGCACAAATTGTCTCTTCTTCTTTTGCAGACTCAATTTCCTCACCATCTGCTTCAAGTTGACAATCTGTTCTTGTTGTGACAGAACTATCATTTTAAGCTCTTCTATATCTTTACCCTGTTTGATTACATCCATGTTGATGTTTCCCATGGTTTCCATCAATTCAAAGTAGTTATACCTGTCCTCACCTTCTCCAGAAGTGTTACCCTCTTTTGAAGGATCATTGGATCTTTTTGTAGTGGAAGTTTTCTGCCTAGCAGAAGCACTATCCACCCCCTTGGTTTCTTGGCACCTGGGACCTTTGGATGATTGCTCACCCAAAGTTTCCATGGGGGAGGTCTTAGTTATGTTACCACTGTCCTCCTCTGTGTTAGCAGGAGTAGTGGCAGCCTGCTCACCCATATGCTCATACATCTCCTCATTGAGCACCTCCTTGGGGTTGGGAAACACCCCTTTGGTTTCCCTGTTGATATTCTCTAAGGGAGAATTCTCCCTTAGAGGGCTTAAAGGCTCAGTGGTTGAAGGTACAAGAAGGGAAGGATCCTTCTTTACCTGTTTCCTTGTATAGGTTTGGGTGATTGGAGAAGTGGGCTTATGAAGTAGGGACTGTGGGATAGATATAGAGTGGGAAGGTTGGGATTGGCTAGCAGTGGGATGGTCTGATGAGGGCCTTGACCCTGCTGCCATACCTTCTTCAGTGTGGGACACCACCATCATTGTAGAGAACAATGGGGTGTCAACTCCTTCCGAGTCCAGAGGGGATCTTTTCATGTTTGAAAAAACCTTACCTTTGGGGATTTTTGGTACATATACCTCATCAAAATGAGGTATATCCGTCAATTCATGGGTTATTACTTCTTGTCCAAACCTGGGGTACATATAAAAACTCTTTTTACTTCCCAGGTTTGAGACAAGATCATTAAAAAGCATTTGAGAAAAATTGTACTTTCTGGCAGTGGCCAAGCACACCAAAGCATAAGCAATGGTGCTACTGAACTCACTCCATCCAGTAGTCTTTTTAGAGATACAATGCATTAAGGTATGAACAAGAAAACGCCATTGGGTATAAAATTTAGCCTTTGAGAATTTAAAACCACCCAACTGGCCTCCATACCCCATTCTTGACAAAGTTGAGAATAATTCCTCATTAGGAATAGAGGTTATACCTGCAGCATCGTCTAGACGTAGACAGATACGTATCACCTTTTCAGTAACTGTTAAGGGTTTTTCACACACCCTTGTCTTGATCATTTGCACACCATTCTCAGTAACAATGGTGGCATTAGCCCAAAATTGCCTTTGATGCTCTATGTAAATAGTTGGCGATACAGTGAGAGCATGGGCAATGTGGCTTGTCTTGAGAAAATCCACAATCTGGTGGAATCCAGCGGCCTGTTTGGGCTTCTGTAGCATTGCAATCTCGTTATGCTTATCTATGAATGACATGGATGCCATTGATTCTTGAGAGTTCTTGCCTGAAACTTACTAAGGAGCTTGAAAGAGAAAGAATTAGAGAGACAATGAACAGTATTCAAAGAGTCATTATGATCATTTAGGCGGGCAAAGGGTATTTATAGTATACGGGACATAAGCAATATTAACCTAGAGCAGTATTAACTGACTAGCAGTATTAACTAACTAGCAGTATTAACTGAGAGCAGTATTAACCACTAGCAGTATTAACTAACTAGTAGTACTAACTGAGAGCAGTATTAACTACTAGCAGTATTAACTAACTAGCAGTATTAACTACTAGCAGTATTAACTAACTAGCAGTATTAACTGAGAGCAATATTAACTACTAGCAGTATTAACTAACTAGCAGTATTAACTGAGAGCAGTATTAACTAACTAGCAGTATTAACTGAGAGCAGTATTAACCACTAGCAGTATTAACTAACAAGAAGTATTAACTGAGAGCAGTATTAACTACTAGCAGTATTAACTGTGCACTGGCAGTATTAAAAATACACTGGCAGTATTAACCATACTTACTCTTTTTGAAGCTTATGAAGGTCTGATCAAGGCAATAACTTCCTGTGAAAGATGATTAGCAGCACACAAATAACCAAAGTAGCAGGTATAGAAACACCTTTTAAAACATGAGCTCATTCAGAGTTGATCATGCCCACACTTGAGACCAAGAAAGTGAATCTACCCACATCAAAAGCTTTAGTGAATAGATCTGCAAACTGGTTGTCAGTATGGACTTTAGCAACTTGAATGAGTTTCTTTTCATTGCAATCTCTGATAAAGTGATACCTGGTCTCAATGTGCTTTGTTTTGGAGTGCTTGACTGGATTGTTAACAATGCTTATAGCACTGCTATTGTCAATAAAGATTGGAGTGTGAATAAATGTTACCCCATAGTCCAGCATCGGATTTTGAATCCATAAAACCTGAGAGCAGCAACTTGCAGCAGCAATATACTCAGCTTCTGTTGTTGATAAGGACACTGTGGTTTGTTTCTTACACTGCCAAGACACTAGTCTTGAACCCAAAAGTTGACATCCCCCTGAAGTAGACTTTCTGTCCATGTTAGCACCACCCAAGTCACTATCTGAATAAGCAATTAAGTCGAATGAAGATTCATGTGGATACCAAAGACCTAATCTAGGTTGCCCTCTTAAGTATCTGAAAATCCTCTTCACAGCATGAAGATGTGATTGTTTAGGCTTGACTTGGAATCTGGCACATACACACACTGGAAACATGATGTCTGGTCTTGAGGCTATGAGATACATGAGAGATCCAATCATTGATCTGTATAGATGGACATCAACATCCTCCCCCTCAAGATCAGCAGTGATCTGTTTGTGAGTTTCCATTGGTGTGCTTGCTGGCTTTGAGTCTGTTAAACCATATTTCTCCAGTATGTCTTGCACGTACTTTGATTGACTAATGAAGATCCCATCTGTCTGCTGTTTCACCTGAAGTCCAAGGAAGAAGTTAAGTTCACCCATTGAACTCATTTTAAAGCTCTTGTGCATCAACTCTTCAAAGTCTCTACACAACTGATCTTTTGTGGATCCAAAAATGATATCATCCACATAGATCTGAACTAGTAGGATGTCCTTCTTACTTCTTTTAATGAAAAGGGTCTTGTCAATGATGCCCCTTTCAAACCCATTCTCCAAGAGATAGGTAGACAGAGTGTCATACCATGCTCTTGGGGCTTGATGTAGACCATAGAGTGCTTTCTTCAGCTTGTATACTCTGTCAGGATATGAAGGATTTTCAAAACCAGGTGGTTGACAGACATATACTTCTTCATCAATTGTACCATATAGAAAGGCACTCTTTACATCCATTTGATAGACCTTGAACTTCATGTATGAGGCATAGGCTAAGAACAACCTAATTGCCTCTACCCTTGCCACTGGGGCAAACACTTCATCATAATCTATGCCCTCTTCTTGAGTGTACCCTTGTGCCACAAGCCTTGCTTTGTTCCTGATCACAATACCTCTCTCATCCTTTTTGTTCCTGAAAATCCACTTGGTGCCTATAGCTCTATGACCTTTTGGAAGGTCCACCAAGTCCCAAACATCCTGTAGCTTGAATTGAAGTAACTCTTCTTGCATGGCTTCTATCCAACTTGAATCTTTCATTGCATCATAGGCCTTCTTAGGCTCAATCTGGAATAGGAAGCAGGAGAGTATTGTGTGTTGTTGATCCTGCAGCTCTTGAAGTCTGCTTTGATTCCTTGTAATGATAGGAGAAGAGATGTCTCCTATTACCAGCTCTGGAGGATGATTCTTTTGTGTTCTAGTCTGAAAACTAGGTTCTTCATGGATTCCTTCCTCTAGATTAGAATCATTTAAGTCAGCAGAGGGGATCACCTCAGCTACTTCTAGCTCTTTATGCACTGAAGATTCCTCTTCTCTTCTTTCTTCTTCACTCTGAATTGGCTCAGTTAGAGGTTCTTTTTCACAGAATTCAACAGGTTCTTTTATAGGCATAGGAAAGATCACAGACTGTGGTATATTGTCTTGAACTTGTGTAGCCCCTGATCCTCCACTTCCTGAACCTGCAAGATCATCACTACTGAAACCAAAAGATTTAGTTAGTGACTCAATGTCAAACAGCCACTGAGGACCAGACCCAATAGGATTTGATGTGTTCTCATTGCATTTGACATTGTCACTTTCCTCAATTATTCTAGAAGAAGTATTAAAAACTCTGTAGGCCTTACTTTGAGATGAGTAACCAATAAGAAAACCATCATCAGCCTTGCTATCAAACTTTCCTAAGTGAGATTTGGTATTGAGAATTGTACAAGGACACCCAAAAGGTTTGAAAAATCCAATAAAGGGTTTTCTTTTATTTAAAAGCTCATAAGGTGTCTTGTTTTTAGGCTTGACTACTAGTACTCTGTTTTGAACATAGCAAGCAGTATTAACTGCTTCTGCCTAGAAAGTTATTGGAAGTTTTGAATCTGCCAACAGAGATCTAGCAGCCTCAATCAGTGTCCTATTCCTTCTCTCAGCAACACCATTTTGTTGTGGAGTCCTAGGAGCACTGTATTGCCTCTCAATTCCTTTTTCCTCACAAAAGGTGTTTAGGTCATGATTTTTAAATTCAGTACCATTGTCTGACCTAATGATTTTTACTTTTTGATTAGTTTGGTTTTCAATTCTTAGAATAAAGGATTTGATCAGTCCACTTGTCTCATCCTTAGTCCTTAGAAAATATACCCAAGTAAATCTAGAGTAATCATCAACAATAACTAGGCAGTATGATTTCTTCCCTATGCTCATAACATTTGTAGGGCCAAACAGATCCATATGCAATAAATGAAGAGAAGAAGAAATAGCGTTCACTTCTTTGGACTTATGAGAAGTTTTGTGTTGTTTTCCTTTAAGACATGCAACACAATGATCATCACATGAATAGACTTTAGAAAGCAAACCTCTTACAAGGTTGTTTTTAACAAGTTTATTTATTGTTTTAAAATTCATGTGACACATCCTTCTGTGCCAAAGTGATGATTCATCCAGAGAAGCTTTTGAAACAAGACAATTTATGGATGAATCAGATGAAACACTTTCCATATCTAAACAATATACATTGTCCTTTCTAGGGGTTCTTAGTAGTATCATCTTTTCATCAACTACCTTGAATCCAGGAGCAAGGATAATACATTCAGACTTTGTAAATAATATACTATGTTGTTTGTCACAAACCTGTGATACACTTAACAGGTTGTATCTTAATTGTTCAACATAGAATACATCCTCAAAGGTCATTTTACCTTTGGTCACATCACCTTTACCACTGATTTTACCTCCATCTGGAGTATTCCCAAAAGCAACATGCCCACCATCAATCTTCTTGAAGTTCTTGAGGCAAGACATGTTCCCTGTCATGTGCCTAGAGCAACCACTATCAACATGCCAGATGCTCTTCCCTTTGAGCTGTTGGTTGCCCTGCACATTAGATTAGACAATTAGTATTGATTGGGGACCCAAGCCAAAGTGGTCTTGGGTCTCCCTTTCTCATCAAAATACTTGCATTCCTTTTTAATGAGGTTTTTAAAATCATAACACTTGTTATTGGAGTACTTTGTCAAGATTATTGGTCTAGTAGCACTAATACTAGAAGCAGTACTATCTTTAGAGGTACTGACATAATTAGCAGCAGTACCAGGTTTGTCAGTGTTAACATTTGCAGAAGTACTAACAATGTCAGCAGCACTAACATTGCTAGCAGCAGTATTGCTTCTAGTAGTACTATCACTGTCAGTAGCACTATTTGCAGTAGCAGCACTAACAGTTTTAGTACTTTTAGGAATCCACATCTTGACATTGTCTTCCATATTCTGTTTCTTCATGTGGCTTTTAGATTTAACAGTTTTCTTGGCCACATGGTTCTTTTCTTTCTTCCTATAACCAAAGGGTTTTTGAGTAGGTCTCTGAAAATTCATCCTTTGGTTCATGGGATTGAAATAGCAATATTTGGCAATGTGATTAAGCTTTCCACAAATAAAACAGGGTTTTGGTCTATTGATTTTACTCAGATCAACCCTTTGTTTTTGTGCCCATTGATTATTCCAGTTCCTTTGATTACCCCTCTTTTTATCATGTTTTTGGGGCTCAGACTTACTGCAAGCACACTGTTTGCAAGGGACAGGGTTCACAACAGTGGTCTGCTTATAGTGAATCTCCTTGTTCTTACCCTCAGTCTTCTCTACCTTATTTGACTTGACCCAATGCTTTCCACATCCTTCATTGGTAATTATGTGGTTTTCTATAGGAATCTCACCACTCACAATGTTGTCCTTACTTTTGACAGTTTCTTTCTCAGTTTTATCCTTAACAACTACTTCATCTAAGGGATCAATCTCAGTGGCTCCCTTAGGCAGGTCCTTCCTAACCTTTGAATCTAACAAGTCTGAACTAGGAGGGATGTAGTTGTTGTTGTAAGGTGGTGGTGTGGTATTGTACCCTATTCCTCTTCTCAGTTTATCATGAATCTGAGTTTGTAGTAAAGAATCCATTGCTTTAGAAGCATTGGAAAACTTTTCTACATCTAGCTTGACTTTAGCTAGCTCTCCTCTTAACTTTTCATTCTCCTCTTTGGATTTGGTCAGTTGAAGTTCTGGGTCATTCTTCTCCCACTTCCAGTAGTTTGTGTCATAGGAATGTTGAAGCTCATTGGCTTGAAAACTCTTAATCTGCTCTTCAAACCTCTCAACAATCCTAACATAGTCTTTTATGTTCTTTTCTAATCTCTTCAGGTCATCACTCATTTTCTGGTTGTGATCCCTGTACCTTTTAACAGTGTTAATGCAATTTTGAGTACAAATATTAGAAGTTACCTCTGTTGGGAGATCAGACACCTCTGCCATTAAAGCTTGGTTTTGGACAGCCTCTTCTGCTTGATCACTCCAATCAAACCCCATACCTTGTTGAGAGACTAGGGCTTGAGCAGAGTTTCTGTTATTATTGAAGTTTCCAGACTGTGCTTGTTGATGGTTGTTGTTGTGAGACACTCCACTTCTGCATTCCCTAGCAAAGTGTCCCTTTTGATGGCATTTATAGCATTCCACCTTAGACTTGTCAAAACCTGCTCCATCTTCTCTTCTTTGGGAGAAGTTGTTCCTCCCAGTTCTCTTGATGAACTTCTTAACTCTCATAGAGAGCATGGCCATCTGCCATTTAATGTCCATCTCTTCAAGGTCATCTGGATGGAGTTGTTCCAAGTCATCATTAATTAGAGAAGAGTTTCCATGACTGGACAGAAAGGCTTCAAACACAATTTCAGTGCCTTTCTCTTGATTTGCTCCAGTGGCAGCACTAACTGATTCAGTGTTAGAGGTAGAATCACTTGATGCTGATAGGAGTGCAGCATTGTGAACATATCCAGAAGGCTTCTTCTTAGCCTCTACCTCAGATTCAAAAACTCTTAGATCATTCTATAGATCATCAAGTTCCTTTTCTTCCAGTTGATCATTCTGTCTGAAAGAGACAGTATACATGGTCCATTCATCACCCAGGGACCTTAGGAACTTCCTGTTTAGATCATCTTGATCAATTTGTACTCCAACTGTAGCTAGTTCACCAATAAGCTTGTTGAACCTGTCAAAAGTTTGAGTCATGGACTCATTCTTGGTTGACATAAAGTTCTCATACTGTTGCTTCAGTATGGCCTTCTGATTTCTCTTGGTACTTTTGGTACCAGAGAATATCTTCTCTAGAGCATTCCAGAGCATCTGTGCATCAGTGCAATTGCAGAACTGATGTTGATATTCATTGGGAATAGCCAAGAGCAAAGTGCTCAAGGCTTTCATCTCTGTCTGTCTAGTCTTTCTCTCTGCATCAGTTTTTGGAGGTGTCCTCTTTCCATCTGCACCAATCTTTCCTGCTTCAGAAGGGTCATTCTCAATGATGTCCCACATAGAATAGTCAGTGAGGAGCATGTACTGCTTGATTCTGATCTTCCACATGTCGAATTCATTGGGTCTGAGCATTGGAACCTTTGAGACCAAGGTACTGTTTGATTCAGCAATGTTTTCCATGATGAATAAGATTTCTGAGAATACAGGCTCTGATACCACTTGTCAGGATCTTAATTCTTAACAAGAACACACACTCAGAAAACAATATTAAAGAAGCTGCGGAATAGCACTTTAATATTCTGAAAAACAATGCAACAGTAAATCAATGATCACAACTTGTAAACTTGTATTGAATGATTGAAGTTACAAGATTAAACACACAACCTCAATATTGATGAACAGACTCACCAATACGAATTCTACTTCTCTAGAATCAGGGTTCTAACCTTGAGGTTGATTCTCTCTTAAAAAACTAATAACTCAGAATAATTGTTCTCACAAAAGTTACAGAACTATTCTAAACAAATCTATACATATACTGAAGATAAAAGATAATTACAAAATAATAAAAGATCTTCAGTATAATATTCCATCATTATCTCTAAGCTTCCTTTAATACCTTCAATCTATCCAGCTGTCATCCTTGCCATACATAGTCTTCATCTTATAAGCAGTACTAATCATCAGCAGTATTAATACTCTGAGCAGTACTAAGTTCAGCAGTACTAACCATGCTCAACAGTAGTAATATCTTCTAGCAGCATTAATCTTGAAGAGCAGTATTAACTTCAACTAGCAGTAGTAATTCTGTTGTAGCATCATTAACCATACTTGATCATTTCTGAATTTCCCAACAAATGTGTTACGACAAGGAACATCATGGTATGATCTTTGCACCACTGTTACACCTTTGTGATTATCCTCATGGAAAGCCATATCGATGATTTGTTGCTGTAATTTATACAAATGTATAGGAAATTTTGTACAATTTTTTTTAGAAATAATGTTTTCTAATTCAGGAATTTTATCCAAAATTGGTTGCATCGTGTTTCTCCAAGGAAGATCTAAAAGTCTTGCCTTGAAACTGTTATAATCTCTATGAAAAGCTGTAGATGTGTTCGATTCCTTTTTCTCGAGCTGTTGCTGTAATTGTGAAATCTTTTCTTCGAGAATTGCATTCTTTTGTTTGAGAATCGAATTATCAATCTGGATTTGTGTGTTCTGTTGACTTTTTCCAGATTGAAGGAGATGGTTATGTAGATTAGCAATAACAGTTTCTTGAGCTTTGATCAACTGCTCAGGATTAGTTTTTGCTATTTCTGAAAAGGTTTTTACTTCTTCGGGTTCGATGTAAAATTGGTTAATCCCGAAGGCTTCTCTTGCTGCGCTTAAGGCGTCAGAGAAAGTGTGAAATCCTTTGTACATGGGTTTATAACATTGTGTGTAATTTTCTACATTTTCCCATTTGTTAAAAACTCATGTTTTGGATCCTCTGAAAATTACATAGTAAGAAAATTTCTTACTTTGTTTTTCAGGGGTCTTTTGGCTCTGTTCTTGAAAATATGTACTCAGAGCATTCAGAATATATACTTTGCTACTAGATGATTCTGGCAAAGTTTTTAGATGCCAGAGATTATCTATTATCAAAACGATTCCCTTCATGGGTCGAAATTTCTTATGAATATCATAACATTTTTGTAGTTGATGTTGTCCAAATGTAATGATATGATCTGTAGGAATCTGTGACTTCTGTGATATTTTTGATGGAGCAGTTTGGCTAAGCCGGGGTATAAACCCCTGGTGCGACTGTAATTGTGACTGTAATTGTAAAAATTGTTGAACTGTGATGTTATCAAAACCTTGTAAATAATTGTGAGAATTATCGGTCTTGGAGCTGATTGCGGATTGCATCAATTTTTCTGTAGAAGTTGTAAGAATTTCTGTAAGTGATGTAAGGATTGTAAGAGTTGTTCTTTCTTCATTTGAAGAAATACTCATTGAAGATGAGCTCTTTTTTGTGTGTGAAGGCTGTATAAGTTTCCTTTTTTCCTTTGTCCTTGCTAGCCATCTGCAGAAAATAATCTGTTAAGATTTCTAGATAGCATATCTGCTATTCCATTATTTTTCCCTTTAATATGCTCGAAATTTATTTTATAGCCACATCCTTGTGTAACATTTTATAAATTAATCCAACTTGTTCTGTTAACTTTTTTACTTTGGTCGTTTTTTATGAAGCGTACAATGGCTTCACAATCTGTTCTAACTGTAAATTCATTGTGTAAAAATAGTTTAAATTTTTCTAAAGCATTTATTAATGCCTGTATTTCAAAATCCAAGCTTGTCCAATTCATGCCAATTTTGTTAAAATTTCCACTGGCATATGGACAAATTTTTTCTGTATCCTTAAGGACTGTACTTATTGGGCTTGCAAACAAGTACTGCTCCCCATCCTTCTTTACAACCATCAACTTCGATTATTATATAATTTGTAACCAATGGTAGTTCTAATGGTTTTATGTTTTTAACTGCTTCTTTTGTTATTTGAACTAATTTTATATCTTTTTTATTAAAATATCTTTGGCCACTTTTTGTTGTTTTACTGTATAATGGCCCAACTAATTTTGAAAGGTTTGGGATAAATTTTCTGGCATAATTTACCAATCCCAAAAAAGCTTGAATTTGTTTAAGACTTTCGAATTTTTCTGGAAAATCCAAAATTTTTGTAGAAATATGTGATTGTAATTCTATCTTTCCATTTCCTATTTCTAGACCAAGAAAAAATATTTTTCTTTTAAATAATTCCATTTTTCTTTTTGAAACTACTATACCATTCTTTTTAATTTCTTCAAAGATCTTCTGTAAGTGTTTCTCATGTTCCTGCAATGTTTCACTTACAACTAAAATGTCATTAATATAGACTAAACAAAAATCATATTTAAGAAAAATAATGTCCATAAATCTTTGAAATATTGATGGTGCATTTTTGAGTCCAAAACTCAAAACATTCCAATCATACTGTCCTTCTGAACATGTAAAGGTTGTTCATGGTTTAAACTTTTCTTCTAGCTGTAACTGATTATAGCCTGATTTTAAATCAAATTTAGAAAAAAACCTTTTTTCTTTGTATAAGATTTTATAAGCTATCTTTGTTAGGTATATTGTAACCATCGTCTTCTGTGTTATCATTTAATCTTTTGTAATTATACACTATACTTGCTTTTCCTCTTTTAATTTCACTGTGATTTCTAACTATAAATGTTGCTGATCTGTGAGGGCTTTCGGATTTTCTAATTAATCCTTGTTCTAACATTTCTGGTATTTGTTTTTTAAATTCTTCTTTATCTAAAGGGTTGTATTCTATGTTAGCAGTTCTAATTGTAATGTCTGGATTTTTAATCTTAAATTTGCATATATATTTTACTTTTGAGTTTTTAATATTTTAGCCAATTAATCCTAATTTTTCTAAATGTAAAATTATAGGATAATTTATACTTATTGTAACATCTTTTCCTTTTTCTAATTCATGTGTCAAAAAGTTTGTAAGTAATTTAAAAGCGTCATTTTCAATAAAAGATTTATTTTGATGTTGTTTTAAAAAATCTAAACTCCCTTGTCCACCACGCTTTCGAGCGAACTCTGATGTATTTGTATATCGTAGTGTAGGAAAATTGTAACTATGTTTACTTAATGTAATGAAATTTCTGTTAATTGTAATACCACCATTTATGCCAAATATAAAATTCAAACCTAATACAAAATCTATTGATTTGATGTATTCACGGTTAATATTTACCTGTGGTATGCCGTATTTCACACTGTAATTTCCTGCAAAATCTAGAAATTGTATGCATGTTGGTTCTATATAATGTTTAATGGAAATTAATCTATCCTCAACTGTTCTCGTTACTAATTTGTATGGTAATTCTTTATGATATTTTCTAGGCACTAAACTGTAAGATATTACGTTTTTTGTTGCTCCTGTCAAGTCTAAGAAATTATTATTGTCTAACCATAATCTACACTGTAAATTAATCATATTTGTGGATCCTGTGGTTTGAATAAGTGTATGTTCATAATTTTCTTCAGTCATTTTTGCTATAATATTTTCTTCTGTTTGCTTTTTCTTATTATCTGAGTTCTCAATGTTTTTAACTTTTTCTGCTAAATTATCTATTCTTAATTTATGTAATTCTGCTGTTATCTCTAATTTTTCTATTCTATCAGTGTATCTTTCAATATCTATATTTTTCTTTATATCTTTTTCTGTATTTATGTTTATGTCAAATAAGTTTTTAAGACATATATAACAAATTTCTTTGAAACATATATTACATTGTGATCTTTTATCTATACTTGGATAATATCCACATTTACAACATCTAATGTAATTATTTTCTCTTCTGTGTATCCAATTATGTATACATTCTTCTTGTTCTGTATTAACATATGTATATGTAATCTTTGTTAGTGATTTATCTACTTCATTATCACTATATATACTGTATACAGATTCATTATCTGAATTGTCTGTTTCTACAAGTTCTATCTCATATTCTCCTATTTGTTCTACCAAATTACTTCTATTTATGTTTATGTTCCTATTAGGACATTTGTTAGCTAAATGTTGTTCATCTCCACATACAAAACATTTACATTTACGTGCTTGTGGTTTTTTGACATATTTGTTTTTATAATATGGTTTATAACCTTTCCTGTATGTAGTGTTTTTTCTAAGTTTTTTCTTTTTTATTGTCATAATGACCATATGCTTGTGGTGTATAAATAACTGTTTTACAAAATGCATAAGCACAAAACATTTACATTTACGTGTTTGTGGTTTTTTGACATATTTGTTTTTATAATATGGTTTATAACATTTCCTGTATGTAATGCTTTTTCTAAGTTTTTTTCTTTTTATTGTCATAAAGACCATATGCTTGTGGTGTATAAATAGTTGTTTTACAAAATGCATAAGCATTCTTTAACTGTTCCTGTAAAGCGAGAACTTATTTGTTTGTGGTAACTGTGAGATCCATTCTCAACCACAAATCAAAGAATAATTTAGGAAATTTATAAATTTGGTAATTTTGATTTAAAATTTTAATTGAAGGGCATGTTAGGTATTTTGAAATTTTCCTCTATCCTCTATCCTCTCTCTTCTCTCCTTTGAACCTAATTCCGGCAAAATACAACGTGATACACTATTGTGATACCCAATAATTTTTAACGATAAGACATAAATAATCAATGAATCACACTGTGATACCAAAAGATTTTCTAACTGTAAGGCACAAACAAACAATGAATCACACTGTAATACCAAAAGATTTTGTAACCATAAGGCGCAACCAACAATGAATCACACTAGTGATACCAAAAGATTTTCTAACCGTAAGACACAAACAAACAATGAATCACACTGTGATACCAAAAGATTTTGTAACGTAAAACGCAACCAACAATGAATCACACTGTGATACCAAAATATTTTCTAACTGTAAGACACAAACTAACAATGAATCACACTGTAATACCACAAGATTTTCCAACTATAAGGTATTTCAAAATTATAAATTAGGATATATTAAAATTAATTATATTAGGTAACAGTATAGTATAATTGGAAGGAATAAAATAAGTAATTGATTTATTAAAAAATCCAAATTGTCAATTTACCAAATTATCCTTTTCTTTTATTTTAAATACAATATTAATTATATTAAATAGGTGGCTCACGTTGGATCTCACAATTATCACAAAGTATCTAGTTCTCATTTGATTAGGTCCCTATATATATGTATATATATATATGTAGAGAGAGAGTCTTCTTCAAATACAAACCACACATATGTTACAAGCCATACAAATCAATCTCAACCGTTCATCTAGATTGGTATGTTTGATCCGATGACACGGAAAAGTCTTTACCCATCGCAATTGGTCCCGAACTTGGCAATAAAAAAAGCAGTAGAAATATATTTGCAGAAGCATGGTTGGGCATATAAGATGGAGCGAGATATATATGGTTGTTCCTTTTGTACAATTTTTTTTAATCCTAAACTTTGGTCCTTTTGGTGAAATGCTAAACTGAAACACTTTTGATTTTTGTGGTTAGAATGGTACAACTTGCATCAAGATATAAATTGTGAAATGTTTTTCTCTTTATATATGCCTTTGAATAGTAAAAATCCATTTATCAAATGTTTATTAGGTAATTGTATATTGGTTGTCACTTACTTTACCGTACGAGTATAGCAATAGTTGAGAATCTCACCCGGTAAGAGGCATAGCAAGGATCGAGAATTTTAATCGGTAAGTGAGGTAGAAGACTCTTACTCGGTTACCAATAATACATTCTGATGGCAGGAAAATAACCCAATAAAGTAAGTGTAGTCACTTTGGCCGGTAAACGTTTGGTGAACGTCCCAAAGCATTTTCCAAGACACCGTTTTCAAAAAAATATATGTAAAAAAAGCTATTTTTTTGGTAAAGTCTAGGGGAGATGATCACTTAACGGGTGTACGTTTCTTATGTTATCCAAAATCTTGTGGACCACCTTGTATGATCTGGGAAATGAGATAACGAGAGTGGTAAAATTTTGCATAATTTTTGTTTGTAGAAAACAACATTAGAAATTTTGTTGTTTGTATGGTTGTGTTGGAATTTTGGGTTATGTGAAAATGGAGCTCCATGGTCCTTTTTATAATGCAAGTAGTCATTGTACGTGCATATTATTCACATTTTATACGTTGTTTTATGTATGGCATCTTGTCATTGATCATGAAGACTTGTATTTGAACCATATCTTTTATTACAAAGAATTGTCTTTTGTTTACATGTATGTTTTTTGATTCATCATATACAAGTATACTATTATTCATAGAACTCAACAAATAAATTCTCTCACATAATTAATGTAGCTCTAATTTTTTTTTTCCTCCATAGTCGTTTGTTTGATTTATCGTCAATGGTAAGTTTTTAACCTTAATTTTAATGTGTTGGTAATAATCCACTTTATGTATTTCTAATAATACATATAAAATTAAAAGAATGTAAAACTAAATGTAATCAACAAATGATTAGTACAATTAGAATACAAAGGGAATCGACAGAAAATAAGTGTAAACAAATAAACCGTATATCGATTCAAACGATGTTGGGGCTCGTGTTGAACACGATTCCCTTAAACAGATTTGTCGTCTGTTCCCAGGGTACAACAGCGTGAGCAGAAATACTGCCGGATATTTCTACTTGCCTAGAAAATTCGCTGAGGAAGAAAACCGTATGCAGAGAAATTCGAGATAAGAAGTATCGATTGGTATATCGGAGTGTGTCTAGGAATGAGCCAAACTCCCTATTTATACTCAAGAATGAAACCGACATATTAATATGATATTAATCAGTATTTAACGAATAATTAACTGACCATTAAGCACATTTATCTTTGTATTCATTGAGTATCAATTGGGAGTTACAGAAAAACGAAACAGTGTGTTTCGCGACTTGCCACGCGGGTGAAGTTGCGGCACAACCCGCGTGGTTCACTGTCTCTCGTCTACAGACAGTGTATGTCGCGGGTAAGCCCGCGGCCTAACTCGCGTGATCCACTGTTCGTTCACACTCCAGTGAGTTGTGCGGGTAAACCCACGTAGGCCACTGGATCAAAACAAAAAATTTCGCAAAAACCAAGTTACGCAAGCACAAGATTTCGGAGCGGCATTCGTGTCCGCAGGTCGCGTCCATGCACAAGTTCGCCGATTTTAGCCTACGAGAGTCGCAATCGGCACCCCCCCTACACTCAAGTAGGTGATGGAGTAAAACCAAACAAAGGACTTGTAAGTGCCTTCCACATTTTTAGTTATAAACCACTAAACTTTTGGTCCACCTTCCTATGTGGGACACAATCCCACACCCACTTGGTTTTGCCAATTTCATCTCAAACACTCAACTTTGAGCATCGATATCTCATTCACACATATTCCGTTTTGGACACACAATATATCGTTTCGAAGCTCTCATATAGGAGAACACAAACCCACGAAGAGTTAGATATATACAATACATATATATGTATTTATTTGTGTCCAAAGTTAGTAAAAAATCACATTTTTACTAAAATTTTCAAACATAATGTAGCTCTATAATTCAAAATATTAGACCAGTCGATTATATTAACTTTGAATTTATGTATGTAATCTAATTTGTGATTAAAATCACAAAAAAATATTAAGTTTAGATCAAGGGGCGGAGTATAAAACAAAACATAAAGCGATTGCCGTTTCGGACTATCGACTTCAGAATTGAAATGTTTTCACGCAACATCGACATCGTGCACGGATCGATTACTAGTCTTGAAAGAAAAAATGGAGACCCAAAATTAGGCAAAAATATTTTCTTGAATATGGTCATGAAAGCATGATTTGATAAAAAAAATTATGGAAAAGTTCAAAAAAACTTAATAAACTATCTCATTTTGAATAATCAAGTCCATGAACTATTTTTTTTAATGAAAAAACTATTAAACTTTCTCATTTTGAATGATTAAGTCCCTCAACTATTTTTTTCAAATGAAAAATCATTAAACTTTCTAATTTTAAATGATTAAGTCCCTAAACATTTTTTTTGAATAAATAAACAATCGAACTTCTAAAAATTGGTTACTTTTTTCTTAAAGGTACTTGGAACTGACTATGAAGGTTTTAAAGTAAAAAGTAAAAATAAATCAATCAATTTTATCATTCTCAAAGTCTACGCCATTAAAACCTTCACAAACAATCGTATCGCTTTGCCTCGTCACTCCCCGTTACCCGAACGTTATCCATTCTCCATATCGCCTAACACGTTGTTGCCCATGTCATCGATCTCCCTCTTTTTGATATATTTTTTATCTATCAAAGAATAAAATATTAAAAGATAACCGGTTACATGTAGTTTTTATGGGTTAAAATGATGTAAGTAACCATTTTTTAGAAGTTCAATGATTTAATTTATTGGAAAAATGTTCAGGGACTTAATTATTCAAAATGGGAAAGTTTAATGGTTTTTTCATTCAAAAAAATAGTTCAGGGACTTAATCATTCAAAATGAGAAAGTTTAATGATTTTTTCATTTAAAAAATTAGTTCTGGGACTTAATCATTCAAAATGGAATAGTTAGTTAGATTTTTATGAACTTTTCCCAAAATTGAACCTCAAAATCCACCATTAACATACCTTTTTAGTATTCTTCTTTTATATAACTTTATATCGGTCTTGACACGCATCGATCAACCATCCTCCTGGTCTCAACCCAGCTCCAGCCTCCAGCCCCAACCCCACCCTTAGTCAAACCAAGATGCAAAATAAAACACCAAGTCAAACTTAAAACCGAAATTTAAAATAAAAAAAAAATCAAAAACCTAACCAAATAACTAAATCTAACTCTAAATCAAAAAGTAAATAAAAATCCAGTTGAACCTAGAGCTAGGTTTGTTCTTCAATAAATGGAGGGAGGGAAGGAGAGACCAAGAGGGAGGGAGAGAAAGAAAGAGATGGATGGCTTCTTCAATGGAGATCTTCTTTTGTGAAGGGGGTGGGTATTGTCGGAGCTTAACTGTCGTGAAGGGGCTGGGGTGGTGTTGCCGGGAAATGGGTTGGGGGTCCGATTTTCTATTGATGTGATTTATGTGTGTGTGTGTATATATATATATATATAGGGGTGGTTTCAAACGAGAACATATTGTATTTAAAAGAATAAAGGGATAGATCTTGGCCCTTGATTAGATTAAATCAGTGGTTGAAATTAATCATGACATTTTATGTAATTAATGACAACAAAATACCCTTTAAAATATGTTGGTAAATGACTTTAGGGGCAAAATTGGAATTTTTTAATGATATTAATCAGGCGATTTTTTAGGGATTTGATGATCATATCAAATCAAAAAAGAAATCTCTTCCTAATTTATCTCAACACATCTCAATCTCTCCCTATTTTTCTAAAAATAAATTCAAAATTCGTTTATCATGGTAATCACAAGTGATTCGCTGCTATAATGAATTCAAAATTGGCTTATCATGTTAATCACAAGTGATCTGCTGGTATAATGAATTCAAAATTCGTTTATCATGGTAATCACAAATGATCCCTGGTATAATGAATTCAAAATTGGTTTATCATCGTAATCACAAATGATCTACTGGTATAATGAATCCAAAATTCGTTTATCATGGGAATCACACGTGATCCCTGGTATAATGAATTCAAAATTGGTTTATCATGGTAATCACAAGTGATTTGCTGGTATTATCATTGTAAATTTAATGCATCAAAATAGGTGATCTTATTTACAATAACCATATGAAATCTGGAAGACATGAAATGTCTGCAAAACTTCAATCAACTTAAATATATGATTATAAGAATGAACAAAAAAAAAACTAAAACCATTTGAGAAATTAACAATTCCATGAAGCTTAATTTTATGTGGAATGTACAAATTAAAACACATTGAATAGAAAACCCACTTAAGTGAAATCAAACAAAAACAGGGTGGCGATTTATTTCTGAAAAATCAACCCTAAAACACATTCAAACCAGGGACATCTTCGAATACAGTATCTTCGACATTCATCTATGACTTCTCCAGAAAATCATCGTGATCAAAGAAAGGAAGAAGAAGAAGAAGAAGAAGAAGAAGAAACAACCATGAATACGTCTTGAGTGCACCCATCAACAAGAATCGATCTTGTTACATCCTCCATGGTCGACCGATTCACAAATTCAATTGATGACGCAGAATGAACAATACCATCGACAACAATCGATCCCATCAGTTCCTCCATTGACGCCTTGCAAAATGGTAAAAATATCGAACATTTCCTTCAAATTGATCTATGATTTTCCAAAATCGTATAACTGCATCACACAATTTTGCAACATAATCGGGATTGGTTTGAATATTGTAATCGATCCATATCAATTTAGATTTGGTTTGATTGGATAATCGCTTGGAATTAGGAACAGATAAACTATCCAAAATTAAGCAGGAAAAAGAATGACAATTATACCATTCTAAAAATAATTTTCTATTAAAATAATAAATTAATATTTTCTTAATTATGATTGGTCCAGGATTGTCCATTTATTCCTTTAAATCGTTACCATTCTCGTATGAACCTACCTTTCTCTATATATATACATATATATATATATATATATATATATATATAGGGTCACCTTCATTTGCTAACCACGACATTGGTGCTAACCAATTTTCGACCAATCAAAAGCTTCCTAGAGTTTATATGATTCACTCAATGCTATTAAATCTCAAAGGGTATTATTTGGAATTTTACAATTTTCGGCCATTTAAAATTTTTCCATATTTTAAAAAGATTTTTAATTTGGTAGTTATCCAATTTTTAAATATAATATTTTTAAAATTTTTAAAATTGGTAGTTATCCAATTTTTAAATGGTAATATTTTTAAATTTTAAAATTTTTCCATATTTTTAAATGGTAATATTTTTAAATTTTAAAATCGGTAGTTATCCAATTTTTAAATATAATATTTTTAAATTTTCGGTCATTTAAATTTTCTCCATATTTTAAGGAGGTTTTTAATTTGGTAGTTATCTTAATATTAAATATAATATTTTTAAATTAAACTTGTAATTTCCTAATTCACGCCACATTTATCTTGTTTCCATAGTTCAAAGATTTTTTTAAATTGGTAGTTATCTTTATTTTGTAATATAATAATTTATTGTTTCTAGCGTATTCAAAATGCATATATGTACATCAAGGCTTAATAATTTGAACAATGCATACATGCACAGAAAACAAAAACATTTTAAACATTAAAGTTTGAAACTTAACATATAACCATATGCACAAATGCATATATGCACAAATGCATATATGCACAAATGCATATATGCACAAATGCATATATGCACAGGTTGCATATATGAATATACAATTTACATCGAACTGCATATATGCACAGACTGCATATATGCACAGGTTGCATATGCATATATGCACAGATTCACTGTTCTAAATGACCCTATCGGCAACCTCGTGGCTCTGCGAATCCGCGTATCTCGATCTATTCGCTACAAAACAAGCAATCCCCTGAACCTCGAGCTCGGATTTCAGCCATTTACAGAACCGTGTCAAGTTCGGGTTTTGGCCGTGATATCCTACGTAAACATAGCAGCTCCTAAGTTTCGCATTCGCACGCGATACCGATCCTTTCGCGAAAGAAATCCGAGGTACCGAAAACGAAAACAAGATACGCGGTGCTATCGGAAGACGGTAGAGGAACACAGTTGACGATTTTCAGCTTCTTATCGTCGAAAAAATCGCATCTTTCTGACGTGGGAGTGTAGGAAGTGCTCGGGATATTGTCGTTAGGGGACACAGTAAGTAGGATATCGGAGTCGATGGTGAGTAAATGAAGTCGGTGTGGTGGTGGTGGTTGAGGGCGGATTCGGGTCATCTCCGGTGGCTCTCGGAGATATGTAAGGTGACTGCAGGGCGGAGAGGAAGGTGGTAGACGGCGGCAATATTAGAGACGGAGAGTTTTATGGAGATGATGATGAAATTGAAATTCAAATTAAAAAGGATAATTTCAAACTAAAAAAATAACTCCCAAAAATAACTAACTGCATAATTTAAATTTAAGATTCTCCCTTATTTCATGCCGTGATTATCTTCAAAATTAATTAAAATACATTTCAATTAAAATATAAAAGGAAATGTATTTTGACCGAAATACCCCTGTGCGTACATGCATTTTATTATTATAAACCGTTTTTTATATTTTATTTTAATAAAAAATCAATTAATTGTGGAGCATTGATCTCATCAATCTACGGTTGAGATTGGTTAGCACGGTTAACACCAATATCACGGTTAGCAAATGAATGGGCCTCTCTCTCTCTCTCTCTCAATATATATATATATATATATATATATATATATATATATATATATATATATATATTAAGATTAATATAATATGATAACAACAATATATTTATTTACTTTTTAATTGAAAATAAAGAAATTATATAAGGTGTTGTTCGGTTCGTTTTCTGTTAAGACCTGTATGGATATAGTTGTCTATATAGATATAGTTATATGTGTGTTAACAACTAAGTTGTTGTTCGGTTGTTGTGCTGAATAAACAGTCTGAATGTCAAAAATAACCATTTTACTCTTTTGTTCTACATTAAACATTTGTTGATAAAATTTTACAAAGCAACAACAAAATGTAGATTAAACAATAACATACAAATAGTAAAACAATTTTTTACAACAAATTTCTATAAAAAAAAACCAAATAAATCCCTAAATATAAACAAAAACCCAAATACATGAACCCTAAAATGATGATCAACACCCAGAAACAGTTGAAACCAATGAAACCCACACATTTTAGTATTTATGAAAGGGAAAATTTCATAAAGTCCCAACAAACTATTCCATTTTGAATGATTAAGTCCCTAAACTAATTTTTTGAATGAAAAAACCATTAAACTTTCTCATTTTGAATGAAAAAACCATTAAATTTTCCAATTTTGAATGATTAAGTCCATGCATTATTTTTTTTCAATAAATTAAATCATCGAACTTTTAAAAATTGGTTACTTACATCATTTTAACCCAAAAAAACTACATGGAACTGATTATCTTTTTGATTCTTCCTCTTTTGATAAATAAAAAATAGATAAAAAAAAGGGAGATCGATGCCAGGAGCAACAACGTGTTAGGTGATATGGAGAACGGACAATGTAAGGCCAATGGGGAGAGGCGAGGCAGAGTGATACGATTATTTATGAGGGGTTTTAATGGCGTATAATTTGAGAACGGTAAAACTGATTTTGATTTGTTTTTATTTTAAAACTTTAATCGTCAGTTGCAGGTATCTTTAAAAAAAGGTAACCAATTTTTAGCAGTTCGATGGTTTATTTATTCAAAAACAATGTTGAGGGATTTAATCGTTCAAAATTAGAAAGTTTAATGGTTTTTTCGTTCAAAAAAATAGTTGAGGGGATAAATCATTCAAAATGAGAAAGTTTAATGGTTTTTCATTCAAAAAAATAGTTCAAGGACTTAACCATTCAAAGTATGATAGTTTATTGGATTTTTTTTTGAACTTTTCCCTTTATGAAAATATCAAAACTCATTTGTAACACCCTCAATTCTGGAAATAGCAACTTATTTAAAATTTTCTAAATACATCAAATAAACGTATCGTCTACAACCACAAATTTAGTTTTGACTTCAAAACACATGAAGATCTATGCATACAGACTATAAAAGAACGGGTGCTACTAAAACCCAATAACAGTCACTATCTCTAACCTGCGGAAGACTTCACCAATTACTTACTTTTGTGTCTAGCTAAGACTCTACTCTTCATGGCATTGCTAGAACCCAACCCCCAACTGGAACCTGATGCACATGCCGACAAATAAAAGGGTTAGGTTTGACGCCTAGTGAGCTCAAGAGTTTTCAACATATATAATTAAATCATTTAGAAAGGAAGGATGCGAATAAAATCATAATCTTTCAAAATGATATGCATCACTTATGAAAACGACCCGTTTATCAATAACTATGCATTTTGTACAAAAGAGACACCGAGTTAATTGTTAAACAGACCAAACTGTTTAAAAGGCGAGACTCTCAATTTTATGAAATGCGGATAACACGTTATAACTAGAAATACCCAACACGGGTGGAACATGACACCCAACCCATAAATCGTAGATGAAAATTTACACAATTAAATGTTGCCATAAGCACGGCATTAGACCCAAAACTCACACGACTATGAAATGGACTAAAATAAATACCGACACGTGGAAACGACACATTCCATTCAAACTTTAATATACTTGGGAAGAACCCCATATTAAAGCCATCATTTACCGTTGACCACTTAAAAACCCAATTTGGTCAAATACAACATTACCCTTTAAAATACCACGAATCAACGATGAAGAGATCCGTATACACTGAGAATAGAGTAACATGCAAGTAGGTCGTTCACGCGACTTCTTTGCATGTCATCTAAACGTTTCCATCTTGGGTAGCGAGAACACGTGAATGGGGCCACCCGCGATGTTATTAGATTTCACCAACGTGCCCTGGTTCTAGTTCTCATGCCATAACAGACATCACAATCCTCAAACATGTTGTTGCTGCCCCTTGCCATGCTCCGTCGAGTTCCACTCCAAGGTCTTACGAGCCCGGGTGCCTATCCAATCTAGACGAGTTCCAACTCAACCGCCTGAGCCACCTATTGTCTACTCGCTAGCAAACCCGAGCGGTCACTAAAAGTAACCTAAAACCTCAGGCCTTACCAGACAGACAAACTTACGTGCCTATGGATCCATTTACAACATTGTCTAACATTACATGACTCCAAATGAATGACCAAAGCACCCAAGACATGTAATTTACCAATAACACGAATTAATCGTCAACATACTCAAAACCCACGACGGTTATAAATCCGGACAAATGTCCACACGACTCATTTAGTCAAAACCGAGCCAAGGGCCCAACACTTTACGTAAATTTCCAACGAAAGCCTTTGTAAACATTAAAACACGTTTAACCGACTGACGAAGAAACAACGACCCAAAAGTATAATTATCTCAAACTCAACATCAGTTGAGGCAAACCATTTTCCAAATGACTCTTACCCTTGTATTCCCAAAAATGCCTCATAACGCGATAATATACATTTTTCGAAAAGGTTTATAAGCTAAAATACACAAAACGACACTTACCTTTCTGGAGCCCCGAAACCCAACCTTTTCACTGCCAATACTCCCGAAACTCCAAGGGACTTTAAACAATACATTTCCCAACGAAACCCCACCGTTTACAGGTCACAAAAATGTCCGGTTGACATTTACTTACCGAAAATCACGGGTGTTACATCATTAACCTGGTCAGTTAGCTTCCAAATTTCTGAGGCATTGGACTTCAAAACTGACGCCATGCTTCTTAGGTTTTCAGCTTCAATATTGATATGGAATTTTAATTGGTCCAACCAAAACCAATCGATAAACCATAAACCCAGAAAAATCATAAACAAATCTATAAACCATAAACCAATCGATAAAAATCATAAACCAAAATCAGAAACCAATCCATAAAAACCAATCGATGGAAACCGATCAGAAATCTTATTCAAGAAGAAAACCAAGAAGAAAACCCAAAAGAAAACCAAGAAGATGAAGAACAGATGAGGGAGGGGTCACGAACAGATGAAGTAACGATCTCCATGTTTCTTCATTTATGCAACGATGGAGACAAAATGCAGATGGAGAACAAATTTGAGAGACTGAGAGGGTCGATTTGTATCATAATCTTACCAATTTGATAGGGCTGATTTGTGAGGGCAGAAGGAGGATCGAGGAGGAGGAGCAGCAGCATTAGATCTCTAGAGGAGGATGTTTGTTTTTCTCCAAGGGTAGTGAGGGAAAAGGGGTGTCTGAATGTAAAAAAGTGCTTTTCTCTAGCTGACCGAATAAGCTATTAATTTCCAGATTAAGCGATAACTAAACAGTCACTTATGGCTGAGCGAATAAGCTATTGAGGTTATTCAGCCCATTAAGCCACAACCGAACAACCCCTAAGACCAATATTGCCCTAAGTTAATGTTAATGTACAAATTTTAGAGGGAGTTAGTCAGAGAAACCAAATCTGAAACAAAATGACAATTACAATAACAAAAAATGTAATTAGTGCAAAATATGTATGAGACTTGATAGTGAGTGGCAATCATAGGGACCAAAAGTATAACTTACTCTTTTACTTATGTATTATTACAACTTAGGGGCCGTTTACAAAATACTTACCCGGTAAGTGCTTACCGAGGAATTTACCATAGGGGATGAACATTACAAGAGGATAGGATCTTACCCGGTAAGAGCGAGGATAAGGATGAATAGTTTTACCCGGTAAGAGAGAGTGACAACTCTTACCCGGGTAAATTGTTGTATATGATACCATCGTGATGATTAAAATCTTATCCGGTAAAGCAATTAGTGTGTCGAGTTTTATTGGTAAGCGCTTACCGGGTAAGTATTTGGGTAAACGTCCCCTTAGACTTTACATTAATTTTAAGTTTTTACATGCATATTATTTTTTCAATTGTATGTCATAATGTAACCAGCAATCCATAAATACTATGTCTATAGGGACCAGAAGTGTCCAAATGAAAGTTTTTCCAATCACCTCTTTAAACCAAAAACAAAGTCCTCTCGTTAGTCTCAACGCTAGCTCTTCCAATCCCCCAAACCCTCTTCGACAATGCTCTCATCCTCCCTCTCCTTACCCAATCCTCGCTCTTATCTGTCAAATCCATTCTCTCTCTCCACCACCACCACCAACCACCGTCGTCATGTATTCACCAAAGATCCATTCCTCAATGATTCAGACGCAGGAGCTGGAATTACATCGCCTGCAGGACTCCAGCATGAGTTAATGCCAAAGCACGTGGCGGTGGTGATGGACGGAAACAGGCGGTGGGCTCGGTCGCGAGGATTGATGCCTGAGGCTGGTTACTTGGCCGGTGCCGCAGCATTGAAGGCGGTGGTGGATCTGTGCAGTAAGTGGGGAATACAAATCCTTACGGTGTTCGCATTCTCATCCGATAACTGGTTGAGACCCAAAGTAATTATGCCTACAATCCAAAAGTATCAGATACCAATGATTTTGTGGGTTATATTAAATCTGAATGTGTGGTTGTGTTGTTGTTTGTGGTAGGTTGAAGTTGATTTCCTAATGAAGCTGCTTGAAACTGCATTAAAAGATGAAGTTGCCTATATGTTGAGGTAATTGTCTTTCAAACTTTTAACTATCGCGTTGTTGATTGAATTATGTGAGACAGTAAGTGGCCGTTTACCAAACCGGTAAAATTAAACAATATCACTTACTTAATTACCGGTAAGATTTTAGTCCACAAGAAGGGTATCGTATGCAACAATTTACCCAATAAGCGCTAACCGTAGTAAATGACGACGACCCTTACTTACCGGGTAAGACTCTTGGTCCTTGCCTTCGCTCTTACCGGGTAAGATTCTTGGTCATTGTCATATGCATCCTGTAAGGTAATGTGATCTAGTAAGCGCTTACTCGGGTAAGTGTTTGGTAAACGACCCCTATATGAGAGGTTATTCAAACTTAGCTCAAAAAATTATTATCAGCCTCGAGCTCGAATAACTTTATTTAAAAGCTCGAGCATGAATATTTCTACGAGTACTTTTGATTGGCTCGACACGGATAATATTAATTTATATACTTTCATTATACGATTTATGAATATATAAATATGTGTGGCTCAAAAAAGTTAATGTTTGAATGAGTTGCTCGGAACGACTCAAAAAATTATTATTATTTTATTAAATATGATATTTATAATCATAATTAATTTTAAAGTTAAAAGAAAATATAAAAAATGCCACACCCGATTTTAGAATTTAAATAATTCATCCCCCTTCTATCCACCAATTAAATAAAACCAAATTATTTTAGTGAGAAAAAAAATAAAAAAATGAATTAAATAGATTTATATGTTAAATAAACTAATAACGTATATCCACGTGATTGGTGGGACACGGGATTTGGTGACAACATATTTGTATTTTAGTTAATTAGGGTGCGTTGCTTGATTTTAACAGGGAGGATATCCGACTTTCGGTCATCGGGGACTCATCCAAGCTTCCAAAATCATTACAAGAATTTATTACGTATAGTGAGAACACCACGAAGGACAATTCACATCTCAATCTTGTTTTAGCAATTAATTATAGTGGAAAGTATGATATCGTCCAAGCGTGTCAAAGCATCGCTCTAAAAGTCAAAGATGGCATCGTTGAACCAGAAGAAATCAATGAGTTTATGATTGAAAATGAACTTGGTATGAACTCTAAACGTTTTCCACATCCTGATCTTCTTATTCGAACGAGCGGAGAGCTTAGATTGAGCAACTTCTTTTTGTGGCAATTGGCATACACTGAACTATATTTCACGGAAGCCCTTTGGCCAGATTTTGGAGAAGCCGAACTTCTGCATGCTTTATATGCTTTTCAAAAGAGACCAAGACGATACGGTAGATGAAATGTTGTTTAAAAGTGTTGTTAAACAAACCCCTTTTAAGTCGGATCAATACCTTGGTATTCAAGGGAGTTTGATTTTGACATGTGGGAAAAGGATTATATAAAGGAATCTGTTTAGCATATAAATAAGGATTTATTTAGACCAAGACATAAATGACGTGAGGCGTGGCGTGACAGTGAGGTCAAGTCTTAAGTCTTAAGAGTTACGACAAGGCCATGGCGTTTTTCAAAGCATGCCCTAAGGCGACATATACACACACATACACTTGTGTCAATGTTTTGAATAATACCGTAGAACAAATTAAATTCATATAAATTAATAGAACAAAAAAAGAAAGAAGACCATTGATACCAAATATATAGAGCTTATAGAAAATGATATCAAGAGTGTAAAATCGGGATTAAATCTCTTGAATCTCTACTCACTACTTCCTTCAATTTTCAAAGAATTCACGTTTGACTTTTCGTGTATGGGAATAGGAGTAAGTACTTACCTATTTGGAGTCTAGTTTTTAAGTTTCTTTTTATGTTTATTCAAGTCTTAGGTCCCGTAAACAATAATCATTTATTTACCAAGTTATATATTAAAAATAACCCCACACCTTACAAAATAATGTGTCGTAACATGCCATAACGAGTTAGGACGCGTTACAATGCAAGCCAAGCTTTACAGTGGAGCCACAAGGGTTAACCTGGCGGCGAACCCAAGCCTTAACGCCATAAGGAGGCCATAATGAGTTATTTAGAACCATGATTTAGACTCACCTATTGTTAAATGGATAAGACTATACAAGATCATATTGGACAGCTGAGAGAGGTAGGTGGGTGAATAGTTTAGCAATTAACTAATCTTGTTCGATAAAAATGCATGCTTGTTGCACTAAGATCATGACTTGTCCTGGTCTAATGTCGTGCCAAACGTGTAATGACAGGGTTTTGTACTATCTTATTCAACGTAACAAACGCACCCTTGTAGTTATTCGTTGACAAGTAGGTCTGATGTGAGATCTTCGAGGAGGACTTCAATGTGTTTTGGATCGTTTTTGTTTCATCCCGTGTACTTTTGATAATCTAACTTCTTACTTTCAACCCAACAATGAAGGGTATGCAAAACCAACACCTTTGGAATGCAAATAAAGTAAGCAATCAAAGATTGAAGGAAGAAACACAAATTCTTCTCAGAAACCTAACACCTTACTTAGAGTCGATCATGGGGGTTTGTCGGTGATGCCACTGCACGGGACATCAGATTGTCGGGGCCTACGGATATTTTTTTACTTTTTTTATTTGTATGTGTATTAATATATAAATTTATTAATACAAGTTTTTAAGCAAATTGGTTTGCAACTTTGTGGTTGGCCTCTTAGAGCATCTCCAACAGCTTCTCTAAAATGGAGAAAATAGAGATTTTGAGCTATGTTTTGCACCAATAACTACCCCAAAACTATCTCCAAAATGGAGAAATTAGGAGAGATAAGGGGGATTTTTTCTAAATATGGAGATCGCCCCAAAAATGATTGCCAAGTGTGAGGACCAATAAGAAACTTTGAAAATAATATGTAGAGAGAGAAATAATATTTTAATAGATGAAAGAAACATTTTAATATTATAATTAATATTGGATTCTCCAAAATGGGGAATCTGTTGGAGATGAATGTAATATTTTTGGAGATTTTGACTTTTGGTTTTCCATTTTAAAATTTTTTAGGGAAGCTGTTGGAGATGCTCTTAAATGCTAAATGTGGAGTTTGGTTTTACCCGTGATCAAATCTAGGGGTGCTCACGGGTTGGGACGGGTTGATGATGTTGAAGACATTTCAACAACCCAACCCAATGTTGGCGGCTTGAAAATTTTCAACCCAATCCAATCCAACCCAACCCATTCAGGTTGGTCGGTTTCGTCGGGTTGTGTTTAAACAAAGTAAAAACAATAATGAAAACATAAAAATATGGAAATCTACCTTTGAAATATAATGAATCATCTAAGAGAAAGTTCATCAAATATTTAGGTATTAAATATAATTTTCCAATAATGTCCTTTTATGAGTTCATTGCCTGTTATTGCCGAGTTGTTTTGGTAACTTATACATATTAAAAAATAACATAAATAATTTTAGAGAAGTCGCTAAAATGTTTATCGAGTTGGTCAGGTTAATTTAGGCATAACCAATCTTTTTTAGAGGCGATTCGTTTTAATTATATTTATTTCTTTCCTAATTTACTATTAATCATTTATTTATATCCCAATCCTTTTTAGGGATGATTTTGTTTTAATTATGTTTATTTTTTCTCAATTTACTATTAATTTCATAATTAAAATTGTATTATTCTTTTCAATAAGTTCAGCCTACAATTTATTCTTCTATTTCAAACCTAAAGTTCGTAATTCTTAACTTATTATTTTATTATTCTTCAATCTCGTTGTCATCAACAAGGACTGTATCAACCACAAGGGTTGTGGTGTGGTGGTAAAGGTTTGGGGAGTTCATAGCGCTTAACTCGGGTTCGAGCCCCACTCGTAGCCCTTGTGGCCACTGAGGATAAACTCAGGGTTGCACGCTTTAGCAGCTGGTCCAAAGACCCAAATTGCCAGGGATTAGTGGCCCAGGGATACCCTTTACAAAAAAAAACAAGGATTGTATCCCTTTTGCTCTTCTACTTTTATTCTATGTGAAAATTGGATTAAGCAACTTTGTTTTTTTTTTCTAAATAATTTTTTCAGTAACTTTGTTTGATTATTTAATAGTATCTAGAATTCCTTTTTGATTAAACGTTTTTTGATATGTGTTTTTGTAATTACCAATAATAATCGATTGATTATATATAAAATATGATGCTTCCAATAAAAAAATATGAATAAAATATTTCAACATCAACAAAGAAAAAAAAGATGAACAAATTGTTCAAAGTCAAACAAGGAGTCATCAATCAATTTTTTTAAAAAGAAAAAGTGAATGTACAAGAAAAAAGAAAGCTATGAATTCTACAAGAAGCAGAAAAACGAGCAAACACCCGATAAAAAAAAAGTTAAAACACTTCGAATAAACTCGAAACCAGACTTAAAGCGACACAAAGAAACCAAACATGACCAACTGAACAACAACAAAACCAACCTAGGTAGCAATCAGTCGCACAAAAATCGTGAATCCACAAATGGTCATTGAAACCTTTGTCATCGATCCATTTATTATCGAACAGACGTCAAAATGTAATAAAAATTAATTTAATGAATAGTATAATTAAAAAAGTTGACACATTTTGTTTTTTACACAAGGCCTCCAAAATGTCAAGCTCGACCTGACCTTACTACCGAAACTCAACAATGAGGGATATATGAATAAATACCTTTGAGTTGCAAGAAAGCAAGTTGTTAAAGTTAAGACGTCATACTAAGCGAAAAAAGTCAACCGAGAATTGTAAGCACTATTAGTCTTGCAAGACCCAAATTCTTTCAATCAAAAGAGCTAACAAGTGAAAGGAATAACCTCACAATATATTGATTTGATAAAGATTCTTACAAATGTTTGAAAACAATCTATTTATAGGGAAATACTAGACCCTATTAATTACAAAACTTAAGGTTCTTAAAAATATATTATTTAAGGCCTAAACTCTTAAGATTTCCCTCACAATGACTAACTTAAATATTTCAAGACCATCTTTATTTAAATAAAATGCAAAAACGAAAATGAGATCATGGATCTTTAAGGACAATCCAAATATGTAAAAGTTAGCCCAACAACATAAGATAATTTATCCATTCGAGCTTGAGGTCTTGGATTTCTTCTAAAAGGCTTGAAATGATTAGATTACCTAAAGCCTCTTGCATCTTCTTTCTCCTTGCATGCATCATCGACCCATCGATTGCTTTAAGTGGATCAACTCCATACGAGTTGCCATCGAGCTTTGAATTTCCATCTTGCTTGTCTCCCTTCTGTTTGGTAGGGTTTCCATCATCCCCTTATTTTTCAGAAAGATTCATCCTCGAATCGAGACCACCTAGATCAAATTCAAAAGGAGACAAATCAGAAACATTAAAAGTAACACTTATAGCAATATCACCTGGTAAATCAAGCTTGTAGACAATATCATTAACAATTTAACATGAGCTACTACTTGGAATGGTCCATCACCGCATGGATAAAATTTGGTGCGTCTTGAAGCAGGAAACATTTCTTTCCTCATATGAACCCAAATCGAATCGCCTGGTTCACACACAATATTTTTTGACAAAGGTTCAAACATATTTTTCTTATGTCCTTTGTTGGCTTGTTTGACGTATTGTTCAGTTTTCTTTTCAATATTTGCATGTACTTGCTCATGCATCTTTTTAACAAATTCAACCTTTTTGGCACCATTTAAATTCAACTACTCTTTGACAGGCAAATGAGATAAATCTAAAGGTGTTACAGCTTGAAACCATAAACAACCTCAAATGGAGAAAATTTGGCGGAAGAGTGAATAGGGCTATTGTAAGCAAATTCAACAACAAACAAACATTCCTCCCAACTTTCAAATTCTTTTTTATGATTGCCCTTAACAAAGTTCCCAATGTTCTATTTGTAGCCACAATTTGTCCATCAGTTTGTGTGAGTGGCTTGAAGTAGAAAATAGCAACTTTGTCCCTAATTTCCCCCAAAGGCTTTTCCAGAAGTAGCTTAAAAACTTCACTTTGCGATCAGAAATGATCATTCTAGGAATACCATGCAAATGGACGATTTCTTTGAAAAACAAATCAGCCACATGTTTTGCATTAACCGACTTTCTAGAAGCAAAATTTTGCCATTTTTGAAAATAAAAATTGAGTCCATTCCTCTTTGAGATTTTGGTAATTCAAGTATGAAATCCATGGAATCCGTCCAAGGGAATGAGGAACGGGAAGTGGAGTATACAAACCATAAGGGATCTTGATTTTTCCTTTTTGTAAGGCGTTAGCTAAGATGATTATAATAGATGAATTCCCAATTAGGTATGTCGAGGGGAAAGGATTTAAGCAATGCAAGTCCCAGATTTAAGATCCCCTCTAGATGGCCAGTTAATAGGGATATTATAACACCATACTTTTGAGATAACATTTTTTACCGAAATTTCGGATGACCTATTCGTAACATCGACATATGTCTGTTTAATAACCTGGGAATTATACATATGTACATACACAACACACAAATCCCATAACGAAGGCAATTATTGACATCACATACGCTAAATTACAAACATACATAAAAGGTTGAACAACAAAATCTCCTTGAAACCAACTTGAACTACTCTTATGATCCAAACGATACGGTAGTCAAATAGCTATTAACTTCGTTATCTAGCGAATTTTGACCCTCCGAATCATAAGTTTAGGGCTTGTCTTGGAGTAAGAATTGGCATTTCGGACTGATATTTTTGTGCAAGTGGTGTGTAGACATACAAGATGTCAATTGGAAGAAAAATGCCTACTTATACTCCATTTGACACCCCGGATGAAGAAAGCGTCGAACCAAGTGAACAAGCGAAGAAAACCAAGTATGGAGTCATGCTACTATGCCATGCGACAGTGACATATGTCACAGTCGCGGGGCTCGATCACACCACTTGTACTGTGAAGGTGGTGATCCGGGCGACAATGCCTCGTGACTATGACCTTGTCACTGTCGCATGGCATTGTCTCAAGCGGGGTCTGAGGGTATAAAAAGCTGCAGAATCTTAGAGGCTAGGGTTATCTCAGGATTTCTTGGAGGCTAAGCATAGTTCAGAGGATTTTTCAAGGGTTTCGAACTAAAAGAAGATTTTGCATTTATTGTGAAGGTGAAATCGATACGTGGAGCTAAGATTGGTAGTTGGTGTCATTTATTGAAGGAGTTTTTCATTCCATTGTATTTTTGTTGAGAAACAATGTGTTAGGGGTGTTGCTACTTTCTCTTTTATGATGTTGCTTTCTACTAGTAACATGAGCTAAACATTTTGAGGATGGGGGAAGGATGGATTTTGGAATTCCACCGTTAAATATATGATTATTGCATTTAATTAAACATTATACCTTGTTTGGTTGTGTTTATCTATCTTGTTCTTCTTGCTTTGTAAGATTGGTCATCTTGCTATATCTTTGGTTGTATTTCCTTTTGAGAAATTGGTTGTATAACTTGATAAAAGCTAGATAAACCTAGGGTGAGATATTGGATAGAAATATACCAAGTAAACCCTAGTTATGTGTTTTGCAATTCTTATGTTTTATGAGTTGATTGTATATGTTTATTAATCGAGACATTTAAATATACATTACATGATACATTTGAGAAAGATTAGTGAGTATTTATGGAATTGCTATATTTGACCTTGTGTATTGACTCATGGATGTGTGATGTTTATATGTTGATGGAATCCAAATGAAATCCAGCCCCTAGCCTTTCCTAATCATTTAAGTAACTCCTTTATGGTGTTTGAATCCTTGTTGAATTGTTATTTCTGTGCTTATTTCCATTTCTCTAGATAAGTAGTTTAACTAGTCATAACTAAAATCACTTTATCAACAGTACAGTTAGAAGTTGTGGTAACCTTTGTGGTAAATAATCTCATAGTTCCTTGGATCGATACTCATACTTAATACATATTACTTGATTGACACCATACACTTGCGGTAGATTTGGAGGATTACATAAACCCTTTATCAATAGTCGTATCAACCAATAATCTTCCTGCTAGTCTTTAGAAATGATAGCACTACCACTTGATTATGATCCTAGGATTCACGTCAACAAACAAAATAAATCAGGCTTCATGCCTGCTAAATTCAAGAGTTCATATAATAAAGCATTTAATCAATATCAAATTGGTTTAATTAATTGGCTCATATTTTCAAAAAATGCATCATATATCTGTAAACACTAGCAATTTGCAAATCTTCATTTCACCATGGATCAATAAAATATATGGATACAAATGTCATATTTTTGTGATACATAACAAAATACGCATAATCATAAAAAAAATCACTCATTTTTATATAAATATCCTACATATAACACTTATAAAGGTTATACATAATATCCATGTCTATCATAAGAACATTGTTTCATGCTATATTCGACCCATGTGATTCCTTGCATTAGTTGCTTCCTTCTTAATCATACTATCGACGTATAGTGTAACGCCCTCAATTTCTGTTTGGTAAGTTAACCTTTCCCCTCGTCAATCTATCCTAACTATTGTATTTAGTCTTTAAGAAAGTCTCGGGTTAGTTCCCTCTTTGGTGTCGAGAGCGTCGAGTTGGGAAAAGTCAGATTTGAGAAGCAGTTGGGTCTGGCGCGACAGTGCCCCACGATAGTGATAGTGGCACTGTCGTTGTGTCACAATCGCGGGGAGTAGGGGACTCTCGGTACGTTGGACGCAATAGTGCCCTGCGATCTTGACAACGACACTATCTCCATGTCACAAACGCGCCAACCCAGTGGCCCCCGGTACAGTTAGGGCAATAGTGTCCTGCGATAGTGACAATGTCACTCTCTTCTGGGCAAGGTCGCTGACGGGCATCAGGTGTTTAAAACATTGATTTTAGGTCATTTCTAATTTATTACACCACCCACCTCTTCTCACTTTCTCTCTAGAAACAACCTAAAGCATTAATGGCGATTTTGGACAACCAAGACCTAGATCCTTGGGTTCTAAGTAGTTCTTCTTCACCAAGGCAAGAGTTAGAAGCTAGGGGAAAGTCTTCACCATCACCATCTTCATCCAAAGTTAGAGTTGAAGGTTTTCTAGGGTTTTTCTCAAAACCCAAGTAGTGAGTCATTCTTTATTTAAACTATATACATGTTAAACTATGGTGGTATTTACTCTCTCTAAAACTATTTTGATTTTCTTGCTTGATGAATGAGTCAAAACCCTATTTTTGGGAACCTATATTACATTTCTAGGGTTTTGGACTTTTGAAAGTATACTTGGATTTTGGATGTCAAAAGGGTTAACATACATTTATTAAGGAACTAATATGGTTACCAATCTTCCCTATTTTCAATAACAACCATGGAGAAACAAAGGGGTTTTGAGAAATAAATGATGAGTTGGGTGTGTGTTTGGCCCAAATATTGGTAGTCAATGATTATACTTACTTATCCTTGTACAACATTTTACAAAGTGTGGAGTTTTGCAATAAAGAGGTGTATGGACGTGTATACTTAAGTATTGGGTAAATGATGTCTATTAATGACTATGGTAAATATGTGTGTGTATTGTGTCCAAGTGTGGGCATGTGTGTGTTAGACCTTACGTAATGGATCCATAGGTGTACGAGTCTCTTTTGGGGTGAAATGTTGAAAGGGTATAACTCCCAAACGAACCAAGAAATAGGTATGGGGTCGAGATGGATAATAGTTGTGGACTTTAAGTCGGGCAACGACCAATGACCAATAACTGTAATTTCTTGCATATGAGTGAAATCTAGAATTGACGGGACAACCGTTGATTTGTAGTGGGGATATAGAACATGTAACACCCCGATTTTCGAAAGGTATCATCTCAAGTTTATACAAAAACCGATATATTAAGGAAAAATAAGATATTTAAATTTGGACTTGAATCCTGGATTTTATAGTTTAGATAGATGAATGATTCAATTACGAGTTCAACGGTTCTTTCTGGAGCAAAATCAGAGCTATAACGAAGAAGTTATGGCCAAAACAGTATCGAGAAGAAAATCAGGGGAAGCGGGTGACTTATGCCGCGACCTAAGGTCGCGAGACAAGTCGCGAAATCCACTGGACGAGCTCAAAACCGATTTTCAGCCACCGAACTTCATTTCTTCATAACTTCTTCATCCCAACTCCGATTTGGGTGATTCAAGTTGCTACGGTTTCGTTTTTGAGAGCTCTTCAAGGATCTAGCAAGATATTGGAAGTCTATTGAAGTATACTAGAGTATTTTGTGGTGGTAAGCTTCTCATCTCTCCCTATTCATCTTCTTCACTAAAGTTTTCTAGGGTTTCATCCACCCTTTGTTCTCCCTTTCATAGATTGGAGGTTTGTAACCATTTTGGTGAAATAGAGGTGTTTTGGTTGGTGGATTCAAGTTTGGGCTAAGGTAATCTTCTATTCTCTTCATTTATAGAAGTTAGGATTTCGGTATCAGTTGAGATATTCATGTATAAGGTTGGGAAACGATTCTTTGTGGTTGATTATGTATATTCATGGTTGGAACCTTGTGGATCTAGGTTTTGGAAGATTTGGTTTGAAGAACCAAGTTTCTTCAAGCTCAAAGTGGGTAAATACTAGATTTAGCTTAAATCTAGCAAGGTGAGTTTACTAAGATTTTGTTAAAACTGGATACACATCATATTTGCTTATTTGTTGTTATTATCACATATTTGCTCAAAATGTTCATATTTACGAGTTTAAGTAATTGATTGTATTTTCATGAGATTTTGTGAGATATATGTATTAGAAGTATCATCCCATGATTTACTCTCTTCGTGTAATTATTTGGGATTTACATTATGTGTGCCCACAATGGGTATTTGACATGATTAAGGAATACATGTTTGGTATAATATGATGAAATATTATTGGAATACCACTATGGTGTCATATTTATATGCATAATGAATATAATTGTCATTTGGGTCTTTTGTTAGACTTCATGAGGATAGGATGGTAATATTATACCCGTAGTCGGTATGGAAATATGTTGGGTTGAAATACACCTAAAGGACCTCCTATATGCATTATGTTGGACGAACCAAGTCAGTTCACAAGGAGGATGTAGTCTTGGGCGCCACTGTGATGGTATATGCCTAGACCTCCGCCACTCGGGGAATTTTCCTGTTGGAGTAGTCTTCGGGTGTGCCGGGCCTTACGGGTGTTCCTTGTTAAGGGCATCAAGGTATATCGACTCTTGGGGTGGGCTCGATTGGTGCTTTGGGTCTCCCCTAATGACTCCTCATATATTGGACACTGGTTAACTGCTGATAAGAATTTATGACTGTTCATGCATGCTTGTTATCGTTCAACTCACTAGGCTTTTTGGCCTAACACTTGTTTGGTGTCGATGTGTATCTCAGGTTTTAGCGGCATCGGTTCTAAGCTGGCATAATGCTTGAGTGAGAGATTTGGGAATATTGCATTTGGAATTACTTTTGGTAGGAGAACCTTTGGGTCTATAAATGACACCCTTATTTGTAATCTCTTTTCTAGTAATGGAAATTAGATTATTTAGTTGTTATTTATTGTCCGTTTAATTACGACTGTATTTAAACAGGTTTGTGTATTGTCCCCATTGTTGGGAGTCTCTTGCTTTGGCAATTTTATATACCGCATGTTCGTTTTTTCGGATTTTTGTTATCCCTATTTTTAGGGTGTTACAGAACATGAATGTGTAACCTACTTATGTGTTTCGTCGCCAACATGGAAATTGGGGCTCCCCCGTTATCGTAAGTTGAATGTGTAAATACAACTGTTGAATTGGAAATGTATTCATAATTTGAAATTAGTCTAGTCTACATTTTCCGGAATTCTACATTCTTTTGATTAAAATTGTTTGATCTCACTAGGTGTTAGTCTAACACTTTTTTCTTAAATGTGGCATGTATATCAGGTTTTTTGAGTAGCAGGGCGGCGGGTTTGTGAGGGAAGTGCCGATTGTCGGATGGGACAACTTTTAGGCATGTGCTTTTGGCAAAGAGATACTTGGAGATTTTTGGGGATATAGTTACCCCTTTTTGGTGAACTTAGAGACACCCATATATAATCTAGATTGTGTTTAGTCTATATTAGTAGGTTGTTGTTTAAGTATCCGTATGAATTTTTGTAAACTCTTATTTTTACGTTTCCCCATTATTAGGTGATTAATTACGCAAAAGCTTGGTTATTCTTGCATATATCCAGGTTTAATTTGGCCCTTATTTTTAGGGTGTGACAAGTTGGTATCAGAGTTCTAGTTTAAGTGAACTAGGTATGAACGTATGATGCCTAGACTTAAGTTGATGTAGTAAGTTATGATTTGTGAGATACGGGTGGAACTTTTAGGAAAGGGTAGAATTAAAGTCAACATAATTACACCAATTGAGAGTTGTGATGATGGTAACGAGGATTCTTATGTATAATATGTTCATAATTTCACTTAGCTAATGCTATTATGAATATATCACAACATGAGCATGCTTGTTCTACTATTGTTGTGATGATTAATGAATGTAGTAGTACGTTATCTGTATGTGTTTGTTAGCCTGTTTCTCATCCCAATCTCGTGTGGTTGACAGTTTTCTATGGTTAGCACTCAGAGTAGAGCGCCTGACCGCGAAGATGCCCCTGAAGTAAGTGTGAGGGCTCCTGCTCTGTCAAGACAGGAACCTACCCCCGTGCCTCCGATCCCTCGAATATTGGTAGGAAGGTTCGAGACTGTGCCTAGGGTGAGTTTAGCCACTCACGACCCCGTCATCCAAGAAATAGATCCTCAGGTTGCCATGATGGCCAACTTCCTGCAAATGATAAACACGACCATGGACAACGAGAGGTTGACAAATATGTTGGAAGACCGGGACACCGGTAACCGAAGACCGGAGGCAGTCGCGGAGAATGCGGTAGTGGGGTCTGAGGGTACCGGAAACGTTATCAGGACCGAAGAACATGTCATTGTAGGGGCAAGGAGGGTAGAGAAGGGATGCTCCTTTAAGTCGTTCCTGTGTTGTAAGCCATCTGAATTCTCAGGGACGACAAATCCTGTCGCGTGCATCAAGTGGCTTTGGGAGATTAAGCTAGCCTTCGAATCGAATGAATGTAGAGAGACTCAGAGGGTTAAATTCGCCTCGCAGTTGTTTAGAGGGGAAGCTCTTGAATGGTGGAATGTGGTCCGGTCAACCTTAGAGCTGGTGGTTATGGCTCAACTCTCGTGGGGGACCTTTAAGAAGAAGGTAATGGACAAATAATGTAACGAGAGGGCGCTAGACCAGATTGAAGAGGAGTTCCGGAATCTAAAGAAGGGTGACAAGTTGATCGCAGAGTACTCCCGACTATTCGTGGAGAAACTGGGTTTGGTGGGGAACTTGGCCCCCGATGAAAAGGCAAAGATCAAAGCATATCACAAGGGACTCTCAACAGAGATGAAGACTGCTGTGAGAAATGCCAAAGTAAACTCACTTAAAGAAGCTATCGAAGAATCGCAGCTGGTAGAGGACGACCTCGTGCAGGGCAAAGAGGAAAGGGATTGTGTGGGTGAGAAACAGAAGTGGGAGGGCCGGTCGGGACCTCCTCAAAGATCATGACCTTTCGTTGGAAATCACAGAGTTGAACCACGGCGGGAGCCTAATTGGTGCCCGAAATGCAGGAGCAAGCATTTTGGCCCATGTCGTGTCACTTCGACTGAATGTTTTAAGTGTAGGAAGGCCGACCACATAATCAAGGACTGTCCCATCAAGGGAGAGACTTGCTACGAATGCAAGGAGCCCGACCATGTCCGAAGGGATTTACCCATGTTGATGGTCGGGGGAAATCAAGGAAGGAAAGAAAACACTCCCAAGGTGTCGGGCCGAGCATTTCAGATGACCGCGGAAGAGACAAGGGCGTCTGCGGATGTTGTATCGGGTACATTCCTTGTAAACTCCGTACCCGCGTATGTCTTATTTGATTCCGATGCGAATTTGTCTTTCGTATTGAACTATTTTTCCCATCATTTATATACACCCATAACTACCTTAGATGAAGCTTTAGTAGTTGAGGTAGCTAATGGTTATCAAGTATTGATCTGAGAGGCGTTCTGGGGTTGTACTATCGTGATAGAAGGAAAATAATTCCCAATAGATTTATTTCCTATGGCAATTGGTGGGTTTGACATAGTCATAGGTATGGACTGGCTTGTGAGCAACTACGCATAAATCTTTTGTACAAAGAAGTTAATCCGAATTCCGACCCCCGGAGAAGATGTGGTGGTTGTCTATGGGGAGCGAAGAAAGGGTGAGGTAACAATCATTTCCATGGTAAAGTTACGTAAGTGATTGATCAAAGGATACTTGGCATATGTACTGGACGCAATTTGGAGAAGAAGCGGATTGAAGACGTGAAGATAGTTCGCGACTACCCCAACGTTTTTTCAGACGAACTTCCCAGTTTGCCACCCGACCGACAGGTAGAGTTTCGAATCGATCTAGTTCCGGGAGTGGCTCCGATAACACGTGCACCCTACCGCTTAGCCCCGACCGAGATGCAAGAGATGATGTCTCAGTTGCAAGACCTCCTTGAGAAGGGATTTGTAAGACCGAGTTCATCACCTTGGGGAGCTCCGCTGTTGTTTGTGAAAAATAAGGATGGCACCATGAGGATGTGCATCGACTACCGTGAGTTGAATAAGGCAACGGTCAAGAACAAATACCCACTTCCCCGGATCGACGATTTATTTGATCAACTTCAAGGGGAGGGTTGTTTCTCCAAGATAGATCTTCGTTCGGGATACCATCAGGTGAAGGTAAGGAACGAAGACGTCCGGAAGACGGCCTTTAGAACGCGATATGGTCATTACGAGTTTCTAGTGATGTTGTTTGGCTTGACGAATGCCCCTTCTGTTTTCATTGACTTGATGAATCGCATATGTCGACCCTTCCTAGACAAGTCAGTGATCATGTTCATTGACGATATACTTGTTTATTCTAAGGACGAGAAGGAACATGAGCGTCATTTCTGCGAGGTCCTAGAAGTGTTGAGGAAGGAGAGGTTGTACGCCAAATTCTCAAAGTGTGATTTTGGGTTGAAGGAAGTGTAATTCTTGGATCACATAGTCACTCGAGACGGCGTGAAAGTGGACCCATCAAAACGTGAAGCCATGATGAATTGGGAACCACCCAAGAGCCCGTTGGAAATCTGAAGTTTTATGGGCTTAGCAGGTTACTATAGAAGGTTGGGACTTTAAGTCGGGCAACGACCAATGACCAATAATTGTAATTTCTTGCAAATGAGTGAAATCTAGAATTAACGGGACAACCGTTGATTTGTAGTGGGGCTCTAGAACATGAATGTGTGACCTACTTATGTGTTCCGTCACCAACATGGAAATCGGGTCTCCCCCGTTATCGTAAGTTGAATGCATAATACAATTGTTGAATTGGAAATGTATTCATAGTTTGAAATTAGTCTAGTCTATATTTTCCGGAATTCTACATTCTTTTGATTAAAATTGTTTGATCTCACTAGGCGTTAGCCTAACACTTTTTCTTAAATGTGGCATATATATCAGGTTCTTTGAATAGCAGGGCGACGGGTTTATGAGGGAAGTTTTGATTGTCGGATGGGACAACTTTTGGGCATGTGCTTTTGGCAAAGAGATACTTAGAGATTTTTGGGGATATAGTTACCCCTTTTTGGTGAACTTAGTGACACCCGTATATAATCTAGATTGTGTTTAGTCTAGATTAGTAGGTTGTTGTTTAAGTATCCGTATGAATTTTTGTAAACTCTTAATTTTACGTTTCCCCATTATTGGGTGATTAATTACGCAAAAGCTTGGTTATTCTTGCATATATCCTGGTTTAATTTGGCACTTAGTTTTTAGGGTGTTACATATAGGTAGGGGAGTCCTACCATAACTGACTGATGAAGGAGCATAAAGCATTTCATTAATTACGTTAGCTAACTTAGGCATGTGAAGTGTGACCTCCCACGTCTGCATACGTATATAAGTGTCAGCTCTCAAGTCTGTATCGTATATAAATGTGATCTCCTAGGTCTGTGTACGTAATTGGCCCCCCGGGCACCATGCCAAATAGTCGTCTAACCAGGCTCCCAACCCTTAACTTTAGACATTTTTCAGTGAGCATCTCACGTTTTACTTCTTTTATCAATATGCTTCCTCAATTAAATGTGTCCTATATCATTTATCAGCCTCAAACTTTATTATCTATCAGTGAACGTCTAAAGTTCTATATCTTTTATCATTATTCATCCACAACCCAACATATCACATATATTCATTGGGGACGTTTCATTTACAAACCATCAAATTCTAACAAACTATACAAACCAATCTTAGCCATTCATCTAGTCTAATAAATATCTGATTTTATTTTGTTTCCTAATCTAAAGCCATGATCATAATGAATGAACCTTACCATCTTCCATATATATCTTAATCATAATTAATGAATCATGATAATTGTCCATAAATATCTCTATTGTTTCCTAATATAATAGTTTGTACAGTTTGTTAGAATCAAATGGTTTGTAAATGAAACGAACCCTATATTCATTATAACAAATCGTCATGCTCAAGTAAACATCTAGTTTCACTTCATCACAATATATATAGTCCACATAGTTCTTCATAGTCATTTAGCATGCTTGTATCACGTACAAATTTACTTTTTTTATAAATCATTTATTAACCACATTTATAACATTGTCCAAATCGTTCACTTTTCCACAACATACATTTGAACATAAACAACATCAATCAGTTACATAAAACATATACGTTTGACGTGCATCTATTTAAAATATCCTTTGTAACATCCTAAAATTTAGAGTGAATTTAAAATTCGAAAATTTGGCGACATGACGTCTAAAATTGGAGGAAACCTGGTTACCCTAAAATAGGGGTTGATTAAACTTGAATACTATGGTGGTGGCATTTCAAAGCTAAAGTATATCATCCCAAGACGGGGGAACAAAGTATGACGTTTACAAACCCAATAAGAATGAAGAATAAAATCGACAACCTAATAATCTAAATTCGTCAGGTAGAGGAGTTGGAAAAGCATAAACCCATTTGTCGTGGGACGATGAATATAGTCGTGAGCTAAATCAAACAAACAAGTAAACCATTAGTGATCATAACATGGTACAAATAAACTTCAATCACTTAGTGAGCTCAACTCCTCTAAGTCCGTTGCTCGAAAACATCAAGTCAACCTCTCTAGGTCTATTCTTGAGAGTTCCAAAATGGGAACTCAGTTCCAAAACGGGAACTCATTCACAATGGAATTACACATTACTGCCCATGGGACGCTGCCCGACCATATAAGTCAACACCTTACTTACCATGGTGACCCGATACCTATTTCGTGCCAAAGTGGCGAACAAAATGTCCAAAACGGGACATTAGAAACACCGTGCCTATGGATCCATTGCACTAAACCAAGACCAACACAAAATAAAACAACAACCTTGGTTCATGTATATCAATCTCATATAATTAGATATCCTTAAACAATTTATCAATATAATGCAAGGAACCCACACAATTGATTCTACCAAGTGTAGATGTAAGGCTTGTCTCACATAACCAAGCCACACCTCATATCTTTAGATCAAAAATCAAAACCTTCCCAAACCCTAGTTTTACTAGATTTATTCAAAGTTCCATAAAACAAGGATGATGATGATAGAATATGTAGGCACATTTATCATCTTTAAATCTTTGGTTAAATCCATGTCTAAATGCTTTCATTCACACCCAAAACCCTAAAATTTCCTAAAATTAACTTTAGGTCAAGAGTTTGCCAAAATCTTAAAATCTCGTAGGTTGGAAGTATGTAATAGCTCAAATGCAATAAAATCAATATGTAGGAAGTTCAAATATGTAAATGAACTCACCTTGTAGAGTTGTATACAAGCCCTTGGAGATGAGAGAACTTGAGAAGAGGAAGAGATGAACTTGGACCTTTATTCACTTGAGTTCCTAACCCAAAATCAACCATATAGCCTTATTTAATGCTTTCATCTAGGAGAATTTAATGAAGGAAGAAGAACTTACCAAACCCTTGGGAGAGAAAATCGTCCAAAATCAAGAGGGAGTGAAATAAATGAGCTTGGGGCCGGCTCACCCCTTTTATGTGTGTGCAGAGGTCGCACGAGAGTGGTCTCGCAGCTCGACCCGCACGGAGGGTTGTGCGGAATACTAGAGTAGTGCAAGGCAGATCCTCGTGTGGATGCTGGCGCGGTGCAACCCGCGCGAAGGGTCGAACGAAGCTCTGGAGACAACGCCCCAACTTGAAGCTCTGATACAAACCCAAAGGCTAAAACTACACTATGGGCGATGTACAGAATAAAGGAATATTTTGCTCACCCAAAATTCGGGGTGTTACAATCCTCCCCAACTTGGAGAAGATTTTGTCCTTGAAATCTCGGCTAAGTGAAGAGGTATGGATATCTTCGCTTCATATCTTCCTCCGCCTCCCAAGTTACATTTGCACCCCGATGGTGCTTCCATTGGACCTTAACCATTGTGACTTCCTTGTGATGAAGCTTTTTCGTCTTCTTCTCCAAAATCGCGTCGGGTTCCTCAACACAACTGTTTCCCTTGTCAACCCGAATCTTTGAGAGAGGGATGACGCTCCATTCCTCCGCTACGAACTTCGAAGATAGCAAACGTGGAATGTGTTGTGAATTCCACTCATTTTTGGAGGGAGTTCCAATTGGTAGGCTTGAAGTCCTACTCATTTATTCATAGTGAATGGACTAAGGAAATGGGAACTCAACTTCCCACGCTTTCCAAACCTGATTATTCCCTTCCAAGGGGACACTTTTAGCATAACCCGGTCCCCCACTTGGAATTCTATCGGTCACCTCTTCTTGCCGGCATAGTTCTTTTGTCGGTCTTGAGCTGCCTTTAAATGCTCGCGAATACCTTTCACTTTGTCTGCCGTCTCTTGTAAAATCTCGGGTCCAACAAACTGTTTCTCCCCCGCCTCAAGCCAACATACGGGAGTTCGGCACTTGCGACCATGCAAAGCTTCAAACGATGTCATTCCAATGCTCGAGTGGTAACTATTGTTATACGCGAACTCCAACATGTGAGTCCCAACTACCCCCAAAGTCGATCACACAAGATCTCAACATGTCTTCAAGTGTCTGAATCGTCCTCTCGATTTGGCCATCGGTTTGGGGATGATAAGCCATAGTCAATTTTACGTGTGTGTCCAACTCCTTTTGCAAACCATCCCAAAAGTGCGACGTAAATTGACTGTCGCGATCTGACAATAGATAATGGTACCCCGTGACCAGATATCACTTCGTCAATGTACAACTTTGCAAGCTTGTCCATAGGTAGAGTTTCTCGCATGGCCAAGAAATGAGCGCTCTTGGTCAAGCGGTCCACTATTACCCAAATGGTGTCGTGACCCCTTAAGGTCTTTCGCAATTTCATCACGAAGTCCATAGTGATGTGCTCCCATTTCCATTCTAGAATTTCTAAAGATTGTAGACTCCCATAAGATCATTGGTTCTTGGCCTTCACTTGTAAACAAGTCACACATCACTCCACATAGCGTGCCACATCAAGCTTCATGACCGGCCACCAATAGTGCAATTTCAAATCTCGGTACATCTTTGTGCTCCCCGGATGGACAAAATACTTTGACTTGTGGGCATTCTCTAGAAGAAGTTCTCGATTGCCCCCGATCTTGGACTCCCAAACACGCCCGTTGAATAACTTTACTCCCCGACTGTCTTCCGTGAAAAGTAGATGTTGCTTTGACATAACCTCTTCCTTGAGGTTCTCTTCTAGCAAGGCTTCGGCTTGCGATGATTTGATTCGATCAATGAGTGTTGACACCAACTCGATCCTTGAAAAGGTGGCTCGAGAATTCCCCCCATAGTCTTTTCGACTCAAAGCATCAGCGACGACGTTTGCCTTACTCGGGTGGTAAAGCAATTCGCAGTCGTAATCCTTTAGCAATTCCAACCACCTTCTTTGCCTCATATTCTGTTTCTTATGATCGAATATGTGTTTCAAACTCTTGTGGTTCGTGTAAAGGGTGCACTTTGTGCCGTAGAGGTAGTGTCACCATAATTTTAAAGCAAACACCACCGCAGCCAATTCCAAATCGTGGGTAGGGTAGTTGATTTCATGAACCTTGAGTTGCCTTAACGCGTATGCAATCACCTTGCCTCTTTTCATTAGAACACAACCCAAACCCATCTTCGACGCATCACTATATACTACAAAATCTTCCGACCCTTCGGGTAGAGACAAGATCGGAGCTTCGCAAAGCTTCCTTTGTAGCGTCCGAAATGCCTTCTCTTAACTCTCGGTCCACACGAACTTCACGTTCTTTCGGGTTAGGGACTCAGCGATGAAGCTATCTTGGAAAAATCTTGAATGAATCTCCGATAGAATCCTGCCAATCCTAGAAAGCTTAGAATTTTTGACGGACTCTTGGGAGGTTCCTAATTCATCATTGCCTCGATCTTTGCGGGATCCACCTTCACTCCATCCCTTGTGACTACATGACCCAAAAACTTCACCTCTCGAAGCCAAAAGTCGCACTTTGAAAACGTCGCGTAGAGATTTTCCCGCTTTAGCACTTCTAGAACTTCTCGGAGATGTTTCTCGTGATCCGCCTCGTCCTTGGAGTACACTAGAATATCATCAATGAACACGATTACCGATTTGTTGAGGAAAGGTCGGCACACTTGGTTCATCAAATCCGTGAAGACCGTTGGTGCGTTGGTTAGGCTGAACGACATTACTAGGAACTCGTAATGACCGTATCGCGTCCTAAACGCCGTCTTCGGAATATCATCCTTTTTTTACTTTCACTTAATGGTATCCCGAACGGAGATCGATCTTTGAGAAGCAACCCGCGCCTTGAAGTTGGTCAAACAAGTCGTCGATCCTTAGGAGTGGATACTTGTTCTTCACCGTCAGCTTGTTCAATTCTCTATAGTCGATGCACATTCGCATCGTGTCGTCCTTTTTCTTAACGAACAAGACTAGAGCTCCCCAAGGCGACGAGATCGGTCTCACGAAACCCTTCTCAAGAAGGTCTTGTAGTTGAGTCATCATCTCTTGCATCTCGGAGGGAGCTAATCGATAGGGAGCTCGAGCTATCGAAGCCGCCCTCGGAACAAGGTCAATTAGGAACTCCACTTGGTGATCGGGTGGCAAGTCGGGCAAGTTATCCGGGAAAACGTTGAAAAACTCACGCACTACCCTAATATCTTCAAGCTTCATTTTCCCGAGTTTGGTATTTATCACGTACGCCAAGAAGGATGAACATCCTTTCGTTAAACACTTCCGCGCTTTAATCATGGAGATAATCGCCACTTCGCCTTTCCTCCTTTCGCCGTAGATTACTACCGTATCGCCATCCACAATGGGTCGTCGAATCATTTTCCTAGATCACATGATCTCGGCTTGGTTCCCCGTTAACCAATCCATTCCCACCACTACATCGAATCCGCCGATTCGCATAGGCATCAAGTTGATGGGAAACTTCTTCCCTTGAATCTCAAGAGTGCAATTCTTCAAAACATCACGAATTACTACTTGACCACCATTCGCTATTTCTACCACTATAGCATCTTCCAAGTTACTAATAGGCATGACAAGTTTTTGACAAAATACATCGGATATGAAAGAGAAGCTGGCACCCGAGTCAAATAATATACGTGCAGGTACGAAGTTTAGGACAAACGTACCCGATACCACATCGGTGGATGCTTTGGCCTCTTCCGTTGTCATTTGGAAGGCTCTTCCGGGCGCTCTTGGTGGGTCCACTTTTGTAACACCCCATTTTCACTATTTCAATAATGACAATATTATGATCATTTAGAAATCTTAAATCTTTTAGATAAATATTAAGCATGATGATATATAACAGTGTTGATATCTGATAGATAATTTAAGATATTTATCTGGTATGGAGGTATTTGCATCAGATACAAAAGTTAAGATTTTAATATTAAATATTGATATTATTGAGTAGAGGATAATTCGAAGACTCAGAAAATATCTTTGTTGGAAAGAGAGAAGTATATATATCTGATTAATAATTATGGAGATGAAAGCATAATTTAATATAATTTGGATTATATATTAAATAATCAAATTTAATATTTCAAGAAGTTATATATATATATATATATATATATATAGGGAGAGGTTCATTTGAGAAACACTAAATATATGAGAAATAAAGAAGTGATCATGGCCATTGGTTTAAATGATCAAGGGTCATTAATTGAGGGGTCAAATGTGTAACACGGGATAAATTCGGTCGCACAATAAAAAAAATAGGACAACATAAGGGCAATTTGGTAAAATGCACAAGTAAATCAAAATAGGCAGTAACTTAATCATAACAGTACTATGCATGATTTTTTTCATCACAGACCATCGAGACTCTCCAGATTCTTCTCCAGAAACCCTGATTCATCAACAAAAAACATCAAAAAATTCATCGCTTATTCATCTTGAATCTGAAGTAATGGCAAAAGCAAGTAAGGATACTCCGATTCTTCAACAAGAACAATCAAAAAGTCGAGAGAACAAAGAAAATCAGATGAGCGATAATGAACCATTGATAACTATAATTAGAGACGGTACTTATACATACTTTTTCTATAATGTTTGAATGATTATCATAAAGAATCATTATATACATTGATTATATGTTTAACGAGTTGACGAAATCATTTAGAAAAATTTAGGGTTTAATAATGTTGTTCTGTTTTTTGATTACAACGAAAAATGCAGATGGTTTACCAAAACTAAAAATACGAAGGAAGAAGAAAGGGCAAAATACTGAAGGTATATTCGTTCATAAATGAATGCGTTATTCTTGTTGAATATAGGGTTTTTAGATGGCAACATTCATATATGAATGTTGAATATTCGATGGTTCATATATGAATGTTTAATATTGTATAGTTGATATATGAATTTTTTGAAATTAGGGTTTTTAATTTTTGAATATAGAATAGTTCATATATGAATCTTTTGAATGTTTCTTCGATTATTTATTCATATATGAATGTTCATATATGAATTTGTTGAATATTGTTCAACATATTCATATATGAATCTGTTTAATATATTCAACATATTCATATATGAATCTGTTGAACATTGAACTGAATCTGTTGAATATTGTATAGTTCATATATGAATCTGTTAAATGTTGTATAATTCATATATGAATCTGTTGAATGTATATGAATGTTCATATATGAATCTGTTGAATATTGTATAATTCATATATGAATGTGTTGAATGTTGTTCATAATGTATTGTTCATATATGAATCTGTTGAATGTATATGAATGTTCATATATGAATCTGTTGAATTTAGTATTGTTCATAAATGAATCTGTTGAATAATGTATTGTTCATATATGAATCTGTTGAATATTGTATAATTCATATATGAATGTTTGTTTATTCATTTTTTTACTTAAATCAATATCTTGCATATATGAATCTGTTAAATATATTCAACATATTCATATATGAATCTGTTGAACATTGAACATATTCATATATCAATCTGTTGAATATTGTATATGAATGTTCATATATGAATCTGTTGAGTTTAGTATTGTTCATAAATGAATCCGTTGAATAATGTATTGTTCATGTATGAATCTGTCGAATTTTAATATCAAAGATCAAACTCATTTATTCATATATGAACTATACAATATTTAACATATATGAATCTGTTAAATATATTCAACATATTCATATATGAATTTGTTGAACATTGAACATAATCATATATGAATCTGTTGAATATTGTATAGTTCATATATGAATCTGTTGAATTTAGAATTGTTCATAAATGAATCTGTTGAATAATGTATTGTTCATATATGAATCTGTTGAATATTGTATAATTCATATATGAATGTGTTGAATGTTTGTTTATTCATTTTTTTACTTAAATCAATATCTTGCATATTAACAGGTGATGTAGAACCTTCAACAATAGAAGAACAACATGCTTCTGTTGAAAGAAACAATACTGAAGAAGCAAAACAAATAGTTTTATGTAAGTAAACCATAATACACAATGATAACATTTTAAATTAAAATGTTGTTTCATTAACTATATTAACCAATGTCTATAAACAGATAAACAGAAAAAGCCCAGAACAAAAAGAGAGAAAGCTATAACAGTTGTTGAAGAAGATGATGATTTATATGTCCAAAAGAGCAAAAGGTTGAAGAAACAGGGAAAAAAAGAGCAAGAAAAAATAAACTACCTAGTGATAAAGGTTAGGACTTCTCCAAAACCTCTATTTGAAGTCATTCAAGCTTTGAGTAAAGAGCAGAAACAGTGTGTAAAAGACATGGGTTTTGAACAATTACTGGAGATGATGATGGATGGAATTCCATCTAAGCTTGGTTTCTATGTTGTTGATAACTTCAATGATGAAAACATGGAGATGAAAGTGGGACAAAACTCAATCATATTAACTCAAGAATCAATTCATGATATGCTTGGAGTTCCAAATGAAGGAGATGAAATATTCAATGGCAAGTATTTGAGTGATGACAATGATATCATTGTCAATTGGAGATCACAGTTTAACAAAGCAAACATACGACCAACTGACATCAAACAGAAGATCATTGACAGTAATGAAGCTGACTTCAATTTCAAATTGAACTTCATTACACTCTTCTGCAACACGATGGCAGATGGCAACAAAAGTGGTACCTGCAATCTGGCTGTGGTAAACTACATCAACCCAGAAACAGAGATTGCAAAGATAAACTGGTGTTCTTACATTTATGGTTGTTTAATGAGAAACAAGAAAGGTTGGGTTAGAGACTCTGACATGAGTTTCTATGTTGCATGCATCACATACTTGATTGTAAGTATACTATAATATTTTTGAATTAAAAATATATATTACATTAATGTATTAACTGTTTTAAATGATTCTTATATGCAGCTCATGTATGTTGATAATATTGAATGTGAAGTTGTCAGTGTAAAAAGACAAAGACCATTGATCAAGATGTGGACAGCTGAGAGACTAAGAAGAAGAGAAGGTTATGAGATAGAAAACGGTGGATTTGGTAGGGGGAAGCTTCTTGAAGAGTTTGTAACAGATGCTGAAAAAGAAGAAGTAAGTATAGTATAAACATTTATGAATTCATATATGAATACTTCATATATATCAATTCTCATATTCTCATATGAATTCATATATGAGTCATATATACTTAATGAATTCTCATATATGAATCCTTCAAACTTATTGAATTCATGTATGAATCTTATATATGAATCTAATTTTAATTCATATATGACTTATCATATGAATTCATATATGAATTGACATATTAATTCATATGAATTCATATATTAATACTTAATATATATCATTTCTCATATGAATTCATATTTGAATCATATATAGTTAATGAATTCATATATGAATCTTTGAAACTTATTGAATTATTATTTGAAGTTTTATTTTAATTAATATATGAATTCATAAATGAACTGTATATAGTTGTGAATTCAATTTCATCTTAACACATAAATTCATATATGAATCTTTTAATAATTTATCATTATTTTTATGCACAATGTAGGTTCTAGAGCTTATGATAAAGGAAAAACTGGATGAGATAAAGTATGATAAAATGATTGTAGAAGGAGGACTAAAACAAGCTTTGGAAACATTTCCAAATAATGAAGTTTTCAAGAAATACAAATTAGAATTCGAAAGGTTGTTCAAAAACAAAGATGAGATGATAGATGAACTTATGGTTGTGGCTGAAGAAGAAGAGTTTTTGTTATCAGAAAATCAAGAGTTGAAGAGAAATGATGATGAAGGATTGGAAATGACAACTGTTACAACTATGATGGATGCAGACTTCTCACAAAACCTAAATGAACAAGAAATAGAGGTCATGAAAGAGGCACATGAGTTGGGAGAAGAGGAGAAAGACAAAGAAGAAACAATTGAAAAAGACGATGCAGAGGTAGGAGAGAAGGTAGAACAAGAGAAGGTAGAAGAAGTAGAGAAGAGTGTTGAAAAAGAAGTGGAAACAGAACAATCACCAGATGTTGTAAAAATTGCATCTTCATATATGAACCAAACAAATTTCGGATTATCAGAAGATGAGGATGCAAACAATGAAGATAAAAATGAAAAGAAAGAAGAGAACAGAGAAAAAAGGGAAGGAAAAGGGAAGGAAGTGAAAGAGAAGGAAGGAAGTGAGGAAGAAGGAAAAGAAGAGGAAAGAAAAAAGGAGAAAGCTATGGGGAAAAGAGAAGTGAGACTGTCCGAAACACTAAGGTCACCATACCTTGATAGAGTGGTCCTAATCTCAAAAGGATTATCAATAGATGAAAAGAAAATTGGTAGATGGTTGTTCGCATTGACTGGTGAATGGTGGTAAGTTGATATTATAATTTTAAATATCTTACTTTAAAAATTTAAGATCTGCATATATGATGAACTTAATTTGATTTTATTGCCTTATAGTGATATGATCTATGAAACAAATGATGGAGCATCAATGATTAAGGTGGCAGCTGAAAGTTTAATGCCAAATATGTATGTAGTGGCAAATGTGATCGATAGTTGGGCTGCATTACTGAACTGAGAGGAGCCATTAAGAAGCAGAGAATCACCACAACGCTTTTTTCTGAACACGGCAGTTATGGTATGACTTGATTCATATATACATTTTATGTTCTTTCTCAAACATAAATAGAAAGATTCATATATGAATGTTAAGGTTCATATATGAATGTAAACTTTGGTGTTCATATATGAACCCAAAGGTTCATATATTGTGACATCCGTCAGAAATCAAAATCTTCAAGGTTAGAATCCTTTAAGATATTAGAGAATAGTTCATAGAATTCACTTCTCTAGAATCTAATTAGAATGGTTAGATTATAATTTTCCCGAAATATTTCAGTAGTTGTTTAGAAAGCCCGGTTCGGATCAGTAACTGACTAAAACGTCCCATAAAATGCCAAATATTATGTCACATGTCTAAAATACATAAAATAATGAGGTTTATATTATTTAGGTAAATATATATTTATTTGTAAAAATTTACTCAATTTAGAGAGAATTGAGAATTTAAAAATTGTCGGTTCTCAATTTATCTGATTTATTTGTGAGGTTGAGATATATTGCATTTTAAAAAAAAAAAAAAAAATTTGAGATGGGCTTGGAGAGGCCACATGGCCGGCCCTCTCCCTCTCTTTTTTTTAAAAAAAAAATCTCTCATTTGAAAAGCTCATTTCAAACTCTAAGAATTGAAAGATTAACCCTTCACCTCCTCATTCCCTCTCTCTCATTTTCGATTTCACCTTCAAACACCACCAAGAACACAAATTTCCAGCAAATTAAGGGTTGTTTTAAGATCAAAACATCAAGATTATTGAGGATTTCAAGTTTACTTCATCATCTACACAAGGTACAAACCCTATTTCTTCATTTCTTCATGTTTTATTCAAGTTTTATGTTTTGAACTTTATAAAAATCCTCATGCATGTGTAGAAGTATTTCATTTATGGTTTTAGAAGTGAAATGGACATCATTCATGAATAAAAATATTCATAAAGTGATGACCATAAGATGATCTTCCATGAAAAACCAAGTTAAAAAGTGAAATTTTGAGTCTCTTGTTGAATATGTCAATTTTATCATGGGTACAACTTTGTGTACGAAAATTTTGATGTTTTAGTTGGTTTATAATCAACATTTTAGTAGTAATTTCAAGTTTAAACAAACTCTTATGATAAGATTATTCAATCTTGTGTGATTAAGAGTCTTGAAAATTGATAAGTGATGAAAAATCACTCATTTAGTGTTCTTTGTCACATGCAACTCACTTTGGACGAAATTTTGTAGTTATATATGTGTCCAAGGTGTATGTTTTCATTATTAGATCATTAATTAGTGAAAAGGGGTTTAAATCCAAGTGGTTTCACAAGAAACCATGGAAAATGGACCTCTTAATGCTTAATACAAAAACTTTGTACTACACAGCTTGCTGTCAAGAATGGAACTCCCACTTCCAAGCTGTGTATCTCAATATTTACTCCATGAAATTTGGGCTTTTTGCTTTCATACACTAATTTAATGAGTTATCTTTCAAATGAATCAAGAATCACTAAAAATTATGAGGTTTTGGTCACTCAAATGTATTTTAGAAGAAAGTTGTGCAATCTGTCCCAAGCTGACAGATTAGTACACCCTACTTCTAACGACCATAACTCTCTCATAAATCATCTAAATGAGGTAAATTCTTTTTCATATAGTATATTTTTGAGTTAGCTTTGTATCCATATATGGATCACTGAATTATGTTGAGTTTTGATCCTCCAAAAGCATGCCACAACAGAAGTGCACAACTGATTCAAAAATCAGTAACCTACTGTTTTGTAGAAATTATTTGGGGCATCAAAACACTTCCAAAATTCATGAAATTTTACCTTAGAGTTCTTAATTCAGTATTTTAGCTCTTATAAAAAATGGTTAGGATTGTCAATTGGGAAGTTGTATTTGGAAAGCCATTATGTGGATATAATTTCTGGACAGCAAGTGCTGAATCCAGAAAGATAGTTCTAAAAACCTCAAACTTATGTATTACGGTATAAGGGTGTTATAATGATCATCAATTTTTATTTTTGACAATAAAATTCATATATTGGCATTTTATAAGACGTGGGATTAGTTAGTTAGGCTTAAGGGCTGGATTTGACATTTAGCACTCTTTGTGCATACTTTCTCTATAGGAATTTAGAAGCTCTGGGCTAGGGGAATTTGCTATTGCGTATCTTGCGTCATTATTCGAGGTGAGTATTCACAGCCCCACTTTTATTGTTTTGATTGAACTTGGGGTGAAAAGCATGTTAAAATTGAATATTTAAAGATTCATGAGGCTTTGTTATAAAGCGTTACGTATTGAAATTTATGAGGCTTTGTTGTAAAGCGGTTGGTGTAGAAGTTATATGACATGTATGCCAATGATATGTTGAGTTTTAAAGAAATGTTAAGTCCCCGGGTACACTACTAGTTAACCCAGAAATGGGCCTATAGTATTAGTGGATAGCGCTATTTGGTCTGACAAGCCCACCTTATACTGACGAGTAGGGGTGCACTGTACTAGAGAAATATGACTACACATGTGGTTAAAGCCCACCTCTGAGGTAGATCATGGGGCGTTGATTTGGTCCGGAAAGGTTTAGTAGTGGCTCAACGTGGTTGTATCAATGCATACCTCTTGTCATATAAGCTAAATTGTGATACTCATGAATCAAAGAATTGAAGTTTGGTTTATGCTTATGATTTTCAAATGACAACTTGCATATAAACTTGATTTGTGCATATTTAAAAACCTGTGAACTCACCAACTCTCGTAGTTGACCATTTTTTTTTCTTTGAACATGCTTTTCAGGGAACAAGAAGGTACTTGGAATTGATTAAAGTTTATCTCTTGTGTAAACCGTTTGCAATACTTTCATAATAGAGATTTTGTACTTCAACTTTTGAAGATGTAATAGGGATGTAAACTTTTGGAACTTGTTGTAAACAATGGTTGAAAGTATGGTGGTATTTCTTTCTGTATCCTAGTGCTATGCTTATCGAACTGTCATATTCCGTGTTTCCGCTTTAGCGGGGTGTGACATATATGAACCTTAATTTTCATATATGAACCTTCGGGTTCATATATTCTTTCTCAAACACAAATACAAAGATTCATATATGAACCCAAAGGTTCATATATGAACCTTAGTTTTCATATATGAACATTTGTTAAAGTTCATATATGAATGTAAACTTTGGTGTTCATATATGAACCCAAAGGTTCATATATGAACCCTAATTTTCATATATGAACATTTGGGTTCATATATGAACCTTTGGATTTATATATTCTCTCAAACATAAATAGAAAGATTCATATATGAATGTTAAGGTTCATATATGAATGTAAACTTTGGTGTTCATATATGAACCCAAAGGTTCATATACGAACCTTAATTTTCATATATGAACCTTTGGGTTCATATATGAACCTTTGGATTTATATATTCTCTCAAACATAAATAGAAATATTCATATATGAATGTTAAGGTTCATATATGAATGTAAACTTTGGTGTTCATATATGAACCCAAAGGTTCATATATGAACCTTAATTTTCATATATGAACCTTTGGGTTCAAATATTCTTTCTCAAACACAAATACAAATATTCATATATGAACCTAAAGGTTCATATATGAACCCTAATTTTCATATATGAACATTTGTTAAGGTTATGAACCCTAATTTTCATATATGAACCTTTGGGTTCATATATGAACCTTTGGATTTATATATTCTCTCAAACATAAATAGAAAGATTCATATATGAATGTTAAGGTTCATATATGAATGTAAACTTTGGTGTTCAGGTTCATATATGAACCTTAATTTTCATATATGAACCTTTGGGTTCATATATTCTTTCTCAAACACAAATACAAAGATTCATATATGAACCCAAAGGTTCATATATGAACCCTAATTTTCATATATGAACATTTGTTAAGGTTCATATATGAATGTAAACTTTGGTGTTCATATATGAACCTTTGGGTTCATATATGAATTTCAACTTTTGTCTTCACATTTAAATTTTTTGTGAAAATAAATATTCAAATGTAATTACTTTGTTTACTTAGCCGGATGGAGTTGTGAAGAAGGAGACCACAACAGAAGAAAGTTTTAAGATTTTCAGCTCAAACATCAAGGATATTTTAAAGAACGATGAAAATCTGGCAAACTTGAGGGAGTATGATCTGGTATGTATAAAAATTATATACAAATTATATACACAACATACATAGTTAGATGAAATCTAATTGATTTTTCAATTTTATAATGAAAACAGGTATTCTTTCCAATCATACAATCAAGCCACTTCTACTTGTTTGTTTACAACTTGAAGAAACCACAATTTCTTGTTATAGACAACATGTCTACAAATGTCTCCATACAAAACAAATATGGACATGTACCAGTAATACTGGTAAACATAGTACTCTTTAAAATTTCATAAACTTCATAACTGAATATATTATGAATTTTACTGATATGAATAATAATATTATGCAGCATGAATTGTTTATCAAGTATTTGAGAACAGTTGAACATCCAAAAGCTGAAGAGATGGCACCACTACAACTACTAAGACATATAATGAAGTGGTGTTCAGAAAAAAAAACATAATTGATTGTTGGATCTTCACCATGCGGCATATGGAGCACTATGTAGGACAAGATATCATGAAGTGGGATTGTGGTTTTCATACAAATGTAAAGCCTCAAAAACAATAAATCTTTCGGTTGATATACAAATATGCAACAAAGTTGTTGCTTTCTGAGAAGAATTTGAATAGGCAGAAAGTTATCGATGAAGCAAACACGTTTGACTCATTCGATGAAACAAAGAAGAAACATATTGAATCTCTTGCAAAGACAAAAAAGAATGAAAGACAAGAGATGTTATAGGTAATGATGGGTTTGTTGAACAATGTTTGTTTGTTGGTATGGGTGTTTGTTTTTTGAATGATGGGGGATTGGTAAAAACAATGTTTTCTGCTACATTTAGTGTTGGTGATGGTGAACATACATTTTGTATAGTCATAGTGGGTTGTACATTTGGTATATTTGATGGTATATTTGATATGCTTTAGTATATTTAATCTGTTTTGGTATATTTGATAGTATTTTCATATGTTTTGGCATATATTTATTCTTTATACTTCATATATGAATCTTTGATTATACTTTTTCATATATGAACATAAATCTTCATATATGAAGCTTTGCATTCATATATAAATAACATTTATATATGAATAAGCTTCATATATGAGTCCATTATTTATAATTTTTCATATATGAAGATAAAGCTTCATATATGAACCATAATATTAATATATGAAACTTGAGTTAATATTCATATATGAATTGAATCATTATATGAATTCTTTATAATTCATATATGAACCTTACTATTAATATATGAAAATTGAGTTCATATATGAATATCAATTGAATATATGAATTCAATAAGTACAATGGATTCATATATGAATTAATTTACACTGATACACGATTTTAATGTTTTTTTTTTTTTTTGTTGATTTACAATAAGATTTTGGATGATTTTTAGAAGGTAATATTGTTATTTTTATAAATTTGTTTAATTTAGACTTAATAAAAAAATGTTTTTTATAAAAAAATTAACTATTTTGTCATGTAGTGATTGGGAAAAATCGTACCATGGGATAATTGCACACACACTATAAGTAACATGGTACGGTTGAGGGGTAGTTTTGTAATTTCTTCACCTACATTAATAGGCGGCAAAAAGAATGATTAAACTCTAAAACACTCATTACACTAAATCATCAAAAACCGTCGATGATTTATTGATTCTCTCTTCAAAAATCACTCAAAATACACATATTCATATCACAAATCTTCGCAAGTCGATCGAAATAACTTACGAACATCAGCAAATGACAAAAACACGAAAAGATTCAAAGCATTCTGAAAATTCAGAAAAAAAGAAAATCCAAAACAAAGAAGATAAAACGTTGAATACGTTAAAGAAGGAAGGTAATGTACAGATTATATGTATTTTTCTGTAAATCATTGAATAATCGACATAAAACACTGTTATATTGAATGAATCTGTATGTAACAACATTTAACACTGTTATATTTCTCTTCATTTTTTATTACAGTAAAGAGCTCGAATGTTCAAAAGCAAAAATTAAAGAGAAAGGCAACAACACAAAAAAGAAAAGGTATATTCGTTAATATCTGAAATTGTGACATAGATTCGTTGTTCATTTATGAATGTTGAAGATATAGCACTTCATAAATGAATATATGTACTATTTTACTGTGCACTTATGTTTTATGAAATATTAGGGTTTATTAACCCTAATATTTAGGTTGAATATCTTATAGTTCATATATGAATGTTAAATAATGCAAAAGTTCATTATAAATCTGTTGAATATCTTATAGTTCATTTATGAATGTTAAATAATATGTTCAATATATGAACATTTGTTAAGGTTCATATATGAACATTTGTTAGTATATGAATATATTGAATATTGTATAGTTCATATATGAATCTGTTGAATATATAATAATATATGAACACAAAGGTTCATATATGAACCCAAAGGTTCATATATGAATCTTTGTATTTATGTTTGAGAAAAATTATATGAACCAAAAGGTTCATATATTAATGTTAAGTTTCATATATGAACCTTTGGGTTCATATATGAACACCAACGTTTACATTCATATATGAACCTTAACATTCATATATGAATGAACCTTAACATTCATATATGAACCTTAACGTTCATATATGAATCTTTGTATTTATGTTTGAGAAAGAACATAAAATGTATACATTCAACATATTCATATATGAATCTGTTGAATATTGCATAGTTCATATATGAATGTTCAATAAATCGAAGTTCATATATGAATATGTTCATATCTGAATCTGTTGAATATCGTATAGTTCATATATGAATGTGTTTATCTCAAAACCATATTTTGAAAAAATAATAGAAGAATCATTTAAAACAAATTGATTTGTGTATGTAAACAATAAAAATTAATATCAATTTCAAAATTATGTTGAATTTTTGTTTCATTAATTATATTAACAATTGTATATGAATAGTTAACGAAGCGGATACAAAGAAAAGAAAAAAAGATAGTGATTGATTGAAAGGAAAGAAACTGTCAAAGACAAAAACTTCAAAAGTCATTGTTGAAGATGATGATTTTGAGACTCCTGTTCATAAAATAAAAAGATCAAAGAAAGAAGAAAAGAAGTCAAAGCAACAACATAAGTTTCCATCCATCAAAGTTCGAACTTCACCAAAACCACTCTATGAAGCAATTAAAGGTTTAAGTGAAGACCAGAAAAAATGTATCACAAGCATGGGTTTTGAAGATCTTCTAGAAATGAAGGTAGATGGAATACCTTCCAAGTTGGGATTTTATGTTGTAGACAGTTTCAATACTGAAACAATGGAAGTTCATGTTAGGAATGAAAGCTTAAAGGTTACAGAAAAATCAATTCAAGATATGCTTGGAGTCCCTATGGGAGAAAAAAGCATATTCGATTGTAAGTACTTGGATGATGACAGTGAGTTGTTAGTTAATTAGAGATCCCAATTTTCTAAAGAAATCATTCGTCCAACGGACATTAAACAAATAATCATTGACAATGATCAAGCTGACTTCAATTTCAAGTTAAACTTCATTACCCTTTTCTGCAACACTATGGGAGAGGGTAACAAAAGTGGAACTTGCAATCTTTCGGTCACAAATTTTATCCAACCAGACACAGATGTATCAAAGATTAATTGGTGTGAATACATATATGATTGTTTGAGAATGAGTAAGACTGGATGGATACGAGACTCAGATATGAGCTTTTATGTTGGATCGATTACATATTTGATTGTAAGTTTACTATAACATTTATGAATTAAATACATCATGATTTTAATATAGTATAGACATCTTACAATAATGTAATGATTATTTTAATTGATTCTTATTTGCAGCTGATGTATGTCGACAACTTTGCTTGTGAAGTTGTGAATGTTGGAAGAGAGAGACCGGTTATAAAAAGATGGAATATAGAAAGATTAAGAAGAAGAGAAGCATATGAAGTTGACAAAGGTGCATTTGGATTGGGAAGACTACTTGCACTAATGGAGAATATGAGACTTTCTGATAAAGAAATGAAAGAGACAGAGGAGAATGATGATAAAAAAGAGATAGAAGAAGATGAAACAAAAGAGAGAGAGAATGAAGAACAAGTATGAATATTAAAAACTCATATATGAATTCAAATGTATGAGTTCATATATGAACTCATATATGAATTCATATAAAATATTTAATATAAGAATATATAAATTCATATATGAATTCTTATTTAAATGACATATGAATTCATATATGAATCCTTTTCATAAAATAATCTATAGCTTACATATGAAATATTATATATGAGTTCATATATGAATATATAAACTCATATACAAATGCTCATATGTGATCCCAAATGAATTTATGAATGTTTATATGAGTTCATATATGAATCCTTATTATATATAACTTGATATATCAGTTCATATGTGAATATATGCATTCATATATGAATCCGTATATATCTAATACATAAATTCGTATATGAATGATTATATGAGTTCATATATGAATGCTTATATGAATTCATATCTGAATAACTATTATAAATTGATATATTCATAAATTTTTATAAATTTTATAAATTTTAGGTTTATGAATCAATGATAAGAAGCAGAATGGACTTCTTAAAAGCTGACAGATTGAAGATAGAAGAAAGCTTGGATGAAGCTTTAAAGAAATTTCCTGATAATATTGTATTCAATGAATACAAAAAAGAGTTTGAAAAGTTGTTTTTAAAGGAGACGGATGAAGTTTCATCATGCATGAAGGAGCCCAAAATTACTACTGGAATTGAGATTGAGATTAGGACTGAAGAAGAAGAATTTTTGTTGGCAAAGAATCTACATTTGCAAAAAGATGTAGATGTAGATAAAGTTACTGAATCACAGTTTTGGGAGGACCCAAAAACATTTGGAGAAGTGGAATGCTTGATGAAAAATTTTGACAAAGGAGGGAATGAAATAGTGTTGAAAGAGAGAGAAGTAACATATGACAAACTTAACAAAGAGGATAAGAAGAAGATAGATGAAAAAAAACCAGATGTGGCCAAAATTGCATCTTCATACTTACTTGATATACCAAGTTTCAGTTTGGGAATATCATCAGAGGAAGATGAATTACAGAGAAAAAAAGAAGATGAAGAGATAGAAAATGAAAAGAAAATGAAGGAAAAGGAAGAGGATGAAAGAAGGATGAAGGAAAAGGAAGAAGATGAAAGAAGGATGAAGGAAAAGGAAGAAGATGAAAAAAAGATGAAGGAAAGGGAAGAGAAGAAACATTTAGGGAAGAGAGAGGTGAAAATGACAGAGAACATAAAGTCACCATACATTGACAGACTTGTTCATATAACAAAATGTCTGTCACAAACAGAAAACAAGATTGGAAGATGGTTATTTGCATTGACAGGAGAAACCCAATAAGTATAACCTTTACTATTTCACTTTTATGATATGCATATATATCAAATTACTTGATCATTTAATCATGATTCTATTTGCTTTATAGTGATATCATTTATGCAACAAGCGATGATGTATACATGATACGAGTGGCAGCTGAGAGCCTAATGCCTAACACCTATGTTGTTGCAAATGTTATCGACGCTTGGGCAGCATTATTAAATAATGAAGAGGAATTGAGGAGCAGGGAATCCCCTCACCGTCTATTCCTTAACACTGGGGTATTGGTAAGATTATCAAACTACTTTAACTAAAAACTAGTTCATATTAACTTGAGTTTTATGTTCATATTTTCTAACTGTTTTGATTCATATATGAATGGTTTAACTTACCATATTCTAAATATTCATTTATCAATGCTTATATTAATTCATATATGAACCTTAATGTTCATATATGAACGAAAACGTTTACATTCATATATGAACCTTAATGTTCATATATGAATCTTTATATTTATGTTTGAGAAATAACATAAAATGTATATATGAATCAAGTCATACAATAACTGTCATGTTCAAAAAAAGAAAAATGGTATACCTCACATATAAATTGTTATTAACAAATACATATATTTTTAAAATTGTTCATATTTTAGATGGCAACATTCATATATGAATGTTGAATATTTAATGGTTCATATATGAATGTTTAATATTGTATAATTCATATATGAATGAATATATGAGTTAATATAATCATTATTTGGTGGTTCATATATGAATAATTTTCAAGGTAACATCTCCTAGCAGGTTTGATTAAAATATGAACTGATATTTTAATTACTTTGTTTACTTAGCCGGATGGGATATTGGGTAACAACACTACTCATGATGAAAGATTTGGAATCTTCAAATCAAACATTACAGCTGCATTGAAGGAGAAAGCAGAATTGATTAATTTGAGAGATTACGATTTGGTATGTATCTAAAATATATAAATCTTCAAAAAAAAATACTAATTACTTTTTTCAATTTTTAATCAATTTCTATTTATAAAATGAAACAGATATTCTTCCCAATTATCCAATCAGAACACTTTTTTCTGTTTGTATACAACTTGAAGAACCCACAAGTCCAGGTGATAGACAACATGTCTACAAATGTATCCATAGAAAGCAAATATGGAATCATACCACAAAGGCTGGTAAGGATACAACTGTTTACATTTTTAAAAATTTAATAAATGAACATATTATCAAAATTACTTATATGACTTGAAATATTATGCAGCATGAGTTGTTTACAGCATACTTGAGGTCAGTTGAGCACCCAAAAGCAGAAGTAGTTGCCCCACTACATCCAAATAGACAGATTATGAAGTGGTGCTCAACTAAAAACAAAGTTGACTGTGGAATCTTTATCATGCGACACATGGAACACTACACAGGGCAGGACATACAGAAGTGGGATTGCAGATTTTTATCAAATGAGAAAGCACAGAAACAACAGATTTACCGACTGCGGTACAAATATGCCACCAAATTGTTGTTATCAGAGAAGAATTTGTACAAGAAATGGTGATTGATCAAGCAATTGAGTTCGACTCCTTTGATGAAGAAAAGAAGAAGTACCTTGAATCAATTGCAAAATCAAATAAGAAAGACAGGCAGACTGCATTATAAACAATTCAAGTAATGGGTATCGGTGATATGTTTGGTTTATGAACAATATTGTATTATTTTCATGTTTTGCTGATGAACAATATTTTGATACATCTTGGCACATTTTGTATGTTTTAGTATGATGATGTCTATAATATTACACTTTCTAAACGTTGTTGATATATTTTTGGTAGACTTTTAACATTATTATAAATTTGTTTTAATCATATATGAATCTTTGAGTTCATATATGAATTAATGCTATTCATATATGAAGTGCAAGAGTTATAAAATAATATGAATAAAAGCTTCATATATGAACCTCCGCATTCATATATGAACAAGAATTGAATAACAGTTATGTTCATATATGAATCTTTGAGTTCATATATGAATTAATGTTATTCATATATGAACCGAAGAGTTATAAAATATTCAAATATGAATAAAAGCTTCATATATGAACCTTCGCATTCATATATGAACAAGAATTGAATAACAGTTGTGTTCATATATGAATCTTTGAGTTCATATATGAATTAATGCTATTCATATATGAACTGAAGAGTTATAAAATATTCAAATATGAATAAAAGCTTCATATATGAACCTCCGCATTCATATATGAACAAGAATTGAATAATAGTTGTGTTCATATATGAATCTTTGAGTTCATATATGAATTAATGCTATTCATATATGAACTGAAGAGTTATAAAATATTCAAATATGAATAAAAGCTTCATATATGAACCTTCGCATTCATATATGAACAAGAATTGAATAACAGTTGTGTTCATATATGAATCTTTGAGTTCATATATGAATTAATGTTATTCATATATGAACTGAAGAGTTATAAAATATTCAAATATGAATAAAAGCTTCATATATGAACCTTCACATTCATATATGAACAAGAATTGATTAACAACTGTGTTCATATATGAATCTTTGAGTTCATATATGAACATTAATACATAAACAACTATAAAAATAAATTCTAATGCTCACAATAAAAGAATTGTCATTTATTCATGAAATTATTGCAATTAACAATGGTTATTGAATTAGAAAAATGACCTATAAAATGTATCTATCAACTAATCAACAATCTTCAATGGGCAATTACGAGAATCATGATAGTCAATCTTTTGACAGTTTCTACACAACCTCTTGGTCTTTTGATTCTGTTTTGCTGCTTTCTCACCTGCACCGATCAAACGTTTTCCGGTTCCACAACCTTTATTGAGGATACCAGATGGTGGATGAATATCAATTTTGTCCGGTGGATTCACACCAATAAGATTTCTTATAGTGTCATTCTTCTTCTGCAATCTGGTTTGGTAAGGAACATGAGCATCTACATCAATCTTCATACTGTGAATTTTCTCAACATCCTCTTTAAGCTTCTCTTTGTCATTTCTAAGACTCATCAAAATATAATCCAAAGTTGCTTGTGCATCATAGCTAATTCTTGCCAATTCACCATTTGGATCCCCTTGCCTCCATGAAATGTGCCTAAGATTAAAAGATATCAAGTCTCTTCTCCAACGACGACATATATACTTCTCGGGTATGGCATCAAAATTCTCATTCATAAGCACTTTGAAAACATGACGACATAGATATCCATGTTGAACAAAATGATTGCATTGGCATTCAAATGTTGAATCCAATTGATTCCACACAAACTACAACAAAAATGAACAATAAAATGTAAGATGTGTTAATAAATAATAATAAAAATGCATATATGAATAATTGTTCTTACCTTGAATTGCCTCTTTTTATTATCCTTATCATTTTGCTGAATTGTAAAAACTTGGCATCCATCCTTTTCAACAACATTCTGTTGAACACACGACCAAGCTGCTTTATTTATCTCTTTTTGAACTTCCAAAAATATACATCGTGTGTAAACTTCAAATGCATATTTCTCAATAGCCTTTGGAGTGCACATATGAGGAATAGTTGTCTTTGTCACATGATCAAGCCTACGTTGAGAATTTCTTTGCTTACGCATTGCATTATCAAATCCAAGCATGAATGTCACAAAGTTGTTACCATGGTGAGCAAATTTGTTGAAAAAGGAATTTATGCTCTCCGACCTTGATGTAGTTTTCATCAATGAACAAAAAGGAATAGTCTTGAAATAAGCAGGAATCCATCGTTGACGAATACGAAACATGTATGAAAACCATTTGCTCTTCTGAAGTTTAAACTCACTAATCAAATCCAACCACATACTTTCAAACTCTTCAAGCTCTAATTGAACATTCCAAACAAGTTTATTAAAGCGTTTGTTAAAATCTGTCTCCCTGTGTATCCTTGTGCTAACCTACAAAATTGGCATAAAGAAATAACGTTTTATAACTAAAACACAACTATATAATGGATGAATATATGATTGTTGATTAACAAACATAATACATGCATATATGAACTTTCATGATGAACTAACTAAACAATAATTCATATATGAACTATCATTAAATGAAAATAATTCATATATGAAAACAATATTAAGTAAACAATAATTCATATATGAGTTTTCATTATATAAAAATAATTCATATATTAACAGATTTAATACTAACTATAAACACTAATTCATATATGAACTTAAATTATATATCAACAATTCATATATGAATAGAAACTAACCTTGTTTGGAACTTTGGCCATAATATGCCACATACATAATCTGTGACGTGATTGCGTAAAAACCAATGGAATAGCTTGTTTCATTGCCAAACACTGATCTGTTAAAACCAAACTAGGTTGCTTCCCACAATGTGCTTTCAAAAACGCCTCAAGAAGCCACTTAAAATTATCAAGAGTTTCACCAGACAACAAAGCAACACCAACCGTGACAGATTTTTTATGATTATCAATAGCAGTAAACGGAACAAACACCATTCTATACCTATAAAACAAAATATATAAAAAAACAAAAGGTATAAACATAAAAACCAACATATAAATAATCTAAAAAAATGAATTACAATTGACAAACTTACTGGTTTGTGCGAAACGTAGCATCAAATGAAATAACATCTCCAAATTCCTGGTAATTCAGTTTAGCAATTTCATCAGCCCAAAAAATTCCACATAACTCACTATCCTGCCGATTGTATTCAAAAGAAAACTGTGCATCATCCTTTGATCTATCTTCCAACATACCAAGAACCATTTCACCATCACCAACACCAACAAATGCATTCAAATCTCTCCTAAAGTTCTTATAATCATTAATAGTACAACCAGAAACATCAAAACCACCTTTCAAAGACATGTGCAATGTATGCACTTTTGTTGCTCCAACATTACAACTTGCAGCATTGTGAATAAAAACTTGATCGGTTAAAGACAACTGCCTTCGTTTTCGAGACATACTCATATCATTCTCATCAAGAAGCATATGATTATGTTTCTCCTCAAAGTGATAAACCTTATACAATGATTTTGAAGGTACAAAACGCACCCTAATGCATGCTTTACAACCTGTCCTCTTCGTAGTTGAATTACGATGACTTTTACCTTCAATACTATCATGAACAGTATTAAAACTCTTTTTTGGTGGATCCCCTTCTTTACTGCAAACAACATACTTGATCTTCACAATACCATATTGACCATTAACAGTTGTTGAAAGTCTAACATCAAATCCACCTTTCTCAGCATACTTTTCATACATTGAAATAGCTTGCTGATAAGACTGAAAAAAGGTACCAATTCTTGGCTTCAAATCCATATGCACATTTGGTACCCAATACTTTGAACCAGATGGTGAAAAACAGACATGATGAACAGCAGATGAAAATGAATGTGAACCTATTACATATACATATTGATATGTTAACACATAAATTTATTTCATTCTTTTAAATTAAAAAACATTCATATAAACACATTCATATATGAATCTGTTGAATATTTTATAGTTCATATATGAATTTGAATCTGTTGAATGTATATGGATGTTCATATATGAATCTGTTTAATATTGCATAGTTCATATATGAATATGTTTAATATTGTATAATTCATATATGAATATGTTGAATATCTTATAGTTCATATATGAATGTTAAATAATGCAAAAGTTCTTTATGAATCTGTTGAATATCGTATAGTTCATATATGAATCTGTTGAATGTATATTAATGTTCATATACATTCAACATATTCATATATGAATCAGTTGAATATTTAACATAATTCATATATGAACGTTTTATAATAATTAACATACTTCATATATGAACATAATAACAAATCATATACGAAAATTTCAAACCAATTAAAATTCATCAAACGTTCATATATGAACTTGAATTGCTTTAAAATAATAACTCACATTCATATATGAATCTACATTGTTTCTAACATACTAAACCACAAATTAATGTAAATTATCAAAAAAATAGCTGTAAACAACTGAAATTCTTCAAATTAATCGTGTTGAACAACAACAAAGAAACTAAAACACAAATGTCGTAAAAGAATTACTTCAATCTTCATCAATAATAAAATTAATAATAAAGTTAAAAACGATGTTGGGAACTGAAGAATTCATCAAGTATGGTTAATGCTGCTGGTTCAAAGTTACTACTGCTAGAAGACTTAAAGGTTAATACTGCTGAGTGTTACTACTGCTAGTAGAATTAATACTGCTAGTCAAAGTTAGTGCTGCTTGAACAAAGTTAGTACTGCTTAGCTAGTTAGTACTGCTAGTGGTTAGTGCTGCTTAGTAGTTAATACTGCTCAGAGTATTAATGCTGCTTATGATTAATACTGCTTATATGATGAAGATTCGCATGAAAGGATATACATGGAAGCTTAGAGATATACATGGAAGATATACTGAAGATATGTTTATTTTTTTGTAATTATCTTTTTGTTTAGTATATGTATAGAAGATACATAATAGTTTTAAAAATCAATTAATTCTAAGTGTTAGTTCTAGAGAGAAAATCAACCTCAAGTCATAGATCCTAATTCTAGAGAAGTAGAATTCGTATTGGTGAGCCTGTTCATCAATATTGAGGTTGAGTGTGTAATCTTGTAACTTCAAAGCATTCAATACAAGTTTACAGTTTGTTCTTCATATTTACTGTGTTGATTTACTGTTTCATTGAATATCAAAGTGTTATTCCGCAAACTTCTTTGATATTGTTTCTGAGAATTAATTCTTGTTGAGAATTCGATCCTGACAAGTGGTATCAGAGCCAAACTCTCTCAGAAACATCTATTCATCATGGAAAATCTTACAGAATCAAGCAGTACTTTGGTCTCTAAGGTTCCAATGCTCAAACCCAGTGAGTTTGACATGTGGAAGATCAGAATCAGACAATATATTCTTCTCACTGACTACTCAATGTGGGATATCATTGAGAATGGTCCTTCTGAAGCTGGAAGGATAGGAGCAGATGGGAAAAGACCTCCACCAAAGTCAGATGGTGAGAGGAAGATCAGACAGACAGAGATGAAGGCCTTGAGCACTCTGCTCTTGGCCATCCCCAATGAATATCAGCATCAATTTTGCAACTGCACTGATGCTCAGATTCTCTGGAATGCTCTAGAGAAAAGATTTGCTGGAACTAAAAGTATCAAAAGAAATCAAAGAGATGTTCTAAAGCAGCAGTATGAGAACTTCACTTCTTCAAAGAATGAGTCTATGACTCAAACTTTTGATAGATTCAACAAGCTCATTGGTGAACTGGCTACTGTAGGAGTGAAGATGGAACAAGATGATATCAACAGAAAATTCCTCAGATCTCTTGGGAATGAATGGACTATGTACACTATCTCATATAGACAGAGTGACAATCTGGAAGAGAAGGAACTTGATGATCTATATAATGATCTAAGAGTTTTTGAAACTGAGGTAGAATCCAAGAAGAATCCCACTGGATATATCCACAATGCTGTACTTCTTTCAACATCTACTGATACTACTGCCAACCCTGAAGCAGTTAGTACTGCCAGTGGAGTAAGATCAGAAAAAGGCACTGAAACTATCTTTGAAGCCTTTTTGTCCAGTCATAACAGCAATTCTTTGATTAATGATGATCTGGATCAAATTCACCCTGATGACCTGGAGGAGATGGATATTAAATGGCAGATGGCCATGTTATCAATGAGGGTGAAGAAGTTCATTAAAAGAACAGGAAGGAATAACTTCTCTCAAAGAAGAGAAGATGGAGCTGGTTTTGACAAAACCAAGGTGGAATGTTATAAGTGTCACTTGAAAGGACACTTTGCTAGAGAATGCAGGAGTGTTGTTCCAAACAACACCCACCAACAAGCTCAGAATGGAGGCTACAATCAAAACAAGAATCCTGCTCAAGCCCTTGTTTCTCAACAAGGAATGGGATTTGACTGGAGTGATCAAGCTGAGGAAGCCATTCAGAATCAAGCTCTTATGACAGAAGTGTCTGATCTTCCCTCTGAGGTAATTTCTAATCTTTGTAATAAATCTTGCATTGACACTGTCACAAGATACAGGGATCACAATCAAAGTATGTGTGATGACCTCAAAAGATTAGAAAAGGACAGAAGAGAGTATGTGTTGATAGTAGAGAGATTTGAAGAGCAAATCAAAGGCTTTCAAGCTAATGAACTTCAACACTCTTATGACACAAACTATTGGAAGTGGGAAAAGAATGAGTTAGAGACCAAACTGTCTAAATCCTTAGAAGAGAGTGATAGGCTGAAAGAGGAACTGTCTAAAGTTAAACTTGACATAGAAAAGTTTTCATATGCTTCAAAAGCAATGGATTCTCTTCTAAAGGCTCAGATTCATGACAAGATGAAGCCTGGTATTGGATACAACAATACACCTCCTCCTTACAACAACAATTATATCTCTCCTACTTCAGACTTGTTAGAAACCAAGGAGAAAAAGGACTTATCTGAGAAAGCCTTTAAGATAGATCCTTTAGATGAAGTAGTAATTAAGGATTTAACTGAGAAAGAATCCAGTGAGTATAGGGATAATGATGTGAGTAAAAAGATCCCATTAGAAAATAACATTATCACCAATGAGGGATGTGGGAAAATCTGGGTAAAGTCCAAGGAGATAGAGAAAACAAAAGGAAAGGATAACAAGGTCCATTACAAACAAACCACAGTTGTGAATCCTGGATCTTGTAAACAGTGTGATTGCAGTAAAGCCAAGAGCCTAAATTCTGGTTTAAAAAGAGGAAATCAAAGAAACTGGAATAATCAATGGGCTCAGAAACAAGGAGTTGATCTGAATAAAATCAATAGACCAAAACCTTGTTTCATATGTGGCAAGTTAAATCATTTGGCTAAGTATTGTTACTTTAACCCTATTAACCAACAGATGAACTTTCAAAGATTTGTGCAAAAACCTGTTGGTTATAGGAAGGCTGGAAAGAAACATGTGATAAAGAAACATGATGAAAGGAAAGACCCCATGAAGAAAAAGATTTTAAAAGAAAGTGTCAAAATGTGGGTGCCTAGAAGCACTAAAACTGTTAGTATTGATGACAGGGTTAGAAGCACTAAAATTGTTAGTACTGCTAACATGGTTACTACTGTTACCTGTGTTAGTACTGCTGAAAATATTAATGCTGCTAATACTGTTAGTACCTCTTCAAAGGTTAATATTGCCAACACAGTTACTGCTGCTAACACAGTTACTACTGCTAACAAGGTTAGTACTGCTAAGCATGCAAGTGCTGCTAAGGCAGTTAGTACTTCTAAAACCAGTACTGATTCTAGCAAAAATATTTCCAAGCCTATTATTGTAACAAAGTACTCCAAGAATGAGGAGTTAAAGTTCAAAAATCTTGTCAAGAAAGAATGAAAGTATTTTGATGAGAAAGGGGTACCCAAGACCACTTTGGCTTGGGTTCCCAATTCATACTAACTGATCTATCTTATGTGCAGGGCAACCAACAGCTCAAGGGAAAGAGCATATGGCATGTTGATAGTGGTTGCTCTAGGCACATGACAGGCAACATGTCATGCCTTCAGGATTTCAAGCATATCAATGGAGGACATGTTGCATTTGGAGATAATCTTACTGGTGGTAAGATAAGTGGAAAAGGTAATGTCACCAAAGGTAAGATGACATTTGAGGATGTCTACTATGTTGATCAATTAAAGTACAACCTGTTAAGTGTATCACAGGTTTGTGACAAACAACATAGTATATTATTTACAAATACTGAGTGTATGATCCTTGCTCCAGGGTTTAAGGTAGTTGATGAAAGCATGATACTACTTAGAACTCCAAGGAAGGACAATGATTACTGTCTAGATATGGACAATGTTGATAGTGATTCATCCCTGAACTGTCTTGTTTCAAAAGCTTATGTGGATGAATCCTCTCTTTGGCACAGAAGGATGTGTCATATGAATTTCAAGACCATGAACAAACTTGTTAAAAACAACCTTGTAAGAGGTTTACCTTCAAAAGTCTTTTCATGTGATGATCATTGTGTTGCTTGTCTTAAAGGCAAACAACACAAAACTTCTCATAAGACCAAAGAGTTAAATTATGTTTCTTCTTGTCTCCAGTTACTGCATATGGATCTGTTTGGTCCTACAAATGTTATGAGTATAGGCAAGAAATCTTACTGCTTGGTTATTGTTGATGATTACTCCAGATTTACTTGGGTATATTTTCTAAGGACTAAGGATGAGACAAGTGGACTTATCAAATCCTTTATTCTAAGAATTGAAAACCAAACTAATCAAAGAGTAAAAGTCATTAGATCAGATAATGGAACTGAGTTTAAAAATCATGATCTAAACACCTTTTGTGAAGAGAAAGGTATTGAGAGACAATATAGTGCTCCTAGAACTCCTCAACAGAATGGTGTTGCTGAAAGGAGAAATAGGACATTAATAGAGGCTGCTAGATCTCTGTTGGCTGATTCAAAATTGCCAATTACCTTCTGGGATGAAGCAGTTAATACTGCTTGTTATGTCCAAAATAGAGTTCTAGTGGTCAAGCAAAAGAACAAGACCCCATATGAGCTTTTAAATAAAAGAAAACCTTTCATTGGTTTCTTCAAACCTTTTGGGTGTCCTTGTACAATTCTCAATACCAAATCTCACTTAGGTAAGTTTGATAGCAAAGCAGATGATGGATTTCTTGTTGGATATTCATCTCAGAGTAAGGCCTACAGAGTTTTTAACTCTTCTTACAGAATAATTGAAGAAAGTGACAATGTCAAATGCAATGAGAACACACCAAATCCTGTTGGGTCTGGACCTCAGTGGCTATTTGACATTGATTCACTAACTAACTCTTTTGGTTTCAGTAATGATTATACAGGAACAGGAAGTGGAGGATCAGGGACTACACAAGTCTCAGAAAGTATATCTAAATATGTGATATTTCCCATACCCACAGTGAATTCTGTTGAAGACTGTGAAAAGGAATCATTTACTGGACCAAGTCAGAGTGAAGAAGAAACTAGAGATGAGGAGACTCAAGAAAATAAAGAATCAGAAGTGGCATCTGAAAACACTTCAGTTGAGTTGCATGACTCTAATCTAGAGGCTGGACTGAATAAAGAACCTAGTCATAACACTAGAGTTCAAAAGAATCATCCTCCACAACTGGTAATAAGAGATATCTCTTCTCCTATGATGACTAGACATCAAAGCAGGCTTCAAGAAATGCAAGATCAACAGCATACAGTGCTTACTTGTTTTCTATCCCAGCTTGAGCCTAAAAAGGCACATGATGCTATGAAAGAATCCAACTGGATAGAAGCAATGCAAGAAGAACTGTTACAGTTCAAGCTACAAGATGTATGGGATCTAGTAGACCTTCCTAAAGGTCACAGAGCAATTGGCACAAAGTGGATTTTCAGAAACAAGAGAGATGAAAGAGGTATTGTCATAAGGAACAAAGCAAGGCTGGTGGCTCAAGGATATACTCAAGAAGAGGGTATAGATTATGAAGAAGTTTTTGCACCTGTGGCTAGGATAGAAGCAATCAGACTATTCCTAGACTATGCTTCTTACATGAACTTCAAAGTCTATCAAATGGATGTAAAAAGTGCTTTTCTCTATGGCTCAATTGAAGAAGAGGTATATGTCTGTCAACCACCAGGGTTTGAAAACCCAAGCTATCCAGACAGGGTATACAAATTGAATAAAGCACTATATGGACTACATCAAGCTCCAAGAGCATGGTATGACACTCTGTCATCCTATCTCTTGGAAAATGACTTTGAAAGAGGAGTCATTGATAAGACTCTATTTATCAAGAGAAAGAAGAAGGATATCTTGCTGGTCCAAATCTATGTTGATGACATTATCTTTGGATCTACAAGAGACAACATGTGCAAGGAGTTTGAGGATCTAATGCATCAAAGGTTCAAGATGAGTTCCATGGGGGAACTCACTTTCTTCCTTGGACTCCAAGTTCAACATAAGTCAGATGGCATCTTCATCTGTCAATCCAAGTATGTGCAGGACATTCTAACCAAGTTTGGTTTCTCAGAGTCAAAACCTGCCAGCACACCTATGGAAACACACAAGCAGATAACAGCAGATCTTGAGGGGGAGGATATGGATGTGCATCATTATAGATCCATGATTGGCTCTCTCATGTATCTCACAGCATCAAGGCCAGATATAATGTTTCCAGTCTGTGTATGTGCAAGATTCCAAGTTAGGCCAAAGCAATCTCACTTTCAAGCTGTTAAGAGGATATTCAGATATCTCAAAGGGCAACCCAGATTGGGACTTTGGTATCCTCATGACTCACCCTTTGACCTAATAGCATACTCAGACAGTGATCTAGGTGGGGCAAACTTGGACAGAAAATCTACTTTTGGAGGATGTCAGTTTTTGGGTGCTAGACTAGTTTCATGGCAGTGCAAGAAACAAACCACAGTGTCCACATCTACAACAGAGGCAGAGTACATAGCAGCTGCAAGTTGCTGTTCTCAAGTCTTATGGATTCAGAATCAAATGCTGGACTATGGGGTAACCTTTCTACACACTCCCATTTTTATTGATAATAGCAGTGCTATCAGCATTGTGAATAATCCTGTCAAGCACTCTAAGACAAAGCACATTGAGATCAGGTATCACTTCATAAGAGACTGTAATGAAAAGAAACTTATTCAAGTTGTAAAAGTTCACACTGATAATCAGTTTGCTGATCTATTCACTAAAGCCTTTGATGTGGGTAGATTCACTTTCTTGGTAACTAGTGTGGGAATGATCAACTCTGAATAAGCCCCTTCTCAAAAAGTGGTTTTATACCTGTATATTTTTATTCTTGGTGTTACTAATCTTCTTTTCCAGATTATGCATAGCAGTACTCAGTGTTTCGCAAGTTTAAAGGAGTAAGTTAGTTAATACTGCTAGTAGTTAATACTGCTTTCAGTTAATACTGCTTTCAGTTAATACTGCTAGTAGTTAATACTGCTTTCAGTTAATACTGCTAGTTAGTTAATACTGCTAGTAGTTAATACTGCTTTCAGTTAATACTGCTAGTTAGTTAATACTGCTAGTCAGTTAATACTGCTAGTAGTTAATACTGCTTTCAGTTAATACTGCTAGTTAGTTAATACTGCTAGTTAGTTAATACTGCTAGTAGTTAATACTGCTAGTTAGTTAATACTGCTAGTTAGTTAATACTGCTAGTAGTTAATACTGCTTTCAGTTAATACTGCTAGTAGTTAATACTGCTTTCAGTTAATACTGCTAGTAGTTAATACTGCTCTAGGTTAATACTGCTTATGTTCCGAATACTATAAATACTCTTTGCCCGCCTAAAAGTTCATAACGATTCTTTGCATACTGTTTACTTGCGCTCTAAACCCTTTCTCTCTCAAGTTCGAAGTTTTCAGGCAAGCTTTTCACTAAGATCAATGGCATCCATGGCATTCATCGATGAACACAATGAGATCGCGATGCTGCAAAAGCCAAAGCAAGCTGCAGGATTTCATCAGATTGTGGATTTCCTCAAGTCAAGCCATATTGCTCATGCTCTTACTATATCACCTATAATCTATATTGAGCATCAAAGGCAGTTCTGGGCTAATGCCACCATTGTTGCTGAGAATGGTGTGCAAATGAACAAGACAAGGATATGTGAAAAGCCACTAACAGTTACTGAAGAGGTTATTCGCATCAGTCTACGTCTAGACGATGCCTCTGGTATAACTTCTATCCCAAACGATGAACTGTTTTCCAATCTTACAAGAATGGGGTATGGAGGCCCATTGGGTGTTTTCAAATTCTCTAAAGCCAAATTTTCACCCCAATGGCGTTTCTTTGTCCATACTCTTATGCACTGTATCTCCAAAAAGACTACTGGATGGAGTGAGTTCAGCAACACTATTGCTTATGCTTTGGTGTGCTTGGCCACTGCCAGAAAGTATAACTTTTCTAAAATGATTTTCAGTGATCTTGTCTCAAACATGGGAAACAAAAAAGAGCTTCTTTATGTATCCCAGGTTTGTTCAAGAAGTTATTACTCATGAATTGACGGATATACCTCAACCTGTTGGGGTATATGTACCTAAACCCCCCAAAGGCAAGGTTTTCTCAAATATGAGAAGATCTGCTGGGGACTCTGAAGGAGTTGACACCCCATTGTTCTCTACAATGATGGTGGTGTCCCAAACCAATGAAGGTATGGCAGCAGGGTCAAGGCCCCCATTAGACCAACCCACTGCTAGCCAATCCCAACCTTCCCTCTCAAAATCTATTCCCCAGTCCCTTCTTGAAAAACCAACCTCTCCTATCACCCAAACTTACAAGAGGAAACAGGTAAAGAAGGCTCCTTCCCTTCTTGTACCATCATCCCCCAAGCCTTTAAGCCCTCTATTGGAGCATTCTCCAGTAGAGAATATTCAAAGGGAATCCACAAGGGTGTCTCCCAACCCAAAGGAGGTGCTCTCTGAGGAGGAGGTAGAGCATATGGGTGATGAGGCTGCCACTACTCCTGCTAGCACAGAGGAGGAAAGTGGTAACATAAATAAGACCTCCCCCATGGCAACTTTGAATGAGCAATCATTCGAAGGTCCCTGGTGCCAAGAAACCACGGGGGTGGATAGTGCTTCTGCTAGGCAGAAGACTTCCACTACTAAAAGATCCAATGATCCTTCAAAGGAGGATAACACTTCTAGAGAAGGTGAGGACAGATATGACTACCAGGAATTGATGGAAACCATGGGAAACATCAACCTAGATGTTATGAAACAAGGAAAAGAAATAGAGGAGATGAAGCTGGTTATCCTGTCCCAACAAGTTCAGATTGAAAAATTGAAGAAGATGGTGACCAGGCTGGTTCAAAAGAAAAGAAGGAAACAGTTTGTACTCAAAAAGAGGGACCAAGTTCAAGATTCTTTCAAAAAGGGGGAGAAGCATGAAGGGGAAACTGTTGAAAAGAAAGCTGAAGTTGAGGGGGAGACAGAGGAAGAGATGGAAACAGAAACAGATACTGCTGCTGAAGCAAAAGTAGCAGCAGAAACTAAAGCAGCAGAAATAGGGCTCTCTGTGGAAGAAATGGAGATAGCAGAAACTTTAGTCAAAGCAAAGAATGATACTCCTAAGGCTACTCAAAAGGCCAAGGGAGTAGTTATCAAAGAAGGAGGGATCTCAGAGAAGGAAGTTTTGAAAGAATCAAAGGGAAAAGGAAAAGAGAAGATGGTTGAAGCTGAAATGCCTCCAAGACAGAAGTCTCAGATTGAAATGGATGAGGCAATAGCAAAGCAGTTGCAAGACCAAATGGAGAAAGAGGAGCAGTTGCAAACAGAAAAGGATAGAGAACTGGCAAAGATTATGGCCAAGAAGTTAAATGCAGAATACCAAAAGAGTTTGAAAGAAGTAGCTCAGACAGCAGCTCAGGTCAAGAAACTTCAAATTAAGAAGATGCCTATTCAGAAGCAAAAGCAGAAAAGACAACCCTCCAAGACATTTTTGGCCAATCAGGAAAGAAGAAAAATGATAAACTTCCTGAAAGGTGCAATTGGTGTTAAGGGAGAGATGTTTATCCACATGGCATACTCTCAGGTTGAAGAGTTGTATAACAAGGAAATGGCCAAGCTCCAAGGGAATTCAGCACAAAGGGAGGAGGCTGAGAGAAGGATGAAAGAGAGACATGATCTCAACATCCAACAACCATTCCCTGAGGAAACCACACCCTCCAAAGAAGAAGCAGAAGAGAAGAAGGAAGAACCTGGAATTGTTGGTATAGAAGCCAAGTCTAGAAAAAGAGTGAAATCAATTGCTTCAAAAAGGCATTTGAAAAGGCCTAGGGTGGAAGAAACTGAAAAGGAAGCAGAACCTTCAGTCACATCTCCAACAGAGCCAGTACAGAGTCCAGAGCAGGTCACTAAGCAAACAGATGAGAGTATGGATCCGTACATGACAATAGTGGAACCTTTGAAAGCTGTTCCAATCTCTATGCAAGCTCCAGAGATCATCTTCTGGGATATTCTGAGAGACAATGGAAAGAATTTCTTCAGAATCAAGAGAGTTGATGGTTCATTTGAAGCTTATTCAACATGGGGGAAAGTCATCAGAAGTTGTTCAAGAGCTGATATGCAAGAACTATATAAAGTTGGGATGAAACTTTATGAACCTGTGTTGAAAGGTAATGAAGAGAATCTTCTCAAAGTGACATTGGAATACTTGTGCATGATGTTTGAGCCTGAAAGAGTGCACCATAGGATTAAAGATCATATGCATGAGTTCATATTCAAGAAGATTGACAAATGGATACTGTTTGAAAACTGTGGAGTATACATGATTACTATTGACAATTGTTATCATGAATACTACCTGGTGGACAAAATCTATAAGCATAGCAAGGAGAAGTTAGAAGGGATGCTTAAATCTACACTGGTATGTACAAAGGATTCAGAGATGGCAAAGATTGTGGTGAGAAGAACTGTAAATCAAAGCTTGGGCCTAGATCCAAATTTGGGAAATTGAACCAGAGGTGTTGAAAGCATCTTGAAGATTAATTCTGAAGAACTTGACTTCTTGTCCTAAAAGTCAAGTTAGGGGGAGATTGTTGGGAACTGAAGAATTCATCAAGTATGGTTAATGCTGTTGGTTCAAAGTTACTACTGCTAGAAGACTTAAAGGTTAATACTGCTGAGTGTTACTACTGCTAGTAGAATTAATACTGCTAGTCAAAGTTAGTGCTGCTTGAACAAAGTTAGTACTGCTTAGCTAGTTAGTACTGCTAGTGGTTAGTGCTGCTTAGTAGTTAATACTGCTCAGAGTATTAATGCTGCTTATGATTAATACTGCTTATATGATGAAGATTCGCATGAAAGGATATACATGGAAGCTTAGAGATATACATGGAAGATATACTGAAGATATGTTTATTTTTTTGTAATTATCTTTTTGTTTAGTATATGTATAGAAGATACAGAATAGTTTTAAAAATCAATTAATTCTAAGTGTTAGTTCTAGAGAGAAAATCAACCTCAAGGCATAGATCCTAATTCTAGAGAAGTAGAATTCGTATTGGTGAGCCTGTTCATCAATATTGAGGTTGAGTGTGTAATCTTGTAACTTCAAAGCATTCAATACAAGTTTACAGTTTGTTCTTCATATTTACTGTGTTGATTTACTGTTTCATTGAATATCAAAGTGTTATTCCGCAAACTTCTTTGATATTGTTTCTGAGAATTAATTCTTGTTGAGAATTCGATCCTGACAAACGATACCTTCATCTTCATCAATCATATCTTCGTCATTCGATAACTGACCGATTTCTTGATCGACTTCTTGATCGACTTCATTATCAACAACAGTTTCTGGATTCGACATCATATTGAGAAAAATATGAACTAAAAACCTAAATTTTTCGATAGAAGAAGAAAACGAAAATCATTAATCTGCAAACGATAGCTGAATTGGAATCCTCTTAATGATACGATTGACGCTAATTTAGGAAAAGATATGTTTAATTTGATTTTGTTTGTAATCGACATGATTGACCCTAATTACAATTTTACCCTTCCGCTAAAAAAATAAGATTACTTAATCCAAGGGCCCAGATCATTTCCCTATTTCTCATGGATTTGGCATTTCTCAAATGAACTAAACACTATATATATATATATATATATATATATATATATATATATATATATATATATTTAACGTATATATATATGTGTAATAATAATAATAATATTTTATTATTAATTCTATTTAAAAGGTTTTGTCGTTTTACTCAAAATAGCTAATCGTATGTATTTTTATGAAATGCGACTAATATGTTTTTATGACCTGCGATTTATGACGATCACGATGAAACTTTCAGATTTGAAAAAGGACAAAGTTTTATTTATAGGACTGGTTTAATATTAAATATATCGTTTTTATTAATTTTAGAGTCCAAATGGATTTATAAGTTATATAATGCATATATTTTTGGACTCGGTGATTCACATAGATCGTAATGACGTTTTCATATTCGAAAAAGAATAAAGTTTTTATTTTAGGGTCACTTGAACAGGACGATAGAAATGGGTCATTTATAGATTATATAATTATCGGATTTATACCAAATTTCATATTTAAATACGTTGAAAAATCTAGACACTGTAAATGTCAAAAAGATCAAAATATGACTACGGAAATTTATAAAATTCAGAAAAAGGTATAGCAATAGCATGCCTATGGGTATGTACTATCGCATAGGTCCCAAATATATGTCCACTTTAAGATTTGGAGTTACGTATACAAAGTTATACTCGATAAAGATAATAATGTATATATAATAATAAAACTAAATAATTATTTTTTTAATATATGTGTGTATGTTACAAAACGTAGAGGTAAAGCAAAATGATGATGAGATTTTGAGAAAATTTCATGTCCACCGCCTCGTTCAATTCAAATCTCAAGCTTCTAATTCACTATAAATATGCAGCTTTATTTCATTTCATAAAACACATTCAAAAACCCCAATAATAAATTGGAGAGTTACATCCATTTTAGGATGGTAAATCAAGCATTTTGGTTAAGCAATCAAGGTGAATACGTTATGAGATTTACTGGGATACATATATGCTATATAAATGTTTTTATGCATTATGAATATGTGAAATGTTGTTTTGGCATGGTTGCCTTGCATGAGATAAGGTTATGGTTATAATGCATTTTATCGAGAAATACATGTATTTTACATATGGCATATGAAAAGTTTTGTGCATGTGAAAGTATGGTCATGTTAAATACCCGACGGGGTATAAGAAATGGGGACGCCTTGGAAAAGGACGTCAGGGGAGAAGATCCTTCGCGGAACCCCAGTGGGAAGATCCTTCGCGGAACCCTAGGGATCTAGGATCCTGTTGAGAATGTTTGGCATACTTACACATATGAAATCTCGCACTAAAAGAAGATGATGTTTTTACAGAAATGGTTTATGCATCAATGTTATTATGCATAATTATGAGAAGTGTATGGAATTGTTATTCTGTGCACTAAAACCATATATTTTATGAAAGATGATTTCTTCATGAAACCATAGCTGCTCACTAAGCTTAAAGTTTACGTATTCCATATATGTATCTCAGGTAAGAACAGGATAAGACATGAAGGGATCGCATGAAGAGTTATAATTCTTAAAATAGCCATTATAAATGTTAGGCTATTGAAATGTTGCAAGAACGCTTCCGCAGATGTAAAGGTTATGATGTTATGGAAAAGGGAAAAAAAACGGGGCGTTACAACTTTCTTCCCACTAGTTCCTCCCGTCTTCAATTTCGGGCAATCTATAACACCCTAAAAACCAGAGTGAATTTAAAACGTGGAAACTGGACAAATAAGCATCAACACTTGGTATAAACATCCCAAAAGGGGGAAATGTACTTAACCTTTACAAACCTGAATACGAATATGGAATTCAACAACAAACTAATCTAAACATAACCTATCTAGATTACATCAATTGCTAATCCAATATCACCAAAAGAATGGGACTTAAACAATTGCCCAACATCAATACTAGTCATCTCAAAAACCCCCGAGACCAAGCTCTTCATACAAGCCCTTGGCAACCCACCGCTAAAGGGAACCTGGTATACACATCATTTGAGAAAAAGTGTTAGGCTTAAAGCCTAGTGAGAACATACAGTTTATAAATTTTCAAGAGATATAAACAATTGTATCATAAGGAAATCTTTTCAATAAGGTTTAGTTTTCAAATGAAACCTTTGCCACAACCGGGCCTTTTCGATACAAAACTCGTCATCAAATGACCAAAGATAACCATTTTACCAAGTATTGTGGCGTAACACAAAGTAGGCCACAATCCGAGTTATGAGCTAAACACTTGGAATCCATGGCCACGAACACACAGGTCCGTACTATAATGTGAGGTAGGGCGCCCGAGGAAACCAAGGTATGCTTGTTCACCAGGACTACACTATGACCCGTGGCTAGTAACCGGTCTCACATAACCGTACCAAATTGCCCCCGAGGATCATATGCATCCGTAGCTACAAAGAGGGGAATTATGATCCATAGCTAGTAACCGGTTTCAACCGTACCAAATGGCCCCCGAGGATCATAAACATCCTTTTTATAATTAGGGAAAAAACATCCCAAATATAAGTCGACTCAATACCTAGGGATCCACTAGTAATGGTACAGACTCTTCACAACAACATATGTGACCAACCATAGATAGTCATATGGAATAAAATAACATTTATAAACAAAAATGCATTTTCAAGTTTAACTTCTAGTAAGAATGAAAATCATCAAAAATGAACTTTAAACATTCTTTCAAGTAACCCACATAAATGTGCAAGTAAAACATCCTTTTACTTAAAATAAGATGAAACCCATAATTTTAATCGAAAATGATCAGGAACCCTAAAATCTCCCAAAACTCAAGTTATATCAAAATGTAGTAAACTTAGATCTGAAACCATGGAGATATATAGAAGTTCAAAATGTAAGTTTTGATGTGTATAAAGTTTAGAAAAAGGTAGTAGGAACTCACCAAACAGGTTTTAGAATAAAATCCGGAAAACCAGATATCGACCCCCCCTCGAGGAGACGAAGCTTTCTACACCGAAACCCCGAGAACTGCACTTAATACTAGCGATTAACGGAAGCTCGAAGATCCAAAGGAAAACCAACTTAGAGAGAGAGAGAGAGAGAGAGAGAGAGAGAGAGTTTGAGAAAATCTCACAAATGAGATATTTGTGGCTGAAGCCACTTAAGTCGGCCAGGAAACTACGCGGGTTATGCCGCGACTTCAACTCGCGGCATAACTCGCCCGTGTCCAAAAACCCATTATCATCCAGTGGGTTACGCGGGTTGTGCCGCGACCTCAAGTCGCGGTGTAACTCGCGTAAGTCACTGCTTGTCCCCAAATTTCTCAAAATCCAACTCAACTTCAATCTAAACACGGTGCTAACGACAAAAGCTTATGCATAAGAATAACAAGATACAAAACGGAAATCTGAGGTGTTACAATCCTCCCAACCTTAAAAGAGATTCCGTCCTCGAAATCTGGAACCACCAAGCACCAAACATCACACCTGGAAATATCGATTGATTTCCTATCCAAAAGGAATGCCTTCATGAAACTTCACCTCATGTACGGACCCGATTACATTCCGGTTTAGGTTGCCACTGCGTTTCTCATAACGTGTCGTTACAAAACTCAATCTCAATGTTCGGTATATTTCACCGACGTCAGGATGAACGTTGTGTCCTTGTTTAATCATTTTCTTAATCATTAAATCCCTGTTGCCTCCCAACCTTATGTTGCTCATAATATCCCAAGAGTAATTTACGACCTTATTCAGTCATTTCTACCAAGAATACCCCAAAGCAAACATTTCCCTTAGATACCTCTAATTACGACGCCTCAAGGTCTCCTCGATAATCGATTTGTACTTAAAGTCCACCTCGACATTCTCACCAAATGTATCCAATAAACATTACCACCAACTCCCACCATACACTCAAGCATCGAATTCCAAATCAACGAAAGTCCTGACAATTATCAAAATACCAATGATCGATTCTTAATTATCAACATCTAATTTCCTTATGTTTACCGCTCGTCCTGCAGACGCACCAGATCTAACGGAAATACATTGAAGCACACCAACAGTTATTGACCTCAAATTAGAGTGTCGACACCTATCCTCGGAATGACCATTATGCAAACGTGGGTATACTACCAAATATTTCATTCCCGATTTGCAATGTCGATTCAAAATTGACACCTACTCTTGGAAGTAGTCACCCAAAACCAACTTCCTTACCAGTCAACCATAACATCATCATTATTCACGAATCCCCAACAATGTCGTCGTACCAAATTTCCCACAATTCCAAAACCAGCCATACCCAAACAACCGAATACGATTTTAATCCGTAGGTTTAACGAAGCATAAAGATCGTTACTTAACTAACTGGGAGAAAGCACCTGTCTAATGCCTCAAACTCCGAGGAATCTTCTAATCCTTAATCTCGACTTCTAACACGAGGGGGCTTACACCTATAGCCCAATGAGTTCAAGTTTTTTCACACTACTATGCCAATTTGAAATTTATAAAACTCTCAAATACATAAGTTTTATAACAATTAAATGTGCGGTGAAAATACACTATCGTGCATTCGATAGGTTTCAAAATTGATCACCAAAGCCACACATATAAAACCATTTTCAAAACTCATTTGATCAGTACTTACGCTAATAAAACGATAACGAAAGATGCGTAACAAAATTTTCAAACGGACTACCAGGGTCTTAGTATGCATCAATTTATGCTATGCGTATGAAAATAACTTTCCGTCCCATAACATGTGCAATAAAAGTTTGTACAACTCCAGAAAGAGGATTTCACAACTTCAACTTTAACATCCTTTACTTTAACACAAAACGTCGGAAGATAAAATTTCCAACAAGACCTATATACGTCCGATCATTTCCCAAATGTAGCAACACAATAGGAACGTAAATAAATATATATATATATATTTTATTCGTGTTTCAAATTTGGGCCGCACCGATAAAACATACTTACCCAAAATTGTAATTACAACGACATGCAAACTGGAAATTCATTTCATGCATTGCGGAAAACTCTTATCAGTAAAATCAATAACTGAAATATGTTCTGGGCAAAAGTTCTATCCAAAATACCATAAATCTTTCATACGATTACTCACACCAACAGTATAATTTATGTAACGAATGAAAAATAGTTTTACGTACTAAAACAGTGTATAACAAGACTTTCATACAAAACTACATAAGGGAAATTTACAAAATCGAACCTCAAAATTACTGCAATTCACCCTGAAATGTCTTGAAATAAAACTTCTCAACGTGACTCGTATACATCGGTTTATTCCCCAAAATTTAGTAAAGACATATGCATGTTATTTGAGCAATTGTAAGAGTAATTTAGTTTAATTCAAAACTGTATAAATAAAATGTTTCCAAAACCCAAGACAACATGCTCATGATATCGAATTCTTAAAGTTTTCTCTCCTTTAGTCACAATGCGGCACGAAATAAGATTTTACCACAAAACTTGCATGTGACCGTTTATTTCACAAAACTAGTAGATTGATATGCGTATGCACTTGGTTAAAACATGAAATAATTTATGTCGGTTTCGAGTTCAAATCCAAATATAAACATGCTCTCATCGTTCTAAAACATTTGCCAAAACCCCATGACTGAAATTTCCAATAAAATATGCATACATGATATGTGCAACTGAACTGCTCCCACAAAACTCAAAGGGGAACAATACCACCGAATGCCAATAAAATTTCCACAAGTGTTTTTAAACCGGAAAAATGAGCTCAAGACTCCATTTAGTTAAAACGACCCAACGACCCAACAATTTACGTAAATACCCAATGAAAGCCAGCAAAGACATCGAAATACGTTTGACCAACAATTATGCAAACACCACGACCCAAAAGGTAATTAACCCAAAACTTCTCATTAGTTGAAACAAAATGTTTTCCAAACGAACTCTTTCTCTTCCTGTTTCCCAAAACGACTCCTAGTTCAATGACATGCATTTTCCAACGGTCTATAAAATTGTATGCACCAAATGGACAATTAAATATCCAAAGTACAGCGGCCGACAACGGGGGATACCCATATCCGTTGAGAGCGGAAGAGAACAAAGTATGCCACCCCTACAACGTTCATCGCATGACACCTAACGACATGAAACCTAAGTGACCCTACGAATCCTTGACAAGTTCCACCCAAAGAGACAAGGTACCTTGATGCCACAAAGGACACCCGAAAGACCCGGCACACCCGGGGACTACAACTGAGGAAATTCCCCGACGGCAGAGATCTAGGCACACACCCACACAGTGGCGCCCAAGACTACCCCCTCCTAGTGCCTACTTGTCAAGTTTTGGTCATAAAACATGGGTCCCGGAGTCCAACCCCGTACCACCCAATTGACCATCAAATAAGACTGACTTTCGTGCTTATGTAACCAATGCAACACAGTCTAAAAATACACGACTACACATGAATGACAAAAGCACTCGAGCCTGCAATGATTATAAATATGCAATGAAATGCATTAAGATGTACATCATAAAATGGACTCTACATCGAGCCATTAAAACCGGACAAATATCCTCAATACTCTTTAAGTCGAAACCGAGAGCTAAAATGCTCAAAATCCATTTGGCCGACAATTAACGTTCCCCAAATAATGAAATGTCTTTAAACAACATTTATGAAGACACCTACCTCCAAGACGTGATTAACCCAAAACTCAACACGTATTGGGACCAAAGAGTTTCAAAAGGGTTTATGAATGCAAATACGCCCAAAATGCATATAACGTAAAATAGACTTCATTTGTACAAAAATCATCAAAGATGAATAAATCATAAAAATAGAGTTTACTTGTACAAAACCACCAAGAACACGTAAATCATGCTATTTAGTTGTTGAACTGTTCAAAACCCAATCTAAGCATTTTTAGGGGGTTAAAACAACCCAAGTTTACCAAATATGAAAACTTATCAAAATACTCACACATTGACAAATACCAAGTCAGTCCATACAAGCACGAGGATGAATAAGAAGGAGATTAACAAATTGAACACGAAGGAAACGTACTACTATGTCTACAACTATCATAACATTAGTAAACCAAGCACAAGAGAACGTACTACTACATTACCAATTGTCACAGTAACGGCACTTCAAGCACCATCACGTATAAATATCCTCATAATAATATTAGCTAGGTGATATTATGAACATATAATACATGAAGGTTCTCGTTACCATCGCCACAACACTTGATAACCATAGTTTCCGTCGACTATAAGACTAACCCATCTTAGAAATTCTACCCATGTCACAATCATTGCCTAACATACTCAGTCTAAGTATAGACATCTTACATTCATGCCTAGTTCACTTAAACTAGAGCTCTGATATCAACTTATAACACCCTAAAAACCAGAGTGAATTTAAAACGCGGAAACTGGACAAATAAGCATCAACACTTGGTATAAACCTCCCAAAAAGGGGAAATGTACTTAACCTTTACAAACCTGAATACGGATATGGAATTCAACAACAAACTAATCTAAACATAACCTATCGAGATTACATCAGTTGCTAATCTAATATCACCAAAAGAATGAGACTTAAACAATTGCCCAACATCAATACTAGTCATCTCAAAAACCCCCGAGACCAAGCTCTTCACACAAGCCCTTGGAAACCCACCGCTAAAGGGAACCTGGTATGAAAATCATCAAAAATGAACTTTAAACATTCTTTCAAGTAACCCACATAAATGTGCAAGTAAAACATCCTTTTACTTCAAATAAGATGAAACCCATCATTTTAATCGAAAATGATCAGGAACCCTAAAATCTCCCAAAACTCAAGTTATATCAAAATATAGTAAACTTAGATCTGAAACCATGGAGATATATAGAAGTTCAAAATGTAAGTTTTGATATGTATAAAGTTTAGAAAAAGGTAGTAGGAACTCACCAAACAGGTTTTAGAATAAAACCCGGAAAACCAGATATCGACCCCCCCCCTCGAGGAGACGAAGCTTTCTACACCGAAACCCTGAGAACTGCACTTAATACTAGCGATTAACGGAAGCACGAAGATCCAAAGGAAAACCAACTTAGAGAGAGAGAGAGAGAGAGAGAGAGCTTTTGAGAAAATCTCACAAATGAGATATTTGTGGTTGAAGCCACTTAATTCGGCCAGGCAACTACGCGGGTTATGCCGCGACTTCAACTCGCGGCATAACTCGCCCATGTCCAAAAACCCATTATCATCCAGTGGGTTACGCGGGTTATGCCGACCTAAAGTCGCGGTGTAACTCGCGTAAGTCACTGCTTGTCCCCAAATTTCTCAAAATCCAACTCAACTTCAATCTAAACACGGTGCTAACGACAAAAGCTTATACATAAGAATATCAAGATACAAAACGGAAATCCGTGGTGTTACACAATCCACCCTAATGTGCCCCGACTCTTTACACTCAAAACAGATTTCCCCCTTAACGGGATAAAAGCATGACTGGCCTTGCCACACTTGAAGCAATTCTCGGGAACGAAGTTGCATGAGCCGAAATGCTTGCTTCGGCATCTGGAACACCACCTAGCGTCCCGCATAGGATCGACTCCACGGTGGTTGTTGTTGTTGAAGGGCCTCGGCTTCTTGGAGTGCATAGAGTTTCCTTTTTACTTTCTCTTCTCAACTTGTCGACTACCCTCCTCTTTACCTCGGTTGTAGGCATCTTCCATCAACCGTGCTTCTTCAATTGCCTCTCGAAGAGTGGAGGCTTTCGATGCTCAGGCGATCGACATCATGTCCGATGGAACGCCTTTGATATAAGCTTTGATCTTTTATTTCTTGGTTGGGACCAGATGTCCCACCAAACCCAACTTGTCCATGAACAACTGGATGTAATCCTTCACCGACAAATTACCCTTCTTCAAACTCCGAAACTCTTACTCGATCCAGTCCATCGATCTCTTGTTACAATATTCCTCTAGAAGCTTTTCTTTGAATGTCGCCCAAGTCAATTTGTCCAAGACAAAAGCTTCAACAGAAGCGGAATATACATTCCACCATGTGAGGGTTGCGCCCCTCAACATTTGAGACCCGAACTTTGACTTTTGGTTTTTGCCGCATTCACTAGTCCGGAAGGCTTGTTCTATCTCCCGGATCTAGTTCACACACAAAATCGGATCGTCTGCACCTTTGAATTCGGGCGGTCGGCAGCTTAGGAAGATCTTGAAAGAACAAGTCTTCCCTTCCGACCATGTATCCAAGGTCACTGGACCTTCAGTAGGAATTTCATTTCCGGTACCCCCGGATCCCGCCACCACAACATTTTCCACAACCGTCTCATGCCTACGGTTGTTGGTGTCTCTGTCCTCTAGAAGATTCAAGAATAATTCTTGTTGTTGTGCCATGGCCTTGTTCATGGCCAACATCATGTGATCCATCATTCGAGTTTCCGCCGTCACCTCTTCCAAGATAGGTTCCGACGTCTCTAGTTTGCGTTGGGGAATTTGCTCGAGTCCTCCGCCCAACATATTGACGAAACGGGAAGGCTCTTCCGCCACAGTCACCCACGGTTGGTCGACCGTGGATGTCGTGGCTTCATGACCCTCCGGTTTATTCTGGGTGTTAACCATTAGTCTACCACACACACATGCAAGAAATAGAGTAAGAGATAGCCACAAGAATTAACACAAGGAAACGTACTATTACATTCATCAATTGTCGTAACAACAGTAGATCAAGTATACTCACGTAAAACATCTTCATAATAACGTTAGCTAAGTGAACTTATGAACACATGATACATAAGAGTTCTCGTTACCATCACCACAACTCTTAATTAGCGTAAGTTTCGTCGACTCTTGTAACGACCATTATTATTATTATTATTATTTTCCTTGTTCGTTGTTAATAAATTCTAAGAGTTGGTTTTGTTTGTAATAAAAGAAATCTATAGGGTCTTTTTGGAAAATTTCCTAATAGTTCCTTTAACCCTAGACCTTCTCTCATTTTAGGGGAATTGGGATATATTCGGCGCTGAGAAGAGGGAAAGAAGGACGGAAGAAATTTTGCTAAGGATTGAAGTTTTGGGATATTGGCTTCTTGAATTTGTGGTAAACCACTAGTGGATTCGTCTTCTTCAAGAGGTAACTCGTCTAATCCTTAGCTAGTTATCGGAAATCTTGCCATTTGGGGAAGTTATCATCATGTTCCATATATTCTGGAAATCCCTCATGAGAGGAACCCAATGTTAAGATTTTTGGTTGACTATTAGATGGAAATCTTATGTGGTGTTGTAGGTTGATGTGTTATTAGAGTTGGGTGCAAGTCCCTTAGTGGGCCTTGCTAAGAATTGTGTTATTTAATAAAGGAAGATTTTACCTGTATCCTTGGATGTTGGGAACTGAAGAATTGCTAAATACAACTTAATGCTGCTCATCAAGATTAGTACTGCTAGAACAAAGTTAATACTGCTGAGCATAGTTAGTACTGCTGAACTTAATACTGCTCAGAGTATTAATGCTGCTGAAGAATTAATGTTGCTTATGAGATGAAGATTATTTGGCAAGGATGACAGCTGGATTGAAGATATTCATGGAAGCTTGGAGATAATGATGGAAGATTATAATGAAGATATTTTATTATTTTGTAATTATCTTTTATCTTCAGTATATGTATAGAATAAGTTTGTTTCTTTAGAAGTAACAATAATTCTGAGTTTTAGCTTTCATAGAGAGAATCAACCTCAAGGTTAGAACCCTAATTCTAGAGAAGTAGAATTCGTATTGGTGAGTCTGTTCATCAATATTGAGGTTGTGTGTAAAAGCTTGTGACTTTCAATCATTCAATAAGAGTTTGCAAGTTGTTCATCAGATTTACTGTTTGGTTACTGTTTCATTGAATATCAAAGTGTTATTCCGCAAACTTCTTTGATATTGTTTTCTGAGAGTTTATTCTTGTTTAGAATTGAGATCCTGACAAGTGGTATCAGAGCCTGTATTCTCAAAAATCTTATTCATCATGGAAAACGTTGTTGAATCAAACAGTACCCTGGTCTCAAAGGTCCCAATGCTTAGATCCAATGAATTCGGCATGTAGAAGATTAGAATAAAGCAATACATTCTTCTCACTGATTACTCTATGTGGGACATCATTGAGAATGGCCCATCTGATGCAGGAAAGATTGGTACAGATGGAAAGAAAACTCCACCAAAGACAGATGCAGAAAGAAAGACAAGGCAAACAGAGATGAAAGCCTTGAGCACTCTGCTCTTGGCCATTCCCAATGAATATCAACACCAATTCTGCAGTTGCACTGATACACAGATGCTCTGGAATGCTCTAGAGAAGAGATTCTCAGGTACCAAAAGTACCAAGAGAAATCAGAAGGCTATACTGAAGCAACAATATGAGAACTTTATGTCAACCAAGAATGAGTCCATGACTCAAACTTTTGACAGGTTTAACAAGCTAATTGGTGAACTAGCTACAGTTGGAGTACAAATTGATCAAGATGATCTAAACAGGAAGTTCTTAAGGTCCCTGGGTGATGAATGGACCATGTATACTGTCTCTTTCAGACAGAATGATCAATTGGAAGAAAAGGAACTTGATGATCTATACAATGATCTGAGAGTTTTTGAATCTGAGGTAGAGGCTAAGAAGAAGCCTTCTGGGTATGTTCACAATGCTGCACTTCTATCAGCATCAATTGATTCTACTTCCAACCCTGAATCAGTTAGTGCTGCTAATGGAACAAATCAAGAGAAAGGCACTGAATCTGTGTTTGAAGCCTTTATGTCCAGTCATGGAAATTCTTCTCTAATTAATGATGACTTGGAACAACTCCATCCAGATGATCTTGAAGAGATGGACATTAAATGGCAGATGGCCATGCTCTCTATGAGAGTAAAGAAGTTCATCAAGAGAACTGGGAGGAACAACTTCTCCCAAAGAAGAGAAGATGGAGCAGGTTTTGACAAATCAAAGGTGGAATGTTATAAATGTCATCAAAAGGGACACTTTGCTAGGGAATGCAGAAGTGGAGTGTCTCACAACAACAACCACCAACAATCACAGTCTGGAAGCTTCAATAATAACAGAAACTCTGCACAAACCCTAGTCTCTCAACAAGGTATGGGGTTTGATTGGAGTGATCAAGCAGAAGAGGCTATCCAAAACCAAGCTCTAATGGCAGAGGTGTCTGATCTCCCAACAGAGGTAAGTTCTAATCTTTGTTCTCAAAATTGCATTAACACTGTTAAAAGGTACAGGGATCACAACCAGAACATGAGTGATGACCTTAAGAGATTAGAAAAGGACATAAAAGATTATGTGAGGATTGTTGAGAGGTTTGAAGATCAGATTAAGAGTTTTCAAGCCAATGAGCTTCAACATTCATATGACACAAACTACTGGAAGTGGGAGAAGAATGACCTAGAACTCCAACTGACCAAATCTAAAGAGGAGAGTGATAAGTTAAGAGGAGAGTTAGCTAAAGTCAAGTTAGATGTAGAAAAGTTTTCCAATGCTTCTAAAGCAATGGACTCTTTACTACAAACTCAGATTCATGATAAAATGAGAAGAGGAATAGGTTATAATACCACACCACCACCCTACAACAACAACTACATCCCTCCTAGTTCAGACTTGTTAGAGACAAAGGATAGGAAGGACCTGCCTGAGGGAGCCACTGAGATAGATCCCTTAGATGAAGTAGTTGTTGAGGATAAAACTGAGAGAGAAACTGTCAAGAATAAGGACAACACTGTGAGTGGTGAGATTCCTATAGAAAACCACATAATTACCAATGAGGGATGTGGAAAGCATTGGATCAAGTCAAATGAGATAGAGAAGACTGAGGGAAAGACCAAGAAGGTTCATGATAAACAGACCACTGTTGTGAACCCTATCCCTTGCAACAAGTGTACATGCAATAAATTTGAGCCCCAAAAACATGATAAAAAGAGGGGTAATAAGAGAAACTGGAATAATATGTGGGCACAAAAACAAGGGATTGATCTGAGTAAAATCAAAAGACCAAAACCCTGTTTTATTTGTGGAAAGCTTAATCACATTGCCAAATACTGCTATTTCAATCCCATGAACCAAAGGCTGAACTTTCAGAAACCTACTCAAAAACCCTTTGGTCATAGGAAGAAAGAAAAGAACCATGTGGCTAAGAAAGCTGTTAAATCTAAAAGCCACATGAAGAAAAAGAATGTGGAAGACAGTGTCAAGATCTGGATACCTAAAAGCACTAAAGCTGTTAGTACTGCTACCACAAATAGTGCTGCTGACAGTGATAGTGCTGCTAGAAGCAATAATACTGCTACCAATGTTAGTGCTGCTAACATTGTTAGTACTTCTGCAAATGTTAATACTGCTAACTCTGTTAGTACTGCAAACAAGATTAATACTGCCAAACATGTTAGTACTGCTAACTTTATTAGTACTTCTAAAGATAGTGCTGCTTCAAGTATTAGTGCTTCTAGACCAATAATCTTGACAAAGTACTCAAATAATAAGTGTCCTGATTTTAAAAACCTCATCAAAAAGGAATGTAAGTATTTTGATGAGAAAGGGAGACCCAAGACCACTTTGGCTTGGGTTCCCAATCAATACTAATTGTCTAATCTTATGTGCAGGGCAACCAACAGGTCAAGGGGAAGAGCATCTGGCATGTTGATAGTGGTTGCTCTAGGCACATGACAGGGAACATGTCATTCCTCAAGAATTTCAAGAAGATTGATGGTGGACATGTTGCCTTTGGTAATACTCCAGATGGAGGTAAAATCAGTGGTAAAGGTGATGTGACCAAAGGTAAAAAGACCTTTGAAGATGTATTCTATGTTGAACAGTTAAGGTACAACCTGTTAAGTGTATCACAGGTCTGTGACAAACAACATAGTATATTATTTACTGAGTCTGAATGCATTATCCTTGCTCCTGGATTCAAGGTAGTTGATGAAAAGATGATACTACTAAAAACCCCCAGAAAGGATAATGTATATTGTTTAGATATGGAAAGTGTTTCATCTGATTCATCCCTAAATTGTCTTGTTTCAAAAGCTTCTCTGGATGAATCATCACTTTGGCACAGAAGGATGTGTCACATGAACTTTAAAACAATAAATAAACTTGTTAAAAACAACCTTGTAAGAGGTTTGCCATCAAAAGTATATTCATGTGATGATCATTGTGTTGCTTGTCTCAAAGGCAAACAACACAAAACTTCTCATAAGTCCAAAGAGGTGAACACAATTTCTAATTCTTTTCATTTATTGCATATGGATCTGTTTGGCCCTACAAATGTTATGAGTATTGGTAAGAAGTCATACTGCCTAGTTATTGTTGATGATTACTCTAGATTTACTTGGGTATATTTTCTAAGGACTAAGGATGAGACAAGTGGACTGATCAAATCCTTTGTTCTAAGAATTGAAAACCAAACAAATCAAAAAGTAAAAGTCATTAGGTCAGACAATGGTACTGAATTTAAAAATCATGACCTAAACACCTTTTGTGAGGAAAGAGGAATTGAGAGGCAATACAGTGCTCCTAGGACTCCACAACAAAATGGTGTTGCTGAGAGAAGGAATAGGACACTGATTGAGGCTGCTAGATCTCTGTTAGCTGATTCTAAACTCCCAATAACTTTCTGGGCAGAAGCAGTTAATACTGCTTGCTATGTCCAAAACAGAGTACTAGTAGTCAAACCTAAGAACAAGACACCTTATGAGCTTTTTAATAAAAGAAAACCCTTTATTGGATTTTTCAAACCTTTTGGGTGTCCCTGTACTATTCTCAATACTAAATCCCACTTGGGAAAGTTTGATAGCAAGGCAGATGATGGTTTCCTTGTTGGTTACTCATCTCAGAGCAAGGCTTACAGAGTTTTTAATACTTCTTCTAGAATAATTGAGGAAAGTGACAATGTCAAATGCAATGAGAACACACCAAATCCTATTGGGTCTGGTCCTCAGTGGCTGTTTGACATTGATTCACTAACTAACTCTTTTGGTTTCAGTAGTGATGATTATGCAGGTTCAGGAAGTGGAGGATCAGGGAACACACAAGTTCAAGACATTATTCCTCAGTCTGTGATCTTTCCTATACCTACAAAAGAACCTGTTGAATTCTGTGAAAAAGAAACTATAACTGAGCCAATACAGAGGGAAGAAGAAAGAAGAGAAGAGGAGTCTTCAGTGCATAAAGAGCTTGAGGTAGCTGAGGTGATCCCCTCAGCTGACTTAAATGATTCCAATCTAGAGGTGGGAATCCATGAAGAACCTAGTCTTCAGACTAGAACTCAAAAGAATCATCCTCCAGAGCTGATCATAGGAGACATCTCTTCTCCTATGATAACAAGGAATCAAAGCAGACTTCAAGAGCTGCATGATCAACAACACACAGTACTCTCCTGTTTCTATCCCAGATTGAGCCTAAGAAGGCCAATGATGCAATGAAAGACTCAAGTTGGATAGAATCCATGCAAGAAGAGTTACTTCGATTCAAACTACAGGATGTTTGGGACTTGGTGGACCTTCCAAAAGGTCATAGAGCTATTGGCACCAAGTGGATCTTCAGGAATAAAAAGGATGAGAGAGGAATTGTGATTAGGAACAAAGCAAGGCTTGTGGCTCAAGGGTACACTCAAGAAGAGGGCATAGATTATGATGAAGTGTTTGCTCCAGTGGCAAGGGTAGAGGCAATTAGGCTGTTCCTAGCCTATGCCTCATACATGAAGTTCAAGGTCTATCAAATGGATGTAAAGAGTGCCTTTCTATATGGTACAATTGATGAAGAAGTATATGTATGTCAGCCACCTGGTTTTGAAAATCCTACATATCCTGACAGAGTATACAAGCTGAAGAAAGCACTCTATGGTCTACATCAAGCCCCAAGAGCATGGTATGACACTCTGTCTACCTATCTCTTGGAAAATGGGTTTGAAAGGGGCATAATTGACAAGACCCTTTTCATTAAAAGAAGTAAGAAGGACATCCTACTAGTTCAGATCTATGTGGATGATATCATTTTTGGATCCACAAAAGATCAGATGTGTAGAGACTTTGAAGAGTTGATGCACAAGAGCTTTAAAATGAGTTCAATGGGTGAACTTAACTTCTTCCTTGGACTTCAGGTGAAACAGCAGACAGATGGAATCTTCATTAGTCAATCAAAATATGTACAAGACATCCTGGATAAATATGGTTTAAAAGACTCAAAGCCAGCAAGCACACCAATGGAAACTCACAAACAGATCACTGTTGATCTTGAGGGGGAGGATGTTGATGTCCATCTATATAGATCAATGATTGGATCACTAATGTATCTCACAGCCTCAAGACCAGATATCATGTTTCCAGTATGTGTATGTGCCAGATTCCAAGTCAAGCCAAAACAATCACATCTTCAAGCTGTGAAGAGGATTTTCAGATATTTAAGAGGGCAACCTAGATTAGGTCTTTGGTATCCATATGAATCTTCATTCGACTTGATTGCATATTCAGATATTGACTTGGGTGGTGCGAACATGGACAGAAAGTCTACTTCAGGGGGATGTCAACTTTTGGGTGCAAGACTAGTATCTTGGCAGTGCAAGAAACAAACCACAGTGTCCTTATCAACAACAGAAGCTGAGTATATTGCTGCTCTCAGGTTCTATGGATTCAGAATCAGATGATGGACTATGGGGTAACATTTCTTCACACTCCAATCTTTATTGACAATAGCAGTGCTATAAGCATTGTTAACAATCCAGTCAAGCACTCCAAAACAAAACACATTGAGATCAGAAAGTTATTGCCTTGATCAGACCTTCATAAGATTCAAAAAGAGTAAGTATAGTTAATACTGCCAGTGCAGTTTTAATACTGCCAGTGCAGTTTTAATACTGCCAGTGCACAGTTAATACTGCTAGTGGTTAATACTGCTCTCAGTTAATACTGCTAGTTAGTTAATACTGCTCGTGGTTAATACTGCTCTCAGTTAATACTGCTAGTTAGTTAATATTGCTCGTGGTTAATACTGCTCTCAGTTAATACTGCTAGTTAGTTAATATTGCTCGTGGTTAATACTGCTCTCAGTTAATACTGCTCTCAGTTAATACTGCTAGTTAGTTAATACTGCTAGTGGTTAATACTTCTCTCAGTTAATACTGCTAGGTAATTAATACTGCTTTAGGTTAATACTGCTTATGTCCCATACACTATAAATACCCTTTGCCCGCCTAAAAGTTCATAACGACTCTTTGAATACTGTTCACTTTCTCTCTAACCCTTTTCTCTCAAGTACCAAGTATTTCAGGTAAGAACATTCAAGTTCAATGGCATCCATGGCATTCATCGACGAGCACAATGAAATCGCGATGCTACAAAAGCCAAAGCAAGCTGCAGGATTTCATCAGATTGTGGATTTTCTGAAGTCTAGCCACATTGCCCATGCTCTAACTGTGTCACCAACAATATACATAGAGCATCAAAGGCAATTTTAGGCAAATGCCACCATAGTCACAGAGAATGGTGTGCAGATTCTGACAACAAGGGTGTTTGACAAACCCTTGTCAGTTACTGAAGAGGTGATACGCATCTGTCTACGTCTAGACGATGCTGAAGGTATTACTTCTCTTCCTAATGAGGACTTGTTCTCCAATTTATCAAGAATGGGGTATGGAGGCCAATTGGGTGGTTTTAAATTCTCAAAAGAAAAATTTTATACCCAATGGCGTTTTCTTGTTCATACCCTTATGCACTGCATTTCCAAAAAGACTACTGGGTGGAGTGAATTTAGCAGCACCATTGCTTATGCTTTGGTCTGCTTGGCCACTGCCAGAAAGTACAATTTTTCTAGAATGATTTTCAGTGATCTTGTCTCAAACTTGGGAAGCAAAAAGAGCTTTTATATGTACCCCAGGTTTGTCCAAGAAGTTATAACCCACGAATTGACGGATATGGCTCACTTTGATGAGGTATATGTACCAAAAATTCCCAAAGGTAAGGTCTTTTCAAACATGAAGAGATCCCCTTTGGACTCGGAAGAAGTTGACACCCCATTGTTCTCTACAATGATGGTGGTGTCCCACACTGAAGAAGGTATGGCAGCAGGGTCAAGGCCCTCATCAGACCATCCCACTGCTAGCCAATCCCAACCTTCCCACTCTATATCTATCCCACAGTCTCTAATTCATAGGCCAATTTCCCTTATCACCCAAACTTATACAAGGAAAAAGGTAAAGAAGGCTCCTTCCCTTCTTGAACCATCACCCACAGAGCCTTTAAGCCCTCTAAGGGAGAATTCTCCTTTAGAGAATATCTACAGGGAAACCACAGGGGTGTCTCCCAACCCCAAGGAGGTGCTCACTGAGGAGATGGTTGAGTATATGGGTGAGCAGGCTGCCACTACTCCTGCTAACACAGAGGAGGACAGTGGTAACATAAATAAGACCTCCCCCATGGCAACTTTGAATGAGCAATCATTCAAAGGTCCCAGGTGCCAAGAAACCAAGGGGGGGATAGTGCTTCTGCTAGGCAGAAGACTTCCACTACTAAAAGATCCAATGATCCTTCAAAAGGGGGTAACACTCCTGGAGAAGGTGAGGACAGATATAAATATTTTGAATTGATGGAAACCATGGGAAACATCAACATGGATGTGATCAAACAGGGCAAAGATATAGAAGAGCTGAAAATGATAGTTCTATCACAACAAGAACAGATTGTCAACCTGAAGCAAATGGTGAAGAAATTGATTCTGCAAAAGAAGAAGAAACAATTTGTACTAAGAAGGAGGAAACCAGTGCCTGATGCTCCCAAAAAGGGGGAGTCAGAAGCAGATGTCAATATGGAAGATGCCAAAGCTAAGGGGGAGCAAGAGAAAGTTGAGTTTGAGGGGGAGAAAATAACTGCAGAAAATGTTGTACAAGAAGCAGTAACATAATCAATAGCAGCAGAAACAGTTAATGCTGCTCAAGCAAATAAAGAAGCAGAAACTGTTAATGTTGCTGAACTGAAAGAAGAAGCAGAAATGGTGAAAGAAGTGTTAAGTGATCTTCAGAGCAGAAATTTGGAAGAACTTGAGACAGCTGAAGCATTAATCAAAGACAAGCATGATACTCCCAAGGTCACTTCAAAGGCCAAAGGAGTTGTCATCAAAGAAAATGTTGAAGTTGTCAAGAAAGTCAGTGTTGATAAAGCAAAAAGCAAAGGTTGGTTGAGTCAGATGAAGCTTTGGCCAGAAAGATACAAGCAAATATTGAGCAAGAAGAAAGAGTCCAAGTTGAGAAAGACAGGGAAATGGCTAAGGATTTAGCTGCAGAATTGAATAAAGCTTATCAACAAAGCCTGGCAACTGAAACAGCTCAGAAGAAAGCTGCAACCCTTAAGAAGTCTGTGGTGGTCAAGAAAGCTGCAAAGAAGAGACAACCCTCAAAGACTTTCCTTGGTACTCAAGAGAGAAACAAGATGAGAACTTTTCTCAAGGGTGTTGTAGGAGTCAGAAAGGAGAGGTTCTCCAAGATGACATTTGAGCAGATCAAAGAGCTATATAATTCTGAAATGGCCAAGCTTAAAGGGAATGAAACTGCCAGGGTGGAGATGGAGAAGAGAATGAAAGAAAGCAATGATTTCATGCTAGAAAAACCTTTTCCAGATGAGCAAGAAACACCACCAAAGAAAGAAGTCACTATTGGTGAAAGTCTAAGGACTTTAAAAAGAACAAAGATGATGGCAAGGAGAAAGATAATCAAGAAGCCTAGAATAACTGAAGGAGAGGCTGAGAAGGTTGCTGAAGAAGAAGGGGCACCTGAGCCATCTGAACAGAAAGAGCCTTCAAGCACTGATGGTGTCAAGATGTACATGGTAGTGATGGACAAAGTGCCTGAACCAATTTCAGCTGAACCTGTTGGTGTTAAGCCTCCTGAAGTTATTCACTGGGATACATTGATAGTGGATGTAAAGGAATACATCAGGCTCAAGAGGAAGGATGAAAAGTATGAGGTATTCAACACTTGGGCAAAGATTGTCAGAACATGCTCCAGGTCTGATATAGAAGAAATGTTTCAAATAGGGATGAAGTTGTATACAGATCAGTTAAAAGCTCCAAGGATTTCAATTACAAAACTGGTGATGGAGTATCTGTGTATGATGTTCAAACCTGAAGAAGTGGAGCATGTGATAAGAAATGTGTTTCAAACAGTCAACAATTGGACTCTATATGAAACTAGTGGAGTATATGCAGTGACTTTAGATAGAAATCACATAGAATACTTCCTAGTGGATAGAGTATACAATCATAGCAGACTGAAGCTTCATGCAATGTTGAAGAAGAAGCTTGGATGTGTTGAAAACTCAGAAATGGCAAAGTATCTGATTCAGAGAATGATCAATCAAAGTCTGGGGCTAAATGTTGATACAGGGATCTGAAGAATGGTATTTTGGGAGCATCTGAAGAACTTGACTTCTCTTCCTAAAAGTCAAGTTAGGGGGAGATTGTTGGGAACTGAAGAATTGCTAAATACAACTTAATGTTGCTCATCAAGATTAGTACTGCTAGAACAAAGTTAATACTGCTGAGCATAGTTAGTACTGCTGAACTTAATACTGCTCAGAGTATTAATGTTGCTGAAGAATTAATGCTGCTTATGAGATAAAGATTATTTGGCAAGGATGACAGCTGGATTGAAGATATTCATGGAAGCTTAGAGATAATGATGGAAGATTATAATGAAGATCTTTTATTATTTTGTAATTATCTTTTATCTTCAGTATATGTATAGAATAAGTTTGTTTCTTTAAAAGTAACAATAATTCTGAGTTTTAGCTTTCATAGAGAGAATCAACCTCAAGGTTAGAACCCTAATTCTAGAGAAGTAGAATTCGTATTGGTGAGTTTGTTCATCAATATTGAGGTTGTGTGTAAAAGCTTGTGACTTTCAATCATTCAATAAGAGTTTGCAAGTTGTTCATCAGATTTACTGTTTGTTTACTGTTTCATTGAATATCAAAGTGTTATTCTGCAAACTTCTTTGATATTGTTTTCTGAGAGTTTATTCTTGTTTAGAATTGAGATCCTGACATTGGAGATGTAGTTCAAGGGTGACCTTGAGTTGGGTAGTTATTATTTTATTGCGGGAAAGATTGAAGGTGGCATGTGATCGTGAAAAAAGCTATGCAGACAAGCGACACAAGGACATAGAATTTCTAGTCGGCGATAAAGTGATGTTGAAAATATCACCCTGGAAGGGAGAGGGAGTGGTTCGCTGTAGAAAGAAGGGAAAGCTAAGCCCACGTTATATTGGATCTTTGAAATTATCGAGCGAGTCGGAGAGGTGGCGTACCAATTGGAATTACCCGAGGAACTGAGGGGTATTCGTAACACGTTACATGTTTCCCATCTGAGAAAATGCTTAGCGGATGTTGAATTGGCGATGCCATTGCAAGACGTACGAGTGGACGAGAAACTGAATTTCAGCGAAGAACCGGAGCAGATCGTCGATCAGAAAGTTAAGCCTTAGAGAACCAAAGAGATTGATCTAGATAAGGTTCAGTGGAAGTTTCATAAGGGGCGAGAAGCGACGTGGGAATTGGAATCGGAGATGGGGTCCAAGTACCCATATCCCTTTGATAAGGAAATTCCGGAGACAGAATTTTTTTGAGGAGGGGAGTGTTGTAATGACCATTATTTTATTTTCCTTGTTCGTTGTTAATAAATTCTAAGAGTTGGTTTTGTTTGTAATAAAAGAAATCTAGAGGGTCTTTTTGTAAAATTTCCTAATAGTGCCTTTAACCCTAGACCTTCTCTCATTTTGGGGGATTTAGGATATATGTGGTGCTGAGAAGAGGGAAAGAAGGACGGAAAAATTTTGCTAAGGATTGAAGTTTTGGGAGATTGGCTTCTTGAATTTGTGGTAAACCACTAGTGGATTCATCTTCTTCAAGAGGTAACTCGTCTAATCCCTAGCTAGTTATTGGAAATCTTGCCATTTGGGGAAGTTATCATCATGTTCCATATATTCTGGATATCCCTCATGAGAGGAACCCAATGTTAAGATTTTTGGTTGACTATTAGATGGAAATCTTAGGTTAAAGGTTGTTTAAAACAATCTTTAATCCTAGTTTCATTAGTTTTGATGTAATGGAGTTTTGATTGTATGGTATTCAACCTTCGTGTGTTTATCGAGTTGCGTTCAATGTTTGTCGAAACCCTCGGTCACCCCGAGATCCCCTCACCCAGGACATGTTGGAACCGGGAATTCATCACCCGGATGCACCCGGGACATGCTGGAATCGGGAGTTGCTTCCTCGGGGTCCTCTGGGAGTTCTTCAACCGGGGCCGCTCGGGTACTACCCGACCAGGCGCAGGAACCACCAAGTAGTGGAACCGGGAGTCAAGGTCCCTTGGAGCCGGGAACCAAGGCCCGGGACTCAACCGGGGGCCGAGGCTGGGAAGTGGCTTAGCAAGCTACGGCCCATGACGCCCAACCCGAGAGCCACGACCCATTTGGGTTTTCGATTAGAATTTTGATTTGTATGAGTCGAGTAGTTTGTAGATTTTGCAATCAGAGTGTTTGGGGCGTATCGACGTTTAGGCGTAATCGAGTATTGATTAAATAAATGTAGGTGTCCGGTGAAGTTTCAACTTAAGTGCGGGGAGTGTGTTGATTTGCCGCTAAGAGGTGAGTTCCATGTCTAAACTTTTACAAACTGAAAATGGGGTATTATGATACCTCTTATCTTGTTTTCCTTACGCGATTATGATATTTTGGAATTGTGTGATATTTAGCCGTCACAAAATTATGGATACTTAGCTATGTGTTATTGTGTTGTGAAAGTCTGATATATTGGAATGATTGTGCGCTATGACTTAATGTAAACCATCGGGGATGGTAGAGCCATGTCCCTGGAATTCTTTTCCTGTGCACATGGAGATGGCATCTACGTGGGGGCCAGATGGGGATGTACTAGGGGCCCCGAGTGTGGTTATTCTGTAAATTTTGGGAACCGATTCCGGACGCGGAATAGTTCACTGTTGTGTGACGGTTGGTATTTTTAAATGAAATTTTGCCAATCTAATTATTTTTATCATTTTTAAATTGCCGAGGGTGAGAATTCACTAGACCCCTTTTGGTCTAACTCTCGCTTTCAATTTTCTTAAAACCCATTTTCAGGTAAGTAAGCCGTTGAGGCTTTGTCAAAGGGGAAAGAGAAGTGTGGTGAGCTAGTGTGAGTCAGTGGTTGTCAGGTTAGAAGCGGTGCTAGTTGTGGACCTTTAGTATCTCGGTTGTGATAGAACAAATTTCTCTGTAAATTATATAAATCTTGTCTCCGTCAGCATTGTATTGGGACCCATTTTGGGATGTTATCTTCATGTTATGAAAGGTATATTTTTAGTTGTTACAAGACCATCCTATCTTAAGAGTTATACCCCATCTCATAAGTCATAGCTTAATAATCGTAGTTTAAGTCTACTCATCTTACCTTCATCCCTAGTTCACTTAAACTAGTGCTCTAATACCAACTTGACCATCCTAAAATTTAGGGTGAATTTAAAATTCGAAAATCTGGCGACATGACGTCTAAAATTGGAGGAAACCTGGTTACCCTAAAATAGGGGTTGATTAAACTTGAATAATATGGTGGTGGCCTTTCAAAGCTAAAGTATATCATCCCAAGACGGGGGAACAAAGTATGACGTTTACAAACCCAATAAGAATGAAGAATAAAATCGACAACCTAATAATCTAAATTCGTCAGGTAGATTAGTTGGGTGTCGCTATCCTCCCAAAATATGCATCTTCAAAATCAAATGTATTGGTCACTATATCTTCAAAAAGACCACTCACGACCCCAAGGTCGTTCGCTCAGTCCTGACGTGCCCCACCACTAAGATGACCTGTCATACATGACAACCAAATAACAAGCGTTAGGCTAAAGCCTGGTGAGAATAAGTAAATTAGAGTTGGAAAAGCATAAACCCATTTGTCGTGGTACGATGAATATAGCCGTGAGCTAAATCAAGCAAACAAGTAAACCATTAGTGATCATAACATGGTACAAATAAACACCAATCACTTAGTGAGCTCAACTCCTCAAAGTCTGTTGCTCGAAAACACCAAGTCAACCCCTCTAGGTTTATTCTTGAGAGTTCCAAAATGGGAACTCAGTTCCAAAACGGGAACTCATTCACAATGGAATTACATCTTACTGCCCATGGGACGCTGTCCGACCATATATGTCCACACCTTACTTACCATGGTGAAACGATACATATTCCATGCCAAAATGGTGAACTAAATGTCCAAAATGGGACATTAGAAACACTGTGCCTATGGATCCATTACACTAAACCAAGACCAACACAAACTTAAACAACAACATTGGTTCATGTATATCAATCTCATATAATTAGATATCCTTAAACAATTTATCAATATAATGCAAGGAACCCACACAATAACCAAGCCACACCTCATATCTTTAGATCAAAAATCAAAACCTTCCCAAACCCTAGTTTTACTAAATTTATTCAAAGTTCCATAAAACAAGATATTTTGCTCACCCAAAATCCGGGGTGTTACATCCTTGAACTCACCTTAGCCCATTTCGTTTTGTAGAACTATTGCTTGGGTTAGTTACGATAAAAATTGGAAGATTATGAGTGTAAATGTTGGTTCAATTATCCGAATTTATATTTGACGTCCTCAAGTTTTGATGACTGGCAAACTAGTCTTTTTGTACAAAGAAACATGTACGTATTTTAAGTGACTGTGACAAAATTTAACAAGTCATTGATGTTTGGAATTCGGCATTGGATAATGTTCTAGAAGGACAATACATGATGAAACTTCAAGTTGAAGATACTGAGGATCATTTTAGCATTAACATAAATAAGTATATTCAATTGATATTGAGTTTAACATGGGAACCTTGATCAGGGTGTATTTGGTATGCAATACAAGATGCCAAGATGAGATATGGCATGAACAGAACAAAACTTTGTTGTCACATGTTTGAAATGATATTAAACTAGGACAAGACAAGATTGAGTGAGACAAAATGCACTTTTTTGTCCCACCAAAATAGGTGGAATAAAATTGCTATACTATTAATGTCAAACTAAAACCCTAAAACCTTCCACAATTCAGGGACGGGCCTACCATAGGGCATACGGTGGCATATGCCACCGTATTATTTCTTCACCGAAAGGATAAAATTTTTACTTTTATGAAAGGTGCAACCGTATCGTTTTAAAATTTGTCACCATATGATATTCAAAAGTTTATGTCAGGATCAAAATTCTAAACAATAATTTAATAAACACTCAGAAACTATGTTAAAGAAGTCGCGGAAAAACACTTTAACAATAAATCAATCAAACAGTATATGAACTCAAATCACAAGTTATATTGATTTAGCTTAATGATTACAAACAAAACCTCAATCTATTGAACAGGCTCAACAGACGTTCAATATTTCTCTATTAAAAGGACTTCTAAGAACCTTGAGGTTAATTCTCTCTAAACGAATGTATTCTGTATCTATCAAAAACTATCTCTAGACTATATATATATACAGAACTAATTACAAGATAATTATCAAAACAAAATTGATCTTCATAATCCATTCCATAATTATCTTCATCTTTATCTTCAGCTCCTAGTCTTTCGTTCCAAGTCATCATTATCAACATGAGCAACATTAATCTTCAGCAGTACTAACTATGCATGCAGTATTAATCATGCTAGCAGTAGTAATTCCTCAAGCAGTACTAACTACTAGCAGTATTAACTTTCAAGCAGTATTAATACCTCTAGCAGTAGTAATTCTTCAACTAGAAGTATTAACTTTAAGTAGCAGCATTAAATCTCCAGCAGCATTAACCTTCAACACCTAGCAACATTAATCTTTAAGCCCAGCAGTATTAACCATACTTAGCATATTTCTGACCCAACAGTTTAAGAAGGTTCAACCGTACCTTGTAATCAATCAAAAACCCAAATAAAAACTCTTGAAATCAACCCAAAAAACTGAAAAAGTCCCTCGAAATCGATTAAAAAACTTAAAAATCCTTCGAAATCAAGCAAAAAGCTATAAAAATCCCTCGGAACTGTGGAATTAGGCTAAAAACACATCGGACGATATTGAACGTTGGTAACACGTCGATAAAAATTGTGCTTACTGTAATTATTTTTTTATTTATATTATATAGTGTCACCGTATGAAAAAAAAATTATGGGTCCGTCCCTGCCACAATTCTTCCAACTGCCTACTTCACTCTCTCATCGGTCTAGTCTTGTCCACGTACCAAACACACCATTAATGATTATTAAATAATGTCAAAAGGTTTAGAATGCCTCCATCTACTCGTCAAAGTACAAGTCAAAACCCTTTTAAATGAGGCGTCTAATAAGGCATTTGAATGATTTGATTACTCTTTTGGGGTAGCCTAATTGCTAACATTTTGGATTTACTCTACAAAAGTCACCTACGTTACGTCATTGGAGGTTTCTTTGACTGTTAATTCAGATCTCGTGAAACTTATCAATATGCTCGCAAACTGGCCATAAATTAACCACTTGGGTTGTGGCGCACTGGTAAAGCCTTTGGAGGATGTAGTGGAAAATCTCATCTACCCAGGGCAAGGGTGGAGCCAGGCTTGGCCCAGGAGAGCACTGGCCCACCCTGAATTTTTTTTTCACAAAAAAAAAAAATATATAGCCCAAATTAAGTTATTCAATTACAAATCTAAGCCCACTATCGACTTCTCGCCAAGTTTAACCCAAATTTAGAACAGAGTCTCGACTTCGATTAGGAGACTTGCTCACACGCTCACTGTCAACAGAACGCTCACTGTCGACTTCTTTCTCGCCCAAGATCGATTCCACAAGACAAGAAGACTCTCGCCAAGATCGATTCCAAAATCCACACGATTTGTACTCACCAACACCAAACGCCTTTGTCTCTTGATCACCGATTCAAAATCAAAGTGGTTAGTTTCTAATTTCTAGGGTTAGTTTAGCGTTCTGTTGTGTATTTGTGTTTAATATTGTGTTGTATTTGATTCTTGCCGTTATGTTGTGTATTTGTGTTTAACATTGTGTATTTGTAATTGTGTTTAACATTGTGAATTTGAAAATTCTTGCCACTATGTTGTGTTTACTTTGCTCAAAATCACAATCCTTGGTTGTGTAGGTGTAATTAACATTGTGTATAGTTATTTACTTAGTTTAACTAACATTGTGTTTGCAATTGCAAATTGTTGACCACTGTGTTGTGATGATTGAAAATTTGTAATTACTTAATTTATTTACTTGGTATTAATACTTGTCTATGTTTGCAAATGGTTTAGGATATTTAATTATTATGGATAAGATTTTAACAAAAAGAAAAACAATCATTGATTCGGAGTCGCTTAACACTGATAATTCGAAACGAAGTCGTGTGGAAGTCAACTTAGCAGATCTTCCCTTAGATCTTGGAATGTGCATTAGGATTTTGGATTATAATCCTAATATCAGAGATGAAGTTCAGAGATCATATCACTTAAAAGGTCCTTGCCAACATCGAAACCACAAATTTTCTTACACTATTTTTGGGAGTAAACAACAGAGATTTAACCTTGCTTGGTTTGATGAATATCTTTCTTGGTTGGAATACAGTGTAAATCAAAATGTTGCATATTGTTTATGTTGCTATCTCTCCAAACCGAATGTAGGAGCACAATGAGGACCACCCTTAACAAAATTCCTAGCTCCGCCCTTGACCCAGGGTTCAAATCCAGGCGCTGCCAAAGCCCTTGTGGCCATTGAGATTCACCTGCGATGACTCCAGGCCATTCGTGGTCGCCCGGGGATTAGTCGGTGCGCGTAAGCTGGCCCGGAAACCCACGGTTACCAAAAAAAATGGTCATAAATTCACGTTAACAAAATGATTATAAATGATTAAATAAACAAGTAACAATAAAACATGAACATAAACCTACTTGTACTTTTTGGTACAACATCCTAATGCACAAACAATTAACATCATGATAACAAGATATTCCTACAATTAACCATTGATCACCTTAAACAAGTCACACCTAGATATATTCTTTCCAATCCATATCAACCACATACAAACCCACCACCAGATAAGGCATAGATAAGGCCCAACCAATCTCATCCAATCAGATGGATTCACCAACTTCATCCAACGGTCACTAAACCCTCACTTAGATAATCCCTTGCACACTTCCAACTCTATACATCACCAACTAAATTCATACCTGAATCCCACATACACCGGACCACAACCACTACCATCATGGCATCCACCACCCCCGCGGTTGCAGCCACGTTTTCCTTCATTGAACCCATCTCCCGGAGTTGCATTCCAACTCCGGTCGAGTCACGACCCGATTTGGTTTTGGAAAGAAAAAGGCAACAACGCCTAAAAAAGTGTCCAAATCCGTAACAACCGGCCGGCTATTATGGTATCCTGGCGCAAAAGCGCCAGAATACCTTCATGGAAGTCTGGTTGGGGATTACGGATTTGACTCATTTGGGCTAGGGAAACCGGCAGAGTACCTACAGTTTGATTTGGACTCATTGGACCAAAACTTGGCTAAGAACTTGACTGGGGACGTGATCGGGACGAGGTTCGAGGGGGGAGACGTGAAGTCGACTCCGTTCCAACCGTACACCGAGGTGTTTGGGCTTCAGAGATTTAGGGAGTGCGAACTATACACGGGAGGTGGGCTATGTTGGCTACACTTGGTGCGCTCACAGTTGAGTCTGTCACCGGTGTTACATGGCAAAATGTCGGAAATGTGTGATTGTATATTACCTAAAACTTTTGTTTTTATCGTCTTATAATTGTCTTTTTGTTTGTTTTTCGTTTTAACTTGATAAAGATGGTTGTCTTAACTAAGCTATATTAAAAATATTTAATTATTATTTAATACTAAGAGAATGCGCTAAGCAAGTCTATTTTGGCACTAACAACTTTTTATAACTTCTTTACATAGGATAATAATTCATGGTCTTATAAATTTAAAACCGAAACTCTATTTAGATAGTTTGAGGTCCGACTAATTTTGTTGTAGTGTTTTTAGAATCATGAACATTAATCAACCATATATAGTGAATATAAATCTTCTGTCTTTTAGATTAACCAAGTTAGGCGATGGTATTTCACTAAGGGGCCGTTTACTAAACGTTTACCAGATAAATGCTTACCAGTTATTTATTTTATCAGATGAGCATGGCAAGAGTCGAGAACCCTAATTACCCGATAAGAGCGATGATAGGATGGAGAGTCTTACCCGGTAAGCGCTTACTAGGTAAATTATTTCATATGATACTGTTTTTACAATAATCTTACCCAATAAAGTAAGTTAAAATGTTAACTCTTACCTGTAAGCGTTTGAGTAAAGGGCCCAAAGGATTTTTATGTTTATATGAATTACAATAAATTGTTTTTGATTTTATCTTTAGTAAATAATTTGAATAACAAAAATTACCATTTTAACCCTTTATTTATATAAGTGTTTAATGAAAAATAACTTTTTGATAAATCTTTTGAATGACAATAATAAAATTGTATTAGTTACTTAAAATAACATAAATAATATAAAGTCGACAAATTTGTTACACAATATTTAAACTTAAAATATGTTTAAAACAATTAAGTATCATTGTTTAATTACATTTTTTTTAATTTATGCATTTACTGGTACATTATTTATTTTATAATAAGGCGAGTCTGTTAGACCACAGTCTCATTGGATTCAAGATCATCCAATCTGAAGATCCAATCTGAAGTTAAAGCCGGAAAGTCGACTCTCGATATTAAAGTCTAATATTACTTTGTAATAAATGTCAAAGTTAATTATTGTTTATTGTATTTTATGTTTAATATAAATATCTTATAAATAGATATTTAGATATTATATACTAGTTATTATATTATAGTTTAGATATTAAGTTAGTTTTATTAGTTTAATATTGCAAGTGGTTGAATTTTTGTGTGATAAAAGCTAGAGAGATCAGATCAGATCTCATAACAAGATATTTTAGAACACACACAAAAAGGTGTAAAAGAGAGAAAACAGAGAAAACACATCCAAAGCTTGAATCGATCAACCTTGTAACCATTGTTATTAATCAATACAAGTTGGTAATCATTTTGTGTTGTTAATCTATAAAACTTGATAAACATTGTGGACCGACAATTGGTATCAGAGCCTGATTAAAGATCAAAATCAAGTTTTTACATTATTGACTCTGTGTTCTTCATTCAAAATCAATTTTCGAGTTTTAGTGTGTTTTTGAGGTTCAAATCGATCACATCTTGATCGAATAGGGTGCTAAATCGAGTTGTTGTGGTTTAATTTCAGTATAGAACCTCAATCGAGTTCCAATTTTGTGATTTTGAGGTCTGAAAGTCGAGTTCTTAAAGTCACTGTACCATCGATTTGCTTTTCGAAAAGTGGTTTTTATTGAGATCGAGTGGTAACAATCTGTTCTAGAAGTGTTTGTGGTCGTTTTGTTAGAGTTTGGTACTGCTAATCTTGGAAAAACAGGTTTTTAGTCAATTTTTCGAACACAGGGACGAACTCACGCAATCAGGGACGAACTCGCGCAAACCTCAACTTTGCTCAACCAACTGCTTGCGCAAACCTCAACTTTGCTTAACCAACTGCTCACGCAAACCTCAACTTTGCTTAACCAACTGCTCGCGTAAACCTCAACTTTGCGCAACCTACTTCAAACGCAAACCTCAACTTTGCGCAACCTACTTCAAACGCAAACTTCAACTTTACGCAACCTACTTCAAACGCAAACTTCAACTTTGCGCAACCTACTTCAAACGCAAACTTCAACTTTGCGCAACCAACTTCAAACGCAAACCTCTACTTGCGCAACTAACGTCTTACGCAAACCTCTAGTTCACGCTAATTGCCTCTCGCGCAAACCTCTTTTAACGCAAATTCCAATCAAGTCTTTTTCAAAATGACATCCAGAGAAGCCCTTGCAATCGGAACTGGCACCAAGCCACCAGTTCTCTTTAAAGGAGAATACGAACAGTGGAAAGATTGGTTCCTGAACTTTGTTGACAGACATGAGTTGGGTGATTTCATCAGGCAATCTATAGAAGAAGGGGTTATTAAACCAGTGATGACGACTCGTTTGGTTGGAACTGTGCCGACACAGTTTGAACTTAAGTATCATGAGCTAGAAGATGATAACCTAAAAAGAGCAAAAGGTGATAAGTTAGCTAAGTCATACATTCTACAAGGAATTCCAGACGAAATCTATGTAAAGATTGACAGCTACAAGGCCTCGGGCAAGGAAATGTGGGATCAGCTAGAGAAGATGATGCTGGGTTCAAAGGTTGGGAATCAGCTCAAACTTTCCAACTGCCTAAACAATTATGAAGAATTTAAAGGCAGAAGTGGAGAGTCTTTAGAAGGAACTTATGACAGATTCGTGACCTTGCTAAACGAACTAAGCAAGAACAAGGTCACCAAATCTCAAATCGAGCTAAACGTCAAATTCCTCAGTATTCTACAGCCGAAATGGAAGAGATTTGCCAGACAGATGAAGTAGATCAAGGATCTGAATGAGATTCCACTTCATGAGGTGTATGAAACCCTCAGACAAAATGAAGAAGAGGTGGATGAAATTCTAGATGAGAAGAGGCAGAAAGGAAAGACAGTTGAAGACATAGTTGCTCTTGTTGTCAGGAAGAAGAAGAACAATACGATTGTGTATGAATAAGAAGAAAATGAAGCTTATGCAAACTCTGACTCGGATGAAAATGACCAACTGAAGCAAGCAATGCTTCTGCTGACAAATGCTTTTCAGAAAAAGTTCTACAAAAAGCCAACATCAAACAGTTAGAGGTATTCTTCTGGTCCTAACAACTATGTCCATAAGGAAAGGGTTGAAGGAAGTAGATATGAAGGAAAGAAGTTTGAAGGGAAGAGATTAGAGGAAAAGAAGCCGGAAGAGAGAAGGTATCATGCTGAAGGGAAGAGAATAGAGGAGAGGAAACTGGAAGAGAGAAAGTTTAAAGCTGAAGGATCCAGTCAGTCAGAACCACCTACGTACTACAACTGTGGCAAAACAGGTCACTTTGCCAGAGACTGCCGCAGACCCAAAGTCAGAAACTCCGATTACTACAAGAACAAGATGCTTCTTGCAAAGCAACAGGAGTCGGGTAAGGCACTGATGGCAGAGGATGAATATTGGCTTGATCATTCAGACGAGGAAGAAGAGGATGAAGAGAGAGATGAAGCAGTCAACATGTGCTTGATGGGAAAGCAGGAATCAGACGCTGAAGCAGATTCAGAAGAGGATGAAGAAGAGGAGGTATGTGATTTATCGAATTCAGATTTCATGAATAAAATGCATGCCATGAATTTAAAAATCCAAGAGTTAGAGTCGAATCTTAAGCGGGAAGAGGGTGTCATTACAAACAAAAACCAATCGATACAGAAACTTAGCGATGAAATTGCTGAGAAGAAAGTATTAGTTGAGGTTTTACATACAAACAATGACACCAGCGCGAAAGAACAGACAATAATTCTTAAAGAGAATTCTGAACTCAAGTCTAAACTGAGAAAAGGTGAGCTTGATTTATATGAGCTTACGAAAATGCATTCTTCGTGTACCGAAGAAAACATAACTTTAATTGCAAAATTAGATGCTTTGGAAAAGAAGTTATACTCATTAGGTCAAAGTGAGCAAACCATTCATCTTAACAAACCAATCTATACTATATTATAAAGATGGCATAAAAAACTCTTAAAAACAAGTCTTAAAGCTTAATGTACAGCTATTTAATGTTAATTACTTAAAAAACAACCATTAAAGTTGTATGTACTACACTTAATGCTATTTATTAATTTTCAATCATTATCTCTAACCATTTTAACTCTCCTAAAATCATTTCTCACTTTAACTCCCCTAAAATAACTCTCAGCATAATTAAATATAGAATAAAAATCAAATTTTAAATATAAAAATATAAAATATAATTAAAAAATCTAACAGAATATTTTATAAGAAAAATTATATTATTAAACCAAAATAAATTACATTATATTATTAAGTCTAAATTAAACAAATTTATATAAAAAAATAATTATCAATCTCTCACAACCAACCAAAATCGTAATGTAAATCGACAAAAAAAAGAAAATAAAATGAAACATTAAAATCGTGATGTATCTAGCGGCATTGCGCGAGTACACTTCTAGTAGAGAATAAAGACAATTGGGAAATCGGTTATAAGAATCCTCATTGTCTTCAAAAAGGAATATCTGAAGTGTCTGCACTTTATGATCTCCTTTCTTTGAAATTAGCTCGAAGAATCCCTGAGCTTAAAGTTTTCTGGACTAAACTGTCTGAAAAGGATGAAGCCAACGAAATTGAAAAACGTTTGAAATCATCTAAAGTTTACCTTCCATTTTATTATGCGAAAGTGAATAATAGTTATAATGAAAATCCAATTTATCAAAAGAAGAAATCTCTTTCAAATGACTTCTTTCAAAGTTATTCTGAAAAAGAAATAGAGGTGAAGCCTATTCAAGGTAAACTATATGTCCCTCCTCTCGTTTTAGAAAGTAAAATTTCTGAACTCGAGAATTCTTTAACAGATGAAAGACATCTAATGAATATTGAACAAAAAGTTTTTTCAATTGTGTTCAAAAATGTTATTATTTCTAAGGCTTCAAACTCTGAGGATATGTTTGGTTCATCAAATAAAGGGTTTGATTTTCGGAACTCTGACGGTGGTTTAGATGATTGTTTTGAACAGTTTGACTTTAATGCAAAACTTCCTAACCATTCATCCTTTGTTAAGAAATCTTTAGGAAAAACCAGTATGCCTGTTAACAGTGCAAAATCAACGAAAGTTGATAACTCAGTCTCTGTGAAAGCTAAAAATGCTAAAGGTAAGAATACATCTAAGCATTCACAGAAACCCCAGTTACTTCCCATGAGCTAGATGAAACTTCTAGTAGATTTAGAGATTCTAACGGGGTTAATCCTCCGTTAGCGTCAATCTGAACACTACTGGTAATCCGAAAAAGAAGCATTCGTTTGTTGCTCAAAAGTCTAACTCAAGAGTTTCACATATTTCAGAACTGAGCAAGAAAAGGCTCAGAGTTAAATCTGAATGGCAACCAAAACAGGAGTTTGACGAGACTGCTATATCATGTTCTAGTGCTGACTGTAATAAGATTACTACTAGTAAAGACGATTTAATTGCGAATATTGCTTTTATAAAACCAAATCTTGTCGTTTCACACAAGAAATATTCTATGAAGCAATTATTCCAGTTACGTCAGTCTGCTAGAAAGTTTTCAAATTATGATAGACATGATAATGCTTCTTGTCAAGATTCTGATATTTGGTTTGGAACATATCATGTTCCCTCTTATCATTCTAATTCTTCAGCTGATTCTAAAAAGCAAAGCGGACCCGAATTTCACTGGGTGCCACAATCGTTTGCTAACACAGTTGGATCCAATTGGAAATTGATACCAAAGAAAAGGGATGATTCTGTGTTGCAGGTACCTACTGTCTAGGGGGAGTAGGAGAAATATGGTTCTTGAGTAAATCAGCTCAAGACCCGGACATCAATGTCAACAATGGCTTCTAAGTAAATCAGCTTAGAACCCGTACTTCAACGAAGTAATGACTTCTAAACACAACAGTTTAGGACTCGCACTTCAATGATCAAAAGACCTTACTTCGAGCTGAAAAAAGTTTGTACTCCAATACTCGAATGAGGAAATCAACCATCAAGGGGGAGTACATATTTGTCTGAAAGTTTATGCATATGTTTTACATTGATAATTTTTCTAATGCATAATTTCAGGGGGAGTAAAAAGGTTATGACTTCTGATTATTTCTAATCAGAACTCATATTTTAAAAGTTTTACTGCTTTTTGTCTTTTCAATTTAAGTGAATAAATTTTACTTTGACTTGACATAAGACTTTTGCAGAATTTTGACATAAGACTTTTGCAGAATTTTTGAGAGATGCTTACAAGTTCATATGTTTATGACTTTAAAGCTTAGCTTCATGAGATGGAAGATCACACGTAAAGGTATAATTCTATATATTCATCTCATATATGGTTGAAAGAAGGACAACTTTCAATCATCGAAAACATTGTTTTCAATGTTCAAACCACTTCCCGATTCTCAAAACGAATTCATGAATTGGAAGTGGGACTTTAAATGTTTTCAAGAAATATATTGTGCTTTAACTGAAATAGTTAAACCAATCTGAGCATCATATGCATCATAGGAAAACAAGGATTTCTTTGTGATCGGAATTAACACAACTTCTATGGAATCGCCTTAACCAGTGATTTCTACCCACGAAGTTAATCCTTAGTGATTGAGTGTGAGAAGTCGAAAAGAAATGAGTGTATCAAACAAAGAAAGAAAGTTTGATTAGAGTGAGCAAAATGTTTAAAAGAAAGAGCGTGTGAGAACAGAGTTAAAAGAATATCACAACTCTGCACCAACTTTTTCTGAGCCGGGCAGCCACATTACTAGTGTTTCACAATTCTTTGGTGAACATTATTGAAACAGGCAACTAGCCCATGCCAACTCTTGATCAAACCTCTCCAACTACTCATTTTCTTTTCAACAAGAAAGTGTTTCACTAATTCAAAGGGGAAGCAGCACATATGCTATCTGATTTTCATTTGAAAAATCTGGATATTGAAAAGAAGGAAGTCTGCCCCACCTTCGCACTTCAATCATGCACAATTGAGTCTGTGTTTAACTTACTGTTGTCTCAGTGGTTTAGACAATTTTGAGCCAATAAGCAATCATCTATGCTTAATTCTTTCAACACAAGCACGAACACACAAGGAATTAGTTTCTTTGTCATAACGTTTATAGAAATTTACCTTTGTGGTGTTTCAATGATTAAATGGAAGCCCTGGGGGAGTCAACATCAAACAGCTCCTTTCCAATGTGTATTCGTTACACACAGTGACTTAGTGTTTCTGACAGGCATGTTAACTGATTCATTAGTTGATTAAGGTGTTACACGACTATTTTGTCTGGATTTGAAAAGATCTGGATGAATATCTTTTGAATTGACGGATCAGAGACTCCAAGTGGTTGACATTTCTTACTCAAAGTTTTAATGAAGTCGGTGCACTTATCATCAAAAAGGGGGAGAATGACTACACAAGAAATGGCAAAGATCACATGTTTCAAGAATCACGTCCAAGATTGAATTCTTCAAAGATCAAGTATTCTGAAGATATACTGATTCGAGAGAAATTTTCTTTGAAGATACTTTGCTGAAGAATTTAGAGCTGAAACTAAAGATAATTTCTTCCCATGAGCTGAAATAAAGATAATCTACATCTTTTGGGGAGTTTACTATATCTTGAAGACTAAGAGAGAGATTGCATCTTCTGTGCTGAAAGAGAAGATCGTATTGCTAAATCATTTTCGTAATGATCTTGATCCAAAGGGGGAGATTGTTAGACCACAGTCTCATTGGATTCAAGATCATCCAATCTGAAGATCCAATCTGAAGCTAAAGCCGAAAAGTCGACTCTCGATATTAAAGTCTAATGTTACTTTGTAATAAATGTCAAAGTTAATTATTGTTTATTGTATTTTATGTTTAATCTAAATATCTTATAAATAGATATTTAGATATTATATACTAGTTATTATATTATAGTTTAGATATTAAGTTAGTTTTATTAGTTTAATATTGCAAGTTGTATTGCAAGTGGTTGAGTTTTTGTGTGATAGAAGCTAGAGAGATCAGATCAGATCTCATAACAAGATATTTTAGAACACACACAAAAAGGTGTAAAAGAGAGAAAACAGAGAAAACACATCCAAAGCTTGAATTGATCAACCTTGTAACCATTGTTATTAATCATTTTGTGTTGTTAATCTATAAAACTTGATAAACATTGTGGACCAACAGAGTCTATATTACTTTATACTACCCATGCTTACATTTTTTAACTCGCCTTATTATAAAATAAATAATGTACCAGTAAATGCATAAATTAAAAAAATGTAATTAAACAATAAGTATACATACATACATTCATGTATATATACACATATATAAATAACATATACGTTAAAATGTAGATGAATTTGATTGCATGTTATTGAAGCTATATATGCTTTTACATGCCATATGAAATGAACGTTTTGGTCATATAAGTTAGGAAGGAGTTGTTACCTAGTTTATGTAACTCTCATCATTATTAAGCATCAAGCAAAGCTAACCCATAACAAATTTTTTATTTGTGTAATTGATTTTTAGGTGGAACTAATTGATGGATCATCTTATTTCGGTCAACCATTGCCATTCTCTATTACTAGTTTGATTTGGATCCAGGTTTTGGTTATTGGATACATCGAGTTCCAAAGGAATGCTGAACTTGACCCTGAAAAAAGAATCTACCCAGGTGGTCCATTCGACCCATTGAACTTGGCAGCTGACCCCGAAAAGAAAGACACCCTCCAACTAGCCGAAATCAAGCATGCCCGTCTTGCTATGGTGGCGTTTCTTGGGTTCGCGATCCAAGTTGCAGCCACCGGTAAAGGTCCACTTAACAACTGGGTTACCCATTTGAGCGACCCACTTCACACAACCATTCTTGATACCTTTGGGTTCTTTTATTAGATCTATTTACGATCCCTACGTATTCTTGTCTTTACTTCGACCTTGTAAAGTTTGTAAAATTTGACTTTTAAGTACTATCGCCTTTTGTTGTGAAGATGTGTTAATTTAGGTAATTCAGATTATCTGTAATGAAATCAGTGGGTAAAGTAATTTTAAATAAAATGAGTCTCGATAAAATAATTGTATGTATCATACACGGGGTTCAGGCATTTCAGGATCATTTGAGCATGTGACCATATCAAGATCTACAAAAAAGGACCCGGGAAATGTGAATTGCTATTAAAGCACATTTTGGTATGTTTTTTTTAGGTTTTCATGTATGTCGGATTCCATACGATCAGGGTTGATTGAAACAAGTAGAGCTCACTTTCATTGAGTTACTTAAAGTGTTTTTGTTTGAGGGAGTGAGAAGATTGAAACTACTTCATCTTATGATTCTTAGATTATGTTTTTTTCCGCTTTTGTAAACATTTTTCATCAAATCTAATAATGTATCAGAGTCGGCATCTAGCATCTCCATGGGCCTAATTCACTCATTCGAGCCTTCCTCTCAAGGGGCTCCCTTTGTTCTAGGGGGTGTGTCGAGCTTTCATTTATAGAGCGTATTGGAGTTAGAGGTTCACAAACCCTTGGCCAAAAATTTAGGATGAAATCTAAAACCGGTTGTCCTAACCGGTCATTTTTTTTATGTTTTTTTTATATGTTTTTGTAAGATAACAAACACATATATAAAACAATGATGTGGACAATTATTTTAAAAAATATCTCGAGCTTTCATTTAATTATAAACTCATCAATTATAAAAGAAATAAAAATTAGTTCTATTAGGACATACTAAACAAAGTAATTCTTTTAAGGTCTTCTTTTTTTATCTTTTCATCTTGAATATTCTTTTTTTTTTGGAAGAGTGTCCTAGGTTATGCCTAGACTAATCCCTTGGCAAATTATGACCGTAAGACATCAACCTTGATTAAACCTCAGTGGCCACAATTGTTGTGTACGTCTGGATTCGAACCCTGGATAGATGGGATATTGCACCACATCCCCCAGGGCGTTAACCAGTACGCTAGCTACAACCATTGTGGTTAATATTCTTTGTATCTTCAAACTGAATTTTTTTTATCTGTCGTTTTGAATATTTTTCAAAAGTTTTATCGCTTTTAGACTTCTTTAAATGATCAAATTGAGTGTCGTTTAGATCTTAAGCATCCGATATTCCTTTTAATAAACTTTCGACTCCATTTGTGTTGCATGTTGGGTTTAATGTCGAGGCACACGAAAAAAAATAGTGGGCTTTATTATCGATGACCACAAATTATTTTTTTTCTGATATTGTTTAATATTTTGGTCATAATAAATAATTGGGGTCAAACAAACCTGGACTAGTTTTTTCGGGCTTTAAATGGGCCTTGATTGGGCCGGTTTTCGGTTAACCACCATACTGGTTTTCAAGCTTTATCCAGACTTTTTGTTAACCGGTTAAGGACATGTCTCAAGTTCGAGTTTTAGGAGCAAAATTGTCGGTCATTGGGTCGGGCTTTTTTAACCACTTTTTTTATTTGGACCGGTCATCGATCTTTATGGTCCAAAATCAATTAATCGGTCTTTTGTGCATCTTAGTTGGAGTCCCATCTAAGGTGCGTGTATGTTGGAATCTCCCCCTCTATAAAGGCTTGTGTTTGGGTAAAAATCTTAAGACCTACGACTGACATAAGAAGTTGAACAGATTTAAGATCGACAACCTGTGACCGAAGATCTTACGACATCAACTAGAGACCATATATAGTTATAAAAGACAATGGTTGAAGACTCATTTCAATGTAGCAAGTAACCATTCTATTAAAGGTGCAATAAAGATGAAATATTGTCAATGGATTTCTTATTTAAAGATCAAATAACGACCAATAATTATGTGAGTATTACCTATCAGCTTGAAACCTATTGAAGACTTTATAGAGTGTAACACCCCAAAAATTGGGATAAACAAAAAATTTCCATAAAAAGGAAACATGGTAATCAAAATATGCCAAAGCATGAGATCCTCCCAAAAAGGGAGACAATAAACGCCTGTTAAGATTACTTAACAAGTTTGTAATGAATAACAATATGAGGGAAAACAACCCTTTAATCTAAATCCTATCTAGGAACAAGATTAATAAAAGTTGTCTTCCAATCCAAAAACAAGCTTTCTATAATTGGCGTCCCAAAAATGTCCCCAAGCTCGCATCTAAGTCAACTAGACCTTCTTGACGGTCGCGCCACTAACACCTGAGATACACATCAAACCAACAAGTGTTAGGCCAAACGAGCCTAGTGAGTTGCACAAGAGCATGTCATAATATTCAAAAGATATGCTAAGAACAATTATAACAATTTAGTCCACAAGGCCATAAGGGAATCAATGGGGGAGACCCATCACACCAATGAGTTTTACCTCAAGTCAATGTACCTTGATGTTCACTCGCATGAGCAACATCCCAAGGCCCGGCACACTTGAAGACTACCTCTCAGGCATTACTACAATGGCGAAGGTCTAGGTGCATACCGTTAAGGTGTGATTGTCCCTGAAAAATCAAGTTTCTTATCACAATAAAAGATATATAATAACAATCAAGAGAATAATCAAACATGTTTTAGATATTCAATCCAAACGATTACAAAGGTTTTCTCTCTTGAGAGGATTTTCTCTCTAAGCTCTCTCTCTCTCTCTAGAATATGAGTTTGGCGACTGATGTTTTCTAATTTTGCACACCCTCTCTCTTACAACCCTAGAGCCTAGAATAGGTCATATACCTATTTAGAGAAAAAGACAAAATTTACCCTAAATACAAGGAAATTTAACTTTGACATTTATTACAAAAATGACCTAGACTAATATTGAGATTGACTTTTTCAGCATTGACTTCTTGAAACTTTCATCTTCAATCATGATGATCTTGAATCCAATAAATCTGTGATCTAAAAATCTCCCCCTTTGGATCAAGATCATTACCAAAAAGATTTAGCAATCCAATGTTCTTTTTAACCTCAGAAGATGCAATCTCCCTCTTTGTCTTCAAAATATAACAATCTCCCCAAAAGACGAAAATAAAATCTCTTTCAGATGATGGAAAGAAATTATCTCCAGCTTCAGCTCAGAATGCTTTAGCAAAGTATTTCTTCAAAGAAAATTTCTCTCAATTCAGCATATCTTCAGAATACTTTCTCTAAACTTGTGTTCTCTCCATATCTTGGTTAGCTCATCTCTTTTCAAATTTCTCTTGAGACAAAACTTGTAATGGACATTTCTTCAAACTTTTTGTTCTCCCCCTTTTTGATGAATTGAGCATCGATATCATCAAAACTTCTTCCAAGAAATGTCTTTGACCATTCTGATCTTTCAAGAGCCACTGATTCACTGCCAAGTCGAACAATATATTCATCTAGATCTTTTCAAATCCAGACAAATTAGGAATGTAACCCCTGAATCAACAAATGAATCAGTTAAAAATGTCTGTCAGTAACACGAAGTCACTGTGTGTAACGAATACACATTGTAAAGGAGCTTTGATGATGTTCACTCCCCCAGGGCTTCCATTCAATCATCGAAACACCATAAAGGCAATTTCTATGAACGTTATGACAAGAAAACGAATTCCTTGTGTGTTCGTGCAAGTGATAGAAAGAATTAAGCACGGATGATTGCTTATAAAGGCTCAACATTTTGTAAACCACTGAGACAACAGTAAGTTCAACACAGACTCAATGTGCATGATTGAAGTGCGAAGGTGGGGCAGACTTCCTTCTTTTCAATATCCAGATTTTCCAAATGAAAATCAGATAGTAAATGTGTTGCTTCCCCTTTGAAAAATGAAACATTTTCTTGTTAAGAAGAAAATGAGTGGCTGGTGGGGTTAATGTCAAGAGTTGGCATGGGCTAGTTGCCTGTTTCAATAATGTTCACGAAAAATTGTGAAGCATTCGTAATGTGGCTGCCCGACGCAGAAAGTAGTTGGTGCAGAGTTTGATATTCTTTTACTCTGATCTCACTCCCTCTTTCTTATTATCATTAAGCTCACATCTAACCAAACTCTCATTTATATTTTACCTTAACGCACAACCCACACTCATTTCTTTTCGACTCCTCACACTCAATCACTAAGGATTAACTTCTTGGGTAGGAAACACTGGTTAACGTGAATCCATAGAAGTTTCATTTAAGTCCTAGCACAAAGATCCCGTATTTTCCTAGAAAGCATGTGTTGCTCAAAGATGGTTTAACTTTATCAATTAAAGCTCAAATACAAGTCAGATGTTTGTATGCTCAGAAAATAATCATGCAGATTTGAGCATTTGAAACATTGAAGTATTTTCAAACAAGTAAATTGAATGAATGAACATGAATGAAAGAGACTTGTTTGAAAATCTGACATTGTATGAAAAAGATCAGAATCAAATGATATAGCATTCAAGGCTTATGGTCAAGAATAACGGATATTGTCTATATGAAATAAGATATAGACATTCTTGAAATGACGTTTCGAAATGAAATGACGCTAAAAAATTCTTTGAAATATAAGCGGGGTGTATCATCATCGAAAAATTGGTCAATGTGAGACATGGTGATAACTTTTTCAACAAAAATTAAACCGATGTGTGTGAATAGTTGAAAGTATATTGACAAGATAATACGCAAGTATATATCTTTAAAAACACACGGTTTGTTAAGCATTGGAGCACAAAATAGATCTTGAAAACATTTAAAATCACACTTCCAATTCATGAAATCTGTTTGAGAATCGGGAAGTGGTTTGAACATTTAAGAATAATGTTTTCTATGATTGAAAGTTGTCCTTCTTTCAACCATATATGAGATTAAGATAAAGAATTATACCTTTTGTGTGCAATCTTACATCTCATGAAGTCAATCTTAAAGTCATAAAGATATGATCTTGTAAGCATATCTCAAACTGCAAAAGTCTTAAGGTCATAGTCAAAGCAACTTTATTCACAGAAATTAAAGGACATAAAACAGTAAAACAATGAAAGTACGAGTTCTGATCTGAAGTAACCAGAAGTCATAGCCATACTCCTTTGACTTGAAAAGCTCCCCCTAAAATCATGCATTTCAAAAGATTTGACAGATAAGTAAATGCAAAACTTATAAATGCTCCCCCTCAAAATAACATTGATCATCTATGAAGTACTTCTCACACTCCCCCTGAGATCATGAACAGAATATTAAAGTACAGATATCTTTCAGAAATAATGATAAAGAAATGATGAAAATTTTACAATTAGGAAAACTTTAATAGGTAACCACTGATTATGTCTTAAGATTTAGCATACCAAGCGTAGAGACAAGAAAATTGAATCTCTTTTCCTCTAAGGGTTTGGTAAACAAATCTGCAAACTGATAATCAGTTTTTACAAAGTAAAGTTCAATTGTTCCTTTCTCGACATTATCTTTTATAAAGTGATATTGGACATCAATGTGTTTGGTCTTCGTATGCTGAACAGGATTAGCTGATATCGCGATAGCGCTTTTCGAGTCACAATAGATCGGAATCTTATTGTAGTGATAACCATAGTCTCGTAGTTGCGTTCTCATCCACAAGACCTGAGAAAAGCAGCTAGCAGCAGCTACATATTCTGCTTCGGCCGTTGAAGTGGAGACACATAATTGCTTCTTCGATGCCCAACTGACGAGTTTATCACCTAGAAAATGTATATAACCCGACGTGCTCTTTCTGTCTAGCATGCAACCAGCATGATCTGCATCTGAATACGCTGTTAGTTCAAAGCTAGTATCTTTAGGATACCACAGACCAAGATCTGCAGTCCCCTTCAGATACCTAAATATACGTTTGACTACAGACAGATGGGATTCTTTAGGATTGGCCTGATATCTAGCACATAAGCATGTAGAAAACATTATATCCGGCCTACTGGAAGTAAGATACATCAAAGAACCTATCATCCCTCTATAGGTCCTAGCATCAACAGCTTTTCCCAAAGGATCAGTGCCAATCTTAGTACCAGGTGCCATCGGGGTACCAATCGGTTTACAGTTTTCCATTTTGAATCTCCGAAGAATATCAAAAATGTATTTAGATTGATTGATGAAAATCCCCGTTGAAAATTGTTTGACTTGTAATCTGAGAAAGAAAGTTAACTCTCCCATCATACTCATCTGAAAACGTGACACCATGAGGTTTGAAAAATTCTTACAGTATTTAGGATTTGTAGAGCCAAAAATAATATCGTCCACATATATTTGAATAAGAATGATATCGGCTTTTTTCCTTTTTAATAAATAAAGTGGTATCGACCGTACCTTTTGTAAAACCTGACTTGACCAAGAATTGAGATAAGACATCATACCAGGCGCGAGGAGCTTGTTTCAGACCATAAAGTGCTTTGTCGAGAATGTATACATGATTTGGTTTCTCTTGATTAACAAAGCCTTCTGGATGCGAGACGTAGACTTCCTCCTTGAGTATTCCATTAAGAAATGTTGTCTTCACGTCCATTTGATAGACGGTGAAGTTCTTGTGGGCAGCATACACAAGAAACATGCGAATTGCTTCTATACGCGCCACTGGAGCATAAGTCTCGTTGTAGTCTATTCCTTCCTCTTGCCTATATCCTTTGGCGAAAAGTCTTGCTTTATTTCGGATAACGGTACCATCTTCATCTTTCTTGTTTTTGAACACCCATTTCGTACCAATGATGGTTTTACCTTCAGGTTTGGGTACGAGTCTCCAGACTTTAAGTGCTTCGAACTGATTCGGCTCTTCTTGCATTGCAGTCACCTAATCTGAATCCGCAAGAGCCTCAGATACGCGAGTAGGTTCAATCTTGCTCGGAAAGGAGTCATGCATACATTGATTTGATGTTGCAGACCTAGTTTGTACCGGTTTTGACAGATCTCCAATGACTTGAGATACCGGGTGCTCTTTGGTCCACTTGTGTTCATGAGGGAGTGGATTAGATGCAGATTGATCATTATTATCATCTAAGAATCCACTGGTATCTTCTTCAGAATATTCAGTAGGAATGGGGGTTCAGTTGAAGTAGTAGGTGCAGAAGTTTCAGTGGGTTCAGCTTGATCAGTCTGTTGATCAGTCCTTACAGTACACCCTACTGATTCAGCTACTTCTGTCTCTTCATTGTTGGTCACAGCTTCAACTGTCGGAGTAGGTATTTAAACTTGAACTTCTTCCTGAATCGAGGAGTTGGATTCAGTTGAGATATCTGAAATGGTTGGATGAGTAATCATCGAGTCTTCCATCCTGTCAACCACAACAGATTTAGTCACTTTAGATCCAAGAAATTCATCATAAATTAGTTCAAATAGTAAATCCAAATCAGATAAGTGATTAGTAGATGTTGATGCGTCATCTGATTTGTTCGCTTGAGACACAGGTTCTGGACTGATTTGCCCAGAAGTTAGTACTCCTGTTATCATGGGTTCTGAACTGACATGTTCAGAAGCCATTTCTTCATCAAATGTAACGTTTACGCTCTCGACCACAGTCTTTAACTTCTTCAAGTATACACGGTATGCAGCAGATGTAGAAGAATAGCTAATAAAGATGCATTCATCCGCCTTAGCGCTGAACTTATTCAGACTCTCTCTGTCATTTAGCACAAAACACTTACAACCAAAAACATGAAAATATTTAATGGTTGGTGTTCGGTTTTTGATCAACGCATACGGAGTCTTTTGAAATCTGCGGTATATCATGGACCGATTTTGAGTGTAACACGCAGTCGACACAGCTTCAGCCCAGAGAAATAGAGGTAAGTCGGATTGACTGAGCATAGTAAGAGCGGCCTCGACTAGCGTACGGTTTCGCCTTTCAACTACTCCATTCTGTTCAGGCGTACGTGCAGCAGAGTATTGATGTGATATCCCAACCGATTCGAGATATTCTTCAACTATTTTATTCTTAAACTCTGTGCCGTTGTCAGTTCGTAGAAGCTTGACTGGTTTCTGCAGATTCACCTGGATCTTCTTGAGAAATGTAATGAGAACTTCGGGTGTCTCATCTTTTGACCGTAGAAATTTGACCCACGTGTATCGCAAATAATCGTCCACAATAACTAACACGTATATCTTTTCGCCTAAGCTTTGTGTTCGCATAGGACCACAGAGATCCATATGCAACAACCCTAAAGGAGAGCTGGTACTCGGTTCAGGCTTCGGTTTGTGTGGAGCTCTCTTCATCTTCCCTTTTTCACACGCTGCACACAAATGTTCTTTTACGTACTTGAGCTCAGGAAGTCCTTTCACTAGCTTTCCACTGACCAGTTTGTTGATGTACTGAAAATTGAGGTGAGAGAGTCGTCGATGCCATAGCCAGCTCTGTTGCATCGAGGCTTTTGATAGTAGACACACCTGATTGTCAGTCTGGACCTTTGACAAGTTGATGGTGTAGAGGTTTGACTTGCGAGTGCCGACCAAGAGTTATTTGTCGTCTTCCATTCGTACCGAACATCTCTTGGCCTTGAAATTTACCTCTAAGTCTTTGTCACAGAACTGTCCAATACTGAGAAGGTTGTGTCCTAAGCCTTCAACATAGCTCACCTTCTTAATCGTTACATTGTCGTGAACTACATCACCATATCCCAAAATTGGTGAAAACTGATCGTTACCAAATCGAACTGTTCCGCAGTATTTCTCTGTATAGTTAGACAACAAACTTTTATGCCCGGTCATATGCTTGGAACACCCGTTATCCAAGTACCACATATGACGGGTTTGCACAAGAGAAATTAGGAAACAAGAGGTTTAGGTACCCACTTATAAATGGGACCTACAGTGTTAGCACATGATTTTGGTACCCATTGAAATTTGGGTCCGCTTTTCTTTTGAAAACTAAATGAGGAATTAGAGCGATAAGAGTAAACATGATAATTTCCAAACCAAACATCAGAATATTTTCGAGAAGCATAATCATATCTATCATAATTTGAAAACTTTCTAGCAGACGAAGATAACTGGAATAGTTGTTATATAGAATATTTCTTGCGAGAATCAACAAGTTTTGGTTTAGAAGTAGCAACATTCACAATCAAATCATCTTTACTATTAGTTTTCCTATTACAATCAGAACTAGAAAATGATTTAGCTTTCTCAACGATCTTCTATTTCGGTCGCCATTCCGACTTAACTCCAAGCCTTTTCTTTCTCAAATCTGAAACATTTGAAACTTTAGAGTTAGAATGGTGAGAATCAAAAGAATGCTTCTTCTTTGGCTTTCCAGTGGCGATCGGTTTCTGTGAATGCTGAGATTTCCTTTTCTTATCTTTTGCATTCTTAGATTTCACAAAAACTGATTTATCAACTTTCGTTGATGTTTCACCTTTTTCAAACACACTGGTAATCCAAAAGAATTAACAACATAAGATGAATGATCAGGAAGTTTAGCATTAAAGTCAAAATCACCAACACAGTCAACTAAACATCCATCAGAGTTTAGAAAATCAAACTCATTATCAAGTAAACCAGACCTATCATCAGATTTTAAAGCCTTGGATAATTTAGAAAACTCAGTATATTTGAACACAGTAGAAAATATCGTTTGTTCTAAGTCCATCAAGATCCTTTCTTCTTTGAGAGTATTCTCGAGTTCAGAAATTTTACTTTCCAAAACGAGAGGAGGAACGTAAAGCTTACCTTCGATGGCCTTAGCCTCCATTTCTTTTATAGAATAACTATCAAAATAGTCATTTGAAAGAGATTTTGATTTATTAGAACTATAACTATTATTCAACCTCTCATAACGAAACGGAAGTTGAACTATAGTTGTGTTCTTTCTTTTAGCATATTCCTTGGCTTTATCCTCTTCAGACAGACTAGTCCAGAAAACTTTGAGTTCAGGGTATTGAGGTGCCAGTTTCATAAATCCAAAATCATAAAGAGCATGCGTTTCAGATATACCCTTTTTGAGGTGGTGTGGGTTCTTGTAACCAAGTCCCCAACACTCAGGATTCTCTTTAGTTTTGTTTAGATGAATGGTTTGTTCAGTTTGACCCAAAGTATATAATTTTCAATTAAAGATTTCTTTTCTTTTGAAAGCGAAGAATACATTTTAGAAAGCTCTTTTGATTCAAACTCACTCATTCTATATTTTGAAGTTGTTTCAGCTAACTCTTTATGAATTATAGTCTTCTCTTTTGCGCTGGTGTCAATGTTTTTATGCAACGCTTCAATCAATACATTTTTCTCAGCAATATCATTGCTAAGTTTCTGTATAGATTGATTTTTATCATTAATAACACCTCTTTCACGCTTAATTTTAGACTCTAATTCTTGGAATTTAGTCATCATGGCATGCATTTGATTCAAAAAGTATGATTCAGTCATATCACATACCTCTTCGTTATCCTCTTCATCAGAATCAGCTTCGGTTTCTGTCTTCATCTGACCCATCAAGCACAAGTGTGTTGTCTCTTTCTTCTCTTCTTCCTCATCTTCAGAATGATCAAGCCAGAATTCATCCTCTGCCATCAATGCTTTTCCAGCCTTCTGTTGCTTGGCTAGAAGCATCTTGTTCTTGTAGTAGTCGGAGTTTCGGACTTTGGGTATTCGGCAATCCTTAGCAAAATGTCTGAATTTGCCGCAGTTGTAGCACTTTGGAGGTTCTGCATGTTTGGTCTCTTCAGCTCTATACTTCTTCTCTGGCTTCTTCTCTTCCACTCTCTTTCCTTCAATTTTCTCCTTGTGATCGTAGTTACTTGAACCAGATGAATACCTCTGACTGTTAGAGCTAGGATTTTTGTAGAACTTCTTTTGAAAAGCCTTGGTTAGCATAAGCATAGCCTGCATCAGGTTATCACAGTCGTCAGAGTCAGAGTTAATCTCTCTTTCATCCTCTTCTGATTCAGAAACTATCATCTTCTTCTTTTTCTTCTTCACCACGAGTGCAACTGGATCAGCAACTATCTTCTCAGCCTTTTTCCTCTCATCTTTGATCTCATCCACCTCCTCCTCATTCTGCCTGAGGGTTTCATAGACCTCATGAAGTGGAATTTCGTTCAGATCTTTCATCTGTTTCATCTGTCTAGTAAACCTCTTCCACTCAGGTTGAAGAACGCTGAGGAATTTCATATTAAGCTCAATTTGTGACTTCTTTACTTTGTTTTTGCTCAGTTCATTAAGTAAAGTCACGAATCTGTCATAAGTCGCTTCTAAAGATTCTCCAACTTTGGCTTTAAATTCCTCATAATTATTGAGGCAGTTGGATATTTTAAGTTGGTTGCCGACCTTTGATCCAAGCATCATCTTCTCCAATTGATCCCACATCTGCTTTCAAGTAGCGTTATAGCTATCAATTTTGACATAAATCTCATTCGGTATGCTTTGGAGAATGAATGATTTTGCCAGTCTGTCACCCTTATGTCTCCTTTTCTGCTCATCTGAGTATTCCTCAACCGGTATAGGATACTCTCTCTGTTCTTCTTCACCATTTTCTCCAACTACAGTGAGAGTCTTGGTCGGAGGTGTCATGATTCCTTCCTTTAAGGATATTCTGATGTAATCTCCCAAGTCATGTCGATCGATGAAATCCAAGAATCGGTCTTTCCATTGCTCGTACTCTCCCTTGAAGAGTACTGGTGGCTTCACATCGGTTCCAATAGCTAGAGCTTCTCTTGATGTCATTCTGTTTTAGAAAATATGCAATAAGAAACTAGAAATTGATCGTTATTCCAGATAAAATCAAATGAATACAGATTTATACTGAGAATAATAAATGGAAAAAAGATAATCTGGCGCAAAACACAAAAATGCGCTAAGGACAGAAATGCGCCAAGGGTTGTGGCGCAAAAGAAACTTTGTGCTAAGAAAGGTTGGCAAAATCTGGAGTTTTGCGCGAGAAGAGGATAGCGCAAGTAGAGGTTTGCGCGAGAAGAAGGTTGCGAGAATTGGAGGTTTGAGCGAAGAACTGATGGCGCAAAATGGGGTCTTGACCGGGTTCTTGAGGCCCGGTGTGTTGCGCGACCGGTGTCCCTCCTTCGACCGGTGTCCCGCCTTCGACCGGTGTCCCGCCTACGACCGGTGTCTGCGACCGGGGTCCCTCTGACCAGTGTCGACCGGTGTGAATGTGACCTGTGTCGACCGGTGTCTTGTGTGGCGCAAAAGAAGATTTGTGCTAACAGAAGCTGGCGCAAAAGATAATTTTGCGCTAAGTACTTCGCAATTGAATCTAGCGCAAACTCACTATGAACTGGCGCAAAAACGTGTTCTTCACCTTTACTTCGAAATTCGGCTCTGATATACCCAAAAACCTATCTAGACTTCGAATTACAACTCGAAATTTTGACAATAAGATCGCCTAATCATCTAGAACAGATTACAAGCAAATAATTTCGAAAACAAACACTCTAAGAATGAACCACTCGATGAAACAGTGTCTGGACTCGTGAAAAACATAAACAACAAAATCATCAAATAGATGATCGATTATAGTGCAATACTCGATTGAATCAATACAAAACCAATCTAATACTGATTTCGACCACAACCCAAGTGATTTCAACCCGAAAAACGCACAAATACTCAAAAATCGAATCTGGAAGACGATGAACAATGTCGAACGAAATTTTTCTAGAAAAATTTGATTTTAATCTGGTTTAGCTCTGATACCAATTGATTGTCCCTGAAAAATCAAGTTTCTTATCACAATAAAAGATATATAATCACAATCAAGAGAATAATCAAACCTGTTTTAGATATTCAATCCAAACGATTACAAAGGTTTTCTCTCTTGAGAGGATTTTCTCTCTAAGCTCTCTCTCTCTCTCTCTCTCTCTAGAATATGAGTTTGGCGGCTGATGTTTTCTAATTTTGTACACCCTCTCTCTTACAACCCTAGAGCCTAGAATAGGTCATATACCTATTTAGAGAAAAATACAAAAATTACCCTAAATACAAGGAAAGTTAACTTTGACATTTATTACAAAAATGACCTAGACTAATATTGAGAGTGACTTTTTCATCATTGACTTCTTGAAACTTTCATCTTCAATATTGATGATCTTGAATCCAATAAATCTGTGATCTAACAAGGTGGCACCTCAAACTACATCCTCTTGGCACATACTCACGGTTCATCCAATATATATATATATATATATATATACTATCCATCTCTATACATATTCCATATCAACAAGATACATGCATAAGACCTCACATAGTTCAAATCCCATTTTAGGTCCAATACCCTAAAACATGCAATTCTCATAATGATAGTCATCAATCCCAAAATAATACACAATCATGACCCATCAATATAATTAATACTTCCACATACTCCATATAGTGAACACATAGCCAAAACTCCCAAAAATCTTAAATATAACAGTTAGGTTAAACTTATCAGGTGATCAGATTTATACATGCATAAGAGGTAAAGATACGTAAGCACACAAGATATGTATCTCATTTGAAAGATTTAGTAAGAAAACTCACTAACTAGGGGTTTGGATGAAACCCTAGAAAACTTGTGGAGAATGGTGAGAAGATGAGGCTTGATTAATACTTGAGATGTTTCACTAAATGCTCTTCCAACCTTCTTGATGCACCATAAATGTTCCCAACAACTACTAGGGTTAAAATGAAAGTGAAAAGGTGTGGAAGGGTGGAAATCTCCCTAATGGTCTCCAAGTCGGTTCTAAAAACGAGTGAAGTGAGAAATGAAGTCAAAATGGTCAAGGTTGCATTTTATAGTCTCAGTCCCCCCGATGGCGACAATGACATGGGCACTGTCGCGGTGTCAATGTCGCGCCATAACTCCCACTCTCGGTACACACCACGCGATAGTGATCGGTGACAGTGCCAATGCACTATCGCGGTGGCATTATCGCACCAACCCTCCAACCCGCGGTACCAACCCCGCGACTGTGCCCTGCGACTGTACCCTTGGCACTGTCGCACCACACCCCCAAGCCTCGAAAAACTTGACCCAATTCGATAGTGCACGCACAGATTGATAATCCAACTAATGCATAACATAATTACATCAAATACACAAAAATTATACACCAAAGGCCTTTATTAGAAACACGAATTACTAGGATAATAAAATACGAGACGTGGGTACTTACCTTAAATTCTCGGGTGTTACAATCCTCCCCACCTAATAGGGATTTCGTCCCCGAAACCTCACTCACTAAACAAATGTGGGTATCTCTTCTCCATGTCTTCTTCCGATTCCCACGTCACGTTGGCATCTCGATGGTGCTTCCATTGAACCTTCACCATTGTCACTTCTTTATGTCGCAATTACTTCGTCTTCGACTCTAAAATGGCTTCCGATTCCTCCACACATCGGTTCTTGCTGTCTACCCGAATTTCTTTCAAAGGAATGACATTTTCCTCCTCGGCTAGGCATTTGCGAAGATAGCAAACATGGAACGTAGGGTGAATTCCGTCCATCTCCGGCGGCAAGTCCAATCTATAAGCTTGAATTCCAACCTTCTCCAATATAGTAAAGGGACCAAGGAAAAGGGGGCTAAGCTTTCCGCGATTCCCGAAATGGATGATTCCCTTCCACGGTGACACCTTTAGCATGACCCGTTCTCCTACTTGGAACTCTACCGGTCTTCGCTTTTTGTCTGCATAACTCTTTTGTCGGTCTTGAGATGCCTTCAACCGCTCTCGGATACTTTTCACCTTATCCGCCGTTTCTTGTACTATTTCTGATCCCTCAAATTGTTTTTCTCCCGCCTTGAGCCAGCAAACCGGGGTTCTACACTTCCGTCCGTAAAGCGCCTCAAATGGTGCCATTCCGATGCTCGAATGGAAACTGCTATTACACGCGAACTCCACCAACGGCAAGTGTGAATCCCAATTTCCTCCAAAGTCTATGACACATGACCGAAGCATGTCCTCGAGAGTATGAATCAACCTTTCTCTTTGCCCGTCGGTTTGAGGATGATAGGTCATGCTCAACTTGACCCTCGTGCCCAACTCTCTTTGCAATCCATCCCAAAACTTGGAAGTGAACCAACTATACCGATCTGAAACTATGGATAGTGGGACACCATGCTGTGACACCACTTCATCAATATAGAGTTTAGCTAGTTTTTCCATCGGTAAAGTTTCTCGCATGGCTAAGAAATGCGCACTCTAGGTGAGTCTATCCACCACTACCCATATAGTGTCGTGCCCCTTCAAGGTCTTCAGTAGTTTGGTGACGAAGTCTATTGTGATGTGCTCCCACTTCCATTCCAGAATGGTCAATGGTTGCAAGCTTCCATAAGGTCTTTGGTGCTCCGCTTTGACTTGAAGGCAAGTAACGCATCTTTCCACGTAGTTGGCCACGTCGAGCTTCATTACCGGCCACCAATAATGAAGTTTCAAATCCCTGTACATTTTGGTACTACCGGGATGTATGGAGTACTTTAACTTGTGAGCCTCCACCAATAGCAACTCACGGATCCCTCCAATCTTCGGCACCCAAATTCTCCCTTGGAAAAGGTTAAGGCCACGACTATCTTCCGTTAGCGTTTCCTGCTGCTTCACCATGATTATTTCTTTAAGGTGTTTCTCTTGAAGTTCTTCCGCTTGACTTCTCTTGATGTCCTCCACTAAGCTTGATATTACATCAAACCTAGTTAGACTCACTTTGATTTAGCTTCCGTAATTCTTTCGGCTCAAAGCATCCGCCACCACATTGGCTTTACCGGGATGGTACAACAACTCACAATCGTAATCCTTTAAAAGCTTCAACCACCTTCTTTGCCGCATGTTGATCCTTTTGGTCGAAAATGTACTTCAAGCTCTTGTGGTCGGTGAACAGAGTGCACTTCAATCCATAAAGGTAATGTCGCCATTGCTTTAAGGCAAATACCACTGCCGCTAACTCCAAGTCGTGCGTGGGGTAATTCTTTTCATGATCCTTGAGTTGTCGTGATGCATACGCGATCACCTTTCCTCTTTGCATCAAAACTTACCCTAGCCCCAACTTAGAGGTGTCACTATAAACCACGAAATCTTTGGATCCCTCGGGTAAGGATTAGATCGGTTCTTTGCATAATTTCCTTTGAAGAGTCCGGAAGGCCTTCTCTTGCATTTATGTCCAAAAGAACTTAACGTTCTTCCTCGTCAACATTGTGAGCAGATAGGCGATTTTTGAAAAGTCTTGGATAAACCGACGATAATACTCGGTTAGTCCCAAGAAGCTTCTTATCTACGTTGGACTCGGTGGTGACTCCTAATTCATCATTGCTTCTATCTTCGCCGGATCCACCTTCACTCCGTCCTTTGACACCACGTGGCCCAAGAATTGGACTTCTTGGAGCCAAAATTCACATTTTGAAAACTTCGCAAACAGCTTCTCCTTCCGAAGAATCTCTAAAACTTCGCGCAAATGTTGTCGATGCTTCATCTCGTTACGAGAGTAGATGAGAATATCGTCGATGAAGACTATGACCGACTTGTCCAATAAAGGTCTACATACCCGGTTCATCAAGTCCATAAACACGGCCGGAGCATTAGTCAATCCGAATGGCATGACTAAAAACTCGTAGTGACCGTATCTCGTCCGAAATTTTGTCTTCGGTATATAGCTCTCCTTCACCCGCACTTGATGATAATCGGATCGCAAATCTATTTTAGAGAAACATCCCGCTCCTTGAAGTTGGTCGAAAAGGTCGTCGATCCGGGGAAGTGGATACCTATTCTTCACGGTAACCTTGTTGAGTTCTCGGTAGTCGATACACATCCGCATAGACCCGTCTTTCTTCTTCACGAATAACACCGGAGATCCCCACAGCGACGAACTCGGTCGTATGAATCCCTTTTCGAGAAGTTCTTGTAGTTGCATCATCATCTCTTGCATTTCTATCGGCGCTAGGCGGTAGGGAGCACGAGCGATCGGAACGGCTCCCGGAGTGAGGTCGATGTGGAACTCCACTTGTCGCTCTGGTGGTAGCCCGGGTAGGTCCTCCGGAAAGACATCCGGGTAATCGCACACCACGTCCACATCCCCCACTTTCTTCTTGTCTAGTTTCACGTTGATTACGTAGGCCAAATACGAAGCACATCTGTGAAACAAAAAATCCCAATACAATCAAGCAATTCTCATAAAATCAACATTAAAGTCTAGAGAGAGAGAGTAGATCTTGAATCTTGAATCCCATAAATCTCACGTATGATATTACAATGAAAGTGCTTACTAAACTATTACAAGACAAATGGTATTTATACTACCTAATTATTACAAGACTTAATGACAAAGTAAACTAAAACTACTTTGACTTTTACAAGACATTGACATTGTTGACTTTTACATTTTGACATTTCTAATTAAATCTTGGATACAATATTTAGACTTAACAATCTCCCCCTTTGTATTCAAGATTTAATAAAAATTTGACACTAGTCTTCAGCACTTGATTCTTCAGCACTTGATTTGAACTTTAAAGCTTTAACAATCTTCAGTCTTTCAGTCTTTGAAGAATCTTAAAAAGTCTTTTACACTTTGAAGCTTTGAAAGTCAACAAGTCTTGAAAGCGAATCAGAATTCTTCAAACTGCTTTGAAACTTTGAACCTTTGAAACATCTTTGAATACTTTTGAAGCTTCTTTCATCTCTGAGAAATCTTTCAAAAATTGTATCTTCATCACATTGACCTCTTGACTGTCTTCAGTGAAACAAACTTTCACAAATCATCTTGATTTATCTTTGAACAATCTTTCTTCAGAATCTTTTGACTTTGAATTAGCGGAAGCATTTAGAATTGACTTTTGAACAGTCAGAATTTCTTCACAAGTCTTTTCACTTTGACAACTCTTCATGGCTTTGAAATTGAATCTTTGTAAATTTCTCCCCCTTTTTGATGATTGTGAGCATCATGATCATCAAAACTTCATCAATTTCAGCACAGTCTTTGAACACCCCCTTTGTATTCAAATAACAATCTCCCCTTTCGATGATAATTTGACAATCGTCGCTCTTTTGATCTGAATAACTGAATCATGAACTGTATATACCCGAATCTTTTCAAATTCAGATATAATGAACGTGGTAACCCTGATTCAACAAAATGAAACAGTTAGGAATGTCTATTAGTAACACAAAGTTACTGTGTACAACGAATGTACAATTTAAGGAGTTGGTTTGATGATGACTCCCGAGGACTTCCATTCAATCATTGAAAAACACAAGGTTTATCTATGAATGTTCTGACAGAAAAACAAATTTTCTGTGTGCTTGTGCTTGTGTATGGAAGAATTTAGCACAATGATTGTGTTTCATAAGGCTCAAATTGTGTAAACTGTTGAGACAGCAACAGATAATACACGAACTCAATGTGCATGAAAGAGGTGCGAAGGTGGGGCAACTTTCCTTCTTTTTCAATATTTAAATCTTCCGAGTGAAGACTAGATAGCATATATGCTGCGTCCCCAATGAAAATGAAACATTTCTTTTTTGGGAAAGAAATGAGTGGTTGGTGGGGTTAATGTAAGAGTTGGCATGGCCTCACTTCCTTTTTCAATGATGGTCACCAAAGAATGTGAACCAATCAGTAGATATGGCTGCCCGACTCAGAAAGTGGTTGGTGCAGAGTTCTGATATTCTTTTAACTCTGTTCTCACACCCTCTTTCTTTTTATCATTTAAAGCTCACTTCTAACCAAACTCTCATTTCCATTTTTCCACTCCACACAATGAGAATAACTCAATCGGATGAGTTATCTCCCCCCACTCTTTGATTTATGACCCCTCACCCCTCAATCACTCAAGGATAACTTCCTGGGTAGGAAACACTGGTTGACGTGAATCCATGGAAGTTCTGTTTAAGCTCACACACAAATCCCATGTAAGTCCTAAAAAGCATGGTTGCTCAACAATTTAACTGAACATTTAAGCACAAAGAGTATGATATCATTGTCAAAATGGATGCTCATGAAATTTGAGCAATTGAACTTTGAAGATTTCTCAAAACAAAGATATTGAAAGAATGAAATGAAATCAAGAGAATTGTTTTGAGAATCTAACAATGTATCAATCAGATCAAATAAAATGGATAGGGTATCAAAGAACTGGATATTTTGTTTATATGAACAAATATAAACAATTTTGCAATGAAAGCACAAGAATTACAAATAATGATTGATGCTCAACAACATTGAAATTCAAACGAGGGTATTACCATCGAAAAATTTGTTTATTATGACATGGTAATAACAAATTCAAATGAAGTACTGAATCGATGTGTGTGAATACTTTACAGTATATAGACAAGATAATACGCAAGTATTGATCTTTAATAACACACGGTTAGTTAAACATTAAAGCTCAAGAATTGAAAAACATTTAAAATCACACTTCTAAATTCATAAAATCTTTTGAGAATAGAGAAGTGGTTTGAACATTTAAGAAATTGTTTTTCATGCTTTAAAGTTGTTCTTCTTTCAAACAATCAGAGATCTAGATCAGAAGATATTTACCTTTTAGCTCCCCCTCAAATCATGATAAAATGATTTATGTCTTTTAAGCTCCCCCTGGATATTAGCAGAATATCCTTCTCTGATCATTGAAAAACGGGTCCTGATCTGTTATTTGATCAGAAGCCATCACCTTTACCCCCCCCCCTATAAATTATGCAACAGTAGATTTATCAATGAAAACAAGATAGAGATCCACAATTCCTTCTGGAATGTAGTCCGTCATATCAGTAAGATTTATCAGTGAAAAAGTACAGGATAGAGATCTACAATTCCTTTGGGAATGTAGTCCGTCATATCTCTCTAATGCAAATTTCAGAAAAGAAAGTACTCCCCTTTGATGGTTGATTTCCTCATTTGAGTATAGGAGTACAATCCTCATATCATGACAGGAGTAAAGGTCTTTAATCGTTGAGTTACGGGTCCTAAGCTGATGTGCTTAGAAGTCATAATCTTGACATTGAGGTGCAGGTCTTGAACTGTGTTATTCAAGAGCCATAATCTTGACATTGAAGTGCGGGTCTCGAACTGTTGTGTTCAAAAGTCATTGTTCTTTTATTCCCCCTTGACTTGTGGTGCCTGCAACACAGAATCAGTTTTCGGCTTTGGTACCCACTGGTATTTGGGTCCATGAATGTTAGTTGCAGTTCTTGTGGGGGTAATCGAGTAAGAACCATACCAGTAATTGACAAAGTTTTTACTTACAAAGTCATGTGTTCCACAGTAAGAACAACATATTTTCTTCTGAGCAATCCTGATAAGATGGTTAGTAGAATAAAGAGTATCGGAATTACCAAAAGATTTACCTTTATGCTCACTGTTCTTTTTGGCATTGTTTGTGGATGCAGATGCTTTGTCTTTGTTCTTCTCTTCATCTGAAGAACCCTTCTCTCTCCAGACCATCTGATTTTTCCTAGAATTCTTTCCTAGAGATTTTACATAGAAGCTCGCTGAACCATCAACATGTCATAGAACAGATTAGATGGTCTGATCTGATTTGATTTGACAGTTTGAGATTTGACACTTTTCTTTTTCAAAACATTTTTCTCATTAATTGAACTTGAAGCTGTTTTGAAAGAACAGACTGATTCTGTTGAATTTTCAACAGGTGATTGAACAATCACATCAACTGTAATCTTTTCTGACATTTCTATGTTTGCAGCTTCTAAGTCTTTTATCTGTTTGGTCAAAATGTTTCTTTCATTTGAAAGTGTGTCAAATTTCTGTTTCAAATCAAATTTGGCCTTCTGTTCTTTTTGGACATCTGAAGATAGAACAGTTATTTTGGATTTGAGCTTAGATATTTCAGATTCAAAATGTGAACGTTCTTGTTCAAAATCTTTTTGTAAGTTCTTGGTTTTGTCAGTAATTTCATTGAAAATCCCAACATATCTCTTTTCAGATTTCTTCTTTTCAATCTCCAAAGACTTTTTCATTTCTTGAAAAGCTTTTCTTTCTTTATCAAGTAAGTCTTGTAGAATAAAGATCTGTTTGGGAAGTCCAGTTGATTTATTCTCAAGAACTTTTCTTTCCTTTGCAAACGTGTCTATTTCGTTAATAAGAATCTTCTCAAACTCAGACACTTGCTTGGAAAGTTTTCTGCATCTATGCTCCAAATCCTTTTTCTCTTGAAGAGTTTTCTTGGAAATTTCAGACATATGTTGAAAAGAAGATGTCTCCAGTTTTGTTTTAGCTTTATCTACTTTCATGCTTTTAATCAGATCAGCATTCTCTAACAACAATGCAGATGTCCTCTTTTGAAGATCAGCATTTGAACTTTTCAAGGCAGATATATTCTCTTCGAAAGCTTTCAACTTGTTTTGAAGCTCAACTGATTCTGCTTGTAGCTTAGGTGATATTTGTTCAGTTGTCTTCAGTTGGCTTTGAAGATTTATAATCTCTCTCTCTTTCTCTTTTATCTCGTTCTCCTTTTCATAGATGATACCTGAAAAATTAGAGATAGTATTAGTACACTTTATACATTCAGGAGTTTTAACACAGTTGAACAATGGAAGTTGCAACTCCTGAATCCTTTTGAGATATTCTGAATTCTTAATTTGCAGAGTATTTCGTTCAGCTTCAATAACAGATATCTCAGACTTGTACAAAATTGACATCTTGAATGAGAAAACAGCTTGATAAACAATGATCGTTCCCAAACAATTCAGAAAATTTTGACTAAAAGTCAAAATCAGATCAGCACAAAAAATAAATTCTGAAATTCTCAAAACACTTGAATTATCTATCTCTGGAATTCTCAGACTGAGACTTGAAACTTGCAGATCAATTATATTCAAAACCTGCAAAACAAAAAAAAAATTGAAAATCATATCAATTAAAATCTTTTACAAAATTTAAAATATGAACACTTGATGGCATTGAATGTTTGCGTGAATTAAACTTGCGCAAACCTTTGATTTGCGTAAGACTCTAATTACGCAAACCTATGAAACTTGAAAACCAATCAAATTAAAAGTCTTGAATGAATTGAATTAACCATGGATGCAACCAATAAAAAATAGCCATGAATTTCATTTCACCAACCCGATTATCACTACTTCTCACACAAAATGGAAGGACACGTGTATCATTTCATTTCAACTGCACTTGAGATTAGCGAATCAACTGTAGATTGCACAAACCTAAGGTTTGCGCAAATGTTTTAACATGCAAATTAAATCCACCGTCCCACTAACAACCTTCCACCAATCACAATTTCATAAACTCAATTCACCATTTGGTGGTCACGTGCGCAAGATTCTAATCACTTAATTCAAATTGAAAAAATTTGATGAATATGATTAGTGGAGCATGTTTCAACCGACCCACAAAAAAAATAAGCATCCAATCATACTTCAAGTAACTTTGCGTGAGGTTCTCTATGCGCAAACCTATGGTTTGCGTAAGACTTGGAATGCGCAAACAATTAACAAATTTCGGTCCAATCACTTTGATTCACTCACAGATTGAATTTTCAATTGAAAATAACATCACCGTCCCATTATAGATATTGCATCCAATTATGTGCTAGACTCATACGGCATGAACTTGCGCAAAGTTTTTTTTATGAACTTGCGCAAAGTTGTTGTGATGTTGGTGCAGATTAATATTCTTGAAAAACCTGCAAATCAATTCTCAAAAACGTATCAGTACTATCACAAACCAATACTAAAGACATATCTATTATCAATTTCAGATTAAAAACATCAAATCATAAAATTTTGATTTAACCAGTGTTTGAACTCGTTTTTCAAGAAAATTTCAAAATTCAAAAATTGACATCAAAATGGTTCGAATTTTGAAATGTAATCAATACAAGAAACAATCCAAAACACTAATTGAATCTAATAATTCCATTTTCTTGTATCAAAATCGATTTTTTAAAAAAATCGGATGAACAGTAACTTTTGAGTTCTTGAGAATTTTCAGAAAATCAAACTTTTTGATTCAAAAATTCTGATTTCAATCCCAATTGATGATCTTAAACCTTCTGAATTGATTTGGTAAGGCTCTGATACCAATTGTGAAACAAAAAATCCCAATACAATCAAGCAATTCTCATAAAATCAACATTAAAGTCTAGAGAGAGAGTAGATCTTGAATCTTGAATCCCATAAATCTCACGTATGGTATTACAATGAAAGTGCTTACTAAACTATTACAAGACAAATGGTATTTATACTACCTAATTATTACAAGACTTAATGACAAAGTAAACTAAAACTACTTTGACTTTTACAAGACATTGACATTGTTGACTTTTACATTTTGACATTTCTAATTAAATCTTGGATACAATATTTAGACTTAACAACATCCCTTGGCTTGGCTCTTTCGTGCCTTAAGGGATGAGATGATCATGTTGCCTTTTTGGTTCTTTTCTCCGTAGATTATCACTTCGCCACCCTTCGGCAAGGGTACTCTAATTATCTTCTTGGAACAAAATATATCGGCATCATTCTTGGATAGCCAATCCATCCCAACAATCACGTCAAACCCTACGATATCCGTCGGTAACAAGTCTATTACAAATGACTCCCCATCTACATCTATGGTATAACCAAAATATCATTCCCGAACTAACAATTGTTCCCCGTTGGATACTTCTACCACTAGCGCATCAATCAACACACTAGGAGGGATAGTGAAATTCTTGCAAAACGATGAAGACATGAATGATCGGTTCGCACCCGAATCAAATAAAACACGAGTAGGTAGAGAGTTTACTAGAAACGTACCCGACACAACATCCGTCGTCTCTCTCGCTTCGTCTGCCGTCATTTGGAAGGCTCGGCTTGGCGCCTTCGGTTGGTTTTCTTTCTTTGGCGTAACTCCGCTTGGAACCCCTTGGTTACCACTTGCCAACTTAGGACGGTTCCTCTTGATATGTCCCGGCTCCCGACATTTATAGCATACTCCCATCGGCCGGGAGGGGCAATCCTTACTCAAGTGATCCCTCCAACCACATTTCAAACATTCGGTAGCGCCGGAGAAAGGTTTCGGATTGCAAGGCCCGAGATGTTTACTCCTGCATTTGGGGCACCACTGAGTCTCACGCCTCGGCTCCATATTCCTCCCCCTGTTGAAGGGTTTGGATGGTGCACGGGCCCGGTCGACCCTTCCCACTTTCTCTTTTCTCCTTGTTGTTTCTTCTCTTCCTTGTCCTGGATCATGTCATCCTCTACCAGCTGAGATGCCTCGATCACCTCTTGTAAGGTGCTCTTGTGAGCGTTCCTCACGTCAGTCTTCATATCTTCCGGCAAACCCTTCACAAACGCCTTTATTTTCGCTCCCTCATCGGTTGCCAGGTGCTCAACCAGACTCAGTTTATCCATGAATTGCCTGGCGTAGTCAACGACCGATAAGTTACCCTTCTTCAGATTTCGGAACTCATCTTCGATCTTATCCAACGCTCTCTCGTTGCAATACTTCTCCATGATCTTCTTCTTGAATATTGGCCAAGTGATTTGGGCTAGAACTTCCGGTGTAAGGGCCCTTATGGTGACGTTCCACCAACTCAGTGCATCCCCTCGGAACAATTGGGATGCAAACTTGACCCTTTGAGAGTCCGCATACTCGCTCGACTCAAACGCCATCTCGACATCCTGAATCTACTTCATGCATGCAAGCGGGTCGGTCGTTCCAGAGAATTCTGGAGCTCGACTACATAGAAACGTCTTGAACGAGCAACCCCCATCCTTCTTCTTCTCGGTTCTAATACCATGCTCCTCTATCCCTATGACGGTCGGTCCGCCACCCGACCTATTCACCGCACTCTCCGCCATGGCCTCAGTTCATCGGTGACTGGCATCACGGTCCTCTAACAGTTTCAAGAAGAATTCTTGTTGTTGTGCCATGGCCGAATTCATGGCTTGCATCATGTTGTCTCGGATTCTTGTCTCCATTCACCTCTTCCACAATCGGTTATCCGGACTCGAGATTCACCCTCGGTACTTGTTCGGGTCCTCCACCCAATACATCGGTTACGGGTGGCCTTTCAGTAGCTATTACCAAAGGAGGTTGATCGGCGGTAGACTCGTCTTCAATGTGACCATCCCGTGGATTTTGGAGCATGTTCCGAGTGTTTACCATTGTGGAATGTCACACATGATAAAGATCATACCGATTAATCCTTTGAAAGATAACCGGTTTAATACGTACTATTACAAGATTAATCATCATAATAACAATTTCAAACATGCTTACGTAATCATAAATTCAGAACAACACTGGCCAAGTGAGATTGTGAACATATTTTACATAAGAATTCTCGTTGTCATTATTATAAATTTCAATTAATGCAATTCCGTAATCCTAATACTATCCCCACCTAGAAATGCTCTACCCGTATGGACAGTGATACTATGTGTTCAACCAGCTTAAGTCTAGGTATGCTAGAGTCGACATCTAGTTGACATAAACTAGAGCTCTGATACCAACTTGTAACACCCCAAAAATTGGGATAAACAAAAAATTTCCATAAAAAGGAAACATGGTAATCAAAATATGCCAAAGCATGAGCTCCTCCCATAAAGGGAGACAATAAACGCCTGTTAAGATTACAAGTTTGTAATGAATAACAATATGAGGGAAAATAACCCTTTAATCTAAATCCTATCTAGGAACAAGATTAATAAAAGTTGTCTTCCAATCCAAAAATAAGCTTTCTATAATTGGCGTCCCAAAAATGTCCCCAAGCTCGCATCTAAGTCAACTAGACCTTATTGACAGTCGCGCCACTAACACCTGAGATACACATCAAACCAACAAGTGTTAGGCCAAACGAGCCTATTGAGTTGCACAAGAGCATGGCATAATATTCAAAAGATATGCTAAGAACAATTATAACAATTTAGTCCACAAGGCCATAAGGGAATCAATGGGGGAGACCCATCACACCAATGAGCTTTACCTCAAGTCAATGTACCTTTATGTTCACTCGCATGAGTAACATTCCAAGGCCCGGCACACTTGAAGACTACCTCTCAGGCATTACTCCAATGGCGGAGGTCTAGGTACATACCGTTAAGGTGGCACCTCAAACTACATCCTCCTGGCACATACTCACGGTTCATCCAATATATATAAACTATCCATCTCTATACATATTCCATGTCAACAAGATACATGCATAAGACCTCACATAGTTCAAATCCCATTTTAGGTCCAATACCCTAAAACATGCAATTCCCATAATGATAGTCATCAATCCCAAAATAATACACAATCATGACCCAACAATATAATTAATACTTCCACATACTCCATTTAGTGAACACATAGCCAAAACTCCCAAAAATCTTAAATATAACAGTTAGGTTAAACTTATCAGGTGATCAGATTTATACATGCATAAGAGGTAAAGATAAGTAAGCACACAAGATATGTATCTCATTTGAAAGATTTAGTAAGAAAACTCACTAACTAGGGTTTTGGATGAAACGCTAGAAAACTTGTGGAGAATGGTGAGAAGATGAGGCTTGATTAATACTTGAGATGCTTCACTACTACTAGGGTTAAAATGAAAGTGAAAAGGTGTGGAAGGGTGGAAAATCGCCCTAATGGTCTCCAAGTCGGTTCTAAAAACAAGTGAAGTGAGAAATGAAGTCAAAATGGTCAAGGTTGCATTTTATAGTCTCAGCCCCCCGACGGCGACAGTGACATGGGCATTGTCGCGGTGTCAATGTCGCGCCATGACTCCCACTCTCGGTACACACCACGCGATAGTGACCGACGACAGTGCCCATGTCACTATCGCGGTGGCATTGTCACGCCAGCCCTCCAACCCGTGGTACCAACCCTGCGACTGTGCCCTTTGCACTGTCGCGTGGCACTATCGTACCACACCCCCATGCGTCAAAAAACTTGACCTGATTCGATAGTGCATGCACAGATTGATAATCCAACTAAGGCATAACATAATTACATCAAATACACATAAATTATACACCAAAGGTCTTTATTAGAAACACGAATTACTAGGATAATAAAATACGAGACGTGGGTACTTACGTTAAATTCTTGGGTATTACATAGAGAGTATAAATACTTGAAGAGCCTAATTATTTTACACATATTGCTTTCCAAAGAGAATTTCCTGATAAATAGTTCTTTGAGTTCATTGTTAAACTTCTTACGATAGTCTTTTATTCCTTATGACTTATTTATATTTACGACATTATTGTAAAAGGATGACACCCCTATTTGGTGTCATTAGTCACTAGTTTGACAGTGTGTCTCATGACCACCCACATTTTTTATGTCGTTTGGGATTTTAAGCATCACCAATGCTTGTTGTTCTTAATGATATTTTGATATAAATCTTAACTTTAGTCGTATTTCGAACGTCCTAACCTTAGATCATCTTGTGCGATTTTTGGGAAAAAAACAACTTGTTTCCTAAGAAAGTCAAATTAATGGGTTTTATATATTCTTGTTATATATAAAACTAGTGTTCTAGAAGTTGAGTGGCTAGGGAGGTCACGCCCTCCCTAGACACTCAACAGTCTCACAAAAGACTGTTGTTTCAGATATACACGGAGGTCTAACACATAATCTACTAGTTTCTCGATCAGAGATTCTTAGTATTGAAAATAGAAGACAACAGCTCTAGCCTTCGACGTCATTTGTGAGCACATCGAGTCAAGATCCCATACACTCTACGACACTTTATATATCTACCGTTGTTAGTCTTCGTGACTCAGCCAGAACATCCATAGTGATAACACCGATCGGTACTTCATAATGATTGGATGGAAATCCTACTACTATTAACATTGTGCCAGCAGTAAACATAGGTCGCATGGTTGATTCAATCATTGTCTCAACCGGAAGTCTAAGTGACCCGGGTCTTAGTTTTTCCCTCCCAACTGCTGCTCAGGAATTTCTGAAAGTTGCTTTTCAACAGGCCCAAACTTCTTTGCGTTTACAAGTAGATCAGTTAAGGAGGATTCTGAAAGGTAAAGCAGTGATTGATTATATTTCTGATCCGAATCCACCACCTCCATTTCAAAGACCATCCAATTATCTGTCCATTGATGAGCTGAAATCCCTTTTGTACGTCAAGTTACTATCCCAGGATGATGAGTGAGGTCCAGTTGAAGTTGACTTGATTGGGACTCTTCGTCAACAAAATGAGTCGGGTACAGTTACCAAGGTAGAGTTTTCTGAATTTAAAGTCGAAGTGAGGTCAAGTTTCAGAGATGTGACAGAGTTGATCAAATCTACATGAACTACATTTCAGAAGGCATTTGATACTCTGGCTGACCATATGAGCTTATTGGAAAACACTTGCAGAACTCAAGCTGGTACCTGAAGCGAAGACATGATGATCAGGAAGATCCTTATCACCATGAGGGGTAGACAAAAAGGCAGAGAACATAAGCAAGTACCAGTGTTGTAGTTCAGGTTGAGGATGTTGTAACACCCTCAAATTTGAAATGAGCAACTAATTAAAAAATTTAGTAATACATCAAATAAATGATAAAATCCCTTTCTACAAATCAATTCTTGAAATACCTTAAATTGAATTCTAGGTTTAACCTCAACAAATAATAAACCAAGCCTTACACAAAGACTAAATATACGTCGGGTGTTACTATACCCATATGCAATTGCTATCTCCAAATGTGGGGAAGACTTCACCCAAAAGCTACTATCTTCTCGTGCATCTAGCTAGCATTCATTTCTTCATAGTGTCACTAGTACCATACCCCAACCGAAATCTGATGCAAATGTCGACAAATAAAAAGGTTAGGCTAACGCCTAGTGAGTTCAAAAGTTTTCATCATGATTATATAAATCATTAAACGGAAAGAATGCAACTTAAATCATGATTTCCAAAAGGATTTATATTAAATATGCGAACAACCCATTTTACAACACACACAATCTTTTTTTTTGTGATGAAAGCTCAAATATAAAACATTTCCTCAAGATGTGAACTCAAACCCAAAACTCACTCAAAAACGTGAATAATGATTTAATTCCCATATAATGTAAACGTGGGTAAAACTCTTTTATCCGAAATATCCAAAACACATATGAGACATAAATACCCAACCCATAAATCATGGATAACAATCCATATATAAAACGTCACCAAAATCATAGATAATATTCAACACCCCAAAATAACCAATATAAACAATAAACATCATCGGAAGCATCAAATCGTAGATAATCTTTGTCTCTAAAGAATATATCCAAAATCTACCATTCGGTGACAGGCGATAATTCCATTGAATGTGACGGAACACAAAAGTAGGTCACATATCTATGTTATATGAGCGTCACTTAAGGATTAAACACTCGTTAACATCAACCTTTCCGGGTCTATAGTTAACGAGTCAACAAGCTCGACACATCTATGTCTATTGCTTGGATAGTCATCAAGTTCAACCCCTCTAGGTTTGTACTTTGGAATTTTCATGCACTCATCAAGTTCAACCTCTCTAGGTCTGTACCTTGAAATTTCCAAACATCCCAGCTAGCTCATTCACAAGAAATTGCAATTATTGGTCAATGGACGATGCCCGACTTAAAGAGCCCACATCTTACTCCTATAAGACCCCATGCCTATTTCAAGTTACATTATGGGGATGTTTATCCCACTCAAACTGACTCCTATGCCTATGGATCCATTGCATTATAGTCCAAAACATTACATGACTTCAAACGAATGAACTAGCGCATTCAAAACATGTAATTCTCAAATAAGATGCAATAAATGCAAATCATAACCAAAACTCTACATTGAGCTATTAAAATCGGATAAATGCCCCCAAGATTGAATAGAGTCAAAAACCAAGCCATAAGCTCAACAAATTAATTGACCATTTGTTATAAGTTATTAAAATGCAATAAAACGTAAATAACCCACGTTTATGCAACCACATGCTCCAAAGATGTGAACAAACCAAAACACAATTTTAGACTAGGACAAATCATTTTCCAACTGCATTTATACCATTATTCTTTCAAAACGTCTCATAACCCAAGAACAAGCATTTCTCCAAAACACATACTAAAAAGTGAACTTATACCAAAAGATCTCCATTCATAAGATAAGTCATTAAAATACCTATACTTATGATTTATTTATCAAAATGTCCAAATATCCCAGATGTGGGTGTTTCACAAGATTTATAAAACCAAATAACCCAAATAAGTAAAACTCTTCAAATATTGCAACATTTAATAAAAATCATGTAAACACATAATCACCTTAAAATGGATATTTTTGGCATGTACAACGTTTTCACAAATCAACTTGAACTCGCCTTGCTAGATTTAGGCTAAATCTAGATTTTACTCCAATATGAGCTTTTTTGAAGAAACTTGAATCTACATGCAATTCTTCCAAAAACCTAGATCCACAAGTTTCCAAACATAAATATACATATCCAAGCACTTAGAAATCTCTCCCAAACATCTTATATCAGAATCTCCATTTTGACCAAAACCCTAATTTTGACATAACTTCCCCAAAATCATCCAAACCGAAATTTGAGAAACATAAACACAGGGAGTCATCAATGAAGCATTTATAACTCATATGAAAGTTTAAAAACAAGGAGGATGAACTCACCACTTAGGTTTTGATAAAAACCTAGAAAACTCTAAAATCCTTAAAGATGAGAGTGAGATGGAGAACTCTTAGTCTTTGCCTTCATTTCCTTGCTTGATGATGAAGGAATGCTTCAAAATCCAAGTAAATTGCCTTTGAAATGGCTAGGGTTCGAACTAATAGGATGGAAATCGGTTTTGGGGGAGAAAGGGTGGAATATGAGAAGTGAGAAATGGGGAAAAGGTTGAAAATTCGCATTTTTAAGCCCTGGTACCCATTTCTAAACTAACTTGAAATTGCACCTACCCAAAAATTATGGGTGTTACAGATGTTGACTCATAGGAGACAACTAGTGATGCTCAGGGAGATAAACAGGTTGATATGATGGATCTAGCTGATGATGTGGATGAACCGACGGTTGAAAAACCTAAGGTAGGTAACACAAGGACGGGGGAGGAAAGAATGGCGGATGATTTGTTAGAAGACATCATTGACATTGACTCAAAAGAAGATGATAGAGTTCAGTTTGCTCAAGTTCAGATCAAAGAAGAGATTGATACTACATTTGAGTTCTCTGATGCGGAGGTTAAGGAATAGGGTGATTTTTGATCACATCAACATGCTCAATGAGGCTATGCCAGAATCACTTGTCAGAGAGACTCTAGTTCCATAACAGCTCGAAACTTCTAGGTAGGGGTGTTCGCGGTCCAGTTTGGGCGGTTTAACCCCCCAAACCACAAACCAAACCGTAATGGTGGTTTAGAAAATTTCCAAACCGAGCGGTTTCGCAGCAAGTGACCAAACCGGTCAAACCATACCACAAAAAAATGGTCTGGTCTGACCGGTTTAGGCGGTTTGGGCCTATTATGGGCTTTAAACTAAAAAAAACATAAAATTTATCTCCAATTTAAAATTTCAATCGATGTTACATTATTAAAAAAATACTATACGGAATTATAGAAGAAAAATCTATCTTCAAAATTAAAAAACGTTAAACAAGTTGAAAAAAAGTTAAACAAGTTCACCAACAATAGTTGGAATTTTGGACAAAGATTTAACAAGTCGAAAGACGATTTAAAGTTTTAGATTTCGATTATTGGCGGATTTTAGAATTTTGCTGACGTATGGATTACGGACAATTGAAAGTGAAAACTAAGAACTTAATGTCTTGGATGATTTTTTTTTTTAAATTGAGACATAATATGTAAACATATAATTACACGAAAACAAAATATAATTTTGGTGGTCGGTTTGATCCAAACCGCTCAAAAAAATGTTCATACCGCAGACCAGACCAGACCGAGCGGTTTGGCTATTTTTCAGACCGGACCAGACCGCCAGACCGCTCAAACCGCAAAAAACGGTCCGATTTGACTTGGTTCGACCGGTTTGAGCGGTCCGACGGTTTTTTTGAACACCCCTACTTCTAGGCAACCTGAGAGTGCACCAGCACAATCAGAGAAGTTAGAAATGTGGGAAAGGACTAGAATTAGGGTTCCATTATTGGAAGACACCGAGTACAAGATTTTTGTTAGAAGAATAAAAGAGCTTGATTCGGTAAGGGTGTTGGGAATTACTCAGTATAATTGAATGTTCATTACAGAGTATGTACATATATTGAAGGCAGTGATCCAGCCTGTACAGTTTGTGAAGACTAATAAGAGAATTGTTGTAATCAAGGAAGTCTACACGAAGAAGTTGGTGAATGTGAGATATCCAGTGTTTGTTGTACAAAGACAAGATACTTAAGATTGGATGTTCACAGAATTTGACTTCAAGAACTTAGAGCTTGAAGACTTTGAGTACCTTTATTTTGAGTTGAGACAAAGAACAATCAGACTGGAGGGCGTACAAGTTTCTTTGTTTGCTGTCACAAGATTTGAAGAGGCAAGTAAAGTATGCTTATATTACAGATCTTCATATTGGTGTGGAATCAAACCAGAGGAAAGTTAATTTGATGAAGCCTGATCAGATTTTACCGGGGATTGAGACTATGCCATTATTTTCTGTGTATGAAGAACCAGAATTTGGAATTGTTTATCAAATGACAAGAGTCAGCACAGATTCATGAGGTTCAGTGGGTTAGTAAAGTATTTTGATGGAACAATGACGATAGTGAAGATGAAGTTGAATACCATACTTGATTTTGATGATAAAGGGATTGACAAAGTAGATGTGAAGAAGAGAGCCTTGATTGTGAAAGCATTGGACCAGATCCAGGAAAGACTTGAGTTCAGAAAGACTATCAGAAGATCTGAGATCTATTTTGGCCTCCGAAAAAGAAGAAGAAGATTTGTCTGATATGTCAACTTAACACAAAGGGGGAGATTGTTAGGGTTATCTTTTTAATTGTGTTAAGTTGAAGGGCTTGTCTTGTAAATACCTTTGGGTATAAAAGCTTTTGTCTTTAATGCTTTATAGTTAGTTGTTGATCATTAAATCTTGTTCTAAACAGTTTAAACGTATCTTGTAATTTCTCTGTCAATCAATATACACATATGACTTATGGCATCATTGTTTCTTGATCTTGTTTGATTAAATCATTGTTACATTGATAATCTTGGATGCTAGGCTTGTCTGCAACCCTTGCATGGTAGGGTCGCATTTTAGGGTGGCATCTTGTATACCGAAAGTTTTCTAATATTTTTGGCCTCTTTTCTTCTATGTGATCCTGGCATGGCAGGGTAGCATGTGTGGTCGCACACACCTATGTTCTTCTCTGCTTCGACCTCCTCTTCTATACAACCCTTTTAACCATACAACCTATTAAGGAATGATAGAAACACAATTTGTGGGTTCTTTTAGTCACAAAATGGGTATTATGTAGATAATTGGATCACAAAGTATATAACATATTTGACACTTATCAAAAAGGGAGGTTCAAAGAAAGAGAGAAAGATTATTAAGTAAAGAAAAGGAAAATGTCTAAATTTTCTTTATGTGAATTGCACATGAGATGACTAACAAAGTCCAAAGACTGCATTAATTTGAGGTAACATGGATGCTACGAAAATGTAAATCGCAAATTGACAATGTATGGAATATGCTTCCTTGATTATTCTCTTTCAAATATGTTGAATGCTTGAATCTTGATGCTTCTACCTTCTTTCAAGTGGTAATATTTGCTATTTGTTGGGATATTTAACGTTTTTACAATTTGAAATTTTTTGGGTGTTAATGTTTGCAAATTGTTGGGATATTGACATTGTTTGTAATCTACAAACTTTTGGGAATATAGGGTAGTGAAATTGTTGAGATATTTGACAGTGGTGAAATTATTGGGAACTTGGATACTAATCATAAGGTACGGACCTATCTATTAATTTTTGCAAATATTCCCTTGTTTTACGTGAATAAGATAGGTGGTACATGACTAAATGCCTTAAGAGTGAATTATAAACTTTTAAGAGTTAAAAAAGGAATGTGTTCAAATGATATATGTGCTTATAAAGTTTGGTGTGGAGTTGTTGCTTACTATCCACCAAGTTGTACCATATAACCAATTGATGCTCATTGATGCTCTACTATTTATACTTTAGAAACCTATTTATAGATTCTTGCATATGTTCGGGTAAAGTAGCAACAATTAACCATACATGACATGAGTAGATGTTAGATGTTTATATAAGGAGTCAATAAGGCATATACTTTAAATATTAGGTGTTTAATTAAAGAACATTGTTTCTTAATGTGCATTTTTTCTGAAACTTGTTTATAGTGGGGTCTTAATCACCTAAGAAGAAACTAAGCACATGCAGTAAACTACTAATTTTGACATACATAATTGTGTTCTTCAAGGCCATGCAATTTTCTTATGAAAATCCATACGAGAGCCTTGTTAGCTATGCCTCTCACTCGACCTGCAAGTGCTTCAAACTGCATAAGTTACTAATGCACGTAGCTCTAGGATCAAAGCAAAAAATTTGTTTTTTTTTCTAGGATCAAAGCAAGAAGTTGCTCTAATAGCTCGCTTTCTGATGACTCCAAAATTTGTTTTATAAAAGTTTTGTTGGTTTCCTTATGGGTTTTAGCCCATGAGGAAGGCCCATGTATTTTCATTTAAAGAAAAGCCCACATATTTATATTTATCTCAGCCCTATTATTCATTGAAGTGAGAGTGTGTGCATCAGCCACAAGTGAGAGAGCAGAGAGAGAAACAGAAAGAAGAGAGAGCATCTTCATTTTCGTATTTCATAACCCAGCTGCAGAAAACCTTCAGTTCCCGGAGATTGAACTGTTGGATCACCGTGATTTTTGATCAGCAGATTCGCAACATCTAGGCCAACGTTTTGGACGGTGCGATCGTGGATTTGATGTCCGTATGTCAGGTTTTTCTGAGGTTCTGCACAGCAGCAGATTTGGTTATATTTCTTCATCTTTGCTCTATGTTGGTTCCATACATCTTGATGTGCTTATTTCCAAGTGTATGATGGTTTTGTATGCCTCTAGTATAATCTAGAGAAGACTTTGTATTGCTCTAATATTGGTGGTAGTGGATTTTAAGCGGCTCTAGTAGTCCCGTGGTTTTACTCTCGTTTTGAGGGGTTTCCACGCTAAAATTTCGATGTCTTATTTTGGTTGCGTTCTTTTTGTTTTTGGGGTTGATTTTACTTGCATTTAGAATACCCTATTTGTTTGCATCCTCAAAGGTTCATTCAGGTCGGGAAAGTTTAGCCTAACGAAGATTAATTCCACGTTTATTGCTTACCGTTAGTGGTTGCGTTTTTCCCATCAGAGTGGTATCAGAGCTTTTGGTTATTCTTATTGGGTTTGACTTGTTTGAACGATGGAAGCTAATACAAGTAGGATGATAAGTCTAAATGGTTCTAATTATCATGTTTGGAAAGGAAAGATGGAAGACCTTCTTTATGTGAAGGATTTTTATTTGCCTGTTTTTTCAACCGACAAACCTGAAAATAAAATAGATGAAAAATGGAATATTTTGCATAGACAAGTTTATGGGTATATTCGGCAATGGGTAGATGATAATGTTTTGAACCATATTAGTGGGGAGACTCATGCTCGTACTTTGTGGAACAAGCTTGAGTAGTTATATGCTCGAAAGACTGGAAATAATAAGTTGTTTTTGATTAAAAAGATGATTCAGCTTAAGTACCATGATGGAACTCCTATCACTGATCATTTGAATGCATTTCAAGGTTATTAATCAGCTTGCACGAATGGGTATCAAGTTTGAAGATGAAATCCAAGGTGTAGCTGAAGCATAACAAAAACTCAATTCCACATCATCGATGCTCTCATAGATGTTCATTTCTTCACCCGGTCCAACATTCCCATTGTCAAGTTTACTGAGTTGGTAATCAATCTGGTGCTTCTCTGCAACAATTCTTATGACCAGGTCAACTGCTTCAAGAACTTTATATCCCCTGCGAAAGAAATCCAACTTCTCTAGAGAGTAGAGAGGAAAACCAAAATAGAATTCATGTCCACCTCACAAAGAAGGATCAAAGATAATTACGTATAAACTGGTCATATTAATAAATAAAAAGGTGGCACCTGTGCAACATGATGGCGAGTAGCCTATGTCAAAAGGCTACGACACAATCCCTCCTTGAGTGATTTTCCCGGAATGCACATAGTAATGTAACTACGACATCTCAACCTTTCCACTTTTAAACTTCCCCTTCTCTTGTTGTTGTGAAATCATGTATTCATATGCCTCTCAAAAGTTAATGTATGCAGTCAACAAAGCTTCACTTCAATGACAATAATTCGAATGGGGTGAAAAATAAAATATACCTTTTTCATCACATGCATTGAAGTTTCATCTAGTGCATCTGTAACAAAGAAACAAGATAAATGCCCCATTTTCCTGCTTATGCAAGGATAGTGGCATTTAATAAAAGATATGCAATAGTTATATTACTTCCTTCTTAAGCAATGTAGTTCAAGGAAAAGTAGGGAAGAACAACTTAAAGGGTTTTACCTCCGTTTATAAAATAAAATATGTGTTTTATCAAGTTCAGAGAGGTCATAGAAGAGAGTATCAAGAATCTGTATCTTGGGACCTTCAACCATCTTCAACAAGCTCTTTAACTCCTCTATAACCATTCACTTGAAAACAATGTTAAACAATCATATACTTATGATTTCAGAGTTAAAAACAAAATGAAAAAACAAACATTTAAAGATGAAATCTACAACTAAATTTGAATGTTTAATAATTCAACCAAAAGAGAGAAAAAAATCAATAGTGCACCCACATTAGAAGTTGCTGCCTCGACAGTTGAGGCAACCATTCCCCTACTTCTTTTGGTTCCTTGGTTGAGGTTTCCTTGGGGTGTTAACACCAATTGTTATTTTCCTTGGGTGTTAACAATAATTGTTGTGTATTATTTGATATTTAAGAGAACATATAGTTTAATTAGTTTAGTTGTTACCTGGATGTATTTTTGAAACTGACCATATGTTGATACATTTTTATTTTATTTATTCATCATTCTGGGATTTTATTACTATACTCAGGCACACAGAAGTCATTATGATGATCTGGTTCCAACTTTATTCATCATTATATGATGTTTTAAACACTAAAAACATATTAGGATGGGGCTGACTCTACTTGGCATGGTGATCTGGTTCCAACTTTACCGAATGGTATATCTGGTTCCAACTTCAAATAGTCAACTTCCTACTCCTCGACCCTTCAAGATAAGGTAGTAAAGATTTGAACTTGAAAGGAAAATGAAAGACAAGAAACAAAGATTGTGCAGAATTTGGAAATAAAGATTACTTTTTTCCTATCTTTTTCGCTGGTTCAAATCGAAAAACTTGAAAGGAAACTGAAAAAACAGAACAAAATTCTGATGCAACCTCACTCCATCTTAAGGTCATGCTGTCTTGATGGAGCATTTTGAGTATACAACAGATGAATGGCGCAAAAGTATGATAGGTGAAATAGTTTCGATTAAGCAGTATAAACCATGAATTTCACTTCAATAGAGCAGATCAACGAACCCATGAATTTCTAAATTGATTTAAAACTAAAAAGCCCTAGATTCACAAACAAGAACAAAAAATTGAACTTACAGAGAGATGAATTGAGATCTCGAGTGGTGAATCAATAACCAGGTATGATAATGGAGGGAAGGTTCGAGAGCGAGAGCGAGAGCCAATGTCTTGAACCAGGAACGATAAAGTATGACTTAGAGCTTGAATGATCGATATATATTGGAATAATTTGGAGTTTTTTTCTTGAATCATTTGGAGCTTGAAGCGTCGGTTTGGAGAAATCACCCGGAGCTTGAAGTGGCGTCTTGGTAACCAAATTGTCACTTTAGGGGAGGAGCTTCAAGCGGCGTCTTGGTAACCAAAGTATGTGCATTTAAGATTTGTACACCATGCTTAAAAGGGTTGTTTTTAAGACTTTTATGCATATCAATGTTGTTCTCTATGCTAGAAAAGTTGTATTCAAGACTTTTGACAAATTTGGTTTATACGATAATATAGATATAGACAGTGGCGGAGCTAGGAATTGACAATAGGGGGTGCATCAAATAATATAAATAAAAGCAATGATATGATATTAATGAAATACCGACATTTAAAGATTCAATGTCGAATTGATTTTCATACAACTTGTGTTTAGAACTATTATAATTATCCTTACCCGATATATATAAATGGCGAGTCACCGGTTGTTTTTTTTAATTTATTGGATACTTATCCATAAACGTTAATGTTTATTGAACTAGTTAATATAAAAACAAACCAAAATCAACACTGAACAAAAACCAATTATGAATTAAAAATCTATAAATGGGTAGCCTTAAAATCAAATCAGTTAAAATTATGGACCAAAGTCACTCAACAACTTTAGAACAAAATGGAATCAACACTTCAAATCTTTAAATTATTTATATCATAAAGATTAGATGAATATATTTCTTTTTCTGATTATTTCTCTAAAATTAACGACTTTAAAAATTAAATCCATCAATCATTACATGATAGAACGGGATGAAACAAACATTTTAGAGCAAATTACGGATTTGGTCCATGTGGTTTGCTGATTTTTACGAAAATCATCCTCGGACTTCATTTGTTATGGATTTGGTCCTTGTGGTAGGCAATTTATGTTGGGTTTGGCCCTGTCACTGACTTCTTTTTATTTATGTCCGTTAAGTGGAGCCCACGTGCAAGACACACAAGGGCAAAACCGTCCATCCATTTGCGACATGGGTTTGTGTTTGTCCAAGAAGTAAGCACCATTGTACGTGGACCACAGTAGCACCACTCCATTTTTTCACCGAAGAGATGAATTTCAGGAACGATGAGTCGATGAGAAAGAGAGATGGGTCGGAGATGACTGAAAGAGGCACAACATGAGAGAGAAAGAGGGTAGTTTATTTATTAGATCAAAAGGAAAAAGGAAAGACGTGGATGGACGATTTTGCCCTCGTGTGCCTTGCACGTGGGCTCACTTAACAGACATAGATTGACAGCCGTCAGGGCTAGAGACTAGATCCAATAGAAAGTGCATATCACAGGTACCAAATACATAATAAATGAAGTCTAGGGACGATTTTCATAAAAATTAGCAAACCTCAGGGACCAAATTAGGGATTTACTCGAACATTTAAATATATAATTAAATATGGTTGAATTGCAATGACTTTATGAAATTTGAGGATTATTTTAAAAATTAACCAAAATACATATATCTAAGCTTACATTTTACTTATTTTCTCATCACTTGTCCACTCCCCCACCGCCTCTTGACATGTAATATTGCATATGTCTTGAAATTATATATCAAATTTTAATGATTGATCCAGGGGGAGCAGCTGCTCCCTCTTGCTATAACATGGCTCCGCCATTGGATATAGATATAGATATAGATATAGATATAGACAAGGTTCTAAAAATCGCGCTATGGCGCCGCCATGGCGCCAATGCGCCACCTTGCCGCCACGTTTTTACCCTTGGCGTCGATGTATGGCGTTAAGCTTCATATGGCACGCCATGGCGCGCCATGGCGCGTTATGGCTCGTTATGGCGTTACGTTACGTTATGACGTTATGACGTTACGCGTTATGGAGTTATGGGGGGAAATTGTACTTTTCTAAAACTTGTAAATTTACATGGTAAAAAAGTCAAAATCTAAAAAGTCAAAATTAAATATTTTAAACCCTAGAATTTCACTTCCCCTTCTCCCTTTCTCTCTCTGTTTCTCAATTCTCAGTCACGATCACGTGGGGGAGTTATGATTTTTTAGGGAGTTATGATTTTTTGGGGAGTTATGATTTATTGATATCATTTTTGTAAACTTTGTATATTTGATATCAAATCAATTCATGGTTCTTCTTTTGTTTTTTTATATGATATAAAACTCCCATTATTATATAATTATACATATATATGTATAATATTATATATATATATATATTTGCCGCCTTGGCGCCACCATGAAAAACGCCATGGCCTCGCCGTAACTTGTAAGGCTTGAGGCTTGACCTCGCCGCCACGCCGCGCCGCGCACCATTTAGAACCTTGGATATAGATATAGGGGGTGTTTGGGATTGCTTATTTGAGGTGTTTTTTAGCTTATTACGATTTGGCACCGGAGATTAGGGGTGAGCAAAACCCGCCCAAACCCGAGAAACCCGAAATTTAGCCTCCCACCCGATACCCGAGAAACCCGAACCCGAAGACAACCGATCCGAAACTAATATCAGGTATAATAGGATCGGGTTGGGTACCCAAATCCCAAACCCGCCCGACCCGAATATCCGAATAATTCTAATTGTAAACCTAAAATCCTACATACCAAATTTTCTATTTTCACTTTTCAGTCTTCAATTTCAATTTTCACAGATTCACTCTTCAATCTTCATCTCATCGTCTTCGCTCAATCGCTAGACGCTCAGCACTCAGCCCTCTCTCACTTCGCTCATCGCTCTCGCTCGCACGATTTTGGCCTCAGCAGCCCTCTCTCACTTCGCTCATCGCTCGCTCAGGCCTCAGGCCTCAGGCTGTCGGCCACTCGGCCTGTCGCTGTCTCGACTCTCGCACATTCATCTCCTCCGGCGAGCCACTCCAGTCCACTGAGGAGAGGCTCCATCGGTCCTGTTTTGGTAACTTAACTACCTCTAACCTCTGTACACTCTAGTCTCTACGTCTCTACGTCTCTCTGTACGTATTTTATAATTTTATTTATTTAGGGGTTTTTGATTTGAATGTTGAGATCATGGGGTAGAGGGCGTAGAGCCAGAGGAAAGGTTAATGGATTTATTTGATTTGAATGTTGAGATCATTGGTTTAGTTTGGTTTGGTAGAGGCTTAGTTTGTTTTGCCTTTTTTCAAAATTTTACACTTACAGACTTACTGATGTTTAATGTTTTCACTTGCTAAACTCTAGCTTAGAGTCTGTCTTCACCATACCCACGCATAAATGGAAGATTCCATGTACATTTGCTGAAATGGTTTATGGTCTGCAATGTCTGTTATGATTCATTTGGATGCTCCATGTACATTTGCTGAAATGGTTTATGGTCTGCAACTTTTGATTTGGTTTGGATATATATAATGTTGTTATAGAGTTTTCATACCCGACCAACCCGATTAGCAAACCCGAACCCGAAGTACCCCGAACCCGAATATCCGAAGTTGTTATCGGTCGGGTTTCGGGGCATATCTTATCCCCCGAATATCCGATCGGGTTTCGGTTCTGGGTCCCCAACCCGACCCGTCCGTTGCACAGTCTTACCGGAGATAAACACTCACTTTTGAGTGTTTGGATGAGGAAAAATTAAAATGGCTTATAGTTGCACCGCTGAAAAACACTTTTTGATAAGTCATTTGGTTTTAACTTATCAACTTATTTGAAAAGTGCTTATGATTTTTTTTGTTATTTTATATGTATAAGCAATCCCAAACACCTTTAAATAACAACTTATTAGCTTATTACGTTTTGATAACACAATAAGTTAATTTAAACACTTTTTTAAAAACTCCGAATTAACACCGCATAGGCTGATAAACACTTTTTAAATAAGCAATCCCAAACACCCCATAGATATCTTGTAGTTGCTAAAAAATGTTAAATTTCCCTATTATATATAATAACATTTACCAGGAAGATGAACAGTGCTCATTTTTATTTTTTATATAATTTTTATTTATTTACAGATTTGGTCTTTGAGGTTTTATCTCCCTTTTAGATTTAGTCCTATGTTTTTAGAGTTACAGATTTGGTCCCTATAGTTTTATTTTTCTCTTGGATTTAGTCCCCATAATTTGTTTATTCCAAAATAGCCTTTCGATTTTGCATTTTCGTAACGTTTTGGTCCTCGAAACTAAAAGTTGTTAGCTCCTGACCGTTAAGTATATGACATTTCGATCATTTATAACTTTTTCATTTTCTAATTTAAATAAATAAAAATTATATTATAAAAATTATTTTTATTATATAAGCATAAAATAAATATCCCTTAACATGCATCGCATCTCAATGACTGTGTCTTCTCCAACCCAAAACCTTCCGTCTTTCCCATCAATCCAAGTACATAGTCGTAGGTGATTGACGCACCAATTTTTTATTTATTAATAAAGTAATTTATCATAATTTATTTTATGTTTAATAATGATGTAAAATTTGTTTAATTCATATTTTTATTATAATTTAATTTAGGTTTAATAACAATGTAACTTTTTTTAGGTTTAATGATGTAATGTACCATTTGCCTATCATACACACACATCCCTGGTTTTATTTTTTTTCTTCAATTTAATCCTCATAGGGCATTTTGTAAATTATAGTCATGCTGCTAACAGACACAAAATGTTTTGTTCTCATAATTGGTCATGCTCAAATTTATGGTCTTAATATTTCTTTCCATCAACGCACACGATAACCCGCAGCAACGGGGCATTAATCCCACCTCGTTTATGAAATTTATGTGGAACAAGAGGAGACAAATGTAATGGAATTTGGTTAATGGAATTTGGTTAATGGAATTAACTTCCATAATCTGGGAACCAAACTCCGGCGACTGTTCTGGAATCTCTTTCGGCATTTCCTTTTTACCGTCAATACTTGCAGAAGTAAGGTTTTAATCCCTCTATCTTTCGACCTATGAATTTTTGATTTCATATATCTGATTATTTTCGGTATTACACTACAAAACCCGACTACTATCTCTCTACTCTTCACCTTACAGTTCGTTTTGTGTCGTGTATTTTGTTGTTAAATTCAGTTTAGATTACAAATGTGCGAAACTATCTCAAATCTTTCTTTCAGTTTTATGATTCTTCTTCTGCTTCAGTTCGTATTTGATTAATTTCAGTATGAGACTGCAAAATCTTTCCATTTTTACCTTGTGATTCTAATCTGCCATACGTATTGGATCTAATTCAGTGTAGGACTACGAAACCTAATTCAAATCGTTCCGTTCTTCACCTTATGCTCCTTCTGTTGCATATATGTTTGATTAATTTCAATATAAGAATACAAGAACCCTATTCAAATTTATGTTTTCAACCTTACTATTCATGGATCCTGTTGTAAGTTTTGTATTGAATTTTTCGTAGCTGGTATCCAATTTAGTGTAGTTATGGTTTCAAATATTTAAATGATCATCATCTGAAATTTGAAGTCCCAAAATTTAACCAAGTTTATTCTCCAATCCATTTCTAAACGGATGTACATTTTTGTCTTTTGATGTCAAATTCAAAATTGATATGGATCCTGTTGTAAGTTTTGTATTGAATTTTTTGTAGCTGGTATTCAATTTAGTTTAGTTATGGTTTCATATATTTAAATGATCATCATCTGAAATTTGAAGTTGAAAGTAATTTGAATGTATTTTGTTTGCCAAGCGTATCCTTATCAACTGAGTATATAAAAGCAAGGGGATTTTATGGTTTCGAAAGGGAATATTTCCATGCATTTCAATATCAATATGTTGAATGACCCGCTTGTTTACAGTAGTCAAACTTCATTAATAGTTGAGCATAAGGAGAATATGAGGATTGCGATTAGAAGATTCACAAATGTGGTTAAAACTATTGTGTTCTCCTGTGCAGATTTCACAGTTTTTCAAGTTTGCATTTATTTGGAATTGGATTTAGTCATAACGGATATGGGAACACAGAATATTATTTGGAACGTGTGTAAGAAGTATCTAACTATCGGGCTTGTGGGCATCACTTTAACAGACCGTTATGCTGGAGTATGCCCTATTCGAGGTTCATCTATGTCTCCAACGTTTAATCCTTCTTTGGGATCATTTACAGGTGGCTTTTGTAGAGCAAAATATTTCTGATTACTGTTCCTGATGGTACATGTGGCACATACACATTAATGATTAATGTTCCTGCAGATGATTATGTTTTCTTGGAGAAATTTTGCCTTGACAAATACAAGTTCTCACATGGTGATGTAGTAATTTTCAGGTGTGTATTCTCTTTTTCTCGGCTTTTTACCTAGCATTTTCTGCTTCATGAGGGAACAATATTGTCGTATGGATTTGGCATTCAATAAATTGTATTCTTGCAGATACTATAGGAGACATCTAGAATGTTTCTACTTTGTTATGTTTCTTATGTTTCCTAAAAAAACAAGGATCAATGATTAAATGGTCAAAGAATCTTATAAATGTTGATGGAAAGAAGTTGGGTAAGATGTGCAAAAATTGGTGTTGTAAACCAATATGATTCCTGTAATTATGTAATTAATCTTTTCTGCACAATTTGTTTTTGGTTAGTATAGATGCATGACACTTGTAAAGTTTGCTGGAGAGGTAGAGGGGGAGGGGGGTTAGGGTTAGTGAGTCGTTGGTTATGTAACCATAGCTTTATGTTGTAGACTAAGGGTATGCAGTTTCTTTACCTTTTCACAAGTCTCGGATGTTCATGAATCAGCCGCTCTACACTTGAGGTAGAGGCCAGGTCTGCCTACATCTTACCCCTCCGAGACCCCACATGTGGGTGGGATATATTGAGCTCTTTTGGTTTATTCACTGTATATATCCTGTGTGTAGCAGCCTTTCAGAATGAAAAAATAAGAAAAGTTCTCTTTACTTTTCTGTTTTTCATGGTATCAAGGCCTTGGACCATCTTCCTTCTCACGAGTCACGACTTAATCTTCCTATCTGCAATGGTCCAGGGGTTTCTTCCAAATCACTCAACAATGACACCACAAACTGATGAGAATTGCGCCTCCACAAAGTCATTGATACACAACCACAAGGGTTGTGGTGTACTGGTTAAGGTCCTGGGGAATGTGGTGGAATATCCCATCTGCCTAGGGTTCGAATCCAGGCGTACACAACAATTGTGGCCACTGAGGTTTAATCAGGGCTAATGTCTTATGGTCATAATTTGCCAAGGGAATAGTCTAGGCATAGCCTAGGAGACCCTTCCCAAAAAAAATGTCATTGATACACATCTTATCTTCTTCACAGTTTCCCTTTCCATCCTTAAATCAACCTTTCTTGGTCAAACTTGACTCTACAAATTACTTAGACAGTTAGACCTAGAAAAAACAACTTATAAATGTTGTTATTGCTCAAGGTCTAGAAGAATATCTAGATGGACCCAAGCCACAACCTCTAAAACTCGTCAACAAATCTTCATCTGCGATTGACCCTAAGTACACCCAATGACATCGACTTATTTTGACCCAATTGTCACCTACAACACAACTCATGAAATCTGGTCAACATTTACCTAGATTTACTCCTCAACTTCTAATGCACGGATTGACAAGACTTCACACTTCTTTTCAGTATCTGAAGAAGGGAATCTGCTATAGTATGGCACAGGAGAGCCGGAATCAACTGTCAAGAGAGGACCATCTAATATATTTGTTTGGAGGACCTGTAAGAGCATACAACCCTTTAGTTGCTTTTGTGCATAATTAGTCTAACAACCCTTCGATTAAAGAGGTACATAGTCTTTTAATGGGTTATGGTTTTCACATTGAGAGCGAATACGTTGTTGACCAACTTGATCTAACCCAAGCAAACCTTACATACTCATCTCAATCTTTCCCAGTTAAGAAACAATTTTGGCGCAACAACTTACAAAGGTTTTGATCATTGTTTCACAGCCTAGCGTGTTAGGCAATTCCCCTAGGTAACCCCCTCTTCTTTCCCCGGTCATCCTAGTTCCATGCCTTGGCGTTCCCCTCCATCTTACCCACCTCACTTCTCAAATCAACAAAAAACTCAGTGCCAAACTTGCACGAAGATGTGACACACGACCCTCCATTGTTGTCACTGAACCAACCTTAACTATCACCATAATCTTCACCCTCAAAACCTTAACACTTATGTTGCACCTGCATTACATGCCTATAGCTCATCATAGCTCATCCACTCTACCATAAGATCGTTCCATTGGTTTCTAGACGCTGGAGTCACTCATCACTTTACACTTGACTATAATTCCTTGGATTTAGCTTCACATTGTCATGGAGCTGAGCTTGTGACTGTTGGAAATGATGAGCGACTTTCAGTCTCTCATGCTGGTTATAAAAATTTAATTACCAATTCTCACTCGCTACTTCTTAAAACCATCTTGCATTCTCCTTCTCTATCACATAATCTCATTAGTGTTGCCAAAGTTTGTCGTCACTGCATGTTTTCTGTTGAATTTCACCAAGATTTCTTTCTTGTGGAGGATCATATCAGCAGGAAAATTCCCCTCCGGTGACTTCTTGAGGCTTATACAGAGTATCTTCCTATCCCTCTCAACTTCACGTCATCCATTACGCTGTGCTCTCGAAGCCTTTATTACGAAGGAAAGGAAAGGAAATGGAGGGAAAGGGGAGGAAAGTGAACAAACTAATGTTCTCGAAACTTTTTTAGGAGAGAAAGGAACGGAAACCGAAGAAAAATAATGATAAGTTTCCTTCCAAAACTTTCCTCTCAAATGCGGGAGGAAAGGGAAGGAAAGGAAAGAAATTAAAACCCCTTAAAAAGATTATTAAAATTACAAAACTACCGACCCCTTCATTTTCAAGGATATATTTTTATAGGGTATATGTGTAAAAATGACAGAGCATGAAAGATTATTTTCTTTCTTTTCCTTTCCCTTTATTTTCCTTCCCTTTCTCGAACACAAATAAATAAATTTTTCTCCTTGTTTTTGGAAGGGTGTCCTAGGCTATGCCTAGACTAACCCCGACAAATTATGACCGCAAGAAATCAGCCCTGATAAACTCAGTGGACACAATTGTTGTGTACGCCTGGATTCGAACTCTGGGCAGTTGGGATATTCTACCACATCCCCAGGGCCTTAACCACTACGCCACAACCCTTATGGTTAATTCCTCTCCTTTTTATTCCTTCCATTTTTTTTCTTTTCTTTTCTCCCCAAATTCGAGAACACAGTGTTAACGTTACCTCAAGCTTTCTTCACATACTCTGAATCAAATATCTGGCATCAGAGATTGGGTGATCCTGCACTTCGAGTGGTTGATGAAGTTCTCCTAGTATGCAAACACTGCACCTCACTCTTTTAAGCTTACTTTTTGTAATTACTATCAGTTAGCTAAATGCCATAGACTCCCTTTTTCATTGGATAGTTCTCAAGTCTTAGCTCCTTTCGAGTTGATGCATATCAACTTGTGGGGTGCATCTGCTCTTATTTCTGTGAATGCTAATTATTGTTTATTGTTGCCCGTTGAGGACGACACTAGGTTTAGTTGGTTATTTTTGAAAACCGAAGATGAATTTCTTTCAAAATTTCTTTTATTAAGCAAATTGTGAACATACAATTTGATTCTAAACATTAAAATGGTTCATTGAGATTGGGGTGGGGAATTTAGGCTGTTGTAGAAGATTCTTGAGTCTCAGGATGCTGCATAGATTGTCATGCCCTTACACAGTTGCACAAAATGGTCGAGTATAAAAGAAAAAGAGACAGTTGAAGTAGGGTTAACTATCACTCTTCCGTTTCTTTAATTTTTTCCTATGCCTTCTAGTCTGCCATATATTTGAGAAATCGATTGTCTACTTCATTTCTAGCCCATGAAATCTTCTTATTATGTGTTGTATATTAAATATTATTTTTATGACCAAGGCTTATGGGTGTGAGTCTGTGACTGTTTTTTCATTTTTGAGACCCTATAACTCACATAAATTACGTTTTTGGTCGATAGAGTGTATTTTCATAGGATATGGCTCACAACACAAAGGATATCTTCAGGTTGCTGTATCTAGCCATGTTGTTTTTAGTGATTAATATTTTCCCTTCCAATCCTTGTTCTTCACTTTTTCCTTCTTCCAGTCCTGATCATTTTAATGTTACCATGTCATTTATTCCATCTCAGTATACTAATATTTTTGGTTCCAATACTCTTAATGATTCTTTAGCAGAAGCTTCTCCTTTATCCTCTTACGAACTTACGGTCTTTCCTCTACACAATCTTCACTGTCTCATTCTTCTCAATATACCAATTGAGTCTACTCTCCATTCGTCTTCTTACATGTGAGATTAACATATACAAAGCCTGTTTAGTGGCCAAGGGCTATAGTCAAATTGAAGGATTAGATTACTTCGAGAGTTTTAGGGGGCTTTTGGTTTGACGAAATGTTTTTAAGGGATTTGAATTTCGTTTAAGGATTTGGAATTGGAAAGCTTTGGAATCCTTATTAGTGTATTTGGTTTGTAGGATTTGTTATGGAATTGGATTCCATTATTTATAGATAATTTACAAAAACAAACTATAAATAGTTATAAAATAATTAAATTACCTTTTATTAATTGATTATTATAAAATGAATGTTTTTAGCGTATTTTAAAACATTTTTACAAACAAATCCTGTGAAATTATGTGAAACACCAACTATTCTTATGGGATTTCTAATTCCAATGTTTCTGAGATTTCATTGAAATCCTGGGATTTCAATTCTAGTTGCTTTAAACCTAACGCGGGATTGGAAAGGGATCCAATTCCAAATCCCTCAAACCAAACAGACCCTTAGGGGGCGTTTGGTTTGATGGAATGATTTTGAGGGATTTGGATTTCATGGAATGATTTGGAATTGGAGGGATTTGGATTTGGAATCTTTTGTGTGTTTGGTTTGTATGATTTGAAATGGAATTGAATTCCATTATTTATACAAAAAATTATAAAAATAATTAAATTACCTTTTTATTAATTGATTATTTTAAAATGTTTTTAACAAATTTTTTTGGAAGGGTGCCCTAGGCTATGCCTAGACTAATCCCAACAAATTATGACTGCAAGAAATCAGCCCTAATAAACTCAGTGGCCACAATTGTTGTGTATGCCTGGATTCGAACCTTGGCCAGATGGGATATTCCACCACACCCCCCAAGGCCTTAACCACTATGCCACAACCCTTGTGATTTGTTTTTAACAAATTTTCAAACTTCATTATATGCAAATCCTACGAAATCCCGTGAAATCTTTACCACCCCCATGGGATTTCAAAATCCTATGTTTGATGGATTTCAAAGAACTCCTAGGATTTAAATCCAATCTTTTAAACCAAACACGGGATTGGAATGGATTTAAATTCCAAATCCCCCAAATCCTTCCATTCCTACAAACCAAACGGACCCTTAGTCTTGTAGTAAAACCTACTACGCTTGTGTTAAGGAAGCGGTGCATTAGACAGTTATACACAATACCTTTTTTTGCATGGAGAGAATCAATATACGAGTCAACCACCTGGATTTGTAGATGATTCGAGACCGGATTTTGTGTGTAAATTGGACAAATCACTTTATGGCCTCGAACAATTATTCCTTGTCGGTCGTGGATTTCATGGGTCTAATGCTATACTTCGATGTTTGTATGGAGATGATATCATAGTAACAAGTCCTAAAACATCCTCTATCTATAAATTAATTGCTGATTTGGGAGTAGAATTATTGAGGACTTCGGAGATCTTCATTACTTTCTTGGCATTGAAGTGCATAGAGATCAACAAACGCTGGATTTGCAGAGGGGTGGCATGATGGATTCAAAACCAACTGCTACTTCACTGGTTCTTTGTTGATTTATGCTGGCAGACGCTACAAGATGGGTCCGAATACATTGTACTATACGTATATGTGTAGCAGCTATTTAGAGTGAAAAGTTTAAGTGTTCTTTCAGGCACTACATAGGTTTTTATATAAATTTTAACACAAACATGTTCTTTTGTCTCTGGTGATCATCACATTGTAGGGGCAATTGCTCCGTTGACCAGAAGGCCATGGGTGTGAGTAAAAGAAGTTGCCTCTTTATGGAATACAGGACAATGTTGCGTATAACGATTTCCTTCCCTGAATTTCAGAAAGCCTAGAAGCCTCGGTTTACTAGGGTCAGACGGTTTTTGGTTGAATTTGGAGTATAATATCTCTAAGACCTTTATCATGCATATTGTATTGTAATAATATGAAAATTTACGACATTTAATAAGTAGAGTTTAATGAGTTGTCAAACTTCTCTTGAAGATTTTAAAGAATTCATTTCAAATATTGAAGTTAGCTTTGAACCAAAGTGCAATGCAACTCCATTTACTTTTGAAAGTTTAATTGAATACAAATTTCGTTGTACTTTCTTTCCATAGCTTAAAGTTTTGCTATATAGTTTTTACTCAATTCCAAATTCCAATATAGATGATGATTCCAAATGCCAATATAGATCCTATCATTTTGCAGCTCCCCAACTAATTACAATGAGAGATGTGTGAAAAGAATAGTCGCCATGGAAGGTGACTATATCAGTAATGTGAATGGTGCTTCAAAGGTCCCCGAAGGACATTGCTGGGTTGAGGGAGACAACTCGGCTTCTAGCTTTGATTCAAGATCATTTGGCCCGGTATGTCAGCTTTATACTAACTTCTCATGCTACATGAACACATCATGATGCTACAATTCTATCACTACAAGTGCCATAGGATATTAGATGGTTGCCATCTCTAGCTCCCCCTTCCATCTTTCAGCCGGATGAGCATTTTTAAAGGAGCGAACAGCATTTGAAACCATAGCACATGAATCAAATATACAAAAGATAACTAGACCTCCAGTTGGCAGAACATAATGACCTTAACTCTCCTGTACAGTTCCAACTAACGTGTTATTTTTGCTATTTCTGCCGAGTGTAGAGTTCATTTTGCTACTTTCTGCTTGACGTGAGTCTTCAGTGCATTTTCAAAAATATGTTGGTTGTTCAAAGACCGAAGTGCCATTTACAATGTCTCAAAATGTTACCATTGCATGAAATTACTCACCCTTTTTTGACTAATACCCAAGATAGAAGAAGTTTCTTGACAGTAGAAAAAATTGTGCTTGTGGTCACCGAGAGATTTACCTCAACGCTGGGGGCGAAGCCTACAGTCGCGAGTTGCCATGGGATTAGTCTGGTTGAATCCTGGGATCATCCATTTCCAAAAGAAAATTTTGGCGGTTTGAGGCTTCCCAAAGAAACGTAGATGGTTATGCTCGTAAAAAAATTTCGGTGGTTTCGCTAATTCCACAATTTAACATGTGGCGAACATTCAGATTGTCATCACAGTTAGGAAATAATGGTGTCTATTATAAATTACTCCCAAATCCAAAATAAAGTCCCATATACAAAATATCAGCGAAGTTATAGACATCTTGTGTTGACAACTCTATCCCCGAATGATAAGCATGAATTCTGTGGTACTGACATATTCTTAACCGGTGCTACCAAAATTGAGTGTTGAGCTCCATGGATTGGGGACGCACGAGCCTAGAGCAAGAGCCCTCCTATGTTGTTCGTCTTCGGAGTATCTTCCCACGATCAAAGTTAGATGTCATTTTAGAGAGAGAATCAGTATGGCTATATTCATAGAGCATACATAGGATATGATGTAGTGTCGAGAGAGAGTATGTTGTTGTCTATGTGAACCAAACGAACACGGTATATCTCACTCAAAGGTAGGGTCTAAGGATGTTGCTGTCTATGTGAATATATATTTATATATATGGATATAGATATATATATAGAGAGAGAGGTCCAATCAAATACAAAACCATGGAAAGGTTACAAACCATACAAACTAATCTCCACCATCCATCTAGTCCAAGCCTAACGAATATCTGGTTTCATAAATATATCAATTGTTTCCTAATATAAAGCGTTGATCATAATTAAAGGACTCTATTCATCTTCCATTTCAAATCATAATAAATGTACCTTCATCATTTCCATAAATATCTTAATTGATTGGTTTGTAACTTTTCCATGGTTTGTATTTGATTTGTCCTCTCTCTCTCTCTCTTTATATAGGGGTAGGTTCAAACGAGAAGACGGTCAATTTGCAAGAAGGCGAGAAGGAATATGGGCCACATAATATGTTAATTAAAAAATACCATAAATAAAAATTTGTAAAATAATTTTAGAAAGTAAATAATTATTATTTTGAATTGGATAAATCCTTAAAAATCTCATTATTATCTTTTAGATTTATTTATTTTTAATTTTACTTAAATCATAATTCTTTTTATCAAGCTTTATATAGATTTTATGAAACTTTGATAAAAATCTCAAATTTAAAATGGTAATTATCCTAGTTTCTAAAATTATTTTCCATTTTCCATTTTCTATTTATGGTATTTTTTAGTTAATGGATTATGTGGCCCATATTTCTTCTCGCCTTGCAAATTAGTTTACTTTTCGCATGATCCTCCCTCTCTCTCTCTATATATAAGTAGTAAACCAAAGGGGTGAGACGTAAAGTGATCCTACCTATGTCTCTTATGGAGTAAAGCCCCATGACCGTACCAACTTGACCGATTTGTACCTTATTGGGGTTTACACCATCAAGGCCCTAGTCCGATGTAACTAATATATGCCAGTTTAGCATCGGATGATCGGATTTGCCTTCAATGTGTCGTGTTACCTTGTAAGCTTGTCTTTTATGACTTTGTGTAGCTTGTAGCCATTCATCAAATATGACGGAATGTCAGAAATCCGACTACTGATTCGGCCATTCAGTTCAACATTCGGTTTGGGCCATGTCCGATTGTCTGGGGCTATGTTGTGTGTGAAGATATTTAATAGATGCTAGCAAACTTATTTCGTAAAAAACTTACATCCTACAATGGCGTGTAATAGCTCTTTTTTACAGGATAGAGCAAGGTCACCATAGCTTTTACATGTAAGGTGCACTTTTATGGGGTTACCTCATTGACCCTTCCGTGCCATTCTAGGATCAGAGTTTCCCATATAATGGTTTTTCCCGTCTCTTTTGCTCTTGTTTTCCGCATAACTTAGTATAGCCCTGTAGCCATCTTTCATGTACCCTGTCGCTACTGTGTAATTTTTGTCCTACTACTGTAGGAACATGTGGGTGTGCTAGATATTTGGTTTTATCAGGCTGTCATATATATTTTTTTTCTTTTTTGTTGGAATGCTTGGAGGAATCCCGTGTTGGTATGAGCGGTGTGCCATGTTTCTCAAGCAGTATGACTGCATACGGTTTGTTCCTTGGATTCGGGTTCACCCCGTTGTGGGTTTGTGGCTGTTGCATAGGACTGAGCATAACCGGGTACCCGCCTAAATTTCATGGAACCGAACCGGAACAAAACCACCGGTGGTTCTTGGAACGAAGGAACCGGAACCGCTTACATCGGTTCTCTATATTTTGGAACCGGTCCCGGAACCGCTGGGAACAGTTTCGGGTACCCGGTTTCAATTTTATTTTTTAAATTTCAACATTTCATACAATAAAAAGGTAATTTTAACTTTTTTAATCCAGTGCAAACAACAAAGTACCAACTTAAAGTAATAAATACAACAAATGGTGAAAACTAATCCGATAAAAACTAACTATTACATAAACAAATTAGACACTCTCGAGTCTTGACAGCAACATAATGACTTCTATAACTAGAAAGCGGCCGTGTAAAGTGTAATGTTAAACTGTTAATTATGAAAGTAACCCTAAATGGTAAATTGGTAATAGTTTTTTTTTTAAATATATAAAATTATTTAAAAGAAGAAATAGCGAGTATCCGTTGGTTCCGGTTCTGGGTACCCAGTAGGACCGAGTACCCGGTCCTGGAACTGGTCCCGACGGGTAACGGTTCCAAAAAAATGAGAACCGGAACCGGTCTTAATCGGTTCCGTATTTTAGGAACCGGAACAGAACCAATCACATCGGCACATCAGTTCTGGAACGCGGTTCCGGCTCCAAAGCGGGTACCCAGTTCCGATGCTCACCTAGTGTTGCATGCTTGTCGTCCCTTTCATCTAGAATATTTGTAGGCATGCCACGTCATACAATTTGTGTAGCATTAATCAAGTAGCCGTGTTCTAGTGAGCGCTGATGAGAGCACTCAATTTAATGTTGGCCGGGTAATAACCCTCGTACCCAGATACCCTCGTGAGCTTACAGTTACTTTTTCTCTTCGCCTGCTTATATGGTGCAACCTTCTACTACCAAGTATATGACTTGTAGTGAACTGAAACAAGCATTTATCTTCTTTCAACAATATCCCCGTACGTGCATGCTTGGATGATGGTATATTGCACAAAACCAAACCAAATTATCTCGGTATATCCCACCCAGAGGGGGGGGGGGGGGGAGGGGTAAGATGTATTCTGAAGAGTAGAATGGTTTTTTCCGTGAAGACCACAACTTGTGAAAAGTGTGTGAAAGAGAGAACGTTAGCCCAAAAAGATGGAGGAAATATACAAAGTGTAAAGACTTCGAAGAAGACAGAACTTGAGACAAGAAAGGCACATATAATAAATTTTGAAAACCTAGTAATGAGTAAGCAACAACATACAAACATCAACATGTACAAGAAAACATAGTCAATGTAAGGAAACTACACAACCCTGGTCTAACTTAACCCTATCCTTCCTCCTGTCTATGCCGACTACAATAGACAACTACAGATCCCCACACTTAGTCTGCTACTCTACCCCCCCCCCCCCCCCCAAAAAAAAAAAAATCTTCAAGAACTCCTGTTAAAGGTCACGTCCATGGAAATGCCTAAAGCCGTCATGCAAACTCAGTTGCTCATCCGACGTCCTTTTTAGCCTACCTCGCCTCTCGACTGTTACACTTTCTATCCTTCTCATTGGGGCCGCCGTCTGTCTCCTAGAACGTGAGCAAATCACCGCAATCTTTCCTCCATCAGCTTGAGTGAGATATTAGAGATCCAATAAATCGAAGCTTGTCAGAGAGAAGACCAGCCAGCGAAATCCCGTAAATCACTTGTTGGTTGTCTAATTCTTGATTTTTGATATATTTAAATTGAGGACACAAGAAAATATGAGAATACATACAACAAAACAAGTTTAGAACTAAGATTAAAAAAAACATCAGTGTAAACCGTGATAGTGATTCTGCTCACATCCTCAAAGATTCCCTTTCTGAGTTTTCTGCTGTCTCTGGCCTCTACCCTAATGCGGCTAAGAGTGAGGCGTTCTTTTGTAATGTTGATGATCACTCCAAAAATGCTATCACTGACATCATGCAATTTCCTGAAGGTTCCCTTCCGGTCAGATACCTTGGTGTTCCGCTCATTACCAATCGCCTCTACCACAATGACTGCAAATGTCTAGTTGGTAAGGTGAAGTCTAGGCTTAATGATTGGCGGAACAAGTCGCTTTCTTTTGCCAGTCGGCTCCAACTTATCCTCTCGGTCCTTTCCTCTATGCAAATCTATTGGGCCTCTATCTTTGTTCTCCCAATCTCAATTACCAAGGAGATTGAGAAGCTTATGCGTGGCTTCCTCTAGTGCCACGGTGAGCTTAAAAGAGGAAACGCCAAAGTCTCTTGGAAGACTGTCTGCCTTCCGAAGTCTCAAGGCGGTCTCGGTATCAGGAGTCTTGCCAATTGGAATCTTGCCCTCATGGCCTCCCACACGTGGAGGATCCTTACCAACAAGGATTCTTTATGGGTTAAATGGTTTCACTCCTATAGCTTTAAAGATCGTAACTTTTGGGATGCCCCAATCCGAAGTGATGTCGGATGGGGTTGGAGGAAAATTCTGGGTATGCGGGATAAGATTCGAGACTATATTGTCTCTCAGATTGGCAATGGTGTGACCACCTTTGCCTGGTTTGATAACTGGCATCCTGTCGGTCTATAACCCCTCGCAATATTCTTAATGCTAATCTTTCTATGAATGCTAGGGTTATAGACATTATTCATAATGGAAGTTGGGTCTGTCCTCAGATGCGGGATAACCCAACCTCCCCTCTTGGTCGTCTCGATCCCCCGGTTCTCTCCCTTACTATCCTGGACAAACTTCTTTGGAGAAAACGGGATGGCAACCTTACTCCTTTCTCGGTGCATGATGTCTGGCTCAACATTCGCCCCAATGAGCCTGAGACGGACTGGCATCACATGGTCTGGTTCTCGCAAAATATTCCCAGACATGCTTTCCTTCTTTGGGTTGCCTTGCATCAGCGCCTCAAGATGCATGATAAGCTCCGTTCATGGGAGGACTATTCGAATCTCTCGTGTGGGTTCTGTCAGAATGGGCCTGATTCTCATAATCATCTCTTCTTTGAGTGTTCTTTTCCTAAGCAGGTTTGGCTTGGCCTCAAGCCAAAGCTAAACCTTCGTCATGTTCCGGACAACTGGACGGACATTATCAGACGTCTCCAGCCAGCCACCAAAGGCAAGACCATTTGGTCTATTATTCGCAGATTAGTGTTGGTTGGGACTGTAAGAATAAGATAAGATCACATTATACGGTGGTTAAGACTATTTCTGATGATGTCCGGTCTAGGCTTCTAAGCTTGACTTTGAAGCCGTCCCCTAATGTTGTGCATGGTAGACATGTCTGGAACTTCCCCTAGTGGTTGGTTTTCTCCCTTTTCTCCCTTTTTTCTCTTCTGTTCTCCTCCCTTGTTTCTTTGAGCTTTGCTTTTTTCTGGTGGTTGCTTCGGTTTAGCTTCCACCTGAGTGCTACCTTGGTTTTATGTTTATGTCAAAAAATTTAAAAAATCAAAAAATTGTCTTTTTTTTTCTTGATCGGAGGGGCCACCCCCCTTTGTAAAAAAAACAGTGAGAGTTTCGAGGGGCATGCTTTTCTTTTCTCAAATTGAACTTGGTCTGCTAGAATGGTGTCTCTTTTCTATGCTTGTGGGTGCCTTTTGGGAATACTTCTTTTAAGTATGTGAAAGAGGATAATTCCTTGCTCCTTCCATTATCATAATCAACTTATATAGATAGATAGATAGATACATTACAAATGGTTGATCCTATCCTGTAACTACCAAATATACATGAACACAAGTATATACAAAATATATTCCCATTTATTCTAACAGACCTAAGGGTTTGCACAAAATCATCCGATCCAATTAGAACCGACCGACCATATTTGACTATCCATTTAGAACTGAATCGGGTCGGATCTAAAATTTCGACATCCAAATTGGATCGATCTGTTTTTGGATGGTAGTTTAGAATCCAATAAAACTGAACCAATCCAATTCAATTACCCATCCAATCCTACTCAAATTAATACTCAAGTATAATTAATTATATTTTATAATATTGTTTTTAGTTGATATTTGTATGTAGTATTTTTCAATAAATTTGGAAAATATATGAATAGTTGGTTGAAATAGTGGATTAATTGATTGAAAATTGGATCAAAATATTGGATGTATCCGATCCGATCAAATGGATAACCAATACTAATATCGAATGGATGGTACCGATCTGATCCAGTCATTCATCAGATTGGATCGGTTATCCAATAGATTGGATCGGATGACAAAATCCAACATTCAATGGATGATTGGATCGGATCGGATCCACCTAAATTCATTGGATTTTAACTCATGAATACCCCTAGCTTTGTAACAGTATGATCTCTCCTTTCCCATGAAATTGCAACAATATCCATTGTGAGATATTTTAATGTGTTCTTTACAAGTTACGTAATTGCTTATCATTATCATTACAAATGATTGATGGTATTCATTTGGTTCCATAAGAGTTGCCCAATTGTGTCATTGTTGAAGGGTATGTTTGACTTTTCGTCGTAGTAAAAACACGTCAAGTAACGTGTAGGGTCAATCGTGACAATTGTCATAGGACGAAGGGCATCAGAGGACTGTAAAATGAGTTCCTAGTACCAACTCTGCTAAATCAGAATCCTATTTCTCTTTTGCAAGCCCAGGTCATTTGATTAAATGACATTTTCTATAACCTTCTGGCACGTTTGAGGATGCCTAGAAACCTGTCAGAATATCATGGATTTAAAAAACATATCAGGGGGATCTACTAAGCTCTCTCGGGGACTTGCTAGGATATACTGTGCTTATTTGGTTCGATTTAAATATAATATTGTTTATGTTTATTTTCAGATTCCGTTAGGATTGATACATGGAAGAGTTACTCACGTGATCTGGCCTCCACAAAGAATGAGAAAAGTTGATAGAAGAATTCGTCAAGACGGACTTGCTTTTTGATCATGCTTATACTATTGTATCATTATATATTTGTATTCATCTCGTTGGTCGGTCTTCGATTTTGTACTACTGAAATTCATAAACAACAATCGGTCTTGAACTTGAATCTGGTGGATCCGAATTGTTGACATCACTAACGATCCTTTTTGCAACTATAAACCTCTGCTTTATTCTGTTTCAAGAAAGTTTTGTGGGTAGATTAACACCAAAAATAACGCATCAAATCTTGTAAATCTAAATTTGATTTTGTTTCAAATCGTTTGCCGAAGTAAAAAAAAAACTGATTAAATTTTGTGTTGTCGATCATGAATCCGACGGTTAAGATGTGGGTTGCAAGGGTTGCAACCTTTTTCAAGAGTTGCAAAATATCTTTCCACTATATATATATATATATCGTGTTCTTTTTAAGGCTCCGGGTTGGGCTCCCATGAGAAATCACAATTTTTGGTGACAAGTATGAGAAATGGAAACATTTACATAATATAATGTAAAACGTGTGAATATAACTTTGTATTGTTTAAATGTATGTGAATGTTATCGTCTTTACAAATTAAAACGACTTTTCAATACACATTTATGGTCTTTATAAATTACAACTTTTCAATACATATTTATGGTCTACGAAGACTACCACCTTCACAACAAATAATGGAATCTAAGGGGTTGTTTGTTTACCTCTTAATGGTTCCATTAAGAGACAACCTCTGAATCGCTAATAGATAAATCTTGTTTGGCAAAAAAAAAGGTGTTGCCTCTTAATGGTTCCAAAATTCTCTTAATGATTTTGTATCATGAACCCCCCTTAACCATTAAGAGCCCTGATTTCATTATGAACAATTAGCAAACAACCATATTTCATTTTACACTATATCATAAAAACCTCTTAATCATTCTGCACTAAACCATTCAGCAACTGCCAAACAACCCCTACACTGGGTTGGTTGCAAACCGGATAGTGAAACAAATACATACTTGAGTTTGTTTTAATTTCAAAATGACAAACCTAAAACAACATCGTGTTTGAAAAACAAAAACTTAGGTCCTGATTTTAAACTTGAGTGGACTGAACTGACAACCAATATCGATATTAATAAAATTGAACCAAGAATCAAACAAAATACTGTTTTTTAATTTAGAATTAGGAATCGAATCAAACATAACTGCTTTGAATCCAGTTTAGTCGGGTTTTAGTTTAATACTTTGATTTTATCGTTCTTTTTGGATCTATTTGGTATTGATTTGTTGGGTAGTATAGGTCTTTCAATAGAAGGTCCTTCAAATTATTTGAGAAGCATCTTTGTCTTTTACACAATAAATGAAAAAAACATTAGTTTTGAATTCAAATAGTGATGGAAATAGCAATGAATTAATAAACTAAATGCGAGTATATGAATGGTATGAAATAAGGATAATGATTTAAAACAAAATTTTGATTTGACATTATGCAAGTAATCATGTGATACTGACATCCCAACGGGTAAACAAAACCATATATGTTTAGTTACTTATATGTGCTAATAATCGGAAACAATCTGCAGATAGCACAATCATGAAAAAGAGAGATTACCAGAAGAAATCAAATATGTTGTGGTTTGATCATTTGATTGGAAGCATAATACTTAGAAATCTATAACGATGACTATATTTCTTATTGACCAATGTATGAGTCCACTTTCGGGTCAACTTGTAACGATCATGGGTATAAGCAACTATTAGTCATTGGCCCACTAAAGGTTTGTTAGCTATTAACTTTAGGGTCCCATGTGATTATTAAAAAATAAAAATAAAGCTTAAGTAAGTAGTTGTCAATGACTGCGAGATCCACCAAGCACATGTAGGTCATCTCGCACACACGTATACATACATACATACAAACATACATGTATGTATAGATAGTCTTTAGTGTGTTTCTTAAAGTATAAACATTTGTAAACTGATAAATATTTTTTTGAAAAACTTGTTCATTTGTCGGGTTTTTTTTCCTACAAAGTGAGATATTGGTTGAATGGTCGATATTGATAAGCCTTTATAGAAAGACCATGCTTTTGTTAACTTCTGGTCATATAAGTATCCACTTTGACTCAAAATCTTGGTCAACATTTTTTTTTGGAAAGGGTATCCTGGGCCTAAGACCCAGACTAATCCCTGACAATTAGGGCTTTTGGCCCAGCTGCTAAAGCGTGCAGCCCTGAGTTTATCCTCAGTGGCCACAAGTGCTGCTAGTGGGGCTCGAACCCGGGTTGAACGTTATGAACTCCCCAAGCCTTTACCACCACACCACAACCCTTGTGGTTTTGGTCAAGGAAAGAAAGAAGAATGCACCAAAAAATTTGTTGAAGTAGTCATCCAATGAATATCATATATTTTGGCAAAAAGACCATGCTTTTGTTGAAAATTCACTGTTTTCTCATGTGAAAAAAGCTTTTGGCTTCTTGATTCTAAGACTTAAAGTCTTTAGAAATTTAATTTAGGCTACCAAAAGAGAAAAGCCATCACAAGTCATATAGGGAAATACTAAAAAGGGAAAGTAAGTAAGCGGTCCCTTTCATCCTACAAAATGATGGCCTACACAATTAGGTTTCCAAAAAGATTTTTTTTTTAAATGAAGAAGTTTTGACCAATGAACCTATTTTATAAAGTTTCTATTAGGCACAAACCTGACTATACCGACAAAAGACATTTTGTCTTAAGTCAACTTGTTTATAGAATGGTTTTTGTTTCCTTACCCGACATTGATGACCGAAGGGAGATCAATGAGATCAAGGTTGCCTAAGCATACTTTTTTCGGATCCAAACTTCTTCGCGTTGACCTGGTACAAAATGGCCATCTTACTGAATCTGAAAGGTCGCGCGACAACTGTCCTGAATCATTTGACGCTTCTTTTCATTGAGCAGCCCCTCGATGAGGTTGCCTGAAAAGTGAGAAATTCCGACACCCACTTATTTATTATAACAATCTGAATGCTAGTGGTCCACCGACAGGGGCAACTGCCAACAATTAAAAGAAAGTTGCGAACATATATTTAATTAGGATTGATTCAGGTCCAGATATCTTCTTACACTTTTCACCATAACTTAAACTCTAAATAAATGGAAAACTGAAAAGCCACAAAAAATGGATGAAAAGTTATATAAATATGGATGTCAAATTAACGAGAAAAATAAGATCGATTTTTTATTTAATTTGTCCCATTCGAATTTTGATTATATTTCATATTTTTCCGATTAAAAAAATAGGGGGTGGGAGATTTTTTTAATTTAAAATTAAAATTGTAGCAGCTTTTTAATAACAATTATTGGATTAATTAATCTAAATGTTGATGGAATGGTTTTTGGTTTTCTATTTTTTTAAGGTTTTCCTCTAAACCCCCCCCCCCCAACTCTCTCTCTCTCTCTCTCTCTCTCTCTCTCTATATATATATATATATATATATATATAGAGAGAGAGAGAGAGAGAGAGAGAGAGAAAGTGAGATGGAGGTTCACGGAAAAACCTCAAAAAAACGGAAAACTGAAGAAAAGTCTGCTAGCCCTTCATCTGGACGGTATACACTTGTGCATACATGTAAATTATGTTGTTTTTTTATGCACAAGTGCATAATACATTTGTGCATATGCACGTGTGCATGTTACCAATTACTTGCATGCACAAGTGCATACCGTCCAGATGAAGGACTACCAGGGTGTTATTTAAGGTTTTCGTTTTTTGTGGTTTTTCACTGAACCCGACCCTATATATATGTGTGTGTGTGTGTGTGTATGTGCGTTGCATTTGCAAACCAAACAATTTGTACAAACTTTGCAAACCATTATATTAGGAAACAATAGATATATTTATGGTAATTATTATGATTCATTAATAATGATTGTGATATATATGAAAGATGATAAAATTCATTAATTATGATCATGACTTTAGATTATGAAACATAATAAAATCAGATATTTATTAGACTTGATGAACGACTAAAATTGGTTTGTAAAGTTTGTACAAATTGTTTGGTTTGCAAATGAAACACGCCCTATATATATATATAGGTTGATTCAATTAGAAACCATATTAGATTGGAAACTTTGGAAACCGTCAATTTCATTGGTTAAATTAATGAAATTGGTTCATAAAGTTGTTTAATATGATCAAGTTGTTTCATATAATTCTTTTGTTAATGAAATTGTTTTATATATTTATGTTTTTATGTAGTTTCATCTATTTTTCTCATTCTGATGAAATTGTTTCATGTATTTTCGCAGTCTGACGAAGCTTTTTCATTTTTACATAAAAAACACAAATATATGCAACGATTTCATCAATAAAAGAATTATATGAAACAATTTCATCAAATTAAACAATTTCATGAAACAATTTCATTAACTTGACCAATGAAATCGAGGGTATCCACTGTTTTCAAAATTAGAGTGGTTTCCATTTGATCGCTCCCCTATATATATATATATATATATAGATAGATAGATAGATAGATAGATAGATAGATAGATAGAGGGAGGTTCAAGGGAAAACCTCAAAAAAATGGAAAACTGAAGAACACTCTAGTAGTCATTCATCTGGATGGTATGCACTTGTGCATACAAGTAATTTATAACATGCACACATGCATATGCACACGTGCATAAAAACTAATTAATTACTTGTATAATATTCACATGTGCATAAAAACCAAAAAAACTATTTAATTACTTGTATGCACAAGTACATACCGTCCATCAGGGTGTTCCTCAATTTTTCCTTTTTTTGAGATTTTCCCCTAAACCTGACCCTATATATATATATATATATATATATATATATATATATATATATATATATATATATTGCGGCTAAAGTCGCGTGAATCACATGTGATTCGATCATTTTTTACTATTCTCGTATGAACCTAACACACACACTCTCTCTCTCTCTCTCTCTATATATATATATATGTATATATGTATGTGTGTGGGAGAGATCAAATATAAACCACTTTTTTGCAAACCGTCAATTTCGTTGGTTAAGTTAATGAAATTGGTTCATGAAATTGTTTCATATAATTCTTTTATTGATGAAATTGTTTCATATATTTGTGTTTTATGTAAATATAAAATTGTTTCATGTATTTTTCTTATTCTGATGAAATTGTTTCATGTATTTTTCTTATTCTGATGAAATTGTTTCATGCATTTTCTCATTCTGATGAAACTTTTTCGTTTTTACATAAAAAACATAAATATATGAAATAATTTCATACATAAATAAATTATATGAAACAATTTATTTAACTTAACCAATGAAATCGAAGGATGGTTTGCAAATGAAACTACCCCTATATATAAATAGGGAAGGGTGTTAGTGCAAGATTTATTGTATTCAAGATCATGAAGTTTGAAGTCAAAGCCTGAAAAGAGAAAGTCAAAGTCAAGGTGTTTTAATGTATAAGTCAAATGCTTTATATTAATTAGTTTTTCCTTTGTAAAGCTTGTAGGTATAAATAGTTTTCTTGTCTTTGTAATTTGTAGATGTGCATTCTCATTCCTATAATTGTAGAGAGAAAGTATAGAGAGAGAAATAGATATTTGAATTGTAAATCATTGTGATTCAATACAAGTGAGATTTATGAATTGATTGTTGTTAACATTTGCATATTGGGACACACAATTGGTATCAGAGCTAGCAAGAATCATAAAGATTTGATCCAGATCACAAATTATTGCTATTTCAAGAAAGTCGCAAGTTCTTACTGTCCAGAATTGAATTTTGGTGATTTAGAGTATTTTTATTGAAATTTGATTGCATTGTACTCGATTTTGGTATTAGAACATTTCGGTGTGTAGTGATTTTTAGTTGTAATTGTCAACTAGAAATCTACTCAGAATCAGTTCGTGAGAAAATCTGCAAAGTTTCAGAATCAAATTCAGTGTATTGATCAAGTTATGGTAGAAATTGTAATCTGAAAGTTACTTCTCACAAGAACTATACTTCTTGCAAGATTCATAGAACTTGGCACAAGTTCATCGAACTTTTCGCAAGATTCAAGTGGTTGTCGCACGGTTCAAGGTTTTGAGAATTTTTGGTGAAAATTGATCAAGTATAGAACTCGCAGGCTTACTTGACGTAAGAAGTATCTTACGACAAGTGGAGTTCTCGTATCACGTTAGATACGTCAAGTTAGCTTCTCGGTTCAAGGCGCTCATGACAAATAAACTTTACGCAAGCCAAGTGTTGCGTCAAGTTACTATTCATCCACACTTCTCCGGTCCTTTGCATATGTCAAGTAAGAATCTCGGATTCCTCAACTTGCGACAAGTCAACTTGACGCAAGTAACTACGTGCGTCAAGTAAGCTTCTCGGATCAAGAGGGTTGCGTTAAGCTTGATTCTTGGGTGTAGTGAAATATGACAAGTTAAGTACTCGGGTCCTTCTGTTTGCGACTAGTAAGGTTCTCGGGTCCTTCACGTTGTGTCAAGTAGCTTCTCGGGTAAAGAGGCTTGCGACAAATTGTACTTCTCAGCTCTGCGTCAAGTGTGTTCTAGAGAGTTGCAACAAGTTTGTCTCAGTGGTTTACGTCAAGTGTGATTCAGTTGTTTGCGTCAAGTGTGAAACAGTGGTCTGCGACAAGTTTGTTTATGTGGTTTGCGACAAGTTCATTTTTTATCAAAGTTTTTCTGATATTTTGTTAACGTTCATTGCAAGTGACAATGTCTACAGATTTTGAAGATGAAATCAGTACTCTCAAAGCAGAGAATGCAAGACTTAATGCATCAGTTGATTATTATTCAAAGAGATATAAAAAATATGCTAGTGCAAAGAAATTGCTAAATGAAGAGGTCAGTGTGTTAAAGAAAATAAATGCAGACCTCCATCAACAGATTTCCGATTTTCAACAAGTAAAAGATTGCAAGAAGAAAGAAGAAAAAGTACAGATTTGGAAGGTGAGAAATCAGTTCAAGACATTATCAAGAAGAATGAGGAGACAACAAAGGGTTTAGACAGTGAAAATACTGAGTTTAAAAAGAAGATTTCAGAATTGGAAGTTCAGATTGTCAGAGACAAGAAAGAAACTATCAAGAAGAATGAAGAAAAAGCTAAGGGTTTAGAAAGTACAAGTGCTGAGCTACAAAAGAAGATTTCAGAACTGGAATAAAATTGCTCAGAATACAGAAAAGCTTAAGAAAGGCAAAGAAGAGTTTGAAAAGGAAAGAAAAGCTTTCGCACAGAATTTTTTTGATTTTTCAAGGAAATCATTTGAAGAGAAAAAAGCGGTTGAGCTTAAGTGTGCAAAGCTTTCTAATCAGATATCAGACTTTGAGAAAGTTATAATTATGGAAAGAGACAAGTTTGATAAAGAAAAGAAGATGGTTGATCAGAAGAAAGCTGGATTCTTTAAAGAAATATCTGAAAAGAGAATAAACATTGAGAAGGATTTTGAGGAAGAAAGGAAGGTGTTTGAAACGAAGATAAAGAAGTTATCAAAGAAGCTATCTGAATTATCAACAACAGCTATGAAAGAGCAGAATACGAAGTCTGAATTACAGAAGAAGAATGATCTGCTTACTGAAGAAAGAAACAATTTGTTTACTAAGATCACATAACTTGAAGAGATCATTTTCAAGGTAGAATTGAGTGCACAAAAGAGTCCAAATACTATTGCTCAATCACCTTTGAATGATTCAGCGGACTCAGAATGTTCATTCAAGACAACTTCAAGTTCACATCATACAAACATTTCTTCAAACAAGTCAGTCATTCCTAAGGATCAGATTCATACTTCTAATCTTTTCTATGATAAATCTGTTGATGATACAGGCAACATTAGAAAGAACAATGTTCAGAAAAAGATGGTCTAGAGAGTTAAAGGTTCTTCTGATGAAAAGAATGTTTAGAAATCATTTGTGCTCACATCTAATGCCAAAAAAAAATGTTCATAAAGGTAAGTCTTTTGTTAAACGTGATCTTGTGAAACATCCTAAAAATCAGAGTAATTTAAAACTTCATAATTAAGGCAATATGACATCTATATTGATATAAACTTCACAAAAAGTGTATCAGTCCTTAAGACTTTACAAAAACCTGCACGGATTTAGAATTCATCAACAAACTAATATAAACATAACTATCTAGATTACATTAGTTGACAATCCAAAATTCATCAAAAGAATGGGACTTAACAATGCCCAACTATCAACACACTATAGTCATCTATAAAATGCCTCGAGACCAACTCGTCTCTTAAAACCCTGGCAACCCACCGCTAAGGGAAACCTGTTATACACATCATTTGAGAAAAAGTGTCAGACTTAAAGCCTGGTGAGAACATACAGTTTAATAAGCTCAAAAGATATAAACATTTGTACCATAAGATAATATTTCCAAAGAGGTTAAATCTTACAATTGAAACCCTTGCCACAACCGGGCTTTTCCGTTATAAACATGTCATCAAATGACCAACGATAAAACATTTTACCAAGGATTGTGGCGTAACACAAAGTAGGCCAAAATCCGAGTTATGTGCTAAACAATTGGAATCCGAGGATACGAACACATTAGTCCGTGCTACAACGTGAGATCTAGCCCCAAACAAAACCAATGTATACTCCTTCACTAGGATCACTATGAACCATGGCTAGTATCCGGCCTCACATAACCGTACCAAGTTGCCCCCGAGGATCATATGTATCCATAGTTACAAAATGGGGAATATGACATCCCAATAATACAGTCGACTCAAAACCTAGGGATCCGCTAGTAATGGTACAGACTCGTCACAACAACATATGTGACCAACCATAAATAAACATATGGTATAAACACATTTTATAAACAAAATGTCATTTCCAGTTCAACTTCTGGTGAGAATGAAAATCATTAAAAATGAGTTCTTAAGCATTCTTTTCACATATCCACATAATGTGCAAGTGAACCATCATTTTACTTCAATAAGATAAGATCCATCCTTTTAGTCAAAACTGATCGGGAACCCCGAAAATCACCAAAAACTCCATTTATATCAAAATGTATAGAACATGAAATCATACCGTAGAAATACTTCGGATTTCGCAAATAAGAGTTTTGACATGTATAAAGTTTGTAAAATGGTAGTAGGAACTCACCAGTAGGTTTTAGAATAAAACCAGGAAAACCAGATAACGATCATGGCGAAGAAGTGAAGCTTAAAACACCGAAACCTCGGATCTAACACCAAATATTAACCACCAAACTCTTAGAGAGAGAGAACGATTTAGAGAGAGAGAAGAGATTTCGAGAGAGAGAGAAAGATCCTGAAAAGTGAAGATATTTTGGGTTAAAAACCCTTAAGTCGGCCAGGCAATTACGCGGGTTATGCCGTGATTTTAACTCGCGGCATAACTCGCCCGTGTCCCAATGAACAGTGAGTTACGCGGGTTGTGCCGCGACCTCTTGTCGCGGTGCAACTCGCGAAGTTCCACGAATCTCATTTCAAACAGTGGGTTTACGCGGGTTGTGCCGCGACCTCTAGTCGCGGTGCAACTCGCGTAGTTCACTGCTTGTCCCCAAAATTTCACAAAATCCAACTCAACTTCAAACCAAACACGGTGCTAACGACAACAGCTTAACACAATAATACAACGATGAAATATAATGAAAATCCAGGGTGTTACATCTTGTCTATTTTATGAGTTAATTAATCAGGTTAGCTCAAAAGAAAATTTGTTGTTCTTATTGTAGTGCAAATGATTTTGTTCACAAAGATTATGTTCATAGTTGGTATGGAACATATAGTATTACTTCCAATAGAACTGCAACTAACATATATGGACCTAAGTTTCAGTGGGTAACAAAAGCTACTCCATCTGTTTTGCAGGCACTTCATGTGTAAGGAGAGTAAAGAACAATGATTTCTGAGTAAATCATCTCAGGACTCGATCTTAAATGACTATGTCATTGACTTATAAACACAACAATTTAGGACTCATACTTCAAAGATCAAGTTTGGCTTCTGAATATTTCAGTTCAGAACCCGCACTTCAAAGATTTTGTTCTTCAATGACTAAGCTGAGATGATCAATATTCAAGAGGGAGTATTAATGCATATATTCTTTATTTTTCCTACTGACATATTTTCTGATTTTTCATATGCATTTCATGCAAAGTTTCAGGGGGAGTACAGAAGATGAAATGTTGACTTCTGATCAATTCAACTCAGGACTCTTTTTTCAATGTTTTACTTTGTCTATGACTTCGACGAGATTTTGACTTTTTATAGATATTGAGGGGGAGATTATCTGATTTTTAGTCATTAATCATAACTTCAGGGGGAGTTATGAGATTTACGCTAAAAGTACGTATTTTCTAACCTTAATCTCAAATTGTTTGAGAGATGGATGACTTTCAAGCATGAAACATGTTTTTAAACGTTCAAACCACTTCTTATTCTTAAAAAGATTTCATAAATCTAGAAGTGTGATTTTAAAGATATTCATACATAAGCGTTATTGATTAACTTCGTATGTTTTCGAAGATTAATACTTGCATATTATCTTTTCTATAAACTGTCAAGTATTCATATACATCGGTTCAACTTCTTGTTGATATTACCATGTCTCAATATGAAATAATTTTCGATGGTAATCCACCCCGTTTGCATTTCAATGTTTGTTGAGCATCATATTCATTCAAACATGAGCAATTCTTTCAAGATTGTCTATATTTGTTCATATAGATACATTCCAATTCTTTCATGACCTAAGCTTTTAATGTTTATCATTCATTTTTGATCTTTCTGATACATTGTCAGATTCTCAAACAAGTCTTTTGTATTCATTTCATTCATTCAATATACTTGTTGTGAGAAATCTTCAAAGTTCAAAATGCTCAAATATTCATGATCTTTTTGCTGAGTATACAGTCACTAATAATGTGATTCATAGTTCTGAGCTTTAAATGTTCAAGTTAAACTATTGAACATCATATTCTTTTAGGAAAAAAAATTCATGGGATCAGTGTGAGAACTTAAAAGACTTCTATGGATTAACATTAACACGTGTTTCCTACCCAAGAAGTTATCCTGAGTGATTGAAGGGCGAGGGGTCATATATCAAAGAGTAGGGGAGATAACTCAAAGGTTTGAGTTTTTCTCATTGAGCTGAGGTAAAATGGAAAAGAGAATTTGGTTAAAAGTGAGCATAATGATAAAAGGAAAGAGGGTGTGAGAACAAAGTTAAAAGAATATAAAAACTCAGCACCAACTACTTTCTGAGTCGGGCAACCACATTACTGATTGGTTCACAATTCTTTGGTGGCCATCATTGAAACAGGCAGTGAGCCCATGTCAACTCTTGTTTTAACCCCACCAGCTACTCGTTTCTTCCTTAACAAAGAAATGTTTCAATTTTTAATGGGGATGCAACATATAATCTATCTGATCTTCACTTGGAAGATTTGGATATTGAAAAAGAAGGAAGTATGCCCCACCTTCGCACTTCAATCATGCACATTGAGTCTGTGGAAAAATTGTTGTGTCTCAACAATTTACAAATTTTGATCCTGATATAACACAAAATGCTAATTCTTTCATAACACAAGCACGTACACACAGAAAATTGATTTTCTGTCGGAACATTTGTAGAATTACCTTGTGTTCTTCGATGATTGAATGGAAGCCCTGGAGTGTGAATATCAATAAAACTCCTCGTAGAATACATTTGTTGTACTAAGTGGCTTCGTGCTACTTACAGACATTATAACTGATTCATTTGTTGATTCAGGGTTACCACTCAGTTCTAAATTTGAAAAGATTTGGAATCATTTGTGAATTGACGGATGTTACTTATATTGAAAGGGAGAGATTAGATGATATTGGTCAAAGAAAGAAATAATGCTTTTTCTTGCAAAATTTTGATGATGCTGATGCTCGCAATCATCAAAAAGGGGGAGAAATATAGAATGAAAAAACAATTTCTAAGCAAGATCAAGAAAGTAATGGGGAGAAGTTATCAAGAAATGACAGATTGTGAAGGTTCAATTTCAATGATACGGGGAGAAACACGAGGAAATCAAGAAAGTAAAAGGGAGACAATATCAAGAAATGGATTATGTGGATTCCTTTACCACCCGAGTAAAGTCAACTTATGAGAACAAGTGATATGAATTGGAAATAGTATAGCGTTTTATGGCCGGATCAATTTTTGTAAGAATCGTTATAGTTTTGAAGGCAAATAGAGAGTATAACACAGTTCGATAGAGATTAGTTAGAAACATTTATGAGTGAATTCATTTTGGGCAATAGTGGTGGAATTGAGTAACTAAAGTCGTGAGCTGTTCTTGAGATAGTATGAGTCACCTAAGGTTAGGAGGCAACTAAGGTCGTATGGTTAGAAATTGCTCCAACGAGATTCGATGTTCACTCTGGTATGAGTGTAACGTGTCGAGGTGAATATTGGATGTGAGGGTCGGCACAAAAATTGACATGGTAGTTTTGACAAGAAATTATCGAATTCCAATTTGAAGTTGAACTAGGTTAGAGACACTTCCTTGGAAAGGGAGATCATTGTTTTGTGAAAGTGACGTTATTTGAGGTCTACATCATTGGATTGTTACCTTCTTTGCGATGGGTGGATGGCAAGCCATTTGTCGGACTTGTATTTCGAGTTGTGGGTCGTTTTGAATCATTCCATGTGTCTCTTATGGTTCAAGCACGTTGTGAGATTATGAAAGTATGATATCGATGACGGAAATGGCCCTTGGGTTGTTGTTTGTTTAGTTCAGAGAAGGATCAAACCATTGAGAATCATACCCTCTATGGGTAGTGGCATTGGAGTTTTGAGCGACATTAGATTTCGAGAGCAAAATCATTCTAGGTTAGGAGGATTGTCACACCCGTAATTTCATTGTTATTCGAAATATAAATTTAGAGGAACGACTGAGAAAACAATTGAGGAAGAGTTGGGAAAACGGTCGAGAAACTAAATAAAATAAACAAATAATAATTAGGAAATAATTAGGAAACAAAATAATCAAATAAACAATAAAAGCATTCTGCACAGGACTAAATATTACGCGTGCAAGACCCAAAGTTTTTTTCTAAATATTATTTATCTTGAATTTAATTAAGTGATAAAAGAAAATTAGATAATAAAAGGGAAATTAATCGAAATACCCCAAGTTCAAAATTGAGTTACACAAATGCCCCATTTCTAGGGATGAGATCGGGACCATACCGGTACCGAACCGGTTGGTACCGAAAAAATTTAGGACTAAAAACCGGTATCGAATACCTAATTGTATGTACCGGTTCGGTTTTAGTTTCGGGGCGGGAAAATCGATACTAGTACCACTTAGGACCGAAAATTAAAAAACGTGTCAAATATATATCAAAACCAATCGCAAACCATAAAAACTTACTTGAGTTTGATCTACAGAGGTGTCAAATCCCGAATCCGTCGGTTTTTTGATGTGAATGTAGGGGCCGATTTTTTGACGGTAATAATTTTTTTTTGGAGAAGAATAGCTACTTATGGAGAAAGTTTGTGTTGTTTAGGAGATGATTTAATTTGATTAGGAAAACATAAACTTTATAATATTAGGAAAATATATGCATAATTAAAGAAGCTTAAAAGACTCTAACTTTAAACTTCCCGGTTTGGTTTCGGTATTTTCGGGAAATTCCCGGTACCGAATACCGATTTTTCATAATAGTTGGAACCGAATACCGGACCGAATATATGGTACCAGTACGGTACCGGTTCGGTTCGGAAAAACGGTCCGCTTTGCTCATCCCTACCCATTTCTCTCCAATTTAACCAAAATATCCAAAAATCCCGTAAAAACACCCCTCGATCGTGGATTAAAATAAAATTAACCCGAAAAAGCCCTCGATCGCGGACTAAAACCCCTCGATTTTTATTAACCCCTCGATTCCAAAAATTCCTCGATTTTTAACCCTTCAATTTTTGTTAACCCCTCAATTCGCAGACTAAAATCCCTGATTTTTATTAACCCCTCGACTAAATGTACTTACTGAAAGGAGCTTGATTTTAGTTGGTCCCATCGTCGGTGCTGGCACTGGACCCTTGTCGGGTGTAAAAATCTTGGATTTCTAAAATCCCTTAGGGTGCGTTTGGTTTGCCGGAATGGATTGAATTTCATGTAAGGATTTGGATTTGGAAGGATTTGGAATCCTTTTGTGTGTTTGGTTTGTAGGATTTATAATTGATTTGAATTTCATTATTTATAAAAAAAATCATTAAAAATTATAAAAAATTATAAAAATAATTAAATTGTCTAATTATTAATTGATATTGGAAAACAAATGTTTTTAACATATTTTAAAGTATTATTATATGCAAATCCTTCGAAATTCCTTGAAATCCCAACCATCCCCAAAGGATTTCAAAATCCAATGTTTGAGGGATTTCAAAGCAATCCTAGGATTTCAAATCCGGCCAATCCTTCAAACCAAACATGGGATTGGAATGGATTTGAAATCCAAATCCCTCCAATTCCAATCCATTCCGACAAACCAAACGCACCCTTAGATTTTTATTAACCCCTCGATTCCAAAAATCCGCTATTTTTAACCCCTCGATTTGCAGACTAAAATCCCTCAATTTTTATTAAACCATCGCGGGTTTGAACTCGATTTTGAAAAAAAATTACTTACCTCGCGATCGCGGCCCTATATCGCAGGGTTATGGGGTATTTCGGCAAAGTTGTAGAGTTTTTGGGTATTTTGGTAACAGACTTTTGAAATTGGGGCATTTTAATTAAATTCCCATAATATAATATATTGATTAAATTATAAATATAATGTGACCTATTAAAAAAAATAAGAAAATAAAATAGTTGGTTAAATTAATTTTTTTAATTATATATATATATATATATATTAGTAAGTTTTGGTAGTATGTAATATAATAATATTATTTTTTATTATATTATACTTATGTTATTGTTAATAACTAATGATGAAAGATTAAAGAAGGGCAATGCTACCATTGTAGATATTAGGGGTGGTGTAGAAAGACAACCGATTCAATTGGAACTGACCGACCATAATTGGATATCAATTGTAATTGGATCGAATCGGATCGAAAATCTCAACATCCAATTTGGATCAGTCGGTTCTTGGATGACAGTCCAAAACCGACCTAACCGAACCGACCAACATCCAATTACCTATCCGATTACCATCCAACTATCATCCATTTTTTTTTTTTGCAATTTGCTTAAATCTAAATTTGTTTTGTGTTGGGTTTTTGAATTCTTAGTCTCAATTTTGTTGGTTTTAACACAACTTAAAAGTGATTAATCAATTTGTTTCATTGTTAGAAAATTGCATTAAATTAGCACATTGGATGTCCGGTCCGACCTGATCATCCATTGGATGTCAGATGGATCCAATCCGATTCAATAGATATCTAATTAGAATATCCGGTGGATATCCAATCTGATCCAATGGATAACCAATATGAATTCCATGGATGGAACCGATCCGATCCAATCATCCATTGGATGATTGTATCGGTTCGGTTGAAAAAATCCAACATCCAAAGGATGATTGGATCGGTTCGGTTCCCCTCACATCCATTGGATGTCAACCGATGAACACCCTAATAGATATTTATATGATTTCTTATTTTAATGAGTTGGAAGTGAGGTAGCAACAAAAAGTGCAAAAAGAAGGTTCTTATAAGAACCTCCATCGGAGATGCTTTAATGACACCCCTCTAGTGTCAAAATCAAGTCATTTTATGTATTGATAATTGAAAAAGTTTTTGCTTTTGGTGTTGACATGTGTAACCGAGAAGTCAATGGATAAAGGTGTACTTAGTAATGCATAGGGGTGCATTTAGTCCACCCCTTAAAGAAAAATATATGATTTTTTTAATTATCACAAACTTATAGTAATTTAGTTAAAAGTACTAGTAATGATAATATAAAATAATACTAATACTAATACAATTATAATTATATAATGATTATTTAATAATACTGAAAATGTAAAAAAAAACAAAAAAATTGTATTAATGTGTTGACAAATGATCGTGTGAGATGTTGAGTTAATGGTGAGAAACGTGATAAGTGGATTTGAACCGTTGATCTCTTTTAATCTCAAGTCCTACCATGAATTGCGGCTGAGAAGAGAATTGATCTGGTGCATCTCATCCTAACGTAAGTCGTCCATTTCTCATCCAACAATTGATAACCTCTTCTCACTGTTAATAATTTGTTGGTTTTGTCCCCATATCTCATTGTCAAATTCCCCTTGCCATAATTCATCATTAAATATTTTGCCCCATTTAATATTAAATAAAATACATTTAATGTTATATCAAAATCATACCTGGCCTACTCCGACTTCTGTTTTCAGGTTTTCTCTGCTCTGCCCCCAATCATCTCTTTAAGTTTTCTTGCTTTCTCAAATATCCATCAATTTAGGGTTTGATTCCTCAGTTTTTTACTGATATTTCGTTGACTTTTTGTTCCTATTATAACCAAATAGGGCATACCCTTGTCTTGATTTTTAGGTCATCTTGTGGGTTTTGTTTTAATTTTTGTTGAAGAACAGATGTGGGAAATCGAAGATTTGGAGAAAATCATATCTGTGTGTGGGTAATTGATACTGGTGCAATGGGTATTGGTTGTTTTGGCGCTTTTGATTCATGTAAAGCAAGAAGTAGAAAGACTCCAGATGGTAAGATGCCAGCTTTCACATGGGTATTTTCATTATATATTATAGAAGCCTGTGTGTGTGTGTGTGTGTGTGTGTGTTTGTTTGTATTACAAACTGGTTTGGATCCTTCTTTAGATTTTAGTGGCACTTACTATAATTGGAAAGCAATAATTTGTAGGCTATTGATAGTTTGTTTGGTTGTGATAACGTATTCATATTGTATCCGGCCGGCGAGGGTAAGATGTATGCAGACCTTACCTCTTTTATATGTTTGCGTACGTAAAAGGAACGAAAATTTTCCACTGTTAAGAAATTCCTCTTTTATATGCTTACATTATGTTGTTTTTTGCTTGATTAGAGATTGCTACCAACAACGTTAAACAGTTCTCCTATAATTCCTTGAGATCAGCTACACGAAACTTTCACCCATCAAATAAGATCGGTGGAGGTGGTTTCGGAGTTGTCTACAAGGTACGATCCCGATAACATTCAGTAAATTTTCGACTTAATTTCCAACATAGATCGTAAATGTATCCTACTCCATGTGGCACTTACCAGGTTTGTTTGGTTTGGTGTACAGGGAGTTCTGAGAGATGATACTCATGTTGCGGTCAAGTCTCTTTCCGCTGAATCCAAGCAAGGGACCATCGAATTCTTGACTGAGATTAATATGATCTCGAGTATCCAACATCCGAACCTCGTTCAACTCATTGGTTGTTGTATCGAGGACGGTAATAGGATTTTGGTATACGAGTACCTCAAGAACAACAGCCTCGCTAACGCTTTACTTGGTAATGTAATTTCCATTTACGAACTTCGATAATTCAAAAGAAGAACCACTTAATTAGGCAATTGACCGCAATATTTTCACTACGAACCAAAGGGTGTTCAAGGAAACAATCGCTTTACCCTTTGGGGTAGCGGACAAGTATGCATACATTCCACCCACTCGGGTGCTACTTTCTAGTGGGATATACTGGGTTCATTTGGTTTAGTTTGTTTATTTTTTTCACTACAATCCTTTGGGTTTTCACCAAAACTGTAGTTCTACGCATTGGAGCAGTCGACAAGTCTCCATCCCGAGACCCTATTTTCGAATGGGATATACCGGTTTGTTTGGTTATATCTTCATGAAAACAACTTTTGGGTAGAGGGCACGTCAGCATACCCCCCTCCCCCCCCCCCCCCCCCCACAAAAAAAAAAAAAAAAAAAAAAAAAACCTACTTTTGAGTGGGATATAACAGGTTGATTTTGTTTATGTTTTCACGTGGTGCACGATGTATGAAATGAAACCCATATTTGATGTTATTGAATCGTAGGTTCGAGAGGCAAACACATAGACCTAGATTGGGCAACACGGGCTAGCATATGCGAAGGCACGGCCTCGGGTCTTGCTTTTCTTCACGAGGAAGCTGAGCCACATATTGTCCATCGAGATATAAAGGCAAGTAATGTACTTCTTGATGGAAGCTTTCATCCCAAAATAGGAGATTTTGGACTCGCGAAACTTTTCCCCGACAATGTCACTCATCTTAGCACTCGAGTTGCCGGAACAGTGTAAGAAATGGTTGATCATATTCTATCGCTTTTTTTTGGCATTTAATTACTTGTTCGTTTGGTTTGCTTGAATATGATTTTATGACAGGGGCTATTTGGCTCCGGAGTATGCCTTATTAGGACAACTTACAAAGAAAGCGGACGTATATAGTTTTGGAGTACTTATGCTCGAAATAATAAGCGGTAGAAGTAGCAGTAAGGCGGCCTTCGGCGAGGATCTCTTGGGTCTGGTTGAATGGGTACAATTCTTGGCTACTATCTATACTATATTATAAAGCATTTACAAGTCATTATTGCATATGTACAAAATTTTAAGACTAACAGATATTTAGAACAAAAATAAATTGCATTACTATTTTTATTCTATTCATACATAAATATCATATTTTCTTTTGTAACGAGAAATTGCATTAATTTTCCATTCTTGGTTACAATAAAATCTTGCATTCCTCTGTATCGCACGGGTACAGAACCAGTTATGGAAATGCATGAACCGCTGCACAAAGTTATAGCAATCGTCACTTGAGGTCTGCTACACAGATGGAAGATATTGTTTTGTGTCTGAAACATCGCTCATATACTGTAGTCATGGAAGCTTAAAGACGAACAAAGACTACTAGACGTCGTTGATCCAGACCTAACAGATTGTCCTGATGACGAAATTATGCGCTTCATTACAGTTGCACTCTTTTGTACACAAGCGGCTTCAAACCAGAGACCATCAATGAAGCAAGTGGTCGAGATGCTCACCAAGAAAGTCAACCTCAACGCAAAATTGTTAACAGAGCCCGGGATATACAAAACACGTTCCTCCTCCGGTTGTCGTTCTGACGGTGGTGTTTTGGTGCGAACAACAAAATCCCGAGCATTCGATGGTAAACAATCGGTAAATCCTTTGGTAACTAGTTCACCACAAGTTAGTAGTTCTTATAGCATATCACAAATGCTTCCCAGATGATCATAAAATTCAACCAAAAAGGGTCACTGGCCCAATGGGTACCCGGGTTACTTGTAGGGTCTAATCTCCTGGGAGGTCAAGGCAACCACTAAAAGTGAGAAGTGCTTGTGAGTAATTTCCGTATATAAATATTAAATACTTCAAAAGAAGATTCATATAGTTCGTACATAAAAGTGACCGACCAAAATGGTTTTCGGAGGTTTGTATTATAAAAATCTTGAACGTTTTCGGGATGCTTGAACCGCTTGGATAGATTTTGTTTAGGTACCGTAGTGTTGTAGTTCTTACGTGATGCTTTATCGTAGCAAGATCTTGAAGTCATTTATAGGCGTATCGACTAATAAAGTCTATGTTATATGTGAACGTATTACATCATAAGTTTTGAAATCATTTCGGCATTAGTCGCTGTAATCGAATAAGATGTTGTTTCCATATTTCATGTTCTTTTTTTGTCCGCCAATTGCATGAATCCAGATCATCCATTTATTAAGAGATGAAAAGGATCAATTACAGTTTTGGTCACTCTGGTTGCCACTTGTTATCAACTTTAGTCCCTATTTTGAATTAATTATAGTTTTGTCAATGTGGTTACCAATCTGTTTCCATTTTGGTCCCTTCGGCTAGCTTTTTATTGAAAACGAAGTTAATTACAAATGTGGTCCCTGCGATTTGTCGAAAATGCCTGTTTACTCTATTTCTTTAACAAAAGTTATTCAGAGGGATCAAAAGTGAAATATACTGGCAACCACAATGACTAAAATTGTGATTAGTTTAAAATAAGGATTAGAGCTGATAGCGAGTGATCACCACAAAGACCAAAAATGTAATATATATATATATATATATATATATATATATATATATAGGGAGAGGATCGGATTTTATTGGTCAAATATTGCGTCTTTGACTGGTCAACAATTGCGGCTTTAACCGGTTAAAAGTTGCGGCTATTCCAAAAATAGGATAGTTTCGTAATTTTTACAAATACACGGGACGAGTTCACATATGAACCTGTATGATTCACATATGAACCTGTATGATTCACATATGAACCTGTATGATTCACATGTGAACTAGTGTAATTCATATATGAACTCTTTTAACTGATTCATATATCAACCTTTGTGATTCACATATGAACTAATTAACTGTAGGTTCATATGTGAATCAGTTGAACTAATTAACAAATTCACATATGAATCTTTGTGATTCTCATATAAACTAATTAACTTAGTTCATATATGAATCACAAAGGTTTATATATGAATCAGTTAAAAGAGTTTATATGTGAATTACACTGGTTCATATACGAACATATAATTCATATGTGAATCACACATGTTCATATATGAACCCGTCTTGCGTATTTTACGAAACTACCCCTCTATCCGGTGCTTCACGGTCAAAGCCGCAAATGTTGATCAAATAAAGGACTAGGATCATTTCTCTATTTATCATACATTTACCATTTCTCAAATGAACCTAAGGCTATATATATATATATATATATATATATATATAGATGTTCAAGGGAAAACCTCAAAAAAATGGAAAACTGAGGAACACCCTGGTAGCCATTCATCTTAACGGTATGCACTTGTACATACAAGTAAATTAAGGTGTTTTTTGGTTTTATGCATTTATGGAAAACCTCAAAAAAACGGAAAACTGAGGAACACCCTGGTAGCCCTTCATATGGACGATATGCACTTGTGCATACAAGTAATTTCTAACAGGCACACGTGCATATGCACAAATGCATAATGCACAAATGCATAATGCACATGTGTATAAAAACCAAAAAACAACTTAATTTACTTATATGCACAAATGCATGTCGTCCAGATGAAGGACTACCATAGAGTTTCTTAGTTTTCCATTTTTTAAGGTTTCCTGAACTTCTCTCTCTCTCTCTCTCTCTCTCTCTCTATATATATATATATATATATATATATATATATATATATATATATATATATATATATATATATATATAGGCGAAGGATCGTGTGAGAAGTTGAGTTAATGGTACGAAGTGGATTTGAATCGTTATCTCTTTTAATCTCAACCCTCTCATGAATTGCGACTTAGAAGGGAGTTGATCCAGTGTATCTTATCTCGGTGCATCTCATCTTAAGATCGGATTTAACTGGTCAAATATTGTGTCTTTGACTGGTCAACAATTACGACTTTGACCGGTTAAAAGTTGCGGCTATTCCAAAAATAGGACAGTTTCATAATTGTTACAAATACACGGGATGAGTTCATTATGAACCTGTATGATTCACAGATGAACTATATGTTCATATGTGAACTAGTGTAATTCACATATGAACTCTTTTAACTGATTCATATATCAACCTTTGTGATTCATATATGAACTAATTAACTGATTCACATATGAACTAATTAACTGTAGGTTCATATGTGAGTCAGTTGAACTAATTAACAAATTCACATATGAATATTTGTCATTCTCATATGAACTAATTAACTGATTCATATATGAACCTATAGTTCATATATGAATCAGTTAAAAGAGTTTATATGTGAATTACACTGGTTCATATATGAACATATAATTCATATGTGAATCACACATGTTCATATATGAACTTGTTCCGCGTATTTTATGAAACTACCCCTCTATCTTCTATAGACCACATAAGGAATTATCCGTTGCTTCACGGTCAAAGCCGCAAATGTTGACAAGATAAAGGACTAGGATCATTTCTCTATTTCTCATACGTTTACCATTTCTCATACATTTACCATTTCTCAAATGAACCTAAGGGGTTGTTTGGCAGTTGCTGAATGGTTAAGTGCAAAATGATTAAGTGGTCACAATGATTAAGAGGCTCTTATGATATAATGTGAAATGAAATATTGTTGTTTGTTACTTGTTCAGGATGAAATCAGGCTCTGAATGGTTAAGGCAGGGTCAAGACACAAAATCATTTAGAGGGTTTTGGAACCATTAAGAGACAGACATTTTTTTTTGCCAAACAAGATTTACCTCTTAACGATTCAGATGTTGCCTCTTAATGAAACCATTAAGAGGTAAACAAACAACCCCTAAGGCTATTGTTGATCCAACTCTCTCAGTGATTTGATAATGACCCTCTGTTATACTTAGTGAAAATTACGTTTAACTTCTGTATGTATAAGTGTTTCACCATTAGTGATTAAATACTTAGTATCACTGATGATTTCTCATGTAAACAGTTAGACGTAATCCCTGAAGACAAGCTTCGCGACAAAAGATGTTCACTGCTGAATCGAAGACAAAGCTGCAGAACAAAGGACAAGTCTACTCATAACCTGATGCAGATATTAGCGAAAACAAGACAAGTCTACTCACACGCGAAGAAGCCTGATGAAAAGTTTCAGCGATAGCTGAACTTCTTTCTATCTCTAAGAAGGAAGGGATATTCATCGTTCGATGATCACATTGCTTATATAGAAGCCTGATGAAAAGCTTCAGCGATAGCTGAACTTCTTTCTATCTCTAAGAAGGAAGAGATATTCATCGATTGATGATCACATTGCTTATACCTCAAGTCTCTTTTATCTTACCTCTGCACACATAGTACAACTGTCAGAAGAGACATACCTCTGCGACAAATTGTACAACAACTCTGATATCTACACTGTTCACTATACGGCCAAAAACATGTCTCCAAAAGTCAGAATCATGCAACCAACCATAAAAGGACACTTGCAAAGTACCCTGTCATGCACTTAATGCATAGGGTATAAATAGAAAGATCGAGACTCTATCTGAGAGTTGCCCTCAGCCTTCAATCTTTCTAACAAATATAGAAACCCTTGTTTTCTATATTCTTTCAATCCCCATCCTCTAATTCTTGTGCAACCATCTTAGTGTTTCTTAAGTTTGTTTAGATTAGGTTCTTACTTAATCTAATTCCGCAACAAACTTGTAAATTGTATTTTGATTTATCAATAAACAATTTATTAAAATTTAAATTTTGTGTTTGTATTCACCCCCCCCCCCCCCCCCCAACTACAAACTTGTTAAGCACCTTCGGGACCAACAAGTGGTATCAGAGCATATTGTTTAATCTAATAAACAAGATCTTGCTTTATTCTCTTCCTTGTTATTCCAAATATGGCACTCAATACAAACGCTAACTACTATGATAATGGTTCTCTCTCAAAACCTCCTCGATTATTAGAGATAACTTTGCTCTCTAGAAAAGTTGAATGATACTATTTCTAGAAGGTGTAGATCCCACTATACCTGAATATGTAGCAAATGGCCCTTATGAAGCCTTCACAATCATAGCTGTAGTTCCTGCTACCGTCACCACTCCCGATGTCCCTAAAAAATATGCTATTAAGGAAATAAGACAATCGAGTGATGAAGATAAAAATAAAGTTGGTTTAGATGCTAAGGCAAAAACCATTATCTCTATGGCTCTGCCTGATGAAGCCTTTTATTCCATCATGCATCTGAAAACGGCTAAAGAAATGTGGGACACTATATGTGTTCAATATGAAGGTACCACTGAAATCCAAGAAACCAGAAAGATTAATTTGGTAAGACAATATGAAAGTTTTATCTGTGGTAAGAATGAATCCCTATCTGATGTTCATAAGAGATTTAACTATCTAATCATTGATCTAAGGACTGTTGGTAGGACCTATTCTAACTCTGAGGTCTTAACTAAATTCTTGGAATGTCTTCCTGAAAGTTGGGATAGTTATTCAATGTGTCTTAAGCTGACAAAACACTTAAATTCTCTCTCTCTTAGCACCTTATATGGAATATTGCTCAACTATGAGCAATCAAATCTTCTGAAGAAGAATCTTATAAAAGATTCTAAAGACTCCAAAAGCACTCCTGTCGCTTTAGTCTCTTCAGAGATCATTCCATCTCAGCGATCTACTCTCACTATCGCTGAGTTAGATTCTGACTCTGAGGAATTATCAAACGCTGATCTTTTAGAGTTTGATGAATCCTTAGCACTCTTGACAAACTCTTTCAAAATATTTGCAAGAAAGAACAATTTCAGAAGAAATAAGCCTCTCTCTATAACTGACAAGCCAAAATCAACCCCTGTTGATAAGGCTATTGCTACTTACTTTAACTGTGAAAAAGTTGGACATTTTGCAAGTGAATGCAGGTCAAAGAAAGTTTTCAAACCTTCTACCTCCAGGAAAACCAGCGATACCAAATACCTTAAACTAAAAGAAAAATATCAAAAGTTGAAAAACTTTAAGAGAAATGGTAAAGGTCATATCGCTGAAGAACATGACTGGGCAGAATCAGAAGAATCGAGTTCTGATGAAGAAGAAGTGGAAGAACCAACAGGAACTTCCATGAGTTACATCTCCTCTGAGGTATCAATCTCTACTAATCCCTCTCTTTCTAAAGTTGAAGAAGTCGTGCAGTAGATGTGCTGACAATATACTTGTACAATGCACTAAATGACAAAACTCTAGCTGAAAACAAGAATATTGATTTAACTGAACAGTTAGAGAAATGTCATGAAAGGATCAAAGAACTAACTCTTCTAGAGGAAAGTTTAAAAGATCAGGTCATTGTCAATGAAATTATCAGCATTGAATGCGAACAAGCCATCGCTACTTTAAAAGCAGAAAAGGCAACTATTGAGGGATGGTGTAAATCTTCAACCAAGATCACTGAAGTCATCAAGGCTCAAATCCCTGCAAATGACAAAATTGGTGTCGGTTATCAGCCTGAAAAAGTTGAATCTAGCAGAGACTCTTCCATGCTTAAGTTTGGAATGTTTGTCTCTTCTATCCTTGACACTTCTTCTACTCATTGCTCTTCGTCTTCCAATCCTATTCCTGAGGACTTATCAAAGAGCTCTAAGCTCGCTGATCAAGGGAAATCCATTTTTTATCATCCTTAGAAGGCTATCAAGAAAGCTAAACTAAAAGTCTCTTCCAAACCTTCAGTAAATCAATTTTCCAACTCTGGAACTAAAATCACTGATATCTCTCAGAGATCAACTCCAAAGCTGAAAATTGATATTAAGCCTATGAAATCCGAAGAACTGAAAGTTCCTCCAAAATCTTATGCCAGGGCATTCTTGGAGCTGGCCCTGCTCATCTCAAGTTCTCTAACACAACTGCTCATAGTCTCAAGGCAAATTTCGTCTATAGAAAATGCTATGACTGTGGACTTACTGACCATATTGCTAGTAAATGTCCTACTGCCACAAAAGCTGAAAAGACAGCTAAAGTGAAGATGATTGCCTCCAAGGCTAAGAAGGTCACCAAAGCTGAGAAATCTGCTAAGGTGAAAAATGCCACTAATGTTAATCAAATAACCAAAGTGAAGGTTACCACTGAAGCTGAATCTTCAAATGCCGTGAAGATTGTTGAACCTTCCATCTCCACCAACACTACTGAACCCATTGAAAAGTGAGTACCAATCAAAACTTAATCTTCCTTATGTTTGAAGGGATCGAAGGGTATCTGGTATTTAGATAGCGGATGCTCTCGACACATGATTGGACAAAAAGACCTGCTCACTGAATACAAGGAAGAGAAAGGTCCCTCAGTGACCTTTGGTGGAAATGGAAAAGGCTATACCAAAGGGTTTGGTGTTCTCAGCAATGGGACAACTACCTTCAGAAGAGTCGCTTACGTAGATGGACTGAAGCATAACCTCCTAAGCATCAGTCAGCTATGTGACAGACTACGAAGTTCGCTTTTGCAAGAAAGCATGTTCAGTGATGAATGAAAAAGGAAAGCTCGCTCTTAGTGGTTATCGTATGGAAAATGTCTATGTAATAGACATGGACTCTAATACCACTAAAACGTTTGTTTTCTCTCTAAGGCCTCTTCAGATATCAACTGGTTATGGCACAAAAGGCTATCTCATCTCAACTTCAAAACACTGAATTCTCTCTCCTCAAAAGAACTATTCTCCGGTCTTCCTCAGCACTCATATGCCAAGGAATCTATTTGTTTAGCATGTGAAAAGGGAAAACAAACTAAAACTAGTTTCAAATCAAAACAAGTTTCCTCAGTGACATGTCCTCTTCAACTCTTGCATATGGATTTATTTGGTCCTGTCAATATCCAATCCATAGATGGAAAGAAATATACACTTGTCATTGTAGATGAATACTCTCGCTACACCTGGGTAATCTTTCTTCGCTGCAAAAGTGACACTCCAGAAGAACTGATATCTTTTGTTAGAAAGATGGAAGTGCTGAATAATCTAACTGTTCGCTCGATAAGAAGTGATCATGGAACTGAATTCAAAAATAGTTCCCTGAATAACTTCTTTGAAAGCAAATGAACCTCTTACAATTTCTCTTTAGTAAGAACTCCTCAGCAAAACGGCGTCGCTGAAAGAAGAAACCGAATGATCATTGAAGTTGCAAGATCAATGCTTAGAGATTTTCGTCTTCCAACTCAGTTTTGGGCAAAAGCTGTCAACACTGCTTGTTTTACTCAAAACAGGTCTCTGATAGTAAAACGTTTCAGCAAAACAGCCTATGAACTCTTTCATGGAAGAAAACCTTCTATCAGCTTTCTTCGCATCTTTGGTTGTCAGTGTTTCATCTTCAACAACAAAGATGCACTTGGAAAGTTCGACCCAAAAGCTGATGATGAAATCTTTCTTTGTTATTCCTTAATTTCCAAAGCCTACAGAGTCTTCAACAAGAGAAGACAAACGGTAGAAGAAACAATTCATGTCACCTTTGACGAATCCAGATCAGCGAACTCTAAACCTATCGCCGACACTGATGAACTGAATGCTTGGATGTTTTCTCATTATAGAGAAACAGAACCTCTCTTCAACACTTATCAGCATACAAATTCTCCTAATGCTGATGAAGATTCAAACATCATACCTCCTAACGCTGAATCCACCTCTTCGGTTTCAACTGTTCCACTTAACACACTTCCTCCATCAGATCTTTACTCGTCTGGAAACCTCTCAGTAAATAATGGTCTATCTGACACTCAACATCTGATAGCTGAAGAACCTCAAGTTTCTTCATCAATAAACATTCCTATTGATGATCCAATTCCTGAGGTAAGCGATCATGCTCCAGCTCAACGATGGACCAGAGATCACCCCATAGATCAAATTCTTGGTGATTCTGATGCAGGTATTCAGACACAGAGAAGTTTAGGTAACATCTGTCTCTTTGTTAATTTTCTTTCTCTTAAAGAGCCAAAGAAGACTGATGATGCCCTCAGAGATCCAAACTGGGTCAGCGCCATACAAGAAGAGCTGAATGAGTTTGCAAGAAACCAAGTTTGGAATCTCGTTCCCCGACCATCTGATAAATCTGTTATAGGCATAAATGGGTGTTTAGAAACAAATTAGATGAACATGGGACTGTAACCCGCAACAAAGCTAGACTAGTTTCTCAGGGGTACAAATAAGAGGAAATCATAGACTATGATGAAACCTTTGCCCCTGTGGCTAGGCTCGAAACAATTCGACTCTTCTTAGCTTATGCAGTTTAGAAAAACTTCAAAGTATATCAAATGGATGTCAAATCAGCAATCCTAAATGGAAAGCTGAATGAAGAAGTCTATGTAGAACAACCCCCAGGGTTCTCTGACCGTAAGCATCCACATTATGTATATAAATTAGATAAGGCTCTCTATGGGTTAAAACAAGCTCCTCGTGCTTGGTATGACACTCTCTCTTCTTTTCTTATCTCTGAAAAAATTGAGCGTGGTAAAATAGATAACACATTATTTTTCAGAAAGATAAAAGGTCATATTATTCTTGTACAAATATATGTTGATGACATTATATTTGGTTCTACTAACCCATCTCTGTTTACTCGTTTCGCTGAAAGAATGAAGAAAGAATATAAAATGAGTATGATGGGTGAACTAACTTACTTCCTTGGACTTCAGATCAAGCAAACTGACAAAGGTACATTTATTAATCAAGGTAAGTATGTTAAAGATATGCTGAAGACGTTTGATCTCACTCAAACTTCAGCGATTAAATTTCTATGGCACCTCCGCTAACATTAAACAAGGATCCATCTGGAAAACCTGTTAATGTCACTACCTACAGAGGAATGATAGGCTCCCTGCTGTATCTTACAGCGAGCCGACCTGACATTATGTACTCTACATGTCTTTGTGCACGCTATCAATCAGAACCTAAGGAATCCCATCTGATCGCTGTCAAGCGAATCTTCAGATATCTAAAGGGAACTCCTAACCTCGGTCTTTGGTATCCCAAAGATTCAGGGTTCGATCTCACTGGTTATTCAGATAGTGATTTTGCAGGTTGCAAACTTGATAGAAAAAGCACCACTGGAGGATGTCAATTTCTAGGAGGAAAGCTGGTAAGTTGGACAAATAAAAAGCAAAACTCAGTATCCACTTCCACAGCTGAAGCTGAGTACGTAGCAATTGGAAGTTGTTGTGCTCAGGTCTTATGGATGAGAAATCAACTATTAGAGTATGACCTTCAGCTATCCAAGATCTCAATCTATTGCGACAGCACTAGTGACATCGCTATAGCAAACAATCCAGTGCTACACTCAAAGACGAAACACATACATATCAGATATCATTTTATCAGAGATCATGTGATGAATGGTGATATAGAACTCCACTTTATCCCTACTGACTATCAGCTCGCTGATATTTTCACCAAACCTCTTGATGAGACAAGATTCAACTTTCTCATCAGTGAGCTTGGAATGCCAAATCTTGAAGATTAATTCTTCAGCATTCATGCATCATGTCAGTTATAAAAGGTTCTACCTATCTTCAAACACAGGTATGTTCTCTCATTCTCTCACACTGAATCATATTCAGTAAGACGTTTTCAAAAACCAAAATTGTAATCACTAAATTTCTTCAAGTGGTTAAAAGCTTTTTGAAAAACAAATCTTATCACTGATATTTCTCATCAGTGATCATTTATAAAGAAAATCTATCTCTGAATTTCAGTCAGTGATACTTTCTAAAAACGAAACGTTTTTTTCTCTCTCCTATGACGTCATTCGAACCGATAATCCATGGCACGACTTTTGCTGGCACGTTCGTCCGTTGCACTTCATGTCCAATCAACTTCGTGGGACATGACCGTGTCATGATGACCTCCTTTTCCTGTTCCAAATTCTTTCTCTCTCATATAAAAGGAATGCCATTTACATTTTTGCCTTTTACGCTCACAAAACTTCCATGGCAAGAAAAGCACTCTCGGCATTCAAGCAATCAAGCAAAACACCTTAATCTTCAAATTTTCAAGACTTCCAAGTTTTTGTTCTTAATCTTTTTCTTAGTAAAAACACTTGTTTGATTCCAAAACTTCCGTTGTTTTTGGATTCAAGGTGTTTTTCATTCTTAAAATCATTTTCTTTATGATTTTATTTTGGGTAAAAACCTTTGGTTTTTAAGACTGTTCTTCTTACTTCTTTTCTTTAGAACACTGTTTTACTTTAAAAACACTCTTATTTTTCAAGTTTCCTTCCAAAAAGGGAAACTGGTAAAATATTTTATAATGTTTTTAGACTCTAAAGTGGAAAGATTGGATCGCTGGACCAAGCCAGCAAAATTCAACTTCAGATGGGATACTCAATGCTCGCTGGCAAACACTTTGACTACGCCGGTGCGATCTTTGACGATCTCCTGTCAAAGATTAAGAAGCCTGAACGGGACACGAAGATTCCCTATGTCCGGTTCATCTCTGCAATTATCCATTTTTTCCTTGGAAAGAAGTACCCCACCGAAAGTGACTGCAATTTCTCCAGGGTTGGTCCACGAGGTGAAGCCCGCTGACAATAAGGTAAGTCTTCAAACCTTACGCTTTCGCCTCTCCCAAATTTCTTCTCTTTCAGTGGCCACACCGATGGTTTCTTCATCAGCTATCCCTGCCACTACCACCCCTCACAAAAGACAATCATCAGTTTCTTCCTGGTCCTTCTAAAAAGACCAAGAAGACTAAGGAGTCAACCCCCTCGTTTAAGGAACCTGAGTTAGTCTGTCAATAGACTACCTTAGATGATTTTGTGGCTCGCTCCTCCACATCAGCAACCACAACAACCTTACCAGTGACTTCAATCGCTGATACACCACCGGTGACTACACCCATTCCCTCAGTGACTCAAGCACCACCTGAGGTAATTTCAATAATCATCAGTGCTCCTTCTTCTATCCCCGATATCTCTTCTTTTTCTACTTCTTTGGTCACTAACCTCCCCACTTTACAACAACCAACTTCTATCGCTGCAAATGTAGGACCTGTCGTGGTTCAAACATCTCAACCCTTCTCTCAATTTGAAAGAGACTTGAACTTTTTCAACATGTTTGACACTTCAGGTAAACCCAAAACCATATACACATCTCCCACCTCTCTAAACAAGCCTGAGCATAAATTTGCTCAACTGCTAACTTCTGTTTCAGGTCCTACTTTGAGCACAGTGAATGCCAACGTTACCCAACTCGCTGCAAAGGTGAACTCTCTATCTACCTCCATCAACACCAATACCATCGCTGTCAATACAGCAGGTGAAGAGCTGAAGACCCTTACTGCTGCTACTTCCACCGAAGCTGAGGCTTCTCAGCTTAGCTCTCTTCAGGCAGAGGTCAACACGTTGAAGGACAACATGGCCCGAAATTCAACTCAAATCCAATTCCTCACTGGCCATGTTGATCACCTGACTGGCGAAATGAAGAACCTCAACAACAAGCTGGAGAATGCCATTCAGTTGCTCACTCAGATTCTATGAGCAGTGAATGCACCAGCTCCCACTTTCACTCCCTCATTCACTGAGAATGACAGAGTGTCCCTGAATGTTGAAGTGGAATTCATTCATGAGGCCACTTCTGTTATTCCAGAGATAGAGATAGAAGGACGACTGAATAAGCTGGACGCTGATGCCCGCCAAGTTTCTGTCGCTGATGCTGCTACAAACACTGACCTCCCCCATGATGATGACAAGGAGGGGGAGAAGACTACAGAAGAAAATACAACTGCTGAGTCTCAGGTAATAGCGGATGATCCTCCTCACACTGAGGGGGAGAAGATAGCTGATGTATCAGCAACTGAAGATCAAGCCCATCCTTTTCTTCTCAAGTATTAGAAGAAGAGGAGGATGAGGAAGAAGAAGAAGATGAGGAAGAACTTGATCTTCAAGATCAAGAGGATGATGCCGCTGCTGATGATGATGACGATGATGAGGAAGAAGACCATTCTCTTTGGTTCTCAACAATAATTGCATCATCAGCGCCTCCGACAAAAGGCGTTGTCATAGATGAAGCAGGGGTGAGACAAAGATAGTGCTCCAGATTCCTCCACTCAAGGCAAGCAGAAGGGGATCGCTGCCGAGGGGAACCTAAAGTTACTATCACTATCTGAGGGGGAGCAGCCTTCTCAGGTATGCCTTTCTATTGTCCCTTTCTCTTTCTACTCCTACCAAACACCCCTGACTTTCTAAACCTTTATCTTTCTCTTCCCAAAAATATACACTAACTCCCTGTTCTTTTTGTTCAGACAATTCTCTCCCTTGCTTAAAGGAACTCAATCTCTGCAAATAATCCCAGCTCTAATAGCTGAAGATCCAGTAATCCCAATCTCCTTCAATGAGATTGATGAACAACAAGAAAAAGAAGATGAATCCCTGAATCATCCAGGAAGGCCCTCTCGACCACTTCAAAGGTCAAAGGATGATGTTCAAAGAAGAGCGGAAATGATCTCTCATCTGGAGAGTCAGCGACGAAAGATCCCTCCCAAATCTCTTCCTGAAGAATTGGATTTCCTCTCCGAAGTTGAATATGAAGAATCTTTCAGAACTAAAAGACTGTTCGCTGAGTGCCGGAAAGATGCCAATCAAGCTCTCAAGGTACATGCGTCCATGTTTAAAGACGACAAGATGAAGGAGAGTGCAGCTGTAGTTCAAGCTGCAATTCTGAAAGAGATTGAAGAGGAACGCTCTAAAGAAAAAGAGGTTAGCGATGAAAGTCTAGAATGGTGTAAACAAAAGATGGACTATCGCTCTGACCCAATGAAGATCATTGCTGTTACTATCTCTGGGAGAAAGAAGAAGGACCGAACATCAGTCACTATGGAGATACTTAGAGAGGATGGATTTTCAATAACTATGTTCATATCAAGGCTGGAACACTTTGGTTACATTGAGTGGTTAGAGTTCAAGGAAGCACTGAAGAATTGAAATCAACGTATAAAGGCTATATTTAAGGTCTCGTTGTCATCAACAGAGTCACTACAATATTGAAAGTGCCCTCTGCTCTTCAACCAAAGCCAAAGAAAATCAAAAGAAAGCCTGCCTCCTCCTCCTCTGAAAATGTCGCAGTGATAAAAAACGACACCTCCATCAAGTTTTCAAAAGAAGCATTGTTCGGGCCTCCTCCTGATCTCTCAGTTCTAGATATATCATTGCCTCTTGGTGGACCTTATTTACCAAGGCAAGTGATAAAGAAGCCTTATGGAATCTTCTTCGGAGATGATGAGGAACAACTTAGATTTCAGAGTCTCTGAAATTCCTATCTGCCTACTAAGCCATCTGCAAGATCTTCTATGCTTGTGGTGTGGATACTCTTCATCAGCGGATCCTATCAAATCTCTCATTCAACAAGAAGCATCTGATCGAAGAAGAAAAGGAGACAAAGTACCAGATTATATGATCTCTCTCTAGAGACCTCCTGAAAACATAGTGATATATTCTCTTCTACTTCTTATAATCTATTAGTTAGTCTTACAGTAGTATATGACTTCTCTTGTACTTAAAACTTTCATGATTCTACTTTGTAACTTCTTTTTACAAATTAATGAAAATTTCAGTGAAATACTTAAACTCATCAGTACTTTAATGATCCCGCAAAATAGTAATTGGGACATGTATGTAACGAGTCCTGACTATCCTTTTATTTTGACTTAAAGTAATTTTCTTCATAGTTACTTTGTTAACATCAAATAGAGGGAGATTGTTGATCCAACTCTCTCAGTGATGTGATAATAACACTCTGTTATACTTCGTGAAAATTACGTTTAACTTATGTATGTATAAGTGTTTCACCATCAACAATTAAATACTGAGTGTGTTCAGTATCGCTGATGATTTCTCATGTAAATAGTTAGACGTAATCCCTGAAGACAAGCTTCGCGACAAAAGATGTTCACTGCTGAATCGAAGACAAAGCTGCTGAACAAAGAACAAGTCTACTCATGACCTATTGCGGATATCAGCGAAAACAAGACAAGTCTACTCACATGCGAAGAAGCCTGAGGAAAAGCTTCAGCGATAACTGAACTTCTTTCTATCTCTAAGAAGGAAGAGATATTCAGCGATCGATGATCACATTGCTTATACCTCAAGTCTCTTTTGTCTTACCTCTGCACACATAGTACAACTGTCAGAAGAGACATACCTCTGCGACAAATTGTACAACAACTCTGATATCTACACTGTTCACCATACAGCCAAAAGCATGTCTCCAAAAGTCAGACGCATGCAACCAACCATAGAAGGATACGTGTAAAGTACCCTGTCATGCATTTAATGCATAGGGTATAAATAGAAAGATCGAGACTCTATCTGAGAGTTGCCCTCAGCCATCAATCTTTCTAACAAATATAGAAACCCTTGTTTTATATATTCTTTCAATCCCCATTCTTTAATTCTTGTGCAACCATCTTAGTGTTTCGTAAGTTTGTTTAGATTAGGTTTTTACTTAATCTTATTCCGCAACAAACTTGTAAATTGTATTTTGATTTATCAATAAACAATTTATTAAACTTTAAATTTTGTGTTTGTATTCAACCCCCCCCCCTTCTACAAACTTGTTAAGCACCTTCGGGACCAACAACTCAGGTTCAGGGAAAAACGGAAAACTAAGGAACATCCTAGTAGCCCTTCATCTGTACGATATGCACTTGTGCATACAAGTAATTTCTAACATGCACAGGTGCATATGCACAAATGCATAATGCACTGGTGCATAAAAACCAAAAAACAACTTAATTTACTTATATGCACAAATGCATGCCGTCCAGATGAAGGGCTACCAGAGTGTTCCTTAGTTTTCGAATTTTTAAGGTTTTCCCCTGAACTTCCCTCTCTCTCTCTCTCTCTATATATATATATATATATATATATATGCGAAGGATCGTGTGAGAAGTTGAGTTAATGGTGAGAAGTGGATCTTAACCATTGATCTCTTTTAATCTCAAGCCCTCCCATGAATTGCAGCTTAGAAGGGAGTTGATCAAGTGTATCTTATCTCGATGCATCTCATCTTAATATACGTCCATTTCTCATCCAACGGTTGATAACCATTTCTCACGCTTCTCACGGTTAACTCAACTTCTCACCGGAAGCCAACCTTATATATATATATATATATATATATATACTAGGCATATACCCGCGCACGATGCGGCGCAAAGCATTTCGAAATCGAAACCGAGAACTTAAAACGACAATCATTTTCTTATTCTATTTCCTTCCTTCTTGATGTTAATTTTATGGATCTATGTGGTTTTATATTGCGGAGCATCTCAATTATGAAGTTCAAAACCCGAAACGGAAATCTAATTTCATGTTTGTTTAATTTTTTGTACCTCTCAATGCTAATTTTATGGTTTTATTAATGGTTTTACATGTTCATGTCAGAAATATATAAATATATATTTTATATATAAACAAACTTAAACGAACATGAATGAACGATCGAGACAATTGTTTATGTTCGTTCATTTAACTAAACGAACAAAAATAATGTCTATGTTTCTGCATTTATTAAATAAACGAACTTCCTGCGGAACGGTTCATTGAATGTTTGGTTTGTTTACTGTGATGTTACCGGCATTGAGAGATGTGTACCCTCTTTTTTACAGTTTGCAGTGCTACACTACTTTTTTTTTTATCATCATCTACAAAACTACACTAAAAAAAGACCCCCCATCCATTTTTTGTTCTATTTCCTTCTTTTTCCACTTGAAATATTACAAGTAAATTATAGTTTAAAAACAAAAAAAAGTATTATTAGAATAAACAAATAATCTACCCAAAAAATATGGATATAAAATTTTATTTTATACCAACAATGAAAATCTATATTGTTTAAAAAAAATGAATATTGTTTTCATGGGTTAAGGTGCAATGTCATGATATTATCACAACAAGGTAACATCTCGTCATCCAAACCACCGCATATATCACCAACCACCCCAACGGAGATGGAACAAACATGGTATTCCTTGAAATTCTAGAGGTCGATCTCCAAATATTTGTAGGACTCTGGTATTGTAAGTACCTACAAAAAAAAGGTTACGTGCATCAATATCCTATTGCATCACTTATGTCCAATATCAACCAAAAAAAAAGGAAAAAGGAAAACCATATTCGAAATATGAAACTGAAATTCATTACACAAGAGAGTCAACTACCTACTTCCAGCATAAACTGCAACAAACAACGCATATCCAACAGTGTCATATCCTGTGCACATTTGAAATAACTTGATAAATGAGAACTTTTGTATATAAACAACATATACAATACAAATTTATTCTTAACAGCTTCAATAGTTTTGAGTGGGTCAATAAAGAAAGAAAAAAGGTCGGATTTCATCATGATTAGATCAGTGGGCAATAAATTGGTGATAAGTGTTTGATCTGGTATAGCTGACTGGGCACATTGGGTTATTGTGTTCGCCTGTAATATGTTGAAAATCAGGCATGATGCTTCAAGAAAGTTCCTTCCCATCTTTGGCATGTGGTACTGATTTGTAATTTCTGGGTGATGACGAGTAACTTGTGAAGTTGTATTTGTTTTCCTGGTCAGTGGCATAATTCTTGTGCGCTTCGCCAAAACAGAAGTTTAGAAAGCTTCCAGTTAGCTAATTATAGCACCATATTCAACTCAATTTCTCAAGTTTGGTAAATCCATCAACAACAACAGCCAAACCAACATCATCAGATAGACAATAGGAATCCAATTCGCTAGCTCCAACCTCACTTCTCTCAGACACAATGTGATGTCTGTGCCATGAAAGAGCAGATTGGCTAGCACTACGCCGTCTTCCCTGCATTTTGCAATAAAACAAGAATTACCGAAATAATCTCCAATCTAAGCTTAGACACACATTGCATATAATTATTACCATACAAGTAATCAAACATCCCCCACACAGTTCCACACCCTATAGAAAAGAGAACACATTTTGCAACACTAATCAACCCTAAAAATAGATAGCATTATCATCTTCTCGGAATGAAGCAAATGCAAAATCATGAGGAAGAGTGCAATTGAAAGAAATAGTAGCAATTGGTACCTGGTTGCAAAACAAGTTTTCCCCTTTAATTGAGAACGTACCTGGAAAATCATTGTTGCAATTTGAAATTAAAGTTTTTCCTATTATTTGAAGTTGAAATTGAAGAACGTACTTGAAAAATGTAGGGATGGAGAGAGTAAAATATGAGATAAAATCTTTTATATGATCTTGACATAACAAGAATATATGCATATCACCTAGAAGTAAAGATCCAAATTGCAAAATCGGGATGAATCAATGACGAGGAGGGATTTATTACTTAATCAAATTAATGTAAATACCTTTTATCAATATTATAAGCTTTAGATTTTTCAAACTTCTCCCGACTAATCACCCATTCCAAAGTTTTAGGAAAAGGGTTGGCAGCTTGAGAGTAGTGTGTTGCCGCAAATCTAGATATGTCTCAATGATGTACATCAATATCATGAATCCTGGGAATCAAAAGCAATTTTCGTTAGAGGAATTCACTTCACCTGTATTACAAATTTTATAGTTACACCAATAAAAGTTGAAAAGCTTCCTGATGACATAAAAAGCTATAAAAAACAGTCATCATTCTCACATTGGGAAACAAAATAATAAATAAAATCAGAAAACATGATAAGAGGAGAAGAGAAGAACAAGTTTTGTTGGTAAAGTGCATACCTTAGTGTCCGTCCTTTTTCTGTTTTTCCCGAGGATCACCAGTTGAAGTCGTAACTGGTGTTTTAATTTTCACATGATGAAACTGCAACACAACCAGTTTATAAGAAATGGAAAATGCATGTTATTTTAAAGCTTCAATAGAGTCTCATGTGCACTTGCAAGATGCATAAACATCCCCATCGTTGTTTCTGTTTGATGGATTAAAATACTTCAATGCTACACGTCCATCAACTCATCCAGGCGCAAATCGTGCATTAAAGTTAATAAATAAACCCGCCTAAAACTTATGCAATACAACAACTGATTCATGTATAAATTCATTAGGGCCACCTACATAATTATTCAATTGCGCAAAACAATATAAACCAAACAGAACCGGTATATCCCATCCGGAGGTAGGGAATTGCATATGATAGTATGTATTAACGAAACAAGTTAGAGATAAAAGGGTAAACGATGAGTCAACATAGTAAATTTAAGAAACTAAATTAGCATTAAACATCATTACATAAGTACTACAAGGATCATTAAGATTTAGCATGAAATACCTTGATCCATATGGCCAGACACAATTAACTTGGATGTCCACACATTTGTTATAAAATGAATTGTTGAACTTGCGTAAGTCGTACATATTCACCGACAAGCCAGCAACAACCATCACAATAAACCCATAGAGGGACATAGATTCAACTCCCACACCAACAGTATGTACACAAGAAAGAGCCAACATTGAACGTGAACCCGAACACTTTATCTTTATATCCCCAACCAACGATAATAACTTGACCTGGGAAGCAAAAAAGAAGACCAATTTTAGGAACTCAAGATAAGAAAGGAAAAAAAGTGGCAAGTATACAAACACGTCAAATATAATTAGTTTTATTGGCATTAAACATATTTAGCTGAAATTCTAAGTACAAAATATGCTTTTGTTAGAGTGTTTTATTTGTTAAATAGAAGTTCAGGGTGCAAAGTGTAATTATTTAATAGTTTTATTAGTTACTTGGGCCTAAAGCCCATAAGCCCATTATCTTGTAAAGCCTAAGTATATAAAGGCGTTATTAGTTTCATTATCAACTTAGTCTCATTATTCATAATTCTCTAGTCAATAGGTTTACATTTACTGATCAGATATTCTCTCTGTAAACCTAAACCCTTTCATTGAATATTAATCATATGACTAGAGGTTGTGGCTATATTATTGTTCTTCATTGATATAACTGTTCGTGATTACACTGTACTGGGATCTACAATTGGTATCAGAGCAAAGAGACTGAAGGTTTGATCCAAAAAGGTTTATCTAAAACCCTTTAAATCGATTATATGCTTAATACTGTTTATCGTGTTCGATTGATTTCTGAGCAGATTATTTTTTTTACTGAAAAAAAATCGATTTTTTTTTCTCTTTTGCGTATAAGTTCGACTGTGTTTTTCAAATCTTAATCATTATTCTGGTTTTCTGTTGATCAATAGTTTTCTGGATCGATTTGTTGATCGATCTGTGTCTTGAAAAATCAAGCTTTTATCGGTCTGAGTTTTCTGGGTTACTTATCGGTCGATTGATTGATAGATTGAGTTTTCCGGGTTAAGTTATCGGTCTGATTTTCTGGGTGCTTGTCTGCATAATTGTTTTTGAGTTTCTGCATATCAATTGAGTTAATTGAATTCGTTTTCTAGGTTGATTTAGTTTGCTATCGATTGATTTTCTGGGTTTGGTCTCGATCGATCTCCAGAATTCATCGACTTTATCGGGAGGATATCTGTTATCAACTTGATTTAATCGCATTATCTGTTAATCGATAAAGTTTATCTTCGACCGATACCTTGTCTCGACCGGATCGCCTTGGCGACCGATACATTGCTTGACCGATACCTTGTTGACCGATATTTGTTGACCGGAACACTGTCTTGACCGGTACCCGTCTGTGACCGGTATCCTGCCCTGACCGATACCTTGACTCGACCGAATCACTTTGGCGACCGGTGATTTGTTGACCGGTACATTGTCTTGACCGATATTCTTCTGTGACCGGTATCCTTGACAGGTACCTAGTGTTGACCGATACTAGCGACCGGTACCCTGTTGACCGATACCTTGTGTTGACCGGACCTCTTCTTCGACCTCTATTCGACCGGACCCCTGCTAGACCGGATCTTTGCTCGACCGGACCCTTACTTGACCGGGTTCTTGCTCGACCGGGTCCTTGTTCGACCGGGTCCTTGATCGACCGGGTCCTTGTCCTATTTTTTTATATCTATATTGTTTTTGGTTGTCTCACGATCGTTACAGTGCTATTTAAGTTAAAAGAGTTAAGATGAATTCAAGAAACGACTTAGCTATCGGTTCAGATCAAAAACCCCTGGTGCTCTATCGGGGAGAATACCCTCAGTGGCATGATCGCTTCACGAACTTTATTGAAGAGAAATCAAACTACGAGGAAATACTCAAGTGTCTGCAAGAGGGCCCGCAACCCGGGCCAATGAAAGTCGTGTCTGGAAACCCAGATGAAGGTCGACCAGAACGCCCTGTTCGGAAAAATCTCGGTGAGTTTCTCCCTCCAGAAAAGAGCATGTATGAGGCTGAAAAGCATGCAAAGTCGTATCTTCTATAAAGTCTACCCAACGACATCTATGCCTGCATCGATAGTTACAAGGAGACTGCGAAAGGTATGTGGGACCAGATTGAGAAGATGATGATGGGTAGCAGAATAAACGCTCAGTTGAAGGTGACAAATTGCATCACCAGATATGATGGCTTCAAAGCTAGAAAAGGCGAGACGCTCACGGAAACCTATGAACGGTTCAACCTGCTTCTAAATGATCTGCATAAAAACAAAATCACGAAGACGAACACCGAGAACAACATCAAGTTCATGAACAATCTTCAGCCAGAGTGGAAGACGTTCGTCTCTCATATCCGTCATACTCAAGCCATGGAGAAGATTACACTACCTGAACTATATGAAATGCTTCTCCAAGATGAAGAGGAAGTTCTTGAGTTGATGGGAAATCAAAAGGCAGATGAAAAGCCGGTGGTTGATCCGTTAGCGCTTGTCTCCGATAGAAGAGGTAAATCTGTCAGCCGTTCGTCTGAAAAGGAGCAAATGAAAAGTGATTCTGAACCCGAAGAACCTGACAGTGACTCGGATCCAAAATACACTCAGATTAAAGAAGCAGTGTTGTTCTTAACCCAAGCGTTCCAGAAGAGGAAATTCTTCAACAAGTCTTCCTCAAACAAGCAAAGATACTCCTCTACTCCTCTCAATCGACGTGATCATAAAGAGAAAGAGAAGTACGAAGGGAAGAGACGAGCTGATGAAGGTAAGAAGTCTGAGAAGAGACATGAAGAGAAGCCAAAAGAGGAGCCGATCAAGTGCTATAACTGTGGTCGGTTGGGTCACTTTGCCAAAGATTGTCGCAAGCCTGTCGTGCGCAACTCAGATTAATACAAAGCCAAGATGCTGCTGGCCAAAGAAAAGGAAGCAGATAAGGCTCTCATGGCAGAAGATGACTACTGGCTGCAAGTATCTGATGAAGAAAATGATGATGCTGAAGCACACATGTGTTTCATGGGCAAGCATTCAACATCGTCTGACACTGATGATGATGATCGTAATTCCCCATGTCAGGTATGTGCTCCTTACCAAGAAGCTTTAATTGATCAGATGCAAATCACTATGCACAAATTAGACTCTTGAAAGTTAACCATAAAAGAAAATGAACAACTCATCTCATCTCTAGAAAAACGTGTGTCTGCATAGTCCGAATATATTGAAAAACAAAGCATAGATATTGCTAGCAACCTGTGCATAACTTCAAATTTAAAAGAAGAGTGTGAGAGTTGTTCAAAAGAGTCAAAAGAGCTTAAGACCAAAGTAGATGATCTTACCTATGAGCTACGTATGTCCGAAAATGAGAAAGTAGGTATTGTAACTCAAAGCGTGGCTTACAAAAATGAAAATCAAAGGTTATCTAATCAATTAAAGGAGCTTGAACGGAAACTTTATAAAATTGGTCAATCTCATCAAACGCTTAATCTAATTGCACCCAAAGAACCCAAGTATGCGGATACGGGTATCGGTTACGATAACCCCTATTATCTGAAAAAGGCCTTATCCAAAGTTCCTACGTTATATGCGTTTGAATTTCTTGGAATAGACAAGACCTATCCAAAGTACAAAATCAATTGGACCAAACCACTTGATGATGAGGAAATGGAAGAGGATAATTTGCGAAGGGAGAACTCTACTAAAACGAAACTTCCTTTTGTTTATGATTCTTTGAATGCGTCTTACAACGATGAAAAACCTTGTTTCTTGTCAAACGACTATTTTCGAAGTTACACTCAAGCTGAACTAGATGCTAAAACCGTTAAAACTGAGGAGGAACCACTAGACCATAAATTTTATGTTCCACCTCTGATTCTAGAAAAGAAAATTGTTCAGCTAGAAGAGTCATTTGAACAGGAGAGGGACAATTTTCAAAAGGAAAAACAAGAGCTTTTATCCCAAATTGAGTGTCTCAATTCAAATAAAAAGGAAACTGTGTCAGATGAGGAAAAAGAATACTTTCAGACAGAGATAAAGAAGTTAAATTCACAACTGGCTGCTTTGTCAGCAGATCGGATGAAAGAGAAACTTCACAAGGATGAGCCTCAAGCTAAGCCTTCAGTTATCCAAGTCGAGAAAATTCATCTGTCTGAAAATTCCTATCCACCCTCGGACACATCTTCCTGTAAAGCCTTTATGGGTGAATCGTCACCAACTCTTTCAAACAAAGGAAAAGAGCCTCACCCGGATCATTGTTCTAATTTTCAAACCGCTTCCGCCTATGATCCGCTTAACACAAATCCTTCCGATGTCCTGAATTCATCAAGTGATAAGGCTCCTTCTGATGAGGAAATGGAATTTTCAGCATTCTTGAATTCTGAGGTGTGTCTAGATAGTCAATTGGACCAATTTGATTTTAATCCTTCTCTACCAAGTCACGTTGATTTTCTAACTTCTTCTTGTGAGCCTCCGGTAAAATTTTACAAGGGTGAATCTTCCACATCTGCCCCACAAAACTCTTCTGTGAATAATTCTTCAAATTCTAAATCCAAAAGACGTTCACAGAAGAAGACTTTTGACTTTTGAGAGTGTCGTTGATATGTGGACAAAGACTGTCGTTGAGAGTGTAAACGTGACTTTTGACGAGGCCGCTGATATGGCTTCTGAACACCTCAGTTCAGAACCCACTTTAACTGGTGTGTTAGCTTCTGGACAATTACGTTCAGAATCTACACAATCTCCAGTAGATCCAAATCAAGCGTCTACGTCAAGAGCACATCTTTCAGATTTGGATTTACTTTTTGAGCATTTTTATGATGATTATTTTCCTTCTACGCATAATGCTATATCATGTAACAGGAATGATGCTCAAGCACCATAAGTGACTCAGGTCACTGGACCAACAGACTCAGGTGGTTCATCCTCGCCTGACCCCCCTCCTACTTCTCAAGTTCCTCCTGACGCACCGGCAACAGTTGGAACTCCTGAACCGACCCCTGTTGAAGGTGCTACCGAAGTTCCCTCTCCGGCAATCCTGGATACTGTTATCGCATCATCACCCGCTGAGTCGTCCTCGGCTTCACGCCTGACTCCAGCCCCGGAGCTTCCACCTCACAGGCCGTCATCCCTCGAAGCAGTTCAGGATCTACCCCCCGGTGGTTATGTGGATTCCGATACTTCTCAACAGACATATCAACCTCTTCCACATGACACCAAGTGGACTCGAGATCATTCTCTTCATCAGATCATCGGTGATCCCAATTCACCTGTTCAGACTCGATCCACCACCGCGAATGACTGCTTATTTTCTTCGTTCCTCAGCCGTATCGAACCTTCCACCGTCTTCGAAGCATTGAATGATCCGGACTGGTGATAGCTATGCAAGAGGAACTCAATCAATTTGAGAGCCTCAAAGTGTGGCGTCTTGTTCCACGACCAAAGAATAAGATGGTGATTGGTACAAAATGGATCTTCAAGAACAAGAAGGACGAAAATGGAATCATAGTCCGAAACAAAGCACGTCTGGTAGCTAAAGGATATCGCCAGCAAGAACGTATAGATTACGATGAGACGTTTGCACCGGTTGCCCGCATTGAAGCGATTCGTATGTTTCTTGCCTACGTCGCTCACAAGAACTTCATTGTCTTTCAAATGGATGTGAAATCCGCGTTTCTGAATGGCGTTCTCAAGGAAGAAGTCTATGTATCGCAACCCGAAGGCTTCGTGAGTTCTGAAAAACCTAATCACGTCTACTTTCTTGACAAGGCCTTATACGGTCTCAAGCAAGCGCCACGAGCCTGGTATGATGCTCTCTCATCCTTCTTAGTTAAATCCGACTTCTCTAAAGGTAATATTGATACCACCCTGTTTATTAAAAGAGAAAAGCACGATATTATTCTTGTACAGATCTATGTCGATGACATAATCTTTAGCTCCACAAACCCCAAGTACTTTCAGAACTTCTCAGCCCTCATGAGTAAACATTTTCAAATGAGCATGATGGGGCAAATGAATTTTTTTCTGGGTCTTCAAGTTAAACAATTAGCAACAGGAATTTTTATTAATCAATCTAAGTACATCTCGGATATTCTTTGGAAATACTAGATGGAAAATTCTTCACCTATGAAAACCCCCACGTCTACCAGTATCAAGCTACACTCCGATCTTGACGGAAAGGATGTGAATGCTACAACTTATAGAGGAATGATAGGTTCTCTGATGTACTTGACGGCTAGCCGGCCGGACATTATGTTCTCGACTTTCTTGTGTGCAAGATTTCAGTCAAAACCCAAAGAGTCTCACTTAGCTGCAGTTAAGCGTATTTTTCGTTATTTAAAAGGTACTGCTGATCTTGGTTTGTGGTACCCGAAAGAGACAGGTTTTGAGCTGATCGCTTATTCAGACGCTGACCATGCCGGAAATATGCTGGAGCGGAAAAGCACGTCGGGACATGTCCAGTTCTTGGGTGATCGTCTTGTCAGCTGGGCTTCGGAGAAGCAAAACTGCGTGTCCACCTCTACCGCCGAGGCAGAGTATGTAGCAGCCGCTAGTTGCTGCTCACAAGTCATCTGGATGCGCACCCAGCTGAAAGACTATGACTTTCACTACTCGAAGATCCCCATTTACTGTGACTCGAAAAGCGCAATTGCGATATCTAGCAATCCCGTCCAACACACGAAGACGAAGCATATTGATGTGCGCTATCATTTCATAAAAGACCACGTGGAAAGAGGTACCATCGAACTCTACTTTGTTAATACAGAGCATCAGTTAGCAGACCTGTTTACCAAAGCCTTGGACGAAAAACGTTTTAAATATCTTGTGTCCAAGCTAGGTATGCTAAATCTGAAAGTTTGACCCTTTCACCGACCCATACGAGTTTCATACAATAACGAATGACTGTGACTTAATGCCCCAGTGCCTTGTCTCTGGATGCTCATATCCACAGTCATTAGTTTTTGCATTTTACTCGTTGATTTCTGTGCAAGTTTTAAACTTCTGTATTAATAAATTAGATTTCGTTCGTTTCTATTTTTTCTCGTGTGTTTGTCCTTTTCTTCACGGTGTTTCATTTGCTTTTGCAGTCCATTCGTTCGATAAATTAAAGAGTATGTCGTTTGTGGTGACATTTCGAAGCTGTTCATGTGTTAAGGGGGAACACTATCGCAAGATGTTTGGTAAGGTTCTATAGTCTACCATTCGAGGGGGAGCAGGTAAGCTTTCTTGTGTTTCGATTTCCTCGCGGTAATCGTCAAGGGGGAGCGAACTTGTCGTACGTGATTCCTATTTTGAGGGGGAGCCGATTCAAATTTCTTGATTTTCCCCGGTCCTTTGTTTTTCATTTAGTTTTTATTTATTTTTTTAAAGTTTTTTTTAGTTTAAATACTTTTTTTAACTTTAGTTTTAATTTAGCATGTTTTTAACTTAATTTCCTTTCAAGTTATTTTTCTTTTATTTTTAATGAAAAAAAAACCCTATTTGTTTCGTTTTTTTTGGCCCGACCCGTTCTCCCGGCCCAATCTTCGACCGACCCATCCCGCGACCTAGGGTTTAAAACCCCGGGCCACCCCTATTTCCCTCTCATTCTCACATATCGCTCTCTCTCCATCTCTCGAAGCTCTCTCAAACTCTCGACCGACACTCGTTTTTCATCTCTCTCTCCCTCATCTATTTTCTCTCTCGATTTCGAGCTCGATCGATCACAGGTATGTATTTCAACGTCTTTCACTTTACTCTATCGCTCTCTCGCCGGATAATCGACCCTCGATCGATGTTACTCATCCACCCCAGTCGACCTATCAATGACCCCATCGCCTGCGAAATCGACTTTGGTCGATTTAGGGTTGTTTTATCGCCTCTACCGGTTTCAGTCGAGATGCACCCTCTCTATCGACTTCGGATCTAGTTCGATTTTACTGATTAATGTTGGAAATCGATTACTCGGTCGCTGTTGGTTATGGCTTCTGGTTTGTTTGGGTGATCACCGGTCGACCTAGGTCAATATCGGTCGATTGATGTAATACCGGTCGTATAGAACCCCGGTCGACAGACCCCGGGGTTTATTTTATTTGCTCGATTCACACCGGTCTGCGTGGTCCCCGGGGTGTGTATGGCTTTGATTGTGATCTGTTCGGTTTTAGTATACAGAACTTTCAATGTTTAATCGATGTTTCATCGAGTTTTGCTAGTAGGTAGTGTTTGTTCTTAATCGTTGATATCTTTATCTGTTGGGGTTGGATATTATGTGCCCTAGGTTCTCACCGGTCTCTCGATACCGGTCATCTATTAATACCAGTCGATTATTATCACCGGTCGCCTGGACCACATGACCCCGGTCGCCTTACTGTATGTCGATACCGGTCGGTTCATGCCGATACCGGTCGACCCTTGATACCGGGCGATCCTTGTTACCGGTCGTTCGTATACCCCAGTCGGTGACCATATCGGTCAGTGACCATACAGGTCGTTGCATCATACCGGTCGCTCCCCATACCGGTCGATGCAACCTACCGACCCGCTTGATGCAAACTGTTTTGTGGTGATTTTGTTTTGCATATATGCTTCATACTTATACTTGTTGTATGTGTTGAGTGTGAGAGTTGGGTTCTCAGAAACTTCACTGGTTGAATTAGAAACCTGGTCATCGACCCTGGTTTACGGATTAGGGTTGGTATTGCCAAATGACCTGGAGTTTGTATGGTCTTGGTTTTTAACCCATTGACCAATTAACTCCAAAGATATCATGCTTTTCAATGTACCTATGTTCTAACATGTTCATTCTTAACAGGTACAATGGCGAAAAATCCAAACCAGGCGATTGACCCCATAGCTGATGCCGAACTGATTCCTGAGGATCAGTTTCTTCCACTCACACCCAACAACTTCCATCTCGACATCACCCAACCTGCAATCCAATATAAGGTGATGATTGAGATCCTCCGTGGGCATCCTCTCTCATATGCACTCACGAAGACAGCTGAAGTCCCACTGCTATACCTGCAACAGTTCTGGCATACCCTAACTCCACTGGAGGCCGACGATGGCTTCCAGTTGGTGGGTCGGATTGACCACACGCCCATACTGCTCACCCGCGATCTCTTTCGACAGTTTCTCCATTTGCCGACCGCCGCGTCATTTCCGGGGAGAGACAGTTATAACCCAATCGTATCGGACACAACTCTCTGCTCCGATATCCAGTCCCTTGGTTACGGCTCGATTCTACGCCTTCCATCTGGATTCAACAGAAAGAACCTAACCACTATACTGTACACACTCTTCACGTACCTAAATCGGTGCCTCTCGGCTATCATAAAAGGCATCGATCAATCGAGTATCAACATCCTTTGCTTATTCCATGCCATGGAATTCCATCGCCATGCCGACTACGCCGACTTCCTTTGGGTCGAATTAGTACAGAAAGTAAGAGACAACGCTACAAAAAGACGGACCTTCATTCCGTTCATGCGTTTTCTACAGATAATCATCTGCAACTTCATGGTTCTTTATCCTGCCATTGCGCGCCGATCTTCGCACCCGACTTGCCCACAAAACCAGACTCATAAAATCCCGACCCGTCCTGATCCAGAAGGCCTAGTCGCAAGACTTATTCCAAACGGGTTACTGGCCTACGCTAGTCCTACGACGCTGAGTGTGATAGATTATAGGCGCACACACAACCTACAAGATCCTATGGTCCATCCAGATCTAGATGGACCTCCCCAGGGAGTGAGACCTGAGCGGCGTGAGGGTCCACATACGAGAGGCGGTAGAGTCCGGACAGCTAGGGCTCCCGGACAGGATATGCCGAGAGTAACTATTGTGAGGGGAACTGGAGTGGGCAGCGCCGTTCGACCAAGCCAGGCCAGTACCTCTCGACGATCACCTACACCTCCACGGACAACCTCTACGACGGTGGAAGAGGACACCACCACTGAAATCGTTAACGTTCAGTCCTCCTCTGCCACCGAGTCTGAGGAGGAAACAGATACATCCGACACTCAGTCGGAAACCGCCACCGAAGCATCGGCATCAAGTGATGAGTCTTCTGACTCTGATGGTGACGATGATGAGCCCTCACCTGGAGAGACAAGGAGAGCGGAGGGTGTTATAGTCGAAAAAGATATTGTGAGCAGAGAGAGGGAAAGCAGGAGTAAATTCAATACTGAGCGTACACGAGTGATGGCGCAACCATCTACGGTTGACCTCCACCAGCCTACATCTAGCCAGGTAGCCACATCTGCTACCCAGTCTCATGTGTTGAGACAGGGTATTGAAGGAGCCGTCGTGGACCTAGCGACGCAAATGCTCACCCCTAGCCACTCCACCATCTCTCAACAGATGGTGGTTTCAAGTTCACACGGGGATTTAGCACAAACGCTACCGGTCTCTCGCTTGGAGAGTTCGGGTATTGAAACAAGAAGACAACCGCCCCCGTCCTCGACTTCTTTGGGTGCACAGAGTCTAGAGACATTTGATATTATATCTCCCATTCCTAGGACACAGGTACCCTTCTCGGCTACTGCTGGAGGCCTTAGTAGACCGACTGGAACACCTATAGTAATTCCAACTTCGGTTGGTTTACGAGGATTGGGTGGAAGTCCTACCACAGCTATCATCACGCCAGCTGTGAACGTAGGCGGTTCGACTTCTAAAGTCGTAACCACAACTGAAAGTCTAAGTGACCCAGGAGTTACTCACCAAGAGTTCGTCTCAAGGGAATTTATGGACGGCGCCCTAAAGACCGTCCACACCATCATGCGATCCGAATTGAGGGAAGAGGTAGATGCGTTGAAATGACTTATCAAAGGCAAAGGTCCTGCGACTTAGCCTGAACCCCTACCTCCTACACCACAACCCTCTACTGCTGCTACCGACATGTCTATCGATGACCTGAAATCCGTCCTTCTTGCCAAATTACTTGCCCAATCTCAGATAGAACCTACCCAAGACGCCGATCTACTTTCCTTACTTCGTGCTCAAACATCTACACCTACCCCACCACCCCAACCCACTGTATCTCTAGAAGCCTTCCAGCACCAACAAGCACTCCTTCAATCTTTGCAGCAAACAGTAGTTGTTTTGACCGAACGACTATCATCCGTGGAAGACACCTGCCGCAGCCAGGCAAATAGGCTCAAGCACCGACATGATGACTAGGATGATCCTGATCACCATGAGGGGGAGAAGCGCTAACGACTATCCGAGTCAGAGACACAGTCATTGGGTACGGTTCAGGTGGAAACGGAAAGGGGTTCGGGTTCCGGAACTCAAGCACAAGGGCAAGAACAGGTTCAGGAACATGTTATGGATCTGGTTTTATACGACATTCCAACGGTTGAAAAGCCTGAGGAACAATATGAAGGTTCACCGATAGATCCAGAAAATTGGGCTTTGATCGTCGATCCATATGCAGTTTCAGACCCGACAGAAGAACAGGCCAACACCGAAAGAGCACTAGTAGTCCTTCAAGCTGAGATTGATGAGCTTATCAATTCTGAAGATTATCAGCCAGTCATACAGACTTCTGTTGAGGTTCCGCTTTTGACCTATACTACAGATCACCATGATCTTCCTCAGCCGGATATTCCTGTTAGATCTCCTCCTGCATCACCAGTGTTGAGAACAGATAGTACTCCGCCAGCTAAGCCGTCCAAGTGGGAAAGAGTCAGAATTAAAGTTCCATTTCTAGAAGAAAGCCAGAAGAAGATCTTTGCCCATTGGATTCGTGAATATGATGAAGTCGTGCTTCATGTTCTATAGTCGATGAAAAGCAAGGAAAAGCAGCGTGAGATAATATTTGTGTATAACTACTTCAAAGACAGGTACAGAAAGTCAAAGCTCCGAATTACATCTGTCGATCAGGTTGATGCTTGCTTCTTCATCGGTGTAAAGTATTCATACTTTGTGGAACTCGAGAAGATGGTGAGAAGTGGAATTTTTCTGAAGCTAATTTTCCACGTCTTGAACCACAAGATCTGCTATTTCTTCTTAGAGACTTTAAGACCAGAACTATCAGACCAGAGGAAGTTACAGATGCACTCGAGACTGTCAAGAGATACATGAAATGTTCAATGAAGCTTGCCTCGGTTGAAGATTTTCAGATTGGGTTAGAAAGCAACTAACTGAAGATAAATCTGCTTAAACCTGATCTGAGCATTCCATCAGACGCCCAGAATGTACCAGCATTCACAGTTCTAAAGTTTCCAGAATTAGGCATGACATACGCAAACAACAAAGGTGATATGCGTTTTATTCGATTCAGTCAGATTGCTAGATTCTGCGATGGTACATTGATGCTGCTTAAAGACAAGTTGAAGCGTGCTGTTGATAAAGAAGCGTCCTGTTGAAGACAAGTTCAACCATTGGATCCGAAATACAAGAAACTTGTTCTTCAAGCACTGGGTGTTATCATTGATCGGTTGGAGTACAGAACTCAAAAGACATATGTTCCGAACTGGCGTGACTTTGAACTTCTATTTAAAGGGGGAGATTGTTAGGGTGTTTTATTTGTTAAATAGAAGTTCAGGGTGCAAAGTGTAATTCTTTAATAGTTTTATTAGTTAATTGGGCCTAAAGCCCATAAGCCCATTATCTTGTAAAGCCTAAGTATATAAAGGCGTTATTAGTTTCATTATCAGCTTAGTCTCATTATTCATAATTCTCTAGTCAATAGGTTTACATTTACTGATCAAATATTCTCTCTGTAATGTTAGAGCATAAATCTGTTGGATACAAGATCAAGAATTCTGAAGGTCAAAGTTTAAGAAGTCAAAGCTGAGAAAGTCAACTCTCATTAAAGTCAAAGTCTATTTGTAATAAAAGTCAAAGTCATTGTATTTGTTATTTTCCTTGTATTTTTTGTTGTAGGTATAAATAGATTTTTAATTCTGTTTTTAGTTGTAACTTGAGGAGTTGAGAAATTGATATACTATTTCAGAGAGAAAGATTGTAGAGAAAGAGAGAGAGAGTTCTAGAGAGAGAAAGTTGTAAACATTGAATTTGAAAGTGAAATCAAACAGGTAATTGAATTCTTGTTTGTGTTTGATTTATTAATTGTGATTAGAAACTAGAAACATGACTCACAATTGGTATCAGAGCAGATCCAAAACTGAAATCAGATCAAGAATTGGTTCGACACTCTATTCTTGAGCCGAGAATCGAATCTTGTGTTTTAGTGAGAATTAGATGTTGAAATTGATCAGGTTATGATCGTAGAGTGTATTTGATCAAGTCTGTATAGTCAAATTTGTCAATTGCACTGTAATTGTTCGTAATTTTTGAGATTTGTAGAAGTTTAGTTCACTAGTTTCATAAGCACTGTATTCAATTCAAAGTGTAACAATTTGTGTTTGTTTTTGAAATTCTTGTATTGTAATCAGTTCTAGTATTGTAATCGAACTTTCGTGCAAAGTTTCAAGCCAATTGAAAAATGGTTTGAGTCAAAAAAAAATCGATGAAAAAGTGAAGTTTTGGTCGACAGACTGAAGAACGCACAAGATCTTCGAAACGCGCAAGTTCATCGAACGAACGCGCAAGACTCATCTGGAAGAACACGCAAATCGTAGGGTTGGTTTTGGTCTCAAACGCGCAAGGCGTTATCAGCGAGTTCTTAGAACACACAAGGGGTTATCTGCGAGTTCTAGAAACGCGCAGATTGAAGTCTGCGAGTTTAGTTTGTCAGCCTGCGAGTTTGGAGATTTGGGAAAATTTTCTAAGTATGGAAACGCGCACGTAGTTATTAGCGAGTTCTACAAACGCGCAAGTCTAAGCGTGCGAGTTTCATCAGGAACAGTGATCTACGAGTTCGTTCATCTGCGACTTTGAAAATCTTAGAAAATTTTCTAAGTGTTGGAACGCGCTAACTTTGTCTAGCGAGTTTGTTCAAAACGCGCTAGTAGTACCTTGCGAGTTCAGGAAACGCGCATGTTAGTGTTAGCAAGTTTTATAGTGAACAGTCACTTGCGAGTTTCAACGATTAGCGAGTTTCAGCGATCTGCGAGTTTATCAAAACACGCAAGCCTTTGCGTGCGAGTTTCACTAACACGCTATTTTAAGCCTGCGTGTTTCTCAGTAAATAGTGACTTGCGAGTTTTGTCACTTAGTCAAAATTTATGAATTTCTGATTTTTCTATATTTTTTTTGTGATTTCATATTTTGGACTAACGATCAGTTTCTAGTTTCTTATTGCATATTTTTTCAAACAGGAATATTCAAGATGACTTCCAGAGACGCTCTTTCTATTGGCACTGATGTCAAGCCCCCAATTCTGTTTAAAGGGGAATACGAGCAGTGGAAGGACAAATTTCTGGATTTTGTGGATAGACATGCAAATGGGGAGAATATTCTGCTTTCAATCACTGAAGGTACTATGGTACCACCTACTGTCCAGATACCTGATGATGATTCATCTGACAGTGAGGATGGTGATGAGGACAGAGATAAAAAGATGAAGACTGTTCCAATGGATTTTTCACAATATTCTGAGGAACAGAAAAGCCGGTTTAAAGCAGATAAGCAAGCAAGATCTCTTCTACTTCAGAGTATTCCGAATGAGATCTACATCAAGATAGATAGCTACAAGGCAAATGCAAAGAAAATGTGGGATCAACTGCAAAAGATGATGATGGGATCCAAGTTCGGGAATCAAATGAAAGTGGCTAACTGCATTAATAGCTACGAGGAATTCAAAGCAAAAGAGGATGAGAGCTTAGAAGATACTTATCAACGATTTGTCTTGTTGCTAAATGAATTATCAAAGAACAAAGTGAAAAAGAAGCAGCTTGAGAACAATGTCAAGTTCCTGAGCATTCTACAACCTGAATGGAAAAAGCATACGCGTAGGATGAAACAGATGAAGGATTTAAATGACATTCCGTTACATGAGGTTTACGAGACTCTGCGTCAGAATGAAGAAGAGGTGGAAGAGAAAAGAGCTGAGAAAAAGAAGGCAGAGAAAGTTCCTGATCCCATTGCATTGGTAGCCGGAGAAAAAGAGAAAGAAAAGAAAGAAAAGAAGAAGAAGAAGAAGTTAGTGGTTTCAAGTTCTGAATCAGAATCAGAATCAGATGGTGATGATGGAGAAAGCCTCAAACAAGCTATGCTATTACTGACCCGTGCATTCCAAAAGAAATTCTACAAAAAGCCGGGATCAAATTCTCAGAGATACTCTTCATCTAGATCCAAGAACCATGAGCATAGAGAAAGAGTTGAAGGAAAGAGACATGAAGAGAACCGGTATGTGGAAAGGAAGCCGGAAGAAAAGAAGAAGTTTGTGAATGACTACACTAGTACTGATAAGAAGACTGCTAATGATCTAATCAAATGCTACAACTGTGGCAAGATCGGACATTATGCAAAAGAATGTCGGAAGCCAAAAGTTCGCAACTCGGAATATTATCAGAACAAATTACTCTTGGTTAAGCAACAAGAAGCTGAAAGAGCTTTAATGGCTGAAGATGAATACTGGTTAGATCATTCTGATGAGGAGGAAGAAAGAGAAGAAGCTGCTCACCTATGCTTAATGGGCAAAAAGGTGAAATATGATGATTCAGATGATGAAGCAGCTGATGAGGTAATGCACTTAACTAAAAAATATTTCATAACCAAAATGGACGTCATGATGGTTGAGCTTCAAGACTTACAAACAAAACTGAAAAAGGAAAAAGACAGAGTTGCTAAAAGAAACAACAAGATATTTGAGCTTAATAAATCCGTTATTGGGAACAAAGATCTAATTGATTCTTTATGCAAGTCTGCTTCTAATTCTAAAATTCAAGTAGATTGTTTTGAAAAGAAGATTTCTGATTTTGAAGTTAAAATTTCTAAGTCTGAGTTAGAAAAGAAAGAATCTGCACTAACTGTTCATAAATTGCAGGTTGAGAAAAAGTTTTTGAATAAGAAGGTAAATGGTCTGGAAGCCAAACTTTATGCAAGAGGTCAAACAGATCAAACTATTTTTCTTAATGCACCCAACGAAGAGGCTGATGTTAAGGAAAAATGGGGACTTGGTTTCGAAAACCCTCATTATTTAAAGAAAGCCATTAGAAAACAACCAACACTTTATAATTTTGATTTTCTTGCTTGTGCTGGTAAACATACTCATTTAAAACCCAAATTTGTTACCAAATTATCAGATGAAGTTGAGGCCAAAGAAACTGAAAATAGAAAGAATATTAAGAAACAACAACTAATTCAACTATGCAAAGTTAAATGATAGTTATCTTTCTGAAACACCAAAAGTTCTTCCAAACGACTATTTTGCCAGTTATTCTGTTTCTGAGATGGAGGCAAAACCTGCAATTGCAAAAGTTTATGTTTCTCCACTTATTCTTGAAAGCAAAATAGTTGAGCTTGAAAATGTTTTATCTGATGAAAGATTTTTTGGTAGATATTGAACAAAGTGTATTTTCTACTGTTTTAAAGAATACAGTTTTTCAATCTACATCTAAAAAGTGTTCTAAAGTTTGAAAGACACCTCAAACTTCGACTGATAACTTTGATGACTTATTTGCGTCTGCAAATGATTTTCTCAATTCTGATGATGAGTGTATAGAGGAAATTGATATGTTTGATTTTAATGCTTCTCTTCCAGATCATTCTACTTTTCTTACAAATGGAAAAATGTTACCAAGTGTATTTAAAACTGGTGAATCATCAACTAAGGTTGGTGAACCAGTTTCTGTGACTGCTGATTATTATTCTAAGGGTAAGAAACATAAGAAACAACAATCACATAAATGGATCAACACTGGTAAACAAAAGAAAAATCAATCTCAGAAATCTAATTTTCCTAATCAATCTAAATCTTTTGTTTCAGATGTAAGAAAGAAAAGGTCGAAAGCAAGATCTGAATGGCGACCAAAGAGGAAGAATGATGAGACAGCCGAATCATTTTCTGATAATTCATGTAATAGATCTGATAGTAGTGATACTGATGTAGTTGGTCAACTTGCTTCTCCTAAACAAAACCTTGTAACTTCTTACAAGCGTTATTCAATAAAGCAATTGATTCAATTATCTCTTACTACTACTAAATCTTTTCATTATCGGAGAAATGATTTTGCTTATCATCATACTTCTAATGATTGGTTTGGATCTTATCATGTTTATTCTTCAAGATCAAATGTTTTTAGAGATTTTCAAAAGAAAAGAGGATCCATATTCAAATGGATACCAAAATCTTGTGCTAATCTGTTAGGACCCGTTTTTAAATGGGTACCTAAAATTGTTATTTCCTAATTTCTCTTGCAGACCCGACATATGTGGTACTTGGATAGCGGCTGTTCCAAGCATATGACCGGGCATAAAGCTTTATTGTCTAATTATACAGAGAAATTCAGCAGCAATGTTCGATTTGGGAACGACCAAGTTTCACCAATCTTAGGATATGGTGATATCATTCAAGACAACATAACGATTAGGAAGGTGAGTTATGTCGAAGGCTTAGGGCACAACTTGTTTAGCATCGGTAAATTCTGCGACAAAGGGTTAGAGGTCAACTTCAAAGCTAAGAGATGTTCGGTTCGTACTGAAGACGACAATGAACTCTTAGTTGGAAATCGAAAGACAAATCTCTACACCATCAATCTTTCAAAGGTTCAGAATGACAGTCATGTTTGCTTATTAACAAAAGCTTCGATTCAGCAAAGTTGGCTTTGGCACAGACGATTATCGCAACTGAATTTTCGTTATATCAACAAGTTGGTCAAAGATAAGTTGGTAAAAGGTCTTCTTGAGTTGAGATATGAGAAAGAACACTTGTGTGCTGCATGTGAAAAGGGTAAGATGAAGAGAGCCGCACATAAACCGAAGCCTGAACCAAGCACCAGTTCTCCACTAGAGTTGTTGCATATGGATTTATACGGTCCGATGAGAACACAAAGCTTAGGCGGAAAGAAATATGTGTTGGTTATTGTGGACGATTATTCAAGATACATGTGGGTCAAATTTCTACATTCAAAAGATGAGACGCCCGAAGTTCTCATTACCTTCTTAAAGACGACCCAGGTGAATATGCAGAGACAAGTCAAGCTTCTTAGAACTGACAATGACACAGAGTTCAAAAATAATATAGTTGAAGAATATCTCGAATCGGTCGGGATATCACATCAATACTCTGCTGCACGTACACCTGAACAGAATGGAGTAGTGGAAAGGCGAAATATGACGGTAGTCGAGGCTGCTCGTACTATGCTTAGCCAATCGGACTTACCTCTATTTCTCTGGGCAGAAGCTGTGTCGACTGCATGTCATACTCAGAATCGGTCCATGATACACCGCCGTTTTCAAAAGACTCCATATGAGTTGATCAACAATAGAACACGAACAATCAAATATTTTCACATATTTGGGTGTAAGTGTTTCGTGCTTAACGACAGAGAGAGTCTGAAAAAATTCAGTGCTAAGGCGGACGAAGGCATCTTCATTGGATACTCTTCCACATCTGCAATATACCGTGTTTATATGAAGAAGTCAAAAACATTAGTCGAGAGCGTCAATGTAGCATTTGATGAAGATATGGCTTATGAACAACTTAGTTCAGAACCCGTGATAACTGGAGTATTAGCTTCTGGGCAGATCAGTCCATAACCTGTTTCTACAGAGAACAATTCGAATAACGCTTCTACATCTACTAGTCATTTATCTGATTTAGATTTGTTATTTGAATTCTTTTATGATGAGTTTCTAGGATCTAATTTGCCTAAATCTGCTGTGACTGACAGGTCTGAAGACACAAGTTGCAATCATCCAGTCACTTCAGATGTTGTAACTGAACTTGATTCTCCCGTTCAGCTAGAAACTCACATTCCAACATCTACTCCTACAGTTTAAGATGTACAAGTAACTACTAAGCCAAAAGTAACTATGTCAGTTGGGTATGATACACTATCTACTCAACAGCCAGAGTCTGTTGTTCCAACTGATGCTTCTGCACCTGAAACTTCAACTGCAAACCCCCTCCATCTACTCAAACTAACGAGCCTGATAGTGGATTTCAAGATGATTATCATGATCAATCTATATCTATTCCACTCCCTCATGAGTATCGCTGGACCAAAGAGCACCCTTTACACCAAGTAATTGGAGATCTTAACAAGACTGTGCAAACTAGGTCAGCTACTTTAAATCAGTGTCTGCATGACTCATTCCTCAGCAAAATAGAGCCTACTCGAGTATCAGAAGCTCTTGCTGATTCGGATTGGGTGTCTGCTATGCAAGAAGAATTAAATCAGTTTGAAGCCTGAAGGTCTGGAGATTAGTTCCAAAACCAAAAGGAAAGACTGTGATAGGAACTAAATGGGTATTCAAAAACAAAAAGGATGAAGATGGTATTGTCATAAGGAAAAAGCAAGACTTGTTGCCAAAGGTTACCGACAAGAGGAAGGCATAGACTACGATGAGACGTATGCTCCAGTAGCGCGTATAGAAGCAATCCGTATGTTTCTAGCCTACGCAGCTCACAAGAATTTCACAGTCTATCAGATGGATGTGAAAACGGCCTTTCTGAATGGCATTCTTAAGGAGGAAGTCTACGTGTCTCAACCAGAAGGGTTCGTGAATCCAGATAAGCCAGATAATGTCTACATCCTGGATAAAGCCCTGTATGGTTTGAAATAAGCCCCTCGAGCATGGTATGATGTTCTATCTAAATTCTTGGTCAAGTCTGGTTTTTCCAAAGGTAAAGTTGATACCACTTTGTTCATCAAAAAGGAAAAAGCCGATATCATCCTTATTCAAATATACGTTGATGATATAATATTTGGCTCTACAAATTCTAAATATTGCAAAAACTTTTCTAACCTCATGGTATCACGTTTTCAAATGAGTATGATGGGAGAGATGACTTTCTTTCTCGGATTACAATTAAAACAGTTTTCAACAGGGATTTTCATTAACCAATCTAAATACATTTTGGATATTCTTCGGAAGTTTAAAATGGAAAATTGCAAACCAATTGGAACCCCGATGACACCAGGTACTAAGATTAGCACTGATCCTTCGGGTAAAAGTGTTGATGTTAGGACTTATAAAGGTATGATAGGATCGTTAATGTATCTTACTTCAAGTAGGCCAGATATTCTGTTTTCAATATGCTTATGCTCTAGATATCAGGCTGCTCCTAAAGAATCCCATTTGGCTGATGTAAAAAGGAATTTTAGGTATTTGAAGGGGACTGCAGATCTTGGCCTGTGGTATCCTAAGGATACTGGGTTTCAACTGACTGCCTATTCAGATGCAGATCATGCAGGTTGCATGTTGGACAGGAAGAGTACTTCAGGTCACATTCAATTTCTTGGAGACAAGCTCGTTAGTTGGGCGTCAAAGAAATAATTATGCGTTTCCACATCGACTGCTGAAGCAGAGTATATAGCTGCTGCCAGTTGCTGCTCTCAAGTCCTGTGGATGCGAACACAGCTGCGAGACTATGGATTCAAGTTTGATAAAATTCCAATATATTGTGACTCGAAGAGTGCAATCGCGATATCTGCTAATCCTGTCCAACATACGAAAACCAAACACATTGATGTCAGGTATCATTTTATCAAAGATAATGTAGAAAAAGGTACAATAGAACTTTATTTTGTAAAGACTGATTATCAACTTGCGGATTTGTTTACTAAAGCTTTAGATGAAAAGAGATTTCATTTTCTTGTATCTAAGCTTGGTATGCTAAATCTCAAAGTCTAATCAGTAATTACCTATTAAAGTTTTTGTTATTGTAATTTTTCATCATTTCTTTATCATTATTTCTGAAAGGATATCTGCACTTTAACATGTTGTTCATGATCTCAGGGGGAGTAAGAGAAGTTTTAAGATGATCATTATTCTTTTGAGGGGGAGCATATTTAATTTCTGCATTTTACTTAACTGACAAATTTTTGTGATGAATGAATTTAGGGGGAGTGTACAAGTCAAAGGAGTAAGACTATGATTTCTGATTATTTCAGATCAGAACTCGTTTATTCAATGTTTTACTGCTTTATTTCATTTTCATTTGAATAAAATTTGTGAATAAAAGTTGCTTTGACATGACTTTGAGACTTATGCAGAATGAGAGAAGCTATCAAGATCATATCTTTATGACTTATAGCGTGACTTCATGAGAATTAAGACGAAGCGAAAAAGGTTAATTTCTTATCTTAATCTCATATATGGTTGAAAGAAGGACAACTTTCAATCATAGAAAACATGTTCGTAAATGTTCAAACCACTTCCCGATTCTTAAACAGATTTTATGAATTGGAGGTGTGATTTTAAATGTTTTCATTTTTATTTTGAGTTTAAATGATTAATAAACCGTGTGTTTCCAAAGATAAATACTTGCGTATTGTCTTTTCTATATACTTTCAAGTATTCACACACATCGGTTTAATTTTTGATTAAATTGTTCTTACCATGTCTCATATTGAAACATAATTTCGATGGTAAGACACCCCGTTTGTATTCAAAGAATTTTGAGCGTCATTTCATTTCGAAACGTCATTTCAAGAATGTCTATATCTTGGTTCATATAGACAATATCTATTATTCTTGACCATAAGCTTTAATTGCTATATCATTTCATTTCTGATCATTTCATTTCTGATCATTTCATTTCTGATCATTTTTCATACAATGTTAGATTTTCAAACAAGTCTTTTGCATTCATATTCATTCATTCAATATACTTGTTTGAAAAATACTTCAATGTTTAAAATGCTCATATCTTCATGATTATATTTTGAGCATACACATATCTGACTTGTATTTGAGCTTTAATTGTTCAAGTTAAACCATTTTGAGCAACATTTGCTTTATAGGAAATATGGGTTCTTTGTGCTAGGACTTAAATGAACTTCTATGGATTCACGATTACCAGTGTTTCCTACCCAAGAAGTTATCCAATAGTGATTGAGTGTGAGGAGCTAAAAGAAATGAGTGTGGGATGTGTGACGAGGTAAAATGTAAAAGAGAGTTTGGTTAGATGTGAGCTTAATGATTAAAAGAAAGAGGGTGTGAGATCAGAGTAAAAGAATATCAAACTCTGTACCAACTACTTCTGAGTCGGGCAGCCACATTACTAATGTTTCACAATTCTTGGTGAACATTATTGAAACATGCAACTAGCCCATGCCAACTCTTGACAATACCCCACTAGCTACTCATTTTCTTCTCAAAAAGAAAGTGTTTCATATTTCAAAGGGGACGCAACACATATACTATCTGATTTTCATTTGGAAAATCTGGATATTGAAAAGGAAGTCTGCCCCACCTTCGTACTTCAATCATGCACATTGAGTCTGTGTTTATCTACTGTTGTCTCAGTGGTTTACACAATTTTGAGCCTTTATAAGCATTTGATGATTTAATTCTTTCTATATGTGCACGATCACACAAAGAATTTGTTTCTTTGTCATAACATTCATAGAAATTGCCTTTATGGGGGAGTGAACATCAAAAAGCTCCTTTATATTGTGTATTCGTTACACACAGTGACTTTATGTTACTGACAGGTATTTTAACTGTTTCATTTGTTGATTCAAGTGTTATATTCCTATTTTGTCTAGATTTGAAAAGATCTGGATAAATACATTGTTCGAATTGGCAAAAGAATCAGAGGCTCTTATATGATCAGTGGTCAGATCGGATGCAGACATTTCTTACTGAAAGTTTTGATGATATCGATGCTCATTTCATCAAAAAGGGCGAGATGATTTTTGAAGAAATGTCCATGTCAGAAAATTCAAAGTAAAAGTTTTTGAAGGAGATCAAAGAATTTTTGAAGATGTGCTGATTTTGAGGAAATTTTCTTTCGAAGATTATTTGTTAAAGCAATCTGAGCTCAATCTGATGATAATTTCTTTCCAAAGTCTGAAAGAGTATTGTGATAATACTGAAGAGATTGTTGAAGATTTTGTTTATCATATTTGGGGAGATTGTTATATTCTTCGAAGACAGACTTGGAAGATTACAATGTTAAAGGGAGAGATTGCATCTGACAGAGCTTAAAAGAGAAGACTGAATTGCTAGATCTTTTAAAAGTGATATTGAATCCAAAGGGGGAGATTGTTAGAGCATAAATCTGTTGGATACAAGATCAAAAATTCTGAAGGTCAAAGTTTAAGAAGTCAAAGCTGAGAAAGTCAACTCTCATTAAAGTCAAAGTCTATTTGTAATAAAAGTCAAAGTCATTGTATTTGTTATTTTCCTTGTATTTTTTGTTGTAGGTATAAATAGCTTTTTAATTCTGTTTTTAGTTGTAACTTGAGGAGTTGAGAAATTGATATACTATTTCAGAGAGAAAGATTGTAGAGAGAGAGAGAGAGAGTTCTAGAGAGAGAAAGTTGTAAACATTGAATTTGAAAGTGAAATCAAACAGGTAATTGAATTATTGTTTGTGTTTGATTGATTAATTGTGATTAGAAACTAGAAACAGGACTCACAGTAAACCTAAACCCTTTCATTGAATATTAATCATATGACTAGAGGTTGTGGCTATATTATTGTTCTTCATTGATATAACTGTTCGTGATTGCACTGTACTGGGATCTACAACTCTTATAATGTACAGAGGATTAAAGCATATGCAAGCTTGGTTATTTACTTAATATATTTACTTGTTTTCACAAGACCTCTTAGCTAATCTTTCTACATGATTCCTATGCAAAACATAATAAATGAGTTTTTGCTTAAAAATGGTTAGAGTTGTTCATCTTTACTAAATTCCTAGAGGCCTAGAGGAGTTAGAAAGAAGGAGGTTAGTCTATCGGAGTAACTGACAAAAGTATCTCATAAAAACTTGAACTTTCTTATAAAGAGAAATAAGACAGACACCCTGTCACTACTGTAATCAAATTGATTTCATTGATTCAATAAGAGAGATTACATTGACTATAAATACAACAAATAATGGGCCATGGGCCAACACTAACTATGGGCTAACGATATACAAACGATATACAAATATATATTTACTAACATCCCCCCGCAGTTTGAACCTCGGGATGTCGAACGTTCAAACTGGATTTGAATTCGTGGAATAGAGTGGTAGGAAGCCCCTTTGTGAAGATGTCGGCATATTGAGACGTTGAGGGAACGTGAAGGACACGAACGTGACCGATGGCTACCTTGTCCCGAACAAAGTGGATATCGATCTCGATATGTTTGGTGCGTTGGTGTTGAACCGGATTGGTGGACATGTAAACCACACTCACATTATCACAGTATACGATGGTGGCTTTTGTGGGAAGTTTATGGAGTTCACGAAGGAGGTTGCGGATCCAACTTGTTTCTGCGATGGCATTGGCAACGCCACGATACTCGACTTCGGCACTCGAACGCGAGATGACACCTTGACGTTTGGATGACCAGGACACAAGGTTGTCACCTAGAAAGACACAATATCTGGATGTGGATCTGCATGTGGTAGGACATCCCCCCCCAATCAACATCTGAATAGGCGATAAGATCTGATGAGTTGGAGACGTGGAGCTGAAGACCGTGAGACAAGGTCCCATGAATGTATCGTAGGATGCGTTTCAGAGCATTAAGATGAGGCTCTCGAGGGTCATGCATGTAAAGACAAATCTGTTGAACCGCAAATGAGATATCTGGTCGCGTGAAGGTGAGATACTGAAGTGCCCCAACAAGGCTGTGGTATAGAGAGGGATCGTCAACGGGTGGACCGTGTGCATCTAATCTGTGAGCGGATTCATCCGGGGTGCGATCGGGTTTGCAATTTTGCATATTGGCACGGTCGAGAATCTGGGCTGCGTATTTCTGTTGAGACAGAAACAGACCAGTAGATGATCAAGAGGCCGATATGCCCAGATAGTAGTTGAGGTCACCCAGATCTGTCATGGCAAACTCATGGCTGAGATAAGAAATAATCTTCTGAAGAAATTCTGGAGAAAATGCTGTGAGAATGATGTCATCCATATATAGAAGAAGGTAAGCAGTGTCCTTAGTGGAGTGGTAGATAAATAACAAGGTGTCAGTCCGACTATGCTGAAAACCAAGTCGTAACGCAAACTGAGCGAATCGGTGGTACCATACCCGGGGGGCCTGTTTGAGACCATAAAGGGATCTCTGAAGATGACAAACGTGACCGGGTATCGAGGATCGCGCAAACCCGGTGGCTGGTGCATATAAACAGTCTCCTGTAGATGACCGTGAAGAAAAGCGTTCTTCACGTCAAGCTGATGAATGGGCCATTGCTGAGAGACAGCAATACTGAGGACAGTGTGTATGGTTGCCGGTTTAACGAACGGGATGAACGTCTCATCGCAGTCTATCTCCTGCTGCTGACTGTGACCATTAGCCACTAGGCGGGCCTTATAGCGAGCAAGAGAACCATCAGCGTGATGTTTATGGCGAAAGAGCCACATGGATCGGACCACATTAATCCCAGGAGGTTTAGGTACAAGTACCCAAGTCTTGTTCGTGATAAGGGCATGATATTCCTCATTCATGGCCTGTCGCCAATGAGGATCATGTAGTGCCTGTAGGTGCGACTGGGGTAAGGGGGTTATGGAGGTGGTATGAAGGTTAAGACGCTGAGTGGGTTTGACTATCCCGCTCTTAGCTCGGGTCGTCATATGATGCGTGGGATGAGGAGCGAGAGCCGGGACTACAGGTGGGGTAGGAATTGTGGTGGGTAGGGAGGTAGCCATAGGGGACGGTAGAGATGCGGGAAAGGGCGTGGGTAAGGAGGTTGATGAGGGAGGAGATTGAAGAATGTCTCGCAAGAGAGGAGAAGAGTCCGAGAGATCATCGAGAAATGAGTAAGATGGGGGGTCGGCTGGAGTTACCGATGAAAATGGGAAAATAGTCTCATCAAATATGACATGACGAGATATGATAATGCGTCGTGTAGAGAGATCAAGGCATCGGAAACCCCGATGTTGAGATGGGTAACCGAGGAAAACACATGGGGTGCTTCGAGGGGCTAATTTGTGAGAATAGGTGATGTGAGGGTAGTAGAGGCATCCGAAGACACGAAGATGAGAGTAGGAGGGGTGTTTTTGAAACAATCGGTAGTGAGGTGTTTCAAAGTTTATGGATGTAGAGGGAAGAATATTGAGAATGTGAGTGGCCATATGAAGAGCTTCGACCCAATATGTGGGAGGAAGATGAGAGTGAATAAGCAAAGTTCGAACGACATTATTAATAGTTCGAAGCATGAGTTCTGATTTTCCATTTTGTTGGATGTGGACACGAGAAGCGAAATTGGATTCCGTTGGATGCAAAGAAATTATGGAATTCTTTGTTAATGTATTCCCCTCCGTTATCACATTGAAGAGATTTTATTGTAGAATTGAAGTGAGTTTTGACATATTGATAGAACTCATGAAATTTTGCATATACCTCGGATTTTTGTTTAAGAGGAAAAACCCACAAGTATTGTGTAAAATGATCCAAGAAAATAACATAATAACGGAGTCCACTAATACTCGATATGGGGGAAGTCCAAACACCAGAATGTATTATTTCAAAAGCATGAGAATCATTAGAATTGGAAATAACGAAAGGAAGCTTGGAAAGTTTTCCAAGTTGACAAGAGTTGCAAATAGAATTACATTTATTGCTAGAACAAGAAATAGAATTATTTAAAACTAATGACTTCAAGACTTGATCTCCGGGATGACCGATCCGTTGATGCCATGTGGATTGAGTGGTGGAGACGAGAACTTGAGGTTGAGATGAGGTGACCGGATAGAGAGGGCCTTCGCTATCACATCGGATTAAAGGGCGCCGGGTCTTGTAATCCTTAACAGTAAAACCAAAACAGTCAAACTCAATAGAAGTTTTATTTTGACGAGTAAATTGACGGACGAAAATTAAATTTTTAATGATGGAAGGAGAGATAAGAATATGGTTTAGATGTAGAGGGCGGTGAGGGTTTTTAATGGGAAAGGGTGCGTTTCCGGTCGCTACTACGGGAATTTGGGATCCATTGCCAACAAGTATAGAACGAGTATCATATTTATGGAGAACAGAATTGAGTATACCTATGTTTGCGTGCACATGGTCGGTTGCGCCAGTGTCCATAAAGCAATCCGTTGTGCCCGGATCATTGAGAGCCATGGTGTTAAAGAGTTTGGGAAGAGTCGTGGCTTGATCCAGTGTGCTCCAAGTCCACAGAGGTGAGGGTTCCGCGGTCGAGAGATGGGACGAAGGGCCACGGTATTTGTATTGGGGGTTGTTGGTTGACGATGGTGACTGTGACCAAGCTGTTGGCGGCGACTGTCGGTGGTTGAGCGACGGTGGATGACCGAGGAGTCCAACAGCATTCGGCTGCCATTGGGCGGAGGAAGGCAACCGTGGGCGGGGCGAATTTGGGGGTGGTATGTACACTCACTTGTAACGTGGTGATGGAGCGTCGTTGGCCGGTTGTTGGCGACGGCGTCCTTGTGGCTACCGACGGTCATTCCGGCGGCCATTTCCCCGATTCCCACCGGTTTGATTTACGTGTAATATGGTGGGAGAGGAGGAGTGATTGGTGTGAGAGGATGGTGGGGTGGGCCGATGTTGCGCCATTCGTTGTTCCTCCAAAAGAAGCATCAAACGGGTCTCCAAGAAGGTTGGAAGAGGGGAACGGTACTGGATGATGTTTGCCACCGAGTCAAATTTTGAAGAGAGGCCATTGATGGTGTAGATAACGAGGTGTTTATCCGGTATAGTGGAGTCCGGATCGAGGTTGGCGAGAAGGTCGGCAAGAGCATTGATTTTAGTGCAATAAGCGGTGATGGAGAGGTCACCCATGACGATGTTTCGAAGCTCACTATCGATCTGCATGGTTTTGGCGTCCTTGTTGTCTCGGAAGAGGGTCTCTAGGCTATGCCAAACTTGGAGAGCGGTAGAGTCCTTTTTCAAGACCATTTGGAGAAGAGATTGAGATATGGAGCCATATATCCATAGCTTGACAATGGAGTCCACCATCTTCCATTCGACGTCGGTGGGTTTTGGAGTAGATTCATCGATATGATCGATGACATCAAAGCCGATACAATGGGTAGAGAAGAGTTCTCTCCATGCATCATAGTTGAGGCGGTCAAGATCGAGGATGAGAGGAACATATGTTTTAATGTTGGTGATGCCAAACACTTTGTTGGGAGGGGGGGGGGTTTGTGGTTCACCCATTAGGAACGATGAAGGAGATGATTGTCGGAGAAAAGAGAAAAACCGGCCGGCCCTAGAGAGAAAACGAGAGAGAGAGAGAAGGTTTGAGGGGAATTAGGAAGGTTCCTAATTTCACTCTGATACCATGTAATCAAATTGATTTCATTGATTCAACAAGAGAGATTACATTGACTATAAATACAACAAATAATGGGCCATGGGCCAACACTAACTATGGGCTAATGATATACAAGCGATATACAAATATATATTTACTAACAACTACGTATTCATCAACCGTAACACATGAGTAAATGGATTGGTGCAAACTTACAAATCGCAGTTGGCGAGGATGTTGCATGCCCCATGAGAACCATAGCTGACAGTCAAAATATTAACACCTTCCTGTGATGATACAAAATTAGTGCAATCTTCAAGACGATATTTACCTAAGTTATTCGGTGTCTACAATTTATAACTGAAATGCATGTACAAATTAATTCAATTGGCATAACTACGAAGTTAGCTACCATGATGAATATAAGCAAATATTTGACTTGTACCTATGAACGATTTATTTTTCTAATTATTGAGAAGGAGAATTACCATGTGTATAAGAATATGCTCCTCCAAGCCATCCTCTGGGAGGCATCTCTGGATTAAACAGAAACAAAGACATAAAGCTGAGCAACTTGTATGACATAAAAAAATATGTTTGAAATTAGAACAAAATATGTGAAGACAGCTACCCATTTGACAGATTTGTAAACATCATTATATGTAATATAATATAGAAATATGAAGCTACCAACATACAGAAACTTAATTACACAAAGATATGAACATTACAATATAAGATATAAACTTGAAATGAAGTAAGGTTTTAATGGCATCATTTCAAATAAATTGGGATCAAGGTTCGTTTATGGGAGTGGGAGGAAAGGGAAGGAAGAAAGTTAAATGTGGGATCATTGATGAACTTACTGTGAGAGGCCATCCTTTCAATGTCAAGTTATTACCACCTTGATTTGATCCTAGAGAAAAGGCCCTTGTTAGTTTCATCAAGTGATAGTTCAACACATAGTCAATGGAGATAAAATTCAACGGAAAAAGTCAATATACCAAGAATCCCAATCAATGATACTTCAGGACCTCCACCTCTACTGACATGAAAAATTTATGATAACCAACGAATAAGTAATTATTAACATGACGAATTTCATGAAAAGGAATTTTTGCAATTTTCATGGAAGGATTCATACCAACAGGATCAGATGAGACTTTTCCTTCGGCTTGAAACACCTGTGCAGAAGCCTTTAAATCCCTCTTTATTTGCTAAATCATGTATATAAACATCTAACTTGTTAACAAAATTGAATCACAGTTTGATTAATCGAAAACCCATAACAAAAACTTCGAACTTTACACAAAGAAGAGCATGCTCAAACTATCCAGAAGCCCTAGACTTCCCAATGAAAAACAAATAACCTCCAAGATATTGAGATCTCTCTCTCTCTCTCTAAAACCATTTTAACTTCAAAATTTCACACGAAAATGGCGTAACCAAACCCAAAATGGCAAAAGAAAATCCAATTCATAAATACCCAAATGAAGAACAATAACACAAGGTAAATGGAGAAACTCTTAGCCCTAAGACTACAACGCAATCACCAAAGTACGGGATCAGAACTATACATACCCAAACCGGGAAATCGTAGTGAATATTAGAAATAATTTTAAGAGAGAGACAGAAGAAACTTACATTTTATCAGCTTCTCGGTGAGTCTGAAACATTTTTCTTGAAGCAAAAAGGCTCAAGAATTGGAATTTTTTAGATCTTTATACAATAAAAACCTGGGGTAGGAGAGCCTGAAAAAATGTCTTTCCAAAAACCGCTTTCTAAAAACTGCCCAACCGCTTAAGAACTTTAATATAGTAGTATAGATATATATGGGCAAGTTTAAAGAAGAAGACTGTCAATTTGCAAGAAAGCGAGAAGGAATATGAGCCACATAATTCGTTAATTAAAAAAATACCATAAGTAAAAGCTTAGAAAGTAATTTTTGAAATTAGGATAATTATTATTTGTATTAGATAAATCCTTAAAAATCCCATTATATCGTTTAGATTTATTTTTTTTTTAATTTTATTTAATTCATATTTTTTTTTTATCAAGTTTTATGTAATTTTTTAGATACACTTTTAATAAAAAAAATAAACAATTTTCATCAAATAGTATATGTGCTATCCACCATCAACTCATATATGATGATTGTATATACTTTTATTAATCATATATATGATTATGTATATTTACATTCATATATCCTTTTATGATGTAAATATTATCACATGTGATAATACACTACTATATTCAGACGTATATTATCATATGTGATATGTACAAATATTCACATAGTGGATCATATGTGATACATAATAGATCATATGTTAAACAAATCTAATCACATCTGATTCACAATGTGGACCCAAAAAATAGAAAAAAAATGGTAACAAAGATAATGATTGATTATGGACAGACATGGCCAAAAACCGGTCTCGAACCGAAACAGTACCATCGGTAACCGATCCCTGTCTCGTCGAATGGGGCATGACCAGGTTAAGGTTTCTTGTAACCGGTTAGGGTATCCGGTCCCGGGTATGGCCCAAACAGGTCCTTTGATTTTTTTTTTCTTGAAATATTTCTAACAATTCCTGAATGTTATTCTAATACACTTTAAAATATGTGATTGGATCACTCAAATACACTTTAAAAATATGTTTTTTATAAAGATTTAATAATAAATTTTAATTACATTCAGTTATTAAACCAATACACTTATTTCCAGGAAACAATATTGAGGGATAACACAAATTCTCAGGCAATTTCTAGGACTTATAATCTATAACACAAACCTCCTTTACATTTTCTGAAATGCAACACTCATGCGGCTACCTTCGGTAATAACTTGTCTGTTAGGCTAGCTTATGTTTTCTGGAACTCTAACGTTACCTTCGTGGCTACTCGTACTTCTACTCTAGTTGGAATAGACCCTCACTATGATGGAAGCGATGTCCAGTTCCAAAAAGTGATTTTCATGTCAGATGCCAAACAAGTAGTCACTATTGTGAACTCTATCTCTTAGATGGAATGAAATTTGGGGATATTATTTCAAGGTGTCTCATGTCACTCCATTAACATGACTCTTACTTCATCTGTTTTACTAGGTGAGAAGCCAAAGGAGTTGCTCACGCACTAAAATAAGAATCTCGTTTAACTTCTTATTCCCATGTCTTATTTGACGAGTATATTTTTCTAACTCATTCTATGAACAATAGTGGACATATAAATTAATGGGGTCTCTTGACCTTAGTCAAATTTAAAAAAAATAATAAGAAGCAAGATTTAGTTTAATTTTTTTTCCCTTAACAAATGACTTAGCTTCATGCTTAAAGAACTCGTTCAATTTTTACAAGACTCGACACATTTATTTTTTTCCACCAAAACCAAAAGAAATAAATTCATCTCAATATCTTGTGTATTATTTTGTTAAATCCATTTCAATATTAGACATCTCAATGTCTAGTTCTTTTGTATTGTTTTATTAACTCCATCTCAATACTTGTTATTTTAACTTTAGTATAAAATGGTTTATCATATGTTAATTTGCTATTTGGTTATGTTATAGTAAAAAAAAACAATTGAAACTGAACCGTTTAATCTGAAACCAAATAACCCGAAACCATTTTGGTTCAGGTGAGTTATTCGGTTTTGAAAAATTTTCAACACTCCTAAGTCGTCAGCTCAGTCACCTAAGTTTTTAGATCTATCCGCCACTGATGAGCAATGTATTCCCTTTGAAAGCTCATTAATGAAAAGTTTCGTTTTTTTTAACAAAAATGAATAACATTAAAAATGTCAAACAAAGAATGATTCTCATGTTAAAAGTGTTACAATTACTCGTTTTGATGCAAAATAAATGTCCATAATTTTTTTTCAATTTCTCTTAAAATAAGTATTCTTTTTAAAACTAAGGGGATGTTTGGGATTGCTTATTTAAAATAACTTACGTTTTTTTGTAAGAGTGCTTATTAACTTACGTGGTGTCAAGCCGAAGTTTTATAAAAAGTGTTTGACTTAGCTTATGGTGGTACCAAAACGTAATAAGGGGTTGTTTGACAGTTGTTTGCTGAATGGTTTGGTGCAAGATAATTAAGTGGTCAGAATGATTTAGAGACTCTTATAATATAGTGAAAAATGAAATAAAGTTGTTTGCTAATTGTTCAGGATGAAATTAGGGCGCTGAATGGTTAAGGGAGAACCAAGATACAAAACCATTCAGAGGGTTTTAGAACCATTAAAAGGCAGAGGCAGACTTTTTTTTTTTTTTGCCAAACAAGATTAATCTCTTAACGATTCAGAGGTTGTCTCTTAAGGGTGCGTTTGGTATGCAGACATGACAGGACAGGACAAGATGGAACAGGACAGGACATGACAGAACAGAACAGTTGTCCAACGTTTGGCAAGACATGACAGAACAGGACTAGACTGGTTAAATGACGAATTTACCCCTGATGAAAAATCATAGATTACATCACATAAAACTAATTTACATCACTAATACATAGTGCAATGGATTATCAAAAACATAAAACTAATTTATCACGATTGGATTTTGGTTATGGAAATCAAAACCCAAATTTTAAGTTTCGGATTTTAGGTTGTTGCGGGTTTGGGTTGGTCGGGTTTCGGATTGGTGTCGGTCGGATTCGGGTATTATATAATGTAGAGAGTTATATATAAATTCAATCATTTTTTAGGATGATTACAATCGATTGAAAGATTGATGAAATCGATAGCAAGTTAAAAATTTATAAAATATTTCAACAGACTATAATTTACGATTTTCAAAATATAATTAGATAAATATATATATATATATATATATAATATTTAAAATATAGATGTATGTTATTTCGGGTTTTCGGACGGGTCGGGTGGCCAACGATCAAACCCAATCCGAACCCCGATATCCTCCCAAATGTCGGGTTTCGGATTATCGGATTTTGGGGTATTTGGATTTTGCAAAAACACCTTATTTTCGATTCGGATTTCGGACTATTCGCGTTTTGCACACCCCTAGCTTGGAGGCTTGGATGATGAGAAGACATATTTAAGGTTTTGGTTTTTAACAAAGGGTATATTAGTCAAAATATTGTTGTTCTACTTAGTTCCAGGGGGTTGGAGTGGGATAAGTGTGTCTCATGCTTGGTCCACTTAGTTCTAGCGTGTCCCACATATGGTCATATCAAACATGGGACAAACTTGTTCTATTCTGTCCTGTTCCACCACTAGTACAAAAATGACTTTTTGTGACAGTTTTGAAAAACAGGTTTGTGACGGTTTGATAAAAAACCATTACAAAAAGTCACATAAAAAGTTAGAGAATTGTTTTAGTAACAATTTTCATAATGAAACGTTACTATTACAAAAAAGGTTGAAACATAAGGCAACATTTTAGATAAAAACATCAATAAAAGGTTCCCTAATGTAACGGTTTAGGGCGGTTTTGAATAACCGTTGTTTTATCTTGTGACGGTTTTTAAAAACCGTTGTCAATAAGACCTTTTAGTAACGGTTTTTGTCTAAATAGTTGCTTTATGTCGTAACGGTTTTAAAAAAACGTTACTGAAAACTAATATATGTATAGCAACGCTTATTTGAAAATCGTTTCCAAAAGTCACCAAGTTTTATGGCAACGATTTTGCAAAATTTGTGTCACCAAAAGTTAGTGTATGACAATGGTTTTTGAAAAAATTACGTCACTATATGTCATGCTTTGGTAACGGTATTAAAACATTTACATCACAATATCTTAAGCTATATTGACGGTTTCTAATAACTATGTCACCATATGTCATGTTACTGTGACGGTTTTGAGTACGTTACAATATGCCATTCTACGGTAACGCTTTTGAAAATAAATGTCACCATATGTTATGTTATGGTGACGGTTTAAAAAAACTATATGTCAAAATGGTGAAGGTTTTGTATAATAAATGTCATTATATAGCATGCTATGGTGACGGTTAGAATAATAAACGTCCACATAAGTCATGCTACGATGACGATTTTGTATAATAAACGTGACCATATATAATGTTATGGTGATAATTTTAAATAAACGTCACCGCATGTGATGCTAAAATGACGGTTTCGAAAAATTTACGTCACCTAATGTCATGTTATGGTGACGGTTTAGAAAAATAAATGTCACCGTACGTCATGTGTGAGGGTTTTGAAACATAAACGTAATCGTACATTATGCAGGGTGACGGTTTTGACAAATAAAACGAGTCACCTTGTGTCATGCTATTGTGAGGTTTTCAAATAATAAACGTCGATGTATGTCATGTTAAAATGATTTTTTTTAAATAATGAACGCCATCGTATGTTATCATGTGGTGATGGTTTTGAAAAATAAACGTCACCCTATGTCATTTTACAGTGATGATTTTAACATCTAAATGTTACCGTATGTCATGTTACGGTAACGGTGTTGAATGAAAAACATTACAATATGTAATGTTACGATGACAGTTTTAAATGATGAATTCACCGTATGTCATTTATAGTGACAATTTTGATAAAGTTATTTCACTGTACATCATACCGTAGTGATGGTTTTGATAAATTTATGATACCATATGTTAGGTTGGTTACAATTATTTCTGAATAATAAACGCCACTATATGTTATGCTCAGGTGTCAATTTTGAATAATAAACATCACTATGTCATATTACTGTAAAGGTTTTGAAAAATAAACTTCACCATTTGTCATACTAGAGTAACAATGTGGAAAGATACAGTGACAAATTTTGATTGATAAACGTCACCGTATGTCATGTTTTGGTGACGTTTTGATAAATTTACATCGTCGTATGTTATGTAGCGATGGTTTTGATAAATTTACTCACGGTATGTATTGTTACGGTGACGGTTTTGAATGATAAATGGTGAGGATTTTATGTCATTGTATGTCATGACACAGTAATGATTTTTATATGTAGTAATTGTGGGCACAAACAAGTCCAAACAAAACCCATTCGGTCCAGGCCTCGGCTTGACATGTCATTTTGGATACGTTTTTCTCTTGGGAAACCAATATTTTAATTATCTGCTTTTGGCAGATAAAACATATTTGTAACACCCCGAATTTCGAAAAGCACCATTTCACGTTAATACAGAAATCAGTAGCCTCAAAGGGGAAAAATAAGATTTTTGATTTTGGACTTGAATCCTAGATTCTATAGTCTTAATGGATAAAGGATTCAATTACGAGTCCAACAATTCTTTCCGGAGCAAAAACGAAGCTATAACGAAGAAGTTACGGCCAAAACAGTGAACGAGAAGAAAACCAGGGGAAGCGGGCGACTTATGCCGCGACTTAGGGTCGCGAGATAAGTCGCGAAACCCCCTGGTCGAGCTAAAAAATGATTTTCATCCACCAAACTTCATTTCTTCATATCTTCTTCATCCCAACTCCGTTTTCAGTGATTCAAGTTGCTATGGTTTTGTTTTTGAGAGCTTGTAAAGGTTAGATAGTTAGTTTTGGGAAATTATAATGGTGGATTGGAAGATAATACCATGAGCTCATCATCATTACCTCCATCTTCAAGAACTTTGGGGTTTTCTAGGTTATTATCAAAACCTAAATGGTAAGTTCATCCCTTACACTTCCAAACTTCTTTATGGGTTATAAATGCTCGATGGATGTCAACCTAGTGTTTGATTCCTCTAATTTCGTTTTGAAAGATTTTAGGAGTCTTGGGTCAAAATTAGGGTTTTGCCCAAAATAGAGATTTGGATGATTAAGTGTTTGGGGAATGTTTCTATGTGGTTGGTTATATGTTTTGATGGTTGGAAACTTATGGATCTAGGTTTTGGAAGTTTTTGCTTGGAGATTCAAGTTTTTTCAAAGGAGCTCAAAGCGGGGTAAAATCTAGATTTAGCCTAAATCTAGCGAGGTGAGTTCAAGTTGATTTGTGAAAACGTTGTACATGCCAAAATGTTTATTTTAAAGCATTTATGTGTTTTACATGAAATTATCAACCGTTGAGTTATTTGGTAACTTTTGGTTATTTGAAGTATTTGGCTTATTAAACCTTTTAAAATACCACATTTGGGATTTTTGGGCATTTTGATAAATAAGTCATAAACGATAGTGTTTTAATGATTTATTGTGTAAATGGATTTTTGGTCATAAATGCATTTTAGTGCTTGTTGGGTTTTTATGCATCATTCATACAAATGGGCAATTTGAAAATAAGAGTACGTGAGTCCTTAGGATGAGTTATTCCCGACCTTGGGAACATTTTGGAAATAATAACCTTTTTGGGTTTTGGGCCGAAAGCCATTGATGATTTGAGAAACAAAGATTTTGGGGAAAGATATAATTTGGTTTATATAACCATATTGGATCTCGTGGTTTAGCCAATCGTCTGTTAAGCCGTTTGGGGCTTGATTTGTACTCTATTGAGTCTTTGGGACATTTGTTCCGTTTTGGTAGCTCGTTAAGGAGCCTTGGACGTATGGTGTACTTAGTTTCATCTTATTTGAGAGTTACATGTTTTGAATGCGTTAGTCCGTTCTTTTGAGTCATGTAACGTTTTAGACTGTAATGCATTGGATCCATAGGCATATGAGTCAGTTGGTTAGTGGGGACCTTATCCCCATGTTGGGACTGGATATTGTTTATGGCTAGCGGGAGCTCCAGGTAAAGATCGTGGGTGGTTGAACTCGATAACCGCGTAACCTTTATTGAAGGGCTCGAGGTATATATCGTGGGTGGTTGAACTCGGTGCCCGATTGTAATCTAGTCTGGTTACTCATCGTGGAATTTAGTGTCCGCGTTTGAAGTCTAGTAAGTGGTCCCCAAGTCATGTTTTTCTTAGGTAAGCTTGCGGTGGTGCTCTGCAGAGCCGTATACGGAGCTAAGTCTTGTGGTGGTGCCCATGGTGAGCCGGATACGGGGACTTGTGGCTTTGGTTGTGACAATCATTAAAGGTCGAGTAGACACTAGGATCAGTGGTGTCTTACGGTGGTAGCTCAGAGGAGCCGGATACGGGGAACCATGGTCTTTTGTGAAGCTCGAGAACATTGATACGTGGCTTAACTTTGTGTGCCCGCCACATTCGATGGAATTCGGGTATCCCCCGTCACCGAAAGGTGTTGTTTTTGGGTATTGAGCTTTATTATCCAAGTTTTCGGTGACGTTTTGTATAAATGGATCTTATCTATGATTTATGGGTTGCGTATTATGCCCCACCCGTGTTTCGGGATATAAAGTTTTAACCGTATCTTCACTAATGTTGAGTTCGATTTTCTATTCACGTTTTGAGTGAGTTTCGGGTTGAGATTAATTTACGAAAGAACGTTTTATTTTGGGATCTTGTCCTTGCGGTAATTTGGATTGGAAAACGTTTACATTGGTGTTTCTTTGCCTAAAATGCATATTATTGGAAAATGAGTCGTTTTCATATTTGAGATATCATTTTGAAAGATTATGATTTAAATTGCATTACTCCTTCCCAACAATACCTTTATTCATGTTGAAAACTCTTGAACTTACTAGGCGTTAGCCTAACCTTTTTATTTGTCGGCATGTGCAACAGGTTCTCGGTTGAGAATAGCTCTAGTGACACAGTGTTGAGAGGAGCGCTAGTGCTATGCTCGAGAAGTGGTTATTTTAGTGAAGTCTTCCGCACTTGTTTCGGGAAGAGCAACTTATGTTTGAGGATGAAGTAGCACCCGACTTGGTTTAGTCTTTGTGTATTATTGGGGTTTGAATTTGTTTGAGATTAAATAGAAAGTTTTATTTTGGAGGTTTACCTTTTACTTGATGTATTATCGAAATTTTTAATTAGTTGCTCTTACCAAATTTTGAGGGTGTTACAAGTTGGTATCAGAGCTTAAGTTTGAGAGATTTAGGTATTGATTGTTGGATGCCTAGACTCAAACTAGCGTTCTTATAAGTTATTGAAAAAGAAGTTGCACATTATGCACCTTAAGATAAGATATTTTGGAGTTGATCGAGTCACTAGAAACGGGAAATTTGTCAAGGATCGCAAGGATGATCATGTATGGTACGTTCATAATGGCACCTGGCCAGTGTTATGGTGAACCTACATATTACATGTGCATACTTGAACTACCTTGGTATGATGACCGTTGGGGTAGTGAGAAAGTTTCTAAGCGAGTAATTTAAGGAAAGGTTGATGTCTATAGCAATGTTGCATTGAAGTGATAGTTAAGTGCGATGAATGCATTAAGTTGATCATCTTGAGTCAGAATTATTGGTTGGATTAGAACTATAAGTTCGTTAGACCAATTTTATTTCGAGGAGAAATTGTAAATTAACCGAATTAGTGGGTTTGTGGATCTAAAATGTTTGATGCAATCGGATGACAATGGTATGTCGGAAAATAGAGGAGTGTAGTCCTAAGATGCTGAGTGCCGACCAAATCTATGCACGAAATTTATTTCTAAAATGAGTTTGCATAAATTGTTTCTCGTATTCTCAAAACATAAAGTGAGTTATATTATAAAGTCTTGATAAAGCATTTATTACTCATCGGATTTTAAACCACGAGTTTAAGCATGCATAAGATTGTTTTGTTGCACGCGACTGCATATTGTTGTTAAAAATCTCTTCGTCCACGTTCCGTGTCTAACGTTGTTTTTCGGATATTGTAATATCCGTGTTTTAATGTTATTTAAGTTATTGGGCAAGTAACTTTGGACGTTTTGACCTTGACATTGGATCTCCTCCACGTATGTTAAGGTTTTAAAGGAAGAGTTGCCCCATGTTTTGGAGTCGGGATTTTTTCGTGGAATTTTGGTCTGAATGAGTCGTGTTCAATTTTATGAAGTAAAGTTTTGCAACGTTTTGGGCGTGTGAGTGTACTTTGAGTTGTGTGGGTTTCAATTTTATTGCGTGTAAATTTACAAACTTTTTAGGCGTCGTGTCTCATGAAGGTTTTGTTGAAAAGGGTCACTTCATCTTACGTTGCGATTTAGAGTTTGACATTTTGGAATTGTTGTCGTATTACGTTTTTATTTTATTTTATTTTTATTTATGTTGGGAAATGAAATTTTGACACCGTTTGATTTTAGCGTTATTGAGTTTTTATGAAAATTCAGTTGAGTTTTATGGTGTCTTATCTTACGACTTTTTACGTCGCATAGATGAATTTTGGGACGTATATACGTACATTATTGTGTGCATTGATTTATAAATTTTGGTAATAGACGTCATCCCACGCGTTGTTTTGGGAAAGTTTCATTTTCACGTGATTTATCTCTTGGAAGTGTCACTCGTTGCATACTAATTTTATTTGGATTAAATTACTCCGTTGGTGTGAGTGATTGTATAAAAAAAATCTATGTTGTTTTAGATAGAACTGTTTATTTAAACGTGTTTCAATTGTAAACTTTGCTATCATAAGTTTCCGCAATGCATGAAATGAGTTTTCGGTTTGCATGTCGTTGTTGTTACCGCGTTGGGTAAGTGTGTTTTATATGTGCGGCCCAAAATTGGGACTCGATTTAAAATTTATTTATGTTCCTATCGTGTAGTTAAACTTGGGGAAAATAAACGGACGTATATGGGCCTTGTTGGAAATTTTATCTTCTAATGTGTTGCGTTCTTTTAAAGAAAAGATTTTAAAATTGAAGTCGTGAAAATTTTCTTGGGAAGTCGTACAAACATTCCTTGCACGTGTTGTGGTGCAGGAACCTATTTTCACGTATATAGTGTAAATTGTTGCGCATGTTTTATTGTTAGGACTGAAAGTCCTGTGTGTTGAAAGTGGCATAAAGCATTTATAAGGGTGCATATTGTAATTCTTTAATAGTTGTTTGGTAATGGGCCTAAAGCCCATTAGGCCTTGTAAGCCTGGATATGTAAAGACTTTTCTAGTCATAATTCAGGTTAGATTTTTCATTAGACGTTTCATTATACAGTTTTAGAAGTTTAGTCTCATAATTTCCGTAAACCTGTAACCTTTGATTGAATATTAATCATATGACTTGAGGTTGTGACTATATTACTGTTCTACATTGATCATATTATCTGTTGATTGCACTGTACTGGGATCTACAACTGGTATCAGAGCTAAGAGACTGAAGGTTTGATCCACAAAAGGTTTGTCTAAAACTCTTAATCAATTATTTGGTTTAATCGATCCTATTTGTTTTTCTGCATGAGTGTTTGGTTGATTTCTAGGTACTGCATCTGCTATCTGTTGTCGATCTGTTGAAAATTAAAATTTTCTATCAGTCGATTTTTCTGGGTTTATCGATTTGTTTTAATCAGAAAGTTTATCGGTCGGTGCTTTTTTGGGTTACTGTTGATTAGTTTTTCATATCGGTCTGTGTTCAGTAGTTGATTGAATCTGCATATTTGATTGATTTCTGCATATTTGATGTCGACTAGTTGCTTAATCGCTTGAATTTTCTGGGTTTGATTTCATCGAATTCCAGAATTCATCGTGTTCTTCGGTGTGTTCTTCGATTTTATCAGTCCGTATCTGTTGATTTTATCGGTCCTTATCTGTTAATCTGTTATCGACCGGTACCCTGCTTTACCGGTCCACCCTATCGACCGACACCTTGCTTTACCGGTCCACTCTATTGACCGATACACTATCTCGACCGGTACATTGTCTTGACCGGTCCGTTGTTCGACCGGTACATTGTGTTGACCGGTACTTAGACTCGACCGATACCCTTTCGACCGATACTTTGTCCTTGACCGGTACACTGTAGATCGGTAACCTTTGCTGACCGGTAACCTTTGTTGACCGGTATCCTAATCGACCGACTCCTTACTCGACCGGTACCTGGCTCGACCGGTACCTTGTTCGACCGGTCTCTCGTTTCGTATGAACCCATCTTCGACCGGACCAGTGCTTCGCGAGTATCTCACTTTGCGCCACCCGCGAGTAGCGCAAACCTTCCTTGGAGTTTTTTCACTTGTCTGAGTTTCGACCGGTACATTACTTCGACCGGTACTTTTGTGAACCGGTATCTCGCATCGACCGGTCTCTCGTCTCGACCGGACACGTGCTTCGACCAGACTTTCATTTGCGCCACCTCTTCTCGCGCAAAGCTTACTTTGCGCCACACTTTGGTCGCGCAAATCTCACTTCGTGCCACCTGAACCTCGCACAAACCTATATATATATATATATTGTTTTATTTTTGGATCATCCTGTTTGTTTCACGATCATTACAGTGCAGTTAAGATAAAAATTTAAACCAGTTCAAGTTTCATCTCTTGTCAAGTTCAGTCCCTAGAAATCAAGCTTTTCAGAGCGGGATCGAATACATTCTATCCGATACGATCAAAATGGTGAGCCCACCAAGGCTGTGGTCCAAAGGAGAATATGAAGAGTGGAAAGTTCATTTTTGAACTATGTGGACGAACACGAGGTGGGCAATTATATCAGATTATCTTTGACTGAAGAAGAGATGCAATCCCAACTTCCGACAGAAGCTTCGCCCGTGGAAAAAGAGAAAAGAGGGAGGGATAATAATTTAGCTCGATATTATATGACAAGTAGTATTTCTTGTGAACTTTTTCGTGACATTTTGAGTGAAATTTATGGTCAAATAAATACTTACAAAATGACAGGAAAAGAGTTATGGGATTGTACTGAATGGTTGATGCTAGGGCTAAAGGGTTTATTAACAGGAAGAGAATTGGAAGCTGAGAACTCTGAGCTAAAAGGAAAGATTTCTAATTTGGAAGCTAAAACTCAGCAAACAATCTCTGTTGAAAGATATGAGGAAAAGATCTCTGAACTGAAAGATGCAAATGCCGATCTTCAAAAGCGAATATCTGATTTGGAGCAACAGCTTGCTAAACACAAATCTGAGATTGAGACTAAAGAGAAATCTTTTGTAAAGAAGTTCTCAGATTTTTCGAGAAAATGTGTTGATGAGAAGAAAGAAGTTGAGCTGAAATGCATAAAACTTTCTCAGCAAGTTTCTGATTTCCAGAAAGTAATCATCCTTGAAAGAGAAAAGTTTGCAAAAGAGAAGAAGGCCATTGAACAGAAGAACGTTGGTTTCTTCAAAGAAATATCCGACCAAAGAAAGGATGTTGAGAAGGGATTTGAAGAAGAAAGATGCACATTTGAGGCTGAGATCAAAAAACTTACCAAGAAGCTATCTGAACTATCTGAGAATGCACTAAAAGAGCAGAAAACAAAGTCTGAGTTCACGAAGAAGTTTGACCTGCTTGTTAAAGAAAGAGACAACTTTGCTTCGACGATTAAAGTACTTGAAAAGACTGTATCAAGTTCAAATCAGAATTCTGTCTCTTCACTAAGGTCAGTTAAATCTTTTGATCAGATTCGTAAAACTAACCTTTTCTATGATAGCAATATAGATGGTTCAGGTACTCAAAGAAGGAGAAGAAGAAGATATAAAGAAGAGGAACTGGTCTGGAAGAAGAAACCAGTTGAAATGAGAAGAAAGATGAGCTGAAAGGGAAGAAATCATGTGTACATACACACAAAAACAAAGAGAACAGTGCGCGTAAAGGTAAACCTAATCATATCTACTCGAGAGATCAATTACTCAGGTTATCAGGTAAGAAATCATTGTTCTTATTGTTGTACACATGATCCTATTCACAAATCCAGTGATCATTTCTGGTATGGTTCTTATTCTATTACTCCCACAAGAACTGCAACTAACATTCATGGACCCAAATACCAATGGGTACTAAAGCCTAAAATTGATTCTGTGTTGCAGGCACCTACTGTCAAGGGGGAGTAGAAGAACAATGGTTTCTAAGTAAATCAGCTTAGAACCCGGACTTCAATGAAGTATGGCTTCTGATCATATGACAGATCAGGACCCGTTCTTCAAAGTTCAGACTTTGATATTTTGCAAATATTCAGGGGGAACTTAAAAGACCTAAATCATTATATCATGATTTGAGGGGGAGCTTAAAGGTAAATATCTGCTGATCTAGATCTCTGATTGTTTGAAAGAAGAACAACTTTCGAACATGAAAAACGTTTTCTGAAATGTTCAAACCACTTCTGGTTCTTAAAAGATTTTATGAATTTAGAAGTGTGATTTTAAATGTTTTTCAAGTTTTGAGCATTCATGTTATTTAGACCGTGTGTTTCCAAAGATCAATACTTGCGTATTATCTTGTCTTTATACTGTAAAGTATTCACACACACAGGTTCAGTACTTCATTTGAAATTGTTATTACCATGTCTCATAAAGAAACAATTTTTCGATGGTAATACCCCCGTTTGAAATTCAATGTTGTTGAGCATCAATCGTCATTTCTAATCTTGTGCTTTCATTGCAAAATTGTTTATATTCGTTCATATAAACAAAATATTCAGTTCTTTGATACCCTAACCATTTCATTTGATCTGATTGATACATTGTCAGATTCTCAAAACAAGTCTTTTGATTTCATTTCTTTCATTCAATATCTTTGTTTTTAGAAATCTTCAAAGTTCAATTGCTCAAATCTCATGAGCATACATTTTGACAATGATATCATACATTTTGTCCTTAATTGTACAAGTTAAACTGTTGAGCAACTATTCGTTTTAGATCTTACATGGGATTTGTGTGAGAACTTAAACAGAACTTCCATGGATTCACGTTAACCAGTGTTTCCTACCCCGGAAGTTATCCTTGAGTGCTTGAGGGGTGAGGGGTCATAAATCAAAGAGTGGGGGACATAACTCATCCGGTTGAGTTTTTCTCATTGTACTGAGCGGAAAAATGAAAATGAGAGTTTGGTTAGAAGTGAGCTTTAATGTTAAAAAGAAAGAGGGTGTGAGAACAATGTTAAAAGAATATCAGAACTCTGCACCAACCACTTTCTGAGTCGGGCAGCCACATCTTCTGAGTGGTTCACATTTTTTGGTGACCATCTTTGAAAATGCACCTAGCCCATGCCAACTCTTGCTATAACCCCACCAGCCACTCGTTTCTTTCTTAACAAAGAAATGTTTCATTTTCTTTGGGGATGCAACATATCTGCTATCTAGTCTTCAATCGGAAGATTTAGATATTGAAAAAGAAGGAAAGTTGCCCCACCTTCGCACCTTTTTTCATGCACATTGAGTTCGTGTAATATTTGTTGCTGTCTCAACAGTTTACATAATTTGAGCCTGATCAAGCTAAGTAGCTTCAATCATTCATACACTTGCACGAGCACACAAGGAATAAGTTTTCTTGTCATAACATTCATAGAAAATTCCTTTGTGGTTTTTCGATGATTGAATGGAAGCCCTGGGGGAGTGAACATCACAAAAACTCCTTTCCAAAGTACATCTGTTGTACAAAGTGGCTCCGTGCTAGTTACAGGCATACTAATTGTATCATTTGTTGATTCAGGTTTTCAATTCCTATTATATCTGAATTTGAAAAGATTCAGATATATACATTTCATGAATTGACGGATACTCAGATCAAAGGGAGGAGAATGTCAAATTATCATAAAGGGGAGATCAAAGAATGTGTTGAAATTGAAGAGTTTTGATGATCATGATGCTCACAATCATCAAAAAGGGGGAAAGTTTTACAAAGTTTAATTTCAAAGTTATAAAGAAAGAAAGTTCAAGTTTTTCAAGATTGGTTCAATTTCTGAATGAAGATGATTCGTGAAAGTTTTCTTTTCTGAAGACAGTCTAGAGATAAAAGAGATGAAGATTTCAAAGATTGTATTTCTTCTATCCCGTATCATGTGGTGTTTGCTACAAGTTTGTCCCTCCTACAAGCTGATTGAAACAAGTTCTTAAGCTGAAAGTTGTTTGCTACAAGTTTGTCCCTCCTACAAGCTGATTGAAACAAGTTCTTAAGCTGAAAGTTTATTCAACTCGCGGTTCAAAGACAGATTCTTTGTTTTAAACTGAAGTTGCACCGTGGAAAGTCACGTAACTCGCACATTATCTTTCTTGTGTGCTAATCTGATGTGTTGAGTTTCTACAGTTGAAAGTTGTGTGATGGTGCATTCAGTCAAGGCTATTGTACATTGAATCTGGTTACAAAGTTGAAACTATGAAGATCAAGAGCTTTATTCAAGGGGGAGCTGGGAAAGATATGAAGACATGCAACACCAAAGTCTTTCAAAGATTCAAGAGGGAAAGAAGATCAAGACATGAAGTTTTCAAGAAGTTAAATGCTTTATTCAACTTTAGGGGGAGATTGTTAGGATTGAAAGTCCTGTGTGTTGAAAGTGGCATAAAGCATTTATAAGGGTTCATATTGTAATTCTTTAATAGTTGTTTGGTAATGGGCCTAAAGCCCATTAGGCCTTGTAAGCCTGGATATATAAAGACTTTTCTAGTCATAATTCAGGTTAGATTTTACATTAGACGTTTCATTAGACAGTTTTAGAAGTTTAGTCTCATAATTTCCAAATCTCTAGTCAATAGGTTTACTTTTCTCTGACCAGAAATTCTTTCTGTAAACCTATAACCTTTGATTGAATATTAATCATATGACTAGAGGTTGTGGCTATATTACTGTTCTACATTGATCATATTATCTGTTGATTGCACTGTACTGGGATCTACATTTATTATTGTCTCTATTAACATAAGTATTAAACAAATGAGTTTTGGAAATGGTTTCATATGCGTTGTGTTGATGATCAATTTTGAAACCTATCAAGTGGACGGTAGTGTATCTTTACCGCACGAGTAATCGTTAAAAGCTTATGTATTTGAAAGTTTTATAAATTTCAAATTGGCATACTGGTTGAAAAACCTTGAACTCATTAGGCCTACAGATTTAAACCCTGTCATGAAAGGAGTTGTAATTAGGGACTAAGGGAGTCCTTGGGATTTGAAGCGTCGGATGATCCGACTTGCAGTCAGTCTTGAATTTTGAGTTTTAGTAGATTTAAGCCTTCCCAGTTAATTAAGGTGTGATTTTATACTTTGGTAAACATGCGGGATAAGATCTTATGTGATTACCTGCGCGTAAATTGTGTTCGATTTGGTGGATTGCTCGTCGGTGTGACATCATGGTTTATGTTGATGGTGTACTGTCTTAGTGGGTTTCGCGATCAAAAGAAATTCTTGTGGTCCGTTTGTTAGAGATGTAAGATTCGGAATTTTAGCTTTCTGTTAGGTGTCAACCTTAGTGCGACAATCCGTTTGGAATGAAATTTTGGGCGGGATGTCCACGTTTTCGAGGTCACCGTTTAGTCCTAGGCGTCGACTTGTTTTCTTGAGGTCAATGGATCTTGGAATGTTTGGAAGTATCCCGGTTGGATCATGGGGAATATTGATTTTTCGGTGATGGAATTTGAAAGAAGATTGGGTGTTGATGATTAAGTACCGATGTGTTTAACATTTCCGTGGTGATAAAGATTTTATTATAATAATGTTGTGGGGTTGGGGTTGGAACGGAGTTGAGTGTTAGCCGAATCTGGGTTAACCAGTTTCTTGAAGGACGCATTGGTGCGTCTTGGGAGGACAACTTTATCAACATTAGGAATGGATCAGTTGGAATCTGAGGGTTTTGAGAGTTTGGTGACGATCCTTGGCTTTGGGTTCAGAACCGTGTATATTCGCAGGGAATTGGTCGGTGAGGAGCTGAGGTCACAAACTATCCTTGAGGTAGTACGTGTCACCCAAGGTTGGGAGACAATTGTAGTCTCGTGGATTAGCGGCTACTTTAGTAAGTTAAGCGTTCATACGGATATAGGTGAAATGTGCCCAAAATGGGTAATTATCGTGAGTATCAGCGTAAGGACATCGTGGTTGATCTAGAAAGTGGATTATAGAAAATCTAGTATGCGGGCGACGTTAATTGGAAATTTAGATTTCGAGGACGAAATCTCTTTTAAGGTTGGGAGAATTGTAACACCCTGAATTTCGAAAAGCACCATTTCACGTTGATACAGAAATCAGTAGCCTTAAAGGGGAAAAATAAGATTTTTGATTTTGGATTTGAATCCTAGATGTTATAGTCTTAATGGATAAAGGATTCAATTACGAGTCCAACGGTTCTTTCCGGAGAAAAAACGGAGCTATAACGAAGAAGTTACGGTCAAAACAGTGAACAAGAAGAAAACCAGGGAAGCGGGAGACTTATGCCGCGACTTAGGGTCATGAGAAAAGTCGCGAAACCCCCTGGTCGAGCTAAAAACCGATTTTCAGCCACCAAACTTCATTTATTCATATCTTCTTCATCCCAACTCCGTTTTCAGTGATTCAAGTTGCTATGGTTTCGTTTTTGAGAGCTTGTCAAGGTTAGATGGTTAGTTTTGGGAAATTATAATGGTGGATTGGAAGCTAAGACCAAGAGCTCATCATCATCACCTCCATCTTCAAGAATTTTGGGGTTTTCTAGGTTTTTATCAAAACCTAAATGGTAAGTTCATCCCTTCCACTTCCAAACTTCTTTATGGGTTATAAATGCTCGATGGATGTCAACCTAGTGTTTGATTCCTCTAATTTCGTTTTGAAAGATTTTGGGAGTCTTGGGTCAAAATTAGGGTTTTGCCCAAAATAGAGATTTGGATGATTAAGTGTATGGGGAATGTTTCTATGTGGGTGGTTATATGTTTTGATGGTTGGAAACTTATGGATCTAGGTTTTGGAAGTTTTTGCTTGGAGATTCAAGTTTTTTCAAAGGAACTCAAAATGGGGTAAAATCTAGATTTAGCCTAAATCTAGCGAGGTGAGTTCAAGTTGATTTGTGAAAACGTTGTACATGCCAAAATGTTTATTTTAAAGCATTTATGTGTTTTATATGAAATTATCAACTGTTGAGTTATTTGGTAACTTTTGGTTATTTGAAGTATTTGGCTTATTAAACCTTGTAAAATACCACATTTGGGATTTTTGGGCATTTTGATAAATAAGTCATAAACGATAGTGTTTTAATGATTTATTGTGTAAATGGATTTTTGGTCATAAATGCATTTTAGTGCTTGTTGGGTTTTTATGCATCATTCATACAAATGGGCAATTTGAAAATAAGAGTACGTGAGTCCTTGGGATGAGTTATTCCCGATCTTGGGAACATTTTGGAAATAATAACCTTTTTGGGTTTTGGGACGAAATCCATTGATGATTTGAGAAACAAAGATTTTGGGGAAAGATATAATTTCGTTTATATAACCATATTGGCTCTCGTGGTTTAGCCAATCGTCTGTTAAGCCGTTTGGGGCTTGATTTGTACTCTATTGAGTCTTTGGGACATTTGTTCCATTTTGGTAGCTCATTAAGGAGCTTTGGACGTATGGTGTACTTAATTGCATATTATTTGAGAGTTACATGTTTTGAATGCGTTAGTCCATTCTTTTGAGTCATGTAACGTTTTAGACTGTAATGAATTAGATCCATAAGCGTATGAGTCAGTTGGTTAGTGGGGACCTTATCCCCGTGTTGGGACTGGATATTTTTTATGGCTAGCGGGAGATCGAGGTATAGATCGTGGGTGGTTGAACTCGATAACCGCGTAACCTTTATTGAAGGGCTCGAGGTATATATCGTGGGTGGTTGAACTTGGTGTCATGTTGTAATCTAGTCTGGTTACTCATTGTGGAATTTAGTGTCCGCGTTTGAAGTCTAGTGAGTGGTCCGCAAGTCATATTTTTCTTATGTAAGCTTGCGGTGGTGCTCTACAGAGCCGTATACGGAGCTAAGTCTTGCGGTGGTGCCCATGGTGAGCCGGATACGGGGACTTATGGCTTTGGTTGTGACACTCATTAGAGGTCGAGTAGACACTAGGATCAGTGGTGTCTTGCGGTTGTAGCTTAGAGGAGTCGGATACCGGGAACCATGTTCTTATGTGAAGCTCGAGAACATTGATACGTGGCTTAACTTTTTGTGCCCGCCACATTCGATGGAATTCAGGTATCCCCCGTCACCGAAAGGTGTTGTTTTTGGGTATTGAGCTTTATTATCCAAGTTTTCGGTGACGTTTTGTATAAATGGATCTTATCTATGATTTATGGGTTGAGTATTATGCCCCACCCGTGTTTCGGGTGTTTCAGGATATAAAGTTTTAACCGTATCTTCACTAATGTTGAGTTCGATTTTATATTCACGTTTTGAGTGAGTTTTGGGTTGAGATTAATTTACGAAAGAACGTTTTATTTTGGGATCATGTCCTTGGGGTAATTTGGATTGGAAAAACGTTTACATCGGTGTTTCTTTGCCTAAAATGCATATTATTGGAAAATGAGTCGTTTTCATATTTGAGATATCATTTTGAAAGATTATGATTTAAATTGCATTACTCCTTCCCAACAATACCTTTATTCATGTTGAAAACTCTTGAACTCACTAGGCGTTAGCCTAACCTTTTTATTTGTCGGCATATGCAACAGGTTCTTGGTTGAGAATAGCTCTAGTGACACAGTGTTGAGAGGAGCGCTAGTGCTATGCTCGAGAAGTGGTTATCTTAGTGAAGTCTTCCGCACTTGTTTCGGGAAGAGCAACTTATGTTTGAGGATGAAGTAGCACCCGACTTGGTTTAGTCTTTGTGTATTATTGGAGTTTGAATTTGTTTGATATTAAATAGAAAGTTTTATTTTGGAGGTTTACCTTTTACTTGATGTATTATCGAAAATTTTAATTAGTTGCTCTTACCAAATTTTGAGGGTGTTACAATATTTATGGTCGACAAAAAAATCAAAAGAAAAAGAACTCAAACTAGGCACAGTCTGGTCTGGCCTCATTCGCCAAATGACTTATCAAAAACTCCTTATCACCGGTGCCAAACCGGTATAAGCAGTTTCCTTTTTTTTCCCATCCAAACACTAAAAAATGTTTATTACCAATACCACACCAAAATAAATTAATAAACACTTAAAATAAGCAATCACAAACACCCTCTAAGAGCATCTTCAACAGATTCTCCAAAAGTTTTCCAAAATGGAGAATCAAAGTCTAAAATCTCTAAAAAAATTAGATTCAACTCCAACAGATTCTCCATTTTGGAGATTACATCATTAATTATATTATTTAAATATTCCATATATTTAGTAATATATTATTTCTCTCTCATAATAATTTCATTTCAAGATTTCTTATTGGTGGAATACAATAAAAAATCATCTCTCTCATGGTAACCATTTTTAGAGAGTTCTCTAAATTTGGAGAAACTCTCCTACTTTCTCCATTGAGAAAATTGCATCAAAATGAAATCAACTTTCACCTTATTCCTATTTTGAGGAACTAACTTTTAAAATCATCATTTTAGGGTCTAGGCTAAATTTTATATTTATTTAAAGGCCTCATTTACCTAAAGACCTACTAATTAATGATGATATGACTTAGGTCAATATCAACTGTATACCATATGTCATTTATAAATTTTAAATAATAATAAATCTAAAAAATGACATGACACCGTTATTTATAACATTTGTCTACATAACTTTTAATTTAACAACTAAAAATTAATATAATTCTCTAAAATAAAAAAAATGTAAATTACATCCCTTCCAATCCATCTCTTACAATATCAAGAAACTAACCCATTTTTCTATCTGTGGCCATCTCGACAGTAACATGAAATAATTGAAAACTAGTGTTATACTCGTCCGTTGGTCGGGTATACAACATTACTTTAATTTAAATTCAGTTATTTGATTGGTCACTCTTTTCATTATTGTCGAATGCTTTTTTTTCAATCGAGCAAGAAGCTTGGTGAAACTATAACCGACTTTCCATAAACGCAAAACACACCGATCATTCACATGGATGAAACTTTTAATTGCAAAATTAATATAACACACCAATATTTAAATGGATGACAATTTTGTAAGAAATTATGATTCTATCTACCCTCAAAGCCTCCAATATCACCGTCATCTCCACATCCATCTAAAAGAGTAAGTCACAAGGGCAACAAGTATAGTTCTGTAGATTGGTTGTCACACACAGCTTGCAAACCAGGGCTTCTTTCACCCACCTGCTCTTTAATAACACAAACATAATTAGAAGTTACTATGCAACGAGTAAAACTTAAATAAATGTAAGAAACTGATCAAGAAGGAAGAGTACATATACGTTTTTTTTGTTAAAACATAAAACATATTTTGTTGTCATCTTATATAGAGTGGGAGAATAACAGAATAAGTAGAAAGTAAAATGATGTTATGATTGTAAAAGAACATATTTTTTATATGTCAAAACATCATAGAGTCCATACACACAATAAAACATAATATCTGTTACAAACTATTCATTGTATATACGCACAAGTTCCTAAGTTCCTAAACTATTTAAGATTCCTAAACGAAACTCATAGTCAAATGATAAGTTATCAATTTTGTTATTATTAATAGTGTTCCATTATTAATAGTGTTCCAATTTCTTGAAAATTTGAAGAAGAAATTACCATTCATCTTCAGAATCCGTTTTCTGATTCCTTGAGCACAAAATTCACAATGCATATGAACCTTCAAAAACACTGTAACTACATGTGGAGGAGCCTGTATTTCAACATCATAAAACCCTAATTACATGAACTAGATTTGATCCACATTGAGCTTTTTCAGCACAAATTCTAAATAAGAATTAATTAATTAACCTCTCCTCTTTCTTCTCTTCAGGTTTAGAAGCCTCTTCGATTTTTCCGGCTGCTCCACCTGTGATTTTGGTACCGGAGAGGTAAGCTCGACTTGGTGGTGGCTTTTCTTCTGAATCTTTTCTATTCAACGGATCTGATTTCTCTCCTTTCACTATTCGTAATGGGTCGATAATATGCGTCTTCCAATCCGTATCTAAATGCTCTTCTGTTGATCCCGAAGGTGCTTAACAAGTTTGTAGAAGGACAGGGTTGAATACAAACACAAATTTTCAGTTTAATAAATTGTTTATTGATGAATCAAATCATAATTTACAGTTTGTTGTAGAACAAGATTAAGTAAAACCTAATCTAAACAAACTTAAGAATCACACAGATGTTTGCACTAAGAACTAGAGATAGAAGGTTGGGAGGATAGAGAAATCAAGGGTTTCTATACTTGGTTCACTAAGAGAAAGAATAGAAGGCAACACCTCAGAGAGAGTCTCAACCTTTCTATTTATACCCTATGCATTAAATGTGTGGCAAGGTACTTTACACATGTCACTCTTTGGATGGTTGCATGCCTCTGACTTTTGGCGAAATGCTTTTGGCCGAATGGTGAACAATTTAGTCTTCAGAGTTGTTGTACGTTTTGTAGCAGAGGTATGTCTCTTCTAACAATTGTACCTTTTGTGCAAGGATAAGGCAAAAAAAACTTGGAGAGTAAGCTTTGTGATCATTAATCGCTGATAGGTTCTTTCTTCAGTGAGTCTGAATTAAGGTCAGCGATCGCTGAAGCTTTTCTTCAAAGTTCTTCGCATGTTGTGGACTTGTCTTGGTTTCACTGATGTCTGCATCAGATCATGAGTAGACTTTGTCACTTGTTCACCAGCTTTGTCTTCGATGTCAGCGATGAACGTCTTTGTCGTGAAGCTTGTCTTCAAGGATTACATTTAACTGAATACATTAGAAACTATCAACGATACAGAACAAACTCAGTATGTGATCGTTGATGGTGAAACACTAATACATACAGATGTTAAATATAATTTTCACTAAGTATTTTAAAGGGTCATTATCAAATCACTGAGAGAGTTTGGATCAACAATCTCCCCCTATTTGATGATGACAATGTAATAAGAGAAAATTAATTTAATTCAGAAATAAGGATAATCATGACTCATAACATACTTGTCCCAATTACTCTTTTGAGGGATCTTTTACAGTACTGATGGAGTAAAGTACTTCACTGAAATTTTCATTAATTCGTAAACAAGTGTTACAAAGGGAATCTGAAAATCATAAGTACAAGTGAAGTCCTATACTACTGTAAGTCTAACTAATAGATTACAAGACAAAAGATAACCTATTAGCTAAGGTAGCTCTTCCTTGATGGGGAACTCTTCTACTACAATCATGTGATCAGGTACCTCTTCTCCTTTCTGTCTTCGAACAATTGTTTCCTTTCGAATAAGATTCTTGATGAGGATCCCTAATGTTGAATTGTCGCACCATATGTAGAGAAGGTCCTTTAGGTGTACAAGAGGGTAGAGGGGGATCTCTGAGGCTCTTTGAAACCTAATGATTCCATCATCATCCCGGAAGACTACACTAAGGGGTGCACTTATCACCTGTCCAACCATAAATGGTCCACCAGAGGGGCAGGGATAGGTTAAGTGTTGAAAGGTCTGGAGAGGGATCAACTACTGCATCTCTGGAGAACTTGATACTGGTTTCATTCCTGATCACAACATCATTGTCGGACGAGGAAGCCTGTTTCCGTCTAATTGTTCTTGGTTTATGTGGTAGAGTTGAGGGTACACTTATTCTGGCAGTAACCTTGCTTATGATAGCATCGATTAGTGCTTCAACATGGCCTTTGTGCATTGATCTTGATTTCTTCAGTGCTTCCTTGAACTCCAACCACTCATAAAAACCGAAGTGTTCCAGTTTCGATAAAAACATAACTTTGGAGCTTCCATCACTTCTGATGATCTTTTTTGTTACAGAGAGTTGATTCTTCTTGCCTTTCCATGAGAGTGTTATTGCTGAGATCTTAGATGGGTCGAATCGATGATCAAGCTTCTTTTTGCACCAAGCTAGATCATGATCGTTAACCTCTTTTGCTTGGACTTTCACCAGATTTTTCTTCAGTTTCTTATCCTTGACTAGGGTTGATTAAACTTTGAGGTCTAGAAAAACATCCTCTTGGCGTTCAGCGATAAGTCTTTCGGCCCTGATTATTCTTTTATTTCTTCTGGTGATAGGAAAACAAGCTCTTTAGAGGAAGCTTGAGGAGGGATATTCATCCTTTGACTCTCGAGATGAAGAATCATCTCTTATCGCCTTTTTATTTCATCCTTTGACCTTTTGATAAGTCGAGAGGGTCTTCTTTGGTGGCTCAGGTATTCCTCTTCTTCATCTTCATCATTAGTCTCTCTGATAGAGACTAGGATTATTGGTTCATCAGCCGGGATAGCTGGGATTATTTACAAAGAAGTTCCCTTAAGCAGGGGAGAGAACTAGCTGAGCAAAAAGAAAGGTAATTTAGTGTAGTATTTAGGAAGGAGAAAGAGAAAGGCTAGAAGTGAGACATGGGTGATAGGTGATAAAAGAAAGAGATGGGAACAATAGAGAGACATACCTGAGAAGGTAGCTCCCCCTCAGATGTTGACAATAGTTTCAGATTCCCTTCGGCAACAATCCCCTTTTGCTTGTCGTGGGTAGAGGAATATGAAGGTTTGCCTTGTCTCGCCCCTGCTTCTTTTATGACGGCGCCTTTCATTGTTGGAGCTGAAGCACTGATGGATGTAGGAGTGAACTAGAGAGATGGATCCTCCTCGTCATCATCATCATCAGCGATGTCATCTTTGGAGCCTTGATCCTCTAGATCAATCTCCTCTTCATCTTCCTCTTCCTCCTCTTCTTCTTCTTCATTTTCTTCTTCCACGATCATTGGAGAGGAGGAAGGAGGTGTTTGCTCTTCAGTTGATTTTTCATTTGTCTTCTCCCCCTCAACATAAGGAGGAGGTTCTTTCACATTGATCTCTGTGTCGACCACTGCATTTTTTTCAATATTATTCTCCCCTTCTTTGTTATCATCAGCGGGGGAGGGATCTATAGTAGCGGCAGAATCAACGACAGTGGATTTGCGGGCATCAACCTCTAGCGCCTTTAACGATTTTCGATCTCCGGAATGAGAGAGGTGGCCCCGAAAACAAAAACCACAGCTAATTGAAGGGACAACCGATCATCATCGGTGAAGGAAGATTCAGGAATTGGAGATGGTTCTCTCAGTTTGGCTAGAATATCAACCAAAAGGTGATTGGAAGTATCAACCTTCCCAGTAAGAGTTTTCACCTCTCTAGTGAGGTGATTGGCGTGGCCACTTAAGAATTGAAGTTGTGTAGTATTTGAGGCCACGTCTTTCTTCAGTGCTTGAACTTCCTCATTTAGAGAAGTTAGCTGAGAAGCTTCGACTTTAGCAGAAGTAGAGGAGAGGTTCTTCAATTCCTCACCAGCAGTGTTAACTGCTGATGTGTTGGTGTTGAGGGTGGTAGAGAGCGATTCCACCTTCTTGATGAACTCGCTGAGGGAGGCATCAACAGTTTCCAAACTAGGACTTGTAAAACACGTTAGTTTTTGAGCAAAGGATGGCTCAAGTTTATTTAGTAGGTTGGGAAAAGTGTGTAGGGTTTGAGGAATACCTGGTGTATCAAACATGTTGAAGATGCCATTTCCTTTTCAAAGAGAGTAGGAGGCATATTTGTCTGATGAGAACCTCCGATAGGGAGGCCATCAGGTCCTAGTGATGCATGGAGAAAGGCTGGCTGCTGTAAAATAGAAATATTAGAGACCAAAGAAGTAGAAGAAGGAAGGGATGAGAGTGAAGGAAGAGCACTATGATGCTCGAAATTACCTTAGTAGTGCTTGAAGGCACTGACAGTATAGGGGTAGACACCAATATTGATTCAGTGGTGAGAGGCACGGAAATGGTTGAGGCTTCAGCTGTGGATGAGCGGTCCACGAATGCGTCAAGAGTTGTCTGTTGAGAGATCAACCTTGTTGACGTTTGTTGAGATGAGAGCTCTGCAGACTTCTTGGCCTTCTTCGAGTGACCATGAAGAGATGATGATTTGCATTTGGAAGGGGTGGTGGTAGTAGCGGTGATAGCCGAGGAAGGAACCGTCGACGTAGATGCTAAAACCGATGAAGTGGAGGAGAGAAGAGAGCGAAGAGTAAGAAGACTTACCTCGTTTTCGACAGGGGTGACGTCAAGGATTCTGGAGCCTACCTTGGAGAGCTGGCAATCTGACTCCTTGGGGTAGAGATCCTTCAGCATGAACTTGAGGAAAACTGAGATGAATCGGACGTAGGGAATTTTAACTTCCCTCTCAGTATTCTCGACCTTTGTAAGTAGGTTGTTGAAGATTAGTGCAGCATAGTCGATGTTCCTCCCAGTGATAACGGAGAAACCTATCTAGAGTTGGACCTTGCTGGCTTGATCCAGTGACCCCATTTTCCCACTCATGCATTGGATTATATGGGTAAATACATAGTTGAGCTCAGAAGGCATCTTTGATTTCAAGATCTTGGTTAGCCTCTTGCAGGGACGGTGGTTCTGGGCTTGAAGTCCCATTGGTACCCCATCAGGTAGGGAAGCGCAGAACAGTGTGGATGGTAGTAGAATTAATGGTCGCAACGCAATGTTGAGTTTAGAAGGTGATACCAGGTAGTTTGTTTCCCTGCTCGGTAGTGACTTCACCCTTCTCAGCAGTGTACCAGAACTGCTGCAGTAGAACCTTGGAGGGAGGTGGAGCAACTTTCAGTGCATAGGAGAGTGGGGAGGCCTTTAAGAAATCCATAGCGTATTGGAGATGGGGGAAAGGCTTCTTTGCAGGGAAGTCTAGCAATGCCAAGTTGTTGTTGGGAGTGATTTGGGATGCAGCGACGTTCTTCGATTTGATGAGGGTTGTTTGAGATGCCATTGCTGAAATGACAAATAGAATAATAGAACAGAAGATTTAGAAGCAATTTGATATTGAAAATTTTACCAGTTTCCTTTTTAAGAAGGAAACTTGAAGTTGTTCAATATATGAGAAGAAGAAAAAAATGTCCAGTTTCCTTTTTAGGAAGGTGACATGAGCTGTCTTAAAAACCAAAAGGTTTTTGAGTAAAAATCATGAAGAAGATGATTTGAGGAAAAAAAACAATTTTCAATCAATAGAAAAGAAGTTTTAATGATCAAACAAAATGTTTTTAAGAGGAATTAAGGATAAATAAGAACCTGTTCTTGAAGTTTGAAAGATGAAACTTGGTGTTCTTGGGTTCTTAGAATGCTTTGAATGCAGAATGTTGTTTTTGCCTGTTTGAGTATTATGTGCGCGTAAAAGGAAAAACTATGAATCTGTGAGGTTTTTATATGAGAGAGTGAGGAGAGAGAAAAAATGTTGAGCGGGAAAAAAAGATCATCATGACACGGACACGTCCCTTGAATTTGATTGGTCAAGAAGTGCAACGGACGAACGTGTCAGAAAGAAATGTGTGACATGGATTGTCGTACAAATGATGTCACACTAAAAAAATGTCTTTTCATTTTTAGGGATAACTTTATATTTTGAAGAATCACTAATAGGAAATGTCAATGATGAGTGTTTATTTTCAAAAAGCTTTTAACCACTTGAAAAAAGTCAGTGATTAGGTTTTGATTTCTAAAAAAAACATCTCGCTGAATAAGATTCAGTGAGGTGAGATTAGAATACATACCTGAAAGTCAGAGATATTTTAGTCAAGGATTATGAGATGAACAGGAGAAATTTTTATTACTGACTTGATGCATGAACGCTGAAGAGTTAATCTTCAAGGTTCAACATTCCAAGCTCACTGATCAGAAAGTTGAACCTTGTCTCATCAAGAGGTTTGGTGAAGATATCATCTAGCTGATAGTCAGTTGGAATAAAGTGAAGCTCTATGTCACCATTTATCACATGATCTATAATAAAATGATATTTGATCTATGTGTTTTGTCTTTGAGTGTAGCCCTGGATTATTTGCTATAGCGATGGCACTAGTGATGTCGCAATAGATTGGAATTTTGGATAGCTTAAGGTCATAGTCTAATATTTGATTTCTCATCCATAAGACCTGAGCACAACAACTTCCAGCGGCTACATACTCAGCTTCAGTCGTGGAAGTGGATACTGAGTTTTGTTTTTTGCTTGTCCAACTTACCAACTTTCCACCTAGGAGTTTACATCCTCCAGTGGTGCTTTTTCTATCCAGTTTGCAACCTGCAAAATCACTATCTGAATAGGCAGTTAGATCGAATCCTGAGTCTTTGGGGTACCAAAGACCTAGGTGAGGAGTTCCCTTCAGGTATCTGAAAATTCGCTTGACAGCGATCATATGGGATTCCTTGGGTTTGGATTGATATCGTGCACAAAGACAAGTAGAATACATGATATCAGGTCGACTCGTTGTAAGATACGACATAGATCCTATCATTCTTCTATAGGCAGTGACATTAATAGGCTTTCCATAGGGATCCTTATTTAATGTCAGCGGAGGTGCCATAGGAGATTTCATCGCTGAAGTTTGAGTTAGATCAAACTTTTTCAGTATATCTTTAACATATTTACCTTGATGAATAAATGTGCCTTTATTAGATTGTTTGATCTGTAGTCCAAGGAAGTAGGTTAGCTCACCAATCATACCCATTTTGTATTCTTTCTTCATTCTTTCAGCGCATTGAGTGCACAGAGATGGGTTAGTAGAACCAAATATAATGTCATCAACATATATTTGAACAAGAATAATATGGCCTTTTATCTTCCTGAAAAATAGTGTGTTATCAATTTTGCCACACTCAAATTTTTCAGTGATAAGGAAGGAGGAGAGAGCGTCATACGAAGCACGAGGGGCTTGTTTTAACCCATAGAGATCCTTATCCAACTTATAGACAAAGTGTGGATGCTTAGGGTCAGAAAACCCTGGGGGTTGTTCAACATAGACTTCCTCGATCAACTTTCTATTTAGGAATGCTGATTTAACATCCATTTGATATACAATGAAGTCTTTGTGAACTGCATATGCTAAGAATAATCGAATTGCTTAGAGCCTAGCCACAGGGGCAAAGGTTTCATCATAGTCTATTCCTTCCTCTTGTCTGTATCCTCGAGCAACTAGTCTAGCTTTATTGCAGGTTACTGTCCCATTCTCATCTAACAGTTTTATCAGATGGTCGGGGAACGAGATTCCGAACTTTTTTCTTTCAAACTCAGTTAGCTCTTCTTGCATGGCGCTGACCCAGTTTGGATCTCTGAGGCCATCATCATTTTCTTAGGCTCAAGACTAGAGAGAAAGTTAACAAAAAGACAGATGTTGCCAGAGCTTCGTCAAGTCATAATACCTGGATCTGGATCACCAAGGATTTGATCAATAGGGTGATTTCTGGTCCATCTCTAAGCGGGGGCGTGAGTATCCATTTCCATTATTGGATCTGCAATGGGAATATTCACTAATGAAGATGCTTTACCTTGAGGATCATCAATTATCAGTTGTTGATGTTCAGGTTGAATATCATTCACTGAGAGATTTTCAGAGATGATAGGGGATTCAGAGGTCGGTAGATCAGATGGTGGTAAAGTGTTTAGAGGAACATCTGAAACCTATGAGATGGATTCAGTGTTAGGAGGTATGATGTTTGGATCATCATCAGCGTTAGAAGGGCATGCATGATGATGTGAGTTGAAAAGAGGTTCATTTTGCCCATAATGAGGAAACATCCAGGCAGTGAGTTCTTCATTATCAACGATAGGTTTAGAGTTAGCTGATCTGGATTCATCAAAGGTGACGTGGATTGTTTCTTTTACAGTTTTTCTTCTCTTGTTGAAGACTCTGTAGGCTTTAGAGATTGAGGAGTATCCAAGAAAAATTCCATCATCAACCTTTGGATCAAATTTTCCAAGAGTATCTCTATTGTTTAAAATGAAGCACTGACAACAAAATATATGAAGAAATCTGATAGAAGGATTTCTCCCATGGAAAAGTTCATAGGTAGCTTGTTGAATCTTTTGACGATCAGTGACCTGTTTTGAGTAAAACAAGCAATGTTGACGGCTTCTGCCCAAAATTGAGGTGGAAGATGAGAATCGCTGAGCATTGACCTAGCGGCTTCAATGATTGTTCGATTTCTTTTTTCAGCGACTCCATTTTGCTGAGGAGTTCTCACAATAGAGAAATTATGAGAAATTTCCTTGTTCTCAAGGAAGTTATCCAGGGAACTGTTTTTGAATTCAGTTACATGCATGATTTTTATTGAACGAACAGTTAAGTTATTCAACACTTCCATCTTTTTAACAAAAGATAGAAGTTCTTTTGAGGTATCATTCTTAGAACGGAGGAATATCACCCAGGTGTAGCGTGAGTATTCATCTACTATGACAAGAGTATATTTCTTTCTAGCTATGGATTGAATGCTGACAGGACCAAACAAATCCATATGCAAGAGTTGGAGAGGACTTGTCACTGATGAAACTTGTTTAGACTTGAAACTAGTGTTAGTGCATAAATATGTTAGATGCAAGATCATAGAAGATTGAAGATCAAAGTCAAGCCAAGTCAAAGCTCAAAAGTCAACTCTCAAACAAAGTCAAAGTCAAGTTTAATAAAGAAAAAATCAAAGTCTTGTTGTAATCTTGTAAGTGTGTTTGTTTGTTTTGCTTTAATAGATAGGTGGTTAGCATTTATGGTTAAGAGAACGTGTGTTTTTCAGAACTAAGTTTGTATTCGCAGAGAGTTAGAGAGAAAGTTGTGGTTAGAGAGAAAGTAATTCAAATCACTTTGTATTGAATCTTGTGATTAATTAAAACAGGTAGATTGTTTAAATCTTGTTTGTGATTGATTTTGATAAGGAGATATTGATAAATCTGGGATTAATAATTGGTATCAGAGCAGATCCAATCAAGAAATCAAGAAAATGAGTTTTTCGGCACTGTTCCATTGAGTACAAATTTTATTTTGAGATTTTTTATGCGAATTAGTGTCTATAATTGATGAGAATGAGTTCGTATATTGATTTAGATTGAGTTTGTATAGTTTAATTCAAGTTTTGCACTGTAACTTTCATTAATTTGATGATTTCATTGAGTTTTTGAGTTCACGAGTCTACGCACTGTATTTTGAATCAAATTGTAATGGTTTGTGCTTTATATTGGAATTCGTTGTTAGATTTTGGTTCTAGGTGTGTTAGTGATCAATTTGTCAAAATTTTGAATTGAAATTTGAAGTTTAGATAGGATTTTGAGTCAATCAGAGGATGTTTTCATTCGAGATTTGAAGAACTCGCAAGATTACATGAAGAACTCGCAGATCCCTGAAGAACTCGCAGATATTCAGATTTCACAGAGTTTATTGATCTCTAAAATTTTATAAGTGTAAAATTCGCAGATGTTTGTGTTGCGAAATTTCTAGGATTCTCAGTCCTTTGTTTTGAGAATCCTTCAGTATTCATATTGGTCTGTCTGCGAATAGCTAAGAATTCGCAGAAGTCAACTTTGCCAAGAATTCGTAGAATCAATAGAATTCCCAGAGATCTTTTGTGAGAAAAGTTATTTTTTTAAAATTTTTGTGAAGGACAGAATTCGCAGTCTTGAAACTTGCAAAAAGTGAAGTTTTTGTACATTGTTTGTTGCGAATTCCTCAGGATTCGTAGGTTTGAGAGTTACGAATTCTAACTTCTTATAGTTTGCGAATTCTGAAGTTGGTTGTTGGGAACTGAAGAATTCATCAAGTATGGTTAATGCTGTTGGTTCAAAGTTACTACTGCTAGAAGACTTAAAGGTTAATACTGCTGAGTGTTACTACTGCTAGTACTATTAATACGGCTAGTCAAAGTTAGTGCTGCTTGAACAAAGTTAGTACTGCTTAGCTAGTTAGTACTGCTAGTGGTTAGTGCTGCTTAGTAGTTAATGCTGCTAGAAGGAATTTAATGCTGCTGAAGATTAATACTGCTTATATGATGAAGATTCGCATGAAAGGATATACATGGAAGCTTAGAGATATACATGGAAGATATACTGAAGATATTTTATTTATTGTAATTATCTTTGTATTCAGTATATATATTATATAGTTTAGAATAGTGAGTTAACTTTTGTTTTCTTCATTCTATTAGAGAGAAAATCAACCTCAAGGCATAGATCCTAATTCTAGAGAAGTAGAATTCGTATTGGTGAGCCTGTTCATCAATATTGAGGTTGAGTGTGTAATCTTGTAACTTCAAAGCATTCAATACAAGTTTACAGTTTGTTCTTCATATCTACTGTGTTGATTCACTGTTTTGATTAAATATCAAAGTGTTATTCCGCAAACTTCTTTGATATTGTTTCTGAGAATTAGTTCTTGTTGAGAATTCGATCCTGACAAGTGGTATCAGAGCCAAACTCTCTCAGAAACAGTTTTTCATCATGGAAAATCTTACAGAATCAAGCAGTACTTTGGTTTCTAAGGTTCCAATGCTCAAACCAAGTGAGTTTGACATGTGGAAGATAAGAATCAGACAATATATTCTTCTCACTGACTACTCAATGTGGGATATCATTGAGAATGGTCCTTCTGAAGCTGGAAGGATAGGACCAGATGGGAAAAGACCTCCACCAAAGACAGATGGTGAGAGGAAGATCAGACAAACAGAGATGAAGGCCTTGAGCACTCTGCTCTTGGCCATTCCTAATGAATACCAGCATCAATTTTGCAACTGCACTGATGCTCAGATTCTCTGGAATGCTCTAGAGAAAAGATTTGCTGGAACTAAGAGCATCAAAAGAAATCAAAGAGATGTTCTAAAGCAGCAGTATGAGAACTTCACTTCCACAAAGAATGAGTCTATGACTCAAACTTTTGATAGGTTCAACAAACTCATAGGTGAACTGGCTACTGTAGGGGTGAAGATGGAACAAGATGATATCAACAGAAAGTTCCTCAGATCTCTTGGGGATGAATGGACTATGTACACTGTCTCATATAGACAGAGTGACAATCTGGAAGAGAAAGAACTTGATGATCTATACAATGATTTAAGAGTTTTTGAAACTGAGGTAGAAACCAAGAAGAAGCCCTCTGGTTATATTCACAATGCTGCACTTCTTTCAGCATCCACTGATACTACTGCCAACCCTGAAGCAGTTAGTACTGCCAGTGGAGTAAGTTCAGAAAAAGGCACTGAAACTATCTTTGAAGCCTTTCTGTCCAGTCATAGCAGAAATTCTTTGATTAATGATGATCTGGATCATATTCACCCTGATGATCTGGAGGAGATGGATATTAAATGGCAGATGGCCATGTTATCCATGAGGGTGAAAAAGTTCATTAAAAGAACTGGAAGAAATAACTTCTCTCAAAGAAGAGAAGATGGAGCTGGTTTTGACAAAACCAAGGTGGAATGTTATAATTGTCACAAGAAAGGACACTTTGCTAGAGAATGCAGGAGTGCTGTTCCAAACAACAATCATCAACAAGCTCAGAATGGAGGATACAATCTGAACAAGAATCCTGCTCAAGCCCTTGTTTCTCAACAAGGAATGGGATTTGACTGGAGTGATCAAGCTGAGGAAGCCATTCAGAACCAAGCTCTTATGGCAGAAGTGTCTGATCTCCCCACTGAGGTAAGTTCTAATCTTTGCACTAAATCTTGCATTGACACTGTTACAAGATACAGGGATCAGAATCAAAGTATGTGTGATGACCTCAAAAGATTAGAAAAGGACAGAAGAGATTATGTGTTGATAGTAGAGAAATTTGAAGAGCAAATCAAAGGCTTTCAAGCTAATGAACTTCAACACTCCTATGACACAAACTATTGGAAGTGGGAAAAGAATGAGTTAGAAACCAAACTGTCTAAGTCATTAGAAGAGAATGATAGGCTGAAAGAGGAACTGTCAAAAGTTAAGCTTGACATAGAAAAGTTTTCTTATGCTTCAAAAGCAATGGATTCTCTTCTAAAGGCTCAGATACATGATAAGATGAAGCCTGGTATTGGATACAACAATACACCCCCTCCTTACAATAATAACTATATTTCTCCTACATCAGACTTGTTAGAAACTAAGGAGAAAAAGGACTTGTCTGAAGAAGCTTTTAAGATAGATCCTTTGGATGAGGTAGTAGTTAAGGATTTGACTGAGAAAGAAGCCAGTGAGAACAGGGATAATACTGTGAGTAAAAAGATACCATTAGAAAACAATATTATCACCAATGAGGGATGTGGGAAAATCTGGGTCAAGTCCAAGGAGATAGAGAAGACTAAAGGAAAGGATAACAAGGTCCATTACAAACAAACCACAGTTGTGAATCCTGGATCTTGTAAACAGTGTGATTGTAATAAAGCCAAGAGCCTAAATTCTGGTTTAAAAAGAGGAAATCAAAGAAACTGGAATAATCAATGGGCTCAGAAACAAGGAGTTGATCTGAATAAAATCAATAGACCAAAACCTTGTTTTATATGTGGCAAGTTGAATCATTTGGCTAAGTATTGTTACTTTAACCCTATTAACCAACAGATGAACTTTCAAAGATTTGTGCAAAAACCTGTTGGTTATAGGAAGACTGGAAAGAAACATGTGATAAAGAAATCTGTTGAAAGTAAAGGCACTTTAAAGAAAAAGATTTTAAAAGAAAGTGTCAAAATGTGGGTACCTAGAAGTACTAACAGTGTTAGTACTGCTAACAATATTAGTACTGCTAACACAGTTACTACTGCTAACAGTGTTAGTACTGCTGAAAATATTAATGCTGCTAATACTGTTAATACCTCTTCAAAGGTTAATACTGCCAACACAGTTACTGCTGCTAACACAGTTACTACTGCTAACAAGGTTAGTACTGCTAAGCATGCAAGTGCTGCCAAGGCAGTTAGTACTTCTAAAACCAGTACTGATTCTAGCAAAAATATTTCCAAGCCTATTATTGTAACAAAGTACTCCAAGAATGAGGAGTTAAAGTTCAAAAATCTTGTCAAGAAAGAATGCAAGTATTTTGATGAGAAAGGGGTACCCAAGACCACTTTGGCTTGGATTCCTAACTCATACTAATTGATTTATCTAATGTGCAGGGCAACCAACAGCTCAAGGGAAAGAGCATTTGGCATGTTGATAGTGGTTGCTCTAGGCACATGACAGGCAACATGTCATGCCTTCAAGACTTCAAGCATATAAATGGAGGACATGTTGCATTTGGAGATAATCTTACTGGTGGTAAGATAAGCGGAAAAGGTAATGTCACCAAAGGTAAGATGACATTTGAGGATGTCTACTATGTTGATCAATTAAAGTACAACCTGTTAAGTGTATCACAGGTTTGTGACAAACAACATAGTATATTATTTACTAATACTGAGTGTATGATCCTTGCTCCAGGGTTCAAGGTAGTTGATGAAAGCATGATACTACTTAGAACTCCAAGAAAGGACAATGTTTACTGTCTGGATATGGACAATATTGATAGTGATTCATCTCTAAATTGTCTTGTTTCAAAAGCCTCTGTAGATGAATCCTCTCTATGGCACAGAAGGATGTGTCACATGAATTTCAAGACTATGAACAATCTTGTTAAAAACAACCTTGTAAGAGGTTTACCTTCAAAAGTCTTTTCCTGTGATGATCATTGTGTTGCTTGTCTTAAAGGCAAACAACACAAAACTTCTCATAAGACCAAAGAGTTAAATTCTGTTTCTTCTTGTCTCCAGTTACTGCATATGGATCTGTTTGGTCCTACAAATGTTATGAGTATAGGCAAGAAATCTTACTGCTTGGTTATTGTTGATGATTACTCCAGATTTACTTGGGTATATTTTCTAAGGACTAAGGATGAGACAAGTGGACTTATCAAATCCTTTATTCTAAGAATTGAAAACCAAACTAATCAAAGAGTAAAAGTCATTAGATCAGATAATGGAACTGAGTTTAAAAATCATGATCTAAACTCCTTTTGTGAAGAAAAAGGTATTGAGAGGCAATATAGTGCTCCTAGGACTCCTCAACAGAATGGTATTGCTGAAAGGAGAAATAGAACACTAATAGAGGCTGCTAGATCTCTGTTGGCTGATTCAAAATTGCCAATTACCTTCTGGGCTGAAGCAGTTAATACTGCTTGTTATGTCCAAAACAGAGTTCTAGTGGTCAAGCAAAAGAACAAGACCCCATATGAGCTTTTAAATAAAAGAAAACCTTTCATTGGTTTCTTCAAACCTTTTGGGTGTCCTTGTACAATTCTAAATACCAAATCTCACTTAGGTAAGTTTGATAGCAAAGCAGATGATGGATTTCTTGTTGGTTATTCATCTCAGAGTAAGGCCTACAGAGTTTTTAACTCATCTTCTAGAATAATTGAAGAAAGTGACAATGTCAAATGCAATGAGAACACACCAAATCCTGTTGGGTCTGGACCTCAGTGGCTATTTGACATTGATTCACTAACTAACTCTTTTGGTTTCAGTAATGAGAATGCAGGTTCAGGATCAGGGATCACACAAGTTCAAGAAAGTATATCTAAATCTGTGATTTTTCCCATACCCACAGTAAATTCTGTTGAAGACTGTGAAAAGGAATCATTTACTGGACCAAGTCCGAGTGAAGAAGAAACTAGAGATGAGGAGACTCAAGAAAATAATGAAGTGTCCTCTGAAAACACTTCAGTTGAGTTGCATGACTCTAATCTAGAAGCTGGACTGAATGAAGAACCTAGTCATAACACCAGAGTTCAAAAGAATCATCCTCCACAGCTGGTAATAGGAGATATCTCTTCTTCTATGATGACTAGATATCAAAGCAGGCTTCAGGAAATGCAAGATCAACAGCATACAGTGCTTTCTTGTTTTCTATCTCAGCTTGAGCCTAAAAAGGCACATGATGCTATGAAAGAATCTAGCTGGATAGAAGCAATGCAAGAAGAACTGTTACAGTTCAAGCTACAAGATGTATGGGATCTAGTAGACCTTCCTAAAGGTCACAGAGCAATTGGCACAAAATGGATTTTCAGAAACAAGAGAGATGAAAGAGGTATTGTCATAAGAAACAAAGCAAGGCTGGTGGCTCAGGGATATACTCAAGAAGAGGGTATAGATTATGAAGAAGTTTTTGCACCTGTGGCTAGGATAGAAGCAATCAGACTATTCCTAGCCTATGCTTCTTACATGAATTTCAAAGTCTATCAAATGGATGTAAAAAGTTCTTTTCTCTATGGCTCAATTGAAGAAGAAGTATATGTCTGTCAACCACCAGGGTTTGAAAACCCAAGCTATCCAGACAGGGTATACAAATTAAAGAAAGCACTTTATGGACTACATCAAGCTCCAAGAGCATGGTATGACACTCTGTCATCCTATCTCTTGGAAAATGACTTTGAAAGAGGAGTCATTGATAAGACTCTATTTATCAAGAGAAAGAAGAAGGATATCTTGCTGGTCCAAATCTATGTTGATGACATTATCTTTGGATCTACAAGAAACAACATGTGCAAGGAGTTTGAGGATTTAATGCATCAAAGGTTCAAAATGAGTTCCATGGGGGAACTTACTTTCTTCCTTGGACTCCAAGTTCAACAGAAGTCAGATGGAATCTTCATCTGTCAATCCAAGTATGTGCAGGACATTCTAACCAAGTTTGGTTTCTCAGAGTCAAAACCTGCTAGCACACCTATGGAAACACACAAGCAAATAACAGCAGATCTTGAGGGGGAGGATATAGATGTGCATCATTACAGATCCATGATTGGCTCTCTCATGTATCTCACAGCATCAAGGCCAGATATAATGTTTCCAGTCTGTGTATGTGCAAGATTCCAAGTTAGGCCAAAGCAATCTCACTTTCAAGCTGTTAAGAGGATATTCAGATATCTCAAAGGGCAACCCAGATTGGGACTTTGGTATCCTCATGACTCACCCTTTGACCTAATAGCATACTCAGACAGTGATCTAGGTGGGGCAAACTTGGACAGAAAATCTACTTTTGGAGGATGTCAGTTTTTGGGTGCTAGACTAGTCTCATGGCAGTGCAAGAAACAAACCACAGTATCCACATCTACAACAGAGGCAGAGTACATAGCAGCTGCAAGTTGCTGTTCTCAAGTCTTATGGATTCAGAATCAAATGTTGGATTATGGGGTAACCTTTCTACACACTCCAATTTTTATTGACAACAGCAGTGCTCTTAGCATTGTGAATAATCCAGTCAAGCACTCAAAGACAAAGCACATTGAGATCGGGTATCACTTTATAAGAGATTGTAATGAAAAGAAACTTATTCAAGTTGTCAAAGTTCACACTGATAATCAGTTTGCTGATCTATTCACTAAAGCTTTTGATGTGGGTAGATTCACTTTTTTGGTAACAAGTGTGGGAATGATCAACTCTGAATAATCCCCTTCTCAAAAAGTGGTTTTATACCTGTATATTATTTATTCTTGGAGTTACTAATCTTCTTTTTCAGGATATGCATAGCAGTACTCAGTGTTTAGCAAGTTTAAAGGAGTAAGTAGTTAATACTGCTAGTTAGTTAATACTGCTTTTAGTTAATACTGCTAGTGGTTAATACTGCTTTCAGTTAATACTGCTAGTGGTTAATACTGCTTTCAGTTAATACTGCTAGTGATTAATACTGCTTTCAGTTAATACTGCTAGTAGTTAATACTGCTTTCAGTTAATACTGCTAGTGGTTAATACTGCTTTCAGTTAATACTGCTAGTGGTTAATACTGCTTTCAGTTAATACTGCTAGTAGTTAATACTGCTTTCAGTTAATACTGCTAGTAGTTAATACTGCTTTCAGTTAATACTGCTAGTAGTTAATACTGCTAGTTAGTTAATACTGCTAGTAGTTAATACTGCTCTAGGTTAATACTGCTTATGTTCCGAATACTATAAATACTCTTTGCCCGCCTAAAAGTTCATAACGACTCTTTGCATCCTGTTCTCTTGCGTTCTAAACCTTTTCTCTCTCAAGTTCGAAGTTTTCAGGCAAGCTTTTCACTAAGATCAATGGCATCCATGACATTCATCGACGAGCACAATGAGATTGCGATGCTACAAAAGCCAAAGCAAGCTGCAGGATTTCATCAGATTGTGGATTTCCTCAAGTCAAGCCATATTGCTCATGCTCTTATTGTATCCCCTACAATCTATATCGAGCATCAAAGGCAGTTCTGGGCTAATGCCACCATTGTTGTTGAGAATGGTGTGCAAATGATCAAGACAAGAATCTGTGATCAATCACTAACAGTTACTGAAGAGGTTATTCGCATCGGTCTACGTCTAGACGATGCCTCTGGTATAACTTCCATCCCAAACGATGAACTGTTTTCCAATCTTACAAGAATGGGGTATGGAGGCCCATTGGGAGTTTTCAAATTCTCTAAAGCCAAATTTTCACCCCAATGGCGTTTCTTTGTCCATACTCTTATGCATTGTATCTCCAAAAAGACTACTGGATGGAGTGAGTTCAGCAGCACTATTGCTTATGCTTTGGTGTGCTTGGCCACTGCCAGAAAGTATAATTTTTCTAAAATGATTTTCAGTGATCTTGTCTCAAACATGGGAAACAAAAAGAGCTTCTTTATGTATCCCAGGTTTGTTCAAGAAGTTATTACTCATGAATTGACGGATATACCTCAACCTGTTGGGGTATATGTACCTAAACCCCCCAAAGGCAAGGTTTTCTCAAATATGAGAAGATCTGCTGGGGACTCTGAAGGAGTTGACACCCCATTGTTCTCTACAATGATGGTGGTGTCCCAAACCAATGAAGGTATGGCAGCAGGGTCAAGACCCCCATTAGACCAACCCACTGCTAGCCAAGCCCAACCTTCCCTCTCAAAATCTATTCCCCAGTCCCTTCTTGAAATACCAACCTCTCCTATCACCCAAACTTACAAGAGGAAACAGGTAAAGAAGGCTCCTTCCCTTCTTGTACCATCATCCCCCAAGCCTTTAAGCCCTCTATTGGAGCATTCTCCAGTAGAGAATATTCAAAGGGAATCCACAAGGGTGTCTCCCAACCCAAAGGAGGTGCTCTCTGAGGAGGAGGAGGTAGAGCATATGGGTGATGAGGCTGCCACTACTCCTGCTAGCACAGAGGAGGAAAGTGGTAACATCAATAAGACCTCCCCCATGGCAACTTTGAATGAGCAATCATTTGAAGGTCCCTGGTGCCAAGAAACCACAGGGGTGGATAGTGCTTCTGCTAGGCAGAAGACTTCCACTACTAAAAGATCCAATGATCCTTCAAAGGAGGGTAACACTTCTAGAGAAGGTGAGGACAGATATAGTTACCAGGAATTGATGGAAACCATGGGAAACATCAACCTAGATGTTATGAAACAAGGAAAAGAAATAGAGGAGATGAAGCTGGTCATTCTGTCCCAACAAGTACAGATTGCTAAGCTGAAGAAGATGGTGCTAAGTCTGGTACAGAGGAAGAAGAGAAAGCAATTCCAACTAAGGAGAAGGACCACTGAGAATGATGCTCCCAAAAAGGGGGAGATCAACATGGAAGAAGCCACAAGAAAGGGGGAGCTTGATGGAGAGAAACTGGATGTTGAGGGGGAGCAGCAAGCAGAAACAGTTACTACTGCAGACATTAATAAAGCAGCAGAAACTGTGAAAGAAGTTTTAACAGATCTTGAGATTGCAGAAACCTTACTTAAAGCCAAGAATGATACTCCCAAGGTCACTTCAAAGACCAAAGGAGTAATCATCAAAGAACAAGGTGAAGTGATCAAGAAAGATAACAGTAAGAAGGCAATGAGCAAAGACAAAGGAAAAGCAAAGATGGTGGAATCTGATCAACCAATCAAAAAGCAAAGGTTGGTTGAATCAGATGAAGCCCTAGCTAGAAAGATGCAAGATGACATTGAAAAGGAAGAAAGAGTTCAGATGGAAAAGGACAGGGAGATGGCAAAAGCTCTAGCCAATGAACTAAATGAAGCATTTCAGAAAGGGTTGGAAACAGAGAAAGCCAAGCAAAGAGCAATAACCTTGAGAAAGGCTATGATGGCCAGATCAAGTGCAAAGAAGAGAAGACCTTCACAAACTTACCTTGCCACTCAGGAAAGAAACAAAATGATAACTTTCTTGAGAAGTGCAATTGGGGTAAAGAAAGAAATGTTTGTGAAGATGAATTTTGATCAAATCAGGAATCTATATGAGAAAGAAATGGAGAAGCTGAAGAGCAATGAAAAGGATAGAGTGGAGTTTGAAAAGAAGGCAAAGGAGAGACATGATGTGAATATGCATCAACCATTCCCTGAAAGTGAAGAGGGAACTCCTATCAAAGAAAAGGCAGAGAACAAGGAAGAAAAGAAGAAGGAAGCTACTTTAGTGCAGGTTCAAAAGACTCTGAAAAGAACCAAAATGATGTCTAAAAGAAAGAAAAGTGTAAAGAAGCCTAGAGTATCTGAAGAAGAGGCTGAGAAGGTTGCTGAAGAAGAAGGGGCACCTGAGTCATCTAAACAGAAAGAGCCATCAAACACTGATGATGTAAATTTGTATATGGTAGTGATGGACAAAGTGCCTGAACCAATTTCAGCAAAACCTGTAGGAGTTAAGCCCCCTGAGTTCATTCACTGGGATACATTGACAGTGGATGGAAAGGAATTCATAAGGCTGAAAAGAAAGGATGAAAAGTATGAAGTGTTCAACACATGGGCAAAAATTGTCAGAACATGCTCTAGATCAGATATTGAAGAGATGTTTGAGATAGGAATGAAGTTGTATGCAGATATTCTAAAGGCTCCAGGGATTTCAATTACAAAACCGGTAATGGAGTATTTGTGTATGATGTTCAAACCTGAAGAAGTAGAGCATTTGATCAAGGATGTCTTCAAATCAGTAAACAGTTGGACTCTATATGAAATTAGTGGAGTATATACAGTGACTTTGGATTTAAATCACACTGAATACTTCCTAGTGGATAGAGTGTATAATCATAGCAGATTGAAGCTACATGCCATGCTGAAGAAAAAGTTAAGGTGTGTTCCAGATTCAGAAATGGCTAAATACTTGATTCAAAGAACCATCAATCAGAGTTTGGGATTGGATGCAAACACTGGAATTTAGGCCTTGATAGAGTTTTGGGAGCATCTTGAAGAAAATTTGAAGAACTTGACTTCTCTTCCTAAAAGTCAAGTTAGGGGGAGATTGTTGGGAACTGAAGAATTCATCAAGTATGGTTAATGCTGTTGGTTCAAAGTTACTACTGCTAGAAGACTTAAAGGTTAATACTGCTGAGTGTTACTACTGCTAGTACTATTAATACGGCTAGTCAAAGTTAGTGCTGCTTGAACAAAGTTAGTACTGCTTAGCTAGTTAGTACTGCTAGTGGTTAGTGCTGCTTAGTAGTTAATGCTGCTAGAAGGAATTTAATGCTGCTGAAGATTAATACTGCTTATATGATGAAGATTCGCATGAAAGGATATACATGGAAGCTTAGAGATATACATGGAAGATATACTAAAGATATTTTATTTATTGTAATTATCTTTGTATTCAGTATATATATTATATAGTTTAGAATAGTGAGTTAACTTTTGTTTTCTTCATTCTATTAGAGAGAAAATCAACCTCAAGGCATAGATCCTAATTCTAGAGAAGTAGAATTCGTATTGGTGAGCCTGTTCATCAATATTGAGGTTGAGTGTGTAATCTTGTAACTTCAAAGCATTCAATACAAGTTTACAGTTTGTTCTTCATATCTACTGTGTTGATTCACTGTTTTGATTAAATATCAAAGTGTTATTCCGCAAACTTCTTTGATATTGTTTCTGAGAATTAATTCTTGTTGAGAATTCGATCCTGACATTGGTATATGTTGTCTGCGAATCATTGAATTGTCATTGCTTGAGAATTCTAAGTTTCTCTTTGCTTACGAATTCTTGTTGCTCAAAATTTCAAAGTTAAGAATTCGTATAAAGGTTTTCTGCGAAAAGTGTTTCTTACGAATTCTGAGTGTTTACGAATTCTTGTGTTCATTTCTTGCGAATTTCTGTGGTTTGCGAATTCTATATACTTCATAGTATATCTTACGAATTTCATACTTAGAGAATTTTAGAAATATCATTTCTGATTTTCTGTCTAAGTTTTTCTGATTTACTTGATTTCTTTTGGACTAACGGTCAATTTGTCAAGTTCTTATTGTAATTTTTAAAACATGATGACATCAAGGGAAGCTCTTGCTATTGGAACCGATGTAAAGCCACCAGTACTCTTCAAGGGAGAGTACGAGCAACGAAAAGATAGGTTTCTAGACTTCATAGACCGCAACGATCTGGGAGATTATATCAGATTATCTTTGAAGGAAGGAATCATGAAACCTCCGACAAAGACACTCAATGTTGCAGGAGAGAATGGAGAATATGAACAGAGAGAGTATCCTTTACCTCCGGAGGAGTACTCAGATGAGCAAAGAAGAAGACATAAGCCTGATAGACTAGCAAGATTTTTCATTCTCCAAGACATACCGAATGAGATATATATCAAGATTGATAGCTACAACGCTACAAGCAAGCAAATGTGGGTTCAATTGGAGAAAATGATGCTAGGGTCAAAGATTGGAAATCAGCTCAAGGTTTCTAACTGTCTCAACAACTATGAGGAGTTCAAAGCCAAAGAAGAAGAATCTCTCGAGGCAACTTATGACAGATTTGTGACTTTACTAAACGAGCTTAGCAAGAACAAAGTAAAGAAGTTACAGATTGAGCTTAATGTTAAGTTTCTCAGCATACTTCAGCCAGAGTGGAAAAGATTCACTAGACAAATGAAGCAGATGAAAGATCTTAATGAAATTTCACTTCATGAGGTTTACGAAACTCTCAGGCAGAATGAAGAAGAGGTGGATGAGATAAAAGAAGAGAAGAAAAAGACTGAGAAGGCAATTACTGATCCTATTGCCTTGGTGGTGAAGAAAAAGTCTGTAAGGTTGAAGAAGAAGAAGAAAGTGATAGTTTCTAAGTCCGAAGAGGCTGAAAGTGATGAAAACTCTGATTTTGGTGATTGTGAGAATTTGAAGCAGGCAATTCTCATGCTGACTAAAGTCTTTCAGAAAAAGTTCTATAAAAAGCCTGGTTCAAATAGTCAGAGGTATTCGTCAGGCTCACGAAACTATAAACACAAGGAGAGGATCGAAGGAAAGAGAATAAAGGAAAAGAGGCCTGAGGAAAAGAAATACAGAGCTGAACAGAAGAAAGAGCCAGAACCAACCAAGTGTTATAACTGTGGAAAACTCGGACACATTGCGAAAGACTGCTGAAATCCAAAGGTTCGAAATTCCGAGTATTACAAGAACAAGATGCTCTTAGCCAAGCAACAAGAGGCTGGCCAGGCACTGATGGCGGAGGATGAATTTTGGCTCGACCACTCAGAGGAAGAAGAAGAGAAAGAAGAGAAATCCCATCTGTGCTTTATGGGCAAGACAAAGATAGAAGCTGAAGCTGAATCTGATGAAGAAGACACAGAAGTGGTAAGTGATATGTCTAAATCTGATTTTATGAATGTTATGCAAGCTATGATGATTAAACTCCAGGAAGTAACGTCTAAACATGAACGCGAAAAAGGTATCATAAAAGAAAACAATCAATTAATACCGAAACTTAGCAAGGATCTTGCTGAGAAGAACGTATTAATTGAAGCTTTACATAAAAATATTGATACTAGCGGGAAAGAAAAGACGATACTTCACAATGAATTAGTTGAAACTACTTCAAGGTATAAATTGTGTCAATTTGAATCAAAAGAGATTCCTAAAAAGTGTTCATCAATTTAAAAAGAAAATAAATCTTTAACTGACAAGGTGAATGTTTTGCAGGAAAAGCTTTACAGTTTAGGTCAAACTGAACAAACCATTCATCTAAACAAACCTAAAGAGTAAAGCGAGTGTTGGGGACTTGGTTATGAAAACCCACACTACCTCAAAAAGGGTATTTCAAAAGTGCCTATGCTTTATGACTTTGGATTTTTAAAACTAGCACCACAATACCCTGAACTCAAAGTTAAATGGACCAAACTGTCTGATGAGGATCAAGCTAAAGAAAAAGATAAACGTAAAAACACAACTAAAATGCAACTTTCATTTAGTTATGAGAAGTTGAATAACAGTTATAGTTATGATAAATCAAAATTTCTTTCTAATGACTATTTTGAAAGTTATTCTTCAAAAGAGTTGGAGGCTAAGCCTATCGAAGGTAAGATTTATGTACCTCCTCTTGTGTTGGAAAGTAAAATTTCTGAACACAACCACAAGGGTGTGGCGTGGTGGTAAGATCCTGGGGACTTCATAGCGGTTGCCCGGGTTCAAGCCTCACATGCATCATTTGTGCCAAATATTGGCACGGGTGTCATCCTTGTGGCCATGGGATGAATGCCCGCGGGCCAAAGGCCTATTTTTCGGAGATTAGTCTGGGCCCAATGTGGTTTGGGATACTCCTTCCCAAAAAACAATTTCTGAAGTCGAGAATACTCTAGCCGAAGAAAGAATTTTGATGGACTTAGAACAAACTGTGTTTTTCACTGTGTTTAAAAATTCTGATTTATCTAAATCTTCAAAAGCATCAAAATCTGATGATATGTCTGATTTACTTGATGGAGAGTTTGATTTTTTAAACTCTGAAGGTGAGTTAGATGATTGTGTTGGTGAATTTGACTTTAATGCTAAACTTCCTGATCATTCTTCTTTCATAATAAATTCTTTTGCATTACCTAGTGTATATGAAAAAGGTGAAACTTCAACGAAACTTGATAAATCAGTTTCTGTGAATTCTAAGAATGTCAAAGGTAAAAAAAAGAAATCTAAGTATTCACTGAAACATAACACCACTGGTAAGCCAAATAAAAAGCAATATTTCACAAATCACAGTACTAATTCTAAAGTTTCAACTATTTCAGATGTGAAAAAGAAACGAATTGGAGTGAAATCAGAATGGCGACCGATACAGAAGATTGACGAGAAAGCTAAATCATGTTCGGATTTGAATTGTAATAGAGGATTGACTAGTAAAACAGATGTAGTTGAGAATATTTCTTTTTTAAAACCAAAACTTGTATTTTCGTACAAAAGATATTCAATAAAGCAATTATTCCAATTATCTCCGTCTGCTAGAAAGTCTTCTAATTATAAAAGAAATGATTTTGTTTCTCGTAAATATTCTGATCTTTGGTTTGGCACATATCATGTATATTCTTATCATTCTGTTGCTTCAAATGTTTTTCAAAAGGTCAAAGGGTCCATATATAAATGGATGCCAAAATCTTGTGCTAACACTGTAGGACCCAAATTTAAATGGGTACCTAAATCTCTTGTTCCTTGACTAGGCAGAAAGATATTTTATCTAATTATACAGAGAAATATTGTGGGACAGTTAGATTCGGCAACGACCAGTTTTCACCAATTCTGGGTTATGGTGATGTGCTTCATGACAACGTGACGATTACGAAGGTGACTTATGTTGAAGGATTAGGACACAACCTGTTTAGTATTGGCCAGTTCTGCAACAAAGGTTTAGAGGTAAATTTTAAGGCTAAGAGTTGCTCGGTGTGTACTGAAGACGGCAAAAAACTCTTGGTTGGCACTAGAAAGTCCAACCTCTACACGATAAATATGTCAAAAGTCTAGACTGAGAATCAGGTTTGTTTACTATCAAAAGCCTCGCTGCAACAAAGCTGGTTATAGCACCGAAGGCTTTCTCACCTGAATTTTCGCTACATCAATAAACTAGTAACGGGCAAATTGGTGAAAGGACTTCCTGAGCTGAGAAGCTTGTGAAATGGGTAAAATGAAGAGGGGAGCACATAAGCCGAAATCCGAACCGAGTATAAGCTCTCCACTGGAATTGATTCACATGGATCTCTGTGGTCCGATGATAACGCAAAGCATGGGAGGGAAGAAATTTGCGTTAGTAATAGTGGAAGATTTTTCGCGTTACACATGGGTAATGTTTCTAAGGACAAAAGATGAGATGCCCGAAGTACTCATCAATTTTTTGAAGCCTACCCAAGTGAACTTGCAGAAGACAGTTAAGCTTCTTAGGACAGATAACGACACAGAATTTAAAAACAAGACTGTAGAAGAGTATTTCGAATCGGTCGGGATAACTCACCAATATTCTGCTGCTAGGACACCAGAACAGAATGGAGTAGTAGAAAGACGCAACCGAACGCTAGTCGAGGCCGCTCGCACTATGCTCAGTCAGTCGGATCTACCTCTGTTTCTGTGGGCAGAAGCTGTCTCAACTGCATGTTATACACAAAATCGATCTATTATTCACATACGGTTTGGAAAACCTCCTTATGCATTAATTAACAATCGTACACCTAGCATTAAGCATTTTCATATTTTTGGTTACAGGTGTTTCGTGCTAAATGATAGAGAGAGCTTGAATAAATTTGAACCGAAGGCTGATGAAGGAATCTTCATTGGATACTCACAGACATCTGCTGCATACAGAATTTAGCTGAAGAAGTCAAAGACAGTAATTGAGAGCGTTAATGTAACATTTGACGAGGATATGGATGCTGAACAAAGTAGTTCAGGATCCGTACATACTGGCGTACTAGCTTCTGGGCAGATCAGTCTTGAACCTATACCTACTGTTACTAAATCAGATGAAGCGTTATCGTCAAATTCTCATTTATCTGATTTAGATTTGTTATTTGAATTGTTTTACGATTAATTTCTTGGATCTAAAGTGACTAAACATGTTGTGGTTGACAGGATGGACGATTCAACTCTTGATCATCCAACCATTTCAGAGCTATCTACTGAATCTAATTCCCCGATTCAGCAAGAAATTCCAGTTCAAACACCTACTCCAACGGTTGAAGCAGAGAATGTTCATGAGCAGATAAAAGTTACCGAATCAGTTGGGTGTACTATCACGACAAATCAACAGTCAGAAAATGTTGTTCCAACTAAAACTTCTGCACAAGACATTTCAACAGTACCCCCATCAATTCCTGAGCAAAATGATGAAGCTGACAGTGGATATCTAGATGATAACCATGATCAATCTACATCGAATCCACTCCCTCACGAAAATAAGTGGACCAAACAGCACCCGATAAGCCAAATCATTGGAGATCCAACTTTACCGGTGCAAACTAGGTCTGCAACTTTGAATATGTGTATGTATGATTCATTCTTGAGTAAGTTAGAGTTCACTCGCGTATCAAAAGCTCTAGCTGACTCGGATTGGGTAACAGCGATGCAAGAGGAGCTGAACCAGTTCGAAGCTTTGAAAGTCTAGAGACTAGTGCCAGAACCTGAAGGTAAGTCTATCATTGGTACGAAATGGGTATTCAAAAACAAGAAACACAAAGATGGTATCGTCATTCGAAACAAAGCATGACTTGTTGCAAAAGGCTACCGGCAAGAGGAAGGAATCGATTATGACGAGACTTACGCTCCAGTAGCACGTATTGAAGTAATAAGGATGTTTCTTGCGTATGTTGCTCATAAAAACTTCACTGTCTACCAGATGGACGTGAAGACTTCCTTTCTAAATGGCATTCTTAAGGAGGAAGTCACGTATCACAACCAGAAGGCTTTGTGAATCCAGATAAACCAGATCACGTCTACATCTTAGATAAAGCACTTTATGGTCTTAAACAAGCGCCTCGAGCCTGGTATGAGGTATTATCAAAGTTTTTAGTCAAGTCGGGCTTCACAAAAGGTAAAATCGATACTACTTTGTTCATTAAAAATAAAAAAACTGATATTATTTTAATTCAAATATATGTGGATGATATAATATTTGGCTCAACTAATCCTAAATACTGTAAGAATTTTTCAAACCTTATGGTGTCAAGATTTGCGATGAGTATGATGGGAGAGATGAACTTCTTTCTCGGATTACAAGTCAAGCAATTTTCAACGGGGATTTTTATAAACCAAGCTAAGTACATTTTTGATATTCTTCGGAAATTCAAAATAGAAACATGTAAACCAATTGGAACCCCGATGGCACCAGGAACTAAGATCAGCATGGATCCTTCGGGAAAACCTGTTGATGTTAGAACCTATAAAGGAATGATTGGTTCTTTGATGTATCTTACTGCAAGTAGGCCAGATATTATGTTTTCTACTTGTTTATGTGCACGATATCAGGCTAATCCTAAAGAATCCCATATGTCTGCAGTTAAGTGCATATTTAGATATCTGAAGGGGATTGCCGATCTTGGTCTGTGGTATCCTGAATATACTAGTTTTGAACTGAAAACCTACTCAGATGCAGATCATGCAGGCTGTATGTAAGACAGGAAGAGCACATCGGGTCATATACAGTTTCTTGGAGATAAACTCGTTAGTTGGGCATCAAAGAAACAATTATGTGTTTCCACATCAACGGTTGAGGCCGAGTATGTTGCTGCTGGAAACTGCTGCTCTCAAGTCTTGTGGATGAGAACACAACTGCGAGATTATGGCTTCAAATTCGACAAAATCCTGATTTACTGTGACTCTAAGAGCGTTATTGCCATATCAGCAAATCCTGTACAGCATACAAAGACAAAACACATAGACGTACGATATCATTTTATCAAAGACAATGTTGAAAAAGGTACAATAGAACTTTATTTTGTAAACACTGATTATCAGCTTGTTGATTTATTTACCAAGCCTCTCGACGAAAAGAGATTTAATTTTCTTGTCTTGAAACTTGGTATGCTAAATCTCAAGACATAATCTATGATTACCTATTAAAGTTTTCTTTATTGTTGTTTTTCTTCATTTTTTTATTTTTTTAATCTAAAAGATATCTGCACTTTAAGGTATGTTCATGATCTCAGGGGGAGTGAGAGAAGATGAAAAGTTGATCTACAATCATTTGAGGGGGAGTCCATATTTCTGCATATTTTTATCATTGATAAATTTTCTGATGCATAAATGCAGGAGGAGTATGAATAGGAGTAAGGAATATGATTTCTGATTACTTCAGATGAGAACTCGTACTCTCAAAGTTTTATTGCTTTCTGTCATTTACATTTCAATAAATGTTGTGAATAAAACTTTGTGCTTTGATGACTTTGTGACTTTTGCAGAAATGAGAGTGAGCTTAAACGATCATATCTTTTATGACTTAGAGTTGACTTGATGAGATTTAAGACTGAATGAAAAGGTTTATTTCTAATCTTAATCTCATGATTATCTGAAAGAAGGACAACTTTCAGGTATGAAAACATGTTCTTAAATGTTCAAACCACTTCTGATTCTTAACTGATTTCATGAATATAGAAGTGTGATTTTAAATGTTTTCATTTTATTTGTGCTTAAATGCATATAAACCGTGTGTTTCCAAAGATTAATACTTGCGTATTATCTTTTCCATATACTTTCAAGTATTCACACACACCGGTTTAATTTTTGTTGAATTTGTACTTACCATGCCTCTAAATTGAAACAAATTTTTTTATGGTAAGACACCCCGATTGAAATTCAAAGTTTGAGCGTGATTTCATTTTGAAACGTTCTTTCAAGAATGTCTATATTCTTGTTTCGTATAGATAATATCCGATTTTTTGCTGACCTAAGCCTTAATAGATATATCATTTCTATTTGATATTTATTATACAAATGTCAGATTTTCAAACAAGTTTCTTGTCTTATTTCATTCTTTCAATATACTTGTTTGAAATATCTTCAATGTTTCAAAATGCTCAAATCTTCATGATTATCACTGTGAGCTTATATACATCTGACTTGTATAACAAATTGTGCTTTAACAGCCAAGTTAAACCATTTTGAGCAACATTATGCTTTTTAGGAATACATGGGTTCATTGTGTAGGACTTAAATGAAACTTCTATGGATTCACGTTAACCAGTGTTTCCTACCCAAGAAGTTAATCCTTAGTGATCGAGTGTGAGGAGTCAAAATACTGAGTATGGGTTGAGTGATGAGGTAAAATGAAAAAGAGAGTTTGGTTAGAAGTGAACTCGATGATTAAAAGAAAGAAGGTGAAAGATCAGAGTAAAAGAATATCAAACTCTGCACCAACTACTTTCTGAGTCGGGCAGACACATTACTAATGTTTCACATTTCTTCGTGAACATTATTGAAATAGGCAACTAGCCCATGCCAACTCTTGATTATAACCCCACCAGCCACTCATTTTCTTCTTAACAATAAAATGTTTCATATTTTCTGGGGACGCGGCATATAATCTATCTGGTTTTCATTTGGAAAATCTGGATATTGAAAAAGAAGGAAGTCTGCCCCACCTTCGCACTTCGATCATGCACATTGAGTCTGTGTTATACTTACTACTGTTGTCTCAGTGGTTTCAACAAGTTTTTGTTAGTGAATGCCCAAAAGCTAATCATAAGATGATTGTAATTTTGAGTTTTGTTTCATGAAATTAATAAATAAATAAAAGGCATTGCCCAATTTATTATGTCTATGTTATATTCTGTGTTTTTAATTATTCATAATAAATAACCTTAGAATAATGTATTCTAAATGTCCCTATTAAATATTATGTTGGGTTTTAAGGTTGAAGTAATATGATAATGACTAGCATATGTAGGGATTCATATAGAGATATTGAATCTACATATGGGTACAAAATGGAGATTTTATGTATCGGACGTGACTCGCTATGAGAACACTTCATTGGATGTCATGTGAGTGTCATAAGTGTTTCTCATGTGGTCAATGTACATGTAATTCTTTGACTTGAGAAATATGGAGTTTGCTATGTGTGAGTAATATATTTTGACATTTGTTCTAATCATTACGTAACTGGGTGACAGAATTATTGTTGGGTATGTTATAAATCACATGGTAGAACTAGCATGTATCGAGATAGGATTTGTCCCTCCTTTATGACGGGAGTGATGTCTCTAGGCCCCTTGATAAATATATACTAAGAAAATGCATGCATGCTTAGATAAATGATATGAGATATCAATTTCTGTTTTTATTAGTATATTAGGGAATTAAGAAACTATAGATTGGACATAACGAGAATGACACATTTAATGTCTCGTGTTCAATCTAGACATCAAGGATAAATGAATTAAATGTGTAAACTAAAATTGACTACAAATCGATAATTTGTTGTATCACCAATTCTCGTCATTTGGGTGACGATGATGTATTGCTAGATACCTCTCATCGTTTATAAATATAAATACGAGATTTATATTTATTACCAACATGTCGAGAACCCATTGGGTCACATGCTTTGAACATATCCGGATAAGGAGTTTCAATAATTAAAATGTTTAATTATTATATCTGATTTGTATTGTTTAATCTGATTAAATAGTTGGACATTAAATAAGTTGACTAGGTATGGTTATGTAAGAAAGTGATGGTGCCTGGCCACTCTTACACTCAAGTAAGGTGTGGAAATGATGGTGATCTTTTAGGTCATACTTCCATCACCATATATAATGTATGTGTTAATCCAAGATCGATCTAATTCTTAGAAAGAGAAAGTATGAAACACAAAGAATCTGTATTACCAAGAATGTGCGCTAAAGTCTTACAAACACAAAGGCCACAAGGGACTTAAATACCCTTGGCCAATACAAGATAAAAAAGCTCTCAAACACAGTATTAGCTACAAGGTTATAAATACAATGATTACTATAAAATCTGACTTAACAATCTCCCCTTAGTAATAATCATTAGCGCTTCGATCTTCAATGTATGTTGTTACACCCATCTTCGAAATCAAATCAGACCTTCTAAGCGTCTTAGCGAAGCTTCTTGACTAAAAAAAATTTCTTCTCAACATCTTTCAGTCTATGTTGCCTTTGTTGTCTTGACAAGACTGGACCTGTTTGTAATAAGCTTGGAGGAACAATCGGTTCAGGAACAGGAACATCAGATTGTGCTCTAAACGACACACCTCTTTCAAATGTACTCAAATAAGCTGTGGTGGTCGAAGCTGGAACAGCAAAAGAAATAGAATCTTGAGCAGATAGACTTTGAACTCTTTGTCTCTCTTTAACTTCTCCCCCTCATGATCTTGATGATCTGGATCATCTTGGTCATGTCTATGCTGGAGACGAGACATCTTCAGATCTGCAAGACTGAGTCGAAGTAGCTAGCAAGAAATCTATAGGAGTCGCAAATGTGACTTGAGACTTGAAATGATTAATCTGTTGAGCTCTTTTTACTCCTCCTACACAAATGCATTTTCCACAGTATTCACTTTATGTACTCCCCCCCCCCCCCCCCGAAATGAGATATGATCAGATGCTCTTTCAGAATTTTCTTCTTATTCACTCCCCCTCGAAATATGCACAGACCCACTTACACAGATATGAGAACACAAGTATCAAAACATCAATCGTAGAAAGAAAAATATACTGAATATGTATTTTGAAACAACTAAATATATAAAATTTTAAACACCATACAAATTAAATTCGATTCAGTAAAATATCACAGATTAATCAACCAATTGAAATCAAGCGTGTGTTTTTGGATACAGATACAAGTTTCATTGCATAACAAGTTAATACATGTTCAGTTTCAAAAACTTTCATCAATCTATTCAGTGTGCTAGCATGCGAACTTTGATTAGCTTCAAGTAAATGTAATTCTAAAAATATAATAGAGAACTTTGTCTTTACTCACACTAAGCTGTCAAAAATTAAGACTTTCACAAATTTATAGGTTTATCGCAACTCAAAAATATCACCAAGTATCATGAGATGTGTGCTCATTGACATCTTTCTATAATATGTGCACATTGGCATCTTCAAATGATTGTGCTCTTTGGCATCTTTTAAAATTGTGCACATTGACATCTTTTAATCAAGAAGTTTGGTAAGTAAAAACATGTCGTAAACGTAACTTTCTATCTGATCCTATTGTAGGATTTGGGTCAGCCGCTCCCAGGCCAGTTGGCCTTAGGTGACAAGGTGTCAAGCACCCCTTAGAACTTACTCTCCCAGACCAGACAGGCTACATCGACACATTCTAAACCCATTCATACCAGTAGAACATGACTTTCGATCTAGTTCTATAGAAGGATTTGGGTTCGACCACTCCCAGATCAATTGACCTTAGGGGACCAGATGGCAAGCATCCCACGGAACTTACTTTCCCAAACCAGAAAGGTCACAGGTACAAACTTTTAAACTTAGTGATTTCTGTGTTTATATATTTAATTTTCATCTCAATCACTTGGTTTTATATCTAAGTGCTTAGCCTATATTTTCATTACGATCCATAATTCTGACATTTTTGGTTTTCTAAGCATTGAAAACTATAAATATTCCGAATGACACAACTTTAAAGCATTCTCAAAATTTTCAAACATGTTTTGCTGACCTTTCGATTTTTGTAAGACTTGAAATTTGAACATATAAAACTTAGATATAAACAAAGCAAGTTGAAAATTTATCCTAGACACACATTTTATTCAAAAGAAAGAATAATTGTAAAAAATTTACATTATAGAATAAAATTTGTGTAGGTTTAAACTTTTAAATTCAACATGCCGAGTTTTGAAAGCAGAAAATTAAATCGTTTTCCATCTAAGGCTTTTGTAAAAATATCATCAAGTTGATACTCAGTTGGAACAAAATATAATTCAATAATACCTTCTTCCACATGATGTTTAATAAGGTGGTACCGCATATCTATGTGTTTGGTTTGCACTTATTCAGGGTCTGATCGAACTAGCTCATATTCTTGAATATCTTGATGTAACTGGAATAACATCACTGTCAGAGATAGGTGCAGCGGAATTTGAAGTAGATGCGCTCACAGTTTCTCATATGTCCAGAAGCGAAACACATTGAAGGACGAGTCCTGAGCTGCTTTACTCAGAAGTCATTAACATTTGAAGAACGAGTCCTAAACAGATATGTTTAGAAGTCGAAGTGCTGATTTCTCTTTAAGTTTGAGAAGCCTGCAACACAGATTTAACTTTTAGAATCGACTAAAATTTGGATCCATGTTTGTTAGTTGCATTTCTAAAACGAGAAATTTTTTTAGTTTTGACAAACAAAGCATGAGAAAAATTATCAGAGAAATGAACATAATCATTAGTAGAGGACGAATCATAATAATCTGAACTAGAACCAGAGGAAGAATGTGAGACATCTTTTGCAATTCGAATCATTTGCTTTATTGAATATTTGTTGGATTTATTACAAACAGCAAATTAATCACTATGACAAAGATTATCTACACATTTATCCTCTTGAATTGCAGATTCATTTGATTGCTGCTTGACCCTTCATATATGCCTTGTAGAAGTCCTCAAAGTCCTATCTGAAACATTAGAATCGAAAAAATTAGAATCTTCAGAAATGACATTAGCTTTCTTCTTTGACTTCCTTGACCTTCTTCTTTTACGCTTTGGTTTATAATAAACATCATTTAGCGTAAAAGATTCATCAAGAAATTTTGATTTAAGATTTGAATGTGAAGAAGAGATTTTATCTAATAAACCAAACTGATCATTCATCGTTTTTGAACTAGCCTCGGAGTCATAAGAATTTTCAGAAAAAGACAAGTCTGAAGGAGATTTGCTCGACCCATTAGTGGCGCAAGACTGGTTTTGCACTACCAGAGGATGGCGCAAACAGTCAGTTTGCGCTACCAATGGGTGGCGCAATTCTGCAAACTTTGGAACTTCTTGTGTATTTTCCTTAGAATCAGTAGAAAATCCAAAATTAATTTTGTCATCAAAATCTTGTTTTTGAGAAATTAAATTTTCTTCAAAACTTGATTTCATAATGAAAAGAAATAACTCGTTTTCAAGTTCATTTTGAAGACTTTGATCTTCCATTTTAACTTCAAGATCAACGATTTTGCCCTCTAACACTAACGAGGGAATATATCTCTTAGAATCATAAGAAACTGGAGGTATATTTTCCTTATTAGCGTTAATGGCATATATATCGAAATAATCGTTTGATAATGAAGATTTAATGGAAGATTGGACATTTAAAACATTTTTAGATCTTCTGGACTTCTTTGATTTTTCAGGAAAATATTTTGCATTTTCGCGAGTATAAACAAACGGTAGTTCCATTTTAGTGTTGTTCATCCTTTTCTCATTTTCGATATCTAAAATTTGCTTTTCATTCATCCAATCGATTTTGAATTGAGGAGCATATTTTGCAAGATTTAGATAATCGAATTCATATAAAGTGGGGGTTTTTTCTTTTGCTTGAGTTAAAAAATGCGGATTTTCAAAACCAAGTCCCCATTTTTCTTTTATGGAATCATAACTCCTTGGTTTATTCATATAAATAGTTTGCTCAGTTTGATCTCGCAGATATAATTTTTCTTCCAACTTATTTATTTTATCCGAAAAATTTTCTTTTAATTTGGTCATTTCTGTCAAAGAATCAAGATAAGTCATATTTAAATTTTCTAAATCATCCAATTTCTTTTGAAAGTTTTCCTTTGTATCAGTCAAAATGGATTTTTCATCTTTCAAAGAAATTTGCGATTTTTCAATCAAATTTGACTTTTCTTGATTAATATGCTTTTCAGATAAAAACTTTGAACGTAAGTCATGTAAGGCAGTTATAATGACGTTCATTTGCGAAGATATAAATTTGTAATAAATTCTGAAGGTACCTCAGATTCATCAGTTGAAGAATCTTCATCATCATCATCACTGTCATCATCTCTGATAAAGCACATGGTTGCAGTTTCCTCATTTTCTGCTTCGTTATCGGAGTGATCTATCCAGTATTCATCTTCAGCTAGCAGAACGATTCCATTCTCTCTCTTTTCGGCTAGTTCCATCTTCTTCCGGTAATATGTCGAATCCCGAACCACCTTTACTCGACACTCCTTTGCGATGTGACCCGACTTTCCACAGTTGAAGCATGCAGTAGCTTTCTTAGGCTCGGGCACTTTGGCAGGCTCGTTCTTTTTAGACCCCGAAGTGAAGCGAAGGTTGTTGAAACCCGACCGATGCTGGAACTTTTTGTTGTAGTGCTGGGAGAGAAGAATCGTTGCTTTTTCTAGTGCCTCACCATCGTCATCAGTGGCCCCGTCATAAGCATTCTCAGACAATGCTTGTTCAGCCAATTGGCTCGTGAGGAGTGCAACCGGGTCCACTGTCTTTGGCTTGTTCTTCTTATCAATCTTGGCTTTCTTCTCCTTGACAATGCTCTCATCTGTCATCAAAATCTCATAAATCTCATGAATTTGCATGGTAGAGACCCGAACATCATTTCTCAAACGGTGGCATGATTTGTTCCATTCTGGTTGAAGAGCGTTGAGAAACTTCAGATTAGTCTCTAACTCAGTCTTGGTCACTTTGATCTTTTGCAAATCGTTCAGCACTACCCAGAACCTGTCGAAAACACTCTTCAAAGACTCACCGTCCTTGGCTTTGAATGCCTCAAAGTTGTTCATGTAGCGCATTTGCCAGAGTTGAGTTGCAACAGCTGATCCAAGCATAATCTTCTCTAACTGAATCCACATCTGCTTTGGATTGTTTTTGTAACATCAAACCGGTTGTAGACAGAATTTGGCAAGGCTAGGATCATATTAGAATTTAGCTCACGATCGGCTTTATATCGCAAAAGCTCTTCAGGTGTGTATTCGTTGGTAGGTTTCAAAATCCTAGAAGCCAGTGTATTTGCAGTTGCGGGAATCTCTTTGAAGGGATTTTCGAAAGGTCCTTGAGTAAGTGACTTCATCATGTTTTCTCCGTTTGCTTGACGCTCGATGAAGTTGATGAACCGATCTTGCCATTGTGTAAACTCGTTCTCGTTGATCAAAACCGGAGGACGAGTATCCGTTCCCAACGACATTATGATGTCATTCTTGTAGATTTGAGCTTGAAGAGAAAACTTTGAAGTATCCATAATGTCAGTAAAACTCAGAAAAATGTCAAGTCTGGAAGCAGAGAGACTAGCGCAAACTAGAGATTTGCGCTAACAGTAACTGGCGCAAACTTGTTTTGTGCAAGACGTAGGTGGCGCAAACTTGTTTTGCGTGAGTAGTAGATGGAGCAAACTTGATATTTGCGCGAGGAGAAGCTGGCGCAAAGAAAGAACTGATGGCGAAGATCGGGACCTTGAAGCTGACCGGGTGTGTGCTGCGACCGGTGTGGCACAAAATGAAATTCTCGCTTAATAGATGAGGCGGAAACAAAACTTTGCGCAGAACACAAAATTTGAAGATGATCCCATGATAATGGCGTAAATGATAATGAACTGATTGATGTTGGCGCAAAAACGAGATCTGACGAAAAACTTGAGAAACCATCCAAATATGAACACAAACTCAAATATATTGATTTTAACCACTTAGAGACGATCGATTACACTTTTCTAAATAAAATTTACAAATAATTCAAACAAACTTTCGCAAAAACAAAAATTCTAGAAATGAACAGTGAACTATACGAACGGTCCAAATCCACGAAATTCCTAAAATTAACCTTCAAAAACAGAAATTCTTGTAAATCAGTGTGAATCAAAGATATTCTACTACTGAAACCGGATCCAACGAACCAAATTACAAGAAAATTCGTTCAAATTTCAGTAAGAATTTGTGAAAATTTCAGAAAATGAAATTTTCTTGATCGAGATCAAGAAAATCGATCAAATTCTCTGAATTGATAACGAATTCCGATTGAAAAGATGAATCTCTCAATTCTCTCAGATTTAGATTTGGCTCTGATACCAATTGTTAATCCAAGATCGATCTAATTCTTAGAGAGAGAAAGTATGAAACGCAAAGAATCTGTATTACCAAGAAAGAGCGCTAAAGTCTTACAAACACAAAGGCCACAAGGGACTTAAATACCCTTGGCCAATACAAGATATAAAAGCTCTCAAACACAGTATTAGCTACAAGGTTATAAATACAATGATTACTATAAAATCTGACTTAACAGTATGACATTGTATATAATTGTTGTTCTCACAATTCTCTCTAAAATCACCTACAACTATATGCTCCATTTCCTTTCTAAGTTTTGAAACCGTGACTAGCATCACGAGAAGGCAAAGGATTCGGATTGTTCGCGTGGATACCGTGGAGGCATCAAGCTTGCTTTGTTGTTGTGATTCAAAGTCTCGTTAACTGTGAGGTATAATTTTGAAACACCCAATTTATTTTGGTTCGTATAGGTCCTTGGAGGGTTACGGTTTTATTTTCCGATGTGCTTGAGATCCCGTAACCCAACATTTTGAGCCTTATAAAAGCAATCATCAAGTGCTTAATTCTTTCAAACACTTCCACGAACACACAAGGAAATTTGTTTTTCTTGTCATAACGTTCATAGAAATATCTTTGTGGTGTTTCGATGATTGAATGGAAGCCCTGGGGGAGTGAACATCAAAAAGATCCTTTCCAATGTGTATTCATTACATACAGTAACTTTGTGTTACTGACAGGCATTATAACTGATTCGTTTGTTGATTCAGGTGTTACATTCATAATTTGTCTGAATTTGCAAAGATTCAGATGAATATATTCGTTGGATCGGCAGATAATCAGAGGCTTAGTATTAAAAGATCAGTGGTCAGATACAAACATTTCTTGGTGAAAGTTTTGATGATCAATATGCTCTAATCATCAAAAAGGGGGAGATGTATTCAAGAAATGTTAAAGATAAGATAGGAGGAGAGATCAAGAAATGTTGGTTTGAGAAAGATTATTGAAACCAGAAAGAGCAAATTCAAAGATTTCTGAAGACAAGCTGAATTTTACAGAAATTTTCTTTGAAGATAGTTTGCTGAAACAAACCGTGTTGAAACTGAAGATAATTTCTTTCTGAAGTCTGAAAGAGGTTGCGATAACTTTAAGAGATTGTTGAAGATCTTATCTCCTATCTTTGGGGAGATTGTTACTTATTTTCAAAGACAGACTTGGAAGAATACAAAAAGTTTTTAAGGAAGTATTGTCAAAGAAAGGGGAGATCTTCAGAGTATAAAAGAGGGAGCTTGTATTGTTAAACCTTTTTCAGATGATCATGAATCCAAAGGGGTAGATTGTTAGTGCATAAATATGTTGGATGCAAGATCATAGAAGATTGAAGATCAAAGTCAAGCCAAGTCAAAGCTCAAAAGTCAACTCTCAAGCAAAGTCAAAGTCAAGTGTAATAAAGACAAAGTCAAAGTCTTGTTGTAAGCGTGTAAGTGTGTTTGTTTGTTTTGCTTTAATAGATAGATGGTTAGCATTTGTAGTTAAGAGAACGTGTGTTTTTCAGAACTAAGTTTGTATTCGCAGAGACTTAGAGAGAGAAAGTTGTGGTTAGAGATAGAAAGTAATTCAAATCAGTTTGTATTGAATCTTGTGATTAATCAAAACATGTAGATTGTTTAAATCTTGTTTGTGATTGATTTTGATAAGGAGAACTTGATAAATCTGGGATTAATAACTAGCTTTAGTTTGCTTTCCTTTTTCACACGCTGAGCAAAGAGATTCCTTGGTGTATGAATGTTGAGGTAGACCGAAGACTAGTTTCTTTGAGGATAGAGTGTTCATAGTTTTGAAGTATAGATGAGAAAGCCTCTTATGCCATAGCCAGTTGACATTTGATGAGGCCTTGGACAGAAAACAGATGTCCGCAGTGGTTGTAGAGTCCATGTTTATTACATAAACATTTTCCATACGATAACCGCTGAGAGCAAGTTTTCCATTTTTGTCCATCACTGAACATGCTTTCTTAGAAAAACATACTTCGAAGTCTTCATCACATAGCTGACTAATGCTGAGAATATTGTGTTTTAGTCCATCTACATAAGCGACTCTTCGGAAGGTTGTTGTACCATTGTTTAGTACACCAAACCCTCTGGTATAACCTTTTCCATTTCCGCCAAAGGTCGCAGAGGGACCTTTCTCTTCCTTGTATTCAGTAAGCAGGTCCTTTTGGCCAGTCATCTGTCGAGAGCATCCACTATCTAGATACCAGATACCCTTCGAGACCTGCAAACATAAGGAAGATTAAGTTTTGATTGGTACTCACTTTTTAATGGGTCCAGTGGGGTTAGTGGAGATGGAAGGTTCAACAATCTTCACGACATCTGTAGATTCAACGTTAGTGGTAACCTTCACTTCAATTAATTTCTTAACTTTGTGATATTTTTCACCTTGGCAGATTTCTCAGCTTTTGTGACCATCCTAGCCTTGGAGGCATTCATCTTCACTTTGGCTATCTTTTCAGCCTTAGTGAACATTTACTGGCAATATGGTCAGTAAGTCCACAGTGATAGCACTTTCTATAACTGAAAGTGGTTTTAACACTAGGAGCATTAGAAAACTTGAGATGAGTTGGGCCAACTCCAAGAATGCCCTTAGCATTAGATCTCGGAGGAACTTTCAGTTCTTCTGATTTCTTAGGCTTGATGTCAATTTTTAACTTTGGAGTAGGTATCTGAATATTACTAGCGATCTTATATCTAGAGCCAGAAGATTGACTTGTTGAAGGTTTAGAAGTGACCTTTTCGGCTTTGCTACTTTTGTAGCCTTTTGAGGATAATAGGCAATAGATTTCCTTTTATCAGTGAGTTTAGAACTATTTGATAAGTCCTCAGGGATAGGATTGGAAGACAAGGAGCACTGAGATGAAGAAGTATCAGGGATAGAAGAGACAAACATTCCAAACTTAAGCAAAGAGATTCCTTGGTGTATGAATGTTGAGGTAGACCGAAGACTAGTTTCTTTGAGGATAGATTGTTCATAGTTTTGAAGTATATATGAGAAAGCCTCTTATGCCATAGCCAGTTGACATTTGATGAGGCCTTGGACAGAAAACAGATGTCCGCAGTGGTTGTAGAGTCCATGTTTATTACATAAACATTTTCCATACGATAACCGCTGAGAGCAAGTTTTCCATTTTTGTCCATCACTGAACATGCCTTCTTAGAAAAACATACTTCGAAGTCTTCATCACATAGCTGACTAATGCTGAGAATATTGTGCTTTAGTCCATCTACATAAGCGACTCTTCGGAAGGTTGTTGTACAATTGTTTAGTACACCAAACCCTCTGGTATAACCTTTTCCATTTCCGCCAAAGGTCGCAGAGGGACCTTTCTCTTCCTTGTATTCAGTGAGCAGGTCCTTTTGGCCAGTCATCTGTCGAGAGAATCCACTATCTAGATACCAGATACCCTTCGAGACCTGCAAACATAAGGAAGATTAAGTTTTGATTGGTACTCACTTTTTAATGGGTCCAATGGGGTTAGTGGAGATGGAAGGTTCAACAATCTTCACGACATCTGTAGATTCAACGTTAGTGGTAACCTTCACTTCAATTAATTTCTTAACTTTGTGATATTTTTCACCTTGGCAGATTTCTCAGCTTTTGTGACCATCTTAGCCTTGGAGGCATTCATCTTCACTTTGGCTATCTTTTCAGCCTTAGTGAACATTTACTGGCAATATGGTCAGTAAGTCCACAGTGATAGCACTTTCTATAACTGAAAGTGGTTTTAACACTAGGAGCATTAGAAAACTTGAGATGAGTTGGGCCAACTCCAAGAATGCCCTTAGCATTAGATCTCGGAGGAACTTTCAGTTCTTCTGATTTCTTAGGCTTGATGTCAATTTTTAACTTTGGAGTAGGTATCTGAATATTACTAGAGATCTTATATCTAGAGCCAGAAGATTGACTTGCTGAAGGTTTAGAAGTGACCTTTTTCGGCTTTACTACTTTTGTAGCCTTATGAGGATAATAGGCAATAGATTTCCTTTTATCAGTGAGTTTAGAACTATTTGATAAGTCCTCAGGGATAGGATTGGAAGACAAGGAGCACTGAGATGAAGAAGTATCAGGGATAGAAGAGACAAACATTCCAAACTTAAGCATAGAACAGTCTATGCTAGGTTCATCCTTATCAGAATTTATAACCAAGACCGGTTTTATCATGAGCAGGGATCTGAGCACTTAATATCTTAGTGACCTTTGTTGAGGATTTACACCATCTTTCAGTCGTTGCCTTTTCAGCTTTGAGAGCAACAATAACTTGTTCGCGTTCAATGTTGATGATTTCATTAACGTTTACTTAATCCTTTAACCTTACCTCTAAAAGAGTTAGTTCCTTGATCCTTAAATGGCATTCTTCAAGTTGTACAGTTAGATTATTATTTTTGTTTTCAGTTAAAGTTTTTCCACTTAGTGCATTATATAAGATAATCGTCAATACGTCAACAACGCGACATCTCTCAGCTTTAGAAAGAGAGGGGTTAGTAGAAATTGATACCTGAGAGGAGATGAAGCTTGTGGTTGATCCTGAAGGTTCTTCCACTTCTTCTTAAATCTCAGCCATAAGATAAAGATTAGCACCATCCTCTTCATCAGAACTTTATTCTTCTGATTCAGCCCAGTCATGCTCTTCAGCGATAAGACCTTTACCTTTTCGCTTGAAGCTTTTCAGCTTCTCATATTTTTCTTTCAGCTTAACGTATTTTTTATCGCTGGACTTCTTAGATGAATAAGGTTTGAAAACTTTCTTTGACCTACATTCGCTGGCAAAATGGCCAATTTTCTAGCAGTTGAAGCAATTAGCGGTCGCCTTATCAACATGGGTTGATTTAGGCTTGTCAGATAAGGAAAGAGACTTACTTCTTCTGAAATTGCTCTTTCTTGAAAATCTCTTAAAATAGTGTGTCAAGAGTGTTGGGGATTCATCAAACTCTGAAAGGTCAGTGTCTGATAGATCCTCAGATTCAGAAAATAACTCAGTGATAGTGAGAGTAGGTCGCTGAGATGGAATAATCTCTGAAGAGACTAAAGCAACATGAGTGCTTTTGGGGTCTTTAGAATCTTTGACAATATTCTTCTTCAGTTGATTTGATTGCTCATAGTTGAGCAAAATCCCATAAAAAGTTCTGAGAGAAAGGTGATTTAAGTCTTTTGTCAGCTTGAGACACATTGAATAACTGTCCCAGCTTTTAGGAAGACATTCCAAGAATTTGGTGAGGACCTCAGAATTAAAATAGGTCCTACCAACTGTTCATAGATCAATGATTAAACAGTTAAATCTCTAGTGAATATCAAATAGGTATTCATTCTTACCAGGTTAATCTTTCGGGTTTCCTGGATATCGGTGGTTCCTTCGTACTGAACACATATAGTGTCCCACATTTCCTTAGAAGTTTTAAGATGCATGATGGAATGGAAGGTTTCATCAGGCAAAGCCATAGAGATGATGGTTTTTGACTTTGCATCTTGACCAACTTTCTTCTTGTCCTCATCACTCCACTGTATTATTTCTTTGGGTGCATATCTTTCTGGGAAAACGGGTGTGGTTGCAGTGGCAGGTACTGCAGCTATGATAAGAAATGGCTCATAGGGTCAATTTGCTACATATTCAGGTATAGTAGGATCTACACCTTCTAGAAATAGCATCATTCGATTTTTCCAAAGAGCAAAGTTGTCTCTGCTAAATCGAGGAGGTTTTGATAGTGAAACATTATCATAATAGTTAGAACTTGTGTTTAGTGCCATTTTTAAGAATAGCAAGGAAGATAATAAAGCAAGATCTTGTTTATGAGATTAAACAATCTGCTCTGATACAACATGTTGGTCCCGAAGGTGTTTAAAAATTTTGTAGAAGGGGGGGGGTTGAATACAAACACAAATTTTCAGTTTAGTAAATTGTTTATTGATGAATCAAATCACAAGTTACAGTTTGTTGTGGAACAAGATTAAGTAAAATCTAATCTAAACAAGCTTAAGAATCACACATATGTTTGCACTAAGAACTAGAGATAGAAGGTTGGGAGGATAAAAAAATCAAGGGTTTCTATACTTGGTTCACTAAGAGAAAGGATATAAAGCAACACTTCAGAGAGAGTATCAACCTTTCTATTTATACCCTATGCATTAAATGCATGGCATGGTACTTTACACGTGTCACTCTTTGGTTGGTTGCATGCCTCTGACTTTTGGCGACATGCTTTTGGCCGAATGGTGAACAATGTAATCTTCAGAGTTGTTGTATGTTTTGTAGCAGAGGTATGTCTCTTCTAACAATTGTACCTTTTGTGCAAGGATAAGACAAAAAGACTTGAAGAATAGGCTTTGTGATCATCAATCGCTGAGAGGTTCTTTCTTCAGTTAGTATGAATTAAGGTCAGCGATCGCTGAAGCTTTTCTTCAAAGTTCTTTGCGTGTTGGGGACTTGTCTTGGTTTCACTAATGTCCGCATCAGATCATGAGTAGACTTTGTCACTTGTTCATCAACTTTGTCTTCGATGTCAGCGATGGACGTCTTTGTCATGAAACTTTTCTTCAGGGATTACATTTAACTGAATACATTAGAAACTATCGGCGATACTGAACAGACTCAGTATGTGATCGTTGATGGTGAAACACTAATACATACATATGTTAAACATAATTTTCACTAAGTATTTTAAAGGGTCATTATCGAATTACTGAGAGAGCTTGGATCAACGTCTTCAATCAAACCTATTACTTATGACAGTCAAACTTCAAAAAATCGATATGGGCTCACAAGCTTGTGTCTTATGGAAATTGATCAAGTTGCAATAAGTGTCCATCAATTCTTTTAACAAACACTCAATGTCACTAATTACAGTTCTAGTTTTTTAATCCGAAAGCCTTGAATTGCTTTCGATGTCTACTCCCAAACGAAACAGGGACATGCAAAAGGGTTTGTTATGCAATTTAGATGCTCCAAACAGATTTCTTTTTTGGACATCAATCCAAAATTATTTCTTTGCTAGATTGTGGTTCTTGCAAAATAAATATTTATCTCAGTCCGCAAACTTCATTTGTATTTCAATACTCAAATAAAGACAAGCATTTCATGAAGTTATAATCGTTTTAGTGTTTACACTTCCAAAACCCCCTCCCTCCTTTCGAACGAACAAATAGTAGATTGTGGTTACATTAAAAATATATATATACATAAAAGGTAATATGAACGTAAACAAATAATTTAGCAAAATCAAGGTTGTAAGTTTAGTATTAACTCGATTCCTGATCCATTTCAAAATACTAAAATAGATTGGATTCTATTTAACTTGTAACAATCACAAAATATACAAAATCATATGAAACTATAAGAACTTTGAATTTTAGAGTTAACGTTATTGCTAGTCAGAACGCATTACTAATTCCAGATCGGAGAGGGATCAAGAAGAAAATGGGCCAATAAAGAAGAAACAAAGACTGTGTGGGTAAAAAAGATTAAGAAGGAATTGAACCAAATTAGATTTTGCAAACATATGTGAGGAATCACATGGCTATCTGTGTTTTCAAAAACAAAAACAAAGAGACTCACCGAGATTAGAAAATAGAAAATTAGATTTTGTCCTTTATGAATCGTTTTTATGTCCTCTTATCCCTAAATGTGTACAAGAGCATAACAACATGGTGTAATGAAAAAGAATATACGAATGGACACAAGGTTAATGAAAGTACTTATTATAGATGATAAGGATGCCACATTTAGTACCTATTAAAGATGATAAGGATGCCACATCTAGTTACCTTGGACATATCATTTCACTTTGAAGTGTAATTTCCAGATTGTCGTTATCCTCAGGCTCAAGGACTTTGAACTTGTGTGGTAAGGTGTGAATCCATAATGATTGAAACAAAAGGAAACCATCACATAAAGATCTGGTTTCGAGACTCAAGTTCATGCAAAAAAGCAAGATACAAACAACTTTTTCAGTCGCTTGTTGTTGCTGCAGCCTGAAGCATCATAAAGAAGTTCAATAGAATAGTTTAGGATCAAAAAATAAAGTCCAAAAATGCTACTCATAATCTTACTAGATAATCCTCGGGCAATTTTTCATTTGAATACTTTAGATATCTTCTACCATATGCCTATTTTTATTAGCTCCAAATGGTGCTCTGCTTGCACATATTGCAGTTCAAATATCTGCAAAATCAAGGATATTACTGCTATTTTTCATTAGATATTATGGATTGCTTCAAATAAAAACTTGTGACCCTCTAACAATTTTGACAAACATATTGACCAGGTGTATGGTTGATAGTTTTGGCGTAAGTTAATCCTTTGTGAGAACAGTAAAATCAGCATAAGTAACTCTTTGAGCTGTTGGACACAGTGCACAAAGAACTTCCTGCCCCAAATTAGGAGTCCTAACAAATTCTCCTACTATTGCAGTTTCACCAATATAATGTTTGAATATTGAAATGTATTGAGACTATGAAAATACAGTTCCTTCACATATCAAGCCATGGACATGCTGCCATGGACCTAAGTTTGGTGACGAATTGAGACTGTGAAAATATACACCTATGGACAAATGATGAGATTCAAAAGGGTTGTCATATTATTTGAGTATTGCAAAAAGAATTGTTTCATTCAATCGAATATCATTAAGTGATTAAGTGAGTGATCATCTGATATAATAATTAGGCACACTAAAATATTGTGGAATGTAAGGCGTAGTATATCAAATAATAAATTAAAAGAAAGGAAATTAGTCACTTAATAAAGCATTCAATTTGTCATTGCTCATGACATTTGGAGGTTGAAGTCCACATAGTTCAAGACGATCTCGTTCAGTCATGGAGAATGTTGTTCCCTGTTAATAAAAATTGCCAAGGTTAACCATGATTTTCAGTTGACGATCTTTATCAGCATGTCATCATTACATAGCCCCTTCTAAATGTGTGAGCATGTGGTCCTATCAAATGCTCAATATTTGACTATTCTGAAACCCACCTGATGATCAACTACAACCATTAAATTAAATACCTTCTTCAATCAAGAAAACATATGCTATTACTGCTTACCAGTTGCCACTAAGTAATCATACATGACACATTTGATCAAATATGAAGCAAATCAGTATGTGACTAATAATTAGTTATTTACAAAATCCCACTTGACCTTACGGGTTTTTTTCATTACCTTGATTGTCATTACTCATTAGTAACAATTGGCAATTTTTCTTGGTTGCTGCAGCTAATCGGAAGATGTGCATATGTAATGCAAAATAGGGAAGTTTGTTTTTCTATGTCTATAGAGCAACAGTATTACTGGTTTAACTTTCACTAATACAATAAACACTTACTGTTGGCATACGTTAGGCGAATCCCCGATTGTAGAATTGTACTACTGCATTTCTTAAATTAGTAAAACCTTCTAACTTTATAAAATTTGGAACTTTTTGCCACTTCTTTTCTTCCTTTTGGAAGTCTAAAACCTGATAAGAAGCATTGAACATTTTTATGTTTGTAATATTTTGATGTAATTATCAAATTAAAAGTTCAATAATTATTTGCAGCGACCAACACAACAATTTGATTGGTTGAGTTACTTCATCCCCCAAGATAAAATCGTAGCTTCCCCTCATTTGAGTAGTGTGTCCTCTAGATTGAACATTTGACTAATGCTACAAATACAAAAGATGACAATAAACCCAACCCGATAAAGTAGCTACAAAGCGTTTTCCACAGAACACGTAGAATAACCAATATATTGAGTAGCAATCACATTTAAACTAATCAAAACTACAACAATAGTCAATAAGGAACTCAAACTCGAGGCTTTCAAGTTCCAAGTTAAAAATCCGGCAAAACAAATTGCACACTGCATGATACTTCAACATTCGCATCTCAATTCGCATTACAAGTAACATACGATTGGAAGTTCATGAAGACAAGTGACTTAAACTTTAGTTTTACCTTGTTAAACCACAGATCATGAAGGATATCAAGACCTTGCTTATGAACAATGGTGGGTCGCTGACCTTCAATGGTAGTAATTCCTTTGACCATAAAACCAACATTAAAACACAAACAAAACAGCAACACGAAGATCAAAACCACAAATTGAAATTGGGTAAAAGATGAATAGAAAAAACGAACAAAAATTGAAATCAAATAGTAAAAAAAGAAAAGGAATTGGAATTGGAATGGAAAGAGTACGTAGCAGGAAAAAGTCGATGAGGATGTGGTCTGGGAGAAATGAATGATTGGAGATGTTATGGAGATTGAAAAGGGTTGCGTCAATTGCGAGTGAAAGGAAGGAAGGGGTCAAGGATTGCTCATTCATCCTTCTTTTGATCACAGACTTAGGGTTCACCTTTTGCCCAACATTTATAGCTGCCATCATGTGGATTGTGGGGAATGAACATGAGGTTGAAGGCTAAGAGAACTGTGGGAGATAAATCAGGTGAGGGGGGAGACGCGGGAGAGAAATCAAGGCTGAGGGGGACGAGTAAATGGGCTAAGGAGTGGGCTGGACAGTTAGAGTAATATGAAATGAATTTCAACGACTGCGATTAAATTTATGATGAAGTTAAATGGTCCAGATCGAATCAAAAAACGGTTGACTCGTCTAGGTCAATATAATATATAATATATAATTCAAATCTAAATCAGCGTAAAGAAGAAATGTGTAACACCCGAAATTTTCGGTAAGTGAAAATCAGCCCGTGCTTCGTTACATCTTCTAAATAGTGGGTTTTATGTTAAATTATCATTTTAGATGGTCCCTATAAGTATCAGAGGTATTGGTGTCGAAAAATTCGAGTTTCGGGGCTTGGTACGGGCCCGACTACAATGCCCAGGGACTATGACATGTCATAGTCGCACCTGGCAAAGTAGCAAAAAGGGTACCGAATGCTGTGGCAATGCTGCGACAATGCCCAGCGACATTGACCAGGGCATTGTCGCCTGTCAATATCGCTCCCAGGGGCAGATTGTTGTTAAATGCGAATTTCAAGCCATTTCTTCATTCCTCACTTCCCTTTTCTCCCCAAACTCTCTCTAGAACAAACCTAAAAAGTATATGGCAATTTGGGATCATCTTTGGCTCAAACCTTTGAGTATTTCAGTGGTAAACCATCATCAAGTTCAGGATTGGAAGCAATGATCAAGAGGCTCCATCTTCATCTTCAACCTCAAGCTCCATTTTAGGGTTTCTAGGTTTTCACCAAAACCTAAGTGGTAAGTTCATCCCTTCCACTTCTAAACTTCTTTATGAGTTATAAATGCTCTATTGATGACAACCCAGTGTTTTATTTCTCCAATTTCGGTTTGGAAGATTTTGAGAAAAGTTCGGTCAAATTAAGGTTTTTGGCCAAAATAGAGATTTTGATATAAGGTGTTTGGGGATTGATTATAAACACTTGAATATGTATATTTATGGTTGGGAAATTGTGAATCTAGGTTTTTGGGAGTTTTGGCTTGAAGATTCAAATTCCTTCAAAGGAACTCAAGTTGGGGAAATTCTAGATTTAGCCTAAATCTAGCAAGACGAGTTCAATTTGCTTTGCGAAAACTATGTACATGCCAAAAACATCTATTTTGATGCATTGAAATGCTTTCTTAACATTTATCAAAAATGTGATTATTATTTGTTAGGGTTTGCATTTGGTACCATGGGTTTATCAATCTTGAGAAATGCCTGCACTTGGGTTTTTTTAGACATTTTGATAACTAAATCATATTTACGGATTCCTTGGATGATTTATCTTATAAATGGAGATTATTTTGTTGTTAATGCATTTTGGTGTATTTGGATTTGAAAATGCATATCGTTGTGATTGAGACATTTTGGAAATGTAAATGATATGATTTTATTGGAAATTGGTTTGTCCCAACCGATGATGATTATTGAGTTGATCATGTTTTGGAGCATGAGTTTTGCATGAACAATTGGTTAAATACATTTTATCGCTTATGATGACTTTTATTGAATAGTCATTGAGTTGTTGAGCTTTCGACTCGGTTTCAACCCTGTTGGGTCTTGGGGATATTTGTCCGATTTAATAGCTCGATGTAGAGCTTTGGGTATGATTTGCATTTATTGCTTTCTATTTGAGAATTACATGTTTTGAGTGCGTAGGTCATTCAATTTGGAGTCATGTAATTTAGACTATAATGCAATGGGTCCATGTACATAGAAGTCGATTTTGTTGTATGGGACTAAAGACTTAGTTTGAGTTGATGTCCGACATGACTAAAGACTCGGTTTGAGTTGATGTCCGACATGACTCACTAGGTGTTAGCCTAACCCTTTTAATTTGTCGGCATGTGCATCAGGTTCCATTTTGGGATTGGTATTATCGTTATTGTGAAGGGATGAGTGCTAGTTGCATGCACGAGTGAGAGTAGCTTGGAGAAGTCTTCCGCTTTAGTTTTGAGAAGAGCAACTTGTATTAGGGATAAGTAGCACCCGACTTCGGTTTAGTCCTTGCTTAATACTGAAGTTATTATTGCTGAGGTTAATTATGGAATTTTCATGTTGAGTTTTGATTTGTAGGAAGAAGTTTGTCTTTCACTTGAGGTGACATTGTAAATTTTTAGTAGTTGCTTTTACCAAATCTGAGGGTGTTACAAAATGCATTTGCAAAAAAGGGGTTCGATTCGTTGTTCTTCAGATTAGAGTAAATAAAAATTCAAAAGTCCAACTCTAGAAACCCCAAATGGTGTTTGATGTGTTGATATATTTGACCAATGTCGGTGCTGGTGCCGGACATTTTGTGGGTGAAGATTTGTTGAGAGAATGATGAAAAACGGCGAGAGATGTGGTTTAGGGAGATCTCCAAAGCCATATTAAATCGAGAGATATTCGAAGTAACATATTTGGAAGAGATGAAGATTGTGGCTCTGGAGTTCGAAGGAGAGACGAGAGGACGGTCTAAGGTGAGGGACGGAGATGAAGGGGACAGAGTTGAGAGCAAGGGGGCTTCCATTTCTTCCCCTACAGTACCTTGGTTCACGAGTCGATCCATCGCTGACTGAAGTCCAGATTAGGGGGTTCAACGACGAGATTCACGATCTGGAAGAGATGAAAATTGTGGGTTTGTACCTTGGTTCACAACTTGGAATAGATGAAAATCGTGGGGATGTGGTGTAAATGGATGATTTTGCTATTCTAATTTCCACCTAATATTTTTTTTCAAATTTCCACCTAAGATAATGCCACCTCATATAAAAGATAACCGGTTAGCTGTTAAACAGGTAAATAAGACCTTGAATAAACGTAAAGTTTGATTTAGATTTTAAAATGACGATTTTAAAAGTTGATTAATCCTTAAATAGGAACAAATTGAAAGTTGGTTCAATTTTAATGAAATATTCAATTCTCTATTTTGGAGAAAGTTTTAAGGAAATTGTTGAGGTAAAAAAAGTTGTTCAAAAAGAAAATTACATGAAAGTAAATGCATTTATAAGGTAGATATCTATTTCGGAGGCAGTAAAAAAGAAAAGAAAAATAAGCATGGAAGAAAATTTTCCATTATACATACCTGGGACAAGGGTAAAACCGTCTTTTCATGGCCAACGAGCGTCAAGTCAACCTTGGGAAGTAAAGCACCCAACGGTAAAATCAATCCATTTTAATAATAATATGCTTCCGTAGTCGTGAACGCTAAACGATCACCAATGCTGCTAACATGAGCACTGTGCGCACTGCTTCACAACTATGATTATCGACCAACGGCCACCACCACCGCCACTCCAGCCACCGCGAACCTCCGTCAGCTGTGACCGCCACCCTCACGACAACTTTACTGGCTTCTGCCCTACATGCCTTTGCGAACGTCTCACAATTCTAGATCAATCAGCAACTGCAACTGCTACTACTGCCTCCTCCTCCTCTCGCCGGAACTCCATTTCCTCCTCCACCACCGCCGCCGTAAAAGCCATCTTCAGGTCCAATGCTACTTCAGAAGACAACAGAACCAAGTTAACAACTGAATCCTCGTCACTTCTGGACCTCCGCCGTACCAAATCCTTCTCTGCTTCGAAAAACGAAGCGTTAGGGTTCTTCACCGGTGTTTTCGAGCCTCAACGGAAATCCTGCGACGCTCGAGGTCGAAATACTCTGTCGTCACTATTTTCCATCGACGACGACGACAGCAATCCCGGCGACTCCTCTACTCAACAACAAACCATAGGCAGCACCGACACTGTGCTCGAGACGAACAAAGAAGACGACGAAGAATATGAAGATGGCGATGAAATTAGGGTTTCCGAAGAACAAGAATTACGAAGATTGGATGATTTAGAGAACGACATTGTGGAAATGGAGGCTGAAATTGATGCAATTGTGAACAATTTGAAGTCTATGAAGGATCACATAGATCTGGATTCACAGTCGAAAAAGCCCTCGTTATCAAATTTTTGGTCGGCGGCGTCGGTTCTGAGCAAAAAATGGCAGAAATGGAGGCGAAATCAGAAGAAGAACGTCGATTCGTCACGTACATTACCGGTTCAGAAGAAGCCGATTTCACGGAATCGCCGAGAAACACTGTCGGAAATCGCCGATTACGGATTCGGACGGAGATCCTGCGACCTAGACCCGAGGTTTTCGCTTGATGCGGGTCGGATCTCCGTTGATGACCGACGTTACTCGTTCGACGAGCCGAGGGCTTCGTGGGATGGGTATTTGATCGGCCGGAGTTTCCCTCGGCTGCCTCCGATGGTGGAAGATGTACCCGTCGTACACCCGCCACGCTCCGATATGCAAATTCCGGTGGAAGAACCCACAAATTCCGACAACATACCCGGTGGATCGATTCAAACCCGTGATTTTTACTTGGATTCTTCCTCCAATTCCAAGAGGAGAAAGAGCGTTGACAGATCAAACTCCATTCGGAAAATCGCTGCCGCCGTGGTGGCAGAGATGGATGAACGGAAAACCACCACCACAGTTTTGAATGCCAAAGTCTCACCGGACACCATCGACTGGAATCACATCCATGGCAGACCAAAGTTTCGTAGCATTGGCGGTGAGAATGAATTAGAACGGGACTCATTTTCGAATTCATTAAGGGATGATGGTTCAGCGACATTCGATTTGGGGTTTAGGGATACTGTAAACAAAGAGGCCAAGAAATCACGGTGGTGGAGATGGAAAGTATGGGGGTTTATCAACGGTCAGGCGGCAAATCGCGGTAGTGAAGAGCCGTGGCAAGATTCAAGAAGCAATGGAAATGGTGAATCGAGAGATGGGTTCAACCGAAAACTGTATCGAAGCAGCAGTAGTGTAAGCTGGAGGAATTCTTCATACAAAATGAAGAAATCAAGTTCTGCTGAAAATGATAAGAATCGAAAAGAAGGAGATGAGTTTGTTTTCGAAAGGAATCGAAGTGCGAGATATTCACCAAACCACGTCAATAATGGGCTTCTTCGATTCTATTTGACCCCATTACGTGGTAGCCGAAGAACCGGAACAGCAAAAAGTAGGCTTTCCAGCAACTCGAATTCGATTGATAGGAACATGCTTCAACTCTACTGAAATTGGAAATAAGGTAGGTTTTTTTTTAATTGCTTTTTTGATTTAATTACTTTGAAATTATGTTGTTTCAATCTCCAAATTGTTATATGCATTGTGATTTTGTTCTTGTGTCTTCTTGCTAATTCAGGAATGATCCAATCATTTATCTAAATATACATGATCCATAAGAGGAAATGTGCATTTATAAACAACATTTATTGCCATAAATAGATCATTCATTGTGAATCTACTACAACACTTGCCAAAATGTGGAATAAAAATATGTTGTCCAGATTTCTCTTCCCCTTCCTGGTCCACCTGTTACTTGAATTATTTTACTTTGAAATGGATGATGTGGCTTTTTGTAATTGGTGGACAACATAATTGGCTTTTTGAGAAATTTGGGACAACAGATTTTTATTAGAAATTGGGATGAATGAATCCCCATTTCAACCCAAGTAACCTTCAAAAACAACTATAATTTGTACCACAGTCCATGCCATTTAAATTTTATCATACTTGTACAAAAGCATGATTCCAACCAAATTTTTTGCATGTCTCCAACTGGCTGGTAAAAAATGGAGTTCTGCTGGCTGAATCAATCACTCCTACCTGCCGGTATAAAAGGGAAACCGCCGTATTTGGCGTTTGACTGTTCATCTCGGGCAAAAGTGTGTTAAGAGAGTTTGAGTGTGTATGGGCTCACAGTTTTGAGGTTTGTAGGGGTGTAGGTTGTAGTTGCTCTAAGCGCGTGTAAATGTATGGTCACACAAGATTTATGGGTATATCTTAATTTTTCAACGTTGAATATGTTTTACACAAGTTGGGCGGTCTTCACATAAACAACCAATCTATATTTCGAGGGTGGAGCATAGCTTTGCATACGTCTCACTACAAACCCTGCTTTCGAGTAGGATATACTGTGTTCTTTTGGTTTGGTTTTCTGATATTCTTGTGGGATGACGATGCTAGTTTGATTCTAACACGACCAGTTTCCCGATGTTCAACAGCAGATCGGAAAACCCAAACAATCCGAATGGTTGTCTTGTTACTTTGATCATGGAATGTAAGTTTGGATCCAATTCTTGGACAAGGTAAAAACCATGAAAAGCAGCTTTATCTTTTTGAGAAGAAGATGATTTGATCATTTGATTGGGAACAGTAAACACCAACTCCAACTCCAACTGTTGTTTTACCTTACCAGCTTGTTTAACTGTTGATGCAACATAAAGAAAAGTTGTTTGCCTCCTCATTCATCATCATAACCAATTCCTTCTTCTCCATTAAGCACATGGACTTTTAATTTACCATCTCCATACACTTGATTCATTTTTGGCATTAATTTTTGAGCTTATTGGAAAAGTCTCTTTTGATAAGCCCCTCACGTCTGAAACAACTTGAGATAGCATTTTGACGGTTTTTTATTTTTCTCAATTATATCCCTTATAGTTTAAGTACGTGTCTTTTATATTTATGATATATTTTACATTGTCATCTAGTTTATCAATTAGGGGTTGTTTACTACACTTTTACCGGGTAACCGTTTATCGGGTGGCAAGGACCGAGACTCTTATCCGGTGATAGGCGTAGTAAGGACCATGAATCTTATCCGGTAAGTGTTTACTGGGTAAAAAACGCTTACCACAATCTATTTTGATGACTATGGGGTTGTTTGGTTGTTTTCTCATTAAGCTCTGAATGGATAAAGTTGTTTGTTTTAGTTAAGTTATCTGTATGAATTAGGCTAAATCGTTGTTTGTTTGTCGTGCTGAATAAACTGTCTGAATGATGTAAAAGACTATTTTACCCTTTTTGTTTGCTTTTTTGATTGAACTCAAATACAACCCAAATAAACTCACATTTCTCCCGGTCATTTCATCAAACATCTTATGTGCATTATGTTGGTAAATCCTAAAGTTACATACAAAGTAACCATATCAATTTCCATCAGCAAATACAAAAAAATAGCACTTTACACAAAGGGATTTCAAAGAAGAAAGAAGAGAGAGTGGCAAGGGATTTCACAGAGTTCTCCTCACTCAAATGCAAACCAGGTATAACTCACATACCTAATTAGCAAAATCTCTCACAAAATACGAAATGGTTTCCTTGTAGTCTGGAATCCAGGTCTCACAAAATCTCTCACAAAACAGTTTGCTCCTTTGAAACATCGTGCCTGTGGTGGTTTCGACCCTCACAAAATTTCTCACCAAAAACAATAAATCCAACAACAAGAACCTAGAAAGTAGCATAAATTATGGAAAGAGCATGAAGTCGAAAGAACAATGGTTGATTTTGATATAATACACTAGTTCGATTTTATCCAGTATTGTATGTTCTTCGAAGGGTCGCCGGAATCGGGAGATGCAACAGAGAACCGTAGCCTAAGATAGTAGATAATGATCGCCGGAGAAGGGTCGGAGTAGATGAGAAGGGTCGAGCGAAGATGAAAGAGGGGGATGGGGAGGAAATGAGCAATAGATCGAGAAGGTGCTGCTGTGTAAAAGAGAAGGTGATGATTTTTGAAAGGGTATGAGAGGTCATTTTGATGGCTTACCAGATACAGGAAAGGTAAATGAGCTTACCGAATAAGTCAGTGTCATTTTAAATAAGCCACTACCAAACACTTACCTATGGCTTACCGAATAAGCTATATAGGTCATTAAGCCAATAACAAACAAGCCCTAAGAATGTTATCCAATAAGATAAGCAAAGATAACTCTTCCTCCTGAATTGAATTCTGATAAGTGCTTGGTAAACAATCCGTTACTTTTCAACGAATAATTAGCTTTTCGGTTATTTACTAAACATAATCTTGAAAAATAGATATAATCCATAACAAACTATATATATATATATATATATATCTCAAATCCCATGATGAAAACAAGAAGCTATGATTATATATGTACAAGTATGAGGGGTGTGGCAATAATTGTGTAGGGTTTATTTTTGTTGAAAAATTAAAATTAAAAAGGAGAAAAAACGGAAATGATGGGTGGATTAAAGTCAAAAAGTGACAAGGAAAACACAACACAACCTATGAAAAAGGAAAAGAAAATGAAAAAGAAAAAGAAAAAGGGAAAGAGGGTGGCAGAGGCTCCAAACCCAATGCCATGTTAATGTTGGGGGAAATTGACCGAAATGGGCCAAACTCGGGGTGGGTTTGGCCTCCTAGTCATCCCTCTCCCCGGTTTACCCAAATGGTCTAAACGACGCAAATGGAGCCCTAGGGCGCCAGGGTCTCCATTTGCGCCCCTGGGTCTTCTTTTTATACTGTGAACGGCCGACATAAAACCCCACCTACCATTTTTAAATTACATCCATCGATTCCAAATTCACGCCGGAGAGGAGCCGTCGTTTTCTTTGCCCCACCGACGATTCTCCCATTTTTTATTCTATTTGGGACCATAAATGGAGGTTAGTGTCTTATGTTCTAACTTTTCTACCATCTTTTAATCGATTTTTTATATATTTTTTGTTGTATATTTTTGTTGATAATTTGTTGTCTATTGGTTGAATGATAATTGTTTGTTGTATATTTTTGTTGATAATTTGTTATATATTTTCTAGGAATAATATAACAATTTTCTGTTTTGAAAATACAAAATTGGTATATTATTGTTGTTGTATATTTTATTATCTAGGATTTCAAAACATAAAATATGTAGAGAAAAAAAGAAAGTTAATATTAAAAAGTTGTTAACTGAAAATATTAATTATAGTACAAAAAATTGTCATCCAAAAAAGTTATGTGTTGCCAAATTTTGATAAATTGTATATTTTTCTTGATAATTTGTTGTATATTTTTGGATGATAATTTATTGTTGTTATTTTTGTTGATAAGTTGTTGTATATTTTGGATGACAATTTTTTGTATTTTTTTGTGTTGATCGATTTTGTTGTTATGTATTTGTATGGTTTTAAATGGTTGTAGTTATCATTTTTGGAGTGGATGATAAAAAAAAAAATTCGTATATTATCATTTTATATTTAGGGTTATAATTTTAGTGTCATAGTTTTAAATTTAATGTAGTTATTAATATAGTTTACACAAATTATAGAATATTTTACAATAGGACAATAATTTTGTAAATACCCAAAAATCCGTAACTTTAAAAATTTACACGAAAAAATTGTTGACTTTAGAATCTGACACTTTAGGTCCCTTAACTTTAGAATTTTACACTGTAGGTCCCTCTACTTTAGAAACTGACACTTTAGGTCCCTCTACTTTAGAATCTGACACTTCAGGTCCCTTAACTTTAGAATGTGACACTTTATGTCCCTTAACTTTAGAATCTAACACTTTTGGTCCCTCTACTTTAGAATCTGACACTTTAGGTCCCTATACTTTAGAATTTGACACTTTAGGTCGCTATACTTTATAAACTGACACTTTAGGTTGCTATACTTTATAAACTGACACTTTAGGTCGCTAAAGATAAGTATTATATCATTATTATGCAGGGAGCAAATTTCTACAATGCAAAGTTGAACCTAAAGAGTAAGATAGGGGTGGTGGATTTGATTCGCCAGAAATTGAACCCCACACGATTAGCACTATTCAGAGAGACATGTTTCGGTCATTGGTTGGATCTGACCGATATAACTGCCGACCCTATCTTGGTGCACATATTTTTACAGACCCAGGTATTCCCGCCAAGCCTACGGGATGATGAGATGTTATTCGAGGTTGGTGGTCGTCGTCTTCGTTTCGGCCGTGAGGAGTTCTGTCTCATCACAGCACTTCGTTTCGGACTGGACCCGAAGATGCATAAGAATAGGTCCACTGGTTTTGTTAGACGGGTGTTCCCACGAGGCACGCTGACGGTGCGGAACATCCAGAATTTATTCAATCTGATCGGCACTGATGACGAGGGGCGGGCGCATATCGATGACGATTCTGCCGTCCGTATTTGTCTCATGATGATGGTTGAGTTGTTCTTTCACGGTCATCAGTTGACCAAGCATCTTCCCGATCATCTACTTCGGGCCATTGATGATTTGAGCGTCTTCAATCGGTTTCCCTGGGGATCCCATATTTGGGACCACACCTACAAGCAGATGAATGCAGCGATCCGGAAACGACCGGAGCATGGATATAGGATGTCGTTATCTGGTTTTTTATTTGCATTCAAGGTTAGTAAGTTGATATCAAATTAATACTTTTACAATCTACACGAATTCCCTATTTCTACAAAATATTTACTACTATCTTGGTATTCTAATTCACAGATATGGATCTTAGAGACCTTTCCCATGGCCAGCACGTTTTATATTTTGACCACCAGGATGCCACGTGCTATTCGTTGGGATAGGTCTTCGATCGGTATTGTTAGCAATTATGCCTTTGCTCTCATAGATGTATCGGCGGTAAGTTACATTGACTACAACGGAAAAAAATTGTATTACATGAGGCCCTCGTGTGGATTTCTAACATGATTATTTTTCAATATATTAGCCCGAGCGTTTCCCACGTGAACGACTTGAGCCTACATCGTGGGAGGAGAGCCAGGAATGGTATATCCTGAGCGATCGTTGGTTTAGTAGTTTGGAGGGGCGTCGACCGTCGAAGAGGTCGAGAGTTATGCAGGTTGTTGACGCGGGTGAGAAGTCATTCTAAGTTATCCGATATTTATAATTTTTTATAACGAGAAGTCGTTCTAGTGTTTATGATATTTATAATAATGTTGTTAATTGTATGTATGGACGAAGGATCCGAGTCAGAGGGAGACGACCAACCTGATCATGACACGGGCCCCCCGTCCCATGCAGGCGTCAGCAGGGCACACGAGGCCACCTCGGTCGAGGAGCCACCATTTCATGCTGGGCATAGTCCATCCTTTCACCGTGAGCATAGTTCAGCAGGCCACTATCAGCATAGTCCACATTTTGACCCCTATGCTGACCGGTGGGCTGAGTTTACGAGGTGGAAGGATGATTTCTATGACTATCGGACTTCTCATCGCACAGAGCATGATGATCTTGAGAGACGCCTTGCTGAGAAATGGGCAACTGAACGCTCAGAGCGTGAAGCTACTGAGAGACGCCTTGCTGAGCTGGAGAGGCTTACTAGCCAGTTTAGCTCTTTCTAGGTAAGTTTTTAACTTAATTTATTGGACATGGTTTTAATTTTTATCTTTTGGAACTTTATGTGGTTTGTTATGCTTGATGACATATTCCAGGCCAGCAGCAGGGTGGACAGCCCTCCCAGCCCGCCAACACGTAGCACGGGTTTGGATCTTCGATCTTCGGAGGCCCGTCCCAGTACACGGATAATGTTAGTCACTTCAATCTTTATGTTGTATCATTATTTGTTATCAACAAGACATAAAAACAATGGCTTAGATTAATATGCAGAGTTCATCATCCTTCCTTGATGACATATTCGGACCTTCGTCGTTCGTTACACCGACCCACCACATGGCACATGTAAGTTATTTAATATGGTGGGTACTTTGATTTTTACATTCAGAATATAAACTGAATAACCTCAATCTTATATTACAGGGCACAGGGGCATCATTCCGGGAGTTTAGCGGTCAGTCCACTGGCCAGTATACACAGGGCCAGTATACACAGGGCCAGTATATGCAGCCTGTAAGTTAGGAGATTCGTTTGTTACATTTGATATTTATTTGTTATAGGAAACTTGTGAGGACCCAACTTATTTTGCAGGGCACATTTGGGTCGTTGCTCTATGAGACCGGACCGACTACGGTGGGTTCAGGTATGTCGGGGTTTGTTGGGGCATTTTTCCAGGATACGCCACAGGCGAGTACATCCTTCGGCCTCTCGACCTCGACGCACGTCCGGCCTCGGGTGTCCCAGGACATTCAGATTGCACCGCGCGGCGGATGTGCACCAAAGGCCGATGCGGCAGAAAATTCCTGGGAAACAATTGCGCCCTCCTTACACCGGTTTGCCTCCTACTACAGACCCACGTGTCCAGCGCCGCGTATCAAAGATGCCTGTTGATCGTAAGACCGCTGCTACTGCTGCTGCTGCTACTGCTACTGCCGCTACTGCCGCTACTGCCGCTGCCACCACCAGTTCCGATATGAACTCTTACACTTCATCCGCTATTTCCGCAAAATGGCATAGGCATGAATTGCCGGATTATTATCTTAGGTGCATATCCACCCATCCTGTGGGTAGGGACTGGTGGGGCTTGTTACTCGGGTTGAAGGGCTCAGGGTGGCTCGAAGCTGATGTTAGTATAAAACGTCATTTTAGTTTCTATATCATAATTTCTATTTATATCTCTAACATCTTTTTTTTTAAATAGCACATCGACGGATGGGTTCAGTTCATCCGTGAGAGTCGTCCGCCCAATGCAGGGTGGACGGTGATGACATCCGAGTTCATGCATTTCCTGGTCGTTGGTGGTGGTCCGACTTCCGTCTACGAAACGCTGAAGGCTCCGGACTTTGTACCATGGTGGTCTGTTCGGCATGTATGAATTTCACTTTAAATATACTTGTTATTTCTAACTACGTATAGTTTAATGTTATTTACTGTTGGTTTGTTTTTGAACAAATATTTCAGGTGTTCATTCCGATTTGCATCGACCTGAAGCATTGGGTGGTTGGCGACTTCAACCTAGAGCTCATGAAGATGACCGTATATGATAGCTTTAGGAATGATTCATATAAGGACAACTTCAGAAAAATGATGGCCACGTTCGCCAACAGTCTACATGAACTTTTTACCCTAGCTGAGTGCACATCACTTGCAGAGCACAGCCACGAGTTCACTTGGATATACGCAGATGATGTACCGCAACAGCAGGGTTCATTGGGCGATTGTGGTCCTTTGTCATGTATGTTCCTGACATGTTTGGCGAACAACGAGGTCCTAACACCAATGGAGGATGAGTCGTTACGAGCGCTAACCTGGAGGGTTCGGATGGCGGATGTCTTTTGGTCCATGATACAGACAGATCGACTTGTATGATTCCTTTTAGTAGCGTGTATATTTAGCTTCCTTTTAGTAGCGTTTATATAGTTTCATGATCAATTTATTTATTAAAAATTTAGTCGTTCAGTTTAATTAAAAGATCATTTCATTACAATGCACGTATTTAATAACATAGAACGGATACATGTAATATGACTTATACAAAACAACCAACCAATTGGTCATTTAAACGTCAAAGTACGACTACACGACGCTTTGGTTTTCTGAAATCCCCACCGACTTCTTATGTGCTCTGGTGATACGATTTTGGTAGTGACCACCTCCACTTTCTCGCTGTACACTTCAATGACGGTATGGCCGTCAACATACTGACGTATAAGGGCTACATCTTCATCGGTATCCATCGGTTTCAATCCAGTCAATAGGTCTGAATTCGGACGTTTAAAATACAACTTATAATATTTTGTTTCATCGTAACCTAGCTCTTTCATGATCTGGTGAAGCAGTCGCATTGAAAGATCGTCGACATCTAACATGTCAACATAGACTTCTAGACCACGAAAGTACTGCCTTCTAGGTGGATCCGTGAAGTACCCTTGATAGTAGAGTTTCATGCTGAACATTTGTGGATACTCAGCTGTTCAAGATAGGGGTTAAGAAGGTTAGCCTGGAACAATATTCAACGCAAGAAAAAACAAAATAAACATAAACGCTAACCATATAACTCGGTGGTACCGGCTGGAAGCGATTGAGATAAACATCTGAAGTTCCATACATGAAGATTTGGGGATGCCATGTAACTTTGTTTTGTTTCATTTAGGACTCCCCATCGTTCTCTATTTATAGCCAAAGGTAGTGCACATCTCCTCTGGATGGGATCCTCACCCTGAGATGGGATACGGTCATGGTTACTCGGTCGACCAGCCCGTCTTATTACGACCGGTGGTCTAACGGTCATAAGCGGGTGGTCTGGAACTACCCATGTTTCCCCTAGACCGACTGGATGTATGAGCTCTGCGTAAGTTTGTCTGAAATTATCCGACGCGTAGTAGCCAGTCGCCAGATAGGAGACATCTGTACACCGTTGATTTCTTGCGACGGCGATTGCATGGCCGCATGGTATTCCTGAGAGCTTCCATTTCCTGCACGAGCAAAGTCGATTATTGAAGTCAACTTCTGCATCCCTAAACCCATCGCGGACTTCCCAGTAACCTCGGCCAATCTCATGTACAGTCCACGTTGCAGACTTGTGAATTCTTTTCTCAATTTTGGCCTCCGCCCAAGGCGTGAGACGATTCGCCATTTCCTCTGCGATAACACATATTTGTTACGTTAGTATTGCAAAGATAAAAACATAAAATTCAAACAGTCATAAATCCAATGATGATAACCTCCATTTCTTCGACGAATCGAATATCATTCTTGCTGAAAACATCGAAATAATCCATAAGGGCCACAATAGGCAGGCTCCGTGCAAAACGAGACAATGCATTCACCGACTCGGCACTGTTCGATGTCATTATGTTGTAACGCATTCCTGGGAAATGGGCCCTTGACCATTTCTCCGGTCCAACCTGGTCCATAAGCGGAGCTCTAAGAGGTAATGCAGCTCGTAGACCCGTCATGTTCAGTTCAAACTCCTCCACCGTATATGCTTTACACGTCCTCAAAAATAACTTCTTCCTGTATCTGACCCTGCTGTCCCTGGTTTTTACGTTCATCATTAGATGGCGACAGCAAAGTGCATGATGGGCGCCCGGGTACACTGTATTAATTGCTTGGTGAATTGAAGCAGCCCTGTCGGATACAAAAACCAACCCCTCGGGTTCCCCGATACAACGCTTCAGCATGGTTAAGAACCAAGTCCACACATTCCCACTCTCAGACCTACCAACTCCGAAACCGATGGGCACAATCTGGTTATTTGCGTCCATAGCAACGGCTAAGAACATTGTGCCTAAGTAAGTACCCTTCAAATGAGCAGCATCGATGATAATGACCGGACGAAGGTGTGTGGTAAACGACCGAATCTGGATATTTAAGGAATTTTCATATTATAACATTATTCAATATAGAAGTTAAATAAACCATATAGTGACGCGAAAGTTACTAAAATAACAACGTACCGCGCAACCGAGGGCAGCGAAACACATCTCAAAACGTCCTCGAGCGTCTGTCCTTATTGAGGTAACGGTACCTGGATTACGGAGCTCTAGGTTATAGAGAAAGCAGGGGAGTCGGGTAAACGATTCTTCAGGGGTACCACGCACCATCGTCAGTGCATAAGCTTTTGCGCGCCAGGCTTGCCAGTAAGAAATATCTATTTTCAAATTCGATCTTACGTCGTTGACAATGTCGGATCCACGGTATGTCCTGCTGGTATCCTTCACTTTAGGGTAAATAAAATTACCCAATACTCTAATGTTTGCTTGATGGTGGTTGGGATGTAGCTGCGTCCTCAAGCAAGTGTGTACGTCATCTAATATACGAACATGAAACATATTGGTATTTTCGACAGAGGTCGCATAGATACGCCAAGAACATCCGGCTTGCCTACATCTGGCATCGTATCTCGTTTTATTTGAACGGTGAACTCCAAACTCAAAACCTTCTTCAAGAAACTTCAAACCGAGAGCGAGTGTAAGATCATTTTTGGTTGGGAATACTTGACCCAAACTTACTCTTCCACTACGGTGATAACGTGGGGGTTGGTTGGGTGTGATGACTGGGGCCGCTGATGGAAGTGGAGGGGGCATATCAAAGAAATCATCTATACCACCATATGATTTGATAGGACTACTTTCTGGTTCATCGTCGTCTTCATCGGTATCAACATCAGATAAACCCAAGTGGTAAACATGAGACTCCTCATCATGTCTATAAACTTCGTCGTCGTCATCTTCTTCCTGTTCTTCTTCTTCTCTTTCTTCTTGTTATGTTTCAGGAACAACATCTGGGGTATCGTCAGATTCATCCACACCGCCTCCGGTGTTCGAAGTACCACCGAGATCGCTTCCACCGGACATCGATGAATCGACAAATACACAGAGTGTTGGCGGATTATTTTCACCGTCAATAAATTGAATGAAAGACGAAACATCGTCAGAGTTGCATAACTCATAAAGGGCACCATCATATTTATATGATATTCTAACTACCAAGAGCAGGATCGATAAGAAATTTTCTGTGAATACAACTAACCAACCTCCGACGCGTAATGTTTGAAGCCACCTTCACGCGGGTTATCGGTTGATCGGTAACATACTCCCACCCGTTATCTGTCTGTTGCCATGAACCACCGCTTAAGAGATGTAGCTTCACTTTATCCTCTCCGGAAGTCATATTTTTTAAAAATACACACAGAAAAGGAAGAAACACAAGGAAACAATTGTATGAAATTGTGGATGAAAAGTGTGATTTACATCTTCAATGGTTGCTGGATTTATAGCAATAATTTAGGGAATCAAATTTGTACCACCACAGGGAAATAATTCATCTGCTAAAGTTGATTTGATATCACAACTTTTTGAAAAATACAGTACACATCAACTTGAAAAACCAGCTTAAAAACGTGAAAAAATAACAAACCATCCAAAATATAAGGAGAAACCCTAATTAGGGTCAATATCAGCTTGACACGTGCCCAGGGGCGCAAATGGAGACCCAGGGCGCAAATGGACCCCTAGGGCGCAAATTGCGCCCTAGGGCGCAATTTGCGCCCTAGGGCTCCATTTGCGCCTTGGGTCTCCATTTGCGTCGTTTGGGCCATTTGGGTAAACCGGGGAGAGGGATGGATAGGAGGCCAAACCCACCCCGAGTTTGGCCCATTTCGGTCAATTTCCCTAATGTTTGTCATTTCTTCTTATTTGTCACAGGCGCAGGGCCTTTCGATTTGATTTTTGAACAAATTGCATTATTAGTCCTTATAGGTTGTTGTTTTTCTTAAATTAGGTTTTTTTTATAAAATATCTAAAGAAAATAATTAAAAATAGTTATTTGTGGCAAGGCAATTGACCTCCTAGCCACATTCTTCCTGTAATTATAAAAATAACCATAGGTCCGTAAAAGACCACCTCCGCAATTGTGGGCTCAGCTACATGAGAAAAGAATTTTATAGATCTAGCCCCTTTCCGTAAGAAACCACCTTCGCAATTGAAGAGTTGGTCCCTGATCTTTGAGAATTTACAGATTATACCTAGGTCCATAATTGTGGACATGCCGTTTTACGGAGCTACATGTGTCAAGTCAGGGTAAACCCTAATCGAATATTTTTATCGGGAATCAACATTTTTTTTTGAAGAAAACCACCATCCCTCCCTCCCCCCAATCCGTAATTACGAACCCTCTTTCCCTTTCCCTTTCCCTTCTTCCTCCTTTCTTTGTTTTTCTTTATAAGAACCAATTGGGGACCAAAATTTGCACTCAAAAGAGAAAGAAAACACATGTGACTCTCCGCAAAGAAAACGCACATGACTCTATACCCGCAAACGAATTTTCCACGTCACTAACTTCATAACCCCTCCACTATGGCTCATGAAGTAAGTTTTTACGTTTAATTGTCCTTATAAAATCGATTTTTATTTAAATGGTTAGATGTTCCTAAAAATAAATTAAAAAAATTTCCTGGCGAGCCACTTGACGAACCTATAAATTTTTTTTGAACTTTTTTTAAGAAAAACTTACATGTGTAGATATGTAGTTTCTTTAAAAATTGTAATGTTTTTACCAAGTTTGTTGCATGTTTTTATTTTTTTGAATACTTATAGATTAGGTCCCTGAAGTTATCATAATTACAAATTAGGTCCTTATACTTTGAATATTTACATGTTAGGTCCCTGAAATTAACATAATTACAAATTAGGTTTCTATACTTTGAATATTTACAGATTAGCTCCATGCCATTAACATAAATACAGATGAGGTCCTTGCACTTAAAATACTTACAGATTATGTCCCTATACTTTGAATATTTACAGATTAGGTCCCTATACTTAAACAAATTACATATTAGTTCACAATACTTTGAATGTTTAGATATTAGGCCCCTATACTTTGCATATTTACGAATTAGGTCCTTATACTTTACATGTTTACAAATTAGGCCTCTGTACTTTGCATATTTACGTATTAGGTCCCTGTTCTTTGGATGTTTACAAATTAGGACCCTATAGTTTGCATATTTATGGATTAGGTCCCTGTTCTTTGCATGTGTACAGATTAGACCGTTATACTTTGCATATTTACACATTAGGTCCTTGTACTCACATAGATTTCAGATTAGGCCCTTATACTTTGCATATTTTTGCGGATTAGGTCCTTGTTCTTTGAATCTTTATAGATTAGGCAGTTATACTTTGCATATTTATGGATTAGGTCCATGTTCTTTGCATGTTACAAATTAGGCCACTATACTTTGCGTATTTACACATTAGGTCCCTATACTTAAATAGATTACATATTAGTCCCTATACTTTGCCTATTTACATATTAGGTCTCTGTTCTTTGGATGTGTATAAATTAGCCCCCTATACTTTGCATATTTATGGATTAGGTCCCTATTCTTTGCATGTTTACAGGTTAGGCCCCTAAACTTTGTGTATTTACATTTACACATTAGGTCCATGTACTTAAATAGATTACAGATTAGGCCCCTATACTTTGCATATTTACGGATTAGGTCCTTGTTCTTTGGATGTTTACAGATTAGGACCTTATACTTTTCATATTATAGATTAGGTCCCTATATGTTTACAGATTAGACCCCTATACATTGTATATTTACACATTAGGTCCGTATTCTTAAATAGATTACATATTAGGCCCTTATACTTTGCATAAATCTGTGTATTTGCAAGTTTCAGTTTCAGCAATCAAGTGTTGAGCATGTTGAGTGATCGCTAAACAAATTAAATGTAAGTACCTAAAGTACTCCCTGAAGACAAACCTCACACTAAAAGGAACTCTCAGCTAAAGTCAAAGGCCAAGCTGATGAAAAAAATAAGTCTACTCATGACCTGAAGCGGCATTTAGTGAAACCAAGACAAGTCTACAAAGCGTGACAAAGTAGATCAAGATTCAGCGATAGTTGATCAAGAGTCTTAATAAAAAAATTATTTGTCTTATCCTCATGCATAAAATAATATAAAGGTAAAAAGGAAAACAATGCTTTTGTCTATCTCCATACAAACCACTTCATGCACCACTATTCATATGCGGCTAAGAGCATGATTTACCAAAAGTCAAATACATGCTTCCAATACCCTCTTGGCATGTGGAACGTACCTTATATCTTATACCAATTGCAAAGGGTATAAATAGGAGTGAAAATCATCCTCTCCAGATAGATCCTTCCTTTTACCATTGAAGAAATTCTTTCTTCTATTCCCTCTTCTCGTGCAAAGAACTTAGTGATTCCTATAGATTGTTTAGAATCAGTTTCCCTTTTCTATTTCCGCAACAATTTGTAAATTTTATTTTTGATTTATCAACAATCAATAAACAAATTTAAAAAGTGAAATTGTGTGCTTGTATTCAACCCCCCTCCCTTCTACAAACTCAAACCCTTGTAGAACCGTAATTTAGATTCTCATTTTATGGAATGTGATGACTACACAATTTGTTGATACATTCCATATGTGTGGTGCATGTATATTGTGTTACATGAAGTATTTAAGTTGTATCATCCTTGTTGTTTAGTCAAACAGGGTTTGAATCACTTGTCCATTGGACACCCTTGACAATACACATAATCATTTACTATCACAATTGTATCATCAATTTGTGTAGGCAGAAGATTAGGTAAATCAAGATGTTGATAAAATGATTGAGGCCATGGAATCAAATTAGGAGAGATGAAATGAAAAATCTATTATATATATTAAAGGAACAATCAAAGCCAGCGATGTGTCATCTCCTAAACATCACAATCCTTCCTTTCCTTTTTCTATGTTTTTCTATGTTTTAAATACTTTATATGTTAAAGACTCTTCCGTCCCTATACTAAAAACATAAAATTCATTGAGTAAGGGTTGTTTTGGTGATTTTAAAAAGTTTAACCTCTAAACCTTTTCATCTTCATTCTTGAAGGTGAAATTACCTCCAAACCTTTCATGTGCTCATTTTGCTTTCTCATGATTTGTCGATCATTAAATTTCTTCATCTCCCTTTCTATCACTTGATGTTTTTTTATTTCACAAAAGAAACTGTTATTCATCAACAAAATCGTTCTTCAGGTAAACTCTTTCTCTCCCTATCCATCACTTTATGTGTTCTTCATTTAACAAACCGTTATTCTTCAACAAAATCGTTTTCAGATAAAAACTTTCTCCCTCTCCATCACTTGATGTAATCTTCATTTCAAATTGTTATTCTTCAACATAATCATTTTTTAAGCAAACTCTTTTCTCTCTCTCTCTCCCTCTCTCTCTCTCTCTCTAACTTGGTATGTTCTTCATTTCATAAACCTTTATTCTTTAACAAAAAAAAATCATGTTTACTTCGAGAATATTAATCCAGGTGTTATTCTTTTTTTATTTTTGTTGGGGAACTCCAAGTAATCTAACAAGCACACGCAGTCACACAAGACAGGGTGAACCTATGGGAAATTTCTAAGCTCTCTAGTGTGGCTAAGTGTCTCCTTTTAGATTTATTTATTTTTACTTCTATCTCCTATATTTTTCTTAATGTTTTTCAAATGAAACTGAGGGTTAGGTTTTGGCAGTGATTTTAGATGGCAACAACGGTTTGATAACTGAATCATGAAAGTATTACAATCTGTGCTATAACATTAACAAGTCAATTTTCAACGATTATTTGTACTTTTTTCAGTTTACTTCTGGAAGACTAATTCCGATATACAATTCTTTTGACTCTTGTTGGAATTTTAGATTTACTTATTTTTATTTCTATCTTCTATATTTTTCTTAAGATTTTTCCAATGGAACTGAGAGTTTGTTTTTGTCAGTTATTTTAGATGGCAACAACGGTTTGGTAACTGAATCTTGAAAGTATTACAATTGATGATATAACATTAACAAGTCAATTTTTGACGGTTAATTGTATTTTGTTTTTCAGTTTACTTCGAGAAGACTAATTCCGATATACATTCATTTTGAGTTTTGTTGGGATTATAAAGTTCTTTTTTTATTTCCATCTTCTATATTTTTTCTTAGATTTTAATTTTACTAATTTAAAATCTTATTAAAATCAATATTTTTAATTTACATGACACTTGAATTATAATAACATATATATTTTTATTTACATAACAATTGAAAATAATAATAAACTAGGTATAATTAATATAAATAAATAAATGAAGATGAATAATTTTAGTTACACGAAAACACCTTATTGCAATAAATATACATAAATGAAATACTTATCATAATTGAATATGATAGTTCCAGTTACAAGTGAATTCACAAACAAATCAAGAACACAACTTGAATTTAGAGAATCACTCTAGTGATATGGCATTGATAGAGAGAAATTTACACTGCAAATGCGTTAAAAGTACAAGTGATTCAAGATATGAAATCTAACAAAGAACAAAAGCTTATATACCCCTTGGGTATTTACAAGTAAGCCCCTCAACTTTGATACAATATAAAATGAACACTTACAATCTCCCCCTTTGTATCAAAGTTGCATAACATCAAACTGGCCTAATAAACTTTTTTCTAAGACCAAAAAGAACTTCAAATCTTCTAATAACATTTTTGAAATGAAATCTTTCTTTAATAACCTCTAAAGCTCTCTCAATCAATTGTCTGTCCCTTGCATACATCTTCACTAACTCTTTATCATCCAAAGACAACTTGTTCTTTAACTATAGCTTTAGCAACTTCAAAGTACCATCTGAGTAGCAAGCTATTTCACTGAACCCTCAAGAAGCATTTCTCACCATTTCCATTCTTACACACCAATCCAAACTCTGGTTGTTCGAAGATTAGATTCAGTGGAAAATTCTCAATATCAGTCAAACACTGATTAGGCTTTAACAAGTTCACCTTTGGTTGATTACTCTCAAACCCATCTGTAAATCAGAATGTAAGAAAATTTCAGCAAATTCTTCATGAACCTTTCACTGCAGTCATGGCATTAGTAACTTCTATAGGTCTGATAGTTCTTCTTTTTAGCTCAAACAAAATATCTTCAAGATCTTCCAACTCTAATTTCTTGAAATCAGCTTCTGAAAACACCCATTCTTTGACATCTTGTCTTGTCACATATAATTCTGGATACCAAACATTCACCAGTCTCCTTGGATATTATCTTCTTTATTGTTACTATTATGTGCTTTGTCTTGACAAATCTTGCAGCTTGATCTTTAGACCTCATCATATGTAAATACTCTATTTGATCCCTTTGACTAAACTTTGAAATGTCATAGAGCTTTACAACATCCAACTCTCTGATCCGATGAACAAAAATCTTCTTTGTATTCTCCAAGAAAGGAACTCTGATTCTAATACATTCCCACCTAACAACAACTTCAGTCCGAGCCTGTGCAACTTCAGATCTTATGGAGCTCTCTGGTTGGTGTGTTGAAGGTTCTATTGGTTGTTCCTTTTCTGTAGATTCTGGTACAACTTCATTCAATTGTTGAATCATGTCAAAAGCACCTTCTTCTTCTACTTCATTATCAGAAAAGTTGAATATGTCATCAATTTCTTCTTTCATACTCTTCTTAACAACTACAACTATTTCATCACTATCAGAGTCAATATCAATCAAGAGATTATTAGCCATAATCTCATCCTCAGTCCTTTTGTCAACAACCTCGGGCTTTTCAACCGTTGGTTCCACATCAACAAGGACTAGGATCTCCTCCTCTCTAGCTTCCTCATATTGTTTAATCTCCAGCTCCTTGAATATTCTTAGAATCATTTCCACCAGTAGACTCTACTCCTGTCACAATGTTCTCATCTATCCTCTGTCTCAGCCTCTCCTTATGGTGATCATGATCATCATGTCTCCTTTTGGAAGATCTGACTTGAGCCCTACACGCTCCAAGGTCAATATCGTTTAAGAGATTGCAGACAAGGACTATGTAAGAGAGTCTGTTATACTCTTAATCAAATCAGTGACACTGGAAAATCCCCTCTGAATGTCATCTTTCAGCCCTTGGATTTATGATCTAGATACTTTGTGCCTCTGAACTTCAGATTGTCTTCTCAAAAACCTAATCAAGTCAATATCCTCCTCAGCTAAATCATCAGCTTGAGATAACAACTCAACATACAACATGGATTTAAGCTTATCAACAGTTGGCTTTTGATGTGTTTGTGGTGGTGGCTGAGGTGTAGGAGTGGATACTGGAACCTCCTCTGCAATTCCCTTCCCCTTTAACAACCTCTTCATTTCTGCAAACTCCTTTAGAATTGAAGTGTTGATCGTCATCATTGCCTTCTTTAACTACTCCTTAGTAATGAGATGGGGTAATATCACACGAACTGGCCCATTTAGGATACCTGTTTGAACTCAAAGGATATTTATAGTTTTAAATTTGAATTGAGACACGTGTCTAGCTCAGATTGGTCAATAAAGAGGTTTGACCAAGACAGTCAACTTATCACACGAAGAATATGAGATAAGGACAATAGTTTGTCGTACAACACATGTGCGATAACACTGTTCACCATGGGTTGTCGCACAACACATGTGCGATAACCAATGTTCACCACGGTTTGTCACACAAAGTGTGGATCCTAGTAAACTTCAATAATAATAATAATCAGTACATAACAGAGATTGAATCACAAAACCTGGTCATGTGATTGGATTGATCGATAAAGGTTTAGAAGGATTACAAAGAGAATTGAGTTATGAGCCGTAATCCTAAACTGACCATTCAACCTCTAACCCTAAAACCCTAGGAATAACAACTTTAAATATCAAGGGCTTAAACCTAAAGGCCCAAGCCCATTACAAACCAAACAAGCCCAATTAACAAATAAAGGCTTTTACAAACGCTTTAAATAAATAAAAATAAACTCTATAGATGCTTTATATAACATTCCATGCACTAGGACTTTCAGTCCTAACAATCTCCCCCTAAAGTTGTATAAAAGATTTATCTTCTTGAAATCTTCAAGTATTGATCTTCTCTCCTTTTTGAATTTTTGAAAAACTTTGGTGTTGTTTGTCTTCATTTCTTTCCCAGCTCCCTCTTAAATAAAGCTATTGGTCTTCATAGTTTCAACTTTGTAACCAGATTCAATGAACAATAGCCTCGACTGAATGCACAATTGAGCAGCTTTCAACTTTAGAAATTCAACACATCTGATCAGCACACAAGAAAGATAATGTGCGAGTTATGTAACATACCACAGTGCATCTTCAGTTTAAAAACAAAGAATTTGTCTCTGAACCGCGAGTTGAATTGACTTTCAGCTTAAGAACTTGTAGAACCAATATGCTCGTAGGAGGAATCAACTTGTAGAAAACACCACTTGATGAAGGATAGAAGAACCAATGCAATCTTGAAATCCATGGCATTTCAACCTCAGATCTCCCCCTCCGTTTTTGCTAACTCCCCCTCAACATGATAATCTGTCTTTGAAACTTGTCTTTGTTATTGCATTATCCCCCTCATGATGATTAGGAGCATCCTGAGCATCATGTATATTCAAAGACTAACTTGATGAGTAGCAAAAGATCAGATAAAAACGGTAAGTATCCAAAATGGGGTAATCAACTAACACATAAACATATTAGTATTTGTTATCACAACATTTAAATAATTGTGTGGCCTATTTTCAGAGTTGGCATCGGGGTATCTCTGATAGGACTTCCAGTTATCACTGAAGTAAGATTTTAAGAATCTACTTCTCAAACTGTTCCGGCAATATCACAAAGATATGCGATTGGAATCACAAAGATTCGTGCATGTGTGAAAGAAATATAAATATGTATCTGTTAGGCTCAAAGATTGATTCAACCTGGGACGCAGATTCATAAATCAATAGACACAGTGAGTAGAATATGAAGTTCAGAGACCGGAGCTGATGTCTTCCTTTTTCAATATCTAAGACCTCCGAGTGAGGAATAGATAGATTATGTGCTAAATCTCCGTGCATATATGAAACAAGTATCTTTTGTGAGATACTTGAGTGGTTGGGTGGGGTGACACGAGTTATCGACATTGGGTCCATGTCTGTTTCAATATCCATCTCCAAAGAACGAGAATGATTAAATTATGTCGTAACCCGGATAACTGGCTCGGTTTGGTAAGGACCAATAATTCTTTTAAGTCCTGTCACATCCTCACCTTATATTCTTTTCACTCTGGACTCATCTATCAATCTAGACTCCTCACTGATATATATGAATAGGATGTGTTTCTTGGGTAGGTCATTCCGATTCTGGATTGACCATAGAAACATTATAAGCCCTAACACTAATTTAGTTCACCAAAATAAAACATTTGAAGTAAAATTTCTGATTTGAGATAATCAGAAGTCAAAAACATTTAAGAACGAGTCCTGAACTGAAGTGTTCAGAAGTCATGATGAATGTTAAGAAAAACCTGGTACCCCCCTCAAAAGATGGCATAACCCTTGATTGTAGTCATGTGACGTGAATAATCAGAATTTAAATCACACATGACATTCCTGCAAAACATATTAGACATATTTTGGTTTTGGTATCCATGCTTTGATGGATCCTTGATGGTTAGTTTCCTTAGCTTTGAAACTATGAAACTGAGGATTGGGGATACTATAACTACCATACCAGCTATTGACATATCTGAAATCCACAAAGTCACTATTTCCACAATAAGTGCAACAAATATTTGCTCGGTTTAGACTGATCAACTTAGTTGTGGAATAGACATGAGTCGGTGACTTTGAATCAACTACAGGAGATTTGTATGACGTGTTTCCATCATTGTCTTCTGTAGTTGATTTCTTTCTCCAAACCATTTTGACTTTTTGAAACACTTGATTATCTGTATTATCAACAAGAGAATTATAGAAAACATTTGAAGGGCGAATCCGATCTTTTGAAAATTCATTTGATTTGACACAACTCTTCAAAGAAATAGTTGTGGAAATTGAACTTAAAGAATAAGGAGACTGAACAACAGTATCGGGACTGGCTTGTTCAGATAAATCGGCTTTGAAATTGAGTTCTTCAAGTTTATTGACTTTTAAGGATAAATCATTTATTTCTTCGAGAATTGAATCAAATTGTTTTTGTAAATCGGATTTTATCTTCTGTTCTTTCAAAATCTCTATCGTTAATTCAGACAATTTCTGTGAAAGCTTGCGAATTTCTGTTTCAAAAAACTTCCTCTCACTTTCAAAGTCTTTTTCAATAGTGTTGCGTTTATCAGATATTTCTTTGAAACAACAACATTTTTCTTTTCAAGTTCTTTCTTTTCATTCTCAAAAGATTTTATTTCTATCTCAAAATTATTTCGCTCAATTATCAAAATCTTTTCGAAATCAGAAATCTGTTTTGAAAGTTTAGCATTTTGAAACTCAAAAGTCTTTCTTTCCTCGAAAATCTTCTTTGAAAGATCAAGAATTTTCCGTTCAAACCCTTTTCTTTCATTAGTGAAACCACTTCTTTCCTTCTCAAAATATTTTCTGTCTTTTGCAATCTCCTTCTCAAGATCAGAAATCTTTTGTTTGAGTTCGAGATTATTATTTTTCAAAGCACTGATTTCATTTTTCAATGAATCATTTGAATCTTTGCTTTTCTTTTCAAAAAAATTTAGAACTTTCTCAGGTTCATCATATGATTGTATGAATTTACCATTTACATACATAGCTAATTTTCTCATAGTTACTTGAACAAAGTGATCGTAAGACGATCGCGATTTGATTCAAAAAAAATTATTGTAACGAAAAACAACCACTTTAATATGAGGATAAGACACGACTCAGAAAAGTAATTTAGCAGATAATGTAAAATTAATTTAAAAAAAATAAATAACTAAAAACAAAAAATAGACCTGATGACAGAAACAGGGGAATGGTGATCTGGGTTGAGGAACCGGGCTGGAAAAAGCCGGGTGTGGGTCTGAGTGATAAGTCGGGTTTGGAGAGGAAACCGGGTCTGGTAAGAGCTTATGCGAATGAGGGTGTGGGTTTGAGGGAGTAAGCGGGTAAGGGTGTGGTGTGGAAAGGTGTGAGGCAGTTTGGGAGTGAGGCGTGAGGCGTTCCGCGTGAAGGGAAGCGGGTGTGAGGAGCGGGAGTGGAGGGTGCGGGTCTCGCCTACTCTGAAGCGGGTTTGAGCTAGGATGGTGTGGGTCTATGAAGGGAATTGGGTGTCACCGACATGCAGACCCGGGTATGTGAACACGCGGGGCAAGAAGCTCACAGGTTTAACCCTAAACGCCGCAGCAAGGTTGTCGCACCACTTAATCGAATCCAAAAACAAATTAATCGAAAAACTCAAAGAACCTAATTGCTTAACCCAGATCAATAACACCTTTTCGTATCGAGTAAGAACCAAAATCAAGGATTTTTAGGCAAAAAATTAAGATCACCAAGAACACAGACCCAAGTTTTTAGATTTATGAAAACCTAAAATTCGACTTTAATACTCCGAATCAGAACAAGAAACTTTGTCAAATCCTTAATCTAACGAGATTAATGAGATTGGGAGCAAACTAACTCAAAGATTTTGCAAAAATCAATAAACCCAGATATCAATGGGAAAAGTCGATCAATTGCCAGAACTCAGAGATAAAAATAATTACCTTTTATGAATCAAATCTTCGTCTCTGTGCTCTGATACCAATTGTGGATCTCAGTATAGTTTAATAATAATAATAATCAGTAAATAACAAAGATTGAATCACAAAACCTAGTCATATGATTGGATTGATCGATAAAGGTTTAGAAGGATTAAAGAGAGAATTGAGTTATGAGCCGTAATCCTAAACTGACCATTCAACCTCTAACCCTAAAACCCTAGGAATAACAATTTTAAATATCAAGGCCTTAAACCTAAAGGCCCAATCCCCTTACAAACCAAACAAGCCCAATTAACAAATAAAGGCTTTTACAAACGCTTTAAATAAATAAAAATAAAAATAAACTCTATAAATACTTTATATAACTTTCTACGCACTAGGACTTTTAGTCCTAACACAAAGCTTGTGCGATTACCTGAGTTTGTCGCACAAAGCTTATGCGACAACTTAAGTTTGTCGCACAAGACTTGTGCATAAACTCAATATTTAGACATTTTTCAAATATTTTCAATAAATTCAAAATTTTACCACATTAAAAGATGTCCAACTTTTAACTGGTTTAATATTTTCATTTTTAAAAAAATGTGGTTACTCCCCCTTAAATTATGACTAGATAAAAAAAATTCTCACTCCCACTGTAAACATGAGTGACCATTAACAGACAAAAATCATATAAAACAAATTCAGACATTAAGAAACAAATACTCTAAATTACACTTTGAAAATACAGAATTTTAAAATGAACGAATTAAACATAAGAAAATTCAAATATGATGAGAATTAGAATTTTTCATTCAAGAATGAAATTCTTGAATAAAAATTAATAATTTCAACTTATTGAAGGAAAATTATGTAAAATTCTTACACTTTGCAAAAATTCAAGTTTTCAAGTTCAACATACCTGCTTGGATATCAAAAAGTTGAAACATTTTTTATCCAAAGCTTTTGTAAACAAATCAACAAGTTGATATTCTGTATTAACGAAATATAATTCATTTATACCTTTTTCTACATAATCCTTGATAAAATGATACCATATATCATTGTGCTTTGTTTTTGTATGTTGCACCGGATTGGCTGAAATAGCAATGGCACTTTTGGAGCCACAGTAGATGGGGATCTTGTTGTAGTTAAACCCATTATCCTTGAGTTGTGTGCGGATCTATTAGACTTGTGAGCAGCAATTGGCGACAACTACATACTCAGCCTAAGCAGTTGAAGTTGATACACAATTTTGTTTCTTGGAAGCCCAACTCACTAACTTATCCCTCAAACACTGAACATTTTCAGACGTGCGTTTCCTATCAAGCATACAGTCTGCCTGATCTGCATCTAAATAGGATGTCATCTCATATCCTGTATCGTTAGGTACCACAGACCAAGATCAGCAGTACCTTTCAGATATCTAAAAATTATTTTTACTACAGAAAAGACATGTGGAAAACATTATATCTAGCCTACTCGCCGCTAAATACATCAAAGAATCTATCATACCTCTATATATTTTAAGGTCAACAACTTTTCCATCACGATCAGCTCCGATCTTAGAACGGGGTGCCATCGGGGTTTTGATAGGAATACAGTCTTCATTTTGAATTTCTTTAAAATGTCAAATATATACTTAGATTGATTTATAAAAATCTCCGTAGAAAGTTTTTTGACTTGTAATCCGAGGAAAAAATTCATTTCCCCCCATCATACTCATCTGAGATCCTGACACCATTAAGGCCGAAAAATTCTTACTGTATTTAGGGTTTGTTGAACCAAATATAATATCGTCAACATATATTTTTATGAGAATTATGACACCTTTTTCTTTCTTTATAAACAGAGTTGTATCAATGTTACCTTTTGAGAAACTTGTTAATGTAATGTTTAGATCAAATAGATCTTTTGAATATGTTGTCTTTTGTTAATGAGCTTGTGTAGAGGTCAAGGAATGTTTGACCCTATATAAGTGTTTTGTTCCTTTATGTCTTGTAAGTTCTTGAACCATTATGCTTAAGTGAGATATATGACATATGGATTCTCTCTCTACATTCTCTCTCTAGTTCATACATAATCTTGATCTTAATTGTTGATTTGCTTGAATCTTGGACTTACAATTGAGAGCAAACCATTTTATTCAGATTATGGATTAAACACACTGATTTGGTCGATTTACACAGATTTTTCCATTTTTGGAAGAACTCGCAGGAAGTTACTGTTTGATTTCAAAATTTCTTAATAAATTGATTTTAATGCAAGAAAATGACACCATAGTGATCGATTAGTATTACTGATCATTTCTTGTTTAGGTTGCATCATCAAATTCACACTTAATCATTCTTAATTTTGAATTTTTGTGAGTTTTTGGTTGAAAAATATCGAACACTGTAATCTCATCGATTCACTCTAATTTTGTTGTAATTAGCCAAAATGTTGTATTAGAAAAGTGTTCTAATCAATCTTGCGACCAATCCTATGAGAAACCAAGCTTAGGAATTAAAGAAAATGGCTAAAATCTTCATGTTTTGCTCAAGAACACGCAAGATCTAAAGTTCGCGCAAGAATCATCCTGAACAACACGCAAGCTTTGAAAAACGCGCACAATGAAGAATTTTGTGTTTTTGTGTATTCTGCGAGTTCTTGACAAGAACGCACAAGCTCCTTGAGTAGTTCTCGAAAAAAAATTCTAAGGACAGAACGCGCAGGGTTCTGTTTGCGAGAAGTAGGAACGCGCAAAGGCCTATCTACGAGTTCTTGGTTTCTGGTTTCTTTGATCTGCGAGTTCTTGATCTGCGCCAAGTGACTTTTGCGACAAGTTATTTTGTGAAAAATATTCTAAGTATAGAACGCGCAGAGTGATTGTGCGAAGTGTGTTCTCAGAACGCGCAAGCCTCTTTCTACGCGAACCTAGAACACGCAAACCCTTTTCTGCGCGAAGTGTATCTTCTGTGTTCTACGAGTTCTGCCACTTAGAACTTTTTCTGAGTTTTTCTTGTGTTGACCAAGTTTGACTCTTCAAGTCAAGTGTGTTTCTGAATACTTTGGACGATCACTTCAAGCAAGCATATTATTCAGTATTTCTTCTCATTCAGTAAAGATGTCAAGAGATTTGCTAAGTATGGGTTCCAAGTCTAAGCCTCCGGTGCTTCAGGCTAATGAGTATCCTCAATGGAGGAAAAAAATGATAAACTTCTTGAACAACCAGGACAAGAAGCTGATGAACTCAATAACTGATGAACCACATTTTCCTCATGTAACTGTTGCAAGAATCCCGACAACTGATACAAATCCAGAAATTCCCGAAAGAATTGTTGCAAGAGACCCTATACAATACAGTGAGCTAGACAAAGAATTGGTTGAAAGGGATGATCAAGCTCTTACATTCCTAATTGATATTTTCAACAGAGTTGATAGTCAGGACTCTGCAAAGGATATTTGGGATGAACAGGAAAAGCAGTTTTAGGGATCTGCTAAATCTATCAAGACTAAGAGAAACCAGAGCATCAATGCATATGAGGGTTTCAAGGCAAAGGAAGGGGAATCATTAAGGGATGCTTATGACAGATACAACATTATACTCAATGACTTGCGGAGGAATGGAGTTCAGAAATCAGAATCTGAGATCAACTACAAGTTCATAAAGACTCTTCAACCGGAATGGGATGTCTATACTATTCAGATGCAAATGAATAAAGATATGGATGAAGAAAAGTCGAATGATCTGTTTTGTGTCCTGAATCAGCACGAGGATAAAGTTAAGGAACAAGCAGTTGTGAACAAAGAGTTACTTCAGCTTAAAGATAAGCAGAAGAAAGTTGACGATTCCTTAGCTCTTCTGGCACAAGGCAATAGAAAGTTGATCAAAGGGAGTTCAGTTTCTGCTAAGGTTGCCAAGCAAAAAGCTTTTGTAACCAGTCTAGTCTGGTTGAGTCATCTTATAGCTCCGAGGAGGAAGAGGAAGTGGAATCCGAGAATGAATTGACGGAATTTGCTGAGAAACTTGCCCTGCTGACATTAAACTTTCATAAGAAGTTTGAAAGAAAGAAGTACTACAACAAGAAGCCCAAATCTGATTTTTACAGATCCAACAAGTACAGTGGGAAGTTTGATAAAGACAAAGAAAGAAGGGATGAGAAGAAAGAGGAGAAGAGAGATGAGAAAGAAAAAGAGAAAGCTGACAAATGCTTTAACTGCGGGAAATCATGTCATTTTGTCCGAGAATGTCCTGAGAAGAGGGTGAAAAACTATGAGTACTATGCTAAGAAATCACAGTTGGACAAAGCCTTGGAGAAGGGAAAAGCCTTAAAAGCTGAAGAGGAAATATGGTATGAATACTCTGATGATGATGATGATGAGGAAGTGAAAGTCAATCTGACTCAGGTTCACTATAATCTCATGGCTCATCTTCAAGAGGAATCTGACTCTGAGGTATACTCTCTTTCTGACAATTCTAATACTTTCTCTGAAAATGAAGTAATGAACTTGATGTCTCAGTTAACTTTAATGAACTCTAAATTTCAAAAGTTGAAAGAAAATTTTAAACAACAAATGAGTATCATTCAGGGACATCAAGATCAAGCTTTGATCTATAAAACTTTAGCAGCGGAAAAGGAAGAAGAAAAGAATGTTTTAAAACTGGACAAGATAAATCTTCAAAATAAAATATCTGAACTACAAAAAGAATTAGTCTCTTTGAAAGATAAAAATGTTGAGCTAACTCTACAGTATGATATTGTTTTGAAGGACAGGACTGCAGCTTATGCAAAGATTAAGGAGTTGGAGGATTTAAATTTTAAACGAGGTCAAACAAAATAGACATTAAAGCTTTTAACAAATAATCAAAAAGATACTCGTTTTTATAAAGTTAAACCAGGCTTAGGTCTTCAAGATGTTGAGATTTTAAAGAAAGCACCTGAAAATCTTTATAATTTTAAATCAAAGGGTGATAATGACAACATTGTTTTAATACCTCATATTCTTGAAACTTTTGTTAAGTATGAGATTTCATCACCTGAAACTCCTAAAATTAAACATGAAGAACTAGTTGAAGTGAAATTAGATATTAAAACTGATTCGGAATCTCCTGATTTTAAATCTGTAAATTTCAAATACGACGACTTAAATGGATCTTATAAAAATAAAAAGAAAAGTTTCGTTGAATTTGAAAATCTTTTTCCGAAATCACAAGAGACTTCCAACTCCAGTTCTATTTCTAAGCCAACTGAAACTGTTCTAACTTGTTCTATTTTAGAAGATAAAGATGAGAAATCTCATTCTACAACAAAGTCTGTTCCTGTTAAGACTTCAAATTTTACTGACTTGAATATCAAACAGCCTTAAAAACCATTTCAGATTTAGAAAGGCAAATTTCAGATCTCAATATTCTTATTGCTAAACTGGAAGATGCAAATGAAAATTTTGGGATGGAATTAGACTCAAGTCTGATTCAAAATGAGGTTTTACAAAAAGAAATCCGGAATCTAGAATCCCAAATTTTCAAATTTTCAAAAGGCAAAGAGGCTTGTTATGATAAAGATTTGCCTTCTTCTGAAAATCTATGTGCTGATATAAAGTTTGATTCTTCGACAATTGATACTGAAACTCCGCAAATGAAAACATCTTTAAAGATTTTAAAATCTTCAGAAAAGAAGTTTAGTGTTAGTGAAAAAGGAGAATGTTCTAATTCAGTTTCTAACATTTCTTCTCATTCTTCTTTTGAGAAATTTACTTTCAATGATTCTAATGATTGTTGTTCTTCAGATAAAGAAGGAAAGAAGGAAAGAAAGAATGAAAAGAAGATGTCAGTGGAAAGGAAGATGAATGATCGTGATAGTTTGAACTATAATAGAGTAGTCAACGTTTGTAATAAATCTTGTCAACGTTGTTTGAATAAAACAAATACTCTTTCTCGAAATGAGTTGTTGACACAAGCTACTACAAAATTGCGATGCTCAAACTGTCATGAAAGTTCATGCTCTTTGAAACCAAAGTTTTCCAAGAAAAGAAAATTTGTTCAGTTTACAAACAAGAAAACTTCTGCTAATTCCACTTTTAATCATAAAGATGGAGTTTATACTTTTAGAAAGAAAAATAATGAGTACAAAATGAAAAAAATAGTTGACGTAACGTTTGTGTGGAAACGAATTCCAAAGTCTGAACTTAAAGCACAAACTTTATCGAAAGAACCCAAGTTTGAATGGCGTATCAAAGGGTCGTCAACTGATTTGAAGAAATTAAAGGATACTAACAAGAAAGGACCCATATTCATATGGGTACCTAATTTGAAATGACTGTTGCTTGAAGGCTTGTCATGTGTGGATTATAGATTCTGGTGCATCAAGACACATGACAGCACATAAGCACCTTTTGTTCGACTAAGTAGATCATTATGCAGGTTCAGTCAACTTTGGTAATGAGATGAAAGGTTACGTCAGGGGATATGGTGTCATCAAAAACAGTATGATATCAATATCTAAAGTTCTGTATGTGGAGGGTTTATCATACAATCTATTCTCTATCAGCCAGTTCACAGAAAAGAAGTGTAAAGTTGAATTTGATGAGGATTACTGTTACATCAAAGATCAGAGTGGAGCACAAATAATCAAAGCTAGAAGAATGAGATTATTATACGGTGTTCATTTTCCAACACTGAAAGCTTCAAAGCCTGTCTGTCTTATTTCTAAGACTTATTCAGATGAAAGTTGGTTATGGCATCGACGATTATCCCATCAGCACTTCAGAGATTTGAATAAGCTGAGAACTCAGAATCTTGTCACTGGTCTATCGGAATTGAAAATAGAACAAGACTCACTTTGTTCTGCTTGTGAAATAGGCAAGATGAAGAGAAGTTCTCATAAACTGAAGATGTTATCAAGTTGCACAAAATGCCTTAAACTTATTCATATGGATCTCTGTGGGTCTATGAGAACACCATCCATAAATGGCAAAAAATATATCCTGGTCATGATCGATGAATATTCCAGATATACTTGGCAAGAGTTCTTAAGGCAGAAATCAGAAGCTCTAGATCTGATAATCAAATTCATCAAGAAGATTCAAGTTCTTCTACAAAGCCAAGTTCAAGAATTACGGAGTGACAACGGAATTGAGTTCAAGAATGCAACGCTTCAAAGTTATCTTGATTATGTTGGAATCTCTCACAATTTCTCGGCTGCAATGACACCTCAGCAAAATGGTGTTGTTGAACGAAAGAACAGAACTTTGGTAGAGGCAGTTCGAACAATGCTCGCATATTCTAATCTACCACAGTTTCTTTGGGCTGAAGCAGTAGCAACTGCCTGTTTTACGCAAAACAGGACCATTATTAATAAACGCTTAAATAAAACTTCTTATGAGATTATTAATGGTCATAAACCAATAGTTAAATTTTTCCGTGTTTTTGGCTGCAGATGTTATGTGCTCAACGATAGAGAAAACCTGTCAAAGTTTCAACCTAAAGCTAATGAAGGAGTATTCATTGGATATTCACTTCAATCCAAGGCATACAGAGTATATAATACAAGAACAAAGACTGTTCTTGAAAGCATCAATGTCTCATTTGACGAATCAAAGATAAGGACTTCTGAACAATCCAGTTCAGGACTCGTACCTAATGCTAAAGCTTCTACATCAACAAGTGTAGAACCTGAGATACATAAGACTAAGATTTCTCAAACCCTATCTGAATATGATCTTGATTTGTTATTTTTCGATGCTTTTAATGACATAATTGCTCCATATAACAAACAAGAAAATTTATTAAACACTAACACACCTACCACTAGTGTAGATATATCAGGACCATCAGAAGTTATTGGTGAAGCTTCAACAAGTCAAACTCAAGCAGTTTCTGAAAGTACTACACCAGACAACTCATATGATCTGCTTTCACCATTGGTTGAACCCGCTTCAATATCTGTTATGTCTGGAGAAATTCAGTCAGAAACTCCATCTGAAGAAGCTAATCCATCACCATGTGCACAATGTCCAATTGCAAAAGAATCTGATCTGCCTGCCTGCAGTACAGTACAGGATGAATTTGATGAATCAAATAATCAGACTGAGATTGATTTACTACCAAGCACACACAGATGGACAAAGTACCATCCTCCGGAAAACGTAATTGGTGATTTGAATGCAAAGGTGTCAACTAGATCTGCAACTGCATCTGCTTCTGCAAACTACTATATGTTTGTAAATTTTCTCAGTAGCATGGAACCAAAAAAGTCGTTTGAAGCACTTAAGAATCCAGATTGGATTAATGCTATGCAAGACGAGCTCAATGAGTTTAAAAGAAATGAAGTATGGAAATTAGTACCTAGACCAAAAGACAAGACAATTATTGGTACAAAATGGGTATTTCGGAACAAGAAATACGAGCAGGGATTATTGTTAGAAATAAAGCTTGGTTAGTTGCAAAAGGTTATAATCAACTAGAGGGAATAGATTATGATGAAACCTATGCACCCGTTGCAAGGATAGAAGCAATCAGGATTTTTCTCGCATATGTTGCACATAAAAACATCAAAGTATACCAAATGAATGTGAAATATGCATTTCTGAACGGTATTCTTCATGAAGAAGTTTATGTGAGTCAACCTGAAGGCTTTGTTGATCCAAAGTATCCAGATCATGTGTACGTGCTTGACAAAGCTCTCTACAGTTTAAAACAAGCACCTCGAGCATGGTATGAGACTCTAACAATATATCTTACCAAGTCTGGCTTCCGAAAAGGTACAATCGACACCACTTTATTTTTAAAGAAGAAAGGTGAGGATTTGATACTTGTACAAATCTATGTGGATGACATTATTTTTGGATCTACGAATCCTGCACTGTGTGATGAATTTCAAGACAACATGAAAAGTAGGTTTCAGATGTCGATGATGGTTGAATTAAACTTTTTTTTAGGTTTGCAAGTCAAACAAACCCCGGAAGGGATTTTTATTAATCAAGCAAAATACATTAAAGACATGTTAAAGAAATTTGACATGAATTCTTCAACACCCATGAAGAATCCTATGCAATCTTGGAAGTTTGTTAGATGTTGATATCTCCGGAAAATCAGTTGACCAACGGACTTACAGAAGCATGATTGGATCTCTTCTATATCTGACATCAAGTAGACCAGATATAATGTTTGCTACTTGTTTTTGTGCATAGTATCAGGCCAATCCTAAGGAATCTCATTTGGCTGCTGTGAAAACAATCTTCAAATATCTCAAAGGCACACCAAATCTGGGACTTTGGTATCCGAAGGATTCTCGTTTTGAACTGATTGCATATATAGATGCAGATCATGCAGGAAACAAATTGGATAGAAAGAGCACCTCCAGAGCATGCCAGTTCTTGGGAGAAAAGTTGGTGAGTTGGTCTTCGAAGAAACAGAACTGTGTTTCCACATCTATAGCTGAGGAAAAATATGTTACAGCTGCTAGTTGTTGCTCACAAGTTCTGTGGATGAAGACTCAACTTAGAGACTATGGATATACACTCAACAAAGTTCCCATTTACTGCGATTCAAAGAGTGCAATTTCTATCACATCAAATCCGGTACAACATTCAAAGACCAAACATATAGACATCAGGTATCATTTTATTAAGGACCATGTTGAGAAAGGTTCTATAGAGATGCATTTTGTGTCAACTGATTTTGAGGTTGCTGACTTATTCACAAAACCTCTTAATGAAAAGAGATTTAATTTCTTGGTCAGTAAACTTGGAATGTTGAACCTGAATGCATAACTGTAGTATTCTATCTGATGTTGAGGGGGCGTTTGTTCTGAGTTTGTTTGTAAGTGTGTTGATATATATAGTTTTTCTAAGCCTGATACAGTTAACAGATGTGGACTCATGTTCTATGAGGACCAAATTTTAATTTGTTTTGTAGGTCTGACAGTTTCTTGCAAAGTTGTCAAGTCAATATTGTGTACAATGACTTCTGATCACATCAGATCAGGACTCATTCTTCAGTATGTTGAGTTGAATGCAAAATTCAAAGGGGAGTATTCAGATATGTGCACACTTCAAGGGGGAGCTCACTGTAAATGTCTGTAAGTGTGTGTGTGTGTGTGTATGTGTTAAAATGTTTTGAAATCTGAAAAGCTTTTCAAGAGAAAAATGTGAAGTTTTGTGCTTAAAATGATTTTTATGGAAAGTTGCTATTTTTGGAAAGTGGGAAGTTTATATTGGAAAATTTCCATTTTTGGAAAATCTCAAAAAAAATCTTAGTACAGAACATGCACCATGTGGTATGCAAGTTCTTACTTCGCGCAAACCTAAGCCTGCGCTAAGTGAAGAACACGCACGTTTCGTTCTGCGAGTTCTCACTCCACGCACACCAAAGGTTGTGCTAAGTAAAGAACACGCACACAGTGGTCTGCGTGTTCTGACTTCGCGCATGATATGTTGTGCAAGTTCTTTCCTTAATCACCACTTCGCGCAAATAGCTTCTTGCGCGAAGTGCATACACACCTTGTCAATTTTTGCGACAAGTCCATTTTCCTTTGATCTGCGACAAGTGGGACACGCAATCAATTCGTGCCACGTGTCCTACCCAATCCTGAGTATAAATTTGAGGTTTTGTCATTTTTTTCACTCACTTGTCTCAGGTCACTTCTACACGTTTCACACTTAGAAATTTTTCTCTCAGATACCCTTTTGCGACTTTCAGACTTCGACCTTGTGTTCATCAATTCAGTGTAGGTTTTGGAATTTTATGTTCATATTTTTTGTTTGTATTCATATTATTTGTATTGTATTGTCGATAATCTCTGTTTGATTGTTCGATTTTAGGGTTTCGATCTTGTGTCTGTTCATCTTCTTAAACCAATGTCGAACCGTCCTGTTTTGATTTTTGAACAATGGACTGATAAATGTTGATAATATCTCGATTATAACTTGATTTTTTGTTTGGGATTTCAAAATCAAATCCATATATACATTTATTATCTTGTTTGACTTGGGATATCGATTTCTTGGATTGTTGAACTTCGAATGACTCATGGACTGTTGAACTAATTTTGGAACTAAAAACTTATTAAAATGTTCAAATTCATATATTAAATCAGTATAATACACTAAATCGAACTCATTTCAAGTTAAATTCTTAAGCTTACAAGTAAAATAATTGGATTTGAAGTTTTGAAATTTCAAATTTTTTGAACAAGTGCACTATGAGAGTTCTTGGCATGAACAGTAGGTTGTGTGTGTTCTTGATTTGAACTCTAAGAGTTTTGAACTCTGCGAGTTCTTGCCAAGAACACTACACTCTGCGTGTTCTTGACAATGAATTTTGAGTGTTCTTTGTTTAAGAGTTCTTGAGATATTTTCTTCATTTTGAGGCCAAAATCAAACTCACAAGGGTTTTTGCTATTCTTTGATGTGTCAATATTTTTCAAGTATTTTTGTTGCATTTGTCTTCTGCAACAATCTGTGCTTTTCTTTGTGATGGTTAAAGTACATTTTTCTGTACTTTGTTAATTTTTCTAGTCCTTTAGTCTAAGACTTCTGGACTTAGAAAATTTATCAAATGTTTTTGACAAACAAAGTTTTTGGACTTAACTAACATATTGGATTTCAATCCAATACTTTTGATCTTTTTCAGGTATTTTCATGGCCAGTGAAAATTCCTTTGATGCAATTGTTCAAATGGATGAGAATAACCCTAATGTCTCCAAAGACACTCCTATGCCATCTTCCAGATCACACTTTCAGTCAGCCATTGGTGGATATCCTGACCTTGCACTGATCAACCCTTCTGAGTATCTGTTGTTGTATCCAAATAATCACCATGTGGATCTTGATAATCTCAATATCAATCCCTTGGTTTTGAACATTCTGAAAGGCCATCCAATTTTCTATGCACTGACTGTCACTTCAAATGTGCCTCTTATCTTATCTGCAACAAGCATGGAAGACTATTGACTATGTGGTGGACAACAACAACCACAAGTACTTTGACATCCGGATAGACAACTTCACTTCCATTCTGACCTACCGAAGGCTCAGACTTTTTCTTGATCTTCCGGAAGCCAATTCAAGAGAAGGGAGAACCACCTTTGACCCATATCCAGTGATTCAGAAATATTTGAAGGCATCCGAGCCTTAGGATATGTGGGTCAACTCACCAAGATCAGTGAGTTCAAAAAGACAAATCTACCACCATTCTACTATCAACTGTTATCCATCATCAACCGGTGTTTAACTTCAAGACATTCAGGGTTAGACAACACCAACATGCATACACTCATACTATTTCATGCCATTGTGTACGATCTGCACGTGGATTATTCTGTTGCTATATGGACTGAGCTGTATGACAAAGCACTTATCAAAAGAACATCCAAGAAGCCTATCTTTGTTTCTTATTAGAGATTTCTTCAACTCATCATCAGAAGCATGATAAGATCCAACAGAGACATTCCCAAAATACTCAATCATACGGTTGGACCTGAATTCTGCATGAGGTATTTTCAAAAACAAAAGCAATCCTTCACTTTCTCAATGCCAGTACCCGAGGCTCTACTTGCTTATGCTGATCCGAACACCAAGAGTGTTAGGGAGCATAGAGAGTCTATGGGATTACCAGATCCGGTTATCCCTTCCCAGGACTCAATCCTTAGGAGAGAGGAGTCAGTAAGGGTTCAATCTACCAGGGTGGTAATTGAACGGGGAGAGTTGAGGGAAAATTCCGAGAGGGGAAATGAAGGGGGTCAGTCTTCAAGACTAGAGGTTGTAGAGACTCGGGATGTTAATGTCATACATCAAGTAATCTCTACATCTCAACCTGAGCAGGTCATCATTCAACAATTGGGCCATCAGGAAGAGAATGCCAATGAAGGTTTGAACTCTGAAACTGAGTCGGATCAGGCAGCAAGTTCTTCAAGTGACACAGTTCCATCTGCAACACCTGGACCAGATGAAGGTCATAATGATGATGATGATGATGATATGGGCCATAGCTTTGGATTCTTAGATGATGTTTCTTTACATGATGATGCCATGGAAATTGATATAGATGTTGTTGATACCACCCTAAATAATGCGGTTGGTGATATAAGGCGGACTGAGGGAGATATAGATGAAAATGAGAGGCTGAGAGTGATTGAAGAAAAAGAATATGGGGAGCGTGTGTGTACCCAAACCTACGTATCCAGAAGGGCAGCCACATCTACCACATCGCCGCATGTGTTGCGAGCAGGTGTTGAAAAAGACGTTAGTAGTCCACTAACGCATTTGCACACCCAAGCCACCCATTCTATTGCCTCACAATAAGATTTGGTCTCAAATATACACAAGGATATAGCACAAACGCTATCTAGCTTTCACTCAGAAAGTACAAATATTGAAAATAGAGATCATCAGCCCTAGATCGCACTTCTTTTGCATGCACAATCGAGTCTAGTGCCAATTGTTTCCATTGGGGTGACGAGAACACGTGAATGGAGTCACTCGTGATGTTATTGAATTACACCTCATGTCCCAGTTCTAGTTCCCATGCCGTCAAAACATCACAACCTCAAACCATTAATTGCTTTTATTGCCTACTCCGCCGAGTTACACCTCAAGGACTTAGAGTATATTATTTCCTATCCAATCTAGACGAGTTACACCTCAAGGACTATTAAGTCCCCCATTGCCTACTCGCTAGTGACCCAACATGACCAACAATTATATCCACCTATATTATACGATCTAAATCCTCGTGCACAAGGAGATAGATTCTCAACCCCACCATATACTCACAAACAAATATGGCTAATAGTACAAGTGCATATTTTGTCATCACCCAAATACTTCATATATATACTATCCAATACATATTAGCTCATGGCATTGCAAACCCCAATTTTCATATTAAATTCATACATGCTCAATGTCAAAGGAACACTCATAAAGATTGATAATATAAATCTAGTCACAATTGTAGTTCACTTGAGTTCAATATCTCCTTCTTAGTGAAATTGGGTGAAGAAGAGTTCCTCACTATTACACCTCATGTATTACATATTTTGAGTTAAAATCTAGTAGTTCAAGACCATTAAATGCAACTAGAAATGACAAAACCCATATTCAAGCAAAACTCACAAAACCCTAATTTTTAGGTCAACACCCCAAATATAACCCCAACTCACATTTATAGGAAATATAGCATTAGTAGTACAAAGGTTAAAAGACTCACCAATAGGTTTGTAATGTAAAAACCCTAAAGATGGAAAGAACCCTAGAAAATAGGGTAGATGACTTGGAGCTTCCAAATGGAACTAGATGACACCCTTGAAGTCTAAAACCAAAGAAGAATCGTAAATGTTACTAGGTGAGGTTAGGTTAGCATTCAATGAGGGAAGAGGATGAGAGATGGGAGGAACCTTACCTAAACCTTGAGAGAAAAACGTATCTTCAAAACCTTTCAATGCTACCAAAATGAATCTAACCTAATAAAACAAGGCATTTAAAGCCTCAGGCCCTATCGGCGACCTTGCTAAGCGAGAGTGCCATTGGCATACTCGTCGGGCACTCTCGCCCAAGGTGTACCGAGAGTTTTCGGCCAGCTTGCGACAATGACACGCGAGAGTGCCAATGGCATTCTCGTCGGGCACTCTCGCCAGAGGTGTACTGAGAGTGGGGGTGTTGGGGAGATTATGACAAGCGATAATGCCCAAGGGCACTGTCGTCGAGTTCCTCCCCTCCTCTCGAAATTGTTGTCCCCATTTTCTATACACGACTAAGGTTAAGGGTGAAAATATTAAAGCGATCCTTAATTATAAAAATAGGAAATTAGTCAAAATTCGGGGTGTTACAACATTGAAAAATCATTAACCGTCACTAGTACATACTTCTTACCATTTATGTTTTGTACTCGCATCGGTCCGCATAAGTCCATGTGGATTAACTGTAGAGGACTCTTCGTGCTAAACTCAACATTTGGCTTGTACGAAGCCTCTTCATTTTTCCTTTTCACATGCAACACTTAGAGGCTCTTTCTCGAACTTCAAATCTGATAAGACTTTTATCAACCCTCCCTTCATAAGCTTGTTTATATTCTTAAAGTTCAGATAAGAGAGTCGTTTATGCCACAACCAATTTTGTTGCATAGAGGCTTTAGATAGTAGACATACCGATTTCTCGGTCTTTAGGTTGGACAAATCAATTGTGTAGAGGTTTCATATTCGAGTCCCAGCTAAGAGTTCTTTACCATCTTCGGTCCTTACACTGCATCTCTTAACTTTGAAATTAACCTCAAGATTTTTGTCATAAAACTATCCAATGCTAAACAAATTATGTACGAGACCTTCAACATATAAACTTTCTTAATCGTAATGTTGTCTTGTACATCACCATAACATAGGATTGGAGAAAATTGATCCGAATCTGATTGTCCCACCATATTTGTCGGTATTGTTAGTAAGAATCTCCTTCCTTCCATTCATGTGCTTTGAACATCCATAATCTAAGTACCACACATGACCGGTCTGCAAAACATACTAAGCAGATTTAGGTACCCATTTGAAAAAGGTTCATTTTGGGTTAGGTGAAACTTTTGATTTTGGCACCCACTTAAAAATCGACCCTCTTTTCTTTTGTTGTATAAAAAGATTTTCCTTCTGATTAGGAACATGATAAGTACCAAAATAATCACATACACCATTCTTATCAACAAAATCATTCACATGAAAAGTTGAACAACAAATTTTATCACGAGTAATATGAATCAATTGCTTTATTGAATACACTTTGCAAGGAAATACAACATTTTGTCCAACTGGAGCAATATCATTCATTACAACATGAGAAAACTTGTTTGTCTTAACACTATCATCAGATGTAAATGATTGTTGTGTCTAAATTAGACGTAGACTTATTTACGCGCCACACTTGCTTAACTCTAAATCTTTTTGAAGAATTATCTGAGAGACAAATGATTGTTAGAAGAATGAGAGTAATGCGTACGTCGCTTATGAGACTTACTAGTCTTTTGCGTTTCTGTGAAGACCTTTTTTATTTGCTTTTCGAATAATAGGTATTCACATGAACTTTCTCAGAATTAGATTTTGAAGATTCACCTTTTTTAAATCTAACTGGTGTCTCCCTTTCTTTACCTTTATCAATGAAATCCAAATGACTTGAAAGTTTTGGCGAGAAGTCAAACTTATTCATTTCTTCATCTAAACACTCTTCAGAATTCATTATTGCAGAAAATCAAGCTCAGATACAATCATCCTCATCTAATTTGTTTGATTTACAAGAAAATTTTGGATATATAAAATCATTGAACTTTTTATCACATTCCTTTTCATAGTCAGATTTATAAAAATCTTTTTAATTACCTTTGAAAAGAATATTTCCATGAATGTCTTGCAAGAAGAAGCATCTGAATCAATAAACTTATTTTCGCTTAAAGTTTCATATGATTCAGGAATGTCTTCAAGCTTAATAGGGATTTTTTTATTTCAAGCTCTTTGATTTTATATAAAAGTTCAACTTTCTTCTCTTCAAAAACATTTCTTTCTTTTTCAAATGCATTTTCAAGATGAACAAATTTCTCTCCAACACCAATGGTGGAACATATGTAACACCTCGATTTTTGGAAGGTGTTGATCTTTTAAGATAAAAAGGAGAAAAAGTATTTTTGGATTTAATCCTATATTTTATAGTCTTGTTGGATGGAGAATTCAAATACGAATCCAACGGTTCTTTTCGGAGCAAAATCGGAGCTAAAACAAAGAAATTATGGTCATTTCAGTGTTTGGTACATTCTCGGCTATAGTGCCAACGATTGTGACACTGGCACTATAGCATGTCACAATCGTTGAAGGCCAAAAACTTGCGGTACAATTTGCGCGATTATGACATTGTCACTATAACATGTCACAATTGCAAGTGGGTGCCAGATTGCATAAAATCCGATTTTTAGCCTCATTCTTCATTTCTTCATAACTTTTGCATCCCAACTCCGATTTTGTTGATTCAAGTTGCTATTGCTTCGTTTTTCAGAGCTCCTCAAGGATAGACTAAGATTATTTAAGTTTATTAGAAGGTCCAATAGCATTTGGTGGTGGTTTTTGGTAAAGGGAAACCTTGTGGGAGTGTGGGATCTAAGATCTAGAAACCCTTGAAGATTTCAAGTCATCACCAAAGAATACTCTCATTTTGGGGTAAATCTAGATTTAGCCTAAATCTAGCAAGGTGAGTTCAAGTTGATTTGTGAAAACGTTGTACGTGCCAAAAAATGTTCATTTTAAGGTGTTTATGTGATTTACACGATATTTATCAAATGTTGGAATATTCGAAGAGTTCTACTTAATTGGGATAATTGAACTTATAATTCTCCTACAACACCCATATTTGGGATTTTCTGGTACTTTGATAAATAAATCATAAATACATGTGTTTTGATGAGTTATCTTATAAATGGAGGTCGTTTGGTGAAAATGCACTTTTAGCGTGTGTTTGGATAAATGCATACATTGTTATGGTGAGTTTTGAAAGTGTAAATGGGGTGAGCCTCTTTGGAAAATGGGTTGTCCCAATCAAAAAATTGTGTTTTGGGTTATTCATGTATTTGGAGCATAGCTTTGCGTAAACATGGGTTGTTTACGTTTGATTTCATTTTATGACTTTTAACAATTGGTCTTTTGATTAGTTGAGCCTATGGATGGATTTGGACCTTGTTAGGTCTTGGGGACAATTGCCTGATTTTGATAGCTCAATGTAGAGCATTTGGTTATGATTTGCATTTACTGCATCTTATTTAAGAATTACATGTTTTGAATGTGCTAGTTCATTCGTTTGGAGTCACGTAATGTTTTTGACTGTAATGCAATGGATCCATAGGCACTTGAGTATTTACGTTCAATGATGGGACGTTAGTTTCCCTCATTGTAGCATAGAATAGGCATCAGGTCTCATGGTAAGTAAGATGTGGACCCGTATGGTCGGGCATTATCCCATGAGCAGTAAGGTGTAATTCTAATGTGCTTGTATGTTTTCTTGGATTTGGAGATCTCAAAATATAGACCTAGAGGGGTTGAGATTGAGACTCCACAAGCAATAAACTTAGAGGAGTTGAGTTTGATATATCATATGATTATGATCCAAGTGTTTGGTTTTATTAACATAGATATGTGATCTAGTTTGTGTTCCATCACGTTCAATGAAATTGGGTCTCTCCCGTCACCGAATGGTGGACTTTGGATATATTCTTTGGAGACAAAGATCATCCACGATTTGACGCTTTCGATATTGTTTATTGTTTTTACTAGTTGCTTTGGGTATTGAGTATCATTCGTGTTTCAATGACATTTTATATATATGGATTGTTATCCATGATTTATGAGTTGAGTACTATGCCCCATCCGTGTTTTGGATGTTTTCGTATATAACATTTTGACCACGTTTTCATTAATTGAGAAGTAAACCATTAATCACATTTTGGGTGAGTTTTTGGGTTATTGTATTATGGAAAATTCTTATTTAGTGGCTCTCTCCAAATTTAAGGGTGTTACATCTTGAGGAAATGCTTTATATTGTCGTTGTTATTTACTCAACTGCGTGTTATTGAAAAACGAATAGTTTCATGTTTAAAGTAAATCATTTTGGAAACCATGATTTAAATTGCATTCCCTCCATTTATCGATTTATAGGTTTATGATTGTAAAACTCTTGAACTCACTAGGCGTTAGCCTAACCTTTTTATTTGTCGGCATGTGCATCAGGTTCCGGTTAGGGAATGGTTTTATCGACATTGTGAAGTAATGAATGCTAGCTAGATGCACGAGAAGAGAGTATCTATTGGGTGAAGTCTTCCACACTTTGAGATTAGCAACTTGTTTGGGTTTTAGTAACACCCGACCTTATTTAGTCTTTATATAAGACTTGGTTATTATTTGTTGAGGGTTAATCTTATAATACAGTTTGAAATATTCGAGGATAGGTTTGTATAAAGGAAATTTTATCCTTTACTTAAATCTTGTACTCAGTTGGTTTTGCATCAAGCTCAACATTTGAGTAACTTCAAAAGTGATCATTTGAAAGAAAATCAAACTCTTTCAAAAGATAACTATCGTTTAACTTTTCATATAAGAAAGGAAGTTGCATTTTAACTTTATTTTTTCCTATTTAAAATCTTCTTGTTCTTCAACCTGATGAAATGATTTTGTCCATCTGATCTTGTATTCAGGATAAATTGAACCAAGATCTATAAAATCAAATTCATACAACATTGGAACTTTTGAAGTCACTTTCTTAAGATATTGAGGATTATCATATCCTAATCCCCGTTTTGGATTAGAATTCTGAGTTCTTTTGGTTTATTCAAATGAATAGTTTGATCTGTTTGAGCTCTCTTGTACATTTTTTCTTCCAAGTCTTCTAGTTTCTCAATTAGCTTATTTTTCTCAAAAAGACTTGAATTAAATTTACGAGCATACTCATTAGGGGTGAGCAAAGGCGGGTACCCGCCTAAAATTCTTGGAACTGGAACCGGTTACACCGGTTCTTTATATTTGGGAACCAGTCCCGGAACCGCCACCGCCGGTTCCAGTTCTGGTACCGGGTACCCACTGTCTAATTTTTTTTATCATTCATATTATAAAAAGGTAAATATTAATTATATTACAAAGTCCAAACTTAAAGAAATAAATACCACAAACGTGAAAACTAATACGATAAAAACTAATAAATACTACAAAGAATGCTTACAAAAAAATAAATATTACAAACGATGCTTACAAAACAGATAAATACTACAAACGGTGCTTCAAAAACACTTCACGTCATTAAAATTAGTTGATGCTAATAAATTCTACAAACGATGTTTCCCTAAAAGGTAGTTTATTAAATTTTTATAAATAAATAAAATATATTTTATTAAAAAATAGATGGTACCCGTCGGTTCCGGTTCTGGGTACCCAACAAGATCGGGTACCCGGTCCCGATCGGTTCCATATTTTAGGAACCGAAACCAATCACATCGGTTTTGGTTCCGGAACCGGCAGTTCCGAAGCGGTTCCAGTTTTAATGGCGGGAACCCGCTTCCGATGCTCACCCCTTATACTCATCCTTTTCAGTCTCTGATTTTGCAAATTTATCTGAAAGTTCAGATAATTGACTTTTCAAAATTTCTTTGCCTTGAGCAAGTTTTTCTTTTTCATCTTTTAAAACATTTGCCCAACAAAAATTTTAAGCACCTTCTTCATTTATTCTTGAGAACACTTTGTTTTTGGTTTCCAATCTTGCTTCTAAAGTAGACAAGATTTTTCTCCTTTTTTAAGTTTATCATGAAAATCTTGGAGTCGAAGCATCATGTTTTGTATTTGTGACATAAAATCATCACAGGAAAGATGATTTACCTCATATTCATATTCTGAATTGCATGAATATATGTCATCATTGTCAGAATCCTCCTTATCATCATTCCTTTACATGAAACACAAATGAACATGTGCCTCATCATCAGCTAAGTCGATCACTAATCATCATATATCAGTGCTTTACTAGTTTCCTTCTGCTTTGCCAGTAACATCTTATTCTTATATAGTTAGAATTGTGTACAACTGGTTTTCTGTAGTCTTTTGCAAAGTGACCTAGCTTGCCGCAATTATAGACTTGATCATTTCATCACTTTTCTTGTCCTCATACTTCTTTGTCACAAGCTTCTTATCATCAAATCTCTTTTCCTCTTATGGGTTTAGGAACCCGTTGGGTACCAATTCAGTAAAAACAATAAAAACAATATATTTTAATATTAAAAATATAATGTATCGTCACTATATTAATTATGAATATTGAAAATCGAACATATTTGTCATTTAATAATAAATGTATTATACATACTGTAACAACTCACGAAAATAAACACACCAAAAACAACCAAATCTCATAGATAACAACCAAACGGACCCCGAAGTATCAAATCAGAATACGAGATACAACTAAGGTTTTGCGGAATAACTGGTTTATAGCTGAAAATTTAAAACATAAGCTAGACGGGATCGTCTAATATAATCTATCCAGAGCAGACCTCTTCTAGCTCACAGCTTACCCTTGCCCTTACTCGGCCCTCTACTACCTGCTTACCTGAAAGGGTTTTTAATTTAAAAGAGGCGAGGGTTAGACCGAAAGGTCTAGTGAGATCCCCTTAAGAGCATAACATTCAACATATAGCAACAAACCGAGATTTGCAATCATCGATAATACCAAACTCAGTTTAAGATCTCACATGTACAACACATATGGTTGGCTCACACTTGAGTCACACACACACACACCTTTGTGACAACGTGTTAGGGCACACACCCGCCCTTAATTTAAACACATGAAACGAATTCATATGTTTGGTATGGGTCACACTCCCCGTATGCACGTCATTTAATTTAAGGTTACACACGCTCCACAAGTCTTGCCTTTAAAAACATCACCCGTTAATAAGTACGAAATAGATAGCATAAATATACATAAAATAAACCACATCACATAGATTTATATGCTAACAAAGGTTAAGAGAAACTCACATGATGTCCACGCTAAATTCCCTTTTCTACCGACTAGACTTCCTCGAAATCCACACACCTAAAATTCGAACCACATGCGAGGAAAATAAGTCGCCCGCTTAACTCTCAAAGATTAACTCCCCCAAAACACGAAACTCCCGAAAGAACTTTGGTTAAACTCTCGAGAATGACCCGAAGGGAAAACGGGTCTTGAGGGTCAATCATTGGTTACCAGGTCTTACCACGCTAGGCTTACTCATAGACCAGGTTCCGGGTCCCTAGCAATCCGGGTTCCCGTGTCAGGTTCCTGGCGATCCGGGTTGGTGATCCGATTCCCGATGGCCACGGAGCCAAGCCATCTTCCCGGGCCCGGTACTCCCTGGATTTCACTCCTCTCGTGGCCTGAACACTCCCGGGTTCCTCGTTACCGGGTTTGCATGTCCCGGTTCCAAGATGTTCCCGGCTTTATCCGGGTTTTCACTCCCGACATACGCGGTTCCTTTACAGGATTCTACCACACCGGTCGCTGTCGGTTTTCCGTCTAATTGCATCACTTGGGTTTCTATACCTGGGGCATCTCAGCGATACTGGGTTTTAACCCAAACCCCGAATACGGGGTCTCTGCAACAGAGGATATTTGGGAAAAAAAATACCCAAATTGATCTTAACCAAAACCTACAATCCTGACCTCGATTACATTTCACCTTGACAGAAAAATAGAGGCGCTTACATAAACCCATTTCACAATGATAATCAGAAATCAACAAACTCATAAGGTTTAGTCCATAAATACTAAGACTACAAGAAATCAAACCATAAACTCTCAAGCTTGGAAATACAAGAAGAGCTACTCACCTTGATAGAGGATAATCACCACACTGATTGTCTTCTTCAACTGTTTTCTTGAAAGAATGCCAAAGCTCCACCCTCTTCACTCTAGCCGCCTCAGGTCTCTATTGAGAGGAGAATGAGGGTTTTAGGGGATTTAACCCCTTTTTTCCTTATTTACAAGATAGGTCCTCAGACTTTCCAACTCCACATCACACCCACCGACTTTGCTTAATTGATGGAAAGGCCCGATTATTACACATACATACATACATACATACATACATACATACATACATACATACATACATACATACATTTATTTATTTATACATAAACACATATAAATATTTAACAAAATAAATAATTTAATCAGGATCTACTTAGGGGTCGTAATGTCATCCCAACCCTTCGCTGACCCCGGTTCGGGTATGAAAATAAACCTCATCCCCACCCCATGTACTAAGTACTACCCACCAAAGTGGGGAATCTACACCCGTTTAGGGTCAGGTACCCACCCCCACAAGTAATGTGTTCATCCCTAATAATAAGTACGCATCTACACAAAAGGCGCTTAACAATATATACATGTGCATCGAAATATATAGTATACATAATCATAATTACATACAACAATGAAGCAGATGTAATTTATAATAATATTTTTATTGATGAATTGCTTGAAGGAACAATATATTACATGTTATATTTCTATTAAACTGGTGATGTTTTGGCTACCCAAACATTAATTATCTTCTATATAGTTTATGATGTACCTAATTAATTATTTATGTGGTTGAATACAATGTGAATTGTTAAAGTGAATAAGAGACATTCAATTCGTTTATGAAAAACTCATCACATGTATAACACATTATGTACTAAATGTCCTATTAGGATATATTTCTACATGCATTTTGGTGTGACTTTTCGATTTCAAAGAATTTTTAATGTAGATTAGTGACATTAATGTATTTGTGATATTTGATATTATGATACATTTGTATTGTTTAAACCATTGTTAATTGAAATAAATTTTAATTCATTTAAGAAAACTCTTTAATTGTGTAACGTGTCATGTAATAAGTGACAATTATAATATGTTCTAATATTTATATAGATCATCCTCCTTATATATATTATAAACTTTTAAGTTGTGTCAGAAGTCCCTAGAAAACCTAACACATATTATCATATTAGATTTAGTAGGATTAAAAGATTTTAAAGAAAAATACATGTTTAACATGATACCTACTTTATAAAACTAAAAATCGAAGCGGCAAAAAAGGAAATTTTAATAATATAAACTGCAACAAAAATAGTCTTTAAGTTTACAATTACACAAAAAGTAAATGGCTAGTACTTTGTAAGCATAATTCATAGCAAACGAATAGCCTCATTCTATTTATCTTCAACATAATTTGGCGACATAAGTTTATTGGCGTATATATGAGCGTTCAACCTTGTGAATAATGAGCTAACTATGTTACATCATGATGGATTTCACACATAAATTATATTAAACTCACAATTATTGATATGTTACTATCAATCCTTCTAATACATAATTGAAATTCCAAACCAAAATTAAATAAACCTCTATAAAATATTAAACATGACAAACAAAAAACAAATAGCTTACTGACTTTTTTGATTTATCCAATATATAAAAAAATTCTCTCTTTTTCATACCAACTCTTTAATCCCGCCGCCTGCATAGCAAAACAAATTTATACACAACAAAAAATAATCAAATTCTTCATTACTTATTTTAAATCCGATATTAAGAGACTGAAAAAAAAACCCCTAAATACCAAATTACCAACTACCAAGTTACTCTAGTTTTTCATATAATGACATTGTAGAGAAAATACAAAGATTACCACTTAGGCACTTACTAAGAAGGCAGAACCATTGCAGCCTGCAAGTTAGTCGAGAGAAAAATACAAAGATTACCTTTGAAGTTAGAAGTTACCACTTATCGAGTACAGAAGGTAGAACCACATAAATCAGAATGAGAACCTTCAATCGAGATTCGAGAGAGGCAGACCGGCAGAGCCGCAGAGGCAAGGCGAGGAGACGATTGGGATTGGGATTTGCCGTTTGTATCGAATTCGTCAACGCAGACAGAGGAGCGATTGGGATATGTCGTTCATATCATGTTCGTGAAGCGATGAAAGCAGATAGAGAAGCGATCGGGATTAGACGATTTAGGCGTCGATTGAGAGAGTGAGTGTGAGAGCGTCAATTTAGGCGTCTATTGTTGAAGAAGGCTTGCTTTGGGGTTGTAACAGTTATTTTTTAGGGCTCAAATGAATCTACATATAATAGCATTGAACTAAAAGTCTGATGCCCATATGATTTATGATGCCCTGGGCCGTCGCCCCACTGGCCTAGGCCTAGGGTCGACCCTGTATATGTTCATATGTGAACCAGTGTAATTCACATATGAACTTTTTTAACTGATTCATATATGAACCAATTAACTGATTCACATATGAACTAATTAACTGTAAGTTCATATGTGAATCATTTGAACAAATTAAAAGATTCATATATGAACCTTTGTGATTCACATATGAAGTAATTAATTGATTCATATATGAATGTATAGTTCATATATGAATCACAAAGGTTCATATATGAATCAGTTAAAATAGTTCATATGTGAATTACACTGGTTCATATATGAACATATAATTCATATATGAATCATACAGGTTCATATATGAACTCGTCCCGCGTCTTTACCAAACTACCATCTATCTTCTACAGACCACACAACGAATTATCCGGTGTTTCACGGTTAAAGCCGGAAATGTTGACTAGATAAAGGGCTAAGATCATTTTTTTATTTCTCATATTTTTAGAATTTCTCAAATGAACCTAATCCTATATATATAGGGAGAGGTTCATTTGAGAAATGGTAAATGTATGAGAAATAGAGAAGTAATCTTAGTCATTCATCTGGTCAACATTTGCGGCTTTGACCGCAAAGCATCGGATAATTCCTTGCATGGTCTATAGAAGGTAGAGGGGTAATTTCGTAAAATACACGGGATGAGTTCATATATGAACCAATATGATTCACATATGAACTATACGTTCATATATGAATCAGTTAAATCAGTTCATATATGAATCACAAAAGTTCATATATGAATCTGTTAATTAGTTCAATGATTCATGTATGAACTTACAGTTAATTAGTTCATATGTGAATCAGTTAATTAGTTCATATATGAATCAGTTAAAAGAGTTCAGATGTGAATTACACTGATTCATATATGAACATATAGTTCATATGTGAATTATACATGTTCATATATGAACACAACCCGTGTATTTTGTAAAAATTACGAAAGTGTCCTTCTATTTTTGGAATAGCCGCAACTTTTGACCAGTCAAAGCCGCAACTTTTGACCAGTCAAAGCCGCAATATTTGACCAGTTAAATCCGATCTTGACCATATGAATGGCTAGGATTACTTCTCTATTTCTCATATATTTACCATTTCTCAAATAAACCTAAGGCTATATATATATATATATATATATATATATATATATGAATATGTTTTTTCCAATATAAATAAAATATTATATTAACAAATAAGAGTGTTATTATTTAATATTTAAAAATATTGAAAAAACATAAATAAAATATTATATTAATAAATAAGAGTATTATTATTTAATATTTAAAAATATTCAAGAAACATAAATAAAATATTTTATTAATAAATAAGAGTATTATTATTTAATATTGAAAATTATTAAAAAAATTAAAGAGAAAATGAAAGGTTTATTCATTTATTAACAATTTTTATTAAAAATAAGTAAAAAATATGAGAAAAAAAGATAACAATGAATCAAGCCTTTTCAATAGACACATGATTTCTCCATGATTTTTCTTTAATATATAAATATAAATATATATATATATATATAGTGTTTGGTTCATTTGAGAAATGGTAAATATATGAGAAATAGAGAAGTAATCCTAGCCATTCATATGGTCAAGATCGGATTTGACTAGTCAAATATTGCGGTTTTGACTGGTCAAAAGTTGCGGCTTTGACTGGTCAAAAGTTGTGGCTATCCCAAAAATAGAAGAACAATTTCGTAAATTTTACAAAACACACGGGCTGTGTTCATATATGAACATGTATAATTCACATATGAACTATATGTTCATATATGAACCAGTGCAATTCACAACTAAACTCTTTTAACTGATTCATATATGAACCTTTGTGATTCATATATGAATCTGTATGAATCACAAAGATTCATATATGAATCAGTTGAACTAATTAACAGATTCATATATGAATCTTTGTGATTCATACAGATTCATATATGAACTCATTCCGTGTATTTTACGAAATTACCCCTCTACCTTCTATAGACCACACAAGAAATTATCCGGTGTTTCGCGGTCAAAGCCGCAAATGTTGACCAGATGAATAACTAAGATTAATTCTCTATTTCTTATATATTTACCATTTCTCAAATGAACCTCTCCCTATATATATATATATATATATATATTCTCTTAATCATTGCGCACTTAACTATTCAACAATTGTCAAACAGCCCCATAGATAGATATAGATATAGATTTAATATTTAAAAATATTCAAAAACGATAAATAAAATATTTTGTTAATGGATAAGAGTATTATTATTTAATATTTAGAAATATTAAAAAAAATAAAGAGAAGATGAAAGGCTTACTCATTTATTAACAATTTTTATTAAAAATAATTCAAAAATATGAAAAAAAAGAAGATAACAATGAAGCGTGAGAAGTGGTTATCAACCATTGGATGAGAAATGAATGGACATTAGGATGAGATGTACCGTGATAAGATGCACCAGATCAATTCTATTCTAAGCCGAAATTAATGAGAGGGCTTGAGATTAAAAGAGATCAACGGTTCAGATCCACTTCTCACGCTTCTCACTGTTAACTCAACATCTCATACGGTTCTTCACGTATATAGATTGATTTTAATGAAAATTTACATTTTATACCCCTTTTATATTGTGTTTGTTACATTTTATCCCTTGTAAACTTCATTTTTACTTCTTTCCAAATTCCAAATTCCAATTGTTCATTTTATACATTTTTTATATTCTGATTAATTTATGTAATTTATTCGAATTTTCTAACATTCAGCTTTAGCATTAAATATTAGATAACCATATATTTTAAATGTTCAATATTAAAGTTATTTTAATCATATTGACAAAGAATTTTAATGAATTTTTTTGTTATAAAAAGTACTTTTTTTATTGTTAATATTTAAAAATTACATAAACTAACTAAATATATTGAAAATTTATAAAATGAAAATGGAGCTTTGAAGGAGGTAAAATAAGAGTTAAAAAAGAGAAAATACAATAAATAAAATTTAATAGGAAAAAAATATAAATTTTCATATAGAAATTTTTTAGTTGAAGGATGAGTCTAGGAGTTTGAACCAGCAAAAAAAAAAGGGTGTTTTCACTTTTTTCCTTAATCTCGTTGAAAAACAATAAATGATTGGTTAAAAAAAGGTAGATTTGTGTTCAACCTATTACAATATCATGTCTAGCTCAGTTGGTTTCCCTAAGGACGGTAACATCCTGGGGGGTTGTGAATGGTATCCCAACTTATCCGGGTTCGAATCTAAGGGAAGTCAATTTGAGGGCATGAGGAATACCCAGTCCTTGGGCTGGTCCAGTCGTTAACTGGGCTGCCCCCATCCCAGTCTTAGACTGTGGTTGGGCTCTAGGTTCAGTGTAAGCTGGGTCGGGACAGCGGCGGATTAGTGGGCTGCCCGTGGATGCCCGATATCGCCGGGGAGGCGTGCGTGCGTGTGTGCGTGAGTTCGTGGTAGTCGTTCGTTGGTTCGATGCCGCTATGCCTTCCAAAAAAAATATATCATTGTTTTAAAAAACCTAAGGGGTGTGTTTGTTTCATGAATTTTAAAAGAATTGACGGAATTGGAATGAGTATTTCCTTTGATCAAAATTCAAATCCAATGTTTTGTTTACGTAATGAAAATGATGGATTTTTTTGAATTCCATTGAGTTCCATAATTTTAGAAATTCATCATTCCTACCAACCAAATGAGTAGTCAAATTATTCCAATCCCTTCAAAGTCAAATTACTTCAATGGATTTCAATTCCATCAAATTTTATTCTGCGAACCAAACGCCCCCTAATATTTATTATGAAGACGCACACAATATATCCCTGTTTCCACCCTGACCATTAGATGACGTTTGGTTTGTAAATTCTGAAGAAATCTGATGGAATTGGAATGTTGAATTCCATTGACCAAATCTCATTTATTTGTTTGGTTCATTATTTTTTTCACGGAAGAAATATCTAAATTCCATCAAATTCCACAAAGTAAGGGAATTTAACGTTCCTTAACAACTACAAGATATTTTGACGGAATGAAATTTTTTTCATCATAATACCAAATATACCATTAATCCAATATAACCTAATAGCATAAAACCTATTTGATTAACCCATGCCTCCATCAGTTCCTTCTCCAAAACACCGCCGACAACCACAAATTTGAACCACCGTCGACCACCGTCGATCTGAACCACTGCCGACCACCGCCAATCTTACCCATCCCCGACCACCGCAGACCACCACTGTTCTGAACCACCGCCGACCACTGCAGATCTGAACCACCGCCCACCACCACCGATCTGAACCGCAATAGATGGATTTCGGTTTCAAATAATTTCTAAAAAAGGTAATTTGGTCATTTTGCCAATATTTACATTTCTATTCCAAAGCGACATTATGTGAATCAAAGAGACATATTTCAATTTTTTTGACAGATTTCATTCCAATGTCTGTCAACCAAACATGTGGTCAAACCTGATAACATTTCATTTCAATTTCTTTAAAGTTAAATTCTTTTCACATATTCCATTCCATCCAAAAACATTTTGCGAACCAAACGTCCCCTTAATTTCTCACTAAATTCACTCATATTCATGTGGATCAAATAAATTTCAGACGTTTTTTTAAATCTATCTATATCTATCTATCTATCTATATCTATATCTATCTATATCTATATCTATATCTATATATCTATTAAAAGAGAAACCACGATCCAATGACGTGGCCTCCTCACAAGGCTAGAAAAAGCTCCATCTTTTTTCTCCTTTTCTCAAGCTTCTCCATCTCAATATTTAATTTTCTCCTTCCATTTGTCCTCCCATCTTCCAAAACCTCCATCTCAATATTTATTTTTCTCCTTCCATTTTCCTCCCATCTTCCAAAACCGATGACTAGAGCTCTTCTCAGTTTCTGTTTCTCTCCTCCCAAACCTTTTCATTTTCCATTCATCATGGTCTCTCCCTCATCTAGACAAACTACGGTCCAAAGTAGAGGTTTCCCTCGAAGCTTCATACCAGATGGAATTGGAAATGAAAGCTCTTACTATTTCCTATGGTTTCTTCTCCAATAGTCGTTTCAACAAATGGATCCAAAACACCTATGATTCCTCTTTGCTTCGGATTCCATCTCCCTTGCTCCAGGGCTCAATTAATATTCCAGGTTAGTTATTTCTCTTATTCTTTCCAACATTAGGGTTTTGGGCTTTACAATTTTGAATGATCCCTTTGATTAATCCATCAATTAAAGGAATTTTCTCTATTATTCTTTCCAACATCAGGGTTTTGTGCTTTGCAATTTCAGGGTTTTGTGCTTTGCAATTTTGAATGATACCTTTGATTAATCCATCAATTAAAGGAATCTTCCCTATCATATATGTATTCGATTATGATTATTCTTGATTTTAGGTTCAATCTATCTTGCTCAAGGGATCAATATCATTTGTTTGATGCAATCTACCAGGTTAATTGTTTATCTCATTCATATCTTACATATTAATGTTGTGTTCATCTATTTCTCTCCATCCCTCAATAGTGTATTTTTTTAAACTTATGATGGTTTTCTTTTAGCTTCCTAGATTTAGCATTTCTTTATTCATTTGTTCTATATTTTCTACGACATGCTTCTTGATTGAGGGTTGCAATATGCAAATATTGAGATATTATTATAAAGTCAATGTGACAGATGCTTGGAATGAAGAGGCGGTACCTTTTTCTTTCGATTTAATTCGAGTAATTGAGATCATATCGAGGTAAGTACAAGTTAAATTCGTTGGATTCTCACAATTAGCCTAGATTCACCCTCTTTCAAATAAGATATTTTCTTAAGTTGGATTTTTTATTGAGCTCTTGAGTGTTAGAAACTAAATGCACATATTTTGGTTGAATTTGCAGGCATTCATGTGATTAGTTTGACACATACTTGAAGCATGATTTGGTAAGTCCTCTTGAATCCACTCCATGTCCATGTTTTCGATTATTATTATCTGGTTCTATTGCATTTTGGGCAAATAACTTCGTTTTGTTGTGATGATACTATAACTTTTCATTCTATGTACTCCTTTTCTATCGATAATAATATATGGTAAATTAAACACGATTAATAGGTCTAATTACATATGCACATTAAACCAAATACAACTTCTAATTAAATGAACAAAACTCACATTTTGAAAGTCATCTATCGGGGTTAGGTACTAGCAAGTTAATGGGGTGGATATACGACAAACTTTGAATTTGATCCTCCAATGGGATTGCTGGTATTTGTAAAAAGGACTTTAATCCTTAGCAATTCATATTTGAAGGTCAATGATTCTAATTGCAACTAGAAACACATGTATTTGGATGAGATGGGATTTTTGGATATTCAATAGCCTTGACTAAGGGGTCGTGTACTAAATTCTTACTGGGTAAGTGCTTACCGGGTGTCACTTACCTTTCGGGTGAGCATGACAAGGACCTAAAACCTTACCCCGTAAGAGACATAGCAAGGACTGAGACTTTACCCGATAAGTGAGAGAGAAGACTCTTACCCAGTGAGTGAAAGACCTATTCATATTGTGTATATCTGTTGCAGATCTTTATGAAGCAAATTAAAAATTGCATTATCCATTCATAATATGCATATTTGTGCATACATAATAGTTAACATGATCTATTCGTAATGTGCAGATATGTGCATACAGATGATATATCAAGAATATTCATGCTGCAAATCAACAGTGTCAACCTTTTTATGGTGAAAATTTGTTGAAATTATTTTGAATTTTCATAGTGGTAGAACCTCTTTGTTGGAGATATTTTAGATATCGCCAATTTATTGGATAATGATTCACAATGTCAATACCCACTGTACTCCTATATATTTTTAATTTACATGTTTGATAGTCAAAAAAGTTATCCAATAATGTAAGTGAGGACTGAGGTTGACATAAGCGTTTGGTTAACGGGCCCTTAAGACTTGAAGCTTATGGGTCGGGGGCATTTTAGCTCGGTTCGTACATCAAAAGAAACTAGCCTTATGGTTTAGATAAAACCCTACCTGCCTAATATTTTTGTATACTATTTTTTGGGATTGTCCTTTGCCTGTTTTTGAAGGCTTGCTGCTTCACTTATAATCTAGAGCATATGCAATCTATTCGAGAAGCACACTATTTTTCTATGAAATCATTTCATCTGTTGTAACTTTGAATTTGTGAGGTTCTCTTGCAAGGTCTATATAAATCTTTTATTTTTATTTTGACTTTTTTTATGACAAAAATGTTCCTTCTACGTTTAATAGGGTTGACAATGGGTAAGGGTACCCTTACCTGTTATGTTTTGACCTTGGATAAGGATATGGGTAAGAAAATTATATAGTTATAATATGGTTGAGTTTTAGTTATCCCACATTTGTAAAAAGTTAAAATAAAAAAAGGTGTGTATAAAATAAGTGGATTGGATAATGTGACGTCATAAAAATTGAGTATTCTTAAACATTTGAATGTGGCATTGGTTTTGGTTATCCCACTTTGGTAAGATGCTAAGTTGAAAGAATGATCTGAGTATATGTGGATAAGAGGATATAATAATAGTAATCTATTTTTTGGGATATAGTTGATATTAATCTTAATTTTATGATGAAAAAGTTACTATAATAACTTGCTACTGGTATTCTTAATGTGATCCATGCTTTGCATATTGATCAAATAATTTGGATATTTATAATATTTTTAATAATAGTGATTTGGTTGTAGGACATGTCATTTGAGTTCTAAATAACATAATGACAAAATTATTATAGGTGTATCACAAACTCATCGATCCTAACAATAAACGATAATAAATATATACAAGTTAACCACTTATGAAACTACATTCATTTTTTATATTGTATTTCAATAATTGTTAACTAATGAATTACGTTTCATTTAACTCGCTTCAGTACTCCTTTGAAAAAAATTATCGTCACTGCGCAAATGTGCGGGCTCAACACTAGTATGAGTAAACCGAAAAACCTTGATAACACATCTTAAATTAATTTGAATAATAGACTTTTCATATCATAGTCCCAAATCCTTCCAATTCAGTCTACTTCTTAAGGTTTCAATTTTATCTTAGTGAATAAACTTTACCTTTGTTATTCATATTAAATGTTAACACTGGGATTCGTATACATATTCATAATGAATATAACACATATATAACATTTCACGTAAAAACGGTTAAAATGAAAAAAAAAACTATATCGAGATGGATATCATATCGAAGAGCACACAATTCTTTTTTTTTTTTTGATATAATTCGTTTGATTAAAATATTAGTAATTTTTAAGAAAATTTATTTTAATTTTAAGGAAGTAAAAGTTTTTTAATTAAAAAATAAAATAAAAATTCAAATAAGGTAGGCGTTGATTCAAATTTCCATTTTTATTTCTAATCATTTCTCAATTAATCTTATTATGTTATAACCATTGATTAGTTTTCTAAGTTTTGATCAATAACAAAGATTGGTCCTCACGTGCACAATGAAATATATATATATATATATATAGGGGTTAAATCATGTGAGAACCAAAAAAATGTTAAGAACCGTGAGAACCAATCTAAGTCGTAACTTGGTTTTGATCCCATGGTTTTAATTAAAAGTTGTTTCACCATATTACAAGGGCATACTTGTCATTTTGTAACAGAGATTCACCAAATGAAACCCATACTATTTCACTTCATTAAATAAAAGCAGAATTTTCATACATATGATATTCACCTCATGAATTTAAACATAATGTTCATATATGTGTTATTTTACCACATGAAATCGAATACAATTTTCATCAATAATTTACTTCACCACATGAAATCAAACACAACTTCTGTCTATGTGTCATTTCAACTTATGAAATAAAAAAAAAACTTTTGTCTATATGTTATTTGACCCTTTGAATCAAATAAAGTTTTAGGAAATAAAAAACCTCAACTTTGTGAAAAGTGGCTGGTTTCATTGAAGTATGCAAAGTTTCGTTGAAGTGTTAACAATTTTAGTCATAAATTGTGTTTTAGTAGTTCTTGCTCTAAAAAAGTTTCCATCATCATCATAATTCGGCAACCTCCTTGGAAGCAACATCACATTTTCCGTTCCTCCTTTCCGCCAATTATCCACCGTGATATTAAGTCAACCAACGTTCTCGTTGACCGGAATTTCAATGCCAGCGATTTTGGGTTAGCCTTCCGGTGTCATGTCGATGATTACCGTCTTTTATCAACACCGTCGGGCGGAACCATGCGATATCTTGGCCCAGGCTATGTAACCCCATATAACTTAAGCACTAAAACCGACGTTTTCAGCTTCAGAATTCTTTTATTAGAGATGATTAGCAGCAGAAAAGCCATCGACGTCAGCCATTCGCTGTCGTCGATCGTCGAATGGGCGATTTTGTTGATTAGAAGATGGAGTCACATCGATGTTGGTGTTGGTGGTATCTTCTTCCGATGAAGAGGGTGTCGTCGTCGACATGAAGGGGACCGATGTAGTGAATTTGGAGAAAAATGGTTAGAAAGAAAAAAAAAACCTAATTTGAGATGGGGTGGGCTATGAATTGAAAGCCCATGAATGCCCTTCTACTTTTAATTTAAATATATAATAACTCATCAATTTGTAAATTATTTTAAAATTGCCATTGCGTTTAATATTCGTAGAATAAAAGTAATAAACGGCTTAGATTGGTTTTCACAGTTTACAATCTTTTTTTGTTTCTCATTTGATTACCGTCATATATATATATATATATATATATATATATATATATATATATATATATATAGTGGAAGGATATTTTGCAACCCTTAAAAAGGTTGCAACCTTTGCAACCCACATCTTAACCGTTGGATTCATGATCGACGGTTATTTTATTTTTATTTTTCTCTTTTTTTAATTAAAAATATTGGGTCCCATATCTTTTATAACCGTCGATCATGAATCCGACGGTTAAGATGTGGGTTGCAAGGTTTGCAACGTTTTTAAGGGTTGCAAATGAACCTCTCTCTCTCTCTCTCTCTCTCTCTCTATATATATATATATATATATATATATATATATATATATATATATATTTATGGTCAGGTTTAGGAGAAGACTCAAAAAATTGAAAAATCACGAAAAAATGGATGAAAAAGTATATTGATATGGACGTCAAATTAATGAGAAAAAATATGATCGTTTTTTTGTGTATTTTATTTTACTCGAATTTTGTTTATCTTTTGTCTTTTTTTGAATAAAAAATAGGGGGAGTGAGGTTTTTAAATTAACAAAGTTTGTTGTAACCACTCATTCAGTCACATCCATTAAATTATCTAATGTGACTGTGATAAAATGTTTTCTAGTTTTTCATTTAAAGTTTTCCCCTGAACCCCTCTCTCTCTCTCTCTCTCTATATATATATATATATATATATATATATATATACATATACATACAAACGAAGGATCATGTGAGAAGTTGAGTTAAAGGTGAGAAATGGATCTGAACCGTTGATCTCTTTAAAGCAAGTTCTCCCATGAATTGCGGCTTATAAAAGAATTGATCTTGATCTGGTGCATCTCAATACATTTTATGTCAGTGCATCTCATCCTAATGTGCGTCCATTTCTAATCCAACGGTTGATAATCTTTTCTCACGCTTCTCATCGTTAACTCAACCCTATATATATATATATATAGGGTTGTTTAATTTGCAACCCTTAAAAAGGTTGCAAACCTTGCAACCCACATCTTAACCGTCGGATTCATGATCGGCGGTTACAATAGATATGGGGCCCAATATTTTTAATTAAAAAAAATAAAAATAAAAATAAAAATAAAATAACCGTCGATCATGAATCCAAGGTTAAGATGTGGGTTGTAAGGGTTGCAACCTTTTTAAGGGTTGCAAAATATCCTTCCACTATATATATATATATACACGTACATAGAGGAAGGATCATGCGAGAAGGCGATAATGTCTCAATATCATATATGATTAAGCGTTTATATATTGTCAATCTAACGTGTGTTTAATCATATATGATTAAACAATGTATCATGTATGATATCACATTTCTCGTCTTCTTGCAAAATGTTTAGTTTCTTGTTTGAATCTACCTCTACATACATATACATCCATACATATATAGAGGAAGGTTCAAACGAGAACGTTAACTATTTAAGAAAACTACAAATAATGTACAAAATCATATGTGATTTTATATTAACCGGCAAAAATTCGACGCGGGCGCCTTTGGGTAAAGCCGCGTGAATGATTTTGTACACTAACGGTCATTTTCGTGTTTTCTTAAATAGTTAGCATTCTCGTTTAAACTCATCTATACACACAAACGCACACACACACACATATATATATATATATATATATATATATATCCTTTATCTGTTAATTACCCACTTTTGGTGAAGACTTTGGTTCAAAAAATTCATGATTAGTTGTTGAGAGGTTATGTTAATCAAAACACCAACTTGAAACCCATTTCTCAACCATACCTTTTTGGAGTAAATATCCCGTAACCTCGTCTTCATGTTTACCTTAAGGTATTATACTGTTATTTTACATGATTTTTTTAATTTAAGGCTAGCATTTGATGTATTGACAAACATATATTTGTTTTATAGTATGTTTGATTTATATGTATTCGATTCACAATGTCAAACCTTTTTACCTCTAACTTTTGTTTCATAAACATGCTACAAAGATTCACATTGTGAAACAAATACATGTGAACTAAACACATTATGAAACAAATATATGTTAATCAATTTTCAAAATGCTAGTGTTCTATGAAAAAAAAATCATATGAAATAGAAAATGATGCACTAGTTCTCAAGGTTATCACAATTTCTTCATGGGTTCTTAAAAGAAGGTCCCATATTAATAGAGGAGACCCTATGAAACCACTACCTACTAATGTGTATTCAACTACTATTACAGATTGTACAACCTTGAGTAAGATGGGTATCTCAACTAGTGCTACAACAGAAGACTAGCATTCATACCTAGCATTTATGATTGACAACACCCTAAAAATAGGGGCCTAATCAAATATGAACTAGATAATGTATGGTGGTAACTGTGAGATCCAATGTGAACCACTCATTTAATACAAAGAATGTTGTTTTTAAAATAAAGAAAAAACACAATTTAGTAAATTGACAATTTAGATTTTTTTATAACAAATCAATTCCATATTTTTCTCCTTCCATCCAATCGTAGGGATACCTAGTTATTTCAATATACCCTAATTCATAATTTTGAAACACTGCCTCCCAACATCAATGGGAACTAGCCCCTCACCCATTACGACTCAACATCTTCGTCTAAACAACCTATCCCTTCACCTTCGGCATCAACATCTGCCTCCTGCTACCGCTACCATATCTGTTTTTCTGTTTTCATCTTGCTACCGCCACTACCATCTGCCTCCTGCTACCGCCACCAACATCCACCTGCTACTCACCACAAAACAAAATTATTCGAATCTAAAAGATGAGGTTCTTCGACACGTGTAAGGGATGTCAGCGACAGTGCTGACAATGATGAATCAAGAACTAAACGCGAACACTACCTTATTCACTTCACGTGTAAACAACACGTTTAGTTATTACAACATGTTTCTAGTCTCGTTTGACAAGACGATTCCAAAGATTCACAGAAAGGGAGACCCACAAGTTCAAAAAGATTCACATATGTTGGATGACTTAAAACTGTATGCACTTGATACTTTGGATCTAGTCTTAGGTATTTGATAGAAATTTATAGTCATGTTACCTTGTTACCATATTACCATATTTTTTTTAATGTTGGTGTTCTTATCAAATGCTTATTCCTTAGCTTTATTAGTATATAACAACATTTTTCTATGTAGACAACACATGCAATTCTGTATCACAGTCGGTATCACAACATCAGGTGCGTACAAATGGATAGGAGTTGAAGACATGGACCAGGAAGAAGAAACGATGCCATCTGTACAGATCTGATTTTGGTTTGACGTGGACCGGGAAGAAGAAAACGATGCCATTAGCACAAATCTGGTTTCAGTTTAACAGGGAAGTCAATAATTATTGGTTTTGGATAGTTTTCAAACAATCTCGCTACTCTCTCAGGTTTCATATCTTTAAGATGACGACAATGATACATATTTGGTTTCCAAACCCTCCCTCTCTCTGGTTTCAGATCGGAGTTGTAACCTAGAACTTTTCGGATATGTAACCCAATCACCGGAGATGTAACCCAGATCTATCGGATATGTAACACCGAAGATGTAACTCACATCTTGCCGGATATGTAACACCAAAGATGTAACCCAATTCTCGTAGGAATACTACGAGCCCGATCTCGCCAACGCACTTGAACCCGTATCTCGATAAAACCTAGATTGCAACTTCGATGAAGTGTATCACAACGTGATTTTCTGGTAGCATTATTTTATGAAGTGTATCACAGTATGTTTTCATTGTTTTACGAAGTATATCACAATGTGTTTTCGTTGTTTTACGAAGTGTATCACATTGTGTTTTCATTGTCTTACAAAGTGTATCACAATGTATTTCGTTGTTTTATGATGTGTATCACAGTGTATCAGGTAGTGTTGCTTTATTAAGTGTATCAAACTATGTTTTTTTGTTATTTTATGAAGGGTATCATAGTGTGCATCATGTGTTTGTAGGAATAAGGTTCGTCGAAGAGAGGAAAGAGGAGAGAGGAGAGAGGAGATTTATAAAATACCTAAATTGCCCTTTAATTAAAAGTATAAGTCAAAATTACTAAAATTATTAATTTTCATATTTATCCTTTGATTTGTGTTTGAGATTGGATCTCATGGTTATTACAAACAACCAAGTTCTCTCTTGAATGACCCCATATATATATATATATATATATATATATATATAGAGAGAGAGAGAGAGAGAGAGAGAGGTTATTATGTTAACTCATTAAAGGTTGTTAACTTTACAAACTATCATTGACCAATAATGTAACACCCTAAAAATTAGAGTAATTTAAAAATTCGAAAATTTGACAATATGACATTTGCATTTGGTATTAACCTCCCAAAAGGGAAAAAGTACTGAGCCTTTACAAAACCTGCGAATGGATATGGAATTCAACAACAAACTAATCTAAACATAACTATTTAGATTACATCAGTTGTCAACCCGAAATCTCCAAAATATGGGACTTAACAAATGCCCAACATCCAATACTTGTCATCTCAAAATGCCTCTAAGACCATGCTCGTTACTCACAACCTTGGCAACCTACCGCTAGGGAACCTGTTATACATATCATTTGAGAAAAAGTGTTAGGCTTAAAGCCTAGTGAGAACATACAGTTTATAATTTCAAGAAATGTAAATATTTGCATTAAAAGGAAATCTTTTCAATAAGGTTTTAGTTTACATTTGAAATATTTGTCACATAAGGATCATTCGGTCCTAAAATTCATCTTACGATGACGGGGGATACCCGATTTACCAAGGATTGTAGCGGAACACAAAAGTAGACTACAATCCGAGTTGTGAGCTAAATACATGGAATCCATGGCCACGAACAACGAAGGTCCGTACTAAGATGTGAGGGAGGGCCCTTGAGGAAACCGGTCATACTCGTTCACTAGGACTACATTATGATCCATAGCTAGTAACCGGTCTCACATAACCATACCAAATGGCCCCCGAGGATCAAATGCATCCATATCTACAAAAGGGGAATAGACATCCCAATAATATAAGCCGACTCAATACCTAGGGATCCACTGGTAATAGTCTAGACTTGTCACAATTTCATTTGTGGCCAACCATAGTTAGTCATATGGTTTAAAATAACATTTATAAACAAAATGCATTTTCAAGTTTAACTTCTGGTAAGAATGAAAATCATAAAAATGAACTTATAAACATTCTTTCAAGTAACCCACATAAATGTGCAAGTAAAACATCATTTTACTTCAAATAAGATGAAACCCATCATTTTAGTTGAAAATGATCGGGAACCCTAAAATCTCCCAAAACTCATGTTATGTCAAAATGTAGTAAACTTAGATCCAAAATCGTGGAGATATATAGGAGTTCAAAATGTAACATTTGACATGTATAAAGTTTAGAAAAAGGTAGTAGGAACTCATCAAATAGGTTTTAGAAGAAAACCCGAAAAACCAGATATCAACCTCAGGGAGAAGATGAAGATTTCAATACCGAACCCTTTCTTGAAACACTTAATACTAGCAAAATATGGAAGATTTGAAGCTAACCAAATCAAGAAATAAATGAAGAAAGATAGAGAGAGAGAAAAGATATCTTCAACAAAATAACTTGAGATATTTGTTGCAAGATATTTAGGCTAAAACTCACCTAAGTCGGCCAGGGGGTTTCGCGGGTTATGCCGCGACCTCAAGTCACGGCATAACTCGCTCACTTACTTGAAATGGAAACCCAACAGTGAGTTTAGCGGGTTGTGCCACGGCTTGCAATCCATGGTGTAACTCGCGTAGTCCACTGTGGTTTGTCCAAAACCACCAAAATTCAAATACTCAACTTGATACGAAACGCGGTGCTAATGACAAAAGCTATACACAAGAATACCAAGATTACAATACAAAAATTTGGGGTGTTACAAATAAGAATTCATTTTCATTCATGGTTACTTTAAACTTATGCAATTAATGTGTAAGAGTATGATAGGAATTTTATCAATTTGATTTTTGGTAGCTATATTAATGAGGAGTTACAAAACGACTTAATCCATGATTGTAACTGTAATTGTGTTTCAAAGATATGCTTAGCTTTTAATGTTCAATATGTGTTTACATTTTGAACATGCATTTACGTATTAAACATTGATTCCATTTTAATGTATATGAACATCATTGAACATACGTAACTGATAAAATGGGATGAACATCAATGAAATGACGTATTGAACATCAATAAACATACATATTGAACATGAATGAACAATTACATATAAATGAACCTGCATATTGAAATGAATGAAAAATTACATATAAATGAACATGCGTATTAAAGTGAATGAACAATTACATATATATGAACACGTGAAAGTGTATGTTCATCCATGTTCAATGCATCAATGAACATAGAGAGCAGATGCGATCTCATAGATGTATTGAACATACATATGAATGAACATGAATGAAAATGTATCAGTTTCGAAATATATAATAAATTTTCGTTTCAATTTGCTTAAGAGAGAAATTAATGGAGGGATGTAGGGGGTTATTTTTCTCAATTGACCCTGATCACTAACATTCACATATCCAAAATATTTATTGGTCTTCAATTAATGGGCGTTATGTCAATTGTTATCTCAACCGTACATTTTCCAAACTAATGGATAGGATCAGTTGATAAGGTTAATACCGAAAACATGGTTAAAAAAAATAACATGCCCCTATATATATATATATATATATATATATATTGGGTTCCGGTGAGAAGTTGAGGTTAACGTGAGAAGTGGTTATCAACCGTTGGATGATAAATAGATGCATATTAGGTTGAGATGCACCAGATTAATTGTCTTCTAAGCCGTAATTCATGGGAGGGCATTTGATTAAAAGTGATCAATGATATCCATTTATCATGCTTTTCATGTTAACCTGAACTTCTTACACGATCCTTCGCCTATATATATATTATACATACATACATACATATATAGAGGTGGGTTCATACGAGAACGATATCTATTTAAGAAAACAATAAAAATGTCGAGTATGTACAAAATCATATGTGATTCCCCGCGACTTTGCACGAAACTTGAAGTCGTGGGAAAAATGTCGCCCGTGTCCCTTTTTCCGTATTAATGCCGAATCATATGTGATTTTGTACATGATTTGTTGTTTTTCTTGTTTTCTTAAATAGTTAGCGTTCTCGTTTGAATATTCCTCTACACACACACACACACACACACACACATATATATATATATATATATATATATATATATAGGGAGAGGTTCATTTGAGAAATGGTAAATATATGAGAAATAGAGAAGTAATCTTAGCCATTCATCTGGTCAACATTTGCGGCTTTGACCGCGAAGCACCGGATAATTCTTTGTGTGGTCTATAGAAGGTAGAGTGGTAATTTCGTAAAATACACGGGATGAGTTCATATATGAATCTGTATCAATCACAAAGATTTATATATGAATCTGTTAATTAGTTCAACTGATTCATATATGAATCTTTGTGATTCATACAGATTCATATATGAATCTTTGTGATTCACAAAGGTTCATATATGAATCTTTGTGATTCACAAATGTTCATATATGAATCTTTGTGATTCATATATAAATCACAAAGGTTCATATATGAATCTGTTAGTTAGTTCAACTGATTCATATATGAATCACAAAGGTTCATATATGAATCAGTTAAAAGAGTTCAGTTGTGAATTACACTGGTTCATATATTATATATGAACATATAATTCATATGTGGATTATACATGTTCATATATGAACACAACCCGTGTGTTTTGTAAAATTTACGAAATTGTCCTTCTATTTTTGGGATAGCCGCAACTTTTGACCGGTCAAAGCCGCAACTTTTGACCGGTCAAAGCCGCAATATTTGACTAGTCAAATCCGATCTTGACCATATGAATGGCTAGGATTACTTCTCTATTTCTCATATATTTACCATTTCTCAAATGAACCAAACACTATATATATATATATATATATATATATATAGAGAGAGAGAGAGAGAGAGAGAGAGAGGGGAAAGTTCAAATGAAAACTCAATTTTCATTATGCACATGAGGACAAATCTTGGCCCCTCCCTCTCTATTGATCCAACAACTCATATTAAATAGAGTTTTTAATTAAAATTAGATTAGGGGTAAAAATGGAAAATAATTTAAACTCATGCCTATCATATTTGACTTTTTTTTTTATTTTTTAATTAAAAACTTTTACCCACTTAAAGTTTAAAATAAATGATCTTAAAAATTACTAATATTTTAATCAAACAAATTACATAAAAAAACGAGAAATTGTGCTCTTCGATGACATCCATCTCGATATATTTTTTTGTTGTCGTTTTAACCGTTTTTTACGTGAAATGCTATATATGTGTTATATTCATTATGAATATTTATGTACGTTCAAGTGTGTGCAACACCTCGACACCATAAGTCCGTAACTCGACATCAGCTTCTTCAACACTTTCTTCAACGTCGTAAGGCATCGCGTTTCTTCATCACTGTAACCCAACACCCATCGAGATGAATCGAGACGAATCGAGAACCTATCGAGTTTCGGTTGTGAACCGGGGAACAAAAGAGAGCATGTCACGTCTCCACACCTTCACGGGTCATTCATGTGTTATTCATCATGAATAATGTATCATTCAGGATGAATAATACAACATTCAATGTGAATAATACTGAATGAATAATGAATGTGAATAATGAATAATACCCTGGGATGCGCATACATATTCATAATGATTTAAACGAAATTTCGGTTGTGAATCGAGAAACAAAAGAGAGTTTGCCATGTGTCCACACCTTCATGGGTCATTCATATATTATTCATCATGAATAATGTATCATTCAGGATGACAAATACAACATTTAGGGTGAATAATACACGATTCATGATGAATAATACAGGATTCATGATGAATAATACACGATTAATGATGAATAATACATGAATCATGAATTCTTGTATTATTCATCATGAATAGTGAATGAGCGTTCACCTTTGTTATTCATACTGAATGAGGACACCCAGGGACATGCATACATATTCATAATGAATATAACACATATATAACATTTCACGTAAAAAAAACGGTTAAAATGAAAAAAAAACTATATCGAGATAGATGTCATATCCAAGAGTACGAAATTCTCGTTTTTTTGATGTAATTTGTTTGATTATAATATTAGTAATTTTTAAGATAATTTATTTTAAACTTTAAGGAGGTAAAATTTTTTAATTAAAAAAGAAAATAAAAAGTCAAATAAGGTAGACGCTGATTCAAATTTTCAATTTTGTCCCTAATCATTTCTCAATTAATGTTATTATGTTTAAACCATTGATTAGTTTTACATTTTTTGATCAATGACTAAGATTTGTCCTCATGTGCACAATGAAAAATGAGTTTTCATTTGAACCCACCCCTATATATATATATATATATATATATCCTCCCTAGCTTCATCCTCAAGGGAATATGTTATTCTTTATTTTAGAAAACTAAACCATCAATAAAATTAAACTCGACACAGATTAGAGATGACAACGAAGTCGGTAATATTAGGAACTCCAATATTCATTTTCATTCTTGATCTAGATCCACATCTCCATCCCTATTGGGGAATAAGATTGCAGTCGGGGATTTTTCCCGTATACATAACATAATCTTTTACATATCTTTATCTATATTATATATAGGGATATTTTAATTTGTGGCCATGTAAATCTTACAACCCGTGCAACCTATATCTTAACCGTTGTTTATGATCGACGATTACAATAAATGCAGACCCAATATTTTCAATTAAAAAAAAACAAAAAAATAAAAATAAAATAACCGTTTATCATTAATCCAATTGTTAAAATGTGGGTTGCATGATTTGTAAGATTTACATGGGTTGCAAATTAACCTTGTTTAATATAGAACCCCAATAACACCATTGATCTAATTAGGGACGATCAAGATCAATTCATGAAAAAAGAAATTAAAATTTTCATTTTTCTTTTTTTTTTTAATAGATATATCACCCGCTAAAGGGTAAATTCAGAATAAAGAAAATAGCAAATAATAATCTATTCATGGAATCGTGGGTTTCAAAAAACCGAATCGCGTAATCATCGGTATCGATTGATACCGTTTCCGTTCAACTGCTCTGGAAGATACACGTTCAAACTACAACCAAATCAACTACAATGGCGGAGAGGATTCGAGGTGTGTGTCCCATAATAATGTTCTTATTCAGTTTATCAATCAAGATTAATCGACAAGAAGATTAGATCAAACAACAGTTTCCATTTCAGTTCAAATTTGAATACAACAGTGTAACACCCGGAAATTTAGAAGGTAAGTATTTGTTCCCTTATTACGTTAAGTGTATTTATTTGGAAACGTGAGCCTTTGTATGCATTTAATGATCATGGTTATATTGAAATGTTGTTACGAGCTTTAATTGGGAAGTTGTGAACCACTCCTTGTAAAACAGAGAGTTACGCGGCTTACACGCGGGCTGAAGTCGCAGCATAAGCCGCGTAATACACTGGTTTGTGCACATTTGAGGAACTACGCGACTTATGCCGCGGGTGGAAGTCGCGGCACAAGCCGCGTAAGCCATTGGGGTTCAATTGGTCGAGCAAGCAGGCGACTTATGCTGCGGGTGCAAGTCGTGGCACAAGTCGCGGGGAGACCTGCAGGTCCCCAAAACCCTTTTTCTCTCGGTTCAAAATCACAAAACACACACACACACACACACTGATTTGAGGGGTGATTTTCTAGGGTTTGGAGTCATTTTCTTCCTATTGCTACTTAGAGCATTTATTGCAAAGTCTTTGAGAGGTAAAACATCATTTATTAGGTCTCCTCCTACATCAAGATCTCAAGGGTCCAAGTCTCCATCACTCCCATCCAACTTCTAGGGTTTCCATATTTTCTAGGTTTTGGTTCAAAACCTAGATTGTGAGTCTACTCAACCTTTGTTAAAACTAGATACACATCATAATCTTCTATTTGTTACTTTATCTCTATATGTTCAAGCATTTGGGATTTCTTTATGAAAATAGTTAAAAATGTGAATATGGGTGATATGCCATGATTTATGTTATATGTATCATTATTTGGGGCTTTTCTCATAGATACATAATGTGGGTACCTTGATATGTTAAATGTATGCATATATGGGTATTATGACGATTCTAGTTGGAACACCATTTTGATGACATATTTATATGCATGATGAGCGTGATTGTCATTTGGGTCTTTTGTTAGACTTCATGAGGATAAGATGGTAATATTGTACGCGTAGTTGGTATGGAAATATGTTGGGTTGAAATACACCTAAAGGACCTCCTATAGACGTTATGTGGACGAACCAAGTCAGTACACTAGGAGGATGTAGTCTTGGGCGCCACTGTGATGGTATGTGCCTAGACCTCTGCCATTCGGGGAATTTCCTTAGCGGTAGTCTCCGGGTGTGCCGTGCCTTTCGGGTGTTCCTTGTTAAGGTAATCAAGGTATATCGACTATTGGGTGGACTTGATTGGTGCTTTGGGTCTCCCCTATTGACTCCACATATATTGAACTCTGGTTAACTGCTGATAAGATTTGTAACTGTTCATGCATGCTTATTATTGTTCATCTAACTAGGCTTTCTGGCCTAACACTTTTTTGGTGTCGATGTGTATCTCAGGTTCTAGCGGCGCCGGTCCTAAGCAAGCTTAGTTGCCTTGGGGTGAGAGCTTGGGGATTTTGCACATGGACGCGTTATACTTTTGGAAAGAACCGTTTGGGTTTATATATGACAACCCTTTTGTAATCTCTTTTCTAGTCGTAGAAATTAGATTAGTTGGTTGTTAATTTATGGTCCGTTTAAATTACAATTGTGATTAAACAGGTTATTCATATATTCCCCATTTTTGGGAGGCTCTTGCTATGGCAATTTTTGTATACCTCATGTCCGTTTTTTTTCGGATTTTTGTTATCCCTATTTTTAGGGTGTTACAAGTTGGTATCAGAGCTTTAGCTTAAGTGAACTAGGTATTGTTTAGCATATCTAGACTTAAGCTTTAGACTTTATGACTTCACTGTCCACTGGGGTAACAATCCTAGGTGGGGAGAGCGTTAGGATTACGGAATTACTTTAAATTGAAAGTCATGATGACGGTGACAAGAATTCTTGTGTATGGTTCATTCATAATTTCACTTAGCTATTGCTATTATGAATGTATTGTTACGTGAGCATGCTTGGTTTACTGTTGTCATGATAATTGATGAAGGTATTAGTACGTACAATGAGTTCAACTCGTTTAGTCTTTTCTCAATCTATTTCTCATACTTGAATGGCAGATTATAATGGTAAACACTCGGAGTAGGTTACCGGACATGCCAGAGGGTCAACCAGAAGTGGAATCTGCAGCTGTACGACCTTTTGTGGGGGCAACCTCCGATGGGATTCCCATACCCAGAATCTTGGGAGGCGGACCTGAACATATTCCGCGCTGGAACCTCAATACAGGTGATGCCGTTATGGAGGAAGTTACCATGGAGACCCGGATTCGGGATAGCATGATGTTGGCCATGAAATCGGCCATGGCTCAACAACAAGAGTTTTTCATGAAACTCTTAGAGGATCGAGGCGCTAGCAACCGACAACCTGAGGCTATGGCAGAAAATATTGTTGTGGGGTCGGGTGGACCAATTGTGGTATCGGTTGGAGACCCATCTGATGAGGGGAACAAGACGAAGACTAAGGGGTGCACCTACAAGGCGTTTCTGGGGTGCCACCCTAAGGAGTTTGCGGGTTCAGATAACCCGGTGACTTGTATGTATTGGCTCAAGGAGGTAGAGATGGCCTTCGAGTCAAGTGAGTGTGATCCCTCTCAACGGGTCAAGTTTGCTTCCCAGTTACTTCGGGGAGAGGCTCTGATTTGGTGGAATCTCACCCGATCCGCCCTCACTCCGGAAGTTTTGGCTAAGTTAACTTGGCCGGTGTTCAAAGAGAAGATCATGAATAAATATTGTAGTGAGCGTTCGTTGGACAAGCTGGAGCGGGAGTTCCGAGATTTGAAAAAGGGGACTCTGTCCACTGTCGAGTACTCCAGACTCTTTTTGGAGAAACTGAATTTGGTGGGACATCTGGTCCCCGATGAAAGGTCGAAGATTAAGGCCTATCAACAAGGTTTACCGGCCGGGATGCGAACGGCGGTAAGAAATGCTAAGTGTTCGACTTTACAAGAGGTTATCGAAGAGTCTTTGCTCGTTGAGGATGACATCAATGCGGGGAAGGAGGAAAGAAGTCAGGCTGGTGAGAAACGGAAGTGGGAAGGTCCGTCTGGGCCCGTTCGTCAATCAATACCCTTTGCAAGTGGAAGAGCGGGTGATCAACGCCGTGAGGATCGGTGGTGCCAAAAGTGCAGGTTAAAGCACTCGGGGCCGTGCGCTACAAAGACTCACTCCGGTCCAGCCGGGTGTACCAAGTGTGGTAAGAAAAACCACACAACTCGAGAGTGTTCCCTCCGTGGGTCGGTATGTTATGAATGCGGAGAACCGGGGCATATGAAGCGAGAGTGCCCAATGCTAGTTAGAGGGGGTGGTGGAAATTCTGTGGGTTCGACGGCTAGGTTCGAGCAACCATCAAGGGAACCAAGTCGAGCTTTCCGGATGACTACTGAGGAGGCAAATGAGACAGCTGATGTCGTTTCGGGTACATTCCTAATAAATTCCTTGCCAGCTCGTGTTTTGTTTGATTCGGGTGCTACATGTTCTTTTGTGTTGGATTCCTTCTGTAAGCAATTCACCACTCCTATTAGTGTCCTTCCCGATGCGTTAGTAGTAGAAATAGCTAATGGGGATCAAGTGATCATTCGTGACCGTTTTTGTGATTGCACTCTAGAGATTGATGGGAATCCTTTTGGAGTGGACTTGTTACCTATGACTATAGGAGGGTTTGATGTAGTCATATGTATGGATTGGTTAGTAAGGCATAAGGCAGACATCTTTTGTTCTAAAAAGATGATCCAAGTGCCATCGCCGGGAAATTGTGTGGTTATCATTTATGGGGAGAAAGGAAAGAGGAGTAATCCCATTATCTCATCTCTTAAGGCTCGCAAGTTCTTAGCGAAGGGTTACCCTTCGTACTTGGCATACGTTGTGGACGCAAAGAAAGAAAAGAAGTCGGTAGAAGATGTGGAGGTGGTACAAGATTATCCGGACGTCTTTCCGGAAGATTTACCCGGATTACCGCCGGAGCGACAAGTGGAGTTTCAGATTGACCTCACCCCGGGAGCGGCTCAATGATTCTACTAACAAAAAATAAAGTGAAAGCTATTTATACTTACAGTTACAAGACAAAACACAAAAATACAAATACTTTGACTTTGACATTTATTACAAAGACTTTGACTTTTGCTTGAAGGTTTGACTTGAGCTTTGACTTTGGCTTTCATGATCTTGTATCCAACATATTTGTGCACTAACACGAGGTATGCATATAATGAATATGTTTCTAAACTCATTGTTCAATCAATAGCTACTAATTAGGGTTTCAAATAACGATTTTCAGTACGAAAAAGCCAGAGAATCATGCTTTAATATTCATTCTCCAGATTCAAAAATGCTGCATCAACACCTATTCTACTGGATGAAAGCAATGATGAGGAAGATGCACCGCCGGCAAACGTCTCTCAACCGCGAGAAGATGCGACCAACGATGGAACATAAGATATGGTTGTCGATAAACCTCTAGAGGATGAAGGGATTAACAATAATGAAAGCCCCAAAGAAAGTAAACCATTTAAGTTTAAAAAACCATAGACAAAAACTAAAAAATGTTTTCCTGCATGAAGTGGGTTTTCGAGAAGGTTTTCGAAAGAAGCAAAAAAAAAAAAAAAAAAAAAATTAAAAAAACCTTCAACTATTCAGTATGTAATTTAAAATTTTCATAAAAAAATCAACTAGTTCCCCTTTGGAATTCATCAAAATGTGTCGCCCTTACCTAAGATAGTTTACTTGAGAATTCCTTTTCCAATATGGGATGAATTTGTAATTATAAATTATAAGGCACAATTTTGAATTCGAGAGCATAGTCAACATAATAGGAAGAATGGTTATGGATGACTTTACTATATTTTAGATGTCACAAATTCATGTTGCTTTGAAATTATATATGAAGGTGTAGAGACTCTCATGAAGGATTTAACAATGGAGGATAAAGAGGACAACAACAGTCAAGACAAAGGTGAGATAGTTCCTACACTTGGTGTGAAATTGCATACCCTGTATATGATGTTACTACTGATCTAAATATCTTTACAATTGAGATTGAATATTTTAATAAAAGAAAAAGGGTTAGTAAATTTTAGATTAATTAAAAATAAACATGAATGTATTTGAAGGAAAACACCAAGCAGATGAATCAAACAAGGAAAAGCCACTAAGGTCTTATTCAAGAAGAAATAAGAGGAAATCAGGTACAAAACCAGAATGAACATGCTTTACGTTTTCCTATAAGATTGACTCATGCCTGAAAAACTGAAAAATGTTCATCTTTGATCTTGAAGCTAAACATCCGGATGACATTGACTTCAGGAAAGAACCGGTAATTGAAATCGGCAGCTCATCATCAAGGTGTACCTGAAGCACAACAAGGTCGAGAGAGTGTAAGGACGAAACACAAAGAAAAGACTCGCACGTCGAAAAGGACTTACATTCAAAAGGCACTATCAAAGTGAAATCTGAAGGTTCATATTAAAAAAGGTTTACACTAAACACAAACACTTAAGGATTCTTACATTTACCAAATCTTCATTGATTGATCAGGAAGTTCAATTCAAGGTTCACCATCTAGGAAAAAATTCAACGATGAAGAAACGGAAGAAATGGATAAGAAGAGGAAAACAAACACGATAGACTCAACCGATTCATTGAGGAAGAGGACAAAATTCGCAAACCTCAGAACCCGCACATCACCGCGAACTCTAAAAGAAACCATAACTGGATTAAACGATGATAAAAAAAAGCTGTCATCGCTATGGGTTTGGGTTCAGTCTTAAAGATGGCTCTTGATGGTGTTCCATCAAAGTTAGGATTTTTCGTAGTAGATAAGCTTGACACTACAAAAATGCAACTAAATGTCCGAACAAGAAGCATTGCAACCACCTTAGAATCAGTGCATGACCTTTTAGGGATCCCAATGGGCGGAATTGACTTGCTAAATTCAGAAGATAGGAATTTCGGACTGAAATTAACAAAAGAGTGGCGCCGTCAGTTCCAAAAGCTAAACATTCGACCAGCAGATATCAGGCGCATAATATTTCAAACCAATAAGTCTGATTTCATGTTCAAGATGAATTTCCTGGTTTTGTTTGTTAATCTTATGGCAGATTGTAATACAATGGGAAGTTGCGACCTGAGTTTCATATCAAAGCTAAAGAACGAAGAGATGATCACACAGATCGACTGGAGCAAGTAGATATACGATAACTTGAAGACAAGCAAAGAAAAATGGAGAAGGGATAACGATCCGTGGTTTTATGCTGGGCCACTCACTTACCTCACTGTAAGAACTATTTTGAAATAATGAACTACATGTTCTATGATCTGTATTATTACTCTCAATGAAATACTTAACTGCTGCAAATATATTCATTTCATGCATCCAATCAAAAAACAAAATTTTAAAGCACTATGATAAGCAAAAAACAAAATTTTAAAGAACATATGATATTGACAATCAAAACTAAGCACCCACAAAATCTTAATTCACACTGCACACATACAGTTAGCAAGACCTTTCGCATGATCATGGCCTACTGGCAAAACTTATACACAAACAACTAACATAACATACTTATTCCAGCTCCTATATGTGGAGTCAACCATCAGTGACAAGGTCGAGGTTGAGAAAGAAAAAACAACCTTATCAGTCTGGAATATTGGGCTTCTAAGAAAAAAGGGAGACAACTGAATTAGAGGACAGAGGCTTTGGGTTGCTTCCAATAAAGACTAGTTACCAAGTAAAAAGACCAGGGTGAATGCAGTAAATCACCTAGGTCACCACCAAAATATTTGGGAAAGAAGGTTTGATATTACAGTAAAATTAATTGTTCATTGATGAAATTAAATAACTAATCACTAGTATGTCCAAAAAAACATGAATACATAAGGTACTTGAAATTGAAGATGGAACAGCTAGTGAATGCAAAGGAAGAAGCAGAAAAATGGGTTCACACTGTAGAATCCCGGTTCCCAGGCGATGAGACAGTCACCAAATTCAAAACTGATCTAGACCTGATGTTTGGAACAACACAAAGGACCTCAATAGAGAGTGAAGCTGCAGCTGACGAGGAAAACGAAAAGACCAACGAAATGGCGATCGTGGTGTTTGAGTAAGTAGACAACGCTAAGAAGTTTGATGCATGCTGGGAATGCCCAAATTTTATAGCAACTATTACTGAGAAGGTTGAGATTGAAGTTCAGAAATCAGAGATACGGAAGTCCTTATCAAATTCATTGAGCAGCGAAGGCGGGATCAAAGCACCTGGGTTCGACCTAGGAATCAACCCAGAGAAGAAAGAATCTGGGTGAAACACTATTCAATCAAAACTATCAGCCCCACATTCTACGATGAGACAGTTAAGTAGCCAACAAACAAGAGATAAGGGTAAAAGGGCAGTGACATTCTCACCGATCCCGATGACCTCTTATTTCGATGATTCAGAAGAAATGCCTAAGGACGATGGACCATTATAAAATAACGAGCAGGGATGTCAGAGGTTAGTAAAGCTTGGGGACTATCTACGTTCGCCCTTCGTTAGACGATGTGTAGATTTCAACGTTTCTAGCGAGGAGAAATGAGTTCATGAATGGGCATTGTCGACATTCGGCGATAACAAGTAAGTAAATAGTTAAACTAACTTAGTATGGTAAGTGATAATCCCTATTTATCAAGCATAATCTCTAAACAAGATCAAACATTCAAGAATTCTAGAGAGAGAGAGAGTAGAGAGAGAAAGTGGATCTTGAATTCCATACGTCTGTGAAATATTACAAATGAAGTGCTTAACAAAACTACAAGATTAACCCCTATTTATACCACCTAACTAATACAAGACTAAACAACTAAGGAAACTAAAACAACTTTGACTTTTCTTTGACATTGACATTGTTGACTTTACAAGATTGACTTCCTAATTAAATCTTGGATACAATATTTTGACTTAACAATCTCCCCCTTTGTATTCAAGATGTAATAAAAAATTTACACTAGTCTTCAACACTTGAGTCTTCAGCTTCTGTCTCTAACATCTTTGAACTTTGAAGCTTTAACAATCTTCAGTCTTTCAGTCTTTGAAGAATTTTGAAAAATCTTTTTCTCTTTGAAGCTTTGAAAGTCAACATGTCATGAACACAAACCAGAATACTTGAAATTCCTTTGAAACTTTGAACTTTGAAACATCTTTGAAAACATTTGAAACTTCTTTCATCTCTGAGAAATCTTTCAAAACTGTATCTTCATCACTCTGATCTCTTGACTGTCTTCAGAAAAACAAACTTTCTTGAATCATCTGTCTGAAAATGACTTTAAATAATCTCGGAATGATTTCTTTTCATCTGACTTGAACTTTCTTGAACTTTTTCATGAAACTTTTCACAGAACTTTCTTTCTTTATAACTTTGAAATTGAACTTTGTAAAAATTCTCCCCCTTTTTGATGATTGTGAGCATAATGATCATCAAAATTGTTAAGTCTGATTTTATAGTAATCATTGTATTTATTTCAGTGGTCTTAACTGTGTTTAGCTTGCTTATCTGTATTGGTTTAGGCCTTGGGTATTTAAGTCCCGTAGGTGCCTTTGTTTTGTAACTTTTGGAACTCATTTGAATATACAGTTTACATTTGGCGCACTCTCTCTCTACTTTCTCTCTCTAAGATTTGGTAGATCTTGGACTTTCAATTGGTATCAGAGCAATTCTGAATCTGAGAGGATTGAGAGAAACTTGTTTTTGATTCTGAATTTGTGTTTAAATCAGAAAATTTGATTGATTTTCTTGATTTTTTCAAGAAAATCTCGTTTTTTGATTTTTCATCAAATTCAGACTGTTTTCTAATCGTTTTTGTTGTAAATTGGTTTGTTGAATTCAGTTTTGATAGTAAAACACTTTTAATTCATATCATTTTGCAAGAAATTCACGATTTGAAGGTCAATTTTGAGAAATTTTGAGTTTTCTGAAAAGTCGTTTTTCGAACTGTTGATTTCACAATTTCTTGATTTTGTGGTTTTTGATCGATCTTATTGGTTGAAAGTTGTTATAAAACAGTTTTCGATCACTTCTGGTTGAGAAAGTTTTATCAATTTCGTTTTTGTAAATCAAAATTTGGAAGTTTTTATCGTTTTTCAGAGTTTGCACTAGATCTGAACTTTGCGTCAGTTCATCTCAGGTTTGCGCCAGTTCATCAGGCTTCATCTGGAACTTTGCGCCAGTTCATAGAGCTTTGTGCCAGTTCATCCTCTGTTTTGCGTCTGTTTCTTCAGGAAAGCAAGTTTTCGATTAGTACAAGTTCTCGCCACCTACATATCACGCAAAGAAAACTTTGCGTCATCCTCAGTTCACGAGAAGTTTAGTTTAGTGTGCAGTTTCATTTGCGTCATCTTTACCTCGTGCAACTTTTAGTTTGCGCCATATACAGCACGCGCGAAGTTACATTTGCGCCTCCATCATCTCACGCAAAGTTTGATTTGCGCCATCAACAGCTCACGCAAATCTCGTTTGCGTCATCCACATCTCACGCAAATCTCATTTGCGCTACATTCTGCTCACGCAAACTTTTAGTTTGCGCCAGTTTTCCAGTTTTCCAGATTTCAGCCTTAGATCTTTCTGACTTTGTGATTCTGTGAAGATGTCTCTACAAGCTCAGTTTTTACAAGAACGACATAATGATGTCTTTGGGATCAGACACTCGCCCTCCAGTTCTGATAAATGAAAACGAATTTCAGCAGTGGCAAGACAGATTCATCAATTTCATAGAGCGACAACCAAATGGGGACAATATGATGAAGTCTCTAACTGAAGGTCCTATGGAAAGGCTTATGAAAGAAATACCAGCTACTGCAAATACTCCGGCTACAAGAGTTGAGAAGGCTACAAGAGATTATGATGCTGAAGAGCTTTTGAGATATCAAGCAAAATCTAATCTGATTCTTGCAGTACCTAATTCAATATACAATCGAATTGATTGTTTCAAGCAGAATCCGATGCTAATGTGGACTTAATTAGAAAAGATAATGCTTGGATCAGCAGTTGCCACTCAACTCCGTTAGACTCGTTACATGAACAACTTTGAGGAGTTTAAGGCAAAAGACGGAGAGAGTCTGAAAAGTGTGTTTGACAGATTTTGGGCAGTGATCAATGATTTGTACAAGATAAAGGTGACAAAGACTGAACTGGAAGCCAATCTGAAATTCTTAAATGCTCTTCAACCAGAATGGAGCAAATCTTGTCATAGGATGAGGAATGATGTACGGATCTCCACAATGCCAATTCAGGAACTGTATGAGATCTTAATGGCTGATGAGAATTTGGTGCTGGAAAAGAAAGCTAAGATTGACAAGAAAAATAAGCCAAAGACTGTTGATCCGATTGCTCTCCTGGCTAGTCAATTGGCAGAACAAGCTTTATCTGAAAATGCCTATGATGGTTCAACTGAAGATGATGGTGAGGCTCTAGAAAAATCTATGATACTTCTCTCTCAACATTATCAGAAAAAGTTCCAGCATAGATCAGGATCAAATAATCTTCGCTTCACTTCCGGCTCAAAGAAAGTGGAACCCGGTGCTCTCTCAAAACCATATGTTCCAAAGTATGAACCGGGTAAAGTGGCTGAGCCGAAAAAGGAGGAAAAGAAAGAATGAACTTCTTCAACTGTGGAAAACCAAGACACATAGCAAAGGAGTGTAGAGTGAAGGTTGTCAAGGACTCTGCGTTTTATAGGAAAAAGTTGGAACTCGCAGAAAAGAGAGAGAATAGAACAATTCTGCTTGCTGAAGAGGAATATTGGCTTGACCACTCAGATAATGAAGCTGAAAACGAGGAAACAGCAGCCATGTGTTTCAGTGGGGATGACAAGAGTGTTGATGAAGATGAGGACACTTCCACTGATGAATCTGAGGTACCTACTGAGTTTGATTACAACTTTATTTCTTCTCAAATGAACGTCATAATAACTGCTTTACATGAATTACGTTCGAAGTTCTTATCTGAAAAGCACATAAATCAAGAAAAATCTGTCATGATTGAAAAATTGCAAATTTCATTGAAAGATGAAAAATTTATGTTGACAGATACAAAAGAAAAGTTTCAAAAGAAATTGGATGAATTAGAAAATTTGAACAAGACTAATCTTGAATCGTTGACAGAAATGACCAATTTGAATAAAACTTTTTCTGATAAAATAATTGTTTTAGAAGGAAAATTATATAAGAGAGAACAAACCGAGCAGACCATATATATGAATAAACCAAGGAGTGATGAGGCAATAAAAGAAAGATGTGGACTTGGTTTTGAAAATCCACATTGTCTAAACAATGTTATAACAAAAATCCCCACTTTATATAATTTTGATTATCTAAGTCTTGCAAAATATGCTCCTCAATTTAAAATTGAGTGGATGAATGAGAAGCAAGAATTAGAAATCGAAAATCAGAAAAGAATGAACAACAAGAAAATGGAAATGCCATTTGTTTATACTAGTGAAAATGCCAAGTATTTTCCTGAACAATCAAAGAAATCCAGAAAATCTCAAAATGTTTTAAATGTCAATTCTTCCATTAAATCTTCAGTATCAAATGATTATTTTGATGTATATGCTAATAATACTAATAAGGAAAATATATCTCCGGTTTCATATGATTCTAAGAGATATATTCCCCCATTAGTATTAGAAAGTAAATTCATTGATCTTGAAGATAAAATGGAAGAACAAAATCTTCAAACTGATTTTGAAAACAATTTATTTCTTTTTATCATGAAATCAACTTTTGAAGATAAAATAAATTCTGGATTTTCTATCGATTCCAAGGAAAATACTCAAAAAGTACAAATAAGTGAAAGTTTGCGCCAACCACAGGTAGAGCAAACTGAAGATTTGCGCCAGAGGTTGGTAGCGCAAAGATCAGTATGCGCCACCAGCCAGTGGGTTGCGCAAAACTCTTCCAGACTTGTGTTTTTCTGAAAGTTCTCACTCCAAGGCAAGTTCAAAAATGTTGAATTCTCAGTTTGATTTCTTAGATAAAATTTATTCTTCTAATTCAATTGTTGATGATTCTTTTATGCTAAATGATCAATATTATAAACCAAAGCGTAAAAGAAGAAGGTCAAAGAAGTCTAAGAAACAAGATAAAGTCATGTCTGAAAATTCTAATTCTTCTAATTCTACTGTTTCAGATTGGACTTTGAAGAAGTCATCACGGCAGATATGGAGGATCAAACAGAAGTCAAATGAATTTGCAGCTATAGAGGATAAATGTGTAGATCGTCTTTGTAAAACGGATACATTTGCATTTTGTAATAAAAACTAAAAATATTCAATAAAGCAAATGATTCAAATTGCAAAGAATGTCTCATATTTTTCTTCTACTTCTGATTCAGATGATTATGATTCTTCCTCCATGAATGATTGTGTTCATATTTTTAAAAAGAGAGTTATGAAAAATAAACAGCAAAGGACTAACAAGAAGGGACCCATAAGCATATGGGTACCTAAATCTGTGTAATTTATGTATGTGCAGCTTAGTCAATTATGGTATCTGGATTCGGGGTGTTCCAAACACATGACGGGCAACAAATCACTGCTTTCAAATTTTAAAGAAAAATGTTGCGGTCGTGTTAAGTTTGGAAACTGTGAGACAACTCCCATTCTAGGTTATGGTGATCTTGTACAAGGCAATATTACTGTCAAGCGAGTTAGCTATGTTGAAGGTCTGAGCCACAATCTATTCAGCATCGGGCAATTTTGCGATAAAGATCTTGAAGTCAGCTTCAAATCTAAACGAGTTGCAGTAAAGAATGACAGTGGCAGGGATTTACTAGTTGGAAAGAGAAGATCCAATTTATATACTTTTGATCTTTCCAAGGCAAAAATTCCATCAGATATCTGTTTGCTTTCTAAAGCCTCTATTCATGAAAGCTGGATATGGCACCGACGACTAGCTCATCTCAACTTTAAATACATGGATCACCTTGTCAAGAATGATTCAGTTCGAGGTCTCCCAGTACTCCGATTTCAGAAAGACCACCTCTGTCAAGATTGTGAGAAAGGAAAGATGAAGAAAGCTCCGCACAAGACAAAGCCTGAAGCCTGCTCTTCGGATATTCTTGATTTGTTACATGTTGATTTATGCGGACCGATGAAGACAAAGAGTATCGGAAAGAAAAGATATGTTTTGGTGGTTGTTGACGATTATTCACGTTATACGTGGGTTAAGTTTCTCAAGTCTAAAGATGAAACTCTTGACATTCTCATCAAACTCATCAAAACAATTCAGACCAACAAGCAAAAAGCAGTCAAAGTTGTCAGATCCGACAATGGTACAAAATTTAAGAACATCACTCTTCAAGCATTCTACGAGGATCAAGGCATTCAACAACAGTTTTCTGCTGCTCGAACACCACAACAGAATGGGGTTGTTGAACGACGAAATAGAACGCTTGTTGAGACTGCCAGATCGATGCTTGCATATTCTGGTCTTCCTTTGTCTCACTGGGCTGAAGTTGTCTCAACTGCATGTCATACTCAGAACAGATCAATTCTACATCGCCGATTTAACAAAACACCATAACCGAATGTCAAATATTTTAAGTCATTTGGGTGTAAGTGTTATGTTATGAATGACCGAGACAATCTGAACAAGTTTAGTCCAAAGGCAGACGACGGTATATTTCTGGGTTATTCTTCTACTTTAGCGGCTTACAGAGTCTTTCTTATCTCAGCCAGAAAGGTGATAGAGAGTGTAAATGTCAAATTTGACGAAGCTGCCGATTTGGTTTTTGGCCAAACAGCTGCACTTACAGGGAATTTATCTTCTGAACAAGTCAGTTCAGAACCTGCACTACAACAGACAAATCAGGATCCATCTTCTTCCTTGCTTAATCTTACTGATCTTGATTTTTTATTTGAGCATTTTTATGATGATGTGCCTAAATCTAATACTGAAAATGCTTCAAATGTTTTGAATCAGGAAACTGTGAGCGCATATACTTCCAATTCTGCTGCATCTATCTCTGACAATGATGCTGTTCCAGTACCTCCTGTCACTCAAAACAGTATTTCTGAATCTAATTCAGAGCAATCAGAATCTGAACAAATGAACACATATTTAGTTCAAGAAGAAATTATTCAAGAACAACCTGTTCAAGAAGCATCAGTTCAGGAAGAAAAACAAACTGCTGCCATTCAACCAACAATTCCAGAATTTGATTCAGAAGTTGTTGAAATACCTCCTCCTCCAGTTGAAACTGTTGATGTCTCTTTATCTGACATAGACATAACTGAAGCTCTCTCTCAACAACTATAAGTTGTTCAAGAAGTTATAGATCCTCTCCCTCACACCACAAAATGGACAAGATCTCATCCTATTCATCAGATTATTGGTGATCCTCAAGCAAGTGTTTCTACACGTTCCAAGACGGCAACTCCCAATGAATGTTTATTCACTTGCTTTCTAAGCAAGATTGAACCAACCAAAGTTTCTGAAGCATTAGAGGATCCGGATTGGATAATAGCGATGCAAGAGGAGCTCAATCAATTTGACGAATTAAAAGTTTGGAGACTTGTACCACGACCAAAAGGAAAGAGCATAATTGGTACAAAGTGGATATTCAAGAACAAGAAAGACAAAGATGGTATCGTTGTTCGTAACAAAGCTAGACTGGTTGCCAAGGGTTATCGACAAGAAGAAGGAATCGACTACGATGAAACTTTCGCGCCGGTTGCAAGATTAGAAGCTATTCGAATGTTTCTCGCTTTTGCTGCTTATCGCAATTTTACTGTGTATTAGATGGATGTAAAAACAACCTTTCTCAATGGGAAACTGAAAGAAGAAGTTTATGTTTCTCAACCAGAGGGGTTTGTTGACAAAGACCGTCCTGATCATGTCTACTTTCTTGATAAAGCAATGTATGGCCTGAAATAAGCACCAAGGGCGTGGTATGATGAGTTGTCGGCCTTCTTGATCAAATCCGGGTTTACCAAAGGATCCATAGATACCACTCTTTTCATTTATCGTTCTAACTTGGATATTTTCTTAGTTCAAATATATGTAGATGATATTATATTTGGTGCGACTAATAAATCTTTATGTACTTGGTTTTCTGATATTATGACCTCCAGGTTTCAAATGAGCATGATGGAAGAAATTAATTTCTTCCTCGGCTTACAAGTGAAACAAATTCCAGATGGAATCTTTATTAACCAGTCGAAGTACGTTTTTGACATCCTGAAGAAATTCAAGATGGACAAATCTTCTTCAATTGGCACGCCTATGGCTCATGGTGCTAAAATTGGACTCAATCCAGATGGAAAAGTTGTGGACGTCAAGACTTATCGAGGAATGATCGGATCACTAATGTACCTAACTGCAAGTCGGCCGTATATCATGTTCTCTACCTGCTTATGTGCCAGATTTCAAGCAAAGCCAAAGGAATCACATCTCTTAGCAGTCAAGAGAATCTTTCGATATATCAAAGGAACTCCGTATTTAGGTTTGTGGTATCCTAAGAGTTCTGATTATAAACTGATTTCTAACTCTGATGCAGATTTTGGGGGAAATCAATTGGATCGGAAAAGTACTTCAGGTCATCTTCAATTTCCTGGTGATAGACTGATAAGCTGGGCGTCGAAGAAGCAGAACTGTGTTTCTATCTCAACTGCAGAAGCAGAATACGTCGCCACAACTAGTTGTTGTGCTCAAGTGCTATGGATGAAGACACAACTTCGTGACTACGGGATGTTGTACAAAACTGTTCCTATCTATTGTGACAGCGAATCTGCGATCGCAATATCAGTCAATCCGGTCCAGCACATAAAGACCAAACACAAAGATATGCGGTACCATTTCATAAAGCATATTGTGGAATAAGGTACTATTGAATTATATTTTGTACCAACTGAATATCAACTTGCTGATATTTTTACAAAAGCTTTAGATGAAAAACGTTTTAATTTTCTGCTTTCAAAACTCGGCATGTTGAATTTAAAAGTTTAAATCTTTACAAATTTTATTCTATAAAGTATAAGATTTACAAGTTTTCGTTCTTTTGAATAAAATGTGTGTCAAGGATATATTTTCAAGTTGCTTTGTTTATATTGAAGTTTTATATGTTCATCTTTCAAGTCTTACTAAAATCGAAAGGTCAGCAACATGTTTGTTGCTTTTGCATTCTGCTTTAAAGTTATGTGATTCGGAATATTTATAGTTTACAATTATTAGAAAACCTAAAAAGTCAGAATTATGGATCGTTATGAAAATATGGGCTAAGCACTTAGATGTAAAACTGAGTGATTGAGATGAAAATTATATTTCTAAAATACAGAAATCTCTAAGTTTAAAAGTTTGTACCTGTGACCTTTCTGGTTTGGGAAAGTAAGTTCCGTGGGATGCTTGTCATCTGGTCCCCTAAGGTCAATTGGTCTGGGAGTGATCGAACCCAAATCCTTCTATAGAACCAGATCGAAAGTCATGTTCTACTAGTATGAATGGGTTTAGGATGTGTCGATGTAGCCTTTCTGATCTGGGAGAGTAAGTTCCAAGGGGTGCTTGACACCTAGTCCCCTAAGGCCAACTGGTCTGGGAGCGGCTGACCCAAATTCTGCAATAGGGTCAGATAGAAAGTTACGTTTACGGCATGTTCTTTACTTACCAAACTTTTTGATTTAAAAGATGCCAAAGTGCACAAGCTTAAAAGATGCCAAAGAGCACACTCATGTGAAGATGCCAATGTGCACACTGCTAAAAGATGCCAATGAGCACACATCTCATGATACTTGGTGATATGTTTGAGTTGCGATAAACCTGTAAATTTGTGAAAGTCTTAATTCGTGATGGCTTAGTGTGAGTACATGCAAAGTTCTCTATTATATTTTTAGAGTTGCATTTTCTTGAAGCTAATCGAAGTTCGCATGCGAGCACACTGAATAGATTGCTGGAAGTTTTTGAAACTGAACATGTCTTAACTTGATATGCAATGAAACTTGTTTCTGTATCCAACAACACACACTTGATTTCAACTGATTGATAAATCTGTGACATTTTACTGAGTAGAATTTTATTTGTTTAGTGTTTAAAATTTTATATGTTCAGTTGTTTCAAAATTTATATTCAGTATAATTTTCTTTTTATACTGATGTCTTTATGTTTGAATATCTATATTTTTTAAATTGGTTTGTGCATATTTCGAGGGGGAGAGACAATCTGAATGAAAAATTTGATATATTCTGATTTTGAGGGGGAGTAAATAAAGTGGTCAGATACATAGCTGATAAAGTACTTCACGTGTTGATTAGAAGTTCATCAGGTAAGTATTTCTGTTTTTGTTCTATACAAATGCTAATCTGATCTGTTTTATTTAGTGCATTTGTGTAGGGGGAGTAAAAGGGCTATTCAGGTAACATTACATTTTTTTTATGTGTTATTTTTTTAGAAGTGTTAATTTTTTTTAGTATTTTCTTAAATTTTTTTAGTGGTATAAATAGTGTTTGTCCTTTTTCTCTTTCTCTTTTGTAGCTTCATTTCTCTTTTCGAACTGAGTCTTGTTTTCCCTCTCTCTGTGCGATTTTTGATTTGATTTCAGCCTTGTTATTCGATTCAGGTTTGTTTCTATTTTTTTATTGTTGATTTGTGGTTATGATTAGTAAAACATTGTTCTTATTCGATTTCGATTTCTTAAGTGATTTCTTACTGTGCGATTTCTTCATTAGTACTGTTCATCTTCTTCTTAATCAGATCGAGAGCTTATTTTGTTCAAATTGATTGTTGGGTTTGTATTAGATACTGATTTCGATCATCAGGTATGTGATTGTTAGGTCTGATTTTATAGTAATCATTGTATTTATAGGACTTGGTCAATACTGTGTTTAGGGCTGATTAGTATTGTATCTGACCAAGGGTATTTAAGTCCCTTTGGTCTTGTTCCTTGTAAGTTTTCTCACGCACATTTGAATAGATCAGTTACTTTGCGCTTCACACTTTCTCTCTCTAAGGATTTAGAGATTCTTGGACTCTCAATTGGTATCAGAGCATACTAGATCTTGAGAGGATTGAGAGAGTGTTTTCCAGAATTTGTTTTAGTGATTGAAATCGAAAATTTGATCGATTTTATTGATTTTTCAATAAAATCTCGTTTTCTTGATTTCTCACAAAATTTGGATTGTTTTTGGTTTGAATTGTGTTAATTTTGTGATCATCTGCTTCGTTTTTGATATTCGATCTTGTTTGATTCATAGTGTTTTGCTTAAAAACATTGTTTTGATCTTCGATTTTGAAAAATTGTGATTTTCTGGAAAAACCGGTTTTCTTTACTGTTCGATTCAAGAATTTGAGTATTAGTGTGTTTTAATCGAAATTGTTTGTTAAAAGTTGTTTTAAAGATGTTTTTCGAAACTCAGAGTGTGAGTTTCTTGTTTTAAATTCTGTGTTAGAATCGATTTTACACAAAATTAGAGTTTTTTCTGATCTTTGCGTTTCATTCATGTGTCTTGCGTTTCTATCATGTTACTTTGCGGGTCATTCATATTGATTTGCATTTTCTACTAATTTTTTGTTATCTTGTTTCAGGTTTTCGGTTCACGTTGGACCCGCAAAGCTCATTGTGCGTCTCAAGTGACACACGCAAAGTCAAGCTTCTCGGTTCTATTTTGACACGCAAACCTTCAGTTTGCGTTCCTATCTTCAAGTGAAAAGTCTCACTTTGCGTTCCTCAAGGCACCCGCGAACTTCACCTTGCGTTCCTCAAGGCACCCGCGAACATCATCTTGCGTTTCCCATTGCAAACGCAAACCTCAGTTTGCGTTTCCCACATCACCCGCAAACCTCAGTTTGCGTTTCAGTCTTCACCCGCAAAGCTCCACTTTGCGGGTCTCCCTGTCTTAGATTATAAAAAAAAAAAAAACTGTCTGGAAATTTTTTTTTGTATGTGTCATCTTTATTTTTTTTAAACTTTGTGTCATAACAAGTGTTTTTCAAATTTACAATTTTTAATATTTTTTTTTCCAATTCAATCTGATTTTTGTTTTTCAGATACTTCAGCAATGGATTCTGCTAAATTTTCTTTTCAAGCACAGATCTACAAGAGTGACCTCATGACGTCTTTGGGATCTGATACTCGTCCACCAGTACTGATAAATGAAAACGAATTTGAACAGTGGCAGGATCGATTCATCAACTTTATTGAAAGGCAACCTAATGGGGATAACATGATGAAATCTCTGTATGAGGGTCCTATGATAAGGAAAATGAAAGTGATTCCAGCTACTGATACTACTCCAGCTACAGCAGTTGAAACACCTTTAAGTGAATATGACCCTAAAGAGTTATCGAGATATCAAGCAGATAGTCTGGCTAAGTCAAATCTAATCCTTGCTCTTCCCAACTCCATTTATAATAGAATCAATTGCTTCAAACATAATCCAATGCTGATGTGGACACAACTTGAGAAGATTATGTTGGGTACTGCTATGTCTACTCAGTTATGACAGACCAGATACATGAACAACTTTGAGAAGTTCCAAGCTAAGGATGGGGAAAGTTTGAAGAGTGTGTTTGATCGATTCTGGGCTGTCATCAATGATCTTTTCAAGATTAAAGTTACCAAGACTGAATTGGAAACTAACTTGAAGTTTCTGAACGCTTTACAACCTGAGTGGAACAAGTCTTGCCACAGAATGAGAAACGATGTTAGAATCTCAACCATGCCAATTCAGGAGTTATACGAAATCTTGATGACAGATGAATCTATGGTAATGGAGAAGAAGGCAAAAATGGATAAGAAGAACAAGCCTATGTCAGTAGATCCCATTGCTCTTATAGCTAGCCAATTGGCTGAGCAAGCTTTGACCGAATCAGCTTATGATGGGTCTACAGATGATGATGGCGAAGCTCTCGAAAAGGCCATGACTCTTTTGACTCAGCTTTATCAGAAACGGTTCATGAACAGATCTGGGTTGAACAATCTGCAGTTTACTTATGGGTCTAAGAAAATTGAAACTGGTGCTCCTTCAAAGAAATACACTCCAAAATATGAACAGGTTAAGAAAGTTGAACAAAAGAAAGATGACAAAAAGGTGATGAACTGCTTTAATTGTGGGAAGCCTGGACATATGGTCAAGGATTGCAGAGTCAAAGTGGTAAAGAATGCTGAATTTTACCGAAAGAAGTTGGCTCTAGCTGAAAAGAAGGAGAGTGGAACCATCCTGTTAGCTGAAGAAGAGTACTGGTTGGATCATTCGGACGATGAGGCTGAAAATGAGGAGACTGCAGTCATGTGCTTTGTTGGTGACGATCAAAGTGATGATGAGGAAGATGATACCTCATCTGATGGTTCTGAGGTAATATCTGATTTTAACTATAACTTCTTCTTATCTCAAATGAATGTTTTTATCTCTTCCTTGCATGATCTGCGTTCAAAGTTGGTTTCTGAAAAGTTTAAAAATCAAGAAAAGTCTGATTTTATCGAAAAACTGCAAATTTCTTTAAAAGATGAAAAGTCAATTTTAATCGACACAAAAGAGAAATTTAATAAGCAGTTGGTCGAGTTAGAAAATTCAAATCAGACTTATCATGATTCGTTGACTGAACTGACTTCTTCGAATAAAATCCTTTCTGATAAAATAATTGTTTTAGAAAGGAAATTGTATACAAGAGAACAGTCTGAGCAAACTATTTTTTTGAACAAACCAAGGAGTGAAGAAGCTATAAAGGAAAGATGGGGACTTGGTTTTGACAATCCTCATTTTTTAAATAAAGTAATAGACGAAGTTCCCACCTTATATAAATACGACTATCTAAATCTTGCACACTACGGTCCTCAACTTAAATTCTTTTGGACTAGTGAAAAGCAAATTTTAGACGTCGAAAATGAGAAAAGGATTTATAATAAGAAAAATGAAATTTCTTTTGTTTACACTTTTGAAAATGCAAAATATTTTCCTGAAAAATCAAGAAGAGGAAAAAGAGTTCAAAATGATATATCTTCTGTTAAATCTTCAGCATCTAATGATTTTATTCCTTCGTATGCTCCTGAATCTGATAAGGAAAATATTTCTCCAATCATTTATGATTCGAAGAAATATACTCCTCCATTAGTGTTGGAAGGGAAAATCATAGATCTTGAAGATCAGATAGAAGATCACAATATTTTGAAGAAAATTGAATCTGATATTTTTATTTCTTTCATGACATCTAGTTTTGAAGAAAACTTATTTTCTCAAAAATCAGATTCTATTTTTCGCCAATCTTCTGATTCTAAGGAAAATAAAATTAAAAAGGAAGTTTCAAATTTTAAAATTCTTTCTCAAAATTCTTCAGATTCCGAGGCTAGTTCTTCAATATCAAATGCTAAGATTGATTTCTTTGATAAAGTTTCTTCTTCTGATTCAGTTATTGATAATTCTTTACTTCTAAATGATCAATTTTATAAAAAGAAGCGTAAAAGAAGAAGATCAAAGAAGTCAAAGAAACATGATACTGTCTTATCTGAAAATTCTAATGTTTCTGATTTTTATTCTTCAGATCGGACTGTGAGGAAGTCATCAAGACAAATCTGGAGAAAGAAGCGGATATCTGAGGAATATATTGTTGATGAGGATAAATGTGTAGACAAACTTTATAACAGTGATTCATTTGCTTCATGTAATAAAATTTCAAAATATTATAGAAAGCAAATGTTTCGAATTTCAAAATATGTCTCATGTTTTTCCTCAGATTCGAATTCTGATGATTATGCTTTCTCTTCTGATTGTGATTTTTTTTTCTGATCCTATTCCTCGTGTTTTACCTGTTAAATCTGATTATTGTTTCCCCATAAGAACTGCAACTAACAAACATGGGCCCAAATACAAGTGGGTACCCAAATCTTTATCTGATTCAAAGTTGCAGGCATCACATGTTAAGGGGGAGTAAGGGAAAGTTGGCTTCTAAGTATATCAGCTTAGAACCCGTGCTTTAACGACTTCGACTTCTAAACACAACAGTTTAGAACTCGTTCTTCATAGTTTCAGCTTCTGACTAAATGAGATACTGTGAGTACATCAATTTTAATTCCGCTGCATTTATCTCTGATAATGATGGTATTCCAGTTTTTCTCAATGTTTCAAGAATCTGAGCTTGTTTATCTTTCTCATGAATTTGTATTACTCAAAATTTTCTTTTAATATGAGACACAAATTTATTTTCTTCTATGTAAAAGATGAAATAGTTGAATTTTATTTTGTTCCAACTAAATATTAATTAAAAGTTTAAATCTTTACAAATTTTATTCTATAAAGTAAAGTTTTACATTTTTTCTTTCCTTTAAATAAAATATGTGTCTAGGATAAATTTTTAAGTTCTTTTGTTTATATTAAAGTTTTTATATGGTCAAATTTCAAGTCTTACAAAAGTCGAAAAGTCAGCAACATGTTTGAAACTTTTATTTCTGCTTTAAAGATATGTGAGTCAGAATTTTTATAGTTTACTTTGCTTAGACTACCTAAACGATCAAAATTTTAGATTGAAATGAAAATATGGGCTAAGCATTTAGACGTTGATCTGAGTGATTAAGATGATTATTAAATTCTTAAAATACAGAAATCTCTAAGTTTAAAAGTTTGTACCTGTGACCTTTCTGGTTTGGGAAAGTAAGTTCCTTGAGATGCTTGTCATCTGGTCCCCTAAGGTCATTTGGTCTGGGAGTGATCGAACAGAAATCCTTCTATAGAACCAGATCTAAAGTCATGTTCTACTGGTATGAATGGGTTTAGGATATATCGATGTAGCCTTTCTGATCTGGGAGAGTAAGTTCCAAGGGGTGCTTGACACCTAGTCCCCTAAGGCCAACTGGTCTGGGAGTGGCTGACCCAAATCCTGCAATAGGATCAGATAGAAAGTTACGTTTACGGCATGTTCTTTACTTAATAAACTTTTTGATCAAAAGATGCCAAAGTGCACGAGCTTAAAAGATGCCAAAGAGCACACTCATGTTAAGATGCCAATGAGCACAATGCTAAAAGATGCCAATGAGCACACATCTCATGATACTTGGTGATATGTTTGAGTTGCGATAAATCTGTAAATTTGTGAATATCTTAATTCTTGATGGCTTAGTGTTAGTACATGCAAAGTTCTCTATAATATTTTTAGAAATGCATTTTCTTGAAGCTAATCGAAGATTCGCATGTGAGCACACTGAATAGATTGCTGGAAGTTTTTGAAACTGAACATGTCTTAACTTGATATGCAATGAAACTTGTTCTTGTATCCTACAACATATGTTTGATTTCAAATGATTGATAAATTTGTAATATTTTACTCTGTAGAATTTAATTTGTTTAGTATTTAAAATTTTATATGTTTAGTTGTTTCAAAATTTACATTCAGTATATTTTTCTTTCTACATTAATTTCTGATCATTGTGTTCTCATAAATATATTTTAATGGGTTTATGCATTATTTAAGGGGGAATGAACAAAGATTTGTATTTCAAAGATTAAATCTGTTTTTGAGGGGGAGTGTCTGATTTTCTTTACATGAATGCTATCTCGAATTGTCTTATCTAATGCATTTGTGTAGGGGGAGTCAAATAGCTTAACAAGGTAAATTTTTTCTAAGTCTACTTTGCGCTTCAGGCATAGAACGCAAACCTTGTTTTGCGCGTCACACATAGAACGCAAACCTTGCTTTGCGCTTCCTGCATGGAACGCAAACCTTCTCTGTTTTATCTGTTTCTTTGATTTTGCAGATCTTTCGCTGTCTCGTCTCCAACATTTGCATGACCAAGTTGATCAAGATCATCAAGGTCATGAGGGGGAGAAGTCAAGGAGAAGTTAAAGAGACAAAGAGTTCAAAAGATTATCTGCTGATCAAGATTCGCTCAAAGATTCCATTCACTCAGCTATTTCAAATTCTTTTGCTGTTCTTGCTCCGAAAACCACAATTCATTCAAGATCATTCAAAAGAGTTGTATCGTCTTGAGCTTAAGCAGCAAAGAAAATTTTCAATCTGCAAGATGCTGAGAAGAAATTTTTTCTTAAAAGTCAGAAAGCTTCTGAAAGTCACTTTGTTGGTCCGTGCTATTATAGAAGACAATTTTTGAAGACCAAAGCGCCAATGATTACTAAGGGGGAGATTGTTAGGTCTGATTTTATAGTAATCATTGTATTTATAGGATTTGGTCAATACTGTGTTTAGGGCTGATTAGTATTGTATCTGACCAAGGGTATTTAAGTCCTTTTAGTCTTGTTCCTTGTAAGTTTTCTCACACACATTTGAATAGATCAGTTACTTTGCGCTTCACACTTTCTCTTTCTAAGGATTTAGAGATTCTTGGACTCTCAGTGATTTCTTCTCGTATTTCGTTGTATTTCTCTTTGATTTTGGGTTTTGAATATGTGTGACTGTCCATCTCCGCCTTTTTCAAAATTTTCAAAATTTTGGGTTGTAAAATAATTCTATTCAGTAATAGTTGGCTTGAAATGTGTTTATATTCAATCCTTTATGTGTTTCAAACAGCTTTTATACCATAAAATCGATTTATTTGATTTGTTTGAAAAATCAGAGATGAACTCGCGCATATCTTTAAGTGTTTTAGGGTTTTTTTGCGTATCCCGTTGGTCACGCAAAGTTATCTTTGCATTACCCATTGGTCACGCAAGTTAACTTTGCGCTACCCATTGGTCACGTAAAGTTACCTTTGCGCTACCTGTTGGTCACACAAAGTTACCTTTGCGCTTCCTGTTGGTCACGCAAAGTTACCTTTGCGTTACCTTCATGTCACGCAAACCTTAGTTGTGTGTTTTCTTTTTTATTAATGAAAATTTTCCAAGTCAGGTTTACTTCACAAGTGTATCGCGCAAACTTTGTTTTGCGCCATGTACTTGATACGCAAACTTTGTTTTGCGACAATCGTTTTTCACGCAAACCTTTCTTTGCGCCACTAATTCAAAGCGCAAACCTTAGTTTGCGTCTCACACTTGTTGCGCAAACTTTATTTTCCTTGTCTAATTTTTCTTCTTTTCTGTTTCTTAGGTTCTCTAATGGCTTCTCACAATATCACTGATACCGTGATCCAAGACGAGAATGTCCTTCACGATGATCCATCTGATCGTGCATCGCGCGAAACGCCCATGCCGTCTGTACCTTCCACGGGTGCAAATCTTTCAGCTCAGAGGCGCACACCGAATGATGTGTTTCCGACTATGATGTATATGTTGCCTTACAAGGCTAACAATTACTTCGTGGATTTTGACAAGATAAAGATTCATCCTGTGATTCAAGCAATTCTCAGAGGACATCCGCTTGCTCCAGCTCTCACTTCTTGTGCCGATGTTCCTGAAGTTTATCTCCAACAGGCCTAGTATTCAATCTCAAAGAATGAGCTCGTTCGTCCTCATCGATTCGACTTACATATCGATCAGTTTGATTCTTTTCTATCATACAAACGTCTTCGTCTGATTTTAGAACTCCCTGAACCTAATTCACGACCGGGCCGCACTTCCTATGATAACTATCCTTCTGAATTGGATGTATTAGAGGGTATTTGTAATCTGGGCTATATTGGTGATTTGGATCGAGTGAGTCAGTTTGATAAATCCAACCTGCCTCCGGTTTGGTATGCTTTATTCTCTGTCCTCAACAGGTGCCTCACGTCGAAACATTCCGACACGGATAATGCTAGTCTTCACTATCTCAGACTGTTCCATGCAGTTGTCTATGACCTGCATGTGGACTACACGTACATCTTCTGGACCGAACTTTCCGAGAGAGTGCAAGACAAATTGACTCATAAGAAGCGAAAGTTTATTCCTTTTGCTCGGTTCATGAAGCTAATCGTTCGAAGTATGCTACGAAGTAACTCTGCTATTCCTCGTCGTCTGTCTTGGCCTCAAGTTCCGGATACTGAGATGACATACATTCAGAAACAGAAGCGGACTTTTGACTACTCAATGCCGATTCCTCATGAGCTTATTGTGAATTATGCTGATCCATCTGATGACAACATAATTCAATACTGTTTGGAGCATGATTTTTCTTTGGCAGCTGACCAAGCTGAACCTTCTCGTGATGAACAAGCTGAATCTTTTCATGCTGAACAAGCAGTTCAAGCAGATACTGCTGATCAACAAATAGGTGATGTACTTGCTGCCATTGACAATGAACCTGCCAATACTGCCCATGATGATGATGCTACTACTGCTGATGATATTAATGATGATGCTGCTACTGCTGATGATGTTAATGAAGGAGATGGAGATGGAGATAGAGACGCTGATGATGATAATGATGGTGATGATGATAATGATGGTGATGATGATGATGATGATGGTGATGATGCAGATGATGATCAACCAGCTATTCGTGTCTTACACAGGGAGATTAGAGCACCAGACTTGAATGAACAGTGGTTGTGATGTCTGATGAAGAATTTGTACCTATCAATCCTGCAGTTGCTAACATTCAGGTTGACGAATTAGATTTAGATTTTGCTAATGCCTCAACTCAGATACAGAGTCAAGGTCCAGCCACTTCTCTCTCTGTTATTCCTTCTTCAGCTACACCTACTTCAGTTGTTGAGCCTTCTTCCGTTCAAGCTCGAGTTCCGACAGAAAAGTTTATGACTTTGAATGAAGTCATCAGTTAAATGAGCGAATGGTTTGAAGAACAAAAGAATGAAGAAATTCAGAAGATGCGGGCTCTTTTCAAAGGCAAGATGCCAGAGATTGATACTACTATGATTCTGCCGGAGATTCCGTTCAGACGCCCATCTGGGGTGGTTATCCGTGAAACGTCTACTACTGTTTCTACTACGGTTCCTGCGATAGTATCCATCCACTTCCTCCACCATTTACTCAATCAGTTGGTGTCTCTGCATCTACTTGTCCTCCGGTATCTTCCAGCATTTCAGTTCAAGATCTTCCGATTTAAGAGTTATCAGATATGCTCTATGCTCGTCTTCTTTCTATGTCGCCTCCAGAACAACAAGATAAATACTTGATTTCTCTGCTAAAGAATTTTCAACTGACTCCGCCTTCAGCTTCTACTTCTACACCTGACAGGGTTTCTGTGTTGTATGATGAATTCACTTCTTTTAGATCTGAACCTCGAATAAATTTTTCAGATATCAAGGAAGGTCTATCTCTCATGACTCAAGCCTTAACTGATTTATCTAACAGGTTTGATCTTCATGAACAGAGTTGCAGAAATGAAGCAGGCCAGTCTCATAAAAGGAGACATGACCAAGATGATCCCGATCATCAAGGTCATGAGGGGGATATGACGAAGAGACAAAGGGTAGAGGGTTCTTCAGCTAGAGAAGATCAATCTCAAGAAGAGGCGGCTGTCAGAGAAAAGAATATTGATAATGTTCAAGACTGTTGTGTTGAAGATCTTGTGAACAAAATGATAGAAAGTGTTGATTTATCTGCTATGTCTAATGTGCTAAGCATTTCTGAACAAAATATAGAGAATAACATGCAGATAGTCGTTTATGTTGATCCAGATACTGCAACAAGGTCAATTGACTTGGATGATTCTGAAGCATCAAACGACATGAGATCTTTCTTCGCAAACTTCATAGAGATCAATTAAGATGATGACAATGACATCAGATATGAGAATCTTTGCAAAGTTAAAGAAGAGGACTGCGATGATATAATCATCATTTCTGATACTGAAGATAATACTTTTGTGAGTCCGTGATCGTTACCAGATAATCAAACAACAAAGATATAACGATTACCAACCTGATTAGATATATAAAACGATGATTACAGGGTTGAGTTCTTGATAGGCTTTCTCTCTTTTCTCTCTTTTTCTTAATATCGGTCGATGTGTTCTGATTTGTGTCCTGACCGATAATATTGAGATCTGATATATGTGTTAGCTTCCTAAACACATTACCTTCCCACTTGACATACAATAATAATAAAACTAAAATATCCTAATTAATATCTAAATAATATCTAGATATTAATTAAACTAATATAATATCTAAACTAAACTAAATATCTATTAATTAGATATTTAGGACTTATAATAAAATACAATAAACAACTTTTGACATTTATTACAAACTGACTTTTAGACTAACGAGCGACTTTTCAGCGGTTGCTTCAGATTGGATCTTCAGATTGGATGATCTTGAATCCAATGAGACTGTGGTCTAACAATCTCCCCCTTTGGATCAAGATCATTACTAAAAAGATTTTAGCAATTTGGTCTTCTTTTTCAGCTCAGAAGATGCAATCTCTTTCTCAGAATGCTTTAGCAAAGTATCTTCAAAGAAAATTTATCTGAAATCAGCATATCTTCAGAATACTTTGATCTCGCATTTCTTGGTCAACTTTTCTCTTCTCCAATGTCTTGTAATGTAATGGACTGTACATTTCTTCAAGCTTTAGATTCTCCCCCTTTTTGATGAAAAGTGCAATGACTTCATCAAAACTTTGAGTAAGAAATGTCAACCACTTGGAGCCTCTGATCCGTCAATTCAAAAGATATTCATCCAGATCTTTTCAAATCCAGACAAAATAGTCGTGTAATGCCTGAATCAACAAATGAATCAGTTAAAATGCCTGTCAGTAACACTAAGTTACTGTGTGTAACAAATACACTTTGGAAAGGAGCTGTTTGATGTTGACTCCCACAGGGCTTCCATTTAATCATCAAAAACACCACAAAGGTTATTTCTATAAACGTTATGACAAAGAAACAAATTCCTTGTGTGTTCGTGCTTGTGATAGAAAGAATTAAGCACGGATGATTGCTTATAGGCTTAAAATTGTGTAAACCACTGAGACAACAGTAAGTTAAACACAAACTCAATGTGCATGATTGAAGTGCGAAGGTGAGGCAGACTTCCTTCTTTTCAATATCCAGATTTTCCAAATGAAAATCAGATAGCAAATGTGCTGCTTCCCCTTTGAAAATGTGAAACACTTTCCTTTTGAGAAGAAAATGAGTAGATGGTGAGGTTTGATCAAGAGTTGGCATGGGCTAGTTGCCTGTTTCAATAATGATCACGAAAGAATTGTGAAACATTAGAATTGTGGCTGCCCGGCTCAGAAAAAGTTGGTGCAGAGTTGTGACATTCTTTTAACTCTGTTCTCACACGCTCTTTCTTTTAAACACTTTGCTCACTCTAACCAAACTTTCTTTCTTTGTTGAACACACTAATTTCTTTTCGACTTCTCACACTCAACCACTATAGATTAACTTCTTGGGTAGAAATCACTGGTTAACGTGATTCCATATAAGTTGTGTTAAGTCCTAGCACACTGATCCCATGTTTTCCTATGAAGCATATAATGCTCAAAATGGTTTAACTTAACAGTTAAATCTCAACTGAATAAGAAAACATTGAAAATCACACTTCCGAATTATAAAATCTGGTTGAAGAATCGGGAAGTGATTTGAATGTTTTAGAACGATGTTTTCAATGATTGAAAGTTGTCCTTCTTTCAACTATATATGAGATTAAGATAAAGGATAATACCTGAACGTATGATCTTACATCTCATGAAGCTAAGCTTAAAGTCATAAAGATATGATCTTTTAAGCTTCTCTCAAACTTCTGCAAAAGTCTTAAGTCAAGTCAAAGTAACTTTATTCACTTAAATTGAAAAGACAAAAAGCAGTAAAACTTATGAAAGTACGAGTTCTGATTAGAAATAATCAGAAGTCATCACCTTTACCCCCCCTGAAATTATGCATTTGAAACTTATCATTGAAAAAGATATGCATTTAAAAATTTTAGAAAAGTATGTACTCCCACTTGATGGTTGATTTCCTCATTGGAGTATCGGAGTACAATTTCATTCAACACAGGAGTAAGGTCTTTTGATCACTGAAGTGCGGGTCTTGAACTGTTGTATTCAAGAACCATACTTCGTTGAAGTACGGGTTCTAAGCTGATTTACTTAGAAGCCTTCTTGTCATTGAAGAACGAGTCCTGATCTGTACATAATCAGAAGTCGACATTCTTTCTCCTACTCCCTCTTGACAGTAGGTACCTGCAACACAAAATCATCCTTCTTCTTTGGTATCCATTTCCATTTGGATCCAACTGTGTTAGCAAACGATTTTGGCACCCATTGAAATTTGGGTCCGCTTTGCTTTTTAGAATCAAATGAAGAAGTATAAGAGGGAACATGATATGTGCCAAACCAAACATCAGGATCTTTTCGAGAAGCATGATCATATCTACCATAAGTAGATTGAGATAACTGGAATAATTGTTGTACGAAATATTTCTTGTGAGAATCGACAAGTTTTGGTTTTATACAAGCAACATTCGAAAAAGATTTAGCAGTCTCGTTAATCTCCTGTTTTGGTTTCCATTCAGATTTAACTCCTGGCATTTTCTTGCTCAGTTCTGAAACATTTGAAACTTGTGAGTTAGACATTTTTGAGCAACAAACGAATGCTTATTCTTTGGGTTACCAGTAGTGATCGGTTTCTGTGAATGCTGAGATTTCTTCTTACCTTTTGCATTCTTAGTTTTCACAGAAACTGATTTATCAACTTTCGTTGATTTTGCACCTTTCTTAGGCATATTGGTTTTTCCCAATGATTTCACAACAAAAGATGAATGGTTAGGAAGTTTCGCATTAAAATCAAATTGATCAAAACAACCATCCGAACCACCATCAGAGTTTAGAAAATCAAACCCTCCGTTTGATAAACCAAACATGTCATCAGATTTAGAAGCCTTTGAAATAACAACATTTTTCAGCACAGTTGAAAAAACTTTTTGTTCAATCTCAATCAAAAGTCTTTCATCTGATAAAGAGTTCTTGAGTTCAGAAATTTGACTTTCCAAAACAAGAGGAGGGACGTAAAGTTTACCTTGAACAGGCTTTGTCTCCATTTCTTTGACAGAATAACTTTGAAAGAAGTCATTTGAAAGAGATTTCTTTTGAGATTTTTGATCATAACTATTATTCATCTTCGCATAATAAAATGGAAGGTGAACTTTAGATGATTTCAATCGTTTTTCAGTTTCCTTGGCTTCATCCTCTTCAGACAGTCGAGTCTAGAAAACTTGAAGCTCAGGGCATCGACGAGAGAGTCTTAAGAACGTAAAATCATAAAGTGCAGGCACTTCAGATATACCGTTTTTAAGATAATGAGGATTCTCATACCCGAGTCCCCATTTCTCTATTTCCTCTTTGGGTTTGTTCAGATGAATAGTTTGTTCACTTTGACCCAATTTGTATAACTTCTCTTCCAAACTTTTTAATTTAGCAGGTAAAGAAATGTTTTCTTTGGAAGTAGAAGAATGCAATTTCGTAATCTCAATGAAATCAAATTCACTCTTTCTCAGTTTAGACTTGATTTCAGAATTCTCCTCTACAGTTATTGTCTTTTCTTTGGCGTTGGTGTCATTGTTTTTATGTAAAACCTCAATCAATACTTCTCTCTCAACAATTTCATTGCTCAGTTTCTGTATCGATTGGTTTTTGTCAGATATATCACCATTTTCTCGCTTAAGCTTCGACTCTAACTCTTGTTGTTTTAAATTCATGGCATGCATTTTATTTATGAAATCTGAATAAGATAAATCAGATACCTCTTCATCAGAATCAGCTTCAAATTTTATTTCCATCTGACACATCAAGCACAAGTGCGCTGACTCTTTCTTCTCTCTTTCTGCTTCCAAGGCAGAAACCTTTCCTTTGTAAAGTAAAGGTGTATTCTCATCCATACTGATTGAATTAGCTTCGCTTGAATTCATTCTGTTTCTGATTACGAGAAAACTTGACAGATATGTTCGTTAATGCAAATTAAAATCAGATTAAAATTCAAAAATAAAAATTTCCAAATTTAACCATGTCTGGAAATGGAGGAAAAAGTCAAAGTTTGCGTTTGAAGAAGCTGGCGCAAATAGGGTTTTGCACGAGAAGCGTGTCGCGCGAACTGGAAGGTTTGCGTGAGTCGTGTATGGCGCAAAGCAAAAGTTTGCTTAAGATGAAGGTGGCGCAAGATAGGGTTTGCGTGAGCAATGGGTGGCGCAAACTGGAGGTTTGCGTTTCACTTGAGTGGCGCAAAGTGCGTCTTGCATGAGTCCTGTCTGGCGCAAAGTGAGAGTCGACCGGACTCTTGTTCAACCGCTAATATGCACGACCGGATGGTTGCTCGACCGATAAGATGTAAAGAACCGGTAAAATGTTCGACCGGTAAACTGATTTGACCGGTAAAAAATTATGCTTCGACCGGTAAAATTCTTAGACCGATAAAAAGATTGGACCGGTAATTGGTGGTTCGACCGAAATATTATCAATGTAGGTCGACCGGTATGTTGTAAAAAAGAGATTATGGGTCGACCGATAAAATGAATAATTAACCGGTAACTTGTAAAATATGAGATCGACGGGTATGAGCAAGAGGTGGGTCGACCGGAAAAGAGTAGGTTGACCAATAAAAAAAAATTGGACCGGTACCTTGTAGTTCCTTCGACCGGTAAATTGATTGAGAGAAGTGGTCGACCGGTATACAATGATCTTTGACCGGTAAGTTGTTTGGAAGTGGGTTCGACCGGTACAAAGTTTATGGAAATGTGAAATTAGAATTGTGGAGGGTTGTGATTGGTGGACACGTGATGGTGGACAAAACAACAAACAATTTGTGATTTCACAAACAAATAAGTGATAGTGGACACGTGCACGTGTCCAAGGACATGCTATTCTTAATTCTTTGATTTCGAATATGAAAGGAAGAGATGCTCTTCTTGGACGGATAAATGCTTTTTCTTGGACTGATAAATGAGAGTAGTGGACCGATAAGTTATTTGGACTTCGACCGGTAATAAAACAAGTGGGTCGACCGATAGAAAAAAATTTGGACCGATATGTTGTATTTGCAAGAGGCCGGTCGACCGGTAATATGCAAACAATGGAATGGTATATTGCTGTTTTGAAATATTTTCGACCGGTACTGATATTTATATCGGTCGACCGGTATTAAACTTTCGACCGGTATCGTTTCTTCTCCGATAAACAGCCCTGCAACTCCCAAATTGAACAACCTGGAAATGGTTTTACAGCCCAATACTTTGACAGATTGATCAACTTACCAACTACAACAACTTACAACACTTTGATTTCAAAAACACCCACAAAATGGAGTTTTTGATCGATGACCCAGTGTTTATGAAAAATGAAGAACACAGAGTTTAAAATTTTGATTTTGATCTGGTTTAAGCTTTGATACCAATTGTGAGTCCGTGATCGTTACCAGATAATCAAACAACAAAGATATAACGATTACCAGCCTGATTCGATATATAAAACGATGATTACAGGGTTGAGTTCTTGATAAGCTTTCTCTATTTTCTCTCTTTTTCTTAATATTGGTCGATGTGTTCTGATTTGTGTCCTAACCGATAATATTGAGATCTGATATATGTGTTAGCTTCCTAAACACATTACCTTCCCACTTGACATACAATAATAATAAAACTAAAATATCCTAATTAATATCTAAATAATATATATATATATATATATATATATTAATTAAACTAATATAATATCTAAACTAAACTAAATATCTATTAATTAGATATTTAGGACTTATAATAAAATACAATAAACAACTTTTGACATTTATTACAAACTGACTTTTAGACTAATGTCGAGAGCGACTTTTCAGCGGTAGCTTCAGATTGGATCTTCAGATTGGATGATCTTGAATCCAATGAGACTGTGGTCTAACAACTTTCTATCTTGACATAAAGGATGAAGAGGTAGCAAACACTTTCTATGGAGATCTTCCTTCACAAGATGAGATTTCTGAAGCTACTCTTGATACTTCTAGTCCTGTTGCTGATCAAGCTCCGACTACCACTGCTCCTTCTAGTACATTTGAAGTTGGTCAGTCGTCAAGAGCTCAAGCGGATATTCCTCCTTCTGATCCTGTGATTCCACCGACTATTTTAGAAGAAGATCCAACTTTGACAAGGCAGCAGAGACAAAGAAGTTTGCAACAACGGTATATGGCTTCAAGGCTAAGATCTGCTTTTCTAGAAGACTCTCAAAGCAATATTTTTGTTTCTAGGAGAAGACATATCAACATTCATGCAATTCTTGGGGTTGAAAAGGAGTCTGCTGATTATCAGTATGAATATTTGATGTTCATCAAATGTCAGCGCCGTGGAAAGCATCTGGTTTCTTCTCCTCATCTGATTGCTAGGATTATCAATGTTTCAATAAAGAAGTTTGTACATATCTGGTATCCGGTGTTTAAAGTGGAAAGAAGAGACTGCAACTTGTATACTTTCTCGGAGGCTGATTTTAATGATCTATCCATTGATGACGTTGAGTTTCTGTATGATCATTTCAGGAATCTTTATCACAGAACTGAAGATGTCTCTCAAGCTTTGTTTGTGATTAAAAGATTCATTCGATGCCAAATCAGGTTCTACAGAGTTTTTGACTTTCAAATGGCTGTTGAAAGTTTTCAGCCAGTGGTAAACCTTCAAAGACCCGACCGTAGCTTGCCGAACATCGACTCATATTCTTTATTCACTATTCTTCAGAATCCATATGGAGTTGTTTACAGGAATGCTTCTAGTCAGAAATGCTTCCTAAGATTTGAAGAGATTAATCATTACTCTGATGGAACGTTGAAGGTGATCAAGCTACAGTTGGAGAATCGTTTAAAAGCCGCTGTAAGAAGCTTTTTGGAATCAAGAAGTGAACTGTATCAGATCGAGAATGAAGAGATTCAACTTCTCAAGAAAGTATTGACTATCATTGATGAGAGGTTGATCTTCCGTTCAACTCTAAGACGCTTAGAAGTTTTGCTTGGTTTAAATCGACTTCGTCAAAGAGAAGAACGCCAATGATTACTAAGGGGGAGATTGTTAAGTCTGATTTTATAGTAATCATTGTATTTATTTCAGAGGTCTTAACTGTGTTTAGCTTGCTTATCTGTATTGGTTTAGGCCCTGGGTATTTAAGTCCCGTAGGTGCCTTTGTTTTGTAACTTTTGGAACTTATTTGAATATACAGTTTACATTTGGCGCACTCTCTCTCTCTACTTTCTCTCTCTAAGATTTGGTAGATCTTGGACTTTCAAAAACTTCTTCAATTTCAACATAGTCTTTGATCACCTCCTTTGTATTCAACTAACAATCTATCCTTTCAATGATAATTTGACAGTCGTCGCTCTTTGATCTGAATAGCTAAATCATGAACTGTATATACCCGAATCTTTTCAAATTCAGATATAATAAACGTGGTAACCCTGATTCAACAAATGAGACAGTTAGGAATGCCTGACAGTAACACAAAGTTACTATGTACAACGAATGTACAATTTAAGGAGATGGTTTGATGATGACTCCCCAGGACTTCCATTCAATCATTGAAAAACACAAGGTTTATCTATGAATGTTCTGACAGAAAAACAAATTTTCTGTGTGCTCGTGCTTGTGTATGAAAGAATTTAGCATAATGATTGTGTTTCATAAGGCTCAAATTGTGTAAACTGTTGAGACAACAACAGATATTACACGGACTCAATGTGCATGAAAGAGGTGCGAAGGTGGGGCAACTTTCCTTCTTTTTCAATATCTAAATCTTCCGAATGAAGATCAGATAGCAGATGTGCTGCATCCCCAATGAAAATGAAACATTTCTTTTTCGGGAAATAAATGAGTGGTTGGTGGGGTAATTGCAAGAGTTGGCATGGGCTCACTGCCTGTTTCAATGATGGTTACCAAAGAATGTGAACCAATCAGTAGATGTGGGGTTATAGCAAGAGTTGGCATGGGCTAGGTGCATTTTCAAAGATGGTCACCAAAGAATGTGAACCACTCAGAAGATGTGGCTGCCCGGCTCAGAAAGTGGTTGGTGCAGAGTTCTAATATTCTTTTAACTCTGTTCTCACACCCTCTTTCTTTTTATCATTTAAGCTCATTTCTAACTAAACTCTCATTTCCATTTTACCGCTCCACACAATGAGAATAACTCAACCGGATGAGTTATCTCCCCCACTATTTGATTTTGACCCCTCACCCCTCAATCACTCAAGGATAACTTCCTGGGTAGGAAACACTGGTTAACGTGAATCCATGAAAGTTCTGTTTAAGCTCACACACGAATCCCATGTAAGTCCTAAAAAAATAGTTGCTCAACAGTTTAACTGAACAGTTAAGCACAAGATAAGATAACACTGTCAAAATGTATGCTCATGAGATTTGAGCAATTGAAGAATGAAGATCTCTCAAAACAAGAAAATTGAATGAAAGAAATGAAATCAAGAGAATTGTTTTGAGAATCTGACAATGTATCAATCAGATCAAATAAAATGGTAAGGGTATCAAAGAATTTGAAATTTTGTTTATATGAACGAATATAAAAAATTTTGCAATGAAAGCACAAAATTAGAAATAATGATTGATGCTCAACAATAGTGAATAGCAAACGGGGGTATTACCATCGAAAAATTGGTTCGTTATGAGACATGGTAATAACAAAATCAAATTAAATACTGAAGCGGTGTGTATGAATACTTTACAGTATATGGACAAGATAATACGCAAATATTAATCTTTGGAAACACACAGTCAGTTAAACATTAAAGCTCAAAAATGAAAAACATTTAAAATCACACTTCTAAATTAATAAAATCTTTTGAGAATCAGAAGTGGTTTGAACATTTCAGAAACTGTTTTTCATGCTTGAAAGTTGTTCTTCTTTCAAACAATCAGAGATCTAGATCAGAAGGTATTTACCTTTAAGCTCCCCCTTAAATCATGATAGAATGATTTAGATCTTTTAAGCTCCCCCTGGATATTAGCAGAATATCCTTATCTGATAATTGAAAAATGGGTCATGATCTGTTATTTGATCAGAAGCCATCACCTTTACTCCCCCTATAAATTATGCAACAGTAGATTTATCAATGAAAACAAGATAGAGATCCACAATTCCTTCTGGAATGTAGTCCGTCATATCAGTAAGATTTAATAGTGAAAAAGTACAGGATAGAGATCTACAATTCCTTCGGGAATGTAGTCCGTCATATCTCTCTAATGCATATTTCAGAAAAGAAAGTACTCCCCCTTGATGGTTGATTTCCTCATTTGAGTATTGGAGTACAATCCTCATATCATGACATGAGTAAAGGTCTTTAATCGTTGAGGTACGGGTCCTAAGATGATGTACTTAGAAGCCATACTCCGTTGAAGTACGAGTTCTAAGTTGATGTACTTTGAAGCGATAATCTTGACATTGAGGTGCGGGTCTTGAACTGTGTTATTCAAGAGCCATTGTTCTCTTACTCCCCCTTGACTTGATGTGCCTGCAACACAGAATCAGTTTTCGGTTTTGGTACCCACTGGTATTTGGGTCCATGAATGTTAGTTGCAGTTCTTGTGGGGGTAATGGAATAAGAACCATACAAGAAATGATCACCTGTTTTATGAACATGATCATGTGTACGACAATAAGAACAATAGTACTTCTTACCTGACAACCCGATTAATTGATCTCTTGTATAGATATGATCAGGTTTACCTTTACGCGCATTGTTCTTCTTGACTTTGTATGAATGGACACATGATTGCTTCTCTTTCATCTCATCTTTCTTCTCATCTTCAACTGGTTTCTTCTTCCAGACCAGTTCCTCTGCCTTGTAACTTCTTCTTCTTGGATATGTACCTGAACCATCTAAATTTCTATCATAGAAAATGTTTGTACTACGAATCTGATCAAAAGATTTAACTGACCTCTTGGAAGAAACAGTTTTCTGATTTGAACTTGATGCTATCTGTTCAAGCTCTTTAATCTTTGAAGAAAAGTTGTCTCTTTCTTTGACAAGAAGGTCAATCTTTGTCTTGTATTCAGACTTCGTTTTCTGCTCTTTCAGCGCATTCTCAGATAGTTCAGATAACTTGACAGTCACCTTTCTAATCTCTGTCTCGAATATACTTCTTTCTTCTTCAAATCCCTTCTCAGCATCTTCTCTTTGGCCGGATATTTCTTTGAAGAATCCCACATTCTTTTGTTCAATGACCTTCTTCTCTTTGGAAAAATTTTCTCTTTCCAAGATAAGTACTTTCTCAAAATCAGAAACTTGTTGAGAAAGTTTTATACACTTAAGCTCAACTACTTTCTTCTCATCAGCACTCTTTCTGGAAAACTCTGAAAACGTTTTAGCAAACTCTTTCTTTTTACTCTCAAAATCCGATCTTTCTTTGACCATCTTTTGTTCTAAATCAGATATTCTCTTTTGAAGCTCAGCATTAGCATCATTCAAACTCTTAATCTTCTCCTCAGAAGTTTCAACAGATGCTTTCTAGATTTGGAGCATTTGATGTTCCATATCTGAGATCTTTCTCTTCAGCTTTGTGTTCTCAGATTCCAAACTCAGTATTTTCTCATCATTCAACCCAGAAGTCTTTTTCAGAAGATCTTCATTAATTGTCTTTAAAGCACTAACTTCTTCTTTCAGAATGTTGCTTTCTTCATAATATTCTTTTGTCTTTTTCGAGTGAAAATCAACTGCTAAAGCTAGATTTACTTTCTCTAATTCGAGCTTTCTATTCTTCTCTTCAAGCTCAGCAAAATATCCCATAGATGTCAACTTTAATAAGAAAACAAATTGATATGAATGATCGTTTCCAAACTATTCAGAACAAATTTGACTGAAAGTCAAACTTGGATCACAACAAAATAATCTTAGAAAAAATTCAATTTCTGGAACTCTCAGATCAATGAAACTTGCACTTGAAATTAATTCAAAAATCTGCAAAACAGATAATCGAAAATCAGATCAATTGAAATCTGGCGCAAAAATGAAGATTGCGCTAACTGTTGGTAGCGCAAGAAATAGTTTTGCGTGAACTGTTAGTGGCGCAAAGTTTGAAATTTGCGCAAGATATGATTGATGCAAAGTTATTCCACTACTCTTCAAAATTTGATTAGCGCAAAAATTAGGTTTACGCTAGACACTTATGGTGCAAAAATCAAACATTAAATTCAAACACTTAAAATTGATGCACCAACCAATCAACAAATTAACAAATGATTCGGATAACATCCTTTTTCGGTTGGGTATGGCTCCGACTATTCCGGGAGCTCGCCAATTAGTTAACCATAGACATATTTTAGTCAATGGTCGTATAGTAGATATACCCAGTTATCGCTGCAAACCCCGAGATACTATTGCGGCGAGGGATGAACAAAAATCTAGAGCTCTAATTCAAAATTCTCTCGATTCATCCCCTCATGAGGAATTGCCAAACCATTTGACTCTTCAACCATTCCAATATAAAGGATTAGTCAATCAAATAATAGATAGTTCGTATCCGAGAATCAACAAACTCGACTCCGCATTGTTCACAAAATTTCGGATCTTCCTTTTGATCTCCGATTACTCGATAATTTCCACAAGCACAAATTCCACTTTTGATAGGCCCAAAAATTCTTTCACAAAATAATCCATCTTTTTCTGGTTTATTGGTTTTGTAATGAAAGGTATAAGGTTTTGTCACCTCTCCAACTATCTCGCCATTAGGCAGGATTTTTTTGGACCAAGTACTTATTTGTTGAGGAGAAACTAATCCAATTCGGAGTTGTTGATGTGTATATCGATCGATCATAGAAGAAGAATTCTGCTTCCGTTTGATTAAGCTTCCTTCCTATCACCGATTGATTATTGGTACAAATCACAATTGATATATATGGCGCAAACCTGCAATTTATAATATTGATGCAAGTAATAGTGGCGCAAAACTCAATTTATAAAAAAAAATGGCGCAAATCTATTTAACATGATGGCGCAAGTAAAACTTTGCGCCAGTAGCTAGTGGCGCAAGAATTGGGATATATGTGGCGCAAAACTAACATTAACCAAAACTTTCACTGATTTCAATTAGAATATCACCGCCCTATTACCTTGTGATACCCAATCACAATCTTTAACCTGCAACTCACTAACAAAAATCAATCTCCAATATGAATTTGCACTTTCAACCAATTAACAAATGGATTAACAAACCACCAATTTCCAAATGAAAATCAATAATGGTCACCGCCCCATAATCAACTTGACATCCAATAAAAAAATTTGAAACTTCAAAAATGATGCAAATCAAATTCTTGAGTGGCGCAAAGTATTCAAGGAAGGTGGCACAAAAAGATTATGAACTGGCGCAAAGATCTGTAAACAAGATCTGATTCAACAAACTGATTCAAACCTGTTCAAACCTGCAAATTGACTCTAAAAAACGTATAAGTATCATCGAAAATCAATACTAAAAACATATCTAAAATCAATTTCAGATAAAAACAACAAACCACAAAAAATTGATTCAACCAATGTTTGAACAAAATTTTTCAAGAAACCAGAATTTCAGAAATTGGCATCGATTTAGTTCAAAATTCGAGATGTAATCAATACAAGAAACAATCCAAAACACAAATCGAATCTAATAGTTCGATTTTCTTGCATCAAAATCGATTTTTCAATGAAAAAAAATTCGGATGAACAGTAACTCTCGTGTTCTTGAGAATTTTCAGAAAATCAAACTTTTTCGATGCAAAAAATCCAGAAATCGATCTAACTTTTTGTGAAATACTTTCTGAAATTGTTTGGTATAGCTCTGCTACCAATTGATAATCCCTATTTATCAAGCATAATCTCTAAACAAGATCAAACATTCAAGAATTCTAGAGAGAGAGAGTAGAGAGAGAAAGTGGATCTTGAATTCCATACGTGTCTGAAATATTACAAATGAAGTGCTTAACAAAACTACAAGATTAACCCCTATTTATACCACCTAACTAATACAAGACAAAACAACTAAGGAAACTAAAACAACTTTGACATTTCATTGACATTGAAATTGTTGACTTTACAAGATTGACTTCCTAATTAAATCTTCGATACAATATTTTGACTTAACAGTAAGTCAAAGTTAACATTAATAAAATCATTATTACGATATGATTCATTGTCGTTTTGTCCAACACATAGGGACTATGTTTTTTGGGGCTACAATGACGTAAGGATGACACGGGTGGCGATGGAGAGTTTGGTAACCAACATTTCTGTTAACAGACTTGTCATAGATACTTGGGCGACGGTGCTAAACTACGAGGAACGTCATAGGAGCCACGATTCACCAAAGCGTTATTTCTTCCCGAACAACATTGTGGTATGGGTATCCCCTTCTAACATTATGTTACTTAATACATGTCACATACCACAACATCAAATACAATAACAACAAACAAGACATTAAAAACCTTTAAATGACCTGTGTAGGGTGATTTGAAGATGAAAAGCCAAACAAGAAACTTGAGCAAACTATATGCATTGTTCAAAAGGTACTTGGCATTTGCAACAAAGATCAATCCAGAGGATATCAAAATGAAGGACATTGATCTGGTAAGGGACTTGAAAAAACCCTTAACTGCTATCTACCAAAAAATTAGTTTACTTGATACCGCTTAAAAATTCCTCTTAAACGTTTTAGGTATTCTTCCCGATGATGAAGAGCGACCACTTCTACGTGGTGGTTTTCAACATCAAAAATGCGGAGGCAATAATCATCGACAATCAGCATGCGCCACCAGTGGACGATGACGAAGTATTGAAGAGTTACGGATTCGAAACTGACATCCTGGTAAGGCACTAAACACATGATTACTGAACTATCAATTGTTATTATCAACATGTAGTACCCATATTCACATGACACAAACAAAATGCAGCAAATGATGATGATCAAACATCTTGATACACTTGGCAATCCAGTTGGGAGGACTCTGTCGCAAGAAAGCCAAAAACGAATTAGTATGGACTAGCAAACACATCACAATTACCAAGACAACGGTGTGTTTGTGATTAGGGTTATGGATACGTTCATGGGAGATATAAAAACATGGTGCACCGGTTTTGATCAATCCGAAAAGAAGCAGGAACAACAACTGATTGACTTGAAGGCAAAGTATATTTCAAAGATTCTTCTAAGCAACTGTAACAAGAAGAAAGGATACGTTCAAGGAGAGGTGTCAAAGTTCTTTACCATTCCAGCGAATGTTCGCGCAAACATCCTTAAGCACGCAAAAGTGGATCGATGGACAGAATTATGCGTTATAAATGCATCTTGCACTTGATTAAATTTTAGCTTTTGAGTATGACCTTTTGAGCTTCAGAATATCTTGCTTTAGACATGCAGCCTGAACTTGATTGCACATTTGCTTTTGGGTTTTTTAAATCTACTTTTCCAGTTTTAGAACTATTTATGAAGTTTTTTGACTTAGGGGATGTTTACTTGGGGCTTAATGAGCTTAATGACAAAACCGACTTATTCGCGCAGACGTTTGGAGTGTTTACTTGGGTCTTAATGACAAAACCGACTTATTCGCGCAGACAACTTATTCACTAAGTAGGGGAAAGATGTGTTGTCCCCATTAAGACACATCTTTGACATTTCTACCCTTTAAAAATAAAGACAAGCCTACCCTCCTACTCAATAATCACGCAATAAAAACCTAGCTGCTTGATTTCACCTTCACTGCTTGTTCGATTTCGATTTCACCTTCACTGCTCGTTCGATTTTACTGCTTCGAGTTCATTGCTGGTTCGTTTACACTACTTCAATTCACTGCTGGTTCGATTTCAACCCTAGACAATAATTTCCTTTGGTCGATTTCTCCAAAGGTAATGATTTTACTGATTGTTCGATACTAGTTTCTTCTCCATACTCGATTATTGTTCCATATTTGTTTCTTTAGTCGATTGTTGTTCCATACTTATTTTCTTAAGTCGATTGTTGTTCCATACTTGTTTTCTTCAGTCGATTGTTGTTCCTTACTTATTTTTTCAGTCGATTTTTGTTCCATACTTGTTTCTTCTTCATAGCTGCTCGACATTTCTGCAATGTAGATTTTTGTAACCATGATTTCTACAATGTCGATTTCATACTTGTTTCATACTTGCTACTTTTTGTTTGAACTTGGATACATTGTGTTTGAACTTGGAAGTTTAAGTACTTAATGAAATTTTGTTTGATTTTTTGATTATATCAATGAATTTATGTATATATGGCTTAAAAAATAAACAACAATTTATAAAACAGCTTAAAATTCATATTCAGGGGTAAATTGGTCATTTCTGTTATTTAGACTGTTAATTCAGATAAAAAAGTAAACAACAACATCAATTTATCCAGACAGACAAATTTATCCAGACAGACACATTTATCCATACAGGACTTAATGAAAATATTGGTAAACATCCCCTTAATATGCTTGATGCAGTTTCAATACAATGCTAGTACACCAACAAAGTTGAATCAGCTAGTTTGATTCAGAATTCACAGAACAAAAAGCAAACATGAACACACCATCTTATACCAACAATCTAAAAATCCAGCTACCTTGAATCAGAATCTGCATTAAATGAAAATGCATTCATGATTCATTAGCTGAAACTGAATATCCTTTAAAAAATTAATATACCTCTTCGAACAACAACAATCTTTAATAGTCTATCATGATTTAATATTCAAACACCAAATGTTTACACCCTATATTTATAAACATTTCCGTTATTAACTTAACATGAAATCAAGATTATGAATCGAATTCAAACATCCTAAAAAAAACACCTTTTGTAATCTATCAAATACGAATCGAAATCAGCTTTTGAATACGAATCGGAATCATCTTCAGAGAAAAACAACCTTGAATCAAGAATCATGATTCAATATTCGTACCCCCAATACAAAAAAAAATATGCTTCAGGGTAACATTTACATTGTTAAATGCAAAAATATTCATGCTTTTGAATCACATAACTACACCACTTCTTGCACATAAACCAACACCAAATGCAAAAAACATAAACTAGACTTAAACATTTGATAGAACAATCCATAAAACCTTATGATTAAAACAAGAACCAGACATGCAAATCAACATATATAAACAAAACTCAAAAGCTTAGCATTTCCACAAAATTTTCAACTTCTAAATACATATTTCCAATGAACATATTAAGAAAGAACAACCTAATGTTGAACTTCATCAGACCCAAAACTAATATAAACACCTAACACCTAAGCCATTTTCACATAAGTGGATGAACATACCCATACCAAAACGCAAAAAAAGGACCGAATAACATACGACAAGTCCATAACTTCACAAAAACCAAAAACAAAAGAAATTCCATCACGATCCTTCCAGAATCCAACCTCAATCATCAAAGGGGTACGGGAACTGCTGAATAGCATCACATGTACACGCATTCTGGATGCACTTGTAGCGATATTTCAAGGTCTGGTTCTCACTTGTTGCCACCATAATGTCTTCCACAACCTTTTCATACTTCATCAATAACTCTTTCTTCTTGCGACGTCATATCCTCAAGGACTCTTCCAGGTCACTAATTTCAGCCACGAGCTTCATGTGATGGTGACCATTATCCTCACATTAGATTTTGGATAGCTGCTTTCGGACTGGCATGAAGATGAAGATGTCGAAATGCTCATCTTAGATGAAAATAGGGTTTTCAGGTGAAAGAATATGAAGGAATGAAAGAGGGAGAAGTGAAAAGTCTTATAGGGAAAATAAATATAATGGAAACATATAACACTAATCGAGAGAGATCAAATCTTCTAAAAAACATCTATAATAAAAAATTAAAAAATCAAAAATAATCAAAAGCAATGATTAACAAAACCCACATACTATTAAATTAAAAAGTAACTAAAAACAAAACCATGAAACCTACACCAACACATTTACATTTATCAGATACAGAACAAATCAAAAAAAGTACTTTTGATAAAAGTGAAAATTGTCAGCATCCAAAAAGAAATAAATACCTATCTTTCCAACCAAAATAAAAAACAGTGAATGTCTTTAAAAAACAAAAACAATTCAACAACCTACATAATCTAACAAGAACAAAAAAACACTGGCTATATGTCTAATAAAAAACGAAATAACACCTAGGAACCACAAAACAAACCCATTTGAGCCAAACACCGCGCGTCGGACAATTCCTCGAATCATGCCTCACCATTGTTTTACATGCACGACAAAGCCGTTTCCGTTTCATGGCCTCTTCCGTTGTTCTCTCGCGTACACCCACCAAATGTTTGTCAGTACCACAACCTTTATTGCGAAATAAAAAACGAAATAACACCTAGGAACCACAAAACAAACCCATTTGATCCAAACACCGTGCGTCAGACAATTCCTCGAATCATGCCTCACCATTGTTTTGCATGCACGACAAAGCCGTTTCCGTTTCATGGTCTCTTCCGTTGTTCTCTCGCGTACACCCACCAAATGTTTGTCAGTACCACAACCTTTATTGCGATATCCAGAGAAGGAGGAAGGATTTCAACTTCATCCGGACGGGGGACACCAATGATATCTTCAATAATGTCGTTCTTACGCTCCACGACAGATTTGACCGGCATCTCACAAACAAATTCCTCATCCCAAGTTGTCAAAATAACAACAAATTTCTCTAGCAATGACTTGTTAGTCCTAACACGTTCAACTATTATCTCAACGATAATAAAAGCTCGCGCCATCAACCTCTCCCTCCTAACATCAATCCCCCCATATCGAACGCCTGCAAGAAGCCATTGCGCGGGAATTAAATCCTTTGTCCAATGGCGCATAATATAAGAATCTGGAATGCGGTTATACTCATCTTTAATCATTACCTTCAACGCATGTCGACAAAGAATACCGTCATGAACATATAAACCACAACTACATTCAATAATTCCCTCCTTCTTATCATGAAGAACCTATAAAACAAAAATTAAAACCACAAAAACCTTAAAATCTTTTACCAACAACCATTAAATAAATAAAAAAATCAACATTGCATAAAAAAAATACCTTATACTTTGCTTTAACCTCATCATCCTTATTCTTATGCGTAATAGTAAGAACTTTCTTCCCATCCACTCTCTCGATATCTACCAACCCACAATAATGAAGCGCTTAGTTCAGTTCCTTCTGGAACTGAAAAAAATACCACGCGTGTATACGTTTGATGCATGCGCTTCAATGTTCCTAGGTGACACCTTTCGCGACACAGTGAATTTCGTTTTCACTTCCTCTACACAATGCTTCCTCCTTTGAGATTCAATCGCCAAGTCAAAAGGCTTTAAAAACACAACGAGGTCATTCCAAAAAGCATGATAAACATTGAAAAAGGCATTTATACTCTCAGACCTCAAGGTGGTTTTCATCAAACCTGACATTGGCTTATCTTTAAAAAATGCAGGGATCCACGACTCCCTAATATCAAACAACTCATCAAACTATGAGTCACCAGATAATCCGTAAATGTCCATCACTTCATGCCACCGCGATTCAAAAATCAAGCGGGTCTAGATTGACATTCCAAACAAGCTTCTTCCAATCAGAAATAAAGTTCGTTTGTTTCGCTAAATACTCGTTTATCTAAAAACAATGAAACCGTCAACACATAAGTTAACATAAAATAATATATTCATAACAAAAAATAAACAAAGCAGCTAATTTCAAAAATACTGGTAGGAAAAACAGCAGGAATTGCCTGTTTCATTGATGCACATTGATCAGTACTAACAAATTCCGGATCCCTACCATTCACTTTCTTAAAGGCTTGAAGTAACCATGTGTAATTAACCACCGTCTCTCCACGCATCAACGCAACACCTACCACTACTAAGCGTTTATGGTTATCGACAACAACGAACGGGACAAAAACCATGACATACCTTCGCATACAAAATATAAACAACATTAGACAATAACCAAATCCAAACCAAAACAGCAAAATGTAAAACTAAAAACTATGAAACACATACTTGTTTGTGCGGAAGGTAGCATCAAAGGATATTACGTCCCCGAATTCACGATAATTCAATCTCGCAATCTCATCCGCCCAAAATAAAGTTATTAACTCTTTTTTATTACACTTAAACTCAAAAAAAAAAAAAAAAATAAACTCAAGGCACGCTTTCTGCATACCCACCATGGTGTTGATCAACATTTGAGTATCTTTATTACCCACAAACGTCACCATATCACGCTTAAAATTCTGAAAATCTTTTACCGTCCCACCCGATTCACTTAAACAACCTCTCATAGCATTGCACATCCTATGAGATTTAGCAATACCTACTTTGGAGCTAGTAGCATTGTAAACACTTAGTTGGTCTGTGAATGTTAGCCCACGTTTCGCACGGGATAAGGACGTCTCATTCCGATAAAACAATAAATGGTTATGCTTTGAAATAAACTTATATACCTCAAACTGGGATCTATCCTTAACATAATGAATTTTAAAACAAGCTAGACACCCACACCTTTTAAGATTCGAATTGCTTTGACGTCTCTCCCCAGATTTCGCCCCCAACGAATCGTACAACTTTTCGGAAGGAATACCCTGCTTACTACAGACAAAAAACCTTGCAGTGATTTGACCATTTGTATTCTTTTTCTTGTCAGAAAGTCGAATATGAAACCCTGCCTCCTCAGCGTATTTCCTATAAAACTTCTCATCCATCTCAACGGATTGAAAAGAATCGCCTACTTTAGGCGTAAGAGAATCGTCAACATACGGGACATAATACTTCATCCCACCCGGAGATTCTTCAACACAATGATCCTTTTCCTCTACAAGCATACACATAAACAATATTTCAAACTTACGAAACAATATCAAAAAAATATACAACATAAAAACGTAACTTCAAACAATTAAAAACAACACCAAAATTAAAAACAATTCATGTATCCAGAAAATAAAAAAAATTTAAATCCAACTTTAGAAAAAAAACACAACACAGTTCATGCATATCCTTACAATGGCTCCCATTGCCCAAGACACTAAAAACACACAACTGACCATTCATGGAATGTAGTCCAACTCAAAAAACACATTTCATGCATATCCTCCCACTGTCTTATTCCGCATCCAACTCACAAAATCATGCACCTACCCTATGAAATCACAAAAACTACTATCAACAAAAATAAGTTATTTTTCTAACGTGAAAAATAATTCATGCAACCCTATTCGTTACTCGTTACTCGAACCGATAACTACTATTAACGAAAATAACGAATTTTCGAACGTGAAAAATAATTCATGCAACCCTATTCGAGATTCGTTTCTCGTACCGATAGGCGATAACTACATTTAGTCAAAATACGATATATCAAACATGAAAAAATAATTCATGAAACCCTATTTGAGATTCGTTTCTCGTATCGATAACTACAATTAAGCAAATTACGATATATTAAACATAAAAAAAATCATGAAACCCTATTCGAGATTCGTTTCTCATATTGATAACTACTGTAAGCCAAAATACGAAAATTCAAACGTGAAGAAAACTTCATGCAACCCTATTCGTGATTCGTTGATCGCACCAAGGAAATACCCCACAAAAACAAAAATATAATATACAATTCTGGAACAATTTATAATAAAATACATTACACAAATCCAAAAATATATAACAAGAATCAACATCAACGTTACATGATCACACTACACAAACAAATTAAAAAAACCCACCTTCCTTTTCAATAATCTCATCGGGTACAAAACAATCTTCCACACGATAGACTTCATCAGGCTTTGATACACCATCCACGACTTCAACATTACTACATTGAAGGGAATCAAAGGCCAAAACGACATCTTTGCTATTAGAGGTCGATGCAGGCAACACACCGAGTACTTCACTGATAGCAATTTCTCGATTATTACCAACGACATCCGCATCAGTCGACCGACATCCATCATCAAGCTCCCATCCAATGCCCTGTATGCAATTCCCAGCGATATCAGATTGAGAGTCCATAGCCAACCAATTTAACAACGAGCAAACTTCCGCAAAAACACTGAATATATTAAACTTTGCAGACAAACCTAAAACCTGTTAATGCCAAAAATCGTCAAAAGGAAGATCTAAGGTCGGTGTGGAGCTTTAATAACTAAAGTAGGCAATCACTCGACAAATTATGCGACAAGAATAAAAAAATAAAGCAAACACAGAGATTTGGTGACACGGAAAACCCCGTCGAGGGTAAAAACCGCGGACGACAGTGAGAATTGTCAAGTGCACTATGGACGTCACTTAGGGATGCCGTCGTTAGGAAGGAGTGATTACAAGTACAATTGATAATATTACAGTGGAAAAAGAATGTGATCGTGTGATCGAGCTAGATGCGACGTAACAGAACACTTATGTCGGAAGATTATTGTTGAGAGAATTCTTGAGAGTTGTGTCTTTGTCAGTGCTTTTTAATCAGAAAATGATGTCCTTTGTGTAGCTCTTCGAGGTTGTTATATATAGCTTCAGTCGTTATAAATGAGCATTGATTGTCCAACGGTCTTGATATTGATTGATCTTAATGACGATCGTCCGTTATATCCGTTGGTCATTATATGCGTTAAACCTGTAATAAGATATTCGTAAAGGAAAAACGGTTGTATACAATAAATGATCGATGATCGTTAGTAACGTTACTTAGATCGTAAGATATAAGCCTGTCGAGTGATTCCTGTTAGTCGAGGTCGTGGGAAACTCACGACGATCATCGTCGAGGACGACGGTGTCTACTATCGTACATTGTTGACTGGACCTTAATGGTCTATAGATTGGAGACGTTTGGTTATCTTCCGTCGGTCGTGACTTGTGAAATTTTACCCAAACAGTTTGCCCCCAAAATTCGTAAATTAGGCGGCAAGCTGTTTTTTCGAATTTTATAACCAGGTGTGACACGTGTCGATTTCTTGTAACTGAATCGTTTCCTCGAGAACCGAAGCGATTATGGGGGGAAGCGTGCAACTGTTTTAACTATTGTGACATCATAACGACGTGGGGCACATGGTGTCAGGCGTAGGGACATGTGTCGTCCATCCATAGAGGTGGACAAAGAGTCGATGACGATGTCGACCATCTGATGGTTCGTCCTAATATCGAATTGAATATAAACATATACCATACTTGAATCCTTTCCTTTTACGCGATAAAAATTTCTCAGAGAGTATATTTGCCAAAACCTTACATAGCATAGCAAATCGTTGCCGAAATTGTTTCGACATTTTTAGAGCTTTATATAAGGTACGATTTCTTTTCCGGTTTTATGCGTTTTAAGACCGAAGCTCACAATCCTAGGAAGAACTGGGATGCTTTTGGCTTTTACGTAGTGACCATACGTGATCCAAATTTTATGATGTCGTTAGATCCCATTAGTGCCTTTAGTGATGACGAAGACATTGAGTCTTTTAGGCTTCTAGGTAGGATTCCGGCGGATGTGACTCTTTGTCCACCAGCATTGCTTCGTCTAGAGCAGTGTCCGGACGTATATTTCGTAATATATGAGTATCTGTTCAAGATAGGGTTTACATGGCCCTATTCACCATTGTCGAAATCGGTCCTCACGATCTCTGACTTGTCTCCGGGGAAGATGATGCCCCAGTTTTGGAGAATCGTTCATGTGATTGAACGATTTATGGATAAATGGGAATCACCATTTATCGTTTATAACCTTCTCTCTGCCTATATAGTCAAGGCAGAACCGAACCATCGGTACCTTGGTTCAAGCGACCGCGGTTAACGACCGCAATTGGAAGACGAGATATGTCTTCGGTCGCTTGCAGTCGGTCGTTGGTGATATCCAATGGATCACCACAAGGTGGAATACTGAAGGTAAGATATATAACCCTTCTTTATGTCGTTAAGTTTTCTTTTTGTCGAAAGATTTTGCTAACGTTTGTTTTTTTTGCCAGAGATCGATTTTACGATAGTTGTACCTTCTGAGGATTCGACTACCAAGGTCGAAAGGTTTCTCGAGTTCAGCGTCGAGGAATGCTCTTTCTTCACCATCCGCCAACTGGGACGAGGGGGACGACGACTTATAGTGTCTTGGGACGTCGATTGCCTCTTCGGTAGAGGAGAAGGAAGAGAAAGAGGAGGAAGAACCTACCGAGGAATCCCTGAAGGTGGAGATGGCAGGCATGTCTATTCCTCGTGTAGAGTCTAGTTGTAATACGTCATCTATGGATGAGTTTAGTTGAATGGACGTTACTCACTAATCGTACGATCCTTCAATGTGTTAGTCATTTGCAGATCATAGGATTTTTATGGGGTCTAGTTGAGTAAACGTCACCCATGAATTTATACAGTCAGTGGGTCTAGTTTTCTGGACGTCACCACTGGTCGTAAGATCTTTTTTAGGGATAGTCGTTTGACGTTCCTTTGTAGATCATATAAGGTCTAGTCTTTGCCTAAGACGTCACTTACTTAGTAATTTTTTATTGTTTGTTGATGCTTCAGGAGGATCGACCCCCACCAAACCATCGGGTGGGCTCTTGAAGAGAGAGGCCCTCGCACAGCTTGCCCGTAAAGGGCGAGGGATAAAGATAAAGGCTCCTCCGACATCTGGGTCGGGGGTTAAGAATACGAAGTTGGTCCAGAAGGAACCATCTTCATAGGATAGTGGTCCTGAGGCCACTGTTGCAGAGAAGACGAAGGCGTCTTCAGAAATCAACGCAGAGCCGATTTCGCAGGATCCTCCTATCGGGACGACGGGACAATCCTCCTTGTCTCAGGATAAGGGAAAGAGTCCACAGGTCAAGGAGGCACCGACCCCGATCGACATGAGTTTTACCCTCCCAGGTGATTTCATGTCGTCGGGCAATCTAGGGAGGAAGACTTTATTTCCTCATCTGGGGAAATTCCTTCTGCCGACCTTCTTCGATCGATACAAGGATGTATCGATCGATGACTTGGCTGCCCATGTCTCGGGGGGTAAGAATCTTTCGACTCTTCTTTTAGGTTTATAGTCCTCCATTGTTTTATTGACATTATATCATTGCACAGGCCTTTAAAGTTCGAATGGTCTTGAATACCCGCATGGATCAAATCCGGGGTATTGTCCTAAGTGCTCTAGCCAAAGAGCAGGCGGCACTTGCCAGGGCTCTGGAGGCGGAGACCAGGGCCAAGGCAGCAGAGGCAAAGAAAGAGGAGTACTCCGTTTGACTTGACGACGCATTCAATCAAGCTGGGGTCATCGATCATGTAAAGGAAGAGCTCCAGGGGCAGCTGAGGGAGGCCCTTGGTCGAGCGTCTACGGCAGCGGCGGAGCTGGAAGCGACTAAGAAGGTCTCGACCGGGAATAAAAAAGAGGTCGAGGCCCTTAGGTCCGAGTTGGGGGTAGAGAAGAAGCAGATCGCCGACCTTGAGAAGGATGTGAGGTTCATAGAGAGTTTCACTCGTCTCATGGTTCAACCGGCTTTGATACGACGTCACCTGAGGGGCCAAGATCCCTTGGCGTCGGCTGAAGATGAGCTCAACTTCTTCGTGAAGTTAGTCGGGGCTGAGAAAGACCTCGACTAAGAAGATGAGCAAGAAGTTGAGTTGGGGGATGACGTTTCTAAGGGTGGAGATGCTGCGTCTGACCCCTAGCAGCAGGAGCAACCGGCTCCTTAGTTTGGGTTGATTTTTCTTTTTTATACTTTTGATCGGGCGACCGTTGGCGGTCGTGCCATACACTGTAATACCTTTTTTAGGTATTAATAAAAGTCTTTTGAACAGATCGAACTGTCGCAACATCTTATACTTCGTCAAAACAGATAATAAAGTAATTGCATAAGTAACTTAGGACAGACGTAAGGAATGAATCGAAAGATAATCGATACTTATTGAAAATCTATGCAACTCACGTAAAATGTAAGAAAGCAATCGTAAGATAACGAAGATTAAATAAGAATCTAAGTAACTCACGACAAATACAGATGGCTAGAAGCTTAGAATGCTTCGAACATAATTAAGCGCTAGTTAAGCTCGCAACTGTGCAAATATATAAGGAACTTGCGTGTCGACGCAAATTATGAGTATATCGATTGACGACCTGCTTAACCAAGATAAATTCACAAGGAACTTATGATTTGTCCTGATAAGGTTTGTTCCTTAAACCCCTTGGATTATATGATATGGTCGTGAAATAACCATGAGGTGTAAATGTAGTCGAATGATTGACTGATCCTGCAATAAAATGGCTAAAAGAAAGGGGGTCGTTGGTTTGACCAACGAAGCTCCGATGCTTAAGTCAGTAAGGCTTGTAGAAGTATAATTGTAATGAAAGAGGAATTGGGTTTTCAGAAAAAATACCTCTTTAGATGTACCGCATTCCAACTTTGAGGAATGTCTCGACCGTCGAGGGTTTGCAGTCAGTAGGCTTCCTTTCCGACAACCTAGGTTATTCAATATGGTCCTTCCCACTTGATCGATAATTTACCTGAGCCAGGCTCTTGTGTGTTTTGGAACACTCGTTGTAAAACATAATCACTTGTTTGGAAGATTTTAGCCCTGACATTCTTATTGAAATGTCGTTCGACCAATTTCTTCTGCGAGGCCATCCTGATTAGGGTTGACTCTCGCAATTCTTCTAGTGCATCGAGGTCATAACTTAGATCGACTAAGTTGTGATCGATAGTCGAGTGTCGTGAGGTTGGACATTAGGCCTCGATAGGCAAGACCGCTTCGCGACCATATAGAAGAGAAAAAGGAGTTTGTCTTGTAGATGTACGAGGTGTCGTAGGATTAGCCCAAAGAACTGTTGGAAGCTCTTCGACCCATTTGCCTTTGGCATCCTTGAGTCCTTTCTTGATCGAGTTAATGATCGTCTTGTTGCTTGATTCAGCGAGTCCATTGGACTGAGGGTATCGGGGCGTTGAAGTCGGAAGTTTGATGTTACGATCTTCACAGAATTCTTGGGTTCTATCGCTTATGAAGTGAGACCCGTTATCACAGACAATTTTAGACGGAATTCCAAACCTGCAGATGATGTTTTTTTTTGATACAGAGGGGGGCGACCCCTCCGATCAAGAAAGATGATGTTTGTTTAGATAAAGGAAATAACTTCCTTGTCCCGGACCTGGGAGTAAGCAGTCGCTTTTATCCATTTTGAGAAATAATCTGTAGGGACTAGAAGATATACCTTTTGCCCGGGGGCTGGAGGTAACTTGCCGACTGTATCCATTCCCCATCGCATGAAGGTCCATGGAGTTAAAGTCGAATGCAAGGGTTCAGAGGGTTTATGGGACATACCTGAATATCGTTGACATGCGTCACATCTTTGGACATACCTTATCGCGTCTTGTCATAAAGTTGGCCAGTAATACCCTTGTCGGGAGATACGATTTGCCAAGCTACGACCTCCCGAGTGATTGCCACACTCGCCGTTGTGCATTTCTTTCAAAATGCTTTGGACTTGACTTTTATTGGTGACACACCGTAAGTTTAGTCTTCTCGACGATCGTCTATAGAGCTGATCTCTAATCATGATGTATCTGGATGCCTTAAATCATATTTTTCTGGCTACCATTTTGTAACACCCTAAAATTTTGAGTAATTTAAAATTCGAAAATTTGGCAATATGACGTTTGTATTTGGAATAAACCACCCAAGAAGGGTAAATGTATAAAGCATTTACAATAAAACCGTGAACGGATATAGAAATCGATAACAACCTAATCTAAACATGTACTATCTAGATTACATCGGTTGTCAACCCAAAATCACCAAAGAAGGCACTTAATTAAATGCCCAACGCCAAATACTAATCATTTCAAAAATGCCTCAAGCCATGCTCGTCGCTCAAACCTTTGGCAACCCACCGCTAAAGGAACCTGTTATACACATCATTTGAGAAAAAGTGTTAGGCTTAAAGCCTAGTGAGAACATACAGTTTATATATTTAAAGAAACATTGACAATTGTAACGAAAGGAAATATTTTCAAGAAAGTTTAGTTTACAATTGAAATCTTTGCCACATAAGGACTGTTCGGTCCAAAATTCATCTTGCGATGACGGGGGATACCCGATTTACCAAGGATTGTAGCGAAACACAAAAGTAAGTCACAATACGAGTTATGAGCTAAATACTTGGAATCCATGGACACGAACAACGCCGGTCCATACTAAGATGTTGGGGAGGGCACCCGACGAAACCAAGTCATACTCGTTCACTAGTATTACATTATGATCCATGGCTAGTAACCGGCCCCACATAACCGTACCAAGTGGCCTCCGAGGATCAAATGTCTCCACTAGCTACAAGGGGAAAACATCCCAAAATATAAGCCGACTCAATACCTATGGATCCACTAGTATAGTCTAGACTTGTCACAATTTCATTTGTGACCCACTATAGTTAAACAAATAGTTCACAATAACATATATTTCTAAATATGCCTTTCCATGTTTAACTGCTGATAAGAATGAAAATCATAAAATGAGATTATATACATTCTTTCAAGTACCTCACCAAAAATGTGCAAGTAGTACTTTATTTTATTACATAACAAATGAAACCCTTCCTTTTAGCAAAATATAGCAAGAACCCTAAAATCTCCCAAAACTCAAGTTAGGTCAAAATGTGATAATCATAAATCCAAAACCAAGGAGATATATAGGAGTTTAAAATATATGTTTTGACATGTATAAGGTTTGGAAAATGGTAGTATAAACTCACCAAGTGGGTTTTTGAAGAAAACCCAAAACCCTAGATTTGATCCTTTGGAGAAGATGAAAATGGAGGTGATGAATAATTGCTCAAACTTGAATCCTTTGATGAAGCACCTAACTACTAGCAATAAATGAGGTAGATGAGAGATAAGGAACCCTAAGAATGGAGAATGAAACTTGCACTTGAAGATGAGGTTCTTCACCAAGAACTTTTAAGACAACCTAACAAGATTATAAATGCAAAAGGGTTGAGTTGTTGAAGGAGTAAATGAAGAGGGAGGAAGAAGGAAGACGGAACCTTACCAAAAATCAGAGAGGAAATCACACAGAATGTAGCCCCAAATTAGATAAAATGAGATAATTTCGGAGCTTTCCAATATATGGCCTTGACCCCGCTCGCGACAGTGCCCGGCGATAGTGACATTATCACTATCGCGTGGCACAATCGAGCGGATTGTACCATAGGTATAACCATCCCCGCGATAGTGACACTGTCACTATCGCGTGGTACAATCGCGCCACTTGTACCGAAGCCTAAAAATGTCCAAAACTCACGATTCTCGCATGGGTCAATTCAAGGCTCGAAAGTACAACATATTTCACCCAAAAAGATAAACGGAAAACGGAGTAAAGACCAACGAAGGACGGAAACTTACTTGCAAAAATACCGGGTGTTACACATTTTGTCTTCAGGAAGTTTGTCGTCTGTTAGAAATTCTCTGATATCGCTCGACCAATTGTCTTCCTCATCGATCATCTGCACATATTTTTCTTGGTCGATGGATGATGTCGCAAGATGAATTATGGGAATGGTATCGAATGGATGATACCCAAGTGTCGACCCAAGATTAGCTAATGCGTTAGCTTGAGTATTTTGATCTCTTGGGATGTGTGAAATAAAAAATTCTTTGAGTTCTTCGAATTTGTCTTTGGCTATCTTGAGATAGGCTGTCATTCTTGAATCTTTAGCTACAAAGTCTCCATTCATTTGATTCACGACTAGGAGCGAGTCGCTCTTAACGTGAAGCTTTGTTACCCCCAAATCGTGGGCCATGTTCAATCCTGCGATCAAAGCTTCATATTAAGCCTTATTGTTGGTAGCTTTGAAGTCTCATTATATAGAGTACACCATCTTTCCCCCTTGTGGTGACTTTAGGATGACGCCAAGTCCTTCCCCCCCAGGCATTGGATGATCTGTCGACATGTAGAGTCCATGTTGAGTCGTCGAGAGTTGCCATAATAGCTGTCGATGTTTCCAGTTCTGGACTGAAATCTACGACGAAGTCAACTAATGCCTGCGATTTGATCGCAACTCTTGCTTTATATTCAATGTCATAACTACTAAGGTAGATACTCCATTTTGCCAGCCAACATGTCAACTCTGGTTTTCTTAAGACAGACTTAATAGGAATGTTAGTCACGACAGTAATAGGGTGTGATTCGAAATAATGACGTAACTTTTTCTCTGCAGTGATCAAATCTAACAAGAGTTTTTCCATGGAGAAATACCTCGTTTCCACGTCGAGAAGTGACTTACTCACGCAATATATTGGTCGTTGTTGTTTGTCATCTTCTCAGATAAGGACGGTACGTACTGCGTCCGGGCTGACTGCTAAATATAGCTAGAGGATCTCATGATCCTGAGATTTTGATAGTAAAGGTGGGGACTCCATGTACTTTTTTAGCTCTTGGCGTGCGTTTTCGTGATCATCCGTCCATTTGAAACCCCTGTTTTTCGCAAAACATTATAAAATAAACAACATTTATCCGAAGATCGAGAGATAAACCTGTTCAGTGCTGTGATACGACCCATAAGTCGTTGGACCTCTTTGATATTACGTGGAGATTTGATATCTAGGATGGCTTTATTTGATCAGGATTGGCCTCGATCCCTCGTCGGGTGACCATATATCCTAAGAATTTGCCCGCACTTAATCCAAAGGAGCATTTTGTAGGATTAAGCCTCATATGATATTGTTTAAGGATATCGAACGACTGTCTTAAGTAAGCGATATGATCGATCGCATGCTTTGATTTGACGAGCATGTCGTCGATATATACTTCCATTGTATCTCCAAGACGTTCTTTGAACATCCTGTTGACTAATCGTTGATATGTGGATCCTGCATTCTTAAGACCAAAGGGCATAACTTTGTAACAGTAGATCCCTTTGTCCGTCATGAACGCCATATTCTCTTGGTCATCTCGATGCATCAGAATTTAGTTGTATCCCGAGTACGCATCCATGAATGTGAGTAATTCGTGACCTGCAGTCGCTTCGACCATGGCGTCGATGTGTGGTAATGGGAATGGATCTTTTGGACAGGCCTTGTTGAGATCCGTGAAATCAATACACACTCTCCATTTCCCATTTTTCTTTTGTACGAACACGACATTGGTGAGCCAATCGGGATATTTGACTTCCCGAATTTTTCCTGTCTTAAGCAAGTTATCAACTTCGTCGTTGATTAATTTGTTGCATTTTGGGGCGAACATGCGACACTTCTATTTAATAGGTTTAAACGAAGGATCAACATTGAGCCGATATGTGATGACCTCTCAGTCGATACCAACCATGTCTTCATGTGTCCATCCAAAACAATCGGCATATTCCTGCAAAAAAGAAATAAGTGAACCCTTTAAGGTAGGGTTAAAAGACGTACCAATGTAAACCATTCTGTCAGGTTTCTCTTGATCCAGGACGACTTCCTCTAATTGATAGTCGTCGGCAGGTTCAGGGTCTGCCTGGCTCTGTAATTGCTAGATGTTTTGCTTTCTAGGCTTCATAGAGATTTTGTAACACTCACGAGCGGTCTGCCGCTCACTCTTGATCTCTTGGATGCCACAAGTTGTAGGAAACTTGATCATCTGATGGTACGTCAAAGGCACAACTTTCATGTCATATATCCAGGGTCACCCCAAGATAATATTGTATGCTAAGGAACAGTCGAGGACGTTGAGTTTAATCTGTTTGTTGATTCCTTTGGCGAATACCGGGAGTATGATTTCCCTATTGGTGTTAGACATGTCGCCATTGAAACCCACAAGGACCGTCGAACGTCGTACGATCTCGGATTTATCGATTCCTATTGCTTTGATCATGTCGAGGAAGATAATATTAGCCGAACTTCCACCGTGGACCAAGATCCTCTTTGTCGAGCAATTACCGATCGTGAGTTGGATTATCAAGCCGTCATGATGCTTCTGCCATTGATCACCAAGATCCCCTTGATCAAAGGTAATGGGCATGGCTTCTAGTTCCAGCTCATGTTTAGGTCTCGATGTTCGTGGAACTGGGAATTCTTTGTGTTGGGAACTGAAGATGTGAACAAGTCTTTAATGCTGCTAGTTCAGAATTACTACTGCCAGAGGACTTCAAAGTTAATACTGCTGAGTATTACTACTGCTTGTAGAATTAATACTGCTAGTCAAAGTTAGTGCTGCTTGAACAAAGTTAGTACTGCTTAACTAGTTACTACTGCTAGTGGTTAGTACTGCTTAGTAGTTAATGCTGCTAAGACCAAGTTAATGCTGCTAGAAGAAATTAATGCTGCTGAGCATAGTTAGTACTGCTTATGACTTAAAGAACCGGATGGAAAGGATGACAGCTGGAAAGAATCAAGATATTCATGGAAGGCTTGAAGATAATGATGGAAGATATACTGAAGATATTTTATTTATTGTAATTATCTTTTTATTCAGTATATGTACAGTTTTGATAGAATAGTTTAGGAAGAGATTAATTTCATTCATTCTAAGTTTTTAGAGAAAATCAACCTCAAGGCATAGATCCTAATTCTAGAGAAGTAGAATTCGTATTGGTGAGCCTGTTCATCAATATTGAGGTTGTGTGTTTAATCTTGTAACTTCAAGCATTCAATACAAGTTTACAAGTTGTTGATTATATACTGTTTTGGTTTACTGTTTTATTGAATATCAAAGTGTTATTCCGCAACTTCTTTGATATTAGTTTATGAGAATTTATACTTGTTAAGAATTCGATCCTGTCAAGTGGTATCAGAGCCTAACTCCCTCAGAAACATCTATTCATTCATCATGGAAAACCTTGCAGAATCAAACAGTACTCTGGTCTCTAAGGTTCCAATGCTCAAACCCAGTGAGTTTGACATGTGGAAGATCAGAATTAGACAATACATTCTTCTCACTGACTACTCAATGTGGGATATCATTGAGAATGGTCCTTCTGAAGCAGGAAAGATAGGACCAGATGGGAAAAGACCTCCACCAAAGACAGATGGTGAGAGGAAGATCAGACAGACAGAGATGAAGGCCTTGAGCACTCTGCTCTTGGCCATTCCCAATGAATATCAGCATCAATTTTGCAACTGCACTGATGCTCAGATTCTCTGGAATGCTCTAGAGAAAAGATTTGCTGGAACTAAAAGTATCAAAAGAAATCAAAGAGATGTTCTAAAGCAGCAGTATGAGAATTTCACTTCTTCAAAGAATGAGTCTATGACTCAAACTTTTGATAGATTCAACAAGCTCATTGGTGAACTGGCTACTATAGGAGTGAAGATGGAACAAGATGATATCAACAGAAAGTTCCTCAGATCTCTTGGGGATGAATGGACTATGTACACTGTCTCATATAGACAGAGTGACAATCTGTAAGAGAAGGAACTTGATGATCTATATAATGATCTAAGAGTTTTTGAAACTGAGGTAGAATCCAAGAAGAATCCCACTGGTTATATCCACAATGCTGCACTTCTTTCAACATCTACTGATACTACTGCTAACCCTGAAGCAGTTAGTACTGCTAGTGGAGTAAATTCAGAAAAAGGCACTGGAACTATCTTTGAAGCCTTTTTGTCCAGTCATAGCAACAATTCATTGATTAATGATGATCTAGATCAACTTCACCCTGATGACCTGGAGGAGATGGACATTAAATGGCAGATGGCCATGTTATCTATGAGAGTGAAGAAGTTTATTAAAAGAACAGGAAGGAACAACTTCTCTCAAAGAAGAGAAGATGGAGCTGGTTTTGACAAGACTAAGGTGGAATGCTATAAGTGTCACATGAAAGGACACTTTGCTAGAGAATGCAGGAGTGTTGTTCCCAACAACAACCACCAACAAGCTCAGAATGGAGGCTACAATCAAAACAAGAATCCTGCTCAAGCCCTTGTTTCCCAACAAGGAATGGGATTTGACTGGAGTGATCAAGCTGAGGAAGCCATTCAGAATCAAGCTCTTATGGCAGAAGTGTTTGATCTTCCCTCTGAGGTAATTTCTAATCTTTGCACTAAAACTTGCATAGACACTGTCAAAAGATACAGGGATCACAATCAAAGTATGTGTGATGACCTCAAAAGATTAGAAAAGGACATAAGAGATTATGTGTTGATAGTAGAGAGATTTGAAGAGCAAATCAAAGGCTTTCAAGCTAATGAACTTCAACACTCTTATGACACAAACTATTGGAAGTGGGAAAAGAATGAGTTAGAGACCAAACTGTCTAAGTCCTTAGAAGAGAATGATAGGCTGAAAGAGGAACTGTCTAAAGTTAAGCTTGACATAGAAAAGTTTTCATATGCTTCAAAAGCAATGGATTCTCTTCTAAAGGCTCAGATTCATGATAAGATGAAGCCTGGTATTGGATACAACAATACACCTCCTCCTTACAACAACAACTATATCTCTCCTACTTCAGACTTGTTAGAAACCAAGGAGAAAAAGGACTTGTCTGAGGAAGCTCTTAAGATAGATCCTTTGGATGAGGTAGTAGTTAAGGATTTGACTGAGAAAGAAGCTAGTAAGAATAGGGATAATACTGTGAGTAAAAAGATACCATTAGAAAACAATATTATCACCAATGAGGGATGTGGGAAAATCTGGGTCAAGTCCAAGGAGATAGAGAAGACCAAAGGAAAGAATAACAAGGTCCATTACAAACAAACCACTGTTGTGAATCCTGGATCTTGTAAACAGTGTGCTTGCAATAAAGCTAAGAGCCTAAATTCTGGTATAAAAAGAGGTAATCAAAGAAACTGGAATAATCAATGGGCTCAGAAACAAGGAGTTGATCTGAATAAAATCAATAGACCAAAACCTTGTTTCATATGTGGCAAGTTGAATCATTTGGCTAAGTATTGCTTCTTTAACCCTATTAATCAACAGATAAACTTTCAAAGATTTGTGCAAAAACCTGTTGGTTATAGGAAGGCTGGAAAGAAACATGTGATGAAGAAATCTGTTGAAAATAAAGGCCCTATGAAAAATAAGGTTTTAAAAGAAAGTATTTTACTATGGGTACCTAGAAGTACTAACAGTGTTAGTACTGCTAAAAATATTAGTACTGCTAACACAGTTACTACTGCTAACAGTGTTAGTACTGCTGAAAATATTAGTGCTGCTAACACAGTTACTACTGCTAACAGTGTTAGTACTGCTGAAAATATTAATGCTGCTAACACAGTTACTACTGCTAACAAAGTTAGTACTGCTAAGCATGCAAGTGCTGCTAAGGCAGTTAGTACTTCTAAAATCAGTATTGCTTCTAGCAAAAATGTTTCCAAACCTATTATTGTGACAAAATACTCCAAGCATGAGGAGTCAAAGTTTAAAAATCTTGTCAAGAAAGAATGCAAGTATTTTGATGAGAAAGGGGTACCCAAGACCACTTTGGCTTGGGTTCCTTATTCAAACTAACTGATTCATCTAATGTGCAGGGCAACCAACAACTCAAAGCAAAGAGCATTTGGCATGTTGATAGTGGTTGCTCTAGGCACATGACAGGTAACATGTCATGCCTTCAGGATTTCAAGCATATCAATGGAGGACATGTTGCTTTTGGAAATGATCTTACTGGTGGTAAAATAAGTGGCAAAGGTAATGTCACAAAAGGTAAGATGACATTTAAGGATGTCTACTATGTTGATCAATTGAAGTACAACCTGTTAAGTGTATCACAGGTTTGTGACAAACAACATAGCATATTATTTACAAACACAGAGTGTATGATCCTTGCTCCAGGGTTCAAAGTAGTTGATGAAAGCATGATACTACTTAGAACTCCAAGAAAGGACAATGTTTATTGTCTAGATATGGACAATGTTAATAGTGATTCATCCCTGAACTGTCTTGTTTCAAAAGCTTCTGTGGATGAATCCTCTCTATGGCACAGAAGGATGTGTCACATGAATTTCAAGACTATGAACAAACTTGTTAAAAACAACCTTGTAAGAGGTTTACCTTCAAAAGTCTTTTCATGTGATGATCATTGTGTTGCTTGTCTTAAAGGCAAACAGCACAAAACTTCTCATAAGACCAAAGAGTTAAATTCTATTTCTTCTTGTCTCCAATTATTGCATATGGATCTGTTTGGTCCTACAAATGTTATGAGTATAGGCAAGAAATCTTACTGCTTGGTTATTGTTGATGATTACTCCAGATTTACTTGGGTATATTTTCTAAGGACTAAGGGTGAGACAAGTGGACTGATCAAATCCTTTATTCTAAGAATTGAAAACCAAACTAATCAAAGAGTAAAAGTCATTAGATCAGATAATGGGACTGAATTTAAAAATCTTGATCTAAACACCTTTTGTGAAGAGAAAGGTATTGAGAGACAATATAGTGCTCCTAGGACTCCTCAACAGAATGGAGTTGCTGAAAGGAGAAATAGGACACTAATAGAGGCTGCTAGATCTCTGTTGGCTGATTCAAAATTGCCAATTACCTTCTGGGCTGAAGCAGTTAATACTGCTTGTTATGTCCAAAACAGAGTTCTAGTAGTCAAGCCAAAGAACAAGACTCCTTATGAACTTTTAAATAAAAGAAAACCATTTATTGGATTTTTCAAATCTTTTGGGTGTCCCTGTACTATTCTCAATACCAAATCTTACTTAGGTAAGTTTGATAGCAAAGCAGATGATGGATTTCTTATTGGGTACTCATCTCAGAGTAAGGCTTACAGAGTCTTTAACTCTTCTTCCAGAATAATTGAAGAAAGTGACAATGTCAAATGCAATGAGAACACACCAAATCCAATTGGGTCTGGTCCTCAGTGGCTATTTGACATTGACTCACTAACTAACTCTTTTGGTTTCAGTAGTGATGATTATGCAGGTACAGGGAGTGGAGGATCAGGGACTACACAAGTCTCAGAAAGTATATCTCAATCTGTGATATTTCCCATACCCACAGTGAATCCTGTTGAAGACTGTGGAAAGGAACCATCTACTGGACCAAGTCAAAGTGAAGAAGAAAGTAGAGATGAGGAGACTCAAGAAAATAAAGAACCAGAAGTGGCTACTGAAAACACTTCAGTTGAGTTGAATGACTCTAATCTAGAGGTGGGACTTAATGAAGAACCTACTCATCACACCAGAATACAAAAGAATCATCCTCCACAGCTGGTAATAGGAGATATATCCTCTCCTATAATGACTAGAAATCAAAGTAGACTTCAAGAAATACAAGATCAACAACACACAGTGCTTTCTTGCTTTTTATCCCAGCTTGAGCCTAAAAAGGCACATGATGCTATGAAAGAATCCAGTTGGATAGAAGCCATGCAAGAAGAGCTACTGCAGTTCAAGCTGCAAGATGTTTGGGATCTGGTAGATCTTCCTAAAGGCCAAAGGGCAATAGGAACAAAATGAGTCTTCAGGAATAAGAGAGATGAAAGAGGTATAGTGATAAGGAATAAAGCAAGGCTGGTGGCTCAAGGGTATACACAAGAAGAAGGAATAGACTATGAAGAAGTATTTGCACCTGTGGCCAGGATAGAAGCAATTAGATTATTCCTGGCTTATGCTTCCTACATGAAATTCAAAGTCTATCAGATGGATGTGAAAAGTGCATTTCTTTATGGTTCAATTGAAGAAGAAGTATATGTCTGTCAACCACCAGGGTTTGAAAATCCAAGCTATCCAGACAGAGTATACAAATTGAAGAAAGCACTTTATGGACTACATCAAACTCCAAGAGCATGGTATGACACTCTGTCATCCTATCTCTTGGAAAATGGCTTTGAAAGAGGAGTTATTGATAAGACTCTATTTATCAAGAGAAAGAAGAAGGATATCTTGCTGGTCCAAATCTATGTTGATGATATTATCTTTGGATCAACAAGAGACAACATGTGCAAGGAGTTTGAGGAACTAATGCATCAAAGGTTCAAAATGAGTTCCATGGGGGAACTTACTTTCTTCCTTGGACTCCAAGTTCAACAGAAGACAGATGGAATCTTCATATGTGAGTCCAAGTATGTGCAGGACATTCTAACCAAGTTTGGTTTCTCAGATTCAAAACCTGCTAGCACACCTATGGAGACACACAAGCAGATAACAGCAGATCTTGAGGGGGAGGATATGGATGTTCATCATTATAGATCCATCATTGGCTCTCTCATGTATCTTACAGCCTCTAGGCCAGATATAATGTTTCCAGTCTGTGTGTGTGCAAGATTCCAAGTTAGGCCAAAGCAATCTCACTATCAAGCTGTTAAGAGGATATTCAGATATCTCAAAGGGCAACCCAGATTGGGACTTTGGTATCCTCATGACTCATCCTTTGACCTACTTGCATACTCAGATAGTGATCTAGGTGGAGCAAACTTGGACAGAAAATCTACTTCTGGAGGATGTCAGTTTTTGGGTGCAAGACTAGTGTCTTGGCAGTGCAAGAAACAAACCACAGTATCCACATCTACAACAGAGGCAGAGTACATAGCAGCTGCAAGTTGCTGTTCTCAAGTCTTATGGATTCAGAATCAAATGTTGGATTATGGGGTAACCTTTCTACACACTCCAATTTTTATTGATAATAGCAGTGCTATTAGCATTGTGAATAATCCTGTTAAGCACTCAAAGACAAAGCACATTGAGATCAGGTATCACTTCATAAGAGACTGTAATGAAAAGAAACTTATTCAAGTTGTAAAAGTTCACACTGATAATCAGTTTGCTGATCTATTCACTAAAGCTTTTGATGTGGGTAGATTCACTTTCTTGGTAACAAGTGTGGGAATGATCAACTCTGAATAAGCCCCTTCTCAAAAAGTGGTTCTATACCTGTATATTGTTTATTCTTGGTGTTACTAATCTTCTTTTTCAGGATATGTATAGCAGTACTCAGTGTTTCGCAAGATTAAAGGAGTAAGTTTAGTTAATACTGCTCTCAGTTAATACTGCTAGTTAGTTAATACTGCTAGTAGTTAATACTGCTCTCAGTTAATACTGCTAGTTAGTTAATACTGCTAGTAGTTAATACTGCTCTCAGTTAATACTGCTTTCAGTTACTACTGCTAGTAGTTAATACTGCTTTCAGTTAATACTGCTTTCAGTTACTACTGCTAGTAGTTAATACTGCTTTCAGTTACTACTGCTAGTAGTTAATACTGCTTTCAGTTAATACTGCTTTCAGTTACTACTGCTAGTAGTTAATACTGCTTTCAGTTAATACTGCTTTTAGTTAATACTGCTAGTGGTTAATACTGCTTTCAGTTAATCCTGCTAGTGGTTAATACTGCTCAAGGTTAATACTGCTTATGTTCCGAATACTATAAATACTCTTTGCCTGCCTAAAAGCTCATAACGACTCTTTGCATACTGTTCACTTGCGCTCTAAACCCTTTCTCTCTCAAAGTTCAAAGTTTTCAGGCAAGAATCTTCAAGGTCAATGGCATCAATGGCGTTCATTGACGAGCACAATGAATTCGCGATGCTCCAAAAGCGTAAGCAAGTTGAAGGTTTTCATCAGATAGTCGACTTTCTGAAGTCTAGCCACATTGCCCATGCTCTCACTATGTCTCCTACTATCTTCATAGAGCATCAGAGGCAATTCTGGGCACATGCCACCATTGTTACTGAGGATGGTGTGCAAATGATCAAGACGACAATATGTGGCAAGCCATTGACAGTTACTGAAGAAGTAATTCGCATCAGTCTACGTCTAGACGATGCCTCTGGTATAACTTCTATCCCTAATGATGAACTGTTTTCTACTCTTACAAGAATGGGGTATGGAGGCCCATTGGGTGTTTTTAAGTTCTCAAAAGCTAAATTCTCACCCCAATGGCGTTTTCTTGTTCATACCTTGATGCACTGCATTTCTAAAAAGACCACTGGATGGAGTGAGTTCAGCAGTCCCATTGCTTATGCTTTGGTCTGTTTGGCCACTGCCAGAAGGTACAATTTTTCACAAATGATTTTCAATGATCTTGTCTCAAACATGGGAAACAAAAAGAGCTTTTATATATATCCCAGGTTTGTTCAAGCAGTAATCAACCATGAATTGACGGATATTCCTCATTCTGATGGAATATATGTACCAAAACCCCCTAAAGGCAAGGTTTTCTCAAATATGAGAAGATCTGCTGGGGACTCGGAAGGAGTAGACACTCCATTGTTCTCTACAATGATGGTGGTGTCCCAAACTAATGAAAGTATGGTAGCAGGGTCAAGGCCCCCATTAGACCAACCCACTGCTATCCAATCCCAACCTTCCATCTCTCAAATTATCCCTCAGTCCTTTGCTGCTAAACCCACTCCCATAATATCCAAGACCTATGTCAAGAGGAAGGTACACAAGGCTCCTTCCCTTGGTGTACCTACTATTAACCAAGAGCCTCAAAGCCCTCTATTGGAGCATTCTCCAGTAGAGAATATCCAAAGGGAATCCACTAGGGTGTCTCCCAACCCAAAGGAGGTGCTCTCTGAGGAGGAGGAAGAGCATATGGGAGAGAAGGCTGCCACTACTCCTGCTAGCTCAGAGGAGGTCAGTGGTAACATCCATAAAACCTTCCCCATGGCAACTTTGAATGAGAAATCATTCAAAGGTCCCCGGTGCCAAGAAACCAAGGGGGTGGATAGTGCTTCTGCTAGGCAGAAGACTTCCACTACAAAAAGATCCAATGATCCTTCAAAAGAGGGTAACACTTCTGGAGAGGGTGAGGACAAATATACTTACTATGAATTGATGGAAACAATGGGGAACATCAACCAAGATGTTCTCAAACAAGGAAAAGAAATTGAAGAGATGAAGATGGTCATCCTGTCACAACAAATCCAGATTGCCAAATTAAAGAAAATGGTGACAAGGTTGGTGCATAAGCAGAGGAGAAAACAATTTGTTTTAAAGAAGAGGTCAAATAAGAAAAATGCTTCCAAAAAGGGGGAGAATTCTAGCTCAGAACAGATAGATCAACAGTTTGAGGGGGAGTTTGTTGAAGAAAAAGCAGCAGCAGAAACAACACCAGCAGCAGTAACAACCCCAGCAGCAGAAACTGTTACTACTGCTAAGCCAAAACAAGCAGCAGAAACTGTTAGTGCTGCTGAAACTACACAAGCAGCAGTAACAGGACTAACATCTGAAGAGGTTGAAGTAGCAGAGATGCTGGTAAAAGCAAAGAATGACACTCCCAAAGCAAAGGGAGTGGTCATAAATGAAGGGGGAGCAGAGAAAATAGAGAAGAAAGAAATGGATGCAGATACAAGGAAAAAGGGAAAAGCAAAGATGATAGAATCTGATCAACCATCTAAAAAGCAAAAGATGATTGAGTCAGATGAAGCATTAGCAAAGAAAGTGCAAGAAGAGTTAGATCTAGCAGAAAAGGAACAGGTTGAAAAAGACAGAGAAATGGCCAGAGCACTTGCAAATAAGTTAAATGAAGCATTCCAGAAAGGGCTGGAAACAGAGAAGGCAAAGCAAAGAGCAATGTGCTTGAAAAAGGATATGATGGCCAGAACAAGTGCTAAGAAGAGAAGACCTTCACAAACTTACCTTGCCACTCAGGAAAGAAACAAAATGATAACTTTCTTGAGGAGTGCAATTGGTGTAAAGAAAGAAATGTTTGTGAAGATGAATTTTGATCAAATCAAGGAGCTCTATGAGAAAGAAATGGGAAAGTTGAAGAATAATGAAAAGGACAGAGTGGAGTTTGAAAAGAAAGCTAAGGAGAGGCATGATGTGAATATCAATAAACCCTTCCCTGAAAGTGAAGAGGGAACTCCAACAAAGAAAAAGGTAGAGATTAAGGAAGAAGAGACTCTAGCTCAGAAGATCAAGAAGATAAAAAGAGTTAAGTCTATTGCTTCTAAAGGCCCTAGATCAGAAGAAAGGAAAAAGGAAGAAAAGAAGAAAGAAGCTACTATAGGACAAGGGCAAAGGATACTGAAGAGAACCAAGATGATGGCCAACAGAAAGAAAGTTGAAAAGAAGTCTAGAGTAGAAGAAGAAAAGAAAGTTGAATCTCAGGAAGAAATACAACAGAGTTCAGATGTAAACATGTACATGGTGGTAATGGATAAAATTCCAAAGCCTATTTCAGCTGAACCTGTTGGATTCAAACCTCCTGAAGTCATCCTCTGGGATACTGTGGAGGTGGATGGTAAAGAATACATCAGATTGAAAAGAAAGGATGAGAGGTATGAAGTCTACAGCACCTGGAGCAAAATTGTCAGAGAGTGTTCAAGATCTGATTTGGAAGAAATGTTTGCAGTGGGGATGAAAGTTCATGCAGATCAGTTGACAGCTCCAGGGTTACCAATTATGAAGCTAGTTATGGAATATTTGTGCATGTTGTTCAAACCAGAAGCAGTAAAGCATTTGATAAAAGATGTATTTAAGACTGTTAGAGGATGGACTCTATATGAAAGGAGTGGAGTCTACGAACTAGCATTGGATACTTTTCACATGGAGTATTACTTGGTGGATAGGGTATACAACCATACAAATCTGAAGCTTCATGCCATGTTAAATAAGAAGTTGAGTTGTGCACCAAATTCAGAAATGGCAAAGTACTTAATTCAAAGAACTATTAATCAGAGCATGGGACTGGATCCTAACATTGGAGTAGATCAATGAAGATTTTGGAAGCATTTGAAGAACTTGACTTCTCTTTCTAAAAGTCAAGTTAGGGGGAGATTGTTGGGAACTGAAGATGTGAACAAGTCTTTAATGCTGCTAGTTCAGAATTTCTACTGCCAGAGGACTTCAAAGTTAATACTGCTGAGTATTACTACTGCTAGTAGAATTAATACTGCTAGTCAAAGTTAGTGCTGCTTGAACAAAGATAGTACTGCTTAACTAGTTACTACCGCTAGTGGTTAGTACTGCTTAGTAGTTAATGCTGCTAAGACCAAGTTAATGCTGCTAGAAGAAATTAATGCTGCTGAGCATAGTTAGTACTGCTTATGACTTAAAGAACCGGATGGAAAGGATGACAGCTGGAAAGAATCAAGATATTCATGGAAGGCTTGAAGATAATGATGGAAGATATACTGAAGATATTTTATTTATTGTAATTATCTTTTTATTCAGTATATGTACAGTTTTGATAGAATAGTTTAGGAAGAGATTAATTTCATTCATTCTAAGTTTTTAGAGAAAATCAACCTCAAGGCATAGATCCTAATTCTAGAGAAGTAGAATTCGTATTGGTGAGCCTGTTCATCAATATTGAGGTTGTGTGTTTAATCTTGTAACTTCAAGCATTCAATACAAGTTTACAAGTTGTTGATTATATACTGTTTTGGTTTACTGTTTTATTGAATATCAAAGTGTTATTCCGCAACTTCTTTGATATTAGTTTCTGAGAATTTATACTTGTTAAGAATTCGATCCTGTCACTTTGATTCCTTGACTAGCATGGTGTTTTGTGGCTGAGTAGGTTAACTCGCAGACATCATATCCTCCAGTTACGCAATTGACAAACTTTGTATGCTCGGGTGAGGTTGGTCGCGTCTTTATACCTAATAAATCTTGCAAATGTCATTTAGGGATGATCCAATCTAATTCTCGCTTTAAAGCAATACAGTCGTTCGTCATATGGCCATGATCGTTGTGGAGGTCGCACCACTTGGATTTGTCTTTCTTGGAATCGTCTTTTTCGCTTTTTGATGGCCATTTGACGTTAGTCTGAACATTCTTAAGAGCTTTGACTATGTCTTTGGATGTTCCTTTAAACCCGTAAGAAGAGATCTTAGGATGCTGGGGGAACTTATTTACTGGATTAGTTTTCATTTTGTCGAATCTCACGTTCGAGACTTGTTTGGAAGTCTCAACACGAGAAGTCGACTTTGCTTTGAAGTCTGGCTTCTTGACACACAACCTTTTTTATCGCCTGAATGCTTACGACGGAAAGTTGCATCATCCTCGACTCGCATATAAGCCAATGTGTGAGCTCGTACGTATTCAAAGTTTTCTGGGGGATATTTTGTCAAATCCATGTAGAAATCAGAGCTGTCGTCGAGGCTCCGCTTGTATGCCTTGATCGCGGTTCGAACATCACAGTTCCGTACGTTGATCATCTATGAGTTAACGCGCTTGAAATAACTTCGAACTGATTCACCTGTCTTCAGAGTGACGTAGTAAAGGTCACTAGTTCGTTTTCCATCTTGCGATTGCTGGCGAACTGTTGGAAGAATTGGTTGACCAATTCTGCAAAACTGCCGATGGACTTGGGTCACAAATTAATCAACCACTGCAAGGAAGCTCCGGTGAGGGTCGCACCAAAACTTTTACACATGCAGACTTCTTGATACTAGTGAGGTATCGACACAGTAGACATTAGTTGCTTGTACTGTGCAATATGCTCCGTTGGATTGCTGATTCCTGAATATTTTGGTGTGAACGTAGGGATGTTATACTTCTTCGGTACGTCGACCAGAGCAATCTCATCGACGAAAGGTGAAGTTTGAAATCCAGTTCTTGGTTAGACGTCTACTGGCACAGTAGCCCCAGGTAGCTTTGCAAGCAGTGAAAATGTATTCCCAATCACAATCAAGCAATCTCAATCTAAACAAGATTTGACAATGTTAATTCTAGAGAGAGAGTAGAGAGAGAAACGTAGTCATATGTATTTAACAATGATGAACCTCCTATCAAACTATTACAAACCAAGGTATTTATACCAAGGACTAAAACTACAAGCTTAACACCTAAGTAAACTCATATTGACTTTACAGACATTGACTTTGTTGACTTATCTTGACTTGTCTTTTCCTATTAAATATTGGATACAATAATACACTAACAATCTCCCCCTTTGTATTCAAGATTTAATAAAAATTTGACACTAGTCTTTAGCGCTTGATTCTTCAACTTTTGTCTGTGACAGTCTTGGACTTTAAAGCTCTAACAATCTTCAGCCTTTCAGTCTTTGAAGAATCTTGAAAAGTCATTTACACTTTGCATAAGGATATTTTGAAAATTCTATCTTCATCTCTGTAATATCTGATCAGTCTTCAGAATTTTGAAAATTCTATCTTTCTTCAGAAATCATCTTCATAATCTGTTTCTGAAACATAGTAAGCATCTGAATTGTCTTGAACTTTCAGAATTATCTCTTCTTGAACTTTCAGAATTCTTTAGAATCTTCTTGATCCAAACAAGCTTTCATCTTTCTTTATGACTTTGAAATTGATCTTTGTAGATATCTCCCCCTTTTTGATGATTGTGAGCTTCATGATCATCAAAACTTTCTCAATTTCAGCACTTTCTTTGAATCTCCCCCTTTTACATTTAACATTTAACATTCTCTACACTTTGATCTGAATAGCTGAATTATGAATTGTATATACCCGAATCTTTTCAAATTCAGATATAATGAACTTGGTAACCCTGATTCAACAAATGAAACAGTTAGAAGTGCCTGTCAGTAACACGGAGTTACTGTGTACAACGAATGTACAATTTAAGGAGCTGGTTTGATGATGACTCCCCAGGACTTCCATTCAATCATTGAAAAACACAAGGTTTATCTATGAATGTTCTGACAGAAAAACAAATTTTCTGTGTGCTCGTGCTTGTGTATGAAAGAATTTAGCACAATGATTGTGTTTCATAAGGCTCAAATTGTGTAAACTGTTGAGACAACAACAGATATTACACAGACTCAATGTGCATGAAAGAGGTGCGAAGGTGGGGCAAACTTCCTTCTTTTACAATATCTAAATCTTCCGAGTGAAGACTAGATAACAGATATGCTGCGTCCCCAAAGAAATTGAAACATTTCTTTGTTAAGAAAGAAACGAGTGGCTGGTGGGGTAATTGCAAGAGTTGGCATGGGCTCACTGCCTGTTTCAATGATGGTCACCAAAGAATGTGAACCAATCAGAAGATGAGTCTGCCCGACTCAGAAAGTGTTTGGTGCAGAGTTTTGATATTCTTTTGACTATGATCTCACACCCTCTTTCTTTTTAAACATTTAAGCTCACTTCTAACCAAACTCTCATTTACATTGTACCGCTCCACATAATGAGAAAAACTCAACCGGATGAGTTATCTCCCCCACTCTTTGATTTATGACCCCTCACCCCTCAATCACTCTAGGATAACTTACGGGGTAGGAAAAACTGGTTAACGTGAATCCATGGAATTTCTATTTAAGCTCACACACGAATCCCATGTAAGTCCTAAAAGAATAGTTGCTCAACAGTTTAACATGAACAATTAAGCACAAATATGATACCATTGTCAAAATGTGTGCTCATCAAATATATGAATGAAATTTGAGCATTTGAACAATGAAGATCTCTCAAAACAAGAATATTAAATGAATGAAATGAAATCAAGAGAATTGTTTTGAGAATCTGACAATGTATCAATCAGATCAAATGAAATGGTTAGGGTATCAAAAAACTAGATATTTTTTTATATGAACAAATATAAACAATTTAGCAATAAACGCTCAAGTTGAAATGATGATTGTTGCTCAACAACAGTGATTTACAAACGGGAGTATTACCATCGAAAATTTGTTTCATTTTAGAGACATGGTAATAACTGATTCAAATGAAGTACTAAACCTGTGTGTGTGAATACTTGACAGTACGTAGAAAAGATAATACGCAAGTATTGATCTTTGGAAACACATGGTCAGTTAAACATTAAAGTTCAACAATGAAAAACATTGAAAATCACATTTCTTAATTTATGAAATCGTTTGAGAATAGAGAAGTGGTTTGAACATTTAAGAAAACTGTTTTTCATGCTTGAAAGTTGTTCTTCTTTCAAACAATCAGAGATTTAAGATCAGAAGATATTTACCTTTGAGCTCCCCCTCAAATCAAGATAGAATGAGTTATTTTCTTTTAAGCTCCCCCTGGATATTTGCATAATATCCTTATTTGAACATTGAAGAACGGGTCCTGATCTGTCATGTGATCAGAAGCCACAATTCTTTACATTAAAGTTCGGGTTCTAAACTGAAGTGTTTAGAAGCCAATGTCTTTGACATTGAAGTCCGAGTTCTAAGTTGTAGTACTTAGAAGTCAAAAATTTATACATTGAAATACGAGTCCTGATCTGTACATGATCAGAAGTCAATCATCTTGCTCCCCCTAAACTTGTGGTACCTGTGAAACAGATTTAACAGGTTTTGGTACCCACTGGTATTTGGGTCCTGGTATGTTAGATTTAAGAATCCACTTCTCATTAGATGTATATCTTTTAAAACCAGAATTCTGAGAAGTTATTCTATAAGAACCGTACCAGTTATGAGTAGTTTCTCTCTGAACAAAGTCATTCTCTCCACAGTAAGAACAACAGATTTTCCTTTGAGCAATCCTTATCAAATGATTAGTAGAGTAATATATATCAGAATTACAAGAAAATTTGCCTTCATGCGTACTGTTCTTTTTCGCATTGGTTGTGGATTTGAATGCTTTGTCCTTCTTCTCTTCATCTGAAGAACTCTTCACTCTCCAGACCATCTGATTTTTCTTAGAAGACTTACCAAAAGATTTAATGTAGAAATTTGCTGAACCATCAACAGATTTGTCATAAAATAGATTAGATGGTCTGATCTGGCTTGATTTGACAGTTTGTGATTTGACACTTTTGTTTTTCAAAACATTTTTGTCATGGATAGAGCTAGAAGCAGTTTTAAAAGAGCAAACTGATTCGGTTGAATTGTCAACTGGTGATTGATTGATCACATCAGCACAAACTTTTTCTGACAAATCAACATTTGCAGCTTCTAAGTTCTTTATCTTTTCAGATAAAATGTTTCTTTCAGAAGTAAGTTTGTCAAACTTTATTTTCAAATCAGATCTTTCCTTCTGTTCTTTAAGAATATCTGATGATAGAACATAGATCTTGGACATGAGCTTGGATATTTCAGTTTCAAAATATGAACGTTCTTGCTCAAAATCTTTTTGTAAGTTCTTGGATTTATCAGAAATTTCATTGAAGATCCCAACATTTCTTTTTTCAGAATTTTTCTTTTCAGATTCAAAAGACTTTTTCTTTTCTTTGAAAATTTCTCTTTCTTTTTCTAATAAGTCTTGTAAAACTGAGATCTGTTTGGGAAATTCAGTGTTTTTATCTTCAAGAACTTTTCTTTCCTTAGCAAATGTGTCTCTTTCAGTAATTAGAATCTTTTCAAAATCAGACACTTGCTTTGAAAGTTTAATGCATCTCAGCTCAAGATCCTTTTTCTCTTATAAAGTTTTCTTGGAAATCTCAGATGATTGTTGAGTTGAAGATGTCTTCATATTTGATTTTTCTTTTTCTGCTTGAAGACTTGTTTGTAGTTCAGCATTTTTCTTCTCCAAAACAGATATCTGATCTTCAAAAGCCTTAAACTTCTGTTGAAGCTTGACTGACTCATCTTTCAGCTCAGATGATTTCTTTTCAGTCGTCTTCATTTGGCATTAAAGATTTGCAATCTTTCTATCTTTCAACTTTAATTCCTTCTCACATGTGACAATTGTGTTTTCTTTTAGAACAATGATTTTCTCTCTTTCTTTAATCTCTTTCTCTCTTGCACTGATGATACCTGCAATATCAGATTTAACAGTATTATTACACTTTATACAGTCAGGAGTTTTATCAGAGTTTGACAAATTAGATTTCAACTCCTGAATCTGCTTTAGAAGTACTGAATTCTGATTTTTCAGTTTGTCACTTTCTGCTTCTAGAACAGGTATCTCAGGAATGTACAAAACGGCCATATCTCTTGCAGATAAAACAGTGTTTCCTCTCTCGTCTGTAACAGCCATCTTGTCAGAATGTTAGCTTTAAAAAAATGATCGTCAAAAACCAGAAAATTATGACCACTATCAAAATATGTCCCCCTCCGCAGACTTAGCACGGGGGTTCCGCTAGAAAGAAATGCTTGAACAAAATGATCGTTCCCAAACAAATCAGAAATGTTGACTAAAAAGTCAATCTTGGATCACACAAAAAAAATTTAAGTCTTGAAACTCGCAAGTCACTGTACTCGCAGACCACTAAACACGCTAATCACTATTCACACTGAAACTCGCAAATGGTAACGTGCGCGTTTCTAGAACTCGTGTTGGGTCTGAAATATGCCAAGGATGGTTACTACTTCTAGTTCAACATGGTTACTACTTCTAGTTCAACATGGTTACTACTTCTAGTTCAACATGGTTACTACTTCTAGTTCAACATGGTTACTACTTCTGAAGTTAATGCTGCTAGAAGAACTTGGTTAATACTTCTGAGGTTACTACTTCTGTGGTTAATGTTGCCAGTTGTAGTTAATGTTGCTGGAACAAAGTTAATGTTGCTGGAACAAAGTTAATGCTGCTAGAAGAAAACAGTTAATACTTCTAGTTAATGCTGCTAGAAGAAAACAATTAATACTTCTAGTTAGTACTTCTGTTATTAATGCTGCTAGTTGATGGTTAATGTTGCTCAACAAGATTAGTACTGCTAGTTCAAAGTTAGTACTGCTTGAAGAGATTAATGCTGCTGAGCATGGTTAGTACTGCTAGAGTTAATACTGCTCAGAGTATTAATGCTGCTTATGATTAATACTGATTATAAGATGGAGACCTGTATGGAAAGGATGACAGCTGGATAAACTGAAGATTATGGAAAGCTTAGAGATAATGATGGAAGATATTCTGAAGATATTTTATTAATTGGAATTAGCTTTTATCTTTAGTATATATATATATTGTATTGTTTAGAATAAAAAAAAAAATTAATTGATTCATTCTAAGTTTTAGTTCTAGAGAGAAAATCAACCTCAAGGCATAGATCCTAATTCTAGAGAAGTAGAATTCGTATTGGTGAGCCTGTTCATCAATATTGAGGTTGAGTGTGTAATCTTGTAACTTCAAAGCATTCAGTACAAGTCTACAGTTTTTTATTCATATCTACTGTGTTGATTTACTATTTTGACGAAATATCAAAGTGTTATTCCGCAAACTTCTTTGATATTGTTTCTGAGAATTAATTCTTGTTGAGAATTCAATCCTGACAAGTGGTATCAGAGCAAGTATTCTCAGAAACCTGCAATCAAGTGGTATCAGAGCAAGTATTCTCAGAAACCTGCAATCAAGTGGTATCAGAGCAAGTATTCCCAGAAACCTGCAATCACCATTCTTCCTTGAAATCAGAAATCATCAATGGCTAAAGTTTCAGATTCTTCAAGCACAGAAATCCCCACAGAGGTAATGTCTAATCTTTGCTCTAAAACTTGTATGGAAACTGTTAAAAGGTACAGGGATCACAACCAGACAATGAGTGATGACCTTAAAAGATTAGAGAGAGATATAAAAGACTATGTAAGAATTGTTGAGAGTTTTGAGGAACAGATCAAGAGTTTCCAAGCCAATGAGCTTCAACACTCTTATGACTCAAACTACTGGAAGTGGGAGAAAGATCAGTATGAGTCTAAGCTTAAACAGAAAGAAGAGGAGAATGAGAAGATAAAGAGTGAGTTTGAGAAAGCAAAGCTGGATATTGAGAAATTTTCCAATGCTTCTAAAGCAATGGACTCTTTGCTCCGAACTCAAATCCATGACAAACTTAGAAGAGGAATAGGTTATAACACCACACCACCACCATACAACAACAATTACATCCCTCCTATATCAGACTTGCTTGAGACCAAGGATAGGAAGGAATTATCTAATGGAGCCACTAAGGTAGATCCATTAGAAAAAGTGGTAGTTGAAACAGACTCTGAAGAAGAGTACTCTAATAATAAGAGTAAAGAGAACACTGTGAGTGGTGAGATTCCCCTAGAAAATCACATTATCACCAATGAGGGATGTGGAAAGACTTGGGTCAAATCTAAGGACATAGAAAAGACAGAGGGAAAGTCTGGTAAGGTCCACTACAAACAGACAACAGTTGTGAATCCTGTCCCTTGCAAACAGTGTACTTGCAATAAATCTGAGCCCCAAAAACATAATAAAAGGAGGGGAAATCAAAGAAACTGGAATAATCAGTGGGCACAAAAACAAGGGGTTGATCTGAGTAAAATCAATAGACCAAAACCTTGTTTTATCTGTGGAAAGCTTAATCATGTTGCCAAATACTGTTATTTCAATCCTATCAACCAAAGAGTTAATTTTCAAAGACAAACTCAAAACTCCTTTGGTTATAGGAAGCAAGGAAGGAATCAAATGGCTGAGAACAGAGCACCTAAAAAGTCTCATGTTCAAAACAAGTTTGCTAAAACTAAGAAAAATATTTCAAATAAACAAAGGAGTAACTTAAAGACAAAGAAAGCAAACAACTTTGCTCAAGTTTGGGTTCCAATTGCAAAGAAACCTGTTAGTACTGCTAACCAAGTTAGTACTGCTAACAAGGTTAGTGCTGCTTCTAGTAGTAATGCAGCCAAGCCTATAATCTTGACAAAGTACTCCAGTCATGAGATTCCTAAACAACTCATTCAGACCAAACTGACAGATTATATTAATGAGAAAGGTCAACCCAAGACCACTTTGGCTTGGGTTCCATCAAACACTAACTGATTTATCAAGTGTGCAGGGCAACCAAAAGCTCAACAGGAAGAGCATTTGGAATGAAGATAATGGTTGCTCTTGGCACATAACAAGGAACATGGACTGCCTTCAAATTCTTTAAAAGATTTGATGGAGGACATGTTACTTTTGATCCAGCAGAAGGTAAGAAAAGTGAAAAAGGTTGCTAATACTGAAAGGTAGTTAGTACTTCTAGTTCAGTGAATACTGTCAGTCTGTGTTAATGCTGCTGGTATGTGTTACTACTGCCAGTCTGTGTTAATGCTGCTGATAAGTGTTACTACTGCTAATGTAAGTTTTCTATACCTAAAAATGATCTTCAATGATTTAATGTCAAACCTGGATATCAATCAAAAAGTTTTTATCTGTATCCAAGGTTTGTACAAGAAGTACTTAATAATGAATTGACGGACATACCTCACTTTGATGAGGTATATGTACCTAAACCCCCTAAAGGCAAGGTTTTCTCAAACATGAGAAGATCTTCTAGGGACTCTGAAGGAGTTGACACCCCATTGTTCTCAACAATGATGGTGGTGTCCCACAATCAAGAAGGTAAGGCATCAGGGTCAAAGCCCTCATTAGACCAACCCACTGATGACCTATCCATACCTTCCACTACAAAGCATAAATCTTCAGATTTCTTTTGTCAAACCAACATTCCTAATTACCATACTATATAAGGAAAAGATACAGAAGGTTCCTTCCCTTCTTGTATCCTCAACCTCAAAACCTACAAGCCCTCTGATGGAGCATTTTTCATCAGAGAATATCCAAAGGGAAACCATAGAGGTGTCTCCCAACCTCAAGAAGGTGCTCAATAAGGAGATGCAAGAGCATATGGGTTGTAAGGCTCACACTACTGACTTTGCACAAAGTGCAGGACAGGACAGTGTGAACATTACTAAGACCTTCCCCATGGCAACTTTAGATGAGTAATTATCTAAAGGTCCCAGGTGCCAAGACACCAAGGGAGTAGAAGGTGCTTCTGCTAGGCAGAAGATCTCTACTAAAAGATCCAAGGATCCTTCAAAGGTGGTAAACACACCTAAAGGAGGTGAGGACAGTTTAACTACAAAGAATTGATGGATACACTTGGTACAATTAGTCTGAAAGTTCACAATCAAATTATGGAGATAAAAGAGATGAAAAGGAGCACAGATCATGGTTATTTCAAAAAGGGGGAGACTTAAACAACTGAACTTGAGAAGACATGAGAAGGAGAATCAAGTTGATATGAAATCTTATTTTGAGGGGGAGATAAGTGAAGAAGCTGAAATAAAACATTAACTACAGCAGAAACAGAAAAGAAGATAACAGCAGAAACTGAATCAAGAAGAACTAGAAGTTGCAGAAAGTTTTGAAATTATCATAAAGACCCTATGTTGAAGAACTTAACTTCTCAGTTTTGAAAAGTTAAGTTAGGAGGAGATTGTTGGGTCTGAAATATGCCAAGGATGGTTACTACTTCTAGTTCAACATGGTTACTACTTCTAGTTCAACATGGTTACTACTTCTAGTTCAACATGGTTACTACTTCTGAAGTTAATGCTGCTAGAAGAACTTGGTTAATACTTCTGAGGTTACTACTTCTGTGGTTAATGTTGCCAGTTGTAGTTAATGTTGCTGGAACAAAGTTAATGTTGTTGGAACAAAGTTAATGCTGCTAGAAGAAAACAGTTAATACTTCTAGTTAATGCTGCTAGAAGAAAACAATTAATACTTCTAGTTAGTACTTCTGTTATTAATGCTGCTAGTTGATGGTTAATGTTGCTCAACAAGATTAGTACTGCTAGTTCAAAGTTAGTACTGCTTGAAGAGATTAATGCTGCTGAGCATGGTTAGTACTGCTAGAGTTAATACTGCTCAGAGTATTAATGCTGCTTATGATTAATACTGATTATAAGATGGAGATCTGTATGGAAAGGATGACAGCTGGATAAACTGAAGATTATGGAAAGCTTAGAGATAATGATGGAAGATATTCTGAAGATATTTTATTAATTGGAATTAGCTTTTATCTTTAGTATATATATATATTGTATTGTTTAGAATAAAAAAAAATTAATTGATTCATTCTAAGTTTTAGTTCTAGAGAGAAAATCAACCTCAAGGCATAGATCCTAATTCTAGAGAAGTAGAATTCGTATTGGTGAGCCTGTTCATCAATATTGAGGTTGAGTGTGTAATCTTGTAACTTCAAAGCATTCAGTACAAGTCTACAGTTTGTTATTCATATCTACTGTGTTGATTTACTATTTTGACTAAATATCAAAGTGTTATTCCGCAAACTTCTTTGATATTGTTTCTGAGAATTAATTCTTGTTGAGAATTCGATCCTGACAACTCGCAGGTCATTAGTAGCGCGTTTCGATCAAACTCGCACGCCTCTTAGCGCGTTTCTATCAAACTCGCACGCCTCTTAGCGCATTTCAACCAAACTCGCACCCCTCTTAGCGCGTTTCAACCAAACTCGCAAGCTTCGCCCTGCGCGTTTATAGAACTCGCTCGCTTCAGTTAGCGCGTTTTAGCAAACTTGCACGTTTTGCTTGCGCGTTCTTCAGACACTTGCGCGTTCTAGCCAAAACATCAAATCTCTCTGACTTGCGCGTTAGATGATGAACTTGCGCGTTTGTTGATGAATTTGCGCGTTTGTCAGATCTTGCGCGTTTCGACACTTTTGTTCATGAAATCGATCCAATTCGACTCAAAACCTGCAAATCTAAACATGAAATTGCACCAATATGATCGAATTATCAATTATAACACAAATCTACCACAAGATTTCCATTAAAACATCAAAAATCAACAAATTGATTCAAGAAACAGTGTTTGAGTTCGAGTTTCACAAAAATAGCTATTTGATCAAATTGATCAATCTAAAGTTCGAATTAGACAATGTGATCAGAACGAAAGTTGATCCAATTGATAAAACGTATACAATCAAATCAATTTCTTGATTTAATTGTACAAAAACAATAAAACCACGGATCAAACAGTAACTTTCAAGAAAACAGTTCGTGAAAATCAAGATTTCGAAAAATTTAATGAAATTTTGATGTAATGATCCTTCTGATTGGTTTGGTTTGCTCTGATACCAATTGAAAATGTATTCCCAATCACAATCAAGCAATCTCAATCTAAATAAGATTTGACAATGTTAATTCTAGAGAGGGAGTAGAGAGAGAAACGTAGTCATATGTATTTAACAATGATGAACCTCCTATCAAACTATTACAAACCAAGGTATTTATACCAAGGACTAAAAATACAAGCTTAACACCTAAGTAAACTCATATTGACTTTACAACATTAACTTTGTTGACTTATCTTGACTTGACTTTTCCTATTAAATCTTACATACAATAATACACTAACAATCTCCCCCTTTGTATTCAAGATTTAATAAAAATTTGACACTAGTCTTCAGCGCTTGATTCTTCAACTTTTGTCTGTGACAGTCTTGGACTTTAAAGCTCTAACAATCTTCAGCCTTTCAGTCTTTGAAGAATCTTGAAAAGTCATTTACACTTTGCATAAGGATATTTTGAAAATTCTATCTTCATCTCTGTAATCTCTGATCAGTCTTCAGAATTTTGAAAATTCTATCTTTCTTCAGAAATCATCTTCAGAATTTGTTTCTGAAACATAGTAAGCATCTGAATTGTCTTGAACTTTCAGAATTATCTCTTCTTGAACTTTCAGAATTCTTTAGAATCTTCTTGATCCAAACAAGCTTTCATCTTTCTTTATGACTTTGAAATTGATCTTTGTAGATATCTCCCCCTTTTTGATGATTGTGAGCTTCATGATCATCAAAACTTTCTCAATTTCAGCACTTTCTTTGAATCTCCCCCTTTTACATTTAACATTTAACATTCTCTACACTTTGATCTGAATAGCTGAATTATGAATTGTATATACCTGAATCTTTTCAAATTCAGATATAATGAACTTGGTAACCCTGATTCAACAAATGAAACAGTTAGAAGTGCCTGTAAGTAACACGGAGTTACTGTGTACAACGAATGTACAATTTAAGGAGCTGGTTTGATGATGACTCCCTAGGACTTCCATTCAATCATTGAAAAACACAAGGTTTTTTTTCAATGAATGTTCTGACAGAAAAACAAATTTTCTGTGTGCTCGTGCTTGTGTATGAAAGAATTTAGTGACGTAGAAAACACCGTCGAGGGTAAAAACCGCGGACGACAGTGAGGATCGTCAAGTGCACTTGGAAGTCAATCAGAGACGTCGTCCTTAGGAAGGAGTGATTACAAGTACAATCGACAATATTACAGTGGAAAAAGAATGTGATCGTGCGATGGAGCTAGATGCGACGTAACAGAACACATCTGTTGGAAGATTCTTCTTGAGAGAATTCTTGAGAGTTGTGTCTTTGTCAATGCTTCTTAATCAGAAAATGGTGTCCTTTGTCTAGCTCTTCGAGGTTGCATATATAGCTTTAGTCGTCATAAATGAGCATTGATTGTCCAACGGTGTTGATATTGATTGATATTAATGACGATCGTTCGTTATATTCGTTGGTCATTATGTGCATTAAACCTGTAATAAAATATTCGCAAAGGAAAAACGGTTGTATACTGATATGTCCCAATTTTATCAATTTCTTAAAGCTAAATCAATCACAAACAAGATTACAAATAGTTTAATCCAGTAACCTGTTTCAGTTGATTTAATTGAAGATTTCGTATACAAAGACTCTGTTACTTTCTCTCTCTACAACTTTTGCGTACTCTGAATGTTAACTTCTTACAATTGTTCTACAACTAACACTCTAGTCACAAGTCTATAAGAGACACACGCGAACAAACACAACACTTAAACAAAATACAAAGACTTTGACTTTTGACTTTATTACACTTTGACCTTGACTTTACTTTGAGAGTTGACTTTGACCTTCAGTCTTCATGATCTTGTATCCAACAAATATGCTATAACATATACAATAAATGATCGATGATCATTAGTAACGTTACTTAGATCGTAAGATATAAGCCTGTCGAGTGATTCCTGTTAGTCGAGGTCGTGGGAAACTCATGACGATCGTCGTCGAGGACGATGGTGTCTACTGTCGTACGTTGTCGGCTGGACCATATATTAATACAAGAATGGTCTATAGACTGGAGATGTTTTGTTATCTTCCGTCGGTCGTGACTTGTGAAATTTTACCCAAACAAACCATAAAACAAAACAAACCACGAAAACTTCTAAATCGGAAACATAATCAAAACCTGAATACTATAGACATGGAAGATGATCATTACGAAAACAAAAGAAAAAAAATATTAAATGCAATCGGTTATGATACACTGCCATAAAAAAACTGCTAGAAATAAGGAAATGATAACCCACACATTATAATTAAAAAAAAACAAAAATCCAAGCAAATATTGAAAAAGACATTCATGCCCCTCATAAATTATAATTATATATAAATTAACAAATCTAATCTACATCAATTGGACGGTTAAGATCTAGGTTGCAAAGGTTGAAATCTTTTTAAGGGTTGCAAAATATCCTCCCACTATATATATATATAGCGTCCAAATGCAAACCCTCATATTTGTAGAAACCGTACAAACTGACTCTGACCAATAGGATTATTCTGTTTGTTTCTTTTCATTTTATCTGTAAGGGTAATATGGTCATTAGGTATTCCGATCGCTAAATTAGGAAATTTCCACATCCTATAATTATGGGAAGTGAATAATATGAAACGGTTTTTTATTTTGAAATTTTATTTGGATTTATTTATTGTTAGGAGTTTAAAGCAGATAATTTATAATTTAACAATTTTTTTTCGATTTTTTTCGATTTTTAATTTGGAGGTTATCGTTTTTCTTATCTTCTCGAATTTTTTCTCGTTGCAAGCATGGAGACGACAGGTTCTGCAGAAGATGATTTTGCTGGTTTGAATGAAACGTATGTTCGCAATGTGTTTAATGATGATGATGTTGGGATACAGGCTTTGGCCCATTAAGGGGGAGGCGCAGATGGGAGCCGGCCCTATGCCTTCTAACCCTAGTTTCCTTAATTAGGAGATTACCCTAATTATGCTTCTCTATATATTAATCTCATTGTAAACATTGTAGCACTTAATATAAAGGAACCCCTAGTTGCCCCCGTGGATTAGCACGATCACCCTGATCGTGTGAACCACGTAAATTCTTGTGTTTTTCTCTTGCTTTCGGTTTGTGTGATTGTGTGTGTAACGTTTAACCCTAACAACCGGTATCAGAGATTTAGGCTCTTGATATGTTACACTCAATCGCCGCAATCCTCGTTGTGCCACGGTCCACTGCCGCCACCGCGCTGCCGCGCCACAGTTCACTGCCGCCGTCGCCTCGCGCCGTGCCCGTGTCGTCCCACACCGTGCCCGTGCTATCCCGCGCCACGCCCGCGCCGTCTCGTGCCGTCCTGCATCGCCCCGTTCCACTGCCTGCCGCCACCGCGCCGCTGTTTGCCGTCGTTGCTGCTAAAAAATTCATTGTTTTTCTGTTTGTCTATCGCCAACAGTTTGGGATAATGGCTGAAGACGGAAAAACCAGGATTGAAAAGTTTGACGGACAAGATTTTGGATGGTGGAAGATGCAAATCGAGGATCTGCTGTGGTAGAAGGACTTGAATCAAGCCTTGACATGAATAAAACCCGAGAAGATGGAAGACGCTGTATGGGCTGCTCTAGACAGAAAAGTCGTGGTTGTTATCATATTTACACTGGCCAAGAATGTGGCCTTAACATTGTGAAGGAAACTACTGCATGTGGGTTGATGAAAGATTTTCAAACATGTATGAAAAACCTTCTGCTTCTAACAAGGTATTCCTGATAAGACAGTTAGTAAACACCAGAATGAGAGAAGGTATGTTTTTTACCTCACACATTAATGATTTCAATACCATTATATCCCGCTTGTTATCTGTTGATATTAAGTTTGAAGATGAAGTCTAAGCTTTGCTTTTGTTATCCTCGTTACCGGAAAGTTGGTCGGGAACTGTCACTGCCATTAGTGGTTCAGCTGGAACCTCTAAACTCACCTTTGAGGGCATACGTGACTTCATCCTAGGAGAGGACATAAGGAGATGGAGTTCTGGAGAATCATCTAGTTCTTTGCTAAGCACTGAAGGGAGAGGTAGAAAGACAGAAAGAGGTAATGGTAGAGGCATATCAAAGTCTAGAAAGAAGAGCCAGTCAAAGCTAAGGAAAGACATCCAATGTTGGAAGTGCAAAGAAACTGGGCACTTCAGAAATCAATGCCCTAAATCAGATGGACAAAGAGAGGCGAACACAACAACTGATGATTTAGATGAAGCCCTTATTTGTTGTATTGAGAATTCAGCAGAGTCTTGGATCTTGGATTCCGGTGCATCCTTTCATGCTACTTACAACACGAAGATGATGAAGAATCTACGGACAGGTAACTTTGGTAAAGTTCCTTGACATCACAGGAATAGGTGACAGAGACATAAAAATTTCATTGGGTACCACTTGGACCTTGAAGGATGTTCGGGTCATTCCCATCCTTAATAAAATGTTGATTTAAGAAAACCAGGGATTTAGAACTACCTTTGGTGATGGGCAATGGAAGGTTGTCAAATAAAACCTTGTAATTGCCAAGGGTAAAAATCGAGGCACCTTATACATGGTTGATGTTTCTGATAGCGAGGTGAATGCAGTGACCAGCGGGCTGAATCTTCAAGATTATGGCATAAACATCTCGACCACATAAGTGAAAAAGGAATGAAGATGCTCGTTGCAAAAGGGAAGTTTCCTGATCTAAAAAGCGTAGATTCAGAATTCTGTGAATCCTGCGTTCTTGGCAAGGAAAAGAAGGTATCCTTTGTGAAGACGGGTCAGACACCGAAAGCTCAGAAAATAGAGTTTGTTCACACGGACATTTATGGACCGACACCAGTTACTTCCTTGGGAGGATAGAACTACTATGTGACCTTCATCGATGACTCAACACGCAAGGTATGGGTTTACTTTCTTAAAAATAAGTTTGATGTTTTCAATACTTTTAAGAAATGGAAAACTGCTATTGAATTGGAAACTAACCTGAAAGTAAAGTGCTAGATGTCGGATAATGGTGGGGAATACATTAGCACATAATTCACTGACTATTGTTCTGAACATGGCATTTGGATGATAAAGACAGTTCCAGGCACTCCTCAACAGAACGGAGTGGCAGAAAGAATGAACAAAACTTTGAATGAAAGGGCCAAGAGTATGAGACTTAATGCCGGGCTTCCAAAGACATTATGGGCTGATGCAATTAACACTGCAACTTATCTTATCAACCGAGGAATATCAGTACCATTGAACTTGAAGATACCAGAGGAAGAGTGGAAAGATGAAGAAGTGAAGTATGAGTACTTGAAGGTGTTCGGATGCAGTGCCTATGATCTGATTAAAGATAGTGACAAGTTGGATACAAAAGCCAAGAACTACACATTCATTGGATATGGCTCAGATAGTATGGACTATAGGCTTTGGGACTTTGAAAGCAGAAAGGTAGTCAGAAGTAAACATGCAACGTTCAACAAGGTTGAACTTTATAAAGACAGGAGCACAGTAAACTCAAATGATCAGAAAGAACAAGTTGAGTTTGAAAGTGATGACATCAGAATCAGAGGGCCAGAAGATACTCGAGATAGTGGGAGTACTGAGTCTGATTTTCAGAATAATGATGAGTCTAAAGATGTTCATGAAGACAGTGAAAGCTCAAAGGATAAAGAAGAAACATCTTCTCCGGTACAGCCTCAACCAGTTGAATCACACTGGGTCAAGAAATCCACCAGAGTCTCTAAGCCTCCTGAAAAATACACTCCATCAGTCAATTATATTCTTTTGACTGAGAATGGTGAACCAGAAAGTTACTCTCAAGCAGTTAAGCTAAAAGATTCGTTGCAGTGGGAGCGTGCAATGAAAGAAGAAATGGGATCTCTTAACAAGAACAAAACTTGTGTTTTAACCAAGCTTCCGCAAGACAAAAGAGCGTTGCACAACAAATGGGTATTCAGATTCAAGGAAAAGCATGATGGGTCTAAATGGTATAAAGCCCGTTTAGTGGTCAAGGGTTTTCAACAGAAAAAGGGGATTGATTACAATGAAACTTTATCTCCAGTGGTGAAAATGACCACCATCAGATTGATCTTTAGTATTGTAGCTGCAGAGGGCTTACATCTAGAGCAGCTAGATGTGAAGACAACATTTCTACATGTTGACCTTGAAGAGAATATCTAAACGGCACAAACTGAGGGGTTTCAGGTTGCTGGTAAAGAAGACTGGGTCTGCAAACTGAAAAAGACCTTGTATGGTCTAAAACAAGCACCCGGGCAGTGGTACATGAAGTTTGATAACTTCATGGAAAGGACCGGGTACAACAAATGTGAGACGGACCATTGTTGTTATGTGAAGAAATTCAAGGGCTCCTATATCATTCTACTTCTCTATGTAGATGATATGTTAATTGCAGGTGCAGATATGAAAGAGATCAGCAAGTTAAAGAAACAAATGTCTGAAGAATTCGAGATGAAAAACTTGGGTCCAGACCATTGCTAGAAACAAGAAAGATGGATCTTTGATACTATCCCAGGAGAAATACATCGGGAAAGTGTTAGTAAGATTCAAGATTAATGATGAGAAAACAAAACCTAGAAACACACCCTTAGGAAGTCATTTCAGGCTTACCAAAGACCAGTTTCCTAGATCAGAAGATGAGAAAGTAGATATGGCTAAAGTTCCTTATGCATTTGCTATTGGTAGTCTCATGCACGTCATAGTTTACACGAGACAAGACATAGCCCATGCCGTCGGGGTTGTTAGTCGCTTTATGTCAGATCCGGGAAGAGAACATTGGAAAGCAGTCAAATGGTTACTCAGGTATTTGAAGGGCACTTCAAAGTTTGGATTATGTTTCAAAGGTAAAGATTCAGTTCTTAGTGGATATACTGATGCTTATTTGAGTGGATGCAAAGAGACATTTAAAAGCACTACTGGGTACGTCTTTACAGTGGGAGGAACAATAGTTAGTTGGATGTCCAGGCTTCAGAAAAGTGTGGCTTTATCAACAACAGAAGCTGAATACATGACAATTGTTGAAGCCCGTAAAGAGCTAGTGTGGTTAAAGGACTTTCTTGAAGAACTTGGGAAAAAGCAAGTTGATTACTCGTTACACTATGACAATGAGAGTGCAGTGAAACTTGCTAAAATTCCAGTCTATCATGGGAAAACAAAGCACATTGGGAGGAGATATCATTTTGTCAGAGAATTGATCCGTGATGGTACGATGAATTTGAAGAATATCTCAGGTGCAAAGAATCCAGCAGACATGTTCACCAAGTCTATGACGCTGGATAAGATGAAGTTCTGTATGAATTCAGTTGGCCTTCATGAATAGTGTTGAGAAGGCAGGTGGCAACTAGGGGGGCTGAAGCTCAGTTGGTGTTTACAGAAGTACAGAGGAGTGCAGGTGAATGTGTTTCGAAGCCTCCAAGTGGGAGATTGTTGGGATGTAGGCTTCGACCCATTAAGGGGAAGGCGCAGATGGGAGCTGGCCCTAGGCCCTCTAACCCTAATTTCCTTAATTAAGAGATTACCCTAATTATGTTTCTCTATATATTAATCTCATTGTACTTGTAAACATTGTAGCACTTAATATAAAGAAAACTCTAGTTGCCCCCGTGGATTAGCACGATCACCCTGATCGTGTGAACCACGTAAATTCTTGTGTTCTTCTTTTGCTTTCGGTTTGTGTGATTGTGTGTGTAACGTTTAACCCTAACAGATGAAGCTTTTATATCTTCATGTGTGTTGTCGGTTAGTATGCAACAAAAAATTCCTGATGAAGAATGTACGAGTGTTAGTTCTTGTGGAGTCGATAAAGTCGAGTTTCGTCATTCAAACGTTGATGAGGCCGATGATAATGTTTTTTTCTTTTGTTGAGAGCAGTATGTTTAGTATGTTTGCTTATGTTTTAAGGATGATGAAACATTGTTAGAAAGTTCATGACTGCATTTAAAGTTTCAATTTTGAGAGTACGATTTTGCATGTTATTGGTTGTGCAAAGTATAGTGGATGGATAGGGATGATCAGGGTCGTTCCTAGGTTTTTTGATGTCCTGTGCGAAAACGCTAAAAAAAATGCTCCTATGCCTATTTTCTAAACAAATGAAACGATAAAACATGCCATTTTTTAAAGGGTTTGGAACCTAGTTAAATTAGGTGACTCATCTTCACAGTGATTTTTATTAATTATAATTAAAAAAAATTCAAACATGGGACATATAAACCAAAACCCCAATGTACAAAATATAGCATGATAAAATGATAAATTAATATCGTGCTTCCTTCTTTTTTAGTTTTCACTTTTTCCAAATTGAAATTAGTACAATAGAACTTTCAGTTCAATATATGGAACTTAAAACTAAAAGTTAAGGAAAACTATAATTAGTTTTAACTAAAACAGTAAATTAAATCGAAGTTATAATGTCATAGTAAGTAAAGACCAATCTCAAAAAGTTACAGGTCTAAATTCTAAAGTCAAAATCTAATTTGGTAATGTCAAACCTTAAATTACACAAAAGTCAAAAATACAATGATCAATTGTAAAATTCTTAATTTATGCTATTGTGCATTGCAAAGAACAAGTGCCCAACGAGGCAATATCACAATATGTTGTTATTGTTGTGCAATGTGCTCCAACTGTGCTGATATAGTGATGTGTTCATGTGCATTAATTACAAATTTCAATATGCAAAACGAACCGAACGAACACGAAGGAGGCTTGTTCGTGTTCGTTTAACTTAACCGAACAAGTAAACAAACACAAAGGGTAACATAATGAAAGTTTTTGTGTTCTTGTTCGTTCGTTTAACTTAACCGAACAAACAAACGAACGGTAAATAATGCAATTTTTTGTATTTTTGTTCATTCGTTAAGATGCTAAACGAACGAATGTAAAAGAGAATGAAGTGTTTGTGTTGTTGAAATGTTGGGATTTCACCGGTTCACGATGCGCATTCAGTATCCATCACTGCCAGGCCTTGGTCTGTTTTTATAGTTAAATCTTAGTTGTCCAATTCCCAAATTATTAAATGAAAAACTAGTAATAGATGACAACTTGATGCCCCATCGACCTTTGATGCCCTATGCGGTGGCACGGGCTGCCGACCCTGGGGATGATGTCAAAAGGAATTCATCCAGCGATGAAACATCTTTAAAATATAACTACTTCATGAAACTACTTAATGAATCCAGATGCACATACAATGAAACTACTTCATGGAAACACTGAAACAATTAAACCACTTCACGAAACTGTTTCATGGTACAGTGAAACAAGATCATGAATCCAGATGTACTATTTAATGGTAACAATGAAACAGTGATTCATGGTTACAATCCCAAAATTATTTCATGGTAACAATGCAACAATGAAGCAACTTAATCAAACCCAACACTGTTTGCGTCGAGTTCAACTGGTTGCTTCCTTGATATATTCAGTATCTACATCGTCTGCGTCAATTTCAACTGGATTATCAGTTGTGTTGGTGAAATTCGAACACCATTGTTTCAACTTCAACCGCTCGCTTCTTTTTCGTCCTGTCGATGAATTAGTTCAGTGACATTCTTCATCTTGTCTTTAACCTTCATGAAACCCAAGAAACTTACCTCCTATGAATTCTGCCATTATTCACAATTGTTTTTGAGCTATTTTTAGAAACCATATTACATATTGCATCCACATGCTGATCACTTAGCTCTTTTCTTGGGATTTCATTAGTTTCCTCGATTAAATGAAACCATCCCTATATATATATATATATATATATATATATATATATATAGGGATGGCTTCAAATAAAAACTCATCTTTCATTGTACACATAGGACAAATCTTAACCATTGATCAAAATTTAGAAAACTAATCAATGGTTAATACATAATATGGTTAATTGAGAAGTGATTAAGGACAATTGGAAATTTGAATCAGCGCCTACATTGTTTGACTTTTTATTTTATTTTTTAATTAAATTTTTTTTACTATTTTAAACTTTAAAATAAATTATCTTAAAAATTACTAATATTTTAATCAAACAAATTATACCAAAAAAACGAGAATTTCGTGCTCTTCGATATGACATCCATCTCGATATAGTGTTTTTTTTTCATTTTAACCATTTTTTACGTGAAATTTTATATATGTGTTATATTCATTATGAATATCCTTTTTCGTTTATTTTGTTAGTTTTGTTAAATAATTTTTAGTTTTGGCAGTTTTAGTCCCTGTAGTGTTATTTTGGTGTTTTGACAAGTTTGATCCCTCAAGTTCTAACTTTCAAGATATGTCACTTTTAGTCCTTGTAGTTTGTAAGTTTCGTGTTTTACACTTTTAGTCCCTAGACTTTATTTTTTGTGTTTTTGTCTTTTTAATTCTCGTTTTTGTCGTGTTTTAGTATTTTTTTTTTACTTTTATTCCTCGTTTTTCGTATTAGTTTAGTATTTTGTTGGTTTTAGTCTCTATTTTCGTATTTTCTTCATATTTTAGTCGTTTTTGTTCATTTTTAGTCATTTTTTTGTTGGTTTTTCATTTTTGTCGTGTTTAGTCCCTGTTTTTCGTTTTCTTTTCATTTTTAGTCCGTTTCGTGTCATTTTTGACTCTTTTTACTGTTTCTGAGCATATCTGATATATCTTTCATATTTTTGCAGGGTTGAAGAATTCAAGTTCAAATATTTACGCACTGACTTTTCGGAATTAATTTTGAAGACAAATTTTTAATTTGTTTCTCAGATTTTAATTTTCTGAATTTTTTTTTGATTTTAAATGTTGTATTCATTTTTGAAAGTGTGCACATAATTGTACTTCTAATCGAAGTTTTCTTTTGACGATCATATTTTTACAGATTTCAAGATGTCTCAAGGTTTAAATTTTAATTTTGACAGGATGAATCTTTTAGAGGCTAAAGCAAATGTCAAACATCTTCTTGGACAATTATCGATATACACCAGAATGGCAACTGAATGTGACAGAGAAAATTCAAAGCCTAAAGCTGAAAAGACTGAATTGCAAATCAAAGTCTCTGCGCTTGAATCAGAATTAAAAGATATGAAAGATAAACCTGAAAGTCCAGAACTTAGAGTGGAAAGAGACAAGTTTGAAAAAGAAAATGTTGAACTTCAAAGAAAGATTACAGAAATGAAAGACAAATTTTCTCAAGGTGTCAAGATTGTCAAGAAAGAAAGAGAAGAGTTTGAAAAAGAAAAAAGCTTATGTTAAAAAGTTTTCTGATTTCTCAAGAAAGTCCTTTGAAGAAAAGAAATTCGTAGAACTTAAATGTACAAGACTTTCTCAACAAGTGTCAGATTTTGAGAAAGTTATTATCTTGGAAAGAGATAAGTTTGAGAAGGAAAAGAAGATTGTTGAACAGAAGAATGTTGGTATATTCAAGGAGATATATGAACAGAGAAATAGTGTGGAAAAAGATTTTGAGGAAGAAAGAAGAGTGTTTGAGACTGAGATAGAGGAGCTTACAAAGAAATTATCTGAATTGTCATCAACTATTCTAAAAGAAAAGAAGGCGAAGTCTGAATTGCAAATGAAGTTTGATCTTATTTCAAAGGAAAGAACCAGTTTGTCTTCAAAGATAATGGAACTTGAAGAGATCATGTTCAAGGTGAAGTTGACTGAGCCAAAGATGCCATAATCAATTCTTCAACCACCAAGAGATGATCAAGCTGATTCAGAATGTTCATTCAAAACAACTTCGAGTTCACATTTTATGAATGTTTCTAATAATCCTTTATTTGATTCAGATGAAAATGATACTTATGAACATAATGATCAAATTTGTTATTCTAATCTTTTCTATGTTCGAAATGTTGATGGTTCAGGTAAATCCAAAAAGACAAATAGCAAAGAAAAGTGGATTTTGAGAGTGAAAGGTTCCTTGGATGAGAAGAAGGAAGAAAAGTCATTTGTACATACACCGATTGAAAATAAGAACAATGTTCCGAGCGGTAAAACTTTTGGCAAACCTGATCTTGTTTATACTGTCAATCAATTGATAAGGTTAGCACAAAAGAAAATTAATTGTTCTTATTGTGGCTTAAATGATTTTGTAAGTAAAAGTTATGTGAATTACTGGTAAGGTTCTTACTATATCTCTCCTACTAAAACTGCAACTAACAAATCTGGATCCAAATACCAGTGGATACCAAAAGCTAAATCTGTGTTGCAGGCACCCAAGGTTTAAGGGGGAGAAAGAACCAAGGCTTCTGAATAAATCAATTCAGAACCCATGCTTCAAAGAACTATGGCTTTTGGACAATACATTTCAAGACCCGCACTTCAATGTCAAAGAGTTTGACTTTTGAATTTACTTAAATCCTAGTAATTTAGAACTCGGTTTCATGATTATGGAAAAGTTAAGGGGGAGCGAATATGTTTTATATTACTACTGATATATTTTCTGATTTTTCAGGAGAAGATTTATCTTAAGGAAAGTTATTATTCTTACCGGAGAATAAATGACATTGGTTTCTGGTTACATCAGATCAGAACCCGTTCTTAATTGGTAATACAGAATATTACTATTCTCACCGGAGAATATGTAATAATGGCTTCTGAATAACTTAGTTCAGAACCCGTACTCAAATGTTTTTCTTCTGATGGATGCTTAACTGAAAACATCTTTTCTAGAAGTTTTTGATTTGAGGGGGAGTTAACTATTATATCTTTTAGGGGGAGGAGATAATCGTTCGTTATACTATCATTGTCATATTTTTCTAATAATTTAAATTTTTACAGGTATCAAGAGAAAGGTTATCTGATGTTTTTGTCATGGATACTTAAATGCATATATTCATTCTAAGGGGAGTACAGGATTCTGATTTACAGGTATATATTTCTAATCCTTATACTCTATCACTTGTTGAAAGATGAACAACTTTCACTTGTGAAAAATGGTTTCTTAAAATGTTCAAACCACTTCACATTCTTAAACTGTTTTCATGAATTGAGAAGTGTGTTTTTAAATGATTTTTGGATACTTACATGATTATCTGACCGGGTGTTTCTAATGACAAATACTTGTGTAATTGTCATGTCTTTATACTTTGTCAAGTATTCCTACACACAATGGTTCAGTACATTTCTTGATTTTGTTATTACCATGTATCAAAAGTTAAATCTTTCTATAATAATACTCCCGGTTGTATTCATAGTTGTTTGAATCAAACATCATTTCATCATTTTATGTGCTTTTATTGATAACATGTTTATATTTTGTTCATATAAACATCTTACGTCTTTGATTTCCCAAATATTATTCTTCATGAATTTTGATCTGATCTTAATCATTGTCAGATTCTCAAAACATTTCTATTTTTTCATGCTTATTCATTCATATACAGTTTTGAGAAATCTTAAATGCTTAAAATGCTCATCAAAATCAGAGAGCATACATATACTGCCATATGATTTCTTGCGCTTAAATGTCAAGAAAATCATTGAGCAACGCATTCTTTTAGGACGAATACATGGGATTCGATGTGCGAGCTTAAACAGAACTTTCATGGATTCACGATAACCAGTGTTTCCTACCTATTAAGTATTCCCTGAGTGATTGATGGTAGAGGGGTCAAAAGATTGAGAGTGGTGTGTGAAGAGGTAAAATGGAAATGAGAGATTGGTTAGATGTGAGCTTAAATGATTAAAAAAGAAAGAGGGTGAGAGATCAGAGTAAAAGAATATCAGACTCTGCACCAAACTTCTTTCTGAGCCGGGCAGCCACATTACTGTTGTTTCACATTTCTTCGTGAACCACATTGAAAAAGGCAACTAGCCCATGCCATCTCTTGTATACAACCCCACCAGCTACTCATTCTTTTCAAAACAAGATAATGTTTCACATTTTCTGGGGAAGCAACGCATAATCTATTGGTTCTTCACTCGGAAGATACTGATATTGAAAAAGAAGAAAAGTTGCCCCACCTTCAACCCTTTCTCATGCACATTTGAGTCTATGTATAATCATTGTTGTCTCAGTGGTTTACATACTTTGAGCCTTATAAAACACACTCATTGTGCTAATTCTTTCATAACACAAGCACGAGCACACAAAAAATTTGTTTTTCTGTCAGAACATTCATAGAATTACCTTGTATTTTTCAATGATTGAATGGAAGTCCTGGATAGTGAACATCATCTCAAGCTCCTTACATTGTACATTCGTTGTACACAGTGGCTTTGTGCTATTGACAGGCATTCCTAACTGTTTCATGTGTTGACTCTGGGTTACAAATCTTAATTTGTCCGAATTTGAAAAGATTCAGATGAATACATTCATGAATTGATGGCTCATTCAAATCAGATGAACAATTCTCTCATATCATTTATTGGAGAAGATTGATAATTTTCCTATCTGGGGGAGATTGTTATTATTCTACAAAAGAGGAGAGATTGTACATATTTCACCAAACGAGGAGATCATGAAGACTGTGCTAAATTGGATATTTGGAGGAGATGTTCCAAAGACAGATCTAAACTTGAAGAGTTTTGATGATTTTGATTCTCACAATTCATCAAAAAGGGGGATATGTATTAAAGTTCAAGTTCAGATGAAAAGTTTATATCAGAATTGGGGAGATAAATCAGAGTTCAAGATCAGATGATTAAAATTTGTATCAAGAAAACGTGACAGATGATTTTCAAAGTCAGGTTGAAAGTTGAAGCAACGATTGTTGTAAAGGGGGAGATTGAAGTTAATGGTTGTTTTAATCAAGTGGTTTCAAAGTCAAAATTAGTCAATGTTTGAAGACTTGATTGATTGAGAAGATAATTAAAGTTTTTTGTTCTAAAGAGAATGAAGATTGTGTTAAAAATAGTTCAAGTTCAAAAGTTTAAAGTTTCAGAGTTCAAGACAGAGATATATTTTGAAGAGAAAGTAAAGTCATGAAAAGCATAAAAAGGAGGAGTTAATATGATCAAAGCTTTCAAGACGTTAAAGTTGAAAAAGTTTCAAAGATGAAGATTATTCTGAAGATAAGAAGACCTGAAGATTATTGTCAATTTTTTTTAATCTTGAATCCAAAGGGGGAGATTCTTAGACAAGAATTGTATTCAAGATTAAAAGGTTAAAAGGTCTTGTTTGAAAAGTCAATATAATTGTAAAATGTCAAAGTCAACAAAAGTCAAGTGTGTTAAAAGTCTTGTAATAGTCAAAGTTTAGTTAGGTTTGTTGTAGATCCCAGTACAGTGCAATCAATAGTAAATATTCAATGTAGAACAATAATCAAGCCACAACTGCTAGTCATATGATTAATATGAAATCAAAGGGTTTAGGTTTACTGAGAGAATATCTTATCAGAATATGTAAACCTATAGACTAGCAATTGAACAAATGACTTGTGTAACCTGAAATATGAACTAGAAAAGCCTTTATATACTTAGGCTTACAAGGCCTAATGGGCTTGGGCCCAACTAATAAATAAGACTATTAAGTAATTACATTTTGAACCCTTATAAATACTTTATTCCACTTTCAACACATAGAACTTTCAGTCCTAACAATCTCCCCCTAAAGTTGAATAAAGCATTTAACAACTTGAAAAACTTCAGGCCTTGATCTTCTTTCCCTCTTGAATCTTTGAAGAACTTAAGTGTTGCTTGACTTCATGTATTTCAACGCTCCCCCTTGAATAAAGCTCTTGGTCTTCATAGTATCAACTTTGTAACCAGATTCAATGTACAGTAGCCTCGACTGAATGCACTATCACGCAACTTTTAACTGTAAAAACTCAATCACATCGGATCAGCACACAAGAAAGATAATGTGAGAGTTACGTGACTTTCCACGGTGCATCTTCAGTTTAAAAACAAAGAATCTGTCTTTGAACCGCGAGTTGAATAGACTTTTAGCTTAAGAACTTGTTTCAATGAGCTCGTAGTAGGAATGATAAATAAACTTGTAGCAGACACCACATGATACGGGAAAGAATCAATACAATCTTTGAAATCTCTTTGAAAATTGAAACAAAATCTTTTTCTCTTTGATCTCTAGACTGCCTTCAAAACTAACTTTCTTTCTTTAAAAAACTTTTGAAATTGAACTTTGAAAAATTCTCCCCCTTTTTGATGATTGTGAGCATCATGATCATCAAAACTTCTTCAATTTCAACACATTCTTTGATCTCCCCTTTATGATAATATGACATTCTTCGCCCTTTGATCTGAGTATCCGTCAATTCATGAAATGTATATATCCGAATCTTTTCAAATTCAGACATAATGAACAATGTAACCCTGATTCAACAGATGAAACAGTTAGTATGCTTGTAAGTAGCACAGAGCCACTTTGTACAACGGATGTACATAGGAAAGGAGTTTTTGTGATGTTCACTCCCCCAGGTCTTCCATTCAATCATCGAAAAACCACAAAGGAATTTTCTATGAATGTTATGACAAGAAAACTCATTCCTTGTGTGCTCGTGCAAGTGTGTGAATGATTGAAGCTACTTAGCTTGATCAGGCTCAAATTATGTAAACTGTTGAGACAGCAATAAATATTACATGGACTCAATGTGCATGGAAGAGGTGCGAAGGTGGGGCAACTTTCCTTCTTTTTCAATATCTAAATCTTCCGAGTGAAGACTAGATAGCATATATGCTGTGTCCCCAAAGAAAATGAAAAATTTCTTTGTTAAGAAAGAAACGAGTGGTTGGTGGGGTTAAAGCAAGAGTTGGCATGGGCTCACTGCCTGTTTCAATGATGGTCACCAAAGAATGTGAACCAATCAGTAGATGTGGCTGCCCGGCTCAGAAAGTGTTTGGTGCAGAGTTTTCATATTCTTTTAACTCTGTTCTGACACCCTCTTTCTTTTTAACATTAAAGCTCACTTCTAACCAAACTCTCCTTTTTATTTTTCCGCTCAGGACAATGAGAAAAACTCAACCGGATGAGTTATCTCCCCCACTCTTTGATTTAAGACCCCTCACCCCTCAATTACTCAAGGATAACTTCCTGGGTAGGAAACACTGGTTAACGTGAATCCATGGAAGTTCTGTTTAAGTTCTCACACAAATCCCATGTAAGTCCTATAAAGAATGGTTTGCTCAACAGTTTAACTTGAACAGTTAAGCACAAAATGTATGATAACACTGTCAAAAATGTATGCTCATAAGATTTGAGCAATTGAACTTTGAAGATTTCTCAAAACAAAGATATTGAATGAAAGAAATGAAATCAAAAGAGTTGTTTTGAGAATCTGACAATGTATCAATCAGATCAAATAAACTGGTTAGGGTATCAAAGAATTGGATATTATGTTTATATGAACAAATATAAACAATTTAGCAATGAAAGCACAAATTTAGAATAATGATAGATGCTCAACAACATTGAATATCAAACGTGGGTATTACCATCGAAAAATTGTTTTGCTATGAGACATGGTAATAACAAATACAAATGAAGTACTGAACCTGTGTGTGTGAATACGTTACAGTATAAGAATAAGATAATATGCAAGTATTGATCTTTAGAAACACACAGTCAGTTAAACATTAATGCGCAAAAAGTGAAAAACATTTAAATTTACACTTCTAGATTCATGAAACCTTTTGAAAATCAGAAGTGGTTTGAACATTTCAGAAACTATTTTTCATGCTGGAAAGTTGTTCGTCTTCCAAACAATCAGAGATCTAGAGTTAGAAGATACTTACTTTTAAGCTCCCCCTCAAATCATGAAATAATGATTTAGGTCTTTTAAGCTCCCCCTGGATAGTTGCAAAATATCTAGGTCTGAACGTTGAAGAACGGGTCCTGATCTGTCATGTGATCAGAAGCCAAACTTCGTTGAAGTCCGGGTTCTAAGTTGATTTACTTAGAAGCCATAGTTCTTCTACTCCCCCTTGGCAGTAGGTGCCTGCAACAAAGAATCAGTTTTCGGCTTTGGTACCCACTGGTATTTGGGTCCATGAATGTTAGTTGCAGTTCTTGTGGGGGAAATAGAATAAGAACCATACCAAAAATGATCACTGGTTTTGTGAAGGTGATCATGTGTACAACAATAAGAATAATGGTATTTCTTACCTGACAACCTGAGTAATTGATCTCTCGAGTAGATATGATCAGGTTTACCTTTACTCGCTTTGTTCTTCTTGGCATTAGACGCATGTACACATGATTCTCTTTCTTTCAGCTCATCTTCAACTGGTTTCTTCTTCCAGACCAGTTCCTCATCTTTGTATCTCCTTCTTCTAGGACGTGTACCTGAACCATCTATATTTCTATCATAGAAAAGGTTAGTCTTACGAATCTGATCAAAAGATTTAGTTGACCTTTGTGAAGAGACAGGTTTCTGTTTTGAACTTGATACAGACTTTTCAAGCAATTTAATCATTGAAGCGAAGTTGTCTCTTTCTTGAACAAGCAGGTCAATCTTCTTCGTGAACTCAGACTTCGTTTTCTGCTCTTTTAGTGCCTTCTCAGATAGTTCAGATAACTTGGCAGTAAGCTTTTTGATCTCAGTTTCAAACATGCTTCTCTCTTCTTCAAATCCCTGCTCAACATGATTTCGTTGGCCGGATATTTCTTTGAAGAAACCAACATTCTTTTGTTCAATGGCCTTCTTCTCTTTGGCAAACTTCTCTCTTTCAAGAATGATTACTTTCTGAAAATCAGAAACTTGCTGAGAAAGTTTTATGCATTTCAGCTCAACTTCTTTTTTCTCGTCAGCACATTTTCTCGAAAAATCTGAGAACTTCTTTGCGAACGATTTCTCAAACTCGGATTTATCTTGAGCATGCTTTTGCTCCAAATCAGATATTTGCTTTTGAAGCTCAGCATTTGTATCTTTCAGATGCTCAATCTGCTCCTTAGTACTTTCAACAGATGCTGCTTGTTGGATTTGGAAAATTTGAACTTCCAGATCAGAAATCCGTCTTTTTAGTTCGGAGTTCTCAGTTTCCAAAAACTTTACTCTTGAAGACATCTTTGGTCCTGTCATTATCTTCTCAAGATGTTCCCACAGCTGTTTTTCTGTAGCCTTTTTACTGTCTAAACTGACAGAAATCTCTTTTGAAATCTCCTCGGAAATTCCTTGCAAGATAAATGCTTTAGTTAATTTATCAGCTTCAAATCTCTTTCTTTGCTCATCTGTGTATTCCTGGAATGGTAGTGTGTACATTTCGTATTCCGTTCTTCCATTTTCTCCCATAAAATAACAAATATTTGTCGGAGTTTCCATTTTTCCTTCTCTCAGAGATAATCTGATATAATCACCCAAGTCAAGTTTATCAATAAAGTCTAAGAACTGAATCCTCCATAGGTCATATTCTCCTCTGTAAAGAACAGGTGGCATCTCATCCATACTTATTGAAAGAGCTTCGTTTGAAGGCATTCCTTTTGATATACAGGGACTGAACTTGACAAGAGATGAAACTTGAAAGTGCAAGGACCAAAAGTGACAAAATGTGAAACTTGAAAGTTTAGGGTCACAAATGACAAACCACTGAAACCTTGAAGTACGAGGGCTAAAAGAAATGCACTGCAAAATGATTGTGAGACAAAAAATTTGACCCTTTTTTCCTTTTTTTTTTTGAAACCCGGTCGAGCAGGGTACCGGTCAAGCAAAGGACCGGTATAAGCAATATATCGGTCGAACAAAAGGACCGGTAAAGACAATGTACCGGTCAAGCAAAAGACCGGTATAGACAACGTATCGGTCAAAGTAATGCAGGTCGGATCATAAGACCGGTAAGGACAAAGTATCGGTCAAAGCCAAGGACCGGTAAACAGGGTACCGATCGAAGCAATATACCGGTCGAACCAAAGGACCGGTGATGTCGAAGTACCGGTCGAACAAAAGACCGATAATGTCAATGCACCGGTCGAACAAAAGACCGGTAGGGACAATGTCTCGGTCGAACAATAGGATCGGTAACAACAATGTCCCGGTCGAAGGATATCGGTCCAAATATCTATCGGTCGATAACAGATTAAAACTAATTAAGAGATAGACCGATAAACACAAACACCGATAAACAGATAATCCCGATCAACTCGAAGAACACCACCGAAGAACACGATGAATCTGGAATTCGACCGAAATCAAACCCAGAAAATTGAAATCGAACAGACTGATAAACCATAAAATTGATTTTCACTGGACACAAAAAGATCGATAATCAACCCAGACCGATAATAACTTTTTCCAGTAAACAATAGACCGATAAAAAATCAACCAAGATTGACAGAAATCAAACAGATCGATAAAACTCAGAAACATATAATCACTTAAAACAGATAAAAGCGATTAACACATATATTTGATTATAGGGTTTTAGACAAACCTTTTTCTGGATCAAACCTTTAGTCACTTTGCTCTGATACCAATTGTAGATCCCAGTACAGTGCAATCAATAGTAAATATTCAATGTAGAACAATAATCAAGCCACAACTGCTAGTCATATGATTAATATGAAATCAAAGGATTTAGGTTTACAGAGAGAATATCTGATCAGAATATGTAAACCTATAGACTAGCAATTTAACAAATGACTTGTGTAACTTGAAATATGAACTAGAAAAGCCTTTATATACTTAGGCTTACAAGGCCTAATGGGCTTATGGGCTTGGGCCCAACTAATAAATAAGACTATTAAGTAATTACATTTTGAACCCTTATAAATACTTTATTCCACTTTCAACACATAGGACTTTCAATCCTAACATTTGTAATTAGAGGTATAAATAGGTTTGGTCTTGTAATTTATAGGTAGGATTCTAGATATTGTCATATCTTGAGAGGGAATACATATGAGTTTTTAGGGAGAGAAACTGTAGAGAGAGAAAGTTCAATAATCAATAAACTTGTGATTTGAGATTGAAATCTGTATATGTTTTGGGTTTACAATGCACGTCATCGGGTGTCCACATTTAGTATGAATAACAAAGGTGAACGTTCATTCACTATTCATGATGAATAATACAGTATTCAGCATGAATAATACAACATTCGGGATGAATAATACACGAATTCATGATTCATGTATTATTTATCATGAATCGTGTATTATTCACCATGAATGTTGTATTATTCACACTGAATGATACATTATTCATGATCAATAATATATGAATGACCCGTGAAGGTGTAGACACATGGCACGCTCTCTTTTGTTTCCCAATTCACAACTGAAATTTAGTTTAATTCATTATGAATATGTTTGCGTATTCCCGGATGTTCCACATAAAGTATGAATAACAAATGTGAACGTTCATTCATTATTAATGATGAATAATACAATATTCGGGATGAATAATAAAACATTCAGGGTGAATAATTCACGATTCATGATGAATAATACATGAATGACCCGTGAAGATATGGAGACGTGATGCACTCGCTTTTGTTCCCCGATTTACAACAGAATTACTCGATAGGTTCTCGATTCGTCTTGATGGGTGTTGGGTTACGATGCTGAAGAAACGCGATGTCTTACGACGTTGAAGAAAGTGTTGAAGAATGTGATGTCGAGTTACATACTTACGGTGTCGAGGTGTTGTACAGACTTGAACATACATAAATATTCGTAATGAATATAACACATATATAATATTTCACGTAAAAAACGGTTAAAACAACATAAAATTATATCGAGATGGATGTCATATCGAAGAGCACGAAATTCTTGTTTTTTTTATGTAATTTGTTTGATTAAATATTAGTAATTTTTAAGATAATTTATTTTAAACTTTAATTGGGTAAAAGTGTTAAGTCAGATTTTATAGTAATCATTGTATTTATAAGTTTGGTCTAATATTGTGTTTAGAAGGCTTATCTGTGTTGTATTGGCCAGGGTATTTAAGTCCCTTGTGGGTTTGTGTCTTGTAAGAAACTCTCACGCATACATTCAATACATTCATACTTGCGCTTCAATCTCTCTCTCTACTTTCTCTCTCTAAAGATTTAGTTGATTTTGGGATTATCAATTGGTATCAGAGAAATTCTAAATCTGAGAGAATTGAGAGAAACTTGTTTTGAATTCTGAATTTGTGTTTAAATCAGAAAATTTGATCGATTTTCTTGATTTTTTCAAGAAAATCTCATTTTTTGATTTTTAATCAAATTTGGACTGATTTTTGAATGAATTTTCCTGAAAATTGGTTTGTTGGATTCGATTTTGATAGTAGAACATATTTGATTCACATCAGTTTTCAAGAAAATCAATTTTTGATATTCAATTTTGAGATTTTTCAAATTTTCTGAAAAAGTCGTTGAAAGTACTGTTGGTTTAAAGAATTTTTTTTTATGATTTTTGATCGATTTGTTGGTTTGTAAGTTGGTAGAAAACAGTTTGCGATTTCTTCTGTGTGCGAAATTTGTCATTACATTCAGTTCAGTAATCGATTTTGAAGGTTTTTCTTGATTTTCATCGTTTTGCGCCAGATCTGAAGTTTGCGCGAGTTCATCAAGATTTGCGCCAGTTCATCCTCAACTGTGCGCGAGTTTCATCAATTGTTTTTCATCAAGTTCTCTTCATCATCTTCTCACGCAAAGTTAGATTTGCACCATCTCAATCTCACGCAAAGAGTGGTTCTCGCCATCAACATCTCACGCAAATCTCTTTTGCGCCATCTTTTGATCAAGCAAAGTTCAGTTGTGTGTCATCTCAGTCAAGCAAAGAAAGTTTATCGTCACTATCATCATTTAGCGCAAAATAAAGTTTGCGCCAGATTCTTCTAAAGCAAAAGTTACATTTGCGCCATCAGCACATAGAGCAAAATCAGTTTTGCGCCACTCATTAATCACGCAAATTTCTTTTGCGTCATCCTCTGCTCGTGCAAAACATAGTTTATGCCATCCACTGTTAGCGCAACTCTCAGTTTGCGTCAATTTCTCTATGTTCAGACTTAGAATTTTTCTCTGGATTTCTGAAGATATGGATTCTGAAAAGTTTGCGTTTCAAGCTCAGTTCTACAAGAGTGATCTCATGATGTCATTGGGCACAGAAACTCGTCCTCCGGTTCTGGTTGATGAAAATGAATTTACTCAGTGGCAAGATCGGTTTCTAAGTTTCATCGAGCGTCAAAAGAACGGAGATGACATGATGAAGATTCTATCTGAAGGATCTTTTGTACAACCCACTCTGGCTTCTGGATTATCAAAACCTACCAAAGAGTATACACCCGATGAGTTGGTGCAATATAAAGTTGATCGTGATATAAAGGCAAATCTGATGCTAGCCTTGCCAAATTCTATCAACTACAGGATTTATTGTTTCAAAAACAATCCTAAGCTAATGTGGGCACAGCTAGAAAAGATTATGCTTGGGTCAACAGTTGCAACTCAACTCCGGCATACACGCTACATGAACAACTTTGAAGAATTCAAAGCCAAAGATGGGGAGTCACTGAAAAATGTTTATGACAGGTTCTGTGCGGTGATAAATGATCTGAGAAAGATAAAAGTGGAAAAGACTGAGCTAGAGACCAATCTGAAGTTCCTCAGCGCTCTACAACCGGAATGGAATAAATCTTGCCATCGCTTGAGTAATGATGTCAGAATATCATCTATGCAAATCCAAGAGTTGTACGAGATTCTGATGAAAGATGAATGCATAGTCATAGAGAAGAAGGCCAAAGTTGACAAGAATAATAAGAAAACAGTGGATCCGGTTGCACTTCTAACGAGCCATCTAAGCTGATCAAGCATTATCTGAGAATGCTTATGACGGTGCAATTGATGATGATGGCGAGGCACTTCAGAAAGCTATGATTCTTCTCTCTCACCACTATCAGAAGAATTTCCAACCTCGTTCGGGTTCCAACAATCTTCGATTCACTTCTGGGTCTCAGAATGTCAAAGTGCCTGAGGTTAAGAAAGCAGTTGCATGCTTTAACTGTGGAAAGTCGGTCACATAGCTAAGGAGTGTAGAGTGAAGAAAGTTCGGGATTCGGCATATTATCGAATGAAATTTGAACTGGCCGAAAAGAGAGAGAATGGAACTGCTTTGCTAGCTGAAAAAGAATTTTGGCTAAATCACTCCGATGATGAAGCTGATACTATGGAGACTGCTCATATGTGCTTTATCAGAGATGATCAGAGTGATGATGATGACACTGATGAAGATGAGGTACCTTCTGTTTTTGACTTTACTTTTATTTCTTCACAGATGAATATCATGATAAATGCCTTACATGATTTACGCTCGAAGTTATTATCTGAAAAACAATTAAATTCAGAAAAGTCAAATTTGATTGATAAATTACAAATTTCTTTGAAAGATGAAAAATCTATTTTGGATCATACAAAAGACATCTTTCAAAAGAAATTGGATGATTTAGAAAAATCAAATATGACTTATCTTGATTCTTTGACAGAGATGACCAAATTAAAAGATAATTTTTCAGATAAAATAAATGAGTTAGAAGAAAAATTATATCGAAGAAATCAATCTGAACAAACTATTTATTTGAACAAACCGCAGAGTTATGAGTCTATAAAAGAAAAATGGAGACTTGGTTTTGAAAATCCTCATTGTTTAAACAATGCTATCGAAAAATCCCCTACTTTATATAAATATGATTATCTAACTCTTGCTAAATATGCTCCTTAATTTAAAATTGATTGGATGAATGAAAAGCAAGTGTTAGAAATCGAAAATGAGAAAATGATGAATAATAAGAAAAAGGAAATTTCTTTTGTATACACGAGCAAAAATGTCAAATATTTTCCTGACAAATCAAAGAAGGGCCGAAAAAGTTTAAATGCAAATCTTCCATCAAGTCTTCAGTGTCTGATGATTATGTTGATATATATGCCACTAAATCTGATAAGGAAAATATCTCTCCAATATTTTATGATTCTAAGAGATATACTCCTCCATTAGTATTAGAAGGCAAAATCATTGACCTTGAAGATAAAATGGAAGATCAAAATATTCAAAGAGAAATTGAATCTGATGTTATTCTTTCTTTTATGACTTCAAGTCTTGAAGAAAAATTAATTTCTCAAAAACAAGATTCTGTTTCTGGCCTTTCTTCTGATTTTAAAGAAAACAAAAAGGAAGTTCTAAAATCTGAAAACTTTTCTCAAAATTTTCTGGCTCCGAGGTAAGTTCAAATTTATTGTCTGATCAGTTGGGTTTATTAGGTAAAATTGTTTCTTTTGATTCAAATCTTAATTCTAAAATTCTTGATGAATCTTTTACGCTAAATGATGATTATTATAAAACAAAGCGTAAAATAAAAAGGTCAAAGAAGTCAAAGAAACAAGATACTGTTATTTCTGAAAATACTAATTCTTCTGATTCGAATATTTCAGATAGGACTTTGAGCATTCCAACAAAGCAGATATGGAGGGTCAAGAGGACATCTGCTGAATCTACGACTGATGAAGATAGATATGTAGACAAAATCTATAAAAGTGATTCATTTGCTACTTGTAATAAAATTTCAAAATACTCTATAAATCAAATGATTAGAATTTCAAAAGATGTCTCATATTCTTCTTCTGATTCTAGTTCAGATGATTATGCTTTCTCTTCTACTGATTCTTATGTTCATTATTCTGATAATATTTCTCGTGCTTTTAATGTTAAATCTAACAAATATTTCCCCACAAGAACTGCAACTAACTTTCTTGGACCCAAATACAAGTGGGTACCAAAATCAAAGATTGACTCTAAGTTGAAGGCATCTAATGTCAAGGGGGAGTAAGAGAACGATGGCTTCTAAGTACATCAACTTAGAACCCGTACTTCAATGGACTACGACTTCTAAACATGTCAATTTAGGACTCGTTCTTCAATGCATATCGCTTCTGGACTAATGAGAAACTGTGAGTACATCTACTTAATTCTGCTGCATATTTCTCTGACTATGATGTTGTTCCAGTTTTTCTCATATATTTTTCAAGAATCTGAGCAAGTTCGACTCACTCTTGAATTTGTACAACCCAAATCTTTCATTTGAGACCCAAATTCTTTATACATTATGTGGAAGATAATATTATTGAAATTTTATTGTCGATTCTTAATTCTGCTGCATATTTCTCTGACTATGATGTTGTTCCAGTTTTCCTTATATATTGTCGATTCTTTACATTTGTTTTAAATGAAATTATTTTAAATCGGCATATTGAATTTAAAAATTTAAATCTTTTCTTTATTCTATAAAGTAAAAGTTTTACAACTTTTCTTCATTTTGAATAAAATGTGTGTCTAGGATAAATTTTCAAGTCGCTTTGTTTATATTGAAGTTTTATATGTTCAACTTTCAAGTCTTACAAAAGTTGAAAGGTCAGCAACATGTTTGAAACTTTTGTTTCTACTTTAAAGTTGTGTTATTCGGAATATGTATAGTTTACAATGCTTAGAAAACCTAAAAAGTCTGAATTATGGATCGTAATGAAAATATGGGCTAAGCACTTAGATGTAAAACTAGTGACTGAGATGAAAATATTATATATAAAATACAGAAATCTCTAAGTTTAAAAATTTGTACCTGTGACCTTTCTAGTTTGGGAAAGTAAGTTCCGTAGGATGCTTGTCATCTGGTCCCCTAAGGTTAATTGGTCTGGGAGTGATCGAACCCAAATCCTTCTATAGAACCAGATCGAAAGTCATGTTCTACTGGTATGAGTGGGTTTAGGATGTGTCGATGTAGCCTTTCTGATCTGGGAGAGTAAGTTCCAAGGGGTGCTTGACACCTAGTCCCCTAAGGCCAACTGGTCTGGGAGCGACTGACCCAAATCCTGCAATAGGGTCAGATAGAAAGTTACGTTTACGACATGTTCTTTACTCACCAAACTTTTTGATTAAAAGATGCCAATGTGCACAAGCTTAAAAGATGTCAAAGAGCACACTCATGTGAAGATGCCAATGTGCACAATGCTAAAAGATGCCAATGAGCACACATCTCATGATACTTGGTGATATGTTTGAGTTGCGATAAACCTATAAATTTATGAAAATGTTAAATTTTGATGGCTTAGTGTGAGTACATGCAAAGTTTTCTATTATATTTTTAGAATTACATTTTCTTGAAGCTAATCGAAGTTCGCATGCAAGCACACTGAACATGTCTTAACTTGATATGCAATGAAACTTGTATCTGTATCCAACAACATACACTTGACTTCATCTGATGGATTAATCTGTGATATTTTACTAAGTAGAATTTAATTTGATTAGTGTTTAAAATTTTATATATTTAGTTGCTTCAAAATACATATTCAGTATATTTTTCTTTCTACATTGATGTTTCAATTCTTGTGTTCTCACATTTTTGTAAATAGGTTTGTGCATTATTCAAGGGGGAGTGAATAAGGAGAATTTTCTAAAAAGATCATATCTGATTTCGAGGGGGAGTATCTGATTTTCTATACAAATGCTAATTTGAATTGTCATATTTAGTGCATTTGTGTAAGGGGGTCAAAGAGCTTAACAAAGTGAAATTTTTTTTAGATTTCATGTCAACTTTGCGCCATAGCCCAAAACTCAACTTTGCGCCACCTTCTGCTAGCGCAAAACAATCTTTACGCCACCAACAGTTAGTGTAAACCTCTCCTCTTTCTCCTTTACTCTGATTTTACAGATATTAAGATGTCTCGTCTCCAACATTTGCATGACCAAGTTGATTCAGATCATTAAGGTCATGAGGGGGAGAAGTTAAGGAGAAGTTAAAGAGACAAAGAGTTCAAACGTTTATCTGCTGATCAAGATTCGCTCAAGATTCTATTCTCTCAGCTATACTAGTCTTTTGCTGTTCCAACTCCAATCACCACAGTTTATTCAAGTACATTTGAAAAAGGTGTGTCGTCTAGAGCATAAGCTGATGAACCGATTGTTCTTTCAAGTTTATTACGTTCAGTCTTGTCAAGACAACAAAGGCAACATAGATTGTAAGATGCTGAGAAGAATTTTTTTTTTAAGTCAAGAAGCTTCGCTAAGTCGCTTAGATGGTCCGTGTTGATTTAGAAGATGATTTTTGAAGACCACAGCGCCAATGATTACTAAGGGGGAGATTGTTAAGTCAGATTTTATAGTAATCATTGTATTTATAAGCTTGGTCTAATACTGTGGTTAGAAGGCTTATCTGTGTTGTATTGGCCAGGGTATTTAAGTCCCTTGTGGCTTTGTGTCTTGTAAGAAACTCTCACGCATACATTCAATACATTCATACTTGCGTTTCAATCTCTCTCTCTATTTTCTCTCTCTAAAGATTTAGTTTATTTTGGGATTATCAAAAAGTTTTTAAATAAAAAAGAAAAATAAAAAGTCAAATATGGAAGGCGTGAGTTTAAATTATCTTCCATTTTTACCCCTAAACATCTTAAAATTAAAAACTCTATTTAATATGAGTTGATGGATCAATAGAGATGGAGTGGCTGAGATTTGTCCTCACATGCACAATGAAAATTGAGTGTTCATTTGAACTTTTCTCTCTCTCTCTCTCTCTCTATATATATATATATATATATTGTTAATGTACTAGTTTAGATCAAGTGTTGACTTTTGATGTATTTGACTTTGACTTTGTAAAAGTCTTTGAGAGTTTTAATGTCTTGAGAGTTTCTATTGTTTGTGAGAAGTAGTCAAAGTATAAATAGTTTATGTTGTGAGAGAACCATGTAACTGAGAGTTGTGCACTCATTGTGTAATCTTGTGACTTTGCTTAATACATATGACTTTCTCTCTCTATACTCTCTCTCTAGAATTCTGTGTTTGATTGTGATTTAATTGATTGCATATGGCTTGAATTGGAATTATCAATTGGTATCAGAGCCTACCCAATCAAAATCAGAAAGATTGATTACCATTTTGAATCGAATTCTTGATTTTATCAAGAACGCGCAGAACGACATTTGAGTTCACTGTTCGGATCAAATTCTCATTTGTTCTTTGTTTTTAAAGTGTAATAATGGTGTAACCATGATCAAATTCTCATTTTTGTTTCTGATCACGAATTAATCACTGTTTTGAGTTGAATTTTGATTTTCTTGAATATTTTTCAAAATCGATCACGAACTCTGTAAATTCGAAAATCGCACTGTAATTTCTTGTTTCTAATCATTGTTGTTTGCATAGAAAGTGTTCGATTTTACTTTTCGAACATATTGGATCTGTTTGTAAAGAAATTTGCAGGATAATTCGAACTTTGGATCGATTTTTGAAACTCATAGGCAAGAACGCGCTAGATCTGAAAAACACGCTAAGGAAGAACACGTACAACAATAAGAACAATAAACTTTTCTTTTTGCTAACCTGACAGATGCTTGTTTGACTTGATAGCATCAGGTGCAAAAGATTTACCTTTTTCAGCTTTGTTCTTCTTTCTCAGTTCAGCTTCTACATATGATTTCTCGTATTTTACTGACTCTGGAGAACCTTTGACAACCCAGATCATCTTCTCTTTCTTGGAAGCATTGAGTCCAGAAGCATATCTATCAACAGATTTAACATAGAATGAACTAGAAGGTTTAATTTGATTTGGTTTCAAGATTTCAGATTTAACAGTTTGTTTCTTGAAAATCATCTTTTGAAATAAGTTGCATACTGATTGAAAAGAGCAAACTGATTCAACTGAATCATCATCATAAGAGGATGGTACAGATGTCTCAGATGCTAATTTGTCAGAAAGATCAGCATTAACTTTCTCAAGTTGACTGATCTTGTCATTCAACTTGGCTTTTTCATTGCACATTTTATCAGATTTGCTTTGCAAATCAGATTTAGCCTTTTGTCCTCTTTGAATATCTGTAGATAAGACAACTAACTTATCAGTAAGTTTAGAAATCTCAAATTCAAAGAATTTTTTTCAGCTTCAAATTCTTTCTCCATGTTCTGATTTTTGTCAGAAATCTCTTTGAAAAGCACATACATCTCTCTCAGTAATGACAATCTTTTCAAAATCAGAAACTTGTTTGGAAAGTTTTACACATCTGAGTTCTAATTCTTTCTTTTCTGACTCAGCTTTCCTTGAAAGTTCAGACAACTTTAGGTTGAAAGTCTTCTCTAGTTCAACTTTCTCTTTCTTGAATCTTCCATCAACTTTCTTTATCCACTCTTTTCCTTTAGCTTCACAAGTTGATACTTGTGTCTCAGCCTTGGTGAGTTTTACATTCAGAGTATCAATATCAGCTTTCAACTTTGAGTTTTGACTTTTCAGCTTCTCATTATTAACTTTGAACTCTTCAAGATCAGTTTCCATCTTTTGAATTTCGAGCATATATGACAATGCACAGTCCCTCTTTGTAAGAAACATATTTCCCTTTGCATCTGTGTAAGGCATGATTAATATCTATGAAAAATAATGCTTGAAATGATCTTTAGTGAGAAAAACAGAAAAATTTGAAGTAAAAAATACAGAAAAATCACTTAAAATGAGAAACAAGGCAAGAATTCATATGCTACTCACACCACAAAATTCGCATGCAAAAATTCGTAAGACACAATTCGCATATCACACAGAATCAAGAATTCGTATGAAACAATTCGCATGAATGGATATCAGAAAGGATACGAAATGTGAACTTTTCGCATATAATGATGTGCGAGTTCTGAGCTTTTCGCATGAAAGAGTATGCGAGTTCTTTGAATTTCGTATGAGACTCAGATGCGAATTTTGCATAATTCGTACATGTCTCTATTGCGAATCCTGAACTTCTCGTACATACACTTGTGCTAATCCTTTCCTTAAACAATATTTCCACACTTAAATGTGTGAATTCTTTCCTTGATAAACACTAAGAACAACTATTCTGCGAAATCCTTGGCTCTGCGAGTTCTACGTGCGAGTTCTTCATTACTTCTGCGAATTCTTTGGATCTTATCGATATTTTCCAACCTTTCTCTTGAAATCTAATCAAACCTTGATGTTTGGCTATGAAATTTTGCAGAATCACTCTTTATATCATTGTGAACAACCCTTCAAAATGAATTTTATGAAGAACAACTATTGAAGTGGGAATCGATCTTTGACAGTTTGCGACAGGAAACTTTCTAAAAATACAAAGATTGATCAAATTCAATCAATCTGTTGATCAATTGAAACTCTAACCAAAACAAGAAATGTTCTACTACTAAGTACGATCACTATGAACACAAATTTACAACAAAAACATCACTAAATCAAAAACTTGATCTCGATAAAACAGTGACTTTCTAAAACTTGAAAATCGATCTTTCTGTCTTCAAATTATGATCCAAATCTTTCTGAATTTTCTGATTAAGCTCTGATACCAATTGTGATCCCAGGTTTCAAGCAATCATGATCAATCATAATCAAATTTATTAACAATCAAATAATCAAGATGAGAAAGAAATAGTCATTGGTATTGTCGTAGTCATAGATCTGACATGAAAGGTTACAATGTGACAATCTTACAATGACATGTGAAAGACTTACAACTACTTACACAAAACAAGACAAAAGGAACTACTTATATAGGATCAAACATAAACCTTGACCTGTACACAAGCTTACAAGAAAAGTCAACACAACTAAACAAAACATACTTACAAATTGACTCAAAATTATACTCTAACATTCTTGTATGAAATGGCAGCTCTCCGGTTTACCTTTCGGTTATGCCAGCGCCGTTGCAAAAAGTCTACTGTGTATAGATTCCAACCACCTGATGGTTGGTTATTTCACGTCGAATAATTATCGAGCAACATACACAGAGCTCATACATCCGGTTGGCAATTCTGAAACATGGGTTGTTCCAGACTACCCGCTAATGACCGTTAAACCATGGTTGATAAAGAGACGGGTTGGTAGACCAAGTAACCATTATCGTATCCCTTCTCGTGGTGAGGATCCCATCTAGATAAGATGTACTCGTTGTGGAGAAACTGGACATACTCAGGCAAACTATCCAGCTCCTGCACCAGCAAATGTGGGAAGTCAAAGAGTATCTGGTAGCCAACAACCTCAAAAAGTGTCTACCCAAGAGAATTACGGAAGTTATAGATATGATACTTTTGATCTAAACGTTGATCTTAATGAGTAAACCATGCATGTAATGAACATCTTCGTAATTGTCAGGATCTAATTCTTAACAAGAATGATGAACTCAGAAACAATATTAAAGGAGTTGCGGAATAACACTTTAATATTCAACTATCAATGAAACAGTGAATCAGAAATCACAACTTGTAAACTTTATTGAATGATTAAAGTTACATGATTTCAAACAAAACCTCAATCTTGATGAACATGCTCACCAAGACGAATTCTACTTCTCTAGAACTAGGATTATAAACCTTGAGGTTAATTCTCTCTAAAACGCATTAATCAAAAGTTAATTCTATCAAAGACATCTATACTATTTTACAATACATATTACAAGATAATTATCAAAATACAATTGATCTTCAATCCATAATTATCTTCTTTACTTTAGCAAGTCTTCTATACAACTATCTTCCTTCCATACTTAGTCTTCATCTCATAAGCAGCACTAACCTTCTTCAGAAGTATTAACCATGTTTAGCAGCATTAATCATGTTGGCAATAGTAATCCCTTAGCAGTACTAACTCTCCAAGCAGTACTAACTATTGAAGTAGCAGTACTAACTTTTCAAGCAGTATTAAATCTTCTAGCAGTAGTAATCATGATATACTAGCAGCATTAATCATTCTTGAACAAAACTTAAATTTCCAACAATCTCCCCCTAACTTGACTTTTAGGAAGAGAAGTTAAGTTCTTCAGATATTGTCTTCAAGATGCTTTCAACACTTCAGCTTAGTTGCCCAAATTTGGATCCAGTCCCAGACTTTGATTTATTGTTCTTCTAATCACAATTCTGGCCATTTCAGATCCTTTTGCACACACTAGCTTGGCTTTCAGCATTCCTCCCAGCTTCTCCTTGCTATGATCATACACTTTGTCCACCAGAAAATACTCATGATAGCAATTATCTATGGTGATCATATAGACACCACAGTTTTCAAAGAGTATCCACTTATCAATCCTTTTGAACCCATACTCATGATGCAAATCCTTGATCATGTACAACACTTTTTCTGGTTCAAACATCATACACAAGTATTCCATTACAATCTTGAGTAGACTTTCTTCAGTTCCTTTCATCACAGGCTCATATAGCTTTATTCCTACCTTATGCATTTCTTCTAAGTCAGCCCTGGAACAACTTCTGATCACTTTCCCCCAAGTTTCATATACTTCAAATATATCACCAACTCTTTTGAGTCTGAAGTACTCTTTTCTGTTGTCTCTCAGAATATCCCAAAAGATGACTTCTGGTGCCTTCACAGAAATGGGAACAACTTGTACTGGTTCTATTAAAGTCATGTAAAGGCCAATATCCTCATTTGATTGAGTTGGTTGTTGTTCACTTTGACTTGTATGCTCTGTATGATCTGCAACAGATGGTTCTGCCTCCTTTTCTGCTTCTTCAATCCTTGGCCTTTTGGACTGTTTCTTGGAAGCTATGGTCTTTACTCTCTTTGCAGATTTGGCTTCTATATCAACTTGCTCTTCCTTCTTTTCTTTAGCTTTATCCTTTGAAGGAGTGGGTGAAGGAGTGGTTTCCTCAGGAAAGGGTTGTTGGATGTTGAGATCATACCTCTCTTTCATCCTCTTTTCTGCTTCTTCCCTTTGAGAGGAATCCCCTTGAAGCTTTGCCATTTCCTTTTTATATAGCTCCGCAACTTTGCTGTATGCCATGTTGGTAAACATCTCTCCTTTTACACCAATTGAGCCTTTCAGAAAATTGATCATTTTTCTCCTTTCTTGATTTGCCAAAAAGGTCTTGGAAGGTTGTCTTTTCTGCTTCTTGACTGGCATTCTTTGCTTGGTTGCTTTTACTATACTTTTCTTGGCCTCAGCTGCAATTTGCATGTTCTTTTGATGCTCTTCATTGAGTTTTTTAGCCATGTCCAGTGCAAACTCTCTGTCTTTTTCTGATTGAAATTGTTCCTCCTTTTCCATCTCTGCTTGAAGCTGTTTTGCCACTTCTGCATCTAACTCTATCTGAGTCTTCTTCTTTAAAAGTTGCTCAGGTTCAACCATCTTAGCCTTTCCTTTCTTCTTCAAATTTGCCTCACTGATCTCTTTGCTTATTTTCTGCTCAAGACCTCCTTCTTTAATGACCACTCCCTTGGCCTTTTGAGTAGCCTTAGGAGTGTCATTCTTGGCTTTGATCAATGTTTCTGCAATCTCTAGCTCTTCAACAGATAGCCCTGTTACTGCTGCTACCTTTTCAGTTACTGCTGCCAACAATAATCTACTATTATATATTTAGGTATTTATATATTTTTCTAATGATTTACGCAATCATTCTTTAAACAACACATTAATGTAAACCATTTTATTCATGAGAAAAGTGAAACATGAACATGGAACACAAAAATTAAACGGATATTATTTAAGCGCGCATAAACAAAATACACAAAATTAAGCGCGCATCAAGCCAACATACGAGACGTACAACACTGAAGATAAGATAGGCTAAGAAAACAATAGTACAACGGAAACACCCAGTATAATAGGAACAGGTTCAATGAAACAACGAAACAACAACATTAACTCTAAGGATAGAGTGATTTCAATTGCTCAATCAACATCCATTTCTCCTCGAATTGTACCTGGAATTTAGGAATTTTTTGCTTATCTCTTTGGCACAGTCGTCATCTTTATCGATCTTCTTCTTCAGCTTCTCTATGGCCTTGTATTTTTGATGTCCCTTCAAGGATCTTATCCCTTGTTGCAAGAGCACTCGTCCACTTCTCTTCTATCTCTTTTACCTCCGCCTCAACCTTTTGAATTGATCTTACAATTCTCGAAGGATGGTTTGGGAGGGTGGTTTGAAGAGTATTCCATGTGTTTATATTTGATAGCTAACAAGAGAAATATATCCTGGTAACTTACTTTGTTGAGGATCAACTATAAATACACAAATATGAGTCACTAAAGACGAAACAATGCAGGACATTCATCTGCAAGATTCGTCCGCAATTTCTACATCCGCAATGAGTTCGCAAGAATCTGTAAGGCCTTTTCGGTGGTCAGCAATATATACATCTGTAATTCATATATCCATAATTATTTTATTGGCTATAAATTCCAGTTATCAGTACCGATTTCATACCACACAACTACAATTAAAATTTTCATTTACAAGAGAATGCCTATGGAGACTTAGAGGTCCATCTGAACCGCTTCCACAATAGATTGACGACTTGATTTGTTAGTAATTCTGTTTTGCTTATACAAATAAGTTTTCTTACCTTAAATTCTAACTTTTTTTCATATAACAACTACTATTCATTATGAAGGTCTACCTTAATAGTTATTTCACACAACCACCGCGTAGGTATTATGTCAATGGCATGGAAACTTTTGTTGAACTAATAGATGATGACGATCTTTGTGTTCTACAAATGCATCAAATAATGTGAGTAACTGGTTATGACAAACACGAACGCACTGGAATGAAAGTGTATTTTAAAACACCAGAAGAAGACTTAGAAAGTGGATCAAAAGAATTGGTGGTTGACGAAGATGTTCAAGATATACATCAGTATGTTGATGACGAAACCATCATTGAAGTGTATTTGGAAAGGGATGGTACATGGACAAGCCTTCATGTAGCATTCAGGGGTTTGACAATTGAGTGATGACAGACGACTTTATGTAATCTATCGCATTCTGTTTATAGTGTCAGGTAACTGTTTTTATGTTCAAGTGTGTATTTGGAGTGATGATTTCATGTTGAATTTAACAACTCATAAAAACACATGAGAATAGCAACTAATTGTCTAAAGAATATTATTTAAGCGTACATAAAAACCCATTATAATCAAGAGCTCGTTAAAATGTCAAACTACGACTACACGATGCGTGGTTTTTGTACAATTCCCACCGACTTCTTATATGCTCTGGTGATACGAGTCTCGAAGTGTTAAGCTCCAATTTCTCGTTATACACTTCAATGATGGTATGGTCGTCAACATATTGACGTATATTCATTACATCTTCATCAATAGTCAATGCTTCTAGTCCAGTCAGTAAGTTTTCATTTGGATATTTAAAATACAACTTATAATATTTCGGTTCGTCTTATCCTAGCTCTTCCATTATCTGCTGAAGTAGTTGCATAGAAAAATTGTCGACATCTAATATATGAACATGAACTTTTAGACCACGGAAGTAATGTAATCTAGGTGGTTTTGTGAAGTACCCTTGATGGTGGAGTTTCATGGTGAACAATTGTGGATGAGTAACTGTTCATTAATATTAACAAGATTAGCCTTAGACTAGATTTAACACAATTAAAACCCTAATATTAATAATACACACTAATCATATAACTCGTTGGTAGTAGATGGAAGTGCTTGAGATAAACACCTGAAGTTCCAGACATGAAGTTTTTGTGATGCCATGTAAGAAGAAATGAATTTTTATTTTGCCTTAATGTATACTATTTTCCCTTCTTCATATGTGGTTTACGACGTCTCCAACATAGGTATTTATAGTCAAACTTGGAGGCACATCCACAATGAAATATCTGAAGAACGTGGTCGAGATTCTTCTGAAAAAGACTGTAAGATTCGTCTGAATTTGATTTGATTATCTTTATCTTTACCGAAAGGGATGGTGCACGGAGAAGCGCTTCTCATGTAGCTTTCAGGGGTTTAACAATAGAAAGAAAAGAACAATAGTACAATTGTCTTTGTTAACCTTCATGTTGTAAAGCTTGGGATAATTGGTACTTTTATTTGATCATTCAAACCAACTCACCTTCATTTGAACATTCAACACTTTCAATGATAAATATCGGTAAGACCTTCCATACCTTTTTGGATAAAAGGTGCAAAAGAACGAAGCGCTTGAATTCCCATAGATGTATTTCGATTACATGTTGCTTTCAGTCGTTATTTTCAAGACAGTTATATATACCACGACAACGACCTCTCTACAGTCGTCGCCGTAAGCCTCCTGCGTGGCCTCCGACCCTCCTAATATATTCAAACCTTATAATGTTAGAATTTTACAGTAATTAATGTTTATAAGTTTTTTAAAAACTTACCCTCGACACATCACCGATATCAAGAGCATGCCTCCAGATGAGGACAAGGGACATATCCCAACGCCCTTCCCTGGGATCCTGTTCTGCCGATGAAAATACTTTGTACAGACATGCAATGTCTCTAGAATCCATATATGTGAAATACAAACTAAAATGTCCATATGTTAAGAATAGGAAATTCATATAAAATACATAAATATTTAAATAATGATAAGTTAACTAACCTCGGAAGCAAATAAAAAAACATGTTAACGTCAACTTATCTTCCTTGTCGGATCGTCTTCATAAGGAACCATTCATTTTCCGAAAAGTGGGTGCCCAGACATATGATCCCCAGGGAAATTGGATCCAAACTTGAAGATCCTCTATCACCCTACTGACGGTATCAGAAACAGGCAAAGGATACTGACGCCCAAGAAAGAAGACGTCAACCATCATCATTAAACACACTCGGACAGCATCATCGTCCGAAAGAACATCGTCTCGGATACCTAAGGTATCAAATTTTTGAGATACGTCTCTGACCCTGACCCTCCTCTCAACTGAAATCCTCAACATGCAACTGTCATAGTTCAAAGCCGAACGGAGGGTCGGCTCTAGTCCAAAACAGAGTCCTACCACAAGACAGAACTCCTCATGTCCATACCAAGGAGAATGGTCACCAAGATGAAAACATATCTTCCTCTTGTGCATTATTCGGGAAGACATATGTCTGTAAAAAGACATAACAGAGCAGGGGATCTATCGAATCGTTAGTGAGGCTGTTAGAGCACATATTTGTTGGATTCAAGATCATAAAGATTGAAGACAAAAGTTCAAGAAGTCAAAGCTGGAAAAGTCAACTCTCACTTAAAGTCAAAGTCTTTTGTTAATAAAGTCAAAGTCAATGTATTTGTATTTTGTTTCTTTGTAATTGTTGAAGGTATAAATACCTTGTGTCCTTTGTAATTCAAAGGAAGCACGTTAGAAGTAAGATTGTAGAGAGAGAGTATATTAGAGAAGAGGCTATTGTAAACATTTCTAGTGAAAGAGTTTAGAGAGAGAAAGTTGTGAAATTGTAATCTTTGTTGTTTGAATCAATGACATATGGATTTGGAATTCTCATCTTGATTGTGTGTAGCAATTTAGAACTTGAATATTGGGAATCACAATTGGTATCAGAGCAGATCCAACAGTGAAATCAGATCAAGAAATAGAAAAAGTGTGGTTCGACACTGTGTTCTTGAGTCGAGAATCAAATTCTGAGTATTAGTGAGAATTTCGAGGTGTAATCGATCAGGTTTTGTGTGATTAGTGATTTCTATCGAGTTTGTATTGTTTAATTTCAGAATTGCACTGTAACATAGATCAATCTTGTATTTTTGTTGTTTTGGTTTGTAATCTCTGCATTGTAATTGGTTTGAAACATGATTTAGAAGAAATCTACAAAGTTTCAGATCATTTGGTGGAGATTTGAATCGAATTTGAAATGAAAATCAAGTTTTTGTTCGAAAAACTTCAAGAACGCGCAAGATCTTCAAAACGCGCAAGTTCATCGAACAAACACGCAAGACTCATCTGGAAGAATGCGCAAGTCGAAGGGTTGATTTTGGTTACAAACGCGAAAGGCGTTATTAGCGAATTCTAGAAACTCGCTGATCGAAGTCTGCGAGTTTTGAAAGTTGGGAAATTTTTCTAAGGACCAGAACACGCATGTAGTGGTTAGCGACTTCTACAAACGTGCTAATCGAAGGGTGCGAGTTTGAGCCGGAATAGTGATCTGCGAGTTTGGTTGATCTGCACTAGTAGTGGCTAGCGAGTTTCTCAAACACGCACGTCTCAGCCTGCGTGTTTCTCAGTGAATAGTGACCTGCGTGTTTAGGCATTAGCGAGTTTCATCGAGAACAGTATCTTGCGGGTTTCAACGACTAGCGAGTTTCAGCAACTAGCGAGTTTATTAAAACACGCAACTCTTTACGTGCGAGTTTCACAAACACGCAAGTTTAAGCCTGCGAGTTTTTCTGTGAATAGTTGTTTGCGAGTTTCAGCGCCTGCGAGTTTTAAGCTTTTTTAGTGATCTGCGAGTTTTCATACTTAGAATATTTTCTGCGGAGGGCGACATAGTTCTTTTTGTGATCAAAATCTCTGAATTTTTATTTCAAGTTTTTCTGTATTTTTGAGATTTCATTTGGATTAACGATCAAGTTCAAGTTCCTTTTGTAAAAGATATTCAAGATGGAATATTTTTCTGATGATGATGAAACAAAGATTGAAAAGCTCAGATTAGAGAAAAAAAATCTTGCTTCTTCAGTTGATTACTACACAAAGAGGTCAAAACGATATAATGATGAAAGGAAGCTACTGAGAGAAGAAGTCAGTGCGTTAAAGAAAATAAATGAAGATTTGCTAAAACAGACTTCTAGGCTTAATGAAGAAAATGTCTTGTTTTTGGATGCTGAAAACACTGAGTTAAAGAACAAGATCTCAGAATTAGAAGATCACATTGTCAAGTTTCAGCAAACAGGGTGTGCTAATGAAAAGAAGATCTTTGAATTAGAATTGATAATTGTTGAAGAAAGATCAGTTGTTGAGAAAGAAAAGAAAGAGTTTGCTAAGAAATTCTCCGAGTTTTCTAGAAAAAGTGCTGAAGAGAATAAGACAATTGAGCTTAAATGCATTAAACTTTCTCAACAAGTTTCTGATTTTGAGAAAGTTTGCAAAGGATAAAAAGGAAATTGAACTGAAGAACGTTGGATTTTTTAAAGAGATATCTGATGGACGAAAGAATGTGGAAAAAGAGTTTGAAGAAGAAAGAAATATATTTGAGGAAGAAATCAAGAAGCTTACTAAGAAGTTATCTGAACTGTCTGAGAGTGCACTGAAAGAGCAGATAACGAAGTCTGAATTCAAGAAGAAGATTGACCTACTCATTGAAGAAAGAGACAGTTTATCTTTAAAGATAAAAGAGCTTGAAAAGATTGTTTCAAAGGTGGTGGTGACTGAGCATACGACTCCAGAGTCCAAAATCCACTCACCTAGAAATATTTCAGTTGGTTCTTTCAAGACAGCTGCAAGCTCACATCAGAAAATTGTTTCTTCAAGAAGGTTAGTTAATTCATTTGATCAGATTCGTACAACTAACATCTTCTATGATTGGAAAATAGATGGTTCATGTACACATAGAAGGAGAAGAAAAAGATATGAAAAAGAGAAGTTGGTTTGGAAGGTAAAACCAGTTGAAGATGAGAAGAATGATGAGAAGAAGGAAGAAAAGAAAGGAAAGAAAGAAGAGAAGACAGGTAACAAATCATTTGTATCTGCCTCAAATGCAAAGAAGAACAAAGTGCTGAAAGGTAAACCTGATCTTGCTTATTCAAGAGATCAATTGATCAGGTTATCTAAAAAGAGGTATTGTTCTTATTGTCATACATATGATTTTGTTCATAAAGCTAGTGATCATTACTGGTATGGTTCTTATTCAGTTACTCCCATAAGAACTGCAACTAACAATTATGGACCCAAATACCAGTGGGTACCAAAGCCGAAAAGTGAATATGTGTTGCGGGCACCTACAGTCAAGGGGGAGTAAGAGAACCAAGGCTTCTAAGTACATCAACTTAGAACCCGTACTTCAACGGCGTTTGACTTCTAAACACAACAGTTTAGGACTCGTACTTCAATGATGAAAAAGAGATGTTACTCCCGGGCTGATAAGAAGATGTACTCCAATACTCAGATGAGGAAATCAACCTTCAAGGGGGAGTATATATGTTTATGGAAATATGTATTCGGAAGATATGATGAACTACACTTCAAAGGGAGTTGTAGATCTCTATCATGTGCTTTATCACTGATAAACTACAGATGCATATTTTCAGGGGGAGTAAAAGGATTATGATTTCTGATTAATTCAGATCAGAACTCGTACTTTAATCATTTTACTGTTTTATGTCATTTTATTTTCGAATAATTTTTGTGAATAAAAGTTGCTTTGACTAGATTTTGAGACTTATGCAGGATGAGAGAAGCTGACACGATCATATATTTATGAATACAGCCGACTTCATGAGATATGAGATTGCACAGAAAGGTTAATTTCTAATCTTAATCTCATATGTGGTTGAAAGAAGGACGACTTTCAATCATAAGAAAACATATTCTTAAATGTTCAAACCACTTCCCGATTCTTAAACAGATTTCATGAATTGGAAGTGTGATTTTAAATGTTTTCATTTTTCATTTTGAGCTTCAATGATTAATAAACCATGTGTTTCCAAAGATAAATACTTGTGTATTGTCTTTTCTATATACTTTCAAGTATTCACACACATTGGTTTGATTTTTGTTCAAGTTGTTCTTACCATGTCTCATATTGAAATATAATTTCGATGGTAAGACACCCCGCTTGTATTCAAAGAAATTTGAGCGTCATTTCTTTTCGAAGCATTCATTTCCAGAATATCTATATTTTGGTTCATATAGACAATATCCATTATTCTTAACCATAAGCTTTGATTGTTATATCATTCATTTATGATCATTTTCATACAATGTCAAATTTTCAAACAAGTTTTTTGCATTCATATCTATTATTTCAATATACTTGTTTGAAAATACTTCAATGTTTAAAAATGCTCATATTTTCATGATTATATCTCTGATCATATTCATATCTGACATTTGTATATGAGCTTTAACTGTCAAGTTAAACCATTTTGAGTAATCTATGCTTCATAGGAACATGGGTTCTTTATGTTAGGATTTCATTTAACTTCTATGGAATCACGTTAACCAGTGGTTTCTACCCAAGAAGTTAATCCATAGGGATTGAGTGTGAAGAGTCTAAAAGAAATGAGTGTGGGTGTGATGAGGTAAAATGGAAATGAGAGTTTGGTTAGATGTGAGCTTATATGATTAAAAGAAAGAGGGTGTGAGAACAGAGTAAAAGAATATCAAACTCTGCACCATCTACTTTCTGAGCTGGGCAGCCACATTACTAATGCTTCACAATTCTTTCGTGAACGTTATTGAAAGAGGCAACTAGCCCATGCCAACTCTTGACTAAACCCCACCAGCTACTCATTTTCTTCTCAAAAAGAAAATGTTTCACATTTTCAAGGGGACGTAACATATAATCTATCTGGTTTTCATTTGTAAAATCTGGATATTGAATAAGAAGGAAGTCTGCCCCACCTTCGCACTTCAATCATGCACATTGAGTCTGTGTTTATCTACTGTTGTCTCAGTGGTTTACACACTGTTGAGCCTTAAAGTAATTATCAAGTGCTTAATTCTTTCTATCACATGCACGAACACACAAAGAATTTGTTTCTTTGTCATAACATTCATAGAAATTGCCTTTGTGGTATTTCGATGATTGGATGGAAGCCCTGGGGGAGTGAACATCAAAAATCTCATTTCTATTGTGTATCTGTTACACACAGTGATTTTGTGTTACTGACATGCATTTTAACTGATTCATTTGTTGATTCAGGGGTTACATGTTCTTATTTTGTCTAGATTTGCAAAGATCTAGATGAATACTTGGTTATGGATCAAGAATTAGAGGCTCAGTTTGACAGATCAGAATGGTCAAAGACATTTCTTGGAATAAAAGTTTTGACGATATAGATGCTCAAATCATCAAAAAGGGGGAGAAGATATCAAGAAATGTGTGAGTCAGATATGTTAAAGTTGAGAGAAAATGTTCAAGAATTGATTGATATCAAGAAATGTGTGATTCAAAGAAGTGTTAAAGTTGAAAGAAATGTCCGGAAAGAAGTATTTGTATTGGATATGGAGAGAGACATTTCAGAATTGAAGTTTGTTCAAAGTTGATAAGCGAAAGTTCAAAGAATTTCGAAAGCAAGCAGAATTTGGAGAAATTTTATTTGAAGAAAGTTGGAGAAAACATTCAGAGCTGTAAATGAAGATAATTTCTTTCAATGTCTGAAAGAGGTTTGTTTATAATCTTGAGGGAGATTGTTACTATTTTTGAAGATCAGACGTTGGGAAGATTGCTGAAAGTTTTTGAAGACAAAGCTTATCAAAGAAGAATTTCATCGTGTTAAGGGGGAGTTTGTATATCGTGTTTGTATAAAAGGGGAGATTACAAGAGAAGATAAAGATTGTTAAAAGGGGGAGCTTAATCAAATCGAGCTTAAAGAGAGAAGATCGAATTGCTAAATCTTTTAGTAATGATCTTGATCCAAAGGGGGAGATTGTTAGAGCACATATTTGTTGGATTCAAGATCATAAAGATTGAAGACAAAAGTTCAAGAAGTCAAAGCTGGAAAAGTCAACTCTCACTTAAAGTCAAAGTCTTTTGTTAATAAAGTCAAAGTCAATGTATTTGTATTTTGTTTCTTTGTAATTGTTGGAGGTATAAATACCTTGTGTCCTTTGTAATTCAAAGGAAGCACGTTAGAAGTAAGATTGTAGAGAGAGAGTATATTAGAGAAGAGGCTATTGTAAACATTTCTAGTGAAAGAGTTTAGAGAGAGAAAGTTGTGAAATTGTAATCTTTGTTGTTTGAATCAATGACATATGGATTTGGAATTCTCATCTTGATTGTGTGTAGCAATTTAGAACTTGAATATTGGGAATCACAGAGGTCCAACCATGGACCAAAACAGGTGGAGTTAAGAATCTCCAACCTCGACCTACTTAATTTATCTCTAATCTCTGATAAAATTGTGACCTTTGACTTTAATGTCAATAAATCCCTATGAAACCGACCTTGCATTTTGTGCAAACAATAGTAAATTTCGTGAGTTTAGAGACCTCAAGTGCAAATTATCAAACTATAAGGAACAAATCTGTAATGTATAACAATCGAGGGGTATGTATGATAAGGACACTAGTGTGGGGACAAAGTTTGCAAATACATCAAGAATGGGGACATATAGTGTAAATTTTGCAAATTTAGGGACCTAAGGTGAAAATTATCAAACTATGGGGACCAAATTTGTAAAGTATCAAAATACAAGGTAACGTATGTAAAGGAAACTAGTATAGGGTCAAAGTTTGTAAATACATCAAGGAGAGGGACCTAGAGTGTAAATTTCACATGTTTAGGGACCTAAAATACAAATTATCAAACTATAGGGACCAAAATTGTAAATTGTAAAAATTAAAGGGCACGTGTGATAAGGACACAAGTGTAGGAACAAAGTATGATAATACATCAAGAATGAGGACCTAAAGTGTACATTTTGCAAGTTTAGGTACCTAAAGTGCAAATTATCAAACTATATGGACCAAATCTGTAGATTATCAAAATACATGGGCACGTTTGTAAAGGACACAAGTGTAGGGTGAAAGTTTGTAAATACATCAAGGAGAGGGACCTAGAGTGTAAATTTTGCAAGTTTAAGGACTAAACTGAAAATTGTCAAACTATAGGGACCAAATCTATAAATTATAAAAATCAAGGGGCATGTGTGATAAGGAAGCTAGTGTAGCGACAAAGTTTGCAAATACATCAAGAATGGGGACCGAAAGTGTAAATTTTGTAAGTTTAAGGACCAAAAGTGCAAATTATCAAACTATAGGGACCAAAATTGTAAATTATTAAAATACAAGGGCACGTGTGTAAAGGACACTATTGTAGGGTCAACGTTTGTAAATACATCAAGGAGAGGGAACTAAAGTGTAAATTTTGCAAGTTTAGGGACCTCAAATAAAAATTATCAAACTATAGGACCAAATCTGAAAGGGACCAAAACTTCAACTCCCTATTCTGTAGGGACCAAAACCATGAACTATAGGGACCTAATGTGTAAATTTATAACTCTAAGGACCAAATTTGTAAGGCACAAAAATTGTAAATTGTAGGGACCAAAACTGTAAATCCCTATTATGTAGGGACAAAACGGTAATTTATAGGGACCAAAACTGTAAATCCTTATGCTATTACGTACAAAACTGTAAATAACACAGGTTCACAATTGCGGTGGTGCCGGTCCGCAATTGTGGTGGCGCATGTTACGGTGGTGGTTGTGTTCTCGCCGGAGGCGGTGCTCTCGACGGTGTTGGTGGACTTCTCACCGAAGGCGGTGCTCTCGACAGTGATGGTCGTTTGCTAAGAAAAGAAATAAAACGAGACTTACGTGGTTAGCCATTACGTAGACGTGTAAGTTTCTTGAAGCAAACCACGTGTGGGATTCGTTGTTCAACTCATGGAAGCAAAGCGGGTGTGTAAATTAACTGATATTCTTGTGTAAAGTATACAATGCTCCCCCCCCCCCCCCCCAAAAAAAAAACTTTTTATATAAAATATCGATCTCAATTAATGGGATGGTTGGAAATATCGATGTATCCCCAATAAATATCAGTCTCCCTAAGTTTAAAGTCAAGAAAATACCCACCTCCGCAACCGCAATCTGACATTGCGGACGTGTCGTGTGTCTGATGTAGACCTATCGCCCGCTGCCAACTTTTCTAGGGTTTCAACGAGGTGTCCCACGTGGAACTTCCGCAATATTGCGGAAGGGCGGTTGCGGAAGTGGCGGTTGCAAAAAAATTACATTTTCAACCCACAACCGCAATTGCGGAAGTGGGTATTACGGATGTATTGACAAATGTGTAAATCCGGGAGAGGCTTTGCTAAAAGACCAATTGCAACCCCAAAAATGGTCATTTATGTCAATTTCCCAAAAGTAAAAAACAATATTTTTACACATATACACACTCAAATATATATAGTGTGTGTATGCATACAAATATTGTTTTTACTTTTTTAATAGGAAAGGGCAAAAAATAAGTAAAAAGACTAAAAGGGCCTTTAATTTAATTAAGTTAACGGATTTATTTTAACTAGTGCGGAAACCGAGCGTTGCGCGGTAGCATAATTGGTTTTGGTAGTAATATATAGATTGCCCTTTTAAATAAATATATAAAGATTTAAAATACTTCACTCTAATAATGTCACACATTATGTCTTTCATATTTCTTTTATATATATAAAGATGTTATATAAATACATTTGTTTTGCAAAAGAAAACGGTAGTTATTAACCTTATCATTTAAAAAAAACATCATCTTATTATACCTACATCTATTTTTCAAATTAGAGATGTCTTCTTAATATGGGATAACCTTAATCACACTTTACATCAACATTTTAAAATAGTTAACTCTCATAGACGGTGTGAAAATAAAATGAGTGGTGGATAGAGGGGTATCATGTAAATAGGTTTCATTTGAACACCTTTCTATATACATATGGAGGGGGTTTATTATGCAACTCATTTACATGATGCAACACATGCAACCCCTCTATCCACCAATCATTTTATTTTTAACGTTTTTTCCTTTTTCTTAATTGCATAAAATAAGTGGTAGATAGAGGGGTAGCATTTGAACGTCCCTCTATATGAGTGGTGGATATAGGGGTTGTATCATGTAAATGAGTTGCATTTGAATGCCTCTCTTCATATAAATAATTTTATTTTGCAAAAAATGAATGTAGTCATTTAGCCAACTAACATTTTCATTTTCAAAAAAATATTTTACCTTTTTATACTTACATTCATTTTTTAAACTAAAGATATTTCATCAATGAAGAATAACCGAAATCACACCTACTTCAAGATTATAAAATTATCACTAATATATGAAATCGTATACTTGTTTTAATATACTAATATATACTAATCTAAATCAAGACCAAATCCAAAAACCCATGTAAATTTACACGTTTCATTCAATATTATAAAAGTTCATAAATTTTAAAATGTAATCAATTAATAGATATATTGTATTGTTTCTATCATAAAAGTTCTTAGGTAATTAATTCCAGTAAGTGGTAAATATTTATAAAAGTTAATAAGTAATTATATACAGTAATTAGCAAATGTTAAAGAGATTTACCATTACAATTTATTAATTAGATGGAAACCTTTGGGATGTCAAGATTTCATATTTTTATGAGTAAATTATATTGGTGGTTATTCTGGTTCGCTCAAATTTTGGATTTGATCTCTAAGACAAACTATTTACATTAATGATTCCTAATTTTTAATTTATAAAAGTCATGATCCTTAGACCTAACACCATCAGTTAGTAACAATTAATATTATGAAAGACTAATCAGGTTTTACACAAACTACATTTAACAAAAGTGTAATTCACTCTAAATTTATTGTGGTTCACTTATTCACGACTTTTTTTAGAAATAATTATTTAAAGTGTTTTATATATTTGATCACAAATTAAATTTCTTAAATTAAACTACATATTAAATATAAAAAAAAAGGTATATTTAATCTCCAAGCTCTGCTTATAGCATAGTTGACCGACCAGTTTTAGGATATGCTTCTAATAAACCCATTAGTAATGACATAAAAGTAAGACTTTACTATCACACAAGTACAAACGAAATCATGCAATACTCATATCATAATACTCCCTCCATCCCAAGAAAATAATATACACACTATGATTAATATTGTCGGTTAATTCAAGCAATTTCTTTCTTTATCATCACCATTTTCATAAATTCTCAGAAAAGAATTCAAGATTCAACTCATCCAATCTTTCTTCATGTTTTCTGGCAAGTAAATTTCATCGCAATTTCTTAATCGCCATTTCCGGTATCATTCGTCTTGTTTTGAACACCGAATTATCGAAATCTGGTGACTTGATCGTGTCCGTTTTCCTGCCATTTTCGGCTTTCTTCTTCGTTGCGTCTGTAACTGGTTTGCTTGGGATTGGGATTACAGTGATCCAAGAAGCTGCTGAACATGAAGAAGAATTGAGCAAATCTTTCGTTAGTGGATGGGTGTCTGCTTCGAGCGTTTTGAAAACGTTTTGGTTATGTATGAATCTGTTGTTGAAGAAAGAATATAAAACCGCGTTAACAATCGAAGACATCCCGACGCTTTCACCGGAACATCGAGCGGAAAAAATGTCATTGCTTTTCGAACAAAACTGCATGAACCCGAAGAGAATTTGAACCATCCGGTGGTTCCACGCTCCTTCGTTGCTTCCAGAAACCTCCACCAACGTTTTAGCAATCTTACGGATCTGTGTTACGTACGTCGGGTCGTTACTGATTCAAGGATTCGTCGATTTCACATCGGAGAAATCGAATTCTCCATTCGAAGGGTATTATTTGGTGTTAAGAGCTAAGCGTTTTTGTCTAGCTATAGATACATACAATCTAGTGCACCATCCTACAAAAGCTAAAAATAGTGATTCTATAAAAAGATGTTACAAACAATAAAGGTCATTCACATCAGAATAAATACAACAACTATGAAGAATATTCTTTAAACTTGAAAAATCTTTGTTTGATCAAATGAATTTGGGAAAAGTGATGTTTCCTTGGCCATTGAAAAGCTAGTGTTACACCTTGATAGTCAACTAAAATAAAAATACATGTCTTCATGTATGTGTATATAAATATAAATATAAATATAAATATATATATATATATATATATATATATGTGTGTGTTTGTGTGGAGCGAGAGATATAGATGTTGGATCCCAGATTTAATCTTACAATAATAATGATATAAACAACAAGAGTAATAATAGCGGAAGCAATATAGTTTAATATCAAAAGCAGATTCAAATATCACAGTTCATAAACAAATATGTAGAAAGAACAAGATCTTCTTTGAAATATATTCAATTGATTTATCAGATACAATATATCAAAAAGCACACTTTTCTCAATGGAGTGATGGTCCTATTTATAGGACCATAAAGTAAACAGTGTACTATCCTGACAATTAGAAGCATGCTTGAACAGTGTCTTACCTAATAGGTAAGCTCAAGACATGCTTGAATAGTAACCTACTCTCGAAAGCAAATCTTATCACTAAGTGACGTGTCATCTGTTCTTCAGTTCAACACTTGTATAAATCTTGTCTTGATCTTCAGAGAGAGCACCTTCAGAGCTCTGAACAAGAGCTCTGATGAAGATATCTCTGATGTCTTCTCTTCTGAGAGTCTGTCTCTGAACTGACTTCAGAGCCAGACTTGGATTTCTTTGTTGATGTCTCTGAGTATCATCAGAGGAAGACTTGAGATATTTTCAATACTTTTACAATTCAATATTGGGGCTAACAATCTCCCCCTAAGTATTGAAAATAAAAAAAGCAAGAATAACAGAAAAATGTTAATCTAGAAAGCGAAGAGGAGAAAGTCATCCTCTTAAATATAACTTCTCACAAACATTTGGAAATTCATAACAGAGAAAGTAACGTTCAAAAAGTAAGGAAATAAACTAGCACCTATCACTAGAACAAATTCCATAAAACTTCATAATAAGCTCTCTGAAGTTAATCATTGAGCCAATCTGTAAGTCCAGTTTCGCCAGAAGATCTGCTCTGTGCCGTTCTTCCTTCACATGAATCATCTTCTGCATACCTCTTAAGGTTTCATCAGAGTACTTCGATACTTCTGATGCAAGAAAGATTTTCTTGATTTGATTCACTCTGTAGACGAAACCTAGAGGACCTGCAATGATTGATCCTGTCTTTTGCTTATCGAGATTCTCGATCGTCTCCACGGGTTCAGTAACTCCTAGTTTTTCATCGCCTAGATTCAGAGCAATCTGGAAGTCAAGTCTTGCTCTGAGTTTAACATATGCTTCCATCGCTCTTCTGACTTCAAACATGCCCATTCTGAATTCCCTTCCTTGATCGTATCTTGCAGAGCAGTAGGCATACAAATGAGGTAGATCTTATGGAATTATGGATTTAGATTTACGAGATCATTATCATTGATCTCGTAAACCTTCTGACCAGAGAGAATTACCTCATAGTGTCTGTAGATGATCTTGTTATAGGCAAACTTCCTTTCAGAGATTTTATTGACTTTAATTATTGGATCATCAGAGAGGACCTTTGCTCTTGGAGTTGTTTTATCTCTGATGAATCTTTGCTCATAGTCAGGCATGTTCTCTCTGATTCTTGGATTCAGAGGAATGACTAGAGTATCTTCCAGTTTAAACTCACAGTAGATATATCGGAAGTGATCTTATATTGAAGCTTCGGGCTTGGAGGCAAGAAATGTAGAAGGATGGGTGAAGACTTTGGGTGGTAAACCAGTGCTTGTCTTCTGAACAAGATCCTCTGGAGCCTGTTCATCGACAACCATGGTTTCTTCAGCAGACAATTGTGTTGTCTTTGGTTCCTTCAACTGAAGATCTTGATTGGGTTCAGAGATATAACCATCAATATCTGGTGATTCTCTTAATTCGACTTCTGTTGAAGTATGATGTGGTTGGGCATTCTTGAAAACATACTCTTCAACATCGATTACTTCAACTTGTTCTTCTTCAACAGCTCCTTCTTCTTCTTCAGAATTAGATTTTGATCTGAAGGCATCTCTCATCACAATATTTGGTCTTTCTGGTGATGAGAATGCATCATCGGATATTGAGAAGTCTATTAATTATTCGTCTTCATCTTCCTCTAGATCCCCAATCATCTCTAGTTCAGCATTCACAATAGGAACAATTGGAGCCCCTGAATTTGATGGTGCTAGGAGTGTTACGGGTACAGGGGATGTTTGAATTGCTTGGTTGTCATCAGTAGAGGTGGTGTTCCTCTCTGGTTCCTTCTCTTGAACTCCCCTGTTTGTTGATGTTGGTGGAGCAGAGCCCCTTGTCTTTGTAGGTTCAGATGGAGCATCTTCAGAGGATTGTCTTGTTGCTTCTCTGATCTCCCCCTTTTGAGATTCAGAGGCTCCATCCTCGTCAGAGCCCTCTTAATCATCAAACCAGAACTTTTTGGCCGCTTAGCTGTAGGTATCACCTCTGAACTTGCGTTTATATTTTGGAGACCCTGCTGCAGCCAATCCATTTCCCTTGGGGTCAAGTGTAGCTTGCTGAATCGATGTTATTGCCTCTGAAGTTGCGCTTACGATTTCTGCTACCTGATCCTCTGTATTATATTTGTGAACCTCTAGAGTAGCTTTGACCTGCTTTTGGGCAACAGTAGATATCTTTGTAGAACATGTCAGCATTCTGCTCATGATTGTAGATTTGAATGAGGCCAGGTCATTTTTGGTGATGAGGTCTACTGTTGTGCGTACTAGTGGAATGGGGATCTCTGAAGGTACGCTGATTGATGGAAGAGAGGCTTGAATGGTTGACTTGATGAGGTTAGAGATAGAAGCCAATTGCTCTGATGAGAGTGAAAGTGATATGGGGGCCAATACCTCGTTTCTGATATCATGGAGCTCTCTCTAAACATCTGCAAATATGGAAGATTGAGTCTGCAGGGTAGCAATCTGAGCTTTAAGAGTTGCAATCTCCAGAGATGAAACTGCTTTTTGCTGAAACAGTTCTTGTTCCAACCCCTAAATCCTGTGATTGGAATTCAGAAGTTGGGTCTTCAGAGTAGAAACCTCTGCTCTGAGTTTGTCATTTTCAGAGCGTAGAGCAAAGGTCTCTGAACCGTCAATTCTTTGAAAGTTATGCTCATTCATGGAGCCTCTGACTTCCTCACAGAATTTTTGGAACTCTGATTTTGTGAGAAGGTCAGAGATGGGTACATTTGTAACAACACATGTTGCCAATTTGTCCTCGAGTCCAGAGGAGCCTTCTTTCAGAGATGATTGTATGTTGTCTATGGGAGGATTTCTGCTCGTTCCTCGATGTTCCGGAGAAGCATCTTTGAGCGTTCTGTTCTCAACCAAGTCCTCCTCCTCAGATTCAGAGGACTGGAAGTGAATGTGGGAGTTGAGCTTGCAATCCAGGCAAGTCAATCCTTGTGACTGAAGGTTAAGCCAATGTCCCTGAGTTGTACAGCTCCTACGGGATAACCTAAAGGGTGAGAGATGAGCCACAGAGGCATCATCGTGTGTAGGAATATCTGTCGTACTCTGAGGCAACTAGTACTTATTACTTTGAAATTGGGCTTCCTCAGGTTTGTGAACTTTAGAGGTAGGAAAAGGCACATCTAAAGTGGCTTGTTGGGATGGGTTCGAGGTGTGCAACTCTGTTTCAATAACCATAGCCTCTGGATCAGGTTGGTTAGATTGTGTGGTTGCAGTGGGAGAAGAGGTGGGAGTCCTAAAATAGATGTGCCTTTGGGCATCTTTTTGAGGGGAGGGGTGGTAACTCTCTGGTTTCTCTAAGTTCTTAGGGGACTCACTCTTCTCACTTTGAGAATCTTCAGAGCTAGTCTCTGAAGATTCATCCTCACTTGCCTCAGAGCTAGTAGAGCTACTCTCTTCACCAGCATCTGAGGGGTCTTCCCTTGCTCCCTCGTTGACAGCCCCTTCTGGTGTACTGTCATCTCACAATAATAATGATATAAACAACAAGAGTAATAATAGCGGAAGCAATATAGTTTAATATCAAAAGCAGATTCAAATATCACAGTTCATAAACAAATATGTAGAAAGAACAAGATCTTCTTTGAAATATATTCAATTGATTTATCAGATACAATATATCAAAAAGCACACTTTTCTCAATGGAGTGATGGTCCTATTTATAGGACCATAAAGTAACAGTGTACTATCCTGACAATTAGAAGCATGCTTGAACAGTGTCTTACCTAATAGGTAAGCTCGAGACATGCTTGAACAGTGACCTACTCTCGAAAGCAAATCTTATCACTAAGTGACGTGTCATCTGTTCTTCAGTTCAACACTTGTATAAATCTTGTCTTGATCTTCAGAGAGAGCACCTTCAGAGCTCTGAACAAGAGCTCTGATGATGATATCTCTGATGTCTTCTCTTCTGAGAGTTTGTCTATGAACTGACTTCAGAGCCAGACTTGGCTTTCTTTGCTGATGTCTCTGAGTATCTTCAGAGGAAGACTTGAGATATTTTCAATACTTTTACAATTCAATATTGGGGCTAACAATCTCCCCCTAAGTATTGAAAATAAAAAAAGCAAGAATAACAGAAAAATGTTAATCTAGAAAGCGAAGAGGAGAAAGTCATCCTCTTAAATATAACTTCTCACAAACATTTGGAAATTCATAACAGAGAAAGTAACGTTCAAAAAGTAAGGAAATAAACTAGCACCTATCACTAGAACAAATTCCATAAAACTTCATAATAAGCTCTCTGAAGTTAATCATTGAGCCAATCTGTAAGTCCAGTTTCGCCAGAAGATCTGCTCTGTGCCGTTCTTCCTTCACATGAATCATCTTCTGCATACCTCTTAAGGTTTCATCAGAGTACTTCGATACTTCTGATGCAAGAAAGATTTTCTTGATTTGATTCACTCTGTAGACGAAACCTAGAGGACCTGCAATGATTGATCCTGTCTTTTGCTTATCGAGATTCTCGATCGTCTCCACGGGTTCAGTAACTCCTAGTTTTTCATCGCCTAGATTCAGAGCAATCTGGAAGTCAAGTCTTGCTCTGAGTTTAACATATGCTTCCATCGCTCTTCTGACTTCAAACATGCCCATTCTGAATTCCCTTCCTTGATCGTATCTTGCAGAGCAGTAGGCATACAAATGAGGTAGATCTTATGGAATTATGGATTTAGATTTACGAGATCATTATCATTGATCTCGTAAACCTTCTGACCAGAGAGAATTACCTCATAGTGTCTGTAGATGATCTTGTTATAGGCAAACTTCCTTTCAGAGATTTTATTGACTTTAATTATTGGATCATCAGAGAGGACCTTTGCTCTTGGAGTTGTTTTATCTCTGATGAATCTTTGCTCATAGTCAGGCATGTTCTCTCTGATTCTTGGATTCAGAGGAATGACTAGAGTATCTTCCAGTTTAAACTCACAGTAGATATATCGGAAGTGATCTTCTATTGAAGCTTCGGGCTTGCAGGCAAGAAATGTAGTAGGATGGGTGAAGACTTTGGGTGGTAAACCAATGCTTGTCTTCTGAACAAGATCCTCTGGAGCCTGTTCATCGACAACCATGGTTTCTTCAGCAGACAATTGTGTTGTCTCTGGTTCCTTCAGCTGAAGATCTTGATTGGGTTCAGAGATATAACCATCAATATCTGGTGATTCTCTTAATTCGGCTTCTGTTGAAGTATGATGTGGTTGGGCATTCTTGAAAACATACTCTTCAACATCGATTACTTCAACTTGTTCTTCTTCAGCAGCTCCTTCTTCTTCTTCAGAATTAGATTTTGATCTGAAGGCATCTCTCATCACAATATTTGGTCTTTCTGGTGATGAGAATGCATCATCGGATATTGAGAAGTCTATTAATTATTCGTCTTCATCTTCCTATAGATCCCCAATCGTCTTAGTTCAGCGTTCACAATAGGAACAATTGGAGCCCCTGAATTTGATGGTGCTAGGAGTGTTACGGGTACAGGGGATGTTTGAATTGCTTGGTTGTCATCAGTAGAGGTGGTGTTCCTCTCTGGTTCCTTCTCTTGAACTCCCCTGTTTGTTGATGTTGGTGGAGCAGAGCCCCTTGTCTTTGTAGGTTTAGAGGGAGCATCTTCAGAGGATTGTCCTGTTGCTTCTCTGATCTCCCCCTTTTGAGATTCAGAGGCTCCATCCTCGTCAGAGCCCTCTTAATCATCAAACCGGAACTTTTTGGCGGCTTAGCTGCAGGTATCACCTCCGAACTTGCGTTTATATTTCGGAGACCCTGCTGCAGCCAATCCATTTCCCTTGGGGTCAAGTGTAGCTTGCTGAATCGATGCTATTGCCTCTGAAGTTGCGCTTACGATTTCTACTACCTGATCCTCTGTATTATATTTGTGAACCTCTAGAGTAGCTTTGACCTGCTTTTGGGAAACAGTAGATATCTTTGAAGAACATGTCAGCATTCTGCTCATGATTGCAGATTTGAATGAGGCCAGGTCATTTTTGGTGATGAGGTCTACTGCTGTGCGTACTAGTGGAATGGGGATCTCTGAAGGTACGCTGATTGATGGAAGAGAGGCCTGAATGGTTGACTTGATGAGGTCAGAGATAGAAGCCAATTGCTCTGATGAGAGTGAAAGTGATATGGGGGCCAATACCTCGTTCCTGATATCCTGGAGCTCTCTCTGAACATCTGCAAATGTGGAAGATTGAGTCTGAAGGGTAGCAATCTGAGCATTAAGAGCTGCAATCTCCAGAGATGAAACTGCTTTGTGCTGAAACAGTTCTTGTTCCAACCCCTGAATCCTGTGATTGGAATTCAGAAGTTGGGTCTTCAGAGTAGAAACCTCTGCTCTGAGTTTGTCATTTTCAGAGCGTAGAGCAAAGGTCTCTGAACCGTCAATTCTTTGAAAGTTATGCTCATTCATGGAGCCTCTGACTTCCTCACAGAATTTTTGGAACTCTGATTTTGTGAGAAGGTCAGAGATGGGTACATTTGTAACAACACATGTTGCCAATTTGTCCTCGAGTCTAGAGGAGCCTTCTTTCAGAGATGATTGTATGTTGTCTATGGAAGGATTTCTGCTCGTTCCTTGATGTTCCGGAGAAGCATCTCTGAGCGTTCTGTTCTCAACCAAGTCCTCCTTCTCAGATTCAGAGGACTGGAAGTGAATGTGGGAGTTGAGCTTGCGATCCAGGCAAGTCAATCCTTGTGACTGAAGGTTAAGCCAATGTCCCTGAGTTGTACAGCTCCTACGGGATAACCTAAAGGGTGAGAGATGAGCCACAGAGGCATCATCGTGTGTAGGAATATCTGTCGTACTCTGAGGCAACTGATTACTTATTACTTTGAAATTGGGCTTCCTCAGGTTTGTGAACTTTAGAGGTAGAAAAAGGCACCTCTAAAGTGGCTTGCTGGGATGGGTTCGAGGTTTGCAACTCTGTTTCAATAACCATAGCCTCTGGATCAGGTTGTTTAGATTGTGTGGTTGCAGTGGGAGAAGGGGTGGGAGTCCTAAAATAGATGTGCCTTTGGGCATCTTTTTGAGAGGAGGGGTGGGAACTCTCTGGTTTCTCTAAGTCCTTAGGGGACTCGCTCTTCTCACTTTGAGAATCTTCAGAGCTAGTCTCTGAAGATTCATCCTCACTTGCCTCAGAGCTAGTAGAGCTACTCTCTTCACCAGCATCTGAGGGGTCTTCCCTTGCTCCCTCGTTGACAGCCCCTTCTGGTGTACTGTCATCTCACAATAATAATGATATAAACAACAAGAGTAATAATAGCGGAAGCAATATAGTTTAATATCAAAAGCAGATTCAAATATCACAGTTCATAAACAAATATGTAGAAAGAACAAGATCTTCTTTGAAATATATTCAATTGATTTATCAGATACAATATATCAAAAAGCACACTTTTCTCAATGGAGTGATGGTCCTATTTATAGGACCATAAAGTAAATAGTGTACTATCCTGACAATTAGAAGCATGCTTGAACAGTGTCTTACCTAATAGGTAAGCTCGAGACATGCTTGAACAGTGACCTACTCTCGAAAGCAAATCTTATCACTAAGTGACGTGTCATCTGTTCTTCAGTTCAACACTTGTATAAATCTTGTCTTGATCTTCAGAGAGAGCACCTTCAGAGCTCTGAACAAGAGCTCTGATGATTATATCTCTGATGTCTTCTCTTCTGAGAGTATGTCTATGAACTGACTTCAGAGCCAGACTTGGCTTTCTTTGCTGATGTCTCTGAGTATCTTCAGAGAAAGACTTGAGATATTTTCAATACTTTTACAATTCAATATTGGGGCTAACAATCTCCCCCTAAGTATTAAAAATAAAAAAAGCAAGAATACCAGAAAAATGTTAATCTAGAAAGAGAAGAGGAGAAAGTCATCCTCTTAAATATTACTTCTCACAAACATTTGGAAATTCATAACAGAGAAAGTAACGTTCAAAAAGTAAGGAAATAAACTAGCACCTATCACTAGAACAAATTCCATGAAACTTCATAATAAGCTCTCTGAAGTTAATCATTGAGCCAATCAGTAAGTCCAGTTTCGCCAGAAGATCTGCTCTGTGCCGTTCTTCCTTCACATGAATCATCTTCTGCATACCTCTTAAAGTTTCATCAGAGTACTTCGATACTTCTGATGCAAGAAAGGTTTTCTTTATTTGATTCACTCTGTAGACGAAACCTAGAGGCTCTGCAATGATTGATCCTGTCTTCTGCTTATAGAGATTCTCGATCGTCTCCACGGGTTCAGTAACTCCTAGTTTTTCTTCGCCCAGATTCAGAGCAATCTGGAAGTCAAGTCTTGCTCTGAGTTTAACATATGCTTCCATTGCTCTTCTGACTTCAAACATGCCCATTCTGAATTCCCTTCCTTGATCGTATCTTGCAGAGCAGTAGGCATACAAATGAGGTAGATCATATGGAATTATAGATTTAGATTTACGAGATCATTATCATTGAACTCGTAAACCTTCTGACCAGAGCGAATTACCTCATAGTGCCTGTAGATGATCTTGTTATAGGCAAACTTCCTTTCAGAGATTTTGTTGACTTTAATTATTGGATCATCAGAGAGGACCTTTGCTCTTGGAGTTGTTTTATCTCTGATGAATCTTTGCTCATAGTCAGGCATGTTCTCTCTAATTCTTGGATTCAGAGGAATGACTTGAGTATCTTCCAGTTTAAACTCACAGTAGATATATCGGAAGTGATCTTCTATTGAAGCTTCGGGCTTGGAGGCAAGAAATGTAGTAGGATTGGTGAAGACTTTGGGTGGTAAACCAATGCTTATCTTCTGAACAAGATCCTCTGGAGCCTGTTCATCGACAACCATGGTTTCTTCAGCAGACAATTGTGTTGTCTCTGGTTCCTTCAGCTGAAGATCTTGATTGGGTTTAGAGATATAACCATCAATATCTGGTGATTCTCTTAATTCGGCTTCTGTTGAAGTATGATTTGGTTTGGCATTCTTGAAAACATACTCTTCAACATCGATTACTTCAACTTGTTCTTCTTCAGCAGCTCCTTCTTCTTCTTCAGAATTAGATTTTGATCTGAAGGCATCTCTCATCACAATATTTGGTTTTTCTAGTGATGAGAATGCATCATCGGATATTGAGAAGTCTATTAATTATTCGTCTTCATCTTCCTCTAGAGCCCCAATCGTCTCTAGTTCAGCGTTCACAATAGGAACAATTGGAGCCCCTGAATTTGATGGTGCTAGGAGTGTTACGGTTACAGGGGATGTTTGAATTGCTTGGTTGTCATCAGTAGAGGTGGTGTTCCTCTCTGGTTCCTTCTCTTGAACTCCCCTGTTTGTTGATGTTGGTGGAGCAGAGCCCCTTGTCTTTGTAGGTTCAGAGGGAGCATCTTCAGAGGATTGTCCTGTTGCTTCTCTGATCTCCCCCTTTTGAGTTTCAGAGGCTCCATCCTCGTCAGAGCCCTCTTAATCATCAAACTGGAACTTTTTGACCGCTTCGCTGCAGGTATCACCTCCGAACTTGCGTTTATATTTTGGACACCCTGCTTCAGCCAATCTATTTCCCTTGGGGTCAAGTGTAGCTTGCTGAATCGATGCTATTGCCTCTGAAGTTGCGCTTACGATTTCCGCTACCTGATCCTCTGTACTATATTTGTGAACCTCTAGAGTAGCTTTGACCTGCTTTTGGGCAACAATAGATATCTTTGAAGAACATGTCATCATTCTGTTCATGATTGCAGATTTGAATGAGGCCAGGTCATTTTTGGTGATGAGGTCTACTGTTGTGCGTACTAGTGGAATGGGGATCTCTGAAGGTACGCTGATTGATGGAAGAGAGGCTTGAATGGTTGACTTGATGAGGTCAGAGATAGAAGCCAATTGCTCTGATGAGAGTGAAAGTGATATGGGGGCCAATACCTCGTTCCTGATATCCTGGAGCTCTCTCTGAACATCTGCAAATGTGGAAGATTGAGTCTGAAGGGTAGCAATCTGAGCTTTAAGAGCTACAATCTCTAGAGATGAAACTGCTTTGTGCTGAAACAGTTCTTGTTCCAACCCCTGAATCCTGTGATTGGAATTCAGAATTTGGGTCTTCAGAGTAGAAACCTCTGCTCTGAGTTTGTCATTTTCAGAGCGTAGAGCAAAGGTCTCTGAACCGTCAATTCTTTGAAAGTTATGCTCATTCATGGAGCCTCTGACTTCCTCACAGAATCTTTGGAACTCTGATTTTGTGAGAAGGTCAGAGATGGGTACATTGGTAACAACACATGTTGCCAATTTGTCCTCGAGTCCAGAGGAGCCTTCTTTCAGAGATGATTGTATGTTGTCTATGGAAGGATTTCTGCTCGGTCCTCGATGTTCCGGAGAAGCATCTCTGAGCGTTCTGTTCTCAACCAAGTCCTCCTCCTCAGATTCAGAGGACTGGAAGTGAATGTGGGAGTTGAGCTTGCGATCCAGGCAAGTCAATCCTTGTGACTGAAGGTTAATCCAATGTCCCTGAGTTGTACAGCTCCTACGGGATAAACTAAAGGGTGAGAGATAAGCCACAAAGGTATCATCATGTGTAGGAATATCTGTCGTACTCTGAGGCAACTGATTACTTATTACTTTGAAATTGGGCTTCCTTAGGTTTGTGAAGTTTAGAGGTAGAAAAAGGCACCTCTAAAGTGGCTTGCTGGGATGGGTTCGAGGTGTGCACCTCTGTTTCAATAACCATAGCCTCTGGATCAGGCTGGTTAGATTGTGTGGTTGCACTGGGAGAGGGGGTAGGAGTCCTAAAATAGATGTGCCTTTGGGCATCTTTTTGAGGGGAGGGGTGGGAACTCTCTGGTTTCTCTAAGTCCTTAGGGGACTCGCTCTTCTCACTTTGAGAATCTTCAGAGCTAGTCTCTGAAGTTTCATCCTCACTTGCCTCAGAGCTAGTAGAGCTACTCTCTTCTGAAGCATCTGAGGGGTCTTCCCTTGCTCCCTCGTTGACAGCCCCTTCTGGTGTACTGTCATCTCACAATAATAATGATATAAACAACAAGAGTAATAATAGCGGAAGCAATATAGTTTAATATCAAAAGTAGATTCAAATATCACAGTTCATAAACAATTATGTAGAAAGAACAAGATCTTCTTTGAAATATATTCAATTGATTTATCAGATTCAATATATCAAAAAGCACACTTTTCTCAATGGAGTGATGGTCCTATTTATAGGACCATAAAGTAAATAGTGTACTATCCTGACAATTAGAAGCATGTTTGAACAGTGTCTTACCTAATAGGTAAGCTCAAGACATGCTTGAACAGTGACCTACTCTCGAAAGCAAATCTTATCACTAAGTGACGTGTCATCTGTTCTTCAGTTCAACACTTGTATAAATCTTGTCTTGATCTTCAGAAAGAGCTCTGATGAAGATATTTCTGATGAAGATATCTCTGATGTCTTCTCTTCTGAGAGTCTGTCTCTGAACTGACTTCAGAGCCAGACTTGGCTTTCTTTGCTGATGTCTTTGAGTATCTTCAGAGGAAGACTTGAGCTATTTTCAATACTTTTACAATTCAGAATTGGGGCTAACAATAGATATAGCAGTAAGAAAGACCTCGTTTCTTGGGTTTCAAAATGTTAGAATTGAAACTAATTAGATTTGAAATTGAGTTATCGAGTTATACCTATTCTATTAATTAAGGACTGATTTTCTGATTTTGCGAACCTTCACCGGTCGGCGGTACCGAAACCCATCTAAACCTATTTCCTCTACTCGTTCCACCACCATCAGGGTTGTAATCAGTTACTTCTGAAACTGAAATTCTACTAAATGTTAGAATTGAAGTTAATTAGATATGAGCTCGAGTTATCGAGTTATACCTGATTATATCGATCAAGGACCGACTTTCTGATTGTGCAAACCTTCACCGACTCACAAATCGATGGTACGGACACCCATCTCCTCCTACTCGTTCCATCAGGGTTCCCACATCAACACCATTTTCTCTGTGCGTAACCTGAGGGAGTATTAATGAATATGAGGGAAACCACTGGAGATAGGATCCTTTCACCGATTACCAGAAAATTTAATCGCCGACACACCATTTTGTAAGATTTTTTTCCAGAAGTTCTCTTAAAGACATGGTACAATACCACCACGGTTCCTCATCAACACCAAAAAAATTTACCACCACCAGGGTTCCTCATCCACACCATTTGCTCTTTGCGTAATTGGTTGTTTATGGATCTGGGATGACGAATTAAAAAAAAAGTTGAGAATAGGTGTTGTCTGCATAGACATTAACCAAATCGAAAGGAAAGGTTGGAGGAGAAGATAACCTTTGTCGGTTTTTGGAAGAGGAGAAGAGCGTACTCCATTTTTGAACCCTAGTCGGTTTTTGGAAGAGGAGAAGAAGGTTTTTGGAAGAGGAGAAGACGCAGGGGGAATAAAAATAAAAATCAAATTGGAAAACCTGAGTGACTGAAATAAAAGAAAAACAGGGTTTCTGATATAAGGAGTTGCCACGTCATGATGCGTGGTTTTTGTTTTAATAGATATATAGATTAATGGTCTTAGTCAAAAGGACCACGACCATAACATATTGAATACTATAGGGCCCATAGCCATAATAAACATATCATAGGGACACTAGTCAAAGAAAACATCAAAACCCAAGTACCAAATCCAAAATTCACTCTTAAAATTAAAACAAAACACATTTAATCACAAAAAAAATTCGTATCTATCAAACTATTTTAAGTGAATTACACTTTTGGTCCCTCGTGAATGCCTTCTTTTGGTATTCATCCCTTGAAATCATAAAGTACACTGGTGGTCCAAAAAAAATTTCGGAGCCTTAACTGGTCCTCCCACTAACACCGTTAGATGAGGTTCCGTTAAGTCCATCACGTTCCCCTCATGTGAGGGGCAATTTGGTCTTTTCGCTTAATTTTAATTTTATTTTCAGAAAAAATAAATTTTTATTACAAAATAGAAAATGATGAAAATCCATCCCTGGAAATTTGGAAGGTTCAAGAGTTTCAACCCCATAGAACTGTCGCCCATGGAAATCCTCCCCTGCCCACTCGACTTCTTTTCTCCGGCTTAACCTCGGCGACTAACTCCATACCCTCCCTGTTTCACCGATGAAACCCCTCTCTCTTCCACGATAACGACAACCACCGATCTAGAAACCATCGTAGATGAGATGATATCGCCCTTGATTTTTATCGAAGCCTAAACTAATGACAATCACCGCCGAAGATGAGATGGTGAAGCCCCTAATTTTGATTGAATCCAAAACTAACGACAACCACCAATCTGGACACCACCGTCCTCCACTTCTTAAACAAGCATCGATCTGGGAAAAATAACAAACAACAAACTCCGTTTAGAACTCGAACGATGGACTCGATCTCGAACTCAGAACGATGGAAGTCGATTTGGTACTCGAACAACAAACAACGAACTCGATCCGAAGACTGGAGGTTCGATTTAGATTTAGATCCAGGTGATGGTTCAGTATATTTATATCTACATTCTGATCTAGATCCAGGTGATGATTCAATTTAGATTTAGATTCAAGTTTAGGATTTTTTTTTCTTGGCGTGTTCAGAAATGGGGTTTTGATTTAAGTTTTTGGTTAAGTATTTGATTTAGGTTTGAATCTTTTTTGTATGCATGTTTGATTTTTTGTTTTTTTGGGTTTGAATCTGATTTAACTTTGAATGTTGTAAAATGTTTGAACTTTTTTGGGTTTGAATATAATTACTTTGAGTATTGTATGAATGCTTGAATTTTCTTTTAGGTTTGAATACGATTTAGAGTTAGAATGTTTAGAATGTTTTTGTATGATTGTTGAAAAAAATTAGGTTTAAATCTAATTTAGGTTTTGGGTTTGGATATTTAATGCTTAATGGGTCGTGGTGGTGGTTAGCTACTGTTTGTGGTTAACTGCCGGTGGTGGTGGTGGTGGTTAAAGGTTGCGGTGGATGGTGTTCTTGATGGTGTTCAAATATGGGTTTCAATGTTCTTGGAGATAGAGGTGAGGATGAAGAAGAAATAGGTAAAAAGACGAAAAAAGCCCCTCACGTGAGGGGCACATGATAGAGTTAACGGAGCCCTTAATGGGAGCGACCAATTTGGGCTCCAAAACACGATTTTTGGACCACCAGTGAACTTTATGATTTCTAGGGACGAAAACCAAAAACCAGGAATTCACGAGGGACCAAAAGTGTAATTCACTATTGTTTTAATAATAACGTAAGTTACAATGATACTATAAATTAGAATATCCATACACTATTATTAATTAATTTTTACCGTTGAATAGGTTTAATTTAAGTTAAAGATAATTACATTTTTTGTTTATATGATTTACCAAAACTCTGTTTTATGTCCATGGACTTTACTAACATGAATACCTTTATGAATTGCATTTGGTTTTGCTTTAGGTCTTCGGGTCTAAAGGTCATTTGAGCTTACCGTAAAGTGAGACCGCATGTCCTCATGCAAAGAACTACAACAACTCTATCGAACTATCACTGCTAAGTTGAGAAACAAATTTCTTTATCCAAACTGATTTCATTTTATAATTATCTAATGAATGGCTTTTGACATATACACTAACATTTTAGTTGTCACATAAAATATCACTAATTTTAGTCATTTAACAGGGTGGCATGTTCACCCCCTGGGCCAAAGCTGCTTCCATCCCTGTTTGTATCCATTCAGCCATAAAAAGACATACCATATGCCCTTCTCTATCTCTCATCTCCTTGTTTTTCATGCCCACAAAAGCTTCCAACCAACAATGACGACCTCCGTGCCTCTTAACCCTTTTAGCTTCACTTCCAATCAAAAGCTCCTTCTGCACATCATCCATTCATGGAGGTACCAACAAAGGAAAGAGCAATTATGTTCCAAGTAAAACCAACATTTTAGTTTACTTATCTTCTATTACCCTTTCTTTAGGTAATTTTCAATCCATTTGGAAATTTATTTTGTGATTTGGTTTGGTTTCTAGAAAATTTTAAGGCTTTCATCGTCTATTGGATTTGACCAGATTATATTGAGAGGGTAAAATTATTGTTCTATTATTATTGTTTGAGGGTTAAATTTCAGGCTATTACTATTTATGCCAAAAATTACACAATGCAATTTAAGGCCAGACGAGAAACACATAACGAATATCATTGCATTATGTATATTGATATTAGCTAGTATATACTCACATTATGCTTGAACTTGCCAGCAAACCCTTCCTTGTGGAGTCTACCAAGTGCAACATCATCAATATTCGGTTTTGTTTGTTGAATCTTTTCATCAAAGATCCACTGGAAAGGTTTAACATCTACACAGTTGAACAAGATATATGTTTGAATTTCCTTTAAGTCATGCTCAGTCAAAACGATCTGATTCCCACCCTTCTCGAATTGTGGACGAGATGGAACCTTGAATATGCTTAGTCGATCATTGGTCCCCGAATAAGTAGGAATATCTGGGGAAAATTTCATTGACTCATGATATGTCTTATTTCTATTTGTGGGTCAAAATAGAGGGAGCAATGGCTAGACAACTTATTTACAAGGTACACTCAACGATAAATCCCTCAACCCTTGCTTTGTTTCTACTGTCCTCTTCATAAGCGATGAAATACGTGTTAGGGATGAAAAAATGTTTTATACGAATATATTGTACTAGATTTTAATAAAATTACCATTTTCCTCTCGTAGAGATATATCCACCGATATTAGACCGGACCACCGTTTATAGCTTCATGTGTCAAATGTATCACCAGGTGTTCGATCAAATTAAAGAATCCGGGCAGAAAGACATTTTTTGCCTTGCAAATTGTTTGAACAACAATTGCTTGCAATTGAACCAATAATTCTTTATGCAACACCCTTGAACATATAGCACGAAAGAATGTACACAACTCCATTATTGCACCCCATATCGGAGTTAGTTTCATCCTTCGTAAGGCAATAGGAGCAATCATTGCATAAACACATGACAATCATGACTCTTGAAGCTATAAAAGTTGGATTCTTCATTGTTCATACATCCCCTATATTAGAAGCATACCCGTCCGGAAACGTCAACTTCTTCAGCTATGAACACACTTTTTTTCTTGCTGTTTGCTCAATCTATACAATGACTTTGGTTTCATTACTTTGTGTTTGACGCGACAATGTGCAAATCCCGTTGATTGAAATAAATCTCTACGTCCCCCCACTCACCTTTATGTTATCTTTTTTTTCTAGGCGTATCCATTATGGTGTTAAATAGGTTCCTAAAAATGTTCTTTTCGATGTGCATGACATCCAGGTTGTGTCGGATCAACAACTTCTTCCAATATGGTAGCTCACAAAAGATGTTTCTCTTTACCCAATTATGAGTCATTCTAAGCCTGCTAACATTTTTAAGGTAACAAACAAACTCCTAGATCTCTTCATCGGTTACCTCAACTGGTAGTTCAGCTGACATCCTGCAAAAATCCTTTTTGAACATGGCAGAAGGGATGTCTTCTAGGTTACTATCTTTGATGAGAGTCAAACCAACATGATTTCCCTCATCTTTTAACTGAAAGGAATCCACTGTGCCCATGCAGTACGGGCAGGCTAACTTTCCATGCATGCTCTAACCGAAACCATTGCATAGGTCGGGAAGTTGCTGAAGGTCCATAGTAGTATAGCCCTCATCATGAAATTATTCTTACGATACACATCCTATGTAAGAATGCCCTTCATATACAACATCTTTAGATCATCTATTAGCGGCTTGAGAAACACATCTAAATTCTGACCAGGGCTCTTTCTATCCGGGATGACCAATTCAAGTTTAACATACGGATCTTTAAAACTCATCCAAGGAGGTAAATTGTAGATTGTAAGAAAGACGGACCATAGTAAAAACATATTTGAAATTGAATTATTTGTGTTGAAACTGTCGGTGCATAACCCAAGATGAACATTTCGGATCTCAGAAAAAATGTCAGGATCCCTCGTGTCAAAATGCTTCTAAGGCACACAATCTCTTGGATGTACCATCTCACTTGGTCCTAACTGATGATCGTAAAACCAAGTCATCTCTTTCGCGGTCTTTTTTGGACATATACAGTCTTTAGAGTCTAGGAACAATCGACAAGTACGTCAACACCAAGTTAGGGACCTTACTTTGTCGACTTGTCTTGAAACGATTTACATAGTTGACAATGGGTCAACTCAGAATCACCCTTATAAAATAACATGCAATTGGTTTTGCAAACGTCGATACATTGTTTTGGTAGAGCAAGCTTTTTCAAACTCTCCTTTGTCTTATATAAGTTACCAGCTAGTTTATAACCCTCGGGTATCATCTATTTAGTCATAGGAATAACTCGATTATATGTCGTCTCGGGTACATTACATTCCGACTTTCAAGTCAACAATGTTGTCGCAACTCATAATTTTGAGTAATCTGGACACCCATCTGTAAGTCCAAGATCAATGAATCCTAGAGAGAGAAAGACAAGGTAGCGCAAAGTAACTGTATTCAATATGTGTACATCAAGTTCTTACAAAGACAAAGACCAAAGGTACTTAAATACCCTTGGTCAATACAACACAGTATACGACTTTAGACACAGTAATTGACCAAGCCTATAAATACAATGATTACTATAAAATCAGACTTAACAATCTCCCCCTTAGTAATCATTGGCGCTTTGGTCTTCAAAATTCATCTTCTATATCAGCACGGACCATAAAAGCGACTTTATGAAGCAATCTGACTTTTAAAAGAAAAATTCTTCTCAGCATCTTTCCGTTTGATTTGTCTTTGCTGCCTTTGACAAGTCTGGACCAGTAGCTTGTGCTCTAAATGACACACCTCTTTTGAAAGATCTTGAATGAACTGTGGTGGTCGGAGCAGAAACAGCAAAAGAATTAAAATGGCTGAGAGAATAGAATCTTTGAGCGAATCTTGATCAACAGATAAACTTTTGAGCTCTTTGTCTCTTAATCATCTCCTTTAACTTCTCTTAACTTCTCCCCCTCATGACCTTGATGATCTGGATCAACTTGGTCATGCATATGTTGGAGACGAGACAGCTTAAAATCTGCAAAATCAAAGAAACGGAGAAAACAGGAGAGGTTTGCGCTAACAATTGGTGGCGCAAAGTGAGGTTTGCGTTACATGCAGGTTGCGCAAAACGAGGTTTGCACGACCAACTGATGGCGCAAAGCTGACTTAAACTTAGATATAACAATTCAAGTTAGCATTCATATAAAAAAAACCAGATACTCCCCTCAAAAACAGTTATGATCATTTAAGAAAAATTCTCCTTTTTCACTCCCCCTTGAATAATGCTCAAACCCATTTGAAATAATATGAGAACACAATGAATGTAAACATCAATGTAGAAAGAAAAATATACTGAATATGTATTTTGAAACGACTAAATATATAAAAATTTAAACAGAAACAAATAAAATTCTACTTAATAAAATATCACAATAAAATCCATCAAATGAAATCAAATGTATGTATTTGGATATAGAAACAAGTTTTATTGCATATCAAGTTAAGACATGTTCAGTTTCAAAAACTTTCATTAATCTATTCAGTGTGCTCGCATGTGAACTTCGATTAGCTTCAAGAAAATGCAATTCTAAAAATATAATAGAGAACTTTGCAAATAATCACACTAATCAATCAAAAATTCAGACTTTCACAAATTTACAGGTTTATTGCAACTTAGAAATATATAACCAAGTATCATGAGATGTGTGCTCATTGGCATCTTTTAGCATTGTGCACTATGGCATCTTTACATGAGTGTGCTCTTTGGCATCTTTTTAAGCGTGTGCACTTTTGGCATCTTTTTAATCAAAAAGTTTATTATGTAAAGAACATGCCGTAAACGTAACTTTCTATCTGACCTTATTGCAGGATTTGGGTCAGCCACTCCTAGACCAGTTGGCCTTAGGGGACTAGGTGTCAAGCACCCCATGGAACTTACTTTCCCAGATCAGAAAGGCTACATCGACATATCCTAAACCCATTCATACCAGTAAAACATGACTTTCGATCTGGTTCTATTGAAGGATTTGGGTTCGATAACTCCCAGATCAAATGACCTTAGGGGATCAGATGACAAGCATCCCACAGAACTTATTTTCCCAAACCAGAAAGGTCACATGTACAAACTTTTAAACTTAGAGATTTCTGATTTATAAGAATTTAATAATCATCTCAAACACAAGGTTTTACGTCTAAGTGCTTAGCCCATATTTTCATTACGATCAAAATTTCGACTTTTTAGGTTTTCTAAGCATTGTAAACTATAAATATTCCGAATCACACAACTATAAAGCAATATCAAAAGCTACAAACATGTTGCTGACTTTTCGACTTTTGTTAGAACTGAAATTTGAACATATAAGAACTTTAATATAAACAAATCAACTTGAAAATTTATCCTAGACACACATTTTATTCAAAAGAAAGAAAATTGTAAAACTTTTACTTTATAGAATAAAATTTGTAAAGGTTTAAACTTTTAAAACAACATGCCGAATTTTATTTTATTTTTTTTAATCAGAAAGTTTATATTCAGTTGAAACAAAATATAATTCAATAATATCATCTATCACATAATGTAGAAAAAATTTGTGTCTCAGTTGTAAAAATTGGGTTGAACATATTCAGGAGTTTGAATAAGATTGCTCAGATTCTTTTAAAAACATTTGAGAAAACTGGAACAACATCATAATCAGAGTTAAATGTAGCGGAATAAAAGTAGATGCACTCACAGTTTCTCATCAGTCAGAAGCTTAGAACTATGAAGAACGAGTTCTAAACTGATATGTTTAGAAGTCTATGTCTTTTGAAGCACGGGTTCTGAGCTGAATTACTCAAAAGCCAAAGTCTTGACATTTAAGTCCGGGTTTTGAACTGTTGTGTTCAAAAGCCATAATCTTTCAATTTTGAAGTCCGGGTTTTGAACTGCTATGCTCAAAAGCCTTTATTTCTCTTACTCCCCTTAACATGAGATGCCTGCAACTTTAAATCAGATTGAGACTTGGGTACCCACTTGTTAGTTGCAGTTCTTATGGGGAAATATTTATAATATTTGACATTAGAAGCACGAGAAAGGTCATCAGAATAATAAGCATAATCATCAGATGAATACAAAGCATAATCATCTGAACTAGAATCAGAAGAAGAATATGAGACATTTTTGGAAATTTGAAACATTTGCTTTATAGAATATTTGAAACTTTATTACAATAAGCAAATGAATCACTTTTATAATATTTGTCTACATATCGAACTTCATCAGTCTTAGAATCAGTATATGTCCGCTTTGCTTTCCAGATTTTCCTTGATCGAGCTCTCAAAGTCCTATCTATAAGAATTGAATCGGAAGAATTAGAACTGTCAGAAAGAACTTTATCTGGTTTCTTCGACTTCTTTGACCGTCTTCTTTTACGCTTAGTGTTATTCATTAAATCCCAATCTATCAAGCAATTACTCAAGAATATGACAATTAAGATCAAGAACTAGAGAGAGAAACTAGAGAGAGAAAGTAGATCTTGAATTCTCTAATCACAAGTCTGAAACTTTACAATGACGTACTTACAACTCTAGTTACACGAAGTTACAAGATTCTTACCACAATTCTAACAAAGCAAACCTATTTATACCAACATCTAAACAAGACTTAATGACTAAGAAAAACTAAACAAGCTTTGACTTTCCTAAAACAAAGACAATGTTGACTTTTACATCTTTGACTTTCCACATTAAATCTTGGATACAATATTTAGACTTAACAATCTCCCCCTTTGTATTCAAGATTTAATAAAATTTTGATACTGATCTTCAGCTCTTGATTCTTCAGTTTTTGTCTCTTTAACTTTGAACTTTGAAGCTTTCACAGTCTTCAGTCTTTCAGCCTTTGAAGAATCTTGGAAAGTCTTTTTCTCTTTGAAGCTTTGAAAGTCAACAAGCCTTGAACAGGAAGCATAATTCTTGAAACTTCATTGAACTTGAAACAACTTTTGATATTTCTGAAAATTGTATCTTTATCTCTTTGATCTTTGGACCATCTTTGGAAGAACAGACTTTCACGAATCATCTTGATTTAACTTTGAACAATCTTCTTCAGATACAATTCTTTGAATCAGCGGAAGCATTTTAAACTTTGACAAATCAGCTTTGAAATTGATCTTTGTAAAAATTCTCCCCCTTTTTGATGATTGAGAGCATCATGATCATCAAAACATCATCAATTTCAGCAAAGTCTTTGATTGCCCCCTTTGAAAACAAATAACAATCTCCCGTTTGACAATTGGCGCGCTTTTGATCTGAGAGCCGTCAATTCATGAAAGATATATATCCCAATCTTTTCAAATTCAGACATAATGAACGTGGTAACCCTGAATCAACAAATGAAATAGTTAGAAGTGTCTGTCAGTTACACGGAGTCACTGTGTACAACGAATGTACAATATAAGGAGTTGGCTTGATGTTGACTCCTCAGGTCTTCCATTCAATCATTGAAAAACACAAGGTAATTCTATGAATGTTCTGACAGAAAAACAAATTCTCTGTGTGCTCGTGCTTGTGTTTGAAAGAATTAGCACAATGATTGTGTTTCATAAGGCTCGAAGTATGTAAATCACTGAGACAGCAATGATTGTACATGGACTCAATGTGCATGAGAAAGGGTCGAAGGTGGGGCAACTTTCCTTCTTTTTCAATATCAGTATCTTCCAAGAGAAGAACCAATAGATTATGTGTTGCTTCCCCAGAAAATGTGAAACATTCTCTTTTTAAGAAAATAATGAGTAGCTGGTGGGGTTAATGCAAGAGATGGCATGGGCATGCCTTTTTCAATGATGGTCACCAAAGAAATGTGAACCAATCAGTAATGTGGCTGCCCGGCTCAGAAAGATGTTTGGTGCAGAGTTCTGATATTCTTTTAACTCTGTTCTCACACCCTCTTTCTTTTAAACATATAAGCTCACATCTAACCAATCTCTCATTTTCATTTTACCTCAGTTCACTCTCAAACTCAATTCTTTTAGACCCCTCTCCCCTCAATAACTCAAAGGATTTCTTCCAGGGTAGGAAACACTGGTTATCGTGAATCCATGGAAGATCTATTAAGCACTCACACTGAATCACATGTTTCTAAAAGTACATGTTGGTCAATGATTTTTTTTTGAAATGTAAAGCACAAGAAATCATATGTCAGTGTATGTATGTTCATCAAAAATCAGAAATGAAATTTGAGCAGTTTTAAACATTTAAGATTTCTCAAAACTTTATATGAATGAATAATCAAGAAAGAATAGAAATGTTTTGAGAATCTGACAATAATTAAAATCAGATCAAATGAAATAGCTAGGGTATCAAAGAACTGGATAAATTTTGTTTATATGAACAAATATGAACAATATATCAATGAAAGCACAGATATGAAAAAGATGAATGATGCTCAACTACATTGAAAGCAAACGGGGGTATTACCATCGAAAAAATATGTTCGATATGAGACATGGTAATAACAAATCAACTGAAATACTGAACCGGTGTGTGTGAATACTTGACAGTATATGGACAAGATAATACACAAGTATTGATCTTTAGAAACACACGGTCAGTTAAACATTAAGCTCAAAATAGGAAAAATATTTAAAAGCACACTTCTAAATTCATAAAATCTTTTGAGAATAGAGAAGTGGTTTGAACATTTTAGAAATTGTTTTTCATGCTTGAAAGTTGTTCTTCTTTCAAAGCATCAGAGATCTAGAATCAGAAAATATTTACCTTTTCAGCTCCCCCTCAAATCATGAAAGAATGATTTAAATCTTTTAAGCTCCCCCTCGATATTAGCATAATATCCTTCTTTGAACATTGAAAAACGGGTCCTGATCTGTCATGTGATCAGAAGCCACTTTATTCACATTATTTATTCAAAAATAAAAGACAGAAAGCAGTAAAACATTTTTATAGTATGAGTTTTGATATGAAATAATCAGAAGTCATCACCTTTACTCCCCCTTAAATTAGGCATATGAAATATGTCAGTTAAAACATGATAGAGATCAGACACTCCCTTTTGAATTATAGACCATCATATCAAAAAAAAACTATCAGTGAAAAAGTATAGGATAGAGATCAGATCAACTCTCTTGGGACGTAGACCATCATATCCATCGGATGCTAAAACCGGAGTAAGGTCTTTTGATCACTGAGATCCGAGTCCTAAACTGTTGTGTTTAGAAGTCATAGTCTTTCAGCTTTGAAGTCCGGGTCTTGAGCAGATTTACTCAAGAGCCAATGTTTTCTTTCTCCCCCTTGACTTGAGGTGCCTGCAACACAGAATCAATTTTCTTCTTTGATACCCACTGGTATTTGGGTCCAGAAATGTTAGTTGCAGTTCGTGTAGGGGTAATGGAGTAAGAACCATACCAGAAATGATCACTGGTCTTGTGGATATGATCATGTGTACAGCAGTAAGAACAATAAAATACCAGAAAACCTGAGTAATTGATCTTTTGAGTATTTAAGGTCAGGTTTACCTTTATGCTCTTTGTTCTTCTTAGCTTTGTGTGTATCTACACATGATGTGTTTCCTTTCAGCTCATCTTTCTTGTCATCTTTGACTGATTTCTTTTTCCACACCAGTTTCTCTTTCTTGAAGCTTTTTCCTCTTGAATATGTATCTGAACCATCTAAAAATTGATCAAAGAAAATGTTAGTTCGACGAATCTGATTAAAATATTTAACTGGCCTTTATGACGAGACAAATTTATGATTTGAACTTGAAACAGACTTTTCAAGCTCTTTGATCTTTGAAGCAAAGATGTCTCTTTCTTTCACAAGCAGGTCTATCTTTGTCTTGAATTCAGACTTCGTCTTCTGCTCTTTCAGCGCAATAGCAGATAGTTCAGATAGCTTTGAAGTCAGTCTCTTGATTTCAGACTCATTTCTCTGGCCTGATAATTCTTTAAAGAATCCCACATTCTTCTATTCTATGGCCTTTTTTTCTTTATCAAATTTCTCTCTTTCCAGAATGAGTACTTTCTCAAAATCGGAAATTTGTTGAGAAAGTTTTATGCATTTAAGATCCACTGTCTTCTTTTCTTCAAAGCACTTCCTTGAGAAATCTGAGAACTTAGTTGAAAATTCTTTCTTTTCTTTCTCAAAATCAGCTTTTTCTTTAACAAGTTGTTTTTCAAAATCAGATAAATTCTTTCTAAGCTCAGCATTCTCAAATACCAATTTCTTTATCTTCTCATCATTCTGCCCAGAAGATCTTTTCTGAAGATCTTCTTTGATATTCTTTAAGGCACTGATTTCCTCTTTCAGTCTTATGTTTTCTTCATAATGCTCTTTTGACTTTTGTGAGTGAAAGTCAACGGCATGACCCAGATTTATTTTCTCTAAATTCAGCTATCTAATCTTCTCTTCAAGTTCTGCAAAATATCCCATTTTGAATTAATTCATCAGCTTGATATGAATGATCGTTCCAAACTATATATCAGAAAATCAAAAATCAGATCAAATTGAAATCTAGCACAAAAATTTAAACAACACTTGAAATAGCGCAAAGATAGCTTCTCGTAATCAATGTGATACGCAAAGTCAGGTTCTTGTGATAAATATAACGCGCAAAGTAGATTCTCGCAAGCAGTGTGTTGCGCAAAGTACACTTCTCGGAATAAGTGTATTGCGCAAAGTAAGTTTGCGTGAGATGCAAGATGCGCAAAGTGGGATTTGCGTAAGCCGAAGGATGCGCAAAGTAGGATTTGCGTGAACTATGTGTTACGCAAAGTAAGGTTCTCGAAACACGTTGGATACGCAAAGTAGGTTTGCGTGAGAGTCTTGTTGCGCAAAGTAAGCTTTGCGTAATTGCCTTGAAGTGCAAAATGAGCTTTGCGTGATATACTTGATGCGTAAATGAGACCTTGCGTGTTGCACTGGTTGCGCAAACTAAGCTTTGCGTGATCAACGAAATGCGCAACTTGAACTTTGTGTGAGCCAAAGGATGCGCAAATTTAATTTTCAAAGTCCGGAAACCAAAAATCTTGCGCAAATGATTAAGAACTCGAGGATGAACTTACGCAAACCGTATAAACTTGCGCAAACCGTGAATCTTGGCTCTTTCTTTTTCAAATCGATCAAAAGCTGCAAATTTGATCTCAAAAATTCATCAGAATCATCGACAAACAGTACTAAACACAAAATTACAATCAATTTTCGATTAAAAACAACAATTCACATATTTTCGATGAAGAACAGTGTTGAAACTCGATATTTCAAGAAAGTTCAAAAATCGAAAATTGAAATCGATTTTGTTCAAATTGCGATATGTAATCCAAACAAGAATCAATCCTAAACATAAATTCCATTTTCTTGCAATAAAAACAAATTTTCCATCAAAATTCGGATGAAACAGTGAAGAACACGAGTTCGTGAAATTTTTTTCAGAAAATTTCAAAAAATCGAACTCAAAAACCAGATTTCAATTCAAATCTTTGATCAAATCTTTTCTGAAAAGTTTGGTTCAGCTCTGATACCAATTGTTATTCATTAAATCTCAATCTATCAAGCAATTACTCAAGAATATGACAATTAAGATCAAGAACTAGAGAGAGAAAGTAGATCTTGAATTCTCTAATCACAAGTCTGAAACTTTACAATGACGTACTTACAACTCTAGTTACACGAAGTTACAAGATTCTTACCACAATTCTAACAAAGCAAACCTATTTATACCAATATCTAAACAAGACTTAATGACTAAGAAAAACTAAACAAGCTTTGACTTTCCTAAAACAAAGACTATGTTGACTTTTACATCTTTGATTTTCCACATTAAATCTTGGATACAATATTTAGACTTAATACTTAGGTTTATAATACTGATCATTGAGCGTAAAAGAATCACCAAGAATTTTAGACGAAATATTTAAATCAGAAGAAATAATTTTATCCAAGCAACCAATCTGATCAACTAATAAATCTGAATTTACTTCGGAGTTTGAAGAATTTTGAGAAAAAATTTTAAAATTTGAAACTTTCTTTTTATTTTCCTTAGAATCAGAAGAAAGGTCAGAAATAGAAACTGAATCTTGTTTTTGAGAAAATAAATTTTCTTCAAGACTAGAAGTCATGAAAGAAAGAATAATATCATATTCAATTTCCTTTAAAATATTTTGATCTTCTATCTTAACTTGAAGATCGATGATTTTTCTTTCTAATACTAATGGAGGAGTATATTTCTTAGAATCATGAATGATTGGAGAAATATTTTCCTTATCATATTTAGAAGCATAAGGATCAACAAAATCATCAGACATTGAAGATTTGATAGGAGATATATCATTTAAAACTCTTCTTCCTCTCCTTGATTTTTCAGGAAAATATTTTGCATTTTCGCTTGTGTAAACAAAAGGTATTTCCTTTTTCTTGTTATTTGTCCTTTTCTCATTTTCATGTTCTAACACTTGATTTTCACTAGTCCAATGAAATTTGAACTGAGGAGCATAGTGTGCAAGAGTTAGATAATCGTATTTATATAAAGTAGGAACTCCGTTTATCACTTTGTTTAAACAATGAGGATTGTCAAAACCAAGTCCCCACCTTTGTTTTAAATATTTTCTTATAACTTATTTATTTTATGTGAAAATTCATGTTTTAAAGAAGTCATAGTAGTCAAAGACTCAAGATAAGTCTTATTTGAATTTTCCAAATCATCCAATTTCTTTTGAAAGATGTCTTTTGTGTTTTCCAAAATAGATTTTTCATCTTTCAAAGAGATTTTCAGTTTGTCAATCAAATCTGACTTTTCAGAATTTAAATTCTTTTCAGATAAGAGTTTTGAACGTAAATCAGATAAAGCAGTCATCATGATATTCATCTGAGAGGTAATAAAATTGTAATCAAAATCAGTATATACCTCATCTTCATCAGTATCAGATTCATCTAACTGATCATCTCCAACCAAGCACATCTGAGCGATCTCGACATTTGTAACTTCATCGTTGGAATAATCCAGCCAGAATTCTTCTTCCGCTAGCAAAGCAGTTTCGTTCTCTCTTTTCTCAGCCAGCTCCAATTTCTTTCTGTAATAAGCTGAGTCCTTAACCTTCTTTGATCGACATTCCTTTGAGAAGTGGCTCGGCTTTCCACAATTATAGCAGGTATCAGTCTTTAGCTCGGGCACTTTGACTCTTGAACCAGAAGTGAAGCAAGAAGAGTTGGAACCAGATCTTGGTTGGAACTTTTTCTGGTAATGCTGAGAGAGAAGGATCATTGCTTTCTGCAGAGCCTCACCATTATCACCAGTTGACCCGTTGTAAGCGTTTTCAGACAACGCTTGTTCAGCCAGTTGGCTCGTGAGGAGTGCAACCGGGTCTACTGATTTCTTGTTTTTCTTATCCAGTTTGGCCTTCTTCTCAAGCACCAAGCTTTCATCAGTCATCAGAATTTCATAAAGTTCTTGGATTTTCATAGTGGAGATTCCGATATCGTTCCTCAATCTGTGGCATGTTTTATTCCATTCTGGTTGCAATGTGTTGAGGAACTTTAGATTCGTCTCAAGCTCAGTCTTTTTAACTTTAATCTTCTTCAGATCATTGCTAATGGCACAAAATCTGTCAAACACCGTTTTCAGTGGCTCCCCATCCTTGGCTTTGAATTCTTCAAGGTTATTCATGTAGCGCGTATGCCTGAGTTGAGTTGCCACTGAAGAACCAAGCATAATCTTTTCAAGTTGTTGCCACATTAGATTAGGATGAGTTTTGAAACAGTCAATCCTGTTGTATATAGAGTTTGGTAAGGCTAGCATCAGATTTGCTTTAATATCACGATCAGCTTGATATGCAGACAACTCATCATTTGAATACTCTTTAGTAGGCTTATATAATCCAGAAGCCAATTTGGGTTTTTCAAACGGTCCTTCAGATAAAATTATCATCATGTCATTTCCATTCTTTTGTCGTTCAATGAAGTTCAGGAACCGATCTTGCCACTGTGTAAACTCATTTTCATCTATCAGCACTGGTGGACGATTTTCGGTACCCAAAGACATCATAAGATCACTTTTGTAGAACTGAGCTTGATAAGCAAATTTGTCAGAATCCATGTTTCAGATAATCCAGAAAAAATTCTAAGTCTGAGACTAGCGCAAAGTTGATGTTTGCGTGAGAGGCAGAAAGCGCAAACTGAGCTTTTCGCAAGCAGTTGAAGATGCAAAGTAAGCTTTGTGTGAGCAGACTGTGGCGCAAAGTAGCTTTGCGTTATACGAAGGAAACTCAAACTTAAGTTCTCAAGACCTGAAGGAGACGCAAAGTGAGCTTTGCGCAAGTCAAGTGAGACGCAAGATGAGATTTGCGTGAGCCAAGTGATGCGCGAACTGAGCTTTGCGTAAGCCAAGTGATGCGCAAATGTGACTTTGCGTGAGTAGAAGGTTACGCAAACTAAGCTTTGCGTGATGAACTTGTAACGCAAACTAAGCTTTGCGTGACACAGATGAAGCGAGAACCTGTAACAAACTGAAACAAAATAAGGAAGATCATGCAATTCAAAAGATGAACTCGCGCAAAGTACTATGAACTTGCACAAAGTAGAGATCTAGCGCAAACCGAAGAAAAACCACAAAATCTTCTAAAAACTCGATTTCAAAACTTAGGTTGACGAAATTTTCTTACATCAACACGTTCTAAAACAACTTTTCAACACTTTTCAATCAAACTTTTCGATTAAAATCCACAAATTCAAAATTTCACGAATGAAACAGTACGTGAACACGAATTTTTCAGAAAAGCTCTAAAACTCAAAATTGACAATAAAAACAAGTTTTTCTTGCAAATCGATGTGAATCAAAGATGTTCTCCTATCAATTTCGAATCCAACAAATCAATTTGCAAAGAAATTCACTCAAAAAAATAGATCGAATTTGATTAAAAATCCAAAAACGAGATTTTCTTGAAAAATTCAAGAAAATCAATCAAATTTCCGGATTAAATCACAAATTCGGAATCTAAAAACGAAATCTCTCAATCCTCTCAAGATTCAGATGGCTCTGATACCAATTGTAAGTCCAAGATCAATGAATCCTAGAGAGAAAGTAGAGAGAGAAAGACAAGGTAGCGCAAAGTAACTGTATTCAATATGTGTGCATCAAGTTCTTACAAAGACAAAGACCAAAGGGACTTAAATACCCTTGGTCAATACAACACAGTATACGACTTTAGACTCAGTAATTGACCAAGCCTATAAATACAATGATTACTATAAAATCAGACTTAACACCATCCCATAAAGCCTCATTAGTAGCTTGTAACATATCATAAAATCCTTGGCAGAAGGATAAGGGGTTTTTTCTTCCCATGTCATGCCAACGTGTACCATGTGATTGTTCACCATTTCAGCATACCATTCATTATAATCTACTATAAGATTAGAAGATTCACCCACGTCTTAGTAATAGGTTTCACCATATGCCCACCAAATGGTATAATTAGGCATGAAACCATATCTCATCAAGTGCAATCTTATGTCATCCCTTTATTTATCGATTTCTTTTCGACACTTGGAGCAAGGGCGTCTGAAACGGAATACTATACCATCACATGTAGTTTTCCTTCCAACATATCCTTTAGTGGCATAGACATAGTCCAAAAAATCGTCCATTGATCTGATATATCAACTCTAAAAGACCCCCGACTTTCACTCTTTCTATACATCCATCCTCTATCTGTCGACATATTCAATAACTAAAAGAAAGAAAGAAGTAGTTAGTTGACATAACCAAGGTAGAGGTGGTGTGGAGGAGTTTGAGAACCTGCAAGAAATTATTTGGTTGTTTGAAAGTCAAACTGTAGGTTTAGAGGAGTTTTGGATGACATTAAAACTCTAAGTATAATGGTTTGACTATTTCATAGTCAAACCATAGGTGTGAAAGAAGTTAGAGGTCTTTTGATTGATTTGAAAACCCTATGTGTAATATGCTTTGGGTATTTGAAAGTTAAAACGTAGGTTTAGAGGAGTTTGAGATGACTTTAAAGCTCTAAGTGTAAAGGTTTAACTATTTGAAAGTCAAACTGTAGGTGTGAATGAAGTTAGAGGTCTTTTGAATGACATGAAAACCTTACGTGTAATGGTTTGACTATTTGAAAGTTAAACTGTAGATGTGAATGAAGTTAAAGGTCCTTTGAATGATTTGAAAACCCTACGTGCAATGGTTTGGCTATTTGAAAGGCAAATTGTAGGTTTAGAGGAGTTTTAGATGACATTAAAACTCTAAGTGTAATGGTTTGACTATTTCAAAGTCAAACTGTAGGTTTAGAGGACTTCTGAATGACTTGAAAACCGGACATGTAATGGCCTGACTATTTGAAGGACAAACTGTAGGTTTAAATCAAAGAGACGTATTTTGAATGACTTGAAAACTCTAGTTTTATGGTTTGACTATTTGAATGTCAAACCATAAGTTTAGAGGAGTTTTAGACGACTTTAAAACTCTATGTGTAACGGTTTTACTATTTCTAAGTCAAACTATGGGTTCAAATTAAGGAAAAGTGTTTTGGATGACTTTAAAACTTTATGTGTTATGGTTTGACTATTTAAGCTCAAACCATGGGTTTAAATGAAAGAATTGAGTTTAAAACACAAACATATATTGTTTTTAAATTTTGCCAGCATAATGACTATAAAATGAATATTTCCATATACAATCAAGCCTAATGTTTGACCCACAATTGGCAACCCAACTTCAAATAAATAAAATCAACCTAATTATTGCATCAAATATAAATTTTAACATTTATCACTTCATCAAGAATACAACAAAGTATTTCATCATATATCACAAGTGCTACCAAATGAAAAAGGACCTATCAGATGATGTAATTATGCCTTTAAACAAAATTGAGGATAAATGTAAAAGAATTTACGTGAATTGGGGAAAGATAATGTGATAAACTAAATTGAGGATGTATGTAAAATAACTTGCTTGAATTGGGAAAGATGATGTGATTATGCCTTTAACTTATGCTTGATGTAAAGAGACTTGATCTTTTAGTTATAATCAACCCAACAATTGCATCATATATAGCATTTTAACTTATGCTTAATGTAATAAACATAACCATAAAGCAAAGTCGATAATCATTTCAAACACAAAATGAATATATAGACCATTTGGTCTTACATCCCAACTCCAAACTTGATTATAGAAACATATAAACCATTTGATCAAAGATACCAATACCAAATCCTAAATCCCTTTTACTTTTGAACTCAAATACATGTACATATATAATTAAGGGCTTCCTATATAACAAAATGCAAACTAAATAAAGTTTTACCTCAACATGGTGGTGCTCGACGACAATGGTGGTGCAAGGTGACAATGGTGGTGCAAGACAACAATGGTGGTGCAAGACAACAACAGACGGTGATGGTAATGGGAACTCACACAAAATGGTGGTCGATAGTGGTAGTGGTGGCTATCGATGGTGATAGTGTGTTGGTCAACGTCGAGGTGGTGTGGTGGGATCGAGACGACAGAGACAGAGTGGGAGACGACGTCGTGGTGGTGGTGGGAGACGACGTCCTGGTGGTTGTGGTAGTCGCCGAATGGTGTCACGATGGCCTGTGGTAGTGGTGTGATAGGGAGATCTTGATCTGTTTCAATCCTAGGCGACTGAAACTTAAGGCTCCTATTTGGAGCCCGCTTTTTCTATAAAATCTTTTCAAACAACGTCAGATTTTCGACGGGAATTCCGTTCCTAACTATGAAATCTTATTATTTATTAATTTATTTTTTTAACTATTTATTAATAATTAGTTATTAATAAATATTATATAAACTATAGTTATAAATTGTTAATGAATATTTAATTATTAATTATTAACTATTAATTTCTTAATATTTATTAAATTATGAATTATTTTAAGATATTTCTTAATTAATATTTAATAAACTATTAAATAAACTATAATTGTAAATTATTAAATATTTATTAACTATCAATTACAAAATTCTATTTATTTATTAAAATATAAAATTATTTCTAAATTATTATTAATAATTAATAATTAATATATTATTAAAGAATAATTAATTGTAAATTATTAAATATTTATTATTTATTGGATTATTTAGTAATTAAACAAATAGTTAATGATTAGTAAATATTAAATTACTAAAATATCCTCATGTAACTGGATTTAACAGATTAAAACACAATAAAACCGAATAAAGCCCCATTAAACCGATTAAAGCCCAATAAAACCGATAAAGCCCAATAAAACAAAATAAAGCATAATAATACTAATTAAATTCCAATAGAACTGATTAAAGCCCAATAATAAAACCAAATAATGCCCCATGGATCCATTAAATTCCACGAAGATCAATTAAAACCGAATATAACCCATTAAAACATATTAAAACCAAATACAACCGATTAAAACATATTAAAACCGAATAAAGGCCAATAATCAATTAAAATTCAGTGACACCAATAAAACACATTAAAACTCCATAAAAGTAAATGAAACCCAATAGATCCATTAAAGCCCAGTGAAACTCTTTAAAGCCTAATAAACCCGGTTAAAACTTATTAAAGTCCACTAAGATCTAATAAGACCCTATCTGATGTTTGGTGACTTATTACATGTTTTTTTTGAAGTACATAATATTTATATATGGCAATGCAACAAATAAACTCACACACCCTCCTCACCTTTGGTGAGGTTTGAACCCCTGTCCTCCTAGGAGGCCAAAGGCTTCGATACCGCTAGGCTAGAGGCCCTATGGTTTATTATTACATGGTTGTTTGCAAGTGTGTACTGCATATGTGTATGTTGGTGTCTATTGGGATCGATAGGACCAATAAGACCCATTATAGGTAAATAAGACCCACTAAGATCCATTATAACCTAATAAGACACTTTTATGAGTTATTAATGTCCAATAACACCAAGGGTGACTTATTACCTGTTTGTATGTGGTTACCAAACAACACACACATACATTATCTATACATTCACATATAGACATGCATATATCCATTTTTTTAACGGCAAGTTAACACACACACACACACACGTTCCCGGGGTATCTAGGCTCACACTTAAGGGTGTCACCCAACTAATCCCCGTCGACCACGGCCCAAAGGCCCATGATCTGGATATCGCCACATGCTCTCCATAGGGTTTGAACCCCGATAGTCAGGGATACCATCCACTGACCCCCCCCCCCCAAGGATGTTACCGCACCACTGGGCTAGACATGTTTTGATTGCATATATCCATATATGCAACACACAAACACAAACACACACACACACACAGACATATATATATATATATATATATATTTTGAGGTTAACAGAAAAAAACACACACATTATCTTTTCATTCACACACACACACATATTTGAGAAATGGTAAATGTGTGAGAAATAGAAAAGTAATCCTATCCTCTCATATGGTCACGATCGGATTTGATTGGCCAAATATTGCATCTTTGACTGGTCAACAATTACGGCTTTGACTGGTCAAAAGTTGCGGCTATTCCAAAAGTAGAATGACAATTTCGTAATTTTTACAAATACATGGGAAGAGTTCATATAAGGACCTGTATGATTCACAGATGAACTATATGTTCATATGTGAACCAGTGTAATTCACATATGAACTCTTTTAACGGAGTCATATATGAACCTTTGTGATTCATATATGAACTAATTAACTGATTTACATATGAATTAATTAACTTTAGGTTCATATGTGAATCGATTGAACTAATTAACATATTCACATATGAACCTTTGTGATTCACATATGAACTAATTAACTATAATACCCTAAATTTATATCCCAATTGAAGAAAAATGTTGAACTGGGTGAATCGGTAAAGGAAGAACCACATATGGAATATGGCTATAGTGTCACGTGGTTGTGAAACCTGTCACAATAGCACCAATGGTACTAAGAGTACAGTCGTCTAGGCTATAGTGACATGTGGTTGTGACATCTGTCACAATAGCTCCAATGGTACTGAAAGTGTGGTAGTCCCGGCTATAGTGCCATACAGTTGTGACATATGTCACAATAGCAACGACGATTACCAAGTAGTTGGTCGTACCAATGAATGTTCCATGTAATTATAACAATGGTGTAACACCCGTAATTTTTGGATAAGTCCTATTTGAAGTTAGTGTAGAAATCGATCTTTTAAGAAAAATAAAGGAAATGGGATTTTAGGATTGAATACTAGATTTTATAGTCTTGCTAGGTGGGGAATTCAAATACGAGTCCAATGGTTCTTTCCGGAGCAAAATCGGAGCTAAAACGAAGAATTTATGGCCAAAATAGTGTTCGGTACATTCTCGGCTATAGTGACAGCGATTGTGACACTGTCACTATAGCATGTCATAATCGCCTGTAACACTCGGAATTTTGGTAAGATCCTTGAATACCCCCTTAATGTTCATGTCTGGATTTTATCGCTTAGAAAAGTCTTAACTTCAACCCTAAGGTGAACCGGGTGCTTTCCTTGTGAAAAACGCCAAGTTTCGGGGCCCGAGAGGTGTTGGGCGACTATAAAGGGCGACTGTGACACGGTCACTGTCGCCGTGTCACAATCACACCAAACAAACAGAAGGGGATGAGCCTGGTGCGACATTGCCTTACGACTGTGACACTGTCACTGTCGCATGGGCATAGTCGCCGACCCCCAGCGGGTATTTATTGCCTAGCTATAAAAATCAGGTCATTTGGCACTTGATTTGGCTAGTTGGGAGCTCATTTTTCTCTGCATTTTTTGGGTAAGAATCATCCATCATCCCTCTTCATTAACTCTCCCAACAACCTCACTCATTATGCATTTATGTTTGTTGTTAGGGTGGTTGTAAGCATTTCCTTGTGAATAATCTTCATCCTCAAGTTCTAGTGTCATCTCCTCCATCTATGGTTTTGCTAGGGTTTTGATAAAACCCATATTGTGAGTAAAAATATGATGTCATATTGTGAGTAAAACCCATATTGAAATATGATGTAATATTCTATGTCTTGAACAAGAAAAGGTGAATGTCTTTACATATTTATGAGTAAAAATCCAACTAAAGGTATTTTAGCCATGTTCATGATTTTCACATGATTATGAGATGTTTTTGGATGAAGAACTATTTTGGTGAAAATGGAACCTATGAAAGGCGAATCGTCTTATTTATGATTATTGTCAAGTTTATAATAAATGGTGGACCGACTTTTGAGAAAAGAAAGTAAACCAATCTATGGAGATATTTGTATGAATTATATGTGTGATTATAGTTCTAGTCACAAGTGCAACTATGACAAGCGTCAGACTATTACTAGTGTTTCCATAGGTATTGAGTCGGCTTATTTTGGGATGTTTTCCCCTTGTAACTATTTGAGACATTGGGTCCTTGGAGGCAATTTGGTACGGTTATGTGGGACCGGTTACTAGCCATGGGCCGTAAATGTAATCCTAGTGAATGAGTATGACTTGGATCCTCGGGTGCCCTCCCCCACATCTGAGTACGAGTCGGCGTTGTTCGTAGACATGGGTCCAAGTATTGAGCTCACAACTCGGAGAGTGGCTTACTTTTGTGTTCTGCCACGATCCTTGGAAATCAGGTCTCCCCCGTCATCGCAAGATGTAGTTTGGACTGAAAGGTCACTATGTGGTTGTTATCTCAATGTAAACTCAACCTTTTTGGAAAAGATAACTTATTGCTTGCAATTGAATTATTTCCCAATTATTATATAAACTGTATGTTCTCAATAGACTTTAAACCTAACATTTTTTCTCAAATGACGTGTATAACAGGTTCACTTAGCGGTGGGTTGCTGAAGGTTTGAGTGATGAGCGTGGGAGCTTGTGGCATTTTTGAGATGATAGATATTGGAATCTTGGCATTTAAACAACTTTATTATTTTGAGAATTTGGGTTGACAACCAATGTAATCTAGATAGAATTTATTTAGATTAGTTTGTTGTTGTTGTTGTTGATTTCATGTTCATTCACAGGTTCTGTAAACCCTCTCATACTTTTGCCCATTTGGGTGGTTTACTATAATTTCAAACGTCATATTGCCGAATTTTCAAAATTTTAAATTACTCTAAATTTTAGGGTGTTACTTCGCCGAAAACCAAAATCTCTCGGTACAACCTGAGTGATTGTGACAGTGATTGTGACAGCGATTGTGACAGTTTCACAATAGCATGTCACAATCGCATACGGGTACCAGAGTGTTAAAAATGCGATTTTTCAACTTTGTTCTCATTTCTCACTTCTCAAACTCTATCCCTTCTCTCCTAAATCGGTTCCTTTCACCTAGTTCAAACCTTAACTTGTTTTGGGGCTATTTTTGTGGAAATCAAAGTTTTCCTTCATCTTCAAAGCATGTGATTACAACCTCAAGTGCTAGATCAAGTGTTCATCCTCGTTTCCTGTGATTTCTAGGATTATGGGGTTTTGCTAAAAATCTAAGTGGTGAGTTCACCCTCCTCTTTTCTAAACGTGCATATGAGTTATAAATGCCCCATTGTTGACTTCCTAGTGTTTATATTTCTCAAGTTTTGGCTTGGATGGTTTTGGGGAAGTTTGGTCAAATTAGGTTTTTGGCCAAAATGGGGATTTTGATATAAGATGTTTGGGGAATGATTCTAACCACTTGGATGTGTGTATTTATGGTTGGAAACTTATGGATCTAGTTTTTTGGAAGTTTTGGATTGAGGATCAAGTCTTTTCAAAGGAGCTAAAGTTGGGGAAAATCTAGATTTATCCTAAATCTAGGAAGGTGAAAACCAAGTTGCTTTGTGAAAACTATGTACATGCCAAAATGTGTATTTTGATGTAAAAATATGTTCTACTTGGTAATTGTCAGTATGTTGAGTATTTTGATAAGTGTTCATATTTGGTAAACTTGGGATAATTTGATCTCATGAAATGCTCATATTTGGGATTTGGATAGTTCGATAAGTAATAGCATGATTTATGCACTTTTGGTGATTTTGTACAACTAAAGTCTATTTTATGATTTATGCGTTTTTGGTGTATTTGATTTCATAAACCCTTTTGAAAATGCATGTCTCCGTGTTAAGAGACATTTTTGAAACGTAAGGGCATGACCCACATGGATGATCGTTTGTCCCAATTCGTTATAAGTTTTGGGTTAATCCTATCTTTGAGGTATGTGTTTGTGTAAACGCCGTTTAAATATGTTTTATTATTTAAGGACTATTAATTGTTGGCCAAATGGATTTTGAGCATTTTAGCTCGGTTTTGACTTAAAAGAGTCTTGAGGACATTTGTCCGGTTTTTAATGGCTCAATGTAGAGCCCCATTTATGATTTGCATCTGAATGCATCTTGTTGTATATTAATGATAATTACATGCTCGAGTGCGTTGGTCATTCCTATGTAGTCATGTAATTTTAGACTGTGTTGCATTGGATCCATAAGCACGTAAGTTAGTCTTTATTTGATGGTCAATTGGGTATTGCGGGGTTGGATCCGGGTCTATTAATCCCAATATTTCAAGTTCTAATCACAGTACAATTACGATGACAAACAGAAACAATCAAACAATCAATTAACCTGTTTTCGATTCAATCAAGAATTCGTATACAAACTCTGTGAAACTTTCTCTCTATAGAAAACCAATATGTCCGCGTACAATTATGACAATCTCTTCTAAAACTTTTAGAACTCTAACCCCTTTTAGTCATATCCCTATTTATACGCACACAAACAACACAACAAAAACACAATACAATTACAACACTTTGACTTTGACTTTTATTACAAAAGACTTTGACTTCTATGCTTGAGAGTTGACTTGAGCTTTGACTTCAGTCTTTTGTCTTCTATGATCTTCTATCCAACATATTTGTGCACTAACAGGGTCCCATGTTTTATGACCTGAACCTTTCAAGTGTACACTAGGAGGGTTGAGTCCGGTTGTGCTATCGTGTTGTAGGGCATTTGGGGCCTCCGCCTCCTGAAGGTAATGCCTTGGAGGTAGTCCTTGAGTGTGTCGGGCCTTTGGGTGGTATTCATGGTAATATTCACTAAGGTCAACTTTCTCTTTGGGTGTAGTTTGAAAGGAGTCGTAGAGACACTTGGGCTTTTATGTCGTGAAGTGTCGTACGATTAACGTTGTATGAGTGGCATACTTTTGTGTTCCTCCACTCTCAATGGATACGGGTCTCCCCCGTTGTCGGCCAACAATATTTTAGATATTGTAATGTCCATACTTTGATATTTGGATTTCATTCCATTATATGGTCGCATGAGTATTGGATTTTAGTTTCATGTCTTCGGTGACATATTATATTTATGTGGATTATTTTCCATGATTTATGGGTTGCGTTTTATGCCTCGTCCGTGTTTGGATGTCTTGCATAATAAAGTTTTATTACTGTTTATATTATTTGAAAGTTTGATACGTTTTCACGTTTTGAGTGAGTTTTGGGTTGCATCACTTCGTGAAGGAATTGTTTATATTGGGGCGTTTTTCTTTAAAATATGTGTTAGTGGAAAATGGGTCATTTTCATATTTAAGGTAAATCATTTTGTAAGATTATGATTTAAGTTGCATTCTTTTTTAATGATATATTTATTTATGTTGAAAACTCTTGAACTCACTAGGTGTTATCCTAACCTTTTTATTTGTCGGCATGCGCATTAGGTCCCGTTTGGGGTATGGTACTAGCTATACTATAAAGATATGAGTACTAGATTTATGCACGAGGATGAGTAGCTTGGTGAAGTCTTCTGCAGTTATCTTGGGAATAACAACTTGTATTTGGGTTAAGTAACACATGACCCTATTTAGCCTTAGTATGTAACTTAGGTTATTGAATGTTGGTGTAAATTTTATGGTTTTAAGATTGAAGTATTTCCAAGAATGGATTCGTATAAAGGATTTTATCCTTTATTTGGGTCATTTATCGATGTTTTTGTTTAGTTGCTCTTTCCAAATTTGAGGGTGTTACAAATTGGTATCATAGCTTAAGTTTGAGAGATTTAGGTGTTAAATTTCAGATACCTAGACTCAAACTAGCGTTCTTCTAAGTGATGAAAATGAGATTGTACTATTAGGCACTTTAAGATATGATACTTTGAGGTCGATAGAGTCGCTAGAAACGGGAAACACGTCGAGGGTAACAAGGATGATCATGTACGTTATGTTCATAATTGCACCTGAACAGTGTTATGGTGAACTTACATGTTACATGTGTATACCTGAACTGGTTTGATGTGATGACCGCTGGGGTGGTGAAGGAGTTTCTAAGCGAGTAGCTGATACAAGAGATTGATGATTATGGCATTGTCGCTTGGAGTGACAGTAAGTATGATGAATACATTAAGTTGACCATTTTGGGTCGGCGTAATTGGTTGAATTAGAACCATAGGCCTATTGAGTCGACTTTATTTCAAAAAGAAATTGTAAGGTTAACCGGTTTAGTTGCAGATCGTTACCTTAAGATGTTGAGCATTCAGATGTCGGTAGTGTAATCCCTTAGCTTGGTGAGCTCGATCCTATGTTTTGAGCCTCGACCAAAATTCATGCATGAAATTTACTTCTAACATAATTTGCATAAAGTATTTCATATTTTCCCAAATCATCGTGCGTGTTGTATTATGAATTTTTGGAAAGACGTTTAGCACGCACAAGATTTTAAACATGCATAAAAAAATTTTATTGCATGTGGTTGCAAACTTTGTTGAGATTTTCTTTATCCCTGTTTTGTCGAACTCTATTTTTGGATACTGTAGTAGTTATGATTTAACCTTGTTTGGGGTCCTGGGCAAGTAACTACGATTTATGACCTTGATATTGGATCTCCTACACATATGTCAAGGTTTTGAATGAAGGAGTTATTTCCATATTTTGGTATTTGGGTTTTATTGAGAATTTTATTCCATGCAAGTTTTGTTGAGAAATGTTACTCTATGTCGCGTTGCAACAAAAAGGGGAATTTTTAAAATTTTGATATTGTATGATTTCTCTGTTGAGTTTTGTGTTAGTACTTTGCACACTACTTTGACGTACGAATTGATTTATACTCGTGGCGTGAGTAAGCGTATAAGAGTACCATGATAGTTTGTCTTAATGCTTTTTTTTTATGAAATTTCGGTTGTAGTTACCATCGCTTTTGGTTCACACGTATGCATCATGTTGATTGCTTGGTGTACATGGCATTATAGTCACTATTTTGGGACAAAAAGTATTTTATCCGTGCGTCCTAAAGTTTGAAATCGATCTAAATTATTTTACGTTTAACTAAATCTCATGCGCCTATCATTTTACTAAGTTTTGGGAAATAAATTGATGTATGCGAGTCTCTTTGGGAAATTTTATTCCATGTCATTATATGTTTAAGTGAATAATTTTTAGAACTTGATTATGTGAGTTTCCCCTCCTAGAATTTTGTACAAACATTTTGTTACACACTGTTTTAGTACATAAAAGTTTTCTTCTTACATGCCGCAAATAGGTGCATGTTGGACCATAGTGGTTCATTTGAAAGGTTTATTAAACATTTTTCATTGTTTCCAATTTTAGCTTGAATAATAATCAGGTGGTGTGGAGGAGTTTGAGAACCTACAAGCAATTATTTGGCTGTTTGAAAGTCAAACTGTAGGTTTAGAGGAGTTTTGGATGACTTTAAAACTCTAAGTGTAATGGTTTGACTATTTCATAGTCAAACCATAGGTGTGAAAGAAGTTAGAGGTCTTTTGATTGATTTGAAAATCCTATGTGTAATATGCTTTGGCTATTTGAAAATTAAACCGTAGGTTTAGAGGAGTTTTAGATGCTTTAAAACTCTTAGTGTAAAGGTTTAACTATTTGAAAGTCAAACTGTAGGTGTGAATGAAGTTAGAGGTCTTTTAAATGACTTGAAAACCTTACGTATAATGGTTTGACTATTTCAAAGTCAAACCATAGGTTTAGAGGGCTTCTTAATGACTTGAAAACCGGACATGTAATGGCTCGACTATTTGAAGGTCAAACTGTAGGTTTAAATCAAAGAGGGGTATTTTGAATGACTTGAAAACTGTAGTTTTATGGTTTGACTATGTGAAAGTCAAACCATAAGTTTAGAGAAGTTTTAGATGACATTAAAACTCTATGTGTAACAATTTTACTATTTCCAAGTAAAACTATGGGCTCAAATTAAAGAGAAGTGTTTTGGATGACTTTAATACTTTATGTGTTATGGTTTGACTATTTTAAGCTCAAACCATAGGTTTAAATGAAAGAATTGAGTTTAAAACACAAACATATATTTTTTAAAAATTCTCCAGTATAATGACTATAAAATGAATATTTCCATATACAATCAAGCCTAATGTTTGACCCACAATTAACAACCCAACTACAAATAAATAAAATCAACCTAACTATTGAATCAAATACAACATTTTAACATTTATCACTTCATCAAGAATACAACAATGTAACCAATTGGCCTAGCGGTATCGGAGCCTCTGACCTCTAGGAGGTCAGGGGTTCAAACCTCATCAAAGGCGAAGAGAGTGTTTGAATTTATTTGTTGCATTTGTCGTATATAAATATCATATACTTCAAAAAAAAAAAGAATACAACAAAGTATTTCATCATATATCACAAGTGATACCAAATGAAAATGGACCTATCAGATGATGTGATTATGCCTTTAAACTAAATTGAGGATGTATGTAAAAGAACTTGAGTGAATTGGGGATAGATAATGTGATAAACTTAATTGAGGTTGTATGTAAAAGAACATGCTTGAATTGGGGAAAGATGATGTCATTAACTTATGCTTGATGTAAAGAGACTTGATCTTTTAGTTATAATCAACCCAACTATTGCATCATATATATCATTTTAACTTATGCTTGATGTAATGCACATAACCACAAAGCAAAGTCGATAATCATTTCAAACACACATGAATATACATACCATTTGGTCTTACATCCCAGCTCCAAACTTGATTATAGAAATATATAGACTATTTGATCAAAGATCCCAATACCAAATCCTAAATCCATTTTTCACTTTTGAACTCAAATACATGTACATATATAGTTAATGGCTTCCTATTTAACAATGTGAACTTAATAAAGTTTTACCTCAACATGGTGGTGCTCGACGATAATGGTGGTGCAAGGCGACAATGGTGGTGCAAGACAACAACAGATGGTGATGGTAAGGGGAACTCACACAAAATGGTGGCCGATGGTGGTGGTGTGTTCGCCGACGTCGAGGTGGTGTGGTAGGATCGAGACGACAGAGACAAAGTGGGAGACGACGTCGTGGTGGTGGTGGGAGACGACGTCCTAGTGGTGGTTGTAGTCGCCGAATGGTGGCACGATGGCCTATGGTAGTGGGGTGATAGGGAACTCTCGATTTGTTTCAGTTCGAGGCTACTTAAACTTAAGGAATATTTGGAGCCCGCTTTTTTATAAAATCTTTTCAAACAGCGTCGGATTTTCAACGGGAATTCCGTCCCTAATTATGAAATCTTATTATTTATTAAATTATTTTTTAACTATTTAATAATAAGAGTAAATTACGTTTTTAGTCCCTGTGGTTTGTTAAGAATATCTATTTTCGTCCTTATGCTTTTGAAATTACAATTTTCATCCCCCTAGTTTATAATTCATTAACTTTTTCATCCTTATGATTTAATTTTTATTTACTTTTTCTTCCCTATGGTTTACAATTAATTTCTATTTTAGTCCTTCTACTTAAAAGTAGTGTTTTAGCCTCAGGGACGAAAATAGAAATCAGTTACAAACCGTAGGGACGAAACTGAAATTTCAAAACTACAAGGACAAAATTCATAATTTTTAACAAACTACATGAACTAAAAAAGTAATTTACTCTATTAATAATTAGTTATTAATAAAATATTGTATAAACGATAATTATAATTTGCTAATGAATATTTAATGATAAATTATTCATTTCTTAATATTTATTAAATTATGATTTATTTTTAGTTATTTCTTAATTAATAACTAATAATTAATAAAATATTAAATAAACTATAATTGTAAATTATTAAAAAATTATTAACTATCAATTACAAAATTATTATTATTTATTAGATTATTAAATTATTTCTTAATTAATATTAACAATTAATAATTAATATATTATTAAATATTAATTATTTATTGGATTATTTAGTAATTAAAGAAATAGTTAATGATTACTAAATAATAAATTACTAAAATATCCTCATGTAACATATTTAACCGAATAAAGTCCCACTAAACCCATTAAAGCCCAATAAACCCGAATAAAGTCCAATAAAACCAAATAAAGCATAGTAGTATTAATTAAATTACAATATAACCGATTAAAGCCCAATAATAAAACTAAATAAAGCCCCATGGATCTATTAAATTCCACTAAGATCCTTTAAAGCCAAATATAACCCATTAAAGCATATTAAAACTAAAGGCCAATAATCAATTAAAATTCAGTGAAACCCTTTAAAGCCCAATAAAACTCATTACAAACCATAAAAGTAAATGAAACCCAATAGATCCATTAAAGCCCAGTGAAACTCTTTAAAGCCTAATAAAACCGGTTAAAACTTATAAAGTCCACTAAGATTTAATAAGACACTATCTGATCTTTGGTGACTTATTACATGTTCTTTTTAAGTATATAATATTTATATAAAAAAATACAACAAATAAACTCACACACACTCCTCACATTTGGTGAGGTTTGTACCCCTGGCCTCCTAGGAGGCTAAAGGCTTCGATACCGCTAGGCCAGAGGCCCTTTGGTTTATTATTACATGGTTGTTTGCAAGTGTGTACGAAATGCGTGTATGTTGGTGTCTATTGGGCTCGATAAGACCAATAAGACCCATTGTAGGTAAATAACACCCACTGAGATCCATTATAACCTAATAAGACACTTTTATGAGTTCTTAATGTCCAATAACACCATTGGTGACTTATTACCTATTTGTATGTGGTTACCAAACAACACACATACATATATTATCTATACATTCACATATAGACATGCATATATCCATATATGCAACACACATACACACAAACACCCCCCCCCACATATATATATATATATATATATATATGAGGTTACCAAAAAAAAAAAACACACATATATGAACCAGTATGATTCACATATAAACTATATGTTCATATGTGAACTAGTGTAATTCACATATAAACTTTTTTAACTGATTCATATATGAACCTTTGTGATTCATATATGAACTAATTAATTGATTACATATGAATTAATTAAATGTAGGTTCAACTAATTAACATATTCACATATGAACTAATTAATTGATTCACATATGAACGTATAGTTCATATATCGTATAGTTCATATATGAATCACATAGGTTCACGTATGAACTCATCCCGTGTATTTTACGAAACTACTGTCGGTCCACAATGTTTATCAAGTTTTATAGATTACAACACATTTAACGATTACCAACCTGTATTGATTAATAGAAATGGTTACAAGGTTGATCTTTGAAGCTCTCGTGTGTGTTCTCTGTTTTACACCTTTAAGTGTGTGTTTTTGTGTGTTCTGATTATCTTAAGTCTTGGACACACTTGCTTTACCTAACATACATAATATCTAATATCTAATAACTAAAGTAATATCTAGATATTATTACTAACTAATTCTAATATCTAACTTATAATATAACTTAGATATTTAACAATCAATCTAATATCTAACATAGTTAGATATTTAAACTAAGTTAAACTAAATACTAAAATTACAATAAACAATAATTTACTTCGACATTTATTACAAACGACATTAGACTTTATATCGAGAGTCGACTTTTCGGCTTTAGCTTCATATTGGATCTTCAGATTGGATGATTTTGAATCCAATAGATATGTGATCTAACAATCTCCCCATTTGGATCAAGATCATTACTAAAAAGATTTTAGCAATTCAGTCTGAAGATTTTAGCAATTCAGTCTTCTTCTTCAGCTCAGAAGATGCAATCTCTTTCTCTAGCTCAGAATGCTTTAGCAAAATATCTTCAAAGAATAGCTTCAGCATGTCTTCAGAATACTTTGATCTCGTAGTTCTTGGTCTTGTAATGTAATGGACTGAACATTTCTTCATGCTTTAGATTCTCCCCCTTTTTGATGGAAACTTCAACGACTTCATCAAAACTTTGAGTAAGAAATGTCAACCACTTGGAGCCTCTGATCCGTCAATTCAAAAGATATTCATCCAGATCTTTTCAAATCCAGAAAAAATAGTCGTGTAACACCTGAATCAACTAATGAATCAGTTAACATGCCTGTCAGTAACACTAAGTCACTGTGTGTAACGAATACACATTGTAAAGGAGTTGTTTGATGTTGACTCCCCCAGGGCTTCCATTTAATCATCGAAACACCACAAAGGTAATTTCTATAAACGTTATGACAAAGAAACTAATTCCTTGTGTGTTCGTGCTTGTGTTGAAAGAATTAAGCACAAATGATTGCTTATTGGCTCAAAATTGTGTAAACCACTGAGACAACAGTAAGTTAAACACAGACTCAATTGTGCATGATTGAAGTGCGAAAGTGGGGCAGACTTCCTTCTTTTCAATATCCAGATTTTCCAAATGAAAATCAGATAGCATATGTGCTGCTTCCCCTTAGAAAATGTGAAACACTTTCTTGTTAAGAAGAAAATGAGTAGTTGGTGAGGTTTGATCAAGAGTTGGCATGGGCTAGTTGCCTGTTTCAATAATGATCACCAAAGATTTGTGAAACATTAGAATTGTGGCTGCCCGACTCAGAAAAAGTTGGTGCAGAGTTGTGATATTCTTTTAACTCTGATCTCACACGCTCTTTCTTTTAAACATTAAGCTCACTCTAATCACACTCATTTTTTTTTTGACTTCTCATACTCAATCACTATGGATTAACTTTGTGGGTAGAAATCACTGGTTAAGGTGATTCCATAGAAGTTGTGTTAACTCCTAGCACAATGAAATCCTTGTTTTCCTATGATGCTCAAAATGGTTTAACTATTTCAGTTAAAGCACAAAATTGATCTTGAAAACATTTAAAATCACACTTCCAAATCATGAAATCGATTTAAGAAACGGGAAGTGGTTTGAACTTTTAAGAACAATGTTTTCAAATGATTGAAAGTTATCCTTCTTTCAACCATTTATGAGATTAAAATAAATGATTGTACCTTAACGTGCGATCTTATATCTCATGAAGCTAAGCTTTAAAGTCATAAACATATGAACTTGTAAGCATCTCTCAAAAATTCTGCAAAATTCTTATGTCAAGTCAAAGTAAAATTTATTCACTTAAATTGAAAAGACAAAAAGCAGTAAAACTTTTAAAGTACGAGTTCTGATTAGAAATAATCAGAAGTCATATCCATACTCTTTTGACTTGAAGAGCTCCCCCTAAAATCTTGCATTACAAAAAAAAAATTGGCATTAAAAGGTACATGCAAAAATTTTATGAGCTCCCCCTCGAAGTAATATTGACCACTTGTCAATTTCTTCTTCTACTCCCCCTTGGATCATGAACAGAAGATAGAAGTGCAGATATCAATCAGAGTTAAGAATGAATAAATGATGAAAAAGTATACAATTAGAAAACTTTGATAGGTAACTACTGCTTAGATCTTAAGATTTAGCATACCAAGCTAAGAGACAAGAAAGGTAGACCTCTTTTCGTCTAAAGGTTTGGTAAACAAATCGGCAAGCTGATAATCAGTTTTTACAAAGAAAAGTTCAATTGTTCCTTTTTCAACATGATCTTTAATAAAGTGATACCTGACGTCTATGTGTTTGGTTTTTGTGTGTTGAACAGGATTCGCTGTTATTGCGATGACGCTCTTGGAGTCACAGTATATCGGGATTTTGTTGAAGTGGAAACCGTAGTCGCGCAATTGAGTTCTCATCCATAAGACCTAAGAACAGCAGCTAGCAGCAGCTACATATTTTGCTTCGGTCGTTGAAGTTGAAACACAAAGTTGTTTCTTCGATGCCCAACTTACGAGCTTATCACCAAGGAACTGCACATGTCCTGACGTGCTCTACCTGTCTAACATACAACCAGCATGATCTACATCTGTGTAAGCTGTTAGTTCGAAACTAATATCTTTAGGATACACAGACCAAGATCTGTAGTGCCTTTTAGATACCTAAATATGCGCTTCACAGCAGACATATGGATTTCTTTAGGATTGGCCTGATATCGTGCACATAAGCATGTTGAAAACATTATATCTGGCCTACTAGAAGTAAGATACATTAAATAACCTATCATCCCTCTATAAGTCCTAACATCAACAGCCTTACCCAAAGGATCGGTGCCAATCTTAGTACCTGGTGCCATTGGAGTACCAATCGGTTTTGAATTTTCCATTTTGAACTTCCGAAGAATATCCATAATGTATTTTGATTGATTGATAAAAATCTCCGTAGAAAACTGTTTGACTTGTAATCCGAGAAAGAAATTCATTTCTCCCATCATATTCATCTGAAATCTAGACACCATAAGGTTTGAAAAATTCTTACAATACTTAGGATTTGTAGAGCCAAAAATAATATCATCTACATAGATTTGAATTAAAATGATATCGGCTTTTTCCTTTTTGATAAACAAAGTGGTATCCACCGTACCTTCTGAAAAACCAGACTTGACTAGAAATTTGAAAAACCAGCTTGTTTCAGACCGTAGAGTGCTTTGTCGAGAATGTAGACGTGATTCGGCTTCTCTTGATTGAAAAAACCCTCTAGATGAGAGACGTAGACTTCCTCCTTTAGAATGCCATTCAGAAAGGCAGTCTTCACGTCCATTTGAAAGACCGTGAAGTTCTTATGGGCTGAGTAGGCTAGAAACATTCTAATTGCCTCTAAACGCGCCACAGGAGCATATGTCTCGTCATAGTCGATTCCTTTCTATTGTCTGTATCATTTGGCTACAAGTCTTGCCTTGTTTCGGATAACGGTACCTTCTTCGTCTTTCTTTATCTTGAAAACCCACTTCGTACCTATAATTGTTTTACCTTGAGGTTTTGGTACGAGTCTCCAGACTTGAAGTGCGTCAAACTGATTCAACTCTTCTTGCATTGAAATCACCCATTCTGGATCAGCAAGTGCCTCTGATACGCGAGTTGGCTCGAACTTGGTCAGAAAGGAGTCATGCATACACAAGTTTATTGATGCTGACCTAGTTTGCACCGGTTTCGTTGGATCGCCAATGATCTGGCTTATCGGGTGCTCTTTGATCTATTTATGTTCATGAGGTAGTGGATTATATGAATGTATGTGCATTGTATCATCTATAAATCCATTTGTACCTTCTTCAGCTTGTTCAGGAGGAATGATGATTGCAGTTGAAGTGGTAGGTTCAGAAGGCTCAGCAGGTACAACTTGTTCTGGCTGTAGATTGATCTGAATAGAACATCCTACTGTTTCAGCTACTTTTGTCTCTTCATCACGTGGCACTTCTTCAACTGTTGGAGTCGGCATTTGAATTGGAATTTCTTGTTGAATTGGGGCGTTGGATTCAATAGGAATATCTGAACTAGTTGGATGAGTAGTCGTTAAGTCTTCCATCCTGTCAACCACAACAAATTTCTTTACATTAGATCCAAGAAATTCATCATAAAACAATTCAAATAATAAGTCTAAATTAGATATATGATTAGTTGACGTTGATGCTTCATCTGATTTGTTCTGCTGAGACGCAGGTTCTGGACTGATTTGCCCAGAAGCTAGTACGCCGGTTATAACGGGTTCTGAACTGTGTTGTTCGGAAGCCATCTCTTCATCAAACGTGACGTTGATGCTTTCAATCACCGTCTTTGACTTCTTCAGATAAACACAGAATGAAGTTGATGTCGAGGAATAACCAATGAATATGACTTCGTCCGCCTTGGCACTGAACTTGTTGAGACTCTCCCTATCGTTTAGCACAAAACACTTACACCCAGATATATGGAAATATTTGATTGTCGGTCTTCGGTTGTTGATTAACGCATAATGAGTCTTCTTGAATCTGCGATGTATCATGGAACGATTCTGTGTATAACACGCTGTCGATACAGCTTCTGCCCACAAAAATAGAGGTAAGTCTGATTGACTTAGCATAGTACGAGCAGCCTCGACTAGCGTACGATTTCTTCTTACAACCGCTCCATTTTGTTGAGGCGTACGAGCAGCAGAGTATTGATGTGATATCCCGACAGATTCGAGATATTCTTCAACCTTTTTGTTCTTGAACTCTGTGCCATTGTCTGTTCTTAGAAGCTTGACCGGTTTCTGCAGATTCACCTGAGTCATCTTTAGGAATGTGATGAGAACATCTGGTGTCTCATCCTTTGAACGTAGAAACTTGACCCATGTGTATCGCGAGTAATCGTCCACGATAACGAGTATGTACTTCTTTCCGCCTAGACTCTGAGTTCGCATCGAACCGCATAAGTCCATATGCAATAACTCTAACGGAGCGCTTGTACTCAGTTCAGGGTTTGGTTTATGTGGTGCCCTCTTCATCTTTCCCTTTTCACATGCTGCACAAAGATGTTCTCTTTCATATTTGAGCTCTGGAAGTCTTTTGACGAGTTTTCCACTGACCAGATTGTTGATATACCTGAAGTTGAGGTGAGAGAGCCTTCGATGCCATAGCCAAGTTTGTTGCATCGAGGCTTTCGTTAGTAGACAAACCTGCTAGTCAGTCTGGACTTTTGACAAATTAATTGTGTAGAGGTCTGATTCTCGAGTACCGACCAAGAGTTCTTCGCCTTCTTCAGTGCGAACTGAACACGTCTTGGCTTTGAAATTGACCTCTAAGTTTTTGTCACAGAACTGGCCGATACTGAACAGGTTGTGCCGTAAGCCTTCAACATAGCTCACCTTCTTTATCGTGACATTGTCATGTTCTACATCACCATATCCCATTATTGGTGAAAACTGGTCGTTTCCGAATCTAACTGTTCCACAATACTTCTCTTTAAAGTTGGACAACATATCTTTTTGTCCAGTCATATGTTTGGAACATCCGCTATCAAAGTACCACATATGACGGATCTGCACAAGAGAAATAATGAAACAATTGATTTAAAATAGTCTTAAAAACAAAGATGGAATTAAGACTCTTGAGCATTGAGGAGCGGGTCTTGAACTGAAGTGTTCAAAAGCCATATTCTCTTCTTAAGCACGGGTTTTGAACAGACGTATTCAGAAACCATTGTTTTATCTTTGAAGTGCGGGTCTTGAACTGTTTTATTCAAGAACCTAGTTTCTTTGAGGAACGAGTCCTAGACTGTTTTGTCTAGAAGTCATTTCCATAAGCTCTCTTAAACTTTGTGTGCCTATAACACAGATTTAGCCTTAGGTACCTACTGGAATTTGGGTCCTACTGTGTTAGCACAAGATTTTGGTACCCATTTGAAATTGGGTCCTCTTTTCATTTGAAAGTCATTTGAATCATTATAACTAGATGAATGCACATGATAATTGCCAAACCAATCTTCAGAATCTTGATAAGAAGTAGAGACATGTTTATCATAAATAGAAGACTTTCTAGCAGATAAAGATAACTGAAATAATTGCTTCATTGTATATTGTTTACGAGAAACAACAAGTTTTGAGTTCAAAATAGCAACATCAATAATTAAGACATCTTTACTAGGCGAAGTCTTACTACAATTAACACTACAAAACGATGTAACGGTCTTGTCAAGCTTCTGTTTTGGTTGCCACTGAGATTTAACTTTTGGCCTTTGCTTGCTCAGATCTGAAACATGTGAAACTCTTGAGTTAGACTTCTGAGCAACAAACGAATGCTTCTTCTTCGTATGACCAGTAGTGTTCGGTTTCTGTGAATGCTTAGATATAATCTTACCTTTAGCAATTTTAGCTTTCACAGAGATTGAGTTATCAACTTTCGTTGATTTTGCACTGTTAACAGGCATACTGGTTTTTCCCAAAGATTTGACAACAAAAGATGAATGGTTAGGAAGTTTTGCATTAAAGTCAAATTGATTAGAACAATCATCTAAACCACCGTCAGAGTTCAGAAAATCAAACCCTTTATTTGATGAACCAAACATATCCTCAGAGTTTGAAGCCTTAGAAAGAACAGAATTTTTGAACACAGTTGAAAAAACTTTTTGTTCAATATTCATCAAAAGTCTTTCATCTGTTAAAAAATTCTCGAGTTCAGAAATTTTACTTTCTAAAACGAGAGGAGGGACATATAGTTTACCTTGAATAGGCTTCGCCTCCATTTCTTTTTCAGAATAACTTTGAAAGAAGTCATTTGAAAGAGATTTCTTTTTTTGATATATTGGATTATCATTATAACTATTATTCACTTTTGCATAATAAAATGGAAGGTGAACTTTAGATGATTTCAAACGTTTTTCAGTTTCGTTGGCTTCATCCTTTTCAGATAGTTTAGTCCAGAAAACTTTAAGCTCATGGATTCTTCGAGCTAATTTCAACGAAAGAAGATCATAAAGTGCAGGCACTTCAGATATTCCTTTTTGAATACAGTGAGGATTCTTATAACCGATTCCCCAATTGTCTTTATTCTCTATTGGTTTGTTAAGATGAATGGTTTGCTCACTTTGACCTAATGAGTATAACTTCTTTTCCAAAGCATCTAATTTTTCAATTAAAGTTTTGTCTTCTTCAGTACATGAAGAATGCATTTTCGTAAGCTCATATAAATCAAGCTCACTTTTTCTCAGTTTAGACTTGAGTTCAGAATTCTCTTTAAGAATTATTGTCTTTTCCTTTGCGCTGGTGTCATTATTTCTATGTAAAATCTCAACCAATACTTTCTTCTCAGCAATTTCGTCGCTAAGTTTCTGTATCGATTGGTTTTTGTCAGTAATAACACCATTTTCTCGCTTAAGTTTTGACTCTAACTCTTGTTGTTTTAAATTCATGGCATGCATTTTATTTATGAAATCTGAATAAGATAAATCACATACCTCATCTTTCTCATCCTCTTCTGAATCTGCTTCAGCGTCTGATTCCTGCTTTCCCATCAAGCACATGTTGACTGCTTCATCTCTCTCTTCATCCTCTTCATACACAATTGTCTTGTTCTTCTTCTTCTTGACAACAAGAGCAACTGTGTCTTCAACTGTCTTTACTTTCTGCCTCTTTTCATCTAGAATTTCATCCACCTCTTCTTCATTTTGTTTGAGGGTTTCATACACCTCATGAAGTGGAATCTCATTCAGATCCTTGATCTGCTTCATCTGTCTGGCAAATCTCTTCCATTCCGGCTGTAGAATACTGAGGAATTTGACGTTTAGCTCGATTTGAGATTTGGTGACCTTGTTCTTGCTTAGTTCGTTTAGCAAGGTCACGAATCTGTCATAAGTTCTTTCTAAAGACTCTCCACTTCTGCCTTTAAATTCTTCATAATTGTTTAGGCAGTTGGAAAGTTTGAGCTGATTCCCAACCTTTGAACCCAGCATCATCTTCTCTAGCTGATCCCACATTTCTTTACCCGAGGCCTTATAGCTGTTAATCTTTACAAAGATTTCGTTTGGAATTCCTTGTAGAATGTATGACTTTGCTAATTTATCACCTTTTGCTCTCTTTAGGTTATCATCTTCTAGCTCATGATACTTAAGTTCAATCTGTGTCGGCACAGTTCTAACCATACGAGTTGTCATCACTGGTTTCATAACCCTTCTTCTATCGATTGCCTGATGAAATCACCCAACTCATGTCTGTCAACAAAGTTCAGGAACCGATCTTTCCACTGTTCGTATTCTCCTTTAAAGAGAACTGGTGGCTTTGTGTCAGTTCCGATTGCAAGGGCTTCTCTAGATGTCATTCTTAATAAAAAGATTTAATTCTTGTATTGGCGCAAAGAGAGGTTTGCGCGAGAGGTTGCTGGCACAAAGTGTGGTTTGCGTGACGAGTGGGTCGCGCAAACTGAAGTTTGCGTTTCAAGTTGATCGCGCGAAGTGAGCTTTGTGTGAGCTGTACGTAGCGCGAAGTGAGCTTTGCGTTTCAAGAGGTTGGCGCAAACGTGACTTAAGTTTTTTGTGAAGAGTTGATCACGTGAACTGAGGTTTGGATGATGTGTTGGTAGCGAGAGTTGAGGTTTGCGTTTGCTTTTTGTTGCGAGAAGTGAGGTTCACGTGACAAGAGTGTAGCGAGAGTTGAGGTTTGCGTTTCAAGTGAGTCGTGAAAACTGATGTTCGCGTGAGCCGTTGGTCGCGAGAAGTGAGCTTTGCGTGAGTTTTGAGTTGCGCAAAGTGGGCTTTGCGTGAGTAAAGTGTTGCGCAAAGTAGACTTTGCGGATACGTTGGTTGCGCAAAGTGAGCTTTGCGTGATCAGTGTGTTGCGCAAAGTGTGTCACGCAAAGTGAAGTTTGCGTGAGTTCTTCCCTGTGTTTGCGCGAGTTCGTCCTGTACTTCGAAAATCAGCTAAAATCTGTATCTACGTCGATTAGCAGTACCAAACTCTACCAATATGACTAAAAACACTTCTTGAACAGATTGTGACCACTTGATCTTGATAAAAATCACTTTTTCGAAGATAAAATTGATGGCACAGTAACTTTTTCAAACTCGAACTCAGACACAAAATCACCAAAATGGAACTCGATTTAAGCTTTAAACTGAAATCAAACAACAACAACTCAATCTAGCATGTATATCGATCACAACTTGATCGATTTTAACACCTAAAACACTCAAAATCTCGAAAATGATTTTGAAAGTATGAACAAAGAGTCGTGAGTTTAAAAACTTGATTTTGAATCACTTATCAGGCTCTGATACCAATTGTCGGTCCACAATGTTTATCAAGTTTTATAGATTACAACACATTTAACGATTACCAACCTGTATTGATTAATAGAAATGGTTACAAGGTTGATCTTTAAAGCTCTCGTGTGTGTTCTCTGTTTTACACCTTTAAGTGTGTGTTTTTGTATGTTCTGATTATCTTAAGTCTTGGACACACTTGCTTTACCTAACATACATAATATCTAATATCTAATACCTAAAGTAATATCTAGATATTATCTAGATATTATTACTAACTAATTCTAATATCTAACTTATAATATAACTTAGATATTTAACAATCAATCTAATATCTAACATAATTAGATATTTAAACTAAGTTAAACTAAATACTAAAATTACAATAAACAATAATTTACTTCGACATTTATTACAAACGACATTAGACTTTATATCGAGAGTCGACTTTCCGGCTTTAGCTTCAGATTGGATCTTCAGATTGGATGATCTTGAATCCAATAGATATGTGATCTAACAACTACTATTCTATCTTTTACACACCACATAAGGAATTATCCAGTGCTTCACGGTCAAAGCCGCAAGTGTTGACCAAATAAAGGACTTGGATCATTTCTCTATTTCTCTTACAAGTAATTTGTAACATGAACATGTGCATGTGCACAAGTGCATAAAAACCAAAAATACAACATAATTTACCTGTATACACAAGTGCATACCGTTAAGATGAAATGCTATTAGGATGTTCCTCAATTTTCAATTTTTTTTAAGGTTTTTCCCTGAACCTCCCTATATATATATATATATATATATATATATATATAGAGAGAGAGAGAGAGAGAGAGAGAGTGAAGGAGTTATTATGCAACCCTTTATCCATCACTCATTTATTTTCACTATTTTTTTTGTCTTTTTCTTAATTACATAAAATGAGTGGTGGATAGAGGGGTTGCATGGGTTGCATCATGTAAATGAGTCGCATTTGAACGCCCCCCCCCCCCCCTCTCTCTCTCTCTCTCTCTCTCTCTCTCTCTATATATATATATATATATATATATATCACTACTAAAATTAATCGTATTACCGACGGTTGAAACAGTCGGTAAACCGTCGGAAAAAGGCTTTAGCGACGATTTTCGACGGAAATGACCGTTGGTAAAAAGCTGGTAGGTAATATTTAGCGACGGTTTTCCGACGACAACTACCGACAACTTACCGACGGTTTTCCGACGGTATTTACCTATTAAAAATAAATATAAAATAAAATGAAAAAACCAACCGTCGGTATATCACCAATTTTTCCGACGGTTTTCCGACGACTTATTAAAAATAAATAAAAAATAAAATTAAAAAGATACCGTTGGTGGGCCGTCGGTAAATACCGACTGTTTTTTGCCGTCAGTATTTCACAATTTTCTAGTAGTATATATATATATATATATATAATACATAGATATACAACAACTTATATGCATAGATCCAACATATATATACACATCATGTATACATATATATAACATTGACTAATGGATACATATAACACATATACATACAAATATGTACATATAAATTAAACATACAAATGAGGAAAAAGAAAAAAATTAATAATTTTGTCATGGAATTTATTTTTTCTTTTTTTTTTAAGACTTATAAATTAATCTTTTGTTAACGAGACTTATAAATTGTTAGACTCGTGTGACCCGTTTATTTTTATCTAATATATATTTTTTATTATATCCATTAACAATAAAATAAATTTGAAATTACTTACTTTCATGTAAATAAATTAAAATAGAATATATATTGGATAATATTTAATTAGAAATAGACCCTCTAAACTAACTCGCACCCTCTTACTTTATGTGAAAACGAAGAAATGCGATTAAACCAAACCTAACCATAAATCTACTTGCTTTGGATTAAAGAAAGAAATCAAGTGTCTTCTTCCTGTCAAACTACTACCAGCAGCAGCAGCTGCCCTCCTCTGCTGGTACTAAAACGACATCGTAGCAATCAGGTCATAATCCATATATAAGCTTGCGTTGGCTGGTCATTGATCTCTCATCCCCACCTCACTCACTGCATGCGATTAACCATCAACCTCACACACACACACACACACACACACACAAACATACCATCGAACCAAATTAATGAAGATGGAGAGTTGGGTTCGAGCTTTAATGGTGATCGGGTTCCTGTTCCCATTGCTGGTCCAGGGTCGGGTTCGTCATTACAAGTTCAATGTGAGTAGTGTCTTCTTTTGGTTCATTTTATTTTTCGATCAAACGACCAATAAACTGATTCATTGTATCTCTTAATAATATTTAAGAAATGAACTCGGGTCCTAATAGTTATTGTTAGAGTTCCACATCGACTAGATATGGGTCATCAAACATGTATATATACACGTAGAAACACTACCTCTTTTTGTAAAATATGATATAAAAAAGCTTATATTAGTTGTTTACATGCATGCATTCATGTTTAAGTTTGGTTTGGGTCAGTTTCAATCACATAAGTCGGTAACGAACCTACGAAAAGAATAATAAATAGGCTTAATTTCATATATTTGTATTATCTAAAAAATTCAAAATAATTTATTCTGGATCGAATAGATCTCATTTTTGTATCACTTGAACGTAGGTGGTTACAAAGAACGCGAACCGTTTATGCTCAAGCAAGCCTATTGTGACTGTTAACGGTCGGTTCCCTGGACCAACTCTTTACGCTCGGGAAGGCGATAACGTGCTTGTAAAGGTCGTCAACCATGTCAAATACAACATCTCCATCCACTGGTATATACAATCAAATAATTTAGAATCAACTTCATTTTCATTTTTATGACGGTTGGTTCCAGCATGGTATACTTAATCAAACTTCTTTTTTACTGTTTTAATGGCAGGCATGGGATAAGACAACTACGCACCGGATGGGCAGACGGACCAGCATACATAACGCAATGCCCGATCCAACCTGGGCAGAACTATGTGTATAACTTCACGATCACCGGGCAACGGGGCACGCTTTTCTGGCATGCTCATATTTTGTGGCTTAGGGCCACAGTCCATGGAGCTATTGTCATCTTACCTAAACTTGGTGTTCCATATCCATTTCCCAAACCCCATATGGAACAAGTTGTGATTTTAGGTTAGAATTGAGAAAATAGAAGATTTTAAATTTTAATTTGTTTCCGAGCTACAATGGACAAATTCGGAACTACTATACGTTGGAAGTTGCGTTTAACTTGTTCCGCATTTGGTCATTGTATCTCTAAAAGAGGTTTTTAACTCGTTTGAACCCGTTTCATGGATGCAGGTGAATGGTGGAAATCAGATACCGAAACCGTGATCAATCAAGCAATGAAATCTGGTTTGGCGCCGAACATCTCGGATGCCCATACGATCAATGGTCATCCCGGACGAATCCTTGGTTGTCAGACACAAGGTAGGGAATTAGAATACGTGGAACCCTGTTAAATTACTTTACAAAATAGTGGTTTTGAAAAATAATCTAATGAAATTGTAGGTATTCTAACAGTAAAAAACCAAAAACACCGTACAGTTCCTTCATTAATAGTTGAATGATTCAATCACTTTGTTAATTTGTTTTCCCATTTGAACAATTTTTTATGCTTTGGTTCATTTTTTTGATTCAGGAGGGTTTCAATTGAGTGTAGAAAAGGGAAAATCTTACATGCTACGCATCATCAACGCTGCACTCAACGAAGAACTGTTCTTTAAGATCGCCGGCCACCAGCTCATGGTGGTCGAAGTGGACGCCGTCTATGTTAAACCGTTCAAAACAGACACAATTGTGATAGCACCGGGCCAAACCACCAATGCCATCATCACCGCGGACAAGAAATCAGGCAAGTACGCGATGATTGCCGCCCCATTCATGGACTCCCCGATTGCAGTCGACAACAAGACCACCACTGCCACCATCCACTACACCGGCACCCTTTCCTCCTCTCCCACCACCATAACCACCCCGCCGCCAATAAATGCCACCGCAATCGCAAACAACTTCATAAATTCCCTCCGTAGCTTGAACTCGAAAAAGTTTCCTGCTAAAGTGCCCTTAAAGATTGATCACTCCTTATATTTCACGGTCGGGCTGGGTATCAACCCTTGTCCGACTTGTAAAGCGGGCAACGGAAGTCGAGTTGTGGCGGGCATTAACAATATTACTTTTGTAATGCCCACCACAGCCCTTCTTCAAGCACATTATTTCAACACCAAAGGAGTCTTCACTACCGATTTCCCGGCAAACCCGCCGATTGCGTTCAATTATACCGGACCACCGCCCACAAACCTATCTACGAGTAGTGGAACCAAGCTCTATCGGCTAAAGTACAATTCTACCGTTCAGCTGGTACTACAAGATACGAGTATCGTAGCAGCGGAGAACCACCCGATTCATCTCCACGGGTTCAATTTTTTCGCGGTGGGAAAGGGAATCGGAAACTATAACCCGAACATCGACCCGAAGAAATTTAACGTTATCGACCCTGTTGAACGGAATACGATCGGGGTGCCTTCAGGCGGATGGGTAGCGATCCGATTTCGGGCTGATAATCCCGGAGTATGGTTCTTGCATTGCCATCTAGAAGTGCACACAACTTGGGGGTTAAAAATGGCGTTTTTGGTGGACAATGGAAAAGGACCAAATGAGTCGATTTTGCCACCTCCAAAGGATCTTCCCAAATGTTAAAAGAACGACAGTGGGAAAAAGGGTCTGATGATTTTACCGATTTAATTTTTATCATCTATATATATACAAGAAATTTGCAAGTGATTTTTGTTTTGGGAAGAATGTATACATGCTACCAATCGTTTAATATTAGTGATATGAGATTATATATCGTCAAATTCTGACCTGAGTCAATAATTTCACTATATTTTTGTTTACTGTTGAAAAACTTAAATCAGATAAGTTTTATTGGTGTTGTGCAACTCATCAAGCACAATGTACAAGTGTTTAAAGCATAGATATGTGGATTAATATGAACCACATATTTTGGAAGACTTGAAAGGAGACTTGTATGCATGGGCAGTGACGGATCCAGGATTTTTTCCTTGTGGGGGCACCTTTTAAGGCAGATTAAAGGCCATGAAGTCGTCCGATGTGTTTTTAGAATAATTCCACTTTTTGAAGAGATTTTTAAAGTTTTTTGGTTGATTTCAATGGATTTTTAAGTTGTTTTTGTCGATTTCGATGGACTTTTTAGGGTTTTTTTGGTTGATTTCGAGAGGTATTTTTCCGTTTTTTGGTTGATCTCGAGATACTTCTTTTTATTTTTTGTTTTGTGGGGGACAAACAATAATTTACTGGGGGGAAACTAGGGTAGACAGTTAAAAAAATTGTTTTTAACCTTAAAAAATTTGTTTTTTTATAATTTAATAGGGGCCCATCCCCCTATATGTTACTAGCTAGATCCGCCCATCTCATGGGAAATGAAAGGAAGTACCATTGGAAATATGCATGGAAGAAACTACAAGCAACCTCTATTTACCACATGTCTTTCTCCATTGATCTATATATATTGATGCATGCATGCCATCAATTATCACCCCAAAAATTCATCAGTAAGAAGAAGAAGGCTTACTTCTCTTTATTCTTCCTTGTTTCCTTTGCCCCCCATATATATATATATATCTTGTTTAATTTGGAGGAACATTAGGGTAGCTGATTTGTTGATCCACTGATCTCGTAAATACGTTGTAATTTTCTCCCGGTTGGTAATATAAAGATCTCTCTCTCCCTGTGGATGTACACTATCACACTGATAGTGGAACCACGTTAAATCTTTTTATCTCGATTTATTTGTTGTTTCGTTATATTTTATCGTATATTCGATAACTGCTATATTTACGTTTGTGGATCGGTATGAATCAATAGACCAAAATATACAATATTTAGATCTCGTTATTTCGCATTTGTTGTAACGGATCAGTTGCACATGATTTATTGTTATCACTTTTTGGGACCGTAAATCACTTGAAATACGATTTTGTAACTGCCACTGACCCTTACAATTGGTATCAGAGCTGCTAGATCTAAATTTGTTTTAGATTGTATATTTTTTTTGGTCGCACTATAAGTGCTCGTTAAAATGTCTGTTGATTCAGGAAATCCGTTCGCCGGTTCCGTTTCCACCCTGAACCCAAATGTTTATCAAAAAGGTGATTTTAAATTATCGAGGGCCGGGATTAGAATTAAAAAATGGAACGGGGAGGGTGATTTTGGTAAATGACATTTTACTGCAGCACTTAGGAAAAACGATGTTCACCCCATAGTCTTTGCTCCGGAAGAAATAGATCCAGATATGTCCACCTTAGAAGCTAAGGAAATAGAGGCTTGGGCCTTCACTACCTTACAAATGGCTATGGGTCAAAATGTAATTTCTGAAATCGTTTCTGAAAAGAGCCGCAGGGATTTGGAAAAGACTCGAGAATCTTTATCTCAAGAAAACTTTGACTAACCGACTGTTATTTATGAGGTCGTGCATGTTCCTTAAAAATGAAGGAAGGCACTGCCATTCAGGCTCACATGACTGAATTGAAAGACATCATAATGAAGTTGAAGGCAACAAATTCTATTTTTGCCACATATAATGAGGCACTCGCCTTGATTCTATTGTATTCACTTCCCGAAAAATATTCCCAGTTCACTAACAATTTTATTTATGGAAGAGATTCCATATCTTTGTCTGACGTGAAAGCAGGGATGATCTGTGAATAACAGAGAATTCAGATGAAAATTGTTAACAGTTTGCGGAAGAACAACCACAACAGTCATGGTCTATTTGCCGAAAAAGACCAAGACGATTAGCTCAGGGGAAGAACTCGTGGCCGCTCCCAATCTCGTAAACCTAGTCATAGTGGGAAATCTAAGCAACGTGGCAGTTGTAATTATTGTCACAAACTAGGTCATTGGGTCAGAGATTGTCTGAGTTTGAAAAACAAGGACAAGAACAAAGAAGAATCTTCAGCAGTTGCAACCGAACAAGATACAGGCTTCTCAGCAACGGTTACTGCACCGCAAGGCGACAGGCGTTGGGTGTTGGATACCGGAGCTTCGTGCCATATGACACCATTTCGGGACTATTTCACTACTTTCGAGGAGTTCGAAGGTAACCATATTTATATGGGAAATAGTACATCGTGTGTCACTCGGGGCATCGGTTCGGTTAGAATCAAAATGTTTGACGGTACTATTCGAACTTTATCAAATGTTAAATTTGTACCGTCTATGACTCATTCTTTGATTTTTGTTGGACAACTGTCCAAACTTGACTGTAAGATTCGAATAGAGAATGGGAGTATGGGCATCTCCGGAGGGAACTTTATTGTGATGAAGGGTGAGCAAGCAGAAAATAACCAGTTTCATCTGGTAGGCGAAACAGTAAGTTCTGATACGTGTGTCGCAGATAGTTCGAGAAACTTAGATGCTACCCGTCTTTGGCATCTTAGATTGGGGCACACTTCAGAGACGAATTTGGAGATTCTGCGCAAGCGGAAACTCATTGCAGTTGACACGCCTACGAGTCTGGACTTTTGTTCAGAATGTGTCTCGGGTAAACAGACGCGTGTTTCTTTTGGTGCTGGAAAACACAACACCAAAGGGATCCTCGATTACGTTCATACAGACGCCTGGGGACCATCTTCGACATAGTCTCTCAGTGGAGGTAAGTACTATATTGCTTTTATTGATGATTTCTCGCACAAACTTTGGGTGTATGTGATTAAGTTAAAGTCAGATGTTTTTGAAATATTCAAAACTTGGTTAGCACTAGTCAAAGTCGATACTGGAAGAAAATTAAAGGTGCTTAGATCTGACAATGGTGGTGAATACACTAGTGGTAACTTTAAAGACTTTTGTTCACGTAGAGGTATCCACCGACACTACACCACACCTGGCGATCCGTAATCAAACGGAGTCGCCGAGCGGATGAATAGGACCTTGTTAGAAAAAGTCTGATGTATGTTAGTTACATTTGGTTTCCCTAAAATGTTTTGGGCTGAAGCACTTCACACTGCTATACACATTGTGAATCGGTTACCATGTTCAGCCATTAGGGGGAAAATTCCGGAAGAAACTTGGAGGGGTAAGGGTTGTATCTGTTTGAAATACATACGTGTATTTAGATGTCCTATGTATATTCATGTGACAGGTCAGGACAAGTTGGATCCCAGAGTCACCAAGGGATTCCTACTCGGTTATACAGATGGAATCAAGGGTTACCGAATCTGGAACCCGGTCACCCGAAAGGTGATTCACTCTCGACATGTGAACTTCGATGAGTCGATTATGTTCAAGTCTAATCATAATCGACAGCCCACTCCAGAACCAGAAATTATCTCTTCTGTTTCTCCAGCAGCCGATGGAGATGAGATAATTGTCAGTCCTATTATACCCATCTCATCTGCTCGTGGTTTTCCTTTGGAATCAGAATCTGAAGAAGATGTTAGTCCAGCAGATACATCTACTTCTGATCCAGTTAGTTCAGTTCAGGAAGAAGTTCATAATGATGCTTTAGGTCAAGGCGATACAATTCTAGTATCAGTACCTGCGAGGCAGAGCCAGAGAACTATCCGTCCTCCTAATAGGTATGGTGATTGGTGTTAGAGCACATATTTGTTGGATTAAAGATCATAGAGACTAAAGGTGAAAGTCAAACAAGTGAAAGCTGAAAGTCAACTCTCAAGCATGAAAGTCAAGGTTTTTGTAATAAAAGTCAAAGTCAAAGTTTGTGTTATTGTTTCCTTGTTTTAGTTGTGGGTATAAATAGGTTCCTTGTAATAGTCTTTGTGTAAAATTCAGATGTGAAGTGAGCAGATTAGAGAAGAGCATATTAGAACATTATTCTAGAGAGAGAAAATGAATGTAGAGAGAGAAAGTGAGATTTGTAATTGTTGAGATTTGAATCTATGACATGTGATTTACAGATTTATTCATCTTGATTGTTTGTAGCAATTAGAACTTGAAATTTAGGACATAACAATTGGTATCAGAGCAGATCCAGATTGAAATCAAATTAAGAAATGGGTTCGACACTGTTCCATTGAAGTTCAGATTTGATTTTGAGATTTTATGTGTTTTTCGAGTTGTAATCATTGGATTTGTGTTCGAATTATGTTATAGATTGAGTTTGTATAGGTGATTCGAACAATTGCACATTAAACGATTGTAAATTTTTGATTTTATCGAAGTTCTGAGTTCACGAGTCGACACACTGTTCATTGAATCAATTTGTATTAGTATGTGTCTTAGATTGAAATTCATTGCTAGTTTTTGATTCTAGAAGTATAGGAGATTGAATTGTCGAAATTTCAGATCGAGATTCGAAGTATTGTTAGGTTTTTGAGTGAATCAGAGGATTTTTCATCTCAGATCTAAAGAACTCGCAGATCACAAAGAACTCGCAAGATTTCATGAAGAATTCGTAGAATGTTGGGTTTTTGCAAAATTCGTAGAAGATTTTGCAGGTTTAGTAGAGGATTCGTAGAAGATTTCACAGGTTTAGTAGAGGATTCGTAGAAGATTTCGCAGGTTTCGTAGAGAATTTCGCAGAAGAATAACTAACGAATTCTTAGAATTCGCAAATGTCTAATCTACGAATTCCTTAGAATTCTCAGATAAGTATTTTACGAATTCTGTGCACGAATTCTGTGCATTTTACAGCCTACGAATTATAAAGTTGGTTTTTGTTGTGTTGTTTGCGAATTCTTGCTTAACCTTGTGAAGTGTGCGGATTCTAAGTGGATATCTCTTGGTTACGAGTTCTGAGGTTGAATTGTTTGTACTTGCGAATTCTAAAAGCTTACGAATTCTTGAATTCATTTCTTGCGAATTTCATACTTAAAAGAATTTTGGAAATTTTATTTCTGATTTTCTTTCAAAGTTTTTCTGATTTCATTTTGGACTAACGATCATTTCAAGTTCTTTTTGTTACAGGAATCATGGATGATGATTATTTCTTTATTGAGGAATATACTACTGAAAGGCGTAAAGATAAAAGTCTGGAACAGAAAATTTCAGAATTTCTAGAACAACATAATGTAGACCAGATTTCTACTTCCAAAGAAGCTTTCACAATTGAAACAGATGTGAAACCTCCTGTTTTAGTCAAAGGAGAGTTTGAGTCATGGAATATTAGTTTTCTAGATCTCATAGATAAACATGAGTTGGGAAAATATATCAGACTATCTTTGTAGGAAGGAAGGATGAAAACTCCAACAAAGATTTACTATTATCCGGGAGCATATGGATTCACAGAAAGAGGAGAGTGTGTATTACCACTTAAGGAATACTCAGATGAGCAAAGAAAGAGATTTGAAGCTGATAAATTGGCCAAAGTTTTTATTTTGAAAGGAATTTCAGATGAAATTTGTATCAATTTAGATAGCAAAAAGACTACAACAAAACAGTTGTGGGATCAACTTGAATTTAGATCAAAGTTGTCTTCAAGAGAAAAAGTAAAGATTTTGGAATCTGAGAATTATGAGCTGAAAAGAAAGATCTCTGACTTTGAAAATTAGATTGTGCAATTTCAGCAAGCAATATCTGTTGAAAGTTATGAGGAGAAGATTAAAAGTTTGGAAGATGCTAATGCTGAGCTTATAAAGAAAATATCTGATTTGGAACAAAAGATGGTCATAGATAAATCTGATTTTGAGAAAGAAAAGAAAGAGTTTGATCAGAAATTCTCAGAACTTTTCAAGAAGAGTTGTGAAGAAAAGAAGATGGTTGAGCTTAAATGCATCAAGCTTTATCAACAAGTGTCTGACTTTGAGAAAGTAATCATTTTAGAAAGGAAAAAGTTTGCCAAGGAGAAAAAGGCAATTGAACAGAAGAATGTCGGAATATTCAAAGAAATATCCGGTCAGAGAAAGGATGCTGAAAAAGATTTTGAAGAAGAACGAAAAATGTTTGAAGAAGAGATAAAGAAGCTTACTGACAAGCTATCTGAACTATCAGAAAGTGCGTTGAAAGAGAAGAAAACGAAGTCTGAATTCGAGAAGAAGATTGACCTGCTTGTCAAAGAAAGAGATAGTTATTCTTCAAAGATTAAAGAGCTTAAAGATATTATCTCCAAGGTGGTGGTGACTGAGCAAACGACTCCAGAGTCACAAATCCACACACTTAGAGATAGTTTAGCTGGTTCTAACAAGACTGCCTCAAGCTCACATTTGAAAACTGTTTCTTCAAGAAGGTCAGCTAACTCATTTGATCAGATTCGTACTACTAACATTTTCTTGGATAAAAATGTAGATGGTTTAGATACATACAGAAGAAAAAGAAGAAGAAGAAAGAGATTTGAAGAAGAAGAACTGGTTTGGAAGGTAAAACCAGTCGATGATGAGAAGAATGATGAGAAGAAGGAAGAAAAGAAAGGAAAGAAGAAAGAAAACAATTCATTTGTACATGCATTAAATGCAAAGAAGAACAAAGTGCTGAAAGGTAAACCTGATATTTCTTACTCGAGAGATCAAATGATCAGGTTATCTAGAAAAAGGTATTGTTCTTATTGTTGTACTTATGATTATGTTCATAAAGCTAGTGATCATTACTGGTATGGTTCTTACTCTATTACTCCTATTCGAACTTCAACTCACAAACATGGACCCAAATACCAGTGGGTACCAAAGCCGAAAAGTGAATCTGTGTTGCATGCACCTACAGTCAAGGGGGAGTAAGAGAACCAAGGCTTCTGAATAAATCCGTTTAGGACCCGTACTTCAACAGAGTTTGACTTCTAAACACAACAGTTTAGGACTTGTACTTCAACAATGATAGTAATGATACTCCCGGGCTGATATGAGGATGTACTCCGATACTCAAATGAGGAAATCAACCTTCAAGGGGTGTATATATATATATGTTTCTAGAAATATGAATTTGGAAAATATGACGAATTACACTTCAGGGAGAGTTGTAGATCTCTATCATGTGCTTTTTCACTGACATATTTTAGATGCATATTTTCAGGGGGAGTATGAATTATGACTTCTGATTATTTCGGATCAGAACTCGTACATTAAATGTTTTACTGCTTTCTGTTGTTTATTTTTCAATAAATTTGTGAATAATTGACTTTGAGACTTTTGCAGATTGAGAGAAGCTATCAAGATCATATCATTATGATTTTAAGTTTGACTTCATGAGATTTAAGACTGAACGAGAAAGGTTAAATTTCTTATCTTAATCTCATATATGGTTGAAAGAAGGACAATTTTCAATTAGGGGTGCTCAAAAAACCGACCAACTCGACCAACCCGATCAACCCAACCCGACCAACCCGGGAAAAAAATCAACCCGAGGTAACCCGATATATAATCGATACAAAATTAGGACAACCCGAAGCTATTGGGTTGATATTGAGTTAGGCTCAAAGTAACCCGACCAACCCGATAACCCGATAAACATTTTAGCGACTTCTCTAAAATTATTTATATTTCTCTTTAATATGTATAAGTTACAAAAAACAACTCGACAATAACGAGAAATGGAACTCATAAGAGGACATTATTGGAAAGTTATAGGTAATACCTAAATATTTGACGAACTCGTATATTTTTTTGAATGAAGGATCGTATTTCAAAGAAAAAATTCCTTATTTTATGTTTTCAATACTGTTTTTACTTTGTTTAAACACAACCCGATCAACCCGACCAACCTGAACGGGTTGGATTGGGTTGCACTTTTGTTTGGGTTGGGTTGTTGAAACGTCTTCAACCCGATCAACCTAACCCGTGAGTACCCCTACTTTCAATCATAGAAAACATATTCTTAAATGTTCAAATCACTTACAGATTCTTAAATAGATTTCATGAATTGGAAGTGTGATTTTAAATGTTTTTCATTTTTCCTTGTGCTTAAACGATTAACAAACCGTGTGTTTTCAAAGATAAATACTTGTGTATTGTCTTTTCCATATACTTTCAAGTATTCACACACACCGGTTTAATTTTTGTTACCTTTGTTCTTATCATGTCTCTAAATTGTAACCAATTTTTCGATGGTAAGACACTATCAATTTTTGAAATGTTCTTTCAAGAATGTCTATATATTGTTTCGTATAGACAATATCAATTTTTGTTGACCTAAGCCTTTAATAGATATATCATTTGATATTGATCATTTCATACAATGTCAGATTTTCAAACAAGTTCCTTGCATTCATGTTCATTCTTTCAATTTACTTGTTTGAAATATTTTTAATGTTTAAAATGCTCAAATCTTCATGAATATATTCTGAACATACATACAACTGACTTGTATCTTTTGTGCTTTAACTGTTCTAGTTAAACCATATTGAGCAACATTACGCTTTTATAGAAAAATATGTGTTTTTTGTGCTAGGACTTATCTGAAACTTCTATGGATTCACGTTAACCAATGTTTCCTACCCAAGAAGTTAATCCTTAGTGATCGAGTGTGAGGAGTCAAAAGAAATTAGTGTGGGTTGTGTGACGAGGTAAAATGAAAAAGAGAGTTTGATTAGAAGCGAGCTCATTGATTAAAAAGAAAGAGGGTGAGTGAACAGAGTAAAAGAATATAAAACTCTGCACCAACTACTTTCTGAGCCGGGCAGCCACATTAGTAATGATTCACAATTCTTCGTGAACATTATTGAAACAGGCACCTAACCCATGCCAACTCTTGATTATAACCCCACCAGCCACTCATTTTCTTCTTCACAAGAAAATGTTTCATATTTTTCTGGGGACGCAACATATAATCTATCTGGTTTTCATTTGGAAAATCTGGATATTGAAAAAGAAGGAAGTCTGCCCCACCTTCGCACTTCAATCATGCATATTGATTCTGTGATTAACTGTTGTTGTCTCAATGGTTTACACAATTTTGAGCCTTTATAAGCAATCATCATGTGCTTTATTCTTTCTACACTTGCACGAGCACACAAGGAAATTTGTTTTTCTTGTCATAACATTCATAGAAATTGCCTTTGTGGTGTTTCGATGATTGGATGGAAGCCCTGGGGGAGTGAACATATCAAAAATCTCATTTCCTATATGTATCCGTTACACACAGTAACTTTATGTTACTAACAGGCATATTAACTGATTCATTTGTTGATTCAGGTGTTACATTCTAATTTGTCTGGATTTGAAAAGATCTAGATGAATATTTTTGGAGGATTGACGGTGAATCAGAGGCTCAGTATGAAAGATCAGTGGTCAGAACAGAATTTCAGTGATATTTCTTGTTATTAGTTTTGATGATTTCATGCTCCAATCATCAAAAAGGGGGAGAAGAGTTTAAGAAATGTTTGAGTCAGAAATGTTAAAGTTGGGAGAAAATGTTCAAGAATTGATTGTTAAAGAAAGATTGTTGTTCAAAGCCGAAAGAGGTTAAAGATTTCAGATTTGTTGAAGATAATTCGCTGAAGCAATCAGATTTGTGTCTGAAAGAGGTTTATATCAATCTTGGGGAAGAATGATACTATTCGTAGAAAACAGACTTTGGGAAGATTGCTAAAAGTTTAAAGACAGAGTTTTTCAAAGAAAGGGGAGAATGTAAAATTTTCATATTAATAGGGGGAGAACGTTGATTGCTTGAGAAGGTTGTGTTTACATAAAAGGGGAAAGATTCAAATTGAACTTAAAAGAGAAGATTGAATTGCAATATTCTTTTAGAGATGATCTTGATCAAAAGGGGGGAGAATGTTAGAGCACATATTTGTTGGATTCAATATCATAGAGACTAAAGGTGAAAGTCAAACAAGTGAAAGCGGAAAGTCAACTCTCAAGCATGAAAGTCAAGGTCTTTGTAATAAAAGTCAAAGTCAAAGTTTGTGTTTTTGTTTCCTTGTTTTAGTTGTGGGTATAAATAGATTCCTTGTAATAGTCTTTGTGTAGAATTCAGATGTGAAGTGAGCAGATTAGAGAAGAGCATATTAGAACATTATTCTAGAGAGAGAAAATGAATGTAGAGAGAGAAAGTGAGATTTGTAATTGTTGAGATTTGAATCTATGACATGTGATTTACAGATTTATTCATCTTGATTGTTTGTAGCAATTAGAACTTGAAATTTAGGACATAACAATTAGGATTTTGCAAATATGAGTTTTACTGACCAACTTGAGTATGCTTTGCATGCTGTACAAGATGATTCGTTGACTATTCGGAGGACCTAGCTTCGAGCCACTGTGATAAGTGGTTAGGAGCTATGCATGAGGAAATGGAAGCTCTATCTAAAAATAACACTTGGGAGCTTTGTCCATTACTGAAAAGTAGTCGTGCAATTGGCTGCAAATGGGTCTATAAAGTCAAAGACGATAAGCGTTATAAAGCTCGCCTGGTTGCGAAAGGCTTTGCACAGCGGAAGGGTATCGCGTATGACGATATCTTTGCGCATGTGGTTCGACACACATCTATCCGGGTCATTCTGGACCTTATGACAATTCTCGATCTGGAGCTCGAACAATTAGATGTGAAAATAACTTTTCTGCACGGAGATCTTGAAGAAACCATCTACATGAAGCAACTGGAAGGTTTCATCTCCGACAACAAACCTGATTGGGTCTGTAAATTGAAAAAGTCCTTGTATGGACTTAAACAGTCGCCTCGACAGTGGTACAAGAAGTTTGATTTATTTATGCTCTCGTTGGGTTTTGAGCGTAGTGAGAAAGACGCTTGTGTCTATCATAGATCAAGCGGTTGCATTTCTATTTATCTACTTCTTTATGTTGATGACATGTTGATAGCTTGCAGGGATCATTTTGAAATCAACCGTTTGAAAGATAGGTTGAAATCAGAATTTGAAATGAAAGATCTCGGTGAAGCTCGTGTTATTCTCGGCATGGAAATTGTTCGGGACAAAAAGTTTCGTACTATCAGGTTAACACAGAAGGGCTATATTCAGAAGATTCTGAAGCAGTTTAATCTTGATGGAGCAAAGTTGGTGTCTACGCCACTTCCAAGACACATCAAGATAACAAGAGACGATTGTCCGGTAGACGATATTGGAACGACTGAGATGGCAAAGATTTTGTATGCCAGTGCAGTCAAGAGTCTCATGTATGCTATGGTATGCACTCGTTCCGATCTTGAACATTCCGTTGGAGTGATTAGTCGGTTTCTATTGAACCCAGGTAAGTCACATTGGAATGCAGTGAAAACTGTATTTCGTTAATTGAAAGGTACATAAACTCACGACCTCATTTATGGTATGCAAAACAACTGTGATATTCTTGGTTACTACGATTCAGATTACGCAGGTGATCGTGTCAGTTTGAAATTCACCTCTGTTTATGTTTTTACATTAAGTGGAACAGCTGTCAGTTGGAGATCTCGATTACAGTCTGTTGTTGCATTATCGACTACTGAAGCTGAATGTATTGCATCGGTCGAGTCTACTAAAGAAGTAGTTCATTTACAGGAACTCTTAATTGGTTTGGGCCTGAAGCAGACTACTGTCCGTATTAATTGTGATAGCCAGAGTGCTATTCACTTGGCAACAAATTTGGCGTTCAACTCTCGAACGAAGCACATTAATTTGCGTGATGCATTTATGGTAGCGTTACACAACGCAAAGGTTGTGTACTTGAAGAAAACATTATCTAAAGATAATGCCGCCGATATGTTCACCAAGTCGTTACCGCCAGCTGCGTTCGAGCATTGCTCGAATTTGATACAACTCAGATTGTGTTAGTGCCGTTTGGCACCTTGTGGGAGAGATGAGAATATTGCTACAGATGACATAGCGACATCTTTGGGGAGTTATTACTTGGTACGTGTTTTTAGGTTGCTTAACTCGTTCGTCTATTAAGATTGCTCACTTGAGGATTTTTGCTTTTGATTTTGACCGGTGATGGCCGAGCTGAAGCTCGTCACGGTTAAAATGCATTATGTTACCTTGTGTTAATCTCTATCAGCTATTTGTCCGTATTCGGGGGATTGTTTCATGCTTTGGTTTCGTCGGGTGATTTTCACATCATGGTGGAGTGTTGAAAAACTTAAATCAGATATGTTTTATTGGTGTTGTGCAACTCACCAAGCACAATGTACAAGTGTTTAAAGCATAAATATGTGGATTAATATGAAACCACATATTTTGGAAGACTTAAAAGGAGACTTGTATGCATGGGAAATGAAAGGAAGTACCATTGGAAATATGCATGGAAGAAGCTACAAGCAACCTCTATTTACCACATGTCTTTCTCCATTGATCTATATATATTGATGCATGCATGCCATCAATAATCATCCCAAAAATCCATCAGTATGAAGAAAAAGGCTTACTTCTCTTTATTCTTCCTGGTTCCCTTTGCCACACACACACACACACACACACACACACATATATATATATATATATATATATATTTATATCTTGTTTAATTTGGAGGAACATTTGGGTAGCTGATTTGTTGATCCAAAGATCTCGTAAACACGTTGTAATTTTCTCCCGGTTGGTAATATAAAGATCTCTCTCTTCCTGTGGATGTACACTATCACACTGGTGTGGAACCACGTTAAATCTTGTTGTCTCGATTTATTTGTTGTTTCGTTATATTTTATTGTATATTCGATAACTGCTATATCTACGTTTGTGGATCGGTATGAATCAATAGACCAAAATATACAATATTTAGATCTCGTTATTCTGCATTTGTTGTAACAGGTCAGTTGCACGTGATTTATTGTTATCACTTTTTGGGACCGTAAATCACTTGAAATACGATTTTGTAACTGTCACCGACCCTTACATCCTGTTTGTTATTAGTTTAAGTATTCTTGATACTATAAAAAGTGTCTGTTCACCGTTAACGTCAAGTTGTGTAAAAATCATTTGAGGTGCATATTATAAGTTGGTTCGAACACACGAAATTATAAGAAAGAAAATCATTTTTCTTAGAATACGAGCAATGAAATATCTGTTTCTCTTGTTGGTGATGGAAATCAAAACTTTTGGATCGAGATTATGCCCAATAATATGTTGGGTTTTATGTTCAATTATTTCTAGCCCATGAGGAATAGTTAAAATAGCCCAACAATAGTGGTTCGATACAAGCTATATATTGCCTTGTATCCTAGGGTTTTACCCTGACTGTATAAAATGTGCTAATCATGCTAAATCTGATTTTGCAGGTATCATCAGAGCAAGAGAGAAAGAGATTAAAGAGAAAGAGAAAATTGTTGCTTTAAAAGAGAATACTATTCAAACATGTGAGAAAGAGTTAAAACTCAAAGAGAAAAAGATTGAGAATCTTCAAAGCCAACTAAAGTCAACTGAACAAAAGTCATCTGAACAACAAGCTGAATCAGTTGAGCTTCAACAGAAGTTTAAGGATTTTGAAGACAAGATATCTGTTTTGGAGTCACAAAATGCTGATTTGAAGAAAAGTCTCCAAACAGATAAAGTTAAAGTTGATTCAGAGAGATCATCTACTTAACAGTTATCTGATATTTCCAAGAAAGCTAACCAAGAGAAAAAGGATCTTGAGCTTAGATGTCTTAAAATCTCGAAGCAAGTGTCTGAGTTTGAAAAGATTTTAATTACATAAAGAGACACTTTTGCCAAAGAGAGAAAAGTTTTTGAAGACAAAAATGTTGAACTTCCCAAATAGATCTCTATTTTACAAGACTTACTTGAGAAAGAAAGAAAAGCTTTTCAAGAAAAGAAAAAGTCTTTTGAGATTGAAAAGAAGAAATCTGAAAAGAGAACGTTTTCTGATAAAAGAGCTTTTCAATGAAATTTCTGATAAAACCAAGAACTTGGAAAAAGATTTTGAGCAAGAACGTTTAAATTTTGAATATGAAATATCTAAGCTCACATCCAAGATAACTGTTCTGTCATCAGATGTCCAAAAAGAACAGATGGCTAGAACTGATTTGAAACAAAAGTTTGCACACTTTCTAATGAAAGAAATATTTTGTCTAAATAGATAAATGACTTGGAAGCTGCAAATGTTAATTTGTCAGAAAAGATTTCAGCTGATGTGATTGATCAATCACCTGTTGATCTTTCAACAGAATCACTCTGTTCTTTCAAAACAACTTCAAGTTACATTCATGATAAAAATGTTTTCAAAAACAAAAGTGTCAAACCAAATATTGTCAAATCAAATCAGATCCGACCATCTAATCTGTTTTATGACAAATATGTTGATGGTTCAGGGAGCTTTTATGTTAAATCTCTTGGGAAACAATCTAAGAAAGAACAGATGGTCTGGAGGGTTAAAGATTATTTGGATGAGAAGAAGAAGGACAAAGCATTTGCATCTACAACCAATGCCAAAAATAACAGTGCACACAAAGGTACATCTTTTGGTAATTCTGATATGTTTTACTCAACTAATCATTTGATCAGGATTGCTCAAAAGAAGATTTGTTGTTCTTACTGTGGAGCACATGACTTTGTAAGTAATAATTTTGTTAATTACTGGTATGGTTCTTATTATGTAACCCCCACAAGAACTGCAACTAACATGTCAGGACCCAAATACCAGTGGGTACCAAAAGCTAAATCTGTGTTGCAGGCACCCAAAGTTTAAGGGGGAGAAAGAACATCGACTTCTGATTATGTACAGATCAGGACTCGTTCTTCAAAGTTTAAAGAACAAAGGCTTTTGAACAAAACAGTTCAAAACCCGGATTTAAATGTCAAGATTGTGGCTCTTGAATAACACTGTTCAAGACCCGCACTTCAAAGTTAAAGGACTATGACTTCTAAGTAACACATCTTAGGACTCGTTCTTTAATGTTAAAGATAAGGATATTATGCAAATATCCAGGGGGAGCTTAAATCAATTAAATCATTCTATCATGATTTGAGGGGGAGCTTATCGGTATGTATCTTCTGTTCTAGATCTCTGATTGTTTGAAAGAAGAACAACTTTCGAACATGGAAAACGTTTTCTTAAATGTTCAAACCACTTCTCTATTCTCAAAAGATTTCATGAATTTGGAAGTGTGACTTTTAAATGTTTTTCATGATGGAGCTTTCATTTTTAACTGACCGTGTGTTTCCAAAGATTAATACTTGTGTATTATCTTGTCTATATACTATCAAGTATTCACACACAATGGTTCAGTATTTCATATTTGATTTTGTTATTACCATGTATCAAAAGTTTAATCTTTCTATGGTAATACTCCCGTTTGCTATTCATTATTGTTTGAATCAAACGTCATTGATTAACAAATGTGCTTTTATTGTTAATATGTTTATATTTTGTTCATATAAACAACATTCGTCTTTGATTTCCCGAAATATTATTCTTCATGAATTTTGATCTGATTTTAATCATTGTCAGATTCTCAAAACATTTATATTCTTTAATATTCATTCATTCATACAAAGTTTTGAGAAATCTTAAATGCTTAAAATGCTCAAAATTCATTCATATTCTTAATGAGCATACACATACTGACAAATGATTTCTTGTGCTTAAATGTCAAGAAAATCATTGAGATATGCATGTTTTTAGGACAAATACATGGGATTCAGTGTGAGTGCTTAAACGAACTTCCATGGATTCACGATAACCAGTGTCTCCTACCCCGGAAGTATTCCTTCGAGTGATTGAGGGGAGAGGGGTAAAAAGAATAGAGTATTGGTGTGTGAAGAGGTAAAATGGAAATGAGAGATTGGTTAGAAGTGAGCTTTAATGTTTAAAAGACAGAGGGTGAGAGATCAGAGTAAAAGAATATCAGACTCTGCACCAAACTTCTTTCTGAGTCGGGCAACCGCAGAAACTGTTGTTTCATAAGTCTTCGTGAACGACATTGAAAAAGGCACCTAGCCCATGCCATCTCTTGCAAATACCCCACCAGCTACTCACATTTTCACATTTTCTGGGTAAGCAACATATGCTATTGGTTCTTCATTTGGAAGATACTAATATTGAAAAAGAAGGAAAGTTGCCCCATATTCGACCCTTCATCATGCACATTGAGTCTGTGTATATCATTGTTTTCTCAATGATTTACATACTTTGAGCCTTATGAAACACAATCATTTTGCTTAATTCTTTCATAACACAAGCATGTGCACACATAAAATCTGTTTTTCTGTCAGAACATTCATAGAAAATACCTTGTGTTTTTCAATGATTGAATGGAAGTCCTAGGGAGTCAACATCAAGCCAACTCCATAAATTGTAAATTCGTTGTACACAGTAACTTTGTGTTACTGACAGACATTTCTAACTGTTTCATTTGTTAATTCAGGGTTACAACTCAAAATTTGTCTGAATTTGAAAAGATTCAGATGAATACATTCATGAATTGATGGCTCATTATCAGATCAGTTGGTGGAGAATGTTCATATTTTATCAGAAGAGATCATGAAGGCTGTTCTACATTGTTTAATTCGGGGAGAAGTTTCAAAGATTAAGCTGAAATTGAAATGAGTTTTGATGATTTTGATTCTCACAATTCATCAAAAAGGGGGAGAATTTTACAGAGTTCAATTTCAAAGTCATGAAGAAAGTTCAAAGTGAAAAGACTTGTGAAGAAATTTTGAAAGTTCAAGTTGATAATCCCAAAATCTCTAAATCTTAGAGAGAGAAAGTAGAGAGAGAGTACGCCAAGTGTAACAGTGTATATTCAAATGAGGTTCAAAGTTACAAAACAAAGACATCAAAGGGACCTAAATACCCCAAGGTCTAAACATAACAGATAAGCTCACCAAACACAGTTTAGACCACAGATAATAAATACATTGATTACTATTCAAAATAGACCTAACAATCTCCCCCTTAGTAATCAATGACGCTCTTCTCTTTGACGAAGTCTATTCAGTCCAAGCAACACTTCTAGGCGTCTAAGAGTTGAGCGGAAAATCAACTTCTCACCAATAATATTCAATGTATTCTTGAGAAGTCGAATTTCATCATTGTCAAACTGGAATGTATTTCTTCTTGTCTCCAAAAACCTTCTTTCAACAGCTTTTAAACGTTGCTCCAACTGCAGCTTGACCACCTTCAAGGTTCTATCAGAGTAATGACTTAACTCTTCAAATCTGAGGAAGCAGTTTTGACTTGAACTATTCCTGTAGATAACTCCAAATGGATCTTGAAGAATGGTGAATAGAGGATAAGAATCTAAGTTCTGCAAGCTACGATTGGGCCTTAGAAGATTAACCACCGGCTGAAAGCTTTCAGCAGCCATTTGAAAATCAAACACTCTATAGAATCTGATTTGGCGCCGAATAAACCTTTTGATCACAAACAATGCTTGAGAGATATCTTGTGTTCTATGATAGAGATCACTGAAATGATTATACAGAAATTCAATGTCATCAATAGATAGATCATTAAAATCTTCCTCCGAGAAAGTGTATAGCTTGCAATCTCTTCTTTCCACTTTAAAATCCAGATACCAGATATTGACAAACTTATTTATCGAGACGCTGATAACTCGGACAATCAGATGTGGAGAAGAAACGAGATTCTTTCCACGGTGCTGACACTTGATGAACATTAAATATTCATATTGATAATCAACAGACTCCTTTTCAACCCCAAGAATTGCATGAATGTTGATGTGTCTTCTTCTATAAACAAAAATATTGCTTTGAGAGTCTTCTAGAAAAGCAGATCTTAACCTTGAAGCCATATGTCATTGTTGCAAACTTCTTAGTCTCTGCTGTCTAGACAAAGCTGGTCCTTCTTCTAGGATAGTCGGTGGAATCACAGGTTCAGAAGGAGGAACATCAGCTTGTGCTCTGGACGACTGACCAACTTCAAATGTGCTTGAAGGAGCAGTGGTAGTCGGAGCTGTACCTTCAACAGGAGTAGAAGTAGCAGGAACAGTTTCAGGACCTTGAGTTGCTTCAGGAATCTCATCATGAGAAGGAAGATCTCTGTACATCATGTCTGCAATTTCTTCATCTTTAGCATCCATAAAAACAGAATCATCTTCAGTATCAGACAATACAATGATATCCTCATATTCTTCTTCCTTTACTTTGCAAAGCTTCTCATATCTGATGTCATCATCATCATCTGAGTTAATCTCTATGAAGTTTGCGAAGAAGGATCTCATATCATTAGCTGCTTCAGAATCATCTAGCTTAAGTGCCCTTGATGCAGTATCAGGATTAACATAAACAACGATGTGCATAATGTTCTCAATATTCTGCTCAGAAAAATTCAAAGTATTAGACATCGCAGACAAATCTACATTTTCTATCATTATGTTCACAAGATCTTCAATACTGTAGTCTTGAACATTGTCATCACTCTTATCTTTGACAGCTGCCTCTTCTTGGGTTTGATATTCTATAACTAACGAATCCTCCACCCTCTGTCTCTTAGTCATCTCCCCCTCATGACCTTGATGATCGGGATCATCCTGGTCATGTCTTCGTTTAAGAGACGGACCTGCTTCAGTTCTGCAGTCCAGTTCATGACGATCAAATCGGTCAGAGAAGGCGGTTAGAGCTTGAGTCATTAGAGATAGTCCTTCCTTGATCTCCGAAAAATTCGTCCGAGCTTCAGTACGAAAAGAAGTGAATTCCTCGTATAGCGTAGAAACCCTGTTAGATGCAGAAGAAGAAGCTGGAGTCAGAGGCAGAGGCGGATTCGGTTGAAAAGTCCATAACAAAGAGATCAAATCTTGATTTTGTTGTTCTGGCGGCGATAATAAAAGAAGTCGAGCATAGAGTAGATCAGTCAATTATGTAATCAGAAGATGTTGAACAGAAGAGCGTGAAGTAGAAACAGAAGGAACTGAAGTTGATACGCCAACAGATTGTGTAAATGGAGGAGGAAGCGGAATAGAAACAATCGCTGGAGCAGTGGTAGACACAGTTGAAGGTTCACGGATAACTACCCCAGTTGGTCGTCTGAATGGAATCTCTTATGGAATCGAAGTAGCATCAATCTCTGGCATCTTACCTTTGAAAAGAGCCTTTAGCTTTTGCACTTGTTCCTCTTTCTCAGCATCCATACGATCAGTCAGTTGACGAATAACCTCATTCAAAGTTGTGAATTTCTCCGTCGTATCACATATTTGAACTGAAGAAGTCTTGACACAAGAAATTAGCTCAGGCGAAGAATGAGAAACTGTTGTACCTTGATCTCGAAGCTGAGTTGTAGCATTAGCAAATGCTATATCAAGCTTATCAACTTGAAGATCAGCAACTGCTGGATTAATAGGAATGGATTCTGCTTCAGACATAACATCATCTTGAACATGCACTTCTGGTTCCCTGGACTTCCTTTCATAAACAAGAACACCAGGCTGGTCACCATCATTACCATCATTACCATCAGTGTCATCATTATCATCATCTTCATCTCCAGCAGTATTATTACCAACATCAACATCTCTATCTCCATCTCCATCAGTAATATCATCAGCAGTAGCAGAATCATCATGGACAGCAGGTGCAGTGACAATAGCGGAAAGAACATCATCTATTTGCTGATTGGCAACAAATGCTTCAATCTCTTGTTCGGCAACAGCTACTTCAACCTCTTGATCAGCATAAAAAGATGTAGCTTGTTCATCATGAGACAGTTCATCTTGAGCAGCATCCAAAGAAAGATCATTCTCCAGACAGTATTGAATTATGCTGTCATCAGATGGATCAACATAATTCACAATAAGCTCATGAGGAATCGGCATAGAGTAGTTAAAAGTCTGCTTCAGTTTCTGAATATATGTCATCTCAGTATCAGGAACCTGAGGCCAAGATAGACGACGAGGGATAGCAGGATTACTTCTGAGCATACTGCGAACAATCAGCTTCATATATCGGATAAACGGAATAATCTTGCGCTTCTTATGCGTCAGTTTGTCTTGCACTCTCTCCGAATGTTCAGTCCAGAAGATATACGTATAGTCGACATGCAAGTCATAGACGACTGCATGGAACAACCGAAGATAATGCAGACTCGCATTATCCGTGCCAGAATGTTTTGACGTGAGGCATCTGTTGAGAACGGAGAATAGAGAATACCATACTAGAGGTAGATTGGACTTGTCAAAGTAACTTACTCTGTTCAAAGCACCAAGATATCCAAGATTTCGGATACCCTCTAAGACATCCACTTCCGAAGGAAAGCTGTCGTAAGATGTACGACCAGGACTGGAATTAGGCTCAGGAAGCTCCAGAATAAGTCTTAGTCACTTGTAGTATAAAAATGAATAGAACTGATCGATTTGCAAGTCGAATCTGTGAGGACGAGCAAGCTCATTCTTTGTAATCGAATGCCATGTCTGCTGAAGATAGACTTCAGGAACATCAGCGCAGGAGACAAGAGCCGGAGCTAGAGGATGACCTTTGAGAATAGCTCGGATTACTGGATGAATTTTGATTCTGTCAAAATCCACGAAGTAATTGTTCGGCTTGTAGGGCAAGATGTACATCAGTGTTGGAAAGACATCATTCGGTGATCGGCGTGAAGCAGAAAGATTTTCCGCAACAGAAGGGACAGACGGCATAGGCGTCTCATGAGAAGCACGATCAAAAGGGTCATCGAGAATAACATTCTCATCTTGGATTACTGGATCAGTGTTGGTTTGAGAAGCCATTGAATAACGTGGAAAACAAAAACGAAGAAAAATTAGACAAGAAAAGAAAACACAAAAATGAAAAAAAATTCTAAGTCTGGTTTGTGTGACAAGTGAGAAACGCAAACTGAGGTTTGCGCGATGAACTAGAGACGCAAGGGAAGGTTTGCGTGTTGAGCAAGAGACGCAAACTGAGGTTTGCGTATACATTTCATAACGCAAAACAAGGTTTGCGTGATTCACTTGTGAAGAAAACTTGACCTGGAAAAAATTTCATGAACACAAAGGAAAAACACAGGTTTGCGTGACACATAGGTAACTTTGCGTGACCAACAGGTAAAGCAATGTAAGCTTTGCGCGACCAACGTGTTGCGCAAACTACATAAGAAACAAAAAAAATACACAACACACAAGGTTTGCGCGTCAATAAGGTAACGCAAAGTACACTTTGCGTGACCTGTTGGTAGCACAAACTTAACTTCGCGTGACCAACAGGTAACGCAAACTTAAGTTTGCGTGACCAACTCAATACGCAAAACTCTAGAACACTAACGACGGTTTGCGCGAGTTCATCTATGATTTTTACAAAACTTCAAATAAATCGATTGTAAACCAAGGTAAGTGTTCGAAATTCATTAATAAAAGACTAAAAGTATATTTCGACTACTTAAAGACTGATTAAATCAGTATTGAACTCAAATTTTGAAAATATTCGAAAACCAAAAGATGAACAGACGCAAATCCAAATTAACCCAAAAACAAAGCATAAAAACAACAAATTAAAGAGTAAGAACACATACCTGATTGTCGAAAATAGGAACTAAAACAAACCCACTAGATGATTTTAACAATGAAGATCGATCTGATTGAAAATGACGATGAACAGTAGAAAACGAAAATCGCACAGTAAGAAGATGTTAAAGAAATCAAAATCAAATAGGAACAATGTATATACTAAACAAAATCACGAAACAAATACAATAGGAAATAGAAAACATACCTGATTCGAAGATCAAAAGCTGAAATCAAAGAAAAATGGAAGAACGATAGAGAGAGAGAAAAATGAACAGTCAGAGTTCAAAAATGAAAGAGAGAGAAAAAAGGAAATAAGACCTAGACAAACACTATTTATACTAAAAAAAATAACACTAAAAAAAATAACACTCTTAAAACAAAATACAGAAAATTGAAATTTGAATAGGCTCAGTTTCTGATTGTGAGAGATCAGGTTCAGAAATATGTTGTTCAGAAATATTGTTTTGAATAACAGGAGGTACTGGAATAGCGTCAGTGTCAGAGATAGATGCAGCGGAATTGGAAGTAGATGCGCTTACAGTATCCTGATTCAAAACTTTTGAAACATTATCATTATTAGATTTGGGAACATCATCATAAAAATTCTCAAAAAGAAAATCAAGATCAGAAAGATTAAGTAAGGAAGAAGAAGAATCCTGATTTGTCAGTTGAAGAGAAGGTTCTGAACTGTGTTGTTCAGAAGCTAAATTTCCTGTAAGTACGAGTTTTGATCCTGATTGACCAGAAACCAAATCTGCAGCATTGTCAAATTTGACATTGACACTCTCTATCACTTTTCTTGCGGAAGTAAGAAAGACTCTGTAAGATGCAGAAGTAGAAGAATACCCAAGAAAAATACCCTCATCTGCCTTTGGACTAAACTTGTTGAGATTGTCTCTGTCATTAAGAACATAACATTTACACCCAAATGCTTCAATCTTTGTAGAAGACTTGAAGAGTGCCGTTCTTGAATTCAGTACCATTGTCTGATATGACAACTTTGATTGCTTTTTGCTTGTTGGTCTGAATTGTTTTGATGAGGTTGATGAGAATGTCAGAAGTTTCATCTTTAGACTTGAGAAACTTAACCCAGGTATACCGTGAATAATCATCAACAACCACCAATACATATCTTTTCTTTCTGATACTCTTTGTCTTCATCGGTCCGCATAAATCAACATGAAGTAAATCAAGAATGTTCGAAGTGCAGGGTTCAGGCTTTGGCTTATGAGGAGCTTTCTTCATCTTTCCTTTCTCACAATCTTGACAGAGGTGGTCTTTCTGAAAACGATGTACTGGGAGACCTCTCACTGAATCAGTCTTGACAAGGCGATCCATGTATTTAAAGTTGAGATGAGCTAGTCGTCGGTGCCATATCCAACTTTCATGAACAGAGGCTTTAGATAACAAACAGATGTCTGATGGAATTTTAACCTTGGAAACATCAATTGTATACAAATTGGATCTTCTCTTTCTAACCAGTAAATCCCTGCCACTGTCATTCTTTACAGCTACTTGTTTAGATTTGAAGTTGACTTCAAGATCTTTATCACAAAACTGTCATATGCTGAATAAGTTGTGACTATGCCCTTCGACGTAGCTGACTCTCTTGACAGTTATATTACCTTGAACAAGATCACCATAACCTAGAATGGGAGCAGTCTCGCAGTTTCCAAACTTAACACGACCGCAACATTTTTCTTTAAAATTTGAAAGTAGAGATTTGTTGCCCGTCATGTGTTTGGAACACCCCGAATCCAGATACCATAAATGACTAAGTTGCACATACAGAAACTACACAGATTTAGGTACCCATATGCTTATGGGTCCCTTCTTGTTAGATTTGTGTCTTTTATTTTTCGAACATTTATTTTTAGAAAAATCATGAATGCAATCATCAATAGAGGAAGAAAAATAATCATCATAATCAGAACTAGAAGAAGAATATGAGACATTCTTTGCAATGTGAATCATTTGCGGAATTGAATATTTTGTATGTTTATTACAAAAGGCAAATGTATCAGTATGACAAAGATTCTCTACACATTTATCCTCTAACAGTTCAGATTCTATTGATTTCTGCTTAACCCTCCATATCAGCTTAGTTGACCTCTTCACAGTCCGATCCGAAACAGAAAAATCAGAAGAATTAGAATTTTCAGACAAGACATTATCTTGTTTCCTTGACTTCTTTGATCTTCTTCTTTTACGCTTTGGTTTATAATACTGATCATTTAGCATAAAAGAATCATCAACAATTGAATTAGAAGAAGAAATTTTATCTAAGAAATCAGTCTGAGCATTCAACACATTAGAACTTGCCTTGGAGTGAGAGCTTTCAGAAAAACACAAGTATGGAAGAGGTTTGCGCGACCCTTTGGTGGTGCAAACTGAACTTTGCGCGACCAACGTCTGGCGCAAGTTGTCAGTTTGCGCTACCAATGGTTGGCGCAAATGCTCACTGTTCTTAACATTTTGAGTATTTTCCTTGGAATCGGCAAAAAATCAGAAGTAATTTTGTTTTCAAAACTTGTTTTCATTATAAAAAGAAATAAATCATTTTCTAAATCAGTTTGAAGACATTGTTCTTCCAATATATCTTCAAGATCAACTATTTTACCCTCTAACACTAATGGGGGAATATATCTCCTAGAATCATAAGAAACAGAAGATACATTTTCCTTATTAGTATTGTTGGCATATATATCAACAAAATCAGTTGATAATGAAGATTTATTGGAAGAATTGACATTTAAAACATTTTTGGATTTTCTGGACTTCTTTGATTGCTCAGGAAAGTACTTAGCATTTTCACTGGTATAAACAAATGGCATTTCCATTTTCTTGTTGTTCATTCTTTTCTGATTTTCAATTTCTAATTCTTGCTTTGCATTCATCCACTCAATTTTAAATTGAGGAGCATAATGTGCAAGACTTAGATAATACAAAGTGGGGGTTTTTGTGATAACATTGTTTAAACTATGTGGATTTTCAAAACCAAGTCCCCATCCTTCTTTTATTGTCTTTTCACTCCTTGGTTTATTCATATAAATTGTTTGCTCAGTTTGTTCTCTTTTACATAATTTTCCTTCTAAAACAATTATTTTATCAGAAAGATTTTGATTTAAAGTAGTCAATTCAGTCAAAGAATCACGATAAGTCTGATTTGAATTTTCTAACTCATTCAATTTCTTTTGAAACTCCTCTTTTGTATCTATTAAAATAGATTTTTCATCTTTTAAAGAAATGTGCAACTTTTCAATCAAAACAGACTTTTCTTGATTATCATGCTTTTCAGATGTGAACTTTGAACGTAAATCATGTAAAGCATTGACAATAACGTTCATTTGAGACGATATAAAATTGTAATCAAACTCAGAAATTACCTCAGATTCATCTATTGAAGTATCCTCTTCTTCATCATCACCTTTGTCATCCCCAATGAAACACATTGCAGCCATTTCCTCATTCTCGGCTTCGTTGTCAGAATGATCAAGCCAATATTCTTCCTCAACAAGAAGAATAGTTCCATTTTCTCTCTTCTCTGCTAGTTCCAACTTCTTTCTATAGAAAGCAGAATCTTTGACAACCTTCACACGACACTCCTTAGCTATGTGTCCCGGTTTCCCACAATTAAAGTAGTTCATAACCTTCTTCTCTTCCTTTTTCCGCTCGGTCACTTTAATAGGTTCATACTTTAGAGTATATGGCCTTGATGGAGCACCGGGTTCCACCTTCTTTGAACCGGATGTGAAGCGAAGATTGTTTGATCCAAATCTGTGTTGGAACTTCTTCTGATAATGTTGAGAGAAGAGGATCATAGCCTTTTCCAAAGCTTCACCATCATCTTCAGTTGACCCATCATAGGCATTCTCTGATAAAGCTTGTTCAGCCAGCTGACTTGCTAGAAGAGCAATCGGATCAACAGTCTTTGGCTTATTTTTCTTGTCAATCTTAGCTTTCTTTTCCATTACCATGTTCTCATCAGTCATCAAGATTTCATACAGTTCTTGAATTGGCATTGTGGAAATTCTGACATCATTCCTCATCCTATGACAAGATTTCCTCCATTCTGGTTGAAGAGCATTCAGAAACTTCAGATTGGCTTCTAGTTCTGTCTTTGTCACCTTTATCATGTACAGATCATTTATTACTGCCCAAAATCTATCAAACACGCTATTCAGACTCTCTTCATCTTTTGCTTTGAACTCCTCAAAATTATTCATGTATCGAGTCTGACGGAGTTGAGTAGCCACAGCTGATCCAAGCATTATCTTTTCTAGTTGAGTCCACATGAGCATCGGATTCTGCTTGAACAGTCAATTCTGTTGTAGATTGAATTAGGCAGAGCAAGAATCAGATTAGACTTTGCTTGACTATCAACTTGATATCGCAAAAGCTCTTCAGCATCATACTCTCGTATAGACCTCAACTCTTGTAGCCAGAGTAGTTGCAATAGCTTGTATTTCTTTCATAAGCCTCTCCATAGGACCCTCAGTCATAGATTTCATCATATTGCCACCATTTGGTTGTCTCTCTATGAAGTTGATGAATCTGTCCTGCTATTGCTGAAATTCATTCTCATTTATCAGAACTGGAGGACGAGTATCAGATCCCAAAGACATCATTATGTCATTCTTGTAAATCTGTGCTTGTAGAGACATCTTGATAAAGTCAAAAAAATTTCAAGTCTGGAAACAGTAAGACGCAAACTGAAAGTTTGCGTGAGTAACCAGAGACGCAAACTTAGATTTGCGTGAGCAGTATGAGACGCAAACTAGCTTTGCGTGAGCTGAAGAAGGGGCAAACCAAACTTTTCGTGAGGCGAATAAAGCGCAAACCAAGCTTTGTGTGAGGAGCTAGAGACGCAAATGTAACTTTGCGTGAGACTCTTAATACGCAAACTCGGAGATGCAACTGGACTGAACTTCTCGTGAGCTGAGGAATACGCAAAGTTTACTTTGCGTGATATAATGGAAACACAATCTAATTTTTGCGTGATATAGGGATGACGCAAATTGCACTTTGCGTGATTAATCCAAGGCGAAAAGCTGAACGTCTCGTGAAAACAACCTGAAGACGCAGAGGCGCTGGAAGAACACGCGCAAATCAAGATGAACTCGCGCAAACGTGTGATGAACTGGCGCAAATGTCAAATCTGGCGCAAACCGCTGAAAAATAAGAAAAACTTCCAAAAAATGATTATTAACACGTAATTGATGAAACTTTTGCACACAAGAGTGATCGAAAACAAGTTTCTAACACTTTTCATACAACAAAATCGATCAAAAAACCACAAAATCGAAATTTCGTGAAATGCACAGTTCGTAAAACACGACTTTTCCAGAAAAAGAAAACCTCAAAATCGATTATCAAAAACTAATTTTCTTGAAAAATGATGTGAATCAAAAGTGTTCTCCTATCAAAAACGAATCAACAAATAAATTTTCAACAAAATTCACTCAGAAAACAGTCCGAATTTGATGAAAAAGCAAAAAACGAGATTTTCTTGAAAAATTCAAGAAAATCGATCAAATTTTCTGCTTTAATCCACAAATTCAGAAACGAAATCAGTTTCTCTCAATCCTCTCAGATTTAGAATAGCTCTGATACCAATTGATAATCCCAAAATCTCTAAATCTTAGAGAGAGAAAGTAGAGAGAGAGGTACGTCAAATGTAACAGTGTATATTCAAATGAGGTTCAAAGTTACAAAAAAAAGACAACAAAGGGACTTAAATACCCCAAGGTCTAAACATAACAGATAATCTCACTAAACACAGTTTAGACCACAGATAATAAATACATTGATTACTATTCAAAATAGACCTAACACAAGTCAAATGAAGATTAAGCGACACTTCAAGACAGATGAAAGTTTGAATGAAATTTTGATTCAAAAGATTCTGAAGAAACAAAGATGATTCGAGAAAGTTTTTTTTTTCTGAAGTCAATCCAGAGATCAGAGATGAAGATATGAGATCAAAAATTCTTCAAAAGTTCAAAGATGAAGATTTCAAAGAAGTTTCAAAGTTTTTAAAATGTTTGTTCAAGACTTGATGACTATTCAAAGTGACGTGAATGACTTTTCAAGATTCTTCAACAACTTCAGAGATTAATGACTGTCAGAGTTGCAAAGGACAAAGTTGTTAGAGTCAAAGATTAAAGAATCAAGCGCTGAAGATGATTGTCAATTTTTTTTAAATCTTGAATACAAAGGGGGAGAATTTTAGTGTATAGAATTGTATCCAAGATTTAATGTTGAAAAGTCAAAGTCAATGTAAGTCAAAGTGTGGAAAGTCAAAATAGTCTTTGAGGGTTTGTAAAGCTTGTAAGCTTGTGAGAGTTTATCTTAGATATAAATACCTTAAGCCTTGTAACAGTTTAGTAGTTGAGTAGTTCATTGTCATTGTAATACTTGTGATTGAAAAATACGACAATTGTTTGTCTCTCTACTCTCTCTCTAAGATCATAATTGTCATATTAATCTTTCATTGATTGTGCTTGAATTGAATTGGGATTTATACACTTTCAATTGTCGAGACGCACAATCATTTCTTTTATAATTAGAAGACTTTCTAGCAAACGGAGATAATTGGAACAATTGCTTTATTGAAAATTTCTTGTAAGAAGATAAAAGTTTTTGTTTATTGAAAGCAATATTCTCAACTATATCAGTAGTACTAGATATTCCTCTATTACATTCAGAAATAACAGAAGATGATTTAACAGTCTCTTCAACCTTCTGCTTTGGTAGCCATGTTGATTTAACTCCAGTCTTTTTCTTTTTCACATCTGAAACAGTTGAAACTTTAGAATTAGTACTGTGAGTTTTAAAAGATTGCTTCTTCTTTGGCTTACCAGTGGTTCCCTATTTCTGTGAATGCCTAGATTTCTTTTTCTTTCCTTTAGCACTCTTAGAATTCATAGAAACTGGTTCATCAACTTTCGTTGATGTTTCACCTTTCTCGTACACACTTGGTAATCCGAAAGAATTTATAACAAACTGTGAATGATCAGGAAGTTTAGCATTAAAATCAAATTGACCAACACAGTCATCTAACTCACCTTCAGAGTTTAAAAAATCAAACTCTTCATCAAATAGATCGGAAATATCATCAGATTTTGAAACTTTAGAAGATTTAGAAAAATCAAAATTTTTAAGCACAGTAAAGAACACAGTTTGTTCTAAATCCATCAAAATTCTTTCTTCGGCTAGAGTATTCTCGAGTTCAGAAATTTTACTTTCCAACACTAGAGGAGGTACGTAAAGTTTACCTTCGATAGGCTTAGCCTCCAACTCTTTTGAAGAATAACTTTTAAAATAGTCATTAGAAAGAAATTTTGATTTATCAGAACTGTAACTATAATTCAACTTCTCATAACGAAATGGAAGTTGCATTTTAGTTGTGTTCTTCCGTTTCTCTTTTTCTTTATCTTCACCCTCGTCAGACAGTTTGGTCCACTTAACTTTGAGTTCAGGGTATTGTGATGCCAGTTTTAAAAATCCAAAGTCATAAAGCGCAGACACTTTTGAAATACCCTTTTTGAGGTAGTGTGGGTTCTCGTAACCAAGTCCCCAACACTCACTACTCTCTTTAGGTTTGTTCAGATGAATAGTGTGTTCAATTTGACCTAAACTGTAAAGTTTTTCCTGCAAAACATTTACCTTGTCAGTTAAAGATTTATTATCTTTTGAAAGTGATGAACACTTTTTAGCAATCTCTTTTGATTCAAATTGACACAGTTTATACTTTGAAGTAGTTTCAGCTAATTCATTGTGAATTACAGTCTTCTCTTTAGCGTTTGTATCAATATTTTTATGTAAGGCTTCAATCAATACATTCTTCTCAGCAAGATCCTTGCTAAGTTTATGTAGTAATTGATTGTTTTCTTTCATGATACCTTTTTCGCGTTCATGTTTAGACTGAACTTCCTGGAGTTCAATCATCATAGCTTGCATAGCATTAAGAAAATCAGATTTAGACATATCACATACCGCTTCGTTGTCCTCTTCTTCAGAATCAACTTCAGTTTCCATCTCTATCTTATCCATGAAGCACAAATGGGCTTTTTCTTCTTTCTCCTCTTCCTCGTCTGAATGATCGAGCCAAAATTCATCCTCCGTCATAAGTGCCTTGCCAGCCTCCTGTTTCTTGGCCAAGAGCATCTTGTTCTTGTAATACTCGGAGTTTCGTACTTTGGGCTTTCATAAGTCCTTAGCAAAATGTCCAAGTTTGCCACAGTTGTAGCACTTTGTCAGTTCTGAGTTGTTTCTTCTCTTCAGCTCTATACTGCTTCTCATCAGACCTCTTCTCCTCTATTCTCTTTCCTTCAATCTTCTTCTTATGTTCATGGTTTTGCGAGCATGACGATTACCTCTGACTGTTTGAACTAGGCTTGTTGTAGAACTTCTTCTAAAAGGATTTGGTCAACATCATCATGGCCTGCTTTAAGTTCTCACAGTCATCGGAATCATAATTATCTTCACTATCAGCCTCTTCCGACTCAGAAACTATGACCTTCTTCTTTTTTTTCAAACTTACAAACTTCTTTTTCACTACCAGAGCCACAGGATCAAAAACCACTCTTCCAGTCTTTTTCTTTTCCTCTTTTATCTCCTCCACCTCGTCCTCGTTTTGCCTCAGAGTTCCATATACCTCATGGAGTGGAATCTCGTTCAGGTCTTTCATCTGCTTTATTTATCTAGTGAATCTTTTCCACTCTGGCTGGAGGATGCTGAGAAACTTGACGTTAAGCTCAATCTGTGACTTCTTTACTCTGTTCTTACTGAGCTCGTTCAGTAAAGTCACAAATCTATCATATGTAGTCTCCAGAGTTTCACCCTCCTTGGCCTTGAACTCTTCATAGTTATTAAGGCAGTTGGAGACTTTGAGCTGGTTTCCGATCTTTGATATGAGCAACATTTTCTTCAATTGATCCCACATTTGTTTGCCTGTAGTATTGTAGCTACCAATCTTGACATATATCTCATTTGGGATGCCTTGTAGAATAAATGACTTTGCCAGTTTATCAGCTTTTACTCTTTTTCTCTGCTCTTCAGTGTATTCCTCGGTTGGTAGTGGTACTCTCTCTATTCCTGTTCTCCAGGTTCTCCTATAGTAAGAGTCTTGGTTGGAAGTTTCATGACACCTTCCTTCAAAGATGTTTTGATATACTCCCCTAAATCATGTCGATCAATGAATTCTAGAAAGCGATCTTTCCACTGTTTGTACTCTCCTTTGAAGAGTACCGGTGGCTTTACATCTGTTCCAATCGCGAGAGCTTCCCTTGATGACATCCTGTTATTCAATATATTTAATAAGAACTTGAAAATGATAGTTAGTCCAATTTGAAATCACAAAAATACAGAAAATTTTCAGAAATTAAAATTTTCAAAAATCACCAAGTAAGGAATTCTCAGATCACAGTGAAGCACAAGGAATTCGTATATAGAATGAAATCAGAATTCACAAGCAAAAACAAGTCAAGAATTCACAGACTACAAAGGTTTCAGAATTCCCAGACAAAACAAATACATAATTAGCACACTAGAATTCGCACACAGGAACCAAACGAATTCTGAACTTAGAAAATTATTTGACAACTCAAATAATTCGTATCAAACACTTATGCGAATTATTAGGAATTCGTATGAAGGCAGAAGCGAATTCTGAGGAATTCGTATCCTGCTTTATGCGAATTCTACTCTATTCGCAAATGAGAGTTAAACGAATTATGTCCTTGTAAAATTTTATCAAGAAACTTTTCAAACAAAAGACTTATGAGAATTCTCAGAACTTTTCGCAAACTAGATATATGCGAATTCTTGGCATTTTGCAGATAAGCCAACACGAATTCTAAAGAATTCTTAACACACAGATATGCGAATTCTATGTAATTCACATGAGACACATATGCGAATCCTTCACTTAATAAAATTTTCAGAATCAACTATGTAAAATGCAAGGTTGTGCGAGTTCTTTCTGCAAGTTCTTGAGATATTCTGTGAATTCTTCAAATCTCGATGAAAAACCACACTGATTCCTTCAAAAACCTATCTAAACTCCAAATTTCAGTCTGTTACTTCAAAGATTTGATCACCAATACTTCTAGAACCACTTTTGATCAATGAATTTCAACAACGACTACACAAAAATACAAATCAATCTTTTTACAGTGGGCATAACTCATGAAACTCGAATGACTAAGATTTCGAAAATTCACAAAAATTACACTACAATTCAATACAAAACCTATACAAGATCCATCTACTACACTTTTCGAATACAATTCAATTGATTACAACTCGAAAAACTCAGAAAAAATCAAGATTCGATCCAAACTCTACGAAACAGTTTCGAACTCTATATTTTCTTGATTTCATTCGGATTTGCTCTGATACCAATTGATATTCCCAGATTATCAATTTCTTAATCAGAATTACAATCACAAAACAAGATTAATCAATCTACATGTTTTCAATTAATCACAAGATTCGATTACAAAGATTTCTCAGATCAGTTTCTCTCTCTAACTCAGACTACATACACTTTCTCTCTCTAACTTGCAACTCTGTTATACGCTTACACTTGTTACAACAAAGACTTCTAACCACACATCTATTAAAAGAAACAAGAAACACACGCATTACAAACTAAACAAACACAAGACTTTGACATTGAGTTTATTACATTTGACTTTGACTTTGCTTGAGAGTTGACTATTGAGCTTTGACATGGCTTGACTTTCAACTTAAGACTTCATGATCTTGCATCCAACAAATCTGTGCACTAACACTATTGGACTGAGAAAATTAACAAATAAGCATTCATTGGTTGTTGCAGATCTAATTTCCACTCTACTAAATGTATCACCATTTATCTGATGTAAGGGGTGATTTCTTGTCCATTTGAATGTGCTAGGCTGACATTGAGTATCAACTTGATTATTCTGAATACCATTCTCAACATAAATAGCTTGATGTTAGGACTAACAGATTATTGTATTCAAGATTTAAAGGGTCTACCTTGTATTTTTTTAAAAGTGTTGTAAAAGTCGACAAGGTTGTCTTATTATAAATAGATTGTTGTTTTGTATGCTTGTAATATCAACTAGAATCTATGACATTTTGTACAAATGAGATCTTAGACTTAGAGAGAATGTTTAAAGCTTTAGATAAAGAAAGCTTATTGAAAACAATTTATAATCAATGACATATGACTTTAATATCTTGATCTTGTTAGATTGAATTGAGCTTGATTCTGGAACAACACTTGAATTTCTGATTGTTCCTCTTGTTGCTCCCCTAAGCAATATGTATCTCTGAAGTAGATAAATATAGAACAACAGGATTAGTGATCTGAGTAGTAGTTTCAGAGTTATGATGTATTTGTTGAGAGTTTTAAAAAGTATGTTTAGAGATATTTTCACTTTGTGAACTTGAGGAAGAATCAACAGTTTTAGCAGGTCCAGATAGATTTTTTGCACTTGATTCTAGTTCATCTAAAGTTGGAACACTTGTATCTCTAGATAAACTTGAATTTTGCAGATATGAAATAATATCCAGAGAAATATCAAATAGATTCTTAAACAATAAATTGTGTTCTGAATTACTAGATTCTGAAGTAAGTTCACAAGTAGCAGTCTAATTTGACACAGGTTCTATAGTGTTTTGAGATCTCTGGCTTGAGTCTGAACTGCATTGTCCAGAAGTTTGTGTTGCCTTCTCATCACAGGTCACATTGATGCTTTCAATGATAATTTTCTTCTTAACAAAGACTCTATAGGCTTTTGCCGATAATGAATATCCAACAAAAACACCTTCATCTACTTTTTTTCTTTAACTTTCCACGATTATCTTTGTCATATATCACCAAGCATCTTCAACCAAAAACATGAAAGAATTTGATATTAGGCATTCTCTGATTAATAATTTCATGTGCCATTTATTTAGCCTTTTATTAGTTATGGTTCTATTAAGAGTAAAACATGTGGTGGAAATAGCTTCAGCCTACAAGTATAAAGGTAAGTCTGAGTAGGCTAGCATAGTCCTTGTAGCTTCAACATGAGTCATGTTTCTTCTTTCAAAACCTCCGTTTTGTTGAGAAGTTCTGATAGTAGAGAGTTTATGAGAAATTCCAACAGACATTAGATAACTTTGAAGAGTCTCATTCATGAATTTTGTTATATTGTCACTCCTTAGCATTGAATAGAAAGTTGAATAAATACTTGAATTCTCTTGATAAAAGCAATAATAATTAGACCTCAGAAAATCCACCCATGTATATCTTGAAAATTCATCAAGCATAACCAACATGTACATCTTGCAATTATGCTCTGAACTCTCATAGGCCTACATAAATCCATATTAATGAGCTGCAAAAGAGATTTGCAAGAGGATTTTGTTGTTCCAAAATCAAGTCCAAATCAATACACACAAACTATGAATCACAAGTCATATTCATTGATGTATATGTGTGTCCCTGAAATTCAATTTCTTATCACAAACAAATCAATACAAACAAGATTATCACAACTACCTGTTTGATTCAAATTCAAATTCAAACTGTTTACAATCTCAATTTTCACTTTCTCTCTCAAGACAACTCTTTCTGTCTCTACAACTCTCTCAGAATGCTTATTCACAATCTAAAGTCATCTATCTATTAAACAACAAATCAAAGACTATTTATACTCTAACAAATACAAAGGAACAAAAATAACAAATACAAAGACTTTGACTTTATTAACAAGGACTTTGACTTTCCATGAGAATTTACTTTCCAGCTTTGACTTGTTGTATTTTGACCTCTGATCTTCATGATCTTGTATCCAACATATTTCTGCTCTAACAATCTCCCCCTTTGGATTCAAGATCATCTTTGAAAAAATTTAGCAGTTCAGTCTTCTGTTCAAACTCAAAAAGTACAATATCCTTCTTTGAAACAAATTTCTTCAATAAGCACAAACATTGCAGACTCTCATTTCCTTGACTGTATTCTTCCCAGGTCTGTCTTTTTGAAGAAAATTAACAATCTCCTCAAAATATGGTAGAAACGATCTTCAATAATCTCTTCAAAATTACCACACAACTCTTATTTCAGACTTCGGAAAGAAATTATCTTCAGATTTAGCTCGAATTGCTTTAGCAAAATATCTTCAAAGAAAAAATTTCTGTAAAATCTCAGCACATCTTCAGAAATCTTCGACTTTGCATCCTTCTTTCACAATTATCTTTTGATCTCAAACAATTCTTTAACTCTGAAATTTATGAATCTGACATTTCTTTAAATCATCTCCCCCTTTTTGATGAATAAAGCATCTATAGCATCAAAACTTTCATCAAGAAATGTCTTTGACCAATCTGAGTTGTCCAAGAGCCTCTAATTCGTTGCCAATTCGAACAATATATTCATCTTGATCTTTTCAAATCTAGACAAAATAGGAATGTAACAACTGAATCAACAAATGAATCAGTTAATATGCCTGTCAGTAACACTAAGTCACTGTGTGTAACGGATACACATAGGAAAGGAGCTTTTTGATGATCACTCCCCCAGGGCTTCCATCCAATCATCGAAACACCACAAAGGAAACTTCTATGAATGTTATGATAAGAAAACAAGTTCCTTGTGTGTTCGTGCAAGTGTAGAAAGAATTAATCATATGATGATTGCTTTTAATAAGGCTCAACATTGTGTAAACCACTGAGACAACAGTAGATAAACACAGACTCAATGTGCATGATTGAAGTGCGATGGTGGGGTAGACTTCCTTCTTTTTCAATATCCAGATTTTCCAAATGAAAATCAGAGAGATTATATGATGTGTCCCCAGAAAAATATGAAACATTTTCTTTTTAAGAAGAAAATGAGTGGCTGGTGGGGTTTATATCAAGAGTTGGCATGGGCTAGTTGCTTGTTTCAATAACGTTCACCATAGAATTGTGAAACATTAGTAATGTGGGTGCCCGACTCAGAAAGTAGTTGGTGCAGAGTTTAATATTCTTTTACTCTGATCTCACACCCTCTTTCTTTTAATCAATAAGCTCACATCTAACCAAACTCTCTTTTCCATTTTACCTCAACGCACAACCCACAATCATTTCTTTTTTACTCCTCACACTCAATCACTATGGATTAACTTCTTGGGTAGGAAACACTAGTTATCGTGAATCCATAAAAGTTCATTTAAGTCCTAGCAAAAAGAACCCATATTCCTATGAAGCATATGTTGCTCAAGACAGTTTAACTAGAACAGTTAAAGCGCAAATACAAATCAGATGTATATATGCTCAGAATATAATCATGAAGATATGAGCATTTTTAAGCATGGAAGTATTTTCAAACAAGTACATTGAAAGAATAAACATGAATACAAGAGACTTGTTTGAAAATCTGACAATGTATGAAAAAAAAATCAGAAATGAATGATATAGCAAATAAGGCTTAGGGTCAACAAAAATAGATATTGTCTATATGAAACAAAATACATACATTCTTGAAATAACGTTTAGATATGAAATGACGCTAAAAAATCATTGAAGTGCAAGCGGGGTGTCTTACCATCGAAAAATATGTTTCAAATTTGAGACATGGTAAGAACATTTTGAAACAAAAAAAAAATTCAAACCGATGTGTGTGAATACTTGAAAGTATATAGAAAAGACAATACACAAGTATTTATCTTTGGAAACACACGGTTTATAATCATGTAAGCACAAGTAAATCTTGAAAAACATTTAAAAATCACACTTCCAATTCATGAAATTTGTTTAAGAATCGGGAAGTGGTTTGAACATTTAAGAACATGTTTTCTATGATTGAAAGTTGTCCTTCTTTGAACCATATATGAGATTAAGATAAGAATTTAACCTTTATCGTACAGTCTTAAATCTCAAGAAGTCAGCTGAAGTCATAAAGATATGATCTTGAAAGCTTCCTCTCAATCTGCAAAAGTCTCACAGTCATGTCAAAGCAACTTTATTCACAAATTATTCAAATGTAAATGACATAAAGCAATAAAACGTTGAATGTACAAGTTCTGATCTGAAATAATCAGAAATCATATCCTTACTCCTTTTTGTTGTACTCATAAACTCCCCCTAAAGTCATGCATCACAAAAATTTAGCAGTTAAGTAAATGCAACAAGTCTATAAACTCCTCCTCAGAATAATAATGATCAACTTGGAATCTTGTCTCACTCCCCCTGAGATCATGAACAAAATGTTAAAGTGCAGATATCCTTTCAGAATTAATGATAAAGAAATGATGAAAAATTACAAAAAAAGAAACTTTAATAGGTAATTACTGATTAGATCTTGAGATTTAGCATACCAAGCTTAGACACAAGAAAATTGAATCTCTTTTCATCCAAAGCATTGGTAAACAAATCTGCAAGTTGATAATCAGTTTTTACAAAGTAAAGTTCTATTGTACCTTTTTCTACATTATCCTTTATAAAATGATACCTGACATCAACGTGTTTTGTTTTAGTATGCTGCACAGGATTAGCTGATATTGCGATAGCGCTCTTCGAGTCACAATAGATCGGTATTTTGTCAAACTTGAATCCATAGTCTCGCAGTTGTATCCTCATCTACAAGACCTGAGAGCAGCAACTGGCAACAACTACATACTCTGCTTCTGCAGTCGAAGTGGAAACACAAAGTTGTATCTTTGACGCCCAGCTAACGAATTTGTCTCCAAGAAATTGAACATGACCCGACGTGCTCTTCCTGTCTAACATACATCCAGCATGATCTGTGTCTGAATAAGCAGTCAGTTCAAATCCTGTATCTTTAGGATACTACAGACCAAGATCTTCAGTCCCCTTCAGATATCTAAGAATCCGTTTGACAGCAGCCAAATGGAATTCTTTAGGATAAGCCTGATATCTTGCACATAAACATGTTGAGAACATAATATATGACCTACTTGAAGTAAGATACATTAAAGAACCTATCATTCCTCTATAAGTCCTAACATCAACACTTTTACCCGAAGGATCAGTGCCGATCTTAGTACCTGGTGCCATTGGGGTTCCAATTGGTTTGCAATTTTCCATTTTAAATTTCCGAAGAATATCAAAAATGTACTTAGACTGATTAATAAAAATCCCTATTGAAAATTGTTTTACTTGTAATCCGAGAAAGAAATTCAAATCCTGTATCTTTAGGATACTACAGACCAAGATCTGCAGTCCCCTTCAGATATCTAAGAATCCGTTTGACAGCAGCCAAATGGAATTCTTTAGGATAAGCCTGATATCTTGCACATAAACATGTTGAGAACATAATATATGGCCTACTTGAAGTAAGATACATTAAAGAACCTATCATTCCTCTATAAGTCCTAACATCAACACTTTTACCCGAAGGATCAGTGCCGATCTTAGTACCTGGTGCCATTGGGGTTCCAATTGGTTTGCAATTTTCCATTTTGAATTTCCGAAGAATATCAAAAATGTACTTAGACTGATTAATGAAAATCCCTATTGAAAATTGTTTTACTTGTAATCCGAGAAAGAAATTCATCTCTCCCATCATACTCATTTGAAATCTTGACACCATAAGGTTTGAAAATTTCTTAAAGTATTTAGGATTTGTAGAGCCAAATATTATATCATCAACATATATTTGAATAAGAATGATATCGGCTTTTTCCTTTTTAATGAACAAAGTGGTATCGACTTTACCTTTTGCAAAACCTGACTTGACCAAGAATTTTGATAATACCTCATACCAGGCTCGAGGCGCTTGTTTTAACCCATAAAGTGCTTTATCCAAGATGTAGACATGATCTGGTTTATCTGGATTCACAAAGCCTTCTGGTTGCTATACGTAGACTTCCTCCTTAAGAATGCCATTTAGAAAGGCAGTCTTCACATCCATTTGATAGACTGTGAAGTTATTATGAGCTGCATAGGCTAGAAACATGCGGATTGCCTCTATACGCGCTACTGGAGCATAAGTCTCATCATAATCTACGCCTTCCTCTTACCGGTAACCTTTGGCAACAAGTCTTGCTTTGTTTCGAATGACAATACCATCTTCATTCTTCTTGTTCTTGAATACCCACTTAGTGCCTATCACGGTCTTTCCTTCTGGTTTTGGCACTAGCCTCCAAACTTTCAGGGCTTCAAACTGATTTAACTCTTTTTGCATAGCAGACAACTAATCCGAATCAGCTAGAGCTTCTGATACTCGAGTAGGATCTATCTTGCTGAGGAATGATTCATGCAGACACTGGTTTAAAGTTACTGACCTAGTTTGCACCGGTTTATTGAGATCTCCAATGACTTGGTGTAGAGGGTGCTCTTTGGTCCAGCGATGTTCGTGAGGGAGTGGATTAGATGAAGATTGATCATGATTATCATCAAAAAATCCACTATCAACTTCTTCAGTTTGAACAATATGAGGGAGGGATTCAGTTGAAGTAATTGGTACAGAAGCTTTAGTAGGTACACCTTGTTCAGTCTGTTGATCTGTCCTTACAGCACATCCTACTGACTCAGAAACTTCTGACTCATCATTAGTAGATACAACTTCAACTATTGGAGTAGGCAGCTGAACTGGAATATCTTGCTGAATCGGGGAATTTGATTCAGTGGAAACATCTGAAGTGATTGGATGATTAGCCGTTGAATCTTCCATCCTGTCAACCACAACAGGTTTATGCACATTAGACCCAAGATATTCATCATAGAACAGATCAAATAAAAGATCTAAATCAGATAAATGATTAGCAGACGTTGATGCTTCATCTGATTTGTTCTTTTCAGATACAGGTTCTGAACTGAGTTGTCCAGAAGCTAACACTCCGGTTATCACGGGTTCTGAACTGACTTGTTCAGAATCCATATCCTCATCGAATGTGACGTTTACACTCTCGACAACAGTCTTCGACTTCTTCAAGTATACTCGATATGCAACAGATGTAGAAGAATATCTAATGAAGATGCCCTCATCTACCTTAGCACTGACATTGTTGAGATTCTCTCTGTCATTTAGCACAAAACACTCACAACCAAAAATATGAAAATATTTGATGATTGGTGTTCGGTTGTTGATCAACGCATACAGAGTCTTTTGAAATCTTCGGTGTATCATGGAACGATTTTGAGTGTAGCACGCAGTCGAAATAGCTTCTGCCCACAGAAACAAAGGAAGGTCTGATTGGCTGAGCATAGTGCGAGCGGCCTCGACTAGCGTTCAATTTCTCCTTTCGACTACTTCATTTTGTCTGGGCGTACGAGCAGCAGAGTATTGATGTGATATCCCGACCGATTCGAGATACTCTTCAACAGTTATGTTTTTAAACTCAGTGCCGTTATCAGTTCTGATAAGCTTGACTGGTTTATGCAAATTCACCTGGGTCATCTTCAGAAATGTAATGAGTCCTTCGGGCGTCTCATCTTTTGATCGTAGAAATTTGATCCACGTGTATCGTGAATAATCGTCCACGATAACTATAACATATTTCTTTCAGCCTAATCTTTGCGTTCGCATTGGACCACAAAGATCCATATGCAACAACTCTAATGGAGAATTGGTACTAGGTTCAGGCTTCGGTTTATGTGGAGCTCTTTCATCTTCCCTTTTTCACACACTACACACAAGTGTTCCTTTTCATATCTCAACTCAGGAAGTCCATTCACCAATCTGCCTTTGACCATTTTATTGATATAACGAAAATTCAGGTGTGACAGCCGTCGGTTCCAAAGCCAACTTTGTTGCATCAATGCTTTTGTCAGTAAGCAAACCTGATTGTCAGCCTGGACCTTTGCAAGATTGATGGTGTAGAGGTTTGACTTGCGAGTACCAACTAAGAGATCTTTGTCGTCCTCAGTACACACTGAGCAACTCTTAGCTTTGAAATTTACCTCTAACCCTTTGTCGCAGAACTGGCCAATACTAAATAGGTTGTGCCCTAATCCTTCTACATAACTCACCTTCGTTATCGTTACTTTGTCGTGTACCACATCACCATAGCCCATGATTGGTGAGAACTGGTCGTTTCCAAAACGTACATTTCCGCTGAATTTCTCTGTATAATTAGACAATAAAGCTTTATCCCGGTCATATGCTTGGAACAACCGCTATCCAAGTACCACATATGCCGGGTCTGCAAGATAAATCAGGAAACAACAGATTTAGGTACCCATTTAAAAACGGGTCCTAACAGATTAGCACATGATTTTGGTATCCATTTAAATATGGATCCTCTTTTCCTTTGAAAACTTTTGAAAACATTTGGTTTAGAAGAATAATCATGATAAGATCCAAACTAATCATTAGAATAATGATAACAAGCAAAATTATTCCACTGATAAGTATAAGATTGAGTAGTAGTAGGATATAGTTGGAACAATTGATTGATAGAATATCTCTTGTAAGAATTTACAAGGTTTTGTTTATTGAAAGAAAATTTACCAACTACATCATTAACACTACTATCAGATCTATCAGTAACTACATCAGGAATTGATTCCGCTTTCTCATCAATCTTCTTTTTAGGTCGCCATACAGTTCGCTCTTCCTACCTTTTCTTTCTTAGATCTGAAACAAAATATTTAGATTTATTAGGAAAATCAGATTTCTGAGATTGATTTTTCTTATGTTTACCAGTGTTGTTCCATTTCTGTGAGCGCTGTTTCTTATGTTTCTTACCCTTAGCATAGTAATCAGCATTCACAGAAACTGATTCACCAACCTTAGTTGATGATTCGTCTTTTTCATAAACACTTGGTAAAGCTTCTCCATTAATCACAAAAGTCGAATGATTTGGAAGTGAAGCATTGAAGTCAAACATATCAATTTCATCAATACACCCTTCATCAGAATTTAAGAAATCATTTGCAGACTCAAATAAGTTATCAATATCAGGTTCAGAAGTTTGAGGTATTTTAGAAGATGTAGAACACACTTTAGATTTAAAATGAAAATTTGTGTTCTTTAACACTGTAGAAAATACATCTTGTGTTAGTTCACTCAAAATTCTTTCATCAGATAAGATATTTTCTAACTCAATTATTTTGGTTTCTTATACAAGTGGGGGAACATAAATTTTAGCTTGAATAGGTTTTGCCTACATCTCAGTAGAAGAATAACTAGCAAAGTAATCAGTTGAAAGAAATTTTGGTGTCTCAGAAAGATAACTATCATTCAGTCTTTCATAACAGAATGGTAGTTCCATTTTCTTTAAATTCATTCTTTTCTCATCTTCTTTTGCCTCAACCTCCTTTGATGATTTGGTGACAAATTTGGGTTTCAAATGACGATATTTAGCAGCAACATACATAAAATTTGCATTATATAAAGCTGGCTGTTTTCTAATAGCTTTTTCTAGGTAATGAGGATTATCATAACCTAGTCCCCATTTTTCTTTAAAATCAACTTTTCATTAGGTGTATTCTAGAAAATAGTTTGATCTGTTTGTCCTCGAACATATAATTTTGCTTCCAAACCATTTACCTTTTAGAACACATTCTTGCTTTTCTGAATCAGACTTAGACAATTTAGTTTCAAAATCAGAAATCTTATTTTCAAAACAAATCTTTTCATTTTTAAAATCAGAAACAGATTTGCGAAGAGAATCAATCAAATATTTGTTCCCAATAACTGATTTATTAAAATCAAAGATAGTTTGATTTTTCTTCTCAATTTTGCTTTTTTCCTTTTTCAGTTTATTTTGAAGATCATGAAGTTCGACCATCATGGCTTCCATTTTAACCATAAAATCAGATTTGGATAAGTTCATTACCTCATCAGACATTTCATCTTCAGAATCATCATCTTTTACCGTATTGCCCATCAAACACATGTGGGCTTCTTCATCTTTCTCTTCCTCAACATCAGAATGATCTAACCAATATTCGTCTTCAGCCATCAATGCCTTGCCAGCTTCCTGTTGCTTGGCCAAGAGCATTTTGTTCTTGTAGTATTCTGAATTCCTAACCTTCGGCTTCCGACAGACTTTTGCATAATGTCCAACCTTGCCACAGTTGTAGCATTTGATCAGATCATCAGCTTACTTCTCAGTGATGGTGTATTCATTCACATACTTTTTCTTCTCATCTGGTTTCTTCTCCACATACCTTTTCTCTTCATACTTCTTTCCTTCTATTCTCTCACGGTGCTCATAATTCTTTGATCCTGGTGATGAATATCTCTGTGAGTTTGACCATGGTTTCTTATAAAAAATTTTCTGGAAAGCTCGGGTCAGTGAAAGCATTGCCTGCTTGAGATTCTCTCCATCATCACCATCAGATGCAGAATCAGACTTTGAGCTAGAAATGACTATCTTCTTCTTTTTCTTCTTCTCTTTCTTTTCTTTCTCCTTCTCTCCAGCTACAAGTGCTATGGGGTCAACAACCTTTTCAACTTTATTTTTCTCATATCTTTTCTCTTCCACCTCTTCCTCCTTCTGTCATAGAGTCTTGTAGACCTCATGCAGTGGAATATCACTCAAATCTTTCATCTGTTTCATTCGACGAGTTTGCTTTTTCCACTCAGGTTGCAAGATGCTGAGAAACTTCACGTTGTTCTCAATCTGTTGCTTCTTAACCTTGTTCTTGGAAAGCTCATTCAGAAGAAGCACAAATCTCTCATAGGTTTCCTCCAAACTCTCACCTTCTTTAGCCTTGAACTCTTCATATTTGTTGATACAGTTGGCCACCTTCATTTGATAGCCTACCTTTGAACCCAACATCATCTTCTGTAGCTGATCCCACATTGATTTGGCAGTTGCATTGTAGTTGTCTATTTTCACATAGATCTCATTGGTCATGCTTTGTAAAAGCAAAGATCTGGCTTGTTTATCAGCATTAAACCGACTCTTTTGTGCTTCAGTGTATTGAGCAAAATCTTTCTCAACTCTCTTTGTTTTCGGAGCTCCATCTGAGTCATTACCTTCAGCAGGAATCTCGTCAGTAGGTTTTGGCATTGGACCATCTTTGATTGATGATAGAATGTCCTTTCCATTTGTTTGTCGATCAACAAAATCGAGAAAGCGATCCTTCCATTGCTCATATTCCCCTTTAAACAAAACCGGGGGCTTGACATCAGTGCCAATTGAAAGAGCGTCTCTGGAAGTCATCCTGTTTGATTAATAAGCAATAAGAAACTTGAAATTGACCGTTAGTCCAAAAGAAATCACAAGAAAATAGAATAACACTGAAATGAACTAAGCGAAGAAATTTCTAAAATCCACTAAGTCTAGAATTCGCAATCTATACTTAGAATAACAAAGAATTCGTAATACATACTGAAAAACACAAGGAATACGCAATCAACACAAATAAGCAAGGAATTTGCAAACAACACAAAATATACACAAAATTTGCAAAGTTCGTTCAGAATTCGCTATACACACACCTGCGAATCCTGAGAAATTCGCAATACTCAAACTAGAGAATTTTGTCCTTAGAAAGAATTAGGAATTCGTAACTCTCTAGTCTGCGAATTTTGAACAATTCGCTAAAGAGACCACTGCGAATTCTGTCCTTAGAAACTTTTTCAGATATAACACTTTGCGAATTCTTAGAAATTCGCAAGAGACACAAGAACGAATTCTGAGCAATTCGTAATATAGTCTTCTGCGAATTCTATACTTGAACTTTTTCGAAATAAACCTCTGCTAATTCTCTGAGAATTCTATGAAATTCACAATATACACATTAACGAATTCTATGCTTTTCGTAATACAAAGGAATGCGAATTCTATCCTTAAGAAATTTTCAGAAAGTTTTAATGCAAAATCTGGTGAAATAACGAATTCTGAGGTTTCAGCGAATTCTTGATGTGAATCTTGCGAGTTATTCAAATGATCTGCGAGTTCTTCAGAGAGTTAGCGAGTTCTTGAGATCTCGTTCGAAAAACGTCTATGAATCGACTGAAAGTACACCTAGACCTCAAGTTTCGATTTTAGACTTTGACAGAACGATCACTTACACATCTAGAACAACTTTCTAACAACAACTTTCAAAACAAAACACAAACTATTACACTTTGATTCACATTACAGTGCTAAGAACTCGTGAAAGTCGAATTCAAAAAAAATCTCAAAAATTAGAGATCAAATACAGTGCAAATTGTGAACCAAACTATACAAACTCTTTCTATTACTCTAGTCGATCACTAATCAGAAGATTCCAACTCTAAAAACACACAAAAAATAAAAAATGATCTATGAACTCGTTTAACAGAACGTCGACTCCATTTCTTGATTTGATTTCAATTGGATCTGCTCTGATACCAATTGTGTGTCCCTGAAATTCAATTTCTTATCACAAACAAATCAATACAAACAAGATTATCACAACTACCTGTTTCATTCAAATTCAAATTCAAACTGTTTACAATCTCAGTTTTCACTTTCTCTCTCAAGACAACTCTTTCTCTCTCTACAACTCTCTCAGAATGCGTATTCACAATCTAAAGTCATCTATCTATTAAACAACAAATCAAAAACTATTTATACTCTAACAAATACAAAGGAACAAAAATAACAAATACAAAGACTTTGACTTTATTAACAAGGACTTTGACTTTCCATGAGAATTGACTTTCCAGCTTTGACTTCTTGTATTTTGACCTCTGATCTTCATGATCTTGTATCCAACATATTTCTGCTCTAACAATATAAATTCAATTACAATGAAGATTTCTCTCTCAAAAGCACAAGATTTTCTCTCATTAATTTACAAGTCTCACATGTAGGAATAATACTATCTCTCTATGTGCCACACAGTTACAAGAAATTCAAACCTATTTATAGTATGTCATACACCTTTTGACTTTACATGACTTTACAACAATTACAAAATAGACCCTTTAAATCTTGAATACAACATTTAAGTCCTAACAATCCCTCCCTTTAGATTCAAGATTTAAAAAAAATGACAATAATCTTCAGCTCTTTCTTCTTCATCTCTTTAACAAGTTTCAACTCATACTCTTTTGCTCTTGAAATATCTTCATTTTTGTATCTTCCAAAACTTTGAAACTTTTATCTCTTCATCTCTTGAACACAAACTCTCTTTTCTTCTTGAAGCAATCAACAACAAACTTGTAAACTCTGAACATTCTTGGATCAATCTTTATCTTTAACTTTCTTTGACTTCAAATTAACAAACTTTTTGTCCTTTTCTTCAGAACACTATTCTCCTTATATATTTATCCATTATCTCCCTTTTTCTTCAAAACTTCTATGTATCTCCACCTTGACTTTATCTTCATTATCTCCTTTTTGAATTTCTCCCCGTTTCTTTTGTATACTCTTTCTCCATTATTTCCAATATCTCTAATATCATCAATATCTTCCCCTTTTTGATGATAGAGAGCATCAAAATCATCAAAACTCGTCTCAATTACAGCATAGTCTTTGAAAATCTCCATTGATCTGAACAACTGTCAATTCAAATATGATTATACGAATCTTTTCAAATTCAGACAAATTAGAAGTTGTCACCATGAATCAACATATAAATCAGTTAGAAATGCTTTTAAGTAGTACGAACCACTTAGTACAACAGATGTACTTTGGAAAGGAGCTTTGTGATGTTCACTCTTCCAGGGCTTCCATTCAATCATCGAAAAACACAAAAGAATTTCTATGAACGTTATGATAAGAAAACATATTCCTTGTGTGTACGTGCATGTTTAAAAATGATTGAAGAAGCTTATGCTTGATCAGACTCAAATTGTGTAAACTGTTGAGACAACAACAAGTTTTCCACGGACTTAATGTGCATGATTTAAGTGCGAAGGTGGGACAAATTTCCTTCTTTTTCAATATCCAAATCTTCCGAATAATGGTTGGATAGATAATGTGTTGCATCCCCAAGAAAATTTAAAACATTTCTTTGTTGAGAAAGAAATGAGTGGCTGGTGGGGTTAAAACAAGAGTTGGCATGGGCTCACTACCTGTTTCAATGATTTTTATGAAAGAAATGTGAAACAACAGTAATGTGGCTGCCCGGCTCAGAAATTAGTTGGTGGAAAGTTCTCATATTCTTTTAACTTTCTTCTCACACCCTCTTTCTTTTTATCATTTTGCGCTTCTAACCAAACTCTCATTTCCATTTTACCTCAGCACAATGAGAAAAACTCAACCATATGAGTTATCTCCCCCACTCTTTGATATTTGACCACTCGCCCCTCAATCGCTCAAGGATAACTTCTTAGGTAGGAAACATTGGGTAACGTGAATTTATAGAAGTTCTTTAAGCTCAAACACTGATCCCATGAAATTTTGTCCTAAAAGGATGTGTTGTGCAACAGTTTAACTTGAACAATGAATTTCGGCATATGACAATATCGTCAAATAAATGTATGCTCTGCATGAATATGCAATATATTTGAGCATTTGAAATTTGAAGATTTCCCAATACAAGTATATTGAATGAATGAAATGAAAGCGAAAGACTTGTTTGAGAATCTGACAATGTTTCACAGATCAAATATCAAGAAATATAAACGTGTAAGATTAAGGTATCAAAGAATCTGATAGTGATTATATGAACAAATATAACAATCTTGAAATGAACGCACACATTGAAATAATGTATGATGCTCAACAACAATGAATGCAAACATGAGTATTAACATCGACATATGTTTCGTTTAGAGATATGGTAATAACAAAATCAATATGAAATTGTACTGTTGATTATGAATACTTGACAATATATAGAAAAGATGATACACAAGTATTAATCTTTGGAAACACACGGTCAGAAATGATGTAAACCGATAATCTCATGAAAATCATTTAAAATCACACCTCTAAATTCATAAAATCTGGTTGAAACAGAGAAGTGGTTTGAACATTTAAGAAAACCATTTTTCATGCTTGAAAGTTGTCCTTCTTCCAAATATTTTGAGATTAAAAATCAGAAAAATATACCTTTGGTATAGAATTCTTAACTCCTCAAACTCCCCCTTGAAATATGCGCAGGGAAAAAAAATAATATCTCCCCCTCAAAAAAAAATTCAAATCTTTTTTCCCAATTCATATGTTGATAGAGAATCCATTTCAAATTCATAACAGGTAAGCCTTTGACAAGATTTGTTGATATCTTTGAAGTTCATATATTGTAGATTCCACAAAAAGTGCAATCATGATATAATAATCAATAATGAACAAAGATTGAACCACAACGGCTGGTCATATGATTAGATTTATCGGTAAAGGGTTTAAGGTTTACAGAAAGAATTTCAATAGGATTAGGTAAACCTTCTAATGACCATTCTACTCTCCTGAACCCTAATCTCACACTATAAATACCAAGGGCTTTGGTCTAAAGCCTAAAGCCCATTACAACCAATAAAGCCTAGTTAACAATTAAAGCTTTTTACAACACATTAAATAATAAAACATTTAAACTTTATAAATGTGTTATACAACTTTCAACGCACTAGGACTTGTCCTAACAATCTCCCCTAAAGTTGAATAACAGATTTATTATCTTGGAACTTCAGACTTGATCTTCTTTCCCTCTTTAATCTCTGAAAAACTTTGGTGTTGTTTGTCTTCATGTATTTCCTAGCTCCCCCTTGAATAAAGCTCCTCGTCTTCATAGATTCAACTTTGTAACCAGATTCAATGTACAGTAGCCTCGACTGAACGCACTATTGAGCAACTTTCAACTGTAGAAACTCAGCACATCGGATCAGCATACAAGAAAGATAATGTGCGATTTACGTGACATTCCACATTGCAACTTCAGTTTGAAACAAAAGAATTTGTCTTTGAACCTCGAGTTAAATTGACTTTCAGCTTAAGAACTTGTAGAACCAATATGCTCCTGGGAGGAATCAACTTGTAGCAAACGCCACTTGATAAGGGATAGAAGAAATGCAATCTTTGAATCTAATGGCTTTTCAACATCAGATTTAAGAAATTCTGTTACTCCCACTCAGATTTTGGTAACTCCCCCTCAACATGATAATCTACGTCTTTGAATTGTGTTTCATTCTCCAACTCATGATGATTAGGAGAATCTTGAGCATCATGTAACTTCAAAGACAAAATGGATGAGTAGCAAAATACCAGATAAAACAATTTAGTAAACAAGGGTAACAGCTAACACAGAAACACAATAGTAACTGTTATCACAACAATTAAAATAATTGTGTGGCCTATTGTTATTCCTAGATCTATCAAGTTCTAATCATAAACAAAAATCTAGATGAACAAATCGTAATCACATGTCATTGAGATAATCATCAAGATTACAAATCACAACTTCTCTCCACTCTCTCACTAGAATGATATTCTAAATCAGCTCTTCTCTCATACACTCTCAACTTCTCACAAATGACATGCTTTAAAGACTTACAAGGACTGAAGGTATTTATACCTCCATCCAAATACAAAGAAACAAACAAATACAATATGTTGACTTTGACTTTATTAACAAAATGACTTTGAGCTTCCATGAGAGTTGACTTTCCAGCTTTGACTTCTTGAATCTTTCATCTTCAATCTTTATGATTTTGAATCCAACAAATCTGTGCTCTAACATTCTCCCCCTTTGGATCAAGATCATTACAAAAAGATTTAGCAATGCGACCTTCTCTCTTTAAGCTCATTTTGAAATAACTCCCCCTTTGATCAACCTTTATCTTCTCTTGTAATCTCCCCTTTGATACAAAAAATGATTTTCTCAATCAACTCACATGCTCCCCCTATTAGTATGAAATATTTACATTCTCCCCTTCTTTGATAAGCTCTATCTCTTCAAAAACTTTCAACAATCTTTTCTCAAAATCTGATTCTCTCCCAAAGTTATAAAACCTCTTTCACAAACCAAATTTCAGCAAAATCTTCAAAGCCTTTCAGCTTTCAATCAATCTTGAGAAATTCATCTTTCAATCAATCTTGAATATTTTCTCCCAGCTTTAACATTGCTGACTCAAAACATTTCTTTAACTCTTCTCAACCTTTTTGATGATTAGAGCATCGATATCATCAAAACTTCTTCAAGAAATGTCGTTAACTGTTCTGACCACTGATCTGTCAAGAGCCTCTGATTCCGTTAACAAGATATTCATCTAGATCTTTTTTCAAATCCAGACAAACTAGAATGTAACACCTGAATCAACAAATGAATCAGTTAATATGCCTGTCAGTAACACGAAGTCACTGTGTGTAACGAATACACATTGTAAAGGAGCTTTTTGATGTTCACTCCCCCAGGGCTTCCATCCAATCATCGAAACACCACAAAGGCAATTTCTATGAATGTTATGACAAGAAAACAAATTCCTTGTGTGTTCGTGCAAGTGTAGAAAGAATTAAGCACTTGATTTCTTATAAAGGCTCAAAATTGTGTAAACCACTGAGATAACAGTAGATAAACACAGACTCAATGTGCATGATTGATGTGCGAAGGTGGGGCAGACTTCCTGCTTTTCAATATCCAGATTTTCCAAATGAAAATAAGATAGTAAATGTGCTGCTTCCCCTTTGAAAAACGAAACATTTTCTTGTTAAGAAGAGAATGAGTGGCTGGTTCAAGAATTGGCATTGGCTATTTGCCTGTTTCAATAACGTTCACCAAAGAATTGTGAAACATTAGTTATGTGGTTGCCCGGCTCAGAAAGTAGTTGGTGCAGAGTCTGATATTCTTTTACTCTGTTCTCTCACCCTCTTTCTTTTAATCATTAAGCTCACATCTAACTAAACTTTCTTTTTCATTTTACCTCAACGCATAATCCACACTCATTTTTTTTGACTCCTCACACTCAATCACTAAGGATTAACTTCTTGGGTAGGAAACAATGGTTAACGTGAATCCATTGAAGTTTCATTTAAGTCCTAGCACAAAGATCCCATATTTTCCTATGAAACATATGTTGCTCATAAATGGTTAACTGGAACAGTTAAAGCTCAAATACAAATGTCAGATGTTTGTATGCTCCCAAAAATAATCATGAAGATTTGAGCATTTGAAACACTGAAGATATTTCAAACAAGTACATTGAATGAATGAACATGAACGCAAAAGACTTGTTTGAAAATCTGACATTGTATGAAAATGATCAGAATCAAATGATATATCAGTTAAGGTTATGGTCAAGAATAATGGATATTGTCTATACGAACCAAGATATAGACATTCTTGAAATGACGTTTCGAAATGAAATGACGCTCAATACTCGTTGAAATACAAGCGGAGTGTCTTACCATCGAAAAATATGGTTCAAATTTGAGACATGGTAAGAACATTTTGAACAATAAGTCAAACCGGTGTGTGTGAATACTTGAAAGTATATAGAAAAGACAATACGCAAGTATTTATCTTTGGAAACACATGGTTTGTTAAGCATTGAAGCACAAAATAGATCTTAAAAACATTTAAATCACACTTCCAATTCATGAAATATGTTTAAGAATAGGAAAGTAGTTTGAACATTTAAGAACATGTTTTCTATGATTGAAAGTTGTCCTTCTTTCAACCATATATGAGATGAAGATAAAGAATTATACCTTTTGCGTGCAATCTTTCATCTCATGAAGTCAAGCTTTAAGTCATAAAGATATGATCTTGTAAGCATCTCTCAAACTGCAAAATTCTTAAAGTCATGTCAAATCAACTTTATTCACAAAAATTAAAAGACATAAATCAGTAAAACAATTAAATGAACGAGTTCTGATCTAAAGTAATCATAAGTCATAATTCATACTCCCCCTGAAAATATGCATCTGAAATATGTCAGTAAAAGGCACATGATAGAGATCTACAACTCCTCCTGAAGTGTAGTTCGTCATATCTTCCGAATACATATTTCCAGAAAAACTTATGTACTTCCCCTTGAAGGTTGATTTCCTCATTTGAGTATCTGGGAGTTCATACGTAGAGAGAGTTTTAAAGAGAGAAAACAGATTTGTATACATTTGATTTGTGGAATTGAATCAATCAGGTAGTTTAATCATCTTGTTTGATTGATTGTTTTTGTTTTAGAAACATGATTTTAAGGAATAACACCTATTTTCAGAGTTGGTATCAATGTATCTCTGATAGGACTTCAAGTTATCACTGAAGTAAAATATTAAAAAATTACTTCTCAAACTATTCTGGCAATATCATAAAGATATGCAAGGGGAATCACAAAGATTCGTGCATGTGTGAAAGAAGTAGAAATCATATCGATTAGGCTCAAAGATTGATTTAACCTAGGACGCAGGTTGAGAAATCAATAGACACAGTGAGTAGAATATGAAGTTCGGAGACCAGAGCTGATGTCTCCCTTTTTCAATATCTAAGACCTCCTAGTGAGGAATAGATAGATTATGTGCTAAATCTCCATGCATATATGAAACAAGAATCTTTTGTGAGATACTTAAGTGGCTAGGTGGGGTGACATGAGTTATTGACACTGGGTCCATGTCTGTTTCAATATCCATCTCCAAAGAACGAGAATGAATAGATTACGTGGTAACCCGGATAACTAACTCGGTTTGGTAAGGACCGATAAGTCTTTTAAGTCCTGTCACATCCTCACCATATTCTTTTCACTCCGAACTCATCTATAAATCTAGACCCCTTACTGATATTTATGAATTAGATGTGTTTCTTGGGTAGGTCCTTCCGGTTCTGTATTGACCATAGAAACATTAAAAGCCCTAACACTCCTTTAACTCACCAAGATAAATCATCGAATTTCAATTTCTGATTTGAGATAATCAAAAGTCAAAAACATTTAAGAACGAGTCCTGAACCGAAGTGTTCAGAAGTCGATATAAAATTTTAAACACATGGTACTCCCCCTCAAAAGATGGCATAACCCTTGATTATAGTCATGTGATGTGAATAATATGAATTAAATGACACATGACATTCCTGCAAAACATATTAGAAGATTTTGGTTTTGGTATCCATGTTGTGATGGATCTTTGATGGTTAGTTGCCTTAGCTTTGAAGCTATTAAACTGAGGAATGGGGATGCTATAAGTACCATACCAATTATTAACATACCTTGAATCCACAAAGTCACTCTTTCCACAGTGGGTGCAACAGATCTTTGCTCGGTTTAGACTGATCAACTTCACTGTAGAATAGACATAAGTAGGTGAATTAGTCTTGGAAATAAATGACTTTGTATCAACTACAGGATGATCATGAGACTTGTTTCCATCACTGTTTTTTGTAGTTGATTTCTGAAAATGTCCAATTCAAGCCATGATCAAGATTCTAGAGAGAGAATTTAGAGTGAGAAATTCATATGTCTATTGATAGTCACCAGTGTTATGCGTACAATTTTCACAAGGTTACAAGATTACAGAAACTCTCACACCAAAGCTATTTATACTATGACACTTCTCTCAAAGCATTACAGATTAACCTCACTACAAGTTCTCTCAAGACAAAGTAAAATACAAAACAGAAAGTCAAAGACATTTAACAAAAGTCAAACCACTTGATCTAAACAAATCATTAACAATCTCCCCTTTTAGATCAAATGTTGATATTCGGTCTTCCCCACCGAGATAGTCTTCCTTGTCGAATACCAAGCAGTGATTAAAAGTTTTTGATTCCTCGTCTGAAATTGAAGCGATCATAAATTGCATCTATAATTATTTCAGTTCGGATCTTCACAAGCTTGTTCATCCCTTTTTCACCTTGTCTCAGCTTCTCTTTATTTTCTTTAAGCTTTCTCTCCAATTGAATCTTGATTACTTTCAATGTTCCATCTGAAAACTTGGCGATTTCTGATAATCTGAAGAACCTCATTTTGTTCTCAGAAGTCTTGTATACCACACCAAGTTCAGGTTTATCAAGCACAGTGAACATATTATAATCATCAATATTTTCCAGGCTAAGATCGGGCTTTTTCATGTTGACCTTCCTTTGATTCGTCTTTATGCCAAGTTGAAAGTCATAGCAATAAGTATAGTTCACCTGTCTTCTCATGAACCTTTTCACAGCATCCAAGGCAGCAAGAATATTATCTTTTCTGATAGTCATATTTATGAAGAGATGGTAGAGATACTCGATGTCGTCCACATTCAGAAAACATAAATCGGCTTCAGAAAATGTACATTAAGACAAATCTCTTCTCTACACATGGAATACTAGATACCAAATATGAACAAACTGTACAAGCCTCACTTGCTTTACAGTCACTATGCCTGACTTGTTTTTAACCACATTCTCCGTGTTAAGTCTAAATATTGTATCCAAGATTTAATATGGAAAGTCAATAATGTGAAAGTCAACAATGTCAAAGTCATGTAATAGTCAAAGTATGTTTAGCTTTACTTAGCCATTAAGTTTTGTTTAGATGTTGGTATATATAGGTTTGTCTTGTAAGAATCTTGTAACAACAACAGAGCTTATAGTGTATCTTTGAGACTTGTGAATACGAGATCTACTTTCTCTCTCTAGTTTCTGTCTCTAGTTCTTGATCTAAATTGTAATATTCTTGAGTAATTGCTTGATAGTTTGGGATTTATTGTTTAACAATTGGTATCAGAGCTGAACCAAACTTTTCAGGAATGATTTGATCAATGATTTGGATTGAAATCTTGATTTTTAGTTCGAAAATTTGATTTTCTGGAATTTTTTCACGAGCTCGTGTTCTTCACTGTTTCATACGAATTTTGTGTGAAAAATCGTTTTTTGTGAAAGTAATTGGATTCATTGTGTTCGATTTGTGTTGGTGATTGATTCTTGTTCTGATTACATTTCATAATTCTATCAATTTCGATGTCAATTTTCGAATTTTGAGTTTTTCTTGAAATATTCGGTCGAACACTGTTCTTGATTGAAAATATACGAATTGGTGATTTTAATCGAAATTTGATAGCAAATATGTGTTTAGTATTATTTTTCAATGTTACTGATAAGTTCTTGAGTTCAAATTCGCAGATTTGGATCGATTTGAGTTAGAAAAAGCCAAGAACACGGTTTGCGCAAGTTCATTCAGTTTGCGCAAGATTCATAGACGTTTGCGTGAGATTATCCAAGCTTTGGGAATTTCATTTTGCGTATTGAACGTGTCCCGCAAAGCTTCATTTGCGTATATATCTAATCACGCCAAGCAAAGGCTATCACGCAAAGCTACTTTGCGCAATACAAGAATCACGAAAAGCTACTTTGTGCTTCAAGGCTAATACGCAAAATCACATTTGCTCATCCTTCAGCGTACGCAAAGCTCACTTTGCGCATCAAGGCTAACACGCAAAGTTCACTTTGCGCATCAAGGCTCTTACGCAAACCTCCTTTGCGCAAAATGCTTATCCCGAGAACCTTACTTTGAGCAACTCGCTTATACCGAAAACCTGACTTAGCGGGACCCCCGTACTAAGTCTGCGGAGGGGGACATTGTTCTGATTGTGATAAAATATTTTCTAATTTACAGTTTGGGAACGATCATTTATATCAAGCTAATTTCTTGTTCAAAATGGGATATTTTGCATATCTTGAAGAGAAGAATAGAAAGCTGGAATTAGAGAAAATTAATCTGGGTCATGCTGTTGACTTTCATTCTCAAAAGTCAAAAGAGTATTTTGCTGAAATCATCTCATTGAAAGAAGAAATCAGTGTTTTAAAGACTCTCAATGAAGATATTCTGAAAAGATCTTCTGGGCAGAATGATGAGAAGATAATGAAATTGGAATCTGAGAACGCGGAGCTTAGAAAGAATTTATCTAACTTTGAAAACCAGCTTGCTGAAAATAAATCTGATTTTGAAAGTAAAAAGAAAGAGTTCACCTAGAAGTTTTCAGAGTTTTCCAGGAAGAGTGCTGAAGAGAAGAAGTCAGTGGAGCTCAAATGCATTAAACTTTCTCAACAAATATCTGATTTTGAGAAAGTACTTATTTTGGAAAGAGAAAAGTTTGCTCAAGAAAAGAAGGCCATAGAACAGAAGAATGTGGGATTCTTTAAAGAATTATCCGGCCAAAGAAATGAGTCAGAGAAAGGATTTGAAGAAGAAAGATTAATCTTTGAAACTGAAATCAAAAGACTAACTTCCAAGTTATCTGAACTGTCTGCTACTACGCTAAAAGAGCAGAAGACGAAGTCTGATTTCTCAAAGAAGATTGACCAACTTGTGAAAGAAAAAGACATCTTTGCTTCAAAGATCAAAGAACTTGAAAAGTCTGCTTCAAGTTCAAATCAGAAATCTGTCTCTTCACAAAGGTCGGTTAAATATTTTGATCAGATTCGTCGAACTAACATTTTCTATGATCATTTTTTAGATGGTTCAGATACATATCCAAGAAGAAGAAGCTACAAGAAAGAGAAACTGGTCTGGATGAAGAAATCAGACAAAGATGACAAGAAAGAAGAGCTGAAAAGGAAGACATCATGTGTACATTCTCACAAAGCAAAGAAGAACAAAGAGCATAAAGGTAAACCTGACCTCATACACTCAAGAGATCAATTACTCAGGTTTTCAGATACTAAACATTGTTGTTCTTACTGTTGTACACATGATCATTTCCACAAGACCAGTGATCACTTCTGGTATGGTTCTTACTCTATTACCCCCACAAGAACTGCAACTAACATTTCTGGACCCAAGTACAAGTGGGTACCAAAGAAGAAAACTGATTCTTTGTTGCAGGCACCTCAAGTCAAGGGGGAGTAAGAGAATAATGGCTCTTGATTAAATCAACTCAAGACCCGGACTTCAAAGTTAAAAGATTATGGCTCTTGAATACTACAGTTCAAGACCCGCACCTCAATGTCAAGATTATGGCTTCTAAGCACATCATCTTAGGACCCGTTCTTTAAAGGAGTTTGACATCTAAACACAAACAGTTTAGGACTCGAACCTCAGTGATCAAAAGACCTTACTCTTGTTTTTGCATCCGATGGATATGATGGTCTACATCCCAAGAGAATTGATCTGATCTCTATCCTGTACTTTTTCACTGATAGATTTTACTGATATGATGGTCTACAATTCAAAAGGGAGTGTCTAATCTCTATCCTGTTTTAACTGACATATTTCAAATGCCTAATTTATAGGATGAGTAAAGGTGATGGCTTCTGATCAAATAACAGATCAGGACCCGTTTTTCAATGATCAGAGAAGGATATTATGCTAATATCCAGGGGGAGCTTAAAAGATATAAATCATTCTATCATTATTTGAGGGGGAGCTTAAAGGTAACTATCTTCTGATCTAGATCTCAGATTGTTTGAAAGAAGAACAACTTTCAAGCATGAAAAACAGTTTCTGAAATGTTCAAATCACCTCTCTATTCTCAAAAGATTACATGAATTTAGAAGTGAGCTTTTAAATGTTTTTCAAATTTTGAGCTTAATGTTTAACTTTACGTGTGTTTCCAAAAATCAATACTCGTGTATTGTCTTTTCCATATACTGTAAAGTATTCACACACATCGGTTCAGTATTTTATTTGAATTTGTTATTGCCATGTCTCTAAAAGAACCAATTTTTCGATGGTAATACCCCCGTTTGCTTTCAAAGTTGTTGAGCATCATTCATCTTTTTCATATTTGTACTTTCATTGATAAATTGTTTATATTCGTTCATATAAACAATTTTTCCAATTCTATGATACCCTAACCTTTTCATTTGATTTGATTGATTCATTGTCATTTTCTCAAAACAATTCTCTTGATTTCATTTCTTTCATTCAATATCCTTGTTTTGAGAAATCTTCAAAGTTCAAATGCTCAAATTTCATTCATATTTTTAAATGAGCATACATTCTGACACTGTGATCACTTTGTGCTTAACTGTTCAGTTAAATTGTTGAGCAACCATGCTTATTAGAACTTACATGGGATTCGTGTGTGAGCTTAAACAGAACTTCCATGGATTCACGTCAACCGGTATTTCCTACCCAGACAGTTATCCTTGAGTGATTGAGGGGTGAGGGGTCAAAATCAAAGACTGAGGGAGATAACTCATCCGGTTGAGTTATTCTCATTGTGCTGAGTGGAAAAATGGAAATGAGAGTTTGGTTAGAAGTGAGCTAAATGTTAAAAAGAAAGAGGGTGTGAGATCAGAGTTAAAAGAATATCAGAACTCTGCACCTACCACTTTCTGAGTCGGGCAGCCACATCTACTTATTTGTTCACATTCTTTGGTGACAATCATTGAAAAAGGCAGTGAGCCCATGCCAACTCTTGCATTTATCCCACCAACCACTCATTTCTTTCTTAACAAAGAAATGTTTCATTTTCTTTGGGGACGCAGCATATATGCTATCTAATCTTCATTCGGAAGATTTAGATATTGAAAAAGAAGGAAAGTTTCCCCACCTTCGCACCTCTTTCATGCACATTGAGTCCATGTATTCTCTGTTGTTGTCTCAACAATTTACACAATTTGAGCCTTATGAAACACAATCATTGTGCTAAATTCTTTCATACACAAGCACGAGCATATAGAAAATTTGTTTTTCTGTCAGAACATTCATAGATAAACCTTGTGTTTTTCAATGATTGAATGGAAGTCCTGGGGAGTCATCATCAAATCAGCTCCTTAAATTGTACATTCGTTGTACACAGTAACTTTGTGTTACTGACAGGCATTCATAACTGTTTCATTTGTTGAATCAGGGTTACACGTTCATTATGTCTGAATTTGAAAAGATTCGGATATATACAGTTCATGATTTGGCTCTTCAAATCAAAGTACGGAAACTGTCAAAGGGGAGATTGTTAGTTGATCAAAAAGGAGGAAATCAAAGTATGTGCCGAAATTGACGAAGTTTTGATGATTATGATGCTCACATCATCAAAAAGGGGGAGAATTATACAAAGATCAATTTCAAAGTTATGAAGAGTTGTCAAAGTTTGTCAAAGTTCAAGATGCTTCCGCTGATTCAAAGATAAAAGATTCTGAAAAGAAAATTCAAAGATTCAAGAAGGTTTGTTTTTCCAAAGATGGTTCAGAGATCAAAGTGATGAAGATACAATTTCAGTGATTTTTCAAAGATTTCAAAAGTTGTTTCTTTGTTCAAAAGAAGTTTCAAGATTTCTGTTTTGCATTCAAGGCATGTTGACTTTCCAAAGCTTCAAAGATTAAAAAGACTTTTCAAGATTCTTCAAAGGCCAAAAGACTGAAGATTGTGAAAGCTTCAAAGTTCAAAGTTTAAGAGACAAAAGCTGAAGAATCAAGAGCTAAAGATTTGTATCAAATTTTTATTAAATCTTGAATACAAAGGGGGAGATTGTTAAGTCTAAATATTGTATCCAAGATTTAATAGGAAAGTCAAAGATGTAAAAGTCAACATTGTCTTTGTAGTTCATCATTCTTCCATACTCTTCTTCATACTCTAGATGTTGATCTAAGACACCCAAGACTTTGAATTTATCCATCTCTCTGATCCTGTGAACAAATATACTTTTCATCTCTTCTTCCAAAAACGGTTGCCTCAAAGTATTCCTCTTTTGCCTGATTTCATCGTCAGAAGGGGCAAGAGGTACTTAGGGTTGGTCAGAGGGACCGACTTGGGCTTCGGCTGGGTTAGAAGGAAAGAAAGGTTCAGATTCAGTGTTTATTGGTTGTTCATCATGGTTTGGGCTTGGTAGTCTTTGTGGGCCTGGTAAGCTTGGTTTAGTAGGTGGAATGGATTGGCTAGTTGTAGCTGTTTGGGTAGTTTGGATAGGTTGGGTTGATTGGGTAGGTTGGGTCGATTGGGTAGGTCGAATTATAGAACTCGCATAGAACTAGACTTCTCTGTAGACTTCTCTATTCACAAAATCTAGTTCTGCAAGCTTTATACGCGAAAGAGGAACTCGCAAACCACTACTTGCGTGAACTGAGAAACTCGCTAGAAGAGTTGTGCGCGAAGTAGCTTCTCGCATGATACTATATGCGCGTTTCTGACTTTGACAAATTTCGATCTATAGAGCTTTTCGCAGATGAATGGAAACTCGCAAGTCAAGTAAAACTCGCACGTGCCTTTGCGTGAACCATACTTAGAAAATTTCAGAAAAATATCAAACTCGCAGAATGTAAACTCGCACGCTGAGAAACTCGCAGAGGACACTTGCGTGAACCAGACTTAGAAATTTTCAGAGATGCCTAGAACTCACAGAACAAGAAAAGAAACCCTTTGCGCAAACCGATTTCTCGAAAACCGAACTATGCGCGAATCTTAACCAAACTCGCACAATATTCACAAAACAGTCTTTTGCGCGTTCTTCTTCTCTTGCACGTTCTTCCTTAGCGCGAACTGCAGATCTAGCGAGTTCTTCCCTCTGTGACTCAAAATCGATCGAAAAGATCAATTTTCCTTCAAATTTCTTTACAAAAGATACCAATAGATTCGAAAAGTGAAATTAATCACTTTTTGAACATATGGATCAAAAACAAAAATTACAGTGCGAATCATTGAATAACAGTGTTCTGTGTTTGTGTTTTCAAAAAATCAAGAAAAAACAAATTCAAATCAAATTAGTGATTTTTACGTGAATATGTGTGAATAACATATGATCACTAACACCAATTGAACACAACTAATCCATTAGAAAACTCTAATTTCAACAAAATGATGAAAATTCGAACAAATTGTAAAAGTCCAGAAGTCGACTGTGTGAAATCAAGAAATCTAGAAATCAATCAAATCCGATAATCCAAAATCTCTGAAATCGATTGGGGTGGCTCTGATACCAATTGAAAATGTACAATTCAAACCATGATAACAATTCAAACACAAATCAGATCAAGATTCTAGAGAGAGAATTTAGAGTGAGAAAGTCATATGTCTATTGATAGTCACCAGTGTTATGCGTACAATTTTCACAAGGTTACAAGGTTACAGAGACTCTCACACCAAATCTATTTATACTATGACACTTCTCTCAGAGCATTACAGATTAACCTCACTACAAGTTCTCTCAAGACAAAGTAAAATACAAAACAGAAAGTCAAAGAAATTTAACAAAAGTCAAACCACTTGATCTAAACAAAGCATTAACAATTTCTTTCTCCAAACCATCTTTACTCCTCTGAAAACATGATTATCTAAAGAATCATTAAGCTCGCAATCAGAAGAACTGGAGTAGTAAGTATTTCTTTTGTTAGAGGTACCGGTCTTTCTTTGTTTCTGTGAACGTCTTTTAGATTTTTGCTTTTAAGATTTGTTCACAGGAACCTTTTGAGAGGCATATGTAGAACATTCTCTTTTATAAAATTTGACCGGTGGCTCATCAGTTGAATCCAAAAGATCAACATGACTTGGAACTTTTGGATCAAAATCAAAATGGTCTAACTGATTATCTGTGCACACCTCAGAATTCAAAAATGTTGAAAATTCCATTTCCTCATCAAATGTGACATTATCACTTATGGGAGTCAGGAAACTGGATGGATTTGTGCTTTTCAAATGATCATTTGCGGAATCATTTTGAAAATCAGAATGGTGATCCTTTTTGAAACACTTCAACTAAGGCTCTTTTCCTATATCAGAGGATTTTGGTGAAGAATCACCCAGAAAATCTTTACACAAAGAGGTATCTGAGGGTGGAGAAGAATGTTCTGACAGATTAATTTTCTTCCCTTAGAGTATGTCAAGCTTAGCTTGGAGCTCAGCTTTGTCAAGTTGCTCTTTCATCAGATCTGCTGCCAAGGCAGACAGTTGGGAAGTAAGTCTGTTTATCTCTGTCTGAAGATATTCCTTTTCCTCCCTAGATCCAGATTCCTTTTGATTGGAATTGAGGCACTCAAGTTTGGATAATAAGTCTTATTTTTCCTTTTGAAAAATGATTATTTCCTGTACAAATGACTCTTCTAGCTGAACGATTTTCTTTTCTAAAATTAGAGGTGGAACATAGATTTTGTGATCCATCGATTCCTCCTTAAGTTCAACGGGTTTTGAATCAAGTTCAGTCTGAGAATAGCTTCGAAAATAGTCATTTGACATAAAAGTGGGTTTAGCATTGTTATATGACGCATTTAGTGAGTCATACACAAAAGGAAGTTGCATCGTGACAGTATTTATCCTTCTCAAACTTTCCAGTTTCGGATCCTCATTATCAAGTGGCTTGGTCCATCTGATTTTGTACTCTGGGTAGGTCTTGTCCAATCCTAAAAATTTGAAAGCATATAAAGTGGGCACCTTCGTCAAGGGCTTTTTCAGATAATGCGGGTTATCGTAACCGAGACCCATCTTTAGATTAGAGGACTTGAATTCTTTAGGTGCGTTCAGATGAATTGTTTGATCAGTTTGACCAATTTTATAAAGTTTCAGTTCGAGATCCTTTAACTTGTCAGTCAACCTTTTATTTTCATTTTTGCAAGAAACACTTTTACTAACAATCTCAATTCTCTCATTTTCTAACATATGAAGTTTGTAAGTCAGTTCATCTACTTTGGTCTTTAACTCTTCAGACTCTTTTGAAAAACTCTCACATTCTTCCTTTAGATTTGAAATTTTTCACAAGTTTCCAGCATTTTCTATGCGTTGACCATCATATTTGTCAAGCAGTCTTTCAACTCTAGCTTCTAAACAAGAAACTTTCTCTTTTAGCTCAGAATAAGTTGGATGTCACATTGTTGCTTGAAAAACTTGAAGTCTAGGGACTAAACATGACAAAATATGAAAAATTCAATGTGCAAGGACCAAGACTGACAACGAGTGAAACTTGAAAGGTAAAAGGACCAAAATGACATAAAGTTGAAAATTTAAAGTTCAGGGGTTAAAATTGACAAGCTTTGAAATTGTAACACCCTTATTTTGGGGTGGATTTCCCATTTTATTTGTGTGTTGTTATGGGATTTAATTTATGGATTGATTAATGCTCATTGTCCATTTTAGGTTTTGCTTTGTGGTAGACTTTCTTACGTCGGTAACGGACCAGTTTGGGACGAAAGAGGGAAATTTCGGAGCACGTCACACCCCAGGCGATATTTCCCGGTGACAGTGACATCTGTCAATGTCGCGGGGAGGGGAGGACCTTCGTACGCCTGAGGCGACAGTGCCCGACGACATTGCCCGGGTCACTATCGTGTGGTCATGGTCGCGGGAGGTATACCGCGAGGGGTCCAACGCGGGCGACATTTCCCTGCGACTATGCCAAGGGCATAGTCGTTGTACATAGTCGTGGCCAGGTCTGGCCACTTAATCGAGTTCAGCAGCTTGGGAGCCATTTTATCTGAATTTGGTTGAGACTCTAGGTCGCGTTTTCTATCTAGAACTTGGTAAGTTCAGCCCCAACTCTTTTCCTCTTGTCATTAATGCTTCCACCAACAATCTATTGATTATTTAAAATGGAACCTCTTGGTAAAATTATGCATTATGGGGTGAAACCTTCATTTGTCAACATCTTGAATATTGTATCGCAACATTGATTTATCGGTTAGTCGGTCTACTCTATGTGGCCTTTTTGGTTTCACTTGGGAGTCATGACCCCACATTTGTTGTTGCATTTTGTCCGACGTAGGGACTTTAGTTCCTCTCGTCAAGGCACGTCGAGGCATCGGATTGGGTTATAAGCCCTACGTGCTAAGTATTACGATATTGGATGAGGATCTCAACGTAAGGGCCCTTTTGGGTTGAAGTTGACTTTCTGTGGGTGTAAGTTTAAAGCCACTGAGCCTGATATTCCTTACGTGTACTTTTATGTGTTTGGCTTTACTAACTGTCTAGTGGATTACTTTTGTGTTCCGTCACTTATGTTAGTAAGCGGGTCTCCCCCGTTAAACCAAGAGGTAACTGTTTATGGAAAAAGCATCATTACTCCTATCATAACTCAACTTTTCCTATTTACGTTTATCATTAAATATTTTAATGCAACTGTTTGATCTCACTAGGCTTTAGACTAACACTTTTTCTTAAAATGACATGTATAGCAGGTCAATCTAGCGATGGGAGTCGTCGGGATTGAGCGGACGGCCTAGGGGCCGAGAGTGGTCTTTTTGGAAGATGCATTGACCAAAATATTGGAGATAGTGGATACACGTTTTTGGAAGAATAGCAACACCCGACCTTAATCTTCTTGTTTTAAGTTAGATTACTAGGTTGTTGTATATTATTCTTCATTTGGTTCTTTGTAAAGGCTACAACTATATTCCCCTTTCTCGGGATGATACCTTGGGTTTGTTATGACAGGTTTTATGCACTCAGGTTTACCCAGTTTATAGCCGTCATATTGCGAAATTTTCGAATTTTTATTTCTCAAAAACTTAGGGTGTTATAAGTTGGTATCAGAGCATTAGTTTAAGTGAATTAGGTATGGTTGTATAATACCTAGACTTAAGTTGTGAATTGAAGTTATGATTGAGTGAGATTGGGTAGAGCTCCTAAGATAGGATGGTCTTAGAGTCGATGGAAACTATATAAGTTGATAGTTATGGTAATGGTGATGAAAGTTTTTATGTATCGCATGTTCATAATTTCGCTTAGCTAACGTTATTATGAGGATGTTTTACGTGATTATGCTTGTTTTCCATTGTTATGATGATTAATGAATGTGGTAGTACGTTTCCTTGTCTATAATTCGTATAATCTTTATATCACCTATATTCTCGCATGTGTGGCAGTCAATGGTAAACACTCGGAATCGGCCGGAGGGCCAAGAGGCGTCGACATCGACGGCCGACCACCCTAGGGTTACAACAGTGGAATTTCCATCTTGACCGCAAAATGTGTTGGGCGGAGGGCCCGAGCATGTGCCACGTCGCAACATAGCCTCATCTAAACCCTTAATGGAATAAGTGACCCAGAATCAAGGATGATGGATCGGATGATGCAAGCCATGAATGCGGCGATGGCCCAACAACAAGAAATGTTTTTGAAGCTTCTGGAAGACCGAGACACTAGCAACCGTAGGCACGAAGCGGTCGCGGAGAATATCTTGGTGGCGGGATCTGGGGGTAACGGACCTGTAATCCCTTCTAATGAAACTCCAACCCCTGAAGTTAGGCAAGCGTCTAAGGCTTGTACCTTTAAGGCATTCCTTGGATGCCGACCACCGGAGTTCAAAGGCTCAGATGACCTAGTGGCATGCATGAACCGGATCCGAGAGATGGAACATGATTTCCGATCGAGCGAGTGTGGGGAATGTCAGAAAGCTATTTTTGGGTCTCAAATGCTGAGAGGGGCGGCCCTCACATGGTGGAACGTGTATTCCACTTCCGTCGAAGCCGCGTTGTTGGCCCAGCTGAGTTGGGAAACTTTCAAGAAAAAAATTATGGAAGAATTATGTAACGAACGAGCTATGGATCGAATCATCGACGAATTTCGTAGTTTGAAGAAAGGGAATTCGTCGGTAAAAGAGTACAACAAGCTATTTATGTATAAGTTAGGTTTAGTAGGACATCTGGTCCCCACCTAAAGAGAGAAGATCAAAGCTTATATCAAGGGTTTACCTATCGAGATGACGAACATGGTTCGAGTGTCAAAGGTCGCTACTCTTCGAGAGGCAATAGAAGAAGCACAACTGGTAGAAGACTCTTATGGCTCGAGCAAGGTGGAGAGAAGCGGGGTGGTTGAGAAGAGAAGGTGGGAAGGGAGTTCGATGCACTCCAAAAGATCAAAGACGTTCAACAACAACAGTCAACGAGGAGTTGGCCCGAGACGAGACGTTCCTTGGTTGATAGTCCCAATCTAATCAATTTCTTATTGAATCAAACAAACAAACAAGATGAATTCAGATTAACAACTCAACCTGTTGATTTCAATTCAAATAACAATTCGTACAAATCACTTTCTCTCTCTAGCTTTCTGTCTCTAAAACTCTGCAAATGTTACAAGTGTTCTCAGGCTTAGTCACCACAAATTCTAATAACTACAAGTCTATTAAAACCAAAATACAAAACTACACAACTAAGACTTTGACTATTACAATGACTTTGCCATTTACATGAGAGTTGCCTTTCAGCTTTGACAATCTTGAGTTTTGACCTTCAATCTTCTATGATCTTGTATCCAACATATTTATTCTCTAACAATCTCCCCCTTTGGATTCAAGATCATCTTTAGAATGATTTTGAAATTCATTCTCCCCCTTTGTAGACTTCTTTCAAACCAGATCATTTCAGCTTTGAAATACAATCTCCCTTTTCTTTGATCTATAACAATTTGTAATCTTCCCAAAGTCTGTCTTCAAACATATAACAATCTTCCCCAAAGATTAACAAAAACCTCTTTCAGACTCCAGAAAGAAATTATCTTCAGAATTTGCTAAGAATGCTTTAGCAAATTAACTTCAAAGAAAATTTCTGTAAATTCAGTTCATCTTCAGAAATCTTTGAAACCTTCCATTCTAGCTTTCAATTATCTTTCTCAAACCAACAATTCTTGAATATTTTCCAATAACTTTCTTGATCTTCTCTCCATCTATAACATTTCTGAGTTAAACATTTCTTGAACTCTTCTCACACAACTAATCAACTTTTGAATTCAGACATTTCTTAAACTTTATCTTCTCCCCCGTTTTGATGATTGCGGCATCGAGATCATCAAAACTTTCAACAAGAAATGTCCCTTCATCTATTTTGACCACTGATCTTATCAAGAGCCTCCTATTCTTCGTCAATTCATAGCAATGTATTTATCTAGATCTTTTCAAATCCAGACAAATAAGAATGTAACCCCTGAAATAACAAATGAATCAGTTCGAATGCCTGTCAGTAACACGAAGTCACTGTGTAACGAATACACATTGGAAAGGAGGTTTTATGATGTTCACTCCCCCATGTCTTCCATTCAATCATCAAAACACCACAAAGGAATTTCTATGAACGTTATGACAAGAAAAACAAATTTTCTTGTGTCCGTGCAAGTGTTAGAAAGAATAAGCACATGATGGTTGCTTGTATAAGGCTCAAAATTTGTGTAAATCATTGAGACCACAACAGTTAAACACAGACTCAAAGTGCATGTTTGAAGTGCGAAGGTGGGGCAGACTTCCTTCTTTTTCAATATCCAGATTTCCCAAATGAAAATCAGATAGATAATGTGTTGCGTCCCCAGAAAATATGAAACACTTTCTTTTTAAGAAGAAAATGAGTAACTGGTGGGGTTTTTAATCAAGAGTTGGCATAGGCTAGTTGCTTGTTTCAATAATGTTCACGAAGAAATGTGAGACACTAGTAATGTGGTTGCCCGGCTCAAAAAAAGTTGGTGCAGAGTTTGATATTCTTTTACTCTGTTATCACACCCTCTTTCTTTTAATCTTTGAGCTCTCTTCTAACCAAACTCTCAGTTTCATTATACCTCATCGCTCAACCCACACTCAGTTAATTTGACTCAAGGATTAACTTCTTGGGTAAGAAACACTGTTAATCGTGAATCCATAGAAGTTTCATTTAAGCTCACACAAAAAACCCATGTATTTCCTAAAAGAACATGTTGCTCAAATGGTTTAACTTGTCAGTTAAAGCACAAAATATATACAAATCAGATGTATGTATACTCAAAGATGTAATCATGAAGATTTGAGCATTTTTAAACATTGAACACTTTTCAAACAAGAAAATTGAATGAATGAAATGAATACAAGAAACTTGTTTGAAAATCTGACATTGTATCAAAAAGATCAATATTGAAATGATTGATCGATTAAGGCTTAGGTGAACAAAAATTGGATATTGTCTATACGAACCAAAATATAGACATTCTTGAAAGAACGTTTAGAAATGAAATCAACGCTCTAAAATCATTCAAACTCAATTGGGGTGTCTTACCATCGAAAATATTGTTTCAATTTAGAGACATGGTAAGAACGAATTCAACAAAATATTAAACCGGTGTGTGTGAATACTTGAAAGTATATAGAAAAGATAAAACACAAGTATTTATCTTTGGAAACACACGATTTATTGAGATTTAAGCACAAATAAAAATTAAAACATTTAAAATCACACTTCTATATTCATGAAATCGTTTAAGAATCAGAAGTGGTTTGAACATTTAAGAACATGTTTTCTATGCTTGAAAGTCGTTCTTCTTTCAACCATATATGAGATTAAGAATAGAAATAAACCTTTTCGATCTGTCTTAAATCTCATGAAGTCAGTTTAAAGTCATAATGGTATGATCGTGTAAGCATCCTCTCAATATGTATCAGTCAGAAAGTCGTCAAAGTGCAAAGTTTATTCACAAAAACTTTATTGAAAAGTAAATGACTTAAAGCAGTAAAACATTGAATGTACGAGTTTTGGTCTGAAGTAATCAGAAATCATATGCAGTACTCCTTATTCTTACTCTTACTCCCCCTGCATATATGCATCATAAAAATTTATCAGTTAAACATATGCAGAAATTGTTAACTCCCCCTCAAATGGATATAGATCATCTTTTCATCATCTCTCACTCCCCCTGAGATCATGAACACATGTTAAAGTGCAGATATCTTTTCAGAATAAAGATAAAGAAATGAAGAAAAATAACAATAAAAAACATTAATAGGTAATCACAGATTATGTCTTGAGATTTAGCAAACCAAGTTTCGAGATAAGAAAATTAAATCTCTTTTCATCGAGAGGCTTGGTAAACAAATCAGCAAGCTGATAACCAGTGTTTACAAAATAAATTTCAATTGTACCTTTTTCGACATTGTCTTTTATAAAATGATATCGTACGTCTATGTGTTTGGTCTATGTATGTTGTACAGGATTTGCTCATATTACAATAGCGATCTTAGAGTCACAATATATCGGAATCTTGTCGAATTTAAAGCCATAATCTCGTAGTTGCGTCCTCATCCACAACACCTGAGAGCAGCAGCTAGCAGCAGCAACATACTCTGCCTCAGTCGTTGATGTGGAAACACACAATTGTTTCTTTGATGCCCAACTTACGAGTTTATCTCCAAGAAACTGTATATGACCCGATGTACTCTTCCAGTCCAGCATACAGCCTGCATGATCTGCATCTGAGTACGCTATTAGTTCAAAACCAGTATCTTTAGGATACCACAGACCAAGATCTGCAGTCCCCTTCAGATATCTAAATATGCGCTTCACTGCAGACATATGGGATTCTTAGGGATTAACCTGATATCTTGCACATAGACATGTAGAGAACATAATATCTGGCCTACTTTAAGTTAAATACAACAATGAACCAATCATTCTTCTATAGGTTCTAACATCGACAGGTTTTCCCAAAGGATCCATGCCAATCTTAGTTCCCGGTGCCATCGGGGTTCCAATAGGTTTACAAGTTTCCATTTTGAATTTCCTAAGAATATCAAAAAATGTACTTAGCTTGGTTTATAAAAATCCCCGTTGAAGATTGCTTTACTTGTAGTCCGAGAAAAAAGTTCATCTCTCCCATCATACTCATCTGAAAACGTGACACCATGAGGTTTGAATTCTTACAGTATTTAGGATTTGTTGAGCCAAATATAATATCATCCACATATATCTAAACAAGAATAATATCGGATTTTTCCTTTTTGATGAACAAGGTAGTATCGATTTTACCTTTTGTGAAGCCCGACTTGACCAAAAACTTTGATAATACCTCGTATCAGGCTCCAGGCGCTTGTTTAAGACCATGAAGTGCTTTATCCAAAATGTAGACATGATCTGGTTTATCTGGATTCATAAAGCCTTCAGGTTGTGAAACATAGACTTCCTCCTTAAGAATGTCGTTCAGAAAGGCAGTCTTCACGTCCATCTGGTAGATAGTGAAGTTTTTATGAGCAGCATACGCAAGAAACATTCGGATCGCTTCAATGCGTGCTACTGTAGTGTAAGTCTCCTCATAATCAATTCCTTCCTCTTGCCTGTAGCCTTTTGTGGCAAGTCGTGCTTTATTTCTGATTACGATACCATCTTCATCCTTCTGGTTTTTGAATACCTGTTTTGTACCAATTATAGATTTACCTGCAGGTCTTGGTACACGTCTCCAGACTTTTAAAGCTTCGATCTGGTTCAGCTCCTCTTGCATGGCAGTCACCCAATCCGAGTCAGCTAGAGCTTCTGATACTCGAGTGGGCCCTATCTTACTCAAAAAGGAATCATGGATACAAATGTTCAACGTAGCAGACCTAGTTTGCACCGGTAAAGTTAGATCTCCAATTATTTGGCTTATCGGGTGCTCTTTGGACCACTTATGTTCGTGAGGGAGTGGATTCGAAGTAGATTGATCATACAAGTCATCTAAGTATCCACTTTCAACTTCTTCTTGTTCAGTATTTGTTGGGGGTGCAGTTGAAGTTTCTGGTACAAAAGTGTCAGGTGGAACAACTTGTTCAGTCTGTGGATTATCCATCATAGTACAGCCAACTGAAGTAGTAACTTTTGGTTCAACATTATCAGGTGCAACTTCAACTGAAGGAGTATTTGTTTGAATCTGAGTTTCTGTCTGAACCGGGGGAACGAGTTCAGTTAACACTTCTAAAGTGATTGGATGTTGACAACTTGATTCTTCAGACCTGTCAATTACAACTGATTTAGGCAGTTTAGATCCAAGAAACTCATCGTAAAAGAATTCAAACAACAAATCTAATACAGATAAGTGAGATGTAGAAGTAGATGCTTTATCTGAATTAGTCTCATTAGATACAGGTTCTGGACTGATCTGTCCAGAAGCTAAAACTCCGGTAAGCATGGGTTCTGAACTGCTTTGTTCAGAAGCCATTTCCTCATCAAATGTAACATTAACGCTTTCTATCACAGTCTTGGACTTCTTCAAATACACCCGGTATGCAGCAGATGTTTGAGAATATCCAATGAAGATGCCTTCTTCAAATACACCCGATAAGTGAGATGTAGAAGTTGATGCTTTATCCAAATTAGTCTCATTAGATACAGGTTCTGGACTGATCTGTCCAGAAGCTAAAACTCCGGTAAGCACGGGTTCTGAACAACTTTGTTCAGTATCCATTTCCTTATCAAATGTAACATTAACGCTTTCTATCACAGTCTTGGACTTCTTTAAATACACCCGGTATTTAAGTTCAAGTTCTCTCTATCATTCAATACAAACCACCTGCATCCAAAAACATGAAAGTGTTTAATGCTAGGTGTACGATTGTTTATCAAAGCATACAGAGTTTTACCAAACCGGTGATGTACTATGGACCGATTATGTGTATTGCACGAGCGGCCTCAACTAGCATTCAATTACGTCTTTCTACTACTCCGTTCTGTTCTGACGTTCGGGTAGCAGAGAATTGATGTGTTATCCCGACCGATTCGAGATAATCTGCAAAAGTTTTGTTCTTAAACTCTGTGTCGTTGTCCGTTCTTAGAAGTTTGACTGGCTTTTGAAGATTTACTTGGGTAGTCTTTAAAAAACTGATGATGAATTCGGGCGATTCATCCTTTGATCTCATAAATTTGACCCACGTATATCGTGAATAATCGTCCAGAAAGTTGACCCACGTTCTCATTGGACCACAGAGATCCATGTGAAGCAATTCCGGTGGAGAACTAGTACTCTGTTCAGGCTTTGGCTTGTGTGCAGCTCTTTTCATCTTTCCTTTATCACATGTTGGGGCATAGGTGTTCTTTCTTGTACTTTAGCTCAGAAAGTCCTTTGACTAACTTACCCACGATGTAGCGAAAATTCAGGTGAGACAGCCTGCGGTGCCATAACCAACTATGTTGTAGCGAGGCTTTTGATAGTAGACAAACCTGATTGTCAGTCTGGACCTTTGACAGATTTATAGTGTAGAGGTTGGACTTTCTAGTGCCGACCAAGAGTTCTTTGCTATCTTCGGTGCGTACAAAACACCTATTGGCCTTGAAATTTACCTCTAAATCTTTGTCGCAGAACTGGCCAATACTGAATAGGTTATGCCCTAAACCTTCCACGTAACTCACCTTAGTAATCGTCACATTATCTTGTATCACGTCACCGTAACCTAGAATCGGTGAAAGTTGGTTGTTGCCAAAACGTACATTTCCGCAGAATTTCTCTGTATAAATAGACAATCAATCCTTTTGCCCGGTCATATGCTTGGAACAACCACTATCCAAATACCACATATGACGGGTCTGCATAAGAGAAATCAGGGAAGAACAAATTTAGGTACCCATTTAATAGTGGGTCCTAACTGATTAGCACAAGATTTTGGTATCCATTTATATATGGATCCTCTGAACTTTTGAAAAACTTTTGATGTATATGACTTAGAAGAATAAACATGATAAGTACCATACCAATCATCAGAAAATTGGTGAGAAACAAAATCATTCCGTTTATAAGTAGATGACTTAGCAGTACACCGAGATAATTGGAGTAATTGCTTTATTGTATATCTCTTGTAAGAAGTTACAAGGTTTTGTTTATTCATAGCAACATCACCAACTACATCAGAATTACTACTAGTAAATCTATTACAATCCAAATCAGGACATGATTCTGCACTCTCATCTATCTTCTGTTTTGGTTGCCATTATATTCGACCTTCAGACCTTTTCTTTCTTAAATCTGAAACAACAGATTTAGATTTGTTAGAAAAATCAGATTTCTGAGAATTTTTTTTCTTTACCCTACCAGTGTTAGTTTGTTTCTGTGAGCGCCGCTTCTTTTGCTTCTTACCTTTAGTATAATAATCAGCATTCACATAAACTGTTTCACCAACCTTAGTTGATGATTCACCAACTTCATGCACACTTGGTAAAGCTTGACCATTAATGACAAAAGTAGAATGATCTGCAAGTTTAGCATTAAAGTCAAACATATCAATCTCATTAACACACCCTTAATCAGAATTTAAAAAATCATTTGCAGACGCAAATAATTCATCAAGATCAACTTCAGAGGTTTGAGGGGCTTTTGAAGATTTAGAACACTTTTGTGATTCAACATTTAAAACTTCGTTCTTTATAACTGAAATTGTATTTCCCAATAAATTCAAGCAATCTCAATACAAGATCTAACAATATCAATGTTTAGAGAGACAGTAGAGAGAGAAAGCAATCACACGTCTATTTCACAATTACAAGTATTACAATGAAGTGCTTTCACAAAGTAACAAGTCATATCCCTATTTATACCAAGGATATGAAACACTTAATTTGACTAAACATCATATTGACTTATCTAGACTTTGACCTTTCTTACTTAAATCTTGGATACAATAATACACTAACATTCTCCCCCTTTGTATTCAAGATTTAATAAAAATTTGACAATAGTCTTCAGAGCTTTGATTCTTCAATCTTTAACTCTGACGACTTTGAAATTTGAAGCTCTTTCTGAAGTTGTTGAAGAATCTTGAAAAGTCTTTAACACTTTGCAGCTTTGGAAAGTCAACAAGTCTTGAAAACGAATCATTTAAAGTCTTGAAACAATACTATGAAAACTTCATCTTTGAAACTTCTTTAAACTTCTTTGAAATCTTTTGCCTTTGAGAAACTTCGAGGAATCTTTCAAAAACTTTATCTTCATCACTCTGATCTCTTGATCGTCTTTGGAAAAAAGAACTTTCACGAATCTTCTAATTTGACTTTGAATAATCTCAAAATGATTTCTTTTCATCTGACTTGGACTTTCAGAATCTTCTTTAGAAAGTATCTTTTCTTCAAATCAGCTATGAAATTTGAATCTTTCAGAAATTTCTTCCATTTTTGACATCTCATCTCTGAAATTGATCTTTGTAGATTTCTCCCCCTTTTTGATGATTGTGAACATCATGATCATCAAAACTTCTTTAATTTCAACACATTCTTTGATCTTCCCCTTTTGTAACAACTGACAATCTCCCCTTTATGGTGATTTTGACATTCTCCGCTCTTTGATTTGAATAGCTGAATCATGAACTGTATATACCCGAATCTTTTCAAATTCAGATATAATGAACTTGGTAACCCTGATTCAACAAATGAAACAGTTTGAAGTGCCTGTCAGTAACACGGAGTTACTGTGTACAACGAATGTACAATTTAAGGAGCTGGTTTGATGATGACTCCCCAGGACTTCCATTCAATCATTGAAAAACACAAGGTTTATCTATGAATGTTCTGACAGAAAAACAAATTTTCTGTGTGCTCGTGCTTGTGTATGAAAGAATTTAGCACAATGATTGTGTTTCATAAGGCTCAAATTGTGTAAACTGTTGAGACAGCAACAAGTATTACACGAACTCAATGTGCATGAAAGAGGTGCGAAGGTGGGGCAACGTTCCTTCTTTTTCAATATCTAAATCTTCCGAGTGAAGACTAGATAGCAGATACATTGCGTCCCCAAAGAAAATGAAACATTTCTTTGTTAAGAAAGAAACGAGTGGCTGGTGGGGTAATTGCAAGAGTTGGCATGGGCTCACTGCCTGTTTCAATGATGGTCACCAAAGAATGTAAACTAATCAGATGTTGTGGCTGCCCGGCTCAGAAAGTGGTTGGTGCAGAGTTTTGATATTCTTTTGACTCTGTTCTCACACCCTCTTTCTTTTTAACATTTTGCTCACTTCTAACCAAACTCTCATTTACATTTTACCGCTCAGCACAGTGAGAAAAACTCAACCGGATGAGTTATCTCCCCCACTCTTTGATTTTGACCCCTCACCCCTCAATCACTCAAGGATTACTTCCTAGGTAGGAAACACTGGTTAACGTGAATCCATGGAAGTTCTTTTTAAGCTCACACACGAATCCCATGTAAGTCTTAAAAGAATAGTTGCTCAACAGTTTAACTGAACAGTTAAGCATAAAATTTATGATATCATTGTCAAAAAAATGTATGCTCATGAGATTTGAGCAATTGAACTTTGAAGATTTCTCAAAACAAAGTATTGAATGAATGAAATGAAATCAAGAGAATGTTTTTGAGAATCTGACAATGTATCAATTAGATCAAAATGAAATGATTAGGGTATCAAAGAATTGGATATTTTGTTTATATGAACGAATATAAACAATTTTATCAATGAAAGCACAAAGATTGAAATGATGAATGATGCTCAACAACATTTGAAAACAAACGGGAGTATTACCATCGAAAAATTGTTTCATTATGAGACATAGTAATAACAATTTCAAATGAAGTACTTAAACGGTGTGTATGAATACTTTACGGTATATAGACAAGATAATACGCAAGTATTGATCTTTAGAAACACACGGTCAGTTAAACAGTAAAGCTCAAATAATGAAAAACATTTAAAATCACACTTCTTAATTCATGAAATCTTTTGAGAATAGAGAAGTGGTTTGAACATTTAAAAAATTTGTGTTTCATGATTGAAAGTTGTTCTTCTTTCAAACAATCAGAGATCTAGATCAGAAAATACTTACCTTTAAGCTCCCCCTCAAATCATTACAAAATGATTTAGGTCAGATAAGCTCCCCCTGGATATTTACAAAATATCCATATCTTTAAACATTAAAGAACGGGTCCTGATCTGTCATGTGATTAGAAGCCACAGTCTTTACATTAAAATTCGGGTTTTGAACTGTTTTGTTCAAAAGCCATACTCTTTGACTTTGAAGTCCGAGTTCTGAGTTGATTTACTCATAAGTCAATGTTCTTTTACATTGAAGTCCGAGTTCTAAGTTGTAGTACTTAGAAGTCAACCATCTTGCTCTCCCTATACCTGTGGTACCTGCGAAACAAATTTAACAGGTTTTGGTACCCACTGGTATTTGGGTCCTGGTATGTTAGATTTAAGAATCCACTTCTCATTAGATGCATATCTTTTAAATCCATAATTCTGAGAAGTTATTCTATAAAAACCGTACCAGTTGTGAGAAGATTGTTTCTGAACGAAGTCATTCTCTCCACAGTAAGAACAACAACTTTTCTTCTGTGCAATCCTGATCAAATGATTAGTAGAGAAATATATATCAGGATTACCAAAAGATTTACCTTTATGTGTTCTGTTCTTTTTGGCTTTGGATGTGGAATTGAATGCTTTGTCCTTTATCTTCTCATCATCTGAAGAACTCTTTACTCTCCAGACCATCTGATTTTTCTTAGAAGACTTTCCAAGAGATTTGATGTAAAAATTTGTTGAACCATCAACAGATTTGTCATAAAATAGATTAGATGGTCTGATCTGACTTGATTTGACAGATTGTGGTTTGACACTTTTTTTTTTCAAAACATTTTTGTCATGGATAGAACTAGAAGTTGTTTTGAAAGAACAGACTGATTCTGTTGAGTTAGTAACAGGTGATTGACTAATCACATTAGCTGTAATCTTTTCTGATAAATTGACGTTTGCTGCTTCTAAGTTTTTTATCTTTTTAGTCAAAATGTTTCTTTCATCTGAAAGTGTGTCAAACTTCTTTTTCAAATCAAATCTAGCCATCTTTTCTTTTAAAATATCTGATGATAGAACAAATAATTTGGATGTGAGCTTAGATATTTCAGATTCAAAATATGAACGTTCTTGTTCAAAATCTGTTTCCAAGTTCTTGTTTTTCTCAGAAATATCCTTGAAAATCCCAGCATTTTTCTTTTCAAATAATTTCTTTTCTTGCTCAAAAGACTGCTTCTTTTCTTTGAAAATATTTCTTTCTTTTTCGAGCAAGTCTTGTAAAATTGAGATCTGTTTGGGAAATTCAGTGTTTTTATCTTCAAGAACTTTTCTTTCCTTAGCAAATGTGTCTCTTTCAGTTATTAGAATTTTTTCAAAATCAGACACTTGCTTGGAAAGTTTAATGCATCTCAGCTCAATATCCTTTTTCTCTTGCAAAGTTTTCTTGGAAGTCTCAGATGATTGTTGAGTTGAAGATGTATTCAAATTTGATTTTTCTTTATCTGCTTGGATGCTTTTCTTCAGTTCAGCATTCTGTATTTCCAAGGCAAATATCTTCTCTTCAAAAACCTTAAACTTCTGTTGAAGCTTAACTGATTCATATTGCAATTCTGAAGATCTTTGTTCAGTTGTCTTCAGTTGGCTTTGAAGATTGCTTATCTTTCTCTCTTTTTGTAAAATTATTTTCTCTTTTATCCCTATAACTTTTTCTTTTATTTCAATTTCATTCTCACTTGCTCTGATGATACCTGCAAAATCAGATTGAGAATTATTAGCACATTTTGCACAAACAGGAGTTTTATCAGAATTTGACAAATTTAATTTCAACTCCTGAATCTGCTTTTGAAGCTTTCAATTCTGATTTTTCAGATTGTCTCTTTCTGCTTCTATTTTCGGTATCTCAGGCATGTACAAAACTGTCATATCTATTGCGGACAATATAGTATTCCCTTTATCATCAGTATTAGGTATCTTGACAGATTATCTTGAAAAAAAATGATCGTTAAAAATCAGAAAATTATGACCACTATCAAAATATGTCCCCCTCCGCAGACTTAGCTATCAAAATATGTCAGAAAAATTTTCTGACATATTTTTCTCTTGAAAGAAATGCTTGAATAAAATGATCGTTCCCAAACCAATTCAGAAAAGTTGACTGAAAGTCAAACTTGGATCACCACTTGAAAAAGAAATTTCAACTCTGAAACTCGCTAAGTACTAAAACTCACTAGACACTATTCACTGAGAAATGCGCTAGACGTTATGTGCACGTTTGAAAAACTCGCAGGCCACTGAAAGCGCAAAGCCCTATTCACACTGAAACTCGCTAGTAGGCACTTACGCCTTTCTGGAACTCGCTAACCGCTACGTGCGCGTTTTATGATGTTTGCGCGTTATGACGTTTGGGCGTTTCAGCACTCAGAAAATTTTTCACGGATTTCAAACTCGCAAGCCTCTTAGCGCGTTTCGATCAAACTCGCAAGCTTTGTCTTGCGCGTTTATCAAACTCGCTTGCCTCTATTAGCGCGTTTTAGCAAACTCGCACGTTTTGCTTGCGCGTTCTTCAGATACTTGCGCGTTTGATGATGAACTTGCGCGTTTGATGATGAACTCGCAGGCTTTGCGTGCACGTTCTTCAGACTCTTTGCGTGTTCTTCAATTAATGAACCTTGCGCGTTCTACGGATGAACTTGCGCGTTTCGTGAATCTAGCGTGTTCTTGGCTATTTTTCACGAAATCGATCCAAATTGATTCAATCTTGCATATTAAAACATGAAATTGCACCAATATGATCGATTTATCAATTAGAACACAATTCTACCACAAGATTTCCATTAAAAACAACAAAAAACAACAAATTGATTCAAGAAACAGTGTTCGAGTCCGTTTTCAAGGAAATTTCAAAATTCAAAAATTGAATCTGATTTAATGTGAATTTTGAGATATGATCAACACAAGAAATGATCCAAAACATAAATCGAATGAAATGATTCCATTTACTTGTACTAAAAATGATTTTTCAACAAAAAATTGATCAAACGGTGACTTTTTCAAAAAACGAGTTCGTGAAAATCAAAAATCTCAAATCTATCCAATCTAATTAATCTGATCCTTCTGAATTGATTTGGTTTGCTCTGATACCAATTGAAATTGTCTTTCCCAATCAATTCAAGCAATCTCAATACAAGATCTAACAATATCAATGTTTAGAGAGAGAGTAGAGAGAGAAAGCAATCACACGTCTATTTCACAATTACATGTATTACAATGAAGTGCTTTCACAAACTAACAAGTCATATCCCTATTTATACCAAGGATATGAAACACTTAATTTGACTAAACATCATATTGACTTATCTAGAATTTGACCTTTCTTACTTAAATCATGGATACAATAATACACTAACAATAACAGTTGAAAATACAACTTTTGCAATGTCTGCCAATATTCTTTCATCAGATAAAACATTTTCATGTTCGATTATTTTACTTTCTAAAATTAGTGGAGGAACATAAATTTTAGCTTTTAAAGGTTTTGCCTCCAACTCTTTTATCGAATAGCTTTCAAAATAATCATTTGAAAGACATTTTGGTTGATCTGAAATATAACTATCATTCAGCTTTTGATAGAAGAATGGTAGTTGCATTTTCTTTAAATTCTTTCTTTTCTCATCTTCTTTTGCCTCAACCTCGTCAGATGATTTGGTAACAAATTTGGGTTTTACATGATGATATTTACCAGCAGCAAAAAGAAAATCAAAATTATATAAAGTTGGTTGTTTTCTGATGGCTTTCTTTAAGTAATAGGGGTTATCGTAACCAAGTCCCCATTTTTCTTTAAAATCAGCCTCTTCATTAGGGTGTTTAGAAAAATGGTTTGATCTGTTTGGCCTCGTGCATAAAATTTGGCTTCCAAACCATTTACCTTCTTTGTTAAGCTCTTGTTTTCTACCTACAATTTGTGAGCTTTTAGTATAGATTCTTGTTTCTCTGAATCAGACTTAGAAATCTTAGAAACAAAATCAGAAATCTTACTTTCAAACATTCTTTTTCTTGTTTAAGATTAGAGTCAGATTTGTTTAGAGAATCAATTAAATCTTTGTTCCCAACAACTACTTTGTTGAGATCAAAGATCTTTTGATTTTTCTTTGCAACTCTGCTCTTTTCCTTTTTCAGCTTATTTTGAAGATCTTGAAGTTCGACCATCATGGCTTCCATTTTGGTCATAAAATCAGATTTGGAAAGATTAAGTACCTTATTAGTTGTCTCTTCATCACTGTCATCATATTACCGTATCTCCCATCAAACACATATGGGTTGTTTCTTCCTTCACTTCTTCGTCATTTGAATGATCTAACCAGAACTCATCTTCAGCCATGAGTACCTTGCCAGCCTCTTGTTGCTTGGCCAAGAGCATCTTGTTCTTGTAATATTCTGAATTTCAAACTTTGGGCTTCCGACAGTCCTTTGCGTAGTGACCGACTTTACCACAGTTGTAGCATTTGATCAGGTCATCTGTCTTCTTTTTAGGATCAGTATAATCATTCAGATACTTTTTCTTCTCTTCCGGCTTTCTGTCCACGTATCTTTTCTCCTCAAATCTTTTACCTTCAACTCTTTCCCGATGTTCATGGTTCTTTGATACGGACGAGGAATACCTTTGAGAATTAGAACCCGGTTTCTTGTAGAACTTCTTTTGAAATGCTCGGATCAATAAAAGCATAGCTTGCTTTAGGTTCTCTCTGTCATCACTATCAGATTCAGACTCAGAATTAGGAATCACAATTTACTTCTTTTTCTTCTTTTCTTTGTTCTCCTTCTCTTTCTCACCAGCTACTAAGGCAATGGGATCTAACACTTTCTCAGTTTTCTTTTTCTCAGCTCTTTTCTCTTCGACCTCTTCTTCATTCTGTTTCAGTGTCTCATAAACCTCATGCAGTAGAATGTCACTTAAATCCTTAATCTGTTTCATTCTGCGAGTGTGCTACTTCCACTCCGACTGCAGAATGCTTAGGAACTTGGTATTGTTCTCGATCTGCTTCTTCTTGACTTTTTTCTTTGAAAGTTCGTTCAGAAGAAGCACGAATTTCTCATACGTTTCCTCGAGGCTTTCATTTTCTTTGGACTTAAACTCTTCATAGTTGTTTATACATTTGGCCACTTTCATCTGATTTCCAACCTTGGAGCCCATCATCATCTTTTGCAACTGATCCCACATCTTTTTCGCATTTGCTTTGTATCTGTCGATCTTGATATAATCTCATTCGGGATACTTTGTAACAGAAGAGATCTTGCTTATTTATCAGCTTTGAAACGACTTTTCTGCTCATCTGAGTATTGTGCATAATCCTTCGGAATTGTTTTCATCTTTCTCAGTCTATCCTCATCTCCATCCTCAATATCAAATGATTCGTCATCTGGTATCTCCACAGTGGGTGGTATCATTGGACCTTCATTAATTGACAGTTGAATATTTTCTCCGTTCGCGTGCCGATCAACAAAGTCGAGAAAACGATCCTTCCACTGTTCATATTCACCCTTGAATAGAACAGGAGGCTTGACATCAGTGACAATTGAAAGAGCGTCCTTTGAAGTCATCCTGTTTATGTATTTCAATTTAAGATTTCGAGTACAAAGCTTTCTCTTTCTAGAAATCTCTTTCTCTTTATAACTCTTTGCGAATACAAACTGTTATGGATGTTCCAAGTATTACACAAGCCACAATGTTAAGTCAGATTTTATAGTAATCATTGTATTTATAGGATTGGTCTAATATTGTGTTTAGAATGCTTATATGTGTAGTATTGGCTAGGTTATTTAAGTCCCTTGTGGCTTTTGTGTTTGTAAGGAACTCACGCATATTCTCTATCAAGTCTACTGTTAGGGCTATTTATTTGTTAAATAGAAGTTCACGGTGTAAAGTGTAATTGTTTGAAAGTAGTATTAGCTTGTTGGACCTAAAAGCCCATAAGCCAATTATCTTGTAAAGCTTGGATATATAAAGGCTGAATTACTTTCATTTACAGTTCAGTCTCATTTTTTTCATAACACTAGTCTATAGGTTTACTCTCTCAGATTAGAAATTCTTTCTGTAAACCTGTAACCCTTTGATTTCATATTAATCATATGACTAGTAGTTGTGGCCATATAATTGTTCATCTTTGAAATTATTTGCTGCTAATTGCACTGTACTGGGATCTACAATTGGTATCAGAGCAAAGAGACTAAAGGTTTGATCCAGAAAAAGGTTTGTCTAAAACCCTATAATCAAGTATATGTGTTAATCGCTGTTATCTGTTTTTTAAGTGATTATATGTTTCTGAGTTTATTGATCTGTTTGATTTCGGTCCTTTTGGGTTTAATTGCTAATCGGTCGAAGTTATTAATATTATTGATCCGGGTTTAATTGATCTGGGTTGTGTCTGAAGTGTTCTTCGGTCGACTTGTGTGTGATTGAATCTGGTTATCGGTCTTCTAATCTGCATATCGTTATACGTGATTTATCGATTTCAATTTCTGGGTTTGATCTCGATCGAGTTCCAGAAATCATCGAGTTCATCGGTGGGTTCTTCGAGTTTATCGGTCTTATCTATTTTTTTTGGGTTTATCTGCAGTTTGTTAAGTTTCTATAATCGACCGATAGTACTCGACCGGTGCTTTGACATTATCGGTCTTTCATTTGACCGGTGTATTGTTGATATCGGTCCTTTGTTCGACCGACACACTGATTCGATCGGTACCCTGATTACCAGTCTTTGTCCATTGACCGATATATTCTCTCTTCCGGTCCTTTGGTTCGACCGGATTTGTTTTGACCGATAATAAGATTAGACCGGTACATTGTTGATACCGGTCCTTTTGGTTCGACCGATACTTTGTCAATACCGGTCCTTTGCTTGACCGGTATTTTGTCAATATCGGTCCTTTGCTTGACCGGTACTTTGTCAATACCGGTCCTTTGCTTGACCGGTACGTTGTCAATACCGGTCCTTTGCTTGACCGGTACTTTGTCAACACCGGTCCTTTGCTTAACTGGTACATTGTAGTTATCGGTCTTCTGCTTGACCGGTACCTTGTTTGTCCGGACCCCTGTTCGACCGTGTCTTTGTTTTTCTACTTATTTTTTATTATTATTATTATTGTGTTTGGATCATCCTGCTTGTCTCACGATCGTTACAGTGTTTTTAAGTTAAGAGATTTAAGATGAATTCAAGAGACGCGTTAGCTATTGGTTTGGATCAGAAGCCCCCGGTGCTCTATCGGGGGGAATATCCTTAGTGGCATGATCGCTTCATGAACTTCATTGAAGCGAAATCAAACTATGAAGCAATATACAAGTGTCTGACAGTCGGGCCACAAGACTGGCCAACGAAGGTCATACCTGGAAACACAGCCGAAGGTCGACCAGAGCGTACAGTTACAAAAAATATCGGTGACCTTACAAATCCAGAAAAGGCTATGTATGAGGCTGAAAAGCAAGCAAAGTCATATCTTCTACAAAGTCTACCAAATGACATCTATGCTTGCATCGACAGTTATAAGGAGTCTGCAAAGAAATGTGGGACCAGATTGAGAAAATGATGATGGGGAGCCACATCAACAATCAGCTGAAGGTGACAAACTGCATCACCAGATATGATGGCTTCAAAGCAAGAAAAGGTGAGACACTGACAGAAACCTATGAAAGGTTCAACTTGCTTCTGAATGATCTCTAGAAGAATAAGATCACAAAGACGAATACCGAGAACAACATCAAATTCATGAACAACCTCCAACCTGAATGAAAGCCGTTTGTCTCTCATATTCACCATACTCAGACTCTGGAGAAGCTTTACCTACATGAACTTTACGAAATGTTGCTTCAGGATGAAGAGGAAGTTATGGAGCTAATGGGGAATCATAAAGCAGAGGAAAAGCCGGTAGTTGATCCGTTAGCACTTGTATCTGAGAAAAGAGGTAAGTCTGTCAGTCGTTCATCTGAAAAGAAGCCAATGCTAAGTGATTCTGAACCCGAAGATCCTGACAGTGATTCGGATCCAGAATACACTAAGATGAAAGAAGCTATGGTGTACCTGACTCAAGATTTTCAGAAGAGAAAGTTTTTTAACAAGTCGTCAAACAAGCAAAGATTCTCCACTCGCCGTGATCATCAAGAGAAGTTTGAAGGTAAGAGACGTGTAGAAGATGGGAAGAAGCCTGACAAGAGACATGAAGAAAAGCCAAAAGAGGAGCCGATCAAATGCTACAACTGTGGTCGTTTGGGTCATTTTTCCAAGGATTGTCGCAAACCTGTTGTGCGTAACGCAGATTATTATAGAGCCAAGTTGCTACTGGCCAAAGAAAAGGAAGCAGGTAAGGCTCTCATGGCTGAAGATCACTACTGGTTGCAAGTCTCTGATGAAGAACCTGAGGATGCTGAAGCACACTTGTGTTTCATGGGCAAGCATTCATCACCGTCTGACACTGATGATGAAGATCGTAATTCTCCATGTCAGGTATGTGCTCCTTACCAAGAAGCTTTACTTGATCAGATGCAACTTACTATGCGTAAACTAGACTCTTATAAGCTACTCATAAAATAAAAGGAATAACTCATCTCATCTCTAGAAAAACGAGTTTTTGCACACTCTGAATGTATTGAAAATCAAAGCTTAGAAATTGCTAGCCACTTGTGCATCATTTCAAATTTAAAAGAAGAGTGTGAGAGTTGTTCAAAAGGTTCACAAGAGCTAAAGACCAAAGTAGATAATCTTACCGATGAGTTTCGTATGTCAGAAAATGAGAAAATTGATATTGTGACTCAAAGCGCGGCTTACAAAAATGAAAATCAAAGATTATCTATTCAATTAAAAGAGCTTGAAAGGAAACTTTATAAAATTGGTCAATCTCATCAAACGCTTAATCTTATAGCACCAAAAGAACCCAAGCATGCGAATACGGGTATCGGTTACGATAACCCCTATTATCTGAAAAAGGCCTTATCCAAAGTTCCTACGTTATATGCGTTTGAATTTATTGGATTAGACAAGACCTATCCAGAATACAAAATCAATTGGAACAAACCAATTGAGGATGAGGAATGGGAAGAGGATAAGTTGAGAAGGGAGAACTCTACTAAAATGAAACTACCTTTTGTTTATGATTTATTAAATGCATCTTACAACGACGAAAAATCTTGTTTCCTATCGAATGACTATTTTAGAAGCTACACTCAAGTTGAACTAGATGCTAAAACCATTAAAACTGAGGAGGAACAACTAGACCATAAAGTCTATGTTCCACCTCTGATTTTAGAAAAGAAAATTGTTCATCTAGAAGAGTCGTTTGAACAGGAAAGGCACAACTTTCAAAAGGAAAAACAAGAGCTTTTATCTCAAATTGAGTGCCTCAATTCCAGTAAAGAGGAAACTGTGTCAGTTAAGGAGAAAGAATACTTTCAGACAGAAATAAAGAAGTTACATTCACAACTGGCTGCTTTGGCAGCAGATCGCCTGAAAGAGCAACTTCACAAGGTTGAGCCTCAAGCTAAGCCTACTATTCTCCAAAGAGAGAAAACTCATATGTCTGAAAATTCTTATCCTGCCTCTCACACATCTTCTTGCAAAGCCTTTTTGGGTGACTCGTCACCAATTCTCTCAAACAAAGGAAAAGAGCCTCAAGTTTTAGAAACGGATCAGTGTTCTAATTTTCAAAATGCTTCCGCCTATGATCCGCTTCAAACTAATTCTTCTGATGTCCTGCATTCCTCAAGCGATAAGGTCCTTTCTGATGAGGAAATGGAATTTTCTGCATTCTTGAATTCTGAGGTGTGTCTAGATAGTGATTTGAACCAATTTGATTTTGATCCTTTACTTCCAAGTCACGTTGATTTTCTAAATAATTCTTGTGAGCCTCCGGTACAATTTTATAAGGGTGAATGTTCCACATCCGCCCCACAAAAACCTTCTGTGAACAATTCTTCCAAGTCTAAAGCCAAAAAGCGTTCACAAAAGAAGACAAAAACCGGTCGCTCCAAAAGACAACAATTTTCAAGTTTCACATCTTCTGACTATAAGTTTAACGGTGTTTCAGATAATTTTGGTCGGCGCAAAGAGGTTAAATATGTATGGGTAGCTAAGAAGTCCAAGGAAAGCACAGCGACATCAGAATTAGTTGATTCAGTTTTAAAGTCTAGGAAAAACAATAACAATCATGATGTTTTTAATTCTAAACCTTTAGTTGAATGTAATGGAACTTTACCTTTAAAAGTTTATTCTATTCCGCATTTACTTCAACTGTCTCATGATTGTATTTGTTGTTCTTATTGTGGATCGAATGATTTTGTTGATCGTCGTTATGCATCTGATTGTTTGGCTCATATCATGTTGCTAATTATCATTCTCAGTTTGATCTTACCCATCATAGAAAAAGACCCAAGTCTAAACGGGCATCGAAAACGGGTGTTAAATCTAACCCCAAAGGACCCATTTACGAATGGGTACCTAAAAAGAAATAACTTGTTTTGCAGGATGGTCATGTGTGGTATCTAGATTCAGGCTGCTCCAAGCACATGACCGGAAGAAAGGAACTACTCACAAACTTCACCGAGAAGTTTTGTGGTAATGTACGTTTTGGAAATGATCACTATTCTCCTATCAGGGGTTACGGAGATATCGTCAAGGATAATATCACGATCAAGAAAGTGTCCTACGTCGAGGGACTTGGTCACAATCTTTTCAGCATCGGTCAATTCTGGGACAAGGATCTAGAGGTCACTTTCAAATCAAGCGATGCAGCGTTCAGACTGAAGACGGAAAAGAAATCCTTGCTGGAACGCGTCGCACCAACCTCTACACGATTGACCTCTCGTCTCTGAAAGCAGATAAGGAAGTTTTTTTAATGTCTAAAGCCTCTGCCGAACAAAGCTGGTTATGGCATCGTAGACTCTCGCACCTGAACTTCAAGACTATCAACAAGTTGGTGCTCGGTAGTCACGTCAAGGGCATGCCTGATCTTAAGTTCGAAAAAGATCATTTGTGTGCCGCCTGCGAAATGGGTAAAATGAAGAACGCTTCTCATAAGCCTAAAGTCACTCCTAGTACTTCACGGTCCCTTGAACTCCTTCACATGGATTTATGTGGACCGATGCGCGTTCAAAGCATTAATCACAAGAAGTATGTCCTGGTGTTGGTTGACGATTTTTCTCGCTACACATGGGTCAGATTCCTCCATTCAAAGGATGAATCTCCCGAATTGATCATCTCTCTCCTAAAGAGTATTCAAGTCAGTCTCAACCTATCAGTCCAGACCATAAGGACGGATAACGGCACAGAGTTCAAGAATCAAGTGCTCACCGGTTACTTGACTTCAGTGGGCATAACGCATACCTTCTCAGCTGCTCGTACTCCTCAGCAAAACGGGGTAGTAGAGCGCCGGAACCGAACTCTTGTCGAAGCAGCTCGCACGATGTTATCTCAGTCCAAGCTACCGCTATTTTTATGGGCAGAAGCAGTTGCAACCGCTTGCTACACTCAAAACCGCACTATCATCAACAAGCGGTTCAACAAGACACCGTACGAGATCATCAACAAACGCATTCCCAATATCAACTATTTTCATGCATTCGGGTGCACATGCTTTGTACTGAATGACAGGGATGATCTCGGAAAATTCATCCCCAAAGCGGACGAAGGAGTGTTCATTGGATATTCCCATCACGCCAAAGCTTACCGTGTCTACATCAAACGAACGAAGACCGTCGTTGAAAGTGTGAACGTAACTTTTGACGAGGCCGCTGATATGGCTTCTGAACACCTCAGTTCAGAACCCGCTTTAACTGGTGATTGGGACGAAATGGATTTTCAAGAACAAGAAGGACGAAAATGGAATCATTGTCCGGAACAAAGCGCGTCTAGTGGCTAAAGGATATCGCCAGCAAGAAGGTATAGATTACGAGGAGACATTTGCACCGGTTGCACGCATTGAAGCTATTCGCATGTTCCTCGCCTACGCCTCCCACAAGAATTTCATCGTCTTTCAAATGGATGTGAAATCTGCGTTCCTGAACGGCGTTCTCAAAGAGGAAGTGTATGTCTTGCAACCCGAAGGCTTCGTGAGTTCTGTATCTCCAAATCACATTTATTTTCTTGACAAGGCCTTATACGGTCTTAAGCAAGCGCCACGAGCCTGGTATGACGCTCTCTCATCCTTCTTGATTAAATCTGGTTTCTCTAAAGGTAAGATTGATACTACCCTAGTTATTAAAAGAGAAAAGAAATATATCATTCTTGTACAGATTTATGTTGATGACATAATCTTTGGCTCGACAAACCCCAAGTACTGTCAGAACTTTTCAGCCTTGATGAGTAAACATTTTCAAATGAGCATGATGGGGCAAATGAATTTTTTCTTGGGTCTTCAAGTAAAACAATGAGCAACAGGAATTTTCATTAATCAATCTAAGTACATCTCGGATATTCTTCGGAAATACCAGATGGAAAACTCTTCCCCTATGAAAACCCCCATGTCTACTAGTTTAAAGCTACACACCGATCCTGATGGAAAGGATGTGAATGCTACAACTTATAGAGGTATGATAGGTTCTCTGATGTTCTCGACATTTCTATGTGCACGATTTCAGTCGAAACCTAAAGAGTCTCACTTAGCTGCGGTTAAGCGTATTATCCGATATTTAAAAGGTATTGCTGATCTTGGTTTGTGGTACCCAAAAGAGACAGGTTTTGAATTGACAACCTACTCGGACGTTGATCATGCTGGAAACATACTGGACTGGAAAAGCACATCGGGTCATGTCCAGTTCCTGGGAGATCGTCTCGTCAGCTGGGCTTCGAAGAAGCAAAACTGCGTGTCCACCTCGACCGCCGAGGCCGAATATGTAGCAGCCTCCAGTTGCTGCTCGCAAGTTATATGGATGCACACCCAGCTGAAAGACTATGGATTTAACTACTCGAGGATCCCCATCTACTGTGACTCCAAGAGCGCGATTGCAATATCTAGCAATCCAGTCCAGCACACGAAGACGAAGCACATTGATGTGCGATATCACTTCATAAAAGACCACGTGGAAAGAGGTACCATCGAACTCTACTTTGTTCATACAGAGCATCAGTTAGCAGACCTGTTCACCAAAGCCTTGGACGAAAAACGCTTTAATTATCTTGTGTCCAAGCTAGGTATGCTAAATCTGAAAGTTTGATCCTTTCACAGCCCTCAACAAGTCTCATTCAATAATGAATGACTGTGTCTAATGCTCCAGTGACTTGTCTCTGGTTGCTACGATCCACACTCCTTGGTTATTGCATTTTACTCGTTAAGTTCTGTGTCAATTTCAAACTTCTGTATCAATAAAGTAGATTTTGTTTGTTTCGAGTTCTTTTTCTCGTGTGTTTTTCCTTTCTTCGTGGTGTATTTATTTTTTTTGCAGTTTTTCCGGGTGTTATCTGAAAGCGTAAGTCGTTTGTGGTGGTCTTTAGAAGATGTTCATGTGTTCAGGGGGAGCACGATCGTACGATGTTTGGTAAGATTCTCTAGTCCTTCATCCGAGGGGGAGCAGGTAAGTGTTTCCTGCGTTTCGATTTCCTCGCGGTAATCGTCGAGGCGGAGCAAAATTCTAGTGCGTTATTCCATATTCGAGGGGGAGCATTTCCTCTTCCTTAGGTTTTATTTTTTTTTCTCTTAAGTTTCTTTTTCCTTACAAGTTTTTATATACATATATCAAAATACAAAAATAATTTTATGTTTATGTTTCAGTTTTTTTTATTTTATTTATACAAAGAAAAATCCAAACAAAAATATTTTTTTTAGTTCTCATAATCAGATATTGGGCCGGACCAATCAGGAACCGACCCAAATTTTTCCCGGCCCGTCTCGCCATGGCCCATCTGGCCACGGCCCAATCACTCAACCCGGGGGTTTAAAACCCCGGGCGACTCCATTCCCTCTCTCATTTTTTTTCACTCTCAATCTCTCAAATCTCTCTCGACCGGAACTCGCTCTTGCTCTCTCGCTATATCGATCTCTCTCTCGCACCAGATCCCTCTCTCTCCTTCGACATCAACTCATCGTCACAGGTTTGTCTTTCATTACTCTATCTCTCTCTCGCTACCCTGATCTGTCTATCGACTTCGATCATTCGACCTCGGTCGATGTGTTCTTATCGACTCCGGTCGATTAGAATTGTTCTTAAAGACCGGACTCGCAGCCGACGTTTGGGTTTCGAGTTTATAGGATTATCGATTATCGGTGATCGATTGTTAGGTATTGATGTTGGTATTTGGATTTTATCGATCTGTGTATCGACTTGTTTGACCCCGGTCAATAGAAACTCCGGTCGACCCCTTATCCGGTCGTTTGGGGTGTTTGATTTATTAGACCTAGATTTTATCGATCGAATGGCTATCGGTCGAATACATCCGGCCGAATAGATATCGGTCGAATACCAATACCGGTCGAAGTCCTATACCGGTCAAATCTATACCGGTCGACACCTTATACCGGTCAAATATTTTATACCGGTCCTTTAGTCTCACCGGTCGAATGTCCATATCGGTCTAATGACCATCTCGGTCGAATGACCCTCCCGGTCTAATGACCATACCGGTCGAATAGCCTACCGGTCGAAAACCTTATCGGTCAAATTCCCTTCCCGGTCTAAGACCTTGACCGGTCTAAGACAATACCGGTCTTTTCCATATCCTGGTCCTTTGGTACTCCCTGTGTATACTTGGTGTCTTGGTTTAAGGGGTTTGTGTCTTAATTTCTAATATCTATATATATACATGTTTGTGCACGTGGTATTTGTGCGACTTCGAGTTTCGGCACCTTTGTGGTGATATCAATTTTAAGTGGTATTGCGCGAATTGGTTACAGACCCTATTTCACTAATTGGGTTTGTTTTTCCAGTATTTAGGAGTTAGTGTAGCTTGTGGTTTAAATCATGGCCATGTAACTCCAACGGCATTCTTGTTTTAAATATACCTGAGTACTAACCGATTAATTATTAACAGGTATAATGGCGCAAAACCCACCACCGGTGATTGATCCAATCGCCGATGCCGAACTGATTCCCGAGGATCAGTTCATTCAGCTCACACCCAACAACTATCATCTCGATGTAACCCAACCTGCCATTCAATATTAGGTCATCATCGAGATCCTCAGTGGGCATCCTCTATCATATGCTCTAACGGAGACAGCGGAAGTGCCACTATTATACTTACAACACTTCTGGAAATCTCTACATGCCTTGGAGGCCGACGGTGAATTCCATCTGGAAGGTCGAATTGATCACACACCTGTGTTCCTCACTTGTGATCTTTTCCGACAATTTCTTCATCTACCAACCGCTGGTTCAGTCCAGGGGCGAAATAGCTTTGACCCGCTAGTATCTGACGCCACTCTATGTGCTGACATCGTGTCCCTAGGATACAGCGCAGATCTACGTCTTCCATCAGGGTTCAACCGCAAGTACCTTTCCACTATCTGGTACACCATGTTTACTTACCTCAATCGATGTCTTTCGACTATCACGAAAGGCATCGACCAGACGAGTATTCACATTCTCCGCCTATTCCACTCAGTGGCATTCCACCGCCATGCGGATTTCGCCGACTTCCTATGGTACGACCTTGTTCAGAAAGTTCGATAGAACGCGACGAAAAGACATAACTTCATACCTTATATGAGGTTTCTCCAGCTGATCATTCGAAGCTACATGATTCTGTATCCCGAGATACCTCGCCGTTCATCACACCCAACTTGTCCGCATCACCCGACTCGCAAAATACCAGCTCATACTGATCCAGAAGGTATCGTCGCCTGACAAATTCCCATCGGGTTGTTGGCGTATGCTCGTCCTTCGGCACTGAGTGTTATAGCGTATAGGCACACACACAATCTTCCAGGTCCTATAGTCCAACCAGAACCGGTAGGACCTGCCCAAGGAGCACGACCTGAGAGGCGTGAGGGTCCGCGTCCCCGTACGAGAGGTGGTAGAGTCCGGATAGTTGGGGCTTCCGGACCGGGTGTGTCGAGCGAAATCGTTGTAAGGGGAACTAGAGCGGGCAGTGCCGTTGGATCGAGACAAGCCAGTACTTCACGACGATCACCTACCCCGCCACGGGAGACATCTCCGATGGTAGAAGAGGACACAGCTACTGAATCCGCCAACGTTCAGTCCTCTTCTGCCAATGCATCGGAAGAGGAAACATCTGCTCAAACCGCAACCGAGTCCGCGGAGGAAACAGGTACATCCGACTCTCAGTCGGAAGCTGCCACCGACTCTGAGGAGGCAGCAGTTCAATCCGACAGTCAGTCGGAACCAACCACCAACGTATCGGAATCAAATAAAGAGTCTTCTAACTTGGATGGTGACGATACTCAGCCCTCACCTGGAGAAACAAGGAGAGCGGAGGGAGTTTCAGTTGAAAATTTAGAGGTGAGTAGAGAGAAGGAAAGGAGGACCAAGATGCATCATGAGCGTACACGAGAGACGGGGCAACCATCATCGTTTGTACCCCCTAGCCACATCTAGCCAGGTAGCCACATCTGCTACCCAGTCTCATGTATTGAGACAGGGTATTGAAGAAGACGTCGTGGACCTACCGACGCATTTGCACACCCCACCCAGCCACTCCTCCATCTCTCAACAGATGGTGGTTTCATCTTCACACAGGGATATAGTACAAAAGCTACCGGTCTCTCACTTGGAGAGTTCCGGTATTGAAACAAGAGAACAGTTGCCCCCGTTCTCGACTTCTTTCGATGCACGAAGTCTAGAGTCGTTTGATATAATTTCTCCTATTCCTAGGACACGGGTCACATTCGCGGCTACTGCTGAAGGCCTTCGTGGCCCAGCCGGAACATCCATAGTAATTCCAACTTCGGTTGGTTTACAAGGATTGGGTGGAAGTCCTACCACAGCTATCATCACACCAGCTGTGAACGTAGGCGGCTCGACTTCTACAGTCGTAGCTACAACTGGAAGTCTAAGTGACCCAGGAGTTACCCCAACTGAGTTCGTCTCAAAGAAATATATGGACGGCCCCCTAAAGGCTGTCCACACCATGATGAGAGAGGAGGTAGATTCTCTGAAACGTATGATCAAAGGCAAAGGTCCAGCGACTGAGCCTGAACCACTACCTCCTACACCACCACCTTTCATTCCCGCCACCGAGATGTCAATCGAGGACCTAAAATCCATACTCCTTGCCAAGCTTCTTGCCCAATCTCAAACAGAACCCTCCCGGGATGCCGATCTTCTATCACTTCTACGCGCTCAAGCGTCCACACCTACCCCACCACCCTCCAATCCATTATATCTCACAAAGCCTTCCAGCTACAGCAAGCCATGCTTCAGTCTTTGCAGCAAACCGTAGTTGTATTGACTGAACGCCTATCAGCCGTGGAGGACACCTGCCGTAGCCAGGCAGACAGGCTCAAGCGCCGGCATGATGATCAGGATGATCCTGATTACCATGAGGGGGAGAAGCGCCAATGCCTAACAGAGCCGGAGATACAGTCTGTGGAAATACTTCAAGTGGGAACGGAACAGGGTTCGGGTTCTGGTACTCGATCAGAAGGGCAGGGACAGGAACGGGAACAGTGTATCGATTTGGTGCTGTATGATATTCCAAGGGTTGAAAAGCCTGAGGAATTTGATGGAGGTTCTCCGATTGTCCCTGAAGACTGGGCGTTAATTCTTGATCCTTATGAAGTTTTTGAACGGACGGAAGAATGTGCCAATACTGAACGAGCGCTGGTAGTCATGCAAGCCGAAATAGATGAGATTCTTCATCTGGATTATCAGCCAGACGATCAGACTTCTGTCACGGTTCCACTTTTGACTTATCTGTTGTTCACCCTGATCTTCCTGAAACAGATATTCCCGTCAGATCTCCTCCAGCGTCACCAGTTATGGAAACAGAAAGTACTCCATCAGTTCGTCCGTCCAAGTGGGAAAGAGTCAGAATCAAAGTTCCTTTCCTTGAAGAAAGCCAAAAGAAGATCTTTTCCCACTGGATTCGTTAATATGACAAAGTTGTACTTCATGGTCTACAGTCTGTGAAAAACAAGGAAAAGCAGCGTGAGCTTGTATTCGTATATAAGAAGTTTCAAGGCAAGCACTCCAAGATAAAGCTTAGGATTACATCAGTTGACCGGATTCAATCTGCCTTCTTCATGAATGTAAAGTATTCAGACTTCATGGTAACGAGAGAAGATGGTCAGAAGTATTGGTTTTTTGAAGCTGACTTTCCGTGCCTTGAACCACAAGATCTGCTGTTCATTCTTCGAGACTTAAAGACCAGAACCATCAGACCCGGGGAAGTCATGGATGCACTCGAAACTGTAAAGAGGTATATGAAGTGTGCGATGAAACTTGCCTCGGTGGAAGACTTTCAGATCGGGTTAGAAAGCGACCAGCCAAAGATAAATCTGCTCAAGCCTGATTTGAAGATTCCGTCTGATGCCCAGAGTGTACCTGCATTTACTATGATAAAGCTTCCAGAGTTTGGCATGACTTATGTAAACAACAAAGGTATTATGCGGTTCATTCGTTTTAATCAGATTGCCAAATTCTGTGACGGTACGTTAATGTTGCTGAAAGACAAGTTGAAGCATGCACTTGACCAAGATGAAAAGGGGATTCAATCTTTGAATCCTAAATACAAACTACTTGTACTTGAAGCTATGGGTGTAATTGAAGAGCGAATGGAGTACAGGACTCAAATTCGATATTTCGAGATCAGCTTTGGTTTTCGAAAGATTTATGTTCCAAACTGGAGCGGCTATCAACTTCTATTTAAAGGGGGAGATTGTTAGGGCTATTTATTTGTTAAATAGAAGTTCAGGGTGTAAAGTGTAATTGTTTGAAAGTATTATTAGCTTGTTGGGCCTAAAAGCCCATAAGCCCATTATCTTGTAAAGCTTGGATATATAAAGGTTGAATTACTTTCATTTACAGTTCAGTCTCATTTTTTTCATAACACTAGTCTATAGGTTTACTCTCTCAGATCAGAAATTCTTTCTATAAACCTGTAACCCTTTGATTTCATATTAATCATATGACTAGTACTTGTGGCAATATAATTGTTCATCTTTGATATTATTTGCTGCTAATTGCACTGTACTGGGATCTACATCTACCTTTGCGCTTTCAAACTCTCTCTCTCTCTACTTTCTCTCTCTAAGATTTATTTGATTTTGGGATTATCAATTGGTATCAGAGCTGTTCTAAATCTGAGAGAATTGAGAGAAACGTTTTTCATTTTCTGAATTTGTGATTTAATCAGGAAATTTGATTGATTTTCTTGATTTTTTTTCAAGAAAATCTCATTTTTTTGATTTTTCATCAAATTCGGACCGGTTTTTGATCGAATTTTCTTGAATTTTGGTTCGTTGGATCCGATTTTGCTAGTAAAACACTTTTGATTCACATCAAATTGCAAGAAATTCTGGTTTTGATCGTCAATTTTGAGAATTTTTGGTTTTCTGGAAAAAGTCGTAAGCGTACTGTTGGTTTCACGATTTTTTTTGTGGTTTTTAATCGAATTATTTGATTCAGAAGTGTTAGAAAGTTGTTTTTCGATCATATTTGTGTGAGAAATTTTCATTAAATTCGAATATGTAATCAAAGTTGGAGGTTTTTCTTGATTTTTATCGTTTTACGCCAAATCTGAAGTTTGCGCGAGTTCATCACGATTTGCGCCAGTTCATCCTCATCTTTGCGCGAGTTTCATCAAATTTTCATCAAGTTCAGGGTTTCAGTTCTTCACGCAAAGTTATTTTTGCGCGACAAACATCTCACGCAAAATCAAGTTTGCGCCAGTTATTGATCAAGCAAAGTTCAGTTTTGCGTCTTCTCAGCTCGCGCAAGTCAGTTTTGCGCCACCTACTACTCAAGCAAAGAAAGGTTCTCATCAACATCATCTCACGCAAAAAGTCTATTTTGCGTCATCAGTTCATTACGCAAACTCAAGTTTGCGCCACCTACATCTCAAGAAGTTCAGTCCTTGTGCAAGCTATATTTGCGCCAACCTTGTGTCACGCAAAGTTTAAGTTTGCGCCATCAACGCTTCACGCAAATCTAAGTTTGCGCCATCTTCATCAAGCGCAAAAGAAAGTTTGCGCCAGTCACTCTCACGTAAAACTCTAGTTTGCGTCAGCTCCTCTGTTTCAGACTTAGCATTTTTCTGAAGTTTTTCTCTATGGATTCTGAAAAAAGTTTGCATTTCAAGCTCAGTTCTATAAGAGTTATATCATGATGTCATTGGGCACAGAAACTCATCCTCCAGTTCTGGTTGATGAGAATGAGTTCACTCAGTGGCAAGATCGGTTTCTGAATTTCATCGAACGTCAAAAGAACGGAGATGACATGATGAAGATTCCATCTGAAGGATCTTTTGTAAGACCCACTCTGGCTTCTGTATTACCAAAGCCTACTGTCGATTACACACCCGATGTGTCGGTGCAATATAAAGTTGATCATGATATAAAGGCAAATCTGATGCTAGCCTTGCCAAATTCTATCTACAACAGGATTGATTGTTTCCAAAACAATCCTAAACTAATGTGGGCACAGCTAGAGAAGATTATGCTTGGGTCTACAGTTGCAACACAACTTCGGCATACACGTTACATGAACAACTTTGAAGAATTCAAAGCCAAAGATGGGTAGTCACTGAAAATTGTTTTTGACAGGTTCTGTGCGGTGATAAATGTTCTAAGAAAGATAAAAGTGGAAAAGACTGAGCTGGAAACAATTTTGAAGTTCCTCAATGCCCTTCAACCGGAATGGAACAAATCTTGTCATCGCTTGAGGAATGATGTCTGGATATCTTCTATGCAAATCCAAGAGCTGGATGAGATTCTGATGACAGATGAGTGCATAGTCACAGAGAAGAAATCCAAACATGACAAAAAAAACAAGAAGACAGTGGACACAGTTACACTTCTCACAAGAAAACTAGCTGAACAAGCATTGACTAAAAATGCTTATGATGGTGCAACTGATGATGATGGTGAAGCTCTTCAGAAGGCAATGATTCTTCTCTCTCAACACTACAAGAAAAAGTTCCAACCTCGTTTGGGTTCCAACAATCTTCGCTTCACTTCCGGGTCTAAGAATGTTCAAGTGCCCGAGGCTAAGAAACCTGTTGCATGTTTCAACTGTGGAAAGCCGGGTCACATTGCTAAGGAGTGTCGAGTGAAGAAAGTTCGGGATTCGGCATATTATCGGAAGAAATTGGAACTGGCCGAAAAGAGAGAGAATGGAACCGCTCTACTAACTGAAGAAGAATTTTGGCTAGATCACTCCGATGATGAAGCTGATAATGTGGAGACTGCTCATATGTGTTTCATCGGAGATGATCAGAGTGACGCTGATGATGAAGATTCCACTTATGAAGATGAGGTACTTTCTGAGTTTGATTACACATTTATTTCTTCACAGATGAATATTATAATAACTGCTTTACATGATCTTCGCTCAAAGTTATTATCTGAAAAACAATTAAATTCAGAAAAGTCAAATTTGATTGATAAATTACAAATTTCTTTGAAAAATGAAAAATCTATTTTGGCTCATACAAAAGACATCTTTCAAAAGAAATTAGATGATTTAGAAAAATCAAATATGACTTATCTTGATTTTTTGACAGAGATGACCAAACTAAAAGATAATATTTCAGATAAAATAAATGAGTTAGAAGAAAAATTATATCGAAGAAATCAATCTGAACAAACTATTTATTTGAACAAACCGCGGAGTTATGAGTCTATAAAATAAAAATGGGGACTTGGTTTTGAAAATCCACATTGTTTAAACAATGCGATAAAAAATCCCCTACTTTATATAAATACGATTATCTAACTCTTGATAAATATGCTCCACAATTTAAAATTGATTGGATGAATGAAAAACAAGTGTTAGAAATCGAAAATGAGAAAAGGATGAATAATAAGAAAAAGGAAATTTCTTTTGTTTACACGAGCGAAAATGCCAAATATTTTCCTGACAAATCAAAGAAGGGCAGGAAAAGTTTAAATGACATATCTCCCATCAAGTCTTTAGTTTCGGATGATTATGTTGATATATATGCCACTAAATCTGATAAGGAAAATATCTCTCCAGATATATTCCTCCATTAGTATTAAAGGCAAAATCATTGACCTTGAAGGCAAAATGGAAGATCAAAATATTCAAAGTGTAATTGAAACAGATGTTATTTTTTCTTTTATGACTTCAAGTCTTGAAGAAAAATTAATTTCTCAAAAACAAGATTTTGTTTCTGGTCTTTCTTCTGATTTTAAAGAAAACGAAAAAGAATTTCTAAAATCTGAAAACTTTTCTCAAAATTTTTCTGACTCCGAAGCAAGTTCAGATTTATTGTTTGATCAGTTGGGTTTCTTAGGTAAAATTGCTTCTTCTGATTCAAATCTTAATTCAAAAATTCTTGATGAATCTTTTACCCTAAATGATGATTATTATAAACCAAAGCGTAAAAGAAGAAAGTCAAAGAAGTCAAAGAAACAAGATATTATTATTTTTGAAAATTCTAATTCTTCTGATTCAAATATTTCAGATAGGACTTTGAGCACTAAAACAAAGCAGATATGGAGGGTCAAGCGGACATCGGATGAATCTGCGACTAGTGAGGATCAAAATGTAGAAAACTTTGTAGAAATGATTCATTTGCTACTTGTAATAAAATTTTCAAATATTCAATAAAGCAAATGATTCACATTTCAAAAGATGTCTTCTATTCCTCCTCTATTCAGATGATCATGCTTCGTCCTCTACTGATGATTCTGTTAATTCATCTAATTATTTCTCTCGTGCTTTCTATGTTAAATCTAACAAGTTTACTCCCATACGAATTGCAACTAACAAATATGGACCCAAATACAAGTGGGTTCCAAAACCAAAGATTGTTTCTGAGTTGCAGACACCTAATGTCAAGGGGGAGTAAGAGAAAAATGGCTTCTAAGTAAATCAGCTTAGAACCCGTACTTCAATGGACTACGAATTCTAAACATATCAGTTTAGGACTCCTTCTTCAAAGCATTTAGCTTCTGAATAATGAGAAACTGTGAGTGCGTCTCCTTTATTCCGCTGCATTTATCTCTGATAATGATGTTGTTCCAGTTTTCTCATGTTTTTCAAGAATCTGAGCATTTTTTTAACCAAAACCTGAATTTGTTCAACCCAAATCTTTCATATGAGTCACAAATTCTTTATACATTATGTGGAAGAAGATATTATTGAATTTTATTTTGTTCCGACTAAATATCAATTTGTCGAATTCTTTACATTTGTCTTAAATGAAAATTCTTCAAACTCGGAATGTTGAATTTAAAAGTTTAAATTTTTACAAATTTTATTCTATAAAGTAAAAGCTTTACAGGTTTTCTTTCTTTTGAATAAAATGTGTGTCTAGGATAAATTTTCAAGTTGTTTTGTTTATATTGAAGTTTTATATGTTCAACTTTCAAGTCTTACAAAAGTCGAAAGATCAGCAACATGTTTGAAACTTTTGCATTCTGCTTTAAAGATATGTGATTCGGAATATTTATAGTTTACAAAGCTTGGAAATCCTAAAAAGTCTGAATTATGGATCGTAATGAAAATATGGGATAAGCACTTAGATGTAAAATTGGGTGATTGAGATGAATTATATATATAAAATACAGAAATCTTTAAGTTTAAAAGTTTGTACCTGTGACCTTTCTGGTTTGGGAAAGTAAGTTCCGTGGGATGCTTGTCATCTGGTCCCCTAAGGTCAATTGGTCTAGGAGTGATCGAACCCAAATCCTTATATAGAACCAGATCGAAAGTCATGTTCTAATGGTATGAATGGGTTTAGGATGTGTCGATGTAGCCTTTCTGATCTGGGAGAGTAAGTTCTAAGGGGTGCTTGACACCTAGTCCCCTAAGGCCAACTGGTCTGGGAGCGGCTGACCCAAATCCTGTACTAGGATCAGATAGAAAGTTACGTTTACGGCATGTTCTTTACTTACCAAACTTTTTGATTAAAAGATGCCAATGTGCACAAGCTTAAAAGATACCAAAGAGCACACTCATGTGAAGATGCCAATGTCCACACTGCTAAAAGATGCCAATAAGCACACATCTCATGATACTTGGTGATATGTTTGAGTTGCGAAAAACCTATAAATTTGTGAAAGTCTTAATTCTTGATGGCTTAGTGTGAGTACATGCAAAGTTCTCTATTATATTTTTAGAATTGCATTTTCTTGAAGCTAATCGAAGTTCACATGCAAGCACACTGATTAGATTTGTTACTCTATTTTGTTTAGATCAGTTTAGTTGACTTTATGTTTTGTCTTTAATTTCTTTGAGTGATCGTTGTAGTAAGGTTTACCTTGTAATGTTGATTGAGAGAAGTCATGGTATAAATAGATAGCCTTTGAGTGTTTCTTGTAACCTTTGTCATTGTACGCTTATCCTTGTGACTTTAATGAGACATATGACTTTCTCTCTACACTCTCTCTCTACATTCTTGATGGTATTAGTTGTTAATTGATAAAATTGCTTGAATTAGGACGTTTATCATTTGGTATCAGAGCCTCCCCATTAGATTTCAGAGAGTTTTTGATTGTCAATTTGATAGATTTTCTGGAATTTCTTCAAGAACAGACGTGTTCTTGAAAGTTTTATTGTTCGATCAATTTTTTCCTAGAATTGTTGAAATTTGTGTGTAATTTTGTACTAGTTGTGGTCGTTTAGTAATAGAAATCAACTTGTAATCACACACAAACACGAATTGATCAGTTTGTTCGATGTAATTTCGATTTTCTTGAATTTTTGTATCACGAACACACAGAGTCTGTATTTGGATTAATCGCACTGTATTTTTCATTTTTGATCGAAATTCTTGTTCGAATTGTGTTCTAGTTGTATTTTCGAGTCAAATGGATGTGTTTGTAAAGCAATTCGCAGGATTTTTGAGCCTTTGATCAATTTTCATAAAACAAGGGAAGAACTCGCTAGCTCTGTACTTCGCGCTAAGGAAGAACGCGCAAAGTACTATTCATTGCTTGTTGTGCGAGTTTCTGCAGGTTCGCACATATAACGTTTTGCGAGAAACTTCTTCGCGCAAAGGATTGTCTTGTTTGTTCTGCGAGTTTCTTGATATCTGAGAATTTTTCTAAGTCCGGATCGCGCACGTTACCTCTGCGAGTTTCAGAGTTTGCGAGTTTACGTTTTGCGCGTTTTGAGTTACTCGAAAAAATTTCTAAGTATAGTTCTCGTTAAATCTTCTGCGCGTTTCTACTTCTTGCGAGTTTGCATTCTTCTGCGAGAATTTCAAGATTCGAAATTTTTCTAAGTAAAGTTCGTGCATATCGATATCTGCGAGAAGCCACATCGCGCACATAGTTGTTTGCGCGTATCTCACTTCACGCTAATAGTGATTTGCGAGTTCTGGTTTCGCGCACAAGGTGGTTTGCGACAAGTCTGGGAATAGTGACTTGCGAGTTTCTGCACTGTACGAGTTTATAGCTATTTGCGAGTTGTGTACTTGTGTTTTTGTGACAATCTGTATTTGACTCTTCTAGTCAAATTTTTCTGAATCCTTTGGGAGATCTTCTGTATTCAAGATAATCTGTTCACGATGACTAAAGATTATTTGGGAGGGAGAGATATGGTTGTCTTATACAATGCTAAGATACCAGCAATTGAGGCTGAACGAGACAATCTGAAAATTCAGAATGCAGCCCTTCAAAAGCAAATTCAGGATTTTAATTCTAAAGTGTTAAATTCTGACAAAGCTTCCATTTGTACTAAATGTTCTAATAATTCCAAATCCAATCATGCAGGTATTCTCAGCACCAAAGAGAAAGAATTACAACTGAGAGAAAGAGAGATACATCTTCTTCAAACCAAACTAAAGACAACTGAGAACAATTTTTCAGTATCTAAAGATGAATCAGTTGCTCTACTCAACAAAATAAAAGAGTTTGAAGAGAAGATTTCTGCCATGGAAGCGAAGAATGTTGATTTAATGAAAATTCTTCCGGCAGAGAAAGAAAAGGAGAAATCTGAAGAAAAAGCTAGTATGGAGAAACTTTAGAAACTGTCTGAGTTTTCCAAGAAGGCTCTTCAAGAAAAGAAAGACTTAAATCTTAGATGTTTGAAACTTTCCAAGTAAGTGTCTGAGTTTGAGAAAATTTTAATTTCAGAAAGAGACATATTTGCAAAGGAAAGAAAAGTTCTTGACGAAAAAGTAATTGAATTTCCCAAGCAAATCTCAGTTTTACAAGACTTACTTGAAAAAGAAAAGAAATTATTTCAAGAAAAGAATAAGTCTTTTGAGATTGAAAAGAAGAAAAATGAAAAGAGAAATGTTGGGATATTCAATGAAATTTCTGCTAAAAACAAGAACTTAGAGAAGGATTTTGAGCTTGAACGTCAAAATTTTGAAAATGAAATTTCTAAGCTCTCAAAAAGATTAATTGGTCTATCATCTGATATGTCAAAAGAACAGAAGGCCATATCTGACTTACAGGTAAAGTTTGACACAATTATTGAAGAAAAGAATCTTTTATCTAAAAAGATAAAAGATCTGGAAGTTGCAAATATTCAGTTGTCAGAAAAGATTTCTGCGGATGTGATAGTTCAATCACCTTTTAAAAAGACAACTGAATCAATTTGTTCTTTTAAAACTGCTTCTAGTTTTATTTCTGAAAAAGTTTTAAGAAAGAATAGTGTCAAAGCTAAAACCATTGATAAAAGTCATATTCGTCCTACAAATCTGTTTTATAATCATACTCTTGATGGCACAGTTAAATCTAATAGTAAAATTCTTGGAAAGCCATCAAGGACAGATCAGATGGTTTGGGTTATTAAAGGTTCTTTAGATGGTAAAGTTGATCTGAAATCATCTCCATCCACATCAAAAGTTAAAAAGAACAGAGCTCGTAAAGGTAAATCTTTTGCTACACCTGATACATATTTCTCTACTAATCATATTATCAGGTTAGCTGAAAAGAGAATATGTTGTTCTTACTGTGGGGAGAATGATTTTGTTCAACAAAAATCTGCTCACAATTGGTATGGCACTTACCGAATAACTTCTCAAGATAATGTAGTTAAAAGGCATAAACCAATTGAGAAATGGATTCGCAAATCTAACAAACCAGGACCCTAGTATCAATGGGTACCAAAACCTGTGAAATCTGTTTTGCAGGATGTACAGGTGTAAGGGGAGCAGATAGAATGGCTTCTGATTATATCAGATCAGAACCAGGACATCAATGTTTTGAAATATGACTTCTGATCAAATCAGATCAGAACTCGTACTTCAAGATTTGAGCTTAAATGCAATAATCAAGGGGGAGTAAATTCAGACTTGTGCATACTTCAAGGGGGAGCTTAATGAAAAAGTCTGTAAGTGTGTATCTTCAAAATGATTTTGAAATCAGAAAGATATTTTTTTTCAGAGAAAAAGTTTAATTTTGTGCTCAAAAAGTGTTTTTATAACACTTGGTGTTTTTGGAAAAAGCCTTAATGCATTTTTGGAAAGTTTCCATTTTTGGAAAAAAATTTCAAAAATTTTTCTAAGTGTAGAACGCGCATATACTTGTGCGAGTTTACGCGCAAAGCATTGCGTGCGCAAAGTGTAAAACACGCAAGCTATGTCATGCGTGTAGCTACTTCGTGCATATAACTTCTAGCGAGAAGTTACTGTTCAATTTTCTTCGCGCAAATAATGTTGTGCGCGAACCTATTTCGTGCTAGCCATGGTATGCGAGTTTCACCACTTCACGCATTTCTTTCATGCGCGAAGTGCACACACACTTGTCCTTTCTTCATGCGGCAAGCTGACTTTTAGTGTTATGCGAGAAGTGGGTGGTCGAATCAACTCGTGCCACGTGTCACTTTACTCTCAGGGTATATATTCGAATGTTTTCCAGTTTTACCTCACTTCTCTCATATTTCTCGAGCGAGTTTTACACTTAGCAGATTTTTTTCTCCCAATAACTTTTGCGACTTTTGATTTCAGGCTCATATCTTTCGAAGAATCAAGTGTAGGTGTTGTTTTCTTTGTTCGATTCTTGTATATCTTTTCTGTTTCTTATGTTTTCCAGGTTCGATTTCAAAAAACTAGGGTTTCGATTTTTTTAACTTCTTGTCTGTTCGTGTGCTTAAACGATGAAACTGATAATTTTGAGTTTGTTCTTTCAAAATTATTGGTTGTATTGCACATTATACTTGTTTTATATATCTGGGTTTGTTTTAGAATGCACTTATTTGCAGGATACCTTGACTTGAGGATTATTTGAAATCGAACAGTCTCTGTAAACTGAAAGCTTCATTTTTTTTGGATCTCGATGTCTTGACATGACCTGTTGAACTTGTTTTTGCACAAGGAACTGAACTTCTGGATTAATGTTCTGGATATTTCAATTTTTTGGACTTAGAACTTATGAACTGAAGATTGGATTTTTGGACTTTGATTTATTGAACTGGACTGTTGGACTGAACTTTTAAAGTTGTGTTTGGACTAAATTTGAATTAAAAGTAATCTTGAATTTGAATCTGAATCTGAATCTATAACAAATATTCAAATCATTAATTCAGGTCATTGGGATTCAAAGTTGGATATTTGATTTTTGAAATTCAAAATTTTCAGATGAATAGTGTTTAAGAGTTTTGAGATTTCAAAATAGGCAGATTCGTGAGAGTTCTTTGCATTAAGAGTTCAAAATAAAGTCATGAGAGTTCTAGTCATGTTAGTATTTTGAGAGTTCTAAAGTCTGAATGTTTTGGTAAGTCTTGCAAATTATGTGTTATGAGCGTTCTTTACTTTGAAAATTTTCCAGATTTTAAGTATTTGACAATTCAACATTATTTTGTTAGAACAAATTCAAAGTGTCAAATGTTATGTTCAAGTTTGTGTCTTTGTTGTTATTTTTTTTAAAGTTACATCTTGTTTTCATGTAAGTTTTTGTGCTATTTTGTTCTGGTCTCTCAAAGTACAATTTGTTTATGTACTTGATACTGTGTGTATGAAATGGTTTTCTGAAAAACAAAATTTTTGGGCTTATTGACTAACCTTTTGGATTTTATCCAAAACTTGTTTCAATTTTTCAGATAATCAATGGCGGATGAACACCTTCATGATCAAAGTGTTCACATGGATGAACATGACCCACAGGCCTCTAGGGAAACTCCTATGCCTTCCTCCAAATCTCACTTCCACTCCGAAATTGGTCAAGATCCAGATCAAGCCTTGATCAATGAGAATGAGTATTTAGAGATGTATCCCAACAATCACCATGTGGATTTTGACACTCTAGATGTCAAACCACTTGTGATAGAGATTCTGAAAGGTCATCCACTATCTCGTGCTCTCACAGACACTGCTACTGTTCCACTGATTTATCTACAGCAAGTCTGGAAAACAATAGAGTACGTGGTTGAAAGTGAGACAAACAAGTACTTCAGGCTAAGAATAGACAACTTTACATCTATTCTTACTTATCAAAGGTTAAGATGGATCTTGGATCTACCGGAGGCAAATTCAAGAGAAGGACGAACAACTTTTGATTCATACCCTTTAGACTCTGAAGTATTTGCTGGCATTATGGCCTTGGGATATACTGGTGCTCTTGCAAAGATTAGTGACTTCAAGAAGACTATTCTTCCTACATTTTACTACCAGTTGTTCTCTGTATTCAATCGTTGTTTCACGTCAAGAAATTCTGGTCTAGATAATACCAACATGCATACGCTGAGATTGTTCCATGCAGTCGTGTACAATCTACACGTTGACTACTTAGTTGCATTCTGGACAGAATTGTATGAGAAGGTGCTATGCAAGAGAACTTCTAAGAGTCCGATCTATGTTCCATATCAGAGATTCTTACAACTTATCATTCGCAGTATGATCATATCAAACAGAGACATTCCTAAACGACTTCATCACAAACTTTCTCCGGAATTTGAGATGAAATATCTTCAAAAGCAAAGAAAGACTTTTGATTATTCCATGCCAATTCCTCAAGAATTGCTCGCCTATGCCAATCCGACCTCCGAGTTTGTAGTAGAGTATAGAGAGTCCATGGGACTACCAGAACCGGTAATTCCTACCCAGGACTCACACCCTAGGAGAGTGGAGTCGGTGAGGGTTCCTGAAACCATGGGGGTTCAGGAGCGGAAAGAGATGAGAGAAAATATTGAGAGGGAAACTGGTGGGGTTCAGATAGTTACATCTGAAGCTGTGGAAACCTCGGCACAAGCTGCCACACATCTAGAGGTTTCTACAACTGAACCTGAATGGACTATTATTCGTCAATCAAGTCCTCAGGTAAGGTTAGCTGATGAAGATGTAAATTTTGTTACTGAGTCGGATAGGCATGCAAACTCTACTGATACTGTACCTTCAGCTACTTCTGATCATGCTGAAGAGGTAATTTTTGATGCAGCTGATTTTCACAATGAGAATCTCCAAGATAGTTTTGCATTCTTAGAAGATGTGTCTCTACATCATGAGGACATGGTACATAATTCTGCTGATATGGAGATTGATCAAGTTGTGGGAGATATAAGGAGATCCGAGGGAGACATAGTTGAAAATTTAGAAACTGTGAGACTAAGAGTGGTTGAAGCAAAAGAATATGCAGAGCGTGAGTGTCATCTAACCTACCATTCCAGAAGTGTAACCACATCTCGTGCTCCATTGCATGTGTTGCAATCGGATGTACAAGACATAAGTCGCCCACTTATGCATATGCACACCTCAGCCAACCATTCTACTGCCTCTCAACAGGCTGTTGTCTCATCTTTACACGGGGATTTAGCACAAACTCTATTTTCCTTTCACTCGGAAATGGCAGGTATTAAAACAAGAGCTCAGCCGCCCCCGAGCTCGACTTCTTTCAGTACACCAGTGGGTCTAGAGCCAATTGTTACATCAGTTTTCATTCCTAGGACACAACCAATTACTTCTGCTACCACCGGTCGTCTAAGTGACCCGGTCGGAACAACCGTAGTAGCTACGCATTACGGACTACAAGGATCGGTTGGAAGTCCTGTCATTGACACATCTTTGCCACCGATGAACACAGGCCACACTGTTGGATCTTCCACAGTTGTGTCAACGGGAATTCTAAGTGAACCCGGTGTTAGTTTACCTGACTTCATGTCAAAGGAGCATCTCGACGGCACCTTAAAGGCTGTTGAAAATCGTATCACTGATCGCTTAACCGCGAATTTTCAGGAGGACATAGCTAAAGTAAAGAGTTTGTTAAAAAGGAAAAGGCCCAGCGGTGGAAGAGCCTATTCAGCCACCTCCACCACCACCTGTTCAACATGATGATCTTTCGGTGGAGGAGTTGAAGTCACTTCTATATGCCAAATTGTTGTCCCAGGCTCCCGCTGAGGATTCGGATGCTGATTTGGTTGGTTTACTCATAGCTCAACAAACCCCGGTGCAAACTGATTTTGTTTCAATCATTGAGTTTCAAGCTTTCAAGTTAGAGATGATTCAGCATATACAGGAATTGACCAGAGTTGTTCAGGATTCATGCAAAACACAAGCATGTTCTCGGAAAAGGCATGATCATGATTCGGATCATGACCATGAGGGGGAGATATCTAAGAGGCAAAGAACTGTTGCAGAATCTGAACATGTTGCTGGCTGTTCAGAAAGGGATGAAGATACTGAAATGGTGGACTTAGTTGATGATGAACAAATGGATGTTGGTGAAGGTCATGGAATGGAGCTGATTATGTACGTAAATGAAGAAGAAGTAGATCCATTGGTTGAAAAGCCCGTGGTAGCTACAAAGGAAGAAATTATCAGACTCAGATCTTTCTTCTGATGACGAAGCTTCTTATAGTGAAAAGTATGAAAGGTTTTGGAAGATAAAGGAAGAAGAAAGAGATCTATTTGAAGAGGGTGAAGCAAACATTTTGGACATCCTTGCTTGTACTCAAGAGGATATTCAGCTCAGTTCTGTGAACACTGATCTACCAGAAATCAATCTTCAACCACCTGAAATCCCTTCTTTCAAAGAAATGGCTGTCATTGAACCTAACCAACCAACAAACATACCTTGCCAAACAAGCCAACATTCATCTAGACCTGAAATCCAAACCATTCAACCTACCCAATCTACCCCAACTCAAACTATCCCTTCTAGCCAACCTATTCCATCTCCCGAAACAAACTTACCTATCCCACAAAGAATCCCAAGCCCACATTTCACTGAACCAGCCAACTTTGAAGAATTTCCAAACCCAAACACTGTAAATGAACTATTCTTTCCTTCTAACCCTGTTGAAGCCCAAAATCCTTCTGATCAACCTTTCTTACCTCCTGTTCTTACTGATGCTCAAGTAAGACAGTTGAGAAACAGATTGAGGCAACCATTCTTGGAGGAGGAGATGAAGAATATTTTTGTTCACAGGATTAGAGAAATGGACAAATTTAAAGTCTTGGGTCTCTCTGACCAACATCCAGAGTATCAGGAAGAATATGCAAGGATGATGAATTGGGTCAGACAAAGAGAAAGTATTGTGAGGAACAAGTCAGGGATTGTTTCCTTAAAGGTTGTGAGACTTGTTTCATTTGTTCGTATATGGTATCCGGTATTTCATGTTCAGAGAAGAGATTTGAGGGAATGTGTGTTTTCGGAAGCTGATTTTTGTTACCTAAATGTAGATGATATAGAGTATCTCTACCATCTGTTTAGGAATATGACTGAAAGGAAAGACAATATTTTGGTGGCTTTGGATGTAGTTAAGATATTCATGAGAAGGCAAGTGAACTACACGTATTGCTTTGATTTTCAGCTTGGAATAGAGACAAACCAACAGAAGATCAACATGATAAATCCTAATCTCAGCCTGGAGAATATTGATGAATATAATATGTTTATTGTGCTTGAGAAACCTGAACTTGGTGTGGTCTACAAGAATTCTGAGAACAAGAAAAGGTTCTTCAGATTATCAGAAATTGCCAAGTTTTCAGATGGAACTTTAACGATGATAAAGCTACAGTTGGAAAGCAAACTGAAAGAAAGCAAGGAGAAGAGGAAGCAAGGTGAGAAAGGTATGCCAAAGCAGCTCAGACTCAACACAGAAAGAATAGTTGATGCTCTTTATGATCGATTCAACTTCAGACGCGGCATCAGAAACTTTGAGTCATTGCTAGGGATTCGTTAAGGAAGATTATCACGTTGGGGCAGACCTATCATTCACAACTGATCTAAAAGGGGGAGATTGTTACTGTATTTTGTTTAGATCAATTTAGTTGACTTATGTTTTGTCTTTAATTGCTTTGAGTGATCTTTGTAGTAAGGTTTACCTTGTAATGTTGCTTGAGAGAAGTCATGGTATAAATAGATAGCCTTTGAGTGTTTCTTGTAACCTTTGTCATTGTACGCTTAACCTTGTGACTTTAATGAGACATATGACTTTCTCTCTACACTCTCTCTCTCTCTCAACATTCTTGATGGTATTAGTTTTTAATTGATAAAATTGCTTGAATTAGGACGTTTATCAAGATTGCTGGAAGTTTTTGAAACTGAACATGTCTTAACTTGATATGCAATGAAACTTGTCTCTGTATCCAACAACACATACTTGATTTCAATTGATAGATTAATCTGTGATATTTTACTGAGTAGAATTTAATTTGTTTAGTGTTTAAAATTTTATATGTTTAGTTGTTTCAAAATACATATTCAGCATATTTTTCTTTCTACGTTGATGTTTCAATTCTTGTATTCTCATATCTTTGTAAATTGGTCTGTGCATTATTCAAGGGGGAGTGAACAAGGAGAATATTCTGAAAGATCATTTCTTTTTTCAAGGGGGAGTATCTGATTTTCTATATGAATGCTAACTTGAATTGTCATATTTAAAGCATTTGTGTAGGGGGAGTCAAAGAGCTTAACAGGTGACATTTTTTTTTCAGATTTCAAGTCATTTTTTGCGCCAACAGTTGGTAGCGCAAAACTTGACTTTGCGCCACCTTCAGCTAGCGCAAAACTAAGTTTGCGCCACCAACATGTAGCGCAAAACTTCCTTCTTTCTCCTTTATTCTGATTTTGCAGATCTAAAGTTGTCTCGTCTCCAACATTTGCATGACCAAGTTGATCCAGATCATCAAGGTCATGAGGGGGAAAAGTTAAGGAGAACTTAAAGAGACAAAGAGTTCAAACGTTTATCTGCTGCTCAAGATTCGCTCAAGATTCTATTATTTCAGCTACTAATTCTTTTGTTGTTCCAGCTCCGACCACTATAGTCATTCAAGTACATTTGAAAGAGGTGTGTCGTTTAGAGCACAAGCTGATGAACCGATTGTTCTTTCAAGTTTATTTCAAATAGGTCCAGTCTTTTCAAGGAAGCACAGGCAACAAAGATTGAAAGATGCTGAGAAGAATTTTTTTTTAAGAGTCAAGAAGCTTCGCTAAGTCGTTTATATGGTCTGTGTTGATTTAGAAGATGAATATTGAAGACCACAGCGCCAATGATTACTAAGGGGGAGATTGTTAAATCAGATTTTATAGTAATCATTGTATTTATAGGCTTGGTCTAATACTGTGTTTAGAATGCTTATCTGTGTAGTATTGGCCAGGGTATTTAAGTCCCTTGTGGCTTTTGTGTTTGTAAGGAACTCACGCATATTCTCTATCAAATCTACCTTTGCGCTTTCAAACTCCCTCTCTACTTTCTCTCTCTAAGTTTTAGTTGATTTTGGGATTATCACACAAGTCTATAAAAGGAAAAACTAAACTAATTACACACGCTGACACAACAAGACACAAACAAGACTTTGACTTATTACAATGACTTTGACATTTATATGAGAGTTGACTTTCAGCTTTGACAATCTTGAGCTTTGACCTTCAATCTTCTATGATCTTGTATCCAACATATTTATACTCTAACATTGGTGTTCCAAGTGTCGAAGCAAACATCTCGGTCCTTGTAACACGGGATCCGAACCCTGCTTTAAATGTGGCAAGCCCGGCCACAGTTTCAAAGATTGTCCGATCAAAGGGCAAATTTGTTTTGGATGCAGAGAGTCGGGAAACATTAGAAGCGAGTTCCCGAAAGCACGGACAGGTTTCAGCGGAGGAAAGAAAGTGGACCCTCCTAAAGCAACAGGAAGAGCTTTTCAGATGACTACTGAGGAAGCAAAGGCATCGACAGATGTAGTGTCGGATACGTTTCTCCTAAACTCCGTACCTACACGTGTTTTATTTGATTCGGGAGCTAGCTTTTCGTTTATGTCAAGTTCATTTTTCCCAAAGCTATGCATGCCCACTACTAGTTTAGGAGATGCGTTAGTGGTAGAGTTAGTGGATGGGGACCAAGTGGTAGTTCGAGACGTCCTCAAGGGTTGCAAGCTAGAAATTGAAGGGAGAGAATTTCTGGTTGATCTAATGCCAATGATCATTGGAGGATTTGACGTTGTCATCGGGATGGATTGGTTGTCGAATAACCAGGACAAAATCCTTTGTGCGAATAAGTTGATCTGAATCCCAATTTCGGATGATGAGTCGGTGACTGTGTACGGCGAGAGGTGAAAAGGTGAAGTAGCAATTATCAGCATGGTGAAGATACAAAAGTGTTTATCAAAAGGATGTTCATCCTTTTTGGCGTACGTGATAGACGCCAAACTTGAGAAAAAGAAGCTAGAGGATGTAGAGGTGGTGAAGGAGTTTCCCGATGTGTTCCCGGACGACTTGCCTGGGTTACCACCCGATCGCCAAGTAGAGTTCAATATCGATCTAGCGTCGGGGGCGGCCCCGATAGCTAGAGCTCCGTACTGTTTGGCCCCGTCGGAGATGAAGGAAATGATGAGTCAACTTCAAGACCTTCTTGAGATGGGATTAGTGAGACCGAGCTCGTCACCTTGGGGAGCACCGGTCTTATTTGTGAAGAAGAAAGATGGAACCATGAGGATGTGTATCGATTATAGGGAGTTGAATAAGGTGACCGTGAAGAATAAGTACCCAGTCCCTAGGATCAATGATTTATTCGACCAACTTCAAGGAGCGGGTTGTTTCTCGAAGATTGATCTACGTTCGGGTTACCACCAAGTGAAGGTTAAGGAAGATGACATACCGAAGACCGCATTTAGAACGCGCTATGGCCACTACGAGTTCTTGGTGATGCCCTTTGGCTTGACGAATGCCCCAGCGGTGTTCATGGACTTGATGAACTGCGTGTGCCGACCCTTCCTTGATAGGTCGGTCATCGTGTTCATCAACGATATTCTGATCTACTCCAAGGACAAATCCGATCACGCGCATTATCTACGAGACGTTTCGGAAGTCTTATGGAAAGAGAAGCTCTATGCAAAATTCTCCAAGTGTGAGTTCTGGTTGAAGGAAGTGCAGTTTTTGTGACACGTGGTCACGAAAGACGGAGTGAAGGTGGATACGGCAAAGGTAGAAGCTATGATGAATTGGGAACCTCCCAAAAGCCCATCTAAGATCTGGAGCTTCTTGGGCTTGGTGGGATACTACCGGAGGTTCATACATGACTTCTCTAAGATTGCATCTTCGTTGACGGTGCTGACCAAGAAGAATGTAAAGTTTGTATGGACCGAAGCACAGGAAAGAGATTTTCGGACATTACAAAGGAAGTTGTGCGAGGCTCCAATTTTATCCTTGCCGGAAGGATCGGAGGACTTTGTAGTCTATAGCGACGCATCCAAGATGGGGCTTGGGTGTTGTGCTTATGCAGAGGGGTAAAGTGATTGCCTATGCGTCTAGGCAACTAAAGGTGCACGAGAAGAACTACCCCCCTCATGGTTTGGAATTAGCAGCAGTGGTGTTCGCCTTGAAGTTGTGGCAACATTATCTTTATGGTACGAAGTGTACCTTGTACACGGACTACAAGATCCTGAAGTACGTCTTCGATCAGAAGGAACGCAACATGAGACAAAGACGATGGTTAGAACTACTCAAGGATTATGATTGTGAACTACTTTACCACCCGGGGAAAGCGAACGTGGTGGCCGACGCTTTGAGTCGGAAAGAGTATAGCGGGAAGTCACAAGCCAAGCTTACGAGAATCAAACTAGTGTCAAGTATCATGGAGAGGATTAAATCATCGCAACCCGAGGCCTTGTTGGAAGAGAATCTTAAGGATGAAGTGATGGCCAAACAACGCCTACTGCTAACCGAAGATAGTCGTGGGATTAAGTGTTTTGATGGAAGAGTTTGGGTGCCAAGGATTGGCGGGAATCGAGATCTACTCTTGGAAGACGTGCACAAGTCCAAATACTCTATCCACCCAGGGAGTACAAAGATGTATAGGGATTTGAAGTTACACTATTGGTGGCCGGGTATCAAGTCAGATGTGGCACGCTATGTGGAGTGATGCGTGACTTGTTTGCAAGTGAAGACCGAGCATCAACGACCCTATGGGAGCCTTCAACCATTGGAAATACCCGAGTGGAAGTAGGACAAGATTACTATGGACTTCGTGACCAAGCTACCAAAGACCTTGAGGGGTAATGACACAATTTGGGTGATTGTCGATCTATGGACGAAGAGTGCACATTTCCTAGGGAGACTTTGCCAATGGATAAGTTGGCAAAACTGTATATAGACGAAGTGGTCTCTAGACACGGTATACCCTTGTCTATAGTATCCGATCGGGATAGTCGGTTCACGTCAAGATTATGGGGAGCCTTACATCATGAATTAGGCACGCGGGTGAATTTGAGCACGGGATACCACCCACAGACGGACGGACAAAGCGAAAGGACGATTCAAACTTTGGAGAACATGCTTAGGTCTTGTGTGATCGATTTTGGCGGTAGTTGGGATACCCATCTACCTTTGGTGGAGTTTGCATACAACAATAGTTATCACTCTAGCCTCTGGATGGCACCATTCGAAGCCTTGTACGGGCAAAAGTGTAGAACCCCCGTGTGTTGGTTGGATGCGGGGGAGAAACAATTTTCCGTCCCCGAGATTGTACAAGAGACGGCCGATAAGGTCAAGGTTATCCGAGAGCGTTTGAAAGCGGTGCAAGATCGTCAGAAAATCTATGCCGACGAGAATAGGAGAACGGTGGAGTTTCAAGTGGGGACCGTGTGATGTTAAATGTGTCTCCTTGGAAAGAATTGATTCGGTTCAGAAAACGAGGGAAGTTAAGTCCCCGTTTCCTCGGACCGTTTACTATTCTCGAACGTATTGGACTCCAAGCCTACAAGTTAGACTTACCGCCGGAGATGGACGGAATCCACCCTACCTTCTATGTGTGCTACCTACGGAAGTGTATGGCAAAGGAAGAAAGCGTCATACCCTTGTCGGAGATTCGGGTGTACGACAATCGTTGTGTCGAATATCTCGAAGCCGTTTTGGAAAAGGTAATCAAGAAGCTCCGACATAAAGAAGTGGCAATGGTAAAGGTTCAATGGAAGCACCATCGTGGTGCCAATGTAACTTGGGAGGTGGAAGAGGACATGAAGCGTCGATATTCTCATTTGTTTACATAGTACGGATTTCGGGGACGAAATCGTTTCCAAGTTGGGGAGGATTGTAACACCCGTATTTTCAGGTGGATTTCCCATTTTATTTGTGTGTTGTTATGGGATTTAATTGATGGATTGATTAATTCTCATTGTCCATTTTGAGTTTTGCTTTGTGGTAGACTTTCTTACGTCGGTAACGGACCAGTTCGGGACGAAAGAGGGAAATTTCGGAGCACGTCACACATCAGGCGACATTGCCTGGCCACTGTGACATCTGTCAATGTCGCGTGTGGCAAAGTCGCGGGGAGGGGAGGACCTTCGGTACGCCTGAGGCGACAGTGCCCGACGACATTGCCCGGGTCACTGTCGTGTGGTCATGGTCGCGGGCGGTGTACCACGAGGGGTCCAACACGAGCGACATTGCCCTGCGACTATGTCAAGGGCATAGTCGTCGTGTCATAGTCGCGGTCGGGTCTGGGTATTTAATCGAGTTCAGCAGTTTGGGAGCCATTTTATCTAATTTTGGTTGAGACTCTAGGTCGCGTTTTCTCTCTAGAACTTGGCAAGTTCAGCCCCAACTCTTTTCCTCTTGTCATTAATGCTTCCACCAACAATCTATTTATCATTTATGATTAATCTTGGGCTCTTAGGTGATCTTGTGGTACTAGTGCAAGTCTTCTCGAATATCTCACTCTCATCTCTTTAAGTCTTGGATTTTAGCGTTTTAAGCTATAAACCTTACAAGGTGAGTTCATCCTTTTTCATAAACTCTATACATGTTAAAATCAAGCTTTTAACCTACTAGACATCTCCTTTTACATTTATACAACTTGAGGTGTATTATCACCTAAAACCCTAATTTTAGAGATTCTAGGGTTTATGTGTTTGGATGGGATTTCAAGAAAGGAAAATGATATTATGGATTTATGTGTGTGTGAGAGACTTGATATTATGTTTTTCATGTTCTAGTCTCCAAGTTTATAAATAATGGGTTGAGGAGGTTTTATGTTGAACTGTTGATAAGTTTATAATTGGAATCTTGTTTTTGCCATAACATGGGATTGGATATGTAGGGACTCAATCAAGGTTTTGAAATATTAAAGTGACCCAAAGGGGTAGAATTCATGTATGTGTTTTTTATGTAAAATGAAAACTCTTGGTAAATTTATGCATTATTGGGCGAAACCTTCATTTGTCAACATCTTGAATATTGTATCGCAACATTGATTTTTCGGTTAGTCGAGTTACTCAATGTGGCATTTTTGGTTTCACTTGGGAGTCATGACCCCGCATTTGTTGTTGCATTTTGTCCGACGTAGGGACTTTCCTTCCTCCCGTCGAGGCACGTCTAGGCATCGGATTGGGTTAAAAGTCCTACGTGCTAAGTATTACGATATTGGATGAGGATCTCAACGTAAGGGCCCTTTTGGGTTGAAGTTGACTTTCCGTGGGTGTAAGTTTAAAGCCACTGAGCCTGACATCCCTTGCGTGTACTTTTATGTGTATGGCTTTACTGACTGTCTAGTGGCTTACTTTTGTGTTTCGTCACTTATGTTAGTAAGCGGGTCTCCCCCATTAAACCAAGAGGTAACTATTTATGGTAAAAGCATCATTACTCCTATCATAACTCAACTTTTCCTATTTACGTTTATCATTAAATATTTTAATGCAAATGTTTGATCTCACTAGGCTTTTGCCTAACACTTTTTCTTAAAATGACATGTATAGCAGGTCAATCTAGCGATGGGAGGCGTCGGGATTGAGCGGACGGCCTAGGGGCCGAGAGTGGTCTTTTTGGAAGATGCATTGACCAACATATTGGAGATAGTGGATGCACGTTTTTGGAAGAATAACAACACCCGACCTTAATCTTCTTGTTTTAAGTTAGATTACTAGGTTGTTGTATATTATTCTTCATTTGGTTCTTTGTAAAGGCTACAACTATATTCCCCGTTCTCGGGATGATACATTGGGTTTGTTATGACAGGTTTTATGCACTCAGGTTTACCCAGTTTATAGCCGTCATATTGCGAAATTTTTGAATTTTTATTTCTCAAAAACATAGGGTGTTACAGAAGTACGGGGACTAAAAGTGACACAGACTGAAACTTAATATTCTAAGGACTAAAATTGACATAATTTAAAACTTAAAAGCTAGAGGGACTAGAAATGGCATAAATTAACACTACTAACTAGAGGGACTAAAAGTGTAAAATTTAAAGTTTCTAACGGACTTAACTGGACTCTAACTGAAAAAGAATTAAAAATGAAATAAAACTAACCAAACTAACTGGACTAACAGAGACTTAACAGAAAAAGGACCAAAATGTAAGAAATTTAACCGTAACTTAACGGCAACTTAACGATATCACTATTCATCATCTCCTTCGATGAGACAAACCTGCAAAACTTCGAAACAGTTAGAAATATTCAATGCAAACCGAACGTTAAAGCTCCCTGATCAGTCCTTAACAGATTAAACCTCAAACGGTCAACCCACGATCACAAACGAACCAACTGAAAACTTTTTCGGAAAACGATAAAAAACTCAAAAACTCGGTATGGATTAAAAATTTTCGACCAAAATTGATCGTTTATGTTCTCTTAAGCTCCCTCAATTGATTAGAAGTCAAAACACTCTCTCAAACTCTCGAACGAAGCAACCGAAATTTTTTCGGAAACCGAACGAAAACTTAAAAATTAAACACGGGTTGAAATTTTTTCGATAGAATTTGATCGTTTAAGCTTCGTAAACAACCCTTAACGATTTTAAATCGAAAAGGTTCGTCCACGATCGCTACCGAATCAACCGAAAAACTTTTTTTCGAAAACCGATTGAAAACTCGAAATACGTTGTGTAATCACCTTCAATCAAACTAGAGAATGTTTTTGACAGTAACACCAATACGTTTTCTTCAATCTTTTCTATAAGTACTCTTCTCTCCAACAACTGAAATCAATAATCCATTAATGGAGGTCGCACCAAAACGAACCTGAAGTGTGTCGCGGTCATGGATTACAAACTCAGTTACAAAATTACTAAAACCTGGATTCCAAGTGAATTACACCGGGAGTGTGATCCGGTACCAATTTGTCCAAAAAAAATTAATTGATGTGAATCAATCTTTCCACCGACCCACGATGACAATTGAAATTGAAATTTATCATCCAATCACTATTGAAATTGAAAATATGAAGCTTGAAATCAACTGCCGCCGACAATCAATTGTAAACCACCTATAATCAGCTCGCTGGACACCGGGAGAGGCCGGGAGCCTCTAGACACTGGGAGATCAAGTGTCGGTCAAGGTTAGGTCCCGGACAAGAGCCTGGTACATCCGAGGGTTTACAGTAAGCATAAACCCAAACAATTCAACTAAGGTCGACTATTCGAAATCAAGCCTATGTGATATGATTCCAAAAGCTATCACCAATAACAGTTTCAAAATCAAAAACTCAAACGACCCCTTAATCATAAATGCATATCGAAACAGATAAACTCATTCCAAAAGTTGTTGGGGTACAGCTTGATCGAGGGGGATAGGAGGAGATGGTCAAGGTCCCGGGTTAATACTAACTCCCGGGTGATAGTCCCGGGTGATGAGGTCTCCCAGGTTGTAAGTCCAACTCCCGAAACAAACAAACTCTCGGTTCAATGTAACTCCCGGATGAAAACTAAATCAATCAACTCTCGGTACGCAAACTGTATACAATCCCGAAAACTCAAATAGCACCAAATTGATGAAATTAATCCAAAATTGATGATCACAAATTGTTTCTAACAACAGATCAACTAATCCTTTTCCAAAATAATGGATCAAAACACTAGAAATTGCATGAATTTTTTTTTCAAGAAATCAAATAACACAGTGTCGAACAAAACATCTCCAGATCTATCGATGTCTTTCAAAAAAAAATTCAAACACTTGGTTAAACTTTTCCAAATATAAAACCAAGAATTCAAACCCAAAACCCAACACGAATTTAACACATTAATTATCAAAACTCAAATCAAGAACTTTAATTTTGATGAACCAGTGATGCGCCGTAAAAAAACAAAAGTCGATAAAAAAATAGGAATTTAGACAAACCTTTTGATCGTATCGAATAAAAACTAATTCGATCCTGCTCTCATACCAATTGTAGATCCCAGAAACAGTGCAATCACGATATAATAATCAATAATTAACAAAGATTAAACCACAGCTGTTGGTCATATGATTAGATTTATCAGTAACGGGTTTAAGGTTTACAGAGATAATTTCAATAGGATTAGGTAAACATTCTAATGACCATTATACTCTCCTGAACCCTAATCTCAAACTATAAATACCAAGGGCTTTGGTCTAAAGCCCAAATCCCATTACAACCAATAAATCCCAATTAACAATTAAATCTTTTTACAACGCATTAAATAATAAAACATTTAAACTTTATAAATGCGTTATACAACTTTCAACACACTAGGACTTTCAGTCCTAACATATATGATAACCTTCAATGTCATATCCATCTATCCTCATTAGAAGCTTTAGACATATGAGAAATGGCCTTAGGAGCATCTAGAGTTGGAAAATTCATAGAATATAGGTTACCATTTTTTTTAGCATAGAGAACTTCAACACCATCCTTATCAACAATAGCACATACAGTTGTGTAAAACTTGACATGAAATCCGTTATTACAAAGTTGACTAACAATGAACAGATTATATTCTAAGCCCTCAACATATATTACTTTCAGAATTGTGATATTGCCATTAGTAAGCACACCATATCCTTTTACATAACCTTTTCCATCATCACCAAAGTTAATTGTTTGTCCAGACTTTTCTCTTTAATATGTCAATAAGTGCTTTAATCCAATCATGTGTCTAGAGCATCCTGAGTCTAAGTACCACACATGACTCTCCTACTAGAATAATTACTTATGTTTAGGTACCCATTTTTGAATCGGCCCTTTGATGTTAGTAATAACTGAACTTGATAAAACAAATATATGACTTTTGGTTTCCAGATTTAAACAAGTTTAGAGTAAGATTTAGGACTAGAAACTCTAGACTTAGCTTTGAGTTTCCACTTCATCACATATTTGGCTTGCACAAGTGATGAAGGATTAGATAAATCCCTTTTCTTTAAAATAGAACTTTGTTTAGTCTTAGAAATCTTTTTAGAGTTCAGACTTTCCAGAGTTAGTCATAGCTTTGTACTAACCTGTCCTATTCTACTTGAACAATTTAAAATTTAATCAGAAATCATGTTGTCCACAATACAATGGTTACAGTGTAAATGCTTGTGGACTAAAGAAATCATCTTAGAACACAAACACTTTGAAGAATTATGAACAATATATCACCAAACTTTTTGTACTACAGGAACTTTAGTCATAAAATTTGACTTTTTGTTAACTGAACCATTGTTTACAACTGATTTTCAATCAAGTACAAAATTTTTCTTTAAAGGAACAAAAACTTTTTTCTGACTTCATTCTTTGTTTCTTCTAGATTAAACTCTTTTTGCATTTGATATCTGAAATAGGAAATTAATTTGAGTTAGTAGGCGATAAAACACTTTTTGACCTTTTTATATTAGGACTTGAGTTCAGAGTTAGTAACTATAGCTATTTTTGGCTTTTCTTCTTGTTTTACAAACTCTGGATTTCAATGAAGCTTTCAGATATTTCAGACTGATTGTTTTGAACTGCCTAGAGAATTTAGATCTTGTTTTTTTATCATTCCTTACAAATACAGGACTAAAAGGCTCATACGGTAATTTTGTTTCGGTCTTAAATTTATCTCCATCAACCATACTTTCTACATATTTGTAAACAAGATAACCATTTTTTTCAATCACAGCATGAGTCACAAAGCCTTCTAAATCTGTGTCAGAATCAAAATATGAAGCATTCATTAACTCGTCAATTAAGTTTTTCAGACATATTGCTAATGAAATATGATAATCTTGCAAATTCTTGATTCTTAACATTTGAAGTAGATTCTAAACTTTCTTTCTCATCATTACTTTGAATTTCAGAATCAAAGTTAATTGATATAAGTTCAGAAATCTTAATAGTAAAGTCAAACTTTTCTATTTTAGACTCAGAAATCTAAATACAAAGTTCAGAATTCTGAATAATAAATTTAGAGTTAGAACACTTAGTATCAGATTTATACTTGTTTTAAAAAATATCACTTGGTTTCTTGTTTTATAACTTTGATTTAAACTTAAATAATCAAAAGGCACATTATTATACTTAGGTTGATCATTATTTTCACAAGTCTGAGAAACATTATCAGAAGTTTTATCATAGTGTTCAGAATTGGATCATTCATCAATTTTCTCTAAACCTTTCCATCCAGATTTAGATGTAGAGGCTTCATACTTAACAAAACTATCATTTATAGGAATCCTTTCAACTATATTTTCATCTGTAGGCTTTGAACTTAAACTTTTCAGTTTTCGATTGAAATGTGCCCATTTTTTAAAATTAATACAAGTTTGTTGGGGCGTTCTTCAATACATAATTTTCATTCAATCTAATATCCCCATATTCTAGTTTCTAAACACAAACAAATCAACAAACAAGATTTATGAATCAATTACCTGTTTGATTAATCTTTCAAATCCAACGATTACAACTTTCTCTCTCTGAAACTCTCTTTCTCTCTCTATAGATTTTCTCTCTCTCAGATTCTCAATCAGACAACTCCATTTTGTTCAGGCGTACGAGCAACAGAGTATTTATGTGATATCCCGACCGATTCGAGATATTCTTCAACTATCTTGTTTTTGAACTCTGTGACGTTGTCTGTTCGAAAAAACTTGACTTGTCGCTGCATTTTCACCTGGGTCGTCTTTAAGAAAGTAATAAGAACTTCGGGCGTCTCATCTTTTGATCGAAGAAATTTGACCCATGTGTATCTTGAGTAGTCGTCCACAATAACCAACACGTATTTCTTTCCACCCAAGCTTTGTGTTCTCATCGGACCACACAAATCCATATGCAGTAACTCTAGTGGAGAACTGGTGCTTGGTTCAAGCTTCGGTTTATGCGGAGCTCTCTTCATCTTACCCTTCTCACATGCAGCACATAAGTGTTCTTTGTCATATTTCAGGTCAGAAAGTCCTTTTACCAATTTTCCACTAACCAACTTATTGATATAACGAAAATTCAGATGTGATAGTCGTCGGTGCCAAAGCCAACTTTGTTGCATCGAATCTTTTGATAATAAGCAAACGTGACTGTCATTCTGAACCTTTGAAAGATTGATGGTGTAGAGATTTGTCTTTCGCTTGCCTGCTAAGAATTATGTGCCGTCTTCAGAACGAACCGAACATATCTTAGCTTTGAAGTTGACCTCTAACCCTTTGTCGCAGAATTTACCGATGCTAAACAAGTTGTGCCCTAAGCCTTCGACATAACTCACCTTCTTAATCGTTATGTTGTCTTGAAAGATGTCACCATATCCTAAGATTGGTGAAAGCTGATCGTTTCCAAATCTGACATTTCCACTGAATTTCTCTGTATAATTAGACAATAAAGCTTTTTGCCCAGTCATATGCTTGGAACATCCACTGTCCAAGTACCACATATGCCGGGTCTGCAAGAGAAATCAGGAAACAATAGATTTAGGTACCCATTTAAAAACGGGTCCTAACAGATTAGCACATGATTTTGGTATCCATTTGAAAATGGACCCTCTGTTATTTTGAAAACCTCTAAAAACATTTAATCTTGAAGAATAAACATGAGAATAATCAAATTCATTTCTCCGGTAATGAAAAGATTTAGTAGTAATAGGAGATAATTGAATCAATTGCTTTATTGAATACCGCTTGTAAGAAGTTACAAGATTTTGTTTATGACAAGCAAGTTGATCACCTACATCATTATCACTACTAACTGATCTATTACAAGAGTTATCAGAAACTGATTCAGCTATCTCATCATCCTTCCTTTTTGGTCGCCATTCGGTTCGAGCTTTCGACCTTTTCTTGCTTATATCTGAAACAAAAGATTTAGATTTATTAGGAAAATCAGATTTCTGAAAATGAGTTTTCTTTGGTTTACCAGTGTTAATCCGTTTCTGTGATTGTTGTTTCTTATCATTCTTACCTTTAGAATAATATTCAACAGTCCTAGAAACTGTAGATGATTCATCAGTTTTAAGAACACTTGGTAACACTTTTTCAGGTATAAGACAAGTAGAATGATCAGGAAGATAAGCATTGAAGTCAAACATATCAATTTCTTCTATGCACCACCATCAGAGTTAAGAAAGTCATTTGCAGACTCAAATAAGTCATCAAAAGTATCAGATGAAGCTTGAGGTGCCTTTGAAACTATAGAACACTTTGTAGATTTAGATTGAAAAACAGTGTTCTTTAAAATTGTAGAAAACACACTTTGTTCAATATCTACCAAAAGTTTTTCATCAGATAAAACACTTTCAAGCTCAATTATTTTGCTTTCAAGAATGAGTGGAGGAACATAAACCTTTGCAATTGCAGGTTTTGCCTTCATCTCAGAAACAGAATAACTAGCAAAATAATCGTTTGAAAGAACTTTTGGTGTTTCTGAAAGATAACTATCATTTAACTTTGCATAGTTAAATGGTAGTTTCATTTTATTTACATTCTTTCTATTTTCAGTTTCTTTGGCCTCAACTTCTTCTGGTAATTTGGTAACAAATTTGGGTTTTAAATGAGTATGTTTACCAGCACAAGCAAGAAAATCAAAATTATAAAGTGTTGGTTGTTTTCTGATGGCTTTCTTTAAGTAATGGGGGTTTTGAAAACCAAGTCCCCATTTTTCCTTAACATCAGCCTCTTCGTTAGGTGTATTAAGAAAGATAGTTTGATCTGTTTGGCCTCTTGCATAAAGTTTGGCTTCCAGACCATTTACCTTCTTATTCAAAATCTTGTTCTCAACCTGCAATTTATAAAAAGTTAGTGTAGATTCTTTCTTCTCAAACTCATACTTAGAAAATTTAACTTCAAAATCAGAAATCTTCTTATCAAAACAATCTACTTGAAGTTTAGAATCAGAAGTAGACTTGCGTAAAGAATCAATTAGATCTTTGTTCCCAATAACAGACTTATTAAGCTCAAAGATCTTGTTGTTTCTTTTAGCAACTCTGTCTTTTTCTTTCTTCAATTTTACTTGAAGATCATTAAGCTCAACCATCATAGCTTCCATTTTGGTTATAAAATATTTTTCAGTTAAGTTTAATACCTCATCAGTTGTCTCGTCATCTGACTCATCATACTTGACCTCTTTTCCCATTAGACAGAGATGAGCAGTTTCTTCCTTCTCTTTGTCATTCTCTTGATCAGAATGATCCAACCAAAACTCGTCCTCAGCCATTAATGTTATGCCTGCTTCTTGTTGTTTGGCCAATTGCAGTTTGTTCTGATAATACTGAGAGTTCCGAACCTTCGGCTTTCGACAATATTTAACAAAATGTCCAATCTTGCCACAGTTGTAGCATTTGATTGGATCATTTGCTGGCTTTACAACAACAATGTAATCATTCACAAACTTCTTCTTTTCTTCCGGATTCCTTTCCACATACCGGTTCTCTTCATGTCGCTTTCCTTCAACTCTTTCTCGATGCTCATGATTCTTGGAACTGGATGAAGAGTATCTCTGAGAATTTGATCCCGGCTTTTTGTAGAATTTCTTTTGAAAAGCTCGGGTCAATAATAGCATATCCTGTTTGAGGCTTTCTCCATCATCTCCATCTGATTCTGATTCTGATTCAGAACTTGTAATCACTTTCTTCTTTTTCTTCTTCTCTTTCTTTTCTTTCTTCTTCTCTCCAACTACCAATGCAATAGGTTCAGAAACTGTCTCTGCCTTCTTTTTCTCAGATCTTTTCTTTTCCACTTCTTTCTCATTTTGCCTCAGAGTCTCATAAACCTCATGTAATGGAATGTCATTGAGATCCTTCATTTGTTTCATCCTACGAGTATGCTTTTTCCACTCTGGTTGTAGGATGCTCATGAATTTTACATTGTTCTCAAGTTGCTTCTTTTTCACCTTATTCTTGGACAACTCATTCAGAAGCAAGACAAACCATTCATAAGTATCTTCTAAGCTCTCATTCTCTTTGGCTTTGAATTCCTCATAACTGTTGATGCAGTTAGCCACTTTCATCTGATTCCCTACTTTGGATCCCATCATCATTTTCTGCAACTGATCCCACATCTTCTTAGCATTTTCCTTGTAGCTGTCTATTTTGACGTAGATGTCATTCGGGATACTTTGAAGAAGAAGAGATCTTGCTTGTTTGTCTGCTTTATATCGGCTTTATGTTCCTCTGAATATTGACTATACTCTACTGGAACTGTTTTTCATCTTCTGTTCTCTTTCCTCAGTACCATCTTCACTATCAGATGAGTCATCATCAGGTATTTGAACTGTGATTGGTACCATAGGACCTTCCATGATGGACAGAAGAATATTTTCTCCATTTGTGTGTCGGTCCACAAAATCCAGAAATCGATCCTTCCATTGTTCGTACTCGCCTTTAAAAAGAACTGGAGGCTTAACATCAGTGCCAATGGAAAGAGCATCTTTAGAAGTCATCTTGATTAAACCTGTTTGAGAATTATGTGCAATAAGAAACCAGAACTGATCGTTAGTCCAAATGAAAGAATAAAAAAAAATACAGAATATTAAAAACAAATGAAAAATACAAATATTCACTAAGGATTGAAGTGAAAAAAAATATTCTAAGTAAACCACGCTTTGCGCAACACACGGATTACGCAAACCACAACTTTGCGTGACACACTGCTTGCGCAAACCAGACTTTGCGTGTTGAACGGCTTACGCAAACCACACTTTGCGTAACATACTGCTTGAGTAAACCACACTTTGCGTTTCGAGAAGCTGAAACAAACCAAATCTTGCGTGTCGAGTAGCTTTGCGTGATGAGAGGCTACCGCAAATCTGACTTTGCGTGTCAAGTTACTTGCGCAAAGCTAACTTTGCGTGACGTGCATCTTGTGCAAACGATACTTTGCGTAACGCGAGACTAACGCAAACCACACTTTGCGTGATAAACTGCTTGCGCAAAGCTAACTTTGCGTGACAAGTTTATTGCGCAAACACTAACTTCTCGTAAACCACTGATGGAGAAAAGTGGACTTGTCTATCTGAACCCAAACTTCAGCTTTTCGTTTCCCGTTGATTACGCAAAGCTCACTTTGCGTTTCTGGTTGAAGACGCAAACAACATTTTGCGTATCTCGTCTAAAACGCAAACTTCACTTTGTGTTTCTCATTGATAACGCAAACTTCAAAATTCTTTTTCTGTTGGTCACGCAAATTTTAGAAAAATTACTTGATGAATTTCTTGATGATCTTGCGCAAACCGAGATGAACTTGCGCAAACCTTGACGAACTTGCGCAAAGTTTAGATCTCACGCAAACTTCCAGAACTCGTTCAAATTCACACCAAAAACCACTCCAGACCTCGAATTACAGTACGAAAGTTTGACAATTTGCTCGCCTAAACATCTAGAACACAATTCTAACAACTAATTTCGATCAAATACACAAAACGATACAAATTGATTTGAATACAGTGCTCTCGACTCGTGAACTTCAAACTCAACAAAAACCAAAATTAAAGATCGATTACAGTGCAATTCTTGAAATTACCTATACAGACTCGATCGATTATGCTATATGAACAAAACCTAATCGATTACAACTCCAAAATCGCACAAAAAATCGAATTTGATTCTGCACCGTCGAACACAGAGTCGACTTTTCTATATTTTCTTGATTTTTCGATTTGGATATGCTCTGATACCAATTAATATTCCCAGATTGTAGTTTCTAAACACAAACAAATCAACAAACAAGATTTATGAATCAATTACCTATTTGATTAATCTTTCAAATCCAACGATTACAACTTTCTCTCTCTAAAACTCTCTTTCTCTCTCTACAGATTTTCTCTCTCTCTCTCTCAGATTCTCAATCAGACAACTGAATACAACTACTTACGTACACGCTTTTTTTACAAAGACTTACTAAGGTATTTATACCTCAAGATATACAAAGAAACAAAATACAAAATACAAATGTTGACTTTGACTTTATTAACAAAATGACTTTGACTTTCACTTGAGAGTTGACTTTCAACAGCTTTGACTTCTTGAACTTTGACCTTCAGTCTTCTTGATCTTGTATCCAACATATTTATGCTCTAACACAATCCTAATCCCATTTTGAGGTTATAAAATCCAGTGTCTTAAGGATTACTAGTGAACAAATACAAAATTTGTTATGTCTGACCTCTCTTGAAATTTAAGTCCACAAGTTGTTTGATTTTCTTATACAAATTAATCTTTCTTTTGAAAGAAAATCATATTTGATTAATAGATCTTTGTTTTCGTCTCTAACTTTTTCAAAATCTTTTTCTAAAATATATATCTTATCAGACAATTCATTTTTTCTCTTTTAAAAACATCTCTCTCTTTCTCTGAATCCTCGAATTGAATTTTTTAAATCTCTTTTTATTCCTGATCTTTTCCAGTTTTACCTTGTTCACTATTGTTCATTACGCATCCTTTTTAATTTATTACAAAAATTCCCTAATAAATTTAATACATAGATTTCAAAGATTAAATAATAAGATTGATTTACGTAGTTAACACCAATTATTTAGTTAAAAAAAGAACTAGTCTCTCTCTCTCTCTCTCTCTCTCTCTCTCTCTCTCTCTATATATATATATATATATATATATATATATATATATCTTGTTGACATTTGGTATCAGAGCCATGTATTCTAGTGGAATATAAATATGCTAATCAAATTCTTAGTTGTATTCTATTGTCTTGATGAAGATTTTTATAAAATGAAATATAATCTTATTTATTTAAATCAAAGTTATTTAGAGATAAAAACGATTTACCAGAAAATGAAGTATTTTCATGATAATTGGATATTAGCGTTGGTTTTAGCCCAGCGTTGGTTCAGCCTTGACCGTTGGAGTAGCGTAAGTGACGCAGTGTGTTGTAAGATGTCCAGCCGTACCAGGTCAGTGATAGGTAGTCCCGTCGTGGTGGTCCAGTTAATAGCTCAATAATCATAAGAATACTTAATTTTCAATAAATCAAATTTATTTCGAAAGACACTTTTATTTAGATAAACAAGATGATGAATTTATTTTCTAAAAAGAATAATTTTGAAAATGAAATCAAAGAAGAAAATGATCTTCATATGAATTCTATTGAAATTCATATTTCTGACATATAATAGAGTTTTTCAAATTGGACAATTCCAAAACAAAATTTTGATACAATATATAAAATCGGAGCTTTCGATTTTTTACATGGATATTCAATTAAAGAAACGGAATAAACTGTTTCAATTAACAAAGACTATGATAGTCTAAATCTTTTATCAAAATCTGCAATCATATAACATAGAAAGAAATTTAAGTTCTTACATGTTGGCTTAGTTCAAATAGTAATCAAACCTTTATTCAGATTAGGCATAGATACTCCAGTCTTGTTAATACTAAGAGATGCTAGACATACTGTTAGGTCTAAATATTGTATCCAAGATTTAATAGGAAAGTCAAATATGTAAAAGTCAACATTGACCTTGTAATAGTTAGTCAAAGCTAGTTTAGTTTCCTTAGCCATTAAGGCTTTGTATTAGTTAGTGAGTATATATATAGGTTTTGTTAGAAATCATGAAGTAACGAACTAGTCTAAGCATTCATTGTAATTCTAGAAGGTGTAATTCAAGATCTACTTTCTCTCTCTAGACTCTCTCTCTAGTTCTTGAGCATATTAGATAAATCTTGTGTAATTAGCTTGATAGATTGGGATTTAATGTTTAACACATACAAATTTTCAAAATTCAATATTAGCCATGGCAGAGACTAATATTTCAAATGGCCCAATTTATTTCAACTGCTATACAAATTTTTCTGTAGGATTATTTGATCCAAATATTTTAGATACTTTAGTTTTAACAATTAAAACTAAGAATCTAGAATTCAAAGAAGATACAAAAGTTGTAGCCATAATATATAGAGTTTGCTATAAAACTATGTCTACAACAATAGAGCCTAAAACAAAATTAACTAGTCTAAAAAATGAAACAATCATATTTGAATAAAATCCTCAACATACATAAGTACAAACTCCAAAAAGACTCAAATGGGATGAAATTACTCAATCTTGTAATTGAATCTCCAAGATATAAGTCTACCTAAACCTATAGGAGACACAAATCAAATATCAAATATTATAGAACATGAAGATGGTTCTGTTGATATTAATTTTAATACTATTCAATCTGTTTCATCAAGATTTTCAACAGGTTCAACAAGTAGTACTATCAATTTAGGAGGCCATTGTTTTCAAAAATCTAAATCACTAAGATATGTAGATTTTAATAAAAATATACCAAAGCCAATTTATTAAGAAGATAATAAAAGTGAATCTGAAGGAATACCAAGCCTAACTCATTCAGACATGTTATCATCAGAAATAAATAGATTCAAAGCCTCAATATGAGTAATAAAACTCAAATTTTGTGCAATCAAAACAAAGTTCAAACACTCCTTATAAGCTCTTGTTGACAAATTACACAAATAGATTCAAAAGAATTAGTCATACTAAAAAGAACAAAAATACTACAAAATGAAAACCAAAGTCAACAAAAGGAATGGAATCTTTATAATAAATTAACACCTACTCAAATAATACATTTAGGAAAAATCATAAAAAGAATAAAACAATTAAAAGAAAGAATCAAAATAATGTTCCAATGGATTCAAGAAGCTAGATCCGAATTAATAATTTGTTAAATCAATAATTTATTAAGATGGTAGAATCAACAATTAACATGGAATATCTTAAAAAAGAATTCCATGTTGATCATAATAAAACAAGAAGAGAATGGTATTACAAATTTGTCAATAATAGTGATGAAGAATGTAGACATCAACTTCAATGGAGAATATATATTATTAATCGAAAAGTTCATATTTCATTCTTTGAATGGTATGAACAAGTGTTTTGCAAACAAAACAATATTCCAAATCCCTTTTTAAATATTTATGACACTCCAAAATTGACTCAAACATATATAACAATAACAGATCAAAAAGAAATCATAGCTATTCATCCACCTAAAGAAAATATATTAATACAAAACCAATATTTAGCTACTCCTCATATATCAAAATAATTATTCAAATGAAATATTATATACAATTAGTCAACAATTAAATAGAATTGAAAACAATTCTAAAGAAATATTAATTGAAGAAAAACAAGAATCAAAAGCATCTATAAAAATCGAGAATCCAATTTTCATACCACAACAGATAGATTCAAAAATAAACCTTGGATATAATAAAAAGATAGTTGATGAATTAAGTGAAAAGTTAAATAATATGAAAGTCAATGTTATTAATCAAGATTCAGATAATTCATCTCAAAACTATTCTGATAGTGAATCTAATGAAGATAATATTTCTCAAATTCAGGAACAATTTTCAAATAATCCACAAATTGATAATATTAATAAAATAAAATTTAGTGACAATTTTGCTTCAACAAGCAGACCTCAAACCCTAAATTATTATTCAATACCCACTTTCCCAAATGTTCAATATGAGGCACGAGACCTCTCTTTTGTTAGAAGTCAATTTGATGGTTCATCAGTTTATGAGTGGAGTCTAGATGGATTATCAAAACATCAAATTTTGAATTTACTCCAAGAATTCAACATGGCTGCTAATGCTTACACCATTAAAGGCAATAATCAAAGGCAAATCGCCGAATTATTAATTTTAGGTTTTACTGGCAATTTAAGAGGGTGGTGGGATCAATATATTACCCCAGATGAAAAGGCTATCTTAAATGCCACCAAAACCATAATCAAAATAGAAAATAATCAACAGATTCAAACTCAAGAATTAGATATAATTCCTACTCTTATATATGCTATAATGAAGAATTATATAGGAGATCCAACAATGTTCCAAGAAAGAGGTGCAGAAATACTCCTCAACCAAACTTGTAGAAAACTACAAGATTTCAAATGGTACAAAGATATGTTCGTAACAAAAGTCATGTTAAGACCAGACTTGAAAGAAGCTTACTGGAAAGAAAGATTCATTGCAGGATTACCAAACTTATTTGCAGAAAAGATTAGAAATAATCTAAGAGAAAAATATAATAATCAAATCCCTTATAAAGATTTAACTGATGGTGAGTTAATTAATCGTGTTAATAGAGAAGGTTTGGCAATCTGTTAAGACCTAAAGTTCAAAGCTAAACTCAAAAAAGACAGAATCACCAGTAAAAATGAATTACGAGACTTTTGTCAACAATATGGTTATCAGCCTATTTCAACTCCTTCTTCATCCAAAACAAAAAAAGCATTTTTCAAAGAAAATATTTTCAAATAAAAGATATACATCTAAATATAATAAGGCTAAAGAATATAATGAACATAAGAAGAAAAAATATCATAAGAAGTATACAAAGAAACCAAATATTCATAAAAATAATCAAAAGCTATCTAAAGATATAATCATATGTTACAAATGTGGCAAAACAGATCATATGGCAAAAGATTGTTATGTCAAAAGAAAAATTAATCAATTAGATATATCAGATAAGTTAAAGGCTCAAATGTGTAAATTAATGTTCAACGATGATAGTTCTAGTGAATCATCTAGTCTATCTGACTTTGAAGAAAAGGATTTAAACAATATCAAAAATTACTCAACCTCAGATTCAGAAGCAAGTTGTGAATGTATAGGAAATTGCACTTGCAATCAAATCAATGTAATTACAGACAAAGATAGAGAAATAATAGAATTGTTAGATCAAATTCCAGATCAAACAATCAAAGAACAAGCCTTAAATAAAATTTTCAATTATAACAAAAAGGAACCAATAGTTTCAAATTCAAATCCAAATGAGATGTTTAACCTTCACGAAGTTTTCAAAAGATTTTTAAAACCAAATACATCAATAACTGTTCAAGATTTACAAGAAGAACTTAATAATGTCAAAACAGAAATAAAACTAATCAAAGAAAATGTCAAAACAGAAATAAAACTAATCAAAGAAAAATTATCAAACGTTGAGAAAAATAAAGCAATTATTAAAGATGATTTAGAAGAAAGCAATACAGAAATCAAAGAAATCAAGAAAATACCAAAAAAGAATAACTTTTCAAAGATGTAATACATATATTCAATTATGTATAAAAAAGGATTTCAAAGTAACAGTTTTAGCACTAATTGACAGTGGTGCTGACATGAATTGTTTTCAAGAAGGAATCATACCTACCAAATATTATGAGAAGACAACTAACAGGTTATCAACCGCTAGCGGATCTTCCCTAAATATAGAATATAAAGTTTCAAAAGTTCATATCTGCAACAATGGATATTGTCTCAAAACTTCATTAATACTTGCAAAGAATTTAACTTCAACGTTAATTCAAGGAACTCCATTCATTTCTCAATTATACCCCTTTTCAATATCAGAAGATGGAATTTCTGCAAAGGTATTAGGTAAAGAAGTATTTTTCAAATTTGATAATCCAATTCCTTCTACAAAATTAAATCATTTAGAGAATAAGATTAATCAAGCAAAATATTTAAGAAATGAAATTAATAGCTTAAATATTTCTGATCAAATTCATAATCAAATTAATCAAAATAAAATAAAACAAATAAAAGAAAATTTTGAAAACAATGTTTGCTCAAATATTCCAAATGCCTTTTGGAAAAGAAAACGACACATAGTCAAATTACCCTATATTAAAGAATTCAATGAAAAAGATATCCCCTCAAAATCAAGAGCTATTCATATGTCAAATGAATTACAAGAACATTGTAAAAAGGAGATTCAAGAACTTTTAGATAAAAAACTCATAAGACCCTCAAAATCTCCGTGGTCTTGTGCAGCCTTCTACGTTATGAATGCAACTGAGATAGAACGAGGATGTCCAAGATTAGTCATTAATTATAAACCTCTAAATAAGGTTTTAGAATGGATAAGATATCCAATCCCAAATAAAAGAGATTTACTCAAAAAATTATATGATTCAAATATATTTTCAAAATTTGATATGAAGTCAGGATTCTGGCAAATACAAATTCATGAAACTGATAAATACAAAACAAGTTTTAATGTTCCCTTTGGTCATTATGAATGGAATGTTATGCTCTTTGGACTAAAAAATGCTCCATCCGGATTTCAAAATATCATGAATGACATCACAATGTCAATAAGCAATTTTGCTATTATTTATATTAATGATGTCTAAAACAAAAAATTAATAATCAAGCAAAAGAAGAATTAGTTAGATTTTTTTCAGGCTCTTGGAATGATACTCAAAGAAATTATTCAACGGTCAAAAAAGAGATTTTATCAATAGTTTTATGTATCAAAAAATTTAAAGATGATTTGTACATGAAACCATTTTTATTAAGAATAGACTGTCAATCTGCAAAACCCATTTTAGAAAATGATGTAAAAAATATAATATCAAAACAAATTTTTGCAAGATGGCAAGCCTTACTAAGTAACTTCGATTTTCAAATTGAATTTATTAAAGGAATAAATAATTATCTTCCTGACTTTTTATCAAGAGAATTTTTACAGGGAAAATGAAAGATTCAAAAAAGCAGATGATTCTTTCTCCTTTCAAAAGATCTGAATCAACATATTTTTCCTCTCCTCTTCCTATTCAAAATAAATATTCATCACTTACACCTCCACATATTCAACAAACATATTCTGCTTTAGTTCAAAATTCTCCATCCTCTATTTCAAAGCCGATTCAAAATAAATCCATAGTTCAAACCAGCAAAAAATGTTCTACTTCAAATTCAGCCAACAATTCATATATTCAAAATCCTAATCATCAGATAGTAAAGATCCTTGAAGATTATGAATTGTATCTTCAAAACAAATCTTTTAGTACTCTCATTGATTTTTTTATTCCCAAAGACTCTTTATTCAAAACAGATACCTACAAAACCAGAGAATATTATGAAGCAATCCTGATAGATACTGGATCTATTAAGGTTATTCATAATAAAAATTCCAACTCTCCTCAAATTGATTTTAGCAAAGTTCAAATATTTCATATCCTTACGATTCAAGAGTGGAAGGCTCGTCCTTACACCAACAAGACCCTTTCAAACTACTCAAAACATCCATCTTATAATTACTATGATTATCAAGATGCATGGTTCAATTTCCTTTATCTTAGAAGTTATACACATTCCTTGTTCATATTCTTTGACAAGAACTTTGATAACAATTATCCAAATTGGTTCAAATTCATGGGAAGTATTCCGAATATTTTTCCCATAAGTGTTCATGGTGGATTAACAAAATTCAAAGAAATGTTTGTTCAAAACATTTCTGAACATGAATATTTGTTACAATTCACAATTTTATTCAAAATTCCTTGGATCATTTCCTGAACATTTGAGGTAGCTCCAACAAGCGGTCCTTCACCACCAATGCTCATGAGAATTTGCAACGTCAAATGGTGGGAAAAGCTGCCCAGAGATCAAATTGCCAAGATGACAATTCAAGGAGTCTCTGATTATTACTCAAAGAACTTTGGAGTACTAGCTACAATTGAACAACCACTCTATCTCCTCAAAGAAGAAGAAGATGATGAAGTTGGTCAAATTATGGCCGCAAATTCAAAGGATGAAGTAAAAAGATTACTTCAAGAATTCAAAAGAAGTTCTCCAACAAGTTCGACTACTACTCAAGAGATTTCTCAAAATCCATTGTTTCAAGATTCTCAAGATCCCTATCCAGATGTAAATCTATATGGAATGCGTGTGTTTGGTGTTCTTGCCTTTGTAGGCAAGATTTTTGTTATTCAAATAATGTATATTCAAACGTCTGTAATACACCCTTTGGTATTCCAAAAGATATTTTATTCAAATTATTATTCAAAAGTTTCTGCAGGTATTGAAGATGACAACAAAGCATATCAGTTCAAATCAATGATTCATGATGCTCTTTTCAAGAAAACAAAAGAAAGATGACAAAGTACTTTAACAATGAAGTCAAAAGTGCTTAAAGTATTGTCGGCCACATCTCAAATGAATGAATTCAATTAATTCAAAGTTTCAAATCCGCAGCCGGTTACCGGTCAAAAGCTATTCAATAATTGAAGATTTCAAAGACACTTGCCGGTCATTCTCCATAGAAGAAGCCTATAAAAGAAGACCTCAATAAAGTATTCAAGACACACAAAATTTTTCTATCCTTGAAAACATTTATAAAATGTTACGTCTAGGAAAAAACCCTCTCTCTCTTTTTCTACTGCAAGATGTTCGAAATCTTTAGATTTCCAGATATTCATATCTCCAGATGTATGTTCAAATTATCTTAAAGACAACTGTTCAAACAATTGCTTAATCAAAGAAGGTACAATTTAATCATGTTTTATGTTGTTATGTTTAGTAATGGTTGCCTTATTTTGCAAGATCTTGATCATATTATTACTATAAATTTTTTTATTTCAAATGCTTATCCAATGTCTCTTTTAAATCATCTTATAAACTTTTTTCTAAGGAATCATATATCAAACTTTAGAATCATTTATCGACATCAAAATTATTCATATAATCATTTTAAATTATTTTCCGCGATCCTGTTCACACTTGGTATCAGAGCAATGTATTCTAGTGGAATATAAATATGCTAATCAAATTCTTAGTTGTATTCTATTGTCTTAATGAAGAGAGAGAGAGAGAGAGAGAGAGGGGGGGAAGTTCAAATGAAAACTCAACTTTCATTGTCCACGTGAGGGTAAATCTCAGTAACTCCATCTCTTTTGATCCAACAACTCATATTAAATAGAGTTTTTAATTTTAAGATGCTTAGGGGTAAAAATGCAAGATAATTTAAACTCACGCTACCATATTTGACTTTTTATTTTCTTTTTTAATTAAAAACTTTTACCAAATTAAAGTTTAAAATAAATTATCTTAAAATTTACTAATATTTTAATCAAACAAATTACATCAAAAAAACGAGAGTTTCGTGCTCTTCGATATGACATCCATCTCGATATAGTTTTTTTTGTTGTTTTAACCGTTTTTTTACATGAAATGCTATATATGTGTTATATTCATTATGAATATTTATGTACGCTCAAGTTTGTACAAGACCTCGACACGTAAGTATGTAACTCGACATCACCTTCTTCAACACTTTCTTCAACGTCGTAAGACATCACATTTCTTCAGCACTGTAACCCAACACCTATCAAGACGAATTGAGAACCTATCGAGTAATTTTGTTGTGAACCGGGGAACAAAGAGAGCGTGTCACGTCTCCACATCTTCACAGGTCATTCATGTATTATTCATCATGAATAATGTATCATTCAGGATCAATAATACAACATTCAGGGTGAATAATTCACAATTCATGAATTCGTGTATTATTCATCATGATTGTTGTGTAATTCATCCTGAATACTATATTATTCATCATGAATAACGAATGAACGTTCACATTTGTTATTCATACTGAATGTGAGACATCCGGGGATGTGCATACATATTCATAATGAATTAAACCAAAATTCGATTGTGAATTGGGAAACAAAAGAGAGTGTGTCATGTGTCTACACCTTCACGGATCCTTCATATATTATTCATCATGAATAATGTATCATTTAGGATGAATAATACAATATTCTGGGTGAATAATACACGATTCATGATAAATAATACATTAATGTTAGGGCTATTTTGATAGTTAAATAGAAGTTCAGGGTATTTTATGTCAAGTTTTCATAGTTGTAAGCTTGTTGGGCCTAAAAGCCCATAAGCCCATTAGGTCTGCGAGCCTACGTATTTAAAGTTAATTCTTTTTCATTTGTTAGTTTAGAAATTCATTATTCAGTTTACTAGTCATTAGGTTTACATATCCTAATCAGAAATTCTCTCTGTAAACCTTAACCCTTTGAAGTTATATCAATCATATGACTAGTTGATGTGGCCTATAATCTGTTAATCATTGTTCATATTTACTTGTGATTGCACTGCACTGGGATCTACAATTGGTATCAGAGCGGATAGGCAAAAAGGTTTGATCCAGTAAAAAGGTTTGTCTGAAACCCTAAGATCAATTACTTGTGTTAATTGCTTTACTTGCATTAATTGATTGTTAGTGGTTACATTCTGTGTTATCTGTTTGATCGATATCTGTTTGCTTCTGGTTTTATTCGATCGATTTTTTTGAAAAAACAGTAAGATTTAATCTGTTCGATCATTTTTTTTTTTTTTTTTTTTGGGAAAAACAGTAAGATTTTTGTTCGGTCGATTAATTTTCTGGAAATCTTTTGTTCGGTCGATTATTATTAGGGTTAATTTCTGTTCGGTCGATTATTTGTTACTGTTGATTGTTAATCGGTTGAATCGATTTTTGGTTGATTTTTTTTGTTTCTTTCGATCGAAGGAGAAGGATCTGGGTTTTGGTTTCGGTCGAATCCCAGAAATTCTTCGGGTTCTTCGGTCGAACTCTTCATGTTCTTCGGTCTTATCTGGTATTTTTGTGTTTATCGTAATTAAAGTCTTTCGACCTGAGCATTTGACCGGACACTCGTACTCCGGTCTTGCCTTCGACCGGGTGGTTGTAACCTCCGGTCAAACACCTTTGACCGGATACGTGTATCCCCGGTCTTGTACTTCGACCGGATACGAGTATCCCCGGTCTTGTCATTCGACCGGATACCTGCTTACTCCGGTCTTTCCTTCGACCGGTATCTTGCATACTCCGGTCTTTCGTTTGACCTGATATTCTGTTAGACCAAGTGTTTCTGTGTTTCTTCTATTTTATTATATTTGGATCATCCTGCTTGCCTAACGATCATTACAGTGCTCTTAAGTTAAGAAGTAAAGATGAACTCAAGGGATGCTCTAGCCATCGGTTCTGACCAAAAGCCCCCGGTGCTCTTTCGGGGAGAGTATCCTCAGTGGCATGACCGATTTATGAACTTCATAGAAGCAAAATCCAACTATGAAAATATCTACAAATGCCTGACTGAGGGTCCACAAGATTGGCCAATGAAAGTGGTACCGGCAAACCCAGCTGAAGGATGGCCAGAGCGACAGATTCGGAAATCTATTGTTGATTTTACTACGAAGGAAAAGGAAATGTACGAGGCAGAAAAGCTAGCAAAATCGTACCTTCTTCAAAGTCTACTGAATGACATCTATGCTTGTATAGATAGCTTCAAGGATTCATCGAAAAAGATGTGGGACCAAATAGAGAAGATGATGATGGGAAGCCACATCAATAACCAGCTAAAGGTGACCAACTGTATCACCAGATATGATGGGTTTAAAGCAAGAAAAGGTGAAACGCTGACGGAAACCTACGAGAGGTTTAATATGCTTCTGAATGATCTTCAGAAAAATAAGATCACAAAGACGAACACGGAAAACAACATAAAGTTTATGAACAACTTACAGCCTGAGTGGAAACCGTTCGTCTCCCATATACACCACACTCAGACCCTGGAGAAGCTGTACCTTCACGAACTCTATGAAATGCTGCTCCAGGAGAAGAGGAAGTGATGGAGCTTATTGGGAAAGCAGAGGAAAAGCCAGCAGCTGATCAAATAGCACTCGTATCTGAGAGAAGAGACAAGTCCGTCAGCCGATCATCTGAAAAAGAGGCCGTGCTGGGTGATTCTGAACCTGAAGATCCCGATAGCGACTCAGATCCAGAACTTGCCAAGATGAAAGAAGCAATGGTGTTTCTCACCCAAGCATTTCAAAAGAGGAAGTTTTTTACCAAGTCCTCCAACAAGCAAAGAGTCTCTACTCGACGTGATCATCGAGAAAAGTCTGAAGGTAATAGTCGCTTTGAAGCTGGTAAGAAGTCTGACAAGAGGAATGAAGAAAAGCCGAAAGACGAGCCGATCAAATGCTATAACTGTGGTCGGTTAGGTCATTTCGCCAAAGATTGTCGCAAGCCAATTGTGCGCAACGCCGACTACTACCGAGCCAAGCTGCTTCTTGCCAAAGAAAAGGAAGCCGGTAAAGCTCTAATGGCTGAAGACGATTACTGGTTACAAGTGTCGGATGAAGAACCTGAGGATGTTGAAGCTCATTTGTGTTTCATGGGCAACCATTCATCACCATCCGATACTGATGAAGAAGATCGCAATGCTCCTTGCCAGGTATGTTCCCCTTTTCATGAAGCTTTACTTGATCAAATGCAACTCTCATTGCACAAACTTGATTCTTACAAGCTACTTTTAAAAGAAAAAGAACAACTTCTCTCATCTTTAGAAAACCGCGTCACTAAACAGTCTGACTTTATGGAAAAACAAAGCTTAGAAATTTCTAGCTACCTGTGCACGATTTCTAATTTAAGAGAAGAGAATGTGAGTTGTTCAACAGTCACAAAAACTAATGACCAAAGTAGATGACCTGACCGTTAAGCTTCGTACGTCTGAGACCGAGAAAATTGATTTGTTAAATCAAAATGTGGCTTACAAAAATGAGAACATAAGGTTATCTAATCAGTTAAAGGAGATGGAAAAGAAACTTTATAGACTTGGGCAATCTCAACAAACGTTACATCTAATTACACCAAAAGAACCCAAGCATGCGAATAGGGGTATCGGTTACGATAACCCATATTATTTGAAAAAGGCCTTATCCCAAGTTCCGACGATGTACGCATCCGAATTTCTTGGATTAGATAAGACCTATCCAGAATACAAAATCAATTGGACCAAACCAATTGAGGATGAGGATTGGGAAGAGGATGAGTTAAGAAGGGAGACCTCCACAAAAATGATACTTCCTTTTGTTTATGATTCCTTAAATGCTTCTTACAACGAGGAAAAACCTGTTTTTTTGTCAAATGACTACTTTCGAAGCTATACTCAAACTGAACTTGATACTAAAACCGTTCAAAAAGAGGAGGAACAACCAGACCATAAAGTCTATGTTCCACCTCTGATTTTAGAAAGAAAAATTGTTCAGCTAGAAGAGTCGTTTGAACAAGAAAGAGACAGATTTCAAAAGGAAAAACAAGAACTTTTATCCCAAATTGAGTGCCTCTATTCCACTAAAGAGGAAAATGTGTCAGTTAAGGAGAAAGAATACTTTCAGACATAAATAAAGAAGTTAAATTCACAACTGGCTGCCTTGGCAGCAGATCGCCTGAAAGAGCAATTTAACGAGGCTGAACCTCAAGCTAAGCCTTCAAATCTCCAAAGTGAGAATACTCATCTGTTTGAAAATTCTTATCCTGCCTCCGATACATCTTCCTGCAAAGCTTTTATGGGTGACTCGTCACCAATCATTTCAAATAAAGGAAAAGAGCCTCATGTTTTTGAAACGGATCAGTGTTCTGATTGTAAAAATGCTTCCGCAAATGATCCATTCTTAACAAACTCTTCCGCTGTCCTGAACTCCTCAAGCGATAAGGTCCTTTCTGATGAGGAACTAGAATTTTCCGCATTCTTGAATTCTGAGGTGTGTTTAGATAGCAATTTGAGCCAATTTGATTTTAATCCTTCTCTACCTAGTCATGTTGATTTTTTAAATGAGTCATGTGAGCCTCCGGTTAAATTTTATAAGGGTGAATGTTCCACATCTGCCCCGCAAAAACCTTCTGTGAACAATTCTTCAAAATCTTCCAAGTCTAAATCTAAAAAGCGTTCACAGAAGAAGAAAAAGACCGGTAGCTCTCAAAGGTCACAATCTTCAATTTTTAAATCCTCTGACTATGGGTTTAACGGCATTTCAGATACGTATGGTCGGCGGAAAGAAGTGAAATATGCTTGGGTAGCTAAGAAGTCAAAAGAGAGCTCGGCAACATCAGAATTAGTTGATCCTATCTTAAAGTTTAGAAAGAACAATAACAATCATGATGTTTTTATTTCTAAATCTCTAGTTGAATGTAATGTAATTCTTCCTTTAAAAGTTTATTCAATTCCGCAATTACTTCAACTGTCTCATGATTGTCTGTGTTGCTCTTATTGTGGATCAAATGATTTTGTTGATAGTCGTTATGCATCTGATTGGTTTGGCTCATATCATATTGCTCATAATCATTCTCATTGTGATGTTTCCCGTGATAGACGAAGACCCAAATCTAAACGGGTCTCTAAGTCGGATGTTAAATCTAACCCCAAATGACCCATTTACGAATGGGTACCTAAAAAGAAATAACCTGTTTTGCAGGACGGTCATGTGTGGTATCTAGATTCAGGTTGCTCCAAGCACATGACCGGAAGGAGGGAGCTTCTCACAAACTTCACCGAGAGGTTTTGTGGGAATGTGCGTTTCGGAAATAATCACTACTCTCCTATCAAGGGTTATGGGGATATTGTCAAAGATAACATCACTATAAAGAAAGTCTCCTATGTCGAAGGTCTCGGCCACAATCTCTTCAGTATCGGTCAATTCTGCGACAAGAATCTCGAGGTTACTTTCAAGGCTAAAAGGTGCAGCGTTCGAACTGAGGATGGTAAAGAAATACTTGCTGGAACGCGACGCACCAACCTCTATACGATTGACCTCTCGTCCTTGAAAGCCGACAAAGAAGTCTGTTTGTTGTCCAAAGCATCTGCTGAACAAAGCTGGCTATGGCACCGTCGTCTCTCGCACTTGAACTTCAAGAATATCAACAAGTTGGTGCTCGGTGGTCATGTCAAGGGTATGCCAGATCTAAAGTTTGCAAAAGAGCATCTGTCCGCTGCCTGCGAAAAGGGCAAAATGAAGAAGGCGTCCCACAAGCCTAAAGCCGTTCCTAGTACTTCTCGGTCCCTTGAGCTAATCCACATGGACTTATGTGGAACGATGCGCGTTCAAAGCATAAATCACAAGAAGTATGTCCTGGTGATGGTTGACAATTTATCTCGTTACACTTGGGTCCGTTTTCTCCGTTCAAAGGACGAAACTCCCGAGTTGATTATATCACTTCTAAAGAGCATTCAAGCCAGTCTCAACCAAGTAGTTCAGACCATCAGGACGGACAACGGCACTGAGTTCAAGAATCAAATACTCACCGGTTATCTCACTTCAGTGGGGATCTCGCATACTTTCTCAGCTGCTCGTACTCCTCAGCAAAATGGGGTGGTAGAGCGTCGGAACAGAACTCTTGTTGAAGCAGCGCGCACGATGTTATCTCATTACAAGCTACCTCTATTTCTCTGGGCAGAAGCCGTTGCTACCGCTTGCTACACTCAAAATCGGTCTATAATCAACAAGCGGTTCAACAAAACACCGTACGAGATCATCAACAAGCGCGTCCCGAACATCAACTACTTTCATGCTTTCGGATGCACCTGCTTTGTCTTAAATGATAAGGATGATCTTGGAAAATTCAGTCCCAAGGCGGATGAAGGAGTGTTTATCGGCTACTCCCAGCAAGCCAAAGCTTACCGTGTCTACAACAAACGGACGAAGACCGTCGTTGAGAGCGTAAACGTGACTTTTGACGAGGCCGCTGACATGGCTTCTGAACATCTCAGTTCAGAACCCGCGCTTACTGGTGTGTTAGCTTCTGGACAATTCAGTTCAGAGGCTACACAATCTTCAGTAGATCCAAATCATGCGTCTACGTCAAGAGCACATCTTTCTGATTTGGATTTGCTGTTCGAATTCTTTTACGATGACTTATTTAATGTTAAGTCTAATCCTACGTTATGTGACAGGAATACTGCTCAAACACCAGAGGTGACACAAGTCACTGGCCCTACCGACTCCGGTGGTCCATCCTCGCCTGGTGCTCCATCTTCTACTGCCAATGATCAATCTTCCCCGAGCTCAAGTGATAGACATCCTCTTGCTACAGTTCCTGATGACGGTGCTCCTGAACCGACTCCTGTTTCCGTTCAACTTCCTGAACCGACTCCTGTTGAAGGTGCTCCCGAAGCTACCTCTCCGGCAATCCCGGATCCTCCTATCGTTTCATCTCCAGCTGAGTCGTCCTCTACTCCTTGTTCGACTCCCACTAAGGAGCTTTCACCTCACAGGCCATCATCCCTCGAGGCAGTTCAGGATTTACCCCCAGGTGGTCATGTGGATTCCGATACCTCCCATCAGACATATCAACCTCATCCACACACCACCAAGTGGACTCGAGCTCACCCCCTGCATCAAATAGTAGGTGACCCCAATACACCCGTTCAGACTCGATCCACCACCGCGAACGACTGCTTATTTTCCTCGTTCCTCAGCCATATCGAACCTTCCACCGTCTCTGAAGCGCTGAATGATCCGGACTGGGTAATTGCTATAGAGGAACTCAACCAATTTGAGAGCCTCAAAGTATGGCGCCTAGTTCCCGACCTAAAAACAAGACGGTGATAGGGACTAAATGGATTTTTAAGAACAAGAAGGACGAAAACGGCATCATTGTTCGGAACAAAGCGCGTCTAGTGGCTAAAGGATATCGCCAGCAAGAAGGAATTGATTACGATGAGACGTTCGCACCGGTTGCCCGCATTGAAGCGATCCGCATGTTCCTCGCCTACGCCGCTCACAAGAATTTCATCGTCTTTCAAATGGACGTGAAATCCGCGTTCCTCAACGGCGTTCTCAAGGAGGAAGTGTATGTCTCGCAACCCGAAGGCTTCGTGAGTACTGAAAATCCGCATTACGTCTACTTACTTGACAAGGCCCTCTACGGTCTTAAGCAAGCGCCACGAGCCTGGTATGATGCACTCTCATCCTTCTTAGTCAAGTCTGGCTTCTCTAAAGGTAAAATCGATACTACTTTATTTATTAAAAGAGAGAAGAAAGATATCATTCTTGTACAAATTTATGTTGATGATATAATCTTTGGCTCCACGAACCCCAAGTATTGTCAGAACTTTTCTGCCTTAATGAGTAAACATTTTCAAATGAGCATGATAGGGCAAATGAATTTTTTTCTGGGTCTTCAAGTAAAACAATTACAAACAGGAATTTTCATTAATCAATCTAAGTACATCTCGGATATTCTTCGGAAATACCAGATGGAAAAATCTTCATCTCTGAAAACCCCTATGTCCACTACTCTAAAGCTTCACTCCGATCCTGACGGTAAGGATGTGAATGTTACTATTTATAGAGGTATGATTGACTCTCTGATGTACTTGACGGCTAGTCGGCCTGACATTATGTTTTCGACATTCTTGTGTGCAAGATTTCAGTCGAAACCTAAAGAGTCTCATTTAGCTGCGGTTAAGCGAATTTTCCGATATTTAAAAGGTACTGCTGATCTTGGTTTGTGGTACCCAAAAGGGACAGGTTTTGAATTGACAGCCTACTCGGACGCTGACCATGCTGGAAACATGCTGGACCGGAAAAGCACGTCGGGTCATGTTCAGTTCTTGGGCGATCGTCTTGTCAGCTGGGCTTCCAAGAAGCAAAACTGCGTGTCCACCTCCACCGCCGAGGCGGAGTATGTAGCAGCCGCCAGTTGCTGCTCGCAAGTCATCTGGATGCGCACCCAGCTCAAAGATTATGGATTTAATTACTCCAGGATTCCCATCTACTGCGACTCGAAGAGCGCTATAGCCATATCAAGCAATCCCGTCCAGCACACGAAGACGAAGCACATTGATGTGCGCTATCATTTTATAAAAGATCACGTGGAAAAAGGTACTATCGAACTCTATTTTGTTAATTCAGAGCATCAGTTAGCAGACCTATTTACCAAAGCCTTGGACGAAAAACAATTTAATTACCTTGTGTCCAAGCTAGGTATGCTAAATCTGAAAGTTTGATCCGTTCGCAGCTCTCTACGAGTTTCATTCAATAACGAATGACTGTGACAACTGCACCAGTGCTTTGTCTCTGGTTGCTATTATCCACACTCCTTGGTTATTGCATTTTACTCGTTCAGCTCTGTGTCCGTTACGAACTTCTGTATCAACAAAGTAGATTTCGTGTCTTTCCCGCTTCTTTTGTGTTCGTGATTTTGTGTGCAGTTTATTTCTTGTTCTCTGAAAAATGCAAGTTGATTGTGGTGGATCTACAACCCGGTAAGGTGTTCAGGGGGAGCACTCTCGGCAGATGGTTCGTAAGTCTCACGCATCCTCCTTTCGAGGGGGAGCAGGTAAGTGGGTCCTGTGTTTGGACCTCCTCTTGGTAATTCTTTGAGGGGGAGCTGTTTTTTTTATTTTTTTTCCTTGAATTTATTTCCGTTTTTCTCTTATTCGAAAAAGTCAAAAATATTTTATTTCTTTCAGTTTCTTTTTACTTAAGAAAATCTCAAAAATATTTTTTTTCTTTCTTAGTTTTCTTTTGTTTTTGTTTGGTTTGTTTGTTTGTTTCTGTTTACCCCCTGCCCAAAGTCTTCCCGGCCCAAGCCCTTCGGGGTTTAATAACCCCGGTCGAACCTTCTTCTTCCATTCATTCGATCGATAATTTGTTCATCTCTCATCTTCTCCTTCTTCTCTCTCTCTCTCGCCCGGAGTTGATTTGATCGGACTCCCTATTCGACCGACTTTAACATCGACCGGTCTCAATCGTTTTGCTTCTTCTTCGATCGAACAAGGTAGGTTAATCGATCTTTCGGTGTTTTAATCTTATATCGATCGCGTTTTTAGTTGTTCAATCGCCGAAGATACGTCTGCATTGTGGTCGATTCGACTCTCCGGGGGTTTTTCTCCGATCTAGGGTTAAGCCCCGGTCGAACTCAACCCCGGTCGAATGCTTTCCTCCGGTCAAACATATATCCGGTCTTAGTATCCTCCGGTCGAAGACCTTATCCGATTGAACACTTATCCGGTCTTCGTAGAACCCCGGTGGAATCTTATCCGGTCTAATATCTTATCCGGTCGAATCCAAGTTTATGGTGCTTATAGTTTGATTTTTTTTCAATCTGTGTGGTAATGAGATGTTTTTGGTGGTTATATGTGCTGGTGCAGTTCTATGCGCCGTGGTGACTGACCCTAATTCACGAGTAGGGTTTGTTCTTCCATTATTTTTTTTGGAGTTAACATCCGTTGTGGTTTAAATCATGACTGTATAACTCCAACGGCTATTATCTGTTTCCAAAACTGCGTACTAATCGATTAATTCTTCACAGGTACAATGGCACAAAACCAGCCACCAGCGATTGATTCAATCGCAGATGCGGAACTGATTCCCGAGGATCAGTTCCTCCCTCTTACAGCCAATAACTACCATCTCGATGTAACCCAACCTGCTATTCAATATCAGGTCATCATCGAGATACTCAGGGGCCATCCAATCTCTTATGCTCTAACGGAAACTGCAACCGTACCAATCTTATACTTACAGCAGTTCTGGAGTTCTCTCCATGCGTTAGAGGCCGATGGCGGATTACATCTTGAAGGTCGGATAGATCACACACCAGTGCTTCTCACATGTGATCTCTTCCGACAATTCCTTCGGTTACCGACCGCCGGATCCGTAGCAGGCCGAGAAAACTTCGATCCGATGGTCACTGATGCTACTCTGTGCAACGACCTTCTCTCTTTAGGCTACGGCGCCGAACTTCGCATTCCATCAACCTTCAACCGCAAATACCTATCGACGATCTGGTACACGTTGTTCACATACATCAATCGGTGCCTTTCTTCTATAACGAAGGGCATTGATCAGACGAGCGCCCCGATTCTTCGCATATTTCACGCGGTGGCCTTCAATCGCCACGTGGACTTTGCCGACTTTCTCGGGTTTGAACTCATTCAGAGAGTTCGTTCTACTGCATCTCGCCGATCAAACTTCATTCCATTCATGCGGTTCCTACAGATCGTTATCCGGAACTACATGAACCTGTATCCCGAGATACAACGCCGTTCTACGCACCCGACGTGCCCGCATCATCCAACACGCAAGATTCCTTCCCGCGCTGATCCGGAAGTTGTTGTCGCCCAACAAATCCCAATCGGGGTACTAGACCATGCTTGTCCCACGGCACTGAGTGTGATAGCTTATAGGCACACACACCACATTCCAGCTTCTATGGTCCGGCCAGGACCAGCAGGACCTGCCCAGGGAGTAAGACCTGACAGACGTGAGGGTCCGCGTCCACGAACGAGAGGCGGGAGCGTCCGGATAGCTGGGGCTTCCGGACAGGGCGTGTCGAGAGCTATTATCGTGAGGGGATCTGGCGTGGGCAGTGCCGTTGGAACGAGCCAGCCTAGTTCTTCAAGACAACCATCTTCGCTGCCGCCAACCGAGACTCAAATGGTAGAAGAGGCAACAGATTCTGAAGCCTTTCATGTTCAGTCCTCTTCTGTCGCTGCTACTGAAGTCACGACAGCCAATTCCGACTCGGAAGAAACCCAAATTGCAGCATCGGCATTAGCTGAGTCTTCTGACTCAGATGCTGACGATGATCAGCCCTCATCCGGAGAGATAAGGAGAGCGGAGGGAGTTATGGATGAAGATGATTTTCTAGTGAGCCGAGAGAGGGAAAGAAAGAGAAAATATGACACTGTGAGTAAACGAGTGACGGGACAACCATCTTCGGTTGTATCCCCCCTAGCCACGTCTAGCCAGGTAGCCACATCTGCTACCCAGTCTCATGTGTTAGGACAGGGTATTGAAGAAGCCGCCGTGGACCTAGCGGCGCATTTGCACACCCCACCAAGCCACTCCACCATCTCTCAACAGATGGTGGTTTCACATTCTCACGGGGATTTAGCACATACGCTATCGGGCCCTCACTTGGAGGGTGCCGATATTGAAACAAGAGAACAGTTGCCCCCGTTCTCGACATCTTTGATTGCACGGAGTCTAGAGCCATTTGTTATACATGCCATTCCTAGGACACAGATTCGATTTTCGGCTATCGCCGGTAGCCTAAGTGGCCTGGCCGGAACATCCATAGTAAATCCGCCTTCGGGTAGTTTACGAGGATTGGGTGGAAGTCCTACCACGGCTATCATCACGCCAACCGTGAACGTAGGCGGCTCGACTTCTACAGTCGTAGCTACAACGGGAAGTCTAAGTGACCCCGGAGTTACCCCATCTGAGTTTGTCTCAAGGGAATACAAGGACGGCGCCCTAAAGGCTGTCCAATCTATGATGAGGGAAGAGATGGACAACATCAAACGCATGGTCAAAGGCAAAGGTCCTGCGACTGAGCCTGAACCCACACCTATTCCACCCTCCCTACCCGCCATGGATCTTTCAATACCTGAGCTCAAATCCATCCTCCTTGCTAAATTACTAGCTCAGTCTCTAACCGAACCCACCCAGGATGCCGATTTGCTATCTCTACTTCGTTCTCAAGCATCCGCACCTACCCCACCAACCCCCCAGCCTATTGTCTCTACCGAAACCTTCCAGATCCAGCAAGCTATGCTTCAGTCACTTCAGCAAACCGTAGCTGTTTTGACTGAACGCCTATCAGCAGTGGAGGATACCTGTCGTAGCCAGGCAGAACGGCTCAAGCGCCGACATGATGATCAGGATGATCCTGATCACCATGAGGGGGAGAAGCGCCAACGTATATCTGAGCCGGAGACACATATAGTGGAATCAGAACAGGTTGAACAGGGTTCGGGTTCTGGTACTCGATCAGAAAGGCAGGGACAGGAACGGGAACAATGTATGAACTTAGTGCTGATTGATATTCCAAGGGTTGAAAAGCCTGAGGAATTTGATGAAGGTTCTCCGATAGTCCCTGAAGACTGGGCATTAATACTTGATCCTAATGAAGTTTATGAACCGACGGAAGAATGTGCTAATACTGAACGAGCGCTGGTAGTCATGCAAGCCGAAATAGATGAGATTCTTCATTCGGACTATCAGCCAGACGATCAGACTTCTGTTGCGGTTCCTCTTTTGACCTATTCTGTTGTTAATCCTGATCTTACTGAAACAGATATTCCCGTCAAATCTCCTCTAGTATAACCAGTTATGGGAACAGAAAGTACTACACCAGTTCGTCCATCCAAGTGGGAAAGAGTCAGAATAAAAGTTCCTTTCCTTGAAGAAAGCCAAAAGAAGATTTTTGCCCACTGGATACGTAAGTATGATGAAGTTGTACTGCATGGTCTACAGTCAATGAAAAGCAAGGAACAGCAGCGTGAGCTCATATTCGTGTACAAGAAGTTTCAAGTCAAAAACAACAAGACAAAGCTGAAGATTACATCGGTTGATCAGATATTATCTAGTTTCTTCATGAAAGTAAAGTATTCAGATTTCATGGTGACTAGAGAAGATGGTCAGAAGTATTGTTTCTCTGAAGCTGACTTTCCGTATCTTGAACCACAAGATCTGTTGTTCATTCTTAGAGACTTAAAGACCAGAACTAACAGACCCGGGGAAGTCATTGATGCACTTGAGACAGTAAAGAGATATATGAAGTGTGCAATGAAGCTTGCCTCGGTGGAAGATTTTCAGATTGGGTTAGAAAGCAACCAGCCAAAGATTAATCTTCTCAAGTCTGATCTGAAGATTCCGTCTGATGCCCAGAGTGTACCCGCATTTACTGTGATAAAGCTTCCAGAGTTTGGCATGACCTACTTGAACGACAAAGGAATTATGAGATTCATTCGTCTTAATCAGATTGCCAGATTCTGTGACGGTACGTTGATGTTGCTGAAAGAAAAGTTGAAGCGTGCACTTGATAAAGATGAAAAAGGGGTTCAGCCTTTGGATCCTAAATACAAGTCACTTGTTCTTGAAGCACTGGGTGTAATTGAAGAGCGACTGGAGTACAGGACTCAGATTCGATATTTCGAGATCAGCTTTGGTTTCCGAAAAATTTATGTTCCTAACTGGCGTGACTATCAAATTCTATTTAAAGGGGGAGATTGTTAGGGCTATTTTGATAGTTAAATAGAAGTTCAGGGTATTTTATGTCAAGTTTTCATAGTTGTAAGCTTGTTGGGCCTAAAAGCCCATAAGCCCATTAGGCCTGCGAGCCTACGTATTTAAAGTTAATTCTTTTTCATTTGTTAGTTTAGAAATTCATTATTCAGTTTACTAGTCATTAGGTTTACATATCCTAATCAGAAATTCTCTCTGTAAACCTTAACCCTTTGAAGTTATATCAATCATATAACTAGTTGTTGTGGCCTATAATCTGTTAATCATTGTTCATATTTACTTGTGATTGCACTGCACTGGGATCTACAATTAATCATAGATTTTTGTATTATTCACCCTAAATGTTGTATTATTCATCCTGAATACTATATTATTCATCATGAATAGTGAATGAACGTTCACCTTTGTTATTCATACTGAATGTGGACACTCGAGGACGTGCATGCATATTCATAATGAATATAACATATATATATATATATATAGAATTTCACCTAAAAAACGATTAAAACGAAAAAAAAAACATTTCGTGTTGGATGTCATATCGAAGAGTACGAAATTCTCGTTTTTTTGATGTAATTTGTTTGATTAAAATATTAGTAATTCTTAAGATAATTTATTTTAAAGTTTAAGGGGGTACAAAAATTTTAATTAAAAATAAAATAAAAAGTCAAACAAGGTAGGCGCTAATTCAAATTTCCAATTTTGTCCTTATTCAATTCTCAATTAACCTTATTATGTATTAACCATTGATTAGTTTTGTAAGTTTTGATCAATGGTTAAGATTTGTCCTCATTTGTACAATGAAAGATGAGTTTTCATTTGAACTCACCCCTATATATATATGTGTGTGTGTGTGTGTGTGTATATAGTGTTTGGTTCATTTGAGAAATGGTAAATATATGAGAAATAGAGAAGTAATCCTAGCCATTCATATGGTCAAGATCGGATTTGACTAGTCAAATATTGCGGCTTTGACTGGTCAAAAGTTGCGGCTATCCCAAAAATAGAAGGACAATTTCGTAAATTTTACAAAACACACGGGCTGTGTTCATATATGAACATGTATAATTCACAAATGAACTATATGTTCATATATGAACCAGTGCAATTCACAACTGAACTCTTTTAACTGATTCATATATGAACCTTTGTGATTCATATATGAATCAGTTGAACTAACTAACAGATTCATATATGAACCTTTGTGATTCATATATGAATCTATATGAATCACAAAGATTCATATATGAACCTTTGTGAATCACAAAGATTCATATATGAATCAGTTGAACTAATTAACAGATTCATATATGAATCTTTGGGATTCATACAGATTCATATATGAACTCATCCCGTGTATTTTACGAAATTACCCCTCTATCTTCTATAGACCACAAAAGGAATTATTCGGTGCTTCGCGGTCAAAGCCGCAAATGTTGACCAGATGAATGGGTAAGATTACTTCTCTATTTCTCATATATTTACCATTTCTCAAATGAACTTCTCCCTATATATATATATATATATATATATATATATATATATATATATATATATATATATATATAGAGAGAGAGAGAGAGAGAGAGAGAGAGGTGGTTTCAATTGGAAACCATATTAGATTGAAAACTTTGGAAACCGTCAATTTCATTGGTTAAATTAATGAAATTGGTTCATAAAGTTGTTTAATATGATCAAGTTGTTTAATATAATTATTTTGTTAATGAAATTATTTCATATATTTGTGTTTTTATGCAGTTTCATCAAATTTTCTCATTCTGATGAATTTGTTTCATGTATTTTCGCAGTCTGATGAAACTTTTTCATTTTTACATAAAAAGACACAAATTTATGCAACGATTTCATCAATAAAAGAATTATATGAAACAATTTCATCAAATTAAACAATTTTATGAAACAAATTCATTAACTTAACCAATGAAATCAAGGGTTTTCACGGTTTTCAAAATTAGAGTGGTTTCCATTTGATCGCTCCCCTATATATATATATATATATATATAGAGAGAGAGAGAGAGAGAGAGAGAGAAAGAAAAAAGTTCAAATGAAAACTCATTTTTCATTGTGCACGTGAGGACAAATCTCAGTCACTCGATCTCTTTTGATCCAACAACTCATATTAAATAGAATTTTTAATTATAAAATGTTTAGGGGTAAAAATGGAAGAAAAATTTAAACATAGGCCTACCAAATTTGACTTTTTATTTTCTTTTTTAATTAAAAACTTTTTACCCAATTAAAGTTTAAAATAAATTATCTTAAAAATTACTAATATTTTAATCAAACAAATTACATCACAAAAACGAGAATTTCGTGTTTTTCGATATGACATCCATCTCGATATAGTTTTTTTGTCGTTTTAACCGTTTTTTACGTGAAATGCTATATATGTGTTATATTCATTATGAATATTTATGTACGTTCAAGTTTGTACAACGCCTCGACACCGTAAGTATGTAACCCGACATCACCTTCTTCAACACTTTCTTCAACGTCGTAAGGCATCACGTTTCTTCAGCACCGTAACCCAACACCCATCAAGACGAATCGAGAACCTATCGACTAATTCTGTTATGAATCGGGGAACAAAAGAGAGCGCATCACGTTTCCAAATCTTCATAGGTCATTCATGTGTTATTCATCATGAATAATGTATCATTCAGGATGAATAATACAACAATCAGGGTGAATAATTCACGATTCATGAATTCATGTATTATTCGTCATGAATGTTGTGTAATTCATCTTGAATACTATATTATTCATCATGAATAATGAATGAACGTTCACAATTGTTATTCATACTGAATGTGGGACATCCGGGGATGCGCATACATATTCATAATGAATTAAACCAAATTTCGGTTGTGAATTGGGAAACAAAAGAGAGTGCGCCATGTGTCTACACATTCAAGGGTCATTCATATATTATTCATCATGAATAATGTATCATTCAGGATGAATAATAGAACATTCATGGTGAATAATACACGATTCATGAAAAGTAATACATGAAACATGGATTCGTGTATTATTCATCATGAATATTATATTATTCATTCTGAATACTGTATTATTCATTATGAATAGTGAATGAACGTTTACATTTGTTATTCATACTGAATGTGGACACCCGAGGACGTGCATGAATATTCATAATGAATATAACACATATATAGAATTTCATGTAAAATTCTATACGATTTGTGATAAATAATACATGCATCATGAATTCGTATATTATTCATCCTGAATACTGTATTATTCATCCTGAATACTGTATTATTCATCCTGAATAATGTATTATTCATTATGAATAATGAATGAATGTCCACATTTGTTATTCAGACTGAATATGGACATTCGGGGACGTGCATGCATATTCATAATGAATATAACACGTATATAAAATTTCACGTAAAAAACGGTTAAATCGAGAAAAAAATATATCGAGATGGATGTCATATCGAAGAGCACGAAATTCTCGTTTTTTTGATGTAATTTGTTTGATTAAAATATTAGTAATTTTTAAGATAAATTATTTTAAAGTTTAAGGGGGTAATTTTTTTTAATTAAAAATAAAAATAAAAAGTCAAAGAAGGTAGGCGTTGATTCAAAATTACAATTTTGTCCTTAATCACTTCCCAATTAACCTTATTATGTAATAACCATTGATTAGTTTTATAAGTTTTGATCAATGGTTGAGATTTGTTCTCATGTGCACAATGAAAGATGAGTTTTCATTTGAACTCACTCCTATATATATATATAGGGATCATTTGCAAACCTCTCCAATTGTTCAAACTATACAAACCTAAATCAACCGTTGATTTCAATGATTAAGGGCCAAGATTAAATGGGTCTATTTATGTCAATAATTTTTCTTAATATGAATCAATATTTAGAAGAGTACAAAAGGGCAAAATGGGCAAACAAATTAAGCCTTATTCATAGCAAGTAATGAAATCCCTATAAATAAGGAAACAAATTACAAATTCTCTCTCCTAATTATTCTACATTATCCACCAATTGATTAAAAATACATAACTTCTATTCAATTGCATTCATAAACCAGACATGTGACCACATACACAAAACTCTATTTAATTCATGAAATGAGAACAAAATCTAATTTCATTCATTTTCATTGCTGAAATAATGAAATATTGGTTCATGTTTCATGTTGAAATAATGAAATAGTGGTTTCGTGCTTCATATTTCGTCGATAAAATAGTGGTTTCATGTTTCATTGTACAAAAATAATGAAAGAGTGGTTTCATTTCATGTTTCACTCATGTTTTATTGTTAAAATAATAACATAGTGGTTTCATGATTCTTTCTTCATCGGTAAAAATAATGAAATAGTGATTTCATCTTTTCGTTTTCATTGCTGAAAATAATAAAACTAATGAAATAGTAAAGAATAATAAAAAAGAGTGAATTGTGGATTTGGTCCCGGTGCTTTGTTACTTTTTTTGACTACGGTCCCTATAGTATGTTTATTGTGAATTTGGTCCCTGTGGTATTCAATTTATCTTGGTCATGGTCCCTGTGACTAACGCATCCGTTAACTTCATTAAATCAAGAACCATTTTAGTCATTTTGCCTAATTTGTGTCTTATTATGATAACAAAAATAAAAAATATATTTTTAACACGCACACACACACACATATATATATATATATATATATATATATATAGATATAGATATCAAAATAAATAAAATAGGATGTTATTGTATGACTTGATTCTTTAAATTTAAAAAAAAAATAATTATATTAAATATGATTTAATTTTATTATTTTATTGTAATGGTGGAAAAAATATGATTTTATTGTTTTAATCTAATTAAAATTTTAATTTAAACAAACTAGATCATAAAATTATATCTTATTTTATTTAGAACGAATAAAATAAGATATGTTTTTATGATTTGATTTATTAAATTAAAACTTTAATTATGTTAAAGGCGATATAATTTTATTATTCTTTTACTATCATCACAACAAACAGCTTATTATCGATATTTTGACACCAAAATCATTGAAAACCATTGAGAAATGAATTCTAAGAGGTTCCAATTTTTTTGAAATCTCAAGGAATCAACAACTCAATATGGAACATTTTTGAAACTACGACTTCAATTCTGCACATTTCAAAATCTATGATTTGATGATTTTTCTGGTCATTTGGACAGATTTCTGCATAAGAGCAGCACAACAGCTCAAACAGCAGCACAATAGCTCTTAATTATAAGTTTCTGCACATTCTCTGTTAGCATCGAATTCTGGACAGCTTCTGGAATCTGCTTTTGCAGAGATTTGGAGCTCACAATCTCCAGCCCTGTTGATTCTTGAGCACAATCTTCTGAAATATGTGAACACAGATTGCAACACTACAGAGGGGTTCTGTAAGTGCAGTTGAAATTATGTACACATTAAGCTCAAATCTATGTAATCACATATTGCAACCTGCCAAAACTCTGTTTGAACTAGACCAAATCTGAAAGATTTTTCGAACTCTGCACAAGTAAAGTCGAGCTCTACACAGATAGAACAAAATTAGCTTTGTACAACATCTGCAGCTCCTCTGGAATCATGAACTTGCATCACTATTTCGAAATCTGTTTCATAATTCTAATTGACAGCAAGATAAGCGCTGGATCGACAGCTTTTCGAAGCAACTGCTGATATTGAAGCCTAGCATGAGCACAAAAACTGCAAACAAGAAAGAAGGCCACGTGTGTTTGCCACTTGTTCAAGAATATGCCTGCCAACTTGCGTTGCATTATCATCAAAATCAACAAATAAAAGGATTAAGCTTTCACCCATCCTTGGTTCCCAAGTCCAGTGCTTCCAAAGCTCACTTTGCTCCATTCTTGTAATAAAATAGGATTTTAATCTCCTGAAAGTTCTGACTAATGGGATGCACATTGTTTTGACCTTGACCAAGTTCTTTAACTCTTCTCCATCCAAATAGATGTGATAGCTCCGACACACGTGTGGTCAACTTGGAAGAGCCATCTCAGTGCTAGTTTCCGGTTGAACCATAGAAAAACGAGATAAAGCCCATATGACAGCCTTATAAAATGATACTGGTAGAATTACATGATCAATTTCTACTAAAACATCAAACCATAGCATCAGAATGCACATCCATAACTTTGATTAACATCGAAGACATCATATGGACTGCCATTATACTATTGAATACAACAACTATGTACCAAATCTGTATACAAACATGCTGTCTTATTCCATTTTCTAAACAATTCAATCACAGGTTTGAACTCAGCACATGCACATGACAAGTTTGGATAGATTATGATCAAACTCTGAACTGAATTGATCAAAACACAGATTATATAGAGTTAAAATTCTGAATCAACTGTCCCAAAACTCTACACGGATCATAGTCATATCAGGACATTCCTTGATAGTAGATCGAATTCTGTTGCATCAACAACTCTAGACAGAATCACATCTTTAAAATCAAACAACAACAATAACTTTATGTTGCTGACATTCACTTGTCTATATCAAATCTAGATTGTTACATCAATCACAACATCCAAATTCTGTTTGATCATAACTTTGATTGCATAAGGCCAAGTCTGCGCTTAATTATGAAAATACGTATACTTAACTCTGAAATTCATGAACACAACATATGGACATATTTCATCTTGAACTTTCATCAATTAATCAATAGCATCACAGACTAAAATCCAAATCTGGACTTTTGTACATCGAATTATGTATGATCTGTTCACAAATCTGATTTACTAGAACATAGATTCTGCATATTTAGAATGAACATCATCATGAATAAGAATCTGTAACTTGCTGCTGCATAATTCCAACACATGATCGACAAGAACATAATCTAGAAAGCCTCTTGATTGATCTATTCATAGCAAGGTTGTGTCAACCCTGTTGCTGCACAAAATCAACATGGACAGTACCAAACAACACATATTTAACATTTTGGACAACACCTGGATGAATTATGTAAAATCAGATTGGTTTACAAATCCAGTCAACTAGGTTGTGTGCATCCAGAAATATACACCATAAGACATATCCTTATCACTCAAGATCAAAGAAAAATAAGTCAATCCACAAACAACCCAAAATCTCATTAACCAAAATCTGAGCAAAAAGAGGGTTCAATCTTGGATATAAATAAAGCATATCAAAGATCAACAACCTTGAATCCAAGATGCCATAAACGCAATGGACTAAAGCACACACAAGGATGGGATCATAGATCATCCATCTACTTAGTGCTATCAAATATTAGGCCAATAAGTGAGGGAGATCAAAGACACACACATGTAATAAAAAAACTGATCAGATTTAACCAAAATGAAATTAAATCTTCATATCAGCATTTCATCAAACATTTGGTGTTCAGAAATAGATTTTGGTAAAAAATCAATAAAATCTTCCCTCAAAAATCATCCAAATCACATCTAAATCAAAAAATGGATTTCCAATAAGCACAAAACAGTGAATAAATCACAGAAATGATATTCAGGTTATGGCTCATGTGATTGAATCAATCTAAGCACCAAAACCACAAAATAATCAAATAATCTTCAATTATTGCCATAGATGACCGAATTGAAGAAAAGTTTCTTCAATAGGCTCTGATACCAATTGTTAGATCTCATTTATGCAAACAAAAGAAGAACTCCATATAAAAGACAATATAAGAGATAAATGAAGAACAATTAATCATAAAACTCATCTCATATGCTTTGATTGACGATCAATGGAGGGGAAATTGGAAGAACATTTCACACTAAACATGAAGACGACTCTCATAAAAATTAGTCAGTTTGTGTAAATTGTGTGTTCTCTACAAAAACCTAATGAGAAAAGTGAGCCATGGACACCAATAAATAGGGCTCATTTACAAAGAAAAGGCTCAATCCCATGCAACTAATTACAAAGCCCAAATACAATTTCTTTATAAAACATTCAATTAAATTGGGGCTAATTTAAGCTAACAGATCTGGTGCATCTTATCTCGATGCATCTCATCCTAATGTGCGTTCATTTCTCATCCAATGGTTGATAACCACTTCTTACGCTTCTCGCCATTAACTCAACTTCTCACCGCAACCCAACCTTATATAGGGTTGGTTTCCGATGAGAAGTTGAGTTAATGGTGAGAAGCGTGAGAAGTGGTTATCGACCGCTAGATGACAAATGGACGTATATTAGGATGAGATGCATCGACATAAGATGCACCGAGATGCACCAGATCAATTCCCGTTTAAGCCGCAATTCATGAGAGGACTTGAGATTAAAAGAAATCAACGGTTCAGCTCCACTTCTCACGCTTCTCACCGTTAACTCAACTTCTCACATAATCCTTCGCATATATATATATATATATATATATATATATATATATATATATATATATGGGGTTGGGTTTCTATGAGACTGAAAGTTATGGTGAGAAGAGTAAGAATGGATCTCCACCCTTGGATACACATTAGGATGAGATGCATCGAGGTGCACTAGATTAATTCCCGTATCAAAGGCAATTCATAGGTATGTTTGAGATTAAAAGTGATCAAGGCCCATATCTCTTCTTACCTTCACACCTTAACTCTTTTCTCATATAATCCTTCGTATATATATATATATGGATTAAATCAAGTGAGAACCACAAAAAGGTTGAGAACTATAAGAACCAATCTCAACCACAATCAAGATTAATCAATGGTAAAAGCTGGGAGGTAACATTTTGCATATATGGTGTCATTTACATACAAACATAACTTTTAAAACGGTATAAAAGTAAATCTCTTCACTTTTTATCTCTTATTGATATTATATAATTTTTAATTAAACACCACCTCCTTTTTAAATCAAAATTATATTAATTACAATAAAATATTAAATCAAAAAATTTATATAAAAAGCGAACATTTTTTTTAATTTGACATAAATATCATGATATTTTTTAACATTTTCATTAATAATTGCAACTTTTATATGAAACAACAAAAGTGATTTAACTTGTATGTTGTTTCATCTTGTGAAACAATATTTTAGTATTCCACATCACATATCCCGTTATTTTGGTTTCTTTTCACATTGTGAAACAACAGTACATTGTTTCATCATGTGAAACAACACTTTAGTATTTCACATCACATTTCACGTCAACTTTTGTTTTGTTCTATTTTCAAATTGTGAAACAACACTACATTGTTTCGCCTTGTGAAACAAAAATTTATTGTTTCACTTTAGCGATATTATATTATTTCACAATATTAAATAACACTACATTGTTTCACCATCAGTACATTGTTTCACATTAGCAACATTGTGTTGTTTCACAATATGAAACAACGCTTTAGTGTTTCATATCACATTTTACGTCAACTTTTGCTTTCACTAGTGAAACAACATTTTATCGTTTCACTTTAGCGACATTATAATGTTTCACAATATGAAAAACACTTTAGTTTTTCAATTTCACATCACATTTAAATCAATTATGTTTTGTTTTCACAATCTCAAACAACACTAAATTTGTTTAACTTTAGCGAAATTGTATTATTCATTGTGTGAAATAAAACTTTGGTGTTTCCAGAATTCCAGGTGATGTTTTAATTACAATATATTTATATTTACTATATTTTATTTTCCCATGTTATGTTTTTATTATTTAAAATAGTCAAATATATTTTATAAAGATGTATGTTTTTATATACGTTGCCATTAAATAATGTATATGTAAAAAAAAGCGAGTAAAAATTAAATTAATAATACAATCAACTAATGAAATATAAAAGATTATTATCAATTAATGAAAATTAAAAATATCTTCTTATTAAAAATAAATTATATCCCATAAGATTGAATAAAACAAAATAATAATTGATTCTAAATTTTGATATCTATAAAAAAAGGGAAGTAGAAAATACTTAAGAAAATGAAAAATTACCATCACGTCATTCCTTAATTATAAATGGAATATTAATAAGGTTGTTATATTGGAGTGATTAGATGGTTTAGATTGGTTCTTAACGTTCTCAACATTTTTGTGGTTCTCATTTGATTACTGTCCGATATATATATATATATATATATATATATATATATATATATATATATATATGTGTGTGTGTGTGTGTGTGTGTGTGTGTGTATGTATATATATGTTGTTCCAGTATCAATTTCAAATCAATCTACAAATACACAATCTAATCACAAGTCATTTGTATTGACTATAAAAGATTTACAATAGTTTCTCTCTCTCAAGCTTGATGACTTTCTCTCTCTACAAGTCTAAGATCTCACCTGTAGTTATGATACAATTTCTCTCTATGTCACACTCTATCACACGGCTAACTAGAATTACTAGCTAATTATAGTAAGTCAAACTAGTTGACTTTTACAATTCAAACACAACTATTACACTTTTACACTTTAGGTCCTTTAAATCTTGAATACAAAATTTTAGCTCAACAATCTCCCCCTTTGAATTCAAGATTTAAAAAAAATTGACAATAATCTTCAGCTCTTTCATCTTGAGAACTTTAACACTTTTCAACTCTTTTGAACTTGAATAATCTTCACTTTGCAGCTTTCACAGCTTGAAACTTTGAACTCTTTCTCTTTAATCAGCTTTATCTCAAACTCTTTTAACTTCCATCTTGAAATTAATCTTGAAGAATCTTTCCGCACAACAAAATTTTCTTCTTCAAACCTTTCAACATTCTTATTTTGATTTTAGCAATTTTAGCTTTGACACAAAACTCTCCTTTTCTTCAATATATTATTCTTTGTATCTTTGTAACTCCTGTTTACCTCCCTTTTCTTCAAAATTTGCATCTGTAACTTTGAAACTTTTTTTAACTTTGACAGTTTCTCCCCATTTCTCTTTTAAATACTTTATCTCTATTTGACTTGAAACATATACAAATTATCTCCCCCTTTTTGATGAATATGAGCATCATGGTCATGAAAACTGTATTCAAATCAACACTGTCTTTGAATATACCGCCTTTGATCTGAATATCCATCAATCCAAAAATATTTATCTGAAACTTTTCAAATTTAGACAAATTGAAAGTTGTAACCCTCAATCAACATATGAAACAGTTAGAATGCATGTAAGTAGCATAGAGCCACTTAGTACAACAGATTTACTTTAGAAATGAGCTATTCGATGTTCACTCACCAGGGCTTCCATTCATTCATCGAAAAACACAAAGGAATTTCTATGAACGTTTTGACAAGAAAACATATTCCTTGTGTGTACGTGCATTGTGTAAGAAATGATTGAAGCAACTTATGCTTTATCAGGCGCAAATTATGTAAATTGTTGAGACAACAACAAGTTTTCCACAGACTCAATGTGCATGAAAGAGGTGCGAAGGTGGGGCAAACTTCCTTCTTTTTCAATATCCAACTCTTACAAATGAAGATCAGATAGCATATATGTTGCGTCTCCAAGAAAAATGAAACATTTATTTTTTAAGAAAGAAACGAGTGGCTAGTGGGGTTAAAACAAGAGTTGGTATGGGCTACTACCTGTTTCAATGATGTTCATGAAAGATTGTGAAACAACTGTAATGTGGTTGCCCTGCTCAGAAAAAGTTTGGTGCAGAGTTCTCATATTTTTTAACTCTGTTCTCACACCTTCTTTCTTTATATCATTTTGCTCACTTTTAACCAAACTCTCATTTCCATTTTACCGCTCAGCACAATGAGGTTGTTCAACCGTATGAACTACCTCCCCCACTTTTTGATGTTGACACCTCACCCTTCAATCACTCAAGGATAACTTCTTGGGTTGGAAACACTGGTTAACGTGAATCCATAGAAGTTCGTTCAACTCTCACATGAATCCCATGAATTTTTTTCTAAAATGATGTGTTGTTCAACAGTTTAACTTGAACAAATAATCTCAGCATATGACAACATTGTAAAATTAATGTATGCTCCGCAAAGATATGCAATATATTTGAGCATTTGAACTTTGAAGATCTCTTGAAATAAGTATATTGAAAGAATGAAATGAAATCGAAAGACTTGTTTGAGAATTTGGCATGTTTCACAGATCAAATAACATGAAAGATAAACTTGAAAGGTTAAGGTGTCAAAGAATTTGATAGAGTTTATATGAACAAATATAAACCATCTTGAAATAAACACATAAATTGAAATGATGTAAGATGCTCTACAACATTGAAAGTAATCGGGAGTATTACCATCGAAATATGTTTTGTTTAAAGACATGGTAATAACCAAGTGAAATGACGTTGTACCAGTGTGTATGAAAACTTGAAAGTATATAGAAAAGATAATACACAAGTATTTATCTTTGGAAACACACGGTCAGAAAAGATGTAATTCAATTCCTATATGAAAAACATTTAAAATTACAATTCTAATATTCATAAAATCTTTTTGAGAATAAAGAAGTGGTTTGAACATTTAAGAAAACGTTTTTCATGCTTGAAAGTTGTCCTTCTTTCAAACAATGTAACAATCTATGATTGTTTGAAAATCAAGAATTGAGATCTGAAAATATACCAAATATAACATTCATAACTCCCCCTTGAAATCATAGATTGTTTGAAATAGTAACTCCTCAAACTGCCCTTTAAGGTAAGTAAAAAAATATAACTCCCCCTTTAAGTATTTAAAAAAAAATAGTAGCACCTCCTCAAGAATTGAATTACCAGCAAAAGATAAAATGATTTTGGTAATCATCTATGATGATTCCTTATTTGTTAGTAGAATGAAATCAGAATCTGAACTCCCCCTCAAATGAAGTATAGACATGATAAACTTGATTTATTCTCCAAAGAAAAATAAACTCTCTCTAAAATAAGAATTATCTGCAAAACACAAAATGATTTAGAATCATATAAGCTCCCCCCTTAATATTTGTATAATCCTTAAGCATTAAACTAGTTCTGAATTACCAGGATTAAAGTAAATTCAGAAGTCATTTTCATAAACATTAAAGACTGAGTTCTGATCTGATATGATCAGAAGTCAAACATCCTGTTGAAACGGGTTTTGAACTGAATTATTTAGAAACCAAATTCATTGGAGCTTGAGTCCTAGACTGAGTTGTCTAGAAGTCATTGTTCTTACTCCCCCTACACATAATGTTCCTGCAAAACAGATGGAGTAGCTTTTGCTACCCACTGAAACTTGGATCCATATAAGTTAGTTGCAGTTCTTTTGTAAGTAATACTATATGTTCCATACCAATAATGAACATAATCTTTATGAACAAGATCATTTATTCCACAGTAAGAACAACAAACTTTCTTTTGAGCTAACCTGATTAATTGATTTATAGAGTAAACAAGATCAGGTTTAGCAAAAGATTTACCTTTAGAAGCATTGTTCTTCTTGTTCACTTGAGGCATAAGAACAGATGGCTTTGAAGCATCTTTCTTAGAAGATAAGTCTTTTCTTCTCCAAACCTTTTTTTCTTTCTTAAAAACATTTTTATCTTTAGGCTTAGAAACATGATTATCTGAACTATGGAATAGAGGATTACTGAAAATAATAGAAGGACAAAGTTGATTTATCAAAAAACTTTTTGTTTTCGAAGAAATGTTTTCATAAAGTGAACATGAAGTAGTTTTAAAAGAATGCACATAATCAGTTGATTCATCATATGGACACTGAACATTAGTGTCCAGACTAATTTGTTCAGATAACTCAACCTTAAAGTTTATTTCTTCAAGTTCTGTTAGGGTGAATTTTATGTTAAATTGAAGTTCGGGGTGAAAATTGTAATTTCTTTAAAGTTGTTTTTGGTTGTTGGGATTTTTGGGCCCAATGTCTTATACGCTTCATATATATTTGTTGCTTAACCTAGGCTTTAGGTTTAATGGTCATTCATAGGTTTACACTTGCGTATCAGAAATTCTCTCTGTAAACCTTAAACCCTTTATTGATAAATCTAATCATATGACCGACAGTTGTGATTCAATTCGTATTGTTTATTGATTATTATCTGTGATTGCACTGTTTCTGGGATCTACAATTGGTATCAGAGCAAAGAGACAAGATTTTTGATCCAAAAGGTTTGTCTAAAACCCTTCTTTTTATCGATTTTTGTTTAATCGACTATTGGTTCTTTTGATCGTGTTCATCATAATATATTTCTTGAAGTGTTAATTTGTTAGCCATTAAATTGATTATGTGTTTGTATTTGATAAGTTAATTTAGGGGTCACATTTTTTTAATCGATTTCTGGGAACTGCCTTCGTCGACTTACCTGGATAATCGACTTTAGTTTATTGCTTCCGAGTTCTTCAAAATCTTGAGTTGTGGTTTAAGTTATAGGTTGTTTTCTTGCAAATTCAATATGGGTTTGGTTATCTAATATTGGTTGTTGGTTAATTTTTCATTAAAAACAATTTGTGTCTGCCAAATTGTTGGTTTATCGCCGATTTTGTCGAAGAACTCGAACCCAGAAAATCTTCAATCCCCCGAGATCTATTCTGCTGGTACATTCTCTCCCGGAACCTGGCACCTCGGACCTTGCACCCCGGGACCTTTGCACTCCCGGGACATTGAACCCCGGGACCTTACTCTCCCTGGTCCTTGTCTCCCGGGACCTTGTCTCCCGGGTCCTTGCGTCTCCCAGGTCCTAGGTCTAAATTTTGTTCCCGGATCAAATACTTTGTCTCATGATCAATACAGTCCATTAAATATGAATTCTAGAGACGATCTAGCCATTGGGACCGATAACAAACCTCCAGTGCTTTTATTGGGGAGAATACCAACAATGGTATGATAGGTTCATGATCTTCATTGAATCAAATGATACTTTTCCCGAGATACTCTTGTCCCTGACATAAGGACCGCCTACTACTCCAATGACTGAAATACCTGGAAATGGGGCTAGCGGTGTACCTGCTCGTACGGTCCCAAAGACAGTCGCTCAAATGATGGCTCCAAAAAATAAACTATATGATGGGGAACGACTCACAAAAATGTATATTCTCCAAAGCTTGACCAACGACGTATACGCAAGCATCGACAGATACAAAGCCACAACAAAAGGAATGTGGGATCAAATTCGTAAAATGATGATGGGCAGTAGAATAAGCAATCAGTTGAAGATCACTAGTTGCATTGCTCGATACGAAAGCTTCAAGGCGAGAAAAGTCGAGACGCTCACCGAAACATACGAACGATTCAACCACCTTCTGAACGAGTTCCACAAAAACAACATCAGGAAATCGAACAATAAGAACAACATCAAGTTCATCAACAACCTCCAGCCAGAATGGAAGACGTTTGTTAAGTCTGATTTTATAGTAATCATTGTATTTATAGGCTTGGTCTTATATTGTGTTTAGAGTCTCATACAATGTTGTATAAGCCAAGGGTATTTAAGTCCCTTTGGGCTTTGGTTGTTGTGAGACATTCACGCACATTCAATACTTGATTACACTTTGCGCTTTACTCTCTCTCTCTACTTTCTCTCTCTAAGATTTAGAGGATTCTTGGATTATCAATTGGTATCAGAGCCAATCTAAATTTGAGAGTTTTGAGAGAATTGATTTTCGTATCTGAATTTGTGCATTAATCCAAAATTTTGATTGATTTTCTTGAATTTTTTCAAGAAAATCTCGTTTTTGGATTTTTCATCAAATTCGGCTTTGTTTTTGATCGAATTTCTCTGAATTTTGGTTTGTTGGATCCAATTTTTCAAGTAAATAATTTTTGATTCACATCATTTTTCAAGAAAATCAAGTTTTGTTGGTTGATTTTGAAGATTTTCGGTTTCTGGAAAACGATTTTTTCACGTACTGTTTATATCTTGAAATCTTGATTTTCTGGTTTTTGATCGAAATTGTTTGTTGCAAAGTATTAGAATCTGTTTTTCGATCAATTATGTGTGAAAAAGCTTTATCAAATTCATGGCTATAATCGATTTTCGTGATTTTTATTGATTTTCAGGCGGTTTGCGCTAGATCTCATCTTTGCGCGAGTTCATCAAGCTTTGCGCCAGAGGTTATTATTCAGATTTTCGTCACAAGCTTTTTGCGACAAAGGGTGTTTTGAGTAATTAGTTCTTCACGCAAAGTTGATATTTGCGTTTCTTTCGGATCACGCAAAAATCGTTTGCGTCACCTTTGTATCACGCAAGTCCTCTTTGTGTCTTCAGTTCATCACGCAAACACAAGTTTGCGCCAACTAAGTCTCACGCAAACAGTAGTTCTCGCAAACTTTATCTCACGCAAAATCAAGTTTGCGTTTGTTTGTGATCAAGTAAAGTTCAGTGTGCGTCACCTCTAATTCACGCAAAGTCAGATTCTCGCCAGCCTCACCTCATGCTAATCTCAATTTGCGCTAATCACTGCTCACGCAAATCTTCGTTTGCGCCTTCTGCCTCTCACACAAACCTTCAATTTGTGCCAGCTCTTTAATGTTTCAAGACTTAGCATATTTCTTTTAAGATTGTCATCTATGGATTCTGCAAAGTTTGCCTTTCAAGCTCAATTCTACAAGAATGATCTTATGATGCAATTGGGTACAGAAAATCGTCCTCCAGTTCTGATTGACGAAAACGAATTCACTCAATGGCAAGATCGGTTCTTGAACTTCATCGAGTGTCAAGCTAATGGAGATAACATGATGAAGTCTCTAACTGAAGGACCTTTCGTAAAGCCTAATAAAGAGACTCCTGCAACAACTGAAGAGGCTTCACGAATGAAAGCTGATCGAGAATTAAAAGCTAATCTGATGCTAGCTTTACCAAACTCTGTCTACAACCGGGTTGATCATTGCAAGGATTATCCAAATCTGTTGTGGGCACAATTGGAAAAGATTATGCTTGGTTCGTCGGTCGCAACTCAACTCCGCCATACACGTTATATGAACAATTTTGAGGAGTTTAAAGCCAAAGAATCTGAGTCTCTAAAGAGTGTCTTCGACAGATTTTGCACAGTACTGAATGATCTGCGCAAGATAAATGTGAACAAGACAAAGCTTGAGATAAATCTAAAATTTCTTAACGCTCTTCAATCAGAATGGAACAAATCTTGTCACAAACTGAGAAACGATGTTCAGGTTTCTTCAATGCAAATCCAAGAGATGTACGAGATCTTGATAACTGATGAGAGTATTGTGCTTGAGAAGAAAGCCAAACTGGATAAGAAGAACAATAAATCAGTGGACCCGATTGCTCTCCTCACGAAACAACTGGCAGAACAAGTATTGTCTGATAATGCTTACAATGGGGCCACTGATGATGATGGTGAGGCACTTCAGAAAGCAATGATCCTTCTCTCACAACATTATCAGAAGAAGTTCCAACCTAGGTCGGGTTCAAACACTCTTCGCTTTACTTCTGGTTCTAAGACTGTTCAAGTGTCCGAGGCTAAGAAACCTGTTGCATGCTATAACTGTGGAAAGTCTAGTCACATCTCTAAGGAGTGTTGAGTGAAGAAAGTTCGGGACTCAGCTTACTATCGAAAGAAATTGGAACTCGCCGAGAAAAGAGAGAATGGAACAGCTTTGCTAGCAAAAGAAGAGTTTTGGCTGGATCACTCCGATGATGAAGCTGCAAATGTAGAGATTGCTCAAACGTGCTTAATCGGAGATGACTAAAGTGATGATTCTGACACAGATGAAGATGAGGTACATTCTGATTTTGATTACAATTTCATTTCCTCACAAATGAACATTATTATAACCGTTTTATCTGATCTTCGTTCAAAGTTAATATCTGAAAAGAATTTAAATTCTGAAAAGTCAGATTTAATTGACAGATTGAAAATTTCTTTGAAAGATGAAAAATCTATTTTGATTCATACTAAAGAAATCTTTCTAAAGAAATCTTTCAAAAGAAATTGGATGATTTGGAAAATTCAAATAAGACTTATCTTGAGTCTTTGACTAATATGACCAATTTAAAAGATAATTTTTCGAATAAAATAAATAAGTTGGAAGAAAAATTATATCGAAAGAATCAATCTGAACAAACTATTTATTTGAATAAACCAAGGAGTGATGAAGCTTTAAAAGAAAAATGGGGACTTGGTTTTGAAAATCCTCATTGTTTAAACAATGCGATCGAAAAACCCCCTACTTTATATAAATACGATTATCTAACTCTTGCTCAATATGCTCCTCAATTTAAAATTGATTGGATGAATGAGAAGCAAGTGTTAGAAATCGAAAATGAGAAAAGAATGAATAATAAGAAAAAGGAAATTCCTTTTGTTTATACGCATGAAAATGCTAAATATTTTCCTGATAAATCAAAGAGAGGCAGAAAAGTTTTAAATGAAATATCTCCTGTCAAGTCTTCAGTGTCTGATAATTTTGTTGATATTTTTGCCAATAAATCTGATGCGGAAAATATCTCTCCAATCTTTTATGATTCTAAGAGATATACTCATCCATTAGTATTAGAAGGCAAAATCATTGATCTTGAAGATAAAAAGGAAGATCAAACTATTTTAAAAGAAATTGAATCTGATGTTATTCTTTCTTTCATGACGTCAAGTCTTGAAGAAAATTTATTTTCTCAAAAACAAGATTCAGTTTCAGGCCTTTATTCTGATTTTCAAGAAAATAAAAAGGAATTTCTAAAATCTGAAAACCTTTCTCAAAGTTTTTTTGACTCCGAGGTTAGTTCAGATGTATTGATTGATCAGATGGGTGCCTTAGGTAAAATTGCTTCTTCTGATTCAAATTTTAAAAAGAAAATTCTTGATGAATCTTTTACGCTCAATGATGATTATTACAAACCAAAGCGTAAAAGAAGACAGTCAAAGAAGTCAAAGAAACAAGAGTCAGTCATTTCTGATAATTCTAATTCTTGTACTTCAATGATTTCAGATAGGACTTTGAGCACTAATTCCAAGCAGATATGGAGAGCCAAGCGGACATCAGATGATTCTCAGACTGATGAGGATAGATATGTAGACAAACAATATAAAAGTGATTCATTTGTTGTTTGTAATAAAGTTTCAAAATACTCTATAAAGCAAATGATTCAAATTTCCAAAAATGTCTCATATTCTTCTTCTGATTCTAGTTCAGATGATTATGCTTTCTCTTCTTCTGATTCTTCTGTTCATTCTTGTGATTATCTCTCTCGTGCTTTATATGTTAAATCTAACAAGTTTTTCCCATAAGAACTGCAACTAACGAACATGGGCCCAATTTCAAGTGGGTACCAAAATCTCAAATTGCTTCTAAGTTGCAGGCATCTAATGTCAAGGGGGAGTAAAAGAAATTTGGCTTCTAAGTACATCAGCTTAGAACCGTGCTTCAAAGACTTCGACTTCTAAACATATCAGTTTAGAACTCGTTTTTCACCGTATTAAGCTTTTGACAAATGAGAAACTGTGAGTGCATCTATTCTTAATTTCCGCTGCATTTATCTCTGATAATGATGTTGTTCCAGTTTTCTCATATTTTTTTAAAGCATCTGAGCAATCTTATTCAAACCCTGTTTTTGTTCAACCCAAAATTTTTCAAAAGAGACACAAATTTCTTTTTACATTATGTGGAAGATGATATTATTGAATTATATTTTGTTTCAACTGAATATAAACTTGCCGATTTTATTTTATCAAATGTTTCTATTTTTAAATCTCGGCATATTGAATTTAAAAGTTTAAACCTTCACAAATTTTATTTTATAAAGTAAAAGTTTTACAGTTTTCTTTCTTTTGAATAAAATGTGTGTCTAGGATAAATTTTCAAGTTGCTTTGTTTATATTACAGTTTTATATGTTCAACTTTCAAGTCTTACAAAAGTCGAAAAGTTAGCAACATGTTTGTAACTTTTGATACTACTTTAAAGTTGTGTGATTTGGAATAATTATAGTTTACAATGCTTAGAAAACCTAAAAAGTCGAAATTTTGGATCGTAATGAAAATATGGGCTAAGCACTTAGACGTAAAACCTTGTGTTTGAGATGATTATTAAATTCTTATAAATCAGAAATCTCTAAGTTTAAAAGTTTGTACATTTGACCTTTCTGGTTTGGGAAAGTAAGTTCTGTGGGATGCTTGACATCTGGTCCCCTAAGGTCAAATGATCTGGGAGTGATCGAACCCAAATCCTTCTATAGAACCAGATCGAAAGTCATGTTCTACTGGTATGAATGGGTTTAGGATGTGTCGATGTAGCCTTTCTGATCTGGGAAAGTAAGTTCCAAGGGGTGCTTGACACCTAGTCCCCTAAGGCCAACTGGTCTGGGAGCGGCTGGCCGAAATCCTACAATAGGGTCAGATAGAAAGTTACATTTACGACATGTTCTTTACTTAATAAACTTGTTGATTAAGAAGATGCCAAAAGTGCACAAGCTTAAAAGATGCCAAAGAGCACACTCATGTGAAGATGCCATAGTGCACAATGCTAAAAGATTCCTATGAGCACACATCTCATGATACTTGGTGATATGTTTGAGTTGCAATAAACCTGTAAATTTGTGAAAGTCTGAATTCTTGATGGATTAGTGTGATTACATGCAAAGTTCTCTATTTTATTTTACATGCATTTTCTTGAAGCTAATCAGAGTTCACATGCGAGCACACTCAATAGATTGATGAAAGTTTTTGAAACTGAACATGTCTTAACTTGATATGCAATAAAACTTGTTTCTGTATCCAAATACATACATTTGATTTCATCTGATGGATTTTATTGTGATATTTTACTAAATAGAATTATATTTGTTTATGTTTAAATTTTTATATATTTAGTCGTTTCAAAATACATATTCAGTAAATTTTTCTTTCTACATTGATGTTTCAATTCTTGTGTTCTCATATTTTTTTTAATGGGTTTGTTCATTATTCAAGGGGGTGAATAAGAAGAAATTTCTGAAAAGATAATATCTGTTTTCGAGGGGGAGTATCTGATTTTCTATACAAATGCTAACTTGAATTGTCATATTTTAGTGCATTTGTGTAGGGGGAGTTAAAGAGCTTATCAGGTAAAATTTTCTGAGTTTAAGTCAGCTTTGCGCCAACAGTTGGTAGCGCAAACCTCACTTTGTGCCACCTTCGTCTAGCGCAAAACGTACTTTGCGCCACCAATGTGTCGCGCAAACCTCTCCTTTTTCTCCTTTATTTTGATTTTGCAGATCTTAAGCTGTCTCGTCTCCAACATTTACATGACCAAGTTGATCCAGATCATCAAGGTCATGAGGGGGAGAAGTTAAGGAGATGATAAAAAGACAAAAAGTTCAAATGTATATCTGCTGATAAAGATTCTATTTTTCTCAGCCATACTAGTCTTTTGCTGTTCCAGCTTCGATCACCACAGTTCATTCAAGTTTATTTGAAAGAGGTGAATTGTATAGAGCACAAACTGATGAACCGATTGTGCTTTCAAGCTAATTACAAACAGGTCTAGTATTGTCAAGACAACAAAAGCAATTGAGCCTGAAAAATGCTGAGAAGAAATTTTTTTTAAGTCAAGAAGCTTCTTCACAAAGTCGCTTAGATGGTCCGTGCTGATTTAAAAGATTGATTTTGAAGACCACAGCGCCAATGATTACTAAGGGGGAGATTGTTAAGTCTGATTTTATAGTAATCATTGTATTTATAGGCTTGGTCTTATATTGTGTTTAGAGTCTCATATAGTGTTGTATAAGCCAAGGGTATTTAAGTCCCTTTGGGCTTTGGTTGTTGTGATACATTCACGCACATTCAATACTAGATTACACTTTGCGCTTTACTCTCTCTCTACTTTCTCTCTCTAAGATTTAGAGGATTCTTGGATTATCAATGTTTGTTTCACATATCCGTCATACTCAAACCCTGGAGAATCTTCCCCTGCATGAACTGTTTGAAATGCTTTTACAGGACGAAGATGAAGTTCTCGAACTGATGGGAAATCAAAAGTCGGACGAAAAGCATGTAGTTGATCTTTTAGCACTCGTCTCAGACAAAAGAGATTGATCTTTTAGTCGCGCTTCCGAAAAGGAACCAGTAAAGAGTGATTCTGAACTAGAAGACACTGACAGCGATTCAGATCCAGAATAAACTCAGATCAAGGAAGTTGTGTTGTTCTTCTCTCAAGCCTTTCAGAAAAAGAATTTCTTAAAAAATCCATCATCAAACAATCAGAGGTACTCCACCACACCTCACAAGAGACATGATCCTAAGTAGAAGTATGAAGGTAAGAAATGTTTTGATGAAGGTAAGAAATGATTTGATGAAGGAAAGAAGGTCGAGAAGAAGCATGATGAGAAAACCAAGGATGAGCCGATCAAATGTTATAATTGTGGTCATCTGGTCCACATTTCCAAAGAATGTCGAAAGTAGTCGTTCATAACTCCGAATACTACAAGGCCAAGATGTTGTTGGCCAAACAAAAGGAATCTGGTAAGGCTCTCCTGGCAGAAGATGACCATTGGCTTAACCTGTCTAATGAAGAAGATGATGATGCAGAAGCTCACATGTGTTTCATGGGTAAGCACTCAACACAGTCTGATACAGACGACGATGATCGTGATTCCATATGTCAGGTATGTGCTCCTATCCATAATGCCTTAATTGATCAGATGGAAATCACCATGCAAAAGTTAGACTCTTATAAGCGAACCTTAAGAGAAAAATCTCACCTCATCTCCACTTTAGAAACACAAGTGTCCACTCAGAAGAAGACCCTAGAGGATCTTCTTGCAGAAAATGTTGGACAATTGTGCGAAATTTCAAGTCTAAAGGAACAATGTGAGATCTTTTCAAAAGAGTCCAAGGAATTAAAGACCAAAGTGGATGAACTTACTGATAAACTTCATATGTCAGAAAATGAGAAAATTGAGATTGTCAGTCAACGTGTTTCGTGTGAAAATGAAAATAAAAGGTTAACTGACAAGTTAAAGGATCTCAAACTAAAACTGTATAAAATTGGTCAAACTGAACACACAATTCATCTGAATGCACCTAAAGAATTCTAGCACTCTAATCAAGAAAAGGTTCTCGGTTACGATAACCCGCATTATCTGAAAAAGGCTTTGTCCAATGTACCCACTTTATATGCTTTCGAATTTTTGGGTTTGGACAAGACTTATCCAGAGTACAAAATCAGATGGACCGTGTTAGAGCATATATTTGTTAGATACAAGATCATGATGATTGAAGGTCAAAGTCAAACATGTCAAAGCTCAAAGTCAACTCTCAAAGCAAAGTCAAAGTCAAATTGTAATAAAGTCAAATGTCAAAGTTTTTGTATTTGTTTTGTTCTAGTTATGTTGTAAGTGCATGTGTCTTTATAGTCATATGACTAGTTAGTCTTTGTAGGAGTTGTAACCAGTTAGAAGTTAAGACTGTATCCTATTCTAGAGAGAGAAAGTGACACAGAGAGAAGTTTGTACTAAATCTGTGAATTGAATTGAAGAAACAGTTTGAGAATTGTTTAATTCTCTTGTTATTGTGTTTGTGATTAGAAATTGATAAAATTGGGACATATCAATTGGTATCAGAGCAAATCCAAGTTGAAATCAATCGAAATATGGGTATTCGCACTGAGTTCTGAGTCGTAGATCAAATTTTGAGTTTTTGTACGTAATTCAGGTTGTAATCGAGTTTATTGAGTTCGTATTGTTGTTTAGATCAATCTTGTATTGGTTAATTGGAGTCTTACACTGTATTTTTGTAATCAACTTTTGAATTTCTACGAGTTTTGAGTTCACGAGTTCATACGCATTGTAATTGGTTAGATTTGTAAGTGTAAGTGTTCTATATCGAAATTTTTTGATTGTAATCGTTTCTAGTTGTTCTAGTGGACGAATTGTCAAAATTACAGATCGAAATTCGAAGGTTAGATGGGTTTTTGAATGAATCAGAATGTATTTTGGTTGAAGATCTGAAGAACTCGCAGAACACTCAAGAACTCGCAGACTCATTGGATTTCGCATAATAATTAGATTTCACATATTGTGTTTCTGAAAGTTCTTAAGTGTAGAGTTCACATATGTGTGATGTGCGAAATTCGTAGAATTCGCATGTGTGTGTATTGAGAAATCCTCAGAATTCGTATAGCTTTGTTTTGCGAAAAACTCAGAATTCTAATAAAGTTTTTGTGAAAAATATCAAGGGAAGTATTCGCACAAGTCTTTTATGCGAAAAGTTTTCTTCAAAAATCTCAAGGACAAAATTCGCATCTGTGTCTCGTGCGAAAAGTTAAGAATTCCCATCAGTGTGTGATACGAATTCTTCAGAACTCGCATAAAAAGTTTTTAAAATTTCTTCAAGTCCAGAATTCGTATAATTCCTTTGTGCGAAAAGTTTATACGAAAAGCTTCATGCGAAAAGTTTAAATTTTCCAAAATTTTTCCAAGTCTAGATCTCGCATAGAGTTGTATGCGAATTCTTAGAACTCGCATATAATTGCATGCGAATTTTGTGTGTGTGCGAATTCTGAAGTGTTTTTGCATGCGAATTCTGAAATTAGTCTTGTGTGCGAATTCTAAAGATTGAGTGTGTAGTGTGCGAATTGTGCATGCAAATTCCATGTACTTCACTCTACTGTGCGAATTCCATACTTAGAGAATTTTGGAAATTTAATTTCTGAAATTTCTTTCTAAGTTTTTCTGTATTGCTTGATTTCACTTGGACTAACGATCATTTTTCAAGTTCTTATTGTATATCTTTGAAACAGGATGACTCCCAAGGACACACTTTCAATTGGTACTGACGTAAAGCCTCCTGTTCTATTTTAATGGGGAATACGAACAATGGAAGGATAGGTTCCTTGACTTCGTTGACCGACATGCAAACGGAGAGAACATTTTACTGTCTATCATGGAGGGTCCTATGATACCTCCTACTATGGAAATACCGGATGATGAATCTTCGGACAACGAAGATGGAAATTTTGACAGAGCCCAAAAGACAAAGACTGTTCCGAAAGACATTTCTCAGTATACAGAAGAGCAAAAGAGTAGATACAAAGCTGATAAGCCGACAAGATCTCTACTCTTACAAAGTATACCCAATGAGATCTACATCAAAATTGACAGTTACAAGGCTAATGCAAAGAAGATGTGGGATCAAATTCAAAAGATGATGATGGTTCAAAGGTTGGAAACCAAATGAAGGTAGCTAACTGCATTAACAGCTACGAGGAATTTAAGGCTAAGGAAAATGAGAGCCTTGAGGATACTTATGAGAGATTTGTCTTCTTATAAATGATCTTTCAGAGAACAAAGTTAAAAAGAAGCAAATCGAAAACAACGTCAAATTCCTCAGCATTCTCCAACCAGAATGGAAGAAACACACAAGGAGAATGAAGCAGATGAAAGATCTCAGTGACATTCCATTGCACGAGGTATATGAGACATTGAAGCAGAATGAAGAGGAGGTAGAAGAGAAAAGAAGTGAGAAGAAAATTACTGAGAAAGTTGTAGATCCCATAGCCTTAGTAGCTGGTCAGAAAGAGAAGGAGAAGAAAGAAAAGAAGAAAAAGAAGAAAGTTGTGATTCCTAGTTCTGATGATTCTGCTAATTCAGACCCTGACAGTGATGATGGGGAAAATCTGAAACAACCGATGCTACTGCTAACCCGAGCGTTTCAAAAGAAATTTTACAAGAAGCCGGGTTCAAACAGTCAGAGATACTCCTCTGGATCAAAGAATCACGAACATAGGGAAAGAGTTGAAGGAAGGAGATTTGAGGATAAGAGGTTTGGAGAAAGAAAGCCTGAAGAGAAGAAGAAGTATGTCAATAATTATGGTACTGATAAGAAGAGTGATGATTTGATAAAGTGCTACAACTGCGGAAAGGTTGGTCATTATGCCAAGGACTGTCGGAACCTACAGTCAGAAACTCAGATTACTACAAGCAAAAGATGCTACTCGCCAAACAGAAGGAAGCGGGAAAGGATCTAATGGCTGAAGATGAGTTCTGGCTTGACCATTCCGATGAGGAAGAAAAGGAAGAAACAACACATATGTGCCTGATGGGTAAGGAGGTGAAGTATGATGAGACAGATGAACAGACATCTGATGAGGTACTAAACTTTTCTGAATCTGATTTTGTAAATAAAATGGAAGCCATGATGATAGAACTTCAAGATCTTCAATCTAAACTGATAAAGGAAAAGAGCAGAGTTGCGAAGAAACGCCAAACTATTTTTAAACTCAACAAGCAAATTGTTGGGAACAAAAGTTTGATTGACTCTCTAAACAAATCTTCTTCTGAATTTAAACTTCAAAAAGATTGTTTTGAAAATAAGATTTCTGATTTTGTTTCTAAACTTTCAAAGTCTGATCTTGAGAAACAAGATTGTGTTCTAAAAGCTCATAAATTGCAGGTTGAAAACAAGAGTTTAGAGAAAAAGATAAATGGTTTGGAAGCCAAACTGTATGCTAGAGGACAAACAGATCAAACCATTTTCTTAAACACACCTAATGAGGAAACTGATGTTAAAGAAAAGTGGGGACTCGGTTACGATAACCCTCACTACTTAAAGAAAGAAATCAGAAAACATTCAGCTTTATATAACTTTGATTTTCTATATGCGGTAGGTAAATATACTCTTTGGAAACCCAAATTTGTTACCAAATCACCTGATAAGGTAGAGGCCAAAGAAGATGAGAACATAAAGAATATAAAGAAAATGCAACTACCATTCTGCTATCAAAAGCTGAATGATAGTTATCTTTTAGAAAAACCAAAAGTTTTATCAAATGATTATTTTGCAAGTTATTCTACTACAGAGTTGGAGGCAAAACCGATTAAAGCAAAAATTTATGTTCCTCCACTTGTGTTAGAAAGAAAAATAATTGATCTTGAAAATGCTTTACCTAATGAAAGAACTTTGGTTGATATTGAACAAATTGTATTTTCTACAGTAATGAAGAACACTGTTTTAAAATCCGAATCCACAGAGTGTTCAACATCTTCTAAGGAACCTCAAACTTCGGAAGTTGATTTTGATGACTTATTTGCGTCTGCAAATGATTTTTTAAATTCTGATGATGGGTGTGTTGAGGAAAGTATTGATATGTTTAACTTTAATGCTAAACTTCCAGATCATTCTGCTTTTATCATTAACTCTGAAGCTTTAACCAGTGTGTATGTAGTTGGTGAATCATCAACCAAGGTTGGTGAATTAGTTTATGTGAGTGCTGATTATTATGAAAAAGGTAAGAAGAAAACGAAACGACGCTCACAGAAACAGAACAACATTGGTAAGCTTAAGAAAAGACAAACTCAGAAATCTGTTTTTCCAAACAAATCTAAATCTTTTGTTTCAGAGTTGAAAAAGAAAAAGTCAGAAGAACGAACTGAGTGGCGACCAAAACAGAAAGTTGATGAGAACGCAGAATCATGTCCTGATATAGTTTGTAATAGCAAGACTGGTAGTATCTCTGATGTAATTGGTACTGTTGCTTCAAATAAACAAAAACTTGTAATTCCTTACAAGAAATATACAATAAAGCAATTACTCCAATTATCTCGGTTTGCTACTAAGTTTTCTAAATATAGACGGAAAGATTTTGTTTCTCGCCAATATTCTGATGATTGGTTTGGTACTTATCATGTTTATAATTCTAAAGCTTCTTATGTTTTTCAAAACAAAAGAGGACCCAAATTTATATGGGTGCCAAAATCTTGCGCTAATCTGAAAGGACCCACATTTAAATGAGTACCTAAAGTTATTGTTCCCTGATTTCTCCTGTACAGACCCGTCATATGTGGTACTTGGATTCTGGTTGCTCCAAGCATATGACTGGGCAAAAAGATATTTTGTCTAATTATATAGAGAAATTATGCGGGAACGTGCGTTTCGGGAACGACTAGTTTTCACCAATTTTGGGATATGGTGACGTGATTCAAGACAACATAACGATTACGAAGGTGAGCTACGTGGAAGGATTAGGACATAACCTATTTAGAATTGGACAGTTCTGTGACAAAGATTTAGAGGTTAATTTCAAGGCCAAGAGATGTTGTGTGCGTACTGAAGATGGTAAGGAACTCTTGGTTGGCACGAGAAAGTCAAATCTCTACACGATTAATTTGTCAAAAGTCCAGACTGGCAATGAGATGTGTCTACTGTCAAAAGCCTCGCTGCAACAAAGCGGGTTATGGCACCGATGGCTTTCTCACCTGAATTTTGGTTACATCAATAAATTGGTCATGGGAAAATTAGTCAAAGGACTTCCTGAGCTAATGTACGAGAAAGAACATATGTGCGTAGCATGTGAGAAGGGCAAGATGAAGAGAGCTGCTCATAAGCCAAAGCCTGAGCCTAGTACAAGTTCTCCACTTGAACTGTTCCATATGGATCTCTGCGGTCCGATGCGAACACAATGCATTAACGGCAAGAAAAACGTATTAGTGATTGTCGATGATTATTCACGGTACACTTGGGTCAAATTTATGAGAACAAAAGATGAGACGCCCGAAGTCATCATCACATTTCTAAAGACTACCCAAGTGAATTTGCAAAAGACTGTCAAGCTTCTACGAACAGACAATGACACATAATTCAAGAATAAAATTGTTGAAGATTATCTCGAATCGGTCGGGATAACACATCAGTTTTCTGCTGCCAGAACGCCAGAACAGAACGGAGTAGTAGAGAGACGTAACCGAATGCTAGTGGAGGCCACTCAAACTATGCTTAGTCAATCAGATCTACCTCTGTTTCTATGGGCCGAAGCTGTATCGACTGCCTGCTACACGCAGAATCGCTCCATAATCCACCGCCGGTTTGGTAAAACGCCATATGCTTTAATAAATAATCGTACACCTAGCATTAAACACTTTCATATTTTTGGATGCAGGTGCTTCGTGCTGAACGATAAAGAGAACTTGAACAAGTTCAGTCCTAAGGCTGATGAAGGCAGTTTCATTGGCTACTCTCAAACATCTGCTGCATACAGAGTCTATATGAAGAAGTCAAAGACTGTAGTAGAAAGCATAAATGTTACATTCGATGAGGAGATGGATTCTGAACAAAGCAGTTCAGAACCCGTACTTACTGGAGTACTAGGTTCTGGACAAATCAGTCCAGAACCTGCGGTTAATGCGACTAATTCTGATAAACCATCTACTTCTACATCTCATTTATCAGAGTTAGATTTATTTTTTGAATTCCTTTATGATGAGTTTCTTGGATCTAAATTGCCTAAATCTTTTGTGATTGACAGATCTGAAGAGTCAAGCAGTCATCATCCAATCACTTCAGATGTATCTACTGAATGCGTTCCCCCGATTCATCAAGGAACTCTGATTCAAACAACTACTCCTTCAGTTGAAGTTGTACATGACAATGTCGAGACAGAAGTTGCTGACTCAGTTGGTTGTACTAAAATGACTAATCAACAGCCAGATAATGTTGTACTAACTGATGCTTCTGCACTACATACTTCAACTGAACCCTTCCCTGAACAAGAAACTGAAAGTGTACACTTAGATGAAAATCATGATCAATCTACATCAAATCCACTCCCTCATGAACATAAGTGGACCAAAGAGCACATGATAAGCCAGATCATAGGAGATCCATCTAAACCGGTGCAAACTAGGTCTGCTAGTTTAAACATGTGTATGCATGACTCATTTATGAGTAAGATAGAGCCAACACGCGTATCTGAATCTCTAGACGACTTAGATTGGGTAACTGGATGGAAGAAGAGCTGAATCAGTTTGAAGCATTAAAAGTCTGGAGACTTGTGCCTAAGCCAGAAGGTAAAACCATTATCGGCACGAAATGGGTATTCAAGAACAAAAAGGACAAAGATGGTATCGTGATCAGAAATAAAGCAAGATTAGTGGTTAAGGGATATAGGCAAGAGGAAGGTATTGACTATGACGAGACATATGCTCTAGTGGCGCGCATCGAAGCTATAAGGATGTTTCTTGCATATGTCGCTTACAAGAACTTCATCGTCTACCAAATGGACGTGAAGACTGCCTTTCTCAATGGCATCTTAAAGGAGGAAGTCTACGTTTCTCAGCCTGAAGGCTTTGTCAATCCTGAGAAACCGAATCACGTGTATATTCTGGACAAAGCTCTTTACGGACTGAAACAAGCCCCTCGAGACTGGTATGAAGTCTTTTCTAAATTCCTAGTCAAGTCTGGTTTCTCTAATGGTAAGATCGATACTGCTTTGTTTATCAAAAAGGAAAAATCCGATATCATTTTAATTCAGATATATGTGGATGACATCATATTTGGCTCAACAAATCCAAAATACTGTAAGAATTTTTCTAACCTCATGGTGTCTAGATTTCAGATGAGTATGATGGGAGAGATGAATTTCTTTCTCGGATTACAAGTCAAACAATTTTCCACGGGGATTTTATTAATCAATCAAAGTACATTTTCGATATTCTTAGAAAATTCAAAATAGAAAATTGTACACCTATTGGAACCCCGATGGCACCAGGAACTAAGATTGGCTCTGATCCTTCAGGTAATGCTATCGATGTTAGAACCTACAGAGGGATGATTGGTTCTTTAATGTATTTAACATCTACTAGACCAGATATAATGTTTTCTACATGTCTATGTGCTCGATATCAGGCTAATCCAAAAGAATCCCATTTGTCTGCGGTTAAAAGAATTTTTAGATATCTGAAGGGCACTGCAGATCTTGGTCTGTGGTATCCTAAGGATACAGGTTTTGAACTTACAGCATATTCAGATGCAGACCATGCAGGTTGTATGCTTGACAGGAAAAGTACATCGGGTCATATACAATTTCTAGGCGATAAAATCGTGAGTTGGGCTTCATAGAAACAACTCTGTGTATCCACATCAACAGCGAGTCAGAGTACGTTATTGCGGCGAGCTGCTGTTCTCAAGTGTTGTGGATGAGAACACAACTCCGAGATTATGGCTTTAAATACAACAAGATACCGATATACTGTGATTCAAAGAGCATGATTGCTATATATGCGAATCCTGTTCAACATACTAAGACCAAAGATAATGTGGGAAAAGGTACAATCGAACTTTATTTTGTAAACACCGATTACCAACTTGCTGATTTATTTACCAAGCCTCTGGATGAAAAGAGATTTAATTTTCTCGTTTCAAAACTTGGTATGCTAAATCTCAAGACTTAATCTGGGATTACCTACTAAAGTTTTTGTTATTGTCATTTTTCTTCATTTCTTTATTTTTATTCTGAAAGATATCTGCACTTAAGTTTGTTCATGATCTCAGGGGGAGTGAGAGAAGAAATTAAGTTGATCGACATACATTTGAGGGGGATGTTATAAGTTTCTGCATATATTCTTAATTGATAAATTTTTGATGCATAATCGCAGGGGGAGTAAGAGATAAGGAGTATGGTATATGATTTCTTTTTACATCTGATCAGAACTCGCACATTCAAAGTTTTATTGATTTATGTCATTTTACTTTTCAATAAATGTTGTGAACAAAGCTTTGAACTTTGACGACTTGTGACTGTTGCAGAATTGAGAGAAAGCTTACATGATCTTATCATATATGACTTAGAGTTGACTTGATGAGATTTAAGACTGAGCAAAAAGGTTTATTTCTAATCTTAATTTCATACGTGTCTGAAAGAAGGACAACTTTCAGATATGAAAACATGTTCTTAAATGTTCAAACCACTTCTGATTCTTAAAAGATTTTATGAATATATAAGTGTGGTTTTAAATGTTTTCATGTTATATGTGCTTCAATGTTAATGAACCATGTGTTTCCAAGGATTAATACTTGCGTATGTGTTTCCATATACTTTCAAGTATTCACACAAACCGGTTTAAATTTTTGTTGAACATGTTATCACCATGTCTCAAATTGAAGAAAATTTTCGATGGTGATACACCCCGCTTGATATTCAAAGTTTGAGCGTGATTTCATTTTGAAACATTTCTTTCAAGAGTGTCTATATTTTGGTTTGTATAGACAATATTCAATTTTTGCTGACCTAAACCTTAATTGCTACATCATTCAGTTTTTGATCCTTTTCATACAATGTCAGATTTTCAAACAAGTTTCTTGTATTCATTTCATTCTTTCAATACACTTGTTTTGAAATATCTTCAATGTTTAAAATGCTCAAATCTTCATGAGCATACAGACATATGATATGTATTGTTTGTGTTTTAACTGAAAAGATAAATCATTTTGAGCAACATGTGCTTATAGAATTACATGGGTTCATTGTGTGAGGACTTAACTGAACTTTTATGGATTCACGTTAACCAGTGTTTCCTACCCAATAAGTTAATCTTTGAGTGATCGAAGAGTGAGGAGTCAAAATAATTGAGTGTGGGTTGAGTGATGAGGTAAAATGAATAAGAGAGTTTGGTTAGAAGCGAGCTCAATGATTAAAAAGAAAGAGGGTGTGAGAACAGAGTAAAATAATATAAAACTCTGCACCAACTTTTTCTGAATCGGGCAGCCACATTGCTGGTGTTTCACAATTATTCATGAAAATCATTGAAACAGACAACTAGCCCATGCCAACTCTTGATAAATACCCCACCAGCTACTCATTTTCTTCTCAACAAGAAAATGTTTCATATTTTTAAAGGGGACGCAACATATAATCTATCTGGTTTTCATTTGAAAAATCTGGATATTGAAAAAGAAGTTTGTCTGCCCTACCTTTGCACTTCGATCATGCACAATCGAGTATGTGTTTAACTGTTGTTGTCTCAATGGTTTACACAATTTTGAGCCTATAAAAAGCAATCATCTGTGCTTAATTCTTTCATACACAAGCACGTACACACAGAGAATTTGTTTTTCTGTCAAAACGTTCATAGAATAAACTTGTGTTATTCGATGATTGAGTAGAAAACCTGGGGGAGTGAACATCAAAAAGCTCCTTTCCAATGTATATTCGTTACACACAGTGACTTCGTGTTACTGACAGACATTATTAACTGATTCATTTGTTGATTTAGGGGTTGCACTCATATTTTGTCTGAATTTGCAAAGATTCGGATGAATATCTTTTGGAACGATGAATAGTCAGAGGCTCTTGTTGAAAAGATTAGTGGTCAGATCAGATTTGTAAATGACATTTCTTGTGAAAGTTTTCATGATTTTCATGCTTCTATCATCAAAAAGGGGGAGAAGCGTTCAAGAAATGTTTGTGTTAGAAATGAATATGGGAGAAGTTATTTGGCAAGAAATGTTGTCTAAAGAAAAGTTGGAGCTGAAAGATGAAATTTATGTTGAGAAAGTTCATTTGAAGAAAGATTGTTGAAAGCTGAAAGAGAGAGGTCAATGATTTCAGAATATGAGCAGCTTTTACTGAAATTTTCTTTGAAGACAATTTGTTGAAGCAAAACGAGTTAAATATGAAGATATAATTTCTTTCCAGTGTCTGAAAGAGGTTTTACAACCTTGGGAAGATTGTTATTATTCTTCGAACAGACTTTGGAGAGATTACAAAAGTTTTTGAAGACAGAATTTTCAAAGAAATGGTAGATTGCTAAGTAAAAAGAGAGATTTAATATGATAATATTTTGACAAAGGGGGAGATTGCTAAAATGTTTATTTCTGAAGATGATATGAGTTGTCAAGCGTTCTACAATGAGAAATTGAGATTAAAGATGGAGTTTGAATTGCAAAATCTTTTTAGAGATGATCTTGAATCCAAAGGGGGAGATTGTTACATCATATATTTGTTGGATACAAGATCATCATGACTGAAGGTCAAAGTCAAACATGTCAAAGCGCAAAGTTAACTTTCAAAGCAAAGTCAAAGTCAAATTGTAATAAAGTCAAATGTGAAAGTTTTTGTATTGGTTTTGTTTCTAGTTGTGTTGTAAGCGCGTGTGTCTTTATAGACATATGACTAGTTAGTCTTTGTAGGAGTTGTAACTAGTTAGAAGTTAAGATTGTATCCTATTCTAGAAAAAGAAAGTGACACAGAGAGAAGTTTGTACTAAATTTGTGAATTGAATTGAAGAAACTGTTGGGAACTGAAGAATTCATCAAGTGTGGTTAATGCTGCTGGTTCAATATTAATGCTGCTAGAAGACATAAAGGTTAGTATTGCTGAGTGTTACTACTGCTAGTGTTAATTAATACTGCTAGTCAAAGTTAGTACTGCTTAGCTAGTTAGTACTGCTAGTGGTTAGTACTGCTTAGTAGTTAATGCTGCTAGAAGGAAGTTAATGCTGCTGAAGATTAATACTGCTTATATGATGAAGATTCGTATGAAAGGATATACATGGAAGCTTAGAGATATACATAGAAGATATACTGAAGATATTTTATTCATTGTAATTATCTTTGTATTCAGTATATATATAGTGTATTGTTTAGAATAGTTAGATAACTTTTAACTTTCAGTTTTCATTCTTTTAGAGAAAATCAACCTCAAGGCATAGATCCTAATTCTAGAGAAGTAGAATTCGTATTGGTGAGCCTGTTCATCAATATTGAGGTTGAGTGAGTAATCTTGTAACTTCAAAGCATCAAATAAAAGCTTACAGTTTGTTATTCATATTTACTGTGTTGATTTACTGTTTCATTGAATATCAAAGTGTTATTCCGCAAACTTCTTTGATATTGTTTCTGAGAATTAATTCTTGTTGAGAATTCGATCCTGACAAGTGGTATCAGAGCCTGATTTCTCGGAAACAAACTATTCATCATGGAAAATCTTACAGAATCAAGCAGTACTTTGGTATCAAAAGTTCCAATGCTCAGATCCAATGAATTTGACATGTGGAAAATCAGAATCAAGCAATATATTCTTCTCACAGATTACTCTATGTGGGACATCATTGAGAATGGCCCATCTGATGCAGGAAAGATTGGTGAAGATGGCAAAAGAACCCCTCCAAAGACAGATGCAGACAGGAAGACAAGGCAGATAGAGATGAAAGCCTTGAGCACACTGCTCTTGGCCATTCCAAATGAGTATCAACACCAATTCTGCAATTGTACTGATGCACAGATGCTCTGGAATGCTCTAGAGAAGAGATTCTCAGGTACTAAAAGTACCAAGAGAAATCAAAAGGCAATCTTAAAACAACAGTATGAAAACTTCATCTCAACTAAGAATGAGTCAATGACTCAAACTTTTGACAGGTTTAATAAACTAATTGGTGAACTAGCTACTATGGGAGTACAGATTGATCAAGATGATGTGAACAGAAAGTTCTTAAGGTCCCTTGGAGATGAATGAACCATGTACACTGTGTCATTCAGACAGAATGATCAGTTGGAAGAAAAAGAACTTGATGATCTGTACAATGATCTTAGAGTATTTGAAGCTGAGGTGGAGGCAAAGAAGAAGCCTTCTGGATATATTCATAATGCTGCACTCTTATCAGCATCAATTGATTCTACTGCTAACCCTGAATCAGTTAATGTTGCTACTGGAACAAATCAAGATAAAGGCACTGATTCTGTGTTTGAAGCTTTTCTTTCCAATCATGGAAATTCCTCTTTGGTTAATGATGACTTAGAACAACTTCATCCAGATGATCTGGAAGAGATGGATATTAAATGGCAGATGGCCATGCTCTCCATGAGGGTTAAGAAGTTTATAAAGAGGACTGGGAGAAACAACTTCTCCCAAAGAAAAGAAGATGGAGCAGGGTTTGATAAATCAAAGGTGGAATGCTACAAATGCCATCTGAAGGGACATTTTGCTAGAGAATGCAGAAGTGAAGTGTCTCACAACAATCACCAACAAACTCAATCTGGAAGCTTCAATAACAACAGAAACTCTGCTCAAGCCCTTGTTTCTCAACAAGGAATGGGGTTTGATTGGAGTGATCAAGCAGAAGAAGCTATTCAGAATCAAGCTCTTATCGCTAAAGTATCTGATCTCCCATCTGAGGTAAGTTCTAATCTCTGTTCTAAAACTTGCATAGACACTGTTAAAAGGTACATGGATCACAATCAGAAGATGAGTGATGACCTTAAGAGATTAGAAAAAGATATCAAAGACTATATAAGGATTGTAGAGAGATTTGAAGATCAGATCAAAGGTTTTCAAGCCAATGAACTTCAACACTCATATGACACCAATTACTGGCAGTGGGAGAAAAAGGATTTAGAACTTAAACTGACCAAATCTAAAGAGGAGAGTGAAAAACTGAAAGAGGAGTTAACCAAGGTTAAGCTTGATGTAGAAAAGTTTTCCAATGCTTCTAAAGCAATGGACTCCTTACTGCAAAATCAGATTCATGATAAGTTGAGAAGAGGAATTGGGTATAATGCTACACCTCCACCATATAACAACAATTACATTTCTCCTACTTCAGACCTGTTAGACACCAAAGATAGGAAGGGCTTGCCTGAGGGAGCCACTGAAATAGATCCCTTAGATGAGGTAATTGTTGAGGATAAGACTGAGAAAGAGGTTGGCAAGAGTAAGGAGAACAAGGTGAGTGGTGAGATTTCTATAGAAAACAACATTATCACCAATGAGGATTGTGGAAGGGCTTGGATCAAATCCAAGAACATAGAGAAGACAGAGGAAAAGTCTGGTAAGGTCCATTATAAACAAACCACAGTTGTGAATCCAGGTCCTTGCAAACAGTGTGCTTGTAAGAAAAATGAGCCCCAAAAACAGGACAAAAAGAGGGGAAATCAAAGAAACTGGAATAATCAATGGGCACATAAACAAGGGGTTGATCTGAGTAAAATCAATAGACCAAAACCTTGTTTTATCTGTGGCAAATTGAATCATCTTTCAAAATTCTGTTATTTCAATCCTATGAACCAAAGAATGAATTTCCAAAGATCCATGCAAAAACCCTTTGGTGATAAGAAAATTGAAAAGAACCATGTGGCTAAGAAAACTGTTAAAACTAAAAGCCACATGAAGAAAAAGTATTCTGTTAAAGAAAGTGTCAATATGTGGATTCCTAAAATCACTAAAACTGTTAGTACTGCTACCACAAATAGTGCTGCTGACAATGATAATGCTGCTAGAAGTAATACTACTGCTAACAATGTTAATGCTGCTAACAATGTTAATGCTGCTAACAAGGTTAGTACTGCTAAACCTGTTAGTACTACTAACTCTGTTAGTACTTCTAAGGTTAGTACTGCTTCTAGTGTTGATTCTACTAAGCCAATCATATTGACAAAGTACTCTAATAAAGAGTGCTCTAAGTTTAAAAACCTCATTAAAAAGGAATGTAAATACTTTGATGAGAAAGGAAGACCCAAGATCACTTTGGCTTGGGTCCCCAATCATACTAATTGATTTATTTAATGTGCAGGGCAACCAACAGCTCAAGGGAAAGAGCATATGGCATGTTGATAGTGGTTGCTCTAGGCACATGACTGGCAACATGTCATGCCTTCAGGATTTCAAGCAAATTAATGGAGGACATGTTGCATTTGGAGACAATCTTACTGGTGGTAAGATAAGTGGAAAAGGTAATGTCACCAAAGGTAAGATGACATTTGAGGATGTCTACTATGTTGATCAATTAAAGTACAACCTGTTAAGTGTATCACAGGTTTGTGACAAACAACATAGTATATTATTTACTAATACTGAGTGTATGATTCTTGCTCCAGGGTTCAAGGTAGTTGATGAAAGCATGATACTACTTAGAACTCCAAGGAAGGACAATGTTTACTGTCTTGATTTGGACAATGTTGATAGTGATTCATCTTTAAATTGTCTTGTTTCAAAAGCTTCTATAGATGAATCCTCCCTTTGGCACAGAAGGATGTGTCACATGAATTTCAAGACTATGAACAATCTTGTTAAAAATAACCTTGTAAGAGGTTTACCTTCAAAAGTCTTTTCATGTGATGATCATTGTGTTGCTTGTCTTAAAGGAAAACAACACAAAACTTCTCATAAGACCAAAGAGTTAAATTCTGTTTCTTCTTATCTCCAGTTATTGCATATGGATCTGTTTGGTCCTACAAATGTTATGAGTATAGGCAAGAAATCTTACTGCTTGGTTATTGTTGATGATTACTCCAGATTTACTTGGGTATATTTTCTAAGGACTAAGGATGAAACAAGTGGTCTTATCAAATCCTTTATTCTAAGAATTGAAAACCAAACTAATCAAAGAGTAAAAGTTATTAGATCAGATAATGGAACTGAGTTTAAAAATCATGATCTAAACACCTTTTGTGAAGAGAAAGGTATTGAGAGACAATATAGTGCTCCTAGGACTCCTCAACAGAATGGTGTTGCTGAAAGGAGAAATAGGACACTAATAGAGGCTGCTAGATCTCTGTTGGCTGATTCAAAATTGCCAATTACCTTCTGGGCTGAAGCAGTTAATACTGCTTGTTATGTCCAAAACAGAGTTCTAATAGTCAAGCAAAAGAACAAGACCCCATATGAGCTTTTAAATAAAAGAAAACCTTTTATTGGTTTCTTTAAACCTTTTGGGTGTCCTTGTACAATTCTAAATACCAAATCTCACTTAGGTAAATTTGATAGCAAAGCAGATGATGGATTTCTTGTTGGATATTCATCTCAGAGTAAGGCCTACAAAGTTTTTAACTCTTCTTCTAGAATAATTGAAGAAAGTGACAATGTCAAATGCAATGAGAACACACCAAATCCTGTTGGGTCTGGACCTCAGTGGCTATTTGACATTGATTCACTAACTAACTCTTTTGGTTTCAGTAATGAGTATACAGGAACAGATGGTGGAGAGTCAGAGATCACACAAGTTCAAGAAAGTATATCTAAATCTGTGATTTTTCCCATACCCACAGTAAATTCAGTTGAAGACTGTGAAAAGGAATCATTTTCTGAATCAAGTCAGATTGAAAAAGACACTAGAGATGAGGAGACTCAAGAAAACAATGAAGTAGCACCTGAAAATACTTCAGATGAGTTGCATGAATCTAATCTTGAGGCTGGATTAAATGAAGAACCTAGTCACAACACCAGAGTTCAGAAGAATCATCCTCCACAGTTGATAATAGGAGATATCTCTTCTCCTATGATGACTAGACATCAAAGCAGACTTCAGAAAATGCAAGATCAACAGCATACGGTGCTTTCTTGTTTCCTATCCCAGCTTGAGCCTAAAAAGGCACATGATGCTATGAAAGAATCTAGCTGGATAGAAGCAATGCAAGAAGAATTGTTACAGTTCAAGCTACAAGATGTGTGGGATCTAGTAGACCTTCCTAAAGGTCACAGAGCAATTGGCACAAAATGGATCTTCAGAAACAAGAGAGATGAAAGAGGTATTGTTATAAGAAACAAAGCAAGGCTGGTGGCTCAAGGCTATACTCAAGAAGAGGGCATAGATTATGAAGAAGTTTTTGCACCTGTAGCTAGGATAGAAGCAATCAGACTATTCCTAGCCTATGCTTCTTACATGAACTTCAAAGTCTACCAAATGGATGTAAAAAGTGCTTTTCTCTATGGGTCAATTGAAGAAGAAGTATATGTCTGTCAACCACCAGGGTTTGAAAACCCAAGCTATCCAGACAGAGTATACAAATTAAAGAAAGCACTTTATGGACTACATCAAGCCCCAAGAGCATGGTATGACACCCTGTCATCCTATCTCTTAGAAAATGACTTTGAAAGAGGAGTCATTGATAAGACTCTATTTATCAAAAGAAAGAAGAAGGATATCTTGCTGGTCCAAATATATGTTGATGACATTAGTTTTGGTTCTACAAGAAACAACATGTGCAAGGAGTTTGAGGATTTAATGCATCAAAGGTTCAAAATGAGTTCCATGGGGGAACTTACTTTCTTCCTTGGACTTCAAGTTCTACAGAAGTCAGATGGCATTTTCATATGTCAATCCAAGTATGTGCAGGATATTCTAACCAAGTTTGGTTTCTCAGACTCAAAACCTGCCAGCACACCTATGGAAACACACAAGCAGATCACAACAGATCTTGAGGGGGAGGATATGGATGTGCATCATTATAGATCCATGATTGGCTCTCTCATGTATCTCACAGCATCAAGGCCAGATATTATGTTTCCAGTCTGTGTATGTGCAAGATTTCAAGTTAGGCCAAAGCAATCTCACTTTCAAGCTGTTAAGAGGATATTCAGATATCTCAAAGGGCAACCCAGATTGGGACTTTGGTATCCTCATAACTCACCTTTTGACCTAATAGCATACTCAGATAGTGATCTAGGTGGGGCAAACTTGGACAGAAAATCTACTTCTGGAGGATGTCAGTTTTTGGGTGCAAGACTAGTCTCATGGCAGTGCAAGAAACAAACCACAGTATCCACATCTACAACAGAGGCAGAGTACATAGCAGCTGCAAGTTGCTGTTCTCAAGTCTTATGGATTCAGAATCAAATGTTGGATTATGGGGTAACCTTTCTACACACTCCAATCTTTATTGACAACAGCAGTGCTATCAGCATTGTAAATAATCCAGTCAAGCACTCAAAGACAAAGCACATTGAAATCAGGTATCACTTTATAAGAGATTGTAATGAAAAGAAACTTATTCAAGTTGTCAAAGTTCACACTGATAATCAGTTTGCTGATTTATTCACTAAAGCTTTTGATGTGGGTAGATTCACTTTCTTGGTAACAAGTGTGGGAATGATAAACTCTGAATAATCTTCTTCTCAAAAAGTGGTTTTATACCTGTATTTTGTTATTCTTGGTGTTACTAATCTTCTTTTTCAGGACATGCATAGCAGTTCTCAGTGATTAGCAAGCTTAAAAGGAACAAGTGTAGTTAATACTGCTAGCCGTTAATACTGCTAGTAGTTAATACTGCTAGCCGTTAATACTGCTAGTAGTTAATACTGCTTTCAGTTAATACTGCTAGTAGTTAATACTGCTAGTTAGTTAATACTGCTCGCAGTTAATACTGCTAGTAGTTAATACTGCTAGTTAGTTAATACTGCTCGCAGTTAATACTGCTAGTAGTTAATACTGCTAGTTAGTTAATACTGCTCGCAGTTAATACTGCTAGTAGTTAATACTGCTAGTTAGTTACTACTGCTTGCAGTTAATACTGCTAGTAGTTAATACTGCTAGTTAGTTAATACTGCTCGCAGTTAATACTGCTAGTAGTTAATACTGCTAGTTAGTTACTACTGCTCGCAGTTAATACTGCTAGTAGTTAATACTGCTATAGGTTAATACTGCTTCTATTCCGAATACTATAAATACTCTTTGCCCGCCTAAAAGCTTATAACGACTCTTTGCATACTATTCACTTGCGCTCTAAACCCTTTCTCTCTCAAGTTAGAAGTTTTCAGGCAAGTTTTCACTAAGATAAATGGCATCAATGGCGTTTATTGACGAGCACAATGAAATCGCAATGCTCCAAAAGCCAAAACAAGCAAATGGCTTTCATCAGATAGTCGACTTTCTGAAGACTAGTCACATTGCCCATGCTCTCACTATGTCTCCAACTATCTTCATAGAGCATCAGAGGCAATTCTGGGCACATGCCACCATTGTTAATAAGGATGGTGTGCGAATGATCAAGACGACAGTATGTGGCAATCCATTGACAGTTACTGAAGAGATAGTTCGCATCAGTCTACGTCTAGACGATGCCTCTGGTATAACTTCTATCCCTAATGATGAACTGTTTTCTACTCTGACAAGAATGGGGTATGGAGGCCCACTGGGTATTTTTAAGTTCTCAAAAGCTAAATTTTCACCCCAATGGCGTTTTCTTGTTCATACCTTGATGCACTGCATTTCTAAAAAGACTACTGGATGGAGTGAGTTCAGCAGTACCATTGCTTATGCTTTGGTCTGTTTGGCCACTTCCAGAAGGTACAATTTTTCACAAATGATTTTCAATGATCTTGTCTCAAACATGGGAAACAAAAAGAGCTTTTATATGTATCCCAGGTTTGTTCAAGCAGTTATCAACCATGAATTGACGGATATTCCTCATTCTGATGGAATTTATGTACCAAAACCCCCCCAAAGGCAAGGTTTTCTCAAATATGAGAAGATCTGCTGGGGACTCTGAAGGAGTTGACACCCCATTGTTCTCTACAATGATGGTGGTGTCCCAACCCAATGAAGGTATGGCAGCAGGGTCAAGGCCCCCATTAGATCAATCCACTGCGAGCCAAGCCCAACCTTCCCACTCTATATCTATCCCACAGTCCCTACTAAATAAGCCCACTTCTCCAATTACCCAAACTTATCAAAGAAAACAGGTAAAGAAGGCTCCTTCCCTTCTTGTACCATTACCCACTCAGCCTTTAAGCCCTCTAAGGGAGAATTCTCCCCTAGAGAATATCCAAAGGGAAACCACAAGGGTGTCTCCCAACCCAAAGGAGGTGCTCTCTGAGGAGGAGGTAGAGCATATGGGTGATGAGGCTGCCACTACTCCTGCTAGCACAGAGGAGGAAAGTGGTAACATCAATAAGACCTCCCCCATGGCAACTTTGAATGAGCAATCATTTGAAGGACCCTGGTGCCAAGAAACCACAGGGGTGGATAGTGTTTCTGCTAGGCAGAAGACATCTACTAATAAAAGATCCAATGATCCTTCAATAGGGGGTAACACTCCTGGAGAAGGTGAGGACAGATATAACTATGATGAATTGATGGAGACCATGGGAAACATCAACCAGGATGTCATCAAGCAAGGAAAAGAAATAGAGGAGATGAAGCTGATTATTCTATCTCAACAAGTTCAGATCACCAAACTGAAGAAAATGGTGACAAGATTGTTACAGAAAAGGAGAAGGAAGCAGTTTGTGCTAAAGAGGAGGACAAGTGTTGAAGATGATTTCAACAAGGGGGAGAATTCAGAGGCTGAAGCAGAAAAAGAAAGTATTTCTGAGATGGGATTTGATGTTAAGGGGGAGAAAGCTGCAGAAACAGAAGCACAAGAAGTAGAAACAGATAATGTTCAAGCAGCAATAGGGCTATCTGTTGAAGAATTGGAAATAGCTGAAACCTTAGTAAAAGCAAAGAATGACACTCCTAAGGCTACTCAAAAGGCTAAGGGAGTGGTCATCAATGAAGGAGACCTTGAAAAGAAGACACAAGAAAGAAGTGAGGCAGGGTTGAAGGATACAAAGGGTAAGGCTAAGATGATTGAACCTGAACAACCTGCAAAGAAGAAAATTCAGATAGAACTGGATGAAGAAGTGGCAAAGCAGCTTCAGGCAGAAATGGAAAGGGAGGAACAACTTCAATCTGAGAAGGATAGAGAGCTTGCACTGAATATGGCCAGAAAACTAAATGAAGAGTATCAGAAGGGCATGAAAACAGCAGCTCAGGCCAAGCAAGTACAAGTAAAAAGAATGCCATTCAAAAAGCAGAAAAGACAACCCTCCAAGACCTTTTTGGCCAATCAGGAAAGAAGAAAGATGATAAACTTCCTGAAAGGTGCAATTGGTGTTAAGGGGGAGATGTTTACTCATATGGCATACTCTCAGGTTGAAGAGCTATACAGGAAGGAAATGACAAAGCTCCAAGGGGATTCCTCTCAAAGGGAAGAAGCAGAAAGAAGGATGAAAGAGAGACATGATCTCAACATCCAACAACCATTCCCTGAGAAAACCACACCTTCCAAAGAAGAAGCAGAAGAGAAGAAGGAAGAACCTGGAAATGTTGGTAGAGAAGCCAAGTCTGGAAAAAGAGTAAAAACAATTGCTCCAAAAAGGCAGTTGAAAAGGCCTAGGGTGGAAGAACCTGAAAAAGAAGCAGAACCTTCAGTCACATCCCCAACAGAGCCAGTACAGAGTCCAGAGCAGGTCACTAAGCAAACTGATGAAAGTATGGTCCGTACATGACAATAGTGGAACCTTTGAAAGCTGTTCCAATCTCTATGCAAGCTCCAGAGATCATCTTCTGGGATATTCTGAGAGACAATGGAAAGAATTTCTTCAGAATCAAGAGAGCTGATGGTTCATTTGAAGCTTATTCAACATGGGGGAAAGTCATCAGAAGTTGCTCAAGAGCTGATATGGAAGAACTATATAAAGTTGGGATGAAACTTTATGAACCTGTGTTGAAAGGTACTGAAGAGAATCTTCTCAAAGTGACATTGGAATACTTGTGCATGATGTTTGATCCTGCAAGAGTGCACCATAGGATTAAAGATCATATGCATGAGTTCATATTCAAGAAGATTGACAAATGGATACTGTTTGAAAACTGTGGAGTATACATGATTACTATTGACAATTGTTATCATGAATACTACTTGGTGGACAAAATATATGAGCATAGCAAGGAGAAGTTAGAAGGGATGCTTAAAGCTACACTGGTTTGTACAAAGGATTCAGAAATGGCCAAGATTGTGGTGAGAAGAACTGTAAATCAAAGTTTGGGCATAGATCCAAATTTGGGAAATTGAATCAGAGGTGTTGAAATCATCTTGAAAGAGATCTGAAGAACTTGACTTCTTTTCCTAAAAGTCAAGTTAGGGGGAGATTGTTGGGAACTGAAGAATTCATCAAGTGTGGTTAATGCTGCTGGTTCAATATTAATGCTGCTAGAAGACATAAAGGTTAGTACTGCTGAGTGTTACTACTGCTAGTGTTAATTAATACTGCTAGTCAAAGTTAGTACTGCTTAGCTAGTTAGTACTGCTAGTGGTTAGTACTGCTTAGTAGTTAATGCTGCTAGAAGGAAGTTAATGCTGCTGAAGATTAATACTGCTTATATGATGAAGATTCGTATGAAAGGATATACATGGAAGCTTAGAGATATACATAGAAGATATACTGAAGATATTTTATTCATTGTAATTATCTTTGTATTCAGTATATATATAGTGTATTGTTTAGAATAGTTAGATAACTTTTAACTTTCAGTTTTCATTCTTTTAGAGAAAATCAACCTCAAGGCATAGATCCTAATTCTAGAGAAGTAGAATTCGTATTGGTGAGCCTGTTCATCAATATTGAGGTTGAGTGAGTAATCTTGTAACTTCAAAGCATCAAATAAAAGCTTACAGTTTGTTATTCATATTTACTGTGTTGATTTACTGTTTCATTGAATATCAAAGTGTTATTCCGCAAACTTCTTTGATATTGTTTCTGAGAATTAATTCTTGTTGAGAATTCGATCCTGACAGAAACAGGTTGAGTAATTGTTTAATTCTCTTGTTATTGTGTTTGTGATTAGAACTTGATAAAATTGGGACATATCAGACCGGGTCACTTGATGATGAGGATCCAAAACTGGAAACTTTGAGAAGGAAAAATATTGTCACGATGCAACTTCCTTTTGTGTATGACTCATTGAATGCGTCATATAACACCGATAAACCCACTTTTCTGTCGAATGACTATTTTCAAAGTTATACTCATGTTGAACTCGATTCAAAACCTGTTGAACCTGAGGAGGAATCAATGGATCACAAAATCTATGTTCTACCTCTGATTTTAGAAAAGAAAATCGTTTAGCTAGAAGAGTCATTTGCACAAGAAATAATCATTTTTCAAAAGGAAAATCAAGATTTATTATCCACACTTGAGTGCCTCAATTTCGATCAAAAGGAATCTGGATCTAGGGAGGAAAAGAATATCTTCAGACAAAGATAAACACGCTTACTTCACAACTGTCTGCCTTGGCAGCAGATCTGATGAAATAACAACTTCACAAAGTTGATCTTCAAGCTAAGTCTGACATACTCCAAGGTGAGAAAATTAATATGTCAGAAAATTCCTATCCACCCTCAGATACCTCTTCCTGTAAAGTCTTTTTGGGTGATTCTTCACCAAATTCTTCTGATAAAGGAAAAGAGCCTCAGTTAAAGTATTTCTAAAAGGATCACAATTCTGATTTTCAAAATACTTCAGTGCATGATACTCCACAAAGCACAATTCTTCCAGTTTCGTGAATCCCACAAGGGATAAGGTTCCTTCTGATGAGGAAATGAAATTTTCAACATTTCTGAATTCTGAGGTGTGTCCAGACAGTCAGTTAGACCAATTTGATTTCAATCCTTTACTTCCAAGTTGATCATGTTGATTTTCTGAATTCCACTTGTGAGCCTCCTGTAAATTTTTACAATAACGAAAGTTTCAAATCATCCCCTCAAAACCCTTCTGTGAACAAATCTTCTAAATCTAAATCAAAAAGTCATTCACAGAAGAAGAAGAAGACCGGACGCTCAAACAAGAGACAATCCTCAAAATTCAAATCTTCTGACTATGAGTTTAACGGTATTTTAGATACTTTTGGTAGAAGGAAAGGAATCAAATACGAGTGGGTAGCTAAGAAGTTTAAGGAGATCACGACGAAGACGGAATCAGTTAATCCAGTTTTGAATTCTACGAAAAACAATAACAGTCATGATGCTTTTAATTCTAAAACTTTTGTTGAACGTACTGGATTGTTTCCTTTGAAAGTTTATTCAATTCAGCAATTACTTCAACTATCTCATGATTGTGTTTGTTGTTCCAATTGTGGATTGAATGATTTCGTTGATCGTAGATATACATTTGATTGGGTTGGTTCTTATCATGTCTTTAATTATCGTTCAAAGTTTGATGCACCACGTCGTAGAAACAGACCCAAATCCAAATGGGTATCCAAGACGGGTGTTCCTCCTAACCCCAAAGGACCCATTTACGAATTGGTACCTAAAAAATACTTAACCTATTTTGCAGAACGGTCATGTGTGGTATTTAGATTCAGGTTGCTCCAAACACATGACCGGAAGAAAGGAGCTTCTCACGAACTTCACCAAGAATTTTTGTAGGATTGTACGTTTTGGGAATGATCACTACTCTCCAATCTTGGGATACAGAGATATAGTTAAGGACAACCTCACCATCAAGAAGGTCTCCTACATCGAAGGTCTTGGTCACAACTTATTCAGCATCGGTCAATTCTACGACAAGAATCTGGAGGTCAACTTCAAAGCCAAACGATGCAGCGTCCGGACTGAAGATGGAAAAGAACTCCATGTTGGAACGCGTCGCACCAATCTCTACACGATTGATCTCTCGGTTCTAAAAGCAGAAAAGGAAGTTTGCTTGATGTCCAAAGCTTCAACCGAACAAAGTTGGTTATGGCATCGTAGACTCTTGCACCTGAACTTCAAGAAAATCAACAAGTTGGTGCTCGGCGGACACGTGAAAGGCATGCCAGATCTTAAGTTCAAAAAGGATCACCTATGTGCCGCATACGAGATGGGTAAGATGAAGAAGGCTTCCCACAAGCCTAAAGCCTCTCCAAGTACATCACGGTCCCTCGAACTCATCCACATGGATTTGTGTGGACTGATGCGCGTTTAGAGTATCAACCACAAGAAGTACGTTCTTGTCATGATCGACGATTTTTCTCGATACACGTGGATCAAATTTCTTCGATCCAAGGATGAGACCCCCGAACTGATTATCTCACATCTGAAGGGCGTTCAAGCCAATCTCAATCAATCAGTTCAGACCATCGGGACGAATAACGGCACAGAGTTCAAGAATCAAGTGCTTGACGGTTATCTTAATTCAGTGGGCATCACCCACAATGTCGCAGCTGCTCGTACTCCATAGCAAAACAGGGTAGTAGAGCGCCGCAACCGAACTCTAGTGGAAGTCGCACGCACGATGTTATCCCAATCCAAGCTCCCGCTTTTATTATGGGCAGAGGCAGTTGCAACCGCATGCTACACTCAAAATTGTTCTATCATCAACAAGCGGTTCAACAAGACGCCATACGAGGTCATCAACAATCGTGTCTTGAATGTCAAGTATTTCCATGCATTCGGGTGCACGTGCTTTGTTTTGAACGACAAGGATGATCTCGGCAAGTTCAGCCCCAAGGCGGACGAAGGAGTGTTCATTGGCTACTCATCTCAAGCTCAAGCCTACAGAGTCTACAACAAACGGACAAAGACCGTCGTTGAGAGTGTGAATGAGACTTTTGATGAGACCGCTGACATGGCATCTGAGCACCTCAGTTCAGAACTCGCTTTAACTGGCGTTTTAGCTTCTGGAAAACTTCGTCCAGGATCTACACAAACCCCAGTAAATTCAAATCAAGCATCTACGTCACAAGCCCATCTTTCTGATTTGGATTTACTATTTGAGCAATATTATGATGAATATTTCAATCCTCAACCTAATGAACTTTCCTATAACAGGAACGCAGTTGCTCAAGTACAGGATGTAACAACTGTCACTGGTCCATCCACATTAAGTGAATCAACCTCGTCTGATGATACCACTCCTACTATCACTGAATCAGAGTCACCAAGCTCGTGTGATCCCCCACCGACTACTCAAGCTACTAATGAAGCACCGGAAACAGTAGCAGCTCTTGAACCGACCCCTGATGAAGCTGTTCCAGAATCTCTATCTCCGGCAATCCCGGAAACCGTTACAGCATAAGAGAGCTTCCACTTCACAAGTCGTCGTCACTCGATGCAGTTCAAGATCTAACCCCAGGTGGTTATGTGGACCCCGATACCTCTCAACAGATATATCAACCTCTACCACATACCACCAAGTGGACAGGAGCTCACCTCCTACATCATATCATAGGCGACCCCAACGCACCTGTTCAGACTAGATCCGCTACCGCAAATAACTGTCTCTTCTCTTCGTTCCTTAGCCGAATCGAACCCTCAACCATCTCTGGAGCGCTAAATAATCCAGAATGGGTGATAGATATGCAAGAGGAGCTCAATCAATTCAAGAGCCTCAAAGTGTGGCGACTTGTTCCCAGGCCAAAGAACAAGACGGTGATTGGCACGAAATTGATCTTCAAGAATAAGAAGGACGAAGATGGAATTGTCGTACGAAACAAAGCGCGTCTGGTAGCCAAAGGATATCGCCAGCAGGAAGGAATTGATTACGATGAGATGTTCGCACCTGTTGCTTGGATTGAAGCGATTCGAATGTTCCTTGCCTACGCCCACAAGAACTTCATTGTTTTTCAAATGGATGTGAATACCGCGTTTCTGAAGGGGTTCTCAAGGAAGAAGTATATGTATCGCAACCCGAAGGCTTCGTGAGTTCTGACAAACCACATCACATCTACATTCTAGATAAGGCCTTGTATGGTCTCCAGCAAGCACCACGAGCCTGGTATGATTCAATCTTTTATTTTTAATTAAAGCTGGATTTTCCAAACGTAAGATCGATACCACCTTGTTTATTAAAATGGAAAAGAATGATATCATTCTTGTACAAATCTATGTCGATGATATAATCTTTGGCTTAACAAACCCCAAATATTGACATAACTTCTCAGTCCTAATGAGCAAACATTTTCAAATGAGTATGATGGGTCAAATGAATTTTTTCCTAGGTCTTCAAGTTAAACAACTTTCAACAGGAATTTTCATAAATCAATCCAAGTACATCTCGGATATTCTTCGGAAATACCATATGGAAAATTTTTCACCCATGAAAATGCCCATGTCTACAGGTACTAAGATACACTCCGATCCTGACGGAAAGGATGTGGATGCTAAGACCTATAGAGGAATGATAGGTTCTCTGATGTACTTGACGGCAAGTTGGCCTGACATTATGTTCTCGACATTTCTATGTGCAAGATTTCAGTCAAAACCAAAAGATTCTCATTTAATTGCAGTTAAGCGTATATTTCGTTATTTAAAATGTACTGCTGATCTTGGCTTATGGTACCCGAAAGAGACAGGTTTTGAGCTGACAACTTATTCAGACGTTGATCACGCTAGAAACATGTTGCATCGGAAAAGTACGTCGGGACATGTCCAGTTCTTGGTAGATCGACTTGTCAGCTGGGTTTCGAAGAAACATAACTGCATCTCAACCTCTACCGCTGAGGCAGAGTATGTAGTAGCCGCCAGTTGCTGCTCGCAGGTGATTTGGATGTGCACCCAGCTAAAAGACTATGGATTCCAGTACTCGATGATCCCTATTTACTGAGACTAAAAGAGCGCAATTGCCATATCTAGCAATCCCGTCCAACACATGAAGACGAAACACATAGACGTTCGTTATCACTTTATCAAGGACCATGTCGAACGTGGTACAATCGAACTTTACTTTGTTAATACAGAACATCAGATAGCAGACCTATTTACCAAATCCTTGGACGAAAAACGCTTTCAATATCTTGTGTCCAAGCTAGGTATGCTTAATCTGAAAGGTTGACCCTCTCTACAGACATGTACGAGTTCCATGCAATAACAAATGACTGTTACTAAATGTTCCAGTGATTTTTCTCTGGATACCTAAGTTACCACTCAATGGTCCTTGCATCCTACTCGTTATGTTTTGTGAAAGTTTCAAACTTCTGTACTAATAAATTAGATTTCTTTCGTTTCTTTTTTTTCGGCTGTTTTCGTTGTTTTTCGTTTTGTTGTGTTTCCTTTCATCTTTCAGTTTGTTATTTCAGTTGCTTAAAGCTTATGTCGTTCGTGGTGGTGTTCACCGTTTATTCATATGTTAAGGGGAACCACAACGCGTGAAATTTTGTAAGTTCTTCTCGTTCTTATTCTGAGGGGGAGCAGGTATGTCTCTGACATTTTATTATGTTTGAGTGTTGGTCTTAGCATAAGTCAAGGGAGACAGACATTCCAAATCTCGAAAACCATTTTCTTTTAAGGGGAAGCGTCACACTTGTTATTAAAATTAGTTTATTTACGGTTTTCACGACTTTTACTTCAGTTTAGGTCTTTAAAGTTTTTTTTCTCTCTTTTGTTTAATTTAATTTCATTCTTTTATTTTTATCAAAAAAAAATAAAAAAAAATAATAGAAATAATAATAATAATAATAATTTAAGTTTTAGGGTACCCAGGACCCGAATACCGGGCAACCTAAAACTCACGGGAACGAGGACAACCCGGTCGGGGCTCCACGACCTAAGGCGAGTTGGGCTTAAACCCTCCCCACCCGGGAAACAACATATGTCGGCCCCGGGTTTCCCCCTTAGGTCTTCTCTCTCGCTCTCCCAGTTCTCTATTTCTCTATCTCTCTATCGCTCGCTTTCTCTCTCTCTCTGTCTAATTCCCTGACTCCCGGTGCCATCTATCTCTCCTCCATTCTCGTCACGAATCGCTCTCTCTCAGGTATGTATTCTTACTCTCAGTTCTTTATAAATTGAGTACTCAAATTGCTCGAACCCCATAGACCATACGATCGACAGAATCGCCACCGGGTCTTTTGAACCCTAAATCGCCTCGTCGACACATCGTCGACCATCACCATGCTCTTCAGCATTCGGGGTGTTAGGATTTACGATTATGGTTTTGGGCTTTGTTACATATTTATTCAGTATGTTTCGTTTAGACTTGGGTCACATCAGATTGATTTTGATTGTCTTAGGGTTATTTGTTTTAATGAGGTTTGTTGCGTACAATTAGTGATATTGCTTTGATTATTGATCGATGTTATTAGGTTTAGGATTTCTGTTGAAATCGATATAGTTAGTCGATTTAGGTTTCGTCTATTGATTTTGGTTTGTGATATGCTACTTATTTGATTGGCCATCTCCCGGTGCCAAACTCCCGGGACCATCCCCGGGACTACTCGGGACCTCGACCATCTCTCGGTCCTTTGGAACTCTCGGTGCCAAACTCCTGGGTCCATCCGATTCCCCGGCCCCTCCCGGCACCATGATATCTCCCGGCCTCTCCCAGGACCATATGATCTCCCGGGGTCGTTGGTTCCATCTCCCGGGCCGTGGTTCCGGCTGGTAGGCTTCCGGGTCGTAGACTCCCGGTCCCTTGCCAACTCTCGGTTTCGACTTTTCCTGGAAGGTGGCAAACCCCGGTGCGAGTCGTGTCCCCAGGGTTCTGTGTTTTCCCGAGACATGCCTCAATCCCGGTTCTAGTCTCCTCCCGGGCCCGGTACAGTGTGTTTTTCTACTCTCTGTGCTTACATTTCTTTGGGGACTCATCAAGGTTTGTTTATTAAATGCTCATAATTGTTTAAAACTCATTGATGTTAAGTTTTGTTAAATTGTTTAAACATAAGCGTTAGATTCTTATTTAGTTTTGGACTCGTTCTCGTTCTAGGACAAGTTTTGGTTTGACATGGATTTCAACCCGGGAACCGGCAAAAGATAACGGGATTCTTTGCTTTCAGCTGTACCAAAGTGCTAATCTGTTTTATCCTAACAGGCACCATGGCCCAGAATCCGAATCCAACAATTGATCCCGTCGCCGACGCGTTACTGATCTGACCTGATTAATTCCTCCCTCTCAATCCGAATAACTTCCACCTAGACTTTTCACAGCTCCAAGGCCAACACCAGGTGGTCATTGAGATCCTCAGAGGCCACCCTCTCTCTTATGCTCTCACTACAACTGCTGACGTTCCTCAGCTGTATCTCCAGCAGTTCTGGAGATCTCTCACTCACATCGAAGAAGAAGATGGATTCCATGTTAAGTCCAGAATCGACGACACGCAGATACTTCTCACTCGGGATCTCTTCCGACAATTTATTCGCCTACCCACAGCTGACTCAATTCCGGGCTGAGACAGTTTTGGCCCCATCATCTCAGATTCCACACTGTGCCCTGATATCCACTCACTGGGATATGCCGTACCTCTACCATTCCCTTCGTCATTCAACCGCCGGCACTTAACACCACTATGGGACACTCTTTTCACATTCCTCAACAGATGCCTATCTTCCAACATCAAGGGCATCGATCAGAGTAGTGCCAACTTTCTGCGGCTTTTTCACGGTGTTGCCTTCCACCGCCATGTAGACTATGCCGACATTCTCTGGTTCGAGCTAGTTCAGAAGGTCTGAGATAACGTCACAAAACAACGAAACTTCATTCATTTTATGAGGTTTCTTCATATATTTATCAGGAACTACATGCAGATTCATCCCACAATTGCTCGTCGCTCCTCTCATCCGATGTGTCCTCACCATCCTACTCACCGACTAGAAATGAAGTCTCCATCATAGTCGTTAGGCGAATTCCTGATGGTTTACTAGCCTGTGCTAGTCCAACGGCACAGAGTGTGATAGAATATAGGCGCACACACGGCATTGATGCTCCTATGGTTCATCCAGTACCAGAAGGACCTCCCCAGGGAGCAAGACCTGAGCAGCGTGAGGGTCCATGCACGAGAGGTGGGAGAGTCCAGAGAGTTGGGGCTCTCAGACCGGGTGTGTTGAGAGAAAATACAATGAGAGGAAATGAAGCGGGCGGTGCCGTTAGACAAAAGAGGCTAGCACTTCACGCCGATCGCCTACCCACCTCAGGCAGATCCTCAGATTCCGGAAGAGGATACCACAACCGAGACTGTCGCTACCGACTCTACATCCGATACCGCGACGGAAACGGATCAGATCCATTCCTCTTCCCACACCGAATCTGACGCTGCCAATGATCAGTCAACCACCCAAGCTGAATCTGAACCCGAGTCAACGGAACCAAATGACGAGTCACCCGGAGACATTAGAAGAGCGGAGGCAGTACGAGTTGAAAATTAAGAGATACATAGAGAGAGGGAAAGGAAAATCAAACATAACTTTGAGTGTATACGAGTGATGAGGCAACCACCTCAGGTTGACCTTCCCTTAGCCAGTGTCAGCCTGGTAGCCACATCCGCTACCCAGTCTCATGTGTTGGTACAGGGTATTGAAGAAGTCGTCGTGGACCTAGCTACGCAATTGCACACCCCTCCTAGCCACTCCGACGTCTCTCAACAGATGTTGGTTTCATTTTCTCACGGGGACTCAACACATATTCTACCTGTCTCTCACTTTGAGAGTTCCGGTATTGAAACTAGAGGACAACTGCCCCAATCCTCGACTTCTTTCAGTGCACAGCGTCTAGTGCCATTCGATGACATTATTTCTTTAACCAAGATACTCGTACATACTTCGGCTACTTTTGGACGTCTTAGTGACCCAACCGGAACACCCATTGTAACTTTCTCCTACACCCCCACCCCCACCCCCACCCATAGTAACTCTAAAGTTCAGAATTCATCTCTTCTTGATCAGATCAATAAATTGAAAGATAATTCTAGAGTTTTAAAGAAATATTTTATTTGCTCAGATTGTGTTGCTAACTCCAAAATCAATTTTGCAGGGATCATTGAGTCTAAAGAAAAAGAGATTTCAAATCTTCAAACCAAGATGAAAAAGTTTGAAGGACTTAATGCAAATTCTACATGGTCCAAGAAAGAGTTGATGCAAAAAGAGCTTGATGATCTTAGAAGGAGAGAAAACATTGCTGGAGAAACTTGTAATGGACTGAGAAAGATAAATTCACAAATCTTCTCTGAAAGAGACAAGTTAAGAGACAGAGTGTTCAGTCTTGAAGTTGAAATTAACATGCTTAAAGAAAAAGCCACAAAAGAGATGAACAACTCAAGAGCTCAAGAGGAGATAAAAAGATTTAAAAGAAGAGAAAGGATTTGGAAAAAGATAATGTTGAGCTTCAGAAGAAAATTACTGATCTGAAAGAACAGATATCTGAAGATGAAAAGAAGTCAAAGAAAGATATAGAAGAGTTTGAAAGAGAAAGAAAAGTAGCTGCTCAAAAGTTTTCTGACTTTTCAAGAAAGTCATTAGAAATCCATTGAACTCAAATGTTCCAAACTTTCTTAACAAGTGTCAGACTTTGAGAAAGTTATCATCATTGAGAGAGACAAGTTGAGAAGGAAAAGAAGAATGCTGAAAAGAAGAATGTTGGTGTTTTCAAAGAAATATCTTAACAAAGAAAGTCGGTAGAGAAAGACTTTGAGGAAGAAAGAAGAGTGTTTGAGGCTGAGATAAACAAGCTAACAGGAAAACTATCTGAACTGTCATCAACTGTTATGAAGGAGAAGAAGAGGAAGTCTGAATTACACAAGAAGTTTGATCTACTTTCAAAGGAAAGAAATAGTTTTTCAATAAAGATCAAAGAACTTGAAGATATCATGTTCATGGTGAAGCTGACTGAGCAAAAGACGCCAGAAACAATTGTTCAATCACCGAGAGATGATCCAGCTGTATCAGAATGTTCATTTAAATCAGCTGCAAGTTCAATTTTTACAAATGTTTCTAATAATCATTTGTTTGATGTAAATGATAATCATACTTCTAAACATAAAGAACAGATTCGTACTTCTAACCTTTTCTATGACAAATCTATTGATGGTTCAGGTAACATCAAGAAGAACAAGTCTCAGCAGAAAATGTTTTGGAGAAGGAAATATGAGAAAGAAAAAAAAAGTGGATCTGTAGAGTAAAAGGATCTACAGATGAGAAGAAGGATAAGAAATCATTTGTGCATACACCGATTGCAAAGAAGAACAATGCTCCTAAAGGTAAAACTTTTGGCAAACCTGACCTTGTTTATATAGTCAATCAATTGATCAGGTTAGCACAAAAGAAAATTCATTGTTCTTACTGTGGTGCAAATGATTTTGTTTGCAAAAATTATGTGAATAACTGCTATGGTTCTTACTACATCTCTCCTAATAGAACTGCAACTAACAAACCAAGACCCAAATACCAGTAGGTACCAAAAGCTAAATCTGTGTTGTAGGTACCTAAAGACTAAGGGGAGAGAGAACAATGGTTTCTAATTACACCAGATCAAAATCCGGTCTTCAATGTTTAAGAGCAATGGCTTTTGAACAAAGCAGTTCAAGACTCGTTATTCAATCATAAAATTTAAAGTTACTATTCTCACCGGAGAATACGTTATGATGGCTTCTGAATATCTCAGTTCAGAACCCGCTCTCAACTGTTTTTTCTTCTTCAGGATGCTTAATAGATAACATTTTTCAAAAGGAGTTTTTACTTTGAGAGAGATTTATAAGATTTCACTGTCATATCTTTAAAGGGGGAGATAAGAAAAGTTAATTACACTTTCATTGTCATATTTTTCTAATGAGTTGACTTTTTACAGATACCGAGGAAGAGTATATGATGTTTTATCAAGGATGCATAACATATAATATTCATTTTAGGGGGAGTTAAGATTTCTACACTAAAGGGATATTATTCTAAATTTTAAACTCTATCACTTGTAGAAAGAAGAACAACTTTCGCTTGTGAAAATCGTTTTCTTAAATGTTCAAACCACTTCGCGTTCTCAAAATGTTTTATAAATTTCGAAGTGTGATTTTAAATGATTTTCACTTGGATACTTTGATGATTATCTGACCGTGTGTTTCGAAAAGATCAATACTTGTGTATTATCTTGTCTATATACTGTCGAGTATTCATACACACATCGGTTCAGTACATTCTCATTGACTTTGTTATTACCATGTCTCAAAAAATAAATCTTTCGATGATAATACTCCCGTTTGAAATTCAATGTTGTTTAAGACCAGACATCATTTCTTCTTTAAATGTGCGTTCATTGTTAACTTCTTTATATCCTGTTCATATAAACAAATGTCCGTTCTTTGATAACCCATTACATTTTTCTTCATGATATTTTATCTGATTAAATCGTTATCAGATTCTCAAAACAATGAAATTGAATGATAATAAATGTTCAAAGTTTTGAGATATCTTAAATATTCAACATGCTCAAATTTCATTCTTATCTTTAATGAGCATACATTTTCTGATAATGATATCTTGTGCTTAAATGTCAAGACAATTGTTGAGCAACACATATTCTTTTAGGACAATACATGGGATTAAGTGTGAGTGCTTAAAAGACTTCCATGGATTCACGTTAACCGGTGTTTCCTACCCCGGAAGTAATCCTTGAGTGATTGAGGGGAGAGGGGTTAGAAGAATTGAGAGTGGGTGTGTGCTGAGGTAAAATGTAAAAGAGAGATTGGTTAGATGTGAGCTCAAATGTTAAAAAAAAGAGGTTGTGAGAACTGAGTAAAAGAATATCAAACTCTGCACCAAAATTTTTCTGAGTCGAGCAGCCGCATAATCTGTTGGTCCACACTTCTTTGTGACCTTCATTGAAAAAGGCAACTAGCCCATGCCAACTCTTGCATTAAAACCCCACCATCTACTCATCATTTTCTTAACAAAAGAATGTTTCATATTTTCAAGGGGAAGAAACACATCATCTGTTGAATCTTCATTTGGAAGATGCTGATATTGAAAAAGAAGGAAAATTGCCCCACCTTCGACCCTTTCTCATGCACATTGAGTCTATGTATAACTATTGTTGTCTCAATGGTTTACATAATTTTGAGCCTTATTATAAAAAGCAATCATTGTGCTAAATTCTTTCATACACAAGCACGAGCACACCGAAAATTTGTTTTTCTGTCAGAACGTTCATAGATTAACCTTGTGTTATTCGATAATTGAATGGAAGTCCTGGGGAGTGAACATCATTCAAGCTCCTTATATAGTACATCCGTTGTACTAAGTAATTTCTTATTACTTACAGGCATCATAACTGTTTCATTTGTTGATTCAGGGTTATCACTCTTAATTTGTCTGAATTTGAAAAGATTCGGATGAATACATTTATGAATTGACGGCATAATCATTTTATCATATCAGATTGGGGAAGATAGTCTATTTTCCTACATGGGGGAGATTTTTCATGAAGACTGTGCTTATTTGCTATTTAGGGGAGATGATTTCAAAGACAGAACTGACCTTGAAATGTTTTGATGATTCTGATTCTCACAATTCATCAAAAAGGGGGAGATAGTTCAAGATTTCAAAGTCAGATCCATTTTAAAGCGAAAGTCAAGCAAGAAGTGATAAAGGGAGAAAAGTGTGTCAAAGCAATGATTAAAGAACGTTGAAAAGTTGATGATGTTTCTGAAAAGCTTATTGCATTTTTGTAATCAAAGGGAGAGACTGAAGATTGTCTAAAGTTGTTAAGTAATTCAAAAGGGGAGATTTACAGAAAGTGATATCAAAGTTTGATCAAAATGTCAGAGATTTGAAGATGTCAAAGTTGTTAAAGATTCATTCTTGAAGATTTTTCTGAAGAAAAGAAAACCTGAAGATTATTGTCAATTTTTTTTAATCTTGAATCTATAGGGGGAGATTGTTAGATGTAAATTTTATTCAAGATTAAAAGGAGGGATTGAAATGTAATTGTTTTAAAGTGGGTGGGTGCATGTTGTAATTGTTGTAAAGTGTTGACCAAAATGCTAAGGTTATGTTGAACATATAAATAGCAGGTCTTAGTGTTGTAAATCATGAAGGAACACGCACAGATTAGTGTAAGAACACCATACGTACACACACACAGATCTTAATTGTAATAAACAACAAATAGGTATATGGTTTGATTTAAGTGTTGTTATATATAAACAATGTGTTTTGTGATAATCTGAGTAGTGTTTGATTGCTAGAAACTGGAACAAAACAGGATCAGGTTATGGATTTAGTGTTATACGATGCCAATCCAACGGTTGAAAAGCCCGATGAATGTGACAGAGGTTCATCCTATAATCTGGACAGTTGGCCGATTATTGTTGATCCATATTCAGATATAGATTCGTCAGAAGAACCGATCAACACGGAAAAAGCATTGGTAATTTTTCAAGCTGAAATCGATGAGTTATTCAATTTCGAGAATGTGGTTCAAGATCATCATTCAGCCGAGCATTCTTCTGTCGGTATACCCCTTATTACTTATTCACCAAATCATCCCAATCAATCTCAGTCAGATCACCCCATCCGATCTCTGTTACTCTTACCAATTCATGAAACCGAAAGTACTCAACCTGCTCCACCATTGAAATGGGAAAGAGTCAGAATCAACATTTCATTTCTTGAAGAAGTTCAGAAAAAGCTCTTTGCCCATTGGATTCGCCCGTATCATGAGGTCACTATATATGGTCTTCAGTCAATGACAGACAGAAAGAAGCAACGCGAGTATATTTTTATGTACAAAAGTCTAAGAAAAGTAAACAACCCTGACAGAACAAAGCTCAGAATCAGAATTGTTGATCAAATTTACTCTTGTTGCTTTATGAGCATATGGTATTCTTATTTTGTTGTGACCAGAGAAGATGGCAATCAATGACAGTTCTATGAAGCTGACTTTGTAAGTCTTGTGTTGTCAGATCTTCTATTTTTACTCCAAGACTTGAAGACCAGAACCATTCGACCAGGAGAAGTTACAGATGCATTGGAAGCTGTCAAGAGATACATGAAGTGTGTTATGAAGCTTGCATCTATTGAAGAGTTTCAAATTAGGTTAGAAAGCAACCAAGCAAAGATAAATTTGCTCAAGACTGATCAAAGTCTTCCTCTCGATGTTTAGAATGTACCTGCTTATACAGTGGTCAATTTCCAGAATTCGGCATGACCTACTTTAGTGGTAAAGGTGATATGCGGTTCTTCTGATTCAGTCAGATTGCCCGATGCTGCAATGGTACACTGATGTTGCATCAAGACAAGTTGAGCCATTTCATTGATCAAGATGACAAAGGGGTCCATTCTTTGGATTCGAAATACAGATGCCTTGTCCTCAAAACTTTAGGTTAGATTAAAGAAAGGTTGGAGCACAGAACTTCGATGAGGCACTTCGAGATCAATTTCGGTTTTCGGAAGACACATGTTCCTAACAGGCAAGATTACGAACTTCAATTTAAAGGGGGAGATTTTTAGGGTGAATTTTATGTTAAAAAGAAGTTTGGGGTGAAAATTGTAATTTCTTTAAAGTTGTTTTTGTTGTTGGGCTTTTTAGGCCCAAGGTCTTATACGCTTCATATATATTTGTTGCTTGAACTAGGTTTTAGGTTTAATGGTCATTCATAGGTTTACACTTGCGTATCAGAAATTCTCTCTGTAAACCTTAAACCCTTAATTGATAAATCTAATCATATGACAAGCAGTTGTGATTCAATTCGTATTGTTTATTGATTATTATCAGTGATTGCACTGTTTCTGGGATCTACAAGTTCTTTTACTCTGTTAAGCAAAACATCTTTTTCCTCAAACATCAAATCATATTTCTTTTGCAAATCAGACTTCAAAAAATCTGTAGATAACCCATATAATTTCTTTGTAAGTTTGGAAATATCAGTTTCAATGAATTTTCTTTCATCTCCAAAATCTTTTTCTAAAATCTTCCTATTCTCATATATTTCGTTGAAAATCCCAACATTTTTCTTCTCAAAAACTTTATTTTTCGTCTCAAAAATATTTTTCTTTTCTTCAAAACCCTTTCTTTCTTTCTCCGATAAAAACTCTAAATTAGTTATTTTTCTTGAAAAATCCACAATCTTAGTATCAAATACCATTCTTTCTTTTTCAAAATTATCTCTATCAATGATCAAAACTTTCTCGAAATCAGATACTTGTTAGTTTGATGTTCAAAATCTCATAAGAAATAATTTTTCTTTGAAATTCTTTTCTTTCAGTATCGAAAGCCTTTTCTAAATTAATCTTTTCATACCTGAGTATTTCCCTTTTAGAACAGATCTTTTGTTTTAGCTCAACATTTTCTCTTTCCAAAACTTTTCTGTTTTTTGAAGATTTTTCATGTCTTCTTGAAGACTTGTGTTGTCCCCCCACTTGAGTGGCTTCATAATTTGCAATTTTATCATTCAACTCTTTTATCTCAGCTTCAAGACTAGAAACTTTTTCTTTCAAACTGTCTTTCACAGAAAAAAGTTCTGAATTTGTCTTTCTAAGCTCATCACATATTACTTCAGCCTAATTTGCTCTAGATATGAATTTTTCAATTTATTTTTCCATTAACTCCTTTTTGGACCACATCTTGAGTACCTAAACATAATGAACTTGATATGATCGTTAGCAAAGAATCAGAAAAACTTTGACTCTAAAAGAGTCAAATTTGGTCAACTGTAAAATTTTCTATGTCCAGAAGTCGCAGGCCAAAGAGTGAACTTGTCGTAATCTTGTGAGTTTCACTTGACATAGACTGAAGAGACCAACTTGTCATATCTCAATGAAATCAACTTGACGTATGCACTTGACGTTGACCAAAGACTTCACTTGACGCAGACCAAATGATCCGAGTAGTGGACTTGACGTATCCAACTACACCCGAGAAGTGACCTGTCATGCCTTTCAACTTGCGTCAACCTTACTTGACGTATCACGAGTCTTGCAACAACCACACTTGTTGTATCTAATGGTTTGCGATAATCTCTATGAATAGTAACTTGACGTATTAATCACCTTGCATCAGTATGCTTCTCGTAACAAGAAGCTTGAGACCTTCTCACTTGATGTGTCACGTTCCTTGCTTCAAGTGTAATGAACAGTGACTTTACGTAAGCCTTTACTTGCGTCAAGTAGAATTATCACAATCGATTACATGCGTCAAGTAACTTGACGTATATCACTGTTTGCGTCAACCTTAGTTCTCGTACAAAGAAGCTTTCGAGTTTTATACCTAGTCGGAATTCAAAAAACACACAAAATCCGAATTATGAATTTTGCATCAAGCAAGATGAACTTGCGTCAAGCTTATGAAGGTTGAGTCAAGTCGAGATCTTGCGTCAAACTTAACATGTTTCAAATACCAAAATCAGTCATCACTTCTTTAATCCTTGATCAATTGCAATGAAATTTTGAGGATTTGCTCACGAATAAAATCTAAACACTTTTGCTGATAACAATTTCGACTAAAAACCACTAGAAATCACTATGATTCAATCACAACCTTTCAACTTTTTCGAACAAAAAATACAAAAATTTCAAAATTGATGAATTCTGTAGTGAATTAGGCAATGTGATCTAAACAAGAAGTATTCCAAACAACAAATCGAGTACAATACAATCAAAATTGAACCAAACAACTCAAAATTGATGAAATTCGAATTCAAAACAGTAACAGTTCTTGCGACTTCTAAAACTTCAAAAAAATCTCAAATTTGATCCATTTTTCTGAATTCTTTGTGTAGCTATGATACCAATAGTTGTTCCAGTATCAAGTTTAAATCAATCTACAGATACACAATGTGATCACAAGTCATTTGTATTGATTATGAAAGATTTACAATAGTTTCTCTCTCTAAAGCTTGATGACTTTCTCTCTCTACAAGTCTAAGATCTCACTTGTAGTTATGATACAATTTCTCTCTATGTCACACTCTATCACACAGCTAACTAGAATTACTAGTTAATTATAGTAAGTCAAACTAGTTGACTTTTACAACTCAAACACAACTATTACACTTTTACACTTTAGGTCCTTTAAATCTTAAATACAACATTTTATCTCAACAATATATATATATGTATATATATCTATATATATATATAGTGGGGGGATCAAACGAGAACAGTAACTATTTAAAAGAATACGAGAACTAACAAAATCATTAGTGATTTTACATTAACGCGCAAAAAAGTCACGCGGATCTGAAGCCACGACCAAAGTTCTTTTTTCGTGTGTTAATGTAAAATCACTAATGATTTTGTTAGTTATCGTGTTCTTTTAAATAGTTACTGTTCTCGTTTGAACTAGACTCTATATATATATATATGTATGTATATATAAGGAGTTCAAATACAAACCCTATAAACCAAATTTTGGCCCTTGATTTTGAAATTTAGAGGTGGTTATCAAATCAATTAAAAGTGTGGTTAAAAGAAAATTTAGGAAATGACTTGTTCAAGACAGTTGATTATATACATGGGTAGATGAGGTTGGTTTATAGGTTTTGTATCAATGACATGGTTTATATTTGAAACTTCCTATATATATATATATATATAGGCAAAGGATCGTGTGAGAAGTTGAGTTAACGGTGAGAATCGTGAGAAGTGTATCTGAACCGTTGATCTCTTTTAATCTCAAGCCCTCCCATAAATTGTGGCTTAGAAGGGAATTAATCTGGTGAATTTTATCTCAGTCAATCTCATCCTAATGTGCGTCAATTTCTCATCTAATAGTTGATAACCACTTCTCTCGCTTCTCACCATTAACTCAACTTCTCACTGAAACCCAACTATATATATATATAGGGGAGAGATCAAATGGAAATCACTCTAATTTTGCAAACCGTGGAAACCGTCGATTTATTGGTTAAGTTAATGAAATTGTTTCATGAAATTGTTTAATTTGATGAAATTATTTCATATAATTCTTTGATTGATGAAATTGTTGCATATATTTGTGTTTTTTATGTAAAAATGAAAAAGTTTTGTCTGCCAAAATCCATGAAAAACTTTCATCAGAATGAGAAAAATACATGAAACTACATAAAAACACAAATATATGAAACAATTTCATTAACAAAAGAATTATGTTAGTGTACATATTTGTTGGATACAAGATCATGATTACTGAAGCTGAAAGTCAACCAAGTCAAATGCTCAAAGTCAACTCTCAAGAAGAAAGTCCAAGTTTCATTTGTAATAAAAGTCAAAGCAAGTGTTGTAAGAGTTTTAGTTGTTTGTGTGTTCATGTAGTGTGTGCGTTATAGTGGTGTGAGTGTTTCTGTGTTGGGTATAAATAGGTATATGAGTTGTGTTGTGCGTGTAGTTAGTCATAGAGTCATACGTGTTCAAGAGTTAGAAAGAGAAAGTAGAGAGAACATTGTTGTAAAGAATTTGATTGTGAAATAGAAATGGAAATTGATTGAAATCGTTATTGTCATCTTGTTTACATTGTTATCTGGGATAACAATTGGTATCAGAGCAGATCAAAATTCAGAAAAACAAGGATCGAATTCAAGTTTTGTTGGTAGTTTTTCACGAACTCGCAAGTCGGTCTGTGGTGATTCGAATTTCAAATTTAGTGGGGTTTTGAATTAGTTTTTGATTTGTTGTATTTGTTTTGACATATAGAATACATCATGTTTAATTCAATTAGCCTAATTCACTTTGATTAGGAGTGAATTTTGAATTGTAATTGGATTTGAGTTCGTGTCTGTAAACGAACTGAGTCTTGATCAAATTGTAGTTTGTTTGTGTTTTTGATTAAAATTTCTCTATTGTAACCTGTTCGAAAGTTGTTGTAGACAAATCCAGCAAAGTATCATATCATTTGGTGGAGTATTGAATCAAATTCAGTGTTAAATTTCGAGTTTTTGTTCGACAATCAAGAACATGCAAGATCTGAGAAACGCGCAGAGGAAGAACTCTCATAACTAAAGAACTCACAGAGAGCTTTGTGCGAGAAGAAGAAACTCGCACATCCTTAGGTGCGGGTTTATACTCTTCATGTTCTTTGTTGTACGCGAAGTAATCTGCGAGAAGTGGATCGTGCGAGAAGAAGAGTCTGCGAGTTTTTCATTGAGAGTGAAGTAAAAAGTTCAAAATTTTTCTAAGTCCTAAACTCGCAAGAGTTCTGCGAGAAGTGCTTTGCGAGTTTGCATTAAGCGCAAACTAGAAAATTGAAAAAATTTCTAAGTCTTAAACTCGCAAAGGCTTGCGAGAAGTGAATAGAACTCGCACAGTGTATTATGCGCGAAAGAGGAACTCGCACAACCCTGTGTGCGAGAAGTGAGTTCACCTTAGCCTTCTTTGTGCACGAAGTAGAAACGCGCATAAAAAGCTTTGCACGAAGTGTTATTTTTCTTTGTTATGCGCTTTCTATACTTAGAATATTTTTGATTTTTTTTCTGAAATTTGACAAAGTTTGATTTTTGTAGATCCAGTTTTATTTCTGAATTTTGACGATCATTACAAGCAGTGTAAAAGCAAAGATGACTTCCAAAGACGCTCTCTCCATTGGTACTGATGTAAATCCCCCAGTTCTGTTCAAAGGGGAATATGAACAGTGGAAGGACCAATTCCTTGATTTTGTTGACCGACATGCAAACGGAGAAAACATTCTCTTGTCCATTATGGAAGGTCCAATGGTACCTCTTACCATTGAGATACCTGATGACGAATCTTCGGACAGTGAAGATGGAGATGAAGATACAGTTAGAAAAACAAAGACTGTTTAGAAAGATCTGTCATAATACACTGAAGAACAAAAGAGCAGATACAAGGCAAATAAGCAAGCCAGATCTTTACTCTTACAGAGCATTCCTAATGAGATCTACATCAAGATCGATAGCTACAAAGCCAATGCTAAGAAGATGTAGGATCAACTTCAAAAGATGATGATGGGTTCGAAGGTCGGAAATCAGATGAAAGTAGCAAACTGCATTAACAGCTACGAAGAGTTTAAGCCAAAATAGAATGAAATCCTTGAGGATACATACGAGCAATTTGTTCTTCTTCTGAATGAGTTGTCAAAGAATAAAGTTAAAAAGAAGCAAATCGAAAACAACGTCAAATTCCTCAGCATTCTCCAACCTGAATGCAAGAAGCACATGAGACGAATGAAATAGATGAAAGACCTAAGTGATATCCCACTCCATGAAGTGTATGAAACGTTAAGGCAAAACGAGGAAGAGGTTGAAGAGAAAAGAAGTGAGAAGAAGAAAACTAAGAAAACTGTTGATCCGATTGCTTTGGTGGCTGGTCAGAAAGATAAGGAGACGAAAGAAAAGAAGAAGAAGAAGAAGAAGAAAATTGTGGTTCCAAGCTCAGATGATTCTGCTGATTCTGATTCTGATAGTGACAACGAAGAGAATCTCAAGCAAGCCATGTTGCTATTGACCCGTGCATTTCAAAAGAGGTTTTACAAGAAGTCGGGTTCAAACAGTCAGAGATACTCCTCTGGATCGAAGAATCATGAGCACCGAGAACGAGTGGAAGGAAAAAGGTACGAGGAGAAGAAGTTTACAGATAGAAAGACTGAGGAGAAGAAAATATTTGTGAATGATTATGGGGCTGAGAAGAAAACATATGAGTTGATAAAGTGCTACAACTGCGGGAAGGTTGGTCACTGTGCCAAGGACTGTCGGAAGCCCACAGTCAGAAATTCTGATTACTACAAACAGAAGATTCTCTTAGCCAAACAGAAGGAAGCAGGAAAAGCACTAATGGCTGAGGACGAGTTCTGGATGGACCACTCCGATAAGGACGAAAAGGAAGAGACAACACACATGTGCTTAATGGGCAAAGAGGTGAAGTTTGACGAATCAGATGAAGAAACATCCGATGAGGTACATAATTTTCTGAATCTGAATTTTTAACCAAAATGGAAGCCATGATGGTCGAACTTCAAGATCTTCATTCTAAACTGGAAAAAGAAAAGAACAGAGTTGCAAAGAAAAGTCAAAAGATTTTTGAACTCAACAAGGAACTTGTTGGGAACAAAAGTTTAATTGAATCTCTGAACAAATCTGCTTCTGATTTTAAAATGCAAAAAGATGTTTTTGAAAATAAGATTTCTAATATTGTTTCTAAACTTTCTAAGTCTGATATTGAGAAACAAGAATGTATTTTAAAAGCTCACAAATTGCAGGTTGTAAACAAGAGCTTAGAGAAAAAGGTAAATGGTTTGGAAGCCAAGTTATATGCTAGAGGACAAACAGATCAAACCATTTTCTTAAACACACCTAATGAGGAAGCTGATGTAAAAGAGAAGTGGGGACTCGGTTACGATAACCCAGATTATCTAAAGAAAGCCATCAGAAAACAACCTGCTTTATATAATTTTGATTTTCTATTTGCAGTTGGTAAATATACTCATTTGAAACCCAAATTCGTTACCAAATCACCTGATGAGGTAGAGGCCAAAGAAGATGAACATAGAAAGAACACAAAGAAAATGCAACGACCATTCTGCTATCAAAAGCTGAATGATAGTTAGAAAAACCAAAGTTTCTTTCAAATAATTATTTTTCTAGTTATTCTACACAAGAGTTGGAGGCAAAACCGATTAAAGCTAAACTTTACGTTCCTCCACTTGTGTTAGAAAGCAAAATAATGGAACTTGAAAATGTTTTATCTGATGAAAGAATTTTGGCTGACATTAAACAACATGTATTTTCTACTGTAATAAAGAACATATTGTTTAAAACTGAATCAAATGAGTGTTCAACATCTTGTAAGGCACCTCAAACTTCAGAAGTTGATTTTGATTACTTATTTACGTCTGCAAATTATTTTCTAAATTATGATGATGGGTGTGTTGAAGAATGTATTGATATGTTTGACTTTAATGCTAAACTTACAGATCATTCTACTTTTATCATTAACTCTGAAGCTTTACCAAGTGTATATGAAGTTGGTGAATCATCGACTAAGGTTGGTGAATCAAAAAGGTAAGAAGCAAAAGAAACGGCGCTCACAGAAACGGACTAACACTGGTAAGCTTTAGAAAAGACAAACTCAGAAATCTAATTTTCCTAACAAATCTAAATCTTTTGTTTCAGATTTGAAAAAGAAAAGGTCGGAAGAACGAACTGAATGGCGACCAAAACGGAAGATTGATGAGAGTTCAGAATCATGTCCTGAAAAATGTTTGTAATAGATTGACAGATAGTAGTTCTGATGTAGTTGGTATTATTGCTTCTAATAAACAAAAACTTGTAATTCCTTACAAGAAATATACAATAAAGCAATTACTCCAATTATCTCGGTCTACTACTAAGTCTTCTACATATAGACGGAATGATTTTGTTTCTCACCGATATTTTGATGATTGGTTTGGTACTTATCATGTCTATTCTAATAAGTCATATGCTTCAAATGTTTCAAAGTTTTTTCAAAAGATCAGAGGGTCCATATACAAATGGATGCCAAAATCTTGCGCTAATCTGAAAGGACCCACTTTTAAAAGGGTACCTAAAGTTGTTGTTCCCTGGTTTCTCCTGTGCAGACCCGTCATATGTGGTACTTGGATTATGGTTGCTCCAAGCATATGACTGGGCAGAAAGATATTTTGTCTAATTATACAGAGAAATTCTGTGGGAACGTGCGATTTGGAAATGATTAGTTTTCACCGATTTTGGGCTACGTTGACGTGATTCAAGGCAACATGATGATTACGAAAGTGAGCTACGTGGAAGGATTAGGACATAACCCGTTTAACATTGGACAGTTCTGTGACAAAGACCTAGAGGTAAATTTCAAGGCCAAGAGATGTTCGGTGCGTACTGAAGACGGTAAGGAACTCTTGGTCGGCACGAGAAAGTCTAACCTCTACACGATCAACTTGTCAAAAATCCAGACTGACAATGAGGTTTGTCTACTGTCAAAAGCCTTGTTGCAACAAAGTTGGTTATGGCACCGAAGGCTTTCTCACCTAAATTTTTGTTACATCAACAAACTGGTCACGGGAAAGTTAGTCAAAGGACTTCCTGAGCTTAAATACGAGAAAGAACATTTGTGTGCAGCGTGCGAGAAAGGTAAAATGAAGAGACCCGCTCATAAGTCGAAGCTTGAGCCTAGTACAAGTTCTCCACTTGAGTTGCTGCATATGGATCTCTGCGGTCCTATGCGTACCCAAAGCATAAATGGAAAGAAATATGTATTAGTGATTGTGGACGATTATTCGCGGTACACATGGGTCAAATTTCTGAGATCAAAGGATGAGACGCCCGAAGTCATCATCATTTTCTTAAAGACTACCCAAGTGAATCTGCAAAAGCCAGTCAAGCTTCTTCGAACAGATAACGGCACAGAATTCAAAAATAGCACTGTAGAAGATTATCTCGAATCGGTCGGGATAACACATCAGTATTCTGCTGCCAGAACGCCAGAACAGAACGGAGTAGTAGAAAGACGAAACTGAACGCTAGTCGAGGCCGATCGAACTATGCTTTGTCAATCGGATCTACCTCTGTTTCTATGGGTCGAAGCTGTATCGACTGCTTGCTACACACAGAATTGCTCCATAATACACCGCCAGTTTGGTAAAACTCCTTTTGCTTTGATAAATAATCGTACACCTAGAATTAAACACTTCCATATTTTTGGATGCAGGTGCTTTGTGCTGAATGATAAATAGAACTTCAACAAGTTCAGTCCCAAGGTTGACGAAGGTATCTTCATTGGATACTCTCAAACATCTGCTGCATACAGAGTCTATTTAAAGAAGTCAAAGACTGTCAGAAAGAGCGTAAATGTTACATTTGACGAGGAATTGGCTTCTGAACAACACAGTCCAGAACCCGTACTTACAGGAGTGTTAGCTACTGGACAAATCAGTCCAGAACATGTGGTTAATGTTACTGATTCTGATAAACCCTCTACATCTACATCTCATTTATCATAATTAGATTTATTGTTTGATTTCTTTTATGATGAGTTTCTTGGATCTAAATTGCCTAAATCTGTTGTGATTGACAGACCTGAAGAGTCAAGCGGTGATCATCCAGTCACTTCAGATGTATCTACTGAATTCGTTCCCCTGGTTCAACAAGAAACTTCGGTTTAAAGAACTACTCCTTCAGTTAAAGCTATACATGAAAATGTCCAGACAGAAGATGCTGATTCAGTAGGTTGTACTGTAACGTCTACTCAACATTCAGCTATTGTTATACCAACTGATGCTTCTGCACCAAATACTTCAACTGAACCGCTCCCTGAACAAGAAGAACCTAAAAGTGGATACTACTCCCTCATGCACATAAGTGGACCAAAGAGCACCCGATAAAGCAGATCATTGGATATCCATCTAAATCGGTGCAAACTAGCTCTGCTACATTAAACATGTGTATGCATGACTCATTTCTGAGTAAGATAGAGTCAACTCACGTATCTGAAGCTCTAGCCGACTCAGATGGGGTAACTGCGATGCAAGATGAGTTGAATCAGTTCGAAGCACTCAAAGTCTGGAGACTTGTGCCTAATCCTGAAGAAAAGACCATTATCGGCACGAAATGGGTATTCAAGAACAAAAAGGACGAAGATGGTATCATGATCAGAAATAAAAGCAAGACTAGTGGCTAAGGGGTATAGGCAAGAGGAAGGTATTGACTATGATGAGACTTATGCTCCAGTGGCGCGCATTGAGGCTATCCGCATGTTTCTTGCATATGGACGTGAAGACTGCCTTTCTAAATGGCATTCTCAAGGAGGAAGTCTACGTTTCTCAGCCTGAAGGCTTTATCAATTCAGAGAAACCGAACCATGTGTATATTATGGACAAAGCTCTTTACGGTCTGAAGCAAGCCCCTCGAGCCTGGTATGAAGTCTTATGTAAATTCCTAGTCAAGTATGGCTTCTCTAAAGGTAAGATCAATACTACTTTGTTTATCACAAAGGCAAAAGCCGATATCATTTTAATTCAAATTTATGTAGATGACATCATATTTGGCTCAACAAATCCAAAATATTGTAAGAGTTTTTCTAACCTCATGGTGTCAAGATTTCAGATGAGTATGACGGGAGAGATGAATTTCTTTCTCGGATTACAAGTCAAACAATTTTCAACGGGGATTTTTATTAATCAATCAAAGTACATTTTTGATATTCTTAGAAAATTCAAAATGGAAAATTGTACACCTATTGGAACCCCGATGGCACCGGGAACTAAGATCGGCGCTGATCCTTTGGGTAAAGCAGTCGATGTTAGAACTTATCGAGGTATGATTGGTTCTTTGATGTATTTAACTTCTAGTAGGCCAGATATAATGTTCTCTACATGTCTATATGCTCGATACCAGGCTAATCTAAAAGAATCACATTTGTCCGCGGTCAAAAGAATTTTTAGATATCTGAAGGGCTGGGCTGCATGAAACAATTGGGCCTGCTGTTTGGGCTGAAGTTTCTGGTTTTTCGCCTATCTTAGGAGTTGGGAACAAATCTGGAAATTTTGAGCTATCAAAGGAGTGTGACTCTTCTTCAAAAGTCGGCGAGAGTGGTAATTTTTCGACCTTTTTAAACTTTTCTACACTCTCAATTTCTCTTATGCTCACAGCTTTGACATGTTCCTTATGGATGCCTTTAGGATTTTCGGTGTCACTAGGCAAAGTCCCTTAGGGTCGATTCTTGAGTTCGACAGCAAACTGTCCAAGTTGGGTTTCGAAACCCCTCAAGGTTGCATTGGTTTGGTTTATAAAACCTTTAAGAAATGATTCGATTGAACCATTACCGTCCGATGCATGTTGTTGCGTTGGTGCATGTGATTGTGAAGATTTTCCATGTTGAAATTTTTTAGGGTTACCTTGGTGAAATCCCGGGGGATTTTGTGGCTGGTTTTGTACATGACTTGTCCCGAGGGGTTGAAGTCCTTGATTTCCTGACCATGAGAAATTTGGATGGTTTCTACAATTTGGGTTGTATGTTTGGGAAAAAGGACTATTTCTAGCATGATTCCCAACATAATTCACTGACGCGGGATTACTGGGGCAACACTCAAAAGGGAAATTTTCTCCACATAAACTACATGACTCATTTAAAGCTTGATGTATAGTGTTGGGAACTGAAGAATTGCACAAGTACAGCACAAGTAAAGTTAATGCTGCTAGAAGAAAACAGTTACTACTTCTAGTTAGTACTTCTGTGGTTAATGCTGCTAGTTGAAGATTAATGTTGCTCAACAAGTTTAGTACTGCAAGTTCAAAGTTAGTACTGCTTGAAGAGATTAATACTGCTGAGCATGGTTAGTACTGCTAGAGTTAATACGGATCAAAGTATTAATGCTGCTAAAGAATAATGCTGCTTATGTGATAAAGAATTCGCATGGAAGGATGACAGCTGGATGGACTGAAGATATTCATGGAAGTTGAAGATAAAGATGGAAGTTTATATTGAAGATCTTTTTATGTTTAGTAATTATCTTTTATTCTTCAATATATATATATAGATTTGTTTAGAATAGAAAACAAACTTTTGGTGATAATTAATCATTCTAAGTTTTTGTTTTAGAGAGTATCAACCTCAAGGCATAGTTCCTAATTCTAGAGAAGTAGAATTCGTCTTGAAAGAGCTTGTTCTTCAAGATTGAGGTTGTGTGTGTAATCTTGTAACTTCAACCATTCAATACAAGCTTACAAGTTGTTCATCAGATTTACTGTTTGTTTAATGTTTCATTAAATATCAAAGTGTTATTCCGCAAACTTCTTTGATATTGTTTCTGAGTATTTATAATTCTTGTTGAGAATTCGATCCTGACATATAGCTTGAAATTGACTCTTTTCTCCATTAAGGTTCAAATTGTTTTTAACCAAATTTGTTAAAGCTACAATTTGTGCATTTAAAGCGGAGATGGCATCAGTTTCATGAACTCCTGACACAGTCTTAGGAATTATGGTACGAGGGTTTGACCAATCAGTGTTATTATTGGCAACTTTTTACAAAATGTCACACCCTTCGTTGTATGTTTTTGATGTAAAAGCGCCACCAGCCGTGGCATCGATGATGATTTTAGCAGAATTAGAAAGAACATTGTAAAAGGTTTCTAATTGGATGCAGTGAGGGATTCCGTGGTGAGGACATTTTCGAATTAAATCTTTGAATCTCTCCCATGCATCCGATACTGCCTCATCTTCCTCTTGTTTAAACATTAAAATATCATTTCTAAATTTCACATTCCTAGTAGGAGGAAACTATTTCTTTAGAAATTTTTCAGCTAAACTCATCCAAGTGTCAATTGAATGAGGTGGCTGAGAATTTAGCCAGGCTTTGGCTCTATCTCTCAATGTATAAGAGAAGAGTGTCAACCATAAGTCTTCTGCGGAAACTCCAGGAATAAGAAAATGATCCGTCATTTCTAAAAATGATTTTAAATGAGAGTGCGGATCTTCCGAAGGTAATCCTCCAAACTGACCCATGGCTTGGAACATTTGAAACATTACCAGTTTCGGTTCAAAATTTTGCTCAGTAATGTTGGGCCTAAGAATACCCGATTTGAGTTGATCAAATTCGGGTGTTGTATAGTCTCGTATTTCCCTTTCTTTGTCATCAGCAATTTTAATCGTTGTTTCCACAAGCGGAGGTGGAGGATTTACCGCCTCTTCTACCATGGTTTGATTTAAATTTTGGTTTTGCCGATTTCCTCTACCTCTTCTTCTTCTTTTAAAAGTTTTTTTAATTTCAAGATCAAGAGGTAAAAGTTCCCGGTGTTGCAGCCGTGGCATACAACACGAAAAATGTTTTGAAAATGAAACAAGCGACACAGACTGAAATGAAAATCAAGATCTCAGGATATAAAATCGTGCCAGTTCCCGACAACGGCACCAAAAACTTGGTAGTTAATTATTGTGCACTCAAAGCGTGGACACTGAATTTCCCAGCGTGGATACAAGTATATATCAACATTGGGATCGCTACAAGTAATACAATGGTACAAGTACCGAGTATCGTTCCTACAGGGACTGGACTACTGAGAAATACATATTTTCATGAACTTCTTGCACAAGTTTCGAGTTGGGAAAAATATTTGTTTGGTTGGTGAATTAATTCTAAAAATGCGAAATGAACTTTTTATAATTAAAGAATGGGTATGGGTGTAAGCATTCCTTGAGACAAACGTAGTAACATAATGGTCGGGTGCTTTGTAGTACGGAAAGTCTATAAAAAGCCCGATCTCTCGAAAGTGGATTTTTAAAGACTGGTCCTACAAAATGCTCGTAAAGTGTCCATCGTTACCAACTCTTAATCTTGCCAATTTAACTAAGTTGATAAAAATCAAGTTCTACCGGTATGGAGATTTATACCCAAATTTATTTGTGATATAAATCTCCTCCGACGTTTGAACCTTAGTAAATCATACAAAACCCGTATCTCTACGTGGTTATCAAAGACTCTCTCAAATCTTTGTGCATCACTTAAGCCGTATTTCGAATCCGCCCCTCTCGAAGTCAAGATTTAATATTAACACATCAAAGTGATCGGCTTATCTTCATTGAGTTTAAGTCCCAACTCAAGTGACCAAGCTTAAGAGTTAGTAATAATGGTCACCCCCAAGTGTTGCCTACTAGTCTCAAGTTAGTTCACACCCACACCTAAGAGGTGCTTAGCTCATGCTAATAATAGAAGACATAATAATACAAGAGAAATAAAAGTTAACTAATTGCATGAATATAAATAAAGTAAGAACAAAGAAAGAAAATAAACTACGGAATTTCAAATGCTAGAATTAAAGAGCAAGAAATTAAAGTACTAGAATTAAAGAGCAAGAAATTAAAGTACTAAAATTAAACTTGCAATAAATGAAAATGCTAGAAAATTAATGCATAAAAGTAAAGTATAAGAATTTAAAGACAAGAAATTAATTTATGCTATTCTTCAAACCTAAGTTCTCTCTTTTTGGATAGAAGAACTTAGAATGATGGGAGAGTGATGGAGAGCTTGATGATGGATTGGATGATGGAGGAAAGCCCTTCTTTTATAGAAATTGAGATGGAAAATACTCATTGGGTAATGTCTTTGTCCAATGAGTATTCCATTTGTCTTCACCTTCCTCAAATAATGACCACATGCCTTCAATCATTGCAGAATAACCCAAAGGACCCATGAAAACCGGATAAAAACTTTGCCCAATAGATATTCGGGTGCCCACCGCGGGCACTGACTGCCCGCTCCAACAGTTTTTCCAATTTCTACATAAAAATTTATTTTGATGTCATTATCACAACTTGCTTTAATTATGGACCAAACGAAGATAAAAAGGAACAAAAGTGAGTATAAATGAGAAATAAAATAACGGAAAAGGGTGATAAATAACACTAAGGAATGAGGGTTATCAATGATGCACACTGTGATACACTTTATAAACATCGAAAAACATCGATAATACGTGATGCACATTGTGATACACTTTGTAAAGATCGAAAATACATGATAGTCCACTATGATACCCTTCTGTAAACATCGAAAAAACATCGAAAAGTGTTAAGTCTAATTTTGTAGTAATCATTGTATTTATTTTCTAGCTTTTACTGTTTTTTTTAGTGTAATCTGTTTTGTAAAGGCTAGGGGTATTTAAGTCCCCTTAGAGCCTTTGTTTTAAAACAACTTTGGAACACACATTTCAATACATCAGTGAACTTTGCGCTTGTTACTTTCTCTCTCTACTTTCTCTCTCTAAAGAATCAGTGATCTTGGACTCTCAATTGGTATCAGAGCAATCTGAATCTTGAGAGGATTGAGAGATTGTTTTTCTATATCTGAATTTGTGATTGAAATCGAAAATTTGATCGATTTTCTTGAAATTTTTTCAAGAAAATCTCGTTTTCTTGATTTCTCATAAAATTTGGATCTTTTTGTGATTGAATTTGTGTGAATTTGAGATCTTCTGTTTCGTTTGTGATAATCGATTGTTTTTTATTCACAAAGTTTTCCTTAAAAAACATGATATGATTCTCAATTTGGTGTTTTAGTGTTTTTCTGGAAAAACGACATTCTCGTTCTGTTCATTGTCGATTTTTTAGATTTTGTTGATTTTAATCGATTTTGTTTGATAAAATGTGTTAGAAAGTAGTTTTCGAAGTTCAGTGTATGATTTTCTTGGTTAAATTTCTTAGTTTGATTTGTTCATGCGAAAATCTGTGTGTAGGTGAACTTTGCGTGTTATTCATGTAACTTTGCGTGTTATTCATGTGACTTTGCGTGTCCTTCATAGTTTGCATGAATTAGTTGTATTCCTGAACTTTGCGTTTCATTCATGAGAGTTTGCGTTTTATTCATATTTGTTTGCGTGTGATTCTTATGCTTTGCGCCTCATTCATGCATTCATATATCTTGTGATCTAACTCTTGTGTTAGTAAAATTTTCAGGTTTGCGGTTCTCATTGGAAACGCAAAGCCAAGTTTCTCGATTCTAGTCTGACACGCAAACCATCAGTTTGCGTTTCACTCATCCGCGAAGTTTATCACCCGCGAAGTCTACAAACGCAAAGCTCAGTTTGCGTTTCCTTCTACAAACGCAAAGCTCAGTTTGCGTTTCCTTCTACAAACGCAAAGCTCAGTTTGCAGTTCATTCCACCCTTCTACAAATGCAAAGCTCAGTTTGCGTTCCCTTCTACAAACGCAAAGCTCAGTTTGCATTCCCTTCTGCACACGCAAAGCGCACTTTGCGCTCATCATTACAAACGCAAACCTCTAGTTTGCGGGTCTCTCTTACTTAGACATTTTTGCTGAAATTTCTGAGTTTTTTCACAAGATGTCTCTACAAGCACAACTGTACAAGAATGACCTCATGATGTCTTTGGGGTCCGATACTCGTCCACCAGTTCTCATCAATGAGAATGAATTCGAACAATGGCAGGATAGGTTCATCAACTTTATTGAAAGGCAACAAAATGGGAAGAACATGATGAAATCACTGACTCAGGGTCCTATGGAAATTCCAAGGAAAGTTATCCCAGCTACTGCTACTACTCCAGCTACAACTGTTGAAAAGGCTTTAAGAGAGTATGAAGCTGAATAGGTCTTAAGATATCAAGCGGACAGTCAGGCTAAGTCAAATTTAATCCTAGCTCTTCCCAACTCCATCTATAACAGAATCGACTGTTTCAAACATAACCCAATGCTGATGTGGACACAACTTGAGAAGATCATGCTTGGTACTGCAATGTCTACTCAATTAAGACAGACCAGGTACATGAACAACTTTGAAAAGTTCAAGGCCAAGGATGGGAAAAGTTTGAAAAATGTTTTTGATCGATTCTGGGCTGTTATCAATGATCTCTACAAGATTAAAGTTACCAAGACTGAGTTGGAGGCAAACTTGAAGTTTCTGAATGCTTTACAACCTGAGTGGAACAAGGCATGCCATCGAATGAGAAATGATGTTAGAATCTCAACTATGCCAATTCAGGAGTTATATGAAATCTTGATGACAGATGAATCTTTGGTAATAGAGAAGAAGGCGAAAATAGATAAAAAGAACAAGCCTCTGTCAGTAGATCCCATTGCTCTTATAGCTAGCCAACTGGCTGAGCAAGCTTTGACTGAATCTGCTTATGATGGATCTACAGATGATGATGGTGAAGCGCTTGAAAAGGCCATGATTCTTTTGACTCAGCATTACAAGAAACAGTTCAAGCACATATCTGGGTCGAACAACTTGCGGTTTACTTCTGGTTCTAAGAAGATAGAACCTGGTGCTTCTTCAAAGCCATTCACTCCAAAGTATGAACCGGCTAAGGTTGTTGACCAAAAGAAAGATGACAAAAAGATGATGAATTGTTTCAACTGTGGGAAGCCAGGACATTTGGTTAAGGATTGCAGAGTCAAGGTAATTAAGGATGCTGCTTTTTACCGAAAGAAGTTGGCTTTAGCTGAAAAGAAAGAAAGTGGTACTATCCTGTTGGCCGAAGAAGAATACTGGTTGGACCATTCAGACAACGAGGCCGAAAATGAGGAGACTGCGGCTATGTGCTTTATAGGTGATGACAATTCTGATGATGAGGAAGAGGATACCTCATCTGATGGTTCTGAGGTAATATCTGAGTTTAACTATAATTTCTTCTTATCTCAAATGAATGTTTTTATCACTGCTTTGCATGATATGCGCTCAAAATTCGTTTCTGAAAAGGTTAAAAATCAAGAAAAGTCTGATTTAATTGATAAACTGCAAATTTCTTTAAAAGATGAAAAATCAATTTTAATTGATACAAAAGAGAAATTTCAAAAGCAGTTAGTTGATCTAGAAAATTCAAATCAGACTTATCGTGATTCTTTGACTGAAATGACTTCTTCAAATCAAAATCTTTCTAAAAAGATAATTGTTTTAGAAAAGAAGTTGTATAAAAGAGAACGGTTTGAACAAACGATTTACATTAATAAACCAAGGAGTGAATAAGCCATAAAAGAAAAGTGGGGACTTGGTTTTGAAAACCCGCATTTTTTAAATCATGCTAAAAATGAAGTTCCTACTTTATATGAATATGATTATTTTACTCTTGCAAGATATGCTCCTCAGTTTAAATTCTTTTGGACAACTGAGAAACAAATTTTGGAAGAAGAAAATGTGAAGAGGATGAAAAATAAGAGGATGGAAATACCATTTGTTTATACTTCTGAAAATGCAAAGTATTTTCCTGATCAGTCTAAGAAAACCAGAAAATTTCAAAATATTTTAAATATCAATTCTTCCAATAAATCTTCATTATCAACAGATTTCATTGATATATTTGCTAATACTGATAAGGAAAATGTATCTCCGGTATCTTATGATACTAAGAAATACATTCCTCCATTAGTGTTAGAAAGTAAGATTGTTGATCTTGAAGATAGATTGGAAGAACAAAATCTTCAAACTTGTTTACAAAACGATCTATTTATTTTTATAATGAAAACAAGTTTTGAAGATAAAAGTTCTTCTGGTTTTTCAAAAGTTTCAAAGGAAAATGCTAAGGTTTTAAAAAATAATGGTCATTTGCGTTCCACATTGGAAACGCAAACTGACAGTTTGCGTGTGCAGTGGGAAGCGCAAAGCTCAGTTTGCGCCTCCAATGGGAAGCGCAAACCTCCTCTTGTCTTGCGAATTTTTTAAAATCTTCACTCCGAGGCTAGTTCTTCAATGTCAAATGCTAAGACTGATTTCTTTAATAAAGTTTCTTCTTCTGATTCAATTATTGATAATTGTTTACTGTTAAATGCTCAATTTTATAAAAAGAAGCGTAAAAGAAGAAGATCAAAGAAGTCAAAGAAACATGATACTGTCTTATCTAAAAATTCTAATGTTTCTGATTTTTCTTCTTCAGATCGGACTGTGAGGAAATCAACAAGGCAGATTTGGAGGATGAAACAGCAAAGATTAGAATCTGAACTGTTAGGAGTAAACTGTGTAGACAATCTTTGTGATACTGATACATTTGCTTCTTGTAATAAAATCCCAAAATACTCTTTTAAGCAAATGTTTGATATATCAAAGAATATCTCATATGCTTCTTCTAGTTCTGATTCTGATAATTGTGTTTTATCATCTATTGATAATTGCTTTCATTCTTTCTTGAAAAATAAATCTGTGAGAAATAAAAGATATAAATCTAACAAGGAACCCATAAGCATATGGGTACCTAAAAAGGTGTAGTTTTTGTGTGTGCAGCTTAGTCAATTATGGTATCTGGACTCGGGATGTTCAAAACATATGACTGGCAACAAATCACTTCTGTCTAATTTTAAAGATAAATGTTGCGGTCGTGTGAAATTTGGTAACTGTGAGACTGCTCCGATTCTTGGTTATGGTGATCTAGTTCAAGGTAACATAACTGTAAAAAGAGTAAGCTACGTCGAGGGTCTAAGTCACAATATGTTCAGCATCGGCCAATTCTGCGATAAAGACCTTGAAGTCAGCTTCAAATCCAAAAGAGTTGTTGTGAAGAATGATAAAGGCAAGGATCTTCTGGTGGGAAAAAGACAATCAAATTTGTATACCATTGATCTTTCCAATATCAAAATTCCTTCAGATATCTGCTGGCTCTCTAAAGCTTCAATTCAAGAAAGTTGGATTTGGCACAGACGTTTAGCTCATCTCAACTTCAAGTATATGGATCGCCTGGTCAAGAATGATTCTGTGAGAGGTCTTCCAGTTCTCCGGTTCCAGAAAGACCATCTTTGCCAGGATTGTGAGAAAGGAAAAATGAAGAAATCTCCTCACAAGCCTAAACCTGAACACTGCACATCGGCTATTCTTGATCTTTTACATGTTGATTTGTGTGGTCCGATGAAGACAAAGAGTTTAGGACGTAAGAAATATGTTTTGGTGGTTGTTGATGACTACTCTAGATATACTTGGGTAAAATTTCTGAAGTCAAAAGACGAGACTCCTGAAGTACTCATCAACCTCATCAAGACAACTCAGACAAATAAGCAGAAGCAAGTGAAAGTGGTAAGATCTGAAAATGGTACTGAGTTCAAAAACAGTACTCTTCAGGCATTCTATGAATCTCAATGAATACAACAACAATTTTCTGCTGCTCGTACTCCGCAACAGAACGGCGTTGTTGAAAGAAGAAACAGAACGATTGTTGAGTCTGCCAGGTCAATGCTCGCTTATTCAGGTCTACCTTTGTCTTACTGGGCTGAAGCAGTGTCAACTGCCTGTCATACACAGAACAGATCAATTCTGCATCGTCGCTTCAACAAAACACCGTATGAACTTATGAACGGGATCAAACCGAACATCAAGTATTTCAAGTCATTCGGGTGTAAATGCTACGTTCTGAATGACAGGGAGAATCTCAACAAGTTTAGTCCAAAGGCAGACGAGGGTGTATTCGTGGGTTATTCTTCGAACGCTGCAGCTTATAGAGTTTTTCTGATCTCTGCAAGAAAGGTCAAAGAGAGTGTCAATGTAAAATTTGACGAAGCTGCTGATTTGGTTTCTAGTCACTCAGGCTCAGAACCCGCTATCATTGGAAATTCATTTTCTGAACAAATCAGTTCAGAACCTGTTCTTTCACCGGATAACCAGGATTCTTCTACTCCCTCTCCTATTCTTTCTGATCTTGATTTTCTGTTTGAAAATTTTTATGATGATGTGTCTAAATCTAACCCTGTAAATGATTCTAATGTTTTGAATCAGGAAACTAAGAGTTCATCTATTTCAAATTCCGTTGCATCTATCTCTGGCAATGATGCTGCTCCAGTCCCTCCTGATCAACAAGAACCGGCACAACAAGAACCTGTTCAATCATAAAATGTACAATCAGAACCAGTTCAAGAAGAACAACTTGTACAAGAGGAATCAGTTCTGGAAGAAGTACAGCATGATGTTATTCAACAAACTGTTCCCGAATCTGATTCAGAGATTATTGAGATACCTCCTCCTCCAGTGGAAACTATTTCTATCTCTTCATCTGATATTGAAGTTTCTGAACCTCCCTCTCTTCAATTGGAAGTTGTTCAAGATGTATTTGATCCTCTCCCTCATACAATAAAATGGACAAGATCTCATCCAATTCATCAAATTATTGGAGATCCTTAATCCAGTGTTTCTACACGCTCCAAGACGGCTACTTCCAACGAATGTCTCTTCACTTGCTTCCTAAGCAAGATTGAACCTACAAAAGTTTCTGAAGCGTTGGAGGACCCGGATTGGATCATTTCTATGCAAGAGGAGATCAATCAATTTGATGCGCTCAAAGTGTGGAGACTTGTACCTAGGCCAAAAGGGAAAAGCATAATTGGTACAAAGTGGATATTCAAGAATAAAAAGGATAAAGATGGCATCGTCGTGCGAAACAAAGCAAGGTTGGTAGCCAAAGGATATCGACAAGAAGAAGGTATTGACTACGATGAAACGTTTGCACCCGTTTCCAGATTGGAAGCTATCAGAATGTTTCTTGCCTTCGCTGCTTATCGAAACTTCACAGTATATCAAATGGACATCAAGACGGCATTTCTCAATGGCAAGCTGAAAGAAGAAGTATATGTATCTCAGCCAGAGGGATTTGTTGACAAAGATCGTCCAGATTATGTATATTTTCTCGATAAAGCATTGTATGGTTTGAAACAAGCTCCGCGGGCGTGGTATGACAAGTTGTCAGCATTCTTGGTCAAATCCGGCTTCACCAAAGGGTCTATCGATACTACTCTTTTCATTTATAGAACTAATCTTGATATCTTCTTAGTACAAATATATGTAGATGATATTATTTTCGGTGCGACTAACAAATCTTTGTGTACATGGTTTTCTGATCTTATGACCTCTAGATTTCAGATGAGCATGATGGGAGAAATCAACTTCTTCATCGGCTTACAAGTGAAGCAGCTTCTTGATGGTATTTTCATCAACCAGTCCAAGTATATATTTGACATTTTGAAGAAATTCAAATGGACAAATCTACTTCAATCGGAACGCCGATGGCTCATGGTGCCAAACTCGGACTCGATCCAGATGGAAAAGTTGTGGATCAAAAGACATACAGAGGGATGATCGGATCACTGATGTATCTAACTGCCAGTCGCCCGGACATAATGTTCTCCACGTGCTTGTGTGCCCGATTTCAGGCTAAACCAAAAGAATCTCATCTTTTAGCAGTCAAACGCATTTTTAGATATATGAAAGGAACTCCTTATTTAGGATTATGGTATCCTAAAAGTTCTGACTATAATTTGATTGCTTATTCAGATGCAGATTTTGGTGGTAATCAATTGGACAGGAAGAGTACTTCTGGTCATCTTCAGTTTTTAGGTGACAGACTGATAAGTTGGGCGTCGAAAAAGCAAAACTGCGTTTCAATATCAACAGCCGAAGCTGAATACGTCGTTGCAGCTAGTTGTTGTGCTCAAGTGCTCTGGATGAAAACGCAACTTCGGGATTACGGGATGCTGTACAAGACAGTGCCAATTTATTGTGACAGCAAATCCGCAATTGCCATATCAGTCAATCCAGTCCAGCACACCAAGACCAAGCACATAGACATGAGATATCATTTTATAAAACATCATGTGGAAGAAGGTACTATTGAATTATATTTTGTACCAACTGATTATCAACTTGCTGATATCTTTACAAAAGCCTTAGATGAAAAACGTTTCAATTTTTTGCTTTCAAAATTAGGCATGTTGAATTTAAAAGTTTAAATCTTTACAAATTTTATTCTATAAAATAAAATTTTACAGATTTTCTTTCTTTTGAATAAAACGTATGTCTAGGATCATTTACAAGTTCTTTGTTAATATTAAAGTTTTATATGTTCAAATTTCAAGTCTTACAAAAGTTGAAAAGTCAGCAACATGTTTGTAGCTTTTAATACTGCTTTAAAGATATGTAAGTCTGAATTTTTATAGTTTACTTTGCTTAGACTACCTAAATGATCATAATTATAGATCGGAATGAAAATATGGGCTAAACATTTAGATGTTGATCTGAGTGATTGAGATGAATAATAAATTCTTAAAAATACAGAAATCTCTGAGTTTAAAAGTTTGTACCTGTGACCTTTCTGGTTTGGGAAAGTAAGTTCCGTGGGATGCTCGTCATCTGGTCCCCTAAGGTCATTTGGTCTGGGAGTGATCGAACAGAAATCCTTCTATAGAATCAGATCGAAAGTCATGTTTTACTGGTATAAATGGGTTTAGAATATGTCGATGTAGCCTTTCTGATCCGGGAAAGTAAGTTCAAAGGGGTGCTTGACACCTAGTCCCCTAAGGCCAGCTGGTCTGGGAGCGGCTGACCCAAATCCTGCAATAGGGTCAGATAGAAAGTTACGTTTACGGCATGTTCTTTACTTAATTAACTTTCTGATTAAAAAGATGCCAAAGTGCACGCGCTTAAAAGATGCCAAAGAGCACACTTATGTTAAGATGCCAATGTGGACACTGCTAAAAAGATGCCAATGAGCACACATCTCATGATACTTGGTGATATGTTTGAGTTGTGATAAACCTGTAAATTTGTGATAAGTCTTAATTTTTGATGACTTAGTGTTAGTACATGCAAAGTTTTCTATAATTATTTTAGAACTGCATTTTTCTTGAAGCTATTTGAAATTCACATGCAAGCACACTGAATAGACAAATGGAAGTTTTTGAAACTGAACATGTCTTAACTTGATATGCAATTATACTTGTTCTTGCATCCGACAATATATGCTTGATTTCAACTGATTGATAAATCTGTGAAATTTTACTGAGTAGACTTTAATTTGTTTAGTGTTTCAAATTTTATATGTTCAGTTGTTACAAAATTTATATTCAATATGATCATCTTTCATACTGATGTCTTTATGTTTGAGTATCTGTATTTTGGATATGGTATGTGCAATTTTCAAGGGGGAGAGCTAATCTGAAAAAGTTATCTGAACTTTTTTGTGGTTGAGGGGGAGTAAGGAAGAAAATTATCTGTGCTGATAAAAAGTTAAAAAGGTATGTTTTTCAAAAAAATGCCTACACATTTGCTATATTAACAGTTTAATTTTTGTGCATGTGTGTAGGGGGAGCAAAAGGATTTCAGGTATATTTTTACATTTTTTTATTTTTATGTTTTTTTTAGTTTTAGTTTTATTTTTGTTTTCTAGGTTAAATAGTTTTTTTTTTTCATTTTCATTTCCCGCCCTCTATTCCTTGTATCTGACTTTTCGGCTCCCTCATCCTCTCTGTCGCTCTTTGTGTTCTCGTTTCCAATCTGATTTCTTTCAGATTTTGTTACACGAAATCGAGGTATGTTTTTGTTTCCATTCACTTCGTGTATTGATTTTGAGTTACATATGTTTGTGATTATTAATCGATTTGAATTTCTCATGAATCTGATGTTCATATTTCTCGTTTCATCCAAAATACTCAGATTCGTATTGTTTGTAAAATCAAGTATTGGGTTTTGCTTAGATCAGTAAATCGATATTCAGGTATGTGTCCTTTTACTTTCATTTCGTTTTTTCTCGATTTAATTTGAGTTTTTGTGCTTTTCGGGTCTGAGAATCGCGAACCCTACGTTTTTTGTCAAGGATGATAGACCCGCAAAGTGACCTTTGCGAGTCTAATTAGAAACGCAAAGTATACTTTGCGTGTCTAACTAGAAACGCAAAGTGAACTTTGCGAGTCTAGTTAGAAACGCAAAGTGAACTTTGCGTGTCTAACTAGAAACGTAAAGTCTACTTTGCGCTTCTATCTTGTGTAAATTTTTTGTATTTTCTTTCCAAGTATAGTTTACGTATCAACTAGGACACGCAAAGTGTACTTTGCGTCTCCTTTTGTTTTTCTTCGTGTGTTGTCAGGTTTTGATATCAAGTACGTTTGACCCGCAAAGTGAACTTTGCGTGTCTAGTTAGAAACGCAAAGTGAACTTTGCGCGTCTAACTAGAAACGCAAAGTGACCTTTGCGTGTCTAGTTAGAAACGCAAAGTGAACTTTGCGCGTCTAACTAGAAACGCAAAGTGACCTTTGCGCGTCTAGTTAGAAACGCAAAGTGACCTTTGTGCGTCTAGTTAGAAACGCAAAGTGACCTTTGCGCGTCTAACTAGAAACGCAAAGTCTACTTTGCGCTTCTAACTTGATACGCAAACCTTCCTTGCGTTTTTGTGTGTTTTTGTTTTGTTTGTCTAAGTATAGTTTTCGGACCATGTTAGACACGCAAACTCACCTTTGCATCTCTTGAGTGAAACGCAAACCTTGGTTTGCGCTTCTAACTTGGCACGCAAACCATACTTAGAATTTTTTTTTATTTTTTGTTTTTGCCTAATTCTTTTTCATTTTTGTTTTTCAGGTCTATTATGTCTTCTAAAACCCATACTGATCCAATGATTCAAGACGAGAATGCTATTCTCGATGATCCATCTGATCGAGCCTCTCATGATACTCCCATGCCGTCACATCCTTCTGTTGGGGCCGATCTTTCTGCTTCTCGTCGCACACCAAATGATGTGTTTCCAACCATCATGTATATGCCATACAAGCCAAACAACTATCACGTGGACTTTGACAGAATCAAGATTCATCCAGTGATACGAGCAATTCTCAAAGGACATCCACTTGCCCCTGCTCTTTCTTACTGCGCAGATGTTCCTGAAGTGTATCTACAACAGGCTTGGAATACCATAACAAAGAATGAACTAGCTCGTCCGCACCGCTTTGAGCTTCAAGTAGATCAGTTTGAATCTTTCCTTTCCTACAAACGACTGAGAATGATACTGGAGCTTCCTGAGCCAAACTCCAGACCAGGCAGAACTACATATGACAACTTTCCATCTGAAGAAGAAGTCTATGAAGGGATTCGGAATCTTGGATATGTGGGTACTTTGAACAAACTTACAGACTTTGACAAGTCCAATCTACCTCCAGTATGGTACGCACTGTTCTCTGTTCTCATCAGGTGCCTGACGTCGAAGCATTCTGGCACAGACAGTGCAAGTCTACTGTATCTTCGATTGTTCCATGCAGTCGTCTATGACTTGCATGTCGACTACACGTTTATATTTTGGACCGAACTCTCGGAGGTGGTACATGAAAAGTTCACCAACAAGAAACGAAAGTTCATTCCGTTTGTCAAATTTATGAATCTCATTGTTCGAAGCATGCTCCGTAGCAATCCAGCTATTCCTCGCAGGTTATCTTGGCCTCAGGTTCCAGACTCGGAAATGTCTTACATTCAGAAGCAGAAGAAGACTTTCAACTATTCTATGACTATTCCATATGCTCTTATTGCCAACTACGTTGATGTTGCAAATGAGGATGTCATAGAATATTGTATGGAGAATGAGTTTGTGGAAGCCGTAAAAGAAGAGCCTTCTCATGAAAATCAAGCTATTGAACAAGATGTTGAAGTTGAAGTAGCTGTTTCTGACAAAGAGCCTGAAGTTGAAAAAGAGGTTGAAGATGAGCAAGAAGTTGTTGTTATTGTTGAAACATAAGTAGTTCAAGCGGATGTTGCTTCTCAACAAATTGAGAATGTTATTGCTGATATTGGTACTGCAACAACTGATGATATTGCTTTTGATTTTGAAGATGAGGATGATACTGCTGCAGATGTTATTCTTGCTAGTGATAAAGATGAGGATGAAAGTGATTCTGATGATGATGATAGTGATCATGCTGATCAACCACGTATTCAAGTTTATGAAAGGAAGTCCAAGACACCGGAAGTGGTTGTCTTAACAGAAGTTCTCTCTGAAGATGAATCTGTTCCAGTTAATCCTTCAGTTGCACATCTTCAAGTAGATGAACTAGATACAGCTTTTGATCAAGCCACAGCATCGGTTCAAAGTCAAGCTCCAGCAACTACACTTACAGCTATTCAGCCTACACCATCAGCTGTAGAGCTTACTTCTGATCAAGCTCGGGCTTCTACTGACAAATTCTCTACGTTGAATGATGTTATTCGTCAGCTATCTGAAAGAATGGATGCAGAAAAGGAAGCTCAAATTCTGAAGTTGAAGACTTTCTTCAAAGGAAAGATGCCGGAGATTGATACTTCAGTAATTCCTCCAGAGATTCCATTAAGAAGACCAACTGGAGTAGTTCTTCGTGAACCTTCTTCTGCTATGCCTACATCTACTTCTCCGGTTGTTTGTCTTCCATTTCCTTCATTGGTTTCTTTATCTGCGGGAATTTCTACATCTGCTCCTTCCAGATCTTCTCTTCACGATATTCCAGTTTCAGAGTTGACAGATCTGCTCTATGCTCGACTTCTCTCTATGTCGCCGCCTGAACATCAAGATCAAGATCTTATCTCTCTTTTACGAAACTTCCAACCTACGCCGCCTCCAGTTCCTTCGTCTGAATCTGACAGGATCACTGCTTTATCTGATGAGTTTCATGAATTCAGATCAGAAGTTCGATCAAGTTTTGCTGATCTCCAATCATTTATGTCTCAAGCCTTCTCTGATTTATCTTCAAGGCTTGATTCTCATGACCAAAGCTGCAGAACTGAGGCCGGCCCGTCTCTTAAGCGCCGACATGACCAAGATGATCCTGATCATCAAGGCCATGAGGGGGAGATGGCAAAGAGACCAAGAGTTGAAGGATCTTCTGAAGCAAGAGAAGATATTCAAGAAGAAGCGGCTGGTGACAGAGGAAAGAGTGGAGAATCTGTTGAAGACTGCAACATTCAGGATTTAGTGAATGTGATGATTGAGAATGTTGATCTGTCTTCCATGCATAATGAACTGAATATTTCTGAAAGCAATATTAATGATAATATGAAAATTGTTGTTTACATGGATCCAGATGTATCTGCAAGCGTTCATGAAGTTGAAGAATCTGAAGCTGCAAATGACATGAGATCATTCTTTGCTAACTTCATCGAGATTAATTCTGATGATGATGAAGATGTCAGGTTGGAAAAGATATGTCAAGTCAATGAAGAAGACTGTGATGACATCGTTATCATTTCAGATACAGAAGACGACTCAGTGTTCATGGATGCTAAAGACGAAGAAGAAGCAGATTTGCTATATAGTGATCTTCCTGTTCATGATGAGATTCCTGAATCAGTTAATGTCACATCTACTCCTGTTGATAGTTCAGCTCAGACTGCCACTATTCCTTCAAGATCATTTGACGTTGGTCAGTCGTCAAGAGCAGAAGCTGATGTTCCACCTTCTGATCCTGTTATTCCTCCATCCATTATAGAAGAAGGACCAGCTTTATCTAGACTTCAAAGACAAAGGAGTTTGCAACGTAGATATTTGGCATCAAGGCAAAGATCAGCCTTTCTAGAAGACACTCAAAGAAACATCTTTGTCTCTAGAAGAAGGGCAATTAATATCTATGCAATCCTTGGAGTAGAGAAAGAGTCAGAAGCCTATCAATATGAGTACTTGATGTTTATCAAGTGTCAGCGCAAAAGGAATAGTACCGTTTCTTCTCAGCACTTGATTGTTCGAGTCATCAGTGTCACAATCAACAAGTTTGTGAACATCTGGTATCCCGATTTTGAAGTTGAAAGAAGAGACTGGAAGCGGTATAAATTTTCATAGGCAGACTTCTCTGATCTTTCAATAGACGATATTGAATTCTTATTTGATCACTTCAGGAATCTGTATCATAGAACTCAGGATATTTCTCAAGCTTTGTTCGTCATCAAAAGATTCATACGTCGACAAATCAGATTCTTCCGAGTTTTTGATTTCCAGATGGCTGTAGAAAGTTTCCAACCGGTTGTTAATCTTCTCAGGCCCAACCGAAGCTTACCGAACTTAGAGTCTTATCCATTTTTCACTATTATTGAAGATTCATATGGAGTAGTGTACAAGAATGGGTCTAATGAAAAATGCTTTCTCAGGTTTGAAGAAATTGCTCACTTCTCCGATGGAACCTTAAAAGTGATCAAGCTTCAGTTAGAGCAACGTATGAAGGATGCTAAAAGAAGATTTGTGGAAACAAGAATAATTGCATTTCTTGTTGATAATGAAGAGATTCGACTTCTCCAAAAGACTTTAGATTCAATTCAAGAGAGATTGAATCTCTGCTCAACTCTAAGACGACTGGAAGTTTTAGTTGGTTTGAATCGTCTTCATCAAAGAGAAGAGCGTCAGTGATTCTCCAAAGTCGTCTGGTTGGTCTATGCTGTTTTTTTAAGATTGTTTTTGAAGACCATGGCGCCAATGATTACTAAGGGGGAGATTGTTAAGTCTAATTTTGTAGTAATCATTGTATTTATTTTCTAGCTTTTACTGTTTTTTTTTAGTGTAATCTGTTTTGTAAAGGCTAGGGGTATTTAAGTCCCCTTAGAGCCTTTGTTTTAAAACAACTTTGGAACACACATTTCAATACATCAGTGAACTTTGCGCTTGTTACTTTCTCTCTCTACTTTCTCTCTCTAAAGAATCAGTGATCTTGGACTCTCAAAAAGACGTGATAGCACACCGTGATACACTTTGTAAACATCGAAAATACGTGATGCACACTGTGATACACTTTGTAAAGATCGAAAATACATCAAAAATACCTCGAAAATATATGATAGCACATTATGATACCCTTTTGTAGACATCGAAAATACGTGATAGCACATTGTGATACCCTTTTGTAAACATAAAAATAACGAAAATAAATAAGAAACATTATGATACCCACTGTGATACCCATTGTGATACGCACTATTATACTCATTTACCCATGATACGTTCATGTGATACACCCAAACCCTAAAATGAAAATCAAACCCCACAATCATATCCACTGTGATACACCCAAGCTCTGTATATTCTTCTCAATGTCGTATCATCCGTCGTTGATGAAGGTTTTAGTTGATCTGCAAGTTCTAGGGTTTTGTAGAAGGGTGGTGACGTGGGAGTGAGGTTATGTCGTCGATTTTATTTGGAGAAAGAAAGGAGAAACACAGAGAATTCTAGAGAGTGTTATGTTTCTCTTAATCGTCCTGATGCTCTGTATATGCTCATCAACATCGTTTTGTCCGCCATTGATGAAATTCATATGCTTGTTTTAGGGTTTTTGCAGAAGGGTTGTGCCGTGGGAGTGGGGATATAAGGTCAGTTTTATTTGGAGAAGTAAATGAGAAAATTTAGAAATTAGGTTATATAGTAGAAAGACAAAGAGATGATACATATAAGAGAAAAAAAAGAGATTTTAGGAATTAAACAAATTTACTAAAACACTCATTTTTATTTATTTAAAATTAATATTAGTTATTCTAAATGTGTGTTTCACATTGGATCTCACAGTTACCACAAACTACTTAGTTCTCATTTGATTATACTTATATATATATATATATATATATATATATATAGCCTTAGGTTCATTTGAGAAATGGTAAATATATGAGAAATAGAGAAGTAATCCTAGTCATTTATATGGTCAAGATCGGATTTGACCGGTAAAATATTGCGGCCTTGACTGTTCAAAAGTTGCAGCTTTGACTGGTCAAAAGTTGCGGCTATTCCAAAAATAGAAGGACACTTTCGTAATTTTTACAAAATACACGGGTTGTGTTCATATATGAACATGTATAATTCACATATGAACTATATGTTCATATATGAATCAGTGTAATTCACATCTGAACTCTTTTAACTGATTCATATATGAACTAATTAATTGATTCACATATGAACTAATTAACTTAGTAAGTTCATATATGAATCAGTTGAACTAATTAACAGATTCATATATGAACTTTTGTGATTCATATATGAACGTATAGTTCATATGTGAATCATATAGGTTCATATATGAACTCATCCCACGTATTTTACGAAACTACCCCTCTACCTTCTATAGATCATGCAAGAAATTATCCGGTACTTCGCGGTCAAAGCCGCAAATGTTGACCAGATAAATGGCTAAGATTACTTCTCTATTTCTCATGCATTTACCATTTCTCAAATGAACCTCTCCCTATATATATATATATATATATATATATATATATATATATATAGGGTGCGTTTCTTTTGCAAACCAAACAATTTGTACAAACTATGCAAACCAATCTTAGCCGTTCATCAAGTCTAATGAATATATGATTTTATTATGTTTCCTAATTTAAAATCATGATAATAAAATCATGATTATAATGAATAAACTTAACATTTCCTAATTTAAAATCATGATTATAATGAATAAACTTAACATTTTCCATATATATCACAATCATTATTAATGAATCATAATCATTATCCATAAATATATCTATTGTTTCTTAATATAGTGGTTTGCATAGTTTGTACAAATTGCTTGGTTTGCAAAAGAAACGCACCCTATATATATATATATATATATATATATATATATATATATATATATATATATATATATATATATATATATAGGGTCAGTTTCAAGAGAAAATGGTAAAATAAATGGAAAACCAGAGAACCGCTAAAAACAGATGTAAAAATATATAAATATGAATGTCAAATTAACGAGAAAAATGTGATTATTTTTTGGTGTAATTTGTTTCGTTTCGAATTTTGATCGTATTTTATCTTTTTGACTTAAAAAATAGGAGGTGATGGATTTTTTAATTTAAACACTACTACGGAAATGACTTTTTTAAACGCACCTTTTTAAACAGTTTTTAAAAAAATTTGAAACAACCGTTTAAAAAGGTGGCCGCGTTTTTTTAAGACTTTTTTTAAACGGTTCTGCGGTTGTGGTACCGTTTAAAAAAGTCATATGACCTTTTTAAACGGTTGTTATAAAAAACCGTTTAAAAAGGGATACGTATTTCACACGGATAATGGAACAAAACCGTTTAAAATCCGCCTAACTTTTTTACACGGTTTTTTCATACAACCGTTTAAAATACATACATCTTTTTAAACGGTTCTCTAGAAACAACCGTTTAAAAAAGGTCAAACACTTTTTCAAACGCTTTCACTATCACAAAACCGTTTAAAAAGGCCTTTAAAAATTTAGGGTAAAACCGAACTACATTAATGCGTTTTTATATTTTGATAGGTTCGGAAGAATTTGGAGCGAAAAAGAACAAAACCATAATTTTTGACAGATTTGCGCAACTGTGGTGTTTTGATCATATCTCACTCGTCCGATCTCCGATTTGAGTGATTCAAGATGAGCTGGAAACCCAACACACAGATTTACAATATTCGTGTTTTGAGTTTTTGGTAATTTGGAGTAAATCTGGGTCGAATCTGAAGTTGGGAGTACAAAGCCGGACAGAAAATGAATAAAAGAATTAAAGGTGCTTCTATAAACACAGAAGAAGATGTGGCGGAATTGTAAGTGTCGTGAGTTTGCATGGTTGTGATTTCGAGATCGAGTCCTATGTGCAGCAGATAGCATTCTTTTATTTTTTAAACGGTTTAAAAACCGTTTAAAAATGTGACTTTTTTAAACGGTTCAAAAACCGTTTAAAAAAGCTCCTGACTTTTTCAAACGGTGCTCTTTCAAACGGTTGTAAAACCGTTTAAAAATGTCTAAAACAACCGTTTAAAATACCTATTTCTGTAGTAGTGAAAATTAAAGTTTTAACCGTCTCTTTATCACATCTATTGATTCAATTAATCTGGGTATTAATAAAGTGTTTTTTGGTTTTTCATTTTTTTAAAATTTTCTTTAAATCTCCCTCTCTCTATGATAAAAATGAATAAATTTTTGAAATATATTTATAAATATTTATGACAACCGAATGATTTTGTTGAGGACTACCTTATCTCATAGTGATCGTTGGAGTGGTGGTATATGCCATTGTCCCTACTCCACCCGAAAGGTCAAAAGTCATAGGGAATTTGCATAACATTTATTTATTACTTATTTTTAAATACAGTATTATATTATTTATTCTATAAGATTTTTTTATAGAAATCAAACAAAAATTTCTTTTGTTATCAGTAAATCTAAATTAATTATAATATTCATTCGTATTATAAAAACACTAGAAGCGTACTCGCGCAATGCAGGGAGATACATCACGATTTTAATGTTTCATTTTATTTTTTTTGTCGATTTACAGTATGATTTTGGATTGTTTTGAGAAAGTGATAATGTTTTTTTATAAATTTGTTTAATTTAGGTTTAATAATATAATGTTTTTATATAAAAAAATTAAGTATTTTGTTAGAATTCAATGATTATCTTATATATTTTAATGACATCTAGAAAAAATAACCAATTACATATTTAATAATATAATTAAAACCAATATAATTAAATAGTGAATAGTGATACATGGAAATGTCTGCATAAAAGGAATGTCCTGGACATATCAAATTGGTGGGTGTTAGAAGCTTGCAGTAGTAATATGTATCTTGTGCTTTGATACTTGTAAATTAAGAGATTTTTAAAATCTTGCATAAAATGATTGTACCTTGTGTCTAATAATTTGTATTTAAGAGTTTTTTATCTCTGCTTTATAATATATTTTAAAAGACATGTTTCAAAACTTAAATTTTCAAAAGATCTATTTTGACTAATTGTTTAAAAATATATTGTTTTACTCATATTCCGTAAGTGCAAAATCACATTGAAACAAAATTTTGACAGTGATCTCAAGGGGCTGTTTGGCAATTGCTGAATGTTTTAGTGCAGAATGATTAAGTGGTCTGAATGATTAAGAGGTTTTTATGATATAGTGTAAAATGAAATATGGTTGTTTGTTAATTGTTCATAATGAAATCAGGGCTCTTAATGGTTAAGGGAGGGTTAGGATACAAAATCATTAAGATGATTTTGGAACCATTAAAAGACAACATTTTTTTTTGTCAAAAAAGATTTACCTCTTAACGATTCAGATGTTGCCTCTTAATGGAATCATTAAGAGGTAAACAAACAACCCTAGAGACAAATAAAGATCGGAGTGGTCTCAAAACTCTTTCTTATAAATCATTGTCGGAAGCTGGACCAATGCAACTTTCCTAGAGACCCATCATAACCAAAAAATCATTCTGCATCTTAAATAAATATTTTTGAAACTATAAAATTTTAAATATAGTTTTTAAATGTATATATTTAAAAATAGTAATTGAATGAAAATATTTCTTTTCCAAAATAATTTTCAATTAAAATTACATAAATAAAATAATACATTTCATAAAATGAATCTCTTAAATGTGTGTTATATAAAATAAGTATAAAAATAAAACACAATGTAGTTTATCTAAAAATAAAACGTTAAGGTAATTTTTTCAATTAAAAAAAAAGTTAATGTAGACCCTATTTAACATGCTAATTGATGATTTAGTTACGAATGATAATACATTAATAACTAAAAGCAAACCACAAGGTTGTGACGTACTGGTTAAGGTTCTGAGGATGTGGTAGAATATCTCATCTGCTCATGGTTCGAATCCAGACGTACATAACAATTGTGGCCACTGATGTTTAATCAGGACTGATGTCTTACAGTCATAATTTGCCAAAGGATTATTGTAGGCATAGCCTAGGACAACATTTCAAAAAAAAAAAAATAACTAAAAGCATTTTGGAAAAAAATGTAAAAAAAATATGAAATTCATTGAAAGACATTAAATAACATTTAGTTTCTCTATTCTAAAATAAATATCCACAAAAAAAAATGATACATAATTTTAAAAACATGTAATTATTATATTTTTTAAATAATTAAATAATATTTTTATCATTAATAATAAAGAGATAAGATTTTCTCATCTACTACTTAATGGTAGAATGAGAAAGTAGAAACTTACTTATTACATTTAATACTGCTTATTTTATAATAAATAAAAATAAAAATATAGACAATTCGAAATAGAGAAAAATAATAAAGTAAATTATAATTATTGAAACAAATTTTTATAGGTTTAAAAATTAACTAAAATTAAATAGGGGTTGCAAGTTGATGAAATGTCCCCACATGCACTTTATCGGAAAGAAGCGAATGCTTAGAATCTTTCCACTTATGGAAAGTCGCACTTAAATTAATCAAAATCGTTTTCATTTCCAACGACTTGTATTTCATATGAAGGAAGAGTTAGGGGCTCTTTGGCAATTGCTGAATGGTTTGGTGTGGAATGATTAAGAGACTCTTATGATATAGTGTGAAATGAAATATGGTTGTTTGTTAATTGTTCAGAATGAAATCAGAACTCTGAATGATTAAGACAGAGTCAAGATAGAAAATCATTCAGAGAGTTTTGAAACCATTAAGAGACAGACATTTTTTTTGCCAAACAAGATTTACCTTTAAATAGTTTAGAGATTGCCTATTAATAGAACCATTAATAGGTAAACAAACAGCCCCTTAGTAAATCTATGTACTTTAAAATGAAAAAGTTATAATTAAAATTTTTAAAAGCATTTATAATGTTAAGATTTTTTACTAAAGTTTTTCACAATTTTTTTTTGTAACACCCTCTCTAAACCTAGTAAAATGTCATGGTAAAATATTTGATAAAAAGCTATAAATGAAGAAACTTTAAAATTTCATTCACTACATTTCATGAATTTAATACAGTGCAAGACTTACAATTGACATGAATACGTAAGGAACTAGTTCGTCCCATATCGAACTAACCTAACAACACAAGGTACATAAAAATGCTATACGATGATCTAAGGCAAATCCTTTCCCTTGCTAAATCTCGTACGCATGCCACCTAAGATATACGACAGGTGTTAGCTTACAAAGCTAAGTGAGTTCATGGTTAGTTCCATAAACACTAAAATAAGCACTTCAACAAAAAATATTAATGAGGACTGACTACTTAAACTATTCATTATATATATTAACGGTAGACACGATCGTATTCCAAGAATGCATCTCGATGCGATACTCATACTGAAAGCTCAACTAAAATCTCAAATACTGAGGACTAGTCTTAATGACCTACTACACATTTATGAAACGTCATGCTAAGACAAAACATACTGAACTGATGCAACCGTCACTGGTGATAGGAACTGTAACGACCCAACCATAAGCAACTAGATAGCAACTTAAATCTCAATAATAAAAAATAAAATTCATGCCAATGCGGCCCCAAGCTTACAATTTACAATTCAAGGTTCTCAAAGTCGACCTACACAACTGAGATAATAATAAAGAATATCTAAGATGACAGCCTTCTAACTTTTCCCGCAACATCATCCCTTTGCCCTTATCCGCTTTCTCAAATACACGTTTGCCTGAAAAGATTTTTAGTTTTGAAATAGCAAGGGTTAGACCGAAGGTCTAGTGAGTCCCCTTAAACAATTAAGCAACAAAATAGCTTTCCAAAATTAAACCAACAAATTTAATAACACACAATGATAAGCACGCTACTGACCACACGACCGTCAAAGACGATGCGTCTAACTCGCGCTGCCTTAATGTTGGGACACACCCCCAACGGCATAAACGAGTCACACTCCCCGGCACGAGTAGGTGGGCTACACTCCCCGACTTAGGTCAAAATCTCCACATAGAATGTATGCATACATTTAAACAGCAACGATTTATAACACACTTGAAAACATTTCATAGATATCATGCCATCATAAATAAATCAAAGTTTAAAAATTAAACTTCACATGCTTTTGTTACCAAAGAGGTTTAATTCAGAAATACTCACCTGACGTCCTTTGCTTTAAGCTTTACGTCTACTTTAAAATCCGAACTAACCTATAAAACAAGGTATCACCGGTGAATTTCCGCTACTTTCTATTTTAACGAAGTTTGACCTTAACACCCTCATCCCAACGTCATCTTATCCTTTGACCGACTTAATCCCCCAAACACTTACATAAGTTAATAAATTGTATCTTTGATCTACAATATTAAATTGGGTGGGCCATATTAAATTAAACCCACAACTAATATCTTCCAAAGAAAATGGGCTTCGGCCCATAATTCTCACCCCGGGGACCGGGGCCTTTAAGGCTGACCGGTGTGATTCAAGTGACCGGGGTCCTCCCCCCTTTCTCGTCGACTGGATTCCCCACCGACCGGGGTATTCCCCCAATGAACTGACCGATGCTTCCTCACGACCGGTGTCGACTTCTTCGACCGGTGTTACCTTTCGACCGGTGTCAACTTCGACCGTGGTCGACCAATCCGGTGACTGGAGTCACTCGGACAGGTTTCGAACAAAACCCCATAACCCAACGCAGGTAAACTAAAAAAAACAGAAACAATTCGATACCAATAACCCAAAATCATGCATAGGACTCGATTCAACTAACCATCCATTTACTACATAATTAATTCCATAATAACCCCCCAAATACTTCAACCCATAAACTTCAATTTCAGAGAACCAACAAGGATACAGATCCAACTAACAGACTTGGAAATAATTGCTAGCCTCTTACTAAAAAAGAAGAATAGAATTTAGAATTTACCTTATAAAATTGAAGAACACCGATCCCCCGCTTCTTTCACTGCCTTTCGATCGAATCGCCCTCAAACCTTCTCTATCCCCAAAACTTGCTAGCTGCTAACAACAATACTGATTCCTAGGGTTAATACCCCCTTTTCCAACTTTTTCACACTAGACCCTTCCTTAATGAGACTTTTCTAAAATCTTACACAACTTTTATTTATGTTTACTTTAAGCCCGATTATTACAATATCCCCCCCTCAAAAGAATTATGTCCCCGGAATTCCTTCGTCGAACAAACTGGGATATTGATTCCTCATAACCGACTCTAACTCCCACGTCGCTTCTTGACCCTTGTGGAATTGCTACTGAACTTTCACCAGTTGGATTTCCTTGTTCCTTAATTTCTTCACCTTACGATCTAAAATGGTCACCGATTCCCCAACATAGCTTAATTTCTTGTCTATTCGAATATCGCCCCAAAGGCACCACCACATCTGCTTTCACAGCACCTCTTCAGATTAGACACCTGGTATGAGATATGATTCCCACTCAGATCCTTGGATAGATTTAGTTTGTGGGCTACTTCTCCCAACTCGCTCAATGATAATGAATATCCCAACGAATCTTAGTCTTAACTTCCAATTATTTCTGAATCGATCACACCTTTCCCATACGAGACTGGTAACTTTACATTTGTCACCGTTTGAGACTAAAGACTCATAATTCCCAGTCTAACCAAGATAGTACCATTCGATTAACCAAGCCATTCCGATCAATACCTAGCCGTACGCAACCATTAGATCTGTTGGGATTTTATGTTCAAGAACATGGGTTTCAAAAAACCATAAAACGATTTTAGGCAACGGAAGCAAAAACAAAGATTTTGAACATAAACATAAAACCATTTTATTCCCACAAAGGATCTTGTTACATGCAATGAAAAGATAAAACATAAAAGGAAGTTTAGATTTACAACCTTTGAAGACTTTGGATCCTCACGGGAGGTTAATCGTTGATGATGATGGTAGAACCCAAGGTAGAGTTCCTCTATCGGTATCCACCAACAAGCTCCAACACCTCGAATGCTAGTTCCATTCTTTTGATGATGCAAGTATGCTTTCTTGAGTCAAATTTACAAGGGATTTGATTAAGCAAGCAACACCAAAACCACCACTATGGTGGTTTTGGCCGAAGTCTAGAGAGAGGGAGGAGAGAAGAGAGTTTTTTTTGTTGGCTATCCTTTTCTCTTTTTTTGAAAACTTGTTTTACACATGTCAAAAGCAAGGTGAAAGGTTTGAATAAAAGCATCCAACCACCACACAAACGAACCAATGAGCATGCTCCCTTCCATGCATATTTTCATTCAAGCCCTTCCACTTTTAAAATATATCCATGCATATTTTCCCTTTAGCCCTCCTAGTTTAAATTAGTTAAAATCATAATTTTAACAATATAAACTTTATTACTATAAGTCCCTCTTGTAATTCTAGTTACATATGAGCCCATCATATTATAAATAAACTAGAATCTTTTATTTGCATCAATTATTATGAATCACATTCAATAATAATTTTCAAGAATTATTAATATTTATCAAGAATCAAAATTCTTATAAATATTAATTTGGTGTCTACTTGTTTTTGGTGTGACCCTATAGGATCATAAATTACCAACAATATTATTTTATAATCATTCTTGAGCATATAGAACCAACAATCTCCCACTTGCTCAAGATTGTATTATAGAACAATATAGACAGTGGTGGACGTCTAGCAACATCTCACTGCCCCCAGCAACGTATGACTGTATGTCCCATTCACAGGGCCGACCCTGGGCCTAGGCCAGTGGGGCGGCGGCCCAGGGCAGCACAACCTTCATGGGCATCAAAAATTTTATTCTATTAGTAATAGGTAGGCTCAGTTGGGCTTTAAAAAAATATTACCCTTACACTCCAGCCCATATACATATTCTCACTTCTCAGCCTTTTCATTCTTCACGAGATCGATGTGAACTCTCGCTCTGCTTATTTAGTTTTTCTCTAATCGATGTGAACAGTGAACTCTCGTTCTGCCCTTCGGTCTCTTGATCTCTATCTCTTAGTCTCGTTCTCCATCTCTGTCTTCGGCCAAGTCGGTGTGGTGTCAGTTGTGATGGTCTCCCGGTGGTCGGTGGATTGACCGACCGGTCTTAGGGCAGAATCGCAGAAGTAGAAGTTGCTTCAGTTAATCAGTGCTTTGAGTCTTTTAGGTAAACCTTTAATTTTAAATTTTAATGTTTGGTTTATTTGATTATTAGGTTTATTTTAAATTTCAAGCAACCTATTTACTGATTTTTAGGTTTATTTGATTAGATTAGGTTTATTTCATTATTTGTTTAGATTATCATAGATAGGTACTTAGTTTATTTGGTTAGGTTATGTTTATTTGTTTACTTTTTAAATTAGGTTTATTTTAATTATTTGTTTTAGATTGTTCATTTTTCAATTGTTGATATTGTTGTCTTTGTCAATTGTCATTGTGCAGAAACAAGTTTATTTCAACTTTGAAGTTTCAATCGGTTTCGGTTTGGCAATTTCACGACTAATCAGGTGTTATCTTTTTATTCCCTATATCGTATAAGTTTTTTACATTATGGTTTTAATATTGTCCATGGAATAGATGCATTTGTAAGGTTTTAGATAATGGTTAAATGTGAGATTTGGTTTCCCCTTGTTTGTTAATTTGAGTTGTTCATAGATTTCAATTGGTTTTAATATTGGTCTGGTAATTTGGTTTGCTTATTTCTCAACTTTCATTTGGTTCCTTTGGTTCACATAATTCATTTGTTTCATTGGTCTACTAATTTGGTTTGTTCACATAATTCATTTGGTTCATTGGTATACTAAATTGGTTTGCTTATTTCACATCTTTCATTTTGTTTGCGTAGTTCATAAATTACATTTGGTTTTCTTTGGTTTACTTATTTCATAGATTTGTGCTTTGATTGTGTTACTTGGGGTTTTGGTTTATCTTCTCCTCTTGTATTACTTTATTACTTTTAATAAAAATCGGTATGGGTATGAGCCACCTGCTTGACTAGGATCCAGACCTTCTAACAATAGTATGCTTTATTAGCTTAAACCGACACGGGGGCATTTTTTTCGTTCCCGCCCTGAGCATTAGAAATCTCAGGACCGGCCCTGCCCATTCATCAACATCCAATTCCCACAAGCTCAAAACTTTAATTGATGTATAAGGTGTGGTATTAGTTATCCCTTTGTTCGGACATCATGTTGAACATGAGACATGGATCGCTATCATTCTCATATGTCATTCAACTTTTGGTAAGGCGCCTTAGATGTCTCACTCTTAAACTATTTAGAGGAACAAATCCCATTTTGACTACATACGCCTCTTATGCAGTTCATACTATACCCAATGATGGCCTTTATAGCTGCCTACTATTTCAAGATCAGCTATTGACCATATCAAAGCACAATACTCCCTACACTCAAGTCCCTAATATGTATCTCAAGTCAAAGGATACAAAGATATTACCTTTATTCAAGTGTCACTCATGACAACGATCCATGAAGTGATCTTGATGCGGGTCATGTCCAGTACTTGTTCCCTAGCAAGTACCTACGAACTTGGTTGCAACACTTTGCCACTTTTACCCTTAAAAGTCAACCAATCCAATTCATATTAGTCTTTCTTCATAGTTGCTCCCACAACTATGATCGATTATGGACGTTTAGAATAAGTGATTTATTCACGGATTAAACATGCTAATATAGAACACAACAAGTATAAGAGATCATATCCTATATATCTTTACTAAATACTATACTTGTTGCTTAACTTGTTCCAATATCCAAATACTAAATTCAAATCAATTTCCATCACTAGAATAACGAAGTCCTATGGCTCAAGCATGACCCTTCAAGCTTAGCATATGAAAAGAGCTTCGTAAATGGGTCATCTAAAATTTGATTTGTGTGAACTTTGTGAATACTAACATCTCCATCTCTAACTTTGTTCCGAACATAGTTAAATGTTTGGAGTAGATTCTTGGTACTCTGATGTGACATAGTGTCCTTTAGCTTGCGTAATGGCACCCATATTGTCACAAAATATTTCTAGGTGATCCTGAATGGAAGGTATCATCCTAGCTTTTCAATGAACTCTTTCATCCAAAACATCTTATCTTTTGCAGCTTCTAAAGCAACAATATATTCTTATTCTGTAGTATATTATGCAATTTAGCTTCGTTTGGAACTCTTTCCAATGAGCTACTTCTTCATTCACAATGAAGACATACCCCTTTTAATGGTCGAGAACCTTCTCGATCTATATGGAAGTTATCAACAATGTACAGTTTACTATGATCTTCTTCCAACCTTTAATTAAGGAACACTTCTTTGGTTCTTCGTAAGTATCTTAGAATGTTCTTTACAGTCATCTAATGACCTTCCCACGTATTTCGTTGGTTTCTTCTTCTAATGCTCTAAAGCATTATGACATACTCGGTCTAGTGTATATCTTGGCATTTATGATGGATCCAATTGCAAAAGCATATGAAATACCAATCATTTTATCTAACACAACCTTTGTGCTAGAATATTGAGATATGCTCAAAATGATGTGATATCATAATTGCAAGAAACTACCTCTAGTGCCTTGTATCTTGATCCTTTCAAGATCTTGTCAATTTACATACTTTGACTTAAACCTATAAGTCATCTTGATCTATCTCTATAGATTTTTATTCCAAGAGCATAATTAGCCTTTCCTAAGTCTTTCATTACGGAAATATTGTCCGAGCGAATACATGATGTCTTGCTAAGTCGAAAAATTAATTTCTGAATACTGGTATGTCTTCCACATACAATAGTAGGAATTTTACTGCGCTCCGACTAGCCTTTTAGTAAATGCATGAGACTTCTTTTATTTGATGAAATTAAAACTTTTTGATCAAAATAAAGATTCCAGCTTTAAGATGCTTATAGTTATCCATGAATGGATTGCATCTTGCTGTTCATGACTCTAAGTCACTTATTAGATTTAGAATCTGACATAGCACATTAGTAGTTGATAGGCTTACAAGAATCCTATCATACATCATACTTCATTAGTCGTGAGAAAACGATATTTCTCGGACTTCTGAATGATTCTACTAGATTTGTGAACACATTATGCTTTACTAAGTTTCTGATCAATCAAATTGTTCAGTTTCAACAACCTTTGTTTGATAACTAGTGCCAACCAATAATTGCATTAGGTTATGAGGTTATTGAATCTCTTCAAGTCCCTTAAACCTCCCATTTGCCTTGCCCATTAGAAACTTGCTTTCTAAGAACTTGGCATTCAAAAATAAACAATTTTATTATTTGTGGGATTGTAGAATCGATATTCTAAAACAATTTTTAGTATATTCTACAATACATGCATTTAGTAGATTTTAGGTCGAGTTTGGTTGAAGCTTATTGTCTTACATGATCTTCATAAACCCACACCTTCAATTAAGATTAAGGATGAAAACTTTCATACGAAATCTTATAAGATGTCTTGTCTACCTCTTGGTTGGTGTCATATTTAAAATACGATTTACAGTAAATGTGGTAGAACTCGGAATTTATATAGGAATAGTACTTCTACTCATCAAAGAGCGAACCATATTTAATAAGGTTCGGTTCATCCTCTCGAACATATCATAAAGAAGTGGTGTTCTGGATGGACTAAATTGTGTTACTATCCCACAATATCTAAGACGATCCAAGAGTTCTTAGTTGGTTACTTTCCTATATCAGAAAAGACTTTAATGGTCCTATAGAGTTGTTTTCTTTAACTTCACTTTGAAGCAGCTTGAATCATATCAAATGCTTCATGCTTATAACTTCAACGTTTGAAAAACATTAGTGAAGATATTGTATCATCTATCACCATATCTAGACAAGGTTTTGAAAGGCCACATACATCAACATGTATCAATCTTAACCAAAGACTTTTCTCTTTTACTACAATAATTAGAGAGAAGAATTATATTCAACTTGTCAAAACTCGCATATATCAAATGAAACATTCTCATTTGCCTTCAGAATACCGCACTTTTGAAGTTGGGATATGCGTTTAATGTTTGTATGACTAAGTTGACTATGTCATAGATTTGATTTAAAACTCATTTGAGTCTTATGGTGTTTACGCGATATAGAACTATGTTTAAGAAAGCAATTGAGATTCACTTTATTATTCAATTAAGGGAACCGGTTCTCGAAACAAAATAATTCATTTTGAATATGAAAATGATCGTTTCAAAAAACGCTTAAGTGAATTTCATCCAATCAATAAACATTCAACCGAAATAATAATTTAGTCAAACTAAATTTAAACATTGTTCGAAACAACATTGTTTTAACAATACAAGCCATGTGGTTTCATAATAAAATCTCTTATAAGCTTGGTATGCAATTTTGCTTCCTTGCTTACATGGATCACCATCATGCTTGTCTTTCAGCCACTTACCTTTCTTGAATATCTGTAACATATTACAAGATAGAGTTCTACACTTAGTATCAAATACATAAGTGCAAGATAGAAAAGGTAAAAGTTTTGTCTATCTTATAGATACCTGAAGGACTTTCCTTGTTAGAAAACTTTATTTCACAGGGGATAATCTCCTCCAACACTTGAAGTCACTACCTCAGGAAGATTTCTTTCATATGTTTCTAGTAACATATATAAGTCCGAGACCGAAACTTCCCGAAAATCCATTTTAAAACCATCGAACCTTTTGTTCAAGGACCCGAGAATCGCATTCTTGGCTAGCATATCCGGATAAGGACAACCAAGTCTATCTAAATAGTCTAGATGCATCCTCATGGTTTAAAGATGGGAGCCCACACTTTGGTCTTCCCTCATTTTGGTCTGATGAAGTGTCCGACGTGTTTTAAGGACTTCTGTTCTCACAAAACTTTTATGATATGTCCATAGTCTCTCCACAAGGTCATATGCCATATCTTGAAATATCTCCACATCTTCTCGTAAGACTGGATCCATAGTTTCAAGCATAAGACATGAAACATCGTATGAATCATTATAATGCTTCCACCAAGCATTTTGGGCCTCTATGGAGGTGAGGGGAGGTTCTTGTGGAAGAGGTACGAAAAGTACGTATGATTTCTTTTCACGTGAGAGAATAAGTCTCAGCCTTTGAATCCACAAAGGGAAGTTTGGGACAGTTAACCTATCTTCCAAGAGAGAGGCTCTTAGGGCTGAGTTAATTGCGGTGTTTTGGTTCATCTACAAAAATTAACAAGGTTCATTTAGAATTTTCAATATTTAATATTTGACTCAATTAATACCCTCTTACGTTTCTTAAACATTAATTAGTCAAATCTATAATCCAAGTTGCGAAACGAACAAACGGTTAGGTGACCTTTATCCCGCCTATTCAATCCAACAAGGTAGGCAACGCTTACCAATTACATCTAGATGTAACTTATAGCGGTATGGGATTCTTAACAACTTTTGTCAATTTGGCATGTTTGATCCCATCTATGCCTCGGGCCTCTTTTGTTTAGGTGACCTTTATCACAAAAAATTCTCGATCAAGTCATCCTACTTGAGACAACGTGTGAAACTTATATCAATGCGGTTAGGTGACCTTTATCCCATAAGGACACAATAATCACCTCATTCATCACAAGACAATCCAAGCGGTTAGGTAACCTTTATCCCACAAGGGTGCCATAGTGATTAATGGAGTGTCTCTCAAAATGATGGCATTGACTTGCCTTCTAAGAGGGATTTATATGTTTTACAATTCTAGTATTGAAAAACATTTGTGTTAAGAGTTATTGCATGCGTCTAATACGTGGTACTATATTAAAAAACTTATTTATCATCATATGGTTCCTTTTAGTTAAAATAAAATCCCCATTTTATCATCTAAAATTTGTGGTCAAAATATTAATATCATATATTAAGATTTATGTTTGATCATAAAAAAATATATATAGTCCTATAATAAACATTTTATTATTTAGACTATGAGTTTTAATGAGTCTTAAAATCTCCATTTTAACTCCTTTCACTAATTAAAAAAAAAGTTGACGTTTGATAGTTTTTAGAACAAAAATTTACAAAACCATTTTAGCGTCTTATTAAAAACGTCAAAATTCGATTTCCAAACTCTTAGTACCATATAATTGCATGCGTCAAAATACTCTTAGTTTTGAAAAAACTTATTTCTTCAAAATTATTTAAAATCTCCATTTTAAATTGTTTGGTTCATATAAAATCCAATTTTTAGAGTGTTTTTAATAAACTATTTTATTCAAAACACATATGAATCAATTTGCATGTTATGGATTTAAAATCTCTATTTTAAATTTTGTTTTACTTAAAATCTCCATTTTAAGGTTTGATTTATCTCATTATAAAACTTATCTTAAAACTGTCGCTCCAAAATTCAAACAATTTTAAAGCGTGTTTAAACCAAATTTATGTTCTCTACTAGCATATAAAATATCTTATATTTTAAAGCAAATAAAAAGGAACATAAACAATCACAACATGCAAAAGAATGTGCATAAAACAAAACCATTTCTAAAGACATTTCTTGTGAGCCAAAACAAAAAATGTCAAGTCCATTTCTTAGGATAAAAAATAAAAACATTTAAAAGAAGATCTTCATGCTCCCACTTGCTTTGACATCTCCATGCAAACAAGTCACCAAGCTCCATCTTCAAGTTCCATGTTGGTCTCCATTTATTTACAATTTATAAATAAAGAAACTAGTTCTAACAACTAATCTAATATTTATAAAATGAACATAATAGAAGATAATAAATCCTATTTACTATTACAAACCAACATGAATAAAAATATTACAACCATATCGAATTTTTAACTCACATAAAAACACGAAAGGTCCATGGCTTGTTTATGCACATATTTCATAAAATAAAACAACACTTTGTTTTTCTAAGGCAACTTTTATGTAACAAAAATGCATGTCAAAATTTTGTTACATAAAATATAAAGACTAGCATAAAAAGTTGCCAAAGAAGCCATGCATGAACCTTTTTCATACAAGATGAAATTTTTATCCACGGCTTCCAAAAAACCAAGTTTCAACCAAAAAAAAAACTTATTATCTAATCATGAATGTAACATAGGCTCTGATACCACTTGTGGGGATTTTATGTTCAAGAACATGGGTTTCAAAAAACCATAAAACGATTTTAGGCAACGGAAGCAAAAACAAAGATTTTGAACATAAACATAAAACCATTTTATTCCCACAAAGGATCTTGTTACATGCAATGAAAAGATAAAACATAAAAGGAAGTTTAGATTTACAACCTTTGAAGACTTTGGATCCTCACGGGAGGTTAATCGTTGATGATGATGGTAGAACCCAAGGTAGAGTTCCTCTATCGGTATCCACCAACAAGCTCCAACACCTCGCATGCTAGTTCCATTCTTTTGATGATGCAAGTATGCTTTCTTGAGTCAAATCTACAAGGTATTTGATTAAGCAAGCAACACCAAAACTACCACAATGGTGGTTTTGGCCGAAGTTTAGAGAGAGGGAGGAGAGAAGAGAGTTTTTTTTTTGTTGGCTATCCTTTTATCTTTTTTTGAAAACTTGTTCTACACATGTCAAAAGCAAGGTGAAAGGTTTGAATAAAAGCAACCAACCACCACACAAAAGAACCAATGAGCATGCTCCCTTCCATGCATATTTTCATTCAAGGCCTTCTACTTTTAAAATATAGCCATGCATATTTTCCCTTTAGCCCTCCTAGTTTAAATTAGTTAAAATCATAATTTTAACAATATAAACTTTATTACTATAAGTCTCTCTTGTAATTCTAGTTACATATGAGCCCATCATATTATAAATAAACTAGAATCTTTTATTTGCATCAATTATTATGAATCACATTCAATAATAATTTTCAAGAATTATTAATATTTATCAAGAATCAAAATTCGTATAAATATTAATTTGGTGTCTACTTGTTTTTGGTGTGACCCTATAGGATCATAAATTACCGGCAATATTATTTTATAATCATTCTTGAGCATATAGAACCAACAAGATCTACCCCTCGAATTCAACAACTTCCTTAACTAATAAAATTTTACCGTAGTCAATACCACGACAACTTGCATCACTGATTACACAATCACTCCACTCACCAACATAACACATCGTCAACTGTAGACATCATCTACATCTCCCAGTCACGAGTTTCTTCATCATGCAACTTGCCATTGCAAGCAGCCACTCTTAGTACAACATAAGTCCAACGCAGAAGCACCTTCTTTTTCGACCCACATTGATCTCAACTCCTCGACATTATCCAAATATCACACGCTAACATACCTCGCTCTGATATCATCACTTCAACTTCTTACACATTGGTAGAAACTTCCAAAATTCCAAAACCCTCGCAACTATCAGTCCCAACTGGCCAAAAATGCGACACATACTTCCATTTCCCATTACGTCCACAATCACCTGACCAAATGCGCAATACAAACCCAGCTTCACCCGCTCAACACGGAGTGATCAAGCTCGTACAAACTTTTCCAAATAGTTTAACACGGAACAACGGACTCACTTGGAGTCCCCTTTTCACACATTGCCAAAACTGACACTATGGTTCTTCGCTCCGAACACTATGTCCCAACACCGCTATCTTCTTCCTTGAGGATTTCAAACCCAATTATAACGACCGACTCACTGATTAGAGGCGTGAACCTTTGAGTCAGCCGCACGATTTTTTTTTATTTAACAACACTCACACCGCACCGAAATGCCATCTTCTCTCTCTCATACCCACGCTAAGGATTTACAAGCTTGCTAACAACAACATCTGAAAACGTTCCTCTACCTGATATCTTCACTCTCTTCTTGCTGCAAGATACACTGCTTGCTGATCATTGATTACTCTATTCCTTGATGATTCCCAAATGTCCAATCCCATTTACATTACTTTGCTTGGTCAACCGACTTTCCACAATTCTTACGCGAGATAATCAACCCCACTCTTCCAATGCATTGCCCACTACTCGAAATCGCTACACAATCTTCGCTCTCCAAACAGGATTACCCAATCTGCTAGAATCCTTTCACCCTGAAGAAATACCTCAACATACCTACTGATTTCCTATCTACTACAAAACCCCTGAGCTAAGCAGTTTGACACTTTCAACAATCATTCTAGGGATATAAGATAATCTCGCCCCAAAACTTGCCGACAACCAGAACACACAGTTCCTCTTTTAGATAGTCGCCAACCATCATTTGTAAATTATTCTTAACTTAGCAATACTCCAATAATCAAACATTCACACATCCCAAACACATACACACTACTTACAAATCATTCCCCATAGATCTTCAGACAAGGACGCTCATCCGATAACAATGACACCAATCTTCTACACATCCTTCCGGAAACTCCTTACCACTTTAATGATTTACACTCCCAGATATGCCATAAAGGCAGCACCAACTCATGGTTGCAACCACCACTCTACTACCTCACCCAGAACAACTGCAAATCTCCACGACCACTTGTCACGCATACCATTACCGTTATTTTCTCACTGGTCATAATATTAAAGATCGGACTTCAAGGTATTTCACGATCTTGTCTTTCTCGAACCTGAACAAATCGCAAAACTATGATCTTCAAAACCACCCAACAAGACATCGCTCCTTGTCGGCTCATCGCGACCTGCTGAAATCAAACTCCAGTAGCCTGAAGATTAAGTATACTACCTCGAAGACTTAAATGCTCAAAGCACAACCCCTCCCAGTTGTGCTATATATAAACTTCGCTCCCACGTAGCCATCAAAACCTCATCGGTAAAGAACCACTGACCGAACTAAAGATCTTCCATTTTGTAAGATCCACACAATGTTGTCCAACATCGCATTAGGTACACACTTCTTCTGAATAACTCTTCGTTTCCCCACGAAACTCCTCAAAACTAACCATAACTACTTCTTCATTTCCAGCGTTCCGCCATTCACCACGAAAATGGTTTCTGACTTCCACGGCAACCGTCGGCGCTAAGATACTCCTACTATGTCTCCAACCAACAAGGATCCCCAATGAAACCTACCCCTTCCACTGCGGTAGTTAACTGCAAAAAATATCTTTACGACTTCAAATTCCGCTCCCGACACAACCATTTACCGACATCCACGTCTCAAGTCATGGAACCAACGGTATGCCACTATAGTACCATCATCCTTAATGTCATAAGTCAATACCTCCATTAACCACCTACGCGATTCACCACCCTTTCTTAGAAGAATACCAATATCAAGTATTTACCACCCTCTGATCGAGCGACACACTTCCACTCTCAAAACTTTCATCCTTCTTAATTGCAACCCTTCCCCTTAACCTAGAGAGTTCATAGCTTTCATGCATGACACAAAAATATTTAAACTCTCGATACGTTTGAAAATTTAGAAGATACCTACATCAGAAAGCAAACTTACGTGTATACGACACAACACTGACTTAGCCATACACAACGATTTCAAGAATCGTTTTACCTACATCATTCTTAATTGCAACCCTTCCCCTTGACCTAGAGAGTTCATAGCCTTCATGCATGACACACAAATATTTAAACTCTCGATACATTTGAAAATTTAGAAGATACCTACATCAGAAAACAAACTTACGTGTACACGACACAACACTGACTTAGCCATGCACAACGATTTCAAGATCAGTTTTACCTCAACTCCACAACAATTTCTCTTTACCATACCCCAATATTGGGGTTGGCACATTTGAAAATATTTCCGATGAACTCCACACACACAATTTATAAAATACTACAAAATTGCTTACATTGAGTGTGCCAACGACTCTCACCCTTGTTGATATGACAACACATGTTTATACCAAACTCACTTATAAATTCATGCGATCAAATGTTGTTTTGATTTTCATAACCAAAGGTCGACTCATTTATAAAGAGATATATAATTTTTTTTCCCGACCAAAAATCAAAATTTATCACCCAGAGTCAAAAACTTCTCTTTTCAATTCAAACACATATCCGTGTGCGTCGACACGTTTTCAAAACAACTACTTCGTAAGACACACACTCTCCAAAACGTCTAATATGAATGATATGAAAAACTCCAACAATTTGTTTGACACTCAATGCATGGGACTCGATGACATTGAAGGCTATTCACTCTAACAAGGTCAACTTTGTACATTAACTATACTTTATCCCAGACTCCTTGCTTCCGACCAACCAGTCGGAGTCCTCTACTATGCCACAACCTCCGACACCATCGCCTTCTAACAACCTTGGAAGTCCAACAATTAGTCACCACCGTGACTATTGATTCACAAATAAAGCGGTAACTCATTACCATATGTTCCTCACTACATATTATCAGTCAACACTGATATCGTCTCTCAACCACCCTTCAATTAACTACAGCTTTAGAAACCTCATTTCTATCCTTTGATTCTTGGATTAACACTCTCCTATTTCTCACTAATCAACATACCACTCTACCAGACCGAAGACTCCCTTGGAGCAAAAATCCACCTCCTAACATCATTCTCCTCCTTATGGACTCATGAGGTCCTTTCTCAACGAAATATCTACATTCGCACGATATGCATCCTAAACGGTATTAACCTTACTGCTAAAAACGAACTTCCACCACACGCTAGACTAAAACTATCAATCTCTGGATAGAACTCTCTACCCTGAACCACACTCAACAATAGTAATTGAGTATGCCCATGCACCTGTAAATTCATAATGGCATTGGCCAGATGCGATTTTGAATTTACCTTACATGTGAGTACTCACTATTATTATCACGCCTCACGATAAACAAAGTCTTCTTTAAAGACTTCCTAAATCTCAACTGTGTCCCTCTACTCCACAGTTTAAGTTTAGGCCCATCTGGTCACCTAGCTAAATCCCTTAAACTATGGCTCTGATACCAATTATAACAACCCAACCATAAGCAACTAGATAGCAACTTAAATCTCAATAATAAAAATAAAATTCATGACAACACGACCCCATTTTCTTTCTAAGTTTGGAAACCATGACTAACATCACGAAAAGGCAAAGGATTCAGATTGTTCGCATGGATATCGTGGAGGCATCAAGCTTTGTTTGTTGTTGTGATTCAAAGTTTCGCTAATTGTGAAGTATAATCTCGAAACACCTGATTTATTCCGGTTCGTATGGGTCCTTGGAGGGTTTCGATTTTATTTTTTGATGTGCTTGAGATCCCGTAACCCAACAATTACTTCCTCCTTGAAATTGTCTTCCAATAAAGCTTCGACTTGAGACGTCTTGATTCGTTTGATGAGGCTTGACACCAATTCAATCCTTGAAAGAGTGGCCCGAATGCTTCCACAATAGTCCTTTCGACTCAAGGCGTCGGCTACCACATTTGTTTTACCCGGATGGTAGAGCAATTCACAATCATAATCCTTGAGTAGTTCAAGCCACCTCCTTTGCCTCATATTTAAATTTTTTTGATCAAAGATGTGTTTCAAACTCTTATGATATGTGTAGAGTGTACACTTCATGTCGTAGAGGTAGTGTCAGCTTCAAGGCAAACACTACCGCCTGTAACTCTAAATCATTGGCAGGGTAGTTTTTTTCGTGCACCTTAAGTTGTCTAGACGCGTACACGATTACTTTCCCTCTTTGCAACAAACACAACCCAAACCCATTTTTGATGCGTCACTATAAACCACAAAATCTTCCGATCCCTCGGGTAGGGATAAGATTGGAGCTTCATAAAGCTTCTTTTGTAAAGTTCCAAACACATTCTCCTACGCTTCAGTCCAAACGAACTTCACATTCTTCCGAGTTTAGGTTGTCAAAGAAGAAACAATCTTGGAGAAGTCTTGAATAAATCTCCGGTAATAACCCACCAAACCAAAAAAGCTTCGTATCTCAGACAGACTCTTAGGAGGTTCCCAATTCATCATTGCTTCAATCTTAGAGGGGTCCACATTCACTCCTTCCCGTGTAACCACATGGCCCAAGAATTGTACCTCTTATAACCAAAAGTCGCACTTTGAGAATTTCACAAACAACCTCTCCTTCCTCAACACTTCTAGGACTTCTCGTAGGTGTTGCTCGTAATCTATCTCATTGTTTGAATACAAGAGTATGCCATCGATAAATACAATTACCGACTTTTTGAGAAACGGTCGACACACCCTATTCATCAAATCCTTGAACACCGTCGGTGTGTTAGTTAGACCAAACAACATTACCAGAAATTCGTAATGGCTGTAATACATCCTAAAGGTCGTCTTTATGATTTTGTCTTTCTTCATCCTCACTTGGTGATATCCCGAACATAGATCGATCTTTGAGAAACAACTCGCTCCTCGATGTTGGTCAAACAAGTCATCGATTCTTGGAAGCGGATACTTGTCACGGTCGCCTTGTTCAACTCTTTATAGTCGATGAACATCTGCATTTTGCCATCCTTCTTCTTAAAAAAATAAGACCATAACTCTGTAAGGTCAGGAGCTTGATCTCATGAACCCTTTCTCAAGAAGGTCTTGATGTTGCGTCATCATCCCTTGCATCTTGGATGGAACTAACCGGTAAGGAGCTCTAGCGATTGGAGCCACTCCGGAACTAGGTCTATCTTAAACTTCACTTGAAGATCAGGTGGTAAATCGGGCAAGTCATCCGGGAAGACGTCAGGAAACTCACGCACCACCTTTATGTCATCGAGTCTCTTCTTCCTAAGTTTGGCATCTATCACATATGCTAGAAAGGATGAACATCCCTTTACTAAGCATCAATGTGCTTTAGCCAAGGTGATAATCGTTACATCACCCTTCCTTATTTCACCGTAAACAAGCACCACCTCACTACCTGAAATGGGGAGTGGGATCAATTTCTTGAAACACACGATCTCAGCTTGATTATCCGTCAGCCAATCAATTCCGACCACCACGTCAAACCCACCAATCACTATAAACATCAAATTAATCGGAAATTATTTCCCTTCAATTTCAAGAGTACAACCCTTCAAGACATCACGAATTAATACTTGACCACCATTCACTATTTCTACCACTAAATCATCTTCTAACTACAGGTGGGCATAACAAGCTTTTGGCAAAATGAGTCAGATATGAAAGAGAAACTGGCACCCGAGTCAAATAACACACGCACAGGTACGTAGTTTAGAAGAAACGTACCCGATACCACATCGGTCGATGCTTTGGCCTCGTCGGTCGTCATCTGAAAAGCTCGACCCGGGACCCTTGGAGGGTTCTCTTTCTTCTCTGGGGCACTACCCGTCTTCCACTTTAGGCAATCTTTTCTGAAGTGCCCTGATGCGTTGCATTTGTAGCAAAAAAATTCCCTTCACCGGACAATCTCTTGTGGGATGGTTGGTCTTCCCACACTTAACGCAAGGGGTCGGGTTTGAATTACATGCTCCGTAGTGTTTACTTTGGCACTTCGGACACCACCTCACCTAACGGAGGTTATCAAAATTCCTTCCTCCCATGAATGGTCACAATCTCTTGAGAGGCCCGAGATTGCTCTCCAACTTTCTCTTTTCTCCTACCATCGCTCTCTCTTTCTTTCCCCGAGCGTAGACGTCCTCCATAATTTGAGCTTCCTCTATTGCCTCGCGGAGGGTAGAGGCTTTAGACATACTGACCATTGACATCATATCCACTAGTAGACCTTTAATGTAGGCTTTGACCTTTTCTCTCTCAGTCAAGGCCACATGCCCCACTAGTCCCAACTTTCCATGAATTGTCGGATGTACTCCCTCACCGACAAGTTTCCTTTCTTGAGAGCTTGGAACTCTTCTTCAATGTGGTATATGGCTCTCTCATTGCAGTACTCATCCATGACTTTTTCCTGAACTCGTTCCAAGCTAATCAGGCTAGAACAGTAGCCAAAAGGGTGGACTTAGTGACATTCCACCAAATATCACCTTCTGATTCTCCTCATATTCACAAGCGTTGAAAGCTTGCTCAATTTCCCGGATCCAGTTCATATACGCCACTGGATTGTCCGACCTGGAGAACTCCGGTGGTTTGCTACACAAGAAGGACTTGTAGGAGCAAGTCCTCCCACCTCGTCTCGCATCATTGGTCACAAGTTCTTCTGTTGGGATCACATTTCCGGTGCCTCCGGATCTAACAACCACCACATTCTCATCAACCATCTCGTTCCTACGGTTACTCACATATCAATCTTCGGCTACCTTCAAGAGAAACTCTATTGTTTGGCCATGGCCTCATTCATCATCTGCATCATGTTGTCCATCATTTCTAATTAACGAGTCACCTCATGTATAACCGAGTTGGAAGAAGCTAGATTAACCCTTGGTATAACTTTGGGCCCTCCGCCAAACAATGGCTGGAAAGGTGGAGCCACCGTTGCTTCGACCCTTTTTCTTTGGTCGGTCGTCGAGGCGTTGCCTTGTGTCCATCAACACGAGTACGCGGTCTACCTCACGTGCTCACCATCTTAGTCTACCACACACGAGAATGGAGGTAAGAAACAGGTTTTAAGAATCAAAGTCGAAAAACTTACTATTACATTCATCAATCATCGTGTAACAATAGCAAGTCAAGCATGCTCACATAACAACATATTCACAATAGCATTAGCTAAGTGAAATTATGAACATATTATACACAAGAATTCTCGTTGCCGTCATTACAATTCTCAATTAGCGTAATTTCGTTGACTCTTAAACTATCCTATCTTAGGATTTCTATCCAAATATTGCCAATCACAACTTAATATCTCGGCTTAAGTCTCGACATCTTACATTCATACCTAGTTTGCTTAAATTAGAGCTCTGATACCAACTTGTAATACCCTAAAAATAGGGATAAATTTAAACCTGAATATTTGCAAAATATAACGTCTTAGATAAAGGGACATCACTCGAAAGGGGAAATGGTAATAGCATTTACAATTTCTATAAATGGACATTAAACTCAACAACATAATAATCTAAAAAAGTTTATCTAGATTATAACGATTGTCGGCTCAATCTCCAAAAGTATCTATCTCTTTCTATAAGCCAAAACCCCAAAAGACTATATCCAAAAGTCCACCACTCGTCCTTCAAACCTTGTGCAACTCGCCGCTAAAGGTACCTGATATACATGTCATTTAAGAAAAAGTGTTAGGCTTTATGCCTAGTGAGAACAAACATGTTAGTGAGAACAAACATGTTATATAATTCAACAACCGTGCAATTAACAATAAACGACTTTTAAACATGAGAAGTAGTTTTGCTTTCCAAATATACCACATATGAACCATACGGTCCAAAAGCATCTTCCGATGACGGGGGAGACCCAATTTCCAAGGATTGTATCGGAACACAAAAGTAAGCCACTTTCCAAGTTGTAAGTCCAATAATAGGATAAAGGTCACGAGCTCATCGACTCGTACTCAGATGTAGGAGAGGGAACCCAATGATCCTAATCACACACATTCACTAGGATTACATTTATGGTCCATGGCTAGTATCTGGTCCCATATAACAGTACCAAGTTGTCTTTCGAGGACCCAATGTCTCAACTAGTTACAAATGAGAATTATCCCGCAAATAAGCCGATTTTATACCTATGGATCTAATAGTAATAGTCCAAGGTGGCATTTGTTTTTAAGAGGTAGTGTTGAAGTCTGAAATCTGAATCAACAAGACTGTTTATTTTTTGTAACGTCTGAAATCTGAAATCTAAATCAAGACATTTCATCTAATAACACAAGAACCTAAACCCACAACCACCTGACTCGAATCCAATGACCCAAAATGCAAAGTGGTTGTAAAATAATTTTGTCCATAAACTTTGGTGTTCTGTTGTTTGTGTGTTTCTTTCTTATCCCACGTGTATTCAACTTTTTCTTTTTCTTAGATTTTCCAATTGCTCTTCATCTCTAAACCCACCACCACCGCTGCCGACCCACCACTGCCAACGTTCATCACTACAATCCATTTTTCATCTAATTATCAATCTGGTTTCAAGATCCACAATCAAAACCTACTCCTTTCATCTGGGTATCTTTTAAATCCACAGGTCACCGTCATCGTCGCACTATTACCATTTACTTCACGTAACTTCTTTCTTTCATTTCTTTTAATATCAAACTTTAAAAAACGTCCCCTCTTCTCCCAACTCACAATCCACACTTTTCTTCTTTAATTCCGAACCAATTTTCTTGATTCTCAATTAGGTTTTCTTGATTTTGTTTGGATTCATCAATAATCGAATCTATCTTACTGTTTTCCTCTTCTTGTATATGGGCTAACCGAGCATTTCATGGGAGGTGTTGGGAGTGTTGAACCACAATGAAAATGCAGGAAAGTGAACCTATATCATTCAAGTTGGAATCTGGAGATCCATAGATCTATAGACCAACATGGAAACAAGTATGGAATCTGGAGATTAAGAGATCGGTAGACCCGGTTTGGAATCGACATACCTTGAGAGCTCGATCGATTTGCCTTTTGGATGTCCTATGTTTTTTTAAATACATTATACCTTGAGAGCTTTATTGATTTGGCTTTTAGATGTCCTATGAGATCGATTTGGGCAATAGGGCTTGAGAGATCGATCAGTTTGAGAGATTGATTTGAGAGTTCAAATCGACAAGTCGAGTAATGAGATGGAGGCGACAGTGTTTAATGTTTAGGCGAATATGATTTAAGAGGTTATAAGTGTTTATGTTATCGCTTGTGAAATGAGAGGAGGGTCAGAGCTTTTCAGCTCTTATTTAAAAAAAAAAATCAAACAATCTTAATATGCAAATGTGTGACCGAAATAGATTTAAGAGGAATTCAGATCTATTTTTAGAAAAACAAACAGCCCTCTAAGGCTTGTCACAATTGCATTTGTGATAAAACTATAGTCACACATATAGTTCATATAACCATTCATTGTCAAGTAAGGCTTTTCTTGCCATGAATAATATTAACTCCATAGGAGTATCCAAATTAAATAAATGTTTGCATTCCAAGATAAAGTATTCCCAAATTAGGTTTCCCATGTATAGATAAGATCTAAAAGAACCTTAGTTGTACATGGAAGAATCAATTGATTTCCTCTCAAAATCCCCTCTTTTTTTACCAAAAATGCATCCAATAATTCCAATTTATAAGATATGCTCAAAATGAGTTTTCCAAGTATTAACCCATGAATATGCATATAAAACTACATGTTATAACACATATAATAAAGCCCTTCTTTTTACATGAGAAAGGTAGAAACCCTAAAATCTCCAAAATATTCAAGTTAGGTCAGAATCCTTCAAGTAAGAAAATGCATCTAGGAGAAGATTAGGAGTTCCAAAATACAAGGTTTTGACATGTATAAAGTTTAATAGAGTAGGATGAACTCATAATATTAGGTTTTGGCTAAGACCTAGAAATCTCCCAAAACCCTATTAATTCTTAAAGTTAAAGGTGGAGAGATGATGAGATGATGAACCCTTAACTCTAGACTTCAAATCCTTGTTGAGTGGTAATGGATCACTTTAAAACCCAAGAATCAAAGTCTTGATTGCATCCAAAATCGCAATAAGTATGAGAGGGTCGACTTGAGAGAAAAGATAAGAAGTAGGTGTGGAATAAATGAGGAAAGGTTGGGGGGAAATCGTTCATTTAACACATTGGGCCTAACTTTTTAGTCTTGCATTAACCAAATTTTTTTCTAAAATTTAATATTAGATCGTAGCAATAAAAAAAAACTAGTTACGTTGTAATATTATATTCCAGCCCCGCGACTACAATGATTGTGTTCCGCCCCTGTGTAAAGGTATGCTATTTTTTCATTTGAAGGTTGTAAACGTTTGTTGTGTTTTCCATGTGAATGTATGTAAAAGATCTATACGTCTTTCTTGTTAAGGTTTGGTTTTGAAGCATGGTCGTCCGATAAAAAAAACTCATGCCAAGGCTGCAAAAGTGGTCTCGCTGGTTCACGAAAACTAGATGATCTCACATAATGTGGTGACATGAAAAATATATTGTATTTTATTAATAAACCCTGAAATATAAAAAGTAAAATTTAAATATTAATAAAAATAAACGCGACATTACCAGAAAGATGTAAAGCTCTTCCGAGACCTCAATGAAGAACGTGAGTAGGGGTGTAAATGATGCGAGTCGAGCTCGAGTATCATTATAATCGATTCGACTCGTTAGTATATCGAGTCGAACTCGAGTTCGAGTCGAGCCTATTCGAGTCAAGTGTTGACCTAGTCGATCTTAAGTGAGTCAATCTCGAGTAGCTCGCGAGTTGTCTCGTCTCATTTACACCCCTACATAGGCTCAAGACCTTAGACTCAAGCCATTTAACAAAGGCAAAAGATGTAAAATAAGGGAGGAAAAATGTCTATATATAGTGGAGTTCAAAGCATTGGGTTCTATATCCTGCCAATGCGGGATGAATTAGACACACCATCAAGAGTTTACTCATGTCTTTTACACCATCATTTTCCAAAAAAAAAACTTGAGTTTATTATTATTATTATTATTATTATCAATTAAATTAAAATAATATTACTAATTATTATTATTATTTTGCTTATCGAGTATCTCACGAGCTTATCGAGTCGAGTATCAGGTCGCTCGACTCGACTCGTTAGTATATCGAGTTGAGCTCGAGTTCGAGTCGAACCTATTCGAGTCAAGTGTTAACCGAGTTTTGACCGAGTCGATCTCGAGTAGCTCGCGAGTTGTCTCGTCTCATTTACACCCCTAAACGTGAGGTTACTCCTTGTATAGTTTTAAAAAATAAAAATTGTTTCATATAATTATAAATATGATAAAAACTAGGCGGGTTAACTCAAACCACTATACAAAAGCATTGAGCTCGAGTTAGAACACTACTATGAAAAAGGTTATTAGACCTCAAGCCATTATAATATTAGTTTATCGAGCCAAGTTCAACTTTCCTACTACTGGAATAGGCTGACTTCTTGTCATCCTACAAGGTGTAACATATATAGGGCTCTAAATGAATCAAACGTTCAACGAATCGTTCGTGAATTGTTCGACGGGAAGTTCGTTTATTTAATAAATGAACAAACATGAACACACTTTTTTGTTCGTTTAGTTAAATGAACGAACATGAACAATGGTCTCGTTCGTTCATTTACGTTCGTGAACTTTCGTTCATTTATGTTCATTAATATTCGTTCATTTACGTTCGTTTATATATATAAATATATATATATATATATATATATATATATATATATATATATATATATTATGACATTAATGTATAAGAGCATTAATCAAATTAATTTTTTAAAGTTTCTTTTTTATACCTCCTAAGTTACCCAGTTTTTCATTTTATTATTTTATTTTTAACGAACGAAATGATGAGTAACATGGTTTTTTTTATTTATTTGTGTTCGTTCATTTATGTTCGTTTATGTTCATTTATGTTCGTTTAACTTTTAATGAACGAACATAAATGAACACAAACTTTCGAGAAATACGAGACATCTAAGTCATACAAGTAAAGAGATCTATTCAGTGACAACAAAAGCAATAAAAAATGCAATATATAATATTATTTCCAAAGCCACAGGATACGGGCTCTTTCATTAACTGATATAAATATCAGCTAGTCCGCCATCCCCAGGGATCCCCGATAAGGGAACCCTAGGAGAGCCGCCGACTCCAACTACCGTCCTTCTCAAAATCTCACTCAAAAGGTGCTGAGTTGCTCAAGATCAGCCTCATGAAAACCTTATATTCCCTGAGGAGGTTAACGAACACGAACAAACGTATTTTCTTAACGAACGAACATGAACACAAAAAAAATTCGTTCGTTTACTGTTCGTGTTCGGTTAAGTTAAAGAACGAACACGAACAAGTTTTTGTTCGTGTTTGTTCGGTTCGTTTACATCCATATCTGTATTGCGCCCTTCATTCTGTGTGGTTGGAAATCATTTAGTCAAACCCCACTGAAAATTTAGCTTATGACATTAGTAATTTCATGTTAAAGTGATTGATAACCGACAAATACATATATTCATGATAATTCTTTTAGAACATTGTACTTGACAAGTATCAACGTTTATTCCAACTCAGTTAAAGGTTACACCGTGATTTCTCTCAAATTACCGTCCAATTTGGTGTTGCTATACAGGATCCCCCCAAATCTCATTCACTAATATAAGTTTTGACCAAAATGTTTTCCCTTACAACTTATTCCATGTACCTATCGTATTAAAATCCCTTTTACTTGTTTTCATCGTACATATTTGAATTCATATAATATACAGTTCGAGTTTTGTGAACAAGAATATATATAACATGGTTCTAATCAAACTTGTGTCGTTAATGTTCTTATAACAACCCAAGAAGATGAAACCTATATGCAACCCACCCGTTAACTTATCTATTAATGTGTCCCACCTATTCGTGCAAAGTCAACGAGACATTTACATCATGCAACCTTCTTCGACTTATGCTTTTGGCGTGTAGCTCAGCTGGCAAAGGGGCAGGACGAATTAGGCTCAAATAAAAGACAAGTCCCGATTCGATATTGCGCCCTACCACTAGCCTCAACCGCTAAAAAAAATGCCCCTCACATTGGTGTCCTTGAAAGCAGGTTCTGTGTGGGACCAATTGGGGTTGTCGATAATCAACTTTTTTACGTGAATCTTCTTCGACTAACATCTACCTAAAACTTCCTTCAAAAAATTGATTGCAATTTTCATGAAAATGTCGACCAATCTCAACCTCAACCTCATACTTTGTTTATTAGAAAGTTGCTAGGATTTTCATGAAATGTAACCAAGAAAGGGAACAACCCTCCTAATAATTTAATTGTTTGGCCCTAGGGAAAGACATGGCCACATAACCAACCACACTTGTAGAATAACAAAAGTAAATGCAATTCTTATTTTATTTATTTATTTATTTATTTTTGAAAATATTGATTGCCAACAATGAAAGCACCTCTACCAATTGCTTTGACTACAAAAAGACAATAAAAAAAAATATTCTATATATTTATTAAAAGAACCAACCCCATACCTTTGAATCACACGTTCATTGAACTTCATGCATCAAATGATCAATTAATAAAAAATAATAATAAAATATTTAAAATACCTATTGAAACTCACCACTTCCTTGTTTGGCAGCAGGGTCGTCTATTAGCATGTTAAATGTGGAATTTTGAACAGGGTCTCTAAAATTTTGGGGCTCAATCATATCTAATTTCTTTCAAAATACAAAAAGGCTATTTATCAAAAAATACTCAGAATTTCATCCATCAAATTGGGGTCATTGAAGGCCTCTTTCACATTTCAGAATTTGTGGATCAAAAACATTCTTCTCACTTTGTCATTTTAATTTGTAAAATATTTAATATGACTGATTGCAATTGAGATATAGAAAATAGAAAATAGAAAATTGAGATATATTTAACAAAATCTACGTGTGTAACAGGGTCTCTAAAAAGATTGGGACGACCCTATTTGGCAGTCGTTCTCTCTGCTAGTTTTGCAATCATGCTACACTGCTAATTTTGGTTGATGATTTTGTTAAATATATCTCAATTTTCTATTTTTTTTTTAATTTAAAGATAAATCAATTCACCCAATGTTAAATTTATATATGCTCAAGCCAATTCATCTGGAAAGAAATATATAATTAGATAATACTATAATTTTATATTCACATAACCTGTATGCTAAAAAAATCGAAATCGAAACTTACCTTATTTGGTTATATGAAACCACTTTGGTTGGGATGAGTTATTTGGTGTCAGATTTTTTTATACCCCGTATGAACCTCAGTCACCTAAGTTTTTGGATCCACCACTACAATCTGGATTTATGTTATTTGAGACTTTTACAATATGGAATCTACTTTCAATGGATTATGTGTTAAACAATACACAATTTCAAGATCCAAACATTTCAGAATTCAAATAAATAACTCATTTTATATTGTCATCTACCTTATCATGCATGCTTTATCATGATTCTAAATAACTCATTATGGCCTCGTTATGGCATCAAGGCTTGGCTTTGCCACCACGTTAACCCATGTGGCTCCACTCTAAAGCTTGACTAGCATTGTAATGCGTTATGGCACGTTAAAACACGTTATTATGTAAGGTATGAGGTCTTTTTAAATATATAACTTAAGAGATAAATGATAATCATATACGAGACACAAGAGTTAAATAAACATAAAGCCGAAACTCAAAAACTAAGACCTTGAATAGGTAAATACTTGCTCACATTGCCCTACACGAAGAGTCGAACATGAATTCTTTGAAAATTGAAGAAAGTAGTGAGTAGAGATTCAAAGAGATTTAATCCTCATTTTGCACTATTGATATCATTTTTATAATATCTATATATTTGGTATTAATTATTCTTCTTTCTTTTTCAATTTTGTTACTTTATATGAATTTAATATGTTCTACAAAATCATTCAAAGCAATATTAATATCATTTTGCACTATTAATATCATTTTTTATAAGATCTATATATTTGGTATTAATTGTTCTTCTTTCTTTTTCAATTTTGTTACTTTATATGAATTTAATCTGTTCTACAAAATCATTCAAAGCAATAACACACACAAGCGTTTGTGTGTGTGCACGCCTTAGGGCATGTCTTGAAAAACGCCGGGGCCTCACCGTAACTCTTAAGGTTTGAGCTTGACCTCACCGACACACCACCTCACGTCATTTAGATTCTTGGTTTTTACCAAACCTGACTAGTTTATAAAACTATCTTATCATCTAACAACTATCTTATCATCTAACATCTAACACACACAAGCATGTGTGTGTGTTTGCGCCTTGAAAAACATCGTGCTCTCGCCGTAACTCGTAAGGCTTGAGCTTGACCTCGCCGACACACCATCTCACGTCATTTAGAACCTTGGTTTTTACCAAACGTGACTAATTTATAAAACTATCTTATCATCTAATAACTATCTTATCATCTAACACACACAAGCGTGTGTGTGTGTGCATGCCTTGAAAAACGCCGTGACGTATATCTTTTTATCTACCAACTACTTTATTAGTTTCTTAGCTAGCTTGCCAAAACATAGCCAACTTTTAACAAGGCATTTTTGTATAGATGAGTTTCCATAACTCCAAATGAGTGGTGGATTTCTCCCACTTTCATCCTAAAACATCCAATGGTTGTAGAAACAAATTCCTTTTGAAGCTTAGGATGCAATTAGCAGAAAGAGTTAAGTCAACTCATATGAGGTTCTATTAGAATACACAGAAGCTCAGAAGTTGTTGTAAGGTTAAGTCAAACAGGCAAGAAGTAAAGGGCAACCCATCATTCATCTTATGCCATCAGTTTTGGACCACCATATTAATTTGACATCAACAATAGTGAACAAAAGGCCATATGGGTATAGCTTAGATAAGGGGTTGTTTATCAAACACTTACCGGCAAGAGATATTACCCTTACTTACCTTATCATGTAACACTCTCAGTCATCAAAATGGATTGTTGGTAAGCGTCTTAAATCCAGCAAGCGTTTACCGGGTAAGAGTCTTTTCTTTCACTTACCGGGTAAAACTCTTGGACCTTGCTATGACTCTTACCGAGTAAGATTCTCAGTCATGCTCAATCAGTAAGGTAAGTGATATTGATAAACATTCACCCGATAAATGTTTAGTAAACGTCCCCTAAGTTTGTTTCTAGGAATTCTAGCCTAAGTTATGTTCTTAAAAAAGTCCATCTACCTCAAGAGTAGTGTTTACCCTTTATCTGGTTACTAAAAACATAGATTCTAAGCTTAAATGGCATAAGCAGCTTAGCTTCATTTATTTTCAATGGTATAGTGGAGGGCAAGTTCTCCTAAGCTGTACACACACCAAAACAATAGAAAAAAAAAGGGTATGACCACAATAATTGAATACCATTCCTTGAAGGTCACAGCTAAATGTCAACACAACTGCTGCCAAACTTTTTCAACTTTTTGTGTAAATTACCATAAAACCCATGTGCATCTGCTTCACCAATGACAAATTGTTGTCTTTAGCTTTTGATTGGCCAGCTCTCTCCTTCTCCTTATTAAAAGCTTTTTTTTTTTTAGCAGAAGACCCCACAAACACATACCAGCCAATCATATCTAACCACCTCTTATTAATTAAAGCTCCTCCTTTTGGTATTATATATCTGCCAATACAGATCTCTCACCCCTTTCAATCAAGTACAGTTTTGCTGCTGACAAACTTGGATTCACTTCTTTAAGCTCACTCACTTCCATTTTCTTACCCATAATCACCAACTAAGGTGAAAGGAAGAAGGAATGTTTATCTTTCTTTAACCTAAATAGCAGTAACCTTCATGGGTTTTTTCATGTTTGATCTATAAATCTTTTTTGTGCTTTATATTTGATTTTGATCTTTACCATTCAGCAGCTTTTTCCTGCTATTATTGAATTTTCCTCATGTATTGGAAAGTTGGGTGCTTCCTAGATTCCTCACTTGATGCTTATGTCAATAAAGCATACAGGCTCTCTCCTCAAAAGAGAGTGATTTAATGCCAACTTCTTTATCATAAACTCTCCACTTCAATTTCTCTCTTGGGTGTTGTCATTTTTCTCTATCAGATTTAAATCTTTTTCGGTCGAAAATAATGAATCAAGGAACCGAAATTCTCTCCCCAACATCGTATTTCGGAGGCTCGACGTTGTTCTTCGAGGGAACGAAAGAGACGGAATGGACCCCGGAAGAGAACAAGCGGTTCGAGGATGCGCTAGCGTTGTTTGATAAGGAAACGCCAGATCGATGGCACAATGTGGCGCAATTGATCCCGGGAAAAACCGTGGTCGACGTGATCAATCATTATCGAAAATTGGAAGAAGATATTAGTGAGATAGAGGCAGGGGTGTTAGTTGTACCTGGATACAGCAGCAGTGACCCTGTGACACTAGAGTGGGTGGCCAACAACCACCCACAATTTTACAGTCCAGGAGGAAAGAGAAGTGCATCAAATAGGCTTCCTGATCAGGAAAAGAAGAAAGGAATTCCATGGACAGAAGAAGAGCACAGGTAAACTTCAATTTTTCTTTCATAAATGGTAGTATTCCAGAATAAATGAAGGTTTAAGGAATAGAAACAACAGTCACTTCTAACCCTTTGGGGTAGAGATCATGGAAATGACCTTAAATGAGTTTTTAATTAAATCTAAGACCTCCTGACCTATTCAAGAAAAAATGGGTTTATACTAATGAGAAGTTAATGGATTTAATTAAAATCTCAAGTCATTTAGGGTTATATACATATATATATATATATTGCATTTCCATCCTATACGACTACCATATTAGGCACATAAACAGCTGCCCTAACATTTGCGGTGCAGGACAGATCTGCATACATCCCACCCCAGATCCTACTTTCGAGTGGGATATACCGGTTTTGTTTAGATTGGTTTGGTTTTTAGGGTTTACCATAAAGGCAGAGTCCATATAGCATTATCATCACGAACTGTTTTGGGAGTCTTAGAAGTTAACTGATTTGGTTTGTTAAATGATTTCGTCTCAGGCAATTTCTTTTGGGCCTGAAGAAGTATGGCAAAGGGGACTGGAGAAATATCTCGAGGAATTTTGTGACGACTAGGACGCCTACCCAGGTTGCTAGTCACGCTCAAAAGTACTTCATCCGACAGCTATCGGGTGGAAAGGATAAGAGGAGGTCGAGCATTCATGATATCACCACGGTGCACCTTAACCACACTACAACAAAAACACATTTTCCGGAAAACCATACATGTCCAAAATCAGGTGAATGTACCACCACCATGGTGTCACAGCAACCAAAACCTGATCAGCACCACCATTCAAATACAAACCACCATATGGCTAAAGCGCTTTACAAATGGAGTCACCCTAATCAGCAGGTGGCAACAAACATGGCATTTAACCTTCCCAACAGCAGCCTGATGATGGCACCACTCCATGGGAGCTCATCATATAATGGACCCCAGTACGGACACTTGGCTACGGTTTTTCAAGGGAACTGTTAGACCTGCATTGAAGCAATTTATCAAAAGTATGTAGGATAAAAGTGTGATCCACCAGGGTTGTAGTTCTTTGATTAATTGCTCTAGCATCTGTTCATTATTTATCTATTGATGAGAAATTTAATTTGTTGAGCAAAATTGTGGTATGTCAATATGATTGAAATCAAGGTTGATGTTTTATGTAAGTAGTGTATAAGATAGAAAGTATAGTTTAACAGAGTATATATTCCAAAAAAGCAATTCCCAAGCAAAGAATATTCTTCCTCATAAAGTAAAATGTGGCACTAACATCTAAATAACAAGTAATTAGGCTACCTAATAATGATAAAGTAGTAATACCTAACTAGACATAAGACCTAAAACCCATCACTATTATTGGATCATGCAAAGATTCACCAATATCATATACAATTAATTAACTCAAGCTTCCTTGTACTGAGAACAACACAAAAGTTTCTACATAAAGAGCCTCAATCAATAAATTTCAATGTTTGGTCCTAAAAACAATGGGTAAAGCTAGGGAGAAGAGCATCTCTTTGTTCATTTGTATTATTATTTAATGTATTAAATAAACTATATCCATCTCCATGCCAAAATAAAAATCATATAAATACCATAATTAAGACAGTTGCAAGAGATGATCGCTTGCTGATAGTGCCCAAAATTAGAGTCAAGGTCTACCACTGTAGCCCCCTCACCTGTCTACTCCCCTCTTGAAACTCTGAGACAATCTGTGCACATCTAGCCTCCAATGGAGGGGGCATGTTAGATTCCCAATTCAGCTAGGCTTGGACCATTTCATCTCTATATATGTTGGAACCCCCTTCACTCCTGAAGGACTCTTTTTCAGAGTAATCTAATGGGGTTTCACATATTCTTACATTACATCTCTAATTTTGGGCTTGTGATGGTAAGAATGTACCCATGATTTTTTTTTTTTAATCTTGAGAAGGGAGAGAATGCATGTTTGCGAATCGGTGATAAAATCATTAACAAAAGGCAGAAAGAAAGAAAAATCTCTGTAGTTTATGCCAAAGTTTCAACATCTCGGTGTAATTATATGTTCTTTGACTACTACTCTTTCAAGTTGTCTCCTTAATTTGATGTGTTAGCTAGCTAGTTGGCTGGTCCTACAATCACCATCTCCTCCACCGCTGCTATGACAGTCACAAAAAGCCATAGTGCCCACCTATGTTACTTGCACCTTTTTTTGGTCCCATCCACTACTTAAAAGAATTCAAAGCAATGTGATGATCCTTTCTTATTGTTTAGGTAATTGACACCTTTCTTTGTCAAAAACAGCCCCTCAAGTTGCATAGGAAAAGCATTCTAACTACTTTGCTTAAATTTAATATATATATATATATATATATATATATATATATATATATATATATATAGCCAAATGAATGCATTTCGATTCGGGTCGTATTCTATGGTCATAATTCTACCATATATACATGTGTTTTTCATTCCGTCGAAAATCTATTTTACTATATAGACTCCCCCTCTATGAAGCCATTGGATGTCCTATACGGGCCTATATGACATGACCGATCAACAGAAATACTCCACCACTCCACTAGCCAATCTAGATTTATTAATTATTTTAAGATTATTTATTGTTAGAATTGAAAGAAGTGAAGGAAGAGGAACCCACAGGGAAAGAATGGGAAGATCAAGAAGTTGAAAGAAGAAAAGATTTTTTTCTTTGACACATGGAAATTTTCTTTTTTTCTTCTGTTCATCATATGTTTATATTGATGTTATATACAAACAACCGGATGGACCCTGGTATTTGACGGCGGACCTAAAAATCCACCTATAGACGCTTTATGCCCAATCCTTCTGGTTAACGCTTACATCCTCTGTATTACCATAGCTGCGGGCACAAAGTTAGCCGATGCTTATTACCCACTTACCGCCATTGCTTCTTTTGGACATGAAAGTTTCTTTTCATTCGGCACAAGTATGTATATATATCATACACCTATTACAGCTTACACTTTTGCTCTCCCTCTCTCTTCCTTTGAATAAGACCTAGCTTCAAAAATAAATATTCAAATAAGTCCATGGGAGCTCCCCGTCTCTAGTTGATTGGGAGCACTACAACAAAATCAACTTGGTGATAAATAGATGCACTAAATAGTCTGGTCATTCAAACATGTAGCTATTATAAATGGGTGGTAATCATCATTTTGGCTTCATCAAGAAGGAAATTTCCTTTATCATATCCGTATGTGAGAATTATGAAAGCTCCGATTGGAAAATTGCAAATTTCAACGAATCAATTACTTGAACAAGAGAAACTAGAGTTGAAAGGATTTGGAAATTAAGCTGACGGTGAGAGATGTTACATATTAGCATTATGTTTTGTCAATTATGAAAGGTATCAACTTACGTCGCATTCAATAGAAAAAGCACATAATAAGATTGTCCCCTACAAACGATGCCATCATATATCCATTGTAAATCCAGTCAGACAACAAACTCAGCACAGAAACTAGCTATTCACATAGCGCACTTGAAGTCTGATAAAGCGCTATCGAGACAAGCACAGACATCCAGTTGAGGTCTTTTTTGAATTTAGATCAAAAACACTTGATTGCAGATTGACCCTGGCTGTCTTTGTTCCCAATTATTCATGTTAGTGACTTGAATGAATAATATGGTTCTGAAGCTTTGAGTTTAGTTAATTAAATGGTTTCTAGTGATTATCTCTAGTCATTCGTCATCATGGTTTGCAAGATGATTCGGTAGAACACATATTTCTGTTTCCTTAATTTAAAATATATAGTAACTGATGCCTAATAACTAGAATCTGAATACACTAGCAAGAATATGATATTAAGAGTTTAAAAGTCTGTAACAGAATGAAGATTCCAAGATGTAAATACAGTCTTCCTCATCAAGATTACAGTTTCTGATTCCATAGTGTCAACTTCATGTTATAGGTGGCAAAATCATCTAAAAAATGTTGACAATCAGTGAAACATGTGTAGTTCACATGTGAAACAATACATTTCCGTAAGTTTCATATGTGAAATAAATACAAGTTGAACAATACATGTCCATAAGTTTCATATCTAAAACAAATACATGTTGAACAACATAATATTGTTTCACATATGAAAAATAATACCACCTTGAACCCTACCTTGAAATGAACATCATTGAGATTGATTCTCGCGGTTCTCAATATTTTTGCGGTTCTTATTAAATTTTCCCCCAATATTATTTATAAATTTATATATCATATATATATATAAGGAGTATTAAACGAGAAGGCTGTCAACTTAAGTGAAGTGTGAGAAGGGCCAAATCACATGTGCTTCTACTATGTGATTTACTACAGGTCCAGAACGACGCGGGCGAGTGGTCAATAGTTGGTCAACGCGACCCACACATGTTGTAAATCACATATGATTTACTATAGAATCACATGTAACTTGGTCCTTCTCGTAAGTTGATGGTCTTCTCGTTTGAACCGGTCCGAGATATATATCCATATTATATAAGGGAATAAATACCAGATTATAATATATACAGAGATAATATTGTACATCACTAAGAGGTGAATAATAGGATATCATTGGAGGACCGTGTTCAACTGAAGTGTGTGCCAAGTATAAACTAACAAAGAGATGATTGCAACATCATTAAGACACTGATTACCCAATTGAAGACTGAACTCGAACCCATAAGCTCCATTATTGAAATTTTGATAAGGTAGTGGTTATCATCTATTGAAGATTGCTTTTCTTGCAGAATCTTTGCCACCCTTCTGTGACCAATAATTGAGACCGATGTAGACTATTATATATATATATATATATATAGTCTCGTCTTCTTTCGCTTTTCCTTTTTGTACAAGATGACTTGTGAATTCCAGAATGGGGAATGAGGGTGGTACTTGGGCCTTGGAGGAACATATATAAACATTTGTTTACAATCTCAAAGTTATGCATGTGAGGGTCTCTAACCCTCGGTTTTGAGTTATGGAAGGAAAGAAAATAAATGAAATGAAAGGAAAGGAAAAGAAATGAATTGAATTTTTTTTATTTGGGGTTTTGAAAGGGAAGTGAAATGAAGGAAAGGAAATAAATTTTCATGTTTTTGAGTGGGAGAGAAATGAAAGAAAAAAGATGTCAATTTTACAAATATACCTATATTTATTTTATAGTGGTACGTAATTAATGGACAGATATGTAATTTTATAAAAAAAATTAATTGTTATAAATTTTTTTCTTTCCTTACTTTCCATTTCCTCCCACATTTGGAAGGAAAGTTTTGGGAGGAAAATCAATATAATTTTCCTTCTTTTTCTTTTTCCTTCCCTCCTTAAAAAAATTTGAGAGCACGAGATTTTTTTTCTTTTCCCACTTTCCTTCCCTTTCACTTCCTTTTTTCCTAAAAAAACTGCATAAGTAGAGAAAAAGAAAGGTCTTGTAACAATTTATATGGCCACTATATCTACAAAACTCGAAGAATTCATAGGGATTCTTTGGTATGTGGAAAAAATACGGTAATTTATTTCTCGGAAGACCCTTGAACATGTACTTAAAGGAGTGAAACGTTGTTTCCCATTGACTCCCCTTGGTACTTCATGTAACGACCCAAACTCGTGGGAATAAAGAATAAACGACATTAAATAAAATCAACGCCAAAACGACCCAATACATACTTGAAATTCAAGGTTTGCGGAAAACAACCTATACACAACTGTCGGTCCACAATATATCAAGTTCTTATCAAAACAACAACATATACGATTACCAACCTGTTTGATTAATAATCAATGGATTACAAGGATTGATGTTTGTTCGGTTTAAAGCTTTCGATGTTCTCTCTGATTTACACCGTTAGTGTGTGTGTTGTGTGTGATCAGTTATCTAAGTCTTGCTTCTCTAACACACTTCGTACATAATATCTAAAGAAAGATATTATATCTAAACTAAGTAATATCTAACTAATATCTAATAACTTAGATATTTAGAAACAATAATAAAATACTAAAAACTAAACTTTGACATTTTTATTACAAACGACATTAGACTAATATTAAGAGTTGACTTTCCGACTTTAGCTTCAGATTGCGATCTTCAGATTGGATGATCTTGAATCCAATAGATCTGTGCGCTAACAATCTCCCCCTTTGGATCAAGATCATTACTAAAAAGATTTTAGCAATTCAGTCTTCTTTTTCAGCTCAAAAGATGCAATCTCCCTCTCTGTCTTCCATATGTAATAATCTCCAGGTTTTAGCTCAGAATGCTTTAGCAAAGTATCTTCAAAGAAAATTTCTTTAAAATCAGCATGTCTTCAGAATACTTTGAACTCTCACATTTCTTGGTTAGCTCTTCTCTTCTCCAATGTCTTTTGAAATGTAATGGACATTTCTTAAAGCTTTAGGTTCTCCCCCTTTTTGATGAATAGAGAAACGATTTCATCAAAACTCTGAGTAAGAAATGTCTTTCATTTGGATCCTCTGATTCGTCAATTCAAAAAATATTCATCCAGATCTTTGCAAATCCAGACAAAATAATCGTGTAACACCTGAATCAACAAATGAATCAGTTAAAATGCCTGTCAGTAACACTAACTCACTGTGTGTAACAAATACACATTGGAAAGGAGCTTTTTAATGTTGACTCCCCCAGGGCTTCCATTCAATCATCGAAACACCACAAAGGTAATTTCTATAAACGTTATGACAAAGAAACAAATTCTTTGTGTGTTCGTGCAAGTGATAGAAAGAATTAAGCACTTGATGATTGCTTATAAGGCTCAAATTGTGTAAACCACTAAGACAACAGTAAGTTAAACACAGACTCAATGTGCATGAGTGAAGTGCGAAGGTGGGGCAGACTTCTTTCTTTTCAATATCCAGATTTTCCAAATGAAAATCAGATAGCAAATGTGCTGCTTCCCCTTTGAAAATGAAACACTTTCTTTTTAAGAAGAAAATGAGTAGTTGGTGGGGTTTGATCAAGAGTTGGCATGGGCTAGTTGTCTGTTTCAATAATATTCACCAAAGAGTTGTGAAACATTAGAAATGTGGCTGCCCGGCTCAGAAAAAGTTGGTGCAGAGTTCTGATATTCTTTTAACTCTGTTCTCACACCCTCATTCTTTTAAACATTTAGCTTTCTCTAACCAAACTCTCTTTTTCTGTATAACTCATCACACAATCCACACTCATTTCTTTTCGACTTCTCACACTCAATCACTATGGATTACCCTCTTGGGTAGGAAACACTGGTTAACGTGTATATTGACCCAGATTAATTTAGTTGATAATCAAACAAGAAACACAATATAGATCAAGAGATATAAAGATCAGATAAACATACCAATCCCTTGAATAATCAATGTAAACCTTGAGTGTTCTGGATACCCTTGAATACAGAGAAAACCGCTACCTCTCTAATATGATTATAAAAGTAATTGTGAGGATTCTAACCTAAAACTAAACTAAACAAAACATTAAATACATAGGCTAAAAGGCCTAATGGGCTTATGGGCTTGAGGCCCAATAGCTTAATAACTATTAGCTTATTATACAATAAATCCTCTAACTTTAACTATCAAACAAATACAGTTTAGACCCTTTAATCTTGAATACAATTATTTGATCCAACAATCTCCCCCTTTGGATTCAAGATTAAAAAAATTTGGCAATCTTCGAAATCTTCACTTTTCTTCTCTTTTCTTCGAAATCTTCAGCAGTCTTCCGATTATATTCTCCTTCTTTGAGTATTCTCCCTTTTTGTATCTTCTCCCCCTTTTTGATGAGTGGTGAGAAGCATCATCATCAAAACTTGTCAAAACAATCTCCCCTTTTATGGAAAAATCTCCCACTTTGTCTTTATAGACTTCAATTTAACACTGTCTTCATGTAATGAGCCCTGTAAGAAATAAGAGCAGTTTTCCCAGATGGAAAGAGTGATTATTTCAATCTTTTTATATTAAAATAGAAAGTAGTAACCATTCGAATCTTTGCAAATTCAAACAGTTTAATAGGTGTAACCCTGAATCAACAAATGACTCAGTTAGAATGCTTGTCAGTAACACAAAGTCACTGAGTAACACAAAGTTACTATATAAGGATCTGGTTTAATGTAGACTCCCCAGGACTTCCATTCAATCATCGAATAACACATGGTTATCTATGAACGTTCTGATAGAAAATAAATTTCTGTGTGCTCGTGCATGTGTATGAAAGAATTAAGCATAGATGATTGCTTTTTCATATGTAGGCTCAAAGTATGTAAACTTGTTGAGACAACAACAAATTATACAAAGACTCAATGTGCATGAGAAAGGGTTTGAAGGTGGGGCAACTTTCCTTCTTTTTCAATATTAGTATCTTCCAAATGAAGAACCAATAGCGTATGTGTCGCGTCCCTAGAAAATGTGAAACATTCTCTTTTTGAGAAAAGAATGAGTAGCTGGTGGGGTTGTATGCAAGAGATGGCATGAGCTAGTTTCCTTTTTCAATGATGGTCACCAATGAATGTGAACCAATCAGATTATGTGGCTGCCCGGCTCAGAAAGAAGTTTGGTGCAGAGTTTAATATTCTTTTACTCTGTTCTCTCACCCTCTTTCTTTTAATGCTCACTTCTAACCAATCTCTCTTTTCCATTTTGCCGCTTCACACACCATCACTCAATTATTTTGACCCCTCTCCCCTCAATCACTCAGTGAATACTTCCTGGGTAGGAAACACTGGTTATCGTGAATCCATGGAAGTTCTGTTAAGTACTCACACTGAATCCCATGTATTTTCCTAAAAGAACATGTTGTTCAACAGTCTGTTGTACATGTAAGCACAAATACCACTTGTTACATGAAGAATAAAAATTTTGGAGAAGTCAAAACAGTTGTGTTTGACGATGCAATTCTCCCCCTCAACCTAAAAGAGTTTGACAATTAAGCTCATATCATTTTATCATGAAGAATAATATTTTGGAGAATCAAAAACGAATGTTGCTTATATGAACAATATATAAACATATTTTCAATGAACGCACATGAAATGACGTTTGATTCAATCAACAGTGAATACAAAGAGCGTGAGTATTACCATAGAAAGATTTTACTTTTGATACATGGTAATAACAAAGTCAAATAGAATGTTCTGAACTGTTATGTGTATGAATACTTGACAAAGTATATTGACAAGATAAAACACAAGTATTTATCTTTAGGAACACACGGTCAGATAATCTTTTAAAATCACAGATATTCTCCCCCTTAACTGATTTTTTTTTAACATAAAGCAGAAAATAAAGCACTGAAGTGCGGGTTCTAATCAGAAGTGATTAGAAGCCATACTCTGTTGAGGTACGGGTTCTAAGCTGATTTACTTAGAATCCTTCGTTCTTTCTCCCCCTTAAACCTTGGGTGCCTGCAACACAGATTTAGCTTTTGGTACCCACTGGTATTTGGGTCCTAATGGGTTAGTTGCAGTTCTAGTGGGAGATATGAAGTAAGAACCATACTAGTTATTCACATAATCTTTTCTTACAAAATCATTTGAGCCACAATAGGAACAACTAATTTTCTTTTGTGCTAACCTGATCAATTGATGGATTGTGTAAACCAGATCAGGTTTGCCAAAAGTTTTACCTTTTGTAGCATAGTTCCATTTAGCATTTGATGTATGCACAAATGATTCTTCTTTCTTCTTCTCCTCCGAGGATCCTTTAACTCTCCAGATCCAGTTTCCTCTTTCTTTCTCATCTTCTCTTCTCCAGAAGATTTTCTTCTGAGACTTAGTCTTCTTGAAGTTACCTGAACCATCAACATTTTTGTCATAGAAAAGGTTAGAAGGACGAATCTGATCAGTATATTTAGAAGTAAGACAATCATCTAAATCATAGAAAGGATTATAGAAAACATTTGAAAAATGTGAACTTGAAGCTGTTTTTAATGAACTATCTGAATCAGCTAGATCATCTCTTGGTGATTAAGCTATTGACTCTGGCGTCTTGTGCTCAGTCAGCTTCACCTTGAATACGATCTCTTCAAGTTCCTTTATCTTTGAAGACAAACTGTTTCTTTCCTTTTTAATCAGATCAAACTTCTTATGCAACTCAGATTTTGCATTCTTCTCCTTCATGATGTTTGTTGACAATTCATATAACTTTCCTGTCAGCTTAGCTATCTCAGTTTCTAATACTTTCTTTTCTTCAGAAAAGTCTTTATTTATATCCTTTAGCTCAACTTTCTTCTTCTCATTCTCAGCCTTTTCTCTTTCAATAATGATAACCTTCTCAAAGTCTGAAACTTGTTGAGAAAGCTTAACACATCTAAGCTCTAAAGATTTCTTCTCTTCAAAGGCTTTTCTAGAGAAGTTAGAGAATTTCTTGGCAAATTCTTTTCTCTCTTTCTCAATCTTCAACATCTCATCTTGAGCTAATGTATTGTCTCTGTCTTGGGTTTCCTTTTCTTTCAGCTTATTAATCTCAACCTCAAGACTGAGAACTTTATCTTTTAGTTTATCTCTTTCCGCAAAGACTTGAGAATTTATCTTTCTTAGTCCTTCATTAGTATCTCTTGCAACACTTGTACTTCTTCTAAGATCCTCAAGTTCTCTTTGCATTGCATCCTTTTTAGACCATGTAGAGCTTGATTCAGATCTTTTCAACTTTGCTTGAAGATGCAAGATCTCTTTTTCTTTAGACTCAATTATTCCTGCAAAGTCAATTAAAGAATCAAAATCTTTTGAATTTTCTTTTAAAGCATTGATCTGAATAAGAAGAGATGAGTTCTGAGTCTGTAAAGCCTTGTTCTCAGCTTTGAGCATTTTGTCCTATTTGTCATACTCATCAACCATGCGAGATGATATTGATAACTGTCTAGCAAGATATTTAGCCTTTGCTTTTGCTTCTTAAAGAGTTATGTTGTTAAAATCATGGCTATAACCTTCAGACATATTTAGCTGATTCGACATCCTGGCTGTATGGTTAGTAATCCAACTTTTCTATACCAAGATAACCAACTAGATGAGATCGTTAGAATCAAGAATAAAGATAAAAACTACACTCAATTTTTTTTTTCGGGTCTTGAAACTATCGGTCGACCTGATGAATAGTGACCGGATGAATAGTGTCGACCGGATGAATAGTGACCGGATGAATAGTGTATCGATGAATAGTAAACTCGATGAACAGTGAATCGATGAACAGTAAAATCGATGAATAGTATATCGATGAATAGTAAAATCAAAAAAAATTTGATTCTTTTGGCTCTGATACCACTTGTTGACCCAAATTAATCTAGTTGATAATCAAACAGGAAACACAATATAGATCAAGAGATATAAAGATCAGATAAACATACCAATCCCTTGAATAATCAATGTAAACCTTGAGTGTTCTGGATACCCTTGAATACAGAGAAAACCGCTACCTCTCTAATATGATTATAAAAGTAATTGTGAGGATTCTAACCTAAAACTAAACTAAACAAAACATTAAATACCTAGGCTAAAAGGCCTAATGGGCTTATGGGCTTGAGGCCCAATAGCTTAATAACTATTAGCTTATTACACAATAAACCCTCTAACTTTAACTATCAAACACATATAGTTTAGACCCTTTAATCTTGAATACAATTATTTGATCCAACAGTGTATCCATAGAAGTTGTGTTAAGTCCTAGCACACTGAAATCATGTTTTCCTATTATGCATATGATGCTCAAATTGGTTTAACTATTTCAGTTAAATCACAAATAGATCTTGAAAACATTTAAAGTCACACTTCCAAATCAGGAAATCAGAATAAGACTCGGGAAGTGGTTTGAACATTTAAGAACAATGTTTTCAATGAATGAAAGTTATCCTTCTTTCATCCATATATGATATTAAGATAAAGGATTATACCTTTACGTGCGATCTTACATCTCATGAAGCTAAGCTTAAGGTCATAAAGATATGATCTTGTAAGCATCTCTCAAAACCTGCAAAAGTCTTATGTCATAGTCAAAGCTAATTTATTCACTGAAAATAAAATGACAAAAAGCAGAAAAACAATGAAAAGTACGAGTTCTGATCAGAAATAATCAGAAGTCTTAACCATACTCCTTTGACTTGAAAAGCTCCCCCTAAAATCATGCATTACAAAAAAATTTGACATAAAAGGTAAATGCAGAAATTATATGAGCTCCCCCTCAAAATAACAATGATTATCTTTGGAGTTCTTCTCACACTCCCCCTTTGATCATGAACAGAATATTGAAGTGCAGATATCTTGCGGAAATGAAGAAATGATGAAAAATTTACAATAAGAAACTTTAATAGGTAACCACCGATTAGGTCTTAAGATTTAGCATACCAAGCTTAGAGACAAGAAAATTGAATCTCTTTTCGTCTAAGGGTTTGGTAAACAAATCTGCAAGCTGATAATCAGTTTTTACAAAGTAAAGTTCAATTGTTCCTTTTTCGACATGATCTTTTATAAAGTGATACCTGACATCGATGTGTTTGGTCTTTGTATGCTGAACAGGATTAGCTGTTATCTCGATTGCGCTCTTCGAGTCACAGTATATCGGGATATGGTTAAAGTTAAAACCATAGTCTCACAGTTGAGTTCTCATCCACAAGACCTGAGAATAGCAGCTAGCAGCAGCTACATATTCTGCTTCGGCCGTTGAAGTTGAGACACATAATTGCTTCTTCGATGCCCAACTGACGAGTTTATCACCGATGAACTGTATATGACCTGATGTGCTCTTTCTGTCTAACATACAACCAGCATGATCTGCATCTGTATATGCTGTTAGTTCAAAGCTAGTATCTTTAGGATACCACAGACCAAGATCTGCAGTGCCCTTCAGATACCTAAAAATGCGCTTAACTGCAGACACATGGGATTCTTTGGGATTGGCCTGATATCTAGCACATAAGCATGTTGAAAACATTATATCTGGCCTACTAGAAGTAAGATATATCAAAGAACCTATCATTCCTCTGTAATTCCTAACATCAACAGCCTTTCCCGAAGGATCGGTGCTAATTTTAGTACTAGGTGCCATTGGGGTACCAATCGGTTTACAGTTTTCCATTTTGAACTTCCGAAGAATATCCAGAATGTATTTAGATTGATTGATAAAGATCCCCGTTGAAAATTGTTTGACTTGTAATCCGAGAAAGAAATTCATCTCTCCTATCATATTCATCTGAAATCTTGACACCATAAGGTTTGAAAAATTCTTACAGTACTTAGGATTTGTAGAGCCAAAAATAATATCATCGACATAGATTTGAATAAGAATGATATCGGCTTTCTCCTTTTTAATAAACAAAATGGTATCTACTGTACCTTTTGTAAAACTATACTTGACTAAAAATTGAGATAGGACATCATACCAGGCGCGAGGAGCTTGTTTCAGTCCATAGAGTGCTTTGTCGAGAATGTAGACATGATTCGGTTTCTCTTGATTGACAAAGCCTTCTGGCTGTGAGACGTAGATTTCTTCCTTTAGAATGCCATTCAGAAAGGCGGTCTTCACGTCCATTTGAAAGAAAGTGAAGTTCTTGTGAGCAGCGTAGGCTAGAAACATTCGAATTGCCTCTAAAAGCGCCACATGAGCATAAGTCTCGTCGTAGTCTATTCCTTCCCCTTCCCTATATCCCTTGGCTACAATTCTTGCTTTGTTTATGATAATGGTACCATCTTCATTTTTCTTGATCTTGAAAACCCATTTCGTACTTATAATGGTTTTACCTTGAGGTTTCGGTACGAGTCTCCAGACTTTAAGTGCGTCGAACTGATTCAGCTCTTCTTGCATTGCAGTCACCCAGTCTGAATCGGTAAGAGCCTCTGATACGCGAGTAAGCTCGATCTTGCTCAGAAAGGATTCATGCATACACATATTCATTAACGCTGACCTAGTTTACACCGGTTTTGTTGGATCGCCAATGATCTGGCTTATCGGGTGCTCTTTGGTCCATTTATGTTCATGAGGGAGTGGATTATATGAATATATATCAATATTATCATCTATGAATCCACTTGTACCTTCTTCAGGTTGCTCAGGAGGAATGATGATTGCAGTTGAAGTAGTAGGTGCAGAAGTCTCAGTAGGTACAGCTTGGTCCGGCTGTAGATTAGTCTGTACAGAACATCCTACTGATACAACAACTTCTGTCTCTTCATTATTGATCACAACTTCAACTGATGGAGTCGGCATTTGAACTGGAATTTCTTGCTGAATCGAGGAGTTGGATTCAGTAGAGATATCTGAACTGGTTGGATAAGTAGTCGTTGAGTCTTTCATCCTGTCAACCACAACAGATTTCTTCACATTAGATCCAAGAAATTCATCATAAAACAGTTCAAATAATAAATCTAAATCAGATAAATGATTAGTAGACGTTGATGCTTCATCTGATTTGTTCGCTTGAGACGCAGGTTTTGGACTGATTTGCCCAGAAGCTAGTACTCCGGTTATCACAGGTTCTGAATTGTGTTGTTCAGAAGCCATTTATTCATCAAACGTAACGTTGACGCTTTCAATAACTGTCTTTGACTTCTTCAGATATACACGGTATGCAGTTGATGTAGATGAATAACCAATGAAGATGCCTTCGTCCGCCTTGGCACTGAACTTGTTCAGACTCTCTCTATCGTTTAGAACAAAACACTTACACCCAAATATATGGAAATATTTGATTGTCGGTGTTCGGTTGTTGATCAACACATAAGGAGTCTTCTTGAATATGCGGTGTATCATGGAGCGATTCTGAGTGTAGCATGCAGTCGATATAGCTTCAGCCCACAGAAATAGAGGTAAGTCAGATTGACTTAGCATAGTACGAGCAACCTCGACTAGCGTACGATTTCTTCTTTCGACCACTCCATTCTGTTGAGGCGTACGAGCAGCAGAGTATTGATGTGATATCCCGACCGATTCGAGATATTCTTGAATTCTTTTGTTCTTGAACTCTGTGTCGTTGTCTGTTCATAGAAGCTTGACCGGTTTCTGCAGATTTACCTGGGTCGTCTTCAGGAATGTAATGAGAACATCTGGTGTCTCATCTTTTGAACGTAGAAATTTGACCCAAGTGTATCGCGAGTAATCGTCCACGATAACTAGTATGTACTTCTTTCCGCCTAGACTTTGTGTTCGCATCGGACCGCATAGGTCCATATACAACAACTCTAACGGAGAGCTTGTACTTGGTTCAGGCTTTGGTTTGTGTGGAGCTCTCTTCATCTTTCCTTTTTCACATGCTGCACACAGGTGTTCTTTTTCATACTTCAACTCAGGAAGTCCTTTTACTAACTTTCCACTGACCAGCTTGTTGATGTACCTAAAGTTGAGGTGAGAGAGTCGTCGATGCCATAGCCATCTTTGCTGCATCGAGGCTTTAGAGAGTAGACAAACCTGCTTGTCAGTCTGGACGTTTGACAAATTGATTGTGTAGAGGTCAGACTTTCGAGTGCCAACTAAGAGTTCGTTGCCTTCTTCAGTGCGAACAGAACACCTCTTGGCTTTGAAATTGACCTTTAAGACTTTGTCACAGAACTGTCCTATACTAAACAGGTTGTGTCCTAAGCCTTCAACATAACTCACCTTCTTGATCGTGACTTTGTCATGTACCATATCACCATAACCCAATATTGGTGAAAACTGATCGTTGCCGAATCTAACTGTTCTGCAATACTTCTCTGTAAAGTTGGTCAACATACCTTTTTGTCCAGTCATATGCTTGGAACATCCGCTATCCAAGTACCACATATGACGGATCTGCATAAGAGAAATTACGAAACAAGAGATTTAGATATCCATAAAACAAAATTGGAGTAAAGACTTTTGAGCATTGAAGTGCGGGTCTTGAACTGTTTTGTTCAAAAGCCTAAGTTCTATGCTCCCTCTTAAACTTTGAGTTCCTGGAACACATATTTAGCTTTTGGTACCCATTGGAATTTGGGTCCAACTGTGTTAGCACAAGATTTTGGTACCCATTGAAATTCGGGTCCGTTTTTCATTTGAAATTCATTGGAAGCATTAGAATGATAAGAGTGCACATGATAAGTTCCAAACCAAACATCAGAATCTTTACGAGAAGCATAAGCATGTCTATCATAATTGGAAAACTTTCTAGCAGATAAAGATAACTCGAATAATTGCTTCATAGAATATTTCTTGCGATAAACGACAAGTTTTGGTTTCAAAATAGTAGCAACATTCGCATTCAAAACATCTTTACTAGGCATAGTCTTATTACAATTAACATTTGAAAAAGATTTTGCATTCTCGTCTATCTTCTGTTTTGGTTGCCATTCAGACTTAACTCCTTGCCTTTTCTGGCTCAAATCTGAAACATTTGAAACTTGTGAGTTAGACTTTTGAGCAACAACTGAATGCATCTTCTTTGGGTTACCAGTAGTGATCGGTTTCTGTGAATGCTGAGATTTATTATTCATACCTTTTGCATTCTTAGTTTTCATGGAAACTGATTTATCAACTTTCGTTGATTTTGCACTTTTTACAAACATATTGGTTTTTCCCAAGGATTTCACAACAAAAGATGAATGGTTAGGAAGTTTGGCATGAAAATAAAATTGATCAATACACTCATCTAAAACACCATCAGAGTTTAGAAAATCAAACCCTCCATTAGCTAAACCAAACAGATCATCAGATTTTGAAGCCTTTGATGATTTAGAAAGAACATAACTCTTAAGCACAGTTGAAAAAACTTTTTATTCAATATCAATCAAAAGTCTTTCATCTGTTAAAGAAGTCTCAAGTTCAGAAATTTTACTTTCCAAAACGAGAGGAGGGATATATAGTTTACCTTTAATAGGCTTCGTCTCCATTTATTTGACAGAATAACTCTGAAAGAAGTCATCTGAAAGAGATTTCTTTTGATATATTGGATCATCATTATAACCATTATTCAGCTTCGCATAACGAAATGGAAGTTGAACATTAGATGTGTTCTTTCGTTTTTCTGTTTCCTTGGCTTCATCCTCTTTTGACAGTCCAGTCCAGAAAACTTTAAGCTCAGGGATTCGTCGACCTAGTTTCATAAATGTAAAATCATAAAGTGCAGGCACTTCAGATTTAGAATTTTTAAGGTAATGAGGATTCTCGTAACCGAGTCCCCAACTCTCTATTTCCTCTTTGGGTTCGTTCAGATGAATGGTTTATTCAGTTTGACCCATTTTGTATAACTTCTCTTCCAAAGCTTTTAATTTTGCAAGTAAAGATTCGTTTTCTTTGGTACGCGAAGAAAACATTTTCGTAAGCTCTTTGAAATTAAACTCACTCTTTCTCAATTTAGAATTTGTTTCAGTTATTTCTTTGAGAATTATTGTCTTTTCTTTAGCACAGTTATCAAAGTTTTTATGCATTGTCTCAATCAATACTTTCTTCTCAGCAATATCCTCGCTAAGTTTCTGTATTGATTGGTTTTTGTCATTGATAACACCTTTTTCTCACTTAAGCTTTGACTCTAACTCTTCGAGTTTAGTCAACATGGCATGCATTTGATTTAAGAAATCTGAATGAGTTAAATCACATACCTCATTTTCCTCATCATCAGAATCAGCTTCAACTTCTGATTCCTTCTTGCCCATTAAGCACATGTGAGCTGTTTCATCCTTCTCTTCATTCTCATCTTCTGATTGATCAAGCCAGTACTCATCTTCTGCCATCAATGCCTTTCCAGCCTCTTGTTGCTTGGCTAGAAGCATTTTATTCTTGTAGTAGTCTGAGTTTCTGACTTTGGGTCTTCGGCAGTCTCTGGCAAAGTGACCTATTTTGCCACAATTGTAGCACGTTGGAGGTTTTGACTGACTGGATCCTTCATCTTGATACCTTCTCTCTTTCGACTTCCTTTCCTCTACTCTCTTTCCTTCAAATCTCTTCCCTTCAACCCTCTCCTTGTGAACATAGTTGCTTGGACCAGAAGAATACCTCTGACTGTTTGAACTTGGCTTCTTGTAGAACTTCTTCTGAAAAGCCTTTGTCAGCATAAGCATAGTCTGCTTTAGTTGTTCACAGTCGTCCGAGTCAGAGTTCGCTTCATTTTCAACCTCATTTGATTCAGATATAAGCATCTTCTTTTTCTTCTTTTTCACAACAAGAGTAACTGAGTCAGCAACTGTCTTCTCACCCTGTTTCTTTTCATCTAAGATTTCATCCACCTCTTCTTCATTTTGTTTGAGGGTTTCATACACCTCATGAAGTGGAATCTCGTTTAGATCCTTGATTTGCTTCATTTGTCTGGCAAACCTTTTCTATTCAGGCTGGAGAATGCTAAGGAATTTGACATTTAGCTCTATTTGCGATTTATTGACCTTGTTCTTGCTTAGTTCATTCAGCAAGGTCACAAACCTGTCGTATGTTTCTTCTAGAGACTCTCCAACTCTGCCTTTGAATTCTTCATAGTTGTTTAGGCAGTTGGATATCTTGAGCTGGTTTCCAACTTTTGATCCTAGCATCATCTTCTTTAGTTGATCCCACATCTGTTTGCCTGAGGCCTTATAGCTGTCTATCTTCACGTATATTTCATTTGGAATGCCTTGAAGAATATAAGACTTTGCTAATCTATCACCTTTTGCTCTTTTAAGGTTATCACCTTCTAGTTCATGATACTTAAGTGCAAACTCTTTTGCCACAGCTCCCTCCGTACGAGTCTCATAAACTGGTGCCATAACTCCCTCTTCTATCGATTTCCTGATGAATTCACCCAACTCATGTCTTTCAATGAAGTCCATGAACCGATCTTTCCACTGTTCATACTCTCCCCTGAAGAGTACTGGTGGCTTTGAGTCAGTTCCGATTGCTAGAGCTTCTCTTGAAGTCATACTGTTTGATAAAGACTTAAGTTTAGTACTGGAGTAAAAGGCAAACTTTGCGCTTTGAGAAGGTGGCGCAAAAATCAAGTTTACGCTAGACGAAGGTGGCGCAAATGACAACTTGCGCGATGAGAGGCTGGTGCACAACAGGTTTGCGCGAGGTTTGAGTGGCGCGAAGTAATACTTTGCGCTTGAAGTATTTGGCGCAAAAGTTAACTTGCGTTTAGTAGGAACTTGCTTTCTTGAGATTTGCGCGAACTGAGGTTGGCGCAAGTAGAGGTTTGCGCGAAGTGTTGATGGAGCAAAACAAGTTTTGCGTTAGAGGTTGGTCGCGTGAAAGGACTTATGCGCGAGACGTTGATGGCGCAAAAGCGAACTTTGCGCTAAAAGTTGTTGGCGCAAAGTGGAGATATGTTCGTCCGGTGTGTGAATGGCGCAAATGAAGGTTTGCGCGAGTCGAAGCTGGCACAAAAGAAGTTTTGCGCGAACAGCGTGTGGCGCAAAAGAAGAGTTTGCACGAACTGAACGTGGCGCAAGACTCTCTATGAACTGGCGTAAATCTACAACTCTCGCGAGTTCGTCCCTGTGCTTCGAAAAATCGACTCTGATCGCTCAAATAACCCTGTTTGACAACGATTAGCAGTCCCAAATTCTAACAAATGACCACAAACACTTCTAGAACAGATTTCTAGCCTTTGAACTCAATAAAAATCACTTTTTAAAAATAAGATCGATGGAACAGTGATGATGAGCTCGTGAACTGTTTTGCAACTAAATCCCAAATTTTGAATCGATTGAAGTGCTATAATGAAATTAAACAACAACAACTCGATCTAGACCACAAATCGATCACAACTTGATCGATTTCAACTCCTAAAACACACTTAAACTTGAAAATGATTTTGAAATGAAGAACAAGAGTCGTTCTTTATAAAACTTTATTTGAATCTGTTTTCAGGCTCTGATACCAATTGTCGGTCCACAATATATCAAGTTCTTATCAAAACAACAACATATACGATTACCAACCTGTTTGATTAATAATCAATGGATTACAAGAATTGATGATTGTTCGGTTTAAAGCTCTCGATGTTCTCTCTGATTTACACCGTTAGTGTGTGTGTTGTGTGTGATCAGTTATCTAAGTCTTGCTTCTCTAACACACTTCCTACATAATATCTAAAGAAAGATATTATATCTAAACTAAGTAATATCTAACTAATATCTAATAACTTAGATATTTAGAAACAATAATAAAATACTAAAAACTAAACTTTGACATTTTTATTACAAACGACATTAGATTAATATTAAGAGTTTACTTTCCAGCTTTATGTGACATCTGCCTTCCAGAGCTGACAGGTTAGCACCCGAACAGTCTAAATACATGAATAAATATTTAGGATCACCCTATTATGACCTAATTACATAGGTAAGGGTTGTAGTTTCCTAAGAATCCTGGCAGTATACTTAGAATATCCGGTTACTGTCCGTAACGGATACTTTGTCTTATAAAGTGCCAAACTGATAAAATTAACATCTAAGTGCGTTAAAAACACTAATTAGGATCATTATATATATCCTAATCTACCAAAAGTTTAAAAATCCAAAAAACTTGGCTTTCCATAAAAAAAAAAAAAATTTAAAACCAAACATTACCATTCAACCTATTTTTGCTTAAAAGAAAATTCAATAAATCAAATTTTGCATTTAACATTAATTTTTTTAGAGAGAGGAGGCCCAAGGGCCGGCCCTCTCTCTCTCTCCCTCCTATCCCTTTTAAAATTTTCTCAAAATGCCAAGACCATTCTCATTTTCAAATTAACATTTCTCATTTCTTTCATCTACTCTCTCTTTCTCACTCTCTTCTTCTCTTCTTCTTCTCTTTGTTCCTAAATTCCAGCCCCATCAACTCTCTAAATTCAGGTTTTGAAGAACAAACAACCTCTCTTCATCAAGGTAAGATGTTCTTCTCTATGTTCTTCATCTCTCCCTTCTTAAATTTCAAGATACTTAACTATTTTTCACCTTTTTCTTCATCAACTCTTCATGTTTTCTTGAGGTTTCTGAAAATAAGGGCAAAGACATGTTAAATGTCAAGAAATGCTGATAACCCATGATCCATGTAATCAAAACTCAAGAAAATGGAGCTTAGATGACATGCATGGCTATTTTCTCACCATCAAAGATGGTAAGGCCCATGCATGTGTATATTCTTCATTGTACATCTAAAGAATGTTCTTTTACAAAAACTTTCACTAAAAAGCATTGTAAAAACGTTTTCAATCAAGAAACCCCATTATATGGGTCAAAAAGTCATGAAATGTTCATAAAATGTAGTTATTTCATTTTCTTATTTCTGTCAGAATTATTGCATGTTGGTGTTTCGGACATAACTTGAACAATATAGACTTAAATGCTTTGAATCTTCTTCTTAAACTTTAATTAATGAAATACCAATCAAACTCCACTGGAATCACTCAAAAATATTGAGTTTTGACCCCTCAACCTTACCTCTAAAGTTTATGGTGCAATCAGAATCCGGCTGGACAAAATCTTTCAATCAATCAACCATAACCATCATGTAAAACCATAAAAATTAATGATTCTTTTTCTGGAAGTAACTTTAATGAGCTGGGAATCAAAAAAAATTTGATTCACTTGAAAATATAAAGATTTGAGTACTCAACCATCATTAACAAGTTGAGTGTGCAAAAAGAAACTTTCTGCCAGATTGGGACACTTGGCTTAAAACTGACATAACTCACTCAATTTTGATCCAAATGAGATGAATATTTTTCTGACAATTTAACCTTTGAGACGGGAACAAATCCCAATTTGAATCACCTAAAAAGACGGAGTTTTGACCCCTGAAATGTCCGAGTCAAAAGAAGGTGTAAGTTGCATAGTTCTCTGTGACCAATAAACTTTAAAGTAATCATTACCCTATCTAGACTTAACCAAAAATGTTGTAATTTATGCCAAAAGTTCCCTAATACATTAAAATGAGTCATATAAAAATTTGGCAAAATAATAAGTTGGGGAAAATATTCAAAATACAAAGATTTTATGACTTAAAATTTCTGACAGCAAACAGTAGCTAATTAACTTTCTTAAAAATGATCATTTTGGACTTTTGGACATAATAATAATTAAAAATGAAGATTTTAATTTTAATATAAATATTATTAGGTAATCAAACTTAAAATAAAATTTGTCAACCCTTAATCCTTAAAATTTGATCCGATAAACCGAAATTATGTCGATAAGTTAAGTAGGACTAGTACTCGCTAATCCTACGTAAAATAAATCTAAAGGCTTTTTCCTTATAAATTGTATGCCCAAAATCTGTGTTATCAAGAACCATCCAACCTTATGAATATCTATTATACGCTCAAATGTGTTACCCAAATTTAATAAAAAGGCATGTAAGGCATTTATAAGACATAGTGACCTAAGTAACGTCCGAAAACGTAAAAATAGGTTCGAACTGATAATGTGCTTCACTTTCATAGGAAAGGCGTAGTACCAAGAATAAAGCAACCTAGCTGATATTCCCGGGCAGCTGCTAAAATCGTCAGTATTCACAGCCCCTCTTTTACCGTTTTTATACGTTTTGGGGTGAAAAGCATGTAAATTTACAAATTGTTATTACTGAAAGATTGTTCGTTAAAATTGTCGAATTTTGAATTAAATTGTTTATGCACTATGGTATGTATACTTTATGCTGCAAGTGAGTAATCACAGCCCCGTTTTAATCGTTTTAATTGATTTTGGGTGGAAAGCATGCTTAATTAAGTTCATTAAGATTCATGATTGGTTATAATGTGTTGCGTTTATTAAATCGTTAAGGCTTATTTATAAGCACTTTGAATTATAATGGTATGACGTTGAAATGGTTGGTATGTTGAGTCTAAGTGAAGTAAAGTCCCCTTGGTACACTACTATTAACTCATCTGAAAATGGGCCTATAGTATTAGTGGATAGCGCTATTTGGTCTGACAAACCCACCTTATGCTGACGAGTAAGGGTGCACTATGCTAGCGATGTGATTATCCATGTGGCTTGACCATCGCTGAGGTAACTCACGTGGGGTGTTGAAAGTTTAAGTCAAGGACGGTTTAGTAGTGGCTCAACGTGGTTTAATAAATACCGACTCAAGTCATACAATTGTTGAATTGGCAATACCCATGAATCGTTTTCAAATTATGATATCGAATTATTCGATAAAGTTCCGTTTATCAAACTTTGCATATGAAATATTTTGTGCATAATTAAAACCTGTGAACTCACCAACTCAATGTAGTTGACCTTTTCTTTTATATGCTTTTCAGGTGCAAATAATTAAGTGATGGAACTTAGGGTGCACTCATGTGTGACATCATCAACCGATATGTCATTGACAAACTTTTGTCAACTTTTGTAACAACCGTTATTTTGAGATCTTTTTTTTTGGGTTGTATAACAATATTTACACTACTTTGTTGAATGTTATGGTTGGTGTTGTTTATTACTTTATGTTATGAAACCGTGTGCTGTCATATCTCGTGTTTCCGCTTTGGCGGGGTGTGACAGATTTGGTATCAGAGCCTAAAGTTATAGAGAATGTCGGTTTCCTTATGGAAACCTCAAACTATAACAAACTATAAACATAATTTCAAAATGGTTTTCGAAATGATTCTCAAAGGCTGAAGTGAAGCACTAGTATAAGTAGGTTTAGTGTCGTATTATTATACCATAACTTAGACAAAGCCTGATCACCTCTGTCTAATTTAGGTATGCATAATGGGGGACTTGAACTGGTTGTATTAGGAGTACAAAAGGATTTTACTATTTAAAAGCATCGAGCATGAATTTTGTGTGTGCATGCATAAACATTGCATATCTTAGACATTCCTTTTTCCCATAACACCCTTAGTAATAGTCACTATACATCAGTACTATTTGATTCAGGAGCAGATAGGAGCTTTATATCACTAAAGTTTAAGCCGAAAATTTGCCTGAAATCCCAAAAGTTGTTAGAACCCTACACTATCGAATTTGCTAATGGGCAAGAAGTTAGAGCTAGGGATGTAATCACAAATTGCACTCTAAATCTAGCTAATAAAGAATTTAGCATAGACCTTATTCCGATCGAACTAGGAAGTTTCGACATTGTTGTGGGCATGGATTGGCTATCCAAAAATCGAGCCGAAACATGTTGATCCGAGAAGAGATCGTCCGGATTCTGTTACCAGAAGGAGAAACTCTCATCATTCATGGAGAAAAGCCCGGAAAGAATTTTAAGATCGTGTCGTGCATGAAAATGCGAAAATTCTTGAAGAAAGGGAGCAATGCATTTTTGGCCCATGTTATCGATAAGGAAATGAAGGAAAAACACATCCAGGATTTTCCTGTTGTCCGGGATTTTCCCGAAGTCTTTCCTGAGGAGTTACCAGGATTGCCACCTCCGAGACAAGTCGAATTCCATATTGACTTAATTCCCGGGCTGCACCGGTAGCTAAACCCCCTTATCGGTTGGCCCCGTCCGAAATGCAAGAACTGTCAAGCCAACTCCAAGAGTTACTTGACAAGGGTTTCATAAGACCCAGTTCTTCGCCGTGGGGAGCCCCAGTCCTTTTTCTTAAAAAGAAGGACGGATCTCTACGAATGTGCATAGATTACAGAGAATTGAATAAGTTAACCATCAAAAACCGTTATCCTCTTCCCCGAATCGACGATCTATTCGACCAACTTCAAGGCGCAACTTATTTCTCGAAGATTGACCTTCGTTCTGGGTATCATCAAATGAGGGTCTACGAGGAAGACATTCATAAGATGACATTTAGGACTCGTTATGGTCATTACGAGTTCCTGGTTATGCCTTTCGGGCTAACAAACGCACCAGCTGTCTTTATGGATTTGATGAACAGAGTTTGTAGACCGTACTTGGATAAGTTCGTGATCGTGTACATAGATGATATACTAATTTATTCACGAAGCAAGGAGGATCATGAGTGGCATCTAAAGTTGATTTTAGAACTACTCAAGGACCATAAATTGTATGCGAAGTTCTCCAAAGGCGAATTCTAGATTCGTAAGGAACATTTTCTTGGTCCGTTAATGAGAAAGGAATACATAAGGATCCTGTAAAAGTTGAGGCCATCAAGAAGTGGGAAGCTCTGAAGATCCCAACAGGAATTCGCCAATTTCTCAGTTTAGCAGGTTATTACCAACGGTTCATAGCAAATTACTCGAAGATTGCTCAACCGCTGACGGCTTTAACCCAAAAGTATAAGAAATTAATTTGGGGAGAGAAGCAAGAAGAAGCATTTCAAAAGCTCAAGCATAATCTATGCAACTCACCAATTATGTCATTGCCAGAAGGCACTGAGAATTTCGTAATTTACTGCGACGCATCACACCAAGATTTGGGATGTGTGTTGATACAAAAGGATAAGGTCATTGCATATGCGTCAAGACAACTTAAGGTTCACGAGAAGAACTCTACAACTCACGACCTTGAGTTGGGAGTCATGGTCTTCGCACTCAAGATTTGGAGACACTATCTTTACGGCACAAAATGTACCATCTTTACTGATCACAAAAGTCTCCAACACATTTTGGATCAGAAAATGTTAAATATGAGACAAAGAAGGTGGGTTGAACTGCTCAACGATTACAATTGCGAAATAAAGTACCACCCTGGCAAGGCTAATGTGGTAGCCGATGCGCTGAGCCGAAAGGAAAGGACCAAACCGTCAAGGACATGAGCGTTGGGTGCAATTGTGCAAACAAGTCTGAAAGCCCAAATCCTTGAGGCCCAGGAAGAAGCTTTGAGAAAGGAAAATCTGAAAGGTGAATCTCTACATCAATGTGAGCATGAATTTAATGTTAAGACCGACGGGATACGCTACTTTAAAGACCGAGTCTGGATACCAAGGGCTAAGGATTTACGATCAGTCATTTTGGAAGAAGCTCATCAATCAAAGTATTCGATTCACCCGGGAGCCAATAAAATGTACAAAAATCTAAAGGAATTTTACTGGTGGCCTGGAATGAAGAAAGATATTGTCGTCTACGTAAGTAAGTGCTTAACCTGCGGAAAAAATTAAGGCGGAACATCAAAAACCGTCCAGCCTTCTGCAGCAACCCGAGATTCCACAATGGAAGTGGGAACAAATCACCATGGATTTCGTGACTAAGTTACCCAAGACTGGGAAGGGGCACGACTCAATCTGGGTTATAGTGGATCGACTTACGAAGTCAGCACACTTTCTTTCCATTCGTGAAGACTTTAAGATAGAAAGGCTAGCGCGGATCTATATTGATGAAATCATTGCACGTCATGAAGTGCCCATTTCTATTATCTCCGATAGAGATAGTAGATTTACATCGCGCTTTTGGCAATCACTTCAGAAGGCGATGGGTACACGTCTGGATTTGAGCACATCCTATCATCCACAAACGGATGGACAGCCGGAAAGAACAATACAAACCCTTGAAGACATGCTTCGAGCTTGTGTCATAGACTTTGGTGGAAGCTGGGATACTCATCTGCCATTAGTGGAATTCTCCTACAACAACAGCTATCACACCAGCATTCAGTGTGCGTCGTACGAGGCTCTGTATGGACGCAAATGTAGATCCCCACTTAGCTGGTTGGAGATTGGTGATCGACAATTATCTAGGCCCTACATTGTACAAGAAACAACTGACAAGATCACAATCATTAAGGATAGAGTCAAATCTGCAAGGGATCGTCAGAAGAGTTATGCCGATAACCGACGGAGACCGCTAGAATTTCAAGTAGCAGATAAAGTGTTTCTAAAGGTATCACCATGGAAAGGTTTGATACGCTTTGAAAATAAGGGAAAGTTGAGCCCGAGGTACATTGGTCCATTCGAGATAATCGAAAGGATTGGTCCGGTGGCATATAAACTTAAGTTACCTCAGGAACTGAGCACCATTCAAGACACATTCCATGTGTCAAACCTTAAGAAGTGTCTAACTGATAACCCCCCGGTCCTACCCCTGGAAGACGTCCAGATCAATGACCAACTGAGCTTTGTGGAAGAACCGATTGAAATCGTTGACTAGGAAGTCAAACGCCTGAGGCGTAATAAAATTCCAATCTTGAAAATTCGTTGGAACTCGAGGCATGGACCCGAGGACACCTGGGAGCCGGAAGATCATATGAAGATCAAGTATCCCCACCTCTTCACAAAGGATCAGTCCAGAGATAGCAATCATTAATTTCGGGACGAATTTCTCTTAAGGAGGGGAGACTGTGACATCTGCCTTCCAGAGCTGACAGGTTAGCACCCGAACAGTCTAAATACATGAATAAATATTTAGGATCACCCTATTATGACCTAATTACATAGGTAAGGGTTGTAGTTTCCTAAGAATCCCGACAGTATACTTAGAATATCCGGTTACTGTCCGTAACGGATACTTTGTCTTATAAAGTGCCAAACTGATAAAATTAATAACTAAGTGTGTTAAAAACACTAATTAGGATCATTATATATATCCTAATCTACCAAAAGTTTAAAAATCCAAAACACTTGGCTTTCCATAAATAAATAAAAAATTTAAAACCAAACATTACCATTCAACCTATTTTTGCTTAAAAGAAAATGCAATAAATCAAATTTTGCATTTAACATTAATTTTTTTAGAGAGAGGAGGCCCAAGGGCCGGCTCTCTCTCTCTCTCTCTCTCCCTCCTATCCCTTTTAAAATTTTCTCAAAATGCCAAGACCATTCTCATTTTCAAATTAACATTTCTCATTTCTTTCATCCACTCTCTCTTTCTCACTCTCTTCTTCTCTTCTTCTTCTCTTTGTTCCTAAATTCCATCCCCATCAACTCTCTAAATTCAGGTTTTGAAGAACAAACAACCTCTCTTCATCAAGGTAAGATGTTCTTCTCTATGTTCTTTATCTCTCCCTTCTTAAATTTCAAGATACTTAACTATTTTTCACCTTTTTCTTCATCAACTCTTCATGTTTTCTTGAGGTTTCTGAAAATAAGGGCCTTCATAGGTCTTAAAATGGTAGGTTAGACACCAAAGACATGTTAAATGTCAAGAAATGCTGATAACCCATGATCCATGTAATCAAAACTCAAGAAAATGGAGCTTAGATGACATGCATGGCTATTTTCTCACCATCAAAGATGGTAAGGCCCATGCATGTGTATATTCTTCATTGTACATCTAAAGAATGTTCTTTTACAAAAACTTTCACTAAAAAGCATTGTAAAAACGTTTTCAATCAAGAAACCCCATTATATGGGTCAAAAAGTCATGAAATGTTCATAAAATGTAGTTATTTCATTTTCTTATTTCTGTCAGAATTATTGCATGTTGGTGTTTCGGACATAACTTGAACAATATAGACTTAAATGCTTTGAATCTTCTTCTTAAACTTTAATTAATGAAATACCAATCAAACTCCACTGGAATCACTCAAAAATATTGAGTTTTGACCCCTCAACCTTACCTCTAAAGTTTATGGTGCAATCAGAATCCGGCTGGACAAAATCTTTCAATCAATCAACCATAACCATCATGTAAAACCATAAAAATTAATGATTCTTTTTCTGGAAGTAACTTTAATGAGCTGGGAATCAAAAAAAATTTGATTCACTTGAAAATATAAAGATTTGAGTACTCAACCATCATTAACAAGTTGAGTGTGCAAAAAGAAACTTTCTGCCAGATTGGGACACTTGGCTTAAAACTGACATAACTCACTCAATTTTGATCCAAATGAGATGAATATTTTTCTGACAATTTAACCTTTGAGACGGGAACAAATCCCAATTTGAATCACCTAAAAAGACTGAGTTTTGACCCCTGAAATGTCCGAGTCAAAAGAAGGTGTAAGCTGCATAGTTCTCTGTGACCAATAAACTTTAAAGTAATCATTACCCTACCTAGACTTAACCAAAAATGTTGTAATTTATGCCAAAAGTTCCCTAATACATTAAAATGAGTCATATAAAAATTTGGCAAAATAATAAGTTGGGGAAAATATTCAAAATACAAAGATTTTATGACTTAAATTTTCTGACAGCAAACAGTAGCTAATTAACTTTCTTAAAAATGATCATTTTGGACTTTTGGACATAATAATAATTAAAAATGAAGATTTTAATTTTAATATAAATATTATTAGGTAATCAAACTTAAAATAAAATTTGTCAACCCTTAATCCTTAAAATTTCATCCGATAAACCGAAATTATATCGATAAGTTAAGTAGGACTAGTACTCGCTAATCCTACGTAAAATAAATCTAAAGGCTTTTTCCTTATAAATTGTATGCCCAAAATCTGTGTTATCAAGAACCATCCAACCTTATGAATATCTATTATACGCTCAAATGTGTTACCCAAATTTAATAAAAAGGCATGTAAGGCATTTATAAGACATAGTGACCTAAGTAACGTCCGAAAACGTAAAAATAGGTTCGAACTGATAATGTGCTTCACTTTCATAGGAAAGGCGTAGTACCAAGAATAAAGCAACCTAGCTGATATTCCCGGGAAGCTGCTAAAATCGTGAGTATTCACAGCCGCTCTTTTACTGTTTTTATACGTTTTGGGGTGAAAAGCATGTAAATTTACAAATTGTTATTACTGAATGATTGTTCGTTAAAATTATCGAATTTTGAATTAAATTGTTTATGCACTATGGTATGTATACTTTACGCTGCAAGTGAGTAATCACAGCCCCGTTTTAATCGTTTTAATTGATTTGGGATGGAAAGCATGCTTAATTAAGTTCATTAAGATTCATGATTGGTTATAATGTGTTGCGTTTATTAAATCGTTAAGGCTTATTTATAAGCACTTTGAATTATAATGGTATGACATTGAAATGGTTGGTATGTTGAGTCTAAGTGAAGTAAAGTCCCCTTGGTACACTACTATTAATTCATCTAAAAATGGGCCTATAGTATTAGTGGATAGCGCTATTTGGTCTGACAAACCCACCTTATGCTGACGAGTAAGGGTGCACTATGCTAGAGAAGTGATTATCCATGTGGCTTGACCATCGCTGAGGTAACTCACGTGGGGCGTTGAAAGTTTAAGTCAAGGACGATTTAGTAGTGGCTCAACGTGGTTTAATAAATACCGACTCAAGTCATACAATTGTTGAATTGGCAATACCCATGAATCGTTTTCAAATTATGATATCGAATTATTCGATAAAGTTCCGTTTATCAAACTTTGCATATGAAATATTTTGTGCATAACTAAAACCTGTGAACTCACCAACTCAATGTAGTTGACCTTTTCTTTTATATGCTTTTCAGGTGCAAATAAGTAAGTGATGGAACTTAGGGTGCACTCATGTGTGACATCATCAACCGATATGTCATTGACAAACTTTTGTCAACTTTTGTAACAGCCGTTATTTTGAGATCTTTTTTTTTGGGGTTGTATAACAATATTTACACTACTTTGTTGAATGTTATGGTTGGTGTTGTTTATTACTTTATGTTATGAAACCGTGTGCTGTCATATCTCGTGTTTCCGCTTTGGCGGGGTGTGACACTTTAGCTTCAGATTGCGATCTTCAGATTGGATGATCTTAAATCCAATAGATCTGTGCGCTAACAACAACTGAGATTTAAAACGAAAATAAGCTAAGTCAGGGATCTAGCGAACAATCTTCTCCTACGCCACGCTCCCCGCCTATACCTCTTCATTGCCCTTGCTAGAACCCTCTGCGGGATACTTTCCTGAAAAGGTTTTAGTTTTTGAAAGAGCGAGGGTTAGATCGAAAGATCTAGTGAGATCCCTCCAATAACAATTTATACAACATAGAAAAGATTTACAATAAATAAACAAATTCCGTTTAACAGAAACATCACATTATAAAACACGCTTCAGGCCCACACTATCGTCACGCGAAGGTGACGACGTGTCTGGCTCATACTGCCTTATTTTGGGACACATCCCCCAATGGAAAAAATTGGCCACACCCCCCGGTATGAACGCAGGCGAGACACACACCCCGGCTTAGGCCATAACTCGCTAACACAATGTATGCATACATTCCAACCAAATCAATAACGATAATAAAACATTTCTTGCATTTAACAAATCTCGCATGCATAAAATATGGCAGCAATATCATTAAAGTTTTTAGTTAGAAAAACTCACCTTATGCTTCTCGCTTAAATCCTGTAGCTCACGCTAGAACCTGGTAACGCCCCCTACGGCATAAATGAATAAAGGTGAGTCCTCTAACTACTCTCGAGATAAAACGAACTTCTCTCGAAAATTCCCTCTCAAAGGTGACGAACTTTCTCTCGAATCAAGTACGAGACTTGGTTACGGATTTTCCCAACTCACTCCCAGATTACCAGTTGGAAACCCCGGACTACTCAGTACACTAGTCAACGGTTACTCGGGTTCACCCGTTCGCTGGATTCCCAGGGCCCCTAGTTGATGACTACCCGGGATCACCCGGTCGTTGATCTCCCAGGATCCCCCGGTTGTAGATCACCCGGGGTCACCCGGTTCCTGGTCTGCCGGGATCGCCCGGTAGAAGACTACCCAGGGTCACTCGGGGTCGGGACTCTAGGCATGAGCTTTCTCGGGTCGCTCGGGGAAGGGCTTCTCGGGTGGCTTCTCCACACCGGTCTCGGTCTGCCATCGCCACTAAGGCAAAAATCGATCTCCCATAGAGGGGTTCTCGATCTCACCCCGATTTCCCTTTAAACAAAGGACGAATCCAAACCTTCACTCAAATCCCCAAACGATTCGATTAAGAAGGGACATAAGAAACCTATTCATTTTATCACAAAAAGAAGTGAAATCTCAACCCTCCTGAGAATAATACAGTGGAGGCAATCCTCTATTCTGGATTCCATCAACACAAATCTAAACCTCCCAACAAGAATAAAAATCAAGAAGGATAAAATAAGACTTACCTTGAATACGATTGCAAGAATTTCCTAGATCTCCCTTCCTTCTTTGATTTCCTTCAATTTCGCTTCTTCCCCAAGCACACTTATGTTCTTAGCCACCTCCACAAAATGATTAAGTAGGGCAACAAGATTAAAGCCTCCTTTTCCCATATTTGCAACTTAGTCCCCCACTCACTAGATTTTTAACAACCCTCCTCCAACTTCCATTTTATTAAATTAAACATGGTTATTACAATACCTCCCCCTCAAAAGAATTCCGTCCCGGAATTCCGTCGGCAAACAAATTAGGGTACTGAGACCACATATCTGATTCCAACTCCTATGTCGCCTCTTGTCCTCTATGAAATTGCCATTGCACCTTCACAAAATGGATCTCCTTGGTCCTTACCTTCTTCACTTTGTGTTCCAAGATGGCCACTGTAACACCCCGATTTTCGAAAGGTATCATTTCGAGTTAATACCGAAACCAGTATATTAGGGAAAAATAAGATAAAATATTTTGGACTTGAATCCTGGATTTTATAGTCTTGATGGATGAAGGATTCAATTACGAGTCCAACGGTTATTTCCGGAGAAAAATCGGAGCTATAACGAAGAAGTTATGGCCAAAACAATATCGAGAAGAAAACTAGGGGAAGCGGGCGACTTATGCCGCGACTTAAGGTCGCGGCACAAGTCGCGAAACCCCCTGGACGAGCTTAAAACCGATTTTCAGCCACCAAACTTCATTCCTTCATATCTCCTTCATCCCAACTCCGATTTGGGTGATTCAAATTGCTACGGTTTCGTTTTTGAGAGCTCTTCAAGGATCTAGCAAGAGATTAGAAGTTTATTGGAGTATACAAGATTATTTTGTGGTGGTAAGCTCCTCATCCCTCCCTCTTCATCTTCTTCACCAAAGTTTTCTAGGGTTTCATCCACCCTTTGTGCTTCTTTTCATAGATTGGAGGTTTGTAACCATTTTGGTGAACTAGAAGAGTTTTGGTTGGTGGATTCAAGCTTGGGTTAATGTAATCTTCTATTCTCTTCAGTTATGGAAGTTAGGGTTTCGATATTAGTTGAGGTATTCATGTATATGGTTTGGGAAACGATTCTTTGTGGTTGATTATATTTATTTATGGTTGAATATGTATGGATTTAGGTTTTTGGAAGTTTTGACTTGAGAATCCAAGTGTTCTTCAAAGGAGCTCTAGTTGGGGGAAAAATCTAGATTTAGCCTAAATCTAGCAAGGTGAGTTCAAGTTGATTTGTGAAAACGGTGTACATGCCAAAATGTCTATTTTAAAGTGTTTGCATGGTTTGTATGAAAATTGTTAACTGATAATCATCTGATAAGTTTTGGTTAGTTGGAAGTATTCAGTTTTATGAACTTATAAAACACCCACATTTAGGATTTGGGCATTTTGATAAATAAATCATATATTTTGGATATTTAAATGATTCATTTCATGGAGTATAATTTTTAGTATAAATGCGTTCTATTGGGTGTCATGGGATGGTTTGAAAGAATAAAAGGTATAAACCCATTTTGGAAAATGTTTTGTCCCGATCTAAATAATGTTAAGTTATTTGGGTGTGTTGAAGCATGGGTTGCATTATTTCGGGTCGTTTACGTTTGATTTCATTTTATGAATTTCAACGTTGGGTCTTTGGATTTGTTGAGCCTATGTCTCGTCTTGGATTTTGTTGGGTCTTGGGGACACTTGTCCGGTTTTGATAGCTCATTATAGAGCGTTTGGTTATGATTTGCATTTATTGCATCTTATTTGGGAATTACATGTTTTGAATGCGTTAGTTCATTCGTTTTGAGTCATGTAATGTTTCATCCCCGTCTGCTATGGATCCATGAGCGCTTTTGTATTTTATCCGGTGTTGGGACGACTAGTTTTCCACATCGAGGCACGTTCGGCATCAAGTTGGGTTATAAGTCCTTCGTGCTCGTATCAATGGGTGTATGTTGAAAGATGTTGAGCTCGATACATTTATTGCTTTGTCCGATGGGGGAACGTTTGGTTTTCCCCATTGAGGTGCGGTTGGCTTCTTTGGTATGGTGTAAGTCCTCCGTGCTAGTATCTATGGGTGTATTCTGAAAGATGTTGAGCCCGATACTTATACCACTTTAACGTAATGTGTGGCTTACTCTGTGCACGTCACATTATGCGGAATCGGGTTTCCCCCGTCACCGAAAGGTGTTATTTTGGGCTGAGTCATTTATTATTTGTTCTCTATGACATTGTTCATACCGAAATTTATTCCATGTTTTGTGGGTCGAGTATTAATCCCTATTCGTGTTTTGGGATGTTTTGGGATATGAAGTATCATTTACATTATCATAAATTGGGAGTCAATTTACATCCACGTTTTGAGTCAAGATATCCCTCTCTTATGCTATAATCTTAGAAACTTGAGTTTACTCATATTTTGGTCGTTTGTTTTATAAAGCCTACTCAAATTTCATTATTCGATCATTACCATTATTCTCGTTTTAATGAAGTGTTTGATTGCATTATTTCATGAAAGGATGTTTTGGCGTTGAGGCGACCATCTAAAAATGCATATTATTGGTGAATGAGACTTTCCATTATTTTAAAGTAAACTATTTGTAAGGATCATGATTATAAGTTTCAATATTTCCATTTTACGTTTTCCTTTATAATCATGATATAAACTCTTGAACTCACTAGGCGTTAGCCTAACCTTTTTATTTGTCGGCATGTGCATCAGGTTCGATTCCGGGATTAGTTCTAGCGACACTGAGAAGCGTTGAGTGCTAGTTGTGTGCTCGAAGAGGTGTTTAGCTCGATGAAGTCTTCCGCATTTATATTTGGATATAGTGATTGTTATTGGGTTTTAGTAACACTCGACTTTAGTTAGTCTTTATGTAAGACTTTATTTACTTGTTGATGGGTTAATCTAGAAATGTATTCCAATTATGGATTGTAGTAAGAGATTTTATTACCCCCTTTTGGTAATGTTGAAAGTTTTTGTTTAGACGCACTTTCCAGAATTCAGGGTGTTACAGCCACCGACTCCTCTATATAACTTAACCTTTCATCAACGCGAATATCATCCACTGTCACCACCACATCGGATTCTGCCAAACACTTTTTCAAGTTTGATACATGATAAGTGGGGTGGATCCCTCGCAGGTCCTCAGGTAGATCTAGCTTGTAGGCTACTTCTCCAACACGCTCGACGATAGCAAACGGTCCAACGAACCTTGCTCTCAATTTCCCTTTCTTCCCGAAACGTGTTACTCCCTTCCAAGGCGAGACCTTTAGCATCACCCTGTCTCCCACCTGGAATTCGATTGGCTTCCTTCGTTTATTCGCGTACATTTTCTGACGGTTTTGCGCCGTCCTTAACCTCTCTCATATTTGGTTCACCTTATCAGCGGTCACTGTACTATTTTCGGGCCTGCGAACTGTCGTTCTCCCACCTCGTTCCAATACAAGGGTGTTCTAAATTTACGTCCGTATAAAGCTTCGAATGGTTTTGCTTGGATACTTGCTTGATAACTTTTGTTGTATGAGAACTCTATCAACGGTAGGTGAACTTCCCACCAGCCTTTGAAATCGATAGCACATGCTCGAAGCATGTCTTCCAAAGTTTGGATGGTCCTCTAACTCTAACCATCTGTTTGAGGATGATAAGCAGTACTCGACTTGAGTTGCGAGCCCAAATCTCTTTGCAAACTTCTCCAAAAAGATGACGTGAAACGGCCATCACGATCCGATACTATAGATGACGGCACCCCATGCCTGGATACGATCTCATCTATATACAATTTAGCCAGCTTCTTCAACGGGTACGTCTCCTCGATCGGTAGGAAATGAACCGATTTAGTGAGTCAATTCACTATCACCCAGATGGCGTCATGCCCCTTAGGTGATCGCGAAAGTCCCATGACGAAATCCATCTCGATTTCATACCACTTCCACACCGGTATTTCCAATGATTGCAGCTCCCTATACGGTCGTTGATGCTTAGATTTAACCTTCAAGGAAGTCAGGCATCGCTCAACAAAATAAGCGATGTCTTTCTTTAATCTCGACCACTAATAACACTACTTCAGGTCTCGATACATCGTGTGGTTCCCAGGTGAATTGAATATGGAGACTTATGAGCTTCCTCCAACACCCTCTTCCGAAGGTCACCCAACATAGGAATCCATACACGATCTCCCAAGCACCTTACTACGCGACTGTCATCAGATAGCGAAGCTACAAGTCCGAAAATTTTCTCGCTTTTCAAATTCTCTCCCTTAAGCGCCTCCTCTTGGAACTTCTTAACTTCATCCAAGAGATTGGAAGTTTCTTCAACTCTAAAGGCTACTACCTTTGTCGTATCTCCCCGCTCCTTCTGACTCAAGGCGTCGGCTACCACATTGGCTTTACCCGGATGGTAAAGAATCTCGCAGTCATAGTCGCTTAACAACTCCATCCACCTTCTCTGCATCATATTCAACTCCTTCTGATTGAACAAAAGCTGAAGACTCTTGTGGTCAGAGTAAATATGACACTTAACCCCGTATAAGTAGTGCCTCCAAGTCTTCAAGGCTAAGACCACTGCTGCCAACTCTAAGTCATGTGTCGGGTAGTTCTTCTGATGCTCTTTCAACTGTCGATACGCATAAGTGATTACCTTTCCTTCTTGCATCAGTACACATCCTAAACCCAACTTAGAAGCATCGCTATAGATCTCGAATCCTTTCGATCCGTTGGGTAGGGATAAAATCGGTGCACTACTCAGGCTCTCCTTCAATTTACCGAACGCACTCTCTTGGGCTTCGGTCCACACAAACTTAACATATTTCCTTGTTAAGGCAGTTAACGGCGTGGCTATCCGAGAGAAGTCCTGAATGAACTTTCGGTAGTAGCCTGCCAACCCAAGGAAACTTCTCACTTTTGATGGCGATTTCGGCGCTTCTCAACCTTAGCTGGGTCAATTTTGATACCATCCTCCGACACAACATGTCCTAAGAACTATACTTCCCTTTGCCAAAATTCACACTTCGAGAATTTGGCATATAACTTCTCGTGCCTTAGAAATTCCAACACCGATCGCAGGTGTATCTCATGCTCACTCATGGACCGTGAATAGATTAGTATGTCATCAATGAAGACGATCACACATTTGTCCAAGAGTGGACTGCATACTCTATTCATTAGTCCATAAATACAGCTGGCACATTAGTCAACCCGAAAGGCATGACTAAGAACTCATAATGCCCGTACCTCGTATTGGGTACGTCCTCCTCCCTTACTTTCAACTGATGATAACCCGATCGCAGGTCTACCATAGAAAAGTAACTCACTTCTTATAGTTGATCGAAGAGATCATCAATCCTTGGAAGCGGATACTTGTTCTTAATCGTCACCTTGTTAAGCTCACGGTAGTCTATGCACATTCGCATAGACCCGTCCTTCTTTTTGACGAACAACACAGGCACTCCTCACGGTGAAGTGTTGGGACGAATGACGACTTGTCGAGCAGCTCTTGCAGTTGGGTCATCATCTCCTTCATCTCGGTCGGTTCCAAATGGTAGGGTGCTCTTGCGATTGGTGTCATTCCAGGCATCAAGTCGATTCTGAACTCCATTTACCGATCTGGGGGCAAGGTGGTCAAATCCTCCGGAAACACCTCCGGGTACTCACTCACCACCGGAACAGATTCTAATCCCCTCTTTTCTTTCTTATCATCTAGCACATACGTGTGGCAAACCGGGCAAGTCTTCCGGGAACACATCAAAAAACTCTCGCACCACCCTAACATCTTCTAGCTTCCTCTTCTCGAGTTTGGTGTCGATTGCATACGCCAAGAAGGATGAGCATCCTTTCGTCAAACATTTCCGTGTTTTGATCATAGAGATAATCGCCAATTCACCCTTCCTTCTTTCACCATAGATTATGGTCGCCTCTCCATCCGGAACGGGTAGTTGGATTATCTTCTTGGAACATACAATCTCGGCTTGGTTCTCCGATAACCAATCCATCCCCACTACCACATCGAATCCACCAATTTGCATAGGCATCATGTTTATGGGGAATTTCTTCCCTTCAAACTCAAGAGTGCAATCCCTCAAGATATCCCGGATCATTACTTGAACACCATGAGCTATTTCTACCACTATGGTGTCCTCTAAACTACTCATAAGCAAGGCAAACTTTTGGCAAAACACATCGGATATGAACGAGAAACTAGCACCTGAATCGAATAATACACGTGTAGGCCTAGAGTTTAGGAGAAACGTACCCGACACTACATCGGTAGAGGCCTTGGCTTCCTCCGCAGTCATTTGAAAAGCTCTTCTGGCCTCTCTTGGAGGATCTATCTTCTTCCCGCCGGTTCTGCCGACCTTCAACTTCGGGCATTCTTCTCTAACATGCCCCGACTCTTTTCACTCGAAACACATTCGCCCCTTGACGGGACAATCTTTATAGGCATTTGAAACAAGCTCCGGGGACAAAGTTGCACGGGCCGAAATGCTTGCTTCGGCATTTGGAACACCACCTAGCATCGCGCCTGGAATCGGTTCCCCTTTGGTAGTTGTTGTTGAACGGTCTTGGTTTCTTGGAGGCCATGGAATTCCCCTCCCATTTCCTCTTCTCGACCAGACGAGAACTTCTTCTTTTCCCTGGTTGTAGGCATCTTCCATCAACTGTGCTTCCTCAACCGCCTCTCGAAGAGTAGAGGCTTTCGACACTCTGACCATCGACATCATGTCGGATGGAAGGCCCTTTATGTAGGATTTGATCTTCTCTTTCTCTATCAGGACCAAGTGTCCCACCAATCCCAGCTTGTCCATGAAAAGTCGATTGTACTCTTTCACGGTCAGATTGCCCTTCTTTAAGTTCCGGAACTCTTCTACAATCCGGTCCATCGATCTCTCGTTACAATATTCCTCTAGCAATTTCTCTTTGAACGTTGCCCAAGTCAGCTTGTCCAAAACAGTCGCCTCGATGGAAGCGAAATATACATTCCACCAAGTGAGGGTCGCGCCTCTCAACATCTATGAGCCAAAGATTGCCTTTTGTCCTTCTCCACACTCGCTCGATCGGAAAGCTTGTTCCATCACCCGAATCCAACTCACACAAACTATCGGATCACCCGAACCCTTAAATTCCAGCGGTCGGAAACCAAGAAAGGCTTTGAATGTGTAATTCTTCGTCGCTTGCCGCCACCCAACACGTTAACCAGACGAGAGGGTTCATCTGCTACAGTCACTCACGGATGGTCGGCCTTGGATGACATGGCCTCTTGACCTTCCGGCCGATTTCTGGTGTTAACCATGAGTCTGTCACACACATATACAAAATAGAATAAGAGATAGGGTACAGGAATAACACAAGGAAACATACTACTACACTTATCAATTATTATAACAGTAGATCAAGAATGCTCACGTAAAACATCTTCATTATAATATTAGCTAAGTGAAATTATGAACACATGATACGTAAGAGTTCTCGTTACCATCACTACAACTTTTAAATTGTGTAAGTTCCGTCGACTCTAAGACCATCCTATCTTAAGAGTTCTACCCCATGTCACAAGTCATAGCTTAATAATCTAAGTTTAAGTCTAGGAATATTACATTCATACCTAGTTCACTTAAACTAACTCTCTGATACCAACTTGTAACATCCTAAAATTTGAGGTGAAATTAAAATTTGAAAATTCGGCAATATGACGTCTAAAAGTGGAGGAAATCAGTCCACCCTAAATGGGGCGCCAAACAACCTGTATATTATGGATATGACGATATAAACCAAGTGTAAGTCAACCCAACACGGGGAACAACGTATGACAATTACAGTCGCAAATCAAATAAAGAATAAAATTCGACAGCCTAATAATCTAACTTGGTCAAGTAAGATTAAGGTCGGGTGTCGCTATTCTTCCAAAATGTGTAATCTCTATACTTCAATATATTGGTCACTATATCTTCAAAAAGACCGCTTTCGACCCCAAGGACGTCCTCTCAATCCCGACGAGCCCCACCGCTAGAATGAGCTGTCATACATGACCACCAAAGAACAAGCGTTAGGCTAAGGCCTAGTGAGAACAATTAAGCTGAATAATAAATAAGTGATAAACCCGTTTGAAGTCATACATCTGGTATAGTCGTGAGCTAAATCAAGACAATTCAAATAAACCATTACTGATCATTATATAATACAAGTAACTCCAATCACATAGCGAGCTCAACTACTCCAAGTCTATTGCTCGAAAACAACAAGTCAACCACTCCAGGTCTATTCTTGAGAGTTCCAAAACAGAGGAACTCATGCACAATGGAATTACACCTTACTGTCCACGGGACGTTGGTCGACCGTATAGGCCCACACCTTACTTACCATGGAGCCCGATGCCTATTCCATGCCAAAGTGGTGAACCTAATGTCCGGACGAGACATAAGAACATCGTGCCTATGGATCCATTGCACTAATACTAAAATCAAACAAAACCAATCATGATAGTAAAAAAAATGTACACTTTAGACTCAATGTCCAATTTCATTCTTCACAATTCTTGCTTCAAAGACTTGACTCCCATTATTTGGTGGAAGACATTTAATATCCAACCTACCAAATATTAACAAATGAGTGTTTATACAATAGTAATCACTATTCATGAACTTTGACCCAAAAATGAGTAATTCAAGATGAAACCCTAATTTAGTTGAGGGATTATTAATCACCCTAGAAACAAGGGTAACTCAAATAATGAATTGTGAGTACATGATGGAACATCTCACCATAGCAATCCATAATAGATATCATGTTTCTAATTACCAAACCCTAAAACCCCAAATGTTAGGTTTTGGGTTGAGATTTATCAAAACAAACATCACTTAGGTTAGAAAAATGTAGAACAACTAAGTACAAGGATGTAATCACAAAAAAGTTAACTAAGAGTACAAACTCACGTTGTAATACACAAACCCTAGATGATGATACTTGAGAGGGAAGGAGAAATGGCACTTGAACTTGGAGCACAAAACTCTTAATCACAACCACCAACCTAAATCAAACCCATAAATCATAAATAAGGATCCCTTCTAGTAGCATTCAATGAGGAAAGATGAAAACCCTACCTTTTTTATCTTCAAAATCGCATTCAAAGAGCTCCCAAAAACACCAAATGACTAAAAAACGGGTTGGTGAGCATTTAAGGGCCTGGAGGCCTTCGGCGACATTGCCTTGCGATTATGACACTGTCATAATCGCTTGGTCACAATCGCCCGCTCTTAAGAACCCACGGTACATCTTCGACAATAATGACATGCGAAAGTGACAATTGTCACAATCGCTGGTCATAGTCGCCAGCACCACCACCCTTGCGGTACAATCCTCGCGATAGTGCCCCGCGAGAGTGACCCTGTCACAATCGCGAGCACTGTCGCCCCAGGCATGCCGAGGCCCGTTTTCACTCGATTTCAACCCGAAAAACACACGCTTCCAACACTAGGTTCGATAACGAGATTTATGATCAGATTAAAGACATACCAAAATCACGGGTGTTACACATAATTTGATGTAGACCCTTCTTTTTGTTCACTGATTACATAATAAAAGATATATATAAAAAGTAAACATTAGTATAACTATATTAGGGAATTAAAATAAATCTATTAATAAGTATAAGGGTGAATATATACCGAAAAGCACTATGTCTATTTGAAACTTCATGCTCAGTATCGTATATGTATAGTTGCGAGAATTTTTGTTTCGATCCATTTGGTGGTAGAAGACTGCCCATTCTATGGTAATTTTGACCGCTAAGCCGATATATGTATGGAGCATTACCTCTATTAATGGATGAATCAACTTTCCCACCCATTGAGGTGAATGAAAACATTGCATTATAACGACGAATGTTCTTCATGAAGTATTTGTTTTTAGAATCTACGCAACGAAAAAGATTTGCGTAAGTTGTCAACATTTCTTTTTCTTTGGGGAGCTCAACCTTGTCGTAAAGACAACAAAGTGAATAACTTGTTTTCATCCCACATCTTCTTCCCCTAAGAGCTTCATCTCTCCATAATGTTGCATGACATAATTCACAGATAACCGTTTGATCACCATGATCCAAGTAGTCTGTTGAATAATATGTTGGTGAAATATTATAATAAATTCAATAACAGTAATAATTTATAAATGTGAAATAACTGATTAACAAAAGTCACCTTAAGATATCCCTGCAATTATGTCTCCAGGTTGTTGTTCATCGTTTAATTCTTCATCTGATGTCAAGTCAATTGTAGGTATATCAGATACATTTACAGTCTTCCTTCTTAATCTATGTTGTCCTGATGATAACTTCATAATAGAATAAGTTTGCTCAATTGTCGATGAGTTGGTTGATGTCATGCCATTAGAAGATAAGGAATAGTGTCTCTTATTTGATGGCGGTGTTGCACTGTTATTATTTTAAAAGAAAGATGTTTGTTTCAAATATAAAAATGTTAGTAAGGTATACATATATTGTAATATATGTTAAAAATACATTTAAAGGTGATCAGTATATTAACAATAAGATGTTAAAGAAAATAGACATACCATGGAAATATTATATAATAAAGGACTTCTGATAGTTATATTTGAAGAAGGATATTGAATGCTTGTATGCTGATATTGACGATATGTATTTGGATTGACATTTTTATCATCATTGCAAACATTTTTGGACTTATTTGAAGATCTTAAGTGTCGTTGAGAAACGCGATTAGCAGACGTAAAAAGAAATTGTAAATAATAAAGAAATAAAGCAAGTGTAAGGTCTTAGTTCAAGAATCATATTGTTCTCATTCTCCATCATATTAGAGTTCACTCTGGTGATTGAGGAACCTTGAGTGTCTGATGTGGTACACATAGAACACTTTTTACTATTACTCAAAATTATCTTTCTTAGTTTTCTCCTTAGAATCCATGTTATAGTTAAAATATGTAAAAAAAAAACATGAAGTCATTTAATCATGAAAAAGTACATGAAGTCATTTAATCACAAATCGTTAGGAACAACAATAACAGGAAAATGAGAGCTTTGAATAATTTTTTTTTTATATATTGAAACATTTTTTATAACGTAAATTCAGTTTGTATGTCTTATCAAAATATGTTGCTGATTTACGGGATTGAAGAAATTTGTTTTGGAAATACACAAGTATTGAGTAGAGGTGGCAATTTTCGACACGACAATTTTTTAGAAGCTTAAAATATGTAGGGATATTCTCTACTATAAATTTTTATGAACATTGGATCTTTTATCTTTCGTAAAGAGATATGATAAACTCAATATAAGGCAGACAATTTTTTTATCGGGTCCATGTGGGAAAATCAAATCCCAACGACTCTCTTACGCTCGATTATTTCAAATAAAACCTCAACATAAATTTTATCATAAACAGAACCAACGAGCGAAGTCCACGCAGAAAAGTCGGGCATTTTTTCATGGCTAACCATCTCTTCCAGCAATATGGTCTGCCATCAAGCAAAGACCCCTAAATACTCTACCAAAAGTATCACTATTTGGCCAATATGAATTAACCAACATTTTCTCCATAACTTGACGTGCTTCAATATAACTCCCATCATCACAAAGACCATCCACCAATATGAAATAAGTCTCCTTATTAGGATCACAACCCAATTGCCTACTCATCTTCTTTAGATATCCAAGAGCCTCTGTGGATCTCTTATCACCATAAAGGCCTTTGATCAACTGTTATACACACCAACAGTTGGAACACAGTTTGATCACACTATTGTCAATATATATCTTAATTGTTTTCTAATATAAACATTGGTAAAAGTGTTTATTAACTTATGTGGTTTGAAAAAAGAATTTTATAAAAAGGATTTGTATTAACTTATTGTTGTACCAAAACGTGATAAACTAATAGGTTGTCATGTTAGGTTTGGCAAATTTTACTTTTTTGTGTGAATTACCAAAAAGGATATTGTTCCATATTATTAAGTTATTTGCTTTTTTGCCTTTTAACACCTAAAAATCATGTAACCCAAAACAACATACACCAAAAGAAACCTATCTAAGATCAAATTAAACAGCAACTTGTTGCAAACCCTATCGATGCAAATATCTATTGCAAATTAAACAGGGCAGGAAAGTTCACCAACTAAACCAAACGGTAAGCAAAATTCACCAATTAATCGTAATTACCTTATTAACGTAAAATTGATATGAAATTGCAAAAAAAAATCACGATAATTCAGAGATTGTTTGTATCAAATCCCATACTAATTTCAACAAAAGGAGGAGTATTATGCTTTTATTGATTGGTGTAAACCATGGATTAAACAAAACACAAATTAAACGAGTAGGAAATAATCGATTTTAATCCACCACAAATCAGAAAGAAACGATTTTAATCAACCACAAATTGGAAAGAATTGATTTTATTCAATCACAAATCAGAAAGAAATCGACCAAAAAAATAGAACCTTTAGATGCATATGGAGAGAAATCGAGAGGTGAAAACACATACCTGTGAGAGGAGAAAACGAGCACGAAGCAGGTGATGAGAGGAGAGAGGCAAATTGATCACGAGCAGGAAGAATTTGCAGCAGAGAAGGAGACGAGAGACATACGCTTATTCTGGGTAAAATAAGTTTATAGGGTAAGAAAGTTTATTATGCCAGCATCATAATGTTCCTATACCACCCACATGAGAACATTTTTGATATTTTTGATTTTAGAAATAAATTGCACTTTTACCACGTAAAATAATTGTGATGGTAAATTAAAATATGTTTAATAATCTATGTAAAGGAGAAAATTGAGGTTAATAAAAGAATGAGAAAAGTTCAAAAAAAACCCAATAAACTATAATATTTTGAATGGTTAAGTCCTTAAACTATTTTTTTGAATGAAAAAACCATTAAACTTTATCATTATGAATAGTTAAGTCCCTCAACTGTTTTTTTGAACGAAAAAACCATTAAACTTTCTAATTTTGAATGATTAAGTCCCTCAACATTATTTTTTGAATAAATAAACCATCGAACTTCTAAAAATTGGTTACTTTTTTTAAAGATACCTGGAACTGACGATTAAGGTTTTAAAGTAAAAACAAATCAAAATCAGTTTTACCGTTCTCAAATTATACTCCATTAAAACCCCTCATAGACAATCGTATCGCTCCGCCTCGCCTCTCCCCATTGCCCTTACATTGTCCGTTCTTCATATCACCTAACACGTTGCTCCCGGCATCGATCTTCCACTTTTTGATCTATTTTTTATTTATCAAAAGAGAAAGAATCAAAAGATAATCGGTTCCATGTAGTTTTTTTTGGGTTAAAATGATGTAAGTAACCAATTTTTAAAAGTTCGATGATTTAATTTTTTGAAAAAAAATATGCATGGACTTAATCATTCAAAATTGAAAAATTTAATGGTTTTTTCATTCAAAATGAGAAAGTTTAATGGTTTTTCATTCAAAAAAATAGTTCAGGGACTTACTCATTCAAAATGAGAAAGTTTAATGGTTTTTCATTCAAAAAATTAGTTTAATAGTTCAGGGACTTACTCATTCAAAATGAGAAAGTTTAATGGTTTTTTCATTCAAAAAATTAGTTTAAGGACTTAACCATTCAAAATAAAATAGTTTGTTGGGTTTTTATGAACTTTTCCCTAAAAGAAACGTGAGAAGTTGAACTGTTTTATTTTTAATTTCATGTTCTTCCATCAATTGTGTTTTAAAGAAAAATTGATACGGTGTTTTTATCTCGATGCATCTCATCTTAATATGCATCTACTTTCAATCCGACGATCGATAACCAGTTCTTACGCTTTTCACATTAACTTCAACTTCTTATTGAAACATAACCCTAATAACCTAAAGATTAAAGAAATTTATGATCAATCAAGTTTATTAATATATGTATAGATAAGATCGCAAAAAACAATTTAAATTTAAACATAATTGTATTGTTTTTAGACCAAAAAAACTACATTTTTATTCCTCGAATCCTTCAATTGCATAACAATTTTCATTTTGAGGGAATTTCATTGAAGGTCCATGTGGTTTATTTAAAATTTGAATTTAGTTCTTAAAAGGGATTATCCATATTAACGGTTTTTAAATATTTAATATCATAATATTTTGGATCTTTGAAGTTAAAATTGTTAGTTAGCAACTGTTTTTTTTTTTTGGAAAGGGTATCATGGGACTATGGCCCAGACTAATCCCTGGCAATTAGGGTCTTTGGCCCAGCTGCTAAAGCGTGCAGCCCTGAGTTTATCCTCAGTAACCACAAATGCTGCTAGTGGGGCTCGTTTTACAAAAGTATAACTCACTATAAAACTATAAAATTAATTGTTATTCGCATCTCCTTTTAAAACGAAAATTGTTTATTAAAAATATTTTGATATATCCGATTACAAATGAAATTTCTTAGATTAAATTGTGTATTAAATAAAAATCTTTATATTCATTTAAAAAAATATTAAATTGATAAAATGACTTTTACGTCATAGAATCTCATTTTCAAGAAAACAAATAAACCAAGAGAACTTCACATTCTTTTGGGATGGAGATTGAAATATGCAATAAAAATATTGAAATCACGTATGGTTAACGTGAGATAGTTATATATTGGAATTTGTTCGTTATAATAAATAATTATTTTATTGAAAAAGATAATGATATTTTAAAAGTTAAAATATTATGAGACATTATTTAATTGAATGGTCAAATAATTATAAATAAGCTCTAATAATTAAATTAATATAATAATTAAAATATCGTTAAAGATGTAATACCTTGAAGGATTTCATCTAGTTTTTTGAATAAAAATGAAAAAAGTTAATATATTGTAACTTTCTGTATTTTTGGACGACAAAAGTTTGTCTATAATTGTTTACATAATTACCCATTATTCTTATAGTAATTGCAGATATATAGTTTTTCTTAGTTGTTTGAATAATCAATGTTTTTTAAATATCTATAACATTATATATGTACAAATTGTGACAGTCATTTGGATTTTTATTTTAATTGTTTGTAGTTTGACTATATATTAGTAATATCACGTTAACGGTATTACATTTCCAATATTTTGCTTGTATATTCCAATATTTTATCCAAAAGTATGTGAACTTTTCTTCATTCTTTTGTTTCTCTAAACTTAAGATTTTGTATACTAAAATCATTTTGTCTATTTAATAGTTTTTTAAAATAAATATAAATTGATCTCCTTTTAGGAAAGGTATAAGCAATTTTTTTATTTCCCCATCCAAACACTCAAAAGTATTTATCTCCTTTTCCAAGATAAAATAAGGGGCCGTTTACTAAACGTTTACCCGGGTAAGCACTAACCAAATCATATTACCTTATGAATGAAGATGGCAATGACCAATAATCTTACCCGGTAAGAGCGAAGACAAGAACCAAGAGTCTTACCCTGGTAAGGGATGGCGAAGACTCTTACCACGGTTAGCGCTTACCGGGAAATTGTTGCATACGATACTATTTTGGTGGACTAAAATCTTACCCGGTAAGTAAATGATACTGTTAAAATTTACCGGTAAGCGCTTATCGGGAAATTTTTTGCATACGATACCGTTTTGGTGGACTAAAATCTTACCCGCTAAGTAAGTGATAGTGTTAAAATTTATTGGTAAGCGCTTATCCAGGTAAGTGTTTGATAAACGGCCCCTTTCAATAAGTAGGTTAGATAAGCAATCCCAAACACCCCCTTAGAATAATCATATTGTAAGGTATGATCAATTTGAATAAGTCATATTAGTAATTATATTATACTTAAATCTAACTTATTTTCTTCTATTATTGAACTAACTGGTTATAATAAACCATATGTTTATCTATTGTCAGGCGTTTTGTATTATATGTATTGTTGGTAAAAAAATATGTAGCATAATACATTCATCATTATCATAAGAATGGAACAATCATAATTGAAATTTTATGGAAAATGAAATTGATTATTTTAATAGTATAATCTAAATAAAAGATCAAACAAAGTAAATAACCAAATGACCATAATAATTTAGAAATTTGTCTTAAGAAAACAATCCACTACTTGTGATATCGAACTATCTACTGTGCTCTTATCAACATTGCTTGGAGTTGCATTCTCACCCGTAAGTGAAACAACATCCTTCAAATAAGATTATAGTGATATATGTTATTTTAGAAACTCCTTAATAATGAATAAATTTACCAACTACATTAAAAGTTATCTAATACCTTTAACTATTTCACAGAACCAAAATATGTTGAAAGAACATTTACAGAATCAGATTCACCAGACTACATAATTAGTTGTAAAAAAATGTTAGACAACCAAAAATATACAACTCAATTGAAATTTAGTTTCGGGTAATGATAATTATTACCCGTTGAGCACTAAACCTCATTTCCAGTTCATTCAAGATGTTCTTATCATCAGTTAATTTTGAAATACCATAAACAAAACAACTGTTTTTGATGTTGTAGTTATTAACTTCAATCTTTATGGCAAATTTCCTATCAAGCAAAACATTCAAATCCTCCGGAAACATCTCCAAATCACCATGCTAAAAAAATTAATATAACTTTATATTAATGAACATTATTCATAATATTTTAAAATTAACGTAAACAGTTAAGATAATAAAATTACGTCTTTAATCTTTTCATATAGTTTTATCGTAGATTTATTCAAAACTTTGTTGGCCTCCCGATCAAACAATGTCAACGATACAATTCTATTATTATAATATCCACGCATCGTAGACTTGTACCAAGCTCAAATAGCTTGTACATAGTCTAATTTTCTAAATATCACAACTTGGAGGACCATTTTTGTCAATTGGCCAAAGTGTTTATAAAACATAAGACTTTGATTTCTTCTTCATTTCATACGTATTCATCTTCATCATCTCCTTCTCTAATTTCCATCTATCAAACTTTTCTTCATCTCTCTAGAAATTAAGGTTGATACTTGAAGCTTTTGAGAAACCGAATTGGAGAAATTATCTACTCAACGAGAGCTACATTTGGTATCATTTGTTTTTAGTTTTCTTCAAATTTTTGTTTATAGGTTTTGAGGTTTTGAAACCCTTTTGTGAAAATCTTGATGTATTAGGTTGAAGAAGCTTAGGAGTTGATTTCCTTGTAATTTTGAAGCTAAAAGACCAAAGATTGAAGGTAAGATTGCAAATTTTTCATCTTAGTTTTCTTAAGGATTTCTAGATGTAAAGATTGATAAATGATGATATTAGGTTCATTATATAATAATAATGTTATATTTGGGTTTTGGTTAGCTTTTGGTATCAAAAGTGGGCAAATGAATGGAATCATAAAAATGGTTTTGAGCTCCAATGTTTATTGCCCACAAGGTGTTTGATAAAATGTCTAAACCATTTTTTTTATAATTTTGTGAATTTCCAGCTTTCTGTCCCTGTTTTCAGAAATTCGTATAAAATTAACCATAAGTCGAAATAAGCTCAAATTTTACAACTAGAAAGGTTTTTCTGGCCTCTACAACTTTGTAGTTTACACCGATACCTGAATCTAAGTCTAAGTTGCTCAAAAACACAGTTTTTAGCTGCTGGTTTGCAGCTACCATAGAAAATTATGTTGTTGTTCTTATTAGTTTATAGCAAATAGACCGTAGCTTCAATCATCGCGAGTCCAATTGTTAGGGAATCCCGAGAGGTGTAGTTACAACCTTGTTTATAAAGGAACGACTATATCATATTCTAATTAGGTGTTAAATGTGTATTCGATATGACTTAGGGTCGCGTATGATCTAGGATATGAGCTAAGGCTTGGTGGAAGCATTTTAAGCACTTTTTGGATATCAGGTACGGATTTCCCTACTTCATTCTATACGAGGATAATCCCTTGATAAGATTATCCATTCCATGATTAAATCATGACACTACAAAAGTAAGTGCATGTATTTCAAATCTGAAATTCCTTTATTATGTCGAAATACGATATTCCTTTGTACAACAACATTCCTATGATTTTGTGCATACTTTATGAATCACTTTGGAAAAATGATACTTTGAAAGTATTTATATTCATTCAACTATTATTCTTATGTGAGGTTTGAAACGTCATTTTAGACGTTAGTTGAACGATTTTGATATTGACCATTCTTTCAACAATATTATGAACCATAAAGGTCGTTTGATAGATTTCATGATTGTTATTTTTTTTTTTAACTTTCATGATTCTCACTTGATGTTATAATTTTCTATGACACAGTGGTCAGGGCATAGATCATTGTGACGCTATGTGGTGCTCGTAAACCACAGCGTCCCCATACTGTTGCTCTATAGTGTGGCTTTACCTAGGCATGGGTGGGGGTGTATGGACTGGTCCTAGGATATGCGCATTATGATACGCATTTGTTGTGTACGGGAATGGATGTGTGTGCCCGCACTTCATCCCACAACTCATGTGGACTGATCCTCCCGTGGGATTTGTGACATATTGAGGGTTCATCGTTAAATCCTCTTTCTGATTATGAACTGGAAACCGGTCTTGTAATTTATTTTTATACGATGTTTTACGACATTTTTTGTTTAAAAGTATTTTATAACTCATGTGTTGACTTATTCTTTGACTTACGTTATGTCAAACTATTATGATTGTTTCCGCTACGAATTGATTTTGTTTCCATTATTATTCTTTATATATATATATTATTTTTTAATCCGTTCACTGAGCAATTGTGCTCAGCCGTGTTCTTTGTTTCTGACACGGCAGGTTCAGTAGAAAAGTTTCGGGGAAATTCTGGGAATTGACTGAGTAGACTTGAAGTTCCAACCGGTGGATCTTTTGATAGTGTAGTTATTGTTCAGGTGTTATACACTCTATATTTTCGCCAGTTGTGTTCATGTTTTGAAGTTATACTAAATTTATCTTTTGGGTTTGTCTTTAATTGCTTGATACCGACCCTAATGCTTAGCTAGATTATATTTGTGTTCCGGGTCATAAGTGTGACATGCACCCTGTCTTCAGCTACGCGGGACTGGGGGTGTTACAGTTATGGTATCAGAGCATAGGTTATGATCTTGTAGTATATAATAGGCCATAACCTGTGAGGAGTGGGTAATCTTAAGTCGGGTAAACTTACGTTAGGACTTATAATTTATTATTAATATCTTTAAATTCTTTTGTTCAGTTATCATGCCTCCCAAGCAGACTTGGCGAGGCAGACCTTCATCGCGAAGGCAAGATATTGGTGGTTATTCTACTCAGCCACCACGTACTCACTCTGATGTTCCTTCAGTGAGTCCTCCTCCTCTCAGTTCTCCCTCTGGCAGTGCATCTGCAGCTGTTCTTGATGCAGCTATACGTCGGTCTCTAGTTGGTATCTTACCTGGGATGTTGACACAGGCTCTCCAGTCTATACATCCTGGTATCACTCAGCTAGGAAGTGCTCAACCTACTTCTCAAGCGACTCCTATTATGCCTCCAGACACATCTTTTGGCCCATCTGGATCTGATATGTCTCTACATCAGTGGCTCCATGAATTTAATAAGCAAAAGCCACGTACTTTTAGTTCAGCAACTACTCCGGTTGATGTTGAACACTGAATTTCCCATCTTGAGAAAAAATTTCTGATTTTAGGGTGTCCAGATAACATCTCTGTCCAGATGGTTGTTTATAAGTTAGAGGATGATGCAGAGAGATGGTGGCAATCCTGGAAGAGAAGCCACGGGGGAATGATTCTGTAGGGTCCTTAACTTGGGCACAAATCAGGGATATCTTTCTTAATCAGTATTTCTCCAGACCTGAACGAGATGCTTTGTCTCGTGAATATGTTACAATAAATCAACGTGATGATGAATTTGTTACTGACTTTATAGCTCGCTTCCAACGACTTCTTAGTTTTGTTGGATCATCTGCAGGTTCTTCAGAGGACCAGATACAGAAATTCTTATGGGGGTTACACGACAAGTTTAGTAGCCGACTGATTGACCAGGAGTTCACTAGTATCAGTCAGGTTATGAACGCCGCTCGGCGTATAGAGATTTTTGAATTGAGATCTACATCTATTGGACTAAATAATAGCAAGAAGGGATCTCTCAGTTCTTCTGGTAGTAAGTCTGGCGGGTCATCCGTTAAACGCCAAAAGTTTGGCCAGACATCTCACGGACGATCTTCCTATAGTTTGTTTCAATCTTCTTCTATCAGAGATTCATAAGATGGGGTTCAGAAATTTTTATGTAAGGAGTGTGAAAAGTTTCATAAGCCAGGTTCTTGTCTTTCTAAAACAGGAGCATGTTTCAATTGTGGCAAGACAGGCCATATTGCTCGTAATTGTAGGTCTAAACCATCAAGTCAAAGTCAGGGTACTACTTCCCAATCTACTGCTGGTGGATGTGTCTTTGCACTGGCTACTGATAAGCCAAATTCGGGTATGGTTTCCGGTATTTTATCTATTAATGCTCGTCGTGTGTATGTATTGTTTGATACGGGTGCGACACACTCAATTGTATCTGATGCATTATAAGCTTTTCTGAAACCCTATGAATCACTGACAGAGCATCCGTTAGTGATCACGACACCGATGGGCACATCTGTTTATATTATTAATCAGTTCCAGCATTGTCCGTTATTAATGGGTACTCATGTACGGAAGGTAACATTATTACCCACGAGAATGAATCATTTTGACATAATTCTCGGTATGGATTGATTGACCCAACATCGAGCTATTATAAATTGTGAATCAAAGCAGATCATCTTCGGTGATGTGAATCATCCCAAAGAAGTGTATCAAAGTTCTGAGTCGAATCCCGACTCTTGCACTTTCTCATCTCTTCAGGTTGACCCGTTTGTCTAGCAGGGGAGTGCGAGTTTCTTGGCTGCACTCCCAGATCTGGAGAGGTACCATCTAAACTTGATTTAATTCCTGTGGTTAATGAATTTTCGGATGTATTTCCGAATGAGCTTCTTAGACTCTCTTCCGATCGTGAGGTGGAATTTTCTATTGAACTGTTGCCCGGCACAAGTCCGATCTCATAGGCTCCTTATCGTATGGCTCTATCTGAAATGAAAGAGCTCAAGGAGAAAATTTAAGATCTTTTAGGTAAGGGTTATATACAACCTAGTGTATCCCCGTGGGGAGCGCCAGTTCTGTTTGTCAAAAAGAAAGACGGTTCTATGCGACTATGTATTGACTATCGCGAACTGAACCGAGTCACTGTGCGCAATAAGTACCCATTGCCTCGGATCGATGATTTGTTCGATCAACTTCAAGGGACAAGATATTTTTCTAAAATTGATTTGAGGTCTGGTTATCATCATCTCCGAGTTCGGGAGCAAGATATTCCAAAGACAGCATTTCGTACTCAGTACGGCCATTTTGAGTTTGTCGTTATGCCATCCAGGTTGACGAATGCTCCTGCTGTTTTTATGGACCTTATGAATAGAGTGTTCAAAGACTACTTGGACGAGTTCGTCAAGTGTTTATTGACGACATTCTTATATACTCTAAATCTGAAGAGGAGCATTCTAAACAACTACGTATAGCTCTAGAGGTTTTGAGATCTAAGAAGCTATACGGGAAATTTTCTAAATGTGAATTTTGGCTTCAACAGGTGATATTTCTTGGTCACGTCATCTCAACTGATGGTGTACAAGTAGATTCTACCAAGGTTGAAGCTGTTTCTAAATGGTCAAAACCGACTAATGTGTCTGAAGTGCGTGGTTTCCTTGGTCTGACAGGTTATTATAGGCGCTTTGACGAGAATTTCTCAAAAATTGCCTTACCAATGACTCAGTTACTTCGTAAAGGAGTTAAGTTTGTTTGGGGTGAGGCTTAATGTAACACCCTCAAATCTGGAAATAGCAACTAATTTAAAATTTTCTAAATACGTCAATAATTGATTTATCTACAAACACAAATTAAGGTTTAACCTCAACACACCCAAATTTATTCTCTACATACAGTCTATAACAAAACGGGTGCTACTAAACCCAATAAAGTTACTATCCCCAAACTGCGGAAGACTTCACCAACCACTTACACTTGCACAAAGCTAAGGCTCAACTCTTCATAGCTGCTAGAACCAAACCCCAACAGGAACCTGATGCACATGCCGACAAGTAAAAAGGTTAGGCTAACGCCTAGTGAGTTCAAGAGTTTTACATGAGTAAGTATCTTTAAAATGATGAACTTTTCTTAAAGTCATGACATTTCAATTGATGTACTTTAAAACGTAGAAACAACTCTTATTCAATGTTATGCACTTTCGAAGATGGACACCTCAATTCAAACATGTTTTATAAATCGATGCAACGTAAACTAACTAGAAACATGAATATGAAATGACTCCCATTTAAGAAACGCGGATAAAACGTTATATCCCCAAAACACCGAACACGGGTGAGGGAAAATACCTGACTCATGATTTATCGCCAAAACCACATATATCGTATGTCCGAAAACATGGACACTAGGTCCAATACTCACGCCATCGAAAGTGAACAGACTTTAATTACCAAAACACGGGGATGCCATAATTCATTCAAACCTTAATATACAAGGAGGGAGGTCCAATATTAAGGTCCTCATTCATTGTCCACCATATAGAGCAAATGACAATAAAGTAAAACATCTTTATATTTAAAATATTGATAGCTGACAACGGGGGAGACCCGTATCCGTTGAGAGTGGAGGAAACACGAAAGTATAACACCCATGCAATGTTAATCGCATGACACCTCCCGACATCACAGCCAGGTGTCCCTACGACTTCTTTACAAGCCCACCCCAAGTAAAGTTGACCTTGATGGACATCCCCAAGGACTTCACCCCAAAGGCCCGGCACACTTAAAGACTACCTCTCAGGCAATACTTCAAGCGGCGGAGGTCCTAGTGCCTACTTTGCCTGTAGCACTACCAGACTCAACCCCTCCCAATGCATACTTGTAAAGTTTCCGGTCATAAAACATGGGTACTAAAGGTCAACCCCGCAATACCCAATCGACCATCCAAAACAGACCGACTTACGCGCCTATGGATCTAATGCAACACAGTCTAAATTACGGGACTACACACGAATGACTAGAACACTCGAGCCCGTAACCAACCTCAATACGCCACATAGCGCATTGGTACGTACGTCATAACTGGACTCTACATTGAACCATTAAAAACGGACAAGTGTCCTCAAGACTCATTTTAATCAAAACCGAGCCAAAGGCCCAACAATTACGTAAATCTCCAACAAAAGCCTTTGTAACCATTAAAACACGTCTAACCGACTATGATGTAAGCATAACGACCAAATGTATAATTTATTGAAACTCAACATTGGTTGAGGCAAACCATTTTCCAAAAGGACTCTTTACCCTTATATTTCTGAAATGCCTCATGACACATTTATACACATTTTCTAAATAGTTGCAAGTACAAACTCAAATAAATGACATTTACATCAAATGGACTCCATTTATACAATATGCATTAAAGAAGCCTCTCAAAATGATTTATTTGTCAAAATGCCCAAAATCACAAAGATGTGTGTTACATAAGTCTATAAAGATAAAGATAACCAAATACCCAAAACTTATCAGCAGTTAACAATTTAATGTACAACACAAACACTTTAAAATAAATATTTTGGCATGTACATCGTTTTCACAAATCAACTTGAACTCACCTTGCTATATTTAGGCTAAATCTAGATTTTCCCCATTTTGAGCTTCCTTGACGAAACTTGAATCCTCCAAGCCAAAACTTCCAAAAACCTAGATCCATAAGCTCCAACCATTAAAACACATAACCAAACACTTATAATCATTCCCCAAACATTTTATACCAAATCCCCAAACGAGATCAAAAATCCTAATTTCTCCAAAATCACCCAACCAAAAACTTAAGAAAATGGAGTACTTGGAAACTATGAATGAAGCATTTACAACTTGATTAAAGTGCTAGAAAGAAGAAGGGATGAACTAACATTAGTGGGTTTTGATAAAACTCAAAACCCTAGGATTTTCTTGAAGAAGACAACAATGGAGATGATGAGATGGTAGCTCCTTGAATCCTAGACTTCCAAGACCTTAGATGATGATGGAATGCTTAAAGATCAAAGTAAATGGACATGGAAATAGTTGAGGTTGGAACCAATATGATAGGAATCGGTTTGGGAGAGAAAGGGAAGAGAGTGGAAGTGAGAAAATGGGATAGGGGGCTGAAAATCGCAACTTTTAACACTCTGGTACCCGTAGGTTATAGTGCCAGTGGCACAATCGCTAGCACAATAGCCAAGATTGTACCGTGAGGTTCTTGGCTCTGGCTATTGTGACGGCTATAGTGACATTGTCACAATAGCCAAGAGCGTATCGAACGCTGTTTTGGCCATAACTTCTTCATTTTAGCTTCGTTTTTGCTCCGGAAAGGTCCGTTGGACTCGTAATTAAATCCTTCATCCAACAAGACTATAAAGTATGAGATTCAAGACCAAAATATTATTTCTTATATTTCTCTTAAAATACTGATTTCTATGCTAACTTGAAATTATACCTTTCTAAAAATCGGGTGTTACACTCAGGACCGTAGCTTCGAGGAATTAAAGTGCCGACTCATTACTGCCCCGGTGTTAGCTTTACCTTCGGGTACCGGTGGTTTCCAGGATTATAGTGACGCATCTCGTCATGGGTTAGGTTGTGTATTGATGCAACATGGGAAAGTTATAGCCTATGCTTCACGACAATTGAAGCCATATGAGGCTAATTACCCAACTCATGATCTCGAACTTGCTGCAGTAATCTTTGTTTTGAAAATCTGGCGGCATTACTTATACGGCGAAACTTGTGATTTTTTTACAGATCATAAGAGCCTTAAGTACATCTTCACCCAAAAGAGCTAAATATGAGACAACGACGATGGCTCGAGTTGCTTAAGGACTATGATGTTCGCATTCAATATCACCCCGGGAAGGCGAATGTCGTAGTTGATGCTTTGAGTCAAAAAAGCGTAGGTGAAGTTTCATGTCTTCTAGTTCTGCAGAGCACCTCCAGATCGAGTTATGTCCATATCATGGAGATGGATGGTTGGATGCCTTGTCTATTGAGTCAACTCTCATTTTCAGTATCAAAGAGGCTCAAAAGTCTGATGGCGAGTTGTGGCCAATCTTAGATAAGATAGAAAAAGATTCTTCGTCTAAATTCTCTATTGAAGATGATGGTGTAATTTGGTATGGTAGTCGGTTGGGTGTGCCTAATGTGTCCGATCTTAGAGAAGTTGTTCTTCGTGAGGCACACAGTTCTCCATTCTCTATTCATCCAGGGTCCATGAAAATGTATCGAGACCTAAAACAACATTTCTGGTGGAACGGTTTAAAAAGAGACATAGCTGATTATGTCTCTAGATGTCTCACATGCCAAAAGATCAAGATTGAGCATCAGCGACCCAGCGGTTTGTTATAGCCATTGGAGATTCCAGTATGGAAATGGGAGCATATATCTATGGATTTTGTCATCGGACTCCCTCGAACTCTCAAACGACATAATGTTATATGGGTCGTCGTTGATCGATTGACCAAGTTAGCTCATTTTCTACCTATTCATGAGTCGTATCCCATCAGTAAGTTGGCTGATATCTTTCAAAAGGAGATTGTCCGTCTTCATGGTACTCCTGTATCCATTGTATCTGACCGTGATCCTCGATTTACTTCTCGGTTCTGGACAGGTCTATAAAAGGCATGGGGTACTCGACTACGTATGAGTACTGCTTACAGTGGCGGATCTAGGAATTTAGGTGACTGGGGTCAGCTTTTACACAAGTAAATTCTTTATCGGCTGTTACCTATACTCCAAATTACATCTATGTAAATTATAACTTATCACCCTAAAGATATAAACAACATTCATTATTTAACACATTAACATCAAAAGTTGTTGGATTTCATTATGAAAGTTATGCGAGAAGGTAAGAAGGGATCTCCACCTTTCAATATCAAATTTTATGTATTTCTTTATTAGACAAATATTTTATAAACATATAAATAAATAATAAATTAACTAAAAACAAGGTTAAATAAGTTACTTAAAGATGGTAGCAAAGAACAAAAAACAAATAGAGAGAGTGGAAACGTAGGGTTAAGAGGGTCAAATAGTAAGCTCTAAACTTTTTCAATGGGGTCAAAAGGGTTAAATGAGTTGGGTAAAAAAAACTACAAAGGAAATCTATGAATTTTTAAATGTTGACTGGAGTCAAGAGACCCCACTACCTAAGTTGTGGCTCCGCCACTGACTGCTTACCATCCACAGACAGACGGTCAGTCAGAGAGGATCATTCAAACACTTAAGGATATGTTGCGAGCTTGTGTACTCGAGTGGTCTGGCAATTAGGACGAGTATATTTGTCTAGTAGAGTTTGCTTACAATAACAGTTGGCAAGCTTCTATCGGTATGGCACCTTTTGAGGCTTTGTATGGCCGTCGTTGTTGTGCCCCGATTTGTTGGGACGAAGTGGGAGAGAAACTTATTGAGGGGCCGGAACTAGTCCGAATCACTAACGAAAAGGTGGAGTTGGCTAAGCAAAAGATGCGCGAAACTCAGTCACGCCAAAAAATCTATGCGGATAAGCATCGACGACCACTTGAGTTCAATGTCGGGGATCATGTGTTTTTGAAGGTTTCCCCTACTCGAATCACTTGCCGGTTTAGCATTAAAGGAAAGCTCAGGACTCGATATATCGGCCCATTCAAGATTCTTGAACGTGTGGATGAGGTGGCATACAGGTTAGCTTTACTGCCACAAATGTCTCATATACATGATGTATTTCACGTAACTTTTCTCCGTGGGTATAATTATCATCCTCTACACGTCATTGATTATCCGGTAGATCTATTAGCTGTAGACTTATCTTATAAAGAGGAACCTGAGCAGATTTTAGATCGTATGGTGAAACGACTGCGGAACCACCATTTCCGTCAGGAGTATCCTGATTTCAAGTATAATTGTAAGTCCTTTAACTTCATTTAATTCGGGGAAGAATTATCCTAAGGGAGAGAGAATTATAATATCCACGCATCGTAGACTTGTACCAAGCTCAAATAGCTTGTACATAGTCTAAATTTTCTAAATATCACAACTTGGAGGACCATTTTTGTCAATTGGCCAAAGTGTTTATAAAACATAAGACTTTGATTTCTTCTTCATTTCGTACATATTCATCTTCATCATCTCCTTCTCTAATTTCCATCTATCAAACATTTCTTCATCTCTCTAGAAATTAAGGTTGATACTTGAAGCTTTTGAGAAACCGAATTGCAGAAATGATCTACTCAACGAGAGCTACATGTAGGTATCATTTGTTTTTAGTTTTCTTCAAATTTTTGTTTATGGGTTTTGAGGTTTTGAAACCCTTATGTGAAAATCTTGATGTATTAGGTTTAAGAAGCTTAGGAGTTGATTTCCTTGTAATTTTGAAGCTAAAAGACCAAAGATTGAAGGTAAGATTGCAAATTTTTCATCTTAGTTTTCTTAAGGATTTCTAGATGTAAAGATTGATAAATGATGGTATTAGGTTCATTATATAATAATAATGTTAAATTTGGGTTTTGGTTAGCTTTTGGTATCAAAAGTGGGCAAATGAATGGAACCATAAAAATGGTTTTGAGCTCCAATGTTTATTGCCCACAAGGTGTTTGATAAAATGCCTAAACCATTTTTTTTTATAATTCTGTGAATTTCCAGCTTTCTGTCCTTGTTTTCAGAAATTCGTATAAAATTAACCATAAGTCGAAATAAGCTCAAATTTTACAAACATAAAGGTTTTTCTGTCTTCTACAACTTTGTAGTTTACACCGATACCAGAATCTAAGTCTAAGTTGCTCAAAAACACAGTTTTTAGCTGCTGGTCTGCAGCTACTCGAAAATTTTGTTGTTGTTCATATTAGTTTGTAGCAAATAGACCGTAGCTTCAATCATCGTGAGTCCAATTGTTATGGAATCCCGAGAGGTGTAGTTACAACCTTGTTTAGAAAGGAACAACTATATCATATTTTAATTAGGTGTTAAATGTGTATTCGATATGACTTAGGGTCGCATATGATCTAGGATATGAGCTAAGGCTTGGTGGAAGCATTTTAAGCACTTTTTGGATATCAGGTACGGGTTTCCCTACTTCATTCTATACGAGGATAATCCCTTGATAAGATTATCCATTCCATGATTAAATCATGACACTACAAAAGTAAGTGCATGTATTTCGAATCCGAAATAACTTTATTATGTCGAAATACGATATTCCTTTGTACAACAACATTCCTATGATTTTGTGCCTACTTTATGAATCACTTTGGAAAAACGATACTTTGAAAGTATTTATGTTCATTCAACTATTATTCTTATGTGAGGATTGAAACGTCATTTTAGACTTTAGTTAAACGATTTTGATATTGACCATTCTTTCAACAATATTATGAACCATAAAGGTCGTTTGATAGATTTCATGATTGTTATTTTTTTTAACTTTCATGATTCTCACTTGATGTTATAATTTTCTATGACACAGTGGTCAGGGCATAGATCATTGTGACGCTCTGTGGTGCTCGTAAACCACAGCGTCCCCATACTGGTGATCTATAGTGTGAGCTTTACCTAGGCATGGGTGGGGGCGTATGGACTGGTCCTAGGATATGCGCATTATGATACACATTTGTTGCATACGAGAATGGATGTGTGTGCCCGCACTTCATCCCACAACCCATGTGGACTGATCCTCCCATGGGATTTGTGACACATTGAGGGTTCATCCGTTGAATCCTCTTTGTGATTATGAACTGGGAAACAGGTCTTGTAATTTATTTTTATACGATGTTTTACGACATTTTTTGTTTAAAAGTATTTTATAACTCATGTGTTGACTTATTCTTTGACTTATGTTATGTCAAACTATTATGATTGTTTCCGCTACGAATTGATTTTGTTTTCGTTATTATTCTTTATATATATATATATATGTATTATTTTTTAATCTGTTCACTGAGCAATTGTGCTCAGCCGTGTTCTTTGTTTCTGACACGGCAGGTTCAGTAGAAAAGTTTCGGGGAAATTCTGAGAATTGATTGAGTAGACTTGAAGTTCCAACTGGTGGATCTTTTGATAGTGTAGTTATTGTTCAGGTGTTATACGCTCTATATTTTCGCCGGTTGTGGTCATGATTTGAAGTTCTAGTAAATTTATCTTTTGGGTTTGTCTTTAATTGCTTGATACCGACCCTAATGCTTAGCTAGATTATATTTGTGTTCCGGGTCATAAGTGTGACACGCACCCTGTCTTCAGCTACGCGGGGTTGGGGGTGTTACAATTATCATCTTGAACTCTCAAAGGAATTTTGAATCTAAATAATTTTAAATTTTAACATCAATATAATAACATAAAAGATATAGATAAATAATTTTAAATTTTAACATCGGTGTCTTTCCCTTTGTATTTATCAGAATCACATTTAATTTTTTCTGTGACCTGAACCATCATTTTTGTCTGTGACAATATACGTAGGTCGAACCTTTCTACTACACCTTTTGCAACCTATGTAGAACCAATGAATGTCTTTGCTAAATGCGTTAACTGTGCCTAAAATAATCAAGGGCTTCACCTGTATAAAGTAGTGCATTATTTATATAATGCAATGATTGAATAAATGAAAATGGTATTAAATAATAAGTACCTCAACAACTTCGCTAATTTCAGCAATATTTGCTTTACTATTGTTGTCTAGAAAATCTTCACGATATGAATAAGACAATCTAGAAAGCATTGTAAGTTGTTGTGACGTTTTAGATTCGCCACTCAACCCAAGCAGACTGTTTAATAGGAAATATAATTGCAGAACAATGTAAATTAAAAAATAAGAAGACATAAGATATATAAAGAAATAAAATTTACTACCCTATTTCTGAAACCCTTGATTTCATCAATTTTAGAATTAATGAACAGTCTCGTACCATTAAATGTCTTAATTTTGGATGGTCAGAGGTAATCAAATTAATTCATTGATTTTGTGCTTACAAAAACAATCGGAGAGCCTAAAATAAATAGACAACCAAAAAAAGGCTAAACAAGGAAAGGAATAAAAGGTGATTGACAAAGGTAATATGCGCAAAGAATAAGTCCTAAAATTAAGGCCTCCTATATTCCCCCTCAAGATGGAGCATGTAAGTCTTTAATGCCTATCTTGCTCAGTAAAGAATGAAGCTGTTGTGTTCCAAGACCTTTTGTGAGTAAATCTGCAAGTTGGAGCTTGCTGTCAATGGCTTCGGGTAGGATCTCTTTGGTTTCCACTCGTTCTCGAACGAAGAAACAATCCATTTCAACATGCTTTGTTCGTTCATGATAGACAGGATTGTTTGCAATGTGACGTGCGACCTGGTTATCACAAAATAGAGAAGTGGGAGTAGTAATGACAACTTGTAAGTCCTTGAGCAACCACCTGACCTAAAGAACCTCACTAACAGTGGAAGCCATTGCTCGATATTCTGCCTCTGCCGACGATCGAGACACCACGGATTGTTTCTTTGTTCTCCAGGAAATAGGCCCACCTCCCAAAAGGAGCAGGTACCCCGTTCTTGATCGTCTCGTGAATGGACACCCAAGCCAGTCAGAGTCACAATACACGGTCAAACTTATAGGCCCGCAGCGAGGAAGGAGAATACCCTGCCCAACCGTTCCTTTCAAGTAGCGAAGGACTCGATTTGCAGCTTCTGAGTGGTTTCGTCTTGGGTCTGCAACAAATTGACTTAATACATTTACCGCGTATGTGATATCGGGCCCAGTAGCTTGTAAGTACAGTAACCGTCCTACCAGTCGTCGGTACATGGTGGCATCGACTCGAGCTTCCTCTTCACCTTTGTCGAGTCTGGTGCCTTGTTCGAAAGGAAATGCACTTGGTCGACACCCTAGCATTCCACTGTCTTTGAGAATGTCCAGTGTATATTTCCTTTGACTTAGAACCAACCCTTCAGGAGTTTTTGCCACCTCTATGCCAAGGAAATATTTTAGCTGACCGAGATTTTTGATGTTGAACTCGTTGTTAAGTTGGCTCTTTATTTGTTGAATTGTTTTGGTGTCGTTTCCAACTATGATGACATCATCCACATAGATGAGAATGGAAACATAGATATATTCCCTTTGATACGGCCAACAGTGTTCGAACGGTGACTAGTTTGGCAACCGGGGCGAAAGTCTCGTGATAGTCAACTCCTTCCATTTGTGTGAATCCTTTTGTAACGAGTCTCGCCTTGTACCGTTCGACTTCCCCATTGGATTTATACTTCGTTTTATAGACCCATTTGGAGTCTATGGCCCGTTTTCCCTCCGGCAGCTCTTCGAGAGTCCACGTTTTGTTTTTTTCAAGCGCTTCAATTTCTTGTCGCATGGCTTCACGCCATCTCTCATCCTGTGTGGCTTGAGCAAAACAACTCGGCTCATCGGTAGAATTGATGGCCGATAAGAAAGCTTTGTGGGAATGAGAAAATTTATCATAAGTAACAAAGTGAGACAAGGGATATACCGTCGAGTTCGCTTGATCGGAATCAGGTTGAGAGTTGTTTAGCGAAGGGGGGAGGTTGACGACATAATCGTTCATGCGAGTCGGCTGAGATCGAGCCCTTTTTTCTTTTGGTCCTGGATCATCTTGACTTTCGATGGACTCATTTTGATTTTCATTTCCCAAGTCTGACTCATCATTTACTTCAACAGTACCTTCATTTCCATCTTGGGGTGCAGAATTTTGTTCAATATTGGAGACTTGTTCCGTTTCATCGTGGGGTTCGTCAATGGGGTTAGAAGATACTTGTTGGGGCTCATCATAAAACTTGATGGGCTCATCCCATTGTGGCTCCTCTGTGGCATTGGTGATGTTTTTAAAGGGAAACGAATTTTCAAGAAAGAAAACGTCTCGGCTCACAATAATTCTTTTGCTTTCAATGTCGAAAACTTTGTATCCCTTTGTTCCTGGGGGGGTACCCTAAGAAAACCCCGGGCTTCCCCCTTTGTTCGAACTTGTCTCCTTTCGTGTTGGTATTTTTAAAGTAAGTTAAGCATCCAAAGACTCTTAGATGCTCATACCTAGGTTTTTGTTTCTGTACCAACTCGTAAGGAGTTTTGTTTTTGATTACCTTCGAGGGGAGACGGTTTATTATGTACGCAGCGGTAAGGATGCATTCTCCCCAAAATCTCTTCGGAAGGCCTGCCTCAAAACGAAGGGCCCGAGCCGTTTGAAGCAGGTGTTTGTGTTTTCTTTCAACGACCCCATTTTGTTGTGGGGTATGGGGGCAGGTAGTTTCTAGTAGAATCCCATTTCTTTCATAAAAACACATCATGGAGTTGGATGTGAATTCTCCACCATTGTCAGATCTAACCCTCTTAATTTGTTTTCCGAATTGAACCTCGACTAACTTGTGAAAATTCATTAAGCATTGACTAGCATCGCTTTTGTGTTTTATCAAAAAAATCCATGTGCATCTACTATAATCATCCACTAAAGTGAGAAAAAAATTTGCACGTGTATAAGATGGAACCCGGTATCCTCCCCAAATATCACAATGAATGAGTTCAAAGCAATCACTAGTTTTAATAAAACTGCTTGGAAAAGGTGTTCGGGCATGTTTCGCCTTGGCACAAGAATCACAAAAAACATTGCTAAGATTATTAGAATCACTTTTAAAAAACTCGATGTTTGATAGCTTCTCCTTTGAAGCGTGTCCCAATCTTCTATGCCATATGTCCGTTGTAGTTGCCATGGCTTTCCTTCCTTCTCCAGACATGTTCATAAGGTACAACCCCTCTTTGCATTTACCCGATCCAATCAAGTCCCTCGACCGTAGTCCCTGCATAACAAAGAAATCGGGGAAGAAGGTTACTGCACATTGAAGATCTTTGCATAATCGGTTAACTGAAAGCATACTATATTTAAAATTTGGAACATAGAGGACTCCTTTTAGTCTTGCTCCGCCTGGAAGTATGAGATCTCCTTTGCCTCTAACGGGAACGACATCACCGTTAGGTGCAACAACAGGAGCTTCGTTTGAGGCACTCTTCATATTTTCAAGAAGATTATGTAGGTGGGTTATATAATCAGTGCAACCTGAATCAACAATGAGAATATCATCTTTATTACCTGCCATGTTTGCCTCACGTTTGGTTTCATTGTTGTTACCCGGACCAAAGGTGGAGAAGAGTTTCACGAATGTCTGATATTGCTCGTCGGTTAACCCTGGGATGGGGCTGATTCCGATCTCGACACATGCAGCCTTTGGCTTGGGTTTGTCACCCTTCTTCCCATGCCACCAATCCGGATATCCTACCAACTTGAAGCATCCTTCTCGTTTGTGACCGTTCCTTCCGCAAAAGGTGCATTGATCATACTCCTTTTCTTTATTTTGTTTGAAGATGCTCTTTTCTTTTGATTATTCCAGGTTGCCTCCACGTTTCTGGAACGTTTTGAATGCAGCAGCTTCCGGTGTGACCCGGTTCTTATTCGATATTATTCTGTGTCTTTCGTCTTCTGCCACCATATGATAGGCGACTCCCAAGGTAGGAATGGGTTTTGTCGCTAAGATTTGAGTCTTGATGACACTGAATTCGTTATCTAAACCCATAAGAAATTCGTATAAACGTTCCTTTTCAAGGTGTTCCACGATTTTCTTACCTAGTTCACAGGTGCATTTGTTGCAGGAGCAGCGCGGAAAGGACTGAATCGATTGCGATTCATCACATAGAGCCCTAAGACGAGTATAATACGTGGAAATGCTGGTGCCATCCTGTCGGGTCGTTGCGATCTTTTGCTTCAGTTCGTAGGCCCTTGGAGCGCTCTCCATCCCAAACCTTTCTCGTAGATCTTCCCATATCTCTGAAGACGTTATGGCATACTTCACGCTGTCGCGAATGCTCTTCTCCATGGCAGCAGTAAGCCAACCCTTTATCATTGCATCACACCTCATCCAAGGTTTGTACTCGGAGGAGGCGGTTTCTGGTTTTCGAATGGTTCCATCGACGAAATCCATTTTGTTTTTGGCGTATAGGAAGTTGGACATCTCTTGTGCCCAGTCCGTATAATTCCCATCGGTGAGAGCTTCATTTACGTGAAGTTGTTTGGGAAGATCGGAAGGGTGAAGATAGTATGGTGATGAAGGATCGATAGAGCCTTCTGTGGTTTTGTTTGAGTCTTCTCCTCCGGCCATGATTGACGATGGAAACATGATCGGCGATTACAACCGCTCTGATACCATCTTAATTTTGGATGGTCAGAGGTAATCAAATTAATTCATTGATTTTGTGCTTACAAAAACAATCGGAGAGCCTAAAATAAATAGACAACCAAAAAAAGGCTAAACAAGGAAAGGAATAAAAGGTGATTGACAATGGTAATATGCGCAAAGAATAAGTCCTAAAATTAAGGCCTCCTATAAAATGAATTTGAAAGCTAAGGTTTTTCTGAAAGAGAATGAATAATTGAAGTTAATATATGGTTGCTTAAACGAAATACATATTTTAAAAGTAGACAAACCTCGGTAAATCTTGACCATTGCAAATTGAATTACAACAACGACAAGACCCTCGTCTTTATGAATTGAAACATATTCGTTGAATTGCTCAGCAAAAGCATCCCACAATGTGACATGCAGTTTAAGCCCTCAAAATAAATTTCAACAAATGAATTATATATTGTGTCAATATTAACGTTAGTCAATTAAAATAAAAATACCGACTCCAAGTCCTGTATCTCAATCTGCATTTGTCTCTTCGTTTTTCCTTTGTCATCTGGAAAATTCACCATTGTCTCACATGCTACAACCTCACCAATGACATCTATATAATAATTAAAAAAAATTAGTACGAAGAAGTCTAATATGAATGATAGCAAAAAATAACATATATTAATAAAATATAGTAAATTTAAAATAATTAATTGACTAACCAACTGCTGAATGTTCTGGAATCATCTTTGATATCACGTTTTGATATTTAACCAATGAAAAACCAAAGAGAGAACCATTAAAATCCAAGCAGCCGAAGTTTTGTAATACAAACTTAACTTGGTTGTATTATCAATTAACTTGTATTTTGAGGCATGTCGAGCAATTGTAGGATTTTATTATGAAAATGGCAGCCCCTTTCATAAAGCAAACTTTTAAACTTTGGCACCCATTTTTGTAGAACATTAGCATGGATTTTAGTGCCCTGAAAAAATGGACATGGAAAAATCAGAATTGTTGAAAAACAAGAAGCTATGATGAATACGAAGCTAAAAATGACAACTATTTATACACGAATAATCCGAACAAAATACGAATTTACTAAACTAATGAAAATACGAAGATAAATATATGTTCGGGATTTACATGATATTCGAAGTTTCCGAATAAAATTAGCCTTGTTATCACTACTAAACAAAAGACTGTTTCCGACGGATTTCCGGCAGAAGTCAAACGGGTCAAACCCCATTGATTTTCGTCGCAAATCTCCAAAAGTTTATTTTTATTTTTTTTTAAAATCTATAATTTTCGGCGGATTTCCGACGGTATTTAATTTTTTTTACTTTTTTCATATTAGTTAAAATTAATTAATTATTTCCAGCGGATTTCCTGTGTATTTTAATTAATTAAAATTCGCCGGAAAGCCGTCGGAAATAATTAATTAATCATTTTCTTAAAAGAATTAAAAAAAAATCCGCCGAAAATCCGTCGGAAAAGTTAAAAAATTCTGGCGGATTTTCGGCGGATATTTTATATTTTAAAAAAATAATGGATTCTCCTCCTAAAATCTGCCGAAAACCCGAGAAATTTTTTATTTCCTTTTTTAAAAATACAAAATATCCACCGAAAATCCGCCGGAATATCTATACTATATTATAAAAACGACATAAAAAACTCTTAATTACAACATTTTAAGCACAAATTACAACTAATTAAAGTCAATTACTTAATTTACAATTTCTTAATGTTTTGGTACAACCTTTCCAAGCACAGTATCTCAGATAATCATCTATTTGTGGAATGAATACTCATTTATTAATATAACTATTTGTTTTTTTGGTGGAGGATTTTATAAAATAGATTTTATATTAGGATAATCTATTTTAAATGTAGATTTTACATTTAAATCTATATTAATGAGATGTAATATAAAATCTTTTTTCTTCCGTATTTTTTTATATTACATCTCATAATGATTTTTCCATATTTTATTTTATAAAATCTTTTTCCATATTTTATTTTATAAAATCTTTTTACATAATGAGATTTAATATAAACTCTTTTTTCTTCCGTATTTTTTTTGCTGATATAAAATCTATTTTATTTTATAAAATCTACACGTATTTTATATTAGCATAATATAAAATCTACACATATTTTTTTTCACGAACATTAAAAGAAGAAAAAAGAAGGTTGATATGAATTAAAAATAAAAATAACGAGATATACAAATAAATTATCGTATTCTTTAAAATAAAATAAAAATAACGAGATATACTAATAAATTATCGTATTCTTTAAAATAAAATATTCCGCAATATTTTCCAAATTAACCAATCAATGTAAAGAAAATAAAATAGAAACGATGTAGATATAAAAATATTCTTCCATATTTTTAATATATTTACATTTAAATGTCAAATCGAAAATGAAAATAAAAGATTTTAAAATATTCTCTACATTCACAATAAATATATATAGCTTCTCTATGTATCATCCGAGTACAAGAAGAAGACGAACGGTCGGGTGTCAATGGCGGAACCTGCAACTGAACAAAAGGTATTCCACTATATTTTTGTTTTTTTGAAAAACTACTTTTTTAAATTTTATTTTATTTACTGAGGATTTGTTTATATTTTTCAAAACCCATAATAATATTTTTCAAAGTAGGGGAATAAGATATATATACATATCTTTATTTTTATCGACTAATACTATGAGGTCTTGAAGTCATTAGTCAGATAAATATGTTGTGAGACTATTACCAATATTATTGCACAAACTCATAACAACAAACGATTAAGAATATATGCAAGTTAAACACTTATGAAAATACATTCGTTTTTCACATTATATTTCATTAACTGTTAACAGAGAAATTACGTTTCATTTTAACTCGGTTTAATATTCCAACAAAAATTTTATCCTCCCGTGCAATGCACGGGCCCAACACTAGTTTTTTATAAAAACAGAATATGTTATTTTTATAAAATCAAATATGGATATTTATTTAAAAAACATATCTAGAATATTTTTTAGAAATTATTTTTTTTCCTTTTTCTCTTTAAAGAAAATAAAAAATCCACCGAAAATCCGTCGGAAAAATTAAAAAATTCCGGCAGATTTTTGACGGATATTTTGTATTTTTAAAAAAATAAAAAAAAATAATGGATCCGCCGAAAACCCGAGAAATTATTTTTTTCCTTTTTTTAAGAATACAAAATATCCGCCGGAATATTTTTTATAAAAACAGAATATGTTATTTTTATAAAATCAAATCTGGATATTTATTTAAAAAAACATATCTAGAATATTTTTTTAGAAATAATTTTTTTCCTTTTTCTCTTTAATGAAAATAAAAAAAATAAAAAAAATCCGTCGAAAATCAATCGGAAAAATTAAAAAAATTCCGGCGGATTTTCGGCGTATATTTTGTATTTTAAAAAAAATAAAAAGATAATGGATCTGCCGAAAATCCGTCGAAAACCTAAGAATTTTTTTTTTTTTCCTTTTTCTCTTTAAAGAATGAAAAAATAAAAAATCCGTCTGGCTTTAATGGATCCAGTTGGGCTGTAATGGATCCAGTTGGGCATTAATGGATCCACTTGGACTTTAATGAATCCAGTTGGTTGTAATGGATCCACTTGCACTGTAATGGATCCATTTGGGCTTTAATGGATCTATTTGAGGTTTAATGGTTCCAGTTGGGCTTTAATGGTTTCATTTGGCTTTATGGATCCAGTTGGGCTGTAATGAATCCATTTGCACTATAATAGATCCACTTGGGTTTTATGGATCGGTTGGGATTTTATAAGCAAAAAGTACAATGACTTATAAGAACTAACATTGTGGAGAGTTCTTATAAGAACTCAAATTCCTCTAGGTTCTTAAATAAGAACCTCGGTTCTTACCATGAAATGTGTGAGATGTGACATTATCTTTATTTTTTTATTTTTTTCTTGACTTTATAATAATTATTAATATTATATATATATATATATATTAATATTAAAATGTATGAGACCCACAAAAAGAGGCTCTTATAAGAACTACCATTGTGGACGTTTATGTGAATTTTTAATTTGATGAGGTGGAAATTAGGTGGCTCCAAAAAGTACAAAAAGGAGGTTCTTATAAGAACTTGCATTGGAGATGCTCTAAGAGTATCTCCAATGCAAGGTTCTTATAAGCAAAAAGTGTAGTGGTGTGGAGAGTTCTTATAAGAACCCAAATCCCTCTAGGTTCATGAAATGTGTGAGATGTGACATCATCTTTATTTTTTTATTTTTTTCTTGACTTTATAATAATTATTAGTATTATATATATTTTACTTATATATATATGGGACCCACGAAAATAAGTTCTTATAAGAACTACTATTGTGGACTTTTATGTGAATTTTTAATTTAATGAGGTGAAAATGATGTGACACCAAAAAGTACAAAAATGATGTTCTTATAAGAACTTGCATTGGAGATACTCTAATACTCAAAAGCACTTAATTTTAATTATTTAAAAAAAAAGGAAAATTGCATCAAAATGGAACGAACTTTGAACTGATCCTATTTTGGGAAACAAACTTTGAAAACTATCATTTTAGTGTCTCATACAAACTTTTCATTTTTTTAAGGGTTTCGATTACCTGTTCAACAGGACAGGTAGCAGGTTACCTTTAAATGATGTGGCATAAAACAACAACAAAAAAATGCTTATGTGGTTAATAATAATGATACGTCACTTATTTCTCGAAGATTTTTTTATCTGGTTTCTGTTCTATGGGATTTATTACAATTTCAACTCTTCCTTAACCCACTACATCTTTACACGTCTCCGACGACCGACGTCATTTCCCCACAACCACTCCTCCACTACCCACCCACTGTGAAGATGGACTTTTCATACCCTTTTCTTAAAATCAAACAGGTTTCATCTCTGCCCCTCGCCACAGATGGAAATTAGGATGAAACAACCTCCCAAACCCTTAGAATTACACTGGATGTGGAATCCTGATGTAATATTTAAATCCTAAACAACCTGCCTTTTTTCATCACACCTATTAGCAGAGGAAACCCACATTCCAGATTATCTTAAAGAAGGGATTTTAGGCTGAATATGATGAAGACCCTACACACCCTAGGCCTAAATCGCCTGAAAGGCCGTTTTTTTCTGCGAGGCACCACAGTTTGAGGGATTACGGAAAGGTCACTAATCAAACCGTTTAATACTTGTTGCCTGATTTCGACTTTGATCATACGGTTGGGAGAAGGTTGAATCAGGTTTCAAGTACGAGAGTTGTCGTAATCGTGGTCATAGATGCTGTGGATTTTGATGGTTCATTTCTCGGAATCAGAATCAGGTTTCGGGTATAAGAATTTGATTGTTATTCATCGTTACAAGATCAATCTATTGCCTACATCTTTGTCAATTACCAGTTTCGAACACTAGGTTAGGACCAGGGCCAGAGAAGGATTTAACAACTTTTGACCAAAGTTCATTTGGTGAATGTCATAAAAAACTGGGGATTGAAGGATCTTGAAGACGATATGGTTTCGTTAGTTGGGCCAACAAAGCACGTTTGGGTCATATGGGTGATGGAGTCAAGAGAGGATGAAAGAGGTGTGCGTTGGTTGTTGGTGGGTGGAGGGTTGAGATGACGACGAAGATTGAGGAAGAAGGTGGTAGGAGCAGTAGGGTGTTGTAATAACCGGATAAAAAATCAAAGAATTTAAAAGTTTGGGGTTAAAGTTTAGAAAGGGCTTAGTAAAGGGGGTCTAGAGTGAAAAGTTGGAAAGAAGGGATTTTAACCTAGAGGCCTTGGTAATAGGGTGTGGCGGCTGAAGTTTTGAGAAGGGGATTCTTGGGCGATTTTGGAGAGACCGATAAGGAAAGAAGATTTTTCAAGGATTTCAAGTGAGGCTTTGAGTTCTCTTTGAGGTAATCATCTTGTAACCAAAATCCTTATTTATAAATGCTTTTGATCATTGTAGTTGGGATTGGAGTCGTGTAATGAATCTGAGGTTTGGGTATTTTGATTAGTTCTGGTTTGATTGTAGAATTTCTTTTTGGGATTAAAAGATTATCGATGGTATTAATTATGTGCCTGATTAAGAGATTTTGGGCTTGATTGTTAATGATTTCTGGGATTAATCTGAGTCTGGTAAAATCTTGTATCTGCTGCGGGGTTTTGTTCGAACAGGTGCACACTGGTCGACGTCGGACCAGAGTGCATTTGGTCCCCGAGGACTGTGTTGGGAATGGGGTCACCGGAGTGTTAGACACCGGAGGGGGAGACCCCGGTCGTTCATTACACCCCGGGCGGCTTCATGAGTCCGGTCCCCGGGCCTGTTTTGGTGGGCCAAAGCCCACATTTCGTTTAGAGTAATTATTTAAGTGTTGGGCTTGGTTAGTTTTGCAATTTATTGGCCCATTTTCAGTTTATTCCAAGGTACTTCGTATCGAGGCGATGTTCTTGTGAACTTTTACGCTTTAAGAGAATTGGTGAAGTTGGGATTATAGTGTTAAAGTCAATCTTGGGTTAAAATAGAATGAATCACGAGTTCACCGATCAACGTCTTGTTTTATAGGTTTCAGACCGAATTATAAAAGTAATACCAAGAATTAAGCTAAGGACGCCAGGTGAGTTTTCTGAACTAAATCTTTTGGTAACGAAAGCATGTGAAGTTTAATTTTAAACTTTGATTGATTTACGATGGCATGATTATTACGCAATGATTTGCGTGTGTTATAAACTGTTGATTTTTAAATGTATGCATTCATTATATGTGGAGATTGTGACCTAAGTCGGGGAGTGTGGCCCGTTTATGCCATTGGGGGTGTGTCTCAAAACTATGGCAGCGCGAGTTAGACACATCGTCTTTGACGGTCGTGTTGTCAGTAGCGTGTTTATCTTTATGTGTTTATAAATCTGTTGATTTAAATTTTTCTGGAAAGTTATATTGATGCTTATCTGTTATAGGGGACTCACTAGACCTATGGTCTAACCCTCGTTCTTTCAAAACTAAAAACCTTTTCAGGCAAGCGTGATTTAGGAAGGGCAGATAAGGGCAAGGAAAAGATGTAGCGGAAAGAAATAGAAGATCGTCATCTTAGACATTTATTATTATCTCAGTTGTGAATAGGTTGCCTTTGCAAACCTTGAAGTTTTATTGTACGCTTGGGGCCGCTTTGGCATGGATTATTATTGATACTATTATTAAGATTCAATTGTTATCTTGTCATTTTTGGTTGGGTTGTTATAGTTGGTATTAGAACCATAGTTTAAGGGATTTAGGTGACCGGATGGGCCTAAACTTAAACTGTGGAGTAGATGGACACAAGTGAGATTTAGGAAGTCTTTAAGGAAAACCTTGATTATCGAGAGTCGTGATAACGATAGTGAGGATTCTCATGTAAGGTAAGTTCAAAACTGCATCTGGCCAATGCCATTATGAATTTACAGGTGCATGGGTATACTCGATTTCTATTGTTGAGACAATCGATGTGTGTAGTTTTGGGAAATGAGTCGTATCTTTGTATGGTAAGTTGGTTTGAATTGTTCTGTGAGTTCGCTTTTGGTGGTAAGGTTAATACCGTTTAGGATGAATATCGTGCGGGATGTAGATAATTCGTTGAGAAAGGACTTCTTGAGTCCATAAGGAAGAGAATGATGTTAGGAGGTGGGTTTTACTCCAAGAGAGTCTTCGGTTTGGTAGGATGGTATGTTGATTAGTGAGAAGCAGGAGAGTGGTAATCCAAGAAGCGAAGGATAGAAATGAGGCTTCTAACGCTGTAATTATTAGAAGGTTGGTTGAGAGACGATATCAGTGCTGACTGATAATATGTAGTGAGGATCGAATGGAAATGAGCTATTGTTGGTGAGTTTGTTTGGGGCCAGAGTGAGGACGCACGATTTACGAATCAGTAGTCGCGGTGGCGACTAATTGTTGGGATTCCAAGGTTGTTAGAAGACGTTGGTGTCGGGGGTTGTGGCACAGTAGAGGACTCCTACTGGTTGGTCGGAAGCAAGGAGTCAGGGATAAGTTATATTGAATGTAGATAGTTGACCTTGTTAGAGTAAATAGCCTTCAATGTCATTGAGTCCCATGCATTGTGTGTCAAATAAATTGCTAGAGCTTTTCATATCATTCACATAAAATGTTTTGGCGTGTGTGTGCTTTACGAGGTATTTTTTTAAAAACGTGTTGACGCGTGCAAATGTGTATTGGATTGAAAAGACAAGTTTATGGCATTAGGTGATAAATTTCGATTTTTGGTGTGGGGAAATATTATGTATTTCTGCGTAAATGAGTTAACTTTTGGTTATGAAAATCAAAACAACATTTGATCGCATGATTTTATAAGTGATTCTGGTACAGACATGTGTTGTCATAACAATGAGGGTGAGAGTCGTTTGACACGCTTAGTGTAAGCAATTTTGTAGTATTTTATAAATCGTGTGTGTAAAGTTCATCGGGAATATTTTCAAATGTGCCAACACCAATATTGGGGTGTGGTGAAAAGAAATTTGTTGTGGAGTTGAGGTTAAACGATACTTGAAATCGTTTTGCATGGCTAAGTTAGTGATGGGTCATGTACACTCAAGTTTGTTTCGTAATGTAAGTATCTTCTAAATTTTCAAACGTGTCAAGAGTTAAAATAATTGTGTGTCATGCATGAAGGCTATGAACTCTCTAGGTCGTGGGGAAGGGTGCAATTAAGAATGAGGAAGTTTTGAGAGTGGAAGGGTAGCGCTCGATCAGAGGGTAGTAAATACTTGGCATTGGTATTCTTCTGAGTAAGGGTAGTGAATAGTGGAGGTGGTTAATGGAAGCATTGATCTATGACGTTAAGGATGATTGTACTCTAATGGCCTACTGTTGGCTCCATGATTTGAGATGTGGATGTCGGCAAATGGTTGTGTCTGGAGTGGAATTTGAAGTCGTAAAGATATTTTTGGCAATTAGCTACTGCAGTGGAAGATGTAGGTTTCTTTGGGGGATCCTTGTTGGTTGGAGGCATAGTGGAAGTATTTCAATGTCGTCTGTTGCTGTGGAAATCAGAAACCAATTTTGTGGGGAATGGCGGGACGCTAAAAATAAAGAAGTAGTTATGGTTAGTTTTGAGGGGCTTCGTGAGGAAGCGAAAAGTTATTCAGAAAAAGGTGTGTATCTAACGTGATGTTGGTCAACTTTGTGTGGATCTTGAAGATCGCTAGTTCGGTAAGGTGGTTCTTTATCGATGAGGTTTTGATGGTTATGTGGGAGTGAAGTTTATATGTAGCACAATTGGAAGGGTTGCACTTTGTGCATTTAAGTCTTCGAAGTAGTATGCTTAATCTTTCAGACTACTGGAGTTTGATTCCAGCAGGTCGCGATGATCCGACAAGGAGCGATACCTTATTGGGTGGTTTTGAAGATCATAGTTTTGCAATTTATTTGGGTTCGAGAAAGATAAGTCGTAAAATGCCTTGAAGTCCGATTTTTGTATTACGACCAGTGTGAGTAGGACAGTATATGTTTGTGTGCCAAGTGGTCATGGAGATTTGCAGTTGTTCGGGGATGAGGTAGTAGAGTGATGGTTGTAATCATGAGTTGGTGATGTCTTTATGACATAGCTGGGAATGCAAATCATTAAAGTGGTAAGGAGCTTCCTTGAGGATATGTAGAAGGCGGGAGTTATCGTTGTAGGATGAACGTCCTCGTCCAAAGATCTATGGGGAATGAGTTGTAAGTGGTAAGAATGTGGTTGGGATGCTAAGTTGAGAATAATTTTGTCAAATGATGGTTGACGGTTATCTAAGAGAGGAACCGTATGTTCTGGGTTACGGAAAGTTTTGGGCAAAATTATCTTATATCCCTAGAATGATTGTTGAAAGTGTTGAACTGCTTAATTTAAGGGGGTTGTGTAGTAGATAGGAAATATGTGGGCATGTTGAAGTATTCTTTGGGGTGAAGGAATTCTAGCATATTGGGTAATCCTGTTTGGAGAGCGAGAATCATGTGGCGCTTTTGAGTAGTGGGTAATGCTTTGGAAGAGTTGGGTTGACTATCTCACGTAAGAATTGTGGATAGTCGCTTGACCAAGCAAAGTAAGGTAAATGTGATTCGACACATTTGGAAATCATCGAGGAATATAGTAAGCAATGTTGGGTGAGTAGTGTTTCTTGCAACGAGAAGAGACTGAAAATATCATGTCGGAAAGGTGGGAAAACTGAGAGTAATAAGTTTGGCAAGTGATGCAAAATGTGGAGGTGTGTTTTCAGTTTCGGCTGTTAGCAAGTTTGTAAATCCCTAGCATAGGTATGAGGCAGAGAATATGGCGTTCGGTGTGGTGTAAGTGTTGATTAATCACAATCGTGCAGCTGGCCAAAAGTTCACACCACTAATCAGTGAGTCGGCCGCTAGAAGTGGGTTTGAAGTCTTCAAGGAAGAAGGTAGAGGTGGTTGGAAATAGTGCTCGAAGCAAAGGAGCATAGTGTCAGTTTTTGTAATGCGAGAAAAGGGATTCCAAGTGAGTCAGTTGTCCAGTGTTTAACTATTTGGAATAGTTTGTATGAGCTTGGTCACTCCGTGTTGAGCGGGTGAAGCTGGGTTTTTATTGCGCATTTGGTTGGGTGTTTGTGGTTGCAATGAGAAATGGAAGTATGTGTCGCAATATTTGGCCAGTTGGAACTGGTGGTTTACGAGGGTTTTGAATTATGGAGGTTTCTACCAATATGTAAGAAGTTGAAGTGATGACGCTAGGGAGATGTATAATTAGCGTGTAAGATTTGGATAATGCCAAGGAGTGGAGATCAATGTGGTTCAAGAAAGAAAGTTCTTCTGCATTTGGTGTATGTCGTGTTAATAGGAGTTGCTTGCAATGGCAAGTTGCATGATGAAGAAACTCGTGACTGTGAGTTATTGGTGATGTATACAGTAGACGATGTGTTATGTTGACGAATTAGGTGGTTATTTAGTCTGTGACGCATATTGTCGTGGTGTTGACTCTGGAAAAATTCTATTAGTTAAGGAAGTTGTTGTAATTGAGGATGGTTACGTAAGACTATGTATTGATCAGAATGGCTTGGATAATCGAATGGTACTAATTTGGGTAGATTGAGAATTATGAGTCATTGGTCCCAAGTGGTGACAAATGTAATGTTACCAGTCTCGCATTGGAAAGGTGTGACCGATTCAAAAAGGAATGGAAGTTAAGACCTAGATTTGTTGGGCCGTTGCTATCGTGGAGCGCGTTGGGAGGTAGCGTATAGACTGGATCTACCCGTGGATCTGCGAGTAGTGCACCCCTTTTTCCATGTATCTAATCTGAAGAAATGTTTAGTACAAAGCGATGTCGTTATACATTTACAGGATGTTCAAATAGATGAGAAGATAAGCTATGTAGAGGAACCGGTAGCTATTCTGGATCGTAAAGTGAAGAAGTTAAGAAGCAAGGAAATTTCCTTGGTGAAAGTTCAGTGGCAATTCCATAAAGATCAGGAGGTGACTTGGGAACTGGAGTCGGTTATAAGAACCCAATACCCCAGCCTGTTCGACGAAGGAATTCCGAGGACGGAATCCTTTTGAGGGGGAGATATTGTAATAACCGGATAAAAAATCAAAGAATTTAAAAGTTTGGGGTTAAAGTTTAGAAAGGGCTTAGTAAAGCGGGTCTAGAGTGAAAAGTTGGAAAGAAGGGATTTTAACCTAGAGGCCTTGGTAATAGGGTGTGGCGGCTGAAGTTTTGAGAAGGGGATTCTTGGGCGATTTTGGAGAGACCGATAAGGAAAGAATATTTTTCAAGGATTTCAAGTGAGGCTTTGAGTTCTCTTTGAGGTAATCATCTTTGTAACCAAAATCCTTATTTATAAATGCTTTTGATCATTGTAGTTGGGATTGGAGTCGTGTAATGAATCTGAGGTTTGGGTATTTTGATTAGTTCTGGTTTGATTGTAGAATTTCTTTTTGGGATTAAAAGATTATCGATGGTATTAATTATGTGCCTGATTAAGAGATTTTGGGCTTGATTGTTAATGATATCTGGAATTAATCTGAGTCTGGTAAAATATTGTATCTGCTGTGGGGTTTTATTCGAACAGGTGCATACTGGTCGACGTCGGACCGGAGTGCATTTGGTCCCCGAGGTCTGTGTTGGGAATGGGGTCACCAGAGTGTTAGAAACCGGTCGGTTCAAAGGGGGAGACCCCGGTCGAGAGAGAGGGGGGAGACCCCGGTGGAGAGAGAGGGGGAGACCCCGGTCGAGAGAGAAGGGGGAGACCCCGGTCGTTCATTACACCCCGGGCAGCTTCATGAGTCCGGTCCCCGGGCCCTGTTTTAGTGGGTCCAAGCCCACATTTCGTTTAGAGTAATTATTTAAGTGTTGGGCTTGGTTAGTTTTGGAATTTATTGGCCCATTTTCAGTTTATTCCAACGTACTTCGTATCGAGGCGATGTTCTTGTGGACTTTTACGCTTTAATAGAATTGGTGAAGTTGGGATTATAGTGTTAAAGTCAATCTTGGGTTAAAATAGAATGAATCGCGAGTTCACCGATCAACGTCTTGTTTTATAGGTTTCAGACCAAATTATAAAAGTAAGAGCAAGAATTAAACTAAGGACGCCAGGTGAATTTTCTGAACTAAATCTTTTGGTAACGAAAGCATGTGAAGTTTAATTTTAAACTTTGATTGATTTACGATGGCAAGATTATTACGCAATGATTTACGTGTGTTATAAATTGTTGATTTTTAAATGTATGCATACATTATATGTGGAGATTGTGACCTAAGTCGGGGAGTGTGGCCCGCCTACTCGTGCCGGGGAGTGTGACCCGTTTATTCCATTGGGGGTGTGTCCCAAAATAAAGCAGCGCGAGTTAGACACATCATCTTTGACGGTCGTGTGGTCAGTAACGTGTTTATCTTTATGTGTTTATAAATCTGTTGATTTAAATTTTTCTGGAAAGTTATATTGATGCTTATCTGTTAGAGGGGACTCACTAGACCTATGGTCTAACCCTCGCTCTTTCAAAACTAAAAATCTTTTCAGGCAAGCGTGATTTAGGAAGGGCAGATAAGGGCAAGGAAAAGATGTAGCGGAAAGAAATAGAAGATCGTCATCTTAGACATTTATTATTATCTCAGTTGTGAATAGGTTGCCTTTGCAAACCTTGAAGTTTTATTGTACGCTTGAGGCCGCTTTGGCATGGATTATTATTGATATTATTATTAAGATTCAATTGTTATTTTGTCGTTTTTGGTTGGGTTGTTATAGGTGTGTAGCCGGAGACCGGAGCAATGGTGAAGCCTGTCGTGTATAGTTTCAGAAATGGGTAATGATGGAGGAGGAAGAAGAAGATGAACAATATTTTTGTTTAGCCCTCCAAGTTTTAATTGCTTACATGTTTCCATTGTTATTTTTTTTAAGTTTTAAATATGACGTGGAATTTAATGGATATTTACTTCTGCCATGTCAACATTAATAGGTAATCAAGAAATAAAGACCCTTAAAAAATGAAAAGTTTGTATGACACTAAAATGATAGTTATCAAAGTTTCTTCCCCAAAATAGATCAGCTCAAAGTTCGTTCCATTTTAATGCAATTTTCCCATATAAAAATTACCAAAATTTCCGACGGATTTTCGACAGATGTATCCATCGGAAAATAAATAAATAATTAGTTATTTAAATAAATAAAAAATAGCATTTCTGGCGGAAAATTCGCCGAATATCTTATTCTTTTTTATTAAATAAAATTTTTTATTTTAATAATTTAAATAAAGTTTTCGGCGGATTTTTCCGCTGGAAATCTGCCGAACTAAATTTTTTTAATTAGACAAATAATTATTTCGGGTTAATTATTGAAAAAAATTTTCCAACGGATTTCCGGCGGTTTTTTCGCCTAAAAGTCTGCCGGAAATTTGAGTTTCCGGCGCCTTGATTTTCGGCTGGCAAAATCCGCCGAAAATACAATTTTCCGGCGGATTTCCGGTGGATTTTTCCGTCGGAAAAGCTGGTTGTTTTGTAGTGTATATTAATAGAATCAAATGCACGTAGTTATGTACTTCACTGATAACATTGTTTATACATGAATAATACGAAAATATGATGAATACGATAGTAAAGATCCGAATACAAGAAATTATTAACCTCTTCATCCATTAATATCATCTCGATGGAATATATTTGTTCAGGATTCTTAAACAGTGGTTGATTCTACAAACGAATGATTCTAACCTTGACAGTAAAATCATATTTTTGTATATCAAGGTCGTTAAGAAGAGTAATATTCTTCCCATCCATTATTCTGTAATACATAAAAGATTAATTAAATAACCGTAATTGAGAAGTTATAAATTGTAACGCCCAGAATTTTCGGTAAGCTCTATTATCATTTCTAATACCCCAATGTGTCTCCGTATGCCAATTTTGTGTATCTTTTGTGTTAAATGATGATTGTAAACGTTGTGGCATGATTCGCTTTTGAAATCAGCAAAAATCCAGAGCCCAAGGGGTTTGGGCGACAGTGACATGGTCACTGTTGCCGTGTGTCACAATCGCTGCACCCACATGGGTTGTGGTACCAATGGCACAACAGTGCCTGACGATAGTGCCCGGGTCACTGTCGCATGGTCACAATCATTAGTAATGTATTGAATGCACCCTGAAGCGGGCGACTATGCCTTGGCATAGTCGCATGTCAAGGTCGCCGACGGGCTGAGAGACCTTATAAGCTCATCCCCTTCACTTCTCATTCATTTACTCCAAACCTAACTTTTCTAAATGTCTCTCTCAACCTCCCTCTTCATTAAATCCGGTTTCTAGGGTTTCCAAAGGTGTTTTCCCATCATTTTTTGCAAGATTCTTGGTATTTACATCAAGTAGAGAGCTAGGGTTCATCACTCACCATCTTCTCCTCCATTCCTTCAAGAAGGAGATTTTAGGGTTTTGGGGTTTTCATCAAAACCCACCTTTGAGAGTCCATCTTTCATGTTTAATGTGTGAATATATATATATATATATATATATATATATATATATATGTAACACCCTAATTTAAAGGCTAGTTGGAATGTATTTAGTAGTGAGGGTTGAAGTTGTTGATAGAAGAAAAGTGTGGACTAAAGGGGATACTTGGATCAAGTAAAATAAACCCATTTTAACTTACAAAGCAGGAACCAGTAAAACGCAATGACGATCCCTTACAAATATGCGATCTAACAATCCATTCCATGATTTATGACGATTACAATTCCTTGCAAGTTCCCGCGAAATTTTCTCCTGAGACACACGACATGGGTTAGCTTACAAAGCTAAGTGAGTTCATGAAAAGGCTAACAATTAAACATTCTGTAACAAATGACTAACTACATATTTACGATGCATATAATTCACCAAATCAAATATACGACTATAACTGTTATTGTTGTAAGCAAATCATACTAACTGAACTGCTATTTCTTGACGGTTATCGAGAGAGAACTATTACTGACATTTCTGAGTACCATTTAGCTTAACTCTATCAATGACTCATGCTAAAACCCATCACATGTACAAGTCACTAATCACGAACATATTCACAACGGTCGAACAGTGTAAATAATTAAACTGTAACAAGAATGAGATTACTCACATGCGCATATGAACATATTAATCACATACGAACATATAATATAAGCATAAAAATGGCACACTGTACATGCTTAGCAATTTAAATAATATAAACATAATAAATAAATTGCGTGAACTGAAACTAAGCTAGTTGTGTATCCTCCCCTTTGGGGAAACGAGTCATGAAAACTCACCTGATCTGCTGCAAATGAAACTACAAATAATTATTGAGAGCTTGGAACGAACCGAACACCTAATAAATGATTACAAGTCGAAGTTACGTTACAATAATTATAGACTGACTTTATCGTTTACTCTACAACATCTAAATTAAATTAATTAATTAATTTCTACACTTTATAATTTAACTATAACTAATCTATAAATATTACTATTGTTAATAAGTAATTCTAATAGTAATAGGGGTTATTTCATCTTCATCTTTAACAGTAGCTTTACCAATACTTTAACAAACCTTGGATTCTTTTGGGAACTGCACGTGACTACACCAAACTCATATGGATTAATGGGTTTTGTTTTTCCTTAAAACATGCATGGTTAAAGGAAACTTTAGCCCCTATCTCTTTTTCTCACATGCGACCAACATACTGCACCTACATATATATACATTCTTACTCATACATACACATACACACACACACACACGCACACACACACATATATATATATATATATATCTACTTGCACATATTTATATACCTACATATATATATATATACATACGCATTTATATAGTATTCATGTGCCAAGGTCTGCACGTTGGGGGGGTGTCTCAACTCAGACTCGAAAAACATCTAGATCACCGACCGACATCTGATGACCCCGATCCAGACTCCAGTCTCCCCGTTCGTTTAGGGGACTCAAGGGTTCGAGACCCTCTCTCATTCAAAACCGATCACAACGGATATGAAAAGAAAAAACGCACCGAACATGTATCCGATGGTTGCTTCTGACAGAACCTGTGGCCAACGCCACCCTTTTTGTTTTCCGATCGGTATTTACAACAGCAACAAAACTTACTATCGTTCTACGGTTTTCGACATTACGCAACTATTTTAGATTTCGAACTTCAAAGCTATATATATATATACATATAACTTCGAGACTCACACAGAAACGTAACTAATGTACATGATCGATACCATCGATCGTTATCCGGAAAAAGTTACGAGACATAAACTAAATGGGAAAGGAGAAGGTTGCTTACCGAGATCTAACGAAGCTGCTGTACAATATCTTGAGCCAAAATCTTTACGAACCCTCCGCTGATTTTCTCCTCTCCTCTCTCGCTTTTCTCCCCTCTTTAAAGAAGACTCTAGGAGACTAATTTTGGTTTCTTGATAAACCCTCCAACAACCAAGTCCTACAAATTCTCCTGCGATTTTCTTGGTCAATGGGTTATCCCACGTTTTTTCTTTCTTTCTTTTTACTTGGTCAAACCTCCTTCTTTTTCTTTTCTGGATACTAGCTAAAACAAAGAGGAAATGGGTAATTTCCATTATTTATTTATTATCTTCTTTCTCTTTTTCCCATTTGAGATAAATTCCAAGAGACTTAAATGCCTCCTCTCACTCTACCCGTTAGAGGCAACTGGGAGGGACCAGTAAGGGATCAAAGCAGGCTAGAATTAGTCCAGATACAAAGGTGAAGGTAAGTGGCACCTTGTACCCGATCTGTGACAAATGTGGTAGACGACACCTAGGAGAGTGTAGGGATGGTAGTACCAGATGTTTCCATTGTGGGAAGTCAGGACATTCCATGAAAGATTGTACGGGTAGTAGGGCTTGCTATGAGTGTAGCTCTACGGAACATCTCAGAAATGAATATCCGAAGTTGCGGAAAGATCAAGCAGGGACAGTCAAGACTACCCCAAATGTGTCTGGAAGAGGTTCGAATAATATTCCTAATGTTCCTCAAGCTAGGGGCCGGGCGTACACAATGACTTTGGATGAGGCGCTAGAAGCACCCAAAAATGTGTCAGGTACGTTTCCCCACTTGTAGAATTATAAAAATGTTATTTTACGAATTTTGGTGTAACTGGAAGTTTTGGATCCACGAATTTTACATTCACTATTGAAATAGGGATTCCACTCACTTAGAAGAGAAATGTATAGTAGGATTAGTCGATGGTAGTAATACAGTGCTAGTAAGATTGTCAATGGTGGTTAGTTTAGTGCTAGCGAGATTGTTAAAGAAATAAAGTAGTACAATATTGACCCCCATCGGGTTGGGTAAGGTTCCAATAGTAGATGATACATGTATTAGTTATAGAACAATAGTCTAGCCATGTAAAGTAAAGCTTAGATATGTGACTTTGTGTTAGTAGTCATTAGCATGTGCGTTAGTTATGTCACAACATCTAAACAGTGTTTAGCGTCAGCGTATGCTAGTAAGACCCACACGGTTAAGCCATATATTAACTAAAGCATCATTTTTCCAGATAGCTAGTGTATCATGTAGTAATATATATATATATATATATAATATTCAAACAGAGCATTTCAAGTAGTGATTATTTATAGTATACTACAATAATGCAATGTTGCCCCATACATTGTAAGTAGGACCTAAGCAGATAAGGTGTAAGGGGACTGATAAAAGTGATCAGTGGTTTATATATGCATGTGGATGTAATTAGTATGGGGTGTAATAGAACGTCAAATGTAGCTTAGAAACCTAAAACAAAGAGGGAGACGAAATCGCTTATATATGTTCAAAAAGCAAATTTCGAGGACGAAATTTTTATAAGGAGGGGAGAGTTGTAACACCCCAATTTAAAGGCTAGTTGGAATGTATTTAGTAGTGAGGGTTGAAGTTGTTGATAGAAGAAAAGTGTGGACTAAAGGGGATACTTGGATCAAGTAAAATAAACCCATTTTAACTTATTCTAAACCTCTAACGGGTAGAGTGAGAGGAGGCATTTAAGTCTCTTGGAATTTATCTCAAATGGGAAAAAGAGAAAGAAGATAATAAATAAATAATGGAAATTACCCATTTCCTCTTTGTTTTAGCTAGTATCCAGAAAAGAAAAAGAAGGAGGTTTGACCAAGTAAAAAGAAAGAAAAAAAACGTGGGATAACCCACTGACCAAGAAAATCGCAGGAGAATTTGTAGGACTTGGTTGTTGGAGGGTTTATCAAGAAACCAAAATTAGTCTCCTGGAGTCTTCTTTAAATAGGGGAGAAAAGCGAGAGAGGAGAGGAGAAAATCAGCGGAGGGTTCGTAAAGATTTTGGCTCAAGATATTGTAAAACAGCTTCGTTAGATCTCGGTAAGCAACCTTCTCCTTTCCCGTTTAGATTTATGTCTCGTAACTTTTTCCGGATAACGATCGATGGTATCGATCATGTACATCAGCTACGTTTCTGTGTGAGTCTCGAAGTTATATGTATATATATATAGCTTTGAAGTTCGAAATCTAAAATAGTTGCATAATGTCGAAAACCGTAGAACGATAGTAAGTTTTGTTGTTGTTGTAAATACCGATCGGAAAACAAAAAGGGTGGCGTTGGCCACAGGTTCTGTCGGAAGCAACCATCGGATACATGTTCGGTGCGTTTTTTCCTTTCATATCCGCTGTGATCGGTTTTGAATGAGAGAGGGTCCCGAACCCCTAAACAAAGGGGGAGACTGGAGTCTGGATCGGGGTCATCAGATGTCGGTCGGTGATCTAGATGTTTTTTGAGTCTGGGTTGAGACACCCCCCCAACGTGCAGACCTTGGCACATGAATACTATATGCATGCGTATGTATATATATATATGTGTGTGTGTGTGAGAGAGAGAGAGAGAGAGTAAGCATGTATATATATGTTGGTGCAGTATGTTGGTCGGAGGTGAGAAAAAGAGATAGGGGCTAAAGTTTCCTTTAACCATGCATGTTTTTAGGAAAAACAAAACCCATTAATCCATATGAGTTTGGTGTAGTCACGTGCAGTTCCCAAAAGAATCCAAGGTTTGTTAAAGTGTTGATAAAGCTACTGTTAAAGATGAAGATGAAATAACCCCTATTACTATTAGAATTACTTATTAACAATAGTAATATTTATAGATTAGTTATAGTTAAATTATAAAGTGTTGAAATTAATTAATTAATTTAATTTAGAGGTTGTAGAGTAAACGATAAAGTCAGTCTATAATTATTGTAACGTAACTTCGATTTGTAATCATTTATTAGGTGTTTGGTTCGTTCCAAGCTCTCAATAATTATTTGTTGTTTCATTTGCAGCAGATCAGGTGAGTTTTCATGACTCGTTTCCCCAAAGGGGATGATACACAACTAGCTTAGTTTCAGTTCACGCAATTTATTTATTATGTTTATATTATTTAAATTGCTAAGCATGTACAGTGTGCCATCTTTATGCTTATATTATATGTTCGTATGTGATTAATATGTTCATATGCGCATGTGAGTAATCTCAGTCTTGTTACGGTTTAATTATTTACATTGTTCGGTCGTTGTGAATATGTTCGTGATTAGTGACTTGTACATGTGATGGGTTTTAGCATGAGTCATTGATAAAGTTAAGCTAAATGGTACTCAGAAATGTCAGTAATAGTTCTCAATCGAGAACCGTCAAGAAATAACAGTTCAGTTAGTATGATTTGCTTACAACAATAACAGTTATAGTCGTATATTTGATTTGGTGAATTATATGCATCGTAAATATGTAGTTAGTCATTTGTTACAGAATGTTTAATTGTTAGCCTTTTCATGAACTCACTTAGCTTTGTAAGCTAACCCATGTCGTGTGTCTCAGGAGAAAATTTTGCGGGAACTTGCAAGGAATTGTAATCGTCATAAATCATGGAATGGATTGTTAGATCGCATATTTTCTTTTCCTATTTGGTAATGAAATAAATAGACTAGTATGGGATAGACATTTAGTGAACAAATTTTTATTTAGTTTAAAGACTTCTGCTGCCAGTTAAACGTTATTGATTAAAATTTAATTCGAGCCTTAGTTTTGCATGTTAATTTTGTAAAGATTTAGTTTTTGCCCGTAATACCTTCTGGGACTAGGGAGGGTGTTACAATATATATATATATATATATATATATATATATATATATATATAGGGAGAGGTTCATTTGAGAAATGGTAAATATATGAGAAATAGAGAAGTAATTTTAGACATTCATCTGGTCAACATTTGCGGCTTTGACCGCGAAGCACCGGATAATTGCTTGTGTGGTCTATAGAAGATAGAGGGGTAATTTCGTAAAATACACGGGATGAGTTCATATATGAATCTGTATGAATCACAAAGATTCATATATGAATCTGTTAATTAGTTCAACTGATTCATATATGAATCTTTGTGATTCATACAGATTCATATATGAATCACAAAGGTTCATATATGAATTTGTTAGTTAGTTCAACTGATTCATATATGAATCACAAAGGTTCATATATGAATCAGTTAAAAAAGTTCAGTTGTGAATTGCACTGGTTCATATATGAACATATAGTTCATATGTGAACATATAGTTCATATGTGAACATATAGTTCATATGTGAATTATACATGTTCATATATGAACACAGCCCGTGTGTTTTGTAAAATTTACGAAATTGTTCTTCTATTTTTGGGATAGCCGCAACTTTTGACCAGTCAAAGCCGCAATTTTTGACCGGTCAAAGCCGCAATATTTGACTAGTCAAATGCGATCTTGACCATATGAATGGCTAAGATTACTTCTCTATTTCTCATATATTTACCATTTCTCAAATGAACCAAACACTATATATATATATATATATATATATATATGATCCCCTTCATTTGCTAACCACCGCATTGGTGCTAACCGTACTAACCAAATTTCGACCAATCAGAAGCTTTCATTTGTTTATGTTAATCGATCAAGGCTATTAAATATCGAAGGACATAATTGGAATTCTATAAAATTGCCCAATTTAATGCATACCATATTTTAAGGAGGATTTAAATTTGGTATTTATCTAAACAATAAATGTATTAATTCAAATTTAAAGTTTGATTTGCATGTGTTTATGAATGGAAGTTATCTTTTTCCTTAATTTTAGCATTTGATATATTTCTCACGCCATAGCCAATTTCACCAATTTGGTTTTTTTTGTTTTACTAAGATTCAAAATGAACAATTATAGACAATATACAGAAACACTGTGCACATGTATGCACATATGCATATGTGCACTATCCAAATTGACCATAAGTTACTTTAAAATTAGCAAATCATCAATGCACATGTGCACACATAAGACATGTACATACTCACAATTCAAACATGCACATATGCCAATAAAAAGTGTATACATGCATTATGCACATCCCAAAAATTCGAGATGCACAACCATAGCCAATATACATAAATCCTATGTGCAAGTATGCACATATATGCATATAATATTTTTCTACAATCCACATGCACATATGCACTATATTCAAGTATGCACATATGCACTATTTTTCGTGTTCGCTAGTTGTTTGCAAGTATGCCCATATGTTTACATACCAAATTTTTAAAAGGCACCACCATAGCAAATATACATAAACATTGTGTTAAACCTCGATAGTCCACACTTCTTGAATATTCGCTCATTGAGTTTGCGAACTGCAACAATGTGTTAAAAATCTCAATGTTTTTCCCCCTTCATATAAACCCTAGTTTTTCAAAAAAATTACCTCTTTGCAATCGATTCCCGCCTTCAACATTCATCTTCGCGCCTTCAAACCACGATTGAGATGTTGATTCCGAGCTTTACGATTATCGTGTATATGGAAAATATTTTTCCCGATCTCCTCCTGATTAATCGCGATGTCGATGATGTTGATTTCATCAAGAAAGTGTCGAATGAAGGGTTCTGTTCGATGAAGCTGATTTGGGGGGGATAAAATCCCTAAATTTTTGGTCTATTTAGTTATCTAAGCATTATTGATCGGTCGTTAACTGTCACTTTATTTTCTAGTCAATCACCCTCAATTAATGCATAAAAATGGTAAAACCGAATTACATTGATGCGTTTTTATATTTTTATAGGTTCGAAACCATTTGGAGCGAAAAAAGAGCAAAAGAAGGATTTTTGACAGATTTGCGCGACTATGACGTTTTGACCATATCTCATTCGTCCGAGCTCCGTTTAAGGCGATTCAAGATGATCTGGAAACCTAACACACAGACCTACGACTTTAAAGTTTTGAGTTTTTGCAAACTCGGGAAGAATCTGGGCTGAAATTTCCGTCGAAGTCAGAAAAAGGGTGCTGGACAGTAGGTGAGGTGGGGATGAATATTGGGCTTTTGATATGGATTTATATTATTCAATAAAATAAAAGGAGGAGGTGGGCCTTGTTTACTTGGACTGAAAATTAAAAAAAAGGGATGGCTTCTATTTTGGTTATTTGTTAAAAACGTGAGTGGGAAGGAATTAAAGAAAAGGAAAGGACTTTTTTTTTAAAAAGGGGAGTGATCTCTTCCATTTTGAGGCTGCTGGACTGAAGATAAAACACACGCACGAGAGGGATTTTAGGGGGGAAGATCGAGAGAAAGAGGAGGGGCTGTTGGAGAGGTCCAAGGGAAGATTTCGATGATTAAATACGAGCCTACTTGCTGCTGATTTTCGCACAAACCACCAGCAAAACCGCAGCCATCTTGTTTTTTTTTTTGAGGATCGATTGAAGAAGAATCAAAGGGGTTTCAATGCTGTCTTTCGGGGTTGTTTCTATTGCGATTTTGGGGGCTGTTTCTACAGCGTTTCTCGACCCAAAACAAAAAAACGAAGACTTTTGGTGAGGTTTTGATTCTGCTCCTTTTTTCTCGATTTTGACAGCAGCAAAAACTCAGTTTTGAGACTTAAACAAAGTTCTTTTGCTGCTGCGTTTTCTGTGATTCACCAAACAAAGTAAAATCCCAACTTGGTTTGTTTTACATTCGATAGTTTATTTCGTTTGTTTTCGTTTAATTCTTTAGTTTAAGTCCCATGAGTTTCCACTAGGCACCATATCTGTTATTCTTTTTTTATTATAGTTGATCTCAAGTTTGATTCTTGGTATTGATTGATTTCAAAGTATTCCATTGGGTTTTTGATAAGTGTTGGTATTTAGTTTATCTTAGAATTCATAATTGAAGTGATGTTGGTTTTGATTTCTTTTAATCAAGGAAGTATTGGTTTATGTTTATTTGGATTGCACGCCAAGTGTTTGATGAAAGTCCTAGGTGAATTTATATTCTTTGATTGAATGTTACCGTGATGGATAAAATTCACGTCTTTTATTAGTTTTCATTAGTTATAAAGTTGCGATTTTTAGTTTAGTAGTTTAACTCTCGTTCCATGCCTTTTGAAATAGTGTCATTTGTATCAAGTAGTTTTTGTTTTTAGTCAATTTCATTGAGCTTAAGTGACCAAAGTGAGTAGCCAATTTTTGGGTGACACATGCATTCAGTTTTAACACGAATCGTTAATTTAACCACTGACGATATCCTACTTACCCTATCACTAGGTTTGAGTTAGGTTTATAAATTTAAACCTTGTTGTGCGTTTAACGACGCGTGCATCAAGTTTTTGGCGTCGTAGCCGGGGAGTTGTGCGCTTAAATTAATTGGTTTGTGTTAATTTTATCCGTTTGCATTATCTTTTGACTAGATTGCTATTCGATATCTTCTAATAGTGTTTTGCAGATTGTTTGCTTGATCTCTCGCGGGTCAGGTACATCTTCTTGTCTTTATTTTTAATATTTCTTTTAGTGTGTCTTTTTATTTTTATTTTCTTAGTGTTAGTCTTTTATTTAAAAAAAACAAAAAAAATGTCTTCTTTAGCGTTTTTATTTTTAGTTTAGTCTTTACTTTATTGTCTCTTTTTAGTTTAGTTGTTTATTAGGTTGTCTGTCACGTAGTCCTAAGTTCCGATCGAATTGAGGTCTAACTGGTTCTTTTAATTTGCATGCACCACACTAGATTTAAGAAAGATTTTCCCGTTTTTTGAGTGCATGAATTAGAAGAAACTGAAAGGCGAGCTAGAAATCAGAGATCCGTAATCAAGAAGCCTAAGATTGAAATTCACAAAAATTTAATGAATGATACCGAAGAAGAAATGGAAAATCTACCACCACCAAATCACCCTCCTCTGGAAACTTATTTCCAATGTGGCGCTTACGAGAACCCATCCCCGATATCCTTACCGGGTGATGATGACACTTACTATGAGATTCGTCCTCATCTCATTCAATCGCTTCCAAACTTCCATGGCCTATCTAAAGAAGAACCGTATAATCACTTATACGAATTCATTGCCATCTGCAACACCAACAATATCTGAGGTCTCACCCGAGATCACCTTAGGCTCATATTATTTCCCTTTTCTCTGAAAGGGCGACCAAAACAGTGGTTTATATCATTTGAGCCAAGGAGCATCTCTACTTGGGATGACATGCAGAGGAAGTTTTTAGCCGAGTACTTCCCCATAAGGAAAACTGCGGAGATACGCCGTGCGATCTCCAATTTTAAGCAGTAACCTGGGGAAGAGTTTCACGAGGCGTTTGAGCGACTAAAAGAGCTTCTTCGTTCCTGCCCTCACCATGATACCCCAAAATGGATCTTGGTGAAAACATTCTTAGACGGTTTAGACCCGACTCACAAAGGTCTAGTAAATACCGCAAGTGGGGGAACAATGATGACAAAGAGTGATGAGGAGGCATGGCAATTCTTAGAAACATACAGTCGAAGCCTTGCATCACATAATTTCTCATGGACGACTCATAGGTCAGTGTCATCAGTATCTAATACTGAAGGGTTAAATGATTTGAGGAATGATTTGAGGAGAGAATTCAAGAGTGAGATTGGTGAGTTGTCCAAAAAGATCGATCTTGTTTTAGGTGGGATGACCGGGAAGAAAAATGATGTTCTCCAGGTTCAAAATGTATGCACTCACTGTGGGGATTCTTCACATTCTTCAAGCGAGTGCATAGTTTTTTATTCTGAGAGCGTAAATCAATCCCAGGGGTTTGTTAATCATAATCAAGACCCATTTTCAAGCACTTATAATGCAGGATGGCGAAAGCATCCCAATCTTTCTTGGAAAAACAATCAAGAGGGTCCTTCAAATCAACCCCGGTTCCAAAATCACCATCATGAGGGTCAGTCGAGTCAGCCTAAATTTTAGGGACAAAATCACAATCATTCTCGCTCTGGAAATTACCACCATGGTAATCAAAGCCACAATCAAAACTTTGGTGGTAATAATAATTATAACAACAACAAACAAGGTTCATTTCCAATTGAAAAGCAATTGCAAGATATAATGGCAATGATGAAAGATTATATCCAGTCTACTGCTGCTACTAACCAGTCTGTTGCTGCTCTAGAAAAATAAGTCGGCCAACTGGACGAACAGATGAATAGAAGGGATGGGGGTACGCTACCAAGTATGACTAAGCCAAATCTTAGTCATGAGCACGTAAACGAAATCACCTTGTGAAGTGGCCATCAACTGGACCCCCTCCCTCAAAAAAATGTTGAAAGCTCTCAAACGAAAAAGGGAAAGAAATTGAGCAGGGAGTAGAGTCTGAAGAGACAAAGCAAGTTCCAATCACATCGGATGCCGATAAACCTCAATATAGGTAGGGTTCGAGATTGCCTAATCAAGAACCCACTGTTCCATTCCCCATCGCTTTAAATGAATCTGCGGCATTTCCATTTGGAAAAAAAGGGCCGAAAAATGATGATATGATGGACGTCTTTCGCCAAGTAAAGATAAATCTACCATTACTAGATGTAATCAAACAAATCCCGGCTTACTCCAAATTCTTGAGAGAATCTGGGCTGAAATTTCCGTCGAAGTCAGAAAAAGGGTGTTGGACAGTAGGTGAGGTAGGGCTGAATATTGGGCTTTTGATATGGATTTATATTATTCAATAAAATAAATGGAGGAGGTGGGCCTTGTTTACTTGGACTGAAAATTAATAAAAAAGGGATGGCTTCTATTTTGGTTATTTGTTAAAAACGTGAGTGGGAAGGAATTAAAGAAAAGGAAAGGATTTTAAAAAAAAAGGGGGGGTGATCTCTTCCATTTTGAGGTTGCTGGACTGAAGATAAAACACACGCACGAGAGGGATTTTAGGGGGGAAGATCGAGAGAAAGAGGAGGGGCTGTTGGAGAGGTCCAAGGGAAGATTTCGACGATTAAATACGAGCCTACTTGCTGCTGATTTTCGCACAACCCAGTAGCAAAACCGCAACCATCTTGTTTTTTTTTTTTTTTGAGGATCGATTGAAGAAGAATCAAAGAGGTTTCAAAGTTGTCTTTCGAGGTTGTTTCTATTGCGATTTTGGGGGTTGTTTCTACAACGTTTCTCGACCCAAAACAAAAAAAACGAAGACTTTTGGTGAGGTTTTGATTCTGCTCCTTTTTTCTCGATTTTGACAGAAGCAAAAACTCAGTTTTGAGACTTAATCAGAGTTCTTTTGCTGCTGCGTTTTCTGTGATTCACCAAACAAAGTAAAATCCCAACTTGGTTTGTTTTACATTCGATAGTTTATTTCGTTTGTTTTCGTTTAATTCTTTAGTTTAAGTCCCATGAGTTTCCACTAGGCACCATATTTGTTATTCTTTTTTTTTTATAGTTGATCTCAAGTTTGATTCTTGGTATTGATTGATTTCAAAGTATTCCATTGGGTTTTTGATAAGTGCTAGTATTTAGTTTATCTTAGAATTCATAATTGAAGTGACGTTGGTTTTGATTTCTTTTAACCAAGGAAGTATTGGTTTATGTTTATTTGGATTGCACACCAAGTGTTTGATGAAAGTCCTAGGTGAATTTATATTCTTTGATTGAATGTTACCGTGATGGATAAAATTCACGTCTTTTATTAGTTTTCATTAGTTATAAAGTTACGATTTTTAGTTTAGTAGTTTAACTCTCGTTCCATGTCTTTTGAAATAATGTCATTTGTATCAAGTAGTTTTTGTTTTTAGTCAACTTCATTGAGCTTAAGTGACCAAAGTGAGTAGCTAATTTTTGGGTGACACGTGTTAAGTCTGATTTTATAGTAATCATTGTATTTATAGGCTTGGTCTTATACTGTACTTAGATAGGTTTTATCTGTTATATTTGACCAGGGTATTTAAGTCCCTTTGGTCCTTGTTCCTTGTAAGACTTTACACGCTTATTGAATACAATTCATACTTTGCGCTTCACTTGTTCTTTCTCTCTACTTTCTCTCTCTAGGATTTAGAGATCTTTGGATTCACAACACGTGCATTCAGTTTTAACACGAATCGTTAATTTAACCCCACTGACTCCCTGAGAAGTAGGATACCCTACTTACGCTATCACTAGGTTTGAGTTAGGTTTATAAATTTAAACCTTGTTGTGCATTTAACGACGCACGCATCAATTATACAAACATGGGGCCCAAATGGGTAATGTGATTTATTTAGATTCATGATAAAGGGAGTTGATGATGATGAGTCTATGAACTTATATGTGTTATGGGTATCATGGTAAATTGATTAATATGCTACTAGTTATTATATTTGAGTAAGTTTACAATGTGTGAAGTGAAAGTGTCATGATGATTTGGGGCTATTATGTGTTTCCATAAAGATAATGAGGTTTGTATGTCGGGTACTATTGTTAGATGCAAATGGTTATATTGGTGAATTCTGAAGTTTTGGAATGGTGAGGTCCCAAGGTAAAGAAAGGTAAAGATCCATGAATAGGGTTGAACTTGGTAAACCTTGGGGTAAAGACCTGTATTGAGTTGAACCTATATTTACATTGGACTAAAGATTCATGGATAGAGTTAATGTTCTAACATCTAATGATTCATGGATAGAGTTGACGCCGGTAAATAACCATTTCAACTAAGTGCTCCATAGGAGTTGTGGCCTACTTACGTGTTCCGTCACAACCTATGGTGGAACGGGTCTCCCCGTCTTACTTATGGTTTCAAATGTTGGTGAATAGATTGATTTTCGATATTCCAATTGTTTATTTATAATTCTAACATTACTTTATTCTTTTCCCACTTACATGTTTGGATTGATGTTCTCACTAGCCTCCAAGCCTAACACTTGTTTGCTTTGGTGTGAAGCAGGTTCCGTTAGCGGTGGGGTAGCAAATCCTTGAGCGGGGAGTGGAGTCTCGTCGTGGACGACTTTTTGGAGAAAAAGAAATTGTTCGGATATAGCGTGCATAGTACATGATGTTATTTTGGGAAATGATGACGACACTCGGTTGTAATCTAAGCTAGAATTGTTTAGATTAGTAGGTTGTCGGTCCTCATCTCCATTTTTATAATTTTAAAATATAATTGCTTATACTATTCCTTTTTTAGGTCATTCCATTTTTGGATGTTTAATTCTTTCCCTCGGTTTTATAAACGTTGCATGGCGAAATTTTTGAGTTTTAAATTTACTCGGTGTTACAAGTTGGTATCAGAGCATTAGTTTAAGTGAACTAGGCATAAATATAAGATGTCTAGATTTTAACTGGAGTTATTAAGGTATGATTGGTGAGGACTGGGTAGAATTTTTAAGATTGGATGTTCTTAGAGTTGACAGAATTGCACAAATTAAGAATTATGATGATGGTAACGAGAATCCTTGTGTATGGTGTGTTCATAATTGCACTTAGCTAATGTCCTTATGAATATATTGTTATGTAAGCATGCTTGATTTACTAATGGCATGACGATTGATTAATGTATTAGTACGTTTTCTTTTGTGTTTTGATCGAATCTCTTATCCCATCTCGTGTTTGTGTGGCGGCGTTTGTTCTATCATGGTGAATACTCGGAGTCGACCGTTGGTCGAAGGGGAAATTCATGAAGATAGCACGTCCAACCCAAATCCAGTGGTAAGGGCGGTGAATATTGTCCCTCCCAATATGCCGTCGATATTCACCGGAGAGGTAGAGCATATACCAGGGTGGATTTCGCATCCACGAACTCGGTCATTCAAGAGGCAAACCCTCAAGCCGATATGATGGCCAACGTCATGCAAATTGTGACGTCAGCTATGGAAAAGCAACATGAGGCATTCCTAAAGATGTTGGAGGATAGGGATGTTAGTATCAGGAGGCCAGAGGTAGTCGCGGAGAATGCAGTGGTCGGTTCGGGTGGCGCTAGAAATGGGATCAAGATGGAAGAGCATGTGGTTGTTGGTGCTCCGCAGGGCGGAAAAAGTTGCTCCTACAAGACCATCCTTTGTAGCAAACCGTCCAAGTTCTCAGGATCCGATGACCCAGTCGAGTGTGTGAACTAGATCCAAGTGAATGAGCAGGCTTTCGGTTCCAGCGAGTGTGGAGAGGAGCAGAAGGTAAGATTCGCCTCACAAATGCTCAGAGCCCCGACACATCGTTGGTGGAATGTCACCAGGTCCACCCTCGATGTCGTTGTTCTTGCCCAACTATTTTGGGATGCGTTTAAGAGGAAGATCATGGAAAAATATTGCAATGAGAGGGCGATGGATCGAATTTTGGACGAATTACGGGCCCTCAAGAAGGGCAATATGTCGGTGAGAGATTATTCAACGATGTTTGTCGAGAAGCTCAATCTGGTGGGGCATGTATCCCCAACTGAGAATGATAAAGTGAAATCGTTTTTGAAAGGGTTGCCAGCGGATATAATGTCCATGGTTCGCAACGCCAAACCCTCTACTCTCTGTGAGGATTGAAGAGGCCAAGGTCATGGAGGATGTCTATGCTCAGATCCGCGAGGAGAGGGTCGTGGCCACCAAGAAGAGAAAGTGGGAAGGCAACTCCTTATTTATAAATTTATAATAAACATTTCTTTTCAAAAAATAAAAAATATAAACTGTTAGAGCAGAAATATGTTGGATACAAGATCATAGAAAACAGAAGATGAAAGTCAAAGCTGAAAGTCAAACTCTCAAGCTAAATCAAGGTCAATTGTAATAAGTCAAAGTCAATGTTTTAGTTGTTTAGTTTTTGTAAGCTTGTAGTTTTCTTTAATAGACTTGTGACTTGTATAAATAGGTTTTTGCTTTTTTGCTTTCTTAGTAATAAGGAATCTGGTGATAGTGTTATATGCAGAAAGAGTTTTAGTGAGAGAAAGAGACTTGTAGAGAGAGAAAGTCATAAACAAATTTTGTAACTGTTTGATTTGTGAAATCGAAATTGAAACAGGTAGATTACTAATCTTGTTTGTGTTGATTGTTTGTGATTAGAAACTTGAATCAGGGAATATCAATTGGTATCAGAGCAGATCCAGATTGAAATCAAATCAAGAAAATACATATATCGATATTGTTCCATCGAGTCTAGATTTGTTTTTGAGTAATTGTGCGAATTAGAGATTGTATTTGGTATTGTTGTGTTCGTATTGTGTTTTAGAATGAGTTTGTATCATTTGATTTGAATTTAGCATTGTAATTGTGATCCAATTTGATGATTTTGTAGAGTTTTGAGTTCACGAGTTCGATATGCACTGTGTTGAATTAATTTGTACTTCTGAGCGTGTTTTGTTGAAAATTCTTGATTGTAATCTGTTCTAGATGTATTAGGGAACAAATTGTCAAAGTTACGAATTATAATTCGAAGTCTAGATAGGATTTTGGGCAGAGCAGATCGATTTTTCGTCTCAGATCTGAAGAACTCGCAAGATTTCTCAAGAACTCACAGACCTCTACAAGAACTCGCAAGAAGAGTTCTAGTTTTCGCAAATCATTAACTTTCGTAGTTTTTGAATTCGTTCTAGATGTATTAGGGAACAAATTGTCAAAGTTACGAATTGTAATTCAAAGTATAGATAGGATTTTGGGCAGAGCAGATCGATTTTTCGTCTCAGATCTGAAGAACTCGCAAGATTTCTCAAGAACTCACAGACCTCTACAAGAACTCGCAAGAAGAGTTCTAGTTTTCGCAGATCATTAACTTTCGTAGTTTTTGATTATTTTCTGAATTTGTTTAAGTGTAAAATTCGCAGATTTGAATATTGCGAATTCTAAAGGATTCGCAAATCATTGTGTTGAGTGTTCCAAAATTCGCAGAGTGTATTTTGCGAAAACTCAGGATTCGCAGAAGTCAAGAAGTTTGAAGAACTCGTAGTTTCTAAAAGATTCGCAGATTTCTTAGTGCGAAAGATTTTTGAAAGAATTTTACAAGGACAAGTTTCGCAGGATTCATTCTTGCGAATTGTTCAAGTTTCGCAGATTTCTTGTTATTGAAAACCTTAGAATTCGCAAGTGTCTTTGTGCGCAATTTGAAAGATGTTTGCTTACGAATTCTGATTTTATATAGTCTGCGAATTCTGAAGCTTACGAATTCTAATAGCTTACGATTTCTAAAGTTGGTTTACATAGTGTGCGAATTCTGTAGTTTAATTGTTTTACTTACGAATTCTTGTTGTTTTTCTATTACTTGCGAATTCTTGAAAGAGTTTTGCGAATTCTGTGTGTGGGTTTCTGTATCTTGCGAATTTTATTTTCTGATTTTCTTTCAAGTATTCTGCATTTTTTTACTTGATTTCATTTTTGGACTAACGATCAGCTTCAAGTTTCTTATTACATAAAATTGAAACAGGATGACTTCAAGAGACGCTCTTTCCATCGGAACAGATGTAAAGCCCCCTGTTTTGTTTAAAGGGGAGTACGAACAGTGGAAGGATCGCTTTAGTGATTTTGTTGACCGATATCCAAATGGAGAGAATATTTGGTTATCAATCACAGAGGGTCAAATGAAAATGCCTACAGATGAGATTCCTGCTGAGGGTTATGACTCAGATGTAGTTCAGAAGACAAAAACAGTTGAAAAAGATATTTCTCAATTGTCTGAACAGCAAAACATTGATTCAAAACTGATAAAGAAGCTAGATCTCTACTGTTGCAAAGCATAACCAACGAGATCTACATCAAAATAGACAGCTACAATGCAACTGCCAAATCCATGTGAGATCAGTTACAAAAGATGATGTTGGGTTCTAAAGTTGGAAATCAGATGAAAGTAGCTAATTGTATCAACAGCTACGAAGAATTTAAAGCCAAAGAAAATGAGAGTTTGTAGGAAACGTATGAGAGATTTGTTCTTCTACTGAATGAATTGTCTAAGAAAAAAGTTAAGAAGAATCAGATAGAAAACAATGTCAAGTTTCTCAGTGTTCTGCAGCCTGAATGGAAGAAACATACTAGAAGGATGAAGCAGATGAAAGATTTAAGTGAGATACCTCTCCATGAAGTGTATGAGACACTAAGACAGAATGAAGAAGAGGTGGAAGATAAAAGATCTGAGAAGAAGAAAACTGAGAAAGTTTCTGATCCCATTGCCTTAGTAGCTGGAGAGACAGAGAAGAAAGGGAAAGAGAAGAAAAAGAAGAAAAAGATTGTGCTTCCAAGCTCAGATGATTCCAGTTTTGAATCAGATGGTGATGACGGTGAAAATCTCAAGCATGCTATGCTTTTACTGGCCCGTGCATTTTAGAAGAAATTTTACAAGAAGTCGGGATCTAATTCTCAGATATATTCGTCATCGGGATCGAAAAATCATGAGCACCGAGAGAGGATAGAAGGAAAAAGATATGAGGAGAATCGGTATGTGGATAGAAATCCTGATGAGAAAAAGAAGTATTTGAATGATTATACTGGTGCTGAAAAGAAGACAAATGTCTTAATCAGATGCTATAAGCCTATAACTGTGGCAAGGTTGGTCATTATGCTAAAGACTGTCGGAAGCCAAAAGTTCAAAATTCAGAATATTACAAGAACAAGATGCTTTTAGCCAAGCAACAAGAAGCTGGTAAGGCACTCACGGCTGAAGATGAGTTTTGGTTGGATCATTCAGATGATGATGAAAGAGAAAAATCTGCTCATATGTGTTTGATGGGCAACACAAGGAAAGATATTGATTCTGAAGATGAGACATCTGATGAGGTAATGAACTTATCTAAATCTGAGTTTATGACCAAAATTGAAACCATGATGGTCGAACTTCAAGATCTACAAAATAAACTGAAAAAGGAAAAGAGTAGAGTTGAAAAGAAAAATCAAAAGATTTTTGAACTTAACAAGCAAGTTGTTGGGAACAAAGATTTGATTGATTCTCTTCACAAATTTGTTTCTTATTTAAACATGAAAAAGTTCGTTTTGAAAGTAAGATTTCTGATTTTGAATCTAAATTGTCTAAGTCTGATTCAGAAAAGCAAGAATGTGTTCTAAAAACATTTAAACTGCAGGATGAAAACAAGACTAGAGAAAAAGGTAAATAGTTTGGAAACCAAATTATATGTTCGAGGCCAAACATATCAAGCCATTTTTCTAAACACTCCTAATGAAGAGGCTGATTTTAAAGAGAAATGGGGACTCGGTTATGATAACCCCCATTACTTAGAGAAAGCCATCAGAAAACAGCCAGCTTTACATAATGTCAATTTTATGTATGCGACTGCTAAATATCCTCATTTGAAACCCAAATTTGTCACCAAATCATCGAAGAAGGTTGAGGCAAAAGAAGATGACAAAAGAATGAGTTTAAAGAAAATGCAACTACTATTCTGTTATGAAAGGCTGAATGATAGTTATCTTTCTGAAAAACCAAAATTTCTTTCAAATGATTATTTTGCTAGTTATTCTATTTTCGAGATGGAGGCAAAACCGGTTGAGGCTAAAATTTATGTTCCTCCACTCGTATTAGAAAGCAAAATAATTGAGCTAGAAAGTACTTTATCTGATGAAAGAATTTTGAGTGAATTAACACAAGATGTATTTTCTACGGTTTTAAAGAACACAGTTTTCCAATGTGAATCTAAAGAGTGTTCTCCACCTTCTAAAGCACCTCAAACTTCTGAACCTGATTTTGATGATTTATTTGCATCTGCAAATGATTTTTTAAATTCTGATGAGGGGTGTATAGATGAGATTGATATGTTTGACTTTAATGCAAAACTTCCAGATCATTCTACTTTTGTTATTAATGGTCAAGCTTTACCTAGTGTACATGAAGTTGGTGAATCATCAACTAAAGTTGGTGACACAGTTTCTGTGAATGCTGATTATTATGCTAAAGGTAAGAAACAAAAGAAAAAGTGCTCACAGAAACAGACTAACACTGGTAACTTTCAAAAAGATAATCTCAGAAATCTGATTTTCCTAACAGATCTAAATCTTATGTTTCAGTGAAAAATAAAAAGATCTGAAGAACGAAAGGAATGGCGATCAAAAAGGAAGATCGGTGAGAGTTCTGAATCATCTCCTGATTTGGATTGTAATAGATCTAATAGTGATAATTCTTATGTAGTTGGTAGTGTTGCTTTCAATAAACAAAACCTTGTAGTTCCTTACAAACGATATTCAATAAAGCAATTACTCCAATTATCCCGGTTTACTACTAAGAAATCTAATTATAGATGGAATGATTTTAGTTCTCACCGATTTTCTAATGATGGGTTTGGAAATTATCATGTTGGTTCTTATAAGATATTTGTTTCAAATGTTTTTCAAAAGTTAAGAGGATCCATTTATAAATGGATGCCAAAATCTTGTGCTAAATCCTTAGGACCCACTTTTAAATGGGTACCTAAATCTGTTCTTCCCTTATTTCTCTTATGCAGACCCGTCATATGTGATACTTGGATAGCGGGTGTTCCAAGAATATGACTGGGCAAAAGGATTTATTGTCTAATTATACAGATAAATTCAGCGGGAATGTTCGTTTTGGCAATGATCAATTTTCACCAATTTTGGGATATGGTGACGTAGTTCAAGAGAATGTAATGATAACGAAGGTGAGTTATGTAGAAGGATTAGGGCACAACCTATTCAGTATTGGCCAGTTCTGCGACAAAGGATTAGAGGTGAATTTCAAGGCTAAGAGTTGCTCGGTGTGTACTGAAGATGGCAAAGAACTCTTAGTAGGCACTCGAAAGTCCAACCTCTACACGATCAATCTTTCAAAGGTCCAGACTGACAATCAGGTTTGCTTATTGACAAAAGCCTCGATGCAGCAAAGTTGGCTTTGGCACCGAAGGTTGTCACACCTAAATTTTCGTTACATAAACAAATTGGTCAAAGGCAGATTGGTGAAAGGTCTTCCTGAGCTGAGATATGAAAAAGAACACTTATGTGCAGCATGTGAAAAGGATAAAATGAAGAGGGCAGCTCACAAGACGAAACCCGAACCAACTACAAGTTCTCCGCTTGAACTTTTTCATATGGATCTTTGTGGTCCTATGCGTACTCAAAGCATAGGAGGAAAGAAATATGTGTTGGTAATTGTGGATGATTATGCGCGTTACACATGGGTAAAGTTTCTAAGGACAAAAGATGAGACGCCCGAAGTACTCATCAACTTTCTGAAGACTACCCAAGTGAACTTGCAGAAGACAGTTAAGCTTCTAAGGACGGATAATGGCACAGAGTTTAAAAACAAGATTGTTGAAGCTTATCTCAAATCTGTCAGGATAACACATCAATTTTCTGCTGCCAGGACACTCGAACAGAATAGAGTAGTGGAAAGGCGATATCGAACGCTAGTCGATGCCGCTCGCACTATGCTCAGCCAGTCAGATGTACCTCTATTTTTGTGGGCAGAAGTTGTCTCTACTGCATGTTATACGCATAATTAATCAATTATTCACAGACGGTTTGGGAAAACTCCTTATGCATTGATTAATAATCGTACACCTAATATTAACTATTTTCATGTTTTTGGATGTAGGTGTTTTGTGCTTAATGACAGAGAGAACTTAAATAAGTTCGGACCAAAGGCTGAAGAAGGAATCTTCAATGGATACTCCCAGACATCTGCTACATATAGGATATATTTGAAGAGCTCAAAGACTTTATATTGAAAGCGTCAATGTCACATTTGATGAGGAGATGGCTTCTGAACAAAGCAGTTCAGAACCCGTTCTAACCGGAGTCTTAGCTTCTGGATATATCAATCCAGAACCTGTGTCTACAGAGAATAATTTGGATAAAGCTTCAACATCTACATCGCATTTATCTGAATTAGATTTGTTGTTTGAATTTTTCTATGATGAGTTTCTAGGATCTAAAATTCCTAAATATGTTGTGGTTGATAGGTCTGAAGATTCAACAACTAATCATCCAACCACTTCGGACGTGTCTACTGAACTATTTCCCCCAGTTCAGATAGAAACTCAAGTTCAAACCAATACTCCTTCAGTTGAAGTTGCAGCTGATAATGTAGAAACAGAGGTTTCTACTTCAATTGGTTGTACTGTCATGGATCATCAACAGACTGACCAAGCTGTTCCAACTGAAACTTCTGTACAAGAGACTTTAACTGCACCCCCAAACAATGTTGAACAAGAAGACGATGATAGTGGATATCTAGATGAGAACTATGATCAATCTACATCGAATTTGCTCCCTCATGAGCATAAGTGGACCAAAGAGCGCCCAATAAGCCAGATTATTGGAGATATATCAAAACCGGTTCAAACTAGGTCTGCAACAATGAATATGTGTATGCATGATTCCTTTCTGAGTAAGATAGAGCCAACTCGAGTATCAGAGGCTCTAGCCGACTCAGATTGGGTTACTGCTATGCAAGAGGAGCTAAACCAGTTTGAAGCCTTGAAAGTTTGGAGACTTGTACCAAGACCTGAAGGAAAATCCATCATTGGTACAAAATGGGTATTAAAAAACAAGAAAAATGAAAACGGTATTGTAATTCGAAACAAAGCAAGACTTGTTGCCAAAGGCTACCGGCAAGAGGAAGGCATTGATTACGACGAGACTTACGCTCCAGTAGCACGTATAGAAGCAATCCACATATTTCTGGCGTACGCTGCTTACAAAAACTTCACTATCTATCAGATGGACGTGAAGACTGCCTTTTTGAATGGCATACTTAAGGAGGAAGTCTATGTCTTACAACCTGAAGGCTTTGTGAATCCATATAAACCAGATCATGTCTACATCTTGGATAAAGCACTTTATGGGCTAAAACAAGCACCTCGAGCCTGGTATGATGTTCTATCACAATTCTTGGTCAAGTCGGGCTTTACAAAAGGTAAAATCGATACCACTTTATTCATTAAAAAGGAAAAGGCCGATATCATTCTTATTCAAATATATGTGGATGATATAATATTTGGCTCTACAAATCCTAAATACTGTAAGAACTTTTCTAATCTAATGGTGTCAAGATTTCAAATGAGTATGATGGGAGAGATGAACTTCTTTCTCGGATTACAAGTAAAACAATTTTCAACGAGGATTTTTATAAACCAAGCTAAGTACACTTTTGATATTCTTCGGAAGTTCAAAATGGAAACTTGTAAACCAATTGGTACCCCGATGGCACCAGGAACTAAGATCGGCATGGATCCTTCGGGAAAAGCTGTCGATGTTAGAACCTATAGAGGAATGATCGGTTCTTTAATGTATCTTACTTTAAGTAGGCAAGATATTATGTTTTCTACATGTTTATACGCAAGATATCAGACTAATCCTAAAGAATCCCATATGTCTGCAGTAAAGCGCATATTTAGATATCTGAAGGGGACTGCAGATCTTGGTCTATGGTATCCTAAAGATATTGGTTTTGAACTAACAGCTTACTCATATGCTTATCATGTTGGATGTATGTTAGATAGGAAGAGCACATCGAGTCATATTCAATTTCTTGGAGACAAGCTCGTAAGTTGGGTGTCAAAGAAACAACTTTGTGTTTCCACTTCGACTGCTGAAGCAGAGTATGTAGCTGCTGCCAGTTACTGCTCTTAGGTCTTGTGGATGAGAACACAGCTTCGAGACTATGGTTTCCAGTTTAACAAAATACCGATTTACTGTGACTCGAAGAGCGCCATAGCCATATCAGCTAATCTTGTGCAACATACAAAGACTAAACACATGGATGTAAGATATCATTTTTTAAAAGATAATGTTGAAAAAGGTACAATAGAACTTTATTTTGTAAACACTGATTATCAACTTGTCGATTTATTTACCAAGCCATTAGATGAAAAGAGATTTAATTTTCTTAGCTCTAAAATTGGTATGTTAAATCTTAAGACATAATCAGTGATTACCTATTAAAGTTTTTTTCTTATTATTATTTTTCTTCATTTCTTTATTTTTAATCTGAAAGATATCTGTACTTTAAGGTATGTTCATGATTTCAGGGGGAGTGAGAGACGATGAAAAGATGATCAATATCCAATTGAGGGGGAGTTTATATTGTTGTTTATGTTTATCACTGATAAATTTTTCTGATGCATAAATGCAGGGGGAGTAAGAGTCAAAGCAAGGAGTGTGAATGTTGACTTCTGATTACTTCAAATAAGAACTCGTACACTCAATGTTTTACTGCTTTATGTCATTTTATTTTCCAATAAAGTTTTGTGAATAAAGTTGCTTTGATGACTTTATGACTGATGCAGATTGAGAGGATACTTAAAAGATCATATTTCTTATGACTTTAAGTTTGACTTGATGAGATTTAAGACTGAACGGACAGGTTTATTTCTATTCTTAATCTCATATATGGTTGAAAGAAGGACGACTTTCAATCATAGAAAACATGTTTTTAAACGTTCAAACCGCTTCTCGATTCTTAAATAGATTTCATAATTTGGAAGTGTGTTTTTTTTAAATGTTTCCATTTTTTGTTGTGCTTACAAGTTTATAAACCGTGTGTTTCCAAATATTAATACATGTGTATTATATTTTCTATATACTTTCAAGTATTCACACACACTGGTTTAATTTTTGTTGGATATGTTATCACCATGTATCATATTTGAACAACTTTTTCGATGGTGATACACCCCAATTGTATTTCAAAGAATTTGAGCATAATTTCATTTCTGAATGTCATTTCAAGAATGTCTATATTCTTGTTTCGTATAGACAATATCAATTTTTGTTGACCCAAGCCTTAATTGCTATATCATTTGATATTGATCATTTTCATACAATGTCAGATTTTCAAACAAGTTTCTTGTATTCATTTCATTCTTTCAATATGTTAAAGCACAGTTTTTATTGGATTCAAGATCATCACTATCTGAAGATGGAAATCAGAAGTCAAAGTTGATAAAGTCATCTCAACAAATAGTCTAGGGTCCTTTTGTAATAAAGAGTCAAAGTATGTTTTTCGTATTTTCATATTTAGTCTTTGTTATTTGCTGTTGGGCCAAGCCAAGCCAAGCCCATTAGTCTATTTAGCCTAAGTATAAATTAGATTAGTTTAGAGTTAATTAGGGTTAGGGAGCTTAATTAGAAAAATTATTATTGAGAGGCTTGCTTGGTTGGTGCGCCGTACACAGAGAGACATAGAAGAGAGATAGATCGATTTCATCAAGAACACTTGTAACCAGTTGAATTGTTTGATTAATCGTATCAGGTTTGCATTATTGTGTTGTTTATCGTTTTGCTTGATTGAATCGTGAATCACAGGGACACACAATTGGTATCAAAGCATGTACAGATTGAATTGAATAATTTTTGTTCGGTTCTGTTTTTCTGTCAAAGATTCATAATTGTTATTGTGTGATTGTTCATTCAAGTTTTTATATATTAGGTTGTAATCGATATGCATATTCTATTGATTGGGTATTGTTTGATTTGATTTTTGCACCGTTTTTTATTATCAATTTGGTGATTTTGGAAATTCTGGGTTCGTTATCGAGAAGTCACTGTGTCATCAATCGAATTCTTCTTAAAGTGGTTTTTATTGAAATTAATTGATAGCAATCTATTCTAGTTGTTTATACGATCATTTTGGCAAAGTTTGGCAGTTTAATTCGAATTATTGTTTGATTTCTGGGCTGATTTTGGTTTCTGGGTCGATACAGTATCAAGAACATTCCGGTCGAATACCTTTTATCGGTCCTAAGCCCATTCCGGTCAAATACCTTTTATCGGTCCTAAGCCACTTCCGGTCGAATACCTTTTATCGGTCTATAGCATTCGACCGGTACACACAGAGTCCACCCCGGTCTAAGAGTATATCGGTCTGTTTGAATACCAGTATATCGGTCTGTTTGAATACCGGTCTAAGGAAGACTATATCGGTCGAAGACCAATACCGTTTGAAGACCTATATCGGTCGAACTTTATCGGTCGAATATCTCTCTTATATCGGTCAAAGCTTTCTATCGGTCGATTTTTATCGGTCCACTGTTCATACCGGTCATTCTTTTGGTTTGCAATTTACCGGTCGAATTCATTTTACCGGTCAAGCAAAGTACCGGTCTTACATCTTACCGGTCGTTGCAATTCCCTGGTCGAACAAGTGTCCGGTCGAATCTCACTTTGTGCAACCCACTTGATACGCAAACTGTAGTTTGCGCAACCCACTTGATACGCAAACCACACTTTGCGCAACCCACTTGATGCGTAAATCACACTTTGCGCCACCTGCTTCTCACGCGAACTTCTTCTTTGCGCCAACCGTGTCTAGCGCAAACCTCTCTTTTCACGACCTGCTTCTCACGCAAACCTCTTAGTGCGAGTTGTCTTTTGCGTAATTTTTTTCTCTAGGGGTGCTGCCCCCATACCCCCGCAAGGGCGTTGCCCCTTGACCCCACCCGCTAACCAGGTAGCGGGACCCCCGTGCTAAGTCTGCGTAGGGGGACAAAGTTCCGTTCGTGATCAAAATTTTCTGACTTTCATTCTAAGATTTTTAGTATTGTTTGATTTTATCTGGACTAACGGTCATTTTTCAAGTTCTTATCTTATATATACCAGAATGAATTCTAGTGACACTCCTTCAATCAGTACGGATGAGAATCCACCAGTACTTTTCAGAGGAGAGTATGAAAAATGGAAAAATCAGTTCCTGGATTTCATTAACAGACATGCATTAAGGGATCTTATTAGACTATCTCTGAGAGAAGGGAGTATGACAACTCCAAGGAAAGTTTTTACTGTTATAAAGAAGAATGGAGAAAGAGAAGAAAAAGAGCTTCCATTACCACTTGATATGTACTCAGACGAGCAAAGAAAAAGATATGAAGCTGACAGATTAGCTCGATCTTTCCAAATGAAAGGAATGTCTGAAGAGATTTCAAAAGAGATCTTTTTTACATTAGACAGTAAAAAGGTTATAGGAAAACTGTTATGGGAGCATATTGAGAAGATTGAGACAGGACCAAAGTTGTCTTCAAGAGTAAACTTTCTGGAATTTGAGAACTCTGAACTAAAAGAAAATATTTCTGCCTTGGAAACTCAAATCCAGAAACTAGATTCTGTTGAGAATAATGAGAAAGTTAATGATTTGGAGAGTGCAAATGTTGATCTTCAAAAGAAGATATCTGATCTGGAGAAAAAGATGGCCAAAGAAAGATCTGATTTTGAGATTGATAAGAAAGCATTTGTAAAGAAATTCTCAGATTTTTCGAGAAAATGTGCTGATGAGAAGAAAGAAGTTGAGTTGAAATGCATAAAACTTTCTCAGCAAGTTTATGATTTTTAGAAAGTAATCATTCTTGAAAGAGAGAAGTTTGCAAAAGAAAAGAAGGTCATTGAACAAAAGAATGTTGGCGTCTTCAAAGAAATATCCGGCCAAAGAAACAATGCTGAGAAGGGATTTGAAGAAGAGAGAAGTATGTTTGAGGCTGAGATCAAAAAGCTTACTAAGATGTTATCTGAACTATCTGAAAGTGTGCTGAAAGAGCAGAAAACGAAGTCTGAGTTCACGAAGAAGATTGATCTGCTTGTTAAAGAAATAGACAACTTTGCTTCGACGATTAAAGTGTTTGAAAAGACTGTATCAAGTTCAAATCAGAAATATGTCTCTTCACAAAGGTCAATTAAATCTTTTGATCAGATTCGTAAAACTAACCTTTTCTATGATAGCAATATAGATGGTTCAGGTACACATCAAAGAAGAAGGAGATACAAAGAAAGGAACAATGTGCGTAAAGGTAAACCTGATCATGTCTACTCGAGTAATCAATTACTCAAGTTATCAGGTAAGAAATACTATTGTTCTTATTGTCGTACACATGATCACATTCACAAAACCAGTGATCATTTCTGGTATGGTTCTTATTCTATTACCCCCACAAGAACTGCAACTAACATTCATGGACCCAAATACCAGTGGGTACCAAAGCCTAAAATTGATTCTATGTTGCAAGCACCTACTGTCAAGGGGGAGTAGAAGAACAAAGGCTTCTAAGTACATCAACTTAGAACCCGTACTTCAACGAAGTTTGACTTCTAAACACAACAGTTTAGGACTCGTACTTCAGTGATCAAAAGACCTTACTCCTGTGCTGATATGAGAATTGTACTCCAATACTCGATTGAGAAAATCAACCATCAAGGGGGAGTACATATTTTGTCTGAAATTTTATGCATCCAACAGATATGATGATCAATATCTGAGGGGGAGTTAATGCATATCTTTTACACTGATAATTTTTCTGATGCATAATTTCAGGGGGAGTAAAGGTGATGACTTCTGATTATTTCTGATCAAAACTCGTACATTAATTGTTTTACTGCTTTATGTCTTTCAATTTCAGTGAATAAAGTTGCTTTCACTAGATCTTTTAGACTGTTGTAGGTTGAGAGATGCTTCAAAGATCATATCTTTATGACTTTAAGCTTGACTTCGTGAGATGTAAGACTGCACTCAAAAGGTATAATTCCTTATCTTCATCTCATCTATGGTTGAAAGAAGGACAACTTTCAATCATAAGAAAACATGTACTTAAATGTTCAAACCACTTCCCGATTCTCAAACAGATTTCTTGAATTGGAAGTGTGATTTTAAATGTTTTCTGCTTCATTTATGCACTTTAACTGCTAAAGTTAAACCATCTGAGCATCATATGCTTTATAGGATAACATGGGATCAGTGTGCTAGGCCTTATCTGAACTTCTATGGATTCACGTTAACCAGTGTCTCCTACCCAAGAAGTTAATCCTTAGTAATTGAGTGTAAGGTGTCAAAAGAAATGAGTGTGGGATGTGTGATGAGAGAAATTGTAAAAGAGAGTTTGGTTAGCTGTGAGCTTAAAGATTAAAAGAAAGAGGGTGAGAGATCAGAGTAAAAGAATATCAAACTCTGCACCAACTACTTTCTGAGTCGGGCAGCCACATTTCTAATGCTTCACATCTCTTTGGTGAACATTATTGAAACAGGCAACTAGCCCATGCCAACTCTTGCAATTACCCCACCTACCAATCATTTTCTTCTCAACAAGAAAATGTTTCATTTTCAAAGGGGACGCAGCACATATACTATCTGATTTTCATTTGGAAAATCTGGATATTGAAAAGAAGGAAGTCTGCCCCACCTTCGCACTTCACTATTGCACATTGAGTCTGTGTTTAACTTACTGTTGTCTCAGTGGTTTACACATGTTGAGCCTTATAAGCAATCATCATATGCTTCATTTTGTTCTATCACTTGCACGAACACACAAAGAATTTGTTTCTTTGTCATAACGTTCATAGAAATCACCTTTGTGGTGTTTCGATGATTGAATAGAAGCCCTGGGGGAGTGAACATCATAAAAGCTCCTTTATATTGTGTTAAGTCTAAATATTGTATCCAAGATTTAATAGGAAAGTCAAATATGTAAAAGTCAACATTGACCTTGTAATAGTTAGTTTTGTAATGTTTAGTTTCCTTAATAGTTAAGTCTTGCTTAGATATGTAGTGGGTATATATAGGTTTGTCTTTGTATTCATGTAGTAACGAACTTGAGTCTATGCAGATTGTAATATTCTAGAGTGTGTAATTCAAGATCTACTTTCTCTCTCTAGATTCTCTCTCAAGTTCTTGAGCTTATTTGACATATATTGAGAAATTGCTTGATGTGATTAGGGATTTTATGATTAACAATTGGTATCAGAGCTATACCAAACTTTTCAGAATTGATTTGATCAATAATTTGAGTTGAAATTTGGATTTTAGATCGAAAATTTGATTTTTTCAAAAGTTTTTCAAGAAAACGAGTTTGTTACTGTTCATACGATTTTTGAGTGAAAATTGTTTTTAATGCAAGAAAATGGATTCATTGGGTTCGTTTTATATGTAGGATTGATTCTTGTTATGATTACATTTCATAATTCTATCAATTTCGATATCAATTTTCGAAATTTGAGTTTTCTGGAAATATCGAGTTCTTGACACTGTTCTTGATTCAAATTTGTAATTTTTGTGTATTTGATCGAAAATTAGTGATAGTTTTGTGTTCAAGTTGTATAGAAGATCAAATTGTTAAAGTTTCGAGTTAGATTTTTAGGCATATATGAGTTTTTAGTGCGATTTTGTTCGATCTTAGAGGTGTGCGGGTGTTCTTCAGATGTGCGTTTGATTCATCGAAGTTTGCGGGTCATTCTTCAGATTTGCGGGTGTTCTTTAAGAGTTGAGTTTAGAGAAGTGTGTTTCCTTCTTGAACCGCAAAGTGATGGAGTGTGTGCCCCGTTGAACACGCACAACATCAAATGCGTGCCCCGTTGAACACGCACAACTTCAAGTGTGTGCCCCATTGAACACGCACAACTTCAAGTGTGTGCCCCGCTGAACCCGCATATCGTATTGTGCGTGTCCTTCTTCACCTGCATAGTCCATTGTGCGCTTCAGGCTACAAACGCATAGCCTGTTGTGCGTTTCCTTTGTGACCCGAATTCCTCTGTGACCCGAATTCCTCAATTGTGCGGGTCTCACTCTCAGTTTAAAAAAAAAAAAAGAGTCCAAAATTTTTTTTTCTACATTGCGAAATAACAAGTATTGTTCAAATTTCATTTTTCACGAAATATTTTTTTTTAAGATTTCAATTCAATCTGATTTTTGATTTTCTGATATATAGTTTGGAACGATCATTCACTGCAAGCTGATGTACTCATTCAAGATGGGATATTTTGCTGAGCTTGAAGAGAAAATTAGAAAGCTGGAATTAGAGAAAATTAATCTGGGTCATGCTGTTGACTTTCACTCACAAAAGTCAAAAGAGCATTATGAAGAAAGCATCAGACTGAAAGAGGAAATTAGTGCTTTAAAGATTATCAATGAAGATCTTCTGAAAAGATCTTTTGGGCAGAATGATGAGAAGATAAAGGGATTGGAATCTGAGAACTTTGAGCTGAGAAAGAATTTATCTGATTTGGAAAAACAGCTTGATACAAATAAAGTTGATCTTGAAAATGAAAAGAAAAATTTTTCAAAGAAGTTCTCAGATTTCTCAAAGAAGAGTTATGAAGAAAAGAAGTCAGTGGAGCTTAAATGCCTTAATCTTTCTCAACAAATCTCAGATTTTGAGAAAGTACTGATATTGGAAAGAGAGAAATTTGCTTAGGAAAAGAAGGCCATAGAAAAGAAGAATGTAGGATTCTTTAAAGAATTATCTGGCCAGCGAAATGATTCTGAAAAAGGGTTTGAAGAAGAAAGGTGCTTATTTGAGAATGAAATCAAGAAACTGACTTCCAAGTTGTCTGAACTGTCTGCCAATGCACTGAATGAGCAAAAGACGAAGTCTGAATTCAAGACAAAGATTGATCTGCTTGAGAAAGAAAGAGATATCTTTGCGTCAAAGATAAAAAAACTTGAAAATTCTGTTTCAAGTTCAAGTCAAAATTTTATCTCTTCACAAAGGTCAGTCAAATTTTTTAATCAGATTCGTCGCACTAACCTTTTCTACGATGAATTTTTAGATGGTTCAGATACTTATCCAAGAAGAAGTTTCAAGAAAGAGAAACTGGTTTGGCAAAAGAAACCAGTCCAAGATGATAAGGAAAATGAGCTGAAAGAGAAGAAATCATATGTACATGTACACAAAGCAAAGAAGAACAAAGCACCTAACGGTAAGAAATTTTATTGTTCTATTTGTTGTACACATGATCATTTTCATAAAACAAATGATCATTACTGGTATGGTTCTTACTCCATATCCCCCACACGCACTGCAACTAACATTTCTGGACCCAAATACCAGTGGGTACCAAAGAAGAAAATTGATATTGTGTTGCAGGCACCTCAATCCAAGGGGGAGTGAGAGATCAATGGATCTTGAATAACACAGTTTAAGACCCGAACCTCAATGTCAAGATTATGGCTTCTAAGCACAACAGCTTAGGACCCGTACCTCATCGATCAAAAAGACCTTACTCCTGTATGCTTGCATCCGATGGATATTGATGGTCTTCATCCCGAGTGAATTGATCTGATCTTTATCCTATATTTTTTCTTTCCTAGATTTTTCTGATATTGATGGTCTAACAATTCAAAAGGGAGTGTTTGATCTATATCCTGTTTTAACTGACATATTTCAGATGCTTAATTTAAGGGGGAGTAAAGGTGATGACTTCTGATTATTTCAGATCAGAACTCATTCTATAACTGTTTTACTGCTTTCTATTTCTGAAACGGATCAAGAAGTTGCAGGATTTGAAAACATTCTAATATAAGTCATAGTGTTACTGTTACAAGACTTGGAATAAGCCTGTCTTCTGTCATCTACTTTATTCACTATTTGAAGTCAATAATCAAATATAATTTCACATAACTTACCAACAAGTATTAAAACTCATATGAGCATACTAAAACCATTGGGTTTTAAAGTTGTTGACAACATTTGTGAAAGACGACAACGAAAATTTGATAGCAGAGGCAGGAATAGAGGGTTTCTTGGGTTTTACAACAACCCCCACATATAGAATGAGGTAAGTGATTTCTTTCAATTTTTATATGGATTCATAAATGTTGGAAATGTTTTATAGCTTGTGTAGTGATTTCAGTAGTATATTTTCTTTGACTTTTTGTTTCGGAAGTTAAAGTTATATCTTTAAAAGTTATTCCAATTTGTATTTTAGTTTGGTTCAAGACACTTAATCTGTTTGAATTGGATATTGTCTTTACTCCTTTGAATAACATAAAGATGGTTTCTGTTAAGTCTAAATATTGTATCCAAGATTTAATAGGAAAGTCAAATGTGTAAAAGTCAACATTGACCTTGTAATAGTTAGTCAAAGCAAGTTTACTTTCCTTAATAGTTAAGTCTTTGTTAGATATATGGTTGTATAAATAGGTTTGTGTTGTAATCTTGTGATAACGAACTAGAGGCATTTTGCATATTGTAATTCTAGAGTTGATGTAATTCAAGATCTACTTTCTCTCTCTAGACTCTCTCTCTAGTTCTTGAGCATATTAGATAAATCTAGAGTAATTAGCTTTATTGATTGGGATTTTATGTTTAACAATTGGTATCAGAGCAAGCTAGATCTTGAGAGAATTGAGAGATTGCATTCTTCGAATCTGAATTAGTGATCGAAATCGAAAATTTGATCGATTTTCTTGAATTTTTCAAGAAAATCTCGTTTTCTTGATTTCTCACAAAATTTGGATCTGTTTGTGCTTGATTTTGTGCAAATTTGATCCTCTTATATTCGTTTTCATTAATTGATCATATTTGCTTCTGTGTGTTTCTTATAAAATTCTTGTTTGGATCATCAAATTTGCAAAATTGTGATTTTCTGGAAAAACGGGTTTCGTTACTGTTCTATTCAAGAATTTAAGTATTAGTGTGTTTTAATCGAAATTGTTTGTTAAAAGTTGTTTTAAAGATGTTTTCGAAACTCAGAGTGTGATTTTCTTGGTTAAATTTCTTGGTTTGATCTGTTTTTGCGAAAATTTTCGAGTTTTTGAACTTTGCGTTTCATTCATATAGTTTGCGGGTCATTCATATTGCTTTGTGTCTCATTCATCATCTTGTTTTTCAGGTTTTCGCTTGAAGCCTCAAACGCAAAGTCTCAGTTTGCGTTTCTAGCCTAACCCGCAAAGCTCAACTTTGCGTTTCCCATTAGACCTGCAAAGTTCATTGTGCGTCTCAAGTGTCACACGCAAAGTCAGGTTCTCGGATCTTACTACACGCGCAAAGTTCACTTTGCGTTTCTAGTTAGACCCGCAAAGCTTCACTTTGCGTTTCTAGTTAGACCAGCAAAGTTTACTTTGCGTTTCTAGTGTGACCCGCAAAGTTCATCTTGCGTTTCTAGTTAGACGCGCAAAGTTCACTTTGCGTTTCTAGTTAGACCCGCAAAGTTCATCTTGCGTTTCAAGACCAACCCGCAAAGCTCATCTTGCGCTTCAAGGCACATACACAAAGTCTCATCTTGCGTTTCAGGCATCACACGCAAACCATAGCTTTGCGTTTCGGGCGTCACACGCAAACCTCTGTTTAGAAAAAAACAAAAAAAAAAAAAGTCTGAAAATTTTTTTTGGTCATCTTTGGAAATATTTTTTTTTCCACTGCGAAATAACAAGTATTGTTCAAATTTCAATTTTCATGAAATATTTTTTTTAAGATTTCAATTCAATCTGATTTCTGATTTTCTGATACATAGTTTGGAACGATCATTCATATTAAGCCAATTACTCATTAATCATGGGATTTATTTCAGATCTTGAAGAGAAGAATAGCAAGCTGAAACTAGAGAACATTATTCTGGCTCTTGCAGTTGACTTTCATTCACAAAAGTCAAGAGAGCATTTTACTGAAGTCATATCACTGAAAGAAGAACTCAGTACCTTAAAGAATATCAGTGCTGGGCAAAATGAAGAGAAGATAAAGAGATTGGAATCTGAGAACATTGAGCTGAGAAAGAATTTATCTGATTTGGAAAAACAGCTTGATGCAAATAAAGCTGATCTTGAAAATGAAAAGAAAAAAATTTCAAAGAAGTTCTCAGATTTCTCAAAGAAGAGTTATGAAGAAAAGAAGTCAGTGGAGCTTAAATGCATTAAGCTTTCTCAACAAATCTCAGATTTTGAGAAAGTACTGATTTTAGAAAGAGAGAAGTTTGAAAAAGAGAAGAAGGCCATAGAAAAGAAGAATGTAGGATTTTTTAAAGAATTATATGGCCAGCGAACTGATTCAGAAAAAGAGTTTGAAGAAGAACGTTTAATCTTTGAGAATGAAATTAAGAAACTGACTTCAAAATTGTCTGAACTGTCTGCTACAGGGCTGAAAGAGCAAAAGATGAAGTCTGAATTCAAAACAAAGATTGATCTGCTTGAGAAAGAAAGAGACATCTTTGCGTCAAAGATCAAAGAGCTTGAAAAATCTGTTTCAAGTTCAAATCATAAATATGTCTCTTCAAAAAGGTCAATCAAATCATTCAATCAGATTCGTCGCACTAACCTGTTCTTTGATGAATTTTTAGATGGTTCAGATTCTTATCCAAGGAGAAAAAGTTTCAAGAACGAGAAACTGGTCTGGATGAAGAAATCAGTCAAAGATGACAAGACTGATGAGTTGAAAGAGAAGAAATCATGTGTACATGTACACAAAGCAAAGAAGAACAAAGCACCTAACGGTAAGAAATTTTATTGTTCTATTTGTTGTACACATGATCATTTTCATAAAACAAATGATCATTACTGGTATGGATCTTACTCTGTATCCCCCACACGCACTGCAACTAACATTTCTGGACCCAAATACCAGTGGGTACCAAAGAATAAAATTGATATTGTGTTGCAGGCACCTCAATCCAAGGCGGAGTGAGAGATCAATGGCTCTTGAATAACACAATTCAAGACCCAAACCAAAATGTCAAGACAATGGCTTCTAAGCAAAACAGCTTAGGACCCGTACCTCAGAGATCAAAAAGACCTTACTCCTGTATGCTTGCATCCGATGGATATTGATGGTCTTCATCCCAAGAGAATTGATTTGATCTCTATCCTATACTTTTTCTTTGCTAGATTTTTCTGATATTGATGGTCTAACAATTCAAAAGGGAGTGTTTGATCTCTATACTGTTTTAACTGACATATTTCAGATGCTTAATTTAAGGGGGAGTAAAGGTGATGACTTCTGATTATTTCAGATCAGAACTCATTCTATAACCGTTTTACTGCTTTCTGTCCTTTTATTTTTGAAAAAAATAATATGAATAAAGTGGCTTCTGATCACATGACAGATCAAGACCCGTTTATCAATGATCAAAGACGGATATTGTGCTAATATCCAGGGGGAGCTTACAAGATTAAAATCTTTATATCTTGATTTGAGGGGGAGCCACAAAGGTAAAAATCTTCTGATCTAGATCTCAGATTGTTTGAAAGAAGGACAACTTTCGAACATGAAAAACAATTTCTGAAATGTTCAAACCACTTCTTATTCTCAAAAGTTTTATGAATTTAGAAGTGTGCTTTTAAATGTTTTTCAAAATTTCGAGCTTTATTGTTTAACTGACCGTGTGTTTCCAAAGATCAATACTTGTGTATTATCTTGCCTATATACTGTCAAGTATTCACACACACCGGTTCAGTATTTTATTTGAAAATGTTATTACCATGTCTCAAATTCGAACCAATTTTTCGATGGTAATACTCCCGTTTGCGTTCAAAGTTGTTGTGCATCATTCATCTTGTTCATATTTTTGCTTTCTTTGATAAATTGTTTATATTCGTTCATATAAACAAAATTACCAATTCTTTGATATCTTAACCATTTGATTTGATCTGATTGATTCATTGTCAGATTCTCAAAACAATTCTCTTGACTTCATATTCATTCATTCAATATCCTTGTTTTGAGAAATCTTCAAAGAACAAATGCTCAAATTTCATTCATTTTTTTTAATGAGCATACATACTCTGACATATGATTTATTGTGCTTTTCATTTCAAGAAAATCATTGATAAGCATGTACTTTTAGGAACATGGGATTCAGTGTGAGTGCTTAATAGATCTTCTATGGATTCACGATAACCAGTGTTTTCTACCCCGGAAGAAATCCTTTGAGTGATTGAGGGGAGAGGGGTCTAAAAGAATTGAGTGTGGGAGTGAGCAAAGGTAAAATGGAAATGAGAGTTTGGTTAGATGTGAGCTTATATGTTTAAAAGAAAGAGGGTGTGAGAACAGAGTTAAAAGAATATCAGAACTCTGCACCAAACATCTTTCTGAGCCGGGCAGCCACATTACTGATTGGTTCACATTTCTTTGGTGACCATCATTGAAATAGGAAAATAACCCATGCCATCTCTTGCATACAACCCCACTAGCTACTCATTCTTTTCTTAAAAAGAGAATGTTTCACATTTTCTGGGGAAGCAACACATAATCTATCGGATCTTCACTTGGAAGATACTGATATTGAAAAAGAAGGAAAGTTACCCCACCTTCGACCCTTTCTCATGCACATTGAGTCCATGCATAATCATTGCTGTCTCAATGATTAACATACTTTGAGCCTTTATGAAACACAATCATTGTGCTAAAATTCTTTCATACACAAGCACGAGCACACAGAAAATCTGTCTTTCTGTCAGAACATTCATAGATAAACCTTGTGTTTTTCGATGATTGAATGGAAGTCCTGGGGAGTCAACATCAAACCAACTCCTTATATTGTACATTCGTTGTACACAGTGACTCCGTGTTACTGACAGGCACTTCTAACTATTTCATTTGTTGAATCAGGGTTACACGCTTATTATGTCTGAATTTGCAAAGATTCAGATATAAACAGTTCATGATTCGGCTCTTCAGATCAAAGCACAACATTTATCAAAGGGGAGATTGTTTCAAAGGGGTTATCAAAGTCTAAGATGAAATTGAAGAAATTTTGATGATCTGATGCTCACATCATCAAAAAGGGGGAGAACAATATAAAGATTCAATTTCAGAGTTCAAGTTCAAAGTTCAAGTCTTAAATTCAAAATGTTTCCGCTGCTGTTTCAAAGACTGTTTCAAAGTCAAAAGTTTCTGATAAAGAATTTCAAGTTTCAAGAAGGTTTGTTCTTCCGAAGACGATTCAATGATCAAAGTGATGAAGATACAAGTTTGATCAAAGTCAAAAGTTTTTTCAGAGTTAAAGTTTACAAAGTTGTTTTCAAAGTTTCAAGTTTCCAGTTTTGTTCAAGGCTTGTTGACTTTCAGAGCTTAAATGTTGAAAAAGACTTTCCAAGATTCTTCAAAGGCAAAAGAGTAAATATTGTGAAAGCTTCTATGAGACAAAAGCTGAAGAATCAAGAGCTGAAGATCAGTATCAAATTTTTATTAAATCTTGAATACAAAGGGGGAGATTGTTAAGTCTAAATATTGTATCCAAGATTTAATAGGAAAGTCAAATGTGTAAAAGTCAACATTGACCTTGTAATAGTTAGTCAAAGCAAGTTTACTTTCCTTAATAGTTAAGTCTTTGTTAGATATATGGTTGTATAAATAGGTTAGTGTTGTAATCTTGTGATAACGAACTAGAGGCATTTTGCATATTGTAATTCTAGAGTTGATGTAATTCAAGATCTACTTTCTCTCTCTAGTTCTTGAGCATATTAGATAAATCTAGAGTAATTAGCTTGATTGATTGGGATTTTATGTTTAACGGTTTCTATTTCCATTTTTAAAGCTTGAATTGTCGATTTTCGTCCCAATTATTGACATTAGGTAGTCTATACAAATTATAGAATTAAAACCACGTTGTCACTTAGACGCACTATTCCTTGCTTGGACTGTGGGACTTGTATACAAGAACACAAGTCCAAATAATTAGGAAACAAATAGGTTGAAAAAAGAGTAAGAAAACTATTATTTTAATGAACCAGGTTGATATTTAACAACTTTCTTGGAATATTGTCATGATGATTCTTTAGATAAGACTGAGAGAGGATGATAAAACAGGGTGAGCATTACTCCCTCTGTCCCAAAACAAATGTCAACAATTTAAAAGGCACACAGTTTTAGAAGTATGTGATAATTACACATTTTAATCGACTAAATGACAATTGTACCCTTAAGGGAAAGGTGAAAAATGCAGTTCTAGGCTCCCGGCCCAAACCAATGGTGTCAACTAAGACAACATGATCAACAACATTTGTACTTATGAATTCAGATTACCTTAAAATATTAGTTTTTTTAACCGTGTTCAATCTATAATCGAGAAGTGATAGCCAACTTAAGTGCATATATTAAAAAATAAGACCAGACAACGAAAATATACTTACAGTCCCAGGTAAACAATGCTTCACATCTTGAAAAATGTCAGAAATTTACTAATTTTCCATAATAATTATAGACGTTGGTACCTTTTATTTTGGTCTCGAAAGTACTTTTATTTTATAGTTGCTAAAAGGAGGTTTAGATTGAACTTTTTAATGTTGCGTTCTTTTTAGACTGAAATAGTACATATTCATTGTGAATGGCTGAGCTTTTTCTCGGTTTCTAAAGTTGGGAGTGATAATCCAAGAATCTATAAATCTTAGAGAGAGAATCTAGAGAGAGAAATAGTTGAAAGCGCAAAGTGTTAATCTGATTAATGTGCGTGAGATACTTGTTTCAAGACACAAAGACCAAAGGGACTTAAATACCCTTGGTCAAAACAACATATATGCTAACTAAGCACAGTATAAGACCAAGCCTATAAATACAATGATTACTATAAAATCAGACTTAATAATCTCCCCCTTAGTAATATTGGCGATGTGGTCTTTAAAATCCATCTTCTAAATCAGCATGGACCATATAAGCGACTTTTGCGAAACAGCTTATTTGACTAATTTTTTTTTCTTCTCAGCATCTTTTAAGCTCTGTTGTCTTTGCTACCTTGACAAGACTAGACCATTTTGTAATTATCTTGAAGGAACAATTGGTTCATCAGCTTGTGCTCTAAACGACACACCTCTTTCAAATATACTTGAATGAACTTTGGTGATCGGAGCTTGAACAACAAAAGACTAGTATAGCTGAGAAAAATAGAATCTTGAGCGAGTCTTGATCAGCAGATAGACATTTGAACTTTTTGTCTCTTTAACTTCTCCTTAACTTCTTCCCCTCATGACCTTGATGATCTGGATCAACTTGGTCATGCAAATGTTGGAGATGAGACAGCTAAAGATCTGCAAAATCAAAGTAAAGGAGAAAGAGGGACGGTTTGCGCGACAAGTTGGTGGCGCAAAGTACGTTTTGCGCTAGACGAAGGTGGCGCAAAGAAAGGTTTGCGCTATCAACTGTTGGCGCAAAATGAGGTTTGCGCTACCAACTGTTGGCGCAAATCTGACAAAAACTTAGAAATTTTACCTGATGAGCTCTTTGACTCCCCCTACACAAATGCACTAAGTATGAAAATTCAAGTTAGCATTCATATAGAGAATCAAAAACTCCCCTCGAAAACAGATATTATCTAATCAGAATATTTCCTTTTTCACTCCCCCTCGAATAATGCACAAACCCATTTATAAAGATATGAGAACATAAACAATGTAAACATCAATGTAGAAAGAAAAATATACTGAATATGTATTTTGAAACGACTAAATATATAAAAATTTAAACAGAAACAAATAAAATTCTACTCAGTAAAATATCACAGATTTATCAATCAGTTGAAATCAAATGTATGTATTTGGATACAGAAACAAGTTTTATTGCATATCAAGTTAAAACATGTTCAGTTTCAAAAACTTTCATCAATCTATATTCAGTGTGCTAGCATGCGAATTTCGATTAGCTTCAAGAAAATGCAATTCTAACAATATAATAGAGAACGTTGCAAATAATCACACTAAGCCATCAAGAATTAAGATTTTCACAAATTTACAGGTTTATCACAACTCAAACATATCACCAAGTATCATGAGATGTGTGCTCATTGGCATCTTTTAGCAGTGTGCTCTATGGCATCTTAACATGAGTGTGCTCTTTGGCATCTTTTAAGCTTGTGCACTTTTGGCATCTTTTGAATCAAGAAATTTATTAAGTAAAGAACATGCCGTAAACATAACTTTCTATCTGACCCTATTGCAGGATTTGGGTCAGCCACTCCCAGACCAGTTGGCCTTAGGGTACTAGGTGTCAAGCACCCCTTGGAACTTACTTTCCCGGATCAGAAAGGCTACATCGACACATCCTAAACCCATTCATACCAGTAGAACATGACTTTCTATCTGATTCTATAGAAGGATTTGGGTTCGATCACTCCCAGATCAATTGACCTTAGGGGACCAGATGACAAGCATCCCCCGGAACTTACTTTCCCAAATCAGAAAGGTCACAGGTACAAACTTTCAAACTGAAAGATTTCTGTATTTTAGAAATATAATATTCATCTCAATTACTCAGTTTTATATCTAAGTGCTTAGCCCATATTTTCATTACGATCCAAAATTCCGACTTTTTAGGTTTTCTAAGCATTGTAATCTATAAATATTTCGAATCACATATCTTTAAAGCAATATCTAAAGCTACAAACATGTTGCTGACTTTTCGACTTTTGTTAGACTTGAAAGATGAACATATAAAATTTTAATATAAACAAAGCAACCTGAAAATTTATCCTAGACACACATTTTATTCAAAAGAAAGAAAATTGTAAAACTTTTACTTTATAGAATAAAATTTGTAAATGTTTAAACTTTTAAATACAACATGCCGAGAATTAAAAATAAAAAAAATTTGATCGGCAAGTTTATATTCAGTTGAAACAAAATATAATTCAATAATACCATCTTTCACATAATGTAAATTGAATGTGTATCTCATTTGTAAAAAAATTTGGGTTGAACAAAATTCAGGAGATCAGATTCATGAAAAGATTTGAGAAAACTGGAGAAACATCATTATCAGAGATAAATTGCAGCGGAATTAAAAGAAGATGCACTCACAGTTTGTCATTAGTCAGAAGCTAAATTCATTGAAGAACAAGTCCTAAACTGACAAGTTTAGAAGTCGTAGTCCATTGAAGTACGGGTTCTGAGCTGAAGTACTCAAAAGCCATTATCTTGACAATGAAAACCGGGTTTTGAACTGTTGTGCTCAAAAGCCATTTTTCTCTTACTCCCCCTTGACATGAGATGCTTGCAACTTAGAAGCAATTTGAGATTTTGGTACCCACTTGAATTTGGGCCCATGAAAGTTAGTTGCAGTTCTTATGGGGACATATTTGTTAGATTTGATAGTTAAAGCACGAGAAAGATTATCAGAAAAATAAGCACAGTCATTAGATGAATACAAAGCATAATCATCTGAACTAGAATCAGAGGAAGAATATGAGACATCTTTTGAAATTCGAATCATTTTCTTTATTGAATATTTGGAAATTTTATTACAAGAAGCAAATGAATCACTTTTATAATGTTTGTCTACATATCTATCCCCATCAGTCTGAGATTCATCCGATATCCGCTTCGCTCTCCAAATCTGCTTCTTTGACTTGCTCAAAGTCCTATCTGAAAGAATTGAATTGGAAGAATTAGAACTGTCAGAAATGACATTATCTTGTTTCTTCGACTTCTTTGACCTTCTTCTTTTACGCTTAGGTTTATAATACTGATCATTTAGCGTAAAAGATTCATCAAGAATTTCCGAATTAATATTTAAATCAGAAGAAATAATTTTACCTAAGCAACCAATCTAATCAGACAAAAAAGCTGAACTTACCTCGGAGTCAGAATTATTTTGAGAAAAGATATCAGATTTAGAAACTTCCTTTTTGTTTACTTGAGAATCAGAAGAAAGGCTAGAAATAGAATCTTGTTTTTGAGAAAATAATTTTTCTTCAAGACTAGACGTCATGAAAGAAAGAATAATATCAGATTCAATTTCTTTTAAAATATTTTGATCTTCCATCTTATCTTCAAGATCAATGATTTTGCCTTCTAAAATTAAAGGAGGAATATATCTCTTAGAGTCATAAAAGATTGGAAATATATTTTCCTTATCAGATTTATTAGCAAAAATATCAACAAAATCATCAGACACTGAAGACTTGACGGGAGATATATCATTTAAGCTTTTTCGGCCTTTCCTTGATTTATCAGGAAAATATTTCGCATTTTCACGCGTATAAACAAAAGGAATTTCTTTGTGAGTGTTTTTCATTCTTTTCTCATTTTCGATTTCTAACACTTGCTTTTCATTCAACCAATCAATTTTAAATTGAGGTGCATATTGAGCAAGTGTTAGATAATCGTATTTATATAAACTTGGGGATTTTTCAATCGCATTGTTTAAACAATGTGGATTTTCAAAACCAAGTCCCCATTTTTCTTTCAAAGCCTCATCACTCCTTGGTTTATTCATGAAAATTGTTTGTTCAGATTGGTTCCTTCGATATAACTTTTCTTCTAACTTATTTATTTTATCCGAAAAATTGTCTTTTAAAGTGGTCATCTCAGTCAAAGACTCAAGATAAGTCTTATTTGAATTTTCCAAATCATCCAATTTCTTTTGAAATATTTCTTTAGAATGAACCAAAATAGATTTTTTATCTTTCAAATAAATTTTCAATTTGTCAATCAAATCTGACTTTTCTGCATTTAAGTTCTTTTCAGATAATAACTTTAAGCGAAGATCATGTAAGGCAGATATGATGATATTCATTTGTGAGGCAATGAATGTGAAATCAAATTCAGAATATACCTCATCTTCATCAGAGTCAGAATCATCATCATTAGACTGATCATCTCCAATAAAGCACATCTGAGCAGTCTCAATAGTATCCGTTTCGTCTTCAGAATGATCCAACCAAAACTCTTCTTCTGCTAGTAAAGTTGTTCCATTCTCTCTTTTCTCGGCAAGTTCCAGTTTCTTCCGATAGTATGCTGAATCCCGAACCTTCTTCACCGAACACTCCTTTGAAAAATGACCTGGGTTACCACAGTTGTAACATGCAGTAGGTTTCTTTGCCTCGGGCACTTGAGCATTCTTGGACCCAGAAGTGAAGTGAGGAGTGTTGAAACCCGACCGTGGTTGGAACTTTTTCTGATAATGTTGTGAGAGAAGGATCATAGCTTTCTCTAGCGCCTCGCCATCATCATCAGTGGCCCCGTTGTAAGCATTATTAGACAATGCTTGTTCTACCAGTTGTTTCGTGAGGAGAGCAACCGGGTCCACTGACTTTTTGTTTTTCTTTTCAAGCTTAGCCTTCTTCTCTATTACAATGCTCTAATCAGTCATCAAGATCTCGTATAGTTCCTGAATCTGCATTGAGGAGATTCGAACATCGTTCCTCAGTCTGTGACAAGATTTGTTCCACTCAGGATGAAGAGCATTGAGGAATTTCAGATTCGTCTCAAGCTCTGTCTTGTTCACATTTATCTTTCGCAGATCATTCAGCACTGTACAGAATTTGTCGAAAACACTCTTTAAAGACTCCCTTTCTTTGGCCTTGAACTCCTCAAAATTGTTCATAAAGCGTGTATGTCGGAGTTGAGTCGCAACTGAAGATCCAAGCACGATCTTTTCTAACTATTCCCACATCTGATTTGGATAATTTTTGTAATGATCAACACGGTTATAGACAGAGTTTGGCAAAGCTAGCATCAGATTAGCACTTAATTCTCGATCAACTTTTATTCGTAAAACTTCGTCAGGTGTTGCGGGAATATCTTTGTTAGTCTTTATGAAAGGTCCTTCAGTTAGAGACTTCATCATGTTTGCTCCATTAGTTTGACGTTCAATGAAGTTGAGGAATCGATCTTGCCATTGAGTGAATTCGTTTTCATCTATCAGAACTGGAGGACGAGTGTTTGTACCTAATGACATCATGAGGTCATTCTTGTAGAACTGAGCTTGAAATGCTAATTTGGCAGAATCCATGACAGTAGAAAATATTCTAAGTCTGAACAGAGGAGATAGCGCAAACTGGAAGTTTGCGTGAGCAGAATGTAGCGCAAACTGTGGTTGTCGCGAGCAGTAGAAGACGCAAATTAAGCTTTGCGTGAAGAGCTAGTGATGCAAACTAGGTTTGCGTGAAGCACTAATGGCGTAAACTTAAGTTTGCGTGAGGCTTTGATGGCGTAAAACAACTTTGCGTGATAGGCAGTTGACGCGAACTGAAGCTTTGCGTTTGAAGTGGATGGCGATAACTTGACTTTTCTTGACAAGATGACGCAAACTGACTTTGCGTGAGTAAGAGGTGGCTAGAACTTGACTTCTCGTGAGCTGTTGATGAATCCTGAAATTGGCAATATGAACTGGCGCAAGATGATGAACTCGCGCAAACGAGGATGAACTCGCGCAAAGAAGAGATCTGGCGCAAACTGCTGAAAAATAAGAGAAATCACCAAAAATCGATTACAGATTAGAATTTTCAGATGTATTCTTCTACAAATATGATCGAAAACAACATTCTAACACTTTTCTAACAAACTTTTTTTGATTAAAAACTTTAAAAACAAGATTTCAAAATTTGAACAGTGCGTTAAAACCGTTTTTCCAGAAACCTCAAAAATCTCAAAATCGACAATCAAAACTTGAATTTCTTGAAAAACGATGTGAATTAAAAGTGTTTAACAATCAAAATCGAATCCAACAAACCAATTTTCACAAGAATTCGTTCAAAAACACGTTTGAAATTGATGAAAAATCTAAAAATGAGATTTTCTTGAAAAAATTCAAGAAAATCAATCAAAATTTCAGATTATATCACAACATCAGAATCGAAAATCAAATCTCTCAATTCTCTCAAGATCTAGATAGGCTCTGATACCAATTGATAATCCAAGAATCTCTAAATCTTAGAGAGAGAAACTAGAGAGAGAAACAGTTGAAAGCGCAAAGTGTTAATCTGATTAATGTGCGTGAGATACTTGTTTCAAGACACAAAAACCAAAGGGACTTAAATACCCTTGGTCAAAACAACATATATGCTAACTAAGCACAATATAAGACCAATCCTATAAATACAATGATTACTATAAAATCAGACTTAACAGGGAGTCTTGGGTTGCCATTGATACCACCGTAATTGATTGACAAGGGAAGTGGCAACGTGGTGGACTTGGGACATGGAGTGAATTTTGCAGTAGCGGTGCGATTGCATTAGACTCATCGTTTCTTGAACCAAGAGGGATTCTTAATATCATGACAAATGCTTCTTTACAAGTTCAATTTCCATCCTTTAAACAATCTTTGCATTCTATTTGTTGCAACGCTTCAGGTAACTAAGCTATATGCTTCTAAAAGTTTAAGGATGCGGGTTTATACATGTCTAATCAAGAATCACCAAGAAAATTGAAGTTAATCATAGTTACATCTCCATCTTATCTCCATCAAGTGTGCCAAGTTGTCAAGAAAGAGTTTGGTGGGGCACCTATGTATATTTATTGTATTGTTTCTCAAGGATATCTTCCTTTTCGACATGAACATCAAAGTTAATGCTTCCTTCCTTTGTTAAGTGAAATTACTTATATAATTTCTAGCATATAATATTGTTAAAGATTTTTATCATCTTATAATCAACTTACATAGCATATGTCCAGTTTTTGTTTCTTTTTGAATAACAACAACTATTGGTCCAAAGTCGCCTTAAGAGTTAAAACAGTGGATTGGTATTGTTGGTCTGTCCAAGTTCTGTTGATAAAAAGTTAAGACAGTTGACTTTGTAAATGTAGTTTGGAACCGGTTACAGTTAAAGTTAACTGGTTCTATGCGTGATATGAAACATTATGTTTTTGAACCTTGGTAGGTGATATCAACTCCTCAAGAGTCATGCCTGCAAACCAAAATGCTGAAATTTATCGGAGCTACATAAAGGGAGCATTTTGCATGGATCTCATGGGCCAAATACGACAGATATCATAACTATCAGGAAAAGAAAAAGAGTTTGTACCTCACAAGGTAAACATCTATAACGCCCATGGTGCTTCTTATAACTATTATGTATCTTCTTTGAGGATAGTCAACAACGTGATTATTGAAGAAAATTTTCTATAAAGCTCCATTGTACGTGTCGTAATAATATCATATTCTTATACACTCTCAAATTACCCAAGACAAAATAAAACACACCTGAAAGCAACCAAGTTGGTCATGTGGGTTTTAAGAATTGGTATGAAGGATCTGGTTGTTAAGTATGAGTTTTCGGCGAAAGGATGTTCATACAAGTCCTTCCTTTCACTACAAGAAGAATGGCCTTTAGAGAAGGAACCTTAAGAGAAGGTTTTAGAAATGTCTCTAAAGGTATGTTTTAGAGAAGGAATCAACTGACAAAAATGAGAAGTGTAGCTAAAAGTAGGATGATTTTTAGAGAAGGATTTCTAGGCATATGATACGGTATGAAAAACATTTCTAAAAGCATTAGAGATGCTTTAAAAATGAAAACCCCTCTAAAAATCAAAACGAGATTTAGTTACACTTTGAAAAGCTTCTCTAAAGATAAATATTTTATTTTTATATATTTTAAATACTGAATAATATTTTTAGTTACATTTTGGAGAAGCGTTTCTAAAAAGTAGTTTATTTTTAAAAATAAAATCAAAATAATAAACGCGTCCTCACTCCTCATCCTCTTGCAGTCGGAGCCCTAGAGTCCCCATCGTTCAAACAACCTCTCAGATCATTTGGCAATAGAGCCCTAGAATTTGCCGTCGCTCATCGTTCAAACAAGAACTCATCGTTTAAAATCAGAGTCGGAGCCTTGGAATTTTGCCTTCGCTCATCGTGCCTCATATCATCGTTGCTCACTGCCCCGTCGTGCAAATCATCGTCTCTCAGATCGTCGTCGCTCACTTCCGTCGTGCAAATCGTCGTCCCTCACTGAAGTTCTGCAAATCTTCGTCTCTCAGATCGTATTGTATTTCAACGCAAATTCATCGTCTTCAAAGTTAAGGTATTCCTCCTCCTTTGTTGTTTAATCTAGTTGTATTTCAACAACATTTTGTGCATACCTCCATGGATTGATGTTGAGCACACTTCCAATCACATATTGTGTTGGTTTGATTTAGGTATTTATAAGTGAACTCATCAATAGGTTTGGATATTATGTTAATTGTTTCTTAGGGCTTCTAATAGAGCTGATTTGACTTTAGTGTGTCCGTCGCACAATGATTCTGTTCACTTTTGGTAAATTAGAGGGTTAGATGGTCGAATTCAATGAGGGAGAAATGAAGTCATCTCCATGACTCCATACGCCTTCTGGTTTCATATACTAATTCGTAAATAGAAGAGGAATTTGGGGAAAGAATCAACATCATCCTTTGGATTTGTGTGGAGATAACACGTGTAATCCACTTGCTCGAAAGAAAAATATTTGGTTTTACCTGAGAAGGGGGATATGGATGAATTACTTCTACAAATTTGATTTCCATGGGTTCTCAATTGGTAGTGGATAATTTGAATTACTTCTACAACTTTGAGAAGGGGGATATGGCCATTAGACCATCTGGTTTACTTGTAGCAAAAGCATAATTTTCAAATTAGCAGGCTTTGCTTTGGAATCAATTGGACTTTAATTACAAGTTGCAGCATAATTAAGTTACAGTACAAAGTACAAAATAGGTTGGGACCAACTTGATAGTGTAATGTTAGTTATGGATTTCTATGCAGCTTGTGGGTATATTTAGAAACTTAATACAATCTATATCTATATTACCTTATAAAGGAGATTTGCCAAAAGTCTTAATTACAACCCTTTATGCATAAAGTACTATGCTTTTAAGCACAAAAGTCTTAAAGACAACCCATAATGCATAAAGTACTATGCTTTTAATATTTTATTTTACACTTGTATGTCTAACTTCCACCTACTTAAATCTAATTTTACTAGTGCTCTGTATAAATGTTAACCACTAATTACATACTAAGTTGTAATAATAAATTCAAACCAAAGTGGATTATGATAATCCACAATCTATTGTTGTTTCTCTATAATTCTACTTTTTCATACGTGAAAGCGGAAGTCAACAATCAACAAGATCCAACTGTTTATCACCAGTTATGCAACTGAGACGTGATACTTTTAACGATCGGGTGGTATTTTGTGTGTATGTGTTGCTTAGCTTTCTAATACACAATCTCACTTGTCAGAAACACAAAGAAAAACGATGATATTTACGAGCTTCTGTGAACACGATTTTATTGTGGTTCAAAGATTCAAATTTGGTTTTATGTTTCCGGTTCAGAGATTTTCAAACCTAAGTGAGCGTTTGGTACGTGGACGAGAGTGAGTAGTTTAAGGTGCGTTTGATATGCGGATGAGACTAGACTGAACTAGATTGAATGGGCGAAGGAGTAGTTTAAGGTGTTTCTGATAAGCGTTTAACATATTTAAACTTAATTACCTATAAGCAACTTTATTCTGGATTAATTGGAAGCTAAACAATGACTCCGTTGACTCTCGAAAGTCAAATCTTTCTAACAAACAGAAAGGTTATTTTTACTCTTAGCTCTTAATTAAGAAGATCACAATTAGCAACCATAATTAACATTCTAAATGAATCTTTTTTGTAGTCAAAAGCAACATCAGTTGTAGTCGATTTCACCGCCCTATCTACCATTTATGATAACGTCAAACAGTTACGATGTTTCTTTGAATCCTAACTTACAACAAACTACTTTTTCTGTTCCAAACGATATATCCACAATGAAAAATGCATACAGTCTTATAAATATGTAATTAATACACTTTTTAATCAACTAAATGACAAATTTTCCCTTTATTTTTTGACAATTTCAATCAAACGGGTGTTTATCTTTGGATATTGATGTTTTATTGTGTCGTTTTGAGGTTAACAGGCAACGGCATTTGGCATGAATAGTGTGGTCTACGTGCCACGGATCAAGCCCGAAACCATAGCAGCGTTATCGGCCTTCTGCGAGAAAGCCAGCATGGTGAGCACAGGGTGAGATGTTACGCTTCAATGCAAAATTAAATTGACCAAAATTGTTTACTTTCTGAGTTGCGTAAAAGCCACTTAGAATCTATTGGCAATAGGTCAACACTAATACTAGAAAATGGTCATAATCTGGTCGTTTTCGGACTTGCTTTCGGTTGGATGACGAAAAAAATCTTTTGGGATTTGCATTTCAGGGATGTCTGGTTGCACCAACTTTGTCGATAGGATCGATACTACTCCGACAAGCGGCAATTTCGGCTGCTTTTCACTATAACCATGTAGAGATCGTTGAATCTAAAGCTAACGCTGGAGTAAGTCAAATCGTATCTAATACCATAAATCATTCAAAATTGACATCTGGCATACATCCTGGTAGAGATGCACAAGGCCCAGGCTTTTTCCGGCCAAAGCCCGTTTTTCAGTAAGAAAAAAAGACAGGCTTTTTCGGGCTCGAGCCAACCTTTGGGTTGAAAGAGGGCCCGATCGGGCCTTTTCAAACTGGGTTTTACGGAAATTTTCAAACAACCTTGAAAAAGGTTGGTTTGATCGGGAAAGTCAGGCTCGTACTGGGCATTGGACTTGCGCTTTTTTGTGCATCTTTATGTCCCACCCTAGTCCAAACCTTACTTTCAAATGAGATATATCAGATTCGTTTTTTTTGAAGTTTGTCCTAAGCTATGCCTAGACTAATCCTTTGGCAAATTATAACTGTAAGACATCAGCCCTGATTAAACCTCAATGGCCACAATTGTTGTGTACGCCTGGATTCGAACCCTGGACAGATGGGATATTTCACCAAATCCCCGGGCCTTAACCAGTCCGCCACAACCCTTATTGTTGATTCGCTTGGTTTAACTGACATCATTGGCAATGGACAAGCATTCTCGTCACAGGAATCTGCACAAATTGCGAACAACCTCTCCAACCTTGGACAACTCTACAATCGAGAAGATCTTGAAACGGATGTTCCCGTAAGATCCAACATATTAAACAACGGTTAAAACATCGAATGGTAAATGGGTGACATAATTAAGATCGTTTTTTGTCAGGCTCCAGGACAACGACTAGGAGAAGATGGGGTTCGCGTGCATAGTTTAGTTCTTCCTGGACTCGTATCTAGTACAATGGTTCATTTTTCGGAGCCAGGAGAGGTATTTTTCATCAACTTGTACATGCATTTGTTTAATTTTTGGAAAATTAAAGAAGTTGTTAATACAAGTACGCTAAAAAATGTAAGGTGTATTCTATCAAACACGATATCACAGACGTCCAATGTCTCATGTTGGGACTTATTCTAGCAGGAAAGTTGTGCAAAGATGCAAATAACAACTACACATCACGAGAATCAACAATTTGGGGTGAAAAGGTCCCAAATATGGTTTCTTCTTTGCATTTACATTTACACAATTTGTCGAAAATCACACATTATAACAAACTGCAGTGTTTCTCTTCGACATATTTTGCAAGAAAAATGGTACATACTCTATGAGAAGTCAAGTACAACGACTAAAAAAGTTAATCAGCTTTTAAGTAAAAAGTTGTGTTTCCATTGATTTTGATTGCCTATTTCCATGCTAAAGAATATAGTTAAGTGAGTTGCGACCTGTTTATAAGGTACCCTCGCTACAAAACCGACGTATTTTAGTCAGATATCTAAAATACCATGGTCCAAAATTATGAATGCAAATAATCATCATTTAATATCTCCGGAGGCGATTGAATGTGAAATTGGGATCATGTAAAAGGTCAAATTGATGATATGTTTATGGAGTCGTTGCTAAAACTCTGTTTTCTCACTTGATCAGGCCATTGACTTTCTGGATAAGCTTCTTCGCTATGACCATCACGATAGGATCACAAGAAAATACGCAATGGTAATAAATATATCTACTTTGGCTACTTTCTATCATTGCATATATATATATATATATACATAAACACCAACCGTACGGCTGCTATTTAGGTGTAGAATCGGCACAACAACTCCATTTAGTGTTGTTATCGAGTGGCAGTTTCTAGGGGGTTGTTTGGGTGTCATACGTTCTGTTTTGGGGCCATGTTAGAGGCTGCTTAGAGTTGTTTCAAGGGGATGTTTAGATTTTTTATTTGGAGGGAAAGAGGTATTAAACCCAAACTCCATACCATGTATTGTTGCAAGTTACCTGTTGATCATGAACAATGTGCAGGTCCATCTTCATTTCAAGAAAAAACTCAAAGTCCATCTAGCTAACAAGTTAGAGTCATGTGTACTGTATGTGCAACCGCAGGTCGTATAGAATTTCCTACTTTTTGTGTGTATATGTTGCCTTTGCTAAGTCTACTGTTGATGACTTTCTTAGATTAAGGATGTTCTATTTGAACCTGTACGCAAAACTCAAGGCCCCATGTTCTTCGTTAAGACAAATGAGGACTTCTGGCTTTTGGACCAAAAAAGGTGTTGTTCAAATCACAATGTAGGAGCTTTTAGCCCAAGGCCTGGCTGAAAAGGTAATAAAGGTAGTAAAGGTGTTGTTCAGATCAAAATGTTACTTATGACACAATTTTTGTGAATCATTACATTTTGCTCAAACAATCGTTGGTCTTTTACAATTATGGTTTGTTGGGAGAGAATTGGAACATGAAGGGAAATTCAACATCAGGCTGCTGAGGCATCTCTTATGAACTTGGCAGGTAATTTTTTTTACATTAATATTTAAAGTTTTAAACAAAAATCTTGTAATTGGTTTCTTTTGGGTGATATGATTAATTTTTCTCTCAATTTTTTCTTCAAACATGTTCACAAAAATCTTGTAATTGGTTCCTTTTTGGTGATGATTAATTTTATGATAAATGTCTATACTTAACAAAGGTAAATAGACAACATCAGTGAGGTAAGTGTCTCTTTGGAGGTAAGTGTCTCTTTGGAGGGTAACCAATTTATTTCAAGCTAGTGTATATATAGGTTTCGTTAATGTGAGTCAATACTTTGATTATCATGTTTGATTATTTCAAATTTTGGGTCTGTTAAGCTTAAAACTTTCTTTTTTGGTTTATCAGGGCATTACAGATTCCAGGGCATTACAGGTCTGCATAAACATGTGTTTGATATCCAGCTAAAGAAAGTAAATGAAGTTGCTTTGTTGCTGATAAAGAGGGGAATTGGTACATTGAAAATCTTGAATAGTTGTAATATGATTATATACGTTTTTCTTTTGATAAATTTGAATAGATGTGTGAATTCATTCAAACATTATGGTTTGTTCGAAATATTCTTGTCTTTTATAACAAATATGTAAATTTTTATTGTATTTTAATGTTTTCTTGTATAATATTGTTATTTACTTTATCATAATATATATATATATATATATACACACACATACACACAAATATAATATACTCTTCAGAGAAGGAATACATTTTTTTTAAAGTGTAACTAAAAGATATCTTTAGAGAAGGTTTACAAAAAAAACGTCACTAAAGCCTATACCTTTAGAGAAGGTTTGATTATATGTATCTAAAGATAACATTTTGAGAAAGTTCCCGAAAGTGTAATTAAAGTGTACCTTTAGGGAAGGTTTACAGAAAATGTCACTAAAGCGTATACCTTTAGAGAAGCTTTTACAAAAACCTTCTCTGAAGGTACCTTTTAGTGACGTTTGAAAACCGTCTCCAATGCTCGAAAAACGTCACTAATACATATTTTTAGAGAAGCTTTTTGGGAAAAATGGGCGAACCTTTAGAGAAGCTTTAAAAGTGTATTTAAAGCCTGAAAAAAGCTTCTCTAAAGGTTAACATAAATGTAGCTACCGTTATATAGGGAAACTTTTTGACGGAAGTGAAAAGCTTCTCTAAAACCTTTAGAGAAGCTTTTTAGACTTTTGAATACAAAATAAAACCTTCTCTGAAGGTCTTATTTTTTGTAATTTGTTGCAAACCACCGGAATTTTCCGGGACTGATGAGCCCGTATAAAGTGTATGAATTGGCTTAGGGAAATTGAGCAGGCCTTCCGAGCCTGTGATTGTGATGAAAGCCAGAAAGTGAAGTATGGTTCTCACAGATCCCACTCGCGATGGAATCTAGGACGTCGGGCTTGTTGACTGGGCTTGGAGTGCCGGTCTTATGGGGTTTCGTGTGAAGAGAGATTTTTGGTGGAATAGCAACACCCCAGTTAATCTAGTCTGAATTAATTCTAGATTAAGTAGGTTGTATTTATGTCTCCTTATACACCTCTCATCCTTTTGGTGCATAGTAACCCAACTTGATATGGGTTTTTAGTTGTCTTGAAATTGGATTATGTCCTTTTTAAATGTTTATATTTACAGGGTGTTTTGGGCTTTTATATTTTAGACGTTATATTGCCGAAATTTCGAAGTTTTAATTCGTCAAAATTTTGGGGTGTTACAACAACAACACAAGGGTCTACTGCTGACTGAGATATATGTGTTTTTTTTAATATGTCTCCATAATGAAATAGATGTATACAATATAGTAACAATCTCAATTTCAAAATAATAAATCGTAGAGGAATCATCGGTTACGATTGTAGTTTAAAAGGAAATTAATGAGTCATTTAATGGGGGTTTAAAGGAATGAATATTTGATTCCCCAAATTACCCCTAACCACATATATTCACATGTCCATTTAATAAATAAAACTTATTTTATTAATTACAAAATTAGTTTTAATCTCAACCATCCAATATTAAGATTAAGATGGATGTTTTAGATTAGTTCATAAAGTTAACAACAAAACAATGGTTAACAAAAGAACATAACCCAATATATATATATATATATATATATATAATTAATTCTAAAAATAAATAAATAAAGATATAAAAGTAATTTAGCTATATAAAAATTATTTTAGGTATTTATTTAATATTCTACTTTTATCATATTTGTGTATTTAATATTATTTAATAAATTTTTTATATTTAATTTTCATTTAAAGAATTCATTTTTTTATTTAATGCAATATTTAAAAAAATTACAATTTTAATCAAAATCACATGTCGAATTAATTTTTTTTCAAAATGTTTTCCTAATCATATGTAACTTAAAATTTGAAAAACAATAATTCAAATTAAACATTGAAAAATAAAAATAATGAAACCGAATCATATGTGATGTTCAACAAAACACATTTAAAATGTATAAGATCACATGTATTTCAAAACACAATTCATAATTCTTCATCAAAATCACATGTGATCCATGATGAATTAACTTTTTTTCAAAATGTTTTCCTAATCATATGTGATTTAAAATTTAAAAAATAATGGTTCAAATTACACATTGAAGAAAAATAATGAAAACAGAATCATATGTAATGTATAACACAGTTAAAATATATAAGATCATATGTACTTTAAAATGTAATTCATAATTTACACATATAACTTGTATTCTTGTAAAATAACTTACATTCCATTTCTACTATGATCAATATCATGTATGATACATTGATGTAAATTTTTTAGGAAAAAAATGTCGATTAATTGTGAACATCACATGTGATTTTGACGAAAATTGTAAATAATTCTTAAATAAATTAATTCAATAAAGATAAATATTTAAAATGAAAAATTAAATCACACTTATCTTAATGTTGTAAAAGTAATAAGTAAATAAATAAAAAATTAATAATGCTTAAATCACGAAAATTATAAAAAACTCATGAATTAATACATTAATTAAATTTATTACTTATTCTATATAGAAATAAATGAGTTTTAATATATAATATGTATACAACAAATGACACATATGTCCTTTTTGGGCGACTTTGAGAAAGTTTTATTTAAGGTATTATTTAATGAAATGATTGACCTAAAATTATTCTCTTATTCTTTTAAATAGGTATTGATCTCGTTTGATCCTGACTCTCTCTCTCTCTCTCTCTCTCTCTCTCTCTCTATATATATATATATATATATATATATATATATATATATATATATATATATATATATATATACACACACGTTCATGATGAATATCCCGTGAATATTTGAAACATGTGTCGTGCTCTCCTTTGGGCTTTGTCTCTTAGTTCACAAAGGAAAACAAGTTTGCAACTAAATCTTTTATATATATATATATAGTGTTTGGTTCATTTGAGAAATGGTAAATATATGAGAAATAGAGAAGTAATCCTAACCATTCATATGGTCAAGATTGGATTTGACTAGTCAAATATTGCGGCTTTGACCGGTCAAAAGTTGCGGCTTTGACTGGTCAAAAGTTGCGGCTATCCTAAAAATAGAAGGACAGTTTTGTAAATTTTACAAAACACACGGGCTGTGTTCATATATGAACATGTATAATTCACATATGAACTATATGTTCATATATGAAACAGTGCAATTCACAACTGAACTCTTTTAACTGATTCATATATGAACCTTTGTAATTCATATATGAATCAGTTAAACTAACTAACAGATTCATATATGAACCTTTGTGATTCATATATGAATCTGTATGAATCACAAAGATTCATATATGAATCAGTTGAACTAATTAACATATTCATATATGAATCTTTGTGATTCATACAGATTCATATGAACTCATCCCGTGTATTTTATGAAATTACCCCTCTACCTTCTATAGACCACACAAGGAATTATCCGGTGCTTCGCGGTCAAAGCCGCAAATGTTGACCAGATGAATGACTAAGATTACTTCTATATTTCTCATATATTTACCATTTCTCAAATGAACCTCTCCCTATATATATATATATATATATATATAGGTGTGTAATTAACCCAGAAACCTATAAATTTGTAAGATACATAAGATCCAATATAAACTAATCATTTCAGAGAACTAATGTTATTTCTTAAATAAAGTAGATTAGTAATTTGCATCAAAACATTTATATAAATTTATTTTCCCACTATTTTAGGAAATCCATTTAATTAAATTATTTTTTCCCAATAAGTTAGTAAAGTTCTTGTTACGTTTTCACAGATTTTTTATGATGTTCTTGGTGTTTTTATGTTTTGAATTATATTTCTTGAAAAAGAGGAGAAATGTATAAAGACGAGAGAGGGGAAAATAAAGGAGGGAAGATTTACAAAATACTTAGAATGAACTTTATTCAAACTTTTTAGTTAAAATTACAAATATTATTAATTAAATTTTTTAGTTAAAGTGACCAAAAAATTACTAATTTACTAATTTAACCTTTCATTTCATATGATTTGTGGATAGCATTGGACCTCACCAATTTTACAAAATATCTGGTTTGTTGTTGCAGCTTTTCATGTTTACACCTTTTAAAATGCAAATAAATAGATCTTGACGCAAATATACATCTCAATCTACTACCGTTTTTAACAAGTAATAATGGTACAAAGTATCAAATATCGATCCCGCGTGAAAAAGTTCTTCTTGAAAGTCAAGTCTGTAAAATCGAGTCTCAGATGGCGAATACGAAAATAATATTTTGATTGGGGGTTTTGGGTATCAATTTCTGAAAAGTTTAATTATAAAAAGAGCGCATGGTATAAAGATCATTTGGGATAAAATTAATAATTAAATAAAAGACGAGATCGCATTTCATCGTTATTTTAAAGTCGATATTTTATGTAACTTAAAGAAGCCGTCATACAACGAACCAGTTGTCAGTTGATCAGTTGTAATCCGACATAAAATATAACTTTGATTTAAATAACTTTCGAAAATCATGCGATACAGTACACCCTTTATTCTCTTATCGGTCTCGGTCCCAACTTTACTTTATACCCTGAATTGAGATGGTTAGCCCATCATCATTTTAAGTCCTATTTTTAATGATTGTAAAAGCAATTAAAGAAAATGAGAAATACGTCAACTATTCACTATTAATTTTAAAAGAAATATTTACGAACTATGCACGTAACTAAAACCTTTAGTTGAACGAGAAATGTTAAATTACTTGAGAACGATGACAATATTAAACTATGAATAGTTGAATACTACAATTATAGGATTTTACTTTAGTTAACTGAGAATTATAAAATTAACATTTACCAACTAATTTACCACTAGTTATGGAAAGTCTTGTTTTAAATGTGGATTTAATATTTAATTTACTTTGAGAGTCCTTGGCAACTGTTAACATAATTATCGTAATATGTGGGAAAGTTTTTATAATTTTGGAAACACGAAACGGTTTTAATACTACAACAATCCATAAACCAAAAAGGTTTGGGAATCCGAAATGATTAATCGGACTACCGGTTTGTAATAGAACTAAAACCGTAAGTGAAAACCAAATAAAAACCAAAATCAATCGAACCGGATGAGATGAGTAGAAGTTGCGAGCAAATAACAAGAGTTTAACGTACCAACATTCGAAATAACAAAGGAACCATATATTAATTTAACCAAAAGATGAGAGAGTTTGATTAATCAGCTTAAGCTTGATGAAGCTAAGGAAAGCTCACGGCTCAACTATTAAACCCCACAAAATAAGACACTAGTTGGTATTTTCTTATTACAACCTCATGAGAAAATGACTAAGGGGTTGTTTGTTTTTTTTTAAAACCTCTTAATGGCTCTTAAGTCTGAATCATTCAGACATTTTTACACACCACCTCTTATTAATCATAACTAAAATTAGACTTCAGACTTTAGACCACTTAAAAAACAAACGGCACCTAAATAAGTAAGTAATGGATGGAAGAATGGCTCCTCCAAAACAAGCACATAATACCCCTATTTATAAGTCTTGTACAACCTTGGGGCTCAAGAGAAAAATTGGGGGCCCAACTAAAGTTGCCAAAAGATTAGCCCATAAATTTTGTGTCATCCATCCAAAACTTTCGGCCCAGATGGAAAGTAATCCAAGTCAAAAATTCAGCCTATCTTCAGCCCAAAAATGAAGTCCACGTCGCATCTAACATCGAGCCCGATTGATCATTATAGGGCCGACTCAAAATAGAAGTCCATGTTCTTTTTTTGTATCTTGAATGAGTTTGGACTTCTCATGACCTTATTCCGAACCTAAAACATATAATTATAAAGAAATAAGATTTTTGTCGCATTTTTCATGTAAAAAGGATTTATTAAGCCGAAAGCGATAAATATAAATATAAACGATAAAACCATAAAAATAAACTAAAAGACGCAATGGGGAAAAGAAAAGTAGTTCAAAATCATCAAAAAGAGGACTAAAAATAGGGTAAATAAAATTACCCTATCACAACCCCAAATTTGAACGGTTTCTCGTCCTCGAGCAACTTTATTAACAAAAATAATTTTTGAGCTCAACTTTTTGATCAAAAAGAGTACAATTTATTACAAGCCATCGTACATACAACCACATTTCGTTTCAACTAGTCCGTATCATATGTATTGATAGCCTTTCACAAAACGACTTCTCTCACTTGATTCAAACAAATACCAATCCATAAGCTAGCCACATAATTCTTTGCCAAATTAGAATCCATAATGCAACAAAGAAATTGGCTACGTATTTGGTTCTCTCATGCTTTCAATGGTATGCGATTAATCACTCTCTTTTGCTCATATGGCCTCAATTTTGCCATTTTTTTCTTTTGAAGGATGAAATTGGACACATTGGTCTTTTAGTGTCTTTGACACTTTCGGGGTGCACTACAAACAAGCGAGAAGCTTTGCTTCTTTTTGCATGAAAATTTTCATTGTTTGTGCACTTATTATTTATTTATTTTTTCGAATTTTTGGTGTAATTGATACACTTTTGCAAAGAGAATTGTGTATATGGAATGATATGGTAAGAATGTGAATGTGAATGTGTATCAATATCACCCCCCCCCCAAAAAAAAAAAAAATTACAATGATTCAACGTCCTCGTTGAAATGGAAGAAGGATGTAATCACAAACCCACGAAAGGTGAATAATGTGTATATGTTGCATGGATTCTAACAAAAATGATGAAAGCAAAAATCATGAGGCTAGTTCTAGTGATATTAAAAAAATTATAAGCGAGAGACGTGTCTTTTGTTATGGCTATCACACAATGAAAAGAAACTAGTATGAAAGGCATGTGAATGGTATGCAAATTGACCGTAAAAAATGAAAAATCCCCTTGTATCACAAACAATTTACCCCCGACGCATGCATGTAAAATAAAAACTGAAATTACGGCAAAACTATAGGGCAGATGATAAGAAATGGAACCTGTCCTACTCGCGATGAGTAGGTGGAACGCTTCGCTGGTTACCATAAGATATGCATCGGGAATGGTGCTAGGAGTGACACGATCTCAGGATGATCCTTAGCCATAACCACCCGGTCCCAATCGTAGCGAGATTTTTCAAACTTTGTCCAACTATGAATATGGGTGTGTAATGACTTTACAATGGTTTTCAACTCCGCGACCTCATTTTTCAACTCTGCAACCTGTCTATCAATCTGTTTGGACATAAGTGCACGCTGGCTTTTCAATGTCGTCTTAAATTCCCCACGCAAAGACTTTAAACTTGCTTCCAAAGAAGCAAAGTAGTCCGGATCACTTTTTAATTGCAAATGGGTGTTATTTCTTAAAAATCTATCAACGTCCCTTTTTTCCATTATCATTTTTCCTGTGAAATGCGGTTCGTGGATAATGATGTAACACCCGCTTTTGTCATTAAGGAATGAATGATCGTGGGGAAAATAAGCCGCGCATTGGACCTTTCCACCCCTTTTCTAATAATTGAAGAAACAAGACGATCCACATCGATTTGTAATCCTGCCAAGATGCAATATATCAAGAGCACACAATCCATGCAAAGAGTGGAGTCATGTGTCAAGGGGTGTAAACTGTGGCGTATAAAAGAAAACCACGCGTTCGCAAGGGGTTTTAAACATTGTGTTTTAAGAATATGTGAACGGCCTTTGAAAAACCATTCAGACCCCTCGTGTGTGATGGTGTTAAGGACAATTTCCAACTCATCTTCAATCGCACTCTCGGATAGTTTGTGAAAATCTGAGTGCGAGGGTGGTTCGAGGAACAAAACTTTGTTAATGTTAGTGGCTTTAAAACACACTGGGGGTGCTTCGAACATTGATAGTTAGACCTTGAGTTACGGATAACTCAGTGAAAAATTCTGTCACCCAATCGATATTATACGGATCCGGTGGACGGCAAAATAGATCCCATCCCAATGCATGCATGGCTACGTGGAATTATGGGTGTGCACGTAGGGTTTCCATTGGAAACCCACATGGTGATTGAAAAATCTTACACATAAACATTGGATATTTACGTGCAGCCTCATAACAACTAAAATATGCAAGAGTTGAGGATGGGAATACCGTTTCTTTACCCATTATGGCTTTTCCTTTTCGATCCGGTTGGTGTGCTTTTTCGGCTGAATCTGCGTCATCGATGATATTGTCATCACTGCCTTCGCCTAAAATCACCGAAATCTTCCGTCTCTTTTGTGGTGGTACCCTTCTTAATGCAACCAAACTGTATTGACGTGGGGTGTGCGTTTGTGGTGGTCGAGCATGGGTGGGGGCTGAAGTAGTTAAGTTTAGGGATAGATCTCGTGGAGGTGGTAGGTGAACAACTGTGGGTGTGGTCCGAGGTAAATTTCGACCGATCGATGGTGCCGAGGTGGTTGTGGGGAATGAACGGTGGTCAAGGGGTATGGGCCGAGGTGATCTATGGTAAGAGTGGAATGCAGATGAGGTTTGGTGGTGAGGTGGGTTGTAAGGTTTCCCGTACCGGTCCAGTACCACTGCATGTGCGACCATTGGCGGGGGTCAAAAACGAGAGTTTTGAAACCCTAGTGGTGGTGTGGAGTATGTTTGAAAAGAGGATGAAGAAGATTTTTCATACCTTCCCAAAAAATCGAATATTGCACTGATGGTTCGATCAGTACCAACACCGCCGTGGGATTCCATCTGCATTGATTCGATTTCAGGGGGGTTTAGGTATCATTGTGTGCCGAGGTGCCGCTATCGGTGGTGGTGGAGCGTTGGTTGTCATCATCGATAGGCGTGGTGTAAGAGGTACGGTGACGTAGGAGGTAATCGATGGTGGTGTGATGGTTGGGAACAAAACAGCCGGTGGTGGGGCGATGATGGCGTAGGGGGTAGTCGATGGTGGTGCGATGGTGGGGAACAAAATAGCCGGTGGTAGGGGTTGTTTTAGGGTTTCTGCGATGGTCAAGTAGATGGAGAGGAGTGTGTGGTGGTGGAGCGGTGGTTGGCTGGATGGAAAATGACGGCGTGAGAGGTATGATCGGCGGTGGTGATTCGATGTTGGTGGTGGTCGCACAGAAAAGGTGTAGGGGTACTGAGTGAGTCTCTCATATTTGTGAATATGAGATTTTAGTGGGAGTGAAAACCAATTTCTCAGTTTTTGTGGGATGATAGCCATGAAACTCTTTTATTTTTATGAAAAGAAGATGAAGAGTTGAGGTATGTTAGATCCCATTTCCAACAAACAAAAGAAGAACTCCATATAAAAGAAGATATAAGATAAAAATGAAGAACAATATCCATCAAAATCACATCTCATAAGCTTTAGATTGATTAACAATGGAGGAGAAATTGGAATAACATACAACACTAAACATGAAGACGACTCTTATAAGAATTAGTCAGTGTGTGTAAATTGTGTTCTCTACAAAACCTAATGAGCAAATGATCCATGGGCACCTTTATATAGGCGCCCATTTACAATGAAAAGACTCAATCCAATACAACTAATAAAAAAAGCCCAAAATACAATTATTTATAAAACATTCAATTAAATTTGGGGCTAATTTAAGCTAACAATCTCCCCCTAATGTTTTATAAGGAAAGCATCATCATATAGTCTCCCCTTACTTTCTTTAGAAGCTTTGGTGTGTCTTTCTTCGAGTCTTCAAATCATCATAAGCTCCCCCTTAAATTTTGGCTCATATTCTTGAAAGACTTAGACAAATTACTCCATTTTGTCCAGCTTTCATGTCTCAACTTCACCGCTGTTTTTGACCATCATGGAGTCCTATTGAGAGAAAACATATAACGTGCACATTGAATTCCAGTCTTTTAGCTTTCCAACGAGCTTTGATTCATCCATTTTGGATGAAAAATGAGTGAGTTGTGCAAGTTTTCCCTCAGCTGCGCATAACGGTCGTCAAAACAGAAAATTTGACTCTTAAGATCCCGTTGAGTAAGTGTTCGACACCGAGCCTTAAACTTGAATAATAGAGGAGGGATTTACAAACCATGTGTCACATATGTATCTTGAAACCATGAAGAACCAACGAGAGAACACCGTTCTTGAAAGCGGAAAGAGCTCGAGTGAAATGCAATGCTTTCGGTCCAGCACCCTAACTCAGACTTTGACACTGATTCTGGCATATCATCTCAAAGAACTGAGAAAACTAAAAAATCAAAGTCACACGTCTATGTTTTATAAATTTAATTCAACTGGACTCATGTAAATTGGATCTTTGAGTAAAAAGTTGTGCACGTGTTTCTGAAACAGCGCAATGCTGTCAGAAAATCTAAAAAATTCAGGCTTCGGGCTCTTGGCTCATTGCGACCTCTGGACCATCGACCTCTGATGTTCATGTTCATGTATAGCTTTGGTCCCCCCATCTGGTCGCTGCTCTTCAGAGGTTTTGGTCCACAGAGGCTCTGTGGACAACTTAAGAGCCTATATGTGCCTCTTAAGAAGATCCCTGAAATTCACTTATGCATGCTATGGACAACCTCTGGACATATATACAACCTCTGCACAACTTCTTGATAGCCTTCCAGAGGCTCTAATCTTTTTCTAGACAACTTTACAAAGGTTCTGAATAACTTCTAGACATCAACCTCTGTACATATCTTTTATCAACCTCTGTATATACACTACATCAATCTTTGAATAAACAGAATTTAAAATCTGAAAAGCCTTAGTAGTGTCTGATTAAAACTCTGATCTGCATTTAATATTCATGAGCTACATCTTCCATGCCTCTTGTAAGTTGCCCACTTGCACGCAAATTGTGTGCCTGTAATGTCGAAACAGGAGGAAAGTCAGATACAAAACTGGTATCAACCAGATTTGGAGCTAACGAGGAATGGCCGATTCTACGTGTGTTGTTCCGACTGCTAGACATTGACGAACCAACAGAGGGCAGGGCTTGAAACGAACTTTTTTTTTACTAGAGGCTGCAAGTCTCGGGTTGATTGCCGACTTACTCTGCATATTAATTCTGTTGTAACAACAACTCTGCAATCCTGAGACTGAACGCGACAACTTTGAACTTTTTGCAAAACAGAAGCTTATTGTGGACAGCGTAGAGATGCTCTCTGATTTGCCCTTGTAACTTTTCTAAATTCACTCAAAACTGCAATCAACACATCCATCTATCAAATGCTTCATTCTGTTCATAATCTGTCAATTTTTGACAGCTCAAACAACCAATATTGATGAGACTTTGATCACTCAATAGAGAACTGCAGGTTCAGACAACCCTCTGAACAAGCTTACAAAAGCTCTTCAAACCCTCTGTATGTTAACATTCTGCACCTCTAAACTTCTGTATGTGTACCGAGGTTCTGTGCACAACTTCTACTTATGGACATCCACAAAGGTTATGTGATTTGTCACAGAGGCTCTGTGAACTGCCTCTCCCTTCTTTCCAGCCTCGGAATCATTTGCCAAACGGGTTCTGTCATAGTCAAGAGCATATAAACAAAAAGAAGATATGAAGCACCAACTGCACCTTGAGATCCCAAGTTTCCAACAAACAATTTCCAGCATCCATCTCTGTCCTCTTTGAAGTTGAAAGGCCTATTATCGAAATTTGTATACACCATGATAGGAACTTGATAAACCTAATAAAAAATATCGATAAACAGATTTACAGCCTTGAACCTGTACAATCTGCCGTAAAAGTTTCGAATTGACATCTTCCAAATTTCTAGCTCCTGAGCTGTCATTCATGTTGCTGGCAATAGATGTCAACTTTTGTGCATCATATTCTGAACCAACAACAAATGCCCCATCATTGAAGCAGTTCAAACATAACAACATCTCAATCTCTTTGAGAAACTGATAGTAGACAAGACCAATAGATATGGAGAAATTATTGCACTAATTTTCAGTTAATAGCTCACGTATTTTGCTGTCCAAATCAGAGATTTCAACACTATCAACAACTACTCTATGCTATCAAAAAAAATATCTTCGATAATCAATTTATTTGCTGTTTGTTGCTGCTGCACTTGTTAAATTCTGCACATTTTTGACTTGATTGACTTCATCATTTCTGTATCAACGGGACTTAGAGGACAGTATCCACAAGAACAGACTGTGCATTTTGAATCTGTCCATAACTTTCTGGACAACACTTGACAGCAGAAGATCGAATTATGTTGCACATATTCTGGAACAGTAACACACAACACTGTTTGGACAATTACTATTTTCTTCTTTGATAGAAACCTGCTATTTTGAATAACAGGGATAACAGCAGATCTCTGGGAACCTTTCTAGATCAACAACAAACAATTCTTTGCACACGAGAACAACATTAAACAACAACATATGACAGCTGCCATAATTCTGATTAACAAGAACAAATTCTGAAGCTGTCATAACTCTTGACAGCATAGTCTAAACTCTGGATAAGCAAAACTTTGAATCTGCATTCCTTGATCGAATTCTTCCTGAAAGTTTATTGACACAACAACTATAATTAAACTCTTCACATCAGATTTTGTATTAACTTTGCAATGTTGGTGGCCAATATAATCTTCCAATGAGACTTCAAGATTATCATAGCATTGAGAGCTTGATCTGTGTCAATGCTACTATGTGGAATATGAATTCTAAAATCACTACGGAAACGACTGAGAGCAAACCATTGTTGCTCCAAAGAAAAATATCTCATAAGCAATATCACAATGCTATTCTCCATGGCTGTCATTTTCAATCTGTACATATTAAATCTTTCGAGCCTGCTAGTGCTGCACATTTCTAACATAAACAACAACAAATTCAACAGCTGCACATCGACACATTTTGTACACGCCAACTGTTATTGCACTTTTCGAATGGACAAATTTGTCCATAGTGTTTTAAGCTTTCTGGACAACCCTGGTATCATGAAGTTCTTAAAAAATCGAAAGACATGTCCATATGGGTGTCTCATCTTTGCAACTCACTGTTAAATCCTCCATTTAAAAAAACAGGAATCTGTTTACTGAATTTTGATAAAAATTGGCAGACAAACTTTTCCAAGACAGTAGCATAAATCAGTTTTGAGCAATGGTCAAATCCAAACAGATCCAAAATCTCACAAACCAAAATCTGAGCAAAAAGAGAGTCCAATCATGGATATAAATAAAGCCAGATCAAAGATCAACAACCTTAAATCCAAGATGCCATAAAGGCTATGGACTAAAGAACACACAAGGATGGGATCATAGATCAACCATCTACTTAGTGCTTATCAAATTTTAGACCAATGAATGAGAAAGATCGAGAACACAAACATGTAATAATCTGATCAGATTTAATCCAAATAGAACCAAATCTTCACATAGACATTTCATCAAACATGTGGTGTGCAGAAACAGATTTTGGTGAAGAATCAATAAAATATTCTATCAAAGATCATCCATATCTCATATAAATAAAAAAATGGATTTCCAATAAGCACAAAACAGTGAATAAATCACATAAATGATATTTTTGTCAAAGCTCATGTGATTTAACCAATCAAAGCACCAAAACAACAAAATAATCATCCACTCTTCAATTGTTGCCATAGATGACCGAAATGAAGAAGAGTTCCTTCATTTGGCTCTGATACCAATTGTTAGATCCCATTTCCATCAAACAAAAGAAGAACTCCATATAAAATAGGATATAAGATAAAAATGAAGAACACTATTCATCAAAATCACATTTCATATGCTTAGATTGATTAACAATGGATGAGAAATTGGAAGAACATACCACACTAAACATGAAGACGACTTTCATAAGAATTAGTCAGTGTGTGTAAATTATGTTCTCTCCAAAACCTAATGAGCAAATGATCCATGGACACCTTTATATAGGGCCCATTTACAACGAAAAAAGCTCAAGCCCATACAATTAATAAAAAAGCCCAAAATACAATTCTTTATAAAACATTCAATTAAATTTTGGGCTAATTAAGCTAACAAGGTAGATGACTACTGATGGAATTGGCAGAATCAGGGATGATGGGATGGTGTAATCCGGCGACTGTTGGCAGAAAGAAGAAGCTTCGATTCTGTATAATCTTCTGCCATTTTCCTGAAATTCTCTGTACAAAATCCAGATTTAGATATCAGAATACAAAAAAAAATTATTTATAAAACACTTATCTTTTAAATCTTATATATATATATATATATATATATATATTTAATTCATGATATAGTCTAATTTGGACCAAATTAGTTTGATTATGATTTCCTCACATCCATCCATGTGGGCCGAGAATGTAAGACCCAATCCAACATTTGTAAAAAAATTAAAACATTGGGCCTAATCAACATAAAATAAAGATCTTTAACCCAATGAGATTTTGTGCTTTAAAATTCGTCTTTTGGTTGAAAAAATAAAAATCTTTATTTTATGAATGCCCCGTATTTTTCTCGAATCACCACTGTGAAGCTCTCCCAAAATTATAACATAAAAAATGTTTTTTATATATTCGGTTATTTACACACTCTTGGATTTAGTTAAAAACCCAAGAATTCACACAGTTCCTTATTCTCGAAAATGAACAACCTCAAGCGGTTGTTGTATCAATGCCGAAGGTTTAAGAAAAGGTTTTACCCTTTGTCTGTTCACCTTAAAAGTGGTACCCCTCTCTTGGTCAATTAATTCCACTACACCATAGGGGTATGCTTTTGCGATTTGATACGGTCCCGTCCATCTAGAGTTTAATTTCCCTGGAAATAACCTGAGTCTGGAATTAAATAGTAGGACTTGTTGTCCCTCACTGAACTCTTTTGGAAAAAATTCCTATCATGCCAGCTTTTTGTATTTTCTTTATATAATTTCCCATTTTCTTAGGATAAATTCCTATGTTCTTCCAGCTCACATAGTTCTAGATTTCGTCTTTTTCTAGCTTCGTCCAAACTCATGTTAAGTTCCTTTATGGCCTAGTAGGCCTTGTGCTCTAACTCTAGGGGTAAATGGCAAGCCTTCCCAAAAACCAATTTATAAGGGACATTCCTATGGGGGTTTTGAATTCAGTCCGATAGGCCCATAAGGCATTATCTAGTTTGGATGCCCAGTCCTTCCGGTGAGGTTTTACCACTTTAGTCAATATCCCCTTTATCTCCTTATTTGATAATTCAACTAAGCATTGGTTTGAGGGTGGTAGGCTGTGGCCACCCTGTGCATTATGTTTTACTTCTCAAGGACCTCTTCTAACACGTTGTTTATGAAGTGCGTGCCCTCGTCACTGATTAAGGCACGAGGTGTGTCGAATCTGGTGAAAATGTGCTTTTGTAGAAATTTTACAACTGTCTTAGCATCATTGGAGTGGCAAGCCATAACTTCTACCCATTTGGACACATAGTCCACAACAACCAGGATATACGTACAATTATTAGAGAGTGGAAAAGGTCCCATAAAGTCAATGCCCCAAACGTCAAATAATTTTACTTCTAAAATTCCGTTTAATGACATTTCATTTCTTTGTGAGACATTTCCTTTACGCTGGCATTCATTGCAACTTTTTGCAAAGTTGTGAGCATCACTGTTTAAAGTGGTCCAATATAATCCTGATTGCAGAAGCTTTGCTGCAGTCCTATCTCCTCTAAAATGTCCACCACAAGGTCCTATATGACAATGATATAAGACAGATGCAACTTCTTCCTTTGGAATGCACCTTTTTATTACATGATCTGCACAGATTTTAAGAAGATAAGGATCATCCCACAGAAACTTTTTGGAATAAAAAATGAGTTTCTTTCTTTGATATTTGTTAAATTCCTTGGGAATAATTTCACAGGCTAAATAATTCACAATATCTGCAAACCAAGGTGTTGCAGCATGTTGTATAGCCAGGATCCTTTCATCTGGGAAAACCTCACAGACGTCACCATTGTGTGTTTTCTCTTTGTTTGGGTAAAAATCCACGACCACGACAAGAAACATTAAATGCACTTTACACACGATTAATCTTGTATTAAGATAAGGTTCTATCGACCAAACATATTTGCAATAGTTGTCGACACTTTTGTGGACATCGGTCGAGTGATAGACGCAAGACCATCGCAAGATTATTCTCGACCACGATTACACTAACGTACGACCCAACGTTCTTCTCTTGTTTATTTAATGCTCTTAGAGACTAACGCCTATAACCGACCAGAGCCATTAAAACCATTATGGAGCTTCGACCGTTACACCGAAAATTCTATGACACCTTTATAAAGATCAAAGACTATAAATACCTAGGATCTACACTTCATTCGGACACCTACAAGATCTACATCTACAAGAACAACAACTGAAAACTCAGAGATTACAAGCTATATGAAGAGAAACCGCAAGCTCTCTTTTTTAATACATACGACCGCAGTGATAAACTCACGATAGTAGTGTTTTTATACACAATCTACACCTGTTGCTAGCTTTTATACTTATTTTTCATATTTATCTTGTGAAAACACTGTAATACATAAGGACATCGTCTTTGTTTGGCGATCATAGTGCATTGAGGACTTCTTCTTGTCGTCCGCGGTTTGTTCCTTGTTGAGATTTTTCCATGTCACCAAATCTTTTGTCTCTTTATTTTTACTATTGTCGCACGACTTGTCGCCTAGTTACTATCTTTAGTTGAATAAAAGCTTCACACCGACCTTAAATCTTTTGTTGGACGATTTTGGCATTAACAGTTTGGCGGCCACCATGGGGCCCCATCTAAAGAAAAACCTCACCAACCATGCGTCGTACTAACAGGTTCCTCTAGTGTCTTTTTTCTACAGGATAATGGCTAATTTGCAAAGGACTTATGAACACATCATCGCTCAGATGAACATGGAGTTGACAGCCGCACGCACACGAATTGACGAATTGACTAATCAGAGCTTAAGAGCAACTAAGGCCATCGCATCGTTGAAACTGGAATGGTGTATCGGGATCACAAAACGGTGCCAGACCGTCTCGCATACATTGTTCGAGACCTCCACCTTCTAATTATGCAAGACTTCCATTCCCTGGCATCCCTAATCAAACTATGCCAAAGATGCCACCGCCACCGCCACCATTCTTCCACACGACAATCCTTACAGCGCCACCTCCACCCTCGATTCCCATGATGCCGTCTATGGCACCAATTCCTTCGATGCCAATGCCAACCTTCCACTATAATGGTGACACCTCAGATTCTTCGCAACGGTGTAACCCAAGGTGTCAATCAAGACGATCCAGTCTCTCAACGGTTGAAGATGTTGGAAGAACATAACGAGCGAGTCTTGTCACTACTTGCTAAGCTACCAGGAGCAACAATACCTGTCGATGTCAAGCCTTGTACAGGATTTCAAGCATCGCCCTTCGACGACGAGAAAGCCATGGTCGGCGTCCCTAAGAAGTACAACATCCCGAAATTCACACCGAAGTAATCTGGTATCGCGGATCCAACTGAACACGTCGCTTAGTATAAACAATTGATGTGGAAAATGTCGATCCCACACCAGTATTAAGAGGTGTGTATGTGCAAAAGTTTTGGGGCGACCCTCACAGGTGCAACCCTCCAGTGGCTAATCCGTCTCAAACCCAAGTCCATCAACTCTTTTGCTGAGTTGGTAAACCAGTTTTCCCAACAATTCGCAAGCAGTCGCGAGATGGAGAAGCAAACTAGCGACTTGTACTACGTCGTGCAGAAGGTTGGGAAATCCATCCGAAGCTATTTCAATCTCTTCAACGCATAGATGATTAGTGTTCGCAATTGTGACGTCAAAACCGCGATCGAGGACTACAAATGTGGTCTAGATGAAAGTTCAGGTCTTTATACTGACCTAACAAAGTACCCCTAGAGAATTTTAAAGATGTCCGAGCAAGAACCTTGTCCTACATGAGGGTCGAGGATGATGCTGCCTTTCGATGCAAACACTCTAGTGACTAGAAATCCCTGAGTGTGAAAGAGACAAAGTTCAAGACTAAAGCATCACTTAAACCAGAGTCATCGAGACAAATTTCTAATATCCGATTCGATAAGAAGAAGACCTCGACCACGACCAAGTTCCCTCAATACCCCAAGATCTCCTCTTATGGATTCAAAGGAACTTCCAAAGACTTGGTCGAGGCCCTTGAGAAATGTACATGCAAGTATCCGATGGCCCAAGAAAAGCGACAAAGGTGACGACAAGAAAGACAAGACCAAGTGGTGCGACTTCCATAGCGATCATGGTCATTTGACTGATGATTGCATCGCCCTAAAAAAGGAGCTCGCTTGGCATGTCCCAAAAGGAAATCTGAAGGAAATAATTGACGAACCATCATCTTCCACCTATGACGTTCGAACACCGTCTCCTGTTCATGAGAAAGTCGTGAATTGTGTCACGGGAGGTTTCGACGTCTGTGGTTTGACTTATTCTGTAGCAAAGAGGTATGCTAGTCGAGGAGCAAATGATCAGTCGATACCTCGATCTTTGAGGCCTTTAGAAACATCAGGATGGGTTAATTGTCCAGCTCAAGATTGGTAATTGTTTGACCCGGAGAGTGTTGGTCGATGGTGGTAGCTCAGTAAATATAATCTTCCTTGACACCATTAAAGCCATGGGACTCGACAAGTCGGAGATCGTTCGACACTCGACGACCTTGGTAGGTTTCAATGGGAACACGACAAGCACTTATAGGGAGATCACTCTGCCGGTCTATGCTAAAGGAATCAACAAGAAGACCAGATTTAGCGTCATCGACTATTCGTCAGCATACAACGTCATTCTTGGTCGACCATGGATCCACGACATGAAGGCAGTCCCTTCCACGTTCCATCAGACGATGAAATTACCTACGCCATGGGGAGTCTAGGACATCAAGAGTGATCCTAAGACTGCTCGTGATTGCTATAAGACATCGTTGAAGCCACATAATCAATTCATCTAGCAATCACTGGACCAGGATGCTCCAGAAACTACCGACGACTATCGTTTGGAAGGAGTCGTCCTGGACTAGAGAAAACCCGATCAATTCGTCTTTGTAGGTTTGTCCCTCAATCCCTCCATTAAAAAGGAACTAATCTCTTTTTTACAGGAATATGCTGACTGTTTCACTTGGACACACGAAGATATGATCGGCATTGACCCTGACGTCATTTCACACAAACTAAACGTCGACCCATTATTCAAACCAATGAAATAGAAACGTTGAAAGTTCGCTCCAGAACGAAATAAAGTGATCAATGACGAAGTCGACAACCTCCTCAAGACCGGGAAGATTCGAGAAGTCAAGTACCCTGATTGGCTAGCTAATGTCGTTGTCGTACAAAAGAAAAACGGTAAGTGGAGAGTGTGCATAGACTTCACTGATTTAAATAAAGCATATTCGAAAGACCCGTTGGTACTGCCACACATCGACGCTTTAGTCGATGCGACTGCTGGACATGAACTTTTGACATTCATGGACGCATATTCAGGATATAATCAGATACTCATGCACATCGACGATCAAGAGAAAACTTCCTTTATGACGGACAAAGGTATTTATTGTTATAAGGTATGCCATTTGGTTTGAAGAATGCAAGTTCCACATACCAGCGCTTGGTCAACAAGATGTTCAAAGAACAACTCGGTGATACAATGGAAGTCTACATCGACGACATGCTTGTCAAGTCAAGACAGGTAGTCGACCATATTAGACATCTAAGGCAATCATTCGACATCCTCAGAAAATATCACATGAAGCTTAACCCAACGAAATGTTCCTTCCGTGTGAGTGCCAGGAAATTCTTTGGATATATGGTAACACGACGTGGGATTGAAGCTAATCCTGATCAAATGAAGGCCATAGTCGAAATCAATTCGCCAAGAAGCTCCAAAGAAGTCCAATGTCTAACTGGTCATGTAGTAGCTTTAAATAGGTTTATCTCACGATCTTTGGACAAATGTCACCTATTCTACAACGTCTTGCGAAAAAATAAAGGTTTCCAGTGGACGGAAGACCACGAATGTGCATTGCCGAAACTGAAGGAATACATAGTGACTCATCCACTACTATCAAAGCCACAAGACAACGAGGTCTTACAACTTTACCTAGTTGTAAGTCCTAATGCAGTAAGTGCAGTCCTAGTAAGAGAAGATGACAAACATCAACTTCCTATCTACTACGTAAGTAAATCTCTACTCGATGCTGAGACCAGGTACTCTTCAATGGAAAATTTGCTATTATCTCTAGTTACAGCTGCTAAAAAGTTACGACATTATTTCGAGTCACATCCCATAATTGTTGTTACTAATTTTCCACGTAAGTCTGTCTTGAGAAAACAAGAATTGATAGGTCGATTAGCAAAATGGAGCATATATCTTAGTAGCTACGACATCGACTTCAAGCCTAGGACAGCGATGAAATCGCAAGTCTTGGCATATTTTGTCGTTGACTTTAGTCCTGAACTAGAGAAAGAAGCACAAAACGAAGCTTATTTTGTGGAGACTCACGACGGTAAACCATGGACCCTACATGTCGACGGATCGTCCAATGCTAGAGGAACAGGACTGGGTGTCGTCTTAAAGTCTCCAAAGGGGGGGGGGTAAGATGGTGTACTCACATTGTACTCCATACAATGTGATTTCAAGGCGACTAACAATGAAATAGAGTATGAAGCCCTAATCATGGGAATGAACATGGCACACGAATTGGGGACAAAAGGGTTGCACGTCAAGAGCGACTCTCTCCTCGTCGTAAACCAAATGAGTAGAGAATTAATAGCGAGAGATTCGAAGATGATAAAATACCTCAAAATAGCCAAATCAAAGTCAGAAAATTTGAAACCTTTTTCGATTGAACAAATCTTAAGAGATTAGAACACTCAAGCCGATGCCTTACCCAATCTTAGATCGGTGCTCAGCAAACCACTGTTCGACACAATACCCATGATCCACCTCTCAATGTCGTCCATTGACCATGATGACATTGTCTAGATCTACAACAAAGAAGAAGACTGATCGAGCGACATAGTGAATTACCTAGTACATGACCAACTCGCTGAAGACAGAATGGAAGCTCGAAAGATCAGATTCAAAGCTTTCAGATATGTCGTGATCCAAGGCAAACTCTATCGACGATCGTACACTGGACTTAACTTACGATGTGTCACTAGCAAAACACAAGTTCAAGACGTATTACAAGAAATGCACGACGGTGAATGTGGCAATCATTCAGGTGGTCGTAGTCTAGCCAATCGAATATCACGACAAGGTTATTAATGGCCGACATTAAGACAATACGTCATCAGGAATGTAAAAAGTTGCGACGCATGTCGACGTCCATCAGGTACGTCGCATAAACCCTCTGAACCTTTACACTCGACACTAGTTCCATGGCCCTTCATGAGGTAGGGAATAGATATCGTCAGTAAGTTACCACCTGCCCCCGGGCAAAAGGTATTTTTACTTGTACTTACGGATTATTTTTCTAAATGGATAGAAGCAGTCGTTTTTTCCCAAGTCTGGGACAAAGAGGTTATATTTTTTATCCAAACTAACATCATATGCAGGTTTGGGATACCATTCGAGATTGTCTGCGACAATGAATCCCAATTCATAAGTGACAGAACTCAACAATTCTAAGAAGTTCGCAACATAAAACTAATGACCTCGACGCCATGATAGCCCTAATCAAATGGACTTGATGAATCGAGCAACAAGACCATTATCAACTCGATCAAGAAATGGCTAAAAGCTGCAAAAGGGAAATGGGTCGAGGAACTTCCCTCAGTCTTCTGGGCAAATCGCTGGAGTCCACATACGTCCACAGGACAAACCCCCTTTTCCGTAGTTTACGGTTGTGAGGCAGTTTTACCCTTCGAGATCCAACTTCCGACATCGAGACAGGACTCGGTCAACCATAACCTACTCGACCTAAGTTACGATCTTGACACCCTTAAAGAAATGAGAGAATCAGCACTAGTCCGAATGGCGTCTCAGAAACAGTCAACCGAGCGTCATTTTAACAAAAACGTAAAGACTAAAGTCTTTTAAATAGGCGACCATGTCTTACGTCGAGTATTTCAAAACACTCAAGAATAGAATGCAAGTAAGCTTTCCATCAAATGGGAAGGTCCATATCGTATATCTAAAGTCGTGGGAAAAGGTGCCTATCGACTCAAAACTCTCGACGAATGCAACACATCTCAAGAGGTATTTTTTCTAAGTCTTTTATTCTCTATCTTTATGATTATCTATCATGACCAAATACTGACTTAAGCATCGGAGGGTCGTTGGTTAGCCAATGACCAACTTCTGACATTGTTTCCTCGCAGGATCACACGACATAAGACTGTAAGTCTTTTATATGACTTGGTCTTGAAAATCCAAGATCTACGATCTAAATTTTTAAACTTAGAAAAACTTTACTATGAATGAATGCCTTAGTCGCAAAAATCTTTGGGTTGAATTATTTGGAATTCCCTAATCACAAGTATCATTGAATTCTATTATTCGTATTATGTTAATTGTGAGTATCTTGAGGTTGAACGACTTGGAATGTGTTTATGTATGCATGATCGTACGACTCTCAGGTTCTAAGTACTTTATTTGACTTATGTTTTCTTATTGACATATAAGACATTCGTCAATCAAGTCATAAAATAAAAACCACTTGTATTAATATTCAAAAAAGACTGGTTACAAACGGAAGGCTCGACCACCAACGGTCGACTAAATAAAACTAAAAGTTAAAAACCTCAAGATGGAGGAGCATCTTCAGCAGGCTGTGACTCTGAAGCTTCGTTTGCCTTGGCCTCGTTTTGGACCTCGATCACTTCAACATCCTTCTCATCTTTGGAGTCCAGGTTCTTCTCGTTCTCGACTTCCGCCAGATAGAGCTTGAGGTCTTCCGCAACATTGGCAAGGGGATTCTTTCCAGCAAGGTGACGCCTCATTATCGCCGCCTTTGTCGTTCATTGAGTAAAGGCCTCGACGGACTTAAGTTCTTCCTCTAAATCCTCCACCTTGATCCCTAGCTCAACCTCCCTAGCTTTGAGACCCTTGATCTCTTTTTCATTCTCGACCAAGGACCCCTAGGCCTTCTCCAGCTCCTCCCTCGTCCCCTTCAGCATGTCGCACGATATGTGAAGACGCGTCTGCAGATCGACCTTCTGATGTACGACGGCCTCTAGAACCTTGGCCTTGCCTGGATGGTACAGAATATCACAGTCATAATCGCTTAACAATTCCATCCACCTACGCTGCCTCATATTAAGCTCCTTCTGTTTGAAAAGATATTGAAGGCTCTTGTGATCCGTATAAATCTGACACTTGATCCCGTACAGATAATGCCTCCAAATTTTCAAAGCAAAGACTACTGCTGCCAACTCTAAATCATGCGTTGGGTAATTCTTTTCATGTTCTTTCAACTGACGAGATGCATAAGCAATTACCTTGCCTTCTTGCATTAACACACATCCCAGACCCAACTTTGAAGCATCGCTATAAATTACAAATCCTTCCGTTCCGTTGGGTAGAGACAAGACAGGAGCACTACTTAGACTCTCTTTCAATTTACTGAACACTTCTATCTGATCTTCCGCCCATACAAACTTGACATTCTTTCTAGTTAACGCTGTTAGCGGCGTGGCTATCCTTGAAAAGTCCTGAATGAACTTTCTATAATAACCTGCCAATCCTAGAAAACTTCTTACTTCTGATGATTTTTTTCAGGATTTCCCACCCTTTAATGGCTTCAATCTTAGCTGGATCAACCTTAATCCCATCATTCGACACCACATGACCTAGAAACTGAACTTCTTTCAGCCAAAATTCACATTTTGAGAACTTGGCATACAATTTCTCGCACTTAAGCAATTCTAAAATCACTCGCAAATGAGTTTCATGATCTTCTTTGGAACGCGAATAGATCAGTATATCATCTATAAAGAATATGACATACTTGTCTAAAAACGGACTACACACTCTATTCATCAGATCCATAAAAGCTGCTGGCGCATTGGTCAGACCAAATGGCATAACTAGAAACTCATAATGTCCGTACCTTGTACGAAATGCAGTCTTAGGTACATCCTCCTCCCTCACCTTCAACTGGTGATACCCAGATCGTAGATCTATTTTCGAAAAGTAACTCGCTCCTTGAAGTTGATCAAAAAGATCGTCAATCCTGGGAAGCGGATACTTATTTTTGACAGTCACTTTATTGAGCTCACGATAGTCTATACACATTCTCATAGACCCATCTTTCTTCTTAACAAACAATACTGGCGCTCCCCATGGTGAGGTACTAGGGAGAATAAACCCCTTGTCTAACAACTCCTGCAGTTGATTCATCATTTCTTTGATTTCTGCCGGTGCCAGTCTATACGGTGTTCTTGCAATCGGCGCTGCTCCGGGTACTAAATCAATACGAAATTCCACTTGCCGATTAGGAGGTAGAGTGGTTAAATCTTCCGAAAATACTTATGGATATTCACTTACTACGGAACTAACTCTAATCCCTTCTTTTCCTTCTTAGCATCTATTACATAAGCTAAGAACCCCACACACCCTTTTACTAGACACCGCTTAGCCTTAATCATTGAAATTAAGCACGACTTTCTATCCCTCCGATCTCCAAACACTACTATCTCTTCTTTACCTGGCTGAGCTATACGAATTAATTTCTTATTGCTTACTATATGAGCATCATTAGACGCTAACCAGTCCATTCCCACAATGACATCAAATTCTCCCATACCCATCGGGTACAGTCGAAGTGGAAATGAATGCCCATCGATGACAATACTACACCCATCATACACATCCTCTACTAAGATTTGACTATTATCGTCCACTTCTACTTTCAATTCATGCCTAAGTTTCTTAGGTTTCTCATTCAATTTATGCACAAAATTTGGATACACAAACGAACAATTTGCGCCTGAATCAAACAATACTTTTGCATAATTCGAATCTATAAAGAAAGTACCTGTCACTACATCAGGTATCTCCGCCGCTTCTTCTGCTGTCATATTGAAAACTCTAGCCCTCGCTTTAGCTGGCTCCACCTTTTTCTCACCTCCCTTGTCTACATATCCTCCGACCGATCCCTTTTTCAACTGTGGACAATTAGTCCTGATATGGTCAGGAGATCTACACTTATAACAAGACTTTGAACCCTGGCAATTCCGAGCTATATGCCCTATTTTTCCGCATTTATAACAACCATCTTGATCAATCTTACATTCTCCTTTATGCCTTCGGTTACACTTGCTACATGGCTTACTTTCAAACTTATTAACAAACCGCTGATCAAACTTTGCAGACTTAAACGGTTTGGAGTCACGGACCGTTCCTTCCCATTTTCTTTTATCTCCACTTCTTTCTGTAGCTTGCCGATTCTTTTCCTTCTCTCTCATTTCAGCTGCATTTACCGCCACTTGAAACGTAGACGGTTCCTTGTTCGAGACAAATTCTCGAATATCACTTCTCAGCCCAAAGACGAAACGTTCTACTCGTCTTCCTTCATTAGGCACGTAAATTTCTGCAAATCGAGACTTTTCAATAAACTTTGTAGTATATTCTTGAACTGACATCCGCTTCTGCTCTAAAATCAGAAACTCTTCTTCCAACTTTTTAACTGCCGCCAGAGGGCAAAACTGCGCTTTAAATCTTTTCACAAACTCACCCCAAGACATTTCTTTGGCTACCGTCGAACTTTGACCTCCTGCTTCAACATCCCACCACATTACGGCTTCATCTTTCAACATCGACAAAGCATAAACTACTTTATCTTCCTCAGCACATTTACTAGTATCAAATCCTAGCTCCATCCCTTTTACCCATCTCAGTGCTAACACTGGGTCGCATTCCTCTTTATAGGTAGGAGGTTTGCAGGCAGCAAACTCCTTAAAACTACATCCTCTCCCCACTTCCGCTTTAGTGGTCACAATGGGGTTTGACTGAGGGTGGCTACCCTCTACAGTTACTGGTGATTCTGCTACCTCGGTCGCAACTTTTTCTTCACTCTTTTCTTTGCTTGACGAAACCTCATTATTGCGCTGAGCCAATAAAGCGTTCAATGTTTCCTGTAATTTTCCCATTTCTGTAGCGAAGGTTTCTTGGGTAACAAAACCCTGTTTTCGACCTCCACCACGATTTCCTGTCTGCTTTCGACCCCTCACAGAAGCCGAACTTTCTTCATGAGAAGTTTCTTGTTCAGATCTTACCTCTACACTTTCAGCTTGACGAATACCACGAGTCGTCTTCTCGCCTCGAGTCCCCACAGTGGAAACCCTTGCCTTAGTAGTTGTTTTCTGAATTGTCTTACCTCTAGGTCGACCGCGACTCTTTCCTCGAATAGCAGTCGGGTTGACCGCAGTCGTTCGCTCTTTGGCAACGACTTCATTAACTGGCTCAATTTCAGGATTCGGCATAGACCTACTCCTTGTCACTCGCTCAGACATACTTCTGATAAGAAGAAACATAAAACATTCAATCTAACATGCTACACATTACGATAAGTTAAGCACAAACATGTACTTGTAAATTCACAATTACACTGGCCAGATGAAATTCCAAATTTACCTTACATGCTAATCCTTATTACCTTAATGTTATCTTCCTACGGTCTTCCTACTGCTCAGTTGTGCTTCTATTTTCTCAGTTTAAGTCTAGGCCCATCTGGTCACCTAGATCCCTTAAACTAATGCTCTGATACCAATTGTAACAACCTGCAACTTTATATATACATTAAAATAACATTTCTGTCTAAATACTGCCCAGTCTTACATTTCAGAGTACAAAGTTTACAACTATCACCTATTACACAACTGAGTCAAAAAGTAAACTATTGTAGGAAGTCTTCTATCTCCTGGAAATAACTCTCATCTTCTCCTTACCCTTATCTGAACCTGCTACTTTTCGATAACCTGAAACACGATTATAATTTTGAAAGAGCGAGGGTTAGACCAATGGTCTAGTGAGTCCCCTCCAATCACTACTGCAACAGTTCAAATATTATTTAAAACATTTAAACTAAGCTTGATATCTCAAAAACATAACTTGCTCTTTTAATCAAACGTTAAAATACTTTATGCTTCGCAGGCATAACTCAATCTACTGGCCATCACTGTCCACTTTTTACGCTTCGTAAGCGTACCTTAAACTACTGACCAACACTGCCGTCAAAGACGGTATGTCTGTCTCGCACTGCCTTCTTTTAGGGACACACCCTAATGGCATAAACGGGCTACCTCCCCGGTACGAGCAGGCGGGTCACACTTCCCGACTTAGGTCAACTTCTGAATCAAATGTATGCATACACTTAGTCCTGACTATATATATAAAACAAATTTATATAAACTAAGCATAAACATGCCAAACTGATTAACTCAACCTTTTTCAATAAATCTTTAACACTTTCACTACTTTAAACGTCCAGTTTATAGAAACCCACATTTATCAAATAACTGTCAAAATCATAAAAGATTTAGTTTGAAAGACTCACCTCTGATTCTTCTTGCTTAACCTCTGTCTTATAACGATTAACACCACCTACGATTGTATCAAAATCCAAAGGTAAGCTAACTTGCGACTAACATTCTGTCCATTTTTAATAAATACAATACACTGTGCGACTCGGTCAAAACTTCTCCGGTCGACTTACCTCGGTCGAGACCACTCCGGTCAACAACACTTAGGACCGGTTAACAAACTATCGGTCGAATACTTATACCGGTCATGTCCTACACCGGTCGACATCACCGGTCATCCTTATACCGGTCGACAATATATCAGTCGCTAACATATCGGTCAGCACAACATACCGGTCAGCCCAACATACCGGTCGACTACACTACCGGTCGAGTATGATACTGGTCGACTCCTTCGTTCCGGTCGAAGTTCATACTAAGTCGGCTACTTTTACAGTAACCCAGAAAACCTCCAAATCTTATAAATTGAGCAAATATACGGTTAAAAGCTTGAATAACAAGACTATTTACCGACTATAACATGTAGATAGAAGTATTAAGCTAGAATCATACCTCTATTTGACCAAAACGGAACGATTCTTCAAACCTCTTTCTCTTTCTCCTTGCCTTGCTTCTATTCTTTCTCTTTCTCTTAAGTCGGTTTCAACAAAATTATCAGACTTTGTTATGAAAACAAAATCTTAAGGGTTAAAGGTTTTATATAATCAAAGTTTCAATTAACCCCCTGAACTTTGGTTCTCGCTTAACTTTTTACCCAACTTCCAAAATTAATAAAAATTTCGGGTCTGGATATTACAAGCTGCCTCGGATCTAGACCAAAGGTCATCAGAAATAGCCTTGACAGAGGATACTTGTAGATAATGAAGTACCCCTCCGGACACATGTCAGGACGAACCTGATCCGGAGTGTTTACGATTACAGTGGAAGGGATGTGTGCTAATCTCCTAAATGAATCAAGATCATCTTGTTCTTGAATCATGCTCGCTGGCTCACTCGACATGACGACATTGCTAGACCTCGCAAGTTGATCTTTAGCTCAGATAAACCTAATACGTCCCAATTCCTTCTAGTTTTCCAATCCTGAGTCTTAAATCGCATGTAAAAGGGTGAAGGAGATCGTACCTTATATATAGTCGCTCTAAACCTCGATCGAAGCTAAATCGGACAAAGATTTCGTAAGTATAGCAAGGATTCGCAGGGGAATACTCTCTAAAAATACTATGAATGCGTAAAAGGAAACGGTCCCTGGATACCCCTATTTATACGCGAAAATCGTATAAAGAAGAATCGCTCGATGATCGACAAATCTTCGACACCTGTCCTGTCAATTATCACTCGTGTTCCCCATGCCTCCATGACATCACATGTGTCAGTTAGACCATCATGGGTCTAGTTGGAAACGAACCGATTCGGTTCTGAGGCTAGGAGATTCTATCCCCGAGTGACACGTGGCGACCAACTTTTTCGTCAAAAAATTTAAAATTCAAAAATTGCCGCCTCATTTTAAATTTTGGGGGCAAACTGTTTGGGTAAAAATCCACGACCACTGTAAGAAACATTAAATGCACTTTATGCACGAAAATAAAAACGACTGAAAATAAAAGGAGGTTTGGCAGACCCTCCACCCTTATGTGCAAGCATTGTGGTGTTTCTGGTCATACTATTGAAAGGTGCTTTAAACTCATAGGGTTTCCAAAAGATTTTCAAAGTAAGCCCAAGTCCCAAAACCAAAATTTTAAACCCTCATCCAACCATGTTCGTGTATCTGAACCACTTGCAACTGATCAACCTACATCTAAACAGTCATTTCCATTTTCAGATGATCAAGTTGCAAAGATTTTAGAACAAATTGATCAAAAATCATCTTCGGAGGGGGTCAATGTCAATATGGCAGGTATAACAAATCCTCAACGATCTGGTTGGATTATTGACTCTGGTGCAACTCAACATATGACATCAAACATGTTTAATCTTGAAAATGTTGTTGATGTGGCCGATCTAAATCCAAGGGTAAACCACCCAAATAGATCCAAGGCCAAGATTAAAAAGATTGGGAATATTAAACTTACAAATTATTTAACTATGTTTGATGTCCTAGTTGTACCAGATTTTAATGTCAACCAATTGTATGTTCATAAACTAGCTAGGGATAATAAATTGTTTGTGGGCTTTGATGAGTATGGATGCTATGTTCAGGACTCTCTTCGAAATAATGTTGTGGGGACTGATAGTTAGAAAGGTGGCTTGTATTTTTTTGAAGAAAATCAAAAGGTTAAGTCACCCTCTCCTTCCACTAACTTTGTTTTTTCTTGTTTTGTTAGTGCCCAACTGTGGCACAATCGACTTGGTCACCCTACGAACCAAGCCCTTCAGATCCTCAAAAACCAACTCAAACTTGGTAGTGCTATTTGTAATCCTATGTGAAATTTTCCATAAGGGAAAATAGTCTCGTGATAAATTCAAATTAAGTGACCGTAAATCCAAATGTCTTGGTGATTTGATCCATTTAGATGTTTGGGGTCCTTATCCTATCCAAAGTAAGGAAGGATATAAATATTTCCTTACCAATGTTGATAACTATACACGCGATGTCTGGGTCTATCTGTTAAAAGGTAAACATGAAGTGGTGGAAAATATTACGAACTTTTACAATATGTTGGGTACTTAATTTAACAAGAATGTTAAATGTTTTCGAAGTGATAATGGTTCTGAATTCACAAACTTGAAACTATCGGAGTTTTTTAAATAGAAAGGCATTTTTCATCAAACCTCTTGTGTCCACACACCTCTGCAAAATGGGGTTGTAGAATGTAAACACCTTCATTTACTTAATGTAGCTAGGGCGCTTATGTTTCAGGGAGGTATTCCTTTGAACATGTGGAGTGAATGTATTCTCACTGCCACGTATCTTATAAATAGGACCCCTTCTTCTGTTCTTAATGGTAAGTGCCCTTATGAACCTGTTTTTGGATGTGAACCTATTCTCACCCATTTTAGAAATTTTGGTTGTTTATGTTTTGCTATCAAACCTAATATCACGAATACATTTCTTTCTATATCTGAAAAATACGTACTTCTTGGATACGCTAATTCTAAAAAAGGATACAAACTTATAGTTTGGATTCTAGCAAAATCTTTGTGTCTCGTGATGTTAAGTTTTACGAAAATGTTTTCGCTTTCAAAATGAGTGCAAACAGTTCAGACAAATCTAGTTTCAATGATGTTAATTCTCTAAATTTTTTTGACTCTATTATTGGGACTTCTAATGAGTTTTCAATTTCACAACCCGATGATGAGATAATAGACCATCCTCCTCATGAGGAGTCTGGCCATTCTATTACTGGCCCTAGTGACCGTAATCTGCCTGGAAGTCCAAATAGAGATGCCAATGGGCAACCTTTAGGTAGCTCAAATGTTCCTCATAATCATGAATTTTCTCAAAATGACAATCGCAATCGAGCTGCCAGTTGGCAGCCATTGAGCACCTCTGAGGTGGTTGCCAGTGGACAACGAGATGCTAGAGATAATAGTGATACTCATAAAAATTTGGGTCTCAACTCTAAGGGTAACCAAGATTTACCTTCATCATCTCGGTCTGCTAGAAGGTCTACTGGAACATCCAACTTTCCTCGAAAATTTGATGATTTTATTGTTGAAAGGAATGGTAAAGTATGGGTTAGAAAAGGTGGTGAATTACTCTTTTCTAAATTTTGAAAATTTCTGTTTTGTATCTAGCTTAAACAAATCTGTTGAACCTAAGAATTTTCAAGAAGCCTTTGTTGATAATAATTGGGTGATTGCTATGAATGATGAAATGGATGCTTTACATAGAAATGGAACCTGGATAATTACTGACTTACCTCCTGGCAGAAAACCTATAGGTTGTAAATGGATCTATAAAATTAAGTATAAGTATAACAGAGAAATAGAAAGATACAAGGCAAGACTTATCACAAAAGGGTATAACCAAACAGAAGGTCTTGATTATGAGGAAACTTTTTCTCCGGTAGTAAAAATGGTCACGGTAAGGTGCATTATTGCTTTAGCTGTTCAATATAGTTGGAGTTTGTGTCAGTTGGATGTCAATAATGCTTTCTTGTATGGTGACTTGTCCGAAGAAGTTTATATGCCATTACCTGAAGGGTATTATTCTCCAGGGGACAAGCGTGTGTGTAAGTTTGTCAAGTCCCTTTATGGCTTAAAGCAGGCTCCCCGTCAGTGGTATGCTAAGCTTTCTTCTTGTTTAATTGATCATGGTTTTGGTCAGAGTATTAGTGACTATTCTCTTTTTACAAAAGTGTTTGACTATGTGTTTATTGTGTTATTGGTTTATGTTGATGACATTGTGTTAACCGGTAATAATATGATAGAAGTTAACAAGGTTAAAGATTACTTGAAAAGTAAATTTCTCATTAAAGATCTAGGGAAGTTAAATTTTATCTCGGGAATTGAAATATTTGACTATGGTAATGGCATATGCATGTCTCAAAGGAGGTAGTGCTTAAAACTGTTGAATGATTTTGGATATCTTGGGTGAAAGCCTTTTAGTACTCCCATGGATATGAATTTAATTGTTACTGATTCGGGTAGTTCTAGTTTAAAAGATCCTATGCTGTCTGACTTTACTGGTTATCAGAAACTTATTGGCCCACTGATTTATCTGTTAGCTACTCATCCAGATATTGCTTTTGCAGTACATTGTCTTAGTCAGTTTATGTACTCGCCTAGACAGTCTCATTTAAATTTAGCTCTCAGAGTTCTCAGATATTTGTAGATGTCTCCCAGTAAAAGAGTTAGTTTTACAAGGTCAGATAATTTTCGCTTAACTGCTTATGCTGATGCTGACTGGGGTAAGTGTCTTACAACTAGACGGTCTGTTTCTTGGTAGTTCAATGATTTCATGAAGGAGAAAGAAACAAAATACTGTTTCTCGTTCTTCTGCTGAATCTGAATATCGAGCTATGACTGCTGTTACTTGTGAGATTATTTGGGTTCTTAAAATTTGAAGTGATTTAAAAGTTAATGATTTACTTCCTGTAAATCTGTTCTGTGATAATAAGTCGGCTATTCAGATAGCCAATAATCCTGTTTTTCATGAACGTACTAAGCACATCGAAATTGATATTCATCAAGTTCAAGAAAAGGTTAGTACTGACATGTTAAAGGTGTTGAAGATTCTTTCTACTGAACAAACTGCTGATATATTTACAAAATCTCTTGGAATAAATCAACATAATTATCTTTGCTCAAAGTTAAAGATGATTGATTTATTCAAGAGTCAAGATTGAGGGCGGGTGTTGAAATATGTTAAATTTCTATCAATCTTGACTTTCTCCTTGTTGTTTTGTTAGGTTAAAATAGTTATTATGCTTGTGGTATGTGGAAATAAAGCTGAGGGGCTATGGTGCAATTCTAGTGAAGCTGGAGGTTAGCGGAGCATGTTTCAAGATATTAGAAGGACTTGTTTTGTAAATTCTGTGAATATAAAAGTGATCTCTCTCTCTCTCTTACTTTTTCTCGATCAGACGCACAATTCATTTTTTCTCATATTCATAGCATTGCATTGTTCTCTCTAGAGTCGGGGTTTATTTCTTTTGTGTTGTATTTGTAATAAATCAGTTTAATAGTGATAATATGTGTTTGAATACACCTAAACAATTTGATTTCATCCCTATTAAGAAACAAACTTTTTCCCAATTAGTTCACATTGAATGAGAATTTCGGACATAAAGCTTGATTTTGCGTAGTGGTGGAGAGGTATAAGTTTCTTTGACCTTTGAAATCGATGGTAGCTTTGTGAATTACGATGTTTAGATATTAGAAAAACAAACTCAATTTTGTTAAACTTGTGGCCTTTGAATAAAGCTCTAACTAAATCTAAAGGTATTCTTAGCCCTCATGTGTTGGTTCTGCCAGCAATAATGTGTATAATAGGGGGAACCATAAAACATGCGAATAAAGGCGCGGCGGGGGGGGGGGGGGGGAGATTGAATAAGCATATACCAAAAAAGGCGACGAGATTGGTACGGGAAGGGATGCAAGTTTTCTGTTTTATATTTTGTTTTCTTATTTAAACATATGACCCATCAAATTATTTTATTTTTATTTTAGTGATTAAATGTTATTTAAAAATATATGCATTTCCCGCATCAACAAGTACCGATTCACACAGGGTGCAACTTGACGATCAGGTAATTTTCTATCATAATAGGAAACTTTATTACATTGATTGAGAAAAATATTTGTTACAATAAATATAAAAAAATGGAACTTTGTAACAATTTGATGCATTTTGCACAAAGTCAAGCTCCTCTATTGTGATGATGACAGGGAAAAAAGGTACAAAATCTTGCTCTTGAAGTACTTTGAAGATGGTTTGAATCAAAGTTCAATGGGAAAGATCATGTTAGAGCAGAAATATGTTGGATACAAGATCAAGAATGCTGAAGGTCAAAGATTCAAGAAGTCAAGGCTGAAAGTCAACTCTCATTAAAAGTCAAAGTCTTTGTTAATCAAGTCAAAGTCAATATATTGTTTTGTAATTGTTTTTGTTTCCTTGTAGTTTTATTGGCTAGGTATAAATAGACTTATTTGATGTTTAATAGAAAGATGGCTAGAGTTTGAGTTCAGTTTTAGAGAGAATTGTAGAGAGAGAAAGAGTCATCTAGAGAGAGAAAGTTGTAAACACTTTGATTTGAGATTTGAATCAAACAGGTAATTGCTAATCTTGTTTGTTTGATTTGTGTTGCAATTAAAATCTTGATTTCAGGGACACTCAATTGGTATCTGTAGATCCCAGTGCAGTGCAAAACAGAATAATCAACAATCAAAGATGAACAGATTATAGGCCACAACAACTAGTCATATGATTGATAACACTTCAAAGGTTTAGGTTTACAGAGAGAATTTCTGATCAGGGTTTGTAAACCTAATAACTAGAAAACTGAATAATGAACTTCTAACCTTACAAATGAAATAGAAAACAACTTTAAATACTTAGGCACACAGGCATGACGGGCTTATGGGCTTGGGCCCATCTAATTAAAACAACTATTAGTTAATTACATATTGAACCCTTATAAATACTTTATTCCACTTTCAACGCACAGGACTTTTAGTCCTAACAATCTCCCCCTAAAGTTGAATAAAGCATTTATCTTCTTGAAAAACTTCAGGCCTTGATCTTCTTTCCCTCTTGAATCTTTGAAGAACTTTGGTGTTGCATGTCTTCATGACTTTCCACGCTCCCCCTTAAATAAAGCTCTTAATCTTCATAGTATCAACTTTGTAACCAGATTCAATGTACAGTAGCCTCGACTGAACGCACTATCAAGCAGCTTTCAGCTGTAAAAACTCAATCACATCGGATCAGCACACAAGAAAGATAATGTGAGAGTAACGTGACTTTCCACGGTGCATCTTCAGTTTAAAACAAAGAATCTGTCTTTGAACCGCAAGTTGAATAGATTTTTAGCTTAAGAACTTGTTTCAATCAACTCGTAGGAGGAATGAAAAACAAACTTGTAGCAGACACCACATGATACGAGAAAGAATCAATACAATCTTTGAAATCTCTTTGATAAATGAAATAGCATCTTCATCTCTTTGATCTCTAGACTGTCTTCAGAAATAACTTTCTTTCTTTCTTTAAAACTTTGAAATTGAACTTTTTCTCCCCCTTTTTTGATGATTGTGAGCATCATGATCATCAAAACTTCTTCAATTTCAGCACTTTCTTTGATCTCCCATTTATGATAAATTAACACTCTCCCACCTGTGATCTAAGTATCCGTCAATTCATGAAATGTATATATCTGAATCTTTTCAAATTCAGATATATTAGGAATGGTAAACCTGAATCAACAAATGATACAATTAGTATGCCTGTAAGTAGCACGGAGCCACTTTGTACAACAGATGTACTTTGGAAAGGAGTTTTTGTGATGATCACTCCCCCAGGGCTTCCATTCAATCATTGAAAAACCACAAAGGAATTTTCTATGAATGTTATGATAAGAAAACTCATTCCTTGTGTGCTCGTGCAAGTATAGAAATGATTGAAGCTACTTAGCTTGATTAGGCTCAAATTGTGTAAATTGTTGAGACAGCAACAGATATTACACGGACTCAATGTGTATGAAAGAGGTGCGAAAGTGGGGCAACTTTCCTTCTTTTTCAATATCTAAATCTTCCAAATGAAGACTAGATAGCAGATATGCTGCGTCCCCAAAGAAAATGAAACATTTCTTTGTTAAGAAAGAAACGAGTGGCTGGTGGGGTTATAGCAAGAGTTGGCATGGGCTCACTGCCTGTTTCAATGATGGTCACCAAGGAATGTGAACCAATCAGAATATGTGGCTGCCCGGCTCAGAAAGTGGTTGGTACAGAGTTATGATATTCTTTTAACTCTGTTCTCACACCCTCTTTCTTTTTAACATTAAAGCTCACTTCTAACCAAACTCTCTTTTTCATTAATTTTTTTTTCCGCTCCACACAATAAGAAAAACTCAACCGGATGAGTTATCTCCCCCACTCTTTGAGTTAAGACCCCTCACCCCTCAATCACTCAAGGATAACTTCCGGGGTAGGAAACACTGGTTAACGTGAATCCATGGAAGTTTTGTTTAAGTTCTCACACAAAACCCATGTAAGTCCTAAAAAGAATAGTAGCTCAACAGCTTAACTTGAACATTTAAGCTCAAATAAGATAACACTTTCAAAATGTATGCTCATTAGATTTGAGCAATTAAACTTTGAAGATTTATCAAAACAAGAATATTGAATGAATGAAATGAAATCACGAGATTTGTTTTGAAAATCTGACAATGTATCATTCAGATCAACTAAACTGGTTAGGGTATCAAAGAATTGGATATTATGTTTATATGAACAAATATAAACAATTTAGCAATGAACGCACAAATTTCGAATAATGATAGATGCTTAACAACATTGAATATCAAACGGGGGTATTACCATCGAAAAATTGTTTTGCTCTGAGACATGGTAATAACAAATACAAATGAAGTACTGAACCTGTGTGTGTGAATACGTTACAGTATAAGAATAAGATAATACGCAAGTATTGATCTTTAGAAACACACAGTTAGTTAAACATTAATGCGCAAAAAGTGAAAAACATTTAAATTCACACTTCTAGATTCATGAAACCTTTTGAAAATCAGAAGTGGTTTGAACATTTCAGAAACTGTTTTTCATGCTGGAAAGTTGTTCGTCTTCCAAACAATCAGAGATCTAGAGTTAGAAGATACTTACTTTTAAGCTCCCCCTCAAATCATGATATAATGATTTAGGTCTTTTAAGCTCCCCCTGGATAATTGCAAAATATCCAGGTCTGAACGTTGAAGAACGGGTTATGATTTGTCATGTGATCAGAAGCCAAACTTCATTGAAGTCCGGGTTCTAAGCTGGTTTACTTAGAAGCCATTGTTCTTCTACTCCCCCTTGACAGTAGGTGCCTGCAACAAAGAATCAGTTTTCGGCTTTGGTACCCATTGGTATTTGGGTCCATGAATGTTAGTTACAGTTCTTGTGGGGATATAGAATAAGAACCATACCAGAAATGATCCCTGGATTTGTGAATGTGATCATGTGTACGACAATAAGAACAATGGTATTTCTTACCTGACAACCTGAGTAATTGATCTCTCGAGTAGATATGATCAGGTTTACCTTTACTCGCTTTGTTCTTCTTGGCATTAGATGCATGTACACACGATTCTCTTTCTTTCAGCTCATCTTCAACTGGTTTCTTCTTCCAGACCAGTTCCTCATCTTTGTATCTCCTTCTTCTTTGATGTGTACCTGAACCATCTATATTGCTATCATAGAAAAGGTTAGTTTTACGAATCCGATCAAAAGATTTAACTGACCTTTGTGGAGAGACAGATTTCTGATTTGTACTTGATACAGACTTTTCAAGCACTTTAATCGTCGAAGCAAAGTTGTCTCTTTCTTTAACAAGCAGGTCAATCTTCTTCGTGAATTCAGACTTCGTTCTCTGCTCTTTTAGTGCCTTCTCAGATAGTTCAGATAACTTGGCAGTCAACTTTTTGATCTCAGTCTCAAACATGCTTCTCTCTTCTTCAAATCTCTTCTCAGCATCATTTCTTTGGCCGGATATTTCTTTGAAGAATCCCATATTCTTTTGTTCAATGCCCTTCTTTTCTTTTTCAAACTTTTCTCTTTCAAGGATGATTACTTTCTCGAAAGCAGAAACTTGTTGAGAAAGTTTTATGCATTTCAGCTCAACTTCCTTCTTCTCATCAGCACATTTTCTCGAGAATTTTGAGAACTTCTTTGCGAAAGATTTCTCTTTAGTCTCAAAATCAGATTTGTGTTTAGCAAGCAGTTGCTCCAAATCAGATAAACGCTTTTGAAGTTCTGCATTTACATCTTTCAGATCAGAGATCTTTTCCTCATAGCTTTCAGCGGAGACTAGTTGCTGAGGTTTAGCTTCCAAAATAGAAATCTTTCCTTTTAGCTCAGAGTTCTCAGCTTCCAATTTTCTTCCTTTTAAAATCTCATTTGGCCCTAACACCAACCATTCAGTACAATCCCACAACTCTTTTCCTGTCATTTTGTAGGTATTTATTTGATCAATAAGTTCACTAAAAATGTCACAAAAAAATTCACAAGTAATACTATCAGTCATATAATTTCGAGCTATATTGTTAGCCCTCTCTCTTTCCTCCTTTTCCACAGGTGAAGCTTCTGTAGGAATCTGGGATTGCATCTCCCCTTCAGTCAAAGATAATCTGATGTAGGGACCCACCTCATGTTCGTCCACACAGTTCAAAAAATGAACTTTCCACTCTTCATATTCTCTTTTGGACTGCAGCCTTGGTAGGTACACCATTTTGATCGTTTCGAGTAGAATGTATTCGCTCCGGCTTTGAAGAGAGATGAAACTTGAAAGTGCAGGGACCAAAAGTTACAAATTGTGAAACTTGAAAGTTTCGGGTCACAAATGACACACTACTGAAACCTTGAAGTACGGGGGCTAAAAGAAATGCACTGCAAAATGATCGTGAGACAAAAAAATTTGACCCTTTTGTACTCTTTTTTTTATTTTTTTATTTTTAACACAGGTCGAGCAAGGTACCGGTCGAACCAAAGGACCGGTATAAACAACGTACCGGTCGAACCAAAGGACCGGTTTAAACAACGTACCGGTCAAGCAAAGACCGGAATATGCAAGATACCAGTCGAAGGTAAGACCGGAGTAAGCAAGTACCCGGTCGAAGGGTAAGACCAGAGTAGCAAGTACCCGGTCGAATGGCAAGACCGGAGTAGCAAGTACCTGGTCGAAGGACGAAGACCGAAATAGCCGAGTATCGGTCGAATGCTAGACCGGAAACCACTAAGGTCCGGTCGATGCACCTACCCGGTCGAAGGGAAAGACCGGAGAATGCTAAGGTCCGGTCGAAGGGAATGACCGGAGATCACAACTACCCGGTCGAAGTAAGGACCGGTGTTTACAAACTCTCGGTCGAAGGCTCGGGTCGAATAACTATCGGTCAAAACAATAATATCGATAAACACACGTAACAGATACGATCGATCAACATATAAGGCCGATAAACACGATGAATCGACCGAAGAACACGATGAATTTCTGGGATTCGACCGAAAACAAACCCAGAAACTTTAATCGACCGATGAACACAATTAAACCAACAGAAATCAATTCAACCGATGCGATCAAAAACCACAGAAACTTCGATCCTTCGATCGAATGAAACACAGATAATCAATAAAAAAAAAATCGACCGAATGCGATAACACAGAGAACTCACTTAGACCGATAGATTACAAATATATGATATTTCCAGATTCGATCGATAGCTATTAATTTTTCCAGAAGAGAGATTTCGATCGAATCACAGACACAAAAACTTAACTTTACAGATATCGATTAATCAGATAAACACAGAATGCAAACACTAACAATCAATTAAAGCAAATAAAGCAATTATCACAAGTAATTGATTTTAGGGTTTTAGACAAACCTTTTTTGCCTATTTGCTCTGATACCAATTGTAGATCCCAGTGCAGTGCAAAACAGAATAATCAGCAATCAAAGATGAACAGATTATAGGCCACAACAACTAGTCATATGATTGATAACACTTCAAAGGTTTAGGTTTACAGAGAGAATTTCTGATCAGGGTTTGTAAACCTAATAACTAGAAAACTGAATAATGAAATTATGAACTTCTAACCTTACAAATGAAATAGAAAACAACTTTAAATACTTAGGCAAGCAGGCCTGACGGGCTTATGGGCTTGGACCCATCTAATTAAAACAACTATTAGTTAATTACATATTGAACCCTTATAAATACTTTATTCCACTTTCAACGCACAGGACTTTTAGTCCTAACAGTATCAGATCAAATCCAGATTGAAATCTTTTCAAGAAAAGTTTGTCGACACTGTTCTATCAACTTTCAGATTCAATTCTGAAATTGAGTCAGTTTTTCGTGTTGTAATTGATTAGTTAATGGTCGAATCATGTTCTAGAAAGAGTTTGTATAGTTTAATTCGTCTTTTGCACTGTATTTGATTGAAAATTGTTGAATTTGGTGTTTTTAGAGTTCACGAGTTTAAAGCACTGTTTCATAGATCGATTCTGTATGTTTAATGTTTTTCAATGAAATCTTTGTATTGTAATGGGTTCAAGATATGAAGTAGAGGAAATCTGCAAAGTTTCAGATCATTTGGTGGAGTATTGAATCAAATTCGGCGTGAACATCAAGTTTTTGTTCGAAAAACACAAGAACACGCAAGATCCATCAAACGCGCAAGTTCATCGGAAGAACGCGCAAGCTGAAGAATTTTGTTTCTGGACGAAAACGCGCAAAGTGTGGTTTGCGAGTTCTAGAAACGCTCAGATCGAAGCCTGCGAGTTAAGATCTTTAGTCTGCGAGTTTGAAAATTGGGAAAAAGTTTCTAAGTGTTGAAACACGCAACCATTGCGAGTTTCATCTTAGGAGTGTAGCTTGCGAGTTTGTTAAAACGCGCAAGTAGACCTTTGCGAGTTCTCCAAACGCGCAAGACTAAGCTTGCGAGTTTCTTCGGAATAGTAATCTGCGAATTTGTTAAAACGTGCAACTAGGCATTTACGTGTTCAGGAAAAGCGCACGCTGCTTTCTGCGAGTTTCAGCGATTATTTCGGTCTGCGAGTTTGTCAAAGCGCGCAACCCTTTGTTTGCGAGTTTCACAAATACGCACGCCAAAGCCTGCGAGTTTCTCCGTAAAAAGTATTTTGCGAGTTTAGGCATCTGCGATTTTTAAGCTTCTTTAGTGATTTGCGAGTTTTAATATTTAGCCAAATTTTTTTGTTTATCTTTGTGATTTCATTTGGACTAACGATCAATTTCAAGTTTCTTATTGCATAATTTTTTCAAACAGGATGACTTCTAGATGATAATTTCAAGTTTCTTATTGATAATTTCAAGTTTCTTATTGCATAATTTTCTCAATTGGCACAGATGTCAAGCCCCCGGTGCTGTTCAAAGGGGAATATGAACAATGGAAAGACAGATTTCTGGATTTTGTTGATAGACAAACAAATGGAGAGCACATTCTAACATCTATCACAGAAGGTCCAATGAAAAGACCTACTGATGAGATTCCTGCTGAAGGTTATGATTCTGATGGAGCTCAGAAAACAGAGATAGTTAATAAAGATTATGCTCAATTCACTGAGACAGAAAAGAGGCGGTTTGATGCTGATAAATAAGCCAAATCTTTGCTTTTACAAAACATGACCAATGAGATTTATGTGAAAATAGACAACTACAATGCAACTGCTAAATCAATGTGGGATCAACTAAGAAAGATGATGTTAGGTTCTAAAGTTGGAAATCAGATGAAAGTAGCTAACTGCATAAATAGCTACGAAGAGTTTAAAGCTAAGGAGAATGAAAGTTTGGAAGACACATATGAAAGGTTTGTTTTGCTTCTGAATGAGCTTTCCAAGAACAAGGTTAAGAAGCAACAGATTGAGAGCAACGTGAAGTTTCTCAGCATCCTGTAACCAGAATGGAAGAAACATACACGCAAGATGAAACAAATGAAAGACTTGAATGATATACCTCTTCATGAAGTCTACGAGACTCTACGACAAAATGAGGAAGAGGTGGAAGAGAAAAGATCTGAGAAAAAGAAAGTTGAGAAGGCTGTTGATCCCATAGAATTGGTGGCTGGAGAGAAAGAGAAGGAAAAGAAAGAAAAGAAGAATAAGAAGAAGATAGTGATGTCCAGTTCTGAATCAGAGTCTGAATCTGATGGAGATGATGGAGAGAATCTTAAGCAAGCAATGCTTTTACTGACCCGCGCTTTTCAAAAGAAATTCTACAAGAAACCGGGATCTAATTCTCAGAGATATTTTTCATCAAGCTCAAAGAACCACGAGCACAGAGAAAGAGTGGAAGGAAGTAGATTTGTTGAGAAGAAGCCGGAAGAAAAGAAAAAGTATGTGAATGATTACACCAGTACTGAAAAGAAAGGTGATGATCTGATAAAATGCTACAACTGTGGCAAGGTCGGACATTACGCAAAAGATTGTCGGAAGCCAAAAGTTCGCAACTCGGAGTACTACAAAAACAAAATGTTCTTGGACAAGCAACAGGAGGCTGGCAAGGCATTAATGGCAGAAGACGAATTCTGGTTGGATCATTCTGATGTGGAGGAAGAACAAGAAGAGACTGCTCACTTATGCTTGATGAGAAAAGAGGTGAAAGATGATGATTCTGATGATGAGACTACTGACGAGGTAATGAACTTAACTGAAAATGATTTCATGACCAAAATGGAAGCCATGATGGTCGAACTTCAAGACCTTCAATTAAAACTGAAAAAGGAAAAAGACAGAGTTGTCAGGAGAAATCAACAGATCTTTGAACTTAATAAATCAGTTATTGGGAACAAAGATTTAATTGATTCTTTACGCAAATCTGCTTCTGATTTTCAAAATGAAAAGATTTGCTTTGAAAATAAGATTTCTAATTTTGAAAAACAATTGTCTAAGTCTGGTTCAGAAAAACAAGAATGTGTTCTAAAAGCGTTTAAACTACAGGTTGAGAAAAAGATGTTAGAGCAAAAGGTGAATGGTCTGGAAGCAAAATTGTATATTCGAGGCCAAACAAATCAAACAATTTTCTTGAATACACCTAATGAAGAAGCTGATTTTAAAGAAAAATGGGGACTAGGTTATGATAATCCTCATTACCTAGAAAAAGCTATCAGAAAACAGCCAGCTATATATAATGCAAATTATATGTATGCTGCTGATAAATATCCTCATTTGAAACCCAAATTCATCACCAAATCATCACAAGAAGTTGAGGAAAAAGAAGATGAGAAAAGAATGAATTTAAAGAAAATGCAACTACCATTCTGTTATGAAAGACTGAATGATAGTTATCTTTCTAAAACATCAAAATTTCTTTCAAATGATTATTTTGCTAGTTATTCTTCTACTGAGATGGAAGCAAAACCTGTTCAAGCTAAAATTTATGTACCTCCACTTGTCTTAGAAAGCAAAATAATTGAATTAGAAAATATTTTATCTGATGAAATAATTTTGAATGATCTAACACAAGATGTATTTTCTACAGTGTTAAAGAACACAAATTTTTATTATAAATCTAAATATTGTTCTCCATCTTCTAAAGTACTTCAAACTTCTGAGACTGATTTTGATGATTTATTTGAGTCTGCAAATGGTTTTCTAAATTCTGATGAAGGGTGTATAGAGGAAATTGATATGTTTGACTTTAATGCTCCACTTCCAAATCATTCTACATTTATGATAAATGGACAAGCTTTACCAAGTGTTTATGAAAAAGGTGAATCATCAACTAAAGTTGGTGAATCAGTTTCTGTGAATGCTGATTACTATGCTAAGGGTAAGAAACATAAGAAACAGTGCTCACAGAAACAGAACAACACTGGTAAACACAAGAAAAATCAATTTCAGAAATCTGAGTTTCCTAATAAATCTAAATTTTCTGTTTCAGATATAAGAAAGAAAAGGTCGAAGAGAGATTTGAATGGCGACCTAAAAAGAAGACTGATGAGAAGGCGAAATCAATTCCAGATGAAGTTACTAATAGATCTGATAGTAGTGTTAATGATGTAGTTGGCAAAATTGCTTCTAATAAACAAAACCTTGTAATTCCTTACAAGCGATATTCAATAAAGCAATTGTTCCAATTATCTCGTCCTACTAATCAATCTTATACTTATCGATGGAATGATTTTGCTTATCATCATAATTCTAATGATTGGTTTGGATCTTATCATGTTTATTCTTCTAAATCAAAAGTTTTCAAAAGAAAAGAGGATCCATATTCAAATGGATGCCAAAAGCTTGTGCTAATGTGTTAGGACCCGTTTTTAAATGGGTACCTAAAATTGTTGTTTCCTGATTTCTCTTGCAGACCCGACATATGTGGTACTTGGATAGCGGATGTTCCAAGCATATGACCGGGCAGAAAGCTTTATTGTCTAATTATACAGAGAAATTCAGCGGTAATGTTCGATTTGGGAACGACCAGTTTTCACCATTCTTAGGATATGGTGACATCATTCAAGACAACATAACGATTAAGAAGGTGAGCTATGTCGAAGGCTTAGGGCATAACCTGTTTAGTATCGTTCAATTCTGCGACAAAGGGTTAGAGGTCAACTTCAAAGCTAAGAGATGTTCGGTTCGTACTGAAGACGGCAAAGAACTCTTAGTCGGCAATCGAAAGACAAATCTCTACACCATCAATCTTTCAAAGGTCCAGAATGATAATCATGTTTGCTTACTGACAAAAGCTTCGATCCAGCAAAGTTGGCTTTGGCACCGAGGGTTATCTCATCTGAATTTTCGTTATATAAATAAACTGGTCAGTGGAAAATTAGTTAATGGACTTCCTGAGCTGAGATATGAAAAGGATCACTTTTGTGCAGCATGTGAAAAAGGGAAGATGAAGAGAGCTCCACATAAACCGAAGCCTGAACCTAGTACCAGTTCTCCATTAGAGTTGTTGCATATGGATCTTTGTGGTCCGATGCGAACGCAAAGCTTAGGCGGAAAGAAATATGTTCTTGTTATCATGGACGATTATTCATGATACACCTGGGTCAAAATTCTACGATCAAAAGATGAAACGCCCGAAGTACTCATCACATTTCTGAAGACGATCCAGGTGAATATGTAGAAACCAGTCAAGCTTCTCAGAACTGATAACGGCACAGAGTTCAAGAACAGAACTGTTGAAGAATATCTTGAATCGGTTGGGATATCACATCAATACTCTGCTGCTCGTACGCCAGAACAGAATGGAGTAGTCGATAGGCGAAATCAAACGCTAGTAGAGGCCGCTCGCACTATGCTCAGCCAATCAGACTTACCTCTATTTCTATGGGCAGAAGCTATTTCGACTGCGTGCTACACTCAAAACCATTCCATGATACACCACAGATTTCAAAAGACTCCGTATGCATTGATCAACAACCGAACACCAACTATAAAAAATTTTCATTTTTTTGGTTGTAAGTGTTTTGTGCTAAACGACAGAGAGAATCTGAACAAGTTCAGTGCTAAGGCGGATGAGGGCATCTTTATTGGATATTCTTCTACATCTGCTGCATATCGGGTTTATTTGAAGAAGTCAAAGAATGTTATCGAGAGCATAAACGTCACATTTGATGAGGATATGGCTTCTGAACATGTCAGTTCAGAACCCGTGATAACTGGAGTTCTAGCTTCTGGACAAATCAGTTCAGAACTTGTACCTGAACAGAACAAATGATATGGAGCATCATCGTCTAATACTCACTTATCTGATTTAGATTTGTTGTTTGAATTTTTCTATGATGAGTTTCTAGGATCTAAATTTCCTAATTCTGTTGTGGTTGACAGGTCTGGTGATTCAACGACAAGTCATCCAACTACTTCAGATGTATCAACTGAACTATTATCCCCGGTTCAGATAGAAGCTCAAATTCAAACACCTACTCCTTCAGTTGAAGCTGAACCTGTTAATGAAGAAACAGAAGTTGCTGAATCATTAAGGTGTACTATAAGGACAAATCAACATACTGAACAAACTGTTCCTACTGAAACTTCTGCACCACTTTCTTCAACTGACCAACTCCCTCCTATTGTACAAAATGAAGAAGCTGATAGTGGATTCTTAGATGATAACTATGATCAATCTTCATCTAATCCACTCCCTCATGAACAACGCTGGACCAAAGAGCACCCTCTTCACCAAGTAATTGGAGATCTCAACAAGTCGGTGCAAACTAGGTCAGCAACTTTAAACCAGTGTCTGCATGACTCATTCCTCAGCAAAATAGAGCCTACTCGAGTATCAGAAGCTCTTGCTGATTCGGATTGGGTGTCTACTATGCAAGAAGAGTTAAACCAGTTCGAAGCTCTGGAGATTAGTTCCAAAACCGGAAGGAAAGTCCTTCATAGGCACTAAATGGGTATTCAAAAACAAGAAGGATGAAGATGGTATTGTCATAAGGAATAAAGCAAGACTTGTTGCCAAAGGTTATCAGCAAGAGGAAGGCATAGACTATGACGAGACGTATGCTCCAGTAGCGCGTATAGAGGCCATTCACATGTTTCTAGCCTACGCAGCTCACAAGAATTTCACTGTCTATCAAATGGACGTGAAGACTGCCTTTCTAAATGGCATACTTAAGTAGGAAGTCTACGTCTCTCAGCCAGAAGGGTTTGTAAATCCAGATAAGCCAAATCACGTCTATATATTGGATAAAGCCTTGTATGGTCTGAAACAAGCACCCGCGCCTGGTATGATGTTCTATCTCAATTATTGGTCAAGTCAGGTTTTTCAAATGGTAAAGTCGATACCACTTTGTTTATTAAAAAGGAAAAAGCCGATATCATCCTTATTCAGATATATGTCGATGATATTATATTTGGTTCTACAAATCCTAAATACTGTAAGAATTTTTCAAACCTCATGGTGTCACGTTTTCAAATGAGTATGATGGGAGAGATGAATTTCTTTCTCGGATAACAAGTAAAACAGTTTTCAATGGGGATTTTCATAAATCAATCTAAGTACATTTTTGATATTCTTCGGAAGTTCAAAATGGAAAATTGCAAACCAATTGGAACCCCAATGGCACCAGGTACTAAGATTAGCACTGATCCTTCAGGAAAAAGTGTTGATGTTAGGACTTATAGAGGAATGATAGGTTCTTTAATGTATCTTACTTCAAGTAGGCCAGATATAATGTTTTCAACATGCTTGTCTGCAAGATATCAGGCTGATCCTAAAGAATCCCATTTGGCTGCTGTTAAACGTATATTTAGATATCTGAAGGGAACTGCAGATCTTGGTCTGTGGTATCCTAAGGATACATGGTTTGAACTAACTGCTTACTCAGACGCAGATCATGCTGGATGTATGTTAGATAGGAAGAGCACATCGAGTCATGTTCAATTCCTTGGAGACAAGCTCGTTAGTTGGGCGTCAAAGAAACAACTTTGTGTTTCCACTTCAACTGCTGAAGCAGAGTATGTAGCTGCTGCTAGTTGTTGCTCTCAAGTTTTGTGGATGAGGACACAACTGCGAGACTATGGATTCAATTTTGACAAAATACCGATTTATTGTGACTCGAAGAGCGCTATCGCTATATCATCTAATCCTGTGCAACACACTAAAACAAAGCACATTGATGTCAGGTATCATTTTATAAAAGATAATATAGAAAAATGTACAATAGAACTTTACTTTGTAAAGACTGATTATCAATTTGCAGATTTGTTTACCAAACCTTTAGATGAAAAGAGATTTAATTTTCTAGTATCTAAGCTTGGTATGCTAAATCTCAAGGTCTAATCAGTAATTTCCTATTAAAGTTTCTTTTATTGTAATTTTTTCATCATTTCTTTACCATTATTTCTGAAAGGATATCTGCACTTTAACATGTTGTTCATGTTTTCAGGGGGAGTGAGACAAGATTCTAAGTTGATCAATATTATTTTGAGGGGGAATTTATAGAATTTAATTGCTAAATTTTTGTGATGCATGAATTTAGGGGGAGTCTATGAGTACAACAAAAGGAGTAAGGATATGACTTCTGATTATTTCAGATCAGAATTCGTACTTTAATTGTTTTACTGCTTTATCTCTTTAATTTTGAATAAATTTATGAATAAAGTTGCTTTGACATGACTTTGAGACTTGTGCAGAATGAGAGAAGTTTACAAGATCATATCTTTATGATTTCAGTTGACTTCATGAGATTTAAGAATGCATAGAAAGGTTAAATTTCTTATCTTAATCTCATATATGGTTGAAAGAAGGACAACTTTCAATCATAGAAAACATGTTCTTAAATGTTCAAACCACTTCCCGATTCTTAAATAGATTTTCATGAATTGGAAGTGTGATTTTAAATGTTTTCATTTTATTGTGCTTAATTGATAAACAAACAGTGTGTTTCCAAAGATAATTACTTGCGTATTGTCTTTTCTATATACTTTAAAGTATTCATACACACCGGTTTGATTTCTTGTTCAAATTGTTCTTACCATGTCTCATATTTGAACCATATTTTTCGATGGTAAGACACCTCGTTTATACTTCAAAGAATTTTTGAGTGTCATTTCATTTCGAAGCGTTTCTTCCAAGAATGTCTATATTTTGATTCATATAGACAATATCTATTATTCTTGACCATAAGCTTTACTTTCTATATCATTTCATTTCTGATCATTTTCATACAATGTCAGATTTTCAAACAAGTCTCTTGCATTCATATCTATTCTTTCAATTTACTTGTTTGAAATATCTTCAATGTTTCAAAATGCTCATATCTTCATGATTTTATTCTGAGCATATTAACATCTGACATTTGTATTTGAGCTTTAACTGTTCAAGTTAAACCATTTTGAGCAACATATGCTTTATAGGAAAATAACATGGGTTCTTTGTGCTAGGACTTAAATGACTTCTATGGATTCACGTTAACCGGTGTTTCCTACCCAAGAAGTTAATCCATAGTGATTGAGTGTGAGGAGTCAAAAACAAATGAGTGTGGGTTATGTGTTGAGGTAAAATGGAAAAGAGAGTTTGGTTAGATGTGAACTAAATACTTAAAAGAAAGAGAGTGAGAGATCAGAGTAAAAGAATATCAAACTCTGCACCAACTACTTTCTGAGCCGGGCAACCACATTCCTAGCATTTCACAAATCTTTGGTGAACGTTATTGAAACAGGCAACTAGCCCATGCCAACTCTTGACTTTAACCCCACCAGCCACTCATTTTCTTCTTAAAAATAAAATGTTTCATATTTTTCTGGGGACGCAACACATTATCTATCTGATTTTCATTTGGAAAATCTGGATATTGAAAAAGAATGAAGTCTGCCCCACCTTCGCACTTCAATCATGCACATTGAGTCTGTGATATACTACTGTTGTCTCAGTGGTTTACACAATGTTGAGCCTTTTATAAAAGCAATCATCATATGCGTAATTCTTTCTACACTATCACGAACACACAAGGAATTTGTTTTCTTGTCATAACATTCATAGAAATTTTATTTGTGGTGTTTCGATGATTAGATGGAAGCCCTGGGGGAGTGAACATAACAAAAGCTCCTTTCCAATGTGTATTCGTTACACACAGTGAGTTAGTGTTACTGACAGACATTTTAACTGATTCATTTGTTGATTCAGGTGTTACATTCCTATTTTTTCTGGATTTGCAAAGATCTAGATAAATACATTGTTCGAATTGGCAAAGAATCAGAGGCTCGTGAAAGATCAGTAGTCGGAACAAACAATGACATTTCTTGATGAGAAAGTTTTGATGTTATAGATTCTATATTCATCAAAAAGGGGGAGATGATTTTACAGAAATGTCCGGATCAGAAATTCCAAGGATTTGAAAGTTTGAATGTTTGAAATTTTGGATAAAGAATTGAAGAAGATAAAGTTCAAAGTTTGAAAGATTGTTCAAGAAGAGTCAAAGTTGTTTGAAGATGTGATGATTTTCAGAAATTTTCTTTGAAGATTGTTTGTTGAAGCATTCCGAGCTAATTCTGAAGATAATTTCTTTCAGAAGTCAGAAAGAGTCTTGTGATCATTCTGAAGAGATTATTGAAGATTGTTATATCTTTTGAAGATAGACTTTGGGGAGATTAAAGTTAAAGATCAACCAAAAGAGGAAGATTGTACTTAGATTGAGCTTAAAGGGAGATTTAAAGTTCTTCAATGCAACTAAAAGAGGAGATTGTTTTGCTAAATCTTTTTGTGATGATATTGAATTGAAAGGGGAAGATTGTTAGAGCAGAAATATGTTGGATACAAGAAGTCAAGGCTGAAAGTCAACTCTCATTAAAAGTCAAAGTCTTTGTTAATAAAAGTCAAAGTCAATATATTGTTTTGTAATTGTTTTTGTTTCCTTGTAGTTTTAGTTGCTAGGTATAAATAGACTTCTTTGCTGTTTAATAGAAAGATGGCTAGAGTTTGAGTTCAGTTTTAGAGAGAATTGTAGAGAGAGAAAGAGTCATCTAGAGAGAGAAAGGTGTAAACACTTTGATTTGAGATTTGAATCAAACAGGTAATTGCTAATCTTGTTTGTTTGATTTGTGTTGCAATTAGAATCTTGATTTCAGGGACACACAGATCATAACAGAGAGAGAGTCTCAACAAAGAAATTTCAAATGAAAAAACCAACAAAAACCTTGGAAAAGATGAGAGTTCTGAACCCTAGATAGTGATCAGAACCAGGATCTTTTAACCAAGGATTCCCATAAAGTTGTCAGAAGCAAGGATTTAACAAGGAATTCAAGAAGGTGGTAAGAAACAAGGATTTCATTTGAAAACATGTGAGGACTGAAAAGTCAGAGGACTCAGAAATCTAGATATGCTAAAAACGAAGAGACCCATAACTAATTCTTTGCTTATAATTTTCTTGTTGGAATGTAAATTTGCTTGTATGTATTTTCTTTTGATTGTAATAGCATAAGTTGTTTAATGTATGTTTAATTCAGTCATTCCAAAAGAACCCAAAACATTCCAAGAGTCACACATTTTTTAGTTTCTGAAAACATTGCTTCGTAATTGTACTTTATGATTCTTACGGTTGTAATTGCACTTGTAATATATAAGTTTCATCTTTTTGGACTGGGTTTGTTATCATCAAATAGAGAGAGACTGTTGGTCTCTAGTTATTAGATTCGACTGATGACAAAGCAACTTTATACGTTGAATATTTTTGGGTCTGTAAGTAACTTTTTGTTGTAGGTTTAGAAGGCATATGCTCTTCTGAAAAATGTTCAGAAGATAAATGAAGCTTCTTACAAGGTATAGGCAAAGGGCCAACATTGTAATGACACATGGTCAAGCAAAGCAACATGAGATCCAATGACTTCTAAAGACTTGATTAACTTTCTATAGAGCTTAGTGATGACGATATCAATTGTTCATAATGAAGATTTTAGATGATCATGTTTATCAAAAAAGGGTCTCGACTTCCAAAGATGTTTATGACTAAGGGACTTTTTAGAAGGCTGTTCAAACAAGACCATAGAGCATCTCCAAACGCTTCTCCAAAATGGAGAAAATGGGGATTTTTGGCATTTTTTTGCTTCAATAGATTCTCCAAATGTTTCTCCAAAATGGATAAAGTAGGAGAGAGAATGTAATTTTCTCCAAGTTTGGAGAACTCTCCAAAAATGATTACCATGAGAGAGAAATTGTTTTTTATTATATTCTACCAATAAGAAATCTTGAAATGAAATATGTAAGAGAGAGAAATAATATTTTATTAGATATATACGTTATTTTAATAATATAAGTAATGATGTCATCTCTAAAATGGAAGATCTGTTGGAGATGAATGCAATTTTTGATAGAGATTTTGAACTTTTGTTCTCCATTTTAGAAAAAATTTGGAGGATCTGTTGGAGATTCTCTTAAAAGGCTTGCTTTATGAGACAAAGGTTTATGGCTTCCTAAAGTGTTAGATTTTTTCAGTTGGTTAGAAGACTTCAACAGACTGGACACGTGGACTAATGGAACACAAAGCTCAAGATGCATGTTTAGATCTTTTAACATATTTGAAGACACGTGGACTAATTCCTTCTCAAAATCCACTATAAGTATGAGTTTCAAATTCCTTATTACAAAACGATCTTATCAAGATTTACGTAGATAGATGGCTATGAAGAACACACAGTGAGATAGCAATCTACATAGAATGAGTGAAACACCATTTGAGATTTCAAATGAGTGAGGACTAGATCCAATTAATTTGTTATTCTCAATTGTAATCACTTCGTTGTTATGGGGTTTAGATTTCTATTTGTCTTGTACACCAATAGTGTAATTTGTTCGCTCGTTGATTATCAATATATCCATATTTTTAATCTTCCAAAGACCGGGTTCAATCGGCGTCAAAAAAGTACATTTACTCCCTACACCTTTTTAGTGTTATCGGGACCTAACAACCATCGATGGTCACTTTCTACCTTCACCACCATCCTTCTCTCCTTCAACTTCATTAAAGTAAAATTTTAGAAAGGGCAAAGAAGACATTGGTAAATCCAAGAAATATTGAAAGCAACAAAATCAGAAACAAACCACAAGGGTTGTGGCATACTGGTTAAGGCCCTGGGGGATGTGGTGGAATATCCCATCTACCCAGGGTTCGAATCCAGGCGTACACAACAATTGTGGAAACTTAGGTTTAATCAGGGCTGATGTCTTATAGTAATAATTTTCCAAAAGATTAGTCTAGGCATAACTTAGGACACCCTTCCCCAAAAAAAACTCAGAGACAAATGTGAGTGAATTCTTAGAGAAGGAAAAGATGGAATGGTGAATCCTAGTAATATCAAAAGCATCAAAATCAGAAACAAATTTAGCAGGCGTGATTGATATTGAACAAAATCATAAACAAATCGTAAGCCCCTTCTTGATTTATTAGTAGCTTCAAAACCTCCCTCAACAACTCTGAAATCCACCTAGTTTTATATAGTTGGTATACCTTTTTTGCAGGCAAAAGCTTTGGAAATGGAACTTGAAACAATAAGTAAGAGCAACAAAGAAAACAGTAGCAAATTATTTCGACAAAAGAGAGATTTAATCATATGCAATGGGATATGGAATATCTTCGAAGAAAGTGTATGGAATTGGAGTTGAGATTGACAACTGAACATGCCCAAATATTTCGTTATAGGTGGAGGTTCATAATTGTCCACTAGAGAAACTAATATAATGTCACATCACTTTTAAGAAAGTGACTCAAAAGCCCTTCACGTAAGGGTCACATAGTGCACTTAATGGCTTGTAACTGGTGGTGTTATGGAAAAGGATTCGTTTCAGAGTTAAAAATCTATAGACAATTTTTATACTTATTAATCGAAACATAAAGACGGATTTCTTACTTTCAATAAAACTAGATGGACCAAAACTGAAGTTTACTCTTTTAAATATATCAACATTGTTACAAATAACCAAGATTACCACTAGATTAATAATGGATTAAGAGATTTATAGAGAAAGTAAGTAAGGTAGTTGGAGAGAATGAAATACTTATGCAAGTATTGATGTGCATTTTTACATTTACACAAGGGGGTATTTATACTACATAATCTCTTATTCATCTACATGATTTACATAGGTAATTATTCAACAACTTGATTGTTGATTGGACATGAGAGTTGAAATTTGCATCCACAACCCATACTTCATAATATATTTAATATTTACAATACTCCCCCTTGGATGACAATTTCAAATCAGAGTTCAACGTTGATGTACTGCCTCATTAAAAACCTTGCTAAAGAAAACCCAATGGGAAAAAAATTTAGCTAAGGGAAAAAAAGTGCAGTTGGTAGTTGACTCCCCCTGATGTTGACATCTACAAATCATCACATGTTATGCGTGTGTCGCATATCGATACTGTGAACGTGTTTTTTGAAAATTACAGTAGGTAGTGCCTTTGTGAAAAGATCTGCAACGTTGTTGCTCGATTGAATATATTTCATTTCAATCTGATTATCTTTTATTTGATCTTGAGTGTATGAGAAGAACCTTGGAGGGATATGTTTTGTCCTGTCACTTTTGATATATCCTTCTTTCATTTGTGTGACACATGCAGCGTTATCTTCATGGATCAAAGTTGGAACTTTGTCCTTCTCTATTCCGCACGAAGTCAAAATGAGTTGTGTCATTGATCTCAACCAAACACACTATCTACTAGCTTCATGAAGTGCAATAACTTCGGCATGATTTGAAGATGTGGCAACAAGTGTTTGTTTCTGAGAACGCCAGGAAATAGCAGTACCTCCGTTCATGAACACGTATCCAGTTTGAGATCTAGCTTTATGAGGATCAGACAAATAACCTGCATCTGCATAACCAATCAAACCTTCTTTTGAACTGTTAGAATAAAATAGACCTAAATCAATAGTTCCTCCAAGGTATCAGAATATATGTTTGATTTCGTTCCAATGTCTCTATGTGGGAGATGAACTGAATCTTGCTAACAAATTCACTACAAAAGAAATGGCGGGTCTAGTACAGTTATTAAGATACATAAGAGCTCCAACTGCACTAAGGTATGGTACCTCTGGACCGAGAACCTCTTCATTTTCTTCGCAAGGAAGAAATGGATCGTTGCCGATATTGAGTGATCTAACAACCAATGGATTGCTTAAAGGATTTGCTTTGTCCATATTGAAACGTCTTAAGACCTTTTCAACATAATTTGATTGATGCACAAGCATTCCATTTTGCATGTGCTCAATCTGTAAACCAAGACAGTATTTGGTTTTTCTAAGGTCTTTCATTTCAAATTCTTCCTTCAAAAGCACAATCACTTCATGGATCTCTTTATTTGTTCCAATGATATTCAGATCATCAACATAAACAGTTATTATTACATATCCAGATGTTGTTTTCTTAATAAAGACACATGGACAAATAAGATTATTTGCATAACCTTTACTTATAAAGTAATCGCTTAAATGATTATACCACATGCATCCAGATTTCTTTAACCCATATAAAGATCTTTGTAACTTAATCAAATACATTTCTTTGGGTCTTGTACTTAATGTTTCAGGCATTTTAAATCCTTCAAGAATTTTCATATAGATATCACTATCAAGTGATCTATACAAGTATGTTGTAACAACATCCATAAGATACATCTCTAAATTCTCAGAGACTACTAGGCTTAATAAATATCTAAAAGTAATTGCATCCATAACAGGAGAATATGTTTCTTCATAATCAATTCCTGGTCGTTGAGAAAAACCTTGAGCCACAAGTCTGGCTTTGTATCTCATAATTTCATTTTCTCATTTCTTTTCCGTACGAAAACCCATCTGTTTCCGACAAGTTTCACGGCTTCTGGCGTGAGAACAATGGGTCCAAAAACATTTCTCTTATTGAGGGAATTCAATTCAACCTAAATAGCATATTTCCATTTAGCCCAGTGCTGTCTATTTTGACATTCGATGACAGATATTGGTTCAGGGTCATCATTTCCCAAAATATCATATGCAACAACATAAGAAAATATATCATCAATATTTCTCATTTCATTTTTGTTCCATAACCTTTTCGTATACCCATAATTGATTGCGACCTCTTTATTGATATCATTAATTTCCTCTTCTGGGGAATTTTTGATATTTTGTATCTCTTCGGGAACATTTTCCTCGTTACCAATTGCAATTTTTGTTTCTTTTCTCTTTCGGGTATTTTTATCTTTAGATCTCAATGGTCTTCCACGCTTCAAGCGTGCTTTAGACTCGTCAGTGACTTTATTATTTGTTTGTCCAATTGGGACTTCAATTCGAACTGGAGCATTCACAGCTGGTATATAAGATCTAGTCACTCTTTTTGTATCAGTAAATGTATAAGGTAATTAATTTGCAATTTCTTGTAAATGCATTATATTTTGCACTTCTGTTTCACATTGTTTCGTACGAGGATCAAGATACAACAATGACGGATCACACCATGAAACACCCTTTTCTTGGATTTTCTTTTCTCCCCCCTAATGATGGGAACATTGTCTCGTTAAAATGGCAATTGTCAAAACGTGCTGTAAAACATCACTCGTTAGTGGTTCAAGATATCTTATGATAGAAGATGACTCATATCCAACATATATTCCCAACCTTCTTTGAGGACCCATTTTTGTGCGTTATGGTGGTGCAATAGGGACATATACTGCACATCAAAAAATTCTAAGGTGGGAAATATTTGGCTCTTGACTAAATGCAAGTTGTATAGGAGTGTATGTATGATATGCACTCGGTCTCATGCGAACTAATGATGCAGCATGTAAAATTGCATGACCCCATACAAAAATTGGAAGTTTTGTTCTCATTATTAATGGTCTAGCTATTAGTCGGAGATGTTTAATTAATGATTCTGCTAAACCATTTTGTTGTGAACATGAGCTACTGGATGTTCAACAACAATTCCTACATACATGCAATAGTCATTAAATGTTTGAGATGTAAATTCACCAGCATTATCAAGTCTCACTTTTAGAATAATCTGAAAATGTGCTCTTAATTTAATAATTTGAGCAAAAACTTTGAAAATGCCACATTACGAGTTGATAAGAGGCAAACATGAGACCATCTACTTGATGCATCTATTAAGATCATGAAGTATCTAAATGGTCCACATGGTGGATGAATTGGTCCACATATATCACCTTGAATTCTTTCAAGAAACATAGGTGATTCCTTTTCAATTTTAGATAGTGAAAGTCTCACAATTAATTTTCCAAGTGAACAAGATGTACATGGAGTGACTTTACCTGTTTGAGGGAGCTTCTGATCCTTCAATTGATGTCCATGTGTACTTCCAATTATCCTGGGCATCATTGTCGATCCTGGATGGCCTAACTTGTCATGCCATAAACTAAATATCGCAGGATCACAATATTTTTCTTTAACTACCATATTTGTTTCAATCACATTTATATATGTATAATGTAAACCAGAATGAAGTATTGGTAGTTTTTCTAATACATGGTTCTTATCAGTAATATACATATATTTCTCATTTCCTGAGGTCACCGTTCGAGTATCATATCCATTAAGATGTACGTCATTGAAACTTAATAGATTTCTTTTCGATTTTGGAGAAAACAAAGCATTATTTAAGGAAGTTTCTACCATTAGGTAATAGTAAATGAGCTATTCCTATTCCTTCTATCATGTCTGCAGACCTGATATAGTATGTATGGTCCCTTTTGTTGGTTTGAATGTAGAAAAATATTTCTTAGCTTTTAGAATGGTGTGTGTGGTACCACTATCCGGTATACATAAGTCTCCAACATTTGCTTGATGTTATGCTCCAGTGGAATTCATATCAAACTTCAAATATGAAACAAATTGTAAGATTATAATAATAGGACAATGTTATTATAGAAATATTTTATATGAAAAAGGGAAATAGATAGTTATGGAAAATGGAATACATATTTATTAGAATAAAAAGACCATCAAATTCCTATAACATAAAAAGAGAATACATAGTTACAAAAACGGAAATACATATTTATTAGAATAAAAAGACCAACAACATTTATATAAATCAAAGGTCGATATCGTTAAGGAAATCAGAAACATTTAGCTCAGTATTTGACAACTCCAAGCTATGTTTCAACGGGTTATGTGCTCCGGTCCCCACCCATCACATTTACAAACGGTGGAGGCATATCTGCATTGGTCACCCTTGGCTGATCGGCCGTAGATGTCGTTGTATCCTGACCCTCTGGTCTATTACGAGTGTTTACCATACTCTTCCATACACACGCAAGGACATGGGTGAGATGGGGTTATACAGGTTATGAACAAGGAAACGTAATACCACATTCATTAATCATCATAACAATGGAAAACAAGCACTATCACGTAAAACATCCTCATAATAACGTTAGCTAAGCGAAATTATGAACATGCGATACATAAAAATTTTCATCCCCATTACCATAACTTTCAATTTGTGTAGCTTCTGCCGACTCTAAGATCATCCTATCTTAGAAGTTCTACCCAATCTCACTCAGTCATAACTTAATGTCATGGCTTAAGTCTAGGTATCTGACATTCAACACCTAGTTCACTTAAACTAATGCTTTGATACCAACTTGTAACACCCTAAAAACTGGGGTAATTTAAAACTTAAAATTTTGGCAATATAACGGCTGTAAACTGAACAAAACCTGGTTAATCAAAGACCTGCCAAAATATCCCAACGTTTTGTCCCAAACGGGGAATATAGTATAACCTTTACAAATTCAATAAATGAAGAATAAACATACGACAACCTAATAATCTAAACTATCCCAACAGATTACTGTCGGGTGTCGCTATTCTTCCGAAATGGATAATCACCAAAAGTATAAACCGGTCTCTAGACTTCCAAAAATGACCGCTCTCGATCACGCGATCGTCCACTCATTCCCGACGATTCCCGCCACTAAGATGCCCTGTCAACCAAGACAACCAAATAAACAAGTGTTAGGCTTAAGCCTAGTGAGAAGTAATATTTGTAAAGTATTTAACGAAATAAAGTTACAATACACGGAATCGTCCACATTGATATGGTATCAACACCAAAGTACTTCACCTGCCATCAAAGATTAGTTTTCAATATGACTTCACCAACAATGATCATAATTCCAATAAGCCGTCTACTTAATAGCATCAACCCAAACTAGATCTTTAGCTATTGGAGACATCAACTCAAACCGAGTCTTTAGTCTCTCACGACAATCAACTCAAACCGAGTCTTTAGTCTATTGGAGACATCAACTCAAACCGAGTCTTTAGTCTATTAGGGACATCAACTCAAACCGAGTCTTTAGTCTATTAGGGACATCAACTCAAACCAAGTCTTTAGTCTATTTGGGACGTCAACTCAAACCGAGTCTTTAGTCTAACATGACGTCAACTCAAACCGAGTCTTTAGTCTAATTAACATAACTCCCTTAACAATGCGATTAACGAGTCCAATACGTGTCGTGGTAGTTCACATAACCCATATTACATACTAAGATCAACTTTCCCTTCAATTACTCTTCATTGAGACATTACTAAAAAAAATGGGATTCTAGGTTAACTTTATATAAATCCACTCCAAAGACAAGAAAGGTTGAAATAATCGTTAGCACTTTATTAAGCATGTAAATAAGTAGGAAAGTCAAGAAACACCCTCACCTTAGTGATTTCTTACAAGAAATCAAACCCTAGAATGGTAGATGAGAAGTTGAAGACTTGAGGAGTTGGTACAAGCTAGAATCCTTCCAAAACCTCACCTAAGGAAGCATTTACTGCACCATTAATACTCCTCGAAGATCATTAAATGTTGTGGTTGAAGTTGGGGTAGAAACCTTACCAAAATCGTTGGAGTGAAAACCCCCTATCAGCTCCCAAAATTAGCCCTAAATGAAGAAATCCCATAAATGAAGTATTTATACCTCAGTTGACTGTCGGCGATTGTGCCCCGGCGATAGTGACATTTGTCACTATCGCGGGCAAGGTCGCGAGGCTCCACCCACCTACGGTACAAGCGGGGCAATTGTGCCCTCGCGATAGTGACCCCTGTCACTATCGTGGGCACTATCGCCGAAAAGGTACCGAATTCCCAATCTGTTCCAGATCTCGTACTTTCAATCCACAATGTTCAAAACTGATAAAACCATCAATTAACACTAAATCCCAATACACGGTAATTCATAACAAAATAACATCAAACCCTAAATTCTAAATTTTCGGGGTGTTACAATTATTTGCTCTTTGCCCACGACCACGATTAAAACTACGACCCCGACCGTAAGGGTGGCCTCGACCAAAATTATAGTTTCGACCATAAAAATGATTTTAGCCAAAATGACCACGACTTCGTCCACGACCACGATCACGTCCATGTCCCCTTCCACGAAAATTATTTCTAGGACTATCATTGTTTATAGCATTTGCTTAAGAAAATGCTACTGAACCTGTCGGACGTGATTGATGGTTTTTCATTAAGAGCTCATTATTTTGTTCTGCAACAAGTAAACATGAATTAAGCTCAGAATATCTTGTGAATTTTTGCATTCGATATTGTTGTTGCAAAGTAATGTTTGATGCATGGAAAGTAGAGTATGTTTTCTCCAACATATCTGCATTAGTAACACTTTGTCCACAAAACCTAAGTTGTGAACATACTTTAAACAATGCAGAACTATAGTCATTCACTTTTTTAAAATCTTGGAACCTCAAAGTTCTCCACTCATCTCTGGCAGCCGGAAGTAAGACTTCCTTTTGGTGATCAAACCTATCTTTCAGGTCTTTCCACATAATGTTTGGACCACTGGTATTGAGATATTCAAATTTTAACATGTCGTCAACATATTTCCGAAGAAAAATGTTGACCTTTGCTCTGTGGTGCGACGAGCATTGATTGTTTTCATTTAAAGTGTCTAAAATGCCCATAGACTCGAGGTGCATTTTGACATCCATAATCCATGACATATAGTTCCTTCCATTTACATCAAGAGCCGCAAACTCAATCTTTGCAAGATTTGACATATTGTAACTATCAAACAATGAGAAAAAAAATAGAATCCATTTATGTCGATAAATATCGAAATACAAAGAAGTGGGAGAACCATAAGTACAAATGTAATAACCTAACTTTTAGTGTTGATAAAATTAAATGTTTAGGGGTGATTTTTGTAGATTTATTTATTTTAAGGGGCCATTTATGAAAAATTGGAGGTATAAAAAAGAGTTAGTCTTATCCTTTTCAAGCATTCTGCCGAATTTGTTTTCTCCTCATCATTAATTTGTTTGTGCGATTAGAAAGAAAAAAAATAGAGAGAAAGCTTTCATAGAGATGAGGCTTTTGGAAATTAAAGAGAGAATTAAGGTTCTTCTTTTTAAGGTGTTCGGTTTGAACAACTTTAATCGTAGACTTGGGGTAAAATAATTGGACCCGAGGTGAGTTTTCGTTTAATCATTTATGAAGTGAAATGCATATATTGACGAATGGTTATTATTTCAATGTTATACCAGATTGGTATGTTTGAATTATTACCGTTAATTGTTGTTAGTGTATATATGTGTATAAGGCCCAGGACCATGTGTGTATAAGGCCCAGGCCCATATAGTCTCGGTATAAATACCTTGTATCTTCTAGTCTATGTTAACTTTTATTATTATCATTTAGTCGTATTGTACGTTTATTCTCTCAATCAATACATCGAAGTCTCAAGCCTTCAGCATATTCATCGTCTCTTTCAATCATCATCATATTCTAACATGGTATCAGAGCTGTAGGTTTGTTTTCACTATCACCGTCATCATCGTTTCTTTCAATCATCGCCGTCTCGCCGCCCTCTCTGTCTCTCGTCGCCTTCGAATCGCACGGGTACATATCGCCGTCTTGCCGCCCTCTCTGTCTCTCGTCGCCTTCGAACCGAAACCCTAGCCGCAGACCAAAAGAACTCCGGTCGTAAAACATCATACCGGTCCACTCATACCGGTCGACGGAAACCGGTCACTTCATACCGGTCCCCTACACACCGGTCACTACACACCGGTCCACTCATACCGGTCGACACTCGGGTCCATTCCAACTCCGGTCGACACCGGTCGAACAAGACATCAGTCAAGCCTTCAGCAAAGTCTGGACCTGTTTCTCGTCACATCCATGGCTGCCAATCTCAGTCACTCAAATCCCATTTCGGTTATTTTCAATGGTAGCAACTACATCCTGTGGCATTACCATATGACAATTCTGCTAAAATCCCATGGGCTTTACACCTATGTTACTGGTGCATCCAAACTTCCAGTTCAGGCAGCAACTGAGAATGCTGTTGATTTTGCCAAACGCATGAATGAGTGGGACATCAATAATGCTTGTATTCTGGGTTTCATTAATGCCTCCACTACTCCTGAGATCAACAAACAGTTTCTTGGCTATGTCACCGCCAAAAGTCTATGGGATTTTCTCGACAAGAGGTACACGTCATCGTGCCTATCTCATCAGTATCAACTGTGGACTACCTTTCAGAACAAACGTCAGCTTCCTGATCAATCCGTAAACTCTTATATCTCTGAAATGCAGTCTCTCAGAGATCATATAAGTCTTGGAGCACCACAAACTTTTGATGAGACGGCTCAACAGTTCATTACCTACTTCAACCAGATACATTTGATCACCATTCTGATAGGTCTTACAGATAAATTTGAGAATGTTCGTGCTTCTCTTCTTCATAGGCAGCCCCTACCCACTCTTGAAGAAGCCATATCAGAATTGTTAAGTGAAGAAACTCGTCTTCACATAATGCCCGCTACTGATAGCGTTCTCTACACGTCTCATCCCAAGTCCAAAGGTAAATGGACCAACAACAACCATTCTAAATCTGTGGGAAAGACGAACACATCTGAGTGTGCCTTTTGCCATTCTACTGCTCATCTTCTCCTTGATTGTCCTATTCGCAAGCGTCGTAGGTGTGGCATCACTCATCCGCGCCATTATGAGCCTGACTGCCCTAAGAACTCAAAGCATACTGGCCCTCAGAACCGGACTCACGTTGTTGCTGGGTCTACTGTCGCAGATAATGAGGTTTCTTCAATCTCCTCACCTGACCTAATGGAACTGATGTGTCGCAATAAGGAACTCATGGAGCAGATCATGTCTGGTGCTATGGGTATGAATTCTCCACACTCAGCTGCATCAGGTAACTTATGGCTTTTTGACTCTGGGTGTTGCAATCATATGACACCCTGCACTGATGGTTTTGTATCTAAGAAACCACCTCAGCATTTTACGTCAGTACGAATTGCTGACAACACTGGCCTACCGGTATCTTTTAGTGGAAATGTCTCCACTCCTCATATACAATTACCGGATGTTCTAAATGTTCGAAAACTATCTCTGAGCTTAGTTTCGATTGCACAGCTTCTCGAATCTAATTTGATCATTTTATTTCATTCTTCTGGTTGTGTTGTACAGGATCCAAAGACCAAGCAGATCCTTGGACTCGGCCGTAAAGTTGGACGGATGATTGAAGTGTTCTACCTTCGTCTTCCATTACCATCTTCAAGACTTGTTGCCTCAGTTTCCAGCACTTCTTCCTTTGATTTGTGGCATGCCCGACTAAGTCACTTGTCTCTAGCCAGAATAAAATCATTAGCTAATTTAGGGGTGTTACGAAATTGTGTATCAACTGACAATATTTCTTGTTTATCATGCAAACTTGGCAAACATCATGCTTTATCTTTTGAAACGAATGAGTTTAATTCTACTTCTTCTTTTGATCTTATTCATTCTGATGTATGGGGACCAGAACCACATCCATCCATGGGGGGTGCTCGATATTTTGTTATTTTTATTGATGATCATACACGTTTCACATGGATATATCTCATGAAACATCGTTCAGAACTACCTAAAATTTATATTATGTTTGCTCGGATGATTCACACCCAATTCTCAAAATCTATAAAGATTCTTAGAGCTGACAATGCTATAGAATACAAAGAGTCCTCTCTTCTCTCCTTTCTTCAATCTCAGGGAACTCTCTCTCAGTACTCCTATCCCGGCACATCTCCTCAAAATGGTCGTGCCGAACGCAAACACCGTCATATTCTTGATACAGTTCGCACTCTTCTCATTTATGCTAAATGTCCAGAACGTTTTTGGGGTGAAGCTGCTTTCACTGCAGCTTATACTATCAATCGTCATCCTACTTCCATCCTTAATAATAAGTCTCCTTATGAGGCTCTTCATGAGGTCACCCCTGCCTATGAACTTCTAAAAGTTTGGGGTAGTGCTTGTTTTGTTCAGTTACAATCTCATGAACATACCAAACTTGAACCTCGCTCCAGACTTTGCTGCTTCCTTGGATATGGTATTGAGCACAAGGGTTATCGCTGTTGGGATGCTGTCTCCCAGCGTCTTCGTATATCTCGTCACGTTACCTTCTGGGAACATGTTCCTTTTTCTTCTATATCCAAGTTTCGTGAGTCCCCTACCTTCACCGCTCCTTTCTTTACTGATGCTTCTGTCTCATTGGACTCACTCCAATCTGACATCATATCGTCTCCGCCTATTGTTCAAACATCTTCTGACTCTGCCTCTCCTTCAGAGTCTCCTGCCCCTACACCACCTGCATCTCATAGTTTTCTTGATCAACATCAATCATCTGTTCCATCCACACAGCCAACATCTGAGCTGCCTGCTGAGTCTTTGGCTCCTGGAACGTCTCAATCTCCGAATGTTAGACGATCAGATCGGGTAAGATAAGTTCCTTCTCATATCCGTGATTATCATGTTTATGATACTCTGTTGTCCAATCACGAACCTACTTCCTACAAGGAAGCCTCCTCTAATATTGATTGGCAGAAAGCTATGGATGAGGAACTTCAGGCTCTTAACAAAGCTCAGACATGGGACTATGTTCCTCTTCCACTGGGCAAGTCACCCATTGGTTCCAAATGGGTGTTCAAAATCAAGACAAAATTTGATGGCTCTATTGATAGGTACAAAGCTCGCCTGGTGGCAAAGGGCTTCAATCAAGAGTACGGCTTTGATTATGAGGAGACATTTGTACCTGTTGCTCGAGTCACCTCTGTTCGCAGTCTCCTAACCATCGCAGCTACAAAACAATGGCCTCTTTTTCAGATGGATGTTAAGAATGCCTTCTTGAACGGTGAATTATCTGAGGAAGTCTACATGACACCTCCTCTAGGTGTTCGACTTCCACAAGGTCATGTTTGTCGTCTTCAGAAGGCTCTTTACGGACTCAAGCAAGCTTCGCGAGCTTGGTTTGAGAAGTTCAGTTCCACAGTCACCTCTCTGGGTTTCTCACCCAACAACTATGATTCAGGACTGTTTACTCGGACCACTGAGGCTGGCACAATCTTACTTCTTTTGTATGTGGATGATATGATTATTACTGGCAGTGACTCTACAGGCATAGCTAATCTCAAGACATCTCTCAGCTCCTGTTTTGAGATGAAGGATCTTGGCTCTTTACACTATTTTCTTGGTCTTGAGGTGCTCTCAGATCCATCGGGAATTTATCTTTGTCAAGCCAAATACACCTCAGATCTCTTGTCAAAAGCTGGGATTGCTGACAACAAAACTGCATCCACTCCTCTTGAGCACAACCTTCATTTGGCTCCGAATGATGGACCTCCTCTGCGTGATCCTACTTTATATCGACAGTTAGTGGGGTCACTTGTCTACCTGACAGTGACTCGACCTGACATTGCCTATGATGTTCATACCGTCAGTCAGTTCATGTCTGCACCCTGTTCTGATCACTATGTTGATGTCCTGTGCATCCTTCGATATTTAAAAGGGACCATGTTTCACGGTCTTCATTTTACATCCACATCATCATTGACTTTGCGAGGCTTTTCTGATGTTGATTGGGACAGTGACATGACTGATCGTCGCTCCACTACCGGCTACTATTTCTTTCTTGGAGACTCACTCATATCTTGGCGGAGCAAGAAACAATCTCTCACAGCTCGATCCAGTACTGAAGCTGAGTATCGAGCACTAGCTGACACAGCTCAAGAACTTTTGTGGTTATGTTGGCTACTCTCTGACATGGGGGCTCCTCAACATTCTCCAACTCCATTGTGGTGTGACAACAACAGTGCGATTCAGATTGCTCACAATGATGTCTTTCACGAGCGAACGAAGCATATTGAAATTGACTGTCACTTTGTTCGTCAACACGTGACTCGTAAGACTATCCAGCTTCTTCCTATTTCAACTATTGATCAACAGGCCGACATTTTCACTAAAGTTCATCTACCAGGACGGTTTCGTGATCTAGTTTCCAAACTCCATCTGGCTCATTCTTCTCCCGATTGAGTTTGAGGGGGGATGTTAGTGTATATATGTGTATAAGGCCCAGGCCCATGTGTGTATAAGGCCCAGGCTCATATAGTCTCGGTATAAATACCTTGTATCTTCTAGTCTAGGTTAACTTTTCTTATTATCATTTAGTCGTATTGTACGTTTATTCTCTCAATCAATACATCGAAGTCTCAAGCCTTTAGCATATTCATCGTCTCTTTCAATCATCATCATATTCTAACAATTGTGAAACGATTTTTATTACATGTTGTTTATTATTAACACATGTGATTGGTTTATAAATTTTTGGGATAAAGGGATTATCACAACAGAAGTCGGGTGTGTTAGGACTATGATGGTCCGAGCAAATGGTTATATATATAGTGCCCACGAATTTGTTACTGAATTATTTATCTGACAGGGATTTACTCACTAGACCGTATGGTCTAACTCTCATTTTATTTTCAAAACTATGTATTTCAGGTGAACTTTATATTGGAATGCTAGCTTGGGTAAAAAGGTAAACAATAATTATTGTGGTGAAGGTTGTCTCCAATAATCAGATTATTAAAATTATCGGGTTAATGATATTTTCAGTTAAAGGTTCTGGTGATTATAGATTGGTAAGAATTTAAATCTACCGTTGAGTTTATTTACTTCCGTTGTTGCGGGATTGTAAAGATTTTTGATTTTTTTATGTTAAAGGATCATTGTCGGATCGATTAGTAAGTATTTTACTTATTATTGCGGTTAGAAATATTCTTTCCGTCGTTGTATTTAAGATGATTCTGGGAAGATTATTTTAGGCGACCTTTTTTGAATCACATATTGGTTGGTTTCCTGTATTTGAGGTAGATTTATGGTTTTTGAAGTGATTTTTGGAAACCGGGTTGTTACAACAAACATGCTTAAGAAAAAACAAAACTCATCAGGTGAGAGATTACTGAAAAAATGACTAGTAATATAAGCATTATAATAACGAGAATTAGAACTGGATGTAACATCTTCGGAGAAAGAAGGGTAAATATGTTGAGAAGAAATTAATGGTTAATTTATAGTGTAAAATATAGTCATTGTAAATGTTTGTTACCGTTATATATATAGGCGTTGCAAATGATAATTAATACATAAAATCAGTAAAGAATATAATATCAGTGATGGTAGATATAATCAGTGATATAAAATAAGGAAAATAGATAAATATTGGTATGCTTAGATAAAAATTAACAAGATAATAAACATATGAATAAATAAATGTTGAAAGATTAGTATGACAATAAAATTAAGTACGCATAAATAAAAGTTAGTATAAGCATGGAAACATAAATAAGATTAGTATATGCATAAATAAAAGTAAGAGTATTAGTAGTCATGGGATGGGTTATAATGCAAACCAAGACATTTGTACAAACCATACAAACCATTATATTAGGAAATAATTGAGATATTTATGGATAATAATCATTATTTATTAAATATGATTGAGATATATATATATATGGAAGAGGATAAAGTTCATTTATTATTATCATGACATTGGTTAAGTAAACAAAATAAAATTAGATATTCATTATACTAGATAAACGACTGAGATTAGTTTGTAAGTTTGTATAAATAGAGGTGGTTTGCATTTGATCGCTCCTCTAGTAGTCATAATATCTATAATAAGAAGTCATCAGCTTTCATGTTGTTTATTTTGGTTATTTTACCTTCTTAACATATAGTATTAAGGAAATGTATACCTTGATTAGAACTCTCGTGCTGATAGCGTGTTATAAATAACCAAGATTACCACTAGATTAATAATGGATTAAGAGATTTATAGAAAAAGAAAGTAAGGAAGTTGGAGAGAATAAAATATTTATACAAGTATTGATGTGCATTTTTATAATTACAACTTAATTGTTGATTGGACATGAAAGTTAAAATTTACATCCACAACCCATACTTCATAATATATTTAATATTTAAAATAAACATTAATTTTTTGGTTTAATTTTATAAAACCCTTTTTCTTTTTGGTAGTGGACCCCACATGTCTAGGCCATACGAAACTCCTTTGAATGATATTTTGGATCTCACATGCTTTATGTTTCCAAGGCTTAATAATGATAGAAGAAATGTTAAAACTTAAAAGGGTTTTGCTTTTAGATCTATTTCACATCATTTCTAATGTTAAACTTGTCAAGCATCATGTGAGAAGTTGAGATTAATATGAGAAACGTGAGAAGTAGATGTGAATCGTTGATCATTTTTAATCAACTGTCCTCGCATGAATTGCGACTTAGAAGGGAATTGCTCCAGTGCATCTCATCCTAATCTGCATTCATTTCTTATCAAACGGTTGATAACCACTTCTCACGTTTCTCACTGTAACCTCAATTTCTCATCGGAATCCAACTCATGTTAAACCAGAAGTGTACATATGTAGTGTGTTATATTTTGATTTTGAGGTTGAGAATCTGAATCCTTAATATGCCTCTCTCTCAGTCCCAAAATAAGTGTCCACTTTCAAAAATAATTGTATACTTTCCTATTATACTCTTATTTATGTGATAGAGAAATTTTCTCTATCTATAATTAAGGGTAAATTGTACTTTGATTAATTAAAAAGTCTAATAACTACATACTCCTAAAATTGGATGCATTTTTCATTGTAAACATTTATTTTGGGACAAATGGAGTAATAACTATTCTGTTTTGTTTATAGTTATTTTTTCAGTTTTATTTTGTGCATTTTTAAAAAAATCAAAGAGTTTCTGGTTGGCAATATTCTAACGTATTAATAGATCTATTATTTATATTTTATTTAAAAATAGGTTTTTAATGGTTTTTGCAAAATAAGTAGTTATATCATACTCTTAATTTGAAAAATGTTGGTCATTTAGTGATAGGTCAACTCCAATTTTAAATATTTTTATGATTATCCGTTAATAAAAATATATTATCAAAATAACAATGTGATATTTTTAAAGATGTCCGGGGCTAAATGACCAATATTTTTCAAATTAGCAAAATATAACTACCTATTTTACAAAGGCCATGAAAGCCATTATTTACCAAAACCATTTTTGTTATGTTTTATTCGGTTTGTGAGTCCACTTCCCAAATTCAAGAGTAAAAGCTAAAAGATTTGTGGACAGGAGGCTTTTAATTTGAATTTAAGCTAGACTTTTAATCCGACTTATTTGATCAATTAGAAATGGAAAATCGCACCAAAATGGAACCAACTTCTACTTTCTTCCTATTTTGGGGAACGAACTTTTAAAATCGTCATTTTAGGGTATAAATCAAACTTTATGTTTATTTAAGGGTCTGGTTTACCTAATAATCTGTTAACGATGACATGGCTCAGGTCAATACCAATTATATGCTATGTCATGTTTAAAATTTAAATAACATTACATTTGAAACAATGACATGGCATTGATGATATAACATGACTAATAACTTTTTTTTATTTGACAACTAAAATTTAATATCATTCTATAGATAACTAATCTTCCTAAATCATGATATCAAAAAGAATCAAAATTCTGGAAAACAATTGATACCCAGATGATTATTAAGAACACATAAACATGAATCTGAATCTTTAATTCTAAATATAACATAAACATCAATCCATTTTACTTACAAAATCCAATACAAACACAAGAAAGAAAATAGATACATATTAGAATTCGTTCAAAAAAGTTTATACAAAATACAAGATAAACAACAAATTTGTAATTAAAATAAAAAAAACTAAACCTGTGAATCTAAATATTTACATCTAAATCAACAACTTCCTTAAAGCAACCAATTTAGAGTAAATAAGGAATGCATCTGCAGAAAAGTGGGTTTAAAATAAGAAATTGAACTCCAAATTTGCACTGATTTCTGAAGACCGGTGCATTTGTCGTACGTCTTGGGGTAGAGGTCTGTGTAATCGATGATAACTGTGGTGTATGGGAGGATGATGAATGATTGTGGGGGTTGTGGTGTAGGGAGATCTCCAAAACAATATTAAATCGAGAGATCTTTGAAGCAACAAAGCTGGAAGAAGTGAAGATTGTGCTTTAGAGTTCGAGGGAAATGGTACGGTCGGTCAGGACAAAGTTGACTAGCGAGTATGAGCAGGGGATAGAGGGGACTGAGACCTAGGTGAGGGGACGAAGTTGATGGTGGAGGGCTACAGAGTTGATGGTCAAAGGAGAGGCGATGGTCGGAGGGAACTGAGACCCAGGGGGCTTCCCTTTATAGAAATTGAATCCATCGTTGCTTGTAGTTGAGAGGGGAGGAGGGTGGGGGTTCATCAACAAGTAAGGTTAACCAAGAAAGGCGGTGGTTGAAACATAGACAATTTGACATTGAACCACCAACATATTCTTTCAATATTGTAGGTGGATCACATGTGATGATACTTACACGATAAAGATGAAACATATACAATTTGACATTGAACCACCAACATATAAAACCAAGGTTATCATATGTGATAAATTTGTAATACTACATTTTCGTCGTGTTAACAACTCTAGACGCATAACCAGCATACTTATCACATAAGATATATTGAGTTTATTTTAGGATCATCTTCAAAATTCTAAGGTTATGACACTACAACGTGACTTAGATAAAATTGTCCGTTCTTTTATATTGGGTCTTTGTGATTCCAGTTTAATGCAAGATTATCAAGATGAATGAACAATTCAATTCAAACTTCATATGTCATTGATATGAAGATCTCAGTTTACAAACTCTCTCTCTCTCTCTCTCTAGAATATGTAGAATGATTTCTCAATATGCACACGTCTAAATTCCACACTCTCAACTACAAAGACAAAAGGTATTTATACCTTGATACAAGCAAGTAACTAAACATGTTGACTTTGGTTGACTTTGACTTTCCACTTTAAACAAATTTGACTTGCAATCTTGATGATTTGACTTGAGCTTTAGACTTTCAATCTAGATGATCTTGAAGACAACAATCTATGCTCTAACATTCTCCCCCTTTGGATTCAAGATAATCTTCAAAAACAAATTTATCTTCAAAACAAATTCTCCCTCTTTGATTCAGAAACAAGTGATCTCCCACTTTGGATAAACTTGCACTTATCTTCAAATGAATTTCATCTTTAAAGCACGTTCTCCCCCTTTCAAGAACATTCTCCCCTTTTGGGACAAAAACTGATCTTCTCAGGCAATCAACATTCTCCCCCTATTGAGATGAAAATTGGTAATCTTCACTTGTGAACTATAACATTCTTCCCCAAAGACTTTGATAAACATCATCATCTTCAGCAAAGAAATTATCTTCAGTTGTAGCTCACTATTCTCTTTCAAAATAATCTTCAAAGAAAATTTCTTGAACATTCTTGAAATCTTGAACTTTATTCACAATTTCTTTATCATTTCTTGAATTTCCCATAGCTTCTTTTCCATTTCTTGACTTTATCCAAAACTACTTTGTAATTTCTTGAATGTCTCCCCCTTTTTGATGATGTAGAGCATAGAAATCATCAAAACATCTTCAAGAAATGTCATGAATCGTTTTCTGACCACTGGTCTTTCCAAATGAGCCTCTGAACATCCGTCAATTCATAATGTATTCATCTGAATCTTTTCAAATTCAGACAAACAAGAATGTAACCCTTAATCAACAAATGAATCAGTTAAAATGCATGTAAGTAGCCCAAATCCACTTTGTACAACAAATGTACATTGGAAGGGAGCTTTTTGATGTTCACTCTTCCAAGGCTTCCATTCAATCATCGAAAAATCACAAAGAAATTTTCTATGAATGTTAAGACAAGAAAACTTATTCCTTGTGTGTTCGTGCATAGTGTAGAATGATTGAAGCTACTTAGGCTTTTCAAATAGGCTCAAAATGTGTAAACCATTGAGACAATAAGAGTAATACACAAACTCAATTGTGCATGAACGAAATGCGAAGGTGGGGCAAACTTCTTTCTGTTTCAATATCCACATCTTCCAAATGAAAACGAGATAGATTATGTGTTGCGTCCCCAAGAAAAATTGAAACATCTCTTTGTTAAGAAAGAAATGAGTAGCTGGTGGGGTTAAAACAAGAGTTGGCATGAGCTAGTGCCTGTTTCAATGAAGTTTACAAAAGAATTGTGAAACAACAGTAATGTGGCTGCCCGACTCAGAAAGCGGTTGGTGTAGAGTTTGATATTCTTTTACTCTGATCTCTCACCCTATTTCTTTTTTAACATTGAGCTCACTTCTAATCAATCTCTCTTTTCATTTTATCTCATCACACACCCACACTCAGATATTGACCCATTGCCTCTCGATCACTAAAGGATAACTTCTTGGGTAGGAAACACTAGTTATCGTGAATCCATAGAAGTTCTTTTAAAATCCTCAAAACAATCCCGTGTATTTTGTCCTAAAAGCACAAAGTTGCTCAACAGTTAACTTTAACAGTTAAAGCATTGTATGAAATACATGTCAGATAGATGTATGCTCAATAAGATAATCATAAAGATTTGAGCATTTTAAACATGGAAGATTTTCTCAAAAACAAGTATATTGAAAGAATGAAATAAATACAAAAGACTTTTTGAGAATCTGACATTGTATTGAAAAGATCAAATATGAATGATATAACAATAAAAGCTTAGGTCATGAAAAATTGAATGTTGTCTATATGAAGCAAATATAGACATTCTTGAAAGAAACGCTTTGAATGAATCAACGCTCAAATATCAATGAAGTTCAAACGGGGTTTATTACCATCGAAAAATTGTTTCTTTTGAGACATGGTAATAGTAAAGTCAACAAAAATACTAAACCGGTGTGTGTGAATACTTGACAGTATATAGAAAAGATAATACACAAGTATTTATCTTTTGAAACACACGGTTTGTGTTAATACACACTTCTATAATTCATGAAAACTTTTAAGAATTGAGATGTGGTTTGAACGTTTAAAGAAACATGTTTTCATATCAGAAAGTCGTCCATCTTTCAAATATGTATGAGATTAAGGTTAGAATAATTCTTACGCTCAGCTTTAATCTCATAAATTCCGCTCCAAAGTAAAGATTGATATGATCATGTAAACTCCCCCTCAAATTCTGTAAATAGTCAAAAAGTCGTTAAAGCAAACTTTAAAATACGAGTTCTGATCTGAATTAATCAGAAGTCATTTACTCCTCCTGAAAATATGCATTCACAATATTATCAGTAGAGGTAATATGTATACTCCCCCTTGAAGATTGATCATCTCTTTTGATGCATCAGAGTACACTTTCTTTTGATCGTTGAAGTATGAGTCCTAAACTGTTGTGTTTAGAAGTCAAACTCTTTGACATTGAAGTTCGAGTCCTGAGTTGATTTACTCAGAAGTCTAACTTCCTAACATTGAGGTGCAGGTTTTGAACTGTATTGTTTAAAATCCATGGTTCCTTTACTCCCTCTATACTTGAGGTACCTGCAACACAAATGGATCTTTTGGCTTTGGTACCCACTGTTATTTGGGTCCAGGTTTGTTAGTTGCAGTTCTATTAGGAGTAATATAATAAGAACCATACCAGTAATTAGCATAATCTTTACCAACAAAATCATTTGAGCCAAAATAAGAATAGTTAATTTTGTTTTTAGCTAACCTGATTAATTGATTTATCGAATAAACAAGATCAGGTTTACCTTTATGCACAATGTTCTTAGCATTGGGTGTATGCACAAATGACTTTTTGATCATTCTTCTCATCAAAAGCTGCTTTCACTCTCCATTCAAACTTCTCATTACCATTTCTTCTTATTCTAAATGTACTTGAACCATCAACATTCCGATCGTAGAAAAGGTTAGTAGTACGAATCTGATCATTTGAATTGACTGACCTCTTTGTAGAAACAGTTGTATGAGGTGAACTTGATGTTGTCTTGAATGAACATTCAAATTCAACTGAATCATCTCTAGATGTTTGAAGAATTGAATCTGGAGTCTTCTGCTAAGTCAGAATCACCTTAGAGACAATTTCTTCAAATTCTATTATCTTGGAAGATAAATTGTTTCTTTCCTTGGTGAGCAGGTCAATCTTTTTTTGAAATTCAGACTTCGTGTTCTGCTCTATAATTGCCTTTGTTGACAGTTCAGACAATTTCTTTGTAAGCTTCTTAATTTCAGTCTCAAATATCTCCCTTTCTTCTTCAAAATCCTTCTCCACATTCTTTCTTTGATCAGATAATTCTTTGAAAAATCCAACATTTTTCTTCTCAACTACCTTCTTATCATTCTCAAACTCTTTTCTCTCTTTTTCCAACAAGATTTCTAACTCAAAAATCTTTCCTTTGAGAGATTTTCCTTCAGAACCAAATTCAGCTTTCTCTTTCTCAAGCCTGTCTCTTTCAACAATTATTACCTTCTCAAAATCCGATACTTGTTTTGATAGCTTTGCACACTTAAGCTCAACAGCTTTTTTCTCTTCGAAAGTCTTTCTTGAAAATTCAGAAAATTTATGTGCAAACCCTTTATTTTCCTTTTCAAATTCGTCCTTGTCTTTGGTAATCTTCAGTTCCAAATCTGAAATCTTCTTTTTCATCTCCACATTAGCACTTTCCAAACTCTTAGTTGTCTTCTCATTCTTACTGACATAATCTTTTTGCTGGATTTTGACAATTTGAGCTTCCAGATCTGAAATCTTACTTTTCAACTCAATATTTTCTTTTTCCAAAGCCTTTGCTTTCTCTTCATTGCTCTTACCATCTTTTAATTGTTGAGAATCAGAAATCTACGTCTGAAGATCCTCATTCATCTTCTTTAACTCATTTATTTCTTCACATAACACTTTCTTTTCAGTATGATATTTCTTTGATCTCTTTGAATAATAATCAACAGATGAAGTAAGTAGTTCATTCTTCTTTTTGAGTTTTGCAATTTCTTCTTCATCATCAAAATATCCCATATTGATAACACCTGCACTGACCGTTAACAAAAATCAGAAACTTTGATCATAGTGAGAGTTCCCCTTCGCAGACTTAGCACGGGGGTCTCGCTACCCGGTTAGTGGGTGGGATCAAAGGGCAACGCCCTTGCGGGGTCTATGGGCAGCGCCCCGAGAGAAAAAAAAATTAACATCGAAAAATCATATTTCAGCTTGTCAAAATTTGCTAAGTATGGAATTCTCACACAACTATGAAAACTATTCGCACAACTCACACATTTTGCACACCAAAGAAAATAACTTTTCGCACACTACGTAGAATTCGTATGCCAAGTAGTTCGAAATTCTCACATGGAAATAAATTTGCACGCCTCTCTTTGTGAATTCCCTCTTTTCGCACGCTTTGTGATGCGAATTCTAAATATTCGCACGCAATTGTGTGCGAATTCTTGACTTTTCGCACGATGACCTTATGCGAATTCTATACTTAGAAAATTTCACATACACAAACTTTTCGTATCGATACGAATTCCGGAATTAGAAATTTCAACTTTGATATGCGAATTCCTCAGATTTCGTATGATGAGAGATGCGAATTCCAGAAATTCGTATGTCGTACGATGTGAATTCCTCAATTCTCGTATCCTCTGTGATGCGAATTCTATCCTTTTCGCACGTAAGCTTATGCAAATTTCTAACTTCTCGTACACAAAGCTATGCGAAATTCACACTTAGACTTTTTCAAAAATCAATGCCATGCGAATTCTTGACATCATGCGAGTTCTTCATCATCATGCGAGTTCTTCACTTGTTATGCGAATTTTGTAGATCTCGACCCAAAACTTCAAAATTTTAACCAAAATCGATTCAAAACTTCAGATTAGACCATGAAACTTTGTCAATTTGACCTTGTACACAATCTGAACACTTTACAATTGATCGATTACATCCAGATCAATAAAAATTAAAATTGATTAGGATACAGTGCGTTTACAGGTTCGAACAAAAACTAAACCAAAAATCCAAAATTCACACAAACTGTTGTGAATTGGACGAAGTGATTCAAACATAACTTGTTCCAAACATAAAATCGAGTACAAATGAACCAATTTCAGATAAAAAACATCACTATTCTGCAAAATACGAATCTGCACAGTGACTTTTGCGAGTTCTTGAAAATTTCAACAAAAATCTTCAAATTTGATCTTGATTTCTGATTTTCGTCTGCTCTGATACCAATTGTGATTCCCGTTTAATGCAAGATTATCAAGATGAATGAACAATTCAATTCAAACTTCATATGTGATTGATATGAAGATCTCAGTTTACAAACTCTCTCTCTCTCTAGAATATGTAGAATGGTTTCTTAATATGCACACGTCTAAGTTCCACACTCTCAACTACAAAGACAAAAGGTATTTATACCTTGATACAAACAAGTAACACTTAACTAAACTAACTAAACATGTTGACTTTGGTTGACTTTGACTTTCCACTTTAAACAACTTTGACTTTGACTTGCAATCTTGATGTAACACCCTAAAAATAGGGATAACAAAAACTTTCCAAAAGAGGAGAAGTGGTATTAAAAATTGCCATAGCAAGAGCCTCCCAAAAATGGGAAAATATACAAATAACCTGTTTCATCAAAATTTTCAATTTAACGGGTAAATAAATAACAACCAACTAATCTAATTTCTAAATCTAGAAAAGAGATTACAAAAGGGGTGTCATCTATAAACCCAAATCTTCCAGAAATAGTTCAAGCGCCAAAATCCCCAAGCTCTCGCCCAAAGCATCTAAACTTGCCTAGGAGTAGCGCCGCTAACACCTGAGATACACATCGACACCAAACAAGTGTTAGGCCAAAAAGCCTAGTGAGTTGCACAAGTAAAAACATGCCAGAAACAGTTACAGTCCTTATTAGCGGTTAATCATTTGATCACGTAGATGTGGAGTCAACGGGAGCGACCCGTATCTCCAATCCGGTTCACCCAAAGAGGCAATGCACCTTGAAGCCAATTATAGTGGCAACCCAAAGGCCCGACACACATCGAGGACTACCGTCTAGGAAATTCCCGGACGGCGGAGGTCTAGGAACATAGGGGACTACCACTCAGGAAATTCCCCAAATGTCACCCACCTACATTCCTATAGTGAATCGCAGACTTAGTTCGTCCACATTATGCAAATAGGAGGTATCAAGATGTGTTTTAACCCAACATATTCGGATATCAACCATGAACACAACATCACCATCCTAATCATGCAATTTTAACACTTAACCCAAATATCAACCAAATCCATCACGAGAAGGTAAAGTCGCCAAACGGCATTCCAAGTAGGAATCATCAACATACCAAGATATACACATATAAATCATGGTAACTTTCATATACATAAACCCGTGGGAAAAGCCCCCAAATACTTGGACAATAAACATGAACATTTGAGAATACATGAATATTAACAAGTAGTAGATAATGATGTGTATCTAGTTTTAACAAATGATTAGTAAACTCATAATCTAGGTTTTTGACCAAAACCTAGAAAAGATGAAAACCCTAGAAGTTAAGGTTGAGACTTGGAGGAGAAGAGGTAGACTTGAACTCTTGAGATCTTGATGTAGAAGGAACACAATAAATGATGTTTTATCTCCCAAGACTTGCAATAAATGCTCTTGATAGCAAGAGGAAGAAAATGGCTCCCAAACCCTAGAAAATCGCTCCTCAAATCAGTGTGTATGTGTTTTGTGATTTTGAACCGAGTGAAAAAAAGGTTTTGGGGACCTGCAGGTCGATCGCGACTTGTGCCGCGACTTGCACCCGTGGCATAAGTCGCCCGTGTGCTCAAAGGTGAGGGCTCCAGTGGGTTACGCGGCTTGTGCCGCGACTTCCACCCGCAACCTAAGTCGTGTAACTTACTGCCCAACAAAGGCTGGTCCAAAACTTCCAAATCGACACCAAACAATTATCATAAACGGAAATGGCAAATAAGCATATAATTTCTACTTTGATAATCACATATACATAAGATTAATAAGGCCTTTTTACTTACCTGAAATTCCAGATGTTACAATCCTCCCCACCTAATTTGGATTTCGTCCCCGAAATCACCTCTTATGCAAATAAATGCGGATAACGCTTCTTTATATCCTCCTCGGACTCCTAAGTGACATTAGCACCACGATGGTGCTTCCGTTGGACCTTGACCATGACTACGTCCTTATGACGTAACTTCTTTACTTTCGTTTCCAAAATTGACTTCGGTTCTTCCACACAACGATTCCCATTGTCCACTCGGATTTCTGACAAAGGAATCACACTTTCCTCCTCAGCTAGACACTTCCGAAGGTAACATACGTGAAACGTAGGATGTATTCCATCCATTTCCGGTGGTAAATCCAACCGGTAGTCTTGTAAGCCAATCTTCTCCAAGATGACAAATGGTCCAAGTAAACGAGGACTAAGCTTTTCACGCTTCCCAAACCGGATAATCCCCTTCCATGGAGATACTTTCAACATGACGCGGTCGCCCACTTGAAACTCGACCGGTCTTCTTTTCTTGTCCGCATAACTTTTCTGTCGGTCTTGCGCCACCTTTAGCCTCTCTCGGATCTCTTTCACCTTGTCGGCCGTCTCTTGAACAATTTCCGGCCCGGCGAATTGCTTTTTGCCCGCTTCTAGCCAACAAACCGGGGTTCTACACTTTCGTCCATATAATTCCACAAACGGTGCCATTCCAATACTAGAATGGTAACTGTTGTTGTACGTGAACTCTACCAACGGTAGATGTGAATCCCAACTTCCCCCGAAGTCTATTACACACGACCTCGACATATATTCTAATGTTTGGATCGTCCTCTCGCTTTAACCATCCGTTTGAGGATGATACACCGTGCTCAAATTCAGTCGAGTACCCAACTCCTTTTGCAAACTAGCCCAAAAGTTCAAAGTGAATCGACTGTCTCAATCTGACACGATAGATTGCGGGACTCCGTGCCTCGACACCACCTCGTCAATATAAAGCTTGGCCAATTTCTCCATTGGCAAGGTCTCCCGCATTGCAAGGAAATGCGCACTCTTGGTTAGCCGATCCACAATTACCCAAATAGTGTCTTGACCGCGCAAGGTCTTCGGTAGCTTTGTCACAAAATCCATGGTGATGTTGTCCCACTTCCACTCGGGAATGGACAACAGTTGCAAACTTCCATACGGACTTTGATGCTCCGCTTTGACTTGAAGGCACGTGACACACCTCTCCACATAGCTAGCCACCTCTAGCTTCATTACCGGCCACCAATAACTTGACTTTAAGTCCCTATACATCTTGGTGCTACCGGGATGTATGGAATACTTCAACTTATGCGCTTCCTCGAGAAGTAAGTCACGGTTTCCCCCAACCTTCAGCACCCAAATTCGCCCTTGGAAGAGTTTGAGTCCACGGCTATCTTCCGTTAAGAGTTCCTTTTGCTTCACCATGACTTCGGCCTTGAGGTTCTCTTCTTTAAGTGCTTCCACTTGACTTGCCTTGATACTTTCCAACAAACTCGACACCACATCAATCCTTGTAAGGGACATCTTGACACCTCCATCATGGCTCCTTCGACTCAACGCATCCGCCACCACGTTGGCCTTACCGGGATGATAGAGTAAATCACAATCGTAATCCTTCAAAAGCTCTAGCCTTCTCCTTTGTCGCATGTTGAGTTCCTTTTGATCGAATATGTACTTGAGACTCTTGTGATCCGTGAAAAGAGTACACTTGGTCCCATACAAGTAGTGTCACCACAACTTTAACGCGAAAACTACCGCCGCCAACTCCAAATCATGAGTCGGATAGTTATTCTCATGATCCTTTAATTGTCGCGACGCGTAGGCGATTACTTTCCCCCTTTGCATTAGGACACACCCAAGTCCCATCTTGGAAGCGTCACTAAACACAACAAAGTCTTCTGATCCCTCGGGTAAGGACAAGATCGGAGCTTCGCACAACTTCCTCTTGAGCGTTGGAAACGCTTGCTCTTGTGCATCGGTCCAAAGAAACTTGACGTTCTTCCTTGTAAGAGAAGTGAGCGGTGTAGCTGTCTTTGAGAAATCTTGAATGAAACGTCGGTAGTAACCCGCTAAACCCAAGAAGCTTCGGATCTCCATCGGACTTGTTGGAGGTTCCCAACTCATCATTGCCTCGATCTTTGCCGGATCCACTTTTACCCCGTCCTTTGATACCACATGCCCCAAGAATTGCACCTCTTGAAGCCAGAATTCGCACTTCGAGAATTTCGCGAACTTTTTCTCCCTCCTTAGAACTTCTAATACTTCCCGTAAGTGTTTTCCATACTCGGACTCATCCTTTGAATATATTAAAATATCGTCGATGAAGACGATCACGGATTTATCCAAGAATGGGCGACACACACGGTTCATCAGATCCATGAATACGGCCGGAGCGTTGGTTAGACGGAAAGGCATCACCAAAAACTCGTAATGACCGTATCGCGTTCGGAAAGTCGTCTTCTGAATGTCTTCGTTTTTCACTCTCACTTGATTATAACCGGATCGAAGATCAATCTTCGAGAAATATACCGCGCCTTGTAGTTGATCAAAAAGGTCGTCGATACGAGGTAAGGGATACTTGTTCTTCACCGTGACTTTGTTTAACCCCCGATAATCTATGCACATTCGCATGGATCCATCATTCTTCTTTACGAACAGTACCGGTGCTCCCCAAGGTGACGAACTCGGTCGAATGAAGCCCTTCTCTAGCAACTCTTGAAGTTGCGTCATCATCTCTTTCATTTCTGTCGGTGCCAAACGATATGGAGCACGAGCTATCGGAGCCGCTTCCGGTGTGAGGTCAATCTGAAACTCCACGTGTCGCTCCGGCGGTAATCCGGGTAAGTTTTCCGGAAAGACGTCCGGATAATCTTGTACCACCTCCACATCTTCTACCGACTTCTTTTCTTTCTTTGCATCCACAACGTAGGCCAAGTTCGAAGGGTAACCCTTCGCTAAAAACTTGCGAGCCTTAAGAGATGAGATAATAGGATTACTCCCCTTTCCTTTTTCCCCATAAATGGTAGCCACACCATTTTCCGGTAAAGGTACTTGGATCATCTTTTTGGAATAGAAGATGTCCGCCTTATGCCTTACTAACCAATCCATACCTATGACTACATCAAACCCTCCTATATCCATAGGTAGCAAATCTACTCCGAAAGAATTTCCATCGATCTCTAGAGTGCAATCACGAAAACGATCACGAATGATCACTTGATCCCCATTAGCTACTTCTACTACTAATGCATCGGGAAGGACACTAATAGGATTGGTGAATTGTTTATAGAAAGCATCCGACACAAAGGAACATGTAGCACCCGAATCAAATAGCACACGCGCAGGCAAGGAGTTCACGAGAAACGTACCCGAAACAACATCGGCTGTCTCCTTTGCTTCCTCGGTGGTCATTCGGAAAGTTCGACTCGGCACCCTCGGCGATTGGTTGACTCCAGCCGTCGACCCAACAGATCTGCCTTGATTGTACCCCGCTAACTTTGGACAATTCCTCCTTATGTGCCCCGGTTCCTGGCACTCAAAACACACCGTTGGATGAACAGTGCAATCCCGAGCCACATGGCCCCTCTTGCCACACTTGCTAAAACTCACCGGACCTGCATAGGTTTTGGAAGCACATGCACCCGAATGCCTAGTTTTGCACTTTGGGCACCACTGATCGTCCTTACGAGAGTCACCCGCTCTCCCACTAGCAAAAGGTCTTGATTGACGATCGGGCCCAGATGGCCCGTCCCACTTCCGTTTCTCACCGACGTGTTTCTTCTCATCCCTTTCGGCATTGATGTCGTCCTCAACGAGTAAGGACTCCTCGATAACCTCTTGCAGAGTCGAACACTTAGCATTCCTTACCTCCGTTCGCATCTCGGCCGGTAACCCTTGATGATAGGCCTTAATCTTTGACCTTTCATCGGGGACCAGATGTCCCACCAAGTTTAGTTTCTCCAAAAAGAGTTTGGAGTAGCCAACAATAGACAGATTCCCTTTCTTCAGATCTCGGAACTCCCGCTCCAATTTATCCATCGAACGCTCGCTACAATACTCTTCTCTTTGAACGAAGGCCAAGTTAACTTAGCCAGAACTTCAGGAGTGAGGACTTATCGAGTGAGATTCCACCAAATCAAAGCCTCTCCCCGAAGCAGTTGAGAAGCAAACTTGACCCGTTGAGAGGGATCGCACTTACTTGACTCAAAGGCCATCTCTATCTCTTTGAGCCAATACATACAAGCAACCGGTTTATCGGAACCCGCAAACTCCTTAGGGTGGCACCCCAGAAACGCTTTGTAGGTGCACCCCTTCGTCTTCGTCTTGTTCCCATCATCAGATGGGTCTTCAACAGATACCACATTTGGTCCACCCGATCCCACAACAATGTTTTCTGCCATTGTTTCAGGTTGTCGGTTGTTGGCGTCTCGATCCTCTAAGAGTTTCATGAAAAACTCTTGTTGTTGGGCCATGGCGGAGTTCATGGCCAACATCATGCTATCCCGAATCCGGGTCTCCATAGTCACTTCCTCCATGATGGCATTATCCGCATTGAGGTTCCGGCGCGGGATATGCTCAGGTTCTCCTCCCAAGATATTGGGCCTGGGAGGTCCCTCGGTAGCCACACCCACAGGAGGCCGATCAGCGGTAGATTCCACTTCCAAATGGCCCTCCGGTGTACTTGGTAACCTACTTCGAGTGTTTACCATTTCGATCTGCCATACATGCACTAGAAATAGATTGAGAAAAGACTAAACGAGTTGAACTTGTTGTACGTACTAATACCTTCATCAATTATCATAATAATAGTAAACCAAGCATGCTCACGTAACAATGCATTCATAATAGCAGTAGCTAAGTGAAATTATGAACGAACCATACACAAGAATTCTTGTCACCATCATCACAATTCTCAATTAGTGTAATTGCGTAATTCTTAACGCTCTTCCCACCTAGGATTTCTACCCAAGTGGACAGTGAAGTCAAAACAGTCTAAAGCTTAAGTCTAGATATGCTACAACAATACCTAGTTCACTTAAACTAAAGCTCTGATACCAACTTCTAACACCCTAAAAATAGGAATAACAAAAACTTTCCAAAAGAGGAGAAGTGGTATTAAAAATTGCCATAGCAAGAGCCTCCCAAAAATGGGGAAATATACAAATAACCTGTTTAATCACAATTTTTAATTTACCGGGTAAATAAATAACAACCAACTAATCTATTTTCTAAATCAAGAGTTAGGCCAAAAAGCCTAGTGAGTTGCACAAGTAAAAACATGCCAGAAACAGTTACAGTCCTTATCAGCGGTTAATCATTTGATCACGTAGATGTGGAGTCAACGGGAGCGACCCGTATCTCCAATCCGGTTCACCCAAAGAGGCAATGCACCTTGAAGCCAATTATAGTGGCAACCCAAAGGCCCGACACGCATCGAGGACTACCGCTTAGGAAATTCCCCAACGGCGGAGGTCTAGGCACATAGGGGACTACCACTCAGGAAATTCCCCAAATGTCACCCACCTACATTCCTATAGTGAATCATAGACTTGGTTCGTCCACATTATGCAAATATGAGGTCTCAAGATGTGTTTTAACCCAACATATTCGGATATCAACCATGAACACAACATCACCATCCTAATCATGCAATCTTAAAACTTAACCCAAATATCAACCAAATCCATCACGAGAAGGTAAAGTCGCCAAACGGCATTCCAAGTAGGAATCATCAACATACCAAGATATACACATATAAATCATGGTAAATTTCATATACATAAACCCGTGGGAAAAACCCCCAAATACTTGGACAATAAACATGAGCATTTGAGAATACATGAATATTAACAAGTAGTAGATAATGATGTGTATGTAGTTTTAACAAAAGATTAGTAAACTCACAATCTAGGTTTTTGACCAAAACCTAGAAAAGATGAAAACCCTAGAAGTTAAGGTTGAGACTTGGAGGAGAAGAGGTAGACTTGAACTCTTGAGATCTTGATGTGGAAGGAACACAATAAATGATGTTTTACCTCCCAAGACTTGCAATAAATGCTCTTGATAGCAAGAGGAAGAAAATGGCTCCCAAACCCTAGAAAATCGCTCCTCAAATCAGTGTGTATGTGTTTTGTGATTTTGAACCGAGTGAAAAAAAGGTTTTGGGGACCTGCAGGTCGATCGCGACTTGTGCCGCGACTTGCACCCGCGGCATAAGTCGCCCGTGTGCTCAAAGGTGAGGGCTCCAATGGGTTACACAGCTTGTGCCGCGACTTCCACCCGCGGCGTAAGTCGCGAGATTCCTCATATGTGTATACTCCAGTGGATTACGCGGCTTGTGCCGCGACTTCCACCAGCGACCTAAGTCGTGTAACTTACTGCCCAACAAAGGCTGGTCCAAAACTTCCAAATCGACACCAAACAATTATCATAAACGGAAATGGCAAATAAGCATATAATTTCTACTTTGATAATCACGTATACATAAGATTAATAAGGCCTTTTTACTTACCTGAAATTCCGGATGTTACACTTGAGGATTTGACTTGAGCTTTAAACTTTCAATCTAGATGATCTTGAAGACAACAAACTGTGCTCTAACAACCTTCAATTGGTTGTTGAAGGTGAATCATATGTGATGCAAATGAAACATGGATAATTTGATGTTGAACCAAAATTGGAATACTCACGAATTGGTTATATCATTTGTTTTCAACATTATAGGTGATAACCTAAGCCTTGGTCCTTTCTTTCAACATTATAGGTGATAATTGAACCATCGTCATATAAAACCTGGGTTATCATATGTGATACATGTGTAATACTACATTTTATTCCCGTTAACAACTCTGCATGCATAACCAACATATTTATCACATGTGATACATTGTGATCGATGAAAATATTATATGAACGTGATTTTAGTGATAATGAAGTCATCAAGATTATAGATAAATACGAAATCACATTATTATTCTTAATTATTTACTTTGTTTTCTTTATCATGGGTTAAATAATTTGGAGGCCATAAATGTTGTCGCATTTTCATAGAACATGGGTGTTCTAGTTTAAACCCCTCCCTATATATATATAGGGGTTGGATTCCGATGAGAAGTGCCAAATTTGGTGAGAATCATGAGAAGTGGTTATCAACCTTGGATGAGGAATGGATGGATATTAGAATGAGATGCACCGAGATAAGATGTACCGAGATGCACTGGATTAATTCCCTTTTAAGCCGTAATTCATGGGAGGGTATTTGATTAAGTGATCAACGGTTTAAAAGTACTTCTCACGCTTCTCACCAAAAATGGCACTTCTCGCATTATCCCATGCCTATATATATATATATATATATATATATATATATATAGGGCTATTCAAGGGAGATCCTGATTGTTTGTGATAACCGTGAGATCCAATATGAGTCACATATTAGATGATAAATTAGGAAATTATTATTATGACAACCGTCCAATAACCAGAATTTTAAGGTTAGCAATCTCTGATCTATTAGGATCTAATCATAGAGTTATTCCTTTAGTATTTAACTCGATTGATTAGATTAGAATTTTTCCCGAAAAATTTCGGTAATCGCGTAGAAATACCCGGTGTGGTCTAATAACTGACCATTACATCTCAAAAATGCCAAAAATTATGTTGGAAGTCTAAAATACATAAAATAATAGGATTTTATTATTTTCAAAATATATATATTTATTTGTAAAAATTTACTCAATTTTGAGAGATTTGAGAATTTAAAATTGTCGGTTCTCAATTTATCTGATTATTTAACTAAAATTATATCATGTTTAAATTACTAAATTAATTTTTGAAGAGTCATAGGCCACTTGGCCGATTCCTATGATCTCTCTCTCTCTCTTTCATTTTAATTAAAAACCAAAAATTGAAGTAATTAGGCATTTCATTTCAAAAATTCAAGAAACCTCTCATCTCCCTCTCTTCTCCTTCTTCACATCGGCCACCACACACCACCTCTACCATCACCGATTTTCAGAAAATTCCAAGGGAGAAATCAAGATTTTAAACATCATTTGCTTCAAGAAATCAAATTTGCATCTTCATTTGTGAAGGTAATCATTTTATATCTTTATTTTTTCAAGTTTTTATTTAAAATATAAATGATTTACACCATTGCATGTAATAGTTGTATAATCTTGGTTTTGGAAGTGAAATGGGATGCATTTGGTAGATTATACATTTGCAAATGAACCATTGAATGATCTTCCAATAAAATTTGGGGTTCTAAGTGTAATTTTTGAGATTTTTGTCAAAATATCAATTTTATGTATTGTGGTTCTAAGGTCCACGAAATTTTGATAATTTTTGGACTGAAATTTATATTATTTCAACAATTTAGAGTATAGGGAAACTTTTAGGATGAGATTACTCAAATCTCATATGACTAAGAGTTTCTAAGTGATGAAATATCACTTAACTAGTGATTTTGGTTATCATGCATGGGATTGGATGAGCACATATAGTTGCTATGAATCCATGATGAATATCTGTCTCATTAGAATCATTGTATATTGATTAAAGATGTGAAACCATGTGTTATTACTAAAAACCATGCCAAATGATCATCTTATGACATTATATAGAGATTCATTGTTATCACAGCTTGCTGTCATGGATTTTGTATCCACTTTCAAGCTTCATAAATTATTTCTTACTTGATTAAATTTTGGCGTTTTGCTACCAAACTATAATTTAAGGTGTTATCTTTTCAAAGAATCAAGAATCACTCAAAATTATGAAGTTTTGGTCATCCATAAGCATTTTAGAAGAAAGTAATGCAATCTGTCCTGTGTTGACAGATTAGTACACTCAACTTCTAAAGGCCATAACTCCTTCATAAATCAACCAAATTGAGTGAATCGTTTTCTATATGAAAGATTTTTGAGTTATCTTTGCAAACATATATGGCTCACTGAGTAGTTTTGAGTTTTGGTATCCCAAATGCATGCTACAATAGAAGTGTGCAACTGATACAAAAATCAGTGACCTACTGATTTGTGGGAATTCTTTGGGACATCAAAACATCTCCAAAATGCATAAAAATTGGAATTGTTGTTTTTAACTCAGTATATTAGTTTCCATAAAAATTTGGTTATTTTTGGTATTTGGGAAGTGTCATTTTGAAGCTCATTTTGTAATCACAAATTCTGGACAGTGAGTGCTGAATCCAGAAGATTGATCTTAAAACCTTAAAGGTTATGTTTTGGTGATCATTGTTGATATTTTAATCCTAAATTTCTATTTTAGACAACAAAATAAACATAAAGGCATATATTGAGATGTAGGAATGGTTAAGTTAGGATTATAAATGGATGTTGACAATTGGTATTCATTTATGCAAATTACTCTATAGGGAAGTAAAGGCTCTGGATTAGAGATTTGCGTTGTTGTGTTATTTAGCATCATCATCATCATTTGAGGTGAGTATTCACAGCCCCTATTTTACCGTTTACTTGAATTTGGGGAGGAAAGCATGTTGAAGTATTTATTTTAATTATTCACAAGGTTTACTTAAATGCGATTGTTATGAATAATTTTGGTAGCTTTGATTATAAAGCGTTTGGTTTTGAATATTATATGACATATATGCGAAAATTGTATGTTGGGTTGGTTCTTTAAGTCCCCGGCTGACTCTACTAGTTAACTCATAAAGGAGCCTATATTTTTAGTGGATAGCGCTATTTGGTGTGACAAGCCCACCTTATACTGACGAGTAAGGGTGACTAATTCTAGAGAAGTAGGGGCTATCCATGTGATTCATGGCCACGTCGGTAGTCCTTTTTGGGGCATGTATAAGGTCAGGGACGGTCTAGTAGAGGTCCAACATACAAAAGTATTGGTTATTTTGAAGGCATAATTTCTGTCATATAATTTAAAGATTGGTACTTGTGAATTAATGGTTTTGAAGTTTGGATTAATATTTGATTTATGTTTTGGCAACTTGCATATAAATGGTTTTTGTGCATATTTTAAACCTGTGAACTCACCAACTCTCGTAGTTGACCCTTTTTATTTAAACATGCTTTTCAGGGAACAAGAAGGTTACGGGAAATGATTAAGATATTTAGAATTATGTTACAGCGTACATTAACATATAGTAGTGACTTTTGTAATCAAGCTTTTGGGTGTATTAAGTTTGTTTATTTTTGAGAACTTGTTGTAATCTTTGGTTGAAATGTATGGTGGTATTTTATCATTTCCTAGTGCTATGTTTATCGAACTGTTATACTCCGTGTTTTCGCTTTAGCGGGGTGTGACAATTATGTTTGGTAATTTTGACTGAAATTTAATTAAAAGGGCATTTTAGGTATTTGAAAAAAAAAATCTCTCCTCTCACCTCTTTCCAGCCTCCATCAATCGACTTTCGATGAACTTTATTCCGACGAATATCCAAAATACATTGTGTTACACTGTGATTACCAATGTGATGCACTCAAGGTACATTGTGTTACACTGTGATTACTATTGTGATGCACTCAACGAACATTGTGTTACACTGTGATTAACATCGTGTTACACTATAATTACTATTTTGATGCACTCAAAAAACATTGTGTTACATTATGATTAACATTATATTACATTGTGATTAACATTGTGTTACACTATGATTAACATACAAATGTGATACCCATTATGATACGACGGTAATACCAAATGTGGTACCACTATGATACCAACTATGTTACATTGTGATTACCATACAAAATCCTCTATTTCTTCATAGTAAATTAGGGTAATTGAAATTAGAATAGGTAAGCGTGTGATTGGAATTTGGAATGTGTCAAATAAGGAATTGATTTTTTTTATAAAAAGAAAATTCAAATTATCAATTTCCCAAATTATCCTTTTACTTTATTTTAAAACAAAATTAATTATATTAAATGAGTGGCTCACGTTGGATCTCACGGTTACCACAAAGAATCTAGATCTCATTTGATTAGGCCCCTATATATATATATATATATATATATATATATATATATATATATATAGGGGTGAGTTCAAATAAAAACCCATTTTTCATTGTACACATGAGGACAAATCTTAACCATTGATCAAGACTTAGAAAACTAATCGATGGTTAATATATAATAAGGTTAATTGAGAAGTGATTAAGGACAAAATTGGGAATTTGAATGAGCGCCTACCTTGTTTTACTTTTTTTTTATTTTTTAATTAAAAAAAATTTACACCCTTAAACTTTAAAATAAATTATCTTAAAAATTACTAATATTTTAATCAAACAAATTACACCAAAAAAAACAAGAATTTCGTGTTCTTCGATATAACATCTATCTCGATATAGTTTTTTTCCGTTTTAACCGTTTTTTACGTGAAATTTTATATATGTGTTATCTTCATTATGAATATGCATACATGTCCTCGGGTGTCCACATGCAGTATGAATAACAAAGGTGAACGTTCATTCACTATTCATGATGAATAATACAATATTTAGGCTTAATAATACAACATTCAGGATGAATAATACACGAATTCATGATTCATGTATTATTTATCATGAATCGTGTATTATTCACCCTCAAATATGTATTATTCATCCTGGATGATACATTATTTATGATGAATAATATATGAATGACCCGTAAAGGTGTAGACACATGACACACTCTCTTTTGTTTTCCAATTCACAACCGAAATTTGGTTTAATTCATTATGAATATGTATGCGCATCCCCGGATGTCCCACATTCAATATGAATAACAAATGTGAACGTTAATTCATTATTCATGATGAATAATACAGTATTTAGGATGAATTACACAGCATTCATGATGAATAATAAACGAATTTATGAATCGTGAATTATTCACCTTTAATGTTGTATTATTCATCCTGAATGATACATTATTCATGATTAATAATACATGAATGACCCATGAAGATGTGGAGACGTGACGTGCTCTCTTTTGTTCCACGGTTCACAACAGAATTATTCGATAGGTTCTCGATTCGTCTTGATGGGGGTTGGGTTACGGTGCTGAAGAAACGTGATGTCTTACTACGTTGATGAAAGTGTTGAAGAAGGTGATGTCGAGTTATACTTACGGTGTCGAGGTGTTGTACAAACTTGAACGTACATAAATATTCATAATGAATCTAACACATATATAACATTTCACGTAAAAAAATAGTTAAATCAACAAAAAAAACTATATCGAGATGGATATCATATCGAAGAGCACGAAATTCTCATTTTTTTTTTATATAATTTGTTGGGAAAATTGCATCAAAATGAAACAAACTTTGGTCTAATTCCTATTTTAGGGAACCAACTTTAAAAATTATCATTTAAGGGTCTAAAACAAACTTTTTATATATTTAAGGATCTCCTTTACCTTATAACCTACTAATAATGACATGGTGTAGGTAAATACCAACTAAAATTCCACATCATAATTAAAAATAATGACATGGCATATTCTGTAAAAATTTAAATTCATATGTATTTTATATCACCATGTAAAATTGTTTTGCATTAAGAGAGAGAGAAAAAAAAAAACCCAACACTCATCATCCCAAAGTCACCCCTTTTCCTTTTCTCCGCCCCCCAAATACTACCTCTGTAATTTTTCTCCCTTTCTCCACCGTCTGCGCCATTTTTCTTCCCCTTTCCACGGCTTCTTTTTCTTCCTCAGTCCTCTATATGATGCAAAAGTTATCTTTTCCCTATCCCTCCTAACCCACCATTGCCGACAACCACCCCTCTCTCCTTCCTTTCCCTCCTAATCTATCATACTTAAAAATACTAACAAGTATCAGATTCAAGAAATTTTATCCTTGATAGATTTTCTCTATTGTTAAAATTATTTGAACCTGACATCATAATTCGAGTACAAACAAACATCATAAAATCAAATTATAGTTAGACGAACAAGAAAATAGTTTTAGATTCTTTTGAGAGAAGATGGTCGGAGATGATGTCGTTGGTGGTGGCCGGAAATGGAGACAGGAGAAGATGGGGCATTTTAAGTGGGGAAGGGGATGAAGATTTAAGAATAACTTGACGTAGATTTAGGGACGATTTTTTTAATTTACTATTTTTTTTAATAATTGATTATTTGGCTTTTTAAATCCACATAATATGTTTTTAATCATTAGATTTGCCACATCATATCAATGTAATCGGTTACCTACTAAATCGGTTAATCAAACCCTTAAATAAATGAAAAGTTTATCTAAAGCCCTAAAATGATAATTTTCAAAGTTGGTTCCCCAAAATAGGAATTAGACCAAAGTTTGTTCCATTTTGATGCAATTTTCCCTAATTTGTTTGATTAAAATATTAGTAATTTTTAAGATAATTTATTTTAAACTTTAATTGGGTAAAAGTTTTTAATTAAAAAAGAAAATAAAAGGTCAAATATGGTAGGCGTGAGTTTAAATTATCTTCCATTTTTACCCCTAAGCATCTTAAAATTAAAAACTCTATTTAATATGAGTTGTCGGATCAATAGAGATGGAGTGACTGAGATTTGTCCTCATGTACACAATGAAAATTGAGTTTTTATTTGAACTTTCATGTCTCTCTCTCTCTCTCTCTCTCTCTCTATATATATATATATATATATATATAGGGGAGATATCAAATGGAAACCGCTCTAATTTTGCAAACCATGGAAACCGTCGATTTCATTAGTTAAGTTAATGAAATTGGTTCATGAAATTGTTTAATTTGATGAAGTTGTGTCATATAATTCTTTTGTTGATAAAATTGTTTCATATATTTGTGTTTTTTTATGTAAAAATGAAATTGTTTCATGTATTTTCTCATTATAATAAAACTTTTTTCATTTTTACATAAAAACACAAATATATGAAACAATTTCATCAAAAAAAGAATTATATAAAACAATTTATCAAATTTTACAAATTAATGAAACAATTTCATTAACTTAACCAATGAAATCGACGGTTTCCATGGTTTTTTCAAAATTAAGATGATTTTCAAATGAAATCGACGGTTTCCTTGATATATATATATATATATATATATATATGTAATATTTATATATTTATTAATATTTATATATATATTTATATAAATATATATATAAATATTAATATATATATAGGGGAGAGATCAATATGGGTATTAAATTAAATATATATAAAAACTTGTCTTTTTATAGAATTTGTTTGATTAAAAATTAATTATATTTAAAATAATTTAGATTTTTTTAAAAGTAAGTTAAATAGGTGCGAATTTTGTTCTTGATCTCTTCATATTGAAAGAGTAGTATAAGGGAGTGTTTGGTTCGCAGAATAATTTCTGAATAAATGAAATATGCTAAAGGAATTGGACCTGAAAGGAATTGGAATTGAATGTTATGAGGTTTGACCAATTGTTTGGTTGGCAGGAAATGAAATGTAATCTTTCAAATGAACTGGAATCTGTCTGTTAGATTTACAAAGGAATTGGAATGGAATATGAAAATTGACAAAAAAAAAATACCCTTTGGCTGATATAGTTTTTTTAGTTATTTAAAAGTATAAAATAATAATAAAATTAACATTTGATTATTAAAAAAAGGTAAATTGTTGTTTGAATTTGTTTTTAATTTTAGTAATTAGTAATAATAAATTTGCTTTTAATTACCAATTACCTCTCTCTTTCTTATCCCCCTCGTCCCTTCGAGCAAAAGTAATTTCCATATTTTCCACTGAGCCCTACTGATTTCCCCCCAATTTTGTTACTCTATTTTTGCTCGATTTACGATCTGTGTTTTCCCCAAATCTCGTGTTTCTGTTCTTGATCTAGAATCGAACAAACGAGAATCGTGAAATACTTGATTTCATTCACTTAATTTCGACTTCTATGAAGAGTGTTCTTACATAATTTAGGGTTTTATCGATTCTCTGCATTAATTTAGTGAATGCATTTGGTTCATCGATTGATCCTGATGGAAATAGGGTTGGGGATTTCAGATCTAGAAATGAAACTGCTATGATCTTCAAATACGATAGGTTAGATGAGGTCAAGAAAGAATGTTCTTCAATTTTACCTCCTGAATGTAACAACAAACCCTATGGGAAAAATGTTCAGACTTAATGAAAAATTACCGTTTGTTAATGGCGATTGGTAGGAGGAATTGGGGAAATTGCGACTGATGAGAAGTTTAAGGTCGATGAAGGATTGGAGGTCGATGAAATCTGATGAGAAGTTTTATTGAGGATACTTTTGTCATTTTTAAGATTTTGGATGTAATGGATTTCAATTCCATCTCTTTTGTGAAGGAATGGTGAAATCCCTATTTGAGGGAATGTTTGGAATTCAATTCCATTCCATGGGTAACCAAACGTCGGAATGGAATTTGGTCAATGGAATTGACCATTCCAATTCCATCAGATTCCGTCGGAATCCGATGAACCAAACACCCCCTAAGTTTCAAAAACATTTCAAGCTTTCATTTTTATAGTTTACATTAATATTTGTTATCAATTATTTAGAATTATTATTAATCATATCAATTATTTTTATATTATTATTTTTGTTATAGGATAAATGTGTCATCGTCTAAAGGATATGACGATAGAGATAAAGATAGAGATAGAGATAAGTATATCAAGGTTAGATTAAAACTGAGATATCTTATAGCTATCTACTTGTAACTCATCCCTATTTAAAGGGTTTTTTGTTTAATGAGAATTACAGATTCATCTACTCCATTTATTGTTGTTCTATTTGTTTTTTTTCTTTAACACGTTATCAACACGTAAACTTAGTATTTATTGTTCACCGTCGTTAACCGGTTGTTCCGTTCATTACCCGACACTATTGAATGACTTGTTTCCCGCTACTTCAATCAAAGTAAGCTTTTATATGTTTTCTCTTTTATATGTGAGTATTTTAAGATAATATTAAAAGTTAAGTATAGTTTATGATTTGACCTATAGCATGTTTTTGTTATGTTTTCATTGTTGATATTAATCGAATTAAGAAAAATAAAATAAAACCTAATAGAATTTGAAATTATTTAATATTTTATTGATAAAAATAGATATTAACGTTAAGAAAAATAACACTAAAAGATAATTATGTTAATTGATATAATATTCTATTGTGATTTTGATGTAATTATTTAAATTAAATAATTATATGACGTTGTATTATTTTTTTTAACTCTTGAAAGGAATTAATTAAGAAATTAGGGTATCTAATCTAGACCTACAGGTTTTTTTTATTAAAAAAAGTAGATACAATTTTATTTGTTTTCTTTATTAACATTTTTTTTATTTAATATATTATCATATAAGTTTTATTTTAGTTCAAAATCATTTAGCATCAATTACTATTATATTTTTTTATAACTTTATGAATGTTATTTATTATTTGTTAGCTTATTTTGTTAGGTGTGTTTAATTTAATTGTTAATATTATTTAGAGTAAACTACAAATTTGGTCCCTGAGGTTTATCAAAAAATACAAAAGTGGTCCCTGAACTTCAATAAGTGCAGATTTCATCCCTGAGGTTTCGATTTTGCTATGAAAGTAGTCCCTCGTGGCGTTAGCTCCGTTAAATCGTCCGTTAAGTCAGGGGTAATTTCGTTCTTTTACACGCTTCTTGAATCTTCATCTTCAACCTTATGAACACGAAGAACACGATGAATGTTCATCTTCTACCTCAAGAACACCAACAATTTTAAACCCAAATCAAACTCAAAAGCCAAAAATTTTAATCAAACCCAAAGTTTAGAAACCTAGATCAAAAATCAAAAGGAAAGAGAGAGAGAGAGAGAGAGAGAGAGAAGAGAGAGAGAAGAGAGAGATACATATATGTATCTCATATCTGTTCCCATATGTATGTTAGTTACAAGATACCCATAAAAACAAGTTACCAAGCATGTTTTCCATCTTTTCTTTTAATTTTCTTTGAATTTTGGCTTTTTTTTAGAAGGTTTTGTTTAAGGTTGAAGGGTTTGTCTTATCATATCTTGATACAGAGAGAGATCGAGAGAGAGAACAGATCTGAGATACAGAGAGAGAGGTCTAGATACAGATATCGAGAGATCGAGATACAGAGAGAGAGAAGAGAAGAGAGAGAAGACGCAGAGTGCTCGCCGGAGAAGACGAACTCACCGGAGAAAAAGACCTCGCCGGAGAAAACTGATAGAGATACATCAAATCTCACCAAATCATCATCTTGATCACACTTCAAATCTCTCCAAATCATTCTCTTGATTATTTTTGATCACATCATATCTCTAAATTTATTTATTGTAATTAATATTGTAATCCTCTAGGATAGTTACTATCTTTTCCTTTTTATTTTGATTCTCTAAATGTGTATAAATATGTTCTTGTAAGTTGATGTAAAATACAACTTTTTCATTCAATTGATATTGCTTCTTATATGGTCCAACCCCCTGGATTTGTTAGTCAATCTCATCCGACTCATGTTTGCAAACTCCGTCAAGCTCTATATGGCCTCAAACAAGCTCCACGAGCTTGGTATAACGAACTCAAAACATATCTTCTTACTCTTGGGTCAAAAATTCTATCTCTGACTCATCTTTATTTACTCTACGTCAAAATCATGATCTAATCTACCTACTTGTTTATGTAGATGATATCATTATCACTGGATCTAATTCTACTCTCTTAAACACATTTATCTCTCAATTCTCCTCTCGTTTCTCACTTAAAGATCTTGGTAACTTGTCTTATTTTCTTGGTGTTGAATTGATACCCCATCCTCATGGTTTCCTTCTTAGCCAACACAAATATATCCAAGACATTTTGACTCGTGCTCATATGTCTAATGCCAAACATATGCCCACTCCTATGGCTACCTATCCTCCTTTATCCACACATACCGGAACCCCCCTAGCCAACCCAACTAAATACCGCGCACTTGTGGGAAGCCTACAATATCTTACTTTAACTAGACTTGACATCTCTTTTGTTGTAAACAGGTTATCTCAATACATGCACAAACCTACAGAAGATCATTGGGTCGCTCTCAAGCGGCTATTACGCTATCTTGCAGGAACAAGTACACAAGGTTTACTACTTCGTCGAGACTCGCCAAATACTCTTCATGCTTTTTCTGATGTTGATTGGGCAGGTGATAAGGATGATTACATTTCTACAACTGGGTACATCGTCTATTTGGGTCGAAATCCTATCTCCTGGAGTTCCCGCAAACAAAGAACTCTTGCTCGCTCTTCAACCGAAGCCGAGTATCGAGCCGTTGCTGCGACTACTGCTAAGGTCCTTTGGGTCCAAAACTTACTTAGTGAGTTAGGACACTTACCCACAACCAAGCTAGTCATCTATTGTGATAATATGGGAGCTACATATGTTGCTGCAAATCCGAAGTTCCACTCCAAAATGAAACATTTAGCCCTTGACTACCACTTTGTTCGGGAAAATATTCAACATCAAAACCTACATGTATCATACATTTCAGGCAATGATCAACTAGCCGATGCTCTTACTAAGCCACTTCCTCGCACTCGATTTCATGCACTCGTTTCCAAGATTGGTCTCACTCACCGATCGTCCATCTTGTGGGGGCATGATAGAGATACATCAAATCTCACCAAATCATCATCTTGATCACACTTCAAATCTCTCCAAATCATTCTCTTGATTATTTTTTATCACATCATATCTCTAAATTTATTTATTGTAATTAATATTGTAATCCTCTAGGATAGTTACTATCTTTTCCTTTTTATTTTGATTCTCTAAATGTGTATAAATATCTTCTTGTAAGTTGATGTAAAATACAACTTTTTCATTCAATTGATATTGCTTCTTATAAAAACGACCACGCCGGAGAGTGGTTTAACAGTTTTTTCAAACCTGTATGTCGATTTCTCTCTATGTAACTCGATATCTCTCTCTCTCTCTATCTATCTCTATCTCGATCTCAAATCTATATCTCAAGTCTCTCTCTCGATCTCTCTCTCTCATATATGTATCTCTCTCTCAGATCTGTATCTCTATCTCTCTCTTTCCTTTTGATTTTTGATTTAGGTTTCTAAACTTTGGGTTTGATTAAAATTTTTGGTTTTTGAGTTTGATTTGGGTTTTAAATTGTTGGTGTTCTTGAGGTTGAAGATGAACATTTATCGTGTTCTTCGTGTTCATGAGGTTGAAGATGAAGATTCAAGAAGCGTGTAAAAGGACGAAATTACCCCTGAATTAACGGACGCTTTAACAGAGATAACGCCATGAGGGACTACTTTCATAGCAAAATCGAAACCTCAGGGATGAAATATGCACTTATTGAAGTTCAGGGACCACTTTCGTATTTTTTGGTAAACCTCAGGGACCAACTTTGTAGGTTACTCTATTATTTATTTACATTATTTTATTTTATTTTAAATGTTTATCTTAATTAATAACTGTCATAATTCAAATGCTTATCTTTGTTATTAGTTCCTACTCATTAATCTCAATCTTATAGATTATCTTTGGAATTTACACTTCCGACCCCCATAACTTTTGTTATTTTGCTAAAAGCTCCACAAATAGCATAAAAATGTTAAATTCAAATGTTTTATCTTGATTGTGAGTTCCTACTCATAATTTTAAACTATATATGTAATTTCTGGAAGTTACACTTCCTAACCCCATATATTTTGGTATTTACCAAAAACTCCAAATATAATATTAAGATGTTAAAAGTTTGAATTTGACTTAATGTGAAAACCAATATTTATTTGTCTAATGGCAAAATCTCTTAAAATACTATTAAGGTATTAAAATATTAAAATCGGTTTCATATGTCAAACTCATAGTCATTTTGGCCTCATGCCAAATGTTCTATAATTAACAATGTTATATTTAAATTAAATAAATCACAGGATATCGACTGAATTTTGTCAAACGGGTGTAAACAACCCTAAGGTTTGTAAGGACTTAAGATGTAACACCCTCAAATTTGGAAAAAACAACTAATTTAAAACTTTCAATTATACATCAAATAAGGATAAAATCTATACTACAAATCATCACTTGAGTCACCTCTAAAAAAATACTAGATTTAACTTCAACAAATAATAGTTGTTATCTCTGAAAGTGCGGAAGGCTTCCCCAAGCTACTCTCCCACGTGTAGGACTAGCACTCATCTCACCACGAAGTCACTAGCAACAATCCTCAACCAAACCTGATGCACATGCCGACAAATAAAAAGGTTAGGCTAACGCCTAGTGAGTTCAAGAGTTTTCATCCTAAAGCAAATATATTTGTTAAAGGGAAAGAATGTAGTTTAAATCATAATCTTTCAAAATGATTTACTTTAAATATTAAACGACTCATTTTCCAAAAGAACACATCTTTAAAAACAAGTAACCCAACATAAACATTATTTCATAAAACAACTTCAGCCCCAAACTCACCCATAACGTGAATAGAAAAGTGAACTCCCAATTTATAAAAGTGCGGATAAAAACTTTATTTCCCGAAACACCCAAAACACGGGTGGGGCATAATACTCATCCCATAAGTCTTAAATAACAACCATAAGTGCAAAACGTCACCGAAAACATGGATAATAAAATAACATAATTGAATACCCAAATAACACCTTCCGGTGACGGGGGAGACCCGATTCCGTTGTACGTGGCGGAACACAAAGTTAGGCTACATAGACACGTTCTCGAACTACACCTCGGATCGTAACTGTATTGCCTGCTCTACCGAGTTACACCTCCAGTCGGACTGTTTTCCATGTCCTAAACACCGTATCCTCTATTTTCTGCTCCGTCGAGCTACACCTCAAAGATACGCGATCTTATTGCCTGTTCGTTCTCTAGTGGTGTTTCATCCTCAGGATACTCATTCGACCCTTAGTGCCTACTCCCTAGCATTCAAGATAGGAGCCTCAGCTCCTTACTTGATAACTCATGATGTCTAACCCTTGTGCACAAGAATTAGAACATCAAATCCTAAAACCCATGGTCCCGAAGTACAACCCATAAAAGTTCCTCTCCGCAAAACAATCGGGACAACAACAATGCCAACATGGCAAAATTCCCAAGGTGAGAATGTCAAGACTCCTCGCCCTTAAATATGACTGACTTACATGCCTATGGATCCAATGCATTAAAGTCTAAACACATAACTCCAAATGAATGACACACACACTCAAAACATGTATTCTCCAAAATAAAGTGCAATAAATGCAACTCACACCAAATGCCGCGTTAAGTTATTGAAGCCGGAAAAGTATCCTCAAAACCCGACACACGAAAACCGAGCTTTAAGCCCAAAATCAAGTGACCATAAGTTAAAAATCCCCAAAACGTAATAAAATGCAACGACCATCGTTTATGCAGACACATGCTCCAAAATACATGAATAGCTCAAACACAATATTGATTGGGGCAAATCATACTGTAACATCCCCCGTCCTCGTGGTCCAGAACGGGTGATGTCACGAACGAGACTTAACATAATACACAACTAATTCAGAGCTATTAATAAACTCTAAACATATATTACCATCCAAAATATTACACCTAAAAAAGTGTTTATAAACTTAGAACGTTTATATGATAAGGTGAGTTTAAAAACTCCAAAATTTCACACTCGATCTCAAGTCCCGTCCCCGTAAACGTCACTTCGAACCTGTCGTGTCAAAAAACAAAAACACGGCTGAGCACAGGGCTCAGTGAATGGATTATAATATAAATTCATAAATAATAATGAAACATCGATAACGAAGCGGAAGACTTAAAAATTAATTTAACGAAAGTTCATGAAACTCAAGTTCATAGCAAAAGAAATGTTCAGTAATATTCAAACTCACAATCAAGAATTTCAAGAACGGTTTAACTTCAAAACGTAATATAAATAAAGTCCGTCAATTCCTGTTTGTGTTCGTGGGGTGACCAGCCACACGAACTGGGTCGGCGTGCAGGCACACACACACGAATCCCCCGTGAATTTAACCACGGTTACATATTTTGTGGGTAAAAGTTCTAGGATCGATCCATCCGCCCTGGAGCCAACAAAGTCGGCCTAGTCCCCCAGAGTTGGTTCACGAAGCCACTAAGGCTTAACTCTGGTGGCCCGTCATCTGCAGGACGCCATGACAACAAAGGCGCCATAGAAGGCATCTCAAATAATATGCCCATTTATTGGGTTATTATAAAATCAACGAAAACTAAACATATGCCACTTACCCAAATGGCGATCATAAAATCAAATTCAATATAGTTCACAATTTTTATAAACAATTTCATACGAGACACATTTTAATAAAATACTAACAGTTTCAACAAATTATTCATAATCCAATCTCAATATGAGACAACAAAACACGAAAACGTTCAAACATAAGATTCATACCAAAAATCAATGTGTATGTGTGTGTCTAATTACACGTTTGTTGATCACATTCAGTTGATCAATCACAAGGCGGTGAACCACCTTTAGAAAGGGTCAACTACAACAAATAGTTGCCCACAATTCAAAAGAAATGAAATTCATACCTTAATCGAATTGAGATGTAACACGTGATCAATCGAGACTCAGGACAAAGTTTAACCCATTCGATTACCTATTTAAACCATAAATTATTATTACTCGCATAACATAGAACTCAAAGGCTATCATCTTAAGCTTAATCATGAATTTTTATTCTCTTAGGCATTAAACCGATCACTTGGTGTGCGGTTAAACATTTAGATACACATATCACAATTTTGATTCTAAACTTTACCCTTTTGTAGTTTTGACAAACCTAAGTATTTCTAAACATATATATTATCATAAATTTGCAATAACACAACATAATCTACCAACTAACTTCAACTACCCAAACTTACCAACTTAAATAACTTAAAAAGAAATTTATACCTCTAAGAAGGGCTTGAGACGTAGATTCCGAATATGTAATTGTTTCGTTGATTACTTCACCACATCGAGAGAATTTTTAGAGAGAAGTTTGAAACTCAAGGAGTTTTAGAGAGAGAGAGGTTAGATGAAATTGAAGGCGGTGATGGTGATTCTAAAAATGATGGAGACGATGGATGATATAATTTCATCTAATTAAATTCTTTTTTTTATATAAATATAATTATAATATATATCAAGTCATATATATACATACATACATATAATATATATATATATATATATATATATATATATAGGGTCAGGTTCAAGGGAAAACCTCAAAAAAAGGGAAAACTGAAGAACACCCTGGTAGCCCTTCATCAGGACGACATGCACTTATGCATACAAGTAATTTGTAACATGCACACGTACATATGCATAACTGCATAATGCACTTGTGCATAAAAACCAAAAAAACAACATAATTACCTGTATGCACTGGTGCATATCATCCAGATGAAAGGCTATCAGAGTGTTCTTTAGTTTTCTGTTTTTTTGAGGTTTTCCCTTGAACCTCTGTCTACATATATAATACATATATATATATATATATACACATATAGGGTTGGTATAATATACAAACTGTGAAAATGTAGCAAACCATGCAACCCACATCCTAGCCCTCTATCCTATAATCAACAACTGCTGAATTTCCATCATTTTATTATTTAATAAAATACTTATTATTGAAATAAACACACTGCGAGAACCCAATCTAAGTGCAAAATTGGAATTTCATTAATGAATATCTCACTCCGTTAAACATGGAAATTTGAAATCAAAACAAATCACATCCCTAAATAAACTGAATCACCCCTAAAACATACTCCAGTGGTTTCATTCTTCATTTATGAAATCAAAATTGTTGGTTATCACTTCCAAAACCTAATCTGCAACAATGTCTCAAGCAAAAAAAGGTACATCTTTTGCATTATAGTATTGCATCAACAACGAACAAAACACAGTACACTTCATTGTTTGGATTTATGTGTTCATTTCAGGATTAACGAGAGGGCACCGACTCAGGGTACTGAAACCCTTTTCAAAGTTTAAAAATACAGCCAACACCCAAATAGAAGTGGATTTGGACGAAACTAGTGCGGAAGAACAGAACCCAGTTAAGATAAAGGTGAATGCCATAAATGAATCATCATCGAAAGGTATTCCCAATTTCTGTCAACAAAACAACTACAAAACATTCACCTATTGAACAATGAAGATAATTTTCTGCAAACGATTGTTTTTTTGGGATGTGTGATAGTTTTACAAACCCATTGTGAAATTATTACAACCCAGATTTCCTGATGCCTGTTTAGTTACTGTAAAACCCTACACTCTATTCATGGAATTTATAAAAGCATGTTCATCAGTTTACCCTCGAGTAGTTTATACAAAAAAAAACCCTAAAATAGTAACAGAAACTATTGTTATTAATAATGCAATGCGCATTTGTTTTTTGTGTTCTACCTGTTGCTACAACCCATCAGAACTACTTGTATTTGAATTGTGCAGTTGCATCAGTAGAGGATTCAACACATAAAACCACCATTGGATCAACATCTGTTTCGAACAAAATGGAAGGTACTCACCTAATGAAACTAAATCTCAGATATTGGCATCAACGCATAATCATAAAACAACTTATATGATTAAAAACTGGATTTAAAATGACGAAGTACGGGATAACTTCGAGTAACAAAGAAATTGCACACCATGAGGTGATCCATGATGCATCATAAGCAACCAAAAAGGTTCATGAAATTCATACAACAATTATGGGGTGAATATGATTGCATCACATGCATGTCTTTCACAAAACCATTTGTAACCTCAACATGCTTCAATTAATGTTCCTGATTAGAGCACCATGAATGAGAATTGACACAATCAATACGACGGAACCTAACGTACGAGGATACACGTACTGAATATGGTTACACAATCTAAATGTTGATGTACACAATCAATCATGTTGTATACAGTGGATTCGAGATGCATACAATGAATCTGATGCACACAATGAATCTAGCTTGTTCCAAGCAGTGAATCTGGATGCACATACTGAATGGTATTGCACATAATGAACATAGTTGCACATAATGTACATGGTTGCATACACTGAATCTGGTTGCACGTAATAACTGATGTTACACACATTGAATCTTGTTGCACATAATGTACGAGGTGGCATACACTGAATCTGGTTGCACGTAATTAATGAGCTTGCACACACTGAATCTTGTTGCACAAAATGCATGTGATTGCAAACACTAAATACGGTTGCAGGAAATGAATCAGGTTGCACAAACTGAATTATCCTAGACTTCTATACTTACACATCCCTAATAACAATTTCTTTCCCAGGAAAAGGTGAGTCAACCAGGGAATCTGCATCAACGAAAACAACTGATGAACCTAAATCTGAGTCGTTACAGATGGAAGGTAAATGTTTTCCAATTTCATGACCTGCATTACACCTAACAAAAATATTGACAGTTTGCTAAACTAAAAATCTTAGGTGTTCAAAGTTTACTTCAAGAGTTGTGCATGGATGAGATCAGTGGTACGCACATCAAACCCCAATTTATTTAATATAGATTATTATATATAAAAAATGAACACATTTTCATTAAAATACAACACATCGAAAAGCAAAGACTTTGAGATGATAGACAACACTCCTATCAACACAGATTACAAGATGAAGAGAGGTACGTAAATCAAATTGAATATAATATATCACTAGAATCGAAATTTGACACACCAGTCAAGGCTCCAAAATATGTGATTGAGATTGCAAGCACACCAAGGAACACCCAAAGCAGGAAGAGAGAGGAATTATTGAATCAACAGAAAACAACAGAAGAACGAAGAGTAAAAATCAAGGAAGGCAAGAAGATAAAGGGTAAGACAATTTGTGTATCATATGAATTTTGGATAAAGTGAACGTTTACTAACTGAGTAATATAAACAGATGAAAATCGAGATGGAGTGTCAATGAAAGCGCGTATAGAAAGGGATGGTGACAAACAACCCTAACAAAAGAAGAATACCAAGCAAGAAGAAAGTGCTTCAGGCAGCAGACCAAAGAAGATGGACACACTACGAACGTGAACATCTCCGAGGACGCTCCATGAAACAATTAGAGGACTTTCGACGACTCAGGAAAAGGCGGTTCAAGAAATGGGGTTAGGGTCTTTACTGAAAATGTCCATTGATGGTGTTCCTTCGAAAATATATTTTTACGTAGTTAATATCTTGAACACAAGGACTATGACATTAGATACAAGATATGGCATAATTCCAATCATAGTGGACTCGATTCATAACCTGCTGGATTTACCTAAAGGGGGCCTAAACCTATTAGAGATGGAAGACCTCCCGGAAGCAAGTAGGATCACAGAGGAGTGGAAGAAGAAGTTTCACAAGACTAAAATGCATCCGGTGGATGTCATGAAAGTGATATTGAAAACCAACAAAGCTGGCATAAGATTCAAGATGAACTTCCTAGTCTTGTTCGTCAACTTGATGGCAGAAAGCACCACCATGGGCTGCTGCAATCTGAATGTGCTATCAAAGATAAAGAACGAGAAAATGATCGCGAATATCGATTGGTGCACCTTCATATATGATAAGATACGAACAAGGAAGCAAAGATGGAGGCGGGACAATGATTTCTGTTTCTATGCAGGTCCCTTAACATATTTAACGGTAATTAATGTCTCTTGCATTAATATAATTGCAACCCCAAACCCCATAAACCACACACTACCAAATCAATACCATAGAAGCAATTTTTAAATATTATTATGTTTCCAATAACTAATGTAATTCTTTTAATAATTGAAATGTAAGTTGTTGTACGTCGAAGCAACTATAAGCAAAAAGGTAGAGCCGTTGGATAAAAGACCTGCATTGGCTGCTTGGAATGTGGAGCTGTTGAGGAAAAGAGAGACAACAGAGTTAGCTACGGGAAGTTTTGGATTACTATCTATTAAGCGAGAGTACATGATGAAGTTGCCCAAAAAAGAGACTGATCGCAAGGATGAACCCGTTACGCCACCGAGAGAAGCAGGGAAGCAGGTTTAAATCATTCCTATATTCTACACACTCAACAATTCATGCTTATATGGGAAAAAATATTACACCATTTAATGCCACACCTCACATTTCAACTTTTACTTATAACTAAACTTTCGTTACATATTTTCACATAAACTGTAGGACTACATTCAACACATGGAAGATAATATGAGATTGGTTTTGAAGGAAAAGTATCTATCTGAAAAATGTCTACAAACAGCCTTATCTAAATTTCCAGGAGATGATGATTTCATTAGATTCAAATCCAAACTTGAAGGGATTTTCAGAACAGGCTCCTGGAATAAACAACAAGATGGAACAGATCATGAAACAACAGTTGGTGGGTCTACGTCAATGGCAATTGTTCTGAGCCAATGCAAGGATGATATGGAACCAGTTCCCATACGATCATTACCAGGTACATTGACCCCCGTTTACTACAGCCCGGAATTCCTAGAATAGCTCGAGACTTCAGAGAAGAAATACCTGGAAGACTCCAGAGCAAAAAAGGCATTGCCCCTTGTAGATCCACCAAACTTTGATGAACAAGCGGAAGTTGAGACACCACATGAAGTTGCTGGTACTAGCAAGGACAACGATGAAATTCCAAACTTCGATCTCGGAATTTCACCAATTAAGGAGGACAGACTTCCCAGGGCAACCTCAACAATGGAACAACATACTTCTGAGATGAAAGATAAAGGTAAGCGTGCAGCAGATGACACTAATGACCAAGTGACTCACCCACATCGTCGAAACATAATACTAATCGACCAGTTACGATCGCCATATGTCATATGTTGCGTAGACTACCAGCTTAATTCCGAGGATAAAAAGGTTCATGATTGGGCGATAGCGAATTTCGGATGGAAATAGTAAGTGTTTACAAATTTATAATGTTTCACTATACAATGCACCATCATTATGGACAAACTAAAGGTTGCCATCACTTAACAGAATCCAACTGCATTTCATACAACACATTACTAAATCACATTCAATAAATAAGATATTTGTATTCAACATGCACAACATCACACCTATTCTAATTCACATAATGATACAGTGATAACATTTTCTGGGCGTCTGATCATACCATGCTGGAATGTGTAGAGATTGAAAGCTTATCAGCAAAGGTTCATATGACCCACAAAATTATTGACGCGTGGGCAGTATTAAACCACAATGAGAAGTACATAAATCAAAACTCCCCCAGGCGATATTTCTTCAACACATAAGTGATGGTACAATTGACATGTCATACATCTTTTTCCATTTCAGTCTAACAAATTACATGCTACACCGCTTAACTTGAATTTCACCTTTTCAGTTCGATCAAGAGCTACGAAAGTAGACATCGGCTTTGAACAAACAGTATAGACTCTTCAAAAGAAACTTGGTTGCATTAACCAAGGAAAATCCGCAGATGATGAAAATGAAAGAGATAGACTTGGTAAGATATTCTTCATTATTTTACTTGATGAATTTATTTAATAAAATATGCTTATTTCGAATAATAATATCCAACAACTAACCTTCACCACAAAAAACAGGCATTTTTCCCAATAATCTGTGCCAAACACTGGTACCTGGTGGTCTTTAACCTGAAAAATCCAGCAATTGAGATTATCGACAACAAGTACGCGGATCCTACCAATCTTAACTCCCTGTTGGAAAAATATGACTACATCACAGACATTTTGGTAATGAAAACATTTTCCTAAATGCAGTTAATTCAGATTTCACCTACAAGGCTACAAAGAGTACAGCTAAAATCTAATCTTTTAATTTATAACATATGCAACAAATGCTAATGATTAAGCATCTGGACATTGTCGGACACACTGAAGCCACGACTTTTAATGGTGTTGAGCAAGAAAGACTTCAGATGGATTGGCAAACACGAAGGAACTACCATGATTATGGAGTTTTCATGATGAGGCACATGGAAACATATATGGGAAACAAGAAGGAATGGCGTACCGGGTTGGCGGTGGAAGGTGCAACTCAGGATTCAGAGTTGGAAAACCTGAGGAAGAAGTATGCAACAAAACTGCTTCTAAATGATTGCAACAGAAAAAAAGACTATGTGGCCGGAGAGATTGACAAGTTCTTCACAATCAATGAAAAAATCCGAGCAGAAATGATTCAAACAGCAGTTGACACCCGCTTTGAAAGGCTACAACTCTAGATTAGGCGCAGGTTTCTATTTTGGTTAATGCAGTACATTATTAGTGGCATTTAGGTTTTAAAAAAACATCATGCATGGTTTGGTTTCCTTTGCATGCAACCTTCGTTGCTCTAGACATTATCGCCAACGCTTTTTGTGAACTATTTTGCCTGGATTCTACGGTTTTCAACTATTTAATATATTAAGTACTTAGAGTATTTGTGTGGTTATTAGATCCAGATATATTAGAAAAACTATCTGTGATCATTTAACTAACAACATGTTCCAAGAAACCTTTCATTGAATAACAATACACTAACCTCACCCAAAAAACACAACTTTCATAAAACATTTTCACATTTCATTAACAGCAACATAACAATTACACAAAAAAAACACATTACATTAGAACCATTAGATTATACACTATATTACATTATGAACAAAAAACCTCATCAAATTTTTTCCAAACAAGGTTAAATTATGTGCATTCATCCAACTTTCATCATGATATAACTAAATTCTTTAAACATTTACAAAAAACCCATTATATGCAACAATAAGCAGTAAGCAAATTAAACACATACACAAACAACAATCTACATACTAAACAACCTTCCACAACTTAAACTTCATCCAAATAACATGAAACCATTCATCTTCATCACCAACATTAAACAACCATCCGATAACCCCTTCAAAAAACCTTAGTTCTATGAACAATATTTAAACCGACAAACACAATACCCTAGTACACAATACTTAGAAAGTCCCAAAAACTACTTAGCAAAAACCAGATTACCACCCTAAAAACCCCCGAAACGTAAAAAGCATCAACATCAGTCAACAAAAGGGTAAGCAGATCGATGAACAGCTCCGCATACACATTCATCCTCAATACACTTGTACTTGTACATCAGCCCCTGATTCTCTAGAAATAATTTCATCATATATAACCAAGAAAAGGGTTTTCTTGAAACCCGTGGTGTCTACAATTATAAAAAGTAATAAGAATTTAAAATCTAATAAAAAATCTTTATAATGATTACTCACCTCGAAAACCATTACACATATCTTCAAGAACACCTCGTAAAGAGCAACTAATCAAATACATAAATATATTAACCTAATGAACCACCAGTTTTAAACATTAATACTGAAAAAAAAACATAAACTGTTTAATGCTTTCACAATCCAGAACCAAAATGAAAATGCAAACCAGATAACAAAATAAATGCAAGGTAAATCACATGAAAATTGCACTTCAAGTGCCCCGCATCGGACAATTATGGGATTCGTGCCTAACCATTTGTCCGCATGTTCGACACATCCTCTTTGGTTTTTTCGCTTCTTTTTCAGCTCTCTCGCAAACACCAATCAATCTTTTTCCTGTGCCACACCCTTTGTTGCGGATACCTGAAGGAGGCAATATGTCAACAGTTTCGGGTATTGTAACACCCAGCAACTCTTGAATGTTGTCGTTCTTACGCTCTGCCATTGAATTCACCGTAGAATCCTCTTCAAGCATCTCATTCCATGCAGTCAGTTACTCGATAAACTTCTCCAATGCAGACTTATCATTCATAATTAATTCAATAATTCTCTCGAGCAACACAAACGCACTACCCATCAACCATTCTTTTTTTATGTCCACTTCACCATAACGGACACGAGCAGGTAACCAATGGGGAGGGATTAGATCACGTATCCATCGTCGCAATACATAACGATTCGGTATTTCACCAACTTGATTATTCAAAACATGACGACATAAGATTCCATCCCTCACAAACTTGTTGCAATTGCAATCATAGGAACCTTCTGCCTTGTCTTCTATAACCTATAAAAAAATTCATGGACATAGTTAACAAACCCAAAACCAAAATTTCAAACATAAAATAAATGAATTTGCATGAAAAATGATATTATTCAACACAGACCTGATATTTCATCTTGACTGCCTTAGCTTTGTTACAATGATTGATGGTATAAATAATTGTCCCACCAACCTCCTCAACACGTGCCACACCACATAGTAAAAACACTTTGTTCAACTCCTTCTGTACCTCAAAGAAGATATTGCATGTATATACACTAGATGCATGAGCTTCAAGGTCGCTAGTAGAAATCATACGTGGTGTTGTAGTTTTTGTCTTCACTCCAAGGGAACAATGTTTTTTCCTTTGGCACTCAATCGCCATATCAAATGAACGTAAGAAAACTACTAAATCGTTCCAAAAAGCAGAATACACATTAAAACGCATTCAGAACGGGACGTTGTCTTCATCAACCCCGACATCAGTATATCCTTGAAATAAGCAGGGATTCAAGAATCTCTAATATTATATAACTCATCAAACCATGAATCTCCCCTAAGTCCAAACCTATCAATCAATTCATTCCACCTTGACTCAAACACCTTAGGCTCTATGTGAATATTCCAAATCAACTTACTCAATTCAGCAACAAATGATGTTTGCTTCAACAGGAAAACACTAACCTAAAAACAACAATAACAAGAAAAACACGAAATTACAATTACTTAAAAAATACCACAACCTTTCAAAAATTACATACTATTAAGGAATATCGTACCTTGGCTTTTATTTTCTTCGTAATATTCCACATGCACAGTTGGTGAATACTATCCGGAAAAGCAATCGGGATTGCTTGTTTCATTGATGCACATTGATCAGTGACCACCAAACGAGGCTGCGAACCATGAGCCTTAACAAACGTCTTTAACACCCACGTATAATCAACGACAGACTCGCCTCGAATCAATGCAGCCCCAACCACAACAGACTTCTTGTGATTATCAACGGCCACAAACGGAACAAATATCATCGCATGCCTGTACACATACAACACACACATTATTCTTAAAACAAAAGGAAATAAAAACATTGAAATCAATATTTTTGGATACAAAGACACTTTACTTGTTTGTCCGGAATGTAGCGTCGAATGAAATACAATCACCAAATTGCCGATAATTCATCCTAGCAGTCTCGTCGGCCCAAAAAATTGCTATCAACTCCTTCTCGTTACATTTAAACTCATAAAAAAAACTCCGGACAACACTTTTTCCGGCTAACCATTGTGTTAATCAACATTTGGTCATCTTTGTTTCCAACAAAAGAAACCATGTCCTTCTTGAAATTTTGATAGTCCTTAACAGTTCCTCCCGATGTTTCAACACCACCCTTAAGTGCATTACGCATTCTATGAGACTTAGATACACCAACTTTAGAGCAACAAGCATGAAAACATTCCTTTGGTCTGCATATGTAAGTTCACGTTTTGCACGAGACAAAGACATTTCATTAACATTGAGAAGTAAATGGCTATGCTTCTCAACAAACTTGTACACCTCATACACACCTTTTTCTTTAATAAAATGAATCTTAAAACATGTTGAACATCCAGACCTCTTCAAATTAGAATTACGATGACGTATCTTGCTACTGACTTCTAATGAATCATACGTCTTCTTGGACACCTCACCTTGCTTATTACAACCAAAGTACCTAGTTGCCACTATTCCAAGCTTGTTTTTCTTCTTGTTTGAACGAAGAAAATCAAACCCAACTGCCATAGCATACTTCCGATACACACGTTCGGCGAATTAAGCGGAAACAAATGAATCCCCTACTTTGATATTAACATCATCGGGAACAACCAGAATGTAATACTTTGAACCACCAGGACTCTCCTCCATAATCTGCGAAATATTATCTGCAAAAATGAAACAGAAATATAAACGTCATTAATTATGAAGCACTATACAACAAAGAATTACACTTGCCAAGACTGTATGCATCAAACAATAAATAATTACTTCAATTCCGATTTTTTTTAAAATTAAATCAGCCCACAAAAACATCCATCCTGTGTTAACATTGATGAGTCACATGGAACTCAATTGACATAAACCCTACAACTGAAATCAATTCATGAACAACAGCAAGGAGGACAAATTTGTATACCATTTTCATCATCACAATCACAGCATGGTTGGTCCAAGGATCCAACCACTCCATCAACGACTTCATTACGGGCATCCAGTCCCGATGCAAGCATCCCGGACAATATTTTGACCCTTTCACCACCATCGACAACATCATCATTCGGAATAGCAACACATGGAGAAAGTGTAGGATGATTCCCTTCGGATGAAACACTAAGACCTCGGGTTTCATTACCTTTCCCATCATCAAACCCATAAACCGAACCAAACAACAACCGACGAACTACTGCTTCGTTCTCGGACGGTGACCCGAAGCTTTCTCCAACATCTACAACTCGTTTACTTTGATTGTCTGCATTCTGGAAACTGTTAACATCAATGACATTACATTCAAAACCGGAGAGAGATCCAAATATCAAGCGATGACCTGCTACATCATCGACTACCGGCGCTTTTCCCTTACTGTTACGATCCATGACAATAACCGCAACACCCTCGATTTCACACCAATGAATTCAAACAATAAACCACAAATGAAACAATAATGCGTTGATGCATAAAAATATCGTAATTAAAGAACAGATATCAATTAAAACCAATTTTATTAAACATACCCTAAATAACTGCATGATGGGCATTGATGCAAATCCCTACATTCAAGGAAACGGATTATTCTATGAATTATTTAAAAAAAATAGAAATACCAAAACTACTCTTTCTGTTATAATGGAAATCGGTTTTTAGTAATCTATTTTAGAACAAGATCAAGGGTCAAGATGTAGTTTGCATGGTTTGCCACCTTTTGGTGGTTTGCAAAATATCCATGGCCTATACATATATATATTTACTTTTTATTTATTTATTTATAAATAGATTGGTTTATTGACGGTTTTAACCTCTCAAAATCTTTGGTTGTCATATTTTAATTGTGGTTAAATTCGGGTAAGAATAATTACACATTTTTTTAAACCGAGTGTTACAATTATTCCCCCCTTAAAAGAAATTTCGTCCCTGAAATCGAATTTAGACTGAAAACTTACATCGATTAAAGAACTCAGGGTATTCCGTCGCATATGTTCCTCAGTTTCCCACGTCGCCTCACGTTCCGAATGATTTTTCCAAAGAACTTTTACAAAAGAAATCACTTTCTTCCATGTACCTCTCTCATTACGATCAAGAATTGCTTCAGGTTCCTCGTGATAAGAAATATCAAGTTCTATGTGTTCCAAGGGATATTCAACGATGTGTAGGGGATGATAGTTGTACCCTCGAAGTGAAGAGACATGGAATACATTATGTACGTGAGATAATTGCGGCGATAAAGCTAACCGGTATGCACAACTCTGACCCTTTCTAAAATTTCAAAAGGTCCAATGTATCTCGGGCTCAACTTTCCTTTGAGAACGAAACGTCTGATACCACGAGTTGGGGAAACCTTTAAGAAAACTTTATCTCCCGATTGAAACTCGATAGGTCGTTGTCGCTTGTCGACGTAGCTCTTTTGACGAGTCTGAGCCTCTTTCATCATTTGACGCGCAATCTCGACCTTTTCGGTAGTAACTTGCACCAATTATGGGCCTTCGAGAATATGTTTTTCGACTTCATCCCAACAAGTCGGCGTTCGAAATTTTCGGCCATAAAGTGCTTCATACAGGGCATGTCGATACTCGACTGCCAACTATTGTTATAGGAGAACTCGATTAGGTACAAGTAACTATCCCAACTTCCATGCCATTCCAACGCACATGCTCGAAGCATATTCTCCAATGTTTGAATCGTACGTTCAGATTTCCCATCAGTTTGCGGATGAAAGGTTTTACTAAAATTCAAACGTGTGCCCCAAGCTTTATATAAACCTTCCCAAAATCGAGATGTAAAATGTGGGTTTTGATCGGAGGTAATCGATACAGGAGTGCCATGGAGACGTACAATCTCACGTTGGAATATTTTGTCAATTTATCAATTGACCAAGTTTGTCGGATAGGAAGAAAATGAGCCAATTTCGTCAGTCGGTCAACCACTACCCAAATTGCATTGTGTTTCAAGGTCGTACGGGGTAGTTCGACTACAAAATCCATAGTTACGTGTTCCCATTTCCATACGGGAATGTTTAACGATTGGAAAAGACCACCCGGATGTTGATGTTCACTTTTAACTTGTTGACAAGTGAGACAACAAGCTACAAAGTCGGTGATGTCTCGATTCATTCTAACCCACCAGTAATGGGTCTGTAAGTTGCGATGCATTTTTGTTGTACCCGGGTGAACAGAAAACATAGATTTATGAGCTTCGGTCAGAATCTGATCTTTAAGCTCCGAGTTATTCGGAACACAAAGATGATCCCGAAACCACAACACGTGATCATCATCGATCCTGAATTCCGAACTAACATTCTCTTGTGTCTGTTGGAAGTTTGCCCACAATTCACTGTCGTCTTGTTGGGCTTCTTTGATCCGAGAAATTAGAGTCAGTTTTACCATTAGATTCGATAGAATTTCCGTTTGCGAACTCGAATAGATTTCCAGTCCGAACCGTTCGATCTCCAAAGCCAACTCTGTAAGAACAAGTAAAGAAGAAACCTGTTCCACGACTTTACTACTTAAAGCGTCGGCGACTACATTAGCCTTACCCGGATGATATTGTATATGAATATCGTAATCCTTTAGAAGTTCGAGCCACCTCTGCTGACGCATATTTAACTCTTTTTTAGTAAATATATATATTTAAGGCTCTTGTGGTCGGTGAAAACTTCACATGTCTCACCGTACAAATAATTACACCAAATTTTGAGTGTGAAGATAACTGCAGTCAATTCGAGATCGTGAGTCGGATAATTGACCTCATAAGGCTTTAATTGACGTGAAGCATATGCGATAACTTGTCCATTTTGCATAAGAACACATTCGAGACCTTTCTTTGAAGCATCACTGTAAACTTGAAATCCGGCGGTGCTAGACGGTAATACAAGAACAGGTGTGGTAACCAATCGATGTTTCAGTGCCTCGAAACTAGATTCTTGTTCGGAACCCCAATTGAATTTAACTCTTTTTCGGAGTAATCGGTTTAACGGTAGAGATATTTTAGAAAATCCTTCAACAAATCGTCTATAATAACCATCCAGACCCAGAAAACCACGAACTTCAGATACGTTCGTAGGTCGAGGCCATTTAGTGACGGTTTCAGTTTTCGTTGGATCGACTTTGACACCTTCGATGGAGATTACTTGTCCGAGAAAAGACACTTGATCAAGCTAGAATTCACACTTGGAACGTTTTGCATATAACTTTTTCGTTCGAAGAGTTTCCAAAACTATTTGAAGATGTTGATTATGTTGCTCTCTTGACTTTGAGTATATCAATATATCATCGATAAAAACGATAACAAAGTCTTTGAGATAATCCTTGAAAACCCGATTCATAAGATCCATAAAAACTGGTGGAGCATTAGTTATCCCGAAAGGCATTACTAAGAATTCGTAGTGCGCATAGCGAGTTCTGAATGCGGTTTTCGGAAAATCACAACCTCGGATACGAAGTTGATGGGTACCCGGACTGAAGATCACGAATCCAGCAGCCTGCTTAGGCTTTTGAAGCATTGCGATCTCATTGTGTTCATCAATAAACGCCATGGATGCCATCTTGCTTGAGGATTCTTGACTGGAACACACTGGTTGCTTGAGAGAAAAGAGTTAGAGAGAAGACGAACAGTATTCAAAGAGTCGTTGTGACCTTTTTGGCAGGCAAAAGAGGGTATTTATAGAATTCAGGAAAGAAGTAGTATTAACACTAATTTCAGTTAAAGCAGTACTAACCCACTCGCAGTATTAACTGAGAGCAGTAGTAACCAACTAGCAGTATTAACTAACTAGCAGTATTAACTAACTAGCAGTATTAACTAACTAGCAGTAGTAACACATACCTGAAGTAGTAACTCAGACTAGCAGTAGTAATAATGAACCTGCAGTAGTAACTTTACACTGGCAGCATTAAAACTGCATTGGCAGCATTAACGATACTTACACTGTTGAAGCTTGTGTTAGTCTGAGCAAGGCAATAAACTTCCTGAGAAAGATGATTAGTAGTACCAAAAAATAAACAAATAACAGGTATACAAACACTTTTTAAACATGAGCTCATTCAGAGTTGATCATGCCCACACTTGTGACCAAGAAAGTGAATCTACCCACATCAAAAGTTTTAATGAATAGATCAGCAAACTGGTTATCAGTATGAACTTTAGCAACTTGAATAAGCTTCTTTCCATTGCAGTCTCTAATAAAGTGATACCTGATTTCAATGTGCTTTGTTTTGGAGTGCTTGACTGGATTGTTAACAATGCTAATAGCACTGCTATTGTCAATGAGGATTGGAGTGTGAAGAAAGGTTACCCCATAGCCCAGCATTTGATTCTGAATCCATAGAACCTGAGAACATCAACTTGCAGCAGCAATGTACTCAGCTTCTGTTGTGGATAAGGACACTGTGGTTTGCTTCTTACACTGCCAAGAAACTAGTCTTGCACCCAAAAGTTGACATCCTCCTGAAGTAGACTTTCTATTCATATTAGCACCACCCAAGTCACTGTCTGAATATGCAATCAAGTCAAAAGTAGATTCATAAGGATACCAAAGACCAAATCTAGGTTGCCCTCTTAAGTATCTGAAAATCCTCTTAACTGCTTGAAGATGTGACTGCTTTGGCTTGACTTGGAATCTGGCACACACACACACTGGAAACATGATATCTGGTCTTGAGGCTGTGAGATACATGAGAGATCCAATCATTGATCTATAAAGATGGACATCAACATCCTCCCCCTCGAGATCAGCAGTGATCTGTTTGTGTGTTTCCATTGGTGTGCTTGTTGGCTTTGAGTCTGATAAACCATACTTATCTAGGATGTCTTTCACATACTTTGATTGACTTATGAAAATCCCATCTTTTTGATGTTTCACTTGAAGCCCAAGGAAGAAAGTGAGTTCACCCATTGAACTCATTTTGAAGCTCTTGTGCATCAACTCTTCAAAGTCTCTACACATCTGATCTTTTGTGGATCCAAATATGATGTCATCCACATAGATCTGAACAAGTAGGGTGTCCTTCTTACTTCTTTTAATGAAAAGGGTCTTGTCAATGATTCCCCTTTCAAACCCATTTTCCAAGAGATAGGTAGATAGAGTATCATACCATGCTCTTGGGGCTTGATGTAGACCATAGAGTGCTTTCTTAAGTTTGTATACTCTGTCAGGATATAATGGATTTTCAAATCCAGGGGGCTGACAGACGTATACTTCTTCATCAATTGTTCCATATAGAAAAGCACTTTTCACATCCATCTGATATACCTTGAACTTCATATATGAGGCATAGGCTAGAAACAGCCTAATTGCCTCTACCCGTGCAACTGGAGCAAATACTTCATCATAGTCTATGCCTTCTTCCTGAGTGTACCCTTGTGCCACTAGCCTTGCTTTGTTCCTGATTACTATTCCTCTCTCATCCTTTTTATTTCTGAAAATCCACTTGGTGCCAATTGCTCTATGACCTTTTGGAAGGTCCACCAAGTCCCAAACATCTTGCAATTTAAACTGTAGCAACTCTTCTTGCATGGCTTCTATCCAACTTGAATCTTTCATTGCATTATAAGCCTTCTTAGGCTCAATTTGAGATAGAAAGCAAGAGAGTACTGTATGTTGCTGATCCTGCAAATCTTAAAGTCTGCTTTGATTCCTAGTCATCATAGGAGAAGAGATGTCTCCTATTACCAGCTCAGGAGGATGATTCTTCTGAGTTCTTGTCTGATGACTAGGTTCTTCATTAATTTCCACATCTAAATTGGAGTCATTTAAGTCAGCTGAGGGGATCTTATCAGCTACTTCTGGCTCTTCATGCTCTGGATTCTCCTCATCTCTTCTTTCTTCTTCACTCTGAATTGGTACAGTAACAATTTCCGTTTCACGGATTTCAACAGGGTTCATTGTAGGTATGGGAAAGATCACAGACTGAGGAATAATATCTTGTACTTGTTCATCCCCTGATCCTCTACTTCTTGATCCTGCATGATCATCACTACTGAAACCCAAAGAGTTAGTTAGTGAATCAATGTCAAATAACCACTGAGGACTTGAACCAATAGGATTTGGTGAGTTCTCATTGCATTTGACATTGTCACTTTCCTCAATTATTCTAGAAGAAGAATTAAACACTCTGTAGGCCTTACTCTGAGATGAGTAACCAACAAGAAAACCATCATCTGCTTTTCTATCAAACTTTCCTAAGTGAGTTTTGGTATTGAGAATGGTACAAGGACATCCAAAAGGTTTGAAAAAACCAATAAATGGTTTTCTCTTATTTAAAAGCTCATATGGTGTCTTGTTCTTAGGCTTGACTACTAGAACTCTGTTTTGGACATAGCAAGCAGTATTAACTGCTTCAGCCCAGAAAGTAATTGGAAGTTTTGAATCAGCTAACAGAGATCTAGCAGCCTCAATCAGTGTCCTATTCCTTCTATCAGCAACACCATTTTGTTGTGGAGTCCTAGGAGCACTATATTGCCTCTCAATTCCTTTTTCCTCACAAAAGATGTTTAGGTCAAGATTTTTAAACTCAGTACCATTGTCTGACCTAATGACTTTTACTTTTTGATTTGTTTGGTTTTCAATTCTTAGAATAAAGGATTTGATCAGTCCACTTGTCTCATCCTTAGTCCTTAGAAAATACACCCAAGTAAATCTAGAGTAATCATCAACAATAACTAAGCAGTATGATTTCTTACCTATACTCATGACATTTGTAGGACCAAACAGATCCATATGCAACAACTGAAGAGAAGAAGAAATTGTGTTCAACTCTTTGGACTTATGAGAAGTTTTGTGTTGTCTGCCTTTGAGACAAGCAACACAATGATCATCACATGAAAAGACTTTTGAAGGCAGACCTCTTACAAGGTTGTTTTTAACAAGTTTATTCATTGTTTTAAAATTCATGTGACACGTCCTTCTGTGCCAAAGTGATGATTCATCCAAAGAGGCTTTTGAAACAAGGCAGTTTAAGGATGAATCATTTGAAACAGTTTCCATATTCAAACAATAGACATTATCCTTTCTTGGAGTTCTTAGTAGTATCATCTTTTCATCAACTACCTTGAATCCAGGAGCAAGGATAATGCATTCTGAATCAGTGAATAATATACTATGCTTTTTGTCACAAACCTGTGATACACTTAACAGGTTGTATCTTAACTGCTCAACATAGTAAACATCTTCAAAGGTCATCTTACCTTTTGTTACATCTCCCTTACCACTAATCTTACCTCCATCTGGAGTATTACCAAAGGCAACATGCCCTCCATCAATTTTCTTAAAATTCTTGAGGCAAGCCATGTTCCCTGTCATGTGCCTAGAGCAACCACTATAAACATGCCAAATGCTCTTTCCCTTGAGCTGCTGGTTGCCCTGCACATAAGATAAATCAATTAGTATTGACTGGGAACCCAAGCCAAAGTGGTCTTGGGCCTCCCTTTCTCATCAAAGTACTTACACTCCTTTTTGATGAGATTTTTAAATTTAGAATACTCTTTACTGGAGTGCTTTGTCAAGATGATTGGTCTAGAAGCACAAACACTAGAAGCAATACTAATTTTAGAAGTACTAACAGAGTTATCAGCACTAACAGGTTTAGCAGTACTAACCTTGTTAGAAGCACTAACAGAGTTAGCAGTATTAACATCTGATGAAGTACTAACAATGTTAGTTTTAGAAGTACTAATACTCTCAGCAGCACTAACATTGATAGCAGCAGTATTGCTTCTGGCAGCACTATCTTTGTCAGCAGCACTATTTGTGGTAGCAGTACTAACAGTTTTAGTGCTTTTGGGAACCCACATCTTGACACTCTCTTTTACAGTCTTTTTCTTCATGTGGCCTTTAGATTTAACAGGTTTCTTAGCCACATGATTCCTTTCATCCTTCCTATAACCAAAGGGTTTTTGCACAGATCTTTGAAAATTTATCCTTTGGTTAATAGGATTAAAATAACAGTGCTTGGCAAGATGGTTCATTTTGCCACATATGAAACAAGGTTTTGGTCTGATGATTCTACTCAGATCAACTCCTTGTTTCTGAGCCCACTGATTATTCCAATTTCTTTGATTGCCCCTCCTTTTATCATGTTTTAGGGGCTCAGAATTATTACCTGCACACTGTTTGCAAAGAACAGGATTCACAACTATAGTCTGCTTGTAATGGACCTTTTTAGACTTTCCCTCAGTCTTCTCTACGTCATCAGATTTGATCCAATCCCTTCCACCACCCTCATTGGTAAGAATGTTATTTTCTAAGGGAATCTCACCACTCACAGTATTATCCTTACTCTTACCAGCTTCTTTCTCAGTCTTGTCCTTAACAACTACTTCATCTAAAGGATCTATCTTAGTGGCTCCCTCATGCAAGTCCTTCCTATCCTTGGTCTCTAGCAAGTCTGATTTAGGAGGGATGTAGTTGTTGTTGTATGGTGGTGGTGTGGTATTGTACCCAATTCCTGGTTTAAGCTTATCATGGATTTGGACCTCTAGAATTGAATCCATGGCTTTAGAAGCATATGAAAACTTTTCCACATCCAGCTTAACCTTGGCCAGCTCTCCTCTCAACTTTTCATTCTCCTCTCTAGACTTTGTCAGTTGGATTTCTAGATCATTTTTCTCCCACATCCAGTAATTTGTATCATATGTGTGTTGAAGTTCATTGGCTTGGAAACCTTTAATTTGTTCCTCAAACCTCTCAACAATTTTCACATAGTCTTTTCTATCCTTTTCTAACCTCTTAAGGTCATCACTCATACTCTGGTTGTGATCCCTGTACCTTTTAACAGTGTCTATACAAGTTTGAGAACATATATTAGAGAGTACCTCATTTGGAAGATCAGATACCTCTGCCATGAGAGCTTGATTTTGAATGGCCTCTTCTGCTTGATCACTCCAGTCAAACCCCATTCCTTGTTGAGAAACAAGAGCTTGAGCAGAGTTTCTGTTCTGGTTGAAGCTTCCAGTCTGAGCTTGTTGGTGATTGTTGTGAGACACTTCACTTCTGCATTCCTTGGCAAAGTGTCCCTTCATATGACACTTGTAGCACTCCACCTTTGACTTATCAAAGCCTGCTCCATCTTCTCTTCTTTGGGAGAAGTTGTTCCTCCCAATCCTCTTGATGAACTTCTTCACCCTCATAGAAAGCATGGCCATCTGCCATTTAATATCCATATCATCAGGATGAAGTTGTTCCAAGTCATCATTGATTAAAGAGGAGTTACCATGGCTGGAAAGAAAGGCTTCAAAAACAGATTCATTGCCTTTTTCTTGATTTACTCCATTAGCAGCATTAACTGATTCAGGGTTAGCAGTAGAATCAGTTGATGCTGAAAGGAGTGCAGCATTATGAACATATCCAGTAGGCTTCTTCTTTACTTCCACCTCAGATTCAAACACTCTCAGATCATTGTACAGATCATCCAGTTCCTTTTCTTCCAATTTGTCATTCTGTCTGAATGAAACAGTGTACATGGTCCATTCATCTCCAAGAGATCTGAGGAACTTTCGGTTGACATCATCTTGTTCCATCTGGACTCCAACAGTAGCCAACTCACCAATTAACTTATTGAATCTATCAAAAGTTTGAGTCATAGACTCATTCTTTGAAGATGTAAAATTCTCATATTGCTGCTTGAGAATATCCCTTTGATTTCTCTTAGTACTCTTGGTGCCAACAAATCTCTTCTCTAAAGCATTCCATAGAATCTGAGCATCAGTGCAGTGGTGAAACTGATGTTGATACTCATTAGGAATGGCCAAAAGCAGGGTGCTTAAGGCTTTCATCTCCAATTGTCTCACTTTCTTCTCAGCATCAGTTTTTGGAGGTGGTCTTCTTCCATCTTGTCCAATTTTACCTTCAGCAGAGGGACCATTCTCAACAATGTCCCACATAGAAAAGTCTGTAAGGAGGATGTACTGCTTGATCCTAATTTTCCACATGTCAAACTCATTAGGTTTGAGCATGGGAACCTTTGAAACAAGAGTACTGTTTGATTCAACTGAGTTGTCCATGATGAATGAAGGTTTCTGAGAATACTAAGCTTTGATACCACTTGTCAGGATCTGATTCTTAACAAGAATAATGAAACTCAGAAACAATATTAAAGAAGTTGCGGAAAAACACTTTAATATTTAAAAATCAATGTAACAGTAAAATAAAAATCACAACTTGTAAACTTTATTGAATGATTAAAGTTACAAGCTTTCACACAAAACCTCAATCATGATGAACAGGCTCACCAAGACGAATTCTACTTCTCTAGAACTAGGGTTGTAAACCTTGAGGTCCATTCTCTCTCAAAACAAAAACTCAGAATACTCGTATATCAAACTATCCTGAATAATTCTATACATATACTGAAAATAAAAGATAATTACAAAAACATAAAAGATCTTCAGTATATTCTTCCATAATTATCTTCAACCTTCCATGATTATCTTCAAACCTTGATTTGCGCATCTTACCATGATTATCACATAAGCAGTATTAAGTCATAGCAGCATTAACACTCTGAGCAGTAATAATCTTCACCAGCAGTAGTAACTATGCTTAGCAGTATTAATTTCTACAAGCAGTAGTAATTTGGCTCAGCAGTAGTAACCATGTTGTACTGGCAGCAGTAATTATACTTAAACAAATCTTCAGTTCCCAACAAAGCGCTAACGGATCAACCACCGGCTTTTCATCTGCTTTTTGATTTCCCATCAACTCAAGAACTTCCTCTTCATCCTGGAGAAGCATTTCATATAGTTCGTGTAGAGAAATTTTCTCCAGGGCTTGAGTATGACGGATATGAGAGACGAACATCCTCCACTCTGGCTGAAGATTATTCATGAACTTGATGTTGTTCTCAGTGTTAGTCTTCATGATGTGGTTTTTATGCAAATCGTTCAGAAGCAGGTTGAACCGTTCATAAGTTTCTGTGAGCGTCTCGCCTTTTCTTGCTTTGAAACTATCATATCGGGTAATGCAGTTGGTGATCTTCAGCTGAGTGCTTATTCGACTACCCATCATCATCTTCTCAAACTGGTCCCACATTCCTTTTGCAGTAGCCTTGTAACTATCGATGCAGGCATATATGTCGTTGGGTAGGCTTTGGAGAATATAGGACTTTGCATGCTTTTCAGCGTCATATAGGCTCCTTTCTTGAGGGGTAAACTCACTGAGATTTTTCCTAATAGAACGGTCTGGTCGACCTTCGTCTTGGTTTCCAGGTAGGACTTTCATCGGCCAGGGTTGTGGCCCCTCTTTCAAGCATATGAGAATTTCCTCATAGTCTGGTTTTGCTTCGATAAAATTCATGAAGCGATCATGCCATTGTGGATATTCTCCCCGATAGAGCACCGGGGGTTTTTGATCTGAACCAATGGCTAGAGCGCCTCTCGAATTCATCTTAACTCTTTAATCTTAAAATGCACTGTAGCGATCGTGAGACAAACAAGATGATCCAAAAAAAATATATAATAAGAAGGACACGGTCGAGCAAGGACCCGGTCGAGCAAGGACCCGGTCGAAGCAAGGGTCCGGTCGAGAACTAGGTCGAAGCAAGGACCCGGTCGACCTAAGGACCCGGTTAAAGCGAGGGTCCTATCGACAAGACACCGGGCGCAAGGCACCGGTCAACAAGGGTCCGTCGAAGAAGTAAGCAAGGCACTGGTCGCAAGAGGTACCGATTGCAAGGACCGGTCGAGACACGAGTCCGGTCGAGTCCGGGCGCAAGGGATGGGTCCAGTCGATAAGGTCCGGTCGAAGATATCCGGTCGATAACAGATAAGCACAACAAATCGATTAAGCAGAAACAGATTAAATCGAACAATAATCGAATAATCGCAGATAAACTTAAACTCAATCGATATGCAAACCCAGAAAATTCGTTAATCGACCAATAAGAAAAATATGCAGAATCAATTGATATATGCAGACTTAATCCAGAGAATCAAGATAAACAGATATAGCAGTATATCAATCGATCCAGAATCCAGAAGAGATTTTGATGAAAATCAATTTAGATCAACCCAGATTTATGCAGATCAAAAAGAAATCAGCAACTTGAATTAATCGAAATTCAGAAACTTGATTTTCAGAAAAATTTCAAAGATCGATTATGATACCAAGAAAAAGTCGATTTGCAGATATGGCAGAACACTAATTGATCAAACTTAGCAATTCAACCAATATACGACCAAACTCAAAAATAAATCGACCAACCTCACTGTTTTTCCAAAAAGATTTCAATCCATAAACAAAAAAAAAATCAACTAGTCGATCGATTTTGCAGAAATCAAGAAACTTTGATAATCAAACCAGAAAACAAACTATAGCAGATTCTTACTCAGATAATCAGATAAACACATAAACATGATTAAAACAAATAATCGATTAAAGGGTTTTAGACAAACCTTTTTGGATCAAAAACTTCTGTCTATTTGCTCTGATACCAATTGTTGATCCCAGTTACAGTGCAATCAACAACAAATAATAGTAATCAATGATGAACAATGAATGTGCCACAACTTCTAGTCATATGATTAATACTCAATGAAGGTTTAGGTTTATAGAGAGAATATCTGATAAGCAAAAGTAAACCTATTGACTAGAATGATAATGAATGAGACTAAACCGAATAATGAACTAAAACACACCTTATATATGGTGCGCACTGGCCTAATTACATTAAAACTATTAAATAATTACAATATGCACCCTGAACTTCTATTTAACATACAAAGTACCCTAACAATGCATTTGTGCATCTTTTAAGATTGCATATGTGCATATGGTTATATGTTAAGTTTCAAACTTTAATGTTTAAAATGTTTTTGTTTTCTGTGCATGTGTGCCTTGTTCAAATTATTAAGCCTTGATGTGCATATATGCATTTTGAATACGCTAGAAACAATAAATTATTATATTCCAAAATAAAGATAACTATCAATTTAAAAAAATCTTTGAACTATGGAAACAAGATAAATGTGGCGTGAATTAGGATAGATATGGCGTGAATTAGGAAATTACCAAGTTTAATTTAAAAATATTATATTTAATTGATAACTACCAAATTAAAAACCTTCTTAAAATATGGAAAAAATTTAAATTGCCGAAAATTGTAAAATTCCAATAATATCCTTTGAGATTTAATAGCATTGAGTGAATGACATAAACTCTAGGAAGCTTTTGATTGGTTGAAAATTGGTTAGCACGGTTAGCACCAATGTCGTGGTTAGCAAATGAAGGGGATCCTATATATATATATATATATATATATATATATATATGGGTGAGTTCAAATGAAAACTCATTTTTCATTGTGCACATGAGGACAAATCTTAACCATTGATTAAAACTTAGAAAACTAATTAATGGCTAATACATAATAAGGTTAATTGAGAAGTGATTAAGGACAAAATTGTAATTTTGAATCAACGCCTACCTTCTTTGACTTTTTATTTCTTTTTTTAATTAAACTAAATTTACCCCCTTAAACTTTAAAATAATTTATCTTAAAAATTACTATTATTTTAATAAAACAAATTACATCAAAAAAACGAATATTTCGTGCTCTTCGATATGACATCCATCTCGATATAGTTTTTTTTCGTTTTAACCGTTTTTTACGTGAAATTCTATATACGTGTTATATTCATTATGAATATGCATGCACGTCTTTGGGTGTCCACATTCAGTATGAATAACAAAGGTGAACGTTTATTCACTATTCATGATGAATAATACCTATGCAGGATGAATAATACAATATTCAGGATTTTTCGTTTTAACCGTTTTTTACGTGAAATTCTATATATGTGTTATATTCATTATAAATATGCATGCACGTCCTCAGGTGTCCACATTCAGTATGAATAACAAAGGTAAATGTTCATTCACTATTTATGATGAATAATACATTATTCAGGATGAATAATACACGAATCCATGATTCATATATTATTTATCATGAATCGTGTATTATTCACCCTGAATGTTCTATTATTCATCCTGAATAATACATTATTCATGATGAATAATATATGAATGACCCGTGAAGGTGTAGACACATGACGTACTCTCTTTTGTTTCCCAATTCACAACCGAAATTTGGTTTAATTCATTATGAATATGTATGTACATCCCCGGATGTCCCACATTCAGTATGAATAACAAATGTGAACGTTCATTCATTATTCATGATAAATAATAGAGTATTCAGGATGAATTACATAACATTCATGACGAATAATACACGAATTCATAAATCATGAATTATTCACCCTGAATGTTGTATTATTCATCCTGAATGATACTTTATTCATGATGAATAACACATGAATGGCCTGTGAAGATGTGGAGACGTGACACACTCTCTTTTGTTCCCCGATTCACAACAGAATTAGTCGATAGGTTCTCGATTCATCTTGATGGGTGTTGGGTTACGGTGTTGAAGAAATGTAATGTCTTACGACGTTGAAGAAAGTGATGTCGAGTTACATACTTACGGTGTCGAGGCGTTGTACAAAATTGAACTTACATAAATATTCATAATGAATAAAACACATATAAAGCATTTCACGTAAAAAACGATTAAAACGACAAAAAAACTATATCGAGATGGATGTCATATCGAAGAGCACGAAATTCTCGTTTTTTTGATGTAATTTGTTTGATTAAAATATTAGTAATTTTTAAGATAATTTATTTTAAAATTTAATTGGGTAAAAAGTTTTTAATTAAAAAAGAAAATAAAAATTCAAATATAGTAGGCGTTTGTTTAAATTTTTACTTCCAATTTTACCCTTAAGCATTTTAAAATTAAAAACTCTATTTAATATGAGTTGTTGGATTAAAAGAGATCGAGTGGCTGAGATTTGTCTTCACGTGCACAATGAAAAATGAGTTTTCATTTGAACTTTCCTATATATATATAGTCTTAGGTTCATTTGATAAATGGTAAATATATGAGAAATAGAGAAGTAATCATAGCCATTCACACGATCAAGATCGACTTTGACTGGTCAAAAGTTGCGGCTCTTCCAAAAATAGAAGGACACTTCCGTAATTTTTACAAAATACACGGGTTGTGTTCATATATGAACCTGTATAATTCACCTATGAACTATATGTTCATATATGAACCAGTGCAATTCACATCTGAATTCTAACTGATTCATATATGAACCTTTGTGATTCATATATGAATCAGTTGAACTAACTAACAGATTCATATATGAATCTTTGTGATTCATATATGAACCAATTAACCGATTCATATATGAATCTGTATGAATCACAAAGATTCATATATGAATCAGTTGAACTAATTAACAGATTCATATATGAATCTTTGTGATTCATACAGATTCACATATAAACTCATCCCGTGTATTTTACGAAATTACCCCTCTACTTTCTATAGACCACGCAAGGAATTATCCGGTGCTTCGCGGTCAAAGCCGCAAATGTTGACCAGATGAATGGCTAAGATTACTTCTCTAATTTTCATATATTTACCATTTCTCAAATGAACCTCTCCCTATATATATATATATATATATATATATATATATATATATATATATATAGTGTTTGGTTCATTTGAGAAATGGTAAATATATGAGAAATAGAGAAATAATATTAGCCATTCATATGGTCATGATCGGATTTGACTAGTTAAATATTGCGACTTTGACCGGTCAAAAGTTGCGGCTTTGACTGGTCAAAAGTTGCGGCTATCCCAAAAATAGAAGGACAATTTCGTAAATTTTACAAAACACACGGGTTGTGTTCATATATGAACATGTATAATTCACATATGAACTATATGTTCATATATGAACTAGTGCAATTCACAACTGAACTCTTTTAACTAATTCATATATGAACCTTTGTGATTCATATATAAATCAGTTGAACTAACTAACAGATTCATATATGAACCTTTGTGATTCATATATGAATCTGTATGAATCACAAAGATTCATATATGAATCAGTTGAACTAATTAACAGATTCATATATGAATCTTTGTGATTCATACAGATTAATATATGAACTCATCATGTGTATTTTACGAAATTACCTCTCTACCTTCTATAGACCACACAAGGAATTATCCGGTGTTTCGCGGTCAAAGCCGCAAATGTTGACCAGATGAATGGCTAAGATTACTTCTCTATTTCCCATATATTTACCATTTCTCAAATGAACCTCTCCCTATATATATATATATATATATATATATATATATATATATATATATATATATATATATATGGACAGGTTCAAACGAGAAGGTAGTCAATTTGCGAGAAGGCGAGAAGGAATAAGAGCCACATAATTTATTAATTAAAAATAGCATCAATAATTTTTTTTAAATTAGGATAATTACAATTTAAATTGGATAAATCCTTAAAAATCTCATAATATCTTTTAAACTTATTTATTTTTTAATTTTAATAAATTCATAATTTTTTTTATCAAATTTATATTATTATTTTATAGATAAAATCATAATTTTCATCAAATATCACATGTGATATTCAAAACTAATTCATTGTTTATTTCACCATTTTTTTCTCTATTTTTTCGATTTACGTTTTGAATCAAATGTAATTAACTTCGTTTAACATGTGATATATTATTATGTATCATATATAATCCCACTAGGTGCATTTTTGTAAATACCACATATGATAATATATGTCTGAATATGAATGACGCATAATCACATGTGATAATATTTATATCACAAAAAGATTTATAAATATAAATATACATAATCACAAATGATTAACTAAAATATATACAATTATCACATGTGATAATATTTACATCAAAAAAAGAACTATAGATAGAAGTATACATAATCACATATGAATAACTAAAATATATACAATTATCAAATGTGATAATATGTACATCACAAAAAGATCTATAAATAGTAGTATACATAATCACATATTATTAATTAAAATATATACAATTATCACATGTAATAATATGATATGTGATATACATAAATATTCATATAATGATATCACGTGTGATATTTGGTTAATAAAACTAATAAATAATTGAAATTACAAAATAAATAAATCTAAAAGATATAATGAGAATTTTAAGAATTTATCCAATTTAAAATGATAATTATCCTAATTTCTAAAATTATTTTTTATTTTTTAGTATGATTTTTTAATTAATAAATTGTGTTACCCACATTCCTTCTCGTCTTCTTGCAAATTAGTTTATTTTTCGCATGATCCTTCCCCCCCTCTCTCTATATATATATATATATATTTTTCCATCTTTAGCTACAAAAATAAAACTTGTAGGCCTCCATTAACACCACATTTTCCAAAAATACGAAAAAAAACTTAGAAATTAATGTTAACCAAATTGTAAACTTGATTGCAAATAATAGTTTTTATTTTTATTTTTTTTATATATATCTACATTTATACATTTTATTTATGTTCAGATGATATTTTTAAATGAGATGTATAAAATACGGATGGATTGGTTTTTCATTTTGACAACGGAAAATCAACACACATTTCTTTTCTTCTTTTTGCAAATAACTATTGAGTTAGTGATTGTTTTGCTAATTTGAAGTCAAATCATAATTATTATTTGTCGTTTTCCCTTCTTTATACACACAACAAATGTGGATATTTTTAAATAAAATGTACTCCTTCCGTCCCAAATTAAGTGTCCACGTTACTATTTTAGTTTGTCCCAAAATAAATGTCCTCTTTCAAAAGTAAGTTTTTAATTTCCCATTTTACCATTAATTATGAGGTGGATAAAGTTTATTTCTCTATTATCAAGGGTAAAAGTGTCATTTGGTTATTTAAAAAGTGTAATAATTGCGCATTCCTAAAACTGTGTCATTTTCATTGTGGACATTTATTTTGGGACGTAGGAAGTATTAGTTTAGCATACATATAAGGTTGTTAATATCAAAACCAGCCATGGAAACTTCCAATAAACATGGCAAGAGATAGAAATTTTATCCTAATGGACGGGTATCCATAGGTATCTGACCTTAACAGGACGGGAATTTCCCGTTTTGGCGGATAATAGGGCGGAGAAGGGGGTTTATGTACTCAAAGCAGGGTCGGGAATAGCATTACCCGCACCTAATTTAATCCTGATTAAAATTTTCTTTTTATTAAGGGGGTGTTTGGGATTGCTTATTTAAACTCCTTATTGATTTATAGTTTTTTTCTTACAGCTAATAAGTTATTTTTAGCGTTTGGATTGGAAGGGAGAAAAAAAAGTGCTTATTGTTTTTTCCACACCGCTAATAATGAGTTTTTGATAAGTTAAATCATTTTGACTTATCAACTTATTTGAAACAACTTATGAATTTATTGGTTATTTTACATGTATAAACAATCCCAAACACCCTTAAATAAAAACTTATTAACTTATTACGTTTTGGTACCACAATAAGCTAATCCAAACACTTTTTATAAAACTATTTTTTGTCACCATATAAGTTGATAAACACTTTTAAAAAAAAACATAAGTTGTTTTAAATAAGCAATCCCAAACACCCCCTAAATGTATGCATATAATGTGTGTATAATAAATAACGATATTGGTAATTAATGTAATAACAATTTATTAAATTATTAATTTTAAAATACATTGTTTTTTTTTATTGTTTTTTGAAACGGGTACTCAGCGGTTCCCGAAACCCGCCAGGGATTCCTTACCCCCCGAACCCGTCGGGGATTAATCGGGGGGTTGGGGTCGGGGCTAGGGACAAAGAATACATTACTCACCCAATACCCGCCCCGTTTCCATCCATTTTAAAGAAGTAGTCATGTCTAACAGTAATAAATATAAAACCTTTATAAAAAAAATTATAAAATTCTTTTTTAACATAATAAATTGTGGAATCCGGTCAAAGTCTAGTCCATATGGGATTTTAACATTGCCCACCCCAACAAAGGTTATACATGTACATATGCCCCGAAGTGAATGAGTTACTTAGCAGTTGTCTATAAACACTACCTCTTTTAACTGAACACTTACTATCTTATTGAGACGCTAACTTGGTAAGAAATGATGGTACTTACCAATAATCTTGTTGTGTCCGTTTTCTAACCAAGAATCTTACCCAATAAGGTAAGTACGGATGGTGACTTTTTAGCACACAAAATATATAAAACCTTATCAGTTTATGTTGGTAAACAACACCTTAGAATGATAGAGTATGTCTTTGATACAACCGAAAAAAATGGGATTTGAAGATATATTGATATAGAAATGATTTAAGTACAGCAGAACTTTTGAGAAACAAAAGAGAGTTTCAAGATATATTGATAAAATGGTTTAAGTTGCGTAGGACTTTAATATAACATGGTAATATTTATAACTTTATAAAATCAAAATCATTTGATCTTTTAGGATCTTTTAATATGTACATCAATTTATATTTAAATCAGATCAACTCAGATAATGAAAATATAAAACATAATTAATTGATTTTGATTTATGTAACTGGAGGTTCTTAGAATAACTGTCATTGGAGAGTGTTCTTTTAAGTTACATTTCTAGAGTTCTTTTTATAAGAACTTTGGTTCTTACTTTGAATTGTGTGAAATGATATTTTATTAGTTTTTTATATGTTTCTTTTATTTAGTCACTTATTTGAAGTTTTATCATTGAGTTAATGATGATATGAACAAAAGTAGTGCAAAAAGAAAGTTGTTATAAAGCCACGGAGATCAACATTTAAAAAACAAAAACAAATAGTATGATTATGTTTCATAAAACACCATACCTTAATGAGGTTTAGAGGCTCTTTGGCTGGTTTTTTCGTTAAGTCATGTATGAATAAAATTGTTTGTATTAATTAATTTGTTTGTATTAGTTGGGAAAGTTTTTATTTTGGAGGATTTTTCATTTATGGAAGGATCATGCTTGTTAATCCCGAAGGGTATCTTTAGAAAACACTTGTCTTTCTGCATGAAGCTATTCCTTATAAGTTTACTGAATAAGTCATTTTCTATATCATTAAGGGACTGTTTACTTACAACTTAATGAGCTTAATGGTCTGGACGACTTATTTGCTCAACCATACATAAGTGTTTCTTTACGGCTTAATAGTTAAGCCATTAAGCTAAAATAGCTATATGAAAGAAGTCAGGACTCCTAGTCCTCACTTGTCCCCATTAAGCCACCCTACACAAATCCCAGAAATAATCAAACTCTATCTCTTTGTCTTCTTCAAACCCATTGGTCTATCGTTTTTTCAGACAGACAGCTTTATCTAGACTGACAACTTAACCCATACAGGGTTTGATTTAAAAAAAACATAAATTTCTACTAAGTCAGGGGTTGTTTGTTTTTTTTAAAAACTTCTTATTGGCTCTTAAGTCTGAATCGTTCAGACCTTTTTACACACCACCTCTTATTAATTATAACTAAAATAAGACTTCAGACTTTAGACCTCTTAAAAAACAAACGGCACCTCAGTGTTAAACACTCATATATAACTCAGTGAATAAGTTGTTTTGTTTAATTCATTATGCTACAGGTTTTGCTGAAGGGCTTGGATTCTATAAATACCAAATCAAATCCAACCTCTTCTTTCACACACTCACACAGACTGTAACTTCATTCCTCCTCTGACTCAAAATACTGAAACAAAGAAAGAAACTATGACTTCATCATCATCTTCTTCTACAACTGCAACTGGTTCAGTTGCCATAATCTCCAAATGCACAGTTTATCCAGAAAAAACCTCCATAACCAAATCCTTAAAGCTCTCGGTTTCTGATCTCCTCATGCTCTCTTGCCAATACATCCAAAAGGGTGTTTTGCTATCCCAACCTCCGATGCCTTCCAACCACCTCATTTCCCTCCTCAAACTCTCCCTCTCTAAAACCCTTTCCCACTTCCCCGCCATCGCCGGCCGCCTCTCCACCGACGCCCACGGCCATGTCCACATCATCTGCAACGATTCAGGGGTGGAGTTCATCCACGCCACCGCCACCCACCACCAAACCCACCAAATCCTACTCCCCAATTGCGATGTTCACCCATGCTTCAAGACGTTCTTCGCTTTTGACAACACGTTGAGTTACGCCGGACACCACCAACCCATCGCCGCCGTGCAGGTGACGGAGCTTGGCGATGGGGTTTTTATTGGGTGCACCGTCAATCACGCGGTGGTCGATGGGACGTCGTTCTGGAACTTTTTCAATACGTTTGCCGAGATCTCTAAAGGAGCCAAAAAAGTAACGAATTCACCGGACTTCAGCCGGGAAAATGTTTTTATTTCTCCGGTGGTCCTCCCGCTTCCCGCCGGTGGTCCTTCCGCGACGTTCTCCGGCGACGAGCCGGTGCGGGAGAGAATCATCCATTTTAGCAGAGAAGCAATTTTGAAGATGAAATTCAGAGTCAATAATCCGCTATGGAATCACCAAAATTCGGATTCGAATGAATCAGAGATTTACGGGAAGGCAAGTAACGACGTTAATGGAATGCTTAACGGCGCGTTAAAGCCTAAAAGCGAAATTTCGTCCTTCCAGTCCTTGTGTGCCCAACTATGGCGTGCCGTCATGCGCGCGCGTAAATTTCCCAAAACGAAAACGACAACATTCAGGATGGCGGTGAACTGCAGACACAGGCTAGACCCTAAGGTGGACCCCCACTACTTCGGGAACTTGATCCAAAGCATCCCGACCGTTGCTTCCGTTGGGGACCTGCTGTCACATGATTTGTCGTGGGCAGCCAATCAGCTCCACCAGAACGTAGTGGCGCATGATAACGCTATTGTGTGCCGGGGTGTGAAGGATTGGGAGAGCAATCCGAAGCTATTTCCGATGGGGAATTTTGATGGTGCGATGATCACCATGGGCAGCTCCCCTAGGTTCCCTATATATAATAACGATTTCGGGTGGGGGAGGCCGTTGGCGGTTCGCAGCGGTAAGGCTAAATTCGATGGTAAGATTTTGGCTCTTCCGGGAAGGGATGGTGATGGAAGTGTTGATCTTGAGGTCGTTCTGGCTCCCGAAACCATGGCAGCTCTTGAATATGACCAAGAATTTATGCAATACGTGTCCTAAAGGTTGTTTTTTCATCGATTTCCATCAAACTTTTGATTGCCGATTGATTTCTTCTAGCATATGATTGTATAAATATTTTAAATAATAACGATTACAAATGAGCGATTGAACTTGGTTTTCTATGATAAGAAAATATGAATCAAATGAGAACTTCAAAAACGTCGAGAATCAATAATCATGTGTTGTTTCATATTTTGAAACAGTACATAGGGGTGTACGCGGGTTGGATTGGGCGGGTTGGGATGTTTTTACAACCCAACCCAATTATGGCGGTTTGGAAAATCTCAACCCAACCCAACCCATTCAAAAATATAACCCAATCCAACCCAACCTAACCCTTGCGGGTTATGGCGGGTTGGATTGGGTTGGCGGGTTAGTAATATACATAAATTTGCCGATTGAAATACGATAAATAATACTAAAATTATTCTCAACAAAGTTATTAGTTATTACAATTAGGGTTTGTTCGTGTTCGTTCGTTTAACTTAACCGAACAAACGAACGAACACGAACGGGAAACGACTGAAATTTTTTTAGACCAAAGGGCCTTTGGCCTAGCGATAAAAGAGCCTTTGACTTCCTAGAAGGTCAGAGGTTCGAACCTCACCAAAGGTGAGGAGGGTGTGTGGGTTTATTTGTTGCATTTGCCATATATAAATATTATATACTTAAAAAAATGAAATTTTTTGTGTTCATGTTCATTAATTAAGAAAATGTGTTTGTTCGTGTTCGTTTATGTTCGTTCGTTAAGATGCTAAACGAACATAAACGAAAGAACATAAATGGACTTAAACATACATAAACAAACGAACACAAATATACTTAAACAAACATAAACAAACAGACATAAATAAATTTAAATGAACATAAATGAACAAAAAACAACCACCATTATTCATCATTCCGTTCCTAAAAACTAACATAACAAAATTAAAAACTGTGTAAACTTATGAGCGATAAAAAAAGAATTCTAAAAATTCAATTTACTTAATGATTTTACATATTAATGTCACAATATGTAAATATATTTATATAATAAACAATCGTAAACGAACATAAACAAACGTAAACAAACAAAAACGAACGAACATTAACGAACATAAATGAACGAACTTTTATGAACATAAATGAACGGACGTGACCATTGTTCATGTTCGTTCATTTAACTAAACAAACTTCCCGCCAAACGGTTCACTGAACGTTCAGTTCGTTTACAACTCTAATTACAATCATCCAATTATAAATTAAAATCCATAAATCTTAAAGTTAATTTGGGTTGTGAATAAACTGCATATTATATATATAATATAATTTTATAAAAAAAATAGCGGCGGGTTGACAGTTTGGGTTGGGTTGAGTTTTCCTAACCCAATTTCAACCCTTCTAATTAGCGGTTTGCGGTTTGACGGTTTTGCGGTTTCACGGGTTGGGTTTAATTGGGTTGGGAGCGGGTTGGGTTGGTCGGGTTTCGCGGGTTGACGGTTTTATGTACACCCCTAACAGTACATGTAAAAGTATGGTGTTGTTCCATTACATGAAACAGAAAATACATATGTTAAAACAACACTTGATTTTCACAAGAATTGTTTGAAAATGTAAATTTTCATATGATTATTGGTTTTCAACATTTTTATGATTCTTATATATATACATATATACACACACATCACAAGCGTTGTGTGTCCCTCTTAAGGATGAATATTCATGCTCTATTATACATGCGTGTTATTTATCATGAATCACACATTTATGATGAATATGTTACACCATTCATGATGAATTACACTTCTATAATCCTGATGAATATGTCACGTGTTGCACTATGAATAGTTTCTAATGGAACCGACCCACATATATATATATATATATATATATATATATATATATATATATATATATATATATATATATTCTATGAAGTTTTAATTTGTTTTTTAATTTATGTGGAACGATGATCGTTATCATACAAGATATTAAATAATACAAATGGATTGAGTCGAAGAAGGTAGGCCATCTTAGGGGATAGGATTTCTCGATAAGAATATTCATAGCTTGTGTTTTCTTTTTAACCGCATGGAATTTTCCATAACAAGACTTAAACGTTTAATATGAACCCTACATTGCGGATTTGTCTAGTAAATCTCGATAGATCCGTCATATGGATGAACAGTAAAAGTTTTTCTATTTTCATTTATTTGGGTTTGAGTCGGGGTTTTCTTCGTTTATCAAGAATAAATTACATCAAAAAGAAAGTAATTTGTTCTGATTCATATTTTTGGAAAATATGTTTTCAAAAGCTATTTTGAAATTACAAAAACATGTCAATAAGAAATTTAAAATAAAAAATTTTCAATAAATTTTTTTTTGTCTACAAACCCAAATTATAATACATTTTTTGTTCATCAAGAATTTTTTTAAAATAGAAAACATCATTTGTTCCTTTAATTTTATCAAATGTAAAGTACACTCCAAAAATGTAATTTTTGAAATTAGTTTATGCCAAATAAGAACCAGAACAAAGTTTGCACTAGCAGAACTAGTAAGTGGACAAGCCTATGCTCCCCCCCCCCCCCCCCCCAATTGTTAGCCAAAACAATGTAAAACTATATTAAAAAGCTGGCCCACACTCCGCAGTCCCCTAAATCTCGTCTCGGCCCCTTTTCCTTCTGGGCCACATCCGTAATTTCGGTAAGTAAAGATCACCCGAACATTTTATAACATGTAAATGGTGGACTTTATGTTGGGAAAATATTATTTTGAGTCTCTTAGAGTATCGGGAGTGTTGGCGTTGAAAAAGTCGGATTTCGGGACTTGGTATGGGGCTGACTACAATGCCCGACAACTGTGGCAATGTCATAGTCGCACATGGCAAAGTCGCAGGCAAGTTTCAGCTCACGGTACATATTGAGCGACTATGTCATGCGACTTTGACATGTCATTATCGCGTGGCAATGTCGCCAGGTGTACCAGACTTGTTAAAGTCGCGATTTCCAGCCTCATTCTTCATTTCTTCAAATCTTTCTCATTTCTACTCCGTTTTTAGAGCTTTTCAAGGATATATTGTTAATTTTGGGAATATTCAAGAGTATTTGGAGGTGGAGTGGAAGTAAAGATCAAGAACTCATCATCATCACCTCCATCTTCAAGAAATTTAGGGGGCGTTTGGTTTGCAGAATGATTTATGAAGGAATGGAATTGTCTAAGGAATTGGAAACTGGAAGGAATTGGAATGGAATGTTATCAGGTTTGACCAAGTGTTTGGTTGGCAGGAATGGAATGTAATCAGTTAAATGAATTGAATATGTCTGTTTGGTTTGCAAAGGAATTGGAATGGAATTCTAAAAAATGACAAAAATACCCTTTCTTTTATTTTAATTTTTTTAAATGCCGAGAGAGAGAGGAGAGAGAGGGGGGAAGAGAGGAGAGAGAGATTGTGAGAGAGGAAGTGGGTAGAGAGAGGGAGAGAAAGAGGAGAAAGATAGAGATAGAAGAGAGATAAAGATAGGAGAGAGATAAGGAGGAGGGAGAGGAAAGAGAGAGGAGAGAGAGGAGAGAGAGGAGAGAGAGAGAGGAGAGGGAGAGGAGAGAGAGAGGAGAGAGAGAAAGGAGAGAGAGAGGAGAGAGAGGATAGAGGAGAGAGAGAGGGTTTTTAGAAAAGGTAAGGAGGGTATTTGTGTCATTTTTAGAAAATCTGATGGAATGGAATTCAATTCCATCCATTTTAAGAAGGAATGACCAAATCCATGATTAAAGGAATTCATGGAATTCAATTCCATTCCATTAGTAACCAAACAGCATGATGGAATTTGATTAATGGAATTGACCATTCCAATTCCATCAGATTCCGACGGAATCCAGCGAACCAAACGCCCCCTTAGGGTTTTCTAGGTTTTCACCAAAACCAAAGCGGTGAGTTCATCCTCCTAGTTTCTAAACTTTATTATGAGTTGTAAATCCTCCATTGATGACTTACTAGTGTTTATGTTTCTCAAATTTCGGTTTGCATGATTTTGGGGAAGTTAAGTCAAAACTAGGGTTTTGGTCAAAATGGAGATTTTGATATAAGATGTTTAGGGAATTATTCTAAAGGGGTGTTTGGTTCGTCGGATTCCGACGGAATCTGATGGAATTGGAATGGTCAATTCCATTGGCCAAATTCCATCGTGTTGTTTGGTTACCCATTGAATGGAATTGAAATCCATTCCATCCAAGATTTTGAAAATGACAAAAATACCCTCATCAAAAAAATAAAACCCTAGCCACCCATCTGGTTTCTCTCATGGAACGACTATTCCTCTTCTTCCTCTACATAGATCAACTTATTCCTCTGTTTCTCTCCATGGATCGGCTACTTCCTCTGGTTTCTGTTCATAGATCGACTTCTTCCTCTGGTTTCTCTCCATTTTAGTTACTGTTACGATGGGGAAGAAAAGAAAAAAAAGGGTCGGAACGGGGAAGAAAAGTGGAGTTGCAATAGCATTCATGGAAAAATGGTCGGAGATAAAGAATAAACAAGTAGGTCAAAACCAAAACGACAGGGAAGAAACAAAAGGGAAGAAGAAACTTCTCGATCGTTTCCTCGTCTGTCAATACCGATCGTTCCCCTCTTTTTGTTTCTAGATCGCTTTTAGAAACGAAAGGGAAGAAGAAACCATTTTAGAAACTATGGGTCAAATAATGGTGCTGATGATGTTGCCGGAATATTGGGGAAGAAGTTACGATGGGGAAGAAAAAGTGGAGTTGCGATGGTGTTGCCGGAAAAATGTCCGGAGATAAAAAGAAGAAACGAAAGGGGAAAAAGTGGAGCTGTGATTTTCTTTTTTTGCTTTACATGACTGATTTCTTTTTGCTTTACATGAATCTGTCATTTTTTTATTGCTTTTTGATCATTTCTTAACAAGGGAAAGTGGAAGAATATAAAAAATAAATTGTTTAAACATGGAAGGATATTTTATATATGTTTTTATAAATGGTAAGTTATATATTTTTTCTCATTAAATGTAAATTTTATAATTACTTATAATTAAAAAAACTAAAATAAAAATCAAAGAAAGGGTATTTTTGTCATTTTTCAAAATTCCATTCCAATTCCTTTGCAAACCAAACAGACAGATTCCAATTCATTTAACTGGTTACATTCCATTCCTGCCAACCAAACAGTTGGTCAAACCTGATAACATTCCATTCCAATTCCTTCCAGATTCCAATTCCTTAGACATATTCCATTCCTTAGACATATTACATTCCTTCATAAATCATTCTGCAAACCAAACGCCCCTAAGTGTTTGGATATGTATATTTATGTTTGGAAAACTTGTGAATCTAGTGTTTGAAGGAATTTCTTGTGGATTCAAGTTTCTTCAAGGAGCTTATATTGGGGTAAAATCTAGATTTAGCCTAAATCTATCAAGGTGAGTTCAAGTTGATTTAGCCTAAATCTAGTTATTTACCTCATTTCTCACTTCTCAAACCCCACCCTTTCTCTCCCAAACCGATTTACATCCTATTGGTTCGAACCCCAACCATTCCTATGGTCATTTACTTTGACCTTGAAGCATTCCATCATCATCTAAGGTCTTGGAAGTCTAGGATTCAAGGAGCTACCATCCCACCATCTCCATTCTAGGGTTTTGAGTTTTATCAAAACCCACCATTGTGAGTTCATCTCTTCTTATTTCTAACACTTCAATCAAGTTATGAATGCTCTATTTATAACTTCCTAGTGCTTTATTTCTTAAGTTTTCAGTTTGGGTGATTTTGGAGAAATTAGGTCAAAATTAGGGTTTTTGGCCAAAGTGGGGATTTTAATGTAAATTATTTGAGGAACGATTCTATTTGATTGAATATGAATATTTATGGTTGGAAATTTATGGATCTAGGTTTTTGGGAGTTTTGGCTTGAAGATTCGAATTTCTTCGAAGGAGCTCAAGTTGGAGAAAATCTAGATTTAGTCTAAATCTAACAAGGTGAGTTCAAGTTGATTTGTGAAAACGGTGACATGCCAAAATGTCAAATTTAAATGTTTATATATGTTACATGAAATTATCAACTGTTGTGTTATTTGATGAGTTTGGATTATTTGAAGTGTCTAACTCTATAAACTCTGTAAAACGCCCACTTTGGAGATTTTAGGCATTTTGTCAAATAAATCACAAGTATTTGTGTTTTAATGAGTTATTTTGTGGAAGTAGATATTTTGAGTATAAATGTACATTTAGTATGTTTTGGAGAATGTGTAAGACTCGATTTAAAAAAATGTGTAATTATTCTTACCCGAATTTAACCATAATTAAAATATGACAACCAAAAATTTTGAGAGGTTAAACGCGTCAATAAACCAATCTCTTTATAAATAAATACAAAAAAGTATATATATATATATATATATGTATATATATAGGGTTGGGTTCACGTGAGACCAACCTGTTTTCGTGAGACCATAAAATAACACTAAAACTTCACAGCGATTCATTGTGAAGGAACAAAAAACAACAAACCTTCACAATAAAAACACTGTGAAGGTTTACCTTCATAATACCTTCACAGTCTTTTGTTGTGAAGGTTTAATGTTATTTTTTTGGTCTCACGGGTCTCACGGAAATGGCCTGATCTCACATGATCTCAAGTATATATATATATATATTATATTATATATATGTATTATATATATATATATTATATATATGTATTATATATATGTATTATATATATATGTATATATACGACTTGATATATATTATAATCGTATTTATATAAAAAAAAAGAATTTAATTAGATGAAATTATCATCCATCGTCTCCATCATTTTTAGAATCACCATCACCGCCTTCAATTACATCTAACCTCTCTCTCTCTCTAAAACTCTTTGGGTTTCAAACTACTCTCTAAAAATTCTCTCGATTCGGTGAAGTAATCAACGAAACAATTACATATTCGGAATCTACGCTTCAAGCCCTTCTTAGAGGTATAAATTTCTTTTTAAGTTGGTAATTTTGGGTAGTTGAAGTTGGTTGGTAGATTATGTTGTGTTATTGCAAAGTTATGATAATATATATGTTTAGAAATGCTTAGGTTTGTCAAAATTACAAAAGGGTAAAGTTTAAAATCAAAATGGTGATATTTGTATCTAGATGTTTAACCGCACACCAAGTAATCGGTTTAATGCCTAAGAGAATAAAAATTCATGATTAAGCTTAAGATGATAGCCTTTGAGTTATATGTTATGCGAGTAATAATAATTTATGGTTTAAATAGGCAATCGAATGGGTTAAAGTTCGTCCTGAGTCTCGGTTGATCGCGTGTTACATCTCAATTCGATTAAGGTATGGATTTCATTTCTTTTGAATCGTGGGCAACTATTTGTTGTAGTTGACCCTTCCTAAAGGTGGTTCACCGCCTTGTGATTGATCAACTGAATGTGATCAACAAACGTGTAATTAGACGCACACATACACATTGATTTTTGGTCTGAATCTTATGTTTGAACGTTTTCGTGTTTTGTTGTCTCATATTGAGATTGAACGTTTTCGTGTTTTGAACGTTTTCTTATGTGGCTTACGTGAACCAACTCTGGGGGACTAGGCCGACTTTGTTGGCTCCAGGGCGGATGGATCGATCCTAGAACTTTTACCCACATAATATGTAACCGTGATTAAATTCACGGGGGATTCGTGTTTGTGTGCCTGCACGCCGACCCAGTTCGTGTGGCTGATCACCCCACGAACAAAACAGGAATTGACGGACTTTATTTATATTACGTTTTGAAGTTAAACCGTTCTTGAAATTCTTGATTGTGAGTTTGAATATTACTGAACATTTCTTTTGCTATGAACTTGAGTTTCAAGAACATTCTTCGAAATGAATTTTTAAGTCTTCCGCTTTGTTATCGATGTTTTCATTATTATTTACGAACTTATATTATAATCCATTCACTGAGCCCTATGCTCAGCCGTGTTTTTGTTTTCTGACACGGCAGGTTCGAAGTGACGTTTACGGGACGGGACTTGAGATCGAGCGTGAAATTTTGGAGTTTTTAGACTCACCTTATCATATAAACGTTCTAAGTTTATAAACACTTTTTGAAGTTTAATATTTTGGATGGTAATATATGCTTAGAGTTTATTAATAACTCTGAATTAGTTATGTATTATGTTAAGTTCCGTTCGTGACATCACCCGTTCTGGACCACGAGGACGGGGGATGTTACAAATATGGTATCAGAGCATAGGTATCGAATTGTAGATTAACTAGGCTTGACCTGTGAGGCTTGGGTAGACATTAGAATGGGTAGACTAGAATTTAATTCTATTTACTGATTTTCAATCCGTAACTGTTTTGAATTATGATCTTAATATTGTACTGTTTTAGAATGTCGAGACGTGGTCGCCCACGCAAATCCAGATCTCAACCAGAGGGTAACCCAAATCCCAACCCAGTGAGGGGTACAAGTGAGCCTAATATTGCTGATGTGGTCCATCAAACCTTGTCAAGTATGATGCCTACATACCTTGAGCAGATCATGTTAACTTAATCGATTTATCTGTTTATGCCTTGTTTGATACCGGGGAAACACACTCTGTTGTTTCTGAACAATTAGAATCCCAGTTAAAATCTTATGAGCAAACCACCGAATTTATAGTTATGATATCTACCCCTATGGGTGGTTCAGTCTATGTGTTAACTCGATTTTCAAACTCTTCGTTATTTATTGGAGACCGCATACGGGAGGTCACTCTACTTCCAATGCATATGTCTCACTTCCAATTAATATTGGGTATGGACTGGTTGTCACACCACTGTGCAACTATAGACTGTAATGCCAAACAAATAATGTTTGGGGATTTTGATAAACCAGAGGCAATCTTTCAAGGAGGTACTCCAAAAAGAAGATGTTAGCGCTTTAACCTCTATTACTGTGAAGCAGTATACTTGGCAAAGTAACGAAGGTTTTATGTCCTCGTTACAAGATCCCGAACAGGTATTCCCTACTTATGCACCCATACCTGTTGTTTCCGAATATCTTGATGTGTTTTTCGACGATTTACCGGGTATACCACCAGTCCGAGAAGTCGAATTTACCATCGATCTAGTTCCGGGAGCTTATCCTATTTCCAAGGCTCTCTATCGAAAGGCTCCAACTGAAATGAAGGAACTCAAAACTCAACTCGATGATTTATTGAAGAAAGGTTTCATTAGACCCAAGGTCTCACCCTGGGGAGCTTCGTTTCTCTTTCTCAAAAAGAAAGACGGTACGATGCGTCTTTGTATTGATTACAGGGAGCTTAATAAAGTAACGATCCGTAACAAGTATCCGTTGCCTAGAATCGATGATCTGTTCGATCAATTACAAGGGGCATAATACTTTTCCAAAATTTCCATCAAATAGTTGATTTTCTCAAGTCCAGTCATATAGCTCATGCTCTTACAGTGTCACCACCAATTTACATCGAGCACCAGAAGCAATTTTGGGCGAATGCCACCGCTGTTACTGAAAACGGTGTGCAGTTTATCAAGACAAGGGTGTGTGACAAACCCTTGATAGTCTATGAAGAGGTCATTCGCATCAGTCTACGACTAGACGATGCCTCAGGTATTACCTCTATCCCTCATGAGGATTTGTTTTCCAATCTCACAAGAATGGGGTATGAAGGCCAAGTGGGTGTTTTCAAATTTTACAAAGCTAACTTTTCTCCCCAATGGCGTTTCTTTGTTCATACTCTTATGCACTGTATTTCTCGAAAAACTACTGGATGGAGTCAGTTCAGTAGTACCATTGCTTATGCTTTGGTCTGCTTGTCCACTGCCAGAAAGTATAATTTCTCACAAATGATTTTCAAGGACCTTGTGTCAAACTTGGATAATAAAAAGAGTTTCTATATGTATCCAAGATTTGTCCAGGCAGTTATCACCTCTGAATTGACGGATATGTCTCAGTCTAATGCGGTATATGTACCTAAAATCCCTAAGGGCAAGGTCTTTTCAAATATGAAAAGATCTGCCAAGGACTCGGAAGGAGTTGACACCCCATTGTTCTCTACAATGATGGTGGTGTCCCACAACCAAAAAGGTATGGCATCAGGGTCAAGGCCCTCACTAGACCATCCCACTGATAGCCAAACCCAACCTTCAACCACTATATCACTCCCTCAGTCCCTTGTTGTTAAGCCAACCCCAGTTATATCCAAAACTTATACTAAGAGAAAGGTACACAGGGCTCCTTCCCTTGTTGTACCTCCTAGAAACCCAGAACCTCAAAGCCCTCTAATGGAGCATTCTCCATTAGATAATATCCATAGGGAAACCACTGGGGTGTCTCCCAACCCCAAGGAGGTGCTCACTAAGGAGATGCATGAGCATGTGGGTGAGAAGGCTGCCACTACTCCTACTAGCACAGAGGAGGCCAGTGGTAACATCACTAAGACCTTCCCCATGGCAACTTTGAATGAGCAATCATTCAAAGGTCCCAGATGCCCAGAAACCAAGGGAATAGGTGGTGCTTCAGTCTGGTTGGAGATCCCTATTAAATATTCCAATGATCCCTCAAAAGGGGGTAACACTCCTGGAGAAGGTGAGGATAGATATGACTACCAGGAATTGATTTCTGCCATGTCCAACATGGCAACTGAACTGGATTCTCAAAAGAAGGTTGTAAATGAACTCAAGAAAGTCATCATCAACCAGCAAGAAGAAATCAACACCTTAAAGAAGTTGGTTAAGAAGGTGGTTCAAAGAAGGCAAAGAAAAGATTTGAGCTTAGAAGAAGGAACCCAGTGGATGATGCTCCCAAAAAGGGGGAGTCAGAAGCTGAGGTCAACATGGAGAATGCTAAGAATAAGGGGGAGAAACATGGAGATGAGGGGGAGTTTGCTGTACAAGCAGTAGAAACAGAAACAGGGTTTCAAAAAGCAGCAGTTACAGAGAAAGCAGTAGAAACAGAAACAGTTAATGCTGCTGAAGCAAGCAAAGCAGCAAAAACACTTAATGCTGCTGAAATAAATGAAGCAGCAGAAATTGTTCAAGAGGTATTAACTGACCTCCTTAGAAGAAATTTGGAAGAAATTGAGTTAGCTGAAGCATTAATCAAGGCTAAACATGACAATCCTAAGGTCACTTCAAAGACCAAAGGAGTTGTCATCAAAGACAATGCTGAGGTTATCAAGAAAGCTAGTGCTGATAAGGTAGCAAGCAAGGACAAAGGCAAAACCAAGATAGTGGAATCTGACCAACCACTTAAAAAGCAAAAGTTGGTTGAGTCAGATGAAGCTTTGGCTAAGAAAATTCAGGCAGAACTTGAGCAAGAAGAAAAAGATCAAGTGGAAAAAGATAGGGAGATGGCAAGAGCTCTAGCTGCAGAGCTTAATGAAGCATATCAAAAGAGTTTGGCAACATAGATGGCACAGAAGAAATCTGAAATTCTAAAGAAGCCTGTAATGATCAAAATGGGTGCAAAGAAGAGGCAACCTTCACAGACCTACCTTGGCACTCAAGAGAGAAAGAAGATGATCACTTTCCTCAAAGGTGCTGTAGGAGTCAAAAAGGAATTGTTCACAAAAATGTCATTTGATCAAATCAAAGGTTTGTATGAGGCAGAGATGACTAAGTTACAAGCAAATGACCAAGAAAGAGTTGAAGTGGAAAGGAAGATGAAAGAGAGGCATGACCTTCAAATACAAAAACCCTTTCCTGATGATCAAGAAACACCAAGGAAGGAAGCTACTCTAGGTGAAAGTTTGAAGACTTTGAAAAGAACAAAAATGATGGCAAGAAGAAAACCAGCTAAGAAACCTAGAGTGGATGAGGAAGAAGTTGAGAAAGAACAGAAGGTAGCTGAAGAAGAAGGGGCACCTAAGTCTGATGAACAGAAATCTCAATCTCAGGAAGAACCATCAAGTACTTCTGATGTGAATATGTACATGGTGGTGATGGAAAAAGTGCCTGAGCCTATAACAGCTGAACCGGTTGGTGTCAAGCCTCCAGAGATTATTCACTGGGATACCATGGAAGTAGATGGAAAGGAGTATATCAGGCTTAAGAGGAAAGATGACAAGTTTGAAGTGTATCCTACTTGGGCCAAGATTGTAAGAGTATGCTCCAGATCTGATTTAGAGGAAATGTTTGAGGTGGGGATGAAATTATATGCTGATAAGCTGAAAACTCCAGGGATACCAGTTACAAAACTTGTGATGGAATATCTATGCATGTTGTTCAAGCCAGAGGAAGTTCAACATGTTATCAGAAATGTTTTCAAAACCATTAACAGCTGGACTCTGTATGAAAGAAGTGGAGTATTTGCACTGACTATGGATGCAAATCACATTGAATACTTCTTAGTGGATAG